>OX402586.1:0-5000000 GCA_948098905.1 Tiliacea aurago
ATCTTAAATAGGTTCCGTACAACGGTTTGACTAATAAAAATTGACAATTACGCGAAAAAATATTTTCGTATATCGACTTAGCAATTTTTGTGAGATTTTTTGAAGGAATTTTCAAAAACTAATTTTATCTCAAAATTCTTATCCGAACCATCGTTAATAGTAGTTTCAATAGATACCTACCTGCCTTACCTGTATTCCGGTGCGCGCTCAGCCACCCCGAGTCCTGTTTGGTAGTGGTTATTCCAGGTTTTTTCACATTTTTCAGTCAAAAAACCAGTTTTTTGACCAAAACTCAAAAATTTTGTATCGCACATATTTCTAGTAATTTCATAGCTCGCTAGCTCGCGCGGAGACGCGTCTTTTGACACCTCGCACGTGCGTCTGGCGAATATAGAACTTTAAAAAATTGCCCGCCCACCCTCCCTGTTGTCACTGGCCAGGTAAACTTTGGGTTTTTGTCGAAAATTTTAAAATTCATTTGGGCTCTACTAGCCACTCCTAAGGCGTTAAACTTATTTTATTAATATTCTTAATCTTATTTATTGACCTAGCGGTCTTACGGCCGTACTTACGACAGTATAAAATAAATTTAATTTAATATTACGTTGCTTCTGTGTTTCCCCCTTTACAGGGACACAGAAGTAATCACTAGTGACCTCTGGCTCGTTTTATGAACCTCACCTTCACCTCAACCTCCGCCATGCTGCGTACACCAGCAAAAAATGACGCTAGCTCGTTGGGCTCCGAAGGCTCACCGCGTTCCACAGAGAAGGCTGGACCGTCCCTTCCCAGCGTACGACGTAGTATCGGGGAATGGGAGGCCGGGAAATCTGAGCCCCAGGCAAAGTCCCCGGCAAACCCGAAACGTGATGCCACGCCACCTGCAACCGGCACTTTGGAGGCGCGCCGACGCGCACAGGTTCCCGTGGGCACCGAAAAGGCGCCAAAGAGGCCTGAGTCAAAGTATCTAAACCTGACGGCGGAGGCGAGAGCTTGCCTAAATAAGGCTAAACTTCATCTCAACAACTCTCGCAACCTCAAGACAGAGATAAAGACGGAGGTGGTGAGTGCGATAGACAGGCTCTTTGAGCTGGTCAAGGAGTCAGAGCGGAGGAAAGTTTCAGTCCAACCAGCAGCCGCGCCAATTAATTTAAATAAAGAATTGCCTGAAAAAGCTCGCTTAGACCTTATGCCGACCTCAGGTGAACCGACAGCGCTCATGAGGCAGCTAATGGAGAACCTCCAGCAGCACAATGAGGCGCTAGAGAAATGCCAGCTGCACACATTGGCTCTGTCGGAGCACCTGAAACAGGTGCCTCGCTTTGTCGCAGGACAGGGGCCCTCGTTTGCGGAGATGGCCGCCGCCCCAAAGCAGCACTTCCAGGAGCCTCTTCACTCGGTGATTGTGTCATCGGTCGATGACAAAGACACCGGGGAAGAGGTTCTTGAAAAGCTGAGGACAGCGGTAGATGCCAGGAATGAGGGGACCAGGGTGGAGAGAATTAGGAAAGCGAGGGACCAAAAGGTGGTGGTCGGCTTTAAGACGAGGGAGGAGCTGACCAAGGTGACCGAGAGGATCAAAAAGGCCGGAAACCTGACAGTGGAGGAGGCGAAAAATAAGGATCCTCTCATCATCGCCAAGGATGTCCTCTCGTGCCACTCGGACGAGGAGTTCATCGATGCCGTCAAACGCCAAAACAGTCACCTCATTGGGGACGTGACTGCGGCCGACCTGAGGATGGGGGTGAAGTACCGTCGCAGGACGAGGAACCCCCACATGTGCCACGTCGTCCTGCAGGTGTCCCCTGCTGTGTGGCAGAGGCTGACGCACGCGGGTCGAGTGCACATCGACTTGCAACGGGTGCGTGTGCTGGACCAGTCACCACTGATTCAGTGCACCCGCTGCTTGCGCTTTGGACATACCCGTAAGTTGTGCACGGAACCCGCCGACCTCTGCACACACTGTGGGGACCCCCACATGAGGGTGGACTGCCCTTCACGGCTAGCTGCAGAGCCACCAAAGTGCCGAAACTGCGTTTTCGCAAAGATTAGCAAGACCGAGCACAACGCCTTCGACAGTGAGTGCCCAACTCGTCTCAAGTGGGATGGATTGGCGCGACTGTCGGTGGCGTATTGCTAAGGTGCAACCAGCCGTTCCCGGAAACACCAACCCAGGCAGTGAGAACCAAAGTCAGCCCAGTGCCCGCAAAGACTACCGGGTGATCCAAGCGAATCTGCAGAGGAAGAACCTTGCGACTCAAGAGCTCATGATAGTGGCAAGTGAGCGGAAGGTCGCGTTCGCACTGCTCCAGGAGCCATATGTGGGTGGGGTTAAAAGGATGAGAGACTACCGGGGAGCGAGAATCTACCAGTGCGCGGAACAAGGAAGTGGAACTGTGAAGGCGGCAATAGTCGTCTTCGATCACGACCTCGACGTAACACAGTGTCCAAAACTCACCACCAATAACATCACGGTGGTGAGGATCCGAACCAGCGCCTGGGAAATCGCAGTAGTCTCGTTCTACTTTGAACCAGACCAGCCCATACAACCGTACCTGGAGCAGCTTTTGCAGATTCGCAAGGAAATTGGTGCCACTAAAATAATTATGGGAGGTGACGCAAACGCGAAGAGCACCTGGTGGGGTAGCTTAGTGGTGGATAGCAGGGGTGAGGAAATGTCGGGGACTTTGGACGAAATGTGCTTGCAGGTGCTCAACGTTGGGAACACGCCAACTTTTGACACCATCAGGGGTGGAAAGTCATTCACCAGCTTCGTAGACGTTACAGCATGCTCAACGGACATGCTGAACCTGGTGGATGACTGGAAAGTTGAGGAAGGCATCACAGGCTCGGACCACAACGGTATTGTATTCAGTATTAACCTTCAAAAATCAAAAGGACTTAATATCAAAAGAACCACGAGGATTTACAACACAAGGAAAGCAAATTGGAGCCAGTTTCATGAGAAACTGGCCCAATTAAAAGCCGATTTAAATTTAAACTCCATAGAAATCAGTCAAATTAACAATAAAACAGAATTAGAAAATAGTGTACACAATTATATAGAAATCATAACCGAAACGTGCGAAGAAACTTTGGAAAAAATTAAAAATAAAGACATACTTACAATGCCGTGGTGGTCCAACGAGCTTGCTGACATGATGAACGGGGTTAACACTAAGAGACGCCGCATTCGATGCGCTGCACCAGTCCGGAGAGATAAAGTTGTCGAAGAGTACCTGCAAGCAAAAGAGCATTATGAACTTGAAGCTAAAAAGGCACAAGTTAGTAGCTGGAAGGGTTTTTGTGAAAAACAAAACAAGGAAGGAGTTTGGGAAGGGATCTACAGGGTCATAGGACGGACCGCCAAAAGGTACGAGGATTTGCCGTTGGTGAAGGATGGAGTGCCACTCGATGGTACGGATTCGGCATCACTGCTAGCAAGGACCTTCTACCCCGAAGACCCGGAAGAGGAGGATAACGACGACCACCGTCGGACGCGAGAAGCGGCCAGTCGTGTAAACGAGTGGACGCATGATGAACACCATGACCCACCGTTTACACATCAGGAGCTAAAAACCGCGGTGGAAAGTTTTAACCCGAAGAAGGCACCTGGGGCGGATGGTCTAACTGCCGATATCTGTGCCCAAGCCATATTCCGGGACCCGGGGATGTTTCTTGCACTGGCCAACAAGTGCCTCGAGCAGGGCTACTTCCCCGGGGCCTGGAAAGTGGCTACAGTGGTGGTACTCCGGAAGCCAGGAAAGGAATGCTACACCACCCCAAAGTCCTACAGGCCTATCGGCCTCCTACCGGTCCTGGGCAAAGTCCTCGAAAAAATGTTGGTAGCAAGGTTGAAGTGGCATCTGATCCCGCGGTTGAGTACTCGTCAGTTTGGCTTCATGCCACAGAAGAGCACCGAGGACTCCCTCTACACCATGATACAACATATCAAAACCAAGCTGAATCAAAAGAAGCTGATCACTGTTGTGTCACTTGACATAGAGGGAGCCTTCGACAGCGCATGGTGGCCGGCCATCAGGACCAGACTGGCTGAGGAAAAGTGCCCGGTGAATATCAGACGGATGCTGGACAGCTACCTGACTGGTAGGAGTGTCCGTGTTAGGTACGCCGGAGCGGAGTGCCACAGGACTACGGAAAAGGGTTGCGTGCAGGGTTCGATTGGCGGTCCGATCCTTTGGAACCTGGTGTTGGACCCTTTGCTGAAGGGGCTGGAAGAGCTGGGAGTTCACTGCCAGGCTTTCGCCGACGATGTGGTCATGATCTTCGACGGTGACACAGCATTGGAGGTTCAAAGACATGCCAATTCCGCCCTCGAGTATGTTCGGAGATGGGGCATTCGAAATAAGCTGAAGTTTGCACCACATAAAACCTGTGCAATGGTAGTAACCAGGAAGCTAAAGCACGATGTCCCACTTCTGAGCATGGGCGGGGTCGACATTGGCATGTCTAAGGAAATAAAAATACTGGGGCTCACAATCGACCACCAGCTTACTTTTAACAGCCACGCCGCTCTCGTGTGTAGAAAAGCTGCAAATATCTACAAGCAGCTATCTAGAGCGGCCAAAGTGAGCTGGGGTCTGCACCCGGAGGTCATACGGATCATCTACACCGCGGCGGTGGAGCCGGTAGTGATGTACGCTGCTAGCGCTTGGGCGCCGGCAACAAAAAAGGTTGGAGTGCAGAGAATGCTAAACACAGTCCAGCGAGGATTTGCCCAAAAGCTCTGCAAGTCCTACCGCACCGTTTCGCTGAACGCGTCCCTGGTGCTGGCTGGGATACTTCCACTCGACCTCCGAATACAGGAAGCAGCCGCTCTGTATGAGGCAAAGAGGGGGGTGCCCCAGCCAGCCCTGGCGGGCAGGGAAGTGGAGAGTGTGGTGGCATTTGCAGAGACTCCACATCCGGCGAAACTTATGGCCATGGGGTTCGTGAGCCTGGAGGACCAGTCTCACGTAGATGCCCATAACAGCCAGGCGGTCCGGCTCTTCACCGACGGCAGCAAGATCGAGGGCAAGGTCGGAGCGGCGCTGTCACTTTGGGACAGCGATGCCGAGACCAAGTCCATAAAGCTTAGCTTGCCGTCGTGTTGCACGGTCTACCAGGCGGAACTCCTGGCCATATGCGTAGCTACGAGGGAAATCCTCAAGCGCAAAGAGGGAACCTTTGGAATCTATAGTGACTCAAAGGCAGCACTTCAAACAGTCACGAACCAAGGTTCCCTCCACGCCCTGGCTGTTGAGGCAAGAGCGAACGTGGGCGCGGCTTTATCCCAGAGCAAAGATGTTTCCTTGTTCTGGGTAAAGGCTCACGCCGGGCTGAAAGGCAATGAACGCGCAGACCACCTCGCCAAAGAAGCTGCACTTAAGCTAAAAAGGAAGCCGGACTACGATCGCTGCCCGGTTTCATTCGTCAAGCGGCAGATCCGTATGGGGTCGCTCGACGAATGGAACCGGAGATATAAGAACGGCGAAACAGCCTCAGTCACTAGAATGTTCCTCCCAGATGCGATCGATGCCTTCAAGACAATTAGGAAAATAAAGCCGACCGGAGTGATCACACAGATTTTGACCGGGCACGGTGGGTTTTCAGAATACCTGCATCGTTTTAAGTGTAAGGGGAGCCCATCGTGCATCTGCGAGCCGGATGCACTAGAATCTGTCTCTCATATTCTGACTGAATGCCCTGCGTACGGAACGGAGCGATTAAACGCTGAATTAAGAATGGATGTGGCGATAAACACGGAAAACCTCAGTAAAATAATGACAAACGGAAAACTTAGAAATATTTTATTAGAATACTGCACAGTAATAGCTACAAAAGTGATTAACAGAAACAAAGATGTATAAAGCTATGCTTTTAATATATACATTTATATAAAGACAAAGCATAGAACGAATAAATAGATTTTAAATAGAATACAAAATATTAAATAAAGAAATATATACTAAAAACAAAGACTTACATTTAAATAAGAAAAACCTCTTCAAAATTAAGTAAAACCAATAGAGCAAATGCATAAAAATTTTAACAAACTTCAATTATAAGGTCTCTGACTACGTCAGAGGGACACTAGGTGGGGCAGGAGTGTGGTTTTAGCCGGTAAGAGTCCGGCACTGCCCAGACTGGCTCATAAGTGAGGCAGTCTGGGCGTCCATGAGGATTTCCCACTCCTGCCAAAACAAAAAAAAAAAAAAAAAAAAAAAAAAAAAACCTAACCTAACCTAACCTAACCTAACCTAACCTAACCTAACCTAACCTAACCTAACCTAACCTAACCTAACCTAACCTAACCTAACCTAACCTAACCTAACCTAACCTAACCTAACCTAACCTAACCTAACCTAACCTAACCTAACCTAACCTAACCTAACCTAACCTAACCTAACCTAACCTAACCTAACCTAACCTAACCTAACCTAACCTAACCTAACCTAACCTAACCTAACCTAACCTAACCTAACCTAACCTAACCTAACCTAACCTAACCTAACCTAACCTAACCTAACCTAACCTAACCTAACCTAACCTAACCTAACCTAACCTAACCTAACCTAACCTAACCTAACCTAACCTAACCTAACCTAACCTAACCTAACCTAACCTAACCTAACCTAACCTAACCTAACCTAACCTAACCTAACCTAACCTAACCTAACCTAACCTAACCTAACCTAACCTAACCTAACCTAACCTAACCTAACCTAACCTAACCTAACCTAACCTAACCTAACCTAACCTAACCTAACCTAACCTAACCTAACCTAACCTAACCTAACCTAACCTAACCTAACCTAACCTAACCTAACCTAACCTAACCTAACCTAACCTAACCTAACCTAACCTAACCTAACCTAACCTAACCTAACCTAACCTAACCTAACCTAACCTAACCTAACCTAACCTAACCTAACCTAACCTAACCTAACCTAACCTAACCTAACCTAACCTAACCTAACCTAACCTAACCTAACCTAACCTAACCTAACCTAACCTAACCTAACCTAACCTAACCTAACCTAACCTAACCTAACCTAACCTAACCTAACCTAACCTAACCTAACCTAACCTAACCTAACCTAACCTAACCTAACCTAACCTAACCTAACCTAACCTAACCTAACCTAACCTAACCTAACCTAACCTAACCTAACCTAACCTAACCTAACCTAACCTAACCTAACCTAACCTAACCTAACCTAACCTAACCTAACCTAACCTAACCTAACCTAACCTAACCTAACCTAACCTAACCTAACCTAACCTAACCTAACCTAACCTAACCTAACCTAACCTAACCTAACCTAACCTAACCTAACCTAACCTAACCTAACCTAACCTAACCTAACCTAACCTAACCTAACCTAACCTAACCTAACCTAACCTAACCTAACCTAACCTAACCTAACCTAACCTAACCTAACCTAACCTAACCTAACCTAACCTAACCTAACCTAACCTAACCTAACCTAACCTAACCTAACCTAACCTAACCTAACCTAACCTAACCTAACCTAACCTAACCTAACCTAACCTAACCTAACCTAACCTAACCTAACCTAACCTAACCTAACCTAACCTAACCTAACCTAACCTAACCTAACCTAACCTAACCTAACCTAACCTAACCTAACCTAACCTAACCTAACCTAACCGCAAAGTGCAGCCATTGCGGGGGACCCCACATGAAGGCAGAGTGTCCTGACTGGAGTGGGGGTGCGGCACCGTCCTGTTGCAACTGCGTACGCTCGAAACAAGACAGGGTGGACCACAATGCTTTTAGCCAGGAGTGCCCTATTAGGATAAAATGGGATGCAATAGCCAGATCGAGGGTGGCATATTGCTAAGGTGGTTCCCAGCCAAAATACTGCCTCTAAAAAAAGGCCATATCTCGTGGCACAAGCAAATTTGCAGAGGAAGGCTTTAGCCACGAATGAAATTATGCTTGAGGCACACAAAAAGGGGGTGGCCTTTGCACTGCTTCAGGAGCCATATATCGGAAGTTTGGGGAAAATGAAGAACTACCACGGAGCCAGAATATACCAGTATACTGGCGATGGAGACGGCGTCGTCAAGACTGCAATCGCAGTCTTTGACGGCGATATAGACGTCATCCAGTGTCCGAATTTCACCACGCCCAACATCACAGTGGTGAAGTTGAGGACAAGCGCCTGGGAGTTCGTGGTGGTCTCATTCTACCTGGAACCGAAACCAGCACTTATAGAGCCATACCTGAAGCAGCTCATCGAGATAGAGAGGAATTTTGGAAAAAGGATCATCATGGGTGGAGATGCAAATGCCAAAAACTCCTGGTGGGGTAGCCCAAAAATCGATCAAAGGGGTACCGATATGGCAGGAGCCCTAGAAGAGATGGGATTACAGGTGCTAAACACAGGCGACACTCCCACATTCCACACAGTGAGGGGAACCACACTGTACACCAGCTATGTGGACGTCACGGCTTGCACGGCGGATCTGCTCGACCTAGTTGGGGACTGGAGAGTTGACGAAGGCATGACGAGTTCGGACCACAATGCCATAATCTTCAAAATTAAATTAGAAAGAGCAAAGGGCTTAGACATTAGTAGAACTACGAGAGTGTACAATAGTAAAAAAGCAAACTGGGAGCAGTTTCATGAGAAACTGGGCCAGTTGCTAACAGAGAAGAACTTAAGTAAAATAGAATTTGATAAAATAAATATAAAAACTGAACTAGAACTGAAAATAGAAGCTTATATTAACATAATAATAGAATCAAGTAACGTTAGCATACCTAAATTAAAATCAAACAGCAAAGTTGTATTACCTTGGTGGTCCGAAGAACTCGACAACCTAAAAAAGTCAGTCGCCACTAGGAAGCGCAGAGTCCGCTGTGCAGCTCCGATCCGGAGGGAAAGAGTTGTCGCAGAGTACCTTGAAATCAAAATAAAATATGAAGAAGCGGAGAGTAGAGCCCAAACAGAGAGCTGGAAGAGCTTCTGTTGTAAACAGGATGGGGAGGGCCTCTGGGAGGGCATCTACAGAATAATAGGAAGGACCACGAAAAGGACGGAGGACTTGCCTTTAAACAAAGAAGGAAAAGTGCTAAACCATATTGATTCTGCCACATTGCTGGCGGAAACCTTCTACCCGGAGGACAGGAGGGAAGAAGACAACGAAGACCATAGAACTATTAGAAGAGCAGCGGAGACAGTGAACGTGACGGACCGAGACGAAGAACGGGACCCTCCGTTCACTCAGGAAGAGCTGACTAGCACCATGAGCAGTTTCAATCCAAAGAAAGCCCCGGGAAAAGATGGTCTTACGCCCGACATCTGCCAGCAATCCATCAATCACGATCCGGAGCTCTTCCTATCACTGGCGAACAAGTGCCTAGAGCTGGGCTACTTCCCGAGGATCTGGAAGGAGGCCATCGTGGTTATCCTGAGGAAACCCGGGAAGGAAAGTTATACAGCTCCGAAATCATACAGGCCAATAGGACTGTTGCCAGTGATGGGAAAAGTCCTGGAGAAAATGTTGATTGGCAGAATCAAATGGCACATCATACCCGGTCTCAGCACGAGCCAGTACGGGTTTATGCCACAAAAAAGCACCGAAGACTCCCTCTACGACCTGCTAGAACTCATACGCAAAAAACTAAGAGAGAAAAAACTGATTACGATAATATCACTGGACATAGAGGGAGCCTTCGACAGTGCATGGTGGCCAGCCATAAAAACCAGGCTGGCGGAGGCAAACTGTCCAATAAATGTGAGAAGAGTGGTGGATAGCTACCTGGAGCAGAGAATGGTCAGGCTGAGATATGCAGGACAGGAGGTCACCAGACAGACCAGTAAAGGTTGCGTGCAAGGATCGATAGGGGGTCCGATTTTTTGGAATCTCGTACTCGACCCCCTACTTAAAGGCCTGGTACAAAGGGGAGACTACTGCCAAGCCTTCGCCGATGATGTAGTTTTGGTCTTTGATGGGGACTCCGCGTTGGAGGTCCAGCGGCGTGCCAATGACGCTCTCGAGTATGTTCACCAGTGGGGAGTCAGTAATAAACTTAAATTCGCACCACAAAAGACCAACGCAATGGTCATTACCCGAAAATTAAAATATGACACCCCACGGCTGAGCATGGGCGGGGTCGACATTGCCATGTCACAGGAGATCAAAACCCTGGGACTGACCATAGACAATAAGCTAACGTTTAATGCCCATGCATCTAACGTATGTAAAAGGGCATTAAACTTTTACAAGCAGTTGTCTAGGGCAGCCAGGATCAGTTGGGGACTAAATCCGGAAGTAATTCGTACCATCTACATGGCAGTAGTCGAACCGACAATCTTGTATGCGGCAAGTGCGTGGGCACCAGCAGCCGAGAAGATTATGCTGCGCAAACAACTAAACGCTGTCCAAAGGGGATTTGCGCAGAAGCTGTGCAAATCGTATCGCACGGTGTCCTTGAACTCGGCACTGGTGCTGGCCGGGATGCTTCCCCTTGACCTCCGAATACAAGAGGCAGCGGCCCTATACGAGGTGAAGAGGGGAGTACCACGGCCGGCGCTGGGAGACAAGGAGGTTGAGCGACGAACTGCATTTGATAAGATCCCCCACCCAGCCAAACATATAAGCCTGCAGTTCATATGTCTGGCAGACCAGGAGCAAGTCGACAACAACTGCAATCAAGCAGTACGGATATATACGGACGGCAGCAAGATCGAGGGCAAAGTTGGAGCATCATTGTCTCATTGGAGCAATGATGCTGAAATCAAAACTCAAAAACTCAAGCTGTCGTCCCACTGTACCGTCTACCAAGCTGAACTGTTGGCTATATGCAAGGCTACAAGGGAAATTTTGCGTAGCTCAGAGAGCAGCTTCGGCATATACAGTGACTCCAGATCGTCGCTAGAAACGGTCACCAACCATCGCTCTCTCCATCCCCTCTCAGTTGAAATTAGAGAGAATCTGCGACAATGCAAGGATCAATCCAAAAAAGTTGAACTTTTTTGGATTAAAGCTCATGCAGGACTAGAGGGTAACGAGAGAGCAGACCAGCTGGCAAAAGACGCAGCGCTAAAAATTAAAACAAGGCCAGATTATAACCAATGCCCGATTTCATTCGTCAAGCGGCAAATCCGTCAGGACACGCTTGACGAATGGAATCGGAGATACAGATCCGAGGACACTGCCGGTGTCACTAAATTGTTTTTCCCCGACGCGATTCAAGCCTTTAAACACGTTAGAGACATCAAACCGACAGGGACTATGACTCAAATATTGACAGGGCACGGTGGGTTCTCCGAATACCTAAACAGGTTTAAGTGTAAGGAGAGCCCATCGTGTATATGTGACCCAGACATACATGAGACCGTATTACACATACTGACTGACTGCCCAGCGTATTCCCTGGAGAGATATGAGATTGAGCAAAAATTGGGAGTTGAAATAAAGGCGGATTCTCTAAACGCACTACTAACAAAGAAGGGAACTAGAGATAAATTTATTGAGTTTTGTGTAAAGCTGGCCAATAAAGTTATTAGTAGGAACAAGTAACCAAAATAATGCTTAGTACTCATATTTGTATATAATATAAAACAGTAGCATAACGAAACTGTGAAAATGTCCGTAACACTAATAGAAGTAACAAACTCATGATGTTCAATTTTAGCCATATTGTATATGGCAAAAGTGGTGTATACCTATAAGATATAAAGATAAATATTGTATAAATAGAGATAAGGGAAGTGGTGTATAAATATAAGATGGAAAGATATAATAAATGTAAATGTTCACATTAATGTAACAATAAAGGAAAAAGGTAAATATTCACATAGTTGTAATAGTATAGATAAATGGAAATGTTTACATATATGTAAGAATGAAGAATGTAATGACCGATATAATAAGGTGTAATAGCAATAAATGTAATAGAAATAGGATTGAACTTTTAAATAAATAATACGACAGAAATAAAATATAGCAAGTAAGGTCTCGGATAATGTCCGAGGTACATTAAGCTCGCAGACTCCGCCTTGCGCGGAGAGGTATTAAAAAAAAAAAAAAAAAAAAAAAAAAAAAAAAAAAACCTAACCTAACCTAACCTAACCTAACCTAACCCAGTTCCCCCCAACCCTCACGGTGGTCGGATCGTTTTTATAGTAGCTCCGTACATAAAAAATCGAAAAAGTGGTGTAAAGTGATCGGATTTTAAAAATTTAAGTGTTGGTGTGTGCAGAAAAGTTGCCCTCATACTATCGAGTTGAAATCTAAACTGGATCGCAGTGTTGTGCAGTGCAAAACCTGAAAAACCCTCAGTTTTGAGGTTAAGTGAAACCTTTTATGCTTTTGCCGTGGAACGAGGTGAATGACCTCATGTTTTTCTTTGAAAAAACACTGAAGAAAACTTCGACCTTTATTTCGGTATACCCCGAATACACATAGGACCAGGATCTTCAGCACTGTTTTGGAAAAACGAAAAGCCACGTGGTCTGAAAAACCCAAACCCAACATAGCAGCTGCCTGAAATTTTTCAGCACGCAAGAGGCCTATAGGAGGGAACAAAATTTGCAAGTACTAGATTTTTATGTTTTGTACTTTCCGTTATACGAATTATTGAAAATTACTGAAAATTAAAAGTTTGGACATCCTTATCTCCAGAAAAAATTCGAAATTTCAAAAAATTCAACTGCTATCTTTTGCGCGCTCGTGAGAAGAAGACGTTTGGAAAAAACCAGATTTTTTGTTAGCTTAGTATTAATATAGTAAATATAAAACTGTTAAAACTCCATAAATATAAATTTAGATAGGATAAATTTAACATTATTACTTTTTTATATTCATTTTTTATAGAGTGCCATTTTTCAATAATTTAGATCTTTTTTCCAAAATTTTACGATTTGCGGTTTTAAAGTTATAAATTTTTTTGTTATTTTTTCATATAAAATCGAAATAAATACGAATAATTGAAATTTAATAATAGAATTGTCTTTTACATGTATATTGCTAATAGTTTGAGCCCAAAGTTGCTCCCTATAACTTTGAAATTGACAGAAATAGCTTTTCCAGCCATTTTGGTTTTCATTGGTTGTTGCACATAACTGCAATTATCTCCGAGGTTATTGACCGCAGAAGACTCGGATTTTCGCAATTCTCTGCGGGATAATTGTAGAAATACTTTGTTTATGTTTTCAGGCGTTTTTCGGACCTGAAAGTTTTCAGCGCTGAAACTAATTTTGTTAAATAGCGGGAGTCAGGCCAGGCCCTAAAGTTGAAACCGCAACTCTCTCCGACAAATGGTTGCGGAGTAACAGCCATCTAAAGTTGGCATTTGACAGCTCGGCGGCCATCTTGGAAACCTTTAACCCCGCGTAGCTCCGGACTCAGTGGTCGTAGAGAGTTGCCGTTTTTGTATTGTTGCTTGGGGGGATTTTCTCTTTCTGGGACATTGGTTTTCAGGCGTTTCTGGGCTGAAAATTTTCAGGATCCTGAGAACCACCTTACACGAAGGGGCGGGTCGAGCCAGGCCAGAAAAGTCCAAGCTCGGTTGTCCTGCCATCATCCGAAGCGGAGATATCAAGTGTCAAAGATTGACTTTGACAGTTGTGCCGCCATTTTTGTGAAATTTAAGACACCCATATCTCCGCAACGGAGGGTCGTAGAGCGGCCGGGTTTGCTTTGCGGGTATTGGCAATTGTTTGTCTTGCAGGTGGGTCGGTTTTCAGGAGTTTTCAGGGCTAAAAATTTTTTCAGCCTGAAAAGTATATCGCTGGATAGATTTCGTCGAGCTCAGTGGGATAAGCCCAAGCACGACGCAATTCGGACCTGTGGTTGCGTAGCTATCGAGTTTTAACCACATTCTGGCCGCCATCTTGGATGGTAACCAAAATTTTTAATCTTTGATTTCTCCGGAATCCTAGGGGCTGGGTGCTTCGTGTTTGGAGTCGTTGGAACGGGCTCGACGGGCTCTATCTAGTGAGTGCATTGGGTGGACTCTACATAGAGTCATTCTTGCAAAAGTGTTTTTTATGATTTTTATTTTGTTTTGACAACTGACATAAAATTTTATAGATTTATTTAAAGCTTCTGAGAACTGCCTGGCATCTTGCAGCTCTATGTAGAGACAAATTTACAACTTTTGTTGTATTTAACTATAGTTTTTAAGACGTTGTGCGGTTTTATTTCGTACACTTGCTTTTGTTTATTGTTTATTTTAGTTATCGTCCTTATTGACGTTTTTATTTTATATTCGTGCTAGTAACTATAGAAATCGATAGTCTTCGGGACCAGTTAGTGTCTTTTTGAAGGCAAAGTGACTACGATTAGTGACTAAAGTCCTGGTTTAGGGCTAGAATTTTATACTTTTGTTTTTAATCCTGCCTGAATCCCCCCCTTTACAGGGATTCAGTTATCGACGCAAGTGTCCCTTGATACTTACCATAATGTTTGGAATGAGGACACCTTTAAATAAGGGAGTCTCAGAGGAAAGGTCGGACGCCGGGAAGCCACGACCGGCACAAGCTGGCCCGTCGGTGAGGCGTAGTATTGGGGAGTGGGAGGCTGACAGGCTGGAATCTGGACAGCGTCTCAAAACACCAACACCCCCGAAGAAGGCCCCAGTGTCTAGCCCCCCTAAACTAAAGTCCAAAAATACGCTCGCTCTTCAGATAAGGTTGGATGGACCAAAGCGGCCGGAGGGAACCGAGGAAAGCTCGCCGAAAAATGCGCAACCCGTGAGATACATAAACCGAACCACGGAGGCAAAGGCCTGTCTTTCCAAAGCAAAAATACAACTTTTAAGTTCCCGTAATCTGAAAAAAGAAATAAGGGACGAAATTACAAAAGCTATTGATAGACTTTACCAGCTCGTAAAAGAGGCAGAATCAGAAATAGGAAAAGGAGCTAATGAGGGTGAAAATACCGAAACCCGAAAGGAGCCCAAGCCGACCACGGATGAACCGACGGAGCTCATGAAGAGCCTTGTAGAAGGCCTTAAAGAACATAAACAGGCGTTGCAGGAGTGTCAACACCATACGCAGACTCTGTCGGAGCATCTCCAGCAGGCCCCTCGCTATGTCGCAGGTCAGGGTCCGACTTTTGCGGAGATCGCCGCCGGACAGAAGCAGCACATCCAAGAGCCTCTTCACTCGGTGGTCGTATCGTCAGTCAATGACCAGGACACCGGTGAAGAGGTTATTGAGAAGCTCAGGACGGCGGTCGATGCCAGAAACGAGGGCACGAGAATCGAGAGGCTGCGCAAGGCGAGGGACCAGAAAGTGGTGGTCGGCTTTAAGACTAGAGACGAAATGATAAAGGTCACCGAACGAATAAGGAAGACGGGCAATCTAGTGGTAGAAGAGGTAAAAAATAAAGATCCACTCATTATCATTAAGGACGTCCTCTCTTGCCGCTCCCGCTCTTCTGCGGCGGGGAGCTCCCCGAGCGCCTTCCGCCGTGCCGTCCACTCGTACACTCTGGTCAGCACCCATGCCTCGAGCTCCCAAGGAGGGGTGCCGGCCAGAGCGCACGCCGCCGAGAATCCCACCGAACGGTAGGCCCTCGCCACCCGCAGTGCAATGGCCCTTTGGGGCCTGCGGATGGCAGTGGCGTTCTCCCTCCTGTTGAGGGCGTCCGCCCAGATTGGGGCCCCGTAAAGGGCCATGCTTCTTAGGATGCCGGCATACAAGCGCCGGCATCGCGCCTTCGGACCCCCCAGGTTCGGGAGGAGCCACGACAGGGCGTTCGCGGCCTTCAGCAGGCGCGTCGACAGCCCGCTAAAGTGTGGGCCGAAGCGCCACCTGCTGTCGAGTACAAGGCCCAGGTACTTCATTTGGGCCTTGACTCCGATCCGGACGCCCTCTACGTCAATGTGGCCGTCTGGGGGGATGCGCTGCCGAGGCCCGTGGAAATACACGGCCTCGGTTTTATGTAGCGCCACCTTCAACCCTAGGCGGCGGATCCTTCCTGCCACTAAGGATCCGCCAACGGAGGCCAGACTGGCCGCCTCCCTGAAGTCCCTCCCCCGGGCAATGAGGAGAGTATCATCTGCGTAGCAAATGATGCTCGTGCCACGGAGGAGGGTCCCCCGCAGGAGCCAGTCGAATCCAATGTTCCACAGCGGTGGTCCTAGGACCGACCCCTGTGGAACACCGGACTCTGCGCCATATTGCCTAACTCTGGCCGTCTTGTCTGCAAGGAGGACCACCCGGTCCTCCAAGTAGCTGGCCAAGAGTTGGCGCAAGTACTGAGGCACTCCGTGGTACCGGAGCGCCTCCAAGATGGTCGAGTGGGGGACAGAGTTGAAGGCGTTGGCAATGTCGAATGACACCGCCAGCACTCCGTCCCCCGCCTCCACGGCCTCCCTCACCTGGCCCTTCAGTAGGGCCAATGCGTCCACGGTCGAACGACCCCGTCGGAACCCGAATTGGGCGTCGGACAGGTCCGGCCCCACCGTCACCAGCAGGCTTTCTAGCCGGTTGGCGATTATCCCCTCGAACATCTTACCGACCTCATCGAGCAAAACGATGGGCCGGTAAGCCGAGGGGGAGTCCGCCGGGCGTCCCTCCTTCCGGAGGAGGCATAGCCGCCCCTCCTTCCAAGGTTTCGGGAACCTTCCAGTCGTAAAACACGCGCTGAAGAGGTCCCGAAGCCTCTCCTCCATCTGTGAGGCGGCTATGGCCACCACCCGTGCGGGGACGCCGTCCGGCCCTGGGGCCGTGTTCTTCCCGCGAAGGCGAAGAGTCCCTGCGTAAAGTTCCGACGCCGTCACCGGGGGGATCTCCTCATCCGGCGGAACCGCCTCCCGCGGAGGGTCCATCACTGGTGGGGTGAAGTCGGTTCTGGACGGAAACAGGGACCGGACCACCCCATCCAGCAATGCCGGCTCGAGGGTCTCCGTCAGTGGAGGACCACAGGGGCGCAGTTTATTCCGCGCCGCCTTGTAAGGTCTTCCAAACGGGTCCCTATCGAGACCCTCCAGCATGTCGGCTCTCGCCGAAAACCTAACCTAACCTAACCTAACCTAACCTAACCTAACCTAACCGAGTCGCGCGGCACCCCTAGCCGCGAGCAGATCATTTTTAAGTCGCTCCGCGCTCGAAAAATCTAAAAAATAGGTTTTTTCGCGAGTATATACAAGTGTTATACATCATTAGAAGCGCGCTGCTGAGACGCAGCCAATGGTGAAAATTTTATTGTGAAAAGTGGAAAATTGTGAAAGTTACAAGTGAAAAACTACATCTCCAAAACTTTGGAGCCGAACGCCGCGCGATTTTGCGCGGGAGTTGGAAAATCGGCAACTGCAGCCTTGTGCGGCTGACAAATACCTATCTCTGGACACCGAGTTTGGAATTTTCCGACTTACGGTTCCGGAGATAGCTCCGAAAAACAAAAAACCACGTGGCACGCGGTGACAGATCCCGAGGGATTGGACTGGTTTTGTGGAAACACATCGAAGGCAACGCAGACGAGGAGCCGGGAGGCAAACTGACATCGAAGAAAACCTTCAAAAAACCACGGGATAAACAAGGTTAACTTTTTGTACAATTTTCAACATTAATTCCTGGGAAGCAGTATATATAACATATAGTTTTTATATATTCTAAAAATTAGGCATAAGGATTTCTAATTCCAAATTAAATTTAGGTCAAATTGGACTAGCCGTTCGAAAGTTATTAGCTGTACAAGTTTTAAAAAAATCGGGGGTTGGCTATTTCAACCCCTAAAAATCTGTAAATTTAATATTATTTAAGTACTCTACGCAAATTTTTAACATTATATAGTTTTAATAGTATAACATTCATACCTGAGTCTAAAACCAGGTTTTTAAATTTTTTATTTTTGATAGATACTTTTAACTAATTACATTCGCCTCTTCAGGGTTAAATAAAATTATATTTTTTGATACCACTGGATAGAGAATATTGTCCTCTATCCAGTGATCTGTTTTAAAACCAAGCGAAACAAATAATCAAGTAATTATAACATAAACTAGGCCAAAGTGCTAGGCCGGTAAATAATAAACCTCCCCTAGGGACACAATTAATTAATAAAAATTAGATTTAAAAGCACAATAAAATAGAATAACTTATGGTCCCAAAACTTACTTATAGTAACAAATTTTTAGATTAAGTATTTATCATAATAATAGGAATATTAGCTTCAAAATATTCCGTTAGCACCATCTTGCCTGGTTAAGGGTTGAAGGGGGAAGTATACTCCCAAAATCTTTTTGGGAAGACACAGGAGTTTACTCGACCTACACTTCTGCCGATTTTTGGATTTTTCGGGCCAAGGGAAAGCCAGAAACCATCTGTTTTGCGGCTCTGAAACTGCCACCCCTATCTTAGCGGCCTCCCCACACGCAAACCCCTTGACCGAAAAGTTTAAAATTCAAGTGGAAGGAAAGATCATCTCTTCCTCTTTCAGCCTACTATAACAAAACCCACGCGCCATCAATAGGATACGAGAAATATCCCCTGGTGGGAGATAAGTCGTTGGCGCGAACTGAAAACATAACCTGGCCGACATAGGTAGATTCGCCAACCGAGAATCGAACCCGGGATTTTTAAAAGCGGGAAACGCTCGTATCTCGGAAACGGAGCAAGATAGCCCGTTTTTGACGAAACCCTGTATATACTATACGTAGTATAGTATATGCAGCAACACTTCACCGGCCACCCCCTATTGCTTGCCCCCCCTTTTTAAATTTTTTTTTAGAAATTTTATAATTTAATCGTTATTTGTTCGTAATCCCTCGCCTACAAACAGCACAAAATATTTTATTCACATTTATTCTCATTTATTTATTTATTTCAATACCACTTACCATAACCACTCTCATAACCACTCGGATTAATTATTGGTTGATCATTGATTAATTGTTATAATTAATTAACAATTAATTAATAAATTGGCCAACACTAATAATCACCATTCAAAAACCCAAAAACCCAATATCTCGGAAACGGCTGGGAATATCAAAATTCTGACCAAATTTTCCCCCCCCCTACAACCCCCATCCCAGCTAGGACATACTTACTGATAAGACCCCTAGACCCCCCTTTATTTTGACCCCCTCCCAAATTTGACCCTCATAGTAAGTTTAAGTATATTTATTATATCCAGGTTACTCCCACTTATATTTGCCCCCGGGTTACTCAGCTACACCCCCCCTCTTTTTGACTAGCCCCACTGCCCCTTCAGGGTTACCTCACCCCCCCGGGCCTTAACTTTTGAACCGGAGGTCATAGACATACCAAGTTTGGGGTCTCCGGAACCGGGAGGAAAAGAGCAATCTATTGGCTCTGTCAAAACAACTAAGTAAAGTCCCCCTTTCAAATTAAAAGTATTTTAAAAATATTTATTTATATATTATTATCTTTATTTATTTTCTATTTTTGGTATCGGTGTAGTGTTGCGGGTTGGGCAGTTACACTTGACTTGTTATTGTTATTGACGCATACCTCGCAACATGTCCGGTCGTAGAACACCGTCAACGGCCGACGGTGAAAAGTCACCATCTAAACCTGGGGTAGTTGCCCCTCCAGATGTAAGACGCAGCATAGGGGAGTGGGAAGCCGCTAATCACGGCCCCACTCTTTCTTATGCTGAGAAACCGACTGAAAAGACGTCGCAGGCTGGTCCTGCGAAATCAAAAATAAAGCCAGTTTTGACGCAGGAGGGCAACGCAAAGATTAGGAAGTCCGGAGACAGGATCTCGCCACCTAAATATGCTGACCGAACAGCGGAGGCCAAAGCCTGCTTGCTAAAGGCAAAAAACCACCTTGAAAGCTCCAGAAACACGAAGACAGAGCTTAAAAATGGCATTATTGTAGCAACTGAACGTTTATACAGTTTGGTGAAGATGGCTGAGTTGGAATTAAAAGCGTTGAGGCTAAAAACGGCCTCTAAAGTGCCAGGGGTAGCGATAGAGCCCGAGGCGGTCGCTACAAATCCAACATCCCTAGGGAATAGTGTCGACACTAATAAGATTATGGCTGCAATGGAGCAACATACGAAGCTCTTATATGAAAACAATAAAAAAATAGAGGAGCTAAAAGGGAAAATGGACATCCAGAATGAATTCTTGGAAAAGGGTAACACCTATGCAAGTGTGGCTGCAACTCAGGGTGCAAGATCACTGCCAAAGTGCAGTACCTTGCATTCCGTTGTCGTCACGTCCAAGGATGAGACAGAAACAGGCGAAGAGGTCCTCAATAGAGTGAGGAAAGCCATAAACGCAAAGGATGGGTGGATAAAGGTCGAAAAGGTAAGGAAAGCCAAGGACAGGAAGATAATCATAGGTCTGGAAACCAGAGAAGAAAGGTCCTTGATAAAGGATCGTCTTCAAAAAGAAGGAGTTGACCTCACTGTTGAGGAAGTCAAGAACAAGGACCCGCTTCTGATTTTAAAGAATGTCTTGGTGGTAAATACCGATGAAGACGTCCTGAATGCGCTAAGAAATCAGAACCGGGCTGTTTTCGGCGGCCTTGACAGTGAGGATAACAGAGTGGACATAAAATATAGAAGAAGGACACGGAACCCTCACATTGGCCACGTCATCATCAGCGTCTCGCCTACCATCTGGCGACGAGCGGTGGAAATTGGGACCGTCCATATTGATCTCCAGCGAATTAGGGTCGAAGATCAGACCCCATTGGTCCAGTGCACTCGCTGCCTAGGCTTTGGACACGGCAAGCGGTTCTGTAAAGAGCCCGCAGATCTGTGTGGTCACTGCGGCGGTCCCCACTTGAGACCGGAGTGTCCGGACTGGCTTTCGGGCACACCACCCGCTTGCCGAAATTGCGCTAAGGGAAAAATTGAGTACGGCACGCAACACAATGCGTTTAGCCGCGATTGCCCAGTACGAAGAAAATGGGATGACGTGGCCAGATCGACCGTAGCATATTGCTAAGGGCACCCAAGTGGAAAAAACCCCCTATGGAGTAGTACAGGCCAACCTTCAACGTAAAAAGCTAGCGACAAATGAGCTTTTAACAGAAGCCACAAAGCGCGGACTAGCAGTGGCACTTATCCAGGAACCGTACGTGGCCGGAGCGAAAGTAATGAGGAGTCACAGGGGCGTTAGGATTTTCCAGAACACTGGCACAGGAGATGGGACTGTAAAGGCGGCAATAGCTGTCTTTAATAGCGACCTCACAGTCAAACAGTACCCAAAACTCACCACTAACAACATCGTAGTGGTGGGAATCCAGACCAGTGGCTGGGAAATCACGCTTGTCTCTTTTTACTTTGAGCCAGACCAGCCAATCGGACCATATCTCGAGCACCTCAAATGTGTTGAGGAAGAGGTAGGTTCCAGAATGTTGGTTATTGGAGGAGATGCAAACGCCAAAAGTACCTGGTGGGGAAGCCTGAAGATTGACCGCAGGGGTGAAGAAATGTCTGGGGCTCTCGACGAGCTGGACCTGAACATCCTCAACAGAGGGGAAATTCCGACCTTCGACACGATCAGAGGGGGGATAAGATACTGCAGCCACGTTGACATTACGGCATGCTCGACGGACATCCTAGACCTAGTGGACGACTGGAGAATAGACGAAGGACTCACGAGCTCGGATCACAACGGCATTGTTTTTAATATAAAATTAAAAAGATCCAAAGGCATACAAATCCAAAGAACAACCAGAATTTACAACACGAAAAAAGCTAATTGGCTTGATTTTCGTGAGAAACTCGGCCAATTAATGCATGAGAGAAATTTAAACAAAATAGAAATAGACAAATTAAATACTGCAGAACAACTAAATTCAAAAACCAATATATATACTAACATAATTAAAGACGCATGTATCTCATCAATTCCGATGAAGAAAACAAACGAAACGTTTACTCTGCCGTGGTGGTCCGAGAAACTCGAGGGTATGAAGAAAAAGGTCGCCACCTTGAAACGTAGAGTTAGGAGTGCTGCACCAGTCCGGAGATCGAAGGTCGTTGAGGAGTACCTGAAACTGAAAGCTGAGTATGAGACGGAGGCAGCCAGTGACGAGATCGAGAGCTGGAAGAACTTTTGCACAAGACAGGACCGAGAAGGGGTTTGGGAAGGCATCTACCGGGTGATAGGGAGAACCAAGGGAAGAGGAGAGGACCAGCCATTGGTGAAGGATGGGGAGATTCTGGACGCAAAAGGTTCGGCGGAATTACTTGCTGAAACCTTCTACCCGGAAGACCACTCAGACACAGACAGCACCTGCCACCGCCTTATAAGAGAAAAGGCCGATGTCGTGAATGCTGGAGGGCAAGATGGATCATGCGATCCACCATTCACAATGGCCGAGCTGATGGCAGCGTGCGGGTCCTTTAATGTCAAAAAAGCGCCGGGAGCAGACGGTTTCACGGCGGATATTTGCTGTCAAGCTATTAAAAGTGCCCCTGAAACAGCTTTGGCTCTCCTGAATGGCTGCCTGAGAACTTACCTCTTCCCCAAAATTTGGAAAGAAGCAACGGTCATTATCTTGAGGAAGCCTGGGAAAACGGACTACAACACCCCAAAGGCGTACAGACCAATCGGTCTATTACCTATATTTGGTAAAATTTACGAGAAGATGTTGGTGGCCCGCCTCAAGTTTCATCTTATTCCTAGGATGAGTACTCGCCAGTATGGATTCATGCCCCAGAAGAGCACCGAAGACTCCCTCTATGTACTAATGCAACACATACGCGGTAAGCTGGAACTAAAGAAAATAGTAGTCCTTGTATCATTGGACATAGAGGGAGCCTTTGACAGCGCATGGTGGCCGGCCATAAGGGTCCGTCTGGCTGAGGAACAGTGTCCAGTTGGCTTGAGGAGGGTCATCGACAGCTACCTCGAGAACCGAAGGGTCAGGGTCAGGTACGCAGGTGAAGAGTGCTGCAAGGCCACAAGCAAGGGCTGCGTCCAGGGTTCTATTGGGGGACCGATACTATGGAACCTGTTGCTGGACACGCTTCTAAAGAGCTTGGAAGCTAGGGGTGACTACTGCCAGGCCTTTGCTGACGACGTTGTGCTGGTTTTCAACGGTGACACAGCATTGGAGATCGAGGGACGTGCCAATGCCGCTCTCGAACATGTTCGGGCGTGGGGCGTTCAAAACAAACTTAAATTTGCTCCGCAAAAAACCAACGCAATGGTTATTACTCGCAAACTAAAATACGACAACCCGCGCCTGAGCATGGGCGGGATCGACATTGCCATGTCCAATGAGATTACAATCCTGGGTGTCATCGTTGACAAGCAGCTGACCTTCAACGCACACGTCGCAAATGTATGCAGAAAGGCAGTAGGCATCCATAAGCAGTTGACCAGGGCAGCAAAGACCAGCTGGGGGCTTAACCCCGAGGTCATCAGGGTGATATATGTGGCCGCCATCGAACCAATCATCCTGTACGCCGCCAGCGTATGGGCTCCGGCCGTCGAGAAGCTGGGTATTAAGAAGCAACTGGGAGCAGTCCAGCGCGGCATCGCGCAAAAGCTGTGCAAAGGGTACCGGACGGTCTCCTTAAACTCCTCGCTAGTGCTGGCTGGGATACTACCTCTCGACCTGCGAGTCCGTGAAGCGGCATCGCTATACGAGGCCAGGAGAGGGGTGCCTCAGCCAGCACTTGGCGACAGGAGCGTCGAGCAGGCCGCCTCGGCAATGGAGGCTCCACACCCTGCAGAGCGCGCTGAGCTGGAGCTCGTAAGCCTGGTAAACCAAGAGCAACTACATGCGCAGAATGAACTTGAGGTTCGTATCTTTACGGACGGGAGCAAGATTGGGGGCAAGGTTGGAGCGGCACTATCCGTATGGAGCGGTAACGCCGAAACCAAAACTCTCAAGCTTGCTCTCCCACAGTACTCCACTGTTTACCAGGCTGAGCTTCTGGCGATATGCGTCGCAACCAGGGTGATCCAAAAGCACAGTGCACAATCGTTTGGAATCTTCAGTGACTCCATGGCGGCCCTCCAAACCATCCAGAACTACAATCGACACCACCCCCTGGCAGTAGAGGCAAGGGCTAACCTTAGGTCCCTCTCTACTCAAAACAAGGCGGTTACCTTGTTTTGGATAAAAGCTCATGCAGGGCTGGAGGGGAACGAGAGGGCTGACGAACTCGCCAAGGCAGCCGCTGAGGGTTCCAAACGAAAGCCGGATTACGACCTGTGTCCGATTTCATACGTCAAGCGATGCCTTCGAATGGCAACTCTTGACGTGTGGAACCAAAGATACAGCAGCGAAGGAACTGCTTCAGTGACGAAGCTGTTTTTCCCGGATGCGGTGGCGGCCTACGGGATTACCAGGAAATGTAAAATAAGCAGTGTTACAACCCAGATCATGACGGGGCACGGTGGGTTCTCCGAATACTTGAACCGCTTCAAGTGCAAGGAGAGCCCATCGTGCATTTGCGATCCTGAAGTTGCTGAGACGGTGCCACATGTATTGTTCAGCTGTCCCGTGTTTGAAAGAGAGAGACTTGAGGCCGAGCACGTACTCAACACTCAACTCGAAGTCGAAAATGTGTGGCTAGTAATGAAGGGCAAAGGAAGAGAGTTGTTTATGGAATATTGCGTTAAAATTTGTGAGAAAGTGATAAAAAGAAACAGAGTGCCAAGGTAAAGATGCTTGCACAGTATTGTATATAATACTAGGGTCAAGCATCGAACAGTCGTTATAAAATTGCTGGGAAGCGCCTGAAAACAGACTAACATATAGGTTGCCCATATTAAAGCTAGAGTAAGCAGTCGTAAGAAACTGTACTAGAAATAAATGAGTGTTTGAATAGAAATAAGAAATGTACTAGTTATAAGAAGTAGTCCTAAATAGAAGTAAGAAATAGAATAAAATTATATTTAGCTTTAATATACTAGATGTAGCATAGATATAGTACCGTATTAAGTTAGAAAGCTTTGTTAAATTGTTGTATTGTTGTTTGTAGTTGCTTCATGTGGTTCTCCAGCAGGAGAATAATAAAAAAAAAAAAAAAAAAAAAAAAAAAAAAAAAAAAAAAAAAAAAAATGTAACATAGATATAGAACCGTATTAAATTAGAAAGTTTTGCTGAATTAGTGTTAGTGTTGTAGTTGCTTTATGTGGCAATTTAGTTCTCTAGCAGAAGCTCCATGTTGGAAATAGTGTTTATTTTAATGTTGGTGATATTTAATTGTCTAGCAGAAGATCTCAGTGTTTAATTTTTTTTTCATTACCCTTAAAACGCAGAACAAGGGCTCTGATCATGTCAGAGGGACACCAGGTGGGGCAGGAGTGTGGTTTTAGCCGGTAAGAGTCCGGCACTGCCCAGACTGGCTCATTAGTGAGGCAGTCTGGGCGTCCATGAGGATTTCCCACTCCTGCCAAAAAAAAAAAAAAAAAAAAAAAAAAAAAAAAAAAAAAAAAAAAAAAAAAAAAAAAAAAAAAACCTAACCTAACCTAACATAACCTTTTTTTTTTTTTTTTTTTTTTTTTTACGCTGAGAAATGCGTTACGCATGCCCGCTCGTGGGGGACGAGACGGGGTATGTGGGACTCCTGTTACACATACAGTATACCCACTAAAACTCAGCGGTGTTCCCGCAACGCCGTGATGGGAGGGCATGGGAAACCGGCGCAGCCTTTACATCCAAAACCCTCCCGGCGCATGCCCGCCTTGTTGGCGGGCCCCGCATGCCTCCCAGTTACTGGGGGGCTATGGGAATGACCGGGAACACCTGGTCATTCCCATCCGACACTGGTGGAGGCCCGTGCAATACAGGCAAGGGTGCCCCCGCACCCGTTGCCTGCTGGCCTCCACCTGGGAGGAGTTGAAGATGACTTTCATATTGACGTCTTCTTCGACCCCTCCTCCGCCTGCGGAGCGGCGCCGCGAGAGGGTCGTCCTCCCGCGCGCGCTCCGCGTCCTCCTTCTGTGACATTACTTCCTCACAGAAGGAGGCGACTGTTGCCCAGGCCTCCTCGCTTTCCAGCATCGAGTTGACGACACTGGGAAGCGAGAGGTCCGGCCCGACCGCTGCGACCAGACTACGGCGCAGCTCGGACCAGGCCGGGCACACCTCTAGGGTGTGTTGTGCCGTGTCCTCCGCCGCGCCGCAATCGTGGCACGACGGGGTCTCCTCTCTTTGGATCCGGTGCAGGTGCGATCCGAAGCACCCATGGCCGGACAACACCTGCACCAGACGGAAAGAGAGGAAACCATGAGACCGCTCGAGCCAATCCTTCAAGACTGGCCCGAGCGCGTCCAGCGTCCGGCGGCCGAAGGCGGCAGAGGCGAGGTCCTCCGTCCAGTGATGGACGATTGCCTCCTTCGCCTCCCGCCGCACGGCCTCCCGCTCTTCTGCGGCGGGGAGCTCCCCGAGCGCCTTCCGCCGTGCCGTCCACTCGTACACTCTGGTCAGCACCCATGCCTCGAGCTCCCAAGGAGGGGTGCCGGCCAGAGCGCACGCCGCCGAGAATCCCACCGAACGGTAGGCCCTCGCCACCCGCAGTGCAATGGCCCTTTGGGGCCTGCGGATGGCAGTGGCGTTCTCCCTCCTGTTGAGGGCGTCCGCCCAGATTGGGGCCCCGTAAAGGGCCATGCTTCTTAGGATGCCGGCATACAAGCGCCGGCATCGCGCCTTCGGACCCCCCAGGTTCGGGAGGAGCCACGACAGGGCGTTCGCGGCTTTCAGCAGGCGCGTCGACAGCCCGCTAAAGTGTGGGCCGAAGCGCCACCTGCTGTCGAGTACAAGGCCCAGGTACTTCATTTGGGCCTTGACTCCGATCCGGACGCCCTCTACCTCAATGTGGCCGTCTGGGGGGATGCGCTGCCGAGGCCCGTGGAAATACACGGCCTCGGTTTTATGTAGCGCCACCTTCAACCCTAGGCGGCGGATCCTTCCTGCCACTAAGGATCCGCCAGCAGAGGCCAGACTGGCCGCCTCTCTGAAGTCCCTCCCCCGGGCAATGAGGAGAGTATCATCTGCGTAGCAAATGATGCTCGTGCCACGAAGGAGGGTCCCCCGCAGGAGCCAGTCGAATCCAATGTTCCACAGCGGTGGTCCTAGGACCGACCCCTGTGGAACACCGGACTCTGCGCCATATTGCCTAACTCTGGCCGTCTTGTCTGCAAGGAGGACCACCCGGTCCTCCAAGTAGCTGGCCAAGAGTTGGCGCAAGTACTGAGGCACTCCGTGGTACCGGAGCGCCTCCAAGATGGTCGAGTGGGGGACAGAGTTGAAGGCGTTGGCAATGTCGAATGACACCGCCAGCACTCCGTCCCCCGCCTCCACGGCCTCCCTCACCTGGCCCTTCAGTAGGGCCAATGCGTCCACGGTCGAACGACCCCGTCGGAACCCGAATTGGGCGTCGGACAGGTCCGGCCCCACCGTCACCAGCAGGCTTTCTAGCCGGTTGGCGATTATCCCCTCGAACATCTTACCGACCTCATCGAGCAAAACGATGGGCCGGTAAGCCGAGGGGGAGTCCGCCGGGCGTCCCTCCTTCCGGAGGAGGCATAGCCGCCCCTCCTTCCAAGGTTTCGGGAACCTTCCAGTCGTAAAACACGCGCTGAAGAGGTCCCGAAGCCTCTCCTCCATCTGTGAGGCGGCTATGGCCACCACCCGTGCGGGGACGCCGTCAGGCCCTGGGGCCGTGTTCTTCCCGCGAAGGCGAAGAGTCCCTGCGTAAAGTTCCGACGCCGTCACCGGGAGGATCTCCTCATCCGGCGGAACCGCCTCCCGCGGAGGGTCCATCACTGGTGGGGTGAAGTCGGTTCTGGACGGAAACAGGGACCGGACCACCCCATCCAGCAATGCCGGCTCGAGGGTCTCCGTCAGTGGAGGACCACAGGGGCGCAGTTTATTCCGCGCCGCCTTGTAAGGTCTTCCAAACGGGTCCCTATCGAGACCCTCCAGCATGTCGGCTCTCGCCGAATCTTCGGCCGCGCACATCGCCAGCTTGAGGACCGTCTTTGCGTCGATGTACGACGCATAGAGGCCCTCCTCGCTGGCTGGGTCTCGGGGCCTGCGCCTTCGGCTCCGCGTGTAGGCCCTCCTGGCGGCTACGCAGGTGGTTCGGAGCTCCGCCAGTTCCTCCGACCACCAATAGACGGCGCGGCGGGAACCTAACATAACCTAACCTAACCTAACCTAACCTAACCCAGTAACCGATAATACGTCGCACGATCAACATCAGCTCCGCGCAAAAAAAATCGCTAAAAATAGACGCGTCGAGCTACGAGCGCAAAAAAGTTATCAGTGGAATTGTGAAGTGTCAGTGCACCAGGATTATTGTGGGCAAGTGTCCATCACCTCAGGTCACCGAGCAGGACCCCCAGAACTTCAGCGGCGAATAACTTTGCAAAGGTCAGTGGAGTCGTTTCACCAACAATAATCCCGAGAGTCGCGGCAGAGGCCTATCCAGCAACACCAGGATCAGCGAAATCGGATCAGCAGGCTGGGAGATATTAAGGTGCGAAAATCGTCAAAATTCGTGAAAACACGTGGGTTTTGGTTAGAAACCAACCTCACTTTTCCTCCACGTGCTTCTGATACACGAGGCGTGACGTACCGACAGCCATCCCAGCCACTACTGGAGACTCCGAAGCCGGCCCGAAGAATCTGCCATCAGACCAGCGACCAGCGTGACGACTCCACGACTCTTCACCAGGTTAGCCCCGAGGGAACTCCTCAACCCTTAGTCCTACCCCCCCCGAGTTTGGACTCATCCGACTTGGACCTCTAGGACCTTGTCAGAGCCATCAAGGGTCCCCTCTTTCCCTCCCCCCCCCTCCCCCAAAAGTTACCCCCCCCCTCACCCCCCTTTTTTCCTTTATTCCCCCACCCATATCCCCACCACTCAAGTCCTGAGTAAGGCTACCCCCCTCCAATTTTTTACCCCTCCCCCCCTCCACCAAAAGTCACCCACACGAAACCCCCCCCCCCAACCCCCCTCCTTCACCCCCCCTCCATAGTCTCCCCACGAGACCTCCCTCCCCCCCCCAACCCCCCTCTTTGGGTTACCTCACCCCCCCGCGGGCTAACTTCTCACCCGTTGGAGCTGGGAAGCCGAGATTGGGCTCAAATTGAAGGGCAAAACAAGCTCTCAAATCTGGCCCCTTCGAAAACCTGAATTTACACCCCCCACACACGCAGTGACACTCGGCGCCACAGAATTCCACTGAGGACCACCACCAGCGCCCACATAGAGCTCACTCCATCGAGCTCTACCAATTGTCGGGCTCCTCATCGGACAGCAGACGCAGAACACCAGCGGAACATCCGTGAGTCCATCTTAGCTATAGTATATATACACAGGCTAGTATATTTTAGTTTTAAGTAGTAACTATTTATTAATAACTTATACAAAAAAAAAAAAAAAAAAAAAAACCCAAAATAAATAACTATTAACCACCTTACAATTAATAAATAACCATCCTCGACACTAACAATAAAAATAAACAAAAAAAATGTCATCTAAACACTCCACAATTTCAAGCACCTCCACCGCCTCCCGCAAAATGACCACGGAGGCCGCGAAAGCCCCAAGATCACTCAGAGAAAAAGTTCTAAAGAACTCGGCAAAGTCGATAGTCCAAGAGTCGGCGCGTTCATCGCAGACGCCGCAAGTGCCAAAGGCGGCATCGGAACCTGACGTGACTTGCAGAACACCACCACTGCCATCGGTGCCTGCCCCAGAAATCGTCATCAACTGGGAGCAGTGTGGCATTTCCCCCCCCTACCACACAGTCTCGGAGGACGAAAGTTCGGTGGCATCTTCGGTCAGCCAGGCAGACCGCCCCGCCGGACGGAAGAGCCTCCTATACAGAACGTCGAGAGGCACAGGGGTGGAAATGGACCTAGCCACCAGGGAGGCAAACGAGCTCCTGCAAAAGGGAAAGGACGCCCTGGAAGCAGCGGGCAACATGAAGCGGGAGTGCAAGGCGACAGCGCACGAGTGCCTGCAGGGCCTGTATGAGACGGCCCTGTCATTAGCAGACTCCAGATCCCGTCACAAATTTAACCTCGAGAAGGAGCGCTCTCGACACGCACAAGAGCTTGTGCGGGTCGAGAGAGCTCACACTCGGGAACTGATGGGATTTAAAGTGCAGATGTCGCTGATGCAGACAGACCTGTCAGAAACCAAGAAGGAGGCGAAAGGGATCCGGGAATGGCTCGGTCACGAGACCCTTGATGCCTTCAAGGGCATCAAGGAAGTAAAAGATCAGGTCGCAGCCGCGAGCATACAGAGCCAAAGGGAGCACGAAATTACGAGGCAGGGAAATGCTCGAGCCCCGGGGGATCCAAAGTCGGATCCAAAGGGGGCCGGCCTTTCACGCCTCGAATCAAACGTGACCAGCATATCCAACCAGCTGGACGTGCTTCGGAAGGTTCTGGAACGGCTCAAGGAGGATCTTGTCCAGCCAAAGTCCCAGGAAATGGACCCAAGTAGCCGCGAGACGGGTCTGCTCAAAACAGAGAAGTTTGAGGAGGAGATGAACAAACTTCAACTTCAAATGCAGGCCATCGCCAACCGGCCTGCGGCATCTCCCCCCAAACCACAGCCCCAGATAAATATTACACAACACCTCAAACCCATCTCCGAAAGGCTGGAAATCGTCTCGGCGGACCTGCGCGTACTGCGAGATAAGGAGCCGCAAATCCAGGCGCCCCCGGCGCTGAATCTGGAGGCGGAACTCGCAGTCGGCGAGGTAAAAAAGACCCTCCAGACCATCCAAAAGGGGGTAGCAGACCTGGGCAAGGCGGAGAGACAGCCTCAACAACAACAGGGCCCAAAAACCTTTGCCCAGGCTGCAAACACACCGAAGCCCCCCAAACCACCCACACAAACCAACCACACCCTGATCGTCTCGTCCACGAATCCCCAGCACACTGGCGACAACGTGATCGAGAGGATCAGGACCGCCCTGGACCTCAAAACTAGTGGAGCCCGCGTTGACACGGTGCGGAAAGCGCGCAATCAAAAAGTAGTCATGAAGTGCGCCAGCAAGTCGGACTTGAAAAAAATTAAAGAGCAAGTCCAGTCAAACGCAGGGCTCAAGGTCCAGGAGCCAAAGCCCCAAAACCCCCTCGTCTGCATCAAGGGAGTGCTGTCCAGCTACAGCGACGGGGAGATTGTAGATCTCCTTAAGGCGCAGAATAAACATCTCCTGCAGAACGTCGCTGTAGATGGACAGACCTTAAAGGTGCGATATAGGAAGCGCGCGAGGAACACCCACGAATGCCACCCGGTCCTAGAGCTCTCCCCAGAGCTCTGGAGGTGCTACACTGCGGTGCAAAAAGTACATCTGGGCATCAAGCGGTGCTCGATTGAGGACCAGTCCCCCCTAGTGCAGTGCACAAAGTGCCTTGCATACGGGCACAACAAGTCCATATGCAGGGCCGGAAAAGAAACCTGCTGGTTCTGCAGCGGTGCACACAACGGAAGGGACTGCCTCACTCGAGCTGACGGCAAACAGCCCACCTGCGCAAACTGCAAGGTAGCATATGGGTCCGGCAGCGACCTGGCACACACAGCGTTCAGCGCAGACTGCCAGGAACGCCAAAAATGGGATGGGATAGCGCGGTCGCGCGTTTCCTATTGCTAAGGGCGACCACGACAACACACAAACGAACAAACCAGTCACCCCCGAAATCGCATCAAGACCGACAGCAAGATTGAAATTCATCCAAGTCAATCTTCAGCGCTCCAAGCTGGCCACAGAAGAGCTGCATATGGCGGCCCAAGCAAGGGGTATTTCAGTAGCACTTGTTCAAGAGCCCTATGTAGGAAGAACAGGTGTGATGAAACAAACTCCCGGCACGCAAGTCATCCAGTGCAGCCTAAACCGCCAAAAACCAGTTAAGGCAGCGATCGTTGTTTTCGGAAACAACCTGGAGGTCATCCATGACCCCCAGCTCGTGTCTGAAAACATCGCCACTGCTTTACTCAAGGTGGGACAGCTCAGCTTTGGAGTGCTATCGGTCTATCTCGAGGGTGACCAGGACATCGAACCGTACCTTTCGGAGATACAAAACATCACACAAAAACTACACACAACCAACACGATAGTGGGAGGAGACGTTAACGCCTGGAGCCAGTGGTGGGGAAGTGTTTCCGAAAACCATCGCGGGGCAGCGTACAGTTCTTTTCTCGATGAGCGGGATCTCCACATCCTAAACACGGGCCAAACACCTACGTTCGAGACCTACAGAGGAGACAGGTGGTGCACCAGCATCGTCGATGTAACGGCATGCAGCCTGTCGCTGCTAGGAAAGGTTGAGGAGTGGCGTGTAGAAAGAAGTCTTACAACTTCAGACCACAATGCAATTACCTTCTCGATGCGCTTAGAAAAGGCCTTGGAACCCTTAAGGCCAATCTCCACGCGCATCTACAACACCAAGAAGGCAAAGTGGTCCGATTTCAGCACCCACTTCAAGACCAGCCTGGCGGACTCAGACATAACACCGGTCAGAGTCTCGGAAGTAACGAACCCAGAGGATCTGGAGACCATCATCAGTACATACACACGGAACATCCACCGCTCATGCGAGAGTGCGATCCCAAAACTGGGGTCGCCTAAACACGACGCAAAGCCCCCATGGTGGAGCCCTTCTCTAGAGCGTCTCAAAAAAGACGCCTTGACCAAGAAGAGGAGAATCCGAAATGCAGCCGCAAACCGGAGACACTTCACCATCCAAGAATACGTGACGGCAAAACACACCTACACCACAACAGCAACGGAAGCTGCCACGGCCAACTGGAAGGAGTTCTGCTCTAAGCAGGACCGAGAGAGCATGTGGGACGGCATCTACAGGGTACTAAGGAAGACAGCCAGAAGACAGGACGACGCGCTCCTGCGAAACACCGCTGGTGAGACGCTCAGTCCAGAGCAATCCGCGGATCTTCTGGCACAAACCTTCTACCCCGACGACTCAACGGATGCCGAACAGCCATACCACTCTGACCTGCGCAAGCTAGCGGAAGAAAAGAACCCCCAAGGTCTGTCTGCAGACGATCCGTCCTTTACGGCCGCGGAGCTGGAAATGGTCCTCCAAAACCAAAATCCGAAAAAAGCACCCGGTCCCGACGGATTGACAGCAGACATCTGTACAGCGGCAATAAACTGTGATAGGGAAGTGTTCTTAGCGATAGCCAACAGATGCCTGTCGCTGTCACACTTCCCGAAGCAGTGGAAGGTCGCCCACGTGTGCATTCTCCGCAAGCCAGGAAAGGACGACTACACCAGCCCAAAGTCGTACCGGCCAATAGGTCTGCTCTCGGTCCTAGGAAAGATCGTAGAGAAACTCCTAGTAGGTAGACTACAGTGGCATTTCTTCCCAACCCTCAACACAAACCAGTACGGTTTCATGCCGCAGCGCGGAACCGAGGACGCCCTCTATGCTCTAATGGGTCACGTAAGATCCGAAATCAAAGCCAAAAAGATCGTGCTTTTGATATCATTGGACATAGAGGGCGCCTTCGACAACGCGTGGTGGCCAGCACTCAAGCGACAGATGGTGGCCAAAAACTGTCCTAAAAACATCTACGCTCTCGTCACCTCATACCTGGAAGACCGGAACATCAGGGTCAACTACGCCAGAGCGACTAGCGAAAAGGGTACCACGAAAGGATGCGTCCAGGGCTCAATTGCCGGACCGACGTTTTGGAACCTTATACTAGATTCGCTCCTACAGAAGTTGGCGAGTATGGGAGTATACTGCCAAGCCTTTGCAGACGACGTTGTCCTGGTTTTCTCGGACCATACAACCGGTCCCCTGCAGCAAACAGCCAATGACACGCTAGACATAGTATCGGAATGGGGCGTCCAGAACAAGCTACGTTTCGCCGCGCATAAAACAAATGCGATGGTGTTAACGAGAAAGCTGAAGTACGACGTTCCGGTCTTGTACATGTCGGGCACGAGGCTGAACCTGGTCGAACAGGTCAAGCTGTTAGGTCTCACGATAGACTCTAAACTCACCTTCAACGCGCACGTGTCTGCGACCTGTAAAAAGGCTGCAGACATCTACAAGCAGTTGGCATGCGCGGCAAAGGTGACTTGGGGTCTAAACAGAGAGATAATCAGGACGATATATGTGTCGGTGATAGAGCCCATCGTGATGTATGCAGCGAGTGCGTGGGCCCCCGCAGCTGAGAAACTGATGACAAGGAATCAGTTTGACTCACTGCAAAGGGGCTTCGCGCAGAAGATCTGCAAAGCTTACCGCACGGTGTCTCTAACATCGGCACTTATTCTGTCAGGCCAACTCCCCCTAGATCTCCGGGTAATCGAGGCCGCAACCCTCTTTAAGATCAAGAAGGGCCATTCCCAAGAGTTCATACCGCCGGGCCGCGAGCTGGAGTGCAACGTGCACCACTCCGAGTATCCCCACCCAGCGCAACTCATAACAACCGAGTATGCACGCCTGGAGGACTTGACTCCCGAAACCCTGGAAACCCATCAAGTAATCGGTCCCCAAATCTACACCGACGGCAGCAAGATAGAGGGGAAAGTAGGAGCTGCCCTAACTTGGTGGGAAAACGGGCAGGAGTCAGAGTCCAGCACCTTCGGCCTGGAGCCTCACAACACTGTCTTCCAATCGGAAATGTACGCTCTCTTCAGAGCTGTCAGGATGGCAAGAGAATCTAGGGCGGCCTCCGTAAGCATCTTAAGCGACTCAAGATCGTCGCTTGACCTGCTGAGGAGTCCGTCTGTCACTCACCACCTGGCACTCCAAATCAAGAGAAGCGTCCGAGAGCTAAGAGAAGAAGGCAGAGAGGTGAGGCTCTTCTGGCTAAGGGCCCACGTGGGAACCGCCGGGAATGAGAGAGCGGACGAGCTAGCCAAGGAGGCAGCGTTAACAAAGGACACAGCAGACTACAGCAAGGTCCCCGTATCGTTCGTGAGGAGGAAGATACGGGAGGGGACTATAAAGAAGTGGCAAGCGCGGTACGAGTCCTCCAGTACAGGAGCGGTCACAAAAGTGTTCTTCCCAGACGTCCTAGCGGCGAAAAGAACACTCAGAGATGCAGTTCTCACACCGGTCCATGTACAAATTCTAACAGGACACGGAGGATTCTCAGCGTATCTCCACCGATTCCACCTTAAAGATAGTCCCTCGTGCGTCTGTGACCCCAGCTGCGAAGAAACAGTCTGGCACCTGCTCTTTGAATGCCCAAGATTCAGCCAAGACAGAATGGAGCTGGAAGTACTTTTTGAAATCCAGCTAAGCCAGTCCACACTCCACACCATCATGGAGAGACCGGCTACCAGGAAACCATTCTTGGCATTCGCGAGCAAAGTCGCCACGGTCGCAGCAGGGGCGAACAAAACAGACGATACCTTGCGTAGTCGAAACCGACCACCATCCACACAAGCATCAACAACTACACCAACAAACACACAAACGACAATAACAATCACACCACCAACCTTAGCACAATTAACGACACCCACAATAACAACAGCATCATCAGCAGCGCCTAGCACCATGACCACCACGCAATTCCTGGCATGTGGAGGAGACGGAGTCCCAGGTGTCCGATTGCGAGGCGTCGCCCTCTTCATGAACAGGGACGGCGAAAGGCTAGGCATAAGTTTCTGCATAGGCTCAAGCCGAGCTGCGGCCCGAATACCGATTTCCCCAGGCCTCGCCGCCTTGATCAACGGAAGCACTGCTAAAACGAGCATGAAAGGTAGCAAGTATGCTGCACTGCCTCAGATGGAAGTAGCCACTCACCGATGCCGTCTAATGCGATTCAAAGGTAAAACGATCGCATTATTCGAGTGGGGAGAGGAGACTCCATTTGTTCAGGCATGCTCATTGCTTCAGAAGATCAGGGAGGCAGGAGACTACACAGGAGCCACAGCCCGCACCATCAGTGTAGACGCGATGACGGTCGGAGGAGAAAGAGGAGACGTTGCAGACCGATTCGGTTGTTTGAAAGCCTCGGAACATCATGAGGTGGTTGTCTACGAGGACAGAGGGGAAACTCTAAGTTTCCTCAAAACCCCCCGACAGCCAACAGCCGGTGCGACGAGCCCCACAACAAGCCCGACCAGTCAGAGCGGATCGGAGAGGGCCCAGCAAAAGGCAGCCGCCGAGAAAGCTGCAAAGGAGCAGGGAAAAGCCGATAACCCGGAGGACCGGATCCGGCTGAGGAGTCGCCTGAAAGCTGTAGGCACTTTCCTCAACGCACTGCTCCCAAGCACCAGCAGCGCATCACCATCACCATCTCACAAGCAGGAGTCAGCCGTGGCAAGGTTCTTTAGCAAGAAGCCCAAAGAACCGCCCCAGCAGAAACCTATGCCTACAAGAGCCGACAAAGGGCAAGTCAGCCCGCCGACCCTCGTGGCGAACTTGGGCACCACGGACCACGTGAAGAGCGCTTTCCTCGAGTACGTAGCGATCGTGAGAGCGACCAGAGAGGTCAATCTCATGACATGCAGTAAGATCCTGCAGACCTTCCAGAGAAACACGGAAGGTCTGCTAAGGGTACTGCTCGAGGAATCGGGGGCAGCAGTGTACGACAACGTCAGATCCCAAGTCATCACAGGGGATATGACGGGGTCGTACATGGCAGCCTACAGCGCGAAGAGCGGGTTCGTGGCCCTGGACGAGGAGGAAACGGAGCGCTCAGGCAAACTGAAATTCAAAAACACCGACGACGACCCGATACTGGTCACCGCCAAATGTACCAAAATCATGCTGGACGACAAGATCCTTGAAATGGCACAATCCATTTTGGGGACTTCAGACAGTCCAGCATCGCAGGAAATTTGGGCGGTGCCCAGTATCAGGTGGGTAAACGGAGTTCCGGGTTGTGGCAAAACAACCTGGGTGGTAAAGAACTTCGACGAGGAGAAGGACGTTGTAGCCACCACGACGACTGAAGCTGCCAAAGATCTCCGGGAGAAGCTAGCGCACCGCTTAGGAGACCGAGCTAAGACAAAGGTGCGCACTATGGCCTCAATTTTAGCCAACGGGTTCAAGCCGAAAGATCGGTGCTACCGCCTCACGGTAGACGAGGCTCTTATGAACCATTTTGGGGCCATAGTCATGGCAGTGAAGTTGTCTGGGGCAAGCGAGATTGTCCTCATCGGAGACGTAAACCAGCTTCCATTTTTGGACAGAGAGAACCTTTTCGAGTTAAGGTATACCCGTCCAAACCTGGTGGCTGGAATCACCCAGGAACTGCTCTGCACACACCGCAACCCAATGGACGTGGCCTTTGCACTGAGCGAGATATACTCCGGTATATACTCCTCCAAGTCGTCGCTGTCACGGGTCCACTCCCTGGAGGTGAAAGGTTATACAGGAGCGCAAATACCGAGCACCGCCCTAAACACCCTGTTCCTGGTTCATACACAAGAGGAGAAAGCTTCTCTTGGGAGCCAGGGATACGGGTCTGGCGAAGGGTCGCGCCTATTGACCATACACGAAGCCCAGGGATTGACCTACGACAGCGTCATCATCATCAACACAAGGTCCAGGAGGATCCAAGTTCACGACAGCATCTCCCACGCGGTAGTGGCGGTGTCCAGACATACAGTCAGTTGCGTCTATTACACCGACGACGCCGACGACGCCACGGGCCGCTTTGCAAAGAGGGCGATGGATGCGCCGACTAAAATGGTCGTCGAGTACAACTTGAGGACGGCCATGCAGCATCGAGACTCCACTGTCGTGAAAGCCCTGCTGGGGCTAGCGAAATCCCTGGTCAAAAGACCCCACTAAAACACCACCTAAATAGTCCCCATCCAAACTCCAAATCAAATAAACTAACCAATCTAATAAAATTCCTATGTAAAGCCTGTATTGTTATCATGTAAATGTAAAACTGCATGGCGGTGTGAGTCAGTCATACTCACGTAAATGTCCTGCCGATGGTGGCGCTGTACGTCCGGTCGTTTGGTTCCCTAAAAAATGGTTGACCTAAGCGGCGCGGAGGTATACGTCATGTCCGTGAACGGACGCCGTCGGTCGGGGCTGGTCGACTCACACTGCCACGTAGTTATCCCTGTTGAAAAATTGTGTAAGTAATAAGAATAAAATTGTGTAATATAAAGTAATAGATTTTCATTAATTTCATAAAACATATATAAATAAAGAACAACTAATAATAATTGTCATTGTAAAGTTTTTAAAAAATAAATTTAATATATTAATAACTGTAAGCCTGTGTATAATAACATTAAAAAAGTAATTATGAAAATAAAAAATATATGTATGTGCATGCGCATGAGTATGTTTATTAACAAAAAAAAAAAAAAAAAAAAAAAAAAAAAAAAAAAAAAAAAAAAAAAAAAAAAAAAGATGGATTCACGTAGACTTAAGTTTAGGTTTAAGTAAACATAGAGTAATGTTGTCCGAAGAGGAAGTAAGACCATTGTAATCAAACAACAACCAATAAACAATTAAACATAATAAATAAAGGCGCGGACGACTATGTCCGCGGAAATAACTCATTTAAAAAAAAAAAAAAAAAAAAAAAAAAAAAAAAACCTAACCTAACCTAACCTAACCTAACCTTTTTTTTTTTTTTTTTTTTTTTTTTTTTTTTTCGCTGAGAAATGCAATTACGCATGCCCGCTCGTGGGGGACGAGACGGGGTATGTGGGACTCCCTGTCGGTAATGCCGACAGTATACCCACTAAAACTCAGCGGTGTTCCCGCATCGCCGTGTTGGGAGGGCCATGGGATAACGGTTGAACCTTTTCTTCCACGACCCTCCCGGCGCATGCCCGCCTAGCTGGCGGGCCCCGCATGCCCCCCCGTTACTGGGGGGCTACGGGAATGGCCGGGAACACCTGGCCATTCCCGTCCGACACTGGTGGAGGTCTGTGCAATACAGGCAAGGGTGCCCCCGCACCCGTTGCCTGCTGGCCTCCACCTGGGAGGAGTCGGAGATGACGTTCAAAGTGACGTCTTCTTCGACCCCTCCTCCGCCTTCGGAGCGGCGCAGCGGCAGGGTCGTCCTCCCGCACGCGCTCCGCCTCCTCCTTCTGCAACATGACGTGTTCGCAGAAGGAGGCGACTGCCGCCCAGGACCCCTCATCCCTCAGCATGGCGTTTACCAAGCCGGGGAGTGAGAGGTCCGGTCCGATCACCGCGTGCAGACTGTGGCGCGGCTCGGACCACGACGGGCACACCTCGAGGGTGTGCTGCGCCGTGTCCTCCGCCGCGCCACAGTGGTGGCACGACGGTGTCTCCTCCCGTCCGATTCGGTGCAGGTACGCTCCGAAACAACCGTGTCCGGACAGCACCTGCACCAGACGGAACGAGAGGAACCCATGCGACCGCTCGAGCCAGTCTCGCAGGACCGGCCCGATCGCGTCGAGGGTTCGGCGGCCGAAGGCTGCTGTGGCGAGGTCGCCCGTCCAATGGACGACGATGGCGTCCCTCGCCTCCCGCCGGACGGCGGCTCGCTCTTCCGGGGCAGGGCGTTCTCCGCTCGCCCTCCGCCCCGCCGTCCATTCATACACTCTGGCGAGCACCCACGCCTCGAGTTCCCAAGGAGGGGTGCTCGCCAGAGCACATGCTGCTGCGAAGCCCACCGTGCGGTGGGCTCGCGCCACCCGCTGGGCTATTGCCCTCTGAGGCGCCCGCAAGGCCGCGGCGTTCTCCCTCCTATGGAGGGAGTCTTCCCAGATGGGAGCGCCGTAGAGCGCCATACTCTTCAAGATGCCGGCGTAGAGTTGCCGGCATCGCGCGCTCGGCCCCCCCAAGTTGGGAAGCAGCCAGGAGAGAGCGCCCGCGGCCTTCAGCAGGCGCGACGACAGCCCGCTAAAATGCGGGCCGAAGCGCCACCTGCTGTCGAGTACAAGGCCCAGATATTTCATCTGGGCCTTCACCTCAATTCTGACGCCCTCCACGAAGATGTGGGCGTCAGGTGGGGGGCGCTGCCGAGGCCCGTGGAAGAACACGGCCTCGGTCTTGTGCAGCGCCACCGCTAAACCTAGGCGGTGGATCCTCCCCGCGACCAAGGATCCGCCCGCCGAGGCCAAGTTGGCCGCCTCCCTGAAACTCCCCCCCCGGGCGGTGAGGAGAGTGTCATCCGCATAGCAGATGACACTCGTGCCTCGGAGGAGAGTTCCCCGTAAGAGCCAATCATAGCCGACGTTCCAGAGGAGAGGACCTACGACCGACCCCTGTGGAACGCCGGCTTCAACGGCATACCGCCGGACTTGGCCAGTCCTATCCACCAGGAGGATCGCCCGATCCTCCAGGTAGCTGGCCAGCAGACTGCGCAGGTATCGAGGCACTCCGTGGAATCGGAGCGCCTCTAGGATGGTGGAGTGGGGGACGGAGTTGAAGGCATTGGCTATGTCGAATGACACGGCCAACAATCCGTCCCCCGCTTCCATCGCCTCCTTCACCTGCCCCTTAAGGCAGGCCAGCGCGTCCACCGTGGAACGCTCAGCCCGAAAACCGAACTGAGCTTCCGACAAGTCCGGCCCGATATCCCGCAGATGGCTCTTTAGGCGAGCAGCGACTATCCCCTCGAACATTTTACCGACCTCATCGAGCAGGACGATGGGCCGGTATGCTGAGGGGGAGTCTGCTGGGCGGCCCTCCTTGCGAAGGAGGCACAACTGCCCCTCCTTCCACGGTTTCGGGAACCTTCCAGACGCAAGACATGCGCTGAAGAGGTCCCGAAACCTTTCCTCCATTTGAGTGGCAGCGATCGCCACCACTCTTGCTGGGACACCGTCGGGGCCCGGAGCTGTCTTCTTGGCGCGGATGTGGAGAATCGCCGCGCCAAGTTCCGACTCCGTGACAGGAGGGGCCTCCTCCTCCTCCTCCTCAGCTGGCGGAGCTGTCCCCAGCGGTGGGTTCATCACTGGTGGGGTGAAGTTGCCCCTGCACGGAAACAGGGACTGAACCACCCCATCCAGGAATGAGGGCTCCAGGGTCTCGGCCACCGGGGGACCAAAGGGGCGCAGCTTGTTGCGCGCTGCCTTGTATGGTCTCCCGTAGGGGTCGTTGTCAAGACCCTCCAGCATCTCCTCTCTCGCCGAGTCTCTGGCGGCGGCGATGGCCCGATCGAGGGCCATTTTTGCCCCCAAATACACCTCATAGAGGTGGTCCTCGTTGGGCCGGTCCCGTAGACGCCGCCGCCGGCTCCGCGAGTAAGCCCTCCTTGCCGCCACACACGCTGCTCGAAGCCCCACCAGCTCCGCCGACCACCAATACACGGCGCGATTGGGTAGTGGTCGGCGAGACCGAGGCATGCTGGAGTTGCATACCTCGGTCAGAGACTCCCTCAGGTGCCCCGCCACGGTGTCCACATCCAGGCCAGCGGAAGGCGGGGAAAGCCAGTCCTGGACGAACGCCGCTTCCACCGCCGCCTCCCTATCCAGGCGGGCGAGCGCCCACCGTGGGAACGGTGATCGCCGCGCCGAGAGGGGCTGCGACCCTCCGCGACCACTGGTGGAGATGTCGAACCGCACGTAGCGGTGGTCCGACATAGTCTCCACCAGGTCCACCCGCCAGTTCAGCACGCGCGCGGCTAACGCAGGGGTGGCGAAAGTGACGTCCACTATTGAGCCACCCTGCCGCCGCACGCATGTCTGGACGCTCCCTCTATTCAAGAGGGAGAGTCCAGAGGAGGCTGCCCACATCTCCACTGCCCGCCCGCGAGCGTCGGTGGCCGGGTTGCCCCAGGTTACCGACTTGGCGTTCAGGTCTCCCAGTACGGAGACCTGACGCGGCGCCGCCCTGCCGACCACGGCTGCCAGGACTCCGAGATAGTTCTCGAAGTCCTGAAGGGGGCGGTTTGGGGAGAAGTAGACCCCCACAAGGGCCAAATCTCCCCACGCGGCGGCCACGTATCCCGGTCCCCTCTCTAATAGCGAGAGGGGAGGGGAGTCTGTGGAAGACCGCGCCGCTAGTGCCACCAAGCCGTCCTCGTCACCCAGCCAGCTGCCGGGGATCGAGTAAGGCTCGGCGACCGCCGCAACGTTCACCAACCACTCGGCCATGACCTGCACTACCAGGTCCTGGGCCGCTCTGCAGTGGTTGGTGTTCGCCTGGAGGATGCGATAGTCGGAAACCATTATTCCGACATCGCACCAGTCTCCTCAGCTACCGCCGCTGGAGGTACAGCGGCGACGTTGGCGGCGGTCGTGGCAACAGGGCGAACCTGTGCCGGCACCACGCCCTTCCTCGCGGGGGGCTTGCAGCCCCTGCCCGCCATCTTGTGGTCCGCGGGACGGCCACTGGCAGCACACGCCACACAGTGTGGCGCGGAGGCGCTGCAGCAAGCGGCACCCCTGTGTCCCTCCTGCCCGCATCGGTAGCAGGCGTCTCCCCAGTCGAATTTGGAGGGACACGTGGGTCGGGTGTGGCCGAACGCAAAGCACTTGAAGCAGCGCACCCGCTGTTCTTCAAGTGGCCGGACCACAGCCGAGCTGAAGCCCACAAGGAGCCGTCCCTTGGTCGCAGCAAGGACGGCCCCAGCCACGGCGACTGGGCACTCGACGCGGATGATGCCCATTCCGCGGCGGCCGAGCCTGATGGCTCTACCCTTGACCGCGCCCGCGTCGCAGCCTCCAGCCGCAGCAACGGCCGCCACCACATCCTCTTTGGTGACCGAATCGTCCAGATCGGCCACCTCTAAGGCTGCGGTCTTAACGGGCCTGACGACCGTTGCCGCATCCGCGATCACCTCTTTCAGCTTCGTCGCGAAGAGGTCCGCATTCGTGCCGCGCTGTTCCCCCCCGAACTCGAAAATTCGAGCCCCGGTTAGGGTTCGGCGGCACGTTATATTGCTGATCCCCAGCTGGGAGGGATTGGCATTGGGACGAGCCCGTTTTAGGACGGACTCGTAAGTCTCGCCCCGCTCCGCGGCCTCCGGGGTGATGGTCACCACGACGGCCGCGGTTCTGGGAGGAACCTGCTTCCTTCCACCGGCTGGACCCCTTTTGGCTGCATTACCTGCAGTCGCAGCGGGCTTGGGGGCTGACTTTTTCCCCTTTCTCTTCTTCTTGCCCTTTCCCCTCCTGACCACTTCCGTCCACGACTGGTTGGCCGGGGTGGTGGAGGGAAGAAGGGCGTCTTCGTCCTGCGAGTTCTGGGTCGCTGCTGGGGTGGCAGACGACACAGACGCTCCCTCCGCGCTTGTCGCAGGGGCATGAGGACCCGCCTTGGTCCTCTTGCCCTTACCCTTGCCCTTGCCCTTGGGGGGCTTTGCACCCGATACCGGGCCCGCTTGATGCACGGGTTCCGGCTCCTTCGGCGGCGGACTCCTGTTCGCCGCTAGAGGCGCAGGTTCCGGCTCCTTCGGCAGTGGCCTCTTGTCTGCCGCTAGCGGCGGGCGGAGCCGCTTTTCCGGCAAGAGCCGGTCCTCTATGCCTGCGAAGCAGGCCCTGGTGAAGGCCCTCTCCTCCAAGGCAACCTTGCGGAACATTTCCTCAAGGCTGGCAGAGGAGAAGGGGGGGCCTGTCACCACCGGACCCGGGGCAGACTGGGCAGGCCTCGCCGTGGCTTCGGCCAGCTTCTGGTGAAGCTGGCTGACCTCCGCCTGTAGGCGATCAACCCTCGCCTGCAGCTGCCGCGACTCGTCCGTGGCCGTCCGCTTCACCAGCTCCACCACAATGCCGTGCAAGCTGGCGGCCCGGCATTTGAGGGCCTTCTGGAAGGTCCCCTTCAAGTTTGAGGACTTGGAGGCGACCTCCAGGACCTCCTCCTTATCCTCAAGGGCCATGCGCTCCAGTTCCGCCAGGGAGTGGTCGGCATACAGCACATTTGATGCGCCATAGCCAGCCCTCGACCTGGCGACTTGCGCCTGTTTTTCCTTGGCGGCGACCCTCTCCTCCAGATCCAACTGGATTTGCGCCCTTTTCGCCAGGTTTAGCTGGCGCTCGGCGTCCACCAAGCCCACATCGTGGGTACGAGCCGCAGAAGAAGTCGAAGCCTTTTTCGACCTCGACTTCTTCTTCGCCTTACCCACGGCCGACTCCGAGGAGCCCTCGGACCTCTTCCGCTTGAAGCGGTCGCTCTCGGCCGCCGACGTATCCATATTGGACTCGTCGGAGTCCGACAACTCGTCCGGCCTACAAAACAAGCTGGCCGCAGATGGTGCGCGGTCAGCTTCCGACGCCAAAGCGTCGCCGGCGTTGGATTGGCCCTGAGAAGGGCCGTTGGGTTGGCCCTGAGAAGGGCCGTTGGGTTGGCCCTGAGAAGGGCCGTTGGATTGGCCCTGAGAAGGGCCGTTTGAATCGCCCTGGGAGGAGCGATTCGTGACAAATCGGCCAGACGCATCCCGCGTTGGCTTTCCCATCATGATAAAATTAAAACTCTCAGTATTCGTAGACGACCGCATGAATGCCTACGATTCACAGTGCACTTTAGCCGAGCCCGGTCTGCCACTCCGTTACGGTGGTCAGAACCGGGTCGTTGCCCAGGGGACGCGACGTGGACGCAAGCACTGTGGGGTGGTCCCCCAACCTAACCTAACCTAACCTAACCTAACCTGAGCGAACCTAACCTGAGCGAACCAAAAAAAAAAAAAAAAAAAAAAAAAAAAAAAAAAAAAAAAAAAAAAAAAAAAAAAAAAAAAACCCTCACGGTGGTCGGATCGTTTTTATAGTAGCTCCGTACATAAAAAATCGAAAAAGTGGTGTAAAGTGATCGGATTTTAAAAATTTAAGTGTTGGTGTGTGCAGAAAAGTTGCCCTCATACTATCGAGTTGAAATCTAAACTGGATCGCAGTGTTGTGCAGTGCAAAACCTGAAAAACCCTCAGTTTTGAGGTTAAGTGAAACCTTTTATGCTTTTGCCGTGGAACGAGGTGAATGACCTCATGTTTTTCTTTGAAAAAACACTGAAGAAAACTTCGACCTTTATTTCGGTATACCCCGAATACACATAGGACCAGGATCTTCAGCACTGTTTTGGAAAAACGAAAAGCCACGTGGTCTGAAAAACCCAAACCCAACATAGCAGCTGCCTGAAATTTTTCAGCACGCAAGAGGCCTATAGGAGGGAACAAAATTTGCAAGTACTAGATTTTTATGTTTTGTACTTTCCGTTATACGAATTATTGAAAATTACTGAAAATTAAAAGTTTGGACATCCTTATCTCCAGAAAAAATTCGAAATTTCAAAAAATTCAACTGCTATCTTTTGCGCGCTCGTGAGAAGAAGACGTTTGGAAAAAACCAGATTTTTTGTTAGCTTAGTATTAATATAGTAAATATAAAACTGTTAAAACTCCATAAATATAAATTTAGATAGGATAAATTTAACATTATTACTTTTTTATATTCATTTTTTATAGAGTGCCATTTTTCAATAATTTAGATCTTTTTTCCAAAATTTTACGATTTGCGGTTTTAAAGTTATAAATTTTTTTGTTATTTTTTCATATAAAATCGAAATAAATACGAATAATTGAAATTTAATAATAGAATTGTCTTTTACATGTATATTGCTAATAGTTTGAGCCCAAAGTTGCTCCCTATAACTTTGAAATTGACAGAAATAGCTTTTCCAGCCATTTTGGTTTTCATTGGTTGTTGCACATAACTGCAATTATCTCCGAGGTTATTGACCGCAGAAGACTCGGATTTTCGCAATTCTCTGCGGGATAATTGTAGAAATACTTTGTTTATGTTTTCAGGCGTTTTTCGGACCTGAAAGTTTTCAGCGCTGAAACTAATTTTGTTAAATAGCGGGAGTCAGGCCAGGCCCTAAAGTTGAAACCGCAACTCTCTCCGACAAATGGTTGCGGAGTAACAGCCATCTAAAGTTGGCATTTGACAGCTCGGCGGCCATCTTGGAAACCTTTAACCCCGCGTAGCTCCGGACTCAGTGGTCGTAGAGAGTTGCCGTTTTTGTATTGTTGCTTGGGGGGATTTTCTCTTTCTGGGACATTGGTTTTCAGGCGTTTCTGGGCTGAAAATTTTCAGGATCCTGAGAACCACCTTACACGAAGGGGCGGGTCGAGCCAGGCCAGAAAAGTCCAAGCTCGGTTGTCCTGCCATCATCCGAAGCGGAGATATCAAGTGTCAAAGATTGACTTTGACAGTTGTGCCGCCATTTTTGTGAAATTTAAGACACCCATATCTCCGCAACGGAGGGTCGTAGAGCGGCCGGGTTTGCTTTGCGGGTATTGGCAATTGTTTGTCTTGCAGGTGGGTCGGTTTTCAGGAGTTTTCAGGGCTAAAAATTTTTTCAGCCTGAAAAGTATATCGCTGGATAGATTTCGTCGAGCTCAGTGGGATAAGCCCAAGCACGACGCAATTCGGACCTGTGGTTGCGTAGCTATCGAGTTTTAACCACATTCTGGCCGCCATCTTGGATGGTAACCAAAATTTTTAATCTTTGATTTCTCCGGAATCCTAGGGGCTGGGTGCTTCGTGTTTGGAGTCGTTGGAACGGGCTCGACGGGCTCTATCTAGTGAGTGCATTGGGTGGACTCTACATAGAGTCATTCTTGCAAAAGTGTTTTTTATGATTTTTATTTTGTTTTGACAACTGACATAAAATTTTATAGATTTATTTAAAGCTTCTGAGAACTGCCTGGCATCTTGCAGCTCTATGTAGAGACAAATTTACAACTTTTGTTGTATTTAACTATAGTTTTTAAGACGTTGTGCGGTTTTATTTCGTACACTTGCTTTTGTTTATTGTTTATTTTAGTTATCGTCCTTATTGACGTTTTTATTTTATATTCGTGCTAGTAACTATAGAAATCGATAGTCTTCGGGACCAGTTAGTGTCTTTTTGAAGGCAAAGTGACTACGATTAGTGACTAAAGTCCTGGTTTAGGGCTAGAATTTTATACTTTTGTTTTTAATCCTGCCTGAATCCCCCCCTTTACAGGGATTCAGTTATCGACGCAAGTGTCCCTTGATACTTACCATAATGTTTGGAATGAGGACACCTTTAAATAAGGGAGTCTCAGAGGAAAGGTCGGACGCCGGGAAGCCACGACCGGCACAAGCTGGCCCGTCGGTGAGGCGTAGTATTGGGGAGTGGGAGGCTGACAGGCTGGAATCTGGACAGCGTCTCAAAACACCAACACCCCCGAAGAAGGCCCCAGTGTCTAGCCCCCCTAAACTAAAGTCCAAAAATACGCTCGCTCTTCAGATAAGGTTGGATGGACCAAAGCGGCCGGAGGGAACCGAGGAAAGCTCGCCGAAAAATGCGCAACCCGTGAGATACATAAACCGAACCACGGAGGCAAAGGCCTGTCTTTCCAAAGCAAAAATACAACTTTTAAGTTCCCGTAATCTGAAAAAAGAAATAAGGGACGAAATTACAAAAGCTATTGATAGACTTTACCAGCTCGTAAAAGAGGCAGAATCAGAAATAGGAAAAGGAGCTAATGAGGGTGAAAATACCGAAACCCGAAAGGAGCCCAAGCCGACCACGGATGAACCGACGGAGCTCATGAAGAGCCTTGTAGAAGGCCTTAAAGAACATAAACAGGCGTTGCAGGAGTGTCAACACCATACGCAGACTCTGTCGGAGCATCTCCAGCAGGCCCCTCGCTATGTCGCAGGTCAGGGTCCGACTTTTGCGGAGATCGCCGCCGGACAGAAGCAGCACATCCAAGAGCCTCTTCACTCGGTGGTCGTATCGTCAGTCAATGACCAGGACACCGGTGAAGAGGTTATTGAGAAGCTCAGGACGGCGGTCGATGCCAGAAACGAGGGCACGAGAATCGAGAGGCTGCGCAAGGCGAGGGACCAGAAAGTGGTGGTCGGCTTTAAGACTAGAGACGAAATGATAAAGGTCACCGAACGAATAAGGAAGACGGGCAATCTAGTGGTAGAAGAGGTAAAAAATAAAGATCCACTCATTATCATTAAGGACGTCCTCTCTTGCCACTCGGATGAGGAGATGTCACAAGCCCTGCAGCGGCAAAACACCCACCTGATCGGGGACATACCTGCGGAAGATTTGAGGCTGGGGGTAAAGTACCGTCGAAGGACGAGGAACCCCCACATGTGCCACGTCATCCTGCAGGTGTCCCCCACGGTATGGCAGAGGCTAACGATGGCGGGTCGCGTGCACATCGACCTACAGCGAGTGCGAGTGCAGGACCAGTCACCACTGGTGCAGTGCACTCGCTGTCTGTGCTTCGGCCACAGCCGTAAACTGTGCACGCAGCCCGCTGACCTTTGCATCCACTGTGGTGAGCCCCACATGCGTGCCGATTGTCCGTCACGGTTGGCAGGGGAGGCTCCTAAGTGCCACAATTGTTTATCGGCCAAACTGGAAAGTACTGACCACAATGCTTTTAGCAACGAGTGCCCAATTCGATTGAAATGGGATGCTTTGGCGCGCCTGTCAGTGGCGTACTGCTAAAGGCCAATTAGCCACGCCCGGAAGTAGGAACCAGTGCAGTAAGATCCTAAATTACGTTTACATCCGCGCAAACTATGGGCAGAATGCGGAAGAAATCACGAGCTCAAATCACGTCTTCAAAATTAAAGTTCAAAAAACCAAACCGATAATAACTATTAAAATTAACATCACAACAAAACAGAATTGGCGTCAATTTCATGAGAAATTGACCCAATTACAACCAAACACCAATGTAATTTCATTAGAACACAATACGATTATAAATAAAATAGAAACAGTAAATAGTAAAATAGATAGTAATAATATAGATACCAACATTAGTAAAAAACCTTTACCGAGGTGGTCAAACGAGCTCGCTGATAAAACGAGGGAGGTGAACACCAAGAGATGCCGCATTCGAGGCGCTACACAAGTCCAGAGAGCGCGAGTTGTCAAACAGTACCTGAAAGAAAAAGAAGCACAGGTTAAGAGCCAAAAATACCTTAGTAAAAAGCAGAAAAAATTGAGAGTAAAAAATCTGTTCAGGAAAGCAGATTTGAGTCTGCCTAGATTTATAATTAGTAAACAAGGTCAATATAATTTTAAATTAGTAGTGAAACTTGTTATGTTAAGCAATAAATATAGATTAGAATAAGAAATTATGTCTGTATAATATATTATATATATATTAGCATAGCCATATTATAAACATGATAAAGATTAAGATATAGATTAAAATAATATTATAGATATAAGCATAAGTAGACTCATAGGAAGGAAACATTAAAAGAAAAATACCCCGGAAAAAAAAAAAAAAAAAAAAAAAAAAAAAATATATATACAAAACGGGTGTGATGTAAACTGAAACCAATTGTACTATATGGTATTAGATTTATGTATAAGGTATTTATATCATTAGAAAAAAAGAGAGGCTCCTGCTTCCAGGAATTCTCCATCTCGTAAAACAGGACCGATACATTTTCAAAACAAAATAGTGGGACTACAATTTAAACACACTGAAAAACAAGGTCTCTGATAATGTCAGAGGGACACTGGCAAAGGCAGGAGTGGGTTTTAGCCGGTAAGAGTCCGGCACTGCCCAGACTGGCTCATTAGTGAGGCAGTCTGGGCGTCCATGAGGATTTCCCCTCCTGCCATAAATAAAAAAAAAAAAAAAAAAAAAACCTGAGCGAACCTAACCTGAGCGAACCTAACCTGAGCGAACCTAACCTGAGCGAACCTAACCTGAGCGAACCTAACCTGAGCGAACCTAACCTGAGCGAACCTAAATTTTTTTTTTTTTTTTTTTTCGCTGATTAATTCAATTACGCATACTCGCTCGTGGGGGACGCATAGCTCGTTAGCGTTCGTAGTGCTATCTTTTGACACCTCGCACGTGCGTTTTGCGTAGATACTCTATAAGTGAATTTGTATTTCTTTTGAGAAATAATTAAATAAAAAAAAACAAATATTTAAGGGGGGCAAATATTTAATTATTTAAGGGAAAAAATCACGTTTGTTGTATGGGAGCCCCCCTTAAATATTTGTTTTTTTTTATTTAATTATTTGTTTTTCAAGTAAATATTATAATTAAAAATACTGTTAATATTTCAAGCGTCTACATGTTGCCGTTATCAATATAGAGCCAAAACGAGCAAAAAAATCACGTTTGTGGTATGGGAGCCCCTTAATTATTTATTTTATTCTGTTTTTTAGTATTTGTTGTTAAAGCGGCAACAGAAATACATCATCTGTGAAAATTTCAACTGTCTAAGTATCACGGTTCATGAGATACAGCCTGGTGACAGAGGACCAGACAGACAGACAGACGGTGGAGCCTTAGTAATAGGATTCCCGTTCCCGTTCCCGTCGAGGAGAGCTTGTACAGTACAACAACGAGTTTCGGGCCATGTTTACCTGCGTTGGCGGTGTAGCGCGTCTGGTATGTTCTTTAAAAACCGAGTGGGTAACTTCTTTTCCGTTCTGAGGAGGACGAGAGCTTCACTTCGAACCCGATTGTTTAGCTGTAAAAATAATATTGTAACTACAGTATTCCGCACAATTTTCGTGACTAGAACTGAATTGTTCAATCTCAGTGTTGACTATTGATGTAATTAAGTAACGAATGACGAATTAATTTAATTAAAATAATGTTTTCACATTACGTGCACGTATGCATAATTTACTTACTTAGTAAGAAATAACGTATCGTAACGTAATCATAATATTAATAATAATAAGCCCCCTAAACAACCACACGTCCTGATTGACCATCTAATCACGTGGGGGGCGGACACACGAATGAGAAATTACTGGCGTGGTTAATGTGGCTCTGGAAACCCATTTAACATGGAGACTAGATCGAAGAAAATACGTATAGGATCGCTACCCGAGAGCAATCGTCGGGGCACACCTGGGGCCGATGCTGGGTGTCTCAGCATGCGACCCATCGGCGGTGGGGGACTGAGCAGGCGGGTTCTCCCCGACAAAAATACCACAGCCGAACCGACAGACAGATTAGACAATATTGATGACAGTAGAGCAGTTACATCCGCCTTGGATGTTTCGCAGGTGGCGTCAGCTACTCAGCCTGCGACCACCAAAGCGGGGAAACCCAGAGTGCGCATGAAATGGACTGAAGATATGAACATATTCATCATGCGCACTTACTATCGTATTACGAAACTAGAAGAGGATAGAACCATGTACTGTACACAATTATTTGAACATTTTAAATTACAATACCCAGAAATTAATGTAACAGAACAAAGAATAGCAGACCAAAGACGGGTAATTATCAGAAACAAGCTGTTATCAGTGAATTGTTCAGTGAACAATACAATATCCTAACTGAAGAACAGAAAGGTTGTAGGCGCGGTCATATGGGGTGTAAAGAACAATTAATTATCGATTCCACTATTTTAAAATACGTCCAAAGATCTAGAATAAACTTATACTTAGCATACATAGATTACAACAAGGCATTCGACAGCGTTCCTCATTCATGGTTGATCGAAGTATTAAACATTTATAAAATCAATCCATTAATTATAAAATTTCTTAAGAATACAATGGGATCCTGGAGAACTACACTAAAATTACAAATTAAAACAACTTATCCGTAGACGAAATAGCGATTAAAAAGGGTATTTTCCAAGGGGACTCATTAAGCCCTCTATGTTTTTCTCTAGCCCTGAATCCACTGTCCCGAGCATTAATCGAATCGAAATTGGGCTTTGACATTAAGAACGGTAGGTCGATAATGCACCAAATTACACATTTACTATATAACGGAGAACCGGGACCATTCGGATTTTTAGAAATCGTGACGTCAGCGGGGCTGACGTCACGATCTCCACCGCTAGGCTCACTCATTGCAACAATGAATACACACAATTTAGCTACACACGGTTTATTCTTATTATTGGCTAAACACAATTAAAACAGTCTTAAAATCTAAACAGATATTAGAAAATCGTACTCACAAAATATTCTGGTCATAGCACAACTTGCTTCTACCGAATTTTTCTTCTGAATGCGCCCTCGCAACGGTTCGCCATTTCAATACCAAAAATGGCGTCGTCGTTGCGAAGTCATTACACCTCTTTTTTATTTTACAAATTGCAGATAACATTGATTGAAAAAACAGGCTATGATTTGTTAATTAGTTTTACTATTATTAGCACTCGATTTTAACATTGAATTAATTCTCTATTGTTTAAAACATTTATCTGAATATTTTAAACGCGCGCCATATTTTTAGCTTGACACAGTAGTTCAATCAACTATTTATATATTAGAGGTTATAATGTTCGTTAGGAAAAATACAAACCTCTTTAATAAGTTACATAGCAAAAGATACAAATTCAATATATGTTTACCTTTTAATAAAACAGCGTTGTTAAATAAAAGTATATTGTGTATGGCTCCACGCATATATAACCATTTTCCAAACTCATTCTTGGAGATAAGTGATATAAGTATATTTAAAAACAATATCAAAACACTGTTACTAAAAAAAGCGTATTACTCTGTCACTGAATATTTACAGGATACAAATATTATATGTATAATATTTGTATCCTGTAAATATTCAGATGTGATAATCTCAATAATTTCAATTTCAATCATTTCAATAATTGCATTTAATCTATTTATTTTGGAATATCTAAATACTTAAAATCTTAAAATTTAAATTAATGAATAATGAATACTAAAATACATAATGCTTATGTATGACATGTAGTCACTATGGGTGAAATGTGTATATATTGTTAGAGGAATCGGACACGGGGCCGCCTAACATCGCATCATCGTGACGTAGGATCACGTGAGCGGTGGGGCGAGCGACGTGCCGGTGGTGGGAGGCAACGACCGACGGTGCGGCACTCACTTTTGCGGTGGCATTCGGACGTGACGGACGTATTAGTTGTGGCTATAATTGTGAATAGGTTTCTTTAGAATGAAAATTGGTTTTGTTATTAATATTTATTTTCTTTAAATTAACTCCACTTCTGATTTAGAATATGAGAAGCGGGATGAAACACGACGCCTTGCTCGCTGTTACTTCCTGTTTTGTGGTGAATCATTAAAAAAAAAAAAATTGTTTTTCTGTTTTTAAATTCTAACCGGATTTTGATCAAATATTTTAGTGTTGTGTTAAGTGTACACATTGTTAAAACGGTAAGTACACCCTCGTATTTGATTTTATAATGTCGGGCCGTTCTTCGCGGTTGAACAAAGGAGCTGATTACTCGCGTAACCATGGTAGCAGGTCACGAAAAGGTTGTGATCGTAGTTCTCCTAGTCAGTGGCATCCAGATAACCCAATCAATTCAATCAATCTGTGTTTAGCTACTATTGTGAATGGACGTACCGATCGCGATCGCGCGCGCGTGCTCTAGTTAAGAGTATTTTGCAGACGCATCACAACATCGTCGTCGCGGTGTACGTCGATCTATCGGGGCCACCACGATGACCCAGTTACAAGTGCGGAAATCGTCATGAAGTGTTTATCATAATTGTTTAGGTGTCACGTTTGCCCTAAAACTAAATAATGGCTGCAAAACAGTCTATTAAAATAAAAACAGACCTGGAAAAGCAGTTGTATGACTGTTACATCCAGGAAAAAACGGACAGAGAAAACCTGCAACAAATGGTACGTCAACTGGACGGCCACATACAAAGCTTGCAGGAACAGGTACAAGATCTTCAAGGACAATTACAATGCTTAAAGACACACGAACAAAGAGAACCCTCAGATAAACAGGTAAGTGAGACCATAACACCGGCTCAGCCTACTAAAAGTGACGTTGAGTACTGCACGGATGAGGATGAACTCGCCAAAGAGACTGGGTGGATTAGGGCGAAAAACAGGAAGAAAAGGAAGTTGAACACCTCCCTCACTCCACCACCACTACAACAAGCTAGAGCTACCGCTGAACAGCAGCAACTTAACAAAAAAGAGAAGCCAACCATAAAAAAACATCTAGCATCGCCTCCAATCGTAGTAGACGGTGATAAAAATTATCAAACTTTCTACGACTTTTTGACTGAATCTCAGTCAGGAGAAACATTTACCGCCAAAATGTTAAGCGGTAATAGCGTGAAAATAAATGCCAAATCTGAAGAGTCCTACAGAGTGATTGCTGGACGCTTATCAGAAAATAACTGTTTATGGCATTCATACGAGGATAAGCAGACCAGGCCAATAAGAGTGGTGGCGAAAAAATTGCATTCTTCCTGCCTACCGGATCGGATTAAAGATGATTTAACGTCACAAGGATTTCAGATAGAAACCGTAATTAACAAGTTAAGCTGGAGAACAAAAGAACCGCTGAACTTGTTTATAATATCGTTCAAAAATGACGAAGATGTTAGTAAAATATACGGCATTAAACATATTCTAGGGTGTAAAGTTGAAATAAACCCGCTTAAAACATCAAAAATAATACCCCAGTGTAAGAGATGCCAGGCTTATGGTTATACCCAAAAGTATTGCGCTAAAGAGCCAAGGTGTGTTAAATGTACAGGTAAACACCTCACAGCTGATTGCAACAAACCTGCACAAGATAAACCTAAGTGTGTCCACTGTGGCTTACCTCACCCAGCCAACTACAGAGGGTGTTTAGTTGCCAAGGAAATGCAAATGATTAAGAATAAAAACTCTAAACATAATCCACCAAACAACCCTACCGTTAAGCAAGTTGTTGGAAACACCAACAAACAGATAACAAAACAAAGTGCACAGTTTACGCAGACAACCGGGATAACTGGACAAACATCTAAAAGTGCCTCGTATGCACAAGCGGTAAAACCAAGTACACAACCATCAAGTCTTGAGGACAAGCTCAACCAGATCTTGAAGTGCATAACCTCTTTTGACAAGAGACTAGATAAATTAGAATCAAGGAATACAAAAATCAATCATGAATAACACACTCAAAATAATGGCGTGGAATTCTAACGGACTGCTGCAACACCAACATGAGTTGCAGACACAGAAAATATTGATGTGTGCTTGATCTCAGAAACGCATTTCACTAAACAGTCTTTTGTTAAGTTTAGAGGCTATAAGGTTTATCACTCGCTGCACCCTAACAACACGGCCCGTGGAGGTAGTGCGGTTATTATTAAAGAAAATATCTGTCATCACGAACAGTGTAAATATGAGGACCCAGATACGCAAGCTGTGGCGATATCAGTTAAAACAACAAAATTTAATGTTACAGTAGCGGCCGTATATTGTCCCCCAAGACACACGATAAACAAAGAACAATATATACACTTCTTCAGGCTCCTTGGACCGAGATTTATATTAGGCGGTGACTTTAACGCTAAGAACACTCATTGGGGATCGAGATTAACTTCAACTTAGGGAAGACAGCTACTACGTGCAGTGAAAGACATGCGCTGTGAGGTCATAAGTACTGGAAAACCTACATACTGGCCGACTGACCACCAGAAACTACCAGACCTTATCGACTTTTTCATAGTCAAAAATATATCAACTAATTATCTGAGTGTGGAAGAGGGGTATCACATGAACTCCGATCACTCTCCTATATTATTACAACTTAGTCACAAAATATTACTAAGAGAAAACCACCTGACATTAGTCAACAAGTTTACAGATTGGGAAAGTTTTACTTTAGACCTACAAAATATTATTGACCTAAAAACTTCATTAAAAAGCAAAGGTCAGCTTGATTCTGAAGTAAATAAGTTTAGTAATAATATCCAACAATGTGCATGGAACAATACACCACAGATTACAAGAAAATATAAAGGAAATACCTACCCAAAGGAAATAATAGACCTATTATATGAAAAAAGGACTCAACGAAAAAGATGGCAGCAAACTAGGTTCCCGCAAGATAAAACTTTATTGAATAACCTTACGAAAAGATTGACGAGAAAAATACAGACCTTTCAAGATGAGGCTTTCAATACTAACCTACGTCAGTTAACCAGCGACTATACAACGCAATACTCTCTTTGGAAAGCGACAAAGTCACTCAAAAGGCTAATTACACTAATTCCCCCTATCAGAGATTTTAACGGAAAGTGGGCCATAAGCAATGAGCAGAAAGCTCTAAGATTTGCACATCACTTAGAAGAAACCTTTCAGCCAAATGACGCGTCTGTAGACAACCTACAATTCGCCAATATTCTGCAAGATAAAAGAATTAAGCTTGTGACCCCGAAAGAAGTTGCAAACGAAATTCAAATCACTAGCCTTAAAAAGTCCCCAGGGTTTGACCTAATTACGGGAGAGATCCTAAAACATCTACCGCGTAAAGCCATCGTTAAGCTTACTAGGCTCATCAATGCAGCATTCGTGTTGAAGCATGTTCCTGAGCCATGGAAAGTTGCTGGAGTGATTATGATTGCAAAGCCCGGTAAACCACCACACGAAGCATCATCATACAGGCCCATTTCCCTGTTGCCTATACTATCAAAGCTGTTTAAAAATTGTTTTTAAAACGGTTAAAACCTATCATAAACGAGACAAACCTGATCCCTGACCATCAGTTTGGTTTCAGAGAGAAACACTCAACAATAGATCAAGTACATAGAATTACCAACATCATTGAGAGAACACTAGAAGATAAAAAAGTCTGCTCCACAGTATTTTTAGATGTGGCACAAGCTTTTGATAGAGTTTGGCATAAGGGTTTGATATTCAAGCTAAGACTTATGTTGCCCAATGATTTTGCCGATATCTTGCAATCATACATTACAGATAGAATGTTTCGAGTAAGTCACGAGGATGCCTTTTCCGAGTTAAAAATGATCAAAGCTGGCGTACCTCAAGGTAGTGTGCTGGGTCCAGTCCTCTACCTGTTGTATACGTATGATATACCAGAACTGGAAAATAATACTATTGCAACCTTTGCAGACGACACCGCTATTATGGCTACAGGTTCATGCCATACGGAAGCAACCAGTAAGGTACAAATTTCTGTAAATATAATTCATGACTGGGCAGAAAAATGGAGAATCAAATTAAATGAATCGAAGTCACTTCACATTGATTTCACCAACAGGAAATGTGATTACCACCCAATCTTCATAAATGGACAACAACTGCCATACGCAAATACAGCCAAATACCTTGGCATAACGCTTGACGCGAAACTGCGCTGGAAAGCGCACGTTAAAAAGAAAAGACAGGAACTAGACATACGTTTTAAAACATGTATTGGTTGATTGGACGGGGTTCCTGCCTATCAATACATAACAAAATTCTATTATACAAGCACATTCTTATGCCAATATGGACATATGGCATCCAACTCTGGGGCTGTACTAAACCGACCAATATAAAAATAATACAAACATTCCAGAATAAGGTACTCAGGAGTATTGTTAATGCGCCCCGGTATATAAGAAATAACGACCTCCATCTTGACTTAAAAATGGAACCAGTCATCAAAATAATCCAAAAATTTGCTGAGGCCCATGACCACCGACTCCACCAACATGACGTGAACATCGAGGCAATTCAGCTGTTAAACCAAACAAATATAGTGCGAAGACTAAAACGAACAAAACCTTTTGAATTAGTGTAGTGTAAAAAGTGTAGACATAATAGTGACAATGACACACATATAACACGGGAACAAAGTGTTTATAAATACTATTATATTAGACTCTAAGAAAGTGGAATGGACTTGTGTAAAGTACAATCAGCACTATTCTAAGTTTTAAAATAATTATCACGTAGCAAATTAAGTTAGATTCAAATTACTTATTAGTCTTATAGGCTAGATTGTAATTAATTATTAAGAAACTGGTTCTTTTTTATAAAGGATAAAAAAAAAAAAACAGATAACCCGTTTAAGGTCCGCGATAGCTACTGTAATCAAGCACTTGATACGATTCTTGTTGAATGCGATTGAGAGTAGACTTACAACCTCTGAATCTATATCCGAACCGTCACGTCCCTTTTCTACTCCTAATAGCCCCAATGACACGATGTTTCATACTATACTCCCCGAAATTCAGTCTCAACCTCTAAACTCTATTCCCAATAATTCCCTTAACGAATTAAAACGAATAAAATACGACGGAAACTCTTGTCCTCGTTCATTTATGAGAAAATTCCGGAATTTAGTATTTCTAGGAGTATTTTCTCAAACAAATTATTGGATCATGCGTTCGAATTACTTACCGATAACGCTTTACACTGGTACCGTTTTAAACGTGACTCTTTGTTATCATGGGACGAACTTTGCGAAGCTTTGATTACAGACTTTGGCGGTTTTGACTATGACCATAAATTATTAGAAGCCATTAATAGTCGAATTCAAGGCAAGGATGAATCTATAGTTATTTTTATTTCCATACTGACTGGCATGTTTTCCAGACTTTCAGTAAAACTATCGGAAACTAAAAAACTCCAAATCATTATTCGTTACATCCGTCCTTGTTACTCACCTTATATCGCGAATAATAATACTAACTTTATTCTTGCGCTTATTTCATGTTGTCAAAAATATGAAGAATTCCTAGACAAAGATAAACGTTTCAGCGAACCTCAAACTACAAATAATCCTTTAACTGTCGAATTTAATTATAAACCTTCTAATTTAACGTCAAAGCCCTCAACCTCTAACGCGTTTTCCACTAGAACAAATTTTAATCGTTTTAACAATAAACCTCAAGTTAATACAATTAACAAAACTAATAATAATGCTTTTTGTGTACGCTGCCGCATTAATGTTCATACACTAACTAATTGCTCGCAACCTCGTTCATTAATTGTTTGTTTCAAATGTGGTTTAAAAGATGTTAAATCTACTGACTGCCCTAATTGTAATAAAACTAAGAACTCAAAAAACTAAACAATGACTTGGGTAATAAAAACTTTAATCAATAAGACTGGCATGATTGGTTACAAACCATAAAAAAATTCTTTCATTGTTGCAAAATAAGTTCAATTTATGATAATGAAAAAGATTTTAATCGTCCTTTTACTGATATTTCTATCAATAACAAAATATTTTCCGGCTTACTAGATAGCGGTAGTTCGAAGGATATAGCTTTACATCGTTTAATCATGTCATCAGCGATAGTTTTTTGCTCTAAAGAGAGATGATTATATGGAAGTACTTGTTTAGTAGTTTCAGTAACCACTGAACATTTAGTAATTGCTTTAAAAGCCGAAGAAAGAATATGTGGAATAAGATTAAACTTTTTCCAAAAGTCGACGCCTAAGATAATTGAAGGAGATATATTTGGGAACACGAAGGCTTGGATTAAATGAGTTTGATTATTGTATCTAATTGGAATGTCAATTAAGCCAACGGATTTACTTTTATGATTACTGGCAGTAGTACCTAATCGTCATTGAAGATGACTTGGATAACGTGAAGCCTAATTTTAAAATATCTAGATGGCAGTTGGATGGCAGACAATACTTGGTAATAACTCCTTTTTCTTGAGTCTATGGTTACCCTGTTCTAACAATAGTATTTTTGATTCGATATAATTTAGTGAAGTGGTAAGTTCGTCCAAATCAGTTTTAACATCCAATAACGAGTCTAAAATATCTTCAGAGGGAGTTTGAGGTGCGAGTTGAAGAATTTGTTTTTTAAGCTGTAAAAAAATAATTCTATCCATGATTTAAAATTAATTTGAAGAGGATAAAAATGTGTGAAACGAGGTAAATGAGGGATAATGAGGTAAATGAGGGTCAATGAGGGTTAATGAAAACTCAAGAGAGTGAGTGTTAAAGAGGGCGAGTGATAAAGAGGACTCAAGAATGTTAAAGAGGACTCGAGAGTGCTTAAGAGGACTCGAAGATTGTTAAAGAGGACTCAATATGATCAGACTAAATGATGCAACTATAAAAAACAAAAAAGGCAGGGGTGGCACCTCGCATGATGCATGTGTGTATATGTGTAGGGTAGTGAAGTATGAGGAACAGGTGTTACATATATGTTTAGGTTTGTATAAACGACCATAGGATATTGTCCTGTAGTTGTCTTGAAGTGTCCCAGCTCCCAACTTGTAAATGACCACGAGTGGTTTTAAGAACACTTACAAGCAAAGATTGGGTACGATTACCAGTGGGTAAACGTAGTGGTGTGCAAGTGTGTGGGGTGCAGTATAAGTTTGTTAAGTATGTATATGTGTTGAGTAAAGAAGTCTTCAAGAGGAGGGCTGAAGAGGAAAAGTAAGTTAGTATTAGACCTATCTGAAACCTAATACATGTTATAAAAAAGATACTAAGCCAAATTAGAGTCCAAAAGGAAATAGTACTAATGATAGTTTGTTTTAGAATTTTGAAAAAGATTGGATTTACGTTGGGCGCCAAACTGTAACGAATCTACTAGCCTATGAAAAATAAAAGGGTAAGTAGACAAGTCAATTATATATTTTAGGAGTTAATTTAAAAAAAATACAGAAACATAATTAAAAAAGATAACTAACCTTCCTAGCACTCTCATAAAGAAAAATGTGGGAGGTTTTATAAAGAAGGTACGATACGGCGTTCAGGTTCGACACGTCAGGCCTCGTCAGCTCTGAAGCATCCAGATCCGCTTCCCAGTTATTATGATAGGATCACAGGCAGTGTAGAAGACGTCAGGCCTCGTTAGCTCAGAGGCCTGAAGATCCGCTTCCCAGTATCACAGGCAGTCCAGTCCAGGTCACTTAGGTAGTCGGTGGTCCTCTTGGCAAGAACGTAGTACCGAGAAGACTGAGTATGTTATCAAGGTGAAATGAATATAGACCAATTCCAAGACTTTTGTAGAGGAGGTGTTACCTTGAGCGCTTCCAGATCAGATCTGCCGGGAATGTGTCAGAAATCCCTTTTATATCAGAGTCTCAGGTGTTTTTTTTTCACATCATCTGTTTTTCTGTTCTTTACAGAATTTAATTTCAAATTCTGTGTTCGAAAAGGCCAGACATATTCGTACCAAAAACCTCTTTGATGAATTCTGAGAGCGTTTCAATTATTATTCTATATGTAAGTTAGGATACAAATATTATACGGTAAACAATTATAATTATCTATAAAATACAATATTTGAGCTAAACATATTGATAAAAATAATTTAAATTATATAAATCAAAAGTAACCTTCATGAGTTCGCGCGCGACACCGCTATGAGCACAAGCAGCTAATGGTAGCTCCGTGTTATTTAATTATATAATTTAAAATCGTTAACTATTGTGCTTTAATTTTATATCAAACAATAAGTGACAGTACCAGTTTTGAAACCAACAATAACATTATCAATAATTAAGCAGTGTGTGTACATAAAACAATAAACCACGTATAGAATCGAACAAAGAACTGTGTTGTGAACGAAAATCAGTGACCCATCCTTCTGTGCGCGCGAACCGGCTGGCGCGCGGTGGATTACCTTAAATGGTCACAAACACGCATCACTCAATAACAGCTAATTGGGAGACAAGTAACAGAAGCAATAATTCACTGTGCAGCATATGTAACTGCATGGCGTAGTGGCTAAGACACGTAGCTTGTATTAGAGTAGAGCAAGTTCGAGTCCAAGGAGAAACAAGTCTCTTTTTGCTGCTTTTTGCTTTTGCTTTATTATTGTTTTTCCTGCCTGTTACAAGATTGCTGGCCTTTTTCGTTTGTTTTGCTATAGCCACAGCCATTTCATATTTTATTGGCCTATTCGCTTTTCCTCGGTGGTAGCACAACGAGTACACCAGATAATAATTATGGATTCCGAAAACGTAACTCTTAGAAAACCACATAAGTCAAGTTCACTCGACAATCTCTTCTATAATAATTCAGCATTACTTGATACCACAATGATGAGCGTGCCAAATACGTCATTAAATGACAGCGACACGATCATGAACCTGAATGATACCATCAAAAAGCTAACAGCAGAATTGCATAGTGCGCACTTAGGGATTGAGAACCGAAAATTTTAGATTGAAGATTGATCTACGGAACAGCCAAACAGCCATTGATGCATATAAAAAGGTAACTTTGTCCGACAGAAAGTGCACGACACCGAGACGTTTCCGGAATAGCATAAAATTGCTTATTAAATAATAGTTTTTCTACGCCATCAAAATCAAAAGATTCTCCTCACATAACACCAATCAATATTACCAGACAAGGAAAATCTGATACATCAATATTAACAGACGAATGTGCAGTACTCGAGGAAAAGTCCGGTGAGGACGTAATAATATCACTCAACGCCTGTATTACCACATTGAGCAATGCTTTCAATGAAACATCTGAACAACCAACGAAAGTGGAATCAATCAAGCAGTCCAAGGAAAATATGATTCCGCATGAACTTTCACTGGAAATAAACAGCTTGAAACAAGAAATGCATGATTTGAAAGAATAGCTTACAAATCAGTGTCTTTATTTGCGAGGTAAGGGGTAAAATTGGAGAGTCATGGGTCCCTTATACAATTCCTGAAAGAAAAACTCGTGTTACCCACCAACGTCAGATATAACTCTCCTAGTGTCGCTACAATTGCTACCGAGCCGTCCACAATGACTGACAGCACTTCTGTTCCAATCGAAGTTACAAAAAGCATGGTCAAGTCTAAGCAGCGGAAACTGAAGAAACGGAAACAACAAAAACCGCAACCGACTACCCAGCTACCCCCGTGTTCTCAGCTTGAACCTGAGGTCATTGACCTTAGCCAGTCTAACAAGCTTGACCAATCAACCCCGGCTATAATGACCAGCGTGGATGCCATCGGTGAATGCCTCAAGGTGCCTGCTTCCCAATGGACGACTGTAACTCGGAAACATCGACAAATGGCTTCAATTAGTGGTTTTGCTGGACCTACCGTAACATCACTACGCAACTACCTGCAGCAGCTGTGTCCAGCAAGTACAGGTGCATGTTCGGTTGAAATTTTAACGTCAAAGGGGGACTACAAATCTTATAAGGTAGGAGTACCAGTTGCTAGCTTCGAAATGTTTCACTTAGCTGATGTCTGGCCGGTCTACGCAAAGATTAGGCCCTGGGTGAACTATAAAATATCAGCCGGTCTACATAACCTGAACGGAAAACAACCCCAGCTTAGCCCAGCAGCCAGCAATCAGCCCTTTTGTAGCACATAAACTTGAGAGGTTTAAAAACCAAACTATGTATGTGGCGAAATAATTTACTGTTGATGGAGCATAATCTCGTTGCAATAACAGAAATATTTCTTGATGAGTCGGTTGAAGATGCGGAACTATCACCAGGAGACTGGAATATTCTACATCATGACAGAGGCACGCCGTGTGAGGGGGTTCTACTCGCCGCGCGGTCGCCTGTTGTGTTGCGACGGCGCCGCGAATTTTTTAAGTTTTGCGTGGTGTGGTCGCACACACGTAAATAACATGTGTGCGGTTTACATTAAACCAAGTGCTAAAGACGCGGACTATATGCGTTGGTTTTGTAAAGTCGAAAGTTTTGCATCTAACTTAAAAGGATCTGTTTTAATTTTAGGGGATCAAAATTTGAATGGTGCTTCTTTATCTATTGTAAACTATTATTCTTACTTTTTATCTTTTTGTTGCCTGAATGAGAAGAATGTGGTAAGTAATTCGAATGTAGGTATGCTAGATGTGGTGTTGGTCCAAGAGAACGCTGGCGCGTTTAATACTTCTGTCGAAATTACGGATGGCATAGTTAAACCTGACAATTACCACCCACCATTAGATATCGACATTAAAATTAAATCTACACGTACTTCTGATGTCATTGAACCAAGTAACATTGATATAATATAAAGACTGGAATTTCAAAAAATGCAACCAATATAAGCTTTTTGATTTACTTTAAAAAAATTCATGGGAGAAGGTTGTACAGACTGACGATGTATATTTAGCTACAGAGTACTTTTATGACTCAATTTATTCCATCTTTGATGCTCGTGTACCAAAGAAAAGACGCCCTAAAACCACAAGTAGGCGTTATCCGGTGTGGTTCACAAAAGACATAATTTAGGACACTAGACTTAAGCTCAAGTGGCATACTGCTTGGAAGCACACTAAATGTACAGTAGCCCGTATGAATTTTTCAGATTTGGGAGCTAGCCTTAAAACACGGGGGCCCTTGCCTATGCATCATATACCAAAATGATTGAAAATCATTTAGGAGCCAATCCACGTGATTTCTGGCAACATATAGCCAGTTTACGCTCAAAAGGTGGTTTTGAGCCGAGTGTTACCTACAATGGCGAAAAATTTGCAGGTGTTCATGCGGCTTATGCCTTCGTTGATTTCTTTGTTACCGTTTATCTTTCCGATGTTCCGCAACTTGATGTTGAAAAGGCTTCCCATTGTGATAGCAGTAATTATGTAAATATATTTAAATTCACTCCTCAGGATGTCATGTCAGGAATAGGTAAACTCAAAGTTAGTAGTTCAGTAGGGCCGGACAGCATTCCTCCAGAAATTTTGAAAACTTGTAAAAGACACTTTTGCATGCCTCTATTTCATATTTTTAATCTATCATTAAAAACCGGAATATACCCACCACAATGGAAGATTTCAAGGGTCACTCCTATTCCCAAGAGTTTGAATAAAACATTAGTAGAGGAATTCCGTCCCATTGCCATTTTGTCATCACCAGCTAAAGTTTGTTTGTTTGTTTATTTTTCCAAAAACAGTGCTTTACATTTCCTTATATGCTAAATAAATTAATAGCTAGGTTTACATAATTATATAAGACACAAAGGAAGTACTTTTACCTAAGAACTCTACACTAGGTAGAGCCTGTCTCGTAGAGTCCTTGGGTGGTATTGCCATATGAAAATGCGCATTACATAAATGTTATTGTTACAATCGCGAGTGGTTTATTATATAACAATTAAAACATTGTCTATGCTAAGAAAATTTAATTTAAAAAACAAAATAAACTAAATACGGATAAAATAATGTTTAAATAAAGTTTTTGAAAACATACTACATAACTATATTTATTTCCAAGTCGAAAAGTATCTGTGTAATGAACAACATGGTTTCAGAGCAAAATGATAAATGATAAATTATTTTATTTCTGTAAGTAGGTTTGTACAAACACTTTTACACGTCAATCATATTTTAAAAACTAGATGAGGTCGGCGTTTCCTATCTGACTACTCTGAGAAGAAAGGCCGAAACAAACTCAGAGGTCATAGTCTCTTTTAAAGTCCAGACATAATCTTGGTCAGATCATGTGAAGACCATGTAGATTGGAGTCTGAAATGGTCTTTTGAGGAAAGAACCACACAGGTTGAGTGGACCTGACCAGTCAGTGCACGCATTTGTCAGTAATCGTGCAGCTCTACTCAGAATTTAAGGAGCTCAACGATGCGACGATCAATACCAAAGAAAGGACATTTGGGTAGGCCACTTATATGACTCAAACTGCCAGACCATGATTAACACTAACTGAGAATAAAAGAAAGGGAAAAAAAATATTATGCAATAACCCACATAGTCTTCACATTCACAATAATTAAAATAATAGAATACTTTACAAGTAAATATTCCTGTCATTGTGTATAAAATAATAATTAAATGTCACTGTTTATAAAATAATAAAGTTAGCAAAAACAAAAAAAAAAACAATAAAAATAAACTACCTCAATATGTACAAAAACTGGAGCAGCTCAATCCCAAGCCTTTTTGTCCTCAATATAATCTTTAACAGTATAAAAGGCTTTCTGGCACAACTTACGTTTAATGATTGATTTGAATTTATTAAGGCTTAGATCTTGAACGTGGCTTGGAAGTTTATTATAAAAGCGTATACATTGACATCGAAACGAGCCACCCATTTTCTTGAGCCTTGTTGTAGGTACAACAAATTTGTGTTTGTTCCTAGTATTTATATTATGGATATCACTGTATTTTTTAAATAATTTTATATTTTTATGGGCATATAATAGATTTTCAAAAATATACTGAGAAGGCACAGTCATTACATTAATCTCCTTAAATTTCTCTCTGAGAGAGTGTCTTGGACTTAATTTATAAATTGATCGAACAGCTCTTTTCTGCAAAACAATGATAGTCTGAATGTCGGCAGCATTTCCCCATAACAGAATACCGTACGACATTACACTATGAAAATAGCTAAAGTACACTAAACGGGCTGTCTCTATGTCAGTTAAATTACGAATTTTTCTAACAGCATATGCTGCGGAGCTTAGCTTTTTTGACAGTTTATCTACATGTGGGCCCCACTGAAGCTTAGCATCCAAGGTCAAGCCCAAGAATACTGTGCTATCTTCAGGATTCAATTCTTCGCCCTTTATTAACACATTAGTTTTCACCTGCCTAACGTGAGGTAGCGTAAACTTAATGCATTTGGTTTTTTTTTCATTTAGAAGTAAATTATTAACATTAAACCAGTGAACTACTTTTGAGATCGCGCTATTTACATCGACAGTAACCAGCTGCTGACGTTTAAGTTTAAACAAAAGTGAAGTGTCAAAAAGATCAGTAAATACTAACCTTCTTACCCTAGTAGATTACATATCTAAACGATTAGACCGTGAGGGTCAGGTCGATGTCTTGTACTTTGACTTCCGGAAAGCGTTTGATAGGGTCAATAATGATATTCTGCTGACAAAGCTATGTGCCATCGGATTTCCCCCAAGGCTGTTACAGCTCCTCGCTGACTATCTTCGCGATCGTCAGCAGTTTGTCAGACTGGGCCTTTATGAATCCCAGCCCTATCATACGCGTTCCGGAGTAAGTCAAGTATCAATTCTGGGACCACTTCTCTTCTTGATAATGATTAATGATCTTCCTTCAATTATTCATCACGCCAGAAGTGTATTATACGCAGATGATTTAAAACTCTTTTCCGAAATTAATACTGAAGTCGATAGTCTGGCACTGCAGCGTGATATTGAGGCGATATTGGAGTGGGATGTGAAGAAAAAAATGGAATATAATTCTTCCAAATGCTCCGTCATGAGTTTTACTCGAGCACGAAACCCTATCACCTTTACTTATAAAATTAATGGTAGCGTTATTACTACAACATCTGGAATGAAGGATCTAGGTGTCACATTTGACAACAAGCTAACGTTTCATGATCACATGGCAACGATAGCAAAAGATTCATTTAGGCGATTAGGTTTCGTTCTGCGCAATGCTAAAGATTTTAGCAACACCAGCGCTATTAAATCTATTTTTAATGTACTGGTTCGTATCAAACTGGAGTCCAGTGCATGCGTCTGGAACCCGCACGAAAAGAAGTACACTTTACTCTTAGAAAAGGTACAAAAGGCTTATCTTAGGTATCTATATAAACGTTTGAATGGATATTATCCGTTTATGTATCCTTCGAACTTTCTTTTAGGCTGTTTAGGTTATAACTCTCTCGAGGTTAGAAGAAAAAATTACCAAATTATTAATATGTGTAAGATCCTTCAAGGAAAAACAGATGCTCCTGAATTGCATGACGAACTGTCCCATATTTTTGCTCCGATGAACTATAACCGTAGCAGGAGGCACAGATTGTTCGCCGTGCCTTGGAGTCGAACCGTCGCTCGAGCCCAGTCTCCTGTCCCTCGCACGAGCTGCGCTCAACGCTCTCTTGGACGCTAAGCCTCACTGTGATGTGTTCGCGGATGAATGGAAGAAGATCTTGTCAACATGTCTGGAGTGTTGAGAGATGAGCGTATGACTGTCGAGTAGCTGTATTCTTTTGTTTTATTATTTATGTTTTTTTTTTTGTACTAATGTAGTGTGTTGTGTCTTTAATTAATGTAATTGGCCTTCGGCCGTTTTATGTTAAAGTAAAAATAAATAAATAAATGAATAAAATAAATGGACTAAGCCAGTAAGAAAACTATGAGAGAAAATTAGAAGAAAAAGTAATGACAGCTTGACAGCCTGACGTAAGTGTCATAACATTGAAAAATATGAAAATTAAAGAAAACTAATCGTTTTAGAACGATTCGCAAAATAATAATGTATAGTTTAGCAGGCCGGGGTACTTTCGAGCAAATAGATACGTAAGCTTTTCCTGTGTTCTTTAATTTCTTATTCTTCCCATCCTGCCAATCGTTTGTATTGTGTTTTCTTTTTCTTGTTAGTGTTTTAGGTGTTTCTTTGAAATTCAATTTTGTTTTGTTTAATTGAGAATCTACACTAATTAGATTGTCTGAATATTATTATGGGGTTTCAAAATTAGCGGCTCTTCTGGTCCACATGGCATTATCAACATCCTTTTTGTTCGTGTGTTTATGTTGCGATAACATAGTTTTCGTTGTTTATCCATTGAACTTGTTAACAATTATATCACAATACATAATTAGGTAAGTTCTACGAAATGCACTCAACAGCTGTTGAGTCGTTGACCACAAACTCCAAAGCAGTCCAGACCCCGCCTACCAGCCGGGAGCGAATGAAGCTTAAGGTCATTTGCGAACACCATAGCACCATACTTAGCTTTAATATTTTAATTTGTGTGTGGATCAAGGAGTCTCCCCAGATTTAATGAATTACAGTAAGGTTATACCACTTTTTAAATCTGGGGACAGTAAAGACACCAACAATTATAGACCAGTATCCGTGTTGCCGGTATTCAGCAAGGTGTTCGAAAAGGTAATGCTGAATCAGATGCTTTATCATTTTAACACCAACCAAATCTTACACGATCTGCAATATGGTTTCACTACGGGACGTTTGTACGACGGACGCTGGTGTCACCTTAATTTTCAGCGTGGGAGGAGGGCCAAGATGCCATAGGAATCTTTTGTGACCTCTCCAAGGCATTTGACTGCGTAAATCACGAAACCTTACTCTTGAAACTTGGGCATTACGGACTAGGTAAACTTGTGCTGAGTTTAGTAAAATCTTATTTAAATGATAGACAACAGCAAGTTCAAATAAATGGTGTCAATTCACTCAGTTTAAAAGTAAAAAATGGGTGTTCCTTTCCTCTTTTTAGTATAATTATATTAATGATCTACCCCAGCTATTAAAAAACCAACCACAAATGGTATTATTTGCTGACGGGCATCAAATCTTGACGACGTAAATAACGCCCTACTGCAGGTCCAAAATTGGTTCACTGCTAATAATTTAGTATTAAATGGGAAAAAAACTAAATGCATACGATTTGCTTTACCGAATGTTAAAAGTAGTGATTGTGACATAGTATTGACAAGAGAAACTTGAATTCGTCGATAAAACTCGACTCAAGGCTGCAATGGGGTCCTCATTTAACATCTCCTGCAGGACGGCTAAGTTCAGCAGCGTATGCTGTGAGAAAAATCCGTCAATTCACCAATGTAGATACCGCGAGGCTAGTCTATTTCAGTTATTTTCATACGTCTGTGTGTCAATGTCTTACGGTATTTTAGTATTTTACTATGGGGACGGGCTGCAGATATCGAGTCTATTTTTATTCTGCAGAAAAGAGCCATCAGAGCAATATATGGCCTCTGCAGGCGCGATTCTCTAAGGGAACTGTTTAAAGATATTAACATCATGACGGTACCTTGTTAATATATCTATGAAAACATCAGGTACGTAAGGAGAATCTAAATATTTTCAGTAAAAGAATTATGGGACTAGAAATAGGGACCAATTAATTCAACCAGGTATCAGACTGGCTAAAGTAGACATCCTTCATGGGGTACAATGTTACAATAAAATACCTCCCCACATAGTCTAACTAAATGAAACGAAAAAATCTTGTATAAAACGCACACTATGTAGCCAAGGCTATTATTTAAAATTGGGGGATACATTGCTGACAAAAATGCTTGGCCCTGCTTCACAAGGGTGCATAAACTAATTGATTAACATTCGAAAATATTGTTGGAGCTGCTGAAGATTGTAAATACTATCTTTATATTGTATAAATTCAATCTCATAGTATTGTATAACTGCATAGCACATGTGTGAGCACTATGTACCTAAAATTTTCTGAGTACGTCTTTTATTGAATGTGCCCTGGCGGCTGAGAGTGTGTCATGCTCACTCAAATTTCTCGCTGATTGTGGCGTGTGTGTTGGATCATTAAGTTCCCTTCAAAATGGTTGAGCTGGTGCTGATCCATGCGTCATGTTCGTGAACAGGCGCCGTCAGTAGGGACTGGTCAGTTCTTAGCTGCCACGGCTTATTTTTAACCGACTTCCAAAAAGGAGGAGGTTATTATGTTCGGCTGTATGTTTGTTTTTTTTTTGTTTCGTTCACCGATTTCTCCGTCAATTATGGACCAATTTAAAAAAATATTTTTGTGTTTGAAAGGGTATGCTCCCGAAGTGGTCCCATTGTCACCAAATTAGAATCTGATGAGGGAATCCCATGGAAATCGAGGAAAACCCTCCAATTTTATAGGCAAACCCAAAAAATATCCAAATCGCTATGATTTGGATATTTTTTATAGTAACTCGTGCTAACTTTCGGAAAGCACCATTTGGTGAAGTGGAACTGATGATGGAGACCACAGATGCCCACGTGAACAACTTATTAATAAGTATTTAACGGGTTGTGATTCGATTAGGTACTTTAATTTGGTTGCTAAGCAATTTATGCTCGTCACAATGCATATGGTGAGTGGCAGTTGTCCTGGTTCTTACCAGGAGAAGTCCTCAACAATTAACGTCCCAGCATCGGGTAAAGCAATATTTTGTAAAAGGTGCTAAGCTGTTGACAATAGGCTATTGCAACTTAGATAAATTAAAAACTGACCCATTAGAAAGTAAAAAATAAAAAACTTTTTACAAAAAAAAACGGTTAGTTTTTTTGTAAAAAGTTTTTTAACTTATGTATTTTAATTGCTTTTTATATTTTTATTACGGACGCTATTAACGTGCACGTCTTTCTACATTGTTCTCACATGTATAATTTCAACATAAATGATGTAACCAATACTATCAAATCAAATCAAATCATTTATTTGCTTAATACAGGTGCATGCATAAACAGATGTTACAAATAAATATAAAGTACACTGTATCATTACCTAACAAGGTGTGCAAATATTTCGTATCATTAAATCATTATTAAAATAACATCACAAAATTATTACAATATATGTAACAATATTTTGATTTAAACGAGTGCCCGTGGAGTTTCTTGCTCGTTCTTCTCCATAGGAACCTACTACGCTTTGGACGTGTCCCGCAGACTTTTCCCGTCACAGCAGAAAAGTAAGGTGTCCAAATTTTCCTCGGAGACTCTCAGACTTATGAGGGAAAGACGAGAGTTGCCATCTACGCAGCCGTCATCGTCAGATAAGAGGGCCAAAACCTAAAATTGTTAAAGCTGACGCGACGCCACCTTCAGTGCTCCAGTACCCGTGACATTAAGGTCGCGATTGAGCAGAACCGAGGGTCGAAAGTGTTCGCTCAGCAATTAGGGAGGTCCCATTTGACGGAACTGAAAACTGCGGATGGTATAATCGTGACCGAGATACTCGAGGAAGTCGAGGATTTTTACGGACACTTGTACTCAACGCGGACGGCGAAACCAGCGGGGCATAGTGAAGATAACCATCGAGCCGAATTAACGCACCGCTACACGGACGACATCCCGGGTGTTGACCACTGCGAGATTAGGGCGGCTCTCGAGCAGCTAAAGAACAACAAGGCACCTGGTGATGACGGAATAACGACAGAGCTCCTTAAAGCGGGCGGGGCTCCAGTCCTGAGAGAGCTAGCGAGTCTCTTCAACTCCGTCATGCAAGAGGGTACAACGCCCGAAGCGTGGAGCAGAAGTGCGGTGGTTCAGTTCTTCAAAAAGTGCGACAAAACCTTGCTGAAGAACTATAGACCCATCTCACTTCTGAGCCACGTATACAAGCAGGCTGTTCTCGATGGTCGTCAGGAACCATCTCGCCAGGAGACTTGATGAGTTCCAGCCACGAAAACAAGCCGGTTTTCGAAAAGGATTCAGTACCCTAGACCACATCCATACGGTTCGGCAGATTGTGCAGAAGACCAAAGAGTACAATCAGCCGCTGTGTATGGCATTTGTGGACTACGAAAAAGCCTTCGACTCCATCGAAATATGGGCAGTTCTGGCCTCTCTGCAACGATGTCGAATTGACTGGCGCTACATCGAAGTGTTGAGGTGTTTGTATGACGCTGCAACGATGACTGTCCAGATCCAGGATAAGGAAACCAGCCCTATCCAACTACTCAGGGGGGTGAAACAGGGGGATGTCATATCCCCGAAACTGTTCACCAATGCGTTGGAGGACGTCTTTAAGACGCTGCACTGGACTGGACAGGGTATCAACGTAAACGGCGAGTACATCTCATACCTTCGTTTTGCCGATGACATCGTCATAATGGCCAGTTAGACCAGATGCTGCACAGCCTAAATGGAGCCTCTCGGCGGGTTGGCCTCGGCATGAATTTGGACAAGACGAAAATCATGTACAATTCGCACGTCTTGCCGAGTCCAATCCACATCGAAGGGTCGCTCTACCTAGGGCAAGTTTTCCAGCTTGGTAGGCACAACTTTGAGAAAGAAACCGACAGAAGGATCCGGTAGGGTTGGGCAGCGTTTGGAAAACTTCGTCAAGTCTTCTCGTCACCAATCCCGCAGTGTCTGAAGACGGTCTTCAACCAGTGCGTCCTGCCCGTAATGACATACGGTGTCGAAACGTGGACATTGACAGTCGGGCTGGTCCACAAATTGAAGGTCACTCAGCGTACTATGGAGCGGGCTATGCTCGGAGTTTCTCTGAAGGATAAGATCAGAAATGAAGTTATCGGGAAGAGAACCGGAGTTAACGACACAGCATGCAGAGTAAGCAAACTGAAGCAGACGAGTGCTGGAGTGAAGACCGCGTATCAGCAAGCGTAGTGTGCGACGCCCCCCAGAAGATGGACCGACGACCTTAAAAAGGTGACTGGGACAGACTGGATGCGGAAGGCGGCGGACAGGGTGTTGTGGCGCAGCCTGGGAGAGGCCTATGGCCAGCAATGGACTGCTATAGGCTGAGTTGATCGACGCTTTGGAATGGGCAACTAGCTTCATCTCTCTGACTGACCGACCCCTTGACAATTCAAAAGTGCCTGTAGTAGGTTTATTTGAAATAAATGCTTTGAGTTTGAGTTTGAACGGCCAAAGAGTTTGCACCACAATAGAAAGAGAGAACGATATCACTTGCGTAGTCTAAAATACGATTATTTGGTTGGCAACTACCATAGAAATATAAAAAACAGTATGACAACTACGTTTACAATTTACAATTAAGGTGGTAACGAAATGTAATAGTTATTTATGATATTAAGGCGGTAAGTTGGTCTTTACAAACGAGTAGACGAATGTAAATCCGAGACGAGGTCGAGGGCTTACCATAGTCACGAGTTTGTAAACCCTACTACCACTACCCCTAAACCCTACTACCACTACCCCTAAACCCTACTACCACTACCCCTAAAACTAATTTCCGCGCGTGTGTCAAACAACGTTTTTTAACACATTTGCGAGAAAACAATACAATAGGTAATAAAATAAGCCATCAAAACATTTTAAGAGATTGATTGAGTATTTCTTCGAGTCGTCCATGATATAAAATTATTGTAAATCATTAAATAGCACTCACGATTTTGGCGGCTCATTCAAGATATCAGGTGCAGTAGATTCCTTATTAATATCGGAATCCTAGCTTGAACCCATAATATTATTTTGTAAATATCAGTCGGAAAGTCGCAACAATCTTTGACATTTCTGATATGAAAATGGAGCGAATTTGCGAATGGCAACACGTGCACATGGTGAAAATTAGTACTACATCTTTCGTCTCATTTTCTCTTTAATAATAAAGTGAGATAAACGGTATTGAGCAAAAGCGCTTCCAAGGAGGTTCGATCATTCAGCTTATTTATTCTCGTAATTTGAAACTCCTTGGTGGAATTCTTATAGAATTTTTATGGTAATTAAAAAAAACCGTAAAGGATACGCACGGCGCTTTACAACGAAGGGTCGGTAAAACATGAACTTAGGTGAGAGTACCTATTTTACCGCCCGTTCTGTTGTATGGTGCGTAATTTTTAACTTTCGAACAATGTATACAGGCTTCGTAAATGCATTTTTTGAGCAAATGTGTTGAAAAGGATATTTTATCGTACTATTCAGTTCTTGAAGTTTTCTGCGATTGCACATTGCGGAATTATAGTTTTAAAATCTACACCAGAACAAACGCTAAAGGCTTCTACATACCAGCGCGACACGGCACAAAGGCCCCGCGCGTCGCGGGACTAGCGGTGCCTTTGTGTCGCGTCGCGTCGCGCGACAAGTCGCCCCGGTATGTAGAAGCCTTAAATCTACAATGCCGTTAAAGTGATGTCTCAGTTGCAAACTCAAACTCAAAACATTTATTTCAATTAAACCTATTACAGGCACTTTTGAATTGTCAAAGAGTCGGTCAGTTAGAAAGTTGAAGCTATTTGCCCATTCCAAAACGTAGATCTCTATGGAGAAGAATAGGCAAGAAACTCCAAGGACACTCTTTTAAAGCAAGATATTACTCCTGGGTACATTATTCTTTTTGCTTCTTTGAGTGAGAACAATGTAAAAAAATTAAATAGCTTATTTAAAAAACAATTCAAAATATAAGATTAAAAGATCATCAAGATGAGACATCTCCTGATAACTATGGAGTAAGGCTTTATTTATGGTACGCATATATACAACGTATCCCAGAATTAACGCACAACCTCTTAAGGGGTCATTGTACTCATCGTTATGAACAAGTTTTACTATGAAACCAAACCAGAAATCACGAAAAAAAAATCAGCTGTTCCCTACATTTTGACGAGTTATTTTTTTTTTTTTTTAAAACGTTGCCCCACACTAGGAATTTCTCCTGTATTGTGGGTGCGTTTACAAACATTTAAACTCACATACACAAACAGCCAGACCCGGAACAACTACTTGTAGGTCATACAAATATTTGTTCCGAGCGGGAATCGAACCCGCGACACGCAGCGCAGCAGTCAATCGCTTAACTAACTGCGCCAACCGTGTCGTCGTATTGGAACATAAATGTAGGGAAGAGCTGTTTTTTTTTCGCGATTTCAGGGTTGGTTCCATAGTAAAAGTTGTTCATCATTATGAGAACAATGACCCCTTAAGAGGTTGTGCGTTAATTCTGGGACATGTTGTATATTGCAGATTTTTTGATTTTGGTTTTAAATCTATGCTTAAGTACTTATAATAAAATCGTAGCGCAGTCATTATACATAGAATATTTTTGAAAAAAAGTAATTGCTACGAGGTCTGGGATCGATTCTAATGCCGAAAATATAAGTAAGTTTTTAGAATTTTTGTCGGTTTATCTGTTTGTCTGAAATGTTCCAGCATCACGCAAATTCTACCGGATAGATTTTGTCGAAGTTTTGCATAGATATTCCCTATAAGTCTGGTCAGTTGGTAGGCTATATATTATCACGCTATTTGCTGTGGGGGATGAGCAATATTGCATTATGTTTGTATTCCTCTAATGTTCACAGCAAATTGTAAAAAGACGAGCCAAACGGTTAGACAATTGCAGATTTAATCATCACGCTATATCTTTATGGGGCTAAGCTGACAATTTTTTTGAGATTTTTGAGACGGTGCTGTAAACTCTACCCTAACCGATGTAGCTACACAAAATCGATTTGAAACATTTTGATTTGCATACACAGATTTTGAAAAAAATGTCCAGTTAGCAAGAAAAAGGGCAATTTTAACAAAACAATTTTTTGATGCCATTAGCTCCTGTTTCATAAGAGGATCAACAAACACTATTAGACCAACTGCGAGGTTTGATTACTAGAAGACTCAGAAGTCGCGTAAAACCTTTTCCTATACATTTCGTGGGAAATAAGACTACAACTTATTTTTTAGGGTTCCGTACCTCAAAAGAAAAAACCGGCCAAGTGCGAGTCGGACTCGCGCACGAAGGGTTCCGTACCATTATCTATAAAAATTTACTAAATGCGTTTTATTTTAATTTAATGGTTTATTTTTAAAGTGAATATAACTAAATGTTCTGTGAATATTTCAAGCGTCTGTCTACCTGTTGCCGTTATCAATATAGAGCAAAAAAGAACAAAAAATCACGTTTGTTGTACATAGGAGCCCCCTTAAATATTTATTTTATTCTGTTTTTTTGTATTTGTTGTTATATCGGCAACAGAAATACATCATCTGTGAAAATTTCAACTGTCTAACTATCACGGTTCATGAGATACAGCCTGGTGACAGACAGACAGACAGACAAACGGCGCGGGCGGAGCCTTAGTAATAGGGTTCCCGTTTTACCCTTTGGGTACGGAACCCTTATAGGATCTACATCTATCCGTCGTCTGCCTGTCAGTGAAGACCCCTTTCCTCAGGAAAGCGTGCAGGTATCAAGTTGTTTATACCAAGTACGTAAGTCTACGGTCGCTTGGTTCTAAGAAACTCATGCTTCTAAGTTAACGCAATAAAAAAAATACGGCCATTTATGCGACATTATATTGATACTCGCAAATAAATCAAAACCTTACTACTACTTCCCGTTGACCTAGAATCATAAAATTTCCAAAGTCTCGCAGCGTAAAGGAACAACTCAGAAAATCGTTAGTTTGTAGTTTTATCACAACATCATCATTTCAGCCGAAAGACATCCACTGTTGGACTTAGGCCTACCTCAAGCACTGCCACTTCAACCGGTTGTGTGCTTCCCGAATTCAGCGGATTCCTGCGGCCTTTCAACGCTACGTCTCTCGGTACGCGGTCGCCACTCCAGAACCTTTCAGCCCCATCGGCCATCTGTTCTGCATAATCTACTAGTATATTATTTTAGTGATAGCTAAAATAGGGTTGTACGTTGTTTTATAGAAAATAGTTCGATAGAATTTCGTTTCACATAAATTTTTTCTCATATTATCATATCATAGAATAATCAATACGCAGAATACTTACTTTCAAGAAATTTAAATCAATGATTTTTGTTACAAATACAATTTTATGTTTTAATATTCATTTCATAGAATAACAAATCAAATATTCTCCCTCATATTGCTTAGTTAATATCAAACTTATTACCAAGAAAAACATTTTGTCGACTGACAGTTTCTAAACGTTTCTGTTCGTATCTTTGACAAAATGCATACCCTCATATAAAATTACAACACTGCGTTCACAAAAACAATGCGGGTTGCAGGAAAACAAACTTGATATTCTCATTAATAGTGACTTCATTGCACACGTATTAACTGTTTCGACGAAATAACATTTGTTCGAAATATTATGTTTCCGAACATTCATTAAACCACTGTTTTAATTACCATATTTTCATTTTACCAAACGCCTAAACAATAGAGGGGATCTGGCGCAGGGCGGCCGCTACCGCGGCCCGCTCGCTCCGCTCGCTCGCCTTCATGCGTTAATGGTCACTGCTCTAACCTAACCTAACCCAAATTATTCAGTAACAGTAGTTGGTATCTGACGCAGATATGAGCATTCAATAAACCATAGTTTTAATTACCATATTTTCATTTCACCAAACGCCTAAACAATAGAGGAGATCTGGCGCATTAACCAGGCACAAATTCAGACTTTGGACTGTAACTGAGAAATTCCAGATGGAAAAGCCAATAACAGTTTGCCGGACCCGAGAATCGAACCCAGGACCTCATGCTCAACAGTAGCGCTTGTGACCAACGAGGCAGTTTTTTTAGTATATTGTGGTGTCTTACGACTTCCACGCGAACGAAGTCGCGGGCAGAAGCTAGTATAGAATAAAGTTTTCGTTACTTCGTAAATACTGGATTTATACAACCTGTTTTTTTTGATATCCCATAACTCTAGGGTTATATTTTGTAGGTAAAAATAATACTAAAACTCCTAGAATAGGTGGTCCAAAAATGCATCGTTTCGGAGATATCATCAATCATAATTAAATTAGGTCAAAAATTGTCACCAGTATGACGAATCTTTACTTTTGCGAGGTTGCCAAACTTCGCAGTAGTGTAGTAAAATAAATAGTAAAATAAAATATGTAGGTATGTTGGTATCGGGGCTTCCCGGCGGCAGCTAGTGAAGGGAAAGCTACCTTGTCGACGTTGTCATATTTCACGTAAGGGTGTTTTACATTAATAATCGTGACTTTGCCGAATTATTTTGTATGAAAAATTAAAAAAAAAAAATAACGAAGGATTGGAACATAACTCATATGCCAGTTGATTCTTTGATATGGCCTCAATCAGTTATGGGATATCAAAAAAAACACGTATAAAAATCTGGAAAAGAATGAGGTGATGTGTACGGTGTGTACCTATACGTTCCGAATATGGATTCAATCAAAACCGCCGCAATAATACTTACACGTTTAAGGCTTCTACATACCGGGGCGACTTGTCGCGCGACGCGACGCGACTCAAAGGCACCGCTCGTCCCGCGACACACGGGGCCTTTGTGCCGTGTCGCGTCGCGCGAAAAGTCGCGCTGGTATGTAGAAGCCTTTATTCTGCAGGGGCGGCGGTATGTATTTTGAAGATCAAAGAAATCTTGTATGACATATTATTGTGTGTTGTGATAACAGCAATAGAAATACACAATCTGTGATAATTTCAACTATCCACCTATTATGGTTCATGAGATACAGCCCGCTGACAGACATACGGGCCGACGGACGGACGGACGGACATCGGAGGCTTAGTAATAGAGTTCCGTTTGGCATAATTTTGGAACTCGGTTGTATTTATGCAAAAAAGGTTTTTGCAATAGATCGAAAGATGCTCTCATTTCTACATACAACCAATACGACACCCTAATTGCGTACCTAACAGTTTGAATCGGAATCTGAATGATTTTGAATTATATTGCTAATCCATTGCTTCATATGTTAGAAAAATGAGTCTGCTTAACAACGTTAATAACGCAATGAATGTTGTTAAACTGTCAAACGACTGCCTAGAGTACGTGTGTCACGCGACTGGCGTGACATAGTCATCACTAGTTATAGAGATGATTACGTGAGTTTTAAGCCCTTAAAAGTATTAGAAGAAAGTTAGGTGTGCTGTGGCCGGCGCCCGGCACCGCGGCCGGCTGACCGGCTGACCGCAGATGCCGATGTATGTAAATAGCGCGCATTGCCGTTTGGTGACGGTTTCTCATTGTGAGCTATTTTTTTCCGAGAGCGCGATGTAATTAGTATCGAGGATGCGGATGATTGTCTTAAATGGCAGTCGTGTATCGCGGCGGCGGCGGGCGGGAGGCGACAGCGCCTTGTAGGGGCTGCTGCGAGTGCCAAGTGCCGGCGCGCCGCACGCCGCCGCGTATATAGCGCGCGAGCGGCCATCCGACGCTCACTACCGTCGCTGCCGCCGCTGCCTCCACGCTGTGAGTGTCTGCTTGCACCTGTGCAGCTCAGTGCATCTCAGTCTGTCCTAAATAGATCACTTCGATCTCTCAGTCAGTAATCTATTCTCGCACCGTCATACCGTAGCGAGCGTGTCAGTGCGGTGCAGTGCGTGTACTAACGGCGCGTTGTGTTGCAGGTGTGTGGAGTTTGCCGTGAACCTCTTCTTCGACTGAGTCAGGATGTGTGACGACGATGCGGGTGCGCTGGTAGTCGACAACGGCTCCGGCATGTGCAAGGCCGGCTTTGCGGGGGACGACGCGCCCCGCGCCGTGTTCCCGTCCATCGTGGGCCGCCCGCGCCACCAGGGCGTCATGGTGGGCATGGGGCAGAAGGACTCGTACGTGGGCGACGAGGCGCAGAGCAAGAGAGGTATCCTTACTCTCAAATACCCCATCGAGCACGGCATCATCACCAACTGGGACGACATGGAGAAGATCTGGCACCACACGTTTTACAATGAACTGCGCGTGGCGCCCGAGGAGCACCCCATCCTGCTGACGGAGGCGCCGCTCAACCCCAAGGCCAACCGTGAAAAGATGACGCAGATCATGTTCGAGACGTTCAACTGCCCTGCCATGTACGTAGCCATACAGGCCGTGCTCTCACTGTACGCGTCCGGTCGTACCACCGGTATCGTGCTAGACTCCGGCGATGGTGTCTCGCACACGGTGCCCATCTATGAGGGATACGCACTGCCGCACGCCATCCTACGTCTGGATCTGGCGGGCCGCGACCTCACGGACTACCTCATGAAGATCCTGACGGAGCGCGGCTACTCCTTCACCACGACGGCGGAGCGCGAGATCGTGCGTGACATCAAGGAGAAGCTGTGCTACGTGGCGCTGGACTTCGAGCAGGAGATGCAGACGGCGGCCGCGTCCACGTCGCTGGAGAAGTCCTACGAGCTGCCGGACGGGCAGGTCATCACCATCGGCAACGAGCGCTTCCGCTGCCCCGAGGCGTTGTTCCAGCCCTCATTCCTGGGCATGGAGTCGTGCGGAATTCACGAGACCGTATACAACTCCATCATGAAGTGCGACGTGGACATCCGCAAGGACCTGTACGCCAATACTGTGCTGTCGGGCGGCACCACCATGTACCCGGGTATCGCCGACCGCATGCAGAAGGAGATCACGGCACTGGCGCCCTCTACCATCAAGATCAAGATCATCGCGCCGCCCGAGCGCAAGTACTCCGTGTGGATCGGCGGCTCCATCTTGGCGTCACTGTCCACCTTCCAGCAAATGTGGATCTCCAAGCAGGAGTACGACGAGTCTGGCCCTGGCATCGTGCACCGCAAGTGCTTCTAGGCACGTGCCATCACATCCGCGTCACTCCTCCACACTTTTATACTTGTTGCCAAACAAATGTATTTATTTTATACTCTCTGTCGGAGACTGCTCGCTGTTGCGTTATCATGTAAGTGAACTACTTTAAGTGTATGTTGTTTAATATAATTTTGTAACTGAACGTGTGTTCATCATTGTCTGCGACCCTATTCCCCGTGTCTCAGTATCCCAGCCAGTAGAGTGGAGCGTGCCACCGGTCACCGGTGGCGATACTGTCCTTATAAGGCACGGCTGTAAGCGCCGTCGCTGCATATTAATAGCGTCGGTGACAATCGAACAGTAGTTTAATTTAGTATCGATGCTGGGAGTGCCAATTGATCGGCGCGCGGAGACAATGCCCGCGCCGCCGACTGCAGCAATATATTTATACCGCACTCACAGGTGCGCAAGCCCTGCGAGATTTACTGTCCCACTAACTGCCTCGTCTGATATGTGGTGCTGTCGCGTCTACATTACATTACTGTCACATGCTAATTGATCTGATTGGTTTATCTGTTAAATTAACATTCTAAGCCATTTGAATGTACCAACAAAATGGTTAAATTGGCAGCTTACTGATAAATATCAAGGGACATAAATAGAAACAAAGTTATCCACGCAATGTGGGTAAGTAGGTCATGACGTGAAGGTGAGGCGAGCGTCGCCAATATATTGAATAATAATAGCAAACCGGAAGTTAGTGAAATAAAACGATACTAAATAACACCCTTACACTTTTATTTTATAAAAATATTTACAAGTATGTACATCGTCGAGGCCAGTCCGACACACGGCAAAGAGGCCGAGTATGTTACTTTATGTTACAATATTACGTTATGTACCTATGACGATCACTGAACATGTAGATTGCTCGCTGTCGTCTCTACATTATACTCACTGACTTCTCTTAAAGTTCGTGAACATGTCGCGACTCACATCGACAGAGCGGAGCTATCTCTTATAATATATACCCGTTAAGCCCGGGGCACACTATGCAGAGTATAGAGTTTGTGATCAGGCGGCGCTCACAGCAGGCGCTTGTCGGGCGGCGCGTCGTCGTCGCTGTCGCCGCAGTCGAAGCGGATGTGGCGCGCGCTGCGGCGGCGCTCGGGCGCCGGCGGCGCCTCGCCGCCCGCCGCCAGTCACACCTTATCCTCCCCACCGCCCGGCGCCGTCGAGCGCACGAACTGCAACACGCGCGGGGGTGAGGCGGACGTGGTGACGGTGCCGCGCCGCCCGCCTGCGCCCAGCATACTCACCGACACCGTGGTGGCCGTGGCCGAGTTGGCACGTGGCCGGAACGTCAGCACACGCCAGCGCCGCCGCAGCTGCGCCAGCACCTCGCCGTTGCAGAAGCAGTACAGCACGGCCACGCACAGCCCTTGCAGCGATGTCGTCAGAGCAGACACGTACTCGTAGGCCAGCCACCAGCGCGCCGTGTGGTCCGGCCGGAAGGGCATCAGCAGGTACTGCAGGCCCAACAGCGGTGCCAGCAGGCAAGTGGCGCGCAGCGCGTGCAGCGCAGTGGCGGACGGGCGCGCCGGGCCACCCGCGCCGCCCACGCCACCGCCCGCACGCAGCTTGGTGCACAGCACGCGCACTATGTTGCACAGAAAGCCCACGTTGAGCAGCACGGCGCCGCACGCCAGCACGGCCAGCTCGAGGCGCGGCGTGGCCTCGTCCATCCAACACAACGGCTCGTCGCCAGCGGCGCGACGCCCAGCGTACACTGCGGCTGACGTGAGCGGCAGCAGCCAACCCAGCGCCAGCAGCGCGCGCAGCAGGCGCCGCTCCGACACGAAGGCGCTCACCAACACCGTGTGCAGGTACAGGCCCTCACACAGCATCCACGTGTAGTTGGTGAGCAGCGCGTACTGCAGCACCGCGTTGAGCACGCGACACCACGCGGGCGATGACGTCAGCGTAGCGGGTGCGCGCACCACCAGCCCGTACCACAGCAGCCACAGCGCGTTGTTGAGCGCGAACGATGCGAACAGGTTCATGTGCACCGTGATGCGCGCGCACCGAAGTGACCTGAGACACATACACAGCGTCAGCACGCACACAGTAGACACAAAGCAGTGGAAAACGACAGAGACTCACCTGAAGTAGAAAAGAATGCCGAGTGACAGCAGCAGAGCCACCAGCGACACGCTGTAGCCCGCCTCGTACACCGCGATGATGTCACTCACGTCCTGCACAACAAACGTTAGTCAGTGCCGGTTCACTCACAGGAATTACTCAGCTAGTGCGGGGCCTCACATCCTCGGGCTTGATGCATGTGGTGTAGTTGGACCAGGGCCGACCGGTCTCCGGATGTAGCCACCACGTGCCGTCCGCCGTGCATTCTTTGTGCGCCAATACTGCAACAAGAGCAAGCGTATACACGACTGAGCCGAGCGACGCGTCATCAGCACGTAAGGGATGCGACGCACGTTCAGGACTGAAGCCGGGCACGAAGGCGGGGCAGGCGCGGTAGGCGGTGGAGTTGGCCGGCGTGTGAGGCCAGCACAGCCACGAGTCAAACGTGCCCTCGCAGAACACGCCTGCAAGCAGAGAGAGCTGGTGAGTGGCGGTGGTGGAGCGGACTACGAACGGCGGCACACACAGTGGTGGGTACTGGCCTGCTTGCGACGCGGTGCCGTTGTTCATCAGCTGGCAGGCAGCGGCGTCGCGCGCGATGCGCGTGGGGTCGTCCATGTCACACCCGCGCCCCCTCTGCGCCCGGCAAGTCGCGCACGCGCCGCTCACGCCGCGCTCGCTGCGTGCTCGCACTGAACTTTACCCATCACCTGTAATCATCAGAACAATCATGACAATTCTCGTATTGAAAATAAGCGAAACAGTTTGTATCGGACTTCAAAAATGGAAGGAAGTTATGTATTCCGAGAGTTTTTTTATTGTGAAACATCTATAGCCGCACGTAAAACCGATTGCTGGCGGGGCGACGCATACCACGTGGCGACGCATACCACGTGGCGACGCGTCGCTACTATACAGTCTATATATGTAGTAGTGTGTAAATAATTGCGATGTTTCACATTATTTATTTGGGATGTCACGTAATTGTTAAATCAATTCTCTTCGAGCCTCGGAGCCTAATGGTTGTCTAATTAAATAGTTCGTTAAATATTGCTATATACCAAGTTTGTATGTGTGCAAGAAGATGAATAGTTCGTTAAATATTGCTATTTACCAAGTTTGTATGTGTGCAAGAAGATAAATACAGAAATATTCGTACTGAAAAGGTGTTTCATTACGTGGAAGGTCAAAAATCAAAATCAAAATATTTGATTTCACGCACGATCTCGCGCTCCACCGTCATGGTGAAGGAGTAGCCACGCTCCGTCAGGATCTTACATGGGCACTTATGAAACGTCAAAAGTTAGGTGCACGGTTCCAATTGATAATTTGTTATTGCGAAGAGCCGGCAAGAAACTCCACGGTAAGTACTCTTTTAAAACTACTTGGCTTTTACAATGTTTTTAAATTACAGTGTTATTACAGTGTCAGGTATGCGAGGACAGTGTAGGCCTGTCAACATCACCAGGTAATAAACAAAATAGAAAATGGTCTACAGATATACAGTCTATTAAGGCAGTTCACAAAATATAAAATAATCTATTTAAAATATCAATAACAATAAATAGTAGATTTTTAAAAAAAGAGCCGTTATTAATGTTAGTTTTTAACTTATTTGACAAAAATATTTAAAAGTTTAAAATAGAGGTAAGAAAACTACTTTACTTAAACTAAATCCTATCTTCGGCATTCGGGTTGTCTGCCCTCATTTTTAATTTTCGACAAAGGCCTCCGCTAAGGCTTTCCACTTATTTCTGTCTTTTGCTTTAATCTTATAATATGCTTTTTTGATCAGGAGAATCAGGACACGTTTGATGTGGGTTTTGAACTTTCCATCGCTAAGTTCTGTAGGCAATTTGTTATAAAAACGGATACTGTTGATAAGAAATTATTTGTTTATGTTGTCTTAATTTGGATACCACCATTTCATGTTTTTATGTGTATTTATATTATGGAACTTCTTATTTTGAAAAGTCTTAAACATACATAATACTTTCTATGATATAAAGAGAAGGTAGAGTCAGTACTTCAATTTCATTGAATTTGTTTCTAAGGGACTCACGAGGTCCCGTTCTATAGATCGCGCAGATTGCTTTCTATTGTTAAATGAAAATTGAATCTACGTCATACCACATAATACTGTGGAAACATGCAAAGTATACTTGGTGGGGCAATATCGGTCAACTGCCTTATTTTTAGGGTTCCGTACCCCAAAAGGAACCCTTACAGGATCACTCGTGTGTCTGTCTGTTTGTCTGTCTGCCTGTCTGTTAGTCTGTCACAGCCGATTTGTTCCGAATATACTGGACCGATTAAGCTGACATTTGGTAGACGTGAATTTCTGTGACCCAAACAAGGTCTTTAAATGAAAGTTGAATATGAGGGTCACTTTTCGGGGCCAATTAGAAAATTTAAAAAAATTGTTTTGCAAACTGTACCTCGTGACATATCAAATGAAAGAGCTTATTGTGAGGGCCTCAGACTAATGTTTTTTTATGATTTTAAAATAAATAGTTTTAAAGTTATTTCTAATAATAGTCGTAATAATAATAATAGTTTCAAAATATTTACACAGAGGATTATCTTATATTTAAAATTATCGTGTCACAATGTTAGTTACCATACTCATCCGAAACGGCTTGTTTTCCTATTGCCAGCTCCCACTTTGTTGGATGACGGGGAAACTGGTCCTCATTAAGAAGCCAGGGCACCCGGCGGACACACAACACAACACGGAACACTAGCCGCGCGCGGCACACACCAACACTAGCCGAGCGCGGCACACACCAACAATAGCCGCGCGCGGCACACACCAACACTAGCCGCGCGCGGCACACACCAACACTAGCCGCGCGCGGCACACACCAACACTAGCCGCGCGCGGCACACACCAACACTAGCCGAGCGCGGTACACACCATCACTAGCCGCGCGCGGCACACACCAAAACTAGCCGCGCGCGGCACACACCAACACTAGCCGCGCGCGGCACACACCAACACTAGCCGCGCGCGGCACACAACAACACTAGCCGCGCGCGGCACACACCAACACTAGCCGCGCGCGGCACACACCAACACTAGCCGCGCGCGGCACACACCAACACTAGCCGCGCGCGGCACACACCAACACTAGCCGCGCGCGGCACACACCAACACTAGCCGAGCGCGGCACACACCATCACTAGCCGCGCGCGGCACACACCAAAACTAGCCGCGCGCGGCACACACCAACACTAGCCGCGCGCGGCACACACCAACACTAGCCGCGCGCGGCACACAACAACACTAGCCGCGCGCGGCACACACCAACACTAGCCGCGCGCGGCACACACCAACACTAGCCGCGCGCGGCACACACCAACACTAGCCGCGCGCGGCACACACCAACACTACAACACAACCACTAGCAACAATCACATATACATTCACCCCGAAAGGTTGGCAGAGGTGTGCCTATAGTACACCCACATTTCTCTCTTCATTTTTCGATCCCATGTAATAGGGGGCGAGTCCATTACTGAGGACTTCCTCAGTTCCGTCCGGTAACCCAATACCACTTTGCCCGACCTGGGAATCGAACCTACGAACTCATGCTCAGCAGTTGGGCTAATAACAGCAGCAGTGGGGATCATATTATGACGGTTCTCAGTAAGAGCAGCAGTGGGGATCATAATATGGCGGTTCTTAATAACACAATGAACAGAACAAGAATGAACGGAAACATTTGTTGGGACAAAATATGTTTTAAATACAGAAACAGTTTAGCCGACATGTGCGAGTAGTTCCTCGCGTCTAGTACGAAGTGGGCCTTCGGAGAACGTGCTGCGGTGCTGCGGTGCTACGGTGCTACGGTGCTACGGTGCTACGGTGCTACGGTGCTACACGCTACGCGGCGGCTCGATACGAGGCTACGAGTGACGGTGCTACGCCAATGCTTTCAAACGCTTTTAGTTATAATAACTACTTATCGTAGACGGAAGAGTGAGAATCACTAGATACTAAGGTGCACAGTTCTGTATAATGGTAAAGTGTCACATATTACTTTAACATTAACTTCTATTTTAAATGTGGCCTTGGACGACCGAGCGTGGTTGCAAGCCACACTACCCATCCGTTTTGGTGGCCTGGGCTGGCTGTGGGTTAGTAGGAGTCAGGCCTCTGGCTTCAAGCACTACCATCACCCAACATAGGCACTATACTGGGTGACACCACCTTCTAGCCCGCTACTTATCCGCGTCTGGGCACTCCTTGCGTATCTCCGCTTCGCTGCCATTGCGGTGACGGTGTCGACTGCCTCGGACACCATGGCCTATCCTGCAGTAAAAGCGCAGGTCAGATAGTACGGCACGCCAGCATCATTAACTACATCCCTCATGCTTTTGTCACCGGCGGGTGCCCGCTGTTTTAGAACGCAATAGCTTGGCACGCGATGATGGGAAAAGACCAAACGGAATAGCCTTGGAAGCTAGGTAGGCCTTTGGTGTGGGATGCAACGTGTCTCCACCCCATCTTAGCACGGCGGGCTGTGCTGTGCCAGCTGATGCAGATGCGGAAAACCTAAAATGGAGCAAATACTCCAATCTTTAGGACTTATAAATATGTGCGAACGGTTTGGGGTTGAAACACTAGACTCATGGGGTCCGAATGCCCACTAAGTTTTTCGAGACATCGCCATGTGGTTGGTCGACTCCTCACGTGACCCGCTGGCCTATTTCATGGCCAAAGAATCAGCATTGTCATACAACGTGGCAATGCTGCCAGCCATGTGGGCATTTTTCCTATTGACAGCGATGTAGACGAATTTTTTGATGCCCTAAGATTGTTTCCCTTCATTTTCCGTACCTCAAAAAGACCACTTTTGAAAAGCAAAATAAAATAAAAAGTTTTGTATACGGTACCGTGTGACATATCAAATGAAAGGGAACAAGCCCTTTAATTTGATATGTCATGTAAAGATATGGTATGTAAGGATTACAAATATTTTTTTATAATTTTAAAGTTATTTAAGATGATAGATGAAAATTTACCATTCCTCCCCTTATCTCCAAAACTACTGAGCCAAATAAAAATTTTCAAAAAATACTGAAAATAGTTTACTTACAGATTACAGGAAAACATATAAGAAAAAATAACCTGGTGAATCTCTAAATATTGTGCGTACAAACTTACATTTTGCAGTTGGGATTTTGTGTGTTCGAATTTTGTGTGTTCGTGTATATAGTGTTCTAGGTGTGTGTGTACGGAGAGAAATTAAACGTTGGATAAATTTGGATGTTTCTTTTACTCACAAACGTAATACAATGTAGGTACTTATACGAATGGATGATTAGCGCTTCTATATAGCGAGCGGCGGTTATGGGCGAACTGTCGGTCAACGATCGCTGCACGTACAACATAAATACAATATAATATGATTGTGTCAGCGTTCCTACACTACACTACGTTCCTACACTACACTACGTTCCTACACTATCCCGCCCCCTTTTTTGTTTTTGGAGAAATTAAAAAAAAATCTTTTAACATAATTTCATCATTCTACAACCCAATAATGACACGGCTAAATACATTCCTGATTAGCAGTGATACAAGTTACAGTGAATTTGCTTATACATAATTTAGTTACAGTAAACACTGCTAGCCGTAATCGGATATCACCCAGATGCTAAACTACTAAACCAGGAGCTAAACTATGTTATTATATTGAAAGTTTTACATTTGTATTATCATGCTGTTATTACAAAAGGTATAAGCAGTAATAGTTAATACAAAGTACTTAGGTACGAAATTATTTCTCGATTATATGATAGATATATAATTTCGCAATTAAGATGTGTAATAGGTAAGTACTTATTTTTGAGTCAATTTCAATAAGAACAAACTCTTGCAAATGTAATAATTGATTAACTTCGTAATTTCCGTGTCACTTAGAGATTCCAATATTCGCCCATTTTAACTAGTAGGATATTTCGAATTCTAAAAATTGTACTATTCAAATTTTTAGAATTTTCCTAAGTTTTCGAATTGTACTATAATACGGTCATAAACAATGATAAAAGGTCATAATCATAATACCTACTAATGAGTGCCAGGGCCACGGTATCCATTTCGGACAAACTAGCAACCCTGGCAGGCATTGGCCATAACGGAACCCGTCAGTTTGTGCTGACATCTCTTATTAGACACGCGTGAATCACAACTTCACAACTTGCCGTTGACCCGGGCTTGGGCCTTATCGTCCGCAAGCCCGGGCCTGCAGTGGCCGCCCAGGGCGTCTACTGCGGCAACTAGGGGCAAAATTTGCCTCTTCCTCACGCATTCCGCCTCCTTCTTTGCAAGCATTACTGCTTCACAGAAGGAGGTGACGGCCTCCCATGCACTCTCGCTCCATACCATGGCCTGAACCAGGGCCGGACGCAAGAGATAACTGCCGCCAATTGCCTCCGCAAGGACACGGCGGTGCTTCCCCCAAGCCGGGCAAACGTCCACCGTATGCTCCACCGTGTCCTCCGGGCAATCCACACAGTGGTAAAACCCGGACGTTTCCTCCCGCCTTATCTGGAACAGAAACCTCTCGAAACAACCATGTCCGGTGAGGACCTGCGTCAGGCGGAAGGTGTGGCGCCTCTCTAGCCATTATTCAAAAAGAGGGGAGTTATCACCGCAATTGTGGCGTGCCCAGCGCTGGGTTGCGACAATCGCACTCTCTATGCGGCCATGAGTTCCCGCCGGAGCTCTGTCCGCTGTACCGTAATTTTTCGCGATAGAGAAGTAACGCCCCGGCGTTTCGCCTCCTCGTGCCGCTCCCATATGTGCGCGAGGACTTTTGCCTCAAGATCCCATGGCGACAGTCCGGCAAGGAAGCTTGCTGTCTCACCTTAGACCATACGGTATCCCCGGACCAGCCTCATGCATAAGCATAAGCATAATCAGCCTATAATGTTCCCACTGCTGGGACACAGGCCTCCTCTCTTCGAGAGGGAGTGGGCTGTAATCAACCACGCGGTAGATGTCACATGTCTTCGAATGTTTGGTTCTAGGACATGCCGGTTTCCTCACGATGTTTTCCTTCACCGTTATGTATTACCGCAGTGGTGATTAAATAATTTACACAAAGTAATGCGCCTGCCTGGGTTCGAACCCACGACCTACAACTCGTAAGTCGGGGCCGTTACCACTGGGCCACCACTGCCCTCGACCTGCCTGATGGCTATGACTCTTTGGGACGCGTTCAACCGGCAGGCTGGTCACCGACTCAAAAAACGCGACCACACGTCCGGTGTGTTACGTAACGGGCCATGGACCACATGAGCTGTTTCAAGGCAGCCCCGGCCCGCTCAAGTCTGGGAGCGATACGCTGGAAATGCTCCAAGAAGTTCTACCGGCTGTAGAGGACGAGTCTCAGGTATTTCATCGTCGACTCGACGCCGATGTGAACCCCTCCTGCTGTTATCTTGGAACCCGACAGTGGCGCGTTCCGAGGACCATAAAAACACATGGCCTCGGACTTGTGCAAGGCCACCTTGAGTCCCAATTGCCAGATCGATTGTCGCAACCCCACGTGTCGTTCATCCTTCAAACTCCCCCTTATATACTCATTTCTTACTTTATCCATTTTCGTCACTCCACATACCTATCCATCTCAACATTCTCATCTCCACTGCATGCACTCTTTTTTCATCCGTCTTCTTTACGGCCTAGCATTTCGATCCATACAGTACGACAGGCCTTATCACGAAATTTTGCCTTTTAACTTGAGGGACATCCGTGGGTCGCCTGTGACCTGTCTCCATTTCATCCATCCTAAGTTAATCTGGTGTGTTACGTGTCGGTCTACTTTGCCATCAACTTTAACAAGCTACCCGAGGTACCGAAAGTCGGAGCAGATCGGTAATGGCATATCGGTGAGAAATATAGGCACAGGACTGGAGAGACCGCCAAAATCTCATAACAAATACTCTGTTTTGGTCCAACTTAATCTCAGGCCAACGGACTTCAGTTTTCCCACCACACCTCCGATGCTCTGGACTTATAAGCTACTCGTATGCCTTTTCTAGGTTAACGAATACCATGTGCAAGTTTTTATGCGCACCTCTTTTGTAAACTTATTAATTTCACAACTACTTTCACTAGGTACCGACCTAGTGAAAGTAGTTGTGAAATTAATAAGCTTTTGTTAAATGTACCTGGCAGCCCCCAGGACCCACTTCACAAAAAAAATGTCCGCCGGCGTGAGCGCATGTTACGAGTATTCAAGGAACATATTTACTCCATGTGTTATGATGTCTTGTGAAATTTCTTGTTATCATCTTCTCTTTTTGCAACACTAAGTGTTATCCTCACCATCATCGATGTTGAGTAGAGCCTTTGACTTTTAGAAATAAACTACAAACTTGTGATTATTGTCAAAATTTAAAGTTTTCTGCAATCAAGAATTGTCTCTTATTCACCTTTTAAGTAAATTTAAACAATGTGGCTGCTGGACGATCTAGGGGATCTAAGGGAGCTGGAAATTTGTAAATTGCACAACACTTTAACATCGTTTACAGTTTCCCAGTTCTGCTTTTATGGGTAGTCCTTCAAATAAATATCTCAAAAGAAATCCGATTTTGTATTTCCCGCTTTCGCGAGTGTTCTGGGGCGTCCACCAGGACCTGGAGGCATCAAAACCGTACGGTCTTTTTTTGTACGTACTTGTTATTCTTCTCCTTAGAGTAGTTAAGTTCCTTGGTAATGACAGAATTAATGAATTAATGTGGTTCGCACGCTCCCGCAACCAGTCGCACATTTCACACCACGTCGTGAACGTTTCTTTTCATGCAGTTTAAGGTGCGTTCATTTCATGAGTAAATAATTAGCAGTTAAATTAGTATTCGAAATATTCGAATACTTGTGTCTGTTTTATTCGAATATTAGAACAGGCGAATACTCGAATATTCCGAATATTCGAATAATAACCCCTAGGTGTGTGGTGGCCCGTGGGTACCGCCCACAGCCCACGCAGTCGGGTGATGGAGTTGAAACGCACCGCAACGCAAGACGGTATGAAGGTGGCTAAAGTGTGGTCTGTTAGGTAAGAGTATATGTAATAATGTATAACATACCATCCATCAACCCAGCCTGTCACACACAGCACACCAAACAAAACATTGGAACAATATAAACCAAACAAACCAATACTAGAAAGAAAAGAACTACTGACATAATATTAGGAGTAATAGTACAAGTTTATGTTCTACAGTGAGTCGTGCACACTGTCGTTGTGAGTAATCGTAAAAAAACGAACGTTCCGAGGGTGTTGGTGCTCCCGGTATAGTACAAGTTTATGTTCTACAGTGAGTCGTGCACACTGTCGTTGTGAGTAATCGTAAAAAAACGAACGTTCCGAGGGTGTTGGTGCTCCCGGTATAGTACAAGTTTATGTTCTACAGTGAGTCGTGCACACTGTCGTTGTGAGTAATCGTAAAAAAACGAACGTTCCGAGGGTGTTGGTGCTCCCGGTATAGTACAAGTTTATGTTCTACAGTGAGTCGTGCACACTGTCGTTGTGAGTAATCGTAAAAAAACGAACGTTCCGAGGGTGTTGGTGCTCCCGGTATAGTACAAGTTTATGTTCTACAGTGAGTCGTGCACACTGTCGTTGTGAGTAATCGTAAAAAAACGAACGTTCCGAGGGTGTTGGTGCTCCCGGTATAGTACAAGTTTATGTTCTACAGTGAGTCGTGCACACTGTCGTTGTGAGTAATCGTAAAAAAACGAACGTTCCGAGGGTGTTGGTGCTCCCGGTATAGTACAAGTTTATGTTCTACAGTGAGTCGTGCACACTGTCGTTGTGAGTAATCGTAAAAAAACGAACGTTCCGAGGGTGTTGGTGCTCCCGGTATAGTACAAGTTTATGTTCTACAGTGAGTCGTGCACACTGTCGTTGTGAGTAATCGTAAAAAAACGAACGTTCCGAGGGTGTTGGTGCTCCCGGTATAGCTGCATTGCTTCCAGTGTACATCAACACGGTTGGCGTCTGCTCCGCGCCCTAATGACTCATTTATAAAGCGTCGACCAGACGATTGTGTCCGGTCCGTGTGTTGTGCGGCCGCACACACCGCTGAGACAATACAATCCACCTCGAGTCCCGCCAGGACCATTAATCAGGTGTCGTAAGACACAGCTACGACTGCAACTGCATCGACTCCGCCATTACTTTAATTCAGCTGTGTACAGACTTGTTGAGACCATGGGCCACTTGGGCAAATGATAAACTAATGGCGGGCCACCAGCACAAATTAAAAACATAAAAATTGCCAAAAATGTAATTTAAAAAAGAATATACTAGTTTGAAGCGTGGCACTGCATTGTGCTTACAATCGTTTTAGCATTTAGCAACCCGTTAAATAGGTACTCATTATTATATTTTTCCGGTGGCCATCTGTGGTCTCCATCATCAGTTCCACTTCACTAAATGGTGCTTTCGGAGAGTAAATGCACGAGTTTCTATAAAAAATACCCAAATCGCTATAAGTTTGCATTTAAAATTTGAGGGTTTCCCTCGATTTCCATGGGATTCTCTCATCAGATTCTGATTTGGTGCCAATGGGACCAACTCGGGAGTATACCCTTTCAAACAAAAAAAGAAGTTTCAAAATCGGTTAATAATTGACGGAGTAATCGCGTAACAAACATACAAAAAAAAAAAAAAACATACAGCCGAATTGAGAACCTCCTCCTTTTTGGAAGTCGGTTAAAAATACTGGTCACCAAAAAATTGGCATTTTAAAAACTAAAGATTCCTGAAGACCTCAAGGAACTTCCAAATGCTTATTTCAATGTAAAATATGCATTAACGCGTTGTCATAAAAAAACTTTTTACAAAAAAATAATAACCGACTACCAAAAACAACACTACAAAGTGAAAAATAACTTTAATTTCGGAAGTCGGTGTCTTTGGATCTGTATTTGAGTTTTTTGCCACCGACTTCCGAAATTAAAGTTATTTTTCACTTTGTAATGTTTTTTTGGAAGTCGGTTATTTTAGTTTTACAAAAAGGTTTTTTATTTTTGGCTTTTTAGTGGGTCAGTTTTTAATTTATCTAAGTTACAATAGCCTAATGTTAACTGCTCATCACCTTTTACAAAATATTTCCCGATGCTGGGACGATGATTGTTGAGGAGTTCTCCTGGTAAGAACCAGGAGAACTCCCACTGCACTGCCACTCACCATATGCATAATGACGAGCATAAATTGCTTAATCGCAACCCGTTAAATAGGTACTCATTATTATATTGGTCCGGTGGCCATCTGTGGTCTCCATCGTCAGTTCCACTTCACCAAATGGTGCTTTCGGAGAGCAAATGCACGAGTTACTATAAAAATTACCCAAATCGCTATAGGTTTGCATATAAAATTTGAGGGTTACCCTCGATTTCCTTGGCATCCCCTTATCAGATTCTGATTTGGTGGCAATGGGACCACCTCGGGAGTATACCCTTTCAAACAAAAAAAGAAGTTTCAAAATCGGTTCATAATTGACGGAGTAATCGCGTAACAAACATACAAAAAAAAAAAAAAAACATACAGCCGAATTGAGAACCTCCTCCTTTTTGGAAGTCGGTTAAAAATTCAATTTGGATTTTTATCGGCTTCCGAATTATAATTTCAATGTAAAGTATGCAATAACGCGTTGCCGTAAGATTCAATTTGGATCTTAATCTTAAAATTAAAACAATGCAAGATGTTTCTAATTCACAAAGAAGCTAATACGAGTAGGTAGATGGCGCCTCAAGTAATTATTACGATTATGATTAATTGGAATAACTCATTATTTACGAGTAAGATTATTCAAATCTTCTATCTTATAAGGTAGACGCTTGTGGCGGCGATATATAAGTTTAGTCGATGAGTTAGGAAGAAATCTTAAAAAAAAAATAGATTAATAAGTAAAAAAACGTTTCGGGAAATTCAGCAGTTTGATTTCAATCACACTTATCAATCGCGTCGGTACTCACGTAATTATTTCAAAAGTTACGAACTTAATATTAAATGGTTTTACAAGGACATAGCGGAAACAATTGCGTAATTAAAAAATAATAATTATGAATGAACAAGTCGAACAAAAAAGGGAAATACTTATTTTATTAATTTTAAGAAAACTTACAGCTAATACATTGAGTAGTCAGAAGTAATTTGTAGAAGAAAGCCAATTAGCGCCGAGTACGGCGCTAACGTTAGAGCAGCGCTCCGAGTTCAGCGCTAACGTTAGAGCAGCGCTCCGAGTTTGGCGCTGACGTTATAGCAGCGCTCCGAGTTCGGCGCTAACGTTAGACCAGCGCTCTGAGTTCAGCGCAAACGTTTGAATGTACTTTTTATTTTTTTTTTATAATATTTTAATGGCCTGGTTGCTGGGACCTTTTAGCCAAGTCTTTATTTAGTTACAAATCTTGTTTAAATATTGATAAAATGAATTATATTCAATGCATGATGATGATATCCCCGCACGCTCCCCATGAGTTTCAGTAAAGATGTGGCACTTTACTGAGACCTCAAGTGGACTTCTTGAGAGAACTGGAAGCGATGTTGCACTGTTTTGTTTCATTTGCCTACACTAATGCACGTTCACAAACACTTAATGGTTAATAATCCACCATTATTACACATTAAAGTTCGGCTAAATACAAATTTTGGAAAATAAAACAAAACTGCTGAACATGACGCTTCACTTTCCCCAATGTAAATTGACCGGAGCTTACGGAGCCACAGCCTCGTGGCAGGCTCAGTATGCTAATGCAGAATAATATGGAGTGTTTAGATCTGCTGTGGCTCCACGAAATACTCTGCAACATTATATTTAAGACTGATATTAGCATGTTCCTTCGAAGTCAAAGGCACACTAACTGTGAGCGAGCTAACTTATCTATTGGAACCAACAACAGGGACAGTCTCTACACGCGTTTACTCGTACATTGTATGAACACAAGTCCCCCTGCTCCCCGCCCGCGGCTCCGCCCAGGGAACAGCTAGCTATACCGCACCGCTGTCTGAAGAAGTTTACAAAAGAAACAAGTCGGCTAATGATCATGTTAACTTGTTGCCCAATACTTTGCATTATTATTATTTGAATAGACGTTATTTTGGGTCGTGACTCGTGAGAAGCTAGTCCCGCGAATTTTCCCGCCATCCAATAGGTACAGACATGACATGTGATGTCGCGAACACTCCGCACTTGTGATTACATGGCAGTCAGCTCCATTAATTATAATGAATTGCATACAATAACGCCATGTAATTGACACGAGCATACTTACTTATAATTATGATTATGACAGCTGCTCTGAGTGTTGTGTTTCAGGTGTGGTGTGAACTCTGAGGTTGTGCAAACAACGCGGCTTTATTAATTTATGTTGAAAACCGTTTAAACTATTTATTTTACCCACACTGACACATTAAATTAAAACGTATTTTGTGCAAGCAACATTCACACGCGTTTATCTTACTTTTGATAAACGCGTGTGAATGTTGCTACGTGCCGCAGTGCAGCGCGGTGGCGCAGGTAAGTGTTAGTGGTGAGTGATGCGCGTGGTGGTGAGTAATGCGCGTAGTGGTGAGTGGGCGCAATGAATGGTGCGACGTGCCGCGGTGTAGCGCGGTGGTCATGGCGCAGGTAAGTGTTAGTGGTGAGTGATGCGCGTGGTGGTGAGTAGGCGCAATGAATGTTGCGACGTGCCGCGGTGCAGCGCGGTGGCGCAGGTAAGTGTTAGTGGTGAGTGATGCGCGTGGTGGTGAGTGGGCGCAATTAATGGTGCGACGTGCCGCGGTGCAGCGCGGTGGCGCAGGTAAGTGTTAGTGGTGAGTGATGCGCGTGGTGGTGAGTGGGCGCAATTAATGGTGCGACGTGCCGCGGTGCAGCGCGGTGGCGCAGGTAAGTGATAGTAGTGAGTGATGCGCGTGGTGGTGAGTGGGCGCAATGAATGGTGTGACGTGCCGCGGTGCAGCGCGGTGGCACAGGTAAGTGTTAGTGGTGAGTGATGCGCGTGGTGGTGAGTGGGCGCAATGAATGGTGCGACGTGCCGCGGTGCAACGCGGTGGCGCAGGTAAGTGTTAGTGGTGAGTGATGCGCGTGGTGGTGAGTGGGCGCAATGAATGGTGGTCACTGGTCATAGGTGGTGCACAACAGATACGGAGACCACACCACGGGAGCCCGTGCGTTTTCATTCGGCTAATAGGCTTTCTTTTTATTGCTGTCCGTTTTGGGAACGATAACGTATTCGAGCGACGGTTTCCCATTAACGTGTGATGAAGGTTTTACCTTTCAACATTCTCTTCACAACAGCAACATAAACATTTTTCTTTTTTGTAATTTGGATGACATTAGCTATATTTTTTTTTTGAATTTTATTGTACAACAATCTATTTCATTACTGTTGTTTTTAACAGTTCGGCGCTTTAGCAATAGATTTAAGTATGGTTGGCGCTTTTGCATTTTTTTTTGTTTTAAAATTAACTTTACAATTTTTTATTGTAAAATTAACTGTGGCGTATATCGATTTAGGGAAGAACATGTTATTCAACTACAATATTAAGTTTGTTTTTGGGATAAAATTTCAACTACGGAACACTTCATTGTGCCTGGTCCGACACGCACGTGACCGGTTTTTTTTAAGTTAAAATCACTAATATTTCAGCTTATGATTGGAATCTAACACAATGTAAATCGTTGTTTTTTTATTTTCAACCCACAAGGGGGTGAAAATGGGGTTGAAGTTTTGTATTGAAGTTGTTCATTCCCCCCACCTCTTCGTCTAATCGTTTATAGTGGATCAATATGCTAAAATAAAAACCGAGACACTCAATTATTATACGACATAATCAGGCAAAATTACGTGCAGATAATTACATACATTTTATGGATTCAGTTAGACGACAAGATCTAATGCCAATCAATTGGGGCAAATTATCATTTGCACCAATAGTACTACCGTCCTCTTTCACTGGTGGTCCATATGTACGCAACTACGGTCGCCCTGATCTCTTTGTAACGTTTATATACAACCCTCGCTGGGAGGAAATCACCAAAGTTTTACTTCCTGAACAAAAATCTTGTGATCGTCACGATATAGGTAAATGCTCGAATGTTTCATATAAAAGTAAAAAAACGTCATCTCGTCAAGGTCATCCCTTAGCAGCCACGGCTTATTTTTAATTATTTTAGTTTCGAATTGTTTTTTTTTGTTTTATAACTTTTTATATCACGGACGCTTCTAACGTTTTGCATCGTTCTCACATGTTTAACTTCAATATGAATGATGTAACCAATATTTTGTATCAATATTTTAATTTAAAAGAATGTCCGTGGAGTTTCTTGCCCGTTCTTCTCCATAGGAACCTACTATTTGGAATGGGCAGCTAGCTTTATATTTGTAACTGACCGACTTCTTGACAATTCAAAAGTGCCTGTCAATGGTTTAATCGAAATAAATGGTTTGAGTTTGAGTCTATGGTTAATTTTCTAACACAAATCTGACAACTTCAGAACTAAGTTTTCAGTTTTGTATAAAGATCGGTATTTCAATCACAGTGTAGCGCATAGGCATAATATTAAATATCTTTAGTCTGCCAATGTATGACGTAGCTTGTAAGATGTATTCTAAGTTCTCTCAACCTTTGTGTACAACTTCAGTCGTCCAGTAAATCTTCAAGCAAGAACACGCTCTTTCATTCATTTGTCGACCCTTCTGATTTCTCACACCATCAAAGCCCTTAACGGCATTACGTTCTTATCGTTCTTATATTTAAATATTTTAAAATTAAACTACGTAGATGGTTAATACAGAATTGTTTTTATAGTTTACAAGAATTTCTGTAACATAAAGAAAAAAAAATATTTTAAGTATCCTATAGTTTAGTTTCCTGTATGATATGTAAAAAATTACAATTATTATTTACAAATCTCATAGTGCACCTTTATGCCCCCCAGCCACATCCCCAACTTCAACACCTTCTGTTCAAAGCTTGTGGAAAACCTTAGCTAAATTCAAAAATTCTACCCCCGTTTTAAAGAGAGTTCCCCGGGGCGCGAGACGGTCTGTGCCACTGAGTTTGGCAGGATACCTCCGTCTTGCGACCCAGGAGAACTCACAAAGTGCCTGGGAGCAATTACTCACTTTCCCTTATAGGATTCTGCATGTCCCAAAAAATTCGGCGACCAAAAAAACCTTAACGAACCAAATTAAAGATAATTGCAACAATTCGACCCTAATTTTAGATTCAAAATTACCTGCATTTAACAACCTGTCACAAAAAGGCTTATGTTCACATGTGGAATCGAAACTAAGTGAAGGGGACATCAGGGGAGCAGCCAGGATACTGTTCAGCAGCGATGTGGTGGCGCCTTACTCTCCAGAAACACTAACAGCTCTAGAGAGTAAACACCCAGCGCCTGCGGATGGTCTCACCTTTCCCGACCCCCCCGACCCTCCAGACCTAAATTCATCCTTCCTAAACGTTTCGGCCCCCCAGTTGTTTGCAGCTGTAAGCTCCTTCCAAAGTGGTTCCGCCGGCGGCCTCGACGGCCTGACTCCACAACATCTAAAGGATCTATTGAGTTCAGGCGCCGGGGAAGCTGGTGAGTCGCTTTTGAAGGAGCTTGCGGCCCTCATGAACCTCATGCTCACCGGCGGTGTGAACGAGGCCGTCGTCGATGTCTTGTACGGGGCCAACTTATGTGCCCTGCGCAAGAAAGATGGCGGCATTCGTCCCATCGCCGTTGGATGCACCTACAGGCGGACGGCAGCCAAAATATGCTGTAAGCTGTATAGCGAATCCCTTACAGCTAAGTTTCAGCCCCTGCAGCTTGGTTTTGGCTCGAAAGGGGGCTGTGAGGCTGCCGTACATGCCCTTTCCACCTTTTTAAACTCAAACAAAGGTGAGGTTATCCTCAAGGTTGACGTGAAAAATGCTTTCAACTCTGTAAACAGGGACACTTTGTTGGCTGAAGTCAAAAAGGAATTACCCGAAATTTATGGTTTTATGTGGCAATGTTATAGGTACCCTTATAAATTATTATATAAGGACAATGTTTTAGAATCAGCAGTTGGATGCCAACAAGGTGACCCTCTCGGGCCAGTAATTTTTAGCTTGGCTATTCATCCAATTATCCAGAAACTAAATTCAAAATTTAACGTGTGGTATTTAGATGATGGAACGCTAGGAGGTCATGTAGACACCGTTTTGAAAGACCTACAACTCCTCAAAAAACATTTTAAAAATATTGGCCTGGAACTTAACCCCTCAAAATGTGAAATTTACCTTTCTGACATTACCGACAGACAATTGACCCTAGATAAATTTAATACAATAGCCCCACAAATCAAAATTTTAGAAAAAAGCTCACTGCACCTCCTAGGTTCCCCAATTTTAGAAGACAGCTTTTCTCCTTTCATCAGCGAAAAAATCAAAAACTTCAACGAAATTTCGGACAGACTATCCAAAATTAATTTACATTCGGCATTCACCCTGATTAGATACTGTTGTTTTGGCCCAAATTTTATATATTTGCTACGTTCTTCCCCTTTATGGAAGCAACCACATCTCTTGGACAAAATTGACCAAATTATTCGCAGCACACTTACATCCATTTTAAATGTGGCCTTGGATGACCGAGCGTGGCTTCAAGCCACACTACCCATTCGTTTTGGTGGCCTCGGCATCCGCAAAATTACCAGTATTAGCTTACCGGCGTTCCTGTCCTCTGTCCACAGCACTGAAAAGTTAACCCGGAAAATTTTAGCCCCCTCCCTGGTTGACTCTGAAGTGCCGTGCTTGACCGATGCGGTGAACGTCTGGAAAGCGGCTTGCCCGGATACAGATCGGCCCGCAAACCCATCTTCCCAGAGACAGTGGGATGAGCCGCTCTGCAGGTTGGTACGGAATAATCTTATCAATACGTCTACCAATACTGCTGAGCGTGCCCGCCTGCTGGCTGTGGGTGAGTGGGAGTCGGGCCTCTGGCTTCAAGCACTACCGTCTCCCAACACAGGCACTATGTTGGGTGACACCACCTTCCGGCTCGCTACTTGTCTGCGTCTGGGCGCTCCTTGCGGGGCTCCGCATCGCTACCAGTGCGGAGAAGCTGTCGACTGCCTTGGACATCATGGCCTATCTTGCAGTAAGAGCGCAGGCCGGATAGCACGGCACGCCAGCATTAATGACATCATCCGTCGTGCTCTTGTCACCGTCGGGGTGCCAGCTGTTTTAGAACCCAATGGCTTAGCACGCGACGATGGGAAGAGACCAGCCGGAATATTCCAATCTTATTGGGAGCTATATGTTCGAGCCGTTTGGGGTTGAAACACTAGGGCCATGGGGTCCGAGTGCCCGCTTGGTTTTTCAAGATATCGCCAAGCGGTTGGTCGACTCTTCACGTGACCAGAGGGCTGGTCTATTTTTGGACAAAGAATCAGCATCGCCATACAACGTGGCAATGCTGCCAGTCTTCTGGGCACCTTTCCTGTTGACAGCGATGCGGACGAATTTTTCGATGCCCTATGATTCTATACCCCACCTTTTTTTTTTTTTTTTTACATGTACATATAGTATTATGTTAAGTCTATTAGCGTTTATCTTATATATTATTATTTTAAGTCGGTTAGTTTTTATATGATGTAAATATTTTATTACTGAGTTATTGAATAAATTAATCCACATGATATGTTATGTGATTAATATTTTAACATGTCTTTTGTTACCTAAAGAAAAATATTATTTTAAGAATTTAAGTTTTGTTATGTGTGTACCTGTTTTTTCATTGTAACTTAAAATGTATCATTATTTAAAAATCCTAATAGATATTTTCCCGTATAATATCTTATTATAATAAGAACCTATTAGGTATGAAACTAAAATTAATTTGCATGCCCTAAACAGGCAAAATATGGACTGTACTTATACCACCAACTCTTACAACTGGTAATACCTATATTTTCTGCAAATAAATGATTCTTATTCTTATTACAAAAACTGACTCCGTGGTTTAAGCCATGTCAAAATATAATTCTTTTTTGTAATAAGACGGTAATTGTATTCTAAATTTGAAGTTTCTATGGCCCGTATTTATTTTAATATTATAAACGTTATTCAGCCCAAGAGCTCGCACTTGGCGAGCTCTTGGGCTGAATAACGTTTAACAGTCTTGAGGTCATGATCGTATTAAATTGTAATTTTAACGTTAAGAATTCTATGTTCACCTCCTGCGAAGCAGTAATGCAAAGGCAAATTGCGCGCCCTCGCTTCTCCCAGAGCGGGAGGAGTAAGTTATTCGATAATTTAGCACAAAAAAAAGGACTAACATAATTATTATAATCTTCTCCTTTTTGGAAGTCGGTTAAAAAAAACGCACCGCAATATTTCAACAAGGATGTTGTCGGGACTGAAATATCCAATAACAACGCCACACCTCGCGACTATGCTATAGTTGATCACCAAGATACCTGAAAGAGCTATTCCCAGGTGAGATATTGTCAGAAGCTGTGTCGTGAGTATTCCCAGGTGTGATATTGTCAGAAGCTGTGTCGTGAGTAAAGAGCTATTCCCAGGTGTGATATTGTCAGAAGCTGTGTCGTGAGTAAAGAGCTATTCCCAGGTGTGATATTGTCAGAAGCTGTGTCGTGAGTAAAGCGAAAGGTGTGTCAAGTGCAAGTCGAATAAGTAATAATATACCGCATAGTATTATTACAAAAAGATGGAAGCCTGCGCGGGCTCACAATCACAACAGCCATTGTGCTTCGAATCCCGAACAAAATAAACAATATCAATTTAACTTCTCAAACGGGAGTTTGTGTGGGCTCTTTCATCGTCCCCTTTTTAATCTGTCTTTAATTAGGTGAATCCCCGCCCCACGTCTTGGAGGGCTCCGAGACGTGCGGCGGGGACTATCCCCCCGGCACAACCTGAATGACGTTATTTAAAATACAGTTTCAATTTACCCGTTTCTTGTGGCATTAAACCGCTCTTTGCAATCGTTTTGGGAGTTTATATGTGGTGAAGGTTTGTGAATTTGGCAAATTTACAAACTCTTTCATCGCGTAATTGCAAAAGTTTGTTCGACTTTATTGAGATGTAGCAAAACGATTAAAATGGCTGCCTTATACAGGTAGATTCATTCATAGTCATCGGGGTAATGTAACGGTAGTTAATATTACTTATAACTTATTATAGACGACTAGTGTTGAAGCCTCGTAGGACATCACGAATACACGGGCAGTTATAATAATTTATTTTGTGAAATATAAAAGTCGTTTTTGACATATGACATGTTTCAAAAAACCAGAAAGAAAGTTGAAACTTTGCTGTTACCTCACACGACGAGCCAATCACAGTTTTACTAAAGGTTATAAGCGTGAATGTGTACGAAATGTAGGAATTTGTGGGGCATGTGACATCAGCGCCGTACTCCTTCACAACACTGGTGGGTCACCGATGAGGTGCCCCAGCAGAAGTGCTACCTACTAACATCCCATCATGACACTTTTAATCAGTCGTTAAGGTTAGCATGCAGTAATACGTCATTACCGTCCTACTCCCACTAATATCCACGTCGCTTGAGGGTGTCTATGCTGTGTGCATCCAGTATTCAACAGGTGCAAGGTGCAGCTACGTTCGCTGTCGGAACAGTTGAAGCCGTAGCACTAAGTTGACCTTCTGTGGCGGCCGGCGCCGCGCCTACCGTAGATAACTCGCTGCAGATGCCCGCGATACATCTCCGAGATTATCCGACTTATCTCGCAGATATGATTTACCGTTTTGAGCGCACAACAGGCGGCACGCGCGGGTGACGCGTGACGTCAGAGAACACGCTGATGTGGCGCCTGTGAACATCGCACTAGTGAGTAGCGACATAATTGATTACAAACCAACCGGAAGTGAGAAATTGACGAAATATTATTGATGTAGTTTTAGAGTAAACATCTAAGAATCATCAATAAACAGCACAAGTCTTGAAAAAATAACAACATCGACAGTTTTCAAATATTTCAATTTCTAGGGCACACCCAAATACTCCGAAATATTTTATTCCGAATTTTGATGTTCCGATTTTCAAAAGTTCAAATTTCATAATACTTAAGAATTATACCGTCTTATTACAAAACAAGATTTATATTTTGACATGGCTTAAACCATGGAACCAGTTTTTGTAATAAGAACGTAACAGTGATTGAAATACCGTTCTTTATACAAAACTGAAAACTTAGTTCAGTACTAAGTTGACAGTTTTGTGTTTAGGAACTTTACGATAGTCGGAATAAAGTTCGAAATTCAATAATGGCTCCATGTTTTGAACCTGGGTCTGAAGATAAACCTTGTTTTGGAATAAGGGGGATAATGTCTATGTTCCGTGCGGTGCCGGAAGTAAAGAATAGCACCATCCTATTTCTTCCCGTGGGTGTCGTAAAAGGCGACTAAGGGACTTACTAGAGAATGGGCAGCAGCGTTCTCTATGCATTTTAACCATACTGCGATCGCCAACCCGCCTGCCAAGCGTGGCGATTATGGCAACCCCCCCCCCTTTTTCTTGGGGGAGGTCTATGTCCAGCAGTGGACGTCTTTCGGCTGTAATGATGATGATGATGATTAAAAATCGCGAAATTTATTTAATCGAAAGTCGCAAATGCGATTTGTTTGTTTTCCGATTTTGATTCGTTCGAAGAATCAAATGATCGATGGGTTCTCGGTCCGAAAAACGATATTCCGATTTTCGTTACTCCGAATAAACTGCTAAGATTAGAATTCTGATTCAATTAGTATATTATTCAGTTACGCATATAAATTCAAAATCTATAACGTTTAATGTATTTTGAAAAGGTCTACTGTGATAGTAGTATTTGTGTATTAATATTTTTTTTTTTGTGTTTTTTTCTACTCCTTATACAACCTGTTTCGGGTACCATCTACTGTTACTGAAATACTTTGGGTTAGGTAAGGTTAAAACAGTGGCCATCAACGCCAGATCAGATCAGACCAGCTCAGATGCTTTAAAGACCTACAAGATGCTCACTCGTTATACATTAAATACCTACAAGATGCTCACTCGTTATACATTAAATACCTACAAGATGCTCACTCGTTATATATTAAATACCTACAAGATGCTCACTCGTTATACATTCAATACCTACAAGATGCTCACTCGTTATACATTAAATACCTACAAGATGCTCACTCGTTATACATTAAATACCTACAAGATGCTCACTCGTTATACATTAAATACCTACAAGATGCTCACTCGTTATACATTAAATACCTACAAGATGCTCACTCGTTATACATTAAATACCTACAAGATGCTCACTCGTTATACATTAAGCCTCCGCATATGCCTCGTAGGTCGACCGCTCGATTGCAGTTGGGAACTACAGTTCCCAAAAAAAATGGTTGACACACGTTCCGTCAATGTGGCAGCCGACATGTGTACCGGTCAGTCGCTCGATAAGCCAGTTGATATACCGTCTTATTATAAAACAAGATTTATATTTTGACATGACTTAAACCATGGGGCCAGTTTTTGTGATAAGAACGTAACTGTGATTGAAATACCGTTCTTTATACAAAGCTGAAAACTTAGTTCGGTACTAAGTTGTCAGATTTGTATTAGGAACTTTACCATAGACAGAATATAGTTCGAAATTCAATTATGGCTCCATGGTGTAGACTTGGGTCTGAAGATAAACCTTGTTTTGTAATAAGACGGATAGAGTTTAAACAGCAGAGGAGAGCTTAACTTCCCCTAATTCCGCATTCCAGCCTGTATTCGTCAGACAGAGTACCCACCCACCTCGCCAGGTTCTTTCGGTTAGAGCCAATACTTGAGAAGGGAGGTGTTCTCCACCGACACATCCGCGTCTTGCTACTTGTCCCCCAGTCCGTCATAATTAAGTATGCAACCAGATCAAATGCTTTTGACAAGTCGAGGAAACACGCATATGCGTCCTCCTCGCTGTGTAGTAGTTCGCTTCAGACTCAGAATAGCGCTCCCTGTTAAGACTCCTGCTTTGAACCCAGACTGGGCATCGTGTAGCTCAACCTGTGCACTGAGGCGAGGATTCAGCAGGCTGTCAAGTACCTTGGCTGCTGTGGTAGCGAGTGAGATGGGCCAGTAGTTACTAATGTCAAACGTATCACCCGTCTTATTTTAAACTACAGGAACGACTATGGTTTGTATTAGCGGCTCCGGCAAGTACGAGTGACCTATGCACAGACTGAAAAACATAGACATTACTCGCGGCAAATGGACCCCCGTAAATTTATAATGCTCGATACTGAGCCCATCGTGACAGAAGATTTTCCACGCTGAATTTTTCTAGTTATTTAAGCCACACTCTTCGCAGGTATCTTCACCTTCTGCCCCGTCACAACGGGCTCACCATCGCTCACCTCATCAGACGTGGGACCTGAGGGCGACCCCACAATAAAGTACTCTCTAAACGTCTCGGCAATGTCATTGCGCATAATGACATTGCCGAGACGTTTAGAGAGTTTAGAGAGCAGAAACATCGACACTCATCGGAAACTAGGCCCAACTTCATTTTGTTATTATGTTTTTTTTTTTTTATGTTTAGAGGAGTGGTCGGATGCAAGGATGTCTATTTTAAATTGCTCTTTACTATCCTGACACCATTTTAATTTAGCTTTAAATTGTTTTCTCGCCTCCGACATTTCATCAAAGATTCGACCATTAGCTGGTCGCCCAGCTAAATTCCACAATTGAAACTTAAGCTGCGCCTCCCGATGAGGGCCCGCTACGTGCTTACTCCACCCAACGACATAACCTCCCCCCTTCTTGCGACACTTTTTTCTTTATGTTTGAATGACTGCTCGTGATAACGTATCAGTAATTTGCACTTTATCATTTATCAAGAGCTGAGTAATGTTCCTTGTTAGTACAAAAACTATCACAACATTTACTCAACTCCTGTGGAAAATCTATCAACCGTAGTTTAGAATGACAAAATTAAATGTCGTGGTATTGATTAATCTACTGTACCTGTCTCTCACCCCATACGACACGGTTTATACGTTTTACCGCTACCAAATCATTAACTTTAGGCTTATGCTTATTTAAATTACATTCCACTACAAGTGGATAGTGATCCGACCAATACAGTCACACTATACATGACCTTGCACGGTAATTGAAGACGAGCATCAAACCCGATGGAGCTGAATCGGCAAATATACATCAATCAGTATACAATATCAGTATGCAGCGATCCAAATAAAATGCTTTTATGTACTAAACAATTCGAGAAAACAAGCAGCAAGACGCAGCCCTGAACATGACGCACCGCTAGTGTTACTAAAGGGTGCGCCAAAATTCACCTAAATTTTCAACTCCGATAATTGGAAATCCGAAAATGTTCTTCCTAACATTTTTTATCCTAACAATCACAATTCCTAACTACTCTGTCTCTAATGTTCATAATTCCGAAGCATTTAACTTCATAATGTCAGTAGCAATAAACATCTAATAGACTTTTATTTGTTTTCCTATATTTTCTCAACATAACCATCTTTTACAATATTATTCAAAGTCATATTTTAATTTTATTTATAGCGGTGTGTACCTGCAAAGATATCCATAGGTTAGGTTAGAACTGTGACCAACTACGCGCGAGCCGAGCGAGCGAAGCGAGCGGTGCCGCAGCAGCGGCCGGCGAGCGCTACCTCGAAATTGGTCGCGAAATTTTTATAAGTATTTTTTTATAGTGCCCCCAAGACGACATTCTGACCTGAATTTCATTCATTTAAGACAAAAATCTGTGAAACGACCTTAAATCATTCTAAACAGTTGGTTTTTTAGACATAATTATCTCATGTATAGTTATAGTTTTAGGGATAAAAGCGTTATGATCAAAAACAGTAGGAGTTTAAATATATTTACATTAATGATATTATTAATTACAATTTTCGGAAACATGAGTGTTATGAACATCGCCGGTAGCGGCGGTAGCACTACAAATAGTATGAATGAAAACTTTAGGATGAAAAATTTTAGGAAGAGTGATCATTCGGATTACAAATCGTTAGGAAGAACAATTTCGGGTAAAGAACTTTAGTTGAGCCAATATGGACCCGTTACTAAACTATCGACGAAACAGCATCATAATTATTATAACTAACAGAAGTAATACTGGCTGACCAATACTGGCTCGACATCGACATTCGTGTCGCGATTTGTCAAATGATGAGAGGCGAATGGTCCCCTCCGTGACACGCGTCGCTGCCGAGCGGACACGTTGATACGTTGCAATAACATCAGTCGGGATAGGATATTAAATCATGTAGATGTGGGGTATCGGGGCGGCAAATAAAAGTCAAGACGCTTCGCTCGCAAATTGTATGAATCAAATAAAATGAGTTGTCAGGTAACACGCTCGAGACGCTCGCGAGCTTTCTGAAAGGATCACTTTATTTGCCAGCGGACAGATTCAGAACCTTTTTAGAAAGGACAGCTACTGTAGTACTGTTGTATGTGGGGAACTTGTTACCATGATGTGTGATCTGAGGCGGCGACGCGTGGCGTGTCGTACCTACTGGAATACTATAAACTGGGAGGCTGCCGGGCTGCTCACATCCGAGGCTGCAACGTTGTGGCTGCCAGCTAAAGTGCTGAGTTAAGGCTAAAGTGCTGTATTATTAGATCGCGACGCCTGTACATTGATGTGACAACGCTGAAAGCCGAAATCGAGGTGCAATATTGAGTGCTTTGCATGCAAATGTGCTTGTTCCTACTGAAACTATTCAAGTTAGGAAGTAAGAGCTCAGTAGAGTTAAAGTTGAACCTGCTTTATTACACTTGCGAGCAATTAACTGGAATCACTTCATCGCTCTGCTCGAAACAAATTTGTACAACTTCTATGCAATGAAATATGGATTGTGGCATATTATTTGAAATGCAATTTTGTTAGCTATCAACCTCTTTCTATATCATAACCAAAGATTATTCACCTTATGTCATGGAACGTAAAACAAAAAACATTTTTTTAAAACAAAACATCATATTGTTTAGTAGCCCTGAAACCCTATAAAAAGGGGGCGTTTCTAAAAATTGATCATCAGTCCAACATTTCACGTCACTGGGAATAATGAAGCTAAAAGAAAATGGAAACCACACCTATAGAAGCCGCTCAAGTCGTCATCCTAATACAGCAAGGATTGTCTCAGCGTACTATCGCTCGACAGCTTCAGTTGAGCCAGTCTTGTGTCTTGAAGGTTTTCAACAAGAGTTTCAGGGAGACTGGAAACTTAGTCCGGAGACCAGGATCTGGACGACAGCGATGCACTTCGGTGAGAGATGACCGATTTATTGTCACCTCTTCTCTCCAAACAACTGACTGGTGTGGACGTCCAGCAGCAGCTCAGAGAAGTTCGAGGCAGGGCTGTCAGCGAGTGGACAGTGAGGCGAAGACTCAAAGAACCAGAAGAAGAACCTAAATTGTGTCCAGCCCACCGACAAGCCAGGCTTCAGTTTGCTCGCGATCACTTAGATTGGGATATCGAGCAATGGAGGCGAGTCCTGTTCTCGGACGAATCCAGGATGTGCCTGCATGGTAGCGACCGTTAACAGAAAGTCTATAGAAGACCGGGAGAGTGATTCACACAATGCTGTTTTGCGGAAACAGTGGATTTATTGAAGCAAAAACGGAGTTGATATTCGTACCTGGTGGAGGTCGGGGAGGGGGGTTAGCCACAGAAAGATACATCAACGACATTCTGCTAGGGGGTGTGCTCCCCTACGCCGGGGTTTATTAGCAAAGATTTCCTGCTAATGCACGATAATGCCCGCTACCACACCGCTGCTGTGACTAGGCAGTACCTTGTAGAGGGCAACTAGAACCAATTCTATTTTTTTTTGGTATTCTTGACGTTCAAAAGTGCATTTTGTGTGCCTATTTGAAATAAATAATTTGACTTTGACTTAGAAGTCCACACTAGACTGGCTAGCCCTGACTTAAATCCGATTGAACATATATATGAGACGAGCTGAAATGGCGGGTATACGAGGAAGATATCCAGCTCCGGCGTCAATAGAAGACCTGAAAACTGCTTTAGTCGAAGAGTGGCAAGAAATCACACAGGATTCCATCAGGAAACTCATTCGGTCGATGAAAAACGTTTACAGGCAGTCAGTGGGTAACACAAAAAATGAAGGGGTAAATAACATAAATTGTAAATAAAAAATTTATCTTTTCATATACACATCGCGGTAATGAACTTCGCAACTATTATTTACACTCTATTACTTCCTATTCATTTAGGCGCCTACAACTTCGACCTATTGCAATAATTCTCTTATAATTATGTAGACAATTTAATTAATTTTAAATCTTTTTGATATCATTTGAAAGCTAACAAAATTACCTTTCAGGTGATAGACCACAATCCACAGCTCATTGCAAAGAAATTGTAAAAAATTGTCTTGAGCAACGCGCGATGAAGTGATTCCAGTTTATTGCTCGCGACTGTATAAGTTGGATAAGGTAAGCTTTTTAAGGTAAGAGTAGGATGTGTGTAAAATAAAGTTCTGATAGAATACCTACGATATGCACATGGATGTCGTGCTCACTGCTAAATGTTTCAATAATAATGTAAGTTTACCATAATTGATTACGTAAACAACAATACAAATTATGCTATTGAGTCATTCCGAACATTGACTGATGAACTTAAGTACATAGAGCCGACATTATGATGTATTTAATGAAGCATACACAAATAGGCATGCTAACGAAGGCATGTTGTGTGGCGAGCGAATTATAATGTTTGTACGGGGAAAGTTCAGGTGACGTCGTTTGTGTTGCTTGCCATCTAAAAGGTTCCGCTTGTGTTTCATTTCAGCGCGTGGTAAGCAAACACTAAGCACCCGTATGTGTGTGTGTTCTGAGCACTAACATCTCGGAGATATCCTCTATGCCCACTTAGCTCAATCATTAGTTAATTAGCTACAACACTAGCTAACAGCTAGCTTATTGCTTGATTTCAAAATGTTTCTTTTTAATCTTAATTAAATGGGTGTCACTGCTAGTTCTACGTAATCACTATTGGTATCCGTAAGTCAACAATTACCAGTATATTACCCGAAAGTTTCAGTAGTTCAGTATTTTTAATATCACGCGAAAGGAAAGAAGGTTTCAATTTGAAAAATGATCGTCGATTGCATTTATAAGATGGTGTACACAGATTAACAAATTGTAATTTGATCGAATTAGCTTTGCGGACCACTTTACTAAAGACGCTGATAGTTGAAATGTGCTCAACCTAATTTTCATGAATATATTAAGTATTTCTCAACAATCATAATTATTTATTATGTTTCTTCTAACATAAACTATTTGTTTGAGAGCAGTCTTAGATTTTGATTTTGAATAGTAAGAATAAACGTACCTCTTCTCTGTATTACCTCTATTCCGTCAGTATGACAGGTCACACAGCAAGCCCATCCGTCACTTGTCAAGTGTCATTCATAGCGTCTAAAAATTTTGCCGCCAACGTACGCCAAAATTTTTCTCGTCATAGTTTTCTTAGAAAATTAATAAAGTTTCAGGTAAAACTTTATAGAAAGTGAATAATAGTGCTTGTGGTAAGTGATTTATAGTGTTACGCTGATCGTGAGACAGCCAAACGAAAGGAAATCGAAAGCTCGCATTATTTATGTGGTCGCTGGTGCCTTCGGAGACAAACCTTTTGGTCAGTAGGTCGACTCAGGAGCGGCTTTTGCAGCGATCCTGAGCGACGATTCTCCTAAGTGAAAGAAGACACCCTTTTCACCATCACCAATCGACAGGGCAAAGAGATCGATACGATTTCCTGTAAGACGGACCTAATAATATGCATTTATATTTGAATGAGTAGCCAAGTAAGTGTTTTAAATCTGTTAACATGACACAGTGTCCACATTTTAAAACTAACCTTACTCAGAAACACTGTCAAAAAACTTTCAACCTGCTTCTTGCTAGTAGGTATCTAATTCAGAAGCGCATTGTTGTTTTCTAAACAACCCGGTTGTGTCTAAAGAGATAGTAATATTTCAACGTAAGTTATGATGCTTAGGTTATTATTACTGAATACTTATTCCTAAAGCAAATACGGAATGTTTTGAGCAATGAGATGAAAAGCAATCCGTTATAGAAAACCTTGCATTTATTGCTTACCCACGCTCAACCTTGCTTACCCACGTCATGTATTTCACACACTGTATTAGAAGTGAAGGAGTACTTATGCCGCTAAACAAAACTAAAGACTAGCCCCCTCGGAGTGAGATTTAGCGGAGATCTCTAATGTGGGTCTAGACTCTAGAGCAGAAGGAGCTAGCTTCTAAACCAAGGTCTACAGGGACTTGGGGCAGCAACCTACCCACTAGGATCGTATCCTACTTCCCTTTTTTGGAAGTAGTCCAAACACTCATATCCAGAAGTGTATTTAAATTAAAATTGTTTATTGCTCTCATGTTGCATGCAGTTGTTACACTAAAGAGGTTCAGCACCTCTTATGAACTCTAATCTGCAATTAGAATATTAAAATTAATAATTACAGTAAGTTTCATAATTATGACCAATAAGAATTAATGCTAAATATTTAAACAACATTATAATATAAAATGCTTTTTTGTTGTATTTTACAATTGTTTATGATAAATTAAACAAAGATTTCTTGATGAAAATAGGTTTACTAAGGTCTTTTTACAATTTTTTATAGTTTTTAAATACGTATGAACAGAGAATTTTGCAAGCTGAAGATGAACGAACGTAGGAATGAATCTATGAATGAAAGTTAAATTTAATGAAGATAATAGAGCGAATGTGTCGTAGACAACAATCATTAAGGATATAGTTATGATCAGGACCAGAACCATCACGACCATTCCCATTCCATGCTCTATCAAAATTAGAAATGGAACAAATAGAGCCACTAAACAATTTAAAATTGATACTGTATTATTTGAAGCCGGTTCTTTAAGAAATAGTTATTTTATTTTAATAACATGATACATGAGGATCATGGCAAAAATAACTAGACCAAGATTATTTATTATAGATACATTAGACAAAATTCAGACTGCCTAAAAACCCATGTCTAATTTTAGGATTAAAAGACTACAAACCTGTTTCTGTTCATACTGAAGATCATAACAGGGGGCCTAAAATGGACGCTTTCGCAGAATCATATTATGATCTGCGTACAATTCATATCCCGCAATTTATCTGTTTGACAGTTGTGTATGGAGTTTCGTAAAATGGTCCACAAATTAAGAATTAATATAGTGAAGTCTAATGTTAAATAGCAGCTGTCAAACAGATGAATTGCGGGCTGTATTAATTGCACGCATGATTCTGACAAAGCGTCCATTTTAGGCTCCCAGGAAATCAAATACTGAAAATATTAATATTCAGAACAATTCTATTTTGAGATAAGTAGTAAAGCTACTAGTTAAAGTAAGGAATGCAATATTCTATTACTTATATTAAAATATTAATCTATGCGGATTTCTAAGATTATGATATTATAATCAAATATCCTATTGTTTACACTCTGTTATTATAAAAAAGTAAAGAGGAAGTAGTGCGGAGTCTCCTAACACAGGCGTCATCATGCTTAAAAGGAGGCTCCAATCACAACTAAATCAAACGATTGGTAAAGAAATAAACAATTTGTATTGTATTTGTATTTGTATTGATATATCAATGAAGGGTAGCTGGTCAAGTAATAGTTCACCCTAACGACTCCGTCCTAAAATTTAGAAAAATATGGGATATGACCCTTTTTTTTAGGAATTTCTTTAGTACCCTGGACATTTGCAGCAGGAGCCAACTGAGTGGCAGAGAATTTGGGAGGCTGTAGTCTCTGCATTTTTGTTTATTTAGTTTAAAAAATTGCTGGCCTACTAGGAAAAGTAAATTTTGTATTTTTGTCTCTCAAGGAATATGTTGCCTGAAAGAAGTTAGCTTATTAACAACAAAACTTTGCTATCCTTGTAAGGGAATGCTTGTCTTCAGAAAATTTGTTGAAAAGGGCAGACCAAGACAAATGAAAAAAGGTTGCTCCACTGGTTTGCCAAGAGCTAATGTGGTGGCCAGAGGCTATTGGTAGACCACAGCTCAGTTCCTCTACACATGAGTAAGGTAAGCCACTTCCTGTCCACACATGCCTTGGAGGAAGGGTAAGGAGCCCACATGAACGGGCTACTGTATTCCAAAGGATCTCTATAGAAATATCGCTTTTAGTGATAAGAGCAACCATTGTGTAACCTTAGGTAAAATTTTATACATTTATATCTTGTAATTCGTATGGTATACATACATGATAACGAATATTGCATTCTATCCTACTCTAGACAGGAACTTGACCAAACCTAAAAATGGCACTTGAACTGAGAGAGATGTTTTTGCCATATATGCAGTAACAAGCAGCCAAAAAAGCCAGTCTTCAGAGTGCACATTTAGCTCCTGAACCTAACTTGCAAAATGACGAAGTTAGCAGATTAGCTTAATATCACTCTGTCAGCGGTTTACCTCCCGGGGAGTTTAAAAAGTGTTATAACGGCAAGCAGCCGACCGCTTATCTAAGAACAGGCCAGCCGGATTGACTCCTGTTGCTCTAGACCCCAGGCCTCGGAGGCCATGTTTCAAAGTGGGGCGTCCCCAACGTCGACCTTTTTGCGTCAGATAAGTCGGCCGTTGTGCGACAGTACGTCACAAGGGACTCCAATGATGGCTTGGCAAGCTTCTGCGATGCATTCAGTCAGAGGTGATAGCATCAACTAACATGGGTGTCCTCGAGTGCTCAGTCATCTGAACTCGGAAAGGGGACGGGGACGTACTATGTATAAATCGCCCCATACTGAACCCAGCGTGCTTAACTCCCGTACTTGGAGATAAGTGATCTCGGAGAGCCAGTACCAATACAAGATCTATGTAATAAGCTCTTAGACCTGACAAGCTGCAACTCCAGCTTGGAAAGTTGGGGGGGAAGGGCAGTCAGGTTGCAAGAGACGGTGGTCCATAGAAGAACAAGGGCCCTGCTAAAATTTATTTGGAGATAATCCACACTAATTACATTAATAGCTCCTATTCAGAGGTGAATGTCATAGTGTAGATTGCGTGGCAATGAGAGTCCAAAATAATTCTGATCCCATTATATATATGTATATATATTTTGTGAATTAATGACATACTGTAAGTACAAACAGATGTTAGATCAAAACTGGTTTTTGTCAATTTAGTAAGTTTTTTTTTTTTTTTTTTTCAAAATCATCCTTAGCTAAACTACTACCTACCAAGAAAGTCAGTGTATGGGTTAGTAAATTACCCCTTGATTGACAGAGATTTACATACCATAATATTGTAAGATATCTTACAACTTTTAGATATTGAATAACAGTGCGGCCGAAATGCAGCTCAAAGACACTGACAATCAAGATGGTTACTTAAAAATGTACCTTAATCGTGGTTCATTTTGGTTTACAATAACAGGTTAAGCTTGTTTGAATGATTTTTAAACGGAATAAGATAGAGGAGCCTCCAGGAAGTATAAGGCCTGTGGTGCCTGTGGTAGCCTTCGGGAGGCTGACTGGAGAATAGTTCATCAGATGAAATTGAACTGGAATAGCCACATAGGGTTACAGAATGATTACTTTGTACTTTTGTAGTAAAAGAGAACTTAGAATGATCAGCCTATAACGTTCCCACTGATGGGACAGGGATCTTCACTCTGTGAAAGGGAGGATATAATTATCATGATAATTTTTAATTCCCTATGAAAATATTTAAATATGTTTGTGTACCGGATTCACATTTCAAGTCAGTTTAATTGACAAATGAAGTGACATACTTAATTATACTAGAATACCCCTTAGACCATTTACATGCATCACTACTTAGACATTAATCTATTGAACATTCAGCTTCAAGGGAATTTTAACTTTGTCACGTATGACATTGAGTTTGTCTTCCCAATTCTTTATAAAATTATCTATGACATTCAAAAATATTTGTACTTTTGATGGATCTCATAACTTCCAAGTAACATAACTTGACTTGTATTAAGTAATTAAGGATAATATGAGTGATCCAATAATTATCCTTTAGTAATGAGATTATTATTTTAATTCAGTTTTAGATCTCATAGATTTTAAATTATCATTAAACCTTCATATTTTATATTCACCTTTTAAATAAGGTAAATAGAATTGCCACTAACATATAACTTTTTATGGAAGATGTGTTCTTTTTTGCATTTTCTAGGATAAATAGATTGAAAACTCGTAATTTTTATATGAACATTTAATGAATACAAACATATTCATTAATCCCATATAATATATAATTCACATAGCGTCTACATCCTTCAGGTATTCTTTCACCAGCAGATATCAAACAGGTCTTCAACAAATAGTTTATGTTGAGAAGAAACATAATAGAGCTGTTTTGCATTAAAACAAAACAGTTATTATGTTATGAACAACATAAACTATTTGAGCAATGTGCTTGCTGTTGAGTTTTGAAGACTTCTATGAATGACACTTGCTTGACAGTGACAGATGAGCTTGCTGTGTGACCTGTCGTACTGAAGGAATAGAGGTAAAACACACAGGAGGTACGTAAATCTTACTAATCTTACTATTTAAGGCAAAATCTAAGACTGCTTTCTTCAACAAATATTTTATGTTGTTCATAACATAATAACTATTTTGTTTTAATGCAAAACAGCTCTATTATTATCGAAAAAAAAACACGCGAAGTATCGAATTTACGGTCAAAGAAAATTAAATCCATTGCAGGATTGCGTTTTTTGAATTTGGAACATTACAACGCTCCAGCAGTATTGTATGAAACGGCGTGCTGGGGTTATTAAATCCTCTTTTCTCAAACATGCTTGGAAATTCGAGCAATGTTTTAAAAACCTTCTTCGAGATAAATCGAAAATGCTCTACTGGCCTAATACATGCGAGCAGCGGCCACCAAAAGTTGTATGAAAATCCATGTGTCGTGGTTTAGCAGCCAAATAAATTACATAGTAGTGACTCTCTATCGTGTAATTTAAAAATGGAACCATCTTTTACTCCGAAACCTGGCAAGCAAGAAGATAACTTATCAAAGGTTTTATTTTTCGAACTGGCTTGCAAATAGAAAGCTGTAATATTGAAAAGTAAAAACAAATGAACACATATGACGAAGAACGATAATTTTTCACGCGCCATCGTTGTTCGTCATTGAATCTGGAATTTATAAATATTTTACTTTCCTTTCATTCGTTTCAGAAAAGCACTATTATATGTCTTGGCGGAAATGGCAATTGCTAGTCTCGTATTAGTGAAATGAAAGTCAAACTCATACTCGACCTGCAATTGCCTATTTCACGGCCTTTGCAATAATGTACTATAGGTTGAATTTCCGCGCATTATTTGAGAAAACTAATATAAAAGCCTTGGCCGCAACCAGGCATTGATGGTCTCACGTATGTGTGCCTCGGCTTCTCCTCGGCCCACATTTTCACGTTCGTCCATCAATGCCCCTTTTGCAGGCCGCTGCAGTAATGTATTATATCTCATGAAATCTTATACGTAAATGTCAAGAAATGCATCTGGAATCCTCCATTTGATCAACAGTTGTTTTTTTTATTTTTTTTTACACTTTTTTACCTTTTTAAATCATTTCTTATTCTTCGGTGTATTTTTTTTTTATGTGCAAAATTATACGTTTTCAAAGCGGCGTGAGTGATTTTTTATTTAAGTAATTACGCCACCTTACCTATATACATGAAATTACATGGAACGATACAAATTGTGTAATTTCGGCATGCGTAACTTCCGTCGAGTAATTTGTGCTACTTAGGTATATAATATCCATTTCAATATTCCCTTATATATTACAACAAATTGCGCAGGATGTCACTTAGTAATGTCATTAATATTGAACCATCGCGCACCGGCGGCGCCGGCGGAACTGCGATGTTCAGTGCAATAACCGGGTAAATTACTTATTGATACAAATCATTCGTGGCTTCCCGAACATTTCATAATAATGGGTATTTTAATTGTCATGTCGTATTGTGTCATTGTGTGAGTGACGTAAAAACTTTTTGTAAATAAAAAATAACCGACTTCCAAAAATTTTGTAAAAGGTTATGAGCAGATAATTAAAAAATTAAAAACTGACCCCCTAAAAAGTGAAAAATAAAAAACTTTTTGTAAAAATATAATAATCGACTTCCAAAAAAACACTACAAAGTGAAAAATAACTTTAATTTCGGAAGTCGGTGTCTATGGATCTGTATTTTAGTTTTTTGCCAGTTTTAGGGGGTCAGTTTTTAATTTATCTAAGTTACAATAGCCTAAAGTCAACTGCTGCGGGAAAAGCAGTATTTTGTAAAAGGTTCTGACCTTTTACAAAATACTGCTTTTCCCGATGCTGGGACGCTAATTGTTGAGGAGTTCTCCTGGTAAGAACCAGGAGAGCTGCCACTCACCATATGCATTGTGACGAGCATAAATTGCTTGGCAACCATATTAAAGTACCTAATCGAATCGCAACCCTTTAAATACTTATTATTATGTTGTTCCGGTGGCCATCTGTGGTCTTCATCATCAGTTCCACTTCACCAAATGGTGATTTTCGGGAGCAAATACACGAGTTACTATAAAAAATACCCAAATCGCTATAGGTTTGCCTACAAAAACATACAGCCGAACATATAACCTCCTCCTTTTTGGAAGTCGGTTAAAAAGGCGACTAAGGGACTTAGAGAATGGGAGCAGCGTTCTCTATGGTGTATTTTAATACCTTAATGCGATCGCCAACCCGCTTGCCAAGCGTGGCGATTTTGGCAAGCCCCTTGTGGGAGGCCCATGTCCAGCGGTGGACCTCTTTCGGCTGAAACGATGATGACGATGATTGTGAAATAATTGATTTCGGGTTTGTTATAAATAAACGCTTTAACGGAGATCGGGAAATATACCAGTGAATTTAAATCAGAATATCAATCAATCAATCAATAATCTTTATTTGTAAACATAGGTTACAACAATGTGCAAGGTGTTACAAGTGTTAATATAAAGTTTCTCTATGTTTTGCCATTTGGCGTACAAACATACAATTATTAGGCTTGGGCCATTAAAATAATTCAGGAGTGAAATCGATGTCAATTTAAAAAAAAAAATAAAAAATAAATGTAATTTAATAGAAGGCAATAGGTAGTTAATTTTAGGTAATTAATGTCAATATTTGACCAATTGCGATAATGTCAATATTAGATAATTTTAAGTAATGTCAATATTAAAATAATTATAAAAAAATAAATTGACATTGACATTGTCCAAAGAATTACTATTAGTCGTCATGCATATAATTATAGTCATGATAATTATGATTATACATAATAATATTATTCTGTCAAAGAATTGTCATCAAAATAGTCACTGAGACAATAGTAACATTTCTGTATTAAAATAGTACGCAATTTACTAATAATAATGAATCGGAATGTTTGTATCAACTCGCTGGTAACAAGTTTAGCATATTGTAAATGAAATTCGATCGAGTCTGATATCCGAATATCCAACATGATATAGAAACATTTAAACGTTGTATCTCTAAATTCCTTCAAATGATACAAGTCACAGCTGTAAGAGGTTTAGATAGGAAGGTTTATTTATGTAATGTAAGATTGATTTGATTAGGGAACAGATTAGAGAGAGCAATGTGCAATGGTGAGGACCTTGAGAATCCATACTTCGTTATATAGGACTTTATCTTTTTACAATGTACGTAGGCTAAGATCTGTTTCTCACCGAGTAAAGTAGAGGTCGCGAGTCGAGCCCCTCACTTCACTCAACGTGGAAGTCCCCGGTCGCTCCCTATTGGAACGCACCATACATCCTCACCGAGGGGCTGAGCTGCTCACCTTGCCCGCAAATGGTGACGTCAACTGTTTGACACTGACACGCCACCGACTACGTCACCAAGTCACTGCCAACACCACAGGCGCGGCGGCGGCGACTGACTTCACCAAACGGTGACGTCAACTGTTTGACACTGACACGCCACCGACTACGTCACCATGTCACTGCCAACACCACGGGCGCGGTGGCGGTGACTGTCTTCACCAAACGGTGACGTCAACTGTTTGACACTGACACGCCACCGACTCACTGCCAAGTCACTGCCACACACCACGGGCGCGGCGGCGGCGACTGACTTCACCAAAGTACACCGTGTACATAAGCAAGTCGGGATGGACGCAGTCAGCATGCCACTGTGTCACGCTCACTGTGTGCTGCCGTTAGATATTATGTCGCCAGAGATATTTACGAGATATAAATCGCGCTCCCCTCACACCTCGCGCTCCATCGAGACGACGACGCTACAAGGAAGTTTGGAGTTCAACTTATTTATGTTTAATATTACAGCGATGGCCTACTGACACGATTGTGCACATCAGTGTGTCAGCGGTGAGGGGCACAGTTTTAAAGTTGTTTTTAACCGACTTTACAAAAAGGAGGAGGTTCTCAAGTCGTCTGTATTTTTTTTTATGTTTGTTACCTCAGTACTCCGTCGTTTATGAACCGATTTAGAAAATTCTTTTTTTATTTGAATGGACATACTTCCAGATTGGTCCCATTTTTATTAAAATCTAGTTCTGATGTTGGGATCCATGAGTAATTGAGGGAACTCCTCAAATATTATAGGCATACATATAGCGATTTTTATATTTTCATCAACAAGTCAATCATTTGCATTCAGAAAGTATAATTTGGTGAAGTGGAACTGATGAAGAATGCCACAGATGGCCACCAGAACTTCTCAATGATAAGTATTTCACGGGTGGCGATGAGATATCTGGATTAAGATAGTAAAGCGAAACTAATTTAAATAAATAGTTTTGATCAAAATGGTACCATCAAACTGATCTGATGATGAAGCCGGAAGGTAGGCACTGGAACTCCGTAATAAAACAATGTATCCTACTCGTGTTTGGTCTTATTGGAATTGTCATGAAATGCACTCTGGCTATAAATAATTTTTAACCGACTTCAAAAAAAGAGGAGGTTCTCAATATATATATAATATCTATCCATGTATCATAAATCTAGCTATATATACATGGAAACCACGACTGATTGGTCTATCAACACAGCTCAAACCACTAAACAGATTGGGCTGAAATTTGGCACGTAAGCAAAAAACAAAAAAAAAGCCATTCGCTAAGAAGGGGTTTTTGCAAATTTGACCTATAAGGGGGGGGGAACTGGGGGTTTTGTGTGCATGAACAATCTTATTCCTAGAGTTAATAAACTTGAAACTTGGACGAATACTTAGGTTCCTTTTATGTAGCGTAGGTAGTTTTAATCCCGGTTCCCGTGAGATTTTTTCTGACATCCACGCGGATGAAGCCGCGGGCAAAAGCTAGTATTATATATGTTCAGGCATAACTTATTTGTTTATTAACAGATTTTAATAATTCTTTTATTTGGTAGAGGAAGCTTGCGCGGTCTCATATACATTACAGATCTACAGCTAACTCTTCAATAATACGTATTTAATCCACTCGGTGTATGTTGATGATATTATAAAACTTCCTGTCACTGTTGTTTTCATAGCAATTAGTGGTATACGAATTGGTGTGGGGTAGGTACCACTAAAAAGTGAAAGATAAAAAACTTTTTTACAAAAAACAACAACCGACTTCCAACAAAAACACTAAAAAGTAAAAAATAACTTTAATTTCGGAAGTCGGTGGCAAAAAACTAAAAAACACATCCAAAGACACCGACTTCCGAAATTAAAGTTATTTTTTACTTGTTAGTGTTTTTGTTGGAAGTCGGTTGTTTTTTTTTGTAAAAAAGTTTTTTAAATAAACCATCACGCTTGATTCGCTGCAAACTCTAAGCAAAGATAGGTGAAAAAGTATAAAATTGTTGAAAATATCTACAGGAGCGCTTGTTATTCAAAATATCTACTGGAGCGCTTGTTATACAAAATATCTACAAGAGCGCTTGTTATACAAAATATCTACAGGGGCGCTTGTTATACAAAATAATATCTACAGGAGCACTTGTTATACAAAATATCTACAGGAGCGCTTGTTATACAAAATATCTACAGGGGCGCTTGTTATACAAAATTATGTCTTTACTCTTTAGGACTTAGGTCAAAAATTAAAAGTGACAACATTACTGTGTCCACGCAACACAAACACAAGAGCGACGGAGCGATACCTACTGCGTCCTGTGATACGATACCAACTGCGTCCTGCGATACGATACGGTACGACTCTGTTGCTCTGTCCGGAAGCTCATTCGGGTCTTTAAAACTTTACGTTAAGCTGAGGTTAAGCGATGTCCGCGCAACTTATAAATAAGATCTGTATAGCTCTGGCACAATCTATAATAACTAATCTCAAATCAATCTGTAAAAACGCTGAGACACGTGTAAATTAATTTTCAATCATCAGTCTAAATACAAAATTTGAAGGTCCTAACTTCAAAATTGACGGACTTTCATATAAACTTCCATCCCCCGTTTCACCCCTTTAGAGGGTGTTTTTATTTTATGTTTGTTCACCGATATATCCGTCAAATATGGACTGATTTAAAAAATTTTTTTTTTTTGAAGGGTATGCTCTTGAGGTGGTCCCATTGCCACCAAATCAGAATCTGATGAGGGGATCTCATGGAAATCGAGGGAAACCCTGGAATTTTATAGAAAACCTATAGCGATTTAGGTATTTTTTATAGCAACTTGTGCATTTGCTCCCGAAAATCACCATTTGGTGAAGTGGAACTGATGATGGAGACCACAGATGGCCACCGGAACAACATAATAATAAGTATTTAACGGGTTGCGATTCGATTAGGTACCTACTTTAATATGGTTGCTAAGCAATTTATGCTCGTCACAATGCTTATGGTGAGTGGCAGTTCTCCTGGTGGTCACCAGGAGAACTCCTCAACAATTAACGTCCCAGCATCGGGAAAAGCAATATTTTGTAAAAGGTGATGAGCAGTTGAGTTTAGGCTATTGTAACTTAGATAAATTAAAAACTGACCCACTAAAAAGCCAAAAATAAAAAACTTTTTGTAAAACTAAAATAACCGACTTCCAAAAAAACATTACAAAGTCAAAAATAACTTTAATTTCGGAAGTCGGTGTCAAAAACCTAAAATACAGATCCAATGACACCGACTTCGAATAGTGTTTTTTTGAAAGTCGGTTAATTTTTTTTTACAAAAAGTTTTTATACAACCTGTTTTTTTTGATATCCCATAACTGTAGGGTTATACAGGAAAAGTTTTTAACCAGTGCGCAAATTTTTTTTGGTGGTTCAATATCAGTAATAGAACACATTTCCATTATTTATTCAATACTTTTTTTTAATTTTTTATCCTACTTTAAATCAGCAAAATATGGACACAATCTATTCGTAATAATATCAATGGGCGCGCGCGGCGGCCGGCGCAAGCGGCGGTGTTGCACGGCTCCCGGGCGGCAGGGGGCGGCAGGGGGCGGCAGGGCGCGCCGGGCGCGCGCCGGCCGGCGGCCGACAGTCAGTTCACTCATCGCACGCGCTGTCGTGTGATGTCGCGTCTAATCGCTTTCCCGCGCAAGCGCCGCGCTGCACGTGTGTCGTGCTTGTACCTACCGGTCACGATGTCGGACTTCAGTAACCGCGAGTTTTACGAGATGGTGCGAGTGTATGTACTGAGTGGTGAAAGTTTGCGAGCAGCTCGCCGAATGTATGCGACGGAGAGCATACCTCGAATGCGAGCCCATGGAATCCTTAACCCCGCGGTCCCTAATGAAAGGACCATTTTAGCGGCCACTCAAAGGCTGCTTGATCACGGACAGTTCAGAACCCCGAATCATGCACGAGGGTCTGGCAGACCCCGACTGGCGATCGAAATCGAAGAAGTCATCCTAAGCCCGTTAAAGTATGAAGGAAAATTTGGAATTACTCTGCAAATAACTTCAGGACACGGTCTAAACATAAAAAAGTCTAGTTCGAACCTGATAAAATTAGCGATCAGTACATTGTAACCCACGTAAATACCTACGCCGGCGAATCGAGCGAGCGCACAGCTGATAGGTAGGTACTTTAGCGCGTTACGCTTTGCCGCGCGCCGCCGGGTAGCCATACAACCACTTTTAAAATAAACATCTTTCGTTAACGATATTTTTTGTTTTTTGTACTAAGACGTATCAAAATAAAAAATATATGTTTAATAAAATTCGTTTAAGTTTAATTTGTCAAAATTTGCGCAGTGGATAAAAACTTTTCCTGTATTCTGTAGGTAAAAATAATACTAAAACTTCTAGAATAGGTGGTCCAAAAATGCATCGTTTCGGAGATATCATCAATCATAATTAAATTAGGTCAAAAATTGTCACCAGTATGACGAATCTTTACTTTTGCGAGGTTGCCAAACTTCGCAGTAGTGTAGTAAAATAAATAGTAAAATAAAATATGTAGGTATGTTGGTATCGGGGCTTCCCGGCGGCAGCTAGTGAAGGGAAAGCTACCTTGTCGACGTTGTCATATTTCACGTAAGGGTGTTTTACATTAATAATCGTGACTTTGCCGAATTATTTTGTATGAAAAATGAAAAAAAAAAATAACGAAGGATTAGAACATAACTCATATGCCAGTTGATTCTTTCATAAGGCCTCAATCATACCCTAGAGTATGGGATATCATAAGGCCTCAATCATACCCTAGAGTATGGGATATCATAAGGCCTCAATCATACCCTAGAGTATGGGATATCAAAAAAAAAACACGTTGTATACTTAGGTATATAGATTGACTGGTAGAAAATGCCTATGGCATTAAGTCCGCCTCTGTACATTTTGTGTGCTTAAAGTGTTAAATAAATAAATTATGTTTTCATAGGCACGTTTTTCTGTGACAAATAAAATTATTTTTTTTTCATTTCTTTCTTTTTTCTAATTGTGTTATAATAATTATGAATTAAGGATATTTTGTTAATAATCACAAAAAAACAATTTGAATAAACAAAGGTATCCTACTAAAATTATAAATGTGATGTTTAGTTGTTCCTAGTACTGTAGATGTGTGCGATAGGCTAGTTATTAAGTAAAACTAAGTAATGCAAATTAACCAATGCAAGTATAGTATCATATTTATTCAAGTGTGTATATCATTACTCTTTTGTCTGATACTATAGGTATAGTATAAGCTCAGCCTAGTTTGGGATCAGGTGGCCGTGTTTAAGATGTCCCCACATATTATTAGGATTATATTTAGCATATTAATTTATGTAATTTTAATTGGAGACAAATATTGAAATAATGGAAAATCCAAAAGTGCACGCCTCATAACGTTCACGTAATTTTTTTCTTATTACTGCGAACAATAAGATAATTAATCAAATGAAATAAAATAAAAACAATTATAAATAATAATAAAAAAAATACAAAAAACTATTATAAAAAAAAACAGAAAACTCTGCTATGGTTAAATGGCGCCATAATTATAAGGTTAGGAAAAAAAATACTATAATAAATAGATAGATATACAAAAAAATACTCAGTCGTATATTAGTTTTTTATGAATAATAATTAAACGACAGTGAATTGAACGCCCATATTAAGGCGACGATAACCGAGTTTTAATGATTTTATACTGAAGATCACGTCTAAACGAGTAGAGTTACTGATTTGAAAAAAATATATGATATATTAGAGCATTTTCTCAATAACTTGATATGTGAATATTTTAGATTATATTTATATTACATAGTGAAATTAATTTGTAAAGTTATGTCTAACGCGGATAAAAAACTGAGAATGGCGCAAAATCTACCAAGCGTATTTTTTCTGAAACTTTCACTAATCTTTTGATCTTTTAGTATAGGTACGCGTTTTATTAAAATACTTTTTGGTTTGTGTATAATAAATTAATAATTCGTCAAATTGGGGACAGCGCTCCTTGATGGGCGAGTCCTATTACTGGCTGAACATACGACGCGTTACGTGAGCTTAGTACAGAACACGCAAGCTAACCACTCAAGGTCACTGGCACATATCTTCGTCTTAATGGAGAAAGTCCGTGGGTCCGTACTTTAGATAATAAAAAAATAATATTCCGGTACGATAATGCCCTGCCACATACACCAATCTATAAACAAACTATATGTTAAACAAAATAATTGTTATTGAATTATGTTTTATGTGTCTGACAAATTATTTGACTTGATATTAGTACACTCATATTAACCTGTAAGTGCGATATAAATAAAAACAAAATCATTTCAGTTTCGAGAAAACTGCTTTTTTTGAAATGTCGAGAGTAGAGCACAACCTCAACGCTTCGCTTATGAGGCGTGCAATATTTCTTTTTTGTCGTGAACTAAGCCTTACAGTAACTCAGTTTCGTTCTGTAACGAAATGTTACGAAACTGAGAATAAATCCTGAGAAAACATAACTTCTAAAATTCATAGCACTGGTATTTATAATGATTTGACAATAATCTGTATTCCATTGCACAATGAACGAATGATCTTTGAAAACTAATGATATGAATGACAAATAACACTTTCCGGAGCCGAAACACGTTACTTACCCTGATATTTTTTTAAACCAAATTTCTTTGTCATGTTCTCACACACTTTACTGCGAAACAAAATTACGCTTACTGGAAGCTATATTTTGAGAAGTCGTGTTATAGTGTTGCCAGTTAATCGGAATAGTAGATAAGGCTCCTGTCCGTCCCATTCTAATTAATAGCGCACAAATGTCAGAAATGTTAAAAATGTTGCAACACAAACACTTGTCATTTTTGAATTTTGAAAGATTAGTTACTATTGACGACAGCGTCTTTTATTATTTTATTGGATACGAGTACAATAAACAAATATTTTTTAATATTCTGCAAGAGACACCTTCAATCTCGACATCTTTTAGAAAACCTAAAACAGCCCTTGCAACGGTCATGTGTAAGTTGCATACTGGTGATTCGAACGAAAGACTTTCTAGTGTGTTTCGTATGACTCCGCAACATTTAAGTACTGTAATGAAAAAAATTCGCAAGTGTTTGATGACAGAATTGGTTCCAACCATTTGGGCTTTGATCATATATACGGACCTGATTGTGCCTTTTCGTACAGAAACAATATGCGCGAAAGGATTTTAAGAATTCCACGGATATTATTTTCAAGCCGCAATGAACCATTAGTAACAATTTGCGACGGTACTTATTTCTTTCTGCAAAAAAGCTCTAATTACCAATTTCAACGAACTTCATACAGTCACCATAAATACCGTAATTTATTAAAGGTATTTTTAATTGTAAGTCCAGATGGATATATTATAAACACCTTTGGGCCATACGAGGCAAACAAATCTGACGCTTCTATCATGGCAGAATTGATAAGAGAAAACGAAGACAATCCTTTTCATTGGTTCTTTGAGAAAGGAGATGTATTCATTCTAGATCGAGGATTCCGGGATGTGATGGAAGATATAAGTTCGTGTGGATACGAAGCTTATACGCCACAAACGAAAGATGAAAATGAACGTCAGCTAACTACCAAACAGGCAAACGAATCTAGAAAAGTAACTTTATGGCGTTGGGTAGTGGAAACTATTAATGGTCGATTAAAAAATCAGTTCAGGCAACTTAGATGTCAGTTTTTCAACATCGCGGCAACACACTTATACGAAGAAGTAAGAATTGCTTGTGCTCTAATAAATGCGTTCGAGAACCGACTGACAGATCATCAGCTCGTTGATCTATTTATAAATGAAATCTATTTAAAACATGATGCCCCAAACCACTTAAGTGAGTTTGTGATTCAAAATAATTTAAACTTCCGTAGAGCCAATTTTCGGGCTATGGATGCCGGAGCAGAATTCGAACAATTCCCAAATCTAACGTATGATCAGTTGTTAGTGATAGCATTGGGACCGTACCAATTCGCCCAAGCTCGTAGTTACTATGGGGAACATATTAAAGAAGACGGCATATTTTTTATTGAATTGTGCGAAGACGTTGCCATCGGTTATGACTTGAGTCAATACAACATTGTCGTTACTGATCCTTGGCTTTTAAGAGCTCGAATCCCCTCAAGACACCAAAACAATCGAATTTATTTTGTCTACATCTTGCTCGATAATACTTTGCAAGGCAGGAATAAAATAGTTAGCTACTACTGTTATTGCAGTGTAGGAAAACGAACACTTGGATGTTGCTCCCATGTTATGTGTATTATATGGTACATGGCATGGGCGCGACATCAAGAATATCCTATTCAGCCTCCCGCTGCCTTCTTGGATGATATTATTTATCCCGAATATGATTAATAAAGCTTATGTTTTATCCACTAGGTATTCAATTATTTCATGTTTACCTACAAACTGTTTACCTACATCATTGTAATTCGACACATTTTTCTCTTATTCTTATGTTCCGATTGTATTAAAAAAGATTTGAATGAACAATATAAATGATTAGTATTATAATCTTTGTTTTCTTTCTCTGCCTGGTTCAGATTAACAGTAAATAACTTAATCGACATGAATTAACTACAATATAAATAAATAAATAAATTTTAACAATAATAATTGTTATTTTTATCTTTGAATTTCTCAGAAACGTGACGCTTTATGATGTTATGTTAAATGACGTTTTATGTTTATATAAGTGTCCCCTATCCAAATATATGACATTTATTGTGCACCGCGATTTTGAAAAAAAAACAAAATGGTTGCTGATGTTAGGGCCAAAATCTTCAAACCCCTTTGAAATTCAATAATTTAAATCTGGGTGTGAAGTTATTAAACCTTGTTTTTAACCGACTTCCAAAAAGGAGGAGGTTATATGTTCGGCTGTATGGTTTTTTTTTTTATGTTTGTTCACCGATTTCTCCGTCAATTATGAACCGATTTCGAAAATATTTTTTTTTGTTTGAAAGGGTGGTCCCGAGGTGGTCCCATTGTCACGAAATCAGAATCTGATGAGGGGAACCCATGGTAATCTAGGGAAACCCTCAAATTTTATAGGCAAACCTATAGCGATTTGGTATTTTTTTATAGGAACTCGTGCATTTGCTCTCTGAAAGCACCATTTGGTGAAGTGGAACTGATGATGGAGACCACAGATGGCTATCGGAACAATATAATAATAAGTATTTAACGGTTTGCGATTCGATTAGGTACTTTAATGTGGTTGCTAAACAATTTATGCTCGTCACTATGCATATGGTGAGTGTCAGTTCTCCTGGTTCTTACCAGGAGAACTGCTCAACAATTAACGTCCCAGCATCGGGAAAAGCAATATTTTGTAAAAGGTGATGGGTAGTTAACATTAGGCTATTGTAACTTAGATAAATTAAAAACTGACCTACTAAAAAGTGAAAAATAAAAAACTTTTTACAAACAAAAATAACCGACTCCCAAAAATAACACTACAAAGTGAAAAATAAATTTAATTTCGGAAGTCGGTGGCAATAAGGTGGTCAGTCGCGCACGCGCACCTAGCGACGCAGGGTGTGTGTACTTTCGAACGCGGATCGTAATTTTTCGAAAATAAAATGACTTCGACGGTGAAGTGCATTTCGTGCAATATTGTGATAGACGAGTTGTTAGCATATGTGCAAAACAAAATATATATGTAAATATAAAAAAAAATATAATTGACGAAGATAGTTTGACCAGGATATGTGTGGCATCGTTTACAAGTGAAGAAATAAACCGATCAAAATCGTTACTGTTTGAATCACTGCCGACGGGCAAGCGAAAAATCTCGCGTAAAAGGTAAGGGAAAGAAAACCGCGACGTTGAGGATATAATATTCAAGGGAAGTGATCCAGAACTCATGCCAGTGTTTGTAGCACGTTATTTAGAAAAACTTCCACCGGTGACTTTCGACCATCTAGATGTCACGAAATTGTTAAAGGATATTTTGATCCTCCAAACAGAACTGAAAGACATAAAAACTAAGTATGTTACGTCGGATCAGCTAGAGGAACTGAAGCTAGTGATATGAAATGTGATTTCTACATCGGACCAGTCAATTCCGAATAAATATCAATATCGGAATATGAGGATTAATACTAAGCGTGGTGCGTATCTGGATAGTGGCCCTATGGGACTTTCACATCTAGATGTGACAGTTACGGATTATAATGACCTAAATATTGATTCAATATCGTCTGCACCTAAAGAAACCCCAGCGCCGAAAGGCGCGCGGCCAGCACAAAGTTACCCGCAAGTTGTAAAAGTGAGCGGTATCAGTGACTAGACTACGACGCAAGCGACAGGGGTGCTGCAGCCAGGGCTAACAGGCCGCAATTCGGGATAACAGGTCGCAGGTCGTAACGTGTGAGAGTGTAATTACCGATAAGCAATCTGAAAAGAGATCTTTTGCGGAGACGGTGAAAACGGGTGTGGAAAGTGATTGGAAATTGGTACAGCATCGAAAACATAAGGTGAACTATCGATATCTTGGCAAAATGGGAATGTCCAACGATACGGACTGTAAGTTAAAAGCCGCAGACAGGCAGGTTCCGATGTTTATTACCAAAGTGCATAAAGATACCACAGAAAATGATATTACAGATTACGTTTATCGAAAAACAAACGAAGTGATTAAATTAGAGAAAATATCTTTTCTACGAGATAAATATCATAATGCGTACAAGTTTTTTATCTCGGAACAAAAGTTACCCACGTTCTTGGATGACAAACTTTGGCCCCAGGGCGTTATATTTAGGCGATTCACAAACTTTAAGCAAAAATATGCGAACGGTGGAGACAACACCGTAAGCGGCTCTGCCACGGAACATTATGATTGTAAACAGTCATCATAACAGATACAAATTAGTCAGCTTCAACTGTAAAAGTGTGAAACGAGCAGTTCAAGGTATTCGAGAACTAGCGGCCTCCGACATATTGCGTTACAGAAACGTGGTTGTTGCCCGGCGACGTGCAGTTTCTGAGCGGAATCGACGACAACTTCGGGTGCACCGGTACCTCCGCGGTGGATACCACCGCCGGAATGCTTCGCGGCCGGCCCTACGGAGGACTTGCACTTCTTTGGAACAAAGGAGTTTTTCAAAATGTGTCGGTCTTGCAATGTGATAACACTGATAACCCGCGAGTGTGTGCAATTAAAATAACTATGGGCCTAAAGTCGTTTCTAGTGTTCAGTGTTTACATGCCTACAGATAAGGTAATCTATTTGTTTCTAGTGTTCAGTGTTTACATGCCTACAGATAAGGTAATCTATTTGTTTCTAGTGTTCAGTGTTTACATGCCTACAGATAAGGTAATCAATTTGTTTCTAGTGTTCAGTGTTTACATGCCTACAGATAAGGTAATCTATTTGTTTCTAGTGTTCAGTGTTTACATGCCTACAGATAAGGTAATCAATTTGTTTCTAGTGTTCAGTGTTTACATGCCTACAGATAAGGTAATCAATTTGTTTCTAGTGTTCAGTGTTTACATGCCTACAGATAAGGTAATCTATTTGTTTCTAGTGTTCAGTGTTTACATGCCTACAGATAAGGTAATCTATTTGTTTCTAGTGTTCAGTGTTTACATGCCTACAGATAAGGTAATCTATTTGTTTCTAGTGTTCAGTGTTTACATGCCTACAGATAAGGTAATCTATTTGTTTCTAGTGTTCAGTGTTTACATGCCTACAGATAAGGTAATCAATTTGACGGATTTCACGGATTGTCTCAGTTTGGTGAGTGCTATTGTTACTAATGAGGATACTGAGTCGGTATATATAATGGGTGATTTTAACGCTCATCCAAATGAATTATTTTACAACGAGCTTACTAGTTTTTGTAGTGAATTACAATGGACATGTGCGGACGTTGAGAAATTAGGACTAGATTCGGACACGTTTAGCTTTGTTAGTGAGGCGAATGGTTCGAGACGCTGGCTGGACCACTGTGTGACCACTAAAGGCTTCTACATACCGGGGCGACTTGTCGCGCGACGCGACGCGACACAAAGGCACCGCTCGTCCCGCGACACGCGGGGCCTTTGTGCCGTGTCGCGTCGCGCGACAAGTCGCGCCGGTATGTAGAAGCCTTAACGCCGCCTTATAATCCATAGGAAATGTTTACATAAAGTATGACGTCGTGTGGTCAGATCAATACCCTCTGATTGTTGAATGTACTTTTGATATTATAAAACCAAAAATATCTTGTAACACGGGATCGTTAGTCAATAAGGTACTATGGAGTGATAGAAAACTAGAGCAAATTTTATTATATAGTGAGATCTGTCATGAGCAATTATATAGTGAGATCTGTCATGAGCAATTATATAGTGAGATCTGTCATGAGCAATTATATAGTGAGATCTGTCATGAGCAATTGAGACTTGTTGATTTTTCTAGTGTATTTCGCGACTGTAGTGAATATGTTTGTAGTAATGTAGATCACAAAAAACACATTGGTAACTTTACGACGAGTTAATTTTTATTTTAAGCAAGGCTGCCACTGACAGTTTTGCCATCGTAACACGGCTTAACGGTAGGAAGCCTGTAGTTGGATGGAATAAACATGTTAGTGATTCTCACAGGGAGGCTAGGTGTAAATTTCAGCTGTGGGTATGGTGTGGAAAACCAAAGTCGGGCCGCGTTTTTGAGGAAATGCACATAAGTTGAAATGCTTTTAAGTCACGCTTAAAATGGTGTCAGAATCATAGCGAACAAATAAAAATGGACATGTTGGCATCGCATTATTCGAAGCATAATTTTAAACACTTTTGGAAGTCTACCAAGAAGTTCAACGGCAAACCTAACCTCCCTGTGAGCGTTAACGGTATTAATGATCACAGTTGTATAGCTGATATGTTTAAGGATCACTTCACTGTAAAATCACCATTGGGAACATCACAGTTGGTGAACGATATTGGGCCGCAGTGTCAGGAGATTGGAGCTATGATAACAGCTAAAGAAGTTAAAGAAGCTATTAAAGCTATGTCACGTGGGAAGTCTCCTGGTCATGATGGCATCAGCATCAAACATTTCAAACACGCAGGCCCTCACCTGCCTAGAGTGCTCGCGATGTTCTATACTCTATGTATAGGACATTCTTACTTACCTCCTGCACTTATGAAAACTGTGGTGGTGCCAATTGTGAAAAATAAGACTAGTGATATTTCTGATAAATCCAACTACAGGCCGATTGCACTTGCCACTACGGTAGCGAAAGTGCTTGATAGTTTGCTTAACAATCAACTAGATAAATACCTGAACATTAGTGACAACCAGTTCGGTTTCAGGCCGAGACTCTCAACAGAGACTGCCATCTTGTGTGTGAAGCAAACTATCAAGTACTACACAGAAAGACAAACTCTCGTTTATGCATGTTTTCTCGATTTATCGAGGGCATTTGATTTGGTTAATTACGATATCCTGTGGCAGAAACTAAAAGACATATCCCTGCCAACTGAACTCAGCAGGATCTTTAAATTTTGGTAACACAATCAGGTCAATGTCGTGCGATGGTCGAGTGCATATTCCGAGCCGCACAGGTTGGAATGTGGGGTGAGGCAGGGGGGGGGGGGGCTAACTTCGCCTAAACTCTTCAACCTGTACGTCGACGCGCTAATAGAGGAGCTCAGCAGCACCCGTGTCGGCTGCCATATTGATGATGTATGTCTCAATAATATCAGTTACGCGGACGATATGGTGCTGCTGAGTGCTTCTGTGTGTGGCCTAACAAAAATGTTGGGCATCTGTGAACAGTACGCTCACAGCTTGATTTACAATGTCAAGAAAAGTGAATACATGGTCTTTCAGGCCAGAGGAAAATGTCCAACTACAATACCTGCTATAAAATTATGTGGAACACCACTGAAGAGGGTTGAACATTTCAAATATCTTGGACATATGATGTCCTCTGATCTGAAAGACGATGCAGACATAGAGCGAGAACGCAGGGCGTTGTCTGTAAGGGCGAATATGATGGCCCGCAGGTTTGCTCGTTGTACCACTGAAGTGAAAACAACATTGTTCAGAGCATATTGTACATCTTTCTACACGAGCAGCCTGTGGGTCTCATACACGCGCGGACAGTACAACGCCTTGCGTGTCCAATATCGTCATGCTCGTGAACGGGCGCCGTCAGTTGTGACTGGTCTTCTCCTATCTGCCAGGGCTTATTTGTAATATTTTATATTGTTTTTTAAATAATTTATATTTTTACATTGTTCTCACATATAGAAGCGACAAGAATAATGTACCCAGGATTTTGTAATATCTTGATTTAAAAGAGTGTCCTTGGAGTTTCTTGCCTATTCTTCTCCAAAGAGATCTACGTTTTGGAATGGGCAAATAGCTTCAACTTTCTGACTAACTGACCGACTCTTTAACAATTCAAAAGTGCCTGTAATTGGTTTAATTGAAATAAATGCTTTGAGTTTGAGTTTGAGAATAATGCGTTCAGGGTTCTGATGGGGCTGCCCCGATTCTGCAGCGCATCAGGGATGTTCGCCGAGTCGCATGTAGACTGTTTCTATTCTACTATGCGAAAGCGGTGTACATCCCTGGTGCGCAGGGTTCGGGCTAGCTCCAACGGCATCCTGAGGGCATTCGCGCAGAGATTTGATTGCCAGTACCTGAACCATTGCTGTATGGTTCACATACTGAGCAATCAAGGTCGGTAATGTGTTTTATGTGGTATGTTTGTGTGTTTTTTTTATTATATTTGTAATTTTTAATTTGATAAAACATGTTGTGCATATTATGATCCTTGTTGGTCGAAATAAACGATTTTTTTATTTAATTAACTAAAATACAGATCCAAAGACACCGACTTCCGAAATTAAATTTATTTTTCACTTTGTAATGTTATTTTTGGGAGTCGGTTATTTTTTTTGTAATAATACGGTAAATGTCGTCTTGAGACAATCTAAGTTAGGTTTCATAAATTTTGAACTTTCCGAAAAAAATATATCTATTTTATTTAATTGCACGAATAAAATTACAGTGTATTACTTAGAATATGTACACACGGCTACACATCAAGCTATACATATCCAGTTTAGGCTGATCTCACATTGTATAGGATTTTCGTACAATGAGAGGCCAGCTTATACTGGAAATATATAGCTTGATGTGTAGCCGTGTGTACATTATCAAATTCCGGGTTACTTTTTTAATATAAAAAAATATTGTGATATGTTGACATCAGGGTTGAAAAAAAACAGTTTTTTTTACATTTTATAAAACAAACAGTTCCAAATGTTTTAAACAGGTGTTTTTTTTGTCCTAAGTTAGTTATCATCCATTTTTAATTGATTAAGCCTGATATAATTCACTTTTATACTATTTTAAAAACTGCATGACAAAAATTTTTCTAAATTCAATACATTCTGTATGTTTCGACGTTCATTTTTAGTAGGGAAATCACCTAAACTTCTCTTAAAATAAGGGGAATACCCAAAACATATATTAAATGATCACGAATTACGGGGAAGTTCTGGGAATTCCCCGGGGGACTTTACCGATGGAGTGTATAAATAGAGCGGACTTTCTTTCTCATTTTTCATTTCACTTTCGACAGTTGTTATCAACGGTTGTGTGATAGATAAAGACAACACCTCTACCTCATTCAAAATAATAAAATGTCAATTTCAGGGCGTAAAAAGCATACGGGAACAATTGGAACAATTCATATTGATCCCTCAAGAAAATACTACAATGAAGACCAGTGGGTGCGTTGCAGAAAATGTAATTCAGTGCTATGTGGACTAGTAAAAAGAAAGTAATTTTCAAACACCTAATAAAAAACGATGTTTTATTTTAAACTGTTTTAAACACTGTTTAAAACACATGTTTTAAACAACTTGTTTTAAACATACCAACCCTGGTTGAAATGCAGGTAAACATAGGAGACAATTATTTTAAAACTGAAAAATCATCACAAAATCACACAACCATCTTTTCACGCAAGTGTCTTGAACGGAAATGTCATTCGCGCAAGTGTACCAGATCCAATGCATCAAACCTCACTTGGTCTAACTCTCTTATGAAACAGGAGCTATTGTCATAAAAACAAAAAAAAAAGTAAAAATTGCCCATTTTCTTGCGGACAATTTTTTTTTCATGATCTGTGTATCGATCAAAATGTCTCAAAATTTTAAGAACGAAATCGGTCTTAGGAGACTGCTCCTAAGACCGATTTCGTACGTACTTCCTCATCTTAAAAATCCACTCTGTATAATGTCATGATGATTGCCTGCTTAGCCACATAAACATATAGCGTGATGATAATCATTTAAAAGGTTTGTAACTATCTGTAATGTTCTAATCGTTTGGCTCGTCTTCTTACAATTAGCTGTAATCCATAGAGGAATACAAACAATGCAATATTGCTCATCCCCTTTAGTAAATATCGTGAAAATATATCGCCTATCAGGTGACCAGACTTAGAGGGAATCTATTATAAGCAAAATTTGAACAGAATCTATGCGGTACAATTAGCGTGAAAGTTCAATAATCTATGCGGTACAATTAGCGTGAAGGTTCAATAATCCTAGTTTAAAATTCTATTAAATCTAAGACTCGATCTGTCGGCGGAACATAATGTATTATGATTATCTCTGAAAATATACTAGTTATTAGGGGCATTCCTAAGTACACAATGGTTTAGTTTCTATCCGCTACCGTAACTAAACGTCGCGTGAAATACGATTTCTTGGTTAAGTCGTGAGGTGCTACAGGCGACAATGGCGACATCGACATATTAACTACTTATGATTGACAACGACCTCTGTTTTCGTGACGACTCCCACAAAATACTATACCTAAGGTATATACAATTTTAAAACTTATGCTCTAGATTTCTAGAATATTTCATTTGTTTCGTATTCCTTACTATGTTTTTTAGGGTTCCGTACCTCAAATAGAAAAAAACGGAACCCTTATAGGATCACTCATGTATCTGTCTGTCCGTCTATCACAGCCGATTTGCTCCGAATCTATTGGACCGATTAAGTTGTAATTTGGTACCTACACATTTATGAACTTCTGTGACCCAAACACGGACGTGTTATGTAAATAAATAAATTTTGAATATGGGGGGCAAATCAGAAAAACGAAAACATAAAGTTTTGCTTCGAAAACAAAATCAAATGAAAGGGCTTCTTGTAAAGGAATTCAGATATATTTTTTTATAATTTTAAAATAAATACTGTTAAAATTATTTAAGAAAATAGACGAAAATTTACCACTCCCCCTTATCTCCAAAACTACTGAGCCTAATATTTTGAAAAATATACAGAAAAATTAAATAGTCTTTACTTATACATTATAGGAAAACCTATAGGATCGTCTATGATCTTAAAATAAATGGTAAATCTGTCAATATTGTGCGTACAAACTGACATTTGCAGCTGGAATGTATGAGGGAACATGTCTTTCAACTACAATGTTAAGTTTGTTCTTGGGATAGGTAAATTCATCCCAACTACGGAACCCTTCATTGTGCGTGGTTCGACACGCTCTCGGCCGGTTCTTTAAACTACTACTAGTAATGTTAGCTGGCACTTACTGTTTACTCAGCCTGGCAGGCGGCGGCGACGGCTGCTCCCGTCAGTGTTCCTGCACACGCGGCTCCTGCAACAACACACAGTCCATCACGATCACAGCACCACACACGCCCCTAAACACAGAGATGACACACGTATCACACATTAGCAGCCGGATGACAACTACATTTGCCCGCTATTGCGACACATGGGTTTAAAAAATAATTTTATAATATTTTTTTTTTTCCTGTCTAATTGCGATAACACAATAAATCAAATTGCGCGTGTAAACGAATGAACTCACGCGGAGATGTAACATTTAACACGTCAGTGCTAACTCGCTCTGTTGTACCGCGGGACAGACAGTTGCAGAAGGTCTGTGGAGAGCGGTCCGCGCTTACCAAGCAATACAAAAAAGGCCAGACAACTCTTCTTTTTACCCGACTACGGCGAAGCAAAAAGGAGGATTATGATTTTGACCGGTATGTATGTATGTTCATCTGTTCCCTCATTACTTCTAAACTGCTTGTCCTAATTTGACAAATGAGGTATTGTTAGAAGCGTCTTGATCGTCCGCTGGTTATAGGTTATGTGAGGTTACATTAAATATGGCAATATGGCGCCCTTTAGCAGACATAAAGTCAAAGCCTAAAAATAAAAAAATGTTTATTCATGCCGTGTTGGGTATCAAATGAAAGGCCTTAATTAGCACATTTCAACAATATATATATTGTCAGCTTTTGCTCATGCCTTTGCTTGCAAGCACCCAATAATCTATATATATAAAATTCAAAGTCCTGACTGACTGACTGACTGCTATATCAACGCACAGCCTAAACGACTGGTCCTAGAGACATGAAATTTGGAGGGTGTGTTCTTTTTAAAGAGTAGGTATCCACTAAGAAAGGGTTTTTTGAAATTCCACCCCTAAGAGGGTGAAATAGGGAATGGAAGTTTATATGAAAGTCCGTCAGTTTTGAAGTTAGAATCTTCAAATTTGGTGTATAGGCTGACGATTAAAAATTAATTTATACATGTCTCAGAGTTTTTGATAATTCCACCTTGAAGGGTTAAAAAGACAGATTAAGTTGTGTATTAGGTCCATAGGTATAAAGTCCTTAATTTTCGAAGTAAAAAACACTATATATATTACCTAGGGTTATGGTTGGAAGCTAATGCAACGGTGTTGTTAGAATTTCAACCCGGGGTGAAAAAGGCGATAAAATTGTATTTTTAATTAAAGTTATTTTTAAGTTAAAATCACTAATATTTCGGCTTATGGTTGGAAACTATAGGCAGGCATCCGCTAAGAAAGGATTCGTCGAAATTCGAAATTTAAGGGGTGAAAAAGGGGAATAAATCTTATTCCTTGAGTTAATAAACCTGAAACTTGGCAGGAATACTAACCTAAGTAAATTATAAAGTGTGACATTTTTTGTCTTTAGGGTTCCGTACCAAAATGGTAAAAAGGAACCCTTATGGTGAGACAAAGTCTGTCTGTCTGTCACACCTGGATATCTCAAGAACTACTAATGCTATCAACTTGAAATTTAGAATAGTTTTAGATGACGTTAGCCCAACTATTTTGCAAACAAGAAAGAAATTTAATAAAATATCTTTTTTGCAAAAGGGACTGAAAGAGTCTTAAATATTTGAAGTGGGGCTACTAGGGCATGTGGGGTATTCTATGAAAGGACACTGTTATTTGCACATTCTCAAACATTTTTTTTTCTTTTTTAGGCAGCATAGTTTCCGACTTTTGATGAAAAATGTAAATAAAAATACCGTTCACCCCCCTTTTTTTTTTTTTTTTTTTTTTTTTTTGGTGGGAAATCATCAAATAACTTCTCCCGCTCTGGGCGGAGCGAGAGGGAGTGTCAGACTTTTACTGACTAAAACCCACCGTGTTCCTTCAGATGCCTGTGTGTGCCAGAGCCACGATATCCCTTTCGGACAGGCTCGTAACCCTGGCAGGCATTGGCCCTTTCGGACCCCGTCAATTGGTGCTGACGTCTCTTTGAGGCGCGCGTGGAACACAACGCGCCGTCGACCCGGGCCTGGTCCTTATCGGACGGCGAGCTACCCATCGCTCACCGTCCGCAAGCCCGCGCCTACGGTGGCCGGGAATCGGCCTGCGATTCCCGACGCCCGGGGCGTCTCCTGCGGCGACTTAGGGCGGAAGGGCGGGCACCCTGCCTCACCCTCATGCGCTCCGCCTCCTCCTTCGCGAGCATTACTGTTTCGCAGAAGGAGGTGACGGCCTCCCATGCACTCTCGCTCCGAACCATGGCCTGAACCAGGGCCGGACGCGAGAGATCGTCGCCGCCGATCGCCTCCGTGAGGACACGGCGGTGCTCCGCCCAAGCAGGGCAGACCTCCACCGTATGCTCCACCGTGTCCTCCGGGCGATCCACACAGTGGTGACACCCGGGCGTTTCCTCCCGCTTTATCCTGAACAGGAACCTCCCGAAACAACCGTGTCCGGTGAGGACCTGCGTCAGGCGGAAGGTGAGGACGCCGTGGCGCCTCTCTAGCCACTCCTCAAAGAGGGGACTTACCGCCGCAATTGTGGCGTGCCCAGCACTGGGTTGCGACAATCGCACTTTCCATGTCGCCATGAGATCCTGCCGGAGCTCTGTCCGCTGTGCCGCGATTTGTTGCGGCAGCGGAGTTTCACCCCGGCGTTTCGCCTCTTCGCGCCACACCCACATGTGCGCGAGGACTTTCGCCTCCAGATCCCAACCGTTCACCCCCCTAACTTCCGAAGTTTGCATAGATACAAATCTGAAATTATTGTGATAAAGTGATAGAAGTTTATGTAAAGATTACAGGAAAAATAAAACGATGTCTCTAAAAAGCACAGTTTTTCAGAAATCATCAACATCATATATATACGTACGGAACCCTCAGTGTGCGAGTCCGACTCGCTCTTGACCGGTTTTTTTTTTAAACTACTCTTTAAGGCGGAGATTTATAAAAATGGTCAAAAATGTGGTTTTTAAACCAGTGTATCTCTTAAACCGTAAATATATTTTCCAAAACTAAAACAGTATGATATTTTCAAGTCTTTTGTGCATAAGGTGATGGAACTCAAAACATAATTGAACATAATTTAGTACTTCAAAAAAATCTTCAAAGACAACTCTTAATTATTTTGAAAGCCTTTTTATTCCAGTTTATACCTTCGTTAACAGTTATAATTATAAGTATACCATAAAATTGCAAATGCCCAACTGCATTCGGTGATGGATATTTTTTTATTAATTAGTTAATCTAATAAATTCTAAGTTAATTTAATAATATTTGTGACTCATGAGTTCTACGCCGAGTTCTTTTCACTATTAAACACGCAATCTAATGACACTTTACCACTGAAGACTAAAAGTATTTACTCAAAGTTCGTGTTTAGTGATTGGGCGACTCCAGGTATTCGTAAAAGCAGGGAAAATCTTTTTGAACTCTATGGCCTAAAGCAACATATATTATGAATAATACAAGCTTTCATCAATATGTTGCAAAATATTCTAAAACTTTTAAAAGTGTGTGCAAAATAGCTAAACCTGTTTATATTAGCAATACAATAAAATCAGTCATGCGATAATAAAAACTACCTGGCAAATAATGAATTAGATAGGAAAAAACAGCGTAATACTGAATTTAATTTAGATACTTGCACATGGGCCCATCACTTCAGAGGTAGAAATAGCTCAGGAATTTGAAAACTTTTTTGCTAATATTCCCGTTAAAACTACCGAAACTTTAAGTTCCTCACCCGCGCTTTCTGCTGCCTTACTTAGAAAGGATGTAAAGGTATGCCCTTTGGAGTTTAGGTTTCAGCATACAAACCCCCAGGCTGTTATAAAAACTTTTAAAGATCTTAAAATTAAATCAACAGAAGATCTCTGGGGCATGTCTGTAAAAGTCTGTAGATCTGTCGTCGAAACCATTGCACCCTATTTAGCTTTCATATTTAACACCAGTGTGGACCAAGGGGGTGTGTAATGTATGATATAATAACAAATGCTCTAATTTCACTTGAAATAACGTTCATATAATATAATTTTCATATGCTATAAAATCATATAACCTAATTTCATATGACCTAATGTTTTATATGATATAATTTTCATTTAATATAAAACATTTAGTATAACGTTCATTTTATATAATTTTCAATATGTATAATATTCTTTTTATATAACATTCATTTGACCTAATGTTCTTTTGACCTAATTTTCATGTTTAATGGTCACAGTTCTAACCTAACTAGAACTCTAATTAGTCTAATATAATAAAACATGCAAGCAAGCATGCAGCATGCAAGCAAGCATGTAGCAAGCAAGCATGCAGCAAACAAGCATGCAGCAAGCCTGCAACATGCAACAGGCATGTTTTCTGTCACGGCTCCGGTGCTGCAGGGCTACAGCGGTCCCATGCAAGCTTATCGTCACAGATGTGTTTCACGCTCACCACCGTGGCTTCGGCTTGCTGGCCGGCCCAGCCGGCCAGCCTCAGCCGCGGTGGCAAGCGTTGAAACCACCTGCTCCTCAACTCGCGGGCCGCCTCGCCCCTACGCACCTACGCGATTTTAAATAACACTCTAGGGGTAGGGCAGACAAGACTACGTGGAGTCGGTTTTGCAGCGATTCGTTTCTGTCACGCCGCTCCCGCAGCACGCTCAATCAAATTAATCGCAATATTATATATTTTAAACGATAGGCCTAATGATTTTCGATTACATAAAGGTTATATCAAACAACGTTATGCTGTTGTAGCGGTATGCTTATGCGATGCATTTTTGCTAGCACCATACTAGCAGGCGTTTAAAATCATATCAGATTTTATTTATTTAATACTTTAAGCACAGAAATGTACAGAGGCGGACTTAATGCCATAGGCATTTTCTACCAGTCAACCTTTGGGCGATGCAGAGACAAACAGTGGTAGGTGCAATAGTGAGAATTGAGGAATAAAATAATATTATTTAAATATAAAGATATACATATACCTATTAAAACTATAAATATAATATATACACCTAATTATATATAAATCTATGCACAAATATATATACATAAATATATTAAAATAATTAAGACAAACAATGGGAAAACTACCGTTGTGATGATACTGCCAGCTTCTTGCGAATGTGCTCGCGAACTTTATCTTTAAAGGATAATCGGTTGGTTGCCATCCTGATTTCCTGGGGAAGCGCATTCCACAGAGAGATAGACTGAACGAAAAAGGAAGAGTGAATGAAGTCTGTGCGGTGAGTGGGACATTGCAGAAGACGATTGTGAGATGAACGTAAATTTTTATTATGGTTGGTGCAAATGTACTGAAAGTGGGGGGCTAGATAACTAGGGGAAGAGGGAGAGTCAAGAAATGAAAACAAGGTGGTTAGCGCCCTCGGATTTTCTAAATTATATTAAAAGTTATTAGAGATTATGAATATTATAGTAAATGAATAATATACTACATGAATATTATGTCAAATGTGCATTATAGGAAATGTTTATTATATCATAAGAAATTAGGTAAAATGAAATTATATCAACAATTCATTATCTCAACTGATCGTTATATTAAACAAAAGTATATTAACTGAAATTAGGTCAAGTGAACGTTAGATTTTTTGTTATTATATCAACCGTTACACACCCGGACCAAGGAGTCTTTCCGGATCTCATGAAACACAGTAAAGTAGTTCATTTGTTCAAATCCGGAGATAGTAAAGAACCCAACAATACTATAGACCCGTGTCAATTCTGCCAGTTCTCAGTAATGTGTTTGAAAAGTTGACGCTCAATTAAATGTTACGTCACTTCAATAAAAAATCCATCTTTCATGAACAACAGTACGGTTTCATTAGTTCACCCTAATAAAGAACATTTCTAACGCCTGGGAGGAAGCACAAGCCATTGGAATTTTTTGTGACCTCTCTATGGCTTTCGATTGCGTTAACCACTATGGGATACTAGAACACTATGGGATTAGGAATACAGCTCTTGATTTACTTAGATCATACCTGAAAGATAGAAAGGTTAGAGGTCAAGTAAACAACGAACTCTTTTGGGGTCTGAAAAAGCAATGGGCATTCCTCAAGGCTCGATATTGGGTCCATTCCTCATTTTAGTTTACATTAACGATTTACCCCGATTAGTTTAAAATCAACTGGAGATGGTGTTATTTGCAGATGACACGTCATTGATCTTTAAAATAGACCGACGGTCACAAAACCTTGACGACGTGAATAATTCTAATCTTCAGGTCCAAGATTGGTTTACGGTAAATAATTTGGTTATAACTTATAAAATAATAAATAAGAAATAATCGGGTAAATAAGTTTTCGGGAGAATTTTACTGCGTACCTTGAATAACTCAAAAGTTGGTATACATCAATTATTATTTAAGAACAAAAACAGTAGAAAAAATAAAGAAATGAAATGGAGGACACGTATATTGAACAAGTATGTACAAAACGAAGTTGGTATTTATATGCTATCTTTATTATTATCCTCCGTAAAGTTGTAAATCAAACTACACTCCTATCAGCTTACCACGCTTACGTTGGTTCCAACTAAGATATGGGATAATGTTTTGGGGGAATACTGCTGATAGAGAAGCTGTTTTTTTCCGACATCCACGCGGGCGAAGCCGCGGGGGAAAGCTAGTTAGGTATAATTTCTATCAAATCACAAGCAACAACAAACATATTTTCTCTTCAAACCTACACAAAATACATAATTATATTATAATAAATACGTATTTCAATGTGGCCTATTTATTTAAAAAAAAAACAAAATGTGTGTATTAATAATGACATAAGCTGGGAGTGCCTCCACGCGGTGAAGGCGGTAACAGTAATATTACTGGCTAATCTAATTTTTACAGACCTGATGGATGTTACCATTAATCCTTAATTGGTAATTGATTTAAGGAAGTCACTATTCGCTAAGGGACAGGCCTATGTTGCCCTCAGCAGACTCAGATCCTTAGACGGATTATTTATTTGTTCCTTGGATTTTGTTAAGCGGCGTTCGTTAACCGAACTTGGGTGTTCGGTGCGACAGCCTCAGCCTCAGCTACCGGAGTGTGTACGAAAGAGATCCTTTTAGCAAAATTAGTCAAAGTTCCCGAAAAACGCGGCCATCGACCCCTTCGGGCAACACCTAAGTATTTTAGTGTCTAAAAAAAATTCCCGTGTTTACATAACACGCCGAATTTTTTCAATAAACTCCACGTCGACACTCCGTGTTTTGTTCGATGGCTACGCGTCGCCACGGCATGCGTCGCCACGGCATACGTCGCCACGGCATACGTCGCCCCGCCAGCAATCGGTTTTACGTGCGGCTATAGATGTTTCCCATCAATAATATTCGTGGCGGTAGGACTAAGTTTGATTTGATAAAGAACAGGCAGTAAGAAACATCGAGAGTTGTTTTCATGGTAGAGCCAGTGGTTCTTCTGCAGCTGGATGCGGGCTGACAGTAACTCGGCGTGCTCCACCTGCACCCTGACCTCTGCGCTGACGCAAGCTGTTCACAATGCGCACATTACAATAACACTCGGTTCAGCTACGCTCGCTACATCTCTATCTTCTTGTACGCTCACTTGTTCGTTGCAGTAGGCATCCTTATTGCAAACACAGTGTCGACAATAAGCGATCGTCATGTCACACTTTGGCAATAGTTCCAAAGTGTTACATTACGATCACGAACGACGAACAAAAAAAAACTGTTTTTAAGTTCGGATTGTGCTGAGTTTTATTTATCTGAAGGCAGAAAATAACAAGCGGTTGAAAACGTAGGCTCACTTTACGTGAATGAAACTATATCGTGCGTGCTTGTACCGCATGAATCAAGTTGCGCTGTCCATCGCGGAAGGAAGCGCCGCGCGGAGGAGAATGCTTGTTAAAACACCGACAACAGGTAAACCGCTCTCACTGTCAGATTGCATACAAAAGAAAGAGATGCGCGATGACACAACGTATGGCGTAAAATGCAAATAAAATCGAATAAAATTATATATTAACTAATTCATAAAAATTCATCCATCACCGGATGCAGTTTAGCATTTGCAATTTTATGGTATACTTTTAATTATAATTATAACTGTTAACAAAGGGATAAATTGCTTTTAAAAATAATTAAGAGTTGTCTTTGAAGATTTTTTTGATGTATTGAATTATGTTTAATTATGTTTTGCGTGCCATCATCGTATGTGTCGGGATAGGTTCAGACATCAGAAGTAATACTCAGACATGGCAATACAGAAATATATTTCAATCGAACAATCAGTTATTTTAAATCGAGAGAATATAGAAATTAAATAGAATTAATTAAATAACTAATAATGGTAGTGGCGGTCACATAGGGCAGTACTGACTGTCAGGGACAGTGGTCCATGCACCCACCGCAATAAGGATAGTACTAATTTGTCGGAGACAGCGTTCCATATCCAATAACCGGGCAGTACTGACTGTCGAGAGACAGTGGTCCGTGCACCAAGACGCATCCGTTCAAAATGCGTACCGACTCAATAGCGCACCTCCTTATAAAGGCGATCCGCTAGTGGAGGGTAACGTTACAATATTTCACTCAATTGACTTCAAGTCTTTTAAGTCAAACATCCGATAGAATGAATGATTTGTCTATGGTGCACGTTCCACTAGCGCCATCTAGTCGCCGCCTCTCGCAGCTGTTAAATAATATGGCTTCCGTCACGGCCATTCTGATAAATCACTCGTCCTCGAGTGCAAAAATTCATCCATAAAAATTAAAAAAGGACTTTCATTAATTCACATCATCATCATTACATATCAAAATACCAAATATCACTGGTCTAGGTATTTCTTTACAACAGAAAACCCCTACAGTTCAAACATGCTGGTCTAAATCGTCACCCACTAAAGCAGGTGAGATTCCTGCAGCTCACAAAGCGCTGGGCTAGGTTATCAACCCACAAAAGCAGGTGAAACCCCTTCAGCTACATATTTGCTAGTCTAAATCGACAAAACGCTGGACTAGGTCATCAACCCACACAAGCAGGTGAGACCCTTCCAGCTACAACTGGGCTAGGTCACCACACACAACTCTTGCAACCCCTACGGTATAAACCAGTACTAGCACATTTAGTCATCCAGCAAGAGACCTTGTTCCGGTACTGGGTTATACAGAACAGAATTACAGGATTCAGAATTAATAGTTACTGTTTGTGAACCAATCGATAATGTTTTTTGGATTCTAAGACACGACTGGCATTTAAGTTTTGAGAACTATCTCTTTAAAATTTAAAATCCGTTTTAATTTCCAAGCAATTTGAAACTAAAAGTTGGAACTATCTAGTTTTGAGATTACCGAGACCAAGCACAATGATTCCATATTAAAATAGTAGGTATCTCATTCATGGTCAATAACACACACACTATTCGCCACGGGAATACCGAGTCAACCCTTGACTCTATGGTCTTTGCTTCTAGGCAAAACGCGATTATACAACCCAGAGCTACCGCCTACCGCGTACCCATGGACTACTCATTGAGCACTACGATACTTTGTTGTAGTCTCCGACCCAATGAACCGAAAACATGTTACATAAACTAAAGTGATGTCAACTCATCTATTTCGTCTACAATCTCAATTGGTACTTGACATCGGGCATCTTCCGAACACGGTCATGAGCGTTTACAAGTACGCTTGTTAACTAGAGATTTTTAAAACATACCGATCGCCATCTAACACTTCAACAATTTGAAAGGGCCTCTATACTTCACGTCAAGCTTAGTTTGATTACGCTCCTCGTTCGTACTGGCTACAGGAGTTCGTCCACACACAAGCGGAGAACTGGTGGACCTCGACACCGGGCTGCAGGCAATCCAGGGAAGCCATGCCATCCCTAGATGGCAGGCTAACCAGGCGCTTGCTACGCCTGGACAGGAACGGCCTGCGCCCAGTGACGGGGACCATCACGGAACACTAATCACTTAAACAAACAATTCCACACAATATGTATAACGCACAGCCCTCTGTGTAGGGCTTACATGGAGGCTGAAAAAACCGTTTCGCATGTGCTCTTTGACTGCACAGGCGTCATCCTGATCCGAGAAGAAACCCTCGGGTCACTCAGATCCTTCACAGATATCCTATGCAGTCCAGAAGACCTAATCAGCTTCTGGAGGTAGGTGGGCTGGTTGGAATAACACGCACAATGGTCCACATGAAGGACGAAGTGCAAAAACCAAACCCTCTAACATAGAACGCTTCTCGTTCTCAATAAGCATGAATTCCCCGACAGAGAACTTACTCACGCTTGCCATTGTACTATTAAAACGACTTTCATCATAACGCGTGGACTTCTCAACGCCTTCAGATGCCAATCTCCTAATGTCATCAAGGTCTTGTCATCATTGTCATAAGCCATTGAATGAAGTGAACATCTGATTTGTCAGAATTAAATAAAGTCAAAATTTGACAGAACTCTTTACAAGAGGCATCCACAGTGGCATGCCAGCCTCATCATAACTCAAACTATTCTAAATTAAATCTACACATACAATATAAATTATTAATGTCTAAAGAAATCAGTAAGTAGGTTTGCTATCTCGGGAGAAGGCTGCGCCAAAACTTTAACATATCTACCAATATCATATTCAATACCTTTTGCCACACTCAACAATGATTCTCTTTACCTTCTTAGTCTTAGTACACTCTTTATGTAGATGGTGAACATCTTCAACCGATCTGCATGTTTCACAATTGGGATTTACTTTGTTCATCAAATAACCAAACTTGCGGAATGGGTAGTGACCAGAGCGTAATCTATGAAACAGAACAATATGATACCTATTCATTTCCTTGATAGCAAACCACGGTATACGAGGAGGCTGATACTGTATAGTTTTATACCAGATACCCTTTTCCCTACTTCGTTCGTCAAAGTACTCTTTAAACCTAACTCTTTATTTCATTTTGAATTAAACTAGAGTACCATATTACTATAAATCAATGAAAAATTAGAAGAAAATTAACATGTTATCAATAATCAGGAAATTCAAAGTCGTAGTCAAAGATCTGACTACACATTTATCGCGCATCTCGCGCAAAAGACAAAATCAAACTAAACATGTGAGAGCAATTCATAAATCAGCCTTGACCATAACAAAACACAAAGTAGGAATCTTATCCGTGGCCTGTGGCTTTTCACTAAGCCCGTTCAGCAAACCCCATGTTTGTTTCACTGAATTCACCTGAATTCCGAGTCCCACGGACTCTATGGTCACTACAAGACCCGACCTCCACTAGAGCCACCCGCGCACCGCGCATCCACGGACTACTTTAAGCAGATACCGACTTCTAACGGACTACGGCTACGAAATGGCTACTGGTACGGTCCGACCAGCTGAACCAAGTTCACCACTATCACTCAACTCAACGTCTTCTACTTCAAATGGCGATGATGCACGTACTTGTAAACACGCTTAAAATTGAATGCTCTCAATGTGTAGCAATCACCGTCATGAACCTCTATGACCTCAAACGGTCCCTTAAATTTTGAATCTAACTTTGTAAAGAAATTTGGTCAGAAATCAACGGTAATGGATAACGATCCGTCACTGTATTATTATTAACGTCTCTATAATCTATGCACATACGGTCTGATCCATCATACTTCATAACCAAAAGGGCTCGCCTAGCAAACGGCGTACTACTGGGTACTGATGGGTTAATTCGCATTAATTTACATTACTACTACTGGGTCTAATTCGTGTTGTCGGAAAACCGTTACTTAAAAAGTCCAGAGTATAATTCTAAGATGTTTACAAGGTCACGTCTTCTATCAACTGGTAAAATCAAATTTGGTCATCTCCAAAAAAAACGAAAATAAGTTAAGAACGTTATTTTAAAAAACAAAGTCTTTTATCGCTTGTCATTTACAAAAGTAGTCAAATCCACTTATAAAAACCGCTTACCACCGGTATCTAACTCAGTCAAATCCTTCGAAGTTTATTAACCAATTTAGTCAAATCCTTTCAGTCAATCAGGAGCGAGACGTCAAATCCTTTCAGCCAATCAGGAGCGCGAGATTGTTTTAACTGACAGAGGTTTAACATGACCATCTTTGTCAGTGTTGGTAACGAGTTGACTCTGTACTTATTTCGTGCCGAATTTTAATTGATTTACTACGTTAAAATGGATAATGTGAACATTTTAGTCAAAGAAACAACCTCTCAGTTATCACGAAAAAGAAAACGACAAGAATCCAATCGACACAATAAATTATTGCCGTAGTCTGAATAGCTTTACACACGTTTATAGTTCTAGGCAAAATTAATTCAGTTGCTCGAACAAAAAACCGTTATGTAAAATTTCTCGATTCAATACGATGTTACGACGCAAGTACTTATCTAGCAAAACTTGGAATAGAATCTCCGTCGCGAAATCGTTAATTTCTGCCTGACACAGCAATTTGCAAAGTATTATTGATATTTTTATTGCCTATACCGACTAAAGGTACCACATCATTTACTCTTCTACCTCTAAATTTACAAGTAATTCTCTCCTTCATTAAAGACGATGTGTGCGGACGCGTCGCGGTCTAATGAGACTAATGGACTTAGTGTACAGGCGGTAGATGACAAACTTCCGATGATTTTAGAAATTAAGGCTTCCATGCCGTTACTAAACAAAAGCATCTGGTCTTGCATGATATTGGAAGCTGAGTCTCCAGAAGTGGGGTGGTCTTCGTATCGCACTTCTGATGTCGGGATAGGTTCAGACATCAGAAGTAATACTCAGATATGGCAATACAGAAATATATTTCAATCGAACAATCAGTTATTTTAAATCGAGAGAATATAGAAATTAAATAGAATTAATTAAATAACTAATAATGGTAGTGGCGGTCACATAGGGCAGTACTGACTGTCAGGGACAGTGGTCCATGCACCCACCGCAATAAGGATAGTACTAATTTGTCGGAGACAGCGTTCCATATCCAATAACCGGGCAGTACTGACTGTCGAGAGACAGTGGTCCGTGCACCAAGACGCATCCGTTCAAAATGCGTACCGACTCAATAGCGCACCGCCTTATAAAGGCGATCCGCTAGTGGGGGGTAACGTTACAATATTTCACTCAATTGACTTCAAGTCTTTTAAGTCAAACATCCGATAGAATGAATGATTTGTCTATGGTGCACGTTCCACTAGCGCCATCTAGTCACCGCCTCTCGCAGCTGTTAAATAATATGGCTTCCGTCATATGCACAAAAGACTTGAAAATATCATACTGTTTTTGTTTTGGAAAAAATATTTACGGTTTAAGAGAATTCAAAAAAACACATTTTTGACCATTTTCAGAAATCTCCCCCTTGAGGCTCGGGCAGACTCGCGCGACAGGCAGCGCGACACTCAGCGCGACAGTCGGCGCGACACTCAGCGCGACACTCAGCGCGACACTCAGCGCGACACTCAGCGCGACAGTCGGCGCGACACTTTCCATGAAGTTTTCATATAAATTGTCGCGTCGCGCTGTAGCGTCGCACCTGTCTGTGTCTTCATACTCCCTCACCGATGGTTTATCTGTGGAAGGGTAACCAATACCCACTGAGCGATGCGAGCTATACGAGCGTTGTGAGCGCGCGAGCACCAAATGAACTAGTATTTTAATTGTAAATTGTCGTTTACTGGCTGGCTGATAGTTTTATTTCGCCAAAGTATTGTTTTCTCTATAAAAAGAGGAATATAATATCTGGTCCCCCATAAACCAGTAGTTCTGCGATCAGTAGACGTAGCGAGCGCAAACTTTTTAGCCACAATTAAATTTATTTATTTAACCATATATTTACACACATTTATATAAACATATAAGGAGAAAGGAACAGAAAAATACGTACAAAGGTGATGCTTGTTTCTAAAGAAATCTCTTTAAGAGATGTAGACAGCGTGTGACATCAAAAACAATTCAATTAATAAAATAAAACAAATAATATGAGAATAGTACTAAAATAAATACATACATACTCCTAAAATAAATATCACTAGAATATATATAATTATAAATAAATTAAAATAATAAATACATACGCAAATATGACGAAGTGGAAAGATAAAGAAGTCCACGTTACCAGGGAGCCTAAAATGGACGCTTTGGCAGAATCATGCGTGCAATTCATACAGCCCTCAATTCATCTGTTTGACAGCTGCTATTTAACATTAGACTTCACTATTTAATTCTTAATTTGTGGACCATTTTACGAAACTCCATACACAACTGTCAAACAGATGAATTGCGGGATATGAATTGAACGCAGATCATAATATGATTCTGCGAAAGCGTCCATTTTAGGCCCCCTGTTACCTAGAAAAATTATGAGTAAAAATTTGTCCAGCCAGCTAACAGAAACCAGCCAAGTGCGTGTCAGACCACCCACAATGAAGGATTCCGTAGCTGGGATGAATTTACCCCAAGAACAAACTTAACATTGTAGTTGAAAAACATGTTCTCCCATACATTCCATCCGCAAATGTAAGTTTGTACGCATAATATTGAGAGATTTACCATGTTATTTTAAAACCATAGACTTCTTATATTTTTATCTGTAATGTATAGTTAAGAACTATTTTCTGTATTTTTTTCAAAATTGTAGGCTCACTAGTTTCGGAGATAAGGAAAATGGAAAAGGAGGAAATGGATGGAATGGATTTCGGGGAATGGTCCATTTTCATCGATATTCTTAAATCAATTTAAAAGCATTATTCTAATATTTTGTAATAATTTTGTATTTAAAAATTGTGGCGTTCTATAGTTTCTGCCTACCCGCATGATGGGAACAAGGCGTGAGTTTATATAATGTATGTATGTAAAAAATTGTATTTTGTTCTTTTTGTTTTAATTTTCTTTTTTGCCCCCCAAAAGTAACCCGGGGTAAACCCAGGTTACTTTTGGGGGGCAAAAAAGAAAATTACATTCAAAATTAATTAATTTACGTTACACGTCCGTGTTTGGGTCACATAAATTTATATGATCTGGTAATAATCGGTCTAGTAGATTTGGAGCAAATCGGCTGTGACAGACGGACAGACAGACAAACAAACGAGTGAGTAGAATACTCTTTGTTATTCTCTTTACTACACCATACAAATTAAATTTTACATAGGTTTACAATGGGCGGCCTTATCGCTATCGAGTGGTCCTATAACAGTTCCGTTTTTAACTTTTGAGGTACGGAACCCTAAAATTAACTAATAGGTTTTAATTGGCAGAGGTAATGCTGCAGCCTAGTTTTGTGATGAGAAGGTGGTCCGAATGCGCGGTGGTGGTGGTGAATGGCGGATTCCACTGGTAGAAATAAAAAATGAACAATTTACTGCATTTTGAGGAGCTATTCTGATCATCACGCCGAAGATCGTCATCAGATCTTCACCAAATTTCTATGATACCAATATTAAGTTACTACTTTTCAAATAAAAAATAACCATCGAAATCGAATCTCATAGGGTGGAGACATCCAGTAGCTCGGGATATTTGCCCCTTTTTGGAGGAAGTCGTAAAACCTGTAGGTACACCAAGTTTCGTCTAGATTGATCGTAAAATACGACCCGTAGAGGAGTAGCAACAAACTGACAAAGGAAAGCAAATTTAGCGATTTGAAGCAGAGGCTTCGCTCGCTCGGTCAACTATGTGTTGTATGCGAACATGAGTGCTAACCGAGTCAGCAGAGATTGATGTACAGAGGCTTCGCTCGCTCGGTCAACTATGTGTTGTATGCGAACATGAGTGCTAACCGAGTCCGCAGAGATTGATGTACAGAGGCTTCGCTCGCTCGGTCAACTATGTGTTGTATGCGAACATGAGTGCTAACCGAGTCAGCAGAGATTGATGTACAGTAGGTACTTTGCAACACCGCCTTTTACGCGAGCTGTGTGAAGATATACCCAAAATACATAGTTATTATTTAAGGGATAGCGTGGCATCATTATCGCTAATATTATTTAAGGGATAGCGTGGCATCATTATCGCTAATATTATTTAAGGGATAGCGTGGCATCATTATCGCTAATATTATTTAAGGGATAGCGTGGCATCATTATCGCTAATATTATTTAAGGGATAGCGTGGCATCATTATCGCTAATAACACCATTCAGTAATAACTACGTGTAATTGAACCCACGCACGTCTGTACATGTAGAGGCCCATGTTCAACATGTACAGCTTACCGCCATAGAGCCCGTAGGCGAGGCGGTCCATAAAATGACAGCCACATCAAACAACATTAAGTACAGCTTTTCCCAGAGTTGGTCAACGCATCACCAAGCACTTGATGTTGAACACTTCCATCAGGTGGACACAATTGTCATTCAACGAACATCCACGGTTGAAATGGCTAAACTTGCTAGTTTCAGCGAGCGAAACAAATATCGCTAGTGAGGCAAGAGGGCAAGGTCAAGTGTACGAGTGATTATGTTTAGGTTGTTGTGACAAGTGGAGATGTATCGGACAGCTGGGCGTGTTTATAGTGTGCTCAGTTCATTGACTGCGCTGCGGTTGCGGGTGCGGCTGCCAGCCATCCATCATTGTGCATCATTGGCAAGCGCCGGCTGACGCGCACGTCGAGTGACGTCATGTGCTCTGTTCTTATGAAGCAGTGCGGGAGACATGCAACGTGGGATAGATTACTGTGTTTATTTTCAGCTTATTTATAGGTATTAGTATCACTGGTTAGTCAATTAATATTTGAATTATTTTGTAGATCATATAATCTGCGATCAATAGGGACCGTATTATGCAGAAGGCAGCCATGTGAGGAAAAGTACAAATAGAGTTATAAGCATTTTTCTGTCGATGGTTGCAGTTCGGTTATACAACATACATCTTCTGATTATCTTATATTTGGTATAACTATTGTAAATTTTTGTATCCTACCCAGTATTATGAACCGTTGCTATTAGTATTAATAATTGCGTTTTTAGACGTGGCTGTTTTATACAAAATAGCATATTTTGTAGTAATCCAGAAAATCCAGAAAAAAGCATAAACCAGCCACGTAAGTTGGCTGTATTTTAAAACGTAATCTGTACCATTAAAAAAAAAAACAGACAAGAAAGTATTATAGCTATTGCCTAAAGGTTTACTACGTTTACGAAATATTCCGACTGTTGTATATTGAATTCATGCTGTTTTTAGGGTTCCGTACCAAAATGGCAAAAAGGAACCCTTATGGTGAGACTAAGTCTGTCTGTCTGTCTGTCACACCTGGATATCTCAGGAACTACTAATGCTATCAACTTAAAATTTAGAATAGTTTTAGATGACGTTTGCCCAACTATTTTGCAAGTAAGAAAGAAATTAAAAAACATATATATTTTTTGCAAAAGGGACTGAAAGGGGGTCTTAAAAATTTGAAGTGGGGCTACTAGGGCATGTGGGGTATCATAATTATGAAAGAACGCTGTTTGCACATTTTCAAACATTTATTTTAATTTTTTTAGGCAGCATAGTTTCCGACTTTTGATAAAAAATTTAAAAAAAATTACCGTTCCCAAGGGGGGAACGGTATTTTTTCTCTTTATCTCCAAAGTTTACATAGATAAAAATCTGAAATTATTCTATGTGATAGAAGTGTATGTAAAGACTACAGGAACAATAAAACGGTGGAGTGACAGGTAATACGTTTAGTTGGTTACTTCACAGATGTCTCGTCACGTGGTTTTTTTGTTTACTTTTATTTAACTACCTAAACCAACGGAATATAAATTAAAATCTAACTCAGTAGGTAGGTATTAAATCCATCAACGTCATCTTCAATCATTTCAGCTCCACATGTAAAATTATCATAGAAATGTCGAGCATCCTTTGGTATTAGATGTCTTATTAATATATCACGTAGCTTGGGCTCTGCGATAAGTTTTTCATTTGGCCATAGTTTACTACTCTTAAAAACACCTTTTTCTAGATTGGCAGAGCCGGACATGTATTACATATTTTACGAGTAGCTCATTTATCCAAACAGTCGTAATCGTCTTGATAAAAGTCAGACTTCATATATGTAGTAAATGACAATGCCAGATCCTGCCCCACCCTTTCATTAAATTACAATAAATGTAAATTTATCAAAATTATCGCATGAATAAAGGATCCTTTGTTACTTAACTATTATTCTGATAAACCTGCGGATAAAAAAATAGTGTAAAAAGGAGTTTAAAAACCAAAGTCCTATTTCCTGTTTTTTATCGCGACCATCTGCGTTACTTTGTACGCATACACGCGGAACAAAACGAGATTTTTAATTTAAATGACATCTATTAATTACTATGTACGGATTTTAATATGTATTTGATCTAAATATACACAGTAATTGAAAAGTATGTTTTTTAATATATTTATATAATAATTATGAATGATACTATGTTCTAATCATTCTTTCGCATTTGAGCGTTAGTAGGTCATTAGGTGTAACGAAACGTCATTGACGAAGTCAAAAAGTAATTAGAGATAGGTTGTAACAGGTTATACACGATATCTGTTATCACTGTTACCGTTACACTAAAATAACAGATCCAAATTACTGTTATTAAATAACAGCCTGTTATTTATGTATGGACGATAAATATGTATTTAAATCTCTATTGAATATATTCTTTGTTTCTTTTTGTTTAAAGTTGACATTATAGAATTACGTTAATTTATAAAAAAAACTTTAATAACCTTGCTATATTCCTTCATTTGTGAGTGTTTATGGTAAACGGTAACAGTCCGTATGGGAGCTGTTTTAATGACTACGTGCCGTGGTGACGTGGTCATATGATATTGATCCGGCTTTGTTATTTTTAATTCAATTGTTTTAACCAATTAACTTTGTCATTACTTATCGTTTTCTTCCGATTCACTATGAAGTTTTCTAGTCTCAGTCGAGTAGAAATCATCAACTTCCATTTGGCAAGTTATGAGACGTTTTTCTTTTTACATAATGCCATATGTCAGGCGTATAAATCCTTTGATTGTATTTCAAAGCTCTCTCAATATCATCGAAGTCTTTATCATTAAATAAGCGTTATGGGCACCTTTGCGCCGGGAACGGTTAGGTGCGGGTTATTTGACACTATGGCCTGGCATAAAATACATAAATGTTATAGATTCTAGATTTGGTTTTATCTGGAGCGCTGCCACGTCCAGCCTGGCCCTCGATCCATATATACCAGTAGCTTTAGTTGTTTTAACACTGTTCACAACCAAGTTGTAGAGCCAGATTTATCTTTTATTTAAAAAAAAATTGTCTGAATCCAGAACAAAAGTTGTAGTTATAACTAGGTATCTAGTAATAGTAGATTATTGCATCGAGCAGAAAGTGATTTCTTGTTGCATCGAGTGTTCACGTGGAGCGAGGTACGTAATCTGCTTTTTATTCAACTACTACAATAAAAGTTGGTAGGAAGTGAGTAAAATCAGAGTCTAACTAATAAAAACATTATTTATTTTTGATATGAATGTTATGCTTTGTCTCAACGGTGCTTTTGAGCATTGAGTACGTAGCCCACATTGTAGACGGCTTCATAGTTTTTGTGAGCTCACTAAAATACGCTAAAAACACATTCTCGGATACAGATTTAACCTTTCTTTCGTTTCTCCAAGACATTAAATTTTCATATGCCTTGAAATATGTGGCTCTAGTCTTTTTCTGGTAATAGTTTATCAATTACTAGCAGAGCATAATTTTTTATAGCTTTCGGCGTTTACGATAACTCACTTTCACTAGAAGAATCCATTTTTTTTACTAATTCTGATGAAGTTGTTTTGTGTTCAGTTGGGTGTTTAGCTGTAAAATTTATAAAGTTCGCGCCAATTAGTTTTCTTTGTTTATTATTATTTATTTACAGCCAGTACGTATTATTTTTAAATCTCTTTGATTGTCTGCGTACATTTTATATGGAACATATAAAAACTTTTGGTCCATGAAAAAGTTAAAAAAGTAACAACAAAGCAGCAATAAAAAACACACTAATTTCCGCATAATTTTAGCGATGCAGTAATGAAAATATATATTATACAATCATTTCTGCACCGTTTTAGCAACGCAGGAATGTTCAGGTTTCTACTGGCATTTTCAGTTAACAACTACGGTATTACTTAGTAGTTGGAACATTTTTTTTTTGTTAGATTGGAGAGTAGACCGACTTGAATGAAATAAACATTGAATGCTACTTCAAGATACTGCCTTGCCATTTTCGATTCCAAATTGAAGGACAAACTTAACTAAGTAGTTGAAAAAAAAAATTCTCCCGTACATTATCCTAATCCTAATTCCTATTCCTAACTATAATAATATTATAAATGCGAAAGTAAGTTTGTTTGTTTGTTACCTTTTCACGCCTAAACCACTGAACCGATCGTCCTAAAATTTTGCATATACGTTGTCAGATGTACAGAAACGCATATAGGGTACCTTTTATCCCGAAAAAAAAATACTGTTCCCGAAGAAAACAACAATAACGTTCTTATGGTATGTTAATAGATGGCGCCACGTGTCTTTCGAATCATGATTGAATTATATTATTATATAAACTTTAGTAATGTGATACGTTATATATTTTTTGAATTTAAGTACCTAATACATTTTGTGAGTTTAGTGTCTAGAGATCTATCGAGACTCTAGACTAATACTATATAGTAAGGGAGATGAAAAACCGGTCTACCGGTTTTTTATCCCCCTTACTTTAATAATAAAGATGCGAAAGTAAGTTTGTTTGCTTGATACCTTTTCACGCCCTAAACCGCCGAACCGTCTTCCGACAAACTCTACCGGTGATCCAGAGCTCACCTGCAGATGAAATCAAAGCCTGTCTCAACTCATCAAACTTATGGCCAAAAGTAAAAAAATAGCTTATCAACGAATATGAGAGTGCACTTTTATAATGACGCGTATTCGGGACATTATGCAGAGACACGGCACGGTTGATTGATTTGACGGCACGGTTGACGCAGTGGTTAAGCGATTGACTGCTGCGCTGCGTGTCGCGGGTTCGATACCCGCACAGAACCAATATTTGTATGACCTACAAGTAGTTGTTCCGGGTCTGGCTGTTTGTGTATGTGAGTTTAAATGTTTGTAAAGGCACCTACAATACAGGAGAAATTCCTAGTGTGGGGCAACGTAAAAAAAAAGAACAAAAATAAAGACACTGTTGAAAATTGGCGATGGACGTTTGGACACGGATTCTGACCATATTACAGAATTCTTTCGTCAGTTAAATAAAACCATTTAACTGACGGAGGAATTCTGTAATATGGTCGAAAACAGTGTGGAACTCATTGCTAAAGTTTACCCAGACTTACAAGTAAATTTAAATTGTGATCAGTGGCTATGTGCGAGAGCAGTCCTTGCACCTAAAAACGAAATTACCTATTAACCAGATAAATACTGACATTTTAATTAAGGTGCAGGGAGATATAAAGAAGTATTAACTGTCAATAGATACCATCATGGACCCAGAACAGAGCACTTCATTTTCGCTCAATTTTTAAATTCTCTAGAGCTGTCAGGTGTACCTGCCCATAAACTTAAATTATAATTAGGTGTACCAGCTATGCTTATGTACAATTTAAACGCACCCCGATTATGGAATGGGACGAGGCGTATTACACAATTAGGACAAAATAAATAGTCGGTGCCACTATTTTAACTGGTGTGGGAAAAGGGGAAAGTGTAATAATTATACCTCGAATCTCAATAATTCCTACTGACCTAACAATTCAATTTCAGTCAAGACTGCCGTTTCCAATAAAACTAAGTTTTGCTATTAATATATTTGGAAAAGCCATGCTTTTCCCATGGCCAGCTATTTATAGCATGTTCGCGTGTGCCCAATGCCCAGAATTTATACGTATTAGCGCTAAATAGAAGGACATACAACATTGTGTATAGGAGCGTCCTAGAATAATGTTCCGTTTTGAGCCCATGTTTGCAATTGTTGATAAGGCAATTGATTGTCATATTCTAAATTAAGACGAGCGAAGCCGCGGGAAAAAACTAGTGATTAAAATATTATAATACTTTAAAATAATTATGTATAATGGTTTATAGAAAAAGAATATAAATAAATATAATTAGCAAAAACAAATTAATCAACTATCACTGTGTAAATTTATTGGAGCAGCTCAATCCCAAGCCTTTTTGTCCTCAATATAATAGTCTTTAACCATGTAAAAAGCTTTCTGGCACTATTTCCGCTTTATAACACATTTTAATTGATTAAGGCTTAGTTCTTGAATGTGGCTAGGAAGTTTATTACAAAAAAGTATTCATTGGCATCTAAAGCCACCTATTTTTTTGAGCCTGATTGTAGGAACAACCAATTTGTGTTTGTTCCTAGTATTTTCTCATGGGTATCACCGTATTTTTTAAACAGATTAATATTTTTACGTGCATAAAAAAGATTTTTATAAATATACGGAGAAGGCACATTCATTATATTAATCTCTTTGTAAGGCAGTGTCTGGGACTTTATTTATAAATAGAACGAATTGCCATTTTTTGTAAAACAAAAATTGTCTGAATATTGGCAGCATTTCTCCACAACAGAATACCGTACGACATCATTGAATGAAAATAACTAATGTATACTGAACGGGGGAAACCCCTATATGGGGGCCCCATTGAAGCTTGGCACCCAAAGTTATGCCTAAGAACAATGTGGTATCTTCGGATTTCAACTCTTCACCCTTTATGAGCACACTAGTTTTTAAGTAGTAGCTTATTTACATTAAACCAGTTAACTACTTTTGCGAGGGCGCTATAATTACATTGTCAGTAAGCAACTGCTGACGTTGGAGTTTAAATACCTATAAGTTAAGTGTCGTCTGCAAACGCTGGTGTGTCTAACGCAACCTTACCCTATTTAATTCACTCGGTGTATGTTGATGATGTTACAAAACTTACTGTCACAGTGACACAGTAAGTCGGTTGTTTTTTTTTTATAGTATGTAGTGATAGTGAAGTGTCCTCACATAGTGCCACTTTCCCGTCGAGCTCACAACTATCCGATCAGCGACAATCCAGTCAGCGTCGCGCCGCGCGTCGTTCAGATAAACTCGTTTCAAATTCCGCCAGAACAAGAACACCGCTCGCTGAACGTTTACAGATAATGTAGATTCACATTATAACAACTAAACACAGTCTCGTGAACTATTTTCAGAACGATCGCATAAAACGATCAGACGCGTATAAACAACGCTAGTCGATTACTTGTCAGCGGATCGCTACAAACTGTAGTGATACAAGTAGTGACGTCATAGAAACATTCGCATGCAGGAAGCGAACGAGACTCTCTGATTACTTAATCGATGGATACATTAGGACAGGTTGTTGGTGAAATTTAACTATTTACCTCAAGATTCGAAACTTGTCAGTCTGCTAAACAATACCTATTCAGTTCGCTGATTTCAAGTATGGAATACTAGCTGACCCGTGCCCACTTCGTTGGGCGGTAAACATTTTACCGTCTTTTCATTTTTCGGATTAAATTATGGCCTTATGTTATGACACTCACAAAATAATAACGTGGCTTTCAATGGGTAAAAGATTTTTCAAAATCGGTTCAGTAGATCCAGAGATTACCCCTACAACCTCACAAACTATAAAATATTAATATAAGTAGATGAAGCAACGGTTTAGCAATATCCTTAAAAAAAAATGACTCGCATTCCGTTTGCTCACTATAGGCAAGCGACTTCTCGACAAAATCAATAGCAGTGAATTGGGACTGGGATTGTGAATTCAACTGCACATTTACCGCTGAGTCGGTGACGGTCGGTGATTCTTCAATTTTGCCGGCGTGAGGGGTCAAAAGATATTTTTAGAGTTCCGTACCCAAAGGGTAAAACGGGAACCCTATTACTAAGGCTCCGCCGTTTGTCCATCTATCACCAGGCTGTATCTCATGAACCGTGATAGTTAGACAGTTGAAATTTTCACAGATGATGTATTTCTGTTGCCGGTATAACAACTAATACTAAAAAACAGAATAAAGTAAATATTTAAGGGGCTCCCATACAACAAACGTAATTTTATTGCTCGTTTTTGCTAGATATTGATAACGGCAACAGGTAGACGCTTGAAATATACACAGAATATTAAGTTGTATATTCACTTTAAAAATAAATAGTTAAATTAAAATAAACCAAATATTTAAGGGGGGCTCCCATACAACATACGTGATTTTTTTGCCATTTTTATAGATAATGGTACGGAACCCTTCGTGGGCGAGTCCGACTCGCACTTGGCCGATTTTTTTATTATTTAAATTAGCCAACGGAGTTAAAACATCAAAATGACCTTCATTAAAGTTTCCTGAGAATCGGATTATTTTGACTCCGTGCCGTGCTTCCCCAAAACCAGCAATTAAATACCATCGTGAAACACCTGGAACTCAAATACTCATAGAGGGGACTTATCGCCACAATTGTGGCATGCAAATTCTTTGCCAAATAGTAAATATCCCTGGCGATGGCGCATGCTTATTTTCATCTCTCTATTTGGTGAACAGTAACGTGGCCATGTCATTGTCTTCTCAAATTCGAGACGGCATTGTGCGCCACATGTCTAAAAACTGGGAAATATTCCAACCTTTCACCCAGGATCGGTCAGGAGGAGCTGTTTATGGTTCAAAGCGTGAATACGTCGCTGAAATGTCTTGTAATGGCACCTACGGAACCACCTGTGAACTCATGGCAGCGGGAGAACTATTCCCATTTGAGTACCAGGTGTTTCAAGATGGTATTTTTATTGCTGGTTTGGGGACGCACAACAGGGAGTAAAAATGATCTGATTCTCAGGAAATTTCAATAAAGGTCATTTTGATGCGTGTCAGACTTTTACTGACTAAAACCCACCCGTGTTCCTTCAAATGCCTGTGTGTGCCAGGGCCACGATATCCCTTTCGGACAGGCTCATAACCCTGGCAGGCATTGGCCCTTTCGGACCCCGTCAGTTGGTGCTGACATCCATTTAAAATGGGAATAGTTCCCCCGCCTTTTTCCAACCCTTACAACACCAGCCTAAACCAAAGATACTAAGCAATAAAATTAAAATACGAACGTAGGTATTCAAGGACACTTTTTCTAGTAAGAACGACTAATACTAAAAACTATTATAGTAATACCACAGTGTGAAATACCTACACAATAAGTAATTCGCAAAGAAATAGAAATAACAAAATTCCAACCCGGCAATAGGTAAAAACACATTTATTATCCTCCAATTTAAAATTAGGAAGCGAAACAAACCAAAACGAAAACCAAACAACGACGATGAAAAATATTTCAAAGCAGTAGTAAGTAATAACAAAATATCGCAGAACAGAAATTTCGGTAACTACTCGCATAGCTTGAACTATAGGTTTGTATTCTGTGATTGATACATGACTTCGTTTTTTGATACGATCGGCTTGCAAGCCGCGATTAAGGTTAAACATTGTGAAGTTTTCCCCTTGGCATTCTCGTCTTTAATGCTATAATTGCAACGTTCAAATTACCTGAATACCAATTAGAACCTCATTTCATTATCTTTTAGCAGATGCCTGCATACTGAAAAATACTGGCCACCTAGAACTGGCATAAAAACTTTAGAACGTTATCACGCCTGCACTGAAACATACTGGCCACCTAGAAAAAAAACTAAATATAAACCTCAAGAAACTTCCAAAAATTCTTATTTCAATGTAAAATATGCATTAACGCGTTGTCGTAAAATGCAATTTAGATCTTTATCGGCCTCCGAATTCTAATTTCAATGTAAAGTATGCAATAGCTCGTTGCCGTAAGATTCAATTTGGATCTTAACTGCATTTGGTACATTTTTCATACAAACATTAAAAACCCTTATTTTCACCCTTAGGCGCCGAATTTCGTAAAATCCTTTCTTAGTGAGCACCTAGAAATCGAAAGGAACAATCAGGCCAACATTCATGTCTCTAACTTTAAAAACATAGGAGTTTCATACAAACTTTGACACCCCCTTTCAACCGCTTAAGGTGCGAATTTATAAAAATCCTTTCTTAGTGCGCGCCTGCACCCCATAGAGAGTGCTTGTGCCAAATTTTAGACCTCACGGCCCAGTAGTTTCCGAGATTTCGTGATGAGTGGTCAGTGAGTGGACTTCTCTTTTATATATATAGACTAGCTGACCCGTGCCCACTTCGTTGGGCGGTAAACATTTTACCGTCTTTTCATTTTTCGGATTAAATTATGGCCTTATGTTATGACACTCACAAAATAATAACGTGGCTTTCAATGGGTAAAAGATTTTTCAAAATCGGTTCAGTAGATCCAGATATTACCCCTATTACCTCACAAACTATAAAATATTAATTTAAGTAGATGAAGCAACGGTTTAGCAATATCCTTAAAAAAAAAATGACTCGCATTCCGTTTGCTCACTATAGGCAAGCGACTTCTCGACAAAATCAATAGCAGTGAATTGGGACTGGGATTGTGAATTCAACTGCACATTTACCGCTGAGTCGGTGACGGTCGGTGATTCTTCAATTTTGCCGGCGTGAGGGGTCAAAAGATATTTTTAGAGTTCCGTACCCAAAGGGTAAAACGGGAACCCTATTACTAAGGCTCCGCCGTTTGTCCATCTATCACCAGGCTGTATCTCATGAACCGTGATAGTTAGACAGTTGAAATTTTCACAGATGATGTATTTCTGTTGCCGGTATAACAACTAATACTAAAAAACAGAATAAAGTAAATATTTAAGGGGCTCCCATACAACAAACGTGATTTTATTGCTCGTTTTTGCTAGATATTGATAACGGCAACAGGTAGACGCTTGAAATATACACAGAATATTAAGTTATATATTCACTTTAAAAATAAATAGTTAAATTAAAATAAACCAAATATTTAAGGGGGGCTCCCATACAACATACGTGATTTTTTTGCCATTTTTATAGATAATGGTACGGAACCCTTCGTGGGCGAGTCCGACTCGCACTTGGCCGATTTTTTTATTATTTAAATTAGCCAACGGAATTAAAACATCAAAATAACCTTCAATAAAGTTTCCTGAGAATCGGATTATTTTGACTCCCTGCCGTGCTTCCCCAAAACCAGCAACAAAAATACCGTCCTGAAACACCTGGAACTCAAATGAGAATAGTTCTGCCGCTGCCATTTTTTTTTTTTGGTGGTAAATTATCTAATAACTTCTCCCGCTCTGGCCGTAGCGGGAGGAGTTAGTAGAGCGTGTCAGACTGTTACTGACTAAAACCCACCCGTGTTCCTTCAAATGCCTGTGTGCCAGGGCCACGATATCCCTTTCGGACAGGCTCGTAACCCTGGCAGGCATTAGCCCTTTCGGACCCCGTCAATTGGTGCTAACATCTCTTTGAGGCGGGCGTGGAACACAACGCGCCGTCGACCCGGGCCTGGTCCTTATCGGACGGCGAGCTACCCATCGCTCACCGTCCGCAAGCCTGCGATTCTCGACGCCCGGGGCGTCTCCTGCGGTGACTAAGGGCGTGAGGGCGCGAACCCTGCCTCACCCTCACGCGTTCCGCCTCCTCCTTCGCATGAATTAATGCTTTGCAGAAGGAGGTGACGGCCTCCCGTGCACTCTCGAACCATGGCCTGAACCAGGGCCAGATGCGAGAGATCGCCGCCGCCGATCGCCTCCGTGAGGACATGGCGGTGCTCCGCCCAAGCAGGGCAGACCTCAACCGTATGCTCCTCCGTGTCCTCCGGGCGATCCACACAGTGGTGACACCCGGGCGTTTCCTCCCGCTTTATTCTGAATAGGAACCTCCTGAAACAACCGTGTCCGGTGAGGACGTGCGTCAGGCGGAAGGTGAGGAAGCCGTGGCACCTCAAACTCAAAAACTCAAACTCAAAGCATTTATTTCAATTAAACCAAAAACAGGCACTTTTGAATTGTCAAAGAGTCGGTCAGTTAGTCAGAAAGTTGAAGCTATTTGCCCATTCCAAAACGTAGATCTCTATGGAGAAGAATAGGCAAGAAACTCCAAGGACACTCTTTTAAATCAAGATATTACAAAATCCTGGGTACATTATTCTTGTCGCTTCTATATGTGAGAACAATGTAAAAATATAAATTATTTAAAAAACAATATAAAATATTACAAATAAGCCCTGGCAGATAGGAGAAGACCAGTCACAACTGACGGCGCCCGTTCACGAGCATGACGCGTGGAGCAGCACCATCCAGCTCAACCATTTTGTAGGGAACCGAATGATCCAACACACGCGCCACCATCAGCGAGACATTTAAGTGAGCATGACATACTCTTAACTGCCAAACTTTTTTAAGTCAACATACATCATAACATAATAAACGGCTCCATGGTACTCACATTTACAAAAATTGAAAAAATGCTTTTAAATTATACAAAACTATAGCTTGCAATGCATTTCAAAGATAAATAAAATTTCACTAGAAAAAAGATAAACATAATTACCTATTGAAGTATTCAACAACTAAAACTTGATTAAGTACATTTTATATAATAAATATGATTGTAATGTCAGAACATAAAAAAGGGGGTCTAAAGCATCTCTTCCAAATATTATAATTTTAACAAGTGAGCCCAAGTGGTTGTGGAGCAGGACCAGCATTAAGCCAAGCATTTTTATCTACGATATAATCATCCAACCTATAATATGCTTGTCTACATAGTGTGCGTTTAATGCATGTTTTAAATTTCTTCTCATTTAGTTGAAGAATATCGAGTGGTATTTTATTATAACATTTTACACAATACCCCATAAAAGAAGTGTGTACTTTTGACAATCTGAAACGTGGTTGATCTAATTTGTTCCTATTTCTAGTATTAAAATTATGCCTGTCACTTATCTTACTGAAAAGATGTAGGTTTTTTCTAACATACATAATATTTTCATAAATATATTGGCAAGGTACCGTCATGATGTTAATTTCTTTAAACAGTTCCCTTAGAGAGTCGCGTCTGCGGAGGTTGTAGATGGCTCTGATAGCCCTCTTTTGCAGAACAAAGATAGAAACAATATCTGCAGCCCGTCCCCACAGCAAAATACCGTAAGACATGATGCTATGAAAGTAACTAAAATAGACCAGTCTCGCTGTATCCACGTCTGTTAATTGGCGAATTTTCCAAACAGCGTAGGCGGCTGAACTTAGCCGCCCTACAAGTGATGTTAAGTGAGGACTCCACTGCAGCTTAGCCAAGCGTGATTCCCAGGAAAACAGTTTTTTCGACGAATTCTAGTATCTCTTTGTTCAATACAACGTGACATTCACTACTTCTAACATTCGGTAACGCGAATCTTATGCATTTAGTTTTCTTCTCATTTAATACCAAATTATTTACAGTAAACCAATTATGGACCATAATCATAGCGTTATTTACGTCGTCAAGCTCCTGTGCATGTCTGCTTACTTTAAAAATCAGTGATGTGTCATCAGCAAATAACACCATTTGTGGTCGGTTTTTCAGTAAATGAGGTAAATCATTTATATATACTAAAAAGAGGAACGGACCCAATATTAAACCCTGTGGTACCCCCATTTTGACTATTAAACCCAATGAATTCACACCATTTATTTGAACTTGCTGCAATCTATCATTCAAATATGATTTTACTAAGTTAAGCGCAAGTTTACCCAGTCCGTAATGCTCAAGTTTCAAGAGCAGTGTTTCGTGATTCACGCAATCAAATGCCTTGGAAAGGTCACAAAAGATGCCTATTGCGTCTTGTGCCTCTTCCCATGCGTTAAAAATGTGTTTCAATAATGTGACACCGGCGTCAGTTGTACAACGTCCTTTGGTGAAACCATACTGTTGATCGTGTAAGATGTCATTACGATTGAAGTGATTGAGCATTTGATTTAACATTACTTTTTCAAACACCTTGCTGAAAACAGGCAAAACCGATACAGGTCTATAATTATTAGTGTCTTTGCTGTCACCGGATTTAAAAAGTGGAATAACTTTACTATACTTCATTAAATCTGGGAATATCCCTTGATCTACACACAAATTAAATATTAAAGCTAGATATGGTGCAATTGTCTCAATAATAGATTGACAAACTTTAGTAGACATGCCCCACAGATCTTCGGTAATTTTAATCTTAAGTTGCTTAAAAGTCTTTACAACGACCACAGGGTTTATATGTTTAAATTTAAATTCCACAGGGCAAGCTGAAACATTCGCTTTTAATAGATCAATAGCAACTGAGGGAGAGGAATTTAAAGTTTCTGTAGTTTTAATTGGAATATTTGTAAAGAAAGTTGCAAATTCCTCAGCAACATTAATGTTATCGCTAACGAGACCGCGGGAAGTTTCCAGTGTGTAATCAGCATCATGTCTTTTGTTCCTGTTCGTTTCATTGTTAATTATTTTCCAAACTGTCTTTATTTTATTGTCTGCTGATTTAACCTTATTGCTAATGTATGAAGCTTTAGCCGCGTTGCAGACATTTTTAAAAGTTTTAGAATAAGAACCAACATACTTATTAAAAGTTTCCGTGTTTATATACGGCTTAAGGCCATACAGTTCAAATAATCTTTCCCTACTCTTCCTGATACCTTTAGTTGCCCAGTCACTGAATAAAAACTTGGGGCAAATAGTTTTAGTTTTTTTCTTAAAATAATTATTGAACTCTGTTTGCACTAATGAAAAGAATTCTTCATACAAAATATTCCCATTGTTCATACTTAGGCCATGAGCACTTAACCTGCTAATTAAAGTGCTATTAAATTTATTTAAATTAGTCGATGTTATTGGTCTAGTTTGTATCTGCACTTTCTGTAATGGTGTGTTGGACTCAAAAGTAACAGTTTGACCGCTGTGATCCGAAGGGAGATAATTTACAATGGCTTTATCTAAATAGTCACAGCAACAAAAAACATTATCAATACATGTTGCAGTAGTTGTAGTTATTCGCGTAGGTTCAAAAAACACATTTGACAGATTAAATGATTTGAAGAGGCTTAATAATCTACTGCTATTTGAATTATTTTCCAAAATATTAATATTGAAGTCACCACAAATAATTACTGATTTCTTACCAGTTGCAAGTTTTGCTAAAACCTCTTCCATTACTAACTCAAATATAGAGTAATTTAGATAATTTGGTGTTCTGTAAACGCACACTATAAAATGCTTATCTAGCTCAACACATGACAATTCAATGCTATGTTCAACCGATAGTTCCACTATGTCTTTACGAGTCTTAGATTTTATACAATTTTTAATTAAGATTAGTGAACCTCCACGCAGTATGGATTTTCGATTAAAACAACTGCCCACATTATAGTTATCATAATTAATTAGCATTTCGTAATCTTTCAACCAGTGTTCAGTTATACAAATAATATCAAACATTGTTTTTTCTAAAAACAATTATATTTCTAATTGTTTGGAAGAAAAACCTTGAATATTTTGATGAAACAATTTCAAGGAATTCTGCTTAGCCCCTTTTTTACAATTAACTAATTGAGTGCTAGAAGATACCCTGTTGATGGTGAGATTAATAACACTGTTACTGGTACCTTCTGTTGTCTTACTGACTAGTTTAAATTACTAAAGCTAGCTATCTTAATATTAGTATCATTACTAATTTGTTTGGTGCTAATAACAGCAGACTTCGACATACTACTTATGTCTGAGTTTATAATAAAAACTAATAGCCATGCTATTTGACGTCTAAAACTAATAGGCAGATACGCTGTATCCCTAGTCGATTTTAATTTCTCCACAAAAGTGTTGGTATCAAAAAATATAAGCTTGTCACTATAGCGAGTAACTAATAACTGCATGTGGTTATTTAGCATAAGTATATTATGATTTTGCCTCTCTAGCCACTCCTCATAGAGGGGACTTATCGCCACAATTGTGGCATGCAAATTCTTTGCCAAATAGTAAATATCCCTGGCGATGGCGCATGCTTATTTTCATCTCTCACCTATTTGGTGAACAGTAACGTGGCCATGTCATTGTCTTCTCAAATTCGAGACAGCATTGTACGCCACGTGTCTAAAAACTGGGAAATATTCCAACCTTTCACCCAGGATCGGTCAGGAGGAGCTGTTTATGGTTCAAAGCGTGAATACGTCGCTGGCTTCTCCAGCTAATAGCAGCTCCAGAGAATAAGCACACCATTCCAGATGTTGACCTTCCAGTAGTTTGGTCTCCTGCATGATCTGCGTCGCTGTAGCAGACTAAGCGTGGAGGCGACTTTTTCGTATAGGTTAGCCCATTCTGTTGGGTCCCTTTCAAGTACCGGAAGATTCGTTTTACCAGCATGATATCTTTCTTAGTAGGTGCTCCGAGGTTTCGAGATGCAACACCCAGAGCATATGAAATATCAGGCCTTGTGCCTACTGATAAATATGCCAAAGCACCCACAGCTTGTCTATATGGGAAATTCGCGTTGACATCTCCTTCATCTGCCGTCTCATTTTCTTTGATGATTGGCGTTGGTGCTGGTTTGCAATTAGACATTCTATATTTTTCTAACACTTTCTTTGTATAGGCCTTTTGACATAGTGAAATGGTTTTGTCCTTACGGACATTAATTTCCATTCCAAGGAAGTATGACGCAGGTTTCGTAGTTATCTTAAACCTTGTTTTCAATTCCTTGATAAATTCGTCTCCTGCTCCGGTTGTATTATATGCTACAAGTCCATCGTCAACATAAAGACCAATAAAGACTTTAGATTGTCCTCTGATTCGAACATATAAGCATGGATCCACTTCACTCTGTTGGAAATCAGAATTTATTAAGAATTCGGCAATGCAGGTGTTCCAGCAGCGCGGTGCCTGCTTCAGACCATAGAGGCTGCGTTTCAGCTTGCAGACTCGTTTGGTGCCATCCTGATAGCCATCAGGCTGTTTCATGTAAATATCTTCCTTTACTGTGCCGTTTAGAAAGGCGGTTGTAACATCGAACTGATGTAGTTTTAGATTTTCTCGAGCAGCTATAGCAAGCAATGCTCGTACGGTGCTCAGACGAACCACCGGACTAAATGTTTTATCATAATCAACTCCAGGTCGCTGGGAGTAACCCTTGATAACCATTCTGGCTTTAAACCTATCGACGGTACCATCAGGATTCATTTTTACTTTAAACACCCATTTGCAAGAGAGGGCTTTTCGTCCTTTGGGTAAATCAACCAGATCCCAGGTTTGGTTGTCATGCAGTGAAGTTATTTCATTATGCATGGCATCTTGCCATTTCTCTTTGTAAGGAGATTCCATCGCTTCTTTGAAGGTCTCAGGCTCTTTAGGCTTGTGAAGGTTTTCAATTTCTTCAGCTGCTGCCAAAATAAAATCATCATAGCGCTTAGGAGCTGTGATTTTTGACCTGTCTCTCAAAATCCTCGTTTGAACGATCGCATTTTATTCAGCATCAGTATCTGGTTCATCATCATGCAAAGATTCGGAAAAAGATTCGTATTCACTTTCATTATTCGCTGGTTCCACTTGTCGAACGTTTTCAGTGCTGTCGACCAAACTTTGTTGCGTTTCATCTTGATCATCTGCGTCACTCTCATGCTGCTGATCATCTCTTTCATGATTGTCAAGCTTAATATCCACTTGCTTGCGTTTTGTTTGCTGCGATGACGTTTCATTAGGTTGTTGTTCGTGTGAGAACTCTAAATCGGTTAGAAGTCTGGAGCATTTTTATTCGATTCATCGTAGAACATAGTCTTCAATACCCTAATGTCTTTTGAAATTATGATGCTGTTCTTCGAGGGTATAAAGATCCTGAAAGCTTTAGATGTTTCAGAGTATCCCGCAAACATGCCAGGAATTGCCTTTGGTGCAAATTTGTGACCATTAGTGCCTTTCATCAGAACGTAAGTCTTGCAACCGAACACGTATAAATGATTAATACATGGCTTTCTCCCAACCCATCGTTCGAATGGCGTTTGGTTCTGAACGGCGCTGTTTATACTCCTGTTTGATAGGTAGTTTGCAGTGAATACTGCTTCGCCCCAGAATTTTAATGGTGCCTGTGCGTCAATCATTATTGCTCTGGCTTTCTCTACAAGGGTACGATTCTTCCGTTCAGCAACTCCGTTTTGGTTCGGGGTGTAGGGTGCGGTGAGACGTCTCTGTATCCCGCAACGTTTCAAATAAGTGTTGAACTCTTTGTTCACATACTCAGTACCATTATCTGATTGTAAGAATTTGATTTTGGTCCCAGTGTGCGTTTCCGCTAACTCCTTGAACTCTTTAAATTTTTCTAATACTTAATTCTTGCTTTTAATCATGTAAGCTCGACTGTATCGGCTATAGTCATCTATGAAAGTAACGAAGTACTTGTTTCCGCTTACTGTGGGTGTTCTGATAGGTCCACACACATCGCTATGAACGATTTCTAAGCGTTCTGTTGTTTGTGAGCTGTTTTCTCACGGGGGGCAGGTACTCGATGGAGTTTTGCTTGGATACATATTTCACACTCTGGCAAGGTTTCAGATGCATCAAAGTTCAAGCCAAGCAAATTCTCGTTTTTAAGTGCATATTTCAAATCTATGGCGTTCATGTGACCAAGTTTTCTGTGCCAGTCGTAGATGTTTGCTGAATTCGTTTTATTTTTAGCAATTGGAATTGAAACAGTGTCATCATTATGATTGGCCAGATTGTTGCGCTCGTGTTTATTTGGTTTGATGTAATAAAGACCATCTCCTTGTTTAAATGCGGTGAGAGTAATTCCATCTTTTGGATTGTTGACCGTCGCTTTAGTGTTTGTGAAGAGGACAGAACAGCCAGCATCAGTCATCTTACTGACAGACAGCAAGTTAGTGCACAGATTAGGTACATACAGAGTGTTTTTTAGCTGTGTAAGGGCTATGCCATTACCATTTTTTGTTACAAAGGAAACTGTACCTTTTCCTTTAATCTCTGCAGTTTGTTCTTTAGTTGCAAAGTTCAGTTTTCCGGATGTTCTTTCTATAGTCTTAAATAAGTCTCGTTGATAAGTCATATGAGACGTACAACCGCTATCCAAAACCCAAATGCAGTTTTCAGATTTTTCGTTATGTGTAAGGAGGCACTGCATAGCAAAATTGTTCCTATGAGAACCATTAGTATGTTTATTAGGCTTCTCATTGTTTTTATTCCAGCAATTGGTACAAATTTTGTGAGCCTTGCGTTTGAAGATATTTCCACTACGTTTGCAAATTTTACAGGACGTGTATAGGGCTTCTTCTTGGAAAGAGGATTCAGGTTCGTCGTTATTAGTCATGTTTTGGCTATGACGTGCTTCACATTCTTCTATTATTTTAGTTTTAAGCTCCTCTGGCTTCGGAAGAGTGTCTCGCGATTCTATAGCGACTCTGAAATTCTCAAATTCATTTGAGAAACTGTACAACATCATAATTGTTAACAAGTCCTCATTAATACCTACGTCCATGTCTGCAAATTTGTCAACTATATCCATGAACTTGTTTAGATGAGTTCTTACATCGTGGCCCTCTAATTTAGTTAGGATCAGTTGCTTTAATAGGGATGCCTTTCGCGCAGGCGTACTGGCGTACGTGTCTTTCAATTTTTCCCATAATGCTTTAGCAGTAGTGCAATTTTTAATTTGTTTAAGCTCAGAAAGAGCGATTATTAGTATGAGTTCAGATCTCGCCTGTCTATCGCCTTCTTTATCAACCACTGCAGTATCAGTCTCAATGTATTTCCATAGTTTGTTTCGCACGAGAACAGCTTCAGCCTGTATCACCCAAGTGTCATAGTTCTCTCTAGTTAGAGGGAAAATTTTAGTGCTCGACATTTTGGGTAGGTACTTAAAACTTATTACTCCGTACACGCTCTGCTACCATGTTAAATGTTGTTGATTAGAAAATAAAGAAATACATTATTTCGGTTAAGACAGACACAGTATTTTATTATATATGACAACAACAAAGAATAACAGTATCCTAGCAACTACAATGATGTACCATAGATACTTCACAGTTACTAGTAAGAACGACTAATACTAAAAACTATTATAGTTATTACCACAGTGTGAAATACCTACACAATAAGTAATTCGCAAAGAAATAGAAATAACAAAATTCCAACCCGGCAATAGGTAAAAACACAATTATTATCCTCCAATTTAAAATTAGGAAGCGAAACAAACCAATACGAAAACCAAACAACGATGATGAAAAATATTTCAAAGCAAAATAGTAGTAAGTAATAACAAAATATCGCAGAACAGAAATTTCGGTAACTATAGCTTGAGCGTGTATCGCTTAGGTTTGTATTCTGTGATTGATACATGACTTCGTTTTTTGATATGATCGGCTTGCAAGCCGCGACCAAGGTTTAAACATTGTGAAGTTTTCCCCTTGGCATTCTCGACTTTAATGCTACAAATGCAACGTTCAAATTACCTGAATACCAATTAGAACCTCATTTCATTATCTTTTAGCAGATGCCTGCATACTGAAAAATACTGGCCACCTAGAACTGGCATAACAACTTTAGAACGTTATCACGCCTGCACTGAAACATACTGGCCACCTAGAAAAAAAACTAAATATAAACCTCAAGAAACTTCCAAAAATTCTTATTTTAATGTAAAATATGCATTAACGCGTTGTCGTAAAATTTAATTTAGATCTTTATCGGTCTCCGAATTCTAATTTCAATGTAAAGTATGCAATAACTCGTTGCCGTAAGATTCAACTTGGATCTTAACTGCATTTGGTACATTTTTCATACAAACATTAAAAACCCTTATTTTCACCCTTAAGCGCCGAATTTCGTAAAATCCTTCCTTAGTGAGCACCTAGAAGTCGAAAGGAACAATCAGGCCAACATTCATGTCTCTAACTTTAAAAACATAGGAGTTTCATACAAACTTTGACACCCCTTTTCAACCGCTTAAGGTGCGAATTTATAAAAATTCTTTCTTAGTGCGCGCCTGCACCCCATAGAGAGTGCTTGTGCCAAATTTTAGACCTCACGGCCCAGTAGTTTCCGAGATTTCGTGATGAGTGGTCAGTGAGTGGACTTCTCTTTTATATATATAGATTAAGTGGAAAATTACGAAGTTTCCATGTCGAAGCAATTAGAATATAGGTAAAAAAAAAATGGTTTAAATTACTATAATCGGCATACTGCAGATAGCAATAAGAATTTTTCATACTTCTTCAAAACTATAAAGCGTTACCGACAGCTTTGTGATACGATTCTTATAATAGTCTCTTCGCTTCCATATTCACGCAATAATATAAAAGGGTCGCCTATTGCGGCTTACTGATGTTAACAGAAATAATCGATGACTCTATCAGCCCCACAATATTGAGCGTACTGCGTGGAAATATCTGTGGACGAAACTATCACAGTCATACTAACATAGACACGTACAGTGATGTGTCCCGTGAGTACTGAGCGAGGCCAGACTGCCCCGGGGATGTCCCCACGGGGTTATAATAGTTGTGCTAAGTTTAACGGGGGTCGTTCAATATTAATTCAGCAGACGTAGCGAGCTAATTCCTAATATTAACAAAACATCGAGGTATACTTACTGTTATATTTACTGAAGCTGAACATTGAAATATTATATTATGGACTTATACAATTATACATAGACAAGGTTTTGTGTAACACACTTTATTTGAGATATAATCTTAACTTTAATTGCTGAATCGCATGATCATCATTTATATTAATTGTGTGGAGTGGCTATTCAGAAACTATGGGCTAGAAAATGTTCATGTAACGAAACGTTGGAGCTACATAGACAGAGAGTTGGCGCAGCAATAAAGTGGCAGAGGTTAATGTGCACCTTGGTGGAGCACTCGGTTCAATCGGTACACGGTTACGCGTGTAACAATTATGACAGATGACTTGCGATACACAGCAGTTTCAACAGGTCATAAATAGAACTATTGAAACGATGGTACTCGGTGGGACGGTTTCGGGCGTCACGTTTAGCAGTTTTGTTTTATTTTCTAAAACTTGTGTTAGGTTTAGCCGAATATTAATGTGTAATAATGGTGGATTATTAACCATTAAGTGTTCATGAACATGCATTAGTGTAGGAAATGAAACAAAACAGTGCAACAGCAGTTCAAGTTCTCACAAGAAGTCCGCGTGAGATCTCAGTAAAGTGCCACATCTTTACTGAAACTCAACTTAGGATTCCGTACCTCAAGAGGAAATGACGGAACCCTTATAGGATCACTTCGTTGACCGTTTGTCTGTCTGTCCGTCTATCTGTCTGTCTGTCTGTCTGACAGTCTGTCAATACCATTTTTCTCAGGAACGCGTGGAGGTATCAAGTTGAAATTAATATCAAGCACGTAAGTCTACGGTCCCTTGAGTCTTTAAAAAAATCAAGTTTCTAAGTCAACGCATTAAAAAATACGCTTATGCATAGACATATTTTGATACTCGCTATTAAATCAAAATCTATAGGGTACTTCCAGTTGACCTAGAATCATGAAAGGCAAGAAGCTACGTCTCAGAGCACAAGTAAAGGAAAAAGTCCGAAAATCGTTAATTAGTAGTTTTCTAACATAAAAATAAAAAAAACGATTACTACATTTGCAGTTGGAAAAAAACTTACATTGACAGTGGCGTAGAAATGCAAAATAATATTTATTTGCATAAAACATGGTGTTTGATTTAAAAAATACAATAAAAAGCATACATGTTTTGCATACCTACTTATATAAACTTCTCTCGCTCTGGGTAGAGCGGGAGGTCGTGTCAGTCTTTTACTGACTAAAACCCACCCGTGAGCATTACTGCTTTGCAGAAGGAGGTGACGGCCTACCATGCTCTCTCGCTCCGAACCATGGCGTGAACCAGGGCTGGACGCGAGAGATCGCCGCCGCCGATCGCCTCCGTGAGGACACGGCGGTGTCTTATCCATGTTCATTTTCAGACCCACTCTTTCGGAAGCTCTACTGAGGTCATCGAGCATTACACTGAGGTCCTCCATAGTCTCAGCCATGACAACTATATCGTCGGCAAACCGAAGGTGAGTGATGTACTCGCCATTGATGTTGATGCCTAGCCCTTTCCAGTCCAGAACCTTGAAGACATCCTCCAGTGCAGCGGTGAACAGTTTCGGAGAGATAACGTCTCCCTGCCTCACATCTCGCTGCAGAAGGATAAGTTTCGAGGTCTGGTCCTGGAGTCGGACCGACATAGTGGCGTTTTTGTACAGACACTTCAGCACCTCGATGTACCGATAGTCGATCTGGCACCGTTGAAGAGACTGCAGTACAGCCCATGTCTCGATCGAATCAAAGGCTTTCTCGTAGTCCACAAACGCTAAGCAGAGAGGCAGGTTATACTCTTCGGTCTTCTGTATAACCTGCCGCAGCGTATGTATGTGGTCTACTGTGCTAAAGCCTTTACGGAATCCGGCTTGTTCGGGAGGCTGGAAGTCGTCAAACCTGCGCGCGAGACGGTTCGTAATGACTCTTGAAAACAGCTTGTAGACATGGCTCAGAAGTGAGATGGGCCTATAATTCTTAAGGAGGGTATTGTCACCCTTCTTAAAGAAAAGGATCACCACACCTCTGTTCCATGCCTGTGGCGTTTTGCCCGGTATGACGGAATCAAAGAGCTTCTGGAGGACCATGAGAACGGGTTTTCCGCCGGCCTTCAGGAGCTCGGCCGTAATTCCATCATCACCCGGCGCCTTGTTGTTTTTAAGCTGCTTCAGAGCCATCCTAATCTCGTACAAGCTGACGTCCGGGATGTCTTCAGTGTAATGTCGGGTCAATCTAGCTCTTGGGTCATTTGCCAGATTCGTACCGGGGTTATATGTTGATGTGTATAACTGCCCATAGAACCTCTCGATCTCTCCCAACAGCTTAGGTTTGGCGGATACGATCCTGCCGTCATCGGTCTTCAGTTTTGCAAGCTGGCTCTGCCCAATAGACAGATCTCTTGAAAAGACCTTGGAGCCCTTATTTCGCTCTATCGCGTCCTTAATGCGGTCTGCATTAAAGCGGCGAAGGTCGCTTTTCAAGGACTTAGAGATCTGTTTATTGAGCTGGCGGTACTTAAGCGCATCATCTGAAGACTGCAGTATCAACTCGCGCCTCTCCTCCATGAGCTTTATAGTAGGATCAGAGAGCTTCTTGTTTTTATTTGTACGACGGGTCTTAAAGATCTTAGACCCGACCGTATGGACAGTTTCCACGAACCCATCGTTATTATCGTCCACGGAGCTCCCTAGGCACTCGAAACGATTCTGAAGTTCGAGCTGAAAGTTCTCGGGGTTTTGGACTTGGATCGGTGCTGGGCGGAGCGTAGACTTCAACAGTCGAGATCTTTCCAGCTTGATATTTAAGTTTAATGTGCCTCTTACCATGCGGTGATCACTTCCGGTTTTCACCGCGTTGATCACAGAGACATCATTGAATACTTGCTTCTTCGTCGACATGATGAAGTCAATCTCGTTTTTTGTTGCACCATCAGGGCTCTGCCAGGTCCACTTTCTGTGCTCACGTTTTCTGAAGAAGGAATTCATCATAAAGAGGCCTTCCTTCTCCATAAAACTGGCCAGTACATGACCTCGGTGGTTCCGACGCCCACCTCCAAATTGCCCCACTCGCAGCTCATCATCGTTTCGTTTGCCCAGTTTTGCATTGAAGTCCCCCATAACAACGGTGAAGTGAGTTTTAGAGCCATGCATGGCTCTTGAAATATCCTCATACATGGTCTCCACCTCATCGTCAGGGTGTGAAGAAGTCGGGGCGTAAACCTGTACGACCTTCAGCGAATATCGTGCGGATATTCTGAGTATAAGGTACGCCACCCTGGTCGACACACTCTCGATCTTCACCACGTTGCTCACAAGGGACTTATGGACGATAAACCCGACACCACCTTGGCGCTACCGTAGCCAAGGGTAGGCGGGCCGCCGGGTACTAGGGGCCGTTTTTTATTAGTGCTTGTCATTTAATGGGGGGGGATTGCCATAATCGCCACGCTTGGCAGGCGGGTTGGCGATCGCAGTATGGTGTTAAAAAAAAAAAAAAAGCGTAGAGAACGCTGCTGCCGATTCTCTAGTAAGTCCCTTAGTCGCCTTTTACGACACCCACGGGAAGAAATGGGAAGATGCTATTCTTTACGTCCGGCACCGCACGGAACGTTGAGTTTTTACTACAGCCAATTTTTGTCTTTGTTAGTATCGAATTATGTGTCAAATTGATGTAATAGCTTTTCAACATCAAAATCAAAATCAAAAATATTTTTATTTCACATAAGCCTACATGGGCACTTATGAAACGTCAGAAGCTAGGTGCACGGTTCCAATTGGTCGTTTCCTATGGATAAGAGCCGGCAAGAAACTCCACGGTCACTCTTTAAAAAAAATAAAATTGGCTTTTACAATGTTTTCAAATTACAGTGTTAATAGGTATGAGAGGACAGCGTAGGCCCATCAAAAGTACCAGGAACTTAACAAAATAGAAAATGGTTTAAAGATCTACAGTCTATTATGCCTACAACGTCCTCACATTGACAAAAAAAAAACAATATAAAATATGATTAAAATAATAAAAGTTAGAATCTTGTTGATATTTAAATTGTAGGTATAATAATGTCAAGTAAGAAAAACATTATGTCAGTGAAGTTTGTCCAAGTGGCTTTGCATTTGTTTTCACTCCTATTTATAAACTTAATGTTAGACTGTCTTTTCGATTAATAAATACATTTCTTTAATCAATTTGAGTATTAGTTTTAGGTTTTTTATTTTTATAGTATTTGTAGCGTAGTGTCTTTTTGATTTTGCAACTTCGTTTTAGCCCTTTGCTTATCTAATTTTGATAACGATAGAGTTATAGGTCTTCAAATTAAATAAACGCCTAAAATATTCTTCGTCACTGTCGTATACTATACAGGTAGATCAGATATTAATAGTTTTGTCATTATAATAATAGGTTGTGGGTATTCAATAAAAAACTAGTCTTGGTCAACCCGTCTTTCATTTACGACATGGTGGCAGCGGTGCTGAGTAGTTAATTGAAATTAACACCCATTAAGCCCGATTTATGTTAAAAAATACAGTAAAAGTGATAGTGACTATCGTGAATAAGTGAAAACAATGGAACACGAACGGCCTCCGGCGGAATTGTGTCTGGAAGGTGGGCCGGCCAGTCGGGCCGAAGCGTGGCAAAAATGGCTTAAACAATTCAATGTGTTTCTAAAAGCGTCTGGTGTCCACAAAGAAACAACTGATATCAAAGCAAGTTTATTGGTGAATCTGGTCGGATCAGAGGGGTACGACGTGTATACAACTTTCAAGTTCACCAAAGACGAGAACAAAGAATGCTTCGATACGCTTGTGCAAAAATACAATGAACATTTTGGAACCAAACAGAACACTACGATGGCTCGATTTAAGTTTTTCACAAGAAACCAGGAAGAAGGTGAGTCTATAGACGACTATGTAACGGCACTAAAGCTTCTCACTCAGCGATGTGAGTTCGAGCATTTAGAAGAGGGCCTGGTGCGAGACAGGATCGTGTGCGGGGTCCGAGACGGCAAGCTGCGCGATCGTCTCCTCAGGGCAGACGATCTCACTCTGGCAAAGGCTGTTAAAGTCTGTCAAGCTAACGAGATGTCCACGGAGGAACAGATGCAGATAGAGGGTATCAAGACTCAGGTAGTAGCAGTGGATGCGATGTACGCGCGCGGCGCGTACCGTGGGGGTACGAGTGGAGACGCAGCGCGAGGCAGCGCCGGCGCGGCGGTGGCGGCCGGGCGAGGACGCGGTGGCGGCCGGGCGAGGACGCGGTGGCGGCCGGGCGAGGACGCGGTGGCGGCCGGGCGAGGACGCGGTGGCGGCCGGGCGAGGACGCGGTCGCGGCGGGGCCGGAGCGCGCCAGCCACAGCGCGGTGCGGCGGCGGCCGCTGTGGGTGGCGTGCCCGCCCAACAGCGTGTGCCTGGAAAAGTGTTGTGTGCTGCGTGCGGTATAGGTAGTTGTGATAGCTATAAATGTGCGGCTAAAAATGCAATGTGCTTTTGGTGCAGTGAAAGAGGACATTGTAAAAACATGTGTCCGAAATTACGTAGGCGCGTGTTACAAATCAACGCCGGTGTCGACCCCGACGCCGACGTGATCGGCGGCGAGTGCGACGACGGGTTGTACTATGTTTCTGTGCTATCGAGGAAGATGGATCGTAAAGACTCTAAATGGTATGAAACTTTAATTTTTAAATGTACCGGGGCTAGTGAAAGATTTAAGTTAGATTCAGGGTCAGATTTAAATGTAATTTCACTTAGTACATTTCAGGGACTAGGGCTGCCAATATTTTATTAATGGGGCGGCGACCGAATACTAGGTTACCATCGCACGCAGCAAAGTTGCAGCCAAGTCGAGATAATGAGATATATTACAAAGAGATGTTACGTAAACAGCAGGCTGATAAGACGTATTATGATAGGCGGGCGAAACCGCTACCAGTGTTATTGGCCGGCCAACCGGTACTCGTCACTGACGATGGCAAACGCAAATCTGCACGAATCGTAGGCCGCGCGGCTCAGCCTCGTTCTTATTTTGTCATAGACAATACGGGTAGGCGATACAGGCGGAACCGACGGCATCTGGTACAGCAGCTAAACGATGACAATGTAACCCCCGGCCCTTCTCATGATCAGATGAGCGAAGATGAGACTTGGAGTAGTCCCAAAAGCGGTAGCGATGGGAGCCCCGGGACAAGCTATGACATTGCCACTCCCATCCCTCCACAAGACTCACCAATTCAGCGCATTCGTAGACCGGCGGCTATACTAGCACGAAAGAAAATTGAAAACTGTATACAAAACCAATAAAAAACACAACCTATCTACGTAATGGGTTAAATGTAACATGTCTAAACGAGTAGTGTTAAAATGTAAAATTAGAGCATTTTTTCCAAAAACTTAATATGTGAATATTTTAGATTATGTTTATATTAAACAAACATAGATATAAGAACAATAGTACCAACTCAGATAAAATAGTATCAAACAATGTTAAAATAAGAATTATAGGATTAAGTATAATCACAGCATAGAATGTACATACACAAAAACATGTAGATGTATAAAAAAAAAAAAAAAACAAAGGAGATGTCGTATACTATACAGGTAGATATTAAGAGTTTTGTCATTATAATAATAGGTTGTGGGTATTCAATAAAAAACTAGTCTTGGTCAACCCGTCTTTCATTTACGACAGTCACGTTCATTTTTTCGTTTCCCATGACTAATTTTCACTTTGTTAATACTTTTTGCAATGAAAATATAAAGATTTTTAAGGATGTAGATTGAATTGTTGAAAAACACAGCGTAACAGTGCAACACACGAAGAACGAATGAGATTTGGGTGACAGTTGACAGATGACACAGTCTAGTAATTTTTTTTTTTTAGTCTCTCAACCGTGTGCAGTGTAGTACATTTATGGAACGTTACTACCATGGGAATTAAATCTCGAGGATGCAACATTGAAGTAAAATTACTATAAATGATTACGTAATATTTATAGATATTTATAGATACTTGTAGTATATTATCTTAGATTTTATATTGTTTTTTTAATATAATAAGCTGTTTCAAACGATTAGCACAATACTGTCGGTTTATGTTGATATTCTGTTGAATTATATCTAAGAATTACGAATCATATTAAATTGCTTACTCTTATTAAGTAATATTAATAATATTTGGTATTTGTTTAATATTATTGTATTTGATTCGATGTTCATTTGATATCGTTGTTGAGTCATGTTATCACGTGACCGGGGTGGTCAGGTGATAACATGACCTTGTTTACAAGAACCGATGATATAAAGGAGGGAGCGTTCGGTGAGAGGTCAGTTCTATTTAGCTTTTGAGCTGTACGAACCTCGATTATAAACAAGTGTGTTGGATCGAATAGTGAGTTGCTCGGTTGGCATTCAACGCTTGCTATTTGTGTAACATCTATAATTCTATACATATACCTATAGGTTTGAGGGGCTTCTGACACGCGCGACACGCCCACGCGGACCGCGCATTGTATCTAGTTCCTGCCATGCCCGATCGCACGGGGCGCACTGGATCGTCCGGTGTGGACCCAGCTAATAATATTTGTTTTTGACACTAAACGTCAAAGTTTTGCATTTTTCTTTTAGATGAATCAAATCAAATCAAAAGTCATTTATTCAAACTAGGCTGAGAATCAAAACATTAAATTAAATTAGTTGCCTTATGTTAGCTAGCACACGCCATTATACCTACCTATAAAAAATATAAAAATCGTCGAAAACTATACTTAAGCAGAAATAACGTAAACAGAACGTACCTAAATAAAAGCCTCCAGGCATAACGGGCGTGCCCGCTTACATAAAGCTATACTCAATACTCAAATCCTTATTGCATTCCACAATGATGAGGTTAGAGAACAATCGTGGACCCTGTCGGGCACAGCAAAAGAAAGATAGTAGGTGCAGACGAGGGCTCACAGTTTATCTTCTAATCTAACTTAATCTAAAAAATATTTAGGTTTTGTGTATTCTACATGTGTTTACAGCTATAGCTGTAACTCGAAGTTACAAATGATAAACAAGCGCCATCGAAGTAAAATAAAAACAGTTATTATTAATAACAATAACAAAACCATGGTCAGCAAGACGACCATTGCAGTCACCACAAGCAGCACCCGTTCACGAGCATAACGCAAAGATCAGCCATTACCCCTCTCGCCATATTTGAGGGAAGGAGGCAACCCGACCCCCGACGCTACCGCAAGCAGTGACATCTAAGGGAGCATGACGAACTTGCTGCCGGTTGCTCAGGCAAGAATAATATAATCAATTGTCGAGGTCGCTAGCTAACCAATTATCAACTACTCATTTATTTTATTTATTTATAAAGGTACACCAACAGCTTCTGTATACAAAATATCAAATAAAAGACAAAAACCCATAAAAAAAACATTGTAATGAGTAGATTATGTCAGTAATAAATTAAAATTAAAACAAATTGATTTATACAGTCAAATAAAATAAACAATTATAAGAACTCATATAACCTGTCAGTCGTATTGTATTTAATTTGTTAACTTTCTGGCATTTTAACAAGTTCTGATTTTTCTAATTAATCTATTAATTTTAATATTTTTTTTTATCTTATTATGGCTAGAAAACAAATGGTTATCGTATCAACAGTTAAATCTATTGTTACAATTGGCTCAACACATGTGGGTACGGACCGGCTACCAACCAACTCATCATAAAGACTGCAGGTGACAGCAGACTCTTCACTGGCTTTTAGAGATTCTAAATGGCTTATTGTGTTGTGGGCCCTGCTTAATTCCAGTTCTAATCCAGATATCCGTCTCAAAGCCAGTTCGTGGGTGTCACTATATTGCTGGAAATTTGACACAAGTTGACGGAGGTGTTGATGCTGGTCGAGTATGTCCATATGCTGTATATAATGTAGTTCAGCCAACTGGTTCTTAAGCTCAGCTCATTATTAATATACTGAATTTCAACCTCGCTGTCATCTCTTTCCTGTAGCAGCTGATTGCATTGTTTTTGACTAGATTCCAATTCTTTCAAGGTAGCCCTCAGTTTTTCCTCCAAGGATGCAACTCTACGGGTCAACATATTGATAGACCAACCCTAGAGGCACCCTGGAATGAGAGAAGAGAAAGGTAAGTGAGTAAATGGAATAAGATATGGAACAAAGTACTAGGATGAAGGGCCTATTGGGAGTTTAAATTATTTAGAATTTAAAGAAAACAAAGGTATGAAAGCTAAGTATGTAATCTCAATTATGGGATGATAAATTTAATACTTATTTACTGTTATGTCTTAAGATGGTAAAATTCTAGAAAAAAAAGGGAAAAAACAATAAAATTATGTTTTGTGAAATGGTGCTAAATACTACTATTTTAAAGTGATTGTAAATCCGTTTTTTAACATTAATTTCATGAACTGGCACTGATACTGTAATTTAACATAACAGACGTATGTCTATTAATAAAGTGCAGTGATTTATATGGGTCTCTAACGTATTTAATGTGATTTTATGCTAGATAACCATGAACATAATGTCCAGTACAATAAATATAATTATAGGGTTATTTAGGACGCAGCTCACAGGGACGAGCAATGTACTCTTTTTACATAAATGAATATGCTTAAAATTAAAACAAATACTCCCCGGGTTATGTGGTGATTTCTAATCCGTCCGTTGGATGACAGCTGGTACTAGTTCATTGATTTTTCTTTAATTTTGCAACGAAATTACTCACAAATACAAACAAATCCTTAATATTTATAACTATATCTATCGAATTTAAGCACTTGTATCAATACACAAAAAATATTAATTTTACAATTTAATTCTAACACAAAAATATTTGACGGCCGGCTGCCAATATAAGTGTGTAATCTATGGGCTGCCAGTTTATCAAAAGGAGGAGATTCCACAGAGTACATTTTATATGGAGATTCTCTAGACTCTAGATCTTCTCTAGATATTCCATGTTAGCTATTGAATGGCTGTGATTGGTTATTTAATTTTTAACCAAAATTACAACAAATCCTCAGTTGTCATATTGTCAAATGTCACGTTAATGCTGAAGTAAACCATGAACAGTCAAAAAATCTTTGTATCTGCGAATCCTTGAAGCACCAGATTATAAATAATACTTTTAGATGGCTTATCACAATCGGAAAGCTCGAAGGACTGAAATTACATCATGATTTCAGCCAAAAGACGTCCACTGCTGGACATAGGCCTCCCCCAAAGGGGGGCGGTGCCATAATCGCCATGCTTGGTAGGCGGGTTGGCGATCACAGTGGGTATTAAAATGCATAGAGAACGCTGCTGCCCATTCTCTAGTAAATCCCTTAGTCGCCTTTTACGAAACCCACGGGAAGAAATGGGGTAGTGCTATTCACAGACTACTTTAACGAAACTACATAGTTTCGTCAAATAGAAAGGAATCACAAGCAGGAAATGTCGTCGTTCAACCGCCTGCTTACAATTAATTTATAACCTTTATCATCTCCTTATCGAATTCAATTTGTAAGCGCCGCAGTTCAAAATAGGACCCAGCCAGAGGACAGCTCATTATTTCACAAAATATTCTCCGTTTAACTAGAAATTCAGTGACGACAGAAACGGTGGCACGACGTTATTGTAGTGGTTCGAAACGACCATTGTTCTACAATCATTCCCTTGGGCGGAAACGATGCATAACGTTTGTGGTATTAGTTATAATTTTAGTGGTACGACATCTAACGACCATTGTTCTACAATCATTCCCTTGGGCAGAAACGGTACATAACGTTTTGGTATTAGCTACTGAGAGAACACTACCTCCGTAGCTATGTAACTGGTTACGTACTGGGGCATGAGCATTGGCACAAGAACCGAGGGGCCTATGCCCGGCAGTGGGTGAAGTCGGACTGCGGATGATGAACTGGTTATCTACCAGGGTGGTAGCCGACAAGCTCCAGCGCCTCCACGTTCTACACCTGCGCATCAGTCCACCTCCGCAGCTCCAACATAATAAAATTGAGGCGCTCCATAAAATGTTGATTGAACAAGTTTATCGTTCTGCCGCCATTCCGCACGATGTGTCCTCTGTAAACTTTTACTGCGCTCTTTTATAATGCAAACAAAGAAAATAGCATACAATAGGTACATATTGGAGGAACCAGACGCGCGGACAGTTGCAGTTTAATGTAAAAATTTAATCAAGCACACTCTCATTTATAACTAGGTACGAATACCTGCTATACACAAATATAGCGAGTTTAGGTAGGTATAACATTGAAACCAACTGTACACAAAAGCAAACTTTCCAACCGCTAGTTTGTGTGTAGGTACAGTCAATCTTTATCTGCGTCAGTTTTAAAATTCTTTCCTTTATGAAGACATAACACCTTTTAAAGCTACGACACTGAGCCGACTGAAACTATCTGTACTTTATTGCAGAAATTGAATAGCCTAAGCCTATGACCAATGTCGATTTGATAACAACCTAAAACTTTTTAATGTCCTGTCCATTTTACGAAATAAAAACCTTTTTATATATTAATTGTCGGACTCTGTCGGTGTCACATTTTTAATTCGGTGTGACATGTAAAGAAGATGGTACTCGTAGTATGGCTTTCCACGGTATTGACATTACGACGCATTATACAATGCTGAGTCAGTAAAGCAGATTATATGTGCAATGAGCAGACAAAACTAACCCTTGAGATGGCGAATATACAGGGTTACTGGTAATTCGACGTATATCCGTCAGGGGCTGATAAGGGGGCCAAAATGCAACAAATTGAACCCCCCATATGTATGGCCGAAATTCAATAGTTTTCGAGATATTAGAATTTTAAGGGTTTTTCGATATTTACTCAAAATTTGACATTTCATTCCAAATAAAAAAAAAAAACTACATATTTGAATGGGTACCATTAAAAATGATGTTGTAGCTGGCACTTCAATTAAGCTATGGACATAGTTAAAACTACTTAATTTAACAAAATAATGAAAATAATGAGCGATATAAGAATAATATCTTACCAATATTTTCATTTTAAGCTTCAAAAATGTTGTCTCGTCACAAAAATTTCTATGACATTAATCGTACAAATAACTAAAACAACTTGCTTATTCTGTAAGCGTTTTTAATTCGTGCCAAGGCATGTGTTTGAATCGGCGCGGGGAGAGAAAGGGTCATTTGTATTTGTATGAAATAAAATGCATAAAAAAATGTACATCAAATTTTATTACAAATTTTACATATCTTGTTCAAAATGAGCCCCTCGATTACGAATGCAGGTTCGAATTCTCTTCCTAACTTCGGTTTTCGTCACCTCATCTGTTGCGCCGCGTTTATTATTCGCTGTCGAAGTTCTTCGACTGAATTTATTGGGGTCACATAAACTAATGCCTTCATATGACCCCAAACGTAAAAATCAAGTGGTGTGATATCAGGGCTTCGTTCTGGCCACGGAATTGGCCCTCCCCTCCCAATCCATCGGTTTGGATATCTCTCGTCTAGCCACTGTCGGACAGTAATCCGGTAATGTGCTGGGCAACCATCATGTTGAAACATGAGGTTGTTTTTTATTTCTTCGGGAACATCCGCCAACAAATCGTCTAGGTTGTTTCTCAAAAACTCCTCGTAATTTTCGCCGTTCGGGGCAAGAAATGAGGGCCCACCAAATAATTATCAACGACACCCATCCATACGTTCAGGGAAAATCTCATTTGCGACGCAGTTTCTTTTAGTTTTTTTGGATTCCTGCCTGCTTTAGGTGCCCAAAAATGTAAGTTATGGTAATTCGTTATTCCATCCCGGTCAAACTTTGACTCGTCAGTCCACAAAATATTTCTTAGGAAATGTTCCTGGTCAGCGTCAGCGTTTAACATAAACCGAGAAAATTCGAGTCGCCTGGCAGGATCTCCCTCGTGCAATGTTTGAACAGGTTGATAATGGTACGGGTGTCTACCTGATAGATGTACTACCGACCACACTTTCCACTGGGACATACCGAGCTGTCTTGCAACAATGTTCGTTGAGATGTTTGGGTCATCAATAAAACACTGAAGAATGGTGTCCTCTTCGTCAGCCGTGTACCGTCGAGGTCTGCCAGCGTTGAATTGTGCTCTTTGAACACTGCCAGTTTCAGACAATCGTCGATAGGTGCTCCCGAAAACAGTAACGTGGGGAAGTCGACGATCGGGAAAGCGGCGTTGGTATTCTCGCCGAGCCGCAGCCGCGTTTCCATCGGCAAAACCATAACAAAACATTATGTCTGCGTATTCGTTATTAGGATACGAAGCCATGTTATCCGAAATAACAATGATAACAAAAAGAATAACAAGAGAAACAAGAATTAACAATAATGATCGATAACAAATTAACGGGATGAGAGATTGGTATCAAGATAACAACACTCGTGCTTGCGCGGCGGAGAGTCAAAACTTACTAAGGAAGGCGACGCGAGCGCAGCAGACGCCGTGTACTCCCCCGCCCGCACACCCCGCCCTCACACCCCGCCCCATCGCGAAGAATTTCGCCAGGAAAATCGGTTGTTTTAGCGAGGATCATAAACTAAAAACACAGATAATTTCTCTCCCCGTGCCGGTTCAAACACATGCCATGCCACGAATTATGTATTTTAAAATTGACTTTTATACCTTTCTGGAAAGCTTACAGGATAAGCAAGTTGTTTTAGTTATTTGTACGATTAATGTCATATAAATTTTTGTGACGAGACAACATTTTTGAAGCGTAAAATGAAAATATTGGTAAGATATTATTCTTATATCGCTCATTATTTTCATTATTTTGTTAAATTAAGTAGTAATTGAAGTGCCAGCTACAACATCATTTTTAATGGTACCCATTCAAATATGTAGTTTTTTTTAATTTGGAATGAAATGTCAAATTTTGGGTAAATATCGAAAAACCCTTAAAATTCTAATATCTCGAAAACTATTGAATTTCGACCATACATATGGGGGTTCAATTTGTTGCATTTTGGCCCCCTTATCAGCCCCTGCCGGATATACGTCGAATTACCAGTAACCCTGTATTTTGGCTGTGACTGTACACAAAATAGCTGTTGGAAAGTTTTTGTTTTGTCCTACATTCCCGTGGTTTGGAATCACCAACATCGTTTTATTTCCATGTGTTTCTACACATCATGTGAAGGGCACACAACATAACATGGTGCGGTGGTAGTTGCTATTCAAACGCGAATCGCTCGTTCGCGTCACTCTCCACCAGCTAACTACTCCTCAGCTCCGTGCAATATTGATTCGTCGCGGCAGTACCTACCAGTAGCTATATGTACGTGGTTGTGTAACGTGTACTTCATTAATGGTGTTTCATGAGAAAACTATTTTTTAAGAGGCAAAGGCTTAATCATTTATACACAATATTTGTCAAATAATGACTCTTTCTTATCCATTCTATGATCCCTTTTGCATGACATATCGCATAATAAGTGACTACGTTGCATATCAATGCTAATCTGAACTGGCGAGTATTTTTGTTCTACACCAAAATAACAGTAATTACACTTATTACTTAGAACTGTGATTTCTAGCTTGTAATTATTATAATGTCACGTTATAAATACATAGCCGGCAGTAAGCTGTCGACGCCGGTGAACAGAGGAATGTTATTACAGCGGGCGTGCGCCGGATTTTAACCACTGAGCCAAAGACGCACTTCACTCTTTTCTGAACGTTCGTCGATCGTAAAAATGGATACTCATCTGTGTTTACCAACACTTGGGCCACAGCGGCGACCAGCCAGTAGATCAACTGTGGCGAATAGCCCGGCTGATTGTGTGGACGTGTCGCTATGCACCATTAGATTTGTAGCGCCAGTTTGGACAACTGCCAGGTAATTAATAAAGTGAACATAATATTATAATCTGCGTCCGCCGCAGGCTCAATTAATTTATAATATGTAGGTACTTAACTAAATTAGTCACTGTGGAATACAGGAGTGGACTGTAAGAATACGCTAGTTGTATATTGTAAATAGTTAGTTCTGAACGTAGTTTTTGCTAGTTCACCCAATCAAGGAACCAATTCAACAGAGAAAAATCAAAGTAAGACTCGCCTTTTCTCTGCTGCGGACTTCCCAATTGTTCTAGAGGTTCTTTTGAGTGGAAGGTTGATCACGGAGACAGGCGCGAGTAACAAAACATGGTGAAGCACAATTTTGAGTGGAAGGTTGATCACGGAGACAGGCGCGAGTAACAAAACATGGTGAAGCACAATTTTGAGTGGAAGGTTGATCACGGAGACAGGCGCGAGTAACAAAACATGGTGAAGCACAATTTTGAGTGGAAGGTTGATCACGGAGACAGGCGCGAGTAACAAAACATGGTGAAGCACAATTTTGAGTGGAAGGTTGATCACGGAGACAGGCGCGAGTAACAAAACATGGTGAAGCACAATTTTGAGTGGAAGGTTGATCACGGAGACAGGCGCGAGTAACAAAACATGGTGAAGCACAATTTTGTCCTTGTTGTAGGTATCGATTTTTAATCACGGAGTCAAAAAAAGTTATCGTTTTTTGGCGGAGAATAGCGGCAGGCTCTATAATGTCCTTCGCGTGCGCTTAGTTCTTCGTAGATGGCGCTTTCGTCGATTTGTCGCGAAGATGCAGCCCTGCACAGCGAACTAGTTGGCGATATTAATATTGACATTATTGGAAATTCTCAAGATAATAGATCCTACGCATATGTCAACCTTATCGCTTCTCATAGTATGCTTCCAGCTCACATGATTCCGAGACATAGTTGCACGTGCTTAGATCATATAATGTTAAAAACAAAATTATCAGCGTTCTGTTATGTTGCTCAAACTTCGGTTACAGACCACAATAGCTTTATACTATTATTATATTATTTAGACCTTACACTTAACAAAAACCATGGCCCCAAAACTATTAAACGAATAGACGACGCAGGACTTGAAACATACGTTATGAACATAGATTTTGAAAAGATTTACAGTATGACATATGTTAACGAGGCAACCAATTTTTTTATACACTCTCTAGGTTAAGCTTTATATGATAACACAACACTGATCACGACTTCTAGACGTAAAATAATTTTGAAGCCTTGGATAACGCCAGGCCTATTAAGATGCATGCGAAACCGTGATCCATTACATATTAAAACCATTAAAAGTCCAGAAAATGAGGTAGTACTTTGCACTTACAAAAGATACAGGAATTTTTGCAATGATATATTAAAGAAAGTTAGACAAAGTTACGAGCAAGATATCATTAAAAAAGCAGGGAAAAACAACAAAAAACTTTGGGAAGCAATTAAAACTATAACCTATACTAATAAAGCTAAACAGCAATCCACACAGCTTATTTCAATAGACAATCCTATTGAATCAATTAATAGAGTAAATTCATTTTTTGCAAACGTAGGTAAAACATTGTCAGAAAAATTACTCTTACAAAATATAAATTTTCCTAATGTAGAACCCGATAGTCAGCTAACTAATTCTTCTCAAAATGCCTTTTTTATTTTTCCTACTGATGAAGAAGAAATACGATCATTAATTATTAATTTAAAAAACGAGTGTGCAGTTGGAGTTGATAATATATCTGGATCATTTTTAAAACGATTTGCTGATATTATTGTTCCTCTACTTACATAAATATGCAATCCCTCTTTCTCTGCTGGAATATTTCCACGTGCTTATAAAAAATCCCAAATTGTACCCGTATTCAAGTCCGGCGACAACTACTGTGTCAATAACTATAGACCAATATCTATTCTACCAACGTTGTCAAAAATCTTAGAAGGATTGATGAACCTAGTGTTCACTTACTAAATTCCTGGAACAAATTCTCATTTATCTCCATCACAGTTTGGCTTTCGATCTGAAAAATCAACAGCTGAAGCCGTCAGCGAACTGACAGACCACATAGTCAACAAACTAGATAATAAAAAAAGACCTTAGCCATTTACCTAGATTTAGCTAAAGCATTTGACACAGTATCTGTCCCGATTTCGATTAAAAAATTAGAGAATATGAGAGTAAGAAGTATACCATTTCAATTATTCATAGACTATTTGTCTGACAGAACACAAACTACTAAAGTAGATAATTGGATTAGCGACGAACTTCCTAATCAGTACGACGTTCCACAGGGTAGCATCCTCGGCCCATCATTATTCTTCGTTTATATAAACGATTTGTGCAACATCAAGCTGCAAAATGGTAAAATAATCACTTTCGCCGATGATACTGCCTTGATATTCGATGTTAATACGTGGGATGAAGTTTATAATTATGCTCAACAAGGCCTTGATACGGTGTATAAATGGTTATATTCCAATTTGCTTACCCTCAATGTCGATAAGACAAAATACATGACATATTCCCTTAGACCCCAGGATAAACCATACTTCAACTTGAAAGCCCACTCATGTAATTTAATCAAATATTGTACTTGTCCTGTATTAATTTAAACTAATTCTATCAAATATCTTGGCATAATCATAGATTACCGTCTCACCTTCCAACAACACATCGAAACCCTAGTCCAAATAATCCGAAAGTTGATTTAAATATTTAAAAATCTAAGACATATATCTGATATATCAGTTATTAAAACAGTTTACTTTGCACTTTGCCAGTCAGTGCTAGTATATTGCATTACTACTTGGGGTGGTACATCTAAAAGTTTTATGATAAATTTAGAGAGAGCCCAAAGAGCTGTATTAAAAGTTAGTTGCTTTTTCCCAATTCTCTATCCAACTTTCGAACTTTACCAACACTGCCAAGTGCTAACGGTTCGGCAGTTGTTCATTCTCGTGACAGTACTAAAAAAACACACTGAACTTCCCTTAAGTCACGATTTACTAACCTAAAATAGATGATCAACAAAAGTTTGTTCAATTATCCGTTATAACACTAGTTTCTCCCAAAAGTTTTTCTGTTTTCTTGGCACTTTTCTTTATAATTCAATTAATAACAAAATATGTATCTACTCTCATACAAAAGCTATTTGTAAAAGAAAATTACGCATTTGGCTATTAAATCTAGATTACAATGCCACTGAAAACTTATTAAAACCAGTGTCTTAACACCATATTTACACTCACACACCTACACTTACAAACATACAATACACACAACATTCTTCATTTTCTCCATTTCCATTCTTCATTCTTTGTTATGCTCATTATTATTATAAAATTTAAGTGCGTATTAGTAAATAATAATATACATAATTTGTATATTTCCTTGAATTTTTAGTTAATTTGCTTTTCTTTGATTTTTTTTTAAATTTTATGTTCTGAATTTTGTAAACTCAAACAAACTCTCACAAACAGATAATAATTATGTATAAGTCAAATTAGATATGACAATATAATATGCAATTTTCCCCAATTTCATGATAATCTGAAACATTATGTACATTTTTAACTGACTATATCTTTAGTTTTATAGATTCTGTTCTTCATTGCAATTTCAGACTTTTATTATTCCTATAGTATCTTGACTATGAGCGCCGGGTGATTTGTAACTCAGGACCCTACCTCAGAGTGCCTCAGACACCTTTCTCTATTTTAGATTGTACATTTTATTAACCAGTGCCTGTAATATGATGTTGAGATAAATAAAGATTTATGATTATTATGATTATGATTGTTATTACATTGGTTTTCAGGAGTACCAGCAATTATCTCCTGTTCAACGGCTAGTTACGGCTCGAATAACGGCTTCGATGGTGATAGTTTATCATTTGTGACCTCGAGTTATAGCTATAGCTTTATTTAAGCGGGCACGCCCGTTATGCCTGGAGGCTTCTATTTAGATACGTTATGTTTACGTTATTCCTGCTTGAGTATAGTTTTCGACGATTAATTATATATATATTTTTTTTTGTATTATTTTTTTGTATAGTTGTGTATGCTAGCTAATATAAGGCAACTAATTTAATTTAATGTTTTGTGTTGCGTAATGCAAATTATTTTACATTTTATTGTATAGATTCAAGTTTATGTGAACAGACAGCTGTGCTGCTGGGTAGTTTGTTGCGCCACTTCTTCTTCCCAGCTAAAGCACTAGGAAGTGGTGACGGGTGGGCGTTTTTAGGGGACTGTCTCATGTAATTTTTGACGTTCGAAAAGTGCTGATTCTCAGCCAAGTTTGAATGACTTTAGATTTTGATTTTGAATGAAGCGTGGAATCCTGGAACGAGGCGTGAGCAATGGACAATACCTCGCGCTAATGGCCATGGTGCGCGGCCACCGAGCGGCGCAAACCTTGTACTGAAAATGCTCTAGTTATTATATTATAGCAGATTTGTATAACTATGCGTATTGTGAAAAAAACCGACCAAGCACGTGTCGGATCACGCACAATGAAGGGTTCCGTAGTTGGGATGAATTTATCCCAAAAACAATTTTAACATTGCAGTTCAAATCAAATCAATCAAATCAAATATGTTTATTCGGTAGGATATGGTACAATAGATGTTATAATAGTGTTTCCAGCATACCCTGCCATAGTATGGCGTACAAATATTTATGCACAAAAGCAAAGCCCATCATTTAATAACCTATATAAAATTTTAAAAACAGTTGAAAAACATGCTCTCCCATACATCGATATACGTTACGGTCAATTCTCCAACTGCAAATTTAAGTTGGTCGACTATTACTCGTTAACTTGTAAACTCTACTTAGCTGTGATAGTTTTTTCTTTTAATTTCGTTATATATACTACTGCCATGAATTTTTTCACATATCCAAAACCAACCATTTCGCTGGCAGGGGGGGAGACACTTGACTCTAACAAAAATAGCACTTTAAAGCTTAATATTATTTAAACTCATCCCTGGATTTATAAATGGTTTTCACACAATTTTTTTAACGGCCTATCCAACGATACCCCTCGCCATAGAAAGGACGAGAAAAAAAAAATGTTTATCATGGTTTTATTTTACGAATTTCTCGGCGTGATTAATATATGTATACCCATGCCAAATTACAGCTTTCTAGGACTAAGCGTCTTTGAGCTAAGCTGGGGACAGACAGACGGACGGCCGGACGGACAGACAGACAGACAGACGGACATAGCGAAACTATAAGGGTTCCTTGTTGACTACGGAACCCTAAATACCCGTCACAAATTTTAACGAACAGTTGCTGAAAAATTGACAAACCTGTTAAATATTTGACGCTTATTTGCGCACAAATAAGCAATTCAGATTTGTGCGCAAATAAGCGTCAATTCTTTAACAGTTTTGTCAATTTTTACTCGTACTTAAAAAGTTTCAAATTCACGTCGCAATCTCATCTTAGCGAGAATCTGTTACAACCACGTCCACAATGCTGGTGAGGCTGGTACCTAAATATTGATTGTATTGTTGACAGATTGAGATTAGTAGGCGAACATTCTTTCAAATACGGGAACTAAGTACGGGAATGGTCCCATAAAACGGTCATTCAAAGTAGTTGTATTGCTGTTTGCTGATGGACTGTGACTGCTAGGCTCTTTCTGTGACTATAAAGCCGTTGCGTGAGGAGCACCTGTTGCTAGTACATCGCGAGCCCTCCCCCTGCCCTCCCGCCCACCTCACGTCTACGTCACCCTAAGTACCTCGCCTCCGAGGAGTGCTCGGCGTGCTTATTAAAGCGAGGTTTACGCCGCCGAGCGGCCCCTCGCTAGCGGGTCAGCTGTCATGGGTGAAGCATAAACATACGTACTTTATGGACGATCATATATTTTTCAATCACTGTCACACTTTTATGCTTCGACGTTAGAAATTTCTGTATCGCGTGTGCTTTCACGTATATCATTATGAACAAAAATAAATGGAAAACCTGAATTTAATTGCTAAATGTTCAGCATAAGACCATTGTAGAGCTGTCACATTATTATTATGCCCAGAAGCTCTCTATTATCGTTTAAAGTGCGGTACAGTACAGCAATATTCCATTATGACATTAGCTAGTTGACAGCTATCATCATAATATCAATTAGCGGGAGACAGTAGAATGGCAATACTATGCACTGTCGGCCACGTGGGTCCGTGTGGAGCGTGTGAGATGATTAGTGACGTCACGACGGCGCGCGGCGGCGGCGGCGTGGGAACGACAGACATGTGGCGCCTGATACACTATACACCAGCCATTAATGCAGTTAGCACCCTGATCACGGTCCCATCGCCTTGGTTTGTATTTGTGTCATATTGAGGACACAAATAGTCATTCGTATTGATAAGTTCCCTGGTGATGATAATATGATCTAGCTCTCATGCGTTATAAAACAAGGCCAAATATTTGGAGCTAAAAACATTTGGAGCTAAAATATTTTAGACAGAATAAATAGTCTTATTGCGCTTTGGCTAACGTTAGAGTGTGTATTGGTACAGATCGCCAACCTCAGGCATGACCAACGATGGTTCAAACCAAATAGTGATACGTTTTATTTAAATTGATCTATGAGTGTCTTCGCTGAGCGTTTGTCCAGCGCAGGCATTCACGCGACGTAAGCATAGGAAACTAATAAGTAAAACAATGAAAATGTACTATTTCTTTAGTGTAACAATTCAATTCGTAAAACCGGGATTGGATATTCAGTCGTGTATAGCCGCCCTCCGCCGCCAATATCTAATATTTTTTTATAAAATTAAGATGAAAGACTTACGTGCGACTAGCGGATAATCCTAGCAAAGCTAATGTATGTTTTCTTTACCTGAAATCAAAAATGAAAATGATTGTATTTATTTGCTAACATGTAAAATACTGGTTAGTAGGCATGCATTAAAATTTCATGACACAGTAAGTACCTGTAAGGGCCTTGCACATTTTATAATATTTATATCAAATTATTATTATTAAATTAAATAGGTATAGATATGGTGTGGTATGGCACCAACTTACTTCTATCATTACAGGGTAACCGTACGGTTACCCTGTAATGATAGATGGAAGTTGGAAAATAAATAAATAATAAAGTAAGAGTCATTAAATTACATAATATTGATTCTTATTATTGCAGTTATTACATAATACTCAACATTAATCAATAATTTATTACATTTAATTTTAAAATAAATCTTTATTAACACTTCGTTCATTTATTTCAGTCATAATAAATTGTCACACATTTACGTCAAGCATATTATTACAAGGTCGTTCGATTCACAATGTTGTCAGTTTTAAATTCCTCAACGGTATATGGCAATTCAGGATTAATCTTACTCAAAAAGCACAGAATAAATACAACAATCTAAAAATAAATCAAAAGCTACATGGCAAGTAAAAAAACAGACAAAATACAATATCTCCAAACAACAAATTGAAAAGCTTCAAATCAAACCAAATCAATCTGGCTTCAAGCACTACCGTCTCCCAACACAGGCACTATGTTGGGTGACACCACCTTCCGGCTCGCTACTTGTCTGCGTCTGGGCGCTCCTTGCGGGGCTCCGCATCGCTGCCAGTGCGGAGAAGCTGTCGACTGCCTTGGACATCATGGCCTATCTTGCAGTAAGAGCGCAGGCCGGATAGCACGGCACGCCAGCATTAATGACATCATCCGTCGTGCTCTTGTCACCGTCGGGGTGCCAGCTGTTTTAGAACCCAATGGCTTAGCACGCGACGATGGGAAGAGACCAGACGGAATGACCATAATGCCTTGGAAGTTAGGTCGGCCTTTGGTGTGGGATGCAACATGTGTCGACACCCTTGCGCCATCCCATCTTCCTAGCACGGCAAGCTGTGCTGGGGCGGCTGCTGCAGGTGCAGAAAACCTCAAACGGCGAAAATATTCCAATCTTATTGGGAGCTATATGTTCGAGCCGTTTGGGGTTGAAACACTAGGGCCATGGGGTCCGAGTGCCCGCTTGGTTTTTCAAGATATCGCCAAGCGGTTGGTCGACTCTTCACGTGACCAGAGGGCTGGTCTATTTTTCGGACAAAGAATCAGCATCGCCATACAACGTGGCAATGCTGCCAGCCTTCTGGGCACCTTTTCTGTTGACAGCGATGCGGACGAATTTTTTGATGCGATCGATAAACACTGAGACAGGACACTACACAGTTATTTTAATATCATCATTAATATACAGATATTACAGTTAGTATTACATATATCATTCTTTGAGGTTGTTGTAACCTAATGATATTAATATTATGTTTATTAATATATTATACATCTTAAACACAAATGTTACACAACAAATACACCCGAATAATCTAATCTACACTCTAGGTAAAAGTACATTACAAAACTATGACTTTGTATTTGACACAAGGATCTCTAAAACTTTATGGTTTTATCATTTCGGAGATACGAGTACATTTCATTCCGGTGGACTGTAATTTTGATAAAAATTAAACGAATCTACCACGAGTTATAACAGCCACCGAAATGAAACTATTTTTGTCCCCATACTACTGAAATGATAAACTTACTTTTTTGGCGGGAAACCGTAAGACGTTGGGACCGGTGCGTTCGCGCCGAGACCTTGAGCCGGACTAATCCGAAGTGAGGAAAGGTAAGAGGGGCGTAACAATGCAATGTTGACATGGCTATTCTACTAAAACTTACTGTCCTCTGAAATGATATTTTTTTTCAAATCCATGAGAAAGAAGATAAACAAACAAAAATAGTTTTATTTGATCGAATATATTATAATTTAAGGATAACAAAATCGATTTAAATCCATATTACGAATGTATTTGCAGGGGAAGGTATTTTATGAGCGGAATTGGGTTCAGGACAGGACACCGTGATGATAAAATGACACTTTGTAATGATTTTTTTGGTATATCAGAGGGTAGAAATCAATGGTTTTTTTTTTGTCAAGGTAGAGAAGTACTTATGTTGTTGAGAAAAAATATATAAAATTAAAAATCAGCACATTGCACTACCGTTCTCTGATTTGCCGTGTATTTTTTTTGCTTGGGCAATTCACCCAAGTATATGATGTAGTGTCTGTAGTATGTAGATACTATAGTGTACATTTTGTTCCACAGTACTTTTACCAGACAAGCTCTAGACGTGAAGACTTGTAATTGGCAGTCATCATACTGTTATTTATCACCATTGCATTTAGCTGTAAGTCTTCCAAAGTAAATTAATAAATAAATAATACATTGCTACTTATATTAGAAGTCTACGGCATTAGAGGTAACGTGCTAAAACTTATAAAATCGTATTTAGAAAACAGAACGCAAATAACCGAAATTAGTCGCATTAATGTCGTTAGTAAACATGAAGAGATATCAAGATCACGCGGACGTAAACTCGCATTCGGTGTACCACAGGGAACGGTTCTGAGCCCTTATTTATATATATTATGTGATAATGACATGTCTATGTCCATTGAACAACCTTTGACCATGTTAGCTTATGATAGCACCATACCGATCCCTTGTAAAAATGCAACCACATATGAAAATCACATAAATGATTCCCTGACTGTATAATTAAATGGCTAGACAGAATTAATTTGAAAATAAATTTTAGTAAGACAAAGATAATGCACTTTAGACAACGTACGTCTGGCAACTAATTTTGACATACATTACGAACACTACAATATTAACGAAGGAAATGGATACTAAATTTTTGCAAAAAAACTACAGATAGATGACAAATTAAATTAATTATATTACCGGGCGTCGGGAGTCGCAGGTCTATTCCCGGCCACCGTAGGCACGGGTTTGCGGACGGTGAGCGATGGGTAGCTCGCCGTCCGATAAGGACCAGGGGGTCTACCCCCTAGGTCCGTTAACGAAGCCCGATACGTCGCAGTGAACCCTACTCCCTAATGATTTCGGATTCATCAGTTTCCAACGGAATCATGGACAATAGTAGACAATATTCGTGAACGAATGGCGCATGAAGATAGAGTTGCGCTATTTTACCGGTCGATTACCGGTTTACTTATTTTGTGGTTTTCTAGCTTTATATACAAAAATGAATATTATAGTCATTCGAAAATGACCACATTTTTAACAATATACTTTTTATTATGTCTTTAATATAGAATTGAATTATTTTTGCCACTTTTGGCCGGATAGAGGCTGTGGTGTAAATACTATTTTCTATTGTTTATGTTTACCATGTAATTTATTAAAAGAAAGTAGGTAAATATTCTCTGTCACAGCTGTCATACCATCTGCAATTTTTATGCAATAAAACCTCTAATGGTTTTCCTATTTGTTTCACCTTCTCTCGTATTAATTTATTGCATAAAAAAAACGCAGTGAAGAAAGGCAATGACATCTATTGCGCGACTGCTCAGACCTGAGAAGTTCGACGTGGATCCTGGGACTCCAACCGCCGAATTAAGATATCGACATTGGAAAGAAACATTTTTAAACTATCTTTCAGAAGAAACGGAGGAAGCTAAAATTTCAGATGGAACAAAGCTAAAAATTATTTTCAATAAAGTGTCTCCTAACGTTTATTCGTTCATCAGAGAAACAAAAGAATATGCGAACGCTTTACGCCTTTTAGATAAAATTTATCTGAAATCTAAGAATGAAATCCACGCTCGGTATGTACTGTCTTCAACCAAACAAAAACCTGAAGAAACAGTGGCGGACTATATACGCACGTTACAACAACTAGCCTTTGAGTGCTCTTTCAAATCTGTCACTGCTGAAGAATATCGAAACGAATATGTCCGTGACGCTTTCATTGCGGGCTTAAGTTCTCAAAAAATTCGTCAAAGGCTACTTGAAAATTTAGAAATAAGCCTAGAAGAAGCGTGCAATCAGGCTGAGATCCGACTGAGAAAAAGTATACAGCTTTTGAAGCATGCGGCAACTTATACCAATTTACACGTATACCATTTGGAGTCACAAACGGGGTCGCTGCATTCCAAAGAACACTTCATTATATTATCAATAAAGAAAAACTGACCGGTACTTATTCGTATTTGGATGACGTCACAATTTGTGGCAAAACAGCAGCGGAGCATGATCAGAATTTGTCTCGATTCAGGGAAGTTGTGGCAAAATACAGTCTCACTCTTAATGAAGAAAAGTGCACATACGGGCAAGATTCCATAAAATTGTTGGGTTACAAAATTGAAAAGAATACCATTCGACCAGATGATGACCGCCTTAGTCCTCTACTGAACTTACCCGTTCCAACCGACTCGCGATCACTTAAAAGGACACTAGGCATGTTTGCCCATTACTCAAAATGGATTAGAAATTTCTCTGAAAAGATCAGCCCTTTGACTAAAGTTTCTGAATTTCCCCTCGAAAAGGACGCTGTCGGTTCTTTTCAAAAACTAAAAACAGATATAATGGAATCAGCCTTAACCGTAATAAATCAGAACGAGATATTCTCCGTTGAAACTGATGCTTCGGAACACTCTATTGCAGCTTCCTTGTCTCAGAACGGCCGCCCAGTAGCTTTTTTCTCACGTTCACTTAACATTTCCGAACGCCGACATTCCTCAATAGAAAAAGAAGCAAGCGCTATTGTCGAATCTTTAATAAAATGGCGGCACTACCTCATGGGTAGACATTTTTTATTAATAACTGACCAGCGATCTGTATCTTTCATGTTCAACCAATCCCATAGCAGTAAGATCAAAAATGAGAAGATAGAGAGGTGGCGTCTTGAGTTATCAAATTATAAATATGATATAATCTACCGTCCTGGTAATGATAATATTACGGCTGATACCCTCTCCCGAGTGTGCTCAAGTATGACCACGGATAGACTGAATGAGTTACACAACATCTTGGGACATCCCGGTATCGTACGAATGTTTCATTGGGTACGGTCTAAAAATCTGCCTTACTCTGTAGACAATATCAAGAAGATGACATCTGGTTGTCGTATTTGCGCAGAAATCAAACCTAGGTTTGTTAAAAAGCAGGGAACGCTCATAAAAGCAACCACTCCATTCGAAAGACTCAATATCGACTTTAAAGGGCCTGTACCTACTAGTACCCAAAATCGCTACATCTTGACAATTATAGATGAATATTCAAGATTCCCATTTGCCTACCCATCGAAAGATGTGTCTGCTGGCACTGTTATTAAATGCTTGCAGGACTTGTTCCATACTTATGGTGTTCCACAATATATCCATTCAGATCGAGGAGCAGCCTTTATGTCTAACGAATTACGGAACTATTTGGTAACAAATGGAATCGCATGTAGTCGAACCACTCCTTATAATCCACAAGGAAATGGTCAAGTAGAGCGTCTAAACGGTACTTTATGGGAAACAATAAAGCTATGCTTGAGAACCATAGATCTTGAAACAGCTAGCTGGGAGCAAGTCTTACCATACGCTCTCCATTCAATTCGCTCACTGCTGTGCACATCCACTAACACCACACCTCATGAAAAATTTTTAAAACACACACGACGGTCTGCAAATGGGGAATCGATGCCAACATGGCTTTTGGAGCCAGGACCTGTATTGATGCGTAAAAATCATAGAACATCAAAATACGATTCTGAGGTGGAAGAAGTGGAGCTTTTGGAATCTAATCCATCCGGATGGCCGTGAAACTACCATATCGAACAGACAGCTAGCACCTCTTCCACAGACGTCAGTAGAGAGTGATCAATCTGAATCAGAAGATCGCTATGAGGATGCCGAGGATGGAGCGTAGATACCTGCTACGCAGGTTCAAGAATTAAAAACAGATGAGAACTCTCAGCAACACGAAATTACAGCAACTCGACATTCCACAAGAGAGAAGAGAGCACCAGCTCGTCTTCAGGATTACGTTCTCTGACGCGGGGGTGAATGTGGTGTAAATACTATTTTCTATTGTTTATGTTTACCATGTAATTTATTAAAAGAAAGTAGGTAAATATTCTCTGTCACAGCTGTCATACCATCTGCAATTTTTATGCAATAAAACCATATATCTCTAATGGTTTTCCTATTTGCTTCACCTTCTCTCGTATCAGAGGCATTATCCTGTTTATACCTTTGCCATTTTCTTTTTGTCGAAAATTTTTAAATGAAATGTCAATGTTGTTTATTTAATTACCACAATTTACCACATTAACCGGAAAGTTTTTGTTAAATTAGATAAAATTAATTATGTAAAATGGCCCCAATCGGTCCAGCAGCAAACTCACGCACAAATAGAGGCTCTACTCAATTTTATGAGTGAGAATGATGGCTCGCAGACTATTGAGGGGTGCCGACGGGAGAATAAGATCGAAACGGCAGTGGAAAACTTGTGCAACGCCTTTAATTCAATGGGAATTTGCACTAAGTCCGTGGAGCAGTGGCAAATGGTGAGTTTAATTAATTACTCGCCAATATTAATATGATTTTAAGGTCTTGTCATCAGTAAAGTGCATAGGTACAATGATAATCAGTAGGTAATACTCCAAATACTGATCTGTAGGAGGACTTACGAGTATAATGGTTTATATATAGTTTTATAAGCAATTAAAATTAACCAAAAATAACCAAATTTTAGGTGTGGGCTGAAAAAGTATTTGGCCTAAAAAGCTGCTGGAGCTGCCAGACGGTCAGCATATGATACAGGTGGAGGCCCATCGGTAGCACCAAGCCTCTCCCAACTGGAATTGATGGATACTTTTAATTATGGGAGAGGGTTTTGGAGAGCCACAAACCGAGACAAGAGTGCCAGCTTTTCCATCAGTAATAGGTAATTATATTTGTATGTTTGGCTCAATGGTAAAAAAACAAAAACAGCAATAATGCATTTATAATAATGTTGCTTGTAGTATTTGCCGTGACTTATTTTTATTAAATAAGAATAAATTACAGATACATAATTACATATCTGTTGTAACCGCAATGATGATATTGTGTTTGTTGTACAGGGTCCACCTGTAAGACAAGAGCCAGCAGCCATCTCACCCACATATCTGCCGCTACCCCTACAAACCCACTCTCTGAGGAGCAACCCTAAATGTCCACAGAGGCACTCACAGGAGGCACTGAAGCTGGAGTTGCCAATGTAAAATCAGCAAAGGAAGTATTATTGTTTATTAGAAAAGAGATCGCCAATGGGTCCATTGGCGACTTATTTTAGGTCAGGCACGCATCTGTAGATAAATCAACTTGTTATGCACCCGCTAATAGTATCCACATCACAAGACAAATACAATTAGCCGACAGCCTAGTAAATGATGTTTCAGAAAATTACCTACTTAAACCAACAAAAATTGTCTCTTTTGTTTATAGCATTAAACCCTCGTTATGCACGTCCACGTGTTCGGCGACACCTCGCTTCCGACACAGCAAGAAGCCGAATTATTGAGGTGGAAGAACAAAGGCTGCTACTCGAAACCAGAAGAAATGTGGTGCTCGGTAAAATTAAATTTGCCATTGCTATTACCTATGTAACTCGGTACGGGAACACATGTCATGTCAAGAAATAGTTAAATATCTGGCAATTTAACTATTTCTAGAAACGTGTTCCCGTGGAAGTCATGGGGAGAGGCCTTTGCCCAGCAGTGGGATGATGCAGGCTACATTTATTTCCCGAAGTCCTCATTACTTTTGTAGCTTGGAGTTTCTGGTAGTCCAACTTGATTTACTGAATTTGTCTGTGTCAGTATTAGAAATTAATATTGCAATAGAAAAGTTAATGTGTTTTGTAAAAAAATATCTGTTGATTGTATAAAGTTGATTCTTAATTTGAGATTAGTGCCTAGAATAAAAGAAAATCTATGTTATAGATTGTGCATTGTTGATTGTTAATTTTATTCAGATTATTAGGTATTTGAAAGCAGAGTAGACAAATAAGAGAAACTAAGTTCCTAGCAATAACTTTAGACTACATTAGATAAATAAAAGAAAATCTATGTTTTGATTGTGTTATAGATTGTGCATTGTTGATTGTTAATTTTATTCAGATTATAAGGTATTTGAGACTGAAGTACTTTAGGTAAGAGAAACTAAGTTCCTAGCAATAATTTAAGACTACATTAGATAAATAAAAGAAAATCCATTTTGATAATAAAAACAATGCTTTTATTGTGTACATCTTTTTTTTATATCACTATCTTCTTATATCACCAGTCCCAACACCCAATGTCCTGTAAGTAAAATAAAAAGTTTATATATTCAGTAAACCTTATGCATTTATTGACATGTTTTATTAGAAAAGTTTTCTTGTGAGACTGCTTGGGTACCTACCTATTTCTTTCCAGCAATTGCAAACGCTCTTCATACTGACTGGGTTTCACCAATGCCACATCCGTGCAGTCAATGCAGCCGACTACGCCTGACAGACCATATTTTTCATACAATAATAAATGTGTAATAAATGTTTACAACATTACATTTAAAATGATACAATCCCTATACGTGTCTATACACTCTTCAAAGCATGTAGTCATTGTTCAAACGAAATGTTACCGTCTTAAGTATAAAATACTTACCTAGATTTGTTTTAGAAAAATAGTACAAGCTTTTAAACTTACTGTCTTTTATAGGGTTCCGTACCCAAAGGGTAAAACGGGAACCCTATTACTGAGGCTCCGCCATCTGTCAGTATGTCCGTCTGTCACCAGGCTGTATCTCATGAAGCGTGATAGCTAGACAGTTGAAATTTTCACAGATGATGTATTTCTGTTGCCGCTTTATCAACAAATGCTAAAAAGTAGAACAAAATAAATATTTAAGGGGGCTCCCATACAACAAACTTGATTTTTTTGCTCGTTTTTGCTCTATATTGATAACGGCAACAAGTAGACGCTTGAAATATTCACAGATTATGTAGATATATATTGAATTTAAAAATAAATAATTAAATTAAAATAAAACAAATATTTAAGGGGGGCTCCCATACAAAAAACGTGTTTTTTTTTTGCCATTTTTATAGATAATGGTACGGAACCCTTCGTGCGCGAGTCCGACTCGCACTTGGCCGGTTTTTTACGGTTCTTCTCAGCCAAATTCTGTAGAAACTATATACAGGGTCAACGTAAATCAGCTAGCGAAACTCCGTAGACGTGATGGGTATTGATATCTAAACACGACAAAATAAAATAACAAAAGATTTGAATAAAAAAATTGGGGTCAACGTACCGCTGTTAGTGTTGTTACTTTAAGTATGTGTGAAAATCTGTTTTCTTTTGTTTCATCACGTTGAGACCCATCACGTCAGTGAAGTATACACAAAAAAACCAAAATTTTCATATGACTACACTAACTGTGGTTAAAAACCCCAAAAAAAAAAACTTATCAAATTAATTTCGTTTTTGTGTGATCTTATTTAGATCAGGGACCACTTTGGTTACCCATTGAAAGGGTTTTCGATAGGGTTTTTCTAAAATAGTCCCTGGGTAGAATAGAGATAGAATTGGTCATGCTACGAGTGCTGGGCGGATATCGAAATAACATAATATTATGATTTTTTTCATGTTACTGGGTTTCAAGTAGGTATAGAACCCATTGAAATGGGTTATCAGGTAACCCTTTCACTGGGTTTCAAGTATAAATCCCATTAAATGGGTTATCAGGTAACCTTTTCAATCCCATCATGATAAGGGTTACCCCTTCGAAAGGTTTAACCCTTAACCGGGGTTGTACGGTCCCTGGTTTAGATATCAATACCCGTCACGTCGGCGGAGTTTCGCTAGCTAATTTAATTTGACCCTGTATTTCTATAAAATTGAGGGGCTGTTGAGTGCATTTGTGACATCCCGCAGACAGCGTGACACTTTCTGTTGTGCCGTTGGAACATCACTGCTAAGGCCTACTGCACGTTGGTAGCTCCTCCGGGTATAAACATTAAGAACAGCGAGGATCTAAAAGTAAACAAAAACAACAGTAAATGGGTGGGATGGATTGGTGGGTGGGATGGATTGGTGGGTGGGATGGATTGGTGATACAGCTCAATAGGTTGCAGAATCTTCAATATTATCCTTACCTTCATTCTTGGATCAACACCACTTCGTCGTATGAGTTGAGGCAAAAGCGGTATTATATCCTCACACAAGTCCTCGAATAATTCCCGGGTGAGCCTATAGTTTCCTATTAACTCAGGAATACTCGCCAACTGAATGTTTTGGCATAAATATCGTCGGCGTCGCCTCCGCTCTTCCTATAGAGCTTCTTCAAGCATTCAAAAAGCAGCCATTTGTTCAAGTTTTTCATAAACTTTCGTCGACAACACGACAACTATTTTGATGTCGTATCAACTGACATAACGATCCGTCGAAACAAGTGTCAAATTAAACTTTTCGGACGGGCCAAAACACTTAGGGAGTAGGGACAACTGTCAAATCGTGTTGTCATTCATTCTTCGTTCGGGCCCGGAACGAATCATCCGTCCGAGGGCGATAGGGAGTCGGAAACGCCCGTAACGAAGGCCAACACATTGGACTTCGTGCTTAGGGAGTAGACCTCCTCTGGTCCTTATCGGACGGCGAGCTACCCATCCCTCACCGTCCGCAAGCCCGCGCCTACGGGAATCGGCCTGGGACTCCCAAGTCCCGACGCCCGGGGCGTCTCGCACGGCAACTAGGAGCGTGAGGGCGCGAATTTTGACGTTCTGCCATCGCGAGCATTACTGCTTTCCAGAAGGAGGTGACGGCCTCCCATGCAGTCTCGCTCCAAACCATGGCCTGAACCAGGGCCGGAAGCAATAATTCTCGCTGACTTTACAAACGCCTGTTACTTACCTAAATACCTATAAAAACAAAAGTATTTATTCTAAGACAAAACTTAAATAATAGTAGGTCCTGTTCGTCTGAATCGAAAACAGAACATTGGCCTCTCCCATAACTCGTCGTTGTCCTAATGTGACGCGGCAGTAAAAGCTGTCAGTAATATCATTAGCGACAAGTGTCTGTCGCGCGCGACACGAGCGTGTCATGTCGCCGCCCTGTCACCGCCTGTCCGCCCGTCCGCGACACCTCGTAAACTTTTACTGGCGGCATTAACTAGCAACTCCATCGTTTGGGCGACTTTGGCCACTTTGGCGACCTGCGTCGTGCCCTGCGGACAATAAGTAGCCCACTCAAATGGAAGCTTCCAAAGTGAACATATGATGTTATTCCACACAATGCGAAGCAATTTCGATCACGTAGACCTTCCGCTGTAATTGTATGAGGATGAGGACAATCTTGTGAGAGCCACAATCGAGGCGGCCGTCGGTTGTAATAACAGATCATAACAATATAACCTTGGTGTTATTGGGTGCGAAGCTATCGCGAGTAGGTAGGTATAGGTCCACGTAGGTATGTGCTGTCAGTAATTTCGTTATGTATTACTCGGTACTAGCACTCGGGGGAAATCGGTGGAAGCGAATAGTACCTAGCGCTGTAAAAATTAATGTTTTTAACACGCGGCGTTCGGGAATGTTCGTGAGTGTTCGGAACGTGAATGTCTGCTCATTACACTTCGTTCCACTGTGGAGTCGTTAAACTAAACCATGACTAAATCGTTTGAATATAGAGCCGAGTAATACAAGATTGTGCGTTGCAGCATGTAAAATATTAGAAAAGCTTGATTTTTAGGGTTCCATACCTCAAAAGGAATAAACGGAACATTTATAGAATCACTCGCGTGTCTGTCTGTCCATCTGTCACAGCCGATTTGCTCTGAATCTACTGGACCGATTAAGTTGGGCACACAAAAATATCTGCGACCCAAACACGGACGTGTAACATAAATAAATGAATTATGAATATGGGGTTCAAATTCGGAAGAAAAATTAGAAAATTTAAAAGAAAGTTTTGCCAACTGTACCGTTTGACATATCAGATGAATGGGCTTGTTGTGAGGGTTTAAAATATTTTTTTTTTATAATTTTAAAATATTTTTTTTAAAAGTTATTTAAGAAAATAGATGAAAATGGACCATTCCACCTTATCTCCGAAACTACTGAGCCGAAAATTCTAAAAAATACAGTAGAAGCCTTTACTTAAAGATTAAAGGAAAACCTATAAGAACTCTATGGTGTTAAAATAACATGGTAAATTTGTCAATATTGTCCGTACAAACTTACATTTGCAGTTGGAATGTATGGGAGAAAATATTTTCCAACTACAAATATATGATTGTTCTTGGGATAAATTATCTTGGGATAAAAAACATGGCAGCACATTATTTTATTGTACCGAACCACGCGAGTTCAACTCGCCAAGTTTTTAAGCACCACACAAATCAAACAGTTTTAGTTTCAAAATGACGTGTCTTTGGATCTATATTTTAGTTTTTTTGCCACCGTCTTCCGAAATTAAAGTTATTTTTCACGTTGTAGTGTTTTTTTGGAAGTCGTTTATTTCATTTTTTACAAAAAGTTTTTTATTTTTCACTTTTTAGTAAGTCAGTTTTTAATTTATCTAAGTAACAATAGCCTAGTCAACTGCTCATCACCTTTTACAAAATATTGCTTTTCCCGATGCTGGGACTTTAATTGTTGAGGAGTTCTCCTGGTAAGAACCGGGAGAACTGCCACTCACCATATGCATTGTGACGAGCATAAATTGCTTAGCAACCATATTAAAGTAGGTACCTAATCGAATCGCAACCCGTTAAATACTTATTATTATGTTGTTCCGGTGGCCATCTGTGGTCTCCATCATCAGTTCCACTTCACCAAATGGTGATTTTCGGGAACAAATGCACAAGTTGCTATAAAAAATACCTAAATCGCTATAGGTTTTCTATAAAATTCCAGGGTTTCCCTCGATTTCCATGAGATCCCCTCATCAGATTCTGATTTGGTGGCAATGGGACCACCTCGGGAGCATACCCTTTTAAACAAAAAAATAATTTTCAAAATCGGTCCTTAATTGACGGATATAACGGTAAACAAAAAAAAAAAAAACATACAGCCGAACGTATAACAAAATTCCGCGTTATGATCGATCAGTTATGTTGATAGTTGGTGCTGTTTGAACTCTGTACGTGAAGTTTAACGAGCGGAATAGCGTAACAAACGCATGACGCGCCTCCCTCACAGCAGCTTGTTATTATAACACAGATGGCGAACAAAGCCGCGGTACTCGCGACCTATTGCATCACAGAGGCATGCAGGTGCACCGGTATACCTCCAAATATACTTCAATACCTCTGAGATCGCCACTAATGAAATGTATTCGGATCCTCTCGATCAGATAAATCGGTTAGACTACATTTTTATAAGAGAAAGTGCTTTTATTTACATATTATGTTTTTTAACGCGGTATATTTAGAGGTGTGGCTTGATTCACCTGATGGTGCTATTACTCGTAACTGACATACTTACCTACCTACGGCTATAATCAATGTAATAATATATAATATAAAGAACGAAAACATTTCACATTATGTGGCGTCCCACATAATGTGAAATGTCTCAGCAAATAAATTGACTGATGTTGTAACTCATTTCTCGGGACTACGCTAAATGCACACTCAAATTTTTCGTAGCTAGTCCTTATTATATCGTGTAGAACAGACATGTTTACAAGTGCCAGTGCTGTTTCCGTTCTGTTAACGCACAATGTCATGCTAGTATTGTAGGCATTGGGTACTTCTGCGCAGATGCAGACGGGACAGTATTAGAGTAGTGCTATTTTATGAACATTACCTACTTATAAGATAGAGCTTTTTTTTATTAATAGCAAAATGTTACTCTTGAAATGTTTGCAGGGAGAAAGTCATGACGATGTAAAGCACTTGAACAACATTATTACGTTGGTTGGGAAGACCCAGCTCTTCCGCGTGGTATTGGTCAACTCGCTATGGTCCGTATGAAGCCTTAACGCTTTGCACAGTGGAGGCGTCTATATCCATGAAGGACAACCAGAAACCTGCAAGTAAAGTGTAGCACTTGAACGTTTGCCTCGCAGTCAGCGTATCTGCGCCGGTCGCTGCATTTTTTTTTTTTTTTTAATGGCATCTCGTAGCAGACCTAGAGAGGCTGTTGCTACCTAACCGGATATTCCTGTGGCTGCCCTAAGGTTTTTAAGCTTACAGCCTCCAGCCAGGGCGTAAATTATATATTTATTAAAACTAAACGACAGCGCACTAAGGGTACGGACCTCGGCTTAGGGCGTCGTTGGGGGATCACAAAATTAATAGTTTGGGGACGGGCTGGATCAACATTTAGATCATGATTATTATCAGGGGATGCTATATTTATTGCTACGGCGCTCTCAGCCTCTAACCGGGCGGCTGGCGCAACGACATTCAAGGGACGGGGGGGAGGACTTTTATTAATATTTACTCGGGAAGTTCGCGTGGTACCTCGGCGGCGAGGACGGAAGGTCGGTTTGTGTATTTTGTGCACTGTACTCGTGGCCCTATTGCTTTCCTGGAGAGTGATGGGGTCATCCGGATCTAAGAGAGTATGCCTCGGTCGGCGAGTCTGACTAATGGCAGAAGGCCTATAACTAGCGGCCTGCACAACCAAGGGGTTGCGATGACGTTCCGCGGATTCGAAGAAGCGCTTTGCAATGCGCTTCATAAACTGCTTGATGGTAGGCATCTTAAGATCTACGTGAAGTTGTCCGTTCCGAACTAACCAAGGAGCCTTCGTAATTCTACGGAGAAATCGGTTTTGTACCGTCTGCATCTTATGGATGTGATATGGCTTTACGTGAGCGAAGACTACGCAGGCGTAAGTCATGATCGGTCGAAACTGCATATTTGATGGAAGCGCGCTATTTATAATGAGTCGCTTGTTATGCCGGACTGATGAAAGGTGAGGCGAGGCGGGGCGGGGGAGGGTGGGGAGGCAGTTCCTCCAACAGCGCGCTAAATAAACAGACGAGTGATGTTTTTACATATTTTATTATAAACAGCGCGGGAATGTTTCCGCGGAACGCTGTGATGTGAGAATTACGCCGTGAGGTGACGAGAACATCGCCGCACATCGCGCAGCGCCGGGGCATCTTACAGCACGTTACAGCTGTTGAGTTGTTTAAAGCAGCGGCGAAATTAAAAGAAATCCAATTTATTCTAAACTGGTATGCAGTAGGTAACTTACATAGTTTGTTTATGTTTAAAACTGGTTATCGAAATTGTTTAATAGAATCCGTAATCGATTGGAGACTTAACAAATAAATCTTATACACATTAAGTAACTATTCAACATCAACAAATTGTATGTATAATAATTACTATTTATGTATAAAATATATAAACACGACCCCCACGTAATATCGTGTGAACAAACATGTTCTGCTGACGAAGAAGTATCCTTCGTCAGCAGAACGAGAATGTGGCTTACTTAACAAGCTTGATCTGTGAACAACATGTTCTGCTGACGAAGAAGTATCTTTCGTCAGCAGAACGAGAATGTGTCTTACATAACAAGCTTGATCTGTGAACAACATGTTCTGCTGACGAAGAAGTATCCTTCGTCAGCAGAACGAGAACGTGGCTTACTTAACAAGCTTGATCGCCTAATTATTAAAGTTTGAAATAATCTCAAATGTTTAACTTCAAACTCGTGTATCGCTGACGTCTCGTGACTAAAGTGCATTCATTCCCGATTCAGCTCGAACAAGCGAATGCAGCGCCGGAGCCCCGCGGAAGCGACAGCGAGTTGCTCCCGACAGCGAACGCAATCCGGTCGGTGACGCTGATGACATTCCACGAAACATACATTTCCGAACACACCTGTCTACACAATCTCGTGTTTTTCTTTACAGGATCAATAAAATCTGAAGAATGATTCAGTGCCTCCAAAATACTCTGAATACGGTGGTACTTAGAATATGTTGTCTCAATGAGGAAACATTAATTTATGAAAACATGATCGATGTATTTTATATGCATTATAACTAGCGACGCGCCCTGTTTTGCTCGGATCTTACGACTTGACAAAACATTTATTTATTGTAGGTATGTATTAATCTATACATAAGTATTATACTATTACTTTTCCTGACTGATGCATCAACGCAGAGCTGAAACTACTGGAACTAGGACGAAATTTTGCACAAAGCTAAACCGTGACGTAATAGTTTGCTATAGTAATAATATAATTACGTAATAGTTTGCTATAGTAATAATATAATTACGCTACACGGAAGTCAACAGAGACGTCCCGAAACTTGATTAAGTATATAATATAATTTTCATAAATTTTATTTATTTAAAACATGGAGGACTTACAGCTAATAAAAACAGACAAAAATAAGGAAACCTTAGTCACTAGAAAGCCAATTACAAATCCTCACGTATAGACTTATAATAATAATTTATGGTGTGTGCAAAAAAAAAAAACAACACGCAAAAAAGCACATCGCCTTAAAATGTAAGAAGCAATATAACACATACGTAATATACATTACTTGGTTACTTGGTTTGCAATTAAATTAAATAATAGAGAAAATATTATGAAAAAAAAAAACAAATAATAATCCTACTGTTACTTGAAAAATTTGAGGCGTAAGCACCTTCTGGCCGAATTCACACTAATTTTGAATGGATCAAAATCATATTCCTTGCATATATCATTGAACTTTCTGCTTGCGCGCACAATATAACTGTTTTGCCTATAATTCGAAGAGGTATGAGGTACACGTATGGGTGGATAAAAACGAAATGCTTTACTTGGTACATTAAAATAAAATTTTGCCAATAACTCAGGGTTATCAATACTGTTATTGAGGATTTTCAACAAGAATAAACAGTCTGCAATTTTACGTTGTTTTTAACAGTTTAAATCATTTTCGACGCAATTTTATAATTTATATAATTATGCTTTTAAGAAACCCGCCTGTAGTGTATATAGATATACTTGATTTGTCTCGAGCGCATACGTCACAAGGTGCGGGCTGAGTGGGGGTCATTCTATGCCCAACCGCCAGCCCGCAAGCACGTGGTGGTGCGTAGGCGAGCCAAATACTATTTAAATATTGCGTAGCTATATTAGCTACTACATTTGGCGACGAGGATAAACAAAACACCGTAAGTAAAGTGATCTACTATATTTATAGAAAAAAAAGGAGATAAATGTGACTGGCGAGATAAAATATATTAGAAAACAAAACTTAACGATGCATATTGGAATTATACTATTATAATGCAACACATTTTAATTCCTTGTTCTTTTATTAGTTTTCCCATTAAAAAGGTACTCGTAAAGAGGTACTCGTGGAACTAAAAAAAGTTAAATCGTAAATCGTAATGGTGCAGCGGTGTATAACTGATTAATCTTATGTATAAAGTTGTTTACGCAAAAAGATGTGCTATGTATGAGTAATTCATTACACTGGTAACTTTTTATGAATTATCAATTTGTTATTTAAGAATACGCACTGAACGAATGCATAATTACTTACCTAGTACAGACACATTTTGCCATTTAGTGCCTACCCACTGATATGTAAATGTTAATGCATAATTGTGTAAATAAGTTTAAACTGCTAATATTCCTATATGAAGATACAAAACAAAAGATGTAGATAGGTATGTTTACATTTGAGTGCAAATGTTAAACTGTGTTAAGTACCTATTTATTTTATTTACAATTTAGAGGTATGAGGAACAGGGTATAAAGTTCACTCGTCCTCTATAGAAAAGGGAGGACCCTCCGACCAGACGGGTGTTGTGTCTGTTGGGCAACTGCCCGACGGTTGATGTCGGGATGTTGTGTATAATTATGCTAGTCGCGCGGTAAACTCTGCTTGCGCGATGCAGCATTTTGCGTGACGTCAGTGTGACGCGTCGTTCGCATGTGGCGATGTTGATGCCGCTACAACAATAAAGGAAGTAATATCATCATGTCATATAGGACCTAGGTAATATTTCACATAGCTAATAATATACCTAATTAAGGGTTTTAATTGTTTCAGTAGTAGATAATTAATATTAAATAATTATAAATTTCAAATCTCTATGTATTTTACTATAAGGGACATACATAATAAAATAAATAAATAAAATTGTTAGTGCCTAATAACCAAATAAATTAATTTATTTTACGACTTACTTCAGTAAGTAGGTCCCTAAATAAAGTGATGTATGGATCACGATCGCGAACTCAGACATGTGTGTGTAGTGTCTTAGTTGATTGTTTGTTGGTAAAAATTCAAACATCATACTTAATATATTTAATATTTTTCAAACTATACGCAGAGGTGTTTCGTTAGTAAATACTTTGGAATACCTACTTCAAACGCAATTGATGGGTGGTTGGTGACTCAAAGTCTAACTATGCGGTGGAGCCTAAATAAATGGGTATAGGTTCCCCAGGCGGGGTTGCCAATTTGGTTACAAAATAAGCAGTATAATGCATTAATAATGAATTTATAATTACGAACTTAATAAATAAAATGTAAACATTTTGTACGCCTAGTGAAGCAAAACTTGTTGATTGTTGGTCCGGGAAAATGATGTTTCCAGCTTTATGTGCACATTCGTGTTATTGTGCGTACTACACATGTTTGTGCGTACTACACATTGTGCGTACTACACATTGTGCGTACTACACATTGTGCGTACTACACATGTTTGAACAAATAAATGTATCTTATCTTTATCTTTAATGCGGTTAATGAAAGAAAATGAACAGTACTTTTATTACATAGTAATATTTTAATGTTTCGTATTTTTGAATTATTGATCTTACATTTTTAAAATAATTGAACAGTACCTATGAGGAACATTAAATAAAATACTGTTTAAATCAGCATGGTTGGTAACCCTGACTCCGAGTAACCTACTTCCACGTAAGCTGGCGAAATGCCTGGTCATCAAATTGACATTATAGCAGTTATAAATACAAACTGATCATTAAATTGATACCAACATTATTATAATTATATGAAAGCAGCACTGCTGGTCATTAAATTGATCAATTTGGCAAATGTTCAGAGGATAATTACGTCATAAAAAAAAAATATGGTCACTATTTGATAACACAATAGTGAGCCTGTATAAATGAAAAAAAAAAAGAAGAAAACAGTACTTAATGATTATGTCTTATCCGTAGAAGTAATTCCATTTCAATCGATTTTTATTTAATGGGTATAATCGATGTGGCGCCATGGAAATGTGTCAATTGAGTAAAAATAAGCAGAATTATCTGATCATTAAATTGATATTGGAACAGCAATAAACTGGTTGTTCCAGAATGTTGCCATGTCACAGCTCATACTTGAGAAGTTCAAATAAGCAGAATTATCTGATCATTAAATTGATATTGGAACAACAGTATACTGGATGTTCCAGGTTGTTGCCATGTCTGAACTCATACTTGAGAAGTTCAAATAAGCAGAATTTTCTGATCATTAAATTGATATTGGAAAAAACAATAAATTGGTTGTTCCAGGTTATTGCCATAACACAAACCCATATTTGAGAAGTTCAAATAAGTAGAATTTTGTGGTCATTAAATTGATATTGGAACAACTATAAACTTGTTGGGTCCAGGTAATTGCCATGTCCCAACTCATGCTTGAGAAGTTTGACTGCGAAGGAGAACCTTCTTCGGTTGGAGCTCGATGGGAACGTTGGAAACGAGCACTCTTTATATACCTCGATGCTTCAGGTATTAGTAAGAGAGAGAAACCAAAAACAAAAAAAAAGAGCAAGCTACACGAGCTGCGAGCTTATTGACGGTTTAGAATTACAAGAAATATTCTACAATATTCCTGAAACCAATGTAACTGGCACAGTTGAATCAGATCTTCAAGACTGCAATAAATACACTTGATGCCTATGTTACACCGAAACAGAGCAAAGTTTATGAGCGTCATTTATTACGTTTAATTAAACAAGAACTAATGAAAAAATCAATTAAATTTTAGTTCGTATAAAACAATAAGACGAAAAATGACAATTTAAAGATAGAGAAGACAAAATTGTAGATCAGATAACTGAAAAATGTTCGTTATAAGGACTAAGAAAGGAATATTGCAAATAGAAGATTCTATGACATTGGACAACATAATAGCTGAGAAATTAACAAATGCCCTCGAATCAGTTAATCGGCAAATGGAGGATTTTGGGGATGGTACCAGATAAAAAAAAAAACATAGATATAAATAAAGTAGATTCTAAAACTAACAAAAGAGGGGACAAAGACAATTATAGGACACGGACACATAAACATATTTTTGGTAGATGTGCAAGTACGGAACCTTTAAAACTAAGTGGAGCTTTCGAAGCTGATGTCAAAACAGGTAACAGTTTTGAGGGTGCCATTTTCTACATAATAGAAGACGGAACCAGAAATCTTTTAGGGAAACAGACAGCTACGAGTAAGGGAAAGATAGAGAACAACACGACCGAAGATTAAAGAAAGTAATAGGAACTTTAGAAGAGAACAATGTGGTGCTGATATAATGTTTATTTGGAATGACTGAGATACAATTTCTTGGACATGAATTTTCGGATAAAGGAGTCAAACCTTTATAGTAATTTCTATTATGTACCTATCCAGGGATTTCGACCACCTAGTAACGTAGGTGACCTTCAGAGCTTACTGGATCTTAAACTATGTCGGGAAATTGATTCCCAATTCAGCGACCAAAATTGATCCTCTCAAAGAGTTACTTCGGGACAAGCAAGGAAAAGAATCAGAAATTAGTAAATTCTGGGGTTTCAAATAGAATGCCGCATTTAATGAGCTAAAGTCAGCTCTATCCAGTATTCCTACCATAGGTTACTGTGACGTGAAAGATCGCACAGTGGTTATAGTCGATGCTAGTCCAGTAGCATTGGGTGGAGTCTTGAAATCTTGATAGACCACAAAGAGTCTGATGATTATCGCATATGGGCATAAGACATTGACTGACTGAAGTGAACGACGATACTGCCAAACAGTGGAGGTGGCTCTGGCATTAGTATGGGCTGTAGAACACTTCTAGGTTTTTCTGTATGGTAAGGAATTCGAATTTACAACTGATCTTATGCCACTTGAGGTCATATTTGGACCAAGTCAAAATCATGCGCCAGAATAGAACGGTGGATTTAACTACTCCAGACATTATGCACTCAAGGTCGTCTATAAACCAGGCAAAGAAAACATTGCTGATTGTTAGTCTAGATTATGCCACTTTGAGAATTCATCGGTGAATGAAATTGAAGATTACATAAATTGGATTGTAAACAAAGCTAAGCCTACCGCCGCGCCGTATGGTGGATTACTTTAGTCGGTATAAAGAGGTAATTCAAATGCCTACTCTTGTATGCATATCCAGAACGGCTCTAATAATCCTTCCTTATCTTAACGGCACGTCTTCCCTACCACTATCGCGCCCCCCCAGCCTACTCTTTGATATGCAATGGTTTCTGTAGCCCCATGAAACATGAGGCTCCAGGGGCTAGTGTAAATCTTTATCTTTGGGTTCATTCGAGTAATCGAGTCTAGTCAAACCACGCTGGGGTCGGTGCATTTCATTCATTCATTCATAAGGAGGTGAAGATAACTCGCAAGATTTCCAGTGCAGGTATCATATTAAATTTAAAGAAATATTTAGCCATCTTGGAAATCCACCAACAATAACATATTTTTGAAGCGACTTAGAGAATTTATACTAAATAAAAGATACGAGTACTACTTGATAAACGAGTATCCAAGTGTTAGACTTATAAAGTCATAACTTTAAATTTTACTTGTTTTTATTTATTAATAGCACCTACATCTCTTAACCTGTTTATATTTTATATAAAAGCTATGAATTAGCTTATCTTGCAAAATACCTACATCATTATTTTAATACAGTTGTTTTGCTAAGTAATGTTTGTATAATAACAAAGGCTTCCTCTCTCCTAATTCACTTATTTTGCTGTGCCCGACAACCCGTCTATATGATCTAATTATAAGTTTACCACCTAAACATAACAAGTGGAATGCAATAAAAGTATTGAGTAACTGCACATAATGGAATACAATTCTGTAGCAAAGAATTCAAACGGTTCTGTAACGAAAGAAACATACATGAATTGTTTAACACTGTACGGCATTGGCCACAACAGAATGGCGAAGTACAACGCCGAAACAAGAATAGAATAGAATACTCTTTATTAGGTACAGTAAAGTTGTACACCATAAACATTAAAAATATAAATTTTGGAATTCAAAAGATATTTTCAAAAGCCTAAAAATTTGCCAGGCTAAGAAAAAAACTGGAGAGAGGGTTTGGAGGAATACTTGGTTATGTATAGCTAACCTGTACCTGATATAGTGTGACGGGAAAACCTCCGTCAGAATTATTTTTCAAAAGGCAACTTCGTGACAAAATAAGTAAAACAATTTGATTTAGTACCGGGAGAAAAAAAAAAAAAAAGATCATCAATCAAATAGATAGATCATCAATAGATTAAAAAATATAATTAAAGATAACAAATTAAGTTTAAATTATGACGCAACTCCTCATAGGGTTGAAAAAAACAGCAGGAGTATATTAAAGTACAAAATAATACACAGGCACAAGTTCTTACAGAAAGGTATGAAAAATTAAAAATAAAATTGAGGAAAAGGAAAAGGAAGGTGTCGGACATAATAAACAGGAAATTATATTGCTGGTAATGGAGTTAAAATAAAGCAATAACTTGAGATGATTAATAAATATAGCTGATTTGATAAAGATGCCTAAATTGGGGCTTATTTATTTAGTGAAAAGATAAGTGATTCACTACAGAAAAGTAATATCATGCAGACTACGTGTAACTTAATAAATACTAGATAATTAATATAAAAACTTATTAATTCTTCTTGGAAATCCATATTATTTATACAGGGGGTATATAATAGCGAAATAAAATAAATTAAAATAAGGAAGGGATGTAGTGTATATAGATATACTTGATTTGTCTCGAGCGCATACGTCACAAGGTGCGGGCTGAGTGGGGAGTCATTCTATGCCCAACCGCCAGCCCGCAAGCACGTGGTGGTGCGTAGGCGAGCCAAATACCATTTAAATATTGCGTAGCTATATTAGCTACTACACCACCACAAGCCATATTTTAGACATGAATCAAAAACTGCTGACTAGCGATGAGACATCTGTCTTGTCACTTCCGAAAAACATAAAATAAGAATGAAAATTATAAACAAATGGTGACAAGATCGGCCGCGCGAAGAGCACGCCCACCACCTCCGGACAATTCGCTGAGCTCCGCCTCGCCGCCGCCGGCACCCAGCCCCGCTGTGACGACACCGGCCGCGGTAGAACAGTTGCGTCGAGCTCGAGCGACGAGTATTTCTCCCCGCCCACGACGGCGACGCCACCACCTGCTCGTCGCCGGGGATCACGCCGGCCACCAGACGGCTTAGGATTTCGAGGCCCACTGGCCTCTGATAGGGTCCCAGCTCCCGACGGAAGTGTGCAGCGCATGAGATGGATACGATTCATCAATGAGAACGTCATGCGCTAATACTATGGGGCTACAGAGGAGGGAAACAATCTGACCGCGTACCGTGTTTGGATGCTCTCTCTTTTTCAGGTGCTTGAGCCAGCTGTCAACGTTTCGGCACAATGACTGTCGGTTCAGGTGCGGGTCATCCAGCATAATCAGTACTTGATCGCCTGCGAAATGCCATTGGCATTTTCTGTGACCTCCCAAAAGCGTTTGACTGTGTTGACCACAATACACTGATCTGTAAATTACACCACTACGGAGTTCGTGGACTAGCTGCTAATGTCTTAAGTTCTCATTACCAAATGTGTCTAATGGTCTAGTCAAGTGGGTCTAAATTTAAAACTTGATGGCAAGGAACTAGATGCTATTACGGAAACTGTATTTCTAGGAATTACTCTGCATATTATTATGCAGTAAGAAAAATAAGGCAGTTGACAGATATATAGCCACAGCTAGGTTAGTATACTTTGCTTATTTCCACAGTATTATGTCTTATGGCGTTTTGCTGTGGGGATCGGCAGCCGACGTAGACTAAATTTTCATTTTACAAAAGAGGGCAATCCGCGCGGTCTATAGAATGGGTCCTCGTGAGTCCCGTAAAAACAAATTCAAAGAAATTGATGTACAGTCATCTGCACTAATATGTAAACGCTTAGCAGAATTAAAACCAATTTTCTCGTGGAAAAACGATTACAACTTTGAGAAAAGATCTCTATTTCATAATAGTTTGGGTTCCAAAATACTATGTTCGTAGTAAAATAAAATTTAAATGAATTTGAAGTTGGAGGAAATCACTTTTTAAAGTTGCTGAGTGCATACATATTGGTGCTCGTGACTGTACTAACTCTGCCTTCTCTTTATATCTTAGAAAGTATTTTTATATGTTCGCAAAAACTTAGGCCTTTTTAAAATAAGAAGCGACTTCCATAATATAAATACACGTAGTAAACATGACATTGTGATACCCAAATTGAGATTAACTAAAACAAGCAAGTCATTTCTTATAAGAAATGACTTGCTTGTTTTAGTTAATAGTAAGCGGAAATAAGCGGATACTGTTTATAAACAGTATCCGCTTTTATAATGTTTTCCACCTGATCTAGTGCGAACTCTGGTGGTGCCGGTGGCGGTGGTCAAAAGCAAGACGGGAGACGTATCGGACAAGTCTAACTACAGGCCTATTTCACTCGCCACCGTCATAGCTAAGGTCAGTCAGGTAAGGACAGTCACGTCTAAATAAGCAGGTGCAGCTCTGTGATGCTCAGTTTGGATTCCGACCTCGGCTGTCAACGAAGACTGCTATTCTCAGTTTGAAACACGCTGTGAGGTATTACACGGATATAAATACACCGGTTTACGCGGTTTTCCTTGACTTATCCAGGGCCTTTGACCTTGTCCCATACGATCTTCTTTGGCAAAAGCTAGAAGAGACAGCGCTGCCGCCAGAGTTCATATATCTCCTCAAGCACTGGTACCTGCACCAAGAGACTCAAGTGCGATGGGCAGGAGAGCTTTCGGAGCCATGCCGGCCGAAGTGCGGGGTGAGGCAGGGGGGCCTGTCCTCGCCTGTGCTCTTCGGTCTGTATGTTAATGCATTGATTGAGCGACTCAGCAGCACACGTGTCGGCTGCTACGTCGATGGAGTTTGTTTTAACAACATTAGCTACGCAGACGACATGGTGCTGCTGGCTCCCTCGATCGGTGCGTTCCGAAAGCTACTCAATGTGTGCGAGTCGTACGCTGCGACTCATGGGCTAGTTTATAATAGCAGTAAGACAGAATTCATGGTCTTCACGTCTAGCACCAGGTGTCCCACTACTATCCCTCCTCTTCTAATGAAAGGTCACCAAATAAACAGGGTATATAAATTTAAATACCTGGGCCATCTGGTTACTGATGACCTGAAGGATGATATGGATCTAGAGAGGGAACGCAGAGCATTGTCAGTTAGGGCGAATATGTTGGCCTGCAGATTTTCTCGATGTACAGACGCAATTAAAATAACCCTTTTTAAGGCATACTGCACAGCACTGTACTCGGGAGCCCTGTGGTTCACATATACCCAAAAGATATATGTGAACCACAGGGCATACATAAAAAAAACATATACCCAAGCTTACAATGCTCTGCGTATCCAATACAATAACGCATTCAGGGTATTGTTGCCGCGATTCTGTAGAGCCTCGGCAATGTTTGCAGACGCACGACGTTTGCACTGACGGCTTTGATACTCCTTAGGCTGCGTGGTAGTCCCAACACTATCCTGCAGTCGATAGCCGCCCGGGCAGACAGCCCGCTAGTGTGGGCGCTTGCAAACCGCACCCGATTTGTTTTAGTTATTAAGTACTAACATAGACTAAGCTTTTCTGTTACTAACACTATAGACCCCATTGTAGTCTGGAAAATAAAGATAATAATAAATATTAATAATATAACAAGTTGCCAAAGTCTGTTACAGAACTTAGTGATGGAAAATTAAAAACACACATCAAACGTGTCCTTATCAAAAAAGCATATTATAAGATTAAAGACTACGTTGAAGACAAGGAAGTTTGGCATTAATTCCTTCTGCACACGTGGCTAACAGCATAAATATGTAAATGTCTATTAACTGCTCCCAAGTTGTGATGTTCATGTTATTTATTTTTTTACAAAGGAAAAACAATTTGATTAGAATGTCCCTTGGTGTTTAGTTTAGAAATGAGAAGCCTACTACGTATTGCTTGATAAATACGGCTAGGCTAGATACTAACTTTAATTAAACGCTACGCTTTGTATTACTTTTACGTGGCTTGCCGTCATTGGTCGAGTAATGGCGGACATTCCTGAGCTGAAAACCGCTCGTCCGGGTAGTAACGGGTACCCGGTGATACCCGGGAATGTTGATAGGTAACCGCAACCAGTGTGTGTAGGTAAACGCGGACAATATACGGGAAAACCTTTAACAGGGTCACAATTATGACGTGAATGTCATGATTAGTGCATAATTATAATATATGCTTTACCAATACCTACCTAGTATTTATGCTTATATAATTTAAGTTAGCAAGTATGTTTATTAAAAAATAATCTAGTGTATTTATGAGTGTGTTATTAGTGTAGTTATTTGTTATATTTACACTAAAAATTTACGGTGCTGTGGACCGAGGACAGGAACGCCAGTGAGCTTTTAGGCTTCTTACAGGCCGGTGCGACTCATGACGCGACACAAAGGCACCGCTCGTCGCGCGACACGCGGAGCCTTTGTTTCGCGTCGCGTGTCGCGCCGGTCTGTAGAAGCCTTTAACCAGAGTTCCTGTCCTTCGTCCATAGCACCGGAAAATTTGCCGCAAGAATCTTAGCCCCTGCTCGGGTTGACTTTGAAGTGCCATGTTTGACCGATGTGGTGAATGCCTGGAAAGTGGCTTGTCCAGATATGGTTCAGCCCGAAAACCCGTCTTCGCAGAGACAGTGGGATAAGTCGCTATGCAGATTGGTACAGAATAACCTCATTAATTCGTCCAACAATACGGCTGAGCGTGCCCGCCTGCTGGCTGTTAGAGAATGGGAGTCGGGCGTCTTATGGTTTGAATAAACGGAAAAATTAAGTTGCTAGTTGTTTTCAAGAAACTCAGATGATATAAAAAACTTTTTGTAAAAAAAAAAAAACACTACAAAGTGAAAAATAACTTTAATTTCGGAAGTCGGTGTCTTTGGATCTGTACTTTAGTTTTTTGCCACCGACTTCCGAAATTAAAGTTATTTTTTACTTTTTAGTGTTTTTTTGAAAGTCGGTTACTTTTTTTTTACAAAAAGTTTTTTTTTTCACTTTTTAGGGGTTCAGTTTTTAATTTATCTAAGTTACAATAGCCTAAAGTCAACTTCTCATCACCTTTTACAAAATATTGCTTTTCCCGATGCTGGGACGGTAATTTTTGAGGAGTTCTCCTGGTAAGAACCAGGAGAACAGCCACTCACCATATGCATTGTGACGAGCATTAATTGCTTAGCAAACATATTAAAGTACCTAGTCGAATCACAACTCGTTAAATACTTATTATTATGTTGTTCCGGTGGCCATCTGTGGTCTCCATCATCAGTTCCACTTCACCAAATGGTGATTTTCGGGAGCAAGTGCACGAGTTACTATAAAAAATACCCAAATCGCTATAGGTTTGCCTATAAAATTCGAGGGTTCCCCTCAATTTCTATGAGATCCCCTTATCAGATTCTAATTTGGTAACAATAGGACTACCTCGGGAGCATACCCTTTCAAACAAAAAAATAATTTTCAAAATCGGTTTATAATTGACGGAGATATCGGTAACAAACATAAAAAAAAGCATGTATACGGTCGAATTGAGTAACCTTCTTTTTTAAAAGTCGGTTAAAAAAGAAGCAGATAGACAAGCAACAAACCAAATACAAATTCAAAAGCTAATACAATCTCGAGTCAGTATAGCACGAAGCGTATCTTTCGGTAAAATAATAATGATTTGTCTTAGATTTGGATTTATTTTACGTGTTTATTGTTAGCGACATCTTGAAACACAAAACCTTTCAAAAACAAAAATCATTCGGTGTTGCTAGTTTATATTGAAACATTTACCCCTAAGTTAGGAAATAAGTATAGGATACAGGAGTATCGATTTACAAAAACATTTATTCCGTTAATAGTGTTTTATTTATCGCCTTTTCTGGTTGGTATGTACAATATAAATAAATAAGTATGTATGTATGTCTTCGTAAGTGCAACTACTTAATGGATTTTATCATACTTATTACATCAGTCGATTTGCTATAACATGAGCTATATGACGTCACGATAAAGTAAATAAAGCTACCAAAAACAATAAAATGTTGGTGTCTCAAAATAAAAATAGATATCGTAAATAAATAAAATATCGTTTATTACCACTTTACATTTGCGATATGTTTATTATGGGTGTTGATAATTTGACGTAAGTATACTGTTAATAAAAAAAAAAACTTATAAAACACGTTAGGTATGTGATGTAGTAAATAAAAGGGCTCGATAAGAGGAATATGATTATATTACCAAGTTTTATTAAGTCACTTTCTTGTTTGTCTGTATGTCTGTCGTTCCAGGTGGAATCTTGAAACTCAAATTTTAGCACTTCCCAAGACAACACATCGATCAAGAGGTTCACACCTGAAATCATAACCAAAATTTTTAATTCCTTGCTTTTAACTTTATGAAATCGGCAATAAATGAATAATTTAATATCGATGAAGGAGGACAGACCGATAAAAGAATACGAAAAGAAAAGCAAAATATTAAATTTTTGGTTATGTTTGCAGGTTTATTAATCCCTCGATCGATGTGTTTGATTAAGTGGAACCCCTTTAGGAAGCCGCTAAAACGTGTTATTTTTGCTCTATCTCGCTTCCTTTACAAGATATAGCGGTTTTTATATTTTTATTGAGGTAAGGTCGGCATTGCATGCTAATAAATTGATTTAGAATGCATTGTCATCAAGTTGTGAGCTACTCTGATAGTTTCAGCCGGATAGGTAATGCGAAAGTCCTCGAAATTTGAGTTGCAAAATTCCACCCGGAACGACAGACAAACAAACAAGAAAGTGACTTAATAAAAACGTCGTAATTTCTCCTTTTTTTACTTGTTTCGCTAAATTCTGTAAACGATTTTGATGGCCGACCCAAGCTTTGCAGCACTCTCGGTATTAAAAAAAAAATGTTTTTTTAGGAATTTTGTTTCTTTTTTATCTGCTTTCTTCTACCTGAGAACAATCTATGTATATCTCTTTTCTGAATTTTTCTGAGACAATAAATTATTTACATGAATGTAATGAAATATTATGGGTAATTTTTTCATTATCCTGGCAACCGTACACACATAGAGGCACCTGTTCTTATAGTGCTGTCACGTGGCTGTTACGCACACATGCCTACAAACGTGCCTCACTTTGTTGTTCCGCGCGGTCTATCTGCTTCTTTCTATAATCTGAGGCAAGAAATACAGAAAATATTTGATTCAGAAAAATATTATACTTAGTACTTATTGTCTACGACACATTCGCTCAATTATCTTCATTCAATTTAACTTTCATTCATAGATTCATTCCTACGTTCGTTCATCTTCATCTTGCAAAATTCTCTATTCATACGTATTTAAAAACTATTAAAAATTGTAAAAAGACCTTAGTAAACCTATTTTCATCAAGAAATCTTTGTTTAATTTATCATAAACAAAAGTGGCGACCGTGACAGGACCTACAATCGTCGGATCGAAGCTAAATAGCCACGCACATTGTTCCCGTACCGTATCAAGGGCACTCGAAGGACATCGTCGACACCGGACGACATTTACCAGTACCAACGGAAGGCCGTGTTGAGAATCCAAGATCACCGTGCCTGTGGACTGGCATCCTACTTCTACCTGGGTCGAGCAACCTTACCTTCGTCAAGCCATTCTGGGAACTCTGCTGGGACTACGGAACTCCGATTGAGCAAGGTCCACCTTTAGAACGAGTCAGAGGAATCACTATCTACCTATCTACGTGCTCCTGCCTACAAACAGACTGCTGGGATTAGCTGTCTGCCTATTTAAAGTGAGCTCGTTCCATCTTACTAACATACCTATTGTGTTATCCTTTAGTCTGTGCATTTAGCGGACTTAGTTTCTCGAAGTCAAGTGAAGTGCAACCTTTCTATTTGTGTCTATTGTGCCTAACCATAATTATTTTCGAAAGAGATCTAAATAGGATAGGCAAAGCTAGCAAATTAGCCTAATTAATTTCACTTATATAATCTGAGTTTGTAGACTTAACGCCAGCTTAAATTAATGCACATTTAACTACCTACAATTTCATAAATCTCTTACCGTTACTCAAACCAAGCAATATTTATAAACTATTCCACTGTTATCGATTATTTATCCTTTTTACCACTCAATTCAACCTTTATATCACTTACATACTAAATACTTCCCGAGTTAACTGTAAACTTACGAACCATCGTCGTTTCGTCATACGAGTAATTAGTTGTTGCTATCAGTTTACTAAGACACACGGAATTAATCTATTCCAGTGGTCGTGCGTTGTGACTTGTGACACGGCATCGCTTGCGCATGGGTGCGCCAAAGTTCACCTAAATTTTCAACTCCGATAATTGGAAATCCGAAAATGTTCTTCCTAACATTTTTTATCCTAACAATCACAATTCCTAACTACTCTGTCTCTTATGTTCATAATTCCGAAGCATTTAACTTCATAATGTCAGTAGCAATAAACATCTAATAGACTTTTATTTGTTTTCCTATATTTTCTCAACATAACCATCTTTTACAATATTATTCAAAGTCATATTTTAATTTTATTTATAGCGGTGTGTACCTGCAACGATATCCATAGGTTAGGTTAGGTTAGAACTGTGACCAACTACGCGCAAGCCGAGCGAGCGAAGCGAGCGGTGCCGCGGCAGCGGCCGGCGAGCGCTACCTCGAAATTGGTCGCGAAATTTTTATAAGTATTTTTTTATAGTGCCCCCAAGACGACATTCTGACCTGAATTTCATTCATTTAAGACAAAAATCTGTGAAACGACCTTAAATCATTCTAAACAGTTGGTTTTTTAGACATAATTATCTCATGTATAGTTATAGTTTTAGGGATAAAAGCGTTATGATAAAAAACAGTAGGAGTTTAAATATATTTACATTAATGATATTATTAATTACAATTTTCGGAAACATGAGTGTTATGAACATCGCCGGTAGCACTACAAATAGTATGAATGAAAACTTTAGGATGAAAAATTTTAGGAAGAGTGATCATTCGGATTACAAATCGTTAGGAAGAACAATTTCGGGTAAAGAACTTTAGTTGAGCCAATATGGACCCCTTGCGCATCGCTGTTTCCTGACTGCCGGCGCGTCACTACCTGCATAGCTCACCATTGCATGCAGTCTACGTGAGCCGCGGGCATCAGCTGATCAATAAAGCGAGGAGCGTATCGTATGCTATATATACCTATTTCGTTATTTCTATTAACATCTGTTTGTGTTAGCTCATTACGAGTTTATTACAATGTCCGAACCGGTAAAGTTAAAGGAACTAATAAGCAAACGCGGTTCTATTAGAGGACGCGTAACGAAATTTAAATTAAGTCTCGATAGTCTAGCTTTATTAGAATCCATTTCGGAATTGGAAACAAGTAAGCTCGCATTGAAGCTATCAAAAATTGAGGCATTGTTTATTGACTTTGATGAGGTGCAGAATCTGATAGAAATTAACAACGCAGATAGTCAAAGTAGCGAGTTGGTTACTAGAGACTTAATAGAAAACGATTTCTACCATTGTGTTGCGTTAGCTCAAAATTTAATTAAGAAAAATTCAATAGTTCAGGATAATGAGAATAATTCTCAAAATAAATCTTCTATGGCTACGTGTCATCATAACGATCACAGTTGTAATGCGTTAAGTTTTAAATTACTGGTGATTAAAATACCAAACTTCGACGGTACGTATTTTAAGTGGTTGGAGTTTAAGGAAACATTTGTTTCGCTAGTTCACAATAATGATAAGATCGAAAGTATTCATAAATATCACTATTTACAATCATATCTTAACGGAGAAGCCACTCGGGTGATCGCTAATTTGGAGGTTTCTCATAGTAATTATTCCGAAGCATGGAAACTTTTATGCGAACGTTACGACAATAAGCGTCAATTGATAAATAACCATCTTAAGTCTTTGTTCAACATTAATTCCGTACAAGAAAATGACAAGTCTTTAAGATATATTATTGACCACGTCACCATAAACTTACGCGCACTCAATTCATTGGGGCTGCCTACTGACAAATGGGATGTTTTACTTATATATATTATTGCAGGTAAATTAAATAATAGTACATATTTCAAGTGGGAAGAACATAGAAATAGTTTGAGTGACATACCTTCGCTTAATGATTTCTTCAGTTTCCTTAAATGTCGCGCTGATGTATTGGAGACCGTTTATCGCCATAAACATGATAATGAGGACAATAAACAAAACCAGTTCGCAAATAATCAAAACAAACATAATAGTTCCAAGTCTTTAGTGGCTGTACCAAACGAAGGCAACACTTCTACTTCTAAAACACCGGAATGTTTGTTCTGTAAGAATAGTCATCGCATGTATGAGTGTCCGTCTTTTTAGTCGATCTCAATAGAGGATAGGTTAGCCTTTGTTGCTTCTAACAAATTATGTGAGAATTGTTAGAGATCTGGTCACATAGCTAAACGTTGTCGTCTGTCAGCTACATGTCGTCATTGCAAATTGCGACATAATTCTCTTCTTCATAAATCGGAAGAAACTGAAAACTCCAATTTAGTTAATTCCGTCACAATGTCCTCAAAGTGCTCCTCTGAAGTACTGTTATGTACTGCTCGAGTAAAGGTTACCAACCCAGCCACCAACGAGACTATGATAGTGCGAGCTTTGCTCGACAGCGGGAGTCAGTCGACAATTATCACACAGGCCGTAAAGTGCCATCTAAACCTGATTCCTCAGCCATCAGACACTACCATAGTAGGCATTGGTAACACTAAGTTAAATATTAACACAGAACGCTGTATTCTACGCATTCATTCTGAAACAAGTTCTTTTAATGTGACAGTTTCATGTTTAGTTTTGCCTCAAATTACCGGCAACTTACCTAAATCATATTTTGATTTACAAAAATTAAATATTCATGGATTTCAGTTAGCAGATCCCACTTTAAATGAACCATCCCCAATAAATATTTTGATTGGTGCTGACTTATTCTGGGACATCATAAGCGCCCAGCAGCATTCGCTAGGACATGGTTATCCTAAGCTTCAGGCGTCAAAGTTAGGATGGCTCGTTACGGGATCATTGCCTTGCTTTAATACAAATAAAGCTAACTCAGTCATGTGCAACTTTGTCTCAAATGATGACACTTCTAGTAACATACATGACGAGTTGTCTAAATTCTGGGAATTTGAAAATTTTCCTCAAAAGAAGCCCCCGAGCAGTGAAGAAAAATTGTGTGAGCAACATTACCTCACCAACACTACTCGCACTAGTAATGGTCAATTTTGTGTAGGGTTGCCACTTCGTGATAGCATAGACTGTTTAGGTAATTCCTATAATCTAGCAAAAAAAAGGTTTTTTTTAATTTAGAGGCTCGTTTCCGAAAACAACCAGAATAAAAACAACAATACTGTCAATTCATAAACGAAAACGAAGTATTAGGTCACCTATCCGAATCTCCGGAGCCTAGACCGTTAAATGCCTACTTCTTGCCCCACCACCCAGTGATACGGGAACAAAGCGAGTCGACTAAGTTACGCGTTGTGTTTGACGCCTCGGCTCGTACTTCTTCTGGTGTTTCTGTTAACGACCTACAAATGGTGGGAGCAGTATTGCAAGAACCATTGTTTAATATATTAGTTCGTTTTAGACAGCATAAGTATGTTTTAACAGGAGACATAGAAAAAATGTTTCGGTCAGTGCTTCTCAAAGAATCTGATCGCAATCTTCAACTGATACTGTGGTGTGATAGTGAAGATAAACCTTTTAGAACGCTTCGTTTAAATACGGTTACTTACGGGTTTGCTAGTGCCTCTTTTCTCACTACTCGTTCTCTTTGGCAGATAGGTGAAGAGTGTTCAGATGAGAAGATCAAAACTATAATACAAAATGATCTATATTGTGATGATCTTCTGACCGGTGCAAGCACTGATGAGGAGCTACGTCATATTCGTCTCTCAGTTTCTTCTGAGTTAGCAAAGGGAAGTTTTCATCTGCGTAAATATCGTTCAAACTTACCTGAGTTATTCGCAGACTCCGTTAACCTGGAAAGTGGTAATCTCATGATTAGTAATTCGACTAGTACTCTGGGTATAGATTGGACGCCGTCTTCAGATGAACTTCACTTTCAGCATAATGTTTCGGCTTCTGAAAATGTGACGAAGAGAACTATACTCTCCTCAACATTTAAAATATTTGATCCTCTTGGTCTTCTGTCTATTTTCACAATTAAACCTAAAATTATACTACAAGAATTATGGAGTCACAAAATTGATTGGGATGAACCCTCCTTTTTTAAGTTCCTCCAGAAATAAGGTCTTCCTGGTTAAACTTTTCTAGCAAATCTTCATGTTTGTCTTCTTTAAGGATTCCTAGATACATTATAATTGACAATCATTCCTCTGTACAAATACATTGTTTTTGTGACGCTTCGCAGCGTGCCTACGGTAGCTGTATATATTTGAGGTCTGTTTCTACTAGCGGCGCTACTCAAGTTAGCCTGGTATGTGCAAAATCACGGGTTGCACCTATTAAACCCACGACAATAACACGGCTCGAACTCTGCGCTGCCCTATTAGGAGCTCAACTAACTGCTACAGTTTTAGCCGCATTACGTTGCCCTATTGAACGTCAGGTGTATTGGACAGACTCTAAAGTAGTATTAGGTTGGCTCAACTCTAATAAAACTAAAACGTTTGTTGCCCACAGAGTAGCTGCTATAAATGATCTGTCAAATCCCACAGATTGGCGTTATGTTCCCACTTATATCAACCCGGCTGATTTAGTCTCGCGTGGTATCGATCCAGACCAAGTAGATCTCTCTATATGGTGGAATGGTCCATCGTTTTTTTTAGAATCCGAGGATTCCTGGCCCGCCTACACTGCGGAATCTATAGAATTGCCAGAGCTTAAGACCCACCATACTTTAGGGGGGGAGGAGGCATCTTCTATGCCAGATTTGTCTGTGGATTTAGCAAAATATTCTAATTTAACCACTCTTATTCGGGTTCTAGCTAGAGTTTTAAGGTTCGCCAATAATTGTAGGTCACACAAAAGATCGGACAGATCACTAGGTCCACTTCAAGTTTCAGAGTTAGAAAACGCTCAAAACGTTTCTATAAAGTTATCCCAGAAAGATTCCTTTCCTATAGAATTAGGACTACTACAAAAGGGTAAATCTTTAAAGTCTAAAGCCGCTCTCTCGTCTCTTAATCTATTTTTAGATGAAAATGGCATTCTTAGAGTCGGAGGGCGCATCGATTCTTCTACTTACCATTATGACAAACGTCATCCTATCTTGTTGCAGTCCAGTCATTATTTAACAAAGTTAATATTCAAACAGGAGCATCTACGCCTGTTGCACGCCGGTCCTCAGCAACTCCTAGCATCTATAAGGGAACACTATTGGCCTGTAGGAGGCAGGGCTCTAGCTAGACGTGCAGCGCGCGAGTGCGTTACCTGTCGTCGTTTCAATGCTCGTACTATGGATAATATTATGGGAAACTTACCTGCAGATCGCGTAGAAGCTGATTTTCCTTTCTCCACGATAGGTACCGACTTTGCCGGTCCATTTCTTATTACGGATCTGAGGCTGTAAAATAACTAAAAGCTATTTGTGTATTTTTATTTGCTTTCGGTACAAATGCGTTCATTTAGAGTTAGTCAGTGACTTGACAATGGATGCATTTGTGCTGACACTAAAAAGATTTATAGCCCGCAGAGGTAAACCAAAGGTCATCTACTGCGACAATGGTAGAAATTTTGTTGCAGCAGCAAAAGAAATAAATTCGTTTCTTAAGTCCAATAGCGACTCTATTATTGACTCTGCATCTCGTGAAGGCATTGAATTCCGTTTCTCACCAGCATACGCTCCTCACTTTGGAGGTCTTTGGGAAGCCGGAGTCAAGTCCGCGAAATTTCACTTATACAGAGTACTTAAAAATATTCACTTGACGTTCGAGGAACTGAGTTCGTTGTTTGCTCAGATTGAGGCGATACTTAATAGCCGACCTTTATGTCCGTTAAGTCCTTCACCTCAAGACCTATCTCCACTCACCCCAGGCCACTTTATAATTGGTAGGCCGCTGACGTCTGTACCATCGCCGTACCTGCTGGATTATAGCACAAACCGTCTTGATCGTTTTCAGCGATTGGAACAAGCTCGTCAACACTTTTGGAAGCGGTGGTCGACAGAGTACGTCACGGAGCTTCAGCAGCGCAGAAAGTGGAAGGTGCGGTGCCATGAATTAAAGATAGACGACCTAGTCCTAATCAAAGATGATAGGACTCCTCCACTATGCTGGCGCCTTGGAAGAGTCTCGAAGCTATTTCCCGGCACTGATGGTGTACCACGAGTCGCCGACGTGTCTACCTCACAAGGCATCATACGGAGAGCCATCAACAGATTGTGTCTGCTGCCTTCACCAGTTAACAACACGGACAATTAATGATCTTGAAAGCTTCATCTATAACTTTCAAGGCCCCCGAGGATGTCTACGACACATTCGCTCAATTATCTTCATTCAATTTAACTTTCATTCATAGATTCATTCCTACGTTCGTTCATCTTCATCTTGCAAAATTCTCTGTTCATACGTATTTAAAAACTATTAAAAATTGTTAAAGACCTTAGTAAACCTATTTTCATCAAGAAATCTTTGTTTAATTTATCATAAACACTTATTATTATAATGGACCAGCTTTTCCCGGCCCGGCTACGCACGGGTAGCGCTAAGTATAACTTCACATACACCATCTACTAAATAGTCCGACCAAAGCCTAAGCATTTCGTTTGGATAGGTGAGCCCGTTCTTGAGTTATAAAATTACAACGAAAAGTGGCATTGCTTTTTATAGATATAGATTATAACTTCTTATGTTACAATCATTGTGTATCTCGGTAGGTCTTGTTCATCTAATAAAAAAAACACTACAAAGTGAAATTTACTTTAATTTTAGAAGTCAGTTTTTTTGTGACATGACGCAAGCCTTTGACTATGTCCATTATGGTACACTCTTAAATAAACTTGAGACATATGGAATTAGAGGAAATGTGAACAATCTAATTAAATCTTACTTACATAACAGAACTCAAATAACAAATATAAACCACATTAATATGAAAAGTAAACATGAAATTGTTTCTCAATCCTCGGAACGTATAGTTTCGTTTGGTGTGCCACAGGGGAGTGTTCTAGGGCCCCCTTTATTTATATTATACATTAATGATCTACCGAATGGCATCCCTCAACCTCTGACGCTATTTGCTGATGATAGCACCATAACTATACCTTGTACAAGTGCTGATACTTATGAGAGTGACATAAATGATTCTATAAATCGAATGGTAAAGTGGCTAGATACCAATAACTTAAAAATTAACCTGACAAAAACTAAAGTAATACATTTTAGTCAACGGATCAATAGTAAGAGTGATTTAATTATACACTACGATAACCAGCCTATAGAAGAGGTAGAAACAACAAAAATTTTAGGGCTCCACATTGACAAAAAACTGAATTGGAAATCCCATATCGAAATCTTGTGCAAGAAAATCAGTAAATCTGCCTATGCCCTACACACATTGTCGTCAATAATGAGTGTGGAGGCATTACTTACAGCCTACTATGGCTTAACAGAATCTCATCTACGCTATGGTGTCATTTTCTGGGGCAATTCAACAGAAAAAGACACGGTGTTCAAAGCTCAAAAGAGATGCGTTCGATCAATATTTAAAATGAAACCGACTGATAGTTGCGTGCCTTACTTTAAAAAATATAAAATACTTACTTTGCCATGTCTGTACATTTTAGGAGTGGCTGTTTTTGTCAAAACAAATCCACATCGATTTAAACGATTAGATGAAGTAGTCTCACGTAATAGGCGAGACAACAGCAGGATATGCTCTCATACTGCGAGAACAACCCTCATGCGCAAAAGTGTCTTCTGTATGGCTCCTATTATATTTAATAAAGTACCTAAAAGTTGGAGAGAACTGCCCGTGTCACTTTTTAAAAATAAGCTTAGAATTTTTTTAGTTAGTAAAGTGTATTACAGTGTTACAGATTTTTTTAATGAGAAGGACTTTTCTCTTACGACTTCTAATTTACATAGATATGAATAACAATTTAATGTGATCTTAAATCAATTGGCTTTTGTACGATTCCATTTACTGCATTAATGAATATTTTGGACATAATTTAATTTATTTTTACTATATTATTATACGTAAACTTTAATATCCTGACATCAATTATTATCTATTTGTTTGTTATTTTGTAATGAAATTTAGAATGACTATAATATGTAAAAAGCAATTAAATGTATATATTTTTTTTTTTATACCTACAAAATTTGTACGCCGTTTATTGGCAAAACATGGACGTACACAACATCTATGAATGAAATACCTTGCATGTCTGATGACGTCAGTTTATGTATCCGCAGTTTATGTATGCGCATGTTTGACAAATAAAGTATCTTTATCTTATCTTTATCTTTATCAGTGTCGTTGGTTTTGTCGTGTTTTGCCACCGACTTCCGAAATTAAAGTAATTTTTCACTTTGTAGTGTTTTTTTTTAGGAAAACAGATGTTTTTCTTTTGTAAAAAAAGTTTTGACTTTCAGTTTTTAGTTGTGGTACGTACCCGACACTAGTAGCACATTTCTAAGTCTTTGCCTGTGGCGCCCGCAATGTCGCGTGAGTAAGTATGTAAGAGCCTATATTGAAGCTAACTCAATCACCACCAGGCAAAGGTAATACAATTTATATGGGATTACCGCGCATGTTTCTTCTCATCATCATCAGCATATCATTTCAGCCGATAGACGTCCACTGCTGGACATAGGTCTCCCATTGGGGAGGCCTATGAGAGGAGGGGGTTTGCCATAATCGCCACGCTTGGCAGGTGGGTTGGCGTTCGCAGTATGGTGTTAAAAATGCATAGAGAACGCTGCTGCCCATTCTCTAGTAAGTCCCTTAGTCGCCTTTTACGACACCCACGGGAAGAAACAGGAAAATATGTTTCTTTTACCAAATGAAAAAAGAATTTCCAAAATCGATCCGCAATTAATGAAAGTATCGATGAACATACATTAGGACCCGTAGGATGAACACAAACAAGAGTTTTGTTTTGTTATTTTTATTTTCTTTTGTTCATTTAATTGATTTTGCTCTGACTACAGTTAACATTTGCCATCAGTTTGTAAATATTTTAGCTGTAATCTGTGGAAAATGTAGTGGGTATGTAGTATATTTTGTTAAGTTATTTCCGTTTATTTTTACTATACCTAATACTGTTGGTTTTCCCTAATGAAATTAATTACTTAATTTAAAAAGAAAATACATACCGAAGAACATAGAAATCGGTTATAAAGTCAGTAAAAAGAAAAGCAATCTGATGAGTGAAATATCACACACAAACTACTTAAACATTTTTGGAAGAGCATCTTTTGCCTGTAGCTAAAAACTGAAATAAAACAATATCACATTTTCAGTACAATTTAAGCCATATTTCGAAAACATTAAGAGAAATATTATAAGTACCTATTGGTAAGGGATTGTACTGATGAGAACTGGACATTATTCAAAGTTGCAAGGAATAGATGTAATCGGATGATACGCAATGCTAAACGCCGGTACATTCTGGATACTATCAATTCTTCGTCTTCTGCCGATATCTGGAAATTTCTTGGAATGCTTGGTATCGGCAAACCGCGACAATTAGATCTTCCTAATGCAATTGACTTAGACGATCTCAACCGTAATTACTCCACTGTTCCTACAATGGATCGTCTAACCAAGCAACAAACTCTGGTCTTTAATATCTAGTCTAACGCGTCCTCGTATTAACCCTATCAGTTTCATTCCACTTGAACATCAAATCGCAAGCGGTAGGATGTGACAATATCACCTATGGTATGATCATAACTATTCTGGATCATGTCCTACTCGCGATTATCTACATTGTAAATTTTTCCCCGTACACCGGAGTATTCCCTTCCCAGTGGCGCAAAGCCCATGTTCGTACACTACCTAAGGTATCTAATCCCTCTCTTCCTACCGACTTCCGTCCAATTTCTTTACTTCCCTACCTATCCAAAGTGCTCGAGGCCTGTCCACAAACAATTATCCAATTTCGTTCATCGTAATTCACTAATAATTAGCCCTCTTCAATCTGGGTTCAGGCCTGGGCATAGCACTGTTTCCACCCTCATTAAAGTGACTGGCGATATGAAGGCCGGACTAGAAGACCTCAAAGGTACTGTTCTAGTGTTGGTTGATTTCTCGAATGCCTTTAGTACCGTCAGTCACGTCATCCTGTTAGCTATTCTGTCCTATGTTTTGGTCTCTCCCGAAGCACTGGAATGGTTCTCTTCTTACCTTCAGGAACGTCAGCAGTTCGTTCATGTTGAGGATTCTTCGTCATGCTGGTGTGATTTCGGTATTCTTTCTCCTCTTCTGTTTTTTTATTTTAATTAATCTTATAACTTCCGAGCTTCAGTGTGCGTATCATCTGTATGCAGATGACTTGCAATTGTATTGTCACGGGAAGGTTGATGAAATATCTTATGCTATCGACAAGTTAAATAGGGACTTGGCAGCCATTAAAACCTGGTCTGATAGATTTGGTGTTGCAGAAAACCCTAATAAATGTCAGGCGATCATCATTGGGACTCATCGTATTATTGGTAAGGTGGATGGTTCAACCTTGCCACCAGTTCTCTTCAATTATGCGATCGCTCTATTTACCATTGATGTGAAAGACCTAGGCTTGCACATCGGTACCCTGAACTGGCGTACTCAAGTCGCTAGCGAGAGCCAGAAGGTTGCCGGAACGCTCTTGGCTCTATACCGCTTGAAAAATTGATTGCCATCAAGTACCAAGACAATGCGTGTGCAGTCCTTAATGTTGCCTATCATCGATTATGGTGATGTGTGCTACTATGACCTGAATGCAGATCAATTACAATTATTTATATATATATGCGGAATCTGACATCAAAATAAACTTTATCTCTTGAACTGACTTAGGTATAACTTTGACATCAATTAATTAATTTGTTCCATAAAAAACTTTTTACAAAAAAATAATAACCGACTACCGAACATAACACTACAAAGTGAAAAATAACTTAAATTTCGGAAGTCGGTGTCTTTGGATCTGTATTTAAGTTTTTGGCCACTGACTTCCGAAATTAAAGTTATTTTTCACTTTTTAGTGTTATGTTTGGTAGTCGGTTATTATTTTTTTGTAAAAAGTTTTTTATTTTTCACTTTTTAGTGGGTCAGTTTTGAATTTATCTAAGTTACAATAGCCTAATGTTAACTGCTCATCACCTTTTACAAAATATTGCATTTCTCGATGCCGGGACAATCTGTGGTCTCCATCATCAGTTCCACTTCACCAAATGGTGCTTTCGGAGAGCAAATGCACGAGTTACTATAAAAAATACCCAAATCGCTATAGGTTTGCATATAAAATTTGAAAGTTTCCCTCGATTTCCATGGGATCCCCTCATCAGATTCTGATTTGGTGGCAATAGGACCACCTCGGGTGTATACCCTTTCAAACAAAAAAAGAATTTTCATAATCGGTTCATAATTGACGGAGTAATCGCGTAACAAACATACAAAAAAAAAAAACATACAGCTGAATTGAGAACCTCCTCCTTTTTGGAAGTCGGTTAAAAATCATAATGCAAGCGAGTTGAAGAACGACAACAACAGATTGGTGTTGCAATAGCGGCCTTGTTGTCTGCTACAGACAAATTGATTAAAGGTGATGTTGACAAAATAAGTGTAATTTCAACAATCAGTGATGTCACACGGTTATTGACAGACCTCCATCATCAAGACACAGTCACCAGAAAGAAGCTAGTAATTCCGAATCTTGATAAAAATATAGGAAAGACAGTCGAAAACCAAGAACGTGATCAATTCCTCTTCGGAGAAAAAATTAATGTCAATGTCAAAACTGCTACAGCAATTAAAAAATCAGCTAGCACCATCTTAAAACAAAACAACCCTAATCGAAAAAATACCTCATCTAATCGACCAACCCAGTCTCAAAATTATCCCAAGACCCCCACAACGTCCTCCAGCCAAGGCGTCTGTTCGACAATCTTAGAGGAAAATACTTTTGCTGGTAGACTTAAGTACTTTCATTCCTGCTGGTTAAAGATAACACAAGACAAAGTTGGCTTATCTTGGCTCAAAGGTTATAATATCCCCTTTTTAGGGCCCCTCACCAAGAATATGTACTTAAAAATTCAATTTTTTCTGCATCAGATAATTTAATAATAACGAAAGAAATAAATAGACTTGAGTATATACAATAGAACTTCACTTCAGGTAAGTTCAACTCAAATCAAATCAAAAGTCATTTATTCAAACTAGGCTGAGAATCAGCACTTGTCGAACGTCAAAAATTACATGAGACAGTCCCCCAAAAACGCCCACCCTTCACCACTTCCTAGTGCTTTAGCTGGGAAGAAGAAGTGGCGCAACAAACTCCCCATGTTCGTTTAATTATGCAATTATACTGAATCCGCAGGACGTTGTAGGCTCGTTACGTGCACCCACCGGCCGCTCGAGTAACAAGATTAGCAATATGCTCTAAAAAGCGTTAACTTTACTTCTTTGCTACAACTTAACCGAAGCTCTATTGTTTAGTTAAAATAGAGCGTCTTGTTACCATAATGCTCTCCCCATTGTTCCGCGAATTGCAACAGGGCTCTTAGCTATTTGAAATGCATTATGTAATTTAAAAAGTATACATTTTATTTTATTTATATTGAAAGGAACAGTCAACTTTGAAGTACCTTAATGTGGACCTACCCTCGAATTCTATCAGTCTTATAACGTTTAAGACCAGGAACCCGTTACATCTTGTAATTTGATCAATATATACGTATATGATGTATCTCTAACTCCAACCATTTATTTCAATTAAATTATTTACTGGCACTTTCGAATTATTGTCAAGGAGTCGGTCAGTTACAAATATGAAGCTAGTTGCCCATTCCAATGCGTAGTAGGTTCCTATGGAGAAGAAAGGGCAAGAAAATCCACGGACACTCTTTTAAATTAAAATATTGATACAAAGTATTGGTTACATCATTCACGTTAAAATTGTACATATGAGAACGATGCAGAACGTCAAAAGCGTCCGTGATAAAAAGGGCAAAAAGAAAACAATCCATATTATATTTAACATAAACCATGGCAGCTAAGAGATGACCAGTCCCAACTGACAGCGCCCGTTCACGAACATGACGCATGGATCAGCACCATTCCGCTCAACCATTTTGAAGAGAGCTAAGTGATCTAACTCACGCGCCACCATCAGCGAGACATCAGAGTGAGCATGACATCTCTCAGCCGCCGGCACATTCAAGTCAATGAAAGGCATATTAGCCGGTCTATTTTAGTTACGTTACACCAGAGCGTTATGACAACAATCTAGGTATATTGTATAGGCTTATACAAACACAAATTTAAAACGAGAAAACAAGCCATAATGTAGTATTTGTGTAAGCAATGAACGTGCCATAATTGTTGGTATAGTGTTTGTGTGAAGAATATTGAAACAAATACTAACTTTACAATAACGTTACTAAACCGGCTACATAATTATAATATTATATTAATGAAGTATTGCTAATTTTTTCATTGTTTTTTTTTTTCAATCTAAATACAGTATGTAACAAAAACCCTGTTGTTCCTTTTATGGACGTATACATTAACCTACAAGCACAGCATTCGTGGAATTATAATTTAAAAAAATTAAGCATTGGCTAGTCGTGAAGTCATAATCAAAGAATGAAAGAGGTTAGAAATCAGTTAAACATTACAAATATTAATAATTAAATATTTAGTTTAATTATTTTTGTTGAACAGTTTTTATAAATGACTTCCTTTATTACGTATGTATACCGATTCTTAAAACGTAGGTAGAAGGAACAACCGGGTTTTTGTTACATATTGTATATAGTGCCTGTGGTGTTAGCCTGTAAGTAATTGTTGCACTTATACATGTATAATGTATACTTTTAAATGAAAGGAAAAGTGTAAACAATTGTAGGCTAAATAAATATTGAAACGTTCAAATATCGGCGAGTCCAAGTTCGGCGCCGGCTGTAGTGTGTCACATTAACAATATGAACGCAGGTACATGTTGTTCTGAAATAGCTCACTTATGTACATAGTTACTGTGTTATTTATAACTGCCGAGTTATTCGAGTTATTCGGGACGTGTTACATGCCGTGCTGTGTTATGGTGCAGCTTAGAACAAACATCATGCCTACAAGGGTTACGTCTAGCTGTATACTGAGATAGACCAGAATACGGTATTTTTCATAAGAAGATATAAGGTTATTATGAAATAAATGACATAAATCTCAGAAGAAATATTGTGTTACGAGATGGCTGGGGTAACAGACGGACGGACCACCCTTTATGTCACATTATTTTTAATAAGTGTAGCAAAGTGTAGGCACTCTATCGATCTAACAGTAGTTTGGCAAAGTGTAGGCACTCTATCTATCTAATAGTAGTTTGGCAAAGTGTAGGGACTCTATCGATCTAACAGTAGTTTGGCAAAGTGTAGGCACTCTATCTATCTAACAGTAGTTTGGCAAAGTGTAGGGACTCTATCGATCTAACAGTAGTTAGATAAGATAGATAGATAATAATCTTTATTGACATAAGTTATGCATACATTTTTGTGAATTCCCTAACTCCTGCGCTAGTATACACTGTATTACAGGAGCTAGTGTCAACCCCTAGTTACATGATACATGTTATTTATGGCAACCAAAGATTACAAGCATATTAAAAGAAACAGAAATAATAAAATTAAAATTAAAAGTAATCCAACATGCACAATTTAAAAAAAGGAATAAGAAAAAAAATACAAATAAAATTGTTTCTGTATATAGATGTGTTGAGTAGGCGGGCAGTATGTGCTCGCTCCTGTTAGTTGAGGTGTGTATGGGTGTGAGTGTGTAAGGGGTAAGGGAAGTGGTGTGTGTGTGTGTGTGTTTGTGTGTGTGTGTTTGTGTGTGTGTATGTGTGTGTGCGTGTGTGTGAGGGGTAGTATGGGTGAGGGTGGTAGTGTGTGTGTCGGCGAGTGTTACTCTTCATAATGACTTAATTAGGTTTTCTGTGGCATCATAGTCAAAACTTTTTAGCCAAGGCAGTATAATCTTTTTAGACTGATTTAGGTTAAATTTCCTAATTTTGAATATTTTATTAACAATGTTATAGATGCGGGGAGCCAGTACAATAAAATGTCTTTGTGCAACTGATGTTTTATGACGAGGTACAGGGCACCATTCTACTCTTTTGGACAGTACAGTAAGAGTAGGAACGATTCTTTTGTGGTATCTATTAATTATTTCGTAAATGTACAGTTTCCTAACCGATAGCACATTAGCCTTCTCGTACACTGACGTAGTTGCATGCCGGTATGGCAGATACATAAGAACTTTAAGTACAGCCCGTTGAGCACGTTCGGCAGCAATAAGAACAGATTTCCCGGCACCACCCCAAGCACATATACAATACCTAATTAGGCATTCACACAGCGCCCTGTATGTTTGGATAAGAAGTTTGTGGTTAGCTACTTTTCGTAGATTCTTAAATATATAGATCAGTTTTCTTATCCTTACCACCAGCGACGCTATGTGGACACTCCAATTAAGCTTCTCGTCTAGTGTAACTCCTAAATATTTAATAGCGGTAACGCGAGAAAGTGCTGCACAGTTACAGTTTTGGTGGTCATTAATTCGGTTACATGGAAACGTATGTAGCCTAAGCCTAAGTTCAGAGCTAGCACTCCCAATAGCGGATTTGGTAAAACAGACATATTTTGTTTTACTGGAATTGAGAGACAGAAGACTGCCTTCAAGCCATGTGGTCACCCTATCCAAACCAGTTTCAGCCAATTGGAATACTCGTTCCCAGGTGTTTTCATGAAATATAAGCACAGTGTCATCCGCAAACATAAATATATCCTCACCCGGCATCGCCAAACCGCACAAATCGTTATTGTTATGTATAAAAGGAATAATGTGGGTCCCAGGGTGCTGCCTTGTGGTACACCGTATTCGCATATGTCATCACTACTTAAATATTTATCAACCCGTACTCGCTGTGATCTACCAGATAAGTAGTCCCTGAACCATTCTAGAGGTAATCCTCTGAGTTTGGCAAAGTGTAGGCAGTCTATCTATCTAACTGTAGTTTGGCAAAGTGTAGGGACTCCATCGATCTAACAGTAGTTTGGCAAAGTGTAGGCACTCTATCTATCTAACAGTAGTTTGGCAGTGTAGGGACTCTATCGATCTAACAGTAGTTTGGCAAAGTGTAGGGAATCTATCGATCTAACCGTGGTTTGCAATTTTTTTTTTTGATATGTTGGGTATTTTAGTACGTCAAACAATGAATTTGTGATATTGTTGTGAGACACGTCGAATGTGTCCGACCTTCACTCTGTAACGATCTACATAACAATAACATGCTTCAAATAATGATAATTATGTATAATTATAATAAGTGGGACACATTTTTTGGTTTGGAAGGGACCTTCTACAGAATTTGTAAATAAGTTTAAAATGACTGAATACTCAAATATTGTTTGGGCCACAGACATTCATAATGTGTACCAAGTTTTACTTAATCGGTCTAGTAGATTTAGACACACGAGTGATCCTATTAGGGGTTCCGTCCCGTATCCGTTCCGTTTTTTTCTCAATAGGAAAAAACGGAACGGATATGGGATGGTTTTTGCTTTTGGAAATTGTAATTTTAATTCGTAATTATACAATCAATAATGTTAATACTCACCTAATAATTGTATGCACCTAGTATTTGCCACACTTGGCGGAATGTGATGGTACACTCGAAAAATCTGAATCATGACCCACTTTGACGATAAATCGTTTGAAACCGTCGAAATAACAAAGATGTCCCTCCTTTACAGTGCATGCCGCACTTAAGACATTTTAAATATTAAGCAAGATATGTCAACACGGGTCGGTCTATGCAATTTTAACCTTTGTCTTCACTGTAATAGATAATATTTTAGATAAAACATTAATAATCATATTTTGAATCCAAACTCTTTTGAATTAACTATAACTCAGAACAAATGTTTTTTTTTTTCAAAACCATGTTCCGTACTCTTTCGATTATAAAATTACAAAGAATCAAAGTCACTCAGAATTTGGTGTCAAATAATAATTTCTATCATGAGACTAAAAAATAGTTCGTTTATATTTATACCGTACAATGGCAGAACAAAGAGCTCGGATTATAGTAAGCCGATGATCACGTAGTGCCGAATCAATTATCTGGCCGAATCTCAGCTAACATGTGGGGCTGGATGGGAACCGGAGGTGTAGGCGAGCTGGTTCAGATTTTTTTCTCATGCAAATGCAATGAGTTATGTGGATTTATTAGAAGAATCTATGTTACCGACAGTGCGAACGGTCTACCCGCGAGAAGAAGTTCCAAGCTTTTCTTATGTTCACGATAACTGTAGAGTGCGTGCGGCCAGAGTTGTGTCTAACTGGTTTAGCCAGCATCCAGAAGTTACTCTAAATCCCCGGACTTAAATCCAATTGAACATTTTGAGGTCTGATGGTCCAAATGTGGGATAACAGAACGACAGGACAAAGCAAGAAATTGAGCAACATTGCAACGAAATTTGGGATTATATGAGAGGAAACCATGGACGTATCTAAACGTCCATGGAGGAAACAATATTTGCAGTCGCCATATTGGATCAATGCGTTCAAGACTATGGCTGTTATTGCAAACTTTGGTGGTTACACTCGATATTAACTATTGTTAAATAATAATGAGTTCAACATTATAATTTTTATATTTTTTAAGCGTTTTACTTCCCCATTTCTTATTGTTGCCTTAACGCAAAGTGCGTTGCAAACAAAATTCAGTGAAGATGTATGCAAAGATGGTGGAATCTTGTTTGTAGCACATTTAAGGCTCTTGCAGACCGGCGTGACATTGTCCTGTAGAACAATACACCGGTAGAACAATTTCTATGAATGGAAATTGTTCTACCGGTGTCGCGTCGCGCGACAAGTTGCGCCAGTATGTAGAAGCCATTAAGCTGAACGCATATTAAAATAAATAATAAATTAGGCTTAATAGATTGAAAACACATTGATTTTAGTACGACAATGCGTACGCGTCGTATTTATTTTGGGTGTGTATTCAGCTTTATACTGCGCTCGTGTGTAAAAGCTCTTAATAAAGATGGAGACTTATAATACTCCGTCTACGTGGAGACTGCAACAGATAATTCTCTGTGTAATTAAATGGCAGATAACAAGGTCGTTACCATGGAAATGTATGTTTACGCGAATGTCGACCTAATTGTATTTGAATGTCTGTAAGAAAATAAGCTTATGGTGGATTGTACCATTGACTAGTCTTAAGACCTTATAATATAATGTAAGTACTATATTCTGACAAATAAATGATTATGACTATGATTAGACGTTTTTAGGGTTCCGTACAAGAGGAAAAACAGAATCCTTGTAGGAACACTCGTGTGTCTGTCTGTCCGTCTCGTCTGTCACAGTCGATTTGTTCCGAATCTACTGGACCGATTAAGTTGAAATTTGATACACATATATTATGAACTAGCTTTCGCCCGCGGCTTCGCCCGCGTGGATGTCGAAAAAAAAACAGCTTCTCTATCAGCAGTATTCCCCCAAAACATTATACCATATCTTAGTTGGAACCAACGTAAGCGTGGTAAGCAGATAGGAGTGCAGTTTGATTTACAACTTTACGGAGGATAATAATATACCTAGATAGCATATAAATACCAACGTCGTTTTGTACATACTTGTTCAATATACGTGTCCTCCATTTCATTTGTTTATTTTTTCTACTGTTTTTGTTCTTAAACAATAATTGATGTATAACAACTTTTGAGTTATTCAAGGTACGCAGTAAAATTATCCCGAAAACTTATTTACCCGATAATTTCTTATTTATTATTTTATAAGTTATAACCAAGTTATTTACCGTAAACCAATCTTGGATCTGAAGAATAGAATTATTCACGTCGTCAAGGTTTTGTTGCCGTCGGTCTATTTTAATAAATCTCCGGTTAGTTTTGAAGTAATTGGGGTAAATCGTTAATGTAAACTAAAAAGAGGAATGGACCCAATATTGAACCTTGAGGAATTACTTGAACTCTAACCATTCCATCTTTCAGGTATGATCTAAGTAAATCAAGAGCTGTATTCCTAATCCCATATTGTTCTAGTTTCAGCAGAAGTGTCTCATGGTTAACGCAATCGAAAGCCTCAGAAAGGTCACAAAAAATTCCAATGGCATTTTGTACTTCCTCCCAGGCGTTAGAAATGTTCTTTATTAGAGTGACACCGGCGTCAGTGGTACAACGACCTTTAGTGAAACCGTACTGTTGTTCATGAAAGATGGATTTTTTATTGAAGTGACGTAACATTTGATTGAGCATCAACTGTTTAAACACCTTACTGAGAACTGGCAGAATTGACATGGGCCTATAATATTGTTGGGGTCTTTACTATCTCCGGATTTGAACAAAGGAACTACTTTACCGTGATTCATGAGATCCGGAAAGACTCCTTGGTCCACACTGGTGTTAAATATGAAAACTAAATAAGGCGCAATGGTTTCGATGACAGATCTACAGACTTTCACAGACATGCCCCATAGATCTTCTGTTGATTCAATTTTATGATCTTTAAAAGTTTTTATAACAGCCTGGGGGTTTGTATGCTGAAACCTTAACTCCTAAGGGCATACCTTTACATTCTTTCTAAGTAAGGCAGCAGAAAGCGCGGGTGAGGAACTTAAAGTTTCGGTAGTTTTAACGGGAATATTAGCAAAAATGTTTTCAAATTCTTGAGCTATTTCTACCTCTGAAGTGATGGGCCCATGTGCAGTCTCTAAATTAAATTCAGTATTACGCTGTTTTTTCCTACCTAATTCATTATTTATTATTTGCCAGGTAGTTTTTAGGGTTCCGTACCCAAAGGGTAAAACGGGGACCCTATTACTAAGGTTCCGCCGTCTGTCTGTCTGTCTGTCTGTCTGTCCGTCTGTCCGTCTGTCACCAGGCTGTATCTCATGAACCGTGATAGCTAGACAGTTGAAATTTTCACAGATGATGTATTTATGTTGCCGCTATAACAACAAATACGAAAAATTAGAATAAAATAAATATTTAAGGGGGCTCCCATACAACAAACGTGATTTTTTTGCTCGTTTTTGCTCTATATTGATAACGGCAACAGGTAGACGCTTGAAATATTCACAGAATATATTGACTTTAAAAATAAATAATTAAATTATAATAAAAAAAATATTTAAGGCTCGCATACAACAAACGTGTTTTTTTTGCCATTTTTATAGATAATGGTACGGAACCCTCCGTGCGCGAGTCCAACTCGCGCTTGGCCGGTTTTTATTTTATCATCAGCTGATTTTATTTTATTGCTAATATAAAGAGGTTTAGTTAGCTATTTTGCACACACTTTAAAAGTTTTAGAATATTTTGCAACAAATTGATGAAAGCTTATATTATTCATATGTTGCTTTAGGCCGTAAAGTTCAAAAAGATTTTCCCTGCTTTTACGAATAAATGGAGTCGCCCAATCACTAAATACGAACTTTGAGTAAATACTTTTAGTCTAAGTGTCATTAAATTGCGTGTTATAGTAGTAATAGTGAAAAGAACTCGGCGTAGAACTCATGGGTCACAAATATTATTAAATTAACTTAGAAATTATTAGATTAACTAATTAATACAAATTAATCCATCACCGGATGCAGTTGGGCATTTGCAATTTTATGGTATACTTATAATTATAATTATAACTGTTAACGAAGGTATAAACTGGAATAAAAAAGGCTTTCGCAAATAATTAAGAGTTGTCTTTGAAGATTTTGGAAGTATTAAATTAGTTTAATTATGTTTTGAGTTCCATCACCTTATGCACAAAAGACTTGAAAATATCATACTATTTTTGTTTTGGAAAAAAAAAATTACGGTTTAAGAGATACACTGCTTTAAAAACCACATTTTTGACCATTTTTAGAAATCTACGCCTTAAAGAGTAGTTTAAAAAAAAACCTGTCAAGAGCGAGTCGGACTCGCGCACCGAGGGTTCCGTACGTATATATATGATGTTGCTGATTTCTGAAAAACGGTGCTATTTAGAGACATCGTTTTATTTTCCCTGTAATCTTTACATAAACTTCTATCACATAGAATAATTTCAGATTTTTATCTATGCAAACTTCGGAGATAAGGGTTAAAAGTTCGGCATCAAAAGTCGGAAACTATGCTGCCTAAAAAAGAAAAAATTATGTTTGAGAATGTGCAAATAGTGTTCTTTCATATGATACCCCACATGCCCTAGTAGCCCCACTTCAAATATTTAAGATCCCCTTTCAGTCCCTTTTGCAAAAAGGGTTTCTGGTTTGCAAAATGGTTGGGCAAACGTCATCTAAAACTATTCTAAATTTCAAGTTGATAGCATTAGTAGTTCTTGAGATATCCAGGTGTGACAGACAGACAGATAGACAGACAGACAGACTTAGTCTCACCATAAGGGTTCCAAACAAAAAATGTCACACTTTATAATTTACTTAGGTGTTGTATTTTTGCCAAGTTTCAGGTTTATGAACTCAAGAAATAAGATTTATTCCCCTTTTTCACCCCTTAAAGGTCGAATTTCGAAAAATCCTTTCTTAGCGGATACCTGCCTATAGTTTCCAACCATAAGCCGAAATATTAGTGATTTTAACTTAAAAAGAACTTTCATTAAAAATAAAATTTTATCCCTTTTTTCACCCCTTAAGGGTTGAAATTCTAACAACACCGTTGCATTGGCTTCCAACCATAACCCTAGATAATATATTGTGTTTTTTACTTCGAAAATTAAGGACTTTGATACACAACTTAATCCCCCTTTTTAACCCTTCGGGGTGGAAATATCAAAAACGCTGAGACACTTAATTAATTTTCAATCGTCAGCCTATACACAAAATTTGAAGATCCTAACTTCAAAACTGACGGATTTTCATATAAACTTCTATCCCCTATTTCACCCTCATACGGGTAGAATTTCGAAAAACCCTTTCTTAGTGGATACCTACTTTTTACAAAGAACACACTCTCCAAATTTCATGTCTGTAGGACCAGCGGCAGCGGTTTAGGCTGTGCGTTGATATATCAGTCAGTCAGTCAGTCAGTCAGTCAGGACTTTGAATTTTATATATATAGATTTCGTAACCCAAGCACGGACGTGTAACGTAAAAAAATTAATTTTGAATATTAGGGTCACTTTTGGGGCAAATTAGAAAATTAAAAAAAAAACAGTTTTGCAAAATGTACTGTGTGGGCCGGGCCATGCCAAATGAATGAGCTTGTTGTGAAGGCCTCAAATATTTGTTTTATAATCTTAAAATAAATCATTTTAAAGTTATTTGAGAAAATAGATGAAGATTACCCATTGGTTGAACCATTGGCCTCCTTATCTCCGAAACTACTGAGCCTAAATTGTTTTTAAAAATACAGAAAATTGTTCTTTACTTAAAGATTACAAAAATATCTCTATTATATATATATATATAGTCTTAAATTAACATGGTAAATCACTCAATATTGTACTTACAAACTTACATTTGCAGTTGGAATGTATGGGGGAACGTGATTTTCAACTACAATGTTAAGTTTTATCTTGAGACAGGAGGTCATCCCGACTACGGAACCCTTCATTGTACGTGGTCCGACACGCAATTAGCCGGTTTTTTATATATTAACAAAAACATTTCAACTTTAATTAATATACTTACGTACCTAATGTGAAGTCGATTGATTGATTGATTCATTAGAAAATTGACTCTCAACTCTAATTGTCTGGAAATTCAAATCACAACAGACTGTTAATCCTTGTCAGTCGTATGAAATCGTTATCTGCTCAAAATCTACTCAATAATTAAATTCCTTGATTGTACCTACCTATAACGTATATTAAATTACGAAAATGTAAGTACCTACTACCGTTTTAAGGCTTCTACATACCAGTGAGACTTGTCGCGCGACGCGACACGGCACAAAGGCCCCGCGTGTCGCGGGACGAGCGTTGCCTTTGTGTCGTGTCGTGTCACGCGACAAGTCGCCCCGGTATGTAGAAGCCTTTAGTTTTCAATACAAACTCAAACCATTTATTTCCATTAAACCATTTACAGGCACTTTTGAATTGTCAAGAAGTCGGTCAGTTACAAATATGAAGCTAGTTGCTCATTCAAAATAGTAGGTTTCTATGGAGAAGAACGAGCAAGAAACTCCACAGAAAAAAAACAATTCAAAACTAAAATAATTAAAAACAAGCCGTGGCAGCTAAGAGATGACCAGTCCCAACTGACAGCATGACTGTGAGAACAATGTAGAAAGACGTGCACGTTAAAAGCGTCCGTAATAAAAATATAAAAAACAAAAAACAATTAAAATACCTTAGTTAAAATAAGCCGTGGCAGCTAAGAAATGACCAGTCCCTACTGACGGCGCCCGTTCACGAACAGGACGCATGGATCAGCACCATTTAGCTTAACCATTTTGAAGGGAACTTAATGATCCAACACACTCGCCACCATCAGCGAGACATTTGAGTGAGCATGACACTCTCAGCCGCCAGAGCACATTCAAGTCAATAAAAGACGTACTCAGAAAATGGTAGGTACATAGTGCTAACACAATATGTGCTATGCAATTATACAACACTAAGAGATTGAATATATACAATATAAAGATAGTATTTACAATCTTCAGCAGCTCCAACAATATTTTTGAATGCTATTCAATTAGTTTATGCGCCCTTGTGGAGCAGGACCAGCGTTAAGCCAAGCATTTTTGTCAGCGATGTAATCCCCCAACTTATAATTATGCTTGGCTAACAGCGTGACAAATATAACCTTTCGGTTGAAAAGTATACCTGCACCCCAGCCGCGCTGGAAATGTACCCCACCCGCCGCCCCGGCGAGTGTCCGACACCGGCGACACCCAGTGTCGGGAGTGTCAGGGCAGGCGCGGGACACTCGGCGCGACACTCCGCTCGACAGCTTATTACTGCAGTGTCAGCACTTCCTGGACACTTATATTCATCGCAGTGTCAGTGGTGACACACTGGCGTCCATGCTGCGTGAACCCCCGACAACCTGACAACCCCGTATGCATTTTAAAAATTTGATGTTCCGAATGTGTGTTTGTAACAATGTGATATTATTTAGAAGTAAATCTTATGGGAAAGAGGAAAGTCGATCGATCCTAAATTTAAACCAAATCATAAAACTATTTGCTTTGAGTTAAGGCTTCTACATACCGGGGCGACTTGTCGCGCGACGCGACGCGACACAAAGGCACCGCTTGTCCCGCGACACGCGGGGCCTTTGTGCCGTGTCGCGTCGCGCGACAAGTCGCCCCTCGTATGTAGAAGCCTTTACCCTTGTTTCATCGAAAAGAAGTTGACAAATTGTCACTTCCCAAACAATTTTCCACATAATTTCATTTGCTAAATTATTACTTAGCAAAAAATCTCTCCACAAATAATTGTAACACAAACCTAATGTTTGGCAAGTGAACGTTTAAACAATAACTTGTTTACCAACTAGTACTTTTACCAATTTTTATGTAGTCAAATCTTTCAGTTGGAATAACACATTTTACATAATCTAGTCGTTTCTGGCACTCGCCGGCCGCTGCCGCGGCATGGCGGCGGCACCCCAATACACAATGTAACCTCACAATAGCAACCAAATAAAGGCAACCACGCTCTTACAGCGACACAATATTATTGGAACAGGAAAAACATTTCCTCGGATGCAAAATACAAATTACTTTCAAATGACTTTCTTTATTTGACTATTTATGAGTTAGGTAGCTTACCTACGTCTATAGTAATTTCCTACTTTTGATTTTTAATTTTCGGCTCTTTGCATGTGATTTCGTTTTTCTTTCCACATTGTAGAGTACCTATTGTTTATTAGTAAATGGGATGAAGAATGGTAAAGTAATAGATCCGGATTGAAACCAGTTGAAGTTATTACAGATAGATAGACGTGGTTAACTTTATTGTTCAATAAGTTGTTGCTGGACGAATGGCGTAACAGTTCGCGGGCCATCTTTATAAAACAAAGGTGATGTGCTGAAGTGCAACAACTATAGAGGAATAAAGCTAATGTCACATAGTAGGGCTTGGGAGAAGAGAGTGAAATTTCGCAAAACCAGTTCGGTTTATGCGCGGTCGGGGAACAACAGATGCCATCTTTGCTATCCGCCCACTGTGCGAGCAATACAGAGGTGCGCATAAAAACTTGCACGTGGTATTCGTTGACCTCAAAAAGGCATACGACTGAGTGCCTCGTGAAGTTTTGTGGTGGGCCCTGTGCAATCGATGAAGTACCCAAGTCCGTACAGTGGGCACTACTGGCAGCTTCAAGGTGCCAAACAAAAGATGGATGGATTGTGCGAGGAATGAAATCGCCGTCCCCGGAGAATAAAATGATATCTGCAAAAATACAACTTTTCAGGAAAAATAAAAATCCGATTTTTGACTATAACTTGCCAAGCAATAGACTTAGAGAGATCAAAAAAAGGTTCAGTGGTAGCAAATTTTGTAACCTTTTATAATGTTTTAAAATAGTTTTAATTAGGCTATCCAAACTGAAGATATTTCAAATTTAAAAAGTTAGTAGCATTTGACTGCTTTCTTAGTTGACTAGTATATACAGTTATCATTATTTCGCCGATTTGTTTCTCCAGAATATTATTGCAAAAGTTATTGTCACATATTTGTAAAGAAACTGTTTCAATATCATTATACTATCTTTTTTTTCTAGTACGCATCTGTTCTGGGAAAATGTAGTGAATATTATTGTAATATCTTAGAACTTTGTGGATAGCGGAGAAAAATCCCAAAAAAAATTGAGTAGATGTATTAGGCTCCGTTAAGGCTTCTACATACCAGCGCGACATGTCGCGCGACGCGACACGGCACAAAGGCCCCGCGAGTCGCGGGACGAGCGGTGCCTTTGTGTCGTGTCGCGTCGCGCGACAAGTCGCCCCGGTATGTAGAAGCCTTTATACGTTTCAAATATGGCATAACAATAAAACTATGGTAATGGCAGTTATCATTTTATTCTCCGGGGGCGGCGATATTATAGACAAGGGAGTGAATGATAGCGTGACGGCTGACAGGGAGAATGGAAGAAGATAACTTCCAAATAAAACACTACAAAGTGAAAAATATTTTTTATTTCGGAAGTCGGTGTCTTTGGATCTTTATTTTAATTTCTTGCCTTCGAATTCTGGAATTAAAAGTCAGTTGTTTTAAATGTAAAATGTTTTTTTATTTTTCACTTTTTTGTGGGCCAGTTTGTAATTTATCTAAGTTACAATAGCCTAATGTCAACTGCTCACCTTTACAAAATATTGGTTTTCCCGATGCTGTGACGTTAATTGTTGAGTTCTCCAGGTAAGAACCATCAGTTCCACTTCACCAAATGGTGCTTTCCGAGAGCAAATGCACGAGTTACCTACTATAAAATATACCCAAATCTGTGAAATAAAAAATAGTGATTTAGGTATTTTGGAGGATTTCCCTCGATCTCCTCATGACATTCTGGCGTACATAAAAAAAAAACATGCAGATGAAAATACCTATAACCTCCGCCTTTTTGTAGGTCGGTTAAAAACGTGTTGCGCCGACCTCAAGTAATATGGGACAAGGGTCACTAGGGTAGGAAGATGATGATTGCAGAGTATCGTAACGTCGTTTATGCAAATGTCTTCAAACGACGCTATAGAACCACTCTACTTGCTCAGTATCACTAAAGTGGAAAATTAGTTGAGCTTTATCCTAAGAAAATTAGTCGCACTTACAACAAGTTACTCGTTTAGCGTAATTACACGCGCGGCTAGGACTCGCGCGACTTGCGACGCAGCGCGGGTGGCGGTGATTAGCGACGTCTCGATGAACGCGCGTTCAAGCGCACACGCGACATGTCGCGACACATCATTATGATAATCGCTTCAACTGTTCACTGGAACATGTTGAACCTGTGCTTAATTACTGTGACAAAATACGGACCAAGTAGGTGGCTAGTCAACAATATGTAACACGTTTTACATTATTATAACTTTATGGCATTTTCAGTCATACATAGTTTGGAATTCTTGGTAATTTGTATGGACATAGTGTAATTAAAATGTTCGCGAAGTCAGTCAACAAGAGCTACGTGTGAATACCACATTGATCATCGATTGATATGTTGAGCCAGCTCATCGTTGTAATCGGGTTCATGGCTAACACGTTTATAAAAAGGTGTGAAAATTCAAATGTGACCGACACTTATGATCGTCAACGGAATATCCCGAGAATGAATGTGTTGTGAGCGCTTCCGAGCTGGTAATGTGTGGTGAGGGCTGTTCGAAGGGCCCTTCAAATAGATTGGTACTCGGCCGAGCGCGCTGTGACCTGTGGGGAGCTGTGTGTGGTGTGGTGTGGTGTGGTGTGGTGTGGTGTGGTGTGGCCGCCGGTAGCGTGGGCACAGGCGCAAGGTGAGCCTCAACTACTGTATGATGGTGAGTGGTGACTAGTAGCGACTTGCGTTAATTACGTTATTACAGAGAGCGATACGTGCTCCGATTAATGTAAAATAGAGAATTAAAATCAGCTCACTGCTACAAAAATATGATGATAGAGTATGTATTTCATTCTGTGGAAAATCTTTTTTTTCACATAATTATAAATGTAAAATACTGACCTTTCACACATATGATCACGCTAAAACCCTGACAGCTTTTGAATTACATCAATATTAACTGAGCGTCGTGCTCTGGCGCGGTATCCGCAGATCGTAACCGCGAGTGCGGACACATTTAGCAATCACCACGTCTTCTACAAGGTATTTTATTAATGAACAGCTACAGATGAACATGTATATCAGAGTTAATATAGTTCCTTACAGTCACATCCGAAAATATCTGGTTTAGTTGAAAATGACGCAATCGACGTCATCTTACTAAATGTTAGGCCACAATTGTTGGCCGGCACTCTCCCTCTTGCAATGTACATTCAATTGTGTTTGTTCAGAATTGTTATAAAACGTGCGAACGTTTATTAAATTAACAAACAGTTGAATTAATAAAACTCCAGCTATCAGATAGTTTATGTATAGGCGGAGTAATGACGTCGATACATGACGCTCGCTGAACCGAGGCAGGTCAGAAACTTGGCTCTAGTTACAATATTAGCTTAATAAACTCGTCAATAAAACGGATTGGGATAATATATCTACCTGTTTTATTTATTTCAGTAAAATAGATCTCAAAGAAAACATCGAACGTTCCAAGTAACCAGTGCGCGGTAATTCAACCATAACATCGAACGTTCCAAGTAACCAGTGCGCGGTAATTCAACCATAACATCGAACGTTCCAAGTAACCAGTGCGCGGTAATTCAACCATAATATCTATTTTTTTGTACATACTAAGTGCAGTCAGCCTGCATCATCACGTCATTCGCGTCACGAGCCACACAAGATGGATCCACACGAATCCTTTCTAAACTGCGTCGGTCAGTTATTTAATCTCGGAGCATTGACTGTTGTACAAGTATATTATACAGGAGGCCACTTCACTCTCCAGCCGGCCTTTGTCTACGAATCAATGGAAGGCGCCTGCTCCCCACAAGTGGCCGTATACAGAACGTACCCACACCGTATACATGGGTGTATAGCAGGTAGCAGCTAATAACAGCGTCTCTCAAACATCGCTCCTGTACCTTCTGTCCGTAGTCTATTGTTGCTAGTCGCCGCGGTGTAGCACCACTCAATTATCTATCGAAGTGGACTGGGTGAACGCCTGACACCATGCAGCTGCATTACATTTTCAGCCAAGCTACAGATGGCCAAGCCACGCCACGGCTTCGCCAGCGTGGAGTTCGGTAATTATCACACGAAAACGTACTACCGGGATTAAAGTATCCTACTAGTTAACCCAAGTTATAAACTACCTGTGTGACAAATTTCATCCATATCCTATTAGATAATCCAAGTTATAAACTACCTGTGTGACAAATTTCATCCATATCCTATTAGATAATCCAAGTTATAAACTACCTGTGTGACAAATTTCATCCATATCCTATTAGATAATCCAAGTTATAAACTACCTGTGTGACAAATTTCATCCATATCCTATTAGTAGCAAAATACCAATGATTGAAATACTATCGTGAATTCATGCAAGTCTAGTATTTTTAGTTTGGTGACTGCTCAGAAACAGCTCGGAACAGTTTAAATGGGAAAAATAAAATGTAGTTTTTACGTATTTCCGTTAAATTTTTACAACTATTTTTCTGTTTTTATGAACCTTTCTCGGACTTCAACGAATATTTAAAAAAAAATAAAAAATTGCCGAGTTGGTCGAGCCGTTCTCGAGTTTTGCGCTTAGCAACACGTTTAGGCCATTCATTTTTGGGGTTCCGTTCAGACCTTAAAAAGAAAAACGGAACCGTTATAGGATCGTTCGTATGTCTGTCTGTTTGTATGTCTGTTCGTCTGTCACAGCAGATTTGCTCCGAATATACTGGACCGATTAAGTTGAACTTTGATACAAATATGGACTTCTGTGACCCAAACACGGACGTGTAACGAAAATAAATGAATTTTGAATTTGGGGGCAATTTAAGAAAATACAAAATTGACCATTCGGTACACTTCCTCCGAAACTACCAAACCTAAAATTAAAAAAAAAATACAGAAAATTGTTCTTTGGCTTAAAGATTACAGGAAAACCTATAAGAAGTCTATGATCTTAAAATAACATAAAATACAAAATTCAAATTCTTTATTGCATTCTTTTTCCTTTTTTCTTGTCATGGTAAATCTCTCAATATTGTGCGTACAAACATAAGTTTGTGTGTTTCCTTCTTACATTAATCGCCACTACGGAACCCTTCATTGTGCGTGGTCGGACACCTAATTGGCTGGTTTTTATTTATATAGATTTCCACGTGTTATCGTCAAAACAGACACAGTTTAGCATCTGCGCCGTTATCACTTCCGTCATGTAGGAACGCAAAATCTGTTTTAATAGTGAATTAATAAATTATGTGGTTGTTTAGCAAAACGAACTGTTCGTGACGTGGAAACACAAAACTTTATGATGATGGCATTGAAACGTGTACTTAATAATTATTGAGTGTTTCCAAAAGTTTTAAGCTCAACTCGATGATGACCACGATCTGAAGTCGAAGTTAGTATCGACCTTGAGTGCTATTATTTTAAAAACAAAAAGTTATTTGTGACTCTGTTTTACAATATGTAAATAAACAGGCACTATTAAGGATTATTTTATTTGGTAACCTCGGTTGGCTTACTTCAATCCGCCCAATTAAATAATAGATTTCTCAGAAAAATGGACTAGGAATGAATAATGTAGGTAGGTATATGAAGGTAATTTATTTCAGGTTGGTAGGTTCTAGTTCAACGAATATTGTTCTCAGAATCTGGAATAGACAATTCATGGCAGTTTTTATAAATATTTATGAGTGAGTAAATATTTGTGTCCTGTTCAGTGGTGATTTAAAAAGGTATTTGTTTGGGACTACGATCCTGTCACAGATCAGGGGTCAGCGAGGAAAATTACAGATATGTCGCAAGTCTGATAACCGCACAGAACATTATAATTTGTGGCTAACAGATAGGTTATTTGACTGGATTTTATTGCAATAGCAAGATCTTATAGGGCAACTAGCTGCGCCCCGCGGTTTCCCCCGCGTAAAGGCTTATACAGACCGGCGCGACACGAGACGCGACACAAAGGCCCCGCGTGTCGCGCGACGAGCGGTGCCTTTGTGTCGCGTCGCGAGTCGCGCCGATATGTAGAAGCTTTAAGTCTCGATCCCGTGGGAATATAGAGATAAAATGTAGCGTTTAGGTTAATCCAAGGTGTCAGCTACCTCCACACAAAGTTTTATCAAAATTGGTCCAGCCGTTTGAGCGTGAAGAATAACAAACACACACAGTCACAAACTTCGCCTTTATAATATTAGTGTGATTTAAATTTACCCGTGAGAATAATCAGTTTCCTTTCCTACCTTTAGAGATAGGTTCACTAAGAAAGGCATCGTCAGCACCTTGATGATATCTTCCATTAGTGCGAATTAAGTCTTCAGAATAGTGAATGACCTCACAAAGACCGTGTCTGCCGTATCTGAGCACCTCTTGAAAGTAGAGCCTGTTCGGGCCGCTATCTGAGCACCTCTTGACAGTAGAGCCTGGTTAGGCCCGCTATCTGAGCACCTCTTGACAGTAGAGCCTGTTCGGGCCGCTATCTGAGCACCTCTTGACAGTAGAGCCTGGTAGGCCCGCTATATGAGCACCTCTTGACAGAAGAGCCTGGTAGGCCCACTATCTGAGCACCTCTTGACAGTAGAGCCTGGTCGGCCCACTATCTGAGCACCTCTTGACAGTAGAGCCTGGTAGGGCTGCTATTTGAGCACCTCTTGACAGTAGAGCCTGGTAGGCCCGCTACCTGAGCACCTCTTGACAGTAGAGCCTGGCAGGCCCGCTATCTGAGCACCTCTTGACAGTAGAGCCTAGTAGGCCCACTATCTGAGCACTTCTTGACAGTAGAGCCTGATCGGCCCATTACCTGAGCACCTCTTGACAGTAGAGCCTGTTAGGCCCGCTATCTGAGCACCTCTTGACAGTAGAGCCTGGTAGGCCTGCTATCTGAGCACCTCTTAACCTTAGAGCCTGGTAGGCCCACTATCTGAGCACCTCTTGATAGTAGAGCCTGATCGGCCCATTACCTGAGCACCTTTTGACAGTAGAGCCTCGTAGGCCCGCTATCTGAGCACCTCTTGACAGTAGACTCTGGTCGGCCCGCTATGTGTCCCACAATCCATTTCAGGGAACAGATTAGTTTAGAGAAGATCAGTTATTCAAATTCAAATCTTTATTGCATATCACATGTGCGTTGACCACAATACACTGATCTGTAAATTACACCACTGCGGAATTCGTGGACAAGCTGCTGATCTTGTTCTTTCTTATCTATCAAACAGGCGGAAAAAAGTAAACATTAACGGGGTGACGTCCTCGGGATCTCTAGTAAGGATAAGCATGCCTCAAGGTTCAATTCTTGGCCCTTTATTATTTCTAGTTTATATAAATGATCTTCCTTACATGATGGCTAACTTATCGGATATAATTCTATTCGCTGATGACACTTCTCTTATTTTTAAAATAGATAGAAAAGATACGGATGTCTTACACGTCAACGATAGTCTGGCTGTTCTTTCGAAATGGTTTGCAGCTAATAATCTCTTACTTAATGCGAACAAAACAAAATGTCTTAAGTTCTCATTACTCAAACATGAAATTGTGATAACCAAATTTAGATTAACTAAAACAAGCAAGTCATTTCTTGTAAACAGTATCCGCTTTTATAACAAGTTGCCACAATCGGTTACAGAACTTAGTGATGGATAATTCAAAACACACATTAAACATGCCCTTATCAAAAAAACATATTATAAGATTAAGGACTGCGTTGAAGACAAGGAAGTTTGGCATTAATTCCTTCTGTACATGTGGCTTCCCTGGTACCTCATTAACGGCAAAACTATGTAAATGTCTATTAACAGCTCCCAAATTACGAAATTATTTTTTAATTTAATTTTATCTTTTTTTACAAACTTCACCTGTGTCGACACCCTTGCGCCATCTCATATTCCAAGCACGGCTGGCTGTGCTGGCTCCGCTGCTGCGGCTGCTGAGACCGTCAAATGGCGCAAATACTGTAATCTTATGGGTAACTACAGTTTTGAGCCGTTTGGGGTCGAAACGCTCGGGTCATGGGGCCCGAGTGCGCGTCTCCTTTTTAAGGAAATTTCTCGCCGATTGATCGACACTTCACGTGACCAGAGGGCTGGCTCGTTCTTCGGCCAAAGAATTAGCATTGCCATTCAACGTGGCAATGCTGCCAGTCTTCTAGGCACGTTTCCGGATGACAGCGATGCGGACGAGTACTTCGACGCTTAAGTGTCTTTTTTACTTTTTATATTTTTCATGTTGTATTTTTTGCTCGTATTTATATAAATGAATAAAATAATCATATATATAAAAAAAAAAAAAAAAAATGACATAATGTTTTTCTTACTTGACATTATCATACCTACAATTTAAATTTCAACAAGGTTCTAACTTTTATTATTTTAATCATATTTTATATTCTTTTTTTTTGTCAATGTGAGGACGTTGTAGGCTTATTAGACTGTAGATCTGTAGACCATTTTCTATTTTTTTAAGTAACTGGTACTTATGACGGGCCTACGCTGTCCTCTCATACCTATTAACACTGTAATTTGAAAACATTGTAAAAGCCAATTTAATTTTTTTAAAAGAGTGACCGTGGAGTTTCTTGCCGGCTCTTCTCCATAGGAAACGACCAATTGGAACCGTGCACCTAGCTTCTGACGTTTCATAAGTGCCCATGTAGGCTTATGTGAAATAAAAATATTTTTGATTGATTTTTGACATGTGTGTACAAGTTCTTAAAAATAGTTATAATGTTCACATGGACCCGTCGGGCACAACAATTCTTTACAACATTATACAATAAGAAAAGTAGCATTAGAAATAAATTTGTACGTACGTCGTAATAAAAAAATATAGGTTATATTCTGTTATCATTAAAATGTATTTATGTTATTTTATTTACCCTAAATAGCAGTTTAAACGCTGGACATTAAAAAGTTTTCTACCTATTTAAATAAATCTAGATACATGACATTCAAGTAGTTAATAACGATGCATGTCGTCTCTATGAGTGAGTAACTGGAGAACGTCTAGAATTCGTCGTTGTTGTCTACGAGTGTCTCCAGATTATCAGAAATTAGTGTGAAGATTGCGATCATGTTCGTATTCGTACGTGAGCCACAGTTGATACTCTGGGCACAATATTGTGCGGACAATATTCGCGAGTGGCGAGATAATTGCGCAACGTTTAGATAAAAACTGTAACATGAAAATGGTGTCGGAAACGTGGATTTAGAAGCTCAAGCGAGCTGTTGGTCGTGAAGTGGCCGCTAGAATAATGTTCATGGCAGTCACCGCGCGCCGTCGGAAACACCGACATTTTGGAAATTGCCCAAGATTTATGAACCTCAGTTAAACACCGATCAGCGCACACTCTCGTTACGATGTCTTTAACTGTGACCTACAGATTAATTATCTTTTACAGATACAATACCGAGCAATGTTACGAGCTATTCGCCGAGGCCCGTCGCAGACTCGTAAAACCATTATGACCGGCCGCCATTGGCCTCGCGCCTATATTATAATGTGTATTGAAACTCAATGCGTTTCTCATGATAATACAGTAAAAAAACTGAACTGTATCATCTTGGTCAGCTTCATGGTACACTCCACGGAATAGGTCTCATTTACCAATGCATAGAACATTTGTTTTACAAGTTTCTATTTAGGAAGGTCGAGTAATATCTCGGAATTTTATACAAACGCTTCCTAGAACTTCTGATCACGACTCCTTCAGCGGTGATCACACACTATCTCAACACGACTCCTTCAGCAGTGATCACACACTATCTCAACACGACTCCTTCAGCGGTGATCACACACTATCTCAACACGACTCCTTCAGCAGTGATCACACACTATCTCAACACGACTCCTTCAGCAGTGATCACACACTATTTCAACACTACTCCTTCAGCAGCGATCACACACTATCAACACAGTTTAGACTGTTTAAGCACTTATTTACCCGCAACAAATAAACTCAATCACACATCCATGTAGTTTACACAAAATGATATCTATTTCCATATGGAATCCGACGCGGCGAGACGACGACGGCGCGGCGGCGCGCGGCGCGACTGAAGTACAACTTTTAATTTACAACATTAACCACAGCACGAACATCTCTATTTTATGTGATTTCTCGCGAACTGAACGCCAGAAGTTCTGCGAAACCTTATTATGAAATATTGTACGACTAACTAAATACTACTCGTACGTACCGTATGAAACTCCCAAACTTTTTGAAATTTTGAAGAAAATAATAGTAGTGTTGGTGTTTTCCACTGAGCGTGTCGGAGCGCGATAAGCGTTCAGTGTCGGTGACACGCTGCACGCTGCGTCGGTCACTGCACGTCGCGTACTCGCGGTCGTTCGTGAGGCGGCGCGGGACGGTCAGCGCGCGCGGAGCTCGCTCGGTGACTGGCGGAGCGCGCCGCCGCCGCCGCGCGCCGCGACACGTCGCGCGACGGCCGCGCGGCCAGCACGCGGCCAGCGCCTGTAGCCACAACAAACATCCGGTGCACACAGCTACTTAGGTAGGATCATTATTACAACATTATGCTTGCCCTTGTTTTTAATCGCTCCATTTCACATACCTTCCAGATGAAAATATGATTAGAATCCAACACTTCAGTAAGAAAAACAAAATGCATTTATAAGCTGTTTATTATTTTGCGCAAGTGTTCGGTCTTTGCGGCTTTTCCTACGCTACGTGTCGTAATGTACGTAGATATTGAAAACTTGACTGTCCGGCCCATGTTGTGTTTTCCTGTAATAAACTTCCCAGATGCTGAAACCGGTTCATCTGCGAAATGTGAACCTGATCACATTTCTCTGATAAATAAAGAAAAAAAAAAAGAAAGCAAAATAGTTTATTCTGCACAAACAAAACGCACATTTCAACAAATAAACATAATTAAAAAATTTAAATACACACATACAAAGTAGCCAAAACCCTCGTATCCAATACACAAATGTATACCAACCTACACCCCTACCTATCCCTTCTGAACATACAGTCGTGAACTCGTGACGGGGACATACCTTGGGGACATACCGTAGGAACAGGGGTGCTATAGCTACACACAGCACGTTCACATCGAGCAGATTGTGCACGTTAATGTGCAAACATTCGCGCACTAAAGTTTTAATGTTCCCGGAGAGATTTCAATCGCGTTGCGTTCACTTACCGGTTCACTCACACTGCACAGTGCACAGTGGTGCTACGGCGCAGTGGCTCATAGCTAGCCATACCTTATTGCATTCCGACGAACAACATTACATACAGGTGGAAACGGAGTTTCACACATATTCTTCTTGCGCGTGGTAGTTAAAACTAGGTTGTTTGAAATCAATTCAATTCGTTATGTATTATTATTATTCCATGTACATATTCGTTATTATTTTTATCTGACACAAATTTATTTTATTTATTTAAGTAGGTATGCTTAATACACACGTTGCAGCATAAAACTGATTCACATCCGTCACCTCACACTTCGGGTCCAGTTGAACACCAGCGCCAGGCACTAGTTGTCGGGCACTTTTGCTGAACTGGGCCTTTTTGGTGCAGCCGTGAGGCACACTTTTCTGTTAATTTCTTTCGTCGCACACTGACTTACACTTTTTACTTGTTTTATTTTTATTTTATCTGGTGTGTATTTGTGTGCCTTTTAGTCTGTGTGAAATAAATGTATTTTCTTTCTTTCTTTTCATTCGATAGTAACACTGGACGATAGTAACACTGGACGATAGTAACACTGGACGATAGTAACACCGGACGAGGGGCAAGTTTAGCCATTTGTATTTTACGACGTCATCTTAGAAAACCTATTAAAAGTAGTGAATAGCTACGGTTTCACAGTTTACTCTCGCGTCTTCGGTTCGATTCCATAACAGTAAAATATTTTGTTTGCTTATTTCAAGTACATTAGCAGCTCCACGCTAAGTAATGTAGGCCACATTACTACCAATCATTATTTTGAGAATTAAGATTAGTATTACAATTGTAAACATTTCATTAATTAATGTGCAACGTCTTAAGGCTTCTACATACCGGGGCGACTTGACGCGCGACGCGACGCGACACAAAGGCACCGCTCGTCCCGCAACACGCGGGGCCTTTGTGCCATGTCGCGTCGCGCGACAAGTCGCGCTGGTATGTAGAAGCCTTTATAGTACTAATTACAATTTTACGAATTTATGTAGAATACATACAGAAGTTATTTAGTACAACATAACGATGATGACACCATCACTCCTCACCAGTTTCCCTCGTACTTATTTTATTATACTAATACTAGCTTTTGCCCGCGGCTTCGCCCGCGTAGGGTCGGAGAAAGTTTCAAGTTAATCGAACCATGCGTTAAAATCTTTCTATGCAATTATTTTCCCCCTTTACTCCCTGTACCTGTGTACCCCCTTTAAAAGGTTGTCCCATCCCCCTTTAGGGAGTTTAAAAATTATTATTACAAACTGTATTATTTGTTTAGGAATGTATTCGTTTCAAGTTTCATGTAAACAAAATCCCCCTTTTTACCCCCTTAAAGGTCGAATTTACAAAAACCCCCTTTTAATGCTAACCTACATCATAAAAGGAACCCTAGTGCAAAATGTTAAGGCTTCTACATACCGGGGCGACTTGTCGCGCGACGCGACGCGACATAAAGGCACCGCTCGTCCCGCGACACGCGGGGCCTTTGTGCCGTGTCGCGTCGCACGACAAGTCGCGCTGGTATGTAGAAGCCTTTACGTCCCTAGTCCCAGTAGTTTAGTTTGGGTTGTGCGTGTTGATACGGCCATCAGTCAGTTTCTCCATAGATTTGTTTATTACGATCAATATAAAATTACGACTTTTTAGATTTTTTTTGTTGTTCAAGAGTAATAAATTTCAAAATTGATGATATTTACGTGATCAATCGCATCTGCTACGAACGGATTTTTAAAAATCCGTTCGTAGCAGATGCCTAATACGGGGGTTCAAAATTTGTATGGAGAAATAAAAATATTAAAACATTTCATGCTTTTTCAAAACAACCTCTTCAGGCGGTGAAAAAAGGTAAATTGTCTAAAAATCAACATCGGTATCATTTTCAAGGTTTGTCGGAACGTTGATCACGTAAATATCATCAATTTTAAAATTTATTACACTTGAACAACAAAAAAATCTAAAAAGTCGGAATTTTATATTGATCTAAGTAACAAATCTATCTACATATATTATATAAATGGAGAAACTGACGTCCGTCACGTCATCATAACTATCTGTCCACTAGTTGTACGTAAGTCCATTCAATTTAATTCCCCATTAAAAGTAATGACGTCTTTATCTAACGGAACGTATTAGAAAGTGACAGCAATACTTTTAATGGGGAATTAAATTTAATGGACTTAAATGCAACCGGCGCGGCGGTGTGTGCCCAATTTTAGCGTTTTCCGTTTAGCTGTGTGTTAATAGACCAGTCAGTCACAGTTTCCTTTTTTCACCCTGTTAGGGATAGATTTTCGAAAAACCCTGATAAGAGTTATTCTTTATTTTTGGTTGTTAGTATAAATACTGAGTTTCGAGTTAATCGGACCACTCGTTAAAATTCTTCAATACAAACTTTGACATCCCTCAATCCCCCTTTAGGAGGAAGTTTAGAAAAAACTTTATAATTTACTTAGTATTCATGCCAAGTTTCAAGTTTATTTACTCAAGGCATGAGATTTTTCACACAAACAAAATCCACCCTTTTCACTCCCATATAGGAATATTTTCCAAAAACCCCTTCTTAGCGGATGCCTACGTCATAGTAACTATCTGTGAATTTTTACTTGAATACAAAATTTTGCGAATGAACAACTTCAATACAAAACTTCATCCCCCTTTTCGACAACGATTTTGGGATCTGTTATTACTTCCGTGATCCCCCGGGCCTCCTCAAGTCTGGGGGGGGGGGCTAAGATGTTGAGCCCCGCGACGTCGGAAAGGGGCGCGCGTGGAACACTACGCACCGCCAGCTCGGGTCCAATGTGATAGGGGGCAGCGGACGTCTCCAAGTCCGCCGTCCCTGGACCCATGTAGGGGGGCTGAAAGAGGGCGTTGTTGGCCCATTTCCATACACAACTTCATCCCCCTTTTTAACCTTTCGGGGGTAGAATTATCAAAAACTCTAAGACACGTATATATTAATTTTCAATCGTCAGCCAGAACACAAAATTTGAAGATCCTAACTTCAAAACTGACGGACTTTCATATAAACTTCCATCCCCTATTTCACCCCTCTATGGGTAGACTTCCCAAAAATCCTTTGTTAGTGGATACTCACACTTCACAAAGAACACACCCTCCAAGTTTCATGTCTCTAGGACCAGCGGTTTGGGCTGTGTGTTGATATATCACCCAGTCAGTCAATCAGTTTACCATTTTATACAACACTAGCTTTCGCCCGCAGCTTCGCCCGCGTGGATGTCGAAAAAAAACAGCTTCTCTATCAGCAGCATTCCCCCAAAACATTATACCATATCTTAGTTGGAACCAACGTAAGCGTGGTAAGCAGATAGGAGTGCAGTTTGATTTCCAACTTTACGGAGGATATAGATAGTGTATAAATACTAACTTCGTTTTGTACATACTTGTTCAATAAACGTATCCTCCATTTCATGTCTAAGTCTATTTGAAAGAAATTTTGTATTGTTTATTTTTTCTACGTTTTGTTCTTAAATAATAATTGATGTCTACCAACTATTGAGTTATTCAAGGTACGCAGTAAATTTCTCCCGAAAACTTAATTACACCGTTTTCCGATTCTCGAAAACTCCATTTTTTTCTTCTTTTTTTTTCTGTCAAAAGTATAAGCACTGAGGTTAGAGTTAATCGAACCGCGCGTTAAGATTCTTAAATACAAACTGAAATCCCCAAAAACCCAAAAAACCCCTGTCTCCCTAAATTCCTTTTGAGGGGTAGTTTTGAAAAACGCAAAAATTCTGACATACTTTGTTATTTAAGTAATGACTCCATCGTTAGTCTAGTGGTCACAAGTTCAACTGCTGAGCATGACCCCACCTCGGGTTTGATTCCCAGGTCGGGAAAAGTGTTATTGAATTTTCCACTAGGAATTTCTCAGTAGTAGCCCGAAGTCTGGATTTATAACCGGGTGATCGCCCCCTATTACATGGGACTTAAACAAAACTGGCAATATGTGGGTGTACTAAAGGTACACCTCTACCTAACCCTTTGGGGATTGCAGGCGTGATGTTATATAAATAAGTAAGTACTCGGGCCAAATTCCAAGTTTATATATCAAAAGTAATAAGGTTCTGTTCATACAAACTATATCGCCCGTTTTTACGCACTCAAAAGGGTAAATTGTTCAAACATCTTTTGACATTTCTATTATTGGATTTATAGGTTATTTTACCAATTTTCAAGATAATCAAGCCAAGCAGTAAAATCCCCCCTTGTATATTGACTATCCCTTTTCACCCCATTATTAGGGGAAGATTTTCAAAAAAACCTGATACAAATTTATATATTTATTTATTTAATACTTTAAGCACAGAAATGTACAGAGGCGGACTTAATGCCATAGGCATTTTCTACCAGTCAACCTTTGGGCGATGCAGAGACAAACAGTGGTAGGTGCAATAGTGAGAACAACAACATTATATATTTTTTGTTTTCAGTAAAAATACTGAGTTTCAAGTTAACCGGACCGCGCGTTAAAATTATTCCATAAAAACTTTGTTATCCCCCAATCCCCCTTTAGGGAGTAGTTTAAAAAAACAAAAAATGACAAACTTTATATTTTACTTATGTTAGTATTCGTGCCAAGTTTCAGGTTTATTAACTCAAGGAATAAGATTTTTCCTACAAACAAAATCCCCCTTTTCACTCCCTTAAAGGTCGAATTTCCAAAAACCTCTTCTTAGCTGATGCCCACGTCATAATTTGGAGTTAATCAAGCCACACAGTAGAATCCTCCTTTGTAATATTGACTACCCCTTTTCACCCTGTTAGGGGTCAATTTTCGAAAAGCTCTGATAAATTTTATTCTTTATTTTTGGTTTACAGTATAAATACTGAGTTTCGAGTTAATCGGACCGCGCGTTAAAACTCTTCCATATAAACTTTGACATCCGCGAATTCCCCTTTAAGGAGTAGTGTAAAGAAAAACAAAAAATGTCACACTTTATAATTTACTTAGGTGTTGTATTTTTGCCAAGTTTCAGGTTTATTAACTCAAGGAATATCCCTCTATCCCCCTTTTTCACCCGGTGTATAGGTCGAATTTCGAAAAATCCTTTCTTAGCGGATGCATAGCTTCCAACCATAAGCCGAAATATTAGTGATTTTAACGTAAAAAGAACTTTCATTAAAAAGAAAATTTTATACTCTTTTTCACCCCTTAGGGGTTGAAATTCTAACAACACCGTTGCGTTAGCTTCCAACCATAAGCCTAGATAATAAATTTAGAGATTTTACTTCGAAAATTAAGGACTTTTCATACACAACATCATCCCCTTTTTTAATTCTTTGGGGGTAGAATTATCAAAACCGCTGAAACACGTATAAATTAATTTTCAATTGTCAGCCTATACACACAATTTAAAGATCCTAACTTCAAAACTGACGGACTTTCATATAAACTTCTATTGGGAATTCCACGCCTAAAGGGGTAACATAGGGGATGTTACCCCTTTAGGCGTGGAATTCCCAAAAATCCTTTCTTAGTGGATACTTACTCTTCACAAAGAACATACCCTCCAAGTTTCAGGTCTCTAGGACCAGCGGTTTAGGCTTTGCGTTGATATATCAGTCAGTCAGTGAGTCAGTCAGGACTTTGAATTTTATATTTATACTAGCTTTCGCCCGTGGCTTCATCCGCGTGGATGTTGGAAAAAAACCGCTCCTCTATCAGCAGCATTCCCCCAAAACATTATACCATATCTTAGTTGGAACCAACGTAAGCGTGGTAAGCAGATAGGAGTGCAGTTTGATTTACAACTTTACGGAGGTTATAGATAGCATATAAATACCAACTTCGTTTTGTACATACTTGTTCAATATACGTGTCCTCCATTTCATGTCTAAGTCTATTTGTAAGAAATTTTGTATTGTTTATTTCACGTTTTATATACGTATAATAATTGATGTATACCAACTTTTCAGTTATTCAAACACAGTAAAATTCTCCCGAAAACTTCATTTAGCCCTTTTTCCGATTCTCGAAAACTATTTTTTTTTTCTGTCAAAAGTATGATCACTGAGTTTCGAGATAATCGGACCGCGCGTTAAGGTTCTTAAGTACAACCTGTAACACTCCCTAAAATCCTATTGACGGGTAGTTTTGAAAAACGTAAACGTTATGACAAACTTTATTATCTAAGAACGTATTCTTGCTATGATTCAAGTTCATTAGCTCAAAAAATATGATTTTTCATACATTCTAAATTACTTTTCACCCTGATAAAGATCCAATTTTCAAAAACCAATTTTTAGAGTTCACCTACAATGTATAGAATGTAAATTTATTCTGAAATAAAATTATTATTATAATAATTGAAAATTTCATATGTCAGTCCGTCAAGACTACGCTCACGACTTCGTTTGCTTAGATTTCGTTCTTTCCCCTATATTTTTAATATAACGTACAATAAACCAATAGGTATATTGGTTTATTATACGTTATATTGAAAATAAAAACTGAAGTTTGATTTGAATAAGGCTGGTATTCCTTATAACAGATTATAATAAGGCTGGTATTCCTTATAACAGATTTTAATAAGGCTGGTATTCCTTATAACAGATTTTAATAAGGCTGGTATTCCTTATAACAGATTATATTAACCACATGTGTTTATTCACCATGTAAAAACACTTTCCCTTAAGTGTACCAAACTGACGAATCGACGAAAACTGGCAAACACTGGAAAATGTCGAGTTAACGCAACTGTCTAATCGGTAAAATTTACCAATCAGTGAAACTGACTAATCAACGAAACTGTCGAATTAAATAAACTGACGGCTGAGGGAAACTGACCAGTGATACGCGGACTCATCCTCAGTAGGTACAGTTCCCACTTTTGTTACCGCTTTTGATAGCGTCACAAGAAAATAAAATGGCATCTACGGATTGTGTTGCCAGTTTTTTTCGTATCTTAGTCTTGGTAAGGTTCACTTTACTGAATATTCGTTAGAAATAGTCATAATATGACGTAAAACTAAGCATTCGAGAGTAAACTTTAAATTATAGTATTTTAGCGTACTATCCTTAGATGTGGATAGTATTATATAGTACAAAGGGCAAAATTATGGTATAAATACTATAATTATAGTACAAAATCCAACCCTGCCAATGAGATTGATAACGTCACACCTATTAGCCAATCATAGCGTGCCGCACTCATACAGTGCGCATGGCGAACAATCATGTTTTTTGCGCCCGTCCCACCTCTTACCCCGCTCTTCCTGTGCCGATACGATATAGGAATACGCAAGTTTGTACCAACTTATAATGTTTGAAATATAGCGCAAAATACAAGACTGCTACAAACTTACTGTAAACTTCAATCATCATCCTTAAATTAACAAGCTTGCAGCAATATTGCTATAAACTTATTTTAACATATTTAAAGTGACAATTTAAATGCAAATAAAAATCAAGTTTGCAGCAAATTGATCTGTTATCTGGGTACTTACTCGTAGATTGTTCTACCATTTGGCCAGGATACGTAAGATATGAAGTAGCAGCCCGGTGAGTGTTCTGGCCAGCTGTGGACAAACAAAGCGGTTGATAATTCAACCCAACACTAACTACTACTATTCTTGGCCCAACACTATTTACTGAATACATGGATGATGTACTCAACATTTCCATTCCAAACGCTGACCTCATTTGTTACGCAGACGACACTGTGTTACTATTCCATGGAACAGCTTGGGAAGACTTATACAAGAAAGCAGAAGCAGGAATGTTCACAATCACTAAATGGCTCAACCCGAATTTGCTTACACTAAATGTTAAAAAGACTAAATACATAATCTTCAGGAAAACTCGGGCTACCAGGGTACCATTATGGAATTTAAAGATTCACGGAGAAGATTGCCATAACGCATTAACTAACACTGATACTCAATGCTCATGCAACATCATCGACGGAGTGGATGAAATAAGATAATTAGGAGTTATCATAGATCAACACCTTTCATTCAAACCACAAATTAGTGAACTTGTTAAACGCGTGCGGAAGCAAATCTACATAATGAAAATGATACGGGACAGTGCATCAGTGGATGTAAAAAAACTCGTATATACGAGTATAGCTCTATGTCAGTCGATAATACAATATTGCATTGTAATCTGGGGAGGAGCGTCAAAAACTCATTTAATAATCCTCGAAAGAGCACAACGTGCAGACCTCAAAACTCTGTTACACAAACCATACCGTTTTCCTACAGAAACCCTGTACGCAGAAGCTTCCCTGCTGAGCGTAAGAAAATTGTTTATACTGAACGTAACAACGAAGACCCACATCCAAACTTCGAAAAGGAGTGATCTAAGCATTCTACAGGCCAATCGCAGATTCAGAGTTCCAACTCCCCCAGTAAAATCTGCATAATTATGCACAAAGACTCCCACTTTTTCTGCATGTTCACGTCTATAACGCGGTAATCAAACTGTGCAATATAAGAAATTGCACTCGCAAACAAATAAAAATAGACTAACGTCGTGGTTACTAAACTTGTCATATGACGAAGCTGATAATACCTTTATGGTATTATCAGTGGTAAAATAAATTTTGCGCACATACGTTCGTGCCACTCGCACGTTCTGTCTCACACACAAATACTCTCGCTTAAACACCTTCAAACTCACCATCACATGACCACACACTTACACCCACACACATTCACAACACATGACCACACACTTACACCCATACACATTCACAACACATGATCACACACTTACTCATATTAGCGTTTTTTTCAAGTTTTATTATTAATATTTTACTTTTATTCTGGATTAGTTTGTTGTTTTTTTTTATTTTGATTATCACATTTTTTATAAATTGAAGATATCCCATTTGTTAATCTTAAATTAGTATTTAAATTGTTATCTATATTGAGCATGTTTTTAAAATAAATGTGGTGATCCGATGTTGCAAGAAACGGGAAATGTAATTGAGTCAGGTACGGAGGCTACAACAGTCATGGACGATCACCAGGCAACTACATCCAATATACCTTGTGACAGCGATTTGCGAGTTTCAACTGAGGTACCAGTGCATCAACGACCAGTAAGAATTCGTAAGCTTATTAAAAGATATATAGAGTTTGATTAAGTTAAGAGTTTTTTATATCACTATATTTACAATTAATATGTGTTTAATAAAAATGTTGCCATTGTACTAAGTTAGGAAGTTAGTAAGTTTTATTTTGTCAATATTTATTTATTGAGTTTTAATTAAGGGTGAAAATAAGAAAGAAAAACTTTAGTTCAGTTACGTTATTTGGATGCAGCATTAAAAGTATAGGTTTAATTTTATCCGCATTAACCTTCACTCCGTCTTTGCTTACAATGTAACCAAGGTATCTTACTTCATGTGTCAAAAATTCACATTTTTCCCGTCTAATTTTTAACCCGTTCAACTCCAAAATGTCGAACACTTTGTCAATAGTTTGTAAATGGGTTTTTATATCTTTATTTTTGATTAAAATATCCGTAAAATACACACACACATTAGGCACATTTTTGAAAAGATTTACGAGTACTTATCATGAATTTCTGAAAAATACCGGGACTTGAATCCAACCCAAACACTAGACGTTTATAATATTTAAATAATCCACGATGAGTATTCATTATTGTATACTTTCTAGAGTCTTCACAAAGTTCAAATTGATTGTAGCCTGTGATAAGTCTAATTTTGTATTTTGTAACCAAACATTTCCGCAAATGTCACTAAATAAGTCGTCAATCTTTGGAACCGGGTACCTGTCGATCATCAAAGCACGATTAAGTGTTACCTTATAATCGGCACAAATTCTTATGCCACCGTCCGCCTTACGGGCTATTACTAGAGGAGTGGCCCAGTCAGAGTGGTCAACGGGTTCGATCACATCCGCGCGCAGCATAGCATCCAACTCTGCATCAACTTTGCCACGTAGCGCATACGGTAATGGGCGAGCACGACAAAATACAGGCTACGCGTCTGGACGTACACACAGCTTAACTGAGCCACCGGTGTACCGACCCAACGTGCCATCAAAAAAAAAACAACCGACTTCCAACAAAAACGAGGTGTACCTGTAGTATACCCACATTTAATATTATATTCATGTCATGTTCGTGAACGGGCGCCGTCAGTAGGGACTGGTCATTTCTTAGCTGCCACGGCTTATTTTAACTTAGTATTTTAGTTGTTTTTTATATTTTTATTACGGACGCTTTTAACGTGCACGTCTTTCTACATTGTTCTCACATGTATAATTTCAACATAAATTATGTAACGAATACTATGTAACAATATTTTTGAAGAGTTTCTTGCCCGTTCTTCTCCATAGGAACCTACTACGCTTTGGAATGGGCAACTAGCTTCATCTGACTGACTGACCGCTTGACAATTCAAAAGTGCCTTTATTAGGTTTATTTGAAATAAATGCTTTGAGTTTGAGTTATATTTAATTTAATTTCGGAAGTCGGTGGCCATATGAACGAAAATACAAAACCAAAGACACCGACTTCCGAAATTAAATTAAATATAATATTAAATGTGGGTAAACTACAGGTACACCTCTGCCCAACCCTTCGAGGAAACAAGGCGTGATTATATTATTTGCTTCCGAAATTTAAGTTATTTTGCGTTTTAGTGTTTTTGTTGGAAGTCGGTTGTTTTTTTTTTGTAAAAGAGTTTTTTTTTTCACTTTTTAGTGGTACCTACCCCACACCAATTCGTATACTACTTGCTATGAAAACAACAGTAACAGGAAGTTTTATAACATCATCAACATACACCGAGTGGATTAAATACGTATAAACAAATAAGGTACGCCTGAACATATATAATACTAGCTTTTGCCTGCGGCTTCACCCGCGTAGATGTCAGAAAAAATCTCACGGGAACCGGGATTAAAAGTACGTACCCTACATAAAAGGACCCCTAGTGCAAAATTTCACGTCGCTCCCAGTAGTTTGGGTTGTGCGTTGATACGTCAGTCAACCAGTCGGTCAGTTTCTCCATTTATTTATACAGATAGATTTGTTATTTAGACCAATACAAAATAATAATAAATTAGGACATATTAGTTTTTTTTTTCTTCGAGTGTAATATTTCAAAATTGTTGACTTTTACGAGAACAACATCCTGACAAACCTTGAAAATGACACCATATTGATTTGTAGACTATTTACCTCTTTAAATCCCCAGAAGAGGCTGTTTTTTTAAAACATGAAACACGTTTTATTTATTTGTTGACACGAGAAACCCTGCTAATTGTCGAATTGATACAATTCATATGATTTCTCCATACAAGTTGTGAAACCCCGTTACACCCCTTTAGGGGTTGAATTTTCAAAATTCAGCGGTTACCTACGTCATAATAACTATCTGTGTGCCAAATTTTAGCCCAATCCATTCAATGATTTGAGTTTTATGTTGATTCATCAGTCAGTAAGTCAGTCACTGTCCTTTTGTATGTATTAAACCTATAGTGTAATTCGACATGTTACGACGACCCCGAATAAATTGGGATTAGGGCAGGAGACTGATGATGAAGAATTCAGTCTAAGTTTCAAGTTAACAGATCAACGAAAGAAGATTTTTTCATACAAACTGTATCCATCCCCCCTTTACACCCCCAAAGAGGTTAATTTGAAAAGTGGTTTGCGACTTTTCCATTATTTGACTTAAAGGTTATACCAATTTTCGAGTTAATCAAGCCACGTAGAAAAATCCTCTCTTCTAAAAATGACTACCCCGTTCACCCCGTTATGGGTAGATTTTAGAAAAACCCTGATACAAGTTATTCTTCATTTTTGGTTTTAAGTATAAATACTGAGTTTCGAGTTGATCGGACCACGATTTATAATTCTTCTTTATAAGCTTTGACATCCCATCCATTGAAGTTAAGATAACAAAAAAATACAAACTTTATATTTTATTTACGTAAGTATTCGTCCAAGTTCATGTTTATTAACTCTAGGAATAAGATTTTTCATGCAAACAAAACCCCCCGTTTTCCCTACCTTTAAAGGTCATATTTCCAAAAACCCCTTCTTAGCGGATGCCTACGTGCCGAATTTCTACCCAACTGTCAGTGGTTTGAGCTGTGTTGATAGACCAATCAGTCACGGTTTCCTTTTATATGTAGGTACCTTTATACGGCTAGATAATATATATATATTGAGAACCTCCTCCTTTTTTGAAGTCGGTTAAAAATCATTTATAGCCAGAATGCATCTCATGACAATTCCAATAAGACCAAACACGGGTAGGATAGATTGTTTTACTACCGAGTTCCAGTGCCTACCTTCCGGCTTCATCATCGGCGATCGACTGCTGCGCTGCGTGTCACGGGTTCAATTCCCGCACGGAACACATATTTGTATGACCTACAGGTAGTTGTTCCGGGTCTGGCTGTTTGTGTATGTGAGTTTAAATGTTTGTAAACGCACCCACAATACAGGAGAAATTCCTAGTGTGGGGCAACGTTTTAAAAAAAAAATCTAATTCAAACCATCAGATCAGTTTCGATCATCAGATCAAATTTGCTTCGCTTAACTATCTTAATCCAGATATCTCATCGCCACCCGTGAAATACTTATCATTGAGAAGTTCCGATGGCCATCTGTGGCCTTCTTCATCAGTTCCACTTCACCAAATTATACTTTCTGAATGCAAATGATTGACTTGTTGATGAAAATATAAAAATCATTATAATTGTATGCCTATAATATTTGAGGAGTTCCCTCAATTACTCATGGATCCCAACATCAGAACTGGATTTTGATAAAATGGGTCCAATCTGGAAGTATATCCTTTCAAATAAAAAAAGAATTTTCCAAATCGTTTCATAAACGACGGAGTTCTGAGGTAACAAACATTAAAAAAAAAAAGAGAGATTTATGCCTGGAAATAACAGTTTCTAACATTTCATTTTTGTTGCAACTTTCTTTTTAGGGTTCCGTTCCCACAGGGTAAAACGAGAACCCTATTACTAAGGCTCCGCTGTCTGTCTGTCTGTATGTCCGTCTGTCTGTATGTCCGTCTGTCTGTATGTCCGTCTGTCCGTCTGTCACCAGGCTATATCTCATGAACCGTGATAGCTAGACAGTTGAAATTTTCTCAGATGATGTATTTCTGTTGCCGCTTTAACAACAAATACTAAAAAAAAATTTTACAAATAAAAACAACCGACTTCCAACAAAAACACTAAAAAGTGCAAAATAACTTAAATTTCGGAAGCACATAACATAATCACGCCTTGTTTCCTCAAAGGGTTGGGCAGAGGTGTACCTGTAGTATACCCACATTTAATATTATATTTAACTTAATTTCGGAAGTCGGTGTCTTTGGTTTTGTATTTTCGTTTATATGGCTACCGACTTCCGAAATTAAATTAAATAAAATATTAAATGTGGGTATACTACAGGTACACCTCTGCCCAACCCTTCGAACCCTTCGTGCACGAGTCCGACTCGCACTTGGCCAGTTTTTTTACAATGCACACTAAGTTTGGGAATGTCTACACTTAATTCAGCTAGCCACTGGCGACCATGGCGACCTAATAAATTAGTAGTTCCATTATCAAAAATGTACAGATCTAAAATTTTACTAATATCTTTGTAACGAATTTCCGTTTCCACATAGCCAAGTGGCTTAATTCTAGAGCCACCATAAAAACTTAAATTTATACGACATGGTTTTATAACAAGATCTTTAAAATATTTGCTATATGTATTTTTTTAATACAAGATAAAGGTGCGCCTGTATCTGCTTCCATTTCTAATAAACAATTATTAACTAATAATGTAATACACATCGGCTTATACTTAGACAAAGACATTTGATACATAGGTTCATTCAAGTCTTCTTCACTGACAACATCGTCACTAGAAGATAATATTGAGCAGTTACCATCTGCTTCTTGTACCCAAAATGTACCAGGTTGATGTCCTGCCGCGCGCCTGCGCCCTGCACCACCGCGTGCACCTCGACCACTGCGACGGCCACGCCGCCGCCGCGGCCGTCCGCGTGACGTCTCATTCCGATGATCGTCTTCTGTTTTTGAGGCGTCTGTTGTTTATGACCGTTTTGATTGTTCAGCGGCAGTATGGCGACGGTTACACGTAAGGTATTTACTGTGATCCATCAGTAAATACTGACGTATCGTGGTATTTAATTAACGTGTAACCTAATGTATTGATGTATGTGATTATTTATTCATGGATTTCTAGATTTTTTGATTCTGTATTGACGATCCGTCGGATTATGATAAATTTTGATCGTGTAGCCTCGCGTCAATATTTATCACGTCAGTACGCGTTACGCTAGCGATGGAGACGGACGACTTTCAACGACGCACCGTCGTTGTCGCCGCCCCGCACCCTCTCGAAACTTACTAAAGATAAGTTTTAAAATAATTTATCCTAAATTTAGAAGTATTGCCAGAGATATGGGATAGTTATTCAAAAGATTACAAAAATTTAATAAAAAAAAAATAAAAAAAAATACAGACGACTTGAGAACCTCCTCCTTTTTGTGAAGTCGGTTAAAAAAGGAGAAGCACTACAAAAATGACTGGAAATTTACAAAAAAATGAAAACTGATGCCACGATTGATGACGTCAAGAAAAAGATTACAAAAGAGACAATTTTTTGCCCATCGCCTTCGCTTGACCTTTTTATTTAAACTAAGTGCTAAAATAATAGCCACGCAACCTTTAATTTTCAGCTCTGTCACCATTTTAGACGTTTATACAGCAGGAGACCGGACACAATACTGACGTAATAAATATTGAACGTGTAGGCTAGTGTCATCCATCAGTAAAAACTGAAATTCATCAACAAATACTATATTGACGGATCGCAATAAATACTTTACGTGTAACCGTCGCCTAAATGACCGTTTGAGTGAGCGTTTAACTACTATTGTGAACGGACGTACCGATCGCGCTCGCGTGCTCTAGTAAAGAGTATTTTGCAGACGCATCACACCGTCGTCGCGGTGTACGTTGAGTCTATCGGGGTCACCACAATGACCCAGTTACAAGTGCGGAAATCGTCATGAAGTGTTTATTATAATTGTTTAGGTGTCACACTCGCCTTACAAGTCAATACTGGCTGCAAAACAGTCTATTAAAATAAAAACTGACCTGGAAAAGCAGTTGTAGAGAAAACCTGCAACAAATGATACGTCAGCTGAATGGTCACATACAAAGCTTGCAGGAACAAGTACAAGGCCTTCAAGGAGAATTAAAATGCTTGAAAGCACAAGAAAAAAAAGAATCCTCAGAGAAACAGGAAAGTGAGACCATATCACCTACTCAGCGTACTAAAAGTGACGTTGAGTACTGCACGGATGAGGATGAACTCGTCAAAGAGACTGGGTGGATTAGGGCGAAAAACCGGAAGAAAAGGAAGTTGAACACCTCTCTCACTCCACCACCACCACAACAACCTAGAACTAGCGCTCAGCAGCTACAACTCAATAATAAAGAGCATGCAACCACTAAAAAAATTCTAGCACCGCATCCAATCGTAGTGGACGATGTTAAGAATTATCAAACATTTTACGACTTTTTGACTGAATCTCAGCCAGTAGAAACATTTACCGCAAAAATGTTAAGCGGAAATAGTGTTAAAATAAATGCCAAATCGGAAGAGTCCTACAGAGTGATTGCTCGACGCTTAACAGAAAATAATTATCTATGGCACTCATATGAGGATAAGCAGACCAGGCCAATAAGAGTAGTGGCGAAAAAATTGCATTCATCCTGCTTGCCGGATCGGATCAAAGACGACTTAACGTCGCAAGGATTCCAGATTCAAAATGCGATTAACAAATTAAGCTGGAAAAAAAAAGAACCGCTGAACATGTTTATTCTATCTTTTAAGAATGACAAAGATGTCGGTAAAATATACGGCATAAAACATATCCTAGGGTGTAAAGTTGAAATACACCCGCTTAAAACTTCAAAAGTAATACCGCAATGCAATAAATGCCAGGCTTATGGTCATACCCAAAAGTATTGCTCAAAAGAGCCAAGGTGTGTTAAGTGCACAGGTAAACACCTCACGGCTGACTGTAACAAACCTGCACAAGAAAAACCTAAGTGTGTCCACTGTGGCTTACCTCACCCAGCCAACTACAGAGGGTGTTTAGTTGCCAAAGAGATGCAAATGTTAAAAAACAGAAACTCAAAAAACAATCCAGTAACACCTGCCGTTAAACAGATTGTCAGAAACAACGACAAACAGACATCAAAACCAAGTTTACAGTTTGCACAGACAAGCGCAATAACTGCACATGCATCTAATAGTGCTTCTTATGCACAAGCGACAAAACCAAGCACACAACCGTCAAGTCTTGAGGACAAGCTCAACCAGATCCTGAGTGCACATCGTCATTTGATCAGAGACTAGAGAAATTAGAGTCAAGTACTAGGAAAAATCAATCATGACTAACACACTTAAAATAATGGCGTGGAATTCAAACGGACTGCTGCAACACCAACATGAGCACTAAACAGTCTTTCGTAAAACTGAAAGGCTATAAGGTTTACAACTCGCTGCACCCTAACAACACGGCGCGAGGAGGTAGCGCAGTTATCATTAAAGAAAATATCTGTCATTACGAACAGTGTACATACGAAGAACCAGACATACAAGCTGTGGTAATATCAGAAAACAAACAAATTGAATGTTACAATAGCGGCTTTATACTGTCCCCCAAGACACACTATAAACAAAGAACAATATGTACATTTCTTCAAACTCCTTGGACAGAGATTTATATTAGGCGGTGATTTTAATGCTAAGAACACTTATTGGGGATCGAGATTAACTACAGCTAAGGGAAGACAGCTTCTAAGTGCAGTTAAAGACATGCACTGCGAGGTCAGAAGTACTGGAAAACCTACATACTGGCCAACTGACCACCAGAAATTACCAGACCTTATCGACTTTTTCATAGTGAAGAATATATCAGCCAATTATCTGAGCGTGGAAGAAGGGTACCACATGTACTCCGATCACTCTCCGATATTATTACGATTAAGTCACAAAATATTACTCAGAGAAAACCACTTGACATTAGTTAACAAGTTTACAGATTGGGAAAGTTTTCGCTTAGACCTACAAAATATTATCGACCTAAAAAATTCATTAAAAAGCAAAGGTCAGCTCAATTTGGAATTAAACACGTGTTACAAAATATAGTATTGTGTACATTTAACTAGCAACACTGTTAAGAGTTGGCAACACCATACCCGACCCATAGACTCGACCATTCGATCGCTGATAGCCGACTCGAGGAATTTTAAATAGTGAACTTTCAACGACCAACGGTCAATCAGGGCTACCTGATTGACCGTTGGTCGTTGAAAGTTTAAAATATTGTTGAGTGTCGGAAATATTATAATTTACTGTATGCGGATTTGTGATAAACTGATTTCATTCTGAGTTTGTTTATGTTGATAAAGTGGTAAATAAAACTATATTATCCTGAAACTGACGTTTTTCTGAGTTGTTCTAACAACTCAGAAGTGGGATTACGATAACAAGGTAAGAAAATATATATTTTTTTCCATTTCTCTGTGTCCATTACTTGTTGTCGTCCACTTGCCCACAGATATTTTAAAAATTGCAAAGGTGATAGTAGTGTAAAGATGTAAGGGTGAGATTTGTTAACATTTGGTCAGGGCACTCCCTGACAATGTTGATAAAGAACTTGGAGTCTTCTACGATCACAAAAACATTTGGCCGGGGTACTCCCCGGTATTGAGGCTGTGTGGTTAGAATTTACTTCCCAAATTATAGTCACATAGTTAATTAAAGCTTTACCAAATTGACTATGTTATTGTTAGCATTTGGTAAGGGCACCCCCTGACAGTGTTAGCATGATAAAGACTTATGCAGTAGTTTATGATCTTAGCTTTGGCATCAACATCAACCAATTAAAAGGAAATGATGCGTTTTTCTTTTTTTTTGTCTTTATCAGTATACCGATGGAACCTGAGCGGTTTCGAACACCGTCACGTTGCCGGGATGGCAGTTGTGAGGCTGATGACCACTCTAGTAGCCGCAACTGGAGCAAGCACCAGCGCAGCACTACTTCGAAACGTCGCTCGAAGCGACGTGACCGTAGCGACTGCAGTGACGAGAACCCCGGCGAGCATCGAAGCAGGCGCAGCAGAGAGCGCCGCAGCGCAGCGTACTGAGTGAGTCACGCAGTCGCAGCCCGAGCTGACCACGAGACCGTTGCGACAGTCGACTTGGCAGCAAGTGTCGGGGCGACCGGCATCGGAAACGTGGCAGAGCGAAGAATAGTTCTGATCGTGATGGCGAGGCTAATGAAGCGAAACGAAGCAGATATGATGTAAGCAATCAAAATACTACTTTATTGATTGAATCATTCTTAGATATTATGAAGTCTTCGAAATTTGGTTCGATTGAGGAGTTTTCGTCTTTAAACCAGATTATACCTGAATTTGACCCAATGATCAAAGAGCAAACTATTAATGCATGGATTTCTAAAGTCGAAGAATGTAGACAAATTTACGAGTGGTCGGAAAAACAGGTCATACATTACGCTCTACCTAAACTCACGGGCATCGCCAAGACATGGTATCAAAGTTTGCCTCCTCTCTTGCATTCTTGGGAAGAGTGGAAAGCTAAATTAATAGAGACATTTCCATCTAATCAAAACTATGGAGAACTACTTACAGAGATGTTGAATAAGAAACTACGTTTTGGCGAATCCCCTGGGTTATAATATTACGCAAAAATTAACCTACTCAATCGCTGCAATATTCATGGTAAAGATGCTGTAGATTGTATAGTGTATGGAATCGAGGACCGAGGTATAAGGTTAGGGGCCCAAGCGGCGCAGTTTTCAGAGACAGAACAGTTATTGAAATTTCATAAAAATGTAAAACCGGGAAGTCCTAGGGAGCCAGATAGGTCGGGTAAAAATAAAGATAACAAGACGAAAAAATCAGAGGATAGTGTCATGGTTTGCTTTAATTGTGATCAGCCTGGTCACCCCAGTTATAAATGTAATAAGCCCATGATAAGAGTGCCCAAAAGCGAATATACCCCAAAACTACAAGGACCATACAGAGTGATATACGTATTGCCAAACGACGCTATGAAGCCGTTATTGCTGTTGATATGATGCACCTCTGGTTATCATTTAAATCCATCCCAAATAGTGATAACGATGATAGCTCTAGTTCAGAAAGCGAGTGTGGTAATGACGATTCTACTGACCATAAAAAGAACCCAGTCGAAACCTTCTCACTCGACACCAACGCGTAGACTATTAGTTATTAAAATATAAGTGAAAAGTCCATGAGTATACCATGACCAGGAAATGATTCATGTTCAAGGTATGGCATGGCATGATTGACAGGCTGTCTATTGTGGGCATGATTGGCGCAATGATGTGCCGCCTAAGGACAAATCAATGGACAACCTGAAGTAATATTCCGGACTACTTATTGTGGGCTTGACGTGCACATGATGTGCCGCCCAAGAAAAAGCAATAAGTAGTCCTGGAGATCTTGACTTGGATTGCTTATTGTGGGTATGACGTGCACATGATGTGCCGCCCAAGGAAAAGCAATAAGTAGTCCTAGTGATCTTGATTTGGACCGCTTATTGTGGGCATGACGTGCACATGATGTGCCGCCCAAGGAAAAGCAATACTGAGATCTTGGCTTGGAATGCTTATTGTGGGCATGACTTGCACATGATGTGCCGCTCAAGGAAAAGCAATACTGGAGATCTTGGCTTGGATTGCTTATTGTGGGCATGACGTGCACATGATGTGCCGCCCAAGGAAAAGCAATAAGTAGTCCTAGTGATCTTGATTTTTACCGCTTATTGGGGTATGATGTGCACAATGATGTGCCGCCCAAGGAAACCAATAAAAAAAATCATTTTATGATGTAAGCGGTAGTGAAATCTTGACTAAAATAATATGGTTATAAAATGATTTGTTATGTCTCATAGTGAATACTACTGATACTGAATTTGCCCGATAAGTTAATTTTATTAAAACTGAATAGAGATTGATTACAGATTCCAGGCACAATGATATGCCGGGGATTTTGTGATCTACTGTACTAAAACTAACTAAAGTTATAGATTTGATATTTGTGTTTGATTGTGAGATACTTTGCCTCATATGATGTAATTTAAACAAATGAAGAATTAGAGAGTTGTTTGTTTTGTATTCCTACAAATAAAACCGTGATTGATTGATTACTACAAATAAAGATAATTTATTAGATAACTGTATTAGTTAAGTATTTACTTGTAAACTGTATTTCCTTTTATTGTACTTGCAAAATTACTAAAACAACGAAGACACTCGTTGGCGAGTGGATGGCCGAGCTGTTACAAAATGTAGTATTGTGTACATTTAACTAGCAACACTGTTAAGAGTTGGCAACACCATACCCCCTCCTACTAACTGTAGTGTATAGGAGACAGCCAAGACTCGACCATTCGATCGCTAATAGCCGACTCGAGGAGTTTTAAATAGTGAAACCTAACCCTGATTGACCGTTGGTCATTGAAAGTTTAAAATATTGTTGAGTGTCGGAAATATTATAATTTACTGTATGCGGATTTGTGATAAACTGATTTGATTCTGAGTTTGTTTATGTTGATAAAGTGATAAATAAAACTATATTATCCTGAAACTGACGTTTTTCTGAGTTGTTCTAACACAAGTTTAGCAATAATATCCAACAATGCGCATGGAACAACACACCACAGATTATTAAAAAATGTAGAGGAAATAAATATCCAAAGGAGTTAATAGACCTATTATCTAAAAAGAGAAACCAAAGAAATAAATGGCAGCAGACTTGATTCCCGCCAGATATAACTTTATTAAATAATCTTACAAAAAGATTAAAGAGAAATATACAAGCCTTTGAAGATGAGGCTTTCAATACTAACCTACGTCAGTTAACCAGCGACCATACTACACAATACTCTCTTTGGAAAGCGACAAAGTTACTCAAAAGGCCGATTACACAAATTCCCCCTATCAGAAATGGTAACGGAAAATGGGCCATAAGTAATGAGCAAAAAGCTTTAGAAGATTTGCACATCATTTAAAAGAAACCTTTCAGCCTAATGACAACTCTGTAGACCAACTACAGTTTGCCAATATTCTGCAAGATCAAAGAATTAAACTTGATACCCCGAAAGAAGTTTCAAAGGAAATTCAGAACATTAACCTGAAAAAATCCCCAGGATATGACCTTATTACTGGAGAAATCCTGAAATATTTTCCGCGTAAAGCCATCGTCAAACTTACCAGACTTATCAATGCTGCATTACTGTTAAAGCATGTTGCTGAGCCATGGAAAGTAGCTGAAGTGATTATGATTGCAATGCCGGGTAAACCACCCCACGAAACATCATCATACAGACCTATTTCTCTGTTGCCTGTACTATCAAAGCTGTTTGAAACTTTTGTTTTTAAAACGCCTAAAACCAATTATAAACGGTTTTAGAGAGAAACATTCCACCATAGACCAAGTACACAGAATTACCAACGTCATTGAGAGAACGCTCGAAGATAAAAAAAGTCTGCTCAACCGTATTTTTAGGGTTCCGTAGTAAACAAGGAACCCTTATAGTTTCGCCATGTCCGTCTGTCTGTCTGTCTGTCTGTCTGTCTGTCCGTCCGTCCGTCCGTCCGTCCGTCTGTCCCCAGCTTAGCTCAGAGACACTTAGTCCTAGAAAGCTGTAATTTGGCATGGGTATACATATTAATTATGAAAAATATTTTTTTTTAGGGTACCTCCCTTACACGTGAAATGGGGATGATATTTTTTTTTCTCGTCTATTCCATGGTGTGGTGTATCGTTGGATAGGCCGTTGAAAAATATTGTGGGTTTGGCAAAACCATTTTTCAATTAAGGGATTCGTTTGCGTAATATTAAGTTTTAAAGTGCTATTTTTTGTTAGAGTCAAAAGTCCCCCCCCTGCCAGCTAAATGGTTGGTTTTGGATATGTGAAAAAATTCATGGCAATAGTATATATAACGAAATTAAAAGGAAAACAATCACAGCTAAGTAGGCTTCACAAGTTATCGAGTAATAGTCGACCAACTTAAATTTGCAGTTGGATAATTGACCGTAACGTATATCGATGTATGAGAGAGCATGTTTTTCAACTACAATGTTAAGTTTGTTTTTGGGATAAATTCATCCCAACTACGGAACCCTTCATTGTGCGTGGTCCGACATGCACTTGGCCGGTTTTTAGATGTAGCACAAGCTTTTGATAGAGTTTGGCATAAGGGTTTGATATACAAACTAAGATTAATGCTGCCCAATGATTTTGCCGATATCTTGGCATCATACATTACAGATAGGATGTTTCGAGTGAGGCACGAGGATGCCTATTCTGATTTAAACATTATTAAAGCTGGCGTACCTCAAGGTAGTGTGCTGGATCCAGTCCTCTACCTCTTGTACACGTATGATATGCCTGAGCTGGAAAATAATACAATTGCGACCTTTGCAGACGATACTGCCATTATGGTCACAGGGTCATGCCACAAGAAAGCAGCCAAAAAGGTTCAAATCGCTGTAAATAAAGTTTATGACTGGGCACAAAAGTCACTTCACATTGATTTCACCAACAAGAATTGTGATTACCACCCTATCTTAATAAATGGTCAACAAGTGCCATACGCAAACACAGCCAAATATCTTGGCATAACGCTTGACACGAAACTGCACTGGAAAGCGCACGCCAAAAAGAAAAGACAAGAACTAGACATGCGTTTTAAAAACATGTATTGGTTGATAGGACGGAATTCCTGTCTATCGATGCATAACAAAATGTTATTATATAAGCATATTCTAATGCCGATATGGACGTATGGCATCCAACTGTGGGGCTGTACTAAACCGACCAATATCAAAATGATACAGACATTCCAAAATAAGGTACTCAGGAGTATTGTTTTATAAGAAATGACGACCTCCATCGTGACCTAAAACTGGAACCCGTCACCAACATAATTCAAAAATTTGCTGAGGCCCATGAACACAGATTCCACCGACATGTGAACGTCGAGGCAATTCAGCTGTTAGACAACACAAATATAGTGCGAAGACTAAAACGAACAAAACCATTTGAGTTAGTGTAGTGTAAAAAGTGTAGAAATAATAGTGACAATGACACTCATATGAACAAAGTGTTTTTATTATAATATCAGACTCTAAGAAAGTGGAACGGACTTGTTTAAAGTGCAATAAACACTATTCTAAGTTTTAAAATAATTATCACATAAAAAATTAGGTTAGATTAAAATTGCTTATTAGTCTTAATGGCTAGATTGTAATTAATTATTATGAACTTGGTTCTTTTTAATAAAGCACAAAAAAAAAAGTATCTGACCGTACTGAACACATTCAGGTGCCCAATTTTGTGGCACAAACTACATTCAACATTTTTATACTTGCAGTTCCATTTCCCTTGGTTTGTATTTTTGCAAGTTGTACATGAGTTCACTAACAATTTGTTTATGCCTACGTTTAATTCTGCCGCGTTTTTCACCTCACCTTCGAAATGTTCTACTGCGCAGGCATCTCTTTCCGCCGCCTCAAGAGTTGTGGCCAAAGTCACCGCTTTTGAATAACTAAGATGCTCTTCCGCAAATAACCGCTGCTTAGTGAATTCGCTTTTTAAGCCGCAAACAAATTGATCTCTTAAATTGTCTTCTAAAACTGTATTAAAATTGCAGAGTCTCGAAAGCTTTTTAAGCTCGACTATGTAATCGGCAATAGACTCACCGGCTAACTGTCTCCGTTGACGAAATCTAAAACGTTCCGCCATTTCTGCAGGTCTGGGTTGTAAATGCTCCTGCAGCAATGTTCCAACTTCTTCGTATTTTAAAGAAGACGGCTTTGATGGACTTGCTAAACTAGATAGTAGCTCATATGTTTTTTCCCCCATTAGCGATAAGCGTGGGTAACTTCACATCGTCACCGATTTTGTTAGCTAAGAAATACATTTCTATGCGTTCAATACAGCGTGTTACGGAAAGGGTATAGCCATACAAACGGGGTGAATAGAGCATCTGGTTCAGAAGCTCTGTACAAAATTTCAGCTCAAAAGTAATAACTTTGAAAATGCTTAATATTTTGTTTTTTTCATAGATATTATAAATTTAAATCATAACAAACGTGTCACCGCACTACGAGGGTCAATAGCACACACGCACACACACATGCGCACAGCTCTGCGCCGCACGCCACGCGGCGCGGGCGGCGGGATCAAACGAACTCAGTACCTACCTATCTCTTCCGAAAGTCTGTGGGCCTGGTACACGCATGCCGCAGTTCTGACCGCTTTTTGTGTAGGTATGAAACATAAATTTAACTTTGTCGTGATAGATACAGCAACGTAGACGATTTTCTTATATGAAATTACACCTAAATCACCATCATACAATCACTGAAGAAAATAATACGTTTTTCGTAAAAACGGCGGCTTTCCCTTGATCTGCGAATCGTAAGAATGTGACGCGCCATCGCCGCGCCGCATGCGGCGCGGCCCCTTTACCTACGATTTTAAGGAAAACGTCATAATTACGTAAAAATTAAGAAGAATAAGTTTGATAAACAAGGTTCACAGCGCCGAGCACTAATCTAGCTCGCCTTGTGCTAGTGCGTGGAGTACGTTCAAAATATTCTAGCACAGCGTTTTCAAATCCCTCCTGCTTGGCCGACCTTTCGATGCAGGCTCATGGAATGAACCCCAGGGTAGAGTACAGACGTTGTACCATCCGGTTGAAACAATCCCGCCAGCAACTGGTCTTCCGTCGATGAATCGCTGACGATACTCCAACACACATGACACAACATCATCTCATAGTATTCACTATTACGGCGCGTGACCACATTTTCACGACAATTCCACACCGATCACTGAAATCACTGATCTGATACACAACTTCACACCGATACGGACAGAGAGCGACTAAAAACACACGCACAAAAAATCGGTTATCCTAGCCTACTGTCCTAGTACTAGGGTAGCTGTCCTAATTATTGCTTTCGTAATTTTTTTCTTTAAAATTAAGTAAATTTACCGACTTTACGACGCCAAACACGTCAGAAGAGGCATCTTTCATGCGTTACACGAAATTGATAAATCCATTTGAAAATTAAGTAGTTTATTTTGAGATGAACAAGTTAAGTCGTAGTTGCTAAACTTTGCTCAGGTACTTGGATATTGCGGATAATCAGAAAATAAACAAACATTTTGAGCATAAAACATAAGCACTTTGTTTAGGCCGGATATCAAAACAAAAAAATAATTTAATAAAAATCAGAAAAATAAGCGAAGTGCCGAAAATTGCCTCATTGACCCTAAACATCAATGTGTGGGTAACCTTTGTTATCCTACATGATTGTAAAAGTACAGAAATTAGGGTTGCGTATTATTAATGTGCAATAATTTCCGTTACTCATGAAGTCCTAGTACTTTAAATAACTTCTCTGGCATATTTGAGACATTCGCTGATTACGGAAAATTTAATCATCGACGAACGGACAACGCGTGTTTGGAAACATTTCTTTTTATGTTATTTTATTTACACCGCTAGTAAATTTTTATTGAATAAGTAGTTAATCAATGAACATTACTAAAACAAAATTAAGTACTGAACCCTCTGGCATTATTTGTACCAGGACAAACATAAGTTACGTAAGATAGTTTCTAGGGTTCATTTTCAAATAAATGAAACCTTTTTATTTGTATTGAGTACTTTCGTAGTTTTCTTATTATTGCAATTCACGGTTTTGTCAGCCATTTAGTTCAGTGTCAAAAACCCAAAAAACGATGATTATGATGAAGGAGATTTACAGGCAAATTTTTATTATTGCTGAGTTAGAAAATTTATTGAACTTGGATAACATAACAACATAATTACATACTCGGCGCGCGGCGGTACGTTTTTTTACTAAAAAACAAAAACAATTCCCTAAGTTAAAATAAGGTTTTTGTAGTACTTAACACATTTGTGTTCAAGTGTTTGATATTTTGTGGAATAAAACTAACATGCGGAACCCATTTTGCAAATAGTACCAGGAGACACAAATCTTTTACAGACTTGTTTCTTTGTGTGTAGTTTATTGACACCGATCAGCTGTCTTGGTCTAGTGATGTGTAGAATTCAATTGGAATCATTTGATTTAAATTAGTTAAATGTTTCTAACTTTATAATTATGAAGGTATATAAATAATGTATACAAAAAACGTTGCCATATAGTTTGTTATCACCAAAAGAATCCGTGCCTTTGATATGTATATACCCTTTCCGTAACACGCTGTATATGCCAACCAGTTGCCGGATTGCACATTATATTCGCCTATTTTACCGATAGACATAATTTTTATCAAGAAATAACTGCACTAGACAAGATTTTCCAATTTTCCTCGTCGCCAATGTTCAAATAAGAGGCGGGCTTCCATTAAACATTTATTGTGAACTGACAGCTAACTATTTGGAGTCTATGATACAAGATTATGGTTGCCATAACAACAAAATGTATGTTAGTTTTAACTGCTATTCAGACAGAGTTGCGACTCTAGAGTTAAACATGTCCGATAATAACTTGTGGTCCATAGTACAAGTCTATGCACCCACCGAATTGTGTGACGAAGAGGAGTTGAGCGAGTTCTACGAAACCTTAGAAACCGCTATAGAGACCTTAAACGCAAGAAACCTCATTGTAATGGGTGATTTCAATGCACAAATTGGGACACCGCAACAAGGCGAAGAAACTGTGTTCGGAAGATACTCACATGGCAATAGGTCAAAGCACGGGCAGAAGTTGATAGAATTTGCTATAGAAAAAAACATTAAATTCGTTAATAGTATGTTTCAAACAAAAGTAAACAAGAAATGGACATGGATATCGCCGAATGGAGAATACCATAATGAAATCGATTTCATCTTAACAAACAAAAGTTCAGATATTTTTGCTTTCGACATAATAAAAAACCTTAACTTTAACACTGGTCACAGGATGATAAGGTGCAAAATAAAATTGGAATACACTAAAACAAAAAGGTTCAGCAAATCTATAAACGCATGTTGTTCAAGAAATTTGTCAAATTTGTGTTTAACAAGAGACTACACTAGGAAAATAAATTTATTGATATGATCAAAACATCCTCACAAGTTCAAACTCAGTATGATAACTTCCGAAAAGGTATAACACATTTATTACCACAAATACTATGCGAAAATAACAAACGCAAATACCCGATAAGTGCACACACACGCCAACTTCTAGAAGATAGAAAACAACTGTATAAAGAGAAAAGAACACAGGAAATAAAAAGAAAAATCGCTCAAATAAGTACGGAAATAAATAAAGAAATCTCTAATAACAACAAAGAAACACAGGCAAAATGTTTTTGAGGAATACTTATCAAAAAAGGGAGCCATTAAAAAGGCATACAAAGATCTTCAAAGTACATCAAAATGGGCAACAAACATGGTGGACAAGAAAGGAAAGATTATTTCAAAGCGGTCAGATATAATTACAGAAGCAAATAACTTTTATCAGAACCTTTACTCGTCACAAGAAAGATCCAATATAACGCAGCACGTCAGAGGCAAAATCTTTGTCGACGAACCACTGCCTGAAATACTAAGGTCAGAGATTGGTTTTTCTATCGAAACTCAGAAAAAGGACAAAGCACCCGGACAAGACAAGGTAACAAATGAAATATTGAAGTCTCTATCAGAATATATAATTATATTATTTAACATGATTTCCAGTGGGAGTTGTAAGGGACAACTCCCACTGGAAATCATGTTAAATAACATTCTAGAAAGAAGAGAAACTCCAAAGCAATGGTCCGAATCCTCGATAACTCTCCTTCACAAAAAAGGAGATAGATGTGACCTTAGTAACTATAGACCAATTAGCCTTATGACAAACATATATAAAATTTTCTCAAAAATACTATTAAATAGACTTACAATTACTCTAGATGAAAATCAACCTCGTGAACAAGCTGGATTCCGTAAACACTACTCAACAACTGACCACATCCAAGTGGTAACACAAATAGTAGAGAAAGTTAAAGAATATGGCAAAACTATGTATTTATACTTCATCGATTACACCAAGGCATTCGATTCTCTGGAATATAGTGCAATATGGAAGACACTAGTAGAACAAGGAATAGACATAAAATATGTAGAGCTCCTCCATAGCATTTATTCAAAAAATTCCGCAAGAATTAAGTTGGAATTGGAAGGACCAACTTTTCCCATAAGGAAAGGCGTCAGGCAGGGCGACCCGCTGTCACCTAAAATATTTTCGTCTGTTCTGGAGACAATATTTAGAAACCTAGACTGGGAATACAAAGGCGTGAAAATTGATGGTGAATATTTAAGCCATTTGCGTTTTGCAGACGACATCGTAGTGTTTACAGACAGTCCGCACAATTAGAGAATATGTTGCAAGAGCTTGCGGAAGAAAGTAAGAAGGTAGGATTGACTTTGAATGCTGCAAAAACAAAGATTTTAACAAACGGATCGGAAGTAGCAGTAATTATAGATGGACAGGAAATAGAATATATTAAAGAATACATCTATTTGCGGCAATCTATTTAATTTGAAGACCAAACGGAAAAAGAAATAAACAGGAGGATAGCAATTTCATGGAAAAAGTACTGGAGTTTTAAAGAAATCATGAAGAACAGCAACATAAACCTGAATTTCAAAAGAAAGTTGTATGAGATAGCAATCCTTCCATGCCTTACATATGGATGCCAAACATGGTCTCTACGAATGAAAGAGGAACACAAACTTGGAGTTATGCAACGAAAAATGGAGAGAAGCATGTTGGGTATTAAATTGTCCGATAGAATTACGAATGAGGAAATTAGGAGGAAAACTAAAATAACTGACGTAGTAGAGAGAATAAGAAGTCTGAAATGGAAATGGGCGGGCCACATCTGTAGAATGGAAAACGAAAGATGGACAAAGAAAATTATAGAGTGGTTACCTAGAGATGGAAAGAGAAAACGAGGAAGGCCGCGGAAGCGCTGGGAAGATATATTTCATGAAAGATGTGGACCAGACTGGAGGAGACGAGCTAGAGATAGAGAAAATGGAGAAAGTTGGGGGAGGCCTACGCCGCAGAGGCGACTTCCATAAATAAATAATACCACGTGCATGCCAATATTAATATTAATAATATATATTTTTTTTTAAATCCTTTATAAATATTTTAAACTATATTTTACAATTATTTACATGAATAATTAAATATAATAATAATAATATAAATAATAATCTCAAATAATAATAATATAAATCATAATGAAATGTGTAAATAATAATAATATGTGTAGTGTGTGTGAAAATAATTATTATGCTCAAATTGTTCTTTCTAAATTATGGTAGAATAAAGGCTTTTTATTTATATTATATAACAACAAAATGTTTAAATGGTAAACCCTCCATATTGGTTCCCAAGATACAGGCTTGCCTAGTTTGGGGCCAATGTTAAAACCTTTGTAATCTTTTTAGCAATAAAGTTTTATATTTATTATTATAATGAGCTCATCAATTTAGATTTAGATTTAGAGATTAACGCTTACTTCCCACCGCCGCCGGTTTTTTTTTGTGACTTATTCTTCTTCCGACTCACTGTAAGGAATCACTTTGATTGAGAGACACCAGCTGGTCGTTAGCGACATAATTTTTTACCGATTATAATAATTAAGCTGACGTACATGATTTTTGCGAAACTACGGACTTGACTTCTTAAAGCTTGATTAATTCTTGGATCATTAGGTGACTCCTCCATTACAATTGCAATTACTTATTAAAAATAAACCATTATTTATTTGTAATTTTATGTTTTTATTTAAAATATTTAAAACTATGAATTTTGGAAACGTCTAAGTAACTGACTGCACAGTCACACTTTGCATACGTCCAGTTTTTCAATAATTTACTCGACCGTCACAGTAGCGTATTAGGTAGAGGATTGGATAAGCATGGCAGAGTGCCCGGGTTTGAATTCCGCGAACTTCGAAACCCCACATTTTCTATTTTTTATTTATCGTACTACTATATTAACCTAATAATATATATAACGGGACATCGGGAGGCCGGGCTGTTGCATCTGATTGCTGATTCGTGACCTCGTCAGCACGGGAATCCATATTGGGCGTTAGACTTCAGGAAACTTTGAAATAAATACACTGTAGCGTTGACTGTTCACTGTTTTAATTATACAGACACTTGAATCACTCAAACAATTAAAGATTGCAGTAATAACTAGCGATTTAGAGCCAATGGGTTTGCGAGTGACCACCACGTGCAACGGCTGTCCACAACTGAATGAATTGACATGACGTTCGCCCGCCATGACAGACGCAACTCCATTCGGTGTTACCCGCTCTTAATTAAAATTACCTTTTAGTTGAATTCAAATCGATGAATCGTTAAAAATAACCAATGATTAAAAAAATAACAAAATAAATTACAACTCTCAAAAATTAACTGATTTTCATTATTGAATAACATCACGTGCCGTTACGGCCGTCCTGCAACTTCACACGTCCTCGGGTGAATAGTTTATCTCATCAGATATCATATGTGGACAATCATAAAACAACTCAAGTAAACAACTTAACGTTCGGTCATTCTGACCGTTTTGAATCAAACACCACAATATCGCAAAGAGCGATCACAGTTATCGGATAACACAAAACAATTATAAGTTTACCACACAGGCTGGGGCCACATAGGCTAGTACCATAATGGCTAGTGCCGCACAGGCTATTGCCATACAAGCTAGTGCCACACAGGCTATTGCCACACAGGCTGGTGCCACACAGGCTGATGACACACAGGCTAGCGCCACACAGGCTAGCGCCACACAGGCTAGCGCCACACAGACTAGCGCCACACAGGCCAGCGTCACACAGGCTTGCGCCACATAGGCTAGCGCCACACAGGCTAGCGCCACACAGGCTAGCGCCACACAGGCTAGCGCCACACAGGCTAGTGCCACACAGGCTTTTGTTTTGTCACCAATGGTTAATATTAGCAAAGACTTTCACAGGTAAACAAGTAAATCCAGCTGCACAACTTACCTGCGCCGTTATCGGCACATTCTGACTCAAAACTATTAGTAGGTGCCTCCAAACCTACATTCAACTCCAATGGAACGTAGCACTCTGGCATAGGTCGTATGCGATCATGTGCATACTTATACGTCCGATTAGAGTTCAATGCTTTTAGTAAATACCTGTCACTGTCAAGCACCTCAGCCACCTGATAAAGCCCCTTAAATTTGGGTTCTACCTTTGTTTTATTGCGCTCATGATTTTCTAATAACACATAGTCACCTTTTTTAAAATTCCTTACTTTTGCTTTATTTTTGTCAAATCTAGCTTTTTCTACAATGGCGTTTGTCTCTATTTCCTGCGCCACGCGCTCTCTAACCAAACCTAAGTCTAAATCTGTTTCGTCCGTATCTAACGTCATAAGTTGTAACGGTCTAGCAACTTTACCTATAAATAGCTCAAGGGGACTTGCTTTAGTTGTCCGGCTCATTGTGCAATTAATAGCCAGCTGTACTTCTGCTAATGCAGCTTGCCATGATTTATGGTTGCTTGTTTCTACTGCCGTGAGCATATTCTTTAGTGTGGACATCACGCGTTCTACCTGACCATTAGCGCGACTAGAACCGGTAGCGATGAGATGTAGCTTAATATTATGTGCAGCACAAAAATCCCTAAATTCTTTCCCAGCAAAACATCTACCTTGGTCGGCAATCACACGCGTAGGGTGGCCAAACAATGACACACTTGACTGCAACGCCTTTATAGCGCTATTAGCGTCAATGTTCATAGTATGATGCAGAAGTACGTATTTCGTAAAAGCGTCTACTGACACAAACACGTACTCCTTAGAGTCCCGCTTACCGCTAAGCTTCCCCGTTGCATCCATATGAATGGTATGCCAAGGTACCGTTACTTTCGGTATTGGGTGTAATTCTGCTTGAACTTTCCCAGAATGGGATTTGGACACTCTACATGTGATGCAATTTTCAACAAATTTCCTGACATATTTGTTCATGTTAGGGAACCAATAATGACAATACGTCTTTTCTAAGGTTTTCTCCCACCCTAAATGCATTATGCTTTCATGAACATGATTTATAATTGACCACTGAAACGCTTTTGGTACTATGGGTAACCAAATACTTCTGCTGTTACGCTCTATCTTTCTGTGCAGGACCCCTCGTCTAATTTCGTAAGTACTAGCAAGGTCAAGGTCAAGCTCATTATGCTGAAGTTTAGCTATTATGGAATTTATTTCGCTATCCTTTTTCTGCTCAGCCTGTAACCACGTATCAGAGATTTCAGTGAAATTGATTCGCTTTTGCTCTACTTTTGGGACCAATCGTTGGACCTCAGTTAAGGGTAAGGGATTTCGTGATAGAAAATCAACGTGCCCCATATTTTTACCTTGACGGTGTTCAATATCAAACTCAAAAGTTTGTAGAAAGCACCACCATCTATGCACTCGCGCAGTAAGATCTACTTTTGACTTAGACGCTTTGACTGCATTGCAATCAGTCACTACTGTAAATTTTCACCCATGCAAATAATGATGAAAATGTTTTACAGCATTAACCACTGCGAGCGTCTCTAACTCGTAAGAGTGATACCTGGACTCAGCGCTAGAGGTTCGACGGCTGTAGTATTCAATCACGTGCAGTTTACATTCAATTTTCTGCATTAATATAGCGCCATAACCTTCAGCGCTGGCGTCAGTGTGCAATTCTATCTGCTTAGTAGGGTCAAAAATAGTCAAAACTGGTATGTCTGTCAGTAAGGTAATGATTTCTTGTCTAATAACTTCAAGTGCTGGAGTCCAACGAACTTTTCATTTACCGGATGTGAGTCGGTAAAGGGGGGCAGTTTTCTGTGAGAAACCTTGAATAAACTGTCTAAAGTAAGAAGCCAATCCTATAAATTGCCGTAACTGTGTTACCGTCTCAGGCGGTGGAAGCTCTGTTAAAGCTCTGATTTTACGTGGATTTGGTCTTACTTTACCAGCAGACACGTGGTATCCTAGGAATTCAATCTCAGTTTTCAAAAAAACACACTTATGAAGGTTCAGTGAAAAACCGGCATTTGTCAAAGCTTCTAAAACCTGATGTAAGCGATCTAAGCCTTCTGCAATAGAGTCTGAAGGAATTATGACGTCATCAATATAGACTACGGCAAATGACTCAGTTAAGGGTCCTAGTGCCTTATTTATGGCACGTTGGTACACCGAAGGGGCATTTCGAAGACCAAATGGCATGGTCAGATATTCAAACTGCCCGTCCGGTGTTACAAAAGCTGTACGCTCTATGGACTCTTCTTGAACCGGTATCTGATGATAGCCACTAGCCATATCAAGCGAGGTAAAGTAATTTGCCCCTACCAAACGTCCTATCTGGTCAGAAATTAGTGGCAATGGGTAACGGTAGTCGACGCAAAGACGATCAGTTCCGTCTTTCTTTTTAACCAGTAATATTGGCGACGCAAAGGGTGAACAACTCTCCCGAATGATAGAAGCTTCTAGAAGTTCTTTGATTTTAGTGCGCACTGCTTCTCTCTCTTCGGGGCTCAAACGATAGGGCCGCCGTTGTACTGTGCGGTTTGGATCAGCTAATCGGATCTCTAACTGCCCCGTCGTTACTCTACCCGTCGGCGTGCCTACCACAAAATAATCCGAGCTACCTTCGAGCAATGAAACTAATTGACGTTTATACTCAGTGGGAATATCACTATTGATATTGTTAAAATTACTAAGTTTTTCTCCTACGTCACAAGCTAAAACTATTCTAATTTTCCTCAAAACAAGTTGGTTTTCACAAACTTCAACCGAAAATCCCATTGATAGCAAGTCCCTTCCAATCATAATCGAATCAGAGAGACAATAGTCTGGCACGACATGTAATAATAACTGCATTGAGTATCCCTGTATAGTTACAGTTGTCAATATTTGAACATTACACTTAACGTTTGATTGGCCTATACCTATTAATGTCACCAAGGTATGATGACGTTTGCCTGGGAGCCTATTTGCTAAACTTTCTTTAACTAGAGAGTACTGGGCGCCGGAATCAAAACTAAATGAAAATTTCTCACCGGATTCAATTGCTAGGTGATCAGTGGCTGACTTCACAGCGCAGGCATTCACCCGACGCTCTACGTTATCGCTGCTAGTCTTGGTGTCCTTTTTCGGGCAGCGAGTGGCGATGTGCCCTGGCTCGTTGCAGTAGTAACACGTAGGCGTCGATGTTTTGTTTGGGACCCTGCTGTCCTGGGCATCTTGCTGTTTGTTTGCTGAAAACTGTTTCACGTTCCTGGGAAGTCCCTGGTAATCCCACTTCTGATAACGGGACATCGGGAGGCCGGGCTGTTGCATCTGATTGCTGATTCGTGACCTCGTCAGCACGGGAATCCATATTGGGCGTTAGACTTCAGGGAACTTTGAAATAAATACACTGTAGCGTTGACTGTTCACTGTTTTAATTATACAGACACTTGAATCACTCAAACAATTAAAGATTGCAGTAATAACTAGCGATTTAGAGTCAATGGGTTTGCGAGTGACCACCACGTGCAACGGCTGTCCACAACTGAATGAATTGACATGACGTTCGCCCGCCATGACAGACGCAACTCCATTCGGTGTTACCCGCTCTTAATTAAAATTACCTTTTAGTTGAATTCAAATCGATGAATCGTTAAAAATAACCAATGATTAAAAAAATAACAAAATAAATTACAACTCTCAAAAATTAACTGATTTTCATTATTGAATAACATCACGCGCCGTTATATATATATACACCTACACATAATTTGCACCCAACTAAACACATATTAATAATTTATAATAATAATGGATTGCTTGAATTTTATTGTTACTTTAGCCCTCTTCCTCTCTCCTAATGTTTGCTGTGCCCGACAGGGTCCATATTGATCTTTTACTTTTTTTATACCATCTATTAATACATATGGAATGCAATTAAGAATTAAGAATTGAGAATTGATATATTAATTATTAAATACTTTTATAAATAACTAATAAAAACCGTTTAAAAAGTAATTATGAGCAAGAAAGTCGAAATTATCAACACGGAAATTATTTCAAATGCGTAAGAGCTTAAATTTATTGAGTTTGTTTATAATAAATAGGAATTAAAATTTATTAATTATGAATGTTAGGTATAAGGTATCTAATCTTTTAGGTACATGTAGCTTAATAATTTTTCAAAGTCAAATACAAAAAATAAACAAAATGTAATCACCTAACTTGTGAACCATAGAACTAGAGTATTTAGAATTGACATTTCTACGTAATTTAAAACTTTTTTATAGATCACTTTCTTGTTTGTTTGTCTGTCTGTCGTTCTGGGTAGATGACAGATAGGTTTAAAAGAAACCGAAAAAGAACGTGGTAATATTTAATATCCTTTGATAACATTGATTTATGCTCGATTCGGCACGGAAGCGTATCGAACGGTTGTGAATAGCTATGCAGATCAGCCGCACGTTGCATTACCTTGCCACAAAAGTTTCAATCAATCAGTTTTATTTCAAAATCACGCACATTCTAAATTTTTCAAGTAACACTCAAAACAAATTTAAATAATTTATTGTCCTATCTATTTTCTTTGTTAGGTCTATAGCTTACTGCGCGCCGTTGCCGCGCCATCTATTAGAATACTCGGGCGTAACCTCGCTAAACCGTTTTGCTTTGGGCGTCGTCGTTAGATGGCGTTCACGTCGATTGTGTAAATGTGTACGTTCGTTTTTCAAGGCCACTTATACCCGTATTTATAGAACTTTACTCAGTACTCAAGCATTAGTTAAGACTAAATTCAAGCCATTGGATTGGTTGAATTTAGTCTTAAGTAATGCTTGAGTACTGAGTAACGTTCTATAAATACGGGCCTTAGGTCCTGTAGTCCTCTTAATTTTCATTTATGTATTAGTTAATTACCTCCAGGCTCAGTTCTACACAACGTCGCTAAAGCTAGAGTTTGCGCTAATAAGTTAGTTGCGAACTGTGTACTTTAATTAAATTGTAACAAGAGCTTGTTAGCCTTTCACTACGCAGAACAGTTCTCCACTTTAATTAAAGTATTCCTATACTTTAATTATTAAGTAATTCGGCTATTAACTGAAAGTGATATTATAGAACAAAGCCATAGTCATTGTCGCGTTTATGCTACCGTACAGTAAACATCTAAGTAAAAGTGCTCGTCACAATATTATTCAATAAGTGTGTATATGTTACCGGCCAAACCCAATTTTCGGATGAACTAGTTTCGCCTAGGCCAAACCAGTTCTCCCTACACGCGATAGGACAAACCAGTATAGCCTAGGCCAAACTCGTTCATCCTGTTACCGATAGGATAAACCAGTTTAGCCTAGGTCGAATCGGTTTATCCTAGTTAGAATTTACATGCTTTAGGATAAACTGGTACGTCCTAGTCTGAACTAATTTCACTTTGTTTGTATCTTCTATAAACTTATTTTCAAAGTAAACTGAATAAAGGAATACAATTAAAATGGTAAGTAATATTTGATATAATTACAAAACCTCTAATATTTACAAGATATAACAACTGAATCTATAATTGTATTTGATATAATAATCAGTTAATATAATAAACGATTGATATAATTTTAAAGCAACAAATTTTTATAAGCATATCATACATTGAATATAAAATCGTTTGATATACCACTCAAAAGACATAAAACCTATTTAGTCTAATATGATAAACGTGCAAGCAAGCATGCAGCAGGCATGTTTTCTGTCACGGCTCCGGCGCTGCAGGGCTCCAGCGGTCCCATGCGAACTTATCGTCACAGATGTATTTCACGCTCACCACCGAGGCTTCGGCTTGCTGGCCGGCTCTGCCGGCCAGCCTCAGCCGCGGTGGGAAGCGTTGAAACCACCTGCTCCTCAGCTCGCGCGCCGCCTCGCCCCTACGCGCCTACGCGATTTTAAATAACACTCTAGGGGTAGGGCAGACAAGACTACGTGGAGTCGGTTTTGCTGAGATTCCTTTCGGTCACGCCGCTCCCGCAGCACGCTCAATCAGATTTCAGATTAGAACGTACCAGTTTATCCTAAAGCATGTAAATTCTAACTAGGATAAACCGATTCGACCTAGGCTAAACTGGTTTATCCTATCGGTAACAGGATGAACGAGTTTGGCCTAGGCGATACTAGTGTGTCCTATCTTGTGTAGAGAGAACTGGTTTGGCCTAGGCGAAACTAGTTCATCCGAAAATCTGGTTTGGCCGGTAACATATATAATGAGTACCTAAATCTGATTGTGTGATAATTTCGATCCAATAAGTTCCTTTCATTGTATTGTGCAGTGATTTAGTGTAAACATAGTATATTTGGTGAATATTGATCGATATTTGTTAATTTTCAATAACGACATACCGTCATTAACTGTTAAACCTAAGTGTTTATGTGACGCGTAAGCGACACCGTATGCGATGGACCAACGACGTTCTTTTCGCGAGCACACGTTCGCTCGCTCCAGCGGTGGCTTAAGGTTGGATTTAATTATTATAAGACTTGAACGCGCATAGATTAGTAAACAAACTGCAGAATTGAATAGTTGCTCTCTGAATTATTGAATTTATTATCATGGCAACCTCACCATCATGGGGATGTAACGCCTAGGGGAAGAGATGGGACTAAGCCGCTGCACCGGTGTGAACGAGAAAGATAACGACCAGTTTATTACGTGCATGAGATGTAACTTGAATTATCACTTTGTATATCTGTTCCGAATATTCCTGTCGCCACCGCCTCTGATGAATTTTGTACATGCTCGAGTTGCACCAATCTGATTCTTAGAACTTCAAATAAAGATTGCGCGCCTGCTCGCAATGTATCCACCACAAGAGGTAATAAAAGACCTGCCTTGTACTCCCCTCCCGAGAATAAATCTGTGACCAGCCGTGACGTTCGCGAAATTGTGCAAGACGTTATTAAATAAAAGAGAGCTTGCTGCTATGTTACATCAATTAAATAACTCTATTGTAAGGAGTTGGAGCCAATAGGAAAAGAGGTAAGAGAATTGAGCGTATCACTTAATTTTCATACTAAGCTGTTTGAGGAGTTCCAATCTGAACATGTTACCTTAAAGAATACTGTGAAGGAATTAAAGGAAGAGAATACCCAATTGAAAAGCTATTACTTAGAAATGAGTCAGCGTCTTAATTACTTGGAGCAGCAAGCACGCTCCAACAACCTTGAGATATATTGTTTTCCTGAAAATAAACAGAAAAACCTACACACCGTTATTAAGCAGCTGGGTTCTGTAGTCAATTGTGAGTTGAAGGATAGCGACCTTCTACACTGCACCCGCACTGCTAAGCTCCAAACCGATAGTTCTCGTCCTCGTTCTGTTGTGGTTCAGCTCACATCACCACAAATTCGGGATCAGCTCTTGGCCGCCGTCATAGATTACAACAAAAGTAATAAAAATAATAAGCTTAATAGTGCAGACTTTGGAGGAAATATTCGTAACTTCTTAAAATAATTAGACTGGCTAGAGGTCTTCTACGATATTCTTGGTACCACGATATAACAAATTTTGCCATTACGTAAACCTAAAAATCGAAAATTCCTGGCATGGTTTAGTCCAACATTAACAAAAATGCTTAAAGAAAAGAATGAAATAATAAAGCGCTTCAAGAAATATAAGAACCTATAAATGCTATTGAGTTAAAACTAATTAGTAAACGGTGTGAAAATCTCGCTTCGAACTACTTGTTATAAAAAGTACACAAAACATCTAGAAGACGAATTAGCGTCTACGTCCAAACTACTTTGGACTTATCTAAAGGCAAAACGAGGAGGTTCCAGTGCTTACCCCTTGACCATGACCGACGGAACTTCCGCTACTTCTGACGGAACAAAATTATGCAACTTACTATTAAAATTTTTCGTCCGTCAATCTCCCTGATGGTAGTAGGGGTGATGAATTTAATTCCGATTTCTTACAATTTCTTGAAAGTAATCAAAATCAAAAGTCATTTATTCAAACTAGGCTGAGAATCAGCACTTTTCGAACGTCAAAAATTACATGAGACAGTCCCCCAAAAACGCCCACCCTTCACCACTTCCTAGTGCTTTCGCTGGGAAGAAGAAGTGGCGCAACAAACTCCCCAGCAGCACAGCTGTCTGTTCGCATAAAAAACTTGAAGCTATACAATACAATATAAAATTATTTGCATTAAATTATTTGCCATATGTTAGCTAGCACACACCATTATACAAATATATATATATGTCGTGGAACGATATTGTTTTAATAAAATAGTTGCTCAATTGATTAATGTAGTAGAGGGGCAACCGCCGTGACGTTATTTTGTAATGGCGGCACGTGGACAGAGTCGTTTTGGAAGGTGGGGATTGTCGAACGGGCACTTCGCATCGAGACGCGGACCAAGTCACTTCTCCAAAACGAAACTGTTGGTTTGCCTAGTTAAATTATTATTAATTGTTTGTATCTATCTGGTTTTTCTGATTAAAGTGAGGTCATATTTACACTTCGTGTAAAAATAGTAATGCTGTATAAATGTACTGTAGGCCGACCGCATACGCCAGTTAATATATTATTGTTGTGCGAACCACATCGTTGTTTTATTCCACAATGGCGACGAGGATGGGGAAATTTGACGAATTCGACATGAAGAACGGAAATTGGCAGTCGTACTGTAATAGGCTGGATATGTACTTTGTGGTGAATTCGGTGAAGGACGAACTAAAATTACCAACGTTAATTGCATTCATGGATGAAATGGCGTATGAATTATTAGTGAATTTGTGCAGTCCTCAGAAACCGGCAGACATGTCCTTCACCGAGGTTGTGAAGGTCATGCGAGAACATTTGCAACCAAAGCCATCTATTTTGGCAGAACGTTATAAATTTAGACAAAGAAGACAACTATCTAGTGAAAGTAGTTCAGATTATGTTGCGGAATTAAAAAAAATAACTCGGTATTGTGAATTCGGTGCGAGTTTGGATGACAATTTAAGAGACCAATTCGTGTGCGGTATTTCGAGTGATCTTATTAGACAACGATTGTTCGCGGAAGGAAACATAAAGTTCGTTAAAGCTGTGTCGATGGCGAGCGCACTGGAGGCGGCGGAGCGGGATGCAGCCGCTGTAGATGGGCGTGGTGACGTCACCGGGCCGACTGGGGCCGGTTCAAACGCTTATTCGAAGGGCCTCGAAACTTCGAGGAATGATGCAGCGTTGCGGCGAAGTTCGGCAGCGTTTGAACAAACGGGTGATGTGCATCGCATGCATGTTGGAGGATGTTCAGCATGCGGGGACTACAGACACACAAAACTGGAGTGTAGATTCTCAAAGTATCAGTGTAGTAAATGTAGGAAGATTGGCCATTTGCGGCGCATATGCCCGGACAGCACTGATGGTTCAAGCGACACTCCGGGCCGTGCCGCTCCGTGATTGTTGAATCACGGAGCGGCAGCGGAGGGATGACGCGGAATGCGGCGGGCGGTCGCGGTGGCAGCGGCGGACGGGGCACCGCTGGCCGGGCCTATGGTCGGCGCGGGAAGATATGGCCGGGCACTACGGCTGGTGCCGCGGCACCAACAATGCACGTGTTTGAGACACACGGGGAAGAAGACGGAGAAGCGGAAGGAAGGGAAGAACCGATGTATCTAATGTCTTTAAGCCAATATGGGCCGGTGAGCATGAATCTTTTAGTAAATAGTGTACTTTTATCCATGGAAATTGACACAGGGTCACCTTTATCTTGTATCTCGAAAAATACTTACCAACAACATTTTTCTAACATACCGTTGCAGCCGTGTAACTTATTCGTAAAATTTTATAACGGAAGCAAAGTTCAGCCAGAAGGATATCTGGAAGTGACTGTTACTTATCACAATCTTAAAAAGAAATTGGATTTATATGTATTCAATTCGGGAACTACCACACTAATAGGAAGGCAATGGCTTTCGGAATTAAATATTAGTATACCCCATAAGACGATGATTAACAATAGCATTGTTTAGCGGCTGAGATAAGTAGTCAACAAAGAGATAATACAATATGTAATATTTATTCTAGATACAATGAGTTATTTGATGGCGGACTGGGGTGTTTCACCGGCGGTCGGGCGACTCTGCATTTACGGGAGGGGGCCGTGCCGATATTCTGCCGCGCGCGCCCGCTGCCATACGCGCTGCGCGCGCGTGTCGATGCCAAGCTCGAGGCCATGCTGCGCGCCGGTGTCATCGAGCCTGTTGACACCTCCGACTGGGCCACACCACTGGTAATTGTTCACAAGCCGGATGGCGCTTTACGCTTATGTGCTGACTATAAGGTAAAGGACTAAATCGTATGTTAATGGTTGATAAGTATCCTGTGCCAAAAATAGATGATTTATTAACTAAGTTAAGTGGCAGTAGGTACTTTACGAAGTTAGATTTATCACAAGCTTATAATCAGATATTGTTAGATGAATCGAAGGAATTAACAGTGATTAATACACATAAAGGTCTTTTTAAATACAATCGATTAGTGTATGGATTGGCGTCTAGTCTGGGAATTTTTCAAAGAATTATGAGTCAATTGTTTGATAAAATACCAAACGATACAATATTTCTGGATGATATTTTAATAACAGGACATTCGATTGAGGTACATTTAGAGACATTAAATAAGGTTCTTAAAATATTACAAGAAAAAGGTTTAAAAATAAAAAAAGAGAAATGTGATTTTTTGAGTAAAGAAGCCAAATACTTAGGGTTCATAATTAATAGTGACGGCGTTAGAGTAGATCCAGATAAGATAAAACCGATAATTAAACTATCCGCACCCACTAACGTATCGGAACTGAAATCGTTTTTAGGTATGGTGAATTTTTACGGTAAATTTATTAAAAACTTAAGTTTTCATTTAAAACCATTTAACGAATTATTGAAAAAAGGTAAACATTGGTTATGGGGTACTTCACAAATACAGGCATTTAATAAAACGAAAAAGTTATTAATTAGCGCGGAAATATTAACACACTACGATGAGTCACGGCCCGTGGTGTTGACGTGTGACGTAAGCTCACGCGGAGTCGGCGCGGTACTCGCGCAGCGCGCCCCCGACGGCCACTCACCTCCGCCGAATATCATTATAGTCAAATACATAAAGAGGCTTTAGCAATAGTATTTGCAGTAAAAAAAATTCACCAATATTTGTATGGCAGGCAATTTGTTTTGAAAACGGATCATAAACCTCTGGTTAGTATTTTTGGATCGGAACCGGGGATTCCGAGTATGACAGCTAGTAGGTTACAACGATGGGCGATAATATTATCAGCATATGATTTTCATATAGAATACGTAAATACAAATTCAAACACAGCTGACGCTTTATCTCGATTAGTTGAAAGTTATAAAGCCATTAATGGATCAAATATGGAGGAGGTACCAGAACAAACATACCTCCACTTTGCCTCGGATGCTTTGTTACTTAAACATGAAGATATAAGAGAGGAGACCAAAAGAGATCCAATTTTAAGCCGTATAATGAGCTATGTTAGGGATGGTTGGCCAAAGGACGTGGAAATAAAGGAACTTAGACCGTATTTTAATAGGCTCACTGAAATATACACCGAGTTAGGTTGTCTTATGTGGGGTCATAGGTTAATAGTTCCAAAGTCTGGTCAAGACAGGGTCTTACAGGAGCTGCATGATACGCATATGGGAATAATCAACACCAAAGGCATAGCTAGAAGTTATGTGTGGTGGCCGGGGATTGATGAAATGTTGGAAAACCTATGTCGAAACTGCACAGTCTGCGCAGAACTGGCCGAGGCGCCGGTACACCATGCACCGCAGTCGTGGACCTGGCCAAATCGCCCATGGACTAGATTGCACGTGGATTTTTTAGGGCCAATACACGGTCACAAATATTTAATGAAATGAAATGAAATGAAATCGTTTATTCTGTAAATAGGATATTAAAATCACTTTTACACGTCATATAAAAAAAAAAAAAATCTAGATGTAGCCGACATTTCCTATCTACCCCTGACTACCCCTGAGAAGAAATGGCGAAACAAACTCAGGGGTCAAAGTCTCTTTTAAAGTCCAGACATAATCTTGGTCAGATCATGTGAGGACCATGTAGATCCGTGTCTGAAATGGTCTTTTGAGGAAAGAATCACGCAAATTTGAGCGGACCTGACCAATCAGTGTAAGCATTTGTCAGTAATCGTGCAGCTCAATTCAAAACTTAAGGAGCTCAACGACTCGACGAACAGTACCAAAAAAAGGACATTTGGGTAGGCCGCATAAAGCGCTCAAAATGTCAGACCATCATTAAAACTTAACTGAGAAAAGAAAGGAAAACATTTAAACAAAAAAAAAAAATTACCCACATAGTGCTCACATTCACAATAAATTAAAGCAGTAAATATAATACTTTTCAAAGTAAACATTCATGTAAAATTGTATACAATATTCTGCAATGTCAATATGTATATAAAATCATGCATAATAATTAAAATGTCAAGTTTTATCACAAGGCTAGCAGAGCGAGCAGCTCAATCCCAAGCTTTTTTGTCCTCTAAATAATCAGAAATCTTATAGTACCCTTTTTTACAAAGTTTAGTTTTAATACAGATTTTAAATCGTTTAATGGGTAAGTTCCGAATGTCAGTAGGAAGTTGGTTGTAAAAGCGTATACATTGACCCATGAAAGAGTTGCCTACTCTGTGGAGGCGAGTGCGATGTACAGCAAGATTGTGTTTATTCCTGGTATTTAAACTATGAATATCGGACATTTTCTTAAAATTTGATTTCTTTTTGTGTACATATAATAGATTTTCAAGTATATATTGAGAGGCTACAGTCAGAATATCTATTTCTTTGAATATTTCACGAAGTGAATCTCTTGGACCTAGATTGTAAATGGCTCGAACAGCCCTTTTCTGTAAAATAAAGATATTATTAATGTCCGTACATGTTCCCCAGAGAAGGATCCCATACGACATAAGACTATGAAAATAACTAAAATAAACAATTCTGGCAGTATCTACATCAGTAATCTGTCTAATTTTTTTAACAGCATATGCGGCCGAACTAAGCCTTCCTGACAATTTTTCTACGTGTGGGCCCCATTGTAATTTACCGTCAATAGTTATTCCAAGAAAAACTGTCGACTCAACAGGGTCCAACTCTATTCCATTAAGTTGAACATTAGTAGTTAGCTGCCTGACATTTGGCATTGAAAATTTAATGAGTTTAGTCTTTTTCTCGTTCAGGAGAAGATTATTTACATTAAACCAATGGACAACTTTAGAGAGTGCATCGTTAACATGTTCAAAATTGACTAGCTGACGTTTGATTTTAAAAATGAGTGAAGTGTCATCTGCGAATAATACAATCTTGTGATTATCCCTTATGTGAAAAGGTAAGTCATTTATATAAATTAGAAACAAGAATGGACCTAGAATTGAACCCTGCGGAACGCCCATAGTGACCGAAGATCCTGCAGATCTCTTGCCATTAACATCAACCCTCTGAATTCTGTTGTTCAGATAAGAAGTCAGAAGGTCGAGAGCACTGTCCCTCAAACCATAATGGTGCAGTTTTCTGATGAGTGTATCATGATGAACGCAATCGAAGGCCTTAGACAAGTCGCAGAAAATGCCAAGAGCATCCCGCGACTCCTCCCAGGCCTCGAATATGCTCTTCAGTAATTCCACGCCCGCGTCTGTAGTTGAACGACCCTTAGTAAAACCAAACTGTTTCAGATGTAGTAGATTATGTTTATTAAAATGTCCTAACATTTGTTTCAAAATTAATTTTTCAAAGATTTTGCTCAATGTAGGTAATATCGAAATAGGCCGAAAATTCGTAGGATCAGTTGTGCTGCCAGATTTGAACAGAGGAATCACTTTGCTAAGTTTCATCAGATCAGGAAATACACCGGATGCAATACAAGAATTAAAAACAATTGCTAAAAAGGGTGAAATAACATTAATTATTGAAGACATGGTATGTACTGATAACCCCCAAAGGTCCGCAGTTTTTTTTATATCAAGGTCTTTAAAAGATTCTATAATGTCTTTAGCGGTAACGACCGTGAATTTAAGGTTTTTATCACATTCTGGTACACATTCTTTTAATATTGAGTAAGCAGAAGTGGAGGACGACGATGACAGAGTTTTGGTTGTTAAAATAGGAATATTAGTGAAAAAAAATTCAAACTCAGTTGCCACCTCCATGTCTGCCTTAATATCTACATCATTGATTTTTAGATGGAAGTCACGATTCCGTACTGTCGTTCTTCCCATTTCTGAATTAATAATATTCCAAGTTGTTTTAATTTTATTTCCAGAAGATTTTATTTTATTTTTAATGTGTATGGCTTTTGCCGAGGAACAGGCTCTTTTAAAAGTTTTAGAATATTTTTTAACAAATTCTTTAAAAGTTTCATCATGGTTATATGTTTTTTCATCATACAATTCATATAACCTCTGCCTACTTTTGTAAATACCTGGTGTTGCCCAATCACTAAATATTACGTGGTCACAAACAGGCAATGTTTTTGAGGTGAACACCTTCCTAAATTCACAATTAATGAGATTAAATAGTAAAGTATATGCTTGATCTGGGTCGGTGTGATAAGGCAAACCCGGTAGTTTTTCCATTAAATTATTTTTAAATTTTTAAATTGAATAACAATAATGATTGATGCCACGTCGAAATGGATAGAAGCGTGTCCGGTCGTTTCGACTACGGCACAAGCAATCATACGTAAAGTTAGGGAAATTTGGTCACGTTTTGGAATACCGAAACAATTGGTCTCCGATAACGGCCCTCCCTTTAGTAGCGAAGAGTTTCAATCATTTTTAGAAAAAAATGGGGTAGAACATGTATTTTCAGCTCCGTACCACCCGGCGTCTAACGGTTTGGCGGAAAACGCAGTCAAACAGTGTAAAAGAGTAATAAAAAAAGCTATTATTCAGAATCTGGATGTAGAACTTGCGCTTCAGCGGTTTTTACTAGTATATAGAACTACAGAACATAATACCACAAAAGAAACGCCATCACAAATATTACAAGGTAGAACATTAAGAACTAGGTTAGACCGACTAAAACCATCTCGCGAGAACCAGGTGGCTGATGCGCAGCAGCGGCAGCAGCGGGCAGCGGGCGGGGCGCACCGCGCGCTGCAGGCGGGGGACGAGGTCTGGTGCCGCGTGTACCAAGGTTTAAGGAGGTGGGTAAGTGGTACAGTAATCGAGCGCTTGGGAACTACAGATTATCAAATAAGATTATTAGATGGCACAGAGATACATAGGCACATTGACCAATTAAAGCTTAAATGTAAGTCGAATCAATCGCAATCTCCAGATGGTGTTATAGTCAGCACAAAGGCAGCGTCACAAAATTCTAATCGGCAGTTACGTAATGTACTTGTTTTTCCAACCATACCGGTTACGGAAATACCAAATGAGGTGTGCTCAGGAGTTGGTGTGGGAGACTTGGAGCGCAGTAGGGCGGAGGCGGGCTCAGATCAGGAGTCGACCGCATCGAGCGTGTCTAAGCAGTTAGATAGTCGTTCGCTCCCGACTGCTGGTGAAACACGCCTTGTTAGAAATAGGAGACCACCGCAAAGATATGGCCTATCCTAAGTTATCGTTAAAATAGGAAATAGAACTATGTATGTATGTGTGTAGGTATCTAAGTATTAGACGTAAGCAAAGTTTTCTAATGTACTTATGTATAAAATGTTTGTTATCCGGTTTTATAAATGATAGTAAATAAGGGTGGAGGTGTAATGTAGGGTATATCTAAGTTAAAATAGTAATGCTGTATAAATGTACTGTAGGCCAACCGCATACGCCAGTCAATATATTATTGTTGTGCGAACCACATCGTTGTTTTATTCCACAATCTAAGACGATGTTGGGACCTAAATTTCTAACATTCAGTAAGGCGAACTTTATGCATTTCGTTTTATTGGCATTGAGTACTAAATTATTGGTCGTAAACCAATCCGTAACCATTGAGAGTGCAATGTTTACGTCGTCAAAATCTTGTCTATTCCTTTCTACTTTAAAAATAAGAGAGGTATCATATGCAAACAGTACAACGTCACAGATACCCTTTATATAGAATGGTAAGTCATTGATATATACCAAGAATAAGAATGGACCCAGTATTGAGCCTTGAGGTACACCTAACTGAACTGGTAGCTCGGAAGATTTCACACCATCAACAACTACACATTGGAACCTATTATTTAAATATGAATTTATTACTTTAAGAGTTTCTTTTTGGACGCCGTAATGACGTAGTTTACGCAAAAGTGTGTCATGGTGCACGCAATCAAAGGCTTTGGAGAGATCACAGAAAACTCCAATAGCATTTTGCGAGTTCTCCCAAGCGTTAAATATGTGTTTCAGCAGTGCAACACCTGTGTAGAAGTTAACGCCTGCTTGGTTTAGCACTAACTTCTGGGTTGGTTTATATTTGGTTATATATGATTTAATGATACGAACTAAGATTGTGGTTTTAAGGATTATATTGAACACTAAGTTATTACAATATAATTAAATGGTAAGTAAGCTTAATAATGGTAATCTAGGCTAAATTAACACTAAAATGGTTTGACGTGGTTTGGTTTGAGTTACGCGATTGGTAGTCGAATACGTACTAACTGGTACTAGTTGCGATACATGCATTTATGGAAATGCATGCAGGCAAAAGTGCTGAGCTGTTCGGTCGCAAATATTGTACCGAACATATTCCCGGCACGAGATGAGATAAGATAAGAATAAAGTAATCATCAAATCACCTTAGTTAAATAATAATACATGTCAAATGGTAAACAAAAGTAACGTAATATAAAATGGTAAACATTTGTAATTATAAAATGGTAAACTTATGTAAAGTAATTGTAAAATGGTAAGCTTATGTAAAGTAATAATAAAATAGTATACTTATGTAAAGTAATTATAAAATTTAAAAACTTATATAAAGTAACTATAAAATGGTAAAGTTATGAAAAGTATTTATAAAATGGTAAACAAAGTAAGAATCTAAATTATGGTTGTCCTTAAAAAACATAAATTCTTTACACTAATGAGTCTTCAACTGTCAGCACACGATCTTTTCGGACTATAGGCAACGTAGCCCTTTCCTTTTTACCCGCACTACGCATAGCACTGGGCCACCGTCTGGCGAAATATGCACTTAAACCTATCGGTTCACTCTCACTTTGCTGACGGTCAGCAGTACTCTGCTTTCGCGGTTGCACTTCACTATGCACTCTGGTTGACTCTGATGTAGTCGCCACAGACTCCTGTTTGTGGGGAGGCTCCGCCCGGCTGGCCGCAGAATGCGAGCAGCATCTCACTCTTCTCCATACCCAGACTGCTGCCGCGCATAGGACAACCCCCAGGAGTATGTAAACGACGGTGTACTGGTGAATGTCATGAACTGATATATCATCGACCTCAGCTTTGCTGGATTTCAGTGTATTGATCTGTTCTCCTAGAATGGATAGAGATCTATTCAGACTCATGTCCTCTGGTAATGCTGTTTCCGTTGGTATTTTAACGTTGACAATATGGTTTATCTGGTCTAGCTCTGGTACGAGCATATTTGGTGAAAAATTTAGTTGGTTGGATTGTTGTTGTAAAGAATACAGCGTTAAATCTTTACTTTTAACGAAGCATTTCTCTGTCATGCTAATGACCCCTGCTCGAGTCGGCTGACGCACGGTAACTTGATCGTCGCATATGATTTTGATTGAATATGTGTCACAGCAAAAATATAGGTATTGTGACGTTGAGTGTAACTCTACCCATCTATTTTTGCACACTGTTCTTTCGGTTTTGCACCTTTGGTTTGTTGGACTTATTTCGCAAAAGTTTTCGTCATTTTCCAAATTTAGGATAGGTTTGAAGAGCTCACACATGAAGGATTCTCCGTGATACAGACATGTGACAAGATCATGTATGGTTGGTACGAAATACGCATCCTTTTTTAGGTTCACTGCGACGTATTCCGATATTGGTATTATGCTGGTCATACTGTAGTTGGTTTGTTGCGGAACTGGTATTATCCTATATAATTGAAAACTTTCTCTTGCTATGAGCGGGAATGTAATTTCGAAGATAATATATTTTTCGGTAACCCGAGCCTTTGTTCTCAGTAGCTTGTAGATGTGCTGAAGGTCTGTCTCTATGTTTGCGATTGGTAGGCCAAAATCTTGAGGCATTTGCCCATAAATAATTTGTAGCTCTCGTTTGAGCTGCGCTGGTGTCAGTAGATGCAGACTGATTTGGCCATGGTAGATTTCCGAGATAGTATCTATCAAAGTATTCTGTATTTGTTTTAAATTTTGCATCATATTGATGGTAGCTATAGAGACTAATGTGAAGTCTTGTTGTGTTGTAATCACATCGATTTCTTGTTGCAGCTTATTACTAGCTTAGTCCAAATCATTTAAATGCTTATTTATGGTTTTGTGTTGCTGTGCTATTATGTCTTCAGTTCTTTGTAGTACATTGTGCTCTGCTTTGACCTTGGTGTTTTTGATTACGATGCACAAGTTCAATGTCCTGCCTGTACTTTTCTGCGAAACTTTCATCTAATACTCCGAACAATGAGTTTGCAATTGAGCCGACAGCGTTGATAAGGCCGCGTCGTGTTCGCAAGCTCTCGCCGTAATGCTGGCTAAGCAACAGCTGGTTATAGTATTGTAGTTCATTATAATCGTGACGTATTTGTAGGAGTATCATATGACAGTGACTTGATTCCATGATTGTTTCACACGTTTTGTCGAGATAGCTTGTAAAGTCATTGATGGCTTTGTCTCCTTGCCATATGGAGACATGTTGAAGTATGTTACTAGTTTCCACTTATCCCGAATCAATTGTATTTTCCCCACGGAGTCAAAGTACAAAGTTTTGTTGGTATCAAATTGCGTAATATTGTATGAAGCGGTTGTTGGTAATACTATACTTAAGAATAGTAACATTGCCAGTGCAATGTTTACTATCTTGGGGTAGGTACTGGACATTCTAGTGTTTGGTTGCGAGCGATTACGTGGTACCGTTTCGGCTCTGGTTGTGGTAGTACTTTGTAGTTGTAGTGGTTCGCCTTTTTGTGTTTCTGGTATTGGCTGTTCCGTTTGGTCTATAGGTAAAACTGATAGTTTAACTATAGGCCGCTTCATGTAGCCATTTTTGGTTTTTAAAGTCACTACTCTGACAAGTTCATCTTTTCCTGGATGGACTTCCATTACACGACCCATTGGCCATTTCCCTGCTGGTAGGTTATCGTCATGTATCATTACTAGATCACCCACCTTGACGTTCTTCTGGTATTTCATCCACTTGTTTCTGGTTGATAGTTGGGTCAAGTACTCTGTTTTCCATCTTTTCCATAAATCTTCAAATAATTTTGACACTAGATGCCACCTGGTTCTGGCGTCATCTGCTGTATCAATTATGGTTGAACCTAGTCGTGCTGATAGGAAATGGGTTGGTGTGAGAAAGTTTAAATCTTCTGGGTCTTCTGATAGCGCACAAAGTGGTCGTGAGTTGAGGCAAGCTTCTAGTTTTGATAGCAGTGTGGTGTATTCTTCAAAAGTAAATTTTTGTTGTCCAATCACGCGTTTGAGGTGGTGTTTGAGACTTCGCACGGCTCTTTCCCAAAGTCCTCCCGCATGAGGCCAAGAAGGTGCGTTGAAATGCCATTCAATTTGTAGTTCTGTTATTTCTTTAAAGAATGACTCTTTGAAAACATTTTGAAGATGGTCGTATTCTTCTTGCAGCATTCTGTTGGCTCCAACAAAATTGGTTCCATTGTCGCTATAGATGTGACGTGGAGCTCCGCGTCGTGCTGCCATTCTTTGTATTGCGGCTAAGAAAGCTGAGCTGGTTAAATCAGAGACGAGTTCTAGGTGCACAGCTTTCGTCACCATACATACGAAAAGCGCTAAGTAGCCTTTGGTAGTTTTAATCCCGCGCCCTTTGTTTGCTTTCACTTCCACAAAGCCTGTGTAATCGACACCACAATGATAGAAGGCGCTTTCAGGGTTCACTCTGGATGATGGTAGATCACCCATGAGCTGATATTGTTGGAGAGGCTCTTGCTTCTTGCATGTAACACACTGACGTATTACTTTCTTTGTAGCTGAATATCCGCTGATTATCCAATAATTTTGTCGAATGTTTGATAAAGTAAGGCGCGCTCCACCGTGGTAGGTTAGCTCATGAGTGTATAGAATTATTAATGTGGTAATTCGATGGTTGTGTGGTAGTATGATTGGGTGTTTCATCTCTGAGCTTATTTGCGCGTTTCTTAATCGGCCCCCTACTCGCAAAATATCATCTTGGTCTAGGATAGGGTGTAGTGGTAAAAGTTTACTTTTCGAATGCACGTTTCCATTCTTTAGTAAACAATTGACGTCACTGGCAAACTCCATATGTTGCACAGTTTTAATAATCAGCAGTTTTGCTCGACGGAGTTCATGTAACGTGAGATAAGGTTGACGGCGTGCCTTTGCAGTAGGTAGTCGTAGTATCCATGCAAAAACGCGTACGATTTTTGCGAAGGAATTCTGTTTGTTTAGTAAATGGTTGATTATGTTTGGTATGGTCATGGTTACTTCCTGGTGTTTTTCCACGACTACTGCGTTAGACTGTCTTATCTCTAAGCTGGTTTCGTAGGTGGTGTGAGGTATGTCATGGTTTTGGTATGATTTAATCCATGATGGCCGCTGCCACCACAGATCATGGTTTTTTAATTGTTTGGTTCTCAATCCACGGCTGGCACAGTCAGCTGGATTTTCAATGGTTTTGACATAACTCCATTTTTCTTTTGGTATTATTTTGTTGATTGCTTTCACGCGATTTGAGACAAATGGTTTCCATCTCGCTGGATCTCCTTGAATCCATCCTAACACTGCTGTTGAATCGCTCCAGCAATATATTTCCTGGTTATACGACTCCAAACAAGTCTGAACTTTTTGCATCAGCTGTGATAATAGTTGGGCACCCATTAACTCCAACCTTGGTATTGATACGTCTTTACTAACGGGCACTAATCTTGCTTTTGCTGCGACAAGAGTTACATCGTTGGAATTATGTTGGTTGCTGACTTTGCAATATATAACGGCGGCATACGCCTTGTTCGACGCATCACAGAATCCGTGTAATTGCAAGTGATTGTTTTTCTTTATTCCAAGCCATCGTTTTACTTCTATGGTATTGATGTCTTTTAATTCTCCCCTTAAGCTTAGCCACTTTATCTTGATATCCTCTGGTAGCGCGTCATCCCAGTTAAGATTTGATGACCAGACACTTTGGAATAGCATCTTCATGGTGATAGTTAATGGTGTAAGCCAGCCTAATGGGTCGAATATTTTTGATATGTCGGAGAGAAGCGACCTTTTGGTTGGTTTTGGTGATGATACTGGCTCTAGTTATAGTAATATGAATTTATCCTTTTGCGGATTCCATCCAAGCCCCAATGTCTTCGTTGAGTCTGACTGTTTAAACTCGTAGATTTGCTGGTTCCACAAATCTTTTTCTAGGTCAGCAAGTAATTTTGGTTCATTTGTGGCCCATTTTCGTAAATTAAAGCCACCCTTGTTGAGTAGTTTTATTAGGTCTGATTTTAACTGTTTTGCTTGTTCCATTGAATTTGCTCCGCCACAGTAGATCCATATATAAGCACTCTTCTAATGCTTTTGCTGCATCGGGAAAACTATGTTTTTCCTCAGCAGCTAGTTGTTTCAAGCACATCATAGCCAAAAATGGTGCAGTTGTAAGTTGGTATGTTTGAATAGGTTGGTATGGTGAGTCCCTCCATAATATCTTCTGATACGACTGATCTTCAGGATGTACCATTATCTGTCGATACATTTTCTCAATATCAGCAGTGTAAACAAACTGATACTGTCTCCATTTTAAAATCAGCTCCTGCAGATCTTGTTGTAGATTGGGACCTCGGTACATGACGTCGTTCAAGCTAAGTCCTGATGATGGTCTAGCAGACGCGTTGAACACAACACGCAACTTAGTAGTTGTTGACTCAGCACGAGTGACGCAGTGGTGAGGTAGGTAGCACTCGGGTTTCGTACTTGTTGCTGACGGCGTTATATGGTTTAAATTAAAATACTCATTCATAAACTTTGTGTATTCTGTTTTCAATTCTGGATCTTTCTGTAACTTTCTCTCTAAGCTACGAAATTGTGCCAATGCTAATGGTTTAGTGGATCCTAGTTGTTCCTTGGTTTCTGGTTTAAACGGCAGTCGGACTTGGTATCTCCCATTTTCTAGTCTCTCTGTTGTTGACATAAAATATTGTAAACATTCATGATCTTCGGTGGACATGTCAATCTGTTGGTTGATGTCTTTATTTTCCCAGAATCTGCGTAAATCGTCCGTATTGTGAAGAACGACGTTACACCTGTATCGTGGTGTCATTGTCCCACAAAGCAACCATCCTAATTGCGTTTGTTGGGCTATTGGTTGATCTTCGCTATTGCCCCTCAAAAGGCCACCTAAAGCTATCTTGCAGTATACGTCTGCTCCAAGCAGTAGGTCCACTGGTCGACTGGTATTAAATTCTGGGTCTGCCAAAGTAATGTTTTGGATGTGAGGCCAAGTTGGTTTTATGAATGATTTATTTGGTAAACTTTTGATTAGGTTATTCATTATAAGGACCTCACCGTCTAAGGCAAACTCACTATGAACTGATTTAATTCGGATGGTTATAACTCCCTTGCAGCTGTTTTCTTTTTCTCCTACGCCAAATATAGTTCCTTTGCAAGGCTGTCTTCGTAGTTTCAAAACTTGTGCCGCCTTCTCACTTATTAATGAAATTTGAGAACCTTGCTCAATTAAAGCCCTCATGGTATGGTATGTGCCATTGTTTCCTGGGATTTCCACTAAGGCCGTAGCTAAGAGTGTCTCGGAGACGTCATCCCAAGATACATTGGTTGAAGCTGCTGCTTGTTCATTGCGCTGCGCATACACTTGCGACATCATGCGTGACCAATCACGCATGATGTCGCAAGTGTATGCGCAGCCTTATGATTTGGTTTTGCTGATGTGTTTGGCCTGTTTTTGGTAGACATTGCGTCATGCAATAATGAGTTATGTTTAGCGTTGCATTTGCGACATGTTTTATTAGAAAAACAAGGTTTATTTAAATGGTTGAATAGGCAATTCGTGCAACAGTTTAGATAGTTGACAGTTTTTAGTTTTTGCTCATCCGACATTTGCAAAAATTGGGTACAAGTCCATAACCCGTGGTCAGCATTACACAATACGCAGGTGATTGACCGCGACACATGTAACGATTTCGTATTGTTTGGATAGCTTTTATTTGATGGTTGCTGGATATTATTTGAACTATAATATTTCTTCTGGTTTGCTTGATAATTTTGATGGTTTTGTGGTTGAGTGGTCATCTTTTGGTTATTTGATTCATGTTTACGCCGCGATGCTTCCAGGGCGGTAAACTTGGTTTCCAAGAAATCTAGGAATTCTTGAAGGACTGGTAGTTCCCTGGGATTCTTCACCGACTCAATATATTCAGTGAATGACTCGCTGTCAAGTTTCTGTGCTAACAAAAGTACCAACAGCGGATCCCAGGTGGTGATATCTACTTAAGTTCTGAATTGCGTGAAGACATTCTTTGGTTACGTCATGCAGTTTTTTGATCGCTCCGATGGATTGTTGCTGCATGCTAGGAATATTTAGTAATATGTTGACGTGAGACGTGAAGATAAGCCTACTGTTGCCATATCTGTGGTTTAATATTTCCCAGCACACCTCGTAATTCTCTGAGCTAATCTGAAGATGGTGGATCAAACGCTCAGCTTCTCCTGCTACTTTGCTCTTCAAAAACTGCATTCTTTGTGCGTTTGATAACGATGGATTTTTGTGGATGGTTTCTGTGAATAGGTCTTTAAATGATGTCCATTGGTGGTAATTGCCTTGGAATGTTGGAATATCCATTTGCGGTGTAGATTTGTCGCGATGAGAAAAAGACCACATTTTCGAGTTGATGGTTTTCTTCAACTCGTTATACATTTTCTCATATCTGTTGAATTCCTCTTGGTACCAGACATCCTCAGCCCCGTTTTCACCTTCTATATCCCAGTGCAGGCTATCGATAATAGCCCAACGACTTTGAAGTGACTTTAAAGCCTCGTCGAACTCCCACTTGTTCTGTAGTTGATCAATTTCTATGGTAGTTACTGTTCTCATGAAAGCTCTAAAGTGGATAGTCTGCTTTTTTATCATACCTTCTTATTTACTGTCACTCACATCCCTACGTTGCTGTTGCGGTGCCTGTGAATGAGACGAATCCCCTGCTTGTTTTGATGTCCCTGCCTCTGCCGGTGGCTGGTGAGGTTCTTGCTGTTTTGACAACAATTGCTCCATGATTTTGGTAATTAGCTGCTTGATCGACAAATAGACTTCCTCCGCCTTATCGAAACAATTTTTTATGAAATATACATGGTTAAATTCAGCAAGTTCACAGCACTCTCTATGGTTGCGTTGATATTCTCTCCAATAATTTTCTAATATCTCCAACTTCCGCTTGCAGTAATCTATGGTTTTACGTTCAGCTCCGTCTTTCTTGATGTTAGTTAGAAGTTTAACCAAGGAGTCGTAAATCTCCGTTTGGCCGACTGCTAACTGCTCCATTATTTCCACAGTCAATTAAATATGCAAATGGAAATAAAATGTATAAAATGGTTTGGTCTGACCTTATATTCTCCTTACGCGACAGCTGCCCCAATTTCTTCCAAATTGATATCACTGGCTACCTACTTCCCTACAAACTGGTAAAACACTGGTTGCTAGGTCCCGGCGCACAAACACTTCACTGTACTTCGCGAACCGAGGCCCTTAATGCTCGAAGGACCATGTAGAAGTTAACGCCTGCTTGGTTTAGCACTAACTTCTGGGTTGGTTTATATTTGGTTATATATGATTTAATGATACAAACTAAGATTGTGGTTTTAAGGATTATATTGAACACTAAGTTATTACAATATAATTAAATGGTAAGTAAGCTTAATAATGGTAATCTAGGCTAAATTAACACTAAAATGGTTTGACGTGGTTTGGTTTGAGTTACGCGATTGGTAGTCGAATACGTACTAACTGGTACTAGTTGCGATACATGCATTTATGGAAATGCATGCAGGCAAAAGTGCTGAGCTGTTCGGTCGCAAATATTGTACTGAACAACCCGCATCTGTAGTCGAACGACCTTTTGTAAAGCCATATTGTTCATTATGAAGGAGGCTGTTTAAATTAAAATGTCTTAGCAACTGCTTGAGTATTAACTTTTCAAATATTTTGCTAAATGCAGGTAAAATAGAAATAGGCCTAAAATTGCCAACGTCATTTTTATTACCTGATTTAAATAAAGGTATGACTTTACTACTCTTCATGAGGTCAGGAAAAGTTCCCAAATCAACACATTTATTAAAAGTAACAGCTAGATAGGGGGCTACGATGTCTATTATATTACTTAATAGTTTAATGGAGATACCCCAGTAATCACCAGTGTTTTTAGACTTAAGTGAGTTAAAAACATTAACTACGTCATGAGGAGTTACATGTTTGAAGCTAAATAAACATAACGCTAAACATTTAGGTACACTACTATGCAAAAGATTTTCAGCTTTCGACGGAGATGAATTTAAGGAGCGAGTCGTAGTTAAAGGTATGTTGGCACAAAAACTCATTGAATGCCTCAGCTACGTCAGCTGCATTATTAACTAATTTGTTTTCGACCATAATCTCAAGTTGTTTTTCTTGTTTAACAGACTTACCAGTTTCATTATTAATAATTTTCCAAGTAGTTTTTACTTTATTATTAGATTTTTTAATTGTATCGCTTAAAAATTTAGATTTAGCAAAAGCACTAATTTTTTTTAATAATTTTGAGTAATTATTGACATACTCTAGAAAAGGAGTACCAAATCTATATTTTTTTAAGCCATATAACTCGTATAGTCTCGCTCTACTTTTATAAATACCTGGAGTAGCCCATTGGTTAAAGCCAACGGAGGTACCATTAATGTTAATTGTTTTAGTCTTGAAAGTAGATTGGTACTCTTTTTGTACAACATCAAAAAGGGCTCCATAGATTTCATTAGGATTGTCGTGTTCTACTATAGATGGTGTAATTTTATGAGCTATATTATTTTTAAACTTATTGCAACGAGTAGCTGTATAAGGCCTACATTTTATTTTATGCTTATTTTTATGTAATGGCATAGGGAAGCTAGCTAGTAAACCACAGTGGTCGGACGTTAAGTCACTTAACACTAATTTATTTTTGGCATCATAATCACTAAATATATTATCTAGACAAGTCGACGAAGATGCCGTGATCCTAGTAGGTTCAAAAAACAAGTTAATTAAATTATAAGACCTAAACAGATTAAGTAGTCTAATACTTAATGGAGTAACATCTAAAATATTAATATTAAAATCTCCACATAAAATTATACTTTTATTACTAGATTTTAACCTGTTCAGTGAATCCTCCATTACCGATTCAAAACGACTAAAATCCCCAGAGGGGGGTCGATAAACGCAAATTATAACGTATCGCTCGAGTTCAACACAAGACAACTCAATAGTACGCTCGATGGAAAGATTAACTAAATCTAAACGTTGTTTACATTTCAACATATTTGAAACAAGAACTAAAGATCCACCGCGAACAGCATTTTGTCTTACAAATACACTTTGTACAGTAAAATAATTATCATTCATAAACACTACTTCATGTTCTTTCAACCAGTGCTCCGTCAAACATAAGACCTAAACATCATAGTTCTTCATAAATAAACTTAATTCTAGCTCTTTGCCGGACAGACCCTGCATATTTTGATGTACAACATTCAATTTATGCGGCTTACCCGTTGTCGCACCTAATAGTTTAAATTACAAGGCGTATCAAAAGTAGCGTTAGTACCACTACTAACAGTAATCGATGGTACACTACAGGTACCAGTGTCACTGCATATATTGTATGCTAAAAGATTAGCAATATGTCTCCTACAACTAGGTGGCAAATACATAGTATAATTTGTCAGTTTGTAATTAGTAATGAATTGATTACAGTCAAAATATAAAATAGCGTTACTGTGACGACAAGTCCTATTATAAATTAACATATTTAAATTATAAATGTACCTATTATGCTCATCGGACAAATATTGAGAGTAAGGCAGGGCACAAAAAATAAGTTTACAACTATTGGTCTCATTGAGATGTAACATCAAATGGACACATTCAACTATATCCTTTTTTTGTACAGTTAAACTATCCCCATATAATAAAATAACAGTTGAACTGGGGTTTATTTTTGTCAATTTAATATAGCTAATTAATTGGCTAATACTGGCACCGGGTAAACAATTATTAATTACATATTGTTGCGAACACTGATTAAATATACTACCAAAACCTTGGCCAAATTTGTCGGAAAATACATAGGTTGTATCAATCAAATGATTCATACTATTATTGTTAACATTATTAATACAGCTACCTACTACTGCTACTGGCTGAGCCACTGAGGGTGTGGGTGCAACAAGTTTAGGCTGGGGCGTCTGGGAGCAGGCACAGCTAAAAGAGAGGTTATTTGTCAGAGACTCATACCTGTCTGCATTGTACTTGACCAGGTCAGCCAACTCATTGGCCTCCTCCAAGCGCTTATCTCTTGTTGAGAAGCCTCATATTTACTAAAGATAACCTTTAGAGCATTTTCCCTAGCAAACAACTCATCCTGAAGGTGCTGAGTGTCAGTATCATACATAATATTACATAATTGTAATTCACTATTACACTCCTTTAATTCTTGAATTAAATTTAGATTTTTTTGCCTAAGTTTTGTATTTAATTTGTTAACTTTTTGGCATTTTAACAATGTCTGATTTTTCCTAATTAATCTATTAATTTTAATATATTTTTTTATCTTATTATGGCTAGTAAACAAATGGCATTTAGTGACAGTATCATTAGTTAAATCTATAGTTACAGTTGGCTCAACACATGTGGTTCCGGACCGGCTACCAACCAACTCATCATAAAGACTGCAGGTGACAGCAGACTCTTCACCGGCCTTGAGGGATTCTAAATGGCTTATTGTGTTGTGGGCCCTGCTTAATTCCAGTTCTAATTCAGATATCCGTCTCAAAGCCAGTTCGTGTGTGTCACTACATTGCTGGAAATTTGACACAAGTTGACGGAGATGTTGATGCTGGTCGAGTATGTCCATATGTTGTATATGTAGTTCAGCCAACTGGTTCTTAAGCTCAGTGTTCTTATTATTAATAAACTGAATTTCAACCTCGCTGTCATCACTTTCCTGTAGCAGCTGGTTGCACTGTTTTTGGCTAGATTCCAACTCATTCAATGTAGCCCTCAGTTTTTCCTCCATGGATGCAGCTCTACGGGTCAACATATTGATAGGCCAACCCTAGAGGCACCCTGGAATGAGAGAAGAGAAAGCTCAAGTGAGTAAGAGGAATAAGATTTGGATAAAAAGTACTAGGATGAAGAGTGTATTGAGAGTTTAAATTATTTAGAATTTAAATAAAAAAAGAGATAGCTAAGTAGTGTGTAATCTCAATTATGGGATGATAAATTTATTATACACTGTTAAGTCCTAATTGAGATACTAAAAAAATCTAGAAAATAAAAGAAAAAAAAACAACAAAATTAAGTTTTGTGAAATGGTTGGGGGTACTACTATTTTAAAATGATTGTAAATCCTTTTTTTAACATTAGTTTAATGAACTGGCACTAATACTGTAATTTAACATAACAGAGGTATGTTTAGTAATAAAGTGCAGTGATTTCTATGGGGTCTCTAACGTATTTAATGTGATTTATGTCCAGTACAATAAATAGAATTACAGGGTTATTTAGGAGGCAACTCACAGGAACGAGCAATGTACACGTTATAGGGCAGTAGGTGTAGTACGAACTAACTGTTATAATACATGCATTTAATTAAAACAAATACTCCCCGGGTTATGTGGTGATTTAAATCCGTCCGTTGGATGACAGCTGGTACTAGTTCATTGATTTTTCTTTGATTTTGCAACGAAATTACTCACAAATACAAATCCTTAATATTAATAACTATATCTATCGAATTTAAGCACTTGTATCATTATATATACACAGAAAATATTAATTTTACAATTTAATTCTAACACGAAAATATTTGACCGGCTGCCAGTATTGCCAGCAAAAAAAAAAAAATAGTTTGTGTCTAACTACTCCAGTTATTTCTTGTGAATCCCTGCACAAGAATTTAAAAAGCCTTGATTTAAAAAAAGGGGCTGATCCAGATGGAATACCTCCAGTATTTATTATAGTTTGTTCATCTGAGCTGGTTTACCCACTTATGTTGATTTATAACAAATCATTGACGACCGGTATATTTCCTTCAAGGTGGAAAATCACAAAAGTTGTTCCGGTTCACAAATCGGATGACAAGAACGTTGTAACTGCAGCGTCAATGAAAGGCGAGGGTGAGCGATATACTGATTTTTTGAAGAAGTTATCAATCTACCCACCACCATACAAATATCATACCCTCAGTCATGCCAATACGGTAGGTACAGAGGCGAAAGCACCGTATAACACGATTCCTACCGGCTTCCCTCCGGAAATTCGGAACACAACCACTCTATCGTTATTGAAAAATGGCATAGATATCCGAAATGTTGATGGATTAATAATGCCAAATATTATCATCACACTATAGGTATTTAATACACCGTAAAATTAAAATATTACAAAACGAATACATTATATTATTGCATTACACTATGCAAGCAGGCATATTATAGGTAGGGGGATTACATCGCTGATAGAAATGCTTGGCTCAATGCTGGTCCAGCTCTACAACCACAACTAATTTATTAACATTTGAAAATACTGTTGGAGCTGATGAAGATTGGAAGACTATATTTTCATTGTATAAACTCGAATCTCCTTTGTATTATAATTGCATATCACAGGTGTGAGTAACTACTATATACAATAGAGCTACCATTTACCGGGTAATTATGTCTTTCATTGACTTAAATGTGCCCTGGCGGCTGAGAGTATGTCATGCTCACTCAGATGTCTCGCTGATGGTGGCGTGTGTGTTGGATCATTTAGCTCCCTTCAAAATGGTTGAGCTGAATGGTGCTGATCCATGCGTCATATTCGTGAACGGGCGCTGTCAGTTGGGACTGGTCATCTCTTAGCTGCCACGGCTTATTTTTAATTATTTTAGTTTTGAATTGTTATCTTTTTATCACGCACGCTTTTGACATATAGCATCGTTCTCACATGTTTAACTTCAATATGAATGATGTAACCAATATTTTGTATCAATATTTTAATTTAAAAGAGTGTCCGTGGAGTTTCTTGCCCGTTCTTCTCCTTATGAACCTACTATTTGGAATGGGCAACTAACTAGCTTCATATTTGTAACCGACCGACTTCTTGACAATTCAAAAGTGCCTGTCAATGGTTTAATTGAAATAAATGCTTTGAGTTTGAGTTTGAGATTGGCTTTATATCCCAACAACCAAACATTTTTGCCCTAAAATAACTCGTACGCGTGTCCAGCTTGCCGTGAGTTCAATTTCTTCGACGTTATGAGGAGTTTATTTTGTACAGGATATTTTTTGCTCTAGCTTATCCTTCTCATAAAATCACCCTTCGCCACTGATACGGCACATTTCTCCCCTTTAAGCTAAAGCATAATGTTCTAAAATATAAAATAAATATCTAATAATCATTTTATTGTGCGACTCCTGGTCGAGCCCGATTATAAGCCCGCAGAGCACGAGCAGACGCACCTGACGGTGGTGGCGGTGTCTCCGGCCCGGATGCCGCTTCAGAACCGATGGTCTGTGACTTCTCACTAATGCCGTCAGACGGATCCTCGAATGTGTCCTCCGCCTTAATATATCGGGATTATTTAAATAAAAACGACGTGTAGTTTTGTTAACGCTAATGACGTGTAGATTTATTCGCAGACTAAATAGATTATAATCCAACGGCCACAGAATCATAAAACGGACAATATTCCAGTTTATTTGGTGTTGCTACTATAAGCTAACTACTTTCTAACGGACTGAAGGAACCTCTCGTTCAGGGGATAAATATTTACTCTCGGAAACTATGCTAGTCCGAGATAACGAGTGGCGATTATTGTTACGTACGGGCATAATTTGATCAACATGTCTAGCCAACCGACTCCACGTCCAACGTCTACTTTGTACGAGACCGGTCCAGTCTGTTCGACTTTTGTTCCTGACAACCACTTGTCCCCCCTCGCGGTGTAGTCGCGGGCCAGCACCGCGTCACCCAGCGCCAACGTGCGCGTCGTGCCACCCGCATGTGTAGTGCAGGTCTTCACCTGCGTCGCCGCCGGCACCTGAGGTCGTCACCGGCACCGTGCTGCCGCTCATTTCCGCGTGCTTCTCTGCAGCCTCCAGAGCTAGCGCCAACTCCACCGCCTCCATAAATTCTGTTTTTCTTTCGGCAAATATTCTTGAACGCATTGCGTCATTTGTCAAACCGGAAACAAACTGATCTCTTAGATGTTCCTCGAGCGTCGAACACTTTTTACATTTGCCAAAGTAACAAGTTGTTGCTAGATGTTTTAGTGCCTGTAAATATTCCATCAAGGGTTCACCGGTCCGTTGTCGCCGCAGCCAAAACACGTGGCGCTCGGCGATATCGGATCGCTGCGGTTCCAAATGATCGGTAACTAGCTTAGCTAGGTAACTAGCTACTAATCTTACGAGACATTGGTGAACCAATGTCTCGTAAGATTTGGCCTCGGGAAAGTCAGGCGAACACAGATCACACATCAACGAATAGGTGGCTTCGTCTACGATTGTTATTAACATTGGCACTTTTAGGTTATCTTTTACGTCGTTTAGTATAATGTACTGATTAACCTTAAAATAATTAATGTGTAAGTATAATAAACAGGCCACTGTTTTGAACTGATATTGAACGGTTCTAACTTTCCGATTGGCATCTTAATAACAGTATTATATCGATAATGCACGCTTAATGAAGACACAAAAAAAACATTTATTAATTTCGTACTCGTCGCCAATGCAGCGTCAATGAAAGGTGAGGGTTAGCGATATACCGATTTATTGAAGAAGTTATCAATCTACCCACCACCGTATAAATATCATACCCTCAGTCATGCCAATACGGTAAAGTAACCAATTACAGGCCTATTTCAATTTTATCTTCGCAAAAGTTTTCGAGTCACTGATATGGCCATATATTCAGGATCATTTAAAGATGTATTTAAGCGACCATCAGCACGGATTTCTTAGGACCCGTTCTACTAGTACAAATCTGGTACCTTTTACAGAAATTCTCACAAAGGCTATCGATTCAAGTAATCAAGCTGACGTTATTTATATGGACTTCAGCAAAGCGTTTGACAAGGTATCCCACAAAATCTTAATTTCTAAGTTGCATGCTACGGTATCGCTGGCTCCTTGTTAGAGTGGCTGAGTTCGTAACTGATGGATTTTTCTTTTTTGTCGTTAATGGTTTATAAATCAACCCTATAATGCATTTCTTCCGGTGTTCCCCAGGGTTCACACTTGGGACCAGTTTTGTTTATTTATGTCATAAATGATATTCCAAGGTATTTTCTGCACTCCGATTTTTTTATGTACGCTGACGATTTAAAGTTTTTGCCGATTATTAAGGCTGAGGAGGACTCATTACTATTGACCTCAATCGGCTCGTTCTATGGTGTAAAAGTAACGGAATGGAACTGAACCCCAAAAAATTTTACCATGTTTTTACAAGAAGGAACACCCCGATAGGCAGCAATTATCTTTTATCCGGTGAAAATATTAAAGAAGTTGAAATAATAAAGGACCTTGGTGTATTGTTTGACATGAAGTTAACTTTCATGCCACATCTCGATAATATTATAAAAACAGCTTCGAAAATGTTAGGGTTTGTCCTAAGAAATTGCAAAACCTTTCGTCACAGTAAAACAAGAATACAGCTTATAACAGTCTCACTCGCAGCAACTTGGAATATAATAGTGTAGTTTGGCGTCCTCACTACACAACGCATTCATTGCGACTTGAACGTGTCCAGAAACGATTCGCTTGGCCAAAAAAATACGTTCTTATAATAAAAGACTTGAGCATTTTCACGTGAATTCTCTGGAAAAACATAGACACCTTATTGATGTAATGTTTGCATAAAAAATCATTAAGCATAAAATAGACAGTCCCAGCTAGCTTGCCCTTTTCAGTTTTCGTGCACCCTCTAGAATCCCGCGTAGTGCCATCACGCCCCTTTGTCCACGTTTTAGAAGTGTGCTTTACTAGGCACGGCACATTAAGCCGGTCCCGATTGTCTTTCGTGGATCTTTGGCTGTCGTTACGGGTCGTCAGAAGCCCAAAAGTCTGACAACCAGTCTTACCAAGGGGTATCGTATTACCCAGGGGTTGTGGAGGTCAGTTAAGCAGTCGCTCCATGTAAAATACTGGTATTCAGCTTCATCCGGTTAGACTGTAAGCCGACCCTAACACGACTGCATGCACACGCCCAGCGCGCCCGGACCCCCTGCGTCGTGTGTCCTTGACCTATTTTTTATCGCTCGCCGGCCGTAAAAACGTCTTGTAAACAAAAAAAAACTATGAACCGATGGTAAGCATATGGCTGTTTTGTTGAGTGGATAGATAAGGTTATGCAATAAAAGTTGTTTTGTAACTTTAAATTACTACGTTTTGGTTTAATACACCAATACAAAACAAAACACGTACTATTTTAATAACTAAAGCGATATTCCTATCTTGTTTAACCAAAAATAAAGTCCAATTCAGTATGTTTCAAATTACATCATAATAATAGCATTGTTCCTACCAAAGTTTTGAAATATAAACAAAAGATCATTGCGTGGACGAAATCCGAGCTTGCCTGGCTTGCTGGTATGTATGTGTGCGAATAATGCCGACATTAAACCAAAAATCCGTAAATGCTTTATTATTTTTGTTTCAATGTTTATGTTGGATGGACAGGAGTGCTTTATTATTTTTGTTTCAATGTTTATGTTGGAAATACTACATGGGAGCTACAGATCCCAGCAGCATTTTACGGCAAAAAAATAATCTGGGAACCGCAGAATGAACCCGTCACCACTTAATACTAATACAAAAAATAATATGGTCTTATTCGGCTGAACATAATTATGTGATTAACGTAGGATTGTAATCAAGTAATTTGTTTCTTTATAATATAATAACGTAACTGTCAGCACCTGATACCGACACTACTCTTTCATTTCCAAAGTAATCTGTAGCAACCAGCCTCAGGTATGACTCCAGGTAGATTAAAGGTTCAAACTTACGCCTAAATATACTTTTTGTTGCGCTGACGAAATATGAGTTATTTTCAACGCATTGTTCGTATACAAAAGGGTTATAAAGTCCAGTCATTATAGTAAGTTCACCTCGGAATTCGAGATACCCAGCTGTAAGTCTGTAAATACTTGTATATTGACACCCTAAAAGTTGTCTCAAAACCTACATATGGTAGGGTGTACGCAATTATTAAATTTCAAGGTCAAAGGTTACAAAAATCGGTCTTTTGCGCTTTTTTTGTAAATATCTCATTTCCTATGGGTTTTTTGCTATTTGTATTTATTATCAATATTGTAGAATACAACATTCTCTACAAATATTGTTTAAATTTTTTTTTTATACGGTGAACCGTTTTCGAGATAGAGGGCGGAGAGCGCGCGGTCACAGGATCACTTCAGGTCAACCGGCCTCTGGTCGAAAACGCGCCATATATAGTTGTAGAACTATCGATAAATCAATGATTATAAATATTTGTCAATTTTTATTAACTATTATATTATATTTTATAATTTTATTCCTAACCTATCCACTTTTTATTCAGTATTAATTTATTTAACAACACTTACCTGCCCATGTAATTGCAGAATTGTTAATGAAAATATAGGAATTATATTTGAATTTTAACCTAATTCATATTAATAACTTCTTACATGATGAAAAAAAAAACAAATAAATTATGAATTAATCTTTTTATTAAAAAATATCATTCAATACATTTATTTTTATTAAAAGTAAAAAAATGGAATAAAGGGTACAAAAACTACAATTTATAATTTTAATCATCTTCTTCCTCTTCATCGTCGTCTTCCGGCTGCTGGTAAATTTCAAACTGGTCTTCATTATCGTCGTCAACGACATTTGTCTCAAGTTCTTCCATGATTTCGGGGTCAAAGGTTCCATCTTCGTTAATGTCGCTCTGATATGGTTGAGCATTGAGACAAGCTTGCCCATTACATTGGCCACAAGCTAACGAGCATTGCAAGCCCGCTTTCCTGCATCCGCATCGCGAACCACAACCACTCTTGCAGTTGCAGAAAATTGTATTTAGCAAATCTTCTGGAGCAGGTGGTAAAATTGTCATGATAGGCTCCAGAAAATCGTTTCGCATTGCCCAACCCCATACCTGGGGTTCCAAATCATGCCCTAACCAAGTTTAAACTTGATAATATACACGTTTGAAATGTTGATGAGCAGCTGCACTTGTTGGTGGAATATTTGAAAGCTGCACAGGTTTATTAAGTTTGACCTTGAAATTTAATAGTTGCGTACCCCCTACCATATCTACGGTTTTGAGACAACTTTTAGGGTGTCAATATACAAGTATTTACAGACTTACAGCTGGGTATCTCGAATTCCGAGATTCTTACATAATTTAACCTTAAATGACTGGACTATTTAAGGGCAGTTCTTCAGAGACAAAATTTTCGATTTCTATTGGTATATTTCTGTAACCAACCAACAAAACGGCATGTAATTTTTTTTGTACAGTTTAGCTTTATCTCTAACTGGGAAAAATTATATTTTTTAAATAATTGCTGCCTAGGTACGAAATAAAAATATTTGATGTTTGTTCTTCTGAGCGCGTCCGTTTGCCATTTACCGGGACAAAATGTCGCATTTTCCCTTTGATACATTAATATAATTATATTGAAAGGAAACAAAGTGTCCTCTTACAAAAAAAAATGTGTATAGTTGTATGTACGTTATTGTGTTTATAAATAAGTAAATAAGAAGTGTCCGGTGTATAATACTGGTTTATATGGCGTAAGCTGCGCTTGACCGTACTTGGTCGCTAGAAGGCGGACGTGCGGCTGGTTGGCTTAGATTCCGGTGTTACGAAGGTAACATCTGATTCATCTGTGCTTGGTCAAGGTGGCATGCTGATTACAATGCCTACTTTATATATTTTTTTTATGTTTTATAACTATAATCTGAGTTTCTTGTGATGCTGTGTGCTGCTTTTGTGTTATAGATTCGTGAAGAAAAATGACAATACTGAAGTCTGTATGTATGGTGAGGTACGCATGATTGTAGGCAAAATCCTGATTCATCTGTGCCTGATTCATAGGGTCAAAACCCAATATGAATTATAAAATAAATTAGTTTTTCCCCTCTTCAGGTGCTTTTGTTGCGTAATTCTCCTTGTCCAATTTGTGACCGTGTACAAGTTAGTAGTTCTAGTCTTATTTTTATTTCTTTTTCTGATTCAGTGAATATTTTGTGCCCAGATGAATCAGAACTTGATAGATCAAGTTCTGATTCATCTGGGCACAAAATATTTGAATGTCACGCGTCAATATCTTGAAAATCACTTTATAAAAACGAGTTCCTCATTCAAATATATGTTATTTGGTATACCTATTTTCATATGAACATGTGTTCCAGAGATGAAAGTGAAATTGAATTTTGCCCTTAAGAACCAGTCGAAGAATCAAATTTCGAAGAACTACCCTTAACAGAAAATTCAGATTGTTTGTTGAAAAGTTGAGGGTTATTATAGATCCGTTAAATTAAACTGATACAATTCCGTTATGTTCTGATTGGAAAGTTGAACTTTATTTGTGTGTGATATAATAAACTAAATTGAAATATTGTTATGTTGTGATTGTTTTCTTTACCAAGTAAATATTGAGGTAGCAGCGGTTGTGTTTACTAAAAGAATTATTGTAAATGATAGTTTTTCAAACAAATTAAAAATGTTATAATCATTAGACCTTAACCTTGGGACGAAGTATTTAATTTTTAAGCGTTGTTTTATGTTTTTAAATTATAATATTATTATAATAATTATAAGTAAGTATCATCACCAATCTAGTGTTCTTATCAGGTGTTTAGTTCTTCACTGGCCACCGAGCTATCATTTAGTTCTTCACCGGCCACCGAGCTATCATTTAGTTCTTCACTGGCCACCGAGCTAGCATTTAGTTCTTCACCGGCCACCGAGCTAGCATTTAGTTCTTCACTGGCGGCCGAGCTATCATTTAGTTCCTCACTGGCCACCGAGCATATCATGGGTAGAATACATTAGTTATCGTGAGCACACGCGGTAATTTAGCAAGTTTAGTTTAGTAGCTGTAATTTCTCGCTAATAATAATTTCCCGCGTGTGCTGCTCAGTGGAGTGCGCCATCAGTCGGCTGCAGGACGCGACGCTAGTTAAGGTGCATCCGCAGATGAGCCCGCGACATTCAAATTTGCTTACGTTTTGTTTGTTATTTGCAGGTCAGTGTCAGAGTGTGTGATCGAAATGTGATTCATGACTATCACAGATATGTATTTCCAGAATTATTATCATTAGTATCATTAATACATCTCTCTAAGTTAGATTTGTTCCCCAATGTCATGATTTCATGAACAAGTTATTCAGTGGCTCGATTCATGTTGTTTTTTTTCCGCAGGCCCGCGCCTACGGTGGCCGGAATTCAGCTCGCGACTTCCGACGCGCGGGGCGTCTCCTGCGGCGGCTAATGGCGTGAGGGCGCGAACCCTGCCTCACCCTCACGCGTTCCGCCTCCTCATTCGCGAGCTACTGCTTCGCAGAAGGAGGTGACGGCCTCCCATGCACTCTCGCTCCGAACCATGGCCTGAACCAGGGCCGGACGCGAGAGATCGCCGCCACTGATCGCCTCCATGAGGACACGGTGGTGCTCCACCCAAGCCGGGCAGACCTCCACCGTATGCTCCACCGTGTCCTCCGGGCGATCCACACAGTGGTGACACCCGGGCGTTTATCGTGTATGTATGTATACATGTATCTGGGAGTGTATTTATTTAAGTACTTGAAAGAAACCAACAGCTAAACATGTTTTTTCTCAATCCATAAAAACCATTGCTTTTAAAAAAAAAATCGCTGCTCTTCAACCAAAACATGGATATTGTTGGATTGTCAAAATGAGAGAGATTGTCACTCCGAGTGTTGGACGCAAATACGGACAGGTCTTGAAAGGCGGCAAGATTTTCATTTATATGAATGTTCATAAAGCTCCGTGAAGAGACGGCGTGTTTGCCTGTATGGTAATGCATCAATTTAGTGCTGGGAGTGGTGACACGCACCGCGGTGCGGCGTGTAAACAATATTCCAAGCTGCGTCGCGCGTCGCAAGGAATGACGTATGGCTTATAATGCTTTCTATGATCAGATCCGACGGTGTACACTTATAGACTTCATGATTTTAAAGCTGTGTTTAATATTTCATGCAGCATCACAAGATGCTTGCCTAAGTGTCTTAAACTGAGTTTTATCAGCCTGAAATTGTTTTAACGGGCTTTAGAAACGCGTTCCTCCGGCAGTTTGTGTTGTTACGACGCACGGTGGGCTGAAAATCACCATTCATAGACATAGAGACTTGAATTTTGAAGGTTCTTCTTTTTGGGTAGAAATGGATTCTGCTGATTACTATAAAATATTTTATGAGGTAATTGCGTGTATAAATGAAGGTTTTATAATGTTTTTATTAAAATTTGTACGACGCTGACCTGAAAAATGAGGCTATCTCTGGCACCATAAGGTTCGCCAATGTATCCTTCCACACAGATAATATACTACTATTTATTTGTAATTTTTTGACATACATCGTATTGCGGCACCACGTGTAATTATTTAAAAAAAATCGTTACTTAAATTTTTTCAGATTTTTGAGACGGTGCTATAAACTGTACCTTAACCATACACAAAATCGATTGGAGAAAACTGTCCTTAACTTTTTGAGACATTTTGATTTGCATACACAGATTTTGAAAAAAAGTGTCCAGTTAGCAAGAAAATGGACAATTTTGACAAAAAAATTTTTTGATGCCATTAGCTCCTGTTTCTTATGGGGATCAACAAACTCTAATTAGACCAACTGCGAGGTTTGATTACTAGAAGAGTCAGAAGTCGCGTAAAACCTTTTCCCATACATTTCGTGGGAAATGAGACTACAACTTATTTTTTAGGGTTCTGTACCTCAAAAGAAAAAAACGGGACCCATATAGGATCACTTCGTGGTCCGTCCGTCCATCTATCCGTCTGTCTGTCTGTCAGTCAATACCCTTTTTCTCAGGAAAGCGTGGATGTATCAAGTTGCCAAATACGTAAGTCTGTGGTTGCTTGGAGTTCTAAAAAACTTATGCTTCTAAGAAACAAAAAGTTCTAAGAAATCAAAAAAATACAGCCATTTATGCGACATTATATTGATACTCGCAAATAAATCAAAACCATACTACTACTTCCCGTTGACCTAGAATCATAAAATTTCCAAAGTCTCGCAGCATAAGTAAAGGAACAACTCAGAAAATCGTTAGTTTGTAGTTTTATCACAACATCATCATTTCAGCCGAAAGGCATACACTGTTGGACTTAGGCCACTGCCACTTCAACCGGTTGTGTGCTTCCCGAATTCAGCGGATTCCTGCGGCCTTTCAACGCTACGTCTCTCGGTACGCGGTCGCCACTCCAGAACCTTTCAGCCCCATCGGCCATCTGTTCTGCATAATCTACTATTATATTATTTTAGTGATAACTAGAATAGTAATATTAACTCTAACAGTAGCAATCTTACAGATTATTTATTATATTATTCGTCAGAGTGCATCAGAAGTCAGTTTTGTCTGTTTTACATTTAGTACAAACAGGAACGCAGCCGTTCATTAATTCACTAACAACGAAAAATTTCGCAAGCAATGGAAAATTGCTACTGTAGACTGCGGACTCGACCTCGCGCACATCTGCGAGTGGCGCGAGGTGGCGAAACGCCGGGGTGAAACTCCGCTGCCTCGAGAAATCACGGCACAGCGGACAGAGCTCCGGCGGGATCTCATGGGGGCATGGAGAGTGCGATTGTCGCAACCCAGTGCTGGGCACGCCACAATTGTGGCGATAAGTCCCCTCTTTGAGGAGTGGCTAGAGGCACCACGGGCGTCCTCACCTGTCGCCTGATGCAGGTCCTCACCGAACGCGGTTGTTTCGGGAGGTTCCTATTCAGGATAAAGTGGGAGGATCCGCCCGGGTGTCACCACTGTGTGGATCGCCCGGAGGACACGGTGGAGCATATGGTGGAGGTCTGCCCGGATTGGGTGGAGCACCGCCGTGTCCTCACTGAGGCGATCGACAGCGGCGATCTCTCGCGTCCGGCCCTGGTTCAGGCCATGGTTCGGAGCGAGAGTGCATGGGAGGCCATCACCTTGTTCTACGAAGCAGTAATTCTGGTGAAGGAGGAGGCGGAACGCGTGAGGGTGAAGCAAGGTTTGCGCCCTTACGCCCCTAGTCACCGCAGGAGACGCCCCGGGTGTCGGGAGTCGCAATCCGATTTCCGGCCACCGCTGCACCGTAGCAGGCGCGCGCCTGCGGATGGTTAGCGATGGGTCACCGCGCCGTCCGATAAGGATAGGTTCCGGGTTGACGGCGCGTTGTGTTCCACGCGGGCCTTGAGGCACGCGTAGAATACAACGCGCCGTCGAGATGTCGGCACGAATTGACGGGATCCATGCCTGCCAGGGTTGCGAGTTTGTCCGAAAGGGACATCGTTCCTGTTTACAAATGTTTCCTAACTTGTGTGTGTCAATAACTTGTTTTTGTACGCCTCATAAGCGAAGCGTTGAGGTTGTGCTCTACTCTCGACATATAAAAAAAAAATCGCGATCGCAATCGCGTAACCACTGCGCCAACCGTGCCGTCAATTCCGTTTCTCACCGCGATACATTTGCGATATGTTTATTATGGCTGTTGTTCATTTGACGTATACTTACTTTAGTAAAAAAAACTGATGTTAGAGCAAAAAGAATAAACACTTTTATAAAACTGATGTTAGAGCAAAAAGAATAAACACTTTTATAAAACGCGTTAGGTATGTGATGTAGTAAATAAAAGGGCTCGGTAAGAGGAATATGATTATATTACCACGTTTTTATTAGTCACTTTCTTGTCACAACATCATCATTTCAGCCGAAAGTCTTTTCAACATCTCTTTCTGTCGTTCCGGGTGGAATCACAAGAACGGCAGATTTAGCCTACGCCTACTTTTTTGTTGTTTTGTTAAGTATAGTAGTATTACGACTTGGCAACTAAGTATAGTAGTATTACGACTTGGCAACTAAGATATTTATTTTTGTTGTTTTGTTAAGTATAGTAGTATTACGACTTGGTAACTAAGATATTTATTTTTGTTGTTTTGTTAAGTATAGTAGTATTACGACTTGGCAACTAAGTATAGTAGTATTACGACTTGGCAACTAAGTATAGTAGTATTACGACTTGGCAACTAAGATATTTATTTTTGTTGTTTTGTTAAGTATAGTAGTATTACGACTTGGCAACTAAGTATAGTAGTATTACGACTTGGCAACTAAGTATAGTAGTATTACGACTTGGCAACTAAGATATTTATTTTTGTTGTTTTGTTAAGTATAGTAGTATTACGACTTGGCAACTAAGTATAGTAGTATTACGACTTGGCAACTAAGTATAGTAGTATTACGACTTGGCAACTAAGATATTTATTTTTGTTGTTTTGTTAAGTATAGTAGTATTACGACTTGGTAACTAAGATATTTATTTTTGTTGTTTTGTTAAGTATAGTAGTATTACGACTTGGCAACTAAGTATAGTAGTATTACGACTTGGCAACTAAGTATAGTAGTATTACGACTTGGCAACTAAGATATTTATTTTTGTTGTTTTGTTAAGTATAGTAGTATTACGACTTGGCAACTAAGATATTTATTTTTGTTGTTTTGTTAAGTATAGTAGTATTACGACTTGGCAACTAAGATATTTATTTTTGTTGTTTTGTTAAGTATAGTAGTATTACGACTTGGCAACTAAGATATTTATTTTTGTTGTTTTGTTAAGTATAGTAGTATTACGACTTGGCAACTAAGATATTTATTTTTGTTGTTTTGTTAAGTATAGTAGTATTACGACTTGGCAACTAAGATATTTATTTTTGTTGTTTTGTTAAGTATAGTAGTATTACGACTTGGCAACTAAGATATTTATTTTTGTTGTTTTGTTAAGTATAGTAGTATTACGACTTGGCAACTAAGATATTTATTTTCATGTAAGTGTACTACTATTTTTAGAACTTGGGATTAGTTAATAATATCAATAAAAAGATTTTAATAATTAAACGTAATAAAATCGAAAACTAAACGCTGTTATGTTTTTAGAAGTTGCCATACGTAAAATAACACGAATATCGAAATGATAATTAATTATTTATTTACAAACTTTACTCTCACAGTCAAGATGACACTCAAATAGTCAAGACCGTTCCCGGCCCCTGTCTTAAGCTTTCAATCACACACACGTTTGTTGTTTCAATGTTTCCTAACTTGTGTGCGTCAATAAATTGATTTTATTTTTATTTTATTTAGAAATAGAAGTATCAAATTAATGTACTAATTAAACACTTATATAAATTAATATCTTAGAATGTATAATTGTTGCACAAAATCATAATACGTAGTTAACGATTTAATGATAGGAATGATTTTCGTCATCAAAATCAAAATCAAAAGTCATTTATTCAAACTAGGCTGAGAATCAGCACTTTTCGAACGAAAAAGTAGTCCTTACCATTTAAACCACACCATACCACACTAAAATATGTCAACATCTGCCTAGCCTTTCCCCAACTATCGACTCGCTTCGCTTGGTCAAAAACCAGTGCATGCGAATAAAATTAAAGAATCAAGGCATAGGAAAACGGTTATAAATATGTCTGGGTGAGGAACAGGAGGATATTTGTCAGGAAGATGGATGGTGATGATCATATTTTAATTAAAAGTTTGAACGTTTTAAACAACTTAAAGTAATGTGTTAATTAATTAAAACAAATAATACTATTACTAATTTTGCGTGCATTTATAAACTAATTATATAAATTCAATAGTTTCAGTCTATGCTTAACAAGTCCAAATATAAGCAGTGAGTGCCTACTTAGGAAATTAAAAAGTTTGGATATTAACAAAGGTCCTGGTCCGGATGGCATACCACCAATATTTATTTCGGCTTGTGCGGAGGAGTTAGTGCATTACTCATGGTCATATACAGCAAATCTTTGATTTCCCTACGAACTGGAAGATGGCAAAGGTTACATAAATCAGATAGCAATGACAACTTATCTAACTATAGGCCCATCTCAATTCTCTCAACGTTTGCCAAAGTGTTTGAATCACTACTCTACCCGCATTTTCAGAACCATCTCAAGTTATTCTTAAGCGATCATCAGCATGGATTTGTTGGATCACGATCCACGAGCACTAATCTAGTTGCATTCACAGAGAAGTTAACTGGGGCTGTTGATTCTGGTCACCAGGCAGACGTCATTTACACTGAAGCCTGAAAGCCTTTGGTAAAGTTTTCCATAAAATTCTATCTCATAAGTTACATACGTATGGTATCACTGGCAGCTTGCTTAAATGAGCAAGTTCGTATTTGGCAGATAGATCTTTCTTTGTAGTGGTTACCAATCTAATGTTTATAAAATCTCCTCTGGAGTCCCGCAAGATTCGCATCTAGGGCCTATTGTCGTGATTTCTTTGATTTAGTTTAAAAACAATGTATTATTTTAAATACCGAATTCTAATATTCACTGTTGCAACACTGTCAAAGTACAAATTATTAATGTTGTGACAAACTTTTAAATGTATTTTCATTATGGCAACTGAATGTATTATTTTACTTTGGCAACACAGAAATAACGGTTATGATGTTATCATTATTTCTGAGTGGGGGAAAAGTCATTTTAAATTGTAAAATGTAGTACCTAACCAGTCGTCGTTTAGTTGTGAAACAGTGCAGTTGTGCGGAATAAAGTGATAGCAAGAAAAGAGTGTATACCTTCATATATCAGAAGTGACAAGAACCACGAGCCATGTCTCAGCAAAAATCGCAAGTATCCTTATGAATTTTTTACATTACTTCATTCCTGCTACCTTTGGTCGAGGCAACTCTTCGACAGAGTTATCATTGCATTGGAAACCTTGGAAAGTAAATAAGTATAAATTGTGCGAATGAACGTTGGGAATTTAGCTGTTCACAATCGTTCGATACACTTCTATGCTGAACCGAGCACCAATCAATGTTATCAAAGGAGTTCTCTAAAGGCTGTTCTCAATTCAAAACACGAACATTTTGTCAGTTTAAATCAAGTAGACTACCGTCATTCTTTCAACATCTATTTGTTGTCGAGGTGGCAAGGCAAATCAGTAATTAAAAATGTGTCATTTTCACTACGACAACCTGTAGAATTGTTGTGAATTGTTATGCTGTCAGTCAGTAAGTCAGTCTGTTACGTTCACTGAATTTACCGAGCAGCTAATAAATCAAATCAAATCAAAAGTCATTTATTCAAACTAGGCTGAGAATCAGCACTTTTCGAACGTCAAAAATTACATGAGACAGTCCCCCAAAAACGCCCACCCTTCACCACTTCCTAGTGTTTTAGCTGGGAAGAAGAAGTGGCGCAACAAACTCCCCAGCAGCACAGCTGTCTGTTCGCATAAAAAACTTAAAGCTATACAATACAATATAAAATAATTTGCATTACGCAACACAAAACGTTAAATTAAATTATTTGCCTTATGTTAGCTAGCACACACCATTATACAAATATATATATTATATATATATATAATAATCGTCGAAAACTATACTCAAGCAGAAATAACGTAAACAAAAGGTATCTAAATAAAAGCCTCCAGGCATAATGGGCGTGCCCGCTTAAATAAAGCTACAGCTATAACTCGAAGTCACAAATGATAAACTAGCACCATCGAAGTAAAATAAAAACAGTTAATTATTAATAACAATAACAAAACCATGGTCAGCAAGACGACCACAAGCAGCACCCGTTCACGAGCATAACGCAAAGATCAGCCATCACCCCCCTCGCCATATTTGAGGGAAGGAGGCAACCCGACCCCCGACGCTACCGCAAGCAGTGACATCTAAGGGAGCATGACGAACTTGCTGCCGGTTGCTCAGGCAAGAATAAAGTGATCAATTTATTAAGGTCGCTAGCTAACCACTTATTGCAATACAACTCATAGAAGAACATTGTAATGAGTAGATTTTGTCACTAATAAATTAAAATAAATTGACTTAGACAGTCAAATAAAATAAACAAATATAGGAACTCATAAAACCTGTCAGTAGGGAATCTATCTAAAATATCTAATATAGTTTGATAGTGAAGCAGCAGCTTAGATTTTGTAGAATATGGCCGGAGTCCTATACAAAAATGAAACGGCTTCTTTCAACAATGGTGCCAAATGTAAGAATGTACTACCTAAATTTATTGGTTCATATAAAGTAGCAAAAAGTGTAGGTAATGTTAAATACGAAATTGTCAATTTGCCAGGGTTCAATAGAAATAAAGGTGTGACCGTGGATCCACGTTCAATCGTTATTGATTGACAATTAATCCTCTGGTTTGGAACCGATTCGTCAGACTTTAATAATTATAAATTAGAATTGGCAAAATAACTGTAAATACGAATTACTATTCATTTATTTAGAAAATGATTATTATCATTAGTTTTGACCCCGTTGATATCGTGGTCGCGAGCGCGGCTGCTGAGTGTGGGGTCCTGGGTTCGATTCTCGGGTCGGGTAGGGTGATTAATTTTTCCATTAGGAATTTCTCAGTACCAGCCTGTGGATTGGAAGTTGGAGGTGTGAGACACCACGTGCCTTGGAAAGCACGTGGGGCCGTCGGTCCTGCGCCTGATCTCTAACTGATCGTGTCTGGTTGCCGTCCCGTTGAACTGTGGGAGTAGGGGAGCAGAGAGTGCACGTGCTTGCAAGGGGGGTCTCCTTTGAGATTGGTCGCCGCCACCGTGGCCGTGATTCGGGTGCGTGATTATTGCGTGCTTCGGAGTTAGCACGTTGTCGGATGGCCGAGTGTCGTGATTTCTTTGATTTAGTTTAAAAACAATGTAAACTTTTAATACCGAATTCTAATATTCACTGTTGCAACACTGTCAAAATACAAATTATCAATGTTGTAACAAACTTTTAAATGTATTTTCATTATGGCAACTGAATGTATTATTTTACTTTGGCAACACAGAAATAACGGTTATGATGTTATCGTTATTTCTGAGTGGGGGAAAAGTTATTTTAAATTGTAAAATGTAGTACCGAGCCAGTCGTCGTCGTTTAGTTGTGAAACAGTGCAGTTGTGCGGAATAAAGTGATAGCAAGAAAAGAGTGTATACCTTCATACTATATTGTTTATCTACTTTATTAATGATATTCCCCGCTGTTTGCGTCACTCCAATATTTTTATGTATGCAGATGACCTAAAGTTTCTTAGAATAATTAAGTCTGATAGAGACTCCTCGGTTTTACAGATGGACCTTAATAGTCTCATCCGATGGTGCAAAAATAATGAAATGCATTTGAACTCAAATAAATGTTACCATGTTAAGTAAACAAGAAAAAATAATCTTATAGAGACAGTATATTACATTAATGAGGACAGGGTTAATGTAGTAGACACTATACGTGACCTTGGACTTTTGTTCGACAAAAAATTAACTTTTGTGCCACACTTAGATTATGTTGTTAAAAAAGCGTTAAAAGTGTTGGGGTTTGTCATAAGACAGTGTAAAGATTTTTGACAACGTAAAAATTTTTTTTTACTTTATTATAGTTTGGTACGTAGCATATTAGAGTACTGTAGTGTGGTGTGGCGGCCGCACTATGCTACTCACAGTTTGCGTCTAGAACGCGTCCAAAAACGCTTTGTTTGATTGAGTTACTGTGTATCAGTCTGGGGAGCAGCAAACAAAACCAATCTACTTGCGCTGAAACGAGCTCAACGAGCTATTCTAAAAATAGCCTACTAAAAACCCTGGCGATGTTCTACTGACGCCCTGTACTCAGAATGTAGCCTCCTCCGTGTGAGGCAGTTGTTCATTGTGTCGACCCTGCTACGATTCCATAGGCATGCTAAAGAACTGGCCCGCCATTCATACAGAACGTTAAAGTGGGATCGGCCAAGAGTACATTCTTCTTTTGCACGCAGATCTTTTGCATTTCTTGGGTCATATCTCTACTCAAAATTCTACTCCCACAATAGAACTATACTCGTATTCACCTTAAAGTACAACAGCTGTAAAAATGTTACATTTAAATGGCTGCATCCCAAAAATTATAACCAAACGGAAGACCTTCTGCACATACAGTCGTAATATCTGACATATCAATAAAAAATATTTAAGATAAAGTCGGTTAAAAAAAAGAACATAACGCACCAACCCACACATTGTCACTACATACGCCCCACACTTCACACACACCCCACACTTCACACACACAACACACACTCACACCCAAAAGCACCTAAATATTTTGTCATCAAAAACCGTCTCTCTACAACATAATAATTATTGTTAGTCAACTTTTTTATACATTTACACTGTACCTATTGTTTGAATTATTATTTTTGCCTTGTTTTTATTTTATTTTTTAAATTATTTACTTCACCAAACAATTAAAAATGTTTGCATTACTTGGGAAGAGACTGGACCCCCACAACACATCCTTGTGTGGGGTTCAGGAAATTTGTGAAATCTAGCATGTATGGCTCTTATGTAACCTATTACTATTTTTTTTATGATGTACCGTGTTTTTGAACTGAATAAAGTATTTTATTTATTTTGGCATTTAGCTGTTTCTATCGGTATAGCTAAAAAAACGCCTTCTTACAAAGACAGATTAAAAATCTTCAACTTACACACCTTAGAAGAGCGAAGGCGTTTAAACGACGCAATGTTTGCCTGTAAAATCTTGAAAGGAAATATTGACTCACCGCCGCTGCTCGCACTTATAAACTTTCGTGCTCCTTCAAGAATTCCACGTAAACCCATAACTCCACTTCGTTCTCCACAGAGAAGAACGGTGTTGGGATCTAACTCTCCATGCGCTAGGTTCTGTAGGGTTTTGAATAGTTGCAGCGATCTAATCGATCTCCACTTTGATTCTCTGACTAAGCAGAAATCTAAAATCTTGAGATGTTTATCAGAGGTGTTATAAAGCATTCAATATTTTGTTACTTACATATAACTTTAACTTTAGCAATCAAATTCAAAACTAAATCTTTATTTAAATCTTTATTTAGGCTACATATTTTTTCTTTAGTTTAAAGTTGGCTTGTAGACTATACATGTACCTAGGCTTACAAATTAGCATAATTTAGTTCATGTGGTGTTTACCTCTAAGTAATTGTTACACTGTTCAAAGTTTTTCAGACCTTATTTTATCAAGATGTTAGTCTAAACAATTGTTGGTGAACCAAAAAAATAAATAAAATAAAATACCTTTAAATTTCAATATTTTTCTCGATCTCGCCAAAGCATTTGATACGATTTCTGTTTCCCTCATATTGGCTAATCTCGAGAAGATAGGAATCAGAGGTAACCAGCTGGAATTTTAATAGTTACTTGCCTGGGCGAAATCAGTGTGTCCGTGTGAGTAAATACAATAGTACCTACCTTTCAGGTACACATGGCGTACCACAGGTCAGCATCTTAGGACCCACCTTATTTCTTGTATATCAACGAGCTCACGAGTCTTAAACTCGCCCAAGGCGAAATCGTCTCCTTCGCAGACGATACTGCTTAAGTTTTTGTCGCCAATACTTGAGATGAGGTATTTGATGCTGCTCAGCAGGGTTATAATATCACTGGAAGCTTGCTTCAGGCGAACATTCGGACTTTAAACGTGGAAAAAACAAAATATATTTCATTTAGCATCAGGAATTATTCAAGTCTCAGTAGCGGCCATAAAATTATCTTTCATGAGTGTACCCTGAAAGCCAATTGCGCGTGTTCACACCATCACGTACTTAGGTGTTACTCTAGCTAGACAGAAGTCTCAATTTCAAAGAACGTATCAAGCTGCTTGGTGCACGAGTGCGCAAACTCATATATTATGTCTTTATCATATCTCCTAAAACAAATGTAATAATATAATATAATAATATATAAGCCCTAAGTCATTCACTATTAAATTATTGTATTTCATCTTGGGTAGGTACTAGTAACACCACAATGAAACCCATTGAAATCGCACTTTCAAACCTATCCCTTTTCCTACTGTCTCTCTATACCAGATTTGTGGAGTTCTGACCGTGAGACAACTTTTCATCCTCAATATTATTTTGAAACAACACACAAAACTACCATAGAAGACCCACTCACGCAAAAACATCGTAATAAAAAAGTATGTATGGAACGCATCCCTTCAAAAACAAGTTTAGCGAAAGATTGATTGAATTTCTTGGTCCGTTTCTATAAAGCAGAATTAAATATTTATCCTCTTAGTAAATCTAAATGTAAACAAACAACAAGTGAATATTTGCAACAACTTAATTATCTCACTTTTCTTTTGCGAATTTGGCGTGATACTCTGCCGTGTGTTTCAATAAGAAAACATTCGTCGTCGTACTAAGACGTACCTACATAACTACTCATAAATACCAAGAAAACAAAACCCACTTTATGAGCTCAAAAAACATCAAAATGATAAACATCTCTGAATACATATTCTTCATTGAAGTTTCCTCGTTTTATGAATAATTATTATTGTAATACCTATATTTCATGTTTTCATATCTCCCATGTCGTTACACGAGTACAAAAAGTACAAGAGTCTTATATTTGTTTGAACTCTGGGAAGGACTAAGGGCATGTTTCACGAAAGACCTTGCGCCCGCACCACGCTTCAGTGAATACGCTGTAATCGGCTAAGAGATACACTCTGTGTTTGTAGACGTTGAGCTAGACGTATGCGTTGTGTAGTAATTGGTGATGATTCCTTTTTATTATGATGATATTGATGACTCTGTTATTGCAGACATTGAGACAGAGCAAAATCAGAAGTAGTTTTGAGGGTGGATGCGAGATTTCGCAGGATTTCATTAGTCAGCATCGGAACAATTCAATATCCTTATAAGTTTATAACCCCACGGATTTATTGCCCATCACTGGACAATATTTTTTTGTTATTAGTTAATAACAAAAAAATATTGTCCAGTGATGGGCTTAAAAAATATATTGTGGGAGACTGGTGCCTAAGCTAAGCCGAAGCCTGTATTTCAGGCCACCAGGCCTCAGGCCCCAAGTAAATAATTATGTTTTCCCGTTAACTAAAACTATACGATAGTTTCCAATGAAGGAATGTTCGTGTGGACTGCGTGTGTGTGTGAGTGTGTGGGTGTGTGGGGGTGGGTGTGTGAGTGTGAGTGATGAAGAAGTTGGTGCGTGTTAAACTATTTGCTGCCACAGTAGTACGATGTGCTTGCGGTAGCGATAAACGTAGACGGAATGCGGGGACTGTTGTGGGATAGTAAGTAGATTTTCGTTTGTGTCATAGCCCAGAGTCAGAAGCCATGCATTCAGTTTTTTCTTACAAAGGTGTTTTGTGAGTGGAAAGATGTTCTGAGCTTTGTTTAAGACGGAGATATATGCCAGTGACCTTGAGTGGTTAGCTTGCGTGTTCTGTACTGAGCTCACGCAACGCGTCGTACGTTCAGCCAATAATAGGACTCGCCCATCATGGAGCGCTGTCCCCAATTTGACGCATTATTAATTTATCATACATAAAACAAAAGGTATTTTAATAAAACGCGTATCATATATCATAAGATCAATAATTAAATTATCTTTAAATTGGTGAAGGTTTCAGAAAAATACGCGTAGTAGATTTTGCGCCATTCTCAGTTTTTTATCCGCGTTAGACATAACTTTACAAATTAATTTCACTATGTAATATAAACATAATCGAAAATATTTTATTTTATTTATTAAGGGATAATAAACAACTACAACATAAATAATACATTAAGTTAACAATACTTTTAGTAGCAATGTTGCAGTCCACTGCATTATCCACAGGTAACACATATTTAAAGATCAGTGGTTGCCACTAGACGAGCATTACCACAATTAACAAATATTTTGAAATAGCTAAATAAATTACTATAAAGCTAGCTATAGCTACAAAACCAAATCAGTTCAGAAACAGTTTCATAAATTTAAATTAAGCAATAAATGGGTAATAATAGTAAGATATAATTAAGCTACAATTAAGATAGAATTTTTATAATATTAGATTTAAATTTATTTTTCGAGCATGCAAACATATCAATATCAATGAAATTTGAATTATAGGATTCCAACATCCTATGAATAGGGCAGCGTAAGCCAGAGTTCGTACGGCAAGAATTTAGCGCAAACAGAGTACGTGCACGAACTTGCCGCGCATGAACTGTTCGGGGGACAGAATAACACAGCTTACTCGTTAGATCAATGATAATATTCACATATTAAATTATTGAAAAAGTGCTCTAATTTAACATATTTTTTTTTCAAATCATTAACCCAACTTGTTTTGACGTGATCTTCAGTATAAAATCGTTAAAAGCCTGTTATCGTCACCTTAATTTGTTATAGAGGTAGCCTCGTAGATAACAGAAGAATCGTTCGGAGAAACAAGTTGTAAGTCTACCAAGGGACCGGTCGACGAGGTCGCAGCGCCTGTTACCGACGAGGTCGCAGCGCCTGTTACCGAGCATGGGTACCTACTACTTTACGACGAGGTCGCAGCGCCTGTTACCGAGCATGGGTACCTACTACTTTACGGACTATAATAAAAAGTGCGTGTTGTTTCAGGGTGGTCTGAAAACCCCACTTTCCATATATCTTGGTATGAGGGAAATATAGTCAAAAATTAGAGGATTTGATTGCTGGTTCAAGACCATCTTATAGCTGTTTCTACATTCATAGCAAATAAAGTTCTGATTCTGATTCTGAATCAATCAATCATTTATTTTTAGTATATTGTCTTAAATATGTGCACTATGTTTTGGCAATATAATAATGGCGTGCAAAATTAACATAAACAAGGAATTACAATGAAGGTGGCGCCAATCGAAACTATTTGTAAACGTCTCACCACACGTGATCCAGCCAGAGCAACATTTCCTCACTCAAGTTAACTTCACAAGTGACGTAACTGACACTTAACCTGCGCTACCCGACTCGTCACATCGCACCCCCCACCATTACGGCATCACTCCAGTTAAGCGCGTCACCTACCCTCATTACGAAGTGACACCACTTAACACCCCTAACTTACAGTAACTACGGCGCCGGTAACTTGAGGCCAGGATTAGCTACCGTTTAACTGACACCTCTCCGACACATTATTAAGTTAATTAATTAGGAAGTAAACTGCATTTCTGAAGCGACGCACCACGAATGCCTGCACCACAGAATATAATAATATATGCATAGAGGGCATAGAGGCGACAAAGTTGCACATACGATAAATAACCGCAGGGCGTGCAATATTTTGTCCGAAAGGGATATCGTGGCCCTGGCACACAGGCAAATGAAGGAATATGGGTGGGTTTTAGTCAGTAAAATTCCGACACGCCCTTCCGCTCCGCCTAGAGCGGGAGAAGCTATTTGATAATTTCACACCCAAAAAAAAAGGGCGTGCAATATGTCTCACAAGTAATAGTTGGTTTGAAACAATTCTATTCTATTACTCTTTACTAGAACCGTAATGTAGGTACATTATTTTTGTTACGAAAGATCTATCTATACCTTGGTATTTTATATAATTTCGTGGGTTTAAGATCGGCCCTTCTGTTCCCACTTATTTCGTGTTAACTGCAACATTTTAACAATATTAGCAAAGTCGGAAACTTTCCATAGGGAACCCGTTGTAAAGCTAAAGGGCTGCGGTGCGGGTAAGCCGAACCGGCCCGTCAGCCGGACCGGCCCATAAGCCGCGCTACACCGGCGCGGCGCGGCGGCGCGGTGGCCGTATCTGCCGGCGGCCGGTCGCTAATGTTATCGGCCACTATAAAAATATATTAATTAACCAACTTTTTATGATCCCTGCCGCCATCATTATAAATTACTGCGTGTTCACATTAATTTGATTTTTTCGTAGTAATTATATTTTTTCGACAGGGTTCGTGTCTCATTCTATAAATGTCTTCTGAATTCGACTTCTGAACTTTGATTTAAAAAACGGGCAAGTGCGTTTCAGACCACGCACAATAAAGGGTTCCGTAAGTAGTTGGGATGAATTTATCCCAAAAACAAACTTATTGTAGTTGAAAAATATGTTCTCTCTTATATCGATAAACGTGACGGTCAACTATACAACTGCAAATGTGAGTTGGTCGACTATTACTCGTTAATTTGTAAAGCATTATGTAGCTATGATAGTGTTCCTTTTAATTTAGTTTTATTAAATTTAGACTACTGCCATGATTTTTTTTCACATATCCATAATCTCAATTCACGGATCAAGTGTGCCAGCTAAATGGTTGTTCCATTTAGCTGGCACACTTGATCCCTGAATCGAAAAATGATTTTACACACCCACCATAAAATATGTTTGAACGGCCTATTCAACGATACCTCACACCATGGGATAGACGAGAAAAAAAATATCATCCCCACTTTACGTGCAAGGGAGGTAACCCACACTTTTTTTTTAAAGCTTTTACCACTTTATCGGCGTGATTAGTATATTAGATTGATTAGTATATCCATGAAAAGTTACAGCTTTCTAGGACGTATAGTCTCGGAGAAAAGCCGCGGACAGACAGACAGACAGACATACTTGGCGAAACTATAAGGGTTTCTTGTAAACTATGGAACCCTAAAAAACAACGTCTAGTATCTAAGTTGGCAAGATAATTTAATTAATTAAATTCCTGCGCTGAAATACACTGAAAGGAATACTTGAACATTTGCATAAATTATTAAATTGAATGAACTTTTATATTTTATTCACAACGCGTCTCTATCTACTTCATTGAATATTAAAAGACAGTGCTTACTTTATTTCTTGCACTGCACAAGTATACAGTAACTTGTACTTATACTATTAGGTGAATGAAAGCTAAGAGCATCCCGCGCGGTGCAGTATTTAGATAGCTTTAGTGCGGCACCGGTCGAATCTTTTCTTCTGACTTCGCACTATTCTTTATATTTTCGTCCGCTCTTTTACGCAAATTCGTCACATCCGTACAATGCTCATCATCTTGCTCAAGCTCAGGCTCGAAGATGTCACTATCGGTACGTAGTCTTTACCCTTAATAATTTGTGAAAATAAAAGTTGACTTCTGCTTCTCTTACTTTCATTTATGATGTTGGACCCTCTGCCTTCATCAGAAGTGGGATCAGTTCCACCGTCCACTAATGATAGCCACAGTAATTTAATACAAGACCAAATTTCATTGCTTTCTGCTAGCATGGACGCTTTATTTAAAAATGAGCGGATGCCATGACTAGTTGTCGAGCTACTCCAAGCAAAGCTATGCTCGTTGCTTTTGATCTTGATAAACCAGAATCCGATATTATTAATTGGTATGCACTCAGTAAAATGATAATTGATAAAAGGAAATTGGAGGGTGCAGGCTTGATTTTGGCGCTTACTGATTCCCGGAAGGGTTGTGCCGCTATGTATCTTACCAAGATACAACTTGACAAGATCTCTTGGGCAACAATCAAGGATATGCTGATTTCCAAAATTCTTCTTCTTTTAAGCGTGTCGATGGCAATCTAAATGGACTCAGCCCAGAATTCGGCTACGTGTTTGGCGCCATCACTAGCGTCCATCATTTCCTGTAACGTGCAGCTGACAGGAGACGCAAGACATGCTAAGTGGCCCATATTTTGTGGAACAGCACCATATTTACACTCCAAGGCGGAGTAGTCTAAGAATCTCCACCAGAACAGGTTTTCCTTGCTTCGGCCAACCTGGGTTCGAAGTCTATTTAAAAACTTAAAGGGTGGTCGAGGCAACTCATATCCAGGTACAGATCTTCAGCAGGTGAGACGAATGGTTTGAGTAAGGCAGTACTGTCTCACCACAGCTTTACACTTTCTTTTGAATGCTCGCCAGTGAGCGGGACGACATACTTAAAAAAAACTATTTTGACTTTTCAGCCTTTGTGGCACGAGGATGTTGTCGTGCAAAGGGTGTCGTGTGTCGGATACCATTTTGGCTCTTCCACTAGAGCTTCCCACTGCTCTGCGAACTACTGGTGCCACTATACAGCATTTGTACTGGAGTTGGTTTTAGGCAACCAGTGATGATTGTCGACGTGATGCCAGTCGCATAATGGCGGGCAAACCACCCCACTTTGATCTGACGAGTAGCTGCATTCCTCAAACGGTAGTAAGTTTGCGGCGCGCATCTCTATTGCGGAGATGAAATTTACCGACGACCTTAAAAAGGTGGCTGGGACAGACTGGATGCGGAAGGCGGAGGACAGGGTGTTGTGGTGCAGCCTGGGAGAGGCCTATGTCCAGCAGTGGACTGCTATAGGCTGAGTTGATTGACTCTCGCATTACTACCAGACAGTTCCGATATTTTAAGAACTTAGTACGTTAGTACTTATATCTCGATGTTGCATTCTAATCTGTCTCAATATGTCAAAAAAACCTCAAATAACCTACAATTTTTGTAAAATTATTGACATTGTCTTTGAGATGTAATTTTATTTTGTTTTTATTTTATTTAATTTATTTATTAATAACCAACATATATAATATAGTTTGCACCACACATAAAAGTTATCGGTCAATATTAGTAATCTAAACATAAAATAAAATCGTAGCGAAGTCAAAATTGTACATTGAATATTTTTGAAAAAATAATTGTAACGAGATCTGGGATCGATTTCAATGCCAAAAATATAATTTTTTGATTTTTTGTCTGTTTGTCTGTTAGAGCATCACGCAAATTCTACTGAACAGATTCTGTTCAAATTTTGCAGAGATATTCCCTATTTGCCTGGTCAATTGATAAGCTATATATTATCACGCTATTTGCTATGAGGGATGAGCAATATTGAATTATGTTTGTGTTCCTCCATGAATGCATGTTCCAGCATCACGCAAATTCTACCAGATAGATTCTGTTCAAATTTGTCATAGATATTTCCATAAGCCTGGTGAGTCAGTGGATTATATATTATCACGCTATTTGCTATGGGGGATGAGCAATATTGCATTATGTTTGTATTCCTGTATAGTTTACAGTAAATTTTAAAAAGACGAGCCATGGTTAGAACATTGCAGATACAGTTACAGATTTAATCATCACGCTATCTTTATGGGGCTAAGCTTTTAATCATCATGATCAATCACACAGGGTGATTTTTTGATATGGAGCAGTAAGGGTGGGTACCTTAACCGTTGTAGCCACATGAAATCGGTCTTAGAAGACTATCCTCAACTTTTTGAGACATTTTGATCTGGAGACGTAGTTTTGAAATATATGTTTACTGTCAGCAAAAATATGAGAAATTGTCATTAAAAAAAAATTGGTGCCAATAGATCCTGTTTCATATGAAGATCAAAAAACTCTATTAGACCAACTAGGTATGACAACTAGATGAGTCAGAAATCGCAAAAACCTTTTCCAACTCTTTTACTCCAACTTACTTTTTAGGGTTCCGTATCTCAAAAAGAAAAAACAGAACTCTTATTTACCTCACTTCGTTGTCCGCCCGTCCCTCCGACTATCTGTCTGTCTGTCAGTGAAGACCCTTTTTCTCAGGAACGCGTGGAGGTATCAAGCTTAAATTAATTTCAAATACGTAGGTCGGTTACGGTTACGGTTTCCGAGCTTAAAAAAACCAAACTTCTAAGTAAATGTATTAAAAAATGCGGCCATTTATGCGACATATTTTGATACTCGCAAATTAATCAAAAGCTATAGGGTACTTCCCGTTGACCTAGAATCATAAAGTTCGGCAAAAAGCAAAGTCTCACAGCACAAATAAAAGAAAGTCTGAAAATCGTTAATTGGCAGTTTTATCACATCATCATTATTTCAGCCGAAAGGCATCAAATTTTGGACATAGGCCTCCCCCAAGCATCGCCACTTCGAGTGGTTCTGTGCTTCCCGAATCCTGCGGATTCCTGCGGCCTTCCAGCAATACGTCTTCCGGGTACGCGGTCTCCACTCCGGAAACTTTCGGCCCTATCGGCCATATGTTCTGCATAATCTACTGTTATACTATTTTAGTTGTAGTCGTTCGTCAGGAATAATCTGTAAGAATGCATCAGTCAGTGCATCAGCTTTGTGACATTAGGTAGTATATAGAGAAACGCAGGCGTTCATTAATTCACTGAAAACGAAAATCTTTGACAGCAATGGGAAATTGCTACTGAAGACTGCGGAATCGACCTCAGGACTTACTGCTTCTCACACGAGCAACTGTACGTCGCTTGGTCACGCATCACCAGTCCTGAGTCTCAGTATATTTTGGCTGCTGAGACCATAATTACAAAAGTAATATACCGGGAAGTTTTATTATAAAGATTTAATGCGGGAAATAAAGTGAATTGCGCTATACTGCGATTGTGACCCACCAGTCGATGCCCAAAAAGGCAAGGCTGGCTGTTCACAATAGTGTACTGGTACCCACGCTGTGTTTATAGAAGTGAATGTTGGGTGTGACAAAGGAAGCATTTAAGCAGAATCAATGCTGTGGAAATGTGTTCCTTGCGAAGCATGTGTGTCGTGACTATAAATGATAGGCTGAAAAATTATGTGATAAGGCAACGGTGCGGTTTAAAAGAAGAAGTAGGGGCAAAATTTTAAAAGATTATCTTGAAAGTATTAATGAAAGGCGACTAACAAAAGGTATTTACAAGGCAGATGTGAGGGGAAAGGCCGGGTGGGGACGCCCTAGAAGGTCATAATATAGTGGTGAGGTAACTTAATTGGTGATGTTCTTCAGAAAGGACAGGTGCGCAGTAGTCGGAACAGGCGTGCGTATATGACCAGGATGTATGAACGTAAACGAAGCAAAAGGAGTATGTAAGTAGCGTAGCAGGTGGCGTTCTATAGTTTTTGCCGCCTACCCCCATGGGAAGTAGGTGTGAGTTTACGTATGTATTTATATTTTATAAAAATAACATAGCATTACGTCTGTATTACCCAAAAGGTTAGGCAAAGGTGTACATAATTATAGTACACCCACATTTAATTTCGCCAGTTATGTTTAGTTCCCATGGAATATGGGGCGAGCCTATTGCCACTAACCAGGTACAAACTCAGACTTCGGACTATAACTGAGAAATTCCAGACGGAAAACCCAATATCACTTTGTCTGACCCGGGAATTGAACCCAGGGCCTCATTCCCAACAGTAGCGCTTGCGACCAATAGACCAACGAGGCAGTTTTGTATAAAAAGGTGGTTGTTATTTTTGGATATTGTGGTGTGTTATGACTTCCACGCGAACGAAGTTGCGGGCAGAAGGTAGTTACACATAAAATCATAAATAATGGTTTACATACAATTCAACAAAATTAGATAAAATCATATAAAATTAGATAAAATTAGAGAATCAAAGATGAAATTAGATAAAATCATATAAAATCAGAGAAATAAAGATAAATTTAGACAACATAAGATAAAATTAGATACAATTGGGATTCATTGGAATAAAATGATAAAGATACAATTTAATTTATTTACTCCAAGGAGATTGTACTGGAAGTGGCAATGGACTCCAGGTATTGAATAGCAGTGTTCAGGAATCTCAGTTCAGTACTCACGAAGACCTCTGAGGATTCTTCGTATAGCAGTATGTTGTTAATATGGGTGAGGGCTAGGTACAATGGACTGGTCTTAAGGGTTATGGTACTGGTTTGAGTTATTGAGAACAGAGAACGTTGGCGAGGGTCTAATGGGTAGTGGGATATTAAAGGAGATGTACTGCAGTAACGAGGAATTGAAGTGGGTACCATGAATTAGGCGTATGAAATATTTTACCTATATTTTTTGTACATATACGGGTAATATCCATAAAGTTTTAAATAGAGGTAGCGGACAAAAGACTCCTGAACCATTTCGATGACCAGTGTACATACACTTTCTCATGGGGGTTCCAGATTGCACTGTTAGTCTCTAGCAAACTGGGGATGAAGGAGTTGTACAGTATGGTTATGGCTTGACGATTATTGAAAATGTTTGCCTGACGCAAGATAAAACCTAAGTTTTTGCGGAATTTGTTGCAGGTCTGTATTATGTGCTGGTAAAATGTAAGGTGTGGATCAAAGTGAGCACCCAGATCGCGTATGTTTAAAACGCGTCTCAGGAGCAGATTGTGACAGGAATAAAAAAAAAATAAGTACGTGAATTGGCCTTAAGAGTAGTTTTATAAAAGCTGCACTTGCTGCTGCTTGCTGTAATTGACATGGGATATTTATCTAATGAAAGCTTATATTTATAAAAGCTTCACCTGCTGCTGCTTGCAGTACTTGACATGGGATATTTATCTAATGAAAGCTTATATTTATAAAAGCTTCACCTGCTGCTGCTTGCAGTACTTGACATGGGATATTTATCTAATGAAAGCTTATATTTATAAAAGCTTCACCTGCTGCTGCTTGCAGTACTTGACATGGGATATTTATCTAATGAAAGCTTATATTTATAAAAGCTGTACTTGCTGCAGCTTGCAGTACTTGACATGGGATATTTATCTAATGAAAGCTTATATTTATAAAAGCTGTACTTGCTGCTGCTTGCAGTACTTGACATGGGATATTTATCTAATGAAAGCTTATATTTATAAAAGCTGTACTTGCTGCAGCTTGCAGTACTTGACATGGGATATTTATCTAATGAAAGCTTATATTTATAAAAGCTGCACTTGCTGCTGCTTGCAGTACTTGACATGGGATATTTATCTAATGAAAGCTTATATTTATAAAAGCTGTACTTGCTGCTGCTTGCAGTACTTGACATGGGATATTTATCTAATGAAAGCTTATATTTATAAAAGCTTCACCTGCTGCTGCTTGCAGTACTTGACATGGGATATTTATCTAATGAAAGCTTATATTTATAAAAGCTTCACCTGCTGCTGCTTGCAGTACTTGACATGGGATATTTATCTAATGAAAGCTTATATTTATAAAAGCTTCACCTGCTGCTGCTTGCAGTACTTGACATGGGATATTTATCTAATGAAAGCTTATATTTATAAAAGCTGTACTTGCTGCAGCTTGCAGTACTTGACATGGGATATTTATCTAATGAAAGCTTATATTTATAAAAGCTGTACTTGCTGCTGCTTGCAGTACTTGACATGGGATATTTATCTAATGAAAGCTTATATTTATAAAAGCTGTACTTGCTGCAGCTTGCAGTACTTGACATGGGATATTTATCTAATGAAAGCTTATATTTATAAAAGCTGCACTTGCTGCTGCTTGCAGTACTTGACATGGGATATTTATCTAATGAAAGCTTATATTTATAAAAGCTGTACTTGCTGCTGCTTGCAGTACTTGACATGGGATATTTATCTAATGAAAGCTTATATTTATAAAAGCTGCACTTGCTGCTGCTTGCTGTACTTGACATGAGACATAAGAAATGTCTACTACTCTACTGAAAGCTTATATTTCAATAAGCAGCGACAACAATGTCTATTTTTAACGGATTGCTATTTGCTTGCCAAACGTATGTGCCTGACATTTCTTCTGTATCTCTTAACGCTGTGTAGTTACGAAGGTAGTTTCCTCATCTGCCCCGACTATGTACCGCAGAATTAGACGCACTCCATTAAGAGAGTCTTCTGGAATACTTGCGGAGGTGAAAGGGGGGAGGAGTGCCAGTATATTATAAATCCAGTAGAAGTACATGAGAGGTAGGTACAATTCTCAAAAACGCATCGCAAGGATAGCGAGGTGTGGCGACAACACCTGGCTCCAGAGAATTTGATTTATGTTCGTTGCTATATTTATGTACACCAAGTATCAAAACACACTCTCGATAGAAAAATAACCGTAGATAAGTATAACTGGAATATTTTTCTAGCAGGTTCTAGTTTAAAAATACGTGATAGCTATTAATGAAATAAACACAAAAGTGTACGGTCAATTTCCCGTTAGTTCAATTAACACGACGAGTGAGCTGTGTGTGTGGCGGCAGACTGGTGACAAACAAACAAACAGTCACCACTCACAGGATATTGATCAGGTGTGTGCAGACCATAACGCAGGTATAATATCTATCTATAACTAAATGCCATTTGTTTACTAGCCTTAATAAGATAAAACAAATTATTAAAATTAATAGATTATTTAGAAAAGATCAGAAATTGTTAAAATGCCAGAAACTTAACAAATTAAATAAAAAACTACGGCAAAAAAATCTACATTTAATTCAAAAATTAAAGGAGTGTAATAGTGAATTATAATTATGCAATGCTATGTATGATAGTGGTGACACTCAGCACCTTCACGATGAATTGTTTGTTAGGGAATATGCTGTAAAGGATATCTTTAGTAAATAAGAGGACTTGAGAGGATTGGGGGAGGCTAATGAGTTGGCAGACCTGGTCAAGTACAATGCAGACAGGTACGAGTCTCTGACAAATAACCTCTCTTTTAGCTGTGCCTGCTCCCAGGCGCTCCAGCCTCAACTGGTTGCACCCACATCCGCAGTGGCGCAGCCAGTAGGTACCTGTTTAATAATGATAATAATAATAATCATCATCATCATCATTTCAGCCGAAAGACGTCCACTGCTGGACAAAGGCTTTAGATTTTCCATAATCGCCACGCTTAGCAGGCGGATTGGCGATCGCAGTATGGTGTTAAAATGCATAGAGAACGCTGCTGCCCATTCTCTAGTAAGGCCCTTAGTCGTCTTTTACGACACCCATTGGAAGAAATGGGATAATAATAATAGTGTGAATGATTTGATTAATACAACATTTATGTTTTTTCTGACATCAACCATCTTCCATACACCGCGCGTGGGGACCACAATTTGGTGAACCGTTACAAGTTTAAAATTAGTATCATTTGCCAGTTTAAAATATCAGCTTTGAGTTGCTTTAGTTTCAGTTTCATTGACAAATGCATAGTCTCGGCTCTTGCAAGGCTCGAATCTAAAGTTAGGCTTTAAGAGAGATTGTGTTATTTAACAATTATATTTTACAATATTATCCATCTGGTAATATTTAGACTACTAGTAAACTCTTGAGATAGTTTTCCATCTTAGTTTCCATAAAATAAACCGACTTAACACAGTGAATGATATAGGTACAGCGAATTATGCATTAGAGCCTACTGTACCTACTTATAAGAAAAAAATAGAAAACAATTTTTTTCAAATGTGTGCATTGAGAACACTAATGATGTCAAATGTGTGCATTGAGAACACTAATGATGTCAAATGTGTGCATTGAGAACACTAATGATGTCAAATGTGTGCATTGAGAACACTAATGATGTCAAATGTGTGCATTGAGAACACTAATGATGTCAAATGTGTGCATTGAGAACACTAATGATGTCAAATGTGTGCATTGAGAACACTAATGATGTCAAATGTGTGCATTGAGAACACTAATGATGTCAAATGTGTGCATTGAGAACACTAATGATGTCAAATGTGTGCATTGAGAACACTAATGATGTCAAATGTGTGCATTGAGAACACTAATGATGTCAAATGTGTGCATTGAGAACACTAATGATGTCAAATGTGTGCATTGAGAACACTAATGATGTCAAATGTGTGCATTGAGAACACTAATGATGTCAAATGTGTGCATTGAGAACACTAATGATGTCAAATGTGTGCATTGAAAACACTAATGATGTCAAAATAATGAGACTCGACCTGGTAGCAAATGACACATATAACGTAACGATTCTGTAAAAATATTGTATGATTTATAGTTAATGATATAAGGTATTTTATTTTCTATTTTATTTTATTTTATTAGGAAGACAAAGAATCGTACATTGTGTATTAAATCTAGATACACAGTATGCTATAAGTAAAAAGGTAGGTACTTACTAATTATATTTATAAATGTTAGATACCTACCCCCTTATTACAAAACAAGGTTTATCTTCAGACCCAGGTTTAAAACATGGAGCCATTATTGAATTTCGAACTTTATTCCGACTATGGTAAAGTTCCTAAACACAAAACTGTCAACTTAGTACCGAACTAAGTTATCAGTTTTGTATAAAGAACGGTATTTCAATCACTGTTACGTTCTTATTACAAAAACTGGCTCCATGGTTTAAGCCATGTCAAAATATAGACCTTCTTTTGTAATAAGGCAGCTAGTGTTTAGTGGGTAGATAGGTTTATAATTCCCAGGTAAATTAAAAGGTTGAAATTCTAATACCATCGTTGCGTTAGAGCCCAACCATAAGCCTAGATAATAAATTTAGTGATTTCTACTTCGAAAATTAAAGGCTTTCCATACACAACTTCATCCCCATTTTTAACCCTTCGGCGGTGGGAACGATCTAAAATGCTAAGTAAGACACGTATAAATTAATTTTCAATCATCAGCCTAAACACAAAATTTGAAGATCCTTACTTCAAAACTGACGGATTTTCGTACAATGTTTTAATCCCCTATTTAACTCCCTTAGGGGTTGAATTTCGAAAAATGCTAAAAGTAAAGTATACAATTTCAGCTTTATAGGTCCAGGGCTGGGCGTTGATGAGTCAGTCAGTCAGTCAGGACTTTTCTTTTTATTTATATACATATATCAATGTGATCAAATGGGCATTTTATACAATTATTTTGACCTTAATTAAAAAAGGCCCGATTTGAAACAAAACTTGCTTTAAAAAGAAATGCATGTGAAATTCACCTTGAACTGTGTCACTCTGCCTACCCTGTAGCTCACTGCACGCGCTCTCTGATCTATTTTCACGCTCTAGGTCCCGCATACGTCACGTTACCACAAGTCATGTGCTCCAGGGAACCAGCAGGTTACAGGGGACTGTAGGGTAACATAAAAAATAGTATCCACAATACGAGTATCCAAGATAAGAATGCTTGGAAACATGCTGGTCCTGCTCCATAGGACAATCTAGAGTCTAGACAAAATCAAACAGGTTGCTATTTTAATTGTATAATTTATTATTTTTATGACATTTATTTTAAATTCTGTGATTACCTTACCTCACGCTGATGTAATTTTTTTGAAAAACGTATTCTTTCTTTTTTTTTATAAAAGAAACTACCTTTTGGAAGGGCGACTAGAATGAATTATATTTTTTTGTAAATATTGACGTTCAAAAGTGCCTTAGATGTGCCTATTTGAAATAAACAATTTGACTTTGACTTTGAATAATAAATGGCTATCTTCTAGTAGTACCTTATGAAACTATAGGCAAGAAACAAATTTAAACGCCCCCGAGCTCATCGACTTGCGGGTATACTGTCGTTTCTGTCAGTAATATATTACTTTGTCCTGAGTGTTCCAGGTAGCAACTAATTCATTAAAACCTGCACTATCTTAAAGGAGCAATAATGTATTATATACATTATGTATCCTATTACTGTTACATCAGTCTGTAGAGCTATACTTAATAACGAATTAAAATTAATACTTAACAAAATGAACAAAAGTCACAACAAAACATAAGTTGGAACTAAGTTGTACTTGTAATTATGTAGGTACTTAAGTTCACGAGTGTTTCAAATAATGAGATGCATAAAACTGTACTGTACAAAGTTTACCCAAATGTCCTTTCTTTGATATTGTTCGTCGAATCGTTGAGCTCCGTTGAGCTGCTCTAGATCATTTCAGGCACCAATCTACATGGCCTTCACATGATCTGACCAAGATTATGTCTGGACTTTTGTTTCGGCCTTTCTTCTCAGAGTAGTCAGATAGGAAACGCTGACCTCATCTAATGTTTAAAATATGATTGACGTGTAAAAGTGTTTGTACAAACCTACTTAGAGAAATAAAATCATTTCATTTCATTTCATTTTATTTATAACAACTTGTCTAGAATTTAAAGGAGTAAACTAAGTAAGTCTTATTTAAAAGTTTCTGCTGTGGACAACTAGTTTGGTGAAGATGGTGAGAAGTTCAAAGTTCTCATCTCCATTTGCCCCACATTGAATCGGTCCCGTGGGTTACAAATGCACAACTTTTCATAAAGACACGACGCGACGCGCGACGCCACGGTACGCCACTTCAGTAACCTACATACAGTGACGCTCTGACTTGTCTGTTTCAGCATACGTTCTTATGAATGAGATAACCATGAAACATCACCATCACTCTCCTGCCGTTATCCCAATTTATTTGCGGTCGGCGCAACATGTCCCTTTCTTCCACACTAGTCCATAAGTCGTCATTTTGGTGCTCACTTGTCCCTTTCTAGTCATATCAAAATCAAATCAAATCAAAAGTATTTTTATTTCACATAAGCCTACATGGGCACTTATGAAACGTCAAAAGCTAGGTGCACGGTTCCAATTGGTCGTTTCCTATGGAGAAGAGCCGGCAAGAAACTCCACGGTCACTCTTTAAAAAAAATTAAATTGGCGTTTACAATGTTTTGAAATTACAGTGTTAATAGGTATGAGAGGACAGCGTAGGCCCATCAAAAGTACCAGGTACTTAACAAAATAGAAAATGGTCTACAGATCTACAGTCTAATAACCCTACAACGTCCTCACATTGACAAAAAAAAACAATATAAAATATGATTAAAATAATAAAAGTTAGAACCTTGTTGAAATTATAGGTATAATAATGTCAAGTAAGAAAAACATTATGACAGTGAAGTTTGTAAAAAAAGATAAAATTAAATTTAAAAAAAAACCTCGTAATTTGGGAGCTGTTAATAGACATTTACATAGTTTTGCCGTTAATGAGGTACCAGGGAAGCCACATGTACAGAAGGAATTAATGCCAAACTTCCTTGTCTTCAACGTAGTCCTTAATCTTATAATATGCTTTTTTGTTAAGGGCACGTTTAATGTGCGTTTTGAATTTTCCATCACTAAGTTCTGTAACCGATTGTGGCAACTTGTTATAAAAGCGGATACTGTTTACAAGAAATGACTTGCTTGTTTTAGTTAATCTAAATTTGGTTATCACAATTTCATGTTTACTACGTGTATTTATATTATGGAAATCACTTCTTATTTTGAAAAGTCCTAAGTTTTTGCGAACATACTCGTATAAAATACTTTCTAAGATATAAAGTGCAGGCAGAGTTAGTACATCAATTTCTTTGAATTTGTTTCTAAGGGACTCACGAGGACCCATTCCATAGATCGCGCGGATTGCCCTCTTTTGTAAAATGAAAATTGAATCTACGTCGGCTGCCGATCTCCACAGCAGAACGCCATAAGACATAATACTGTGGACGTAAGCAAAGTACACTAACCGAGCTGTGGCTATATCTGTCAACTGCCTTATTTTTCTTACTGCATAAGCAGCTGAACTTAATCTACCTGAAAGAGCTCTAATGTGGGCACCCCACTGCAATTTGGAATCTAGAGTAATTCCTAGAAATACAGTTTCCGTAATAGAATCTAGCTTCTTACCATCAAATTTTTAATTAAGACCTACTTGGGGTACATTTGGTAATGAGAACTTAAGACATTTTGTTTTGTTAGCATTAAGTAAGAGATTATTAGCTGCGAACCATTTCGAAAGAACAGCCAGACTATCGTTGACGTGTAAGACATCCGTATCTTTTCTATCTATTTTAAAACTAAGAGATATCATCTTTCACACAGTCCGTCCATCGTTTCTTTGGTCTTCCCCTACTCTTATAGCCATCGACGCCGCGACGTTCATACTAAAACTTTCCTCATGACATTTCCCTCCTTCCTCCGCATCACATGCCCACACCATGGCAACCGATGTCCGCACAACTGTTCAGTCACCACGCACCGGTCCCACTTTGAGACTTTCTCTTATGTACTCATTTCTTATTCTATCCATTCGTGTCACACCACATGCTGAGATGAGAATGCTAAGAGGGGTGCTCTTAGCATTCTCATCTCAGCTACATGCAATTGCTTTTCAATCATCCCTTTTGTGGCCCATCAATCTGATCCATGCAAGACAGCAGGTCTAACCATTGTTTATATAATTATCTTCGATTTAAGTTTAAGGGGAATGCGGGGCTCATTTCATCCATCCAGTGATAATTCTGTGTCTAACCATCCGATCTACTTCGCCATCGCTTTGCACGATAATCATGAAACATGCTTAATTCAGTAGAATACCTAGTGCTCACTGGCGAGTGCTCCCAAACGGCCTGTTTTCTTAGCTTACGACGTCATCGGCCAGTAATGGCGGGTCTAAGTGCGGCCGATTACGAGCTAATTTCAGGCAAATTTGGAGATTTGCCGAAAATTGTAGCAACATGTAATGTTACCGCCATTTCTCTTCACAGAGCACTGAACACGTTATGCGAAATTGCCAAATTTATATAAGTTACTACTTTATTAAAAGGTTTTTCTAACTTTGGCTGATTGGGAATCCAGTCCAAGACATAAGCAGATGTGACCTAATCCTGAATACTTGTCTGAGGTACAACCGAGCAAATCCTAAATGAACCAATAATTGGAAATTAATAAGTAGGTAATATAAATTTATATTTTCCCCAGTGTACAACAAAACTCTCGCAAAGTCAAGCTGGCACCGCGACGCAAACAAGCTTCGTGAACAAAACAGAACCCTTCTTCGCAGTCAAATAAAAAAGTGCTGAACTTATGCGGAACTAGCCACAACAGTGCCGTGGAACTAATTAAACAGCAGTTGTTCCACAGGGCAGACACTTTCATTTGGTTTGTAAACCTTCGCAACACTAATAAATATTTGTACAATGCCTGCTTATGAGAGGCGAACTGCAGTACGATGATAGTGGTGTTACGATATTAGAAGTCGGTTGTTTTGTTTGTACAAAGTGTTTTATTTTTCACTTTTGAGTCAGTTTGTAGTTTATCTAAGGCTGGCTTCTACCCGCGACTTCGTTCGCGTAAAAGCCGTACTCTTGTTGCTTTGTAAATACCCGATAAATATGTCATCACGCCTGTATTTCAAATTCAAATTCTTTATTGCATTTAGTACATTTGAATGTTACAATATAAGTAAGTGACCGACATGAAACCCGGTTAGGGCACGGCAAAATAGTAATACTTATAATTTTAACATAATAATAATATGAGTATGTATGTGTGCTTTGTTTTTTTTAATGACTATATTTATGTAATTATTTATCAAGCTTTCATATTTTACTAAATAGTTTGTTCTTGGTATTCTGTGACTGAGTAATAGCATTTTTGTGTTAGATATTCTTTTAATTTTCTGTTAAATAATATATTGAATTTGGTTTCTTCTTTTATTTGTTCCGGTAATTTGTTGAAAAATTTTACTGCCCACAATTGACGGAGAAATCGGTAAACAAACATAAAAAAAACATACAGATAAACATTATAACCTCCTCCTTTTTGGATGTCGGTTAAAAAAAAAGTCATAATATTGTTTCAGCTGAATAGGCATGTTACAAAAGTTCAGAATCAGTTTACTATTGTTAATGTACCTACTCGTAGAATGTTTTCAGACGATACAAATAGTTTCGTGTGACGGCTCTTATTTCAACAAAATCAAACAAAATAAACTGGATAACGTCGTCACTACATTCCGAACAGTAAAAGGGATCCATTACCGGGATGCCTCCACGTCTCATGTGATCATCCGTTTACAGAACCTCTTCCATTCCCGAATAAATAGCGTGGTATTATAGTTAGTATCGAGCCCGCGTACTGTTTGCTATAATTTGTTACGTTTAACATATTATCGGGGTCGATAGCACGGGTGACGAGGGTCCGCTCAATACCCGGGTTGGCTTGACCCGCGCCAGACACGCCCCGAAATAAAGAAAAATAAGCGATCAAGAAATGGGTAAAAAGTGAGGTACTTGACATAGGTCATGCCAACGATAAATTGGTGACGACGCGTCGTATATGACGCGTCTAATCGACTCGAAGCGAAGTATAAGAAGATAGATAGAGGAATATTCAAACTAAATTCTGAAAAACTAAGTTCTAAATCCTTGGAATCTAGCGCTAAAAACGGATTTTACTTGAACTTAAGAAAAGAACAAGAAAATTTCTTAACAGTGTACTAAGTTTCAATAAAACAGCTTCAGGCGTCAGCTTGACCTTTAGAAAGTTTCCGATTCGATCCATTACACGTAACACTGTAATATGACGAATCGCTTTCGGAATAAACTTCCCACGGTAAATAAACCTATAAAAAGTTCGAGCAGAAAACACATTGACCGTGAAACGAAACGTCGTTGTCGTTAACAGATTCGAAGCTTCGCAAGTTTCAGTTAGAGTTTTGCATTCAAGATCTTGCTAGTAAATTGACGGCACGGTTGGCGCAGTTAGTTAAGCGATTGACTGCTGCGCTGCGTGTCGCGGGTTCGATTCCCGCACGGAACAAATATTTGTATGACCTACAAGTAGTTGTTTCGGGTCTGGCTGTTTGTGTATGTAAATTTAAATGTTTATAAACGCACCCACAATACAGGAGAAATTCCTAGTGTGGGGCAAAGTTTAAAAAAAAAAAGAAAAGAAAATGAGCAGATACAGATGCACTGCTTAAGTTTACATCTCAAGCGTCCCATTTGCAAACTATGTCGGTCTATGTTTAACGTTCGCTAGACGTTACGTGTGCGACACAGACTGGACGTTTAAAGAGTAATTTCGTTGATTCCGAGCAGTGTCCTAAAAAGGTGTAATGAAGTTCGAGACGACGCCGATGAGGAGGTTAGTGTATGAGGTAGGTAGGGGCTTAGGGTTAGGGGCGATAACCTTTAAATTGTGGAGATGAACGGAACGCGTACTTGGAACTCTTTTGAAAGACCTCCAATAGACCTTTTCAAAGTTCTTCAAAAATGCTATTAAAAAATTTGAATAATTGAATTGTGAGTACTTTTCTTAAGTTATTCATAACGGTTACTTTTCATGGCCAACTATTCGCCTGTATGTATAATCTCGTCTGCGACCTTGGAAAGGTAATATCTATGTTGTGGAGAAGTTTACGTTTGTTTCTGGGTTGTTCCGGGAATCAATGTTATGGAATGGTATAGTATACAAATAGCAGCGCATTGAGAAAATATTTACTTTTAAATTCGGTGAAGCTTTTGATGAAATTGTGATATTTTTCTGTAACATAAAATAACATTACGTCTGTATTCTCTGAAAGGTTAGGCAGAAGTATTATCTAAGAGGTAAATATGATCAGAGCACAATAGCTGCTAAACAAATATGATCAGAGCACAATAGTTGCTAAACCTAGCGTTATAATATATTATGTACTTTTATCTTTGTAATCCTCAGCAGTAATAAATACTCTTACAAATCTCACATTTTTAGGGCCATCTACTTGACACGTACTTAACAGCAATCCAGTTAGACATTGAGCCAGGTTTTAATCTGTTCCAAATAAAACATAATCAAATAAAATCCTCGTATCTCCTTTGCCCTTCAGTCGTTCAGACTCGAGTACTAAATGAATCTGTCAGATTAACCCACTTCACTCGATATGTATTACGTATTTAAAGCGCGTTTCAAGAACTCACCTGACATTCAGTAACATTTTATTCTGCTCAAACATTCTGGTATCGCTTTCTTTTGCGCGTTTCGTGACACGTATCACGCTCGAGTCTCATCAATGAGTTTACTCCTTATTAAAATGAAATGTGAGTATTACAAGACACATACTCTTTGTCATTCTCTTAAAGCCTATTCAAGTCAGCTTATTTATTGGTGACGTCACGGTCAGAGGGGGAGGGGGTGTTGACATGGTTAACGTTAAAGTCAGCGAAAGGTTTCGAGTAAATTGCAGAATAAACGACTGATTTTCACTTCTATTTTTTAACTAAAAGACAGTCTAGAACGGTGAATAAGCGTTTGTGCTGAGTGTTTGCGTTCACTCTTACTGTGACAAACAATAACTTGTTCTTGTGTGAATTTAATTCTGACAACCACGTGGTGTTACATACCTGCATTAAGATACAGCAGTAAGTATATCTTCCAAAGAACAGACACCGCTCTCTATGCAAGCACACTAAAGCTTAACAAAGATCGTTTCACTGAAAGATACCACATTGACTACAAATCATAACAATATGTTTTTGATATTCCGACAGTAACAAACCAAGGAAAACATAGTGTACATAAAGGACACTATTGTCATGACATTAATAAGTAATTCCGTGCGCGTATTGACAATATAATATAATACCTTCTTAATGACACGCCGACCTTTGCCGGGAGGCTGTCGGTTGATGGATTATAGTCGGTTCATTCTGCTCGAATTAGTCAAGGAAATAGTACGAATGATATAAGTTATAGATATCCAAGAAAAATGAATGTCAAACTCTCCGCCAACTTTAATTTCGCCACAAAAAGATACACCTATAATGTATGCCAGACAACACACAGTTTGACACATTTGACAGTCGAACTCAAACACAACTCGTAACATGTTCAACAGTTGCGAAACACTAACTTGTGTTAGAAGTACGAATTAGTGAATGTTACGGACGACGCCGTCGGCAGGCACTAAAACACAACAACTAGTTATTAAAACTGTGAGAAACAAAAATATGTAATTACTAATTAAAGTTGACTCATTCATTATTGCTAAGAACTTCAAACAATACTCAAAACCTCAGGCTAAAAACAATTTAATTGTTTTGTTATTAAATAAGCGCACATTCTGCTTAACTATTAACTTATTATAACTTATTACCGGTACTGTAAGCCGCACCTTGCAAACAGCGTTAACTTAACTTTGACGTGGGCTTATAGAGGGCGGAAGCTTTGCGATGAAGATCAGCACTCGAATAAATTATATGTTTACTCTAAAAGGGGTCTTACCTTATCAAATAGATGACGTACATTACCAGGCATCTGTCGGGTACAGGTTACAAGTACTGAAAATGCTTCCTTTAAATTGGATCAAACTTTAGGTTAAACTCGATATTATTGGGTGGGGTGAAAAAACCTAAGTACAGGACTTCATCAATCTCAATAATACATACACATCTGTAATGTATAGTATAAAAACCTCCCAACCTAAATAAATCGTTCGCTCGTAAATATCGTACCAAATTCGTAGCCGGTGCTACGTCGTAGCTGTATGCGCTACGAGCGCCGCGACGTTGCGATCCTTTTAGAGGCGATTTGTCGGTCGTTGACCTTGATCTTTGAAACTGATTGACTACAGTGCACTCACACTTGCCCACTATGTATAAGTATCGGTACATAGAATATTCCTTTTTCTAATATCGATGCATGAAAGATGCAGCAGCATGTCGGAATACTAAAATATATTCTATGATAAAAAGTTTTATAAGTGAAAGTTTTTATGAATGATTACATCCAATATTAAATTATAAATAAATAAATAACTGTGTACGTTTTCAACACATGAAAGGTTTTTTACGTTTAAGTCTTAATGCATATTACCAAACAACAATAGGGAATAGATAACCAACAACAATAGGGAATAGATAACTGTCCACTTATTGCCTCATACACTGATATTGTAAAGGAAAATGTTGTAATACCTGACATATTAGAACTCCCACAACCTGTCTGGTGCAGACGCGGCATCCATCGACTCGGACGGGGGATGGCACGCGGATGACGAAACAATCCGCTGTCGATGTGTATTTTGATATTCGTTGAGACTAGTCGCGTCGATCGCGTGCTCTACTTAAGTGCAAAGTGCAGGCGCAGCGAACCAACCGCACCGGCCGCACCGCGCCGGCCGCACCACACCGCACCGCACCGGCCGCACCGCGCCGGCTGCACCACACCGCACCGCACCGGCCGCACCGCGCCGGCCGTACCGCGCTGGCCGCACCGTTTCGGCCGCACCGCGCCGGCCGCACCGCGCCGGCCGCACCGCACCGGCCGCACCGCTTCGGCCGCACCGCTTCGGCCGCACCGCTTCGGCCGCACCGCTTCGGCCGCACCGCGCCGGCCGCACCGCGCTCGCCGCGATGTCACACACAATTACGTAAGAATTTACCTACATTTTAATTATAATTGTTATTTATTAACTCGCCACTAAAATGGCTGAGACCACCAAAATTAAGGTGAAAACCGACAATGAACAACTGCTGTACAAATACTACAGCGCAGAAAGAGCAAATAATGAGCAACTGCGAAATGTTATTTCTGATATGGAAAAATAAATGGAAAGCCTCCAACAACAAGTGAGGTATTTACAACATAAAGCAGACCAAAGTACAACTTCAACCAGTAAGCCAGCTGAGCCAATGAATAGTCCAACACAATGTCCTAAATACTGTACGGACGCGGAAGAGCTAGCCAAGGAAACTCAGTGGATCAGGCAAAAGAGCAGAAAAAAAAGAAAATTAAACACATCGCCCACTCGACTTATGACGTTTGGTCAAATGATTTGTTATGACAAAAAATATAAAGGCATAAAAATTTCTTTTTTGGGAATTATATAATAAAAAAATTCAAATTTATTTTAATATATTTACTTAATACAAACTCACAAAAGACTACAATAAGTTTAAAGAAAAAAAATATGGAAAAAAAGAGATTTTTAGCAGGCTATCGAGAACCAAACTATATATACGAGGTTAATTATTTAAAAAAAATGGTTAGGTCAGGTTAAAACCGGGACCTCCTACGCATGAGCCGAGCGAGCGGTGCCGCGGAAACTGCCGGTGAGTGCCAGAAACGACTAGATTATGTAAAATGTGTTATTCCAACTGAAAGATTTGACTACATAAAAATTGGTAAAAGTACTAGTTGGTAAACAAGTTATTGTTTAAACGTTCACTTGCCAAACATTAGGTTTGCGTTACAATTATTTGTGGAGAAATTTTTTCTAAGTAATAATTTGGCAAATTAAATTATGCGGAAAATTCTTTGGCAGGTGATAATTTGTCAATTTCTTTTCGATGAAACAAGCGTAACCCTTTTTGCGATCCTGCCAAAAATATTTTGGCAAATTTTCAGTACCCAAACAAATTTTAGCAATGTTTTTTTATACTAATGCAATATTTGAAATGATTTTAGTACGCATATTTTTATTTGGCCAAATTTTTACTTGGCAGAATTATCAAGGATAATGTAATTACCTAAGGCATTTGGTCTTTAATTAAATGATTTATTACAGCAAACAATCTTTAGACAATAAACGTTTGGTCAAATGATTATCTATGAAACTAGTCAGACGAGGTTAATTGTTAAAAAAATTGGTTAGGTCTGGTTGGGCCAAAACCGTGACCTCCTACGCACGAGCCGAACGAGCGTAGCGAGCGGTGCCGCGGTAGCGGCCGGTGAGTGCCAGAAACGACTAGATTATATTATAGAAAAAAAGTATGGAAACCGTAACTGTACTAGTTAGCCGAGTTTAATTACGAAAAAAATATGCTGCGAACTAAAAAAAAAAATAATACTACCAGAATAGTTAATATTAATATTACTATTACCTGTTTAGAATTTGTCTCGAGTGGAAAAATCACCCTTGTAATAAAACGCCTTCAAAGTTAGATCTTATGCTTGATAGATGCAGTATCGTCAGTTGTCAGTTTACCATAACTGAAAACTGACGATACTAAATATTTGACTTAAGTTGTCTTGCGTAAAATGTTATTCCAAGTGAAATATTTGACTACATAAAAATAAACTATTTACAACATACAGTTTCGTACTAACCCGTATTCTTCATCCGCGAGTGTACACTACAGTTAGGATTTCAATCAACAAGTCTATTACAGAATAGTTTGGCCGCCCCCAACCGACCCCGAGTGGTTCATTGTGGCTGCATCCAATCTGTGGGCCATACCGCCCGGAGCAGTGAGTGTGGCGATCAAACTGAACGGTTTGGAATGAGCCGACAACGAGTGAAGTAGTTCCGAGAGGATCATCAACCGCGGACAGCTCGATCATTCAAATGGTGAATAGATTTAACAATCTATTATTCTATCGAGTCCTGCTAGTAAATTAATTCTTTAAAAACGAGTGTAACACCTAAAATGACGCATTTGCCTCTCCGCGTTAATTTTCCACACGCATAACATAAAGCAGCCTTTCCGCGTGAAATAATACCAGCCGCAAGCGCTCACCGCTCTGTGTTCAACTGTGTGGTTGCTGGCCGCCGTAATGTGCCATGAATGACGTTTCAAATAATGTCAGAGATACTGCTAGAAAGGAATTTGCTTTAGATGGAAGTTATACAAAAATTGTAGACGGACTCTGACCTGTTTTTTGTCACATGAAGATTGCGAAGATAAATAAAAAGGTACTTTAAATGTCTTAAGGGTCCCCTTTGCTTTGAATTATTTTCAAAAAACGCGTACAAAATGTATTTATGGCTTTATATCCTTTCCTTTTCACATTAAAGTGATATTCTCCTCAGTTTACGGATGCATCACGCGTTGGCGATATACCCTGCTGATTGTGCAATTTTCTGTGCATACAAAACACACAGTGTTGAGCACAGCGTCTGTAAACCCACTTTATTATTATAACACGGTGCAGTACAGTTGGAATACGTCGAGTATCGTGGTTGGTATGGATTGCGCGCAGCATACGTGACCGGAGTGGCTGCAAGTGCAATCGTATAAATCTTTAAATAAACATCAGTGAGCTGATAATTATGTCCTTAATACATTTCACAGAGCAAATATATACACGAGAAAAATATATTAAAAAAAAACACGACTGCCCCCTGCCAAAAAACGAACTAAAAAGTAAAAAACAAATTACATTTAAGTTAAGTTTCATATTTCGTTTTTTTTAACAACTCGTCTCCGCTCGCTCGCTCCTCGTCAATTCTTCTACTTCACATACGCCTGGCTACAAAGTATTCATAAGGACTTCTCAGTGCATCCATATCCAAGCAAGTACAATAATTTCTTGGAATATCTCTCTGTATCACCTACTTCTTCGATGTGAACTACAGACGGAATCAGTTCACGTTCGATGCGAATGAGAAAACGTTAGTTTAGATAGTATTAGTGTCAAGATGGCATTATCCGAGATACGGCGACTGAATACAAATGACTTTAATGAGACAGACAATGGAGATCTATACTACAGAAGATCCACTTTTAGCAACGCTTGCAGAATCCAGCATCATGGTAGGAATTGCAGTCACAAAGTCGATTTTTAAGACAAAACTGATAAATGAACGTTTCCGTGTCCTGATAGTCATGAATGAAGGCTTCTACATCTGGCGCGACAAGTCGCGCTAGTATGAAGAAGCCTTGAAGAGCGTCTGGGGTTACTTTTTGTGTTGTAAGGAGTGAACCTTCTGTACAGTTGTTGCGAGATGACCGCAGCCCGTGGGTGCGGACCACCGCACGCCAGCGCCCGCCGGCCCTTGATGGCAGTTGAATGTTGAGAGAACAACTCGGAACGAGCGCGTCAAGTTCTACATTAAACGGTTGTGAAAATCCAGCGTCGCCAACTTTCAGATTTACTTCGTGACTTGGTAAATATTAGTCAATGAAAGATGCTCGCTTCTTTGTTGCTCGCTTTTGTTCGTGTAGACGGAAATGCATTAATGTTTAAATGTACTGTCTTTTTTATTTAAGTAACAAACTTTCCAGTTTTCTTTGCTTCAACTACATGAAATTGAAAGAAATTGTTCTTAAAATCCACATAATAAAAGGCAGCTGGGATGAAGGTGGAGGTCACCTACTTACTGTAGTGCGGATGAAGGTGGAGGTCGTCTACTTACTGTAGTGCGTATGAAGGTGGAGGTCGCCAACTTACTGTAGTGCGAATGAAGGTGGAGGTCGCCTACTTACTGTAGTGCGGATGAAGGTGGAGGTCGCTTACTTACTGTAGTGCGTACGAAAGTGGAGGTCGCCTACTTACTGTACTCGTAGTGTGGATGAAGGTTGAGGTCGCCTACTTACTGTAGTGCTATGAAAGTTGAGGTCGCCGTGCCCACTTACTCCCAGTATATAACAGGATTCGTACCAGAATTTCCATAAAATTCCGATATAGGGTTATTGATAAAATTAACGAACAAAGAACAGGTTTTTTTGGCTCACATTACTCACAATGTTCTATTTTCATCTCTAAATCAACATCGAATCTTATACAAAACAATCCATCAAATGAAACGTCCATAAAACCAAATCAAAATAATAAAATAAAAAGTTAAACGCATTTAGGTTTGATTACAGGTATTTACCTATTTTACAGTCTTTACGTACTAAGCGAATAATGGAGAATCGAATAGTTTTCCTTTCTTTGTGCAGATTGAATAAACTTCTATAAACGTATACATTTACATAATCCAGGCTTATCAACGTTTTTAAAGGGCGAGAGAAATAATGTCAAGCCTGAAGTAAAAGAAAAGGTGTAATTGGAAGTAAGTACCTACTCAAAACTAAAATGGCAGAGTGTTGAGGTTTATCTGCTCTGGAAATGATTTGGCGATCAAACAAAATATCTGCTGCTCAGAAACTTCCGAAATACTGTTACTTAATAATATCAGGAAGAATCCAGTATCATCAGCGCATAACAAAATGGTCTTTTCCCCATTGAGTTTCCCAAAAGTGGCAATTGTTATCATTTTTCAGCAACCTTCAGCTTTCAGCCAATGAATATTGAGCCTGATCAGATTGGCTAAATCCATTTGACAGTATGATCAATCTTAATAAATCACGTTATCCTTTCCATCCTTCCATGAATGAAACAACAAAAGTAAATAGCGCCACTTCCTCGAGATGACTCTCGTAACTTGGGCGGAAGTCCCCAACTTGCCAAAGCTTCCTAATTAACTCCAGCCAGTTAAGTGGGGCACTGGCGCACTCCGAGTCCCCAATACACAGTATAAGTGGACACAATTATGTTTCCATTACCGCTCATTGCTATCTACTATTCATTACTTCTGATGCTTTTCGTGTACTAAACTTGCCCCGGGGAGGATCAGCGACTTGAGATGCTAACCCCCGTATTTAAAAACGATACATACATACGTATGGCAGCGACACTATGCTGAGTAAGGCATTTCTCACTGCGTTCGTCATGGCAGGCCATTTAATTCACAAAAAATACTCAAGCGACACTTTACTTTGCGAACGCACAGCGTCGATTATATGTAGATCTGTGATTGGTCCGTTTCAGTTGCTAAGTTCGCTTTAGTGTTTGGCAGATGTGTGGACGACTATATATATAACCTATAAACGTGTTGTCAGTTGTGAAATATGAACCATCAAGTGTAGTGATGTAGGTAATAATAAAAACTTTATACAAACAAAAAATAACCGACTTCCAAAAAACACAACAAAGTGAAAAATAACTTTAATTTCGGAAGTCGGTGTCTTTGGATCTGTATTTTAGTTTTTTGCCACCGACTTCCGAAATTAAAGTTATTTTTCACTTTGTTGTGTTTTTTGGAAGTCGGTTATTTTTTTTTTGTAAAAAGGTGTTTATTTTTCACTTTTTAGTGAATCTGTTTTTAATTTAGCTAAGTTACAATAGCCTAATGTCAACTGCTCATCACCTTTTAAAAAATATTGCTTGTCCCGATGCTGGAACGCTAATTATTGAGGAGTTCTTCTGGTAAGAACCAGGAGAACTGCCACTCACCATGTGCATTATGACGAGCATAGATTGCTTAGCAACCACAATAAAGTACCTAATTGAATCGCAACCCCTTAAATACTTATTATTATTTAAAACTTCTCTAAGGACATTCCAAGTTTTGAATTCAAGCCAATTTCTATTGTTACAATTAAAAAAGCATTCAAAAGTCTTAACATAAAGAACACTGAAGACTTATGGGGGATTTCCGTTAAGGTTCTTGGAGATATTATTTACACAATAGCCCCTGTTCTAACAGACATATTTAATCAATGTTTAGACAGCGGTATATTTCCTAATTTAATGAAACATAGTAAAGTAGTACCAATTTTCAAATCGGGAAATAAGAGTGATCCCTCTAATTATAGACCTATATCTGTGCTACCAGCATTGAGTAAAATATATGAAAAAAACATGCTAGACCAGATGTTGTCGCATTTTAATTCAAATGGAATTTTACATAGTAATCAGTTTGGTTTCACGAAAGGTAGGTCGACGACTGACGCAGGAGTAAAACTCATCAGTCACATTTTGGAATCCTGGGAGAAATCCCAGGATGCCATTGGCATTTTCTGTGACCTCTCAAAGGCGTTTGACTGCGTTGACCACAATACACTGATCTGTAAATTACACCACTACGGAATTCATGGACAAGCTGCTGATCTTGTTCTTTCTTATCTATCAAACAGGCAGCAAAAAGTAAAAGCTAATGGGGTGACGTCATCGGGATCTCTAGTAAGGATGGGCGTGCCTCAAGGTTCAATTCTTGGCCCTTTCTTATTTCTAGTTTATATAAATGATCTTCCTTACATGATGGCTAACTTATCGGATATAATTCTATTCGCTGATGACACTTCTCTTATTTTTAAAATAGATAGAAAAGATGTGCGGATGTCTTACACGTCAACGATAGTCTGGCTGTTCTTTCGAAATGGTTCGCAGCTAATAATCTCTTACTTAATGCGAACAAAACAAAATGTCTTAAATTCTCATTACCAAATGTACCCCAAGTAGGTCTTAATTTAAAACTTGATGGTAAGAAGCTAGATGCTATTACGGAAACTGTATTTCTAGGAATTACTCTGGATTTAAAATTGCAGTGGGGTGCCCACATTAGAGCTCTTTCAGGTAGATTAAGTTCAGCTGCATATGCAGTAAGAAAAATAAGGCAGTTGACAGATATAGCCACAGCTAGGTTAGTGTACTTTGCTTACTTCCACAGTATTATGTCTTATGGCGTTCTGCTGTGGGGATCGGCAGCCGACGTAGATTCAATTTTCATCTTACAAAAGAGGGCAATCCGCGCGATCTATGGAATGGGTCCTCGTGAGTCCCTTAGAAACAAATTCAAAGAAATTGATGTACTAACTCTGCCCTCTGTTTATATCTTAGAAAGTATTTTATATGTTCGCAAAAACTTAGGACTATTCAAAATAAGAAGTGATTTCCATAATATAAATACACGTAGTAAACATGAAATTGTGTTACCCAAATTTAGATTAACTAAAACAAGCAAGTCATTTCTTGTAAACAGTATCCGCTTTTATAACAAGTTGCCACAATCGGTTACAGAACTTAGTGATGGAAAATTCAAAACGCACATTAAACGTGTCCTTATCAAAAAAGCATATTATAAGATTAAGGACTACGTTGAAGACAAGGAAGTTTGGCATTAACTCCTTCTGTACATGTGGCCTCCCTGGTACCTCATTAACGGCAAAACTATGTAAATGTCTATTAACAGCTCCCAAATTACGAAGTTATTTTTTAATTTAATTTTACCTTTTTTTTTACAAACTTCACTGACATAATGTTTTTCTTACTTGACATTATTATACCTACAATTTAAATTTCAACAAGATTCTAACTTTTATTATTTTAATCATATTTTATATTGTTTTTTTTTTTGTCAATGTGAGAACGTTGTAGGCTTATTAGACTGTAGATCTTTAAACCATTTTCTATTTTGTTAAGTTCCTGGTACTTTTGCTGGGCCTACGCTGTCCTCTCATACCTATTAACACTGTAATTTGAAAACATTGTAAAAGCCAATTTTATTTTTTTAAAAGAGTGACCGTGGAGTTTCTTGCCGGCTATTCTCCATAGGAAACGACCAATTGGAACCGTGCACCTAGCTTCTGACGTTTCATAAGTGCCCATGTAGGCTTATGTGAAATAAAAATATTTTTGATTTTGATTTTGATTATATTGTTCTGGTGGCCATCTGTGGTCTCCATAATCAGTTCCACTTCACCAAATGGTGCTTTCCGAGATCAAATGCATGAGTTACTATAAAAAATACCCAAATCGCTATAGATTTTGCATATAAAATTTGAGGGTTTCTCTCGATTTCCATAGGATCCCCTCATCAGGTTCTGATTTGGTGGCAATGGGACCACTTCGAGAGCATATCCTTTCAAACGAAAAAAGGATTTTCAAAATCGGTCCATAATTGACGGAGAAATCGGTGAACAAACATAAAAAAAACCATACAACCGAACATATAACTGTAGTATATTTGAGTGGGTAGTCGGCCTACCCTCATTATTCAATAGTAATAAATATCAGTGTTCAACCAACTAACGTGTGTTTCACTTCATGGTGACAGCGGTGGGATAAATTTTGCTAGTAAAAGTGCATTAACCCATAAAACTCCGCGTAAATCAGTGTGATAGCGTAGTGTGTGTCGGAAAAATGTAAGTTCGGAGTGCCAGAAATCACCTACCTAGGTCACAAGTTTGATGCGGAGGGAATGCGAGCGGATGACTCGAAGGTGAAAGCTATTGTGGAGATGCCGTATCCCAATGACAGGAAATCGCTAGAGAATAGAAATAAATAGAAATAGGGGAAATGTGAACAAAGGAGAACTGCTCCAATATTATAGAACATTGAGTAATCTTAGTTTAAGAAAAATTGTATTGTTTACATTCCCATATAGTAACAGTTTGCCACAGGAAGAAAATAACATAAGATTTGAAATTAATTTGACATTGCATAATTTGACATTTAACAATAATTTATTCCATCTAGTGGATATTAACAATTATGTAGGTAACAATTTGTATTTGACAAAAGATAGATATAATATTGATATGTACTATCTTTCTAACTATTATAAACGACAGATAGCTGTGTCGCTATCATATTTTTTTTCTATTTCAGCCAAAAATTTGGCTAAACAACTTGCTTCTTTTGAGCAATGCAATGACTTTTTAAATAATTCTGCCAATAATTTGGCAACGACTAATGACATTGATTATCATTTAAATTAGAAATTAGGACAACAGAGGAAACCTCTTGCTTAAAAAATGTTACACAAACTTCTTTATTATCACACCCATTAAATTGTAGTAATTTAAATAAATGTAATTATAATAATAATACTTTAAAAATTGTTCATCAAAATATACAGGGTGTGATAGGTAAGGAATTAGAACTGGAGCTGTTCATGAACTGTAGTTATATCGATATCTTATGTGTAACTGAACATTGGTTAAAAGTCCACCAGTTCATGTTCAGCTTTAACAACCACCAGGTTGCCAGCTCATTCAGCAGAGTTAATATGATACGCGGTGGCTCTTTAATAATTGTTCGTAACAATATGAAATTTAAAGAACGTAAGGATATTGTGAGCCTCTCTGTTGAGCGAGTTATTGAAATAGCTTGCATTGAGCTTGAGCAGTTCATTGTAATGAGCATATACAGGCCCCCATGTGCTTCATATGATATTTTTGAGAAATATATGGAAGAAGTATTATTAAAGACTTGTAACAGTAATAAAACAGTTGTTGTCTGTGGAGATTTCAACATTAATATACTGGAAAAATCTGCTACAGTAAATAAATTTATAACCTTATTAAAGTCATATAATTTGTACAATACATTCTTTGAGCCGACTAGAATAACTGCCACTAGCGCTACCTGTATTGACAATATTTTTACAAACTTAAGACCTTCTAGCCATTTAATTATAAACGAGTTGGACTCTGATCACTGTGGCCAGTTAGTAACTTTCCCTCGGAAAATAGTCAGAGCTCAAAGAAAACTAGTGAGTTATATTCCTGTAAACAAAAGTCGCTTAGAACAATTTAAAAATAATTTAATGGAAAAACTACCGGGTTTGCCTTATCACACCGACCCAGATCAAGCATATAATTTACTATTTAATCTCATTAATTGTGAATTTAGGAAGGTGTTCACCTCAAAAACATTGCCTGTTTGTGACCACGTAATATTTAGTGATTGGGCAACACCAGGTATTTACAAAAGTAGGCAGAGGTTATATGAATTGTATGATGAAAAAACATATAACCATGATGAAACTTTTAAAGAATTTGTTAAAAAATATTCTAAAACTTTTAAAAGAGCCTGTTCCTCGGCAAAAGCCATACACATTAAAAATAAAATAAAATCTTCTGGAAATAAAATTAAAACAACTTGGAATATTATTAATTCAGAAATGGGAAGAACGACAGTACGGAATCGTGACTTCCATCTAAAAATCAATGATGTAGATATTAAGGCAGACATGGAGGTGGCAACTGAGTTTGATTTTTTTTTCACTAATATCCCTATTTTAACAACCAAAACTCTGTCATCGTCGTCCTCCACTTCTGCTTACTCAATATTAAAAGAATGTGTACCAGAATGTGATAAACACCTTAAATTCACGGTCGTTACCGCTAAAGACATTATAGAATCTTTTAAAGACCTTGATATAAAAAAAACTGCGGACCTTTGGGGGTTATCAGTACATACCATGTCTTCAATAATTAATGTTATTTCACCCTTTTTAGCAATTGTTTTTAATTCTTGTATTGCATCTGGTGTATTTCCTGATCTGATGAAACTTAGCAAAGTGATTCCTCTGTTCAAATCTGGCAGCACAACTGATCCTACGAATTTTCGGCCTATTTCGATATTACCTACATTGAGCAAAATCTTTGAAAAATTAATTTTGAAACAAATGTTAGGACATTTTAATAAACATAATCTACTACATCTGAAACAGTTTGGTTTTACTAAGGGTCGTTCAACTACAGACGCGGGTGTGGAATTACTGAAGAGCATATTCGAGGCCTGGGAGGAGTCGCGGGATGCTCTTGGCATTTTCTGCGACTTGTCTAAGGCCTTCGATTGCGTTCATCATGATACACTCATCAGAAAACTGCACCATTATGGTTTGAGGGACAGTGCTCTCGACCTTCTGACTTCTTATCTGAACAACAGAATTCAGAGGGTTGATGTTAATGGCAAGAGATCTGCAGGATCTGCGGTCACTATGGGCGTTCCGCAGGGTTCAATTCTAGGTCCATTCTTGTTTCTAATTTATATAAATGACTTACCTTTTCACATAAGGGATAATCACAAGATTGTATTATTCGCAGATGACACTTCACTCATTTTTAAAATCAAACGTCAGCTAGTCAATTTTGAACATGTTAACGATGCACTCTCTAAAGTTGTCCATTGGTTTAATGTAAATAATCTTCTCCTGAACGAGAAAAAGACTAAACTCATAAAATTTTCAATGCCAAATGTCAGGCAGCTAACTACTAATGTTCAACTTAATGGAATAGAGTTGGACCCTGTTGAGTCGACAGTTTTTCTTGGAATAACTATTGACGGTAAATTACAATGGGGCCCACACGTAGAAAAATTGTCAGGAAGGCTTAGTTCGGCCGCCTATGCTGTTAAAAAAATTAGACAGATTACTGATGTAGATACTGCCAGAATTGTTTATTTTAGTTATTTTCATAGTCTTATGTCGTATGGGATCCTTCTCTGGGGAACATGTGCGGACATTAATAATATCTTTATTTTACAGAAAAGGGCTGTTCGAGCCATTTACAATCTAGGTCCAAGAGATTCACTTCGTGAAATATTCAAAGAAATAGATATTCTGACTGTAGCCTCTCAATATATACTTGAAAATCTATTATATGTACACAAAAATAAATCAAATTTTAAGAAAATGTCCGATATTCATAGTTTAAATACCAGGAATAAACACAATCTTGCTGTACATCGCACTCGCCTCCACAGAGTAGGCAACTCTTTCATGGGTCAATGTATACGCTTTTACAACCAACTTCCTACTGACATTCGGAACTTACCCATTAAACGATTTAAAATCTGTATTAAAACTAAACTTTGTAAAAAAGGGTACTATAAGATTTCTGATTATTTAGAGGACAAAAAAGCTTGGGATTGAGCTGCTCGCTCTGCTAGCCTTGTGATAAAACTTGACATTTTAATTATTATGCATGATTTTATATACATATTGACATTGCAGAATATTGTATACAATTTTACATGAATGTTTACTTTGAAAAGTATTATATTTACTACTTTAATTTATTGTGAATGTGAGCACTATGTGGGTCATTTTTTTTTTTTCTTTAAATGTTTTCCTTTCTTTTCTCAGTTAAGTTTTAATGATGGTCTGACATTTTGAGCGCTTTATGCGGCCTACCCAAATGTCCTTTTTTTGGTACTGTTCGTCGAGTCGTTGAGCTCCTTAAGTTTTGAGTTGAGCTGCACGATTACTGACAAATGCTTACACTGATTGGTCAGGTCCGCTCAAATTTGCGTGGTTCTTTCCTCAAAAGACCATTTCAGACACGGATCTACATGGTCCTCACATGATCTGACCAAGATTATGTCTGGACTTTAAAAGAGACTTTGACCCCTGAGTTTGTTTCGCCATTTCTTCTCAGGGGTAGTCAGATAGGAAATGTCGGCTACATCTAGATTTTTTTTTTATTTTTTATATGACGTGTAAAAGTGATTTTAATATCCTATTTACAGAATAAACGATTTCATTTCATTTCATTTCATTTCAGAGGTTTTTAGGTATGGTGAACTATTTGTCGAAATTCATTCAGAATTATTCGGAGTGTGTGAACATTTTGCGGTCATTATTAAAGAAGGATTCGGAGTGGGTGTGGGAACAGCACCACTCCAGGGCGGTGGATGAGCTGAAACGCAAGTTGGTGAGCGCGCCCGTGCTGGCGCTGTACTGCGAGCGCGCGCCGCTTGTGCTGTCTGTGGACGCGTCCAGCGTGGCGCTGGGCGCCGTGCTGCTGCAGGCCGGCCGCCCGGTGGAGTTCGCCTCACTCACGCTCACCGACACTCAGACCAGGTACGCCCAGATAGAAAAAGAGATGCTGGCTATCGTCTTTGCGGTAGAAAGATTTCGGCAGTATATTTACGGTAGGTCTGACGTCACCGTGCAGACGGACCACAAGCCCCTAGAAGCGCTGTTCAATAAGCCGTTGGTTTCCGTGCCGACGCGGCTGCAGCGAATGATGATGCGAGTTCAAGGATTCGACATCAAGGTGGAGTATACGCCGGGCAAGTACATGTATATTGCCGATACGTTGTCGCGGGCGCCCCTGAAAGAATTAATGCGTGACCGCGTGACAGACGAGGTGACTGTCCAAACGTGTTTCATGATGGAAAGCGTCCCGTTTAGCGACCAGAAAATGGAGGCGGTCAGAAAAGAAACCAAGACTGACCGAGGCTGCAGGTCATTAATTAGGTATATAACGCAGGGCTGGCCAAAAAACAGGCGTGACGTCAGCATGAACTTAAATGTGTTTTGGCCTTATCGCGAACAGTTGCATTACATAGATGGGATAATTTTCAAAGGCGAGTGTGTACTCATTCCGCTCGCTTTAAGGGATAGTATGGTAGCGCGTGTTCACGAGGGCCACCTCGGAATAGAAAGGTGTAAGCGACGCGCGCGCGAAGTGATGTTTTGGCCGGGGATGGGCGATTCAGTGGAGCGCGCGGTGCGAGAGTGCGCGGCGTGGCGGCGCCCCCCCCGCGCCGCCAGCCGCTCCTGCAGCACGACGTGCCCGCGCTGCCGTGGCACAAACTTGCTTCTGACATTCTCGAGTACAGAAAGAAGAGGTACATTATTTAAGTTGACTATTTCTCCAACTACGTTGAGGTCGGGATGCTATCTAGTATGAGCGCCGGGCAGGTAATTAATTTTACACGAGAACAATTTGCGCGTCACGGAATACCAGCGGAACTCGTGACCGATAACGGAGGTGCTTATGGCTCGCAAGAATTTAAGGTATTTCTGCGTGAATGGGAAGTGAAGCATGTGACGTCATCTCCATATTACCCACAATCGAACGGGAAGAGTGAGAGGACTGTTCAAACAGTCAAGAATTTGATAAAAAAGTGTGTAGACTCGGGGCAGGACATCGCAATAGGATTATTAAATTACAGGGCTACGCCACGAAATGGGTTAGATTCACCAGCTCAAATTCTAATGGGCAGACGTCTAAATACGAAACTTCCAGTAACTGCGAAGTTGCTGAGAGAAAAGGTTGATAACGAGCGAAATTATCGAGCACTGTTGACAAATAGGGAAAAAGTGAAGCTTCACTATGACAGGTCAGCCAGGTCCCTCGAACGACTCTATCCAGTAGATAAGGCGACCTTGATATGTAACGGCTCCCGAAAACCGGTTTCTATTGTTGCGCATGCGCCAGAACCACGCTCATATGTGGTCGAAGACGAAAGTGGTGGTCGGTACAGGCGTAATCGAAGCCAGTTGGTGTCGCGGTCCACGTCGGTCGCGCCAGAAGGGCAGGTTCGGGAACATACCGCTAAAGGAACTGCAGGAGGTTCCATTTGGATGACAGGGGTGCGTCGACGCAGACCGAAACCGGTGACTGAAGAGCAGCAGATGATCGAGTCACAATCGCAGGTAGTGCGAGAGAGCACGACGTCAACCGCACAGAGTGTACAGGTGGAGAGTCAACCTAGGAGTCCAGGGGCCACAGAATGCGAGGACGAATGTTTATATGAAAGTCTTTCGGATGAGTACTCTCCACCCGCGCCAGTTATTTCGATGACGAGGTCGAGGGAACGAACTAAGCGATTAGGGGGAAACTTAAATTTTCGGCCTAATAAAGAATAGCAGGTTCCCACTTAGGTGACGGATTTCAATTAAAATTTTTAAACTATGCCAGCTATGTTTGTTGTACATATTCAGTTTAAGCAGTCTTACAAAAGAATAGGCACGATGTACTTGTATAATAGTAGGTATTCGGTCTTAGGATACCTGTATTTTTTTTTAAATTAGTAGTTGTTGTAAATTAAGGATACAGGTACTTAATAGCAATCAGTATTGTAAGGTATACATACCTAAATACTTATTAGATGCAGCACATGTTTTGTTTTAGGATAGTAGTCATATTTTTATATTTTATTTAGATAACTACCTTAGATTAATAATTCATAGATAGGTACTTAGTTTCTTAGACTTAACTTTTATGTTGTTAATTTCTTTCAAAAGGGAAAACATGTAGTATATTTGAGTGGGTAGTCGGCCTACCCTCATTATTCAATAGTAATAAATATCAGTGTTCAACCAACTAACGTGTGTTTCACTTCAATAACCTCCTCCTTTTTGGAAGTCGGTTAAAAAGAAGAACGGTAAAAATAGAAAGAATACTCTGTTTTCAAACAAAAATAGTTTTGTTTTCTTCAATTGATTAGTCAACCATTGGATGTGCATACGATTTCGAATTTTCCAAAAACAAACGAAGCCGACAAATGGTGTATTTACTGTTTTTTTATATTAATGATTTTATGGTATTATTACTAAATAATAATTAATACATTTATAGATAATTGTACCTATTAATACATCTTACAACTTTACTATCTACAATAATATAAAATCTATTCTATCTATTTAATAACAATTAAATATAATTTTAATTTTCTTCAGTTTTAAGTAGCTACCATTTTCTGCTTCGGAACGATAGCTCATTGTAGCATTAATGCTGGAGCGGCCTAACATAGAAGACACACGCCAAAAATATTGAAAAAAAAAAAGTTAAAATGAATAATAAAATAAAATAGACGCACTGCAGGTTACCATCCCTTCCTGGTTGCTATTCCACTAATGCGCACTAAGCGTTTCCAAATGTCTTATAATGTAACGAATGTTTTACATGTTTATAATTTTCTTTTTTATTTTAATTTTAATTTCCATCTTTATTATGACCTATATTAATTTGTATGTGGTTTAGTTTAATTCTTATTGCATAAAAAATCGACTTATGTAATTGGGAGAAGACACAGGCTCTTGTAACACAGATGCTATACCTAGCGCAGGAGTCAGGGCCTCACTATTCTGTTAAAATTATTTATGCTAATAAAAAAAAAAATATTATTAATGCGCACAGCAAAGGAGTGGAAGTCTCTGCCTGCGTCTGTGTTTCCGAACGCATACCACCCTAACAGGCTTCTTGTGGGTAAGCTCACTCCATCGTCGACTTTGTCACAGTCACCTCTGAGCTAGACTAAGGTCAAGAGCAAACTCATCCCAAATAAAAAAATAAAAATGGAATGGATACAAAACATACAGAAGCAGCCACATCTGTGGACCACATCTCGTATCATTTGACACAGAGCTTTTTTTTTCAACAAGCTACATTAAGCGTTGGTTAAAATTGCTGTCCAGCTACTTTACGTGCGGTCCTAGTGAACGCATACCGTTGCACATCACTCAAGTATTGTTTTTGAATCGGATTTACCGGCCAGCCTTATGCGTTTATGTGTACTATGAGACCTCATAGTATCGTTCTTGAATACGGGTGTAAGTGATTCAAGATCAGTAGATTTGCTGTATGAGATGTGGAGTGTATTGCATGTACCTACCCCTGAGTTCAGAGATTTCAACGGTATGAACCAATACAGACAATTATATTTATTATTTAGATGTGTTTATATTCTTACACATCTTATCACTCCACCGGTGTTCTGGGGGTATAGCGAAGGATGTAACCAATACTTATAGCCTTCAATAATCTCGTGCGGTGCGTAAAAAGATTCTCACTCGTTGGGTAGGGTGCCTACTACCCTTTTATGGTTTTATTAGTTATTACCCTTTGATGACAATGAGACCCCTTAGCCCTGTTTACAATCGGTGTACACGAGCTCAGGGGAACAGGCCTAGTGACTTTGTCATTAATTGATTCCTGATCAATCAATCGACAACGGGCTCCGAGTGTAAGGCTGGTTCAATAGAGGGACGATAAGGATTCAATTACGGGCCCCGTGAGGTAGGCCCTGGGAGCAAGAAATGTAAGAGCCAGAAGGTTTACCGATCATAACAGATTGCATTTACTTACGGTAGAGTCAGCAGTTCCTGCGAACTTTTAGAATATTATAGTCGAAGATTGTATGAACTTTTGTGTATGTGATTCAGTCATTTGGTGTCGGGGTATGTTAGCTTGGAATCGTGCATTATTTCAATGGTTGTGCTGAGCAGGGGTATTTTGCCACAAGTTAATAATAAGTCCGACCAGTATTTCGTCTAAATTCTATTAAGTAACAATCGAAGCATTTATTTTACTTGACGACTGGAAATGGCAAGTCAAACTATTGAACTTGCTACCAACATAAACTAATCACTTTTTTGTGTTATTTTGGAATTGATATCCGAAAAATGGTATTACACGATAGGTTAAGTACTATAGTTCCTTGAAAAAGACTTGAGAAATAAAATAACTGCAGTATATTATGTAGATTACGTAAATGATCACGCTGAGTCCCTCTGGCGGTTTGATAGCAATAATAAAAAAAAGTACTGTACATCTTGTACAGTATTTTTTTTATTATTGCTGTGCACTAATCAACTAATGTAGTACAATCACTATGTAGTACAATCAATATTTTTTTACAGAATTCCTTTAGTTACAATCTCCTTTATTTGTATCGCTCGGAGCTTGAATAAAATGTAAAATACCGTAAAATTTAAATGTATGAATAACTATTTACTGCAACTCTGCATTAGCAATAGATGGTCGTTACCGATAAATAGAATATAATTGAATAAGGTTTATTATCCGTGTAGTGTTTATGACTCAAACTGCACAGTCCGCAGTAAAGCCACTCGAGCAGCAGTTTTGGGTCAGCTTTATCATAAAATCATATTATTTTATGTTAGTTATTTACAGTAAACTAACTCTAGTTTAAAGCCGATTTAAAGGAAACAGTTTCTATTCGTTTCTTAAGTACAATGGCTCACAGCCTGACTAGATTCGATGTAAGTCATGTATTGAAATTATGTTGTTTAGTACCCACGACTAGTCACAGAACTTGTATCGTTATGAGTCCTCAGCGAGTCGCTCCGCAAAACACAGAGATTGCGCTCGTGACTGTTTCTGCAGACACGCAAGTAACACAATAGGTACACGCAAGTAACACAATACACGCAAGTAACACAATACACGCAAGTAACACAATACACGCAAGTAACACAATACACGCAAGTAACAATACACTTCGCAATCTGACTAGATATGTTCCTACATGCTCCATACTTAGTTGTTATCTAAATAACTACGCGCTGCTATGTGGCTTACGATCGCCTGGTTGTAATATAGTGAAAAGTGTTTCGCGAATCATATTTAGATGAACATACAACCTGTTATTGACCTGGACATTGCAAAAAACGTAAGAAAATTTCAATGTTGCGGGCTACCTTAGCGCATCAATGTTGCGGGCTACCTTAGCGCATCAATGTTGCGGGCTACCTTAGCGCATCAATGTTGCGGGCTACCTTAGCGCATCAATGTTGCGGGCTACCTTAGCGCATCAATGTTGCGGGCTACCTTAGCGCATCAAACAATGCTTAATTAAATACGTTTATGCCAGCAATTCGGGGAATAGACCAATCTATACTCTTGAGTAACTTTCCTGTCCAACAAATAGCTGTCAACAGGTTATTTTGACGCATAATTTGGCATTTTCATACAAATAGCTGTCCGTAATAAGCGATACACCCTCAGGTATCTGAGGGTGTATCGCTTATTACGGACAGCTATTTACCCCCCTATCAATAGATAGCGTGGGTCAGTAAGATTCCATAATGTCTGATAGATTATTGGGACGTTAAAACCATCGATAGATAGATTTTTCTATCTCCAGTATGCCAAAACTGGTAATAGATAGTTATTGGCTTCGGCCGTTAATCTTGTGAGTGCTACTAAATACATGACAGTAATCAAAGATTAATACTCGTAGGGCGACAACCAGACGGAACATTGTGAAAAAGAAAAAAAAATCAGTCGACGAACTCTGTCAAGTGTTCTGTCGGTGTCCTTGAATAGGTATTTGAAAATCATCTTTAGGTTTTCTGATCATTTTTCATTTGAAATGAACATTTAGGATCTATATTGATTTAAAGTTGGTTAGCAACCATTCTCAATTAAATCTTCAAAACTTATAATAAAGCTGTGATGAAGTTCATAAATAATTGTATTCACGTGAAAAATTATTATTGTAATATAAATCAATATAATTCTTAAAATCGAGTGACAAATCCAGAATTTTACTGCTTTGAAAGACAATTTTAACAACCATTACCTAAAGTGTTACTTAATACAGTGAGAGAAAAAATACTTAAATAATAAATAAATAATAATAATTAAAAAGTGTAAAATAAAACAGTCATCATCTGCCTTTCCCAAATATGTTGGGGTCGGCTTCCAGTCTAACCGACAAATAAAAAAATTATTAAAACAAACAAAAACCAGACTGCATGTGATTGTACGATACGACGGATAGTACGGTACTGCAGACTGAAATAGCTCATCTTGTTTCCATCTTCCGTAGTCAACAAGAAAGCTATAAAGTTGCGCCATGTCCGTCTCTCTGTCCCCAGCTTAGCTCAGAGACTCTTAGTACTAGAAAGCTGTAATTTGACATTGCATGGGTATTTTGGGGGGGGCATGGGATTTTTTTTTTGCACGTCTCTCCCATGATGTGGGACATCGTTGGGTAGGGCGTTCCAAAATATTGAGGGAGACAATTTTTCGATTCAGGGGTCCGTTTGCGTAATATTTGGCTTTGTTAATTTTTTTTAAAGTCAAGTGTCGCCCCCACCTAAATTATTGTTTATGGATAAGTGAAAAAAATCATGGCAGTAATACATAATTATTATAACGAAATTAAAAGAAAAACTATCACAGCTAAGTAGGCTTTCCAAGTTATAGTCGACCAACTTACACTTGTAGTTGGAGAATAATTGACCGTGAAGTATATCGATGTAGCAGAACCTCTTGAGGGCCTCAAGTGGACGCTTTGGCAGAATCATACGTACAATTCATATCCCGCAATTCATTTGTTTAACAGTTTTGTATGGAGTTTCGTAAAATGGTCTACAAACTATGAATTGCTATAGTGAAGTCTAATGTCAAATAGCAGCTGTCAAACAGATGAATTGCGGGATGTATGAATTGTACGCAGATCATATTATGATTCTGCCAAAGCATCCATTTTAGGCCTCCTGTTCTGCTACATCGATATACTTCACGGTCAATTAAAAAACAAACTTAACATTGGAGTTGAAAAACTCGTTCTCCTACATCTCTATGTAGGAGAACGTGTTTTTCAACTCCAATGTTAAGTTTGTTTTTGGGATAAATTCATCCCGACTACGGAACCCTTTATTGTGCGTGATCCGACACGCACTTGGCCGGCTTTTACGCGATCGGGTTTTTTTTTTTTTTTTCAAGAAGGTATTTGCACCGTAGGTAGATAATATGATTTGGATCACTTGTCGTTAATTTTTAACAAAATAACTAAACTATCGCCAAAGCTGTGGTAGCCATACTTGGGTTGCAATATTACACTTCGGCGCAGCAACCCAATTACAGCAAACGCAACAACAAACTGTCCAAGTTCAACAAACCACGCGTGAAAATGCCATGCGTCCTACGTTTTGTAAGTTTTTCCGGCAAATCCAACAATGTTGTTAAACTCCGCACTGATTGGACATTCAGTCGCGTGTCAGGGGTGCCACTCCGCGTCGCTGTCAGGGGTGGCACACGCGGGTTGTGCGCACTCGTTGTTTCTGGTCGGCCCATGTTTGATTGACGGGAGCGCGCGGTTAAGCGGCTGATTGATTGAAACTGATTGAGTGGCAAGTAACTGGAATATAGGCGATACGCCAATCGATTAATCGAATGTCAGCCATTGTGAGAAGTGCGCGCTTAGTATCGAGATATCCTGGTTACTAATGTTTCATGTTCGCTCTGCTCGTGGCCTCGGGCTTTATTCATTACAGCGCGTGTTTCTGACCGTATTTTGTGGAAAGTCGTACATTTAGCGCAACATGACAGCGTTGCAGAGCAAGAAAGACTCGAAACCGAAATTCCAATACATTTGTTTGTATACATTAAACAAACATTTCGCGTCTCCCAAACTTGGAGAAGAAAACAAGTTACAAAGCTCTCAGGGCATTTATGTCTGTATTCATGTTTTAAGAAGTTTGAGATTTTTCAAAGTTATGTTCGTTTGAAGAAAGGTCTTTTAGCGGAGCGTCCTCCGGGGAGGTCATTACGAGCTTGTACCGTGACGTGGAGTATATTTGAGAGGACAGGGCTGCCCGGCCGCGGTTATTGCCACATTAAAGTGATATTGCCGCAGAAAGCGCGCGCTGTGTCGGGAACAAGGCTTGTTATTAAACTGTAGAATATCTAATGGGGCAGCCCTGAGCGCCGCCGGCGAATACTTGTAATGTAACAGTTGTACGTTTGAGCACAATGGCATAACTTGGGATCTCGTCACTAGAATTGATCTGAACTAACATAAGTCCGGGATTATTCTTAGATAAGTGTCGGGAGCCTAATGTGAGGCTATAACTTGTTCGTAACGAAAGCGATCTAAATGTAGGCACTGCCATTTGTCATTAGAGCCGGAGGGGGTGAGATAATATCAAAGTAACATCTGAGTTCATTGTTATTCTGAAATCGATGTACTTTTGAACGCTGAAACACAAATAATTCATATCAGAACCGTGAGACGAATGTCTGGGCTCAGTCCGCTACACTATGCACTTCACATAACAAAGTAAGATTGATTCACTCACCCCGCACTAAACTGAGGCACAATGTTACTCGACATGTAAATGAGCTCAGTATTTGATTAGTGCTATTCCATCTAGACTCGGGCCGGCTGACACTTGAGCCAACAGTTTGTAACAACTTCGCATTGACGATTCTATCCAAACTTCTAAGAATTCATGTTTTATACGTCTTGTTATCACAATTTAAATAAGTAAAGTTTAGACTGACGCGGACGGCTCGTTTTCAGACGAAGTCTACAACTCAAGTTTTTGTAAGATTTCGGATTGTTTTGAAACCCGAGATCGATTAACTTTAGAGATTAACATCGTATGCCGAAGAACAATATAATCACACGTTTGTTTTGTTAAACCGAGTTAGATTTAGTTGAAACAGGCGCTTCCACGCCTTGGGCGCGGCTGGGGCGCTATCTTAATTAATTTAATTAATTAATTAAATTAATTAATTCTTAATTTTTTTTTTCTGTAAATAGGATATTAAAATCACTTTTACACGTCATATAAAAAAAAAAAACTAGATTTAGCCGACATTTCCTATCTTACTACCCCTGAGAAGAAATGGCGAAACAAACTCAGGGGTCAAAGTCTCTTTTAAAGTCCAGACATAATCTTGGTCAGATCATGTGAGGACCATGTAGATCCGTGTCTGAAATGGTCTTTTGAGGAAAGAACCACGCAAATTTGAGCGGACCTGTCCAATCAGTGTAAGCATTTGTCAGTAATCGTGCAGCTCAACTCAAAACTTAAGGAGCTCAACGACTCGACGAACAGTACCAAAAAAAGGACATTTGGGTAGGCCGCATAAAGCGCTAAAAATGTCAGACCATCATTAAAACTTAACTGAGAAAAGAAAGGAAAACATTTAAAGAAAAAAAAAAAAATGACCCACATAGTGCTCACATTCACAATAAATTAAAGCAGTAAATATAATACTTTTCAAAGTAAACATTCATGTAAAATTGTATACAATATTCTGCAATGTCAATATGTATATAAAATCATGCATAATAATTAAAATGTCAAGTTTTATCACAAGGCTAGCAGAGCGAGCAGCTCAATCCCAAGCTTTTTTGTCCTCTAAATAATCAGAAATCTTATAGTACCCTTTTTTACAAAGTTTAGTTTTAATACAGATTTTAAATTGTTTAATGGGTAAGTTCCGAATGTCAGTAGGAAGTTGGTTGTAAAAGCGTATACATTGACCCATGAACGAGTTGCCTACTCTGTGGTGGCGAGTGCGATGTACAGCAAGATTGTGTTTATTCCTGGTATTTAAACTATGAATATCAAACATTTTCTTAAAATTTGATTTATTTTTGTGTACATATAATAGATTTTCAAGTATATATTGAGAGGCTACAGTCAGAATATCTATTTCTTTGAATATTTCACGAAGTGAATCTCTTGGACCTAGATTGTAAATGGCTCGAACAGCCCTTTTCTGTAAAATAAAGATATTATTAATGTCCGCACATGTTCCCCAGAGAAGGATCCCATACGACATAAGACTATGAAAATAACTAAAATAAACAATTCTGGCAGTATCTACATCAGTAATCTGTCTAATTTTTTTAACAGCATAGGCGGCCGAACTAAGCCTTCCTGACAATTTTTCTACGTGTGGGTCCCATTGTAATTTACCGTCAATAGTTATTCCAAGAAAAACTGTCGACTCAACAGGGTCCAACTCTATTCCAATAAGTTGAACATTAGTAGTTAGCTGCCTGACATTTAGCATTGAAAATTTAATGAGTTTAGTCTTTTTCTCGTTCAGGAGAAGATTATTTACATTAAACCAATGGACAACTTTAGAGAGTGCATCGTTAACATGTTCAAAATTGACTAGCTGACGTTTGATTTTAAAAATGAGTGAAGTGTCATCTGCGAATAATACAATCTTATGATTATCCCTTATGTGAAAAGGTGTCATTTATATAAATTAGAAACAAGAATGGACCTAGAATTGAACCCTGCGGAACGCCCATAGTGACCGCAGATCCTGCAGATCTCTTGCCATTAACATCAACCCTCTGAATTCTGTTGTTCAGATAAGAAGTCAGAAGGTCGAGAGCACTGTCCCTCAAACCATAATGGTGCAGTTTTCTGATGAGTGTATCATGATGAACGCAATCGAAGGCCTTATCAACGCTGCTTCCCAATCAGGGGGGCCCGAGAGCTGCCTGCAGGCGGCTCTACGTGTGCCGCTTGGGAGGAACCACGCCGTACCCTCATCTCAGGAGTAGGGAGTGACCTGTCGCTGCCGGCCGTGGTCGAGTCGATGGTCGGCAGCGAGGAGTCCTGGGACGCGGTGGTATCCTTTTGCGAAACAATTGTGTTACAGAAGGAGGCTGCGGAAAGAAAAAAAAAAAAAAGAAATCTCGTCCACTCACCCGGCCCGCAGTAGGTGCACTGGGCGTCGGCAGAGGGCAGACAATGCCCTCTTCCGGCCCTCCTAAATGGGTCCAGGGACGGCGGACGTTGCCGCCCCCTATCACACTGGACCCGAGGTAGCGGTGCGTAGTGTTCCTCGCGCGCCCCTTTCAGACGTCGCGGAGGGGGGTCAAACACCAGCCCCCCCAGATTTGAGGTGGCCCGCACAGGCGGGCCGGCACTAGCCTGGGATTGCGGAAGTAATAACAGATCCCAAGATCCCCAGTCTGACAGACCCCGCCACCCGCCCCAGGGCGGAGGACATCCATGCGGATTTTCCACCCCGGAAAAATAAAAAATAAAATGGCGCTACCACACCGCAAGTTTTTTACAATGGAAACCAGTTAGTGAAATTGACATCAGAAGTCGAGAAATAGTTCCTCCTTTTTAAGTCGGTTTTCATTTAGTTCTCAGCAGCCAATTGAAGCCCTGATAATTATGTCGCTGAAGTTTCGAACGGACCAATTAGGTACCACACTATTCGTACAGATACGACTGAAGTAGCAGGTATAGGGTGTAGGTACATAGCCATGGTTACGTCCATATTACGTACCACACTATTCGTACAGCTACAACCATAAAAATCAGGGTGGCAAATTAAACAAGATGTATGTAAGTAAATAGTTGCTTATATATCTAGCACACTTTTAGCTACGTCCGTCCGATTCGACGGTCTAACTCCGAATGCCCCCCCCTGTCAACTAACTTGTTCTTATATATATAATCCATTATCAGTACATTTTAATCATGAACAAGATAAATAAAAAATAAATAATTATCCAAATATGATTCTTACAATTTAGTGCTATCCCTACATTTATTAAACATATTTTTACATCGCTTTTAATTGTAGTCAAATTACATACTTTTCAATGTATTCTAATAAACGTTTCTAAATTAAACATAAATAAATGAATAAGCCTAAGTGAATATAGTTCCGAATAGTAACGGTGTAAAATGTATAATCACCCTTAATTCTAACACCCTAGCAGGTATAGGGTGTAGATACATAGCTATGGTTACGTCCATATTTCCATACTGTGTGTTAGACAATTCTATTTTATTTAATAATAACACTGTCCTTTGTATTAAATAACTTTATTATACACACGGAATACTGACTACATTGTCAACCGACTTGCTTCGTAGTTCGATGAGCACTGCCCTGCGCAGCCTTTACCATTTAAAAATGACTTTTGCCCCACCCAGAAAGAACGAGAATGTGAACCGTCATTTCTAAGTGTTGCCAAAGTAAAAATAATACATTCAGTTGCCATAGTGAAAATACATTTAAAAGTTTGTTACATTATCAATCATTTGTTCTTTGACAGTGTTGCCATACTGGATATTATACTTCGGTATTTAAATAATACATTTTTTTATATTAAATTCAGACTTCCATAATAATAGATAAGTTTAGTAGAATTCACAACTTATTTTCAATGAATGTGACAAATATTTCTAGGAAATGCGCAATAATTATTTGAAATTAAAACATGAATTAGAAACAAGCTAACATGTGCATACATGCGCGTTATGGCAAACATTAGCCGCTTAACTAGTTCGCCACCAAACATTAGCCGCTTAACTAGTTCGCCACCAAACATTAGCCGCTTAACTAGTTCGCCACCAAACAAGCAAAACGTAACTAAACTGTGTTGACTGCTGATGGTTTGTTCAACTCAGAGATGTTTGCACACATTTATCCAGTTTATAGATGAGATTTAAGTTGGCCGGTAGCTCGCTGCAGTATGGGAAATGCATGTTTTGCGTACTGGAAAACATAACAATAAAACAATGGCAGGTTCTTATAAAGGCAGGATTTTGCTTACTACAAAAAGTGTCCTTAATCTGTCTCTTTTATTTTCGCGCTAACTTTTAAAGTGAGGGTTAATATGTCGTTCATTAGGTAGGCTGTCGGCAAATGAGGGTATTTCGTCATTGTTATCGGAGTGCGTGTTCGTAAGTGCCCTCGTCTCTCATTGTGAAGGTTGGGTAACGGGCTGTGTTGTGAGCCGTGAGATATATCATCACTTTAGCCGCTGGCAGCTTGCAACTCACATTATGTATGTTATTTCTTTTTGATCATTTTTGGAGCTTATCTTAGATGTTCTTTGATCGATTAAATTTACGATTTTGGGCGATTTTGATTTGACTATTGTATTATTAATGATGTTGACATTGTTAATGATGATTTTGACATTAAGATGAATGATTTTGACATTATTAATCATTATTACCAGCCAAATATATGTTACTAACACTAGTGTTTATGAAGTGTATGTAATTAAAAACCTAACTAAACTAACTAAAAACTAACAAATTGGATTTTATGATCTGTTATTATAAATATGATTTGAATTTGAATTAAAAAAATCTTTTTTTTATATACAACGTGTTTTTTTTTGATATCCCATAACTCTAGGGTATAATTGAGGCCATATCAAAGAATCAACTGGCATATGAGTTATGTTCCAATCCTTCGTTATTTTTTTTTTTCATTTTTCATACAAAATAATTCGGTAAAGTCACGATTATTAATGTAAAACACCCTTACGTGAAATATTACATGTCGACAAGGTAGCTTTCCCTTCACTAGCTGCCGCCGGGAAGCCCCGATACCAACATACCTACATATTTTATTTTACTATTTATTTTACTACACTACTGCGAAGTTTGGCAACCTCGCAAAAGTAAAGATTTGTCATACTGGTGACAATTTTTGACCTAATTTAATTATGATTGATGATATCTCCGAAACGATGCATTTTTGGACCACCTATTCTAGGAGTTTTAGTATTATTTTTACCTACAGAATATAACCCTAGAGTTATGGGATATAAAAAAAAACAGGTTGTATAATAATACTTATATTTTTTATTTTAATTGAATTAAAGGCGAAGGAACAAAAGTAACCTATTGAATGTTATTATTACACTAAATTCCGAGTTTCAGAAAATGACGATAGTTGCGGCTCGTCACAATAGGCCTCATCACCCTAAACGTCAAACTCTGCGTGACATCTAATATTATGCCCGCTCGTCCATTCAACCCTCCAGGGAGTCTCGTCGTATCTAATATTCTGCTTATAAATGCGAAGATAAGTTTGTTTGCTTTCTCGGCTCCATTGTGGATGTTCAGTCACATATTGCTCGTGTCAGGAAGATGGGCGGCGGGTGGCGCCAGGTCCCCAGGGCCACTCTACTGCTTCCACGCGAGTGCACACGAAGGCAATGATACACCGTTTGTACGGCTCTAATGTAAAGCTGTAACGTGTATATTTTCAGTTATTCCAACACTTTTGGCTCGTAAGAGTTATGTTAACAATGTGCTGTCGTGTTGTGTTCGTTTGAACTTTTGGATGTGAGTGACGCACCACACCGGCTGTCTCGAACAGGAGCGAAGGGCGCCAGATGCAGGTGGGACACAGACTCAAACAACCATTGTTACTGGTGCACAATTTTCGTAAAACTTTTGATGTGTACAAAAATGTTTACAAATAACATACAACATCCCGTTTGTTTTTCCCTGAAGGGTTTTAAGCAGAGTACTGTACACCCACATTTCGCCTCCCTTGTAATACGGGGCGAGCTTATTTCCAACAACCTGGCACACATCCAGATTTCGGGTAATATAAATTGTATTGAGTACCTCCTAAAAAGTCATTGATAAGCTAAATCCGCTCGTCCGCCTTTGTACAGTATTTTTTTATTACCCGACTGCTCCATAAGGAGGGTTATGTTTTTCGAGTGTATGTATGTATGTATTTATGTATGTATGTCTATTTCTTTGGCACGCTCTGTAGGCTAAACGGCTTGATGGATTTTCACATATGAGGTATCCTTAGACTCGTTTTAATTGTGGAAGTGACATAGGCTATAAAATTTTAATATGGCATCTGCGAATTACGCACTCAGGAGCCTTAGGGATGAATTGTACATAGAACAGTTAAAGGCTGTATATTATGTGCTGGTCGAGTCTAGGATAAGGTATAGCATCGTGCTCTGGGGAAATAGTTACAGTTATAACTGGCAGAGAGTGTTCATCTTACAGAAACGAGCCATAAGGACAATAGTCAGAATTGGACAACGTGTCTCATGCAGAGATTATTTAAAAAAATTAGGAATTTTAACAGTACCTAGCCTATATATATTGGTCCTTATAAGTCATTTTGCCAAGTATCTACATGAGTTTGAATCGCAAGAAGAACGTGAGATTAGAGAGAGCACGCGAAGAAAATTCTTTAAGCAACTAATAGCACCTAAATTTAATATAGTAGAGCATTGCTGGAAGTGCCAAGCTGTAGAGATATTGAATAAGTTGCCTTCTGAGTTAAGGATCCTGGTTTACAACACCCACTTGTTTAAAACAAAGTTAAAAGCCTTTTTATTAGAAAAATGTCTATATAATATTTCGGAACTAATGTCACACAATAATAAATAATAATATATATTTTTTTTTTTTTACTTTATATAATTTTAGAATCTTTTGACATTAATTTTAGAACTGTTTGACATTTTATTTTCAACCTGTTTGACATTGAATTTAAAACTGTTTGCACGATTTGAATTTTATTTGGAATGTTAATTCATTAGTATTTGTTATTGTATTATATAATTAATTTTTTTTTATGTAAATTGCATGTGTATAGGTTATATATTCGACACAATGTAAATTGTTTCAAATCAAAAAAGAGAGGGGGAATAAAAAAATATATTTTGTGATTATATTAATATGGGTATCAAATAAAAGCTAGTAAGTAGCCAACTCCAAATATATATATATATTATAACACTTTTAAGCTACTATTTTGAAACGAACTACAAAAAACAAATTATTAAAAAAACAATTAACTGAAAAGATGGAAACAAGATGAAAAGAAAACCAGTATCCTTTAAGTGTCAAAAATAAATAAATGCAGTCGGAGGCATCTAGGATGTTACGCACGTCTTAAAATTTGCCTCCGACTGCATTTATTTATTTTTGATACTTAAAGGATACTGGTTTTCTTTTCATCTTGTTTCCATCTTTTCAGTTAATTTTTTTGGAGTCAGGTTATTTTTTTTTTAATATTTTGTTTTATTTAAAGCTTTTTAGTGTTAATAATGAACATATTGTTTAGTTAAGTATTGGTAAGTTAAAAAGCTATACGACTTAGCAAAATAAGATAGGATAGGTTTTAGAAAAGCTAGCTTCTGCCCGCAACTTGGCGTGGAAGTAGCGTGGAAGTAGTAGAATAGCCACATTTTTATATAAAACGGCCTCGTTGGACTAGTGGTCGGAAGCGTTCATGTTGAGCATGAGGTTCTGGGTTCGATTCCCGGGGTTGGCAAAGTGTTATTGGGTTTTTAATCTGAAATTTCTCAGAAATAGTCCGAAATCTGAGTTTGTGCCCAGTTAGTAGCAATAGGCTTGCCCCCTATTACATGGGGACCTAAACATAACTGGCAAAATGTGGATGTACTATACGGTACACTTCTGCCTAACCCTTATACAGGCGTGATGTTATGTTATTTTTTATAATAATTCCCTGTATACTACGTTTGTAGTTTTGATCTCAGCAGCCAAAATACACAGAGACTCAAGACTGGTGCGCGGGATCAATTGACGTTCAGTTGTCTGTGTAAGAACAAGTTTTAGTCCTGAGGTCGACTTCGCAGTTTTCAGTGGCAATTCCCCATTGCTAGCCAATGCCAAAAGGGTCTTGATAGACAGACAGACGGACGGACAACGAAGTGGTCCTTAAAGGGTTCCGTTTTTTCTTCGGCAACATCTTGCGGTTTTGATTTTGACTCCATTATTGTCGTCAGCACCCTCGAAAACCATGAAAACGACACCTATAACAAAAAAATCACAAATTTTCGGTAACGCCATTTTAAATTTTGATTTTGAACTCATTATTGTGGTCAGTGCCCTCAAAAACCATGAAAACAAGACTCATGACGAGAAATTTGCAAATTTTTGGTGGCGCCATGTTGCAGGCTCCTTCCTCCTACCTCCTTCTGCGAAGCAGTAATGCTTGCGAAGGATGAGGCGGAACGCGTGAGGGAGAGGCAAGGTTCGTGCCCTCACACCCCTAGTCGCCGCAGGAGACGCCCCGGGCGTCGGGAATCGCAAGCCGATTTCCGGCTACCGCAGGCGCGGGCCTGCGGACGGTGAGCGATGGGTAGCTCGTCAACCGATAAGGACCAGGCCCGGATCAACAGCGCGTTGTATTCCACGCGCGCCTCAAAGTTTTGTCAGCACCAACCGACGGGGTCCGTTAGAGCCAATGCCTGCCAGGGATGTGAGTTTGGCCGAAAGGGATATCGTGGCCCTGGCACACAGGCACAGAAAATCTTTACCGTTGCAGCTACACAAAATTGGTCTTAGGCGACTGTCCTTAAAACTTTGAGACATTTTGATCTGCATTCACAGATTTAAAAAATAAATTACAGTCAGCAAGAAAACGAGCTATTTTCACTTTTTTATGCCAATAGATCCTGTTTCATAAGGGAGAGTAGACCAACTGAGATTTGTTGCATCGGACTTGGTACACTTGCGCGAACCCACTTGCGCGAAAAGATGTTGTGATTTTGTGATGATTTTTCGTCATGGGTGTCGTTTTTATCGTTTTCGAGGTCTCTGATAACAAAACTGAGGTCAAAATCAAAATTCAACATGGCGCCACCGATAAATTTGCAAATTTCTCGTCATGGGTCTCGTTTTCATGGTTTTTGAGGGCACTGACAACAATAATGGGGGCAAAATCAAAATTTTAAATGGCGTTACCGATAATTTGTGAATTTTTTGTTATAGGTGTCGTTTTCATGGTTTTCGAGGGTGCTGACGACGATAATGGAGTGAAAATCAAAACGCAAGATGTTGCCGAAGAAAAAACGGAACCCTTTAAGGATCACTTCGTTGTCCGTCCGTTTGTCTGTCTGTCAAGACCCTTTTGGCATTGGCAAGCAATGGGGAATTGCCACTGAAAACTGCGGAGTCGACCTCAGGACTAAAACTGGTTCTCACACGGACAACTGTGCGTCACTTGCTCCCGCGTCACCAGTCTTGAGTCTCTGTGTATTTTGGCTGCTGAGATCAAAACTACAAACGTAGTATACAGCGATTTTTTATACAAAATAACATAACATCACGCCTGAAGGGTTAGGCAGAAGTGTATCGTATGGTACATCCACATTTCGCCAGTTATGTTTAGGTCCCATGTAATAGGGGGCGAGCCTATTGCCACTAACCGTTTAAGTGTATTAAATAACACTTTTCCTGACCCGGGAATTGAACCCAGGACCTCATGCTCAACATTAGCGCTTCCGACCACTAGTCCAACGAGGCCGTTTTCTATAAAAATTTGGCTATTCTACTACTTCCACACCAAGTCGCGGGCAGAAGCTAGCTTTTCTAAAACCTATCCTATCTTATCTTGCTAAGTTGTATAGCTTTTTACCAATACTATCTAAACAATATGATCATTAATAACACTAAAAAGCTTTAAATAAAACAAATTATAAAAAAAAAAATAACCCGACTGCAAAAAATGAACTGAAAAGATGGAAACAAGATGAAAAGAAAACCAGTATCCTTTAAGTATCAAAAATAAATAAATGCAGTCAGAGGCATCTAGGATGTTACGAACTTATTTATTTTTGATACTTAAAGGATACTGGTTTTCTTTTCATCTTGTTTCCATCTTTTCAGTTCATTTTTTGCAGTCGGGTTATTTTTTTTTTAATAATTTGTTTTTTTACTTGTGCATAAAGTTTTAATAAATAAATAAATCAACAACAGGTAACAAATATGATTTAGTGGCTGTTTCCCTTCACAGTGAGTTGACCCAGAACCACGCGTGGGTGATCGTGTCGCTGTCTACTATGTACGTCCAGCTGTATTGAGTATTAATGGCCGCAGCAACACGGTATCATCACGGCTCGCTGTTTACACACATTAAACTTCATTTAACTAGTTTATACTAGCAGTCCATTGTACAAATAGGGAAAGGTAGGTATGTATGTAGAGAAGGTCTGTATCGTTCAGCATACGCCGTTAGAAAAATTCGTGATTTAACTGATTTAGAGACAGCCCGCTTAGTATACTTTAGTTATTTTCATAGCGTAATGTCGTACGGTATTCTGTTGAGGGGAAATGCCGTCGATATTCAGTAAATTTTTGTTTTACAAAAAAGGGCAATTCGTTCAATTTATAAATTAAGTCCCAGACACTCCCTCAGAGACAAATTTAAAGATATTAATATAATGACTGTAGCTTCTCAGTACATTTATGAAAATCTTTTGTATGCACATAAAAATATTAATATGTTTAAAAAATACAGTGATATCCATAATGTAAACACTAGGAAAAAGCACAAATTTGTTGTTCCAACAACCAGGCTTAAAAAAATAGGCTCATTTAGATGCCAGTGTATACGTTTTTATAATAAACTTCCTAGCCATATTCAAGAATTAAGCCTTAATAAATTCAAATGTTTTATAAAGCGGAAACTATGGCAGAAAGCCTTTTATACTGTTAAAGACTATATTGAGGACAAAAAGGCTTGGGATTGAGCTGCTCCAATAAATTTACAGTGAATCTTGGTTTGATTTATATATATTTTTTTTTTGCCAACTATTTATATTTTTCTTTTTGTTATTTATATACCATTTTACATTAACAATGACATGAATATTTACTTCGTAAAGTATTATTATGAATGTGAGGACTATGTGGGTCATTGTTTTTGTTTTTTTTTCTTTCTCTTAGTTTTAATGATGGTCTGGTAGTTTGAGTACTTTATGCGGCCTACCCAAATGTCCTTTCTTTGGTATTGTTCGTCGAATCGTTGAGCTCCTTAAGTTTTGAGTTGAGCTGCACGATAACTGACAAATGCGTGCACTGACTGGACAGGTCCACTCAAATCTGTGTTGTTCTTTCATCAAAAGACCATTTCAGACACCAATCTATATGGTCCCCAAATGATCTGACCAATATCAGCGATGTAATCCCCCAACCGAGACGAAATTCAAATCTTGTTTATAACGAACACTGTGTACGTTTTATACAAGATTTGAATTTCGTCTCATGCAGTTGAAGTATGTGGGGAGGGATTTTATTATAACATTTTAAACAGTACCCCATGAAAGATGAGTCTACGTAATAGGAGGCAAGCCTGCCGCCACTAGCCGGGCACAAATCCTGACTTCAGACTGTTGCTGAGAACTTCCAGATGGAAAACCCAATAATTTTTTGCCTGACCCGGGAATTGAACCCAGGACCTCTTGCTAATCAGTAGCGTTTGCGACCACTAGACCAACGAGGCAGTTTTTTTATAAAGAATGTGGCTGTTATTTTAATATATTGTGATTTCTTACGACTTCCTCGCGAACGAAGTCACGGGCAGAAGTTAGTATTAAATAAATAAAAATCATGCGTTACATATTCAATTATTTTTTATTTCCGACGACCGCACATAACTGAAATAATTACCGCAACGGTTATCTAAATATCAACATGGTTCAGTGTATATAGCAGCTTCTGACTGAGCTTTCTACAGTTTTTCTGTTACGTGGCTCAAGGCAAAATTCACGTGATTCCAGCCATGTTTACGGTACCTCTCAGGCCCACCCTCGCTCCTAGGCCCCGTACTTGTTGCTACCAATACCATAAGCCACGGTGCTCAACAAATCAACAAATGTTCAAGTAGATTTGTCATGGTAAGACCGAACCCCCCCAGGATAGAGGGGGTTAACAAATGAGCCCTTTGGTGTTTGCACTGAGGTTTTTGTTTCATTTGAAGTTAGTTTGGGCTATTTTTTTTAACGCGTTCGTTTTATGTCACATTGGCAATATAAATTAATAATGGTGTCGATAATGTTCGGTTCACCCTTTTCTGTAGTCGCAAAAAGCTGAGCGATTTATAGCTGTGTCAATGTGAGTTACAAAAAAAGTCTGTTAGAGCCCAAGATATCACAAACATTGTGCTGAAAGTTTGTGCGTGTCGCATGGGTAGCAGGGGAGGGGTGGAGGGACATCATGTTGCTGTTCAGTTGATGGCAACTTTTTAAACTTTGAAAAATGAGTGAAGTGAACTCTGCTCGTAAATTATAAATGATAATAATATGAAAGTTTTCGGTACAGGTTCTCACAGAGTCCGGCTTTGCGGGTTTATTTATGTTTTGTCTGGGTACTTACTGTAAAAACCGCTAATTAATATTACTTACTACTCTGACACCGGAGGAGATACAGGCCACGTCCTGGTTTGGGTGTCAGGAGTTTCACAAAATCTAGCATGTACCTTTTTTTTTTTTTTTACGCTGAGAAATGCGTTACGCATGCCCGCTCGTGGGGGACAAGACGGGGTATGTGGGAATCCTGTTACACATACAGTATACCCACTAAAACTCAGCGGTGTTCCCACAACGCCGTGATGGGAGGGCATGGGAAACCGGCGCAGCCTTGCTGGCGGGCCCCGCATGCCCCCCAGTTTACTGGGGGGCTATGGGAATGACCGGGAACACCTGGTCATTCCCATCCGACACTGGTGGAGATCCGTGCAATACAGGCAAGGGTGCCCCCGCACCCGTTGCCTGCTGGCCTCCACCTGGGAGGAGTCGAAGATGACTTTCATATTGACGTCTTCTTCAACCCCTCCTCCGCCTGCGGAGCGGCGCCACGAGAGGGTCGTCCTCCCGCACGCGCTCCGCGTCCTCCTTCTGTGACATTACTTCCTCACAGAAGGAGGCGACTGTTGCCCAGGCCTCCTCGCTTTCCAGCATCGAGTTGACGACACTGGGAAGCGAGAGGTCCGGCCCGACCGCTGCGACCAGACTACGGCGCAGCTCGGACCAGGCCGGGCACACCTCTAGGGTGTGCTGTGCCGTATCCTCCGCCGAGCCGCAATCGTGGCACGACGGGGTCTCCTCTCTTTGGATCCGGTGCAGGTGCGATCCGAAGCACCCATGGCCAGACAACACCCGCACCAGACGGAAAGAGAGGAAACCATGGGACCGCTCGAGCCAATCCTTCAAGACCGGCCCGAGCGCGTCCAGCGTCCGGCGGCCGAAGGCGGCAGAGGCGAGGTCCTCCGTCCAGTGATGGACGATTGCCTCCTTCGCCTCCCGCCGCACGGCCTCCCGCTCTTCTGCGGCGGAGAGCACTCCGAGCGCCTTCCGCCGTGCCGTCCACTCTGGTCAGCACCCATGCCTCGAGCTCCCAAGGAGGGGTGCCGGCCAGAGCGCACGCCGCCGAGAATCCCACCGAACGGTAGGCCCTCGCCACCCGCAGTGCAATGGCCCTTTGGGGCCTGCGGATGGCAGTGACGTTCTCCCTCCGGTGGAGGGCATCCGCCCAGATTGGGGCCCCGTAAAGGGCCATGCTTCTTAGGATGCAGGCATACAAGCGCCGGCATCGCGCCTTCGGACCCCCCAGGTTCGGGAGGAGCCACGACAGGGCATTCGCGGCCTTCAGCAGGCGCGTCGACAGCCCGCTAAAGTGTGGGCCGAAGCGCCACCTGCTGTCGAGTACAAGGCCCAGGTACTTCATTTGGGCCTTGACTCCGATCCGGACGCCCTCTACGTCAATGTGGCCGTCTGGGGGGATGCGCTGCCGAGGCCCGTGGAAATACACGGCCTCGGTTTTATGTAGCGCCACCTTCAACCCTAGGCGGCGGATCCTCCCTGCCACTAAGGATCCGCCAGCAGAGGCCAGACTGGCCGCCTCTCTGAAGTCCCTCCCCCGGGCAATGACGAGAGTATCATCTGCGTAACAAATGATGCTCGTGCCACGGAGAAGGGTCCCCCGCAGGAGCCAGTCGAATCCAATGTTCCACGTCGGACAGGTCCGGCCCCACCGTCACCAGCAGGCTTTCTAGCCGGTTGGCGATTATCCCCTCGAACATCTTACCGACCTCATCGAGCAAAACGATGGGCCGGTAAGCCGAGGGGGAGTCCGCCGATCTAGCATGTACCTAGTCTAATTACTGTAAGGATCTCAGTTACTTAAGTAATTAATTGTCGGGTTAACAATGAGTTGTAAATTATTAGTGTTTGTTTGATCCGAGTAGCGGGTGGAAGACACTGCTCCCCACCCTTGGGCGGGAAAAACTCATAATACTTAATTGCTTCCCTCTCTAGGAAGGGAATGAATTTTAAAAATATAACTAAATTTGATTAGGTAGTCGGCTACGAAAAATTTAACATAATTAAAAAAATATCGATTAAAATAAAAACAAATGCTGCGGTCTTGTGAGTTGTGTATAAACAGCGAGTGTGAATTAAAAAAAATACTTAAGCGAGACGGCCCGCGGCGGTGACGCGGTGTGTTCCATGTTTAAAATTTAAAAAAGACTAATTAATTTGGCGGCATACTACTGTAAGCTGCAGTGAAATTGAGAATCTCGATTTTATAGACTAATATTTGATTACTTAATTAATAAAAATGAGTTCAAGCGATTCTGAAATGTTGACCCCAGATTCGGTTAAAGACGAGGCTTAAACAGTAATCGAAAATCTTTTGCTAGAAATTTCAAAGGAAAGATATTTAAATATATACTATGATTTTATGAAGTGGTGCGCAAACAAGAACATTAAATATTTAAGAAAAACTAAAAAGAATACCTTTTGGAATGAAAAGTAGAGTGTTTAACACGGCTGAAATTCACCAATTCCTACTCGGACTATAGCCGCCCTCGCTACGCTCGGGAGTCTAAATACCCAACCCGACTCAATACTCAATATAAAGCGCTAGGAAGTGGTTTATGGGGAACTGTCTCATGTAATTTTTGACGTTCGAAAAGTGCTGATTCTCAGCCTAGGTTGAATAAATGACTTTTGATTTTTTGTTCCACATGTTAATCCTTCCCCTATACGGGAATTGATTCCTTTCGACCCTAGTGTAACAATCTACTATTCTTTGGTATCTTTTAACTACACTGTTGCGGCGGCCTTAGCCTTAGGGTGAAAATCGAAATTTTCTTAGTGGACTGTATCAGGGGCGGTTCAGTGACACAAGTAGGTGGTTTGGTGGTGTGAGAAATAACAAATGGTACCTGCTTGGTTAGCTATGGCGAAGACACGGTGAGAAGCTTCCTTAGCCACGTGGCGGCGGCCCGTCCAGGATATCACGTACGGACTTCGTTCGCACTTTCCACAACACACAGACACACACTTGCACTGTTTAATAACAATCCTCGTTCTTCGCGGTGAAATATGAGTCCTTTTCGAGTTTGGGTTTATTTTGACCCACAAGCAGCGATGTCGATGAGAAACTTTGACGGCACGGTTGGCGCAGTTAGTTAAGCGATTGACTGCTGCGCTGCGTGTCGCGGGTTCGATTCCCGCACGGAACAAATATTTGTATGACCTACAAGTAGTGGTTCCGGGTCTGGCTGTTTGTGTATGTGAATTTAAATGTTTGTAAACGCACCCACAATACAGGAGAAATTCCTAGTGTGGGGCAACGTTTTTAAAAAACCAAAAAAAACCAAACCAACCAAACTGGCGGTTTTCTTCAGGGCGGTGGCGTAGGCGCCATGATGAATCTTCCTTTTCGCTCTCGCTCAGGCATTATAAGGGTGCGGAAGGGAGAGAGAAAGCGGAAGGGAGAAAGGAAGTGGAAGGAATCTTGTGTCGCACAGATACCAAATAAAGTTGCCATTAATTAGGCATGAAGTACAAAACTAAGTGAGTTATGGCGTTAACATTCCTCGCGGCCTTAAAGGGTTATCTCCTAGAGGCCAGGATAGAGGAGGCGCATTATTATTAACAATCACTACTACAGTGCCTTCCTTTATCATACCTCCATCAGGTTTATTCCATTTTAAGCGGGATTGTAAACTATGAAGATACTCGCTTCGCCATCTTTTCCAGTACGACTGGACTAATTTATCCATAAGAGAGTGTCTTTGAAGCAGGTTATCAGACAAGAAACCTGCTTCCGCGGCGGGCAATGAGTTAAGCGGTACAGTATGTAAAAAATGCGAAGGGGTAAGAGCTTTAGGCTCTCCCGGATCAGCGCTAAGAACAGTAAGAGGTCTGGAGTTCAACAGGCACTCTATTTGAGAAAGAATTGTAACTAATTCTTCATAAGAGAGGAGTTGTTGACCTATTGTCTTGAAAAGATGAGTCTTCACGGCCTTCACCATGGACTCCCAGCATCCACCGAAGTGCGGTGACGCGGGCGGAATAAATTGCCAATTAATGCGATGCTCAGCGAGCTCCTCTTCAAAGCGCGGGCGGTATTCTTTATTTATGAACATATACAAGTCGCGTAAAAACGAATTAGCTCCTCTAAAATTCGTCGCGTTATCCGAATACAGACATTGTACCGGTCCACGGCGGGATAAAAAACGTTTCAACGCGGCTATGAACGAAACAGTTGTAAGATCTGTAGCTAATTCGATGTGAACAGCGCGAGTGGTCATACAGGTGAAGATACATAAGTAACCCTTACGACTCTTAGTACCTCGAGCGCGTATGGGCACGTACTGTATAGGGCCGGCGTAATCACACCCTGTATAAGAAAAAGCTTTGGTAGCAACATTTACTCTAGATTTAGGGAGATCGCCCATCATCGGCGGATCATGAGGTCGTGGTTTCCACCTGTGGCATGCGTTGCACTTGTGGATTCTGTGACGAATAATTAGTCTAGCGGACAAAATCCAATACCTATGGCGCAATAACGACATAATTAATTCTGGACCTGCATGTAAATATTTTTTATGATAATAGTCAACGAGGATATCAACTATGCGATCATGCCGGGGCAACATTACGGGGTGTTTACTACTATAGGCCTCAGCCGAATAAGTTAATCGACTTCCAACGCGGATCAAATCATCACCATTTACAAATGGCTTGAGTTTAATAAGACCGGGAGAACAAATTTTATTATTTTTTAACTCGGAATAATCCTTCATGAAGTGTTTTCTTTGAACATGACGCAACAAAATGGTTTCAGCGAACTCTAGGTCGCTAGCGGTAACAGCGTCAGTTCGACGCGGGAGTTTTTTCATAAAGCGGAATATGAAAACAATAATACGCCGCAACTTGCTCCACGACGTACGTTCTGCTAGTGCGAGTAGAAGCGAATTGTCCGAACTTGATTCCGTGACTATGGGGTGCGCGTGGACCTTTTCTTCCGGAATGGGCTCCGAATTCAAGTTAGTAACCTTATGAATGGGCCATTCGGAAGGATCGCGCTTAGCCCAAGCGGGTCCGTGCAACCATAATGGGTGCTCAATGAATTTGTCAGGTGTTAAACCACGTGACAAACAGTCCGCCGGGTTTTCAGTACCAGCTACGTGGTAGAAATTCTCCGCGGGGACGTTGTCTACGATGCGAACGACACGATTGGCCACAAACGTGTGCCAACGATGCGGAGAAGAATTTATCCAGCAAAGAGTCACCTTAGAATCGGTGAATGCGTAAATATTGGTAACATTATAACGTGGATTATAAGTGTCGTGAACACGTCGAAGAAGCCTAGCGAGGAGCTCGGCACCGCAGAGCTCCAATCTAGCGATAGTTAATGGTTTAACCGGCGATACCTTCGACTTGGCACAAACCAGCTGAACGATCACGTCGTCGTCTCGAGTGATATGCGCATAGATGACAGCGCCGTAGGCGCCTTCGCTGGCGTCGGAAAATCCAATTAGGCGAAGAATACAATTTTCGACAATACCTAAATGGCGCGGAATTTTAAAATCATTTAAAAGCGGCAGGGCAGAGCGAAAATTTTGCCAAATATTTATGATGTGACGCGGGGGAGTGTCATCCCAATCAAGCTTCAATAACCACAACTCTTTGATAAGTAGTTTAGCATAGAGAACTACAGGCGCGACTAGACCCATGATGTCCCACAGTCCAGCTTATAGCGCGTTTAGTACACGTATCTGGCGGTGCGGAATTAAGAAATTCAAAACAATCATTTGACCTACACCAGCGCAAGCTGAGGACCTTTTGCTCCACCGACTTGGCGAATTCTAGTTGTTCGGTCAACCTATGCGACGCAGGAATGCTGTTTAGAACAGTTCGAGAGTTACTGGTCGATTTGACCAACTCAAACTGACCTCCTCTAAAGAGCTTAATCAGTTCGTTCGAAACCCGGACTGCACGCGATTCGGAGCTTACGCTACACACTATGTCATCCATATACAGCGAGTCTGCGATGATAGCGCTAGCGCGCGGGAAATGATGACCATCGTCTTGAACCAACTGTTGTACTGTACGGATCGCATGGTAAGGACTTGACTTGAGACCAAAACAGACGCGGTTAAACTGATATATAACCAGAGGATCGTTTGTACTGAAACGATATAAGATGCGTTGAAAGCGACGATCGCTTTCTCTTACTTTAATCTGTAAGAACATTTGCCGACAATCAGCCGAAAGTGCGAATGCGAACAAGCGGAAATTCAAAATTATAGTAAATAAGTCGCCCTGTAAATTTGGGCCACTGTGTAAAATACCGTTGAGAGATACTCCAGTACTCGTTTTAGCACTAGCGTCTAACACGGAGCGTCTTGTCTAAACGTACAACTGCGTGATGCGGAATTACATAGTCAGGACAACTACTGTCTGAACTATCGAGAGGAGCAGGCGATAAATATCCTTTCTCAATATATTCGCGGATGACGTCATCATACGCAGTACGTAACTCTGGTGCGGATTCTAGTTTCTTTTCTAGGCAGAAAAAACGTTTTTTCGCGACATCGAGTGAGTTCCCCAATGAGAACACATCGCTGCGAAATGGTAAGGCTACAGAGTATCTACCTGTGTCCTCATCACGTTCCGTGGTCGAATTATAAAAGTACTTGCACTAAAGTTCGTCGAGCGATTTGCTCGTCGAAAGAGCGACGGGCGCTTCATCAACCTGCCAGAATTTTCTTAATGCCGATTCTAACGAGTCTTTGTCAGATGGGTGCGAAACATATGAGCAGCAAGACAGTGAATTTTTATTACGACATACAGGCAACGCGGGCACAGTGCCCATGATGACATAACCGAGTACTGTCTGCATGGCGGGCGGCGCGGAGGAGTTGCTGCTAACTACGCGGGGCAGCATAAGATGTGGATAAAGTGAAGCCCCGATCAGCACATCGATGCGACCGGGTGTTCCGAACGATTCGTCGGCGAGCGGTAAACCTTTTAAGTAAGGCAAGGCGGAGGTATCTACGAGAGCGGTAGGTAGATTGTCGGTGATAGCATCGACAACTAGCGAATTAACGTTAAAAGTAACGTTCGGATTAAAGCGGGAAGAGAAAGCGAATTGTACGGAACCCTTAACGGATTTTTCCGTACCACCGATACCCTTAACGGAAGGCGTATCAGATGAGTGTCTAGACAAACTTAATCGTTTGCAGCATTCTACGGTAATAAAATTAATGTGTGAGCCACTATCTAATAGACAACGAATAAAATGTTCTTTATCATAAGCATCTCGAACTATTACAGTAGCGGTTGACAACAAAATACTCGTGTTACATTGCGGCTTTGATGCGCGGGAGTTCGAGTCGTAAAGGATCGACGCAGCAATGGACGCGTTACATTGCGGGGCGCTCTGAACAGCGGCGGCGTGAATATGTTGCTCGCTCGGAGCCTGTGCGTGCGACAAGGACAGCTGCGCGGTGGCAGCAGTGCTATCACACGCGCGAGCCGTGGCGTTTGAATCTGATTGTTTATGTGCGGTATTATCAACAGTGTTCGATACTATAGTCGCGTGCGATTCGCGATTAAAGTGCAAAAGCGTGTGATGTTTATTATTACAAGCCTTACATCTAGATTCAGATTGGCAAACTTTGGCCTTGTGTTTAATACTTAAGCAGTTAACGCATGCATCCTTTTGCTTCGCCGATTTGAAACGATCACTTGGTGTCATTTTAGATAAGGCAGGACATTTATATAAATGTTCATGGACAATGCTATCACACAAACATTTTGCGGATTTATCAATTATAGTGTAGGATTGCGGTTGCGGAGTTTTGGATGTCTTTTTATTTAAAGGATTGTTATTAGACTGAGTGGAACTCGAGCTATTTAAAGCTTTAATATTTTGTAAAATGCGAGATTGATTTTTAATGAACTGTACTAAATTGTCGAATTTAGGAATTTCGTCGTTTGAGTTCATTTCGAAAAGTCGAGCGGTTTCAGAATCGACCTTTTTTATAGCGACATGAAAAAAAATCAAATCTGATAAATCATTTATTTTAAGGTTTTTTAATGCGTTTGCGGCGGAAACAAAATTATCAGAAAAGGATTCGAAATTTTGAATAGATGCGGTATTAAAAGATTTATGATCAAACATCCGATTAAGGTAACTAGAAGCCAACATACGTTTGTCTTCGTATTTGTTTATGAGTGAACTAAAAATTAATTGGTAATTGTCGCCATTAGGGCAAACTCCTGAGAATGCGGTTTGAGCCTTATCTGTCAATTTCCCCATCAAGTAATATAATTTCTCCGAATCAGTCAATGTATTATTTTCGTGTACCGTGCTTTTAAAATTAGCATAGAACAGAGGCCAGTTACGAATGTCGCCATCGAATGACATAATTTCAATGGGAGGCAAGCGAACTGATTGTTTATTGACACCACTACCACTAGAAGTAGGTGCTGATGTGTCTGCTAATTTTGAGTAATTCGAATGATTATATTTAATTCGGCAATATAATTCCTCAAAACTTATCCACGACTGTTCATCAACCGTATTTTTTGGGTTTTGTTTCAGAAGAAGCGAGTTATATTTATTAAATGCCTCGAGGAACTCGGTGCGCATCGCATCAACATTGACACACGCACACATGAACTTCTCTAGTGGTTCCGCACCGAACTTCATCTTTTCCATTAAATTGTAAATGATTTGCATGCGGGCAAAGATAATATTTCGATATGACAGCGCCATTTGAATGGCGGATTCTATGGGATCATCCAAATCAATGGCTGCTTTCTTAGACATTTTCAATATTTTGTTGGTTTATAATGTAGGTAAGTCTAAAATAAATCGCGAACTTCAACGAGTTGTACGCGGTGCGGAATTGGTAGGTACCCACGAATATTGTACCGAACGATGACGAAGCGAGCGAGCAGTAGGTGAAATATATTTTTCTACCTACCTACATAAATTAAATATTATTTTGAGCGGGATGCGAAATACCTGTGAATGTACGTAATGACAACGTAGGTATTGCAATAAATGAATGCGGTTTATTTTAAGAGTTTAAGGAACGAAGATTGAAATGAAACGTAGTTGCGGGATGAGAATATACGGATAGAATAATGATATTCGTTATCGAGAGGATAAAGAAAAATAGGTATCCGTGATCGTAGGACCAAAAATGTTGCGGCGGCCTTAGCCTTAGGGTGAAAATCGAAATTTTCTTAGTGGACTGTATCAGGGGCGGTTCTGTGACACAAGTAGGTGGTTTGGTGGTGTGAGAAATAACAAATGGTACCTGCTTGGTTAGCTATGGCGAAGACACGGTGAGAAGCTTCCTTAGCCACGTGGCGGCGGCCCGTCCAGGATATCACGTACGGACTTCGTTCGCACTTTCCACAACACACAGACACACACTTGCACTGTTTAATAACAATCCTCGTTCTTCGCGGTGAAATACGAGTCCTTTTCGAGTTTGGGTTTATTTTGACCCACAAGCAGCGATGTCGATGAGAAACTGGCGGTAGGTACTACTTAATCTGTGCTGGCGGTTTTCTTCAGGGCGGCGGCGTAGGCGCCATGATGAATCTTCCTTTTCGCTCTCGCTCAGGCATTATAAGGGTGCGGAAGGGAGAGAGAAAGCGGAAGGGAGAAAGGAAGTGGAAGGAATCTTGTGTCGCACAGATACCAAATAAAGTTGCCATTAATTAGGCATGAAGTACAAAACTAAGTGAGTTATGGCGTTAACATACACTTTTCTCTTAAAAATTCTGATACTTAGTCTTAGTACAAAGTCATTTACTATAATTATGAATTTGTAGAAAATTGACCATTAATTAATAATCAATTAATATCGTGAAATGCTATTTTTTCACCCAATTTTACAAAACTGCGTGTATGTCGGAAACTAAATACCGGGAACTGGAACCTTTTTGCTTGAACGCACACAAATTATTAAATTACTTACTACTTTACTTATAAAAAATTACTTAAATTATTATTATACAACTGATGCGTGATGCCCCAGCCCCGAGCGCGACTGCTGCGCCGCAGTCGTCAAAACGACAATTTTTTTTGTATTTTTTTGTAAGAAGCGAAAAATTGGTTGTTTGTTATTATTTGTTTGTGTTTGTTTTAGTGCATCTGTATATAGTTTTATTTTTATTTTATATAGATAAGTGTAGCATTAAGTTAATATAATTATATGATCAATGCAGGCAGTAGCGACGCCAGAAACAATGCCAGTCAACCTGTCACATCGGCCGATGTCCAGCTGATGAGATGCCCGTATTACTCACACACACGCTTCTTTATGTATGGTGTTAAAATGCATAGAACCGCTGCTGCCCATTCTCTAATAAGTCCCTCAATCGCCTTTTACGACACCCACGGGAAGAAATAGGTTGGTGGTATTATTTTTGTCCGGCACCGCACGGACACAAACAAAACACATAATTTATTAAATTAAATTAAACATAAAGTTTGTATATATTTTTGTAATCACCTTTTAAAACCCTTTATTTTGGTACCCCATTCGATAGGATTGCGAGGTTTTTTTTTTTTTAATCACCTTTTGGTGCCAAAAATCCGCCCTCTTGATTTTTTTAAATTTTAATATACCCAGTGACACTCGCGCAATAAAACCGAATCTAACGAAATATTATTCATCAACATCGGTTGAACCGTTTAGTAGTTACGAGGAAACATAGGGACGGACATACATACTTACATACATACAGTCAAACACATAGCCCTCCTTTTTTGGCTTCGCCGCAGTACCCAAAAGGATGGCAGCATTGCCACGTTGTATGGCAATGCTGATCCTTTGGCCAAAAAATACGCCAGCCTCTGGTCCCGTGAGGAGTCGACCAACCACTTGGCGATGTCTGAATTTATATTGTCTTCTAAAATTGGGGAACCTGGGAGATGCAGTGAACTCTTTCTAAAATTTTGATCTGTGGGGCTATTACATTAAATTTCTCTAGGGTCAATTGTCTGTCGGTAATGTCGGAAAGGTTTTGATGGGATAAGGTTCAGGCCAATAGATTAAAATGGATGTTTGAGGAAAAAGTCTTTCAAAACAGTGTTTACATCACCTTCTAGCGTTCCATCATCTAAATACCATACGTAAAATTTTGAATTTAGCTTCTAGATAATTGGATGAATAGCCAAGCTGAAAATGACTAGCCCTAGAGGGTCACCTTATTGGCATCCTAGTGCGGTACCTGTAACATTGCCACATAAAACCATAAACTTCGGGTAGTTCCTTTTAGACTTCAGGCAACAAAGTTGACAGAGTTAAAGGTATTCTTAACGTCGACCTTGAGGATGAGCTCACCTTTGTTGGAGTTCAAAAAGGTGGAAAGGCCACGCACGGCAGCCTCACGGCTCCCTTTCGAGCCAAAACTAAGCTGCCGTGCGGTGAAACTTAGCTGTAAGCTATTCGCTATACAGCTTACAGCATATTTTGGCTGCCGTACGTCTGTAGTTGCGATATAGACAGAAGAATTGCTCTATCATGGAAAAAGTACTGGGGTCTCAAGGAAATAATGAAAAACAAAAATATCAACATGTACATAAAAAAGAAAGTTTTCGAAATGGCAATACTACCATGCCTAACATATGGCTGTCAGACATGGTCATTGAGAAAGGAAGACGAGGAAAGGCTAGCTGTATGTCAGAGGAGAATGGAGAGAAGCTTACTGGGTTTGAAAATCTCGGACAAAGTAAACAATAAGACAATAAGGAATAGGACAAAAATAGCAGATGTAAAGAGAAGAATAAGGACGTTAAAATGGAGGTGGGCTGGACACATTTGCAGACTTAGAAATGATAGGTGGGCAAAAAGGGTTACAGAATGGATACCACTTGAATGTAAGAGGAAGAAAGGGAGACCCAGAATGAGATGGAGAGACATTTTCACCCAGCAATGCGGACCAGGCTGGATGAGGAAGGCGCGTGAGAGGGACAAGTGGAAAGATTTAGGGGAGGCCTACGCCACAGAGGCGTCAACTACATAAATATAGTTTTGTAAATATATGTTAATAAGTAATAGGTGTATAATAGGTTTATAAAGTGATAGTGTCATGAGACAGGCATCTAAACTACTTATGTGTTAGGGTAGTTATTTTTTTATTAACGTCTGTACTTGCACCCAACGGTGATGGGATTAATGCCGCCGTCCTTCTTGCGCAGGGCACGTAGGTTGGCCCCGTATAAGACATCGACGACGGCCTCGTTCACACCCCCGGTGAGCATGAGGGTCATCAGGGCCACAAGCTCTTTCAAAACCGACTCACCTGTTTCGCCGGCGCCAGAACTCTATAGATCCTTTAGATATTGTGAAGTCAGGCCGTCGAGGCCACCAGCGGAACCACTTCGGCAGGAGCTCACGGCTGCAATCAACTGGGGGGCCGAAACGCTTAAGAAGATTGAATTTAGGTCAGGAGAGTCGCCCCCGACTCGGGAATGGTGAGACCATCTGCAGGCGTTGGATGTTTACTCTCTAGAGCAGTTAGCGTTTCTGAAGAGTAAGGCGCCACCACATCGCTGCTGACCAGAATCCTGGCCGCTCCCCTGATGGCGCCTATACTTAATTTGGATTCCACATGTGAAAATAATTCACCACTAAGTACATCATTTTAGCCGAAAGACGTCCACTGCTGGACATGGGCCTGTCCAGCAGTGGACGTCTTTCGGCTGAAATGATGATGATGATGACACGCACTCAAAATATAAATAAAAAGCCCCAAGCGCCACCACGGACCACCATGGACCACCACGGACCACCACGGACCACCACGGGCCTGATTCAAGAGGCAGTACTCCTCGATACGGCTCGCATCGTGAGGAGGTTCCTATCTCCTGGAGCCCTAACCACCGATAGCTCGGACCCTGCTCCCGATGCCGGCAAACCACTATTTTTTGTATTTTTAAATGGTTTTATATATTCTAATATTTAAAAATATAATTTTTATATAAGTATTTAATGAAATAAATCAAATAATAATATAATCTTTATTGACACCGTATCTCAAACTGTAAAAATTCCAACAAAATCTGTTCGGTATCATTTTGAGAATTGTACTTTCACTAATTTGTTTCAATAAATTAAAAGTTATTAACAACACAAGTCTGTTTTTTTCCTCGCAAGTGTGTTGAAAACCGTTGTATGTAACGCGTGTGCCTACGTACACACTTGTATCATAATGTACCATTACAAACTATCATTCATGAACTCTTCTGAAATTAAACCACACCAAAACAGCTATTGTTCTTTCAGAATATTGATAGCCGACCTAAATTAGTTGCTAAAAGGCTTAGCTAAAAGGTGTGCTTTAATAGTCAAGAGCATTCGCTAATTTAATACATTTCATTAACATGAGCAAAGAGTAACGACCGAATCTCGACAAACACTTATTTAAGAGCTCCGTGAGAATATTATGAAGCAAGTCACATGTACTGTGTAATTACAAGCACCTTTATGCTTCGTCGAGGAACGCACCCGCGACACGTGCGCAGTAAGTAATAGCCAACTGAATTAAACAGCGCGGTGGGGAGAGAGGGGATCGTCAGTCGTCCGGATATTATTATTTCAGGGGCGTAATTAGCCGACGCTGCCCAGGGTAAGAGGTCGCCTGCACAGGTAACTGACGTAATTATGTAGATATCAGTCTACTTATGTCAAGAGATCAACGGGTTAAGGCTCGTGCAGACAGGCGCGATGTCGCGGGCGCGACGCGACATTAGTAGCACAATTTCTTTGTCGCTGCCTGTCGCGCCCGCGATAACGCACTAGTCTATACGCGCCTTTATAGATACAAAAAGTCAAAGTCAAATTATTTATTTCAAATAGGCACAAGAGGCACTTTGCATTGTAAATGAATGAGCGTTATGCATAGAAAAGGGCCAAATCGTGCGTATACGTGTGACATAAATCTTGTGTGAGTATGGGTGCGAAGATGTGTATATATATGAGATATGTATAATTGGGAATCAAACGAGCACCTCGTAAGCGAAGTCTTCATTCTAATTTTATGAACGGCGATCTGAAATATAATCAATTAAACAGAGTAGTGTTCCTTACACACACGTATTAACATCGCATTTTTAGAGATATTTTTTTTTTTTTTTAAGTTGGATTATTATCTCAGCGTTGGCAGGTGGCAACACTGAAACTTCACTTATTTTAGAGTTAAGTAAGTAACAGGCTCTGTTTTCTGTACAGAGTAGTTCCGCATACTTACATTCACTAGGGTTTTCTGAAAGGATAAGTGAATTAGGTAGACTGATTATTGCAGCGTTGGGGTTGTTAGCTATTGGCGGGTGGGTGATTATATTTCAGATCGCCGTTCTTAAAATTAGAATCAAGACTTCGCTTAAGAGATAAGCTCGTTTGATTCCCAATTTTATTTCACGGCGATCTGAAATATAATCAATTTAACAGAATAGATGTTTAGAGTTGTCTGCAATAATTCAGGTTTACTTAAATAAATAAATTATCTGGTTATAAATATTCTGGTTTGTTAAGTAGGTACTTTTTATTTTTGTTCATTAGCGTTACTTTGTTAGGAATTAGCATTCCTATTATAAATATAATTATTATTCCTATTCCTGGCTATTGTTAGTCAGCAATGAGGCATAATCAACAGCGAAAAAAACCCACATTGTGTTTGTCTCAATTGATGTCAACTTTAAGTTGAGCTGTTGTATTTGTTGTTCTGTGAGAGGTAAAGGATTAATATTACTTTAACTGACTAATTCGCATAGCGTAACTTACGGTTATAATGAAGCATTTGTTTTATTAGTCCACAGAGTCGACATAAGAGCCAAAACGGCAGCCAACTTTCTTTTTTTTTTTTAGTTTGTTCTGTATGTGAGATTGAATACTTTTGAATATTTCCGTGACTGAGAATAGCAGCCGTAGATGTCTCCATAAGCTTTAACGTTCACTTATTTGGGATTCAGCGTCGAACTTACTGCGTGAGATTGCAATAAGCTCATGAACTCTATTATTACGTTTAATTGCGTATTATAATATGTGTTTTAGTCACTGAGGTGGCAGGTTTTGTTGCCTAGGTAACTGACGGGTTTAGCGACTCTTGAAGGCTCATTGTAATTTTTTTTATTTGCGTTTTTTGTTTGGTTTGAGCAAAACCTGCAACTTTTTGAACCAGGAGGACCGTATGCTCAGAGACAGAATCGTCATGGGGGTGTTTGACAAGAAAACACAACGAAAACTACTAGAAGTAGGGGATCTCACCCTCGACAAGGCGCTCACCATGTGCAGGGCTGCGGAGCTGTCTAAAGAACATGCCAAGATCCTCCAGAATAACACTGCAGTTACACCATCTGTCAACGTCATTCAAAAGCAGCAGCAACAAAATAGCAGCCAGACTAAAGCTAAGTATAATAATTTTTCTAAAAATAAAAGATGTGGCTTTGAGGTATTTAGGGTTTATTCCAAATTATCTTAATATTTAGTTACAACGATGATGTTCTCTCTTAGCGATGCCACCGGAAAGGGAAGTGTCCATTTGATAAGCTTACATAGTGTTGGAAGACTACAGCTGTGATGTGTTGCCATTACATCATCCCCTTTTTAACAAAGAACAATAAAAAATATATACTCATACATGATTCACTTAATCTTACTAAATTTAGAACTATTGACATTTTATTTTCTATTTTTAAAGTATTCTATGCTTTCAGGTTTTGCTCATCCTTCGTATATCAGCGTAAAAGCTATCAAAAGTTTCGATAAACTATTTAAGAAAATTCATTAATAACTTGGCAGAGTTAGTGGCACCTCTACAAGATCTCCTAAAGAAAAATGTAGGCTGGTTATGGACCAATATCCATGAAAATACCTTTTCTAATATTAAACAATTCATTACTAATGCACCAGTATTGCAGAATTTTAATAGTATATTGCCAGTCACCATACAATGTGATGCAAGTATGGATGGGTTGGGGTGTTGTTTAATGCAAAATGGCAAACCAGTAAGTTATGCATCAAGAAGCCTAACTATGGCTGAGAAATCTTTTTCACAAATAGAGAAAGAATTATTAAGTGTAGTTTGGGCAACAAAGAAATTTCACTATTATATTTATGGAAGAAAATGTTTAGTATTAAATGATCATAAGCCATTAGAAAGCATATTAAAAAAGAGCATACATGACATACCATCAGTACGGTTACAAAGACTAAAATTAAAGTTGTTAAAATATGACATAGATTACACCAGAAGGGCCGCTTGATGCATATTGCTGATTTATTGTCAAGATCATATTTGGAACAAACAGATGAAGATCAATCTTATTTGCATGAGGTCATACACTGTATTGGTTTAGCTTCTTACTTGGAATGCACAGATGAACAAAAACAAGAATTGATTAAAGAAATTAATAATGATGAAGAATTAAATGTACTGGCTAATTACATAAAATTAGGTTGGCCAGATAAAATTAAAAACTTACCAGATAACCTTAAATATTATTTCAAATTAAGACAGGACATTACATTAAATCAGCAATTTTTTTTTATGAATCACAGATTAATAGTGCCAAAGTCCTTAAGAATACCATTTTTGAAAAAATTACACGAAGGTCATTTGGGAATAACCAAAATGAAACAAACAGCTAGAAATTTGTATTATTGGCCTTTAATAGACAATCACATAGAAGAATATGTAAGAAAGTGCTTTGTTTGTCAAACTTACCAAAATAATAATATAAAACAACCACTGTTAGCTCATGAAACACCAGCATTACCATTTTCAAAAATAGGGGTAGATATAATGGAGCTCAAAAGGAAAAGCTATCTAGTTATATATGATTACATGTCAAAATGGTTAGAGATAAAACACCTAGCCAGTAAGTCAGCTATTTCAATTATAAATACATTAAAAGATTTATTTTCATGTTTTGGCATACCTTCAGAAGTAGTAACAGATCATGTACCCTTTGATTCATTACTGTGTAAAAAGTTTGCACAAGAATGGGGTTTTAGATTCATTTATTCCAGTCCAAGGTACCCACAATCGAATGGCATGGCAGAACGGGGAGTACAAATAGCAAAGAAAATGCTTACTAAAAGTTATGAAGATAAAACAGAAATAAGTATAGCCCTTTTACAGTATAGAGCATCACCAGTATCAGGTACACAGTTTTCACCATCACAGTTGATGATGAACAGAAATTTAAAAACAAAATTACCAACAACCCATCAATATCTGACACCAAAATTAAATGACAATGTAGAATCACAATTTGAAAAAAGTAGAAATAGAAATGAAAGGAATTATAATAAGTCAGCTAGAATAAAAAGCGAATTTGAAATTAATCAAAACATTTGGTTTAAGAAAGAACCACAAACAAATAAATGGATTCAAGAAAAAATAGTTAGTAATAATAATTACAGGTCGTATAATTTAAAAGACAGTAATGGTTGTACTTATACTAGAACATCATATCATATTCGACCACAGTGACTCGCTAGGAACTTGAGAGACTGAATGAGCAGTTCAGTGGCATGCTCTGATTGTGTTAGAATAATATTAGCATGTAAGGTTATAAGAAAGTATGTAAATGTAAAACTTAAACCATAAGAAACTTGTTTATAATTAAGTAAAGTTAGAAAGCAAGTAATGCAAACTACTGTAACTATTAAGAATAAGTGTATTACATTAAATAAATGGAAAGGAGGGACGGAAAGCATAGAATACTTTAAAAATAGAAAATAAAATGTCAATAGTTCTAAATTTAGTAAGATTAAGTGAATCATGTATGAGTATATATTTTTTATTGTTCTTTGTTAAAAAGGGGATGATGTAATGGCAACACTAGCTGTAGTCTGCCAACACTATGTAAGCTTGTCAAATGGACACTTCTCTTTCCGGTGGCATCGCTAAGAGAGAACATCATCGTTGTAACTAAATATTAAGATAATTTGGAATAAACCCTAAATACCTCAAAGCCACATCTTTTATTGAATACAGAACATCAATACAGTATAATCGTTGGATAAGCTTTTGACTTTCGCCAACTCGCCTGCCAAGCGTGGCGATTGCAACAGTGGATGTCTTTCGGCTGAATAGATGAAGCTTTTGACTTGATCAGTTTTAAGTTTTGTAAGCACCATTTACTTAATAGAATTAAAAAATATATATATGACGACGTCAGCGACGGCGGAGCGATAGGGTCGTCACCATGTTGATTCAGTGGTCAAGGGTCCATTTCGTTGGTGTCGTTGAATTATAATACGAAGTGTAATATTACCTTACTTTTAATCAGAAAACTAGATAGATAGTGATAATAATTTAACTAGGCAAACCAACAGTTTCGTTTTGGAGAAGTGACTTGGTCCGCGTCTCGATGCGAAGTCCGTTTCACAATCCCCACCTTCCAAAACGACTCTGTCCACGTGCCGCCATTACAAAATAACGTCACGGCGTTTGCCCCTCTACTACATTAATCAATTGAGCAACTTTTATTAAAACAATATCGTTATCCACGACACGGCCAGCCTGACGAGTTACTCGTGTGAATCTGTAACAAAATAACCAACTTTGAAGCATTTTATAGCACTCGGCCAACCTGACCGTAACGTTTAAGTACAATGACTATTCAATACGAGACTCACGTCTCAAGAACCAAACAAACTTCTAAATCATTTTAACAACTTCAACACAGAAGGTTCCTCTAAGTCTCCATCATATTTACTCAGCAACTAAATAAACTTCGATCACATACAACGCTCATGGCCCAGCTGCCGCAGCAGCTAGTGACACTTATGCCAGCCATATCGTCATCACCTCATGTGATACGACCACACACATCACATAGAGTCTGCGACTCCCAGGTCAGTACAAGACCAAAACAACAATAGTCTCCATTGAGACCCAGGTCCCCGCCTTACCACCAGCTGCCCATCGCCCCCTGAACAGCTCACAAGTGAGCTGCAGTTACGACTACAGACTAGTGCGTACGGTGCGACCAAATAGCCATGGTATGTGTCTACTACTCGGTGGAGGTACTTTCATCACCGTCCTCTACGTTTAACTCATTAGGAACATTACTTAGAGGCATCTTTCGTATACGATCGTGAGCTTACTTGTAGGTTCTATTACCCTTCAAAGTTTTCAAAAGATAACGATCACCGTCAAGTACTTCTACAACTTTAAACGGTCCCTTATATTTGGGGTCTAATTTAGTCTGATTCCTCTCTACATTCTGAATTAAAATCACCAACATAAAATTTAATTACTTTAGCTTTACTTTTTCAAATCTAGATTTTTCATAAATTTGCACACTTTTCTATGTTCGTAGCCGCTTGCTCTCTTATCTTGTCAATGTCTATTTCTGGTTCAGTATCATCCAAAGTTAGAAGATTGAATGGTCTAGCCACACGTCCTATCAGAAGCTGAAGTGGGCTCGCTCTTGTTACACGATTGACAGAGGAATTCACAGCTAGTTGCACGTCCTCTAACGCTTCTTGCCAAGACCTATCTGACGTTTCTACAGCAGTAAGCATACTTTTTAAAGTGCTCATTGTCCTTTCAAATTGGCCATTGGCGCGACTTGAACTCGAAACGATCAAATGTAAAGAAACACCATGACTCTCACAAAAATCTTTAAACTCCTTGCTGGCAAAGCATCGACCCTGGCTTGCAATAACTCGAGCCGGAGCTCCAAATAGAGACACTAGATTTAACGGCTTTAATTGCATTAGCCGAAGCTATTCGAAAATCATGGTACATATGGACAAATTTTGTGAACGCATCGATTAAAACTATGACGTACTATTTTGAATCATTTTTGCCACCAAGTTTGCCAGTTATGTCAACTTTTACAGTATACCACGGTATACCAATCTTAGGGATTGGATTAAGCTTGGCTTGCACACGACCTGAATGTGATTTCGACAGTTTACAAGTTATAGATCCGTCAGCATCCATCGACCAATTTACGAACTATTTGGCCATATGCTCGAACCAATAATGTTTGTATACCCTGTGTACGTACCATCGCAAATGTACGTTCACCAATGAAATTACGACTGACAGATTGCTTGACAAGAGAGCATTCAGCACCGGAATAAAAATAGTACGACTCACCAGATTGTTGCAATTGCTCGCAAACACCTGCCACTTGGCAGTTGTCGACGCGCTGTTCGGCTACGGTGCCCCTTTCGCTGCTACAAACTGCATGGCCCGCAGAGGACGCGCCGCCCTTGCTGAGAGCTATGATGAGCGATGCTCCCTCCAGTAGATGTTCATCCAGGCAGATGTCAACCATATGAAATTTCCATAGATATCTGAAGCATTTGTTGTCTGCCGTTGTATCACATAATCATTTTTGCAAAGTATCTTGTACCGTCAGCCATTGCATCACAGAATCATTTTAACGTATCCTGTACTTATAGTATTTGAATGTATGAGTGTAAAAATTACACAATTTTGCTTTATATATAGTTTACAAAATAGGTATCATTTGGAGGTCAGGATAATTAAGCCACCTGGGTGGCTGATAAAAAATAACCTGTTGAGGCGAGGTGTGCTTCCATAGTATTGTCCTTGATGCGAGAGCTAGGTCACATAGTGTTGGGATAGCATGCTATGAGCATATTAGGAGTATTTTATATTCAATGATAACAAATGCTTTGCGAGTGTATAAACGCACAGACAGTGTGCAGGGTTGAGTAAAGCTGTGTCGCAGCTTTCATACTCGTAAGTTAAAAGCATATCAAACCCCCTTTATGACAAGAGTCAGTGTCGTTAAGAGTATTTTATACTCAATGATAACAATCCAGGTACGGAGGTAGGGTCCAGCACTCGCAAGGGCGTATAATGTTTTTGCAAGTTTATAACACACAGACAGTGTGCAGGGTTGAGTAAGGCTGTCTCGCGGCCTTCATACTCGTAAGTTAAAAGCATATCAAACCCCCTTTATCACAAGAGTCAGTGTCGTTAAGAGTATTTTATACTCAATGATAACAATCCAGGTACGGAGGTAAGGTCCAGCATTCACAAGGGCGTATAATGCTTTTGCACGTTTATAACACACAGACAGTGCCTTTTTAAATTTTCTTAACCTTGATCATAGAAATAAGACTTACCTGTTATTACAAGTACATACCCGAGTTAGCTATAAGCACTGTTAGCTTTTCATCCAGCTAGTAACGGGAAGATCACACGTTACTGAGGTGTCTCGCACGCACTGAATTGTTTCACGTTGATAAACGCATACCAGTTAGCTATGCACAGTAACATCGCTAAGGGCTTCACGAGCCTCTCTGGCAGCTCCTCATCCAGCTAGAGCTAGCGTGGAGATAATGATACTTGTGACATCTCGTATCTCTGGAGAGATAATGCTTTAGCAAATTTGCAGCAACTGGCAATAGGTAGTGCTATTGTACACCATAGTGCTTATTTATAGCGCTGTCAGTATCACGTACAAGGTGGTCAGTTAAAGCCAGGCACTCTCGCACATTAAGGTGGTGTGAGGCCTCCGGATCTTGGGTCAGGTTTAGGAGTCTGCCTCTGATGTATTTATCTGCTTTCTGTTGATGTCATCCATGAACGTCGTGGACTCGTGGCCGTCTCAGGTCTCCACTAACAATGCACTCATTACACTTTCTATCACTTGGCATAATTGACACTTTGTCAAAGATCATCATTTCAGTAAAGAGCACTGTAAACTTATTAAAAATTAACAATTTGACGAGAGCGAATTTTTTCTTGCGATGTCATTTAAGCGCGCGAAAGAAAAGTGACGTTTCTGTGTTGCCACTTGCCAACGCTGAGATAATAATACAAATTAAAAAAAAAAAAAAATCTCTAAAAATGCGATGTTAATACGTGTGTGTAAGGAACACTACTCTGTTTAATTGATTTTATTTCAGATCGCCGTGAAAAAAAAATACCCACCACTTGGCACAGGAACTGGTGATGCAATTAGCTTATCAATAGACAGGAAATTGCATCACCAGTTCCTGTGCCTGTGTGCTGTGGCAGGTTGTAACCATAGATATTTATATGGTTGTAACTTATTATTTCCCGGGAACTCCATACAACTTTATAATTACTCGTAATATCTTATCCCACCACGATAATATTATTATTAAGCAGGCAGCTTGGTACAAAATAATGATATCGCTCACCAGTCGAGATCAATATATTTTATTTCACATAATGTGAATGTAAAATCAATGTCATAAAAATAACAAATTATACAATTAAAATAAAATAGCAACCAGTTTGATTTTGTCTAGACTCTAGATTATGGAGCTGGACCAGCATGTTTCGAAGCATTCCTATCCTGGATATAATCCTCTAGCTTGTAATATGCTTGTTTACAAAGTATACTTACTTTAAATATGCGTTTAAAATGTTCTCTCATTTAATTGCAATATATCACAATTTTGTTGTAACATTTAACACAGTACCCCATAAAAGATGTATGTACGTACTTTAGATAATCTCAAAAATGCTTGATTTATTTTATTTTTATTTCTATTAAAATTATGTCTTTCACTTATCGTATTAAAAATATGTAGATTTTTCCTTACATACATAATATTTTCATAAATGAATTGGCAAGGTACCGTCATAATATTACACGCAGTGACCTAGATTATAAATTGCTCTGACAGCTCTCTTTTGCAAAATAAAGATGGACTCAATGTCAGCAGCCCGACCCCACAGTAAAATGCCATACGACATAAAAATATGCTGTTGAAGTAGCTAAAATAAACCAAACGCGCGGTTTCTTTATCTGTTAGCTGTCTTATCTTTCTAACAGCATAAGCGGCCGAGCTTAGCCGCCCCGCAAGAGAGGTTATACTATATGTGGTCCCCATTGCAGTTTCTCGTCTAGAGTGATTCCTAGAATAACCGTTTGATTAATAAATTCCAGTTTTTCTTCGTAAGAGTTTTGACTACCCTTCCCACTCAGTGTCAAAAGAGGATGTATCATCAGCTGCCAATAAATTATGCAGTAGGGCTTACTGTTTCTACATAATTTGTGGGGTGTTATTGGTTCCTTAGTTTTTTCTATGTTTGTTCTGCGTTTGTTTGTTTTTTTGTATCCTTATCTGTGCTACAGCTGTGTACACTACAGCTAACAAACTGCGCCTATGTCTGTGATTCACGCACGGCTTTCATCTTCAACTATGTAAAGGAGCAGGCTGTTCAAACTCCGTGGTCCATGAGGAACGCGGCGCGGTGGGCCATGGTCCATGAGAGACGTGGCGCGGCGGGCCATGGTCCATGAGGAACGCGGCGCGGCGGGCCATGGTCCATGACGGACGCGGCGCGGCGGGCCATGGTCCATGAGGAACGCGGCGCGGCGGGCCATGGTTCATGACAGATGCGGCGCGGTGGGCCATGGTCCATGAGGAACGCGGCGCGGCGGCCCATGGTCCATGACGGACGCGGCGCGGCGGGCCAAGGCTGGGCAAACCCGGCTCACATTACAACCGGAATTAAAACCAATACACTGCGGACTACAAAGGGGTCAGCAGGCACATTTTGTGCTAACCCATGCATAAAGTTGCTGTGAACAGAATGTTTTAAACCGCCACGGATAAGCCGCGGTTTAACGACATTTTGAAGTTTCTAGGCGTAGCTTAGGTACGTATTATGTGAATTTACATTATAATTCCATGTTTGTAAGCTTGTTCGGAGTGGATCTTTAATCGTATCCGGTTTTAGTTCAGGGTCGATCCCGAAAACATGAGATTTTCAAGACGGGATCCTCAGACGGCTTTCAAGAAACGTTTATTTTGAGTAGTAGTAATAGAGTATCAATTCATTATTAGCTCGGCCAATTAACCAGTAATGTTTTTCTGAATAAGGGCTGCATGCTGCAGCTGAATAAGGGCCGACATGACCACTATGATTATCTAACGGTAAATCGAGACATGACATAATATAGAGTTTTAAAAATAAATGTTTATTTCAATTACAAAGGTCATACATATGCTTCCACTTAACATTATCTTATGCAATTGAAATGTAGACAATGTAAACATGCAAAAATAATCATTAAATAAAAAAATCGGTTCATTCGTTCAGGAGCTATGATGCCACAGACAAACACACAGATACACACTACAAACTTAAAACACCCCTCTTTTTTGTCGGGAGTTAAAAATAAAGGGGTAACTTAAAATTATACACCCAGCCAATGATATCTGGCTGGGTGTATAATTTTAAGTTAAGCCAAGACGAGCCAAGCGAAGCGCAAGGGCACTACCTACCTTTTCTCGAAGTGTTTCGTCGTTTCTTTGAACCCTCATTGAGTTGGTTTCCGATGTACCAGATAGTTCATATTCTCAGAATATGACGTCAATAATAGACTAATTAAACATACAAAGTCTCAATTGAATAGCTCTAATACTTTAGATTTTATTGATATCTAAAATACACCGATTTCGTCGCTGACACACTGATGATCATCAAAATATTTGGCTACTTCCTGAAGTGCTAGAAAGCTGAAATTTGGTATGTAATCTAAGTTTAGTATACAACCAACAAAAAAATTCATAAACTTATAACTTTCGCCCCCCATCCCCTAAAATGGGGGAGTTGAAGTTTGTATGAGACTTCAAAATGTTAGGGTATTTCCTGAAGTGCTAGAAAGCCGAAATTTGGTATGTAAACAAAGTTCAGTATACAAAAAAACACTACCGTGCCCCCAGATAAACATATGACTTTCGCCCCCAGATATGTTATGAGTGAGCAATCGTGAAGACTGAAAAACGTCCTAATTGGGACGTGTTTGTTAGTTTGTGATGCCAACATTCGGTGACTGGTGGCCAGAATAATGTTTGTTTACATTCACGCGCAATTTACAACACTGCGAAGCCAAAAAGGAGGGTTATTTGTTTGACCTGAGGTCATTTAAACCAATATATTATTTATTTATTTCAATTGTATTTTCATTTTAATTTAATTTGTTTTTGATTATTTATTTGGTTTTTTTTTTATATTAGCGCATTAATGAAAGTGTCATGACTAACATAGTTTTAAGATATTATTGTAATACTAACAAAATATGGACCAAAATTAGGTCTGAAATAAACTTTTTTTCTTTTTTTTTTAACATTCAAAAACCCGATTGCGTAATAAGTGAACTTAATTAAAAAGAGATGGAAACAAGATTTATATAAATTAATAAGTACTATAAACAATCTCACGCAATCGGAAGCAATAGGTTGTTACGAGTATTGTTAGGAAGATGCCTCCGACTGCATGACATTGTTTATAGTACTTTTTTTTTTTTTATGAAGTGCATCTCGTAGCAGACCTAGAGAGGCCGTGGCTACTTAACCGGATATTCCTGTGGCTGCCCTAAGGGTTTTAAGCTTAAAGCCTCCAGCCAGGGCGTAAAATATATTTATTAAAACTAAAACGACAGCGCTCTAAGGGCACCCCCTGTGGGGTACGGACCTCGGCTTAGGGCGTCGTTGGGGGATCACAAAATTAGGAGTTTGGGACGGGCTGGATCAATATTTAGATCATAATTATTAACAGGGGTTACTATATTTATTGCTGCGGCGCTCTCAGCCTCTAACCGGGCGGCTGGCGCATCAACATTCAAGGGACGGGGGGAGGACTTTTTAGTCGGGAAGTTCGCGTGGTACCTCGGCGGCGAGGACGGAAGGTCGGTTTGTGTAATTTGTGCACTGTACTCGTGGCCCTATTGCTTTCCTGGAGGAGAGTAATGGGGTCATCCGGATCTAAGAGAGTATGCCTCGGTCGGCGAGTCTGACTAATGGCAGAAGGCCTATAACTAGCGGCGTTCCGCGGATTCGAAGAAGCGCTTTGCAATGCGCTTCATAAACTGCTTGATGGTAGGCCATTAAGATCTACGTGAAGTTGTTCGTTCCGAACGAACCAAGGAGCCTTCGTAATTCTACGGAGAAATCGGTTTAGAAGCGTCCGTCTGCATCTTATGGATGTGATATGGCTTTACGTGAGCGAACACTACGCAGGCGTAAGTCATGATTGATCGAATGCACGCGGTGTAAATACGCAATTTGCACTTAAGGGACAACTTGCTGCGCGGGTTGAGTACGAAATGTAGTCTGCTGATAGCAAAACCGGCGCGGGTTGAGTACGAAATGTAGTCTGCTGAGAGCAAAACCGGCGCGCGCACGCGCCTGTTTTATGTGCTCAGCGAACGATATGTGATGGTCTAAGACCACACCGAGAGATTTGGCTCGCTTCTCCCAAGGGATAGGCTTGCCGAATATGGCGATCGGTTGGGGGAGGGCGGGTGGTCGCCGGGGTCTAGAGAATAGGACTCCGTGGCTCTTATCAGGGTTGACTTCGATCCTCCACTTCCTGAACCAGGCCGCGAGTCTGTTGACTTCGGCCTGAAGGTTGCGGGCGATCTTGTCTTGCCTGAGGCCGGTGTAGTAGATGGCCGTGTCGTCTGCGAACAGAGCTAACTGCGCTTTTCTACATTTGGGGATATCACTAGTGAATATAGTGAATATCAGCGGTGCCAGCACAGAGCCCTGAGGGACGCCTGCGCGGAGCGGATGGGGGGAGGATAGCGCACCCTCGATGCGATAGCGGAAGGTGCGGTCCGACAAATAGTCTCGTAAGATGAGCACGAGACGATCGGGCACACCGAGTTTGTAGAGCTTATAATTATAATAAGCCGTTGTGCCAGACTTTGTCGAACGCTTTCGCAATGTCGAAGAACACAGCACCCGTCATGAACCCGCGCTGGAAGCCAGCGCTTATATACTCGACGATACGGTGGACCTGTTGTACGCACGAATGTTGGGTTCTGAACCCGAACTGTTCGTTTGGGATGAGGCCCTTCGTCTCGGCATAGTCTCTGAGACGCTTATAAAGAAGCCTCTCATAGACTTTGCCGAAGACGTTGAGCAGACTGATGGGCCGGTAACTGGAAGGCTCGGTCTTAGGCTTGCCGGGCTTCGGGATACCGATGACCGTGGCACCAAATCCCAAGCTTGAGGAAAAATGTTGTTGCTAAGAGCGCCATTGAAGATGGTGGTCATTAGCATGATCAGGTGAGCGGGGAACAGCTGGAGCACCCTGTTGGTGATTCCGTCTGATCCGGGAGATTTACGGGGTTTCAGACCCTTGATGATGTCGTGCACTTCGTCTAGGGTGACGGGAGCCAGAGGACAATCAAGGTCTTCGACCGGAGGGAGAGACGCCCTACGTTCGACTTCAGCGTCGACCTCAGCGAGGTGAGCTTGGTCTACTGGTTGAGAGCTGGGCGAGCACTGAGTCTCGAGAGTGTCAGCCAGGCATTCAGCTTTGTCGGTGTCGTCGAATGCTATCGTCCTGTCGGGTCGTGTCAAGGGGGGCATAGAAACTGCTTGCTGGGACCTGAGTTTCCTCGGAAGATCCCAGAAGGCATGATGAGTGGGCTCTAGTTCGCCTAGCATCTTGTCCCAGTAGGCGTCACGCAGTTCTGCCATGCGCTTCCTTACAGATCTCTGTAATTGGCGCATGAAGACTTTGTTAGCATCACAGGGAAAGACACTGTACGCACGAGTGGCCGCGTTCTTCTTAGTCAGCAGTTCACGCACATCGTTCGGCAGCTTCTGGCGATGGGGGTCCATCGCTGGAACCTGCCTCGAGCAATCGTTCAGGACTGATTGTACGTGTTCCGTGAGTGAGTCGATCGCGGCCGTCGTGTCGGCGATCGAGTCGAACTGATCGGGTTATAGTACTTACTTATTAATTTATATAAATCTTCTTTCCATCTTTACCCGACTGCTCCAGAAGGAGGGTTATGTTTTTCTTGTGTATGTATGTCTATTTCTTTGACACGCTCTGTAGGCTAAACGGCTTGATGGATTTAAACATATGAGGTATCCTTAGATTTGTTTTAATTGCAGGAGTGACATAACCTATAATTTTTTTATATGGCATCTGCGAATCAAAAATGAGAGGGGGAATAAAAAATATATTTTGTGATTAAATTAATATGAGTATCAAATAAAAGCTAGTAAATAGCCAATTCTAAATATATATATTTTATAACACTTTTAAGCTACTATTTTGACACAAACTACAAAAACGTACATTTTCTTTAATAATAAAATCGTAGCGAAGTTAAAATTGTACATTGAATATTTTTGAAAAATCTGGGATCGTTCTAATGCCAGAAATATAGTTTTTAGAATTTCATGTCTGTTTGCCAGAATGTATGTTGCAGCATCACCACAGAATAAGTAATAAATAGTACTACGTGCATCACGCAAATTCTACTCGGATATATTCCGGTCAAATTTTGCATATATGTATATTCCCTATAAGTCTGGTCACCCGGTAGGTTATATATATTATCACGCTATTTATTATGATGGGCTGAGCAATATTGCATTATGCTTGTATTCCTCTATGGTTTACAGCAAATTGCAATAAAAAGACGAGCCAAACGGTTAAAACATTGCAGATAGTTCCAGATTTAACCTATTAAATGATTATCATCACGCTATATCTTTATGGGACTTAGCAATCAATCATCATGGCTTAGGCAGGGTGGATTCTTAAGATGGGAAGTAACTTAACAGGATATCTTAACCGTTGTAGCTACACAAAATCGGTCTTAGGAGACTGTTCTTAAAATTTTGAGACATTTTGATTTGCATTCAGAAATTTAAAAAACATTTTCAACTGAATGACATAAGTAATTATGACTTTAATTATTTAGGTAGTTTGGTCATTTTTTCAGCATTCAATTGAAAATGTTTGCGTAGGAAAACATAACATACTTACATATCTAAAGTGTCGTCCAAATTGCTAACCTTACTTTGTTGTTTAGCTTATTAACTTACCAATACTTAACTACACAATTTGTTCATTAATAACACTAAAAAGCTTAAAATAAAACAAAATATTAAAAAAAACAAAAAACCCGACTGCAAAAAATTTACTGAAAAGATGGAAACAAGATAAAAAGAAAACCAGTATCCTTTAAGTACCAAAAATAAATAAATGCAGTCGGAGGCATCTAAGATGTTTGTAACATCTCATCATCATCTCATTTATTTATTTTTGGTACTTAAAGGATACTGGTTTTCTTTTCATCTTGTTTCCATCTTTTCAGTTCATTTTTGCAGTCGGGTTTTATGTTTTTTTTAAGTTCACTTTTTTCGCAGTAGTGTAGTCGCTTGTAGTGAAATGTAAAATTAATGAAAAGTGGGTACGTGTGCTGCCACTGCTGCGCGGAACACTTTTTTCGATTGTTTTGTGAGTGTATAACGTATCTGTTCAATATAATACCATTGCTATTGCAATATAATATCATTGCTAGCATTGAGTCTATACAGGGTGTTTATCGCGTTCAGACATACAAACAGACAGACGCGGCGGGGGACATTGTTTTATAACAATATGTATATGTCAGTTCTTCAGGATCTACTCAGTTAGATTCGGACATCATGTGGGCAGAAGTTGGGTTTCGTGCAATGAAAACACACTGGATGCGATACACAGCGTTTATTGAAATCACAAATTGAAACAATCACTACAAATATAATCACTTTACACTTTAATAACTTTAGGTATTACAATCAACTAGGTATTATGGCCTTTGCCCTGCATTGAGACAATAACAGATTGGTATGATGATGCAACAAAGCGTAGGATAGTTCCGAAGCGTCATCACAGGTCGATCACCAGTACCCCGATTGTAAGTTTGCTAGTGAGTAAACGTAACTACCGCGTTTTCGTTAAGATTTTTATTCTAACTCTTATACTCTTAGCATTATAATCCATCGGTAAAATTTTAACGCAAACGAAATAGTTACGTTTACTCTCTTGCAAACTTACACTTGGGGTACAGGATAAGAATGCCCGACTTGGCGTGTTCTCTTTAACCTCGTAACCGACCGGAAACGCCCCGACGGCGACGTCTTAATTCAATGGTTTTATCTTCGTGTAACTTTTTATCTAAGTCAAATGATACAAGCTGACCAGTATGGTCAGACTTGACACCACCTTAGAGCATGACGCCACTTATTATAAGGACGAGTCTTTTATTTCAAAGTTAGTAAATACGTTATCTGTGCATGAGGTTGCTGTTATTCTAGGCGCTTCATTAAATATATATTTTAAATTGAATGAATTAACTAATAGATCAATCTTTAGGTCACCACAAACAAAAACTTATTTATTCTCGTCGAGCAACCATAACCTATTTAACGCCATACACACACGTGTCAGCTCCTCAGTAATTTAATATCTGCGTTATTAATGAACAGAAGTGTTGGACCTACTTTTAATCTCGACCAATAAACATATCACTCTTTATTAGTCGCTTGATCTTTTTTCTTAATTACTTCCCTAAGTTTGTTGTTAATTGAAGTGCCCTACAAACCTTTAATCAAGTCCCTACGACTTAATTAAAGGTTTGTAGGGCACGTCAATTGCACATTTTGTATCTATCCCAAACAACGGATGATCACTAATGCAACGGCCACATTGTCTCGATAACGCGATCTTTACTTCGCGAGCTCTCTGTTGTACAGCGCGACGTCGAGTGGCGTGCGAGAGAGAGCACGCAAAGTGTAGTTCGCGTTATCGCGACAATGTAGCCATAGCTTGAGAAAATGCATATCATGTAGCACCGTTTCATTAAGTGCTACATATTATATTGGGGGTGCATTAAACTCACACTAACGTTCGCCCGGCTCACCCCTGGCAGTCTGTCCGCTACTAACTTGTTGGTTATATTTTAACCACGACAAGATCCATTATTAATCATTCTTGCCGATAGGAGATGTGTTGGCAGATATTATTATTTGTTACATTTTCTAATCTGTCAGTCGCCTTTAAACCCCCCGCAGAGAGTGACACATTGTGTTTTGGACCTACAGAGCAAACAAGTGTCACCGCGCTTTAATGAATCGTTTCGGCAAGTTTGTGCACTTTAACTAAAAGTTGGACCATTATATTTGACAACTTGCAGAGTTACTAACTGAAGTTTGAATAGTTTATAATGCAATCGACAGAACCGGGCGCTACAGTGTTATAATATATAATAGTAGCTACACTCTCGTCGCTGCGAGGAAGTTTGAAGGTTATTCAATATCGTAGTTAGTGTGTAATGAGGGCAACATAATAGACATGTCATGACAGTCAAAGGAAATTAAGTAGTATGAAGACAATGATCTTATTGCAATGTGCAAAGGAACAACTTGACACGTCACACAGCTTACATGTTACCAACATACCGTTCTATCTGTATTATATCTGAAGTGGTATAACAAGCTTCTTGAAAAGTTATGTTGATACCAATTTGTTTTACAATCACGTTCCAACAGCTGTAAACGGAATTGAATGGAATTTTACTCCGACACGGAATGTTTCCCAAATTAGCGAAACTAATTCCGCGTGGGCGAAGGAATATATTACAATGATCACTTACAATACGCACACCTCTCGTCAAGTAATGTTCCAGTAAACAACGACAGGTGGCGCGGCCATCTTCCAACGCGCGAGATCGGTACCTACCTACTCTCGGCTCACGGAGAACACATCAACACAACTTTACGACCTCACGAATAGAATTCCTGTAAAAACTGATGTTTGCGTAAAAATTTGATGTTAGCGTAAGAATGCCGTGATTTGATCTCAGAATAGACCAGCCATGGGGTGTCGTGAGAAGTACCTCACTAAGGATTGTGTCGGAAATTCCAGCATTATCAGAACTTTTTCATTTTACAGAATATTTTTAAGCTGAGCCTTTGTAAAACTGTCTAAGAATGTTATAAAAACAGACCGCTGTGATTAAAGTGTCTCGTAATTTAAAACAAAAAAGGCAGAATACAATATATTATACTTAACATCAAAACATAGCCGACTCTCCACATCAATATTTTGCGGAAGAAGATAAATTCAAAGAAAATATTCGAAAGAAGTTTCTTATTCTTTAATGGAGGCTCATAATCCGCTCCAGATATTTAGTAGGTACTCATGATAATGATGCTATTACACTATTCTGATGCACTAAATACATGCGGCCTCTCTCGAATAAAACTCTATTTCAGGTGTAAACATGCGCCGGCGGCGGCCATCGCTCTATTACGAACGTGTTCCGACAGTTTGATACACATTATAAATCTCATCACAATCTCAAATACCAAAGAATCCTAACGGACATTATAAATGCGAAGAGAGTTTGTTTATTTGTTTGTTTGTTACGCTTTCACGTTGAAACGGCTGAACGAATTTGAATGATATTTGGCACATGAGTACTATTGGGTAGACCATGCCCTGGGTTAGGACAAAGGATACTTTGTATCCCGATGTTCCCGCGGGTTCGACACTTATGCGGGTGAAACCGCGGGGCGCAGCTAGTAGATACATATTTCTTGATAATATACGATACTATTGTGATTTACCGCTACAATACATCAATATAATATTTATTTTATTTTTCTTGTATTAAAGCAGATATTTCAGGTTTCATCGATTTTCTATCAAGAAAACCGGCCAAGTGCGTGTCGGACCACGCACAATGAAGGGTTCCGTTGGGATGAATTTATCCCAAAAACAAAGTTAACATAGTTGAAAAACATGAACTCCCATACATCGATATATGTCACGGTCAATTCTCCAACTGCAACTGTAAGTTGGTCGACTATTTGACTATTAAGTACTCATTAATTTGTAAAGCCTACTTAGCTGTGATAGTTGTCTTTTTAATTAAAAAAAAAACATTCTGTTTTTTTTATTTATAATACAATCGACATCCATGATTTCATTAATTATAACCATAATTATTTGGGTACAGCAGTTGCTACGCTAGAACAAATAATTAACATTCAAACTGCATTTTAAGAATAATATTTACATTATAAGTTAAAATTATTAGATACACAAATTAGTATGCATACTTGGCACCGAAAGTGTTATAATAGGAGCAATGGTCTGTATACCCACTTAACTAGAGTCAAATAAGAATATCGAGTCTTAAAAAGGATTGAGCTGTTAAAGGTTCTGATGAAGTACACTATTAGTAAGATTGTTAATAATGGAAAAATGATGATGTTTTGTAGGTATTATTTCCCATTTTACTAAATCAATAATTATTATTCAAAAACACATCTCAGAAATGGCCCGAGATTTTAATTTTATCTATATTATAAATCCTTCTAATAAATCTACTCCGCAGGTACCTACTTCAACATTATAATAATAGTAAGATGCAAGTAACAAAGAAATATAATACTAATAATAAAGTTATTTATTTCAGGTAAATAACACCCATTATCAAACATAAACACTCACACACCCAAATCACATACCTACCTTTAACATAAAATTGTGACCAACTTTAAACATTTAAAAAATATTAAAAATTATAATTAAAAATGAACAATTGCAAAAAAAATTTAAAATATCAGAATCAAAAAAAATTAAAATGTCAAAATAAAATAAAATAAAAAATAGTAAAAGTAAAACTGTAAAAACGTCAAAAAAAATACCAAGCTTTTAAAAATTAAAATTAAATTTATATATAAAATCCCAGACGGTCTTCAACTGCTGTCTCACGATCTCTCGATTCTTTTCGGCCTCAGTGAATCCGTTATCATAGCGGGTGATCTCAACGTCAAACATCCGTCCTGGAATTGTAATACCACTACGTTTCGAGGCCAACATCTGTTTGACCTCACCACCGTTTTAAACTTCGATATCATCGGTCCGATGAATCCTACTCATTACCCCTATAACCCCAATCAATCCCCGGACATATTGGACATAGCGCTCCTAAAGAATATCAACCTACGGTTGGATTCGATAGAGGCGATGGACGAACTGACTTCTGACCACCGGCCAGTCGTCCTAAGACTGGCCCCTCGCGACGGACTCCTTGACCCTGACAAACCCCCTCTCACGAAAGTAGTCACGGACTGGCGGAAAGTAAGCGACCGACTGAAATCCACCACATCCCCGCTACTAGATTCGATCCCCGATCAGTTTGACTCGATCGCCGACAGGACGGCCGCGATCGACTCACTCACGGAACACGTACAATCAGTCCTGAGCGATTGCTCGAGGCAGGTTCCGGCGATGGACCCGCATCGCCGGAAGCTGCCGGACGATGTGCGTGAACTGCTGACTGAGAAGAACGCGGCCACTCGTGCATACAGTGTCTTTCCCTGTGACGCTAACAAAGTCTTGCGCCAATTACAGAAATCTGTAAGGAAGCGTATGAAAGAATTGCGTGAGGCCCACTGGGACAAGATGCTAGGCCACTCATCATGCCTTCTGGGACCTCCAGAGGAAACTCAGGTCCCAGTCAGCAGCTTCTATGCCCCCCCTGACACGACCCGACAGGACGATAGCATTCGACGACACCGACAAGGCTGAATGCCTGGTTGACACTCTCGAGACTCAGTGCTCGCCCAGCTCTCAACCAGTAGACCAAGCTCACCTCGGTGAGGTGGACACTGAAGTCGAACGTAGGGCGAATCTCCCTCCGGTCGAAGACCCTGATTGTCCTCTGGCTCCCGTCACCCCAGACGAAGTGCACGACATCATCAAGGGTCTGAAACCCCGTAAATCTCCCGGATCACACGGAATCGCCAACAGGGTGCTCCAGCTGTTCCCCGCTCACCTGATCATGCTAATGACCACCATCTTCAATGGCGCTCTTAGCAACAACATTTTTCCTCAAGCTTGGAAAAGTGCCACGGTCATCTGTATCCCGAAGCCCGGCAAGCCTAAGGCCGAACCTTCCAGTTACCGACCCATCAGTCTGCTCAACGTCTTCGGCAAAGTCTATGAGAGGCAACCTTCAGGCTGAAGTCAACAGACTCGCGGCCTGGTTCAGGAAGTGGAGGATCGAAGTCAACCCGGATAAGAGCCAGGGGGTCCTATTCTGTAGGCCCCGGCGATCACCCGCCCTCCCCCAACCGATCACCATGTTCGGCAAGCCTATCCCTTGGGAGAAGCGAGCCAAATATCTCGGTATGGTCTTAGACCATCACATAACGTTCGGTGAGCACATAAAACAGGCGCGCGCGCGCGCCTGTTTTGCTCTCGGCAGACTACACTCCGTACTCAACCCGCGCAGCAAGTTGTCCCTTAAGTGCAAATTGCGTATTTACACCGCGTGCATTCGACCGATCATGACTTACGCCTGCGTAGTCTTCGCTCACGTAAAGCCATATCACATCCATAAGATGCAGACGCTTCAAAACCGATTTCTCCGTAGAATTACGAAGGCTCCTTGGTTCGTTCGGAACGAACAACTTCACGTAGATCTTAAGATGCCTACCATCAAGCAGTTTATGAAGCGCATTGCAAAGCGATTCTTCGAATCCGCGGAACGTCATCGCAACCCCTTGGTTGTGCAGGCCGCTAGTTACAGGCCTTCTGCTATTAGTCAGACTCGCCGACCGAGGCATACTCTCTTAGATCCGGATGACCCCATCACTCTCCTTCAGGAAAGCAATAGGGCCACGAGTACAGTGCACAAAATACACAAACCGACCTTCCGTCCACGCCGCCGAGGTACCACGCGAACTTCCCGAGTAAATATTAATAAAAGTCCTCCCCCCCGTCCCTTGAATGTCGATGCGCCAGCCGCCCGGTTAGAGGCTGAGAGCGCCGTAGCAATAAATATAATATCCCCTGATAATAATCATGATCAAAATGTTGATCCAGCCCGTCCCCAAATTATTACTAATTTTGTGATCCCCCAACGACGCCCTTAGCCGAGGTCCGTACCCCACAGGGAGTGCCCTTAGAGCGCTGTCGTTTAGTTTTAATAAATATATATAATTTACGCCCTGGCTGGAGGCTTTAAGCTTAAAAACCTTAGGGCAGCCAGAGGAATATCTAGTTAAGTAGCAACGACCTCTCTAGGTCTGCTACGAGATGCCATACATAAAAAAGAAAAAAAAAAATATATATATATAAAAATTAAAAATTATAAAAAACTATTGCAATTTTTAAAATTCTACCTGCCCCAAGCCATATAGCAGCCTATATGTTAGCATTAAAGTAGGTATACAGTAACTGTACAAATTAGTTAAAGTTTAAATGTTTTTATTAAAATTCATAACGATTTCTTGTGATTTTCGACACGCTTAAAAATACTCATACATTGAGATCACAAAGAGGCAAATAAGGCGAATCACACTTAAAGCGGCATTAGTAAGACTACACAATGGCATTATACCCTTACACCATGCCAGTGTAAGACACTTGTAATACTATTTGCTTTTACAACACGTTTAGGCAGATCACTTTATGATTAAAAACACAATTCATAAGACCTTTGGAATCAGCAGTTGGAAGCCAACAAGGTGACCCTCTCGGGCCAGTCATTTTCATTTCGATTTCGCGGCCATAACAAATATGGTCCTACAGAATTATATCTTAATCCAGTAACTTATTTAGAAGTAAGAAACAAAGAAGTTTTAATATAACCCTAACTACACAATGTTGTTTTTTAAAGTGATGTTGGTTGTAATGGAACGCACGGGAGGGCGAAGTAGAGAAACCTACTTATTGTTTTCGTTAGATAAATAGCCTTTATCAATGATTGTGAGACGCTATCCGAGCATAGATATAATTATACTGTCTATCATCAATAGCGATCTGTCTTTAACTGAAAATAAGTTATTGGGTTCGGCCGTTTTAGAGATGTCTCCGTAATTAGTAAGTTCAATACCGGAAGCGATCACAGGCTTGTCCGAGGCACTCTTAATATAAATTTTCGAGCTGAAAGAATCCGTATGATGAGGCCTACTCTCTGACCTACGCAGCTCCAAGCCGCTCTAGGATCCGAAAAGTTCCAACTGGAACTTCAAAATCGATTTGCCCTACTGGAAACCATAGACATTGTTGAAGAGAAAGCTGACGAGGTGGTCAAAGCATTACGCAACGTGTCCCGCAGGCATTTCCCATAGCAGCGAAAAAGTAAGGGGTCCAAACTTTCCTCGGAGACTCTTGGGCTTATGAGGGAAAGACGAGAGCTGGAATCCACGCAGCCGTCTTCGTCAGATAAGAGGACCCTAAACCTTAAGATTAGGAAACTGACGCGACGCGACCTTTAGTGATCCAACACGCGCGACATCAAGGTCGCGATTGAGCAAAACCGAGGGCCGAAAGTGTTCGCTCAGCAACTAGGGAGGTCTCATCTGACGAAACTAAGAACTGCGGGTGGCAGAATCGTGACTTCGAAGCTCGAGATACTCGAGGAAGTCGAGGATTTCTATGGGCACCTATACTCAACGCGGACGGCAAAACCAGCGGGGCATAGTGCAGATGACCATCAAGCCAAATTAACGCGCCACTACACGGAGGACATCCCAGATGTCGACCAGTGCGAGATTAGGGCGCAGCTTAAGAACAACAAGGCACCTAGTGATGACGGAATAACGACAGAGCTCCTTAAAGCGGGCGGGGCTCCAGTCCTGAAGAAGCTAGCGAGTCTCTATAACTCCGTCATCCAAGAGGGAACAACGCCTGAAGCGTGGAGCAGAAGTGCGGTGGTTCTGTTCTTTAAAAAAAGGCGAGAAAACCTTGCTGAAGAACTATAGACCCATCTCACTTCTGAGCCACGTATACAAGCTGTTCTCGAGGGTCGTCACGAACCGTCTCGCTAAGAGACTTGACGAGTTCCAGCCGCCAGAACAAGCCGGTTTTCGAAAAGGCTTCAGTACCGTAGATCACATCTATACTGTTCGGCAAATTGTATAGAAGATCGAGGAGTACAACCAGCCGCTGTGTATGGCATTTGTGGACTACGAGAAAGCCTTCGACTCCATCGAAATATGGGCAGTTCTGGCCTCTCTGCAACGATGTCGAATTGACTGGCGCTACATAGAAGTGTTGAGATGTTTGTATGACGTGCCACGATGACTGTCCAGATCCAAGATCAGAAAACCAGCCCCATCCAACTGCTCAGAGGGGTGAGACAGGGGGATGTGATATCCCCGAAACTGTTCACCAATGCGTTGGAGGACGCCTTCAAGACGCTGGAATGGACTGGACAGGGTATCAACATTAACGGCGAGTAAATCTCACACCTTCGCTTTGCTGATGACATGGTCATAATGGCAGAGACGCTAGAACAGTTAGACCGGATGCTGCACAGCCTAAATAGAGCCTCTCGGCGGGTTGGCTTCGGCATGAATTTGGACAAGACAAAAGTCATGTACAGTACGCACGTCTTGCCGAGTCCAATCCACATCGAAGGGTCGCTTCTTGAAGTTGTGAAGGAGTATGTCTACCCAGAAAAGTCATCCAGCTCGGTAGACACAACTTTGAGAAAGAAGCCGACAGAAGGATCCAGTTGGGTTGGGCGGCATTTGGAAAACTGCGTCAAGTTTTCTCGTCGCCTATCCCGCAATGTTTGAAGACTAAGGTCTTTAACCAGTATATCAAGTCTACTAAACTATAAAAAATAAAAGGGAAAGTAGACTAGTCAACTATATATTTTAAGTGAGTTTAAAAAATACAGAAAAATAATTAAAAAAAGTTAAGGGAGGTTATAAAAAGATGGTACGATACGGCGTTCAGGTTCGATACGTCAGGCCTCGTCAGCTCTGAAGCATCCAGATCCGCTTCCCAGTTATTTTGGTAGGTTCAACAGGCAGTGTAGAAGTCGTCAGGCCTCGTTAGCTTAGAGGCCTGAAGATCCGCTTCCAAGTATCACTTCCAGTCCAGTCCAGGTCTCTTAAGTAGTGGATGGTCCTCTTGGCAAGTATGTAGTTCCGATAAGACTGAGTATGTTGCAAGACTTTTGTAGAGGAGATGATTCCTTGAGCGCTTTCAGATCAGATCTCTCGGGAATGTGTCGGAAATCCCTTTTATATCCGAGTGGTGATTTTTCACATCATCTGTTTTTTTGTTCTTTACAGAATTGGGTATGTAAAGTAAAAATTAACCTATGCCGATTCCAAAACCATTTCGAGATTTTAAGCTTCTAAAACTTATTTTTCTATTAATAGGTCTTAAAATTATAAGATCGTATTTATTTTCACAAAAATACTTAAAATCACTTGACTTTTATTTGACCTCTAAATTACGTCTTAACTTACGTTCAAATGATATTCACAATAAAACAGACGCCATCCGGACTTCTACTCAACATTTACTTCCTCGCACCATTTCCTTTTTAAGGTTTCTTTTACTAACAATCAATTTGTGTCGGTTATTTGTTGTGGTGTTTCTTATACTTGACGGTATGAAACACTTAGCAGAAGTAGTCTTTGAATCCATTCATTTTATTAAGCCATATCTTTAAACTAAAGTACGGAAATCGCTAAAGTATGAAATGCACAGAACACATATACTCCTGAAATGTAAACAAATTAATTGTCAAATTTGACAGTTTGACTTTACTGAATTTTGGTTTTAAATAAGTGTTAAACGTGGCAAAGATCTTAAGCTATTCAGTTCTACTAGTGACGTCAGTACGAACAATACTTTAAAAAAATATATAAAAATAACTACAGCTTGTAAAAACAAAAAGATGAAATTATGTGTTTCAAATACTCTTATCATTAAAATAAAAATATAAAAAACATACCTGAAAAATACTTTACATACCTAATTTAATTTCAAATTCAGTGTTCGAAAAGGCCAGACATATTCGTACAAAAACCTCTTTGGTGAATTCTGAGAGCGTTTCAATTATCATTATAAATGTAAGTTAGGATACAAATATTATACAGTAAACAATTATAATTATCTATAAAATACAATATTTGAGCTAAACATATTGATAAAAATAATTTAAATTATATAAATCAAAAGTAACCTTCATGGACTAAGCCAGTAAGAAAACTACGAGAGAAAATTAGAAGAAAAAGTAATGACAGCTTGACAGCCTGACGTAAGTGTCATAACATTGAAAAATATGAAAATTAAAGAAAACTAATCGTTTTAGAACGATTCGCAAAATAATAATGCAAAACCAATAGAAGAGTATGATACATAATATTAATGAATGCAAAGTGTAAGTATATGATGTAGTGTCTGTAGTATGTAGATACTATACCAGTGCGTCCTGCCCGTCATGACATACGGTGCCGAAACGTGGACACTGACAGTCGAGCTGGTTCACAAATACAAGGTCGCCCAGCGCGCTATGGAGCGGGCTATGCTTGGAGTCTCTTTGAAGTATAAAATCAGGAATGAAATTATACGGAAAAGAACCGGAGTTACCGACATAGCTTGCAGAGTAAGCAAACTGAAGTGGCAGTGGGCTGGCCATGTTTGTCGAAGGACCGATGGCCGATGGAGCAGACGAGTCCTGGAGTGGAGACCGCGTATCGGCAAGCGTAGTGTGGGACGCCCCCCAGGTAGATGGACGGACGACCTTAAGAAGACGGCTGGGTCAGACTGGATGCGGAAGGCGGAGGACAGGGTGTTGTGGCGCAGCCTGGGAGAGGCCTATGTCCAGCAGTGGACTGCGATAGGCTGAGTTGATTGAGATACTGTTGTTTTGGCCCAAATTGTATATATTTTCTACGTTCTTCCCCTTTATGGAAGCAACCACTTCTGTTGCACAAAATTGACCAAATTATTCGCAGCACACTAACATCCATTTTAAATGTGGCCTTGGAATAAAATAGAATACTAACGTCGTGGACGACCGAGCGTGGCTTCAAGCCACACTACCCATCCGTTTTAGTGGGCTCGGGGTCCGTAAAATTACCAGTATTAGTTTACGGCGTTCCTGTCCTCTGTCCACAGCACTGAAAAGTTGACCCGGAAAATTTTAGCTCCCTTCCTGGTTGACTCTGAAGTGTCTGTAGGCAGTATAACGAAGTATCGAAGCATAATGAATTGGATATTACATGCAAATTATCAAAGTTCAAAAAAGACATATTAAAACTCATAATATCCATTTCGCAAAACATTGTTATTTCTGGGTATCATTGGTTGTTTAATTCACTTCTTTTTTTATCCTTTGTGTGATTTTCGTGTTAAGTATTTTTGATTTATTTTAATGTTCTTTTCTTGTCAAACTTAATCTGTTTATTTCGGACCATAAAAGACATCCATAATTGTGTAGACCTAGATTTTATGTAAATGATGTGGTCTCCTATAATTGGAAGCACACACTTGTATTCGTCCCTGTCTATGTATACTTGCATGTAATTGTTTAGCCTCTGTTGGAGATCCAATAAATAAATAAATAAATAAGTGCCGTGCTTGACCGATTGCGGTGAACGTCTGGAAAGCGGCTTGCCCGGATACAGATCGGCCCGTAAACCCATCTTCCCAGAAACAGTTGGATGAGCCGCTCTGCAGGTTGGTACGGAATAATCTTATCAATACGTCCACCAATACTGCTGAGCGTGCCCGCCTGCTGGCTGTGGGTGAGTGGGAGTTGGGACTCTGGCTTCAAACACTACCGTCACCCAACACAGCTACTATGTTGGGTGACACCACCTTCCGGCTCGCTACTTGTCTGCGTCTGGGCACTCCTTGCGGGGCTCCGCATCGCTGCCAATGCGGAGAAGCTGTCGACTGCCTTGGACATCATGGCCTTTCTTGCAGTAAGAGCGCAGGCCGGATAGCACGGCACGCCAGCATTAATGACATCATCCGTCGTGCTCTTGTCACCGTCGGGGTGCCAGCTGTTTTACAACCCAATGGCTTGTCACACGACGATGGGAAGAGACCAGACGGAATGACCAACAGCCGCCCCAACTTCCAAGGCATTACCTTGGAAGTTGGGACGGCTTTTAGTTGTGGAATGCAACATGTTTCGACACCCTTGCGCCATCCCATCTTTCTAGCACGGCAAAGAATCAGCATCATCATACAACGGGGCATTGCTGCCAGCCTTCTGGGCACTTTCCTGTTGACAGCGATGCAGACGAATTTTGATGTCCTATGATTCGGCCCGCTCCTTTTTTTCATAATACATACAGTTTGTCTGTTAGCGTATATACAACGTGTTTTTTTTGATATCCCATAACTCTAGGGTATGATTGAGGCCATATCAAAGAATCAACTGGCATATGAGTTATGTTCCAATCATTCGTTATTTTTGTTTTTCATTTTTCATACAAAATAATTCGGCAAAGTCACGATTATTAATGTAAAACACCCTTAAGTGAAATATGACAACGTCGACAAGGTAGCTTTCCCTTCACTAGCTGCCGCCGGGAAGCCCCGATACCAACATACCTACATATTTTATTTTACTATTTATTTTACTACACTACTGCGAAGTTTGGCAACCTCGCAAAAGTAAAGATTCGTCATACTGGTGACAATTTTTGACCTAATTTAATTATGATTGATGATATCTCCGAAACGATGCATTTTTGGACCACCTATTCTAGGAGTTTTAGTATTATTTTTACCTACAGAATATAACCCTAGAGTTATGGGATATCAAAAAAAACAGGTTGTACTCGTATAATGTAAATATTTTTGATAGATAGATGTAAATTTTTTCATAAGACTTTATATAAAATACATTATTGTATTAAGGTCTTTGTGGACTCTTACAAAGTGTGCCCAATTTCACACTTACCAATGTGTGTAAGTGTATTGTATGAGTAAGAAAAATATGGTCTTAGGATAGAAGACCAAGTTTTGCTATCTGGGAAGTAATTATACCTTTTCTAAACTTTAAACGTTCTTTAATTTCATCTGACCCTTAACTTCAAACGAAACATAAATCTTTTGTTCCACAGCGAACAATATTAATGTATTCTGGTAATTGTATTTTTACTATACTAATTTTTTCTTCTTCTTTTAATATTTAATTTATTCTTGTACTTAAAATAATATTTAAGTTGTAAATAATACCCGCTTGAGTAGTAGGTGTTTTTAATGTTATACCTAGTTTTAGTTGTTATTCCTGTTGTTCTAACATCTGCGGATGGACCGGTTTTAATGAAATAAAAATCATCACTCTCCTGCCCTTATCCCAATTTATTCGGCGTCGTCACAACACGTCCCTTTCTCCCACACTTCTCTATGTCGTCATCTCCGTCCCTTTCTCCCACACTTCTCTATGTCGTCATCTCCGTCCCTTTCTCCCACACTTCTCTATGTCGTCATCTCGGTAGTCAGCCCCTTTACAGCCATATCATCTTTTACACAGTCTATCCATCGTTTCTTTGGTCTTCCCCTACTTTTATAGCCATCGACATTCATACTCTAAACTTTCCTCACGACATTTTCTTCATTCCTCCGCATCACATGCATGCATGTTGCAAAGTTGTGCGGAAATCGGCTGTCATGGTATGGGCCACGACAACCGATGTCCGCACAACTGTTCAGTCCCCGGCGCCACTTTCAGACTTCCTCATAAGTACTCATTTCTTATTCTATCCATTCGTGTCTCACCACACATCCCTCTTAGCTTTCCCATCTCAGAAAATAAATAGTAATGTTCTCGCAATTGAGTTTTGAATTGTGTACAAAAAAATTTGGTTTGTGCGCACAATATTGAGTGATTTACCATGTTATTTTAGACTTCCTATAGGTTTTCCTGTAATCTATAAGTATAGACTATCCCCTGTATTTTTTCAAAATTTTAGTCTATTTACTATTTTAGGTACACTTTCGCCTAACCCTTCGGGGATTACAGGCGTGATGTTGTGTTTTTTTTACTATTTTAGGTTATTTTAGTTTCGGAGATAAGCGTACATTTTCATCCATTTTTAACCGACTTCCAAAAAGGAGGAGGTTCTCAATTCGGCTGTATATTTTTTTTTTTTTAATTTTTTTTTTGTATGTTTGTTACGCGATTTCTCCGCCAATTATGACCCGATTTTGAAAATTATTTTTTTGTTTGAAAGGGTATACTTCCGAGGTGGTCCCATTGCCACCAAATCAGAATCTGATGAGGGGATCCCATGGAAATCGAAGGAAACCCTCAAATTTTATATGCAAACCTATAACGATTTGGGTATTTTTTATAGTAACTCGTGCATTTGCTCTCGGAAAGCACCATTTGGTGAAGTGGAACTGATGCTGGAGACCACAGATGGCCACTGGAACAATATAATAATGAGTACCTATTTAACGGGCATAGTGCCATAGTACTATAGTACTACTATACTATAGTACTACATATAGTACCATATGCATAGTACTATAGTACTACTATACTATAGTACTACATATAGTACCATATACATAGTACTATAGTACTACTATACTATAGTACTACATATAGTACCATATACATAGTACTACTATACTATAGTACTACATATAGTACCATATGCATAGTGACGAGCATAAATTGCTTAATCGCATTAAGCAATTTATGCTCGTCACTATGCATATGGTGAGTGCAGTTCTCCTGGTAAGAACCAGGAGAACTCCTCAACAATCAACGTTCCAGCATCGGGAAAAGCAATATTTTGTAAAAGGTGATGAGCAGTTAACATTAGGCTATTGTAACTTAGATAAATTCAAAACTGACCCACTAAAAAGTGGAAAATAAAAAAGTTTTTACAAAAATATAATAACCGACTACCAAAAATAACACTACAAAGTGAAAAATAACTTTAATTTCGGAAGTCGGTGGCAAAAAACTCAAATACAGATCCAAAGACACCGACTTCCGAAATTAAAGTTATTTTTCACTTTGTAGTGTTATTTTTGGTAGTCGGTTACTATTTTTTTGTAAAAAGTTTTCTTTAATAACTTTAAAACTACTTATTTCAAAATTATTACAAAAAAACATTCAAATCCTCATAACAATTCCTTTTTGGTATGTCTCGTCATTTTATATGACACGTCCGTGTTAGGGTCATTGAAATTCGTATGTGTACCAAATTTCAACTTAATCGGTCCAGTAGATTCAGAGCAAATCGGCTGTGACAGACGAACAGACAGACAGATACACAGTTAAGTGATCCTTTATGGGTTTCGTTTTTTTGTACAAACCGGTAAAGTGCGTGTCAGACCACGCAATGAAGAGTTTAGAGATGAGAACGAATGAATGTGGTGTGAATGAGAATGTTGCCATTCTAGATATTATATTTATATAAACATATAGAACGAAGTATTGTATTTATTTTATTTCTTATTTTGTTTATTTTTACCTCATTTAATGCTGCACCGGTTTGACGTCATCACGCCAGCGCCGGCTGTCGCTGAAAACTAGCGCTGGGGTTCTGTCTCGCATAGGGTCGCAGCATTATGCTGAGCGATGGTCGTTTTGCGTGAATGTGACGCATATTTTCCCGCAACTTGTTCTTTCGTGTTTGTGTTTTTTTTTACGTTATGCATACAGAAAATAAACGTATTTTCTTTCTTTCTTTTTTCGTAGTTAGAATGAATTTATCTTAAGAACAAACAATTTTTTACTAATTTTTACACCAAAAGTGAACCCCATATTGCAATATTAAATGAAAGAAAATTTAAAACACATATTAAAAGTACACTTTGTAAACAAGCATATTACAAGTTAGAGGATTATCCAAGATAGGAATGCTTGGAAACATGCTGGTCCCGCTCCATAGGACAATCTAGAGTCTAGACAAAGTCAAACTGGTTGCTATTTTAATTGTATAGTTTGTTATTTTTATGACATTGATTACCTAAACTCACACACTAACTATTTTTTATTTTTTTTTAGGAAAACATGCTTTTACGATGTTTGTAAATATGTGAGCACCATGTATCCATCTCATAATTAATTTATTTTTCATTGCTACATTTTTAATTATTTTTACCTATTGTGGTATACATAGTAATTTTATTTTATTCTAGGTGCACCGTCTTCACATATACGAGTAATCTCATAATTAATGTACTGTATAATTAAACAAAATATTGTAAAACATTTTTAAAAGAGTAACGGTGTAGTTTCTAGCCCATTCTTCTCCATACGAAACTACCTTTTGGAAGGGGCGACTAGAATGAATTCTATTTTTTTGTAAATTGTGACGTTCAAAAGTGCCTCGTATGTGCCTGTTTGAAATAAATAATTTGACTTTGACTTTGACCATATTCCAAATTGACTTATTTGCGTCAACGTCTGTGTTAGGGTCACTGAAATTCATATGTGTACCATATTTCAACTCAATCGGTCCAGTAGATTCGGAGCAAATCGGCTGTGACAGACGAACGGACAGACAGACACAAAAGTGATCCGTAACAGTGAGTAAGGATTCCGTTTTCTCCTTTTGAGGTACGGAACCCTAAAAACGTAGATGTACAGACGCCTTTGTATTTTCAAAAATGTATTTTTTACTTAAATTTGGTTCGATTGAATAGTTAATTGCCTACCAATATTAAAATCTGAATCAAGTTCGGTTGAAATGTAATACGATTTAAAACACAAAAGACAAATTTCTTCGACATCAATATTAGTGATTGAATACTGGGTCAGAGCGCTTGCCTGTCAATCTAAATATTTAATGTTACAAAATATCGAGTAGCCAAGTGAAACGCTACACAGTACATCCTCGCTACAATATGTTACAAATTGATAAATATTTCACATGAGCGTTTGGTAATCCTCCGGAATCGTTTCCTGATGGGATCCCGGAAGGGAACGCTCCGTGGAATGATAACGGTTCAGTAATCGTTGTGTGTCGTAACCGGTTTAATTGCGAGCCGATCCGCAGCGAACCGGTTCGATCCAGCACAATCCGGAGCAAGCCGGCTCCAAGCGGAATCAATAATGTCGTAAGAGGGGTTCAGGATCGATCGCAAAGAAAGTTAGGAAGCATGAAGAGCTTCTAAAAGATTTGACAAATCGATTAATCATTGTTTTGATTGAAAATCGATTGCAAGTGATTTCAATTCGATTATGAAAACTGCTTCTGTTAAAGCCTTCAAAAAAGTGGACAGATATAACTGCCAACCATGGCTCTTCAATTCATTAGTTAGTTTATAAACTGATTCAACAAGTAGTTTGCTAACTAAAATAGTGAACTGACTCAATGACCGCCATCGTTGAACGTGAAGTAACCGACTCAATGACCGCCATCGTTGACCGTGAACTAACTGACTCAATGACCGCCATCGTTGACCGTGAACTAACTCAACAGTTTTCATTCATCTTTAATTCCGTAACTACTTATCTAAGGCGACGATAACCGACTTTTAATGATTTTATACTGAAGATCACGTCTAAACGAGTAGTGTCAATGATTTGAAAAAAATATATATAATGTTAAATTAGAGCATTTTTTCAATAATTTCTTATGTAAATATTTTATATAATGTTTATATTACATAGTGAAATTAATTTGTAAAGTTATGACTAACGCGGATAAAAAACTGAGAATGGCGCAAAAACTACCAAGCGTAATTTTAACCTTCACCAATTTAAAGATAATTTAATTATTGTTTTTTTAGTATACGCGTTTTTTTTAAATACCTTTTGTTTTGTGTATTTAATACATTAATAATGCGAGAAAATTGGGGACAGCGCTCCTTGATGGGCGAGTCCTATTATTACTGGCTGAACGTACGACGCGTTGCGTGAACTCAGTAGGTACAGAACACGCAAGCTAACTCAAGGTCACTGGCATATATCTGGGTCTTAATAAATGTAATTTCTTACACGAAACTTTGTAAATCGCGCAAAGTTCAAAGAGTTTTAAAGAGCTTTAACTTATTATTTATTTATATTAAAAGTATTATTATAGTATATATATTAAAAGTATTATTATAGTATTATTCTTTTATTTAAATTAAAAGAATAATCGAATATTTTCGTAATCGCAATTCACGCGTCTCTATTCATTTACTTTTCGGCTTCGTATTTCAGAATTGCCGGAAGGTAGCCGGGGCCGGGTGAAACGGGTCGGCTTTGCAGGAAGTTATTTTTACGCGAAGTTCGCTAGATAATAGAGCCTAGTGTAACGCCGGGATTACAGGATTTAATACGGAATCTCCGACCGGAAAATATACTGAACCCGATTGTATTGTGGTTGTTTGTTTAGTACCGAGGATGGGATATTATACTCAGAGTATTAAGTGTAGTAATTGAGTGTTTGTATTTGTTTTGTACTTAGCGCATGGAAATTAAAGAGCAAAAGTAGTATATTATTGGGCATTCTATACCACTATCGGCAAGTAGCTCGGCGAGTGCGCCTCGCTGCCGACAGTGGTATAGAATGCCCAATAATCGACACTCAACTCGACTCTCCACTTGACCAATAAACTCGAACGAGACAGTTTGTTGCACCGTGTACTTGATTAGGAACGATTTACTCAACCAACGATTAGTAACTTCCATATTATGGCGGGTCAGTATGAACAATCAACTATCAACTCGACTGTAGTGTTTACTGTACACGACCAATGATCATGCGAGCTCGCTATCGCTCTGAAAGGTGGTACAGAATGCTCAATAATGAACAATCGACTCGATCACTGTTCAGTAACGCAAAAGAGGTTGTGGTAAGTTTATAAATGATAACGTTCTAAATACATTCACTCATTTTCAATTGGTTCATTTCCGACAGTAATCATGAAATTTGTAAAACAACCGCAATCGCTGCATGTTAATACAGTCTGCGATGATATTTGTAAGCCAAGTTTTCGTCACGGAGAATTATTGCCTAACTCAGTACGGTGTATTATTTGCGGTCCATCCAATTGTGGAAAAACTAATTTATTAATTGGTCTTCTTATACACGAAAACGGATTAAGATTTGAAAATGTTTATGTTTATTCAAAAACTCTGCACCAGCCTAAGTACATTTTTTTAGAAAGTGTTTTGCAACGGGTGCCTGGTGTTTCCCTCCAGAAATATCAGGGAAATGAGGAAGTACTAAGCGTTCAGGACGCAAAACCCAACTCCGTGATTATTTTTGATGATGTTGCTTGTGAAAATCAGAGTAACATGCGTGATTATTTTGCGATGGGAAGACACAAGTGCATTGATTGTTTCTATCTAAACCAAACGTATAGTAAAATCCCTAAGCAGTTAGTAAGAGACAATGCGAACTTAATCATACTTTTTAAACAAGATGAAATAAATTTACGGCATATTTATGAAGAACATGTCAACACTGATATGTCATGGATTGAATTTCGTGAAATGTGTTCGAAAATATGGAGTGAGCCTTTCAATTATGTAGTAATTAATAAGGATTGCGCCAAAAATAAAGGATGTTACAGAAATAAATTTGACACTTTTGTTGTCTTTGATTAAAAATACTAATATTTAAGACCGGTACCCCAGCGATAATATTATTCTTCAGGCAACGCTTAATCAGTCACGAACTTTTTTTTGTTATTATGGAGAAATCACTGAAAAGACAAATAGTTGAAGCTGCAGAAGCTGTTAAAAAGAAAGTGCGAAAGATGAGAGATGTTGAGAATAACAATCAGCAAGTGCTGGAATCAGTGTTCAAGCCGGTAACAGAACCACTCAACCAAATTGCTAATGTCAGTAAGCAGGCTCTCAGGCATAATATAGAAAATGAAGAAACCGATGTTCCGTTTATCGATAAAACTCTGCAAAAAGAAGTCCCTATTAGTTCAGAAAGCAATGATAACAACGACAATGAAGACGAATATGAATCTGATATCGAAAGTGATTCTTCGTATAAATCATTAACTGAAAACAACCAGAGATGTGATATGTCATCCTGGTCAGTGTCCTCAGAAGCACTGAAAGATATTCCGTTTGGTGTCCGAGTAGAGAACGGCAAATTGATGTTAGGTTCTGCGCGTATAACGATCAGCGACGATACGCCTGGTTTAAAACAATTGCTGCTGAAAAAGAACATAGATTTAAGCATGGTTACAGAGAGTGATATGAAACATTATAAGTCGATGTTACTTGATACAAATGCACATCGACGAGACTATGAACCTAGTAAACCAATAAAAAGTAATAAAGGACAAAAATATTTGCAAATTATAAAGCCTCTGTTCCAACTACGAAGTACAATTCAGGAGCACCAATCGAAGGGAAAAGGACTACTACCTTTAACAAAAACGTGGAAGAAAAACGTAGATTTTGTATATTGGGACGATCCCAATGAACTGGTGGATAGATTAAAATTATTGATTGCATCTCGAGATGCTGGTAACACAGGATTAGATAATGAAATTATATCTATCATTGAAGAATTGCGTGAAAGTAAAGTTATAAATTAATAAATATTTTAAAATGTGTTTATTTTATTATTAGCCTCTCGATACAATACATCTTAAACATGAACGTAGACAAATTCGGACACTACATTCACAAAAGAATGCGTTTTGCTGAGTTATTTGAGTTTAATGAGAATGCTTTGTTAAAATTAGAAAACGGAGATTTTGATTTAAAAACTTCAAGACTGAGAGGAATTAGATCTCCAGTAGAAGCAGACGATGCTGTGAACAAGGATTATGTAGATCGTTTGAATGCTAACACATTAAAAGAATTAAATAATTTGACTGTGGACAAGGATTATGTAGATCGTTTGAATGCTAATATGTTAAAAGAATTTAATAATATGATTGGATCATTGCGTTCTCAAATCATAAAAGACACAAAGGGTACAGTACAGGCTACTTTAAAAGCAAAGATACCTGAGGTTTTAACTCATTTGCAAGATAAGTTTTATACTAAAGCAGAGGTAGATAAATTACTTCAAAATAAATCTCTATAATGGCAAAACAGCAAATTGTTAATGAACTACACAAAGCAGCAAGAAGAAATTTCCTTCGACGTTCCGTCATTCTAAAAGGGGTCGATGACTTGTGGCAAGCTGATCAAATGGACATGCAAAACCTTAGAAAATATAATAAAGGTCATAATTACATTCTAGTGGTGATTGACTGCTTCTCAAAGTACGCTTGGGCAGAGCCATTAAAATCAAAAAATAAACTTGATGTTACTCATGCATTTAAACGAATACTGATTAACAGCAATCGCAAACCTGTTAATTTACAAACTGATAAGGGAACAGAATTTTATAACAACTCATTTCAAACGCTTATGAAGACGTATAATATTAACCATTACTCAACGTTTTCTACCAAAAAAGCTTCGATCGTGGAGCGACTGATTAAAACACTTAAAAACAAATTATATAAATATTTTAGTCTGAATGGAAACTATAAATGGTTAGGTATACCATTAGAAGTTACGTTAAAGACTTATAACAACACAAAACATCGTACTATTAAATTTAAGCCAATTGAAGTTAATAAATCTAGTGAGTCAGTTATAAAAGAAAATATTAAAAAAACCTTAAATCATGTTACCATTCGAAGAAAACCTAAGTTCAAAGTAGGTGACTTTGTTCGTATCAGTAAATACAAACACAATTTTGAGAAAGGTTACACACCTAATTGGTCAACTGAAATATTTACTATAAAAAAAATAAATCATACCATACCAGTAACATATCATATACAAGATCAGCGAAAGCAAGCCATATTGGGAACTTTTTACGAGCAAGAACTTCAAAAATCTTACTATCCGGGTATTTATTTGGTAGAAAAGGTTTTAAAAAGGAAAGGAACAAAAATGTTTGTGAAATGGTTGGGTCTAAACAACGAAGAAAACTGTTGGATCAACAAAACTGCAATAGTGGAATAAAATAATTATAAAACAGTAATTTTGCATTATTTATTTAATTACACTTTAGACAATGCAAGGAGGTGAACTTGTTAATACCCTAATTAATAATCTGCCGTTCGAACTTCATTTACCAGGCTACAATTATTGCGGCCCGGGAACAAAACTCCAGAAACGTTTACTACGAGGTGACCGAGGTGTAAATAAGCTAGACGAAGCTTGCATGCATCACGACATTGCATATGCAAACCATACAGACTTACCCAATCGTCACAAAGCTGATTTACAACTACTTAATATGGCTAAACAAAGACTTAAATCGAACGATGCAGGGAAAGGTGAAAAACTTAGTTCGTGGTTAGTGAGCAAAGTTATGAAAGCCAAACTGAAATCTGGTGCCGGCGTTAAAACGTTTAAAAGTTTCGTATCAAAAATAAGAGCGAAGATAAAGAAACTCAAACCAAAGGACAGTAAAACTTTAATTAACGCTGCTTACTCAGCAGCAATCAAAATATTTCCTAACATTCAGAAAATTCGGGTACCACGAGTGATACCCTTACCAAAGACTGGAGGTATTCTACCCTTAATCCCGATTTTTGCGGGCTTTAGCTGGTGGTGCGGCTGGTATTGCAAAAACTGTTAACGATTACAAAGCTGGTCAGCAAAATTTACTAGAAACACAACGACATAATAGGGCTATGGAGTCTTTAAAGTTAGGGCAGGGTTTATACATTAAGCCACATAAAAATGGAAAAGGTTTATTCGTGAAATCTTCAAAAAACTGAAAAATAAGCTACCTAATCGTCCTCTAACTAATGTAGACATCCAGAGGTATGCACGCGACATTCCTCACTTTCGAGGAGTGTACATGAGGGATCAATTACCAAGAACGCCAAATCCGATTGAATGTGGTATCGTTAACTTGGACGATTATAAGAACGAAGGGACGCATTGGGTAGCTTATGCAAAAGTAGGCAATTATTGTGAATATTTTGATAGCTTTGGAAATTTGAAGCCTCCAATGGAATTAATACGATATTTTAAGAATTGTAATGTTTTTTATAATTATATAAGATATCAAAAATTCAACACTGTAAATTGTGGACACTTATGTTTAGAATATCTGTGGACTTTTTGGAATAAAAACATATAAAATTTATGATTTTCTTTCATTTCAATCATTTGCAAGATGTCACTCACATTATCGATAACTGGAAACTCGTCAACTTTATCTACTTACTATCCCAACACGTTGCAACTATATGAACAGTATGAGTGTGCCTTATTGCATTTCGCAACATTTAATTCGATTCCAAACATTGACAAAACGAATAATAAATTCTATTATGGTTCTAACGAAGTTATTGAAATACTGGAGGGCACCTATGAATTGCAAGATATTAATGATTATTTAAAATCTGAAATGAAAGATGCCTCAATCAAACTACAGTGCAATAACAATACTTTAAAAGCTGCTGTATATTGTACAAAGGACATAAATTTTAATAAAGAAGGTACTTTCAGGAATTTATTAGGGTTTAATAAACAGATCTTGAAAGCAAATAAATGGCATGAGTCACAGTTGCCGGTCAACATTTTACCTACAACTGTGATCAGGATCGAATGTGATATTGTAAGCGGCTCGTACACAAACGGAGAACCGAGTCACATTATCCACGAATTTGCACTCAACGTTCCTCCCGGATATAGGATTATAGAAATTCCGAAAAACGCGATATACTTTCCAATCAACCAAAACAACATTAGCTGCATACATATCAGGCTGTTAGATATAAATAACCGCTTAATAAACTTGCGTGGTGAAGAAGTGCAGCTGTATTTGCATCTCAGAAGAAAAAAATGATCGACTACAATAAATATGTACATCAGCAAATCAAAAATATCAGTTCCACTCAAGCTTCCAACCATATAAGAGCTCGCCCTAAGAAGAAAATAAAATTAACTAAAGACAACAAGACATTTCTCAAAGCGATCGGTTTGCTAAAATGAATATCTTAGACGTTTTATCCGCTCCGACTCACGACAACACGGTTGAAGGAATCGAATTTCATTCTTACAAGCCCTACGTAACTAGTTTCAATAGGAACGATGAAATTCGTATACCCATTAACCAACAAGACTTGTATATACTTCCGTCAGCTAGTACCTTGTATTTGGAAGGGACTGTTATCGTAAGCAAAAAGGATATGAAAGAGAAAGCCACTAGTGTTAATTTTACGAATAATGCTCTACTTTACCTGTTCCAAGATATAAGATACGAGCTAAATGGAGTGGAAATTGATAGAATAAAAAATGCTGGCATAACTACCACCATGAAATCGTTAATATCAATGAGTGAAAGTGAATCAAAGATATCTAATGCATGGGGCTGGAATATCGATGGCATAAAAAATATAAATGGTGGTAGTTTTTCCGCGTCTATACCACTCAGTAACATTATCGGTTTCGCTGAACATTTCAAGAAAGTCGTGATAAATTGTAGGCACGAACTGATATTGCTACGAAGTAATACTAACCTGAATGCGGTCAAACTTAACACCGGTGAATTTGTAGAAGACGTTCAAATAAATAAAATCATCTGGCGTGTACCGCATGTTAAAGTGTCCGACAAAGAGAAAATAAGTTTACTCAAACTGTTAGAAAAAGATCGACCACTCCAGATGATATTCAGAAATTGGGATCTGTACGAATATCCAGCTTTACCTAAAACTACAAAACATACCTGGTCCATCAAAACTTCCTCGCAAATAGAGAAACCTAGATACATAATTATGGGCCTACAAACAAATAGAAAAAACAATTCAAGTTCTGATATGTCTCAGTTCGATCACTGTCATGTTCGTGACGTTAGAGTATACCTAAATTCAACTTACTTCCCCTATGAAAACCTAAATGTCAGTTTCGCGAATAACAGAATCGCTTTATTATACGAGCAATACATTCGATTTCAACAGTCTTATTACGGACGTCGTCCGGAACCCTTATTAAGTGAAAAACAATTTAAAGATTTGGCGCCGCTCTTTATCATAGATTGCTCTAGACAAGCCGATAATGTAAAGACAGGTCCTATTGTGGATGTACGAGTGGAAATAGAGAGTGATTCGGACATACCAGATCAAACTTCTGCATATTGTCTTTTATTGAACGACTGCATAATTGAGTATAAGCCTCTAAGTAATGCTGTGAGAAAAATATCATGAATCCGAATACTATCATATTAGATGTTCAAGGGTTTAAAGACCTGTACAATAATTTTATAATAAAAGAATTAGCTTTTGCTAGTCGTGATTATACTCAAACATTTTTAATAAAACCACCATACTTGTTTAAATACTTAACAAGTGATGAAAAGAAGCAGGTTAAATGGTTGGAAAGAAATAGGGGAATTTATTGGAATGAAGGATATATTGACTACAGAGAATTTCGACGTATAATCGTTCCATATCTAGAAAATAAGGAAATCATTGTAAATGGTTTGGAGAAGGTAAATTGGATAAAGGATCTTTGTATGAATTGTAAAGTATTAGACCTTGGTAAAGAACAATGTCCTAATTTCTCTGTTTTGCATAAAAAATACTGTGAAGGAAGATCTAATTTTAATTGTAATAAACATCTGAAGCATTGTGCGCTTAAAAATGTGCTTTGTTTAAGGAAGTGTTTAGAATGGGCATAAAATGTATGCACTAATGTGTGTAATGTAGATTATTAGTTTTTAGGCTTGTTAAATAAAAATCAAAATAAGTTATACATGCTTTTATTTTGCTAAACACTCCCCACACTTCTCCAAATAACTTAACACTACACGCAATTGAATAAAAATATCTTAATAAAATTATAAATATTAGTTTACACAAACGATTATTAAAAGTCAGTATCTATTAAAGATTTCGATATTTTCTTAACTAAAGACTCAGTTTCGTCCATAACACTGTCGATAGCATCTTGAACAATATATTGTGCGTTTATAATAACGTTCTCACTGTCACTATCACTGTCAATGGTTTGAGGATTGTTATTACATAGATCTACGACTGAAATTTTTATTAATTTAATCCCTCTTCGCTGTAGTCGACTCATCACGTAGGATTTGGTTGGTTTTAGTTTTTTCGACTATTCCCTGCATCGTTGTTTTGGTTTTTTATCTTTCGTGACTGGTTTGCTGTGCTCGGGTTCGCTGCGAAACATCTCAGAGAATCCTTCGTAAGGATCCTGGGCATACTGGCTGAACATGATCTCGGATTCAGACATCTGAAACAAAATATAAAACAATTATACCACTATTCCTTTAGTATAGCGCTCTAAAGCGTTATAATTGGGTTTTCCATCGAGTTCACTATATTCCTTTATTATATTGATTATTAACACTACGGCGATCACAATTGTTAGTTACGAAAAAAAATTATACTCACCGACATTATTACTTTTGCTGAATATTAAAAAAATATATGAAACAGGTGTTCGCGATGAATAATATTTCGTTAATGATTGCAAAATAATTAAATACCGTGTAATAATTTATTACATGTCATATAAGCATTTGTGTCTCCATGCTAAGGCCAATGAACTGCAACGTAGACAATAATTATACAATGAAGAATAGTGCCTTGTAAGCGTGTTACTTAATCGTAAACGTTAGTTATTCAAAAATCAACCTTACGATGCAAGGTATGTAGGTGCATAGTGCAACTGAAATCATTGCAATCGGTATTTACTTCATTTACCGATTGAAAAAAAGAGTGTAATTATATTTTAAAATAAATAGAATTTCATAAATGAAACAAGTCAATGGTTACAATAATTCCAATTTTATTTAATTTCTGTATAATAGTTATTAACATAGATTATTTTCTAAAACTAAACTTATTACATGAGTAGATAATTACGTAACACTGAACTTAAATTATGATCAGAGTAATTCATTCTTAAAAATAAACGCATGACCCCAGGCTCGAGTTGAAATTTGATCTACAGATATCGATCGTTTGTCATCATTTCTAGATAAAGCAACTTTGTTGACAGTACGAGTAAATATTTCGTGTTTTATCGATTTAAACATAGAATTTTTTCTCCGGATTACGCCGCCATGAAATAAAATGGTTTCATAGTCTGATAAGTTTAAATTCCTGACCACGCTTGCTTTCACCCCTTTTGCTTTTTTAATAATATTATTAGAGGTTTTTATAGAGTAAAGTTTCGATCTCAAGCCAACAAAATCAGATATATATTTTCCTCCCATTTCATCTTTAAAGAGACCGGGTACCTTTTTATTTTTTAGCGGTATCTGTAAATCATTTACGGCTTCATAGTTACTGATGTCAAAATATTGTAAAAAATTATATTTCAAATCATGGTAAAAATCGTTAGTGTCTATTTTATAAACAAAGGAATCGGTATCTGTGTAACATAGCTGCACTCGATCTTTATAAAAAGGCTTTACAATATCGTAATGAAAGTAATACATGTGTGCTTTTGAAAGTTCAAACACAGTGAAACCTATGTAGATAGGCTTATCTAAAATAATTTGGTCAGGTTTCATTTGTATCGCAACTAAGTTTTCAGATAAAACAGATGCACTGTGGAAATAGGGGTTGGCTATAAGTTTCTCAGCGGATATAAATTTCATAGTTCGATTGGACTGATCGCACCATTGATTAACTAAATGCACGGTTACTCTATTTTCAGTATTTTCTAATGTCTTTCCAAAAACACTGTTATTTAATAACTTAAAAAAGTCTTGTTCGAAGGAACTTTTTGCTTTTTGTCTTAATTGAGTATTTAACTCTATGTATTGTTTTAAATATGGAGCCTGTCTAAAAGTAATAGCTCTATGAATTTTACGCAAAATTAAACCATGTTCCAAACATTTTTTTAAATGAACGTAATGAATCACATAGTTGTACTTATTATACAAATTTGCTATGAGTTTCTTGGTTTACATATTTTTCAGGACAAAATGGTAAGTCATTATGATGATTATGTAAATTTTCGGGATACAATAGATCGACTTCTAATATGAAGCCCCATTTTGCGTTATCTTCTATAGCGGTAACATCAAAATTAGCTAATTCGTTATCACCTAAAAATCTGAAACTAGAGTATGGTAAATACTGACACATGCTGAAACCGTAAAGATTATTACAATCTAAGTATACTATGAAACTCTCAGGTTGTGATGGATTATATTCAGGCATGTACTTGTGATTAGCTCTAGCATGCCGATGGGAACACATGCACAAACCACCGCGTATACCGCTTTGTATCATTCTGATGATAGCTAAGTCCGACACTAGCTCTAACTGAACGCCTGTTTTTAGCAACATCGCATCGAAAGATAAACTGGGTGCAGTAATGTAAAACGCGGGGTCAAGACTGTAATATTGTTTACAGGTTTTCCGAAAATTTTGGAATATGTCTGTTAACAAAAGCACATCCGTTTTTAAGTATAGATCCGTATACTCGCCTAGGTTATTAATATTAAATTCAGTCCAAACAGCCTGCGCGTGATTATAATCTTCATCACTAATGACTTCGTTAGTCAAAGAATTATAAAAATTATCCTTAGACGGCAAAAATGTTTGATCGTAACATCCCCAAGTGGTCATGTAATCATATGGATAAACACCTTTTCTTCTCAATAAATTAAACTGTCTTTCTTTGGAAAAATGAGACCGTAGATTAACGAAATCTGCCACCTGCAATGTTTTAGCGAGCTTGTCTAAACTTGTTCCCAAAAAGTTGAAGGAATCTAGAAACCTTATACAAATGTACTCGTTATCGGCAATAGGAATAAATTTAGTAAATGCTACATATTTTTCTTTAGTCTTGGGGATTATTTTAATTGAACCTGGAATTTCACCTAACTTTTTTATAAATAAATGACAATCGTATCCGGATAAATTGTGAAAAAATATTGGAATAAATTTCGGTACTTTATGCTGTAAATTACAGTGTCGATGTGCTGCACCTCGATATAGACCTGTAATATGACAATGATCTCTTACTTTTTCGGTTAAGAGTAAATTGTCGCAAATATGACACTTAACGGCACGTTTAAAATCACGAGAATTTTCATCAGTGAATATCATAGGCTCGCTTTTGGATATAATTTTATGTATTTGTTTTACATCCTCAGTAAGAAAATGTATAAATTTCGAAACACAATCATTACCTCGATAACTTCTATAGCCCTCAACGGTGCCATTTTTATTTGATGACACGACATTGTAAGCGAACGCCGCTGGCACGTGGCGTTTTAAGTATGACGTGTTAGCGGTGTTGAATTCAGCGCCGGAAATTGGTTCAAGTAACGTTTCAAAGTCGGCATATATGACGAATGGAATATTTTGTTTTCTATCATAATTTTTAAATTTTAAAAATGACCCTTTTTCCGGTAAAACAGTGACAATCCCCCCACACAAGTGGGATTCAATTTGACTAAGCGTTGGAAAAAACAATAAACATGTTTCACAGAAATATAGTTTACCATGATGTTTGGTCATCTGATTTCTAACTAAACGAGATAATTCTTTGATGAGACAGTAATGAGAATTATTATTATTTTCTAAAAACAGTAGATGGATACTTTTATTAGACTTGTCATTCAACGTTGTATACAATGGCCCAATAATTGTTTTCTCATTTTTTAAACCATATACAAATATATTGAGAGAAGGATTATTTCTCTCAAAGATAGCTATGTCCGAGAATGTAATTGGAAATGTTAAATTATTAACATTCAAAACTTCCTGAAAGTATGGATAAGACGAAATCCTATCGGGATGTCTGTTTGTAGGGTACAATGCCGCCACAACACACCACAAAAAGCAATACTCATCATTGTTTCGAATATTCAAACAAGCTCTTTTAGCCATTATGGATTTCGGCAAAGTTAAAAATTTTGATCCGCTGAGTGGTTGATATTTATTAATATTTAATTCTAAATGCGAATTACTTAAAAATGTCCAACCACTATCTCTTTCCTCAATATCTTCAATTTTTTTTAGTAGTACATTAACAGCTGATTTGTAAGTAGAATCAAAATCGTAATTAATTAGTGTAATAAAATTTTTTGTTCGGAATGATTTTATTTCTTGTTGATCATTTTTATACATAAGAAAGGAAGCAAACAGTTCGAAGTTTATTTTGACAGAGGTGTGTTTCTGTATTGAACTATCTATTAAATGTTTAATTTGTGGACTAATACTATTGAGGAACATTTCAGGAAAACTATGTATTTGTTCGCCTGTCGCTGTTATTTTATAACTTTTGATTCGTTCTTTAAAAGAAGAATTAATAATTGCCACATTATCATAAATAGGAGTTGAACTATTGTTTTTATGTACATTGCTACGTAAATGACCAGACCATCGGCGATTATCTACAAATACTTTGCAATCAGAACAGTGAGGCATTATGTTATTGTTGAAATCACTAACAAAAAGGAACACTAACAATTTCAATAAAATTAGATTAGATAATACTTACTTACAACTATTATTCACGATCTTAGGTATACCAGTAACAAAATATTTTATATAGGTAATTAGTACAACTTGATCAGGACTATTTTATGTTCGTTCCAAGATCCCTTGTGTAATTTCTTCTCAGGTAAGTCGGTAATTATGTTTAGGCAGAATGTTTCTGAAATAATAAAAAATTGGGTGAATGCACCCAATTTTGTGTCTAATGAGACACATAATTTAATTAGATAGATAATAGTATAATCTGGAGAGAAAAATATAGATAATAATTACCTGCAAAATGTAAAATGATTTAAACATAGGAATGTGTATCTGCGTGATCCAAATATGGAGATATATTTCAGGTAATTAAATAATTCTTCACAGACCAGTCGGTAATTAATATTTTGTTTAGGCAGAATGTATCTGAAATAAAAAAAATTGTTTATTAGGTACCGATAAAGAATCAGACATATAATTGTAAATTCTGGGTTGAAAAATAGTCATACCATTATGTTAATTGAAATTAAAAAATGATATTTGATAATTACCTGTACAATATGAAATGATCTGCTTTATCCAAATAGATGTATTTCAGGACCCCCCCACGATATACCGAACAGCGTTGCTCCTGATGAAATCGTTCGTATGTACTTTCTGGTGTGTGATCAATAAAATATTTATTTTTAATAATTGATTTAATTTTCGGTGACAGTTCAGAAAGGTGCTCACTCCGAGAGACCTTTGAACTAATAAATTATATTTTAAATTATATTTTTTGCCTAAAAGTATTTCATCATAAAATTTGTTTTTGCGCAATTGTTACACGGATGCTTAACCTAATTATTTATTTCACATTCACAATAATCAGCTATTTTAGTTAGGGTTGACAATAACTTAGTATCATTCTATGTATCAGCAAAATACAAAATTTACACAATGCATTATTACGATTAAAATATATCATAGCGTATCGACAGATAGGGATTTCCATGGTTTGACTCATGGCTGTTAGTGTAGTTATGAGAACTATATTATGTATTTATTTCAGGAAGTCTAGAAAAGTACTAGGTTGACGGCAATAAGTTCATATTTTCTACACAAGACCTAAACGTAGATGATAAAATAAGTACCTACCTTAGAAATATTTATTTACTTCTATAAAAAAATTACATCAATGTAGTGTAACGATTCCGTGCTCGCTATCATTTAGTCAGCCCTGGCTAATTTCGCTGCATAGACATTCGATGCAGCAGAAAATTTTCCTTCGTCTTTCATTTTACGTACATGTATAATCCGACTATAGAAAAAGTTACTTCAACACAACAATGCTAAATTGATTGAAGTGTTTTTAACATGCTTTACTTATAATTTGATTTTTACTTATAAGCTACAAGTATTCGGTACAAAGTATTCGCAGTCTGCAAGTGCAACGAAGTGCTCTGTTATCATCGCTATACAAACAGTCCGTGTTGTCTACAAATATCAGCGACGACATTGTCGATAGCCACCCGCTGCCGCCATCACCAACCAAGTCATCAAACTGAGTGGAACTTCTGATTGAAAAATGTAAGTCTTATAAAATATTCTGTTCGTTGTCATGGCTCACACTTGTGATCCGCTTGTAATTTACAGTTATGTTTGTTTGTGGGCGTGTTACTTCACAGATCACCTGAGCTGCTCATAGTATGTCGAGGTCGATCCCTCGAAGGAGTCATTATTTTTCATCCAGTCTTCCGTGCTTTGAACAGCATGTAAAGCCATCGATCCTGCACCCAATCTCTCTATGGTTTTGCTATCCCATGGGCATGTGAGAGAACCAATGTTTGCGCACACACTTGTGTTGTATAGTATGCCCTGAGCAATGGACACTACTCCATTGAGATAAATAATAATAATTGTATGACTAAATTTTCCCTATCTTTATTTCAGGTCAGACTCTGAGTGTGATTACTCGCAAGCATCGGTCACCGGGCAAAAAGTGAAGTCCAGCCGCAAACCGTCTGCAGACAGCAATGGGAAACGCAAGATGCAGTCACAATCAACAACCGTAGCTCGTGCCAGGTAAAATAATTATCTACTTACTCTAGTCACATATCTACTGACTAAAATATAATCGTGCAATTACTATTACATATTATTTTAAAACAAGTGCAGGTTCACTTGGTTATTGTTTGAATCGATGGTTTGATTTGATCGATTACAGTATTGATCAAAGCCGAGTCAGTTGTTATATTTTTTTACATGAGAAGGTTTTTCTTTGCGTATGCATCTCTCGTTCTAAACATTAACTAATTACAGTTTCTGTTATTGTTTCAGTAAAAAAGTGAATACTGGCATCGACATATTCGGCATCAGTAACAACCGCGACATCCCACACAAAGAAGATGCATCGGATCACCTAACTTCATTCTTTGTGCACCGGGTAGCCAGCGGCTGCGAGCGCCGAGCAACGAGCACCGACGGAGAGTACTACATCGACTGTAAGGTGTACAAGGCTGACGACGCTCGCCTTACTGACTCCGCCGAGCTGTGGAAGAAGGCGCTCGTCCGAATCAAGTTCCAGACTGACGCGGATTCTCCTCAGTGGCGAAAATTACAAGAGCTCGTGCGTGCGGCTGATATCTTGTTTCCAGGCAAACCAACATTTTATGATAATTAAACCAAATACCGTACCTTACAGTTGTTTTTTATTTACAATAATAACCCGTTAACGCTTTTCACTACTTGTAATTTCGTTGGTTTGTTACAATCATCAACTCGTTCACCATTCTATGTTAACAGTAAATGCACCTCGAGTGACCGGTTAAGTGCAGTGGTAAGTAAATGGTTGATTGTTCATCGTGCTCCGAAACGCGGCATACTGACCAGCCGTATGGAAGATAGTGGTAAGGAGCAAGTTACTAGACATTGGTCGAGTAAATCGTTCCTAATCAAGTACACGGTGCAACAAACTGTCTCGTTCGAGTTTATTGGTCGAGTGGTGAGTCGAGTCGAGTGTCGATTATTGGGCATTCTATACCACTGTCGGCAGCGAGGCGCACTCGCCGAGCTACTTGCCGATAGTGGTATAGAATGCCCAATAATATACTACTAGCAAACGTTAATTTTGTTTATTTTCTGGTTCATTTTCATGAGACACATCGTAATACAAGTACATTAGGTAATTTGTTATTCCCATTGCTACGAATTAATGAAATCGTCTGTAATTATAATTACAAAACACTTTGTCATAGCTGATAGCAAATACCTGCCATAAATAAACGTCATAAAAAGGAAGAAAATTAAGCATTAAAAACGTAATAAATGAAACAAAATTAAATTAATTTCATCTGCTAATCCGGAGATAAGGGCGCGCTTAATTACGGCACTCAGGGAAGCTTAGTGTGTCGCAACTAGTAGCGGTAAGAGTGATTCAGTTATGTAGATGGAGCTGACTGCAGGACGATGCCACGTGCATGCATAATGCATGGCAGTCTGACTTACAGCCCCCCACCCCCCACCCCCCACTGCAACGCGCCTCGCACCACTTTCAGGCAGGAAGAAGACGGCACAGAAGGACCACTTAGACAGAAATGCTTTAATTTGTACACCGTTATAATAATTTTGATGCTGCCACTATACGTGTACCAGCTGTGTATGGAGTTTGCCGTGGACATTCGAGGCACGTTGAACAAGTGGCTATTTTGTGGTAAGGTCCTAAAGAGTTACTTCTGTAGCTGCCTGCGCAGTGTCCGTATTTCGAATAATACATATTTTTTAATTACGGCGTGTAATCCCGCGGGGAAGGTTTGGCGCTCGCCCACGTTACACGTAAGTAAGGCGTGGACTATGATGGATGATGTGTCGGTGAGTTGGCTGACAAAGTACTATGACATGAACAAACGTGTCGGTCCGCTGCAATTATGACAAATGATGATGTGGCATTATTGTAACCGCTAGTAGTATAGCGAGCTTTTTTGCAGTAGATGTTTAAGAAATATATATAGCACCTTGACCAAATGCTTGAAATACGTTTAGTTTTAGGTCGCCCAGTAGCACGACGACACAGTAGACGGGCATCAAATCTTGACGACGTAAATAACGCCCTACTGCAGGTCCAAAATTGGTTCGCTGCTAATAATTTAGTATTAAATGGGAAAAAAACTAAATGAGTAAGATTTGCTTTACCGAATGTTAAAAGTAGAGATTGTGACATAGTATTGAATAAAGAGAAACTTGAATTCGTCGATAAAACTGTTTTCCTTGGGATCACGCTCGACTCAAGGCTGCAATGGGGTCCTCATTTAACATCTCTTGCAGGACGGCTAAGTTCAGCAGCGTATGCTGTGAGAAAAATCCGTCAATTCACTAATGTAGATACCGCGAGGCTAGTCTATTTCAGTTACTTTCATAGTATTATGTCTTACGGTATTTTACTATGGGGACGGGCTGCAAATATCGAGTCTATTTTTATTCTGCAGAAAAGAGCCATCAGAGCAATATATGGCCTCCGCAGGCGCGATTCTCTAAGGGAACTGTTTAAAGATATCAACATCATGACGGTACCTTGTCAATATATCTATGAAAACATCATGTACGTAAGAAAAAATTTAAATAGTTTCAGTAAAAGAGGTGAAAAACACAATTATGGGACTAGAAATAGGGATGAATTAGTTCAACCAGGTTTCAGACTGGCTAAAGTAGACTCATCCTTCATGGGGTACTGTTTAAAATGCTACAATAAAATACCTCCCCACATAGTCCAACTAAATGAAACGAAATTTAAATCTATATATATAAAATTCAAAGTCCTGACTGACTGACTGACTGACTGATATATCAATGCACAGCCTAAACCGCTGGTCCTAGATACATGAAATTTGGAGGGTGTGTTCTTTGTAAAGAGTAGGTATCCACTAAGAAAGAGTTTTTCGAAATTCCACCCCTAAGAGGGTGAAATAGGGGATGGAAGTTTATATGAAAGTCCGTCAGTTTTGAAGTTAGGATCTTCAGATTTAGTGTGTAGGCTGACGATTGAAAATTAATTTATACGTGTCTCAGCGTTTTTGATAATTCTACCCCGAAGGGTTAAAAAGGGGGATTCAGTTGTGTATCAAAGTCCTTAATTTTCGAAGTAAAAAACACTAAATATATTATCTAGGGTTATGGTTGGATGCTAATGCAACGGTGTTGTTAGAATTTCAACCCTTAAGGGGTAAAAAAGGGAATAAAATTTTATTTTTAATGAAAGTTCTTTTTAAGTTAAAATCACTCATATTTCAGCTTATGGTTGGAAACTATAGGCAGGCATCCGCTAAGAAAGGATTCTTCGAAATTCGACATTTAAGGGGTGAAAAAGGGGAATAAATCTTATTCCTTGAGTTAATAAACCTGAAACTTGGCACGAATACTAACCTAAGTAAATTATAAAGTGTGATTTTTTTTGTTTTTAGGGTTCCGTACCAAAATGGTCAAAAGGAACCCTTATGGTGAGACTAAGTCTCTGTCTGTCTGTCCCACCTGGATATATCAAGAACTACTAATGCTATCAATTTGAAATTTAGAATAGTTTTAGATGACGTTTGCCCAACTATTTTGCGGTCAAAAAAGAAATTAAAAAAATATCCCTTTTTTGCAAAAGGGACTGAAAGGGGGTCTTAAATATTTGAAGTGGGGCTACTAGGGCATGTGGGATATCATATGAATGAACACTGTTATTTGCACATTCTCAAACATTTTTTTTCTTTTTGCGGCAGCATCTGTTTCCGACTTTTGATAAAAAATGTAAAAAACATACCGTCCCCCCCCCCCCTTACTTCCGAAGTTTGCATACTTAAAAATCTAAAACACAGTTTTTCAGAAATCATCAACATCATATATATACGTACGGAACCCTCGGTGTGCGAGTCCGACTCGCTCTTGACCGGTTATTTTTTTTAAACTACTTTTTAAAAATGCTCAAAAATGTGGTTTTTACAGCAGTGTATCTCTTAAACCGTAAATATTTTTTCCAAAACAAAAACAGTATGATATTTTCAAGTCTTTTGTGCATAAGGTGATGGAACTCAAAACATAATTGAACATAATTTAATACTTCAAAAAAATCTTCAAAGACAACTCTTAATTATTTTGAATGCCTTTTTGTTCCAGTTTATACCTTCGTTAACAGTTATAATTATAAGTATACCATAAAATTGCAAATGCCCAACTGCATTCGGTGATGGATACATTTTAATTAATTAGTTAATCTAATAAATTCTAAGTTAATTTAATAATATTTGTGACCCATAAGTTCTACGCCGAGTACTTTTCACTATTAAACACGCAATTTAATGACACTTTACCACTGAAGACTAAAAGTATTTACTCCAAGTTCGTATGTAGTGATTGGGCGACTCCAGGTATTCGTAAAAGCAGGGAAAATCTTTTTGAACTTTATGGTCTAAAGCAACATATGAATAATATAAGCTTTCATCAATATGTTGCAAAATATTCTAAAACTTTAAAAAGTGTGTGCAAAATAGCTAAACCTGTTTATATTAGCAATAAAATAAAATCAGCTGATGATATAATAAAAACTACCTGGCAAATAATAAATTAGGTAGGTAAAAACATCGTAATACTGAATTTAATTTAGAGACTTGCACATGGGCCCATCACTTCAGAGGTAGAAATAGCTCAGGAATTTGAAAACTTTTTGCTAATATTCCCCTTAAAACTACCGAAACTTTAAGTTCCTCACCCGCGCTTTCTGTTGCCTTACTTAGAAAGAATGTAAAGGTATGCCCTTTGGAGTTAAGGTTTCAGCATACAAACCCCCAGGCTGTTTTAAAAACTTTTAAAGATCTTAAAATTAAATCAACAGAAGATCTATGGGGCATGTCTGTAAAAGTCTGTAGATCTGTCGTCGAAACCATTGCGCCCTATTTAGCTTTCATATTTAACACCAGTGTGGACCAAGGAGTCTTTCCGGATCTCATGAAACACAGTAAAGTAGTTCCTTTGTTCAAATCCGGAGATAGTAAAGAACCCAACAATATTATAGGCCCGTGTCAATTCTGCCAGTTCTCAGTAAGGTGTTTGAAAAGTTGACGCTCAATCAAATGTTACGTCACTTCAATAAAAATCCATCTTTCATGAACAACAGTACGGTTTCACTAAAGGTCGTTGTACCACTGACGCCGGTGTCACCCTAATAAATAAAGAACATTTCTAACGCCTGGGAGGAAGCACAAGATGCCATTGGAATTTTTTGTGACCTCTCTAAGGCTTTCGATTGCGTTAATCATGAGACACTTCTGCTGAAACTAGAACATTATGGGATTAGGAATACAGCTCTTGATTTACTTAGATCATACCTGAAAGATAGAAAGGTTAGAGTTCAAGTAAACAGCGAACTCTTTGGGGTCTGAAAAAGCAATGAGCATTCCTCAAGGTTCGATATTGGGTCCATTCCTCTTTTTAGTTTACATTAACGATTTACCCCGATTACTTCAAAATCAACCGGAGATGGTGTTATTTGCAGATGACACGTCATTGATCTTTAAAATACACCGACGGTCACAAAACCTTGATGACGTGAATAATTCTATTCTTCAGGTCCAAGATTGGTTTACGGTAAATAATTTGGTTATAACTTATAAAATAATAAATAAGAAATAATCGGGTAAATAAGTTTTCGGGAGAATTTTACTGCGTACCTTGAATAACTCAAAAGTTGGTATGCATCAATTATTATTTAAGAACAAAAAGAGTAGAAAAAATAAAGAAATTAAATGGAGGACACGTATATTGAACAAGTATGTACAAAATGAGGTTGGTATTTATATGCTATCTATATTATTATCCTCCGTAAAGTTGTAAATCAAACTGCACTCCTATCTGCTTACCACGCTTACGTTGGTTCCAACTAAGATATGGTATAATGTTTTAGGGGAAAACTGCTGATAGCGAAGCTGTTTTTTTTTGCGACATCCACGCGGGCGAAGCCGCGGGCGAAAGCTAATTTTTTATATTTTTATTACGGACGCTTTTAACGTGCACGTCTTTCTACATTGTTCTCACATGTATAATTTCAACATAAATTATGTAACCAATACTATGTAACAATATTTTGATTTAAAAGAGTGTCCGTGGAGTTTCTTGCCCGTTCTTCTCCATAGGAACCTACTACGCTTTGGAATGGGCAACTAGCTTCATCTGACTGACTGACCCCTTGACAACTCAAAAGTGCCTATAATAGGTTTATTTGAAATAAATGCTTTGAGTTTTGAGTTTTTGAGTTTTGAGTTTTTGAGTTTTGAGTTTTTTTACGACCGCGAGATATGTACGGTTGCATAAAGTACAGTTTCCACATGCTACAGCACACTCCACCAGCTTCCACACGCTACAGCACACTCCACCAGCTTCCACACGCTACAGCACACTCCACCAGCTTCCACACGCTACAGCACACCCCACCAGCTTCCACACGCTACAGCACACTCCACTAGCTTCCACACGCTACAGCACACTCCACCAGCTTCCACACGTTACAGCACACTCCACCAGCTTCCACACGCTAAAGCACACTCCACCAGCTTCCACACTCTACAGCACACTCCACCAGCTTCCACACGCTACAGCACACTCCACCAGCTTCCACACGCTACAGCACACTCCACCAGCTTCCACACTCTACAGCACACTCCACCAGCTTCCACACGCTACAGCACACTCCACCAGCTTCCACACGCTACAGCACACTCCACCAGCTTCCACACGCTACAGCACCCTCCACCAGCTATGACACGCTACAGCAAACTCCACCAGCTTCCACACGTTACGCCAAATCTACAACACGCTACCACCACACGTACGGCGGCGCATCAAAAATACAACTCATCCAAATTGCGCCTCGTCATGAACTCGGCACCCACCGCTCAAAGGGTTCCTCTCTGCCGTTATTGCAGAGACAATGCCACTCAGGGCTCAAAGAAAAATACGGCCAAGCCTTCAACAACATTTTAATTACAGGCAAAGCACTTTGAGCTCAAAACAGTGACGTTGTCGGAACGTGAGCTAGCATTTCATAAAAGAGCATTTCGGTGATATTAACATCGGTTATGATTTTCTTTTTAGAAGAGGAATGCTTTTAGAGGAATTTAAGTGGCTCAGGATTGCTCTTTTCAGAAATGAGCTTAGGGTGGTTTGTATCTGCATGCGAAAAATTTAAATGTCCTTGTTGAGTGCATTTGAGGTCAACTATATAATTATTGATTAGGGCTTCGTACCTCAAAGAAAAAAATGGAACCCTTTAGGATTATTTCGTATTAATATCATATACTCGTACTGATATACTTACGCAGGTCTAAGGTCTCTTGGAGCTCTAAAAGATCAAGCTTCTAAGCCAACGCAATAAAAAAATACGGCCATTAATGCGACATATTTTAATAATCTATGATACAAATGTGAAATCAACCACGTTGTCCAATGTTACACAATGAGACAATTTGGTAAATTATAAGACTAGCGTTGTAAACAATAAAAAAAGGAATATTAAAAAGAGGAATATTAAAAAAAAAAAATATTAATATCAATAGCATAGTATCAACATAACATAAAGCTGCCAATAGTGCCGCATAAGTGGAAAAACAGTGTCACATTATTTTATCAATATGTTAAGTAACATGAGTCTAAACTTTCCTTGCGGTAATTTTGACCCCATTATTGTTGTCACCGCCCTCGGAAACCTTAAAAATTATACCCATGATGAAAATTATGCAAATTTTAGATGGCGCCACCTTGAATTTTGATTTTGACCCCATTATCGTTGTCACCGTCATCTCAAAAACCATTAAATTGTACCCATGAAGAAAATTTTGTAAATGGTTCGGTGGCGACATCTTAATTTTTTATTTTTATTTAAGATGGGTTTGCTCTTGACCTTAGTCTAGGGCAGAGGTGACAGAGACAAAGTCGATGATGGAGTGAGCTTACCCAGAAGAAGCCTGTTCACTCTAACTTTGAAGAGATTAGGGTTGTATGCGTTCGGAAACATAGACGCAGGTAGAGATTTCCACTCTTTTGCTGTGCGCATTATAAAAGACATTTGGAAACGCTTAGTGCGAATTGGTGGAATAGCAACAAGGAAAGGATGGTAACCTGCAGTGCGTCTAGATGTCCGATAATAGAAGGGAGCCGGTGGAATGAGGTCGTGGAGTTCTTGGGCACACTCACCGAAGTACAATCTGTAGAAGACCGACAGGCAGGCAACCTTGCGGCGAAGGGCCAAGCTGTGAAGATTGGCATCCACTAGTTTTACGTCGCCAATGAGCCTCTTAGCTTTGCGTTCCACGGAGTCAAGCGCGGCAAGTTGGTATTTTGCTGAGCCATCCCTAAGGTGGCTACAATACTCCATGCAGGATCGGACCTGCGCTTTGTAAAGGGTCAAAAGCTGTCCAGGCGTAAAGTACCGCTTCACCCTATTTAGGATGCCCAGTTTCCTGGCCGCAGTTTGGGCTTTGTACTCGATTATTACTATACTTGCTTTGTACTATATGATTTTGACCCAACTTTTGTTATAAACGACCTCGAAAACCATGAAAATGACACTAATGTAGAAATTAAATAAAATAAAACTGAAAAACGAAACAAAAACGATTTTGACCCATTATCGTTGTCACCGCTTTATTGAATGTACCCACTTTACTCTTAACTTAGCATATCATTACACCTGTATTCCTCGAAGGGTTAGACAGAGGTGTACATAACACTAGTACACCTACATGTCGTCAGTTCACCGCACGTCGCTCTTTTTTCTTCATTAAACCGCATTTGTATCGGCCCTCTGGACTGGTGACGCGGAAGCAAGCGACGTACAGTTGTCCGTGTGAGAAGCAGCTAGTCCTAATGTCAACTCCGCAGTCTACAGTAGCAGTTTCATACGGCCAGCAACGACCTTGGCTGGAATATTTCATATGATTATAATAATAGAATGGGAACCCGAATGCGAAACTGAAACGGTTTAGTCCACAGGGCCTAGACAAAGTAACATTCGCTTAACGATGACGCTACGCTAGTAGAAAAGCAACAACATGTCCATACATTTTGTTGCTTTTCTACTAGCGTCATCGCAGGTGACATTTCGATAGCTTACGTCAACCCCATCGTTGACATAAGCTATCGAAATGTCACGTGATCATAGGTCAACGAATAGAAATAAGCTAGACAATGTTATCATCATTCGATTCCATGAAACGAATCGACAGCGTCAAACCGATAACTTCTATAAAGATGGGTAGCTAAGTGGCACTTTTTGACAAGCGTTATCGCTAATGTTTTATTCGTATCAAAAAGTGAATAAACGATAGCGATTGTATAAATAGAATCGCCCCGAAGCGAATGCCATTTGTCTAGGCCCTAGGCCCTCAGAGTCTCTGTATATGTTGGCTGCTGAGACCAAAACTACAAACGTAGTATATAAGGAAGTGTTAAATAACATAACATTACGCCTGTATTCCCTGAAGGGTTCGGCAGAGGTGTAACTATAGTACACCCACATTTCGCCAGTTATGTTTAGATCCCATGTAATAGGGGGCAAGCCTATTGTAATAGGGGGCGAGCCTATTGTAATAGGGGGCGCGCCTATTGCAATTAACTAAACACAAATCTAGACTTCGGCTGTAGTTGAGAAATTGTAGATGGAAAACCCAATAACACTTTGCCTGAGCCGGGAATTGAACCCAGGACCTCATGCTCAACAGTAGTGCTTGAGACCATTTAACAACCGCAGCAGTTTTTTTTTATAAAAATGTTGCGGTTATTTTAATATATTGTGAATTTGTGATGTCTTACGACTTCCACGCAAACGAAGTCGCGGACAGAAGCTAGTAATATATTAAAACTAGATGTGGTCGGAATATGAAAGTCGTTATACTAGTTTACCATTCAGTATTCGTAACAAAGTCTGATCCGTGTACAATTTTCACAACTGTAGCAGCGATATCTCGAACTATTTCTTAAAAATAAAATTTTACATCTTATACAGAGCTCCTCGCTAAGCCATTTTACTTTAGTCGTTACATAATGTACTAATAATAATAATGAACTCTAAACTTTATCTATTTTCAATAACCGCAAATCAAGAAGACAACAAACCACAAAAGCAGTACACTTTTACGTATACTTACTTACTTTACGAATACTTACTTACTTTTACGAATACTTACTTACTTTACGAATACTTACTTACTTTTACGTATACTTGCTTACTTTTCCAACACAAACACAATACACATGATGTAATAGAAACTATTTCCTGTAATTGGTGGTTGTGTTTCCATGACCACGGTAGAGTATTGTTTGGTGTTCGGAACAAGTTTTCCAATTTCCCTCACATCGTGCCGTAAATCGTGAGATTACAAAAGTTTCAGAAGTATGTTTATACGGGTATGTGCCGAAAACAACGGTTTTTGTGTAATTTGCGATTCGATACAAACCCTTATCACATTTGACGTTTATTTTGTTCACGCAAAATACAAACTACTGTCTTCAGTACAAAATATTTCTTCACTGTCAACGGTTATCGGAACAAGTCATAACTTTTTGATCATTCTCATACAAAGTATTTTTCTAAGTAACAAGTAAGTTCTACGGTAAGCTTGAAACGTTGAAATATCACGAAGCAACTCTCTCGTTAATTATACATTCAATAAGATGTGCTAGTCTCAAGCAGCAGTAAGTCACCAACGGATCGCTTCGGGTAGCATGTGGCACGTACTCACGAACGGATCGCTTCGGGTAGCATGTGGCACGTACTCTCGAACGGATCGCTTCGGGTAGCATGTGGCACGTACTCTCGAACGGATCGCTTCGGGTAGCATGTGGCACGTACTCTCGAACGGATCGCTTCGGGTAGCATGTGGCACGTACTCTCGAACGGATCGATTCATCGGGTCGGGCTCCGCTCGCCCCTTGGATCTTGCCCCTGATTGCCTAAGTGTATCAACTCGCCCCCTTGAATATTAGATACGCCAAATCGCCCCCGATTGTTACTATGTTAAAAGTCTTGTCAGCACTCTAAGTTTTTAAATATTGAAATAAATATTTTTTCCTCAAAAATTCAATAGTGTCGTCTTGGGATTGAATGGTGAAGATTGAAATAACCCTGCACATGGAGTTAAAAAAGTGTAATTTGGAATCTAATCACGTGCACATTCTGTTCAGTTTATCACATACATTTTGTTACACTTTTGGGTTTATAGATACATTAAAATCACATATCAAAGTTTCTTCAACATCAACACACGCCTAAAAAAAGTACAAAATAATCACATATTTTCTAATTAAAGATTACAGCTCTGTACAAAAATTTTTTAGGCAGTATACGTCGGGTAGCACCTAGCATGTGGCACATACTTTCGAACGGATCACTTCGGGTAGCATGTGGCACGTACTATCGCAAGTTTATGAGTAAGGGGGGAAGTTTGTTACCACTTTAATTTTGCAATGTTGTCACTAATATTCGAGTTGATCCTGGCAGGACTTCATAATAAGCCTCCAAGGGGAAAGGTAAAAAAGGGGGTTAAAACAGAAACAATTTCTTGTCGTTGACTCCGGTGGGGAACGAGAAATAATTACTGAGGAAGGTCGTGAAACGCCGCGAGTTACCACGCCGCATCTTAAATAGCTTGGCTTGGGAGTCAACAAGAAATAGCTTATTATTAGTTGTTGTACATGACATGTAAACTAATAAGCATAGTAACTTTAGCAATCTATTGGAGGACAGCAGTACCGAGGGGTAGCGTCCAAAGTGTTTCAGACTAAACTTGCACTTCACGTCTGAACATACAAGAACATAAAATTATTGTAAAGATTAAAAACACGTAAGCTACAACACAACTAAAGACATTCCCAATAGTTATTTATGCTAACTGTTTTATAATAATCACATGAGAAAGAAAGAAAGAAAGAAAGAAAAGAAAGAAAAATAATTTTATTCGTCACAGAAACACGTGCCTAGGAAAACACAAACTCGAGCAAGTAAACATTAAAAAAAAAAAACCTATCTACATTATAATCACGAGCACAAAAATAACAAATAGTCGGCAACTGCACGTCATGACTGTGACAAAAAGGCATGAGTGTTTTAATACCTAATTATATACAGTTGCTACAAGACTTTATCTACACCCATGATATGAGTCCTCTCTGTAAGGTTCTGAAACCATAGGATGTTGTACAGTGTTGTTAGAAATCTATGTAAATTCATGGAAAGTTTAATTGCTGAGTGTCGAATACAAACAATGTTTAAGTATTAGAATTATTTTTTGTAATATTTATTTTATATTTATTTAAATTACGGCGCTGTGGTAGTGAAACGCGTGGTACTCGTATATGACAATGTTCTTTTTTGAAATTCATAAGGATACCATGAATTGAGTAGAGTGAGAAGTGTTGCTGAGTAAGGAAGGGATCGAAAAACAAAGATATGCGTAAAAGTACAACATAATACTCATCATTTATCATCATTTCAGCCGAATGACGTCCACTGCTGGACATAGGCCTCCCCCAAAAAGGGAGGGGATTTGCCATAATCGCCACGCTTGGCAGGCGGGTTGGCGATCGCAGTATGTTGCTAAAATACTTAGAGACCGCTGCTGCCCATTCTCTAGTAAGTCCTTTAGTCGCCTTTTACGACACCCACAGGCAGAAATGGGATAGTGCTATTCTTTACGTCCGGCACCACGTGGAACACTCGTTTGAATGATATTATGTGATATGGTTACTATGAGACTGATCGTTTTAATGTTGACAATAAGCTAACTGTTTCAGATTTTTTTATACAGGATTGTAGCATGGGTGTAGATAAAATTAATTATGACACACCAGCATTTTTACTTTAAAATGTCTCCTCCTCGTATGAACTTTACAAAGCTAAATGAGTAAACAGGTAAAATAAAAGGCGCCTATTTAAAAATTAACGTTTCCCTACATGAGAGCTCGGTCGCCGGTGCCGATCGCCGGACACACCGGCTAGGAACACACTTCACTTCGTACCAACAAATAACAAAACGAAACGAGCTCTTTTAGCCCAGCGCTGCCAAACACCCCTTTCTTTAAATTATTATAGGAACCTGCAAAATTTGTTTAACGATAAATAAATCATGCCAAATCATAATTCCTAAGTAATAGTAATTCTCTACAAACAAGACTGATAAGAAAATCAATAGCCACCATACGGCAAGCTCGTCAGCAGTCGGGCAGTAGAACATACAAATATCGAACGTGAAAATAAATTTTGCCACGAGTACGATGGTGAACGGATGGATGATTAATGAAACAGACCGGCCAGGTGCGTGGCGAACCACGCACAATGAAGGGTTCCATAGTTGGGATTAGTTTATCCCAAAAACAAACTTAACATTTTAGTTAAAAAATATGTTCTCCAATACATCGATATACGTCACGGTCAATTCTCCAACTTTTTTTTTTTTTTTTGGTGGGAAATCATCAAATAACTTCTCCCGCTCTGGGCGGAGCGAGAGGGAGTGTCAGACTTTTACTGACTAAAACCCACCGTGTTCCTTCAGATGCCTGTGTGCCAGAGCCACGATATCCCTTTCGGACAGGCTCGTAACCCTGGCAGGCATTGGCTCTTTCGGACCCCGTCAATTGGTGCTGACGTCTCTTTGAGGCGCGCGTGGAACACAACGCGCCGTCGACCCGGGCCTGGTCCTTATCGGACGGCGAGCTACCCATCGCTCACCGTCCGCAAGCCCGCGCCTACGGTGGCCGGGAATCCGCCTGCGATTCCCGACGCCCAGGGCGTCTCCTGCGGCGACTTAGGGCGGAAGGGCGGGCACCCTGCCTCACCCTCATGCGCTCCGCCTCCTCCTTCGCGAGCATTACTGTTTCGCAGAAGGAGGTGACGGCCTCCCATGCACTCTCGCTCCGAACCATGGCCTGAACCAGGGCCGGACGCGAGAGATCGTCGCCGCCGATCGCCTCCGTGAGGACACGGCGGTGCTCCGCCCAAGCAGGGCAGACCTCCACCGTATGCTCCACCGTGTCCTCCGGGCGATCCACACAGTGGTGACACCCGGGCGTTTCCTCCCAAATAATAATAAATTTTTATTCAAAAATCAAATACAATGTTAACATTAAAAAGTAAGTTGGTCGACTACTACTCATTATTTTGTATAGCCTACTTAGCTGTGATAGTTTTCCTTTTAAGACGGAGATATATGCCAGTGACCTTGAGTGGTTAGCTTGCGTGTTCTGTACTGAGCTCACTCAACACGTCGTACGTTCAGCCAGTAATAGGACTCGCCCATCAAGGAGCGCTGTCCCTAATTTGACGCATTATTAATTTATTATAGACAAACCAAAAGGTATTTTAATAAAACGCGTATACTAAAAGATCAATAATTAAATTATCTTTAAATTGGTGAAGGTTTCAGAAAAATACGCTTGGTAGATTTTGCGCCATTCTCAGTTTTTTATCCGCGTTAGACATAACTTTACAAATTATAATCTAAAATATTCACATATTAAATTATTTAAAAAAATGCTCTAATTTAACATATATTTTTTTCAAATCATTAACACTACTCGTTTAGACGTGATCTTCAGTATAAAATCATGAAAAGTCGGTTATACTTGCCTTAATTTCGTCATTGGCACATTTCAAGTGCAGGGTAAATGTTTGTTGAAATAAGACGAGAATGTTGTTCACACGAGTTTTAATATACATAAACAATAGTTTTATTTAGGAAGCACTTATCACACACAATCAACTTACCCGCTATTATAAACACGGTACTATTAAATACTCAGCTATTACTTAAGCTTGAAACACTAAATGCAGAATGACGATGATGTACTCGTATTTCTCATGATTCACTACTGGATTTTAGTTGAAGACATAGTGTATTCCGGTGTCCGTATGGATTGAGGAGCCATCTCTCATATTTAAACGAGGGTACTACCAATATTTAGTAGTAAATTAGCTGATTTTGTAGGCCCGATCCTGGAATTTGTAGTAAAACCGATAAAAAGTTATAGGACGTTTACGGTAGCTCCTCAATCCAGACATCTGGATTGAGGAGCCACCTTAGAACTCAAAAACTAGCCAACAGATGTTTCTGAAAATTTGGTAGGATTTAGTAGTGTTTATGCGTAATCTATACAAAAAAAATGGGTTTTGTACGGCTGAATTTGAGATAGCTACAATGCTTTGATTTTTCTTAAAAATCCATAAATTTCACCACGCTGTTTCTCGGAAAGTCATCAACCAATTAAAACGTATTTTTAGTATAATTTAGTAGTAAATGAGTTCTAATTTGTTGTATAAAAATAAAATGGAAAGACTATACAATTTCGGTGATACAACACATTTTATGTGGCTCCTCAATCCTGACGGACTATAAAAAATATACGTTCGTAGCTACTGTAGTAGTTGATCAAATTGGATAAAAATCAAACAAACATCCTACAAACTCAGTATTTCAAAAGATATTAATAATTTAAACATTCCTTAACTTTTTTTTGTATAGGGTGACCATAAATAATTCAAACTATGAATACATAATTTTATTTGCTTATGAATCATTCTACGAGTACGAGTACCTACATGTAACCTATTGTTGTTTTAGTTTAAATGAGATAACTAGCCTTTGCCCGCGGCTTCGCCCGCGTGAGTGTCGGAAAATATCTCACGGGAACGTACTACCGAGAATAAAAGTACCCTGTGTGTTAGTCAGGACTTTTCTTTTTATTTATATAGAATAGATAATATATATGTCGCCGCTACAAGCGTCTGCCTGTTATGATTATTAAATAATCTTATTCGCAACTATTGTAACTAATGAATTATTCCAATTTATCATAATAATAATTACTTGAGCCGCCATCTATTAGCTCCTTTGTGAATTAGAAACATCTTGTATTGTTTTAAGATTAATTATTAAATTAATTATGATGTTCTCGTTAAAACTATAGTTAAAATTAAAAGAGAACATTGAATGACTTTTGGGTTGAAGTCCAATTTAACAATTCTACATTTGACATAGTAAGTTGTGTTTATGATTTCGAATCACCCAATATCGTAGAAGATGGTGGCGATTACATTTGAGTGGTCAATACCTTAATGTTGTAATATAATACGAGAACTAAATCAGTTTCAATAATAATTTAGAAACTATAAAGTAACTAGATTATTTTACACACACATTTCTTTAAGAAAACTTGTTGTTTGATTTAAATCATTGATCTACCGGAAACATTGTCAATTTAAGTGGTAAAAAGTAGTGAAGTTACTAATTAAGCTTTTATCTAAAACCGCCTTTGCATTTGTGAATATAAGCATTGAATAATGATAAAAGAATTAACTGATAAGCATCTTAGTATTGTTTGTAAGTTTTATTCAGATAATTGAGTAATAAGATTTAGGAAATACATACGACTGCTGCGCGGGCGGCAGGCGGCAGGCGGCAGGCGGCAGCCATTGCCTTAAGACTGCGTGTCTTGTAAGCAAATTGTAATCTATCTGAGTTTATGTATTCTGAACTATTCTGTGATTGTATTTGTCGAACAAGAAACCTCTGTAACGAAATGTTTAGATTTAAAAGAGTGTCCATGGAGTTTCTTGCCCGTTCTTCTCCATATGGACTTACTTCGCTTTGGAATGGGCGACTAGTTTCGCATAGTAACTCAAACTGAACGACTCCATGATAAATGATAATTCAAAGGTGCCTGTAAATGTTCTAATTGAAATAAATGCTTTGAGTTTGAGTTAAGTGGTGTGTGTAATTGAAAACCAACTACCTATCTACCATCAGTGAAGCACTAAGTACACCAGAGACTGGTCACAGGAACGGCATTGGGTTCCTCGTCGTGTTATATATTATATTATTACGTACAAAAAAAATCAATTTAACTAATGAAACTAAATTCAGTAACCGGTGATGAATCGAATGATAATTATTTTATGATTCTAAATTTATTATTGTTTCGCTGTTATTTTTTACAACATTATTACTATAGTAATGTAAAGAATGTAATAGACAAACATTAGATGAGGAAAGTGAGAGCAGTGGTGGCCCAGTGGTAACGACCCCAACTTACGAGTTGTAGGTCGTGGGTTCAAACACAGACAGGCGCTTTACTTTGTGTAAATAATTTCATCACCACTGCTCTCAAAACGGTGAAGGAAAAATCGTGAGGAAACCATGTCCTAGAACCAAAAATTCAAAGACATGTTACATCCACCAACGAGCACTGGGTCCGCGTGGTGGATTACGGCCCACTCTCTCTCGAAGAGAGGAGGACTGTGTTCCAGCAGTGGGAATATTATAGGCTGATTATGATTATGAGATGAGGAAAAAAACCAGTTAGACATAAATGATAAAAACTCCATTATGGAATGTCACTTCAGTTTTTTTGCTGAGACGATTATGAAACCAAAATTTGCAATAGTACAAAACAACCAAAAATATTTTCATATAATTACTTATGGTTCAAAGTTGTAAGGGAGAACATATTTTTCAACTACAATGTTTAGTTTTTTCTTGGGATAAATTCATCCCAACTACAGAACACTTCATTGTGCACTTAGCTGGTATTTTGTGTCTCATTATATGCTGCGCCAGTTAATATTATATGTTCTTTCATTGCTTCATGTTTACTGGGCATTCTGTATCACATCTCCCTCGTTTGTTGCACGTACCAGTGACAAGAACCATCTATACAAAACTCGTACAGATTAGGCGAGCCGTGTACGCAATTAGACTTGCCAGGAAGTTTGGCCAGGAAGGAAGTTGAAATCGATAGATATAAGACAATTTAGGATAATCTATATCTAATTTTTTTCCTTTGTTTGTTTGTGTTCATTATTGTACTGATTGGTTTAGAATCATTCACGTGTAAATAAAACTCTGTTAATGATCATAGTTTGAATTATTTATGGTCACCCAATTCACAAATTTGTAAAGGAATGTTTAAATTATTAATATCTTTTGAAATACTGAGTGTGTAGGATGTTTGATGATGCCAATATTTAGTAGAAATTTCTACTGAATATTGGTGCTATTTTTATCCAATTTGATCAACTACTACAGTAGCTACGAATGTATATTTTTATAGACCGTCAGGATTGAGGAGCCACATAAAATGTGGTTGTGTTGTATCACCGAAATTGTATAGTCTTTCCATTTTATTTTTATACTACAAATTAGAACTCATTTACTACTAAATTATACTAAAAATACGTTTTAATTGGTTGATGACTTTCTGAGAAACAGCGTGGTGAAATTTATGGATTTTTTCCTGTGTCTGCCTTAAGTGTGAGCTTAAAGCCTCCAGCCAGGGCGTAAAATATATATTATAACTAAACGACTGCGCACTGGGGGGTGCCCCACCCTGTGGGGTACGGACCTCGGCTTAGAGCGTCGTTGGAGGATCACAAATCTGATCTTGCATGCGGCCGGTGTAGTAGATGGCCGTGTCGTCTGCGAACAGTGCTAACTGCGCCTTTCTACATTTGGGGATATCACTAGTGAATATAGTGAAAATGAGCGGATCCAGCACAGACCCCTGAGGGACGCCTGCGCGGGTCGGATGGGGCTACCCGATCGAAGGGTCGTTTTTATTATACATTTGGTCATGGACGCAAGTAGCGTGTAACCAAGATCGCCACTCGGTCGATTTACCAAACAAAAATGTGGAAAATGGATGTGGTCAGTAGGTACTTTTGTTATTCAGTTAATTCGCTCTGAGTTTGGTCATTTAAACGGCAACTTTGCAGCAAACAATGCAAATTCGGTTAAAGGAAGCCTACTGGACACATTTATCAGCTTTAAACTACGTAAAACAGTTAGGTTGCACAGATATCAACATATTCTTGCAAAGGTACTTGGAATCGTATGGGAATTAGGCATTTCAGCTACGTATTGCCTACTAATTTACCTTTGATAACTTATTTTATCATGGGATTGCTGTGCTTCTCAACAACTACTGCCATGATTTTTTTCACATATCCAAAAACAACCATTTAGCTGGCAGAGGGGGGGGAGGCACTTGAGCTTAATTTTACGCAAACGGATCCCTGAATCGAAAAATGTTTTTACAGACTCGCAACATTTTTGAACCTATCCAACGATACACCTATGGAATAGACAAGAAAAAAATATCATCCGCACTTACGTGCAAGAGAGGTACACCAAAAAAATATATTGTTAAAGATTTTATTTTACCACATTGTCGGCGTGATTAATATGTATACCCATACCAAATTAGAGCTTTCTTTTTTTCATTATTTCTTTCTCTTTCTTTTTAGTCTCTGAGATAAGCCGGGGACAGACAGACAGACATGGTGAACCTATAAGGGTTCCTTGTTGACGACGGAACCCTAAAAAGAATGGACAAAAGCTCTAAAATAAAATTCTCATGAGTACGGTCTAGCTACTTACTTACCTAAAACTAAAGATATATTTTATTTGAACAGTTTACGAAGTTTTATTTTTCACTTTTTAGTCTTGTGTCTGCTCATCAGTTTTTACCAAATATTGCTTTTCCCGATGCAGGGACGTTCATAGCATTGTGACGAGAATAAATTGCTTAGCAACCATATTAAAGTACAGTAGTACCCAACTGATATGGCTTACCGATGTACCTGCGCAGAAGGTGAATTTTAAAAGTGCGGGAATTGCTATGTACCAATCGGCACGCTCCACGCACCGCGGTTCTTTTTCCTGTACCGCTATTGGCAGCTGCCGCCATGTTAGCGCGCGCCGCGTGGCATGTTTGTCAGCCGCCATACTTCTGATCGAGTGCACGCTAACAGCTCCAGTGTATTATGAACCTTATAATAGTGACCTAAGGTTGATTGTAAGTTTTAAGCATTCTTTCGTTAATCTTCGGGGCCATACTTTCTTTTCTGTGCGAACGAAGATTCACTACGCGCCTTATCAATTGGGTACCACTGTACCTAATCGAATCGTAACTCGTTGTATACTAATTATTAAGTAGTTCTGGTGGCCATCTGTGGTCTTCATTATCAGTTCCATTTCACCAAATGATGATTTCCGAGTGCAAATGCAAGAGTTACTATAAAAAATAACCAAATCTCTATAAGTGTGGCTATAAAATTTGTGGATTTCCCTCGATTTTCATGGGATCCCCTCATCAGAGTCAGACTTGGTGAGATTGGGCCTACCTCGGGATCATAACCTATCAAACGAAAACGAATTTTGCGAAATCGGTTCACAATTGACGGAGAAATCGGTAAACATACATAACGAATATATAACCTCCTCCTTTTTGGAAGTCGGTTGAAAAGCACACACGTGGTCACTTTGTCCGAGTTGTGACAAAGTGGTGAATTTAATAAATAGCTAGGTACTTGAGACAGCCCTAATTACGAGCAGCTAATTCATTAGCGTCGTGGAATTAAAGCCGCTTAATGTTCGAGTTAATGAACTATGATGTACGACGTCTTACTTTAGATGCGGATTGTAGCACAATATATTTAATTGGCCATATTTTTGTGTAAGGTTTAGCTGTAAGTTTTCTTAAAAATAAAATAAATAACTAAATATGCAGCGCAGTGTGACATGATCAACCAATTTGAAACAAATAAAATAAATAGGTATAACTAGTGTATGGAAAGCGTGACAAGCAGTTGCTTGTGAAGTAGTTTTCATCAAAAATAATGAAAATATAAAACATTATTTGGTTTCTTTTGGAACGACTTTCGTTAAGATTTTCTGAAAGAAATTAAAAATAATAAAATTGTATAGAATGCTCAGTGCTGTAGTCACTAATTATCATAAAATATTTGCTAATTAATGGTCTCAGATAATCGTATTCGTATAACGTATTTTGTAATGTAATATCATAATGCAAAACTGCAAAATAAGAAATAGAGCAATGTTTGACTTGAGGATGCCGATAAAGAGCAAAGTACCTAGGTATATTAGGTTAACATACAAAGTACCTAGATATCTTAGGTTAACATACAAAGTACCTAGGTATCTTAGGTTAACATACAAAGTACCTAGGTATCTTAGGTTAACATACAAAGTACCTAGGTATCTTAGGATAACATACAAAGTACCTAGGTATCTTAGGTTAACATACAAAGTACCTAGGTATCTTAGGTTAACATACAAAGTACCTAGGTATATTAGGTTAACATACCAAGGTACCTAGGTATCTCAGGTTAACATACAAATTACCTAGGTATCTTAGGTTAACATACAAAGTACCTAGGTATCTTAGGTTAACATACAAAGTACCTAGGTATATAAGGTTAACATACAAAGTACCTAGGTATCTTAGGTTAACATGCAAAGTGTTCGGGGTTGGGGTGAGTTTAAGATAAACTAAGGTTTAAGATTATAAAGTTAGCTATATTTCAGTAATATAGGATAACGATTAAAACTAAATGAGGTTAATGAGATGAGGATGAGTCGCGCCCGATATGCTATCCGAATACCTACTGACAATATTACTTAGTAATATATAAAATATGCAATGCATAGAGCGCGGTGTCGCAATTACGCTGACATGTTTATTATTGTTCGGTGATTGACCTGAACATACTCCCGAGGGAGAAAAAGATGAGGTTAGTAAATGGGTATAGTTAAATGGGTAACGAAATTAATATTAACAAGGTGAAAACAATGTTCAAATAATACTAAAATAGTTATGTAGGATTAGTTATGTTATAGGATGAGATAAAAGTAACATTACAAACTTAACAGAATCGCTACAGTGTAAATCAGGAAGAGAAAACACGCGAAATATCGGTGAAGAACCTCTATCTTCCTTTTTTTGTAAGCACTCACTAGATAGAGCTAGTCGCTTAGGATCACTTTTCACAGATTTACTACTAGATTGTCCTTTTTCCCTAATTTCAATACACTCAATCACAACACTTTCTGTAACGGTATGTGGAGATGGCAACGCAGTCGCCGCAGAGGCTGTCGACCGCTCTGCTGTAGAAGTGGAAATATTTTCTTTACGTTGCCTTTTGCCTTTGCCGCCAACGTTTAAAACAGTAAGCTGCCACCAATAACAAGATTCCCAATATGATGAGATAAGTAGCAGTATAAAGATGGATGTCGTGGTAGGAGATACTGGTGCTCAAAGGTTCACTCTGCTTCATAATCTCAAGACTTCTCTTAATAGCTTCAAATTGTCTGATGTTGTCTGAGTTATTGGGATTAAACTCATATGAGATTTCTGGCATAGTGATATTTATTATGTGATTGATTGGTGATATTTCTGGCGAGATAATCTTTGTCGTCGTGCTAATTTTACTAGACAATCTTTTGTTTGAATAAACCATAAAATCTTCTGTTTTTACTAAACAGCCTTCCCCAACACGCAACAGACCAGCACCTGATAACCTAACTGCCTTAACTTGATTTTCACACAGAAATTTGACGTGACATTAATTGCAGCATAAATAATAATATTTGTTTTCTGATGTTAACTCTCTCCAGTCATTCTTGCACGAGGTAGTTTTAGTTTTACAAGTTCTTGTGCCTGGGATCGTCTCACAAAGGCTATGATCATCTTTCATGTGGTGAATAGGCCTTCTGATATGACACAGAATAGTCACAGGGTTTTGTAATACGCATGACTGCAGATCCGTGTCTGTGATAGTTAAATAGGAATCCTTTCTCATGTTGATGGCTGCCAATTCCGAGATAGTTTCGACCTTCATCATCATGTTATCTTTCAAAATGCGTGGAACCGGGATAAGTTTGAATACCTCGTAAAGATCCCTTTCAATCAGGGGTATTCTTATTTCTATAATTAGGTATTTGCCAGAGTATTTGGCTCTTACTTTGAGTAAGCTGTAAAGATCTTTAAGATTAAAGTTGTCGACAGGAACTACTAAGTCTCCAGATATTTGTGCTGATATTAGGCTTAGCTCTGATCTGAGTTGCTTCGGAGATATCAAATGAAAATCTAATTTTCCACTATAAATATCAGTTACTGTATCTAAAATTGAGTCCTGGATTCGTCGAAGTGTATACAACAAGTTGTTGGCAGTGAAAGCCGAGGTTATGAAGTCCGTGATTATAGTTATGTTTTGCACTTGCTGAGAGAGATTTTTATAGGAATCTTGGAGATAATTTAGCTTTTGATTTATTATTTTGTGATGTTTGTTTATAGTATTCTCCATCCTTTTCATGAGATTAAATTCAGCTTCTACGACCGACGTTTGGTTTTTCCAGAGGTTGTATAAATGGTTTTCATTATGCTTTAAAAGGTCAATATCCTTCTCATATTTATCTGCAAATCGTTGGTCCAACACTCCGAATAAACTATTTGCAACGTAGCCTACTCCGTCTAGCAAGCCGCATCGCCGGCGTTTCTTATTAGTCATAAACGAGTCATTCATCATGACAATATTATTATAATGTTTAATTTCTTCGAACTCGTGCTCGAGTTGTAACATGACGCCGTCGCAAGGTGTTTGTGTTCTAATCGTAGAGCATAAGGTTTCAAGATACTTAATATACTTTAGTAATGCCGCCGTTCCTTCTTGATAAGGATTTGTGTCATAATAGACTATTAAATGCCAATCATCTCTAATTAAGTGCATATTAGATATTTTGTCGAAGTAGACACTATTGTCTGTCAGCACGGTCAAGTTGTAGGATGCTTGAGCGGTGTTTATTAGTGACAGCAAAAATAATGTCAAAGATAAAACCATAGCTGCGAATGAGATGCGACGTTTTTTCTTCGCCGCTGGCAATTTATTATTAACTTTTGGGGCATTTGGATCTTGATCATTTTTATTTGTTGGCAGTAAGGACAGTTTTACAACTGGGCGTTTTAAGACCCCGTTTTTGGTTTTGAGTGTGACGACCCTTACGTGTCCGTCACTTCCAGGATGTAGTGCTACTACGCGACCTAGACTCCATTTTCCTGGTGGAAGGTTGTCGTCCTTTATAATAACGATGTCGTTGAGGTTGAGATCTTTTTGATGCTGTCGCCATTTGGACCTAGTCGAAAGCAGCGAGAGGTAGTCAGTCTTCCATTTAGCCCATATATCTTGATATATTTTTTGCGTCAACTGCCACCGTGTTCTGAGATCACGCTCTGTTTCGAAAATCGTTAAGTTGGGGCCGCTTGCTAAAAAGTGAGCCGGGGTCAAAAAGTCCAGGTCCTCAGGATCTTCTGTCAGAGGGCACAGCGCACAAAGTACCTAGGTATCTTAGGTTAACATACAAAGTACTTAGGTATATTAGGTTAACTTACAAAGTACCTAGGTATATTAGGTTAACATACCAAGGTATCTAGGTATCTTAGGTTAACATACAAAGTACCTAGGTATCTTAGGTTAATATACAAAGTACCTAGGTATCTTACGTTAACATAAAAAGTACCTAGGTATCTTACGTTAACATACAAAGTTCCTAGGTATATTAGGTTAACATACAAAGTACCTAGGTATCTTAGGTTAACATACAAAGTACCTAGGTATCTTAGGTTAGCATACAAAGTACCTAGGTATATTAGGTTAACACAACAAACTATTAGAAGCAATGACATTCTATAACATTGTTAATGGCAATTTTGACTGTATAGATTTAAATAATGTATTGTGCTATGCAGTCCCCAGAACTGTCCATAGACGGCAGGTACAAGCAGGCAAACTTTTTACAGTATTTACCTGCCGATCTTACACTGGTCTACCCCCAGACCTCGTCTCGGGTCTGGTCTGGTTCACCAGTTCGGCGAATGGCAGCAACCTACAATGAAGCATTCGAATACATCGACTTATTTACGTGCTCATTGAAAAGGTTTCACAGCCTTTTGTATGAGACACTCATGGACTAGTTGTAGTTTTATTTTATCTTTAAGTTTTTATAATATTAGTGTAACTGTCGTGCATGTACACGTACAGTTCGCCAACTATTTATGTATGGTAATCAGTGAACAGTGCTGAAAGCTACATTATTACAAGTACTTAAGTTATTAATGTTTTTCTCTTTTATAATATTGCATAATGTAGCTGTTTGTTGTTCCTATTTAATAAAAAAAAACTTCCAACTCCAAACCATCTTAAGAAGGTCAAGGGTCCTTTTTGTGAATTGAGGGGATGCCTTTGCTAGAAGGTCTGAAATATTGATGGGTAATATTGTTTAGAAAATTGAGCAGCTAATAAAGCGCAAAGTATCGACTGCTAGAGTAATCAAATACTGACATAACTGAAGCGCAAATAACGTTATCCGAAGTACGTTCGACTGAGTGCCAAGCACAACATTAATGTGGGCAAACAACGTATATAGTAGATTGTAACACTTCAGTCTATAAGAGATAACTCCTCTTTTACGAGTCTGGATCGATACCATCTCGCGGTTTGATCTCATCCGGGAGGTAAGCAAATAATACCGACTCCTAGAAATGCATGGGAATAAACAAACATTGCGCTGCAATAACAATAAATATTTGTTTTTGGCACAGAACTCTGCTTTGGTTTCGATTGAGTTGTTAAAATAAGTTAGAGAAACATCACAACTGTTATAGGTACCATATACAGCACTGGGTGAGTTGTTCAACTCTAGGTAACGTTAAGGTGTCACACATGTTTGTTTGATCACATATATATAGACGAGAAGTATTTTTATGGTACGTATTAATATCATATCAGTCTTGTTCGTTTATTTGCTCTATCTGTGACGACAACATTAAGAGAAGCCCTGTGTCAAAGACAATGATGGTACCCTTGCGGGGGCCTTGAAGAGCTCGTGACAACATCATCAAGATCATAAGGAATTATCTCTCGCACAGAACCACGAGAGGCAGATTCCGCACGACCACTGGAACAGAAAAACTAGTCCCTCGCGGGGTGCCCCAGGGCTCGATCCTTGGGCCGGTTTGGTTCAACCTGTATGTTTCAGACACACCAAGACAACGCATAGCCAATTTCTCTCACAATATGCAGACGAACTGTGCATACTTAACGCAACAGAACGCCCCGACCACGCCACCACACGGGCAGAATGGGCAGCGGACGAAATAACCGACTACTACGTAAGCGATGGGGATTGCAATATAACGTCGACAAAACTGAATGCATTAAAAATCAAAAAAATCTAAATCAAAAGTCATTTATTCAAACTAGGCTGAGAATCAGCACTTTTCGAATGTCAAAAATTACATGAGACAGTCCCCCAAAAACGCCCACCCTTCACCACTTCCTAGTGCTTTAGCTGGGAAGATGAAGTGGCGCAACAAACTCCTCAGCAGCACAGCTGTCTGTTCGCATATAAAACTTGAAGCTATACAATATAAAATAATTTGCATTACGCAACACAAAACGCTAAATTAAATTATTTGCCTTATTTTAGCTAGCACACACCATTATACAAATATATATATATAATAATAATCGATTATATAGATAAGTAAATTGCATAAACATGACATTGACAATGTCATTTTGTTTTTGATTGTGTGTTTATTGGTGAATAGTTATAATATTTTCTATTATTGGTCTTGGCTTCATTTTATCAACCATGACTCGGATTGTATCAGGCGATGATTTAGTGCGTATTCTAGAAGATAGTGATGGTGAAGATGAGGTACTAGAACGATTAGAGAATTTGCAAATATATGGACCTGAAGAAACTACTGAAGCCATTAATGAATTCATAAATGAAAATAATTTAATGGAAAATAATTTCGCGGCGTCTTCTACTTGGAACATGAATATACTACCTTTAGAAAGAGAATGCTTCACAGGCTATTTGATTAAACGACAATTTCATCATTTCAATGCCGATTCCGATTTGTGGACTGTTTTTTTACAAATCTTGACAGATGATATAATCGATTTCATGATACGAGTAGCAAAAACAAATACGTATGCGAGTCAACTTTTGCAACAAGCAAATCTTCCAACTTATTCGCGTATAAAAAGATGGACGCCGGTGACTAGGACCGAAATGAGATCATATTTGGGCATTATATTATTAACTGGTTTGATTCCGTTCCCTACAATAGAATCATATTGGAAAAAATAAAAAAATCTACTATCATCCATTATTTCACAATATCCACATGTCTTATAATAGGTTTTGTCTAATTTTGAGATGCTGGCATTTCGTTGATAACACGAATCATAATGAAGGACGTCTTTTTAAAATACAGCCATTAATTGACAAAATCATTTCAAATTTTAAAAGGATATATACACCAGGACCAGTAGTTGCAGTTGACGAATCTGTAGTGAAATTCAGAGGAAGGCTGACTTTTAGAACATATAATCCAAACAAATCCGTTAAATACGGTATGCGAATTTATAAATTGTGTACAGACAAAGGGTACACATGGAATTATAAAGTTTTTGCAGGAGATAATGAAGTCACAGCTTGTCTTGATAAACCTGGTTCGTTAGTAGTACAATTAGGAGAGGATTTACTAAATGAAGGGAGAATTTTTATAACTGACAATTATTACACCAGTGTATCATTAGCAAGATATCTTAAAGAGCGAAGCACGGATTTTTGTGGCACCATTCGCAGGAACAGACGACATCTGCCAAAAGAGGTTGCGCAAGCTATACTGAAAACGGGTGAATTTGCCGTAATGCAAAATGACTGTATGACCGTTCTAAAGTGGCATGATAAAAGACCCGTTGTCATGCTCTCGACTTGCCATGGTAAGGAGATGGAAATGACAAAAGGTTTCAGACCAATTATGAAACCGCAAATGATCATGGACTATCAAGGGAAAATTAGGAATAGACCTGTCCGACCAACTTGCTAGTTATAACTCACCACTACGCAAGTCTTGCATTTGGTATAAAAAGATCGCAATTAATCTATCGCGATCTATTTCTATTGCAGTTGTAAATTCAATAATTATATTCAATGCAATAAATACAACAACAATGACAATGTTGAAAGGTCAAGAAGTGATTGTGGAAAAGTTGTTGAACATACGAGATCCATCACCAACACAGCCAGTACTGAATATGACACATAAATTAACGAATATACCACGAAAACCCAACGGAAGGATAGTGCAGCGACGATGTACTGGTTGCTATAAAAAAATGACTAGTCAAACGACTGCTTCTAATGCCCGAAAAGGAGCGAAGCAAGTACCAACTGAATGTACAGCTTGTAATAAAGTTTTTTGTCTTTCATGTTACAATGAGGTTCATTATTAAATCTGAATGACAGAATAAAAAAAATAATGATTTTTGAAAAAAGATTAAAGAAGAAATAAATGAAATTTTTATCTCAATTACGAAAATTAAGCCATTGTATTGTGGAGATAGTTTAAAAATGGATTATAAAAAAATAGTGGAGTCCTTATTTCGTAAAAGAAACGAACCAAAACGCCTTTATAGTTTGTGCTTTGCGAAAGTCATCCAATTACTGAAGCCGTACATCGACGCCAGTTTGGAAAAATAATATATGAAGTGTCATTATTGGACAATGTAAGGCATTTAAGACTTTTGTGTTTATTTACGAGTAGCTATAATATAGCTTACCAACTTGATCAAGTATTTTTTTTGATTCAGGTACATTATCTAAAATCTGACTTACTAATCAAACTGGGTCTACCAAGAATTATATGGACAAAACTGTTTTTTTAATTTCTACCAAAACACACAATGGTGTACTTAAACGACGAGGGATTAATGTTTTCAGGCAAATGTGAGGATTGTAAAAATACATTTGTTGCCATTGACGATTACGGCCGAACCCAATAACTTATTTTTAGTTAAAGACGGATCGCTATTGATGATAGACAGTATAATTATATCTATGCTCGGATGGCGTCTCACAATCATTGATAAAGGCTATCTAGCTAACGAAAACAATAAGTAGGTTTCTCTACTTCGCCCTCCCGTGCGTTCCATTACAACCAACATCACTTTAAAAAACAAAATGTGTAATTAGGGTTATATTAAAACTTCTTTGTTTCTTACTTCTAAATAAGTTACTGGATTAAGATATAATTCTGTAGAGCCATATTTGTTATGGCCGCGAATCAAAATACAACCTGTTACTGACCTGCAAATTGCAAAAAACGTAATAAAATTTGAATTTCGCGGGCTACCTTAGCGCATTAGTGTTATTTTTTTTTTAACGGGGTGTTAGTAAGGGGGGGTTAAATTTCTGTTATTTTTTGCCTAGGGCGCACCGTTTTCGAGATATTTGAATTTCAATTGTTTTTTATTACTTTAAATTAAAAAAACATCTATGATCAAGTACTAAAGAGTTCATTTTAGCTTGGCTACTTTACGTTTATACCTGCAATTCGGGGAATAGCCAAATCTGCCATCTGTAGTACTGTCCTGTCAAACAAATCGTATAATGGGACGCATACTTTTGGCATTTTCATACAAAGAGATATCTGTTGTAGGCGATACACCCTCCCATCAGTAGATAGCGTGGGCCGGTATGATTCCTAGATTATTGGGACGTTAAAACCATCGATAGATATATTTTTATATCTCCAGTAGGCCGAAACTGGTGATATATAAGTTATTGGGTTCGGCCGTTAGGTGACATAGTGCCACGATACAAAGTTAATTGTGTGGCACATAATGCAGTATATTGTATCGACTGTGGAGGTAACTTATTATATCTCAAGAAAAGTTTATTAGCGTAAACCCCCCAAAGAAATAAAAAAAAAGTTTTATTTAAGTTGAATTTTAGTAAGAAAAACCATTTTTATTTTTGTTTGATTAAAATATAATATATATACCAAGTTTTACTTTTATTTTTTTTTACATATTAGATATGGCAACTAGGGAGCCAGTTTACGTACTTGGCAGGTTGAAAGAATTATCTGTCTTTTTTTATTTGATTGATTTTTCATGTTTCTCGTGAACAACACTATTCTTGGTGGTTAATAGTGTATTGTATGTCATGCACGGACGTACGGAGCTAACTCATCAGTGCATTACATGGACAGTGAAAGTGTTAATCCAGCTCTCTTCGCCCATAGAATAGGTGAAATTGAATATGTCCATAAAAAGGAGAGAGAAAAGCCGCTCCACAAGCGAACAGCCCTCCACAAGCGAACAGCCCCCCGCGAGAGCGTAGGCTCCGACTTGTAGTCACGCTTAGTTAATAAGTAAATGCAGGTCTAGACTTGCTGGGATTATAAATCCACTAACCTTATTTTTTGCCCTGTATACACTAAAAAGTAAGGAAAGGTGATAGAAATAGGTTGCAGAAGATCCCCCACAGGACAAAATGCGCTTAATTAATATCACTTTGTAACTTTTTTTCATTATGTGACATGTTAATTATTCTTAACCAAGCAATAAACAATATTCTATTCTATTCTACCCTTGCCCAGCATTAGTAAAAAATATAAAATGGTTACTCTTATCTCTCTATTAGTCCGTAATCCCAACAGTCCCCAGACTCCTTGCTGCACAAACAGTCACCGGGCGCCGCTCGCTCAATATTTCAGGTGGAGTTAGCTCTCAACAACAGCGCGGAGCAACCGAGCGAAACTTGCAGCTTGCCTTGTTATACATAATGACAATATGCGCCGTCTGACTTGAACACTGTCTCACACAGACGTATGTGTGTGTCTCTGCCAGTATGGCTTAGACACAAAAAATTAACAAGATGCTTTAAATATTATGACGATTTGAAGAATACGGAGTAGTTATAACATTTGCCGAAAGCATCGAGTTTACATGCATAATACCACCATCAATCATCAATTTTATTTTGCAACGAGCCTCTCATTCGAACTTTTACAACTTTTCGTCAGAGAACTTCAAGTAATAATAAAGCTAAGTTCACAATCAGAATTCAGAAACGCATAAGTTATCTTTTATTTAAAAATAGAAATAAATATCTGTTGCGTGTGAGTGTGGCAGACAAGAAAGCGTGCTGAAAACATAGTAAGTAAGTTGAAATACAGCTCCAACTTATAAGTAAGTGAGTAAGTTGCGAAGCCAGGGTTACCCACTTCGGTGCTAAGTGGGTTAATGCTCAACATATTTCCTGAGTCCCGTACCAACGGAGTAGAAAATAAAACAGAAATTCTTTAAATAGCTTGCTGGAGGTTACCATACAATCTTTAGTTCAATATTAGACGAAAAGAGAAGTGTCCTGCGATGATTTTGCACTCGAAGTCAAAGTCAAATTCAAATTACTTATTTCAAATAGGCACATAAAGGTACTTTTGAACGTCAAAATTTACAAAAAAAAAATTGACTCTAGTCCCCTTCCAAAAAGTAGTTTCGTATTCATCTGAATGGGCAAAAAACTCCACCTTTACTCTTTTAAAATGTTTTACAATACGTTGTTTAAGTACATTAATTATATAACTCTATGTGAAAACAATAGGTACACCTAGAACATAATTACTATACCACAATAGGTAAAAATGATTAAAAATGAAGCAATGACAAATAAATTAATTATGTGATGGAAACATGGTTCTCACATTTTACAAACATTGTAAATAAATACGTATTCCTAAAAAAAGTAAGTTATACTCGTAGTTCAGTGTGTGAGTTAAGGTAATCACAGAATGTAAAGTAAGTTATACTCGTAGTTCAGTGTGTGAGTTAAGGTAATCACAAAATGTAAAGTAAGTTATACTCGTAGTTCAGTGTGTGAGTTAAGGTAATCACAGAATGTAAAGTAAGTTATACTCGTAGTTCAGTGTGTGAGTTAAGGTAATCACAGAATGTAAAGTAAGTTATACTCGTAGTTCAGTGTGTGAGTTAAGGTAATCACAGAATGTAAAGTAAGTTATACTCGTAGTTCAGTGTGTGAGTTAAGGTAATCACAGAATGTAAAGTAAGTTATACTCGTAGTTCAGTGTGTGAGTTAAGGTAATCACAGAATGTAAAGTAAGTTATACTCGTAGTTCAGTGTGTGAGTTAAGGTAATCACAGAATGTAAAGTAAGTTATACTCGTATTTCAGTGTGTGAGTTAAGGTAATCACAGAATGTCAAATAAATGTCATACATACATACATAAACGCACGCCTTCTTCCCATTGGAGGCAAAAACTATTTAAAAAAAAATAGCAAAGAAAAAAAAATGCATAAGTACAAATAATAAATTAAGTAAACAATTAAAATAGCAACCAGTTTGATTTTGTCTAGACTCTAGATTGTCCTATGGACCTGAACCAGCATGTTTCCAAGCATTCTTATCTTGGAAATATAATCCTCTAATTTGTAATATGCTTACTATGCTCCTTGCCTCTTCCTGACGCGCTCCGCCTCCTCCTTCACGAGCATTACTGCTTCACAGAAGGAGGTGACGGCCTTCGCATGCATTACTGCTGTGCATTCTCGCTCCGAACCATGGCCTGAACCAGGGCCGGACGCGAGAGATCGCCGCCGCCGATCGCCTCCGTGAGGACACGGCGGTGCTCCGCCGAAGCCGGGCAGACCTTCACAGTATGCTCCACCGTGTCCTCCGGACGATCCACACTACCTCATTTCTTGGGGGGAGGGGGTGACCCCGCCGCAACATCTGAAAGGGGCGCGCGTGGAACTCTACGCGCCGCCATCTCGGGTCCAATATGACACAAATGTTTCGCAGAAGGATACCACCGCGTCCCAGGACTCCTCGCTGCCGACCATCGACTCGACCACGGCCGGCAGCGATAGGTCAGTGCCTACTCCTGAGATGAGGACACGGCGAGGCTCCTCCCAAGCGGCACACTATGCCAGCGTATGCCGCGCGTGTCTTCCCGGCCAGCTGTGTGAACCTGGATCAACACATGGTACTTTTAATCGCGGTAGTACGTTACCATGGTATATTTTCTGACATCAACGCGGGTGAAGCCGCGGGCAATAGCTAGTACCTACATAATATTAGATAGCTATAACTTTAATCGGGTGGACTGATTTGAATTAAATAAATACAAAAATTAATATTACTTCAAGACACGGACTCCGACTATAAATATTTCCAATCCCTTAAATCTCTTAAAAAGAAGGTACACAAAAATTTAAATAATCATGTGAATTTAAAAAAAAACCCCCTTTTTCATCCCGTCGGGGGATGATTTTACAAAAACGCTGAAACAGCCAGCAACCTTTTTTATTTCTTGTCAAAAGCATACATTTGAATGTTCATATCCCTAACTTAAGAAATGCTGTTCCCCATACAAACTTTCATCCCCTATAACACCCCCTTTAGGATTATTTTTGAGACAAAAACTAGCTTATGTGCTTACCCAGGATGCCAGGTTTAGGCGTGAAAAGGTAACAGACAGACAGACAGACACAGTTACTTTCGAATTTATAATAATATAAGTATGGATTCAAGCAGCGGATCATTTCGTTCGGATATTAATTTAAATCACGTTCCTAATGGATCCCACATAATGAGATCGGGGCGGAACAAGATATTCATATTTTCCACGTTCCTAACGGATCCCACGTGGGATCCGACTGTGGGATCCGATCGGAATAAGCCCATAAGTAAAGTACCTTCTATGTTCTCTGTTAGCGGATTTGGTTTCCGCACTTAGTCCTTCATGTGGACCATTGTGCGTGGGCCATGTGGCCGTCATTGGTTATTCCAACCAGCCCACCTCAGAAGCTGATTAGGTCTCCTGGTCTGCTTAAAATGTCTGTGAAGGATCTGGGTGACCCGAGGGTTTCTGTTCTGATCTGGGTGACGCCTGAGCATTCAAAGAGCACGTGCACAACGGTTTCTTCAGCCTCCATGCAAGCCCTGCACAAAGGGCTGTCCGTTATGCCTATTGTGTGGAAGTGCTTGTTTAGTGAGTAGTAATGTACCTTTTTACTTGCTCTAGTGACTCAGTGACACAGCAAATGTAATGACATTGTTCGCATAATGCTGTACGGAATAAACCTATTTATTTATATTCAGTGACACAATATAGACAACGAAAAATAAAAACACTGACACTGTTAAATCATGCAGTATTATAACCTCATTATCTACACGTGTCTCTTTAAAAGCTAAAAATGTTTTTCGGCCGAATTATGTTCACTCCATTAACTATTTATTAGAGCGCCCTGCTTTTACCTTTTCAGACACATTCTGAGGTACATAACACACATGAATTGAAATAGCCTACATGAGAGGCGATGCTTAAATGAGTAAATGACAGGCGCCTCTTGGCAGTCAGACCCGCTGCCAACAATCTTGTTGAGTGGCTAATTATAGTTGAACCACGACATGAGCTACTTATTCTCATGTTTCTCGTGCCGATACGAGATATACCTAGGTACATGGTAGGTAAAACGAGCTGGTGTTCGCAACTATGGGCGTATTTTGCGTACGGGTGGGAAAATCGATTTTTCGATCCACCCCAGCTCCTAAAGGTAGGCCTTGGTATTACTGACAATCTCAGGAAGGGTACCTGGGCTACCAAAGTACTTTGCCCTGTATGTGGCGACCATCGGGCAGTTTAGTAGCACATGAGCTGCTGTCTCATCGTCCTCCATGCTGGTCCTGCACAGCGGATTGTCTGTGACTTTCATGACAAATGACATCGGCTCCTCGATCGGGTTGGCAAAGTGGGTCGAAAGGCCCACCCCCAACGAACTGATCAACCCTCGCTTACAACGTCAGCATGACCTGTACCCACCTCTTTAGTCATCCGATGATGACCTCAGCAAACCTCCCGCACCTGGCCTGTGGCCCTCTGACGAGACAGATGACTATTTCCCTACCCCGGGCTATTGGGTAGGGCCACCGTTTCACCGTGTTGCCTTATAACAATAATAATAATAGCCTTTATTAACAATCTTACATCTTTATTTATTTTTATTACATTTAATATTTACTTAATAAGAAAATAAAAGTTTATTCTTCTTCAGACATCGGTTTTAAGAAGATTGTTTTGCTTTAGCATAGGCCTCCCCCATAATATATTCTTCCACAGTTCCCGGTCATAGGTTTTTCTCTTCCACATTAGCCCCGCTGTCGCCTTAAGGTCGTCGTCCCACCTTCGTATCGGGCGTCCTCTCTTCCTTTTGCCTTCTCTTGGGTACCATTCGGCTACTAATTTGCCCCATTTCTCCTTTTTGTCTCTGATTAGATGACCCGCCCATTTCCATTTCAGCTTGTTTATCTTGTATGATACGTCCGCTATTTTAGTTTTCACTCTAATATGTTTAAGGCTTAATTTGTCCTTTCTCTTAACATAAAGCATACTTCTTTCCATGTTGTGTTGACATGTTTGTAATTTTTTTGTGTTTTACTTAGTTAAAGCCCATGTTTGGCAACCGTTTGTTAAGTCATAGTAGGAAGTATACACGAGTCAAATACTTTGCTTTTTAACGTCAGTGGTATCGACTGATTTTTTGTGACTTCTTTTAGGGACCAGTATCGCTTCCACGCTACATTTACCCTGTTGTGTCCTTCTTTAGACGTATCGATTGTAGGAGATATTATCTGTCCAAGATAAGAGTATTCATCTACAAACTCGATTAGATTGTTATTGACCCTTTGTTAGATTCATCTTTAGACTTTCCTCTACAAGTTGTCTGTGCATAAGTTGCAGTTGATCCGGTTTATCAGAAATGATTATAGGTCATCCGCAAATCGAAGGTGATTCAGCATTACTACATTTACCCTTATACCGTAAGTTGACCATTCTAGGTTTCGAAACACAAGTTCCAATGTTGCTGAGAATAATTTAGGTGATAAGGGATCACCGTACCTGACGCCTTTTTAGGGTTCCGTAGTAAACAAGGAACCCTTATAGTTTCGCCATGTCCGTCTGTCTGTCTGTCTGTCTGTCTGTCCGTCCGTCCGTCTGTCCCCAGCTTAGCTCAGAGACGCTTAGTCCTAGAAAGCTGTAATTTGGCATGGGTATACATATTAATCATGCCGAAAAAATGGTAAAATAAAATTATGAAAAACATTTTTTTTAGGGTACACGTGGTTACACGTGAAATGGGGACGATATTTTTTTTTCTCGTCTATTCCATGGTGTGGGGTATCGTTGGATAGGCCGTTCAAAAATATTGTGGGTTTGGCAAAACCATTTTTCAATTAAGGGATCCGTTTGCGTAATATTAAGCTTTAAAGTGCTATTTTTTGTTAGAGTCAAGTGTGTCCCCCCCTGCCAGCTAAATGGTTGGTTTTGGATATTTGAAAAAATTCATGGCAATAGTATATATAACGAAATTAAAAGGAAAACTATCACAGCTAAGTAGGCTTCACAAGTTAACGAGTAATAGTCGACCAACTTAAATTTGCAGTTAGAGAATTGACCGTAACGTATATCGATGTATGGGAGAGCATGTTTTTCAACTACAATGTTAAGTTTGTTTTTGGGATAAATTCATCGCAACTACGGAACCCTTCATTGTGCGTGGTCCGACATGCACTTGGCCGGTTTTTTAATGGGGAATAGTTCTCCCAGTCTTTCCGTTTTTATCTTCGCGGTCATGTTTTTGTAGATGTTCCTTATAACCCGAATATATTTTGTAGGTACTCCTTGACTATCCAGTGCTTCCCAAATCTTGTTGTGTTTTAGAGAGTCAAATGCCTTATGATAGTCTACGAACGCTAGATAGTAAGGGAATCCATACTCTTTGTACTTCTCAGTAATTTGTTTGATTGTAAAAATATGATCTATGATCGAAAAACCACTGCGGAATCCTGCCTGTTCTTTTGGTTGGTTTTCATCTACGAGTAAACCGTTTGTAATCCGACCGAGAATAATTTTTGAAAATATTTTGTAAAGATTGGACATGAGACTTATTGGTCTATAGTTGTTAATGTCATCCATTCTTCCCTTTTTATGGAGCAATGTAATTGTTGAAGTAGGATAGAGGATGGAGGAGAGAGGATATCATTAAATATGTCGTGCAAAGTATTAAGTAAGACGTCTGAGCGTGTTGCCTTAAGGACACATTACAACCAGAACCGCTTGACTCAACCCCCCAGGACTCCTTCATCCCCGCTCACGGCGCTCAACTGCGCAGATCCTAGCGCAGGTGACTGCTTACTCCTACTTGCCATCAGCTGATTTTAGTGTTAGTCGTGCCCGCCACCACCCAATCACAAAGGGGTCGTGGTTAGGAGTGGAAATTGGAAAGGTAGAGGTGGGAGGAGTGGGGATGAGGGTTGGATGGGGTAGGGAGGATTGCGATTTGGACAGGAGAGCAGGAAGCGAAAAAGAATGGGGTTAAGGGGTGACCAAGAACGGGGTCGTGACCTCGGGAAGGTGCAACCGCCAGACTTGCCTTGAGGATCTATACGACTGTAGCGCTCGAGCCCGCTCCCTGCTGACTCTGAAGGAGGCGGCAGGGTAGGCCTGCATCTATACTACCAAGCAAAGCAAAGTTAAGCGTGTCATTGTGCAATCGCGAAAGCATAAGTCCAGACCCCCCCTCCCCCCACCCGAGGTACGTGATACAATGCGTGCAATATTCTCATGATGGTCATGCCGATACGAGATTTATTTATTTATTTATGACCTCCAAACAAAGATATACAGAAGTACATAATTGAACGCGTGCTATTCCAGAGTGATCGGAAACGTACTCGTATGTTCTATTGTAAAACAGTTAAGTTCGGGCGCAATTAATAATTGATGCGATCACGGCGCGCGGCGGGAGCGAGTTGAGTCGGAGCCAACTTTTATATTAAATAGCTACACACAGAGGCAAATTAAAATGTTTATACTTGAGTTTATTAGGCTTGAATGCTAAGGTGAGGCATAAATTAAATGCTAATGAATGACGAAGCACGATAAGCTAAAAATGTGTTACTTTAAATAAATGTGGAGTAAAACTTGCTTATTAAAAACCTGTTTTCATTTCAGATTGTCATCGACTACGCTGTTAACTATTATAACGTCTACTAAACAATACGGACAAAGTATCTACCTACCTGCACCTCGTAAACAATGCACGGTAGAACAATCACATTACCTAGTAAGTGCCACCGCCGGTGGTCGAACTCTGCACTCTGCAGTCGCGTCACGTCTGCAGACTAAACAAAAGTTTAATTTGGAGCCGCTGAGCTGACAGACTGATGCCCTCTAATTGATTAAGGGACGAGGGAGCATGTTCAAGCGCGGAACACTCCGTTTTTAATATCAAACTGACGATTTTGTTTCACGTTTTTTATGAGAATTGGAAATGATAATACTGTTTGAGAGCACGTTATTAAAGAATCCTACTCTGCAAGGATTCTCCCCATTGTAAATATAGAAAATGTTTTTACTCTTGTGTGTTTTCATTATTATTACTTAATCTAGAGCAGGCAAAGAAAGTTGTGACTCATCTTCAATCACGGTGGGTACAGGTATCTATACTTCTATATTCTTCTATTTCATAAGTCACAACATATTGACTTTACAATTTATATTTTGGAAATCGCGATATTTGTTAAAACAATGAATCCTAATCTATTTCCCCGCATGGCACCGGTTTGCTAGAGAGAGACGTGATAACCGACAACTTTGTCAACAACTCGTGTTTTTTATATGGCTCCAATTATTTACAATAAGCTTCCGATTAACTGGAAAGAGCTGCTAAGCGTAGAAGATTAACTGGAAAGAGCTAGCTAAGCGTAGAAGATTTAAAAGGTAAGCAAAATCTTTTTAGCTAGTAAAGCATATTATGATGTGAATGAACTTTTAAGACAATCATTTTAAATTGGCATGCTCATTTATAAATTAATTTAATTTGAAACGTATGTAATGTAATAATGATTTTGATGTTTGTATTGAATATTTTGGACCTACGTTGACATTATAATTATTATCTTTTTTATTATTGATAATTGATATTTGACAATTTTGTACGTATCTCCTATCTATCTCTAGGTATATGAATTAATTATGTAATCAATCAAATTAATTTAACTTATTTATCAAATAGCAATGTCAATGTTAATTATTATTATTTATTTATTTCAGACAACATGATCCATTTTATTAGTGACAATAGTGCTTATATATATGCTAGTTCACACATAAACGCATACAATGTTTGAAGAACGGACAGTTATATCCAACGACCATAACGACCATATGGTCGGTGGTCACACCTGTCCGCTATCGCACTCAGGACACTGTTGCTACTCACACGCACTCTGCGCGACAGTGACGCTGCCCTCTTGCGTAAAATTGCTGCGAAACCATCTGTGCGTGCCTCCATGAACATGGCGGACGTGCTGCAAAACGGAAGGAGCCTCAGCAGCATCCTGAATGCGTTATTGTATTGGACCCGCAGAGCTCTGACAGCCCTCTGCGTATATGTTGTCCACAGGTTGTTTGAGTAAAACGTCTGACAAAACGATTTAACCAACAAAATCTTGACCTCTCTTGTACAGCGAGCAAACCTGCGGTCCAGCATATTAGCCCTGACCGTCAACGCTCTGCATTCCCTTTCCATGTCACATTCGTCGTTCAAAGAGTCCGTGACGATATGCCCCAGATATTTGAATTCACAGACTCTTCGAAGTTCAGTCTTACACAGCATAACTGGTGGAACCTTATCCAATCTCCTGCATCAGGTGCAAAAACTAACAACACGCTCTTTTTCACAGACATACATGACTTTTAGTTAGACACTTGACAGTAGTAACTCTGAAAGTCTTCAATTGTCTTCCTTCAAACATTTTGACACATAACATCCCGCTATTCGCCATCTACGGTGTGGCCAGTTTGCCGAGGCCCCAATTTGTTCGTTCCTCACTGATTGATAGTTCAACATTGCAGGTTGCAGCCGACTAACGAACTATTCAATAAAACGTGACTAACCACAGGTGATCTGCAGCAAGACTCAAAAAGTGACTGTTAATTACAGGGAAATTGACATGTTGCGATCAAATGCCAGGAACTTCTTTGAGTTTATGGACTACTTCACATATCGTATCGTGTCGTAACTTTGCATGTCACAATGGCGTAGAAAGGACGTGTAAAGAATAACACAGATGAAAATTAACTACCTGAATAATCATTTAGGTGCCTAAATCTCATCAGTTTTTTCTTTTTGGTCTATTCAATACGAGCATAGTTAGAATCACACTCCATGTGTGTGTCCACTTAAAAGGAATTTGTGGTTGATTTTCTCTATATTTGGATGATTACTTAGTAAAATAAAACATCCTTGCCACTATGCTGTTTTTATTTTCTTTATATTTGGATGATTACTTAGTAAAATAAAACATCCTTGCCACTATGCTGTTTTTATTTTCTCTATATTTGGATGATTACTTAGTAAAATAAAACATCCTTTCCACTATGCTGTTTTTATTTTATCCGCCACAAGTGTCGTCATAAAAAGTTACTTCCTTGACATCCGATGGCAGATTATTATAAAAATACCATAAACAAGATGCAATTTGGTTTGCACATCGAGCTCCAATCGTTTCATCCCACATATAACATGTTGCATTGTTCTTGCTAAAACATAATATATAAGGTTAAGTTATAGGACCAAAGCTGTCGTATACAACATGTCCCAGAATTAACGCACAACCTCTAAAGGGGTCATTGTACTCATCATTATGAATAACTTTTACTATGGGACCAAACCTGAAATCGTGAAATCAGCTGATCCCTACATTTTGACGAGTTATGAGAACATAAATGTAGAGAACAACTGATGTTTTTTTCGCGACCTTATTGCCGACCTTACCCTTATTGCCGACCTTACCCTTATTGCCGACCTTACCCTTATTGCCGACCTTACCCTTATTGCCGACCTTACCCTTATTGCCGACCTTACCCTTATTGCCGACCTTACCCTTATTGCCGACCTTACCCTTATTGCCGACCTTACCCTTACTGCCCCATCTCAAAAATCCACCCTGTTTATGAACAGATATTTTAGTCAACTTTCAACAAAGCATAAAAATATCTCGTCGAACTGTTAGCTTAGCGGTTCGACGACTGAACCTGTGGTTGTAAGTTCCACTCCCAACTATTGATATTTTGTTGATTCTTTTTTTTTGCATTTTGTTGAACTAATTATTTATGATAGTTCGTAGGACGTACACAGAAATAAACAAGTTTAGGCCCATTCTGTCATCTTAACGTGACTTAGGTGACTGGTGGCGAAACGAATGAAATGGAATGACTGTCAACGAGAAATCGCGTGTGTTTATAATCTACTGTTACATTATTTTTGATTCGTTCGTTAGGAATAATCTGTATGTAAGAATGTATCAGTCAGTGTATCAGTGTTGTGCCATTAGTCAGTATATGCAGGAACGCTGGCGTTCATTAATTCATTAAAAACAACAACTTCTCAAGCAATGGGAAATTGTTAATGAAGGCTGCGTGTGTCGAACTCAGGACGAGCTGCTTCTAACACGGACAACTGTACGTCATTTGCTCCCTCGTCACCAGTCCTGAGTCTGTATATTTTGCTAAGACCACAAACGTAATAAAGGGAAGTTCTATAAAATGCGGCTGTTATTTTAGTATATTTAGGTGTCTTACGACTTCCAGAAGCTGGTGTATCAAATAAATTACAATAGCTTAGTCCACACAAATCATAGAATCTGAACAAAAATAAACACTCACAAGTGATTCAAAGCAGTAAGTTATAATTAACATTAGCTCGTTAGTGCCCGCGGCCGCGCACTAATTCAACAGACTCAACAGTGCTATAACTAGCTGTACAGAAGTAGAAGTGGAAATGTTCTCGTTTGCAACAATAAACGCCAAGCACTAAGTAACTTTGAGAGTTAATTCACAATTAAAGCAGCAACAGAATGAACATGGTGATAAAGTTCTAGTATTGTACACCTTACGTTATTGCCTATTTATGTGCGTAGACGACGGGAAAACAATAAATGTTAAGTTACTAAGATACTGAATTGAGTTAGTTTATAAAATAGCTCATGATTGTTTGAAGCAAGTAAATCAAACCCGAAGCGCTCGGTTGACATGTTCCTGCTAAATACATTATTACGTTTGGAATACTCGTAAGCAATCCACGTACACCGCGAGCATCGCCTCCGCCGCCCGCACCCCGGTAGGCCGGGAACTGAAACATGACCGGACATGTCCCGCGGCTCCAAGCCCCCCGCCAAAGCACACAGCATTACAGTAGGGAAAGTTAACAGTCAAACCTCGTTAATTCTACACGGATTAAAATGATGACTTTTTGTTACTTGTAAAGGACAGCTGCACCAAAAATGAGCACCCTTTACCTCTTTGTATTCAAGAGAAAATGTCAATAACATCAATATTGCAGTTCTTCTCTCTACCAGTTTATATTGCAGTTCTCCTATTCATGACCCAGAGTCAGATCCCAGAAATTCAAACTAAGTAAATTATTTATAAATTCCAGATTTAATGACGAACAACGATAATTTTTCACGCGCCAACGTGTTCATTTTTTTTTTTCAATAATCAGCTTTCTATTTGCAAGCCAGTTCGAAATTTAAATAAAACCTTTGATAAGTTAACTCCTTGGTTGCCATGTTTCGGAGTAAAAGATCGTTCCATTTTTAAATTACACGATAGATATGAGTTTACTATGTAATTTATTTGGCCGCTAAACCATGACACATATTAAAATTGTAGATTTTCATACAACTTTTGGTGGCCGCTGCTCGCATGTATTTGGCCAGTACAGCAATTTCGATTTATCTCGAACAAGGTTGTCAAAATAATGCTCGAATTTCCAAGCATGTTTGAGAAAAAATGAATTCCTGAAAGTGAGATTATTTTTGCGTATTTTTTAAATTATGTTAATGTTACAAAATCGAAATACCTACTCTACGTGGAGTAGGTATTTCGATTTTCTGTATTGAAAAGGGAACTATTGTGGATAATAATTAGAAACGAAATGAAATGGAATCGTTTATTCTGTAAATAGGTCATAAGAATTACTTTGACACGTCTTAAAAAAAATTAAAAAAAAATCTATACTCCGTTTGAAATAATATTAGACATTTAAATAAACCATTTTTACAGTCCGTTCAATCGATTTTGACTTCTGTTACGTTGATGGCATGACCAATGACAGCTGTAATAAACAGTTGGTATTGTAACCACGTTTTTGCTTTTAATGCCATCCTTATGCCTACGGAATAGAAGTCAAAATCGCTTGAACGGACTGTAAACAAGTTTATTTAAATATCTAATCTTATTTCAAATGGAGTACTTAAAGATGTAGCCGACATATCCTATCTGACTACCCCTCAGAAGAAATGGCGAAACCAACTCAGGGGCCAAAATCTCTTTTAAAGTCCAGACATGTACGGTAGGTAGGTAGGGTAGGTAGGTAGGGTAGGTTGGTAGGGTAGGTAGGTAGGGTAGGTAGGTAGGGTAGGTAGGTAGGGTAGGTAGGTAGGGTAGGTAGGTAGGTTAGGTAGGTATGGTAGTGTAGGTAGGTAGGTAGGGTAGGCAGGTAGGATAGGTAGATAGGGTAGGGTAGATACTTAGCGCTACCCGTGCGAAGCCGGGCCGGGTACTCGTAAAGCTAGTTTATTAATAAAATCATTGTCCACTGTTTAAACCAGTATACCAATCATTTAAGTGCCACTTACAATTTTCTACCACAATTATTTTTTTACTTTTACTACTATTTTCCAGCGTTTCCCTTAGACACACCTACAATCGGTTTTAAAAAAGTCCCTTCCACAGGGATCTGTGAATAGCGTTTAGCCAGTACTTTGGTTCAGAAATTAGGTTATCGAACAAGTGTCATTGTCGATACAGTAGCGAATCGTGCCTTTGTGAATAGCTCTGCTGTTCTGGCAAAGTAAACTCTACCGGCACAGACCAAAAGTTCGGAGTGCGCAAGCCCCACCACGACGTCAACGTAGAGATACGGTTTGGCGGTTATTATTATTACTATTTTGGAATTTATTTTATTTTCTCGGCTAGCCGGGAAGACTTGATAACACGGGCCTTTTTTGTTCATGGGGTAGAAAATCCTCATGGATGTCCTCCGCCCTGGGCCGAGCGGAGGGGTCTGTCAGACTCTTACTGACTAAAAACCACCCTAGTGTTCCCTTCCCACACTTGCACCGGGGATCTTGGGATCTATTAATACTTAATACTTAATCTATTAAAAATAATTTAGAGGATTATATCCAAGATAGGAATGCTTGGAAACATGCTGATCCAGCTCCATAGGACAATCTAGCTAGAGTGTAGACAAAATCAAACAGGTTGCTATTTTAATTATATTATTTGTTATTTTAATGACATTCATTTTAAATTCTGTGATTACCTAAACTCACACACTGACTTATTATTATTTATTTTCCTTTTTTTAGGAAAGCAAATATTTTTACGATGTTTGTAAATATATGAGCACTATGTATCTATCTCATAATTAACTTTATTTATTTATACCAACGAGATACATTACAATCGATCAAGTTATTTTTCATTGCTTCATTTTTAATTCTTTTTACCTATTGTGGTATAGTAATTTTATTCTAGGTGCATCGTCTTCACATATAATCATATAATTAATGTACATAAACAAAATATTGTGAAATATTTTTAAAAGTGTAACGGTGAAGTTTCTTCTCCATTCTTCTCCATACGAAACTACCTTTTGGAAGGGGCAACTACAATCAACGCAATTTTTATTTTGTTATTCTTGACGTTCAATGTGCCTATTTGAAATAAATAATTTGACTTCCCCAAGTCCGCCGTCATGTGAGTGCGGTCATGTGCAGAAGATTGCATAGAAGATGGTTGCGTATTTGTGTTTTGATGTGGGTTTTCAGATTCACATTGCAAAAACTTTCTCAAGAGTCTGCATGTGTATCGCTGCCTTCTGCAGCAGATGATACGTATTTGGAGGTAAATTAAGAGAATTGAGGGACTGGTGAAGTTGTTTCGGTATTACTCCTGTTGTAGACAATACTATTGTAAGTTTTTGCAGATGCCAAAGTCGGGCTACTTCATCTTATAACTCAGTGTATTTCCTAAGTTTCTCTGCTGTTCTTGTATGCTAGTTATGTGAATTTGGTATAGCAATATCTAATATATATCCAGTTTTGTTTATTTTTTGTATAAGTGTAATATGTGGTCTATTGAAAAAGATTGTTCGATCGGTAAGAATGGCGCGGTCAAAGTATAGTTTTGTTGAGGGGTTCTCTAATACAGTTTGAAGGGGTATGGGATAAAAAGCACCTTTTATAGCAATAAAATGTATTTGTTATGGATAATCATTACAGCGGCGTAAACGCGGAACCAAACACAAACACTTGCGAATAACTTATAATAGATGGCGCTACTCCCGCACTTCGTATTACTTTAACACCTTCCCTTGAAAAAGTGAGTATGCGACATTCACTTAGATTCAGCCATCATACCTAAATTACGTAGACATTCTTGATGCTTTGTTGCACTCAAGCCTTTGGTACACAAATATCTGAGATTAATTACACCTTGTTCGCAAATATCTCAAACAAAGTGGTGCCTCACATCAATAAGCTTCATTCGTGGATGATAGTTCCTACTTTGAGCCAGTTTAATCGCACCCTGGTTGTCGTTAAATAGCGTCACACACTCACACTTTCCCAATGTTACTTAAAACATCTCGTAAATACATTGCCTCTTTAGTAGCTTCAGAAATGGCCAAGTATTCAGCTTCAGTGCTTGATAAGACAACAGTCCGTTGCTTTCACGCCTCCCAGCTAATCGAAGCACCGCCCAAAATAAATGCGAAACTGGAATAGTATCTACGATCTATCGCATTCCCTCCCCAGCCTGCATCAAACACACCAAAAAGAGGCAAATCTGTTCTTTCGTACACTAATCCGTAATCGGGTTTACCTTTCAAGTATCTCAGCACACGTTTATCAGCCTTCCAATGTTCAATATCGTAATTTGTATTGAATTGGCTTAAATAGTTGACGGCATACGTGATGTCTGGTCTCGTTGATATGGCCAGATGCATCAAGGCACCTATCAAACTTTGATACGGATACTGTTCCATCATATCACATCTAATACACTCAGGTTTCTCTAATTTCACATTAACATCTATAGGTGTGACAACAGATTTACACTCGCTCATACTAAACCATTCTAACAGTTTATCTCTAAACCCTATTATCACCATCACGACTAAATTCAATACCTAAACAAGTTGATTCCCCATTTATTTAATTTCAAAAGCATTCGATAACTGTTTCTTAATATCTTGCATCCATGCATCATCATTATTTTCATATCATCGACATTTATACCAATTAACATCATTCGCTCACCTTTCTGTGCAATAAATACACTCAAAAGCAATATTGAGAAAGTTGAGTGCAACTTCATCACTATTTTTTTATGCCTCTGCAACCCTGATTGACGCAAGCCATATAAAGATTTTCTTAACAGACACACACTATCCACACATTCATCAAGATCCTCATTACAGCGGTTACCTGTTTGTAATATGTTCTTTTCGGTTATTATTTTCTTTTGTGAACCAATATTTTCTATTGCGAATAGTCTCTTTAGAACATCGCATAGCTGGAACTTCCATAAATACCTCTTCATCGAGTGAACCATTAAGGTACGCTGTTACCACATACATTTGATGGATTTCTAGTCCTAATTCAGCCGATAAAGCCGCTATGAGCCTTATTAATGACGATATCACAACCGGGATGAAGTGTCGTGAAAATCCTCCCCTGGCCGTTGTGAGCATCCACAACGGAGACACCACAAACTTACGTCGCTTCTCTTCTCTAAATCTTTCCACATCATTGATTCTACCAACGCTATCCCTGCACTTACCTGTTCATTCGGTTTATCTGATTCATTTAAACTATCTGTAGTTTCCTCATTTTCTGTATGATATTCTTTACGCGGTCTACTCGCCATACCAGTACGAATTAAACGAGGTCTTCCTCTTCCTCTTTTAGCAGGTTCTATTAAATATTCCCACGAGACAATTGAGTTTCTCTTTCTATGTAATTGACTTCTATTTGTCTCTTCCTCTGGTTCATGAACTCTTTCAATCAATTTTCTTGGTCTACTACCATCTCTTCTGGTTCTCAATATCTTTCGGTTATCTATTTCTCTTTCATTCGGGGACCGTTCTGTGGAATAATTTTTACTCTAAGAGGTCGCCCGACTGCAATTATGAATGAATGAATGATAAATCGTGTTGAATGCTGGTCCTGCTCCATAGGACAATCTAGAGTCTAGACAAAATCAAACAGGTTGCTATTTTAATTGTATAATTTATTATTTTTATGACATTTATTTTAATCGGAAACGATTTCCTAAAAAATAACAATATCAGTGTGAATTAAGGTAATGACAGAATTTAAAATAAATGTCATAAAAATAATAAATTATACAATTAAAATAGCAACCTGTTTGATTTTGTCTAGACTCTAGATTGTCCTATATATTTTTTACAATTTTTGTAAATATGTGAGCACCATGTATCTATCACATAATTAATTTATCTGTCATTGCTTCATCCTTAACTCCTTTTATTACCTATTGTGGTATAGTAATTTTATTCTAGGTGCATCGTCTTCACATATAATTTATATAATTAATGTACCTATAAAAATATTGTACTAGATTTTAAAAGAGTACCGGTGGAGTTTCTTGCCCATTCTTCTCCATACAAAACTACCTTTTGGAAGGGGCGACTAGAATCAATTCTATTTTTTTGTAAATATTGACGTTCAAAAGTGCCTTTTATGTGCCTATTTGAAATAAACAATTTGACTTTGACTTTGACTTTGATCGATCGTCATCGTCGTAATCGTGATTTATAATCGTGTTTTAATTTTTTCAATTATTTAAATTTATTTTATTAAATACATTTTAGTGACAAGATTTTTTTTACTGACTTCCAAAATTGAGGAGGTTATATTATATTATGTACGTCTGTATGTTTTCTTTTTTTTTCTGTAATGTTACCGATTTTTCCGTCAGATATGGACCGATTTTGAAACTTATTTATTTTGTTGAATGGGTATGCGTTTGAGGTAGTCCCATTGCCACTAAGTCAGAATCTGATGAGGTATCCCATAAAAATCGACGGAAACCCTCAAATTTGTAACTCTCATTTGCTCTCGGAAAGCACCATTCGGTGATGTGGAACTGATGAAGAAGACCACAGATGGCCACCGGAACTACTTACTTAATAATTATAAGTATTTAACGGGATACGTTTCGATTAAGTACTTTAATATGGTTGCTATGGAATTTTATGCTCGTCACAATCCATATGATTCTCTGATCCATATCATTCTGATTTAGTAACTTTTGAGGAGTTCTCCTGGTAACAACCAGGAGAACTCCTCAATACTTGACGTCCCAGCATCGGGAAAAGCAATATTTTGTAAAAGGTGATGAGCAGTTGACATTAGGTTATTGTAACTTAGATAAATTAAACTGAAACACTACTTCTTACAAAAAAAAACAACTGACTTCCAAATAAACACTACAAAGTGAAAAATAACTTTGATTTTGGAAGTCGGTGGCAAAAAACTAAAATACAGATCCAAAGACACCGACTTCTGAAATTAAAGTTATAGTTATTTTTTTTTCACTTTGTAGTGTTTTTTTTTTTGTAAATATTTTTTAGTACCTACAGAAGCTTTAATGTCATTAAAGACGAATGAGATTACGAATGAGTGTCACTCTTCTGCGGAAAATCTTAAGGTGGATCTGCAGCGGTAGCGATCCATCCCGCGAAATTATCATTTTCTTACGTTTTTGCAATTTGCAGGTCCACATCGATGCAGATGATACAGTGGTATAAGCGTGGCAAGATAATAGACAGACAGACAGACAAAGATACCTTCGCATTTATAATTTTCAAAGTAAGTATGGATTGACCCACTTATCCATGACAACACGGTAAAGTCAATCCCACACTTATGAATAAACGGACCACGGATAAACTGTATTTTCTACAACGATATTGATGTGGTGTAAAGTCTTCCATTCTTGTGGAATCGTTTTCTGAAGCGTTGAGAGGTTATCGCGAGCCATTGAATCAGTGCGTAATGCCCAGATAAGATATTATCTGATATTATTGCTCTCGCCTTCCTTTGACTTCGGAAATGTGCCTGAATTATATTTATAGAGCACGCTGAGTAAGGGATTCGGAATGAACGGCTCGCTGTTTATGCGGTCGATTGAGCTGAGCCGACTGAATTTAAACTTGTAAGAAACGTAGGTTGCTTGGTATAAGTTGGGATCCTAGTGATAGAAAAGTGTCCTTGTATTATTTAAAAACATTATTTTTTATGTAGGCTGTATTTCTATGTATTGTACACCCAGCGGTGAATCTTTTGTTTATTCATCTAGAAATAAATCGGCTCAAAACTTTCGCAGTTCTTATATTTCACACTATTATCACTAAATAACTTATTATATATTTAGTGGGTCGGTTTGTAATTTATCAAAGTTACAATAGCCAAATGTCAACTGCTCTACACCTTTTACAAAATATAGCTTGTAATATAACTTTAATTGTTTAGGAGTTCATCTGCTACTTCACCGTCAGCTCCACTTCACTACGCATTGTGACGAGCATCAATTGCTTACCAACCATATTAAAGTAATTGAATCGCAACCCGGGAAATACTTAGTACTAAGTAGTTCCAGTGGCCATCTGTGGTCTTCATCACCAGTTTCACTTCACCAATGGTGCTTTCTGAGAGCAAATGCACGGAAATTCAAATAATGGAAACAATATAAGCATGTTTAACGAACACGTCACTCCGGGACCGATTGCTGTTAATGGCGATGCTCTCGATGTTGTTCGAGAATACGTTTACCTCGGGCAAACTTTGCAATTTGGTAAAAACAACTTTGAGAGGGAGGTTAACAGAAGAATTCAGCTGGGCTGGGCAGCATTTGGGAAGCTTCGTCGAGTCTTCTCGTCGCGTATTCCACAGAGCCTAAAGACGAAGGTCTTCAATCAGTGCGTCCTACCTGTTATGACTTACGGAGCCGAAACGTGGACACTCACGGTACGGCTGGTCCATAAATTCAAGGTCGCTCAGCGAGCTATGGAACGGGCTATGCTTGGAGTCTCTCTGAGGGATCGAATCCGGAACGAAGTGATCCGGCAGAGAACCAAAGTTGTTGACATAGCCCACAGAATAAGCAAGCTGAAGTGGCAATGGGCCGGCCATATTAGCCGTAGAACCGATGACCGTTGGGGTAGACGTGTTCTTGAGTGGAGACCACGAATTGGCAAACGTAAGGTAGGACGCCCTCAGGCTAGGTGGAGCGACGATCTTCGCAGGGTGGCTGGTGGCAGCTGGATGAGAGTTGCCGAGAATCGAGCTGAATGGCGTGCAATTGGAGAGGCCTATGTCCAGCAGTGGACTGCTATGGGCTGATGATGATGATGATGATGATGAAACAATATAAGCGATGTTTTAATAATTAACCCCTTTTGGGTGGTGAAAAGGGGCGATAAAGTTTGTATGAAAATAATCTTATTTCTTTTGATCTATAAACTTGAAAGTGAGCCCGGTTACTTATCTATATAAATAATGAAAATTGTAATAATGAATACGACCTACACACCATTTAAAGGAGTTAGAGTGATGAATTTTTTAGAGGAAAGTACGAAATCTAAACGAAATCGCGGGCGAAGTGCTGGCTGACTGACTTAACAAATGTTTAATTATTTTTATTCTATACAGTGTAGGCGAGCTCTAAGAAGGTTTTTAATTTTTTAAAGGGTGAAAAGGGATTTAGATTGTATGTTTTTTTTATTTCTTAAGTTAAACTTGTAACTTTGCGATATTCACTAGATGTAATTTTTTTTTACACTTTGCCCACTAGGAATTTCTCCTGAATTGTGGGTGCGTTTACAAACACTTAAACTCACATACACAAACAGCCAGACCCAGAACAACTACTAGTAGGATAAACAAATATTAGTTCCGTGCGGGAATCGAACCCGCGACACGCAGCGCAGCAGATAATCGCTTAACCACTGCGCCAACCGTGCCATCGTAAATATATTATAATAATAAAACCATTGAATTGAGACCTCTCACTAAGAATATATTGAAAATGTTTAATAATAATGTTCTTAGCAATCTTTCAACAGCTAGTTCTGATTCATAAGTCCATTTTATAAACTACGGTACATTATTTTCCCACAGTATGCCAAGAATTCCTTAAAGCGTGTCCTGTAAAACAAGTTACAATCAATACTAAACCAAAATTTTATGAATGTGCCACTACTGGCATTGGAAAAAGCAGAGATATTTTATATAATTTTTACTACGAGAAATCATTGACTGCTGATCAAGCCCTTCATAATTATGTCAGAAACTATTTTAATATATTCAAAAGAAGAGTCTTTTGAATATCTTAGATTTAGCTTGAGCGCAGAGGCGTACAAGCGAAGTCTAAATTAATTAGTAACAATATTTGTATTTCTAATAATAAAATAAAAGCTGTGTACAAAGAAACTGGGAACACAAAACAGTACAGTTTTAACTTCAACAAGGTCTTTACTTTTATTATTGTAAATGTAAAATATGTAAAACATGTAAAATATGGCGTCCCACAGAGTAGTGTCAATACACCACCTTGTGGGACGCCATACTTTACAATACACCACCTTGTGGGACGCCATACTTTACAATACACCACCTTGTGGGACGCCATACTTTACAATACACCACCTTGTGGGACGCCATACTTTACAATACACCACCTTGTGGGACGCCATACTTTACAATACACCACCTTGTGGGACGCCATACTTTACAATACACCACCTTGTGGGACGCCATACTTTACAATACACCACCTTGTGGGACGCCATACTTTACAATACACCACCTTGTGGGACGCCATACTTTACATATAAAATATTGGTGACCCAATGGTCCGCCACTTTTTTTTATATATGTATATAAATGATCTCCCGAAAGCAACAGCCCAGCCCTCCAAGAAGGAGCCCAGCCCTCCTTCTTATCTTATGTCTCACTTCCAGTATCTATGTTCTTCACACGCTAAGAACCTGCGTTCTTCCAACAATCTTCTTCTACTCTGTCCTTCTCATACTTCTGACTTTGTTCATTCTTCCTATCATATTCAATCCATTCTTCTCTGGAATGCGCTTCCTCTTGATATCAGGACGACCACCAGTCGGTATGCATTTAAGCGGAAATTGCAGTCATCTCAATTACAAGGAGGTAATTGAGATGACTCCTTGAATTTGTATGTATTATATTTATATATATATATATAATATAGGGATATGTTATAGTGTATATGTACGTATGTATATGTATTATAAGTTTATAATCTATTTATGTACTTGAGCACCTATTTTATTAATATTATAAATAGGTTAGGATTTAATATTTTTTAATATTATTATTTTCTCTCCATCAGAGCACCCGCCATCTTATCTCTTCACCACCCTTGGTTGACTGGTAGAGAATGCCTAAGGCATTAAGTCCGCCTTTGTACCTTATTGTGTGCGAGGAGTTTAAATAAATAAATAAATAACCAACAAAATGGTTCTTTTTGCAGATGATAGTACGGCTGTAATAAAATGTACTAATTCAAATAATTATAAGAATTACATTAATACTTGCATAGAAGACATTATAAATTGGTTGGATAATAATAATTTGGTTATAAACCTGAGCAAAACTAAAGTCATGCATTTTTATCAACGCCTTGAAAACCCAAACGTTAGCATTTCCTACAAAGGCTGTGATATTGAAGAAGTTAATAAGGCTAAGTTCTTAGGTATTATAATTGATAGCCAACTTACATGGAAACCTCATGTTAAAGAACTATGTAAGAAACTTAGCAAATCTGCATAATTGTGCTCTTTTCAACTCTCTAAGAAAGTTAACAGTCAAGCTCTTTTAACGGCGTACCATGGACTGGTTGCCTCTGTTTTGCGGTATGGCATTATTTTCTGGGGGCAGTCTACTGGTAAGGAGCTAGGTATTTAGACTGCAGAAGCGATGCATCAGGGCAATGTGCGGCCTTAAGACAACTGATAGCTGTGTTCCCTATTTTAAATTGTTAAAAATTCTAACTTTGCCTTGTTTATATACAATGGAAACTGCTTTGTTTGTGAAATTGAGCCCACATCTATTTAAAAAAATATCAGACGTCAAGAAAAATCTAATACAGACTCAATCAAAGGACTCAATACATCAATCAATTATGTCAAGTAAAATGTAAAACCGCACTAATGCAAAATTGTGTGTTTATTGCCCCACTCATTTATAATAGAGTACCTAATATTATAAAAAATATGACTACATTAAAATTTAAAAGGGAGCTAAAAGAAATTTTAATTATGAAAACCTATTACACGGTTGACGATTTTCTTAATAATGATTCACTATCTACTATTTCTCTGACTGACATATTATTGTGTTCCTGGGTTCATTTACTTTTTATTTCTGTTTGACATTATATAGTCTTATTTTATTTAAGTTGACGACGCTGACATTTTTGATTTATATGTTTAATTTGTTCTTTTTTAAATTTGATTTTGTTATTAGGAATTGTAAACATTTGCATGCCCATGTGTCGGTAAAATATGGAATGAATGAATGAATGAAATGCACCGACCCCAGCGTGGTTTGGCCAGACTCGATTGCTCGAATGAACCCAAAGATTCACCCTAGCCCCTGAAGCCTCATGTTTCATGAGACTACAGAGACCATTATATATCAGAGAGTAGACCGGGGGGCGCGATAATGGTAGGGAAGACGTGCCCTTGGGATATGGAAGGATTATTTGAGCCTACCGGATATGCATCCTTGAGCAAGCATTGGAGTAGTGGAGAGACGGGTTATGTTTATATATGGATGAGCATCTTTTACCGACGTCGCCGCCAGGTTGCGTTCAGGTCCAGCTTCACCGAATTTTGAATGGTGAATCTTTTGGCGGGGTTAAACTGCGTCCTCGACGCTTTTCTGTGTCACTGCTATGCTGTGTTTCACGTTGAAGTTGCCAATGTCTTCATCCGAGGTTTCTGATTTTTTGGTGTAGTAGTAAGTCACAGTTAATAGAATTCAATGACGTCCCACTTGTATAGATTTTTTGCAAATAATCAACAGCAAAAATCTAAAAGGAATGTTTAGTAATGTCCCTCGCCTTTGTTCCATCCTCACGACCTTTTTTTTTTTCGCCCCGCCTTGTCCTGACCACTTGAAATTCGAATAGAAATTTCTAAAAATAGAATTCACAATCACAAACACAAAGGATATTCGGCCACTTTAACACTGCACTGCTCACTGTATTATTATATTTGACACATGCTTATTATTGGTTAAAGTTAGGTACCTACGCTATTTGTATAGCAGTTATAACTGATTAAACTAGTAGGGACAAAATAATCTAATAACTTAAAATGGCAAAAGGTTTTAAGAACGCTTAAACGACTCACTCACTCACTAACAACAAAACAACGCACTCACAAAAAAACAAAAGAAACAAAGTTCGGGTGGCAACGCCAGGCGACGCAGATGTGCCGCGTCGCAACACTCGCAACGGACTCTTAGCAAAAAACTGTCCCAGTTTCTGGGACTCCATGTTATAGTTCTAAAGTTCAAGGAATCAGTTAGTTAGAACGATTTTTAAGTATTATCTTCTGATAACAGCTTAAAGTAGTAAAGAAGATAAGGAATATATCACCCAGGCCTGCGCCCTGCTCGGGAATGCGCTTGTACGGTTCGTATGTTTTCCACACGTATATGTTCAGTCCACTGCACTGATTTAATTAATTTTCACGGCATTAAGACACAACCAAATCAAAACAAAACAAACACTGATCGATTCCGGAACCCGGCGAACCACCAAGCACACTTGCTCCAAACACCAGATGTATAACAAAACATCGGACGCCACTCAAACACGTCCGAACCGTTCTACGCTTGAAGGCTTCTACATACCGGGGCGACTTGTCGCGCGTCGCGACGCGACACAAAGGCACCGCTCGTTCCGCGACACGCGGGGCCTTTGTGCCGTGTCGCGTCGCGCGACAAGTCGCGCTGGTATGTAGAAGCCTTTGAACAACCAATCCCCATGTGTCGGTAAAATATGGAGACCTTTTATTATAAAAAAACACCTATGTACTTTACCCATGTTTGCAAAGAAATAAATGATTTGATTTGATATTTTAGGTAATAATATTTTATGTTGTGTATCTTTTTTTATATTATTATTTTATGAACGTGAGAACGTTTGACGGCGTCAGACTGCGTTAACGGCTAGAGATAGACTGTAGATTTGTAGACCATTTTCTATTTTGTTATGTACCTGGTACTTGTTCCGTTTGGTGCCGGACGGTTCCGTTTGGTGCCGGAAGTAAAGAATAGCACCATCCCATTTCTTCCCGTGGGTGTCGTAAAAGGCGACTAAGGGACTTACTAGAGAATGGGCAGCAGCGTTCTCTATGCATTTTTAAAACCATACTGCGATCGCCAACCCGCCTACCAAGCGTAGCGATTATGACAACCCCCCCCCCCCCCCCTCCTTTTTGGGGAGGCCTATGTCCAGCAGTAGACGTCTTTCTGCTGAAATGACGAATGATGACTTGTTGACCTATTTCCAGAGTTGTAAAGGAAAGTGTCCCATTGGTTGCGATGCAGTCGGGTACCTTAACGTGGTTGCTAAACAATTTGTGCTCGTCACAATGCTTATGGTGGAGTGGAGGTGGTGGTTCTTACCAGGAGAACTCCTCAACCATGAACGTCTCTGCATCGGGAAAAGCAATATTATTTTGTAAAAAATGATGAACAGTTGACATTAGGCTATTGTAACTTAGATAAATTACAATCTGACCCACTAAAATGTAAAAAAAAAATATACTTACAAAAAAAAACCGAGTCCCAAAAAAAAACACTGCAAAGTGAAAATTAACTTTAATTTCGGAAGTCAATGGCAAAAACTAAAATACAGACTTCCGAAATTAAAATTATTTTTCACTTAGCAGTGTTTTTTTTTAAGTAGATTTATGATAAAACGATTAGATTCTATATTGAGAATCCTACAGATTTCACCTCAACATTCACAAATAGATCACAAGTACAAACACCTCAAAATCTATGAAACAAACGATATTTGTTGCCACAACAAAACGGTATATTTTCGGCAACGTACCGGAACACCGCGGTGCGGCGGTACGTATCGGAACGGCGGCGCCGGATGCTGCGTCATCTCTCAACAAAACTCAATCGTATTTGATTCAATTTACTGTTTCACTCCGCCCCGAATTCGAGGGGAGATCAAATATTGTTTCAGGTACGTATTTGAAGTTCAATATTTCTTCTGTGGGTTTGACTGCAAATACACCACTAGGCTTATTATGAAGGGGTTTGTAAATAATCCCCCCAGTGGATTGGTACGTCGTACGTCGTTGTTATATCGACAAACAGACCACATCTCTGTGGAAATCCATAGAATATTTCGAATATTATTAACATCAAAATTATTTTAATTATGCCCCTACATTTTCAATGTTCCTATTTATAAGCGGACGGAATTCGCTTGACTTATTGTAGGATAAAATGTGAAAACCGAAAGCCTGTTTCTATGCACACTTGCGCCACGCTCGGACAGAATAAAGATGTTGAATAATCTTCAAAAGTAAAGGCAACTTCGGAATCGCAAAAACTGTTCACATCTTGTAATGATTGTTGACTACATTTTGCTTTTAATGGTCTCGAGTATTCATCATCGTCATCATTATCATTTCCGCCGAAAGACGTTCACTGCTGGACATAGGCCTCCCCCAAAAGGGGGAGGGGGGGTGTTACCATAATCGGCACGCTTGGCAGGTGGGTTGGTGATCGCAGTATGGTGTTAAAACGCATACAGAACGCTGCTGCTATTCTCTAGTAAGTCCCTTAGTCGCCTTTTACGACACCCACGGGAAGAAATAGGGTGGTGGTATTCTTACGTCCGGCCCCACATGGAACAAGAGTATTAAGACGGCTATAATTAACTAAAAGTTGTCATAATAGTCGGTCACTTCATGGCACCTACCTCCCGTGCTACGCGCTACGCCGTAGCCGTCGTAGACTCTCGTAGCGCGTAGCTGTAGTGCCATTCCAAGTCTCAGCCGATATTTATTGACTGCTACGAAAGCATTCTTTACAAAACGTGCCTTCCGTCGAACACAATACCTTTTATAAATATTGAGGTATCACATAACGGACGGTACGTATTCAAGGTCTCAAACACAAAGGACACAAACCGACAAACACAAAATGAACTTTTAATCTAAGAAATAAAGTTGATGTTTGATTGCGGGTGTGCCAATGTATCAACACAATAAGTGAACGTGAAAGCTTTTCATAAATGATAGATAGATCGAAGTAAGTACAACAGGTACTTGGAGCACTCCGTAGTAAGATGCTATATGGCGCGCACATTTAGGCATTATACCTGAATACATAATTACTCCTGAAGCATTGTACTCGTAATGGGCGAATTGAATTAATGTGTTATCTACATAGTATGTTGTTTAGAGTTATCATTCGCTACAAGTTATCGATCGCTACAAGTTATCGTACGCTACAAGTTATCGTTCGCTACAAGTTATCGATCGCTACAAGTTATCGTTCGCTACAAGTTATCGTTCGCTACAAGTTATCGATCGCTACAAGTTATCGTTCGCTACAAGTTATCGTTCGCTACAAGGAACAACATAAAGATAAAACAAAGTAAGTAAACATAAATCTGAAATATGTAATAAAATAATGTTTATCCGAACTTTGCCAGCGAGTGTACAAGATGGCGTCTATGTTATTGTATAATTAATGATATTGTAATACCCCAGCTTGAACATTTCGGAGCAGTTCCCGCAGTCGCGCCCATCGCCATCGGCTGCATGTCGACACGGCTTCGGCGGTTTTTGTTACTCGGGGGGGTTTTTAATGACAGTTTAATTCGATATTATTTCAGCCAAAAATTACAAAACTAAATAAAGAGCGAACAAAGTGACTGCTACTGAACTATTACGTGGAACTGAAATCTATTCAGCGACTACTAAGGAAGTAGGCATCTTGAGTTCCTCTTTACTCTAGGTTCGTTATGTTATGTTATGTATCCGTATTATTTGGCTACTTCAGCCGTTTTATTTTCCCATTTATAATAATATCAATATGTATTAACAATGATACCTATCTAAATAAAAATAAAGCATCTTGAGTCGACAGTTAATGAAAGCAGCAAATACGAGGGCAGACACCACGACGTCATTAATGATCCGCTCTCGCGCGGAACATTAACGTATTCTTAGAAAATTCGTATTGAGCTTTAATTTAGATGTGCGGGTGATACACCTCACTGCGCTTTTAATAATATAATTATTATCTCTATTATAGACGAAAAATACGAATAAAAACTTATAACTTACATTTGTATGGATACAAATGTAAGTTATAAGTTTTTATTCGTTTTTTAGAATTGTATACTCAAAATTTCGACCTCGACATGTTCCTCATTCCTTCTTATGCCCATAACAACAGAACTGATTTCCACGCAACTTCTCTGTATTCTACTCATCTCAGTGATATTTATCGAGGTGTCTGTCAGTGACAGAAATCGACACTCATCCCCGTCTTGGCAGTAATACATAATACGGTAGAAAAATAATCAAGTCTTCAGTGTAGTGACAAAATTAGTTTTATTAATCCATTAGTGTAACAGATGTAGTAAGTCTGGCCAGTCCCGCGCTCCGCCGTCCTCCGAGCGCGGCCGGCGCCGGTCCCGTGCGGACAGCCGGACAAACTTCGTTAGGCACAGGTGTTGGCACGCTTTTGTTTAGCCTACTTACGACAGTTCGGTAGTGTTGCTGATAAGAATATTATCCACTTATGAAAAAAAAAATGTGTGTATATGTGTAACAACTATTTGGTAATTTGGTGTAGAATCTTCTATTCTATATGTATTCATATTATAAATTAAAGTCGCTTTTCTTGTCTGTCTGTGTGACAGCTTTGTTCTTCAAAAATACGCAACGGATTTTGATGTGCCGATTTTCGCCGTCATTTGAAACATTTATTCCGAAAGGTTTATTAAATATAATTCATAAACAAACACAATAAACCGTGCGAACAGCAGGGCCGGGATACCTGGTGAGTGGCCGGGCGGGATACCTGGCGAGTGGCCAGGCGGGATACCTGGCGAGTGGCCGGGCGGGATACCTGGCGAGTGGCCGGGCGGGATACATGGCAGTGGCCCGCCGGGATACCTGGTGAGTGGTCGGGCGGGATACCTCCTGGCGAGTGGCCAGGCGGGATACCTGGCGAGTGGCTGGGCGGGATACCTGGCGAGTGGCCGGGCGGGATACATGGCAGTGGCCGGGCGGGATACCTGGCGAGTGGCCAGGCGGGATACCTGGTGAGTGGCTGGGCGCGATACCTGGCGAGTGGCCAGGCGGGATACCTGGTGAGTGGCTGGGCGCGATACCTGGCGAGTGGCCGGGCGGGATACATGGCAGTGGCCCGCCGGGATACCTGGTGAGTGGTCGGGCGGGATACCTGGCGAGTGGCCGGGTGGGATACCTGGCGAGTGGCCGGGCAGGATACCTAGCGAGTGGCTGGGCGGGATACCTGGCGAGTGGCCGGGCAGGATACCTAGCGAGTGGCCTGGTGGGATACCTGGTGAGCGGCCGGCCGGGATACCTGGTGAGCGGCCGGCCGGGATACCTGGCGAGCAGCTGGGCGGGATATTGCGGATGCGGAACTATTTCTTAATTACAAGAAATGCAAAAGAAATAGACCAATACTAGTACATATTGTGAATAATGTCAATGTAAATAAGCGGAAAAGACGCGCGTATTTGCTGGATAGTGATCCAATCGGATTATCACCCTCAATTAAGAACACGAAGGGTAACTGTATATCAGCTGTTTCAAATAGTAACGGTGACAGCCTCTACGATTACGGTTGGTGCGAATGAGAGAGAAAGAGTGTATGTTAACCTTCTCGCACGCAGGTGATAACGGCAACCGAGTACCTGTTACTCACGCTATCTCTCTTGCTCCTACTCATTAGACAATGGCGTCGACGCGACAAACAACGATAAAGGATTCTCAACGAGTGAGTTTTGCGGATATCGCAAGAACAGAAGGTGAATGGAAACAAAATAGTTCACCAAGTGAAGTATGGAAATTGTATCAACGAAAAACGTTACGGAATCTCAAAGTAGATTTACTGCAACCGATACCAAGGTTCCCCTGTTTATATCAAAAGTAAACAAGAGCACGTCTGAGACATATATAAGCAACTATATAAAAGCTAAGACAAAAGAGATAATTACTGTGGAACAGATTATTATGAAAAAGAATCGGCCATATTAATGCCTTCAAAATATTTGTATCTAAGAACAAGTTAGGTGAATATCTAAACGATGAGCTGTGGCCGGATGGAATCAATTTCAGGCGTTTTGTACATTTTCATTTGCGATCACCATTAATGAAATCTGCAGTAGTGGATACGCGGCCAAAACCCAGCAGAGCATATACAACGAATGATGGACCAAAAGAAACCCAGTAATGTAATCAGTTTCAATTGTAAAAATGTCAAGTGACGCATATATTGTGTCAGGACATTGTGTAAGGTGGCGGATATCGTGGTGGTGCAAGAAATCAGGCTGCTGCCGGGCGATTTAATTTTCCTAACAGATATTGATCATGAGTTTAGCTACACAGGAAAGTCAGCGGTGGATCTAACGGCCGCGGCCGGTGTGCTACGAGGCCGACCCCACGGCGGAGTGCCGCAAAAATTTTTTTCGTGCCGTGTCAATAATAGTGCACTAGTGAGCGAATCGTTGCAATAAAAGTGGTAACCATTGACTTACGCAATATTTTAATAATGAGCGTGTATGTGCCTACGGGTCAGCCTGGTCACTTACCTGCGTGTATGTGCCTACGGGTCAGCCTGGTCACTTACCTGCGTGTATGTGCCTACGGGTCAGCCTGGTCACTTACCTGCGTGTATGTGCCTACGGGTCAGCCTGGTCACTTACCAGCGTGTATGTGCCTACGGGTCAGCCTGGTCACTTACCTGCGTGTATGTGCCTACGGGTCAGCCTGGTCACTTACCTGCGTGTATGTGCCTACGGGTCAGCCTGGTCACTTACCTGCGTGTATGGGCCTACGGGTCAGCCTGGTCACTTACCTGCGTGTATGGGCCTACGGGTCAGCCTGGTCACTTACCTGGGTGTATGTGCCTACGGGTCAGCCTGGTCACTTACCTGCGTGTATGGGCCTACGGGTCAGCCTGGTCACTTACCTGCGTGTATGGGCCTACGGGTCAGCCTGGTCACTTACCAGCGTGTATGTGCCTACGGGTCAGCCTGGTCACTTACCTGCGTGTATGTGCCTACGGGTCAGCCTGGTCACTTACCTGCGTGTATGTGCCTACGGGTCAGCCTGGTCACTTACCTGCGTGTATGTGCCTACGGGTCAGCCTGGTCACTTACCAGCGTGTATGTGCCTACGGGTCAGCCTGGTCACTTACCTGCGTGTATGTGCCTACGGGTCAGCCTGGTCACTTACCTGCGTGTATGTGCCTACGGGTCAGCCTGGTCACTTACCTGCGTGTATGGGCCTACGGGTCAGCCTGGTCACTTACCTGGGTGTATGTGCCTACGGGTCAGCCTGGTCACTTACCTGCGTGTATGGGCCTACGGGTCAGCCTGGTCACTTACCTGCGTGTATGGGCCTACGGGTCAGCCTGGTCACTTACCTGCGTGTATGGGCCTACGGGTCAGCCTGGTCACTTACCTGCGTGTATGTGCCTACGGGTCAGCCTGGTCACTTACCTGCGTTTAACCAATGCTTGGAGGAACTAAATACTAGAACTAAATAGAAGACAGTGACGTTGAAACAGTGTATATGTTGGGTGATTCACAAAACATTCCATATTTTGTGGACGAATATTACTTTATTCAGGAAGTTTTGTATATTTGTTTGCTAGCCGATCTTAATGATTTAATGAGTGCTATAGTATCTACATACTACAGACACTACATCATATACTTACACTTTGCATTCATTAATATTATGTATCATACTCTTTTATTGGTTTTGCATTATTATTTTGCGAATCGTTCTAAAACGATTAGTTTTCTTTAATTTTCATATTTTTCAATGTTATGACACTTACGTCAGGCTGTCAAGCTGTCATTATTTTTTCTTCTAATTTTCTCTCATAGTTTTCTTACTGGCTTAGTCCATGAAGGTTACTTTTGATTTAAATAATTTAAATTATTTTTATCAATATGTTTAGCTCAAATATTGTATTTTATAGACAATTATAATTGTTTACTGTATAATATTTGTATCCTAACTTACATTTATAATAATAGTTGAAACGCTCTTAGAATTCATCAAAGAGGTTTTTGATACGAATATGTCTGGCCTTTTCGAACACTGAATTTGAAATTAAATTCTGTAAAGAACAAAAAAAACAGATGATGTAAAAAAGAACACCTGAGACTCGGATATAAAAGGGACTTCTGACACATTCCTGGCAGATCTGATCTGGAAGCGCTCAAGGAATCATCTCCTCTACAAAAGTCTTGCAACATACTCAGTCTTCTCGGAACTACGTACTTGCCAAGAGGACCATCCACTACTTAAGAGACCTGGACTGGACTGGCAGTGATACTGGGAAGCGGATCTTCAGGCCTCTAAGCTAACGAGGCCTGACGACTTCTACACTGCCTGTTGAACCTACCAAAATAACTGGGAAGCGGATCTGGATGCTTCAGAGCTGACGAGGCCTGACGTGTCGGACCTGAACGCCGTATCGTACCATCTTTTTCTTTCTGAGAGTGCTAGGTAGGTTAGTTATCTTTTTTAATTATTTTTCTGTATTTTTTTAAATTCTCCTAAAATATATAATTGACTTGTCTACTTTCCCTTTTATTTTTAATAGGCAAGTAGATTCGTTACAGTGCATACAACAAGTCGTCGCCGCCGTTACTTATGAAAACTGACAACAACAACAGCGGGTCTGGTCCATCAATGGAAGTGCAAGTCAAGTTACCGAGGATTCAACTCCCAACCTTCTCAGGTATTTATGATGACTGGCCTGCTTATTAAGATCTATTTACGTCATTAGTGCACGATAACTTTGACGGCACGTTTGGCGCAGTGGTTAAGCGATTGACTGTTGCGCTGCGTGTCGTGGGTTCGATTCTCGCACGGAACAAATATTTGTATGACCTACAAGTAGTTGTTCCAGGTCTGGCTGTTTGTGTATGTGAGTTTAAATGTTTGTAAACGCACCCACGACACAGGAGAAATTCCTAGTGTGGGGAACGTTTATGAAAAGTATTCTTACGGGAGAAGCCCTCTCGCTAATTCAAAAATTAGACCCAGAGACGCATCGCGAATGGAAAGATGTTGCTGACGAGGATAATGTCGATGAGTTACCTAAATGGTATGCACTTAACAAGTTCTTACAATCGAAGTTCCGCACGCTCGAGCTTGTCACGTCCCCGACCAGAGAGAAACCTACACCTAAGGGAAAAGAATACGTTGTTCACGTATCAACTTCAAATGCCACGACCTCTTCGAAATCAAGAAGCTGCCCTATGTGCAATAAAGACCACACATTGTGTCATTGTGAGGGCTTTTTCAAACTTAATCCAATGGAGAGGTGCGAGTACCTGAAACAACACAATCTATGCTATAATTGGCTGGCTCCTGGACACTCAGCTTATAGATGTCGCCTAAAGATGTCCAGTCGTATATGTCACAAACGTCATCACATGCTCACGCATCAATCCACGCCCATGACGTCACCAAATTTATCAGACAATAAGAACCAATCATATACAGAAGTTGAAACTCAACAAGATTCTGAAAAATCAGCCGAAACCAAGGTTACGCTTTCATCGCATGTCGCTGCTAATTTGTGCATTTGACATGTGTGCCCAAATCATGAAGTTATCTAAGGTCCCCCAGGAACACCGTGTGCTCAAAACACCACACTGGGTTGGATCCTGTTTCGGAACGTAGAAAACAAACTACTAGGAGATGAAATTATCGTCATGCACCTCAATTTTGATCTAAATGATATGCTAAAACGAATGTGGGAACAAGATCCATACGACAAACGAGAACCCACAGCTGAGGAACGATAGTGCGAGGAAATCTACGAGACAACAATGGTAAGAAATAAAGACGGACGGTATATTGTGACGTTACCAAAGAAACCAAACATGCTACTATCAACCCAAGGAGATACGAGAACAATAGCATTTAAGAGATTATATCAATTAGAACAAAGATTCAAGAATGGAAGAAGTACCAAACCAAGAAATTACCAACCCGTCTGTGTACCTACCGCACCACGCTATAATGAAAGAAGACAAAGAAACGACTAAATAAAGAACTGTTTTCAACGTTTCTCAAAGGGGAACAAACAATGTATCACTCAATGACGAACTAATGGTAGGACCACAGTTACAAGATGACATGAGAAGTCTTATCATGAGATGGCATATGAGGAAGATTTTCTTCGTGGCTAATATCCAGAAAATGTACCTGCAAATTTAATTGTCGTTCATGAAAAGGACAGAGATCTGCTGTGGAGAGTTAATGATCAAGAACCTGTCAAAGACTACCGTCTTACCAGAGTCACGTTTGGAACTGCTTCTGCTCCTTACTTGGCAGTAAGGACTTTGCATCAAGTAGCTAGAGATGAAGGACTAAACCATCCTGAAGCTGTGGAAATTATAAGACGTGACTACTTCATGTATGACATGATGTCAGGTAAAGACAATCTACCAGATGCAGTAAAAGTGGCCAAGGAAATAAACGCCATGCTACAGAAAGGCGGGTTCAAACTAAAAAAGTGATGTTCTAATGACGCTGACTTTCTGAAAGAATTTGAAGAATCTGAAAGAAGCTCTCACGTGAAACTAGACATTACTTTAGACGGAATCACACAAGCCTTAGGATTACACTGGAACATGGGCAAGGATCGATTCCAATACAGCCTGAAACTACCTGCAACGTCTAAGACAACTACGAAAAGAACAATCTTGGCTGACTTACAGAGATTGTTTGACCCACTAGGTTGGCTGGCACCTTCTGTTTTGCCTGCAAAACTTCTCATTCAAAGATTATGGATGCAATGAGTAACAGGGGATGAATAAGTAGACGGAACCATTGCCGCTGTATGGAACAGCATACAAGAATGCTTTCATCTATACTTACCTGATATCGAAATAGACAGATGGCTCCATACTACGGAAACTATAATGAATAACGTCACTATCCACGGCTTCTGTGACGCGTCATCTCGAGCTTACGCTGCAGTTGCTTATCTCAGAGTACAAACAGCCACGGGTGACGTAAAGACATCAATCATAGCGGTTAAAACGAAAGTAGCACCAACTAAACCTCAATCATTACCTCGTCTGGAACTCAGTGGAGCTGTACTACTTGCTGGACTTTTGAAACAGATAACAGAGGCAATGAATATACCCAACTCCACTAGTGGACCAATTCCACTATTTGTACTTTCCTGGCTATTCGGCGATCCTACCAGATGGAACAAGTACGTTAGAAATAGAGTAGTCGAAATACTTGACAACATCGGCAATCATAATTGGTACCATGGCAAGTCACCAGAACAACCTGCTGACACTGCATCGCGGGGACAGTCCTAGCTAGACCTGAAGGACGATGAACTGAGTGCAATTGTGGTTTCGGGGTGTAAACTGAACTTGGGTGTAAGGCGAGGAGGGTTAACATCTCCGAGGTTTTTTAATCTATATATGAATCAACTGATTGACTGAGCAGCATGCATGTCGGATGCCGCATAGATGGCGTTAGTGTTAACGACATAAGATAAGCGGACGACATGGTGCAGCTGAGTCCATCTATCGGTGGGTTGAGAAAGCTATTGGGTATGTGTGAAGCTTATGCTGAGAATCACGGTTTAAAATAGAACAGTAAAAAAGTGAGTAGATGGTTTTTGTTGGAAACAAAAAAAGGGCAAGTAGTAACCACTCGTTCCTTTAAATGGAAAACAGTTGTTTCTCAGTTTAAGTACCTAGGGCACATTGTGACGGACACCTTGAAGGATGACCACGATGTAGAGAGGGAGAAGACGGCACTGTCGGTACGAGGAAACATGCTGGCTCCTATATTCGCTTGTTGTAGGGTAGGCGTTAAATTGACGCTATTTAAAGCGTACGGTCAAAGTTTCTACACGAGTGGTCTATGGCTTAAGTACACACAAAGTGCCTACAATGCCCTAAGTTCAATACAACAACATGTTCAGGGCACTGTTGCGGCTCCCGCGTACTTGTAGTGCTGCGGCTCCCGCGTACTTGTAGTGCTGCGGCTCCCGCGTACTTGTAGTGCTGCGGCTCCCGCGTACTTGTAGTGCTGCGGCTCCCGCGTACTTGTAGTGCTGCGGCTCCCGCGTACTTGTAGTGCTGCGGCTCCCGCGTACTTGTAGTGCTGCGGCTCCCGCGTACTTGTAGTGCTTTAGGAATATTTGCTGAGGCGCTTATAGATCATTTATATGCAATTATACGTAATAAACAATTGTGCGGGGGAGTAGCAACAGCATCCTGAAAATGATAGCAGATATGTTGAACGCGGTTGTGTTCAATCAATTCCTCTTCCCCTCGGACCGCCAACTGGTGCAAACGTGTACACAATTCGTATTTCTTTATTTTAATAATTAATTAATTCAAAATTCGACATCGTTAAATCGGACATAAAAATAGGGGCATATAAACGGAAGGAGCCTCAGCGCGACATAAGTGGAGCAACAGGACTGACCTCTTCACTTCTCCTAGTACCCTGGCGCATTGGAAGTATTCGTCCACTAACAAGGTACAATTTGATATTTATACCTGCCCACGCGCACGGCAACGCCCCTGAGAAGTGCAAAACCCCGCCTACTTACTCGTCATCGGCTCGTTCAAGGACATCCTAGCGTCTTGTATGGACTGACGCTGTGTGCGTATACTGATTTCGCACATCACATCACACGGCCACAATACCTTATCTCTGCGTGCGTTTGGCCTGTGCGGGACCACCTTACGTTTATGTTCTCCTGGTACCTGGATTTATTCAACTCAACCAAAGCTGTGAGGTTTATTGACGTACAATTGACCGCGAGCCATCCGACAAAAATCACCTGCTATCCAGATCAATTATATTCTACTTTGTTTATTATCTCCTGGTACTTGAAATGGATGAAATGAGCGTCAAATCACTTTCTGAATCAGACATCGCCGAGCAAATTGAAGTAAACGTTTCGCCTAGTTTTGTAAATCAACGTAGTAAAAATAAACGCTCAAGAGAAAATTTCTACGAGGCTGATTTTCGCGCTTTCAAAGAGGAAGTTAAAGCATTAATATCTTCTTTAATGTCACCACAACAAGAAGAGATTAAGAAGATATATCCGACATTAATGGAAATTAAAACCACCAATAGTAATATAGAAGCCTCCGTGGCCTCTTTGTCCGCACAAAATGATGAGTTAAGGCGCAAAATTGAGCAGCTCAAGGTTCAAACAACGAATGACAGAAGCTATATCACAATACTAGAGGACAAAATAGAGGATCTCCAGAGAGGTAGCCGAAAGGCAAGCTATGAGATTAAAAATGTACCAAAAATAGCTAAGGAATCCAGAGAAGACCTAATAAAAATGGCAATATGCTTATCCAATGAAGTTGGCTGTAATATCTCAAAATCGGATATTGGTGACATATTTCGAGTTAAGAACAAACGCACTAACACAAAAAATAGTCCAATTATAGTCGAGCTAAAGTCTACTATTCTTAAAGCGGACTTCATGAAGATGACTAAGGACTTTAATAGAAAACATAACGAAAAATTATGTGCGAAGCATCTTGGATTTAAGACAGAAGAGTATACACCAATTTATGTCTCAGAACAGTTAACTTCCAAGGGAGCTCGACTTCATTTTCTTGCGCGTGACCTAGCAAAATCGAAAGGATACAAGTACTGTTGGACAGCCTACGGAAAGGTACATATTAAAAAGGACGACAACTCTCCTCCTATTCTTAAAAAAAGTGAGGCACAGGTACATAACCTTCTGCAGCTTGTATGACTAGCTGCTGTCTTTCACACAGCCTACTGTCGTTGTTGCATTTTTGTGTTATGTTTTCTACTGTTCTGCATCTATGTGTTAAACTCTCATAGTGATTTAATATTCTTAAAATTATGTTATGTTAAGTTAAAAATTAAGTTAATTTATGTCAATCAACCGCGCACTAACACACACTGTACACTCAAACCCGTTCATATACTTATAATCACACCCACAGACTTACCAGCTAAACATATGTTTTTACACTCACAGACTCACAAACATTCCTACACTCACTCATTTAGAGCCTTCAAAGTTACCACTTGTTGCACTAATGAATCTTTTAATTATGAATAGCACCTTATTAACATTGAATGAAATAGACAACTCCGAAGTTGCCCAAGTGTTTGACTGTGAAATCGGCGACCTCACCAAGCATATAAGGGTAAACTCGCCCGGCTTTACTATCGTCTCGCAAAATGTTCGATATATTTACTCTAACTATGATGACCTTCAACTAAATCTAGTAAATCTAAAAACTGATATTGACCTGATAACCCTGAGTGAATGTAGGCTGAATCCAGATAAACAAATTCCACAAATGACTAATTATACATCGTTCCAAACTACAAACCATCTTAATCAATGTGACGGAGTGGTCGCCTATATTAAAAGTATACATAAAGTTAAAACTAAAGAAATAATATTAACTCAAGCGTCTTGCTTAGAAATCCACATCTCACCTGATCTTACAGTCCTTGCAATTTATCGTTCTCCCTCAAACTTGAACGCGGATGAGTTTATTAACTCCCTAAATAATCACCTAAGTTCCATTTCTTCAATTAAAAATGTTATTATCACTGGAGACATAAATATAAATCTGATATTCAATCAGGATGAGCGGTCACATGAGCGCACTAACAGACTTCATTATCTTAATATGTTGGCAATGAATGGGCTCGTCCCTGGTCATTCGCTTCCTACAAGAGGCAAAAATTGTCTAGATCATTTCATTATTAAACTTAATCCTGCAATTAATTCCGCGGCCATTGTGATTGTTCACACTACCATCACCGACCATTTCATGACTTTTTTAAAAATAACGCACCATACAAACTCAATTAAATGTTCAAAGACAAAAACCGTCTTTACTATAGAGAAGGGAATTGAATATCTAAAAGCTAGTAACCTTGCAGACTTGCTAAAACTAACTAACCCTAACATCCTTGCCTATCAATTAATTGAAATACTACAAAATTGTGTTACATTTGGTACAATCACTATGCATATTCCGATAAAAGAAAGAATCTTAAAACCGGGGATGACCATTGGCTTGCTGCGTTGTATTTACAATCGAAATAATATGCAAAAGAGGCTAAGACTTGATCCGTTTAATGAGGTACTAAATATAACGTATAAAAGATATCGCAACTACTGTAATAGTATTATCAAAAAACAAAAACGTAAATATGACAGGGACCAACTATCTAAAGTGCATAAAAATCCTAAGAAAACCTGGGATATTATTAACAATATCACACAGCGCAAACCAAAAAAATCGGATAATTTGGAACTCTTAGAAGTATCAACTACCCCGCAAAACTCCGTGAATGTGGTGAATAGCTACTTTTCGAGCATAGGCAAGGTTCTCGCTGATAACATTGTAACACCTTCGCCCTCGGTAGCTAATTATCTGGAACCTAACTCATCCTCATCTCATTGGCCTCCAGTTTCATCTTTTGTTCTGCTGGATACTGATCCTTGTGAAGTTCATTCCGTTCTGATGAGCTTGAAACCAGATAGTGCCCCGGGTTGGGACAAAATACAAATAAGTTTTCTAAAAGCCGCACACGAGTATGTAGTACCAATCATTACTCATTTATCAAACTTATGCTTCGTGCAGGGTATTTTTCCAGAGCCTTTAAAAGTAACACTGATAACACCGGTTCACAAATGCGATGACAAGTCTGACCCGTCAAATTACAGGCCAATCTCAGTTCTCCCGTCCATCTCTAAAATTCTTGAGAGATTGATAAATTCCCGTTTAATTAAATACCTGACTAAAAATAAAATACTTTCATCTTCTCAGTTTGGGTTTAGGCAAGGATTGTCTACTGAGGATGCGGTCTCGGCGCTAACGTCTACTATAGTAGACAAAGTGGACAATGGCAGCTATAGTATCTACATACTACAGACACTACATCATATACTTACACTTTGCATTCATTAATATTATGTATTATACTCTTTTATTGGTTTTGCATTATTATTTTGCGAATCGTTCTAAAACGATTAGTTTTCTTTAATTTTCATATTTTTCAATGTTATGACACTTACGTCAGGCTGTCAAGCTGTCATTACTTTTTCTTTTAATTTTCTCTCATAGTTTTCTTACTGGCTTAGTCCATGTAGATTTATATAATTTAAATTCTTTTTTTCAATATGTTTAGCTCAAATATTGTATTTTATAGATAATTATAATTGTTTACTGTATAATATTTGTATCCTAGCTTACATTTATAATAATAATTGAAACGCTCTCATAATTCATAAAGAGGTTTTTGGTACGAATATGTGATACGAATATGTCTGGCCTTTTCGAACACTGAATTTGAAATTAAATTCTGTAAAGAACAGAAAAAACAGATGATGTGGAAAAATCAACCGAGACTCGAATATAAAAGGGATTTCTGACACATTCCTGGACAGATCTGATCTGGTAGCGCTGAAGGAATCATCTCCTCTACAAAAGTCTCGCAACATACTCAGTCTTCTTGGAACTACGTACTTGCCAAGAGGACCATCCACTACTTCAGAGACCTGGACTGGACTGGCGGAGATACTGCGAAGCGGATCTACAGGCCTCTAAGCTAACGAGGCCTGACGACTTCTACACTGCCTGTTGAACCTACTAAAATAACTGGAAGCGGATCTGGATGCTTCAGAGCTGACGAGGCCTGACGTATCAAACCTGGACACCGTTTCGTACCATCCTTTTATAACCTCCCTTAACTTTTTAATTATTTTTTTCTGTAGTTTTTAAAATTCTTAAATTATATAGTTAACTAGTCTACTTTCCCTTTTATTTTTTTAATAGTTTGCAGTAGACTTGTTACACAGCAGGTGTCTGGCTGTATTCCTGGACCTTAAAAAGGCCTTTGATACGGTTTCTGTACCCATACTTTTGCACAGGCTTGAAAGTATTGGCATAAGGGGCCCCCCTCTTGAGTTTTTTAAATTCAAATTCAAATTGTTTATTTGCAAGAAAATACAAGGTTTACAAGGGAAGATCTTACAGCCTTAAGGTCATTGTATTCTGCCTGCGACCAAGCGTGCAAATTATTCATGATTTTAATTCACAATTTATTATCATGCAGATAGACCCCCTACCTACCCGAGACCTAGTACATTATTATTACATTATCATTATTATTACATTATTATCACATTGTTATCATGCATTATTATTACATACAAATGTCCTATTAACTAAAATAAATTCAACTAATTATTCTAACAGATATTTTTATGTCCTAAAAATTCTTTTAAGCTGTACAAACACTTTCTATGTAGCCACTCTGATAATTTTGTTTTAAAAACACTACCCTGCAGCAATTTAAATTCGTCTGGTAGGGTATTGTAAATTAATATACACATATTGAACACATTTTTCTTATAAATATCTTTATGAACAGCTGGATGATATAAGAGGTTACGAAACTTAGCCCTTTGTTGTCTTGGTATAACCTCGGTATGTAGCTTAAAATAATGCATGTGTGACTTCGTAAAAATACAGACATCTCTAATATACATACAGGGCAGTGGAAGAATTTTAAATTTTTGAAAGAGGGGTCTACAGCTATCCAAGAACCATGCCCTGTTTAATACCCGGATGCAACGTTTTTGGAGCTTAAAAACTCTGTCGGCATCGGTCGAGTTACCCCACATGATTAGTCCATAGCTTATAACAGATGACACGTAACCATGGTAAGCTGCAAGAGCAGCTTCTACAGACACATTTTGTCTCAGCTTTTTTAAAGCAAACACGAACCCATCTAGTTTCTGACCTATATGCTCCACATGGCTTTTCCAATTTAGGTTTTTATCAACATGAATTCCTAAAAATTTTAATTGATCCACTTGTTGTACCTTTTCACCATTATACAGAACATCTAAAGCTAGAGGTTTGATATTACAAGAGTTAAATTCAATTAATTTTGTCTTGTTAACATTTATATTTAAGTTATTATTTTGCATCCAACTTATTATATCTTTGAGGGTCTTTGCCGTGGCTGGTTTGTAGTCGCTTTTATCCGTATATTTTATGACAACTGTAGTATCATCTGCAAAAAGAATACATTTCTGCACGGTGGCATCTGGAAGATCATTTATATAAAGTAAGAAAAGTAAAGGACCGAGAATGCTTCCCTGAGGCACGCCACACTTATTTATTACCGCTATTGAATTGAATTTCTCTTTGTAATATACTCTGTCACTTTTCTTTACAACTTTGGAAATCTCGGTACACTGCTGCCTGTTTCCTAGATAACTAGATATCCATTCATAAACTTTCCCTCTAATACCGTAGAAGTCCAATTTGTTTAGTAGCTTATCATGGTTAACAAAATCAAAGGCCTTACTCATATCTAAAAAAAGGGACACAGCAGGATTGCCATTGTTAATACTTTCTGTTACAAATTTAATAAAGTTAAAGATTGCAAGAGCAGTTGAACTACCTTTACGGAAACCAAACTGCTCTTTGCTTAATATGTCATGTGTACAGAGAAAATTATTTAACCTATTAAGCATTGCCCTCTCAAAGATTTTCTATATAACGGGTACTATCGTGATAGGCCGATAATTATTAGGATCTGACTTTTTTCCATTTTTAAATAGTGGTTTCACAACAGACATCTTCAGCTGGTCAGGAAATACACCTTCCAAAAAAGATAAGTTTATAATATGTGCTAGTGGATGACATATCCAACTACCACAAGCTTTCAAGACCTTTGTGGCGATGCCGTCATACCCACTCGTTTTGCTATTGTTGAGAGACATAATTATTTTATACACTTCTATTGCATTTACAGGATTCAAGAATATAGTATTCAGATTTTTGTTTTTTTTACTAGGATTAGAATTAATTGAATTATCGGAATTATTGGAATTATTAGAACTTGAACGCTGATTAGATGTCAAATTAATAAAGTAGTTATTAAATATATTACAAATGTCAGATGGATGTGTTACATTATTAAAATTTATTTCGTCAATGTCGTTTTTATACAAATTATTCCCAGTTATTGTTGAGGAGATTGCATTCCATGTAGCTTTACATTTATTTGTATGCCTTTGTATACGTCTTGTATTCATAAGTTTTTGCGCCCGCTGTGCACATCGCTTAAAAATATGGTTATAAACTTTGTAGGATTTCTCATTTTGCTTTTTATTCATTTTAGTTGATTTAAATTTTAGATAAAGCTGACGTTTTGTTATGCTAGATTTTTTAATGCCTTTCGTTATCCAGTTTTGTGTAACTGGTTTATTATTAACCTTAACCCTAATCACCGGAAAACACAGATCGTAAAATAATGTAAAAGTTTCATAAAAGTTATTGAAGGCTTCACTTAGAGTGTCTGAGTTAAGTGACTCCGAAAACGAAAGAGCAGACATACACTCTCGAAATTTATCAAGGTTTTCTACACAGTAGTCACGTTTCAATTCTGACCAACAAGTTATTCTTTTGTGTATATTCGTTTTTACAGTAACTGATTGTGCTGTTTCATGATCAGACAGACCGAAGTAATGAATTTCTGGGTGAACACCCTTTATGTTACTGGCGATTTGGTCAATGCAAGAGTTCGCCCGAGTTGGTGATTTTATATGTGCTTCAAAATTGTAGTTACTTAGTATACTTAAAATTTCCTTTTTTGCGGAGTTGTCTTTTAAAATATCTATATTCCAATCACCACAAATTATAATTTTTTTCCTCTTGTATTGGTCCGTCAAATAATTTAATAAATGATCAAGTTTATGGAGAAATACACCTGTTTGCGCTTTTCTCTGGTCAGGGATTCTATATATGTTTACAACAATCAGGCTCAAACCAATTATCTCTACGCCACAGCATTCAAAATAAAATTCAGTGGCTATACCTGAAGGAATTTTTAATGTTTTTGTGTCAAATACCTTATTAGTTAAAATACATGTACCCCCTCTACATTTATCTCGACTAAAAAATGCAGCCAATTTAAAGTTATGAAGTTTAATATTAGCTTCCATACCTTGCTTCACAAAAGTTTCACTAAAACATAGGATATCAACTTCTTTGTTTTTTCCTACTAAACTAAATGTTATCTGACCAAACGCAAACAGATGGTTAAAATAGCGGAGTTTGTTAGCTGTGAAGAAACTGTTACGTATGGTGTTGGGCAGGGGAGTGTCCTCGGGCTGACACTTTTCCTTATTTATATAAATAACCTTTGCAACATGAAAATAGACGGGGGACACATATTCTCATACGCGGACGATACCGCTATAGTTTTTGCTGATAGGTCGTGGGAAGGTGTTGGGCGGTTGGCCGAGAATGGCCTGTCTGAAATAGCAACTTGGCTCAATCTCAATCTCCTCACATTAAATGCTTCCAAATCTAACTACATTTGTTTTACCAAGTATAACCACACGCAACCATCATCTGATTTTCAATTAAAGATTCACAACTGTTCGAACCCCCTAGATCTTGGTTGCTCTTGTGTCAAAATAGGCAAGCTACAACACACTAAATACTTGGGTGTAATGATTGACCAGCGACTATCATGGCACATGCATACTGAACTGCTCATGAAAAGGGTTAGGAAAATGATTTGGACATTTAAAACTCTCCGACACGTAACTACAAACAATCTTCTTAGGCTGGTTTACGTCTCTCTGGCCCAATCAATCCTCACGTACTGTTTGACATGCTGGGGTGGGACCACTAAAATTAAATTTTTAGAGCTAGAGAGAGCTCAGAGATCTCTCCTTAAGGTTATGCTCTTAAACCGCTCAGATTCCCTACTCAAAACCTTTACCAATCTTCTGACCTTCTGTCTGTAAGAAAGCTTTATATCCTCCAACTCATTCTTAGAAAACACAAATCCCTACCGTATGTTCCTTCAATGGCCAATAGACGAAGGAAACACGCAGCCGCTCCAACCGTAACAGTAAGATCAGCTTTTGGTAAAAGACAGTATGTGCGGCAATCATCCCACCTATACAACCTGATTGACAAAGAATTAAGCATATACTCTCTGAAACTGCATGACTGTAAAAAGAGTGTATTAAATTGGCTCAAGACTAAAAGCTATGATGAAGTTGAGTCCATGGTATCAACGATCCAATAGAATGCTCTTTATTGTACACCATCAAAATTGCAGATAAAATTGTTGAAATTTTACTTAGGATGACATAATGGGAGAATTCTGTAATCATTCCGCGGTGTTTACGGTTAATGGAAGGGTCTGTGACTTCTTCCGATCCCAAGACGCAGTCGTAGGGGTAACCACAATACCTAAATTAATCAAATTATACTCATCTCTGTACACCCTCACTCATCCCCATACACTCACACACACACACACCCCCACATACCTTACACCACACTTCACTCAAGCGCGCCTCTTTTTCCTTTTTGTTCATTCTCTGCATGTTCTTTTCTAAATACATGTTTCTCAATTATATATATTTTGGATAAAGATAAGTGGAAGAGCGGAGTCTCCTAACACAAGCATTTACTTGCTTAAAAGGAGTCTCCAAATCATATAATGCAAACCAAGTATGTTAATTGAAAAGATAGGATATCAAAAAAAACACGTTGTATATTACACAAATAAATATATATTATCTTATTTTATCTTAGTGGTAAGTATTGTTTCAGTCACTTATTCATCAATTTGCGCGTGAGAGGTGCGGGTTGATATGTCGACATTATATTTTCCACTTTTATTTCCGTACATACTTTTTAAGTTTTTTTTAACTAACACTATGGGCCCTGGTTGTCTGAAAATAAAATATTTTAATTTTATTTATTTACTTTTAATATCTTTTCATCCGACGAGGTCGTGGTCAAGAGAAGGCCCAATTTACATGAAAAAATAGTTTCAGTTGAAATAATAACGAACTGTTGTGGTTGCATGTACTCTCCTGTGTGGTTGCATGTACTCTCGGATCCTGTGTGGTTGCATGTACTCTCCTGTGTGGTTGCATGTACTCTCCTGTGTGGTTGCATGTACTCTCCTGTGTGGTTGCATGTACTCTCCTGTGTGGTTGCATGTACTCTCCTGTGCTGTGACCTATGATACAGTAATATGTCAGTAGACCTTAGAATTGTATCATGAATTTGATAACACATTAAGTGTTCTGTGAGCCGAGTCTACTAGAGCAGGTTACTGGTTTACTGGTTTATTATAGAATCGGAAAAGTTCACAACACTACGCATTAATGTAGGTATACAAAACATGTATTACTTAACACAATAATATTTGTTGCAAATACAAGACTCCTACTCCACTACATGCAAGATTCCTGCACCTGTACCTTCAGTTCGGGACACATGAAAGTCTATCATTAAAATCCGTCGTTCGTCGGGAGAGTTCATTAAATTGCTCCTAGACATCAGTCTCTAGAGAAATCGCTTGTGTGTGAGAACCATGTGAGAACACAGACAGACAGATATACGTAGGTACCTCTCTAAAGACGACGAGGGTCACTGTAGTATGGATGGAAACTTGGTGCCAGTCCGACTTAATACTACCTACCTACGAACAACCCATTACGACTACAGAGAGAGAGAATCTATCGGATATTCACAAACATTTTGTACGTTTCTTTCTAAATTTTCTTCAAGAAAAGTGGAGTGTGTGGAATAGATAACTTTGTCGAATCACTTATGATTGAGAGTTTCTCTCAGCACCTCAGTGACTGCATTAGTATTTTATGTTACAATTAACTAGTTACGTTGTCGTATTTGACAACATCCAAGCGTAAAGTTAAATTAATTTAAGTTCAGTTAATTTCCCGGTAAACGCACGAACAACACGTTAACTTACAACTAAACATGCTTAAAATATTCTTGAACTTCGAGCATGTTATTATTTGTGTTTCCTTATGCGAGTGGCGTGTAATATGTACTGACGGGTGAACGTAAAGTGTAACTCCTAGAAGCGTGTAATGTGAGCGTAAATATGACGTCATGACGGGCGCATTCGCGTCACTTGGATAGACTTCTCTGGTGACGGCACGAACTATTATTATTCATTCATTTATTTCAGATAATATAATCCATACAATACATTACATTTAACACAAAATTAAATTAAAATCAAGTCACACAATACAAAAAAGTTACATTAAAACTTATATAAACAATATGTCAGTGAGCGCCCAAAACAATGCGCATCCATTTGTTTTGGATAGGGCAATCCGCACGAGATACTATCTTTTGCAGGATGCCGTTGCTACTGCCTCGCACACGCTGTGACAAGGAAGCTACCCTTTTGCGTACAATCGCATGGAAGCCGTCCGTTCGCGCCTCTGCAAACATACCAGACGCACTACAATAGCGAGGCAGCCGCATCAGCATCCTGAAAATGTTGTTATATTAGACACGCAGAGCATTAGCAGCCCCATGAGTGTACTTTATCCACAAGCTGCTCGAGTAAAATGACTGGCAATACGCCTTAAAGAGTTATCTTTACTTCCCTCGAGCAGCGAGCAAACCTACACGCAACCATGTTCCCCCTGACTGCCAATACTCTGCGCTCCCTTTCAATGTCAGCGTCATTCTGCAATTCGTCCGTCACAATGTGCTTCAGATACCTGAAACTGCTCACCACTGCTAGCGCTGCGCCATTAAGCTTAATAGGCGGAACATCAAGTGGACCAAGTTCTCCACTCTTAAAAACCAGACCTTCAATATTTAGGTATATTAGAATTACTCATGGTGTGGTACAACTGTTAGGCATTCAGCAAGATGGTGGTAACATGTCAGTATTAGTGACAGTACTGACACTCAAACTCAAAGCATTTATGCCAAATAAATCAATTACAGGCACGTTTTAATTGTCAAGGGGTCGGTCACTCAGAGACAAGCTAGTTGCCCGTCCCAAAGCGTAGTCGGTACCTATGGAGAACAGTCAAAAACATCCGTGATAAAAAGGAAAAAAAAAACAATCAATTTTTTTTTATTAAATTAAAATAAGCCATGGGAGCTAAGAGGTCACCAGTCCCTACGAACGGCGCCCGTTCACGAACATGGCGCATGGATTAGCACCATTCAGCTCAACCATTTTTAAGGGAGCTAAATGATCCAACACACGCGCCACCATCAGCGAGACATTAGAGTGAACATGGCATAGGGAGATGGTATATGTTTTTTTTTTTTTTTTTTTTTTTTGGCAGGAGAGGGAAATCCTCATGGACGCCCAGACTGTCTCACTGGTGAGCCAGTCTGGGCAGTGCCGGACTCTTACCGGCTAAAACCCACTCCTGCCTTGCCAGTTACCTCTAACATGATCAGAGCCTTTTGTATTACATAATTTATGTTTTGGTTTTCTTGTTTAATTTGTTTGATTTGGTCTCCGTGTTTTTGGGTTTACGAATTTAGTAACAGTCTACGCTTTCTGATGCATAACCATAAATCTGTATACTTAATTTCTTATATTATAATAGGTTTTAGGAATATTTGTCTTTATTATTTTTGTATTTTTCTGGTTTTTATATTTAAAGTACTTATTTTTATCTATTATTTATGAGGTCTATTAAAACTGTTATTCTATTTTTATCTTAAGCTTAATCTACACTATATTATTGCTATGCCTATCCTAATATATGTCAATATATCATATAGTCATAATTTTATAATCTACTTTTTTGTTTTTTACCATTCTAATAATATTTTCTACTAATTTAAGAAATGTTTGTCTTAGTTTCCGTTTTTTAAAAATTTTTAGACTCCCAATTTCAGTTATCATGTCACAACTCTCTATCCGCGCTCTCAATGCATTTTGCTCATTATTTTTGAGGTACTCCGCAAAGACCCGCGATCTCCAGAATGGCGTGGTGCAACTCTTTTTATTATTTTTCGTGGCAACGTCCTTCTTCATTCCAGCGACTCGATCAGACCACCACGACATATTTGTCTTCTTAAATTGAGCCAGTTTCTTATGAAACTGGCTACAATTTGCTCCTGTCTCCTTGAGGTCAAAGCCGCTATGATCATTTGTCGTCAAGCCCTCCAAAATTCTCCAGTCGTGAACCATTGCCAATATGTCTGGTGATTCTGCTCTAACATATGTGCATTTAGTGTAGCACCGTTGTCGTGTTTTAGCGCTGCGGGTATTCACAGAGACATCCTTAGCAGTATGCTATTGAAGCTCGGGCCAATGCGTCCCACTTTCTCCTCACTGGGCAGTCACCGCTGAATGCGTTATGGTCTCGGTTTCCGGTCTTGGCTCTCGTACAGTTGACGCACACCGCTGCTTCACCAATCTGTCGATCCGGACAGTCTTCCCTAAAATGCGGGCCACCGCAGTGGCTGCATAGGTCGGCTGGCTCTTTGCAAAACCGTTTGCCGTGACCGTAACCCAAACAGCGGGTACACTGTACCAGTGGCGTCTGGTCTTCGACGCGTACTCTTTGGAGATCAATCCTGAGCTTCCCACCCTCAATTGCTCTCCTCCAGATCGTAGGGGACACACTCAGCACAATGTGATTCATGTGTGGATTCCGCGTTTTCCTCCTGTACCGAATTTTGGTCCTTACTCCCTCTTCTCCGAGGTCATGAAAGAGCTCCCGATTCTGATTCCGGAGGGCTTTCAGGACTTCCTCGTCACTGTGTACTAACAGCACGTCCCTCAGAATCAGAAGCGGGTCCCTGTTCGTCACTTCCTCGACGATGAGGTCCTCTCCGACCGCTTCGATTCTCTCCTTTATCTTTCTTCGTTCCTCCTTTGATGTGCATCCCATAACGATCTTCGCATCTTTTGCTTTCCTCACTCTTTCCACCTGCACCCAGCCTTCCTTGGCGTCCACTGCCCTTCTTATTTTCTCGAGCACTTCTTCACCCGTCTCTAGCTCTTGCGTCGAGGAGACCACCACGGAGTGCAGCGTCGCTCGCTCCAGGGCCTGTCCCCCGGTCTGGCTCTTTCGCACTGCCGCAACATCCGCGTAGGTTTTCACCTCAACGCTTTCTCTATTCGTTAATGCATCCCTTAATTTATCCATCGTTTCCATGTTTTTCTTAATTAATGAGGTATGCATTCCTATCGTTTTGATAAGCTCCATTTGGCTAGCGTTTATCTCGCTGCGCATGGATAGGGAGGGCTCGTCAGAAATGGGCGTGGTTGCCAGTCCGACTGCAGGTGCGACATCAGGTGCTGGAGTGACATCAGGTGCAGGTGCAGCACGAGATTTATCACTCTCTGACTCTTTCACTAACTCATAGAGCCTGTTTATTGCAGACAACACCTCCGTCTTGATTTCCGTCTTAAGGTTGCGAGAGTTGCCCAAATGAAGCTTTGCTTTATTTAGGCAAGCTCTCGCCTCCGCTGTCCGGTTTGCGTACCTGGTTTCAGGCTTTTTTGGCAGCGCTTTGGCAACCAGGGGGACTCGGCGCGCCTCCAAAGTGCTGAAAACAGGTGGTGTGGCGTCACATTTTGGGTTGGCTGGGGACTTTGTCTGGGGCTCAGCCTTCCCGGCCTCCCATTCCCCGATGCTACGCCTAACGCTGGGAAGTAAGCGTCCAGCCCTCTCCGTAGAACGCGGCGAACCTCCGGGACCCAACGAGCCTTCGTCTTTCTTTGCCGGTGTACGCAACATGGTGGAGGTTGAGGTGAAGGTGAGATTCATGTAAAACAAAAATCAAAGGTAACTGGCACTCACTTCTGTGTCCCTGTAAAGGGGGGAAAAACACAGAAGCAAAGTAATATTAAATTAAATTTAAATTGTCGTAAGTACGGCCGTAAGGCCGCTAGGTCAATGAAATAAAATTAAAAAGGTCAATAAAAGAAGTTTAAGGCCTTATGAGTGGCTAGAAGAGCCCAAATGATTTTTAAATTTTTTGCAAAAACCCAAAAGTTCACCTGGCCAATGAGGACAGGGAGGGTGGGAGGGAGGGCAATTTTTGAAATTTCTATGAACGCCAGACGCACGTGCGAGGTGTCAAAAGACGCGTCTCCGCGCGGGCTAGCGAGCTATTAAACTACTGAAAATATGTGCGATACAAAAATTTTGAGTTTTGGTCGAAAAACGTGTTTTTTGACTGAAAATTTTGAAGAAACCTGGAATTACGACTACCTAACAGGACTCGGGCTCGCGGAACGCTCACCGGAATACAGGTAAGGCAGGTAATTGTCTATTTAAACTACGACCAAAAATGGTTTGGAAGAAAAAATTTGAAATAAAATTAGTTTTTGAAAATTCCTTAATAAAATACTACGAAAAAATTGCTAAGTCAATAAAAGAAAAATTTTTTCGCGTTTTTGTCAATTTTTTGAAGTTAGAACGTAGGATATAGCTTAAATAAAATTGATTTGGCTGAAAACAGCTTCAATTTGCGTCACCAGGAAGCAGAGTTATAACGATTTTTGAAATTTCTGTCTCGCTAAGGTGGATTTCAACAATGTATGAAAAAGCTTGTTCTGCAATTTTTGAAATTTCTATGAACGCCAGACGCACGTGCGAGGTGTCAAAAGACGCGTCTCCGCGCGGGCTAGCGAGCTATTAAACTACTGAAAATATGTGCGATACAAAAATTTTGAGTTTTGGTCGAAAAACGTGTTTTTTGACTGAAAATTTTGAAGAAACCTGGAATTACGACTACCTAACAGGACTCGGGCTCGCGGAACGCTCACCGGAATACAGGTAAGGCAGGTAATTGTCTATTTAAACTACGACCAAAAATGGTTTGGAAGAAAAATTTTTAAATAAAATTAGTTTTTGAAAATTCCTTAATAAAATACTACGAAAAAATTGCTAAGTCAATAAAAGAAAAATTTTTTCGCGTTTTTGTCAATTTTTTGAAGTTAGAACGTAGGATATAGCTTAAATAAAATTGATTTGGCTGAAAACAGCTTCAATTTGCGTCACCAGGAAGCAGAGTTATAACCGATGGTATATGTTACCACCACCTTGGCGGCTTTCCTATAAAACCTTATTGAAGAGCCTATTTATTCATCACATCAATATTCTTCGAAGAAGGAGGCAACGTAAGGAGTGTGTATAACCCCAACAGTTCATGTTATAAGAAGCTTATTGCAATTTCCCGGCGGAACTTCAATCCCGAGTGATTACTGGAAATGACTATAGGTAAACTAAACCCCAATAACACTTCCGAACCTACATAGTAGACCTACAAGTAACCCTAACACTGGGCGACCACACCTATTGTCCGTCTACTAGACCTTTTAGTCGATGTCAAGTGAAATATTTAAAATCAGTCGACTCATTGTTCAGTGCTGCCCATGCCCTTACAAGGCTGAAAAAGGACAGATAGAAAGACCATTCAGAGTTAGTGCGCATTCTTTCCCAGGACATCAAAGTGTAGTAAGTAATTCCTCACTAAATAATGTACCAAGTCATCCCTTTAATGGGCAACAGAGTTCATCGTAGCCTGTCACTTCTGTGTCACCGAACACGACTAGTGATATAAAAGCGGATAAGCCGCGTCACTACGCGTCATTACGTGCACGCCATCATCCAATTACCGAGTAATAATCGATGCAAACGCCCACGGGATAGACAGCGACGGTACCTGTCGGTTAATTGATAGAATAGTGATTAATTAAGGGATCCTTGACCTCTACATTCAATCAAGACAATATCTAAGTACTCTATAAGTCTATCTGTTTGAAAGCGATAATCCTAACAAACACTTTTTACAAAAAAATAATCGGGTAGTCGGTTATTATTTTTTTGTAAAAAGTTTTTTATTTTTCACTTTTTAGTGGGTCAGTTTTGAATGTATCTAAGTTACAATAGCCTAATGTTAACTGCTTATCACCTTTTATAAAATATTGCTTTACCCGATGCCGGGACGTTGATTGTTGAGGAGTTCTCCTGGTAAGAACCAGGAGAACTGCCACTCACCATATGCATAGTGACGAGCATAAATTGCTTAATCGCAACCCGTTAAATAGGTACTCATTATTATATTGTTCCGGTGGCCATCTGTGGTCTCCATCATCAGTTCCACTTCACCAAATGGTGCTTTCGGAGAGCAAATGCACGAGTTACTATAAAAAATACCCAAATCGCTATATAAAATTTGAGGGTTTCCCTCGATTTCCATGAGATCCCCTCATCAGATTCTGATTTGGTGGCAATGGGACCACCTCGGAAGTATACCCTTTCAAACAAAAAAAGGATTTTCAAAATCGGTACATAATTGACGGAGTAATCGCGTAACAAACATACAAAAAAAAAAAAAAACATACAGCCGAATTGAGAACCTCCTCCTTTTTGGAAGTCGGTTAAAAATGCCGCACAGTATTTACAAAACCTATTGGTGCGCATAAGCTGACAGTGATTTATTTCTCGAGTAATTGATATTCAAACCAAGTCTTAGAACTTAGTTCAATTTAATTCAAAATAAGAAAACAACGCCTCAACAACCTTTCAACTCAAACAGAATATGAAATCTGTGAGTAAGGGAGCACTGTAAAGATTAGCCGAGTGGAGCTACCGACTGTAGTGGCCGCTACGTGAGCGCTGCGTGGACGCTACGTAGCCGCATCTATTATTTACTGCGCACTTACACCAGACTGTTGTAGGACAAGGAAGTTCTATTCGTTGCACTTTGTAATGCTCCCGAGACACAGAAATACTGATACAAATAAGCTATGAGTTTATTATGTAAACAGCTGTTTTCACTACAATACAGTCAAGTTTCGCACTAGAATAGCCTTTAACCCATACCTAGCTTAGTGCTAATACAATGTGCTTTTCACATGTACTTTACATCTTGATACATCGAATACCTACTACCTTATTGAATTTGGTGCGTTTATGCGAGAAAAATATCATGAACAAATGCAATTTAATAATTGGGGAAAAAATAAAACACACAAGCTTCTTAAATATTAACAACATACGAGTAGGTGCATACGTTCATACATCATCTACGTGATACGTACATAAGTTAACATCAGCTCAAATCTATTTTTAGGCTCGTGCAGACTGGCGCGACAAGGGTTGCGCTGCCTGTCGCGCCCGTGATATTGCGCCAGTCTGCCCTGTCAGTTTATTCTCCGAGTGAGCAAATAAAAGTTTCTTATTTCCAACTTCTTCCAATGCTTTCTCTTGAAACTAAATGAGAAACCGTAAGTTCGTTTAATTCTAAGCTTAGAAGCTTCCTTGCTTACAATATTGCGGTAATTGCAAGATCTAACGAAGCGGCAAAAGTAGTGGTTGCTAAGGCGACAAAGAATATTACGTTTTTAAACTTAAATCACAGTTTGGACTTATTAAAGTAAAAGGCAGACTTCAAATTGTCATTTATTCACGTCTTGCCTCATTGAAAAACAATCTCAACAAAGTATTAAAAGTAACCAATGAAGGCAGACATTTCGGAGTGAAATCTTTCTATTTAATAATTCCATGAAGAATAATTCCATGTCGACGCAAACGTTTTATAATTCGCGAAGTTAATTTACGCGAGAGGAAAGTTCGCACTCTCTGTAAGATCACAACTTCGCCTAAACCAATTTAATTTTAATTTTTCATTAACTTTTACATCAGACCCCCCCCCCCCCTCCGCCCGCCGCCCCCTGGCTTAGCGGTTAGTTCTTACAGATGTCCCCACCACACCTACCTACTTCAAGCTTTTACTGGGTCTTACTCTTTTTGTTTAAGTACATTGTTTTATCACTTACTCATCAAATTAATTAAAATGTACTATCGATATGATACGTGGGTAGGTACAGCATTCCTAGAAACTAGCTGAACATGACTACATTAAGTTCGTATACTGAACTTTAGCGATATTCAATTAACTAGGTAGTTCCAATTATTACCATAACATTTGTAACTACATAATCACAAAGTAATGTAACCATATTTCTAAATACTTATTCTCTTCATAAAATTATCATCATGAATTTATTTACATTAGAGCTTATTGCGTAAGGCAAAACCACTCAAAGAAAAATGTAATTAATCGTTTGAATTCGCTGTTTATAAATAATTGTGGGCGATATTGAAAGATAAATTGTCTTTGCCAAACAGATGTCTTTACTTTAAAATTAATTGATGTGAAAGCTAAATTAATTTAACTAATCAATGAGCCGGGGCTTACCTACCTCAGCTAATACAGACAGATTTACCATAAATACATGAACGTAACGTACATTACATAAGTTACAGCTAACAGAACACACGAACACTCGGTGGAACAATACATAATATTAACTTAATAACTAACAGAACACACGAACACTCGGTGGAACAATACATAATATTAACTTAATAACGAAACTGACATGTATGTGCGTGAAACAGTAAAACTACAACAATGAAAGTTTTATTGTTCTTAACACGTCAACAAGTTGTAATGGTTCTTATATTTCTGTTGGACACAATTATACCGGTATAGAAATATATTTCTGTTGGACACCATTTTATACCGGTATAGAAATATATTTCTGTTGGACACAATTATACCGGTATAGAAATATATTTCTGTTGGACACAATTTTATACCGGAATAGAAATATATTTCTGTTGGACACAATTATACCGGTATAGAAATATATTTCTGTTGGACACAATTATACCGGTATAGAAATATATTTCTGTTGGACAATATTATACCTATTATAATATTAGAAATCAGCTGCGCTGTCATTCATCACCAAGACAGTTATGTGTATCTTATTTTGATTGATTGTCTACTTAATATGATAATTATGTTGACGTCCTTCCGTTGTTCCATCTCTCTTTGGTAATACATTTTTTCACAGAGATGATAGTATTTTATAGTAACGATCCTGACACAGAATAATAGCGCTTCTCTAGTGCCACGTATCTTCTAGCACGAAGTCAGCGACTCTTTCACCGATAGCGATGGCCACAGCCGCGGTATTGCCGCGCGGCACTCGGGGCAGCGCGCTCAAGTCGGCCGCGCGCAGGCGCCGCACGCCGCGCACGCGCAGCCGCGCGTCAAGCGCACCGCCCAGCGCCACCGTGCCCACCGCGTGGTACACCGCGAACGTCATGTGCCGGCTGTAGCAGCGCCAGTAGCCCACCCGATCCTCACCCAAACGAGGACATCCAGGCAGATCCAAATGTAAAATATTCGTGTTTCGATTGCTGAACGGCGGCGACTCTATCATATGTTCTACAATTCTTATCGATCGCACAACATCGTCCACGTCTCTCTCGTCATCCAAGTAGTTCGGGAAGATGGCGGGATGAGCGAGAGGGTCGGAGCTAGCGAGTCGAACGTGACCAACTGAATACGGATACAAAAGCACCGGAGATATCACTATGATCGCGTAATCTTTATTCGCATTGCTGATCTGCTCTACTATATATTTATTGAAGTTTGTCGCTTGCATGAACACAGGCTTAGCTAGTGGCACTAAATTCCTATCGATATAGGCATGAATTATCTGAAGGTTTGGCAGCTTACAGTCACTTCCGTCGAAGCTCTCGTTGAGTAGCATCTTCCGCTCGAAGTCGTAGCAGTGCGAGTTGACGAAGGTGCTAACGTCAGTGAGGCCGATGGAGGTGAGCGGTCCGGACCGTGCAACCAGCAGCTGCGCCGCCTGCTCCGTGCGAGTCGCCAGCCCCACAAGGTCGTCCTTGATGCTTTCACCTTTATCTACCAGGGCCAGTACAAGCGGTAATACGTGATCGGTCATGTTTGCTCCGACAGCTGGCAAGTTTACTTTAACGTTTATACCCATGCTCTGTAAATGATCAGCCGGGCCGATACCAGACAACATCAATATTTGAGGAGTTCCGATGGCTCCTGCGCTGAGGATCACTTCCCTGCGTGCATAAATTTTGAGCTTTAGTAAGCCCTGCACAACAGTGATGCCTCGCGCGATATTTCTCTTATCTATAATGACTCCGGTGCACCGCGTGTACTTGGCCACCTTCAGGGTACTCTTGACGTCCTCTCTCGCTAGATATCCTCGCGCGGTACTCATCCGCTCTCCGTCATAAACATAGCCGACGAGTTGACTGACACCTATCTGCGACTCCGCGTTCACGTCAGGATTTTCCGGAAACCCGAGAGACTTGAACGACTTTATGAGTCTGGACTGCCAAGGATTTTGTGAATTATCAAAGAAACCGATGCGCATTGTCCCTGTAGTATTATGATATGGTTTAGAAGAGGGTGGCAGTAGATCTAGGTCTTGTAAACCTTCGTATTTGAGGAAGTACGGCTTCAGGTCGTCCCAGGTCCAGCCAGGCACGGGGAGCTCGTCTAAGTCCTGGTGATTGCCGCGCGTGTACAGCATGTAGTTGATGGAAGTGGACCCACCGAGGCACTTGCCGCGGCTGAAGCGACACTGCTGACCCTCAGACGAGAGGCAGGATATGTTGTTGGGGGTGGTCTTGTACTGCCAGTCAATCTCAGAGCCAAGGAGTGCCATGGCTGCACTTGGGATCTGTTTCAACAGAAATAATGTGATAACAGTAAATGATAAATGATTAATTTGCTGTAAGTAGGTTTTTACAAACACTTTTACACGTCAAACATATTTTAAAAAAAAACTAGATGAGGTCGGCGTTTCGTAACTGACTACTCTGAGAAGAAAGGCCGAAACAACCTCAGAGGTCAGTCTCTTTTAAAGTACAGACATAATCTTGGTCAAATCATGTGAAGACCATGTAGATTGGTGCCTGAAATGATCGTTTGATGAAAGAATCACACAGATTGAGGGGACCTGTCCAGTCAGTGCACGCATTTGTCAGTAGTCGTGCAGCTCAACTCAGAACTTGAGGAGCTCAACGATTCAACGAACAATACCAAAGAAAGGACATTTGGGTAGGCCACATAAATTACTCAAACTGCCAGACAATGATGAAAATTAACTGAGTAATAACAAAAATAAACAATAACCCACATAGTCTTCACATTTACAATACTTAATTAAAACAATATAATACTTTACGAAGTAAATATTCATGTCATTGTTATTGTAAAATGGTATATAAAAAACAAGAAGAATAATATAAATAGTTGGCAAAAAAAATATATATAAATCAAATCAAGATTCACTGTAAATTTATTGGAGCAGCTCTATCCCAAGCCTGTTTGTCCTCAATAAAGTCTTTAACAGTATAAAAGGCCTTCTGGCACAGTTTCCGCTTTATAAAACACTAGCTTTCGCCCGCGGCTTCGCCCGCGTGGATGTCGAAAAAAAACAGCTTCTTTATCAGCAGTATTCCCCCAAAACATTATGCCATACCTTAGTTGGAACCAACGTAAGCGTGGTAAGCAGATAGGAGTGCAGTTTGATTTACAACTTTACGGAGGATAATAATATAGATAGCATACAAATACCAACTTCGTTTTGTACATACTTGTTCAATATATGTGTCCTCCATTTCATTTGTTTATTTTTTCTACTGTTTTTGTTCTTAAATAAGAATTGATGTCTACCAACTTTTGAGTTATTCAAGGTACGTAGTAAAATTCTCCCGAAAACTTATTTACCCGATTATTTCTTATTTATTATTTTATAAGTTATAACCAAATTATTTACCGTAAACCAATCTTGGACCTGAAGAATAGAATTATTCACGTCGTCAAGGTTTTGTTACCGTCGGTCTATTTTAAAGATCAATGACGTGTCATCTGAAAACATCTCCGGTTGATTTTGAAGTAATTGGGGTAAATCGTTAATGTAAACTAAAAAGAGGAATGGACCCAATATCGAACCTTGAGGAACGCCCATTGCTTTTTCAGACCCCAAAGAGTTCACTTGAACTCTAACCCTTCTATCTTTCAGGTATGGTCTAAGTAAATCAAGATTGTATTCCTAATCCCATAGTGTTCTAGTTTCAGCAGAAGTGTCTCATGGTTAACGCAATCGAAAGCCTTAGAGAGGTCACAAAAAATTCTAATGGCATCTTGTTCTTTCTCCCATACGTTAGAATGGTTCTTTATTAGGGTGACACCGGCGTCATAGGTACAACGACCTTTAGTGAAACCATACTGTTGTTCATGAAAGATGGATTTTTTATTGAAGTGACGTAACATTTGATTGAGCATCAACTTTTCAAACACCTTACTGAGAACTGGCAGAATTGACACGGGCCTATAATATTGTTGGGTCCTTTAATCTCCGGATTTGAACAAAGGAACTACTTTTGTGTGTTTCATGAGATCCGGAAAGACTCCTTGGTGTTAAATATGAAAGCTAAATAGGGCGCAATGGTTTCGACGACAGATCTACAGACTTTTACAGACATGCCCCATAGATCTTCTGTTGATTTAATTTTAAGATCTTTGAAAGTTTTTATAACAGCCTGGGGGTTTGTATGCTGAAACGTTAACTCCAAGGGGCATACCTTTACATTATTTCTAAGTAAGGCAGCAGAAAGCGCGGGTGAGGAACTTAAAGTTTCGGTAGTTTTAAGGGGAATATTAGCAAAAAAGTTTTCAAATTCCTGAGCTATTTCTACCTCTGAAGTGATGGGCCCATGTGCAGTCTCTAAATTAAATTCAGTATTACGCTGTTTTTTCCTACCTATTTCATTATTTATTATTTGCCAGGTAGTTTTTATTTTATCATCACCTGATTTTATTTTATTGCTAATTTATAGAGGTTTAGCTATTTTGCACACACTTTTAAAAGTTTTAGAATATTTTGCAACATATTGATGAAAGCTTATATTATTCATATGTTGCTTTAGACCATAAAGTTCAAAAAGATTTTCCCTGCTTTTACGAATATCTGGAGTCGCCCAATCACTAACTACGAACTTTGAGTAAATACTTTTAGTCTTCAGTGGTAAAGTGTCATTAAATTGCGTGTTTAATAGTGAAAAGAACTCTGCGTAGAACTCATGGGTCACAAATGTTATTAAGTTAACTTAGAATTTATTAGATTAACTAATTAATAATAATAAATCCATCACCGGATGCAGTTGGGCATTGGCAATTTTATGGTATACTTATTGGTGTGGCATATTTAATCTCCTTATAGGTAATCTATGATTGTGGGTGGTGTTACGGTGTCTGTGGTCGAACCTTAGGCATATATTGCTGTCGCGGACATGTGAAGAGGGCATCAGAGAACCGAGCAGCCCATGACAGCCGATGACAGCTGTCAGATGTAAAAGTGCGTGCGCGCGAGTCGGTGCATTTTTTTACTCTCTATAATCTTAATCCATCGCGCCCGCTTAAACGATAAACATAATTGTGTTATCCCGTAATCCTTGGGGATTTGCTATTGTAACGTTTTACAGTAAAAATATCAACCCGCGTCCGATTGATGTATGAAAAAACAACTTTCAAGTGACCAGCGTGGACGACTTTGCGTATGGTGGCCACCTACGGAGATCATCAGGACAACTACAAGCCCATTCAGGTACCGCATTTGCTTTATTTGCTGGGGTTTAACCACCGACGCCACCTGACCGCCACCGATCCCATTTAATTTTCACACAGAAAAAACAGGCACTTTGAATCGGCGTGCATTCCACACGCTGATTTTTCTCGTCCTCAACCCGCCTAGGAAACACGGCTATTTACACGCCTGTCCCTCCATTTTATGGTCCTTCGAGCCGGATAGGTATCAGTTAGATAAATACAAATCAAATAAAATAACAGTAACTACAAGTCATTGTAGGTACTTACGATAACTTACGACAATTAATATTAGATAGTGCCTTATAATGGCTACTAATAAACAAGAGAAAAAATTAGATCAGCTTATTGCTAAAAAGGAAATGATTTATGAGCGAGTTAATCGCTTGTATGATGCATCTAAACATATCTCCAATTTTGATTCACGCTCCAATGAATTATTTTTAGCGCAGTCTGAATCTATTAGTGAACAGTACAGCAAGTTTGAAACAATAATCGACCAGATTAATGAGTTGCGGTTTGAAATTGATGACACACCACCAGATTATACGAGTCTATGTTCTATTGAAGACTTATATTCAAGTATTAAATACAAACGTGATCTCATACTTTCAAACAATAAAACATTAACATCAGATCAGAAGAGAGGTAGTGGCATAAAATTACCACCCATCGAATTACCATCATTTGACGGTAGAACTGAAAATTGGCCTATCTTTTATGAAATATTCCGCAGTAATGTTCATTTAAATACAGATCTGACGGATTCGCAGCGTGTGCAGTACTTAATTAGTAAATTGACTCATGATGCCTTAAAGCTAACTGCAGGAATTGTTCCCACAGGAGATACCTACAGTGTTATGTGGAACAGTCTTGTCAAAAGGTATCAAGATAAGCGAAGTTTAGGTGCTCATTATCTCAATAATATACTGGACATTAAGGTATGCGCCGGTCAAGCTGCTAGTCTGAATACATTTGTAGAACGATATTCAGCGTCTGTCGCTGCATTGAAGCAGTTAGACATTCCAGACTTATTTGATTTTGTAATATTACACTGTGGTTTAAGAAAGGTTGATGCACAAACTGTTCAACAATTTGAAAGCCGTGTGAGTGGGAAAGAATTACCTTCCTATACGGAGCTTATATCATTTATGCAAGACCATGTTAAGGTACTCCAGCGCTCACAAGTTAATAATCCACCGACGGAACCGCGTACTAAGTCTAGTTTAGCTCACAATCGAATAAATAATACGCAAAGTACCGCCAAGTCGTTTGTGTCATGCAACGAAGCAGCTTCAAACAACCGTTGCCCACTATGTGGTAACGACGACGCCGAGCATAGACTGTACGATTGTCCACACTTTAAAAATATAGGGACACCGCAAGCTCGTTTCGAATTAATCAAAAAGAAACGCGGCTGTGTCAATTGTTTAAGTCTATCCCACTCTTTGATTAAATGCAAGTCACGAAGCGTTTGTAAAATTTGTAAAAAAACACATCATTCCTTGTTACATTTCTCCGAAGTAAAAGGTGATTCACCGTGCGAGCCTGCTCCCTCTGTTTCGCTCAGTGCCGCAGCCAAAACGTGTTTACCGACTGGGACAACTGTTTTGTTAGCTACCGCGCTATTTATTATATGCATATAATAGCAGCGGCAGAGATAAGCTTGTTATCAGGTGTTTAATAGATAACGGATCGCAAAATAATTTAATTACTGTGGACTGTTGTAAACGTTTGAACTTACCCATAATTAAATTACGCAATTCGTATTTACAAGGTGTTGGTATGACCTCACGACCTGTACACGGCTTTATTTATCTTAATATTGAATCTCGGATTAATCCTCACAATAAGTATTATATACACGCGTTAGTTGTTGACTGCATTACAGATAGACTTCCCGCTAGTTTTATTAGATTAAATGAAGATAATAATATGTCTTATTTAAATAATTTACCGCTTGCCGACCCGACCTGGAATGTACCAGGTGGAATCGACGTTGTGCTTGGAGCACAGCTGTTCCCTTTTATTTACTTAGGAGACAGGGTTGAGTCAGGCACCCGCGCACCTCCGGCTATACTGACTAGTTTCGGTTATGTACTGATGGGTGATATTGATTGTCATAGTAGTGACGTAACACACATTACAACTTCGTTTACCGCGCTTGCCAGCAGTGACGTCGAGTCAAGTTTGCAGAAGTTTTTTGAGCTGGAGGAAATTCCACTTCAACGTTTTATTAGTCCGGACGAATTAGAGTGTGAAAATTATTTTAAATCTTCAATCTTACAGGTAAATCGACAAAGGTAAATCGACAAAGTATCTACCGTCTCTAAGACGGTAGATACTTTGTCGATTTACCTTTCGCGCGCAACCCTTCCGAGTTAGGCAACTCCCGCGGTGTCGCTCACCGGCGGCTACTTGCGCTCGAGCGTAAATTCACATGCGTGCCAACCCCACGCGAGAATTACAATAAAACTGTCACCGATTATATAACTCAGGGGTATTTGTCGGAGGTACCCGTCTCTGAATTGATAGAAGAAGGTTACTACATACCGCATCATGCCGTCATTAGACCGGACAAGGACAGCATTCGAGTGGTTTTGGACGCTAGTGCCAAAACGCACTCGGGGTTGTCACTTAATGACATTCTACATGTAGGACCTAATTTACAAGCCGATTTGTTTTTATTATTACTCGACTTTCGTACGTTCCCTGTCGCGATGACCGCGGATATAAAACAAATGTTTCTACGTATCGGTGTGAATGAGCACCACCGCAAATATTTATGAATCGTGTGAGCATGGCGACCGCTTTCCTGAGGCTTCTAAATTAGTAGAAACTCAATTTTATATGGACGACTATGTCTATTCTGTTCCTGATGAACAGATCGCTATGCGATTATCCCGCGATTTAATTGATTTATTTAAAGTAGGCTCCTTTGACCTGGTCAAATGGGCTACTAACTCACCCGCTTTATTGGAGATTCTCCCAGAGTCTCACCGCTTACCAGTAAATTTTTCTGGTATGGATAATGATATCCATAATTTCAAAATCCTTGGATTAACCTGGGAACCCACCGATGATTATTTTTCTTTGACAACAGTCACTGTAGAAGATAAATGCACGAAGCGCGCGATTTTATCGCTAGTTGCCCGCTTGTTCGACGTACTCGGTCTCGTAGCACCAGTTGTGTTGTACGCGAAAATATTAATTAAGGAACTTTGGCTAGCCAAAATAGGTTGGGATGAGGTTCCTCCGGACTCCATCACCAATCGGTTTTCCGCATTTACGCGGGATTTTCCCGCACTCTCTTCTCTAAAGGTTCCTCGCCACATTGGCGTCTTTAGAGAAACTGTAGTGAACATCGTAGCATTCTGTGACGCCAGCTTTAGTGGTTATGGTTGTTGTATTTATTTACACATAACCGATTCTAAAGGTAATATCACCGTCCGACTTTTATGTGCAAAGTCCAAGGTTTCCCCCGCTAAAATAACAACGCTAGCTCGATTGGAACTTGTCGCCGCTTTACTTCTGTCTAAACTTGTTCGCGTGGTCATAGATAAACTGTCCGCTCGTGTACCTATTGCAGGTGTTCACGCATTCTCGGACTCCACCATAGCTCTCTCATGGATCCACTCATCTCCCCATAGATGGTCTATTTTTGTGAGCAATCGCATTGCTAAAATACAAGAAAACCTACCGGCCGCTTGTTTTAATCACGTGTCCGGAAAAGAGAATCCTAGTGATTGTCTATCCCGCGGCATGCTGCCCTCTGATTTAATTGAACACTCGTTATGGTGGAACGGCCCTACTTGGCTACATCGGTCCATGAGCGAGTGGCCTTCAAAATTCTCCCCTACTAAAGGTGAAACATTGCCAGAGTTCAAATCAAAGGTTTTTCTTGTAGAAACATCAAATATTGAACCGCGTATTTTAGACACTATAGTTGACCGTGTTTGCTCATGGAACAAATTGTTACATGTATTTATGTACATTCTTAAATTTACGAAAAGGCTACATAGTCATAGCTCTGTTAAAAATATTCAAACCGCCGAAAATTTCATTATTCGAATAGTTCAAAATATGCATTTTTCTAACGACTTAAATTTAATTGAAACAGGTGAACTTCCATCTAAGAAGTTGCGCTGTTTGTCTGTCTTTGTTGATCGCTACGGAATTTTACGTGTCGGGGGCAGATTGTCTAAATCTGACTTACCATATGAAGCCAAGCATCCCGCGCTTTTACCTAAACGTGACCGCGTAGTTGATCTAATTATTGATCACTATCACAATACGTACTGCCACACGGGCCCCGGTTTACTGATGTCTATTATAAGGCAGCGGTTTTGGATATTAGATGGCCGAACAGTCATACGTTCCCGCTGTCGGAAATGCAACACTTGTTTTCGTCTAAACCCTACGCATCTAGCACCTAAAATGGCTGAACTTCCTAGATACCGTGTCCGTGATGCTAAAGCCTTTGTACACACCGGAGTAGATTTCGCTGGGCCTCTTGCTTACACACCTATTCGCCGTAGAGGTCAACGCTCGCAAAAACTTTATTTGTGCTTGTTCATATGTATGGTAACTAAAGCCATACACATTGAACTTGTATCGGACCTCACCTCCGAGGCTTTCTTATCCGCATTTAAGAGATTCATTTCCCGCCGCGGTCCAGTGTCTGTCATGTACTCAGACAATGGTACCAATTTTGTTGGCGCCAAGGCGCAACTTGATAATATTTATTCTTTCTTATTAAACTCGACTGTCCAGACGGATATTAAAAATGAGCTTCTTAAAACTCGCATTGAGTGGACAAAAATACCGCCGCGAGCCCCGCATTTCGGAGGTATTTGGGAATCGAACATTAAGAGTGTTAAAACTCACTTGTATAGAGTCATAGGAAGACAGCTTCTCACTTATGAGGAACTCTCAACCGTATTGGTACAAATCGAGGCGCTTTTAAATTCTCGACCGCTTAGTGTTCTCTCATCAGACCCGCATCCAGGCGTGCTTACGCCTGCGCATTTCTTGATGTCCAGTCCACTAACGTATTTGCCTTCTTCTGAATTGACAGAAGAAAACATAAATTTAACAAACCGCAAAAGGCTTTTGGATCAACTTGTGTTATCCTACTGGAACAAATGGCGAGTTGAGTACTTGCACACGTTGCAAGTTCGCCAGAAGTGGTGCACTCCCGATCGCCCTATAGAGATCGGTACTGTCGTTCTCTTGGGTCAAGATAACGTACCGCCATTAACTTGGCCATTAGGCATTATAGAGAAAGTTTTTCCGGGATCGGATGGTGTAATTCGAGTAGCTTCAGTAAAAACCGCGTCAGGTACATATAAACGTCCTGTCACCAAGTTATATCCTTTGCCAACCCAATAGAACAATATTATTACGTAGTTTTAATTTAGTCTATATAGTTTAAAATATACTTTCTCAATGGTATGCCATTACCTAATTATAATTTAGCTCAAATTAACTTTATCTTAATCAGATCAAACCGCAATTGCATTCTCTGGAATCTTATAATTAATTCCGAACGCTATTTCCTTCTGGTTGCGTTTCGGACTGCTGATTAGGGTTCTCTTGGTGCTTTCACACAGCCAGATCCATAAATATTATCTCTTCCTCCCCAACCGCTCCAGCTCCGCATTAGCTTTGAAAGCTCTGGACCTTTCAAGGCGGGGAGTATGGTGTGGCATATTTAATCTCCTTATAGGTAATCTATGATTGTGGGTGGTGTTACGGTGTCTGTGGTCGAACCTTAGGCATATATTGCTGTCGCGGACATGTGAAGAGGGCATCAGAGAACCGAGCAGCCAATGACAGCCGATGACAGCTGTCAGATGTAAAAGTGCGTGCGCGCGAGTCGGTGCATTTTTTTACTCTCTGTAAGAACCGCATTATAATCTTAATCCATCGCGCCCGCTAAAACGATAAACATAATTGTATTATCCCGTAATCCTTGGGGATTTGCTATTGTAACGTTTTACAGTAAAAATATCAACCCGCGTCCGATTGATGTGTGAAAAAACAGACTTTCAAGTGACCAGTGTGGACGACTTTGCGTATGGTGGCCACCTACGGAGATCATCAGGACAACTACAAGCCCATTCAGGTACCGCATTTGCTTTATTTGCTGGGGTTTAACCACCGACGCCACCTGACCGCCACCGATCCCATTTAATTTTCACACAGAAAAAACAGGCACTTTGAATCGGCGTGCATTCCACACGCTGATTTTTCTCGTCCTCAACCCGCCTAGGAAACACGGCTATTTACACGCCTGTCCCTCCACTTATAATTATAACTGTTAACAAAGGTATAAACTGGAATAAAAAGGCTTTCAAAATAATTAAGAGTTGTCTTTGAAGATTTTTTTGAAGTATTAAATTATGTTTAATTATGTTTTGAGTTCCATCACCTTATGCACAAAAGACTTGAAAATATCATACTGTTTTTGTTTTGGAAAAAATATTTACGGTTTAAGATATACACTGCTTTAAAAACCACATTTTAGACCATGTTTAGAAATCTCCACCTTAAGGAGTAGGTTAAAAAAAAAACGGGTCAAGAGCGTGTCGGACTCGCGCACCGAGGGTTCCGTACGTATATATATGATGTTGATGATTTTTGTAAAACTGTGCTATTTAGAGACATCGTTTTATTTCTCCTGTAATCAATACATAAACTTCTATTACATAGAATAATTTAAGATTTTTATCTATTCAAACTTCGGAGCTAAGGGGAGGGGTGAACGGTATTTTTTTTACATTTTTCATCATAAGTCGGAAACTATGCTGCCTAAAAAAGAAAAAAATATTTGAAAATGTGCAAATAGTGTCCTTTCATACGATACTCCGCATGCGCTAGTAGCCCCACTTCAAATATTAAATACCCCCTTTCAGTCCCTTTTGCAAAAAAGGGTTATTTTTTTTAATTTCTGTCTGGTTTTTGTAAAATAGTTAGGCATACGTCATCTAAAACTATTCTAAATTTCAAGTTGATAGCATTAGTAGTTGAGATATCCTGGTGTCTAGGGACAGACAGACAGACAGACAGACTTAGTCTCACCATAAGGGTTCCTTTTTACCATTTTGGTACGGAACCCTAAAAACAAAAAATGTCACACTTTATAATTTACTTAGGTTAGTATTTGTGCCAAGTTTCAGGTTTATTAACTCAAGGAATAAGATTTATTCCCCTTTTTCAGCCTTTAAAGGTCTAATTTCGAAAAATTCTTTCATAGCGGATGCCTGCCGTAGTTTCCAACCATAAGCCGAAATATTAGTGATTTTAACTTAAAAAGAACTTTCACTAAAAATTAAATTTTATCGCTTTTTTCATCCCTTAAGGGTTGAAATTCTAACAACACCGCTGCATTAGCTTCCAACCATAACCCTAGATAATATATGTATTTAGTGTTTTTTACTTCGAAAATTAAGGACTTTTATACACAACTTAATCCCTCTTTTTAACCCTTCGGGGGTGGAATTATCAAAAACGCTGAGACACGTATAAATTAATTCTTAATCGTCAGCCTATACATTAAATTTGAAGATCCTAACTTCAAAACTGACGGACTTTCATATAAACTTCCATCCCCTATTTCACCCTCTTATGGGTGGAATTTCGAAAAACCCTTTTTTAGTGGATACCTACTCTTCACAAAGAACACACCCTCCAAATTTCATGTCTCTAGGACCAGCGGTTTAGGCTGTGCGTTGATATATCAGTCAGTCAGTCAGTCAGGACTTTGAATTTTATATATATAGAAGATAGTATTCTCTATTTCTATCAATTAACGACTGCCTCGTTAGTCTAATGGTCACAAGCACGACTGCTGAGCATGAGGGGTGGGTTTGATTCCCAGGTCGGGCAAAGTGTTATTGGATTTTCCATTACAAATTTCTCAGTAGCAGCCCGGAGTCTGGATTTATGCCCGGTTGATGGCAATAAGCTCGCCCCCTATTACATGGGACTTAAACAGAACTGGCGAAAGTGGGTGTACTAAAGGTACACCTCTACCTATCCCTTTGGGGATTGCAGGCGTGATGTTATGTAAATAAGTACTCGGGCCAAATTTGAAGTTTATATATCAAAAGAAATAAGATTCTGTTCATACAAACTATATCGCCTCTTTTTACGCACTCAAAGAGGTAAATTGTTGAAACATCGTTTTTGACGTTTCTATTATTGGACTTATAGGTTATTTATACCAATTTTCAAGTTAATCTAGCCAAGCAGTAAAATCCTTCCTTGTAAATTGACTATCCCTTTTCACCCCATTAGGAGCAGATTTTCAAAAAACCTGATACAATTTATTCTTTATTTTTTTGTTTTCAGTATACATAGATACTGAGTTTCAAGTTAATCGGACCGTGCGTTAAAAATCTTCCATACAAACATTGATATCCCCCAATCCCCCTTTAGGGGGCAGTTTAAAGAAACAAAAAAAATTCAAACTTTATAATTTACTTAGGTTAGTATTTGTGCCAAGTTTCAGGTTTATTAACTCAAGGAATAAGATTTTTCATACAAACAAAATCACCCCTTTTCACCCCCTTAAAGGTTGAATTTCCAAAAACCCCTTCTTAGCTGATGCCTACGTCATAATTTGGAGTTAATAAAGCCACACAGTAGTATCCTCCCTTGTAAAATTGACTACCCCTTTTCACCCCGTTAAGGATAAATTTCTAAAAACTCTGATCAACTTTATTCTTTATATTTGGTTTACAGTATAAATACTTAGTTTCGAGTTAATCGGACCGCGCGTTAAAATTCTTCCATACAAACTGACATCCGCAAATCCCCCATTAGAGGGTAGTTAAAAAAAATGTCACACTTTATAATTTACTTAGGTTAGTATTCGTGCCAAGTTTCAGGTTTGATAACTCAAGGAATAAGATTTATCCCCCTTTTTCACCCCTTAAAGGTCGAATTTCAAAAAATCCCTTCTTAGCGGATGCTATAGTTTCCAACCATAAGCCGAAATATTAGTGATTTTAACTTAAAAAGAACTTTCATTATAAATAACATTTTATCCCGTTTTTTACCCCTTAAGGGCTGAAATTCTATCAACACCGTTGCATTAGCTTCCAACCATAAGCCTAGATAATAAATTTAGTGATTTTTACCGTGAAAATTAAGGACTTCGATACACAACTTCATCCCCCTTTTTAACCCTTTGGGGGTAGAATTATCAAAAACGCTGACACACGTATGGATTAATTTTTAATTGTCAGCCTTTACACCATTTGAAGATCCAAACTTCAAAACTGACGGACTTTCATATAAACTTCCATCCCCTATTTCACCCTCTTAGGGGTGGAATCTCGAAAAACCCTTTCTTAGTGGATACCTACTCTTTACAAAGAACACACCCTCCAAATTTCATGTCTCTAGGACCAGCGGTTTAGGCTGTGCGTTGATATATCAGTCAGTCAGTCAGTCAATCAGTCAGTCAGTCAGTCAGGACTTTGAATTTTATATATATAGATTTGAATTTATTAAGACTTCATTCTTGAATATGGCTAGGAAGTTTATTATAGAAACGTGTACACTGGCATATAAATGAGCCACCTATTTTTTTAAGCCTGGTTGTAGGAACAACAAATTTGTACTTGTTCCTAGTGTTTACATTATGGATATCACTGTATTTTTTAAACATTTAATATTTTTATGTGCATACAAAAGATTTTCATAAATATACTGAGAAGCTACAGTCATTATATTAATGTCTTTAAATTTGTCTCTGAGGGAATGTCTTGGACTTAATTTATAAATTGAACGAATTGCCCTTTTTTGTAAAACAAAAATTGTCTGAATATCGGCAGCATTTCTCCACAACAGAATACCGTACGACATTACACTATGAAAATAACTAAAGTATACTAAGCGGGCTGTCTCTAAATCAGTTAAATCACGAATTTTCTAACGGCGTATGGTGCAGAGCTAAGCCTTTTTGACAATTTATCTATATGGGGGCCCCATTGAAGCTTGGCATCCAAAGTTATGCCTAAAAACACTGTGGTATCTTCGGGTTTCAACTCTTCACCCTTTATGAGCACACTAGTTTTTACTTCACTAGTTTTAACCTGAGGTATTGTAAACTTAATACATTTAGTTTTTGGCTCGTTATGAAGTAGGTTATTAACATTAAACCAGTTAACTACTTTTTCCAGGTCATTATTTACATTGTCAGTAACCAATTGCTGACGTTTGAGTTCAAATAAAAGTGAAGTGTCGTCTGCAAACAACACTATATCATGTTTATCCTTTATGAGGTAAGGCAAGTCATTTATATAAATAAGAAACCAAAATGGGCCATGAATTGAGCCCTGGGGGACCCCCATTCTTACTATAGATCCGGGAGATCTTTTTTCATTAACATCAACTCTCTAAATCCTATCACTTAAATATGAAGTAAGAAGATCCAGGGAGGTATTTCGGATTCCGTAGTGGTGCAGTTTCCTGATTAATGTTTCATGAAGAACGCAATCGAATGCCTTGGACAAATCGCAAAAGATGCCCAAAGCATCGCATTTATCCTCACATGCATTATAAACATGTCCTAAAAGTTCAACACGGGTGGTGGCGGTGACAACGATCAGTAGTCGAACGACCCCTTGTAAAACCGAACTGTTTGTGATGCAGTAATTTATGTTTATTAAAAAATCTTTGCATTTGATCTAAAATAAGTTTTTCGAAAAATTTACTAAAGGTAGGTAGCACCGAAATAGGTCTATAATTAGTAGGGTCTGATGTACTACCCGATTTAAACAACGGTATTATTTTACTGTTTTTCATGACGTATCGTCGTAATCACAAACTGGAACGTTTTCCTTAAGTAAGGCCTCTGCAGCAGTGGGTGATAAGTGTAGAGATTTAGTAGTTGATACGGGAATCTCTGCAAAGAAATTTTCAAAGGCCGCGGCGACTTGAGAAACTGATTGAATTATATTGTCATCAATAGCAAGGCTGTAGTCACTACTTCAGTTACATGACCTTCCCGTTTCACTATTAATGATATTCCATGTCATTTTAATTACATTACTACTATTTTTAATTTTTTAATACAAGTAACGTGACTTTGCCATACAACAAACATTTTTAAATAATTTTGAATAATTCTTAACATATAGATTAAATTCAGCAGTGTTCATATTAGCCCGTTCATTATACAACTCAATTTCTGCTATACAACGCAACTACAACAGTCGTTTTCTACTTTTATGTATACCAATGGTGGCCCAGTCACTGAAAGAAGCATTACTATTAACTGATAATGTCTTTGGAATGAAAATGTTATCAAATTGTGTGCAATACATACAAAAAAAATCATTATAATGTTGATTAGAGTAATTTATCAGTTTTGTCAACTAATGCTGCCCGCATTAGTTGACAAAACTGGTAAATTACTTAAAAGTTTAGTTTTAAATGTTTCCAAGCGCTTATTAGTTTTTGGGTTAACAGTGATATCTTTTTTAATAACTTTTTTGTTCGGATTTGGAATGCTGATCAATTGTCCGCAATGATCTGAGTCTATTAGATTAATAATTTCTTTGTGGGTTGGTATAACATCTGTATAAATGTTATCTAGGCATGTGGCACTAGTGGGAGTTATTCTTGTTGGCTCCAAAAATTGGTGAGCAAGATTGTATGACTGAAACAAACTTATAATTTTAGTACTTAACCCATAATGTTCTAATAAATTAACATTAAAATCACCACAAGCAATGATAGACTTATTTGAATTACAGATTTTGTGCAACACATCATCCATAACCTTTTCAAAACAATCATACAATCCTGAAGGAGGTCTGTACACACTAATATAATGAACTGCTCCAATTCTATACAGGCTATTTCAATTGTCTGCTCAACAGAAAGGCTCACAATGTCCTTGCGGTCTTTAAATCTAAGCTGATTATTCACTAAAGTTAATGAGCCATCATGTATAGCATTTACTCTGCTGAACGAACTACCAACCTGGTGGTTACTAAAATTGAACATGAACTGGTGGGTTTTAAGCCAATGTTCTGTCATACAAAGAATATCTATGTTGTTACAATTTAGGAATAATTCTACTTCTAAATCTTAGTTCCCCTTGAATGTTTTGATGCACCAAGTTGATACTATTTAATTTTTTTCATTTGATGTATTATTTGCCTTCTTAACATTTTTGCAAGAGGTTGCCTCCATTGTCCTAATTTATAATTTAAATGATAATCAATATCATCAATTGTTACCAAATTATTGGCAGAATAGTTTAAAATTACGCTGCATTACTCAAAAGAAGCAACTTGTTTAGCCAAATCTTTGGCTGAAATAGTAAAAAAATATGATAGCGACACAGTGAAACACTTTGCTAACAAACTGTATTATGATGCATACGTGTTAATCTATTACCTTTGAAAGGAGGTTGGGGTCTCCGCCAGCTTCGATTAGGAGCACGCTGGTGCCGGCGAGGGCGAGCCGTGCAGCCGCGACCGCACCGGCCGCGCCCGCGCCCACCACGATGTAGTCGAACCGTTGACCCTCTGTTTATATAAGGGACATCATTCCATCTCTATGCAAAGAAGCGTTTGCTCTACAGTGGGACAATCAGAGACTGATGTTTATAAAATATCGTACTTTAAGATTAACAAGTATATCCGTTATGGGAACCTTCACCCACAATCAAACTCCGGTCATTACGATCAGGACTCTCCCTAGGGATCCTGTGATATCACTGATTTCAGCTTTCACAGACCTTGAACGTATGATCTAACATTTCCTAGCCAATGAGTACACATCTCAATTTTCCGCTCGTGAATGTTGGGGAACATTCGGACCAATATGTGAATGATGCAATATCGGATATTGCCGGAACTAGTAATCAGAGAACTTTTAACTATCCACTCAGGTAATGGAAACGGTTCGCGCAAGCTATACCAGTATTACCTGGCCTTTTTATGCGACAGTGATTTATCCGTATTTTAGAAAACAATACTAGTACAGCAACGCAAAAAAAGGTAATAGCAAAGTGACTGCCGACCACGGGGTCATGGGTTCACCCACCAGGAATGTTATATAACAGCAAACATAGAGTTATTATGTGCTTGGTTAGAAAACTGACCCACTTGTTGGCGTGTGTGGCAGCTCCTGAGTCCTAGGCCCGTATTAATAAACGTTCCTCAGGCTAAGAGCTCGCACTTGAAAACGGTCTTGAGGTCATGATCGTATTAATAAACATAATAATTTATGTACTCAAGTTACGGCTTGGGTTTGCGTTATCAGCCGAGTCATGGACTGATTAATCGACACTTAAGTATACAATAGGTGTGTTTACTTGAAGTGTATAAATTTAAGGCCCGTATTAATAAACGTTCCGCAGAGACGTACTCAAGTGCGTTATTATTACGATATCAGCATCTCAAGATCATTACCTACTGATTAATAAACACATGAAAACAGTATCTCAGTTACCAAGATCAGCTCCTCAAGGCGCTGTACTTGATTCAAATTCAAATTCTTTATTGCATTCATGTGTACATTTAGTTGTTACATTTTAAGGAAGTTCCAACATGAAACCGATTACGTCGATGATGAACGATTACGTCACATTGACTGAAGTTTAGAATGACATTCATCACATTTCGTTCTTGATAAGTCGTAAGATTTATTGAAATGTATTTTGTTAAAGCTTTAATGTATAGCGCTGTATCAGGTTATAAATATTTCTAGGGGAAATTGGAAGACCTCTGTTACTGTATTTCACCACCGAGTATTTTTATTAATGTGACTCTTTAACAAATCTGGATCATTTTTCGGGTTCCATAGTCAACAAGGAACCTCACAGTGTTGCCGTCCGTCTGTCTGCACTTCCCGCTTAGCTCAGAGACTTGTGACTCTTACTAGATAATCGCGCCGACAAAGCGGTAAAATAAAAGCTCGAAAACATAATTTTTTCTGGGTAGGTGCCTCCCTTGCATGTAAAGTGGGGATGATATTTTTTTTTTCGTCTATCCCATGGTGTGGTATCGTTGGACAGGTCTTTCAAAACTAATGCGGATCTGTAAAAACTTACATTATTTTAAAACTTATTAACTTATTAAAAAAATAAAAGGAAAACTATCACAGCTAAGTAGTCTCTACAAGTTAACGACTAATAGTCGACCAACTTACATCTGCAGTTGGAAAATTGACCGTGACATATATCGATGTATAGGAGAACATATTTTTCAACTACAATGTTAAGTTTGTTTTTGGGATAAATTCATCTCAACTACGGAACCCTTTATTGTGCGTGGTCCGACACGCACTTGGTCGTTTTTAGGGTTCCGTACCAAAATGGTAAAAAGGAACCCTTATGGTGAGACTAAGTCTGTCTGTCTGTCACACCTGGATATATCAAGAACTACTAATGCTATCAACTTGAACTTTAGAATAGTTTTAGATGACGTTTGCCCAACTATTTTGCAAATAAGATTTTTTTTTTTTAAATATACCTTTTTTGCAAAAGGGACTGAAAGGGGGTCTTAAAAATTTGAAGTGGGGCTACTAGGGCCTGTGGGGTATCATATGAAAGAGCGCTGTTTGCACATTCTCAACCATTTATTTTTATTTTTTTAGGCAGCACAGTCTCCGACTTTTGATGAAAAATGTAAAAAAAAAAACTTTTTGTAAAAAAAATAACCGACTTCCAAAAAAACACTTTGTAAAAAGTGAAAACTGACCCACTAAAAACGGAAAAATTAAAAACCTTTTTGTAAAAAAAAATAACCGACTTCCAAAAAAACACTACAAAGTGAAAAATAACTTTTATTTCGGAAGTCGGTGTCTTTGGATCTGTATTTTAGTTTTTTGCCACCGACTTTTTTTTGGAAGTCGGTTATTTTTTTTTACAAAAAGTTTTTTAATTTTTCCGTTTTTAGTGGGTCAGTTTTTAATTTATCTAAGTTACAATAGCCTAAAGTTAACTGCTCATCACTTTTTACAAAATTGTTGTTGAGGAGTTCTCCTGGTAAGAACCAGGAGAACTGCCACATTGCACACATTGCCACTGTGCATTGTGACGAGCATAAATTGCTTAGCAACCGTATTAAAGTACCTAATCGAATCGCAACCCGTTAAATACTTATTATTATCTCGTTCTGGTGGCCATCTGTGGTCTCCATCATCAGTTCCACTTCACCAAATAGTGATTTTCGGGAGCAAATGCACGAGTTACTATAAAAAATACCCAAATCGGTTTGCCTATAAAATTCGAGGGTTTCCCTCGATTTCCATGAGATCCCGTCATCAGATTCTGATTTGGTGGAAATGGGACCACCTCGGGAGCAACGATGTCTCTAAATAGCACAGTTTTTCAGAAATCATCAACATCATTTTATACGTACGGGCCCTCGGTGCGCGAGTCCGACTCGCTCTTGTCCGGTTTTTTTTTTAATGTTCACTTGGTAACTCAAAAGGATTCGAGGCATCCGAGATAAGTCACGGTCAATTCTCCAACTGTAAATGTAAGTTGGTTGAATAATTACTCGTTAACTTGTAAAGCCTAATTAGCTGTGATAGATTTCCTTTTAATTTAACTTAGCACTTTAACGACGACTCGTCTTTGTGTTCCTATTAATTAAATGGAATTTAATTTCTATGACATTGTATTTTACAATAATTTTCTACATTGTATTTAATAATTCTTCTACATTGTATTTGACAGTAGTTAACGATTTCCTTGACCTTGCCATTGTATTTAGTTTAATTTCGACTTATTGTTCTAATACTCCTAATTTCAATTCTTTGAAATATTTGTATGCTGGAAACAGCAGAATATTATGGACACGTGTGTAACATCTTTGTAACAACATTATTCTAACAAATAAATACTTACTTACTTGCTTACTACTTACTTAAAGCTGGTTAAAATGGTTTTCACAGACCCGCAATATTTTGAACGACCGGTCCAACATCCCATACCTCACTCCAAACCATGGGATAGACGAGAAAAAAAAATATCATCCACACTTTACGTGCTAGAGAGGTACCTACCCTAAAAAATGTTTTTTTCAAGATTTTATTTTATCACTTTGTCGGTGTGATTAATAAGTCAATAAGAGTCTCTGAGTTAAGCCGGGGACAGACAGACAGACGGACATGGCAAAACTATAAGGGTTCCTCGTTGACTACGGAACCCTAAAAATGATCCAAATTTGTTCAAGAGTCACATTAATAAAAGACTCATTGGTGAAATACAGTAACATTGCCCCAGAATTAGCCGTCCTATTAACTTTAAGGTTTTATGCTACAGCATCATTTCAAGTAGATTACTCGTACCTACCTATGTAAATATTGTAAGTATCATTTATTTAATTACTTAAACGAAATAAGAACACAAAATATTTAACAATTCAAGGTTTTCTTGGGTAGAAAACAACTTTATAACGTGATACAGCGCTACGAGTATTCATTAAAGTTTTAACAAAACACAAGTATTTCAATAAATCTTACGACTTAGCATTAACGATATATATATACTTCAGTCAATGTGACGTCATCGTACGTGCAGCGCCTTGAGGAGCTGATCCTGTAACTGAGATACTTTTTTCATGTGTTTATTCCATGAGTAAAATGTAATTCCATATTTAGATGCTGATATCGTAATAATGGCGTATCAAATGATTACGCACTTGTTCATAATTGGGGAACGTTTGTTAATACGGGCACTAGACTCTGGGGCTCCGGAGCTCAGTGGACCTGCTGGAGTGCACTCCGTACTGTACATTTATTATATATCTGAGGCGTGTTGAGACACTCGAGCGAAGCGTATTAGTAGCAACAGTGTTCATGAATATCACTCTAGCAGAGAGTGGCTGTTTTGTGTACTTCTATTTAGAACATGTATGCGTCTTTGATAGAACATAATAGTGTATTGAGTACTCTCTGATATACAATGGTCTCTGTACTCTCATGAAACATGAGGCTTCAGGAGCTAAGGTGATTCATCGGGTTCATTCGAGCAATCAAGTCTGGTCAAACCACGCTGGGGTCGGTGCATTTCATTCATTCACGAGGGTCGCTTTTCGCGCAAAATTTGAAAATTAAAAATCAAAGTTTTGCAAACTGTACCGTGTGACATATCTAATGAAAGTTGGGACTCAGTTGAGACTCAGGCAGAGCCTAGTTGTGATAGTCTATATCTAAATATATAATTATATAGTGCCTAAATTGGTGATGTTCTTCAGAAAGGTCAGGTGCGTAGTACTCGCAACCGGCGTGCGTGTATGACTAGATGTATGAACGTAGGCGAAGAAAAAGGAGTATGTAAGGAGCGTAGTAAGTGGCGTTCTATAGTTTCTGCCTACCCCCATGGGAAGAAGGCGTGAGTTTATGTATGTGTATAATTATACAGGGTGTTTGGCAGAACGTTGAACATACGAAAATGGTGGGTAGGTGGGGTCATCTGCTACTTACTCAGCCCTAATTTATTTGGCCCTGGCCGACTGGGTATTTAAAAAAAAAAAAAAAAAGTTTTTTTCTTGTTTCACCACTTTCCTAACTTTAAAGTGTATTTTTTTTATTAAAAATGGGCAATAAAACAGGCAATTTTTTTTTTTTAAATCTTTGATGTTGGCAGATTCTTATAAAATTATTGCTTTGTTCAGATGTTAGCTAGAAAAAAAGTTATGAGTCCTCAAACTTACAGAAAGATGTAAAAAATACTTGAATGTTAATTTCAACTTGCATTTAAAAAAAAACAAAAAATGATTGAGGAGTTCCAATTCTAGCAAAACATCCCTAGTGTGTGAGCTTTCTAATGGTATGTAATTTGCTTTTATAAAAAAAAAACTTTAAGAGTTATTTCATAATTTTATCAAGTAGGAAATTTTTGACTAAACTCTACCTTTACGGAAAGTTAAATGTTTTGCGAAATTTAATACTGCAAAGTTGGTAAAAATTATGGATCGACGGCTTGCCAGTAGCAGTGGTGCAAATTGACATTCACTATTCCCTTGAGATGGTTACACAAAGCAGGTAGAAATTTTGTTTCACTCTTGCGCAGTCATAGCGTATTTTTGCTCTCTTTCGCTCTCGTGGCACCGTGACGCGTCAGAATGAATTCTTGACGAAACTCTACCTTTACGGAAAGTTAAATGTTTTGCGAAATTTAATACTGCAAAGTTGGTAAAAATTAAATGATCGATTGAAATTATGCTGTACCAGTTAGGTGCGTTAATGAAACAATTAAATAATTTTAAATAATTTATTTAAATAATAAATCATATTAGATGTTCAAATTGACGCCCTTCATTCGCAATACAGGTGCGGCATCTACGTCTGATTTCTACAGTTGTTGTGCGCAGCAGCATCTCCTGTCGCATAACTTCGAAAGCAGCATTAATTCGATTTATCAAATCTTCCCGACTTTCTACTTCTGTAGTGTAAACTAGTTCCTTTGCCCTTCCCCACACGTGAAAATCGAGCGGAGTGAGGTCGGGCGATCGCGGAGGCCAGGGAATTGGTCCTCCCCTGCCAATCCACGAATTTGGGAAACAATTATCCAAATGCTCACGTACAACTAGACTAAAGTGAGCTGGGCAACCATCGTGTTGAAAGACAATAGGCCTGTTTATGTTTACTTGGAACACTTCTTCCACTAATGGTGGTAAATCATTTATCAAAAAATCCAAGTAGTTGTTCGCGTTGATGTTGTCGGGCAAATAATGAGGCCCTATTAGCTTATCGCCAATCACTCCTGCCCAGACATTCACACTGAATCTCCTCTGGAAGCCTCTTTGTCTCTTCACGTGTGGGTTTTGATTTTTAAGTGCCCAATGGTGAAGATTGTGATAATTGACAATCCCTTCTTTGTCAAATTTGGACTCGTCTGTCCACAAAATACTTTTTAAAAAGTTAACGTCGTCCACATCGGTATGCAGCAAATGGCGACAAAATTGCACACGTCTCCCAAAATCACTGTCATCGAGACCTAGAACAAACAAAACATGTCTAAGAATTGATTTCAATACTGAATCTTTTCTTCCTCCGAGTTCAAACTCTACAATTATCCAAATTTTTCATCTTCAATTTTTAAGTACACTAATTGGCTTTATGGCTTAGCCATAAAGACGTAAGACCAAATTCACAAAAGGGCGTGCGACTTTCCAATTTTGTTCTAAAAAGGACCCATAAGTGCTGGCAAGTTTACCTACGCTGACCACCTGCGCAAACCGAATCCGAAATCCGAATCCTGTAAGCGCTGGCCGCCTGATTGTTACGTGAATGCGGCCGAATAGGAATAGTTTATTGAATTTAATTTGAAATTAGAATTGAATGCGCTAAAAACAACATGAGGCAAAACAACTAATAAAGAAAGTGACGAAATCAAAGTTAAATGGAACGATCAATTGAACTGTCTCATAATTTACTACATTCCACAAAATCGTATCAGATGCAGTGCATAAACGGCTTAATCTTACCTTGCACTGGAGTGTAGTGAAAAGCATGTCTACCATCTTGCCGGAGAACAGACCACACTTTCCATATGCTTAAGCCAAGTATTGAAGCTATCTGTCTAATGCTTTTGGTAGGATCCGCGTCAAACTCGGCAAGAACTTGTTCGTCAATGGTAGCATCGGGTCGTGCTGCGTTCACTCGTGGTTCTTGTAAGTTCAGGTTACCGGTTTGTCGTAAACGTCGGTAAGTACTCGCAAACGTCTGATGACTGGGTACTCGGCGGTTGGGATAACGCTCTTGATAAATTCTTCGCGCTTCACGCGAATTTGTATTAGCGCTTCCATACGCTAACAACATGTCCGCGTATTCCTCACTGGTAAAAGCAGCCATTTCTTTACCAATAACAACAGGTAACAGTAATAACAAAAACTTAACAAACTTAAACTTAAACTTAACTAGTGATAACAATAAAAGAAAACGAAGTGAACAAAAACAAACGTAAGCGTAACGGGCACGTGAGATCGCAGAGGCAGTTAAGTCTCGACTGAATAAAAGAAAAGAATTCATTCTGAGGCGTCACGGTGCCACGAGAGCGAAAGAGAGCAAAAATACGCTATGACTGCGCAAGAGTGAAACAAAATTTCTACCTGCTTTGTGTAACCATCTCAAGGGAATAGTGAATGTCAATTTGCACTACTGCTACTGGCAAGCCGTCGATCCATAATTTTTACCAACTTTGCAGTATTAAATTTCGCAAAACATTTAACTTTCCGTAAAGGTAGAGTTTAGTCAAAAATTTCCTACTTGATAAAATTATGAAATAACTCTTAAAGTTTTTTTTTTATAAAAGCAAATTACATACCATTAGAAAGCTCACACACTAGGGATGTTTTGCTAGAATTGGAACTCCTCAATCATTTTTTGTTTTTTTTTAAATGCAAGTTGAAATTAACATTCAAGTATTTTTTACATCTTTCTGTAAGTTTGAGGACTCATAACTTTTTTTCTAGCTAACATCTGAACAAAGCAATAATTTTATAAGAATCTGCCAACATCAAAGATTTAAAAAAAAAAAAATTGTCTGTTTTATTGCCCATTTTTAATAAAAAAAATACACTTTAAAGTTAGGAAAGTGGTGAAACAAGAAAAAAACTTTTTTTTTTTTTTTAAATATACCCAGTCGGCCAGGGCCAAATAAATTAGGGCTGAGTAAGTAGCAGATGACCCCACCTACCCACCATTTTCGTATGTTCAACGTTCTGCCAAACACCCTGTATATACAGGGTGTTTCGCGCATGGACCGACACAATTTTTTGGGGGGTTGGGAAGGCATTTGCGAGGTTTCACCCAAAGACCCGATGTCCTAAGTGTCACGGTTATTAAGATAAGATGTTTTTGATTTTTTCTCAAAATTACCCGGAATTTCGCCTTTAAATCGTCAATAAGTACCGAGATTTTTAGGCCACGACTTGTTCAATCATAGATACAATAACATTTCCATTGTTTTTCACGTAGAAGAAAATAGAGGAAGGGGAAGAAATAGAAAATCAGAAGTAAAATAACTGTGGAAGAACCGTTTGTATGCTGGTCGTAGACCATTTTATAAAGTCGAACTCAAATTATTTATTTCAGATAGGCACATAAAAGGCACTTCTGAACGTCAAAATTTATTCTAGTCGCCTCTTCCAAAAAGTAGTTTCGTATGGAAAATAATGGGCAAAGAACTCCATCGTAACTTTTTAATGTTTTACAATATTTTGTATACATTAATTACATAATTATGTGTGAAGAAGATGTACCTAGAATACAATTACTACACCACAATGCAATCAAGCAACGACAGATAAATGAACTATGTGATATATACGAGTATGTACATGGTGCTCACATACATATTTACAAACATTGCTAGTAGGTTATTGCTTGGCTGTCATATAAAATAACTGTGAAAGTACTGTAAGTCACAATCAATATTTACCTTTCAGCACAACTCCTTCAGGCATTGAATAGGAATCGGTCAGCATCGCCTGCACCCCCCACAGCACACATGCTGACACTAGGACGACCAGGAATCTGGACATAGCAAACCATTAAACTAAAATTACCTAATAGTTTAAACACACAACGCCGTCCCTAGCGAATAAAATGGTAATTGTAAGAACTAAATTTTACAGGAGAAATGGTAAACAACTAAAAAAAAAATTTTAACACTGTTGGAATATCGGTCTAGAACAGAATATTAATTATAGTTGCTTAGCTAACCGGACAAGTGCGAGTTGAACTCGCGTGGTGAGGGTTCCGTACAGTGAATATGTTATCTAGAATGATCCCAAGAACAAAAGTACCTAGCATTATATTTGAAAAACATGTTCTCCCATACATTCTAACTGCAAATAAAGAAAGAAAAATAATTTTATTTGTCACAGAAAAACGTGCGTACGAAAACATGATATGTAATAAACTCGAAGGTAAACATTACACAAAACAGATCTAAGTACATATTATAATCACGATCACAAACAAACAAATAGTCTGCAGCTGCACGTCATGGCAAATGTAACTCAAAAGTTTGTACGCACAATAGAAAGAGTTCACCGTGTTATGTTAACACAATAGACTTCATATAGGTTTTCCTGTTATCTATAAGTAAAGAACTATTTTCTGTATTTTGTACTTTCAGAGATAAAGAGAAAATGGTCCATTTTCATCAGACCTTAACCCCCTTATTCTAAAACAAGGTTTATCTTCAGACCCAGGTTTAAAACATGGAGCCATTATTGAATTTCGAACTTTATTCCGACTATGGTAAAGTTCCTAAACACAAAACTGACAACTTAGTACTGAACTAAGTTTTCAGTTTTGTATAAAGAACGGTATTTCAATCACTGTTACGTTCTTATTACAAAAACTGGCTCCATGGTTTAAGCCATGTCAAAATATAAATCTTGTTTTGTAATAAGGCGGTAAGGGTTCAGTTTTTTCCTTTTAGGGTATGGAACCCTTAAACGAAAAATTAAAATATAAAACTAGACTATGTTAACAAAATCTTGAAATTCAGGATATTTGAAAGAAAGAAGACGAAGACTAATTTATTTTCACACAACAGTCAAAGACGAGGTAAGTACAGTAATCGAAAATCTTTTGCCAGAAGTTTCAAAGGAAAGATATTTAAATTCATACAATGAGTGTGTGTGGCGAGCAAACAAGAAAATAAAATATTATAGACAAACTATTTTTTTTTACTTTCCTTATATTCGAAATGAAAAGTAGAGTGTTATACAAGGGTCGAAAGGAATCAATTCCCATACGAGGTATTTAGACTATAGTCCGAGTGGAAATTGGTGACTTTTACCCGTGTTAAACACTCTACTTTCAATCTACTATTCCCTTACGTTTAATAATAAATTGCTCTAATTTTAATATTAACTTTAAATAGTTATTATCTTACCAATATTGTTTATTTATGTTTTAATAAAAAATTTGTGAGGAAAGTAAATAAAAACCTGATTAGTTAATAATCAGGTTTTTATTTACTTTCCTCTTACTCGAAATGAAAAGCAGTTTACCTTGGGCGAAAGACCTTTTTAGGCACTCGAACTATTGGCGGCCGCGCACGAGCGCGCTAGTGCCTAACTATTGGCGGCCGCGCACGAGCGCGCTAGTGCCTAACTATTGGCGGCCGCGCACGAGCGCGCTAGTGCCTAAATAGGTCCCGTTCATTCCAAAGATAGCAAATGCGAATTAAATGGCTTGCTGATAGATTCAAAGTGTTCTTTAAAATTTCATGGAAATTGTTCTAAACTGGTGTCGCGTAACGTGACAACTCGCGCCGGTCTGCACGAACCTTTACGAGTTATGCAAGCTTTTATCATAATTTATTTCCAGATTTTAACATAATGAACACTTTTTGCGAAGAGTTTCGCAATTATATTATTTTAAATTTAATTGTCCTGCCACAATTTGCCAGTGACGATGGCGTGAGTCATGTGAAATATTAGTATATATATTATATTATTATTTCAGTGTCGTCGATCTCTCCGGAATGGAGAAATTAATTATGGCATCCCCCAAGGTAGTATACTCGGCCCCATACTCTTTCAAATCTACGTAAACGACCTTTGCAAGATGAAATTGCGTAACTGTGGCATCTACGCGTACGCAGATGACACTGCAATCCTCGTTTACGGACCTTCTTGGGACATGGTGAAGACTACTGCAGAAGAAGCCCTGTCCAAGATAATGAAATGGCTGAACTCTAACCTTCTGACACTCAAATTAACCAAAACCACTTACATTCCAATCGCAATCCGACGTAACACGAGGCCGTCACATGCCTTCAGTATTACAGCTCACTCACGCTCAAATCCAGTACCATCTTGTGACTGTCCAACTCTTACTAGATCTGACAATATAAAATCGGACAGATTGATGATGGACTAAGATGAGACAAACAGATTGCTGCCCTTACCACAAGAACAATGCGCCTTATACACGTCTTTAAGTCACTGAGAGAGTCGGCCAAACTGGACACTCTGAAGATGGTGTATTATGCACTTTGCCAATCTGTTATTGGGTATTGTATTACTGCATGGGGCGGAGCAACGAAAACTAAAAAATGTTAAAGAGTAGAAAGAGCACAAAGAGCAATGCTTAAAGCAATGACAAGAAAACCCTAGAGATTCCCGACCACTGAACTATACTCTAACTGCAAAGTCCTTACGGTACGTCAGCTTTTTGTGCTTCGATCGATTATCAGAACTCATGCTAAGCTGCCGCCGCCAAATCTAGATAAGCGATTACAACTCATCACTGGATCTCAACATAAAACCACTTTCGCAACGCATCAATTTAAATACTTAGTAGTAACATTTACAATAAAATTAATAAAAAATTAAAAATCCTAAATCTCAAAACCGAAGTAACAGAGTAGCTACCCGTACTAGAGAGGGACTATGACTACATGGAGTCTCTACTTACTTTCATTTCCTAATCTTTTACGCACCCCGATTTCGTTAACATACACACAATATAACATGCACGCACGCACCCTCCTTCCACCCCACCTTATCACACATACACACACTCCCACACAATACTTACCTTCCACTACATGCACACACACCCCCACACACATATACATACAATCACATAAATTATTGCAGCGGTAGAACGACACCTTTTGTAAATTGTTGCAACAGTTAAAGTGTATAAGAATTTTGTGGCCGTACACTGTTTCTCAAAATACAGGTTATAACCTAGTTTTAGAGGCAGGGAGTTAAAAATTTAAGAACAGATTTTACAACAAACATAATTATTATAATCTATAACGTTCTACTCACTGATTGTTGCTGTAACTATCTGTACATTTTTTTTTATGAATAAACAGACAAACTCAAACTCAAAATTCTAACCAGGTCGGAACCACAATCACAGCTAGTTCAAAACAATCGACAAAACAAAAGTTCAGACAGCTTTTAATTAGCTCATAAATATTAATCGACACGCTTTTGTTTTACGAATAGATCACGATTTTTGTTGAGACGATAATGTCTGTTTGCTATCCTCCAACAGGGCTTATATTCTTAAAAATAAATAATTGCTTCTCTCTCGGCCGCACGTCGCTGTATTTACTGTCTGTTGTATAGTATAACTATAACTAGCTTTAATTACTCACAAAAGCACTCGTGGATGTTTATGACAAACAATCTCGTGCCTACTAATACACATTTTAAAGTTACCAAAATCTATCTTTGTTTGATTCTGTACTGGAAGATGTGTTAAAAAAACTTAGTACTAATTAAATAGTAAGTCAATAATCATAAGGTGGTGATTTTAATATTATCTTATTAGAAAATAACTCGAACATTGTCAGATTATATTAGTATATTAGTATTAGTCTTTTTAGGTCAATTGATTTGTCAAACGTTTTTATTGAACCATCCCGAGTGACAGCTTTTTCTGCCACTTCTTTATATAATATTTGTTTGTAATTGTGATTACTTACACAAACAAATTGTAAATAAGTTGCCATCTGATCACAGTGGCCAAACAATAACATTTTGCTCCTTTATACCTTTACAAAAAACTCAATTAAGGTTTAAGCCAATAACAAGTAAAAATTTTGAGAACTTAAATAATTCTTTGGCCAGTACATTAGGTGTCAGAGATTTAATAATATTTATGACCCAAATGAGTTCGACGCCGAGTTCTTTTCACTATTAAACACGCAATTTAATGACACTTTTCCATTGAAGACTAAAAGTATTTACAAAAAGTTCATATTTAGTGATTGGGCGACTCCAAGTATTCGTAAAAGTAGGGAAAATCTTTTTGAACTTCATGGCTTAAAGCAACATAATATGAATAATACAATATTTCATCAATATGTTGCAAAATATTCTAAAACTTTTAAAAGTATGTGCAAAATAGCTAAAGCTCTTTATATTAGCAATAAAATAAAATCAGCTGATGATAAAATAAAAACTACCTGACAAATAATAAATAATGAAACAGGTAAGAAAAAACAGCGTAATACTGAATTAAATTCAGAGACTGCACTTGGCCCCATCACTTCAGAGGTAGAAATAGCTCAGGAATTTGAAAACTTTTTGCTAATACTCCGCTTAAAACTACTGAAACTTTAAATTCCTCACCCGCGCTTTCTGCTGCCTTACTTAGAAATAATGTAAAGGATACCCTTTGGAGTTTAGATTTCAGCATACAAACCCCCAGGCGGTTATAAAAACTTTTCATCATCAATCAACTCAGCCTATCGCAGTCCACTGCTGGACATAGGCCTCTCCCAGGCTGCGCCACAACACCCTGTCCTCCGCCTTACGCATCCAGTCTGACCCAGCCATCTTCTTAAGGTCGTCGGTCCATCTAGCTGGGGGGCGTCCCACACTACGCTTGCCGATACGTGGTCTTCACTCCAGGACTCGTCTGCTCCATCGGCCATCGGTCCTTCGACAAACATGGCCAGCCCACTGCCACTTCAGTTTGCTTACTCTGCAAGCTATGTCGGTAACTCCGGTTCTTTTCCGGATAATTTCATTCCTGATTTTATCCTTCAAAGAGACTCCAAGCATAGCCCGCTCCATAGCGCGCTGGGCGACCTTGAATTTGTGGACCAGCCCGACTGTCAGTGTCCACGTTTCGGCACCGTATGTCATGACGGGCAGGACGCACTGGTTAAAGACCTTAGTCTTCAAACATTGCGGGATAGGCGACGAGAAGACTTGACGCAGTTTTCCAAATGCCGCCCAACCCAACTGGATCCTTCTGTCGGCTTCTTCCTCAAAGTTGTGTCTACCGAGCTGAATGACTTGTCCTAGGTAGACATACTCCTTCACAACTTCGAGAAGCGACCCTTCGATGTGGATTGGACTCGGCAAGACGTGCGTATTGTACATGACTTTTGTCTTGTCCAAATTCATGCCGAGGCCAACCCGCCGAGAGGCTCCATTTAGGCTGTGCAGCATCCGGTCTAACTGTTCCAGCGTCTCTGCGATTATGACGATGTCATCAGCAAAGCGAAGGTGTGAGATGTACTCGCCGTTAACGTTGATACCCTGTCCAGTCCATTCCAGCGTCTTGAAGACGTCCTCCAACGCATTGGTGAACAGTTTTGGGGATATCACATCCCCCTGCCTCACCCCTCTGAGCAACTGCTCATCCAACTGGATGGGGCTGGTTTTCTGATCTTGGATCTGGACAGTCATCGTGGCAGCGTCATACAAACATCTCAACACTTCTATGTAGCGCCAGTCAATTCGACATCGTTGCAGAGAGGCCAGAACTGCCCATATTTCGATGGAGTCGAAGGCTTTCTCGTAAAAACTTTTAAAGATCTTAAAATTAAATCAACAGAAGATCTCTGGGGCATGTCTGTAAAAGTCTGTAGATCTATAATCGAAACCATTGCACCCTATTTAGCTTTTATATTTAACACCAGTGTGGACCTAGGAGTCTTTCCGGATCTAATGAAATATAGTCACGTAGTTCCCTTGTTCAAATCCGGAGATAGTAAAGAACCCAACAATTATAGGCCTGTGTCAATTCTGCGAGTTCTCAATCTTTCATGAACACAGTACGGTTTTACTAAAGGGCGTTGTACCACTGACCGGGCGTGTTACCCTAATAAAGAACATTTTTAACGCCTGGGAGGAAGTACAAGATGCCATTGGAATTTGACCTCTCTAAGGCGTTCGATTGCGTAAACCATGAGACACTTTTGCTAAAACTAGAGCACTATGGGATTAGCAATGCAGCTCTTGATTTATTAAGATCATACCTAAAAGATAGAAATGTTAAAGTTCAAGTAAACTATGATGTAACCAATACTTTGTATCAATATTTTAATTTAAAAGAGTGTCCGTGGAGTTTCTTGCCCGTTCTTCTCCATAGGAACCTACTATTTGGAATTGGTAACTAGCTTCATATTTGTAACTGACCGACTTCTTGACAATTCAAAAGTGCCTGTAAATGGTTTAATTGAAATAAATGCTTTGAGTTTGAGTAAATAATGTTTCTCTGAAATCTAGATATTATATAACAAAGAATAAGCATAACCCCGCAATTTTTTTAATGTCTCTGTAACGAAAATGTGATGACTGTTCAACACGGCGAGATGGGGTCGACTCTGATGTTTTATAAAATACAACCCGTTGACAGGGAGTTATTAATGAGTGCTGTAATGTCGCGGGGTGACAGGCGGGGTCAACAGGGGCAACAGGCACGCGGCATCAGAACCAAAGAGTTCGCGACGGATAACCACGATTATTTTGTTAAAACAACATAAAAGTTGATCTCAGCATGACGTAGTGACACATCATATTTTATTAGGGCTGCACATTATAACTAAAACACCAAGGTTTTTATAATTTTTTTGGTGACATTTTAAGCATTTAATTCGCTAGGTCATCTCTACGGATCATCCTTTATGAATATCGAATTGGAAAACTTAAGGGAAAATCTGAATATTAGAGAAGTTTGAATGTTATAGCAGTATGTTTGTACCTGTAGGTATATCCTTCACAGTTTTGAGAGTAGACCTTTTGTGTATCTCGCCTGTGGTGGTGCGTGTCGCGGCGGAAATTGTCAGGGAAATGGATTAAATCCAATTGACGACATACACCGGTCATTTCCGGTGCAGTGCATGTGTTGCGCTAAAGTACACATGCTATTACTAAAGCGTACGGCGCGGTGTCCGCGTAACAACACGTGGGTGTACGTCATTATCTGATTGTTTTTAATAATCGTAAGTAAGTTGATATGTCTTGTATGACGTTATATTACGTTACGTTGATATGTCGTTGTTATACGTTATATTACGTTACGTTGATATGTCGTTGTTATACGTTATATTACGTTACGTTGATATGTCGTTGTTATACGTTATATTACGTTACGTTGATATGTCGTTGTTATACGTTATATAACGTTACGTTGATATGTCGTTGTTATACGTTATATTACGTTACGTTGATATGTCGTTGTTATACGTTATATTACGTTACGTTGATATGTCGTTGTTATACGTTATATTACGTTACGTTGATATGTCGTTGTTATACGAGTAGCTGTAGCTTTATTTTCCTTTATTCCGGGCGCCCATTATCCTGGAGGCTTTTATTTAGATACGTTTTGTTTACGTTATTTCTGCTTGAGTATAGTTTTCGACGATTATTATATATATATTTTTTTTTGTATAATGGTTTGTGCTAGCTAACGTATGGCAAATAATTTAATTTAACGTTTTGTGTTGCGTAATGCAAACTATTTTATATTGTATTGTATAGCTTCAAGTTTTATATGAGAACAGACAACTGTGCTGCTGGGGAGTTTGTTGCGCCACTTCTTCTTCCCAGCTAAAACACTAGGAAGTGGTGAAGGGGGAGTTTTGGGGGACTGTCTCATGTAATTTTTGACGTTCGAAAAGTGCTGATTCTCAGCCTAGTTTGAATAAATGTCTTTTGATTTTTGATTTTGTCTCATCGTATAGTTGCCGAGATCGTGATATCATGTGCCCCTTGAGCGCGTCAATGTGACATCATGCGCCCCCTGAGCGCGTCAATGTGAGATCATCCAGCCCCTGAGCGCGTCAATGAGATATCAATCGCCCCCTGAGCACGTCAATGTGCTATCATGCACCCCCTGAGTGCGTCAATGTGCTATCATGTGCCCCTTGAGCGCGTCAATGTTATATCATGCGCCCCGTGAGCGCATCAATTTGATATCATGCGCCCCCTGAGCGCGTCAAAGTGATATCATGCGCCTCCTGAGCGCTTCAATGTGAAATCATGTGCCACCTAAGTTTTCCCCTCTTTGTTTTACCTCGATACAATAACTCGAATTTGCCTTTTATTAAAAGACTCGCAAGAAAAGACGCCCATTATATTCACCAAAAAACAGTATTTCTTAATAAAATCACAACAGAGTGGGAGCCGTTGCAACATGTTCCGGCAGCCTAATAATACTCACTTTAGTTGTTTTTACTCATCAATCATTTGTATGTCAATATTGGCTAAACATAGCGCACTTCCTCATTTTTAAGATCTTTGTCTGTAATTACCTATGTTTCACAAATAAATTATTCTTATTCTTATTCTACTCCACGCTGTTACAACTCCGCTAGGCAAGAATGGCTTCAAAGGATACAAGGAAGAACGAAGGATATTTACATTGCTGAAGGGTTTTTGATTTATTGTAGGATCAAATATCTTCGTTTGTCCAAATCAAAGAATAGCTTCACTGAATATAATAATAAATAATATAATATTTCATCATTTAAATGCTCACTGAATATTGTAGATAGAGAATAACTATGTATTTACTTACTGACAACTCAATAATTACCTCATGTTTCTGTCATCACTGTTAACAATAATACTATTACGAGTTACTCCACACGTATCACTGTTTTCACTGAACGTTTACTTTGGCGACATTTCGAAAGCAAACTGGAGCAAATTGTAGTTGAACACCTTTATAACCGCAACTCTTTGTGATCCGAACTAGACGACACTCCGATCTATGGCGAACAATGTGCGACCTCCGACGAGCTCTAAACTAGGCTGAGACCTTGAAGTGATGGTAACTTCTTTTATAGGACAATTAAACTCGTAGAATTGCACACAATTTGATAAGACTATAAGTATAGGCTATAAAGAGTCCTCACTTAACATCACTTGTAGGGCGGCTAAGTTCAGTCGCCTACGCTGTTTGGAAAATCCGCCAATTAACAGACGTGGATACGAGTACAGCGAGACTGGTCTATTTTAGTTACTTTCATAGCATCATGTCTTACGGTATTTTGCTGTGGGGACGGGCTGCAGATATTGTTTCTATCTTTGTTCTGCAAAAGAGGGCTATCAGAGCCATCTACAACCTCCGCAAACGCGACTCTCTAAGGGAACTCTTTAAAAAACTTAACATCATGACGGTACCTTGCCAATATATTTATGAAAATATTATGTATGTTAGAAAAAACCTACATCTCTTCAGTAAGATAAGTGACAGGCATAATTTTAACACTAGAAATAGGAACAATTTAGATCAACCACGTTTCAGATTGGCAAAAGTACATACTTCTTTTATGGGGTACTGTGTAAAATGTTATAATAAAATACCACTCGATATTCTTCAACGAAATGAGAAGAAATTTAAAACATGCATTAAACGCACACTATGTAGACAAGCATATTATAGGTTGGATGATTATATCGTAGATAAAAATGCTTGGCTTAATGCTGGTCCTGCTCCACAACCACTTGGGCTCACTTGTTAAAATTATAATATTTGGAAGAGATGCTTCCCCCCCTTTTTTATGTTTTAATAGGTAATAATGATTTTCCTTTTGCTAGTAAAATTTTATTAATTTTTGAAATACATTGCAAGCTATAGTTTTGTATAATTTAAAATCCATTTTTTTTTTCATTTTTGTTAATGTGAGTACCATGGAGCCGTTTATTATGATAAGATGTATGTTGACTTAAAAAAGCGTGGCAGTTGAAAGTATGTCATGCTCACTTAAATGGCTCGCTGATGGTGGCGCGTGTGTTGGATCATTCGGTTCCCTACAAAATGGTTGAGTTGGATGGTGCTGATCCACGCGTCATGTTCGTGAACGGGCGCCGTCAGTTGAGACTGGTCTTCTCTTAACTGCCAGGGCTTATTTGTAATCTTTTAATCTTATATTTTGAATTGTTTTTTAAATAAACAATTTAAATTTTTTTACATTGTTCTCACTTAAAGAAGCAACAAGAATAATGTACCCAGGATTTTGTAATATCTTGATTTAAAAGAGTGTCCTTGGAGTTTCTTGCCTATTCTTCTCCATAGAGATCTAAGTTTTGGAATGGGCAAATAGCTTCAACTTTCTGACTAACTGACCGACTCTTTGACAATTCAAAAGTGCCTGTAATAGGTTTAATTGAAATAAATGTTTTGAGTTTGAGTTTAAAATGTAGAGACTGTGAAGTTAAGACACTTATCCACAACGCTTTAACAGTAAGAATTATCTAACTTTTTCAAGAGGATGGTCATTAGGATTCTAACAACAACAAAATGATCTACCAATATCACCAATAACTTTGGTAGGAATGGTAATTAGGTACAACAATATTCCCTTACGACCATTCCACATAGTAATAAGCTTACCGATAAGGCGACCTTTATAAGCAGTCGTTGAGTCACCGGGGCCCAAAGCGCTAAGGGGCCTAGGACCCACTCAGTGTTAACATCGTCACATAACTGCTCCCGAAGTCTGCCTAACCCTACATCGTTTTTTGAAATTATGGAAAACTAAACATCTTTTGCTTAAAAGAACTAAGCTCACGCGGCCGCGGCTACGCTGTCTGTCTGTATGTCACAGGATTGTATCTTTAATAGAGACAGAGAACAGGGAAAAATAAATCAAGGTAAGGTAAATTATATTCCTAAGACGCCAGTCCGACTCGCCCTTGGCAATGATTTCAAAAGGAAGGATACGCCCATCAGAACATTTTACTTACAACTTTTTCATACAAGCAAAAAGTAGCGCCATCTGTGACAACTCACATGAACTACGTGAGTGTCACGTTGCATAGGTCGACGACGTAACCTTGTATGTACGACATGTACGTGCGTAAATGTTATTTTAATCACATTTTATCGGAAATAAGTTAACCACTGAGGCGTCCATACTTTGACAGAAAACGTAATAAAACAAATTAATCTCGATCAGCTTTATTTGAAATTGAAAACAATTTAATAATTATTATTATTAATTATTAAATAAAACACAAATAAAATATGACGTCCGTACAAGGTTACTTCGTTACCGTCGCGGGCGCTGCCGGCAGCGCGTGACATTGCCGCCATTGTGGATTTCGAATGTGGATTCAAATGTGTTTATTGAATAATTTTATTGGAACAAAGGCAATTTAAGGTTACTTAACGATGTTATGATATCCCATGTTCCTTTTTAACCTTTGTATTATAATTTTTGCGGCCTTTTACTACGCAACAAGGCATTTTAATGACTGAACTGTACTGATTAACTCCTCCGCGCGTGGACCGCGTTCGACTGAGTCGCATTGGCCCTAAACTGTCATTTTAGGGCCAGCGCGCTGGTGCCATTTCGTCGCGCGGTTAACCTGGTCCTTACTATCTATGTCAATGGCCCTTGGCCAGTATTTATAAAGAACTAGCTTCTGCCCGCGACTTTTTTCGCGTGGAAGTCGTAAGACACCACAATAACTGCACTGTACAACACACTACTGTACTATCAGCAAATATGACATTGAGGACGTTTTAGTGTACCTACGTGGAGAAAACACGGAAATTCGAAATTCACCGATTATTGTTGAAACTGGCTCTATACTATTGAAGGGTGAAATTATGAAAATAGGAAAGCTTTAAACTAACTTTAAACACAAGTCAAAGTTATGCTGCAAGCACCTGGGTTGTAAAACACAGGAAGGCCCCCTTATATTCCTTTCAGAACACCTGACTCTTAAAGGGCTTGCTTGCTCGGGATTGAACGAAGTCTGGAGCCTACAAGTTCTGCTGGCCCGACTATGGCAAATTCTATCTCAAGAAGGACACCCAACCAACTTTGACTATTAAAAATACTTTTTACAAAAAAATAGTAACCGACTACCAAAAATAACACTACAAAATGAAAAATAACTTTAATTTCGGAAGTCGGTGTTTTTAAAAAAAAAAAAAAAATAAAAAGTGTTTATGCAGATTAATAATACAAATACTTCTGCCAAACTGCACAGCAGTTTGTTGGCAGACGTAGCTCCTCCCTCTCGTAGCTCGTAGCTGGATCTGTATTTGAGTTGTTTGCCACCGACTTCCGAAATTAAAGTTATTTTTCATTTTGTAGTGTTATTTTTGGTAGTCGGTTACTATTTTTTTGTAAAAGGTTTTTTATTTTTCACTTTTTAGTGGCTTAGTTTTGATTTTATCTAAATTACAATGGCCTAATGTTAACTGCTCATCACCTTTTATAAAATATTGCTTTTCCCGATGCTGGGACGTTGATTGTTGAGGAGTTCTCCTGCTAAGAACCAGGAGATCTGCCACTCACCATATGCATAATGACGAGCATAAATTGCTTAATCGCAACCCGTTAAATAGGTACTCATTATTTTATTGTTCCGGTGGCCATCTGTGGTCTCCTTCATCAGTTCCACTTCACCAAATGGTGCTTTCCGAGAGCAAATACACGAGTTACTATAAAAAGTTCCCAAATCGCTATAAGTTTGCATATAAAATTTGAGGGTTTCTCTCGATTTCCATGGGATTCTCTCATCAGATTCTGATTTGGTGGCAATGGGACCACCTCGGGAGTATACCCTTTCAAAAAAAAAAGAATTTTCAAAATCGGTTCATAATTGACGGAGTAATTGCGTAACAAACATACAAAAAAAAAAAAATATACAGACGAATTGAGAACCTTCTCCTTTTTGGAAGTCGCTTAAAAAGTGAAGAACAGGTACAAAAAAGCTTATATTAAAAAAAATACTCTTAGACCACAATTTCTATGTTTCTCCAATACCTAACTCTTAAAGTAAATACTATGCTAATTGCCTTATATTATTTTTTGTTAGGTACCTACTCCACGTTATTTTGTTAACTAAGTACGTTTACTTGGATACCGTATAATATATGATCAAACGAACTTCTTAAGTGAAGTTCGATCGATATAAAACGAGTGGTTTTCATTTGAAGATATAAATAAACAGGTAGTCCTTTGACCTACAAGGCAACACTCGCACGCTTTTAAAAGTTATTATAATTAGAATAACGAATCGATTTCTTTTTAAATAATAATTGATTAAAGTATCGAGTCGCCTACACTCCGCTAGACGGTGACCTCATTATTGTAGAGCTGCGACTTGAATTCAAGTCATCTCGTGTAAATAGTAAAAATAAACTGGTTTTTGGGTGGGTTGGGTATTTACATCTTCGAATGAAACCACTCATATTATATCGATCGAACTTCACTTAAGAAGTTCGTTTGATCATAATATATTATATATAATATTTCGTGGTTTCATTTTCGATATAAATAAACAGGTAGATGTTCAGAGATTGTGATATTTTTACATTTTTGTTTGATGCATCTTTGTTAAGGGTAAGTATAACAATTAAAACACGAGGTAACATAAATCATAAATTTCTTATATTAAATGATTCAACAAACAATTTTATTACAATCACTTGATTCGTAACTATTTCTGTATTATTCTTAATCATTAACCATGGGTAAGCTGCTTGCTGGCTTAAGCAAACGGATTTTGCAAAATTAGATTTTTCTACAATAGGCCGATTATAAAACTTAGCAAAGGCCTGGGAGGACGCAGTCCAGCCGGCAGTTTTTCGAATGACATCAAGACTTAGCCCAGCCGCGCGCGCCGTGGACGTGGCAGCATGGCGAGCGCTGTGTGCGCCGTGGACGTGGCAGCATGGCGGGCGCTGTGTGCGCCGTGGACGTGGCAGCATGGCGAGCGCTGTGTGCGCCGTGGACGTGGCAGCATGGCGAGCGCTGTGTGCGCCGTGGACGTGGCAGCATGGCGAGCGCTGTGTGCGCCGTGGACGTGGCAGCATGGCGAGCGCTGTGTGCGCCGTGGACGTGGCAGCATGGCGAGCGCTGTGTGCGCCGTGGACGTGGCAGCATGGCGAGCGCTGTGTGCGCCGTGGACGTGGCAGCATGGCGAGCGCTGTGTGCGCCGTGGACGTGGCAGCATGGCGAGCGCTGTGTGCGCCGTGGACGTGGCAGCATGGCGAGCGCTGTGTGCGCCGTGGACGTGGCAGCATGGCGAGCGCTGTGTGCGCCGTGGACGTGGCAGCATGGCGAGCGCTGTGTGCGCCGTAAACTGACACGTCAATGCCGCTCGCATACAACGTCTGTTTGATCCACAGACTACAATAGTATATAGGGTAATTTGATCCACCTGCTTATATTCTGTGCGTGCGTGCGTTCTTGTAAGGACGCTTCACAGTAATTAAGAGGTGATCATTGATGCGAGAAGCGAATAAGTCAATTTCTGGTTGACCTAATCGTTTAAAATATATTTAAATGCAGGTTGTGATAACTCCCACTCGACGTCGGGTTCACCTGCGTGACTCTTCGTCAGCCTCGATGTTGTCTTTTGTGTTTATATACGAAGCGAATAACCACAGCTTTCGCATCTCGCACCATTGCCAAATATCACGAGAAAGTGCACTTAAGTGTGGGAATTAAATGTATTTATTATGTAAAATATTGTTAATGTATTGTGTAAACAATTGTTGGCTAACCTAAATAAATAAATAAATAAGAAGTAAGTAAGACTCCAAAAACTGACAGTACTCCTAATCTCACTCAGAGCCACACTGACACACACACACACACACACACCACAAACACACACACAGACACAACACACTCACACATTTAAGTTGAAACTTGTTCGTAAGAGTATTATTGCCAAAATTATTATATTTTTTATTTTTACTTTTTATTCACTTTTAACAATATTTTTCTTGTCTAATTAACTTTAATTCATTACATTAACTTTTATTTTGATTTTGTTATTATTAACCGTGTACGATCTTTTTGGATAAAATGAAAATGTACAACTCTGATTCCCAAGATACAGACTCACGTCTAGTTTGGGGATCATCGTTAAAATAGATATGTATGATGTACTCGATTATTAATAAATTAAATTAAATTAAATTAATTGAATACCGCCCTCATAAGATGTTATGAGGAAGTTTAACTTTTACGTCAAATGTACCGTGTTGTTGTAGAAACAAATACTTATTTCTTTCTATTATCTTTGTATAAACCAACCGTAACGCACCGCTGGGCACGCTGCTACGAGTACTCCTATCAGTTGGGAGAAATTTCTAATTGAAACTGTGAGTAATTTGGAATACTTTTGTACTAAACAGGCTATCTTGTTGCGTTTGTCTAGAGGTAACGATAAAGTCATATCAGTGGTGTTGTAAATGAATCCTAAAAATTTGCATGTTGTTTGAGGTTGCAAATTGCTTTTTTCGTAATTTATTACGAACCCCAAGAATTCTAGTAATGCTACCGTTTCCTTTACGTTACAAACACATTCTTCGTAACTGCTCCCTAAACAATAGATAGATAATAATAGTTCAGATCGTCTAAATATGATAAAGATCTGAACCCGCGATCGCGTAAAAAACTTACCGACTCTCTGACAATCTTACACACATCTTAAAACACCCAGGAGCTATGGCGAGCCCATAGGGTAATGCGTTATAAACTCGTAAGTTATTTTTTCGTTTGAGTTTTGCGCTATAATAATGGAATCGAAGGTATTTACGAAATTGCTTAGCAACAGATAAAAGTAGATATGCCTCCTTCATATCTACTGTCGCCATGTACCAGTTTGATTGTACTAACTTGCAGGCAGTTCTACTATCCTCCATTTTAAAATTTGTTCTAGGTATAAATTGATTTAAAGATTTTAAGTTCAGAATAAACCTTTTATCACCGTTGGACTTGGGAGCTAAAAATCTACTAGAAATAAACTGATCTGAACTGGGCTCAACCTGCGAAATAGCACCTAGTTCAGTTAAATTCTCGATAGCTAATGACATGTCACGCTGTTCACTCAATGACCACGTAATTCGAGGGACAGAAATTTGAGACGGCGCACTTTTATAAACGGAATAGGTATTCCCTTCATAATCCAATTAAGAATACTGGTATTATTAGTAATGTGGGTCCAACAATTATAGAAATGTTGTACCCTACCTGCATGTACCTGTGTTACTGGCGTGCAGGGGCACGTGACCGGTTCGGGTTCGCCTTGGTTAGCGACGTCGCTGTCGCCGTCGCCGCTGCTGATCGACGCGCTGACGTGGGGAATCTCCTCTGACCCCCTCGCCCCCCCCCCCCTGTTCATTGGGTAACGAGAAGGTCCGGCCTTTTTCCCTGGAACTGATGGCGCGCAGACATTGTGTTTTGAGACTGGGCATTAGTATTCGATTTTACTGGCAGTGGCGCGGTCTTCTTTATCTGTAGACCCTGTTTTTCAATGGTTTTGGACGCTTTTATTTTATCCAGTAAAGAGTTTTCAGTTTCGTTTCTGTTGGGATAGTTAGTAGCTAGTTATAGATATAGATGCGCGACCTGCGTGTCGTGCGCGTACGCCTCTAGTTGAGTGCGAATAAACTACTTGTTACCGAAGGCCGTGTCTTATTTAACAGTGGCGACGAGTTACGGTTACCCACCCACGCTCAGAAAAAACGATGTCAAATTTTATCGGATCCGTTCCTACTTTCGAGCTCGGCCAGGACTGGAACATCTTTAAAGAAAGGCTTTCGCAATGGTTAACGGCAAATACGTTGTTAATAAAAGCAGAAGGAAAGGAAGATGATCAGCGAAAGGCGGTACTTCTAAGCGCACTCAACAATGATGCGTATAAGTTGGTACGCGAGTTAATTGCGCCAAAAACAGTTGGAGATATATCTTACAAAGAGTTAACTGCAGAGTTAGATAAGCACTTCGTGCCAAAGAAGTCAGTGTTAGCTGAAAGATATATATTTCATACGGCGGCGCAAGACGCAGGCGAAGATTTGACGCAGTGGGCGGCCCGGGTGCGCCGCCAGGCAGTGGACTGCAAGTTCGGAACAGCCATGGACGAAATGCTGCGGGATCGTTTCATCATTGGGATGCTGCCGGGACCGGAACGGGACAAATTGTTCATGGATGAAAAAGCATCGATTACATTGTCCAAGGCGTTGGAAATTGCAGTGGCTGTAAATAGCGCAAAACGGGCAGCACGACAGTCAGCAGCATCGACAGCGACCAGCACGGACGTATTCAAGATAGCGGCAGGACCGTCAAAATCGTCAACAAAGTGTAGTGTGTGCGGCTATAACAATCATACAGCGGACAAGTGTCGGTTTTCTACATATAAGTGTAAAAAATGTGGAGTGAAAGGTCATTTAAAAAAAATGTGTAACAAAAAAAGTGAACAAGTTAATTGCCTACAAGCGTCGAATGATGAAAGTGATGAGGACGGTAAGAATATTCTAGTTTGCAACATACGTAGTTTCCGAGGCGAGCCCATGACGCTGTCTGTCAACGTAAACGGCCAATTGCTATCTTTCGAAGTAGACAGTGGGTCCTGTGCTACTGCCATTCCACTGAATACTTACCAGAAATATTTTAGTAACGTGATATTAGAACATCCTAAGTCGGTGTTAAAAGCATACTCGGGTGAGAAGTTAGACGTAGTAGGAGTGATGAAGGTTCCGATTTCGTATGTGGGTGAAACAAAAAATATAGAAATATACGTCATAAAAGGGCCTGGGCCTGCATTGTTAGGTAGAAATTTTTTATCATTATATAAATTACAGTTATCTAAAGTTAATCATTGTCTAGAGTTAACGGAACTTGACTACTATCAAAACAAATACCCTACGCTGTTTTCCAATACTTTAGGTAAATTTAACAAATACAAAATAAGACTTACCTTAAAACCGGATAGTAAACCAAGTTTTTTTCGGGCTAGAACGGTACCTTTTTCGTTAAAGAGTAAGGTGGAGAAGGAATTGAATAGACTAGTGGAAATCGGTGTATTAATTCCTGTCGAATATTCTGAATTTGCGAGCCCAATAGTTCCAGTGCTTAAAAAAGACGGTGAGATTCGGTTATGTGCTGATTTTTCCGTGTCACTAAATAAATGTTTACACATCGATAAGTATCCACTACCTAGAACAGAAGAATTATTTTCAAAATTACACGGGGGTATACAATTCTCGCAGTTAGATTTAAGTAGTGCGTATTTACAACTTACGTTAGATGAGGGTTCACAAATGTACACCACAATAAATACACATAAGGGTTTATTTAAGTATACACGTTTGGTTTTCGGACTTGCCAATGCTCCGGCTATTTTTCAAAAAACCATGGAAAATTTGCTGAACGGTATTGAAGGGGTACTTTGTCTATTGGATGACGTCCTTATAACGGGAAACACAAAAACGGTACATACGGAACGGTTACAACAAGTTTTCCACCGTTTGCAAGAAGCAGGGTTGGTACTCAATAAAAATAAATGTCGGTTGTTCCAAGATTCGGTGACTTATTTAGGATTTGTTATTGATAAAAAAGGGATTCACACATCCCCAGACAAAGTAACAGCAATGACTAACACCAAAGCCCCTAGTAATGTACAGGAATTAAAATCATTTTTAGGGTTCGTTAATTATTACAGAATGTTCATTCCGAATGCATCATCTATACTGAGTCCTTTAAACGATTTACTAAAAAAGGATGTTGACTGGTCTTGGGCAGAGATTCATAAGGCTGCTTTCAATCAAGTTAAGAAGGAACTGACATCGGCGCGAACGCTGGCACATTTTGATCCCTCTTACAAGTTGGTTTTGACAGTAGATGCATCTCCAACAGGGTTAGGTGCAGTTTTAGCTCAAATTGAAAGGAATGAGGTAGAACGTCCCATCGCTTATGCATCGCGGTCCCTCAGTAGTGCTGAAAAAAATTATAGCCAAATCCAAAGGGAGGCAACAGCAATCGTTTTTGGCATCCGTCGATTTCATCAATATTTATACGGTGTAGCAAATCCGTTTATATTGCGCACCGATCATAAACCGCTAATGTTTATATTTCATCCCGACAAAGGCATACCAGAAGTGTCCGCAAACCGGTTACAGCGATACGCAATATTTTTATCTAGCTATAATTATGTGATACAGTACATTCCGAGCGCTAGTAATTGTGCCGACTATTTCAGTAGGGCCGTTACAACAGGAGCGTGCAGCAGTGTTCGGCCGATCACTGATAACAGCGACAACGGATTATTCTCGGAAGTAGGTGTTGTGACGGATGACTCACTTGTTTACAATAATAAGTTAGTCGACAAGGCGACGTACATAAATTTTGTTGCAGATGGGCATTTACCTGTATCTTTGGAAGAAGTTCGTGTGGAGACTAGTAAAGATAGTATTTTAGAGCAAGTTTTACAATATGTACAACACGGTTGGCCTAAAATAAAAATTGAGAATAATAAGTTATTTCCTTTCTATAAATGTCGTTTTGATATAACAAGGGAAGGTGATTGCCTGCTTAGGGGACATAAATTAATAATACCCAAGTCCTTGCGGAACAAGATTTTAGACGAACTACATAGACCACATTTAGGTATATTAAAAACAAAGATTGAGGCAAGATCTAGATTCTGGTGGCCTCGTATAGATAAGGAAATAGAAAACAAGATAGCCAACTGCGAAGTATGTTTAAGTTTACGGCCCACACCTCCACGGGCTCCGTTAACACCTTGGCCTTTTCCAGAGCGTCCTTGGCACCGAGTACATTTAGATTTTTTTGGACCTTGGCAAGGAGAAATGTATCTTATCATTATCGATGCATTTACTAAATGGGTAGAATGTTTTTCTCTTAGCAGTGATTACTCGACGGCAGCGGTAATAGCGAAACTACAAGAAACGATGGCTAGATTTGGAACAATACATACGATTGTCACCGATAATGGAACCTCGTTCACGAGTAAAACATTTAAAGATTTCTGCCGTCTAAATGGTACTAATCACATTACTTCGCCAACTTATTCGCCATCTAGTAATGGTCAAGCGGAAATATATGTGAAAATAATTAAAAAGTTTTTAAAAGGGTTAGTAGCACAGGGCATCCCCAAAAACAAAATTAAGGCACACCTTTCAGAATTTTTGTTCAGATATAGGAACTCTAAACACACGACGACAGACAGCTCACCGGCCGAACTAATGCTCGGACGAAAATTGCGTTGCAGGTTTGATTTATTAGACACCACGGCGGCGGTGCCCGCCGGGCTTGAGGAGACAGCGTCGTCCTCATTATCGTCACAAGACTTACAAACTAAAGTGCGCGAGAAGCAATTCGTACAAGGCAAATATTATAAAGGTAGTAGAAAAATTAACTTAGAAATAAATGATGCAGTACTGGTAAAAGGAAATAACAATAACAAATGGATACGGGGTACAGTTCGAAATAAAATTGGCAAAAGTTTATACGACGTGCACATACCAGAGAAAAATATAACAATTAAAAAACATAAAAACCAATTGTATAAATTAAAATCGCATGAGGCACAGCTGGACAATGACATGGATTGGTCTCTTGTGGACTCCGGGACTGGCGGAGAACAAGATTTGCCACAAGGCCACCACCAAGACTCACCTTGGGAAGAGGAAGAGTGGAGCGAGGCAAGCGTAGAGCTCCGAGAAGTAATCAGGGAGCCAGCAGCTGAGCCAGCAGCCGAGCCAGCAGTTGAGCTAGTACCTGTGGCAGCTGATCCTAAGCCTGATCTCCGAACGAATACGGAAGTTCGTCCAAAATTAAGGAATATTGCTCGAGCCAATTATCGGAAATTCTTCTAGTTATGTAACAGTTTAGTTTAGAATATATGGTGGAGGGATGTTGGGATAGTTAGTAGCTAGTTATAGATATAGATGCGCGACCTGCGTGTCGTGCGCGTACGCCTCTAGTTGAGTGCGAATAAACTACTTGTTACCGAAGGCCGGGTCTTATTTAACAGTTTCCTACAGGAAAAAATAATAAACGTAACTCAACTAGACGTGGGTAGGTACGTTAAAAAGTAACAGTTCTAAATTCGAATCTATTACCAATTTACCAATTTATTTGTAACGCCTCGTTCGCCTGGAATCTACGGCGGGTAAAATATTTGCCGCGTTCAGATTTGAATCTATGGCAAATTACCAGTATCAAGACTGTCGCTTTGATCAGTACTTGTACGGTAGAAGTAGCAGGGATTAATAGTAACTAACCTTGTTGGTTATCGTTGTCCGAACATGAGAATGAATCTTCTCGACGCCGGCGTTTGTGACGGTTTTTATCACGTAATGTTTCCATCTTCTTCATATTATACAGGGTGTTTGGTGCATCGTGTGCCAAATTAAAATGGTCGACTGAAGGGGTCATCCGCTAGCCTTTCAGACCCCTTAACACCCCTCATGCTCTGTGGATTTTTTTTTATCGACTTTTTATGTTTTCCAAAAAAAAGACCCAAATTTTACATTCAAATACAGATTTTTAAAAAAATATAAGGCGTAGACTCTGAATTTTAATTTTATTTCGATGTGTATTGTTTAAGAATACTTTGAAATACAAAATTAGTCATATTAGTCACCTAGTTTTTTTTTTAATTCACTCGCAAAGGTAAAACTTAAATTAAAGCTGTACATGTTACAGCTATTTATAAGGCTACAAAAAAAAAACCAAAAGCGACCGGGATCTTCCAACTCCCTCATTAATTCTCCAGTCTATCCTCTTTCTAATGATGTGCCACATGCCATAAAAGTATTTTAACAACTTTGTGAATTCGCTAGAATTGTGAATCAAGTCACATAAAACTACATTCCAAATTCTAATGAAAAAATATTTATTGCGGAACTGTTACTTGAGAAAGAGGTAAAATTTGTTTTCTCACTCTTTCACAGTAAAATCTATCTTCTATCTCTTTCTTGCATACCTTAAATCGGTTTGAACAAATCGCGCCGCCCGACCCGCCATTTTTTTAGTCGAGACATGACTGCCTCTGCTACCTAACGTGTGTGCTAAGTAGCACACACGTTAGGTAGCAGAGGCAGTCTGAATCGCGGAGTATGGTGAAGTCACCATACTCCGCGATTCTTTTATTACTTTGTTATCGTTAAGTTTTGCTGGTTCTTGTTACATTTTTTTTAATTTTTGTTGTTATTGTTAAACTTTGAGTTTTTTGTTATTGCAATGGCGACATTCTCTAACGAAGAATATGCGGACATCATGATGGCTTACGGAGCCGCTAATGGCGTCGCTCGTGCAGCGCAACGACTTTACCAGGAACGCTTTCCTGGTAGACGATTACCTGGCCGCAGAGTCTTCCAAGACACATACCGACGCATACGCGAGACTGGCAGTGTTACTTTTAATGAACCAAGGGGCCATATTGTGCGACATAATGTTGAAGTAGACGAGAGAATACTGGCACTTTTTGAGGAAGACCCTACAAGAAGCATTAGAAATGTGGCATCACATCTTGATATTTCAATATGGAAAGTGTGGAAAGTACTTCGTCAAAACAAAAAGCATCCATTGCACTACACTCCGGTGCAAGGTACGTAATTTTAAACTAACTTTAAACCCGTGCAAGCTTTGTTTGACCTTGCCTTTGTTTAGCAGGTAATGGGTATGGTATGGCGTCACTTCCAGGTAGTGAATCTATTAGCACGAACAGCGGGTCCTTTCTTGTGCAATTACTTATTGCCCAAGAGAAATTTAAAAGAGTTTTTTGTTTGTTGCAGGTCTTGAGGGTGGCGACTTTGAGAGACGAGTGGCTTTTTGTCGGTTTCTTTTACACACGGATGTGGATGATCCTGATTTTTTAAAAAGAATACTGTGGACGGATGAATCCAAATTTACCAAGGATGGGATCCTCAATTTACACAATTTGCACCACTGGACAACGAAAACGCAAAACCCACGTGTTAAAAGACAGAAATCTTCTCAAAGAAGGTTTAGTGTAAACGTTTGGGCAGGAGTGATTGGGAATCAGGTAATTGGACCGCATTACCTGCCCGATAATCTCAATGGCGAAGACTACCTGGAATTCCTACAAAATGACCTGCCTGAATTAGTGACCGATGTGCCCGTATTTAATGAACGTGTGCCCATTGTATTTCAAAATGACGGCTGTCCCGCGCATTGGCGATTGACTGTGAGGGAATATCTCGACAATGTGTTCCCCAATGCATGGATTGGACGCGATGGCCCTATTCCATGGCCGCCACGTTCCCCAGATCTAACTCCGTTAGACTTTTATGTCTGGGGACGTGCCAAAGAGTTGGTATATGCCACGGAGGTTCCAACTAGGGAGGTATTAGTCCAACGCATAGAAGCGGCATTCAATACTATTAAGGAGGAAATACGACTTCGTACAACAACTGTTGAAATACGAAACAGGTGTCGGGCCTGCATTCGCAACAGAGGCCAACAATTTGAGCAAGATTTGTAACAATGATTAAATAAATGTTAAAAATGCAATTTTGTTTTTTTTATTTCAAGTAAATCCCACGAAAGATACAGATATGAGACACGAATTTACCTAACCATAAGAATGAGATAGCAGATTTATAGGTTTGACAGGTATCATTTAAGAGATTTTTTTTTTAAATCATAATTTTGAATATTAGCCTTAGGTGACTCGATTCACAATTCTAGCGAATTCACAAAGTTGTTAAAATACTTTTATGGCATGTGGCACATCATTAGAAAGAGGATAGACTGGAGAATTAATGAGGGAGTTGGAAGATCCCGGTCGCTTTTGATTTTTTTTTTGTAGCCTTATAAACAGCTGTAACATGTACAGCTTTAATTTAAGTTTTACCTTTGCGAGTGAATTAAAAAAGAACTAGGTGACTAATATCACTAATTTTGTATTTAAAAGTATTCTTAAACAATACACATCGAAATAAAAATAAAATTCAGAGTCTAAGCCTTATATTTTTTTTTAAATCTGTATTTGAATGTAAAATTTGGGTCTTTTTTTTGGAAAACAATAAAAAGTCGATAAAAAAAAATCCACAGAGCATGAGGGGTGTTAAAGGGTCTAACAGGCTAGCGGATGACTCCTTCAGTCGACCATTTCAATTTGGCACACGATGCACCAAACACCCTGTATAATAATCAATTCTTTCTTGATAGGATCTTTTAGGCATCGTGAGTATAAAGAATTACCGTTTTTTTTAATTCGAACAATCGAAGGTAGGTACGCGTGCACTCGTTGCCTCGCACGGAAAAAGAATGAGGTCACCGTCTAGCATAGTGTAAGGTGGACGACTCGATACTTTAATCGATTATTATTTAAAAAGAAATCGATTCATTATTCTAATTATAAATAACTTTTAAAAGCGTTTGAGTGTTGCCTTGTAGGTCAAAGGACTACCTGTTTATTTATATCGAAAATGAAACCACGAAATATTATAAGTTATTTATTTACTCATACTAACAGTCTTTCAGAACTTTACACACACATAACGGACCCCGAACGGAACTCTTAGACACTCGCGAATTAGTATCGTTAGAAGAAAATCCACTTGGCCGCTGCAGCGCGAACACAGGCTGCGCCTGCACCGCCTCCGCGGTGGCGGCGTCCGTGCCAGCGTTGCCGGCCGCGACGTTGCCAGCTCGCGCAGTTTGCAAAGCGGTGCGCGCACACCGCACACTCTGCGCCATCTCTAATGCCTTGTTAAATGTGAGGGTTTCAATGCTTTCTGCGAACAATTTCTCTTTTTCCTTGGTATTTTCTAATCAACTGGTCGCGTAAAGCAGTATGTAACTCGGTCTCGAATCCACAGTATTGTGCCAACTTGTGCACTCGCGCCGCCCGTTTGGCTAGGTCTTCCCCTGGACGTTGTTCCGCCTTGTAAAAACTGTATCTTTCAGCGAACATACTCTTTTTTGCTTCGAAATGGACGTTCAGTTTTTCTAACAGGTTTTTATACTCGACGTTGTCCAAAATTTCCGAAAAGACCAAATCTCTTGCGACGCGGTAGGTATCTTCCACCAGCGCAGTGAGCAGAAAAGCTCGTCTTCTTATTCCAGACTTATCGGTGTCATCTCCGATGTTGTTCGCCGTGCAGTACCTACTGGATAAAACGACTTTTAAAAATGCTCCACTCTTGTACGCAGTGATCAAATGAGAGGTTGCCGCCGAACGCCATACTATATGATTTTGCGTGCTCCGTGGTCATTAAAAACACAATACTAATGACATTGACAATAATAACACACGTGAATAACGACTCGTCGCCAAATGTTCTGTATTTAAGGATTATATCAATAAAACACTGCAATTCACTTATACTCGTGTAATGGCCGACAACCAATTGATCATACAAGCTTACCCACATATAATAATTATCAAATAGACCACAACCACTTATACACATAGCTACGCAAATCTATATAAATAAAATTCAGAGTCCTGACTGACTGACTGACTGATATATCAACGCACAGCCTAAACCACTGGTCCTAGAGATATTATACTTCGGTTTAAAGAACTTTATTCTCTTTAAGACAATGACATGACATGAGAACATTAAATCTTATTACTAATTATATTATATCAGTGCGGGTAGAAGAGAAACCAAAAGCAAAAAATAATGTATGTCACTGCACCCTGTCAACACAACTGGAAGCGAGTTCACTGCATTCCTAAGATAAGGTGGTGCCACAAGTTAGAAGATATTGCCGTTTTAAACAAAAATAAATACAACACAATAATATAGTGTTGCGTCGTTGTAAATAAAAGTGAATAATTTATTTTTAAATATGTTGAGTGAAGGCGCTTCTTTTAAATCTTTGGAAGTTTATTATAGAGCTGTGCTCCCCCATAGGTTAGGTTATTTTTTACCGTAGTTAGTTCTTATTCTAGACAATACTAGGTGATCAGCTCGACGAGATGAGTATTTGCATATTTCCCCTTCTGTTGTGAATGTAATGCGTGAGTGAATAAGTTTGTGAATTATTTTAGAGTTAAGTATGCATGTGTTGTATACATAAAGTTGTTTGATGTTTAATAGCTTCGTCTCTTTGTAAATAGTTTTTGACGGTGTTAAGAAATCATAATTGTGTAGTATTTTGATTATTTTGTTTTGTAGAATTTGGATTGGTTTTAGATGAGTTACCCCATACTTCGATAAGATATAATAAATGAGGTTTAACAAGGGAGTTGTATATTACTAGCCGAACCTTTTTTGGAATACATCTAACAATTTTATGCAGTGCATAAATTATTATTTAGTATTGAAGGTGTGCCTTCCATGTCAAATTGCTATCAAGAGTTAGTCCAATGTATTTTTCTTGATCAGTCATTTTCAGTACTTCTCCGTTTATGCTTAGATTAGGGTGGTTAGGGAGTTCTTTGTTTTTAGCTCTAAATATTATATATGAAGTTTTGGAAGCGTTATAGGTAAAAGATTGCACTGGTACACACAGCTACACATCAAGCTATACATTTCCAGTATAAGTTGATCTCGCATAGTGTAGGATTTCCGTATAATGAGAGGTCAGCGTATAATGGAAATGTGTAGCCGTGTGTACCAATTTTGTAGTATATTTAAATCATCCTGGGCATTTTTTGTAATATCATTTATGTTATCTCCAAAATAAAATAGACATGTATCATCAGCATAAAGGGCAAGGTGACCTTGTAAGCCTGCTTGGTGTAAGTTGTTTACATACACTAGGAATAATAAGGGACCCAAAATAGACCCTTGTGGTACGCCGCAGGTTAAGGGTTTAGACGTGCTTTGGTAAGCTCCGATTTTTACAACCTGATATCGATCACTTAAATAGGAGTTTAGCATTTTATAAGCGGTTTCAGTTATACCAATACTTTCCAGTTTTTGTAATACAAGTGTGTGACTGACTGTATCGAACCCCTTCTTTAGATCAACAAAGACTCCTAATGCTACTTGTTTTTGGTCAATCTCGGTTTTTATCGTAGTTATCAAGTCAATAGTTGCACCTAGGGTATTAGATTTGGGCCGAAAGCCATATTGTTGATCGTATATGAAGTTAATTTTAGTCAAGTATTCGTCTAACCGTATAAATATGTTTTTTTCTAATATTTTAGATAATATTGGTAACCTTGGAGGGTGTGTTCTTTGTTAAGAGTAAGTATCCACTAAGAAAGTATTTTTGAGAATTCCACCCCTCAATCAATCAATCAACTCAGCCTAGAGCTCTCCACTGCTGGACATAGGCCTCTCCCGGGCTACGCCACAACCCCCTGTTCTCCGCCTTCCGCATCCAGTCTGTCCCAGCCGCCTTTTTAAGATGTTCGGTCCATCTAGTTGGGGGGCGTCCCACACTACGCTTGCCGATACGCGGTATCTACTTCAGGACTCGTCTGCTCCACCGGCCATCGGTCCTTCGACAAACATGGCCAACCCACTGCCACTTCAGCTTGCTTACTCTAAAGGCTATGTCGGTAACTCCGGTTCTCTTCCGGATAACTTCATTTCTGATCATATCCTTCTGAGAAACTCAGAGCATAGATAGCCCGCTCTACAGCACGCTGAGTGACCTTGAATTTATGGACCAGCCCGACTGTGAGTGTCCACGTTTTGGCACCGTATGTCATAATGGGCAGGACGCACTGGTTGAAGACCTTGGTATTCAAACACTGTGGGATTGGCGACAAGAAGACTTGACGAAGTTTTCCAAACGCTGCCCAACCCAACCGGATCCTTCTGTCGGCTTCTTTCTCAAATTTGTGCCTACCAAGCTGGAAAACTTGCCCTGACGTACTCCTTTACAACTTCGAGAAGCGACCTTTCGATGTGGATTGGCCTCGGCAAAACGTGCGAATTGTACATGACTTTCGTCTTGTCCAAATTCATGCCGAGACCAACCCGCCGAGAGGCTCCATTTAGTCTGTGCAGCATCTGATCTAACTGTTCCAGCGTCTCTGCCATTATGACGATGTCATCAGCAAAATGAAGGTGTGAGATGTACTCGTCGTTTACGTTGATACCCTGTCCAGTCCAGTCCAGCGTCTTAAAGACGTCCTCCAACGCATTGGTGAACAGTTTTGGGGATATCACTTCCCCCTGTCTCACCCCCCTGAGTAGTTGGATGGGGCTGGTTTCCTTATCCTGGATCTGATCAGTCATCGTTGCAGCGTCATACAAACACCGCAATACTTCGATGTAGCGCCAGTCAATTTGACATCGTTGCAGAGAGGCCAGAATTGCCCATATTTCGATGGAGTCAAAGGCTTTCTCGTAGTCCACAGATTCCATACACACCGGCTGATTGTACTCTTCGGTCTTCTGCACAATCTGCGGAACAGTATAGATGTGGTACGGTACTGAAGCCTTTTCGAAAACCGGCTTGTTCTGGTGGCTGGAACTCGTCAAGTCTCCTGGCGAGACGGTTCGTGACGACCCTCGAGAACAGCTTGTATACGTGGTTCAGAAGTGAGATGGGTCTATAGTTCTTTAGCAAGGTTTTGTCACCTTTTTTGAAGAACAGAACCACCGCACCTCTGCTCCACGCTTCGGGCGTTGTACCCTCTTGGATGACGGAGTTGAAGAGACTCGCTAGCTCTTTCAGGACTGAAACCCCGCCCACTTTAAGGAGCTCTGTCGTTATTCCGTCATCACCAGGTGCCTTGTTGTTCTTTAGCTGCTCGAGAGCCGCTCTAATCTCGCAGTGGTCGAACTCCTCCCCTAAAGGAGTAAAATAGGGGATGGAAGTTTATGTGAAAGTCCGTCAGTTTTGAAGTTAGGATCTTCAAATTTGGTGTATAGGCAGACGATTGAAAATTAATTTATACCTATCTCAGCGTTTTTGATAATTCTACCCACGAAAGGTTAAAAAGGGGGATGAAGTTGTGTATGGAAAGTCCTTAATTTTCGAAGTACAAATCACTCCAGTTTCAGGCTCAGTGGCTCTTCCATTATATCCATCTACGAAAAGTCAGTCATACCTCATACAATCCTGGGACCACTATTGTTTATTTTATATATTAACGACATAGACAAATGTTTTAAAAATACTAAGTTTCTTGTATACGCTGATGTTCTAAAAGCGTATAGGTCTATACAGACTGTGGAGGATTGTCAACTGTTTCAACAAGATCTGGACAGTCTCACTGACTACTGTCGAAACAATAAACTACACCTTAGTCTCTCCAAGTGCAATTGCATCAATTTCACTAAGAATAAAACAGTTATTAATTTTAAATATTCTTTGCATGACACAACACTCAGTAATGTATCTACTGTGAGAGATCTTGGTGTGTTAATTGATGATAAGTTGTCCCTAAACCAACATGTAGAAAAAATTGTAAATAAAGCATTTAAAATGTATGGTTTCGTTATGAGATCGTCCACTGAGTTCAAGCGCGTCTCCACATACCTTTACCTATATAAGACCCTTGTACGATCACAATTAGAATATGCCGTCCCTATCTGGAACCCGTTTTACCAGAAATACATAGACGAGATTGAAAAAGACCAGCAGAAGTTTCTACGAGCCATGCATTACAGATGCCACAAAACGTATATGTCGTACTCACAATTACTAGTTATATATAGGCAGGTCAACCTAGAATCTAGACGTAAGTATCTAGAGGCTTCTGTACTGTATGGTATTGTTCATGGGGATTTTGATTGCATCGACCTCACAAGCAAACTTTGTTATGTAGTTCCACGCACTGTTAATATACGTAGTGTCCGTGCAGGTACCCTATTTGCTGTCAATACCTGTCGAACTAATCGTAGTTTGCGCTGCCCGAGTCGTCGAATGGTTGAATCTTATAATTGTAATATTGTTAATATTGATATTTTTGTATGCTCTAAATCCAAATTTAAATGTAATGTTATGAAAATTATTATAAATCAATAATGTTATTAGGAATGTAAGCTAGTCTAGATTTTATTCTTTTATTATTATTTTTTTTGTGTTAATTATTACTATGTTGCTAAGCAATCAATTTGAATTTCATTTTGCATGATGTTATTAATTATTATTATTTGTGATGTAATTATTTATTGCCTGTCTAGTGGCACTCAATGTCATATTTTCGTTGTTAATATGCGGACAATGTAGTGGGCTGCAATATTGTAAAATTTTGTATTATCTTTTCCATGTACCAACACATATTGTAGCTGTTTATTGTCCCTGAATAAAATAAAAATAAAAAATACCTGTGTAACATTTCTTTGAATGAACTCAATGATAATTTATGTAAGTTTTGGAAGCTCGATTCCGTATTTTCAAAACATTCCTTAGCCCCTGGAAGAACGAGCTTGTGAAGAAAGTTTCCGTTTAAATACAATCCGCGATGATAATGGTCAGTTTGTGGTTACCATGCCACTGAAGGAGGATCCTAGTAAACTAGGTGAATCTTATGAAATTACACTCGTCGCTGCAAAAACAAAACTTGTGCCAGAGAACAAAAAGCTCACTTTACCACGTCTAGAGCTGAGTTGGGCGCATTTATTTAGAACACTTATGCAAGCCCTCAACGGACGCAAAATCAAGGTTTTTGGTTGGAGTGATTCCACTGCAGTTCTTGGCTGGATTCAAGGCAACATCAATCGCTGGACACCATTCGTAGCGAACAGAGTCAAACAAATCAAAGACGTTATACCATCAGATAATTGGCATTACATAAAATCAGCTGACAACCCAGTCGATTGTTCCAGCCGTGGCATCACAACAGAGCAATTGAAGCAACATAACTTGTGGTGGAACGGCCCGCAATTTCTACATGGATTCGATGAGTCATCAGTAGCAAAGAAGTGCGTGTACGTCACGGATCAAGAGGAGCGAAAATCAAAACAAAGCAACGTCACAATTCGTCAACCTCATAGCGATGATGTCATACAATCCACACTACAAAGAAACAGTAATTTGACGCGCGCCGTGCGCGTGCTTGCATGGGTGTTATATCACACGACGTCACAGCGAGCGCACTGCTTACTTGAACGGAAATGAATTAGAAACCGCAAAACATATGATTATAAAATATGTACATGAAACTGAATTTTCCGAAGTAATTAGCATGCTACGAAAACAAAATCAAATACATAACAAAAGCCAAACTTTGTGCCTCAACCCGTTTTTGGACAAGGATGGACTTTTGAGAGTGGGAGGCAGACTCAAGCATGCGAATATTGACGAAGATATGAAGTATCCACTGATCATACCACACAGCAGCCACGTTACTGACCTAATTATCGACCAAGCCCACCGCCGCACGTTTCATGCGGGGGCTCGGACGACGCTAGCGAGTATCAGACAAACTACTGGATATTAGGCGGAAACAGAGCTGTAAAGAAGCGCTTACATGCATGCATTACGTGTAAGAAGCGCTTACATGCATGCATTACGTGTAAGAAGCATAAAGCTGTCATACAAAAGCAAATGATGAGGGGACTTACCTGAATCTCGGAGCAATCCTTCGCGTCCTTTTCAGCATACCGGCGTTGACTTTACAGGATACGTTGACGTGAAGCTCAACAAAGGGCGAGGAGTCAAGACAAGCAAGGGATACATCGCAGTTTTCGTGTGCATAGTGACCAAAGCTGTGCACCTCGAACTCGTATCAGATTTGAGCTCATCTGCATTCCTAGCTGCTCTAAAACGCATGTCTTCACGTCGAGGTAAACCACATCATATCTACAGCGACAATGGCACCAATTTTGTTGGGGCCAATAAAGCACTTCAGCATGAACTGGCGGAACTGCACAAGACATTAAACGACGAGTTTTATACTGAAATCAATGAATTGGGAATACAGTGGCATTTTAATGCACCCGCCTGGCCAAGCGCAGGAGGCCTATGGGAAGCAGCAGTCAAAAGTCTGAAGCATCATCTTCGACGTGTTGTGGGCGAGCAAAAACTCACGTTCGAGGAATACAATACTTTACTGGCTCAACTCGAAGCATGTCTCAACAGTCGGCCGCTCTGTGCACTAACAGAGGACCCAGATGATTTGAATTATCTAACTCCTTCACATTTTTTGAGCAGCGGCCCCATACTGACTATCTTAGACACCGAACAAGATGAAAGGACAAGGTGGAAGCGAACACAGAACATTTTCAAAGATATTTGGAAAAGGTGGCAATCCGAATATCTCGCGATACTCTCAACAAGGAGTAAATGGAAAAGACCTCACAAAAACGTTCAAACAGATGACGTTGTCATCATTCATGAGCCTAACCTCCCCGCGGGAAGATGGGCTCTGGGCAGAGTCACTGAGCTACATCTCGGTACCGATGGACTGGTCAGGGTTGTTACCCTGAAAACAAAAAACGGGTACCTCAAGCGCCCAGTGATAAAACTGTCAGTGTTGGTGTCTGACCCCAAATCAACTACAATAATAACCTAACAGACATATGTCAGATAACCAAAATATCAAGACCAAGGACAACCAATCAAAACGACGATCCGGAACGGTGTCTAAACCGATAGCAACTCTCGTTACACTATTTCTCTTCATGACATCTGTCTTTGGCCGCGAACAGTTAGCATCTCCATATACTTTGACAACAATACACAAAGCACTCTATTTTGACCGAATCTCAAACACACAGTTCATTCGCGACGAATGGCAACTCATCGTGTATTACGGCCTCGTACAGGACTTTGTTTTTATTGTCTTTTTGTTTACTTTGTTTTATTTTTGGTTTTGTTCTTTTTTTTGTTTCTATGAGTGTGTTTTATTTAATTTGTGATCTGTGCGAGTCCCAATAAATGTTTTTTCTTTCTTTCTTTCTTTCTTTATGAACCCTTATTGGGACAACCTTTGACAAATACCTCAAACAAATAAACAGCGTGTGTGAAAGAGAAACCAACAAAGTTCTATGTGACATCATTCTACTGCAGCTACGTCACTAGGTTACTGAATCAGCATTTCGAAGAACACACACGACGGCGGCGAGGTCCCATCGACGGTGTGGGTTATGTTGCCAACAGTTTATTTGGAGTTTTAGATCAACGTTTCGCCGATCAATACAAGCAAGATATTTCTCTTATACAAGGAAATGAAAATCACTTAAGTAGCACTCTTGTGGAAAAACCAGACATCAGAGTAGAAGCTGAATATAATTTACTCAAGAGAACCGAAGAGTCAATCAATCGACAACACAAGGCCATCAATCAACATTTAAACTATCTTACAAAGGCCACCGTTGAGCAAAACTCAAACTTAAAGCATTTATTTCAAATAAACAGGCACTTTTGAATTGTCAAGGGGTCGGTCAGTCATAAAGATGAAGCTAGTTGCCCATTCCAAAGCTTAGTAGGTACCTATGGAGAAGAACGGGCAAGAAACTCCACGGACACTCTTTTAAATTAACATATGGTTACAAAATATTGGTTACATCATTCGTGTTGAAATTAAACATGTGAGAACGATGCAAAACGTCAAAAGCGTCCGTAACAAAAATATTAAAAAAAAACAATTTAAAAATTAAATTAAAATAAGCCAAGGCCGCTAAGAGATGACCAGTCCCTACTGATGGCGCCCGTTCACGAACATGACGCATGGATTAGCACCATTCAACTCAACCATTTTGAAGGGAGCTAAATGATCCAACACACCCGCCACCATCAGCGAGACATTACAGTGAGCATGACATACTCTCAGCCGCCAGGGCACATTCAAGTCAATGAAAGAACTACTCAGTAAATGGTAGCTTTATAGTAAGTACATAGTGCTCACACATGTGCTATGCAATTATATAATACTAAGAGATTGAATTTATACAATGCAAAGATAGTTTTTGAAATCTTCAGCAGCTCCAACAGTATTTTCAAATGTTAATCAATTAGTTGAGGTTGTGGAGCTACACCAGCATTGAGCCAAGCATTTTTATCAGCGATGTAATCCCCCAAATTATAGTATGCCTGCTTGCATAGTGTGCGTTTTATACAAGATTTGAATTTCGTCTCATTCAGTTGAAGTATGTGGGGAGGAATTTTATTATAATATTTTAAACAGTACCCCATGAAAGATGAGTCTACTTTTGCCAGTCTGAAACCTGGTTGAACTAATAAATCCCTACTTCTAGTACTATAATTATGTCTTTCGCCTCTTTTACTAAAAAGATGTAATTTTCTTCTTACGTACATGATGTTTTCATAGATATATTGACAAGGCACCGTCATGATGTTAATATCCTTAAACATTTCCCTAAGAGAATCGCGCCTGCGGAGATTATATATGGCTATGATGGCTCTTTTCTGCAGAATAAAAATAGAATCGATGTTTGCAGCCCGTCCCCATAGTAAAATACCGTATGACATAATACTATGAAAGTAACTAAAATAGACTAGCCTCGCGGTATCTACATCAGTAAATTGACGGATTTTTCTCACAGCATAAGCCGCTGAACTTAGCCGTCCTGCAAGGGATGTCATATGAGGACCCCATTGAAGCCTTGAGTCGGCGTGATCCCCAGAAAAACAGTTTTATCGACGAATTCTAGTTTCTCTTGATTCAATATTATCTGACAATTACTACTTTTGACATTTGGTAACGAAAATCTTATGCACTTAGTTTTTTTCCCATTGAATAATAAATTATTAGCAGTGAACCAATTTTGGACCTGCAATAGGGCATTATTTACGTCGTCAAGATTTAATGCGTCTGTTAATTTTAAAAATTAAGGAAGTATCGTCAGCAAATAACACCATTTGTGGTTGAGGTTTTAACAAATAGGGTAGATCATTAATATATACTAAAAAGAGGAAAGGACCCAATATCGAGCCTTGAAAAATTTGCAAGAACAAGAAGTTATGAACGAGCTAGCGCTTTCTACCATCATAGCTACGAATATGCTCACGAAGCTAAAATCCTTACAAGATACAATAATCGACACAATAACAAATATCCACCATGGAATGTTCAGCGTCCATTTGCTATCGCCGAAGCAATTACGAGATCAACTCAGCATAATCTCAGGACAACTATCGCGAGAGTTATCCTTACCGATAGAAAACATACAGAGTGTACTACCAAATGTTTACCACCTTCTGAAGGTCAGAACAAGGGTAACACAGCAGTACCTCATATTTGAAATTAGAATACCACTGGTCAACAGAGAGAGTTATGACCTTTAACAACTCGTATCAATACCACAATAACATGGAAACACTACAGTCGCCGTCGTTCCGATATCAGATTACATCGCGATTAACTTACGTAAAGATACCTATCTGACATTGACGCCACGAGACATACAACAATGTGTGCAGTAGGACGAGTCTACTCGCCTCTGTCACTCCCGAAAACCCATTTTCCAGTTTAAGTCAGAAGACAGCATGTTTATCAAAGATAAGAGCACAAACAGATGTCTCACAAACATAACAGCATGCCGCAATCATTGGATGGAATTGAACAATATAAATACTTACCTTTATTATTGTTGCGGGCAGTGTGCACTTCGTGTCATGTGCGAGCATCAGATTACCGCAATACAAATCGCTAAGGCCGGGGTCATAGCACTGGATTCAGATTGCGTAATTAAAGGACAAAACTTTACTGCTTTTCCACACAAACTGGGATACTCGGAAATTAAAACTACGGTTGATTTGGAATCACAGCAAATCGCACCTCTCAACCACATCATCAACGTGACCTTGCCACAAGTAGAACTCAACATCACTGATCACCAAACCTCATTGCGGCACATCAAAGAACAGATCGAGCAGATGAAATCAGAAAACGCCTTGAACTCAGGAATTTCAAGCCACGATATCCATCAATATTCAGCAATATATGTGTTATTGTCGGGCGCTGTACTAGTAGTTGCAGTTTATCTGTGTCGGTGGATTTGTCGTCGTCGGCAGAGGAGGGCCAACTTACAGTTGGGCTCCGAGACGCAGCCTCCGGCGCGTGGACAGCACACGGCCCGACGTTGATCCGACGCCACGCACTAGAGAATCGAAGCAGCCACGAGAAGAGGGCGTGGAATGAAACTTTTCTAGGTTACTCAGCAGCATCAAGCGCCATAAGAGGACACCTCCTGCTTTCGTCACACCGGTGTCTGGTGACAGTGACTAATTCAATTTACGGCTAAGAATAGATTTAATTCATGTATTGTAACTTGGGTAAAATTTATAAGTTTAGCATTTAAGCATTCTGTTAACTCATTTTCATCATCCGCTCGCATCTCTCTCGCCCGGGAATATTTACGAGTTATGTATCGTACATGGCACGCGCGCATTGATAGATTAGCACTTTTCCGTCGCCTTGCACGAAATATAGTGTAACGCGACACTACACGAACAGCGTTCATAATCAGCTGTACTCATTCATACAACATTCATATAGCATCATCTTTGGCTATCCGTGACTTATCATTCAAGCTAACATCCAAGGTGTGTGCGACCCATTCAGCAGCGCATACATTATGTTAATTCGATATCCGCCCAGGGGGCCGATTTTACTACATTATATATTAAGACATTGTTCTGAAATTGCAATTGAACCTTGGCTTATTCAGGGCTTTCAAGCGTTTTCTTATTCTACTAATGCACAACGATCCATCAGCGGTTAAGACGTAGTTGATGCTAACGATCGACCGAAACATTCTTATGTTCTATTCTGCTAATCCGATCGAACATCAACGAGACTATAACAGACTAACTCACATTCTACTAATATTTTGACACACGCTTGAATCGAAGCGGGACTGAATTGTCTCGGTTCATGAGTCAAATACAGCGGTTCAACATAAGTTAATACAAAGCTACTTTTTCGGGATTCGGACACTCTTTTAAATTAAAATATTGATACAAAACATTGGTTACATCATTCATATTGAAGTTAAACATGTGTGAACGATGCAATACGTCAAAAGCGTCCGTGATAAAAAGATAACAATTCAAAACTAAAATAATTAAAAATAAGCCGTGGCAGCTAAGAGATGACCAGTCCGAACTGACAGCGCCCGTTCACGAACATGACGCATGGATCAGCACCATTCAGCTCAACCATTTTGAAGGGAGCTAAATGATCCAACACACACGCCACCATCAGCGAGACATCTGAGTGAGCATGACATACTCTCAGCCGCCAGGGCACATTTAAGTCAATGAAAGACATAATTACCCGGTAAATGGTAGCTCTACTGTACATAGTACTCACACCTGTGATATGCAATTATATAATACAAAGGAGATTCGAGTTTATACAATGAAAAGATGGTCTTCCAATCTTCATCAGCTCCAACAGTATTTTCAAATGTTAATAAATTAGTTGTGGTTGTGGAGCTGGACCAGCATTGAGCCAAGCATTTCTATCAGCGATGTAATCCCCCAACCTATAATATGCCTGCTTGCATAGTGTGCGTTTTATACAAGATTTGAATTTCGTCTCATTCAGTTGAAGTATGAGGGGAGGGATTTTATTATAACATTTTAAACAGTACCCCATGAAAGATGAGTCTACTTTTGCCAGTCTGAAACCTGGTTGAGCTAATAGATCCCTAGTTCTAGTACTATAATTATGTCTTTCGCCTCTTTTACTAAAAAGATGTAATTTTTTTCTTACGTACATGATGTTTTCATAGATATATTGACAAGGCACCGTCATGATGTTAATATCCTTAAACAGAACCTAAGAGAATCGCGCCTGCGGAGATTATATATGGCTCTGATGGCTCTTTTCTGCAGAATAAAAATAGACTCGATGTCTGCAGCCCGTCCCCAAAGTAAAATACCGTAAGACATGATACTATGAAAGTAACTAAATTAGACTAGCCTCGCGGTATCTACATCAGTAAATTGACGGATTTTTCTGACAGCATATGCTGCTGAACTTAGCCGTCCTGCAAGAGATGTTAAATGAGGACCCCATTGAAGCCTAGAGTCGAGCGTGATCCCCAGGAAAACAGTTTTATCGACGAATTCTAGTTTCTCTTGATTCAATACTATCTCATAATCGCTACTTTTTACATTTGGTAAAGAAAATCGTATGCACTTAGTTTTTTTTTTCCATTTAATACTAAATTATTGGCAATGAACCAATTTTGTACCTGCAGTAAGGCGTTATTTACGTCGTCAAAATTTGTAGCACGTCTATCTACCTTAAAAATCAAGGAAGTATCGTCAGCAAATAACACCATTTGTGGTTGATTATTTATTAAATGGAGTAGATCATTAATATACACTTAAAAGAGGAAAGGACCCAATATCGAGCCTTGAGGAACACCCATTTTCACTTTTAAACCGAGTGAATTGATACAATTTATTTGAACTAGCTGTTCAAATAAATTGTATTTCGTTTAAATAAGATTTTACTAAACTAAGCGCAAGTTTTCCAAGTCCGTAATGCTCAAGTTTCAATAGCAAGTTTTCGTGATCGACGTAATCAAATGCCTTGGAAAGGTCACAAAAGATTCCTATGGCATCTTGGGCCTCTTCCCACGCGTTAAAAATGTGTCTTAATAAGGTTACACCGGCGTCGGTCGTACAACGTCCTTTGGTGAAACCATACTGTTGATCGTGAAGGATTTTATTCAAGTTGAAATGATTGAGCATTTGATTAAGCATTACCTTTTCAAACACCTTGCTGAAAACCGGCAACACGGATACGGGTCTATAATTATTTGTGTCTTTACTGTCCCCGGATTTGAAAAGTGGTATTACCTTACTGTATTTCATTAAATCCGGGAAGACTCCTTGATCCACACACAAATTAAATATTAAGGCTAAGTAAGGCGCAATAGTCTCAATTATGGAGGTACAGACTTTAATGGACATTCCCCAAAGATCTTCGGACAATTTGATCTTGATTTGCTTAAAAGCTTTTAATACTATTATTGGGTTAATATGCTTAAAGTTAAATTCAATAGAGCAGGCTGAAACGTTCGCCCGACACAGTCAAAAGCGAGCGAGGGCGAGGAATTTAAAGTTTCTGTAGTTTTAAGTGGGATACTGGTGATGCTGGAGCAACTTCTTTGCTATCGCAAATGAGACCACATGACATCTCCAGTGCGTAATCAAAATCATGCTTTTTTTCCTATTCGTTTAATTATTGACAATTTTCCAAACCGTTGTTATTTTATTGTCTGCTGATTTAACCTTGTTGCTAATGTATAAGGCTTTAGCTGCCTTGCAAGTGTTCTTAAAAGTTCTGGAGTAAGTAGCAACATATTTACTAAAAGTTTCCGTGTTTATATAAGGCTTAAGGCCATACAGCTCAAAAAGTCTTTACCTACTTTTCCTGAGTCCTTTAGATGCCCAGTCACTAAATAAAAACCTAGGGCTGATAGTTTTAGTGTTCTTCTTAAAATAATTATTGAACTCGGTTTGGACTACCGAAAAGAATTCTTTATACAAAATGTCAACACTGTTCATTGAAAGGTCCTTAACACCTAACTTACAAATTAAAGTGCTATTAAATTTATTTAAATTAACAGATGTTATTGGTCTGAATTGTATCTGCACTTTTTGTATTGGTATGTTGGACTCAAAAGTTACGGTTTGACCACTGTGATCAGAAGGGAGATAATTGATAATAGCTTTATCTGAATAGTCGCAGCAACAAAAAACATTATCAATACATGTAGCAGTAGTCGTAGTTATTCGAGTTGGTTCTACAAACACATTTGACAAATTAAATGATTTAAACAGATTTGACAATCTACTGGTATTTGAATTATTTTCTAAAATATTAATGTTAAAGTCATCACAGATAATTACTGATTTATTCCCAGTTACAAGTTTTGCCAAAACATCTTCCATAGACTCAAATAGAGAGTAGTTTTGATAGTTTGGGGGTCTGTAAACGCACACTATACTCGTAACATGCTTATCTAGCTCAACACAAGACAGTTCAATGCTATGTTCAACCGACAGTTCCACTATGTCTTTACGAGTTTTTGATTTAATACAACTTCTAATTAAGATTAGTGAACCACCACGCAGCTTTGATTTCCGGTTAAAACAACTGGCCACACTATAATTCTCATAATTAATTAACATTTCATAATCTTTTAGCCAATGCTCAGTTAAACAAATAATGTCAAACATTGTTTTTTCTAAAAACAATTCGATTTCTAATTGTTTGGAAGAAAAACCTTGAATATTTTGATGAAATAACTTCAAGGATTTCTTATTAAGTGTAACTATACTGTTAGTGGTACCTTCTGTTGTCTTACAAACTAGTTTAAATTATTAGAACTAACCACCTTAACATTAGTACTATTACTAAATGTGGTGCTAATTGACTTCGACATACTAGTTATGTCTGGGTTAATATTAAAAGCTAATAGCCTAGCTATTTGACGTCTAAAACTAATGGGCAGATACACAATATCCCTAGTCGACCTTAGCTTATCAACAAAAATGTTGGTGTCAACAAATATAAACTTGTCACTATGGTGACAAACTAAGAAATGCATGTAATTATTTAACATGTGAATGTAGTTGTTTTGCCTGTTTGACAAATGCTCAAAGTACGGAAAAGCACACAAAATATTTTCTTACAGTTATCCTTCAAAAGTTTGGTCACACTATCAGTGATATCATCTTTTTTAACATTAAAACTATTACCTATTAGTACAGTAATAATGGTGTTAGGGTCATATTCATTCCTAGTTATTGAATACATTATTTTTTATAAAATAATTTCAGCAACACCTTCATCTCCTATAAATGGTGTAGTATTAATGATTACGATCTTTATTAATAAATAGTATTCTCTATATCTATTAAGTAATGCCTCGTTAGTCTAGTGGTCACAAGCGCGACTGCTGAGCATGAGGGGTGGGTTTGATTCCAAGGTCGGGCAAAGTGTTATTGGATTTTCCATTGGGAATTTCTCAGTATGAGCCCGAAATCTGGATTTATGCCCGGTTGATGGCAATAGGCTCGCCCCCTATTACATGGGATTTAAACAAAACTGGTGAAATGTGGTTGTACTAAAGGTACACCTCTACCTAACCCTTTGGGGATTGCAGGCGTGATGTTATGTAAATAAGTACTCGGGCCAAGTTTCAAGTTTATATATCAAAAGAAATAAGATTCTGGTCATACAAACTATATCATATATATATTTTTACGCACTCAAAGGGGGTAAATTGGTGAAAAATCGTTTTTGACGTTTCTATTATTGAACATATAGGTTATTTATGCCAATTTTCAAGTTAATCAAGCCAAGCAGTAAAATCCTCCCTTGTAAATTGACTATCCCTTTTCACCCCATTAGGGGTAGAATTCCCAAAAATCCTTTCTTAGTGGATACTTACTCTTCACAAAAAATACTCCCTCCAAGTTTCATGTCCACTGGTATAGGCCGTGCGTTGATATATCAGTCAGTCAGTCAGTGAGTCAGTCAGGACTTTGAATTTTATATATGTTTATAGATAAAGGTAATGTAATAGCCTTTACCTACTAAAGAAGTAGTTTGAACTTTAATTATGTATTTAAACAAAGATAATTAAATGTAAAGGACAAAGAATAGAATAGAATACTCTTTATTATGTGTACACCATCAACGTTAAAGAAATAATTTGAAATAGGGTGACACAGTGGGTGGTCTTATTGCTAAAAGCGATCTTTTACAGACAACCTTTGGATGGATTAAAGGGAGGCTTAGCGGATGCCTATAGTTTCCAACAATAAGCCGAAATATTAGTGATTTTAACTTAAAAAGAAATTTCATTAAAAATAAAATGTTATCCCCTTTTTCACCCTTTATGGGTTCAAATTCTAACAACACCGTTGCGTTAGCTTCCAACCATAAGCCTAGATAATAAATGTAGTGATTTTACTTCGAAAATTAAGGACTTTCCATACACAACATCATTCCCCTTTTTAACCCTTCGGGGGTGGAATTATCAAAAACGCTGAGACATGTGTAAATCCATTTTCAATCGTCAGCCTAAACACAACATTTTAATGTTAACAGACTGGACAACACTTAACTTTAAAACTGACGAACTTTCATATAAACTTCCATCCCCTATTTCACCCTCTTAGGGGTAGAATTTCGAAAAACCCTTTCTTAGTGGATACCTACTCTTCACAAAGAACACACCCTCCAAATTTCATGCCTCTAGGACCAGCGGTTTAGGCTGTGCGTTGATATATCAGTCAGTCAGTCAGTCAGTCAGGACTTTGAATTTTATATATATAGATAGATAGATTGTACCATAGTTTCGCAAATAAATATTTTTGATTTGATTCGATTTTAAATTATTACGGCGTAGCTAACGCCACTGCAGCCAAGGCAGATTAATTCATTGGATATAACAATTTGATAGTACCAAGGAACTCTGGCGAGACGGTGTCATAAATACAACACATCTTCTGTCACGCCCTATACCTACATAGGATACATTATACATAGATTTTCCATAAAACAGTTTCCTTAAAAGCCCATCTTATAGCGGCTCACTGGGTGTTATTTCACCTTCCCTCTTTATAAATCAAATAAATGGTCTGGAAGAATTATGTGAAAGAAGACGAACGAATTACGAATGTTTAAGTGAATTAATGAACGTCGTAATGAAGTCATTATTTTCTTAATTGGAAGAAGCGCTATTGGTTTCTTTGTAATATGCTCTGGCCATAAAGGAACTTAAAAGGGAAATATGCGCTGGCGTTTAATAAAAGGACATACATTAATTATAAGTTTGTTTTATACACTTTTATATTGATCTAGGTATCTACCTGCTATGCTTTAAGATCCGTTACACAAAAGGCATGCGACCATCCCACGGGCAATAAGGAGAGGCGAGGAGTATGAATTACTTATTATATTTATTTTTAAATTGCCGCGCGTCTGGAGCAAGTCTCGCTATGCTTGTGATAATTATGTTGATTCAAAAGATGTTAAACATCATAAAACTAAGGCGATGTTCCTCGAGTACATTCCAACTGTTGACGACACAGGATCAGGCCTCGCAAATCTTATAACTACAGCCCTGAAAAAGCATGGACTTGAATGTTCGCACATGGTTGGCTACAACTATGAGTGGGTATTTGCACGGTGCCCAGGCGTATGTTCGTCAAGCCAAATATTATTTTTCATGAATATTAATGTAATTAAAATATGTTTGTTGCTTTATTTTCTTGAACCTCTCCCCGATACTAAAACTTGGCTACGCTCGTGGACCATTCGGCCATTCCCATGAATTTATATCTGATGTGTTGGCTAAATCTGATGTGTTGGCTAAATCCATAAAGGTACTTAGGTAATCTACATTCAAAGAGTCGGGGTGTGGAGTCACAAAACAACCAATTATCAGCTCAAAATACATGAAAAGAACCTTCAACAATATTATTCGAACATCAGCAATCGACATAAATGTATTTCATGAATAATACATGTTCAGAAAACATAAATCCAATAAAGTTCCGCTGAGAAACGCCACACGCCGGCACAGATTCTTGACACAGTAGGTACACAAACACAACACACAGAACATAGCACACACAGTAGGTACACTGAATTGCGTACACAGTAACAAACAAGTATTTAACAAAGCGGCAATAAAAAGCTTTATATAGGACCAGACTGTTGGCAATATTTGCGGGAAAATATTCTGTGGAGTAATTTACTTTAGCCGGGAGTCCGTGAGCGCGGTGAGCACGGTGAGCATGGCGCTGGCGCTTCCAGTTAGCAACATAACGAGGATTATAAGTCCTTTCACGCAGAGATTTATTCGTCTTTACGTCAACAAGAACGTTATTAAATGAAATATCTTTGACATCAAAGACATAGAACAATGTATGAAAAGTAACACATATTTTTCAAAGCTGTTAATTTACTGTGGGAGATTCATTTCAGTTTCAGACGCTAAAGTGTTGTACCTACAGAGAAATAAAATACCAACCACGTCTTTATTATTTTTATCTGAGTTTGTAGGCTTTGATTATTTTTGATTGTCCCATTTGGTGCCGGACGTAACGAATAGCACAGCAACGTTCAAATTACCTGAATACCAATTAGAACCTCATTTCATTATCTTTTAGCAGATGCCTGCATACTGAAAAATACTGGCCACCTAGAACTGACACAAAAACTTTAGAACGTTATCACGCCTGCACTGAAACATACTGGCCACCTAGAAAAAAAACTAACTATAAACCTCAAGAAACTTCCAAAAATTCTTATTTCAATGTAAAATATGCATTAACGCGTTGTCGTAAAATTCAATTTAGATCTTTATCGGCCTCCGAATTCTAATTTCAATGTAAAGTATGCAATAACTCGTTGCAGTAGGATTCAATTTGGATCTTAACTGCATTTGGTACATTTTTCATACAAACATTAAAAACCCTTATTTTCACCCTTAAGCGCCGAATTTCGTAAAATCCTTTCTTAGTGAGCACCTAGAAGTCGAAAGGAACAATCAGGCCAACATTCATGTCTCTAACTTTAAAAACATGGGAGTTTCATACAAACTTTGACACCCCTTTTCAACCGCTTCAGGTGCGAATTTATAAAAATCCTTTCTTAGTGCGCGCCTGCACCCCATAGAGAGTGCTTGTGCCAAATTTTAGACCTCACGGCCCAGTAGTTTCCGAGATTTCGTGATGAGTGGTCAGTGAGTGGACTTCTCTTTTATATATATAGATACTAAATATATATAAAAGAGAAGTCCATACTTAGGTATATGTTATAGTAAATATGTATGTTTGTATGTATGTATGTGAATTATAAGTTTATGACCTATTTATGTACTTGTGTACCTACCCATTTCGCTTATAATTATTCTCAATACAAAGTCTCATTGTTCCTCTCAAACGGAGTACCTGCCATCCAACCTCTTCACACCCTCGGTCGACTGGTAAGAAATGCCTAGGCATTAAGTCCGCCTTTGTACCTTATTGAGCGCGACAAGTGTAAATAAATATATAAATATTTAAAGTATTCTATCGCTTACCATTTGGGATGTATTTGAGTTGAGAACCTTTGTGAGTTGAGAACCTTTGTGAGTTGAGAACCTTTGTGAGTTGAGAACCTTTGTGAGTTGAGAACCTTTGTGAGTTGAGAACCTTTGTGAGTTGAGAACCTTTGTGAGTTGAGAACCTTTGTGAGTTGAGAACCTTTGTGTGAGACCGTAAGAGACTTGACTGGAAGCGGACGGATAAAAGAAGTACTGGAAGATTAACCTCGGCAGAGTCAGCTCCGCTAAGAACGTTGTGGACGAGCCAACACGGTCGATAAGTATAGGTAATAAAATTATAGAGAAAATACGATCGCTACATCATCCACTTTTAACTTGAGATAACTTTTATATTCAGCGTAAACACGGTTATTACACAGGAATACACTTAAAGTACGGTTTACACACACAGGCTATTTCACGGAAATACAGTTAAAACAATAGAAAGGATAATTAGAAATGCACACATATAATCAGACAAAATACATAGTAAAGTTTCTGCACTAAATAATCCTAAGCTATGTTAATACTTGACGGCCCTGAGCTATTTAAAAGGGGACGAGCGCGACTCGTGAAGACAACAGAAGGCCAATCTCGTATTAAAAATGTAGGGAAATTAGAGGATTTTTTGACAGATTGACACTGAGATTAGAATGCGAACGTTCTTAAAAACACGGGAATTGACCCTCAGGTATGCGGAGCTGTTGCGTCACCGGAGACCTGTTTGTTTGTTTAATGTCGCTCTAATTATGGTCATTTAGATGGTATTGCAACTTGCAAAGGGAAACAATTTGAATTTGGTTGCTGAAGACCTACTGATATCATACATCATCTTTAAAATACTTCAATTGCTCGGGTTGCTGAGATATTAATATATTTGATAATAGTACACACGGCTACACATCAAGCTATAAATTTCCAGTATAAGCTAATCTCGCATTGTGTAGGATTTCCGAACAATGAGAGGTCAGCATAAACTGGAAATGTATGGCTTGATGTGTAGCTGTGTGTACGTGCAATGTCCTACTTGGTTTAGGTATTCTATGATGTAAGCCTATTAAGGGACCTTTGTTTACCTTATTCGGTACTTGATTGCTGTGCTTGTCAACACATTCCTCTTTACAAAACAACCTAATCTTATTGTTTATCACACATACATCATTACATCTAATGGCTTGACATTCCGCATCTGATTATGGACTAACTATGTATATTATAGTGCTTCGCCTACAAATAGGCAAATAACTTCCTGACACAATGCTCAGTGGTGTCGCTCAGCTCGCACCGCGGCTCAACGTATCCTCTCACAAGCTGTCCATCCATCCATTTCCCATCCCATCCCGTAACTAAAAAAACGATCGAATTTAACTTTTGTTTCCATTGCAGGTGTTGTAAGGCTTAAAGCCTTAGTCGAAAGTGCCCCTTTAAAAGCCTGTACCTAATGCTAAGGATTTAGAGGAATAAGGAACAGGGTGTAAAGTTCACTCATCCTCCATAGAAAAGGGAGGATCCTCCGACCAGACGGGTGTCGTATCTGGTGGGCAACTGCCCGACGGACGGGTGATGTCGGGACGTTGTATACAGATTGCAGCCCGGCTCCGTGCTGGTACAGAAATGATCAGAAATTCTGGATTTTTTATGTTTCCTCGTGGTTGTACACTCACAACCGTGCTAAAGTAAATTTATAGGTATAAGCTGTTGGGGAAAGATTTAATTAAACAAGTAGGTACCTTCTTACACAATAATATTTATTGCAATATGCTTAAACCTAACACACTAATACATTGGTAGGCCTCAAACCTTCTCCAAACACTTGGGCTTCGACTCCAATTCAACCAGTCTCGGATCTAGTTGCACTGGTGTCTTTCACCTGCAATGAGACTGTAACAATTACTCAGAGTCGCTATTTGCGAGTCCGCGAGATGAACGACTTAATAGCTTCTAGCTCAATCGCGTAAGTACTGACCTGTTGTGCTCAAAGGGATCATAAAGATTATGCAAAGCAACCCGAGACACAACAAAACTGGTTTTTACCTAGTCTATTCAATAGGCCTACCTCTCTCTCATAGACTGAATTATTGCAGTACAGTACAGATATACTCTGTGATCTCTCAGTATAAACTAACCTTCCACTTGATAAGACTAAGACCCTTGGCATCAAACACAGCACTAAGCTGTGTTCACACGATTACACGTGGCCTACGGGTAGATGGTGACGCTATCGTTACCTGCAGCAGCTGGCTCCCCTCATCACCGAAATTCGGCTACGTAAGGCCTTCCTTAGCGACGGATGACCACACCTCGAGGTTTGCCTGCACCCGGGTCAACTCCAAATTATTAGACCACGGGACTACGCCAAGGCATCGCGTCTCAATTTCCAATTGTAACCATCAATCGGCTAGCATAAAACAGCCAGACCTGTAACAAGTACTCGTGACCTAAGCACATGTGAGATCCCAGGTTATCCAGCATGAACAAAGTTTAAGATTGTATACTCACAGGATTCAGCTTCGTTTTTGGACTTATTCTAAACCCATCGGGTTATTTGGGCACAGTCTGGGCTTCCAGAACCTTTTATTTAGTATCTCGCCACAATTGCGGTCTCTGCGCAAGGAAATAATCCCATCAGTTCTTTGTAACAAGTGTATAATCTATGCTTTGTAAAAGCGTCGGTCACCATAGACCAAAATCTATTATTGTCTATTTATTTGGTTTTATTTATTGTACGGAAATTATGTCTGCATATTTATTTATTTAAATTAACTACTATTTATGTATTTTAATTACTTGACATAATTTCTTTTAACGTCATTTAAAGTTGCTTAAGTAACGTTTACAGTCATGCCATGAGCCTGTCTGCCCTGACGCTAGATGTCGCTATTCGTTGCGTTATTTTTATAATTGCAACGTCACAAGGTAGCAAGGTAGGTGGTATGCTAGTTGCGCGGTAAACTCTGCTTGCGCGGTGCAGGATTTTGCGTGACGTCAGTGTGACGCGTAGTTCGCATGTGGCGATGTTGATGCCGTCACAAGGACTTGTAATGTTGTTTATTTATTATTTGAATTCTCTTTACGGAAGGTGCGTGTAAGTATTTCGCTGGCAGAGCGCGATAATTACATGTAGATATTGGGAAGCACAAGTATGTTGGTACTTAGCTATGTTCCTCGACATATCTACTTTATACGTTATACTTGGTTGCTATGTCATGAATCGGAATTAAGTTTTTCAGGGAATGTTTTCAGATCCTATTTCCTACGGGTATAATATACCTACACAGAGGTACACGGTACAGCAAACAGCCCAGAGTTGGGTCAAGCTATTTAAAATGTCGCTTTAAAAGAGCTCTCCTGATAAATTTAAAAGAGCTCTCCTGATAAATTGGAAGTTGTCACGTATCCGTGCCATATTCCGCAGATCCTGTCTATGCAATTTGTATGCAAATTGGAAGCATACAGCGCTGCGGCTTTGAACTGCCAATCCACGAGTGCGATACACGGATTAAACCGAATATCGTTAGGATGAACAAAGTTTTGATCTCACTGGAACAAAATGAGCACAGCATTGGTTCTATATTGGGCACGCTACGATTGTGGCGATAAGTCCCCTCTTTGAGGAGTGGCTGGAGAGGCCGCCACGGCGTCCTCACCTTCCGCCTGACGCACCGGACACGGTTGTTTCGAGAGGTTCCTGTTCAGGATAAAACGGGAGGAAACGCCCGGGTGTCACCACTGTGTGGATCGCCCGGAGGACACGGTGGAGCATACGGTGGAGATCTGCCCGGCTTGGGCGGAGCACCGCCGTGTCGTCACGGAGGCGATCGGCGGCGATGATCTCTCGCGTCCAGCACTGGTTCAGGCCATGGTTCGGAGCGAGGGTGCATGGGAGGCCGTCACCTCCTTCTGCGAAGCAGTAATGCTCGCGAAGGAGGAGGCGGAACGCGTGAGGGAGAGGCAAGGTTCGCGCCCTCGCGCCTCTAGTCGCCGCAGGAGACGCCCCGGGCGTCGGGAGTTGCAAGCCGATTTCCGGCCACCGTAGGCGCGGGCTTGCGGACGGGGAGCGATGGGTAGCTCGTCGTCCGATAAGGACCAGGCCTGGGTCGACGGCGCGTTGTGTTCCACGAAAGCCTTAAAGAGATGTCAGCACCAACTGACGGGGTCCGTCAGGACCAATGCCTGCCAGGGTTGCGAGTTTGTCCGAAAGGGATATCGTGGCCCTGGCACACAGGCAAATGAAGGAACACGGACGGGTTTTAGTCAGTAAAAGTCTGACACGCCCTCCCGCTCTGGGCAGAGCGGGAGGGCGTGTAAGTTATTTGATAATTGCCCAACCAAAAAAAAAAAAAAGCATTGGTTCTATATTGAAAACAATATAATCTTTGTGATGGTGGTAAATAGTAGTTAATATAGGGCGAATACAGGCGTGATGTTATGTTATTTTTATAATACTTCCCTGTATACTACGTCTGTAGTTCTGGTCGCAGCAGCCAACATATACAGAGCCTCAGGACTGGTGACGCGGGAGCAAGCGACGTACAGCTGTTGTCCGTGTGAGAAAGTTAGTCCTGATCTCGAATGCGCAGTCTTAAGTAACAATTTCATACGGTCAGATACGACACTGGCCCAAATATTTCATATGATTGTATGATGGGAACCCGAATTGACCGCATTTGGGTTAGATTTGCAAAATGTGTGCGGGAATACTGAGAAAAAAAAGTCATTTATTTGAACCCAGCTGTGAATCAGCACTTTTCGAACGTCAAAATTACATAAGACAGTCCCCCAAAAACGCCCACCCTTCACCACTTCCTAGTGCTTTAGCTGGGAAGAAGAAGTGGCGCAACAAACTCCCCAGCAGCACAGCTGTCTGTTCAGTTAGAAAACATGATTCTATTCAATAGAAAGTAAAATTATTTGCATTACGCAACACAAAACATTAAATTAAATTATATGCCATAATTATGTTAGCTAGCACACGCCACAACACCAACAAAAACAAATAATAATCGTCGAAAATATCAAGCAGAAATAAAATATTTAAACTAAGTAAAAAACACGTAAACAGAACGTAACTAAATAAAAGCTTCCAGGCATAATGGACACGTAAACAGAACGTAACTAAATAAAAGCTTCCAGGCATAATGGACACGTAAACAGAACGTAACTAAATAAAAGCTTCCAGGCATAATGGGCGCCCGGTTACTTGTAGCTATAGCTGTAACTAGCACAAAAGCAACTAGCAACAACAGAACGTCGTACGGTGAACTGACGAAATGTGGGTGTACTATTATTATTATTATGTACACCTGTCCTAGCCCTTCGGGGAATACAGGCGTGATGATATGTTATTATATGAGTAAAGTAACATTCATGGTTTTCGAAGGCGGTGACAACGATAATGGGGTCAACATCAAAATTCAAGATGGCGTTTCCAAAAATTTACAAATTAGTCAAGGGTGTAATTTTCATGGTTGAATGGTTTCGTCGTTCATGGCGCCATTTTCAATATTGATTTCGACCCGAGTTTTAGTATCAGTGACATCGACAACCATGAAAATGACAACCATGTCGAAACTAATTAAAAAGAACATAAAAAACAAATAAAAAAGCTACAATCAATAACTATGACTAACCTATTGGAACTTAACTGGCGAATTGTGGGTGTACTATAAACAGCATACACCCCTGTCCCAAACCTTTGAAATAATACATGCCTGATGTTAAGAAGAATTCTCATTTCTGCAACCGTGTCGCTCGAGTGTCCTGCTGCCACAATGAAGGGTTCCATAGTTGTGATGAATTTATCCCAAGAACAAACTTAACATAGTAGTTTAAAAAAGTTCTCCCATACATCGATACACGTCACGGTCAATTCTACAAATGCAAATGTAAGAAAGTAATCGCAAAAAAAAAAGTTGTGTGATAAAACTACAACTTAACGATTTTGGATTATTTCCCTAGACCTTGTTTCTTGCCGAACATGATTCTATGTCGGGTCTTGATTTATTAACGAGTATGACAAATTATGTCGCATTAATCTCCTTTTTTTTGGAAGCCGGTTAGTTTCTTAATTCTTGCCCGTGCTTTACCGCCATTACGTTGCGTGCCATAGGCACCTACCACGCTTTGAAATGGGCAACTAGCTTCTTATTTCATAAGCTACGGCTACATTGTCGCGATAACGCCAAATATACTTCGTGCGCTCTCTCTCCCACACTGCTCGCGACGCCTCGACGTCTAGTTCGCGTTATCGTGACAATGTAGCCGTAGTATATCTGACCGACTCCTTGACAATTCGAAAGTGCCTGTAAATGGTTTAATTGAAATAAACGCTTTGAGCTGAGAGTTTACATAATCAGCCTATAATGTTCCCACTGCGGAATGTTTCTAATGTTTAATTGGGAAAAATTAAATTTAACTGTTTTTTTAATTTTAATTTTTCTATATTTAATTTTTTTTTTTTTATTGTTTTTAATGTTTCCACTTGGGACTCTCTGTGAGAGTCAGTGGGCCGTAATCCACCGCGCGGGCTAATAATGTAACTATGTAGTACGTTTGTATGCAAATTATGAAAATGACTCGAGCTCGGATACTCAAGAAATTATCCCGATTCAAATTATATTATTGTTTTGAGCATATTTTTGTAGATGAATACACTCGACACTATGATAAATTTGTCCCTATTTTAATCAATGAGGTAATACATCATTGATTTGAATGGGAATTTTTCAAGAATTGGTATACAGATAGGCAGAATGGCAGCTGTCACGCACACCAGCAGAACAAAGTTGGCCTGTTTGTTTTGTTCTTTTGCAGCGCGACACTCTCAAGAATTGGTATACAGATAGGCAGAATGGCAGCTGTCACGCACACCAGCAGAACAAAGTTGGCCTGTTTGTTTTAGTTCTTTTGCAGCGCGACACTCTCAAGAATTGGTATAGAGATAGGCAGAATGGCAGCTGTCACGCACACCAGCAGAACAAAGTTGGCCTGTTTGTTTTAGTTCTTTTGCAGCGCGACACTCTCAAGAATTGGTATACAGATAGGCAGAATGGCAGCTGTCACGCACACCAGCAGAACAAAGTTGGCTTGTTTGTTTTAGTTTTTTTGCAGCGCGACACTCTCAAGAATTGGTATACAGATAGGCAGAATGGCAGCTGTCACGCACACCAGCAGAACAAAGTTGACCTGTTTGTTTTAGTTCTTTTGCAGCGCGACACTCTCAAGAATTGGTATACAGATAGGCAGAATGGCAGCTGTCACGCACACCAGCGGAACAAAGTTGGCCTGTTTGTTTTAGTTCTTTTGCAGCGCGACACTCTCAAGAATTGGTATACAGATAGGCAGAATGGCAGCTGTCACGCACACCAGCAGAACAAAGTTGGCTTGTTTGTTTTAGTTCTTTTGCAGCGCGACACTCTCAAGAATTGGTATACAGATAGGCAGAATGGCAGCTGTCACGCACACCAGCAGAACAAAGTTGGCCTGTTTGTTTTAGTTCTTTTGCAGCGCGACACTCTCAAGAATTGGTATACAGATAGGCAGAATGGCAGCTGTCACGCACACCAGCAGAACAAAGTTGGCCTGTTTGTTTTAGTTCTTTTGCAGCGCGACACTCAAGAATTCAAGACATATCAATAATCATCACCATCATCATTTTAGCCAAAAGACGTCCACTGCTGGACATAGGCCTCCCCAAAAAAGGGGGGGATTTGCCATAATCGCCACGCTTGGCAGGCGAGTTGGCGATCGCAGTATGGTTTTAAAAATGCATAGAGAACGCTGCTGCCCATTCTCTAGTAAGTCCCTTAGTCGCCTTTTACGACACCCACTATAGCATTAAAGTCGAGAATGCCAAGGGGAAAACTTCACAATGTTTAACCTTAATCGCGGCTTGCAAGCCGATCGTATCAAAAAACGAAGTCATGTATCAATCACAGAATACAAACCTAAGCGATACACGTTCAAGCTATGTTTACCGAAATTTCTGTTCTGCGATATTTTTTTATTACTTACTACTAATTTGCTTTGAAATATTTTTCATCGTCGTTGTTTGGTTTTCGTTTTGGTTTGTTTCGCTTCCTAATTTTAAATTGGAGGATAATAAATGTGTTTTTACCTATTGCCGGGTTGGAATTTTGTTATTTCTATTTCTTTGCGAATTACTTATTGTGTAGGTATTTCACACTGTGGTATTACTGTAATAGTTTTTAGTATTAGTCGTTCTTAGTAGAAAAAGTGTCCTTGAATACCTACGTTCGTATTTTAATTTTATTGCTTAGTATCTTTGGTTTAGGCTGGTGTTGTAAGGGTTGGAAAAAGGCGGGAGAACTATTCCTATTTTAAATGGATGTCAGTACCAACTGACGGGGTCCGAAAGGGCCAATGCCTGCCAGGGTTATGAGCCTGTCCGAAAGGGATATCGTGGCCCTGGCACACACAGGCATTTGAAGGAACACGGGTGGGTTTTAGTCAGTAAAAGTCTGACACGCATCAAAATGACCTTCATTGAAATTTCCTGAGAATCAGATTATTTTTACTCCCTGTTGTGCGTCCCCAAAACCAGCAATAAAAATACCATCTTGAAAAACCTGGAACTCAAATGGGAATAGTTCTCCCGCTGCCATGAGTTCACAGGTGGTTCCGTAGGTGCCATTACAAGACATTTCAGCGACGTATTCACGCTTTGAACCATAAACAGCTCCTCCTGACCGATCCTGGGTGAAAGGTTGGAATATTTCCCAGTTTTTAGACACGTGGCGCACAATGCTGTCTCGAATTTGAGTAGACAATGACATGGCCACGTTACTGTTCACCAAATAGGAGAGAGATGAAAATAAGCATGCGCCATCGCCAGGGATATTTAATATTTGGCAAAGAATTTGCATGCCACAATTGTGGCGATAAGTCCCCTATATGAGGAGTGGCTAGAGAGGCACCACGGCTTCCTCACCTTCCGCCTGACGCAGGTCCTCACCGGACACGGTTGTTTCGGGCGGTTCCTGTTCAGGATAAAGCGGGAGGAAACGCCCGGGTGTCACCACTGTGTGGATCGCCCGGAGGACACGGTGGAGCATACGGTGGAGGTCTGCCCAGCTTGGGTGGAGCACCGCCGTGTCCTCACGGAGGCGATCGGCGGCGGCTATCTCTCGCGTCCGGCCCTGGTTCAGGCCATGGTTCGGAGCGACAGTGCATGGGAGGCCGTCACCTCCTTCTGCGAAGCAGTAATGCTCGCGAAGGAGGAGGCGGAACGCGTGAATACGGGTGGGTTTTAGTCAGTAAAAGTCTGACACGCCCTCCCGCTCAGCACAGAGCGGGAGAAGTAATTTGATAATTTACTACCCAAAAAAAAAATTTATTAATATTTTATAGTTTGTGAGGTTGTAGGGGTAATCTCTGGATCTACTGAACCGATTTTGAAAAATCTTTTACCCATTGAAAGCCACGTTATTATTTTGTGAGTGTCATAACATAAGGCCATAATTTAATCCGAAAAATGATAAGACGGTAAAATGTTTACCGCCAAACGAAGTGGGCACGGGACAGCTAGTTATCTATATATATAAAAGAGAAGTCCACTCACTGACCACTCATCACGAAATCTCGGAAACTACTGGGCCGTGAGGTCTAAAATTTGGCACAAGCACTCTCTATGGGGTGCAGGCGCGCACTAAGAAAGGATTTTTATAAATTCGCACCTTAAGCGGTTGAAAAGGGGTGTCAAAGTTTGTATGAAACTCCTATGTTTTTAAAGTTAGAGACATGAATGTTGGCCTGATTGTTCCTTTCGACTTCTAAGTGCTCACTAAGAAAGGATTTTACGAAATTCGGCGCTTAAGGGTGAAAATAAGGGTTTTTAATGTTTGTATGAAAAATGTACCAAATCCAGTTAAGATCCAAATTGAATCTTACGGCAACGAGTTATTGCATACTTTACATTGAAATTAGAATTCGGAGGCCGATAAAGATCTAAATTGAATTTTACGACAACGCGTTAATGCATATTTTACATTGAAATAAGAATTTTTGGAAGTTTCTTGAGGTTTATATTTAGTTTTTTTTCTAGGTGGCCAGTATGTTTCAGTGCAGGCGTGATAACGTTCTAAAGTTTTTATGCCAGTTCTAGGTGGCCAGTATTTTCAGTATGCAGGCATCTGCTAAAAGATAATGAAATGAGGTTCTAATTGGTATTCAGGTAATTTGAACGTCGCATTTATAGCATTAAAGTCGAGAATGCCAAGGGGAAAACTTCACAATGTTTAACCTTAATCGCGGCTTGCAAGCCGATCGTATCAAAAAACGAAGTCATGTATCAATCACAGAATTCAAACCTAAGCGATACACGTTCAAGCTATAGTTACCGAAATTTCTGTTCTGCGATATTTTGTTATTAATACTTACTACTAATTTGCTTTGAAATATTTTTCATCGTCGTTGTTTGGTTTTCGTTTTGATTTGTTTCGCTTCCTAATTTTAAATTGGAGGATAATAAATGTGTTTTTACCTATTGCCGGGTTGGAATTTTGTTATTTCTATTTCTTTGCGAATTACTTATTGTGTAGGTATTTCACACTGTGGTATTACTATAATAGTTTTTAGTATTGGTCGTTCTTACTAGAAAGAGTGTCCTTGAAAACCTACGTTCGTATTTTAATTTTATTGCTTAGTAGGTATCTTTGGTTTAGGCTGGTGTTGTAAGGGTTGGAAAAAGGCGGGAGAACTATTCCCATTTTAAATGGATGTCAGCACCAACTGACGGGGTCCGAAAGGGCCAATGCCTGCCAGGGTTATGAGCCTGTCCGAAAGGGATATCGTGGCCCTGGCACACACAGGCATTTGAAGGAACACGGGTGGGTTTTAGTCAGTAAAAGTCTGACACGCATCAAAATGGCCTTCATTGAAATTTCCTGAGAACAGATTATTTTTACTCCCTGTTGTGCGTCCCCAAAACCAGCAATAAAAATACCATCTTGAAACACCTGGAACTCAAATGGGAATAGTTCTCCCGCTGCCATGAGTTCACAGGTGGTTCCGTAGGTGCCATTACAAGACATTTCAGCGACGTATTCACGCTTTGAACCATAAACAGCTCTTCTTGACCGATCCTGTGTGAAAGGTTGGAATATTTCCCAGTTTTTAGACACGGGGCGCACAATGCTGTCTTGAATTTGAGAAGACAATGACATGGCCACGTTACTGTTCACCAAATAGGCGTGAGATGAAAATAAGCATGCGCTATCGCCAGGGATATTTACTATTTGGCAAAGAATTTGCATGCCACAATTGTGGCGATAAGTCCCCTCTATGAGGAGTGGCTAGAGAGGCGCCACGGCTTCCTCACCTTCCGCCTGACGCACGTTCTCACCGGACACGGTTGTTTCGGGAGGTTCCTATTCAGAATAAAGCGGGAGGAAACGCCCGGGTGTCACCACTGTGTGGATCGCCCGGAGGACACGGTGGAGCATACGGTTGAGGTCTGCCCTGCTTGGGCGGAGCACCGCCATATCCTCACGGAGGCGATTGGCGGCGGCGATCTCTTGCATCTGGCCCTGGTTCAGGCCATGGTTCGGAGCGAGAGTGCACTGGAGGCCGTCACCTCCTTCTGCAAAGCAGTAATGCATGCGAAGGAGGAGGTGGAACGCATGAGGGTGAGGCAGGGTTCGCACCCTCACGCCCTTAGTCACCGCAGGAGACGCCCCGGAAGTCGGGAATCGCAGGCCGATTCCCGGCCACCGTGGGCGTGGGCTTGCGGCCGGTGAGCGATGGGTAGCTCGCCGTCCGATAAGGACCAGGCCCGGGTCGACAGTGCGTTTTGTTCCACGCGCGCCTCAAAGAGATGTCAGCACCAATTGACGGGGTCCGAAAGGGCTAATGCCTGCTAGGGTTACGAGCCTGTCCGAAAGGGATATCGTGGCCCTGGCACACAGGCATTTGAAGGAACACGGGTGGGTTTTAGTCAGCAACAGTCTGACACGCCCTCCCCGCTCCGGCCAGAGCGGGAGAAGTTATTTGATAATTTACCACCCAAAAACAAAAAATGGCAGTGGCAGAACTATTCTCATTTGAGTTCCAGGTGTTTCAGGATGGTATTTTTATTGCTGGTTTTGGGAAAGCACGGCAGGGAGTCAAAAAAATCCGATTCTCAGGAAACTTTAATGAAGGTCATTTTGATGTTTTAATTCCGTTGGCTAATTTAAATAATAAAAAAACTCTTAAATATTTACTTTATTCTTAGTTTTTAGTATTAGTTGTTATACTGGCAACAGAAATACATCATCTGTGAATTTCAACTGTCTAACTATCACGGTTCATGAGATACAGCCTGGTGACAGACGGACAAACGGCGGAGCCTTAATAATAGGGTTCACGTTTTACCCTTTGGGTACGGAACTCTAAAAATATCTTTTGACCCCTCACGCCGGCAAAATTAAAGAATCACCGACCGTCACTGACTCAGCGGTAAATGTGCAGTTGAATTCACAATCCCAGTCCCAATTCACTGCTATTGATTTTGTCGAGAAGTCGCTTGCCTATAGTGAGCAAACGGAATGCGAGTCATTTTTTTTTAAGGATATTGCTAAACCGTTGCTTCATCTACTTATATTAATATTTTATAGTTTGTGAGGTTTTAGGGGTAATCTCTGGATCTACTGAACCGATTTAAAAAAATCTTTTACCCATTGAAAGCCACGTTATTATTTTGTGAGTGTCATAACATAAGGCCATAATTTAATCCAAAAAATGAAAAGACGATAAAATGTTTACCGCCCAACGAAGTGGGCACGGGTCAGCTAGTATATACATACATACAAATTCAAGGGAGAGGTGTTGAGATGACTCCACTCTATTTATTTTGAAAATAACTCCGCAATTTCCGTTTAAATGCATACTGACTGTTGGCCTCCCTGATATCAAGAGGAAGCGCATTCCAAAGGAAAATGGACTGACTATGAAAGGAAGAATGAACAAAGTCAGAAATATGAGAAGGACAGATTAGCAGAAGATTGTTAGAAGAACACAGATTCCTAGTGTGTGAATAACATAGATATTGCGATTGAGACACAAAAGAAGGAGGACTGGGAGAGTTGAGAAGGGAGAAAAGCGTGATCAAAGCGCGCAAACTTCTTCTTTGGCACATTGTTATATTTCCTGAGGTTGAATATGAACCGGATACAATTTTGAGCAGTCTATCGAGCTTATCCAGCAAAACCGCATTCAAGTCAAAGTAGCACACGTCACTATAGTCGATGATAGGGAAAATCAAAGTCTGCACAAGCATAGTTTCACCTTAGCGGGAAAAAAGTTTCTCAGACGATACAGGGCTCGCAGAGTACCGTTGACCCTTAGACACTAGAAACCTGGCGTTGCCAGCTAAGTGTCGAGTTAACATGCAAACCGGGATGTTTTACAGTAGGGGTAATTGGTATGACGGTACCATTGAAAATAACAGGAGGAAGAGAGCTAAGCGTCACCCTACCCATCATGCGTGAGCTCCCAATTACTATGGCCTGGCACTTTGAGGGGTTTACTGACACACTAAAACTATCAGACCACTTTTTAACCGACTTCTTGAAATATTAAGTTACTAAAACAGTTTTATTTTCACTTTAAAGCTTTTCCATCGATTTTTGCAAACATAAATTAAAGTGTAGGCTTACCTTATATTTATTATTTCTTGTTCATAACAACAGAATCCTGCAACAGAACACAATAATTAGGAAGCAACCTTAAGTAACTTATAATTACCGAGCTCCTAATTATAATGAGTGAATCGCAACAAAAGCTTTAATTATAATGCTCACAAAACAAATTATTTTCCGGGTCACGGGAGAAGTTAAAATGGAACAATTTAACAACTAATTCATTTTCAGCTTTTGTTCAGTTATTTAGTTAAGTGTTGTATTTTTACGGTCGCCAAAGCAGGTAAAAATACCCTCTTATTTTAGAGTTCCCTTCAATGTAGAGGCTGCTCGATTGATACCCTACCAAAATAAACAGCATAGATGAGTGAACCTGCAAGGACACAGCGGAGGGAGTAAGTACCTACACTTCTACCAAAGTAAGGGACATCAGTATAACTAGGACTGAGCCAATTACCTCTGTGCCTAAGGTAGCTAGACTCTAGGGACGGGTTGGCAACCTGTTGCTACTTACGCACGATTAGTACGCGCGGGTATTAGTGGATTATCGACTGTGGCGCCTATAACTGTAGCGTTGGATGAGTAGACACAGTAATTAATCATAATTATCATTAATGATAGTATTTCTCCGAGCAGTACCTACTAGGTATAAGGAGGGGCAACAAACGCTAATTCAAGACTAGAAAAAAACTTTTTATAAGAAAAAAATAAACACTACATAGTGAAAAACAACTTTAATAGCGGAAGTCGGTGGCTAAAATATAGATCCAAAGACACGTTACCGACTTCCGAAATTAAGTTATTTTTCACTTTGTGTGCTTTTGGAAGTCGGTTATTTTTTATTATAAAAAGTTTTTTATTTTTCACTTTTTAGTGGGTCAGTTTTTAATTTATCTAAGTTACAATAGCCTTATGTCAACTGCTCATCACCTTTTACAAAATATTGCTTTTCCCGATGCTGGGACTTTAATTGTTGAGTTCTCCTGGTACGAACCAGGAGAACTGCCACTCGCCATAATAATATGCATTGTGACGAGCATAAATTGCTTAGCAACCATTTTAAAGTACCTAATCGAATCGCAACTCGTTAAATACTTATTATTATGTTGTTCCGGTGGCCATCTGTGGTCTCCATCATCAGTTCCACTTGACCAAATGGTGATTTTCTGGAGCAAATGCACGAGTTACTTACTATAAAAAATACTCAAATCGCTATAGGTTTGCCTATAAAGTTCGAGAGTTTGCCTCGATTTCCATGGGATCCCTTCATCAGATTCTGATTTGGTGGCAATGGAACCACAGCCACCTCGGGAGCATTGCCTTCCAAAAAAAAAAAAAAATTTTAAAAATCGCTCCATAATCGACGGAGATATCGGTGAACAAACATAAAAAAACCGGTCAAGAGCGAGTCGGACTCGCACACCGAGGGGTCCGTACGTATATATCGACGGCGAAGTGTCAATACCTCATATGTGAAAATTTTCGGGAAAATTACTTTTTATGGTTTCGAATTTAAAAGTCGAATTCGCATGTTCTAGCAAAATCTCTTATCTACATTTTTAATTGCAGGTATTGCAATAGCATAAATCAAGATGTTGAAATACCTTTTAGCTAAACCACCGAGCAATTGGCATTGCCTCCCAAATTCCATGGGACTCGTGTTGACTTTGACAGTTAGAAGTTATTGCCACTTCGCCGTCGATATGATGTTGATGATTTCCGAAAAACTGTGCTATTTAGAGACATTGTTTTATTTTTCCTGTTATCTTTACATACCTACACTTCAATCACATAGAATAATTTCAGATTTTTAACTATGCAAACTTCAGAGATAAGGGTGGAACGGTATTTTTTTTTTACATTTTTCGTCAAAATTCGGAAACTATGCTGCCAAAATAAAAAGAAAAAAATGTGCAAACAGCGTCCTTTCATATGATACCCCACATGCCCTAGTAGCCCTACTTCAATTTTTTAAGACCCCCTTTCAGTCCCTTTTGCAAAAAAGATATATTTTTTTAATTTCTTTCTTGAGTGCAAAATAGTTGGGCAAACGTCATCTAAAACTATTCTGAATTTCAAGTTGATAGCATTAGTAGTTCTTGAGATATTCAGGTGTGACAGACAGACTTAGTCTCACCATATGGGTTCCTTTTTACTATTTTGGTACGGAACCCTAAAAACCGACCAAGTGCGTGTTGGACGCACAATGAAGGGTTCCGTAGTGGGGATTCATTATCCTAAGAAAAAACTTAACATTGTAGTTGAAAAACATGTTCCCTCATATATTCCAACTGCAAATTTAAGTTTGTAAGCACAATATTGAGAGATTTAGACTTCTCATAGGTTTTCCTGTAATCTATAAGTAAAGAACTATTTTCTGAATTTTTTTCAAAATTTCAGGCTCAGTAGTTTCGGAGATAAGGGGGGGGGGTGGTCAATTTTCATCTATTTTCGTAAATAATTTTAAAACTCTTTATTTTAAAATTATAAAATAAGAATATCTGAAATCCTTACTACAATTCCTTTCATTTGATATGACGCACGGTACAGTTTGCAATATTTTTTTTTTTAATTTTCTAATTTGCCCCCCAAAAGTGACCCACATGTTCAAAACTCAATTATTTACGTTACACGTCCAAAACATACAGCCGAACATATAACCGCCTCCTTTTTGGAAATCGGTTCAAAATGAACGGTATGATTCGCTCAGTGACTGAGCTATCGGTACTTGCGCTAAGGATGGGTAGGTATCTGTGAATAAGAAGTTCCTATGGACTGTATATTTTCACAAAATACAGACAAATACAACACAAATTACTTCTAATTAATGACTGACCGAAACATATTTTTTTGCAAGAAACCGTAACCGAAGGTTCGGTTTTGATTATAGTTCCGGCAGAAACCGAAACCGAAACTTCGGTCGGACACTACTTTGAATGCCTAAGTACAAACACAACCACAACACGGTCAGTGTCACTCCGTCGCTGTACTCGTAGGTACTGCTAATTATTAAGTGTAAACAAAATCATCTCGTTGGCATCCGACACACGTACTGAGCGGATTAGCAGCGGCCACAATCAAACGTCGCCTTGGCCCATATTAATCTATGTTCCCCAAATACGTAGGTATTTGGGGAACATTCTCACAGCATTATTACGGCTAATTAGCTACGGTAATAGGAACCGGAAAACCGGAAAATTTGAATACAATAACAAGTCATGTTTACCTTTCGAAGCAAATAGTGAGTCATATATTTTTTTTCCTCGTTCTCAGTTATTTTTAATGATAATCTGGCAGTTTGAGTACTTACTTTATGCGGACGAGTCGTTGAGCTCCTTAAGTTCTGAGTTGAGCTACACGATTATTAACTGACAAATGCGTGCACAGACTGGACGTCCATTCAAATCTGTGTGGTTATTTCTTCAAAACACCATTTCAGACACCAATCTACATGGTCCTCAAATTATCTGACCAAAAATTCACCCAACTCCAGGGCCTCCTTTGGATGTTCTAGCTCTCTTGTGTATTCAGTACTAGCTTCTGCCCGCGACTTCGTTCGCGTGGAAGTCGTAAAACACCACAGTATACTAATAACAGCTACATTTTTATAGAAAACTGCCTCGTTGGTCAAATGGTCGTAAGCGCTTCTTTTGGGCACGAGGTCCTGGGTTCGATTTTCGGGTCAAGCAAAGTGTTATTGTTTTCCATCTGGAATGTCTCAAGTACAGTCCGAAGTATGAATTCGTGCCCGGTTAGTGGCAATTGGCTCGCCCTCTATTACATGGGACCTAAACATAACTGGCGAAATTTAATGTGGGTTTACTATAGGTAGGTACACCTCTGCCTAAATCTTAGGGGAATTTACGTTTGACGTGATGCTATGTTAGTTTTATAAAACATAAGTACATACAAAACTCACGCTTTCTTCCCATGGGGTAGGCAGAAACTATAGAACGCCACCCGCTACGCTACTTACATACTCCTTTTGCTTCGTTTACGTACATACATCTGGTTCTCAATTCTGTAACTTTGAGTTAAGCAACACGCCATTGACACTCTATCGACACACTACAGACATTATTTTGCCACTGTTGCAAATTTGGCATTCTGCAAAAACTTCAATGGCGTTTCAGTGGTGTCTCAGTAATGTGTCGATAGTATGTCGATAATGTGTCAGTACAATAGTTTTGAGTGTTGCTAACAAAAATCTACCATGAGGTATACCAAACCTACCACTTTTTAAATCCAATTTTTATCAATTAAATCTTTATAATATGGGTTTATTTAATAATATAAAAACGTTTTATTATTAAAAACATCAAATTTCACTAAAAACATGCGTTTAATAACGTTAATGAGTGTAGGCCTTAGGGACGCTATGGCGCGAGGATTTGAAATTTTAAAAATGTATCGTTTTTTTTTTTCGATATTCTACCAATTTTATTGCAGTACCGGGTTAAACTTGACTATAGAAACCATTTAGACTCTGAGACGCATGCCCCCACGACGCACCGTTTCCGAGATATGGGCGTTCGATTATTATTTTATTGTTTTTTTTATGAATAAAAAAAAACCTTAAATTCATGTTGGGATGCGGCTTACACGGGGGCTGTACCTAAGGGGGGGGGTCAAATTTTGGTTATTTTTTTCCTAGGACGCACCGTTTTCGAAATATTTGAATTTAAATCTTATTAATAAAAAAATATTTGAATACTGAAGAAAAAAAGAAAATTTTTCGTGGATTTTTTACATCGTCTCATGGTTTTCGGTCGGAGTGTCAAGTTAGGTACCTTCACATACAAACCTTTAATTGAGCAGGGATTCCATTCCGCCGTCGGTGTCTCTGGAGAAAGGAAATGAGCTCGTCAATTAGCTCCCTTGCTTGCTCCCTACCAAGCTGAAACGTTTTGGCAAACCACATCTTGGAAAGTTCATGAAAGGCATTCACTTGCAGCTTCATTAGTGCATGAGATTTGCGGCGCTGCGCGCTGGCGCAAAATCAAACCTTGGCGGTCGGCACTATAAGCCAATGACATAATACGCCACCGCAAAGTAGGTACAGAAGGCCTCATTATGGCGAAAAACTACGTCCACTTTATCAATTTCGATACGTAAGACGCACACACACAAGGACATTTTATTTTAAATTTAATAAATAAACAAATTAATCCAATCAATAGGGAAAATAGGTGTCGTTGTTCGATGGCTTCACAATGGCGGTTTCATGGCCAAAACACTATTCATACACGATAGAAACAACTGTCAAATACACTTAAAATATTTACAGACTACCGTAAGTTTGGCCATCATGATGCCATTGTAACATTATAGTGGACCAGACTACCAATTATTACAATCGTCTTACTATGGCGTTTCAATGGCACTACAGTGGCAAGCGAATGACCGTATACAGTTTGCAGAATAGCAACTGTCAATGACTATTCTATTGAGACACTACTGACACACTATTGACTCGTTGGTTATTTTACAGAATTGAGCCCCTGGTCATATACGCACGCATGTCCAGAGTACTACGCGCTTGACCTTTCTGTAGAACATCACCAATTAAGTCACTATATGTCCTTCTAGGGCGTTTCCACTCACATCTGCCTTGTAAATTCCTTTTTTGGTCACCTTTCATTAATCCTTTCAACATGACCAAACCATCTAAGCATAATCTTTTAAAAATTTGCCCCTACATCTTCTTTTAAACCACACCGTTGCCTTATCACATAATTGTTCAGCTTATCATTCATAGTCACGCCACACATGCTTTGCAAGGAACACATTACCACAGCTTTGATTCTACTTTCATGCTTTTTTTGCTACACCCAACTGCGTTGGGACTGTAAGCATGACATCGCCCATTTTCGGCAGTCGGTGTTAATATGCGGCCATACGTATCGCTCAGCCACCAATCGTAAGATTGCTCTCACACCTGGGTGACTAAGACCATGCAGTCGATCGAAAGCTGCTCGACGGAAAGGTAAGGTGAGGTATGGGCGAGGTCTACCTGTCTACGTGTCGCAGAGTATGGAAGTGTTGGTTCCAGAAACAACAATTCTTCTCAATTTCAAAGAAGTAGATGAAGCCGCTTCTTTGAGTTCCTCGTCTCTCTCTTGCGACTCTGCAAGGGCTTAGTAGTCCTCCTACAATGAAATTAACTCAACCCGCGACATAGCATCTGCGACAACGTTGTCGGTGCCCTTAATATATCGTATGTCAGTGGTAAATTGGCTGATAAAAGTTAGTTGGTTGAGTTGTGTTGGTGGAAGCTTATCACGACGCTGCATGAAGGCATACACCAGGGGCTTGTGGTCAGTAAAAACTTCTGCGTTTTGCACTTCTAGTATGTGCCGAAAGTGTTGAACGCTCTCATATACAGCTAGAAGTTCCCTGTAATAAGCAGGCCACTGAGATTGTTTCTCGGTTAACTTTTTGCTGAAATATGCTAGGAGTTGCCAGTTATCATCGACTTGCTGCTGTAAACATGCACCTATGTGCATGCTGGACGCATCGGTAAAAAGACCTAAGGGGGCCTCACAATTTGAATGCGATAGAGTGGTAACATTAGCTAGGCTCTTTTTGCAGTCATCAAAACATTGTTCGAGTTCAGGCGTCCATGGAAATGGTTTTGCGCCTTTGCTGTTGGTTGCAGCCACTGCGTCGGTTAAGGGAGCCTGATACTTGGCGGCGTCAGGCAAAAATCTGCGGTAATAATTTACCATGCCCAAGAACCTACGCACGCCTTGCACGGTCTTAGGGAGAGGAAAGTCCACTAAAGCACGGATACGGTCTTCGGGGGGGAATGTGCCTGCAGCATTAATACGGTAACCCAAAAACGTTACCTCGGCTGCCCCAAGTACACACTTCACCGGGTTGATGACTACTCCGTAGTGGTCTAGTCGGTGAAACAAGAGCCTAAGGTGTTTAGCGTGTTGCTGGGGGTCTCTCGAGTACACGAGGATATCGTCAACGTAAGCGAAACAGAAATTAAATCCCCGCACAACTTCGTCTATGAACCTTTGAAATGTCTGTCCGGCATTTCTGAGGCCAAAAGTCATATAGGGGAATTCAAAGAGTCCAAAGGGCTCATAATGTCATAATGGCTGTTTTACAAATATCGCCAGTATTTACTGGAATTTGCTGATATGCTTTAACTAAATCTAGGGTACTGAAGACTGAGCAACCGGATAAGTTGTGGCCGAAATCCCCTATATGGCGGACAGGGTAGCAATCCGGAATTGTACGGGCGTTCAGTGCGCGATAGTCACCGCATGGGCGATAAGTCTCGTCTTTTTTAAGCGCGAGATGTAGCGGGGAGGATCATGAGCTGCTGGAAGGTCGAGCGGTGCCTACGCGAATCATCTCCTCGAATTCTTTCTGAGCAGCTCGAAGCTTAAGCGGGGCTAGGCGACGTGGTCGACGGGGCCATCGGTAGTTTTGATAAAGTGCACCGTAGTGTGCTTCTCCTCTTTGGGCGCGCCAGGAGGACGTGATATGCTCGGGAACTCGGTCAAAATGTGCGAGTATGGTGAATCAGGTGCTTAAATAAATTTAATGCTGGGTTGATCGATTGACAAGAATTCGGTTTCAGCTGACAATCCTGTTTTGCCGTCTCGTAACCTTCCATGAGCACAGTCTGGTAAAAGGTGGTAATGAGCCAGGAAGTCTGAACCAATTATTGGAGTTCCTACTTCCGCGACTATGAATTTCCATGCAAAGTCGCGTCTTAAACCTAAGTTTAATTTGAGCTCGATCAGACCGAAAGTATTTATTTTTGTGCCATTGGCTGCTAAAAGTTCAAAGAGAAGTGGCTGAATTTTACCATGGGAGAAACGCCTAGGTAGGCACGAAAGATCGGATCCAGTGTCGATTAAAAATCGTCGGCCTGAATACCGATCGCTAACAAACAGTCGGCGACTTGCTAGGGAGCAGTCAGTGGTCGCCACTACTGACTGCTGCTTGAGTTTCCCTGTGGTAGAAGAGCAGACCAAGTGCACGGTTGTATACACCTGGAAGCTTTTGCGGCGAATCGCTTGTGGTACCAGCATTGGCCATCAGGAATGCGTGAGCGTGAGCTTGAACGACTACGGTTATTTCTGTTATTACTTGTGGTGAGGCCGGTCACAAGTCGTGTCATGTCCGCCACTTGTTGCTGGAGCAATTTAAGTTGCTCATTGGTGTCATCACTAGATGATAATGATGATGCCCTACCTGGTTGGTTGCGGGCTGATTTCTTGCAGCTTATCGGCCAGGTCACCCAAGTCCTCGAGGGATGTATGTTTTTAGGCAACTAAAATGCCTTGCATGTAATGGGGCAACCTATTCATCCAAATAGTTTGGAGGAGCTGCTCTGGAAAAGAGGAACCAGCAAGAGTCCTGAGGTGGCACAAGAATGACGAGGGCTTCCTATCCCCTATCTCCTCCTTCTCAAGGAGCTTCCTAATGTTTTCTTCATATGACTCAGAGAAACGAGAGATAAGAGCTTTTTTTAGACAAGTGTAAGGTAGATCCTTAGGTGGCTCGATGATTATGTCCTCAACTTCAGTTGCTGATTTTGTGTCGAGCTGACTTATGGCGTAGTAATATTTAGTCAATTCTTGTGTGATGTTATTAATGTAAAACTGTGCTTCCAAACTTGCAAACCAGAGGCCAGGTCGGTCAGGCCAAAACGGGGGAACACGCATGGATACTCTGTTGACCAATATAGTTTGAGATCTAGGAGTGGAAGGATCAATAGACTGTTCACCACCAGTTCCGGTTTCGGGATCAAGGAAAATCTCCTTTCCCTCGGTGGTCATTGCGTTACCATACAAATTATATTTATGTCCTAAACAAAAACGCGCAACAAGACAAGTAATAACAGACAACCAGAAAAGGAATACAGCATAAATTACACAATAGTAGTAAAGCAGTAAAATTAAAGAGTAAAATATTTATCATGCGAAAGCACATTCATAATAAAACGCACACAATAAAAAAATATACATGTAACACACGAGCAAATGAAATGTAAACTAAGAGTGTAAACAGTAAAAACAGTAATTAAAACTGTTCTGCAAAAACCTCTTTTTTAATTTAACAGTATTGCATCCATGCAATGGAATATTACCATTTAAAACAGAATATTTACTAAAATCAAACATAGAATGCACTAAATGTATAGAGGAGAAACAGATTTAAATGTTGTTGTTGAGGCATTCGATTTGAAAATAAAGCACTTAAAGTTCGTAACGAAACACCGTAATGTGCGCGTGTATTCAATGTACACGCAGAGTTAAAAAAAAAACTTACAGGCTTTTGCTGTCACGCTAATGAAGACGGACGGAAGATTTCTCTGGAACGCAGGCGGTTTACGTTTGATGTTCGCAGGTATTGATGACAGGAGACAATAAGTCAGGCTCTGTCAAGCGTCAAGCTTCGCGCGCTAACTTTGAAGTTTTCCTGAGATCCGCACAAGAAAAAATGGCGCTGCTATCGCGGAATTAGATGATTTTTCTTGATTTAGGTCGATAAAGTTCAAATACGGTGTATTTTGGCACAGAAAATAGAACAGCCGAACACTATATCGTTCGTAGGCAATGTACTAATATCACGAATGTTCGAAAAATAGTTCCTGTTTTCGTGAGCAAACTGGCGTAATGGCGGCCAGTAGGTAGCGACTTCGCACTTGTTCACGAATAAAATCACTGTTAAGGATTAGTGTGAGCTCGTTGCACTGCACAATACTGGGATTCAGTTCTTCTTATTTCGTTGATATGTTCTTCTATCGTCGGGGTCACCAATTTAGGCGCTTTAAGGCGCCCAGTGATTTGTAATGAAACTGTTCAAGTTTTCACAGGTTGTATTTCTTCCACAAGCAACAGCGGTACAAATTACAATAACGTTATTATATACTGGCGATTGTTAACACCGAGTACAGTAACAGATAGCTGGTGTTTACATTCAGATTCAGATTCATGACCTTCTGTCTGGAGTTTTCTTGAACCACTGACCGACTCTAGACCATAGCCCAAAAACTAGTGTTGTCCAGGTGGGAACCATAGCCAATTTGTTGGTTCGCCACACCTTTATTGCCCCACCACAATAATCCACTCTGTTTAGTCATGATGATTGACAGCTTAGCCCCATAAATCTATACCGTGATGATAAAATTTATAAATGTTCTAACCATTTTGCTCGTCTTTTTACAATTTACTGTAAACTATAGAGGTATAATGAAATCGTTTATTCTGTAAATAGGATATTAAAATCACTTTTACACGTCAAATAAAAAAAAAATATAGATGTAGCCGACATTTCCTATCTGACTACCCCTGAGAAGAAATGGCGAAACAAACTCAGGGGTCAAAGTCTCTTTTAAAGTCCAGACATAATCTTGGTCAGATCATGTGAGGACCATGTAGATCCGTGTCTGAAATGGTCTTTTGAGGAAAGAACCACACAAATTTGAGCGGACCTGTCCAATCAGTGTAAGCATTTGTCAGTAATCGTGCAGCTCAACTCAAAACTTAAGGAGCTCAACGACTCGACGAACAGTACCAAAAAAAGGACATTTGGGTAGGCCGCATAAAGCGTTCAAAATGTCAGACCATCATTAAAACTTAACTGAGAAAAGAAAAGAAAGGAAAACATTTAAAGAAAAAATAATTACCCACATAGTGCTCACATTCACAATAAATTAAAGCAGTAAATATAATACTTTTCAAAGTAAACATTCATGTAAAATTGTATACAATATTCTGCAATGTCAATATGTATACAAAATCATGCATAATAATTAAATTCCGAAGGTCAGTAGGAAGTTGGTTGTGAAAGCGTATACATTGACCCATGAACGAGTTGCCTACTCTGTGGAGGCGAGTGCGATGTATACAAACATAATGCAATATTGCTCATCCCCCATAGCAAATAGCGCGATCATAATGTAACCTACCGACTTACCGGGCTTCTATAATATGTATGCAAAATTTGAACAGAATCTATCCAGTAGAATTAGCGTGATGCTCTAACATACATTCATAGAGGAATACAAACAATACAATATTGCTGATCCCCCATGGCAAATAGCGTGATAATATATAGCCTATCAATTGACCAGGCTTAAATTTGAACATAATCTAGCCAGTACAATTTGCGTGATGCTCTAACATGCATTCATAGAGGAATACAAACATAATGCAAACTTGCTGATCCCCCATGGCAAATAGCGTGATAATATATAGCCTATCAACTGGCCAGGCTTCTATGGAATATGTATGCAAAATTTGAACAGAATCTATCCAGTAGAATTTGCGTGACGCTCTAACATACATACAGACAAACAGACAAAAATTCTAAAAATTATATTTTCGGCATTGGAATCGATCCCAGACGACCTCGTAGCAATTATTTTTTCTCAAAAATATTCAATGTACATTTTTGACTTCGCTATGATTTTATTATATGTATAGATGTATAGCTATGATGCTGAGTCCAATTTCTGCCCCATCAAATACACGATAATCGGATCCCAGCTGTTTAGACAGATGGTTTGCAGACCATACACTCGTTGATTATGTCATGCATTTTCTTCAAGAATTGTCGGTAAAGCCTGGTGAATTGTCGGTAAATGCATCAAAGTATTCATTATGTTCACAGATTGAAGTCTTTTGTTGTCATATCGTTGAGTAAGAATTTCCCAGCAAGTCTCATAGTTTTCTCCGCCAATTAGATGTTGAATCAGTCGTTCAGGCTCCCCTTTCGTTTGGATTTTAAATGCTGCATGTTCTGCGACCTTGAGAAGTTCATATTGTTGTAGATAGTCTCCAGAAACATATCCTTGAACGTAATCCACTGACTGTAGTTTCCAATGAATTCTGGTTGTTCAACATTACCTTTGGACATTGACTCAGCACTCGGCCCGGCTGAGGCGCGGCCCAGTTTAAAATATCGATTTGGTTGCATCACACATGCATAGGACACAAAGATTTTGTATAATAGTGTGTGTTAAGAAAAAGTAGTATTTAAGCTGTATCATTTTGTAAATTTTTGTATAAAAATTATAGATATTGAACTGTTGTTATTACTATTCCGACATCCATCAATTTATGTGCAAGAGTGTACTATCTCATAAACAGCTGAATACCATTGACAACTTAATTGGTCGGGTTATACGCGGAGATTTAGTATGGAAAAGTAATGAAAGCTAATTTCTCTTAAAATACAGAATCTGAATTGTTGGTCACTATAACTTCTTTAGGAGCACTAATTTTTGTATAAATTTGGGAAGAAATCAGTTTTTAATAGGGAAATCTTCAAATGAAAATTTAACACCGTGACTACCGCCACCCCACCAATGGTATCTATGGTATATCTCGTAAACTACTGGAGTGGTAATTTTGAATATTGTATATCAATTTAATCTCGCAGAGTACTAATTTTTAACTGACTTCCAAAAAGGAGGAGGTTATATGTTCGGCTGTTTTTTTTTTTATGTTTGTTCACTGATGTCTCCGTCAAATATGGACCGATTTTGAACATTATATTTTTGTTTGAAAGGGTATGCTCACGAGGTGGTCCCATTGCCACCAAATAAGAATCTGATGAAGGGATCTCATGGAAATCGAGGGAAACCCTCGAATTTTATAGGCAAACCTATAGCGATTTGGGTATTTTTTATAGTAACTCGTGCATTTGCTCCCGAAAATCACTATTTGGTGAAGTGGAACTGATGATGGAGACCACAGATGGCCACCAGAACAACTTAATAATAAGTATTTAACGGGTTGCGATTCGATTAGGTACTTTAAAAAAAAAAAAAAATTGCTAAGCAATTTATGCTCGTCACAATGCATATCGCACCATCGGTGGAACAAGGGCATAACTGACAATTTTTTTTAAAATGACTTAAGTATGCCAAAGTGCTTTAAAAAGTCCCTTTTATCCGGAGGAACAAAGACCCGTATTAATAACAGCTTGAAGCCGTCAGAGGGCAACAGTGTCTTTGTCATATTAATGCATTTTTTGGACTATAATGGCGCGACAAAATCTTGTTGGTCAATAGCGCCGCCGCCCCCGCACGATGCAGTTGTAAGCTGGAGTGACAACCGCACTAAGGTAAATGTGCCCTATTTTATTTGAGTTTTCTCGAAGAACAAATTCACATTTAGAACAGTTATGTCTATTTAATGAACACATATTTGAAGAAACAAAGCCGTTCAAACTGTTGTGACTTTGTATGTCCAATATGTTTACAATCTCGTAGTCTTAAACACAAATTATGGCCTGTTTTAGTGACAGATGAAACCTTTGATTGATTTACATAAGTACGGTTATTGAATTATAAATTAAGGCCCTAGTAGTACATTCCTGACACTAGAATGTACGTTTATTTTTGACTTTTTGAGAATTTAAATATATTTTTTGTTACTTACAGAAAGATTATTTAATTTTGCACTCTCATTTTTTTTACACTCTAAATTAAAATTTTCTTTCGGGTTGCAATTTGCAGGTCAGTGTCAGGCTGTATCTTGATCAAAATGACCCTGACCTGCAAATTGTAAATAACGCAAGATTTTTTTTATTTCGCGGGCTACCTCTGCGCAATTACTGTAATAAACTGTGATTATCTTTAATCAAAAAGACATTGTCAATATTACTTACAATAAAAATGGTAAATACTGACAAAAAAAATACAGACAGATATTTGTTTATTGTTGCTTAAATCAAGCAACTTTAAATAAATCTTTGTGTGTCATATTTTTGTCATCTCTAGTTTTAGATGTTTTTTAATGTAAACTTTCGCTAGTGATTTTTAGATAGAAGAAAAATATAGTTCCTATAAATACTTTAAATAACAGGTGAATAAATCATTTTTGCACAAAGTCATTATTTAGGTATATTCCAAATTCCTCCAAAATGATAGTGTAAAATAAGGTCGTCATTACAAAAAGATTAAAATTTTGGTGGAACAAGGGCCTAAATGTACCCCGTTCTTTAAAAAAAAAATCATAAAAAATAAACAATACCCCCTTATTCCAAAACAAGGTTTATCTTCAGACCCAGGTTTAAAACATGGAGCCATTATTGAATTTCGAATTTTATTCCGACTATGGTAAAGTTCCTAAACACAAAACTGACAAGTTAGTACCGAACTAAGTTTTCAGTTTTGTAAAAAGAACGGTATTTCAATCACTGTTACGTTCTTATTACAAAAACTGGCTCCATGGTTTAAGCCATGTCAAAATATAAATCTTGTTTTGTAATAAGGCGGTATATGTTTTACTCTCCTAGACTACATGCTCCTATTCACAAAAGTATATGGCTGATTTTGTGCATAGAATAATTACTTCGAAGTATTAAAAAGCAGAACAATACGGCATTGAATGTAAAAAAAATCTTAAAATGGCTCTTCTGTAAAATCACTAAAAGTGCAGTTATGGCCTTGTTCCACCGATGGTGCGATGGTGAGTGGCAGTTCTCCTGGTCCAGGAGAACTCCTCAACAATTAACATCCCAGCATCGGGAAAAGTGATGAGCAGTTGACTTTAGGCTATTGTAACTTAGATAAATTAAAAACTGACCCACTAAAAAGTGACAAAAAAAACTTTTTGTAAAAAAAATATAACCGGCTTCCAAAAAAACACTACAAGTGAAAAATAATTTTAATTTCGGAAGTCGGTGTCTTTGGTTCTGTATTTTAGTTTTTTGCCACCGACTTCCGAAATTAAAATTATTTTTCACTTTGTAGTGTTTTTTTGGAAGCCGGTTATTTTTTTTTTACAAAAAGTTTTTGCTATGTAGGTTTGAGGAAAGCGACTAGCTCCTAAAGCTTGGAATTAACATTTAGGCCCGGATTCCTCTGTCGCTGATGTCGGTCGCTCGTACGAATATACGTTGTGTTCTATGAAGCACCACACTGTAAAGCTGACATCAGCGGCGCGCGAGTTGCTACGCGCCGCTGATGACGCGCGTCGGTCTCGCTCGTCAGCGCCGCGTTCGTCGGTCGACTGACGCGCTATAGAACGCTATGAGCGTCCTCACTCTGTTCCCGACCGTCGTCGGCACAATTGGGTGAATGTGATATCTTTTTTTTCTATATTGACGCCGTCTCCGCTTGCGTAAGTATGCTGCAGAAACTAAACAATTTATAAACGGGTTCATAATAATATCCCAAATTCAAACTCCGCTTCACAAATCCACTTGGAGACGCCTGTACCGTGGAGCGGTCAGTATCGCACTACGGATGTTTTCATTGGCGCTGATGGTCAGCGCGCTACGCGACTGACGGTACGCGACCGACGTCAGCGACAGAGGAATCCGGGCCTCGAAGCCGTGGTCCTGATGAACGAGCACGCGAATATTAACATCGATGATTTCTCGGTAAATACAAATGTTTCAGTTCTTTTTGTGTTACGAAATGAATCACATTTCAGGGCACTAATTATTTGTATACTTAGAATAGCTGTAGCATGCCCGCTTTTTCGGCGCTCATGGTGGTCCTGCTGAAGGGAGCGTCACTACCACCGGACCACCTTCAAAGTCGATTATCTCAAAAAACTACTAAGGCACCAATTCTGTTGGTCGAGCACTAATTAGCACCAATTGAGCACTATCTATTTGCCAAATATGGAAGCGATTGGCGTTGGTGGTCCGGCGGTAGTCACGGACATCTTTTGCGTCTCCCCCTACTTTAGTTCGTAAAGAGGCCAAGCACAAATCATTATAGGGATGATGAAATAAAACCTCGCTTATATTTCTACATTTATTATATGTTACAACATACAAAACATATAGTAACAACAATATACGATCATATCAGCAGCGCGGAACTATTAGTTTCATTAATTTATTGTAAACTTTCTAGTTTGGACACGATGTCAAGAGACTAGACCAGACAATAACAACAATAAGCAGCAACACAGGGCCACGTTAGATTAGCTAGCGAAACTCCGAAGACGTGATCTAAACATGATAAAACAAAAAATACATTAATTTGATGTGTTTTTTGGGGTAAGTAATATATGATATAATTACAAAATCTCTAATATTTACAAGATATAACAACTGAATTTTATTTGATATAATGATCAGTTAATATAATAAACGATTGATATAACGACGATTGACTAATTTTTAGAAGCATAAAATATATAAGTTAAAAATATGCATGGTTGCAGCATGCTGCACAAGCATGCAGTAGGCACGGTTTCCGTCGCGGACGGTCGCCGCTCACACTCTAGGGGTAGGGCAGACAAGACTACGTGGAGTCGGTTTTGCTGCGATTCATTTCTGTCACGCCGCTCCCGCAGCACGCTCAATCAAATTAATCGCAATATTATATATTTTAAACGATAGGCCTAATGATTATCGATTAAATAAACGTTATACGAAATAAGTTTTAGAGTTTATAAATGTTATATCCACAGTAATTATATCAACAGTTGGTTTAACTCACGTTTATTATATCTTGTGAACGTTATTGAAATGAAAATATACCAAATAACTTTATATGTTATTACGTTTTTTTGTGTGGTCCTCGACCTCAGTTAGTGTAGTCACTTGAAATATCAGTTACACAAAAGAGAACGAATTTTCTCAACTAATACTTCAAGTAACCAGCTGTCGCTGACCCCCAAAAACAACTTCAATTTTTTTTTTGTTTTATCGTGTTTAGACATCGACACCATCACGTCTGCAGTTTCGCTAGCCAACTTAATTGGACCCTGTATATCTTAGCTCATGAACGCTAATAGAATTTGTGAAAACATTGTTCAACGATATTTCTTCATAAAAATAAAGTATTTTTTTATTGGAAGTCTGTTAGTTATAAATAGAAATTAGTTACGTTTGGCCTGTTTCACCGCCTCAGGATAAGAAACAGTTAATTTGACTGTCAGATAATTACATACAAATTCTTTTCCTGAGCTTGTGCCTGTCCGGATACTGGGAAGCAGGCCTTTATTATAAGTGTATGAGAATGGCAACACGATGTCAATGTTTAATTTTTCTAAGATGGCAACTTCTATCCCCTACTATCCACACTTGTCGTTTGCCATTCCCACACTAGAATCAAAACAAGTTATAGTACATAACAGTTATACGATGTATAATATAGTATACATGGTGGAGAGACGTAGGAAGCTCTGAGACTAGGTTACGTTAAGTTAAAGCTCCAGTACGTGGCGTGCGGCTCCGAGGGGTTCTCAGTTTCTTTGTATAGTCTATTAATGCGACGGAAATATCTACAGACCGATACACTTAATCATGCATGCGGCGAAATTGAGAACTAATGTGAAATGTATTGAATTTGACAGGTTTTTAACATCTTCAATTGACAAGCAGCGCCGCCATTACATTCATAAAGATGCTGGCGTGGTGACGCATACCGTGGCGACGCGTCGCCACGCTATATGATAAATAATTTAGATATTTCACATCTGCCAGGCATTCCGTGATTTTGTATATACATATTTAAAACATTGCCAATGTGGGTTTACTTTGCCCGCTACCCCCCATCTTGGAACGAAGAGCATTACCGCTTCATTAAGGCTAATTATTTAGCTCTGCAGAAAACACAATAAATATTATATGAACTATTGGCAGCAATAGGCAAAAAAATGTGCACACACATTTCCGTCGCATTACACCCTTAATATTATTCATTTAAACAACAATTTGGTATAAATATTTATGAAAATTCCGCGGGCGCGATTCAGATGTGAAGTATTGGCGCAGCGCCATCTAGTGGTGGTTATAGTTAAACAATTAGGTTGAAGGGTTACAACTCGCGATTTAAGAGTAAGCTAGGTTAGTTCTAGCAAAAAGTCAGAAAAACAAATCAATGAAGTAGACGCTACATTACCGGGACAATTTTAACAGACTTGATCATAATAAAGGTTCACAATATGCCTCAAGACCCTAAAAAAATACTATGAAATTACTTTGAGAGTTTGACAAAGTCAAGAGATAAATAGCCAAAATAGGCCGTTTTCGTGATCCTCTCTAGGACTTAATAGTTACCTTAATCAGTTAGAAATTAGCTCTCCTATGAATGTCTGTCGCCTGTGCTAGAAATGTTATAGAAACGTGTATACCTATCGTAGCCTAACATTAATATTGGAACACTTATACTCGAGTTCAATTCCTTCTGTGTCTTAGCGATACGTGTACTTAACGATACGTGTACTTAAACCTAGTGTCGCGTTGTCTTGTTGAATTCCGGTCTTTGAACTGACCGGTATCCGATACTGACGCGAGATTGTTGATAGCTTGTGTGGTGCGGTCACACTACGCAACACATGCTTGGAAGACTCGCAAGTAATAAAGCTTACATTCAAGAACAGTTTTTGGTATTATAAGCTGTGGGATATTCAAGTTCATAGAACATTTATGAAACGAATCGAGCTGTTTTTGAGCAGGACCTACCGAGCGAAAATTTTTATAAAATTCTAGAAAAGCCGTTCTAAAAATTTTCAATATTGAAAGTTAAATCAGAAGCGTATTGTGACCGCAGTTTACAATTGAAAATAAACCCTATACATAGTTATTATAACGTTTGAAATCATTCAGCCTTAGTGTTATGTAAGGTCAGGGTCAGCAATGTCTGAAAATCTGTCGCTACCCGCTTACTTGTGCACTTCACAACTAATTACATAAAGTGACTATATCTGTGCTAATATAAACATTGCTAATCTTAGTTTCCAATTCATGTGATTTCGGAAAAGCAACTTTAATATTTACACATAAAGTTTAGTTTCCACTGCAGCTTTAATATGTTTTCACCACTTCAATACTACGACTCATTTTGAAATCAACTTTATTTATACAACAGGAAAGTTGTTATTAGTTTAAATGGAAATAACGTGTATTGGAAACAAGGATTTTAATACTTTGCATGGATGCCCATAGATGTGGGGTTGCTAGATACAGGGTACTGTTGAAATTATTGTCCTGTGATAGGGTTTCCAATTAATCTAAGCAGCTTTATAAATTGTTGCCTTTAATCCATTTTTAAAGAAAATGTGACTTATTTGAAAATTCGATATCTAGCAACCCTAACAATGTGTTTCCTTGTTTCAAAAACTCACTCAAACATCGTCACAATAATCTTACACATAAACTTTTATACATTGAAATATAGTCCTTATGATTATAAAAAATAAAAGCTACATAGTTATAGAAAATCTCTTTGGTGACAGTGTAACAAATGCATTGTTCACAACTCGTCTACTCGACGAAACTTTGGTGTGCATAATAAAGGTACGCGTATTTTATACTGGGCTTAATCGCGGCCCAGTATAAAATACGCTCAAGATGTAAGATATATATACATTTATAATTTTTTTAGATAAAGTAAATTAGAACATACTAGAAAGTCTAACTAACTATGCAACTCAGTACATATCGCCGATACATTAAATATTTAATAAATACTTGACAAAAGGTAGTAAATAGATGGACTTCAAATATAATCTATCTACTCTCTCTCTCTCTCTATGCGGCCCGATTTAATACGCGCACGCCTTTCAAACAGTCTAGTCGATTTATTACCGAAAAATTAATAATTTAAATCGTTCTTTTGGTCACGATAGTTCCTCACGCTACGGACCTTACTACAAGCTACAAGAAATGCTACGCATTGGTACATGTTGCATAATATACATAGATACATGTTGCTTATTATACGAAATAAACATTTTTTTTATAAATAATACATACTTATATCGTCGTACTCGTATCGTATGCATTATTATATTCTTGCAAATTCAATTCTTACAAAACCAAAGGTGTTTGAAGAAAAATTATATATATTTGACTTCAGATTAATTTGTCTTGCGAAGTGTATGTTCAATAATTTGATACTATTGCAACATACGCTTTAGTCAGTAGGAACCTAGTTTATTTCCCAAATACTTACATAATATCAACTTTATAATTTTCGCAACGCAAGACTATTTATGTCATCATAATTATAAATAATAAATATTATGGTCATCAGAATTACTGCTAATACAAGCTATGTCAAGCTGTCAAAAATCTTATCTGTGCAAATAACACGCTAATTTGATCTCTATTAACAACATTCACATTGTGCAATTTCCATGCCTTTTTATTGATTTTACAGAAAGTTACATATAACAAACAGTTCTTGCAATTATACAAAAATTTATACAGCTTTTTAAAATGTCTTATTTAAACACTTGGTTGATACATAAAATACATTTTTATGTAACAAACATGACCGGTATAAAGCTTAGTATATCCCTTGTTTTTCGTCATTTCATGTGTCTAATACTTTTAGACTACAAGTATTATATGCAGCATGGTTTATGATCCATGTATATGTCACTTCTAATTATTATTTCGTTGACATGTACACTGACATCACATTTGTGGTGCAGTGTAATTTGTGCTTCGACAGTTATTCGACGATATTACAACATTATAATCTTACGATAACTTATAGTTCGGAGCAAAGCATAATATTACATGATGTCGAGCAGAGCCAGTGCACGAGCCGGCGCCTCACAGGAGCGCGCAGCGGCCCAGCTTGCGGCGCCTCACAGGAGCGCGCAGCGGCCCAGCTTGCGGCGCCTCACAGGAGCGCGCAGCGGCCCAGCTTGCGGCGCCTCACAGGAGCGCGCAGCGGCCCAGCTTGCGGCGCCTCACAGGAGCGCGCAGCGGCCCAGCTTGCGGCGCCTCACAGGAGCGCGCAGCGGCCCAGCTTGCGGCGCCTCACAGGAGCGCGCAGCGGCCCAGCTTGCGGCGCCTCACAGGAGCGCGCAGCGGCCCAGCTTGCGGCGCCTCACAGGAGCGCGCAGCGGCCCAGCTTGCGGCGCCTCACAGGAGCGCGCAGCGGCCCAGCTTGCGGCGCCTCACAGGAGCGCGCAGCGGCCCAGCTTGCGGCGCCTCACAGGAGCGCGCAGCGGCCCAGCTTGCGGCGCCTCACAGGAGCGCGCAGCGGCCCAGCTTGCGGCGCCTCACAGGAGCGCGCAGCGGCCCAGCTTGCGGCGCCTCACAGGAGCGCGCAGCGGCCCAGCTTGCGGCGCCTCACAGGAGCGCGCAGCGGCCCAGCTTGCGGCGCCTCACAGGAGCGCGCAGCGGCCCAGCTTGCGGCGCCTCACAGGAGCGCGCAGCGGCCCAGCTTGCGGCGCCTCACAGGAGCGCGCAGCGGCCCAGCTTGCGGCGCCTCACAGGAGCGCGCAGCGGCCCAGCTTGCGGCGCCTCACAGGAGCGCGCAGCGGCCCAGCTTGCGGCGCCTCACAGGAGCGCGCAGCGGCCCAGCTTGCGGCGCCTCACAGGAGCGCGCAGCGGCCCAGCTTGCGGCGCCTCACAGGAGCGCGCAGCGGCCCAGCTTGCGGCGCCTCACAGGAGCGCGCAGCGGCCCAGCTTGCGGCGCCTCACAGGAGCGCGCAGCGGCCCAGCTTGCGGCGCCTCACAGGAGCGCGCAGCGGCCCAGCTTGCGGCGCCTCACAGGAGCGCGCAGCGGCCCAGCTTGCGGCGCCTCACAGGAGCGCGCAGCGGCCCAGCTTGCGGCGCCTCACAGGAGCGCGCAGCGGCCCAGCTTGCGGCGCCTCACAGGAGCGCGCAGCGGCCCAGCTTGCGGCGCCTCACAGGAGCGCGCAGCGGCCCAGCTTGCGGCGCCTCACAGGAGCGCGCAGCGGCCCAGCTTGCGGCGCCTCACAGGAGCGCGCAGCGGCCCAGCTTGCGGCGCCTCACAGGAGCGCGCAGCGGCCCAGCTTGCGGCGCCTCACAGGAGCGCGCAGCGGCCCAGCTTGCGGCGCCTCACAGGAGCGCGCAGCGGCCCAGCTTGCGGCGCCTCACAGGAGCGCGCAGCGGCCCAGCTTGCGGCGCCTCACAGGAGCGCGCAGCGGCCCAGCTTGCGGCGCCTCACAGGAGCGCGCAGCGGCCCAGCTTGCGGCGCCTCACAGGAGCGCGCAGCGGCCCAGCTTGCGGCGCCTCACAGGAGCGCGCAGCGGCCCAGCTTGCGGCGCCTCACAGGAGCGCGCAGCGGCCCAGCTTGCGGCGCCTCACAGGAGCGCGCAGCGGCCCAGCTTGCGGCGCCTCACAGGAGCGCGCAGCGGCCCAGCTTGCGGCGCCTCACAGGAGCGCGCAGCGGCCCAGCTTGCGGCGCCTCACAGGAGCGCGCAGCGGCCCAGCTTGCGGCGCCTCACAGGAGCGCGCAGCGGCCCAGCTTGCGGCGCCTCACAGGAGCGCGCAGCGGCCCAGCTTGCGGCGCCTCACAGGAGCGCGCAGCGGCCCAGCTTGCGGCGCCTCACAGGAGCGCGCAGCGGCCCAGCTTGCGGCGCCTCACAGGAGCGCGCAGCGGCCCAGCTTGCGGCGCCGCCGCTGCTTCTCTTCCTGCTGCGGGTGCTTGCGGATTATGCGCACCAACTGGTAGTGAATGATAAGTTCGATATTAGATTTAGAGAACTTGGTTATTCGTATTCGCTAGTAAGACGGGGCAGTAAGGGTAGGTTATTCTAGTAGGTAGTGATTATCTGGTACTCAAACCTTAGTTGATCCGATATAATTTTTGATCCTTATAAGAAACAGGATCATATGGCATCAAAAAAGTTTTGGTGAAAGTTTACCCATTTTCTTACTGTCTGTACTTTTTATTCAAAATCTATGAATGCAGATCAAAATGTCTCAAAAAATTAAGCAGTCGATGGCAAATAGAATACGAAAATACAGAACCAAAGACACCAACTTCCGAAATTAAATTAAATATAATATTAAATGTGGGTGTACTATAGGTACACCGCTGCCCAACCCTTCGGGGAAACAAGACGTTAAGTTGTTATGTGCTTCCAAAATAAAAATATTTTTCACTTTATTGCGTTTTTTTTTTCTTCTAATTTCTTCGATTCGGTTGAAGAGAACTGAGTGAGAACTTGAGTACGATGAGACCTCAAAAGAGAAATTCAGAACCAAATTTTCCCAGACCCAGGTCCAGACTCCATAACTCCAGAACAGTATCTTATCTAGAACCTACTTTATTTCCGACAACTTTATTACAAAAATAATAATTTTACAGTACAGAAATGTTGACGTCATATACGAATGAGTCTTACTCTTGTCCGAAAAATCTGAACACCGCGATTCAGAAAATAACGACATTTACTCGACGCCATCTATCGAATGCCGTGGGTAACCCAAGCTCGCTCTGCATACATTTACTCAACGCCATCTATCGAATGCCGTGGGTAACCCAAGCTCGCTCTGCATACATTTACTCAACGCCATCTATCGAATGCCGTGAGTAACCCAAGCTCGCTCTGCATACATTTACTCAACGCCATCTATCGAATGCCGTGGGTAACCCAAGCTCGCTCTGCATACATTTACTCAACGCCATCTATCGAATGCCGTGGGTAACCCAAGCTCGCTCTGCATACATTTACTCAACGCCATCTATCGAATGCCGTGAGTAACCCAAGCTCGCTCTGCATACATTTACTCAACGCCATCTATAGAATGCCGTGGGTAACCCAAGCTCGCTCTGTATACATTTACTCAACGCCATCTATCGAATGCCGTGGGTAACCCAAGCTGCTCTGCATACTATCAACTTTTTTAAATCAAACTAAAACCCTATAAAATTTGTTAGGATTTAAATAATTATGTAACATTTTATTCTTTAAGAACACCACATCAATTATTATTATCTTACATTATCACCATTTTTCAATTGATTTTTTTTCTTATTTTTTAATTATTTCTAATTTATTCTTTGCGTGCCACATATCAACAACCAATGGAAAGCGATTCACCCGCATAAGTCTCGATCCCGTGGGAATATCGGGATAAAAAGTAGCCTATATGTTAATCCAGGGTGTCAGCTACCTCCATACAAAATTTTATCAAAATCGGTCCAGCCGTTTGAGCGTGAAGAAGTAACAAACATCCATCCATACTTACAAACTTTCGCGTTTATAATATTAGTAGGATAATCATTACTATTTGAAGTAACAGACACAGTTACCTTTATGACGTGTTATTATTAACATAATAATTATTATGGTCCATCACAGTTTCAGGTTCTCACACGCGGTGTACGTTTTCTATTACAGTAATTTTATTTATAATTATCATATGGTTATTTTTATTATGTTATTTCATTCATCTATTTTATTTCATTTCATTTATTTCCTAATCTATCCGTGACATCACATCGGGCCCTATCAGAATACCAGCGCTGCGACACTTATTTTTAAGTGCCGTAGCATCATGCTGAGATACGGGCCTTTTGGCCTCGTACAGGACTTTGTTTTTATTTTCTCTTTGTTTTATTTTTGGTTTTATTCTTTTTTTTGTTTCTATGAGTGTGTTTTATTTAATTTGTGATCTGTGCGAGTCCCAATAAATGTTTTTTCTTTCTTTCTTCTTTCTTTCATTTCACATTATGTCGGATTTGAAATAGTAGATTGTTAAACAAGCGTCGAAAGGAATTGGTGACTTTCACCCGTGTGTTTCCCGTGTTTTTCACTCTACTTTTCATTTCGATTATAAGGAAAGTAACAAATAGTTTTTTTTTTCTAAAATATTTTATTATAGGTGTCCTGCCTTTTCGCAGAAAATTGTTTGCCAGATTATCACTTGCCAACCAACGTTTCGCCGATGTTTCACTTTGACAACTAACGATTAGCAAATTTTTGTATGACAACGTTTCATTTATTATTATTTATCTAGCTTGCTTTCTCGCTCAACAGACTTTCACGCTAGGATCTAACTCGTTCACAGAATGATTTTCTCGCTCACGCTGTCACGTTGGGCTTTCGCTTTCTTAGCCTCGCATGCACTCGTGCACTGACCTCGTGGAAGGCAGCGTCGATGTTAAGCGGAGGTTCCTTGGCGGAGGTCTCGATGTAGGGCGCGGCCAGCTGGCGCGCCAGCTCGCGGCCCGCCTCCTCGCTCACGGCGCGCACGTGCACCAGGTCCACCTTGTTAGCAGCCAGGAGCATCGGGTACGTTTCCCTGCAGAACAAGGTACAAAAAAACTGTGTAACAATTATTTTTTTGTTCATTGTTTATTACAGGGCTCAACAGTAATAAGCTGTGGGGCTGGCACAATCACCGCGGTTGCCATATTTTGTATAAATGAGGGTTTTCATGAAAATTCCCACCACCAGTTGGCGCTACGTTGACAAGAAATCTTCCATTTCGACAATTAATATAAAATATATGATGACATTCATCATTTTTAACCGATTTTCAAAAGCAAGAGGTTATTTAAGATGCAGGCTAGTCCTAGTTTAAAAGATAGAGTCTACTATTGCATAATAATGTTTTTTTTTTCAAACCATGTATACAGTGCAAAGTGCTATGTTTTTTTATGAAATAAATACTTTATTATTATTATTATAATTATATTTTCTTAAACCCTCCCGATACTAAAACTTGGCTACGCCCGTGATTCAGTCACGACTAAAGGAAATACAGGCGCTTTGACAGGTGGCCGGACCTGACGTCTCCTGCTGTTACGTAGTGAAAGTCATTTCAGAAAACCCTCATAAAAAAGACAATACACAGCAAAACATGTCCCGCCGCGTATAGCCTCATGCTGAGAGAAAAACAATTGAAGAACGGCGTCCGACTTTAAATTATGCAATACAATAGTTTCCAATTTGTAATTTTGAAAATACAACTGTAATACCAACATAAGCCGTCTTATTACAAAACAAGATATATCTTCAGACCCAGGTTTAAACCATGGAGCCATTATTGAATTTCGAACTATATTCCGGCTATGAATGCTATGATAAAGTTCTTAATAAGTTCTTACAAAACTGACAACTTAGTGCCGAGCTAAGTTTTCAGTTTTGTATAAAGAACTGTAATTCAATCACAGTTACGTTCTTATTACAAAAACTGGCTCCATGGTTTAAGCCATGTCAAAATATAAATCTTGTTTTGCAATAAGACGGATAATGTTTACAACTACAATAGTGTTAAGCAATTTTCCTAGTAGGTACACACCGCTACACATCAAGCTATATACATTTCCAGTATAAGCTGACGTCTCATTGTACGGAAATCCTACACAATGCGAGATCAGCTTATACTGAAAATGCATAGCTTGATATGTAGGTAACCGTGTGTGCTAGTCAGAGAGATTTAAGGTAGATTAGATACTATAGAGGGGCCATCAGAAGTAGATTAGATACTATAGAGGGGCCATCAGAAGTAGATTAGATACTATAGAGGGGCCATCAGAAGTAGATTAGATACTATAGAGGGGCCATCAGAAGTAGATTAGATACTATAGAGGGGCCATCAGAAGTAGATTAGATACTATAGAGGGGCCATCAGAAGTAGATTAGATACTATAGAGGGGCCATCTGAAGTAGATTAGATACTATAGAGGGGCCATCTGAAGTAGATTAGATACTATAGAGGGGCCATCAGAAGTAGATTATATACTATAGAGGGGCCATCAGAAGTAGATTAGATACTATAGAGGGGCCATCAGAAGTAGATTAGATACTATAGAGGGGCCATCAGAAGTAGATTAGATACTATAGAGGGGCCATCAGAAGTAGATTAGATACTATAGAGGGGCCATCAGAAGTAGATTAGATACTATAGAGGGGCCATCAGAAGTAGATTAGATACTATAGAGGGGCCATCAGAAGTTATGTCATAGAACAATTATGATCCATGACTCACTGACGCCATCTAGCGTAATATAGCGAAATTCAATAAAAACTAAGTGTGACACGTTACACTTTTATTACCTTATTGCTCAATTAGACATACTTCAAAAATTATTTTCTTTTGGTAGACACGAATGCGAATTGCGACTTGACATGCAGGCGTACCACACTAGACTGAGCGACTTTTGCCCACTAGGACAAATGTATCGGATTGCGATTTTGTTCGCTATGTCCCATCTATTGTGATGTAAATAGTTTAATGTCTTTGGTACTGGTCATTATGAAATCAGCTTACTTTATATTTACGAAAAATATTTGCTTTAGTAGGAATAACGTCAATTTGACTTTACCAGCAATGGCCGTCAATTGGAAACAAGAATTTGATTAGACTACACAGCACGACCGTACTGAAGAGTGTTTGTCATAACCAAGATTCTGACCTGTCTTTGACCCTGAGGATCTGCGTGTGGAAGTGGCGGATGTTCTCGTAGCTCTGCTTGTCCGTGACGGAGTACACCAGCAGGAAGCCGTCGCCCTTGCGCATGTACTGCTCGCGCATGGCACTGAACTCCTCCTGCCCAGCCGTGTCTAATACTGGAAGCGAGTGAACACCTCTTTTAGAAGATTCAATGTATATGTGGGTAAATTAAAGATGCAATTTGGCGATAATTTCTTGAGCTGATGTTTGTCTTAAAGTCAAGAGTGCAAAGGCAAATCAACTTCTTTGACGGCATCCTCGTTTAAGATCATAAGAGTTCAATCGCGAACCTATCCAGTAGGCAAAAAAATTATGAAATTCCGCCTTTCCCCAGAAATGTAAGTGCTATTCAAAAATGTAAGTGCCATTCATAAATCTACAGACGCCTAAAAATCTATCTTCGGTTTATCAGTCTCGAAATTCAGACGGTTATAGCTACTGTTTCGTCCAGTCCATACCATATGAACAGGTACTCACCATCCAGGATGCACCATTGTCCGTCCACCTCCGTGTGCTGGATATACGAGTCCTCGATGGTGGGGTCGTAGTCTGTCACGAACAGCTTCTGGAAGAACTGGATGGTGATTGCGCTCTTGCCCACGCCGCCATCTCCTACCACTACCAGCTTGATCTGGGGATGTTGGATAATGGTAAATCATAATGTGGTAGTTTAATAAGAGAAACAGGGTTTGAACTGATGGGAACACACTCACAAGTCAAGGTTGCGCTACAAAGGTGCAGGATAGCATGTACAATTGACAGACAAATTACATTGAGGGATAAAGGCTAGAAAATTGTGATTCCAAAAGGCTTTGGGTTACATTTATGGATTTTTAGGATGCAAACATTTTCAGTGTTCACAATGATAATAATAATTAATAATGTTGTGACACATATCACTAAACAGGACTATTTTTTTGGCAACAGTTTCATAAAATCAGAATCACAAAATCAGTTAAAACTAAGAAATGAGCAGCAAATAATAATTTAAACGAGCATTAACTTTTGCTAATTTGCACAAAGAGTATCAAAAGTATCAGGTCAACCAAAAAATCTGCCCAAAAATTATAAAAATAAAAGAGCAACACACTAACACTGTCACTGTTTTTGAACAACGACATAGTTCAAAGGCATCTACCGGCCGCACTGCAAAAAAGTCACAATCAACTTAAATACACACATTAGAACATAACTTTATACAACTCCGCACTTTGAAGTACTGCAGGGAGGTATCACACTCAATTGATCTCAATTGCCTCATATTGAATTTGATAGAGCGTAAAAATTACTGTAGACTTAGCCAATTAAAATTAAGTATTTGTGTAAGTTAAGGTACTTTTAGCATCATAGTAAAAAAACCTAGGAGTTGAGATCTAGCGTGGCACACTCACAACAAGTTTCACTCAGAAATAGTCCAAAACAAATTCATTACACAGATGTTTACATCAAAATCTATTCCTTTGTTAAAAATAAAAATACTATATTTATCTGAGTATGCTGTCATAATTTGAACTCATAAAAGAGTGGTGTGTATTGATTATAATCCTACACTAGTACAAAAACCATTTAAAACAATTTTCATTCTACTTAAATAATAACAACAATTTATAATTATAGTGTCAGAATGATTAACACAAAAATCTAGTTGTTAGTTGCAAGTCATACATTACTGTTTTTACCAGTTACAAATAGCAATAGCTCCACTGCATTCTTATTAGAACAGCTCCCACTTGTACCACAAACACTGCCACCCACACCATCACATGAAACTTGTACCACAAACACTGCCACCCACACCATCACAAACACTTGTACCACAAACACTGTCACCCACACCATCACATGAAACTTGTACCACAGACACTGCCACCCACACCATCACAAACACTTGTACCACAAACACTGCCACCCACACCATCACGTGAAACTTGTACCACCAACAGTCACCCACACCATCACAAACACTTGTACCACAAACACTGCCACCCACACCATCACAAACACTTGTACCACAAACACTGCCACCCACACCATCACAAACACTTGTACCACAAACACTGCCACCCACACCATCAAAATAATAAATATTCTATATTCTACCCACTATGGAAATGAAACAAGTAGGTATTTCCAATGTGCTGTAGTCAAAATACCTATCGCACTATCTTATCAACATATTAGAAGATAGACCTCCTGATCTAAGTACCCGCTAGACTAAGGTTTTACCAGAATGCTATACTATGTACTATTGCTAAGACACCAATACTAGCTGTCTACCACCCTATTTCTATGTGGGTGTTCCTAAAAAAAACAATAATTTACTTCCATACAACATACACTGAATCATTATGATAATAATTGTAATTTTTTGAAGCCAAGTGCTGGCTAGACTGAACGACAGTGACTGTCCATTGTTAACTACCGGATTAGGGAACAAGTAATCAAACATATTGATAACAAGTAGTTAGTAGACTTATCACATGTCATTATTAATTTGAATTTAGTGTTCCTATTTTCTAGCATTTTTTCAGGCAAAACAAATTTCTACAGCAAATTATTTAGTATTGCGTTTGCCACAAGACTACTTGCACTGCTTAGCTTCTTATTTTATTCAGTAAATCATGTAAGTACATAGTTCAATTATACATCCACAACAAATGTTTTAATGTACCTACTGTTGAGATTTAAATGATAAGTCCATTGTTATCTGGTTTGCTAACATTGATAAGCAAGATAATGCAACCATAATAAATTAAGGGCCAATCTAAGCACTTATTGATTATTACCACAAAATATACACTCTATTATTTGTTACAGTTATAATTTTTTTTTCACTTCATTATCACATTATTATTAGACACTCATTGATTATTGTAATGACATTGCAACATTAGTTTCCTGTCATTTAGATAAGGATGTAGTCATGATAATTTTTGATTTATCCTTTCAGGATATTATTGTTGATAAAATCAATTAAACAATTACAGGAAACAGTGAACTTACAGAGACAGTAGCAAAAATAGTAAATGCCCTGATTGGAAAAGTATGAACAACTTGTCTTATTTTTATTAAAATAACCAAACAATGCACTTTTTAATTAAGTATAGGTAATTAGGCTCCGGGGTATCATTCAATTTATGTTGTTCCCCATTTAAAAAGGCTTTTTTTAAGTGTTTATGCAGTATCTACATATAATGTTATTGATTGTACCTATTTAGTATGTGGTGTTGTTATCAGTGTAATAAGCTATGGCTACTTGAACAACTCAATTCTTAGCCTTTACCTGCCTGACTGAATAGAAATTAGTTCAATTCACATGCCCCCGAACATTGCCTTAACAAAAAATATAATTTATGAACATGAAAGCCGCTGTTATTTTAACAAAAAGAGTATTCCTTTTGATCTTGAGATAAGTAAAATAGACAGTTGTATAATAGCCAGGCAGAAATGTTTCCTAGAAACTATTTATTTATATCAGCTACACTATGTATTAAGTAAACAATCTAGATCATTAGGGCTGTCTTTGGGTAAGAGTTCATTTAGAAAAACATGTTGGAGAAGTAAAAGACCAACCCAAATATTGAGCTATTATAAAGTATTGTCCTTCCTGTCATAGCATTAATGTTACTCAAAAATTGGTAAATGGGATCACATCACTTACCGTGGGTAGGTTCTCATTGGGAGGTCCCGGGCGCGTCATGTCACTGTAGCGCTGCTGCGCTCCGCCACCTTCTTATGGCCACTGGATGCACGCTCATGGGATGGGATATTATCTGCGGAATTATCACCGGAGGGCCCATCAACACTGTTTTCCTCACTCATTATTTGCATGTTGGCAGTGGCACTCAGCTCTAAGCTCAGTCCTCCCACGCCCGTCAACCGAATTATAGCTAATGCCCGAAAAACATGTAAATACTCACCTCATTGTTAATATTTATCAGTGCCGTAATCAGTGCTTGGACGGAATGTTTGCTGATGCGTTGGATAAACAGTGAAACTTAACACAAACATGAAACAAAAACTTGCAATCGTTGTTCGATTGAGAAAGAAAGAAATCTGTGTAAAATTTTCTGTGACGTTTGTAATGATGTGCCAGGTGTGATACTAATCATTTTTGACGATGCTTGAAATAGAAAATCATGGAACTGGTGGTAAGTTTTATTTGTCACACATTTTTTTTTCAATCATGAACGTTCTTAAATACTTTTTTTTATTAAAATCTCACATTGACTTATTCAGAATTAAATTCAACTCTGTAATAATTTAATAGAACATTATTACGAAAAGAATGAAATTCTGTACTTTTTTACTAAACAACAAACATAGGTGTTCGTGATACATTATTGAACAGAAAAATGTATTGGTTAGTTCTTTATCGATCATTTTAAAAAACTTATTATCGATACCAAATTAGTAGGTTAGTACGTACTTTACTAGCAAATGTCAATTTTCAAGCTGGCCAACCTTCTGTCAAGTTACGGTGCGTTCAAATCTAAGAAGAATACATTTTTTATAACCTCAGTTTGTTGCTTTGGAATAATTATTGCCTATTTTTATAAATGTTTTAAAAATAATAAAATATACTGTATTTACAAATGTCATTTATTCAGCATAAAACTTTCAAAAAGGTAATGGTTGCGTGCACGATACAGCTTATGATAATTTCATTACCTATAGTTTTAGAATAATTTTCATAATAAACTTCTCGTTAGAGAGTAGTACCTTGCTTCTAATTGATCTCAAGAATTCTTCGCCAACTTGTTTCAACAATATCGCAGTATCCAACGATTCAGGGAGACTAATGCTTCAAATTCAAATTTCAAATTCAAATTCAAATAGCTTTAGTGAGAAGACCGGGAAAGGGAGAAAAATTGGTTTTTTATTTAGCTTTTTCAACTTTTCTTGGTTAGGTACTTACATTGTATACAAGCTAACTAAGGCCCGTATTACAGAACGTCACTCATCAATACTCAAGCATTACTACTAACTAGTTTCAACCAATCAAATGGCTTGAATCTAGTTTGACTTTGAGTATTGAGTGACGTTTGTAATACGGGCCTTAGTGTACTATGATGTATGTGAGTATTTAACTATTTATGTTCCTTGGTGCTATGTCACAGAATAAGTAATAGTACTACGTACAGAAGGTTCACTCTCTGGAGTCGATTAAATAGATAAAAACTCTAGCCCCGTACACATAAAGCACAGTCTAGCTCGCTCCTGTTATATTTACCTACAGCGATAATAGCAGCAAAGCTTTCATGCAAAAATAAACCGTGTTACTACGCGAGAGCGCTTCTTTTAGTTTAACCGTTTCAATCATGGCCGTCCTCGACGTCACCGCGTACTTATTAGGGTTGCGACTTACGAATTATACTTTTTGTACTGTAGCGGCTACAATGAACGTAGTGAAGCGAATCAATGACAATTGACAAGCCGACCACAAAACAGCCGCTCTAGTGATATTATTATTGAAATTTCTAAATTAATGTTATGTGTGTTGAATGAATTAAGAACACATTTATACAAATGAATAGAGATTTTGTATTATATTTATTAAATTATTCTTACAAACATTACAAATATTGATTATTATTTTCGCAATTAAAGGAAATAAAAAGAACTCAAATTACGTTATAGAAATAGAAATGCTAATATTGGGTAATCGACTAGGAATCTTTATCATTTCGTCATATCGTATGACTGGCGCCTGACTACACACTTTACTTACTTTACTGATACGCACTTTAAAATAGGTACTTAGGTACTGTTAGTTGGCTCTCACAGCGATATTCTTCGCGCGAGCCGAGTGTGTGTGTAATGATCAATGCACACGCGAGGAACACATGCGAAGAAAAAACAGACCTGTAAGGCGACATTTTTGATAATAATTAACCACACAACGAAAATGTTAACAAATATTTATGGAAAATGCGCGCGGGTTTGGTTTTAGATTTTTACCGCGCGCTGCGCTAGCGATGGGGGCGCGGGTGGGCAGGTGTTGGTAAATAAAAGCATTGGCATTTGGCAATACCGCTAAACAGCCTGTATAAAAAATATAATAAACACAAAATAATGTTTTGAATAAGTACGGGTTATTAGATTATGTAGTGAAAAATATACCTAGGTACAATTTGATGAAATGGTGATAATTTTGATGATTGATTTATCTGATAATTATGTAACTTATAACTGTATAGATATTCTCAAAAATATTCATTGTTTTTAGATAAGTATAAAAACTCTTCGTGGAGATTGAAAAAAGGAGTAAGTACCTAAAAGACGAGTGAATAATAAGCTGAATTATAAACCTCAATGCGTTATCATAAGAGTCACTTTACAAGCGTCTTGAAAATTACGATAAGATTCCGATACATAAGTACTTACCTACAAATCCTACAATACTAATTTAGGGTTTGCCTATTAAGATATCACGATATGCGCCTTCTCGTCTCTCCAGCTCTGAGCTATGAGAGTGTGCGAGCTGTTCATGGGTTCATTTCCAGGTTAGGCTAACAAACTGGAAATGAAACCCAAGAACAGCTCGCGCACTCTCAGACCATGAAAAAAGCATGTGATGTCAGTACCTACTTACCTTTTAATGATCTGCTTAGTGATTGCATTATTTAATAAAAAAGACAATCGAGCCTTACAATAGTCGCATACGTGTAACATCTGACATCTAACCTAACCTACTATGCAACTGAGAAGCGACAGAAATGAACCTCAAAAATTAAAAAACTAAATTCTGTTATTTTTTTCGAGTACTATTAGTTACTAGTGGTCGCCCACTGCCCGAAATTTGACCCCCTCTACTTACAATAGTACCTACTCAGATTATAGAAACTCAAGTACCTACTTACAAATTCCTTGAGTACACTAATTCCATGCTATTATAAAGAAGGTACGTACTAATTCCATGCTCAAGCAGTCACTTCCTCTTACACGCTTCCGTCCCTTTTCACGAAATCAGAAACAGAATCACAGAAAGCGAGAGGAAATAAGATAAGATAATGTTTATTCAAAGAAAACTTAGACATAAATTACAAAATATTTTAAAAGGATTTTGTTTTTTTTATTTTAAATGGATGTTACACATCAACAACATATCAACTGAAGTCTGTTCTGTACCGATAGACGTTGTGTAAATAAAGTCGTGTTCTCATTGCATTGGTCTCATATTCGAGGACAGGCGCCTGCCAAAAAATACAATGTCGTAGTGAAGCGTTGGCCGTAAACCCGGTCCCCGGTAAACATAAATCAGGTGTACTCACGCGGGGGCACGCGCACCTTTAGAATGCAGGAACAAGCCATAAATACACTTGGTACAAGTACAACCCTACAGCAGGGATGGCCAACAGGCGCGCGGCGGCGCCGGCGGGCGGCGCGGCGGCGCGCGACGGAACATTAAAAAAAACGCAACTAAAATAAATTAGTATCGTTAAGACGCTGGATCGCTGATATCTTACAGAATTAGGTGGTTTCTTGAGATCATGGAGAGATGGTTCCTTTTCTTGAAGAATTTGAAAGATATGAAAAATGCAGCAAGAAAATATATCTAACAAGAAAAAATGTTTGGCATCCCTGTGTTACGTGATTGAACACAAGATGTTTTTCACCCCAGCCTCATCTGTAACGCCTTATCGAGCTATTATTTATCTCGGAAAATGTATGAAAATAACTCTTTTTAAGCGGACGGCTTTTTTGTAAGTTTTATCACGACGTTACAAGTCTCGAAAGTCGAAGTTGAAGGCAGGGGTGGCAGTTTGGAGAAAGGTACCTAGTGCTAAAAACCCGTCAACACTACAATGTACTGTACGGTATGTACATACCTGCACTGTAATATTGTCCGGTGTATGTACACCGACATCTTTTCGTTGCAATCTCACTCAGGTTTCCAAAAATACGCAAAACATGTTTGTCAGCACTGCGCACTATTCCGAAAGGCTCGTTTGCTAGATAAACAACTTCTCTTACCTGTTTATCTTACCAAGCACAATATCTCTCTAGAAACATTGCTAAATTTAGAAAAATCACGATAAGACTTCACGTGAGTTATGATAGTTTATTGTTACGATGCACTTTTTATAATAGTTGTGTCAATTCCTCTCAATCACTTTGCAAACTACTAGCATGTTTTCTGAGTAAAATATCAGTTCAGCCCGATTGGTGTAGGTATTGCAAAGAATATGACGATTGCAACTGGCGGGGAAGCGCGCCACACATTTTGTTCACTGTTGTTGATGGTCCGATGCACCACATGAAAGGGAACTAAAGAGCTACCTATGTACATAGGTAATTCGCGCTCCGGACCTAGAACCTAATCAACTGTTCAGCCGCGCAATGTCTAGCGTAGGATAGGTATGGGCAGATACTTACATATTATGGTGAGGCAAACTATCGTGCTACCGTGTGGTGTCGGACGTAAAGAATAGCACCATCCCATTTCTTCCCGTGGGTGTCGTAAAAGGCGACTTAAGGGCGTGTCCTCTATGCATTTAAACATGCCATACTACGATCGCCAACCCGCCTGCCAAGCGTGGCGATTATGGCAGACGTCCACTGCTGCACAAGGGCCACCCCCAAGGGCCCTTGGGGGTGGCCCATGTCCAGCAGTGGACGTCTTTCGGCTGAAATGATGATGATGAAACTATCGTTCGTAGGTAATATTTTGAATCTTTGGTTGCATCAGACAGTAATTTTTTGTTGCCAAACCAAAAAAACTATAAAATAAATAATGGGTTTTAACTTTTTAAGGAATTGAAAGTTCATTAGTATACTTAACATAACATCGTCACTCACTACATGATGCAGTATCGAATCATCTAAGTACTTCATTCCAATCATTTTGCAGTTGGCAGTCGGCTTCCAGTCTAACGATACATATCTGACATCCGCGTTTAACTGACTCATATAATATTCTTTCACAATTTCAGTCCCAAAATTAAAAAGCGTCCCCCACCTGCTCCCCATGCATTTTAATGAGGTGGCTTTACACGGGCTCATATAGGGAGTTAATTCGGAGCCGAACGATTCCGCCGCGGGTACGCAGGATCAGGCGCGCCTCTGGGTCCGTCTGTGACCCACTTTTGCCCCCCGTGGCCCACCGGCCTAGGCCCGCGCGAATGGCGTGGAAGTAGCCACAGATTAGTATTTTACGTCTGGATTTAGAATACGCGAGCAGTGTCCGCGATAAAATATGTAAAGCGATATAGCTGGGTCTCTAGGACAAAGTCATACCTACTTCTGACACTCATGATTTCGTAAGTCGTGACATTGCTGATTGACGTACTTAAGGGCGAACACGTGCGACCCATTGCCTCGCAACCCACTTGATGTCTTTATAGTTGGTAAAAATATAGATTTTAACCAACTATAAAGACATCAAGTGGGTTGCGGGATTTGACACTCGACTTGGGTAAGGCGCGCGGTTCAGCGGCAACTGAGCACTGCTTACCTCATAAGTTTTTTACATTTTGGTTCATACGTTAAATGGCGCATATTTTTGCAGAGAAATATCGTAAAAATTGCATAGTTACAAAATTATTCTTGAAAACATTTTTCAAGTATCTATTTTCGACGATATAAACTCAGCTAGTTATATGATTTGATAAGAGTCGTAGTTAGACTTTGCTTGATTTCAGCCTTCGTCTCTTAGAGAAGACTGAAATCAAGCAACTCACGAGTTGCTTTTTTAAGCAACTCGTGATGCTTGCTTTTAGCTTAGTATTTTTTGACCTCGTTGAAATAAAAATAAATTAATAATTTATCAGGTTCACAGTCACAGTGAAAAAGTATAGGAGCGGAGCTTCGATCAATAATATCGAGCGGAGAGGCAATTAAAAAAATGTAATTAGTACAGTTTTCTTTCGAAAAGATTCATCTTTTCGAAAGAAAACTGTACTAATTACATTTTTTTAATTGCCTATAGTTTCAGAGAAAAGTGGAAAAAAAGCATTAAAACAAACAAAACATTCTCCTGTAAAATTTACATTGATCGAATTACTCAAACTCAAAGCAGTTATCTCAAATAAACCAAGTATAGGCACTTTTGAATTGTCAAGGGGTCGGTCAGTCATAAACATGAAGCTAGTTGCCCATTCCAAAGCTTAGTAGGTACCTATGGAGAAGAACGGGCAAGAAACTCCTCGGACACTCATATGGTTACAAAATGTTGTTTACAACATTTATGTTGAAATTATACTTGTGAGAATTCGACGTTTGGCTCCCAGACTGGAGCGGGCCGGGGCTGCCTTAAAGCGGCTCCTGCCCAATCTAGGGGGTCCAAACGCCTCCTGCCGGAGGCTCTAAGCGGGGATCGTGCGGTCCATGGCCCTTTACGGGGCACCGGTGTGGGCGCGTTCCTTAAGGCTGCGACCAGCCCGGTGGTTGAACGCGTCCCAAAGCCAAAGGGTCATGGCCATCAGGCTGGACGGTCTCCCGTGAGGCGGCGAGCCTCCTTGCCGGACTACCGCCATGGGATCTGGAGGCAAAAGTCCTCGCGCACGTCTGGGAGTGGCGCGAGGAGGCGAAACGCCGGGGTGAAACTCCGCTGCCGCGAGAAATCACGGCACAGCGGACAGAGCTCCGGCGGGATCTTATGGCGGCATGGAGAGTGCGATTGTCGCAACCCAGCGCTGGGCACGCCACAATCGTGGCGTTAATCCCCTCTTTGAGGAGTGGCTAGAGAGGCGCCACGGCGTCCTCACCTTCCGCCTGACGCAGGTCCTCACCGGACACGGTTGTTTCGAGAGGTTCCTGTTCAGGATAAAGCGGGAGGAAACGCCCGGGTGTCACCACTATGTGGATCGCCCGGAGGTCACGGTGGAGCATACGGTGGAGGTCTGCCCAACTTGGGCGGAGCACCGCCGTGTCCTCACGGAGGCGATCGGCGGCGGCGATCTCTCGCGTCCGGCCCTGGTTCAGGCCATGGTTCGGAGCGAGAGTGCATGGGAGGCCGTCACCTCCTTCTGCGAAGCAGTAATGCTTGCGAAGGAGGAGGCGGAACGCGTGAGGGAGAGGCAAGGTTCGCGCCCTCGCGCCCCTAGTCGCCGCAGGAGACGCCCCGGGCGTCGGGAGTCACAAGCTGATTTCCGGCCACCGTAGGCGCGGGCCTGCGGACGGTGAGCGATGGGTAGCTTGCCGTCCGATAAGGACCAGGCCCGGGTCGACGGCGCGTCGTATTCCACGCGCGCCTCAAAGAGTTGTCAGCACCAACTGACGGGGTCCGATAGGGCCAATGCCTGCCAGGGTTGCGAGTTTGTCCGAAAGGGATATCGTGGCCCTGGCACAAAGGCAAATGAAGGAATACGGGTGGGTTTTAGTCAGTAAAAGTCTGACACGCCCTCCCGCTCAGCCCAGAGCGGGAGAAGTTATTTGATAATTTCCCACCCAAAAAAAAAAAAAAAAAATACTTGTAAGAACGATGCAAAACGACAAATTCATCCGTAATAAAAAGATAAAAAAAAAACAAATCAATAATTAAATTAAATTAAAATAAACCATGGCCGCTAAGAGATGACGCCCGTTCAAGAACATGACATGACATGGCATGATACTTGTTTTGAAGCCGGAGCAGCAGAGTTGCCCGTAGCATAGAGCCTGTAGCGCGTAGCAAGTAGCACGCATTGATGGATTTCGTAGCATGTAGCTCGTAGCTCGTAGCCCGTGTCTCGTAGTATCTATATTTCTCGTAGCGTGTAACATGTAGCTTGTAGCTTGTAACGGGTAGCATGTAACGCGATTATCGAGCCCCTAGTATGTAGCCATGGCGCATACCTTGTACATTAGGCATAACTATTTGTACATTAGGCATAACTATATACTTTCGATCAACCGTGACAAGTTTAATAAAAAAAAACATGCGGCAGTCTTTGGGGACTGCCGATAAAAATGAAAACAGTATACGTATAGCTCATGGAAAGCGTTCGGTGACGATGAGTTCCATGAATTTTGTTCACCCAAAAAGTGCTCAACGCGACTATAGAAGTTTTCACTTCTAAAATACAAAATGCTATATTGGCCAAAAAGAACAGGTGATGACATAATTATAATATGCACAACATCACAATGTTTTGGACCGTTGACCCCCACACTATGCAGGGCTTGTATCTTGGGGGATAATATATTATTACGTTGGTGTCCGCCTTAAATTTCCTATGCAAAAAAATCCATGAAAATGGTGCATCATTTCGTTACATTCACATGTCGTTTAGGCAATAAAATATATTTTGTGGTTTTAAACTAAACTTAACAAAAAAAAAAAATCTTTTTCATACACTCAGATGTATAGTGTACCTATAGCATAGTATTTCCCTGTTCAACCTGCCTCAGTAATCGCTCATGTACAAAGGCCGCGCTTGCACTCCGCGTGACAGCTCGCTATTTACACGCCGCGCCGGTCGATTCGAAGGGCTTTTTGTGTGTGCCCTACTTACGAGATTCATTATGTTCCACGAGCTTGACTTCTCGTTAGAGAAAAAAAGGAATGGAGACTGATATTATTGCAGGTTGCTGACGGTGCGAGGGATGACGTCACGAGCTCCGATCCCATTCATCTATTTGTAAATGCCATGAAATGAGTTTTTCTCATTAGTCGCTAATTTAAGAAGACGATCACATAATTTGTGTTTTTCAAGATGCGTGAGACTTGCTTATTTATTTTTATACGAACGTCCTAAGTAGTCCTTATCTATTTTTCAAATAATTACTGTAAAGTCATTACTTTTCAAGTAAATACATTAAATTCTGTTGATACAACCACTTACAGAAATCAAAAGCAATATCCCCCAATCCCTTTTAACTATTATTAATAAATTGCGAAGCATCCTCTCATTAAGATTCCCCCAGGCTGCAGTTCCACCTTTGCGTCGATCTCCCCGAGAGCCTTGCGTTCTGCCGGGCCCTACGGGCTACAGGTGTGCACGGAACCCCTCGCTCATGACCAATGATGCCCATTAATATTCGCTAAGTAGAATGACGACGGCGCAGTGGTTACGGCCTCGCCTCTCATGCACGAAGTTGTGGGTCTATATCCGGACAAGTACCAATGTGAATTTTTCAATTCATACGGTGAAGGAAAAACATCGTGAAGAAACCTGGACTTATAGTTAATATAAGTCTGAAATCGCCAACCGTCTTATGCAAGCGTGCAGAGCGACGCTCGTGCATTCTGCACGAGCGTCGCTCTGCACGCTTGCATAAGACGGTTGGTACGTTTACTTTACACAGAATGCACAAGCGTCGCTCTGCACGCTTGCATAAGACGGTTGGTACGTTTACTTTACACAGAATGCACGAGCGTCGCTCTGCACGCTTGCATAAGACGGTTGGTACGTTTACTTTACACAGAATGCACGAGCGTCGCTCTGCACGCTTGCATAAGACGGTTGGTACATTTACTTGACAAAAAATGCACGAGCGTCGCTCTGCACGCTTGCATAAGACGGTTGGTACGTTTACTTTACACAGAATGCACGAGCGTCGCTCTGCACGCTTGCATAAGACGGTTGGTACGTTTACTTTACACAGAATGCATGAGCGTCGCTCTACACGCTTGCATAAGACAGTTGGTACGTTTACTTGACACAGAATGCACGAGCGTCGCTCTGCACGCTTGCATAAGACGGTTGGTACGTTTACTTGACACAGAATGCACGAGCGTCGCTCTGCACGCTTGCATAAGACGGTTGGTACGTTTACTTGACACAGAATGCACGAGCGTCGCTCTGCACGCTTGCATAAGACGGTTGGTACGTTTACTTGACACAGAATGCACGAGCGTCGCTCTGCACGCTTGCATAAGACGGTTGGTACGTTTACTTGACACAGAATGCACGAGCGTCGCTCTGCACGCTTGCATAAGACGGTTGGTACGTTTACTTGACACAGAATGCACGAGCGTCGCTCTGCACGCTTGCATAAGACGGTTGGTACGTTTACTTGACACAGAATGCACGAGCGTCGCTCTGCACGCTTGCATAAGACGGTTGGTACGTTTACTTGACACAGAATGCACGAGCGTCACTTTACACGCTTGCATAAGACGGTTGATACGTTTACTTTACACAGAATGCACGAGTGTCGCTCTGCACGCTTGCATAAGACGGTTGGTACGTTTTATTTACACAGAATGCACGAGCGTCGCTCTGCACGCTTGCATAAGACGGTTGGTACGTTTACTTGACACAAAATTACGTACGTTTACGGACAAGCGGTTTTTGAAAAATCAACAAACATCTAAAAATTTATCTACATTGTCTACATTAACGATATTTTCGTTTACTCTGCATTGCGTTTTTTGTTCGCGCATAACTCCGTCATTTACGAACCGATTTGGAAAATTCTTTTTCGGCACTAAAAAGTGAAAAATAAAAAACTTTTTACAAAAAAAAATAACCGACTTAAAAAGTTTTTTAATTTTTATTATTGATTATACAAGTGCTGTGCACACCTTTAAGGCTTCTACATACCAGCGCGACTTGTCGCGTGACGCGACACGGCACAAAGGCCCCGCGTGTCGCGGGACGAGCGGTGCCTGTGTGTCGTGTCGCGTCTCGCGACAAGTCGCCCCGGTATGTAGAAGCCTTTAAGTGACAAATTCACCGCAAAGCTGTTGATAGAGAATATACTTAATGTAATGATTTAGTGAATAAGTCGTTGGTGTGTCATTAAATAAATAAATAAAAGTAGGTTTTTTTTTTCAAAAACCTTTCGTTGCTCGTATTGCAGCAAGGAAAGGTTTATTAATTATAGGTTCAGGTTTTTATTCTTGTATTGAATATGAAATGTGAATTTAAGTTAAGTTTGAATGTTATACTGTCTTTTTTGTCTCATCTTTTTTTTGGTGTGTGTTTGCAGCTGTTCACCACCTGACTTGTAATTTACTGTCATTTTACATACAATTTTTCATTATGTTGGTTTTAGCTGTAAATGATCCATAGTTAATAAATAAATTAAAGCATTATCTTTTTAGTTTCATATACTTAACGTATGAATAGAAACCCATGACATGAAATAAATAAATAGTTGGTAAGTACGTTCCTTATCCATTGCGTTTCAGTTAACTGCTACAGCTACACACGGGAGCGGTGGGACTTTATGTTTCAGCGATATGTTGAATGAGGTGCGAGACTTTGCGCTTGTTAAAGACACCCGGGGTTTGGGGCCCGGGGCCCGGGGGAGCGATACGGAATATTTGATAAGTAATTGAACAATTATTAACGGATACTGATGGTATAAAACAGATAACCTGAAAGTGGAGAGGACTTTCGTGCTGTTGTCTAGATAGCTACTAGTTTTTTCTAGATAGAGTTCGTAAACAGAAAAGTCATTAGTAGAGCCTGCCTCATTCATAAACAGTACAAAGCGACAGAAATCGAACCACACGATCTCATTACCAACACCTGTATCTCTAGGCTCCGTCTGGTTGCCATGTCAACGACAAAATGGCGCGCTGCAAAGCTTCCCGCGCTATCCTCGCGTTCCCGCCGTCGCCATATTGATCCGGAATCCGGAATCGTTCTGAAACCCTTTCCGCAAAATGTTTCATTGTTTAAAATTTCATGAAATACAAGAGCTTGTAATTACTGGAATGTTGAAGTTTTTAAACGAATTACAGGAAGGCTTTCATTGATGTTCGAGGGTTTGGTTAGAAGGCTTTTCAAAATTTCGTGAAATGGATTTTATGATCTTTTAACAATGGAAATTTGTATGGTGTGACTTGTGTTCTCTTCTTTGAATGGACCCCTAACATCTGTAAAGAAGATTGAATTCAATTAAAGCCAACCAGCTGACATCCACCAGATGACAGTATACTATCTTTTCCAATTTTGGGAACTAAATCAAATACCTACTGTTCTCCAACTCTGAGCAATCCAATAAGATACTACAGCAGTCTCATGGGTACAGGTTCATTGGTCCGCTGGCCTTGGCACGGTTACGTAAGATACCGCAAGTACAATGCCGCGATTGTTCGCTAGTTCTCGCTCAAGTACCGGAATTAGAGATACAACCCTTTTGGGTATAATCTAATTGTGTGCTAGCAATTAGAACAGTGCTATTGCTATTTCAGTAATACCCCATTTAAATTATTAATTATTTGGCCTATCCGGCTAATTTAATGGCCTGGAATTATTTATTATTTAAGGTGCCCTAACCGTCGCCCTTCCTGCACACCTCGTCATTCTCTGTTGGAATAATACTTAAAATATTAAGCCTTCCGGAAAGGCTTGGTCATGGACATCAAATCTTAGCTAGAGGGGCTACGCTACGGGGTATAATCTTCCTATTTGGTCCAGTGATGAGGGATTCAGGGAGGCTATATTTAAAGCCTGAAGCTGCTTGAAAGGTCCGGCAACTCTGTATGCATGAGCGGGTTAGAATTTATTTCCAGAATTGCCGATATTTAGTTTGCGGTCATAATCTATTAATAGCTCGTTATCTATTGAGGTATTAACGCCAACAATGAGGCGACATTTAGTCGCCTTATAGTTCAGAATTTCGGATACTATTATTCATAATTTTGTGTAGATAATTTATTCAGCAATGATGACGCGACGTGGCGTCATAATAAACCATGCAATCACATTGTAGCGTCGCGCGTCGTCCGGCGTCAACGCCGATGGGCAACAATTAAGGGACTCTGTCGGTAGGGTCCGGTGAGCTGAACGCACCCTCGCACCCCTACACGCGACGGAGTTGCAAAGTGGGAAGTTACCCCGATAGGTGGGAAAGGAGCCCCATTGCGGGACAAATATGTGCTTATATATAAGGTTTCAATATTCAACAATTTCAAGTTTGAGATGAAAAATAAATTACAGTTGGTGGATAATGTATTATTAGGTATAGATAGCTGCGTCTAGTAGATCAAACGAAGGTGCCTATACCTATGTAGTAAGTAGGTATATTCACTGTTTATTCAGTTGAATCGACATCTAAGAAGACCCAGCATGGTTTCATTGCAATTCTCCTTAACATTAACCTACAAAGTATATCAGCACGTAGGTGCTTTTGTTTTTTATACAAGGGTCTGTTTTCAGGACCAGGAAGCCAGGAACACTTAACACAAAAACCAGGACTCTGAAAAGCCACCATTGCAACACTGACGAAACTCGTCAGTGCGTCGCGCACCTCCATCGCGGTCGCGCGTGTGTGTCGATCTGTGTCGCCGTCTAGTTCAGTGTTTACTGTTTTGTTTGGATGATGCCCTGATGCCAAGCCCTCGGTAAGTAACAGCAGGCGCGTGCCGCGGTCGCCTACATCTGTACTTTAATTGGGATAAAAAGAAGGGAGCCTGCTTATAGGGTGCGAATTGGGGTTCTACTCATGTTTGTTTGTAAATTGTATTGACAGGTATTTATCATATTTGCGGATAGTATTGACGTCGTAGATCTGTTCCGTTTTTATTTTAGTATGATTTGTGAGGTGTGTTATTGAACGGTTTCTGTGAAAGATTCGCATTTCCTCTCAGGAAGTAGAGATTACGAAACGTCGTCCCTGAAAACAGATTTTCAGCTGAGTTTATTTTCAAAAGAATACATGTACGATTTGAATTATTAATTGTAAATGACACAACACAAAGTAAAGTAACAATAATATAAAAACATGAATCGACATAGACAGTCACTGAAAGGCTGTAGGATATTCAACAATGGCCTTGTGACCCGAATCTCTACAAAGGTTAGTTTCATTGACCTCACGTTGTTCATTTACTATTTAATTAAAACGATCTTACATTTCCGATTCCACAGAATAGGTGTATTGGCGCCCGACACGGGGCCACGACAAGTAAATTAATATTGATGAAATCTTTGTCAATCAGGGAGTACAACCACTCGATAGTACTTATAAGGGTAAATTCAGTCCAAATAGAGTAATCAAATGATATTATCAAGAATTTCCTGTGGCTATAATTTTTTTAAATGCCATAACCTCGAGATTGTTCAGTGAACCATAAATGTGCATCATAAAATATTATAAAGCAGGTACTAAACGAGGGATATAAACCAAGCTATCTATCTATATACAATGTTAGGTTAACGAGGTATTTAAACAGTCGAGTTTGGTGCTCGTACTTTCTTTTGTTCGAATAAGGATGGATGGTGAAAGTTAGACCTTCCGGTCGCCATCGCCATTCCGACGCTGTAATTCGCTTAATTTTATTACTGTCAAATTGGCTCGACTAACCAAACTTTACTCCTTCTGGATATAAGCTGCCATTATCCAGTAAACATCTGACCGCCGAGATGAGCCAAAAAAAAAGCAGCGGCACTAAACCTACCTTTTTTTTTTTTTCGTCATATTTTCAAACCCTCATACGTGGAGCATACTGAAAGTTTCTGGAATTGGCCACTTACAATAACAAATACAAAAAACCGGTCAAGAGCGAGTCGGACTCGCGCACCGAGTGTTCCGTACGTATATATGATGTTGATGATTTCTGAAAAACCGTGCTATTTAGAGACATTGTTTTATTTTTCCTGTAATCTTTACATAAACTTCTATCACATAGAATAATTTCAGATTTTTATCTATGCAAACTTTGGAGATAAGGGGGGGAACTGTAGTTTTTTTTAATTTTTCATCAAAAGTCGGAAACTATGCGGCCTAAAAAATAAAAAATAAATGTTTGAGAATGTGCAAACAGCGTTCTTTCATATGATATCCCACATGCCCTAGTAGCTCCACTTCAAATGTTTAAGACCTCAGTCCCTTTTGCAAAAAAGATATATTTTTTTAATTTCTTTCTTGTTTGCAAAATAGTTGGCCAAACGTCATCTAAAACTATTTTAAATTTCAAGTTGATAGCATTAGTAGTTCTTGAGATATCCAGGTGTGATAGACAGGGCACCATAAGGGTTCCTATAGCTTAACAAAATAGAAAATGGTCTACAAATCTAGTCTATATTTAGCCTACAACGTTCTCACATTCACAAAATATTTAAAAAAAATCTATTTAACATAATTATTAAAATAATAAAAGTAAAAAACTTGTTGAAGTTAACACTGTAGGTATATACGAGGGTGAATCAAAAATTCTTGGAATAAATATTAAAAAATGCAAAGATTTAAACATAATTATTTTATTTTTCTACTTAATCCCCCTCCAATGCAATGCATTTAGAATAACGCGTTTCTAACTTCCTTATTCCTTGTGAAAAAAAATGTTTTTCTTGACTCTCGAAAAACTCCTCTAAGGCTACTCCATAACCGCGTCATTATCGTAAAATTTTGTTCCACGAATGTCCTCTTTTAATTTTAGGAATAATTGAAAATCACTTAGGGCTTAGTCCGGAGAATATGGTGGGTGGTCAAGGAGATTGAAGCCAGCACAGCAGATTGCGTTGAGCGCAACTTCCGATCGATGAGCAGGAGCGTTATCTTGAAGAAACAACACTCCCAACGATAGTTTTCCACGACGTTTTTCTTTAATCGCTTCACGCACTTTCAGGATTTTTGCATAATGGGGTTCAGTAATCGTCTCGCCTTTTGGCATGTAATAAATAAAAAGGATTATTTCACTATCTCAGAACACTGAGGCCATAACTTTGCCAGCGCTAGGAGCAACTCGAAATTTCTTAATGGATGGAGAGGATGGTCGTTTCCACGACATGCTTTGTCTCTTAGTTTCAGGATCGAAATAGTAGACCCACGTTTCATCCATGGTGACAAGGCGACGGCAAAAATTATCCGAATCACGCTGGAACATTTCGAGATTACGCTTAGAAATTTCCAAACGTCGCTTTTTGTTTTCGTCGGTTAACATTCGTGGCACCCATCTTGCCGACACTTTTTGAACCCCAGTGAATCAATTAAAATGGATTGAACGCTACCAAATGATATCTTTAGAATCTCAGCTATATGTTTTATAGTTATTCTTCTGTCTTCCAAAACCAGACTCTCAACCTTTTTGACATTTTCTTCCGTAACGGATGTTGAAGGCCGCCCGGAACGCGGGTCATCTTTACAGCTTGATCTACCTCTTTTAAATTCAGCCACCCAGTACGCAACCGTAGAATAGGGTACAGCATCATCCCCCCCTAATGTCTGCTGAATGTCCGAAAAAAATTCCTTCGTAGACATTTTTTTTAACTAAGATATTTTATCACCGCACGTAACTCACTTTTATCCATAATTTTGGGTTTTTAGCAACTCATTGCACAAAACAATTTATTACGTGCGAACGAACTGACAAAAACAAGTGACAGTTTGCATAAATATTGTGTAATGACACTCTTTTATTTGAATATCGAACTTCTCCCAATTTTTTTTTATATTTATGCAAGTCTGGTATAATGTCAAATAATGAAAAGATTGTCATCAATTTTATTTTTTTACATACTTCCTGTATGTAAAAAAAATAAAATAAACATCGTAATTTGGGAGCAGTTATTTATTAGATATTTACGTACCTAGTTTTGCCTTGGATAGCTGCTAGATGCTAGAGAGCTCAAACTCAGGGTAAGATGTAATTAGCAGACTTAGTTATGTTTTATTTGTTTAGCTTTTATACTTTCGATTTTAATAATACGTTGATTTCGTCGATGGCTCACTCACTCATCAAAACTTCTAGGGCACTTCTGGAAGGCAACCTACTTTACAAGAAATGTTTTTGTTACTTACTACTTAACCTTTTACATTTAATCTTTGTCAAGTTTCAGTACAGTTTCAGTTCATATAATAAGTGTTAGGTACTCTAGTTTAAATCTAATTAGACCATACTTTTATTGCCTCCCACATCGTTCATTGCTCTCACATTGTTTTATATCATGGGAACGGGAACAAATTGCTATTGTAATAATTTTCTCAGTTTAATAAGAGCAGGACATAACGGTCCTCTTTACTACAATTCTTAAGTAATATTGCGAGCCAGTATACCTACTGAAGTTTTGATGTGAATATCAAAAGCCCCTGTGCATACAAACTTTGTGTATTATTTCTCAAGCTCCGTTGTCTTAGATCTTAGTATTGTTTAAATAACAGATTTAATTTACAGTAAATTATTTTATTTATTATTTAAAAGAATTATTGAACAAAATGTTAACAAATTTGATACATACAACTTTAATATCTAGAAGAATGGGTTTTCTTTCTTTCTTCGTCCTAAATATGGATGCCGGAAGAACCAATTTATTACGATAACGAAGTGACCCCAAGGCGGTTATCAATTTCTTATCAGCTACTCCTCCAAAAGACCTAAATTTAGACAGTAATAAAAGTAAACGAAGTAATGATTAGGAGACAATAGATGTTCCGACCTGTAGCCTTGTTTCAGCTAGAAACCATATTAAGTTACAAGATTACGAGTGGATGTGGCTATGACATTAAATTTGTTAAAAACTAACCAGTGAGGTAGATTGTTAAGACGCAGATATATGCCAGTGACCTTGAGTTGTTAGCTTGCGTGTTCTGAACTGAGCTCACGCAACGCGTCGTACGTTCAGCCAGTAATAAGACTCGCCCATCAAGGATCGCTGTCCCCAATTTGACGCATTATTAATTTTTTAAACACAAAACAAAAAGTATTTTAATAAAACGCATATACTAAAAGATCACTAATTAAATTGTCTTTAAATTGAAGGTTTCAGAATAATACGCTTGGTAGATTTTGCGCCATTCTCAGTTTTTTATCCGCGTTAGACATAACTTTAAAATTTAATTTCACTATGTAATATAAACAAAATCTAAAATATTCACATATTATGTTATTGATAAAATGATCTAATTTATCATATATTTTTTCAAATTGTTATCACTACTCGTTTAGACGTGATCTTCAGTATAAAATCATTAAAAGTCGGTTATCGTCCCCTTAAACAAAATATCCTCCTAGATAAGGGTAACCATAGCTAGCTAGTGTTACATAATATTGTCATGGTTAAGTTTCGTGTTTTGTCTCTATCTACTTACTCCTCTAACGTTTCATACTTACCTATTTATGTAAAATATATTTCGTGATATTTCCATTCAGTTGTCCAAACTACAGACCCAGCTCCTTTTCGGTGTAAAAAGCAAAGATTAATTCCATCTATAATCGATTTCGAGTACTCATTGAAAGTGAGTACTCATTGAGTACTATCGAGGCGAAAGTAATCGGATTCCCGCAATCGCGATCACTTTAAACCTTTCTATTGTGTTTGCCGTCCATTGGTTCATATTCTGCAGCGGTATTTCATATTCCGCACTACCCTCCATCATAGCACGACATGACAGACAGACGGACATTGCATAACGGGGGTGGCGGTCGTTCACCCGCTCGCCCACCAAACGGTAAATAACTTTAAAACTACCCCCACACGGCACTTATTCCTACGAAACTTGATTCGACACTTGCTAAGGGAGTTGTCGAACATGTGTTTCTATTAAACAGACCTTATTTCGAATAGTATGAAGTTTATAATCGGTTGCTAAGTGTTTAGAATTTGTTAGTTGTTCGAGAATGAACTTTGTTATCTCTGAATAGACTAGTTTTTGTAATGTTGTGTTTTTAAATTGAAAAAAGCAGTGTTTTGTAATTCAGATTATAGTAGTTAGTCGTTGATTGAAACGAACAGGGCTTTTAACTTTGGTATTGCTTCATTATTGCAAAACACAGCTTTTTTGTTTTTTTGCTCACACCATAAATTATTATATTATAAGTCTATACGTGAGGATTTGTAATTGGCTTTCTAATGACTAAGGTTTCCTTATTTTTGTCTGTTTTTATTAGCTGTAAGTCCTCCATGTTCTAAATAAAAAAATACATTATTTTTAAAGGTTTGTAAATATTATGATTGTGGTGATGGATTGACATTGACATTGAAGTGCCTTAACGATTCGTGCTATAGGATCCATCTATCTAAGCGTACATACACAGGTCCTCCGTTGTCGAAACCGCCCTGACAACTCATTCTCTCAGCTCAGCAAACAATTTTCCTATCTCTCATACCCGCCGTACCCTCGACTATACACGAGCGCGCTCAGGCATAAGTTACGAGGTTACCAAGTCGGCAGCAGAGCTCCGGAGGTAGAATAGAATAGAATACTTTTTATTATGTACACCATAAAAGTTACAGAAAAAAATGCCTTACTCCTACCTATCTGAAAATAAGGAGTAACAATAAAGATAACAAAAGCTGGAGATAACATTTACAAACAGTAGCGTTAAGGTGGAAGCTTTCTAGTTTCTACTATTTGCCATGTTGGTCTCTATACATATAATCGCTTAGTTATCAACAATAGCCGCCTGACGCAGTTTCTTGGTTCTGAGAATAAGAATAAGAATAATTTATTTGTTAAACATAGGTAATTACAGACAAAGATCTTAAAAATTAGGAAGTGCGCTATGTTATGCCAATATTGACATACAAATATTTGATGAGTAAAAACAATCAAAGTGAGTATTATTCAATTACAATGATAAATGTATTACAATACAGTATTTCATTACCTAATTTTATTAACACATTCATGCAAATTAAATTTTATTACAATTTATTCTGAGTCAATTTCATTTCATGTCAAACATTTCAGTCAATTAAATTCAAAAGATTAGTATTAATGTACAATATCAAAATTTATGTCAGCATTATAATTATATAGATTCGTCATTAAGAAACTCATCTAGAGTATAATAGCATCTTTCAAGTAGTAACCCGTTAAGTGTTTTTTTAAACTTTTGCAGTGGCATACATTTTATTTCATCGGGTATTTTATTATATAATTGTGGAGCAACACCAAATAAACTTTTCTTCATTAGAGAAGTTTTACATTTCACAAGACATAATTCGTTAATATATTGAGCACGTATCGGCGTTTTCTTTACTGCACATAGTTTTTTAAATAAATGTGGATTTGCTTTCACAAATAATGCAGTTTCCAGAATGTATAGAGCTGGTAGGGGTAATATTTTTAACTTTTTAAAATACGGAATGCAACTATCTGTTGTTTTTAAACCACACATAGAACGTAAACATCTTTTCTGTATCCTGAAAACAATTTCTCTGTTTGTTGACTGTCCCCAAAAAATAACACCATACCGCAGAACTGAGGCGACTAGTCCATGATAGGCTGTTAACAGTGTATCAGTATTTACTTTTTTCGAAAGTTGATGTAACAAATATGCTGATTTGCTTAATCGCTTACAGATTTCCTCTAAATGAGGTTTCCAAGTCAGTTTATCATCTATAGTTATACCTAAGAACTTTACAGTACTTGCTTCTTCTATTTCAGTATAATTATACGCAACATTAACTAGTGGTTTCTCAAGCCGTTGGTGAAAGTGCATAACTTTAGTTTTATTTAAATTAATTACAAGATTATTATCATTAACCCAATTTATTATTTTATATAGAGAATTATTAATGTCATTTTGATAATTTTTTGGATTATTACATTCAATAATAGCTAAGAAATAATAAGAGTACCATTTTTTGTTCAGTGAACGCCACCCTGAGGCACACCATATTTTATGTACCTTGCTTCAGAGGTATATGTGGTTTCTACTTTGGTTATAGTGAGTTGTGAGTATTCCTACGCGATTGGACATAATAAGAAAAGAAGAGAAGATAAGAGGCAGTCTGAAGTTGGCGCCGGTAACTGAAGAGTTCTGTGGAAATCAATTGTGCTGATATGCATAACATGACAATCGATTTCATACCCATGGCATGTGTTGCCGAGGAATGAGGGAAGTGCCAAGAGGAGAGCTTTGAGTATGAATGTGGATGGCTATAAGAGTAGGGGAAGACCAAAGAAACGATGGATGAACTGAAAGATGACATAGCTAGAAAGGGGCTGACTACCGAGATGACGACTGGTAGAGAAGTGTGGAAGAAAAAACCGGCCAAGTCGGAGTCGGACTCGCGCAAGAAGAGTTCCGTACCATTATCTATAAAATGGCAAAAAAACACGTTTGTTGTATGGGAGCCCCCCTTAAAAATTTGTTTTATTTTAATTAATTATTTATTTTTAAATTCAAAATATATCTACATATTCTGTGAATATTTCAAGCGTCTAGCTGTTGCCGTTATAAATATAGAGCAAAAACGAGCAAAAAAAAATGACGTTTGTTGTATGGGAGTCCCCTTAAATATTTATTTTATTCAATTTTTTTAGTATTTGTTGTTATAGCGGCAACAGAAATACATCATCTGTGAAAATTACAACTATCTAGCTATCACGGTTCATGAGATACAGCCTGGTGACAGACGGACAGACAGACGGCGGAGCCTTAGTAATAGGGTTCCCGTTTTACCCTTTGGGTACGGAACCCTAAAAAACTCATATTGGGCCGACTGCAAATAAATTTGGAAACGGGCAAGCGAATGATGATGATGAGTTTGAGCATTCCTCTCGATAAATAAGGGTGAAAGGAATCAAACGCACCGCTGACAACTGAGACCGTAACCATAGAGCTAGTTCTTGCACAATACTTATTTATTTTTCTCGGAAAATATAACTTACAGTGAATACACTCACTGCGGGTACTATTTTCCGAGGAAATTAATGACGTCACAAGGCCTGCTGTTCTTATGTATTCCTACATAAAGTGCTATATAGCGCTGTGTTACGAGCCAGCCTCATCGTAAACCGTTATGATTATGCCCAGTGAGTCAGTGCTCAGCTGCTCCAAGGACAGATCCTATGAATTTTGCAGCAGACTACCAAGATTAAAGACTTTGTGGTACTCTGCTAGTTTTTCCTATTCTTCACTGAGATTATTGGTAGTGGTGAACCTCGTAATTGCTGTACCATCCTAAGGTTGAATGTCACTTGCACTGTACGACAAGGTATATTTGTCTATCTGACAGATCGATAGTTTTAACCTAAGTGACGTTTTAATTTACTGGGAATTGTTGTGAAAAGTGATAAAACTTTAATACAATGTCGTCTATACAATAGGTAGGTAACTTGCGTATCGTTGTACTATTACAATAGGTAGGTAGCTTGCGTATCGTTGTACTATACAATAGGTAGGTAGCTTGCGTATCGTTGTACTATACAATAGGTAGGTAGCTTGCGTATAGTTGTAGTATACAATAGGTAGGTAGCTTGCGTATCGATGTACTATGCAATAGGTAGGTAGCTTGCGTATCGTTGTACTATAGATTAGGTAAGTAGCTTGCGTATCGTTGTACTATACAATATGTAGGTAACATGCGTATCGTTGTACTATACAATAGGTAGGTAGCTTGCGTATCGTTGTACTATACATTAGGTAGGTAGCTTGCGTATCGTTGTATTATACAATATGTAGGTAACTTGCGTATCATTGTACTATACATTAGGTAGGTAGCTTGCGTATCGTTGTACTTTACAATAGGTAAGTAACTTGCGTATCGTTGTACTATACATTAGGTAGGTAGCTTGCGTATCGTTGTACTATACAATTGGTAGGTAGGTAACCAACGAGAGCATACGATCATTAGCACTGCAGTCTTGCTGGTTGCTTACAGTTAAACGAGAATCGATATCGTATTAGTGAAACCCTAACTATTAAGTGATGACATACTACTTACAATATCTGCGACTACGCAAGAACAGTAATCAAATGAGCGCATCTGAGTACCTTTTGAAACACAACTAGGCTGTAATTAATCAATCGCAGTCGTTTCAGTTTCTTGTAAACAGCGAGAGGGATCCAGATCAGGACTGTTTCAGCTGAGAAGAATATAAAAGGAGTATTTTTCAAACCTTCTTCAGGAAGGGCGTGAACTGGCTCCGTCTTTTTATACATAATTCTTAGTTCAAAATCTGCAAAATAATTCAATATTTTGGCATACAATGGTGAGTGGTGCAAGCGCGCAGTTTTCCGACCCGACCGGCTCCGTCCATTAGCGACGATATTTTCTTATTTCCGTACAACATCTTCAAGTTGGATGCTGTCAGGTGGTCGGTTCGGGTGTTCGCTTGTCGGACTGTGAGTAATGGGAGGATTGCTTCGCTCGTTATCAGCTCATTCGCTTCACTTGCGCTCAACGCTCAAATTTATTCGTAAATATTAGGAAGAGGAGTTTAAGTTTTTATAAGATATATTGGACTAGCGCAAATAATCTCAGGGCTGCCCGGATAGTGCCGGTGTCAGCCTTATCTTCAGGTAGTTATGTTACTGCCTATCCACTATCCATTACGTAAGTAGACATATTTAAAACTGATTAAATTGTAATTTGATAGTGATGGTACTGAAAACTAATGATGGCTTCCTGACACTTATAAGGGAGTCGTATCCTTCTAATTTTGCACATAGCGTAATGCTATGGCAACATTATGCAAGTACCTGAGTACGGAGGTACATAAACACACACCAAGCTTAGCGAGTTAGTAAGTATAGTGCGACTAATAACTAGCGTGAGCACTGAACCAATGCGTGGGGCATTCTAGAGGTACGATTTGCGATGACCCGCGCTACCGAAGCGTAGCAAATCCACTCATAGCTTTGCTGCTAAATTGCGCAGCAAAATCCTAACTGCCATGTACCCACTGACACATTTCAGCAATGTCTTGTGTCATCGTTCGATACCACAAATAAGAATCATTTTCGTTCAAATTCGCTCCGAGGCAACCGCCTATAATTGCTAAATCCCGTTTATCCCAATTTGTCTAAATGGAAATCATAACATATCACAGCAGGATGGCGCTAGACACGGCCGGAGTGACGGGGTCGGAGGGATGACAGGGGGACGATCAGTTATACTTATAACACAACGATCAAAGTTTAACTGTGACAGCCAACTTGATAACGAGTTTCCGTAACTAGATCTTGCCATTTGTTTGATTGTGTAACAAGGAGGAGTTCTGTATTGTTCTTGGTACTTGTAACTATTTTTGATGAACCTTGAGATTCATTCAAATAAAATGACTTTCAAATCCAACATTTCATTTCAGTCTGTACGAGCCTTTACGAGGCCGCTAACATTTCCAGCAACCTACGTCTTGATTATAACGTGCGTTATCTTCAATCAGAGCGACAATGTCAGTCCGTATCGGCGCATCTGGTCGGGCCATTGTGGCCTGCTCGTCAATAGCCGCCTATTGTGGTCTGCTCATCTATAGCCAGGACATCTATTGTGGCCAGCTCATCAGTGGCCTATTATGGTCACACAATGGCTTACTACTCCGAGACAGACTGGCTGAGCGAATCTACTATTTAATCCGATCGATGTGTCTCTGTTTCACATCCACAGACCAAGTTATAGTAAATGTAAATTAGTACACACATCAAAAGTGTCTAGGGATCAAGTACGTTTTAAAGTATCGCCGCAATTGAAGATTATTATTGTAACTTTTTTGGATCGCTATTGATTCTTTTTAGTGATGTTCGCTATTTGAATAAAGATTTTCTTTAAATATTGATTTAAAAGTTAATTCCTATAAAAGTGTGTAATAGCGTTTTTACAAAACTATTACAATTTCTGCATCGGAACTGAAAAACACTGTCTCGTTATGGAGCGACGACATCATTTCACACGAGAAGAGATAATGGAAGCCGCCGGAATGTTGCAAGCTGGTTCCAGGCAACGTACTGTGATTGTCGCTCTTGGCACACACAGAGCGTCATAAGCCGCCTCTGGACACGCTATCATATCACGGACAGCGTGGCCGAGCGACATGGGGAACGATCTCACATCACCACTCGCTGACAGGACCGGTACATCCAAAATACTGCTCGACGGAATCGTACCATGACCTCCAGTATGTTGGCTACGAGGCTCCACAGCTCTTCAGGCTTGCTGATAAGCAACCAAACTATCCAAAATCGTTTACGTGAAGTGGATCTGCGCTCCCGAAGGCCGCTGAGAGTTCCACATATAACACCCCGCGATCGTAGGGCCCGTTTACAAGACCTACTCGAGTTTGGAGGACAAGAACGTTTGAATTTTTGTCAGGAAGTTAATTCATACGGAGGGGGAACAAAAATGGTTTGGGCTGGTATTTGGATCGGTGGAAGAACCGATCTTTTTTGGATCGGGGGCAACCTCAATGCTCAGATGTATGCGGAGATGATTGTTTCAGACGTGATCATCCCTTTGCGAAGCCGGTTGGGTGATTCGTAATAAAACGCTAATGCACGACAACCTCCTCAACGCCAGACCTCAACCCAATTGAGCACGCATGGGATATGCTCCAGGGGTCCAAACGCCTCCTGCCGGAGACTCTACGCGAGGATCGTGCGGTCCATGGCCCTTTACGGGGCACCGGTGTGGGCGCGTTCCTTAAGGCTGCGACCAGCCCGGCGGTTGAATGCGTCCCAAAGGGTCATGGCCATCAGGCTGGTACGGGGTTACCGCACGGTCTCCCGTGAGGCAGCGGGCCTCCTTGCCGGACTACCGCCATGGGATCTGGAGGCAAAAGTCCTCGCGCACATCTGGGAGTGGCGCGAGGAGGCGAAACGCCGGGGTGAAACTCCGCTGCCGCGAGAAATCACGGCACAACGGACAGAGCTCCGGCGGGATCTCATGGCGGCATGGAGAGTGCGATTGTTGCAACCCAGCGCTGGGCACGCCACAATTGTGGCAATAAGTCCCCTCTTTGAGGAGTGGCTAGAGAGGCGCCACGGAGTCCTCACCTTCCGCCTGAGGTCCTCACCGGACACGGTTGTTTCGGGAGATTCCTGTTCAGGATAAAGCGGGAGGAAACGCCCGGGTGTCACCACTGTGTGGATCGCCCGGAGGACACGGTGGAGCATACCGTGGAGGTCTGCCCGGCTTGGGTGGAGCACCGCCGTGTCCTCACGGAGGTGATCTGTGGCGGCGATCTCTCGCGTCCGGCCCTGGTTCGGGCCATGGTTCGGAGCGAGAGTGCATGGGAGGCCGTCACCTCCTTCTGCGAAGCAGTAATGCTTGCCCAGGAAGAGACGGAATGCGTGAGGGACAGGCAAGGTTCGCGCCCTCGCGCCCCTAGTCGCCGCAGGAGACGCCCCGGGCGTCGGGAGTCGCAAGCCGATTTCCGGCCACCACCGTAGGCGCGGGCTTGCGGACGGTGAGCGATGGGTAGCTGACCGTCCGATAAGGACCAGGCCCGGGTCGACGGCGCGTTGTATTCCACGCGCGCCTCAAAGAGTTGTCAGCACCAACTGACGGGGTCCGTTAGGGCCAATGCCTGCCAGGATTGCGAGTTCGTTCGAAAGGGATATCGTGGCCCTGGCACACAAGCAAATGAAGGAATACGGGTGGGTTTTAGTCAGTAAAAGTCTGACACGCCCTCCCAAATTATCAAGTTACTTGATAATTTCCCACCCAAAAAAAAAATGGGATATGCTCCAAAGAAGAGCTCTGCCGAGTATGGATGCCGTGCATATCCCACAACAACTTTTTGACTTGTTAGAAAGAATGTGGGCGGCCAGTCCTCAGTGATTACTCGTATAATGAACTGATTTTAAGCATGCTAAATCGCTGTGATTGTGTGATTACACATGATACAATAGTGGAAACACAGATTTCTTATATTTTTTTTAACTTTACAATAAAATTTTAAAAAATTCTCATTTTTGCCTTTTGTTTCTTTTAATTGACGACATTAAATAAATAAATAAATAAAGCCTTTATTTCCCAAAATACAGTTACATAGTTCCATAAAAAATCCATGCACATTAAAATACCAATTCATATTAAATACTAATTACATTCTAAGATTATATTATTCGATTAATTATTTTCAATTTCCACAAAATTCATTTCAATAACACATTTGTAAACACTGATATTTCTAGGTATTAATTAAGTATATTAATTTTAATTCGTGTTTTCGGAATTCTGTGTCACATTATTGATACAAGTTTATTATTGGGCACCCATTTATGGGTGTAGGCCTCCTCCAACTCTTTCCAGTGCTGTCTGTCTTGTGCTTGGCGAGTCCATGTAGATTCGGCTACTTGGTTGATATCACCACTCCAGCGTCGCCTAGGTCGGCCGCGTCGGCGTTTGGCTTCATAGGGATACCAATGTAAAATCCTTTCACTCCATCTATTATCTATAGCTCTAGCTGTATGTCCAGCTCATCTCCATTTCAGTCTGCTTGCTAGCTCGACGGCGTCCGTTACTTTTGTTATGGATCTAATGTATGTGTTTCTCTTCCTATCCTTCAGCTTTATACCCAACATACTTCGTTCCGCGGCTCTTTGAAACACGTTGATTTTTTGTACGATGTCTTTTGTAAACGACCAAGTTTGGCATCCGTACAATAGTGTCGGCATAACAACGGAGTCCATCGCTTTCCTTTTTAGATGAATTAGTAGTTTACTTTTGAATACTTCCTTCAGCGACCAGTATTTATTCCAAGCTTTCTTTATACGGCGTTCTACTTCATGAAATGTTTGTTTTTGGAATGATACGTTTTGTCCTAGGCTACATACTCATCAACATAGCTTATATGATGAAATTCAGTTATAATGGGTATTTTTTCGCTATTCGTCATGGCAAATGTCTTCTGTGTGTTCATTTGCAGTCCACACTTTCTACTTTCTATGTCTAGGGTATTTAACATATATTCTAAGTCCTTGTGATTTTCAGATATTAATACAATATCATCGGCAAAACGTAAGTTACTTAAATATTCGCCGTTTACGTTGATGCCTTTATTTTCCCAGTCTAATTGTCTGAAAATATATTCTAAAAGCGCAGTAAATAAATTAGGTGAGATTGGATCACCCTGTTTCACGCCTCTTCGGATATCAAATGGCTCTCCTTTGCCTTCTAGCTTAACCACCGCCTTGCTGTTTTTATAGATCTCTTTCAGTATCTCTATGTATCTGTTTTCGACTCCCTGCGTCTTCAGTGCTACTTGTTATTCCATCATCGCCTGGGCTTTTAGCTGATTTCAGGTGTTGGATTGCACAGCGGACTTCACTCTCTATGATAGATGGTACGACACTTAGTGGTGCGGATGGCTCTGGTCTAGTACGCTGACGATTTTCCTCGTTTCCATAAAGCTCCCTGTAGAACTTTGTAGCAGTCCCAATGATGCAATCCCTATTAGATAATATTTTGTTTTCTTGGTTTTTCAGAGACATAATCCACGGTTTAGATGTGTTCAATTTTACTTGTGCCCTCTTGACTGATGCTCTCTTTTGCAACTCTTCTTCTATTATATTGTATCGATGTGCCTTGTAATCTCGTTGTATTTGTTTATTTGTAAGTTTATAGAGTGCACTCAGTTGTTTTTTTTCAGGGCGTGTTTTGTTTTCTTTATTCTTCAATCTGTTTCTTTCATTAATAAGTTTTTCTACATACGCTGATATTGGAGCTATGTCTTTGTTTTTTATTTTAGGTAGTTCTTTTACCGATTCTTTTATTATTTTTATTAGTTTTCCATAAGCTAATTGCATATCATCGAATTGGAAGTTGCCTATATGGTCCGCAAATATATTTTTCAATGACTCTAACTCTAGGGGGTTTAGTCTAGAAACTTTGCATCTGTAGTCTCTCCGTGACTTAGTTTTATTGCAGTTTTGTAACATGCCCACTCTAATTAATCTGTGATCTGTAGGAAAGGTGGTGTTCACAACCTGCACATTACAGATATTTTTTAATATTTTTGACTAGGATAAAGTCTATTTCATTTCGCACTTTTCCATTCGGCGATATCCAAGTCCATTTTTGTTTAGGATTTTTCTTAAAGTGTGAGTTTGCTATGTAGAGCTGGTTTTCAAAACAAAATTGTATTAATATATCTCCTCGTCCGTTTTTGTCTCCGAAGCCCCATGGGCCCATAACTTTCTTATCATCCGCTGTGGCTTTACCAATTTTGGAGTTAAAATCTCCCATAACTATTGTATCGTTTCCTGTATCTTCTAATGCAAATTGTAGATGTTTATAGAATATTTCTAGATCTTCTGAAGTTGCGCTTTCTGTTGGTGCATAGCATTGTATCAGATGGACTTTTCTATTATTAAGGAATATATCTAATCGTATGACTCTATCTGATATACTTCTGATATCGATTATATTAGATTTCAGATCTTTATTAATGAGAAAACCGACGCCATTTCTTCCACTTTTTTCGCCATAATATATCATGATGTAGCTTTCGGTTTCTAGTATTTCTATTCCTTCTTTCTTCACTTCTGATAAGCCAATAACATCCCTTTTGAACTTCGTTATACTATGTCGCAATTCTATAAGTCTTGTCTCGTTTACCAGCGATCTCACGTTCCATGAGCAAATATAAGTAGTACTTTGATGTATTCTTGAGTTTTTATATGTTTGATTTTGATTATTGTATGTTGGGTTCTGATTTTTGTATGTTTGATTTTGATTTTTAAATCTGTTGGAGGGTTTTGGTCTAATCTTCTCGCGGGGACCAGCCGTATTGGGATATATTGTTACATTTGTAGGTTCTTGGTAGTTGTTCAAAGAGTCTTCTTGGGTGTTATTTAGGAGAGAAGGAGGGGCGTGACTCAGTTTTTTGGGATTTCCTGGACATCACTTGTTGAGGCCCGACATTAACTTAGGTTAATATCCCAAATAAATTATTGTATAATTTGCAAAAATTGCAATTTTTCTTAACTTTTACAAATCGGATAAGTTGATAACAATTAAAGTAAGAAGCCAGTCCGGAAGACTAGATTTGGTAAATATTAATTGGATGTATTTTTATAGTTAATCAGTAGGTAAGTACTTGATCCCTAGATTCCCTAGACACTTTTGATGTGTGTTTAATGTATTTACTTAAGTATGTAACAACGGGAAACTTTGGCTAATCATAGACGGCGATCCCCATCCAACTTAATTTGCGTAGGATGAGGATTGGCTATTAAAATAGACTCAAAAATGATGTGGGAAGTATTCAACCTACATAAATCTGAAGTTTGAAAGTAGACAGATGAAAACATGTTATTAGTAATTAATGTAACTTGATAAGTTCTCTTCTCAGTAAAAAGCGCACTTAATCTCCTGCCACAAGTAGCAAACTCCAACTTCTGCACGTTTGCAAACTAAGCAAAATTTATTTAATTAAAGCAGTACATAACTAGCTCAGAAGCAAGTTTATATAAAGAAGACACTCTTTTCTTGCTAACACTTTTATTTCGCACAACCGTACTATTTCAAAATCAAACAACGAATGTACGAATGGCTCTGCACTACATTTTATAAAAATTACTTTTACCTCGCCCAGAAATAACGATAACATAACCATTATTTCTAAGTGTTGCCAAAGTAAAATAATATATTTAAATGCCATAATGAAAATACATTTAAAGTTTGTTAAAATATTAATAATTTCTACTTTGACAGTGTTGCCACAGCTTAGTAGACATTATAATTCGGTATTAAAATAATACTGTTTTTAAATGAAATCTTAATCAATAATTAACTATTGCGTGTTAACTCCAAAGCACGCAATAATCACGCCCATAAATGGCGGCCAATCTCAACTGAGACCAGCCAAGCACGCAGGAGACATTATAGTGCATGTAAGTGTGTGCGCAAACATAGGTGCACTCTCAGCTCACCTACTCCCACAGTCAGACGGGACGGCAACCCGACACGACCGGTTAGAGATCAGGCGTAGGACCAACGGCTTCACGTGCTTTCCGAGGCACGTGGTGTCACACCTCCAACTTCCAATCTCCAGGCTAGTACTGAGGAATTCAAAAATCAAATACCCTACCCGACCCGAGAATCGAACCCAGGACCCCACGCTTAGCAGCCGCGCTTGCGACCACGAGACCAACGAGGTTAAAAGTCATGTTAATAATTATTTTCTAAATACATACATGAATATCAATTCGTGTTTACTGTTATTTTTCCGATTCTAAATTATATTTTTTTAAAGTCGGAAGAATCAGAACCAAAGGATTTTTCAATCCCTGATGATTGGATGCGGATCCCACCTTTCACACCTTTGTTTTTATTGAACCCTGGGAAACTGACAACTTCGTTTCTAACATTACCTAAACATTTTGCTACTTTATACGGACCGAAACAATTTGGGAGTAATTTCTTACTTTTGCCATCATTGTTTACATTAGTTTTAGTCATTTTTACTAAATCACCTACTGAATAAGAAATGGCAGGGGGATCTTTTAGAGTCAAAGGCATCTTTCATACGTCTTTGATTTTTGTCGATATTATTAGAGGCTTTTATTCATATTTCTAATAAATTATTCATATTTCGTCAATATTTGAAGAATGTGGATAAATCTTCTACCTACGGAATTTATTGTTACGATTATAGCGTTGTTGATAAGTGATAGCCCGTCGTACTTTAACCAGTTGCTGGGTCCAAGATGCGTTCGTTTTGCCAAAATTCACTCTTTATTATTTGATGAATTTAGATAGGTATTTTACACACCTTTAGTATCGTTTATCTGCGAAAGCCACGGTAACCCAATCTTCATAATGGTCCACCGTTCTTACCTGTGTTGGGAGCATGCGCTGACAAACTTTCAGCTTTTATAAAATATCGAAGGTCTGGGGTAATTTTAACCTTTAAATCGAGGAGTTTTTTTTTTTTTTTGTTCACGGGGTGGAAAATCCTCATGGATGTCCTCCGCCCTAGGGCGGGCGGAGGGGTCTGTCAGACTCTTACTGACTAAAAACCACCCCAGTGTTCCCCTCCCACACTTGCACCGGGGATCTTGGGATCTGTTATTCCTTCCGCAATCCCCGGCTAGTGCCGGCCCGCCTCTGCGGGCCACCTCAAGTCTGGGGGGGGGTGAGGTGTCGGACCCCCCCCGCGACGTCTGATAGGGGCGCGCGTGGAACACTACGCGCCGCCACCTCGGGTCCAATGTGAGAGGGGGCGGCGGACGTCGGCCCTCCGCCGACGCCCGGTGCGCCTGCTGCGGGCCGGGTGAGCGGAAGAGATCTCCCGCTCCCTTTCCGCAGCCTCCTTCTGCGACACGACTGTTTCGCAGAAGGACACCACCGCGTCCCAGGACTCCTCACTGCCGGCCATCGACTCGACCACGGCCGGCAGCGATAGGTCACTGCCTACTCCTGAGATGAGGGCACGGCGTGGCTCCTCCCAAGCGGCACACTCTGCCAGCGTATGCCGCGCCGTGTCCTCCCGGCAGTCGACGCAGTAAATCGAGGAGTTGCCTCAACCAAAGGTAGCATCGGCCCAATTACTACCTATTAACTATGATTTAAATATAAAAATATCTGAAAAATACGCTACAATAATTGCTATACAATCATGAGACCACATTATAATAACCATACTGCCACTGCCACTGGCCACATTATAATAACCGCTCACTGAACTTGTCTGGGACAAAAACAATGAAATAGGTAATGTAAAAAATTCATAAAACTACTTACAATTTTACCGAGACACGGATCGTGGTTCTTGTCACTTCTGACATATAAAGAAGACACTCTTTTCTTGCTAACACTTTTATTCCACACAACTGTACTATTTTACAATCAAACGAGGACTGCCTCTGCACCATTTATTTAAAAAAAGGCCAGGTGCGAGTCGGACTCTCGCACGAAGGGTTCCGTATCATTATCTATAAATATGGCAAAAAAATCTCGTTTGTTGTATGGGAGCCCCCCTGAAATATTTGTGTCTACTTGTTGCCGTTATCAATACAGAGCAAAAATAAAGCAAAAAAAATCACGTTTTTTGTATGGGAGCCCCCCTTAAATATTTATTTTATTTAATTTTTTAGTATTTTTTGTTAGAGCGGCAACAGAAATACATCATCTGTGAAAATTTCAACTGTCTAACTATCACGGTTCATGAGATACAGCCTGGTGACACACAGACAGACGGCGGACCCTTAGTACTATTACTAAGGCTCCGCCGTCTGTCTGTGTGTTCCCGTTTTACCCTTTGGGTACGGAACCCTCAAAATGACTTTTACTGGAGTAAAAGTGATGCTATCGTTATTTCTAAGTGGTTGCGCTGATTCGATTAGAATTATATTATTGTCATTTCCTTTTTATTTACTTACTTACTACTTACCATTTTATTTTGGCAAATTAATATAGATAGATAGAGTTGGTTTGTAACTTTCTATCTCCTATACCACTCATTCCTGCACTGTATGCCTTTTCGTTCCTGTGTGAACAAGAAGGCTACACCAAGTGGCGCCACGCCGTGCAATCTCGTCGCAACATTTTGAAGAAAGAAAAATGGCGTTGATCTGTGTTCGAAAAGCGTCGCTCGCGCGTGTTTCCCGCGCCTCGTGCGTTATACCTACATGAAGAAACAAGTGAAAATCGGTTCATAAACGACGGAGTTCTGAGGTAACTAACATTAAAAAAAAAAGAAAAAAAAAAACAAAAAAAAATACAGACGACTTGAGAACCTCCTCCTTTTTGAAAAGTCGGTTAAAAATTCGTGAACATTGCATATCTATCGTCGCTCCAGGCTGTCGCATCAAGTAAAGTATTGTGCAACCTATGCTCTGCACAAAGTCACAAACTGTCGTTTTACATCGCCCAATTTCTCCAAACAGTAATTTATTGTACTACATCCATTGTTTTACAACACCGACTACGAAAATATATCGTAAGATCGCTTATTTTGCGTAAACACTAAGTTTTGCCAAAGTAAAACAATGCATTCATTTGCCATAATAAAAAAACTTTTCTACAAAAAAAACAACCGACTTCCAACAAAAACACTAAAAAGTGCAAAATAACTTTATCGTCGTTTATATGGCCACCGACTTCCGAAATTAAATTAAATATAATATTAAATGTGGGTAAACTACAGGTACACCTCTGCCCAACCCTTCGAGGAAACAAGGCGTGATTATGTTATGTGCTTCCGAAATTAAAGTTATTTTTCACTTTTTAGTGGTACCTACCCCACACCAATTCGTATACTACTTGCTATGAAAACAACAGTAACAGGAAGTTTTATAACATCATCAACATACACCGAGTGGATTAAATACGTATTATTGAAGAGTTAGCTGTAGATCTGTAATGTATATGAGACCGCGCAAGCTTCCTCTACCAAATAAAAGAATTATTAAAATCTGTTCATAAACAAATAAGTTATGCCTGAACATATATAATACTAGCTTTTGCCTGCGGCTTCACCCGCGTAGATGTCAGAAAAAATCTCACGGGAACCGGGAATAAAAGTACCTACCCTACATAAAAGGACCCCTAGTGCAAAATTTCACGTCGCTCCCAGTAGTTTGGGTTGTGCGTTGATACGTCAGTCAATCAGTCGGTCAGTTTCTCCATTTATTTATACAGATAGATTTGTTATTTAGACCAATACAAAATAATAATAGATTAGGACATATTAGTTTTTTTTTTGTTCTTCGAGTGTAATATTTCAAAATTGTTGACCTTTACGAGAACAACGTCCTGACAAACCTTGAAAATAACACCATATTGATTTGTAGACTATTTACCTCTTTACACTTTTTTTTTAAAACGTGTAACACGTTTTATTTATTTGTTGACACGAGTAACCCTGCGAATTGTCGAATTGATACAATTCAAATGTTTTTCCATACAAGATGTGAAACCCCGTTACACCCCTTTAGGAGTTGAATTTTCAAAATTCTGTTTTCAGCGGTTACCTACGTCATAATAACTATCTGTGTGCCAAATTTTAGCCCAATCCATTCAATGATTTGAGTTTTATGTTGATAGATCAGTCAGTAAGTCAGTTACTGTTTCCTTTTGTATGTATTAAATCTATAGTGTAATTCGACATGTTACGAGGACCCTGAATAAATTGGGATTAGGGCAGGAGACTGATGATGAAGAATTCAGTCTAAGTTTCAAGTTAACAGATCAACGAAAGAAGATTTTTTCATACAAACTGTATCCCTTTAATTTCCCCCAAAGAGGTTAATTTTTAAAGTGGTTTGCGACTTTTCCTTTATTTGACTTAAGATACCAATTTTCGAGTTATTCAAGCCACGTAGTAAAATCCTCTCTTCTAAAACTGACTACCCCTTTTCACCCCGTTATGGGTAGATTTTAGAAAAACCCTGATACAAGTTATTCTTCATTTTTGGTTTTAAGTATAAATACTGAGTTTCGAGTTGATCGGACCACGCTTTATAATTCTTCTATACAAGCTTTGACATCCCATCCATTGAAGTTAAGATAACAAAAAAATACAAACTATATATTTTATTTACGTAAGTATTCGTCCAAGTTTCAAGTTTATTAACTCTAGGAATAAGATTTTTCATGCAAACAAAATCCCCCGTTTTCCTCCCTTTAAAGGTCAAATTTCCAAAAACCCCTTCTTAGCGGATGCCTACGTGCCGAATTTCAGCCCAATCTGTCAGTGGTTTGAGCTGTGTTGATAAACCAATCAGTCACGGTTTCCTTTTATATGTAGGTACCTTTATACGGCTAGATATATATATATTGAGAATCTCCTCCTTTTTTGAAGTCGGTTAAAAATCATTTATAGCCAGAATGCATCTCATGACAATTGCAATAAGACCAAACACGGGTAGGATAGATTGCTTTATTACCGAGTTCCAGTGCCTACCTTCCAGCTTCATCATCAGATCAGTTTCGATCATCAGATCAAATTTGCTTCGCTTAACTATCTTAATCCAGATATCTCATCGCCACCCGTGAAATACTTATCATTGAGAAGTTCCGGTGGCCATCTGTGGCCTTCTTCAACAGTTCCACTTCACCAAATTATACTTTCTGAATGCAAATGATTGACTTGTTGATGAAAATATAAAAATCGTTATATGTATGCCTATAATATTTGAGGAGTTCCCTCAATTACTCATGGATCCCAACATCAGAACTGGATTTTGATAAAAATGGGACCAATCTGGAAGTATATCCTTTCAAATAAAAAAATAATTTTCCAAATCGGTTCATAAACGACGGAGTTCTGAGGTAACAAACATTAAATAAAAAAAAAAATAAAAAAAAACATACACACGAGTTGAGAACCTCCTCCTTTTTGTGAAGTCGGTTAAAATACATTTAAAAGTTTGGTACTATATAAATAATTTGTATTCGTCGTTTCCTATCTTTCCTATGGTAAGACAATATTTGATTACCAACCATCGGATAGTTTGACTAATACCTACTTGAATCAGTGACAAACTTGAATACTATTCTGAATGGATATAGTTACAGAACTCACAGAATACTATTCTGAATGGATATAGTTACAGAACTCACAGAATACTATTCTGAATGGACATAGTTACAGAACTCACAGAATGAGTAATAGTACCTACTTACTATATAGTGTCAAAAACTTTCAAAATAAAACACTACAGACGTGCTAGTAGATGAAATGCCATTTCAAGTAAACTGTTCACAATAGCGCCCGATTCCCTTCGTTCCCAGCGACAACATAATCCCTGGATGCAATGTAACACTGCACAGAGATCCGGCCACTGAACAGCATTTGTTACGAATCGGAACGATGCCGGTAATCCGAAGCAGACGGGAGCATTGCTTATAGGAGTATATATGCTGGGGGTACTGCGGTAACCAAGCGACTATGAAGTTGCTGGAAAATCGAAACTCATCCTAGCTTAGCTAAGAAAAGACAAGGAATTTATTAAAACCATGCCTTGACTCGGATGTGATTTGAAAAATTATTCTCTTTGAAAATAGCAGCGTATGACGGCTAATACAATACCTCAAAATGCTTAGCTTGATCCTCATTTATATCGGAAATACTGCAGCATTAATTTTTAAAATTAATATTATTATGTTTGACGAAAACACGATTCCATAAAATGCTATCGGTGCCTTGGAGCCTTCTCGGACTCGTAAGGACCTCAAACAGGGAAAAGAGAAAAGAAATCTGCACCTTAGTTGCGTAACACACTTTGAATCATAATCCACGAGATTTTGTAGGAAATTGCTACAAAATACATTGCTTCATATGTTTGAAAATGTTGTCTGCTCAACAATGTGAACAACGTTGTCTGCTCAACAATGTGAACAACGTTGTCTGCTCAACAATGTGAACAACGTCGTCTGCTCAACAATGTGAACAACGCAATCAATGTTGAACCTGTCAACATTAAATTATTATTATAGGCATTGTTATTGTAACGCAATAGAGAATTTACGCATGTCCTTTTTTTTATTCACTAAATCAATAAGAGACGGTAATATAAACCCAAGAAAAGTATTAAAAATTAAATTCAACTATTGCTTGTTATGAAACTCCAACAATTTTCGACTACAGTTCAAACGTCCGTTTCTGTCGCGGTCATGATGTGACATCATTATCCACGAAACTGCTTTGTTTACATCTATTTTTTAGCCCCAAATCATATAAATTATTTTATTGTTTATGCTCTAAGGCTTCTACATACCAGCGCGAATTGTCGCGCGACGCGACACGGCACAAAGGCCCCGCGTGTCGCGGGACGAGCGGTGCCTTTGTGTCGCGTCGCGTCGCGCGACAAGTCGCCCCGGTATGTAGAAGCCTTTACTCAAGCAGAAATCGCAGTTACCTTAGTGAGATTTCAAGCACTTAGCAAAGAATAGATTTTATTCACATAGTATTTTTTGTCACTTCCGGCATTTACGAAGAGGACGCATTTGGAGTTTGCCTTCCTTTCCACCAAAAAAACGCAACATAAAATAATTAATTGTGAAATAAGTAATGCATTAAAAAATGTAAAAAAAATGCTGCGAATCGCTCCCCCGGTCTTCTATACACTCTCTGTCGACGGTCGCTACCATGCAGGCACATCCTGGATTCGCCCGACAACCTGACTCACCTCAATTGCTCGATATCCCAATCGTAAGTGATCGCGAGCAAACTGAAGCCTGGCTTGTCGGTGGGCTGGAGACAATTTAGTTTCCGTGGCTGGCCTTTTCGGGGTCAAGACCGGCGTGGACGTCCAGCAGCAGTTCTCTGAACTGCTGCTGGACGTCCACGCCGGTCAGTTGTCGATTTCGGAGAGATGAGGTGACAATAAATCGGTCATCTCTCACCGAAGTGCATTGCTGTCGTCCAGATCCTGGTCTCCGGACTAAGTTTCCAGTCTTCCTGAACCTCTTGTATACCTTCGAGACACAAGACTGGCTCAACTGAAGCTGTCGAGCGATAGTACGCTGAGACAATCCTTGCTGGATTAGGTTGACGACTTGAGCGGCTTCTATAGGTGTGGTTTCCATTTTCTTTTAGCTTCAGTATTCCCAGTGACGTGAAATATTGGACTGATGATCAATTTTCATAAACGCCCCCTTTTTATAGGGTTTCAGGACTTCCAAACAATATGGTGTTTTTTAAAAAAAAATATGTTTTTTGTTTTACGCTCCATGACATAAGGTGAATGATCTTTGGTTATGATATTGAAAGAGGTTGAAAGCTAACAAAATTGCCTTTCAAATGGTATGCCACAATCCATAGTTTATTGCATAGAAGTTGTAAAAAAATGTTTCGAGCAGCGGACGATGAAGTGATTCCAGTTTATTGCTCGCGAGTGTAGTTGGTAGAATCACAGCTCCGTCAGTCGATGCAACTGAAATACAAACCGAAACTATGAAATTTATGTTTTTAACCGGTTTCATGTTTGTTCACCGATATCTCCGTCAATTATGGACCGATTTTGACAATTATTTTTTTGTTGGAAAGGGTATGCTCCCGAGGTGGTCCCATTGCCACCAAATCAGAATCTGATGAAGGGATCTCATGAAAATCGAGGGAAACCCTCGAATTTTATAGGCAAACCTATAGCGATCTGGGTATTTTTTATAGTCACTCTTGCATTTGCTCCCGAAAATCATCAATTGGTGAAAAGGAACTGATGATAAAGGCCACATATGGCCACCGGAACAACATAATAATAAGTATTTAACGGGTTGCGATTCGATTAGGTACTTTAATATGGTTGCTAAGCAATTTATGCTCGTCACAATGCATTCATATGGTGAGTGGCAGTTCTCCTAGTCCAGGAGAACTCCTCAACAATTAACGTCCCAGCATCGGGAAAAGCAATAGTTTGTAAAAGGTGATGAGCAGTTGACTTTAGGTTATTGTAACTTAGATAAATTAAAAACTGACCCACTACAAAGTGAAAAAAAAAACTTTTTGTAAAAAAAATTTACCGACTTCCAAAAAAAGCACTACAAAGTGAAAAATAACTTTAATTTCGGAAGTCGGTGGCAATAAACTAAAATACAGATCCAAAGACACCGACTTCCGGAATTAAACTTATTTTTCACTTTGTAATAGTGTGTTTTTGGAAGATGGTTAATTTTTTTTACAAAAAGTTTTTATTTATAAATGTAGCGTGCAATGTTAATAAAGGTCACATTAACAGTAAGCAAGCAACAGTTTTGTCACTTCGCAGCGTTTGCACGATTACTAGGTATACATTGTAAGTACTTCCGGAACATACGTATAAACAGTGAAGTTTACTTTGAGTCGGAACACGTTCATTATCTACTTAACATACTTACTACATATAGTTACCTAGCCATACTCAAAACTAAGGATTCTAAGCGACCAGACTGTTCAGTCGTCTTCAGTACTCCCTCTGATTGTTGAAAGCCTGGCGACACCTCTCGCACCAGACTACGTAACAATTGCGCGCCAAATCCAATTTGTTAGCCCTGGCTGTCTCTGCGCTCCGCACTTCGCCACCCCCCCTGGCCCGGCTGCCTGTCTGCCAACACCCTTCGGTAATGTCGATATAATATCATAATATACATTATGCTGTTGGGCGAAGCAAAAGGAGTATGTAAGGAGCGTAGCAAGTGGCGTTCTATAGTTTCTGCCTACCCCCATGGGAAGAAGGCGTGAGTTTATGTATGTTTATGTATGTTGTTGATAACGTATTGATATCACATGTAGGTACTGTGACGACTGAGGTACGTGTATCTATTCGTGAAAGATGAAAACGGTAAATATTTGGAAGTGATTTTCTGCCCACCTCCAAATCTACCTGACGGAGAAAGGCTAAGTTTATGACTGTGGATGGGGACTCACGTAGCCTTATTTTCATTTAATTGCATTATCCTGTATTCACAGTTACATGTTCAGTAATAGAAGGTAATAGCAGTACTAACACATAATAATTGGCAATATTTAAAATCTAAAATTAAATGTAGCATTTTCCCTGAACAGTGCATGAGCCTGTGTTTTAGAATGGCCTCAATAATGTGCCCCCGAAAACGGTCGCTAGCACATAGTGACGTAGCGACGAGGGGGCCACACTTCCTGAGGTGATTGAGGAGTGGAGAGGTATTCCACGGCTATCAGAACAATCCCAGAGCCCGGAAGATGGTCAAGATCCCTACCAGCACTTACTGGAATGCTTTCTTCATCCGAGCACGTTTGCTCTTGCGAATGTCAACTCAAGCCGGCCAATAAAGGCAAGAATGAGGTGGGAGCTCTGTTCCTCGTCATTGTTCTCTCTAGCCGGCCAATAAAGGCAAGCCAGAGAAGAGGAACAAGTCTTCTCCCGGGAGATAAGGTCCACCCAACAGCTCGACACATGCTGCCCTGCAGGTTTCTGTCTCTCTTGGCCTGGCTCCTTAACCTAGACCAGTAAACTCTTCCAACACAGACCTAGATTTCGGAGCGCGCTAACCCCATCACGACGTCAGCGGAGAGATACGGCGCGCGGCGGCGGCGATGGGGTTATTTATTATTATTATTATAATATGTGTGTACATAAAAAGTAAAATAAAAAAATAAGACTTCTACGTTTTCAAACTGACACATTGAAATTAAATCAAACAAAAAAATCAAAACATGGTACGATTTATTTTACATTTCCCAGCGGAGTCTCTGTTCCCCCGGACTGCCGCGCCCGAGAGGTGAAGAGCTCTCCAAGCAATGAAGAATGAATGAAAATGTAAAAATTGAATAAACCGCGAAATTATTTAAATTTTCAATGAATATTTTCTTATTCTGAGAACCCCTCGCAAATCTGAATGCTATTTACACCGTTAGTTTCGGTCGGTGGACCATTTACGACTTACTTCGTTATGTACGCTATACCCGGAATTTACTTGCGACACACAAAGTACCTATCTACTTATTTATATTTAAATTTATTTGCGACACACAAAGTACCTATCTACTTATTTACATTTAAATTTATTTGCGACCCACAAAGTACCTATCTACTTATTTACATTTAAATTTATTTGCGACACACAAAGTACCTATCTACTTATTTACATTTAAATCTCAGCTTTTTCCTCGCTTTGTTTGGGTCAGCTTACTCTAAAAAAATTACTTGAAACTACTAGGTTCTTACGTCCCAAGAAGATCATAATGTTTTACCACATTTTCCTGAAGTTTAATACTTCGAAAGTTCGTAGGTAGGTAGGTAGGTATGTCACAATTTTTTTACTTGACTAAAATAGCGACTGCATTTCACATTGTCTGTTAAAGTAACCCACTATCAATCGACTGAGGTTATTGCAGTCCATTACACACGCTAACACACACACAAATACACTTTTTCAAAATTTAACCCATTTTATGGAATCGTCCTGCTGGTACTTGCTCTGAAGGTTTTTTTTCATAAGCCTAAACTGTCCCAATCTTGGGTAAAGACTTCCCTAATTCCTTCCATTGTTCTCGTCAATTCATATGGAAGCCATCCAAAGCAAACTTTAAAACAAGAAACATAGACAAAATCCAGTAAACACGCCAGTTACCTCTCGATGCAAGTAGCAACGATAGCACGTGTAGCTTGACAGTGCTGGATTAACAACGTAGCAAGAGTAGCAATTGCTACGGGCCCCGTGCAAAAGCCCCGCGTATCCAAAACCGCCCACATCTGCCTGAGCCAAATTTTTTGAGTGAAACTTATTAAGACGTGGTATATTGAATTTACTTGATGCCACAAAAACGTGAAACGTAACAACTTTTCCGACTGAGACAATCCACGTCAGACAATCGGTAACCGTTACTTCGTTGGCGAAAATAAAACAGAATTTCAGACGGTAAAAATGCAGAAAGAAGTTCTACAAAAATTCGCACGTAAGTATAAAAGTATAGAATTTAAATCGGCCCGATAATCGGCTCTACAAAAAGTCTGACACTCAGTGTGGATGCGTAGCAGAATTAAAATGGCTCGATTCAAAATGTTGAAATTGTGTATTTATTCTGTAAGACTTACAGTCTACATTATTTTTATTACCATTTAGTCATCATATACCAAAAATTTGTTTTCTTTTAATTTGTTGGGTCCCTCAATAGAATTTGCTACGGGGCCCGCGCTTGCTTAATCCGGCACTGTAGCTTGAAAGTGTCGACGAGTGAGCATCGCGTGACAATTGCTCGCAGCTAACACCCTCCTGACACGCTGTGACGTGTCTCTTAACCCCCGGGATGAGGTCAAAGGTTAACAAGGCACCACTCACTATTCGGAGGTACAATACATGTCATAACGTGGTCAATACTTAGGTACCTACTTAATTAAGATTGAGTGAGGTCGCACCTCAAAATCAAAATTATTATATTTTATTATTATTATTTTATTATTATTATTTAATTATTATTATTAAAATATTTAATCTAATCCAAAGGGAATCACAATTTCATATATAAATAGTGGTATTATGTTCCGTGTGGTGCCGGGCGTAAAGAATAGCACCATCCTATTTCGTCCCGTGGGTGTCGTAAAAGGCGACTAAGGGACTTACTACAGAATGGGCAGCAGCGTTCTCTTTGCATTTTAACACCATACTGCGATCGCTAACCCGCCTGCCAACGTGGCGATTATGGCAACACCCCTCCTTGGGGGAGGTCTATGTTCAGCAGTGGACGTCTTTCGGCTGAAATAATGATGATGATGATTTATATCGGTTTTGTTTAATTTAAACATTTATATCTGCAACTTTTATGGTGTACATAATAAAGAGTATTCTATTCTATTCTATTCTATATTATGTCGCTTCTTATTTTGAAAAGTCCTAAGTTTATGCGAACATATAAAATACTTTCTACATCAGCAGAGTTACTACCTACACCAATTTCTTTGAATTTGTAACTAAAGGACTCACGAGGACCCATTTTATAGATCGTGCCATCTACATTTATGCGCGGATCCTCTTATTGTTTTTATTAGTTTAAGCTCGTCTTCCTATGTAGTTTTGTATTGAACAGAATAAATAATTTGACTACGCATACCTAGTGATGACATGGGCAATGCCTAAAGCTGCGAGTAGCATTATCTTCCACGCCTTGTTGGAATAAATACCTAGGCATGCTCGCTGTTAAGTCAATCCTTATATGTATACAGTTCTGTCATATCACGTCATTAGCCGAGGTGCCCCGTCATTGACTGTCAGATATTCTACTTTGTTTATGTGCACTGGTTTATTTGCTGAAATAGCGGCTAGTTTATGTTTAGGTACCTTTAGTGGTAATTGGACTTGAAAAACTGTAAGTACACCAAGTGTGCCAAAAATACTTTTCGTAAATTATATCACTTACCTACCAATATATAGGTATTTCCTCATGAGATATAAACAAGTCATCGGCAAAGTGACCCATTTTGAAGTGTATTGATCGGTATAAGGTGGATATGTCTCCAGGTAACAACGCCACGACGTTACCGCACTCACCGCGTCACGACGGTGACGCTCTGAGCTCTTGATATCGTGATCTATGAACTGGGGAACGACTGGCGACGCGCCTGAAAGACTTAGAAGATTTAAAAAATATAAAAGATGAAGTTCCTTTGTGTGCTGAAGAATGATTAATATGATTATAGAGCAAGCTATATGTGTGGTGTTAAAGAGAATTTTTGAGAAAAAATAAGGGGTTACCTATCTTTTATACTTATCAAGTCAGTGGATTGCTACGGGAGTTAACTATTTTCTTCCCAGATTACGCTGATAGAGGAACATAATTATAAATCTGACGATCAGAGTATCTGTTGTATTTTGCTGAGAGTGTCGTAAGTGTTTCAATACACACGAATAAAATAAATATATTCTATCTCTAATGTACTGGCATTTAATGACATAGTGAACGATGCAATAACAATATAGCCAGCAGACGACATTTTCAATTCCCAAAACATCGTGAATTACATATAAAAAAAACGTCTAAATTAATTGAAACCCCAGTACCTACCACTGCATTTAGGTGGAACTGTGGATGTTATGCAAGCGGAGTCGCGATTTGTATTCACGGCGCGTTGGGGCAGAAGTCGTGGCCATCCCCGCTGATCTCAGCCTCATCAGGACCTACTGTGTTATGAACGACTCCATCTGCAGCTTCCACTATAAGAGTTAGTGAGTTTTGTAGTTGTTGGATTGATCTTCCCAAGTTTATCTTCCTGTTTGCCTTGCTTTGTGGTTGACCTACTTTTTTAATTTCATTCAGCAATATTTGTTTGTTACTCTGAACCTTTTTTTTTCGTGTCTACAGAATGTTCATTTAATTACTGTCGAATCAAACTATGATTTGACCAAGGTCCTCTTCCCTGCTCAAAAGGTCGGACACATTTATCATTCTGTCGTAGCTATGTATCTTGCTACACAATAACGTGATCCATCTGGATCTACCAGCCTCCATTAGTCACGATAAGTGGCAATCATGTGTTATGCTGAAACCACTTTCATCAATAAAGTATCAGGATAAGAGGTTTCCGCGTTGTATCCCTCTGACGGATTACCAGAAGATCTCCAAACAGAAAAATAAGTACCATTAGGTAATCCATTTATTCCAACTCATTCATAAGTTTGGTCGAAGGAGCTCGTAGTGCTCGTAATAAAGTGTTGTTCTCTATACATATAGTATAGTCTAGTGTGTTTAGTATTGCGGAAGTATAGAATGATTTATGAAGACGTGTTACGAACTCACATTTATTATTTAAGACAAATCTCATCCCCTAAATGGTCCAGAAGCTGAAATATCTCTGTATAGCTATGGTAAATCGAAACGACGGCGATACAAATTTAGAAATGTGCGCTCCGGATTCCGGAAATTGAGTTACTCATAGTGACATCTTCTACTGAAAAATATATTATGTTTGAGATCTTAGTCGATTTATTTTTTAGACCGCCATAACATAACAGAATATTGTCCGTTTAAGATAATTTGTTCAAATTGATTTAGACTAGAGATAGGGAACAATAAAAACCAATATTTTTGAACGGCCTATCCAACGATATTCACACCATGGGAAAGCGAGAAAAAAAATATCGCCACTTTACGTGCAAGGTAGGTGCCAAACGATTTTTTTTTTCAAGTTTTTATTAACCATTTGGACAGCGTGATTAATATGTAGGTATACCCATGCCAAATTACAGATTTCTAGTACTATAAATAGTCTCGGAGCTAAACCGCAGACAGACAGACGGACATGGCGAAACTATAAGGGTTCCTTGTAGACTACGGAACCCTAAAAAGGTATAGGCACTGAATTAAACAAACACCAAAAATAAGGCACGTTATAATAACTAATAACTTAGCAATTTCAAGGCTTTCAACGAAACGCGAGCTCATCTATTCCACGTTATCCTCTCAAAACACAATTTACCTGAATGCCACCAACAGATTACGAAGCGTATCTATAAACAGTTTGCGTCGGTCCCCTTTCCCGACATTTGCATTCTAATGAAAGTAAACAACAACATGGTCCTCGTACACACGACTCAGCACGCTTTGCAAAGCTGCCGACGTGTGCCTTACCTACATCGGTGCCGACGTGTGCCTTACCTACATCGGTGCCGACGTGTGCCTTACCTACATCGGTGCCGACGTGTGCCTTACCTACATCGGTGCCGACGTGTGCCTCACATCGAGCTCTAATGGCGAGGCTCAGGCTCTCGGTTACCCCGTCGAAGCTGTTAAGAGGACATTATAGAGCTGAGCACAGAGGAATGTTTGTTAAGGAATGGGATCTCTGGATAAACTCTGATGACAACAAGACATTTCTGCACATTCTGAGAGAGCTTCGATTGACGTGTGACGTGTTTGTACAAACCTACTTTACAGAATAAAATCTTAAATTATCATTTATCATAAGGAATGTTGTGATTCAGCGTCAAAATTAATGTGATAGAAATCAGCCGGGCAAACTTCTGAGATGATATAAAATAGGAAGTTGTTACTTTACAAAAGTTTTAATACGTCTGAAATTGAAAATGGCGAAACAAGCTGTAAGTCATGGCATGTCCTGAAATTATCTCTTAAACTTCAACCATTCACATTGACCTAAACTTATTTTAATGTGGAAATAAGTGTGGTTAACAACCTCACCTCCATCCAGAAAGATATTGCTGTCTCTCTCATTTTCTATACTTACCTAGAAGTTTTGTTTGACAAATAAGTATACTCGTATATACAGGAGTCGATAGGTCCGTCAAAGTCACTTCTGATTACACGAACGTGTGCCATCGTCGTCTCATTCACCCTCGACTACTGTAGAGAGATCCTCCCGGTCTACCCTTTGTTTTTGTTTTTTACCTACAAGTGTACCAACATGCCCGGCATCCAGGGCTCTGAGCTGAGTTGTCAAACAAGTCACGTGGTAAACAAAGGGTTGCTGCACAGGGACTAATTATAGGGCGATCAGACTAAATATTTTATTAGAAAAATATACGAACCTTTAGGAAAATGGACGGACATTTATGAACCCATAAGTCGGTAGGAAGGGTTGTGGCTTTGTCTCGTAAAAGGGTTTAATATTATTGCCCTGAAGGATACGATTTATCGAATACTGAGCCCAGAGTTATGATAGTATTACTAAGGCTAGTCATCATTGTCTTTGCATTTCTATCCTCAGGGTTTATTGCATAAATATTTTTCAAGATGAAACTTTTTAACAATTTCTCAGTCCTCGATATATTCCAAGAATTTCGCGATAAAATGAGAAAATCGTTTTTTCCCACCCCCGCACTCGTCTCTCGACCATTCGTTATCCGTATATTGAACTTGCTACAGAATGCTTGGCTGCCGGCCAACTCAAAAAATTGTTAAGTTTTACAAAGTTTTAATATATTTAATGCTGCGGTTTACTACAAAGATAGACGTAGCACGCAGCCTACAATATTGTTTGGTATTGTGAGCTACACATACACTATGTTATTAAGATTATTGCATGCAGAATGAAGTGGATTACGCATTAATGAACTATGGGCGGTGTAAATGAGTGTCTGTCCATTTTATCCTGTAACATACAGTTGGTCTAAATATGTAGACACGGATTCAAACGAACCCTCCTTTGCCATTTTATGAATTGACCATGTTCGAATAATAGATTAACAAATCACAACACAATGGCAATCGTCATTCATGTAACTTCCCACAAACAAACTGAAACCTCCTCGATTCTAACTAATATTTACACAGTGTTAAAGATAACTGCGAAACACGTCCCTACACGGAACAAGAAGGGATTCCTTCGCAATAAGCAATACTTAGAGACGTTGAAACGGAGGGTTCTAGCGAGGAGCCTTGGGGGACGCCGGCATTTCATCTACCCCACACGACGACTAGTTGGTGATTTTTATGCACATCGAAGGGGAGTAATGCATTTTATTCGAAGGGACACGACTTTGAAGTCGGAAACTTTGAATTACACAGGAGGGAAGGATGCAATATGGTTTACCTTGTCGAAAGCCTTGGGGCGTACAATTTTATAATATTGCGTTTAAAAGCTGATTCTAATGGGTTTTTGCCTTTGATGCTGATAAAGCATGTGTTAAACATATTTTCTTCCCTTTTTACGCAGCTATTGCCATTCTTAATGTAAAAAGGATTTACCTATTCAGCAGGCAAAACAACAACCAAAAGGGCCACAAAATGTATTTACAAAGTTAATACTACGTACTGACAGTTGAGAGTCTACTCTCAACTGTCAGTACAGTAGTAGCAACTCTGATATCATATGGAAGTCATGTGGTGTCTACACCACACGACCTCAATAAGTTACCAGAGTTGCTGGTTGTTCTATGACTATATCTTTGTATGAGCATTAATAAAACATTATTTGTTTTCAGATGAGATGTGGAGCTCGGTGGAGTGCGGCTGCAGCAACGGGCGCGCGGTGCCATGCGCGCGCGGCAAGCATTCGGCGACGCTGCTCGGCGGGCATGTGTACGTGCTCGGCGGGCGAGGCGCGGGGGGCGCGGTGCCACTCAGGGACTTCTGGAGGTATAGCCTCGGTAAGTGGAATAAATGAAAGCTTGCGCTCACCAAGCGACACGGCGCGACATGGCATGACAAAGGATTTTGAATCCTCCATAAAATTCATGCTCTTAGCATACATTTCGTTGATATCGCACAAAGGGACTTAAGCATACCGCGCCAAGTTGCGGTATGCCGCCAAAGGTTTAGGCGTGCCGTGCCGTGGCCATACAAATGTTAATGCTTTGCTGTGCCACAGCAAAGGCTATGCCATGCCACGTCGAGCCGCCTAGTGAGCGCTAGCCTGAAATATGCCTCTGATCTTTCAACCTTCATACCAGTATCCTCAATTCTTAGCGATTTAGTCGCTTGCAGCTGTCAAGAGGATGGTTTTGGTCATCATACATCATACTAAACAACTTTCTCTATGGAACTCATATCGGATTAATTAAAAATGTATGATGGGCGGAATCATGAAGGTAGGTATAGATCAGATAACAGTGGAGGCAACACTCTAAATACCTAAGTGAAGATGACTGTGGTCTAACGCTTTCTTAGCAAGCTAGCTTCTAAATACGCACATAAGAACGAGACAGTGATATATGTTTTCTTTATCATCTGTATGTATTCAGAAAGAGAGAGTCCGAGCACAGTCGTCTCCACTTAGGTATTTAGTGTTGCCTCCACTTTTATCTATAAGCTTCTTGGGCGAAATCACCCACTTGACGGATGCAGTGAAGTCAGTTTGAATTGACCTGTCAATAGTGTCAATGCATGCCCTAGCATTGACTTATAAACCTATACAGGGTTATTTTTAAGTCTGTATAGGTTTATAAGCGGTTGCTTGCTTGCTCTCTCGCACTCGCAGTAACAACCCTACGAAAGGCGGCCATTATTATGTGCTCGAATTTTGTAGATAGTCACGCAAATTTTGTAGGTACGGCAAGTCTATGGGGTTATTTTTAAGTCGTCAATAACCTCTTAAGGGGTCATTGTACTCATCATTATGAACAACTTTTACTATGGGACCAAACCCGAACCCGCGAAAAAAAATCAGCTGTTCCTTTTTCGCGATTACAGTTTTGAGAATGCTGGTTCACCTGTTATTGGCAACTGTATAAGCCCATGACTGTTATCTACTTTTATTTGATATTTTGTATACAGAAGCTGTTGGTGTACCTTTATATAAATAAATAAATAAGTAGGAGACTAGATCGCTACCCTAGATTTTGAGAACCAAGTAGAATACCTACAAACGTAAATCTACCCTCGAAAAGATAAACAATCACCTCGCTTTCCTTTCTAAATTAGACCAAAATTGTATTTATCAAAGCAAATTACATTACAATGGAGTTAGTAGATACCTACCTACAAACAGCCTTCTCAACTTGTTTTCCTTGTGGGACGCGGACCTGAATGCAGCACTCCATATCAATCGAAGAGGCTGTCGTCAGCAGTCGCTGGAGGGTCCTCCAAAAAAACGTGTCTTTTCTTCCCGGGAGCGTCTGCTGCAGCTTCTGACTGGCGTTAATTAGGTCGAGCCTCGTCAACCGGCTCAAACGCTAATTACAAGTCGGAACTTCATCCAGATAGCGTATTGAGTCTTTTGTTTTGTTCTGATTCGGATGTAGAAAAAATTGTTTATCGTATTTTCTTTTGTTTTATAAGTTGACGTTTTTTTTGCCAAAGCCACTTATTTTCATTCTCCTAACAAATTTAATATCAGACATAATTTCTTTCCGAAAAAGTCCTTGACACAGATTTGTAAAAAATATTACCTCTAAATATTTTTTGTTATAACATCTACAACTTTTAATTAGGTAGTTAACTAGTGATTCAACCCTTCCTCGCCTCTCTAGTGCTGCGAAATAGGTAGACTTCTCGGATAGAAATTATGTCTGATATTAAATTTGTTACAATACAGAACCAAAAACACCGACTTCCGAAATTAAATTAAATATAATATTAAATGTGGGTGTACTACAAGTACACCTCTGCCCTACCCTTCGGGGAAACAAGGCGTGATGTTATGTTATGTTATGTGTTTCCGAAATTAAAGTTATTTCACATTACTTTATAGTGTTTTTTTTGGAAGTCGGTTGTTTTTTTTTTTGTAAAAAAGTTTATTGTGTTTATTGTTTATTTCTTTCTGACAAAAATTGCCGAAAACATCTCTCGTGGCCGGGCACCCAGACGTTGTGAGGAAAGCTGGACTTATAATTAACATAAGTCTGAACCCATCCATCTGCCTTGAGCAAGCGTAGCGATTAATGTTTGAGTGCTTTCTCTGTACCTACTGACGTGAAGAGACCTTTGTCGTAAAGTGCGACAGTAACAGGTACAATCATCTGGTACAATCTTATGTATTGATATCCTTCCAGCTACTGGTAAATGGGAGAAGCTGGAGTGTAGAGGCGAGCCGCCGCCCTCGCTGCAGGAGCACAGCGCCACCGCGCACATGGCCCAGCTGTACGTGTTCGGCGGCGAGGCCGGCGCGCTGTCCAACGAAACGCCGCTCTGGATATACGACACAGAGGTAAAACATTTACCTGTTCTCTTGACCCAACCTAATCCCTGGAACCCCTCAGTCTCAGTAGCAGCGCGGAGTCTGGATGTGTGCCAGGTTGATGGCAATAGCCTGGCCCTCTATAGCATAGCTCTCTATAACAAACGTAGGTGTACTATGGATACGTATACCTCTACAAATAAATACAGGCTTGATGTTATCTGATGTAATCCCAGATTTACGGGTGCAATAAAAATCCCACTTTATACAAACAGCAGGACACAACAAAGTTATCCGTGGGCCATAGAAATATTCATTCCTTGGCGGGAATCAAACCTGCGTCCCTTAGCGCATATAGTCAATTACTCAGCCACAACCTATAAACGAGAAAATGAACCGCGCCGTACCGTAGGTAGGTAGGTACCTATGTCATCAACTGTCTATCTATAATTGTCAGATCCTAATCTGACAATTATAATTGACCTTTACTGCTTCAAGGGTCTAAACACATTATACATAATTATCATTTGGATCGTAACCTGTGTCAACTGACTGTTAGTACCTTCTGCTTTAAGCCCATTACCAGAATCACTCGTTATGAGTCCACGAGAGACTATCGTGATCAGCGCACATTACAAAGTATACACCAATTGATCGTGTTTTAACTTTTTTAAGTCAAAGTCAAATTATTTATTTCAAATAGGCACATGAATGGCACTTTTGAACGTCATAATTTACAAAGAAAATAGAATTGATTCTAGTATCCGCTTCCAAAAGGTAACTTCATATGGGGAAGAATGGCCAAGAAACTCCACCGTTACTCTTTTAAAATGATTTACTTCATAGGACTAACAACATTATTAGCGGAAAACGCTTGGCTTTGTTGCTACGAACCGTGGGTTCAGGCTGCTTCCAGTACCTACTTACAATTCGCTTCAATATAGGTACTTACTCGACTAAATGACCTGAGTGTTACAACTTGGTCGTTTCCAAACCAACCCCACCCGTCCTTGAAGTTTACTGAGTAAGTATAAGCTCGCGTGCACAATATTGTCGCATTGCATTTATTGGGCCACGACCGAAGACTCCGAGAGCACGCAATGGACTCGCTATCAGTCTTCGTCATCTGTATAGGTTGGGACTTGACAAGTAGGTACCAAGACATAACAGAAGAACACTAAACATTCAATTAAAGGATGTTCTCGTAAAGGAACTTTATTGTACTCGTAACTGACTATCGGAAGGCCATTTTAGCATCCGGCAGTCCGGAATTCCGGATGAGCCTTACAGTGCTCGGTTTTCGCTAGCATGTGATTGGGTTCAATAGGAAGGATGGCAGTCGCTTTGTGTATTTTTTGTATCTTTTGTGTGTATCTATGAAAACAACATGTAAGAAAAAATGTACCTGCATCTTTTTAGTAAAAGAGGTGAAAGTCATAATTATAGAAATAGAAATGGAAACCCATTTTAGCTCAACCAGGTTTAAGGCGGGCTAAAGTAGACTTTTGGGCTAGCATATTTTTGTTTTATGATCACTCCTTTTCAGCTTTCAGAAAAGTATCAAAATAGAAAATGGTCTACAGGCCTACAACGTCCTCACATTAACAAAAAAACAATATAAAATATGATTAAAATAATAAAAGTTAGAACCTTGTTAAAGTAAAAATTAAAAAAAAAAAAACGATTATGTCAAGGAAGTATGTAAAAAATAAATAACATAAACATTGCAACTTGGGACCAGCTAATAGACATTTACATATTTTTGTCGTTAATGAGGTACCACTTACCAGGGAAGCCACATGTGCAGAAGGAATTAATGCCAAACTTCCTTGTCTTCAACGTAGTCTTTAATCTTATAATATGCTTTTTTGATAAGGACACGTTTGATGTGGGTTTTGAATTTTCCATCGCTAAGTTCTGTAACAGACTTTGGCAACTTGTTATAAAAGCGGATACTGTTTATAAGAAATGACTTGCTTGTTTTAGTTAATCTAAATTTGGGTATCACAATTTCATGTTTACCACGTGTATTTATATTATAGAAATCGCTTCTTATTTTAAAGAGGCCTAAGTTTTTGCGAACATATAAAATACTTTCTAAGATATAAAGAGAAGCCAGAGTTAGTACGTCAATTTCTTTGAATTTGTTTCTAATGGACTCACGAGGACCCATTCTATAGACCGCCCAATCTACGTCGGCTGCCGATCCCCACAGCAAAACGCCATAAGACATAATACTGTGGAAATAAGCAAAGTATACTAACCTAGCTGTGGCTATATCTGTCAACTGCCTTATTTTTCTTACTGTATAAGCAGCTGAACTTAATCTACCTGAAAGAGCTCTAATCTGGGCACCCCATTGCAACTTGGAATCTAGAGTAATTCCTAGAAATACAGTTTCCGTAATAGCATCTAGTTTCTTGCCATCAAGTTTTAATTAAATTTAGACCCACTTGGGGTACATTTGGTAATGAGAACATAAGACATTTTGTTTTGTTCGCATTAAGTAAAAGATTCTTAGCTGCGAACCATTTCGAAAGAAAAGCTAGACTATCGTTGACGTGTAAGACATCCGAATCTTTTCTGTCTATTTTAAAAATAAGAGAAGTAACATCAGCGAATAGAATTATATCCGATAAGTTAGCCATCACGTAAGGAAGATCATTTATATAAACTAGAAATAGGAAAGGGCCAAGAATTGAACTTTGAGGCACGCCCATCTTTACTAGAGATCCCGAGGTCGTCACCCCGTTAACGTTTGAGTTGACCTCTAGTATACCCCTTTCGAGGAATAGGTCGAATTTCCCTGTCACCCTGTATAGTCTATTACCTATAGTTCGTTTTCATTTCATTTCATTTATTTATTCATTAACAATTAACATTGTGTTGAACATGAGCATTTATTACATATTAATAAAATTATCACATGCACAAACAATGCATATAAAGGCCTAATTAAAATTGATGTGAAATGTGTTCAAGAGTCAATTAATTTAAGTTAGTCAACAAATTAATAATTAAATAAAATTAATGTCAAATTAGTAGCAGGTATAATGTCAAAATTGTATGTCAAAAATATTTAGAGTACAACTTTACTTAAATTCTGATACCGAGTATAAACATTTTTCCAACAAGAAGGCTTTTAATTTAATTTTAAAAGAAGAGCTATAAATTAATCATTTTAAATAACTCCACTGCTTGGTATGTAAATTTGGTGCCATTTTGTGTTTAAATTCCTCCCTTCTTGTGCTTTCTCTTATCTTGCGTTCGTCTTGTGATTCATACTCACGAATATACCTAGCAAAGTGATTTAGGATTACTAATATAAATAAACTTGCGTTTTTAGTGATACCGTCTGGTGATCGCCAGGTCCATCTTTGCTTATTGTTCTTTTTATAAAATGTGTTTATTATAGAAAGTTTGTTTTCGTATGTGAATTCTATTAGTCGTTCGCCTCTGTTTTTTCTTGTGCCATAATCGTGGTTTTTCATAATTCAATTTTCTTCTGGTTTGGGTTGACCTATTTTGGCATTAAAATCCCCCATGACTATTATGTTCTTTTCTGACGTCTTTAGGGCTACGTCGATAGTGTCATAAAATATCTCTATTTCAGCATCATTTGCAGCGTCTGTTGGGGCATACACCTGTATTATACTTATTCTGAAATTGTTGATATGTCAAAAGAGGCACTCGTTCTGATAGACTAGTAAAGCTCTCGATATGAGTTTTGAGGTGTTTTTTTACGAGAAAACCTACACCATAAAGGCCTGGGGTTTCTCCTATGTAATGAAAGATAACATTTTCTTATTGTTGAATTGAATTTCCTAGCCTTCTTGTTTCAAATAGGCCAATTATATCGAACTTAGTATTTTTCAGGGCTTCCATTAATTGTAGTAAACGGGCGTGTGTTGATTTTTAATAAAGATTTTTTGGTAAAGTCCTTACGTTGTATGTCGCATTATAGAGTAGGTTTATTGTTCGCAGGCTCAATATTGTTTGAGTTATAAGTCTCTGGAGGGTTTCGGTCTTTTTCTCCCACGGGGACCGGCCGGATTGGGAGATCAGGAGGGGCCTTCTGTGGTTGCATCTGTTACATAGTGCTCTCCCGTTAGTACTTGTTCGTACCAGGTACTTTCAGTGTTGTAAACAAGCAAACACTTTTCTTTATAGGTTGTTTTTCGTTTTCTGTGTTTTTTTGGCTATTGGCGAGTGTAACTTTTTGGGTGATTCAGATAAAACTCTTTTATTTGTATGATATTGTGATATCCTTTGATTTTTGTTGGGTAATACAATGAGCTTGTCGTATTTTATAAATGCATGGAATCACTTCTTCTTCGCAGCAGCACGCCGGGCCTTCTTCGGTGCCGGTGATGGAGACGGCGACGATAACGATGCTGATACGATGGGAGACATGGTATTTTCACTGACCTGCTCGATTAGGTCATCCAGTGAATTAATTCGATGCCGGGAGCCGTCTGAACGAAGAACATAAATAAGGCCCTGCTTAGTCCAGCAATTGGTTTCACCAAGTCTCTCACACGTAGACATAAAGAGCTGGTGCCGCGATCTCGTCAGGAACTCTGATACCGTAATACCAGTGCCCTTCAACTTTGTCTTGGTAAACCAGACAGTATCTCTGACACCAACGTCTCGAAGCTTGCAGAGAATGGGCCTGGGCTTGCTAGCACCTCTTTGTCTGCCCATCCGGTGGCACCGCCTGATATCCGCAACTGTGAATTCGGTCAGCTTCAGATGACATCGCACAACCTCTGCCACAACCTGCGCTGTATCTTCCTTTGTCTGCTCGGTGACACCATGTAACAACACCATCTTCCGGCGCCCACGCATCTCCAGGTTGTCGAGCCCCTGTGCCAATGCCTCCAACTGCTGCTGAAGACAGCCCAACGCATCTATTATAAACTTCTTAAACGAAGTGAAGTCTGCTAACAAACCGTCCATCGTGCTGCTTGAAGTTCCTGATGGATTTTTCTGCAGTTCTGCCTCAAAGTTTGACATCCTGTTTTGGAACAGTGCCATCATTTCTGACAATGAGACCTTCAGTGCTTCCATAGTTTTAAATAGTGATGTTTTGATTCCAATGAATCAAGTTTTTGGAGATAACACTATACTGGTGGGTGCTTTATGTTAGCATCTATATGCATACATTAAATAGTTAGATTAAAGCTAGGGTAGTGGCACCAACAGATGAACGGTCCCCAATAGATGAACGATCGAGCGAAAAATAAAAAAATGTAAAACACCCCGCTACTTACATGTGTGTAATATTTTTTCCCGCATAGGGCAACATTTTTTCTTCGCGGTTTCATAACAATTTTGACAATGACGACTCAGACGCGCTCGCAGCCAGACGTTGTGTGAGCGTTTCCCGCCAAAAATCTGTTTTCTAAGGAAACTTACTTAAGGTAAGTGCCCTCCAAATTTAAGAATTTTATCAGCTTGTAGAAAGAATTGATATTAGATTTCAGTGGATTTGGTTTGAATAAAATCTTATTATATTTGGCTTTGTTTATATTGATACATTTTTACATTATTTACCGTATTTTTAGAGAAATTTACTGTTCAAGTAATGGATTCAATTTTGTTTGCTTGATCCAATACTCGTAGATGAACGGCGTTCAGCTACTGGAGAAAAGGCATATTTTTATAGCTATCATTACATAAAAACTCACGCTTAGAGACCAAAACAAAACCACTCAAATGAATTTTAATAAATGTATGAACTTAGTTACCAAAAGTTGAACACATGATTTTAGTGTTTTTGATTATTTTTAAGGCTTTATTTTAGTATGAAATCTTGCACTGTTCAGCTTTAGGATTCATGCCCAAAATTTGAACTAAGGAATATGTTCGCATTTTATTCGTTCATATTTTGGGTATCGTGCCTTAAATTGAACGCTGAAGTGAATTTTATTCGTTCATTTTCTGGTTCTTTACTCCAAATAATGAACGAATTGAATTACTTAGTTCAGATTTTAGGTCTTATTTTAATATGTGAACGGATAAGCATATCCAATATTTCTTGTCTTTATAAATGTTATCTGCACTACGAAAAAAAAAAGAAAAAAGATATGAACAAAGCACTCTTGAAGAAGCTGTACGGATGGTACAAGCGCAGCAGATATCCCTGTCCAAAGCCACTGTTCAATTTAACATTCCAAAGGGTACACATTACAATAAAATTCACGGGAAAACGGCCCTCCAATGTAAAAAAGGGCCAGGAAAACTATTATCGGATAAAGAAGAAAATAAAATTGCTACCTGGATTTTAAATATGGCCAAAATTGGGTACCCTGTCTACACAAATGATGTCAGGGAAACTGTTGCACCGATTTTTGAAATTAAAGGTTCCGACCTGAAGCCGGGCAAAAAGTGGATGAAACTGTTTTTGCAAAGGCACCCTAACATCACAAAAAGACATGCAGAAATAATTTCGAAAGCAAGAGCTTTAGTTACAGAGCCAATGATTAGGAAATGGTTTGAAGGTTTGCGACAACATCTTCAAGAGGTATGTGCTGATGATATATTAGACAATCCCGATCGAATTTTTAATCTGGACGAGACTGGTGTACATCTGTGCCCGAAAACTGGAGTTATTTTGGCACCTAAAAACTATCGTGCGATGTATGATGTGGCATCAGGACAGGAAAAACAAAGTATTATTGTGTTATGCAACTTTTCTGCTAGCGGTGGAATAGTTACACCATTTATTGTATACCCCTTGCAAAGAATTTCAAAAGAAGTAGCTCAATCAGTTCCAGATGACTGGGGAATTCGAAGATCAGATTCAGGTTGGATGACAGGTCAAACGTTCTTGCACTATATCAAAGAAATCTATCTGCCTTGGCTCCAGAAAAATAATATTCCACTTCCGGCACTTCTGCTTGTCGTCAACAAGCAGAAGTGCCGGAAGTGGAATATTATTTTATTTTAACGCATACACAACACATTTGCATGATTTGACAAACACCGCAACTTTTGCTCATTGGGCTGCGCCTCAAACAACTTCTACGCCTGTTTCATCAAAGCAAGCAATTCCATTGCCTTTGTACACTGAAGGTGAGGGTACTGTACTGAATATATCGCAGTAAGTTGATGTGCCGAATAATCAAGGAACATCTGAGAACCACGAATTTAGTCCGATTATTCAGGATTTGTCGCGGGAAGTTGATGAGCCGAACAATGAAGAATCATCCCAAATCCCTGACATTCCAAATAATAGTCACCATACCCGTGATGTTTCTCTTGAAAATAATGAGCCGGGCTGTTCTAAAGTATTGAATGCTAAAATTGATGACTTGCTGAGACTTCCTGAACGCAAAAAGGCACGAAACGTAAGCAGTCAAAATCGCCAATACCTCTAGCAATAACTTCTAAAAAGTTTAAAGAATAGCTGGAACTAAAGGAAAACGAAAAGAAAAAGAAAGCAGACGATATAATACACAGAAAAATTCAGCGTAAACAAAAGAAAGCAGAAAAGAAAAAAACCATCAGAGATAAAAAATTTTAAGGAATGAAAATAACTACTACTATCAGTAAAGACAAAGATATTGCTTCATCTACTGGACCAGTACAAGCTGATCCAGTAGATGAAACAATAACTTCAAATAAGACAGTTAAGATTCCAGCTTTGAAAAAACAATAAAAAATAATTTGTATGTAATTAACGATTGTATCCCAGACTGAAATGACCAATTAAAACAACGAAAGTCTGACTAAATATAAGGAGAATATAAATTTTGGAGATTATGTTGTTGTAGAATTTGAGACGAATAAACGAAACAGCTACTATGTCGGGCAAGTGCTAATATGTGTGATTATGAAAATAATTGCATCAAAGTTAGGTGTTTGAGAAAGAAAGCCAGCAAATTGGACAGCTTGATATATTTCGTTGAGCGTTCTACTGCTGATTTAACTGAAGTGTCGACATCAGCTATTAAAAATCTTTTGCCGTGTCCTCGAATTGGAAGAAGAGGTAGATGACTTTTGAAAATGCTCAATATGATCTCAGTTCATGTGAATAATTATATGTTTAATGTATATTTCGTATGAATAAGTTAATTAGCCATCTCTGAAACTGCTCAATTTGATCTCAATTTAAAGAATACCTTATCTAAGTGTTAAGTTTAATATTATCATGAATAACTAGGACTAACTAGGTTACTAAGAGAGTTAAAGTACGTATCCCTACGTTATTTTGTTATTTGATCTCGTAAATAAGACTAGATTATTGAAGGCAAAACGCCTTAAAAATGTTTTTTTTTTTTTTGCTAAGACTGATTTATATACACAAATAAATAAAAGCCATATATAATACTTACCATGTTTTATTTCTAATAAATAAACAACATTTCCTTTAATACTATTAAAGTGTTAGTTCAACTATGGGGTGCAAAATATTCATAAATAGGGCTCAGTGTTCAACTATTGGGGTAAAACCTAAAATTTTTTACAAATAGTAACATAAAAAAAAACATTGTAGATCTAGACGGTACTTTTTTTAATCCGTTAAATCCTAAAGGTTATGGATTATTAAAAAAATAAGCATGCATCTGTGGCGATCCTAAAAACATTTACTTAACACATACATAAACATTTACTTAACACATACATAAACATTTACTTAACACATACATAAACATTACACAATTATACACTTAGATCGACAAAACATATTTACATATATACAGGGTTACTGGTAATTCGACGTATATCCGTCAGGGGCTGATAAGGAGGCCAAAATGCAACAAATTGAACCGCCCATATGTATGGCCGAAATTCAATAGTTTTCGAGATATTAGAATTTTAAGGGTTTTTCGATATTTACTCAAAATTTGACATTTCATTCCAAATTAAAAAAAAACTACATATTTGAATGGGTACCATTAAAAATGATGTTGTAGCTGGCACTTCAATTAAGCTATGGACATAATTAAAACTACTTAATTTAACAAAATAATGTAAATAATGAGCGATATAAGAATAATATCTTACCAATATTTTCATTTTACGCTTCAAAAATGTTGTCTCGTCACAAAAATTTCTATGACATTAATCGTACAAATAACTAAAACAACTTGCTTATTCTGTAAGCTTTCCAGAAAGCTATAAAAGTCAATTTTAAAATACATAATTCGTGCCAAGGCATGTGTTTGAATCGGCGCGGGGAGAGAAAGGGTCATTTGTATTTGTATGAAATAAAATGCATAAAAAAATGTACATCAATTTTTACAAATTTTACACATCTTGTTCAAAATGAGCCCCTCGATTACGAATGCAGGTTCGAATTCTCTTCCTAACTTCGGTTTTCGTCACTCTTGATGTGAACGTTGTTCTCATCTGTTGCGCCGCGTTTATTATTCGCTGTCGAAGTTCTTCGACTGAATTTATTGGGGTCACATAAACTAATGCCTTCATATGACCCCAAACGTAAAAATCAAGTGGTGTGTTATCAGGGCTTCGTGCTGGCCACAGAATTGGCCCTCCCCTCCCAATCCATCGGTTTGGATATCTCTCGTCTAGCCACTGTCGGACAGTAATCCGGTAATGTGCTGGGCAACCATCATGTTGAAACATGAGGTTGTTTTTTATTAGAACATCCGCCAACAAATCGTCTAGGTTGTTTCTCAAAAACTCCTCGTAATTTTCGCCGTTCAAATTTTGGGGCAAGAAATGAGGGCCCACCAAATAATTATCAACGACACCCATCCATACGTTCAGGGAAAATCTCATTTGCGACGCAATTTCTTTTAGTTTTTTTGGATTCCTGCCTGCTTTAGGTGCCCAAAAATGTAAGTTATGGTAATTCGTTATTCCATCCCGGTCAAACTTTGACTCGTCAGTCCACAAAATATTTCTTAGGAAATGTTCCTGGTCAGCGTCAGCGTTTAACATAAACCGAGAAAATTCGAGTCGCCTGGCAGGATCTCCTTCGTGCAATGTTTGAACAGGTTGATAATGGTACGGGTGTCTACCTGATAGATGTACTACCGACCACACTTTCCACTGGGACATACCGAGCTGTCTTGCAACAATGTTCGTTGAGATGTTTGGGTCATCAATAAAACACTGAAGAATGGTGTCCTCTTCGTCAGCCGTGTACCGTCGAGGTCTGCCAGCGTTGAATTGTGCTCTTTGAACACTGCCAGTTTCAGACAATCGTCGATAGGTGCTCCCAAAAACAGTAACGTGGGGAAGTCGACGATCGGGAAAGCGGCGTTGGTATTCTCGCCGAGCCGCAGCCGCGTTTCCATCGGCAAAACCATAACAAAACATTATGTCTGCGTATTCGTTATTAGGATACGAAGCCATGTTATCCGAAATAACAATGATAACAAAAAGAATAACAAGAGAAACAAGAATTAACAATAATGATCGATAACAAATTAACGGGATGAGAGATTGGTAGCAAGATAACAACACACGTGCTTGCGCGGCGGAGAGTCAAAACTTACTAAGGAAGGCGACGCGAGCGCAGCAGACGCCGTGTACTCCCCCGCCCGCACACCCCGCCCTGACACCCCGCCCCATCGCGAAGAATTTCGCCAGGAAAATCGGTTGTTTTAGCGAGGATCATAAACTAAAAACACAGATAATTTCTCTCCCCGCGCCGGTTCAAACACATGCCATGCCACGAATTATGTATTTTAAAATTGACTTTTATACCTTTCTGGAAAGCTTACATGATAAACAAGTTGTTTTAGTTATTTATACGATTAATGTCATAGAAATTTTTGTGACGAGACAACATTTTTGAAGCGTAAAATGAAAATATTGGTAAGATATTATTCTTATATCGCTCATTATTTACATTATTTTGTTAAATTAAGTAGTTTTAATTATGTCCATAGCTTAATTGAAGTGCCAGCTACAACATCATTTTTAATGGTACCCATTCAAATATGTAGTTTTTTTTTTATTTGGAATGAAATGTCAAATTTTGGGTAAATATCGAAAAACCCTTAAAATTCTAATATCTCGAAAACTATTGAATTTCGGCCATACATGGGTTCAATTTGTTGCATTTTGGCCCCCTTATCAGCCCCTGCCGGATATACGTCGAATTACCAGTAACCCTGTATAATTATAATATAGTTTATACAAATACAACATCCGCCATACACATCAATACCGTGCAGTGGAATCGCGCCGCGTCTACGTCACGCGGTGACGTAGTTGATGCGCAGGAGTGGGGCCGCGCTGGACAGCGCGCGTCCGACCACCTTGAGTGACCTTTAGTCCGATCTCGCGTCGCGACGCGAAGCCCGCGCAACTCTGAGCATTTCCTACTATCAAATTGTGTTTACCCATCGGGATTAGCATAGCTTCCTGTTTGCCTAACGGTCAATGTGTATGTCGAACTATTGTGCCATCCTTCCGTCAATGTTTGTGTCGAACTGTTGTGCCTTCCTTCTGTGTATATGTGTGTGTTTGTGTATGGGACAATACAACCGTGAGTAAGAACTATATCTTTCATTTACCGCCTCGCTCCATACCAACACAATAATTAGTGTATCGATAACACTAAACATCAATGTCATGAAATAACTGAGTTATAGCTATTTAAAGTTGTCAAAAACATTTAATCGTTCATTTATTGGTGCCAGTACCCTATTTGTAATATTAATAAATACCTTTTGTTACAGCTACCCACAAGAGAAAAAACCACCGACTTCCGAAATTAAGGTTATTGTTCACTTTGTAGTGTTTTTTTTTTAAGTCGGTTGTTTTTTTTTTGTAAAAAGTGTTTTAAGTTTACACAATCAATGCGGTAATTTACGAGGAACCTTCATGAAGCGCCTACGGAGCCGTTAAAATGGTACCTAGGTGTGTCACGATTTCGCGATGGGTAGATAATCGCATTATCTGGAAACGGGTGACGTTCAAGTCGGTTCGAAAAACACATATTACTATAAGCGTTGCTGTTTCTAAGGGCACATACACACACACATGGGAGATGGGACACTCGCTTCCACGACTTTTCGCATCGGCGGCGGCGCGGCGGCGCGGCGCGCGGCGTCGGTTAACAGTGGACCATTGTAGTGGCTGTCGCGAGTGGCCCGTATGCGGGTAGCACTCTCTAAGTAACCATTGTTTTTTTTTTTTTTTGTTTCAATCTCCTTGCCTTGTTGGTCTAGTGGCCGCAAGCCACAGAACACTATTACTCTTAGCGGAGTAGGTCTACTTCAAACAAAACAGAAAGTGGGAGTCGAACTCGCGCACTCAGGGTCCCTTACCATCCTAACTAATATTATAAAGTGCGAGTCGGACTCGCGCACTCAGGGTCCCTTACCATCCTAACTAATATTATAAAGTGCGAGTCGGAATAGCGCACTCAGGGTCCCTTACCATCCTAACTAATATTATAAAGTGCGAGTCGGAATAGCGCACTCAGGGTCCCTTACCATCCTAACTAATATTATAAAGTGCGAGTCGGACTCGCGCACTCAGGGTCCCTTACCATCCTAACTAATATTATAAAGTGCGAGTCGGACTCGCGCACTCAGGGTCCCTTACCATCCTAACTAATATTATAAAGTGCGAGTCGGACTCGCGCACTCAGGGTCCCTTACCATCCTAACTAATATTATAAAGTGCGAGTCGGACTCGCGCACTCAGGGTCCCTTACCATCCTAACTAATATTATAAAGTGCGAGTCGGAATAGCGCACTCAGGGTCCCTTACCATCCTAACTAATATTATAAAGTGCGAGTCGGACTCGCGCACTCAGGGTCCCTTACCATCCTAACTAATATTATAAAGTGCGAGTCGGAATCGCGCACTCAGGGTCCCTTACCATCCTAAGTAATATTATAAATGCGAAAGTAAGTTTGTTTGTTTGTTACCTTTTCACGCCTAAACCATTGAACCGATCATCCTGAAATTTTGCATATAGGTTTTTATGTGTACAAAAACGGACATAGGGTACCTTTCATCCCGAAGAAAAGTACTGTTCCCGAGGAAAACAACAATAACGTTCTTATGATAATAGATGGCGCCACGTGTCTTTCGAATCATGATTGAATTAGGTATATTAATAATAAAGACAATAATATTCATACATTGCCTGGACGCCTTAGGTATTCTATACATTGCCTAGGTATTGTATAGATTACCTGAATTGTACAGATTACCGGTAACAGATATAAAAGAAGTGACAAGCTGCATAGGTACTTACATCGTAACTAATACAAGTCAATGTAATTTTTTTTAATGTTTAGTGCTTGATAAAAGCGTGTTTTTTAGTTTTGTTTAAACTAGGTACGACATTATAATATATAATCTAAGCTAGGTACACACGGCTACACATCAAGCTATACAATTCCAGTTTACGCTGATCTCGCACTGTACGGAAATCTTATGCAATGCGAGATCAGCTTATACTGGAAATGTATAGCTTGATGTGTAGCCGTCTGTACATATTTTATTTTTTTCCTTTTTAGTCTATTACCTACCTATAGTCTTCGTTTAGTAAACAAGTCTAAAGTCAACGAAGTTATGACTTTCACTAGTAGCCACTAAAGAGTTCCACTATCCACCTCTTGGCTCCATCATCAGACCCTCGACACTAAGTGCAATATTTTGGACTCATCAAAACGAATCATTTAAGACCAAATTTAAACCGTTTTAATTCAAATCAAGATTCATATTTTGACATGGCTTAAACCATGGAGCCCTTCGATCAATAATGTACTAGGTATTATTGATCGCAGATGGAGCCAGTTTCTGTAATAAGAACGTACCTAACTGTGATTGAAATGTACCGTTCTCACAAAACTGAAAACTTCGGTACTAAGTTGTCAGTTTTGTGTTAGGAACTAAATACGACATCGTACCTACCTACATTAAGAAAAAATCAAAATAGCTACTGGACTTTACAATTACTTTCGTCATGTGTTTATTCGATATGTGAACAATGTATGTTCTTTTAGAATAAATAAAGAATCTTTAAACCCCACTTTCCCATAGTTGGAATAAAGTTCGAAATTCAATAATGGCTCCATGGTTTAAACCTGGGCCTGAAGATAAACCTTGTTTTGTAATAAGACCGGAAGGGTTTACTAGTAGCCACTGTAGAGTTTCACTATCCACCTCCTGGCTCCATCATCAGATCAGGTCCGAGTTTCGTGTACAAATTTTCAAGTTAATCGGACGTCTTGAAGTTGGTGAAAATTACGCTGAAAATTTCCGATGCTAATAAAAGTGTATTACAAAAATTAACAGACAACGTACTGCCTAAACTGCTAGCACCAGAAGCATGTAATTATGCACAAGAGTTAGGTACCTACGTACAGTATTTAACGAAAGTGAGCATTATGGAAGGATTTTGGGTTAAATAAGAGATGAAAGTTCGTCATTTGTGCCGCCTGGGGGTCCCATTGGGCACGTCGCTTGTGCATTTATATTTCCCATGTTTCAACATCAGCCTTGCATTATTTTCCAGACAGAAATATGGCGCAAACTCCCGGGCCAGTTGAACTTCACGTCGACGCTGCGACGGCGGGGGTCCCGCGAGCCGCGGGGCGCAGGGCTCGGCCCCCGCGGGCGACGCGGCCACTCTGCGCACGCACTGAAGGATTGCTTGCTCATATATGGAGGCTACAAGGATTTGAGAGGCTCCACGCATGAGCTCTGGGCGTTTCATTACGGTGAGCGATGAATAAAACAAAAGCTGTCCTGGGTGTAACTATTCCTTTTTATTAATATTATACAAAACTAGCACCCGACAGACGTTGACCTGTCCTTTCTCATACAAAAATCCCATAGAAAAAATGACGATCATATTCCCAGAATTTGAAAAATATCCAGGAAACTTTCGTTTTTCTTTCCATAAAAACCCTAGTCGTGATATTATGTCGTTACAGCTATGTTTCCCGATGGCTCAAGAGCTACTTGTGTTCCAGATTCGGAGTCGTGGCACCAGGTGCGCACGGCGACGGCGGGCCCGGCGCGGCACCGCCACGCGGCCGCGCTGCACGACAACCGCCTGTACGTGCACGGCGGCCAGTGCGACCTGCGCGACTGCAGCGACCTGTGGTGCTACGATACCAGTGAGTATCCCACGCCATTTTTAACATAACTCTCGTAGTCAGTCAATAAAATCCGTAACAGCTCTTTGAATGATAGATTATTTCATCAGCTTTGTGTTACTAATGAAGAAGATTTCAACCGTTTGTTGTTTCATACTGAAGTTCGTGGGCTATCAAGAGGCAATTGTCTGACTCGATTTTACAACCTGTTTGACTCTATGATAGAGTTCTTGGAAACTAAAGATACAGAATTGCGCAACAAGCTCATTACATCAAAGAATGATATAGCTTACATGACAGACCTGTGTAAATTGTTCAACGACATGAATCTCCAACTGCAAGGCGATGAACAAAATTTAATTAAAACAATAAACGTCGTTGCTGCTTTCGGAGCCAAACTGCTTCTACACAAAAAGAATATAGGCAGACGTGAGTTTCACAATTTTCTGAATTTATCAGTATCCCGCAGTAACGACGACTTGTTTGCCTACTGCCAACATTTGGAAAACCTCCACATTGACTTCACCGAACGATACCAGGACATTTTGAACTTGGAAATACCAGACTGGGTGTTGGATCCGAGTCAAATGTCAACACAGCAATATCAGCTCAGCAGAACTTATAGAATTGACGAAAAAGTGGTTTTTAAGTAGGTGAAAAAATGGGGGCGCTAAAAAGTAATCTATTCTCAAAGTCGGTAGACAAAATAAGACTGGGAACCCCCTACTTTTAGGTGATAGAGAAAAATAAAAAGAAGGTAGGGTCCAGTGTACAAGTAAGTGTAACCAGTGTGTGCTTAGTCGTACCTGGGTACGTAGGACATTGTGCGGATTGCGAAATTAACAAGTGAGGAAATTCATGAATAAATGCACCTGCCAAGTCTCTACCGGGGCACTCGCATCGTTACCAGTCCAAACTCTATGGTAATACAGATACACCCATACAAATTAAAAAAAAACTTCATTCATGGCTGACGATTATCGAATATCGTAAGCTTCCGTACCTACTCTACTTGTCATACGTTTGTCTGTTGATTCCAGTGTCGCGCGTGTGGAGCCAGGTGCGCACTCCCGCCAAGCTGGCGCCGAGCGCGCGCAGCGGGCACGCGGGACTGCGCGCCGGCGCGCACCTGTACATCTTCGGAGGAGAGACGCACGGCCACTCCACCAACGAGCTCTGGAGGTTTCACTTCGGTAACACACTACCTTAGCGTTGCGCCTAGCATTTTCAATACCTACACTGTCAAGATGTCCTTTGCCTAATACATTTTTTTTTTATAGCAACGGAAACCTGGGAGCGAATCATCCAGAGTCTGAAGTGGCCGTCCCCGCGCGTGGACAGCTGCGCACTGCTGGTCCCGGCGGCGCCGCCGCGCGTGCGCTCGGCGCCGGGCGCGCGGGCGCGCGGCCCGCTGCCCGCGCGGCCCGAGCCGCCCGCCAGCCTGCTGAAGGAGATCTCCAAGCTGTCGACGTTCCACCTGCGGCGCGCGGCGCGCTGCTCCTACAGCGTGCTGGCGGCCGAGCGCGACTCCACCGAGAGCCTCGTGCGCCAGGAGGCCGCCGCGCTCTCCAAGTCTCACTCCGCTTATGTCATCGACAAGCGCCAGCCCGCAGATGGAGGCGAGAGCCCGAGAGAAGGTGACATCATTGAATACAGATCAGAAATGTCTCGAGAACCGAACTCTGTCCCCGACTTTGCCGACATGATCCTCCCCACGCCAGTCCTGTCTCCGGTGGAAGCTACCAAGCTTGTATACCTCGACTCTGAAGAGGAAGAGGACATGAGGCGAGAAATAAACAGCATTAAGAAGAGAGATGGCATATCGTCAGTCAAACTTGAGGGCAAGGTCACCGTGGTCACCATTCCAAAATCAGCATCCGTTAGGTTCACTAAGGACACGATAATAACTGACGAGGAAGAAGCTGAACTGTCTACTTCTGACTACGCGAGCGCTGAGCGGGTCAACAGATTGTCCGGCAATTCGCTCGGTTTCAGCAATCCTCATTATTTAGGTCCTGACGTGAGGAATTTAGGAGCCGCTTTGACTCCAGATTCCGGCGTAGGTCCGGGAGACATTGAGCTCCAAGACCTGGGCGAGCGGCGCGCCAGGAGCGAGCGGCGCGCGAGCAGCGAGCCGCGCGGCGCCGCGCAGCTGCACGTGCTGCTGCTGGGCGGCCGCGAGCCGCCGCACCTGGCGCTGCTACAGAACCCGCTGTCCATGTGGACCTACCGCTTGTTGTAATTAATATTAGCTACGCGTTAGCTTAGATCTTCGTCCATTAGCGGAACTAGGGTCCTCCAGGGCTGAAAGTAGTCGTCAACTTGACGTTTTCAATTAGATTATTTTTGTGGCTCTAACTTTTAAGAAAGTGATCTTTATAATAATAAGTATGAAAATAAAGTTGAGAATCATGTGAACTTGCTTTTCGAATCGTTGACGTCCAAATTATTGATGTAAAGAAGATACTTAAGATATTTAGTATAAGTAGGCAGTGGACGTTCACGCATTTATAATGAAAGCAGACATGGGTAACGGTAACACAGAATTAAGAATTTATAACATAGTTTTATGAAAATGCTTCCACTTCAAAATAAATCAGTGATCAGCAAGAGAAATCCTTTCGTGATCGTGTCTTGAACGAGGTAGGTATGTCGTTATTGTAAGACCCATTTGAATGTATAATTTAGAATAGTGTCCATCTTCCCCATTGTGCTGCGTTACCGATGCTGTATATCTCATATAATAAGTATAGGTAGCTCCTGTGGGTACAAAGCGTGCCAACAATACAAGTATTCCTAGATGTAACCAATGATATTATTATTATGACTTACTTAGCACAAATTATAGGTGCAGAGGCCCACTGCTTACAACTTACGGTATGGATGCACATCTGTACAGTCTAATCGCACATAATAATATTGTGTTGTGTACAGTCTATCCTTGTTTATAATTGATGTGATTTCCACTTAAACGAATATCGACCTAATGCCAGTGTAAATTAAGTTGTTGACTATTACCTACTATTGAAAAATTATCGCGCGAACTGAGTTTTATGAATAAGTTATTTTTCCAAAAATAATTTGCTTACATGTTTGGAAACTAAATCGCGAACGCATTGATTGATTGATTGATTGACGCAGTATACCTACTGGTATGAGTACCTGTCAGCACAGGTAAACCGAGCAGTGAAACTGCAGTTTTGCAATCCGGATTATAGAGTGAGGCGTTTAGGTCGATATTACAAAAGTCGACTCGTGTAGGTACTAACACTTTCAGAACGGGACCACATGAACTGTTATATGCTGTCCTACGGGGAAACTCTTCACATGGCCACCGGTGGTACACCACCGCTTCAAAAACCAAAAGTCCTGCCTAATAATGTCCAACTCCTGAGCTACATTATGAATATTTGTCAACTGTACAGGACGGGAACGTTAACTGCAACACGTTTTCTCAAGGCGGCGCGAATTTTATTTATTTCTAAGAGCCTATGCACACCACATTTTTTAAACGCGCCATCGATGCGCGTTTGTAACGATACAGACGCGATACGCACGCAAGTCAGTCTATTCTGTAGGATAAAAGCGCGCCGTCGACGCACGTTTCTAAAACGCGCGTCAACGGCGCGTTTAAAAACGTGGTGTGTACAGGCCCTTAGATTCTTTAGTCTAGTGTGATGTGGCCTTCGGTGGTACACGCCGCCACCCGGCGCACGCAGTACTCGCTGGTGTGGCGGCCGGCGGTACACCCCGTCGTGAACGTGCTAAGCAGCTACTTACATATTTGCAGAACGTTGCAATTTTTGATTCGCTCGACATCTTTAGGTGTACCTAAGTCATCGTTTTAACGCGCATTGTGTGAGTAGGTACGTGTAATTTCGTGATTTGGGTATTTTTTATAGTAACTCATGCATTTGCTATCGGAAAGCACCATTTGGCGAAGTGGAACTGATGATGAAGACCACAGATGGCCACCGGAACTACTTAATTAATAAGTATTTAACGGGTTGCGATTCGATTAGGTACTTTAATATGGTTGCTAAGCAATTTATGCTCCTCAGAATGCATATATGGTAAGTGGCAGTTGTCCTGGTTCTTACCAGTAGAACTCCTTTTGTAAAAGGTGATGAGCAGTTGACATTGGGCTATTGTAACCTAGATAAATTACAAACTGACCCACTAAAAAGTGAAAAATAAAAAACATTTTATAATAAAAAGACAATCGAGTTCCAAAAAACCACTACAAAATGAAAAATAATTTTAATTTCGGTGGCAAAAAACTATATCTACCTAATACAGATCCAAAGACACCGACTTCCAAAATTAAAGTTAAGTATTTTTCACTTTGTACTCTAACTACCTACTCTAAGTAGTGTTTTTTTGGAAGTCGGTGTTTCTTTTTGTAAAAAGTTTTTTTTTAAGTTTGCTATTTGTTGTATTAAGTTTTTTTATTGTTGATGGTTATAAGTACATATGTTTAATGTTGATGGTTTTATATTTTGTTGTTTTCGTATAATTACTCGTTTTTATACCTGCATTTTTACTGAGTTTATGTTAAGTAAGTTTAACTATGAAGCACGGATGATTTAAGCTTTCTTTGGTATACATAATTATTTGGATTTATACCTATCACTACCTACCATGGATATTATGTCCAAGGGCATACAACATTTAAAATTTTGCATTTTGTAATTAATTAATGTTGTAATTTTGAAAGTTATCGATCATTCTACTATGAATAGTGAATATTGTGTGTACCTACTTAATGAATTTATATGCATGTGCTATTTCTTATCTTTATCATTACCTACTCAACCATATCGACCAAAGACGTGGGTGCAAAGTAGGTAACGTAAAAAAAACAATGGTCAAGAATTAATTTTGATTCATTTTTGACCGAGTTTTAATATTCAATAATATAAACAAATACCGGCCGCGTCCGAAAGCCACTGCCAGTAGCCGGCCATTAGCTTAGCCAGTACGTCTACAGGACGTGCCTCGGAGGATCGTATGTCTGACAGTAGTGCGTAGCATTTGCTAAGACTGAGTAGTGTGTAGCGGTTACATTGGATTCCTACTGTAGTCATGTTTCTGTCGACTATTATTTGTTTGTAATATGAGCCCGATCAGGTACATAAATCAAACCATGTTAAATATGAAATGTGAAGATGCAACGGCCAAATACATTTTGAATTACTTACCTATAATAAACTATTCGATACACTGCTTTTCAGCATTCCATGTACTTACCTATTATCGAAAACCTTTACTTATATATTTTTTTTTTCATTTTTAGCAATCTCTTTTACAGAGGACCTATTGTGCTCAATAATTATGATTAAAAGAACTGAAGTGTTAATTGACTCTACAAAGTAGGTACCTACCATACCTACATAGTAACGTTACGAAGAGAAATTAAAATTACTTTTTAAGATTTTAACTTATAATAATTATGGCTAATTAGGATGTAATGTGATTATAACATTACAATTTTTTTTTACGTTGTGTTTATAGTCAATCCTTCCATTAGGTACTTTAAGTTGTCGTTGATATGATTGTATTTACGTATGTATCTGATCGGCATACTGGACGTGTTGTCACCTTCCGCCACTTTTATATCGAACTCCTGATTATTGTGATGAGAGTGATTATGTACAATATTCGAAATGTTATTACATGTAGTAATGTCCAGCAAATCTTTTATTTTGTCCCTTTTTGTATCCTGCGTCAGAGTGCAAATCCCTAATCTGCGCTGGCCTTATTTCGCTCTCGGGTTTGGTGTGAACAAATCAAATCGAAATCAAAAGTCATTTATTCAAACTCTGCTGAGAATCAGTACTTTACGAACGTCAAAATTACATAAGACAGTCCCCCAAAAACGCCCGCACTTCATCACTTCCTAGTGCTTTAGCTGGGAAGATGTGGCGCAACATACTCTCCAGCAGCACATCTGTCTGTTCAGTTAGAAAAACTTGGTTCTATAGTTACAACAGCATGTAAAATAATTTACATTACGTAACGCAAAACATTAAATTAAATTATTTCCCGTTCACGATCATAACGCAAGTATCAGATATCACCCGCGTCGCCATATTTGAGGGAAAGAGGCAACCTGACCCCCGACGCTACCGCGAGAAGTGACATCTACGGGAGCATGACGAACTTGCTGCCGGTAGCTCAGGCAAGAATAATATGATCAATGTACTCTCCTGTCGAAATTGGAAGCTTTAGGTTAGGCATTCGGGGAGCAGCGCATGAGCTTTTCAAAAGCTACCTCCAAAACAGGAAACTCCGTGTCAAGATCGATTCATCCACTAGTGATGAAGAAATCATCACATAAGGAGTTCCGCAAGGCAGTGTATTGGGGCCTACGCTCTTCTTATGTATTTATATAAATTTCCTTTGTACCTACACTACACTTCCCAACACCAAGATATTCACATAATTACGCTGACGATACTGCGATCGTGGTATATGGGGATACTTGGACTGACGTGCAATATCATGCAGAACAATCGCTACAAACGGTTGTGAGGTGGCTGCAGAATAACCTTTTGTCACTTAATTTAGCTAAAACCAACTAGGTATATAGGTACATTCCTTTTTCCATTAGTCATCGGATAAAAGCCCCATCTGATATTAATGTTCGTGTGCATACCTGTTTGGACTCCTCTTCATGTTCATGTTCAGCAATAGGCCTTGTCAGTCAAACCAAAATATCTGGGTGTACCTATAGTGATTGATGACGGACTAAAGTCAAGTCTCTCAAGTTGAAAGCCTAACTTCAAGGGTCAGGAAACTTGAAAGCCTAACTTCAAGTTGAAAGCCTAACTTCAAGGGTCAGGAAACTTGAAACCCTAACTTCAAGTTGAAAGCCTAACTTCAAGGGTCAGGAAACTTGAAAGCCTAACTTCAAGTTGAAAGCCTAACTTCAAGGGTCAGGAAACTTGAAAGCCTAACTTCAAGTTGAAAGCCTAACTTCAAGGGTCAGGAAACTTGAAAGCCTAACTTCAAGTTGAAAGCCTAACTTCAAGGGTCAGGAAACTTGTTTATATGTTTAAGTCTCTAAGGCAATGCGCTGACTCCAAGACAATTCAAATGGTGTATCTTACACTTTGCCAGTCTCTCATCAGTTATTGCATTCCAGTTTGGGGTGGCACCGCTAAGACTAAACTGCTTGGATTGGAACGACCCCAGAGGGCTGTGCTCAAGGTGATGCATTAAATGCTTAGCAAGCCGTATAGATTTCCCACAAGTGAATTAAGGGTACTTACTGTGCGGCAGCTCCTTGTGCTCAATGCCACCCTCAGGAAGAATTGGTCAGGTTCCTCCATTAGATCCAACCACTCGTAAAGCCAAAATCTGTATGCCCGTATGCAGGGTTATTTTTAAAACGTCAATAACCTCTTAAGGGGTCATTGTACTCATCATTATGAACAACTTTTACTATGGGACCAAAACTGAAATCGCGAAAAAAAAACCAGCTGTTCCCTACATTTATGTTCGAATAATTCGTTAAAATGTAGGGAACAGCAGTTTTTTTTTCGCGTTTTCGGGTTTGGTCCCATAGTAAAAGTTGTTCATAATGATGAGTACAATGACCCCTTAAGAGGTTATTGACGTTTTAAAAATAACCCTGTATATATCTGTTTCTCACAAAACAGCTCTCGCTAGGTGCTAGCGTTATGTAATAAGCTCACTCATTTACCTACAGAAGGGTCAACAAACATAAAATATCCGAATAAGTAGGTAATTTAAACTAACTTAAAGTCTAAACAGTCAGTAAGTCTCGCTTGTGCTGCGTTCCGATGCGGACGTGTTTTCTTTATTTCGATTAGCACGGCGCAAGCTGTCCTGTCGCTCGTATTTTACCCGCCATGAGTATAAGTGAACTAGTGGCGAATGAGCTGCTGGCGTTCCTGCAGCAGAGGCTGGATGTGATGGACGAGGGGTCTGCTGTCCAGATCTGCGCAACGAACTTCAACGAGGATGACATAGCTGTTGCCAAGCTGTTGTTCAAGTGTGCTGAACAAGCGCGACCAGATGGTGTCCCGCCGGCGTGACGGGACTAAGAGGGGCCTGCAGGATATAATCACGCTGTTCAAGGAGACCAACCCTGACGACGTGCCAACGTTTGTGCGAAGGAGCTACACAAGCTTCCTCCCGTCACCTTCGACCACGTCGATGTAACGAGCCTCCTGAAGGACATTGTCTTTATGAAGGCCCGCCTCGCGGATGTGCTAACGAAATTAGATGCATCCCAAAACACCGTCGCTGATTTGCGCAAAGAAGTTAGCGAGTTGCGCAACAGTGTCGCGGTAATTAGATAACCTGTCGATGCGTCAAACATAAACACTTGTCGCGGAGCCGGTCTAGATATAACGTCGTCGAATTCCGCGTCAGCAGTTTCGTCGCCAGCGCATTCGTCGATTGCTGAGCTTGCAGAGCGCCCCGCCCCTGCCGGCGCGCCCTGCAGCCCCGTGGTCGTCACGGCGGCTCCTCCACGCAGCGCGGCCTCGGCCCTTGCCCCGTCCCGCTGCCAGTGTCTGCAGCCCAGGCGAAACCCCTACAAAGGGGTTTCGCTACCGTCGCCGCGAGTGCCCCTGATGCTCCTAGTACCTATCAAGCCCATAACAGAAAAGGCGCCGAGTAGGGCTGATATATTGATGACGGTTTCGGGACGGTGCAAAGAAGGAAGCGCCGTTCGCAAACTAACAAGAACCGCTGCGGCAAAGCTCCTACGAAACCCGAAGTGAGCCTGCAAAATCAAAATCAAAATCAAAAATATTTTTATTTCACATAAGCCTACATGGGCACTTAAGAAACGTCAGAAGCTAGGTGCACGGTTCCAATTGGTCATTACCTATGGAGAGCCGGCAAGAAACTCCACGGTCACTCTTTTAAAAAAATAATATTGGCTTTTACAATGTTTTCAAATTACAGTGTTAATAGGTATGAGAGGACAGCGTAGGCCCATCAAAAGTACCAGGTACTTAACAAAATAGAAAATGGTCTACAGATCTACAGTCTAATAAGCCTACAACGTCCTCACATTGACAAAAAAAAACAATATAAAATATGATTAAAATAATAAAAGTTAGAACCTTGTTGAAATTTAAATTGTAGGTATAATAATGTCAAATAAGAAAAACATTATGTCAGTGAAGTTTGTAAAAAAAAGATAAAATTAAATTAAAAAATAATTTGGTAATTTGGGAGCTGTTAATAGACATTTAAATAGTTTTGCCGTTAATGAGGTACCAGGGAGGCCACATGTACAGAAGGAATTAATGCCAAAGTTCCTTGTCTTCAACGTAGTCCTTAATCTTATAATATGCTTTTTTGATAAGGGCACGTTTAATGTGCGTTTTGAATTTTCCATCACTAAGTTCTGTAAGCGATTGTGGCAACTTGTTATAAAAGCGGATACTGTTTACAAGAAATTACTTGCTTGTTTTAGTTAATCTAAATTTGGGTAACACAATTTCATGTTTACTACGTGTATTTATATTATGGAAATCACTTCTTATTTTGAAAAGTCCTAAGTTTTTGCGAACACATAAAATACTTTCTAAGATATAAAGAGAAGGCAGAGTTAGTACATCAATTTCTTTGAATTTGTTTTTAAGGGACTCACGAGGACCCATTCCATAGATCGCGCGGATTGCCCTCTTTTGTAAAATGAAAATTGAATCTACGTCGGCTGCCGATCCCCACAGCAGAACGCCATAAGACATAATACTGTGGAAGTAAGCAAAGTACACTAACCTAACTGTGGCTATATCTGTCAACTGCCTTATTTTTCTTACTGCTTAAGCAGCTGAACTTAATCTACCTGAAAGAGCTCTAATGTGGGCACCCCATTGCAATTTGGAATCTAGAGTAATTCCTAGAAATACAGTTTCCGTAATAGCATCTAGCTTCTTACCATCAAGTTTTAAATTAAGACCTACTTGGGGTACATTTGGTAATGAGAATTTAAGACATTTTGTTTTGTTCGCATTAAGTAAGAGATTATTAGCTGCGAACCATTTCGAAAGAACAGCCAGACTATCGTTGACGTGTAAGACATCCGTATCTTTTCTATCTATTTTAAAAATAAGAGAAGTGTCATCAGCGAATAGAATTATATCCGATAAGTTAGTCATCATGTAAGGAAGATCATTTATATAAACTAGAAATAAGAAAGGGCCAAGAATTGAACCTTGAGGCACGCCCATCCTTACTAGAGATCCCGATGACGTCACCCCGTTAACGTTTACTTTTTGCTGCCTGTTTGATAGATAAGAAAGAACAAGATCAGCAGCTTGTCCGTGAATTCCGTAGTGGTGTAATTTACAGATCAGTGTATTGTGGTCAACGCAGTCGAACGCTTTTGAGAGGTCACAGAAAATGCCAATGGCATCCTGGGATTTCTCCCAGGATTCCAAAATGTGACTGATGAGTTTTACTCCTGCGTCAGTCGTCGACCTACCTTTCGTGAAACCAAACTGATTACTATGTAAAATCCCATTTGAATTAAAATGCGACAACATCTGGTCTAGCATGATTTTTTCATATATTTTACTCAATGCCGCGTGCCGCAAAGCCGAACACACCGGTGTACATCTCCCGCCTGCACTACACCACTCAGGCGGAGGACATCGTGGAGTACGTGCGCCAAATTAAAACTGTCGCTTGAAATAAACGGTAGGTATATTATGTTGAGTTCTTTATTTTCCTTCTAATTTGAGAGAGTTTTACAACCTTACCCACGGGCCAGTGCCAAGTGTGTAAGGGGAAATTTAAATTGTAAGGTGGATGATAATGTAGAAGTCGGGAACTTTCGGGTGATTATATATTATTTTATTTATTTTTGGATATGTGATGCGACAGGTGTTGCTAATGTTGGCTTTTTGGAGCATGTAAAGTGTATGAGAGCCTCATATGTGTAGAGTGTTAAGACTTTGTGTGAGAGCCTTCGGCACTACACCGGTAGATGAGAGCACCTCAGGGACGATATGTACGGTCTGTGCTTTCCATTGGGTTTTTATTTCTATAACGAGGTCTTGGTACTTACTAAGTTTTTCGGATATTGTTGTTTGAATGTTGTGTGAGTTAGGTTTAGGCTAGCTATACCTATCTATCAAGTAAACTGTTTTATTTATTTTGTCGTGAACAGTGATATTAGCAGGGGCCCAAGTCTGCTATTTTTATAAATACAGTCATTGCAACACGATCCCATTGTCATTTTGCTAAAAGTTCGTAATCTGCTAAATTCATAATGGTCGATCATTGGTCGGTCAATGTTCTCGTAATAGAATTGTGTTATTATAATGCCATTGTCGTATTGCCATTATTATAAAAACCATTAGTAGAAATGTCATTAATTTGTCATTATGTACGAGATTACCAATAAATGCAATTTCTTTCAATGTCGTGTCAGTGGCCGACCATTGGAAAGTCATAATGACGCCATTATAATAGTAGATTACCAAACTTGTCAAAATCAACAACTATGAAATCAATGATCGACCATCCTGACACTGTTGTAATAGCAGACTTGAGGCCCAGTAGGCAAATTGCGTAACACACTATCAGTAGGAATCGGTATCATTTTGACAGTTCAACAACATACATTGCGTTACTAACGTTGTTGAGCAGATAATTTTTTCTAACTTATGAAGCAATGGATTAGCAATATACCTCAAAATCATTCCGATTCCGATTCAAACTGTGTTACGCAATTAGGGTGCAGGTCTATTTTAATTTATAGTTTTGTCAGTAATTATTGTTCGATCCCAATAGATTTTTCATTTTTATTTTCTAAAATGGTTTCAGGTTTGTACTTATCCTACATGTCCTACGTTTTTAGAAATAAACATATGTTTATTAATAAAAATATAATAATATAAACACAAAATTGCGAGGGGGCATGAAAATCTGAAATAAATGCACATAGTTATATTATCATAAAACTTTAATACCCAGTCGAACTAACCGACATGAGAGACAGCTACAGTTATTACCGAGATATATAAATATAAGTTAAATAACACTCAGCTTTTATTTCCTTGTAAATATTTATGTTGCACTCAAATCTCGAAACAAAACCACAAACACGTGTCACTAACAAGAAAAATTAATAAGTCTTGTAGGTGTTGTTCCTTGACTCAATTATAACGTTCAAAAACACCTTTAAGACGACAATACAACAAACTAGTCGTTGTAAATTTATGATGCGACTTCTGCGCGACGAAAGTGGTAATTCCATAACGTTCATACGACTTTTGAATGACGTTAACGAAGTCAGCTTGTGACTTTTGTATGTCCATTTTATTTCACGGCGATCTGAAATATAATTAATTAAACAGAGTAGTGTTCCTTACACACACTTATTAACATCGCATTTTTAGAGATAAAATATATATTTTTTTTTAAGTTGGATTATTATCTCAGCGTTGGCAAGTGGCAACACAGATATGTCACTTTTCTTTCGCGCGCTGACATGACATCGCAAGAAAAAATTCGCCCTCATCAAATCGTTAATTTCTATTATGTTTACAGTGCTCTTTACTGAAATTATGATCTTTGACAAAGTGTCAATTATGCCAAGTGATAGAAAGTGTAATGAGTGCATTGTTAGTGGAGACCTGAGACGGCCACGAGTCTACGACGTTCATGAACGACATCAACAGAAAGCAGATAAATACATCAGAGGCAGACTCCTAAACCTGACCCAAGATCCGGAGGCATCCCACAACCTTAATGTGCGAGAGTGCCTGGCTCTAACTGACCACCTTGTACGTGATACTGATAGCGCTTTAAATAAGCACTATGGTGGACATTAACACTGCCTATTGCCAGTTGCTGCAAATTTTATAAAGCATTATCTCTCCAGAGACACGAGATGTCACCAGTATTGTTATCTCAACGATACTAGCTGGATGAGGAGCTGCCAGAGAGGCTCGTGAAGCCCTTAGCGATGTTACTGTGCATAGCTAACTGGTATGCGTTTAGCAACATTCAGTGCGTGCGAGACACGCCAGTAACGTGTGACCTTGCCGTTACTAGCTGGATGAAAAGTTAACAGTGTGTATAGCTAACTCGGGTATGTACTTGTAATAACAGGTAAGTCTCATTTCTATGATCAAGGTTAAGAAAATTTAAAAAGGTGGTTTGATAGGCTTTTAACTTAAGAGCATGAACGCTGCGAGTCAGCCTTACCCAACCCTGCACACTGTCTGTGTGTTATACACGTGCAAAAGCATTATACGCCCTTGTGAGTGCTGGACCCTACCTCCGTACCTGGATTGTTATCATTGAGTATAAAATACTCTTAACAACACTGACTCTTGTCATAAAGGGGGTTTGATATGCTTTTAACTTACGAGCATGAAGGCCGCGAGACAGCCCTACCCAACCCTGCACACTGTCTGTGTGTTATAAACTTGCAAAAGCATTATACGCCCTTGTGAGTGCTGGACCGTACCTCCGTACCTGGATTGTTATCATTGAGTATAAAATACTCTTAACGACACTGACTTTTGTCATAAAGGGGGTTTGATATGCTCTTAACTTACAGTATGAAAGCTGCGTGACAGCTTAGTCAACCCTGCACACTGCCTGTGCGTTTATACAATTGCAAAGCATTTGTTATTATTGAATATAAAATACTCTTAATATGCTCATAGCATGTTATCCCACCACTATGTGACCTAGCTCTCGCATCAAGGACAATACTATGGAAGCACACCTCGCCTCAACAGGTTACTTTTTATCAGCCACCTAGGTGGCTTAACTATCCTGAGCTACAAATGATACCTATTTTGTAAAGTAAAAATTGTGTAACTTTTACACTCATACATTCAAATACTATAAGTACAGGATATGTTAAAATGATTCTGTGATGCAATGGCTGACGGTACAAGATACTTTGCAAAAATGATTATGTGATACAACGGCAGACAACAAATGCTTCAGATATCTATGGAAATTTCCTTAAATGTAACTGAAATGAACCAAAACCATACAAAGTATTGTTCAATGCTCCCTTAATTATCTATAAGGTAATAGGTGTACTTTCAGATTCCTCTAAACTGAGGGAACAAGGGATTGACATAAACAGGGGGACTGGTTACCTCTATCATAGGGACAGCAATGACTGACCTTATGCTCATGAAGATCATAATACAAACACAAACTGTGGATTGACTCGGCTGATGCAACAAAAAACACCTGCCAACATAAAATAAAATAAATAATAATATAATACTACCAAATTAAAACCAGAATAAAACTAATATTGCTTCAAAAACTGACATGATTGCTAACTTACTCTATTTGAAAAACAAACAGATACAATAACAAACTTGGGTATATAATTTTATAGCCACAAACAATAATAATTAATTAATACATATTAAACCCACAAGACATTCACTCTTGCTATCTAACGCTATCAATCTGGTTTTTTTTATATTATCTATTTAGAATGATTTCTTTGATATTATTATTATGATAATAGAGAAACTTACCAGTCCTTTTGAAAAAATGTACCTAAATAGCACAACAGGAGTTGACTTGTTATAGTAAATAAGAAATAAATAAATCCTACAACTGGGTACAGAAATCAATCAATATGGAAAACAAAGATGAATGTTGTTGGTGGACCTTAATAATAATCCGGCTTATATCTACACTCCTGAATGACAATTTATCAAGATTGATACTGGAATGCAACAACCATATGCTATGCCGAAAAAACAGCTGCAGACCACTGTTATCGGCCGTGGGTACAAAGATACAATAAACTATTTGATACCTATCAAAATTCAATACCTCAACTTCTGAATACTATTTCAGCTAGTAAAAACCGAGATGAATTAAAAATGCATTAAGTACAGATTTACAATGAATTTGTACATTTTAGACCCAAACAAAATAGAAAATTCAGCTTCATTCTGAACCTAAAACTGGTACTTAACCCCTCCTAGGGCAGTGAGAATTCTATTATTGGTACTTAATTGACAGAAAATTACAAAGCTCCCAGATATAACCCTATTACTTTATACTGCTAACTTGTACACTATTCGATTATTTTTCAACCTATCAAAATAGATAGGTATCTACTTATATGATTTTATTCTATAGGTACCCGCAGCATTCTTCCTATGACCAGATAGGTTAAAAATAAGGGTTCATTATAAATACATTGTCTAATAACTTCTTTAATAGAATTCTCATACGTCAAGCTTTCTCCAACTGTATGAGTGATCCATCTCTCTTGATTCTTTCTCCTTTTATAAATATCTGTCTGCTTGTGTCCGAACTATATCTGTGCATGTGGAACAATATAAACTGTGAACAAGAAACCCGTGCCTTATCATTTGGATTCCCACACCTACGGCAACGTAAGACATCTACACTGGTGACCCCGAAAGGAACACAAGATGAGTCAAGGTCAAGCAAAGCACGATGATGGAGCGAAAACTTCAAGCGACCCCAATCGTTACTACGACGTGCATCGGGTCGGTGTGAGGGTACCCCCATTTTACCCAGAAAAACCAACGCTGTGGTTTTCACAGCTAGAAAGCCAGTTTGTGTTGGCAAATATAACCAACGACACAACTAAATACCACTACGCAATCGGTAATCTCGATCCGATCTACGCGTCAGAAGTTGAGGACATTATCACCGACCCGCCAGCCTCAGACAGATACGAAAAGTTGAAAACAGAACTGGTGAAGAGGCTATCAGCGTCACGGGAGAAGAAAGTTCATCAGCTTCTTACCCAAGAGGAACTTGGTGATCGGAAGCCTTCGCAATTTCTGCGACACTTGCGGCACCTGGCAGGACCAAATGTTCCAGAAGAATTTTTGCGGACCATCTGGACCAGCCGATTGCCCAGTAGCACGCAAACTATTATTGCCTCGCAGTCTAAAGCATCATTGGAGGAAGTAGCTGAACTAGCAGACCGCATACATGACGTGGTTCCTACTAACCAACAGGTGGCGACCACGTCACGAGCAATACCAGGCAGTAACGTCGATCAGATGAGCAACCAGATAGCCGAGTTAACAAAGCAAGTACAAGCGCTGACTACGCAAATGGACAGGTTATCACGGTCGAGGCAAAGATCTCGTAGTGACAGCCGAGGACGGTCACCATCTGGTGGCTCAAATTCAAACTACAGAAGATTCCCTATTTGCTGGTATCACTTCAAGTTTGGTGACAGAGCTACTAGGTGCATGAAATCCTGTGACCACACGGGAAACGCGACCGGCAGTCAGTGACGGCGACCGATGGCTGCCATAGCTCTGGTCGCTTATTCGTGACAGACCAAACCACAAAAACCCAATTTCTCGTGGACACCGGCAGTGACGTATGTGTGTTCCCCAGATCAGTTATCAAAGAGCGTCGTATAAAGACAAACTATGAATTGTGCGCGGCTAACGGCAGTGTAATACATACGTACGGCTACTTACAATTAAAATTAAATATGGGCTTACGCCGTGACTTTAGGTGGAATTTTATTGTTGCAGACGTTACCAAGGCGATAATAGGAGTAGACTTCCTGTCTTACTACAATTTAATAGTAGATGTTCGAAACCAGCGCCTCATCGACACTGAGACAACATTGGCTACCCCGGCTTTGCCTGCGCGTCCGTCCGACATTGTCTCTTCGGTAAAGGTAAGAATTGGTGACACCACATACCATGATATACGACGGGAATTCCCTGACATAACCCGACCATCTGGTATACATCACAGACCATCACATAACACTGTACATCACATACGCACAACACCAGGACCACCGGTATCATGTACACCGCGCCGACTGGCTCCAGATAAGTTTAAAATCGCACAGGAGGAGTTTGAATCAATGCTTACAATTGGCACAGCCAGACCCTCCGATTCACCTTGGGCCTCACCCTTGCATCTTGCTCCAAAAAAAGATAATGGTTGGCGTCCATGTGGCGATTACAGAATGTTAAACGCAAGAACAATCCCTGACAGATACCCAATCCGGCACATTCACGACTTTTCGCATAATCTATCAGGCTGCCAGGTCTTCTCTACAATAGACCTAGTAAAGGCCTATAACCAGATTGCGGTAAACCCAGAGGATATTACAAAAACCGCCATCACCACACCGTTCGGTCTATACGAATTCCCATTTATGACGTTTGGCCTCCGTAACGCAGGGCAAACATTTCAGCGTTTTGTCGATGAAATGTTGCGGGGCCTAGACTTCTGTTACGGATACTTAGATGACTTTTTGGTCTACTCAAAAGACCAAAAAGAACACGAAGACCATCTACGGCAGCTGTTCGCCAGACTACAGAAATACGGGATGGTTATCAACTCTTCGAAATGCGTGTTTGGTGCCCATGAGGTCACATTTTTAGGATACAACATCACGTCCAGAGGCACAAAACCCTTGCCAGCGAAAGTTGAGGCCATCAGCAGCTTTCCAGCGCCAAAGACCGTACGCGGGCTGAGAAGGTTTTTAGGTATGGTAAATTTTTATAGGCGGTTCATACCAAATGCAGCACAGTACCAAGCCCCGCTCAACACGCTCTTATCAGGGTCCGTAAAAGGCTCACACCCTGTGAACTTTACCACAGAAGAAGACGCAGCCTTTGAAGAATGCAAGAAAGGTCTCTGCAGGGCAGCAATGCTGGCGCACCCAGACACTGCCGCTAAACTCGCTTTGGTAACAGATGCCTCAGACACGGCCATGGGAGCAGTCCTACAACAGCTGAAGAATGATACCTGGGAACCACTGGCTTTCTTCTCACGCAAGCTGACTCCAACTCAGCAGAAATACTCTCCCTACGACCGTGAGCTACTAGCAATATACGAGGCTATCAAGTATTTCAGACATATGGTGGAGGCCAGAGAGTTTGTAATCTATACAGACCATAAACCCATCTGTTTTGCGTTTCACTCACGCAAGGAAAATTGCCCACCTAGACAATTCAGACATCTAGATTACATATCACAATTTACTACAGATATTAGACACATATCGGGAAGGGACAATATTGTGGCAGGTACATTGACACGAGTGGAAGAAGTAGTACAGCCTATCAATTTGAACAAGTTAGCCAAATCGCAAAGCTGCGACCCAGAACTCAAACAACATCTGAACGGCAAAACCTCGCTTGAAATCAAAAAGATAGTACTACCAGGTTTAGAGACGGAGTTGTACTGCGACGTGAAAGGCAAAACGCCAAGACCGTATATCACCAAGGAATTCCGGCGCCAGATATTTGACAGCTTACACTCGCTTAGCCACCCAGGCGCAAACGCCAGTGCGAAACTCGTAGCAGAACGGTACGTATGGCCAGAAGTAAGGAAAGATTGCAGGGATTGGGCGCGAAACTGCTTAGCCTGCCAACGCTCGAAGGTCACTCGCCACGTCTCTGCACCGCTCAGCAACTTTAAGCTACCACGTTCTCGCTTCATGCATATCCATATAGACTTAATCGGACCACTGCCTCTGTCACAAGGATATCAGTATTGCCTCACCGCAGTCGATCGGTTCACGCGATGGCCTGAGGCGATACCCATTAAAGACATAACAGCAGAAACAGTGGCGAGAGCACTCCTATATGGATGGATCGCACGCTTTGGTTGCCCCACTCAAATTGTTACAGATCGCGGTAGACAATTCGAGTCTAACCTCTTCAAACGATTGTCAGAAATAGCAGGTTTCGAGCACCGTAGAACGACTGCGTACCACCCGGCATGCAATGGACTAGTCGAACGTTTCCATAGGCAGCTGAAGACTGCTATTACCTGCCACGGAAACGAAAATTGGGTGGAATCACTTCCCCTGGTTCTTTTGGGCATACGGAGTGCCTACAAAGAAGATATTAAAGGGACCACTGCAGAATTGGTATACGGGGAGACTTTACGACTACCGGGAGACTTCTTCCAACCGGAAAACGACATCGCAGCGAATGTAACAGAATATATAGGACGATTACGCATGTTCGCAAGAAACCTGCAACCATCACCAGCTTCACGACACGGTAATAAACGGGCAATATTTATATTTAAAGACCTAGCCACAGCATCTCACGTATTTTTAAGAGATGACGCCAATTCCGGGTCATTTAGGCCATCTTATACTGGACCTCATAAAGTCTTAGACCGAGGGGAAAAAGTGTTCAAACTCCTCCTTAGTGATAAAACAGTCACAGTATCGATAGACCGAATCAAACCAGCCTACATACTGAATGACACACACACCACAAACAGCCACAACAACACTACTAACAGTAACATAAAAAACTCAGACACAGAGGAAACACCACAACAAACACTAGACACCAATTCTACTCCTAAAGCCGACGACCCTAGTGTCAGACGAACGCAATCAGGACGTAGGGTGCACTTTCCAGACTATTATCGCCCGTAGTGACGGTCTCTGGAGGGGGGTGATGTGGCGGACTCCACACATCCGTTGAATGTAAATATTTATTTAAGGTGTACTTGTTTAGTTATAAGCTCTTAGTATGTATCTCTTAGTATTTATCCTTAATAAATTAGGTATCGTATCGTAGTAATAATATGTCAACAGACAAACAGACACGCACTGTATTTTACTACGATCGATCTAGCTAGCGCACCACGGCGACCGGATCCTTATCGCCGCAGGCGCTGGAATGGTGAGGGGAACGCGCGGGGTCGCGGGACGGGTATCCTAGCTGCGCGCGGGCATCGCCGCCGGCCGGCGGCCGCTCGCCAGTCGAGACACGTCTCCGACGCGAAGCGCTTCTTATTCGCCCTCTCACGCCATTGCTGTTGCATTGCATTTGTTTACTACGTGCGGTCGTAATAAAGTAGCTTGCTTACCTGCGGTGCTTTCTCCAACTGTATAAGTGATCCATCTCTCTTGATTCTTTCTCCTTTTATAAATATCTGTCTGCTTGTGTCCGAACTATATCTGTGCATGTGGAACAATATAAACTGTGAACAAGAAACCCGTGCCTTATCATTTGGATTCCCACACCTACGGCAACGTAAGACATCTACAGGAATCAAACGAGCTTACCTCTTAAGCGAAGTCTTGATTCTAATTTTATGAACGGCGATCTGAAATATAATCACCCACCCGCCACTAGCTAACAACCCCAACGCTGCAATAATCAGTCTACCTAATTCACTTATCCTTTCAGGAAACCCTAGTGAATGTAAGTATGCGGAACTACTCTGTACAGAAAACAGAGCTTGTTCCTTACTTAAGGATCTCTAAAATAAGTGACATATCTGTGTTGCCACTTGCCAACGCTGAGATAATAATCCAACTTAAAAAAAAAAATATTTTATCTCTAAAAATGCGATGAATACGTGTGTGTAAGGAACACTACTCTGTTTAATTAATTATATTTCAGATCGCCGTTCATAAAATTAGAATCAAGACTTCGCTTAAGAGGTAAGCTCGTTTGATTCCCAATTATACGACAATTTTGGTTGTATAACTGGGGCCATTTTCGCGTTTAGTAAACGTTATTATAACGTTAGTGCGACTTAGGTATTACGATCAATGCAATTACGATAACGTTTACTAAACTTTTGAACGACGTTAAATTGTTAGTTGGGATGTGACATCTACCAACCCGCACTGGGCCCGCGTGGTAGATTACAGCCCACTCTCTTCGAGAGGGAGTGGGCTGTGTCCCAGCAGTGGGAACATTATAGGCTGATTATGCTACGTAATAATCATTATTATTAAAAAAAAAACGGATACAGAAACACATGCAACATCACACAAACACACCTTACACGACTACACACACCCCCACAAAACCCCCCCCTCATACACCACACCCACCCCACCCCATCCCACTCACACAGCCATCCTCCTTTACACACATACTCAATTACTCACACATTCCTATTCATAGATAAATCAGGTCATTATGGGTTTATTAGCACACATAAATAAACGTTTCTTTTGTACACGAAGTTACAGTAGAACACTGACTCCTAGGTCACAGGGTTCCCCTAGTTTAGGAAGCAGAGTTTTTCTCTATTTGTGCAGCCTTTTTCCAAAATCAAAATTGTACCTATTGTGAAATGTATTGGAATTGTATAAGCTAACCACTTAATGCAATACAACTCCTAAAAAAAACATTGTAATGAGTAGATTATGTCACTTATCAAAGAAAATTAAAACAAACAATTAAATGAACTAAAAAAAAAAACATTGAGTAGATTATGTCACATAACAATAAAAATTAAAATTAACAATTATATGAACTCATTGTGCATATTTTATGATCCTTTTGTTGGTCGAAGTGAACGTTTTTTTTATTATTATTTATTTTATCTAAATCTTGTCAATAGGTAAGGTAATTCTGGAGAAAGAACATAAACATTGTCTTGAGTACCTACCTACCTAGATAAGAATAGTTGGTCGCGTGTAAGGCGCAGCGCAGACGACAGACTTTTTGTGCGAAGAAGTGATTAATGAAGGCTTGTGAGCTAAGAAAATGTAATCACATTGGTTTGTGCCGCAGACTCCTTCGCACAAAGTCTGTCGTCTGTGCTGCGCCTACTTCTGGAGAAAGGACATAAACGTTGTCTTGAGTACCTACCTAGATAAGAATAGTTGGTCGCAGTGACCAACTATTCTTATCGTTTAAGTAAGTAGTTGTTGAGAATAGTATGCCTTTGAACAAAGATTGGATTTAACTTTAAACGCATGAAAAGGCAAATCTAGCACAGAAGAGGGTAGCTTGTTATAAAAAGTTACTTATACCAAGTCCAGAAGTAAACCTATCTATGTACGATTATGTAATAAATGTCATAAGTGAAAAAAAAACAATTATACCCCTTTATAGGGTTCCGTAGTAAACAAGGAACCCTTATAGTTTCGCCATGTCCGTCGGTCTGTCTGTCGGTCTGTCCGTCCGTCCGTCTGTCCCCGGCTTAGCTCAGTGACGCCTAGTCCTAGAAAACTGTAATTTGGCATGGGTAAAGTCGTAAAAGAAAACCATGAAAAACTTTTTTTTTAGGGCACCTCCCTTGCACGTAATATTTTTTTTTCTCGTATAATACATGGTGTGGAGTATCGTTGGATAGGCCGTTTAAAATATCGTGGGTGTGTGAAAAACCTTTTGCAATTCTGAGATCCGTTTGCGTAATATTAAGTGCTATTTTGTGTTAGTCATGGTTGGTTATGGATATGTGAAAAAATTAATGAGAGTAGTAAATATAACGAAATTCAAAGGAAAACTATCACAGCTAAGTAGGGTTTACAAGTTAACGAGTAATAGTCGATAAACTTAAATTTGCAGTTGAAGAATTGACCGTACCGTATATCGATGTACGGGAGAGCATGTTTTTCAACTACAATGTTAAGTTTGTTTTACGGAACCCTTCATTGTGTGAAACTATTCTGTAAATCGATTAGACGGTCGTTCGAGAAATGATGTTTCAAAATAATGGGCCTTCGCGCTGCCGATGATTCGAGCATATAGAGTTATTCGAGATTTTGATGCATCGAGGTAGTGAACTGTCGCGCTCATAATTTATCGATTTCAAGTACTATCGAGTTAACGTTTTCGAGCAAGTATTATTCGACCTCACGTCATTCGATTTCAAGTAGGGAACCCAGAAAAACTACAGTTTACAGTTTCACGCACCTCTATCATCTAAGACGATGTTGTGACCTAGATTTCTAACATTCGGTAAGGTGAAATTTATACCTTTCGTTTTCTCGGCATTGAGAACAAAGTTACCTATTTGTCGTAAACCAATCCGTAACGTAATCATTGCGAGTGCACTGTTTACTTCGTCAAAATCTTGTTTATTCCTGTCTACTTTAAAAATAAGAGAGGTATCATCTGTAAACAGTACGTCACAGATACCCTTTATATAGAATGGTAAGTCATTGATATACACTAAGAACAAGAATGGACCCAGTATTGGGCCTTGAGGTACACCTAACTGAACTGGTAGCCCGGAAAATTTCACACCATTAACATCTACACATTGGAACCCATTATGAAAATATGAATTTATTACTTTGAGAGCTTTCGTTTTGGACGCCATAATGACGTAGTTTATGCAAAAGAGTGTCATGGTGCAGGCAATCAAGGGCTTTGGAGAGATCACAGAAAACTCCAATAGCATTTTCCGACCTCTCCCATGCGTACATAAAATAAAACAACATTAGTAATGGTTTAAATATAATGGTCACCATTTATTTCATTAAGGCTACACATTTAATTCATAGAGCTACATACATCGAAAGATTTCATAACAATATAATGGAGCACGTACGTAACACAGTAAACTAAATTCCACGGCTTTCAAGTTCACATAGAAAATTGCTAATGTAATGTACGTGAATACGTAATGTGAGTGAAGATCGGCGTATGCGATATAATCGTTTCGGTTTTAAATGGAATCGCGCTGGAACTCGTCCGGGAGCAGTGTCGCGCTCGGTAGCTTCACTAGCGGGGCACGAGCAGGGTGTCGACGGGTGTGATTGTGTGATGTACTGTCGATTACTCGTATATTAGTTGGGAGATTAGAGTGGAACAGAAGAAAAATTAATTTCGTGGTTGTTTTAAATTGATTTTTATTGTTTTATATTGATTTTTATTGTTTTAAATTGATTTTATTAAAAATATTGGTTTTTTGTTAAGAGTTTTTACGACGTAGGGCATTTCATACCAATTTTCAAGCCCTGGTTTTTCGAAACGCCTGAACCGATTTTAATTAAACTTCATACGCATAAGCAGGATACAAAGGTCTAAAAAGTTAGTTAGGAACATTTTCGAAAAATATTGTTACAGACAAATTAGACCGATTTTAAATTTTCGAAGATTGCCAGTTACTTATCTGTTTCTAAATAAGATATTTCGAAAATGTTCTTTACTAACTTTTTAGACTTTTGTATCCTGCTTATGCGTATGAAGTTTCATTAAAATCGGTGCAGTCATTTCGAAAAACAAGGGCTTGAAGTTTGTTTGAAATGCCGTACGTCATAAACGCTCTTAATTAATATATGTATTTCGCGCCTGCTGCGGCCGGGAGAGCGGAAGAGATCTCCCGCAGCCTCCTTCTGCGACACGACTGTTTCACGGCAGGTGAGTCGTGAAAGGAGTTTTACGTGACGCCAAGGAACTTGGTGCGTCAGTACAGTACGGGTAGTAAGGATGCCGCGTGTGCGTACGATTGCGTGTTGTGTAAGCGTGGGAATGTAGCGTGGCGCGGGCGCGGGCGGCGCGCTCACGTAGCGTGGCGCATGTGACGGGGAAGGGTTGCGAGTTGGCTACTGCGGCGCGGGCGCGGGCGGCGCGCTCACGTAGCGTGGCGCGTGTGACGGGGCAGGGTTGCGAGGCGGCTACTGCGGCGCGGGCGCGGGCGGCGCGCTCACGTAGCGTGGCGCGTGTGACGGGGCAGGGTTGCGAGTTGGCTACTGCGGCGCGGGCGCGGGCGGCGCGCTCACGTAGCGTGGCGCGTGTGACGGGGCAGGGTTGCGAGTTGGCTACTGCGGCGCGGGCGCGGGCGGCGCGCTCACGTAGCGTGGCGCGTGTGACGGGGCAGGGTTGCGAGGCGGCTACTGCGGCGCGGGCGCGGGCGGCGCGCTCACGTAGCGTGGCGCGTGTGACGGGGCAGGGTTGCGAGGCGGCTACTGCGGCGCGGGCGCGGGCGGCGCGCTCACGTAGCGTGGCGCGTGTGACGGGGCAGGGTTGCGAGGCGGCTACTGCGGCGCGGGCGCGGGCGGCGCGCTCACGTAGCGTGGCGCGTGTGACGGGGCAGGGTTGCGAGGCGGCTACTGCGGCGCGGGCGCGGGCGGCGCGCTCACGTAGCGTGGCGCGTGTGACGGGGCAGGGTTGCGAGGCGGCTACTGCGGCGCGGGCGCGGGCGGCGCGCTCACGTAGCGTGGCGCGTGTGACGGGGCAGGGTTGCGAGGCGGCTACTGCGGCGCGGGCGCGGGCGGCGCGCTCACGTAGCGTGGCGCGTGTGACGGGGCAGGGTTGCGAGGCGGCTACTGCGGCGCGGGCGCGGGCGGCGCGCTCACGTAGCGTGGCGCGTGTGACGGGGCAGGGTTGCGAGGCGGCTACTGCGGCGCGGGCGCGGGCGGCGCGCTCACGTAGCGTGGCGCGTGTGACGGGGCAGGGTTGCGAGGCGGCTACTGCGGCGCGGGCGCGGGCGGCGCGCTCACGTAGCGTGGCGCGTGTGACGGGGCAGGGTTGCGAGGCGGCTACTGCGGCGCGGGCGCGGGCGGCGCGCTCACGTAGCGTGGCGCGTGTGACGGGGCAGGGTTGCGAGGCGGCTACTGCGGCGCGGGCGCGGGCGGCGCGCTCACGTAGCGTGGCGCGTGTGACGGGGCAGGGTTGCGAGGCGGCTACTGCGGCGCGGGCGCGGGCGGCGCGCTCACGTAGCGTGGCGCGTGTGACGGGGCAGGGTTGCGAGGCGGCTACTGCGGCGCGGGCGCGGGCGGCGCGCTCACGTAGCGTGGCGCGTGTGACGGGGCAGGGTTGCGAGGCGGCTACTGCGGCGCGGGCGCGGGCGGCGCGCTCACGTAGCGTGGCGCGTGTGACGGGGCAGGGTTGCGAGGCGGCTACTGCGGCGCGGGCGCGGGCGGCGCGCTCACGTAGCGTGGCGCGTGTGACGGGGCAGGGTTGCGAGGCGGCTACTGCGGCGCGGGCGCGGGCGGCGCGCTCACGTAGCGTGGCGCGTGTGACGGGGCAGGGTTGCGAGTTGGCTACTGCGGCGCGGGCGCGGGCGGCGCGCTCACGTAGCGTGGCGCGTGTGACGGGGCAGGGTTGCGAGGCGGCTACTGCGGCGCGGGCGCGGGCGGCGCGCTCACGTAGCGTGGCGCGTGTGACGGGGCAGGGTTGCGAGTTGGCTACTGCGGCGCGGGCGCGGGCGGCGCGCTCACGTAGCGTGGCGCGTGTGACGGGGCAGGGTTGCGAGGCGGCTACTGCGGCGCGGGCGCGGGCGGCGCGCTCACGTAGCGTGGCGCGTGTGACGGGGCAGGGTTGCGAGGCGGCTACTGCGGCGCGGGCGCGGGCGGCGCGCTCACGAAGCTGACGGCGAACAGCGCCTGGCAGGCCGCCTTGGCCGCCAGCTTGCGCGCCTCCTTCTTGTTAGGCGCTGCGAGGAAACACAAAATGTATCTATTATACATTCATACACATGAATATCTTATGTAAATGGTACAACACAAGCTACCCGCAGTATTCTCTCCTTCCCCCTTAATTCATTCAAATATTGTCTATAAAAGATCGCTTGTAGCGATAAGACCGCCCATTGTGCCACCCCTTGTAAAATTTCTACATTTATGTGTATTTTTATTATGTAAAGAGTATTCCATCTATCTATCTAAGGTTCTGAAGGGGATTTGAAACGAACTATACCTGATATATGACAATAAGTGTCCCCACTGTGAAAAATAAGCAAATTTTACAGGGAAGTATGGTCACACTCCAACCGCTATGACAGTATGCCCCTTGTTGACAATCAAAATCAAATTGCGTGTTAAAAATAATAAAAGTTGTTCAATTGTTAATATTTCGCTGACATATTCATATTTTGAGGAAAATAAATCACACAAGCAATACTAATTTGTTTCACAAGAACGGTCAACTAGCCTATCTATTGGCGAATGTTTCGCAATGGACTACTAGTAAATCATTATCAAAAGACAGTCTTGTATAAATTATTTAGGTTTGAAATTAATTTTGACATATTTGCTCTAGTCGCTTGTACGGGTGATCCACAGTAAGTAGTTTTATTTTAATTTTTTCCTTTTTAAAAACGTTGCCCCACACTAGGAATCTCTCCTGTATAGTGTGTGCGTTTACAAACATTTAAAACTCACAAACACAAATAGCCAGACCCGGAACAACTACTTGTAGGTCATACAAATACACGCGACACGTATTACAGAACGTCACTCAATACTCGTATTACTTAAAACTATATTGAAGCCATCTGATTGGTTGAAACTAGTTTTAAGTAATGCTTGAGTATTGAGTGACGTTCGAAGATTACACAGGGGCAACGCTGCGGGCGGTGGGCTAGTAGTGAATATAGTCTGAAGTCGCACTCACCCTTGCCGATGTAGGTGGCGCCGTCCACGTCCACGCCCATGGTGAACAGCATGTTCTGCGGCCGGTCGCCCTCCACGCACAGCTCGCGGTACTCCAGGTGCGGCCGCATGTACGTCAGCAGCATGCACGGGTGCATGGCGCCCGCGCCCGCCGGCAGCTCCTTGGCCTTCTTGCTGCCCAGCTCCGTCGGGCTCTCCGACGTCTGCAAGGGGGAAACTTCGTCATGGGGATTTCCTGCGTTCGAAACCTAAGTCAAACGTCAATAAAAGATGTTAATCATCAATTCCAGTTATGTTTAAGAACGTTCTCATTCTAAGCTCAGTCAGACTCATTCTTTCAAAAATACAATCAATTTACCAACATTTTTTAAAGTTTCTGACATTGATTGTCGCCGAATAAAATTGTCGGATTAAAGGTTTTAGAAGTACGAGAGTTGACCTGAAGTTAAAATTTACCCGATTTTCTCCTAAACTCATGAGTTGTAATTATAAAGAATTTTAACAAACCGTTTTGTTTACATTTCTATCAAATTAGATTGAAACACAGTCAGCTATAAGGTGTATTTGTTTTTTGCTGTAAACCAATAAAGGCATTTTTCTTTCTTTCTTTCAGTTTGATAAGACTGATGAGATATCTATTTCCAGCAGGAGACATTTATTAATATATTAAGTATTTCCATATTCGTAAACAGGCACCATCAGTAGGGACTCGTCATCTCTTAGCAGTCATGCTCATGGCTTATTTTAATTTAATTTTTATCTTTTTATTACAGACGCTTTTGACGTTTTGCATCGTTCTCACTATTTTAACATGAATGGCGTAACCAATATTTTGTAACCACATGCTAATTTAAAAGAGTGACCATGGAGTATCTTGCCCGCTCTTCTCCACAGGTAACTACTAAGCTTTGGAATGGGCAACTAGCTTCATGTTTATGACCACCCCTTGACAATTCAAAAGTGCCTGTAATTGATTTATTTGAAAGAAATGCTTTGAGTTTGAGTTTCCCAGAACACACACTCCAATTTAGTATTATATAAACAAGTTAATCATAACCAGTAGTGACACTTATGGGCGGGTGGCGGCGGCGCGGGCACGTACCGAGAGCGAGGAGGGCTTGAGCTGCGGCACCTTGTGTCCCTCGTACTCCCACTCGGTGAACAGCTTGTGCAGCGCGAAGGACGCGAGCTGGATCATCGGCAGCGCCTCCTCGTCCGACACCACGTCGCCGTTCGTGGAGCCCGAGTCGGGGATGACCAGGGACGTCGCTACAAACGGAATATTATGTTATCTTTCGTCGTATCCGTGACCTTGCTTTTTCAATTTTCAATGGACATCAACAGGGTTCATATGATTAGATCCAAAAGCATCTCATTAAAATATAAACAAATGTATTAGAACACGTACCTGAGAATGACAATTACAAGTGCCATGTACAAATTGAGTGCTTTAATTTGATTATTTAAATACTTGAAGCCGAAACTCTAATTTTAAATCACCCACCAGATGGTTTTTATTTGTGAACTGAGGGTTATTTTTTTAACCTGATTAATCTTCAATTTTTCAATTACAATGTAGAAAGAATAATTGTTGGAAAAAGTGGTGAGATATAAAGTTAAAACCTCCAAACTGCAGATGAATGTTTCTAATTCACTTTGGTGAGTGATTGCGTAAGAGTTTAATATGAACAGGGTTTATTTCAGACTATAGGTACGAGTTTCCATCGGTAGCATATCCATCTTGCCGACTCAACTCCTTCTCACTTAAACCACATCTACTTTCGTATAGTTTGGGTAACTATTGCCGGAGCTAAGTAATAACGGCATAAGTTAACTCACTACTGTCACTGTTGATCACTTTGTTCATCTTCTTTATGATGAGGTCTCGTATCGCCTGCTCAGCGGCTGCGTTGCGGGCCATTAGCTTGTTGTCACCTAGGAAATTGAACAAGTTATGTTATTTATCAATGGTTTCTGAGGATAACAACAGCATTTAACATCACGCATAATAATTAATTGTGAAAGTAATAATTATGCATATTACTTTCACATTTCCTCATATAGACAGTACTAGCTGTTGCCCGCCACTTCGTCTGCATGTGTATTGTGTTTCATAATTTTTAATACAAATATCGAGGGGCCTCAAGTCTGCTATTACAATAGTGTCAGAATGGTCGATTATTGATTTTGACAAGTTTGGTAATCTACTATTATAATGGCGTCATTATGACTTTCCAATGGTGGACCACTGACACTACATTGAAAGAAATTGCATTTATTGGTAATCTCGTACATAATGACAAATGAATGACATTTCTACTAATGGGTTTTATAATAATGGCAATACGACAATGCCATTATAACACAATTCTATTACGAGAACATTGACCGACCAATTATCGACCATTAGCTATGAATTTACCAGATTACGAACTTACAATGGGATCGTGTTGGAATGAATGAATTTATAAAAATAGCAGACTTGGGGCCAAGGATGAAGAGTAGCCTATGACCTTCTTCAGGTGCCTTAATACCTACCTGTCAAATTTCATAACGATCGGTTCAGTCGTGTAGGCGTGAAAAGCTCTGACATAATTAGAGACTTACTTTCGAATGTATAATATTACATTAGTATGTAAGTCTGTATGTGATCTTACCGTATCCCTTGTAGTTGTTGCCATCAATAGTGAGGTCTGCGCAGAAGTTGTGCGCGTTGCTGGGCTTCTTGTAGTACTGGTTGATGGCCGAAGGCTCCACTTTGAATTGCTGCCGGAAAATACATTAATGTAAACTCGTAGTCAATAATGCAATTGGAAAACATGTAGACTGTAATGCGAGATACGCTGGCGCGATGAAAATCCGCTACGGTCTAGATGTGGCCGGGGTTTATGTGGCGGGGTACAGCGAAGAGCATCTTTCACTGCCAAACAAATATCAATCATGCGTTGAAATGCGCTCTCGGACTAATAAAAAAACGTTCATTAGTACGAGTGCGCATGCGGACAGAGGTGAGCGTCTCTCGATTAATTATTTTCGAGTTGTGTTTGAAATGCAATGTTCATATTTTTTTAGCAGTTAAAACCGCGCTGCGCTGCGCCTCGCAAGTTGTTCGCCGGCCGTTAGGAAGAATTTTTAATCACTATCCTTTAAATGATAAAATAACAAAATACGTGTTTTTTTTTTCTTTTAGTATCATTCAGTATAAAATATTGACATATGGCATCACAATGTTGTCTAAAAAAGTTGTACGGTTGTGCGTACCTGCCGCGGGTATACATCCCCGCTGCCCCCTTGCCCCTTACTCTCATTCAGCATACTATACGCGGCAAGCATAGCATTTTATTCAACGTAATTATGACTTTGTAACCACGCTGAATTGATCATAAAAAAAATTGAATAGGTATATTATTAGACCATTTTTGTTTTCTAACATTATGTCATTGATCTGTGAAAAATCTCATGCCTAGAACAAATTTGAATGGTTATTAAAAAATCTTCCTGTATACACTATGAGAATTCGTTTCCCTGACTGTATACTGCACTGGTGATTGGTGGAAGACCACAACACTAACATTAGCCACCTGTTCGTTGGGCATCATCTCGTTGAGCACCATGAGGGCGTTCTTAGGCGTCAGCAGGCGTCGCAGGTTCTCGTTCTGGCGACGCCGGCGTTCCTTATTGCTCACTTTCTTCACTGTAAACCAAATAATAGAACATCACGCCTGCATTTTTATAAATGATAGGCAGAGGTAAAAAGTACACCATCATTTCACCAGTTAGTTAAAAGGTCTTGAAAGTAGACTACAAACCGATAGAGATGTGGTCAATATTACACAAATTCACGATATTTTCTAATAACGTCATCAAAATTCTACTCCGAATGTTTAAATAAGTTTTGTTAAAATCAAAAACCAAAATACTTATGTGAACTGAGGGACCACACTGGGAATTCGCGAAATGAAAATTAGCTAAAATTTTGCGTCAGTTTGTGTAAAGTGTAACGATTTTCATTTGTTTTTATACTTACTCATTTTATTTTAATCTTGATTTTAATATTACTTGCTATTTTTTTAATTTAATTTAGTTTTAAGCCTGATTTGTTTTTGATTTAATAATTTTATTACATTTTGTTTTTATTCTCATTTTATGTCAGTCTTACCTCCTGGCAGCTTGCTCTTCATCCAGTGCGGGCGCGAAGCCAGGCTGGTGTCGTCGTCCTTGGACATGGCCGACACGTCCGCGTCCACGTCGTCCATCTTCACGTCGTCCTCCTTCTGCAGTTGCGGCTAAATAAATGACGCACTAAGTCAAGTTCCTTTCACATAATTATGCTAAGATCATTAGGCTTTTACGTGCTGTAGTGTAGGCGTTTATTTTTTGAATGATCAGAAACAACTACTTAATTGATTTCGCGTATTCTGAGCTTTTTGTGTTGATATAATTCAATATCCTGGATTCTACTTAAGCTGGATTTTTCTGGGCTTTGTATAAAAGATTTATTCTTATAAGCATCTATACTAACTCTATACTAACACTGCCTATATAATCGCGCAAACGTTCGGAATAGACTGCGAGCATGAGTGGCGAGGGGACTTGGTGCGTCGAAGACATGGAGCTTAGGGCATCGCTATGTTATAGTATGTTACTGCCAAGCGCTACTCTACATAGTCGTGTAAGGTGTTCGAGGAGTCGCACAGTGTCGCAGGTCTATACACTCGGCTCACCTGAACTGGCTGCAGGTTCTGTTGCTGCTGCTGTTTGCGCATCGACTGCCCGAACGTCTAACGACATAGTACATATTGAGACACCAAGCATTCGCAACGTCTACTTAGGTATAATCCTTCAACAAGCCCACGACGATAACATTCAGATAGAATCAGTGCAGTCAGATCGTTCAGCCAAACGCTCATGCACCGACTCCCATCCGCGTCAGATAAAATACGGTCTGACGGACAATATAAAACACACAAGGGCGACTTGGGTTCGTACTAGAAAGCAGCTCATAGTGTGGCGAACCGTATTTTGTGGGATGCGGATCGGATGCAGGACATATTGCACCGATATCGCAGAAAGATTAAGATACTCACTGATGAGCAATGTTTTGGCGTGGGTGTAGGGTCTTGCCAATGCTTCCAGTCGCTGTCCGATTGCAGCCCGCCCGACACCAACTGGCGTCATTCAGCCGAGTGGGAGATGCGCTCCACCATTCACTCGCTAGCACATTCACGCATCCAAACGTATCAAATTAAACCGTACGAGGAAACAGTATACTGCCGCCGAAAATTCAGCCAATGAGAGTTATAAATGAAAAGTGCGCGGGTAACAAATAAAAAGAGCTTTGGGATTTAAGAAGCAAACATAAAACTGTAGAAAATAAGGCACTGTTTGGAGTAAATCAATTTTCCGTCATCTCATACACAGTGATGGTGGGCTCACATCACCCATCAACATCCATATTTCTATCATGTCTGTCACCCAGTAAAATTGCAACCTCATCGTTTCACCAATTGGAGACCATAAGGCATTATTGCATCAAGAAATTTCATAGTTACAATTTCAGAGGGTTGTCACATGTTAGAAATCCGGAGCAGCTTACGTCTACTTAAGTCTAGAGAATGCTGTATGTTTACGAATTATTTGCTTCGTGTCCATACTACTTTCTCAAACCACAGAGCTATCCTCTGAGAGTCTCGCATCGACACCTTGTGAACATCTCACCACAGGCGCGTTAATCATTGAACAGTGCAAAGCCCTGGTGGATACCGAACATCGTAAGAGACGGTGAGCAAGTTTCTGTCTTGCATTTATCTCATATGATGTTAGGAGAAGATGTGCAGGACTTGAGCTCAGTCAGAGGGTAGCTGAAGACTTTATGTGGCCAGTACCAGGGATCTCGGGGCTCGCCAAAGCACTGTGGTAACAGACATTACGAATTTATATAAATTATTTTATTACTCTTTTATTTTTTTTTACTCTTTGTTGAGTGGCAATAAAATTTACATAATATAAGAAATAGGTCACTTCTGGAAATATGCGTAGTGTCAATAGGCTAATTTAATAGGAGAGGCTATTACAAAGTATGACTCTAACTTTGAGGCTGCTACTGAGAATTCGCTAACAGAAAACCCCAATAGACCAGGGTTGATAAAAATCATAATTTTGTTATGACAGATTTTTTACATTATTAAAAAAACTATTAAGTAAGTAAATCATGTTTCTTTTTTATCAATTTTTCTCATTTGGTTGTGAGAATGACTGGCCGAAAAAAAAAGATCCTATTTGGCAGCATTATACTGAAATACATGATTTACTTAAATAAAAAGGGATCTAGGGCAGATTGCAATAAATGCCATAAAGAGTCACATACAATTCTAAGAACCATGAACTTTTATGAAAAAAATCAAGTTTGATTTAAATCATTATTTTTATCAAAAAAATCACTTGACTAAATCATGATTTAAATCAAACGATTCAATAAATAATTGAAATGAATCAACCCTGAATATGCCTACTTGGAAAGTCAAACCCAGCATGCTCCGCTATCTCGCTAGCAAGACTGACAAGACAAGGCAGCTGCATACAATATTTTATTGTAACCCTTACCCTTTTTTAAAAGTAATTCAAGAAGAATTAATTGTAGTAAACAAACCTTATTTATTAAAAGATATAAATACTATTCAGAACATTTAAATGCAATTTACAACAATTAATAAAATCGTCTACTTATCATTTATTTTTTTACCATCCAGAGACGTTCAGTGGATAAATAAAAATAATTTGATTGAATTTACCTCCCCAGCAGCTACAAATTGGCCCGGTGTGTTGTAGCGCCCGGAGAATCTAGTGTTATCTGTGAAACACAAGAGAAATGTGATTGATTGATTATCATAGTATAGGGAAATGTCAAGAGAAAACCAAACAAAAAGAAGTGTAGAAGCTATAAAAAGGATAATTATTGAGTATTGAACTTGTCACCAACCCACGATCAAAGTCCCGGGACTTTGAGGCTTCTTAGAATAAAATTAGAATGGAGTTAATTTTAGCTGCTAGAAGTATCAATAAAAAAATCAATACGTTTCTGATTTTTAACCGACTTCCAAAAAGGAGGAGGTTTTAATTATGTTCGGCTGGAACTCCTTTTTAGGGTTCCGTATTCAAGAAGGAACCCGTATAGTTTCGCCATGTTCGTCTGTTTGTCCGCGGCTTAGCTCAGAGTCTTAGTAATAGAATGCTGTAATGGCATGGGTATACATATAATCACGCCGACAAAGTGGTAAAATAAAATCCCTTGCACTTAAAGTGGCGATGATATTAAAAAAACCGGCCAAGTGCGAGTCGGACTACGCACAATTAAAGGTTCCGTAGTTGAGATGAATTAATCCCAAAAACAAACTTAACATTCTAGTTGAAAAACATGTTCTCCCATACATCGATATACCTACGCCACGGTCAATTTTCCAACGGCAAATTATGTAAGTTTGTAATCGTTTTTAGGGTTCCGTAGTAAACAAGGAACCGTTATAGTTTCACCATGTCCGTCTGTCTGTCTGTCCGTCCGTCCGTCTGTCCCCGGCTTAGCTCAGAGATGCTTAGTCCTAGAAAGCTGTAATTTGGCATGGGTATACATATTAATTACGCCGAGAAAGTCGTAAAATAAAACCATGAAAACATTATTTTTAGGGTACCTCCTTTGCACGTAAAACGGGGATGATATTTTTTTTTCTTGTCTAATACATAGTGTGGGGTATCGTTGGATAGGCCGCGTATAGCATAAATATTGTGGGTTTGTGAAAGCCATTTTTCAATTCTGAGATCCGTTTGCGTAATATTAAGCTTTAAAGTGCAATTTTTTGCTAGAGTCAAGTGTCCCCCCTGCCAGCTAAATGGCTGGTTTTGGATATGTGAAAAAATTAATGACAGTACCTATATAACGAAATTAAAAGGAAAACTATCACAGCTAAGTAGGGTTTACAAGTTAACTAGTAATAGTCGACCAACTTAAATTTGCAGTTGAAGAATTGACCGTAACGTATATCGATGTATGGGAGAGCATGTTTTTCAACTACAATGTTAAGTTTGTTTTTGGGATAAATTTATCCTAACTACGGAACCCTTCATTGTGCGTGGTCCGACACGCACTTGGCCGGTTTTTGTTTTTATGTGATAAAACTAAAAATTAACAATTTTCGGACTTTTTCCTTTTACTTGTGCTGTGAGACTTTGCTTCTTGCCAAATTTCATGATTTTAGGTCAAAGGGAAGTGCCATACTCGCAATTTTTTTTTATGTGATAAAAGTACAAATTAACAATCTTCGGACTTTTTGCTTTACTAGTGCCGTGAGACCTTGCTTCTTGGCAAATTTCGTGATTCTAGTTCAAAGGGAAGTACCTTACAGGTTTTGATTTATTTGCATATCAACTTAGAAGCTTGATTTTTTTAGAGCTCCTAGGGACCATAGACCTATGTATTTGATATTAATTTCAACTTGATCCTACACGCGTTCCTGAGAAAAAGGGTCTTGACAGACAGACAGAGACAGACGGACAAAAAAGTGATCCTAATATGGGTTCAGTTTTTTCCTTTTGAGGTACGGAACATTAAAAACATAAATTATGAGTACTGGAATGGTGTTTATACTTATCAGTTATTAATTTACCCTTACACAAAAGATATGAGATAAAATAACATGAATATGAACTACTTAGACCAAGATAGTTAATAATGAACAATCTTGCAGCTTTATTAAAACAGATAATATTTGTAAAATTTCAAGTTAAAGACATCAAATAAACAACTAGCTGTTGTCCGTAACTTTGTTAACTAGTAAACCCCTTAGCATTGACATTAAACACCCATTAAAAAAGAAAAATAATTCACGTCCACTATAAAAGCAGCCGAGCAGCACACACTATGGTTGTCAAAACATTATTTTACCTTTTAATTTTGTTATCAGTATTTTGTGTTTCACAAACTGTGTCCAAATGAATGTTATTGTTTGTTTTTTTCTTTAAGCAATTTAATTAGAGTTATATCAATATTTTAGTTTGAAGTCGGTTTAAATAATTAGTCAGTAAATAAAACAGTTAGTTTGTACAGTATTTCGCAGATAGTCATAGTATTCTGCCCCTAAGATGACCCTCTGATCAGATGATGCAACTTACAGCATTTTATTGCATTTTTATGAAATGAAAAAGAGGGCCCCGAATTGAAATACATAATTTCTAACTATGTCTAAGGCCCGTATTACAGAACCTCACTCAATACTCAAGCATTACTTAAAACTAGATTCAAGCCATTTGATTGGTTGAAACTAGTTTTAAGTAATGCTTAAGTATTGAGTGACGTTCTGTAATACGGGCCTAAGATTAGTTTTTCAATAAAAGTGTAGTCAATATGGTCAGATAAAATGGAACCTGAGCAAAATCCATAGTTTTTCAACAAAGCATCTGTGAGCTTAGTGTTAGCAATAGTTTAAAAATGATGTACCTGTTATTACCACGTTGACAACCGTTTCTAAGCTCGAAAACACTTATTTTACGATGTTTAGGCAGACTTCAGCGGTAACATCAATGAACTAAACTAAAATTATTGCGAATTTGCGACTACAGGGCGGGCGAGAGTCGAAAAAGATCAATACTGCGCGACCGCGTATTGTTAGTCATTCTCTCAAAACGGAGCATAAATCCAAAGGATCACTTAGTGCAATACGGAGCAATCATTTTAGTGCATTCATTTTAAAAACACGGCTAAATATTCTAGCTAACGTAAAAATACCATTTTCTTAAATAAAATTTTGGCAGGTTACAACAGCTAGGTTCGGAGGGATAATTCAGACATTTTAACTCACATTGTTTATTGAACGCCATTTTAATGACTTGCTGAAATAGCTTGATCGGTTTAAAAGCACTTATTTTGTTCACTTAAAACAAAATTTCGGAAAAATGAATCAGCACTGTGTTGATTCAACGCTTTCGACGTCAATTATTAACAATAAAGATGGCGGCGTTGGCGCACCGCGCCGGCCCGCCGCCGCCGCCGGGCCTATAATCAATACAATCCATGGAATTAGTAAGTACTACTGAAACATATTGTGAGAAATAGAAGGGTGCACTGCGCTGGATAGTAGTGATTGCTAGTTGGTGCATTCCTTGATGGATGATAGTCTAGCTAATTTGCATCATTTTTGATCACGATAACTTGGGATTCAAAAGGGGTTTTTCGGAGGTATATCGTACTTTCTAAGTATTTTTGGTAATTTCCCACCTCTCGACAGTATTCGGAGAAAATCCTGGGAAATCTAAAAATACTAGGATTCAATCACAGCACAGAGTACATTATATTATTGTTTATTATCCTTAGAAAACCAATATATCAAAAAATAACGCATACCTACCTCTACAAATTAACCGTATATTTCATGTTATGATCGTATACTATCATAAAATTATAATAGTTATGATTTTTGAAGTGAAAACTTCTTTCTATGCGCAATTTGCGCTCATTCTGAACAGTAAACGAAATTGAACCTTCACGGTCGGGTTGGTGGCGCTGAAACTGATATACTGGGGTATACTCGGCTCCAGTCAGTCCTAAGTGTTCTGAGAGTCAGTCGGTGACTCTGAATTATAGATAATACACTTTATTCTGAATCACGTATATTCGGCGCAAGTTACATAATATATGCTCTGTGGGCTCGGCGCTGAATCGCGTATAATCGGCTCATAAAAGTTTGCACTTCAATGATACACATCAATGCTTCTATCATCTGTGGTCATGAGTACACATCCTCTTGATTGACGTGAATTCGTGAAAAGGGACGGAAGTGTGTAATCCTGTTACATACTTCCGTGACAGCTTGAGCATGGAATAAGTAAGTACTTTTGAATAAGGTTGATGTGGGCAAATCAGTCTTCAGGACATTCCGCACACATGCATTTACTATTCATTCCAGAATAGTTACGCTATTACCGATTCGGTCGATAAAACAGGATCAGTTTTTAATTACAACTTAAGAGGAGGAGATAACTCAGGGAAACCACCTTTTCAGAAATAAAGTATATTGGGGTACTTGTACAGAAACACTTGTAAACAGTTTAAGTTTAACACAGTCATGTAAAACATTGGGAACGAAAACCCTAAATAATAACCTTACTCGCAACGGCCAGGCGAGAGAAAGAGACAGATTATTCTGCATATCGTGACAGGACGCGACCGCGGGACGCTCGCACTGGACGAAGTTGTTTATACTTGCTACAAACTATATTTTAAATGGAGCAACGCTGTCTACAAAAATCAAAACTGACGTTTGAAGTTTAGTTACTTTCTGAACTCGAAACATCTTACTAGAATGTTGTAGTCTGTGCTCGAAACTCAACAGACGACAAGTGATTTTTGTGTGGTTTAAGATCATATATGTACACACGGCTACACATCAAGCTATACAATTCCAGTTTACGCTGATCTCGCACTGTACGGAAATCTTATACAATGCGAGATCAGCTTATACTGGAAATGTATAGCTTGATGTGTAGCCGTCTGTACATATTTATTAATTTAAATAACAATATTCTTTATCCTTTTTGTTTCAGTGTACTAATAGTTGTCCACAAGTATCACATTATATTCATTATGTAATCAACATTTTATTGGATTTCGTTTTTGTTTTTTTTTTTTGTTTTCTTTCTCCGCATGTTATCTCTCAACATATCTGACATTGGCAGAATAGTCGACAACGGTACCAGAGCACAATAGAATAGAATAGAGAATAGAGTGCTGCCGTTTCACAATACGACTTTCTGAGTAAGCATAATATGTAGTTGAATGTGTGTTTCAATGGATTTTTCTATCTGTTAAAACCAGTTGATACTGAATTAATTATTGTAAAAAATATGTAACGTCAAAATAGACAACTGGGAAAATCCGTCTAATAACAAAGGGGCTAAATTGTCAGACACCGGAATTACCCCATTGCAGATATCATAAACATTTTTCATCTATCATATTTATTTGTTTTTGCTTAATTAAGTCGACCCAGAAAGGTATGTGTTATACCTACTATTGTTATTTTTCTCTAGAACTTTTGAACAGATTTTGTGGCATAAGTTTTAAGTCACTTGATAACTAACACTAGCTAGTATTAGCACCTTTATACAACTGGCATGTCCTAGAACCAAAAATTCGAAGACATGTGATATCTACCAACCAACTACCACTGCTACCCGTTTACTCGTGAACATGATGCTTACAACTGGCACTGTGCCGAAATAACTAGAACTCGAACTAAATTCAAAATGATAATTATTTGTCCCGTTTCAGACTGAGATATATGCCAGTGACCTTGAGTGTTTAGCTTGCGTGTTCTGTACTGAGCTCACGCAGCCAGTAATAGGACTCGCCCATCAAGGAGTGCTGTCCCTAATTTGACGCATTATTCATTTATTAAACACAAAACAAAAGGTATTTTAATAAAATGCGTATACTAAAAGATCAATAATAAAAATTTAAAGTAAGTAGTAGTTAGTAAGTTTTTATTTTGATTTTATCTATTATGTTTTCTCTTCTACTCTTACACACGTTGTCTACATCTCTTCGTCTACTTTCCCTGTCGCAGGTATGCTGGAAGAGATTTCTTTAGAAATAAGCATCACCTTTGTACGTATTTTTCCGTTCCTATTTTTCTTGTCTGTATATATGTATGTGTGTACATAAACTGTTAAATAAATAATAAAATAATAATTAAATTATCTTTAAATAGGTGAAGGTTTCAGAAAAATACGCTTGCTAGATTTTGCGCCATTCTCAGTTTTTTACCCGCGTTAGACATAACTTTACAAATTAATTTCACTATGTAATATAAACTTAATCTAAAATATTCACTTAGTAAGTTATTGAGAAAATACTCATTTTTTCATATACTATATTTTTTTCAAATCGATAACACTTTAGACGTGATCGTCAGTATAAAATCAATAAAAGTCGGTTATCGTCGCCATAAGATTTGGCTTATTGACAAGTAAATTTTTAATTTAATTATTATATATTTTTTTTTATATTATAAAATAAAATATTTTCCTATTTTATGCCAAAGAATCAGTATTGCCATACAACGTGGCAATGCTGCCAGCCTTTTGGGCACTTTTCCTGTTGACAGCGATGCAGAAGAGCTTTTCGTTAAACTAAATTCCGCGCCATTTTTAAATAGATAAACCTTTGAGTATTTTTAACATATTATTATTAACATACTATTAGTTTTTAAATTATGTAAATATTTTAGTAAAACATTGTGAACCGACCTCTAAGACCCTGGCCTGTTAAACGAGATATATTCTGATAGAGTGCTCCTCCTTAACGTCAGCCCCGTTGACAGGTGACAGTTGACAGTTGCTTTGACATTTATACATACTGTCCTGTCGTATCAATAAAACAATGTTATCGATAAAACGATGTTTCAATTTCAAAATAAAAAATTTGTACCAAGATTCCTCAAAAAAAACACAAAAACCGCTATATCTTGTGAAGGAAGCGAGATAGAGCAAAAATAACACTTTTTGGGGGGTTTATAAAGGGGTTTCACTAATCAAGACACATCGATCAAGAGGTTCGCAAACCTGAAAAACCTATTTCATATTTTTAAATCACATCATCGATATCATCTATCGATACGAGTGGACAGCATTTAATTACGTCAAGTCAACTGCCAACTGTCAGTTTCGTCAACTGACAGCTGTCAACGGCACTTTCCGTTAAGGGTGAGCGTTTTTTCGGGAAACTACTTCCGGCACCTTTTAGGTGCCAGTAGGGTCTGACCGGTTAAATAAATAAACACTTACAATATTTTTTAAATATTATAAAATTATAAATATTTTATCTAATCAGAATCACTCCTTCGCACAAAAAGTCTGTCGTTTCATCGTTTGTACTGCACCTTAGGGTGTTTTTATTCTGTGATGCGATTTCACTATTCCGTTCCGAACACTAACTTCTGAGCAAAATGTTATTTACAAATTCTTTTATTTTACTGGGTATCTTCAGAATGATTGCTTTACTGTTCACAACGACACATGTAAAAACAATTTTAGTTATTGGTGTTATTATTAATCCATTAAATAAACGAGTAGAGATGTCGTTGCGGTGGTTACCAAGATAATATTTGTTTAATGTTAGTTCAACTAATGATGATATTTGAACGCATCCTAGCTGTCATTCATTGTTAGTTATTTAGAATAATTTTGTAAAAGTTATTTCGAAAACAATTAACTAAACAATCGATTCTTGCGAAGAAAACTTCATGTTAAGGCGTCACGATTTCAAGACTAAGTGCGTGAAAAGAAAGAAGTGTTTTACGATAGTGCAAGAGTTGTTTCCTCAAATGGCTGGAACGTTATGACCAGTAGCATAGCAACTGGTCGTTGTTGATAGTTATTCTATACAAAAATGTTATCTTGTACTCAAGTATCAAGCAGCAGTCGGTATCATACGGATAGTTTGGATTATTTCGTGAAAACAGGTGGGGTTTATTTAATTATTAAGGTAGAAAACTTGAGCCATTTTGACTCAAGTCACGTTGATTCCTTTGACACATTAGTCCAAAACTGTGTGTAAACATTCTGCTAAATTATTGGAAACCAAAACAAACTACACGAAGATGAAAAGGTATCATTATAGTTTGTCATCGAGAATGTTCAATATTTATATATTGTGGAATCTCGTGTTATTACAAAAGTGTGTTGCTATGTTTACATAATTAATGTAAAACTACCACTAACAGGACTATAGAAGAGAAGGATCTTTTAAACAATAGACTGACTATTGTTGTCCTAATTTATAGCTTCATGCAGTAGGTAATTTTTATTCAATACTCATACCAACAGTGTTGTTTAAAAACTTGAAAAAACTATTCATTTAGGTAACTTAGTTACATAGTATTTATCAAATGTTTGATTGTGGATTCTGTTGTTTTACGAAGTTTGTGCCTGAATTCTACCATAAAATACTTTATTAGTTATACTTCTAAATGATTTTGTCAAAACATTCTCTTACAGTGCAGATGTTATAATCCGTGATGTCTTCGGTTCACTGCGTGGTGGTGTGGGAGTGGCAGTGTAATGGACAGTGGCTGCCGCACACTCCAGGCGTCACACGGACCCTGGAGCGAGCTCATGCTAAGAAACTGACGAGAGTAGTGCTTGCGGATGCTGACCCGGCTCTGAGAGGACATTATGTGAACCTCAGGACTTTGACGCAGTGTTTAGATACTCCAGGTATGTTGTAGTTAAATTATTAGACCTACTGACTTCCAAGACTGGCAAAAACATAATTATAGTTAATTGTGACTCAATATGAACTGATTGTGCTAGACTTTTTTTATCAATGTGTCATAGAATCCAGGAGTAACTAGTTTTTGGTACTAAAATAAAGACATCAACTAAAATCAACAATTTTTTTTTGTAACTCCTATGAATACTTTTTAGTAAACGTCATTTGAAAGGGAATAGTTTTGAATATTGGTCATAAGATAAAAATCATCTGTCCAGTCATATTCCTATATAATCCTGCAACGGGTTGCAGGATTTTCTATAGTAAACTCTGCCATATTTCTGAGTTGAATCAATACAAAAGAATGTTATTATGGAGAGAAGACGTCATTTGAGCCGAGAAGAAATGATCAGAGCTGTGGGAATGTTGGAAGCTAGTTCTCAGCAACGTGCTGTGGCAATCGCTTTGGGCACTACACAGAATGTTATAAATCGACTTTGGACACGTTACCACATCACTGGCAGCGTGGCAGTGCGACATGGAGGACGAACTAGCTAACATCACCACACACAGACAAGATCGTTACATACAAATTACTGCTTGATGAAATCATACAGTGACGGCAATGATGTTGGTTACGAGGCTTCATAGATATTCAGGAATGTTAATAAGCGATCAAGCCATAAAAAATCGCTTGCATGAAGTCAATCTCCGTTTCGAGAACGGAAATTGACTTCATGCAAGCGATTAAGGCCTCTATGGGTATCACCTATAATGTGAACACAGAAATTAGGCAAAAGAAGAGTGGCGTTTTGTCTGTTTTTCTGTCTTCTCGAGTCTCGCTTTGGTATGTCGCCAGATACTAGTATCTGTGTCTGCCAGCGGGAGCTCGGGGTCTAGAGCCTAGATTAATTTGTGGGCGTCTCGCGTAATCTCAATGCACAGATTTACGCTGAAACGATTGTATCAGATGTTGTGTAATTGTGTTGTGTACTTGTGTGTGACGTCCACACAGAGTCGTTGCAAACACTTGCCGTAGCTAATATTATCTACGGCCTACCATGGCCTGCTCAATCGCCACACTTGAATCTCATTGAGCACTCATGGGATATGTTTCAAAGAAGAGATATTGAGTATAGTTATAGCATTAAATACTCAGATTATAGAAAAGAGCAGATAGACCGCGCGGAATAATAAAGTGAGGCCCGTTTGTAGAGATGTGTGCGTTACAGCCACGTGACAGCACTATAAGAACTGAGAACAGGTCCCTCTATGTGTGTGTACGGTTGCCAGGATAATTAAAAAATTAGCCATAATATTTCATTACATGAAAAAGAAGTTTTTTTTTCTTAAATCTGCAGGCTTAGCACGAGAACCCTCTCTACGCGTTTTGTCGAAGGAAGACTCAGATTATAGAAAGAAGCAAATAGACCGCGCGGAACAATAAAGTGAGGCCCGTTTGTAGACATGTGTGCGTTACAGCCACGTGACAGCACTATAAGAACATGTGTGTGTACGGTTGCCAGGATAATGAAAATATTAGCCATAATATTACATTACATGAAAAAAAAAAAGTATTTTTTTTCTTAATTCAGTTGTTTTTATTAACAGTATACGTCAAATTAACAATGCATTAAACACGCAATGCAATTAACAATGTATAAACGATACATTTGCGATATATTTTTATTTTGAGACACCAACATTTTATTGTTTTTGGTAAGTAGCTATATTTACTTTATGGTGACGTCATATAACCCATGATATAGCAAATCGACTGATGTAATAAGTATTATAAAATCCATTAACTAGTTACACTTACGAAGACACATACATACTTATAAACATTGTAAAAACTACAATGTTTAAAAATACAAGACGGCATTATTCTGAAATTATCTGTTAGAGCCCGTGACGTACCAACGATGCGACGCTTCGTGCTGTACTGAATCGAGAGTGTATTCGCTTTTGAATTTGTATTTGCTTTGTTGGCCACACTCTCGGTGTTCCGCGCGGTCTATCTGCTTCTTTTCTATAATCTGAGAAGGAAGAATAGACAAAAATGACGTTTCAGTGTAGACAACAGAAAGTTTTCTACTGTCTGTAGCACGGCGATTACAAAATCAAATGTGAAGAGACTTGTCTTCTCTACCCTAGACAACTGTCTACAACGTCGAGCACGACGTACAATCTTTCTCCGATTTTGACAGTTTGGGATAGAAATCGTTCTTCCGAAATAGTCTACATATAGAAGGACCTAGACAAGGATTTGGTAGTTGTTTTTTCGAGTAATTTTAGGCGGTGCTTTGTTGCTTTAACATTGTTGGGTTCAAATCACCGGTATTATTTAAGTTTTTAGATAACCTTCAGAGAAGATGGGAAGACAGCTTCCTTTGCTTGTTTAGCCTTTGATCTCCCGGGAAGTGAGTTCCTGTAGAATTATAGAATAAGCAAGGATATAGGGAACTCGGCCAGGACCAGTCGCCCAAAACTTCTGTAAGTAAATAATAGATTTTTGGTACCTATCAACAATAAAATAAGAAAAACAAAAGCTTTGATCTACTAAATACATTCACAGGGAATATAAAAATCTGAAGAGTCAAAATCTTCTCATTGAACATTTATCTAACTGACTACATCTCGTAGACTCAGTTTTATATGGAGCTTATACTAATAATTACTTACATAAAATATCGATAAACAACAATAAACAACAATGTAAGTACCTAGTTAAAACATAAAGGCTCCCGTAGACAGGCGCGACGCGACGGAGCGACCCGCCAGTCTGCGGTAGCCTTAATGGATACTTACCTACTTTTTGCGTGACGCAATCAAAATAGTATAGTTATGGCACTCTATTCAAATAATGGCTGTAAATTATTCGCAATAAACACAAATGAGTTTTAAAACTTGGTAGCTTTAACTTGTATGCCTTAGATTAAAATGTATAATTTTAAATAGACCATTTGCGTTTTGTAATTGAAGAAAAATTAATTAAAAACACTGCTTCATATATTTGTTTGAGAACGAAACAAATATATGCAATGACATGTTAAATAATTCACCCAATAAATTGGTAACAAAAATTGACATTCAAAATAATTTAAATTAGAAATTAGGACAATAGAGGCAACCTCTAGCTATAATGTACATAATTGCAAAAATAAATCAAATAAAAGTTTAAACTCAGTCAATAGTATCAACCTGGTGCATCAAAATATTCAAGGATTTCTAAACAAAGATTTAGAAGTAGAATTATTTATGAATTTTAACAGTATTGATATTCTTTGTATAACAGAACATTGGCTTAAAAGCCACCAGTTCTTGTTCAATTTTAATAATCACCAGGTTGGTAGTTCGTTCAGCAGAGTAAATGCTATACACGGGGGCTCATTAATTTTAGTAAGTAACCAGCTTAAATTTAAAGACCGTAAGGATATTGTGAGCCTATCTGTTGAGCGGACAGTTGAAATAGCCTGTATAGAATTGGAGCAGTTTATTGTATTAAGTGTGTACAGACCCCCTTCAGGATTGTATGACTGCTTTGAAAGGGTAATGGATGAAGTGTTGCACAAGATTTGTAACTCGAACAAGTCCATTATCACTTGTGGTGATTTTAATGTTAATTTGTTAGAAAACTCAGGTTCTTGTAGTAAAATAATAAGTCTGTTTCAGTCATATAATCTTGTAAACCTGTTTTTGGAGCCCACAAGAATAACCCCTACTAGTGCCACATGCCTAGATAATATTTATACAGATATTATACCAAGCCACAAAGAAATTATAAATTTACTAGATTCTGATCACTGTGGGCAAAGGATTACTATCCAAAACCAAAACAACAAAGTGGCTAAAAAGGATATCACTGTTAACCCCAAAACTGCAAGGCGCTTGGAAGCTTTTAAAGGTAAACTCAGTAACAAATTACCAGTTTCATTTATGCATACTGATCATAATAATCTATATAATGATTTTTTTTATATTTACTGTCAACAATTTAATTCCACGTTTATTCCCAAGACTATCTCGGTTAATAGTAACGCATCTTTCAGTGATTGGGCTACCATTGGTATTCATAAAAGTAGAACACGGCTTTATGAGCTGTACAATGAAAGGTATTATGTAAACACTGATGAATTCAATTTGTATGTTAGAAATTATTCAAAATTATTTAAAAAAGTTTGTTGTATGGCAAAGTCGCGTTATTTGAGTTCGAAGATTAAAAACAGTAGTAACGTAATTAAAACGACTTGGAATATTATTAATAGTGAAACGGGAAGGTCTAGTAACCGAAATACTGACTATAGCCTGTCAATTAATGACAACATAATAAAATCAGACTCACAAGTCGCCGTGGCCTTTGAAAATTTCTTTTCAGATATTCCCGTTTCAACTACTAAATCCCTAAACTCATCACCTTCTGTTGCTGAGTCTTTGCTTAAGGAAAATGTTAATGTTTGCGAGTCGGAATTTCATTTTGAACATATTACCTGTAGAGATATAATTAAAACCTTTCACACTTTAAATGTAAAAAAGACTGCAGATCTGTGGGGTAATTCTGTAGAAGTTGCTAAGTCTATTATAGACATTGTAGCACCTACTTTAGCTCTTATCTTTAATAATTGTATTGACTGTGGGGAGTTTCCTGACCTTATGAAAAACAGTAAAATAATACCGTTGTTTAAATCAGGTAGTACATCAGACCCCTCAAATTATAGACCTATTTCAGTACTACCTACCTTTAGTAAAATTTTTGAGAAATTAATTTTAGACCAATTGCAAAGATTTTTTAATAAACATAAATTACTACATAGCAAACAGTTCGGTTTTACAAGGGGCCGTTCGACTACTGATGCCGGTGTTGAACTGTTAGGACATATTTATAATGCATGGGAAGATAAATGCGATGCCTTGGGCATTTTTTGTGATTTGTCCAAGGCATTCGATTGCGTTTTTCATGAAACGTTAATCAGGAAACTCCGCCACTACGGGATCCGGAACACCGCTCTGGATCTTCTTATTTCATACTTGAGTAATAGGATTCAGAGCGTTGACGTCAATGGGAAAAGATCTCCCGGATCTATAGTAAGAATGGGAGTCCCACAGGGCTCAATTCTTGGTCCTTTCTTGTTTCTTATTTATATTAATGACTTGCCTTACCTCATAAAGGATAATCATGATATAGTGTTGTTTGCTGATGACACTTCACTTTTGTTTAAACTTAAACGTCAGCAGCTGGTTACTGACGATGTAAATAGCGCGATCTCAAAAGTAGTTCACTGGTTTAATGTTAATAATTTACTTCTAAATGAAAAAAAAACCAAATGCATTAAGTTTACGCTACCTCACGTTAGGCAGGTGAAAACTAATGTGTTAATAAAGGGCGAAGAATTGAATCCTGAAGATAGCACTGTATTCTTGGGCTTGACTTTGGATGCTAAGCTTCAGTGGGGCCCACATGTAGATAAACTGTCAAAAAAGCTAAGCTCCGCAGCATATGCTGTTAGAAAAATTCGTAATTTAACTGACATAGAGACAGCCCGTTTAGTGTACTTTAGCTATTTTCATAGTGTAATGTCGTACGGTATTCTGTTATGGGGAAATGCTGCCGACATTCAGACTATCTTTGTTTTGCAGAAAAGAGCTGTTCGATCAATTTATAAATTAAGTCCAAGACACTCTCTCAGAGAGAAATTTAAGGAGATTAATGTAATGACTGTGCCTTCTCAGTATATTTTTGAAAATCTATTATATGCCCATAAAAATATAAAATTATTTAAAAAATACAGTGATATCCATAATATAAATACTAGGAACAAACACAAATTTGTTGTACCTACAACAAGGCTCAAGAAAATAGGTGGCTCGTTTCGATGTCAATGTATACGCTTTTATAATAAACTTCCAAGCCACGTTCAAGATCTAAGCCTTAATAAATTCAAATCATTCATTAAACGTAAGTTGTGCCAGAAAGCCTTTTATACTGTTAAAGATTATATTGAGGACAAAAAGGCTTGGGATTGAGCTGCTCCAATTTTTGTACATATTGAGGTAGTTTATTTTTATTGTTTTTTTTTTTTTGTTTTTGCTAACTTTATTATTTTATAAACAGTGACATTTAATTATTATTTTATACACAATGACAGGAATATTTACTTGTAAAGTATTATATTATTTTAATTATTGTGAATGTGAAGACTATGTGGGTTATTGCATAATATTTTTTTTTCCCTTTCTTTTATTCTCAGTTAGTGTTAATCATGGTCTGGCAGTTTGAGTCATATAAGTGGCCTACCCAAATGGCCTTTCTTTGGTATTGATAGTCGCATCGTTGAGCTCCTTATATTCTGAGTAGAGCTGCACGATTACTGACAAATGCGTGCACTGACTGGTCAGGTCCACTCAACCTGTGTGGTTCTTTCCTCAAAAGACCATTTCAGACACCAATCTACATGGTCTTCACATGATCTGACCAAGATTATGTCTGGACTTTAAAAGAGACTATGACCTCTGAGTTTGTTTCGGCCTTTCTTCTCAGAGTAGTCAGATAGGAAACGCCGACCTCATCTAGTTTTTAAAATATGATTGACGTGTAAAAGTGTTTGTACAAACCTACTTACAGAAATAAAATCATTTATCATTTATCATTATCATTATGAAGCACTAGCATTGCCATGGACAAGTCACTGTCTACGAAGAAACCCGAGTCTAGGTGTGACCTCGTGCTCGCGAAGAAGAGATTACGAGAAGTGTAGACATGCGATGGCTATTCTACAGTAGAGTAGAGATCGAAAACGCCATGCTAAGCCTGCAGTTGTTTTTATTAACAGTATACGTCAAATTAACAATACCCATATAAACGATACATTTGCGATATATTTTTATTTTGAGACACCAACATTTTATTATTTTTGGTAGCTATATTTACTCTATGGTGACGTCATATATCCATGTTATAGCAAATCGACTGATGTAATAAGTATTATAAAATCCATTAACTAGTTACACTTGCGAAGACACATACATACTTATTTATTTATAAACATACCAACCAGAAAAGGCGACAGATAAAACACTATTATCAAAATAAATATTTTTGTAAATCAATACTCCTGTATCCTATACTTATTTCCTAACTTAGGGGTAAATGTTTCAATATAAACTAGCAACACCGAATGATTTTTGTTAAGGTTTTGCGTTTCAAGATGTCACTAACAATAAACACGTAAAATAAATCCAAATAGACAAATAATCAATATTTTACCTATGAAAGATACTCCATCTTATTTCTTTTGTTTTTGGGAACAGTTTTTAAAATGTTTAAAAATACAAGATGGCATTATTCTGAAATTATCTGTTAGAGCCCGTGACGTACTACCGATGCGATGCTTCTTTTTTTTTTTTTATATATGGCATCTCGTAGCAGACCTAGAGAGGCCGTGGCTACTTAACCGGATATTCCTGTGATTGCCTTAAGGTTTTTAAGCTTAAAGCCTCCAGCCAGGGCGTAAAATATATTTATTAAAACTAAACGACAGCGCACTAAGGGCACCCCCTGTGGGGTACGGAACTCGGCTTAGGGCGTCGTTGGGGGATCACAAAATTAGTTTGGGGACGGGCTGGATCAAAGTTTAAATCATGATTATTAACAGGGGTTACTATTAATGCTGCGGCGCTCTCAGCCTCTACCCGGGCGGCTGGCGCATCGACGTGCAAGGGGCGGGGGGGAGGACTTTTATTTAGTCGGGAAGTTCGCGTGGAACCTCGGCGGCGAGGACGGAATGTCGGTTTGTGTAATTTGTGCACTGTACTCGTGGCCCTACTGCTTTCCTGGAGGAGAGTAATGGGGTCATCTGGATCTGAGATAGTATGCCTCGGTCGGCGAGTCTGACTAATGGTAGAAGGCCTATAACTAGCGGCCTGTACAACCAACGGGTTGCGATGACGTTCCGCGGAATCGATGAAACGCTTTGCAATGCGCTTCATAAACTGCTTGATGGTAGGCATCTTAAGATCTACGTGAAGTTGTTCGTTCCGAACGAACCAAGGAGGCTTCGTAATTCTACGGAGAAATCGGTTTTGAAGTGTCTGCATCTTATGGATGTGATGTGGCTTAGCGTGTGCGAAAACTACACAGGCGTAAGTCATGATCGGTCGAATGCACGCTGTGTAAATACGCAATTTGCACTTAAGGGACAACTTGCTGCGTGGGTTGAGTACGGAATGAAGCCTACCGAGAGCAAAACCGGCGCGCGCACGCGCCTGTTTTATGTGCTCTGCGAATGATATGTGATGGTCTAGGACCTCACCGAGATATTTGGCTCGCTTCTCCCAAGGGATAGGCTTGCCGAATATGGTGATCGGTTGGGGGAGGGCGGGTGATCGCCGGGGCCTAGAAAATAGGACCCCCTGGCTCTTATCAGGGTTGACTTCGATCCTCCACTTCCTGAACCAGGCCGCGAGTCTGTTGACTTCGGCCTGGAGGTTGCGGGAGATCATATATTATCTTGCCTGCGGCCGGTGTAGTAGATGGCCGTGTCGTCTGCGAACAGAGCTAACTGCGCCTTTCTACATTTGGGGATATCACTAGTGAATATAGTGAATATCAGCGGTGCCAGCACAGACCCCTGAGGGACGCCTGCGCGGATCGGATGAGGGGAGGATAGTCCACCCTCGATGCGATAGCGGCAGGTGTGATCCGACAAATAGTCTCGTAAGATGAGCACGAGACGATCGGGCACACCGAGTTTGTAGAGCTTATACAGGGTGTTTGGTGCATCGTGTGCCAAATTGAAATGGTCGACTGAAGGAGTCATCCGCTAGCCTTTTAGACCCTTTAACACCCCTCATGCTCTGTGGATTTTGTTTTTATCGACTTTTTATTGTTTTCCAAAAAAAAGACCCAAATTTTACATTCAAATACAGATTTAAAAAAAAATATAAGGCGTAGACTCTGAATTTTATTTTTATTTCGTTGTGTATTGTTTAAGAATACTTTTAAATACAAAATTAGTGATATTAGTCACCTAGTTCTTTTTTAATTCACTCGCAAAGGTAAAACTTAAATTAAAGCTGTACATGTTACAGCTGTTTATAAGGCTAAAAACAAAAAAATCAAAAGCGACCGGAATCTTCCAACTCCCTCATTAATTCTCCAGTATATCCTCTTTCTAATGATGTGCCACATGCCATAAAAGTATTTTAACAACTTTGTGAATTCGCTAGAATTGTGAATCGAGTCACCTAAGGGTAATATTCAAAATTATGATTAAAAAAAAAATCTCGTAAATGATACCTGTCAAACCTATAAATCTACTATCTCATTCTTATGGTTAGGTAAATTCGTGTCTCATATCTGTATCTTTCGTGGGATTTACTTGAAATAAAAAAACAAAATTGCATTTTTAACATTTATTTAATCATTGTTACAAATCTTGCTCAAATTGTTGGCCTCTGTTGCGAATGCAGGCCCGACACCTGTTTTGTATTTCAACAGTTGTTGTACGAAGTCGTATTTCCTCCTTAATAGTACCGCTTCTATGCGTTGGACTAATACCTCCCTAGTTGGAACCTCCGTGGCATATACCAACTCTTTGGCACGTCCCCAGACATAAAAGTCTAACGGAGTTAGATCTGGGGAACGTGGCGGCCATGGAATAGGGCCATCGCGTCCAATCCATGCATTGGGGAACACATTGTCGAGATATTCCCTCACAGTCAATCGCCAATGCGCGGGACAGCCGTCATTTTGAAATACAATGGGCACACGTTCATTAAATACGGGCACATCGGTCACTAATTCGGGCAGGTCATTTTGTAGGAATTCCAGGTAGTCTTCGCCATTGAGATTATCGGGCAGGTAATGCGGTCCAATTACCTGATTCCCAATCACTCCTGCCCAAACGTTTACACTAAACCTTCTTTGAGAAGATTTCTGTCTTTTAACACGTGGGTTTTGCGTTTTCGTTGTCCAGTGGTGCAAATTGTGTAAATTGAGGATCCCATCCTTGGTAAATTTGGATTCATCCGTCCACAGTATTCTTTTTAAAAAATCAGGATCATCCACATCCGTGTGTAAAAGAAACCGACAAAAAGCCACTCGTCTCTCAAAGTCGCCACCCTCAAGACCTGCAACAAACAAAAAACTTTTAAATTTCTCCTGGGCAATAAGTAATTGCACTAGAAAGGACCCGCTGTTCGTGCTAATAGATTCACTACCTGGAAGTGACGCCATACCATACCCATTACCTGCTAAACAAAGGCAAGGTCAAACAAAGCTTGCACGGGTTTAAAGTTAGTTTAAAATTACGTACCTTGCACCGGAGTGTAGTGGAATGGATGCTTTTTGTTTTGACGAAGTACTTTCCACACTTTCCATATTGAAATATCAAGATGTGATGCCACATTTCTAATGCTTCTTGTAGGGTCTTCCTCAAAAAGTGCCAGTATTCTCTCGTCTACTTCAACATTATGTCGCACAATATGGCCCCTTGGTTCATTAAAAGTAACACTGCCAGTCTCGCGTATGCGTCGGTATGTGTCTTGGAAGACTGCGGCCAGGTAATCGTCTACCAGGAAAGCGTTCCTGGTAAAGTCGTTGCGCTGCACGAGCGACGCCATTAGCGGCTCCGTAAGCCATCATGATGTCCGCATATTCTTCGTTAGAGAATGTCGCCATTGCAATAACAAAAAACTCAAAGTTTAACAATAACAACAAAAATTAAACAAATGTAACAAGACTTAACGATAACAAAGTAATAAAAGAATCGCGGAGTATGGTGAACTAGCACACACGTTAGGTAGCAGAGGCAGTCATGTCTCGACTAAAAAAATAGCGGGTCGGGCGGCGCGATTTGTTCAAACCGATTTAAGGTATGCAAGAAAGAGATAGAAGATAGATTTTACTGTGAAAGAGTGAGAAAACAAATTTTACCTCTTTCTCAAGTAACAGTTCCGCAATAAATATTTTTTCATTAGAATTTGGAATGTAGTTTTATGTGACTTGATTCACAATTCTAGCGAATTCACAAAGTTGTTAAAATACTTTTATGGCATGTGGCACATCATTAGAAAGAGGATAGACTGGAGAATTAATGTCCCTCATTAATTCTCCAGTCTATCCTCTTTCTGGAAGATCCCGGTCGCTTTTGGTTTTTTTTGTAGCCTTATAAATAGCTGTAACATGTACAGCTTTAATTTAAGTTTTACCTTTGCGAGTGAATTAAAAAAAAAAACTAGGTGACTAATATCACTAATTTTGTATTTAAAAGTATTCTTAAACAATACACATCGAAATAAAATTAAAATTCAGAGTCTACGCCTTATATTTTTTTTTAAATCTGTATTTGAATGTAAAATTTGGGTCTATTTTTTGGAAAACAATAAAAAGTCGATAAAAAAAAATCCACAGAGCATGAGGGGTGTTAAGGGGTCTGAAAGGCTAGCGGATGACCCCTTCAGTCGACCATTTTAATTTGGCACACGATGCACCAAACACCCTGTATAATAAGCCGTTGTGCCAGACTTTGTCGAACGCTTTCGCAATATCGAAGAACACAGCACCCGTCATGAGCCCACGCTGGAAGCCAGCGCTTATATGCTCGACGATACGGTGGACCTGTTGTACGCACGAATGTTGGGTTCTGAACCCGAACTGTTCGTTTGGGATGAGGCCCTTCGTCTCGGCATAGTCTCTGAGACGCTTATAAATAAGCCTCTCATAGACTTTGCCGAAGACGTTGAGCAGACTGATGGGCCGGTAACTGGAAGGCTAGGTCTTAGGCTTGCCGGGCTTCGGGATACCGATGACCGTGGCACTTTTCCAAGCTTGAGGAAAAATGTTGTTACTAAGAGCGCCATTGAAGATGGTGGTCATAAGCATGATCAGGTGAGCGGGGAACAGCTGGAGCTCCCTATTGGTGATTCCGTCTGATCCGGGAGATTTACGGGGTTTAAGACCCTTGATGATATCGTGCACTTCGTCTGGGGTGACGGGAGGCAGAGGACAATCAGGGTCTTCAACCGGAGGGAGAGACGCTCTACGTTCGACTTCAGCGTCGACCTCAGCGAGGTGAGCTTGGTCTACTGGTTGAGAGCTGGGCGAGCACTGAGTCTCGAGAGTGTCAGCCAGGCATTCAGCCTTGTCGGTGTCGTCGAATGCTATCGTCCTGTCAGGTCGTGCCAGGGGGAGCATAGAAACTACTTGCTGCGACTAGCGTTTCTTCTGAAGATCCCAGAAGGCCTGATGAGTGGGCTCTAGTTCGCTTAGCATCTTGTCCCAGTTGGCGTCACGCAGTACTGCCACGCGCTTCCTTACAGATCTCTGTAATTGGCGCATGAAGACTTTGTTAGCGTCACAGGGAAAGACACTGTACGCACGAGTGGCCGCGTTCTTCTCAGTCAGCAGTTCACGGACATCGTCCGGCAGCTTCTGGCGATGGGGATCCATCGCTGGAACCTGCCTTGAGCAATCTCTCAGGACTGATTGTACGTGTTCCGTGAGTGAGTCGATCGCGGCCGTCGTGTCAGCGATTGAGTCGAACTGATCGGGGATCGAATCCAGTATCGGGCATGTGGTGGATTTCAGTCGGTCGCTTACTTTCCGCCAGTCCGTGACTACTTTCGTGAGAGGGGGTTGGTCAGGCTCAGGGAGTCCGTCGCGAGGGGCCAGTCTTAAGACGACTGGCCGGTGGTCAGAAGTAAGTTCGTCGATCGCCTCTATCGAATCCAACCGTAGGTTGATATTCTTTAGGAGCGCTGTGTCCAATATGTCCGGGGTGTGGTTGGGGTTATGGGGGTAATGGGTAGGAGTCATCGGGGCGATGACATCGAAGTTTAAAGCGGTGGTGAGGTCAAACAGATGTTTGCCTCGGAAACTGGTACTGGAACAATTCCAGGTCGGATGTTTGGCGTTGAGATCACCCGCTATGATAACGGATTCACTCAAGCCGAAAAGGATCGAGAGGTCGCGAGAGAGCGGTTGAAGACCGTCTGCTGACGTGGTCGCGGCGGGCGGCATATAAGCCGAAACTATCGTGATCGGTTGATGACCTGTCATGCCTAATCTCCATGCAGACACTTCAAGACACGAGAGAGTTGGAGTATCGAGCGGGATACAATGGAGAGGAGTCCTATAGTAAATCAAGGTGCCGCCCCTGTGGCATCGAGTCCTGTCATTGTGAACTACGCGATAGTTCGCAATTGACGGGTTTCGATGGCAAGGCTTGAGGAGAGTTTCCTGTACTAGGAGAATATCTAACTGGTGGTCGCGGAGGAACACAGCGATTTCGTAAAGCCTAACTTGAGGGATCTGAGTTTAGTTCTCGCGGGGGCCGTATTATATATTATGGTTCCTATTATTCGCGATGGATTCTAGGGCTTGCGTGATCTCGGGATACGCGTAATAAATTTTCTGGATCTCCGATAGATCGCAGGAGTTTCGGGCTACTATAATTTCGCTGGCCATTTTCTTGGAGCGAGGTGAAAGAAAGATGTTGAATGTGCTCGATATCACATTAAACGCATCGAAAGTATTAATAGGTGCTGCGACCACTGGAGTGGCCGCGGGTTTAGGAGGCGCGCGAGTGTTGAGAGGGGGAGCGGCTTTGGAAGCAGGCTTGGGCACGCGGGCCACTGGGGGCGCGAGAGGCGCGGTCCTACCGGCGGCGGTAGGTTGCTGAGCGCGATGAGCGCGAAGACGGGGGTCCATCAACGGGGGGATGGGTTGAGGTTGAGGGGGGGGAGGAGCCATGTATTGGCCGAAGGCAGGGAAGGCCTGCTGATGATTGAAATAATTCCACGGACTGGACCTTTGGGGGCTCAGTCGCTGCCGAGGTTGAGTCAGAGTGGGGGCGAACCTATGGTTTTCTCGCTGTTGCCTCGCGTCGTAGCGCTTGGTCAACTTGGAGGAAGACGATTTCGGGGCTTTAGGACAGCCACGGTAATTGGCTGGGTGACCTTGTTGGCCGCAAAGTACGCAACTGGGGGGTTCGGTGCAGAGGGCACGGTCTTTGGGTCGAGAGCGCTCGAAAGTGCCATGCTCACCCAGGCACTTGACGCACCTGGGTTTCCCAAAGCAATTCTTTTGCGCGTGACCATAGAGCTGACAGCGGTGACATTGCCCGATAATGCTGGACTTGTGGGGCTTCTGAATATCAAAGCCTTTAAGGCTGCAGATCGAAGCGACCTTGAAGATAGGGTGATGCCCTTCTACCTGTGAGCATACGACAAGAACCATGTCGTATGGGGAACCGCCTCTAGAGCGGTGCATCCTGTGGACTTCGAGGACAGGGATAGCCTGTCGCTCTAGGTCCGACTTTATGTCAGCTGTGGCGATCTCACTGGGGATCCTACGGATCACCACACGCGTCTGGCGTTCCTCGGGGAGGGTATAGGAGTGGTATGAGATGCCTCTCACCCGAAGAATCTTGGTCAGTTCCCTGAAGTCATTCGACGTGGGAACGGTGACTTTTATACCCGGTTGGGTACTGACCGCGCTGGTGAAGTTGAACCGTTGATCATCATCGTTGTACTTCGTACTTCGCTAAAAAATCCGTGTCCTGGAAAAGGACCTTTCTGAAGAACGCCAATATAAGGGCGTCCTCCATAACGGTTACGGGGGGATTCAATTGGGAGGAATTTTGGAGCCGGACACTAAATTTCTACCTATCGTCCCTATGCCTAGCTCCCCGGGTGGATTGGCCCGGGGATGAGTTTCCCTCCCTGTCGGGTGCAGACAGGCAGGATGTGTATCCTATTGGTGAGCCCTAAGCTTGTGATCCCGTTGCCAATCTTATTGTGCAAGGGGGCCCTTTCCAGTCTAGCGCGAAGGGAGTAGACACACCCTAGAGACACTAGGTTAGTAGCTGTGGAAGGAAAACTGCCACCAGAGTCGACTAGGAGATCCTCCAAGGCCGGTTAACTCTGGGACCCGTCCAATTTACTGCCTTCCCCTGAAGGGGTTCGGCTGGTGCGTTTGGGTCAACACCCCACTCGGTTTCGTTAACACCGTAAGGTTTCCACCGAGGACCACGAAACTGTGGTTTTGCCCAGAAGGGGCCTAGTGAAGCTACTTGTCTGAACAAACTGTTAAAGAAACACTGCCTTGAAAAAGGCACTTTTTTGATCCAGGTCTTTCGATTAGATTAATTAATAAATTAATCAAACTAATCAATCGACGATCGGGTGTAGTCGGGGCGACTACGAGAGCGTTACGCAAGCGTAACGTACCGACCACGAGAGAGCGGCGGGAGAGCGGGGCACAGCGAGAGCAGTGCAACACACGACCTTCCGCAGCGGGCTTCGAACGCAGTATTGCCTGAATCAAGATTGTATTCGCTTTTGAATTGTATTTGCTTTGTTGGCCGCACTCTCGGTGTTCCGCGCGGTCTATCTGCTTCTTTCTATAATCTGAGATTAAATATAGTAATATTATTAGTAATATTATAGCATAATTATTGCAATTATTTATAAGAAAACTATAATCTATTTGAATGTAACAATAATTTAATATCTATTTCATATTTAATTTAATTTATTTTCGGATACTATGGGTGTATGTGTAAAAAACTTGCCTGAAATAAATGATTTTTATTATTTTTTATAGCATATTGATTATGCCGAATCGCTGCGACTGTGTTATACATGTTAACGGCGGAAATACAGACTACTAATTATTTATTTTACGCAATATAAACTTTTAAAACTTGTATTTTTCTTTATAATACATTTTAGTTTCAGGATTAACTAAGGTGAAAACTCCAGCTTATGCGAAAAGTATTTTTAAAACAGAGATTACTTCGTCGATCTACACATACGAAAGCATTTATTTAATCAATCTATACAGACATTTTCATTTAATTTGAATAGGGCAATAAAATATGTCTAGAAAATACTTTGATCCCTAGACACTTTTAATGTGTTTACATAGAGCCTGACACTGAGCCTGGTACTGAGATCTTAATAAACATGGCGAAATAGTGAACTTAATTAACATAACCGATTCGACCCGCCCAATACAAGCCGTCCTAATTGGACCACGGAACTCTGAAAAGGTGCTGTGGTCCAACTATTTACAACTGCCTCTAGTAAAGACCCATGGTTACCAATATTATACACGCTGAAATTATAATGGTTGTTTTCCCGCAGCGAAATGATTTTATTTTGGTAGTACACACGGCTACACATCAAGCTATACATTTCCAGTATACGCGGACCTCTCATTGTACGGAAATCCTACACAATGCGAGATCAGCTTATACTAGAAATGTATAACTTGATGTGTAGCCGTCTGTACAATCGATTTATACAAAAATAAAAAATTATTATTAATAAATTACATTTGTGAAAAACAAAACTCCAAAGCGACCTAGAACCAATAGTGATACAGCGCGAATGGCCGACAGTGCGCGGGGCGGCGAGCGGGCGCCTGCGACGCGCGGTCGTTCACCCTCGCGCTACAGCTGATAACTACCTAACTACCTACTCCTGAGTTAACGAAATACTTACCTAAAAGTTATTCCAATTTTCCCTTAATTTTTTTTTTACGGGCAGAAATAAATAAATATTTTTACCTACAACTTACTGAACACGAAACTTAAAAACAAGTTAAATAACTAACAACAAATAATTTTCTGAGTTAGACAATGAAGTATTTACGGCGTATTTAAAATATTGGAATCAGCTTATTTACAATGATTTTAATTAACTAACCTACTTTTAAATGTTCGTTATTTACTAAGGTACGAGTAGGTACTTACGCTTCCCGGTAACGAAGTAATTGTTCGAAATGCAAGTCACTGCGTTCAGTACACAATTGAGCACGTAGATAGATTTGTCTTTCAGTTTTAATAAAGTGAGACACTTTCACACTTTTGTCACTTATTACGATGTCTTTAATAGATGATGACGCAAACATCGATCTTATGGATGGCCTTTTGTCTAGTTTATCTTTCAACTGCTTGAAAAAACAACGTCAAACGTGGGCAAAACTTGGGGGTTCAGGATCTCGCGAAGACGCGTAGACGGAGCGACTCCAAGTGTTGCGGCTCCGAGTAAAGTCGCCAGGTAGCGTGGGAGTTATAATAGTCAGCCCTAGCGTACAGTTGCACCATAGCGACGTACTCCAAATTGGAATAATTGTAATGAATACTACGTAGTATTATTACTTATTCTGTGGTAATACCTACCTACGTTATGTGTACTACTATTGTTTCTCACGCTTTCGAGTTGATGCATTTTTTTTTTAAACGTTGCCCCACACTAGGAATTTCTTCTGTTTTGTGGGTGCGTTTACAAACATTTAAATTCACATACACAAACAGGGGGAATCGAACCCCCGACACGCAGCGCAGCAGTCAATCGCTTAACTAACTGCGCCAACCGTGCTGTCAATTATTTGAAAACGATTTTTTTTTTTTTTTTGTAAGTTTCAACTGAATGAATCAATAGTACTACTGAGGGCAAATTGATCTGCCGCGGGAAAACAACCATAAAATTTTCAGCCTGTATAGTGCTCTGTGCCCATGGTCCAAATAGTTGGACAGACAGAGCTGTTGGACCACTGCGGCCACTGCCCCGGACTGACATTAATTACGATCCATGTCTAGCTTCGTTTTATATTATTCCGCTAGAGGGCGGCAGTGTGGAGTGTCGCGTGCGTCGTGCGTGCTACAGCGTGACGTCACCGGCAGGGCGCGGCGTGCGCTGGGAGTGGGCGCGCTTCGTGTCGCCGCCGCTCGGCGGGGAGCTGAACTACGAGCCGCTGCCCGTCGAGGTATTATACCACCATAATTTCGTCAAACTAAAGCTTCCTCTCGAATAGTGATTTGATAACTAGAAAAATAGTTTTTTTGGTTCGTTTATACCGACACTGTCTATTTTTACCCGACTGCGGCGAAGACAAAAAAGGAAGGTTATGTGTTTGACCTGTATGTATGTACGTCCTTATGTTCCCTCGTAACTACTCAACGGGTGCACCGATTTTGATGAATTAAATGTCGTTAGATTCGTCTTTATTGCGCGGACGCCACTGGGTATATGTATATGGGATTTTAAAGATTTGTATAAATGGAGCTTGGCATACCTACTTTCCGCCATTTTTTTTTTCAATATGGTGGCCTTACATGAAAGTTATTTAAATCGATAGCATCAATGCAAACCGAAAACATAATAAGATCAAACACCGTCAGGCGTCACATTTCCGAGACGTTCAAAGTTGATCAAGAGACATCAATATTTTTTTAACTTGCGTACACGTTGTTGCATAGACAAATTCGTAGCCATAAAATGATTCATTTTTAATTAATTTTTAGCATAATATCATTACTAAAATGATTACTTTCAACCATTTATGCAACTAGATGTAAGTTAAGGTGGATGTTCCGATCGTCCGTCCATACATTTTTCGATCGGATTTTTTGCTACACATAGAAACTATATTTAAAACGAATCATTTTATCACTTTTCTACAATGAAACAAATGAAAATAAAACAAATATTTAAGGGGGGCTCCCATACAACAAACGTGATTTTTTTGCTATTTTTATATATAATGGTACAGAACCCTTCGTGCGCGAGTCCGACTCGCACTTTGCCGCTTTTTTTTATTAATGAAAAACTTGACGTTTGACACATTTTTTTCGAAAACGAAACACGAATAATTATCGTACAAATAATAATAATAATAATAATTTAATAATAATTTCTTTATTGGCATAAATAATTTTAACTGCATAGTGAGGCCCTGACTCCTGCGCTAGGTATAACACCTGTGTTACAAGAGCCAGTGTCTTCTCCCAATTACATAGGTCGAATTTTTATGCAATGAGAATCTAAAACATACAAATTAATATAGGTCATAATAAAAATGGAAATTAAATTGAAAATAAAAAAATTATAAGTAAACATAAAAAACATTCCTTACGTGGAGTAATTTATAAGTGTTTGATGTATAGTGTTTAAGGCGTGTAGTGTTTGTGGTGTGTGATAAATCATAGTTTACCACATCACTAGCTACCTCCCCGTTGCTATGGAAAGAATATCTACCTATGTCTTTGTCTTCATAGAAACGCGAGTCTACGGGTCGCGCCGTGCTCGGGCAGAAGAGATAGCGAGTTGGATAGAAAGAGCTTTGTCGTTTCTTGGTAGAATAGAGATAGAATTGGTCATGCAAGTCACTGTCTACGAAGAAACCCGAGTCCTAGGTGTCACCTCGTGCTCGCGAAGAATCAATTTCGAGAAGTGTAGACAAGCGATTTCTATTCTACAGTAGAGTTGAAATTGAAAGCGTCACGCTAAGCCTACTGGAATAGAGAAAGTCTCATTCACTCGATTAACCGCTCGTCCATCCTTATAGTTACTCATGTGTCACAGTACCCATAACCCAGTACTCTTAGTCATCATCGTTACATCAGTCACTGAAAGCATGTGTCCAACCGTCTCAACTCATGGACCTTTGCAAAATGATACGGTCAGAAACGAAATGAAAATTCAAGTAAACGAAAGCCCATATTTATAATTCTTGCTAAAATCGTTTAAGAAGCGCATTGCATCTCATCTTCAAATACACCGTTTTAAATAAACATTATTATTGCGTACAGGCTGACTATCCATTGTGATTACTTACTTTCTACCAAAATAAGCGTCGAAAACATAACCGCCTTTTATGAAGTCGGTTAAAAAGTGAGCAAGCATCGAATAAGGAACAAAAAAAAAGGAAACTTCTCCTCTTCAAACTCACCGCATTATATCTCCAATCTACGTGATACCCGTCCATCAACTATCCTTGGGTCCTTCAAAGCCCTTTAACAATAAATACCTAATTATTACCCCCGACTGTTTATAGTATTAAGTTAAATAAATCTTGTTTCCATCTTTTCAGAAGTTCACTTTTACGCAGTTGGGTTTTTAATTTTTTGGAAAAAAAAAAATCTTTTACATTTGCCTATTAGAGTCAGGAAACTTTCATCGTGTAAACGTCGCTGACAATGACGTGTGATGCAGGTACAATGTCTGCTAGAAGAGTCTTGGTCGGGCGGTGGTGAGACGGTAACCTTCGAGGGCTGGGTGGCGTCCGTGTCGCGCATGACGGCGCGCGGCGCGGGCGGCGCGGGCGCGCGCGGCGTGGGCCTGCTGCGGCGCGCGCCCCACCCGCCCTACCCGCTCACGCGGCCCTCCCCGCCCGCGCCGCACTCGCCCCACCCGCCCTACCCGCTCTCGCGGCCCTCCCCGCCCGCGCCGCACTCGCCCCACCCGCCCCACCCGCTCGCGCGGCCCGCGCCGCCCGCCGCGCCGCCGCTCCACCAGCACCCGCCGCCGCCGCCGGAGCGGACGCCGCTAGAAGGTATCTAGCATTTAAAAGAACCGCGGCTGAGTTCGTGTCGACCCACGCGCAATGAAGGATTCCGTAGTTGGGATGAATTATTCATCCCAGACATTGTAGATGAAAAACAAGTTCTCCCATACATTCTAACATTGCAAATGTAAGTTTGTACACAATATTAAGAGATTTACCACGTTATTTAGACCATAGACTTCCTATGGGTTTTCTGACTATTTCCTGTATTTTTTTCAAACCTAAAACTACTGAGCCAGTAGTTTGGGTCAATTCTCATCTTTTTTCTTAAAAATAACTTTAAAATTATTCTATATTAATTCTGTGACCTTTATAATGTATACCTACCCATTCTTCACATTTACAATACTTAATTAAAACAATATAATACTTAACAAAGTAAATATTCATGTCATTGTATATATAAAGTTCATCAATGTCAATGTGTATATATAATACGGATGTAATCTTGGTCAGATCATTTGAGTACCATGTAGATTGGTGTTTGAAATGGTCTTTTGAGGAAAGAACCACACATTTGAGTGGACCTGTCCAGTCAGTGCACGCATTTGTCAGTTATCGTGTAGCTCAACTCAAAACATAAGAAGCTCAACGATTCGACGAACAATACCAAAGAAAGGACATTTGGGTAGGCCGCATACTCAAACTACCAGACCATCACTAAAACTAAGAGAAAAAAAAAAACAAAAACAATGACCCACATAGTCCTCACATTCATAATAATTAAAATAATATAATACTTTACGAAGTAAATATTCATGTCATTGTTAATGTAAAATGGAATATAAAAAACAAAAAATATAAATAGTTCGCAAAAAAAAAATATATAAGTAAATCAAATCAAGATTCACTGTAAATTTATTGTAAAATGGGTTTTGCCTAAATTAAATGATTTTATTTTAATAAAAAAAAAAAAAAAATCTTACAATAAGCCCTTTCATTTAATGTCACACGATACAGTTTGCAAAACATTTTTTTTTAATGTTCTGTTTTGTTGCCCCAAAGTGGCTCATATTCAAAATGCATTTATTTACGTTACAAGTCCGTACCAAATTTCGACTTAATCGGTCCGGTAGATGCGGAGCGAATTGGCTGTGACAGACGGACAGACAGACACACGAGTGATCCTATACGGGTTCCGCTTTTTCATTCGGACGTACCCTAAAAATCATTAGGAGAATGTTATCATTAACTATATTGTAATGTATTGAGGAAAACACTTTGGTGTTGTGCTTCTAGGAACAGTTGGCGCCTGCATGACATCGACAGGTTGTTGGTAAACGTTTGTGAAGTTGTCAATGTCATTATAAGTAGTCAAAACAAGATGACGGCGTTAGTTACGATTTTGGCCGCGCGCACAATAAGCTTGTAGCGTTGTATTTGAGAACAAAAAAAACTACCACAGATAAGCTCTTCTGCTCGTGTAATGTACAGCAGCTAAAACGACGAATCCGATCTTCTTTCTATTGACCTTATCATAATCTGCAGGTCGTCGGCCGCGCATCCCCCAGCAGCACACGGGCTCCAGCGTGCAGTCCATGCAGTCAGTGCAGTCCATGCAGTCAGTGCAGTCCATGCAGTCAGTGCAGTCGGTCAAGTCGCTCCAGTCCCTACAGTCCTTGCAAAACCAGTCACTGACAAACGGCACGGTACCGCGGCAAGGCGCCCGCAGTGCCTCGCCGCGCGATCGTAAGCCGGGGCTCGCTAGGCAGATACTCCATAACTTGAATATATTTAGTAAGTCACAAATACGAGGTAGAATTCAAAATTATAATGTTACTAGCTGCGCCCCGCGGTTTCACCCGCATAAGTCTCGATCCCGTGGGAATATCAGGATATAAAAAGTATCCTATGTCCTAATTCAGGTTAGGGGTGAGGCGTATTTATCGTAACAGATAGAGATAACAGATATTTATACTTAACAAATACCTGTTCCTACTAATACTATAATTTATCCGTTACTTTAAATAACAGACCTTGAGGGTCTGTTATTTTGAAGTAACAGATAATTTCAAAGACTTATCGCGGCTATGACTGTTAATTCATTACAACAGTCCACAGACTGTTACCACGGCTGCTACTTGCATACACACTCACTCAAACGAGCACCCTTACAAATAATGATTTATACCCATACTTCTTACAAAAGAATGACTCTTGCTAAAAAGAGAAACACCTATTATTTAATTTACTTCGAAATATATTTACTTCTCACTTTTTCTAAAAAGAGTAGCACTTAGTATTATCATCCCTAAATACAGTTGGTGGTCTTACAAGAACAAACATTTTCGAAGTGACTCCAAATCAGGTCGTGTTACGTATTTATCGTCCGTACAAAAATAACAGGCTGTTATTTAATAACGCCATAAGCCCTGTGTCAATTCTACCATTTCTCAGTAAGGTGTTTTAAAAGTTGATGCTCAATCAAACTTTACGTCCGTACGTATTAAACCGTACGGTTTCACTAAAGGGCGTTGTAGGAATTTTTTATACTTTTAATTAATTAAATTCACCACCTTGTCACCCTAATAAATAACATTTTTAGCGCCTGGGAGGAAGCACAAGTGCCATTGGAATCTTTTGTGATCTCTCTAAGGCGTTCGATTGCGTAAACTATGAGACACTTCTGCTGAAACTTGAGCACTATGGGATTAGAAATACAGCTCTTGATTTACTAAGCTCGTACCTGAAAGATAGAAAGGTTAAATAAAGCTCAAGTAAACGGCATAAACTCATTAGGATCTGAAATGGCAATGGGCGTCCCTCAAGGTTCGATATTGGGTCCATTCCTCTTTTTAGTTTACATTAATGATTTACCCCTATTAAAAATCTACATCTTTTTAATAATATAAGTGATAGACATAATTTTAATACTAGAAATAAAGATAAAATAGATGGGGTACTGTGTTAAATGTTACAACAAAATACCTTGTACACATATTAAAAGTACACTTTGTAAACAAGCATATTACAAATTAGAGGATTTTGAATCCATCATTAGAATGCTTGGAAACATGCTGGTCCAGCTCCATAGGACTACTAGATTGTCCTACGGATTTGAATTCTTGGTTGTAACAGCTGTATATTAGATTTCATCGTCGCGCGTTCGTATTTCCGAAGATAAACGACGATTCCTGAAGCGCATTATTTTATTTGGAAAGCTGTACATGTTACCAGTTTGTAATATTATCCACTTTTATCAGGTCACAACACCAAGCAATCTGCGGCAGTGGTGGAAAGCAAGCACAAGGAAGAACTGGCGGAAGAACTGCGACAATCTGACGCAGAGTGTGGCAGCACGCGCTCGGGCAGGCGCCACAGCGTCGACACGGTGTCCACGTACCTCAGCCACGAGAGCAAGGAGAGCTTGCAGGTAAAAGCTTGGGGTTTTACTGGAAGATCTAGAATTTACTGTAATCCGGCATAGTAATAATGTATGTTGTTGTCTAGCAAACGTCTGTGGGTGAGCTGCTGAACTGCAGCGGCAGCAGCGACGACGTGTTCGAGTCGCCCGCGCACAACAACACTGACATGCCCACCTCTGACGGAAGTATAGTGGGTGAGTACGATCAGCTCTTTATTAACGGACAATTTTCCTCATTTCATTTGGGATACGCGCAGAATGCAGATATTATGATATGGATTTTGGAAGCAATTGATCCAGTAATAATAAAAACTAAGTGGCGGATACTTTTCTCAATAGGCTAGTTTACAGTAAGAAAAATGCCATATGAACTTTGTAATTTAGAAAGGTCGTGAGCTTAATATGTTTGATTATTAATAATTTTGAGAAATATTTGCGTAAATATAAAGCCATGGGTTACGAGAAATTGAATGCGAATCAGAGCGCGACACGTCACTACGATAGTTGTGACGGATGATAGTTCAATTTGTAAATAGAAAGAATAAAGTTGTTTACGAACCAAACCAACCAAATGTTAGTGATGGTTACCTTCTTCCTTCATAACTGCAGGATATATGCAGCGCACTTGATGTACGCATAAGGGGTGTGGGGAGGAGGGGGGGTAGGCTTCATCAAGTTCCCTTAAACTGGGTTGATAGTTCGTAATCTGTCATAACTTGATACGTCCACGCGTTCCTGAAAAAAAAGGGTCTTGTCAGACTGATAGACACAGACAGACAGACGGACAACGAAGTGATCCTATTAGGGTTCCGTTTTTTCCTTTTGAGGTACGAAACCCTAAAAATAAAGAACTTTAATTAAAAACAAAAGTTCATCCCCCTTTTCACCCCTTAAGCGTTGAAATTCTAACAACACTATTGCGATAGCTTTAATTAAGGACTTTCCCATACACAACTTCATCCTCCATTATAACCCTATAAAGGAGGATGAAGTTGTGTATGGAAAGTCCTTAATTTTCGTAGTAAAAATCACAAAATGTATTATCTAAGCTTATGGTTCCAGGGTAGAATTATCAAGAACGCTGAGACACGTGTAAATTAATTTTCAATCGTCAGCCTAAACACAAAATTTGAAGATCCTAACTTCAAAACTGACGGACTTTCATATAAACTTCCATCCCCTGTTTCACCCATTTAGGGGATGAATTTTGAAAAAGCCTTTCTTAGTGCACCCCTAGACCTCCTAAGGAAGCTATGTGCCAAATGGAATCTCTAGACCCAGCGGTTTGGGCTGTGCGTTGATATGTCAGTTAGTCAGTTTCTTCTTCTATACAACATTAGTTTTTGTTTATACTAAAACCGAAAAGGGTTCAAAAATTGTTAAAAATGATGAGTACAATGACCCCTTTTCGAGTTTAGTATAAACAAAAACTAATATTGTATATATAATATTAGGTTGGGGAAAAAGTCTTTTCGCATTATAGTATGTATGAACTTGTAATAAAATCTCTTTGGCTATACTATTTGTATCTGGCTGGTTTTGGTATCATTGAAAGTTTAAATTTTTAAGAACATAATTCCAAATTCATATTAGGAAAATGTGTGATTTTCATTTGTTTTTCGTACTGTCAAGATGAGTGAATCTAATGAAGAAATTCGATACATTTTAATATTTTACTACAAAAAGGTAAAAATGCAACGCAAGCCGCGAAAAAAATTTGAGATGTTTATGGACCTGTTACGTACCCTGCCTACACCAAATAATCTATATATATAAAATTCAAAGTCCTGACTGACTGACTGACTGATATATCAACGCACAGCCTAAACCGCTGGTCCTAGAGACATGAAATTTGGAGGGTGTGTTCTTTGTAAAGATAGGTATCCACTAAGAAAGGGTTTTTCGAAATTCTATCCCTAAGAGGGTGAAATAGGGGATGGAAGTTTATATGAAAGTCCGTCAGTTTTGAAGTTAGGATCTTCAAATTTTGTGTATAGGCTGACGATTACAAATTAATTTATAAGTGTGTCAGTGTTTTTGATAATTCTACCCCCGAAGGGTTAAAAAGGGGGATGAAGTTGTGTATCAAAGTCCTTAATTTTCACAGTAAAAATCACTAAATTTATTATCTAGGCTTATTGGTTGGAAGCTAATGCAACGGTGTTGATAGAATTTCAACCCTTAAGGGGAAAAAAACGGGATAAAATGTTATTTTTAATGAAAGTTCTTTTTAAGTTAAAATCACTAATATTTCGGCTTATGGTTGGAAACTATAGCATCCGCTAAGAAGGGATTTTTCGAAATTCGACCTTTAAGGGGTGAAAAAGGGGGATAAATCTTATTCCTTGTGTTATCAAACCTGAAACTTGGCACGGAACCTAAGTAAATTATAAAGTGTGAAAATTTTTTTTAACGACTCCCGCAAATCCCCCTTGGATTTGCGGATGTCAGTTTGTATGGAAGAATTTTAACGCGCGGTCCGATTAACTCGAAACTCAGTATTTATACTGTAAACCAAATATAAAGAATAAAATTGATCAGAGTTTTTAGAAAATTTATCCCTAACGGGGTGAAAAGGGGTAGTCAATTTTACAAGGGAGGATTCTACTGTGTGGCTTGATTAACTCCAAATTAGTAGGCATCCGCTAAGAAGGGGTTTTTGGAAATTCGACCTTTAAGGTGGTGAAAAGAGGTGATTTTGTTTGTATGAAAAATCTTATTCCTTGAGTTAATAAACCTGAAACTTGGCACAAATACTAACCTAAGTAACTTATAAAGTTTGAATTTTTTTTGTTTTTTTTTAACTGCCCCCTAAAGGGGGATTGGGGGATATCAAAGTTTGTATGGAAGATTTTTAGCGCACGGTCCGATTAACTTGAAACTCAGTATCTATACTGAAAACAAAAAAATAAAGAATAAATTGTATCAGGTTTTTTGAAAATCTGCCCCTAATGGGGTGAAAAGGGATAGTCAATTTACAAGGAAGGATTTACTGCTTGGCTAGATTAACTTGAAAATTAGTATAAATAACCTATAAGTCCAATAATAGAAATGTCAAAAATGATGTTTCAACAATTTATCTCTTTGAGTGCGTAAAAAGAGGCGATATAGTTTGTATGAACAGAATCTTATTTCTTTTGATATATAAACTTGTAATTTGGCCCGAGTACTTATTTACATAACATCACGCCTGCAATCCCCAAAGGGATAGGTAGAGGTGTACCTTTAGTACACCCATTTTTGCCAGTTCTGTTTAAGTCCCATGTAATAGGGGGCGAGCCTATTGCCATCAACCGGGCATAAATCCAGACTCCGGGCTGCTACTGAGAAATTCGTAATGGAACAACCAATAACACTTTGCCCGACCTGGGAATCAAACCCACCCCTCATGCTCAGCAGTCGTGCTTGTGACCATTAGACTAACGAGGCAGTCGTTACTTGATAGAAATAGAGAATACTATTTAATAATAAAGATCGTAATAATTTTTAGGGGAAAGTACGAAATCCAAGCGAACGAAGTCGTGGGCGAAGTCCTGACTGACTGACATCAGAAATTTTTAATTATTATAATAATAATTTTATTTGAGATTATAATAGGTTGGGGAAAAAGTTTCTTCGCATTTTTTAAGAAAATTCAAAACATTTTTTAATATAGTTTATTTACATTTAACTAAAGTATGTAGGTACCATTTTGTTCGATAACTTTTTGCCATCTTGTAGGTAGGGACATGATCCCATTGCTATAGAAATTTTGGGACTTCTGATCAAAATACCGCGACAAGTGGTTTTGGCAGTCCTCTCGTGATGTTAACCTGACACTGCCTAAAGAATTCTGAAGAGACCGAAACAGGTGGAAATCTGAAGGTGCAAGGTCAGGACTGTACGGCGGACGCATTAACACCTCCCAGCCAAACTCTCTTAATTTTTGCTGAGTGGCTAAAGATGTGTGAGGTCTAGCGTTATCATGATGAAAAACCACACCCCTTCTGTTGATTAATTCCCGCTTTCTCTCAACTTCTTGCTTTAATCTCATCAGTTGATCGCAGTAGAGTTCAGAATCGATGGTCCTGCCTGGTGGTAACAGCTCATAATGACTAATGCCCTTCCAAGCCCACCACACACACAGCTTCACCCTGTTGCGAGTTTACCCGGGTTTCGCCACAGTCTGTGAAGCCTGACCGGCCTTTGACCACGACCTTTTTCGGACGTTCTTGTCGTACGTGATCCACTTTTCATCACCAGTTATCAGCTTCTTCAAAAATGGTTCGGTTCCATTACGTCGTAATAAAGAATCACAAATGAGTACACGGTTCATTAGGTTTCTTTCAGTGAGCTCGTGAGGTACCCAAATATCGAGCTTTTTTGTATACCCAGTTTTTTTCAAATGTGCTAAAACTGTTTTGTGGTCAATTCCCAGTTCTTCAGCTAAGTCGTAACTACTGATATCTTGCTCCACTTTTTCAAAAATGGCATCCATTTTATCCGTAATAGGGCGACCAGAGCGACGTGCATCTTTGACATCAAAATTTTCGGATTGAAAACGCTTAAACCAAATTTGTGCTACTCTCACAGACACACGCACTAGGTCCATAAACATCGCAAATTTTGTTCACGGCTTGCGTTGCATTTTTATTTTTTTTGTAGTAAAATTTTAAAATGTATCGAATTTCTTCATTAGATTCACTTATCTTGACAGTACGAAAAAAAAATGAAAATCACACATTTTCCAAATTTGAATTTGGAATTATGTTCTTTAAAATTTAAACTTTCAATGATACCAAAACCAGCCAGATAAAAATAGTATAGCCAAAGAGACTTTATTACAAGTTCATACATACTGTAATGCGAAAAGACTTTTTCCCCAACCTAATATTTACATTCCATGCATTGTAGGCGAACTCTAAGATTCGGTTTTTGAAAATTGGATCAATATTATCAAGGTGAAAAGGGATTTAGATTGTATGAACAATCATAGCAAGAATACGTTCTTAAATAACAAAGTTTGTCATGACGGTTGCGTTTTTCAAAACTAATATTTAATACTTAATAACAATAACTCAAAAGTTGATAAGTATATAAACATTATTATTTAAGAACAAAAACGTAAAAAAAATAAACAATACAAAATTTTTACTTAGACATGAAATGGAGGACACGTATATTGAACAAGTATGTACAAAACGAAGTTGATATTTATATGCTATTTATATCCTCCGTAAAGTTGTAAATCAAACTGCACTCCTATCTGCTTACCACGCTTACGTTGGTTCCAACTAAGATATGGGGTTGCTATGTTTTGGGGGAATGCTGCTGATAGAGAAGCTGTTTTTTTTTCGACATCGACGCGGGCGAAGCCGCGGGCGAAAGCTAGTCTGATATACTAATGATAAACTAATTGCGTCAATCGGATGATTCCACATAAAATCGCAATACACCATTCTGCTGAATCAACGAATTAACGCCTCGTGTCGCCGGTCGCCGAACGCTCTCCTACTTCCAAATCAGCTGATGCCGCATCGACGTCTAGCAATCGTCATAATTGTAATGTTAGAGATAACTAATTTTAAGCGTTTTCAATCCGGAAGGAAATTTTGATGTCAAAGATGCACGTCGCTCTGGTCGCCCTATTACGGATAAAATGGATGCCATTTTTGAAAAAGTGGAGCAAGATCGGCATATCAGTAGTTACGAAGTACATGAAGAACTGGGAATTGACCACAAAACAGTTTTGGCACATTTGAAAAAAAATGGGTACACAAAAAAGCTCGATATTTGGGTACCTCACGAGCTCACTGAAAGAAACCTAATGAACCGTGTACTCATTTGTGATTCTTTATTACGACGTAATGAAACCGAACCATTTTTGAAGAAGCTGATAACTGGTGATGAAAACTGGATCACGTACGACAAGAACGTGCGAAAAAGGTCGTGGTCAAAGGCCGGTCAGGCTTCACAGACTGTGGCGAAACCCGGGTTAACTCGCAACAAGGTGATGCTGTGTGTGTGGTGGGATTGGAAGGGCATTATTCATTATGAGCTGTTACCACCAGGCAGGACCATCGATTCTGAACTCTACTGCGAACAACTGATGAGATTAAAGCAAGAAGTTGAGAGAAAGCGGCTGGAATTAATCAACCGAAGGGATGTGGTTTTTCATCATGATAACGCTAGACCTCACACATCTTTAGCCACTCTCACTCACTATTGTTAATGTACGCCGTATAGTCCTGACCTTGCACCTTCAGATGTCCACCTGTTTCGGTCTCTTCAGAATTCTTTAGCCAGTGTCAGGTTAACATCACGAGAGAACTGCCAAAACCACTTGTCGCGGTATTTTGATCAGAAGTCCCAAAATTGCTATAGCAATGGGATCATGTCCCTACCTACAAGATGGCAAAAAGTTATCGAACAAAATGGTACCTACATACTTTAGTTAAATGTAAATAAACTGTTTATTTTGAAGTTTCTTAAAACATTTTTCCCCAACCTATTATACCATACATTTTCTGTTTGTTAGCTGTTCCATACATTTTGTCGATTTAAGTGAACACAAATGGACTTTTTTTTCGCGATTTCAAGGTTGGCCCCATCGATTTGGTTTTCGGGTTTAGTATAAACAAAAACTAATGTTGTATATAGATATAGAATATTTATATAGATATAGAAGATAGATTAGATTAGTAAAAATCGCTAAAAAAATTCAGAATCGTAGGTACATGTTGCTTAGACTTTTTTGATGTGTGTATTTTTAAGTAGGTTATGGTATGATTGTTGTTTGGGTTCCTGGGGATAAGGATAGCTTGGACTCGTTGCAAACGTGAGTTTTGTATCTGACAGTTCGTGAATATTTCTTGATCCGTTTGTCACGAACGTAACGCACAACACACGCTTGTTGGGCCGCAGGCGTGGACGAGGCGTCGTCGCAGGTGTGCGTGTGGGTGCGCGCCGTGCAGTGCCCGCAGTGGGGCGCGCTGTGCCCCGCGTGCCTGGCGCCGCTCGACGCCGGCGCGGCGCCCGCCGTGGCGCTGAGCGCCTGCCAGCACATGCTGCACCTGCACTGCCTCAACCGGCAGCTCGAGCGGCTGCGCGCCAGCCAGGTAGGTCGCTGTGGGCGCCGTGCGCCGCTCGCGCAGCCATATACACGTGTGTGTGTCACAGGAGCCGCTGTACATCGAGTGCCTGGTGTGCGGGCGCACGTACGGGCGGCCGGGCCGCGCGGCGGGCGCGCAGCCGCGCGGCAGCATGGCGTGGGCGCTGCAGCCGGGCGCGCCGCCGCAGCACCCGCACTGCAGCTCCTCCATACTCGTCACATACAAGTACGTGTCACTACACTACACTCGTAGCCGCAACCAAAAACTCCCTAACTCAATCTTGCATTTTGATTATAACCTCATTTGCGGCATCAGCACCCATGAAACCATTAATGACACTCTGAATATTTAGGTAGCCGACAACTTGAACTTTATTTAACCATATTTTCGGCATCTCTACCCCCGAAAACCACGAAAATCACAACCATGTTTTATAAATATCACTTCATATGGCTGCCATTGTTAACTTTGTGAATCGACTTGTCATTTAAATTAATTCTTATGGCTCTATAAACTGTTGGCCATCAATTGATTCCGTCACTGTATTGTTATTGTACTGTTCTGTACTACGTGGCTTGTGTCTCGTGTAACGTTACGTTTCTGTGCAGCTTCCAGTCGGGGCGTCAGGGGCCCATGCACCCGGTGCCGGGTGCGCCCTACTACGCCGTGGGCTTCCCAAGGCACACGTTGCTGCCCGACACGCAGCTTGGGCGACAGGTACGACAAACGCGACAGCCAATACGACGGCATTGCAAGACAGGAAAAAATAAATAACACAAGCCTGTTATTGCCGTATTATCGGCGTCAGCGGCCTCGAAAACCATGAAAACGACACCTATGATGAAAACGCGCATTTACCCGCTGCGACAATTTTGAAAACGTCGTCGTTGTTGACATAATTAGTGCAAATATTATCTATAACAATGTAATACGCACTTATTTATGATTATTCATCTATTTGCAGTCGATCAAACACAAAATTAGTCCAAATTCGGACGATAGAACGGATTTTTGTCGTAACATTTCTTTGTTCAAAAATACGAATTTTATGATGGGATTTCGTGCAATTATTGTCTAAAACGATGTAATAACAACATACAAATGAAAATATATCCACTTACCCCTATAAAATACACAAAAATCTGCACTTTTGACTAATTATTTGCACTTCATAAACAAGACCACAGAAAACTAAACTGACATTCAATATTTTTTTTTAAATCTTGCCAAGCCGTATTTTACGTTCGGATGCGTTCAGTTTAAGAGAAAATCTACCAAACCATCTACTAAAACCGCCACAAACAGTACTAAACCTTATTTCAAGTATATTTTGAGCCTCTAGTAGCATGAGTCACCGTCTCTCAAAGAGAGTCACCGGGGCCTGAGAGATATATCTTTATTTCTTTCCACAAGAATGAGTAAGTGTTAAATTAATATGAAAATATAGTTCCTACTTGTGTAATATTTCTTTTTTATATATATTTTTTTATTAATTAATAAATAAACCAATTAACATTAGCCCCCTCTTCAAGAAAATCTTTTTTTAATTAATTATCGTGGAATATTTTTACGAGATATAGGTAGCTATCAGTCAATAAAGGATTATGTAGTATCTTAGTAACATTTTTGATAAGAAACTACTCAATTTTACTCGGATGTGAATTTTCAAAGTTTCAAAGAATTCATAAAGACGGCACCAAGCGCCATGAACTTTGTGATTTATTATTACAATTTTTTTACATAGAACTCTCAAAGAAACGCTGTTGTTAGATTTCTTATCTATTCATAATGTAACTTGCAAAATTTAGTGTAAATTCAAACAGTAGTTTTATCAGAAATAGCCATAACATAGGATCAAAACAATAGGAAATAAACACTGATTACAGCTGATGTCTGTAATCAGTGTTTATTTAAAAATACAATACACTTCCGAGATCCATTGTTTTTATTGTTAATTACTGTCACTCTATTCAAAAAGCCAAATCAGCTTAAACAAAGGATGTTATGCTCTTAGAAATCACTTGAGACGGTTTTTTGTGTGTGCTGGCGGTAGAAGTCATAAATCTGTCAGATATTAAAGATATGGGGCAGGTCTTGAACATTTTGACGTTTGTTTACGTCATAGGGCCTGACGGTTAAAATGAGATAACAGTTACATGGTTGGTTGGTTTTTACGTCAAAATTGATCATTCAAATGTGATCGTGGATGTGCTACTTTAGCCGCTTCAAACGCGTCTCGGGTCCATCACTGTGTAGCATAAATCATCGCTTACTCAAACGCGGTCGGTCTGGCAGGTGCTGTCAGCACTGCGCGCGGCGTGGGAGCGCGGCGTGCTGTTCGCGGTGTGCGCCAGCGTCACCACGGGCCGCGAGCACGTGGTGGCCTGGCGCGTGCCGCCGCCGCCCGCCGCGCCCGCGCACTACGCCGCGCCCGCCATGCCCGAGCGCCTGCTGCGGCTCTCGCTGGCGCGCCTGCACGCGCTCCTGTAGGCGGACCACGTGCCCACACTAGCGCACCCCTCACGCCTGCTGCGGCTCTCGCTGGCGCGCCTGCACGCGCTCCTGTAGGCGGACCACGTGCCCACACTAGCGCACCCCTCACGCCTGCTGCGGCTCTCGCTGGCGCGCCTGCACGCGCTCCTGTAGGCGGACCACGTGCCCACACTAGCGCACCCCTCACGCCTGCTGCGGCTCTCGCTGGCGCGCCTGCACGCGCTCCTGTAGGCGGACCACGTGCCCACACTAGCGCACCCCTCACGTCTGCTGCGCCACTCGCTGGCGCGCCTGCACGCGCTCCTGTAGGCGGACCACGTGCCCACACTAGCGCACCCCTCACGTCTGCTGCGCCACTCGCTGGCGCGCCTGCACGCGCTCCTGTAGGCGGACCACGTGCCCACACTAGCGCACCCCTCACGTCTGCTGCGGCTCTCGCTGGCGCGCCTGCACGCGCTCCTGTAGGCGGACCACGTGCCCACACTAGCGCACCCCTCACGCCTGCTGCGGCTCTCGCTGGCGCGCCTGCACGCGCTCCTGTAGGCGGACCACGTGCCCACACTAGCGCACCCCTCACGTCTGCTGCGGCTCTCGCTGGCGCGCCTGCACGCGCTCCTGTAGGCGGACCACGTGCCCACACTAGCGCACCCCTCACGCCTGCTGCGGCTCTCGCTGGCGCGCCTGCACGCGCTCCTGTAGGCGGACCACGTGCCCACACTAGCGCACCCCTCACGTCTGCTGCGGCTCTCGCTGGCGCGCCTGCACGCGCTCCTGTAGGCGGACCACGTGCCCACACTAGCGCACCCCTCACGTCTGCTGCGCCACTCGCTGGCGCGCCTGCACGCGCTCCTGTAGGCGGACCACGTGCCCACACTAGCGCACCCCTCACGTCTGCTGCGCCACTCGCTGGCGCGCCTGCACGCGCTTCCGCCTTTGCCTCTGTGGGGGGGTTACTCTGTGGCGCGACGTTCGAACAAATTCGGAAACACGAAGATTACCGAAGTACATACCTTTTTTGTTTTAGCTGTACATAATAATATTAAGAATTATGTGGAATCTACTAATACTACTGCTAATTCAAAGACATTTAAATTAAATAACACTAATTCTTTACTAAATAATGGAATGGGAAATGTTAGTGAAAAAAACATATCTCTTTTTAAAATATGCAAGTTGATCATTTTTCTTTAAATTGAGATGAACGAATGCTACTTGCATAGATATTATTTCAATATCTAAGTATACTTAAATGTTACAAATAGTACACTCTTATCTCTATGGAATTGACTCTGCTTATAGCCATGACATTATTTAGCAGTATTTTAGGTAGCTGCTATTTTATAAAAAAAAAAATTATACATTATATTATTATACATTTTTCTATTCCCTGTTTTGGGTATTGTAAAGAAGATATATCTCAAAATATATATATATCCTCGTCTTCCAATTGACGCAATAAGAAACGGTGAGCCTTCCTGTTACATGTAATATACTACTGGTAGCTGCATTATACGCAAGAGACTGAAATATATTCGTTATGTTACAAATAATGTTATATGAATACATGTTGAAATTAAGTTAATTTAGCTTGATATGGTCACGAATGCTAATATAAAGTTCAATGTTTAAAACCCGGGTTTAGGCTCTCTATAACTAAGGCTAGTTGCGCCCCGCGGTTTTACCCGCATGGAGATTATCACTGAAACGGTTTCGTGAAATGACAGCCTGTTAAGGCATAAACAACCGTATTATGCGAGTGCTTTTGTAACTTTACTAACATTTGACCATCCGTCACCATATCAAACTTATAAATACAATCAGTATTTAGCTGTATTTGTTTAGTTAAGTAAGTGTCTTGCCAGTTAGAGGGATGTCAAACATTGCCACGCGTGCGATGATGGCGCCAGCGTCGTCACGACTTAGGTCATGTGTGCACCATACGAAGGTCGACTATGTATCATTTGAGTTTTATTTTTCCACCGTTGTATTATGTAGCTCAAGTATTTTATATAAATATTATTACCATAGACTCGAACACAAGAAGGAGGTTGTCTGTAGGAGTCAAGGAATATGCACTTAATTCAAAACTTATCCATTATTTTTATATACATTGTGTAGGAGTCAAAAAACAAATTCCTATTTTTTTACATTTTTTAATCCACTGCGTGTTTCACAAGTAATTATTTTATATTGCGTTTTTTTGGTGGAAGGGAACGCAAACCCGAAACGCGTCCTCTTCGACAATGCCGAAAGTGACAAAATTACTATGTGAATAAAAATCTATTCTTTGCAAAGTGCTTGAAATCTCACTAAAGTAAGTAACTCACTAAGTAAGTAAGTGCGATTTTGCTTGAATACAGCATAAACAATTATTTATTTGATATGATTTGGGCTAAAAACAGACGTAAACAAAGCGGTTTCGTGGTAATTGACGTCACATCATGACTGCAACAGATACGGACGTTTGAACTGTAGTCGGAAATTGTTGGAGTTTCATATTTTTTTTGGAGCACCAAGCAGTAGTTGAATTTAACTTTTAATACTTTTCTTGGGTTCATAAGTTTTACTATAAAAGTTTTTGTGACGTGAGTTATTTCTTCCCACGGAACCACCAAATTCCTAACTTATATTTAATCAATGATAGTGTAGATATTGCGCAACTTACACTCAAAGTTGTTGTATCCTGAATAAGCGAATGGCCCGGTAATAATTTTCCGCACTGCAGTCTGCACATACTCGACGTTATTTTTATTAACGTATGTTAAGTTTGCTCAACATGACAACGTAATGTTATTATTAGTAAAATGTACCCGGAAGGACCTCTTACGACACTAACGCCATCTATGAACACGACGCTCAAACTCCTCTGTGCCTTAGTAGGTTAGACCGGAAATAAGACACACTTTACTCAATGATTGCTTGTGATTGAACACGGTTTTATAAGACATGATTGCTTATTTTTGTAATTCGGGTCTGAGTCGTTTGATTTTGTCTGTTGAACACTGGGTAAGTACTTCTTTTACTGACCGGTTAATGTATGTATGTTGTTACAGCACTGCAGCTATGTATAAAGCGTTTTGGATTGATTGCATTCGGCAATAAGCGCCTTAACTTAATGATTAAGCCGAAAACTAAGAAAAGCATTGGTCCAAACGTAGAGCAGCAATAATGTTGTCTTTCTTGCAGTCCTGCGCAACTAATCAAACGTAAAATGAGTCTTATTTCAATTATACATGAATATTATTCTCGATTATACTTAGTTAAATATTGAATAATTATACATAATAGTGAATAGTTATCGATTGCCATCGCTCGTCTTCCGATGTAATATTCTTCCAATAGGCTTTATTGTTAAAGATATATTTAAGACATCAGCTATTATTTACAAATATTATCATATGATTTAATTATACGTCAGTTTATAAGACTTTAAAGAAAACAATTTTAACACAATACTGTTAGCTGAACCAAGTATGTTATGGAATCAATTTATGGATTTTATTTTTATTTACCAGATAAGGCGGCTTATTTATTCGTTCCTATTTTGCATTTTGTGTCCATATAGCATCATATGGCACGCACAGCAGCTATTTGTATAATCATTGTTAAATAATTCCAAATTACTTATTGTTATGTAAATACTTGGTTTCACCAAACTAAGGTCGCTGGACCGCCGACCGCCAAATGTTGCCATAATTTGTACATGACGATACGACGACTGCTTGCCAAAGTTAATCAAACTGACAGCACTCCGGAATTTATATGATTACGTGTAATATTTACAATGTAGCGAGAGTTAATAGATTGTTTCTTAAATATAGTTATTTATAAACAAATATCTTGTTTTACTTTTAATATATATTTGCCTACAGCCGTCCACTGCTGGGTAAGGGTCCCTCCAATCGCACGCCATTTAATGTAATCTTCGGCGACTCTCATCCAATTGTACCAGCCACCTCCTCATCATACATCCGTATTCCCATTTACCGTGAGGGTCGTACTTAATGCATACTGATTTCTTCTTTCGGCGCCTCTCTATCAACTAAAGGTTGGCCATCAACCCTACATTTGCCAAATTACAACAAAATACTAAATTAAAAACGCTGCCAACTATGTTGGGTTGAGACCGATTTCCAGTATCTCCGGGGCGACAAAATAACAATATTTTCGTCACACTGACGGTGGAAGTCTGTTTTCTTAAACGTTCATCAGAAGTCTGACGTCAGTTGCACTTGAATATTATGCATGACTGTTAGGAAAACTTTTATTGTTATTATTTAAAATGGTTACGGCGTGTGTTGCGACGCAGCCCGGCCACAGCCGATTTCGTTATTTATAGATGTATCAATTAAATGTTCTTTTATTGTTCTTGAAGTACCAATGAATATATTAAATGTACCACAAATATATCTTGTTAAAAAAGCACTTGTTTGTGGCAGAAAATATACACGTGGCCGGGCTGCAACGTATACGTTGCAGCCCGGCCACGTGTATATTTTCTGGTAGGATTGCTCAGAATGTTCTAAAAAATAAACCAAATAAATGTTCCTTTTGCGCTCTTTATTTTTTTTCAATGAAATATACCAAGAGAAACGCTTACAATAACAAAAAAAATATTCAAATAAGAATTTGCACTAAGCGCCTGTAGGATTAAAATAGCACGTCTGCTTATTTGTACAATTTTTGTAAGAAATTAGTTTTACTATGTACTTTGATTAGACTAGTACCTATTGTAAGTTACAATTTATTTTGATTAGTTTTGTCTTTAAATGCAAATAATTTCTATTCACGGGTTTTCAATAATTGTATAATAATAATCTTCCTTGTTACATTGAGGTAAATGTACCTCAATGCCTTGTTATTGTTTAATTGTTAACATACTTACATTGCTATTTTAATCCCACAGGCGCTTAGTGCAAATTCTTATTTGAATTCATTGTTTGTTAATGTCAGCGTTTCTCTTGGTATATTTCATTGAAAAAAAATAAAGAACACAAAAGGATCATTTTTTTGGTTTATTTTTTAGAACATTCTGAGCAATCCTACCAGAAAATATACACGTGACCGGGCACAAACCAGTGCTTTTTTAACAAGATATATTTGTGGTACATTTAATCTATTCATTGGTACTTCAAGAACAATAAAAGAACATTTAATTGATACATCTATAAATAACGAAGTCGGCTGTGGCCGGGCTGCGTCGCAACACACTACAATAGGTAATAAAATAAGCCATCAAAACATTTTATGAGAATGATTGAGTATTTCTTCGAGTTTACCATGATATAAAATTATTGTAATTAAATAGCACTCACGATTTTGGCGGCTCATTCAACATATCAGGTGCATTATATACCATATTCCTCGCTTGAACAAATAATATTATTTTGTAAATATCAGTCGGTAACTCACAACAATCTTTGACATTTCTAATAAGAAAATGGCGCGAATTTGCGAATGGCGCCATGTGCACATGATGAAAATTAATACTACATCTTTCGTCTCATTTTCTCTTTAATAATAAAGTGAGATAAACGTATTGAGCAAAAGCGCTTCCAAGGAGGTTCGATCATTCAGCTTATTTGTTCTCGTAATTTGAAACTCCTTATAATTGTTATGGTATTAAAAAAAAACCGTAAAGAATACGCACGGCGCTATACAACGAAGAGGAGTACCTATTTTACCGCCCGTTCCGATAAATGGTGCGTAATTTTTAACTTTCAAACAATGTATACAGGCTTCGTAAATGCATTTTTTGAGCAAATGTGTTGAAAAATACATATATTACACTACGCAAAACTAAACACACACACACAAATGTATGTATGTTTAATACATTTATACATTTATTTATTTATTTTTATTAGCATTCATGGGTGTTTCAAGCCCATTAAGCGTCTAAGACCCCTATAGCAGCTAACAAAAGAGTGGATAACCTTGAAACAGCTGAACCGATTTTGATAAAACATGTCTGAGAACCACCGCTAGAAAACCTGCTTTCAAATAAAAAAAAACAACCAAATCGTTTGAGCTAGGTACGGTGCCACAGACAGACACACAGAGACGCACACACACACATAGCTGTCAAACTTATAACACCCCTCTTTTTTTCGTTGGGGGTTAAAAAACGTAAGACTTTTGTGTGCGAAATCAGCTTACCCATGATCCAATTATTCTAAACCTATCGGATAGCGTTGGTTTAGGCGTGCCCTGCCTGGGTGTGCTGGATGTCTCGTTGGAACTAAAAGAGTGCAATACTGCAGAATGAATTTTTAACCCGGATGAAAAAAAGAGGGGTGTTATAAGTTTGACCGCTATGTGTGTGTGTGTGTATCTGTCTGTCTGTGACACCGTAGCACTTAAACGGATGAACCGAATTGGATGTGTTTTTTTTTATTTGAAAGCAGTTTTTTTGCGGTGGTTCTTAGAAATGCTTTATCAAAATCGGTTTAGCCGTTTTAAGATTATCTACTCTTTTGTTAGCTGCAGTAGGGATCTTAGGGATCTTAGACGCATAATGGGTATTTACTTTACTTTCAAACATATGTGTGACCTATTTGAAACACCCATGTATGCTATATAACTATGGTAGATTATGGAATTCTTGGCCTGATGCTGCAGCCAGGATATCCAGCACACTAGTACAGTCATGAAAAAAAATTGCAGATATGTTGTGTTTGGATTCGTTTTGATCAGTATTTGATTCTACATACAATGCAATGGTGGCAACACGATGAGCTGATGCTGCAGTATGTAACAACCAGTAATTACAACTACCAAACAGGACTCGAGCTCGCTGAAAGCGCACCAGAATACAGGTCGGGGGCAGGTAAGTAACTATTGTTACTAAGATTAATGATGATTTAGGAGATAAATTGTACTTATCATAACTTCTTTTGTAACAAAGTTTAAAAATGTTAAAATAAAAATTCAATTTAAAACTAAAAAAAACCCCAACGCAAAAAAGAAAAGCGTACATTTAAAAAGTCTAAAATAATACCTATCCTTGAGCCATCAAATTCGATTGAGTAATACCTATACAGTATGTAACAAAAATCCTGTTGTTCCATAAATGGACGTATACATTAACCTACAAGCACAAAATTGATGGAATTATAATTTAATAAAATTAAGCATTGGCTAGTCGAGAAGTCAAAATCAAAGAATGAAAGAGGTTAGAAATCAGTTAAACATTACAAATATTTATAATTAAATACTTGCTTTATTGCGTATGTATACCGATTCTTAAAACGTAGGTAGAAGGAACAACAGGGTTTTTGTTACATATTGTATATATTATTATTTAATTTATTTATTATTTAACCATTTATGTACACACATATATATAAACAAACAAGAAGAAAGGAACAGAAAAATCCGTACAAAGGTGAAGCTTATTTCTAAAGAAATATCTTTTCCAGCATACCTGCGATAGGAAAGTCGATAAAGAGATGTAGACAACGTGTGTAAGAGTAGTAGAAAAAATAGAATACATAAAATAAAAAACAATACACTAATTATAATACAACAAATAATATGAGTATTTACAAATATACATACTTAAATACATAGATACATACTTCTAAAATAAAATAAAATCACTAGAATATTAATAATTATAATTCAATTAAAATAATAAATACATACGCAAATATGACGAAGTGGAAAGATAGTGTTCTTTCACTCTTCTTTTAAATACTGCAACAGTTTGGCAGTTAGGGACTGCCCAATATCGGGCGAAAGTTAATTCTACAACCGCACCCGGCACAGTGAAGGAGTAGGAGTAGAAGTTGGTGGAGTGGGGAGGGGACTTAAGGTTTCTAAGATGCGACCTGCAAGGCGCATCAGAAGGACGGGCGTAGGAAAAACGTTCCCGCAGATAGGATGGCGTTTTAGGATTGTGAAGGAGGTTAAATAGCAGACACAAAATCCGAGAGTTCCTGCGAAGTCAAATAAGGAGCCACTTGAGTATCTTGCGAAAGTTAGAAACGTGGTCATACTTTTTAAGGTTGAAAACAAAACGAATACACATGTTTTGCAAACGCTCAAGTTTATTTAAAAGCTCCTCGGTGGCATCCAAATAACAGACATCAGCGTAATCAATAATGGGCTGAATGAGAGTTTGAGCAAGGGAGATTTTGGTTTTCAAGGGCAAGAAGCTCTGGAGACATTTCAACGAATGGAACGTGTAGTGCACTTTGCGACTGACTTGAGTGTTGCTCAAGTCAGTCGCAAAGTGTCAGTCCACGATAAGTAGGAATCCATGGTCACCCCCAGGTTTTTAACCGTATTTGCGTATTCAATCTGAACTCCATTCAAACAGAGTGGAGACAGCGACGCAACATTGAGCCTATTCCGCATATACCTGTCGCCAATAATCATGGCCTGGGATTTCCTAGGGTTGATTTGCAGTCCACAGGACCGCGACCACTCGCTAATCGAATCCAGGTCCCTGTTCATAGCAGACACGGCAGCAGCCGCATCTTCCCTTAAGAAGTTATTGTAAAGCTGCAGATCGTCAGCATAGAGATGGAAGTAGGAAGAGATGACTCTGGTGACAGAGTAAATGAAAATAGAAAAGAGAAGAGGAGAGAGAACGCCACCCTGAGGCACACCTGCGGTAAGAGAGCACCAATCAGAAGACGACTCGTCGAGACGAACCCGCTGCGAGCGGCCTCTAAGGTAGGAGTCGAACCAACCAATAGTGGAAAAGAATTAAGGATCCCTAGAAGGATGTCGAAATCGACAGAATTAAAGGCACTGCTAAAGTCGAGAAGTACAAGTAAAGTGAGAAATTTGTGGTCCATCACCCAGCGAATGTCATCAGTAACCTTCAACAGAGCTATATTTTAATTATCGAATTTCATGGATGGCACGATACGGTTTGCTCATTGAAATGGCGCTATAATGTCGCGACGGGGTACAGCTTATAATTATTGATAATATTCTAGTGATATTTATTTTAGAAGTTTGTATGTATGTTAATATATTCTCATATTATTTGTTTTACTTTAGTAAGCGAATTGTTTTTGATTTTATGTATTCTATTTTCTCGTCTACTCTTACACACGGTGTCTACATCTCTTTATCTACTTTCTTATCGTAGGTATGCCGCGAGAAATCACGGCACAGCGGACAGAGCTCCGGCGGGATCTCATGGCGGCATGGAGAGTGCGATTCTCCCAACCCAGCGCTGGGCACAATAAGTCCCCTCTTTGAGGAGTGGCTAGAGAGGCGCCACGGCGTCTTCACCTTCCGCCTGACGCACGTCCTCACCAGACATGGTTGTTTCGGGAGGTTCCTGTTCAGGATAAAGCGGGAGGAAACGCCCGGGTGTCACCACTGTGTGGATCGCCCGGAGGACACGGTGGAGCATACGGTGGATGTCTGCCCGGCTGGGGTGGAGCACCGCCGTGTCCTCACGGAGGCGATCGGCGGCGGCGATCTCTCGCGTCCGGCCCTGGTTCAGGCCCTGGTTCGGAGCGAGAGTACATAGGAGGCCGTCACCTCCTTCTGCGAAGCAGTAATGAACTCAAAGCAGTAAGGAGGACGCGGCACGCGTGAGGAAGAGGCTACGTTCGTGCCCTGGCGCCCCTAGTCGCCGCAGGAGACGCCCCGGGCGGCGGGAGTCACAGGCTGATTCCCGGCCCCCGTAGGCGGGGGCTTGCGTACGGTGAGCGATGGGTAGCTAGCCGTTCTATAAGGACCAGGCCCGGGTCGACGGCGCGTGTCGTTCCACGCGCGCCTCAAAGAGATGTCGGCACCAACTGACGGGGTCCGTTAGGGCCAATGTTGCGAGTTTGTCCGAAAGGGATATCGTGGCCCTGGCACACAGGCAACGGAAGGAGCACGGGTGGGTTTTAGTCAGTAAAAGTTTGACACGCCCCCCGCTCCGCGCAGAGCGTGAGAAGTTATTCGATAATTTACCACCCAAAAAAAAAAAAAAAGGGTATGCTGGAAGAAATTTCTTTAGATATAAGCATCACCTTTGTACCTACGTATTTTTCTGTTCCTCTCTTATTGTGGGTTTATATACAACATGTCCCAAAATTAACGCACAACCTCTTAAGGGGTCATTGTACTCATCATTATGAACAACTTTTACTAGGGGACCAAACCTGATATCGCAAAAATAATCAGATGTTCCCTACATTTATGTTCTCTTAGCTCGTCAAAATGTAGGGAACAGCAGATTTTTTTTTTGCTGTTTCAGGTTTGGTCCCATAGTTAAAGTTGTTCATAATGATGAGTACAGTGAGTGCGTTATTTATGTTACACCTCTCACTATTAATCAATGGTAAACATATGACTATAAGGTATCATTGGAATGGCAATTTATTTAAATTTCAGAATAAATCAATAGATTTGGTTTTTGGTTTACCAGGTAATAAAAAAAGCAAGCTAATGCAAATGATTAAAAAGTTAAATTTAATTTATCAGCATAAATTGCAACAAAGTCCATAAAAACAACTTAAAATCTAGTGCTACCCCCCTAGCCCTGATGACTGCTTCCATGCGTTCTCTCATAAACCTAATTAATGTGACAACAGTCTCTTGAGGAATGTTGTCCCATTCTGCAACGACGGCATCTTGGAGGTCTTGGAGAGTGGTAGGGGCAGGATCACGTGCCCGTACACGCCGTTTCAGTTCATCCCAAAGGTGCTCAATAGGGTTCAGGTCTGGACTACGCGCCGGCCAGCGCATAACAGGGATCCCAACTTCTTGCAGGTAGTCACTTACAATTAATGCGGTGTGACAGCGGGCGTTATCGTGCATTAACGTGAACCCACTGCCAACAAAATCCGCATAAGGGACAACCTGCTCCTCTAAGATCTCTGTTATGTACCGATGAGCAGTCAGCGACCCTTGAGCCGATTAGCAGTCACCACACACAAGGTTCGTTTTGCTGTCGATTGTCATGCCGCCCCAGAACATGCACGAGCCACCCCCGTATTCCACTGTCTCTTGAATACAGACTTGTGCGAATCGTTCCCCTTGCCTCCTGTACACTCTTCTACGCCTGTCGTTGCAGAAAAGACACACCCTCGTCTCATCCGAGAAGAGCACAGCTCTCCATTGGTCTATTGTCCAATCCACATGGTCACGGGCAAATTGCAACCGGTCTCTCCTATGCTGTGCAGTCAATTTTGGCCCTGTAGCAGCCCTGTAGCAGCCCTGTGAGCTGCATATTTCTTTTCCCACATTCTTCTTCTAATCGTGGAGACGCTGTGATGACCGGGGTTCCAAGTAAACTGGTTATTGAAAGAACAACATAGTTACTTTATACAAATTTAATGAATAACGTTTCCCACAAGAAATCTAAACATCAACACCTAAATAACTATAAACCTTAATTAGCTGACAACAGCCGTACCGAGCAATGATTATACAACAATACTAACAACGGAAAAAAAACAAGTTTTTTTTAAAGTAAACAACATGCAAATGAACAAATAAAACTATAAAACTATTTTGACAATGCAAAAGGAAAATCCTTATGCTGGGATCGAACTCGGTGTCACGAGACCTAAACTCGGGTCCTCAATGCACGATTTAGGAACCTTAAAGGAAATAGATGACTCGCCCGATTGCTCTCGAATTAAAATTTCCCGCAAAAATTTCCGCATAGTGGCCACGGTCTTACAATCCGAAATCCCTCGACAAGCCAGTTCAAACTCAAGCTCATCTTTATGCAGTGCATTAACATCCATGATCATACAGCAATACAATTTCAATAAACCGCAGTAAGTATAAACTAACACGATAAATAGGTTTCTGTTCCGAATTACAGTGATGCAACAAAACTTGTTTGTCCGGAACAAATACCTACTTAAAAATACACAGAATAACATTATCCGATATACACCTTGTTTATCTTTCATCCAGTTAACCCGTGGGCGCCAATGTGATGACCGGGGTTCCAAGTAAACTGGTTATTGAAAGAACAACATAGTTACTTTATACAAATTTAATGAATAACGTTTCCCACAAGAAATCTAAACATCAACACCTTAATAACTATAAACCTTAATTAGCTGACAACAGCCGTACCGAGCAATGATTATACAACAATACTAACAACGGAAAAAAAACAAGTTTTTTTTAAAAGTAAACAACATGCAAATGAACAAATAAAACTATAAAACTATTTTGACAATGCAAAAGGAAAATCCTTATGCTGGGATCGAACTCGGTGTCACGAGACCTAAACTCGGCGCTATGCCCCGAGACCAACCGGCTTCTCTTGTACTGTGGCGAATATGTCGTTCACTATTTCGTATTTAATCGATATGCAGCTTGATCAATCGAAGCCGAACCTTAATGAGGTAATACTTTATATCTGGGCGTTAAGGGCGTTCCCGCAAGCTGAGGACAAAATGAGAATAGTCAGCCTTGCAAAACATCTCCAATCATCCAACCTACACTTCGTTAAATAGACGCAAACACTTACCCCGTTTCTTTCACTACTCGCACACAAACTCACAATATTGCACCAACCATATACGTATGTATATTCTTTATTAATTTCCAAACAATGATGGCTTTAATATCCAGAAATAAAACCAATCAATTACGGAGCAACCGTTCGTTTCTTTGTCTTTTTCCTTTCATTGACATTTCTCCCGTACCAATATTTTTCTCCCACCGTCACTTGTCAATCGCATATATATTAAGTTAATCAAACTACTGCGGCGAGCCTAGCAACGCCATCTAGTATCTGAATTGAGAGCTAAATTATAGATCATTACAACGCTTACAGAAGTTCTGCGAGCTGATCGCAGTCGTTGTTGCAGCTCAACAGCATTGGAAAACCGATTACGTAAAGACGTTGAAACAATGAAGCGATCGTCTCTTTCGGATGTGCACCTTTGTCTTCCAGATCCACGTCTTCGGATATAGCCACCAGTCTATTGGAAGCGTTGGAACACTCGTCGAACGGAAAAACGACTTAAGTTCAGTTGCCGAGCAACATCACATTGCCGCATCCCTGATTGCAGTAGTGCAATGACGTGAGCGGCTTCATCTGAAGTGGTATCCATTTTCTGGGGTATTTTCTTGCTGTAACTGTTCACGTGTGTTCACTTCAAAGGTTGGATAGCGAATGACCTAAATTTAACCCGCGTCACCCTTTTTAGGGTTCCGTAGTAAACAAGGAACCCTTATAGTTTCGCCATGTCCGTCTGTCTGTCTGTCTATCTATCTGTCTGTCTGTCCGTCCGTCCGTCTGTCCCCGGCGTAGCTCAGAGACGCTTAGTCCTATAAAGCTGTATTTTGGCATGGGTGTACCTATTAATCACGCCAACAAATTTGTAAAATAAAACCATGAAAAACAGTTTTTTTTTACCTCCCTTGCACGTAAAACGGGGATGTTATTTTTTTCTCTCGTCTAACACATGGTGTGGGGTATCGTTGGATAGGCCTTTTAAAAATATTGTGGGTCTGTGAAAGCCATTTTTCAATTCTGAGATCCGTTTGCGTAATATTAAGCTTTAAAGTGATATTTTTTGTTAGAATCAAGTGTCCCTAAATGTCAGCTAAATGGTTGGTTTTGGATATGTGAAAAAATTCATGGCAGTAGTATATATAATGAAATTAAAAGAAAAACTATCACAGCTAAGTAAGGTTTACAAGTTAACGAGTAATAGTCAACCAACTTGAATTTGCAGTTGAAGAATTGACCGTAACGTATATCGATGTATGGGAGAGCATGTTTTTCAACTACAATGTTAAGTTTGTTTTTGGGATAAATCATCCTAACTACGGAACCCTTCATTGGGCGTGGTCCGACACGCACTTGGCCGGTTTTATAGATAGTGGTACGGAACCCTTCGTGCGCGAGTCCGACTCGCACTTGGCCGGTTTTATTTTTCTTTTTATACGTTTCTAGGGAGGTGCAATTAGTGGCCGTTATAATGCGTATTTTGACAACATTTTTTTTAACGTTACGTGCTAATGAGATCTGTTGTGTTTTGGAATTCTAACTAATGTGAATTTAAAGGTCGTTAAACATACTTTCAATTGATACTAATATTAATTAGGTTTAATGTACTTATTCGTTGATGGCGGGACATGGTTGAAACTTATTTTCGGAGAAGTGTGATTTTTGTGACGCCAAGTGTATGTGTGTAGGTACATAAATGGTTTCATAAATAAATAAATGGTAGAAATAAGTACTATGTTTGACAAAGAGACGAATCCATAATATTATATTTAACGACAGAAAAAAAAAATACAAAGTTACCTACAAACCGAACAAGAAACTGCTGTGGTATAAAAAAAATTGAGTCATCACGGGACGACTGGCAGATGTGAAACATCGCACTACAGACACATTTACACACTACTACATAATATATAGACTATAAGTGTATAGTGGCCGATCGCCACGCGGCAGGCGTCGCCCCGCTAGCTTTGGCTTTAAGTGCGCCTATAGATGTTTCACATCAAAATTTAAAATTGAAACTTTGCAGAATAACTGAACTAAATATAAAGCAGATACCATGTCTTTTTTTTTAATTACCAATAATTTCACCATAAAAAGAAATGACCTAAACTGGGTAAGTATTTCAACTAACAATTAATTAAAATCTGTTTAATGCATACTGGATCATGTGAATAAGCCTTTACAGCAACTTTGCAGTTGGCAAATGTTAAATAATACCTAGATAACAATATCTAGGTATTATTCAACATTTGCCAACTGTCAGAATATTATCTGGAATGAACTTGAAACGCGAACAATGAACGTTTCGTCTCAAACAGTAGCTCTCCTTAATCTTCCTGCAAATAAGTAGGTGCAAACAATTAGCGCTATGATGTCTAACCGATCAAATCTACACAACATACATTATAACCGCTTTTATTTCCTAGAGTATAAGGTCTATTTATATTTTAGTGTAGGAATCCAATTTGCAAATGTTATCGAAGAACAAAAAGGTACAGTTGTTTATAGATAAAAATGTGGTATATAATGTACAAGTCTATTATTTCTCCGAGAAATTACTACGAACTTATCAAGATGTTCGGTACCAGACGTTTCTTATTGGAAGATATCTTGAGTGAGAAGCAGGTGCATCATGTTGTGAAGCAGGCCATTGGCGCGGATGTGTGGTTGCTACAGGGCTGTGATGTCAGAGTGGCCACGGACGGGCTCGCCGGCTTCCTAGGAGACCACATGAGAGCCACCCTACGAGTGACAGTTGACGACCAAGTGAAGAACATACACCTGTTCATAAAGTGTGTCCCTACAAACAACCAGCCCAAAGCGGAGTTCATTGATAATAATCAATATTTTAAGAGGGAAAGGTATATGTTCAAGGTGCTGGAGGAGATTCGGGATGATAATGGTGAGTGATTTATTTTTAATTGAGTGGGTTTATGACTAGAAGAGAAGCTTCGCAATAGAATTTGTCGAAGGACTTAACCCCTAGATCAAACGTTATTTTGAGGCTATTATGAGATCAAATCCTGCCTTTCTATGGATAATCTAAACAATTAAGTACTTTAAATATGCATAGAAACAAAAGTTTCTAGGCGCTAGACATAAGCCCTCTTCAAGAAGCCACTCTTAAATAAAAATGTAAACACATTGTACTGATAATACCTCTGAAATTCTTATGATTACCATCGTTGTAAAATCTTAATTCCTAAATATGTTCCATGTCATTCTCTCCAGATCCGAAACCCTGGTGTCCAAAGGCCTACATCTACACGGACTCAATGATCGTGATGCCAGACCTGGCGGTAGAAGGCTACGCGTCCCGCCATTACCTGGACACGTTGGACTACCAGCATGAGATGTTCGGAGTCGCCACCCTCGCGCGGTTCCACGCGGCCTTCACCAACTACGAGACGAACAAGAGCATCCATAACAACCGTCCCTACAACACCAACCAAGAATGCGGCAGCCTGTTAGATGAACCAGCCTTCTGTGACTCCCCATTCATAAAAGCCTGCGCCAAATTAACTGCGAACTTCATCAAGGCTTACTCTTCGAAGTCTTATCGGAACATACCTGATTTGGAGCAGAAATTAGCGAAGCAGTACTTAGTAGCGTGTGATACCGTAAAGGAGTATACAGGGACTCTAAACGTCCTGATCCATAAAGATCTCTGGGTGAATAACATAATGTTTAAATATGATGACAACGTTCTCACCAACGCTATCATCGTCGACTTCCAGCTGGTGCGGTACACGCCGCCAGCCTTCGATCTCATGACGTTCATGTATTTGACCACTTCTAGGAGTTTTAGAGAAAAGCACGAGAAAGAAATCTGTGATCTATACTTTTCAGTTTTTTCCGATAATTTGAACGATGACTCAAAACAGAGGTTAATAGATTTGGGTTACGATAAGGAGAGTTTCTTATACTGGTGCGAACAGAGTCGCATGTTCGGGGTGGCGGAGCCGGCCGCCATCCAACCATTCATTCTGATGCACCCGAAGGCCGCGCAAGCGACGTTCGACGACCCGCGGACGTACGACAGGCACGTGAACGAGGACCGGACGGAGCCGGTGCTTGCGTACGCGCAGAAGTGCGGCGTCTACCGCGAGCGACTTCTGGAGATCTCCGAGGAGTTCGTCGAGAGATATCTACTGAATGAACTGTGATCTTAATATAATTACGTAACGATGTATATGAACTACCTTATGATTAAACTAGACTTCTTTATTATAAAATTCTGTTTTCTGCTGATACTTGGGAGAATGTGTATAAAAGTGCACAGCATGGTTTTAATATAGTAAGCCACTGGCTGGAGAAAAATATTCTCACTCTTAATGCAGGTAAAACGCAATATCTTACCTTTTCTATGCGTAACCGTAATTGCCCTCCTTCAAATCTCTCCATAATAGCACACAATTGCTGTAACGATGTAAGCTGTTCTTGCCCTGCCCTAATTAAAGTGGACAAAATAAAATATTTGGGAATGATTATTGATAATAATCTATCTTTTCGACCTCATATAGACATGGTTACTTTTAGGGTAAGAAAACTGATATATGTTTTCAAAAATCTAAGAAATGCAGCTGAACCTAAATTAATTAAGCAAGTCTACCTAGCACTTGGCCAATCAGTGCTGCAATATTGTATTTCTGTATGGGGAGGCACGTCAAAAACTATACACAAACCATTAGAAGTTGCACAGCGAGCAATACTCAAGGTCAGCACTTTCCGGCCCTATCTGTTTTCAACATACCTTTTGTATCAGTCCTGTGAAGTCCTCACGGTCCGGCAGCTCTTTGTCCTGCACGCAGTCTTGAGACACCATGCTAATGCAGAGTATAACAAGTCCTCTTATTTGTCTAACCGCAGACCACCAGATCCACCGACCTTTAAACACCCATACGTTCCGAAGTACTATTGTTTCCTAGGCTCTTTTCTGTATGAAAGACTAAATAAGCTTGTCGATATACATGTGTAAACTTATGGTAGTGGACTACATTCTCAAGCTAATCTACAATGAGACCGAAGATCTGTTGACTATAGATAGGTAGCTTACAATAATACTCACCCTCCTACACACATCCACTCATTTACACTCTACTCACCGGAGGCCGTCACTATACAACTAATTTAAGATTGTTCTCTTAAGTTTGTCATTTCCTTTTATTTTAATATTATTTTATCTATATGTTTAATGTGTTATAGATATGTATAGAGGTCAAATAAAGTTTAATTTCTGGTGTCGCCTCCAACAGGGGAAGAGCGCTGATGTCTGAAATACCGATATTTTATATCTAGTTCGGGCACAGATGTTCAATATCACGTCATTGAATAAAGTGTAATATAGTGTATCACTATGTCTGTATGTTTTTGAACAAATAAATTATTCTTATTCTTAATATTCACCGATGAGCTACTGCTTTCGGAACAAATTCAAAATCGCGACCGTTTGGCAAGTTTATTTATTTTCTTTTAATTCAAGTTTTCAAATCTTTCTTCTCAGATAATCACTGTCGTCATTTTTGTGTCTCCGTTTCGGCATCTTATTTTCAATTTTCAACGAAAAGGAAAGTAAGTGGTGATCGGCGACACACTAAAACGTGAATAAATGATGTCTAGATAGAGAGGTCGAGCGTATAAACACCAACTTTTTTTTTATTTATAAAAAAAAACAGCTCACTAAAGTCACTTATAGTGTCGTTCCGCCCGCTCAGTGGCGACACTGTCATTGTACGGTAAACACGCGTTCTGTGCCGTATAAAAAATACGATTTGCGTTTTAAAAGTGTGCAGGAATTACAAAGGACCTATCATCGGTAAGTAAACTTTAAATAACTACCTATTTATAAAGAAACAATTAATAGTAGATTGTTGCACCGAGCGCAAAGTGAGTTATTAATGCACGAGTGCATTAATTATAGCAAGGTGCGTAATCTACTTTACTTTCAACTCCAATCTACCTACCGTGATAAAATATACCTACTCAAAATAAAAACTCACATTAATGAAAACCAAGCATATCACCAAGTCGGTTTTATTCAGCTGATTTTTATTTTCAGTTAGTATCTTTTTGATCTAATACATAAATTTTATATTATGCTTAATGGGCGACATTATATCTCTGTGGTAAAGGACAATGCCAGAAACTCTATAGAGCTTTGACCCATCAAATAAAAGTTGGTTTACAACCATGTCGAATGAAGCAGTCTATTGCTGCTTTATTAGTGATAACTAAAAATATGTTTAAATGTCTTTAGACTTTGCGGTTTCTGTTTAAATCTAAGAACAATTATTACATTTAGGTTAGATACCTTAAGATTAGGTTAAGTGCAGTTATAATAAGTTATTAATGGATCACTGTCTTCAGAATGAATGAACAGAATGTCCACATCCAAGACAAACGTGTGTGTGAACTAGATCTCTTTCAGCATTCACATTTCGATTTCTACAATGCTGGTATAGCCGCAAGAAGCACTCTTGATAGATTACGGCTACTGGTGGAAGCTGTAAGGTAAGAAAATAATTATGGTTCAGATAAACAAGTTCATTATTAAGTACACCTTCCACACATAACCCCTAAAACATAAACTTTACTATTTTGCCTTTAGGTACCAGTTATTCAAGATACTTTTAGTTAAGTATACTATTCATTCATAATTTGTTGCATTTGTAGGTTACAAGCCAAACAAAACCGCAGTTAGAATCATTATTATTTTGGATTTTTCGTTACGGTCAAATACGATCAATAAATAACCTAGTATCTACATACCTGTTGCAACGATTTACATTTATTTATTTATTTATAGTTAATTAACACGGTATAATAACAATTACATTAATTAACATAGAAAACAAAACTATACAATGCAGACAATCATGTCATAAACAATTATTCGCTACTTACTAACATGGAACAGTGGACACCCGCGCATACTGTTTCTCACAGAACATCAGACATACGCGCTTAATTTTACTCCATTCATCGGCAAACACATCACATTCAGGGTTGGCCATCAGGAGAGCATTGAGCATCCTTAAAGTACGACACACAGGTGATTCAGCTATGGCGACCATTCTGCAAGGCAGTAGCGCGAACAGATTGTGTCGGCGACTTTGGCGATGACCGATGTATTTGTCGGGCACAAATAGTCGACTGAAAAGGTCATGGAGCTCAGGGCAGTCGATACGACCGTTAAAGGTCTTACAGGCTACCGTGAGCTGATCAAGGCTTGTTCTTACCTTCAACGAGTTGAAACCCAAAGTCCCTAGGATATAGTTGGTGGGGTACATGTAAGGGTAGAAGTTATCTAGGTTCTTTTAAAAAGATATCTGAGAAATGTTTTCTGCACTTTCTCGAGCATTAGTGTTTGAGCCGCGGTATAGGGATGCCAGACACAACTACTAGTCTCCAGCTTACTGCGAACTAGAGTGGTGTACAGTAATATAATAACATGCGGGTTATGAAAATCGCAAAACAAATCCTAAGCGCCTGAAAGATTCTTTCGCAAGGGTGGAAATGTGATCTCTGAAAGTTAGACAGCGGTCGAAGGTCACTCACAGGTCCTTTACGTTGGTGACTCGAGTAATTTTTTCAGCACCTAAGGTGTAGACAAACTGGATTGGTTGTAATCCTCGACCGAATGACATGACGTACATGTTCCGAGAAGAGTTTGCAGTGCAGATAAGAGTTTAGAAAATCTCTAAGCATCTTATCGACGCACAAGTGACAATTTATGCACCTCAACATCGTTAACCAAGTTGGAAGCAATGATCAGAATCCGAGGCAAGTAGCACATGTCGGCGAGTAGGCAAAATCGAGTCCGTGTATAAAAGCAAAAATTGTTGTGAAAATAAAACAGTATTATGATCACGGAAAGATTATGGAGCGTCCAAAACAAACTGTCTTCAAACAGAACAGAGCGAATAAAAATGAATTACTTTTAGGGGTGAGGCGTATTTATCGTAACAGATAGAAATAACAGATATGAAAAAATAAGAAATATCAGTTGTTCCTACCAAAGGTCTGTTATTTAAGTAATAGATCATTTCAAAGACATACTGGCACCACGGCACGTAGTCATTAAAACAGCCCCCAAACGGACTGTTACCGTTTACCATAAACACTCACAAATGAAGGAATATAGCAAGGTTATTATTTTTTTTTTATAAATTAACGTAATTCTATAATGTCGACTTTAAACAAAAATAAACAAAGAAGATATTCAATAGAGATTTAAATACATATTTATCGTCCGTACAAAAATAACAGGATGTTATTTAATAACAGTAATTTGGATCTGTTATTTTAGTGTAACGGTAACTGTGATAACAGATATCGTGTTTAACCTGTTACAACCCATCTCTAATTACTTTTTGGCATCGTCAATGACGTTTCGTTACACCTCAAATCACCTCAAATGCGAAAGAATGATTAGAACATAGTATCATTCATAATTATTACATAAATATATTCTTAGGGATCAGAAGCCTAATGAGTTTTTTTAAAAGAAAATACAAAACGGCCTACAGTTATTTATTTAAATTAGAAACACCGTTACAAGAAAACTATCTGAATATGATCACTTGTACGCGTCCGTCGCATCCGAGCTCCGCAGCAAAAGTGACCGAGGCGAGTGAGCACACGGCTCATGGTGTGTCACCCCTTCCACTGACAGCGTCATCGCAGTGACTTGACGTCCCCGCCCTCTCTGCTGCCAAATCCTCTAAGAATATATTAAAAAAACATTATTTTCAATTACTGTGTGTATTTAGACCAAATACATATTAAAATCCGTACTTACACAGTAATTAATAGAAGTCATTTTAAATTAAAAATCTACATTTAATGTAAATTAATGAAAGGGTGGGGCAGGATTGGCATTGTCATTTATAACTAAATAAAAAAAGTGCAGAAATGTTGTATGAAACTGTTTTTCAGTGCAACAATGAGATTTCATAAAATATTTCTGCACTGTTTTGGTTCTAAGCAAAAAATACGTGCTTTGTGATCGGTTTTGTAGTGATTAATAATAACATTACTACGTAGTTGAAAGAAAAGTAGTAAACTGTAATTTTATCCAAAGATGTAACGCCAATTGACAGCCATGTTTACAGAGTTGCCTGTTTATTGAATGTCAAATTTCCCATGTGAGCGTTAAAGTTGTCAAAAAATAATAGGCCCGTTTTGACATATAACTTGAATCGATTTATCGTGAGTATCGACTACCGATTCGTATAGTTACTTCACTAGTTACGTCGCGATGGTCAATGTATAATAAAATGTTTATCTTGATCCAAAAAGTAGTAGTAGTCAGTATCAGTAGTGCTGGATAATATACACGTCATATAATTTATACATTTATATCTTTTTAATCCAAGGTGGCGGACATTGTTTATTTAATTTAATAACTAGCTTCTCCCTGCGACTTCGTTCGCGTGGAAGTCGTAAGACACCACAATATACAAATAACAGCCACATTTTTATAAAAAAAACTGTCGCGTTGGTCTATTGGTCGCAAGCGCTACTGTTGAAAATAAGGTCCTGGGTTCAATTCCCGGGTCAGGCCAAGTGATATTGGGTTTTCCGTCTGGAATTTCTCAGTTAAAGTCCGAAGTCTGAATTTGTGTGTATGTGCCTGGTTAGTGGCAATAAGCTCGCCCCCTATTACATGGGAACTAAACATAACTGGCGAAATTTAATGTGGGTGTACTATCTCTGCCTAATCCTTTGGGGAATACAGACGTAATGCTATGTTATTTTTATAAATATAAATACATACATAAACTCACGCCTACTTACCATGGGGGTAGGCAGAAACTATAGAACTCCACCTGCTACGCTACTTACATACTCCTTTTGATTCGTCTACGTTGGGTCCATATTGGCTCACCTAAAGTTCTTTACCCGAAATTGTTGTTCCTAATGATTTGTAATCCGAATGATCACTCTTCCTAAAATTTTTCATCCTCAAGTTTTCATTCATACTATTTGTAGTGCTACCGGCGATGTTCATAACACTCATGTTTCCGAAAATTGTAATTAATAATATTATTAATGTAAATATATTTAAACTCCTACTGTTTTTTATCATAACGCTTTTATCCCTAAAACTATAACTACGCCTTTTTTTTTTTTTTTGGGTGTGAAATTATCTAATAACTTCTCCCGCTCTGGGCGGAGCGGGAGGGCGTGTCAGACTTTTACTGACTAAAACCCACCCGTATTCCTTCATTGGCCTGTGTGCCAGGGCCACGATATCCCTTTCGGACAACTATATCTGTAACTACGCCGGAGATAAGTATGTCTAAAAAACCAACTGTTTAGAATGATTAAAGGTCGTTTCACTGATTTTTGTCTTAAATGAATGAAATTCAGGTCAGAGTGTCGTTTTGGGGGCACTATGAAAAAAAAAATTATTAAATTTTCGCGTCCAATTTCGAGGTAGCACTCTCTGGCCGCTGCCGCGGCACCGCTCGCTACGCTCGCTCGGCTCGCTCGTAGTTGATCACAGTTCTAACCTAACCTAACCTATGGATATCTTTGCAGGTACACACCGCTACAAATAAAATTAAAATATGACTTTGAATAATAGTGTAAAAGATGGTTATGTTGAGAAAATATAGGAAAACAAATAAAAGTATAATAGATGTTTATTGCTACTGACATTATGAAGTTGAATGCTTCGGAATTATGAAGATTAGAGACAGAGTAGTTAGGAATTGTGATTGTTAGGATAAAAAATGTTAGGAGTACTGCGCACCTGTCCTTTCTGAAGAACATCACCAATTAGGTCACTACATTATGTCCTTCTAGGGGTTTCCACTTACATCTTCCTTGTAAATACCTTTTGTTAGCCGCCTTTCATTCATCCTTTCAACATGACCAAACCATGTTCTATGTTAGCAGGTTTGGTTTCCGCTTAGTCCTTCATGTGGATCATTGTGCGTGGGCCATGGCGGCCGTCATTGGTTATTCCAACCAGCCCACCTCCCTCCAGAAGCTGATTAGGTCTCCTGGTCTGCTTTAGATATCTGTGAAGGATCTGGGTGACCCGAGGGTTTATGTTCTGATCTGGGTGACGCCTGTCTGCATGATCAAACCATCTAAGCACAATCTTTTAAAATTTTGTCACTACATCTTCTTTTAAACCGCACCGTTGCCTTAGCACATAATTTTTCAGCCTATTCGCACATTTCAACAGCACTAATTCTAGTTTCATGCTTCTTTTGCCACACCCAACATTCACTTCCATACATAAGCGTGGGTACACACCACAGCACACCATTGTGAACAGCCAGCCTTGCGTTTTTGGGCATCGACTGGTGGGTCAGAATCGCAGTATAGCACAATTCACTTTATTTCCCGCATTAACTCTTTATAATAAAACTTCCCGGTATACGTTTGTAATTATGTAGCAATTGTGTAATTGTGTCGCAGCAGTCAAAATATACTGAGACTCAGGACTGGTAACGAGTGACCAAGCGACGTACAGTTGCCCGTGTGAGAAGCAGTTAGTCCTGAGGTCGATTCCGCAGTCTTCAGTAGCAATTTCCCATGGCATTCGAAGTTTTTCGTTTTCAGTGAATTAATGACCGCCTGCGTTCCTGTATATACTACCTATTGTCACAAAACTGATACACTGACTGATGCATTCATACAGATTATTCCTGACGAACGACTATAACTAAAATAGTATAACAGTAGATTATGCAGAACATATGGCCGATAGGGCTGAAAGTTTCTGAAGTGGCGATCGTAGCGTTGGAAGGCCGCAGGAATTCACTGGATTCGGGAAGCACACAATACTCGAAGTGGCGGGGGAGGCTTATGTCCAACAGTGGATTAGTCTTTCGGCTGAAATGATGATGATGTGATAAAACTACCAATTAACGATTTTCAGACGTTTACCTTTACTTGTGCTGTGAGACTTTGCTTTTTGTCGAATTTTATGATTCTAGATCAAAGGGTACCCTATAGGATTTGATTAATTTGCGAGTATCAAAATATGTCGCATAAATGGCCGTATTTTTTTATGCGTTTACTTAGAAGTTGTTTTTTTAGCTCCAGGGAACCGTAGACCGTATTTGAAATTCATTTAAACTTGATACCTCCACGCGTCCCTGAGAAAAAGGGTCTTCACTGATAGACAGACAGACAGTCGGACGGACGGGTGGACAACGAAGTGAGGTAAATAAGGGTTCTATTTTTTCCTTTTGAGATACGGAACCCTAAAATGTAAGTTGGAGTCTCATTTCCCACGATATGTATGGGAAAAGGTTTTTGCGATTTCTGACTCATCTAGTACTCAAATCTCAGTTGGTCTAATAGAATTTTTTGATCCTCATATGAAACAGGATCTATTGGCACCAATTTTTTTTAAAATATTGTTTTTTATTTTTATCCAAAAGGAACAACAAACAGCTACAATATAAAACATAAAAACAAGAAATACACAAAACGAGTAGACAATATTTTAGCCCACAACGCTGTTCACAGATTAACTATAGAATACAATACAGTGAAAATAAAAAAGTAATCGCTAGGGTTACAAATACTAGATATATTTTTATTCTAATTTATATTAACTATCGTGTTTAAGTTAAAGAGGTACATGTACCTATATAATAAACAAAAATGGTACAAAAAAGAAAGAAGAAAAATTTATAAACATATTCAAGTAAGCTCCTTCAGTATAAGACTTTTGAACCTACCGGGGGGAGCACATGCAAAAATGTCAATATGTTCGAAAGTCGCATTGTAGGAATCGACCATTCTGCGAACAGGCGAACGCAAGGCAGAGTTGGACTTGCAAGTGCCCACTGAAAATAATTCCAGCGCGCACCTTTCGCTTGTGGACTGTCCTAGGAACCACATAGCATAACATGTTGGACAGTTCAATGCAGTCAAATTTATTTATAACAATATTATATAAATTCATGGCTTCTAAGAACTTACGTCTATTTTCAAGTGTTGCGAGCTTATACTTTCCAAGCAATTCTCGGTATGGCAAATAATATCCATAGCATCTATAATGTATGGTACGCAGGAATTTATATTGAACACACTCAATCATTTCAACATACTTTTTATAGTATGGACTCCAGACGGACACGGCATACTGCAGTTGAGAGCGTATCAGAGACTTATATAAGCAAATGTAAGAAGAAGGTTTTTTAAAATCAACTGTTGATCGCATTACAAATCCGTATAGTTGATACGCTTTATTAACAATCTTTCCTATGTGTAGGTCTAAACAAAGCTAAGAATCAATGATGACACCGAGATCTCGAATAAAGTCCACTTTAAGGATACACGTTGGGCATTGCACAACGTGTATGTAAAGTAAATTTTAGTTTTATTTTTTGTGTAGTTTAAGAAGTTACATTTGGGTAAACTTAGTTGCAACTTATTTTTCTGGAAATAACAGGATAGTCGGTCCAAATCTTGTTGCAGCAGAAGGCAGTCATTTGTTTGTCGTATGGCTCTGTATACCTTGAGGTCGTCGGCATATAGTAAAAACTTGGTATTACGAAAGCAGTGGCTGATATCATTGAGGTACAAGATAAACAAAAGGGGACCAAGTATAGAGCCTGGAGGCACACCAGAGGTCACCTGTGCGATGTTAGATTGGTGACCATTGGTTACAACCCTCTGACTTGTTAAATGTTGTTGATTATAAAATAAAGAAATACATTATTTCGGTTAAGACAGACACAGTATTTTATTATATGAGACAACAACAAAGAATAACAGTATCCTAGCAACTACAATGATGTACCATAGATACTTCACATCCTCTGAACTTTTTAGAAGAATATTATGGTGATATATTCTTTAATCCCAATGCTGAATTTAAATTATGCAGCCTGGGGCCGAACAGTGGTTTAGTTAACATATCAGCCAACTGCTGCTCCGAAGGAACATGCGTTACGTCGAAGTCTCCGTTGCTAACACATTCTCTAACAAAAAAATGCTTCAGCTTGATGTGTTTGGTGCGCTTGTGATATTCATACTTTGGGTTGTGCGCAAGTTTTACAGCCGATTCATTGTCTAGGTTCAGAACCGGTTTCTCAATTTTAATCAAATTGTTAATAAGGCGATTCAACCATAAAATCTCTTGTGCAGATTCGCTTTAGATAAGATAAGATAAGATAATTTATTTGCTTAAAACATGGTATACATAGATGTTATTAAAGGAAATGAGATCATACATGTTTTGCTTAAAATTAAAGCATGCAAACTTAGAAGATTATAATACAAATTTGAATTTAAAAACATTATAATTTATGTTCAAAAAAATCCTTAATATTATAAAAATTATTTTCATTCAACCATTCATATAATTTAATTTTGAATAACCTACAATTTAATATTTTTAATACATTAGGTAATTTATTATAAACACGTACACACATAGCCAGGCAGCTTTTGTTATATTTTGATAATCTAGGGAGCTCATCTAGTACAAGTCTGTATTGGTCACGCCGACTTCGAGAACTTATTTCCTCTGCTGTTTTGAATAGTTCTTTATATTTCCTAACAAACATACATTCTTCATACAAATATAATGAAGGTAACGGTAGCAAACCGAGCCTTTTAAATATAGGTTGACATGATTCATCACATGGAATCCCATATATGGCTCGTAAACATTTTTTTTGGGCGACAAATGCCCTTTTGTTGTCAGTACTATTTCCCCACATAATTAATCCGTACCGCAACGAGGACTCAACATATGCACGGTATGACATCACAGCCGTTTTTATATTTGTTACCTTTTTAATCTGTCTGAGGGCGTATACAAATTTATTTATTTTATGGCAAACATTATCGACCTGAGCTTTCCAGTCTAAATGTTCATCAATTACTACTCCTAAAAACTTAGTTTGTGTCACTTCAATAATTTGTGGTATGTCCATTTTAAAATTAAATTTATTTTGATAAGATTGATTAAATTGTATATACACTGATTTTTTAAGATTTATTGATAAATTATTGTTATTTAACCAATTAATTAGATTGTCTATTGTATTATTTATGTCCGCTTCATGATCAGCAATTGATTTATATTTTTTATCGGTAGTAACAACTATGGAAATATCATCAGCAAAAAGGAAGCATTTATGATTAGTTACGCTTACGATGTCGTTTATGTAGAGTAGAAATAAGATAGGCCCAATATGCTACCCTGGGGGACGCCGCGTTTTATAATTTTATATTCAGACGAAAATTGTGTCATGTCCTTACTTTCATCAAGTTTAGTGACAGTGACACTCTGTTGTCTGTCAGTTAGATAAGACGATATCCACTGAAGTGGCAGTCCTCTGATTCCGATAGCCTCTAATTTTTGTAATTGCTTTGCTTGCTGCTATAATCTCCGCTTCAGTCGAGGAGATGGAGACTGTCGTTTGCTTCTGGCTTCTCCAGCTAATAGCAGCTCCAGAGAATAAGCACACCATTCCAGATGTCGACCTTCCAGTAGTTTGGTCTCCTGCATGATCTGCGTCGCTGTAGCAGACTAAGCGTGGAGGCGACTTTTTCGTATAGGTTAGCCCATTCTGTTGGGTCCCTTTCAAGTACCGGAAGATTCGTTTTACCAGCATGATATCTTTCTTAGTAGGTGCTCCGAGGTTTCGAGATGCAACACCCAGAGCATATGAAATATCAGGCCTTGTGCCTACTGATAAATATGCCAAAGCACCCACAGCTTGTCTATATGGGAAATTCGCGTTGACATCTCCTTCATCTGCCGTCTCATTTTCTTTGATGATTGGCGTTGGTGCTGGTTTCCAATTATACATTCTATATTTTTCTAACACTTTCTTTGTATAGGCCTTTTGACATAGTGAAATGGTTTTGTCCTTACGGACATTAATTTCCATTCCAAGGAAGTATGACGCAGGTTTCGTAGTTATCTTAAACCTTGTTTTCAATTCCTTGATAAATTCGTCTCCTGCTCCGGTTGTATTATATGCTACAAGTCCGTCATCAACATAAAGACCAATAAAGACTTTAGATTGTCCTCTGATTCGAACATATAAGCATTGATCCGCTTCACTCTGTTGGAAATCAGAATTTATTAAGAATTCGGCAATGCAGGTGTTCCAGCAGCGCGGTGCCTGCTTCAGACCATAGAGGCTGCGTTTCAGCTTGCAGACTCGTTTGGTGCCATCCTGATAGCCATCAGGCTGTTTCATGTAAATATCTTCCTTTACTGTGCCGTTTAGAAAGGCGCATGTAACATCGAACTGATGTAGTTTTAGATTTTCTCGAGCAGCTATAGCAAGCAATGCTCGTACGGTGCTCAGACGAACCACCGGACTAAATGTTTTATCATAATCAACTCCAGGTCGCTGGGAGTAACCCTTGATAACCATTCTGGCTTTAAACCTATCGACGGTACCATCAGGATTCATTTTTACTTTAAACACCCATTTGCAAGAGAGGGCTTTTCGTCCTTTGGGTAAATCAACCAGATCCCAGGTTTGGTTGTCAGGCAGTGAAGTTATTTCATTATGCATGGCATCTTGCCATTTCGCTTTGTAAGGAGATTCCATCGCTTCTTTGAAGGTCTCAGGCTCTTTAGGCTTGTGAAGGTTTTCAATTTTTTCAGCTGCTGCCAAAATAAAATCATCATAGCGCTTAGGAGCTGTGATTTTTGACCTGTCTCTCAAAATCCTCGTTTGAACGATCGCATTTTCTTCAGCATCAATATCTGGTTCATCATCATGCAAAGATTCGGAAAAAGATTCGTATTCACTTTCATTATTCGCTGGTTCCACTTGTCGAACGTTTTCAGTGCTGTCGACCAAACTTTGTTGCGTTTCATCTTGATCATCTGCGTCACTCTCATGCTGCTGATCATCTCTTTCATGATTGTCAAGCTTAATATCCACTTGCTTGCGTTTTGTTTGCTGCGATGACGTTTCATTAGGTTGTTGTTCGTGTGAGAACTCTAAATCGGTTAGAAGTCTGGAGATTGCATTTTTATTCGATTCATCGTAGAACATAGTCTTCAATACCCTAATGTCTTTTGAAATTATGATGCTGTTCTTCGAGGGTATAAAGATCCTGAAAGCTTTAGATGTTTCAGAGTATCCCGCAAACATGCCAGGAATTGCCTTTGGTGCAAATTTGTGACCATTAGTGCCTTTCATCAGAACGTAAGTCTTGCAACCGAACACGTATAAATGATTAATACATGGCTTTCTCCCAACCCATCGTTCGAATGGCGTTTGGTTCTGAACGGCGCTGTTTATACTCCTGTTTGATAGGTAGTTTGCAGTGAATACTGCTTCGCCCCAGAATTTTAATGGTGCCTGTGCGTCAATCATTATTGCTCTGGCTTTCTCTACAAGGGTACGATTCTTCCGTTCAGCAACTCCGTTTTGGTTCGGGGTGTAGGGTGCGGTGAGACGTCTCTGTATCCCGCAACGTTTCAAATAAGTGTTGAACTCTTTGTTCACATACTCAGTACCATTATCTGATTGTAAGAATTTGATTTTGGTCCCAGTGTGCGTTTCCGCTAACTCCTTGAACTCTTTAAATTTTTCTAAGACTTCATTCTTGCTTTTAATCATGTAAACTAGACTGTATCGGCTATAGTCATCTATGAAAGTAACGAAGTACTTGTTTCCGCTTACTGTGGGCGTTCTGATAGGTCCACACACATCGCTATGAACGATTTCTAAGCGTTCTGTTGTTCGTTGAGCTGTTTTCTCACGGGGGGCAGGTACTCGATGGAGTTTTGCTTGGATACATATTTCACTCTCTGGCAAGGTTTCAGATGCATCAAAGTTCAAGCCAAGCAAATTCTCGTTTTTAAGTGCATATTTCAAATCTATGGCGTTCATGTGACCAAGTTTTCTGTGCCAGTCGTAGATGTTTGCTGGATTCGCTTTATTTTTAGCAATTGGAATCGAAACAGTGTCAGTGTATCATTATGATTGGCCAGATTGTTGCGCTCGTGTTTATTTGGTTTGATGTAATAAAGACCATCTCCTTGTTTAAATGCGGTGAGAGTAATTCCATCTTTTGGATTGTTGACCGTCGCTTTAGTGTTTGTGAAGAGGACAGAACAGCCAGCATCAGTCATCTTACTGACAGACAGCAAGTTAGTGCACAGATTAGGTACATACAGAGTGTTTTTTAGCTGTGTAAGGGCTATGCCATTACCATTTTTTGTTACAAAGGAGACTGTACCTTTTCCTTTAATCTCTGCAGTTTGTTCTTTAGTTGCAAAGTTCAGTTTTCCGGATGTTCTTTCTATAGTCTTAAATAAGTCTCGTTGATAAGTCATATGAGACGTACAACCGCTATCCAAAACCCAAATGCAGTTTTCAGATTTTTCGTTATGTGTAAGGAGGCACTGCATAGCAAAATTGTTCTTATGAGAACCATTAGTATGTTTATTAGGCTTCTCATTGTTTTTATTCCAGCAATTGGTACAAATTTTGTGAGTCTTGCGTTTGAAGATATTTCCACTACGTTTGCAAATTTTACAGGACGTGTATAGGGCTTCTTCTTGGAAAGAGGATTCAGGTTCGTCGTTATTAGTCATGTTTTGGCTATGACGTGCTTCACATTCTTCTATTATTTTAGTTTTAAGCTCCTCTGGCTTCGGAAAGAGTGTCTCGCGATTCTATAGCGACTCTGAAATTCTCAAATTCATTTGAGAGACTGTACAACATCATAATTGTTAACAAGTCCTCATTAATACCTACGTCCATGTCTGCCAATTTGTCAACTATATCCATGAACTTGTTTAGATGAGTTCTTACATCGTGGCCCTCTAATTTAGTTAGGATCAGTTGCTTTAATAGGGATGCCTTTCGAGCAGGTCCCTTACTGGCGTACGTGTTTTTCAATTTTTCCCATAATGCTTTAGCAGTAGTGCAATTTTTAATTTGTTTAAGCTCAGAAGGAGCGATTATAAGTATGAGTTCAGATCTCGCCTGTCTATCGCCTTCCTTATCAACCACTGCAGTATCAGTCTCAATGTATTTCCATAGTTTGTTTCGCACGAGAACAGCTTCAGCCTGTATCACCCAAGTGTCATAGTTCTCTCTAGTTAGAGGGAAAATTTTAGTGCTCGACATTTTGGGTAGGTACTTAAAACTTATTACTCCGTACACGCTCTGCTACCATGTTAAATGTTGTTGATTATAAAATAAAGAAATACATTATTTCGGTTAAGACAGACACAGTATTTTATTATATGTGACAACAACAAAGAATAACAGTATCCTAGCAACTACAATGATGTACCATAGATACTTCACATGACTGCGATTGGTTATATAAGAGATAAACCTCCTCAAAAGATTACCACGGATTCCGTTGAACGCTATTTTATTTAGTAGTATTTCATGGTCTATCTTGTCGAAAGCCTTACAGAAGTCCGTATACACTGCATCCACTTGTACACGGCTGTCAACACAATCAAACAAAAAGCTAGAAAATAATAGTAAATTAGTATTTGTCGACCGCCGTTTGACAAAGCCGTGCTGTTGTTGAATTATGATATTGTGGAGTACAGGATAAATTTCATTATGGATTAGTCCATAATGAAATTTATCCTGTATTAGATTAGCCTTTCAAAGAGTTTCGGCAAGGCAGAGAGGATGGAAATGGGACGATAATGTTCTACGTTGCGTTTGGATCCACTTTTGTGAACAGGCACAATATATGCATGCTTCCACATTCTAGGTACAACTCCCTCATTGATACATTTATTATATATAACAAATAGAGGCTTGCAGATGGAATTCGCAGTATTCCTAAGGAAGTAAGGTGAAAGTCCGTCAAGCCCAGGGCCTTTCGCTGGATCTAGGGATTTAAGCTCCTTCAATATGTTATCTTCACTGAAAGAAAGGTCGCAAATAGAGACATCGTGTAGTGCGCTGTTGTCCTGCGGAGGATTCCAATGAGGCTACGAAGGAGATGTCGGTTCATATACCGAGTAAAAAAAGTCAGAGAACATATTACATGCCATATCTGGATCATTTGTTTCAGCATTTTTGTATTGAACCTTAGATGGTATGCCAATTTTAATGACAATTTCCCATTTTTTAGCTGACTACATGTCTGTAGATCAAAATGCCTCAAAACGTTAAGGATAGTCTTCTAAGACCGATTTCATGTAGCTATAACGGTTAAGGTACCCTGTTGGAACTCCTACTCCATTAACGCATATCAGGGACTAATAGCGACATCTCGAGGCACGAAACGATAGCCGGCACTACGTAATACCTATCTCTCGACAGTGATTGGTTTTAGGTTAAAATATTGTTCCCACACCCCCTCTCCTCGATCGTTGTAATCAAGATGGCTAATACATAATTTTATCGTTGAAACTAACGCATCGTTTTAATTTCAAATCCTCAACACAATCTTTAAAAAACACCTGAGTTTTCACCAAACCTCACCGCTGCTGCTACATTTTGGTCCTTCGAGCCGGATATTGGGATATTGATACCTACAAGATCGCCGAGCGACCTTTGGAAGACCCCTTGCACGTGGCGGATTGAGAAGAAAACGCAATCGGTGGGGCCATTCCTTTGTCCTTACCATCATCTTCTGAGTTCTATTTGGTGCTATAGTGTGTCTGTACTCTTATTTCAGTGAAATTGCCGCATTGTATTCTCGGAATATCAGATTTCCAGTCAATTACAAGCCTGTTGACGTTGCTAGCATCAGTGCCGTGTGTGATTGAGCTGACGATTATAAAACCGTGAGTACTCCTCTTTTCACTGACCACCAAAATGCCTATTGACTCTGCTAAATCCCGTGACAAATCTCCTAATTTGCTTAGTGTAGAAAGTAGTGAGTTAGTTCGCGATTTAGTTAGGAAGCGTGGTATAATTAAGGGCAGGCTTACCAAATTTAACAATTATTTAGAGTCTTTAAAAGATTGTGATCATGATTTTCCTAATCAAAAACGCATTGATTTGAAGTTGAGGATCCAAGGATGTACTACGTTATTTTCTGAATTCAACGACATTCAAACTAAAATAGAAGAAAGAGTTTCTGATAGTGAATTGGGTGAACAATTAAATCAAAGAGAACATTTCGAAGATAGTTACTACAATTTAATATCACTAGCTGAATTTATGCTGAACACTGATGAGGTCGCTGACTGCTCCAAGTCATGTCATAGTCATAATAACAGTCAAATACATTCCGTGAAGTTATCCACTATCTCGATGCCTATATTTGATGGTTCCTATGAGCACTGGCTCGAATTCAGAGACACATTTACATCACTAGTTCATAATTCTAAAGATATTTCCAACATCCAAAAGTTTCACTATCTCAAATCGTCCCTAAAAAACAGCGCAGAACTAGTTATACATTCCATAGAATTTTCTGCTGATAATTATCAGGTTGCGTGGGACTTGTTGCTCAACCGATATAATAATTGCGGACTTTTAATTGATCACCATATCAAAGCTTTGTTAAATATAACTGCATTAACTAAAGAGTCGCCTTCTTCTATTAGAACATTGATAGACACTATTTTGAAAAATTTACGAGCTCTTAAAGTTCTAGGTGAGCCTACAAACTACTGGGATAGTTTAATTATTAATATCATGGTGTCGAAGTTAGATAAAGTTACTGAAAGAGAATGGGGGTCTCATAGGTGCACATTGTTCCCAAACCCAACCGAGAACAATAATTCTAAACGTTTATCGGTGGATGTTTTAATTAACTTTTTGCGCAACAAAGCAGACATGCTGGAGGCATTGCAGCGTTCACATAGCAAAGAAGCTCAAAGCACTGACAACAAAAAACAACACTCAAAATGTCATAATATGTCACACTGCAATGTTTCCAGCGGTCCAAGTAAATCCAATAAACAACGCGGTAAGTTAATATGCGCAAAATGTAACGCGAATCACCCACTGTATACGTGTAAAGAGTTTATTGAATGCGACTTGGACACGAAGCTTAAACTTGTACGCGAGCATAGCTTATGTGAGAATTGTTTACATTCGCGACACTCAATAAATAATTGTAGGTTTGGGCCTTGTAGACACTGCAATCAAAAACATAACTCATTATTGCACAATGATAACGCTAATAGTTCTGTTACTTTGCATTCCACAACGAGTACTGAGACGTCGCGCGCTAATGCGAGTGAAGCGCCTGCGCACTTCCCCGCGGCCGCACCAGCCGCCTCGGACTCCGCAGTCCCTATTCAAGTAAACAAGGCACACATGCAACCGCAATCGATTAAGTCTATAGGTGTGCAATTCGTGTTGTTGTCAACAGCTATCGTTGAAGTAGCAGATGTACACGGTAGATATCATAAAGCGCGGGCGCTCCTTGATAATGGAAGCCAGCGCTGTTTCATTTCTAAATCATTATGTCAACTCTTAAACGCACCATTAATACAGTCCACAAACGAAGTTCGAGGCGTAGGTGATTCGGTAGTACATTGTTCGCAAGCTTGTAATATCGTTATCAAATCCTGCGTCGATAATTCATTTACTGCGCGCATTAATTGTTATGTGCTGTCTAGGATCACGGCTTCGATGCCTGCTGTGTGTAAATTGTATTCCAGACAACATACGGTTGGCCGATCCTGAGTTTCTAGACTACAAAAATATTGACATTTTGATTGGCGCAGATAGGTTTTGGGATCTGTTAGAAGACGGTAAGATTCGTTTGTCTAGTGGTCCGTTTCTACAGAATACCAAACTAGGCTGGATTATATCCGGACCTATACTTAATTATACGCGAAAACATGCGCCAATTCATTGCAATATTATTAATTCTTTAGATACGCAACTTCGATTGTTCTGGGAAATTGAGGAACCATCTAAGGTCAGAGACGCACAGACTGTGGAAGAACGTGCATGCGAAGATCACTTTGTTCGCACTACTACTCGCAATAGCGAGGGGAGATTCTGCGTGCACATTCCACTCCATCAGTCACCTGATACCTTGGGGGATTCGTATATCCAAGCAGAACGTCGATTTCTTGCGCTAGAAAAACGTCTGCATCGTTCGCCTGAATATAAACTTCTTTATTCAAATTTTTTGCAGGAGTATCTTAGTTTAGGCCATATGACACAGGTAGATTCCTATGAATTCCCGTGTTATTTCATGCCGCATCATGGCGTGTTCCGCGAGCTCAGCACCACCACCAAGTTGCGTGTGGTGTTTGACGCAAGCGCACCATCGAGCTCTGGTAAGTCACTGAATGATTTGCAACTAGTTGGCCCTCCTATACAGGGTGATCTCATTGCCATTCTTCTCCGCTTTCGGCAGTACAAGTACGTCGTGTGCGCCGACGTGGAGAAGATGTACCGGCAGTGCTTAGTAGATGAGAGTCAGCGCAGCTTGCAAATGATTCTGTGGCGTGACCATCCCTCAAAGCCGTTAGGTATATTTAAACTAAACACCGTGACGTATGGAACCGCCTCCGCGCCTTTTCTTAGTGTTAGGTGCCTGAAACAATTAGCCTCTGAATCTTCTGATCCTGAAGTCGCTCGAGCTATAACAGAGGATTTTTATGTCGACGACTACATTACGGGCTTAGATGATAAAATAAAATTACTACATCTATGCGACAAAATTCAGAAGACGCTGCAGTCGGGCTGTTTTCCACTTAGGAAGTGGATATTTAATTTTAAACACGATGATGACTGTCAGTCGTCTAGTCAGTTTAAACCTTTAAGTTTAGATGAAAATGTTAGTTCTAAAACCTTAGGAATAGGCTGGCATAACGCAAGCGACAACTTTTATTTTAATTCTCACGTTAATATTGATAATACAAAACCTATTACAAAGAGGTCTATTTTATCAAACGTTTCGCAAATTTTTGACCCTCTCGGCTTGTTAAGTCCTGTCATAATTGTTGTCAAAGTTCTTTTACAGCAATTGTGGCTATTAAAAATAGGTTGGGATGATAACGTTCCTGACGACACGGCGTGCGCGTGGAACCGGTTTGTTATTTCATTGCAAGCGCTAAACAATGTTCGTATACCTCGCCACGCTATAGGTACGCAGTCTATGTATAATGAGTTACACATTTTTAGCGACGCATCTCAGACAGCGTACGGCGCGTGTATTTATGTTCGCACAGTTAGCAATGATTTAACAGTATCAGTAAGATTATTGTTTTCAAAAACAAAGGTTGCGCCTTTAAAACCTATTAGTATCCCACGTCTCGAGCTTTGTGGGGCTTTATTAGGAGCTCGTCTGTATGACAAGGTACGCAACTCATTACATTGTAAATTTAATAGCATAGTATTTTGGACTGATTCGTCGATTGTCTTAGGCTGGCTGCACATGAGGCCGAATCAACTTAAGACATTCGTTCAAAATAGGATCGCAGAAATTCATGACCTTACACTAGACGTCCCGTGGCGTCACGTAAGTGGTCGAGATAATCCAGCTGAACTAGCGTCACGCGGTGCTCGATTGGAAGACCTTTCTTTGTCTACGTTGTGGTGGGAGGGTCCTGAATTTCTTCGTGATCCTCGCTTTTCAATAGACGATCACAAAAGTTCGGACTCGTTCAAAAATCACGAGTTACCTGAGGTCAAGTCATGCGTTACTGCCGTTGTAGCTCAGGATTGTTGTGAGTTATCTTTGTTTCCCTTCCATCGGTTCTCTCAATTTAAACGTATGAGGCGTGCGGCTGCCTTTATGTTACGTTTCATTAATAACAGTCAATGCAAAAATAATAAGCGTACAGGCGGCCTTAGTGTAGATGAGTTAGACCATGCAGATAAAACATTAGCTCGATTATGTCAAATGGAATCTTATCCAGTTGAATATAAGGCATTATCTAATAATGATACTATTAAAAGTAAAGGTTGTTTGTCTAAATTAAATTTGTTTTTAGATGATCACCAATTAATGCGCGTTGGTGGTCGTCTAGTTAATTCTGATGAATTCATTTACGATAAAAAACATCCAATTGTAATTCATGGGAAGCATTATTTTACCACTTTATTATTTCGTCATGAGCACATTCAGCTTCTCCATGCTGCTCCGCAGGCATTACTTTTTCATTTACGTGAATCATGGTGGCCTGTCGGAGGTAGGAATTTAGCTCGCCAGGTAGTGCATAGTTGTGTTACCTGTACTCGCATTAGAGGTAAGACACTTAGTCCTATGATGGGTAACTTACCTAGGGAGCGAGTTACACCTAGTCTACCATTCGTTCGATGTGGGGTGGACTACGCTGGGCCAGTGCTCATTCTGAACCGCAAGGGTAGGGGTGCTAGGCTTATCAAAGGGTACATTTGTCTATTTGTTTGTTTCGTGACACGTGCTATACACTTGGAGTTAGTCAGTGACCTCTCCAGTGATGCGTACTTATTTACTTTAAAACGATTTATTTCACGCCGTGGTAAGCCTGCAGATATATACTCTGATAATGGTCGTAATTTCGTAGGTGTAATGAACGATTTTTAAAAATTTTTAGCTAGTTGCAGTAATGATATTTTAGAATTTGCATCTAGTCAAAATATCAAATTTCATTTTATTCCCCCTTATTCTCCGCATTTTGGTGGTCTTTGGGAAGCAGGAGTAAAGTCGAGCAAATACCATCTTCGTCGTGTGATAGGTAACGCGCACCTCACGTTCGAAGAGTACAGCACAGTATTGGCTCAAATAGAAGCCGTACTAAATTCCCGACCTCTGTCTCCTCTTTCCCCCGACCCTCATGACTTTTCCCCGCTCACTCCCGGTCACTTCCTTATTGGCCGACCAATGACTGCGCCAACCGGCGATGACCTACGCGATGTTCCTGCTAGTCGTCTCCAGCGATACCAGAGGGTAGAACAACTTCGCCAGCACTTCTGGAACCGGTGGGCGAAGGAATACATCTCCGAGTTGCAGGTGCGGACAAAATGGACGGCGAATAAGGACGAGCTCAAACCAAACTCCTTAGTTGTTATTAAGGACAATAACCTCCCACCTTTGAAGTGGCATTTGGGACGTGTCCTTTGCACTATCCCTGGAAAGGATGGTATATCCCGAGTGGCTGATATACAGACGTCATCGGGCGTGGTGAGACGCGCATATACCAAGATTTGTCCTCTACTACAGGACGTGATAGACGCTGATGCAGTGACTGAAGACCATTGAAAGCCACTGCTTCCAAGGCCGGGGGCATGTTGGAACTCCTACTCCATTAACGCATATCAGGGACTAATAGCGACATCTCGAGGCACGAAACGATAGCCGGCACTACGTCATACCTATCTCTCGACAGTGATTGGTTTTAGGTTAAAATATTGTTCCCACACCCCCTCTCCTCGATCGTTGTAATCAAGATGGCTAATACATAATTTTATCGTTGAAACTAACGCATCGTTTTAATTTCAAATCCTCAACACAATCTTTAAAAAACACCTGAGTTTTCACCAAACCTCACCGCTGCTGCTACATACCCCTTACTGCCCCATCACAAAAATTCACTACACAGGGTGAATTTTAAAAGCCATGATGATTAAAAGCTTAGCTCCATACTGATATAGCGTGATGGTTGAATCTGTATCTGCATTGTTCTAACCGTTCGGCTCGTCTTTTAACAATTTACTATAAACTATAGAGGAATACAAAAATAATGCAATATTGCTCTTCCCCCATAGCAAATAGCGTGATAATATATAGCCCACGGACTGTCCAGACTTATGGAAATATCAATGCAAAACAGAATCTATCCAGTAGAATTTGCGTGATGCTGGAACATGCATTTGTTAGATTAATACCGATGTAGTTAATACATAACAACGTATTTCATGTTGTAATACAAAGTAATAATTAATTTATAATTAAATGCAGTAAAATTGTAGTAAATAACATAATTTTAAATAGAATAAGATGAGTTTAAATTTTGGATAGCAAATAAGTATGAATCATGTTTACTTGTCATCGTTTATGGAAACCCAAATGGCCTTTCTTTGGTATTGATAGTCGCATCGTTGAGCTCCTTAAATTCTGAGTAGAGCTGCACGATTACTGACAAATGCGTGCACTGACTGGTCAGGTCCACTCAACCTGTGTGGTTCTTTCCTTAAAAGACCATTTCAGACACCAATCTACATGGTCTTCACATGATCTGACCAAGATTATGTCTGGACTTTAAAAGAGACTATGACCTCTGAGTTTGTTTCGGCCTTTCTTCTCAGAGTAGTCAGATAGGAAACGCCGACCTCATCTAGTTTTTAAAATATGATTGACGTGTAAAAGTGTTTGTACAAACCTACTTACAGAAATAAAATCATTTATCATTTATCATTATGAAACATGAATCATACTTGTTTGTCGCCGCTTATAAAAGCAAGTGTGCCGACTTCATTGGGGCAATAGGCTACACATCCTCCCTGTCTGCACCCGACAGGGAGGGAAACACATCCCCGGGCCAATCCACCCGGGGAGCTAGGTATAGGGAACGATAGGCAGAAATTAGTGGAGACGGCTCCAAAATTCCTCCCTACTAGGAACCCCCCCATTAACCGCTATGGAGGACGCCCTTATTGTGGCGTTCTTCAGGAAGGTCCTTTTTAAGGACCCAGCATTTTTAGAACGGTATGGAGTTCAACTCGCTGAACTAAAGAGCCAGCCTTCTGCTGGCATCGATAAGTTCAGCGATGTACTCGCGAACCAGCAGGCGGAAGAGGACTTCCAGAGTCCCTCCCCTAGCCCGATCGTGTCTATGGACACTTCCGCACCTGCGGACAATCGCGCGCCAAGTCCGTGCACGTCAGACTCCGAAGAGTCCAGCTCTTCCTCTTCGTCTTCTTCTCCCTCTGCCAAGCCAGGGGTCCTAACCTCTGGACCTGGCAAGAGGAAGAAGTCGAAGAGTAAGTCGGGCCAGGCGTCAAAGATAGTGGCGTACGAGCCTCCCTCGACCCCTATCCCTTCTGCCCCCGTGGCATCCACCTCAGTGGCCCCTACCGCGGCCCCCCCTACCGTGACTCCGTCACCGGTCCCGGCGTCTTCCACGCAAGACCAAGATGGATTTACAGTCGTTTCTGCCTCTAAGAAGGCTTCCCGTCCTCCGCCCATTGTCATCCAGGATAAGGGTAAATGGACGGAAATTTCAAAATGGTGTGTTGATCAGCGGATCAATTTCACCAGCGCGGTCAGTACCCAACCGGGTATAAAAGTCACCGTTCCCACGGCTAACGATTTCAGGGAACTAACCAGGACACTTCGGGTGAGAGGCATCTCATACCACTCTTATACCCTCCCCGAAGAGCGTCAGACGCGTGTGGTGATCCGTAGGATCCCCAGTGAGATTGCCACCGCAGACATTAAGTCGGACTTAGAACGACAGGCTATTCCTGTCCTCGAAGTCCACAGGATGCACCGCTCTAGAGGCGGTGCACCATACGACATGATTCTTGTCGTATGCTCTCAGGTAGACGGGCATCACCCTATTTTCAAGATCGCTTCGATCTGTAGCCTAAAAGGCTTTGATATTCAGAAACCGCACAAGTCCAGCATTATCGGACAGTGCCACCGTTGTCAACTTTACGGTCACGCGCAGAAGAACTGCTTCGCGAAACCCAGGTGCGTCAAGTGCCTGGGTGAGCATGGCACTTCGGAATGCTCGCGACCGAAAGACGGTCCAGTTGCGTTCTTTGCGGCCAACAAGGCCACCCAGCCAACTACCGTGGCTGTCCCAAGGCACCAAAATCGTCCTCCTCGAAGTTGACCAAGCGTTACGACGCGAGGCAACAGAGAGATAACCAGGGGGGATTCTCCTCCTCTCTGACCCAACCTCCGCAACGACTGAGCCCTCAAAGGTCCAGTCCGTGGAATTATTTCAACCACCAGCAGGCCTTCCCTGCCTTCGGCCAATACATGGCTCCTTCCCCCCCTCAACCTCAACCCATCCCACGGTTGATGGACCCTCGCCTTCGCGCTCATAGCGCTCAGCATCACCAACAATCTACCACCGCCGGTAGAAGCGCGCCTCTCGCGCCCCCAGTGGCCCGCGTGCCAGAGCCTGCTTCCAAAGCCGCTCCCCCTCTCAACATTCGCGCGCCTCCTCAACCCGCGGCCACTCCAGTGGTCGCATCATCACCTAACACCTTCGATGCGTTTAATGTGATCTCGAGCACATTCAACATCTTTCTTTCGCCCCGCGCCAAGAAAATGGCCAGCGAAATAATCGTAGCCCGTAACTCCTGCGATCTATCGGAGATCCAGCGAATTTATCACGCGTATCCCGAGATCACGCAAGCCCTAGAGTCCATCGCGTATAGGAAACCATAATGTATAATACGGCCCCCGCGAGAACTAAACTCAGATCACTAAAGTTAGGCTTTTTCAATGCCAACGGCATTAGAGAACAACGCGACGAAATCGCTGTGTTCCTCCGCGACCATCGGTTAGATATTCTCCTAGTACAGGAAACTTTCCTCAAGCCTTGTCATCGAGACCCGTCAATTGCGAACTATCGCGTAGTTCGCAATGACAGGACTCGATGCCACAGGGGCGGCACCCTGATTTACTATAGGACTCCTCTCCATTGCATCCCGCTCGATGCTCCGACAACTCTCTCGTGTCTTGAAGTGTCTGCATGCAAAATAGCAATGTCAGGTCATCAACCGATTACGATAGTTTCGGCTTACATGCCGCCCACCGCGACCACGAGCCCAGACGGTCTTCAAATGCTGTCTCGCGATCTTTCGATTCTTTTCGGCCTGAGTGAATCCGTTATCGTAGCGGGTGATCTCAACGCCAAACATCCGTCCTGGAACTGTAATACCACCACGTTTCGAGGCCAACATCTGTTTGACCTCACCGCCGTTTTAAATTTCGATATCATCGGTCCGATGAATCCTACTCACTACCCCCATATCCCCAGTCATTCCCCGGACATATTGGACATAGCGCTCCTAAAGAATATCAACCTACGGTTGGATTCGATAGAGGCGATGGACGAACTGACTTCTGACCACCGGCCGGTCGTCTTAAGACTGGCCCCTCGCGACGGACTCCTTGACCCTGACCAACCCCCCCTCACGAAAGTAGTCACGGACTGGCGGAAAGTAAGCGACCGACTGAAATCCACCACATCCCCGATACTGGATTCTATCCCCGATCAGTTTGACTCGATCGCCGACACGACGGCCGCGATCGACTCACTCACGGAACACGTACAATCAGTCCTGAGCGATTGCTCGAAGCAGGTTCCGGCGATGGACACCCATCGCCGAAAGCTGCCGGACGATGTGCGTGAACTGCTGACTGAGAAGAACGCGGCCACTCGTGCATACAGTGTCTTTCCCTGTGACGCTAACAAAGTCTTCATGCGCCAATTACAGAAATCTGTAAGGAAGCGAATGAAAGAACTGCGTGAGGCTAACTGGGACAAGATGCTGGGCGAACTAGAGCCCACTCATCTTGCCTTCTGGGAGCTTCAGAGGAAACTCAGATCCCCGCAAGTAGTTTCAATGCCCCCTCTGACACGACCCGACAGGACGATAGCATTCGACGACACCGACAAGGCTGAATGCCTGGCTGACACTCTCGAGACTCAGTGCTCGCCCAGCTCTCAACCAGTAGACCAAGCTCACCTCGCTGAGGTGGACGCTGAAGTCGAACGTAGGGCGAATCTCCCTCCGGTCGAAGACCCTGATTGTCCTCTGGCTCCCGTCACCCCAGACGAAATGCACGACATTATCAAGGGTCTGAAAACCCGTAAATCTCCCGGATCAGACGGAATCACCAACAGGGTGCTCCAGCTGTTCCCCGCTCACCTGATCATGCTAATGACCACCATCTTCAATGGCGCTCTTAGCAACAACATTTTTCCTCAAGCTTGGAAAAGTGCCACGGTCATCGGTATCCCGAAGCCCGGCAAACCTAAGACCGAACCTTCCAGTTACCGACCCATCAGTCTGCTCAACGTCTTCGGCAAAGTCTATGAGAGGCTTATTTATAAGCGTCTCAGAGACTATGCCGAGACGAAGGGCCTCATCCCAAACGAACAGTTCGGGTTCAGATCCCAACATTCGTGCGTACAACAGGTCCACCGTATCGTCGAGCATGTAAGCGCTGGCTTCCAGCGCGGGCTCATGACGGGTGCTGTGTTCTTCGACATTGCGAAAGCGTTCGACAAAGTCTGGCACAACGGCTTAATATATAAGCTCTACAAACTCGGTGTGCCCGATCGTCTCGTGCTCATCTTACGAGACTTTTTGTCGGACCGCACCTTCCGCTATCGCATCGAGGGTGCGCTATCCTCCCCCCATCCGCTCCGCGCAGGCGTCCCTCAGGGCGCTGTGCTGGCACCGCTGATATTCACTATATTTACTAGTGATATCCCCAAATGTAGAAAGGCGCAGTTAGCTCTGTTCGCAGACGACACGGCCATCTACTACTCCGGCCTCAGGCAAGACAATATCGCCCGCATCCTTCAGGCCGAAGTCAACAGACTCGCGGCCTGGTTCAGGAAGTGGAGGATTGAAGTCAACCCTGATAAGAGTCCTATTCTGTAGGCCCCGGCGATCACCCGCCCTGCCCCAACCGATCACCATGTTCGGCAAGCCTATCCCTTGGGAGAAGCGAGCCAAATATCTCGGTGTGGTCTTAGACCATCACATGACGTTCGGCGAGCACATAAAACAGGTGCGCTCGCGCGCCAGTTTTGCTCTCGGCCGACTACACTCCGTACTCAACCCGCGCAGCAAGTTGTCCCTTAAGTGCAAATTGCGTATTTACACCGCGTGCATTCGACCGATCATGACTTACGCCTGCGTAGTCTTCGCTCACGCAAAGTCATATCACATTCATAAGATGCAGACGCTTCAAAACCGATTTCTCCGTAGAATTACGAAAGCTCCTTGGTTCGTTCGGAACGAACAACTTCACGTAGACCTTAAGATGCCTACCATCAAACAGTTTATGAAGCGCCTTGCAAAGCGCTTTTTCGAATCCGCGGAACGTCATCGCAACCCCTTGGTTGTGCAGGCCGCTAGTTACAGGCCTTCTGCCATTAGTCAGACTCGCCGACCGAGGCACACTCTCTTAGATCCGGATGACCCCATCACTCTCCTTCAGGAAAGCAATAGGGCCACGAGTACAGTGCACAAAATACACAAACCGACCTTCCGTCCTCGCCGCCGAGGTACCACGCGAACTTCCCGAGTAAATGGTAATAAAAGTCCTCCCCCCCGTCCCTTGAATGTCGATGCGCCAGCCGCCCGGTTAGAGGCTGAGAGCGCCGTAGCAATAAATATAATATCCCCTGATAATAATCATGATCAAAATGTTGATCCAGCCCGTCCCCAAATTGTTAGTAATTTTGTGATCCCCCAACGACGCCCTGAGCCGAGGTCCGTACCCCACAGGGGGTGCCCTTAGTGCGCTGTCGTTTAGTTTTAATATATATAATTTGCGCCCTGGCTGGAGGCTTTAAGATTAAAAACCTTAGGGCAGCCACAGGAATATCCGGTTAAGTAGCAACGACCTCTCTAGGTCTGCTACGAGATGCCATACAAAAAAAAAAAAAAAAAAAATTCGTTGGGGCACTTTGGCTAGAAACGTTGACCGGTACGGAGCTCCCGAAGAAAATAATAGATAAGTATAACTATGATGATAACTATGAAAGGCTATTTTTAATCAATAAATGTGTACATATATGTATAATAATATATACCTAGTTGTTATGAAATATTAAATTAAAATATATGTTTCCTGAACAAAGTACTTTCATTTCACTATTCTGTTCTAAAATAATAATATTCTTTGAGTATATAATTATGTGTATTTAATGTAGAGCTAATTAATTGCTCTTTATTGTTGCTTTTATTTCTTTATTCTAACACATTCATATAGGAACACAAACATAATGCAATATTGCTCATCCCCCTTAGCAAATAGCGTGATAATATATAGCCCATCAATTGACCAGGCATACAGGGAATATTCCTGCAAAATTTGAACAGAATCTATTCAGGAGAATTTTCGTGATGCTCTAACATACATACAGACAAACAGACAAAATATCTAAAAATTATATTTTTCGCATTGGAATCGATCCCAGACCTCGTTGCAATAACTTTTTTTCAAAAATATTCAATGTACAATTTTGACTTTGCTACGATTTTATTATATGTATAGATATAGAAGATGTATAGACTTGTCATGGGTGTCAGTTTCGGGGGTTCTTGGGTGCTGATCATGATTACGGTCTTCTGCATCAAGTTAATTTGATAAGACTGGTTGTGTAAAAATAGCTATTACTATGACAAAATTGGATAATATCAACCGGGATGTAACATCTAAACGAAAACTGTTTAAAAAAACAATTTCAAAGAGAAGGTCGCTAAGCTCTGTGCTATGTATAGCATATATCAAATATTTAGTTACCAATTCAATCCAAATATCAAATGTTGTTGTATAATTCCGAACTAGAATATTAAGAATAAATAACCTTCAAAAGCAATATCTTTTTCACTAAAAATATATTTTACCTGGTAGTTCATATCCTATTCATATTCATATTTTATTCGTATTCATATTCTATTCCTAGTAGTTTAATGTTACTAACACCTATGGATATCTTTTGAATCCGCAATAAATTTAATTGATTGGTGACACAAAATCATAATTAAATTTAAAACATAGACACCTCAAAAAAAAAATCTTAATAAAAATCTTTTATGGAAATTATATAAGGGAAATATCACTCAGGGCGCTCCCACCAGTGATGCGCGCGCTTGTTGTACAGTATAAACTACGCTTACTTGTGTGCGTAATAAAGTGTGCGTATTACGCACACAAGTACCTAAGCGTAGTTTCTACTGTACAACAAGCGCTTCAAATCTGGCCTGTTCTTTTTGTTGCGATTGCAGCGCAACACTCTATCTAGGCATTATATAATCAATGATTAACTTAAAGGAATAGAGTTGGACCGTGTTGAGTCGACAGTTTTTCTTGGAATGACTATTGACGGTAAATTACAATGGGGCCCACACGTAGAAAATTTTTCAGGAAGGTTTATATCGGCCGCCTATGGTGTTAAAAAAATTCGACAGGTAACTGATGTAGATACTGCCAGAATTGTTTACCTATTTTAGTTATTTTCATAGTCAAATGTCATATGGGATTCTTCTCTGGGGAACCTGTGTGAACATTAATAATATCTTTGTTTTACAGAAAAGGGCTGTTCGAGCCATTTACAATCTTGGTCCAAGAGATTCACGAAATTCGTGAAAAATTCAAAGAAATATATGTTCTGACTGTAGCCTCTCAATAGATGTACATTTGAAATTCTATTGTATGTACACAAAAATAAAATCGAATTTTTGCGGGATTCACCAATCGATCTGATTCAGTCCGACTGATTCAGTTCGTTTGTGGCGCACACCCATTTTCGCGCCAAATAGGCTGGTTCAGAAGACCTCTCATCTGTCAATTGACCTACATCAGGCCGATGTCAATTATGCCGGATTCGCCATCCGATCTGGTTCAGACCGACTGATTCAGTTCGTATAGTGGCAAATCCCCATTTCACCCTGACTTTTCTGAAGAACATCACCAATTTGGTCACTATATGTCCTTCTAGGGCATCCCCTCCCGGCGTTTCCACTCACCTCTGCTTTATAAATACCTTTTTAAATTTACTGCTTTAATTTATTTTGAATGTGAGCACTATGTGGGTCATTGTTAGGGTTCCGTACCTCAAGAAGAAAAAACGGAACCCTTATAGGATCACTTTTTTGTCCGTCTGTCTGTCAGTCTGTCAAGAACTCAAGACCCTTTTTCTCAGGAACGCGTGTAGACATATCAAGTTGAAATTAATATCAAATACGTAACTCACGGTCCCTTGGAGCTCTAAAAAAATTAAGCTTCTAAGTCTACGCAATAAAAAAATACGGTTATTTATTCGACAATAATGCGACATAAGTATTTCGATACTCGCAAATAAATCAGAACTTATAGGGTACTTCCCGTTGACCTAGAATCATACAATTTGGCAAAGAGCAAGGTCTCACAGCACAAGTATAGGAAAAAGTCCTAAAATTGTAAGTTCGTCTGTCTGTGTGTCTGTCAGTCTGTCAAGACCCCTTTTCTCAGGAACGCGTGTAGGTATTAAGTTGAAATAAATATCTAATTATAAGTACGTAGGTCCACGGTCCCTTGGAGCTTTAAAAAAATCAAGCTTCTAAGTCAACGCAATAAAAAAAATACGGCGATGTATGCGACATAATGCAACAAATTTCGATACTCGCAACTAAATCAAAACCTATAGAGTACTTCCCGATGACCTAGAAATTTGGCAGGGAAAAATCCTAAAATTGTAAAGTTGTAGTTTCATTAAAAAATTGTTTTTTTGCGTTTACAAACTTATATTTGCAGTTGGAGAATTGACTGTGTTTGAGCGAAAGTTTGTTCATGCGCTCGATAGATGGCGTTGTACTTTTTGTGTGTTTTTCTGAATCGCGGTGTCGAGATTCTCCGCGTGTAGACTATACCCCTTGAGAGAAATAAATTTTTTGTACTCGATTGGGAAACAAATGTAGTTTCATTATTCACTTCCCCGGGAGTTGTATAGTGTTCAACATGTTGGTCCATCGAGCCGCGATAGTGAGATCCAGATAGTGTTCTGTGATACTTGGCGTGGAAACCAGGGTGGATCGCCCTGAAGCGCTGCATACCCAAGCTGGTGTGCACAGTGAGTGAGTGCTGCAGCAGTGAAGTTGGCGTGGAGCAGCATCAGGTTGGCGCAGGGCGAGGACCAGTACCAGGTAGCGCAGGGCGCTATTGGAGTACCAGGCCAAAAGGAGGCACAGGGCGAAGTTCGAGTACCACGGCGTGAGGGGTGGAGCAGGGCTGACTGGACACACCGCCAACTTAGTGAGGCGCTGGGCGGGAATAGTCTAGTCACCAGGGCGATAGTGGAGTTTCCACCTGCTGTCAACAGCTGGGTGACGCAGTTACTAGTGAGTGAGTGCGGAGTTGCCAATTCGGTGAAGTGTGGTTTGTCGGAGATAAAATCGTGAGTACTTTCATCGTGTTATGTTTACAAGTCGAATTTACTGAACATAGAAAATTTCGTCTGAAAAGATTTTATTGGACTTTAGTAGATTTTAGTAGCACTTTATTTAGATGTTTTTATGTGTACCTGTTTTTTGTGACCAGTTTTGAACTTATGATATTTTATGTGCCCATTTTACGTATTGTTGCTCAATTTTTAAAATTGATGTGTTTCGAGTTAAAATACGTAATTGAATTTATCTTTGTGGAATTGTACGGTAAATATTTAATTGAATTTATCTTTGTGGCATTGTACGGTAAACATTCAAAGCAGTGAATTTAAGAGAATTGCTAGTTATTCAAAAAAGATGTTTGCAAAAAGTGGTTAATGTATGTTCTTTGGTAGTTTGGTAGAAAATTAACTTTGGTAGTTTTTCATAAAATTAAATAATTAAAAATTTATTTTATTAGTAACTTAACGGATTCGGTTAAATTAAAAATGGAGGCTTTATATAGACTGCAAAACAATACTAAGATTCTCATCGAAAAAGAGCAAATTAACTTCAAAAAAGCACCTAAAGATAGAATCACTAGATCTTATGTGGAGACTAGGTTAGAAATTCTAGAAAATTTGTGGAAAGAGTTTTCGTCTACACATAGGAGCATATTGCTAAATGACGCACAACAAGATTCCGATAAATATTTTGTTAACGACGTTTATGATGTCACCAAAGAAAGTTACGTTCTCTATAAATCGCAATTAAAAGAAGTTTTAAATAAACTTAGCAATAATCAGTCAGATCAAAATCCAAAGACAAATGTCGACCACACAGTTTCAAATAGTGTTAGATTACCAAAGATAAATATTCCAAAGTTTTCGGGAAATTATGCGGAATGGACCACGTTCAAAGATTTGTTCACATCTTTGATTCACAATAATAATAGTTTAGAAGACGTGCAAAAATTGCATTATTTAAAAGGCTTATTATCGGGAGAAGCAGAGCAACTTGTCAGACACATTGCAGTCTCTTCAGACAATTATAAAGAGTGTTGGTCTCTGTTACATAACCGGTATAATAATAAGAGATTTCTGTCAAATTGTTTACTAAAACGTTTATTAAGTCAGAGTAATGTAAATGAATGTTCAAATAGCATAAAAGGTTTACTAGATACTACTATGGAAAGTTTAAATGGTTTAAAAAATCTCGGTATTGACGTGAGTACGTGGGATAGTATAGTAATTTACATAATTAGTTCAAAGTTAGATCCCGAATCGAGAAAGCAATGGGAGACAAAGATAAGTGCCAAGGATGAGTTACCCGTGCTATCGGAATTCCGAGAGTTTTTAGAAGCCCGATTTCGGGCATTAGAGTTTTTTGACACAAAACCTAGTAAACCCAAACCTAAAGTTCACCATGTTGTCACTACCGATAATAAAGCCGTAGATACTTGTCCATTCTGTAAGGAAAATCACAAAATATCAAGTTGTAAGAAGTTCGCTCAAGAGAGTTACGAATCTCGTCATAACTTTGCGCAAACCAGGCGCTTATGTTATAACTGCTTAAACGCAAACCACTCAATTAAGTTTTGTAGACACACCGCGACGTGTCGAATATGTAAAAAAAGGCATCACTCACTACTACATCCAAATTCTGTTTCAAACTCCACAGTCGTTAGAGAAAGCTCCAATACAGCAGATGAAGTTAAAACAGCGGTGTCTAACGCTCAGGCATCGTTGTCAGTAGGCGACCCATTAACTTCAAATTCTATAGTTTCACATTTTTCTAAGAGATCAATACCCACACAAGTTTTGTTGGCCACTGCTCTTGTCGAAGCACAGACGAGAAACGGTTCAAGACAACTGCTGAGAGTGCTATTGGATCAGGGATCTCAGGCATCATTCATAGCAGAATCAGCAGTTCAGTTACTTGGACTTAAGAAGAAACCAGTCCAGTCGGTCATATCAGGGATAGGCGGTGAGAGAAGCGCTTTCGCTTCAAAGTTTACAGTCACGGTGACTATTCACTCACGCTTAAATCCACAGTTTAGTGTCGAAGTCCATGCGTTCGTGTTAGGTACGATTACATCGGTTTTACCCTCTGAAAGATTAGAGCAGGCCCATTGGCCCCAGCTAAAGCAATTAACTTTAGCTGATCCTGAGTTCCACACGCCAAGCAAGATAGACATCTTACTTGGTGCAGAGATATATAGTCAGGTTCTCAGAGACGGTTTGATTCAAGGTCCGCCAAACTCGCCGGTAGCTCAAAATACTGCCTTTGGTTGGATTCTCTCTGGACAGATATCGTCAAACCAGGAGTCCATACATTGTCATCATGTCATTAAAAGCAGCTCAAATCAGGCTGATGACAATGCACTTTTGCGTCAGTTTTGGGAAATAGAGTCGGGCATCCCCGATAAGAAGATCCTTTCTGAAGAGGAACAGCGTTGTGAGGACATTTACTCACAAACCACGTATCGCGATGAGGAAGGCCGGTACGTAGTTAATCTTCCCTTTCGGGATCAAGATCCTCAATGCCAATATGGGGGTTCGAAAGACCTCGCCATAAAAAGGTTTCATCTTCTTGAAAATAAATTTAAGAAGAACCCCTCAATCAAAGCTCGATACTCAGATGTATTCCAAGAATACATAGATCTCGGCCATATGGAGCTTGTACGCGGTGATGAGCGCAATAGTACAGCCGTATATCTCGCACATCACGCTGTAGTCCGTGAGGACAAGCTCACCAGTAAAGTTCGAATAGTGTTCGACGCTTCAATGAAAGGGTCAAATGGAGTGTCTCTGAACGACGACCTCATGGTTGGTCCCATGTTGCAACCTCCATTACGTCACATCATTATGAGATGGCGAATGCATCCCATAAGTCTCTGTGCTGACATTATTAAAATGTACAGACAGGTGAAGGTTTCTCCTGAACATGCAGAGTTTCAGCGAGTAGTGTGGCGCGATGATCCGGAATCTGAAATAAAGGAATACAAATTAGTAAGAGTTACATTCGGTACAGCAGCAGCTCCTTACCTTGCAGTAAGGTCCTTGCAGCAAGTAGCAGTTGATTCATGCGAAGGTCATCCTAAAATAGCTGAAATAATAAAAAATGAGTTTTATGTCGATGATTTGATGTCAGGATGTCAAACAGTTGAAGAAGGTTTACACATATATAGAAAATTAACAGAGGTACTTACCAAAGGTCAATTCCAACTACAGAAATGGGTCAGCAGCTGCGACGAATTAAACGTGAAAATTCAAGAAAGTATAGAGATAGGACAAGAAAGGGAAGAGGAATCTGGAAAGAACATTAAGTTAGATTCAGTTATGAAAATTTTAGGAATTTCTTGGGATAGAAAAAATGATGAGTTTAAATATTCAGTGCAACTTGAGCCACAGCACACTCCAACCACAAAGAGAAAAGTTATATCCGACATCACGCGTTTGTTCGATCCGCTTGGCTGGGTGGCACCTTGCATAGTAACTTCTAAAATATTCATTCAAAAGCTTTGGCTTGCTGGCCTGGAATGGGATGAAGAGTTGACCCTGGAACTTCTTTCGGAGTGGGAAATTTACCGTTTAAGCCTTGTAGAGACGAACAAATTCAGCATTCCCAGGTGGATTAACACAAAGTCAGACGATCGATTGGTAGAGTTGCATGGATTTTGTGACGCGTCGATCGCGGCCTATGCCGCTGTAGTATATGTTAGAGTCATCGACGCTAACTATTCCATTCATGTCAGTTTAATCACTTCTCGTACTAAAGTTGCACCAATCAAACAGCAGTCAGTTCCGCGATTAGAGTTGATGGGAGCAGTGTTGCTTTCAGAACTTATTACGGAAGTCGCTGAAGTAATGAAGATCACACCCTCTCAAATACATGCTTGGACCGACTCGTCAGTAGTCTTGGCATGGCTTAGTAAACACCCCAGTCACTGGACTACTTTTGTTGGAAACAGAGTGTCCACAATTCTCTCTCACGTCGACAACTCACATTGGGCTCATGTCCAATCCGCGCATAACCCTGCCGATTTAGCATCCAGAGGTGTCACACCACAAGAACTGGTGTGCAGCTCACTGTGGAGTCAAGGACCCTCATGGCTTCATGATGAAAGGATAGAGTATACGAGGCCAAAGTCAATTACGACCAACACGGAGCAAAGATCAGTCAAGGCTCACGTCGTAACTGAAGCTCATCAAGAGGATCTTTTCTGGACAAAGTATTCGTCATTAAAGAGGCTAGTTCGGGTTATAGCGTACTGCAGAAGAGTTTTGAGTTGGAAGAAACAAGCTCACGGTGAGAAGAGATATGAAAGGTATCTTACTAAAGAAGAAATAGAAGAAGCAACAAAGACGTGTATAAAATTTGTTCAGAGTCAAGAGTTTTTCGAAGAAATGAAAGACTTACGAAAATCAGGAAGTGTGAAAGTAAGAAGCAAACTTAAAAGTCTCTGTCCAGTCTTAGATGATGAAGGGATACTCCGTGTCAGTGGGCGCATTCAGAATGCTCATGTAGACGAAGATGTTAAACATCCCATCATCCTACCATCTGATAGTCACTTCACTAATCTAGTGATTGATGAAGCTCACCAGAAGACGTTACATGGAGGGCCAACACTGATGTTGAGCCATCTGCGTACGAAGTATTGGATTCTTTCCGCAAAAACAAGGATTAAAAGTTATGTACACAAATGTGTAAAATGCAAGCGGTACTCAGCATCTATTCAAACCCCACTCATGGGTCAGTTACCGTCCAGTCGAGTCACACCGGCAAGACCATTCCTAAATAGTGGCGTGGATTTTGCTGGTCCCATCAGTATGCGAACTTCAAAGGGTCGTGGCCACCAATCATACAAAGGGTACATTTGTGTTTTTGTGTGCATGGTGACCAAGGCCATACATTTAGAAGCCGTCAGCGATTTGACGTCGCAAGGTTTCATTGCTGGCTTTAAGAGATTTGTCTCGACGAGGTTTTGTTAGTAATATTTGGAGCGACAACGGCACCAATTTCGTTGGCGCTGCCAAAGAACTTCGGCATTTAGTCGCTGCGGAAAAATCTTCTGTAGCTGTAGAAATTCGAGAGTGGCTAGGCAACAACAGTACTTCTTGGCATTTTATTCCGCCCCATTCCCCAAATTTCGGTGGCTTATGGGAGGCCGGTGTAAAATCGACCAAATTCCATCTGAGGCGCGTGATAGGTAATTCAACGCTTACGTTTGAAGAAATGTCAACCCTTTTGTCCCAAGTAGAAGCGTGCCTTAATTCTAGGCCGTTATCAATGTTGCCTGACAATACCATAGATCCAGCTCCTCTTACACCTGGTAATTTTTTGATAGGGGAGCCTCTGATAGCGGTGCCTGAACGTAATTATGAGAGTTCTAACATGAGTAGTCTAAGGCGTTGGCAAGTAACACAACGTATGTTGCAAGATTTTTGGAGACGTTGGTCAAATGAGTATTTAGTTCAGTTATTACAACGTTACAAATGGACTAAACACATTCCAGAACCAGGTATTGGAGATGTAGTTTTGGTCAAGGAGGATAACTTACCTCCTGCCCGTTGGCTTTTGGGCAAAGTAGTGGAAAAGCACCCTGGTTTGGATAAAGTTACACGAGTAGTGACTAAGTGTAACGGATCATTGATTAAACGACCAATTTCAAAATTGTGCATTTTGCCAATCGCAAGGTAAACATAATGTTTTAAATTGTAAAGTTCTAGCACATGTTAAAGTATAGTTATTTGAGTTTATTTTGTGAGTTTATGTCTAAGTAAAGTTAAGTTGAGCAATTTTTGTAAAATTGCCGAAATGTAGATTTTAAAGTCCACCAGTTATTATTATTATAGTAAACGTTGATTTTTATATACAGTCCTCAAGTAGTTATCGTTGAAAGTTTTTTTAAGTTGTATTTTTTTTTCAAGGAATATGTCATTCCACAAATAGTTATAGTTTTTTTTCACGTCATCTGTCATAGTTTGTTAATATTCTTTGAGTAAATATTTTGTTAATATTGTTTATGTTAACAATTTTGCTAATAAGTTTTTTTTTTTTTTTTTTGCCCCTGACCTCATGGTGGGCGGACAGTTAGTTCTTTTACATTTATATTAGTTCTGGACATTCTGTCCATGGTGGGCGGGATGTTTGAGCGAAAGTTTGTTCATGCGCTCGATAGATGGCGTTGTACTTTTTGTGTGTTTTTCTGAATCGCGGTGTCGAGATTCTCCGCGTGTAGACTATACCCCTTGAGAGAAATAATTTTTTTGTACTCGATTAGGAAACAAATGTAGTTTCATTATTCACTTCCCCGGGAGTTGTATAGTGCTCAACAGACTGTGACGTATATCGATGTATGGGAGAACAGTTTTTCAACTACAAAGTTAAGTTTGTCCTTCAATCCTCCTTAACTTTTCGTCAGAGTAATGCTCGGTGCTTTCATAGTTTATGAACTTCAGTAGGTAATGTTGATTATGTTGGTGAAAGTAACTGTACAATTTTGCCTAACGGCTTACACTGTTAAACTTACTTTATTATTTATAAGTAAATGAATGTTAAATTTGTTAATGTACGGCATTCGGATTCGCCATCCATTAAAAACCAATTTTTTTCAAACACGTTGTCATGTTGTAAGTAGTACTTAAGTAAATCCATACTACAAACTAATTTAGGGATATGAAAAATTATGCTTTTGGTAACAAATAAAGAATTACGTGATACAGCGTTTTTTTCTAAAATCATCAAAACCAGCCAGAGGCGCCAATGGACTTCGACTAGTATTTGGCTGAAAAACCCAGTTGTCTCCTACCTGCGGTAACTGATTGAAGTCCCCTACACATATACGAGCAAATGGCGTATTTGTGTGAATTACGAGTACTTACTGCAATCTTCTAATAATTTGGTTCAGATTCCTACTCCCTTGCATTGATATTTCATCTAAAATAATTAATTTAATTTTTGCAAGTTTACATGACATGCTAATGTGTTCGCAGCGCTTGCAGACAGCTCGGGCATTGTTTGGCCACACTGGGACACTGGAAGACCAAATGTACTTACTGTATACAGTTTGACCACCGATTCCAAAAGCAGCTTTTGTTGTTATCATACGATTCGATGTTACTTCATACGCATATGCAGGATACAAAAGTCTAAAAAGTTAGTAGAGAACATTTTCGAAATGTCTTATTTAAAAACAGATAACTGGAAATCTCTGTTTCTATGGAAAATTTAAAATCAGTCTAATTTGGCTGTAACACTATTTTCGAAATTGTTCTCTTCTAACTTTTTAGACCTTTGTATCCTGCTTATGCGTATGAAGTTTAATTAAAATCGGTTCAGTAATTTCGAAAAACAAGGGCTTGAAAGTTTGTATGAAATGCCGTAAGGCGTAAACGCTCTTAAAAGAGACTGACCCCTGTGTTTGTTTCGCCATTTCTTCTCAGGGGTAGTCAAATAGAAAATGTCGGCTACATCTAGCTTATGTTTTTATTTTTTTTATATGACGTGTAAAAGTGATTCTAATATACTATTTACAGAATAAACGATTTCATTTCATTTCTAAGTGAAATTAAATTTTCATTTTTAACATACAGGCACAACGAGAAGAAAGACAAAATACCCACAAAAAAAAACTCAAATCAGTGGGTGAAATGTGATATCTTATACGTATTACTACAATGTTATCTAATCTCGAAGGACGAAGCAACGAAGTATAATTACAATGTCGCGAGAGATATTATCTTGTTTTATTAATATTGTATTTGCCTACAGCCGTCCACTGCTGGGTAAGGGTCTCTCCAATCGCACGCCATATAATGTAATCTTCGGCTTTCATCCAGTTTATACCAGCCGGCTCTTTCATCATACATCCTTGTGATGTACTGTAAAATTAATAAATAAATATGTGCTTCTGCGACTCGCCCGCTCGGGCTCGGCATTACGTTGACAGCAGTCCAGGCAAGCGGACGTGCCGCACACATTCTAACAGAAATATAACTGTTTCATTAAAAGAGTTAAAGCCAGACATAACATTGGCGACGAGGATTAAGAACGTGAGTAAAATAAACAGTTAACATGAAAAGAAAGGCGAATGACCTAGGTTATCTATTTGGGTTATTGTACATTCGCCACAAAGTAAGTTCGCCACGGAAAAAAGTATATGTAAATTTGCCACAGTTCTATTTTTATGAAGTAAGTTTATCACAGTATATTAATTTTGATTATTGTATTTTCGTCAAATTGTTTATTTCCGCATAGACAGCAGAAAAATCAAACACTAAGTAGAATAAAAGCGTTATTTATTTATTTAAAAATCAATAATTTTGCTTGCTACCAGTATTTTATGCAAAAATGATGAACGTACCTGTAGGTACTTACTACTACTAATTAAGACTGGTTGTGAAGAATTTACACATATTTTTAATGCAAGTGGCGAATACACTTTTAATGTATGGAGTGTACAAAAATGTGACGAATTTACTTTGTGGCGAAGGTACAATAACCCATCTATTTCGTCACAATTAAATATTGTTTTCTATTTTCTCTTATTCAATTTAAAAGGGGATATGGAGATGAATAAATTTATTGTTTAGTAAAATAAGAAATATTTGACAAGTTATTCTTCATTTTTGGTTTTAAGTATAAATACTGAGTTTCGAGTTGATCGGACCGTGCGTTAAAATTCTTCTATACAAGTTTTGACATCCCATCTATTGAAGATAAGATAACAAAAAAATACAAACTTTATAATTTACTTACGTAAGTATTCGTCCAAATTTCAAGTTTATTAACTCTTAACTCTAGGAATAAGATTTTTCATGCAAACAAAACCCCCCGTTTCCCCCCCTTAAAGGTCAAATTTCCAAAAACCCCTTCTTAGCGGATGCCTACGTGCCAAATTTTAGCCCAATCTGTTCAGTAGTTTGAGTTGTGTTGATAGACCAATCAGTCACGGTTTCCTTTTATATGTATATAAGACCTCTAGAAGACTCCTCCTTTTTTGAAGTCGGTTAAAAATCATTTATAGCCAGAGTGCATCTCATGACAACTCCAATAAGACCAAATACGGGTAGGATACATTGTTTTATTACGGAGTTCCAGTGCCTACCTTCCGGCTTCATCATCAGATCAGTTTGATGGTACCATTTATATAAATTTGCTTCGTTTAACTATCTTAATCCAGATATCTCATCGCCACCCGTGAAATACGTATCATTGAGAAGTTCCGGTGGCTATCTGTGGCCTTCTTCATCAGTTCCACTTCACCAAATTATACTTTCTGAATGCAAATGAATGACTTGTTGATAAAAATATAAAAATCGCTATATGTATGCCTATAATATTTGAGGAGTTCCCTCAATTACTCATGGATCCCAACATCAGAACTGGATTTTGATAAAAATGGGACCAATTTGAAAGTATATCCTTTCAAATAAAAAATAATTTCCCAAAATCCAAATCCAAAATAAACGACGGAATTCTGAGGTAACAAACATTAAAAAAAAAAGAAACATACAGACGACTTGAGAACCTCCTCCTTTTTGTGAAGTCGGTTAAAAATGCTTTTACTCGGTCGCAGAATACCTAGAACAAACTATGATAGCTAGATAAATGATTACATATTATAATATAGTCATAAAAAAAGCACATATACATACTCTTATTATACTATAATAATTGATTGATTGATTGATATTATGTTAAAAGTATTATACTATAATAATTGTAATAATTATTATTGTTATTTTTATTATTATTATGTTGCCGTGCCATCCGGGTTTCATGTTGGAACTTACTTAAATTGTAACAACTAAATGTACACATGAATGCAATAAAGAATTTGAATTTGAATGATATCGTATTTGTTTGAATATGCGTGCTGCCAAAACATTCAGGGTCGGATAATCGCCGTTGACCTTGGCCATACAAATGCGCGTCGCGCTCACGCCGCCCCACCGTTCGGTTTCATATTCATATTTAGTAACAAAAATATGAATAATTGAAAAACACAAAATTATAGATAATAAAATAGTAAGTTCAGTAATATCGTTTTATGCCATAAGTAGACATTATTTCTTGAATTTATTTCTTAAAATATTTCACTACTTACAATACTTAAAAAATCACTTATAGAATTAATGTGTATGCGTTCTAGTTTAACATACATTTTTGCATAACTTAGGTACTTGCATTATATTATATGAAGGAGTAATAACAGATTTATAAGTCACTAAAATCATATATTTGCGCCTGAAATCATCTCATGCACAACATGGAGCAACTCGTTCCCAAAGGACAATGATTTGAAACTCTCCATCGATCAACAGACCTGAGATATTTTGCAATCAAAGATCTCAGCAAGAATGCCAACCACGGCATTTTGACAAAAAGAACAAGCAATGGCTTTGAAAAAAATAAAGTGTCTCTGTAAGATTTCCACCCTACTATAACCCCAAAAGATCGTACGTATTGTTGTTGGTGTACGACGATCATCATTGCCTTCGAAAACAAGAGCCTGACAGACTTTGAATAACAGATTTGTCAGACCGAAAAGAGGCATTAGCTTTGGGCAATAAAACACTTTCATAGGCACACACGGCTACACATCAAGCTATACATTTCCAGTATTCACTGACCTCTCATTTTACGGGAATCCTACACAATGCGAGATCAGCTTATACTGGAAATGTATAGCTTGATGTCTAGCCGTGTGTACATGTGAACTTTTCACAGATCATAAGCCTCAGCCTCTAAAGGTTATATTTGGCACGAAAACAGGTTTCGCACGCGAATCAAGCGTTGAATCCTTCGATTACAAGCATAATATATGTAATTATACAATCATTTATAAACCTGGAAAATCACAATAAGATTCATTATATTCATTATTATTCTGTGTACGAGTGCCTACAAATTCAAATTCATTTATTGGTGTGATTTTTGCATTTTACATGGGATCTTAATAATAAATAATTCGTTCCTCAACAATCTACCATATAAGTGTACACTCTTTCACACAATTAGTAATTATTATAAAAAGAATAATCAACGTATTAAAATAAAATAATTACAACGAAACTACATAATTTAAGACAGAAAAAAATAATCAAACCATTAACAATTGAGTCATCATCGTCATTTCAGCCGAAAGACGTCCACTGCTGGTCATAGGCCTCCCCCAAGCACCGCCACTTCGACCGGTTCTGTGCTTCCCGCATCCAGCGGATACCTGCGGCCTTCACAAGGTCATCGGTCCACCTTGTAGGAGGCCTTCCAACGCTACGTCGTATTAACAATTGAGTACATATAAATAATTAATGGAAATAATTATATTAATACATTGTCAAAATTAAATAAATATCAATGACAAATAACTTACTATTTATCTTAACACTAGCTTTCACCCGCGGCATCGCCTGCGTAGATTGCGAAAAAAAAATAGCTTCTCTATCAGCAATATTTCCCCAAAACATTATACCATATCTTAGTTGGAACCAACGTAAGCGTGGTAAGCAGATGAGTGCAGTTTGATTTATAAATTTACGGAGGATAATAATATAGATAGCATATAAATACCAACTTCGTTTTGTACATACTTGTTCAATATACGTGTCCTCCATTTCATTTGTTTATTTTTTCTACTGTTTTTGTTCTTAAATAATAATTGATGTATACCAACTTTTGAGTTATTCAAGGTACGCAGTATAATTCTCCCGAAAACTTATTTACCCGATTATTTCTTATTTTATAAGTTATAACCAAATTATTTACCATAAACCAATCTTGGACCTGAAGAATAGAATTATTCACGTCGTCAAGGTTTTGTTACCGTCAGTCTATTTTAAAGATCAATGACGTGTCATCTGCAAATAACACCATCTCCGGTTGATTTTGAAGTAATTGGGGTAAATCGTTAATGTAAACTAAAAAGAGGAATGGACCCAATATCGAACCTTGAGGAACGCCCATTGCTTTTTCAGACCCCAAAGAGTTTACGCCGTTTACTTAAACTCTAACCTTTCTATCTTTCAGGTATGATCTAAGTAAATCAAGAGCTGTATTCCTAATCCCATGGTGTTCTAGTTTCAGCAGAAGTGTCTCATGATTAACGCAATCGAAAGCCTTAGAGAGGTCACAAAAAATTCCAATGGCATCTTGTGCTTCCTCACAGGCGTTGGAAATGTTCTTTATTAGGGTGACACCGGCGTCAGTGGTACAACGACTTGTAATGAGTAGATTTTGTCACTAATAAATTAAAATAAATTGCCTTAGACAGTCAAATAAAATAAACAACTATAGGAACTCATATAACCTGTCAGTAGGTAATCTATATCTGGAGAGATAACATGAACATTGTTTTGAGTTAATCACAACGACCAACTATTCTTATCGTCTATATAGTCGTTGATAGAATAGTATGCCTTTGAACAAAGATTGGATTTAACTTTAAACGCATTAAAAGGCAAATCTAGCAAGGAAGAGGGTAGCTTGTTATAAAAAGTTATACCAAGTCCAACAAATGAGTTATGAACCTTATGAAGCCGGTGCTATACCAGATGTTGTCGCATTTTAATTCAAATGGGATTTTACATAGTAATCAGTTTGGTTTCACGAAAGGTAGGTCGACGACTGACGCAGGAGTAAAACTCATCAGTCACATTTTGGAATCCTGGGAAAAATCCCAGGATGCCATTGGCATTTTCTGTGACCTCTCAAAAGCGTTTGACTGCGTTGACCACAATACACTGATCTGTAAATCACACCACTAAGGAATTCGTGGACACGCTGCTGATCTTGTTCTTTCTTATCTATCAAACAGGCAGCAAAAAGTAAACGTTAACGGGGTGACGTCATCGGGATCTCTAGTAAGGATGGGCGTGCCTCAGGGTTCAATTATTGGCCCTTTCTTATTTCTAGTTTATATAAATGATCTTCCTTACATGCTGGCTAATTTATCGGATATAATTCTATTCACTGATGACACTTCTCTTATTTTTTAAATAGATAGAAAAGATACGGATGTCATACACGTCAACGATAGTCTGGCTGTTCTTTCGAAATGGTTCGCAGCTAATAATCTCTTACTTAATGCGAACAAAACAAAATGTCTTATGTTTTCATTACCAAATGTACCCCAAGTAGGTCTTAATTTAAAACTTGATGGTAAGAAGCTCTATAGATAGCATCTAGATGCTATTACGGAAACTGTATTTCTAGGAATTACTCTAGATTCCAAATTGCAGTGGGGTGCCCACATTAGAGCTGTTTCAGGTAGTTTAAGTTCAGCTGCATATGCAGTAAGAAAAATAAGGCAGTTGACAGATATAGCCACAGCTATGTTAGTGTACTTTGCTTACTTCCACAGTATTACGTCTTATGGAATGGGTCCTTGTGAGTCCCTTAGAAATAAATTCAAAGAAATTGATGTACTAACTCTGCCTTCTCTTTATTTATATCTTAGAAAGTATTTTATATGTTCGCAAAAACTTAGGACTTTTCAAAATAAGAAGTGATTTCCATAATATAAATACACGTAGTAAACATGAAATTGTGTTACCAAATTTAGATTAACTAAAACAAGCAAGTAATTTATTGTAAACAGTATCCGCTTTTATAACAAGTTGCCACAATCGGTTACAGAACTTAGTGATGGAAAATTCAAAACGCACATTAAACGTGCCCTTATCAAAAAAGCATATTATAAGATTCAGGACTACGTTGAAGACAAGGAAGTTTGGCATTAATTCCTTCTGTACATGTGGCCTCCCTGGTACCTCATTAACGGCAAAACTATGTAAATGTCTATTAACAGCTCCCAAATTACGAAGTTATTTTTTAATTTAATTTTATCTTTTTTTACAAACTTCACTGAGATAATGTTTTTTTTATTTGACATTATTATACCTATAACTTTTATTATTTTAATCATATTTTATATTGTTTTTTCTTGTCAATGTGAGGACGTTGTAGGCTTATTAGACTGTAGATCTGTAGACCATTTTCTATTTTGTTAAGTACCTGGTACTTTTGATGGGCCTACGCTGTCCTCTCATACCTATTAACACTGTAATTTGAAAACATTGTAAAAGCCAATTTTATTTTTTTAAAAGAGTGACCGTGGAGTTTCTTGCCGGCTCTTCTCCATAGGAAACGACCAATTGGAACCGTGAACCTAGCTTCTGACGTTTCATAAGTGCCCATCTAGGCTTATGTGAAATAAAAATATTTTTGATTTGATTTGATTTGGTGAAATGGAGCACGTAATTTGTCCTTATTTCTGGTATTAATATTGTGAAGATCACTGTTTTTAGTGTATAAGTGTATATTTTGCCTAACATTTATATGATGTTGGCGAAGATGAATTGTGATGCCACTGTGAGAATACCAATATCTTTAAAAAAATCTCTTAGAGAAACTCTGCCACCCAGCTGGTAATTTTTTTTTTTTTTAACGTTGCCCCACACTAGGAATTTCTCCTGTATTATGGGTGCGTTTACAAACATTTAAACTCACATACACAAACAGCCAGACCCGGAACAACTACTAGTAGGTCATACAAATATTTGTTCCGTGCGGGAATCGAACCCGCGACACGCAGCGCAGCAGTCAATCGCTTAACCACTGCGCCAACCGTGTCAATTGCTCGAACAGCTCGTTTTTTAAGTACAAATATATTTTGAATGTCAGCGGCTTTACCCCACAGCAGAATACAGTAGGAATAACGCTATGAAAATAACTAAAATAGACTAAACGGGCTGTATCAACGTCAGTGTATTGTCTTACTTTCCTGACGGCGTATGCGGCCGAACTGAGCCTTCCCGCTAGACTTGATATTTATTGTGGTCCCCACTGAAGTTTGGCATCTACTGTTATACCCAGAAACACTACTGAGTCTACAGTTTCAAGCACCTCTTTATCTAAGACGATGTTGGGCCATAAATTTCTAACATTGGGTAAGGCGAACTTTATACATTTCATTTTCTTGACATTGAGTACTAAGTTATTATTTTGTCGTAAACCAATCCGTAACCATTGAGAGTGCAATGTTTACGTCGTCAAAATCTTGTCTATTCTTTTCTACTTTAAAAATAAGAGAGGTATCATCTGCAAACAGTACTACGTCACAAATACCCTTTATATAGAATGTTAAGTCGTTGATATAAACCAAGAATAAGAATGGACCTGGGTCCATTCTTATTCTTGAGCCTTGAGGTACACCTAACTGAACTGGTACCTTGGAAGATTTCACACCATCAACATCTACACATTGAAACCTATTATGTAAATATGAATTTATTACTTTAAGAGCTTCGTTTGGACGCCGTAATGACGTAGTTTACGCAAAAGCGTGTCATGGTGCACGCAATCAAAGGCTTTGGAGCGATCACAGAAAACTCCAATAGCATTTTGCTAATTCCCCATGCGTTAAATATGTGTTTCAGCAGTGCAACACCCGCATCTGTGGTCGAACGACCTTATGTAAAGCCGTATTGTTAATTATGAAGGAGGCTGTTTAAATTAAAATGTCTTAGCAACTGCTTGAGTATTAACTTTTCAAATATTTTGCTAAATGCAGGTAAGATAGAAATAGGCCTAAAATTGCCAACGTCAAAGTTCCCAAATCAACACATTTATTAAAAATAACAGCTTGATTGAGGGCTACGATGTCTATTATATTACTTAATAGTTTAATGGAGATACCCCAGTAATCACCAGTATTTTTAGACTTAAGTGTGTTAAAAACTTTAACTACATCATCTGGAGTTACATGTTTGAAGCTAAATAAACGACTACATTTAGGCACACTACTATGCAAAAGATTTTCAGCTTTCGACGGAGATGAATTTAAGGAGCGAGTCGTAGTTAAAGGTATGTTGGCACAAAAACTCATTGAATGCCTCAGCTACGTCAGCTGCATTATTAACTAATTTGTTTTCGACAATAATCTCAAGTTGTTTTTCTTGTTTAACAGACTTACCAGTTTCATTATTAGTAATTTTCCAAGTGGTTTTTACTTTATTATTAGAATTTTTAATTGTATCGCTTAAAAATTTAGATTTAGCAAAAACACTAATCTTTTTAAATAATTTTGAATAATTTTTGACATACTCTAGAAAAGGAGTATCAAACCTATATTTTTTTAAACCATATAACTCGTATAGTCTCGCTCTACTTTTATAAATACCTGGACTATCCCATTAGTTAAAGCCAATGGAGGTACCATTAATGTTAATGGTTTTAGTCTTGAAAGTAGATTGGTACTCTTTTTGTACAACATCAAAAAGGGCTCCATAAATTTCATTAGGATTGTCGTGTTCTACTATAGATGGTGTAATTTTATGAGCTATATTATTTTTAAACTTATTGCAACGAGTAGCTGTATAAAGCCAACATTTTATTTTATGCTTATTTTTATGTAATGGCATAGGGAAGCTAGCTAGTAAACCACAGTGGTCGGACGTTAAGTCACTTAACACTAATTTATTTTTGGCATCACAATCACTAAATATATTATCTAGACAAGTCGACGAAGATGCCGTGATCCTAGTAGGTTCAAAAAACAAGTTAATTAAATTATAAGACCTAAACAGATTAAGTAGTCTAATACTTAATGGTGTAACATCTGAAATATTAATATTAAAATCTCCACATAAAATTATACTTTTATTACTAGATTTTAACCTATTCAGTGAGTCCTCCATTACCGATTCAAAACGAATAAAATCCCCAGCCCCTCTGGGGATTTTATTCGTCGTAAATAATAAAATCCCCAGAGGGGGGTCGATAAACGCAAATTATAACGTATCGCTCGACTTCAACACAAGATAACTCAATAGTACGCTCGATGGAAAGATTAACTAAATCTAAACGTTGTTTACATTTCAACATATTTGAAACAAAAGCCTAAAGATCCACCGCGAATAGCATTTTTTCTTACAAATGCACTTTGTACAGTAAAATAATTATCATTCATAAACACTTCTTCATGTTCTTTCAATCAGTGTTCAGTCAAACATAAGACCTGAACATCATAGTTCTCCATAAATAAACTTAACTCTAGCTCTTTGCCGGACAGACCCTGCATATTTTGATGTATACAACATTCAACATATGCGGCTTACCCGTTGTCGCACCTAATAGTTTAAACTACAAGGCGTATCAAAAGTAGCGTTAGTACCACTACTAACAGTAATCGATGGTACACTGCAGGTACCAGTGTCACTGCATATATTGTATGCTAAAAGATTAGCAATATGTCTCCTACAACTAGGTGGCAAATACATAGTATAATTTGTCAGTTTGTAATCAGTAATAAATTGATTACAGTCAAAATATAAAATAGCGTCACTGTGACGACAAGTCCTATTATAAATTAACATATTTAAAGTATAAATATGCCTATTATGCTCATCAGACAAATATTGAGAGTAAGGCAGGGTACAAAAAATCAATTTACAACTATTGGTCTCATTGAGATGTAACATCAAATGGACACATTCAACTATGTCCTTTTTTCGTACAGTATTAACAATAAGTTGATAAAATCAAGCAAATCCATAGTCACCTAATATCGGTTTTAAGTCTTAGAGCACAGCTTAACTCTATGGAATGTAGAAAAGAAGATATGTATGAACTATCCCCATATAATAAAATAACAGTTGAACAGGGGGCCTAAAATGGACGCTTTCGCAGAATCATATTATGATCTGCGTACAATTCATATCCCGCAATTCATCTGTTTGACAGTTGTGTATGGAGTTTCGTAAAATGGTCCACAAATTAAGAATTAATATAGTGAAGTCTAATGTTAAATAGCAGCTGTCAAACAGATGAATTGCGGGCTGTATGAATTGCACGCATGATTCTGCCAAAGCGTCCATTTTAGGCTCCCTGGGGTTTATTTTTATCAATTTAATATAGCTAATTAATTGGCTAATACTGGCACCGGGTAAACAATTATTAATTACATATTGTTGCGAACACTGATTAAATATACTACCAAAACCTTGGCCAAATTTGTCAGAAAATACATAGGTTGTAGGAATCAAATTATTCATACTATTATTATTATCATTATTAATACAGGTACCTACTGGCTGAGCCACTGAGGGTGTGGGTGCAACAAGTTTAGGCTGGAGCGCCTGGGAGCAGGCACAGCTAAAAGAGAGGTTATTTGTCAGAGACTCATACCTCTCTGCATTGTATTTGACCAGGTCAGCCAACTCATTGGCCTCCTCCAAGCGCTTACTCAGGTCTTGTTGAGAAGCCTCATATTTACAAAAGATATCCTTTAGAGCATTTTCCCTAACAAACAATTCATTCTGAAGGTGCTGGTATCAGTATCATACATAGTATTACATAATTGTAATTCACTATTACACTCCTTTAATTATTGAATTAAATTACATTTTTTTGCCTAAGGTTTTTATTTAATTTGTTAACTTTTTGGCATTTTAACAATTTCTGATTTTTCCTAATTAATCTATTAATTTTAAGATATTCTTTTTTTATCTTATTATGGCTAGTATTAAAATGGCATTTAGTGATATTATCATCAGTTAAATCTATTGTTACAATTGGCTCAACACATGTGGGTCCGGACCGGCTACCAACCAACTCATCATAAAGACTGCAGGTGACAGCAGACTCTTCACTGGCCTTGAGGGATTCTAAATGGCTTTTTGTGTTGTGGGCCCTGCTTAATTCTAGTTCTAATTCAGATATCTGTCTCAAAGCCAGTTCGTGTGTGTCACTACATTGCTGGAAATGAAAAAAAAACACAAGTTGACGGAGGTGTTGATGCTGGTCGAGTATGTCCATATGCTGTATATGTAGTTCAGCCAACTGGTTCTTAAGCTCAGTGTTCTTATTATTAATAAACTGAATTTCAACCTCGCTGTCATCTCATTCCTACGTTACCACTCAAACCTACTCATCATAACACTGTCGGCGATGACACATGGCTCGACCTGATCCTCGCCTCCAATCCTTCCCTCGTTTCCTCCCATGTTCAACATGACGCTCCCGGCTTTTCTCATCACGACATGATTTTCCTTTCATATATCCTGAAACCTCCCAAACCTAAACCCAAGGTTCTGTACAGGCGCTGTTTTGCTCGAATTAATGTCGAGAAGCTCAAGGAAGATGCATCTGTGGTCGATTGGAAGCCTATGACGGAAGCCATTTTAGTTGATGACAAGGTTGCCATCTTCAATGATGTTGTAGTCAATAAAATCCATGCCCCATCAAAAAAGTTAAGTTAAAACCTGTACCATGGATGACAAGAGGATTACAGATGGCAATGCGACGTAGGGACCGCGCGTTCCGAAAATTTAGAAGGGATCGTACTGATGAGAACTGGAGATTATTCAAGGCTGCAAGGAATAGATGCAATCAGATGATACGCCTGCTATGCTAAACGCCGCCACATTCTGGATACTATTAGTTCTTCTTCTTCTGCCGATATTTGGAAATTGCTTGGAACTCTTGGTATCGGCAAATCGCGACATTTAGACCTTCCTAATTCAATTGATTTAGACGGTCTCAATCGGCATTTCTCTACTGGGTCAGTTCAACCATGGGTCGTCTAATCAAGCAACAAACTCTGTCTCTCTTTTCTGGTCTAACGCGTCCTCATATTAATCCTTCCAGTTTCATTCCAGTTGAACCGGGAGAGATCAGAAAGATCATTCTATCCATCAAATCAAAAGCGGTGGGATGTGACAATATCACCCGACGTATAATCATTACTATTCTGGATCACCTCCTACCTGCGATTACCCATATTATAAATTATTCCATAAACACCGGAGTATTCCCTTTCCTGTGGTCCACTACCTAAGGTTTCCAATCCCTCTCTTCCTACCGACTTTCGTCCAATGTATATCCTTCCCTCCTATCCAAAGTGCTTGAGGCCTGTGTCTACAAACAACTCTCCAACTTTGTTCATCGCAACTCTCTCATTAGCCCTCTTCAATCTGGGTTCAGGCCTGGGCACAGCACTGTTTTCCGCCCTCCTTAAAGTGACTGGCGATATAAGAGCTGGACTGGAAGACACCAAAATTACTGCTCTAGTGTTGGTTGATTTCTCGAAAGCCTTTATACCGTCAGTCACGACATCCTGTTAGCCATTCTGTCATATGTTATGGTCTCTCCCGAAGCACTGGAATGGTTCTCCTCTTACCTTCAGGAGCGTCAGCAGTCCATTCATGTTGGGGATTCTTCTTCATGCTGGTGTGACTTGGAGGCTGGCGTTCTTCAAGGCGGTATACTTTCTCCTCTTCTGTTTTCTATTTTTATAAATCTTATAACTTCCGAACTTCAGTGTGCGTATCATCTGTATGCAGATGACTTGCAGTTGTACTGTCATGGAAAGGTTGATAAATTACCTGACGCTATCGACAAATTAAATAGGGATCTGATAACCATAAAAACCTGGGCTGATAGATTCGGTGTAGCTGTAAACCCTACGAAGTGTCAGGTGATCATCATTGGCAGTCCTCGTAGCATTTGCAAGGTGGATGGTACAACCTTGCCTCCGGTTCTTTTCAATGGTACGATCGTTCCTTTTGGCACTGACGTGAAGGATCTGGGCTTGCACATTGATAGTACCCTGAACTGGCGTGCTCAAGTCGCTAGGGTAAGCCAGAAGGTTACTGGAACGCTGCGAACTCTGTACCGGTTGAAAAATGTATTACCATCGAGTACGAAGACAATGCTTGTGCAGTCCTTAATTTTCCCTATCATCGATTATGGTGATGAGTGCTACTATGACCTGAATGCAGATCTCCTCGACAAACTTGACCGTCTTCTAAATAACTGCATTCGATTCGTTTTAATCTGCGTAAATATGATCATATCTCTGCGCATCGGTGGCTTCTAAAGTGGTTGCCCATACGCCAGCGCAGAGAGCACAGGGCGCTAACCACCTTGTTTTCATTTCTTGACTCTCCCTCTTCCCCTAGTTATCTAGCCCCCCACTTTCAGTACATTTGCTCCAACCATAATAAAAATTTACGTTCATCTCACAATCGTCTTCTTCAATGTCCCACTCACCGCACAGACTTCATTCACTCTTCCTTTTTCGTTCAGTCTATCTCTCTGTGGAATGCGCTTCCCAAGGAAATCAGGATGGCAACCAACCGATTATCCTTTAAAGTTAAAGTTCGCGAGCACATTCGCAAGAAGCTGGCAGTATCATTACAACGGTAATGTTTTCCCATTGTTTGTCTTAATTATTTTAATATATTTATGTATATATATTTGTGCATAGATTTATATATATAATTAGGTGTATAAATTATATTTATAGTTTTAATAGGTATATGTATATCTTTATATTTAAATAATATTTATTCCTCAATTCTCACTATTGCACCTACCACTGTTTGTCTCTGCATCGCCCAAAGGTTGACTGGTAGAAAATGCCTATGGCATTAATTCCGAATCTGTACATTTGTGTGTAAAGTATTAAATAAATAAATACTCATATACAAATATGAGTAGTGTTTGAAACTATAAGTTTTATCAAACACTGTTAAGCCACTAATTTGCAACTTAAAAGATAAGTTGCAAATTTCACTAATGTGCTACTTGGGTAGAAATCAAGTGCCTCATGTACTTACATTGGGGTGCGTGCAGAAAACCTCCTCGTAACCTGACACCTGCTGGTCCCTTATTGATACATTCGAGGGGAAGAGCAGTCGTCGGGCCGGTGCACCCTGGGCATGGACAATACTCTCTTCGAAAAAGGTAGTGGCGAATTTCTACGAGGGGGAGAGCGTAATGCTCCTCGGATTGCTGCACCTCGGACGTGGACCGCAGCGATCACTGCTTCCGCTGTGGTCAGCCCGGTCACAAGGCCGGCTCTTGCAAGGCCACGCCGCACTGTTTTGCATGTGCGGGGGCTGGCAAGCCGGCCGATCACCGGCCTGGGGGCAAGGCCTGTGCTCCCCCATACCAAGGGGCAGGGGCAAGCCCTCCGCCACCGCCGTCACCACCGCAGCCGCCACGATTGCCGCCGCCGCTGCCGCCTCCACGATTGCCGCCGCCGCTGCCGCCTCCACCGTCGTCGTACATTGTAAAAGTATTTTTTTAATAATAAATAATGTTACTTACATTATTTATTATTAAAAAAATACTTTATACTATACACTAAGCACTTAATTTCTATCTACCTAGTCATAAATTTGCAAAAAATACTTTGCACAAATTAGCTTCAACAAACCTTTACTGAATAGATTTGTTTTGAGTTAGCAACCTAGAGAACTAACTTTGATTAAAATTAATTATTGAAACACCGCAGTTTATTTTTTATTTCAGGTTGAATTTAATCGTAAAGATTTTGATTTTTGTATTTTTTTTTAAAGCGTTCTAGCTAATTTTTTAACCCTAGTTTGAGGGAAATTCTGAGTTATTTTAATCACCAATGTTTATGAGTACCAACAAATAATAAAAAATATTACTAAAATAATGCGAAAAAAAGTTATGAAAGGCTTGAAGGTCAAACTTTGGAATAATTTCAATAAAGTATAACAATTGACTTAACTATAAAACCTAACCTAAACTATAAAACTTTAGATCGGGAAAGTAAGGTTCAATAATTAGTAAATGACCTTCTCTATATGCGAATTTGCTATGGTGGGTCTAGATCCAGTCACCCTGTATTGTATATGTGTGTACATAAATGGTTTGATAAATAAATAAATGGTAGAAATAAGTATGTACCTACTATGTTTTTCAAAATACGTTTCCATAAAATTTACTCGACAGAAAAAAATACAAAGTTACCTCAATTCAAATTCAAATCTTTATTCATTGCATATACATGTGTGTACAAGATCTTAAAAATAATTCTGTCGGGCACAACAATTACTTACATTATTACACAATAAGAAAAGTAGCATGCTTTAAAATCATTTAGCAAATGGAAATTAATTTGAACGTACGTCATAATAAAAAAGTAAATTCGGTTATCATTAAAATTTGACACTTAATCATTTTAAATAAATAAATAATATCACATTTTAGTGATATACGTCATTACAAATTGTACCGTTCAAAAACCAATAATATTATACCAATACCAATACAATTACCCTACTTTGAAGAAAATACATAACTTAACAATAATTGGCATCATTTAAAACTCAATAAAAATAAGAAATAATAATGTCACAGATTAAAATAATATTACAAATTAAATTAAATTAAAATTAGTTATAATAATCAAATAAATGTCTAAAATAGTCTTATTGTTTTTTTTTTTAAACGTTGCCCCATACTAGGAATATCTCCTATTGTATTGTGGGTGCGTTTACAAATATTTAAACTCACATACACAAACAGCCAGACCCCGAACAACTTCCCACAAAAAGCACAAAACATGCTTTTACAGCCAAATTTTTTGTTTTTCTGGGACCACTACTCTATAACAGACTTAATGCAAAAGCAAAAATTTATTCCCAAAATTTTGTAAATTGCAAGAAAACTCTGAAGGAAACATTACAAAATTTGTCCTATGAAGATACAGAGAAGTTATTAGTTGTACTTAAATAAATATTAATTGCACTTTTTATTATGATTAGTTAGCTTAAATTAATATACTAAGTTTTTAGCAGGTAAGATTTTTATACTGTTTACACCTCTTTTACATACCTATTAGTTGACTAATTTACCTTTTGTATATGTTGTGATTACTGTGATTATTTAGATATAATGTTTTACCTTTTCTCGCCTGAAACACAGGATGTCCTAGTTCAGGCATGTAACACTTGTGAACTATTACATAGAATTACGAAAAATGTTTTTACTGTACTACATTATTTTTTTTTTGAATAAACTTATTATTATTACTTATACAAATATTTGTTCCGTGCGGGAATCGAACCCGCTACACGCAGCGCAGCAGTCAATCGCTTAACCACAGCGCCAACCGTGCCGTCAATAGTCATCCCATTTTGAAGTCATCATTAAAAAAGTAATTCAATTTATCCACCAGTAGTTTTCTGAAGCCTTTTATGCTTCTACATACCGGCGCGACACGCGACGCGTCACAAAGGCCCCGCGTGTCGCGCGACGAGCGGTGCCTTTGTGTCGCGTCACGAGTCGCGCTGGTCTGTAGAAGCCTTAATAAATATTTTATCATTTTGTTCCATTTTTATGTTGTTAGGTATTTTATTATATATTTTAATTGATATTACATGAGGACTTGTGCTGTGTAATATTAGCCTAGATTGTGGTACTACGAACGTGTTTTCAAATCGTGAACGCGGTGCATATCGGCGAGTTCGCTCTGTAATTTTATGGTAGAATTGTGGATATTGTCTAACGAATTTACAGATTTCAGAAATATAAATGGATTTCAAAGTTAGAATGTCTAGTTTCGTAAAATGCGGTCTACAGCTTACGTCATTGTCAATATAAACCAATATCCTAATACATTATACGAGTACATACCTCCAAACCGAACAATAAACCAATATCCTAATACATTATACGAGTACATACCTCCAAACCGAACAATAAACCAATATCCTAATACATTATACGAGTACATACCTCCAAACCGAACAATAAACCAATATCCTAATACATTATACGAGTACATACCTTCAAACCGAACAATAAACCAATATCCTAATACATTATACGAGTACATACCTCCAAACCGAACAATAAACCTGAGGTATTAAAAATACCTACTTCAAATTAGATCATGAAACTTTGCATAAAAACTGAACTAAATATAAAGCAGATACCATGTTTTATTTTAATTATCATTTTTTTCACCAAAAAAAGAAATTACCTAAACTGGATTCTTTCTAACAATTAATAAAAGCTGTTTAATGCATACTGGATCATTTGAATGAGCCTTTATTGTTATCTAGGTACCTATTAGTCAATATTTTACAACTGTCAGAATATTATCTGGAATGAAATTGAAACGCGAACAATGAACGTTTCATCTCAAACCTTAGCTCTAAACCATTAGCCATTAGCTTTAATCTTCTTGCAAATGCAAGCAATTTGCGCTATAATGTCTAACGGATAAAATTTACACAACATACATAATAACCGCTCTTATTTCCTAGAACATAAGGTCTATTTATATTTTAGTATATCTAATTTGCGAATGTTATCGAAGAACAAAAAGGCACAGTTGTTTATAGATAAAAGTGTGGTATATAATGTACACACGGCTACACATCAAGCTATACATTTCCAGCATAAGCTGATCTCGCATTGTATAGGATTTCTGTACAATGAAAGATCAGCGTATACTGGAAATGTATAGCTTGATGTGTAGCCGTCTGTACAAGTCTATTATTTCTCCCAGAAATTACTACAACTTATCAAGATGGTCGGTACCAGACGTTTCTTATTGGAAGATATCTTGAGTGAGATGCAGGTGCATCATGTTGTGAAGCAGGCCATTGGCGCGGATGTGTGGTCGCTGCAGGGCTGTGACGTCAGAGCGGCCACGGACGGGCTCCTCGGCTTCCTAGGAGACCACATGAGAGCCACCCTACGAGTGACAGTTGACGACCAAGTGAAGAACATACACCTGTTCATAAAGTGTGTCCCGACGGACAACCAGCCCAAAGCGGAGTTAATTGATAGTGATCAATATTTTAAGAGGGAAAGCTATATGTTCAAGGTGCTGGAGGAGATTCGGGATGATAATGGTGAGTGATTTATTTTTAATTGAGTGGGTTTATGACTAGAAGAGAAGCTTCGCAATAGAATTTGTTGCAGGAGTTAACAGATCAAAAGTTATTTTGAAGCTATGAGATCAGATCTTGCCTTTTTAAGGATAATCTAATCAATTACCCACCACCCACCCACAATACAGGAGAAATTCCTAGTGTGGAGCAACGTTTCTAAACACAAAAAAAAAAAGAATTAGAACTTAAATATAACAATGCATAGAAACAGAAGTTTCTTGCCGCCAGACATAACAAAGCCTCTCTTCAAGAAGCCAATCTTAAATAAAAAAGTAAACACATTGTACTGATAATACCTCTGAAATTCTTATTATTACCATCGTTGTAACATCTTAATTCCTAAATATGTTCCATGTCATTCTCTCCAGATCCGAAACCCTGGTGTCCAAAGGCCTACATCTACACGGACTCAATGATCGTGATGCCAGACCTGGCGGTAGAAGGCTACGTGTCCCGCCATTACCTGGACACGTTGGATTACCAGCATGAGATGTTCGGAGTCGCCACCCTCGCGCGGTTCCACGCGGCCTTCACCAACTACGAGACGAACAAGAGCATCCATAACAACCGTCCCTACAACACCAACCAAGAATGCGGTAGCCTGTTAGATGAACCAGCCTTCTGTGACTCCCCATTCATAAAAGCCTGCGCCAAATTAACTGCGAACTTCATCAAGGCTTACTCTTCGAAGTCTTATCGGAACATACCTGATTTGGAGCAGAAATTAGCGAAGCAGTACTTAGTAGCGTGTGATACCGTAAAGGAGTATACAGGGACTCTAAACGTCCTGATCCATAAAGATCTCTGGGTGAATAACATGATGTTTAAATATGACGACAACGTTCTCACCAACGCTATCATCGTCGACTTCCAGCAGGTGCGGTACACGCCGCCAGCCTTCGATCTCATGACGTTCATATACTTCACCACTTCTAGGAGTTTTAGAGAAAAGCACGAGAAAGAAATCTGCGATCTATACTTTTCAGTTTTTTCCGATAATTTGAACGATGACTCAAAACGGAGGTTAATAGATTTGGGTTACGATAAGGAGAGTTTCTTATACTGGTGCGAACAGAGTCGCATGTTCGGGGTGGCGGAGCCGGCCGCCATCCACCCGTTCATTCTGATGCACCCGAAGGCCGCGCAGGCGACGTTCGACGACCCGCGGACGTACGACAAGCACGTGAACGAAGACCGGACGGAGCCGGTGCTTGCGTACGCGCAGAAGTGCGGCGTCTACCGCGAGCGACTTCTGGAGATCTCCGAGGAGTTCGTCGAGAGATACGTAATGAATGAACTGTGATCTAAATATAATTACTTAAAAATGTTTTTATAAATGACCTTATTGTTAAAATATATTATTATAATATTCTTTATTATAAAAAAACCGGTCAAGAGCGAGTCGGACTCGCGCATCGAGGGTTCCGGTACGTATATATGATGTTGATGATTTCTGAAAAACCGTGTTATTTAGAGACATCGTTTTATTTTTCCTGTAATTTCAGATTTTTATCTATGCAAACTTCGAAGATAAGGGGGAACGGTATTTTTTTTACATTTTTGATCAAAAGTCGGAAACTATGCTGCCTAAAATAAAAATAAAAAATGTTTGAGAATGTGCAAACAGCGTGCTTTCTTATGATTTCTAACGACCAAATAATTTCAGATTTTTATCTATGTAAACTCCGGGGATAGGGGGGGGGGGAGAAAGGTTTTTTTTTGAATTTTTCACCAAAAGTCGGCAAATATGCTGCCTAAAAAAAAATGTTTGAGAATGTGCAAACAGCGTTCTTTCATATGATACCCTACATGCACCCTACTTCAGTTTCTTGCAAAAAATATATATTTTTTTATTTCTTTTTTATTTGCAAAATAGTTGGGCAAACGTCATCTAAAACCATTCTAAATTACAAGTTGATAGAATTAGTAGTTCTTGAGATATCAAGGTGTGACAGACAGACAGACAGCCTTAGTCTCACCATAAGGGTTACTTTTTACCATTTTGGTACGGAACCCTAAAAAGGAATTTGTTTTGTTTAGTTTGTATGTATTTGTGTGTTTATCTTTATGTGTATAATACATTAATCTTCATGTTATGTTCAGTCGTAAAAGTCGTTCGAAGCAGGGTCGGGTTGCTAGTAAATCATCATTCATCATCATTTCAGCCGAAAGACGTCCACTGCTGGACATAGGCCTCCCCCAAGCACCTCCACTTCGACCGGTTCTGTGCTTCCCGCATCCAGCGGATACCTGCAGCCTTCACAAGGTCATCGGTCCACCTTGTGGGAGGCCTTCCAACGCTACGTCTTCCGTACACGGTCGCAACTCCAAAACCTTTCGGCCCCATCGGCCATCAGTTCTGCGAGCAATGTGCCCTGCACACTGCCACTTAAGCTTGGCAATTCTTCGGGCTATGTCGGTTATCTTGGTTCGCCTGCGGATCTCTTCATTTCTGATTCGATCACGTAGGGAAACTCCAAGCATAGCCCTCTCCATTGCCCTTTGGGTGACTTTTAGCCTTTTGATAAGGCCCATTGTGAACGACCACTAAATAAATAAACTAACAATAACTGCTAGTAAATAAATAAATTAAACATGGCGTGGAACAAATCAATCTATCCGCCCGCCTTTTCGGGGGTCGGCGTCTAATCTAACCAGATGCAGCTGAATACCAGTATTTTACATGGAGCGACTGCCTATCTGACCTCCATAACCCAGTTACTGGGTAATACGATACCCCTTGGAAAGACTGGTTGTCAGACTTTCATGCTTCTGACGACCCATAACGACTGTCAATGACCCGGACCACGAATGACAGCCGGGACCAAAGACTTAACATGCTTTCCAAGGCTCGGAGGAGTCTCCGTATGTAAAGATGGTCCAGCATAGCTTCACCTGATGGATCGACTCGTGCGGATGTTATTACTTAGCCACGAGCCCCTCCTGTGGATGCCGTCGAACAAATGCACACACAAATACGTTGAAGACAAGGAAGTTCGGCATTAATTCCTTCTGTACGTGTGGCTTCCCTGGTACCTCATTAACGGCAAAACTATGTAAATGTCTATTAACTGCTCCCAAATTACGATGTTTTTTTTTTAATTTAATTTAATCTTTTTTTACAAATTTCACTGACAAAAGGTTTTTGTTATTTGACATTATTATACCTACAATTTTACTTTTAACAAGTTTCTAACTTTTATTATTTTAATCATATCTGGGGGCACGGCAGTGCCCCCGACAAGACGAGCCAAGCGAAGTGCAAGGGTGCTACCTACTTTTTCTCGAAGTGATTCGTCGTTTTTTTGAACCCTCATAGAGTTGATTTCCGATGTACCAGATAGTTCTTATTCTCAGGATATGATGTCAATAATAGACTATTAAAAATACAAAGTCTCAATTGAATAGCTCTAATACTTTAGATTTTATTGATATCTAACTATCGATTTCCTCACTGACACACTGATGATCATCAAAATGTTTGGCTACTTCCTGAAGTGCTAGAAAGCCGAAATTTGATATGTAAACAAAGTTACAAAAAAACACTACCGTGCCCCCAGATAAACTTATAACTTTCGCCCCCCATCCCCTAAAATTGGGGGGGGGGGGGGGGAGTTTGAATGAGACTTTCACCAATTTTGTGAATTATGACATGAAAGTTTACACGGGACTGTAGACAGTAACTAAAAAACCTAATATAATTAGTACTTACAAGAACCTGCGCCTTAATCAAAAGTCTCATGGTAGGTCTCAGTTATTTACGCCCTTTGACGACGAGGTCGACAAGAAGAAGGCAAGGAAAGTTGTGATCTTTTTTAATAATGGTCTTAAACACGAACTAGCACCTGTAAAATCTAAATTTGAAATTATCAATAGAAAAAAAAAACACTAAAAAGACTTACAAAAAGAACTGAAATCCCACCAAAAACATTTCATGTAAAATGTTGCCAAGACGACCACATAAGGTTTGCCCTGTGAAAAAGATATCTGATCTCATGTAGAGCCAAGCTTCTGAATCTACACGGCCTAACTCTACCGACCCTAACTTCACAAATTCTACATATTAGTAAAAATCTATGGCTTGGCTGTTTCGTTACTTACTTCAGAAACTAAATATTCACATCACCTCCACGACGGTAGCGAAACGGCGAAGCCATACAATTTACTGATATGTAGAATTTGTGAAGTTAGGGTCGGTAGAGTTAGGCCAAATCTGACTAGCAGTACCTAGCTCTGTGAACAAATCAAACTCGTCACTGTCTAGCTAGTGTGACAAGTCTCCCTAATCTTCGCTGAGCTGATGGCAAGTGGTACTAGTGTGATGGTAGGGAGTGGTGATGCAAGTGAGGCGCCATCTGGCCGCGTCCATGTGTCCTCCCGGTATGGACACGCCGCCGGCTGGCTAGGGTTGTCAACAAACATTGCATTTATAAAAAGCATCATCCACGAAGCACGATTGATACTTATGGATGGGCTTTCTTAGAGAAGTCTACTTTGTATAAAGCAATTTTACCTATCAATCAATCTAATCTAGCTATTAAAATTGCTATTGTTTCTTTTTTCCCTAATCGATGGTGCAATTTCTAGCACAGTTGCAAAGAGCAACTGTTTTCTAGTGCCCCTTACTAAGCCGGTATATCAGGATTTACTGACCATCTTCCGGAACAAATCACTAATTCTTCTCAATATCATTTGCGACAATATATTGTGAGAACGGTGTTCAAACTGAAAATGATTTTGAGCTTTCTAAACAAAACCCCAGTAACTAAAAAAAGTCCTTATTCAATCCTTGTTTTGCCAACCCTACATTCTGACACAGTTAGCTCGCTTGATAAGGACATGTCACGACACTTGCCTCTCCATATCGAGAGTGAAAAATGCCTGTTTACAGCTAATGCAGTTTATTTGCGATCAATACGCCGAATCTTATGTAACTAAAGAGAAAAGTGTCGGTACACGCCGCCAGCCTTCGATCTCATGACGTTCATATACTTCACCACTTCTAGGAGTTTTAGAGAAAAGCACGAGAAAGAAATCTGCGATCTATAGAAAAGTGTCGGTAAAACACTAAAATATTATACTACGTACGAGTAGTATAATATTATACACATACATACATACATAGGAGGTCCCCTATGTTGTTTCGAACGCCGCTGTTTCGACACACGCTGTTGCGAATTATTTTTCCACTGCCTCACAGGTTCGAAAGCTCATGGACTCAAATGAAGTAGTCGCGAAAGACGCTGTTTCGAAAAACATTTTCACTGCCTCATACGCTCGAATGCTTGTGATTCCCATTTATTTAGTCATAAAGTGTCCCCTAGAAAAGCATGTGAAAAAGGTGGCAAGATTGGCCAGTTAGTGTTGGTGGTTTAAATATTTAATTATGTATGTTAGTCTTTAAGGTTTTATGTCTGTCACCTGAAATAAAAGATACAAAAATAAATATATCCTAAGGTTTGTATCGGGTTTTTGAAGCTCAGTATGCACCCGATTATTTTCACGCACGTCGGTAGACCCACAATTCGCTAACATTCGGTCTGTAGTTAGAACACAGTACATAAAAGTATGTGCTACCCCGTGCTATAAGGAGTCAGGAGGCTTGAAGGGCAGCGGGTGTCGCCCGGCCACCTGACCCGCGTGGCCAGCCGTGACGCTGCGCACGGTGCAACAATAAGCGCATTGTGCCTTCTGCGCGGGCGCACACAGGGGTATCTTTATTTGCACTTAACTTAAGTTTACTGGTGTATTTTTAGGTGGAAAGAGTTCATGGAAAACGTATTTTACAACAATGTGTGCTGTGCTTATGGAATTCATTGGAAGCTGAAAATATAGTTAATTATATTCCTAAGAAACGATGTCATTTCGATGGTGGATCATTCAAATCAAAATCAAAAGTAATTTATGAATAAATGACTTTGAATTGAAAAAAGTGCTGATCCTCAGCCTAGTTTTCAAACTAGGCTGAGGATCAGCACTTTTGGAATGTCAAAATTACTTAAGACAGTCCCCGAAAACACCCGCCTTCACCACTCCGTAGTGCTTTAGCTGGGAAGAAGAAGTGGCGCAACAAACTCCCCAGCAGCACAGCTGTCTGTTCAGTTAAAAAACTTGATTCTACACAATATTATGCAAATTAATTTACATTACGCAACACAAACATTAATTAAATTACTCGCCATACGTCAGACAGCTCAAGCCACTATCATCATTCTCGCTCTCCTGCTCTTATCTCAATTTATTTGCAGTCGACGCAACCTGTCCTTTTCTTCCTACTTCTCTATGGCGTCATCTCGGTAGTCACGGCCCCTTTCTAGCCATATCATCCTTCACACAGTTCACACAGTCTACCATCGTTTCGTTGGTCTTCCCCTACTCTTATAGCCATCGACATTCATACTCTAAACTTTCCTCACGACATTTTCCGTCACCAGTGCCACTTTCAGACACAGAGCACACGCCACTATACCAATAAAAAAATATCGAAAACTATACTCCCACTTACATAATTATAGCTACAACTATAACTCGAAGTCAAAAATGGTAAACTAGGACCATCGAAGTAAAATAAATAAACAGTTAATTACTAATAACAATAACAAAACTATGGTCAGCAAGACGACCAGTCACCAGAAGTAGCAATCGTTCACGAGCATATCGCAAAGATCAGCCACTACTCCCCTGGCCATGTTTGAGGGAAGGAGGCAACCCGAGCCGCACGACGCCCGACGACGCCTGACGCTACCGCAAGCAGTGAATAAAAACCAGAGAAAAACAAGTAAAAAAAAATATTGAAAAACAAAACGTATCTTATGGATGGTTTTCGACTAGAACAACAATTTATTTCCCACTATGTTCCCAATTTTTTTTTTCTGCACATAGTGCCTCTAAGTATATCCTCCAACTCGCCCTTGACGATCCATTGACCAGATTATTCAGTGAGAAGAAATTTGGACGGTGAAAATATTGAATTGAGTTTTCAAAATCAATATAGATTCTGATATCATACGCCGGTCCCTTGCCACCGTCAACGTGCCAAGTCTACTTGAGCCGACTGGTATTGCAAGAGACGATGGCAAGAGACCGGATGGTATGAGTTTGATTCCATGGAAGATGGGCCGGGTGCTGGTATGGGATGCAACCTGTTCAGACACGCTGGCCCCTTCCCATCTGCATGGAACCAGTCTAGGCTCCGAATATGATTTTGTCCCATTCGGTGTCGAGACCCGGTCCGTGGGGTCCTAGCGCTATAAGGCTTTTTAGTCATAGGTTAGTCAAGTATTTTAACCATTAAAGAAGTATATTGAAAAAAATATAGATGCTTGTCGAGGTCAAATGTGATTTAAACTATTTAACGCTTGTCGAGAAGAAATGTTTCTACCCCAAGTGTCAAAAGTAGAGCAAAATTGGTCGTCATGCTCGACACTATAGACTTTTGTCGACTGAAGAATAGAAACATTTCTTCTGTTCAGTTTTAACATCGCCATGCTTAGGACGGTAGAAATGTTTCTATTATATTACTTAATAGTTAATGGAGATGCCCCAGGAATCACCAGTGTTTTTAGACTTAAGTGTGTTAAAAACATGAACTACATTACGAGGTGTTACATGTTCGATGTTAAATAATCGACTACATTTAGGCACACTACTATTCAAAAGGTTTTCAGCTTTAGACGGGGACGCATTTAAGGAGCGAGTCGTAGATAAAGTTATGTCGGCCAAAAACTCATTGTATGCCTCAGCTACGTCAGCTGTTTCAATAACTAATTTGTTGTCGACCTTCTCAAGTTGTTTTTGTTTACCCGTTTCATTAATTAATATAATTTTTCAAGTGGTTTTTACTTTATTTTTGGATTTTTTTATTGTATCGCTTCAAAATTATTTAAAACAATTGTGTTTTTGCTAAATTTGCAATCGGGAAACTTCTTAGATTAAAAAGTGTTCCACAGAACGGTCCCCCAACAGCAATGATAATTGTATTTATTTATTTAATCATCGAGCAAATGAGTGACCTTTCGCTTTGTATAAACATATTAATACATCATAGGCAATAAGAAAATACAAGAAGTGGATGCAATTAGGGATCTGGGAGTACTGTTTGATAAAAAAATAACTTTTGTCCCCCACATCGAGACTATTATCAAGAAAGCATCGAAAATGTTAGGGTTTGTGCTAAGAAACACTAGGGGCTTTAAGCAGGTTGGTACTAAAATAATGCTGTACAATAGCCTTGTACGAAGCGTCCTGGAGTATTGCAGTGTTGTATGGAGACCACACTACGCCACACATAAGTTACTTTTGGAAAGAGTTCAAAAACGGTTTCTGTGGCACCTCGTATTTTCTAGAGGGAAAAGTAAACAGCTTCTCTCCTATAATACTCGACTCAAATATTTCAAAATGCACTCGTTATCAACTCGAAGAGAAGTTATTTATGCCTTGTTCCTCTATAAGTTGCTTAGAAATAAAATTGACTGCCCAAACCTACTGAGTCTCCTGAAGTTTCGTGCCCGATATCCGCGAATTCCTATCACACCACTTTACCCACCCTTGCGCAGAACGGTTCTGGGTGCTAACTCACCGATTTTCTCGCCTGTATAAAAATTTGAACAGTGATCTCACTGATATACATCATGACAGCATAGGAATTTTTTATAAAATAATTATTAAGTACCATTCCAATAATAACCAATGATCTCCTTAGCGAATGTTAATTTTTATTATTTTAGATTTTTATAAATTTTTGTTTTTGTTAAATTAAATGTTAATGTTTTAATCTTATTGTTATATTATTTTGAATTAAATTTTTGATATTATTATTGTTACTCATGAATCACCAAAATTATTGAATAACTTTAATTGTATATTATATCCTTTTTGGCTTTGTATTATTATGTAAAACCATTAAATCGTGCATGTTGTGTTAGCCTGTAAGTGATTGTTGCACTTATAAATAAATGTATCTATTATGTAAAATATTGTTAATGTATTGTGTAAACAATTGTTGGCTAACCTAAATAAATAAATAAATAATAATATAAATTAACAAAAAGTAAAAAACAAGTTCTATTAATTAATCTGTAACTACCTATTACAACTTGTTTTTTACTTTTTGTTCTATTTTTGGCAGGGCAGTAGTTATGTTTCGGCGATCGGGAATTAAGTTAAAAAAAACTTTATTTATTATAATTATTTTAATTACAGAGAAACAGTGTATTAAGCTGAAGGCTGATCTAATAACTAAATTCACAAACAATAATATGGAATAACATGTAATTGATCTAATTGCTAGGTTGCACATTAATACGTAGGCTGGCGGTTGCGTACTCAGCGTAAACGGTTGTTACGTTGAGTTAACTCCTCCCTCCATAAGATAGAAGCAACTCTTGCTTCTGGCAGCGTCCACGCTGCCTTTGGTGTCCTCGCTGCCTTTGATGTCTTCTGAGATCTTAGTGATCTTCCATTGGTACAGCTTCCAGGATGCTGCTGCTACTAATAAGACGTAGAGGAGTACCGTAGTCCAACTTGGTGTGGCCATCATCATTGGCCAATTGATGTCATCCGGTAAGGTGAGGTCGCGCGCCTTGTTGATAAGTTCATGGATGCTGTCTAGTGAGATGTCTTCTAGCTGTAGTTCATATTTGACTGTTTCTTCTAAAACTTGATGTTGCTCTGGTAAAGGTATGACCTCATTGATGACGATTGTGTCTGTGTGTGCTCGTAATGTACTGTTCATGACGTTAATTTGACAATCTTCTGTTAATGTGACGAGATAAATCCCAGTTAGCTTTTTGTAGTCTGTCTTAGTTTTGCACTGTGTTTTGATAATTTCATCTTCCTTCAGGACAAGTAGCCAATTGTTATCTCCGATCTTTTGAATTTTTCCTCTTCTTAGGCTCATCTTGGCATGTGTACAGTTTGCTTGACGATGCTGAATGAGGGATGGGATGCAGTCTTCGGTGTCTTCAATTCTTCTAGTGTCCAGGGTCTTGCAAAGCTGGATGTCATCGGTGATGGGTTGACAGTCTTCTTCTAGGTAGGCGTACTCATCGTTCCCAAGTGCAAGGTATTTGGATTTAGGGATAATCGTTAGGTTATTTTTATTGGGAATGGAGTAGAGATGAATTAGGTCATAGGTTTGTGGGGCTACTGATGGGATTTCTAGGATAAAGTTTATAGAGTGTACTGTACTATAGGCCTTAACTCTAATTGATTTTTCTATCCTATGAATGTTACTAAGATTAATTATAGCTACTGGTCTAAACGAAAAGACGTTACCTAAGTTGATTAATTCCTCTATAAGGTTTTGAGGGCTTATAATACTAGGATGCATGGTGCCCAGTTGTGCGAACGTTATGGCATCTTCTAACAACATTAACTTATCTAAGATAATCTGTAAACTAAAATCTATCTGTACGTATAAATCTAGAAAATGAATATGATTAGTTACGTCGTTACTATTACGTGTAATGTTTTGCAATATGCTAGCCAAATTTTTCTGATTATTATTCAATTTATTTAATTGATTGCCAAACTCATTTATTGTATTTTGTGCTAAAACTAATGACATTCTTTGCATGTTCTGAACATTATTAATTCTATTCCGTGTGTTTAAGATTTCTTCTTCAAATTTTGCTGCATCATCATGATCGAGATTTCCAGTTATGGATTTAACAACAGTACCTAACCCATTAATCAAGCCGCGTCTTTTTCTAACCTGCGGGCTTAAATACTTCATCTTTTTACCTATTTGATCTAAGCTATACTCTATTTGATTTCTATATGTTTCATGTAACTCTCCTGACATTACACTTTCAGCTGCTTTAGTGCTTGCATATAATGACATAAGTTGGATGGACGTTAAATGAATATTTGTAATATTGTAAACGCAAGCGAGACTAAAGTAGTTATCCTGTTTAAGGAGCTGTCCTTGTTTTAGGAGAAGGATACCATTTTCATTATTTACCGGGTCAATGGTTACGATTCCTGTTGCGTAGAGCACGATGGCTCCTGAGATGAGGGTCCTGCAACAAGATGAGGCCTCCGTAGTAGCTTAAAGTGGACCCTAATAGACTTAGAGTTTGGGTGGGTACCTATAATTTCAGCCACATTATTTGGATGAAGGTGGATGATCTTGTAGGGTCCTTTGAAGACTGGCTTAGTCTTATCACTGCGTGCTGACTTTGCTACCTGTTTATAAACGGTCTCACCTACCTTGAACTGGATTTCTTCTGCATCTTGGTTTCGTTTAGAAATCACCTGCTCTTTATTCTTAGACATAAGTGCTGCAATACATTCTTGAACCGCCTCGGCGTTAGCGCGGTGCTTAATAACATAATCCTGATAGAATTCCTTTGGATAGTATAGTTCCAGCGGATTTCTAGATGCTGTGTGTCCGAATAATAGCTCATGAGGTGTATAATCTGTTGCTGAATGGATAGAGTTATTATATGCAATAATAGAATACTTCATGATAAGCTGCATGGGATCGTCTTTATTGGTCATTCGTTGTATTCTAATTATTTCAGCTAATGTGGAATGTAAACGTTCGATTGGTGAATTAGAGTTAGGGTTATACGGTGTCGTAAAATGTATATGAATATTATGTAAGGCACAGATATCTTTTATGACGTCATTATCAAACTTAGTATCTGAGTCCGTGGTTATTTTGTTTGGTAAACCTAATACCGAGAATACGTCTAGCAATGCTTCCGCTACATGCACACTACTACATGCATTTAAAGGAACTGCCTGACCATATTTAGAGAAATTATCAATGATTGTGAGGAATGTTACTCCGCCTGTTGAATAAAGGTCCATAAATACGTGTTCCATTGGCTTGCGTGGTGTATTAGTAATAGCTAGTGGTGGTCTTAGAGGATTGCGCTCATATTTAGACTGCAAACAAATCTCGCACTGATTAACAAATCTCTGAATGGTAAGTAACATGTTAGGCCAGTGATAATTTCTATGCAACTGTTTATATGTCTCTTGAATACCGCGATGAACTGTCTTTCCTTCGTGATACTTCTTAATTAACTCTTGTTGTTCAGTCTTGTTCTCTACTAGGGTCACACGCGTAGTACATTTAAGTAACTTTGGGCCACGCTCGTTAAATATAGTAGTATAGACTCTGGCGAAGGCATGATACAGTTCTTCACTATGGAAATAACAATGAAACACTCGGTCGGCAATTGTGTGTTCCTTTAAGAACCTGACTATCTCTGATTCTGTATTATTAATTGGAATAAAAACATCTTTGATGACAACTTTAGAGTTAGTGGATCTGTTATCTACTCTATAGGTTGAACCGGGTGTTGATCTAATGTGTAATTGTTTCAGCTGCCGATCTATAGCGTCTGATATTATAGGTATGCCCTTATTTTCATTGTCTGGTTGTGTATGCCGTGTAGAAACTAATTCAGGTTCGGCTGACACTATGCTCATACTATCTGATTCTGTTCCTATGTGAGATTGGGGAACGCTAGGGTTTAGTGATTGAATATTGTCATTATCTTGGGGCACGGCTGCCTCCGTTTCATTTTCAGCTACTCTACGTGCGTTCTCAAATATTCGATTAATTATTTCATCATCCTCATTATCATCTAAATTGACTGCTAATGAATCGATACTACCGTGAAATATCTTAACGCGAGATAAAGCATCCGCATTAGTATTCTGTTGACCCTTTTTATATACTACTTTATAGTCGTATTCTGCAAGCTTTAAACGCCATCTAGTTAATTTAGAGTTAGGATCTTTCAGGGACATTAACCAAGTAAGGGGCCTGTGGTCTGTGTAAATAACGAACTTTCTACCATAAAGGTAAGGACGAAAATACTTAATTGCCCATACTATTGCTAGTAACTCTTTTTCTATTGTAGAATATCGTGATTCGGTGTCTGATAGTGTCCGAGACGCGTACGCTATCGGTTTATCGGAACCTACAATGCCTTGCGACAATACCGCACCTAATGCTACATCCGATGCATCGGTGGTAAGCACGAAAGGTTCATCAAAATTAGGGTATTGTAGTATTGGGGCATTTGTTAAGATTTGCTTACACTTATTAAAAGCTTCCAAAAAGTCTGGTGAATGGACAATTTTACTATTTTTCTTAAGACATAAGGTCATAGGTTTAGTTAACTTCGCGAAATCTTTAATAAATTTCCTGTAATACCCCACTAGCCCCAGAAAAGCCTTTATCTCCTTCTGAGTCTTAGGCAACGGGAAATTTAATACTGCCTTAATTTTGTCCTTATTAGGTTTCAAGCCCTCATTTGTAAGTTCGTGTCCTAAAAAGTTAACCTGCTTCTGTAAGAATTCTGATTTGTCTAATTGAATTTTTAAATTGTGAGTTTTAAACCGATCAAATACTTGTTTTAATTTTTCCATGTGTTGTTGTAAAGATGTTGATATAATAATTACGTCATCTAAATACGTATAAACGTTATCGATTCCTCTTAGAATATGATCCATTAAGCGTTGAAATGTACTTGGCGCATTTTTTAGGCCAAAGGGCATTCTTAAGAACTCGTAATGCCCTCGTTCAGTTGTAAACGCTGTTTTTTCAATATCATTAGGATGCATTTCCACTTGGTGGTAACCACTGGCGAGATCCAGGGTCGTAAAATACTGGGCACGCCCCAATCTATCTAAGATGTCATGGATGTTAGGTAAAGGATACTTGTCTTCGATCATACGATCATTCAGTCGTCTATAGTCGATTACAAGTCTCCATTTAACTTTCCCTGATGCATCAGGTTTTTTTGGAACAATATGCACGGGACATGACCAAGGGGATATACTCTCTCTAACAATGCCTTGCTGTAAAAGTTTATGTACTTGCTTACGAATCTCATCGCGTTGTTGGGGGGCTTGTCTGTAACTACGTACAAAAACTGGTGTATTATCGCTTATTCTAAGTTCATGTTTAACCGCGTGCGTAAAAGTCAATGGAATATCTTCCGAATAGAATAGGTCTCTATACTGATAACATAGCCTAGTAACTTCACGCTTTTCTTCCTCATTCATATGCCCTGTACGAATTTTCTTCAAGTTTTCATTTAATATACTATCAATGTCTGTTTGCACTTGTACGGTATTAATTTCATGACTTTGAATGTTATTGACCTCATTATACAACTCTAATTCCATTGAACTCTTATCTGGAATATATTTTTTATCATCACTAAAATTAATAACTGAAGTTTTAAAAGAACCATTTATAACGTTAATAATAGCTGCCGGTGATTTTAAGTTATCTGACCAATAAAAATCATCGTGTAAGTATTGCCCGTCCACGTAGTTAGTTTTAACAGTAACTATCTTTTCACACTTTGGATCGATTTTTATCTTTTGTGGTGGAGAGCTAAAGTGAATGGGTATGTGTGCTGTTGATGTTCGTAACACGTTATTGTTCAAATCAATATTGCTTTTCAGTTTCTTTAAAAGGTCGAATCCTATTAGACCCTTATACTTCGTATCAAAATCAAATATTAAAAATTTATGGGTTATATCGCTATTAAACACAGGGGGCAAGGGCAGGTATACTACTTTGTCGTGTACTGATGAACTATGAGCCGTTACTATTTGATATGGCTCTGTTTCTACACAGTATTCAAAAATAGTACCAATAATCACATCAGATGCAATAACTGAATGACTAGCTCCTGTATCTATTAAAAACTTACCGTTGAATTCTGGCAACTCAATATATGGTAAAAATTGTTTAGCTTGTAAGTTAAAGGATACTATGTCCGGTTGTCTTGATCGGGGTCCAGAGTAAAATCCTGTTCTTGGCTTACCTCTTGTTCGTCTAAGTTAGGCTCGGAGACGTCGCTATTAATGTCTATGAACTGGCCGATATACTCACTACCAATGGGCATTGGTTGCACCTGACCTTCCATTTGGCTCGGGATATAAAATAAGTGCCCCGATGCAAACTGTGGTTTTTCTGGCTTACCTGCCGTACGCATAGTGACGTCCGATGATACCTCAGGTGGATTAATCTGCTGTTTTGGAACGTTAGGTTGGTTCCTAAAGTTTGCACTTCTAAAATTACCTGAACCACCTGGTCTGATGTTACCTGATGCTGGTCGGTTTTTCCAGGACAACATAGACTGTATCCACTGTTGACGCTGTTCTGGGTTCATGTTATTCTGTTGTGGCTTAAATGGCGTCATTGTTGGATTTACTAGGTTAGGATGAAAAGGACTATTGTTCGGCTGCTGCTTAAACGACTCCTTTGGTTTCGCTTGGGATGTTGAAGGGCTATTAAAATTATTAGATCTATTATATGCGAGCTTAGCCTCTTCTTGCCTAGCAGCAATAATAGCTTCTTCAAATGTTTCTGGTTTTGCAATTCTAACACCTAATGACACATGAAAGTCTAAATGATTCACGTACTGTTCAATTACCATCTTTTCATAATAAGATTTGTTACCATGTTCCCCTACAGAGTATAATGTGTCTAACAATTCACGGAGCCGTTTGCCAAAGGTTTCCGCATCCTCGTTCTTTGACTTACGTACTCGTGTGAGCTCCTGCATAACCTGTATCTCGTTGCGTGGTTCTCCAAGGCGTCTAATCAAAACTCTTTTAACTGACTCCCAGGAACTAAGGTATTCTTCGTATGCTATGGCATCGATAGCTGGACCACTTAACCTACTCTTAATCAGGCAGATAAATGCCGGATGCGAACGATCTGCTTCACTAGTTAAAGTTAATAAACTATCTACCTCTCTAATATAATATCTAAGTAATTTAGGATTACCATCATATCTTGGCATCAAATCTGCTATTAGTTTGTACGGTTTATAGTTAGCATCATAATCTCTGAGCGACATTGTTTTACTGTAAATTACCTGTCTAGTGGCACTCAAACAGAACAATAGAGGTGTAGTATTGCACGTGGAATTTCACGCAATATCTTCACGCTATAATAAGTGGTTGCCTACCGCGATTTTAGCTTATAGACAGACACACTATATTAGAAATAAAATACACAAATTATTTTAAGGCAGGAAATAGAGCAAGGAAACTTGGAAATACGAGAGCACTTACCAAAGCAGCCACTGCATCTCCTGTCGAGTCTTGTCTCTGCCAACAGCTTCCTCCAATTCTCCGAAGAAACACGTTTCTACTGCTATACAGGTGCCCGACCGCAAGTAAGGTTCTTTGCGGATCGCGAAGGAACGATTTGAGAACCGTCACTCTTATGCCGAAGAGTTGTATTCGAACTTAGAGCGTCGCGATCCTACCGACTGCGCCAGTTATGTTTCGGCGATCGGGAATTAAGTTAAAAAAAACTTTATTTATTATAATTATTTTAATTACAGAGAAACAGTGTATTAAGCTGAAGGCTGATCTAATAACTAAATTCACAAACAATAATATGGAATAACATGTAATTGATCTAATTGCTAGGTTGCACATTAATACGTAGGCTGGCGGTTGCGTACTCAGCGTAAACGGTTGTTACGTTGAGTTAACTCAGTTTTGTTTTTTATTTTTTACCTTACAGATAAACTATCCATAAATAATAATATAACAGTGGAATGGAGGTTTATTTGTGTCAACTTAATATTACTACTCCTACTATTACTAACTTTGGCAGCCTTGTTCCACTGCTGAGTATAGGCCTCGTTCCTTTTGTGCCATGCTACCCTTCCCTTTTTCTTTCCTTTAATTATAATGATACTGGCTAACAGGGGCGAGCCGCCCATAAAGGCAATTAGGCCTAGCCTACCCTAGCCCTAGCAGCCAAAATGCATTTATTTAAATTTGTTATAAAATAATACAAAATATATTTAAAAAAAGATAAAACTCCTGTTAGAACACTTATAGCAACTTCTCGCGCCCGTGTGGCGTAACGCGTTCTTACTTCATAATTGTTTTTAACCTATTAAGTTATATATAATTTGTTTTGAAACAGAAAAGTACCGTAAATGTTACTTGTAACTTGTGTATTGTTTCTTGGTTATTATCACTTAAAAATGGTATTCAGTTGTGAAGTGTGCGCTGAAAATGTGTTTGATAGAAGTTAAATGCAATAAGTTTTCTCAATTATCGTATAATGATAAGATTAAAGTTGTGTCTAAAAGTAGGTGTGTAAGGTGCGAGAATTAATCAAAAAAAAAAATCGTGAGTTGAACCTTGAATAATGTGGTGAGTTCTTGTATTTATAACTTTTACATACTTATTTTCAAATATAATAAATAAATAAATGTGACTACTTTGAGGGTCATCATAATTATGTAGAGCGACGTTGCCTTTTTTTTTTTCGTTGTCAGTTTTTAGTGGCCTACCCTCCGTGGACGCTAAGACCCTCCACAATCGCGAGATAAGCAGTCTCAGGGAATATTTACTAAAAGCCGACATGGGGATACATCGAGATGAGGTCACGGACAAGGGGCTCCCCGCTCTCCTTGACTAAAGAGAACTGGTGTAAGCCTGTAGCACTTGATAACGATCGCAGGGAGATAAGGCAGAGTAAGGAGCTTTACGGACTCCTTTTCCGGGCCCTACATGGACCTAATGTAGATTTGCTAGCATCCGTAGCCTGGCTGCGTTTCGGTGCCCTTTTGGGGAAACCGAAGGTTTTGTCTGTGGTTTTCATCACAAACAATTACCGGTGATTTATTGTGAAGGACGGTTGACATCTGCCAGGCATGGTACCGTCCGGGAGAATCAATCCGACACGTTATCTCCGGGTGTTCTCTTCTAACTAACGAAGAGTTCTTGCATAGGCACAATCTTGTAGCCAAGATTATCCATCAGCAACTCTGCAAATCAGCTCTGAAAATAAAATACAGCCTTGTGGAATCGGAAGTGCCGTACTATGATTACAGGTATGTGCCTGACTCAGTTCTCGAAAATGGAAATATCATATTCTATATTTAATTATCTAGAAGGTCTATCATTACTGATAGGACTATTGTCGTCAATAAGCCTGATATAGTGGTGATAGATCGATTGATTATCGATGTTACCATTCCACATGACGAGAACCTCATGACAGCTGAGAAAGAGAAACAAATTAAATATCCTGAGGAAATATATTGACTTAGCACACGAGTTTGTTGACATGTGCAATGTGAGCTCGGCTGTCATTGTGTCGATTGTCGTATCGGCCTTTGGCCTGATGGCCGAAAGCCTCGATCAACATCTCTCGAGGCTCTCGTGTTTGGATCAAGGGCTTGGTTCAGAAAGTAGTACTCCTCGATACGGCTCGCATCGTGAAGAGGTTATTATCTCTGGAGCCCTAACCACCGGTAACTTAGACCCTGCTCCCGATACCGACGAACTACTATTTTTTTTATATTTTTTTGTTTTTTTTTAAATATTTCAAAATCTATTTAATACCTACGGTATGAAAATAAATAAACGTAATTTAATATAATACCTTACTGAAGTTTCAGGATCATTTAATTTCATTTTATTCAATAACAATTTACATTGTGTCTGAATGTTTACAAATATAGGTACCTACGCAAATAATTAAAATAATGAAAAGTTAAACACAGAATTAAAATCACACACACAGTCTCATTTACATTAATATCATTTACATTAACAAAATTGAATTTTGTTAATGTAAATGATAAAACAAAGTCAACGAGAAAATAAATAAACACAAATGTCAATAATAACTACCTAATAAGTTGATTTTAATTTCTAACACGTAATAAAAATTATAAACTTAATTTACAATGACCACTATCCAGGCATATATTTAAAAAGACAAATAAAATAACTAAATTCACTTTATGTCAGAACCAGATACTTGTACTATTGTCAATAACATTAAAATTCAGACATGGATATTATTATCACCAGTATTTAATGTCACAATAAAAATACTTTGATGTCAGCATTTCTAAAGTGTTATGTTGTTATTTGTAATAATGGTCTAGCTAAAACACATCAGTGAGAAACTCATCGACCGTATAATAGCATTTGTCTACCAGATTAGATTTAACTTGCTGCTTAAACTGGTTTATGTTATATAAGGACATACATGGACTGTATAGTTTTGTACCCCTTTGTACCCCTTCTTTCTAACGCGTCTTCGATCACATCCACACCTTACAAGTAACACAACGACGTCCAATGCCGACAGCTTACGAGTACATTCATTATTATAAACGATCGATATTGAATGTGACAAAAAGTTTAAAATATTTAGTTGTTAATTAATTATTTAAGTAGGCCAAAAGCCTGTGCGTAAGGTCGCGCTGGGTTTGGTTGCATCAGACAGTAAATCTGTCGTTTGCGATACGCATCGCAACGTTTATATGGCATTTAATATGATTCAGTTACATTGCAGGGCTGTGAGGACAAAACAAAATAATTTGCTGTCAGTATTTTAATTTTGTTGAAAACGGGAAGTCGGTCAAACTCCTATCGTAGGTCAAGGTCAATTAGTTTCCCTACGGAAACTAACTGACCTCAGTCAGTCAGTCAGTCAGTCGAAGCTTCAGCTGACGCTGCCAGGCTTCGACTGTCGGGGTATCCGCGCACGGTCTGTCATTAGATGGCGGAGCGACCCCAGCTTTTTTGTGATCGATTGGGCTTCCTTTCCATTCACATTGCTCCCGGAAAAAAGTGACTCTTTCTGCAGTTTGCATGTGTAAATTTACAATTAATAATAATAATGTAATAAAATAAAATAATGTAATTATATAATTTTAATTTATTGTGTAATATTTTTTTTGTGTAATATATTTTTTTCTAAGTTCTAGAACCTACCGATTGTTAACATCTACAAAATCCTGTACACTTAGTTCGCAATAAAGAATTTGAATTTTATTTTTTGGTATAATTTTGCAGATACCTGTCAATTCGCTCTAAACGCTTTCAGCTATGTTATTTCATAATGAACCACATATATTTCCACATGTTTCGTTGACAGGCCTCCATTCACCCCCTCGAGTGGGACAAGGGCGGCGTGTGTCCCTATACGGCGCGTCAATGTCTGTCCTCTCCGTCTCATGTGCTCATATAATACTTAATATGTTTTGTAGCCGCGATACAAAACATATTAAGTATTCAACAGCCAACTGACGTGGAGGATGCAGGCAGACGACATATGTGCGAGACTAAGTAAATCTGCATAAGCTCTTTTCATCTTGGCAAAGAAAGTTAATCTACAAACAGTACTTATAGCATACCATGGCATTGTTTCCTCAGTATTGAGATTTGACATGGTTTTTTGGGGCAACTGTGCTGAAAGAGAAACTATATTTAAACCACAAAAAAGATGTATTCTACGATGTATGGTAGGCCAAAAACTACTGATAGCTGTGAGCCTGTCTTCAAATCATTAAAAACTACTGATAGCTGTGAGCCTGTCTTCAAATCATTAAAAACTACTGATAGCTGTGAGCCTGTCTTCAAATCATTCAAAACTACTGATAGCTGTGAGCCTGTCTTCAAATCATTAAAAACTACTGATAGCTGTGAGCCTGTCTTCAAATCATTAAAAACTACTGATAGCTGTGAGCCTGTCTTCAAATCATTAAAAACTACTGATAGCTTTGAGCCTGTCTTCAAATCATTAAAAATCTTGACTTTTCCATGCCTATACCTATATATTTGAAGTAGCAGTGTTTGTCAAATGAAAGAAAGAAAAGAAAAATAATTTTATTTGTCACAGAATAAACGTGCGTACGAAAACATTAATAAGTAACAGATCTAAGTACTATAACATACCAGTGGCGAAGGGTGATTTTATAAGAAAGTTAAGCCGGAGCAAAAAATATCTTTTCCATACAAAATGAACTCGCCATGACGTCGACTTTGTATAGAAATTGAACTCACTGAGTTATTTTAGAGCAAAATGTTTTGTTGTTGGGATAGAAAGTCAAAAAATGTAATGTAGGCGTTTTGTAATGTTTTAATAGTATGGTGTATTAAACCTACAATGTGATTATTATATTATTTGTCATTATTAAACACTACTGACTGTGTGCCATTTTTAAATAACGATAGAGTGGCTGTGTTCCGAATTTCCGAAGGGAAGCCGGTAGGAATCGTGTTATACGGTGCTTTCGCCACTGTAACATACAAACAAAATGTAAAATGAACCTGTTTCCTGCGATAGTAAATACTAGTAAACGAACCACTCAACTTAGATCTCAATACAAAACCATGTTGTATAAGTAAACACAAAACAGCACTAGCAAGGAGAAGTATTTTAGGCATGGCTCCGGTTATATACAATAAAATTCCTGATAGCATTAAGAATGAAAATTTGCACAACTTTAAATGAAAATTAAAGAATTTTTTAATAGAAAAATGCTATTGTTACGACCTTGGGGTTCGTGACAATAAAAACTGCCGATTTAGTAACTAAAAAATAGACACTTTAATTAGGAACACCAATTTAAACACACTACTACTTTAAACACAAGTAAAACACAATCACTTAATGACACTCTCAAATATCGTTCAGTTGTTCTCGCTTGTCTCGTTTTCAAAAGTAAACTAAACTCCGTCGCTTTTTTTTTTTTTTTTTTTTTTTAGGTATGGCATCTCGTAGCAGACCTAGAGAGGTCGTTGCTACTTAACCGGATATTCCTGTGGCTGCCCTAAGGTTTTTAATCTTAAAGCCTCCAGCCAGGGCGCAAATTATATATATTAAAAACTAAACGACAGCGCACTAAGGGCACCCCCTGTGGGGTACGGACCTCGGCTCAGGGCGTCGTTGGGGGATCACAAAATTACTAACAATTTGGGGACGGGCTGGATCAACATTTTGATCATGATTATTATCAGGGGATATTATATTTATTGCTACGGCGCTCTCAGCCTCTAACCGGGCGGCTGGCGCATCGACATTCAAGGGACGGGGGGGAGGACTTTTATTACCATTTACTCGGGAAGTTCGCGTGGTACCTCGGCGGCGAGGACGGAAGGTCGGTTTGTGTATTTTGTGCACTGTACTCGTGGCCCTATTGCTTTCCTGAAGGAGAGTGATGGGGTCATCCGGATCTAAGAGAGTGTGCCTCGGTCGGCGAGTCTGACTAATGGCAGAAGGCCTGTAACTAGCGGCCTGCACAACCAAGGGGTTGCGATGACGTTCCGCGGATTCGAAAAAGCGCTTTGCAAGGCGCTTCATAAACTGTTTGATGGTAGGCATCTTAAGGTCTACGTGAAGTTGTTCGTTCCGAACGAACCAAGGAGCTTTCGTAATTCTACGGAGAAATCGGTTTTGAAGCGTCTGCATCTTATGAATGTGATATGACTTTGCGTGAGCGAAGACTACGCAGGCGTAAGTCATGATCGGACGAATGCACGCGGTGTAAATACGCAATTTGCACTTAAGGGACAACTTGCTGCGCGGGTTGAGTACGGAGTGTAGTCGGCCGAGAGCAAAACTGGCGCGCGAGCGCACCTGTTTTATGTGCTCGCCGAACGTCATGTGATGGTCTAAGACCACACCGAGATATTTGGCTCGCTTCTCCCAAGGGATAGGCTTGCCGAACATGGTGATCGGTTGGGGCAGGGCGGGTGATCGCCGGGGCCTACAGAATAGGACCCCCTGGCTCTTATCAGGGTTGACTTCAATCCTCCACTTCCTGAACCAGGCCGCGAGTCTTTGACTTCGGCCTGAAGGATGCGGGCGATATTGTCTTGCCTGAGGCCGGAGTAGTAGATGGCCGTGTCGTCTGCGAACAGAGCTAACTGCGCCTTTCTACATTTGGGGATATCACTAGTGAATATAGTGAATATCAGCGGTGCCAGCACAGCGCCCTGAGGGACGCCTGCGCGGAGCGGATGGGGAAACTCCGTCGCGGCCCATACCGGCCTTATATAGGGCCTCGGATAGGTCCCGAAACATCTAGAACATTCGAGTACATACCGGCCCCGACTGACCGGGTGTCGATAGTTCTAGAATCGAACTTTCTCGAAGCATCTTGACTCTATTAGTTTCGCTACCTGATACTAAATGGCGTTAGTAGTAGGGTTTTTAGTTGTGCGCGCAACACTGCCCCCTCCTAAGACATGCTCGTCCCGAGCATTATCGGCCTCATGATAACGCGCCAGTCGATCCACATGGACGATCTTAGGAGTACCTCTTGCCCCTTTCTGTATCCGGTAGGTTACGTCATTGATCTTTGTCACAATCCGGTACGGTCCGTCCCATTTAGCTTGAAGCTTAGGAGATTTCCCTTTGCTGCGGACTGGGTTGTGCAACCACACTAGTGAACCTTCGTCGAACCCTTTATTGTTCATTTTGCGGTCATAACGGGTTTTCATCTTTTCAGACATTTGCTGGCCTGATTGTCTGACGTGCTCATAGATGTCATTCATTTTGTTCCGCAAGTCATTCGCATAATCGGTAATACTGCGTGGGGCATCAGGTGGTATTCCGGTGATCAGGTCTGCAGGCAGCCGTAATTCCCTTCCAAAATTTGCGAAAGCTGGTGTCACCGATGTACTTTCGTGAACAGCACTTCGATATGACAATAAAAACGGTTGTATGTGTTTGTCCCAATCTCGTTGCCGATTATCCACAACTTTTGCCAGGTATCGCTCCAATGTCTGATTAAATCGCTCCACCATTCCATCCGATTGTGGGTGGTAAGAAGTTGTTCTCGTTTTATGAGTACCCATTACTCGGCAAGTTTCCTGAAATATTTGGGACTCAAAATTGCTTCCCTGATCGCTGTGAATTTCCAAGGGTACTCCAAAACGGCAGAAGACTTCATGAACCAGTTTATCTGCCACTGTTGAAGCTTCTTGGTTTGGAATGGCGAAGACTTCTGGCCACTTAGTGAAGTAATCCATCACAACCATGAAATATTTGTTACCACTTTCACTCTCCGGAAATGGCCCCGCAACGTCAAGGGCTATCCTTTCCCATGGTGCACCAACATTGTACAATTTCAATGCACCTCTACTACGAATCTGAGGTCCCTTTACAGATGCACAACTTGTACATTTGCGACACCAGTCCTCGACATCGTCCCGACAGTGGACCCAGTAAAACCGCTCTCGTATCTTCAGTAGAGTCCGTTTTACTCCCAGATGACCTCCTGAACAACCATTATGGTACAGCTGTAGAACGTCCGGTACTTGAGCTTTAGGGACAACCATTTGCAAATGACAGCTGTCTCCCCGAGCATTTTCCCATTTACGGCACAGGACTCCATCCTGAATCGCCAAGCTGTCCCATTGGGCCCAATAGCTTTTTGTGATCGAACTCATCGCTGAGACGTCGCTCCACCTGGGCTTGGGAGCTCTGGCCTTTATCCACTCCAGAATCGGCTTGATGTCCGAATCTTCCTGCTGTGTACGTTGTAGGCTTTCCTTCCACTCGTTGCTGAGGTCTGTCCTGAGCATTCTCACAGGTACCACTTCCTTACCCTCTTGCCTTGTACAATGCTTGCAGTCTTCAGGACAAGGTCTTCTTGACAATGCATCCGCGTTGCCATGAGATTTCCCGCTGCGATGTTCGACCACAAAGTCGTATTCCTGCAGTAGCTCAATCCATCTCAGTTCATTTTTGAACTGCAATAGCCATTTCAGTGCAGCATGGTCAGTTCGTAAGTGGAATTTCCGCCCCAGAAGATATTTGCTAAAATGTTGCAATGACTTTACCACAGCAAGCAATTCCCGTCTCGTGACACAATAGTTCCTTTCCGGCTTTGACAACGACTTGCTGAAGTACGCTATCACAACTTCTTGATCACCATTCCGTTGAGACAGCACACCACCAAGTCCTATGTCACTTGCGTCTGTGTCAACTATAAATTCCTTGCCTGCATCAGGATACCCCAAAATAGGTGTTTTGCACAGTCGGTCCTTTAACTCCTGGAATGCGATGTCGCAACTTTCATCCCAGCAGAAATGTCGCTTCTCCTCGGTTAGCTTGTGCAGGGGTTTGGCTATATCCGCAAAGTTCTTAACGAATCGCCGATAATAAGAGCACAAACCCAAAAATGCTCTGACCTGCGTCTTGTCCTTTGGAACTAGCCAATCCTTGACTGCGGCGATTTTCTCTGGATCCGTGCGGATACCTTCTTCCGACACTACATACCCCAAAAAGCTAACTTGCCGTTTGAACAGTGAACACTTCCTTGGACTCAACTTCAGGTTGGCACTCTGGATCTTCATAAGCACGCGTTCCAGGTTTTGAAGATGTTCTTCAAACGTACGGCCTACGATGATGATGTCATCCAAGTAGACCAGGCAGGCATCGCCAATTAACCCGGTTAGTAAAAGTTCCATCAGTCTTTCAAACGTTGCCGGAGCGTTGCACAATCCAAACGGCATAACTTTAAATTGCCACAGACCCTTTCCTGTCGAGAATGCTGTTTTTCCTTGTCCTTAGGGTCAATCTCAACTTGCCAGTAGCCACTTTTAAGGTCCAGCGTGCTAAACCACTTAACTCCAGCAAGCATGTCCAGCGTGTCATCTATTCTTGGCAAAGGATAGCTGTCCTTCTTCGTGACATCATTCAGACGACGATAGTCAACACAAAACCGCATGCTGCCGTCCTTCTTCCTTACGAGCACTACAGGTGAACACCATGGACTAGATGAAGGTTCAATAACACCATCCTTCACCATTCCTTCAATCATGGTTTCCACTTCCTTTTCACGTGCTACCGGCAATCTCCTTGGCCGCTGACGTATAGGCAATCCTTCTCCTGTGTTTATTTTGTGTTGAACTAAGCCAGTCTTCCCGATGTCACCATCATTTGACGAGAAAACATCAGCGTACTTGAGTAACATCTTCTTTGCCTTGAACATTTCATCTTGGGACAGAGTGCTGCGGCAGTCTTCTAAAAGTGTGGACACTTTCGTTTGTGCATCCTTGCTGAGGGTCCCAGTCGATAGATATTGGCATCGACGCAACCAATCCACTTCCTCGCAAGTACCAACTAGTGTGCCTTTTTCTATAATCTGTTCCTGATCACAAAGGTTCAGCACGCGTACCCCTGAGATGTCTGTGGCTCTGACCAAAGTTCGTGCCACTTTCCATGGAAGGACATTGTCCACCCTTTCCACGAGTACACAACGATGGGTTTGCCCAGGATTCCGAGGAAGACTTATCGGCACAATCGTTTCCGATCTCGGCGGAAGAACAATCTTCTTAAGGCTGTACACATTCCCCGGTAACGCCCCTTCCATGAAAAGTTCCTCTTGTCCACATTTCAAAACACCTTGCTTGACGTCAATCTCACAACAATTCTTCCTTATAAAGTCAAGGCCTAAGATGCAATCGTCCATTATATCAGCCACGATGACATTATGCAGGTAGATTCTGTTACCTAGTTTCAACTCCATCTTCTTTTCTCCATGGACGGGTATGCGCTGACCGGTGGCTGTTAACAAATTAATGCGGTCTCGGTTCGGCCAAGGAACCGACTTATAAGTTGGGAACTGACGACCGTACGAGAGGCTCCAGTATCTATGGTCAGCTTACAAGGCGTTCCGTTGACCTCGCCCTTTATGACTAAGGTGTTCCCGTCATGGGTTTGTGTGATCGAAATCCTTGGGGCTCTTTGAACATCAGCCAGCACCCGCCCCGCAGTCCTGGCTATTACTCGTTTCCCTGCTGCTGGTGGGTGGTGCTGTTAGCCGCACTACCCTCTGGAGACCGGCCATCTTCCTTTTCTGTAGTTCGCTTAGGGCAACTAGATCGAAGGTGGCCCCTTTCCCCACAGCCGTAGCACCTAGGAATGTATCGAACTGTAGACGCTGCAACCTCCCTGACGCGATGGGAACGATGATCCTGCCGCACAGCTTCCACCTCCAGTGCATGGGCCAAGGCGTCCTTAAGCGTCCCGTGGTGACCGAGCCTCACAGCAGCTCTAACTTCAAGGTCGCGGATGCCGTCGATGAATGCCTGCACCAGGTTCCCATCAATAAGCGCAGGTACGGACTGGTAAGCTTTACGAACTAGGTTCTCCACTTCAAGAGCCCACTGCTGCAGGTTTTCGTTACTGCGTTGCACACGATCCTTGAGCTGCGCACGAAACACGTGTTCCAGGTGAGCATCGCCATACCGAGCCTCTAATGCCTCAAGGAGTTGCTCGTAAGTCACTTCCTTACCAAGAGCTTCCAGGACAGTTAAGGCCTGGTCGCGCAGGCCTAGGGTGAGGGCAGTCATGGCCTGACTGTTATTCCACCCGTTCGCCTTCATGACAGCCTCAAACTGGATTTTGTAGGCTGACCAGGAAGAAGTTCCGTCGAACGGTGGCACTTTGAATCCACGTAGCGAAGGTGTTGTAGCTACGGGAGCTGCGATTCCATCCCCAAGTTTAAGGTTACCCAACTCCCGCTTCACATCAGCAATGACGTTGTTACACTTGCTGATCTGAGTTTCAGCTTCTGACAGGCGGTTGTCATGCTGGGCAACCTTCTCCTTCACCTCCTTCACGTCTTTCCTGAAGGTTGCGTGAAGGTCCTTTATGAGGAGCATCTGCTCTTCCTGGCGGCGAGCCTGTTCCTCCTGACGGCGGGACTGTTCCTCCTGACGGCGGGATTGCTCCTCCTTATCGCGCTGGAGCTGTTCTTCCAGCCGACGAGGCTGTTCCTCCTGACGGCGGGATTGCTCCTCCTTATCGCGCTGGAGCTGTTCTTCCAGCCGACGAGCCTGTTCCTCCTGACGGCGGGACTGTTCCTCCTGACGGCGGGACTGTTCCTGCAGCATCATCACCAGGGCAGCAAAGTCTGGTGCTGCTGATGCTGGAGCTGCTGCGGACGGTTCGGCCTCCGTGGTCGGTAGCTGGCCCTCCGACCTCTGTGGCGTAGCTCCACCAAAACGTCTCTGGTCCGTCTCCTGTTGGCGATGACTCCGGGTACGGATACCCTCCGTGTCGTCTTTAGGTAAAATCGGCATGATTTTAATCCTAGCTTCTGACACCAATTGTTACGAGCTTGGGGTTCGTGACAATAAAAACTGCCGATTTAATAACTAAAAAAACAGACACTTTAATTAGGAACACCAATTTAAACACACTACTACTTTAAACACAAGTAAAACACAATCACTTAATGACACTCTCAAATATCGTTCAGTTGTTCTCGCTTGTCTCGTTTTCAAAAGTAAACTAAACTCCGTCGCTTTTTTTTTTTTTTTTGAATGGCATCTCGTAGCAGACCTAGAGAGGTCGTTGCTACTTAACCGGATATTCCTAAACTCCGTCGCGGCCCATACCGGCCTTATATAGGGCCTCGGATAGTTCCCGAAACATCTAGAACATTCGAGTACATACCGGCCCCGACTGACCGGGTGTCGATAGTTCTAGAATCGAACTTTCTCGAAGCATCTTGACTCTATTAGTTTCGCTACCTGATACTAGATGGCGCTAGTAGTAGGGTTTTTAGTTGTGCGCGCAACACTATTATTCAATCACCGATTATTTGAATGAAGTGCCGTTATAAAATTTCTGACATTTCACAAGTAACAATAAATTAGTGATCTTCCTTAATGACATTTAATTTTAATTTATGACATCATTCACTTTTTTTAACATTTTTTTATAAGTAAGTGCTGACAATTTTCATTTTATTACAATAACTGCGGACATTTTTTTTATTTAATTTTTTTCCATTACTTATACATAATTTATCTGATTATCTTATCGACATTGTTCCGTGTGATTTAATTATATTTGCATGTATTACTATTTTTGTACGCCCTAGAGGCAAAACATAGCGCCCTCAATGTATTACCAAATAACAACTTATAAAAATAAATGAATTTGAATTTGGATTTCCGAAATTAAAGTTATTTTGCACTTTATAGTGTTTTTTTGGAAGGCGGTTTTTTTATAAAAAGTTTTTATTTTTCGCTTTTTGTGGGTCAGTTTTTAATTTATAAATATAAGTTACCTACAATAGCCTAATATCAACTGCGCATCACCTTTTACAAAATATTGCTATATACTTATTAATATGTTGTTCCGGTGGCCATCTGTGGTCTCCATCGTCAGTTCCACTTCACCAAATGGTGATTTTCGGGAGCAAATGCACGAGTTACTATAAAAATACCCAAATCGCTATAGGTTTGCCTTTAAAATTCGAGGGTTTCCCTCGATTTACGTGGGATCCCCTCATCAGATTCTGATTTGGTGGCAATGGGACCACAGCGGTAAAAACAAAAACAGAATTTTTAAAATCTGTCCATAATCGACGGAGATATCGGTGAACAAACATAAAAAAAAAACATACAGCCGAACATATTAACCTCCTCCTTTTTGGAAGTCTCATACGTGACAGAATTCTTCCAACATTACCTTAACACATACATATTCTATCATTGAGCACACTTCTATAAATACCTACCGATTTTGTTTTAGCCTTATATGGATCACTTTTAGTTTCAACACAAGCAATAACAGGAAAATTGATTTCCTAGAAGTGCACCGTATGTGATGGCACGTGCTTTGTTATTTGATTGTGAGGCTGGTAGGTATGTTGTGGGGCTGGTAAATGGGTCATGAGCTGGCTTTTATTGGTGATTAATAGGTATATGGGAAGTTAGTTTCACGATCTCGTGCATTGGAATTAGATCTAGGTTATCGAAAATTGCGTTTGGTAGGAAAAAATTACCTGTGTGGCTATGCCAAGGAAGAATCTGTGGCGATAATCTTAGTATCCGATCTTAGTAACCGAGGAGAACAGCATACAAAATCTTCGCCCTGGGGAAGACATAATTATGCTTATAGACACTGCTTCAGTACCACTCCTGCAGAAACCTACCTACCGAAGAGATTTGAGACATCATCATCATCATCTTCAGGACAACGTGAAACATTTTGTAAAACTAGCTTACCGTAATCAATTCAAAAAGCAGGCTCTACGTGCTTTCCTAGCTAGGCTTGTATAATTCTTATTAAGTTTTTACCTGAACGACATTGCTGGAGCCCATAAATCGCCTTCGAAAAAGCCTTCGTATTGGGGGAGGCCTATGTCCAGCAGTGGACGTCTTTCGGCTGAAATGATGATGATGATTGGGGCGAAATGGAGCAAACTGCATTTGAGAAGGTAGAAGATCTGCTGTCTTCAGATTTAACATTAATTGCGTATTTTTAGTTCTTAACATATTGTACCTATTGAATTCGGTAGCCTATTTATTTTTAAAGTATTTTATTTATTTCTAGATAGTTTACAATTGTATTACAAATTAAACCTAGGCAGTTTTGAATACAAATGAGTTAGCATCTGTAGCCGAACTAGGCAAAATCTGTATTTCGGCTATCAGCGCCAATCCCCTCAAACAATTTTACATTTGTCATAGCCATTAATATGAGTTTTTACAAAATAATTTAACAGTAGTGTTATTTGTAGAGTATGAATGTGTGTCCTCTCAATGTGTGGCATGAAGTGTGAGTGTGTGAGTTGATAGAGGGTGTGTGGTGTGTGTAAGTGTGTGTAGTCCATGAGAAGTTAAACATTTGGAAGTATATGCATTTGATTTTGATTTGTTCCATAGATTAATTTTTTTAGTTTTTAACATATTGTACTTGTTGCAGCCTATTTATCTTAGCCTATTTATGTTCCACAGATTTATTTTTATTTTGTAACATATTGTACCTATTGCATTAGGTAGCCTATTTATGTTCCACAGATTTAATTAAGCTAGATATAAGTAGGTGTGAGGAATAACATTGACCCCAATGACTAGACTGGTATGATTTTCTCTTTAAAATTCTTCGAAACGGTCTTTTAGATATTAGTATTCAGTCATTGCGGTTTGTGCTCTTATATTGTTTCGATACATGGCCATAATAGTAATTAACTCACATTTATTTATAAACTCAATGTTATTCTAAGAACAGCCTCTAACCTGACGAGCATTGCCTATAATACACGTGGCGCCATGTGGATAGTAGATTTTCAGATTTTGGCCCACTATGTGGCCAAGCCTGTATCTATCTGATCGAGAGTTGGGTAGTTACTATCAACAATACCAGCAACACACAGTCAGGCGATAATATGTTACATTAATTAATTATGAATAATTATACTAGTCAAATCGTTCAAGTACCTAGTACACTACTCTACTAGGTACTTAATTGAATGATTTGAGCACTCCAAACAACGAGGAAATTGTGAATGGTGAAATTGTTTCTTCTCAGAGCCTACTCAAATCTTTCCAATTATTATTTTGTTCTATAAAACCAGCAGATACGGCACAATCAAGTTCTGTCAATTAAATAAAATGATGTTGGTAGTGCGCATCATTTGTCAAGCGGTCGTGAGCGACAAAAGCTCACGTTTTTACAAACCACTCAGCACTCTCTCCATCGAATCCAACGCTTTATAAGCGCACGCGTACTTACATCAATTAAAAGAATTCTACTTACGTAACTTTTTATCGATAGTCCTTGTTTAATTACTGGATGCTAAAATACCTATATCTAAATATCCATATTTCCATACTTATTACTTATACTTATTTACCTAAATAATCTCTAATTATTATTTAATATTTTATTTTAATATTTTATATTATAAATGCGAAAGTAAGTTTGTTTGTTTGTTACCTTTTCACGCCTAAACCACTAAACAACTAAACCGTGTACAGAAACGGACATAGGGTACCTTTCACCCCGCAAAAAGTACTGTTCCCGAGGAAAACAACAATAACGTTCTTATGATAATAGATGGCGCCACGTGTCTTTCGAATCATAATTGAATTATAATATTTATTATAGAAACTTTGGTAGTGTGTTAAGAGTTTTTTTTTAATTATATACCTAATACATTTTGTGAGTCTACTAGAGTGTCGATAGACGCGTTTTTCATCCTCCTAACTATATTATAGATACGAAAGTGAGTTTGGTTGTTACGCTTCCACGCTAAAACGGCTGCACGGCACACATTTGGGTAAAATTTGGCACATGGGTAGACCATGACCTAGAACACATAATACTTTCGGGTAGTACCTATGTCCCCGTGTGATAATTCCCGACATCCACGCGGGCGAAGCCGCGGGCAGAAGCTAGGAATATTATAAAGAGAAAATATTTGATTTTATGTATGTTTGTTTGTTACGCTTTCACGCTAAAACGGCTGAATGGATTTGGATGAAATTTGCACATGGGTAGACAATAACCTGGGTTAGGACATAGTATACTTTTTCTCCCGATATTCCCACGGGATCGAGAATTATGCGGGTGAGACCGCGGGGCGCAGGACTTCTTATGATAGGTGTGTAGGTAGGGCGGGGCTAGTTGAGCAATTTTTCACTTGATCGGTCATAGCTCCTTAACGATAGGTCGAAATGGCTTGTAATTATACTGATGGGTAAGTAATTTATCCCTTGCGTAAGTGTTTATAGTATTTATTTTCTAACAAATCGCATTTAGGAGCCACGGCCGTTTAAGTGAACAAAGTCAGACATGCTCAACGTACCCCATAGGTGAGGTAAGTTGAGCAAGGGTATGGGGCTGTAGCGGCATCCACATCGCCACATGCGAACTACGCGTCACACTGACGTCACGCGAATCCTGCATCGCGCAAGCAGAGTTTACCACGCAACTAGCATATATACAACGTCCCGACATCAACCGTCGGGCAGTTGCCCACCAGACACGACACCCGTCTGGTCGGAGGATCCTTCCTTTTCTATGGTGGATGAGTGAACTTTACACCCTGTTCCTCATACCACCAAACTGGTGACCCCGAGTATGAACGTCAGCGCAGCCTTCATGCAACTACTTCAGCGTGACGTCATCATCATCATCATCATCATCATCATCATCATCACTTCTTCAAGCTTTCGAGCGGCGAGTCACACAGCCAGCCAGCGCCCACGGCTTCAACGGGTATCCTGACCACCACCATGAAGCGGACGCGCATTCCTGGTGATCACCCACAGCCTCATCTGCAACCTTGGCACAGCACACTGCACTTTCGGCCGGTCCACAAGCAGTGAACATGGCTCTCCTGGTCGACGCCAGCAGTCAGCCACAACCCGGCGCTGTACTACATCCGACGCACTGGAACATAACGCAGCGCCACCCCGACTCACTGGGGAATCACCGCAGATCACAGTTCCGACTCACCGAGAACTATGCGGCACCCGGTTCCAACACACTGGAACCCCTCGACTGGCACTGGCAAGCATCGCAAGATACAAGCCTCAGCCCACTATCGACCTCCGGTCTCCGGAGGGGACTGATGTAGCGGCAGCAACATCGCCACATGCGAACTACGCGTCACACTGACGTCACGCGAATCCTGCATCGCACAAGCAGAGGTTACCACGCAACTAGCATATATACAACGTCCCGACATCAACCGTCGGGCAGTTGCCCACCAGACACGACACCCGTCTGGTCGGAGGTCACTCGATTGCCAACGCGTCACTGGAGATCGCGCCATGCATTCCCCTCCCGTCACCGCTTTTTTCTTCAATTTGATGCTTTAGCGTGCGGTGTATAGTTTCTGAGATATTTCGATTGCCCAACTTACCCCTATGCTCAACTAGCCCCGCTCTACCCTACTGTAGACGTTCTATGATGATGCATCATCCTGGCCGCTAGTTAGCACTGGCAGCTTAGTAAAACAAATATTTAAATCGGAATAAAGAATTGAAATGATGCATAGTCAGAGAGACAGACTTAGCTTACGAAGGAGCATGTATTGAATATTGAAAGATATAAAATATAATTTGATTTATCCAAAAGCATTATTATTTAATAGTGTAGCACGTCCCGCACACTACACGCGAGTGCGCTTCCATCGTCCGCGAGGGGAATCCTTCGAGAAGGATACAATAGATTATATTGAAGATGCAGAACAGAGAAGTATCATTACACATAATAAAATAAAATTAAGTAGAAAAGATGGATCGTGTGAGTACATGTTTTCTGGTAATTTTGATGAATCGATTGAGGAGTTTTTGGAGCAATTCCAAGCTGTAACTATATTTAAAGGATGTAACAAACCGGAGGAGAAATTATTGTTATTACCGACGTTTTTAAAAGGCAGTGCTTTGTATTACTACAGAACAATAAAAAAAACTCCTGTTCAACCCTCGAGCAGTTGTAGTCCATACAAATCGCCTAAAGCATTTTACGTCACGGTGATTATGTGCGCTTGTATGCATATTAGTGTATATTTGTATAAATAAGGAAATTGTATTGGGTCAATTCCAGATTATCTATTGTCATTATATTATTAACATAATTATTATGTTTCTGGCTGGTGAGAAAAATTCCAAACCGCAGAAGGAGAGTTACAGAAAAAAAAGGAAAAGAAGAGGATGGTTGACCTTTCATGGTTTTAATTATAAAATTAGATTTAATATGAATAATGTTTAGACACAAACGTGAGATATGTATGTTAACACGTTGATAATGATGAATAGGTACTGGTAAAGTATACTTTTAACTTTAGTAGCTGGTGGTGTTGGAGTATTAATAGTTGAACAGTTAGAAGGTAGTTGTAGGGTAGATATGGGTTAGATAATGGTAAAGGGTGGAGAATAATGAGGAAGATAGATAAGAGGTTGCGATAGTTTAGTATTTATTATTATTTATTTCTGTAACAATTTAGTAGAATATGATGGATAGATCTAATCGACTTGTTCTATTATTTAGTATGGCATGTTGAGGCAATAAGCTATTCATCATGGATTCCTGATTTAGGTTTCATAATTATACTTAAATGATGGAGATAATAATAATACTATCTCCTACATAATATAATATAGGAGATAGTATTCGGGTTGTATATGGTTCGCTATTAGGTAATATTGGAAAACTTCGTGCCGTTAACTTAAATATTTTATGAAATGTTGAATAGTGATATTAGTATTTAATTAAGAAGGGTGGTATATACGTATAAGTTTTGAGTAGATAGTGATAAGTGTGGTTTGAACTAGGTATGTGTTTTTTTTTGTTGGTTTTCTGCATTCCAAGTTATTTGAAATATGAATCTTCCAATAGCTTAATCCTATCAGGGTTTAGTTTAAGCCATGCTGAATTGTATATAACTTGTTGGTTTTGTGCATTCCAAATTATTTGAAATATGAATCTTCCAATAGCTTAATCCTATCAGGGTTTAGTTTAAGCCATGCTGAATTGTATATAACTTGTCCAACTATAGGGTGTCCAAGAATTTCTATAGTACCTAAGGCAATTTTTTTTTCTTACGAAACATTTTTTCACCCCCAGGCCGGGAGGAGTGTAGAAGTTCTATGATGATGCATCATCCGGGCCGCTAGTTAGCACTGGCAGCTTAGTAAAAATAAATATAAAAATCGGAATAAAGAATTGAAATGGAGGATTGGCAGAGAGACAGACTTAAGATAGCTTACGAAGGAACAGGAATTGAATTCTGAAATTGTTTCTGTGTATACTTGCATGTAATTGTGTAGCATCTGTTGGAGCTCCAATAAATAAATAAACTATTGACAATAACCTTTTAATAATTATTTCGAATAATTCCAGCGTTTGCAGAGCAAACGCCTCTTCTGGCTCTCACACAGAAGACACGAGCATTCATCAGCACGCGTGCTCACGGATTGTCGATTAACATCATTATATTTCTGAGAAAAATAAAGGTAGGTATTTATCTACGTAATAAATCACAAAACTGTATCTAGAAATAAATAAAGAAAAATATTTTATTTTGGGACACGCACAAGAAATACAAACATAGCATTTAAAACTAACAATAGGTATACAAAAAAAACAATCAAGACTTGTGCGAAGCCAAAAGGGCTTCTATCTCAGCATAATGCTGTGATATTTAAAAAATAAATACCGCAGCGCTGGTATTCTGATAGGGCCCGTAGAGTCGGTACATCCATCCAGCAGCTAACGTAAGCTCCATAGTTAATCATATGCAATCCGGGTACGTTCATGATATTCGTACACACGGCTACACATTAAGCTATACATTTCCAGTATAAGCTTTTTTATTTTTTTTTTGGGTGGGAAATTATCAAATAACTTCTCCCGCTCTGGGCGGAGCGGGAGGGCGTGTCAGACTTTTACCTTTTACTGACTAAAACCCACCCGTATTCCTTCATTTGCCTGTGTGCCAAGGCCACGATATCCCTTTCGGACAAACTCGCAACCCTGGCAGTTCCAGTACCTATAAGCTGATCTCACATTATGTAAGATTTCCGTACAAAGAGAGGTCAGCAAATACTACCATTAAAAAAACCAGCCAAGTGCGTGTCGGACCATGCACAATGAAGGGTTCCGTAATCGGGATTAATTATCCTACGAACAAACTTAACATTGCAGTTGAAAAACATGTTTCCTCATACATTCCAATTGCAAAATAATGTAAGTTTGCACAATATTGAGTGATTTACCATGTTATTTCCTTATAGGTTACATCTTATAGGTTTTCCTGTAATCTATAAGTAAAGAGCTATTCTATCTGTATTTTTTTCAAAATTTTAGGTTCTTTAGTTTCGGAGATAAGGTGGGGAGGAATGGTCAATTTTCATCTATTTTCTAATTTAAAAAATATTTATTTTAAAATTATAAAAAAAAATATCCTAAATCCTTACAACAAGCCCTTTCATTTGATGTGTCGCACGGTACAGTTTGAAAAACTTTTATTCTTATTTTCTGATTTGACCCCCAAAAGTGACCCCCATATTCAAAATTAATTAATTTACGTTACACGTCCGTGTTTGGGTCACAGAAGTCCATATGTGTTCCAAATTTCAACTTAAGCGGTCCAGTAGATTCGGAGCAAATCGGCTGTGACAGACGGACAGACAGACACACGAGTGATCCTATAAGGGTTCCTTTTTTCCTTTTGAGGTACGGAACCCTAAAAACTGGGTGGTTGGTAGTTTTCAAAAATTCTTCCTCGTCTATCGAATGATTTTCAGGTCCCACCAATCGGATGCCACTGTTGTGAACAAAACCATAGCGCGATTCAATTCGCCGCCAGCGCATCTATAGTCTAGTTGTAAAATTCATAGTAACATTGAACTAGCTAGAACTATCGGACAAATATTCACACGTATTCTAAAAAACCGGCCAAGTGCGAGTCTGACTCGCGTACGAAGGGTTCCGTACTATTATCTATAAAAATAGCAAAGAAATCACGTTTTTTGTATGAGAGCCCCCTTAAATATTTGTTTTATTTTAATTTAATTATTTATTTTTAAAGTGAATATACAACTAAATATGCTGTGAATATTTAAAGCGTCTACCTGTTGCCATTATCAATATAGAGCAAAAACGAGCAAAAAAATCACGTTTGTTGTATGGAAGCCCTCTTAAATATTTATTTTATTCTATTTTTTTGTATTTGTTGTTATAGCGGCAACAGAAATACAACATCTGTGAAAATTTCAACTGTCTAACTATCACGGTTCATGAGATACTACTACTGGTGACAGACGGACAGACAGACAGACGGCGGAGCCTTAGAAATAGGGTTCACGATTTACCCTTTGGGTACGGAACCCTAAAAATGATTATTAGGCTAATGATTGTTCTTGAACATCAATAAACTAAAAAAAGAGAGTTAATAGAAAGCTCCTACGCATAGATTTTCTAAGAAAACAACTTCAATAAGTTTAAAAACTGCTTGTTATGATTTGGGACTGTCGAAAATGCCAGGAGGTTTTTGGTAAAATTAATAACTTCACTTAGCTAAAGATAAAGCTGTAGATAACAGCAACTAATGTGACAGTATCAATCACTTTCTGTGTCCACTTAGTTCGCGGATCCGTGTTCATAAAGTAATAACTTATTGCTTGTCGATACAAGTGTAGACTTGTTTTTTGGTCACTTAGGTACCTATTCATGTATAGGTACTTACATAAATAATTATGTAAATAATACCCAACTCATTAGCAATGAGATTTGAAGCAAGGTTTAAAGGAAAACAGTAGCAGATGTCGTTCTGTAGTTTCTGCCTACCCCTGTGGAAAAAAGTCGTGATATTATGTTGTACGTATGTAGGTATGTATGTATGTACATACATAAAGTTGGAAGCATGTTTATAGGAAAACAGTAACACAGTGTAGGTAGTGCAGAACCTAAATATTGATCGGCAAAACTTTGATCCCGCCCTCAGAATAATCAAGTTTTGAAATATCATCTTTTCAACTTAAGACGGAGATATATTCCAGTGACCTTGAGTGTTAGCTTACGTGTACTGAGCTCACGCAACACGTCGTACGTTCAGCCAGTAATAGGACTCGCCCATCAAGGAGCGCTGTCCCCAATTTGACGCATTATTAATTTATTATACACAAACCAAAAGGTATTTTAATAAAACGCGTATAATAAAAGATCATTAGTTATATTATCTTTAAATTGGTGAAGGTTTCAGAAAATGACGCTTGGTAGATTTTGCGCCATTCTCAGTTTTTTATCCGCTTTAGACATAACTTTACAAATTAATTTCAATATGTAATATAAACATAATCCAAAATATTCACATATTAAGTTATTGGGGAAATGCTCTTATTTAACATTTTTTTTTTCAAATTATTAACATTACTCGTTTAGACGTGATCTTCATCATAAAATCATTAAAAGTCGGTTATCGTCGCCTTAAACTGAATTGACTGATAATTTGAAGATAAAGACGCGGACACGTTCGTAGCGCTGAGTGCTATTCAATAAACACAGCAGATGAGAAAGTTCGAGAAACCTATTGGCAAGAAGAAAAGTTTAATGTCGGCACCAATGACAATACGTGTAGCAACAGACCCTTAATAGATAGCTTCAGGTATGTAAGAGCTTTCCTAGCCTTGATTGATGTGCTTATGGAATAAAATACTTATGGGTTTTTAGGGTTCCGTACTCAAAGGGTAAAACGGGAACGCTATTACTAAGGCTCCGCCGCGCCGCCGCGCCGTCTGTCTGTCTGTCCGTTTGTCACCAAGCTGTATCGTCGAGTGCGGCGGCGTGAGGCAGGGGGGGCTAACCTCGCTACGTCTTTTCAACCTGTATATGAACCAGTTGATTGGGGAGCTCAGCGGCACTAAAGTCGGTTGTTCTATTGATGGGGTTTGTGTAAACAACATCAGTTATGCGGATGACATGGTGCTGCTGAGCCCTTCGCTCTCTGCACTACGTAAACTGTTGAGTATTTGTGAAACTTACGCTGGGGCCCATGGGCTCAGATATAATCCAAAGAAGAGTGAATACATGATCTTTAAAGCGGGTGCTAAAAGTTACTCGAGTGTACCTCCTGTTACTCTTTGCGGATCACTTTTGAATAGGGTAAATCAGTTCAAGTATCTGGGTCACTGGGTCACTGAGGATTTGTCTGACAATGCGGATATTGAGAGGGAACGTAGGGCGTTGTCTGTCCGGTGCAACATGTTGGCTCGCAGGTTTGCGCGTTGTTCTCTGCAGGTGAAGGTAACCCTGTTCAGGGCGTGCTGTCAGACCTTCTACACGTGTAGCCTGTGGACCAACTTCACTCAGCGGGCGTACAACGCTCTACGTGTCCAGTACAACAACGCGTTTAGGATTCTGTTCGGGCAGCCACGGTTTTGTAGCGCGTCTGCAATGTTCGCTGAGGCAAGAACTGATGATTTCCACTGTATAATCAGAAAAAGGAGTGCGTCACTTCTGCGCCGTAGCCGTGGCAGCTCGAACGGACTCCTGAGAGTGTTGTCCGAGCGGTGGGACTCGCCTTTTTTGCGGAGGTGGCTGCAGCTGCATGCCAGCGCCTGCGTTTATTATTTAATGTAATATGTATTTCGCTGAGGCAAGAACTGATGATTTCCACTGTATAATCAGAAAAAGGAGTGCGTCACTTCTGCGCCGTAGCCGTGGCAGCTCGAACGGACTCCTGAGAGTGTTGTCCGAGCGGTGGGACTCGCCTTTTTTGCGGAGGTGGCTGCAGCTGCATGCCAGCGCCTGCGTTTATTATTTAATGTAATATGTATTTCGCTGAGGCAAGAACTGATGATTTCCACTGTATAATCAGAAAAAGGAGTGCGTCACTTCTGCGCCGTAGCCGTGGCAGCTCGAACGGACTCCTGAGAGTGTTGTCCGAGCGGTGGGACTCGCCTTTTTTGCGGAGGTGGCTGCAGCTGCATGCCAGCGCCTGCGTTTATTATTTAATGTAATATGTATTAATTTTTAATTTTGATTTGAATTTTTATGATAATTTTGTTTTTAAAATTTTGTCTAAGTCATTTTTATTTCTGATCTTAATTTTGTTTTTAATTTTGACCTTAATTCTGATTTTAATTTTGTTTTTAATTATGATTTTAATTCTATGTTTGCGATTTTATTTTATTTTATTTTGTATTATGACATAAACAATTTTACTATGGATATTTATCTGAAATAAATGATTTGATTTGATTTGATTTGTATCTCATGAACCGATTTTTCCTTTTTCCTTTTTCCTCCGGCCAAGATTTCCTATGTCAATGAAAAGAATAGGCCAACAGTCGTAGGATAAAATATAATAATATATAACTCAAAAGTGTCTGTTTTCTACCTAATAATAAACTTGACAAAATCAGACAAATCTAGACAAAATCAAACTGGTTGCTACTTTAATTGTATAATTCGTTATTTTTCTGACATTCTGTGATTACTTAGACTCATGCACTTATTATTATTATTTTTTTTTAGGAAAACATACTTTTACGATGTTTGTAAATATGTGAGCACCAAGATGTATCTATCTCATAATTAAGTTATTTTTCATTGCTTAATTTTTAATTATTTTTACATATTGTGGTATAGTAATTTTATTTTATTCTAGGTGCATCATATTCACATATTATTTATAATCTTATAATTAATGTACTTAAACAAAATATTGTGAAACATTTTTAAAAGAGTAACGGTGGAGTTCCTTGCCCATTCATCTCCATACGAAACTACCTTTTGGAAGGGGCAACTAGAATCAATTCTATTTTTTTTTGTAAATTGTGACGTTCAAAAGTGCCTCATACGTGCCTATTTGAAATAAATAATTTGACTTTGACTTTGCTTGGAATTGACAAGACTTCAAAGGCACGAACGGACAAGGTCAACCAACTTACCCAAACTCTTCAGGGATATGAAAGCATGCAGTGTGGCCCGGCTGAGCGACGGGAACTACGTTCCTCTAACCAGTTTTGGATTGCTGAAGTTCTAGCTCTAAAGTTATTGCCTTATAAATCTGCATACCGCTGGTTTGCGAGAACACCGACGCAATTAAAAATAATCGATTTACACTATGGTGTTTTTAAATTTATTTATAAATACTTTGAAGCATATCTCAAAAAGTAATTTTCGCAATAAAATATATCAGTGATTTTGGTTTTATACTTAACTAAATTTCAAACAATTTTGAGTTGTGTCGTTGTTCTTGCAAACCAGCGATACATAAAATAATGACTATCCCAAAATAAGATATTTGTGAGCTAACAGCGCGTAGCTAATGTGATTTCTGGACAGTTCGCGGTCGGTGTCGAATGGCGGCTGTTGCGACAGCGCGCCCTGCGGCTTCGCTTTCGACACGCTGTAAGTAATCCTTTCGGTAGTTGTTACCTGATTAAGTGTTTTAGGGTCTGATTTCGATAATAAACAACGGAGCGAAGGACGTTATAAGAGATTTTGAAAGATTTACGTAATGTCAGCATTGGAATCACGGATTGGCATCAAAGGATCAGTTGTTAGGTACCTTAGCAACTGGTCCTTAGGACATTAGAGTTTACATTGAGCTCTGTAGGACCAGAACCACAGGCTAGGCTGTACTCGTCAAGAATAGAAGCTCAACTTACCGCTTTTAGTTAATAATATTAGTTGAGTTAATAGCTTTAGTTACGTTTTACGTACGATATTATATTATATTAGGTATATTGTATTTTTTTATACTTATTAGGTATTTAAAATGTTTGCTAGTGTTAACAATTATGACCCATCTGTTTTATTTCTGCCCATAATTATAAAGACCTTACAAAATTATCATCATTTCAGCCAAAGGACGTTCACTGGCTGGACGTAGGTCTCTCCCAAGCGTCACCACATCATCGGCCGGTCTTGAGCTTCTCTCATCCAGCGGCAAACACTTGGACAAATAACATGACAAAAGGTTAATTAATCAAAAAATTATAATCAATCAAAACACACATTCACTTTACATGAATATTTTGAAAATTCTATCTTATCCGATCCGAAAGCGATAAAATCATAACAATCACCTCATCTCCGTCAGTCCGTCTGTGAAGGCTGCGCCCACGCACCGTTTGATTCATGCGCTCTACGACACGCGCTGTTAATGATCGCTGCCTTTCTTGTCTATTCTTGCTAAGTGCGTTTTCCGTATGGCTATTCACTGTTTCTAATTATTATTTGATTATTTGTTTTTTTGGTTTGTTGTGTTTGATGGTTTGTTTTTTTGCGTCTTACAAAGACGTCAAAGGACCGTCACTTCATACTCCTGTTGGAAACGGTCTACTGCAGCAGCCGAAGCAGGTCTTCAGAGTGTACGTAGACTTGGGACGTTGTCAAGTTCTCTTTTGTTTTGTGGAGTTCAATAAGATAAGATAATATTTATTTTGCAAAACTTGAGTACAGTATGAAGGTCTAATCATTTTTGTAATTTATTTGCCGACTGTGTAGTAGATAACTACTTAGTTATCTACTTCTTGACAATTCAAAAGTGGTTTCATTGAAATAAATGCTTTGAGTTTGATATGAATTTAAATAAGTGGTTTATATATTTTGATAATGCTGTATAAAGTGGGTTTTTAACCGACTTCCAAAAGGAGGAGGTTATCAATTCGGATGATTATAATATTTTTTTTAATGTTTTTTTTTTCATGTTCGGGCATAACTCCGTCATATATAACATTACTTTTTGTTTACACTAAACCCGAAAAGGGGTCATTGTACTCATCAGTTTGAACAACTTTTTCTATGGGACCAACCTTGAAATCACGAAAAAAGAAGCTGTTCCATACATTTTGTCGATTTAAGTGAACACAAATGTAGGGAACAGCTGATTTTTTTTTCGCGAATTCAAGGTTGGTCCCATAGAAAAAAATGTTCAAAATGATGAGTACAATGACCCCTTTTCGGGTTCAGTGTAAACAAAAAGTAATGTTGTATAGACGGATTCGCAAAATTATTTTCTTGTTCGAAAGGGGTGTCCCTCTTGAGGTGGTCCCATTGTCAGCAAGTCAGATTCTGATGACGGGATCCCATGAAAATCGAGGGAATTCCTCAAATCTTATAGGCACACACATACAGCGACACATGGCGATTTGGGTATTTTTTATAGTAACTCATGCATTTGTACTTGGAAAGCACCATTTGGTGAAGTGGAACTGATGATGAAGACCACAGATGGCCACCGGAACTACTTAATAATTAGTAAGTACCTATTTCACGGTTGCGATTCGATTAGGCACTTCAATATGGTTTCTAAGCAATTTATGCTCGTCACTGTGCATATGGTCAAGTCACCACCAGTTCCAGTTCTTCTGGTTCTTACCAGGAGAACACAACAATTAACGCCCCTGCATCGGGAAAAGCAATAGTTTGTAAAAGGTGATGAGCATTTTATATTAGGCTATTGTAACTTACATAAATTACAAACTGATCCACTAAAAATAAAAAAACTTTTTACAAAAAATAAAAAACCAACCGACTTCCAAATAAACACTATAAAGTGAATAATAAATTCGGAAGTCAGTGTCTTTGGATCTGTATTTTAGTTTTTTGCCACCGACTTCCGAAGTCGGTTGTTTTTTTTTGTAAAAAGTTTTTTTAAAGAGAACGATTCTCAAACTGAAACGGAATAGTTGCGATAAAATATTAACATCAGCTTAACTCATAAGATTCTACCATCTGTGAACTTTGACATAACATAGTGAGATGGGCCGATGGCCGTGAAAATCTTTACGATTATTATTTATTTTTCAAAAGGTTGCCAAAAGCGTCATTGTCGCATCATTTAAGGACCTGCCCTTTACAAAACGATGTCATTGCCACAACCGAGGTATTCATGTGAGAAATGCAACACTTTTCATAGAGGGCTATTGCAAATGCGTGTGCGCATCGTCACGCGCTCGTCCATCGTGTGCACGTGCGGTCGTGCGTCGTGCGGGTGCGCCACGCACTGCACTCGCACGTGCGATTGTGTGTTGTTTGAAGTAGAAGATGAACGCTGGTGAGCTCGTAAATATAATTTTCCCAGAACGGCAAGTCGACATCAACTTATCATACATGTGCAGCGTGACGTCTGCGGTTACATCCTATGTCATTATTTTTTTAGGGTTCCGTACCCAAAGGGTAAAACGGGGACCCTATTACTAAGGCTCCGCCGTCTGTCTGTCTGTCCGTCTGTCACCAGGCTGTATCTCATGAACCGTGATAGATGGATGTATTTCTGTTGCTGCTATAACAACAAATACAAAAAAACAGAATAAAATAAATATTTAAGGGGGCTCCCATACAACAAACGTGTTTTTTTTTTGCTCGTTTTTGCTCTATATTGATAACGGCAACAGGTAGATGCTTGAAATATTCACAGAATATTTAGTTAAATATTCACTTTAAAAATAAATAATTAAATTAAAATACAACAAATATTTTAGAGGGGCTCCCATACGAAAAAGTGATTTTTTTGCCATTTTTATAGATAATGGTACGGAACCCTTCGTGCGCGAGTCCGACTCGCACTTGGCCGGGTTTTTTTTGGAGTTTACTCCTTAAGAATCTATTTTCATATAATGCCCCCTGTATGGAAATTTTATGAGGAGTGAAATGAATACAAGCGTCAACTCAAAAGCGTTAGGTACGTTTCTCTGCGTAATGTACCTTGCGCACCTTTCAAGGAGTAAACTCCAGTCGTGTGTCGGAGCTGACACACACAATTTTTTTCTAGTTCATATTGGCCAACTGGCCATCAATTTGTAGGGTTCCGTACCTCAAAAGGAAAATGGAACGTTTATACGATCACTCGTGTATCTGTCTGTCTGTCTGCCTGTCTGTCTGTCCGTCCGTCACAGCCAATTTGCTCCGAATCTACTGGACCAATTAAGTTGAAATTTGGTATATGTGGGTTCAATTTCAATTATCAATTTCAATATATGAATTTCCGTAACCCAAACACGGACGTGTAACGTAACTAAATGAATTTTGAATATGGGGGTCACTTTTGGGGGGGAGATTAGAAGACAAAAAAATAAAGTTTTGCAAACTGTACCGCGTGACATATCAAATGAAAGGGCTTGTTGTAAGGATTTGAGATATTTTTTTATAATTTTAAAATAAATACTTTTAAAGTTATTTAAGAAAATAAATGAAAATTATTGACCATTCCGGCCCCTTTATTTCCGAAACTACTGAGCATATTTAAAAAAAAAAATACAGAAAATAGTTTTATACATATAGATTACAGGAAAATTATAACGAAGTTTAAGGTGATAAATGATTTTTATTTCTGTAAGTAGGTTTGTACAAACACTTTTACACGTCAATCATATTTTTAAAACTAGATGAGGTCGGCGTTTCCTATCTGACTACTCTGAGAAGAAAGGCCGAAACAAACTCAGAGGTCACAGTCTCTTTTAATCGTCCAGACATAATCTTGGTCAGATCATGTGAAGGCCATGCAGATTGGTGTCTGAAATGGTCCTTTGAGGAAAGAACCACACAGATTGAGTGGACCTGACCAGTCAGTGCACGCTCTCGTGCAGCTCTACTCAGAACTTAAGGAGCTCAACGATGCGACGAACAATACCAAAGAAAGGACATTTGGGTAGGCCGCTTATAAGACTCAAACGGCCAGACCATGATTAACACTAACTGATAATAAAAGAAAAGGTAGTAGTAGGAAGGGGATGATCCACTAAAAATAAAAAAACTTTTTACAAAAAATAAAAAACCAACCAAATAAAAATTCATGTCATTGTGTATAAAATAATAATTAAATGTCACTGTATAGAAAATAATAAAATTTAGCAAAAAAACATCAAACAATAAAAATACCTGAATATGTAAAAAAAAATAAAATTGGAGCAGCTCAATCCCAAGCCTTTTTGTCCTCAATATAATCTTTAACGGTATAAAAGGCTTTCTGGCACAACTTATGTTTAATGAATGATTTGAATTTATTAAGGCTTAGATCTTGAACGTGGCTTGGAAGTTTATTATAAAAGCGTATACATTGACATCGGAACGAGCCACCTATTTTCTTGAGCCTTGTTGTAGGTACAACAAATTTATGTTTGTTTCTAGTATTTATATTATGGATATCACTGTATTTTTTAAACGATTTTATATTTTTATGGGCATATAAAAGATTTTCAAAAATATACTGAGAAGGCACTGTCATTACAATAATCTCCTTAAATTTCTCTCTGAGAGAGTGTCTTGGACTTAATTTACAAACTGATCGAACAGCTCTTTTCTGCAAAACAAAGATAGTCTGAATGTCGGCGGCATTTCCCCACAACAGAATACCGTACGACATTACACTATGAAAATAGGCAAAGTACACTAAACGGGCTGTCTCTATGTCAGTTAAATTACGAATTTTCCTAACAGCATATGCTGCGGAGCTTAGCTTTTTTGACAGTTTATCTACATGTGGTCCCCACTGAAGCTTAGCATCCAAAGTCAAGCCCAAGAATACTGAAGAATTGAATCTTCAGGATTCAATTCTTCGCCCTTTATCAACACATTCGTTTTTACCTGCCTAACGTGAGGCAGCGTAAACTTAATGCATTTGGTTTTTTTTTTTCATTTAGAAGTAAATTATTAACATTGAACCAGTGAACTACTTTTGAGATCGCACTATTTACATCGTCAGTAACTAGCTGCTGACGTTTAAGTTTAAACAAAAGTGAAGTGTCATCTGCAAACAACACTATATCATGATTATCCTTTATGTGGTAAGGCAAGTCATTAATATAAATAAGAAACAAGAAAGGACCAAGAATCGAGCCCTGTGGGACTCCCATTGTTACCATAGATCCAGAAGATCTTTTCCCATTGACGTCAACGCTCTGAATCCTATTACTCAAGTATGAAATAAGAAGATCCAGAGCGGTGTTCCGGATCCCGTAGTGGCGGAGTTTCCTGATTACAACGTTTCATGAAAAACGCAATCGAATGCCTTGGACAAATCACAAAAAATGCCCAACGCATCGCATTTACCTTCCCATGCATTATAAATATGTCCTAACAGTTCAACACCGCGGCATCAGTAGTCGAACGACCTCTTGTAAAACCGAACTGTTTGCTATGAAGTAATTTATGTTTATTAAAAAAACCTTGCAATAACATGGTAAATCTCTCAATATTGTGCGTACAAACTTACATTTGCAGTTGGAATGTATGAGGGAACATGTTTTTCAGCTACAATTTTAAGTTTGTCCTTTGGATAAATTCATCCCAACTACGGAACCCTTCATTGTGCATGGTCCGAAACACACTTGGTCGATTTTTTTATTCTTAACTAGCTTTTGCCCGCGTGGAAGTCGGAACCCTATATGTTAATCTAGGATAAAGAATTGTTCATGAAGAATTGATTAATGAATTGAACATACTTATAAAATAAATACTTTCTAAGATATAAAGAGAAGGCAAAGTTAGTACATCAATTTCTTTGAATTTGTTTCTAAGGGACCCACGAGGACCCATTCTATGTCGCGCGGATTGCCCTCTTTTGTAAAATAAAAATTGAATCTACGTCAGCTACCGATCCCCGCAGTACGCTATAATACATAATACTGTGCAAATAAGTAAAGTATAATAACCTAGCTGTGGCTATCAGTCAACTGCCTTATTTTTCTTACTGCATATTATGCAGCTGAACTTAATCTACTTGAAAGAATGTGGGCACCCCATAGCAATTTCGAATCTACAGTAATTCAAGAAAAAGGGCTGCTTTCGGCCTTTTCCGGGTACCGGGTAAGCACACCAAAGCACGCAAGTCTGATGAATAGGTATTCACCAGGCTAGCGTGCTTTGATGTGCTTTTACCAGCCGCATAGAATACTTGGAGTTCGAGACCGGCAAATCCATTTTGGTGCACGAGTCGCGACACATGATCGTCGTAGCGCCCGCGATCCTGTCGCGGCGGCACACGCCCAGAGGTTGCAGTTCATCAGCAGTGCTATTCTGTAAAAATCTCACCGTGTAATCCTAGATGAAGTGAGCTTGGAGTGAGGTGTCAATAGTGTCAATCACTAACGATCCGTAGCATCAAGTGGAATGACAGCTCACTTCACCTAAGATTTCACGGTTACATTCTGACATAATAGACAAGCAGCCGATCTATTCTGAAAAAATCTCACCGTGTAAACGTAGGTGAAGTGAGCTTGAAGTAAGTTGTTAATGGTGTCAATCCCTCACTGACAGTTCACTCCACGCTCACTTCACCTAAGTTTTCACGGTGAGATGGTTACAGAATAGCACTGCAGGACCGACTTGTTATTTAAACTATCTCACTTGATTGTTGTAGTTATTAATTCCCAGGGTTAATATTGACCAGGAGTCCAGGACTGTTTTATCGGGATAACTTTGGTTCATTTTCATATGATAATAATCATTTGAAAGTTTATGTAATTTAGTGGTCACGAGCCTAAAACCGATTGGAACCAACCAAACGCGTCTGCCAGGGTTACGAGCCTGTCGGAAAGGTATCGTGGCCCTGGCACACAGGCATTTGAAAGAACACGGGTGGGTTTTAGTCAGTAAAAGTCTGACCCCTCAGCCCAGAGCAGAAGTTATTTGATAATTTCCCACCCAAAAAAAAAAAAAATACCAAACGCTTAACAAAGATTTACCATCTCATGTACCACCGCGAAAGTTCCCGGTCGACCACTTTTCAACCTTATTACTATGAGTATAAGGGCGAAAAGTGGTTGACCGGGAACGTTCACGGTGGTACCTTAAGTTTTCTCGTATTCTCTTTTCATGTAGGCCAAATTAACTGTTCCGCGACTATTTGTAATGATATTCAACAGCTTATAATTTTTGATGCGATACATTTTAAATAATAGAGGGGCTCGTGGCTAAGTAATAACAGTCGCACGGGTCGATCAGGTTAAGCTACGCTTGTCGCGGTTGGTCCGTGGATGGGTGACCATCTTCACATACCGAGACTCCTCCGTGGTTCGGAAAGCATGTTAAGCCGTTGGTCCAGGCTGTCATGTATAGATCTTTGGCAGTTGTCACGGGTCGTCTGAAGCCCGAAAGTCTGACAACCAGTCTTTTACCAAGTGGTATCGTGTTATCCAGTAACTGGGTTGTGGAGGTCAGATAGACAGTCGCTCCATGTAAAATACTGGTGTTCAGCTAGATCCGGTTGGACTGGTAGCCGACCCCGACATGTTGGGAGAAGGCAGATGATGACTTTTTAAACAATTATAATTGTTTAAAAAGGATCAAATTAAATTAGCTAGCGAAACTCCGCAGGCGTGGTGGGTATGGATATCTAAACATGATCTAACAAAAAATAAATTAATTTGATGTGTTTTATTTTTGGGTTGTTCAACCGGTTTTAATTCACTTGAAAAATCCTTAATTTTTTGTGTATACTTCACAGACGTGATGGGTACCGACATCTAAACATGATAAAACAAAAGAAAACCGATTTTCTCTGCTCATACTTCAAGTAACAACGCTAACAGAGGTCCGTTGACCGCAAAAAAAAATCATCTAATCTTTTTTATTTTATTTTCTCGTGTTTAGATATACCTACCCATCACGTCTGCGGAGTTTCGCTAGCTTATTTAATTTGACCCTGTATATTGTTAATATTAATTCTCTACATTTGGTACAAGTTGGAAATGAGAAGTGGTAGTGGACCCATCACTGTCATCACAAGACCAACGGGTATTGGAGCAGACCTGTTAATAGACAAGTCTGCTCCAATAATCCCGGCACTAATAAGGGGAGACCGCTAATTCACTTAATATAACGCGCCTGATTATTTATAGAAGGCTGTGGTTTGGATTGCTTAAACCTCCACGCATAGAAATATACTTTCTTAAATCTATGCCTCCACGCTAGCTACTTCTAATAACGCAACAGATAAAACCGTACACACTGTTTCATAGAAAACACCTAATTTCCCGACATATGGTGATTTCATTAACAGCACAGATCGCGAGGTGATGCGTAGGCGCCGGGTGACGTCACCACGGCGCGCGCACCCTTATATGGCGACCACTCTCGCGCAGCCTCGCAGATACAGCTCTGTATAATCCGATTAGCAAGCGTTGATTATTTCTCATGTTCACTGAGACTTATTGTCTTAAGTCCGGAACGGCATAATTCAAAATCATGGCGACTAAAAGAGAGCTAGATCCTTGCTCAAATGGTAACCTCACCTTCCTGCCCCTAACCGAAGATTCCAAGGACAATCTGTCGATCCGAGTATACTGGAACTTTGTTATTAACTCCAAGATCAGATGCGCACAGTCGCAAGCAGTCCTAACAGATATTTATAGGTTCCAATACCCTAGGGGTCCCAGGGTTTCCCCGGGGTTATTTGACCATTAGGTACCTTCGTTCTTTTTGTGAGAGAGATCAGCAGATTTACATTATTTTTCTCCTGTTAATTAGAGATTTTTAGTTACGCCACTTTTGTTCCAAGCGACGTCCGACCAGTTGAGCTTGAGATGTTGCAAATTAGTTTTTTATAAGCATCTCTAAAGGAACGATCTGCAGTTGATATTTATCACGATATAGACATTTTCAAGTTTAGTGCATTTCATTCGAATCGTCTAGCCCGTTATTGTACTTTTGTTCACTTTACTAACGTTGAAACTATGTATCTTACTGTCACACAACCAAATGTACCTTCGTGTTATGACATGCCAGTGAAACTACTAACTAGTAAAACGAGATCTGAAAGGATTTGAAATCATTTAATAATTTCACATTTTCCCTATCATATTTATATACTATTGTTTATTCCAGACTAAGGTAACCAAATCTCAAGTAAAACTGCGCAACTCTAGCCTTATGGCAGTTAACTCTTTAATTTACGGCCGATTATGAACTATAAACATTAAACCCCTTATTACAAAACAAGGTTCATCTTCAGACCCAGGCTTAAAACATGGAGCCATTATTGAATTTCGAACTTTATTCCGACTATGGTAAAGTTCCTAAACACAAAACTGACAACCTAGTACCGAACTAAGTTTTCAGTTTTGTATAAAGAACGGTATTTCAATCACTGTTACGTTCTTATTACAAAAACTGGCTCCATGGTTGAAGCCATGTCAAAATATAAATCCTGTTTTGTAATAAGGCGGCTTGTATCTGGGTGCAGTAATAATTGTAAATCATATGTAAAATTGGCTGTTCGCTATGTCAGCAGTTGCAGTGTGTATAGGCTTGTATTGCCTTATTGTGACGGTTCCAAAACGAATGCTGAAAAGACTGTTTTCCTATTTGGGACCCATTATATGGGTACAATGTCTGAACCGTGACTCCCTTCATTTCTTTTTTCTTTGCAAAGGTCATGGAATCGAACAGGCTACATTATTGGGTTAAGGATGATGATATCAAAAACCCATCTTTTTTTCCTTTTTTCGGAGGGCGTAAAACCCACCTGTGTTTCTTTATTTCCCTGTGTGCCAGTGCCACGGTGGATTTCGGATATACCCGCTACCCTGGCAGGCATTGGCCCTATCGGAGCACCTCAGGTTGTGCTGACATCTCTTTGAGGCGCGCGTGGAAAACAATGCGCCATCGTGGTTGACCCGGGCCTGGTCGTTATCGGACGGCGAGCTACCCACCGCTAACGGTCCGCAAGCCCGCGCCTATGGTGGCCAGAAATCGTTTTGCGACTCCCGATACCGAGGGCGTCACCTGCGACGACTAGGGGCGAGAGGGCGCGAATTTTGCCTCCCTCTCACGCGATCCGCCTCTTCTTTCGCCAGCATTACTGCTTCGCAGAAAAAGGTGACGGCCTCCCATGCACTCTCACACGAACCATGGCCTGAACCAGGGCCGGACGCGAGAGATCGCCGCCGCTGATCGCCTCCGACACGGCGGTGCCCCGCCCAAGCCAGGTATGCTCCACCGTGTCCTCCGGGCGATCCACACATGGTTACACCCGGGCGTTTCCTCCCGCCTTATCTTGAACAGGAACCTCCTGAAACAACAGTGTCCGGTGAGGACCTGCATCACGTGAAAGTTGAGGTCACCGATGCGCCTCTCTAGCCACTCCTCAGAGAGGGGACTTATCGCCACAATTGTGGTGTGCCCAATATCAAAAACCCTAATCTAGTCTTCTGTATGTAATATCAAATCGTTTATAAGCAGTAGGTATATTATACTTCATATATTTTGCGTGTCTTTGTTATAAAATAGCTATATTAGGTGCGCGTGGGCAAGTGACTGCGGTGATTAATACGATCTGATATCACAGATAACGCCTCGCAGTCTGCCGAGCTTTTATATTATTTGATTTAGTGAGGTGACGTGATATGCTTAGTGGAGGAGTGTCTCCTATCTGTGCGGGGAGCAGGTTCGATGCTTGAAGGACAATGAGCTGTTCGTGAAACTGTGTACGATGTCTTCGTCTCTTTCAGTCTGGGCAGCGGTTCTTATGGGTTCTCAATAATATGGAAGGTAAATTAATTTGCCAACAACTTCCTAGCGTAGAGGGCCTAATCAACTTATTATTTAGAATTCCTATCACCCAATTTTGCTTTTGGAACTCTGGGTTGACCAAATAAGTAAATATTAATTAAACTTGGAAGCCCATGTCCAGCAGTGGACGTCTTTCGGCTGAAATGAGGATGATGATGACTTACCGCATTCAATAAACTCGTAGTTTCTAAAAGGATATTCTCCATAACTCTATTCAAATGTCGGCGACGCAGCAGCGGCCACAGCCTCCGTCGTTAAACTTTAAATCCATCGTCCATACCTTGTGGCTCGTTGATTTATGAAACATTTGATTTATTCTGTCACTCTCTGATACACGCTATGAGTAATATGCTCTTTCCTTTTACGTAACAATCTGGGATTAGATAAAATATGGCAGGTTAAAATACGAGCTAGCTAGTTAAGGATTAGTACTTACGCAGACTTGATCAGTGCTTAGTCACTTGTCATGTTATTACTAGCAAGGATGGAAATTAATTGATGACGGACTTCAATTGAATAGAAATTGCTTTAAATTACATTATTGCATTGAGTTGGTAAAGTTGTATAGCATTTATTTGTTTGATCTCAGCGTTAATTTTCAACATTCGCTTTGATTTAAGTAGTGGTCCTACTTCATTCGTTTTATATGTCGAGATACTGCTCTGTGGTTGTCATCTATAAAACAAGGAGACGTGTATAAAACAGAGAGCCCTCTATAAAAGATTATCAAGTAGGGTGTTTCACAAACCCACGTATGGCGTGACACTGATTGTAATTTCCACATCAGACAAAATAAGATAAGGTGTCTAATTCTAAACCTTGCTTAGTAAATACCTAATCAGTATTCTATCGCAGACATTCTGTCTTCTCGATAAGATACAACTTTAGGCTATCGAGTCTTCCATGTTAGCGAGTGCTAGGTATATATGAAGTCATCGACTAATAATGCTCCAATTCCATAAATTCAGTGTTATCGCATCATTTTAGTACAACCAAGCCTCTTGAATTTATTTTGCAGTTATTTCGAGCAATGATGTAAATAATACATTGCGGTTTGCTCAGTTCCACTGTTAGCTCTATTTTGTGGCCAGATGGTGATGCCGGGTGTTCAAAATTGGATCCTAAAATAATGTGGTGTTCACTAGAATCACTAGTTAGGGGCTTTGGGAATAGAGTAATATCACCGTGTAAGTACAAAACAACTCAAAGGGTAGGTACGTCTAGTCGCCGCCGGGGTACAGCGGGACTCTCTTGAGGCACTACCATTGAGTTCTGCGCTACATAGTCTCTTCCTAAGTATAGTTTGCCTCTAGTTGAAACTGAACATAGTAAGAAGTAGGTACTTACCTAGCCATTATTTAAAATGCATAGTATTAGCATGAGTCATATAAAATGCTAAGTAGGTAGTGTATTACTTTTTTATAACAAGCTACTTCTGTTTTGCTAGATTTACCTTTTAATGCATTTCAAGTTAAAGTCAAATCCAACCTTTGTTCAAAGGCATACTAGTCTATCAACGACTAGGTACTTAAACGATAAGAATAGTTAGTGGCTGTGAATGTTTTTAATTATGTTCTTTCTCCAGAATTAACTTACCTACTGACAGGATAAATGAGTTCATAATTATTTGTTTATTTTATTTGACGGTCTAACCGCCAGTTGCACGTAAGTCCATTAAATTTAATGGCCCATTAAAAGTAATGCTGTCACTTTCCGATACGTTCCGTTAGATAAAGAAAGCATTACTTTTAATGGGGAATTAAATTTAATGGACTTACGTGCAACTGGTGGTAAGTTAATTTATTTTAATTTTCATTTATTAGTGACAATCTACCCATTAAATGTTTTTTTTATGAGTTGTATTGCATAATGCATTAAGTGATTAGCTTTTTTTTTTGGGTGGGAAATTACCAAATAACTTCTCCCGACAAACTCGCAACCCTGGCAGGCATTGGCCCTACCGGACCCCGTCAATTGGTGCTGACATCTCTTTGAGGCGTGCGTGGAAAACCACGCGCCGTAGACCCGGGCCCTGGTCCTTATCGGACGGCGAGCTACCCATCGCTCACCGCAAGCCTGCACCTACGGTGGCCGGGAATCGGCCTGAGACTCCCGATGCCCGGGGCGTCTCCCGCGGTGACTAGGGGCATGAGGGCGCGAATTTGGCCTCTCCCTCACACGTTCCGCCTCCTCCTTCGCGAGCATTACTACTTCGCAGAAGGAGGTCACGGCCTTCCATGCACTCTCGCTTCGAACCATGGCCTGAACCAGGGCCGGACGCGAGAGATCGTCGCTACCAATCGCCTCCGCGAGGACGCGACGGTGCTCCGCCCAAGCCGGGCAGATCTCCACCGTATGCTCCACCGTGTCCTCAAGTGGTTAGCTTGCGACCTCGACAATTGATCATATTATTCTTGCCTGAGCAACCAGCAGCAAGTTCGTCGTGCTCCCTTAGATGTCACTGCTTGCGGTATAGCGTCGGGGGTCGGATTGCCCCCTTCCCTCAAATATAGCCAAATATGGGGATGATGGCTGATCTTTGTGTTATGCTCGTGAACGGGTGCTGCTTGTGGTGACTGGTCGTCTTGCTAACCATGTTTTTGTTATTGTTGTTAATAATTAAGTGTTTATTTATTTTACTTCGATGGTGCTAGTTTATCATTTGTGAATTCGAGTTACAGCTATAGCTTGTAAGCGGGCCTCCCTTTATCAAATCAATAAAAAAATCTAATGTCTGGAGGCTATTTTGCGTTTTTAGTTTATTTATTTTTAGTTCAGCTTGTGTATATTTTTCAATTTTTTGTTTTGCTGGTATATTGGCGTGTGCTAGCTAACGTATGGCAAATAATTTAATTTAATGTTTTGTGTTGCGTAATGTAGGATATTATTTTACATAATTATTATTGTATAGAATCAACTGGGAGTTTTTCAAACTGAACAGACAGCTGTGCAGCTGGGGAATTTGTTTGCTCCACTTTTTCTTCCCAGCTAAAGCACTAGGAAGTGGTGAAGGGTGGGCGTTTTTGGGCGACTGTCTTCTGTAATTTTGACGTTCGAAAAGTGCTGATTCTCAGCCTAGTTTGAATAAATGACTTTTGTTTTGATTTGAAGTGGCACGGGCAGTTTCCTTAACATTTGAAGTGGTGCGGGCAGTTTCCTTATCATTTGAAGTGGCGCGGGCAGTTTCCTTAACATTTGAAGTGGCACAGGCAGTTTCCTTAACATTTGAAGTGGCACGGGCAGATTCCTTAACATTTGAAGTGACGAGGGCAGTTTTTTTAACATTTGAAGTGGCACTGGCAGTTTCCTTAACATTTGAAGTGGCATGGGCAGTTTCCTTAATTTTTGAAGTGGCACAGGCAGTTTCCTTAATATTTGAAGTGGCACGGGCAGTTTCCTTAACATTTGAAGTGGCGCGGGCAGTTTTCTGAACATTTGAAGTGGCGCGGGCAGTTTCCTTAACATTTGAAGTTTCACAGGCAGTTTCCTTAACATTTGAAGTGGCACGGACAGTTTCCTTAACATTGCTTGGTTTAAATACAGCAATTGATTTGATCACCAGCTTCACACAATCTTTTTTGGTTTTCAGCACTCATGGGTGTGTGTGTGACCGTTTCTTCGCAGGAACCATTTCTCTAATAAGTACTTTCTCAGCGTCGTCGGTAGCAAGTTAGCAATGATACCGAAAATGTTTATGGTATGAATGCAGAATGATTCGACACAGTGTCCAGTATCAAAACAATGAGGGATGCGCGGGCGCAGCGTTATGCAAAACATTACCGCAATGGCATTCATTAAAATGGCCGATTATTTCAGTTGTTATTCGGACACAACCTACGTAAAAAACCACAAACATTATAAATACTGTCTTACTGGGAAATGTGTTTGTTGAGGCACATTAACACATAATTATTGACGACCTGCGTGTCGCGGGTTCGATTCCGGCACGGAACAAATATTTGTATGACCTACAAGTAGTTGTTCCGGGTCTGGCTGTGTAGGTATGTGTGTAACGCACCCACAATACAGGAGAAATTCTTAGTGCGGGGCAACATTTTTTTTAAATAAGAAAAAGAATTACATATTACAGATGAACTCATAGACGGGGATTTTGACAAAAAAACTTTTATAGGTATTAAGTTAACCCTTGATCAAGTTGGTGCACCACCAACTTGATCAAGGGTTAACCAGCAACAGTTGTTGTTACGCAAATAATTTAACGAAATGTCTTACCGTCCGTCCTTCGTGTCTTACTATGGGAGTTTAAATAATAATGCGTTGGTTACCTACCAGCTCATCGGTGCTGGTCACAAAAGTGAGAGAAATAGGTCAAAGTATAGTTCGCAGGTGGTGAAGTAACGCACTTTCGGTTTTCATGCAGGCGGTGGCAGGAAGCACTAGTGGAGTGAGGAAGGCTGAGTATAGTATTTTATGCCGCGTTGATACAATCAAAGTACACGTCTTGTCTATAGTAGATTTAGCCTGATTTAGACAAAACAGCTTTTGAAAAGTTGAACGCGGTCCTATTATACTCCTAATCTACTTTGATATGACGTCGTCATCCAAATGCGCTTTGATCAGTGTTGTCACGGTCAAAAAAAACATTCGAGTAGTCGCCAAATCTATTACCTGGCTTCACCTAGCTTCTGACGTTTCATAAGTGCCCATGTAGGCTTATGTGAATTAAAAATATTTTTTATTTTGATTTTGATTTACTTTGTCCAAGCGTACCTACTTTGATTGTGTCAGCACGGCTTTATTCAGAAAAGACATTTGAAAACCATTCAATTTCCATGATTACATAGTTTTTTCTATGCAATATTTAAAACAAATCCATTTTTAACCGACCTCCAAAAAGGTTAAAATTATGTTCATCTGTATGTTTAAGTAAGTAAGTCCTCCATGTTCTAAATAAATAATTACCTCTTTTTTTGTTTTTCATTCTCGGGAACAGTGCCGGATTAACCACGTAGCAAGAGTAGCAATTGTTACGGGCCCCGCGCAAAAGGGGGCCCCGCGTATCCAAAACCGCTTACCTCCGCCTAAGCGTAATTTTTTGATATTGAATTTACTTGATGTCAAAAAAACGCGAAAAGTAACACCTTTTCCGACTAAGACAATCCACGTCTGACAATCGGTGAGCAATTATTTCGCTGGCGAATATTAAACTCAGAATTTCTTATGGTAAACGCACAAGTTCTACAAATAGTCGCTCCTTAAAGAATTTGAATCGGCTCTACAAAAAGTCACTCAGTGTGGATGGAATTGAAATGGCTCGATTCAAAATGTTGAAATTGTCTATCTATTTGTAATACTTTACAGTCTACATTATTTCAATGATTATAATTTAGTAATCGTATAGCAAAAAAATATTTTCCTTTACCCTAGTTTTTTTTTACCAGATCACAGGTCGAGATCAGGGAATCAATCGATAGAATTTTCAACCAGAGCTTGCTTAATCCGGCACTGCTCGGGAACCTGGGGTCCCAGACCTTTGGAAGACGTACGAGGGGCCAAAGTCAACTTGCAGAGTCATTTTGAATGAAATGATGCACAAACCAACGATGTATGCACTATGCAAGAGCATCCAAGGACAACCTCCGGTTGGTGCAAGACTATTGCTATGGGTTTGGGTGGCTATAGTGGATTGGTGACCTTAAACTATTGAAGGACTATGTCTCTTGCCTGACCAATGTTATGAAATACACAGATAAAAAGGCAGATGGTGACTTGCACACTCAATAATGGGCCCCTGGAAAATGTCGCTAGCACATAGTGACGTAGCGACAAGGGAGCAACATGTTCTGAGGTGCTTGAGGAGTGGAGGTATTCCACGGTTACCAGAATAATACCAGAGCCCGGAAGATGGTCAAGATCCCTACCAGCACTTACTGGAATACTTCCTTCCTCCGAGCAAGTTTGCTCTCGCGAATCTCCACTCAAGCCGGCCAATAAAGGCACGAATGAGATGGGAGCTCTGTTCCTCATCAGTGTTTACTCCAGCCGGCCAATAAAGGCAAGCGAGAGATGTGGAACAAGACTTCTCCCGGGATATAAGGTCCGTGCGGTCGCTACTGCCCAACAGCTCCCCACATGCTGCCCTGCGCGTTTCTGTGTCTCTCTTGGCCTGGCTCCTTACCCTAGACCTGTTTCGGCAAAGTAAACTCTTACGGCACAGACCCAGAGCTCGAAGCGCAAAAGCCCGACCACGACCAACGTCAACGTAGAGATACACGGTGCGGGCGGTGGTTTTTTTTAAATATAATTATGTTCATCGATTTCTACGACAATTGTAGACTTATTAAACTGAAAACCTTATTATAAAACTGTCCTAGAATACCTCATGTTTTCCTTCGTCACTTTTCTGTGCGATACCTAATTAATTGTTAAGCGGGTCATGTGTGTATTGTTTGCATACGGCGGCGCTGGACAATGCCTGATGGTGCACAATAGTGATGCTAATGTCTGACGTCACCAGCGCCCAGCAGGTTTGCGTGGGCGACTGTGTCGGGTTGCTGCACTTCACCTGCTTTTAGTGTGAGTAGGAAAGTTAATTAATTACGAGGTTTAACAAAAATTATAAAACATTAGTGATGCTTAATTCACCTACGTTTGATTTTAGGCATATGCCTAAACTGCTGGGTTTATTTATTTAGAACATGGAGGACTTCATTATTCATCATTTCAACTAAAAGACGTCCACTGCTGGACATCGGCCTCCCCCAAGCACCTCCACTTCGACCGGTTATGTGCTTTCTGCATCCAGCGGATACCTGCAGCTTTCACAAGGTCATCGGTCCACCTTGTAGGAGGCCTTCCAACGCTACGTCTTCCGGTACTTGGTCGCCACTCCAGAACCTTTCGGCCCCATCGGCCATCAGTTCTGCGAGCAATGTGACCTGCCCACTGCCACTTAAGCTTGGCAATTCTTCGGGCTATGTCGGTTACCTTGGTTCGCCTGTCGATCTCTTCATTTCTGATTCGATCACGTAGGAAACTCCAAGCATAGCCCTCTCCATTGCCCTTTGGGTGACTTTTAGCCTTCTGATAAGGCCCATTGTGAGAGACCACGTTTCTGTACAATAGGTCATCACTGTCAACACGCACTGGTCAAAGACTTTCGTCTTGAGACACTGCGGTATGTGGGACGAGAAGATATCGCGTAGATTCCCGAACGCTGCCCAGCCGAGTCGGATTCGACTATTGACAAAAAAAAAACAGACAAAAAAAAGGAAACCATAGTACCACCAAGTCAATTACAATTAATCCTCACCTAAAGACTTATAATAATAATTTATGGTGTGAGCAAACAAACACATCGTCTTAATTAAAGCAAGAAGCAATATAACAAATACATATATAAATACTTGGTATGCAATTATATTAAATAATAGAGAAAATAAATAATAAACCTACCGTTACTTGAAAAATTTAACAGCAAAAATTTTAAGGAAGGATTTTTTTTAAATTAACCTATAAAGCTTTTAAATAGGGGAAAAAAGTTTGTATGGAAGTTTCTCAGTTTTCCCGGGGGAGACCCCGGCGGGCGTTGCTAGTCGATAACATAAATCAAGAAAATAGCAGCACAAGACTTAATGTACCTGTAGCGGCATCAACATCGCCACATACGAACTACGCGTCACACTGACGTCACGCAAAATCCTGCATCGCGCAATTAGAGATTACCACGCAACTAGCATATATGCAACGTCCTGATATCAACCGTCGGGCGGTTGCCCACCAGACACAACACCCGTCTGGTCGGAGGATCCTCCCTTTTCTATGGTGGATGAGTAAACTTAACACCCTGTTCCTCATGCCACCAAATACCTATTATAGACAGATCGCACCAGTTATCCCATTATAATGATATATCTACCCATATTTACGTACACATGCGGTAATATACCGACGATTGACATAATCGTTTGACTATTGAAACCTTGTCATAACATTTTAATTATTTCATCTAAGTACAGCTCGAGTGCGGCGCGCACAACGTTGTTTGGTTTACACTTACGTCATAACATTATGATGGCTTTATATCTATGTAACTTCCATTCAATATTCTAGATTTGCTGACATAAACTAATAGAAAGGAAGTCGACGTTATGCCTATCTATTGTGGTCTTGAATTCGCAAAATATTACTGTTACAAAAGATCATTGGTGTGTGATTCAAGACCTTTCTCCTCCATTACCGCTGGCCCTGTTGCCTACGCCTCTGGGAGGCCTCTGATGTCAGCGGCAAACTAGCTGTGTGGTGAAAGTCACCGCAGGTGATCACTCCCTCACTTGTAGGGAGGCCAAGTCTCTCTTCCTGCTGAGCGTGAGGCAGTGCCTCCACTCTCCTGCCACGGCGTGACTCATGACTATACAGCCTCTTCTTTGCTCACTCCTGGACATCACATAGCTTCCATAGCCTTTAACTTACATCAGAACATTTCCTCTCCTGAACAAAATTACGTCCTCCTGTACCTGTTCATCCTAAGATGCTACAGCCCCGTTCTCGTTCCTGTCCTGCTACCGGCTGCTGGTCCTGCTTCCTATTCTTGTCTCCGAACGTCCGGAGCAACGAGAACCTGAAGACTAGAACTCCTTTTTACATATTTTTTATCTTAACGTGTGACCGGCTGGTCGACTGTTCATCCACCCCGGCTGGACGACTGTTCATCCGCCCCGGCTGGACGACTGTTCATCCACCCCGGCTGGACGACTGTTCATCCACCCCATCTTTTTTGTTTAAAGTATTATTTTATGGACTTTACCTAAGTTTGCTTTTTTTCGACTGCAGTTTTATAATATCCCAGTTTCTAAATAATTGTATGGTTCTTTCAGCAACTGACTTTTTGACAACTGCAGTCCCATATTGCCAAGAGGTTTCTGCAGTCCTGTGGTTACAAGCCAAAGCTCAAATGATTGCGAAACACTGCTGTAAGGTAATACAGCTCGTCAGATCAAGATGAGCGAGTATTTAAATAAAGTTGTACATAAATTGTCATACTCATTCTATACACAGTTTATTGAACAAGCCTGATACACACGTAACTTGGTTGATGCGGTACAGTCATTGATGTTTTTGTTTTGCTGTTATATTGGTGAGGGGGTACAATAGTTTTGTATAGAATTCGGGTACGCAATATGCTAGCTTATCTGTATAAATGTTTTTTGCAATACCAACACTAACTCAGGGGGTTTTGATTTATTTTATTTTTATTTTATTTATTCGGGAAAACAAACAATTACACATTAAGAATTACAAAGAGATAGGATACAGAAATGATATAAATGTGAAATCAACCACGTTCTCCACAGATACACAATGAGACAATTTGGTAAATTATTAGACTAACGTTGTAAACAATAAAAAAAAGGAATATTAAAAAGAGGAATACAAAAAAAACAAAAAAGGAATATTAATAGCATAGTATCATCATAACTTAGTTGCCAATAGTGCCGCGTAAGTGGAACAACAGTGTCACATTATTTTCTCAATATGTTAAGCAACATGAGTCTAAACTTTCCTTGCGATAAAGCAAACAGATCCAAACTGCTGAAATTCTTATTAAAATTGCTTGTCAGGCGACGAAGAGGCGCACGCAAGCCGGCGTACGACTGGTAGTAGTGGCGAATACAATGAAATGAAATGAAATGAAATGAAATGAAATCGTTTATTCTGTAAATAGGATATTAAAATCACTTTTACACGTCATATAAAAAAAAAAAAAAATCTAGATGTAGCCGACATTTCCTATCTGACTACCCCTGAGAAGAAATGGCGAAACAAACTCAGGGGTCAAAGTCTCTTTTAAAGTCCAGACATAATCTTGGTCAGATCATGTGAGGACCATGTAGATCCGTGTCTGAAATGGTCTTTTGAGGAAAGAACCACGCAAATTTGAGCGGACCTGACCAATCAGTGTAAGCATTTGTCAGTAATCGTGCAGCTCAACTCAAAACTTAAGGAGCTCAACGACTCGACGAACAGTACCAAAAAAAGGACATTTGGGTAGGCCGCATAAAGCGCTCAAAATATCAGACCATCATTAAAACTTAACTGCGAAAAGAAAGGAAAACATTTAAAGAAAAAAAAAAAAATGACCCACATAGTGCTCACATTCACAATAAATTAAAGTAGTAAATATAATACTTTTCAAAGTAAACATTCATGTAAAATTGTATACAATATTCTGCAATGTCAATATGTATATAAAATCATGCATAATAATTAAAATGTCAAGTTTTATCACAAGGCTAGCAGAGCGAGCAGCTCAATCCCAAGCTTTTTTGTCCTCTAAATAATCAGAAATCTTATAGTACCCTTTTTTACAAAGTTTAGTTTTAATACAGATTTTAAATCGTTTAATGGGTAAGTTCCGAATGTCAGTAGGAAGTTGGTTGTAAAAGCGTATACATTGACCCATGAAAGAGTTGCCTACTCTGTGGAGGCGAGTGCGATGTACAGCAAGATTGTGTTTATTCCTGGTATTTAAACTATGAATATCGGACATTTTCTTAAAATTTGATTTATTTTTGTGTACATATAATAGATTTTCAAGTATATATATTGAGAGGCTACAGTCAGAATATCTATTTCTTTGAATATTTCACGAAGTGAATCTCTTGGACCTAGATTGTAAATGGCTCGAACAGCCCTTTTCTGTAAAATAAAGATATTATTAATGTCCGCACATGTTCCCCAGAGAAGGATCCCATACGACATAAGACTATGAAAATAACTAAAATAAACAATTCTGGCAGTATCTACATCAGTAATCTGTCTAATTTTTTTAACAGCATAGGCGGCCGAACTAAGCCTTCCTGACAATTCGTTCAAAAACAGGTCGTGCGCGCACCTCACGTCCCTGGCATGTTCTGGGAACTATATAACACAACTTGTTACCAATGTCTGAACAATCATAGAAGTTATTGCATAAGTCATACAAAAATGTAGTTTCAAGAAAAGTACGCCTTGAACTCAAAGAAAGCAGATTATATTTTATAAGTAACTCACTATAAGAGAGATAACAACTTTTCAAGCAGCGATAATGCATAGATTTCAAAAATTTACGTTGTATACTTTCTATAAACTCAATGTATTTATTGTAGTAGGGGTTCCACACAGGTACTGCACATTCTAATTGAGACCTAACTAGTGATCGATAGAGATTTAAATATGTAATAGGGTGCTTAAATTCCGTGGCTGATATCATCACAAAGCCGTACATGCGATAAGCATTATTAACAATTTTAGTAACATGTGCGTCTAAGTGCAGTTTATCGTCAAGTAATATTCCCAGGTCACGGATCAAACTCTCCCTTGACAGAGTTTCACTGTGTATTGCATAGGTATATTTAAATATATTTTTATTTTTAGTGAAGCTAATACAACAACATTTAGGGATACTGAGTTGGAGTTTGTTTTTAGTGCAATAATCTGCAAGACGAGTGAGGTCTTGTTGAAGCAGTTGACAGTCAAGCATAGTTTTGATTGGTCTAAAGACTTTAAGGTCATCCGCATACAGTAAGAATTTAGAATTAAGAAAGCACATGTCATTTAAAATCCACTCTACCGATTAGGACATGTCATTTAGAGAATTTTCGCAAAATATTAAAATAATAACACAGTATCTAAAGGACCCATATAGGTCTCTTAGCAGATTTGGCATTTAATTGCTTTTTGGGGTTAAAAGATTTTAAACGTTAGCCGAAAAACCCAACAACATTAAAAGGGTAATTAATATGGCTTAGCGTTAATAACGAAGGTGACTTCAAAGCTACATCATACAAACACTTATACCTTGCCTTGACAGGCTCAATAATCATCACCATAGTAATTGACTTGGTCTAACTTCCAATGAATATTAATTATTAGTCGTTTCCGATATTTTAAAACAAATGGCGATTATTCTATCCGCGTGCAGTAATTAGTATGAGTGGTTCATGCAGGCCGTTACTATGAAGGTTGGCTCGTCTGAGCTGAATGGAACAGTAGGCTGGTTATCTTGCGACACAGCTTGAGAAGGCCATGTGGCAGAAACCTGTTACTTTTTACATGACATGGGATACAAATATAATATGGAGTTTTCTTGAGTAAAGTAGGGTTTACAAGTTAATAAGTAATAAGTAGTCGACCAATTTGCATTTGTAGTTGGAGAATTAACCCTGACGTATGTCGATGTATGGGAGGATATGTTTTTCAAATACAATGTTAAGTTTGTTTTTGAGATAAATTCATCCCAACTACGGAACCCTTCATTGTGCGTGGTCCGACACGCACTGGGCCCATGTTATTCTTCAAAACTTTCTTAAACTTCCTACTTAGATCTATTTAATTTTCTTTGTCTCTATGGTATCTCCTTCAGTAATCGGCTAAAAATACCTTGAACTTAGCGACATTGGAGCTTGAAGTTAGTTATTCATTAACTCACTTTCAGTTTCAGTAATACTTCATCACAATAAAAGTTACTCAAACAATACTTCAAAATAAAATAAGTCCGAGTAACCACAAATATTACGTGTTCTTTAAAACCGATCTTTGCGCCAGCCGAACGGATGGGTGGGCGATTATCAGAAACGAGTGATGTCATCGTCTTAAACACTACCTCTCCGTGGGATGTAGACATTGAATCAGTTTCGACGGCCTAGGTTTAAGGTCTTAGGCCTTTTACGACTGAGACCAACGCCTACTTTCATTTGTAGCTCCAACATATCCTACTTTGAGTGCAACATGATCTGAAGTTTGACTAAAACCTCACTCATGTTGTTGGACATGAGCTTAAATATTTTATTTTTCATTATCGATTCAAAAGTGGGAAGAAGCTAAGGCAATTTGAATGTCACCGTGTTTGATGAAACATTATGGTAATTTAAAATTTACTTCAACTTAATTTTGTAGCGCTAGCTTCTTACCAACCGACCCCTTTTACGAGGACTTTAAGAGACCCAATAACTTATAAGCACACAGCACTTAAATAATATGAACACATGCAAACCCAGGCTGCCCCTGTCGTAGATATCGCTTATGTATGACTAGAACGGGCGCAGCCTAATAGTTTACTCCTTTAAGGGTGACCTGCAATAGGTCACGGCATGATTGATTTATTATGTCGACTTCTACGTGATAGACTATAATCTAGCAAGCTAAGAGACTAATAAACATTTTTTCCTCGGTCAGTATGGTAATCCAATACCATAAACAATTTTACAAGGCGAACGAATTCCTTAAATTCAATTGGTCCAGTATGGCAGTTGTCAAGCATCTAGTGGCCGTCATGTTGGTATTTTATGGATCTTATCGAGGCCGTGCGACTCTCGGATCTCATGATGTAATAGATTCTACTATGTAACCCCTGGAACCTGCTTCTGCCGGGCTAAAGGGACGAAGATGTTACACAGTTACTTACAAATATTCTGAATTCCTCTGATATAATCTCGTCATTTGATTATCTGTATTGATTTAAGTTCCTTATGTCGGAGTGAAGCAATCACCTCGTGTTCCATGAAGGGCACGAAAAAGAGAACACAAAAATATCCACAGTAAAAGTCCCGTTACTCCGCAAAGGTTGACCTCGAGCCATCAATAACTGATAATCATCTGTGACAGTTTGTTCTTCTTCGATCCTTCGGTACCTACTATTCGCAAGAAATCAGAAAACAAATGATAGGGACCCAATTTCTTCGCAATATTCAATTGTTTAGCCGGATCAGCGGTTTGTTCCGGTTTTTTAACAATGGTCCGGCCTGTCTTTGTCCAGTATCGGCGCTGCCACCGGCCATTGTGCACTCAAAACCACTTTTCGATACATTATTGTCTTAAAGATTATCTTATGGAACATTTATCTTTTTAAGATTACTGTCTCATGAATCATAACTTTCATCAGTAGTATCTTCAAGGAATAGTGATTTCAGTGGTATTCTAATAGGATTCCGATGTGTTCCGATCAAGTTCTAGATCAGGTTCTCAAAACTATAGTGACAAATAGTAAAACGACCGATAGTCACAAAAATATGTCGGTCGTTACCCGTAGCCATAAACGCTGGCTGTCGGAGAACAGGCTTTTATCGCATCAAAATAAATAACACACTTAGACTAATTAGACTCGTACATGTGTGTATTGTGGCATCGCTTTCTCGGAACGCGTTTTGATAAGTGTTTTATCTTTTAGGGCACGAAAGCCTGCGGGAGAGGGTTGAGGGAGGAGTAGGAGGTGCGCGCGCGCATCCCGCGGCCGAGCCAGCGCGGGTCATTTCGCGGCCCGCAGTGATCGCTCGGACGCCGACCGCGCTGCACGCCACGTCGACCCAAGCTCGCACGCTCAAAGCCGCACCACGCGAAAAAACACAATAAAACCAATTGACCCCGAGTGACCCCAAAAGTGCATACCGAGCGGCCGACACGAACGAAACGACTTCGCGAATACACAGAATAAAAACAACTAACACTAACGCTTTGCAGTAACACGTGAGCTTTATTAACTGTTATATAAGTTATAATTAACATAAAGGTGGAAATTAAACTGTGCATTGGAAGATAGCTGAGTTTTGAGCGATTGTTTAAAATTTAAATGGTAACGGGCGAGCTGTATTAGCGGCCGGTGGCTGTGCTCAAACACAGGTAAGTTTGACTTAAGTTTTAAATTACGATCTCATGTTTCGCTCAGCTGAGCGCTACAGATGGCTGGGTATTTGACAGTTGTATTTTTTAAACGTGTCCACGCATAAATTAAGGAGTAGGCTCACGTATTCATTCAAATACAGCATACAACTACATTTCCTTAAAATTTGATATATGTATGTTGCACGAGTAATATCGACGTAATAATTCAATGAGTTGGTGATTGTTTGCTTACGCTGGTGTTTGTCTCTCCAGCGGAATGCGCCGGCTTTGTCCCGTGTGTGTTGTGAACTGTTGTCATCATAACAAATATCATTGCGTCTAGGTGTGCGGTGGCAGGTTCGGATGCTCTTGTTTGCACACCTGCTTCTTGGATTCTTGTACCTACTTTATAATCTTTGCCGTCTCATAAGTTACCCTTTATCTAAGCCCGGTATTCCTTAAGTTTGTCATCAGTAGCTGTTTATGTTTGTACGACACTTGGTCGTTGTAATCCTAAATAAACTAGTTATGGTCTTTATCACCTATTTTGAGGGACATACATAATGCGTGTGTGTTTGTTTTTAGGAGGTAACTCTGAGTCATCATTAAGTTCTTTGAGTTTTTTGTTGTTTTCCTGTTCCTTTATATCTTTGTCTCCATAATTTTGAACCTAGATGGAACTATGTACTAGGCTTGCATTAGTCACTGCCTCTGCCCCTGTTTTTAATATTTCTATGATGAGCACTAAGTCTAAAAAGCCACCCACATTTGATTTCATTCTAGTTACAAGTTTCTGTGAAAGAGGAATTAGAGGAGTTATAAGAGGAATTTAAACAATTAGGTTCAAATAAAATTTAATGACTTATGAGTTATGAACTTATTACGACTGACTTATGAATACATGAAACCACCCTCAATTCAACAAAAAGACAAATGTACACAAGTTCATCTATTCATATTACTTGAATGGCATAAAACTCGTTTATAAATAACAAGAAACAAACAAACACGAATCAATGAGCACTGCAATGAGTCAAACTACATCACACAGGGTATGACATTCATAAGAATAACGATGATTCGTTTATTGTTGAAGTAAAATTCACGACTCCTACAATATAGGTACCTACACTACCTATTACTTAAATTACTCAGATGAAACTTAATCAACAAAAAAAAAACAACTCTCTGATGACATCGAAGTCTTGATGACTTCGATGTCATCATATTAGATTTTTTTCTCATAACTCATCTCAGCAAGAAACGGCAACAGATAAAGATATGATAATTTGGTAATTACGTACATTGAATCAACTTTACTTTGGGGAACCCCTTGATCCGGTCAGATCAAAACCTTGGTAAAAACTCTATCACTTCATATTCCTAAGCAAAATTGATAATGTTCAAAGGACCACTGCGGACCAAATACATCTACATGGTAGTCTGCCGTACGTACATATAGCGTACCTGTGCGGCGGGTTGCAATCAGGTTCTCGAAATAATCTTACGCGATGTTGAATAACACCGTTCCCACGCAGCCATTATTAAACGAAACGAGTTCATAAACAATTATTGAAAATAATAATAAAAGATTCCGTGTTATGAATGAAAGTGAATTTGATAAAAGTGTTTCGGATACTTCCTTAATTTCAGTTAATATTGAAATGATAAACAAAAGAATTCCAGTGCTTTTCATCAGAACGAACACCTTTTTGAGTTGCGCAATATTAAAAGTCCTTCAGTCCTAACCACTAACCACATGTTATGGCAACATTGCAATTGTTATAATATATAATCAAAACGTCAAGTTGAGTCTATCGAAAGCAATAGTGAAAACAATTTTATAAAACAAATCTAATGCTCTTCTGTTATTCAATCAAAAATTTTATTACGTCCTTGGTAATGAAGTTGTGTTAGGCTACCTCCCTCTTCGTCTTATACCAACCGTAATCTGGACTTCTGGACCATAGTCTCTTGAAGAAAATTTTGAATATGAATATAGTAATAGTTTTGAGTAGAAGACTAAATGAATGATGGATGGATGAATGGATATAATATGACGACAGATGATTATATGGCTAGATAGGAGGTGAGGTGACTAGTTCACTGACTAGTTCTATTAGCCGTGGTACTGGACTACGGCTAATAGAACTGTGTAGGAGATGAAGAGACATGCAGTAGGTACTCACCCCAAATAAATGGTGATCAGGGCAGGAAGATGACGATGAATAGTAGTCTCGACACTCTCGACAAGCACAAGTCTTCTTTGGTGCGAAATTCCATGAAACGATTACAGACAGTTGAGGTTTCACTCTAATTAGTGGATCGCAAAACCTCTTCAATTTCTACCTACGCTTGAAAGTCCCCTAAGCCTTATTAATAAAAGTAGTAATTATAATAATTACACGTGTGATGTGCAGGCCATTCACGATGAACATGACATCATCTTTCTGAAATCCAAGGCTTTGCTTTTGTTAAAATATATTGTTTACTTTGAATGTTTAGAGCATTCACTCAAATGGAACCAATTGGTGTTCATGTGTGTTCTTCTTTGAGTGCAAAATGTAAGATTGTAGTTAACTGTGCTAGAACTGGCTTCACTTAGCTTTGCTCTGACACTTTCTAAGTTATTCTTAGATTCATGTTTGGAAGTATTAGTTCACAGTTGAATATCATGGGTGTGGTTAATACTTAGGTTATTTTTCGCAAACTGTTAGTTCTTTATTGAGCATCTTCAGCTTTTCTACAAATAATGCCTTGCGTAATACTGTATTTTTTGAATAAGCCTACTTATACAACGTGTTTTTTTTATATCCCATAACTCTAGGGTATGATTGAGGCCATATCAAAGACTCAACTGGCATATGAGTTATGTTCCAATCCTTCGTTATTTTTTTTTTCATTTTTCATACATAATAATTCGGCAAAGTCACGATTATTAATGTAAAACACCCTTACGTGAAATATGACAACGTCAACAAGGTAGCTTTCCCTTCACTAGGCTGCCGCCGGGAAGCCCCGATACCAACATACCTACATATTTTATTTTACTATTTATTTTACTACACTACTGCGAAGTTTGGCAACCTCGCAAAAGTAAAGATTCGTCATACTGGTGACAATTTTTGACCTAATTTAATTATGATTGATGATATCTCCGAAACGATGCATTTTTGGACCACCTATTCTAGGAGTTTTAGTATTATTTTTACCTACAGAATATAACCCTAGAGTTATGGGATATCAAAAAAAACAGGTTGTATACCTGATTTTCCTTTTGAGATGGACTAGGATTTATATTGTCGTCGTTGCGAATATCGGCCCATAGGCTTTTGAAATCTCTATTATTAATGAATTTGTCAGTAATTCTTCTTGAGTGCTCATTGTTTTAGTACCGCAAATATAGCGTGTACACTGCCTTAAAAGTGTAGGTTTCGTTTTCAATATATTTGTCTGTCTGTCTGTGTGCGTATCGACTGGTTACATGTTGACCATGACATATTCACCGTATACAGTGATTCAACCGTATTGTTGGTTTTGCATTAAATGCGGTAACTTCTTTTTTAACCGACTTTGCATAAATCTTCACAGATGTTATGTATCATTTGAAAGTAAATATTTTCAAAGTACATCCTTTATGGGTCCATTTTTTTTTTGTCACAAGTTGGTTAGATCTCCGTTGGCAATTACCCTAACTTAGGGAACTCCATTTTATGTTTCGATAAAACCTTTTTAATTTTGTGTTCTATCTTCGCAAAAGCCTTCTCCGAATCAAACCGATATGGCACATTATACCTATACCAGTTTTGCACAATAGCCGATAGTCACATGTAACCTTAGCAGACAGTGTTTATCTCTCGTAGAAGACAAATGTCGCAAGATGTCTAACGCAACAGTTATCGCTGCACGAATGCACGTGTCGATCGCACAATTAACTATATCTTGTTGTACACACTCATCACGCATATTTGGGTTTTGATTCGTTGTTAGATTCAGTTGAGGTGAAGCGTTGCTGCTATGGTTATATCTTTATTATCTTTGATGAGTGACCATTTAATACCATTCTAAATACCGAATTATAATGTTTCTCTAGCAATTAAAATATATTTATTTATTTTGTAAACATAGGGTAAAATTATATAGATGTTATATATAAAAAAAATGTTGGTCCATACTATGTCCCGCGAGAAGGCAAGGCATACAAAATACCAATTAGAAGGTAGAATGTCCTGAGAGATGACTAACCTTTTTTTTTTTTTTTGACGCTGGGAAAAATGCATTACGCATGCCCACCCATCGGGGGATGGGAGGGGTATGTGGGACTCCCCGGAAAATCCGGTATACCCACTAAACGACCCACCGGCGCTCCTACCTCGTCTGCAAGGAGGAGGACTGGGAATCCGGCAGAGCCATAACATCCAGTCCCCCGCTGACGACCGCCCGCCTTGCAAGCGGGCCCGACACGCCCCCTAGAGATGACTACCCTAGTCATGTCTATTTCCACGTGAAGTTGGAAATCAATAAGCAAACAGCCTATATTTGTGTAGGACGGACTGCAAGTAAGCCTGCAGAAATGCTGACTAACGTAGACGAAGTCGAAGCCAGACAGAAGGCATGTCATGTGCGAGGCAAATTGTAGTAGTTTAAACGTTGAAGAAGATCTGAAATGATAATTGTATTTACATATTTGAATGTATGACCCCATTGAGGACCCCAATCCTCCCACGGAACAGAACCCACTTTGTCCCGACAGAACATTTAACACTGCGCATCCTATTACTAGACTAACGACTATTTAGCCACAAATTGTACCTAATTAAGCATTACAATTAATTAGCGCCGTATCATGTCTAATTCGATGCATGACATGTTGAGTGTGCTCAGCTACTGATATCGAGCAGTACAAACCTACCTGATAGTGCGTGGTGGAGTTTACCTAAGTATTGATATGTATTGGACTTGGCTTTTGTTTGTCTTGTTTATTGCTATGAGTCTATTACTAATTACTGTTGGTATTGGCTGTCTGTACGTTTTTAGGGTTCCGTACCCAAAGGGTAAAACGGAAACCCTATTACTAAGGCTCCGCCGTCTGTCTGTCTGTCCGTCTGTCACCAGGCTGTATCTCAAGAACCGCGATAGTTAGACAGTTGAAATTTTCACAGATGCTGTATTTCTGTTGCCGCTATAACAAAAAAAACGGAATAAAATAAATATTTAAGGGGGCTCCCATACAAAAAACGTGTTTTTGTTTTGCAATTTTTATAGATAATGGTACGGAACCCTCCGTCCGACTCGCACTTGGCCAGTTTTTTACTTAGTAATAAAGTATACGGTGGACACGTGATTTGAATGATTGTTTGGGATTTTTTTTATTTTTTTAAATCTTTATTTGTTTATAGAGAGTTTGATCAGTATGACCATGCCACCCTCATAGGGGCATTCTACATCTACTTATCTACGCTTAATACCTAGGAGTACAATTTTGAATAATTTTTTGGCTGCACAGCGGTACGACCGCTGAGAATTCCCCAACTACAACCCAAATACAATAATATACATTATTGTATTTGGGGATTTTTTTTTTTTAATTAATGTAATCTTTATCTTATTTATTGGTAACATCTTTTATTAAATAACTATAATTTACATTAATAAAATTAAATCAAGCGCTAACTGGGGTCATAATTGTAGGACTTTAACAAGACTTAACAGGCTCAAATAGAGCAACATGACGTAATGGATAATAATAATTAAAAAAAAACAACCTAAACAAATCAAATAAGAACCTATACAGATAAATACATCAACATTATTACAACAATCTAAATCAATTTGTCTACTTGACATCAAGCTAAACCAACACGAACAAAATTAAATAAAAACTTTCTAACAACATAATTAGTATACAATGAAAGACCCCATCACTGAGAGACAACCGTGGTAAGTAGCCATGATGGCAGCCGTAAGAAATGCCCCGCGCTTCCCGCCTCAGTGCGCAAGCGCATGTTCACGTGCGATCCCATGGTGTAATGGGCCCATTAGCAAGCTGATGAGCTTTAATAGTGGTTCAGCGGGGAATGAGCGAAGTGAGATGAGCTATGTGACGTTCATTCAATGTATTGAAGACTCGGTTTTGAATTTCGACCATGTTGTATGGGGACGATTTTAGGGTCTATAAAATTCAAAGAGTTAAAAGTTTAAAAAACCGGCCAAGTTCGTGTCCGACCACGCACAATGAAGGGTTCCGTAGTTAGTATGAATTTATCCTATGAACAAATTTAGAATATTAGAAATCATGTATAAATTGCTCATAATGTAGTAATTTTCCCTCATAATAAGCAAATGTAAGTTTGAACACACCATATTGTGTCATGTTGTTTTAACACCACAGACTACTTATAGGTTGTTCTGTAATTTATAAGTAAATAACTATATTCTGTAGTTTTTCAAAATTTTCGTCTCAGTAGTTTCGGAGATAAGGGAATGGTAAATTTTCTTAAATAAAGTGTATATTTTAATATTATTATAAAATATATCTGAAATCCTTACCACAAGCCCTTTAATTTAATATGTCACACACAAGGCACAGATTGCAAAACTTTTTTAAACGGTATTTGACCCCCAAACAAAGGTGACCCCATATTCAAAATTCATTTATTTACGTTACACGACCGTGGTTGGGTCACAGAAATTCATATGTAAGTATACCAAATTAGATTCGGAACAAATCGGCTGTGACAGACGGACAGACAGACACTGAAGTAATCCTATAAGGGTTCCGTTTTTTTCCTTTTGGGGTACGGAACCCTAAAAACTGCGCTCCGCTCCCACCGCTCATAGACAGGTAACGAGGACATGAAAGTACCTACAGATAACTACGAAAGCCACACACCACACACGGCGTACACGACAGTCATTAGACGATACATGAAGCACATGCGCAAGCGCAGCACATGCCTTGCATACTGTTATGTCGTCTAGCGAGAATACTTTCAATACATTCATTTTGTTCGAAAATGCTATCATATACTAATTTTAAAGTTTTAATTGATTTGAAAAACGCTCTGATTGAATAAAGAAAGATCAAATCAAATCCCATAAATGTAAGATCCCAATGAGCATTTCGGAGAGCTGGCCGACCCATCATTGATTTCAAATTAAATATTTTGCAACGAGTGAGGTCCAACTTCCAAGACTTGAGTGCGGTCGTCAGTCACTTCGTTAATTTTCCACTTCCTTAAACTTTGTCCTTCATTGCTGGTTTAGACCTACCGTTATCGCTTCCCATCGGCTGCGGCCGCGCAATCAATCACGCGTCTAACGCGAACATTACGCGTCATTACACGCCCACCATACCGTTGCATGCAACTGAATAACTGATGCAATGCCATTACCACCACTTAACACTGCCGAGGATTTACAGGGTTCTCACAAGAAAACAGGGAAATTAGATAGGCAGGTAGTTTTACTTATTTTGGCAAAATATCACTAAGTACGCGGAAAATCAGTGCGGTGTTTCAAATCAGCCAGTGGAACACTAAGCAAAATAGATAGATATGAAGGAAAATAAAAATAAGCAACAAAAAAAAACAAATATGAACAGCACAAATTTTTTTTTTTCGGTTTGAAATTATCAATTAACTTCTCCCGCTCTGGGCGGTGCTCGAGGGCGTGTCAGACTTTTACTGACTAAAACCCACCCGTGTTCCTTGAGATGCCTGAGTGTAAGGGCCGCGATATCCCTTTCGGACAAACTCGCAACCCTGGCAGGCATTGGCCCTATCGGACCCCATCAGTTGGTGCTGACAACTCTTTGAGGCGCGCGTGGAATACGACGCGCCGTCGACCCGGGCCTGGTCCTTATCGGACGTTGAGCTACCCATCGCTCACCATCCGCAAGCCCGCGCCTACGGTGGCCGGAAATCGGGCGTCTCCTGCGGTGACTAGGGGCGCGAGGGCGCAAATCTTGCCTCTCCCTCACGCGTTCCGCCTCCTCGTTCGCAAGCATTACTGCTTCGCAGAAGGAGGTGACGGCCGCCCATGCACTGTCACTCCGAACCATGGCCTGAACCAGGGCCGGACGCGAGAGATCGCCGCCGCCGATCGCATCCGTGAGGACACAGTGGTGCTCCGCCCAAGCCGGGCAGATCTCCACCGTATGCTTCACCGTGTCCTTCGGGTGATCCACACAGTGGTGACACCCGGGCGTTTCCTCCCGCTTTATCCTGGACAGGAACCTCCCAAAACAACCGTGTCCGGTGAGGACCTGCGTCAGGCGGAAGATCAGGACGCCGTGGCGCCTCTCTAGCCACTCCTCAAAGAGAGGACTTATCGCCTAATTGCGTAACACAGTTTGAATCACAATCGGAGTGATTTTGAAGTATATTGCGAATGCTAGAGAATGGGCAGCACCGTTCTCTATACTGCGATCGCCAAGTCGCCTGCCAAGCGTGGCGATTATGGCAACCCCCCCCCCCTTTGGGGGAGGCCTATGTCCAGCAGTGGACGTCTATCGGCTGAAATGATAATGATGATTGCATCATAATGTTAGACAAAATTTTCTGCTCAACAACTTAAAACGCAATGAATGTTGTTGAACTGTCAAATGAAACCGATTCCTATTGTACGTGTGTTATGCAACTAGCCCGCTGTTCAAAGTTAATGAGAATTTGGAATGTCTGTTTGTCAACAAAATCGGGAGGCGTTGTGTTAAAGATTTAAAAAAAAAATGCAGCTAAGAGGATGTAATATTTGTTGTAGAAGAATCTTTAATCACACTCAGTTTTAGGTTCCCTATCCATTGAGGAACCTATTTATTCATTATCTTGTGCAAGATAAAATACAAACCTCGTTTGAATTATGATTTATTGTAGTATTGGTGACGCATTGGTTTATTAGGTACAGTACCCCAAGTGTAAGTTTGCAAGAGAGTAAACGTAACTATTTCGTTTGCGTTAAAATTTGACCGATAGATCATAATGCTAAGAGTATAAGAGTGAGAATAAAAATCTTAACGCAAACGCGCTAGTTACGTTTACTCTCTTGCAAACTTACGCTCGGGGTACTGGTATCGAATTATGATAACATAATAAAACTGTTCGGTGCGTGTTTCTGAGGATAATAGCGATGTAATATCCTAATATCCCAACCACGTTAGGCAAAATGGCGAAAAACTAAAAAAAAAATACTTCTTAATATGAAACTGCCAGGAGCTGACAAATACTTAATCAAAGTGCATTGACTTGATGATCAGTGACAAAGTTTTTTTTTTGCAATTGCTCGCGCTTTTCCGTTTTTTAAATCACCTGATGTTAAGTCCGAGGTATTTGACTCAGACTTGCAAAGAACACTATCTCCCTTATTTAAAAACGTTACTTAAAGTTAAAGTTTTTGACGTTAAAGCTACGTTTATAAATATATGTATATGTATTAAATTAAGTTCATGAGCCTGTTCGTCATAAGATTTTCCTTTATCAGTCCGACCGATACCAAATAGCTTAAAAGTACAACCCTTACATTGCATTGGTTACAAGTTCCCAATACTTCGACTACTGGTTACGACGTAGCGTCGTAGCGTCGTAGCCCCGGGAGTGCTACGACAATCCAACAATCCCTTAACTACTCAAAAAATGTGACAAAGCTAGGTTCCTTATTGGATTCCGCAACCAGACTTACGGCCGAACCCAATAACTTATTTTCAGTTAAAGACAGATCGCTATTGATGATAGTCAGTATACTTATATCTATGCTCGGATGGCGTCTCACAATCATTGATAAAGGCTATCTATCTAACGAAAACAATAAGTAGGTTTCTCTACTTCGCTCTCCCGTGTGTTCCATTACAACCAACATCACTTTAAAAAACAACTTGTGTAATTAGGATTATATTAAAACTTCTTTGTTTCTTACTTCTAAATAAGTTACTGGATTAAGATATAATTCTGTTGAGCCATATTTGTTATGGCCGCGAATCAAAATACAACATGTTACTGACCTGCAAATTGCAAAAAACGTAATAAAATTTGAATTTCGCGGGCTACCTTACATTAATGTTTTTTTTTTTTAAACTTATTTCATGTTGGAATGGTGCTTGCACAGGGGGTGTTAGTAAGGGGGGGGTTAAATTTCTGTTATTTTTTGCCTAGGGCGCACCGTTTTCGAGATATTTGAATTTAATTTTTTTTTATTACTTTAAATAAAAAAAAAACATCTATGATCATTATTGCAATTACTAAAGAGTTCATTTTAGCTTGGCTACTTTACGTTTATCCCTGCAATTCGGGGAATAGCCAAATCTGCCATCTGTAGTACTGTCCTGTCAAACAAATCGTATATTGGGACGCATACTTTGGCATTTTCATACAAAGAGATATCTGTTGTAGGCGATACACCCTCCCATCAGTAGATAGCGTGGGCCGGTATGATTCCTAGATTATTGGGACGTTAAAACCATCGATAGATATATTTTTATATCTCCAGTAGGCCGAAACTGGTGATATATAGGTTATCGGGTTCGGCCGTTAGAGGGCTAGTTGATAGCGCACACTTTTTGTCTTAAGTTGTACATAAGGTGGACTTAAAATGTGTGTTAAAAGCATGAGAGTTATCTTAAACTTGTCCAGAATATTTGGTTTATTTGCGCAGACCCTGTGCAAGGTGGCGCAGGATCATTTTGGCGGCAGGAGCGCGACGATTAGTATCGAACTGATGACGTCACCAACGCACGCGCCGATCTAGCCAACAAATGGGCCTCTGCCGTGGACTGCATTAGGCGGTTGACCATTTTGATCCTATTTTACAACACAGTTCTATACAAACAAAATCATGTGCCAAACATCCAAATCCTTTTAGTATTAGGATAAATACTAATGGTTTAAATACTATCATGAATTCATGCAAGCCTAGTACAGTGTGTACGTGTTGTGCATGCGACGTACTGCGAGATAACAAGTATCCTATGCCCTAAGTCAGGTCATGGTCTTCCCTGCCAAATTTCATTCGTTTTAGCGTGAAAGTGTAACAAATAAGCAAACAAAGTCCCTTTTGCATTTATTATATTATTAGTTAGGATAAATAAGTGTTTTTATCAATGAACAACCAGACTAAAATTTTTTTTAATGGGACCAACAGGAAATTGATATTATTGATTAAATTCCCGTTCGTCCCAACAGTCCCACTGTTCGGTTGTCCCACTGACGGGAATGGGACGAACGGGAACACACGGTTTTTGCTACTCCATGATCAGACCCTGCAATGATTACCATCTATCTATAACCTAGGTATTCATTGAGGCCATTCCAATGAGCCCCAACACGACACCTCTGCTATAAGTTGGTGAGAGAGTTGGGCATCCTGCAAATTCCAGATGACGCTGCGTATTCTAATATCATTGAAGTAACAGAATACCAAATTTCGACTCGATCAGACAAGAAAAGAGCTGTTAATCTTCAAACGGCTGAATAGATTTTCTTGAATCATAGCTGAGAATACTCTCAATCAAGTCACCTTTCTAACAAAACAACAAAAAAAAATCGGTTCGGCCGTTTAGCAGCTACGATGCCACAGACAGATACACAATCATGTTAAACTTATACAATACAATACAAAATACAAAAATGTTTATTTCAATATTACACGATGTACATACATTATACAGTTGGTGGCGTCCCCTTTTAAGCATATAGATGCCTGTGCCAGGAGGCGCCGCTCCTTTATCTTACTATTAGTGTAACATGTTATTAAATAAAAGTTATTAAACAAAAGTTAAACAAAGGTTACTCGTATTAAACAAAAGTTAAAAGTTAATTAATTTATTATTATTACTTTTATTTAGTCTGTTAGTGTGTGTGTATATGTGTGGGTGCGTGTGTGATTATGTGTATGTGTTTATGTGAATGTGTTTTAAGTGTATGTATGTATGTGTGTGTGTGTGTGTGGTTGTTTTTTACGGAAAGGGTTTTACCTTATATTTAGTAGAATATTCTCTACTTCATCGTAGCTTAACTTGTTTATCCACTTAATCAGCAACGATTTGCATTCTTTGTATGGTTTAGTATGTATACCAATTTGTTTATAACACCCATCTCTTTCCGTCGGGGGTTAAAACAAAAGGTAACACCACAATGTCCACAATGTATGATCATTACGTTAATACAGACTATCTCTATGTAAATAAGGCTTCTAATTTATTGCACGAATTAATTAATTTTCAGTAAATAAACGATAATTTTCAGTCAATACCCTCATAAAACTGTTTGGCTGTCCTACATCGATAACAGTATTTGTCAAGACAGAAATTCGCTGCCAATAAAGTAATTAATGTTTGTTTTCGTTTTCATTTCTTTTTGTTATATTTGATTATGTATTTGGGAATAGAAAAAAACAAAGTTAGTTAATCGCTCTTTAATTTTGATTTTAATCACTTAAATATGTAAAAAATTAAGAATTTGCATATTCGATGATCACGTCACTACCTATAGACAGGAGATGATCACGTCACTACCTATAGACAGGAGATGAACACGTCACTACCTATAGACAGGAGATGATCACGTCACTACCTATAGACATGAGATGATCACGTCACTACCTATAGACAGGAGATGATCACGTCACTACCTATGGACAGGAGATGATCACGTCACTACCTATAGACAGGAGATGATCACGTCACTACCTATAGACAGGAGATGATCACGTCACTACCTGGCAGGAGATGGCAATGGCAATGTTAACATTCTAGGGGCTGGGCTATAAATCGTCAACGTCGATTTATTATAACATATTGGTATTTTAATAACATAAAACTATTCATGTGTAGTGTCTACGTGACTGCAAATAATATCGAAACACATAATTTTATTACGTACTAGCTGATTGTGACCGGCAGCGGCGGCGGCGTCGCCCGGGTGAACTTCATGTCTCTATCTCCATTTTTATCGAGATTTTCCATCAATTTTTAACTTTATAACCAGTGAATTAAAAAATATTTAATATATATTTCATGCAAATTGGTAGCACGACACTAACTAAACCTTCGGAAGTTTCGGTTTCGGAGGCAAACAACGAAAATACAAAGCCAACAAAGACACCGACTTCCGAATTTAAAGTAATTTTTCACTTCGTAGTATTTTTTTTTTTGGAAGTCGGTTATTTTTATTTTGTAAAAAGATTTTATTTTTCACTTTTTAGTTGTGGTAACTAACACCATTCACGTTCACTAATTGGGAAAAATACGTATTATTGAAGCTACCCAAGCAAAGTTAATAAAAAGCTCCTCCTCTTCTAAGAGAAAAAAGAATTTCCAAAATCAGTCCACAATTGACGAAAATAACGACGAACATACATAAAAAAATGCTTACAGATGAATCGGTCGAGCCGTTCTCATGTGATGGATGATCTTTCATACGTGCAGCAATTGATTTTTATTTAATAGGTTGGGGAAAAAGTTTCTTCGCATTTATTAAGAAAATTCATAACATTTTTAATATAGTTTATTTACATTTAACTAAAGTATGTAGGTACCATTTTGTTCGATAACTTTTTGCCATCTTGTAGGTAGGGACATGATCCCATTGCTATAGAAATTTTGGGACTTCTGATCAAAATGCCGCGACAAGTGGTTTTGGCAGTCCTCTCGTGATGTTAACCTGACACTGACTAAATAATTCTGAAGAGACCGAAACAGGTGGAAATCTGAAGGTGCAAGGTCAGGACTACACGGCGGATGCATTAACACCTCCCAGCCAAACTCTCTTAATTTTTGCTGAGTGGCTAAAGATGTGTGAGGTCAGGCGTTATCATGATGAAAAACCACACCCCTTCTGTTGATTAATTGCGGCTTCTTGCTTTAATCTCATCAGTTGTTCGCAGTAGAGTTCAGAATCGATGGTCCTGCCTGGTGGTAACAGCTCATAATGAATAATGCCCTTCCAATCCCACCACACACACAGCATCACCTTGTTGCGAGTTAAACCGGGTTTCGCCACAGTCTGTGAAGCCTGACCGGCCTTTGACCACGACCTTTTTCGCACGTTCTTGTCGTTCGTGATCCACTTTTCATCACCAGTTATCAGCTTCTTCAAAAATGGTTCGGTTTCATAACGTCGTAATAAAGAATCACAAATGAGTACTCGGTTCATTAGGTTTTTTTCAGTGAGCTCGTGAGGTACCCAAATACCGAGCTTTTTTGTGTACCCAGTTTTTTTCAAATGTGCCAAAACTGTTTTGTGGTCAATTCCCAGTTCTTCAGCTACGTCGTAACTACTGATATCTTGCTCCACTTTTTCAAAAATGGCATCCATTTTATCCGTAATAGGGCGACCAGAGCGACGTGCATCTTTGACATCAAAATTTCCGGATTGAAAACGCTTAAACCAAATTTGTGCTACTCTCACAGACACTGCACTAGGTTCATAAACATCGCAAATTTTTTTCGCGGCTTGCGTTGCATTTTACCTTTTTTGTAGTAAAATTTTAAAATGTATCGAATTTCTTCATTAGATTCACTCATCTTGACAGTACGAAAAACAAATGAAAATCACACATTTTCCTAATTTGAATTTGGAATTATGTTCTTTAAAATTTAAACTTTCAATGATACCAAAACCAGCCAGATACAAATAGTATAGCCAAAGAGATTTTATTACAAGTTCATACATACTACTCGTATAATGCGAAAAGACTTTTTACTCGTACCCAACCTAATATAGTTTGTTTATATCCAAATATACAATCCAACCTACACACTGCTTGTTCTCAAGTTGGATTTTTTGTCCTGGCGATGTGTTTTGAATGACTAAGTTTATATTATATCTACGTAGGCGATGTCATTCATTGAATCATGCATATTATGTGGTTCATCTATTAATGTCACTTTTTTTTTTTTTTTACGTATAGTAGGGGGTAATATGTATATGCTTTATAAAAACATTGAGGACCACTTCTGTACCAAAAAGACTGGTATTTAATAATTTAACCAAAAAATGCAAAATATTTTGCAAAAAAAAAGCAGCCGCATCTGTGCTTGGACTTAGCGTGGGCGCGCGAGTGCACAGATCGAGCGATTGTTTCATCAAGCGCCCCCGCGCCGATTAGCGCTGTCGCGCACTCGCCCGCCCGACCGGACAAGTGTCGCTCGTCTGCAGCCCATCTTAGCCTAACGTTAGTGTCCGGGACAGAGCGGCAGGAGACGCAGCCTCTGTTTTCGATTAACATTGGTGAGTGATAGAAATATTATGCTTTAAAGTGAGTGACTTTAGGAAAGATCAGCACATAGGGACGTAAGGGTATAAAAACAAAGAAAACTCCATGGGAAAGTTCGTAAATATGTAGTTAGAGCATAACATATTTTAGTGTATCAAATGAGGATAAAGTGATCGTGACCAATCCTTAATTTGGGAAAACTTGGGAAACTTGAAAATGTGCACCAAAGTAGGAAAAATTCAAAAATACGTACTTGAAAAGTCTTTAACAGACTTTACCTGAGTTTTTCAAGCTAATTTATCAATTAGTGTTCTTTGAGACAAATAAACTAAAGCTATTTGTTTAGTCAACTTTGTGAACTTTAATTTACTTTATACCCGTTATCACTAACACTAAGCGATATCTATCAATTTAATACTATAAGGCATTACATTAAGGTGTCACCTAGAGTGAGTGAAACCGGGCGTTAGTGTCTCACATACTGCTCTGGCCTCTGCCTTACTGGCCCATATTCACTTAATCCGGCCAAAACACCGGATTAATCCTTGCGTAGGTTTCAAACCTTAAGCAATAATATAATAATGGGTTTAAATAAAAATGTGAAGTGACATGAAAATTATTCGTCCATTGTAAGGATCGTCTCCCAAATTGAGAAAAAAACTGTTTTAAAATCTATGAGTGTGGGTTTACTGGTGGGTTTAGCATTAGTATTGTCATCTGTTACACAAATATTGTTTTTTATAATTAACATCTGAATTCTTTGGCCTGTTTCGGTTGAGTTTCCAAAACAGAATACAGCCTGGTTAGAATATTTGGTATTTTGATGAAGCCGTCGAAGTGAGCAAGTTATAATTATTACTAGCCTGTGGTCCCACAGCAGGGCAAAGGCCTCCCTTCCCTCTGTCCACGTTCCCGATGTACTGATTGCGCACCTCCTTTAAGAAGAAGTCCAGCTCATCCCGCTATCTATTTCTGGGCCATTCTCCTTCTAGCCATGTTAGTACTTCTTATTTCTGTATGTGATACTTCTCATGGGGTATTTTGCATTGCTGTATGAATTCTCAATTCGTTTAATAATCACCATCAGCCGTGACTTCGTTTAGCTGCACTATTTATCCTGACAGCTTGGCAATTGTCGAGTCCTGTTATACACACTTCGTAGTTGTATGCTTTACTTCTGTTCAAAATCCAGGTACAAGTCTTGCGCCTCTATTTTCCTTACTTGATCCGTTGGTTACATTGATCCCTTGATACCTCCTAACGGATTGAATATTGTAGATCTTTTTATTAAATTCTGTATGAGCTCCTTGACAGACCTTTGGACTAACTCAACCCAGAGAATATTTACTGATTGGAACTTTAGCTTCTGCTGCCCTCATGGACAAATCGACAACTACATATACATGAGTCATCAAAATGATCTTGTATCATTTATTAGTACGTACATTTTCCTGTTAATCACCGTTTGATCACGATAATATGTATCGCACAGAGGGTCTTTATCCAATATGGCGACAGAATAAGGCATGACTTCATCTCCTCAAAGTCATATGTCTTCCAAAGCAATAAACATTCAGCTTCATTTACTAAATAGTTATTTTTCCTTTGTCGGGATTTATATTTTCTGTAGTGAAGTCATTATGCCTGTTGTCGTTAACTGCGATTGGAACTGACTTACCGTCTTTTGTTTTTAGTGGTTTGAACTAATTACGAATTAAGTTCGCGGGACATTGACTGTTGTCTTTCAGAAAATAAGTAGGTAAGTAATAGGACTTTGGTATATTTCTTATCGTCATGATGATTTTCTTAATTCCAAACGATATGACATACGAAATTATGTAATTTTGTACGTCAATTTTATTATTTGTAGATATTGAAGGTAGATACTCGATATAGTTTACCCAATTAGTACTGTATTTCCTTCTGATTTTGATGTTTATGTTTTTTAATTACCATCAGGTAAATATAATACCTACTAATTAGATAAAAAACAATTTATTTATTTTTCCTCATAGTTTTGTGGAACAATTTATTCACATCAATGTTTCATTACAAACACCAAGAAATAATATGTTTAAACGCAAATAAACATTGATTCGTAAAAATCATCGGAATTTATATTAGTCCACATTATTTTTATCGAATTCCCATTATATATCCTTTGAGGTAAATGCAGCTCAGCCTATATTTGTATCAGTAGTAACCAATTAGTATTGTTACCATTTATTTAGATGTCACATTTAAACATTCCTAGGTAGTTTCATATCTTCCGTCATAATTTTAAAATAATAATCATAAGCTCGTCCACTTCCTCCTAGATTTTTGTAGAATCCGACTTTGAAGCCATCATAAATCAAAAGTTCCCACTGCACACAAGCCACAAGCTTCATCTCTGTGAGAGGGAGTGGGCCGTGATCCACCACGCGGGCCCAGTGCGGTAGATGTCACAAGTCTTCGAATGGGTCGGTTTCCTCACGATGTTTTCGTTCACCGTTTTGAGAGCAGTGGTGATGAAATAATGTACACAAAGTAAAGCGCCTGTCAGGGATCGAACCTACGACCTACAACTCGTAAGTCGCGTTCGATACTACTGAGCCACCACTGCTCTCCCTGCTTTTTTGTTTACTGTGTACGTTTTTCCTGTATATCTTTCCATTTTCCATCATTTGTATCTGCTTTATATTCAAGAACATCTCTAATTCTTCTGTTGTAAATGTTTGTCTCCAAGTGGACCTCCAAATCACCTTCATACTGCAAAGATGCATGTATCAGTATCTATAGACCATACAAATGTAGGTACATATTAAAATTAAAATTTTCATTGTCATCCTTAAAAGGAGTTTTAAAACCATTGTAATCCCTCCTCTTGTGGAGAAAAAGCTTTACTTGAATGACGTCACTGTTGGCTAATCCTTGACACTAAAGTCTGAAACCTGTCCTTATGACTAATAAGTATATTTACACCAACATTTATAAACTACCGCCAGTGTGCGCGTGAGTGTGTGTGCGCATTGAACAAACGTTCGACATTCTGTCAAAGAAAATTATGTAAAACGGGCGGTTGTACGTGTAGCTGTGGTTTTTATAAAATAATAGTTATTATAATGTCATTCTGTCAAGGGTTGTTGTTATTTACGAATGATGTTTGTGAGTGATAAAAGTTAATTTGCAAGTGTACAGGATTAAGTATTTGATAAGGACAATGGATATTAATTGAAATATATTACTGCTTCATTAATTTCAAACACTTGGTGTTATTATTTTTCAAGTAAGTGGGTATAACCTTCAGTAGTTTGTTAGTTCAAGATAGATCAGCTGATGAGTTAATTGTGATGTGATTGATTTTATTGCTGAATCCGGACTCGTCTTTTAAGAGGTATAAAGGATTCTGTTTTTTTATTTTAAGAAATGACTCATGCAAGTCATGTATTTTCTTCAATACGGTCTCCAATACAATTATGTCAAGTTTTTCATATACCTACTGTATTTCACTATAGTAAAATTAATTAGATATTGTGGCGATCGATATGTGTCGAATTTGGGGAACAAATCTATTAAAAAAAGTAAATACACGGTAGTATTTACTTTTTATGAAAGGTTGAAGAATACATAAGTAGTTTTGTTTAGTTTTTGGCAAAACTGTTCAGTTTGCGACTTCCATGTCAGTTTATTGTCGATATGCTACTCCTAAGATTTTTGCCACTGAGGTTGTGTATGCTGGTGAAAATGCATGACTTTAGTTTTTTCTAAGTTCATAACTAGATTATTTTTACGAAGCCAATATATTATTGTTTTTAGAGTAGGTAAGTATTATTTATTTATTTTTCCGTATTTGATTTTATCGACGCATGCAATTAAGGCTGTGCTGTTGTCCGCAAATAATGTCATTGCTTGATGAATTTGGCGAGGTAGGTCATTAATGTAAATTTAAAATAATAATGGGCCAAGGACACTACCTTGCGGAAACCTATATTTAATTACTCTTCCATCGGATAAATATTTAAATTCGTGATTAGTTTTAGCACATATTCTCGATATTTCTGTATATTGTTTGCGATCCATGAGGTAAGATTTGATTAGGATAAAGACCGTTGCATCTTATACCGGATTTATAGAGGGAATTAAAACCTCCACAACTAACAGACAAGTTATCCAATTCCTTCCAACCGAACTACTTACCTGCCCCACTTCAAACCCAGACAATGGGTCCTTCGGAGCGTGCACTGCGCAGCGCTGGTCAATGGTCAGTTCTCGCAGACCGGCTCCTGCGCGCCACGCCATGAAGGCTACCCGTGAACCAAGTGCGCTTGTTTAAAGAGAATGTAGGCTGCTATAGTTTTGATAGGCAAGAGTACCTAATACCTACAGGTACAGGGTAATATGGGGCAATTTTAATCCGTTTCGGGTAGCATTGCAATGACACCCTTGATAGTAATGGCTTAAGGAGGTAAATAAGAATTTGGTTTTGCTATACGATTGTAACCACCTTCAACATGCCGAATCATACATTCAAAATTTTCAACTTTTCGCGAACGGTTTTCACTTTTTTAGGCGATAGATATTTATGTTTTTTTTTCGATTTATATAATAATTACGTACAATTTCCTGGGTTTAATTTAAAACATGCAAGAGCTGAGAGAGGTCTTTTACTTTCAACTGTAACTTTTAGCTAATTTTGAACCGTTCTTGATACATAACATAGCTAGGAGCTAGCTGTCACAGGAGTTTATTGCAGGTGAAACAGATTCACACTATCGAACCATGAAAGTAATACAGTCAACGTCTCCCTAAATCTTATTAAGTAATCGTAATTGAATACTGAAAAGCTGTTGAATATTTAGGTACGTACTATATTATGTAGACCTTACATATAGTCCCCCACCACGTCTGACCGTCTGAACGCGATAAACTCCAAAACTACTGAACAGATTTTCCAACGGTTTTCATTAATGGACGGAGTAATTCATGAGGAAGGTTTAAGTGTATAATTCATTAAGGTTTTGTGTAAATTGGCTGAAATATGACGATTATTGTTGAAGATGTCGGAAAAAATCATGTCTTATGCAACAACGGCACACTCTCTAAACCTATGTGGCGCTAACACTGTGGGTCGTAATATGGGCGTAATTTAAATAACTACAGTTTTCCCAAATCTGCCCTAACTAATAATAACCCAAATATTTCTGATAGAAATACTACCATCAATAATTTCATAACTTCAGTGTTGTGGGACCAGCAAAGGGATTGCAATAATAGTTTGTGAGCGTTTACAGATAAAAATCTTACCTATATAAAAAATAAACCTAAATTGTAAAACTGTATGTTCTGCTCCCATAGACAAACCGTGAAAACGGTTTTGCGGGGCAGTCCTTAAGTCAAGATTTTTGTTAACGTTGTTTTTAATAAATAAATAATAATAATAGGTACATTGATGTGCAAAATCGTCTAAAATAAGTATATAAAAATGACCAAGATTTTGTGAAATGTGAAGTGAAGTGCCAAATACAACTGTTTTCGCAATTTACCTGTGGAAACGGACTCTTATTATCATTCAAAACATTAGTGTGAAGTGCGCGTCCACCTTCAGTATAGTTTCCCATTAGAAAGTCTAGCCGAGTCAGATGTAGTGCATGTTTTGAGAAACAAGCGGCGCGAGCGCAGGCGTCGCGTCGGGTTGCGTCCGCCAAAACATGCACTCTGCAGGTTCTCGGAAAACAGACTCTGTGGGTACAGATCGACTCTGAATCAGCAAACCACCAAACCATCATCCATCATCTGATCTACTTCCAAACTACAAGACCACGTGCATAGGTATTTAAACAAAATTGTTGTGGTAATATACAATAATTAAAAAAAAAAAAAAAAAACCTTTAATTGACGTACCACTTAACCCATATTTAAAACATCTTTAAATTATTTGACGATACACACAAAATCACACATAAATAAGTAATAATAAGATCTAGGATTGGTACTTGAGAGTTGGGAAGAAGAAAATTTTAATCATAGCAGTCGTTTACGCAAAAACCAATTTTGTCTCTATTCTAGTTTCGAACTTCACCATTGTCATATATTGGAAATGTCTGAAAACGACAACAAAAGAAGAAGTAGTTAGCTGCATGTATTTTGCAGAACAGTTAACTACTTCTTCTTTTCGAGTCAATGCACAGGTACTTTTTCAATTAGTTGGGCCCAGTGGGTTTAGTAGATTAGTTGACTGCTGCTTATAGGCAGGCTTTAGTAAGCAGTGCCCGCCTGGCTCTTTAACTGTACCCTCTATCAACTTCACATAAATACGTTGCCGGGATTATAATTGTAAAATAACATAACAGCACATCACATACCTCTATAACCCTCATACGCAGAAATGTAATTAATGCCAAAGCATGTGTCGAAGCATCGTGGATTCGTGGGACATACTTATTGTGGTTTATTTAAATGCGCTATGTTATGCAGTGGGAGATACCGACAGTCAGGTTGCTACTGTAACTGTGATTGACCGATTTCAGACACGGATAATTTTAGCAACAGCCGGAATTGTTCGAAATTGATAAATATTCTTGGATCTTTTGGATTACTTATCATAGTCATCTACTTCATCTCAGTCATGAGATGAAGTAAATTACTTTAAGTTACATTAAAGTTTCAAGAGACAACACAGAAAATGCATATTATAGTCATAAAATATGCATTTTCTGTGTTGTCTCCTGTTAATGTAACTAGTTCCAGTTTGTTTTCAAATTTTTCTCCATCATTGATCCATCCATCCCACCAATCCCATCGTATCTGTCTCCATATCTTCTGTGGCCTTCCATTGGTTTAGTAACGTCTTAGAGTTGATCCCCAGCAGGGTCATGGTCCCATGGTGCGGCTAAATTAACTCATAACTCCGAACTGTTTGTGGGCGGAACTAAACGCTTATAAGGCGTTTAGCCGCCGTATTAGGAGATGTACCATATAAAGTTTTTTTATTTACCGATCCTCCGAATATCTTCGCCGCTTTAGGAAACCTGCAATGATTTGGGAAGTTAAACTTTAAGTGGTTGGTGTAAGAGTAAATTTTGATCGGGATTTTGTTCGGAATCCTTTCAGTATCGTCGCCAGGTTTGGTAAATTGTTTGCAATCCAGATCTATTTCACAAAGTCAAAGATTGGTTCTCGTTATGCTTTAAAAAGTCGTCGTGCTTTAAAAAGTATATTCTTCGATATTTTCAAGAACGAATTTATCATTTGCTCAAAAGTTAACGCCAAATCGATGCATATTGCACGGTTGACAAAATTGCCCACATCGTGGAAAATCGTTAGAATGTTTTCTCCTTTCACAAAACAATACAAACGTCTCAATAACTGTGTTATTATAAGTGTAGAGGGTTGTATAAGAAGCCGTATTCTTGACATCTCAATGATATTTGAGGCGCTCGAAGAATGCTACACACGACCGCGGTACGCACGCGACTGTTCTATTCATATAAACATACCTAACTATTGACAAAACAATAGCCTGCAATTACCAATTATTTTCACATTTCTAATTACATTACTTTCCCTGTCTTCATGTTTCTCTGTTACTGAATAAATATCACTTTTTTTAGTTTTTGGAATACAGAACCAATCTTATTATTGTCTAAAAAATCATCATCTACCAATTATTTATCTTGCTTTACATAAATCACTTCATCAACAGGTCAATCCTTCTTCTACCTTCATAAGTTGCCTTTACATAAATTCAAGTTCGTCAAACATTGCTCCAAAATATCCCACCTACATTTCTTCCGCCAACATTCAACGCGAACTTTGCCAAGCGATCGGCCGCATCCCACGGTCGGCTAAACCAGTTCGATGCAGGACCTAGGCTTATTGGTCATAGTACATGTGGTAGGTACCTACGTATAGCCTATAAGATACTTGCAGCCTGTTTTATGATAGCAGGTGTGGATGGGATGCGGTGTTCTGATTATATTTAGGTTTTAAATAATTTAAAGAAGTTTGAAATTGTTTTTAATGGATTTCTAGTTAAAATCAAAAGGTGCATTTTGCATTTGGTATCTATAGATTCGAAAATAAATAAAAGGGGAATGTGAATTGTAAAGCTACTGACTAGCAACTGATTTCATGATTAGCATAAATTCGATCTAAAATTATCAGGCCATGATTTGGCATTGTTTACCAACACCAAAACAGTAGTTGTTAATTTTCGCAAATCATTTTCAAATATTCGCACTTGCCTACATAATGTTATTTTATGGAACCGTCTATTAACACTCGAACACAATAATTTGATCATGACTGATCGATCACCGCATGCACAGCCAGTTGGACAGGCGCGGGCGGATGATTCAACGAGTACATTAATACCGTTTATCATGATCATCGAAGGTACGGATCACACAATTTCGAAGCTCGCACTTTTCAAATTCTTGAGTACTTACACGTTCTGCTTCTTGGCGAGAAAGTGAAGCGTCATGTTCAGCAGTTTTGTTTTATTTTCTAAAATTTGTGTTCAGCTGAATATTAATGAGTAATAATGGTGGATTATTAACCATTAAGTGTTCGTGAACGTGCATTGGTGTAAGCAAATGAAACAAAACAGTACAACATCACTTCAAGGTCTCTCAAGAAGTCCGCGTGAGGTCTCAGTAAAGAAACTCAAGAAGAGCGGGCGAGCGGGATCTAACATGCATTGAATATAATTCATTTCATAATTATTTAATAAAAATGTGCAAACCACACGAAGCCATAAAGAGAAAAAAAAAAGAAGATTACCTTCTTTTGTTTTCCTTATACTTATTTGGTTCTACGTGAAGGGATTGTCATTTGTTTTTAGAGTTTTCAACATCCCATTATTAATTTAAACATCCTTGGACAATATAATGTGACTTCATCTGGGAACTATTACTATTACTTAGCAATCAGTAACATGATACCTACTTCTGTAACGCCAACGAGATACAAATCTAAACCACTTATTCAATCAACCCAGGTACGTAAAGTCTAAAATTAATACTGCCAAGGAAACGGAAATGATCCTAGCTAAGTTTGCACAGATGAAGCTAAGCCTGATCTCATGTACACAAAGTGACGTCACTCAGCGGAAGCGAGTACTTTTTTATTGCATGTTATTGTAGTGCTAACATAGTGGGTAGTGCATAAATTGAATGATTTAAAGAATTATTGTTTTTGGTGTTAAATTGCTGAATTGTAGTAATTTGTGGGAATTGTATAAACGCTAGATCTAAGGCCGTTACTCCACTAATCCACTTGCATAGGATATGCGTGTCTTACATATTGTTCAGTAATAAGGATTTAGAAAACAATATGCTTTCGATCTTTAAAAATAAATTCGCATCCAAGACTACTGTTTTAGTGTGAAATAAAAGCTGCCCATTTGGCACTAATTTGTAAACACATTCTACAATCCAATCCAATTCAATAGAATTTTAATTGTAAATTATGTGATCAATTAGAAAAATATTTTTATGTGTTTAAAGCTAAAAGGGTGTATTTACGTGACGTGTCAGCAGATTGGGCGCTGTCAATATTTCTAGAATATTGACAAAACCCTGCTGTATAACTTGGTATTATAACTTATTGAATTTCTGCTTGTTCATAAAAAGCGATTATTATGATTATGAGCATGATGATATATTACATAATGATGTTATTTAAGAAAACATGCATTATGCATTTAAAATACAAACAAACACTTAAGTAAATCACAGCTCGTGTTACTTCGGGGACCTTCGGGCATATTAGGGGTGACGTCACCGGCGCGCGGCGCAGACGCATCCTCTGCAGCGCCTTGCTTTTGACAAGGTCGAACTAATGCCAATATGAACGACATTAATGAATGTCATCGTTGTGTTTATGTTTTGACTGGATTTAGTGTTAAATTAATTTATTTGATGATTATTAAAAACATGTCGTTCTCAGTAGAGTTTTTAATTTGTTTAATCAAGTTTAGTGACGACTCATGATGTATTTATATTTTTAGTGTCCAGCGACGCTATGCCAAAGTCAATCAAGACACTTTATTCTCTAGATGACCCTGAACTAGGTGCTAGCAATAGTGTACTCACAGGTTACTGGATAGGCTTTCAGCAAATAACTGAAAAAATAAAAAAATAAAAAAATCTACACCCGGGGGTTCAGCTTTCACGTTCTTTTTCGCGTCTTCTGTATCTTTGACACAACAATCCTAAAATCATAATTTCTATTTTAAATATTGTATTATATCTTTTTTCTATTATTATTAGTATTTCCTAGTTTCAGTTTAATTTTATTTTTTATATTTAATTTTAACTATACTCTACTCATTGTGGGTAATTTATGTCGCACGCCGTTCGTGTTTGTTTAACTTTTTTTTATATTATGTGGAAAATGTTGTTGGTTATACATTTATACTCCTATCTTAGTTTTAAGTTCTATACCATAACATTGTAATGTGTAACCATTTATTTTCCCAAATAAAATAAAATAAAATTTGCCATCACCAATCGTTATTTTTTTTTTGTAATTAGGAAAGATATCTTCGACAACGACGATCGTCGGGTGGTCCTTTATAACTAAGGTCCTAATTCCTACGGCCTTGCATGTAATTTATATGCGCATAAAATGTTGCCTACAAAGTATACAAACCATTTCGGTAGGCCTTTTGTATACAAATTGAGTGATATACACTTTGGAGTGTGGCCAGCTCGGACCATTGTGTGAACGCCATAATAAGTGGAGGTAGAAATAAACAGCCACTTTTGTTTATATCATGACTTAATAATAGGCTTCCGATAATATGGTCATATAGGGTCTATTTATATCCCTAGACACATTCCTACTTACCTATATAGTTCACATGGTTTACGATAAGAATATACCTACCTCAGGAACCCAGACTTGTCACCATCCTGATAAAGTAAATATAAAAAACGGCCAAGTGCGAGTCGGACTCGCACACGATGGGTTCCATATCTATAAAAATGGCAAAAAAAATACCTTTGTTGTATGGCAGCCCCCCTAAATATTTGTTTTATTTTAATTAAATTACTTATTTTTAAAGTGAATATATAATTAAATATTCTGTGAATATTTCAAGCGTCCACCTGTTCCATCAATATAGAGGAAAAACGAGCAAAAAATCACGTTTGTTGCATGGGAGCCCCCTTAAAAATTTCTTAATCTGTTTTTTAGTATTTGTTGTTATAGCGGCAACAGAAATACGTCATCTGTGAAAATGTCAACTGACTAACTATCACGGTTCATGAGATACAGCCTGGTGACAGACGGACAGACAGACTGCGGAGCCTCAGTAATAGGGTTCCCGTTTTACCCTTTGGTTACGGAACCATAAAAACCAATAAACAATCAGACAAATGCCGAATATTCTCACTTTGCCCTTTCTCCGTGGATGTCCATGTTTCTCTCAAAACAAAGGGTGTACGTCGAACTTCTCCAAAGTACCTAACTAGGGCCATAAAGTGACAACTCCGGGATCTCCTGTGGACTCTGTGTAACTTAACGTACGTGATATATAAAGACTAAGTAATATCCCTGACTAATATCGCCTGCTTGTACTACGTGCTAATTACTGATCTACTGGACCGAATAGGTTATCGTCTAGCGGTAAATTAATTTAAGTATAAACATTTGATATGATATTATGTTAACAAACCGCTGCTCTTTGATCTGAACCCCTACTGTACCTACTGCTACCATTAAGATCAGATCATAGATGCAATCAAAATGATATGCAATTCTAAGACCGACAATTGCATAACCGTTTCCTGTGACATTTAATTAGTTAATTTAACACAAACTAAATAAACAAATGGTTAAATGTCAGACTAAATCCGCTTAACCTTGAACTTCAAGTTATTCAAGTAAAGACACAGGAGTGACTAGAATAAGTTAAACTGAAGTAACTTTCGCTTGGGAGTTTGCCCGTTTGTGAGGAAATCGTCACTTTCCTCTGTAAGCATACATTAACGATGTATCTATAGAAGAGTGTTACAGTCTGAAATACTTAAAGGTCCTGAAAATGAAAAATACCTAAGTACCTGATTGGGATCAAAATTAACCTAGAACGGTATTGTACTTTTTCATCTAGTTGTACTATATAAATTGATGAAAAAGTACAATGCCGTTTTGTTGTCTTGTATCTTTCAAATCTGTTTAGGTTCACGTAGGTCTTTTTATGACAAAAATATCGCCTTTATACATACAATGTATCTTAATGTACCTATAAAAAATATTGTACAACATTTTAAAATAAATAATCATTTATTTCAGATTCTTTACATCCATATTTGTTAGTACAACTGCAAGCTTACAAACTAGTGTTAGTAATAATTAATAGTAATTGGTAATAATAATTTAATTAAACAATATACAATAATAATTGAATTAAATAATTTAAAATAATAATTCAATTCAACGAATAACGGTGGAGTTTCTTTCCCATTCTTCTCCATACGAACCTTTTGGAAGGGGTGACTAGAAACAATTCTATTTTTTTGTAAATATTGACGTTCAAAAGTGCCTTATATGTGCCTATTTGAAATAAACAATTTGACTTTGACTTTATCCTAGACATCACATGACACAATTTCCTTCGGAGAGACCTAAGTAGCTTCCGTGCTGTCTCATTCACAGCTACTACCCCAGATTACCACTATCAATATCCTGCTATACAAAGGCTTTCACTCTCAAGCCTCATCAATTCTGCCCACACCCATAGTTTACATTCAGGGCGCGTAACTGCTACACGCGTGTATCTGGCAGTTCTGCGCAAAGTTCTGCCGGTACCGGATGCAAGAGGAAGCGTGAATCAGGTGTCGTTCTCACGAGGTATGCGGATGACATAGTGATGAGGAATTTCTCTGTCAAATTGTCTTTTTACCTGACTTGGGTTATAAAGGTTCTTCCACTATCACGTGGATTGCACGACGAACTGGCTGTATGGTTCGCAATGTATTGGTTGCAAGTAGACAGCCAGTACAGTACAGTGCTGGCTACATAAGGCCTCGCCGTATTAGACTAGGCATGATGTAGCCGGACATAGGCGATCGTTGATTACTGAGCTGTAATTTCACTTTTCCTCTGGGTTGTTGATTGAATATCAGCTAGGTACTAGGTCTTCAGCGTGTCATTGTGAGTTTAAGGTGGTTTAAAGACTGTTTAAACCATTTTATTCTAATTACTACTATTATACGTTGCTCTAATAAAACATCGTAAAGGAAAAAAACCTACAATGGTTAAGAGACTGCTGACGCTTACAAAAATAAAGACGTGTTATGTCATTGAAAAGGGTCAACCACATTAGTGCTTATTATTGGTTTGTCTTGTCTGAGGTAACTTTGTACAGTAAACATTTAAAGCTTTGACATTAATTACTTGTTATTCATATTTTTTTACTCCATTTCGATGGCAAAAAGTTAAATCCTCCCGTCCAATAACCAGAATGTCCGAACATCAATGCTTAGGAACCTGTCACGTATTAATATTCGTTTGTCGTGTTACACGTATTGTGCTCATAGACTAACCAGGCCGACGATGGCACGAAGAAAAATAGAAAAACCGGCCAAGTGCGAGTCGGACTCGCGCACGAAGGGTTCCGTGCCATTATGTATAAAATGGCTAAAAAATCACGTTTGTTGTAGTATGAAGTATGATCGCATTCACCATGTTAGCCTCCTAAAAAGTATCCTATTAGGAGGTGTAAGCTCGCGAATCTGCAGACGGATTCAGTAACTGGTTCACTATCACAAACTAATTCAGCGTGAGGGTGGCTGTCTTCCTAAAGAAGCTGGCTCTCTTCTTAAAAAGACGAATAAATGCAGCTAAATGCAATAAGCGCTTTAGTTACCTTGCTGTAAAGTTGTAAGAATGAGTTAATAGCGGTCACGATGTAGAAGGCACCTCTACACTTATTCCGACATTAGTGCATCTGTAATAATGTGTTTTAAGTCTCCGAAACAAATACATAACTCCGTAAATCACAATATTGATACAAACTACATACAAACAACCAAAAAAAAAAACTTGAAAACAGCCCATTACCAAACACCCCCGCCAAACATCCGAAATATTTGACGTCCTCAGTGCGTTAGTTACCGGATAGGCATTCAGTTTGTCCCGATCTACGCGACGCGCGTGAGTCACGGTTAGGTTGCGTAGGTGCCGCTGACATGGTGACCAGCCGGAGGCCCTATCAAAGTCCTCTGACTTTATGAGCAGCCCTTACGACCACTGTAGACAGGAGAAATGGACCCAATTTTATAAGTCTGCCAAAATTAGGGTGATTTAGGGTGTCAAAAAGAGGCGTTAAAATTCGGTTATTTAAGAATCAATGCCCCATCTTCTATTGGTTTTTTCTACATCACTTATTTATGACATCATCCAGCGAAGTTATGATTATTTTCTGGATTGTTTAAAAAAATATTAAAACAGGTATCAAGAAAGGAAGAAAACTCGTTAAAGTTACGATAAAGAAGCTGCGCTTATACATCCTTACGACAGCTCGCCCTACATACCTTTATTTATACTTACGTATTACGAACTAGACAGTACACCTATACAATATTTTGACCCCAAGGGTCTTTTCATAAAGTGCTTCAACAATTTGTCACAAATTCAACATAAATTCGTAACTATATGGTTTCGCGTTCCCTTTCTCCTATTGATCAGTTGATCTATGCACGTGAGTCACTAGCAGGTTCAGCGCGGCCGGTCCTTCGCTCGCCCTACCTGAGCCCTGAGTCCTGTGACCTTTAGGACGTGCCTTACTGCCCAACTATAGGGAAATGATTGTGTGACACCTGCATGTAGGTATAGTGCGATGCGACTATGTGGCTTGTGTTGAAGATGATTGTCTTGTTTAGTATATTAACGTTAAGTAAAAGCTGCTTAACTTTTTGTAAAATTAATAGTGTAAGGTTTGAAATAACTTCTTCCAATTTAGTGTGAACGTAAAGGTTAGTTCGGCAAGTCAAGGTTTTTGGCAGTCTTGTCATTTCGTCCATTATGTACAGTAGTTGTTGATGAAGTAATGCTCATTACTAATGAGGGACTTCGCCTTAGCTCACTAGACCAGACAACATCTATCACTCCCATTGAAGATTACCAAACCCATTAACGTCCAGAATACTTGCAACACTGACTACTTAGCCCAGTCCCGCTGTCCTACTCATTTATCATTAGCCATTAGTTTGCTCACTGGGCCAATCGCGGGTGACAGGCAGGCGGCCATTAGGTGACATCATGGGCTTATTGAGACACTATAGCATCTGACTATTAGGACGATAACATTCTGGAATGGTCCGTAACACGTTGGTGTATGATGAACACGGGCGTAAGACACGGTGCCTTCGTCTGGCATTCGGAATTCCTTGTGCATGTGTATAGCCGGTTTATTTAGTCATGCATTTCTCACAGCTGCCTCTTTATAATTTCACGGAATGATATTAAAGTAGGGATCATGTGATACTCCCATTTCTTTGTAAGTGTCCCGAGAATGGTTCTTGGTAATTATTGCATCAATGTGTTCGAAGTTCACTTTCTGTTGAAGGAGCCTGTGCCAGACGGGCGTGATCGCTGGACGCGGTGTAGGTGTAGGGAGGGTGTAATGCCTATCCAGGGTGTTATCCCGGTGTGTGTGTAGGCCTCCCAGTCCAGACGGCGCTGGCGGCCTGCACCTATAGTTCCAGATATCTTCGGGCAGCCTGCTATCTTCAAGAGTTTGTTTTCTCAACACCTGATTACCGTTTTATCTCAACATCGTAAGGATTTGCGTAGGGTCAACCCCTAAGTTATATATTACCTGATTAAAACACCATAGTTTTGTTGCACCCTCAGGAAGCAATTTTGGGACTCTCGGGAACACACTGAAGTTATTTAAAAATGTAAAATATTCCTTGCCGATGACTACGAATTTCAATTTTCTTATGTTTGGTTAAGTTCGAGCCTACTTTACCGTAACTAGAGCCGCTATTTACTCCCTGCTTCAACGTTTATTTTATTAACTGTTTTCATTATGTACATGTTACATGATTACATAATATCACATGATACAGGCACATATATAAGGTATGTTATATATCGTTAGAATTCCTGTAAAATTCCCCATGACCTGTGGTATCTATATCTAATATACCTGTTTTCACTGAAGGAAATTTTCAGTGAAAACAGGAAAAATATTATTATTTTTTAATTTAAATTAGTTTTCTAATCGTTTTTCTCGGAAACTATTAGACCGATTTCTATTTTGATTGCAGATACCTCAGGCCAGTATATAGACCTACAACAATCTAATATTTAGGACGTTTCAAGTATATTTTTCAGGGCGTGACGCGCCCTGAAAAGTCACCTGTTAAACTCAAAAAATTACAAATTACAAAAATAACGATTTACGACATTCAAGCTCAATTAACTGGGTCTATTTATCTGACTAGATACCTAAAAGTTAGGTCCAAGGCTAGGTCTTGATCTAGGTTACCTGGATACACCAAAAAAACTATAACATATAACTATATAGCCCACTTAATTGAGGTTGAAATGGTCGTACTTACGGTTTTACATACTAAACACGTTAAACTGTGGTTTCCCTACAAACCCTATAGCTATTTCTATGTGAATTTAAGTTAATATTCAAATTTCCCTATATAGCTACATATGTGACGTTTCGTCGCAAACCCAGACAATATAACTATTTCTATGTGAATCCAAGTTAATATTTTATAAACATAGCTACATCTATATAACTATATATATGACGTTTCGTCGCAAACCCAAACTCTCTAAACTATTTCTATGTGAATTTAAGTTAATATGCAAATTCCCTATATACAACTACATATGTGACGCTTCGTCGCGAACAGAGCCGTTTGAAGAAATGCAAATTATTCCCGTTCAAAGTGTCCAAAGTTGCAACCGTTACTTATACCATGAGGAAAAAAAGATTAACCACACAACTAAACGACCTCTGTATCTAGGACACGTAACGTAACTAAGTATAAAATGAAAAAAAAATACTTCAATACAACTTTACTCGTTTCTGCCGAGTGGTATCGAGATAAAAGTTATGTCTCCTTATAAGATGCTGTAAGAGGGGCAAGGGCACCGGGGTGGCGCATGTAGACCCTATATGGCCAGACCTTTGGGCCATTGGCCATATGGCGCAAGGATTGAGGTTGAGCTACATTGACAGATGGCTCTCAACAAATGCTTTAGTGTTACCTATTAGGAATGTGTCAATGAACATTTATTAATGTGACTTATATGCTGATCTGAAAAAACGGTTTTTGTTTTATAAACTAGATTTGTTTTATTTCAAATCTGACAGAAAACGTAATTGGCTTATGCTTAGATTTCAGCTGGCAGCCCACTTGTCTTTCCTTGGCTGTGAACAAAATTATTTATTATTTTTTATTTAAATAAAAAATCTCGAGTTTATCTTCCTCTTACCACTGATATATATGATATATATGCACATCCTGATACATCACATGGGTAGCCTCGAGGGTCACCCATAAATCCGGCAATGAAGCCACTGACGTGACTGGATGGCCACTAATTGTGTCGCCAAGGTCCTTCAATTGCACCGCGCGACCAAACGTGACACTCCAGCGAGATTCATACAAGTTCATTTAGCGATCACTTATGTGTTAATTGGTTGTGATATAGTCATGATTTACGTGCTTATAAATATATCTATTTGGCTTGAGGAGGCTGTTGTGATTGCGCATACCCAGATTTTTTATTTGATCGTTATTGTATCATCATAGTTTACCTGATTACGTCAGTAATGCTCATTCAGAAAACTTAGTTCGGTACTAAGTTGTCAGTTTTGTGTTTAGGAACTTTACCATAGTCGGAATAAAGTTCGAAATTCAATAATGGCTCCATGTTTTAAACCTGGGTCTGAAGATAAACAGTGTTTTGTAATAAGGGTACCCCCTGGGTTTCTACCAAGGAAACGTAGCGCGCCGGGATCTGAACACTGACTAGACTACAGAGTATTATGGTTTCTACACACAGAGAGTGAGAATTTTCTGTAGTGGCTGGATAAACCTTGTTTTGTAATAAGGGGGTTTGAGTTTACGTTGGTCCTTTAAGCAAAGTAGAAATCATTATTATAGTCGATTGAATAATGTATCTTTTTGTTGTTGTTGTTTGCAGAATGTCTGAAGGCGACGTGTCGTTGATCCGTGACGAGGACTTACTGCGCCGCATGGTGAGATATTTTATATTTTTTTCGATTTTTACAAACAATGGAAGCAAATTCCTTGTAAACCTACGTGTATTCCAGTTTCTCACTACAACCATTCACAGAAACTTTCAAAGTTCCTGTTTTTGCTGACAATTTAACTGGAGTTGTGCTTTTAGTTTCTTATTGAGCCTCTGTGGGCTGATTTTTTTGTGAGTCCTTCTGTCAACACTAGTTACAGCAACCTTTCGAGAGAGCAACACAAACACATATTGATGAAACTGTTGATATTTTTTATATTTTTGGCTGAAACTTTTGTTTACTGTCAATTAGTGGCTTTAGAATGTATGTAGATCAAAGATTCGGTTGCTATATGTAAATGTAGTGTTTGCAGACAGATGAAAAGCTTGAATGATTGTTTTCTCTGTCCAGTTATTTGGTACTTATGCATGGAATTTCATATTATTATGGTCATGGAAACGATTTTAAATGTTCGTAGTTTGAGGGTAAAATTGAATGCCGTAGATGAGATCTTGAAATTTTATTTATAAAAAAAAACGACTTAAATGCAATTATTCAAATCCACAATATCTACACCATATTTTGACCTCCTAGTAATGGAAATGTAAAAAAACCGGCTACTTGCGTGTCGGACCACGCACAATGAAGGGTTCCGTAGTTGGGATAAATTTATCCCAAGAAATATGTTCTCCCATATATTCCATCTGGAAATGTAAGTCGGTCGACTATTACCTACTCGTTAACTTGTAAAGCCTACTTAGCTGATTTAGTTTTCCATTTACCTTCGTTATATATAATAGGTACTACTGCCATGAATTTTTTACCTGGCAGGGGCTTGATTCTAACAAAAATTTGCACTTTATTACGCAAATTAATCCCTGAATCGAAAAATAGTTGTCACAGATCCGCAATATGTTTGAACGGCCTATACAACGATACACACACATATAAGAAAAAATATCATCCAAATATCATCCCCACTTTACGTGCAAGGGAGGTACTGTAATTATTTATTTTAGTTTACCACTTTGTCGGCTTGATTAAGTGTATACGCACGCCAAATTACAGCTTTCTAGTACTAAAAGTATCTGAGCTAAGCCGCGGACAGACAGACGGACATGGTGAAACAATAAAGTTTCCTTGCTGACTACGGAACCTTAATAAGTGCAAGCGCCTGACAGAAATCACGAGCAGTGTTGTTTAACTTGCATTTGTCCGATAAAAGCGACAGGCGCTTAATTTTATTGCCTATTACTTAAGTACTAATTCTATGTAATAACTTGATTCACAAATTACATATTATATATCAAACATATTATTATGTTTATTTTTTTTTTTTTATTCAAAAGGAACAACAAACAGCTACAATATAAAACATAGAAACAAGAAATACACAAAACTTTTATACAATATTGCAGCCCACAACGCTGTTCACAGATTAACTATAGGATACAATACAGTGAAATAATCGCTACGGTTACAAATACAAGATTAAATTTTATTCTAACTTATTAAATTAACTATCGTGTTTAAGATATAGACGTATTTGTATATAAAAAACTAGAAATGGTACAAAAAAGAAAAATATATAAAAATATTCAAGAAAGCTCCTTAAGTATAAGACTTTTGAATAGCACATGCAAAAATGTCTATGTGTTGAAAAGTCCCATTGTGGGAATCGACCATTCTGCGATCAGGCGACCGCAAGCCAGAGTTGGACTTGCAAGAACCCACTGAAAATAATCTACCTTTCGCTTGTGGACCGTCCTAGGAACCACATAGCATAACATGTTGGACAGTTCAATGCAATCAAATGTATTTCTAACAATATTATATAAATTCATGGCTTCTAAGTACTTACGTCTATTTTCAAGTGTTGCCAGCTTATAATTTGCAAGCAAATCTTGGTATGGCAAATAATATCTATAGCATCTATAATGTATGGTACGCAGGAATTTATATTGAACACACTCAATCATTTCAACAAATGATAACTGTGAAAGTATTTTAAAAAGCCCAAGCTATGTGAACATCACAATTTATTAATGAATCCGCATGAATAAGGGCACTAAATTAACATGTTCACCATTAAATTCCAGTGGCAGCAGACGGAGGACTTTTCCCGAAAGAAAGAGATCCGCGCGCACATGTACCGCCTGCGAGAGGAGCGCCTGCGCAACCTGTACTCGCCCGAACCTACCAGAGATGGGAAAGGTAACGTAACCACTTCATATAATTGTCTTACGTAGTGAGGGTAGTAGGAAAGCGTCTGGTATTCATGGTGTACAAAAGTTGAGCAATAGTTGCTTGAGCAAAATCAAATGTTGCTGTCAACACTAGTTACAGCAACCTTTCGAGAGAGCAACACAAACACATATTGATGAAACTGTTGATATTTTTTATATTTTTGGCTGAAACTTTTGTTTACTATCAATTAGAGGCTTTAGAATGTATGTAGATCAAAGATTCGGTTGCTATAAGTAAATTTAGTGTTTGTAGACAGATGAAAAGCTTGAATGATTGTTTTCTCTGTCCAGTTGTTATTTGGTACTTATGCATGGAATTTCATATTATTATGGTCATGGAAACGATTTAAATGTTCGTAGTTTGTGGGTAAAATTGAATTCCGTAGATGAGATCTTGAAATTTTGTTAAAAAAAAAAACAACTGTTGGATCTGTTTGCTATTGTTGTGATCATTGTGAAAGTTGGAAGGTCATAGAAACTTGAATTGCTTAATTCTTGTTTCACTCAATGAGCAAATGGTGAACCAGTTATAACTATTATGTCTTTTATTTATTTAAGTACGAATACTATCCCTCATTGTTCAACGTGTTGGTGTTTTCTTTGCCTCATACATTACTCCCCTTACTTTACATTGAAAATATGAGTTTATCAGCTTCCCAAGGACCACCAGTTAGCGTAGTTGTGCCCGAATTCAACAGGTAGTGAGTTCAGCGCTGCGCAGGGCCACGTCAAGTCGTTCGCGGACCAGAGCTTCCAGTCGATGAAGAGCAAGGAGGTCCGCGACGCCGGCTCTCCGCCCAAGGAGTTCACGTACCGCGGCCAAGGTGCTGCACGAACCAGCCATACCTAACCTTAACAGAACTAACGCTTATTAACCGGTAACGGTGTACACAGTTCACGATCAGAAGCTAATACTAGTCTCTTTGCAGATCTGAAGGCACTGTCGAACGCTGGATGGAATGTGGAGTCGGAGAACAAGACCACAGACGACGGCCACACGCACGTCAAGTCTGTCAACGCCAACATCGAGGGCAGATACGACGTGGACGGTGGCAAGGGTCAGTTCGCAGCCGTTGACCATCACAAAGAAGCTGTCACCGAGTACCACGATGACAACAATAGCCTGAAACGCAACGAGACGTCGTCGAACACGGCCGCTCGCGAGCACGTCGTCCGCAAGACTGACGACGGGACACAAATCTCGTCGACCACCAGTTCTTCGACTTCCTCGTCCAAGTTCCAGCAGATGTCTTCAACGAAACATGAAACAGTGCCATATTTGACCAACGACGACTATGACCTACGAAGTTATGACACTAACCGCAATGAGGATGCATCCTCTGTAACAAGAAGACAGATCACTAAAAGTAATGACTACGAACAAAACCTAAGGAAAAATGATTATGAACAAAATTTGAGGAAGAATGACTACCAACAAAGTGATAGAAAAAATGACTACGAACAAAGTGTGAGAAAGAATGAATATAGTGTTAGGAAAAATGACTACGAACAGAATGTGACGAGAAATGATTACGAGACTGGAGAACTCGTGTCTAGGAAGATCGATTACCCTGATGACAACACCAGAGTGGTCGTAGAGACGCGGTGTCTGCCTGATGGGACTCGAGTTACTAGCACCAAAAGAGAATTTCGGGCTCCAGTACAAAGCACCCACTCTGAACAATCATACCAGACAAGAGAGAACAAGTCCTACTCCACCCAACAGCGATCTGACGCCAGGGAAAGCTCCAAAATCACTCGACACGTAGTTGACAACCGTGCCACTGACATTGTCGATTCTCAAAAAAACGTTGATGACTATGACTTCAAAAAACAAATAGCAGATTATACGACAAAGGATAACGCAGATTATTCGGATGTGCAGTGCCATGAAACTAAAGTAAACAAAAAAGGGAGCGATCAATCTAAAACCGACGATGACTACTCACAGACAACTCGCCATGTGACACGCGTCAATAAAGTAATTGAATCCACTGATAAAAATGACTATGTGCAAACTCATCAACGGACGAATCAGACCCATCACCGGAAATATGACACAACCAATATCCGCCGTGATACGGTAACGCCGCGCAATGAAAGCTCTGACACTTCTTCACGACGTCATGAACGCCCCGGGACAATAACACCTGGTAATGATCGTCCAGAAACCTTCGAACCACGTGACAGTCGCCCGGAAACATTAACACCACGTGACAGTCGCCCGGAAACATTCACACCACGTAATGAACGTCCTGGAAATTATACACCGCGTAATGAACGCCCTGGAGATTATACTTCGCGTAATGAACGCCCTGAAGATTATACACCGGGCAGTGAACATCCTGACACATTCACCCTGCGCAATAAACGTCCTGACTCGTTTACTCCGTGCAATGAACGTCCTGATACGATCACCCCGCGCAGTGATCGACCTGACACATGCACCCCGCGCAACGAACGTCCTCACACAGATACGCCGCGCAACGACCGCCCGTTTCAACAAAAGGATAACGTACCTCAGCAAACCAGGCACACCGAGGAGAGAGTTCATCACGTTACCAGAGACAAAAAAACTGAAGAGTCTGTAGAGAAGAAGACGAGCACCGATCAGTATCAAACCACGTACCAAACTGATTACCCCCAAAAGAAGATCAGCAATGATTGGAGCCCCTCACACCAGGCGTGGGCAATTACACTGCGTGCTGATACTCCTACTACTACTCGATCTTCGACCAGAGCCTCATCTCCTGGTAGCAGAACTTTCAAGTCAAGCACATCTTCACTAAGAAGCAGTGTAAGCCCTGATAAAACCTCCAGAAAACCATCAAGCCGTGGTGGTAGCCCTAACAAAATTGATAGATATTCGCCGACTCGCACATTCTCTGACAGGCATTCCACTACTTCTACTCATTCCGTTACTGAAGTTAAGACGCACAACAACAAGTATACAAGCCCCGATGATAAAAGACCACCAACCGGTCGTTCTCCAACTAGACCTGGTTATAGCCCTGAGAGGAAGCCTCAAGATCGTCAGAGACCGAGCACAAGTCCGGAGAAAAGATCTCAAGACCTATCCTTCAAACCCAGCGCTAGCCCAGATAGGAAACTAACACAGAAAGGATCTCCAACGGAAAATTTCCCTAGAACCAGTTCTCCGACCCGTCCTGTAGATCGTCGCGAGTCACCAACTAGGCTACGAGCAAGCCCAGAAAGAAAACCAACTGGGCACACTTCTCCTAGTTCGGGTTTCCCACGTACCACTCCGAATAGATCAAGTCCCGACAAAGCCACTGATAGTTTCCCTAAGGATACTTCTAAGAAACCAAGTCATAGCCCAGATAGGAAACCAGGATATCAAATGCCTAATGACAGTCGGCCAAGTCCAACCTCGGAGTTACCTCGAACCACGTCTCCTTCTCGGGCTTACCATCCCACGGACAGTACCAAAAGACCTGGCACAAGTCCTGACCGCAAGCCTGGTTATCAGCCGTCCAGTCTTGCTACTGATATACCTGATAAGCCTACTGAAAAGCAGCCTCAAGATGCTATTCTAAAGAGAGGAAGTGTGAGTCCTGATCGGAAACCGGAATATATGAGACCAACTTCTGCTAATAAACCGTCAGATAGACTAAAATCTCCTACAAAACCATCGGACAAAACATCACCCACAAAACATGCACCCTCACAAAGCCCTGAGCGCAAACCTCAGGACGTCTCTAAAACCACTACGAAAATACAAGCAGATCATTACAAGTTTATTGACGAGGAAACTAAAATGTACACTCGTACTGATAAAACTGACAACAACTATGCGGAACATTTACCATCTGGTCCCAAACATCCCTCTCCAAGAGATAAGTATTCGTCACCATCAAGGGAGAGTCCTAGCAAAGATACTCCTGACTTTTCAATCCCAAGTAAGAGGTCACCTTCGCCTAAAGAGCATGTTACATTTATTGACCAACGTGACCAGCTTGATACGACTCGAGTCAAAAAAACTGACTTTACTGAAGAAATAACAACAAAACATCGTACTCCAAAGCACAAAGATTCTCCTACTGATAAAAAAGGACCTAGGGAACCATCGCCTTCAAAAAATGGGACTTATGATAAGAAAAAGCCTTATGATCGTGACGTCACTGAGGTAACCACGACAACAACGACTAAGGATACTAAAGATGTCAAGATTGATTCATTAACGCGCCGTGAAAAATCTCCCAAGAAAACACCTGAGCAGCCATCGGCTCCCACCAAGAAAGCACCACGAGACAGTGTGTCTCCGGTAAAATCTCCTTCCAAAGACACCAAATTCAAGCATACTACCGACTTTATTTCAACTGAGAGAACTACTGAAGAAGTTAATAAAAATACCACTAAAGAACGTCCGAGGCAACTGGTCACTCCATCTTCTAGCCCTACCAGGAAGCCCAAACCTACAGACACTGAGCCATCGACTGGTCAAAGCTCTCCTACTACTTCTGTGAGTGGTTTTGTGTACTTTAGCTCTCCACGAACTGAGAAGACCGTTGTCACTGACTTGGATGACCAAGAATATTACTCTGAAATACACTCAACAGACGAAACCTCCACGACTTACAAAAGACCTATAAGCCTCGATGTTAATAGATCTCAATCGCCCTCTAAGATACCTTGTAGATCTCCATCTCCCGAGAAACGTGCCTCTCCTTCTAAGGACAGTCTACCGAGAAAGAGCTCGTTAAAGAAACCGACAACTGAGATAACACAGGCGTCTCCGATTGAAAAACCCCCATCCAGTTTCCGTGTTTCACCAACAGAGGAACCAAAAGACTTGCCTGATCATAAAGTGGTGAAAAAAGACCGCCCGGAAGGTTCAGGTTCTGATACTCCCGTTGGTAAACAAAAACCACCTCTAGAACGTAGAGAAACTTATGAAGACCGCTGCCGTAAGATCCTCGGTATGATGGATGATACCACTACAATCGAAACTGTCAAGCAAACGACTTATTTGAAGGAACCACAAACAAATTTGAGCTCGCCTAGTGTCTCCCCTTGTCGGAGTCCTGCTCCGAGAGAAACTCCATTCGAATATCCAACTATCAAGAAAACTACTGACACCAAAACTGATGTCACAGATTTCATATCTCGTGAACAGGAAAATATCCTCAAAACGACCACGACTCGTCGTGAAGATGTTCCTACTGATAAGAAACACAAAACTCGGCGAGGGAGCTCTCCGACCAACTTGCAAGATATTATTATACAAGAAAAAACGATTGTAAAATCCGATGCGACAACTAAAGATACCGAAGTTATAACTAAAACTGTCACGACAAAGTATCCTTCACCAAGACTAAGTCCTGAGAGAAAACCGTCTAAACAGCCATCGGAAGACGTCCCTAGCAGACTTAACATGAACGACGCTCCAAAAACCCGTAAGAGTCCTGAAAAAACCCCAAAAGATTCAGAGTATCCGCGTACCACCGGTAAACCGAATCGTAATCCATCAGGTACTTCTCCAAGATCTAGTTTGAGCCCTGAAAGAAAACCAGGATATGAACCAACTGAGAAGAAGTCTGGAGATAAACAGCCAGAGGCATCTACTCCAGTTACTCCGGGCTATATGAAAATCACATCAGCTGTTTCATCTAAATATGGTACAATGACGGAAGACATCAATGACACAATAACGACCAAAATAACTGAAAGGAAACCAACACGATCGTCTCAGTCTCCGACAAGAAAATCTTCTGATAAACCATTGAAATCAGGTCAGCCATCTGATAAGAGTCTGCAGCGCAAACCTAGCTTCGAACAAAATGCGCCAACTAAAACGAGTCCGGAGAAAAAACCAAGTGACGTGTTTCCACGAGAAACATCTCCATCTAGACCTGGTTACACTAAAACTACAACTTCTATGGTAGTTGAATACGATTCCTCATCTACAACTGAAGATTTAGAGGACTCCAGTTCCACGAAAACTAGGCTAGCTGCTCGTCCTTCAGGGTCCCCTATACGTCAAGTCCCTAAACCGTCAGATGATGCTCCGACTAGACACGCTTATCCTTCCGATAATGGTTCGGAGAAAAAGCCATTGAAGGCTAAAGAGCCTTCACCGTCAAGACCTGGTTACATGAAAACTACAGCCTCTTTGACGTCTAAGTTTGAGACCACGTCGACTGAGGATCTACATGAGACCACTTCTGAGACGGTTCAAACCAGGTACACTTCTCCGCGATCTTCTATTTCGCCTACAAGGAAAACTTCCAATGCTTCAGATGATTCTAGGCCACGACCTACTCAATCTCATCGAATAGGTCAGAACCCTGATCGGAAGGCGCACGGCCGTGAGCAGCCATCTCCAACTAGATCAAGCCCCGAGAAAAATCCTGCTGATAAATATCCACGACATACTTCTCCAAGTAACGCAAAGCCAGACAAAATCCCTCACTATATGAAGACCACCTCATCTGTCTCGACAAAATATGATACTACAGCTACAACTGAAGATGTTGAAGAAACCTTATCACTAAAAACTACAGAAATACGTCATTCTCAACGTCCATTGGATTCATCAACAACGTCAATTTCGGAACCTGAAGACTATCCGCGCACAACTTCGCCATCTAGATCTACTCAACCAACGGATAAGAGTCCTCAACGTAAACCAACCGACGATACCACACCTAAAAGAGCTAGTCCTGAGGAACAACCCGTTGATAAATACACTAAGGAATCGTCTCCCACCAGGCAAAAACCAAGCACAGAGAAAACACCTGGATTCATGAAGACAACTTCATCTCATGTCTACAAACAAGACACAGTATCCGCTACTAAAGACTTCTTGGAAACTTGTAAAACAGAAACTGTTGAAAGGAAGCATCCAACTCATCGTCCCTCTGATTCACCTACTCGCAAACCATCAAAGCCAAGCGATAAGCATGAGCCGGAGTCTGCCTATCCTGGAACTATTTCACCGTCTAGGCCTCATCCATCGAAAAATATTACATCCAGGAAAAGTGTTAGTCCTGATCGTAAGCCGGGACACCAGCAACCGTCTGAGCCACATGACAGAAATACCACTGATAAGTACCCGAGAAAGACTTCTCCTTCCAAGCAAACTACCAGCCCAGAAACTCCTGGATACATGAGAACCACGACCTCTGTCAGCACTAAAGAGGAAACTACCGAGGTTTTCGAAGATGACGCTTCCATTAACACAGAGCAAAGCAAATATCCATCCTCGCCCCCTTTGGAATTGCCCGCTCAGAATATCTCAAAACCTAATTGCACTAATAAGCCTCATTTGGACAAAAGTCCCAACCGCATTCCAAAATATGATGAAACTTTACCTCGAGCCAGTCCTGAAAGACAAACATGTGATAGATATCCTAAAGAAACATCAGTGTCTAGGAAAATGCCAACTTCTGATGAGAAGGAACCTGTTCATTTGAAATACACAACATCTGTAAAGTCTACTTATGATTCCACCTTAGAGGATATTCAAAAGACAACAAAGTCCAAAATCACCGAAGATCACCACCATACTTCACGACCATCAGGCACCTCACCTACAAGAAGAGGTCCTAAACCTGCTGATGGTTCCAAGTCCACTCCTGAACATCCTCGTACGGAATCACCCACAAAGCATCAGCCTGACGTTTCTATGACGAAACCCTTCACGCCTAAAGATAGTCCAACCAAAAGGGCTGGACAAAAATATCCACAGGGATCATCTCAAACTCGGCCAAGCTCTAGCCCGGATAGAAAACCAAGCTACATGAGGCCGACTGCTGTAGTTACATCTAAGTTTGAAACAGAAACTACGGAAGAATTGGAGACCACTGAAGATATCGTAGAAAAGCATCCTTCATCAAGATCATCGGAATCACCATCACGTCGCGCTCCTTATGAGCCATCAAAAACAAAGCCTGGCTACCTGCAACAGCCAGAAGAGCCAAGACAACTCCGCACTCCTTCTCCAATGAAGAAAACCATTAAAGTCACTGAAGTGAGCACAGACTTCCTTATGTCTGAGAGAGAACAGGAAATTTTGGACAGAGTGCAAAAATCTCTTAGAAAACTTTCTCCAGAACGTAAAGAAAGGTCACCTAGTCGAGAGAGAAGCCCTGATAAAGCAACCACCAGCTTGCAAGATATTGATATAACCAGCCATACTGAAATAGATGATGAATGTTTAAATGAAGATTTCAGTGAGAAGTTCTCGACTACTAAAATAACAACTCGTCCGGAAAAACCCAAGGATCAGAAAGTTCCAAGCAAACTCACTACCAGAACTGTTTCCCCAACTAAGAAACCCTTAGGTATTGCTGCGCCTACTAAGCTAGACAAAAGTCAAGATTCTCCGACGAAAATCAGAAGTATTTCACCGAAAAAACCTGTTTCGCCGACTGAGAGGCCGCAATCTCCTCAGATATCAAAGCCAAGTGGCATCAAACCTAAGGAACAAATACCTTCTCATCTGACTAGAAAACCGACGCCTGCCACGGCAAGTGTGACTAAAGTAGAAAAGACAGCAACTGAATTAAAGAAGACTACTAATATTAGTTCTGTTACCAAACAGAATAGTTTTACTCGGACTTCAACAGGTAGAACTCCTACTAAGACCATTCCATCACCGACAGGTCGTCCAGGCGAGCCCGAATCTAAGCGAACCCCAACTCCCAAAGGCATCAGAGAAAGCGTGATCCCTACAAAGAAAGACAGTGATACGAAGGTCATGCGCACTGTTAGCGATATCACCATGAAGTCCACGAAAACATCGCCTCAAAGAATGAAGTCCAAGCCAGAAATAACAGTGAGTGACGTGTCCACAAAAACAACGACTAAGACTACGAAGTCCACTTTTAAAGAACCACATTCAAAATTGTCAAGCAAACCTAAGTCTGCAACCACGCTCAACACGTCCACTGATGAAGATGATATTATTATTGATGTGCAGCAATCTAAATCGTCCAGGGAGAATTCCCCGGATCGAATCTGTCCAACTCCAGTTAATTTCGGAGAAGATGTTGGTACTCCTCGCTATCCTGACGAAGTGAGTGAACCCGATGATGAATTCAACAGACGACCACATCACACTATCCATGAGGCCGAGTCCATCGTTGATGATATTGTTGAAATCTGCGAAGATGATGAGCTATTTGTCAGGAAAACAGATGTCGATAACGTTACTGAGGACGATGAAAGTCTTCTTAGTGTAACCGATAAGGTAACCCGGTTTACAAAAGGCATGGATACAGTGACCAAGCCTATAGATACTACAACAACGTTTAAAGATACTGAAAGAAGAGTGCATTCAGATTTTATTGATGAGAGGTTGAAATCCGATGAGTGCTTACTATCTGTATCAGAGAAAGTTAACAAGTTTGCTAAAGGACCAAGGGATACGAGAGATAGCAAGAGTCCGTCGCGTAGAGTTACCGATGAGTACGACAAGAATACTGTTTATCAAGATGACTACACAAAACTTAGTGTACACGACAAAGCACACTTGTTTGTAGAGACCGCAGAGAACGTTAAGACACCTAAAGTTAAACCAACCCCACAAAAGGTAGAACGTCCTGACCTTACTAACGTTGACGACTCATTAAAGAGTGATGACTGTTTGCTCAGTGTTTCCGACAAAGTACACAAGTTTGTTAAAACAGCTGAGCAATTCTTGACGGAATCCCACGAGGTTGAAGAGAAAGAAAAGAAAATTAAAGAGCAACATGACAAGATCATGCAAAAGATAGTTGACGACGCTGATGATGAGGAATACGAGATTGAGACAACAACTTATACGGAAGATGTAGAAATGACTAATAATAGAAGAACACCAGACTATGGAGACCGTGACGATAAGCCACATAAACTGACGGAAACTACATCATCACTTTCAAAGGTTAAGGATTACAGCAGCCCCAATAAGAAACCAATGGAAAGGACGCCTACTGTTAAAATAACCACTCTCCGCAGTAGTGAGGCAGTAAAAAAAGCCAAAGCTTTATTTGAAAATATTGCAACAACTACTCAAAAAACAAAACAAACCACTCACGCTAAAACTGCAAAATTGACAGACATCGGTGTGATGAAGAAGTCTCCCAAGACTGATTCCACTATTGTTCTACATCCTTCTGTTGAAGATGGCTCTCCTAATGTAACTGACGTGGATAGCGAAGTGGATGCCGCTCCTCATACACCTAAAGACCGTCCCACAAGTGGCACGCTTACACGACCACAATATACTCGTTCTGATGATAAGCCACGAAGCAGTCTATCTTGTTTGACTGCCCAAACGTCTGACGTACCAAGGTCAAAGTCTCCAATGCGTCAAACTGTGGAAACTACTACTATCACCAAAACTCTTATGTCGAGATATCCAGCTTCGCAGAGAGCCGAATCCCCGAGGCAGCGGCCTGAGAATGATAAACCCGATAAGGTTCCTGGATATCTTCGCCCCACAAAGACCAGCCAAATCAAGGAGGAGACAAAGGTGGTCGAAGATACCGAAGTAAGCAATCGACGAGGAAGTGGCAAATTTGGTATAGAGCTTCGAAGGACAAGCGTTGAAAGATCAACGGCGAGTAGCGAACGTCGACGCAGCGTCGAACACCCCTGCATCGAAGACATCTTTGACCTGGACCTCCTGGAACAAATGGTCAGTAAGCACATGATTTGCATGCTCACAATTGTTATTTATGTTTCCATATTATATTTATACTTTTGCTGACTATATTTTAATTTTCAGTTGGAAAAGGTCGTTGGTTACGAACAGAGGCGACGCATCAGATCACAAATTCGTGTTGCTAAGAAGGTAGAGAGCGAACACGTTAACACTAACACTTACACTAAAACAACCAGACAGACCGTGACTACTCAAAAACTGAGGTCTCCTGAGCGCCTACAGACAAGGTCACCAGAAAGGGCTCCAAAATCTTCACTCCATAAAACCACATCACCTGATCGTCACGCCAAAACTCCTCAGAGATCAATCCTTGAACGCACACAACCTAGAGAAAATCAACCAGTGCTTAACGGACACGCTGAGAAGCTAAGCAAAACTGTCATCGATAGACGCCCAAGACCACACAGTCCTGAGAAACCTGCCCCAAAATCTGCACCCCAAACAAAGAGTCCTGTTCGCCATCCCAGTCCGAGCAAGAAGGCGCCTCGAACTCAGTCCCCTAACAAAACAGCTACTCCGAAGCCTAAACCCAACCGTTTCAATGAGTACGCATCCGCTTATATGAAGAAAGTAGGCCTGAGTGAGGCTGACAAGATCAGATTCGCCGAAGCTAAATCGAAGAAGACGGCAGAAGAGAAACAGCGAACGAGAAAACATACAGAAGAACACAAAATTGTAGAAGAATGTTCTACGGCTAAAAATTTTACTGAGAGGACTTCATCAAGGGACGTCATCGAGGTGGTACAAATGAACGGAACTAATAAAAGGTCTCCATCACCAGAAAAGCGTCAAAGCCCGGAACGACAGGTTCAATACTCAGAGCGAAAGGCACAAAGTCCGGACCGTAAGACTCAATACCCCGCGCGAAAGGCACAAAGTCCGGACCGTAAGGCTCAATACCCAGAGCGAAAGGCACAAAGTCCGGACCGTAAGGCTCAGTATCCAGAGCGAAAGGCACAAAGTCCGGACCGTAAGGCTCAATACCCAGAGCGAAAGGCACAAAGTCCGGACCGTAAGGCTCAATACCCAGAGCGAAAGGCACAAAGTCCGGACCGTAAAGCTCAATACCCAGAGCGAAAGGCACAAACTCCGGACCGTAAGGCTCAAAGCCCGGAGCGAATTTACGACCGTACTCCAAGTCCTGCACATAAGCAGCTGAGAACAGAACCCGCTAAGAAAGAGACCATCATAAAAACTGTGTATGAAATTGAGAAGAAACTACCACAGAAACCTGTTCAAGAAGAGAAACCGTCGTGGGTAATGAACAGGAACCTCAAGAAAATTAGTTCGGAGACCAGGACGTTCAGCAGTAAGAAGATAGAGGAGAAGCCAAAGTTCAGAGCTCCTAGTCCTAGTAAGGTGATCACGAAACCTATTGACGTGATCACGTCGAGTTATGGGCCTGGACCAGTGGACTCGGACGGGAAACCTCTCTTCGGTATTAGAGCTTTGAGGAACGGCGCCTCTAACTACCAAGGTAAGCACTCATTGGAATATTGTTTTTAGACAGCCATCCATAATTGGATTGGTACATTCTTTAAGAATTTTATTTTACCAACGGCATTTTGGGCTCTCATGAATTTTTTTCGCAATTAGATGAATCAGCAGGTCATTGTATCCATAATAATTGTTCTGTGAGTTTAATCACTTCCCTTCTTTCACAAATTGTCTTAATAGAGTTAGCGGGCACAGCACAGCAGTGTTTGTTTGTTTGTAAATTAAATACCTTTCGTAAACAAAGGATCTTGAAGAGATAACTGACATAATCACAAACATGGGCAACCTGAACTTCAATAAGTAATACAATTTATAGAGGGGAATGACCTCATAAAGCTGTAAACACGCACAGAGTTCAAAACATCAGGATATATTATCAGATGAAGACGATACTAAGAATAATACCAGTAAATAAAGCTTCAATTTCTTCTTTAAAATTTAAATTATAAGGGATTTAAATATACTGTGGGCATCAAATGTTTGTCATAAAAGTCTTATCAAAAAACGTTGAGTCAGGTTTCGTTCAGTAATTGCTTTTATAATGTTATCGGGGCCAGTCAATTGTATCGGGGTCAATGTTAAGAAGTTGACAACGGTAACACATGACGTCAGGAACTTTCTAGTTTTCGCGTCGATTTTCAGAACAACTGAAAGTTGACGCGTCCTTACTTAGTACTTAAGTAATTAGATCACTAGCGTTCTACATCTTGAATCATGTGATTGTTCACAAAGCAAATGTTAGCTCAGCTGAATGTGACTATTTATGTCTAAAGTGTACAGTAGTTGTCCAAGTGTGGGACCGTCTTGACTGATTTGTTGAATTGTTCATTAATTTGGTGAGTTTTACTTAAAGTTAACTTTGTTGCTTACTATGTCACACATTTTCCATAGTTAAATTCGTTAAGATGTTGTGAAAACAATTTTTGTGTGCATGTTGGTTTATACAAGAGGAGGTGTAAGTGTGTCATCTTTTGAAAATCCATGTCGGTAATACTGTAGCGAAATATTTGTAGTGTAACAAAGATAGAAATCGCAAGACTGCTCCTAATGGCTGCGGGTTCGGTGCCTTGCATTGTTGCCTCGTGTGCTTTGCGACATCTACATTGTTCATCTTTACAAACGACGTATAGTACGCTATTCCAAATTAACATACCTACATAACTAAAGTATTATTTTCTGTAATTTTCCTACCCAATCTCTTAAACTATCCTCCTACAACCGGTTTAGATGTACAACAATATTCGAATTCACAATCATTCGATTTAAGACTCGTCATCTGGCTAAGTCGTATTTCGGTGAAATCTCAACATAAACTAACAAAATATCATCACATTCAGTGAAGGGCACGGTGATCCGTCAAGAGTACCACTCCCGCAACGGGGGTGAGCCTGAGGGTACCGTCTCCGTGACCGCGTACTCTACGGAGCCTGAGGACCTGGAGCGACTGCTTCAGGGTCAGGGGGAGCCCCCCTCCCGCGTCCACGGCCTGGCTGCCATCACCACCACCAAGAAGTTCGGAGGTCATACTGGAACTACGCTGAAGGAAGCTCACGGGGTAAGCGCCTGCCGGATTTTTTATAGCAATGTGTAGTTGGTAAGCTATTGATATTTAAACATGATTTTTAAAGCTATGTTGTACCTACATGTAGGTAATTTACTCGTTAATTACTAAGGGTTTTGGTATCCTTTTAATCCCATTTTAAAATAACCACCAACACGGGGACCGGATAATACTTTTTGATTTATCTTTCGGGTGTCTTCTTGGTTACAGACTCAGAAAGCCTAATTTCCTATACTTACTTATGTAACACACTTCCAGATCTCTTTCAGATTAAAAAAAAACTAAGTAAGAGAATTTTAGAAATAAACAGAAGACAATCTAAAGAATATCAACTATTTATTTCCTTCCGGCTGATATGCTAATAATACGAACTTATAAAATTTCTAATCATTCAAATATGCACCTTATCTTACATAGAGAGAAGATCGCGCCGCGATAGACCAGTTCACCCACAGCGATCGTCGAGTCTCTGACACCAAGATAGAAGACATCACAGAGAGGAGCTTCGACAGCAGACGAGAAGAGATCGTAGGAGAAACCAGACGCATCGAGAGCAGAAGGGAAGAAGTCGGTGGAGAAACCAGACGCATTGAAAGTAGAAGAGAGGAGATCATTGAAGACACAATAAGAGACAGAACCAGGCAGTCAAGGGAGGACATTGTAGACAGTGCAAGAGACAGGAGAGAAGACAAAACAGAGAGAATGCAGAGAGGAGTGGAGAAGGTGGAGAAAAAAGGAGACAGGACGCAGGAGAGGAAGGATCGGATTGAGAGGACAGATGACAAGAAGACCGTCAGGCAGAGTTCAGTGAAGTCGCTCACGGAGAAATATATCAAGAGTGCCAGTGAGTATTACTTTAACATAACTTTTATTGGGTAGTACTCGTAGCCATTTCGCTGGCGAAAAACAGGTATGACGATTAAGGGTCTATACTACCTCAGCGCCATCTCACTCTTTATCTCGCTCGCACAAGTAGCTGGCGGTCACGCGAGCAAGCGAGACAGGGTGGCAGGGAAAAGACTCCAGGGCACCGATATTTTAGTTTATTTCTTTTTACGGTGAAACTAAAGGTAATTTAAAAAATAAATAACATAAGACCTGCTTTATAGTTAGTTAGTTCAGTTAATATGCAAAGTTTCAATATCTAATTGAAGAATTTTTTGAATACCAGAAGGTTTATTGTTCGGTTTGGAGGTAACTTTGGATTTTTTTCATATGAAGAAAATATGGAATTTGGTGTTTTCGTCACACATAGTGCTTAACATTAATCCTCAACTTTACCATATATTTATTTCAAAATTAATGCTGTAGTATTTTCGACATAACGGAGGATCATGCTAAGCCATTTGAGGTAGTATAGGCTCTAAACAAATTTAACTTGGCCATCATGGGAAAATACATTTTCTCGAGATAATTGTAGCCGCTGCTGTAGTTAGATACCAAAGAATATGAAGCAGTACCTTTGTACTGAAATTATAATTATATCATATCGCTCTGTATTTTACTAAGTTATGTGTACATAAATAATAAAATAAAATATTTCATAGAGATCCAATTAAGTATCTGTTATTTAGTTACGACCACTCCTAAATATTGAATCAGCGACTTCGAGGTTTACAGAAGTTCTTATACAAGAACAATTAGGCAACGATGTTACTAGGATAAACCTACGCCTGCAGGTCTAATGAAGGGAATCGGAGCGTAGTAGAGTTACAAACAGTTGCAACATTGCGTAAATATCACGATTTTTTCTTTTCGACGACAGTGAAATTTACTTAGCAATGACAACGCAATACAAAATAAACTATTGTGTTGAGTTTGTACAACACAACGACTCGTTTATTGAATTCGGTTAAGTAACAAAATAAGCTAAAGCAAAGATAACATTTTACTGACCTCTTTGACCATCCATTACTCATCGAAACCCCTCCGTGCCTCGGAAATATCGAGATTTAAACATTGATGTATTAAATAGGAATATATGGTACGCGCTTCGACGTGGACCGCATAAATTAGGTGAAAGAACACAATCGACCTACATTACTCTCGGTTTGCGGGGAATACCCTAATCGTAGTTTGTTTCCGAGTTGTTTTTGGTACGTAACAGTGACAATTATTGCTATCTCGTTCCCGCAAAAGCCCGCGTAATATCTCTCTATTTCGGTGGTCGAACACATGACACATGACATCGGGTCCATTTAATATTTACGTGATGTTAGAGAGTGGCCTATCTTCCTATTTAATGCATCAATGGATTTAAATTATGTTTATGAAAAAGCAGTAGCTGATGAAATTTATGATTTTGTCGAAGTAGAGTGGAATTAATTACGGTTGAAAAACAATGTTTAAAATACTGATGTTACCATAATAAATAGTAGGTATTTAATCCTCCCCCCCCCCCCGTGCAGCCGTGCTACCCAGTGGGCGATCCCTCATACATTTTCGTACAAAGCGAAGCTAACGTTAAGTTTGGTCCCGGTCGTTATTCGTAGATCATCGACAATCATCAGGGGTAGTCAGGAGCCCAACATTCTGACCACCAGTCTTACCAAGGAGTATCGTGTTACCCAGTTACTGGGTCGTGGAGGTCAGATAGGCAGTCGCTCCATGTCAAATACTGGTATTCAGCTACATCCTGTTATACTGGAACCGACTAGGCTAGGCAGATTGTTTAGTGGACCTGGGTTCGACTCCCGGGCCGGGCATACTGTTGGTCGAAAATTCCCACTTTGAGGCTCAATAGTCGCTCAGAGTCGGAGTTTGAGACTCGATATGCTCGCTACCAAAGAACTTAAGTAAGTACAAGAAAATTTTCAGAATGTGGATGTCCAACATTTTCTGCCGACCCCTTCTGAATACAATGAAATGGTTATGTTAATCATATCCAGTTCACAAGATTTACTTAAATAATATTAACACTTATAGGTACAGAGTGTACAGCGCAAAGTGCATCACACTTGATACATTTTCCCACCAAAATCTTATGGAAATTAATCTAGTTTCGTGATATCACATAATAATAACGTAACGTAAACGCACGCGAGCGCGTTAGCGTGCGGCTCCTTACGTAATAACTTTCATACTTTCATATTGCACTGGCTGCGTTTACGTTTTCAGTCGTCATTTGCCTCGCGGACTAACCCGACGAGGTTCTGTGAGCAGTACTTACTATATACATGTGCTTTGAGAATAATTTGTTAAAATGGATACAAACAAGGATTGTAGTTATAACTTTAAGTTGTTGCTTAGTATTTATCAGAAATTAGGTAAGTGGGATTTTGACAGTTTTTTTATTAGCATAACAATGCGCTAGAGAATATAATTATTGAAAAAAACAATGCAACAAAACAAAACAATTCTTTATGCATAGGTTTATTTATTTATTTAACCATTTATATTCAGTTCACACATATAGGAAAATAAGAAGAAACAGAAAAACAAAGCACCCAAGGTGATGCTTATTGCAATTGAAATCGTTTCCAGTACATGCGCTAGGAGAACTGGAACAAGAATAGAATAGAATAGAATACTCTTTATTAAGTACACCATAAAAGTACAATACATCAACAAGACATCATTTCTCAAGAAATTAAGCAGTACCTTTTTACTCAAAAGTTATAATGTCTTTTCCCAAAGTTTTTTTTACAAGTTAAAATAAAATAAAAACATACTAAGGAAATATCCTATACGTACATTACATACGTATGTAGTACATACCTGCTGCTGGGTTAGCATATTTATTTTTACGTAGGAAAAAGTTTTTTGGATCCCACTCGCGATGTAGATAAAGTGTAACTTTTGTATTAGTTAAGTACATTCATTTTACACCCTTGACAAACTCTTACTAGGTTTACAAACTAGCTTTTGTAAAAACATCAGAAAAAGTTATATTTACATAAAATAATAGCACCATAAGTGAATTAAAGCAATAGTTTTGTAAGAAAAATTATGTATTTGCTGATTCAGTATTTGTTTGTTGGCTGTACACAAAATAATACAAAAACAAATCACCTTTATTATGGATGTTTACACTCATGTGTACCGACATACTCAAACAATGTCGTTAACAGATTTCAACACTCGTCTCCATTTCTCCAGTGCTATCTTATCAACGTTCACACGAGTGATTACTCATCTCTGACGAACTAACAGCTGGGGTCAACTACCTATTTAAATGTCATTAGTATGCCTTAGCCGGCGGTGTTGCCCGCACTTAACACATGATAACTTACAGGAAGTTATCAAATACTTAAAATTAATTCCTTTTGTGACGATGTTTGTTTGAAATTCGGTGTTATGACAATTTAACGTCATTACAGGATGTTCGGTAGCGCGTTGCACGGTGTGACGATGACAAAGGGGTCGAGTTTCAAATCATTTATTACCCTCTCATCATTGCATACTATGTATGTACGAATCCATTCATCATTAAGGAAAAAATAATGTTGTGTTTTGATTTTGAAAATAGCCAGACTTGTTTCGGGGGATCCGGGATCTCCGAATCAATAGTAACATGTTGAGTTACGATCGTACATCCTTTCATAGGCATTCATTATTTGCTAAAATAAGTACATACCTACATAAACAGTTAATTACATAACCCTCCCTTTGCTGTGCCGTACTCAAGTACAATGATTATGCAACTCCTTAAAGGATGACATTAGCTTTTTATAGCTATTTCTATACCTATACATACTTACATAGTAACACTAATTCTTGGTATCTCTTCGTAGACGAGAGCGCCAAGACTGAGCGCAGCACGTACCCTAAAGCCGGTCTGATCCTGCGCACCGCCACCATGAAGGACAGCGTCTCCAGCGACTCCTCGGCACACGCTGGTAAGCCACCTGCTACCCATATATACCACTCAATGTAGCAAGAGCCCATTGTAACCTAAATGAGGTCCCGTACAGGTATCGATTACAAACGAACCACTCTTTTTCCTGTTTATTTAAAATAACGTGAATGTTTGATTCTACATAAGTGACAGTCTAGCTTAGTTCATTTGGACAAAATGCAATTTTTTTCCTTAGGTACCTACTTATTGTATTTTTTCCTTAGGTACCTACTTATTGTATTTTTTCCTTAAGTACCTACTTATTGTATTTTTTCCCTTTCGTATCGTATATTCTTACCGTACCTAACTATATTATTTGTTATTACCTTCCTCAAAAAAAAAACTGCTAACAATTCTCGGTATGATTGTATTCTTTATCATCATAGTCGCAACCAAAACGTTTATTGCAAACTTAGTAGGTATATGGTCATAATTCCAGCCGACGACGTCCACTGCTGGACATAGGCCTCCCCCAAAAGGGGGGGGGGGGTTGCCATAATCGACACGCTTGGCAGACGGGTTGGCGATCGCAGTATGGTGTTAAAATGCATAGAGAACGCTGCTGCCCATTCTCTATTAAGGCGACGATAACCGACTTTTAATGATTTTATACTGAAGATCACGTCTAAACGAGTAGTGTTAATTATTTTTAAAAAAATATAATTATGTTAAATTAGAGCATTTTCTTAATATGTGAATATTTTAGATTATGTTTATATTACATAGTTAAACTAATTTGTAAAGTTATGTCTAACGCGGATAAAAACTGAGAATGACGCAATATCTACCAAGCGTATTTTTCTGAAACCTTCACCAATTTAAAGATAATTTAATGATTGATCTTTTAGTATACGCGTTTTATTAAAATATCTATTGTTTTGTGTATAATAAATAAATAATGCGTCAAATTGGGGACAGCGCTCCTTGATGGGCGAGTCCTATTACTGGCTGAACGTACGACGCGTTGCGTGAGCTCAGTACAGAACACGCAAGCTAACCACTCAAGGTCACTGGCATATATCTGTGTCTTAAGTCCCTTAGTCGCCTTTTACGACATGCACCCACGGGAAGAAATGGGATGATGCTATTCTTTACGTCCGGCACCACACGGAGCATAGGTATTTGGTGTTATATTATAATAAGGGATATAATCAAAGGTTCTCAATTTCCTGTCTTGTATTAACCTGTGCCATCATAACTAACTGTCCCTCCCCCCAGGGCTCACCCGCACGGACAGTGAGCACAGCCTGGGCTCAGTGGAAGACACAGTGGTGACCACCGAGCGCGTGGACGGGGGGGTGAGGACCGTCACGACCACCACCAGCCGCCACGGCACCACCACGCACCAGGGCGCGCGGGGAGAGAAGTCCTTCCTGGACAGCAGCACCAAGGTCACGGGAGTGCAGGATATACTGACTAGGATGAAGAATGCTGACATAGGTTAGTCATTTCATTTATTTACGTCCAAATTTCTGACAAAGTAGACAGAGGCCTATTTTAACGATAGCTGGAGAATATTACAACAAAAGTTTAATTTATATATATATAAATTTAATTTAAAGTTTAGGTACCTTTTGGAGTGATCTTGTCATGAGCCTACTGTAATGAAATGAAATGATGTTATTTCTGTAAGTAGATCGTATTTAACAAGTAAGAGTTAAGAGTTGAAACTTCAGACGGCCACTGTCAATGATCTGGAAACAATCAATAGGTACCTATTACAATTGTTCGCTCAGCCTGGGTAATCAAATATTTAGTACCAGTTGCGTCTTTAGTGCCAGGTTTAAATGCGTACAGACAGGTCACTTCATCGGTCTTAAAAATATGATTCTCCGTGCAATTGGAAACCACACTTGGTACCAGGTATGTTTGATGGAAACTCGATGAAATCCTCATAGCTTGCCAACACATCCAAGTAATTTCTGCCACTCTCTGTACAACCGTGATGCTTGTGCCATTAGTCACGCTTGGCAGAACTATTGATTTCCTATCAATGCAATGAAGCGCTGGCGAGATGCTTCGATATCTTGAAAAGGTAATCCAGAGACAGATGTGGGACCTTTGCCCAGGAGAAGGACATTTGACAGAAGATTTATTTAGATGTATGGAAGCTATGTATTCTTTCCTTGTAGGTAGTCTTATTTATCTGTGTACTATTTGAATTCTGCAATGATTGACCTATGACCTATATCTAAGACATTTTTAATTGTTCTGTAAACTTAGATAGCATGTCTTGATCATATTGGTCAGTAGGACAGTAATTAGCTCAATTTAAAAAGCTAATTGTCTCACACGGCCGGTTGGCCGCGATAATAAGTGGCTATATCCTTGATATTAACACGATCTTGTAAAAACCTGCCAAGTGCGAGTTGGACTCGCGCACGAAGGGTTCCGTACCATTATCTATAAAAATGGCAAAAAAATCACGTTTGTTGTATGGGGGCCCCCTTATATATTGTTTTATTTTAATTATTTATTTTTAAACTAAATATATAACTAAATAAATTAAGCCGTTATCAATATCGAGCAAAAACTAACAAAAAAATCACGTTTGTTGTATGGGAGCCCTCTTAAATATTATTTTATTTTATTCTGTTTTTTAGTATTTGTTGTTATAGCGGCAACAGAAATACATCATCTGTGAAAACTGTCTAACTATCACGGTTCATGAGATACAGCCTGGTGACAGACGGACAGACGGACAGACAAAGGGCAGACAGATAGACAGACAGACAGACGGCGGAGCCTTAGTAATAGGGTTCCCGTTTTACCCTTTGGGTACGGAACCCTAAAAAATGGAGTTCAACAAGCTCGTGTGTACCTACGTATATTGTGCGTAGATGCATCATGCATGTAAGGTAAGAAACTAGGCTTCTGATTGCAAATAAGCAGAAATCCTTCTGATATAGCAACACTTTCAAACTTTCATTATACGGGCCCAGTAAAGTTCAGTTCAAAATTATAACAGTAGTCACATGTTTACCTTAAAGAAGTTTCCAAAGACAATTTATCGTGAATCACGACCACGAGTCGTGATAGCTTCGACCATTCTTTATACTTCTCGTAGCTTCACCAAATAAGGCTGAATATAAACCTTAGGGCCGGTTTTCACAAACAGACAGAGGAAACCTTTTTTACTACAACAAAAAAAAGGTTTTACGCTATTTTTACATCTCTCTGCTTAACTTCATCACAACTTTATAATCATCTCTTCTCGGCTTAGGCGGACACTAGGCTTAATAAGAGATTATACTTAATAGTTTAAAAATGTGTAACCCTTGCTCTTCCCGCAGTGATCCAAGAGGGTGATACGACAGAGGACGCGGAGGCACGTGCGCTGCTCAACAAGTTCCTGGGCGCCACCGTGCTGATGGCCGGCATGCAGAGCTACGTCACCGAGAAGCCCACCGGCAAGCTGGTGGTTAAGCAGGTACGTCTAGGATAAGCTGATTAATAATCAAGAGCAAGTCTTGGACTCCTTTCTTAAGGATTGCCATATGGAAAACAAAAGTATAATGACCGGTCTAAAGCAAAATACTGTCCCGTGCTCTAGTTTTTTTCATATTTTTATATGGAGCTGAAACGTGATGTATCAAAAGCCGCGAAAGCAGTAACATCGATGCTTTCGAGATGTGGTGTTGGCGAAGGCTACTTTGCATACCATGGACCGCCATGAGAACGAATGAATCCATACTGGAGGAACTCAGTATCACCAAGCGACTTTCTACAATATGCCAGGAGCGTACCCACAGCTTTTTCGGACATATTATGCGTTCACATAAGCATGCTCTGGAAAGGCTTATGATACTGGGCCGGGTGGTAGGAAAACGCGCTAAAGGCAGAGAGCATCGGCAAGATGGTCCGACGTGATCAAGAAGGCTGTTGGAGGTAGCATTTACCGATCGGTCCATACTGCAGAAGACCGCATGGCTTAGAGACGCGTCGTATGTGGTCGCGATCCTCAGCATTAAGGGAACGACGAAGTAGAAGAGATATGGAAAACGGTAACACGACATTCACGACTCGCGTAATTGTTTTTGCATTTTCATCTGGGACACATCACATTATTATTATGTTGTGGATGTTTTTCCGGCGAGACAGTTGATGGAGTTCGATATTTTTGTTAGTTGCCAATTGGTTTGGTGTAATGCCCTACATACAACAATTTTCGGAAGCGCGCTAACTGAAAAATACACACAAACACAACCACGAGGTACAACCCACATTGTCTACATTCACATTTCCTTTTGCTACGAAATAGTAGTTATTTACTATTCAGACAATTTAGTAACCGTCCTTATTCACAATAGTGTTTTGTCTACATTTTCGTAAGCTGTATTACTTAAAAATTACTGTAGGGTACTTAGTAAGTACACGGCAGTAGCTGCTTGCTACACCCGGGAAAGCGGTGTGTATTCCTATTCTTAACATGTAACCCGGTAACCATACATCACGCAGGTGTTAATGCAATACAATATTATGCTAAACACAACACTGCAGTGCATTCACACTGTAAATAAATACAGAAGCCGAACTTCTTGCCCTACCTTGAACAGTAACAGTCTCGAGCAAGATGACATTTCGGTTCCTTCAGCTCTTAGCGATTGTTCATAGTAGTCTTTCCGGCATTGCACTACACATACAATTTTGTACCACAAAGGGTATTTTTTAGGGTTCTGTACCCAAAGGGTAAAACGGGAACCCTATTACTAACGCTCCGCCGTCTGTCTGTCTGTCTGTCCGTCTGTCACCAGGCTGTATCTCATGAACCGTGATAGCTAGACAGTTGAAATTTTCACAGATGATGTATTTCTGTTGCCGCTCTATCAACAAATACTATAAAACGGAATCAAATAAATATTTAAGGGGGCTCCCATACAACAAGCTTGATTTTTTCTTCATATTGATAACTTTTGCTCGTTTTTGCTCCATATTGATAACGGCAACAGGTAGACGCTTGAAATATTCACAGAATATGTAGATATATATTGACATTAAAAATAAATAATTAAATTAAAATAAAACACATATTTAAGGGGGGCTCCCATACAACAAACGTGATTTTTTTGCCATTTTTATAAATAATGGTACGGAACCCTTCGTGCACGAGTCCGACTCGCACTTGGCCGGTTTTTTGTTTTAAATATTAAAACAAAAAAATTAACGCAGTTTAAAATTGTTAAGACGATAATCCTTATTAAAGAAAGGACTAATGTAAAATGCAGCAGTAGCAACTAGCAAACCTTCTGGTACACCTATATTAGGTGCCACAGTTGCAGTATCGTGTGCAGTGCGCTTGGCACGAGATGCGTATGAATCACGCGCATATGCGCTCGCGCACAATAGATTTATTTATTTGAAACGCGCATTAATGGCGGAATAATGATCGCTTTTTAATACAACCGGTGGCGGCGTACTGTAACGGCGCGTGATTGGCAGCCGAGATATGTGGCATAGACTAATATGCAATGCTTCGCAATTTCAATTATTAGGGGATGCAAAAATATTGTTAATGTAAAATATGTAATATAATTTTAACTTGGTCCTATTTGAGCTGGTTATATCTTATATCACCGTCACCCTGCCTTTCGCAACCATCTCTTAGTACGGGATATTCCTTCCGGAAAGAAATCTTTAAACAGTACCTACGACGTAACCTAAGTTGGTCGACTATTACTAGTTAACTTGTAAATCCTACTTAGCTGTGATAGTTTTCCTTTTAATTTCGTTATATTTACTACTGCCATGAAATTTTCCACATATCCAAAAGCAACCATTTAGCAGGGAGGACAGGGAGGGGGGAGGGACACTTGACTCTAACAAAAAATAGCAATTTAAAGCTTAATATTACGCAAACGGATCCCTGTCTCGAAAAATTGTTTTCACATACCCGCAATATTTTTGAACGGCCTATAAACCCCACGATACCCCACGCCATGGGATAGACGAGAAAAAAAAATATCATCCTCACTTTTTTTAAGTTTTATTTTACCACTTTGTCGGCGTGATTTTTAGTATACGCATGCCAAATTACAGCTTTCTAGTACTAAGAGTCTCTGAGCAATGCCAGGGACAGACAGACAGACAATAAACGGACATGGCGAAACTATAAGTGTTCCTTGTTTACTACGGATCCCTAAAAATGAAATACTGTTGGTAGGTGCGCATCACTTGAGGTTGGTTGGACCGATTTGGCTATTTATTTAACCGACCGATTTCCAAAAAGGAGGAGAGTGTTTGTTCATCTGTACGTTTTTTTTATGTTTGTTCACCGATTTCTCCGTCAATTGTGTACCTAATTTGATTTTTTTTAATTTGAAATGGTATGCTTCCCGTGTGCATTGCGTAAAGAATAGCACTAAACCATTTCTTCCCGTGGGTGTCGTAAAGGCGACTAAGGGACTAATTACTAGAGAATGGGCAGCAGCGTTCTCTATGCATTTTAACACCATACTGCGATCGCCAACCCGCCTGCCGAGCGTGGCGATTATAGGTTTCGGCTAAAATGATGATGATGATGATGCTTCCGAGGTAGTCTCTCATTATCACCAAGTCAGGATCTGATGAGGGGATCCCACGGAAATCGAGTGAAATCGTCCAAGTTTTATAAGCACACCTATAGCCATCGATTTGGGTATTTTTATAGTAACTCATGCATTTGCACTTAGAAAGCACCATTTGGTGAAGTGGAACTGATGAAAAGACCACAGATGGCCTCCGGAACTACTTAACAAAAAGTATTTCACGGGTTGCGATTCGATTAAGCATTTTAATGTGATTCGTAAGCAATTTATGGTAGGTATTAATATAATATATTATAATAATAAAAACAAACAATTACTTTGTATCTCATTGTAAGTGAACCTATATATTGTTCCTATGAGAATAAATTCTTTAAACCTAAAACAAGTCTTCCAAAATATTTTTTTTTATAAGACATATTATATTATTTTTCACTTTGTAGTGTTTTTTGTTTTAAAATGTTCGTAATAATCAAGTTACTGAATGAAAAATTAGAAAAGTTGCAGGGAAAACTGGTAAATAGGACAAAACTGAAAGTTCATTTTGTATGGATTATTGAAATTTGGACAGGACACGTCTGTCGGGTTAGCTAGTATAAACAGGGGAAAACCTAAACTGATTTTTTGTATGGGATTTTTGTATTTATTGGCATAAGATTACGTCTGTCAGACAGCTAGTTTAGTATAAAAATACAAAGACGAATCCAAAGCTAGTTTCTTCTCAGATGACTTCAACGGGTAAACCAATCGATCTACGACGCAGCACTCAACTACGAACTTTGAACAAACATTGTCATCCCTAGATTTCGACTTAAAAATAAACACTCAAAACTCCTTATAGGGCGATGAATATGGCAAAGAAGGATGTCCAAACGTGCTTATGATAAATTAGGGTGTGATGTACCTACTGCGCAGCGTGCGCGTATAGTATAGATCCCACGCATGGTGTGCGCACGCGCCGCCATTTGTTTATCATCCGTCCACATGTGGGGCAATGTTAGCAATGTTGTAATAAGTAGGTAATACGACAGGTCTAGACGGAAAGCACAGATCCAGTAGCGTCTGGTTGGAGTAGAAGACGGAAGGAATGCTCTTGAGAGATTCTCTTGCTCTCAATTTGTTTCAAGGTATTTAAAATTAATATTAGGTACCTAAGTCTTTTACCATCAAGAAATATTAAGCCAATGTACAAGAAACACGCCCTTTTTCCATATGGGTAGGCAGAAACTATACGTACTATGATGTCGTTAGAAACTGTAACAATCAGTTTTTGATAAGTACAGAAAAAGTTTCACGATGTTCATCGTCAAACAGTATTAGCTATGTTCTGTTAAATCTGGCCGCAAGGTTATTTGATGGTACCGATGTTGCTGTGACCCACTTCAACCCATTAAAGACAAAAGGTCAATGAAAAGTAAACAAACTTCTGCTTTTTATAACACAACAGATAACTCCACAAAACAATTACATTTTCTTTTACCATTTAAACATTTCAGAATTTCAATGAAAGCTCAGCTTTCTAACGAAAGATTTAAAGTATTCCCATGCTGAAAAATGTTGGCGCAACACGCGTGGTCCAAATATCGTCCCTTGTACCCTACATTCAGATAATCACATTACTACGAACGGCGACATTCTCGTAAACAAAAGCTCCAAGCAGATGCGCTAGCGCCGGCTTATTGCCGTTTAAAGCCACGCGTTCTAGCGCGGAAAGCGATGAAAATCCTATGCAAAAATAACACGCCTGGCCCGACATTTCAGCACCATTTACTACATAACGCCTTAACTCACATCACAATCAAGCGAAAATTAACTTTAAACGCTTCTGGGTCGGATTTTGTGGGGGTGAAAATAGCGTGGTTTGTTCCCCGCACTATATTTGGCTCGCTGACGTCACAGCGGGCGGCGCGCGCAGTCCGTCCCCAACTCCCGCGCACGGCACGCGCCGATATGCCACGAGAACCATCAAATAAACCATAATATTATGGTAGAACTAATTAATTAAATAGTGCAGTAGTACCGCGTGTAATATACACCGGTTTAGACCCTATAATAGTGACAATCGGATATCTTCAGGATTTGCAATCATTTTTCAGCTCTACTTTTTGTGGTGAGTTCACACGACGATTATTTTCTAATAATTTTTCCAAAATAATATTATATGCATGAAAAAAATAATTAAGAAGACCTAGGTGTTCTGTAATGTTCATGAATTTAAGATTTACAAATTTTAATTTCTGCGTTTAAATAAACTGAAAATTACAAAAAAAATTGATTCTGTAACCATTGACTCCGATAAAAGTTTACCGATCGTCTTTTGTCGGCATCCGTTAAAATCCGTCGTTGACGTCACGCAAGCTTTCAGCGGACTTTGAACTTTAACACTAAAATAGATAATTATTATAGCGAAATACTCATCACTCAATGTGAATAGAAGGTAAAATTGTTAAATATTTCACTATTTTCTCGCAAGACTTATAAATCCGCAACGTTTTTTCAGTCCAAAAGTTGACGCCATTTCCGAATTATTATTATTTTCTTTCTGCTTTACATTAGACAGATATGAAGTAAAGCTCTTCCTAACAAAGTTTAATAATAATAAATATAGCTATTCTATGTAGGTTAATAGCTCGCCACCTATAAACACCAACAGATACAATGACGACCCGCTTCCTGAAACTGAACTTCAGTAGAACGTGCTCTAAATATATACAGAAGACTTCATTGCCAGTATCAATTTACTTGCAAAATGCCTATCCAGAATACGATTAGACCATTTTTCACCCTTTCCACATGTGACGTACACTACACACGGCCGGTTCAACTGTCAAACGTGACCGTGCGACTGTCAAACGTTTGTCAACCGGAGGTCGGTTGCGACACACGGCCGCTAGAATTAAATAACAAATAAATGAGTGTAGTAGAAATGTTGGGAAATAATCTGTAGGGCAATCTGTAGAGTCCAAGACTTTCTTAAAATATATGGTGTGTGTATTCTTATAATATTTGGTATGTGATTGTGAGCGAAAGATATTTCCTGCGTTCAAATACGAAAGACAACTTCTATAAGACGGTTCCTAAAGCTACATAGAAACCGCGAACTTAGCTTACAATAAAGGCTATATTCAAAACAATATTAATTATTCACTACACTTTTTCCATACATAAGCAACGGAGATATATTCATAATTTACAACATCTTTTTCTACAATAATATAGGTAGGTATGTACCTACCTAATAGTATGAAAAGTTACCGTTCAACCATTTCACTAGGTAGTTCAACTACACAGCAAATAATGTAATTATTATTTATTTTCTCTGCAATTACAGCTTGTTTTCCGTAACAAGCCTCAAGACAGCTCGCAACGAACCGCACAAACTACAGCTATTAAATGCAGCTCGCGAACAGCTACAAAACAAATGATATACTTCCTCTGAAGTTGTTCGCGGTAAAGTTGTGTACAGACGTGGCTTTTACACAGTCCATGACTATATTGCTAATACAGATAAAACTACAATCGTAAAACTTTAATGTATCATTATTTATGCCCATCAAAAGTTACTCAAAGCAATTTAAACTTATAAACATTGATACAACATTAAAAGCACAATATCATCTACCGTTTATTGTTGAAATAAACATTGTTCGTTGCGATGCGACCGCTGCTAAGTATGTATGCTTTGTTGGCAGAAAATGATTATAAGACAACAAGAAAATAGTATAAAATTTTAATTATCATTAATTTAACGCTTGTTGTAAAGCTCCAGTTTTCACAATAAAACTATGGTCCATCTGTGCAAAACCTTATCCGCGACGGACAGCGGCGATTATGTTAAATTACATTGTTTTCACAATATTATTACGGTGTTATTATCTTTCTCTGCTTACTGGCATCGCAAGTAAATGGCAGATGTTTATCTAGGCAGCCGCAAGGCAACTCTATCCATTTCTTACTAGATAGTTGACGGTGGGGCAGATACATATCTGCAGGATTGATGGTTAATTGAGAAATGGGTCGAATCTGACCTTTTGATAGAAAATTGCCGTAATAACTAGTACTAATGGTACTTACTTAAATATCTAGGTATAAGATAAATATCCATGATTTAATTGTTAAACCAACAAAAAATGTGCTCTAATATATTACAAGTAAGTACCTACAAAGTCAATGTCAAGAACAATATGAAACTTCAAACATTAAAAGAGTGCATTTATGAAAATGTTTTGTGAGAGACATTTGACATTATTAATAATATTCCATGTATCTGTCTCAGTTCTCATTACATTACATTGGTTTGGTTTTGTTTAATGCGAATCTTCGGCGGTAAACGTGCCTACTGTATAGGTGAACATGTGAATGAAGAATATATGAATGCATGATGAATGTGTGGTGTGTGTATGAATGTTTCACATGTCTTACTGTTCTTAATTTTTCCCAAGGTTGATGTCTTTTGGCACTTCGTTAGAATTATATTAATAGCAGAATTTTTGGAAGTAAATAAAGAAAGTGTAGATCTTACGATTTTGGGAGCATTAACCCGTATGTCGCTGCCGATTCTTCTTCATAGAATATCAGGGTTGTTTGAATAGCGATTGGATTTTGCAATGTGCAGTATTTCTCATCTTCATCAAGAAACCAGCAAGATGCTTTTATTCATCGTCTTATCTCACATTGCTTTACTAACAAACTGTTTCTCTACGCTAATATTCATTGTACCTACAGCTGCTTATTTTCTAAAAAGATTCAAAAGAATGCTCATAAATCGATGTCATTATGAATATACGATTTCTTAAAAGTACTGAAGATCTACTGAATTCTCAGTGAGATAATCCTTCACAAACCATTGTGACTAGGAACTCGTATAACACTTACTTCACCCGAAACTATGACGAAGCATAATTGAATTCCGATTTTAATTGTTTGATAAGGGTTGTTAGTGAAAAAATTAAAATGTTTTATGAAAATGTATAATGGTAGGTACTAAAAACGAAAAAAACTAACGCCCAGATGACATTTAATAAAAAAAAACATTCTCAACAACTTTTCAATAATTCATACAAAAAAAGTCGTTTAGTTTTTCCCGAATATGAAAATTTTCCGGGAAAACTTTTCCAATTTTTCTTTCCGTAAGAACCTAATTCGAACTATTACGAACATTTTAAAATCAAAATTAGACAGACGGGCCAGCCGTTCTCATGTTATCCAATCTCGTACCCACATCTTACGTTTTTTCTTTTTATAAGGGTTCCGTACCTCAAAAAGAAAAAAACGGAACCCTTATAGGATCACTCGTGTGTCTGTCTGTTTGTCTGTCCGTCACAACCAATTTGCTCCGAATCTACTGGACCGATTAAGTTGAAATTTGGTACACATACGAATTTCTATGACCCAAACACGGACGTGTAACTGAAATACTTAAATGAATTTTGAATATCAGTTTTGGGGGGTGACTTAGAAAATTAAAACAAAAACTTTTGCAAACTGTATCGTATGACATATCAAATGAAAGGGCTTATTGTAAGAATTTCAGATATATTCTTTTAATAATTTTAAAATAAATACTTTCAGAAAATAGATGAAAAGATGAAAATTGAACAATCCCTTATCTCCGAAAGTACTGAGCCTAATTTTTTTTTTAAATACATAAAGTAGTTATATACTTATAGATTACAGGAAAACCAATAAGAAGTCTGTGGTCTTAAAACAACATGGTAAATATCTCGGTATTGTGCGTACAAACTTACATTTGCAGTTGGAATGTATGAGGGAACGTGTTTTTCAACTACATTGTTAAGTTTGTTGTTGGTATAAATTCATCCCAACTACGGAACCCTTCATTGTGCGTGGTCCGAGACGCACTTGGCCGATTTTTAGGGTTCCGTACCAAAATGGTAAAAAGGAACCCTTATGGTGAGACTAAGTCTGTCTGTCTGTCTGTCTCTCTGTCACACCTGGATATCTCGAGAACTACTAATGCTTGAAATTCTTGAAATTTAGAATAGTTTTAGATGACGTTTGCCCAACTATTTTGCAAACAAGAAAAAAAATTAAAAAAATATATCTTTTTTGCAAAAGGGACTGAAAGGCTCTTAAAAAATTTAAATGGGGCTACAAACGGGGCATGTGAGGTATCATGTGAAAGAAAGCTGTTTGCATATTCTCAAACATGTTTTTTTTTTAGGCAGCATAGTTGCCGACTTATGATGAAAAATGTAAAAATAAATACCGTTCCCCCCCCCCCTGATCTCCGAAGTTTGCATAGATAAAAATCTGAAATTATTCTATGTGATAGAAGTTTATGTAAAGATTACAGAAAAAATAAAACGATGTCTCTAAATAGTATAATACGTACGGAACCCTCGGTGCGCGAGTCCGACTCACTCTAGACCGATTTTTTTTTTTAACACACAATAAACGCAGCTCGTATTTTTCTGCAGCTGGGCATTTTGTTTGACCGCTCTTGCTCAAGTAATTTGTATGCAATTTCTGTCGAACCGGTTCTATAAGATCTTGCAGGAAGTTAACTTGTACATACTTCTAAAAGCGACTTCTTAGAAAATGAATCTTGAAATAAATCTTGAATAGAAAAACCGACCAAGTGAGAGTCGTACTCGCGCACGAATGGTTCCGTACCATTATCTATAAAAACGGCAAAAAAATCACGTTTGTTGTATGGGAGCCCCCCTTAAATATTTGTTTTATTTTAATTTAATTATTTATTTTTAAAGTGAATATATTACCAAAGATTCTGTGAATATTTCAAGTGTCTACCTGTTGCCGTTATCAAATTCGAGCAAAAACGAGCAAAAAAAACACTTTTGATGTATGGAACTTAAATATTTATTTTATTCTGTTTTTTTTGTATTTGTTGTTATAGCGGCAACAGAAATACATCATCTGTGAAAATTTCAATTGTCTAGCTATCACGGTTCATGAGATACAGCCTGGTGACAGATGGACAGACAGACAGACACAGACGGCGGAGCCTTAGTAATAGGGTTCCCTTTTTACCCTCCGTTTTAAGTCTCTCATGTACATCAAAATCTTTATTTACCTCAATAAATTATCTTATCTTATCTTATCTACCCTTTGGGTACGGAACCCTCAAAACCGCAGTCAGTGGAAACAATTGACTTCTGCAAGAAATTGCGGAAAATAGTTTGCTAGTGGACACTCGCTTAAGTGAAGTTTTCTCTCCTTATTTCAAGCTTTTCGGTTTTAATTTTTTAAATTACGAACTACATTTGCAGTTTCAACCAACTTTGAAGCACGCGAGCAGTGGTGAGCTGGTGGCCCAGTGGGAACGACCGCAACTTACGACTTGTAGATCTTAGGTTCGAACCCAGACAAGCACTTTACTTTGTGTAAATTATTTCATCACCACTGCTCTCAAAACGGTGAAGGAACACATCGTGAGGAAACCGGCATGTCCTAGAACCAAAAATTCGAAGACATACGTGACACCTACCTTACCGCGCTGGGCCCGCGGGCCGTATTATGGCCCAGTCCCTCTCACCGAGAGGAAGCCTGTGTCCCAGCAGAGGGAACATTATAGGCTAATAATTACGCAACCAACATTTACAATTTTTCGTGGCCATTGCAGTACACTTGATATAAAGAGTTTTATTAAATAAGTTGATATGTAGTTGGCTTTGTTGAGTAGTTGAATAGGTTGTTTTGAGAAAAAACTAATATGGTCAAAGCCTATGTCTTTAAAAATAAGAAGAAAGAATGTAAAGTTAAAGTAAACGATAGTTATAACTGGATTATGATGATGTTAACTGTACGTAGCCCAACTGTTAAATTTGTTTGTCGTTGGATATGTATACCAACTTTGCAAAAGTTGTTCTCTGATGAAAGCTCATTCCCCTGACTTAGTAGGACCTCGACTAGGTAGGAAAAAGTCGCGGCTCGATCAGCTTTGATTCCAAACCTCAATCTTAATCGACATTCAAACGCTCAAATGTCAGTTGTCCGCTTCCGCGTCTCAGGTCACACCACGCGGGCAGCAGTCGTTGACCGATGCGCCTGCGCCGATTATAATAGCACGCCAATCTCGCGCCAACAAAACTGGGTCACCACCTGGGCCCCCACACCACACCACGTTTATTAGGTCTCTTGTGGAGTTGCAAAGGTGTTAAGATTGCCAATTGGTGCATATTCTTCCTCTTATGTTGTACTATCTTCTGGGTTTATTTTCTCCATTTTGTCTATTTCATCTATATCATCCTCGATAGCTTCACTCTCATATATCCTTCGTAATGTTTAGGAAACTACAAAGTTTTATCTGGAAAATAATCTTATTCCTGAAATCCTGTGTAATTATTTTAAACAATGTTTTTGGAAAGCATTGGAAAGCTTTGGTTCCAATTGTGAAGACTACAAGATGCAATGTTTCCTATTGGAAGCTTTTTTGCGGAATATTCGCGTCTTCGGAAATGAAAACATAAATAAATAATTGAACTTCTATCCCAAGTAAATACAGGCTATTTGGAACACACCGAGCGCACGCGGTGCCTCCATATAGTATCGCCCACATGCTCTGCTGCTCGTGAAGCCACAAGGGCTCTATTAATACCTCAAGTAGTGCAAGGTGAAGCGAGTGGCTCCCCGCCTATCTATACTATATAACATAATAATAATGTTATAAAGAGAAAACAATAATATAATAATAATAAGTAGTGGTCTCCCACTGGTCGAAATTCGACTCCCTCTACTTACAATCTATACATATAGTAGATACTTACTAATTCCATGCTATTATAAAGTACTTACCAATTCCATGGTATTAAAACGTACTTTAACTATGGCAAACTTCATGCTCCTCCGTCCACGTGATTTTGGTAAAAAGGGGTACAAATTTTTCGCTTCACTTATAGGTAGATAATATAAAGAAAAAAGATTTGATTTTTTGTTTGTTTGTTTGTAATGGATCATCTCAAAAACTACTTAACTAATTAAAAAACATATTTCACGTATAGAAAGCTACATTATCAGAAAGTAGGTAACATGGGCTGTATTTTATTTTCAGAAAAAATTGAGTTCCCTACGAAAATTACAATAATGTACCCTAAGGTATCAAAAATTTGCCTATAAAAGTCAAACTATTGATGATACGTAAAATAATATAAGTACATGTCTATTCTATACTCATCATTACCCATAAAAAAAAACCGCGAGGCTATGTATAACTATTAAAGTTAAGTCACAATAACCGTTTTTTGTTAAAATTAGTCAATCAAAACACGGGTAGAATCGAAAGACAATGAGATTTGTATCATGATATTAATCCATATCCAAGTAAATAAATTATTTCATAATCAAGGTTGATTAGATACGAGAGGAAAGTGAAAATAACTCGATTACTCTCCATTTAGTTAATAAATCGGTGTTCGCATTTGGGAAAAATTATGAACAAAAGAATAGAAGAAGTTGGTAATAGAAATATGATCACAAATAAACTCTGGATGATGAAATATTTAACATCACCAACTTACAGTACACGAAAAACAGTAATTTCAGGAAGTAAAAGCTAGGTCATTGATACTACACTGCAATCTACGCAATCGCTCTTTGTAACAGTGACAATGTAGGTTTTCATTTCCTCATAAAATGAATCCACACAATAACCAGATTTTAGCAAGATTAAACTGTCCTAAAACAAACAAAACCCTTTATTTTCGCTGCATCACTCAAGGAGCATCTCCGTCGTGGTGGGAGTGAGTCCCTTTGTCCAAGTCTGACCGCCAGAAATACAGCCGTGACGTATGCGGCAGAATTCCCTAGTCACGGCCACGTGGGGAGCGCGTGCGGTGACTTTGTACGTCGGAAGGTATGGAAAAAAGGGTTGTTGTTTGTTTGTGTGGACGTTTATGACTGAAATGGACGTGTACATTTGAATGAGCGTTTGTGTTGAGAATATATTTTAGTCTTCATGACTGTGTTTGTGTTCAATTTCACTGAATTGAATGTGTTTTAGGAACAATGTTATTTAATTTTGCATTCGCCTGTATCAAACTCTGTTATTGTGTGTACTACTTCTCAGGATTCAATAAACTATATTTCGTCCGGATTTAGGACCATACATTTGGATTCTTCGTCTCTTATTCAAGTACGAGTATAACCTCCTCGCCAGTAACAGCAACAGGAGCCAGAGATGGCACTACCTATTCATACCTAACAATCACACGTGTTTCTATTTTCGCTATTCTTTTATAATTAGTACTCTTATCATCTATGTAGAATGACACAATCTGCTCCGTCCAAGCAACTGTTTGGCAATCTGTTGTCCATATATCTTACTCCTACGACTGTGCCACATGTGCCGCATTGTGCCATTGCCTACTGTATTGACTGAAAACATCGTAAGGAAACCATGATCATTATCTCGTAATAAAATCGAACATAAATTATAGATATTAACCACCAACAAATCTTCCATGGATGTCATCAGAAAATCCTCCTGCGTATTTCATCAGCAAGCCTTGTGAAAAAGATAATAATATAAGTTAGTGTAATTATATAATTTGAAAGGTCCAGCTGAAAAAGTTCCTTGAAAATGCTATGAATTCATCCATAACAGTGTATGTTCCGCATACTCGTACCTACCGATGTTGAGCCTTGTGTTGGGCGGTGACTTGTCGCATACTGATTTGACGATGACTGGTGACAAAGCCAGATGACAAACAATGTCAAACACATTTTGTCGGTTTTCCTTATTTAGTTTCACCAAAATCTGCCGGCCATCAGCCCTGCGCGCGCGCGCCGTTCATTTGGTCCCGTGCCAAGCTGCGTACAAACGCAAGCTAATGACCTTACGTCTCTGCTTCCCCTATATCCACATATGGTGCGCGATAGTTTTCAATAAAAGGGCCAAGATTTACATAGAAATTATGAGGAGACAAGCTAAATTGTTTTGGAATTTCTCGGGAATTACAATGTAGTTGTAGATTATACTATACTGTATCGTGGCATTGACTCCTTTCGTCTTTTCCTGATTTCGTGCGCCAAGTTTTTGTTTAGAGTTTGCGAAATATTTATGGTTGTTGATATTACAATATTAGTGGACTATTAGACTGTGTGAGAATAATACGAATCTTTTGTAACATGCAAAGAAACAGCTCTCTCATCAACAGTAATAGCTTTTTTTATTTTTATTTTGGCTCTAGACTATTGTAATCATTTTCGAATATTGAAGGACTCCTTTTACAAACTTGCTTATTGAGAAACTATTATATAAGTAGTAACTACATAAAAAAAAACTATTAGGTATTTTAGCGGCATTTTCCTCCCACAAATTAGAAAGCATGACTGCCACACTTACATACATAACGTTTCCCCAGGACGCCGGACGTTTCTATATATTATGTTAGTTACGTTCATTCGCAGCTATCAATCAAAGGAAAGTCTAATAACTCATTACAGATTTATAGCGTTGCCGTAATAAAACTTTTACTTCTTTAGAAATAGAGTTTCATATCCCGTGGTTAATACCATTCTCCGGACGTTAAAAGTTGTAAGGGTCGATTCATACTAGCGTAGAGTCGAAGCGCAGTGAAGCGTTAATCTAAAACATAACATAGCAAATTCACCCTTATCTCTACAACGTAATGTACATATTATAACGAGATAAAAAAGACACGCGAATTCGCGCGCATTCTACGGAATACGCGCGTCTGCGAGCAACCAGCGCTGATTGGTGCGCAGGTTGGTGACAGATAGAGAATCAACTTTATATCACTTCTAATGCTTGTAGAATGTAGCAAACGTTAGCATGGTTACTGATTTAATGAAGAGAATACAAAATAAGAAAGATTTTTCTAAAAAGTAATTCTAAAGCGTAGAATACAACGAACCTCATTAGTTAAACCGAGCATAAAACCACATAAAAAGATAACAACTTCAAGATAATGGCAGGTTATTTTCTCTTAACAACACGAAGGAAATCACTACCTCACATTACAGCTATAATTGTGTCAAAATGAATATTCAGTGCTGCTGCTACCGTTCTAAGAAGATGGCGTGAATGTGGGCGGAACGGAGCGTAGTCATGTATATGTACGTAATAATAACAATTGGCGTAATTGCTTATACCAGTAATTATGTTCAAGTAACCGGTGTGTCTTACTGCGAATGAAGTGCTCGTATATATTTTGTTCATGCAAGATTTAAGTAGGAACTAATCGTTCTGTTGACTTCACTATCATGTCGGTACGGGGGTACTGCTTCTCCTAAATAGTACAGTATTGTAATATTTATAAATATCAAACAAAAGGCGTGTAAATGCTCGTGGGAACGATCAGCGTTCTCAGCCAGAAGTTGAGACATTTGGAAAACGATGCCAAGTTGTGTCTCCGATTGTAGGCATGATGTGGTTTTGGTGTGACAATTTAAAATATACTACTGTTTACCCTTACAAAAGACTTGGCTTTTATAGTTTTTAGGGTTCCGTACATCAAAAAGAAAAACGGAACCCTTATACGATCACTCCTGTCTGTCTGTCCGTCTGTCACAGCCGATTTGCGCTGAATCTACTGGACCGATTAAGTTGAAATTTGGTACACATATCAATTTCTGTGACCCAAACACGGACGTGTAACGTAAATAAATAAATTTCGAATATGAGGGGCAAAAAAGAAAATAACAAAAAACTGTACCGTGTGACATATCAAATGAAAGAGCTTGTTGTAAGGATTTCAGACATTTTTTTTTATAATTTTAATTATACACTTTTTTTTAAAAAATAGGAAAATTTATGAAAATTGACCCCCGCCTTATCTCCTAATAATATTAGTATGATATCCCGCCATCACGACTTTCACTGCCAATTATATCTGCCCTATATCAAAATAGGGAAGTTCCATGAAAGTCCTTCGCCACTTAGGTATCTGATAGTAAGCAAGTCTGGCTAGAAAGCCCATCAGGTCTTTAGTTCTAGTACCTAAAAGCTAAATCCTCAACTGTTACCACTAGCTTTACCTCCTGGCTGACAACGACTGTCTCCCTAATTTTGTCTGTATCTCTCTATCCTTTTGTATCCATTAATTGTGTACTTTGACTCAAGTCTGTTTACCCTTCTTTATTATTGTCAAAGTTTATGTTTCATGAATTTTTTTTTTCTTCTCTCTTTTTTATATCTCCATTCTTTTCCGTGTTATTTTTCTCTCTCTCATGAACCCATGGGTTCCCATCAAACGCTTCTGTTATAAGCTTGGGTTGTCTCATAAGCAACCTCAGATTCATTTGCCTTACGATTTGATAAACCTATGCGATTGTCTACAAAGATTCTTCTGTAGGTATTATTCTGTGATATTGTATCGTTTAGTTTTTGTCGCCGCACAATCTAGGTACTAGTTTTTACACGGTTCGATAATTGATACGAGTACAATATAATCTTCTAAGTTTTTATGATACATATACCTATAACTGTTATTATTTGCTTTTAAGTAAACTCTTTGGAAGTAAAATTATTTCGACTTTTCACAATCAAATTTTTATGAATATTGTCGACGTTTTATTTACACGTGTCCGTTTCCATTCATTTAAGTGAAGACTGACTCCGGAAAACATTATCCACCTTTCATCTCCGCAGTTGGTGAAGGAAATGGCAAGAGTTTTCCGTCACGAGATGTCATTAACATTAGTTCTACCGCCGGCCGATAGAGGCTGCTTTACAAAAACGTCCGTTAAACTTAAACGTGCTAATGGCGTCGCGTGCGCAGCTCCCCGAGCATGCGCAGTAGAACGTGTCGGTGCAAGCGCTAGAACACACTACAGTTACTATAATAAAGTAATAGATATTATAAATGTAGCCTGTCCCCAAATGTTTTGAAGGTTTCCAGCATTCTAGTCGTCAGTTTTTCAAGATTATCATGTTTGTGCGGATCTTTGCGCACCTGGGATCCTTCAAGCACCGATAATTTGTAATATCTAACACGAGGATTATCGACACAAAGGATCATCAATTAATTCATATCTCCTGATTCTACATTTTGCATGATAATTTCCTATTTAAATACTTCAATGGATAACAAACCACTTATGTAATTACCTGCAAACATTAGTGTGTTAATTGCATGACTTGTTAAGGGGCCGCTCACGAAATCGACTGATTTTGATTAATTTTATTCATTGTTTGTGAGCAAGGGAAAAATAATTTAAACAAAATTATTTGTGATTTGTAATGTAGAGTTATTTGTTTTGCATGTAGCGAAAGTAATTTTTCAAATAAATTAAGAATTCTTGGAAAATTACAAAAATTTGCAACCGGTTTTCCAAAAAATGACGTAAGAGTGAAGTTTGATCATCTTTTTACAAGAAACGAACATTAAAACATATCATAAACATCATTATAATATAGTCTACTTGCGCGTGGCGTGACCACTTTTATCAACTTCCATACAAAATATAGCAGATTTTTTTTTAGAAAAAACCTATATTTTTAAAACCCAGCCTGTAATGTATTTTTCCCATTATTTAACAAACTTTATCAAGAAATTTAAAAATCACACACTGGGTTTCAGCTAACCTGGAGATAAAATTTAAAAAAAATGTTTTATTTTTTTATTTTTCATTAAGTAAATCAAAGGCGAAATAAACTATATACTGAGATATTTTCGAAAGCGCACAAGTGATAAAACTATTAACAGGTGCTATGACTGATACGAATGGTTTAGCTCCAAGAAAAATGTACATTTATAGTTACCTACACATACTTAATGTTTCAATTATTTCAAGCATTCTCACAATTAGATAAGAAATTGACGAAAAAGAGTATTTTTCGTGCACGGAGCCTTAAGTTATTTGACAATATTATAAGCTGTTAATTAAATATTAGGTACATACCCATGTTTACACTGTGCTTAATACTATTTACTAGTAATTTTAATGATAATAGTCGAAGGTGAACCTCGTGATGGAGCTGACATACCTACACATAAAGTATGTACTGCTGTAGTAATGACATCTACTATTACTTTGCAAGGGCGACGCGACGGGTATCGTCAGATGTCAAATCATATATTATTATAAACATTACGGGGTTATGTTTTACAACAGCCTGAATTGGTTATACCTAGCTGGACAAAAACTTTATTGTTTTTACCACGGAATAGATAAAAGAAGGTTTCTAATACAATGAAGTTTCTAATGGCAGAAGTTCAGTCACTGAAATTCTGCTGAATCTGATTGGATTTGCAGGTGTAGCATGACCACTTTCATCTCTATTCTACGAAGAATAGACATAAATATCTCTGCCTACACAGAGCCATTTCTATTCCTTTTACTATCTGACATTTTGTTTCGTATTTACAGTGGTCATGCTACGTGTGTTGAAGCTATATCCAAACATAGTTTGATTTCTAAGAAGTGAATATATAGCGAAACGTATCATGTACACGTAAATATTTCGTAATTACAAACACATTAGTCGGAAAATTTTAGCGATTGCAATCCAGAACCATTACTCGGCAACTAAATCAAAATTTTGATAAATACAGTTTAGATGAGACCTACGTTACTTTTGGCACATACTGTTTTCCATAAAACATATATCTTTAATCCAACCGATTCTAATAAACATTAGAAAATAGAGCTTTGAAAATATCGTGATATCATCAAGACAATTTGGTGAAATCAGGATTTGTAACTTAAACGTATTCAATCCAAGTAAAATTAAACGTAGATAAAGAATCAAGTAACAACGTCTCGTTTATTATAACCTCGTAGCTGGTAGCTGGCGCGTTGCTGCCGTAGAAGAAATAATTGTGGAACTATAAGTTAATTGTACTATTCCTATAACCTTCGCGCAAGTACTAGCCATAAGTTGAAAAAGTTTTATCGCAATCGGGTTAACGGGGCTGCGCATAAAATTAAACAAATATAGATTTTTATATATTATAACACGAAGAAGATACTTAGTTGTTCGTTTGTTTGTAAAAGATAATCAAACATTACCGAATACAAACATTATTTTACTGATAGAAAGCTACACTATTGCTGACTGTCATAAAGCAGCACCAAATAATAGTCCAACCCAATACCAGATTCAATAGTTTTCCAACGGTAGCATGACAAAGAACATATAATATAGCTATAATAACAACAGTTTTCTACAAAGCCAGATATATAAGAAGCCCTTGACCGGAGGTTTATTTTACAGAACTACCATATTAATATCACTATCCAATGACTCTACGTATAGTAACGTCAACAGCTAGCATATTATCAGTATTGGCCGACGCACTATTCTCAATACCTGTATCAGCATCATTCATAATATTCACAGTATTCAACAAATAAGGTTCATAAAACTCCACTTTTCCGTGATTTACTTTTAACAAGCCTCCATGTTTATCACACGTTACGAAACTCCGTATGAAGAACACTTTCATACTTATAATTAATAAGTACATAAATATTTCACTTGCGTCCAGTTATTGATTGGAACAGTTATGACTGCTTACATATTTCTTTAGATTAACAGTTTATGTCAATAATTATATTCGGAATATGCGACTTTCGATAAAATATTAGCGAAACATTATGGAAAAATTGCCTCTTATTGTCCTTTCTTAACAGAATTTAAAACACAAGCACTTAATCCCACATTAGTTGACGCTCATCACGCTCATGCTCAGCCATTAGTTTGTAACCACCGGTATCGTCTTACGTCCTGCACAATTTATTCACAATCCAGCCACTTCCCGCCTCTACGGATCTATTGGAAGCGGAGATGCGCGCGCGGTTTTATTTTTACTGCGCCGTTTCGGAGCGACCTGCCAAAAATGTGGCCCAGTGATCTTCTCAAATATAACACGCCTATTATTATGCTTATTATACGATGCGCGATTGTAGATCAATTGCTGTGGAATAGGGTCAGATTTTAATGTCGGTTGTGAAGAACCAGTCTTTCGTGAGGAATACTTGATTGGTTCTAGGAAGTTTGTAAAGAAAGAAACAAGAGAAAATGACTTGTTGATGATCGGAATACCTGCTACTAGATAAGGTCATTAAGAAGCTTGACACTTCAAAAACTGCTTACTATTACATTAAAAGTACAAGTCTCAAATGTAGGCAGACATAATACGTCATCAATGGGAAACAAGAGGGAAAGTCTTATTTCAGAGACCATCTGCAACCTAGCAAGCGCTTTATAACATCTGCAACCTAGCAAGCGCTTTATAACATCTGCAACCTAGCCAGCGCTTTATAACCGATCACCCGCAGATCATTCAAACATCTCAATCTCACAGCAGCTGAAACAACTACTAAAGATGATTATCTCATCCCTCTTTATTTTCTCAACTGAATGTATTCGCGAATAAAATAAAACGTGTGTAGAACATTACAATTCACGTTTGTAAACTCCCACGCAGCTCTGTCTGTAGGTAAATAAACTAGCATAACATCACACCATCATCCTAGCGTGGATATGCAAACAAATCACAATAAACATGAGTTTAATCAAATATATTTTTAAATAAAAATGATGTAAAAATCGAACATACAGCCATTGATATCACAAAAGTAATAAATCGTCTTATCAAAGAAACTTTTCAACTCTGCCTCTGAAAGTTGCAGATGTCTTGGAAACGCTCGGTAGCCGATGACAAAACAAAAGAGCATGGACGCGGGACCACAATCAGACTGCCAACCAACAAAACAGTTATTAGGTCATCAGTATTTATCAGTATTACACAGACTAAACAAAGTCCTACATCAAAGGGCTGCCTACTTGGCACGCGGCTCTTTAGTGTTGCAGATGACTGACTCATGTCGATATCGCGCCTATCACTGATGTCAACGTACGCTCACGTATGCGTTTCTTTGTTTTTGGACGCCAATCATTGAGTGATGATCGTATAAATATAGTTGCAGTCATTTGAACGAAAGTTCTAGATAGTTTGTTTATCTACCGTTTTGGAATTTGTCGTGAATGGAACATAAAAAGTATTAATTTATATCGATTACCAGTTTTCTCCCAATAATGGCATTCGATGAACTATCAACAGCACTTTGAGATCAATTAATTTTGACTTACCGATTCATCACTACTACCTTAACGCCATCAAACGAAAATCCACTTCAACTCAAACTGTCTCTATCCTTGAAAATCTCTTTGTCCATTATAAATTCTAAAAATTCTTATCCTCAACTGAAATAACTGCAACCAAAAATATCCAGAACACTTGCAAAGTATTAGTTTCTTTGCATTCTTATGCAAGGACACGAGACATTGTCCCTACTGAAATTAGCCAGGGCTTGGCCGCGCCGCGCGCCGGGCCGCTGTGGTGAAAGAATGCAACAAGACAATCCTTAGGCTTTCGTATTTGACCTGTGGACTCATGTGCTAAGTATAGCCCACTGACTGACAAGACGGAGCAATTGGTAAATAGCTGGGAGTCTGCGACAGACGCGCGGGAGACTGACAGACAGTTGACGAGAAAATTAAGAGTAATTCGTTAAAGTGATGTTGGAGTTTGAATTTTTTTGTGGTCTTTCAAATCCGTTTACTTGGATAGGCAATAGATTCTTAAGTTCTCGTGTTTAGGCGTTATGATAAGGCATACCATCAAAAATGTATTATTGTAATCCATTTGAATGTAACTGTGCTTCATGGCATTAAAAGGGCAATAAAACATACAGAACGTTTAGTTTCAGTTATTTTTAGTATTAGTGCACTGAAATGCGTTTCGCCTGAACTGATGTCCTAAGTAATGGATGCTCTTGCTGTAAATTTTCTGTACATTTCATTCCGCAACATGTGGTAAGAAAATGACGTCTCAGGTCGAAGTAATAACTCATAAAAGCATTTACAAATGGAAAATGTACCCCTCAAATTGGCTGTAACAGACAGAGCACTGTATCATCTAGTCAGGTAATAGCTCATAACAGAAACATAAATGATACAATTAAGCTGCTGATGACAAATTGACAATAAATTGGCCGCACAACCGACAGCTGAGCATCTTCGTGGTGCATCTAGTAAACACAAGAGTCTATCTCAGGACACATCAGGAGTACTAATATAGAACACGTCACAAGTTTAGTGTCCGAACGTAAAAGTGGCGAGTTCCGCCTTGGAGCGGCGCCCGCGCTGCCTACGATAAACACTCGGCATTCACTATTCATTACCCGTGTAATAAAGTTTATTCATGAATGTCATGTATTACTTGTGTGTGGCTAGCATAGACCTATTATTTAGGCCTGCAGTCTTACAGAATTGGTTTCATTGCTGAAATTCAAAGCTGAGAACTTGCTTAAAGAACTGGTAAATAGCATTTCACGGCTACTGTAGTAGGTATAGCAAAAAATACTTCATTGCACTTTTAGTGAAGATCAGAATATCTGCTGCTCTTTTGTTCAATAAAACATATTTTATCGACAATTAACTGTTATCATTATTTTCTTTATGTATGTTGTGAAAATGCATTGCGGTTTTACTCTCATATCAATTAGATAAAAAATCTGATTAATGTTCCCAAAGTTCAAAACAAATGTTGCAAGAGTGTTTGTTTTGTCGATAAATAAATGATGAACCGTCAATATCGATTAGAACCATCAAGGTGCCCTCCATTTGTCCTCTCGATGTAGCGAAGTCTACGACCTGTACATTGAATATTTTTGATTAAAAGTACCTAATTGCTACGACGCCGACGTCTGGGATCGATTCTAAAGCCGTAAATATCGTTTTTTAGAATTTTAGTCTGTTTGTCTGAATGTATGTTCCAGCTTCACGTAAATTCTACCGTATAGATTCTGTTCAATTTTGCATCGTATTCTCTTTATGTCAAGTAATAAAATAAAAATTGACCAAAGTCATAAAGAAACATAACCTAAAAGAATTGCATGGACTGTCTGATGGTGAAGAATACAATCAAATGTAGACTCACAATCAGGTTAAAATACATTTTAATGTGTGGATGACACGACAGCTATGAATCTATAACAATACAACAGACGAATGCACAAATCCACCCAAACCGTAAATTGCTTGTAGTTCATGGTACGAGTAGTAATGAAAGAATCAGTCATGTTAAAAACTGTGCTACAAGTGACAGGTGTTTGTGCAAAAATCTATTCCGATGAAATTATACACACTTGTTGTTTGCGCATGCCAAATAACTGCATCATGTTTTTTTAAGTTCTCGATAAATCGTATGCGCTGCCGGCGCGCGGCACCGCGTCCCATTACATAATGTTTAATTCTGTTTTATTTACAATGATAGTTGTATGTATAGACACATTAGAAAGATAGACATCACTGTTTGTACAGGTTGCATTTGGTATTTCTCATCATCATCTTCACCCGCTACTGGGCGTCTATTTGATTGTATTTGTGCGTCTCTTTTATTCTTTGATCGGAAAATTGAGTCTGTTCTCAGTAAGCTTTCTTACGGAAATCTGTATCTTCGTAAAAACTATGTTTAACATTTACTAGATAAGTCTGCACAAACTATGTTAATGCAAACCTAGATTATTTCAGGATTCCTGAAATAACTCTCCGTTCAGTGTACACAATAAACGATTCAGTGATGTAGATTATCTAATGGTCTGAAAAATGTGGGTATCATACCGTTGTGTGTAGGTATTGTTGCGCAAATCTCAGAAATAGACTATAATTATATCTATTCAAGCGTTACACTGAACTGAAATACTACTGCGGAACAATTAGGGCTGTCATTAAAAGTTAGTGTACGTTTTATGTAATTATCTGTTATTTAATTTTTCCGTGTACTTTATATTTATTTGTAACATCTGTGTATGCATGCACCTGTATTAAGCAAATAAATAATTTGATTTGATCTAATTGTTTCAGACTTTATGAGAACTAAGAATAATTTTGACGGTTCATTACCTCCTTTAGATATTTACATTTCCAATTTACCAATTTACGGCCTTTCTTTTTGCATTGCGCAGTTAATATCACCTATTTCACGAACATCTATGTAACAAACTTAGCAATGATGTTATCCCATTCATTCATTTCCTAGACCAGTTTCTGCGCTGAAGATATGGCCTTCAGATTATTCTGTTTTTATATTCACTATTTACACAACTATCTTTCCTCAATAAAACATCTGCTACTCATACTAAATGACGTCAGTATCGCCATAAATTTTATGAACCATAAACGGGCAGCCCTGTGGTTCAGTCAAGATCAACACAGAACGTATTTCTCTTCAGCTCCGCACGGAAATAGCTGCAAGCTTATGCCACATCTCTCCTGTATCAATAAATTAAAATTCTTTTACTTTTTAATTTATCATTACATGTTTTAACAGCTGACTTTCTCGTGGAATATGTTAAAATGCCGACATCGTATTTCAGATAAAATTAAGATTGAAATATACACATTTCAATCTTAATTTTATCTGAAATACGATGTCTGAATTTCTGAAGATACATATCTATCTTGATGACATGATAGGAAGAAAATTGAATAGGATATTTCTGAAGTTTCAAAGTTAGATGTAACGATATTACATAACCATTTGTTAATTGTTAGTGTAGTAGTGGCATAATAATTATCAGTTGTCACCTTGTTTTAGACTGGTCTGCTTCTTGACTTTCTAGAAGGGCCACACAAAAATATAATAGTACCTATATTTCGCAATTCAAAAGCAGTAGGAATTTAAAGCACTTAAAGTCCAATCTTTCAACATTTCTAACACGAAAAGCTAATGATTCATTGACAGTAATGTGTAAATTTGCGGCGCCAGCGCAGCCGGCCTTTGACCAGCTCTGTAACAAGGTCAGGTCGGACTATTTGTGAAGATGTCACTGTTATTAGGTGGAAATAACTTCGTTTTGCAATAGTGGAGACATTGGTCTACAGTGTGTGACTCACAGTTGGAAGGTTAGGGTATATTGGAAACAATTAATTGGGTAACGTGAAAGTATTATAGCATTTTTTCCAGGAAATTTCAATAAAAGACAATGGCAGTGGTTTAAAATGCTAGTTCTGCAAGATTTTGATTTTGATTTTTGAATTTAAAGTTATTCTAGTAATATTTAATCATATAAGATAAAATGCGACAGCAGCCGAAGGGTTAATTATTGCTTTTCAAGGTCGTGAGACCAAAATAAATAACTCTCGTTAATCCGGCAGGTCTCAGCTTCCCTTGGTTTATAATTATTCCTAAACCAGACAGTTTAGGTTGGAAAAGTATAACAATACTAATGATCTTTCTTCTCGTTGCCCCTCAGGAGACAGTTCGCACAAGCAGCAGCGGCGGTGGCAAGGTCACCAGCTCGCAGACCAGGACCCTCGAGGACTTCGACGTAGACCAGTGCTGGGACGAGCGTCTTCTCAGGAAACTCGTGAGTTCTTCATCACCTTTATCAAAGTCAAACCTTAGAACATTTATTTCAATTAAGGGTATGATAACCGACTTTTAATGATTTTATACTGAAGATCACGTCTAAACGAGAAGCGTTAATGATTTGAAAAACATATATGTTAAATTAGAGCATTTTCTCAATAACTGAACATGTGAATATTTTAGATTATGTTTATATTACATAGTGAAATTAATTTGTAAAGTTAAGTCTAACGCGGATAAAAACTGAGAATGGCGCAAAAACTACCAAGCGTATTTTTCTGAAACCTTCACCAATTTAAAGATAATTTAATGATTGATCTTTTAGTATACGCGTTTTATTAAAATACCTTTTGTTTTGTGTATAATAAATAAATAATGCGTCAAATTGGGGACAGCGCTCCTTGATGGGCGAGTCCTATTACTGGCTGAACGTACGATGCGTTGCGTGAGCTCAGTACAGAACACTGGTCTGGCCTGGCGCCTGGTCTGGCGTCTCAAGTAAATAATTTACAGACACTTTTGAATTGTCAAAAGAGTCGTTCAGCTAGTAAGATGAAGCTAGCGAGAAGAACGGGCAAACAACTCATGGACATTCCCATTTACACCATTTCCCTTGTAGTATTTTTTTTATTAGAGGCCAGGCTAAGTTTCGCTTCTCTTAATTTTCTTTAGGCCGGACTAATAGTTATATTCACTTTCTGAGTGGGGGTTGAACGCTATAGCTGCGCCAAAGAAGTTGTGTTCGTGAAGACCATCCTTTCTCCGATATTATAAAGTTCGAGTTGAACCTGGTTCCTAATTATTGGTGTTATTGTTGAGTAAGAAATGTGTGAGTGCGACGAGTAAGTTCTATAGACCAGGCGCTGGAACAGGAAGGCTTAAAGAAAGCTGTTTCCGATGCGTATGTTTTCTTCCATTATCTTAGGGTTGTGTACAATGTATGACTGTACAGACTTAATATAAGTGAAATGTTCGCTCCATGACGGCATTTATGCAAAAACCTTCATTGATATCCTATCCATTCCATGCATCCTTGGTTTTTCGCCAAATGAATTTTCATCAAAAATACAATTAAGAAAAAAGAACACATGTTGACATGTCATAACTTCATAAGTATACACATAATGAAAGCATAAATAACAACAACAAAAAATCACGGCTGCGCCAAATAGGATGAGATTATCGAAACAACTCTTTAAAAAGGTTTTGGTAGTCATTATTCCCATATATTGCCAACGTCATTAAGGGCGAATTTCACCAATGAAACTGAACGCGATCAGCGCTTAAATTACGTTTAAGAGCTGTCAGTGTCATTATTTTCTGTGGAATTTTGACACTGACAGCTCTTGAACGCGGTTTAGGTGGGAGATCGCGTTCAGTTTCATTGGTAAAATTCGCACTGAATGATGTGCAGTAAAAAAAAAGCTTATCGGTGGTGTGTATATATTATATAATTAAGTTTCTCACCAAATCCTTGCTCTCCGATCCCATAGTAAACCCCAGTTACTTAGGAAGAGTGAGTCACCTCTCCGGTTGGTACTCAGTTACTTACTACCTACAGAGTGAACCGACCGGTCTCGTCTCAATTCATACACGACTTTAATTCATTTGCTATCAGCTGACTCATTCCAATTTCCAGTCCTCCACCGGTTAATCGCGTTTCAAAACATTATGAATACTGCCTCGACTCTTGCACATCATATTGACTTGTCTTTTTAGCAGATTAAGCGAATTTCCAAGAAGTACATACAAATAAAAAAGCTTAAAAGTAGTATTATTCCATTAACCAGGAGCGTTAATCAAGCTTTTGTCAAACTACAGCTTTGAGTTGATGGTATTGCTTAGCGTTTGATGGATCTTTTAAACCAATAATTTTCTGCCTTTCCAATTTTGGATTTAAAAGATCCATGTCTTACTATATCAGACAAGGAGTCCAGCAAACGAATAGGTAGCCTTCGCGTGGTAGTCTACCTAATAGCACGCATAGATATCGTCAAGTCATTGCGTGGAAAGTATCGGAGGAGGCTTTCACGGTGCGACGACTAGGTACGTCCGCCCGCGCGCCGGTCCGCTCACGAGCAGCGCCACGTGTGAAACTTAACGCGACGAACTGCCCGGGCGCCTGTCAGGCGTGTGGTACAAATTAAGAGCGACTAAGTTAGCAAAACAAAACATGTTAGTTGTTGTTCAGACATCAAGACGTTGTCAGTTGATCTCTTTAATTATGCAGTATGATTAATAAGAACCATCAGATTCCTAAAGAAATGATTGTCTATTTACAATATCATAAATGGCTCTGTTTTTACCCTGTCGGAAATGTATAGGATCCATGCAGGACCCAAAAGTGAAATAGCGTAGCATACCTCCTAGCAGAACTTTGGAACAAAATGCATAAGAGCGTTTACGACTTACGGCTTTTCATACAAACTTTCAATCCCTTGTTTTTCGAAATGCCTAAACCGATTTTAATGAAACTTCATACAAATAAGCAGGATACAAAGGTCTAACAATTTAATTAAGAACATTTTCGAAAAATAGTGTTACAGCCAAATTAGACTGATTTTAAATTTTCCAATTTTAGATTTCCAGTTATCTGTTTTTAAATAAGACATTTAGAAAATGTTCTTAACTAACTTTTTAGACCTTTGTATCCTGCTTATGGGTATAAAGTTTCATTAATATCGGTTCAGTCATTTCGAAAAACAAGGGCTTGAAAGTTTGTATGAAATGCCGTACGTCGTAAACGCTGATAAGACGCTGGCCGCTTATGTCTTTGGACGTAGGTTATCCGTAATCACTTTCGCTGACGCGGTATGGCAGCATGGGAACCCGCGTGTTCTTGACACTGGACGCGACGAACTTGAGTACTTACTGTGTTGTGAAATATTATTATGTCTTCACACTCTTCTCATGGTGTCATAATGCTGAGACAACCGTGTCGTGGACGGTAGCAATGTTAGCGGAACAATCGTGTTTATTACAAACATTTTGTGAGTAGGTTATATTACATTTTTATCAATTTTAGGACCTGCCAAACATACTGCTCAGCAATCAATGCGGCAAGTGTGGTTATTACCTATAACAGATGAGCTCCTTAAGTTCTGAGTAGAGCTGCACGATTACTGACAAATGCGTGCACTGACTGGTCAGGTCCACTCAATCTGTGTGGTTCTTTCCTCAAAAGACCATTTCAGACACCAATCTGCATGGCCTTCACATGATCTGACCAAGATATGTCTGGACTTTAAAAGAGACTGTGACCTCTGAGTTTGTTTCGGCCTTTCTTCTCAGAGTAGTCAGTTACGAAACGCCGACCTCATCTAGTTTTTAAAACCTACTTACTTACAGAAATAAAATCATTTATCATTTAACAGTCAGACGCTCTTCGAGAAAATTAAGGGTTTGGCTGAGGTCCAGCTCATGATATGTATTTACCTACATTAAACGGCAAAATAAAAGTTTAAAACACCTATGCACACAATAGCAACTTTCACTTTGGTCAACGAGTATCTAAATACCCACCGATAATTAGGTACCTACCCCAAAAAAAATTACAATCCAATAAACCGACCTCCTTCCCAGTGACTCATCATTGTGATTGTGACGCTGATGAGCACCGAGCACACACGTCAAATCATCGGGTCAGCAACAAAGCCGTGCAATTGAGGGCAGCCCTCACTTCCGGCTGCAGTAGGCACTTCCGGCGCGGCAAGCCTCGGTACTCAAACCGGTTGCGCCCGCAACACAAGCGTCACTTATTGACAACTTGACCACTCGTGCAGAAAGCTCTCGTTAGGCGCTGTTTATACTGGAGCATTGATATTTGATAGTGGTTTGGAATAGTATCCCACTGAAATAAATAAACATATTTTCTTACTTTCTTTCGTAATCTTAAAAAGAGGAGAAAATTAAAAAAAAACGAGTGAGGTTTACAGTAGTCGCATATGATGTGTAACATCTCACCTTGGTAATAAGCAGTGACTGAAATTAACCTCAGAATTAAAAAAAAAAACGAAATACTGAAATATTTGTTCGACTAAATATTCATTACTTATAGTGGTCGCCCACTGGTCGAAATTCAATCTATATATTGTACTTACTAATTCCATGCTTTTAAAAGGTACTTATTCCATGCTCAATCTGTCACTTCCTGTTACACACTTCCGTCCCATTTCACGAAATCACTTCCACATACTGCGAGAGGGAAGATTAAGTTACACATTCCTTCGTCCTCTTCGAAAGGCCAAGCTAAATGATTGAAAGGCTCAATCAGTCAGTGATTCACCTCAGCCTAATGAGCCCTTTGCTGAACAGAGCCTCTTCAAACATCATAAAATAATAGCCATCATTTCATCGTCATCACTTCATCTTCATCAGAAAAAAGAGATACTTTTATAACCATACATAGACTAAACTTGCCGTAACAACTTGTCATCATTATTACAATATAAGAAACAAACAGATAACAGAACAAATTTCCATGAAAAGGATATGTCATTATTTGCAAGCACTTAAATTCCAACTAATTATACTCCATTTAAAATAAGATTAGACTACATTAAAATATGAGTCAAAATCGGTTGAACGGACTGTAAAAAAGGTTTATTTAAATGTCTAATCTTATTTCAAATGGAGTATAGGTACTCATGAACATCAACAAGAAAGCATTCCGGTTCTCGTTTGTCCAGCGTGTACAGCGTCTTATCTGAGTAACCGCAGTGCAAATAATATAGGCGGCGAATACACAGTTACCGTGAAGTAGTGGCCGTGGTAGCAGCTCGCGCATGCGAGAGTGACAAACATTTGAATATCAAATAGTTCATATTATTGTGTGTAAAGCAAGTGATTCGCAATGTTGGGAGGATGTCAACAGCTATGCGTGAGTTAGTGTACAGTAATGTGTGACGAATCAGACCACGTATTGTTGCAACGTTATGGAAATATCGGAAAATTGCGTTTAAATTAGAAAACTCTCGCGAAACTTGCAACAATTTAACTTAATTTTCTGAAATAAACTGATCCTTACAATAGTTCCACCCCGCACTGGGCCCGCGTGGTTGTTACGGCCCGTTCCCTCTCACAGCGAGGAGGCCTGTGTCCCAGCAGTGGGAACGTTTTAGGTTGATTATGTATAAAATAGTTTTGTAAAGTGCTCACTAAATAAAAGTAGAAAATCGCAGTAGGTATTCTCAATTCTAAAAATTGGTTTCACAGTTAACCGCTGTTGATGTCGATGGTAAGAGGAGCCTCTTAAACGTAATTTATGAGTTCTATAATGTTCAAATTATTTCTACAAACATCTACGACAATTCACCCCCCAGGCCGCGACAATATTTTGTTTTAAGTATCATTTTCAATATTCCATATTCTAATTCCAGTTGGACGAGTGCAACGACTACGAGCAACGTCGACGACTGCGCGCGCGCATCCGAACACTAATGGCTGAACAAGAAGGTAAATAACACCAGCACAGTTACTACTCTTGCCTGGCCAGACGACCACCATGAGACATGACAACTACTTTCCAACACTTTCATTTTTTAGGGTTCCGTAGTAAACAAGGACGGTCAGAGACGCTTAGTCCTAAAAAGCTGTAATTTGGCATGGGTATATATATTAATCATGCCAAAAAAATGGTAAAATAAAATTATGAAAAACATTTTTTTTTAGGGTACCTCCCTTACACGTGAAATGGGGATGATATTTTTTTTTCTCGTCTATTCCATGGTGTGGGGTATCGTTGGATAGGCCGTTCAAAAATATTGTGGGTTTGGCAAAACCATTTTTCAATTAAGGGATCCGTTTGCGTAATATTAAGCTTTAAAGTGCTAGTTTTTGTTAGAGTCAAATGTCCCCCCCCCTGCCAGCTAAATGGTTGGTTTTGGATATGTGAAAAAATTCATGGCAATAGTATATATAACGAAATTAAAAGGAAAACTATCACAGCTAAGTAGGCTTCACAAGTTAACGAGTAATAGTCGACCAACTTAAATTTGCAGTTGGAGAATTGACCGTAACGTATATCGATGTATGGGAGAGCATGTTTTTCAACTACAATGTTAAGTTTGTTTTTGGGATAAATTCATCCCAACTACGGAACCCTTCATTGTGCGTGGTCCGACATGCACTTGGCCAGTTTTTTAAATTAATGGTTACCTCACAGTACGTTGTCAAAAGTCAAAGTCAAATTATTTATTTCAAATAGATGGCACTTTTGAACGTCAATATTTACAAAGAAAATAGAATATTGAATCTACGATTCTAGTCACCCCTTCCAAAAGGTAGCTTCGTATGGAGAAGAATGGGCAAGAAACTCCACCGTTACTCTTTTAAAATGTTTTACAATATGTTGTACCATGGTTGTACCTATAGGTACTACATCAACTATATAATTACCTATAAGTGAAGACGATGCACCTCACCTATATAAAATTACTATACCACAATAGGTAAAAAGATTAATAATGAAGCAATGACAGATAAATGTATTATGTGATAGATATATGGTGCTCACTAATTTACAAACATTGTAAAATAATAACAAAAATTAAAAAAAACGTTTTCCTAAAGAAAATATCAGTGTGTGAGCTAAGGTAATCACAGAATGTAAAATAAATGTCATAAAAATAATAAATTATACAATTCAAACCTTTGGCCGCATTAAGTCCAATTCGCAAAATGTCCAGAGGCCTCAAATAGCAACCAGTTTGATTTTGTCTAGACTCTAGTTTGTCCTTTAGAGGATTTCATCCAAGATCAGAATGTTTGGAAACATGCTGGATGTTTCCAAGCATTCTGATCTTGGATAAAACAACAAACATTTTATATACTTTTATTTCTCAGATATTTCGGAGAAAAAGAAGTATATAAAAAGTAAAACAATATAAATTAGAATAACATTATATAGATTAAAATTAAATACACTAAAGTTCATCTTAGTCTAAATTTAGGGTTGTATCCGGAATGCTCATTATGCAGCCTGGTCCACTTGTCCAGTACCGCATTATTGGGCAATCCATATCCAGATCCATCCTCCATGCGAAAGCTGAAGGTAGCTGTTGGAACTGCCTCGTATGCGGCGCATCAGGGACACGACTTTCTTGCGTATAATCGCCGCAAATCCATCTATATTTGCGTCCGCAAACATACCCGACGCCCTACAGTAGCGAGGCAGCTTCATCAGCGTCCTGAAGGCATTATTGTAGAGAACACGCAGGGTGTCGTACGATTTTTTCGTATGCTTGACCCATAGGCTGCACGTTTAAAACGATTGACAAAATGCTCTAAACAACGTAGCTTTTACTTCCGTAGTACAGCGCGCGAACCTACGAGCCAGCATATTGGCTCTAACAAAGCCCTGCGCTATATCTATATCAATATCATCTACAAGCGTCTCGGTGACCCAGTGACCCAGATACTTGAACTGCGAGACTCTTTTAAGGACATTGCCATTCAGCATAACCTTTGGGACAGTGTCATAAGTTTTAGATCCCGTCTTAAAAACCATGAGCTCGCAGATCGAAATCAATTTTCGAAGGGCACTGATCGATGGACTCAGCAGCACCATGTCGTCCGCGTAACTAAATTTGTTGACAAACAATTGTTTTTCAATCGAACAACCCACACCGGCGCTACTGAGTTCACGGATCAGACTCAATATACAAGTCGAAGAGAGTCGGCGAGGTTACCCCGCCTTGCCTTACACCACATTCCATCCCGTACTCAACCGATAGTGACCCCGACCACCGCACAAAATTGCTCTGGTTGCCATACCAATACTTTAGGAGACTTATGTACTCAGTAGGTAGATCCGTATCATCCGACAACTTTTGCCACAATCTGTCCTATGCAACAAAATCAAAAGCCTTAGATAAATCTAAGAAGCAGGCATAAACAGGTGTGCTTCTGTCAGTGTAGTATCGGACGGTATGTTTGAGACTCAGTATAGCCATTTCTGCTGACAAACCAGCGCGAAAGCCAAACTGTGCATCATGACGCTGTACGTGTTGTCTTAACTAAATATCAATAACACCATCGCGAGTGCTAGAGGCCCGTAGTTACTTAATTTAGAGGCGTCTCCGGTCTTGCTCTTTATTATGGGGTCAACTTTACTATAGTACTCATCATTGCCTCAGGGAGGTAATTTAGCCTATTTAACATTGCTCGGATTATACTCAGTTTATGTTTAAATAATTATGATCATTTTATTAACTTGTACTTATAATAAATCTTTCTCTTAATAAAGAACTTACAATCAATCAAATCAATGAATGAAAAATGTTTAATCGTTTCATCGTGAAAGGAAATAATAAGTAATCGGCTAGACCCTCAGCTGCTTATTGATTTAGTAAACCAAAATGTATGAACCACAAACAAAACATGTTGGGATATTTTTCTTTGCTAATCTTAATTTACAGAGTTTATTAACAAATGCGGTTCTGTAAGGTAACAATAATGCCATAGCTTATTGAAACTAATTTACTTTATAATAAACTCTTCGCACTGCAACTTTTACATAAGTTCGCACTTAAAACTTTAGCCTACTATATGGTATATTCGCAGCTTATTTGTAACTATAGCACCTACTAGTACTTCGTGTTCTAAGCGAATGTTGAATGTTGGCAGCGTGCGCGAGCGCCGTGACGGAGGCGCTGGCAGCGGCGGGCGAGACTGGCGGCGTGGATGGCGACAGTCGCGGTGAGTCTCTCCTGCTCCCGCTGCTGCAGGGCCTGCTGGGCGGCGGCGGCTCGCGCCTGCTGGCCGGGCTGGGCGCCGCGCCCGCCGACGTCGTGGCCGACGTGCGGCGATCGCTGGCCCGCCTGCGCGCCGCGCTGGCGCCGCCCACGGAGCACCCGCAGGCGCGCGCGCTGCTGTCGCTGGCCGACCGGCTGGAGGACGCGCTGGACGCCGCCGACCGGCTGGACGGCTGCCGGCGCAGGCCCCGGCGCCGCAGCCGCGCCGCGCGCCACACCGTCGGCGTCACCCACGAGGAACTAGAGGAGGCGCGCCGCCTCGTAGACCGTGACCAGCTTGCGCTGAGCGCTAAAGGCCCTTTGTCCTCAGGCGCCACCTCCACAGCTTCCATGGCGACTAGCACAGACGAACCTTCCACCCCCGAACGCAAACAAAGTATTGACGAGAACATTAGCTATCACGACGCCGTCGCGTCCCGACAGAAACCGACACCAGTCGCACACTCTGTCAGCTATGAAGCTCCGAAACTGAACAGGGACGCGCGCGTTGTCGTGGAGAAGCGAGCCCCGACCACTCGTAAACCCGACTTTTACCGGCACTCGGTCGCCGACGCGGGCGGCCTGCGCTCCCAGCCCTACCAACAGCCGCAACCTCTTCAACAACCGCGCCAGCAGGTGCCACCTCCCCCGCAGCCCGCGCCCGCGCCCGCGCCGGTGCTCCAGCCTGCCTTCCAGCCGCAACCGGTGCAGGTGCCGCACCTGCTGTACCAGCCCCAGCCGCTCCACCAGTCGTACCAGCCGCAGCCGCGCATGGACCGGCGCCCCTCGGACTCTAAGAGTAGCATAGCGGCCATCGCTAACAAGTTCGATACGCACGCTCAGAAGGAGAACATACCACGGCGCGCACCAGTAGAGCCTACGCCCACGCAACTAAAAGAATATAAACGCGAGGACCCAAAACGTGCACCATTATACATGCCACTCCCGTCCACTTACAACTTTGCGGCACCGCCGACCGCCACTCAGGATGATTCTAAACCATTCAATAGATTCGGAAATAGTAACAACAAACGGTTGCGCATGAAACGTGCGAACACTATCGACATAGGAAGGCCGCTCGCCGGATATCGCATCGACAGCGACAACGATGATGAGACATCCCCGCGCCCCATCGTACCTGATTTCAGGCCTCAGACCGAAAACGATAGGAAGTTTGTAGCGTTCATGAAGAAGAACGAAGCGGCCGACCGTGAGGCAGCCGCCACCGGCCCCGCCAACTGGAGCAACAGGTTCGGAAATATTAAGCACGCATTCGAGAGTCGCGAGCGGGAGGACAACAGTATGGCGAACAGTCGGTCATCAAGTGCGTCATCCGCGCGTCGCTTCTGGCGCACAGCAGACGAGACCACGGTGAACCCGGCCGCCGCACGACCTAGCAAGTTCTATAATGAGAATAACAGTGACATAGTCAAGCCCCCGTGGGTTAACGAACGCAAACAGCAAATGCGCGTGCACATCCCTCGACAAGTGCAGCACCCGCTCCCACCACCAACCGCGCCGGCTACCGCGCCCGCGTCACTCCCCGCACACCGCCCCGCGCATATTACAGCGCCCGCCTCTCTGCCTACGCACCGCCCCGCGCCCGTCACTGCGCCGACGTCAGCGCCCATACTCCCGCCGGCGCCCGCGCCTCCAGCTCTCACCGCACCGGTTGCGCCATTGTCGCACCCGCCTTTCCCGCAGTCCCCCACAAAACCGTTGGTCGTCAAACCATTCGTAGCGCGGCCTATACCCGTCAATCAGTTCTCTCACGCACCTATGTCTGCGTTTAAACCGCCAACTAAAGTGATGTCACCGATAGCGGCTCCCGCTTACATATGGAGTCCCCCGTCCGTCTTGAACGTGACCTCCCCTACGGTTGACTATACACCCGCGTTCCCGGTGAACCCAGTGCCTCGTGCCCCAAGCCCGCCGGTGCCAAGCAAACCTTGGGCCACAGACGCAGATAAACCAAGGCGGGTGGTCGGTATAGCTGCCGCCAAGTTCGAGAGCAACAAGCAGCCCGAGCCCGTGACCGCGCCCGCGCCCACCCCCTACCGGGAGAGACCGTCCGCGTTCAACCCACCCGCGCCGCCGACTCACGCGCTCCCGCAAATACAAAACTATCCGGTGACGACCATACCTAGTCAGAATGACCTCTCCGCGCCGGAACTCGTGCGAAAAATTGATGACACCAAATTCCCAGCACAAGACGCATATTTACCCAAGGTCGATGCACAAAAACTGCAAATAGAGTTTTACGAGAAGCAAATTCGCGAAAAGAACCGGCGTGAGGCAGTCGTGAACGGCCACGGTGACCCCACGGAACGGAAACCCCCCGCACCACCTGCATATACCATAACTGACTATACGCCATCCAGTGGCATCTCCACTTTTGTGCCGTTGCAGCGCACGCCCGACATAGAGAAAGCGCGCGCCCACAAGGTAGACTACCTTCCAGACGTTGTCACCAACGACACGGACCGCCACCGGAGCGGCACCTCGCCCCTGCAGCCACGCGCACCCGCCAGCCCATACTCACCGCGAGCCACCAACCCAATAGAGTCGCCCCAGACGTACCAGAACGGTGACGTGTCTTACGCTAATGGCGTCGAGGAAGGTGTCACGACGGAGCACAATAGCGTGGTGACTCGCGTGATGCGTGGCCCGGTGCGTGGTGCGGCTACAATCACAGCTGGCGTGCGCACGCGCAATGACGAAGGTCGTCGAGGTTCCGCGGCTGACAGTCTGCGCGGCGCGCTCGACAAGTTTTCGTCACCGAAAAACGACGTCATCACGCAGATCGAACGGAAAAAACGCGAGACGGTGAGGTCCCAGGTACGGGCCCCTGTAAATACTGGCCGCTCCCCCCTGCTCGCGCCCGTCCCCTCGCACGCCCCCCAGTCCCCCGGCGCGCTCGCCGCGTCCCGCGAGTCCGTGCTGTCCAGCGAGTCGGCAGGTAGCCTCGGCTCCAGCCCGCTCAGCAGGTCGGGCTCGTGGCACCAGATGGTCGCCAGCCCCAAGTCAGCCTCGCCGCGCCGAGTGGTAGCACGCGCCAAGTCCATGCACCTGCTAGCTGTGCCCAAGCTGTATGAGGGTGGCATCGCTCGCGAGGAAGTAACGGAAAAGAAGCGAACGGTGGAAGCGTATTTCTCTGGGCAGCAGCATCATGCGATGCGGCCAGCGACAGGAGCGGGTGCGGCGCGGCCGCGGGCGCTGCGGCAGTCGTACGCGCCGCCGCAGGCCTACTCGCTGGGCCGCAGCCGCACGATGCCCACGGTGTCGGAGCTGCAGTTCCTGGACGAGAGCAACACCGAGGACGCATTCGAAGACCTGGTGTCGGCGCTCGCGTAGCGTAGCGTCGCAACATTCCACTAGTTAGGAGCGGGAGACGAGCGAGACGCGCGTGAGTCGTGTGTGTGTGGGTCTGTGCTTGTGCCCGCCCCGCATGCCCCCCCGGCCCCCTCCGGCCCTGCGCCCGCGCTATCACGTCGATGTACATATGTGCTCGTAACCTCCGTACCATCTTCATCCGCGCCCTCTGTAACCGTGTTATTTGACTAATAGCTTATAGGTTATCGTTGTACTGTCTTGCTGATTGTTTTCAAAGTGTTTCGAGTTAGTGTTAGATCTGTGTGTCCATGTGTCAGCGACGGGTAACTAATCTGAACGTTTTTTTGCAGAGGAAGAGGAAGTAACTGTGACATCAAGCGTGAGGAGGAACTCGTCAGAAAAAACTGTTAGCAGTAGCACTACCACCACTAAAACATCAAAAGGTTAGCTGTCCTTACTTTGCACTATTATTATTTAAAATAAAAGTAGATAATATGAACGGTTGACATTTTTTTATTTTGTATATTCACAGTGATAGAGAGTATGACCAAGCCGGCGCCCAAGCCCGTGTCGCCATTTGCCAAATTTCGGCAGCTCGAAAAACAAAATTCAACAAACAGTCCCAAGTAAGTCCTTCTTTCGACCAAACCGAAACAACTTCAGACGATATCGTACATGTAACCAACAACCAATACATAAGACTCCTTACCATTCAAGTATTATATTTTATGTATAAGATCCTTTCGCTTCATACGTAATGTAATGCAATATATTTTATTTATTTTTGGCAGCCATTTCTGTGGATACGAATAAGGATTAGATACAAGTAAATATAAAAGTTAATGATATGCATTATAACATGTATATTAGACGCTTGTGCGATAATATTTTTTTCTCCGAAAAGCATATTAGGCTAAGTACATACGAGGCCTCTGTCAATAATCGCACGTGTGTACTTACCCTGTCATGAGAACATCCAGTATCGTTCATAAACGACGCCCGGCTGATAGCTTGACATCTATTTGACATGAAATCAGCACGCGTTCTTGTAAATAACCTGCGACCCCCATTAATAGCACACGCGTTCCGTAGCACACGATGTGACACACGAACTAATAGTTTGATCGTCGACGAACTAACCGGCGAGGTCGCAGCTAGGTGAACCTCGGTAACTAACATGCGTGCCCGGTTGTAGCTCGCCCAAGACACCGCAGAGCCCGGGCTCTCCGGCGCAGCCTTACTTCAAGTTCACGGACCCCGCGCTGCAAGCCAGCGCCGTCACTATTAAAGAACGATTGCTGCAGTGGTGTCGCGACAAGACCCGGGACTACGAGGTACACTCCACACCTCCCGCCCTCCTCTCCGACCGCACGCAAACACCCCCACTGCGTATACTATTATGTCGTCTAAATATACATGGGCTACGTAGCTGTAATGGCGCACCAAAAAGCAATATTTTCTGTGTTTTTCTTAGATGTTTATGGTTTGTTAGTATTTAGATACTGTAAATAATCGTATTGGGGAGGTTATAAATGCGGTTACATTAGGCAAATGCATATTTTTATCGACAGCTCCAACTGGTAAAAAGCCGAACCGAGGTCGATATTTCAAAATTTGCATCTGCCTTAAAGTCAGGGCGTTCGGATTTAACGGATTTAACCGCGTTATCGAGATGTAGCATGTTGATAGCAAACGCTGCGCACGCGCACCTAGTATTAACACACACGTCGATGACGTCACTACCACTCATACTCCACGCTTCTCTTATCGCTTCATTTTGGCTGCTACTTTCCTGTATATATTTTATACGTTGTGTTATTTTTACTAGTTATTGTTTATTTATTCATCTGTCACTGTACAACCAAATTATATTGCTTTGGTTTCAACCTATCAGTGTCATAATGTCCTACATGTATACATGGACTATGTATATTTTTAATATAATTATAATTTTTAAACATTGGGAAGAAATTGTACCTATAATCTGGAATATATAATTATTATTTATAAAACCAATTATAACTAATTTTATAATCAATTTTAATTTTGAATTCAACAAGCATGGGTTTATAAAAATGAAGTACTTCAGTCGAAGTGTGAATATGACTTTCCAGGATTATGCATGATTTTGTGTTGTTAACTTTAGCTAGAAGTGTCCAGGTAAATGTGGGTAGAGTTGTAAATAAATTGGGAGAATCTGAACACTCCAAGTACCTAATTGTTCGGTAATGTTCACTGTGCCTCTACTGAGTTCCTGTGTAGACAATTCTTAGATAAGCATAATTACAATCACACAAATATATTATGTATTTTGTCACAATAATTTTAAGGAACCATGAAAAATGGAATTTAAATAAAACAAATATTTTGCTGACCCTCATTTTGATAATTTAGACATTGACAGTGATGTGCGCCGGAAACTTGACCGTGCACTTCCATTTGCCTTAATTTACCTGTTCTCACAGTTATAATAAATAAAAAAACTAACGAACTTCTCCGAACACGTCCTAAATTCTTCCTCATTCTACACGAAGTACAATTTTCTCCTCGTGTTTCTCCAGAATGTGAAGCTGGAGAACTTCTCCACGAGTTGGGCGGACGGGCTGGCATTCTGCGCGCTGGTGCACCACTTCCTTCCCGATGCCTTCGACTACTCCCAGCTGTCGCCTGAGAAACGCCGACACAACTTCACGCTCGCCTTCAAAATTGCCGAGTAAGTATTAACCAAGATTATATTCCACAACACCAATAGGATCTTTCTTAGGATTGGGCTTTCGAATATAACATGATATTGGGCTGTATTACTATCACTATCACTACGTCCTTGCATATTATAAAACAAAGTCACCGCCGCGTCTGTCTGTCTGAACTCGATAAACTCAAAAACTATGGAACGGATTTTTATACGGTTTTCACCAATTGATGGAATGATGTATGAGGAAGGTATAGGTGTATAATTTATAAGGTTTTGTGTAATTTGGCTGAAAAAATCATGCCGACTGGGAGACTTACTAGCGTGCACCGCGTAAACCGTAAGAGATACATCAAATTAATGTTGTACAAGATTGTACATCTTAAAAAGTTCAACAAAAAAGTCCGCGATAGCATATACGAATAGGATGACCCACAGCCACAGTAACCATTTTTATGTTTCAGAATTTGATACATTTTTTATTGTTATTTCTGGAGCTATATTATTTTATAAATGTTATATTAGGAATTCAATTTAGATTAAATATGCCTTGACATCACATCATATAAATGAATACTTTAAAATATATCACGGATTCAAAATTACGCGTAATAAAATAATTATGTTTGGTGGTGGCCCGGCGCGGGGCGGCGCGCGGCGCTGGGACAGGAATCAGTGACCGTTTCCTCGCTACCATTTATACGATCATAGCTGTTTGATGACAGTCTGTGATGCTGGTGGTTGAAGCTAAAAAACATGAAACTCCACTAATGGAGAAGTACTCATCATTCATTTAGCCAGTTCAACATAAATAGTTTATAGTAGTGGGACCATAGACAATAGACCATTATTGTTTTTTATTATTAAGGCCCGTTTTCTCGATGATGATCAGTAGCGTTAATTTACTGTATAATTTTGGGATCACAGGAATTTCATACATTTATTGCTTTGTTTTTAACCGTATCATTGGGATGTTGACGTGTGATCCCAACGTTCTACCGTAAATTAGGTATCATAATGACAGCGCCGTGTAAACGGCCGCTAATGATGTACGAAAGCGGTTATGTGATTCGAAAGGGGAAAACCGACCTAAACACTGATATTAACAAAATTAGGAAAAACTAAAATTTTATCATCCTAGGGTAATTTAGGAACAGTCACATGTATGTTGTATACAAAGAAAGGTTTTAGTTTGTTTGTTTATGTAGGCATCTGTTATTTACTTTTTCAAATATTTGCAGGATTGGAAATATTTACATTAAAAATACTCTATTGAGTACGGTAGAGATTAGAAAATGAACTTCAGTTACATTTTAATCTAACCCACATGATCAACGCAACAGGCTGGTAAGCAACACGACAGAAATAAAAAAATTATGCTCTGCTACCCGTGCGTAGCCGGGGCGGGTTGCTAGTACTCTCTAAAGATGATAAACTGCGCTGGTTATAGCATCTATGGTGATTATTGCAGCATTATATAGTGGCCAAAGGCAGGCCTATGATCATAACTGTGCATTGAATGAGCTTTATTACATATCATTGCATACAATTTTAGAATCAGTCGTCGTCACCCTCGGAGGCGCTTATCAAGTAATATTGACTCGTAATGTTAACTAATAAGTTGTCGTTTGTTTCCAGTGAGAAGGCGGGCATCTACCCCCTGCTAGACGTGGACGACATGGTGACGATGCGCAAGCCGGACTGGAAGTGCGTGTTCACGTACGTCCAGTCCATCTACCGCCGGTTCAAGGACCAGGACTGACGTCACTTGTAGCCCAGCCATGGAACACGGACACCCTGTACTGTCATACAAACAAATTGAAGCCTCGAAGGGTAATTGATTAGACTTCCTTTACGTCTAAGATGGCGATTATTTTTAGAAGGCTCCAATGGTTTAGTCATGAGATTTTCCATTCATAAATTAGTTGGTCCATCCTTTTAGGTTTTGTATTGACAATATACGGTGTTCTCGTTCGCGGGGAGTCAGGCGCCTGCGCCGAGTAGTTGAACGCTGTAGTCACAAATAGTACGTTAGGAAGTGTGTTATAAATCCAAAGAGCGTATGTTGTTGATTTGTTCGTTTTATAAATGTTTATATGTCAGTGTCCGCCCAACTCGTATCTCCAAGCGCTGTCTCGATACAGTCCTCCTATTTATTATAATCTCAAGATGTGATTTTTTCTACGTTAGCTTGTAAGTTTAACTAACATTTACTTATATAATATATCGAGCGACTACTGGTAGGTCATAGTTTAGTACCGCACTGCTAAGGATCGCTTGCACTTATATACCCACATAAGAGAGTAGAATCCTTTGTTAATCAGTGTACATACTGTTTCACGATTACAATAACATATATTATATGAATTTGACATTAATAATAACAGCGGCTTGATGTATTCGCTACATTTTATGAAATTTGATATTATTAAAATGATTATTATGTTAATTTATATTGATAATGAAATAAATATTGATTAACAAAACAAGGCGTGTATTATTGTAACATTGTATTGAAGTGAACACTTCTTTAGGCGCGGTGAGCACTTTTTGTGTGAACAAAACTCATCGTCACCGAACGCTTTCCATGAGCTTGTAGCGGCATCAACATCGCCACATGCGAACTACGCGTCACACTGACGTCACGAAAATCCTGCATCGCGCAAGCAGAGTTTACCACGCAACTAGCATATATACAACGTCCCGACATCAACCGTCGGGCAGTTGCCCACCAGACACAACACCCGTCTGGTCGGAGGATCCTCCCTTTTCCATGGTGGATGAGTGAACTTTATACCCTGTTCCGCATTCCACCAAAAGCTATATGTATACTGTTCTCACTTGTATCGGCACTCCCCAAAGTCCCCAAACACTGTCCCGCATGGTTTTTGTAATTTATTTACATAGACGTCTCGTGAGCCACCACCACCATGGCCACCACCTACCTACCATAGAGAAACCTATTTAGTGAGATGTCGAAGCTACAATAAATTCAAATACTTAACCGATTGTTACTGACTTATCATCATCATCATTTCAGCCGAAAGACGTCCACTGCTGGACATAGGACTCCCCCAAAAAGGGGGGGATTTGCCATAATCGCCACGCTTGGCAGGCGGGTTGGCGATCGCAGAATGGTTTTAAAAATGCATAGAGAACGCTGCTGCCCATTCTCTAGTAAGTCCCTTGGTCGCCTTTTACGACACCCACGGGAAGAAATCGGGTGGTGCTATTCTTTACGTCCGGCACCACACGGATCCAATAACAGATATACAATATTAGTTTTAGTATAGGCGAAACCCGAAACACGTGTTTAGTATTTATTTGTAAAGAATCTATGTACAAAATTTCAAAACTGTATCATGAAAAATCACAAAGTTATAAGGTTGTTATGTTAGCGGCTTGTCCGTACAAAAACATAACGGCGCCCCGCGCCTCCAGGGTCGTCTTGCGCTCTTATATGTATAATAATTTGGCAGTAGGTACCTAACCGTACGGCGATTTTATAGTAAGTAATTAAATGGTGATAACATTTTCCATCACACTTAAATATTTTTGGGACAAAATATAACATGTTGTAAATACTATTGAAATCGATTCAGTTCCTTATTCTGAACAAACTATATTCAGGTTTCGCATAAACTCAAACTCAAAGCATTTATTTCAAATAAACCTATTACAGGCACTTTTGAATTGTCAAGGGGTCGAGATATGAAGCTAGTTGCCCATTCCAAAACGTAGTAGATTCCTATGGAGAAGAACGGGCAAGAAACTCCACGGACACTCGTTTCGCATATACTAAAAATAATGTTGTAGAATTAGAACCATTAATACATCTCTCAAGTTAGATTTGTTCCCAATGACATGATTTCAAGAAAAAGTAATTCAATGGAACAAATCTAACCTAAAGAGATGTATTAGTGATTCAAATATCCACCTTAAACAAGCGACTTCTTTCACGCATATTTAATTAAAATGCCCCGTTGCGAAGCTGTTGCTGGTGCTGTGCAAAAATACGGGATCCATGTATTTGCCAAAGATGTTAAAAAACTGTGGAAGAAATCTCTCGAAAGAAAAAAAACGGAAATCCGATATTTTGTCGAGTCAAGAATACACCAATTTTTTTTCGTAGCACCTACCTATGTGCTTTTGAAACCTGGGGGTCTACTCCAAGGATTAATTGGTAACTGGTGTCAGCCGTAGTCAGGAAACAGCCGAACATTCGGCCGATACTTCGAATTTATCTTCGGAGTAGCCCCTAGGTTTCAAAAGGATAGCACATAGGTGCTCCGAAGATAAATTCGAAGTATCACTCGAATGTTCGGACGTTTCCTGACTACGGCTGACTACGGAGAAAGAAAAAGAAAATCGGCCAAGTGCGTGTCGGACCACGCGCAATGAAGGGTTCCGTAGTTGGGATTAATTTATACCAAAACAAACTTAACATTGTAGTTGAAAAACATGTTCTCCCATACATTGATATACGCCACGGTCAATTTTCTAGGTTTGTTATCCCAAAAAAGTATTTTATAAGTGATGAAACTACAAATTAACAATATTCGGAGTTTTCCCTTTACTTGTGCTGTGAGACCTTGCTTCTTGCCAAATTACATGATTCTAGGTCAACAGGAAGTACCCTATCCCTATAGGTTTTGATTTGTTTGCGAGTATCTAAATATGTCGCATAAATCGCCGTAATTTTTTATTGCGTTGACTTAGAAGCTTGAAATTTTTACAGGTTCGAGGGACCGTTAACTTACGTATTTGATATTAATTTCAACTTGATACCTCCACGTGTGACCGCGTGTGGCAAGAAACGGCCGAACATTCGCCCGATACTTCAGAGTAGGCCCTCCTTTAGGCACTCTGAAACCTGGTTGAGCTAATAGGTCCCTATTTCTAGTACCTACTACAATTATGTGTTTCAGCTTTTTTATTAAAAAGATTTTTAAAAAAATTACGTAGTACATGATGCTGTTTTTTATAGATATAATATTGACCGTCAAAGGTTCGGTTTCGGCCAAAAACAACCGAACCTTTCGGCTGCGCCGAAACTTACAACATCGCACTTTCGGGTCAAGTTCGGTACGGTTGGCAATATGGCGTCGCTCGCCTGACTCCGCTGGCCGCTGAATCACTGCTCAGTGAAGTGATGCTTGTGTTTGTTCCCCGAATAATGGTAAGTAATTAAGGAATTTATTTTGTTTTTGTTAAGAATTTATTTTGTTTTTGTTAAGAATTTATTTTGTTTTTGTTAAGAATTTATTTTGTTTTTGTTAAGAATTTATAATGTCATAGTGTAATTATTAACACTTATTTTCATAATTTACAAACAGATTGACGGTTATATTGGTTATTTAGGATATACAGCTGTGGACATATAATCAGGAACGACTGATAACGAAGTTACTTTTAGATAAACAAGTTGCTTTTACTTTTGTATCAACTTACATTAACAACTTTTGATATAATATTGACGAGGTACCGTCATAATGTTAATACCCATATACAGGTCCACTGCTAGCTTTTGAACGCAGTTTAGATCTTCTGATCGCGTCCCAGTTTGGTTGGTGAAATTGGCACTTAGATACTTTCTACTACTCACCTATTTTATTAAGCGCAGAAAAATCAAACAAAACATTTTATGGATGGTGTCTTTAAATTTGTTTTATTAAAAAGTTATCTAAATACGATATTTCAAAATACTTAGCATATTATTGATGAAACTCAGATGGACAGTGAAGAAAACAAGACATGGCGTTCGTCGTACCCCTGGGAACGCCACAATAGACTAACTTCCTCGAGTCATGTGTTATCTTTCTATGGTCAATCTATAGATTACGTGATAGCACCCGAGCTGATTCTCATGTATCGAAACACAACCAAACTCGTTAAAATTATAAAACAAAGGCTGGTTGTTAGCACGAAGCATATGAACGAAGTGGCCACCATAATCGTTGCAACTAAATTATCGTTTCTCGGCGATCTCGGTACTGCTTCTACTATAATTTTGGCTGAAAATATTTTTGAACCATTTCTAATGTCTTGCGATTTGATATCACAGTGGCCTAAAAAACTTGCAAGTACCTGTGGACAAAATAACATACCTAATTATCTACTTTGATAGCAGCAATCTATTGATAAAGTTATACCCCCTTATTACAAAACAAGGTTTATCTTCAGACCCAGATTTAAACCATGCAGCCATTATTGCATTTCGAATATGGTAAAGTTTCCGTATATGGTAAAGTTTCTAATACAAAACTGACAGCTTAGTAACCGAACTAAGTTTTCAGTTTGTATAAAGAACGGTATTTCAATCACAGTTACGTTCTTATTACAAAAACTGGCTCCATGGTTTAAGACTTGTCAAATTATAAATCTTGTTTTGTAATAAGGCGGATAGTGTCCGACCAAAGTTTCGGTTTCGGTTTCGGCTCGGTTTTGGCCTAAAAATCATGTTTCGGCCAAAGGTTCGGTTTCGGTCAAAAAAAGTTGAACCTTTCGGCCGCGGCGAAACTTACAACATTGCACTTTCCGGGTCAAGTACGGCACGGTTGGCAATATGGCGTCGCTCGCCTGACACCACCGGCCGCTGAATCACTGCTCAGTGAAGTGATGCTTGTGTTTGTTCCCCGAATAATGGTAAAGTAATTTATTTTGTTTTTGTTAAGAATTTATAATGTCATTCTTAACGCTTATTTTCATAATTTACAAACAGATTGACGGTTTTATTGGTTATTTAGGATATACAGCTGTGGACATAATAATATAATTAGGAACGACTGATAACGAAGTCACTATTAGATAGACAAGTTGCTTTTACTTTTGTATCAACTTACATTAACAACTTTGAACCACATCTAATAATAGCTTTATTAGTACCTAGGTTTTAATTATTCATACTTATTAATCAAAATAATTGAACTTCCCTAAAAAAACAATTCATCGTAAATTAGCTCTATTTCAAAAGTATACTGGCCGCTGGACAAATAATTAAGAACGCATTAAAATATGTTGTCAATTTCGAAAACAAATAGCAATTTTTTTTATTTCCCTATCCCCTAGCCCATCCTTTGGTTACTTTCTATTACGTTTTTTCAGTCAAAAGTGCATAATTATTTCAAAATCATGAGTAAAATGGAAAGTTGTGATGCATCAACCCGGAAAACGAATATGTCACTAAATGACCGTGACTGGTCGTGTAAAAAGCTGATCATATAGAGTGCTGCAAATCTCAGGTTTCTAACGCTGTAAAATCTGTAAATCATGTCAAGAAATTCAACACTGCCCAATAATGTTCTTCGAAAACCCAAATCTAGAAAAACGACACCGCGTGAAGATACTTTGATTCTTCGTTCAGCGAAGACTGATCCATTTAAGGGTTCTGAAATTATAAGAACGGAAGTTTATGGCATTGGAGGAGTATCAGCACGTACAGTACGAAGACACTTAACTGATGCAAAGTTATTTGGAAAATTACCCGGAGAGTAACACTTCTCAAGAAGGTGCACCGAAAAGCAAGATTAGATTTCGCTAGAAAGTATGGCGACTGGACAGCAAGTCACTGGAAAAATATATTATTTTGTGACGAAACGAATCTAATAATAGACTAGGTTCTGACGGTAAACAGTGTGTGAGTCGACCGGCTAAGCAGGCATTGAATCCTTAGCACACAAAACAGTAGTAAAGCATGGGGTGGAAACATAAAAGTTTTGGGGATGTTTCTCAGGGCATGGTTTTGGGCCAGTTAAAAAGATTGGAGGCATTTTAGACCAATTTCAATACAGGCAAATATTGGAAGAGACTATGATTCCTTATGCCGAGGAGACCTTGCCTTTAGTTTGGACATTTCAACATGATAGCGACCCCAAACACAATGCTCGTTCAGTGAAAACGTTTCGTAGTGTTCAACAAGTCAAGTCACGTTATTATCAGTAAAATAAACAAAAATAACAGCAACTTGTTTAACGAAAAGTGACTTCGATAACAGCCGTTCCTAATTATATGTCCACAACTGTTAAGTGCGGAAGTTTACTTTAAATATGAAATAAGTAAACTTCCGCACATATAATTAGGAATGACTTTAAAATTCGTCTTAGTTGCGTGTAAGTAATCAATCATCACGGTTATATAATAAAATAAATAAGGACATATACATTTACACTGAATGTCTTCATAAAGTTAAGAAAATGTTAATAGAATGGTTAAAATCGCGCACTTATGCAGATATTGAATTTTTGTTATAATAAGTGGAAATTAGTTAATTCTGGTACCGACACTCCCACACGCACATCATCCCTCATACACACAAACACACCAACCACACAACTCTCACACCTTACATACCTCAAACATATCACACACCACACTCGCTCTACACACCGCATACACCACTCACACACCACACACCCTGCACACCCAACACACCCACATTAATGTATTTTTAGGAAAATAGTAAAAATAATTCTGTAAGTAGTACAAACAGCCAAAGCTAAGGAAGTGCGGAGTCTCCTAACACAGGCGTCATCATGCTTAAAAGGAGGCTCCAATCATAAACTAATGTATACTAGTTGGTACAGAAATAAACATTTTGTATTTTGTATTTTTTTTTTTTTTTTTTTTTGCTTATAGTTTCGCCATGTCCGTCTGTCTATATGTCTGTCTGTCTGTCTGTCCGTCCGTCCGTCTGTAACCGGCTTAGCTCAGAGACGCTTAGTCCTAGAAAGCTGTAATTTAGCATGGGTGTACATATTAATCACGCCGAGAAAGTTGTAAAATAAAACCATGAAAAACATATTTTTTCTCATCTAATGCATGGTGTGGGGTATCGTTGGATAGGCCGTTTAAAAATATTGTGGGTCTGTGAAAGACATTTTTCAATTCTGAGATCCGTTTGCGTAATATTAAGCTTTAAAGTGCTATTTTTTGTTAGAGTCAAGTGTCCCCCCCGCCCTGCCAGCTAAATGGTTGTTTTTGGATATGTGAAAAAAGTCATGGCAGTACCTAGTATATATAACGAAATTAAAAGGAAAACTGTCACAGCTAAGTAGGGTTTACAAATTAACGAGTAATAGTCGACCAACTTAAATTTGCAGTTGAAGAATTGACCGTAACGTATATTGATAGTAAGTAAAATTACTCTAGTAAAATTACAGTAAAATTACTCACAATTAGAAATTGTGAGAAAGCTTGAAATAATTGAAACGTAACAATAAAAGTACAGTTTTCGTTAAGAAAACTGTACTTTTATTGTTACACAGACTAATGAAAGCTGCAGTGGTCCAAGACCTGGGCATGCAGCCGACTGGCACGGAGAAGATTGGACACACTTTTTGGTGGAGTGAGGCAGTCTGCTGAGGTATTTGAATGTTTTGAATTGATGGTGAGGTGAGTAGTTTGGAGAACTCATTTAGTGTAAAGATCAAGGCATTACAGCAGACTGATTTGTGTGGACACACGATAATGCCCGCTGCCACACCGCTGCAGTGACTAGACATGCAGTAACTTGTAGAAGTCGGGATTCCCACATTAGACTGGCCAGCCCTCAGACCTGACTTAAATCCGATTGAACATAATTATATGGGACGAGCTGAAAAGGTGGGTACGAGGCAGATGTCCAGCTCCGGCGTCAATACAAGACCTGAAAACTGCTTTAATCGGGTTGTTGTTTTGGGGGGTTTCAGGAAATCCCACAGGATTCCATCAGGAAATTCATTCGGTCAATGAAAAACCGTTTACAGGCAGTCATTAGGGCCAGGGGGGGTAACAAAAATATTAAGGGGTAAATAACATAAATTGTAAATCATTTTTTTATCTTTTCATATTTAAACTTCGACCTATTGCAATAATTCGTTAAACTAATATTTTTGTTATCATTTGAAAGCTTACAAAATTACCTTTCAGGTGTTATAAACTATAATCCACAGCTCTTTGCATAGAAATTGTAAAAATTGTCTTGAGCATCGCGCGATGAAGTGATTCCAGTTTATTGCTCGGGAGTGTAGATAACAAATAAAGGTTTAGTTGTGCGAGTTGCGCCCCAACATCAGTCTTTAAACATACGCACCCATTCTACCGCCTCAACCTCCAGATTAAATCTTACAATTAGAAAAAATAAACCGCTAACCTCACGGTTCAGGCAGATTGTACGGGAGTGAAACCATAAAAGGGTCAGCAACATTGGTGCTCCTGTCAGCGGTGGCGTTGCCATCCACGTCGCCGACCACAGTGGCCTCCGACGTGTGCGGGGTGAGCGTGTTCACCTCGTCAGCCAACGTCACGTGCACGTGCAGAGTGCTGTCGCGCCACGCCTGCCACGATAACTGGTGCTCCTGGATCTTCAGCAGCATCCACGTGGTCAGCAGACCGTTTAGCGCGCCTGGTGTAACCATGGAAAGACCCAGCAGTGATTATGGTGAATCTGAGACAATGAGACATTAACAGGAATAAGGCGAAAGGCCGAATTCGGGGACTTTCGAATAGTTGGCTGATCAGAATCCCTAAATTGTGAAAAATTAATACTTAATTAAACCTGCCAATCACCATCCACTCACCGATAACTCCAATGAGCAACGACGAGAAAAGATTGGCTGCGAGCGCGGCGCCACCTCCCCTGCGCGCGCCAGCCTGCAGCACGGCGTCGCAGGCGTGCAGCGCGCGCGCCGTGCCCAGCACGCTGGCCGTGCCCAGCGCCAGCGCGCGCCACACGTCGGCCGCCAGCGCGCGCCCGCGCCCCGACATCGCCCACTCGGCCATCGAGCGCACCCACGACCATCTGGACAGAAGCACTTGTAATAGCCTCCCGAATATTATATGATACCGGATTTTAATTTGAGTTTTGGGGAATCCTGCCGTTTTGCCGAACAGATTTTGACAAAATTTCACTACCCGAATTATTCTTTATTTTTCTCAAACATGCTTGGATATTCGTGCATTATTTTGACAACCTTCTTTCAAATAATTGTACTGGTTGTTATACCAGTAAGTACTTCAGAATATCAACTAAGTAGATCCCTTGGAAGGTAGGTGTCATGCAGTGGCGGACTAACAGGGGGGCGGAAGGGGCGGCCCGCCCCGGGCCTCCGGTCTTGGGGGGCCCCAAATACCTGCGCGTTTCCCTGATCATGGGGTCTCAACTCGAACAAATCATAATTAGTCTTGAAGAAAATTCAATAGATGGCAGCATAGGTATAGTCGCCGGCACGGAACTTGGCAAGAATCGTTAGATGTTTTCTCCTTAACTTTATTCTAAACAGACATGTTTGAAAATAAATTCTGGCAATAACCATAGAAGAAATTTTATTGTTGCACTAAGTGTACATGCGTGAACTTACTCCCACTACGTCAAAACCTTGCCAAGTTACGTGCCGCCCGTGCCGGTCACTATAACAATTATGAAATTGACAATCATTAAAAGCGTTAAACGGCAGATTATGGCTGTAGTAAGATTAGTCAAAATCATAACTTCCTTGTTTAATGTTGATTTGTCTATTTACACTCATAAATCACGTATTTTCAACGGAAAAGATAAATGAAGCCTTTTACTTCAATTCGAACCCACAGAATTATAAAGTAACGTAGAACACATTGGCGCGTGAAAAATTATCGTTGTTCGTCATTGAATCTGGAATTTATAAATAATTTACTTTGTTTGAATTTCCGCGCATTATTTGAGAAAAGCATTACCTATTACAGGCATTGATGGACTCACGTATGAGTGATCGAGTGCCTCGGCTTCGCCTCGGCTTACATTTTTACGTTCGTCCATCAATGCCCCTGTTGCAGGCCGCTGCAGTAATGAACAGACACCAGCAGGTCAAACTACCCAAAACTGTCAAATTTTCCCAATCAACCTTGAACCTTATGATGTAGAGACAAAGTTGAAAATCTATTAAAGAAATTTGACGGATGGTAGTAGGTTGATGTGCTGGCGTCTGTACTATTAGCAACCTTTTTTTGCTACGGACATTTTCATTTGGTAAAATTTTTACTAGGCAGAATACTATGTACCAAGGATAATGTCAATAAGGGGGATGCGCTAAGGTAGCCGCGAAATTGAAATTTTCTTAAGTTTTTGCAATTTTGGTCAGTAACAGGTTGTATGTTGATCTAAATAATTATGATTCACGGCCATGACAAATATGGGTTTACAGAATTATAATCATTAGAATCAACATTAAGTTAAAAAAATCCAACTGAATGACTTTTTCTGAAATAATCATTCAGTAGGATTTTTTAACTCGGGCTACCTTAGCGCATCCCCCATAGGGCATTTGGTCTTTAATCAAATGATTTATTACAGCAAACAGCTTTACACAATAAACTGTCTTAACAAACATGAATTTGTCTGAAACAAGACAAATTTCTAGATATTAGATTAATCATAGAACTAGTTAGAGTAGGTTAATTATTTTTAAAATAATTGGTTAGGTTAGGTTAAAGCAAAACTGTGACCTCCTACGCTCGAGCCGACCGAGCGCAGCGAATGTATATTAATCTATGAGCGAGTGGTGCCGCGGCAGCGGCCGGCGAGTGCCAGAAACGACTAGATTTTACATTAAAAAAATATGGAAAAAAGAGATTATTTTTAGCAGGCTATCAAGAACCGAATAATTAGACGAGGTTAATTATATTAAAAAAAATTGGTTAGGTTAGGTTAATACTGTGACCTCCTACGCACGAGCCGAGCGAGCGAAGTGAGCGGTACCGCGGCAGCGGTCGGCGAGTGCCAAAAACGACTAGATTAAGTATATAGAAAAAAAATATGGAAAAATAAGAGATTTTTAGCAGGCTATCGAGAACCGAACTAGTTAGACGAGATTAATTATTTTTAAAAAATGGTTAGGTCAGGTTAAAACCGGAACCTTATATGCACGAGCCGAGCGAGCGGTGCCGCGGGAACTGCCGGTGAGTGCCAGAAACGACTAGATTATGTAAAATGTGTTAAGGCTTCTACATACCGGGGCGACTTGTCGCGCGACGTGACGCGACACAAAGGCACCGCTCGTCCCGCAACACGCGGGGCCTTTGTGCCGTGTCGCGTCGCGCGACAAGTCGCGCTGGTATGTAGAAGCCTTTATTCCAACTGAAAGATTTTACTACATAAAAATTTGATAAAGTACTAACTAGTATAACGTAAACAAGTTATTGCATATAAGTTCACTTGCCAAACATTAGGTTTTGCGTTACAATTATTTGTGAAGAGATTTTTGCTAAGTAGTAATTTGGAAAATTAAATTATGCGAAAAATTGTTTGGGAAGTGATAATTTGTCAATTTCTTTTCGATGAAACATGGATTTCCCTTTATCGAGAATCACGTAATGGAATTAAATGAACGAGCAGAGGGGCAATTCTACTAATTATAAGAACGTTCACAGTTTGATGTCAGTCTCAATCTGTCAAAAATACCTCTTATTTCCCTACATTTTGTCAATTTTTTGACATTTGTTTGTCGAACAAACAATAATGAGATTGCGACTAGATTTTGAACGTTTTAAATTACGAGAATTGGCCTTCTGGTTTATTGTGATTTTGATTTTTAAAGCAACTCACTTATGACTCCTGGTGACGACATAGTGATGCCTGCACAGCTCGCAGTAGGAGGTAGCAGCTTGCAGCAGCCAGCGCTCGAGGCAAGATCGGTGCACGGCGGCGATGGTTCCTCTGCATGAGCAGGGCCGCACCAGCCGCTCTGCCGACTCGCCGCCGAAGCAAATCCGGCAGATGTTGTCCGAGCGAAGGCTTCCCGTGAAACTAGACACCTCCTTCGCGACTTGCGCGCCCTAACGACGGTGCAGGGCCAAACTTTACAGTCGATGAGATAAATGTCGTGAAATCTCTGAGTTGTCAAAAGTGGTCCCTACCTTTAAATGAGTTTTTTTTCTTTCTTTCTAGTTAAAAAACCGATGGATACAAACTGAAATAGTTTCTTCACTTTGTCGTTTGAAATTCTCGTCAAAAATGGATATCAATCGGTGACTGGCACTTGAAACATTACACGTAGGTGTTGGTACCTCAGAAACCAGTCAGGCCAACCGTTACGACGGTTATATAATACTTGGGTGCTATACTATCTAAACAATATGTAAACACCTACCTATTCATAGCAAATAGTGGTACCTACCTGTTTGTTCAGCAGAAGCGCACACACGGAGCTGAGGATAGACATGGAGTGGCCGGCCGGCTGCAGCAGCGACGACGCGGGCGAGGAGAACGTCAGCGAGTCCGCTATGCGAGCACGCATCTGACGCTGCTCATCCGTTTCATTTGGATTCGCTGTTTCCCGATTACATAGTGGTAAGGAATTGTAAAAAAAATCATGCGGGGCAGTCTTTGAGGACTCCCGATAGAAGTGAAAACAGTATACATATAGCTGATATATGTATAGTGGTCGAAGATGATGACGCCGAGTTCCATGATTTTTGTTCACCCAAAAAGTGCTCAACGCGCCTAAAGAAGTTTTCACTTCAAAAAGTAAACTGGGTTCTCCCATAATTAAATTAGTACAACGACACAAGGACTATTTGGCGTGTGACCAAAATTCGAACTAATGCCACCATCTTGTTTTTTCAACAAAATTTCTGTAACAATTTCACAAATTTTAACCAACAACGCCAACCTAAATCAGGCGCCAAAAGATGCGTTAGTAGAACTCTATAGGTACCAATCTACCCTCCCTTATAAGATATTCTGGCCTAATGACATTCTGTACTTTGAGAGATATAAAACTTGTCGTAAGGAATGCGACGTACATAAACAAATAAGTACGTAAGTACCTGGTGAAGAGATGCCGGAGTATCTACAGCTTATATCCGTTTGTTGGGCAGTGGAACGCAACTCCTTGCCACGCTGGGAGCTCGGTGCACTCGTCTGTGCAACCAATCATAGCCAGAGCTTAGTCTCATGCAGATTCAGATTAGATATATTAGATGTTCCAAGATTAAATTTTGAGCTAAGCCAATCACAGCACGGCACTAGCCTGGCCCACTGTTATGCTACGGGAGACAATAAGCGGGGAGTGTGAGTGCCGCTTTTTTTGGACTGCTGCGGTGTACTAGGTACTTAGGTATTTGAAGTGCTCTTACCGGTACGTGTAAGGAGGTGCAGCTATCGGTGGACATACTTATGGTAACCTTGCTGTCAGAGCGCTCGTAACCCCAGAACATCAACAAGGTCTCACCTTCGCCAACATTACATTCCTGGATTAATACCATGTTTGTCACGTTTTAGAAAGTAAAAATATGTGGGTAGTTTTTGCAAACAATATTGAGATGAAGATCTGACTGGAGTAGGTGTGAAAATTGGTTCAAATCGATGTTGATAATAATTTTGGACCTAAAGAGAGGCAAGAGATAACGGAATAGAAGATTATTTTGATGGAATAGTAATGCTTGGCCCTTTCTTAAATTTGTTTTTAAGAAAAATCTTTCACATTTTCTTTATCTTCAACTAAACTCATACCGCCATAATACAAAACAAGATTTATATTTTGACATGGCTTAAACCATGGAGCTAGTTTTTGTAATAAGAACGTAACAGTGATTGAAATAACGTCCTCTAAACAAAATGAAAACTTAGTTCGGTACTAAGTTGTCAGTTTTGTGTATAGGAACTTTACCATAGTCGGAATAATGTTCGAAATTCAATAATGGCTCCATGTTTTAAACCTGGGTCTGAAGATAAACCTTGTTTTGTAATAAGGGGGCTATAGTTATAAATAAAATCTACGAACCAAATGGAAACAATGGCTACCTTGCCTAGCCGAATTGCCTTTTCCTACTAAATAAATAATGACTAATTACCCGTAATAAATTCGAGTAACTACAAGTCCTGTGATATCTGAAATTGATTCTTTGTAAAGCTTGTTGGACCTTCGGCGTGTATGCGATTGGAGCTATCACAACCTGCCTCAGGTTTTGAATAACATCACTTGGGAACAGCTCCGTATCATTGCAATCCACCAAGCAATTTAGGATTATGAATTTCCGCATCTTTCATCTTCATCGCCAATACATTTATTCATACTTTTTTTTGTATAAAAAATTTATACAAATAATTACATTATTTAATTTTCATCCATTTTATTTACTTTTACAGGTAATGTCAATTATTGGCAGAACTCATAGATTTTGTCAACATTTTTTATTTTTATGAGTTGCACAAGAGTCGACAATCGTGTTTTCTTGAACGTATTTGTACCAAAATATTGTTTCCATTATTCTCTGAACGCGCTAAATCCGCCCACTGACGTGAGCGCGTTCCAATCTGCAGAAGTACTATCCATAACATAAGAATGAGAAAGATTATATCATTTCCATCCAAGAAAGATCGAGACACATTCTACTTATGTTTGACAAATTGTTTTATTAGAGTTGGAACACGACATTGGACAAAACTGCGAATGTAGTAGTTGTCAAACTCAAATTGACGTAAATGTATGTAACTTAGATCCCCGTGTTTTTTCATTTCTCCCCACGTGAAGATAGTGTTGTGAAATAATTTGTAATTACAAGTAAAGTTTGAATAAGTCAAAATCATGGCAGTCCGCGTCCAATTCGAAAACAACAATGAGGTTGGGGTGTTTAGTAAATTGACAAATTCCTATTGCCTGGTCGCAATTGGTGGATCGGAAAACTTCTACAGCGTGTTCGAGGCAGAATTGTCAGATACCATCCCCGTAGTGCACATGAGCGTCGCGGGGTGCCGGATCATTGGCCGCATGACGGTGGGAAACAAAAACGGACTGCTGGTACCGTCATCGACAACAGACACAGAGTTGCAACACATTAGAAACAGTCTTCCGGACACCATCAAAGTGCAGCGCGTGGAGGAGCGGCTCAGTGCGCTCGGGAACGTGATCGCTTGCAACGACTACGTGGCGCTTGTGCACCCCGATCTGGACCGTGACACTGAGGAGATCCTCGCAGACACACTTGACGTGGAGGTGTTTAGGCAGACAGTCGCGGGCAACGTACTGGTCGGATCATACGCCGCGCTCAGTAATCGCGGCGGGCTCGTGCATCCCAAAACCACAATCCAAGACCAGGATGAGTTGTCATCGCTGCTACAAGTACCACTGGTAGCGGGCACAGTGAACAGAGGCAGTGACGTCATTGCCGCGGGGATGGTGGTCAACGACTGGTGTGCATTCTGTGGTCTGGACACTACATCGACAGAAATATCAGTTATTGAAAGTGTGTTCAAGCTGAACGATGCCAAACCCACAGCAATCACATCAACAATGCGAGCATCGCTCATCGACAGCATGTCCTAACACCTAACTACTTGGAGAGCAGACTGTTTGTGATATTATTTGTGTAACAAACACACACAGTGCACAGAAAAAAAAAAAAAAACTAACTGTTAATCAGATTTCATACAAACCAATGAGTCTTGAATATTGTCTATGTATAATTGTAAACTTGAAAATAAATTGTGAATGTTATAAATATCTTTGATTTAAAAATTCTAATTGAAAATCTTGTTAATAAACAAAATTCCTAAGTGATTCTATCTGTTACCTGTTTATACTACAGTTTTTGTAATGCAACAAAGTAATTTATTGTTACAAAAGCTAAGCTAACATGACAAGTCTGTTCCATAACTAATATAATTATGTAAATGGAAGTAGTTAAGATATGGGATGATTCAGCAATAGAAACATGGTGCCACTTATAAATACATTTTATTTATAAACATTTGTTAGATACAATCCATTCTATCTACAGTTGCCACAAGTGTTTCTCTGGAAGTTCAATCATCACCAATACAACAATATTAATAAATCTAAATTAAAGTATTATGCAAAGCAATTTCCTAAACAGAAACATAAGTTTACGTAATTTCCTACAACTCAGACCAATCAAACGAAGTGTACAAGGAGCTAGCAACATGTAGATATTGATTTCCCTTCTTTTGATTTATTACTTCCATACAAATTGATGTAGTGTTTATTATTATTTCAACAGACTGTAAATCAGGAACGATTTTAAATAAAACAGTATTGATTATTTTGCTTAGTACGGTCTTGGCTGCCCTATACACTACATTCCAAAAGTCGGAAAGCTCAAATGCCAAATTTAAAATTAAATAAACGACCTCAGCCATGAGTCATAAATTAAAAAAATTCTATTTGAAATGTCCGTGACTACCGCCGGACCACCGACGTCAATTGGTTCCATATTTGGTAGATAATTGGTGCTAATCAGTGCTCGAACAACAAAATTGGTACCTTAGTAGTTTTTAGCTTAGCTTAGTGACGCTCCCTTCAGTTGGACCACCATCACCGTCGGATAATGGGGCTTGCTACAGTTATTCTAAGTACGATATACAAATAATTAGTATACCCTTAAATGTGATTCATTTCGTAAAAAAAAAACGAACTGAAACATTTGTACTTACCGAGAAATCAACGCTGAACTTCTAATCCAAATGTCAAATAAATAAAATAAATTGTAATTTCTGAATTCTGCAATTATGGTCATAACATAATTTTATTTTGTTTCTTTTTGTTTCACTTGTTCTGCCTGCAATTCCTTTGTGAAAATGTTGTATGTATGGGCTTGTACCACTGCCCTTTACAAGTTATTTCATAACTTAGTAAGGGTGCTGGTTGCAACACCTACCTGTTTTGTTAACTAGCATAAGTCAAGTGTACCTACAGATACTATTTAATGTTAACATTGTATTTAATTTGAATAAATTATATTTATTTCGCGCGCTCATTCAGCAAGACCACTTGGGCTGGTTTTATAGTCACGCCACTAGACGCGCCGCTGGGCAGCGCGCGCTTGAACAGCGGTGCACTGTTGAAACGAGTATCTATGAACATTAATGCGATTAGAGGCGGCTTACGGCGCATCTCAACGGCGTCACAATATAACGCATACCTACTGGCCGTAGAAGTGCACGAGCGGCGCGCGCTTCGGCAGCGCCGGCTTACAGCGGCTACAGCGCGCGTTTACTGAACGGCACTGCTCTAGCGAGCGACTTTGAAACGTAACTACTACCCCATACATCTCCGAACGCGCACGCTCCAACGGCGCTGCCGAAACGCGTAACAATAAAAACAGCTTTGAAAGTTGTTTCCAAGTTTGAGGAACTTGTCGGTTTCCTCAAACCTACATAGAAAATTAGAACCCTGCAAGATAAAAATTCGAAATTACTACTCTAGTACTTTACGAGATAAACCATGCCTTTGGTGGGGTGGCGGTGTTAAATTTTCATTTCAAGATTTCCCTATTAAAATCTCTGTGATTTCTTCCCTAATTTATACAAAAATTAGTGCCCCTATAGAAACTTGTAACCAAAAATTCAGATTCCTAAGTGTTGTATTTTAAGAGAAATTAGCGTTCATTACTTTTCCTTAGTAAATCTTCACTTATAACCCGACCAAATTAATTTGTCAATGGTATTGAGCTGTTTGAGAGATGTACACTCGTGCACATAAATTTATGGATGTCTGAATCGTAATAACAGTTCAATCTCTATAATTTATATCAAATTGTGTACCGTGCGCCCGAGCGTGACTACCACCGGACCACCTTCAAAGTCGATTTTCTCGAGAATAAAAAAATAAATTTGTTCGAGCACTAATTAGCACCAATTGAGCACTAATTATTTGCCAAATATGGAACCGAATGGCGTTGGTGGTCACGGACACCAATTTGAAATGTTACACATTAAATGATACAATTATTGCATTTCAATTTTGTAATTCATGAGAAAAACAATTCATGAATTCGTTCTAATAGCAGCTATTCCTTCATACATCATATTTTGCGTCAAAATTAGTGACAAACCGTTGCAACAATTCATTATAACATAATTTGTTGTAATGAATTGTTGCCTAAATCCTAACTAATATTATAAATGCGAAAGTGTTTGTTTGTTACGTTTTCATGCTAAAACGGCTGAACGGATTTGGATGAAATTTGGCACATGGGTAGTCCACGTCCTGGAGAAGGACATAGGCTACTTTGCATCCTGGATCGCAAACGAAGTCGCGGCAACAGCTAGTAGGTCGGTCATACAATGAAGTTTCTTGCAAACATCTTGCACAAGTTGTTACAATAAAACAAAAACATACTGAATGAAAGGGAAAACCAATTTCGGATCTCCAAACTACTTTGTTGTGTGACAGTGAAATTGATTAAAGTGATTGTACAACAGTACCTATGTTTCTGTGTGGAGCCGGACGTATAGAATAGCACTCCCCTATTTCTTCCCGTGTGGGTGTCGTAAAAAGCGACTAAGGGACTTACTAGAGAATGGGCAGCAGCATTCTCTATGCATTTTAACAGCATACTGCGATCGCCAACCCGCCTGCCAAGCGTGACGATTATGGCAATCCCTCCCTTTGGAGGAGTCCTATGTCCAGCAGTGGACGTCTGTCGGCACATGATGATGATGATGGTACACATACTGGCTAACTATGACTCACGCTGAGGGGTCAAAACAGTTCTTCATAACATTGCGGAGAAAAAACTATATTTCTAAAAAAATAAATGGTCTGTATAAAGCAATATTTTTTTTCTTTTTAAAACAAACATAATTATGCAATGTTTAATTTGATATTTTACCATGTTTTTAATGAAAACATTTCTTTAGCAACATATTTTACAAGTAATATAACCTAATATTCGTCTAAAACTAAAATATTATACAGAAGTACAAATTATAGAACACATTATTTCTGTAAATACCAACATAATTACGGCGCAACACTAATTTTAACAAACTTAATAATACAGCTTGTACATTTCATAGTCAAAACATATTCCAGGATTTATAAGCATTTCTAATTGTTCGCGTGGGATGAAGCGTATCCGGTACTTCAGGTATAAACAAACACATTAGAAATGGCCACAAAAAAAAACAAGATTCACAAAAATAATGAACTCTATATTCCGTACCACTGAACCGCATCGAGCCTCTGACCGTCAGAACATAATAAATAACATCTACAGCTACGTTTATGCGATAACGATATAAAATGGCAACACTGCTCAGTCATAGTCACGAATGGCCACAATTTAGGCACCAATACTCCCCCCTCCCCCCTCACTACACGAAGTGGACTTTAGCCTCCAAAACCGTTTAATTTTAAAAACGTGCTTAATAATTCGAATTCGAAAATTGAGATTTTCAAGACAATTGTTACAATAATAAGTGGACAAGTCAATTGTATTAAATAAATGCATAGGTAAGTACTTGCTAAGTGAGTGGCGGTAGGTCACTACTGTAGATAACATTTACTTTGGTAATCAATTGAACTGCTACAGTTAGGCCCGTGTTACAGAACGTCACTCAATACTCAAGCGTTACTTAAAACCAGGGACCATTTTGGTTACCCATTAAAAGGGTTTTCGATAGGGTTTTTCTAAGCGGTTAGACAAAAACCCATACGATAAGGGTAACCCTTATGAACGGCTTAAATTAAATTTTGGTAACCCATTGAAAGGGTTTTCGATAAAAACCCATATGGTGTGGGTAACCCTTTTCAACGGCCTAATTTAAGCCATTCAAAATTACCCATACCGTATGGGTTTTGATTAACTGCTTAGAAAAATCCTATCGAAAACCCTTTCCATTGAAAGGGTTTTCGATAGGGTTTTTCTAAAATGGTAACCAAAATTTTTCCTGGGTAGAATAGAGATAGAATTGGTCATGCTACGCGTGCTGGGCGGATATCGAAATAACATAATTATTATGATTTTTGTTCATGTTACTGGGTTTCAAGTACGTATAGAACCCATTGAAATGGGTTATCATGTAACCCTTTCACTGGGTTTCAAGTATAAAATCCATTCAATGGGTTATCATGTAACCCTTTTAATGGGTTACATCATGATAAAGGTAACCCATTGAATGGGTTACCCCTTCGAAAGGCTTAACTCTTAACCGGGGTTGTACGGTCCCTGCTTAAAACTAGTTTCAACCAATCAAATGGCTCGAATCTAGTCTTAAGTAATGCTTGAGTACTGAGTAACGTTCTATAAATACGGGCCTTAGAGACGTGTAACGTCACGATGACAGGTAGGTATTGCCGGTTCCCGGTGGGAGGCAGAACCTACGCGCTACGACCCAAACATAGTATTAAGTACATAGTAAGCTGTGCTACTGCAATTGTCAACGCGCTTGCGGCTTGCTTTGCAGTTTACTCATGTTCATAAAAGTAGGTTTACGTAATTCAACCCTTAAAATATCGGTACTTTTTCAAATACATATAGATACTGTGACCTACCGCAGACAGAATGCACAGTAAGAATGATATACATCTATGGTACAATAATACAGGATTGGACGAAAAATACAGTCCCTTAAATGTAATTACAATAAATTCACAAAGTGGTATAGTCAATAGTAATAATTATTAACTTTGGATCGGCTACCAATACATTTTAATTTAGTTATACTCAGGCTTATAATATTATCTTTCTTAAAGACTCCACATCAGACAATACAGAATTTACTTTATTGAGAAAAAAATAATCGACTTTACGTATGTAGAAATAAGGGCCAAAATGCTTCTTCCTTTTTTAAGATCTACTGTTCTACAACTTCAATAAAAATATTTTCGCCCTTATTTCAAAGAAAATAAAGCTGGCACAAACCCGACTTTACAACCCTTTTAATGGCAAAAGGTAATTATCTTTTGCCATTAAAAAGTCTGTAAAGTAAGTAAAGGGTTTATCGTGCTACATATCAAGTACACCGAGAGAAGCGAAAGCTAGTCATGGCACACAATTTTCGAGACATACTAGACGACCAAGACAATTAGACTTTATGTCGTAGGCAATAAAGATGGTTTTCATAGTTCATGTTCATGTGTTACCGCTGACGTGCGATTTACCGTGCCGTTTTAATCATCAGTCGTGACGTCATCGTGCTGATGACGTGACGACTGATGGTGTTGTCTTAAACTTGGTCGGCTAGTAAAAATACAACACAAGTTGGTTTTAGATTCTACAGATCTATTGCATTGGACACACTAGGGGTTTGGTAAGAACGTGGTGGTAGCGGGCTACTACTTAATATTTAGTATTATGTCAGGTACACACGGCTACACATCAAGCTATACATTTCCAGTATAAGCTGATCTCGCATTGTGTAGGATTTTCGTATAATGAGAGGTCAGCGTATACTGGAAATGTATAGCTTAATGTGTAGCCTTGTGTACAATACAACTGCTGTGACAAGATATCAATCAGACATGCTACATCACAGGACTGCGCAAGCGCCGACCACCAAACCCTTTATTTGATGTACAAAACTCAGGATTACTACTAAGTATTTCAAATAGCTTTACACACATCAATATATATTATGTACGTTTATATACGTAAGCTCCTATACCAGAGAATCTAAGATGTCTTATATCACAAGGAAGAAGGTGCCTTCTAAAGAGCATACTCTAACTTGTGTAGATTTGTACAAAAAGGTAAAAGATTCATCCCGCTGAAGAAATCGGGCGAGTGGAAAAATAGACTCTTCCTAAACATAAATCGTCTTATTACAAAACAAGATTTATATTTTGACATGGCTTAAACCATGGAGCCAGTTTTTGTAATAAGAACGTAACAGTCATTGAAATACCGTTCTTTATACAAAACTGAAAACTGAGTTCGGTACTAAGTTGTCAGTTTTGTGTTTAGGAACTTTACCATAGTCGGAATAAAGTTCGAAATTCAATAATGGCTCCATGTTTTAAACCTGGGTCTGAACTTAAACAGTGTTTTGTAATAAGGGGGTATGGGTTTCTACCAAGGAAACGTAGCGCGCCGGGATCTGAACACTGACTAGACTACAGAGTATTATGGTTTCTACACACAGAGAGTGAGAATTTTCTGTAGTGGCGAGCGTGCACCAGAGTTCGGTCAGGCAGTAGCCGACGGGGGTGGGGGCTGGCCACAGAGAGGATCACCAACCAGAGTGGGGGGTGCTCAATCTCTCATTCTTTTCGTATCAACCGTACATCTATGTTATACTGTATTGCCCCAGTTGGTGGCCACGTTTATTGCGGCGTCAGAAGCGTTGTTCAGATCGTCAAGGATGCAGGCGGATGGACAGGCTGATCAGGAACACCGCACTCGCAATGGGTGTTGGTTGCGCAATGAAAGTGAGGGGTGTCAAACAAAACTTGTGGGCGCCCAATGGGAATTATAGTGGGCCCAATAGGAAAATGGTAACCCGAAAGAATTGTGTAGTGCCTAACAGGAAGGGGGGCGTCCCTAACAGAAATAAATAGAAGGTAATTTCCCTCAGATCGTGTAAGAAACTTGTAATCAGAAAACACGTACCTTTTGTCCGTCATGCCGCGCACTCATTCGTGTCGAGACGGCTGCGTGATAATTATCCCAGTGTATTTGTCATGACATTATAGTATCATCTATATTCGTTAGGAACTAACCCAGCACACTATATTCGAGTCCAAAGTTAATATGAAACCGTTACATACGATATGTAGTTTTTTTGTTTAATGCAACAGAAGATGTATCAAATTCACGAATTTAGTACAATAGTTAAAAAATAGTAAATAGTACGCTGGCATTACATTTTGAAATAATAGGTATGGCGATTATAGAAAAATATTTGAAAGGATTTTATGTAGGAAAATGTTTAATTTACGAAAATGAGCTATCCTCCCCAAAGTACATTTAACAATTTATGTGTCAAAAACAGACTTAAACGTAATACTGATTTTATTCAAAAATGAGCTATATGCAAGTGAAATCACATCTGTAAAATTTAATATGATGTGAGTGAATTCTGTACAATTGATAAGGGCACAGCCAAACTTTGAATTTTAAATTTTTATCCTTTAGTTAGAATTTTTGGGGATGTCAGTATCAGTAGTGATGATACCGAATGATTTGTCACTTTCGCGAAAATATAGTTTCATAAAAATTGTACAATGTGAGGACAAATAAGCCCTGCTCTTATTTCTCCTCCCTATCCTAACACTATCAATCTAAATTCGTTCAAGTTCCGCGCACAATTCGGTTTATTTACTATTTCCGTTTATTTTGAAACTATATTTTCTCGTAAGTGTAAACCAAAGCCTAATTGTGGCTGATAATTAGTTATCCCGCAGATGATAGCCCTGTTCGAAATGGACATAAAGTCCGGCCGCTAAAATGGATATTCTCAAGAGTGATAACCCTGGTGTCCGGCCATACTCCGTGTCCGGTCTAGAAGTGGTGCGAGTTGGTGGAGGCCGACATGCTGGCCTCGGGCCGCACTCGCTCGTAGAACAGCATGTATGCTGAACATCGCAGGACCTCTTGAAGGGACACCTCGTGGACCAGCGTGTCTGAGGTATACCACCATCTGGGGGGAAACAAGTCGGATTTTATATTAGGTGGTATTCAATTTTAAACAATGAAGTTGAAATAGAGTTTCCGATTTCCATGTTCCCATTGTGCAAGTTGTTCACAATAATGAGTAAAATGACCACTTAGTTTAAGTTAAACTAATAGTATAAAGTTTGAGGGCAACTAAAATTGACAGCTCTAATAAATATGTACGTCCCTTTGTTAATATAATAGAGAGAAAAAGATTGATATACCCTAAATGAAGTTTAGCTCGGGCACAACAGTATCCGCACCTCCTTTTTTTTTTTTTGTGTGGGGAATTATCAAATAACTTCTCCCGCTCTGGGCGGAGCGGGAGGGCGTGTCAGACTTTACTGACTAAAACCCACCGTGTTCCTTCAAATGCCTGTGTGCCAGGGCCACGATATCCCTTTCGGACAGGCTCGTAACCCTGGCAGGCATTGGTCCTAACGGACCCCGTCAGTTGGTGCTGACATCTCTTTGAGGCGCGCGTGGAACACAACGCGCCGTCGACCCGGGCCTGGTCCTTATCGGACGGCGAGCTACCCTTATCGCTCACCGTCCGCAAGCCCGCGCCTACGGTATCGCCGATCCTGCTCCTCCGGGCTCTCAGCTACTCTACAGCACAGCGCACTCACCTCTTGGCCTCGAAGCCGTTCCCGCGGCGGTAGGTGGCGAAGTGCCCGGAGCGCGGGCCGCCCACGTGCACCACGACGCCGCGCAGCCGGTACTGCGCGCCCGCGTCCGCCGGCCGCGTGCTCAGCCCGCAGCGCACGAGCGACCCCAGCTCGATCTGCTGGAGGGGGGCCGTTAGTAGGTGTGCTGAAGAGCTTTAATCTTCTTCTTCGTGTCGCCAGCACGACAGTATTTCAAATGTTGTTGGCCCAAAATTGCGCCACTTCCACAGCGTCGTCGCTGCATGCTTTGGGGCACAGAGGGCAAAATAGGTAGTGAAACATAGCTCCACATGGGCACCCCGCTGCGTTCCGTCGGGTAGCTCTACTTTACCAGGTTGGAATTATATATACCCACTTTAGTTCGGACGGTTCAGAGACTTCCAAGTGGACTACGAAAGCTTAAATGAATTTGTAGGACACAGATACGCTACAGATTGATCAAATAACAGGAGGACTACATACATATCTGCAGCAACAGACTGCGCTTTGATGACAAAAATATAAAGAGTTATGAGCAGTGATGGGAATAAGTAGAGCTAATATGCCTAAACTTCAAAGAACTGCGACAAAAAAGTGGAGACTTCCTTACGAAAAATTTTTTTTTTTCGGAAAATTTAAGTATCTAAGTATTAATTAAATACATTTAATATTAATGTTAGTAATACAGTAAACTAAATTAATTCATTTTCCTTTTTAACCGATTTCAAAAACTAGGAGAACGTTCTCAAAAAAACAGTAGTACGTTTTCTATTGTTATTAATACAGGTAAAGAACTGGGTCCGCCTCATGTTTCCGTTTCCCAGAATAGCCAAAACTTGCTGTCTCTTTCTATCTTTTGTTTGTCACAGCACGCGTAACCAATTCTATCTCTATTCTACCAAGAATAGACAAAGTTCTTTCTATCCAACTCGATATCTCTTCTGCCCGAGCACGGGGCGACCCATAGACTCACGTTTCTATGAAGACAAAGACGTTTATCCTTTCCTTAGCAACGGGGAGGTAGCTAGTGATGTAGATAAACTAAGACATCTACGATTTACGTTTCGCTATCGAAAAAAAAACGTCACGTTTTTCATTAATAAAAACCAAACTAATTAAAAAAAAATGTTATTTAAATATCTCGAAAACGCGTGCGAGCAGCATGCTAACATGAATTTAAGTAAAAAAAAAAAAAACCAACAAGAATTTATGAAAAAAATATTATTTCGTAAGTAATAAAAAAAAATGTTCAATCTATCAATCATTTATTTTGGTAAACATAGGTATGGTTACAAATAGTATATTGTCTAAAATAAGTGCACCATGTTTTGCCATTAAATGTCGTACAAAAAGTAACATAACCAAGCAATTACAAATAAGGTGCATGCCAATAGATGACATTAAAAATAATTCAATTTAAAATATGTCAGTTTGATAAACAGGTCATTACAATTTCAGATAAATAAACACATTCACATCTAATCATAAGTGTTTAATTTAGCAAGTCGGAATCGTCATACCTCTGTTTATCAGTAGTAAACTCAGTGATGAAGTAGTAACATCTATCTAAAAGGAATTTAAACGAATCCCAGACATTCTTTATTTCTAATAGCTGCTGGTATACTTTATATATTTTTGGGGCCATACCTAGCACACTCATGCCGAAAAATGCAGTTTTATGAGAGGTAACATGAATGGTATTTGATAACGGCGAGAGCGCAGTTTTTCAAATAAATGCGAAAAAGGTTACAGCGAACAAACACTCCCATTTTATATAATATGTACATAGACAGTAGACCCCAGATAATAATTCCGTACCTAATGCCAGAAGACACATAAGCATTATAAGCAACTTTTACAGTAACACGGTTAACCGTTTTTGATAATTTGTACAGAGCATACGCAAATTGACTAGGTAAGCTTCTTTGACAAAGCGTCGATATGATGTTTCCAAGTCAGATGGCTATCTAGGTAGAGGCCCAGAAATTTTGTGATGCCACTTTCAAGATCGTCATTTATTTCGTAATGTTTATGTCGTATTTTATCGTAAGGCGTCTCCACTTTTTCTCTGTTCTTTTTCAATCTTTAGGTACTTTAGCTCACCTTTTTCCGATCACTGGTTATGAGTTACTGGTCGCCTAACTGTAACTGGTAGGTATGTTTCAAATCGGGACTCAATAGTAATAAGAAATGGTGATATTGGAAGAGTAAAGCGAGGCATACGCGATGAGGCGTACCTTGGGCTGCTGCACGGCGGAGTAGGGCGCCATGGACAGCGACTCGGGGAAGGCCACGAACTCGCCTCGTTTATTCAGGGCACCGCCCAGCCACTCCACGCGCCCGATGTGCAGGCATAAGCAGTATGGCAGCTGTAACATATACTCAGGACGTCAAAATATTGAAAAATAAATAATGTTTTGCAAAAGTCTTCACTCCACTCCAGACGCATTAAAACCCGCGGTTTTGTCTTCAGTTTCGAGTGTATGATTTAATTTCAACTAGTCACGACTATATTATAGACTAGATAGATATAATACTCTTTATTATGTACTTACACCAAAAAATGACAGGTCTATAATGTAGAAATAGTACATAGGGTGGAGGCGGGGTATTTATAAATAAATAGTGTGACAAAGTGAGCGGTGGGGTATGTATGTATGTTTATGAACGGTATATTTCTGGTTATAATTAATTTTGTCCTGTAATTTTAAAACGGCTTATACATATAAATATACTTAACCAGCAGTCAGAATTGAAAAAAATGTTTTGAATTCGATAGCCCAATTCTGAGGATGGTTATAGATTCTTTAACGTGCTACGACCCTTAGGAGCCGAGCGAGGCGGGTGAAACCGCGGGGCACAGCTAGTTCGATGTAAAGAAATGATTCAAATAAAGAAGTATGTTTGAATAAGTAATAGAGTGAGCCTACCTTCCCGAAGCTGACCGTCCGTATGTGCTTGGTGTAGGCGGCGGGCGGCGCGGGCGGCGCGCCGGGCTCGGGCCAGCACTTGCTGCAGCGCACGCCCTTCACCATCTCCGGGGCCGTGAACGCGCGGAGCAGGCCTAAGGGGACCAAGGAAGAAACTTAATGTGCTCCTAGATTTCTCCAAAGTCTTGCTTTGACTAATTGCTGGCAGTACCAGTTACATCTGCCATTATAACTTCGGCCGCTTAGGTACAACACAAACCATTAAATCATTTATTTTGGATACGTTTACTTTTCGCTTAACCCCCATTTACAGGATGCAAATGGGGCCTTGCCTGTGATGGCATACAATAAAATTAAAGCAACAACAAACAATGACAACGAACAAATTACTTGCAGCGCCTAAACACTGTTCAGACGGAGTCACTTCTATTATTGCTTCAACGTATGGTATGCCACAGTCCAGGCAATTAAATCGTACCGTGTAAATCAGGCTCTTCGCGATGAGAACATAATTATATGTAATTGTGTTCTTCATGAATAATTTTCAAAGGAAAATTTAAATAAAAAGAAAATCGGGTCAAAATGCTCTGTTTATTTTATAGGTTTCTGTTATTCAGGGATTTTTGCTCGCCCTTGTTCAGTTAATGTTATAAAAAAAAAAACTATGCGGTAAGAATATTTAGGTGTTAATGATTTTTTTGACCGTAGGTAGTTACAGAACAGTTGATAAAGATTAACCTAAACTGATTTTTATACATGTTTATTACATAGGCCCCTCTATCGCTTCGATCAGGGGAAACTATGTTATTTCTTTCTTGCGTGTGTCCTAAAACCTATTTAAGTTTGAAAAAACTAGCCAAGTACGAGTCGGACCCGCGCACGAAGGGTTCCGTACTATCTATAAATACGGCAAAATCACGTTTGTTGTATGGGAGCCCTCTTAAATATTTATTTTATTCTGTTTTTTTGTAATTAACAACAACAACAACAACAGAAACAACAGAAATACATCATCTGTAAAAATTTCAACTGTCTAACTATCACGGTTCATGAGATACAGCCTGGTGAAAGACGGACGGACAGCGGAGCCTTAGTAATAGGGTTCCCGTTTTACCCTTTGGGTACAAAAAATTATAACATGGTTGGTCGTCTAACAGGTGTTAGGTCTCTGCGTAGTCGTAATCGCGCTCTGCAATGCGGTTTCAAAATCTAAGGGGTGCTATAGTTGTCGAATTTTAGCGTGGCGTAGCGGTGGATCAGTCCAGCTAGTTATACTAGTAGTTATACAATATAACAGAATGGACAAAAAAAGTCCTATTTGTTATAATGCTCAATATACCTTATTGGATTCGAATAAAATAATAGAAGTTTGTCCATATACGAGGGCGGCACTGAAAATTTCGGGAATCAAGGAAGTGACACAACATTACTATTTAAAAATGTATTTATTGCTTTTCGAAGTATTCTCCGCGAAACTTGACACATTTTTCCATACGATGGAACCAATCATTGAAGCAACCATTCCATTCGGAAGTTGGGGTCTCCAAAATGGCCGTTTTGTAGGCGTCCACAGCTTCTTCAGGAGATGAAAATCTCTGTCCACGCAATTTATTCTTTATTTTAGGGAAAGTATAGAAATCATTAGGGCTTAGGTCGGGGCTGTACGGCGGATGGTCTAATAATTCTATGTTTTGTTGCTCTAAAAACTCTTTTGTTCTGTGCGCGGTGTGAGAACTCGCATTGTCGTGATGGAGGATGATGCGGCGGTTGCAGTTCTCTTTACGGAGTTCAGAAACGACCTGTGGCAAACAAATGCTAGCATACCATTCTGCATTAACCGTTCTTTGTCCCTCAAGAGGAATAGTCGTAACATGGCCGGTTTTGGAGACAAACGTGGCCACCATTTTTTTTGCAACACTCCGTGAACGAACAATTTTTGTTGGCTTTAACTCATTTTCGAACACCCAAACTCGTGACTGGTTTTTTGTTTCGGGTTCGTACGCGTATATCCAGGATTCGTCACCTGATACAATGTTGTATACAGCATTTGAGGATCCTGCGTGGAATCTTTCGAGAGTTCTGACGCACGAAGTAACGCGAGCCGCTTTTTGCTCTTCACAGAGCGAATGCGGTATCCATCGGGAAAACAACTTTTTTACACCTAATTGTTCATGCAAGATTATTTGTATTTGACTCATGCCAATGTCTAAAGTTGCCTGAATTTCGCGGTATGTCACATGTCGATCTTCCTCAACCGATTCCGATTCTGACAGAATGTGACAGACAGCTGTCAGATTCTGTCAGAAGCACTTCATGCTCCCCAAGTTTTTCCTAAAATAATTATTAAAACAGTGAATTCAGTGCTAAAAATACAATCTAAATGTAGCTAAAGTGTTCACGCTAGTGTGTTATCGTTATCTAGTGCTAACATTCGTTTTAACATCATAAAAACTGGAATCAAAACTCTCAAATTATCACAGTGAAAAACTTCTACCCTCAATTAAATTAATAAAGTCAACTAAAATATCCGTTGCTGTCATTGTCAAATGACAGCTGCTGTCAGTGTCATGGATGTCACGGGTTAGTGTTGCCACGCCTCGGGGAAAAATCTCCCTTAAAATGAATCCATCAGGCGAGATTCCGAGTCCGCATCAAGAGCAATCAAAAAAACACTTGACGCAGCAAGTGTTTCACAAAGCTCTCTTCAACAACAAACCACGTTCACAAAGCCTTACTTCTACACCTCCGCAAAGTACTGCTAACATAGACCTTACTGATGAAAGCTGCTCAAAACCGGAAGAAAATGAAGATGGTTTTAAAGAAGTCTCCTACTCAAAAAAGAGACAGAGAGAAAGTCCAGAGGTACACAGGACCGAAAAACAAACCAAATTTAATAACTACTGGTTAAGCAAACCAATTGAGATGTCAAACAGCTTTGCCAACCTTGAGGAAGATGTCCTTTCTTCAAATACTCAGCCGAAAGAAATAACGCCTCCACCAATCTACGTTGATAAGGTCAGCAATATCCAGCCTCTTATTAAACTACTTGATGAACATGCCAATAATAGCTATGAAATAAAAGTTCTCCGTGACGAACAGGTAAAAATTCAACCAAAGTCTTCTGAGACATATTCACAAATCGTAAAACAACTGGAAATTAAACAAACAGAGTTTTACACATACAAACCTAAGCAGGAAAGGAGTTTCAAAGTGGTATTAAAAAATATTCATCCTTCCACAGATATAAATGAAATATCTGACGAACTAATTGATCTAGGTCACACAGTAATAAATATTTGGAAGCAGAGAGTTACCAACAAACCTTTACCAATATTTATTGTGGAATTACAACCAAAAAGCAATAATAAGTTAATCTATGAAGTTGTGAGTCTACTACATTGCCGATGTTCCTTCGAGCCGCCACGGCCAAAACGCGAGATTCCACAATGTGCTAATTGTCAAAGTATGGGCACACTAAGAGATACTGCCATAGGAAACCCAAATGCATAAAATGTGCTGGAGAGCATTCCTCTACTAGCTGCGAAAGAAAAGGAAGATCGGATAACGTAAAATGTGTTCTCTGCGAGGGAAATTATCCCGCAAACTACAAAGGTTGTGTTGTTTACCAAGAACTCCAGAAAGTCAAATACCCGTCTATAAAAACAAAGATATCTTCAGATTACAAAGCACCCAAACTTGTGTCACATCAAAATGTACCATCCAGCAATACTCCTTTCCATAAGACTTATAGTCAAGCAGCTCAAATATACAGGAATGAACAGTTACTCCCAACAACTCAAACCAGTCAAAGTACAGGCGAAACAGAACTCATACTAAACATTTTAAAACAACTTATGCAACAGATGACAACGATGACAAACCTTCTTATCAACTTCATGACTAAAATTACTCAAAATTCGATAAATTAAATATGGTCATATGGAATGCTAACGGCTTGTCACAACATATTCTAGAACTGAAACCATTCTTAGAAATTAACAAGATAGACTTACTACTTATCTCAGAAACACATTTTACTGACAAGAGACATTTTTCAATACCTCAATACACACTTTATCACACAATGCACCCAGATGGAAAAGCCCATGGTGGATCTGCAATTTTGATAAAATCAAACATCAAGCACTATGAAAACAATCCTTACTGCACACAAGAAATACAGGCAACTAGTGTCACAATTGAAGACTGGATAGGGCCACTGGTAATATCAGCGGTGTATAGCCCACCCAAACACAATATTAAGACAGAAGACTATCTAAAATACTTAAGCACATTGGGTTATCGTTTCCTGGCTGGGGGCGACTTTAACGCCAAACACACACACTGGGGATCCCGGATAATTACAACGAAAGGACGTCAACTATATCAGGCACTTCAAATACAGAATCTGGATACAATATCGACAGGAGAACCAACATACTGGCCAACAGATGTAAACAAAGTACCGGATCTCATCGATTTTTGTATTATTAAAGGCATCACTAAAAAGTATATTACTTGCACCTCTAGTCAGGATTTGTCATCAGACCACTCGCCAGTATTCACCAAACTGAGGCGCAAAATACTAGAAAAACCAATGCCTTGCAAACTACACAGCCGAAAAACCAAGTGGCCTCTGTTTAGACAGCTTGTTGAGTCTTCTATAAACAATAGACTCCCACTGCACACTGAAGATGATATCTGTCGGGCAGTTGAGCATTTTAATTATTGCATTCAACAATCAGCATGGAGCGCCACACCTCCAGCAATAACAAAACCTACAGATATATTGTGGTGTGTATTGCGTTTCTTATCTTGCTAGATCAGAAACGCAAAGCAAGAAAACGCTGGCAAACGACGAGATACCCTGCAGACAAGAAACATCTTAACTATGTCACAACTCGTCTCAAATTCGCACTCAGTGAAGATCAAAATCGAGACATGGAAGTATATACCAAAAACCTAGAAGCAACAGCAAGTTCAAATTATTCTCTCTGGCGAGCAACAAAAAAGCTTAAAAGACCTGTAGCTAGCCAAGCACCAATACGCAAAAACGATAACACATGGGCTAAAAGTGACTTCGGCACAGACCTTTGCCGAACACCTAAGTAAAGTATTTACACCCAACTATGCTCAAGGATCACAAACACTGTATAGTGAAATAACATCATATTTACAGCAAACATACCAACTCGACTTGCCTCTGGGAAAAGTTACGAAAAACGAAGTAAGAACTGCCATCAATAAACTAAATGAACACAAAGCACCTGGATATGATTTAATTACAGCAAAGACATTGAAGGAACTTCCTGAAGCAGGCATTACTTTCCTCACCGCTTTATACAACGCAATTCTCTTAAAGGGGTACGTACCCTCTCAATGGAAAGTAGCTCAAATTATCATGATAGCTAAGCCTGGAAAGTGCCCTGGGGACGTGAAGCTTGTTGTCTATTCCTTCAAAACTACTAGAGACTTTGTTCATGAAAAGACTAAGACCACTGATAGACCAAATCTCTTTATTACCTGATCACCAATTCGGGTTTAGACAAAGTCATGGAACCATAGAACAAATACATCGGCTGGTCGAAAAAATTCATGTAACATACGAAGAAAAAAAATACTGCTCGGCTGCATTTCTAGACATATCACAAGCTTTCGATCAAGTTTGGCACGAGGGCCTTTTATATAAAATTAAAAAAACACTTCCAATAAATTACTACCTACATCTTTATTAAATCTTACTTAGAAAAGAGATACTTCTTTGTAAAACAAGGCAATGAAATAACTGGACTGCACGAAATTCGGGCAGGAGTTCCTCAAGGCAGTGTGATGGGTCCCACTCTTTACCTTCTTTATACAGCTGATCTCCCCGTGTCAGAAGGAGTAGTCTTAGGCACGTTTGCCGATGACACTGCTACACTAGCTGTGCATGAAGATGCCACCCAGGCATCTAAGATATTACAAGCAAGCTTAGATGAAATTTCGAACTGGCTAAGAGAATGGAGAATAAAGGCAAATGAAACCAAATCGGTACATGTGACATTCACAACAAGAAGAGATACATGCCCACCTGTACAACTAAATAATGTTGTCATTCCCCAAGCGGAAGAAGCTAAATACCTTGGAATGTACTTAGACCGGCGACTAACCTGGCGAAAACATATATTCACGAAGCGTAAAGCATTGAGCCTACAACTAAGGAAACACTATTGGCTAATATCAAAAAAATCCAAGCTCTCCCTGGAAAATAAGCTCAGGATTTATAAGTGTATCATAATGCCTATCTGGACATACGGAATACAGCTGTGGGGCACGGCAGGAAATTCAAACATTGACATTATCCAAAGGTTCCAATCAAAGATGCTTAGGATTATAACTAATGCACCATGGTACATGACTAATAATAGCTTACATCGGGACTTAAAAATACCAAAGGTGAAAGAACAAATTACGCAAGCAGTCAGTGCCTACAGGAATAGGATTACTACTCATCCTAATAAACTGGCATCAAACTTAATGAAAACCAAGACATTCAAGAGGCTTAAAAGACAAACCACACAAGACCTGATACAATGACAACTGACACAACATAAAACGGATTGATGTGGATGCACCACTGGGCGCATACCAAGCGTGACTAACAAAAGCATATCACAAACGATGCTGAATGTCAGTAATGGACAGATTGCATCATAAAAACTATAAAAAAAAAATGTCACATGTCGATCTTCCTCAACCAGCTTACGCACAGCATCAACGTTTTCTTGGGTGACTGCAGTTTTTGGACGACCTTGACGGGGATCATCACTGAGCTTGACACGTCCACGTTGAAATTCAGCAAACCAGCGATAAATTGTGGTTTTGGATGGGGCTTCATCACCAAATGCAGAAATCATCCGGTCAACACACTGTTTTTGTGTTAAACCACTTCGAAAGTCATAATAAATCATCGCTCTTGAATTTTCTCGAGTCAATTCCACTTTCTCAACGACTAAACAAGTTTGACAAAACCTTGTTTGTGACAAGACCGAGAATTTTTTTTAAAATAAATAAATGGTATTCGATTTTTAAAACCAAGGAGTTTTCAATTAAAAAGATTTTAATATGACAGGAACAGTGGAAATATTCCATTCCCGATACTCTTAGTGCAGCCCTCGTAGTTATATCTACCTATTTAAAAACAGCTATAAATTAAACAACAAAATAATATTCAAAGTAGTTCTAATAATTATCAAAGATAAACAATTATTATATTCCTGGCTACTAATATAATGACGTAATAAAATTATGATTCAATTTATGCAATTTATTTATACTACATAAATGTAATTTTCTCGGAATAATAACTAGCTAATTTTGTTATTCACTGTCCTGTATTTTAAGTAAAATCCGTAATTAAAATGGAAGGAGTTCCTGGACCTTCCCATATCCAGGACGAAAAAGTCCGCTTTATTAAAAGAGGACGGGGTCTGGTTTTGTTTTATAACGGGCATCAATATTATAAAAATCGGCATTATAAAGATTCGTCTATTTGGAGATGCTCGTCTAAAGAATCTGGGAAACAATACTGCACTGGTTCGTTGACCGTTAAGGTAAGTAAGTGTCTAATCTTGATTCTCTAAATTCAGATTCTACCACTTAAATATATATTTTTTTTTTTTTATTCAGGATGAATCAATTATAAAATCAGTAAGGCATAGCGGAGATTGTGAACCTAATTATGCTAAAAATGATATTTATTTATTTAAAACATGGAGGACTTACAGCTAATAAAAACAGACAAAAATAAAGAAACCTTAGTCACTAGAAAGCCAATTACAAATCCTCACTTATAGACTTATAATAATAAATTATGGTGTGAGCAAAACAAAAAAACAACACACAAAAAAGCACATCGCCTTAAAATGTAAGAAGCAATATAACACATACATAATATACATTACTTGGTTACTTGGTTTGCAATTAAATTAAATAATAGAGAAAATATTATGAAAAAAAAAACAAATAATAAACCTACTGTTACTTGAAAAATTTGAGGCGTAAGCACCTTCTGGCCGAATGACACTAATAATTGTGAATGGATCAAAATCATATTCCTTGCATATATCATTGAAATTTCTGCTTGCGCGCACAATATAACTGTTTTGCCTATAATTCGAAGAGGTATGAGGTACACTTATGGGTGGATAAAAACGAAATGCTTTACTTGGCACATTAAAATAAAATTTTGACAATAACTCAGGGTTATCAATATTGTTATTGAGGATTTTCAACAAGAATAAACAGTCTGCAATTTTACGTCGATCTACCAGTGGTAGCAGATGATACTTCTTACAGAGTCCAAGATAATCAGTTGACTGATATGGAATCTTTTGATGAAAGCAAAGATATTTTATGAACCGTCTTTGTATGTTTTCTATGCGGTCAATGTATTTATGATAACGTGGATTCCATATCTGAGACGCATACTCAAGCTGACTTCTTACAAAAGTGCAATACAATATTTTTAGTGTTTTAGCATCAGTAAAACACTTACAGACGTATAATAAACCCAAGCAGTTTAGAAGCTTTTTTGACAATTGCATCAATGTGCGTGTCAAAAACTAACTTACTGTCTTGATGAACGCCCAAGTCACGAATAGTATTGCATCCTGACAAGATCTGGCCCGCCAAAGTATAAGTAGTGGCTAGGACTGCACGTTTTCTAGTGTAAGTGATCACCGAACACTTGGATGGGTTGAGATCTAGTTTATTAGCCTGACAATACTCTTCAAGCCGATACAAATCAGCCTGAAGTGCTAGACTATCTTCGAGCGTTGAAATAGTGGCAAATATTTTCATGTCATCGGCAAAGCATAATAGTTTGGATGACTGGAGGCACTGATCGATGTCGTTCACATAGACTACAAATAACAGAGGACCGAGCAACGAACCCTGAGACACTCCGCTGGGGATGGTTACCCAACTAGACATATAATTATTGAGCACTACTGCTTGGGACCTGTTATCAATGTAAGAAGAGAACCACCTTAAGAGATCCCCACGGATGCCCATGTAGCTTAGCTTCTTTATCAGGGTATCGTGGTCCATCCGATCAAATGCCTTGCTATAATCTGTGTAAACCACATCGACCTGCTTACCATTATCCATAGCATCCGCAATGAAATCATTAAATAAAATCAAGTTAGAAGTGGTAGACCGTCCTTTCAAAAATCCGTGCTGAAAGTAGTTGAACGAGCTAGCAAAGGCGGAATATAACTGGTTATAGACAATCCGCTCAAATATTTTAGCTATAATACACAGCTTGGATATAGGCCTATAATTGGTAATCTCCGTTTTAGACCCCTTCTTATGTACGGGTGTAATAAAAGCAGATTTCCATACTTTGGGGACAACACCTTGAGTCAAAGACTTGGAAAACAAAATTGATATAGGTAGGGCAATAGAAGGCGCGCATTTAATTAGAAATTTAGATGACATATTATCAGGGCCAGCACCTTTAGTTGGATCCAAGTTACGAAGCAAACCGGTCACAGCATCAACATTCACTTCTATGTGACAAATATCAGATGAAGTTCTGTTAGTATCAAAAGAGAAGCCAGGAGGTGGGCTGGGAGTATTAGACGAAGTGGGATTGAGGAAGGTCGACATGAAATAAGATGAAAAACCCTCACAAATTGAGTCTCCAGTGAGTAATGATTCATCGTTATACTTTAATGTATTAGGTATAGAATTAGAGTTGTAGCAATTTTTAACAAAGGTCCAGAAGTGTTTAGGGTTATCGTTAATGGATTTTTCAGTTTGACTAAGATAACATTTATAACAAGAAGCTTCCATAGTCTTGACTCTGTCACGCAAATATTTAAAAGTTAACTCGTCAGATTTATTGCCGTAAACCTTGATTTTTTTTAGATATTTATATTTTTCTTTAATTTGTTTGACGAGTGATGAGCTGAACCATACTGGGTATTTATTATTACATACTAGCTTTTGTGGTATATACTTGTTTTGAAACTGTTTTAAAGTGTCTATAAAGTACTCAACCGACTCATCCAGTGATCGAATCGATATAGACTTATTATTTGTTGAATGCCGAAACAAAGCATCAATCGACTTCATAACTTCATAACAGCACCTCCAAATAGACGAATCTTTATATTGCCCAGACCCCGTCCTCTTTTAATAAAGCGGAGTTTTTCGTCCAGGATATGGGAAGGTCCAGGAACACCTTCCATTTTAATTACGGATTTTACTTAAAATACAGGACAGTGAATAACAAAATTAGCTAGTTATTATTCCGAGAAAATTACATTTATGTAGTATAAATAAATTTCCATTGACACTGACATTCATTGAATCAGAATTTTATTACTTACGTCATTATTTAGTAGCCAGGAATATAATAATTGTTTATCTTTGATATTAGAACTCCTTTGAATATTATTTTGTTGTTTAATTTATAGCTGTTTTTAAGTAGGTAGATATAACTATATGGACAAACTTCTATTATTTTATTCGAATCCAATAAGTTATATTGAGCATTATAACAAATAGGACTTGTTTTGTCGATTCTGTTATATTGTATAACTACTAGTATAACTAGATGGACTGACCCGTATTGCCTGGTAAACTATGCATGGTTTTTCGTTATTGGAACATGTTGAATATCACGATAGATAGTGATTCAAGACGTTATTTGTCACACCAGAGAAACACACTTACCTGAAAAGAGCAAAACAAGCGTTATTATCTATTGAACTTTGTTTTTTGTAAGATAGCGCAGGCTGGGACAAACCAATAACCTGCAATAAGGTTAACTTTTGTTTGTCCCGGCCTGCGATATCTTACAAAAAAACAAAATTCAATAAATGAAATCGCTTATTCTGTAAATAGGATATTAGAATCACTTTTACACGTCATATAAAAAATAAAAATAAAAATCTAGATGTAGCCGACATTTCCTATCTGACTACCCCTGAGAAGAAATGGCGAAACAAACTCAGGGGTCAAAGTATCTTTTAAAATCCAGACATAATCTTGGTCAGATCATGTGAGGACCATGTAGATCCATGTCTGAAATGGTCTTTTGAGGAAAGAACCACATAAATTTGAGTTGACCTGTCCAATCAGTGTAAGCATTTGTCAGTAATCGTGCAGCTCAACTGAAGGCTTACGGAGCTCAAATGTTAATAGCTAGCTCACCCGAGAGACTGAAGGAGCCGGTGAGCCCAACGCTCGCGTTGGTCATCGACAGGGAGATGCTGTCGAACTTATCGTACCGGATCGGACTCTGTGGGGAAAGACCAGCAATTATTGTTTCGGTAAAGGCACATACAAAATCAGGTTATGCATGCCGCACTTCGGAGAAAACGGGTGTTGGAATTGCTTTTTTATAGTGTTATTCTCATAAAAACAGAGTGTATTTCCAGAAAGTATTTTTGCGTTTACAAGGCTATCGTTGCTGGCCAAGGTTTAAAAAAGAAAGTATTCACAAATGCACCTGATAATTAAGGAACTACTTAGTGGTGACTAATTCTCATTAATAAGTATACTTAATGTACCTCCATTCCATCAGTAATACAATAACAAAGATAGTTACTATAGGCAAAATATCTCGGAAGGGGTACTCTGGGGGCACCATGTGTCCTTGAAGTAAATGTGGCATATAATGTATAAATAACAGTAGTGAAAACCGCAAATCGAAACAAGGAGGGAATCATGAGATACAGATAATTTTGTGTTCGTTTCCATACAAAAATAACAGTTTTCATCGAATTGCTCCTAAAGTGCTGGTCAAATCAAAAAAACGTAGGAACTATTTTTGCTGTTCTTTAATAGAGGAATGCAACTGTATATTTTGGTTTTTTTAATTAAATACTTTTTCAATTTTTGATTCTATGTCCAACCTTGTATGAGGACGATCCACTGTGCGGCGTGGCCCAGCGCCTCCCCAGCGAGCTCAGGGGGCACAGCGAGCGGGACACATCTGCATTACTGATGCCTATCTCACCTTGTGTGAGCATACAGTGCACTGTAGCCTGGAGGCCAGCGTGCCGCGGAAGGGCGGCGCGGGCGGAGGCCGGGCGGCGGCCGGCGTGGCCCAGCGCCTCCCCACCGAGCTCAGGTGGCACAGCGAGCGGGACACGCCCTTCGTGAGGCGGGGGGGCTCCATTACCGGTTCTGAGGATCACATAAGATGATGCAGATTTGTATAGATATGACAGTCAGAAAAAAAATTGTGGAGGAATCTACTACAGAGCCTTTATGGGTTTTTGCACTGCCGATAGCTGTATTCGCAACTGCAATTGATAGCCTAAAAAATATTTCTATTTGTTTCTTGGTGCTTTCATGTAGTCTCTGCATAAATCGCGTGGAAAATCCCCAGACCCTGCTCAATCGATCATGCCTCTTGACGAACATTATCTTGGGGCATATTACATTAACATAACTAAACGTCAATAAGAACAACGAGCGTATTTACAGGCGTGCAGAAAAGTCGCTAGTATAGTGAATAGGCTCGACTGAAACCATTCTCTACTCATTCGATCATATTATTTAGTTAACTCAAACTCAACGCATTTAGTTCAATAAAACCAATGACAGGCACCTTTGAATTATCAATGGGTCAGTAAGAAAGATGAAGATAGTGGTCCATAGCGTAGTCCTATGGCGGTTTAATTTTTTTTTAGTTTTTTTTTTTTCTATGGAAAAGAACGGGCAAGAAACTTCTTGGACATTATTTTAGCCGTTCAGTGTTTATTACCTGTTTCCACAAGATCGGGTTCATCAGTGGGCGCAGCAGACGCCGGGCGCACGGACAGGCCGGAGGGCGTGGGCGGCGTGGAGTCGGCGCGCAGCGGGTGCGGCGCGGCGGGCGGGGACGCGGGCGACGCCAGCGCAGACCACGCGCGGCTGCCGCCCAGACCCAGAGCATCTGAGAGACAGCCCGGCTAGGCGGACAAAAAGTTAATTTATTTTAGCAATCTAAAGAAGTGGTGGTATAGGGAAATAGGAAGTTAAATGACTAATTAAAGTACCTATAGTTAAAGCTCATCTTGCGCATTTACTAGGTAAATATGAGTAGCGAAGTCTATGACAGAGTATTCTGTGGTGAACAACATCGCTGCATTGCTGACTCTGACAATGTAGGATGGCTGTCAATGGACCTCAAATAATGTAACAGCCAGCAAACATATTAATTAAGACCTACCTTCCTCGACATGCTAGTAGTCTCCTCCTCAATACATGCCAGCAGCACATGGAGCAGTTCGTGAGCATCCTGCTGGTCTGCCGGCACCACCCACCCGGCCGCGCGGAGCGACTGCAGCACGCCCAGCGGGCACACTGGCGTGCCGCGCGCTGACTCGTGAGTGCCGTTAACAACTGTATTTTTTATTATTTCAGTTTATGTACATACCAATAAACAGACTAGACAAGCTAAATCTAAATTAATAATTATCATAATTTGCAAGGAAAAACTTCAGTAAGGACATTCCAAGTTTTGAATTCAAGCTTATTTCTATTGTCACAATGAAAATAGCATTCATGTCTTAACATAAATAACACTAAAGACTTATGGGGGATTTCCGTTAAGGTTCTTGGAGATATCATTGACACAATAGCCCCTGTCCTCACAGACATATTTAATCAATGTTTAGACAGTGGTACATTTCCTGATTTAATGAAACATAGTTTAGTAGTACCAATTTTCAAATTGGGTAGTAAAAGTGATCCCTCTTATTATAGACCTATATCTGTGATATGAAAATATAATGCTAGACCAAATGTCACATTTTAATTGAAATGGTATTTTACATAGTCGCTAGTTGACTCTTCACGAAAGGTCGGTAGGTCGACGAGTGACGCAGGAGTAAATCTCATCAGTCACATTTTGGAATCCTGGGAGAAGTCCCAGGATGCAATTGGCTTTTTTTGTGACCTCTCAAAAGCGTTTGACTGCGGTGACCATTATACACTGATCTGTAAATTACACCACTACAGAGTTCGTGGACAACTGCTGTGGCTGCTGCTGATCTTGTTCTTTCCTAGATATAATTTTATTCCCTGATAACACTTCTCTTATTTTTTTAATAAATAGAAAAGATATGAATGTCTTACATGTTAACGATAGTCTGGCTGTTCTTTCGAAATGGTTAACAGCTAATAATGTTTACCTTAATGCGAACAAAACAAAATGTCTTAAGTTCTGATTACCAAATGTACACCAAACAGGTCTAAATTTAAAACTTGATGACAAGGAACTAGAAGCTATTACGGAAACTGTATTCCTAGGAATTACTCTAGATTCGAAATTGCACTGGGGCGCCCACTAGTGTGGGCCTGTGGTCCTGAACTTACTCTTTCAGGTAGATTAAGTTCAACTGCATATGCAGTAGGAAAAATAAGGCAGCTGACTGATATAGCCAAAGCTAGGTTAGTATACTTTGCTTATTTCCACAGTATTATGTCTTATGGTGTTCTGCTGTGTGGATGGACAGCTGAAGTAGATTTATGTTCATTTTAAAAAATAGGGTAATTCGCAAGGTCTGTAAAATGGGTGCATGTGAGTCCCTTAGAAACAAATTCAAAGAAATTTATATACTAACTTTGCCTTCTCTTTAATAACTTAGAAAGTATTTTGTATGTTTGCAAAAACACTTTTCAATATAAGAAGCAATTTCCAATACAAATACACTTAGTAAACATGAAATTGTGATACCCAAAATGTTAATGTAAGAATGTTGTAGGCTTAATAGACTAGATTTGTATAAAATTTTCTATTTTGTTAAGTACTTGGCACTTGTTGACAGGCCTACACTGCCCTCCCATACCTACTAGCACTGTTATTTAAAAATAATGTAAACGACAATTATTTAAAAAAAAGTAACCGTAGAGTTTCTTGCCGGCTCTTCTCAATAGGAAACAATCAATTAGAACCGTGCACCTAGCTTCTAAATAATGTTTCATAAGTACCCATGTACCTCGTAAGTGAAATAAAATATTTTAATTTTGAGTAGTTTTAGTAGTAGTAGTAGCAGTAGGTTAGATTTTGATAGTTCTATGGTAACATAATTATGTTTTATTAAAAGTCCTTTTTAGTTTAATAAAAGTTTGTTTTTAAAAAGATTTTTACCTAAAATCTATTTAGTTTATAAACCATATTAAATCATGTGCAGTATTTTGTCAAATATTATACAAAGAGGGAAAACTAGATGTGGATACTGGAACTCCAAACGTTGTAACATAACATGGTAAAAGGGAGGTTCAGAAGGAGAAACTCAACTTGAGCAAGAGGTAGTAAGTAAGTATGCTCACACTGACTCTAATTATAGATAAAATGTTAGTATTACTGTCTTGAGCAGTTCATTCTATAAATATTTAATCTTGGCCTTGTAACAATATATGTTTTTAAAATACATGAGTTATCTGAACCATGAAGTTATATAAGCTATTGAATTAGGAAATCCCTGTAATGATAGTGATGATGAGTTAATAAATATAATAAAATAGTTGATTAATGAGTAATGAATGTTAAGTCAACAGGTAACTCATTATAATGAATGTTAAGTCAACAGGTAACTCATTATAATGAATGTTAAGTCAACAGGTAACTCATTATAATGAATGTTAAGTCAACAGGTAACTCATTATAATGAATGTTAAGTCAACAGGTAACTCATTATAATGAATGTTAAGTCAACAGGTAACTCATTATAATAGATTTGGCTTTGAGGCAATGATTGATTGTTATAAGTTTTTAAACTGTATAGAGCACTTTATTACATTATTCAGTTACATCATAACTATTCTGAATGTATGGGTTTCAGTTTACCGGTGATCTTCTGATACAGTTTAGTAGTATCCAGGAATATTTGAGTTCAGTTTATTTATAACTAAGGTTTTTTTTAAAAAAAAACTGACTTATTTGTTATTTATACACCACTTAAGAAATATTTTAAGTTATTCATTAAGTAAAGATTTTAAGACATTTAACTACTTCCTAAGATCAAATTATTCTTAAGGAAAAGTTACCTTCAATAACTGTATACAATGTAGTAATCATACTGTTGTGACCGTCTGCTTTAGCATAATTTTTGAGCCAGTCGATGAAAGTGGGACAGGCTGCAAGCGCCTGCAACAGGGTGTTGAGGAAGCAGGTCCTGCCCAGGTTCTGGAGGCCAGCGATCTGCCCGCGTCTCTTGCGCACCTTCGGAGCCCCGCCGGGACCCCACAGCACGAAGGCTCCGACTACTACAGCAGCCGTCAGCCCCGCAGCCACCAAAATCCTGTCTCCACTATCCATCGTACCAAATGTATGAATGAGCCTCGCACTAGACTTCACATGCTAACAGTTTTTTGTGTTCGAAAAACCATAGCATTTAATTACGCGACCCCTATGTTGCTATTGCGTTTTTTCGAAATATCCATTCTATTAGAAAACCTGCGTTTGATTGACGCAAGTTTGACGTCTACGTTCTGAGTACTTCTGACATCTGACATTTTTGATTTTTTTTGCACTGATTCGCTGAATCGCTGACATTGGCTGCAGTCAGAGGCTATATTCCGAATTAACCGCTTAAACGCGCTTAAAAGCGCTTAAACGCGTTCCCTATTACCGTTTATCGCGCTAAAAGCGATTACAGCGATTATGGTCTTAATTAGGAATGCAGCCAGATTTAGGACTTAAGCGCAGGCCACACCGCCAGCTAGCGGACGGGCGGGCGAACATCGTTTCACCTCTTTACATACTTCGGTTCACACCGCGAGCTAACGAATAACTTGAAACGACGTTCGCCCGCTCAGCCCGCCCGCCCGCCAGCTAGCGGTGTGGCCCACGCTTAAATCGCTCATAGCTTTTAATTTTGTTAGGGTTTGAATTATGTGTTTTCCAAAATATTGAATTATATTTGAAATTTCAGCACACTATCCATTTAACTTTGGAATTTTAGTAATGGCTCCGCTAGAAGTAATAGTGTTCTGTGCTCACAGCGCTCACATCAATAATTTGCGTTCCAATTTATAAATCACGATTAGGAGTCTTAGGACAGCTCAGCTGTCCTAAGACTCCTAATCGTAGTCCTAATCCAAGCTAGCTGCCATAAACCATTGACATAAACCACTGACCTCTATAATCACACTGGACTGACTGCTCTCTTACTATTTTTGTGCCTATTTGAGTATCGCCATTTTGGCGCTGTAGGCAGATACGATTGTCTGTCATTGAAACTAAAATTAGTGATCTCTTAAGTCGACTGTGGTAATGATAATACATATCGATGATATGAATAAGTACATTTTCTTAATAACTTCCGATTTTAAAGAATCATAGTAAACCTTAGATGATGTGTGTACATTTGCATATTGCTTTGAACAAAGTATTACTAAATCCTGCACACATTCGCACATGATAGGGAATACTATCGTAACGCCGCGTTCGACGCATTTGTCCTCATTTTATACTTGTTTGCCGCAAAAGCTGAATAGACGCGGAAAGCTGAACGGATGCGTACGCGTCTCCGTACAAAATGGTTTGCTGAATAAGTGTGAGTAGTCCCTAAATCGACCTCGCATAGCATGTGGGACAGACACAGTTTTTTTTTTTTAATTCTAACCATAATGAAAGAAGTAGTTTACTTTTAAGATTAGATAATATTACCACACTGCCGAAAAACGGGTCAACTACTGGATCAGCCTGAGCTGTATCAACTTTAGGTATAGAATATCGACAATTTATCGATGAAAAATTGAGAATCACTTGCGAATTTGCAGTATACGTCAAAATTAGTTCTCGGGACATAGGACAATCATAGTGGCGCTTCAAATTGCCACACAAAATTAGCTGTCATTTGTATGGAGACAGCCTGTCCAGTGTGAAATATAGAGAGGTCAGTGACTTAAACAGACACTTTAGAATTGTCAAGGAGTCGGTCAGTTAGAAGTTAGAAATAAGAAGCTGCCCATTCTAAAGCTTAATAGGTATAGGGATAAGAACGGGCAAGAAACTCCATCGACACTCTTTTAATTAAAATGATACTAAAATATTTTACTTCTTATTTGAATTTATAACTAAAGTGGACTAGTTAGCAGAACAACGCGTCCATATAGCAAATAGAAAAAGAAAATAAAACCTAAAATTAGGCCGTGGCAACTAAGCAATGACCATGACCAGCAGTCCAACTCACAGAGTACATTTATACAGGATGGATTTTTGAGACGCAGTAAGGGCAGCTACCTTTTAACCGTTGTAGATACAGGAAAACAGTCTTATGAGACTGTCCTTAAGTTTTTGAGAATTTTGACATTTGGTAATAGAAAATCGTATGCATTTAGTTTTTTTCCATACTAAATTATTGGCAGTGAACCAATTTTGGAGCTGCAGCAGTAGTGCATTTTAATTATGTCGTCAAAACTTGTAGCACGTATCTACCTTATAAATTAAGCAAGTATTGTCAGCAGTGAGTATGGATGCCGTGCATACCCCACAACAACTTTTTGACTTGTTAGAAAGAACGTGGGCGGACATTCCTCAAAGTGATTTGGTTGAACCCAGTATACTATAGTAGTCTTTGGGTTGAACTGATTTTATGCATGTGTTAGAATAAAGAAATAAAAGCAACATAAAAGTACAATTAATTAGCTCTACACTAAATACACATACTTATATACTCAAAGAATATTATTATTTTAGAACAGAATAGTGAAATGAAAGTACTTTGTTCAGGAAACATTATTTTAATTTAATATTTCATAACAACTAGGTATATATTATTTATACATATAACTACACATTTATTGATTAAATATAGCCTTTCATAGTTATACTTATCTATTATTTTCTTTGGGAGCTCCGTACCGGTCAACGTTTCAAGCAAAAGTGAGTCCAATGAAGTCGGAACACTCGCTTTTATAAGCGGCGCGGCGACAAACAAGTATGACTCATGTTTCCATAAAGCAAACACGATTCATACTTATTTGTTATCCAAAATTTAAACACCTTATTCTATTTAAAATTATGTTATTTACTTTTACTGCATTTAATTAGAAATTTATTATTACTTTATATTACAACACGAAATACGTTGTTATGTATTAATTACATCGGTATAAATCTAACACGGCCATACTGACAAGTACTTCGCTCTCGAAGTACAAACACAATATTCTTATTACATATAGGTACATTTTGTTTACATAATATCAGTAATCGTTTCATAATCATCATGCTATAATCAATAATCAGACCTTACTGGGCAGACCAAACCCCCGCAGTCAGTGAAGCTTAATCACCCGCAGCCAGTGAATGTCATACCACAGCTAAGGTTTTAATCCATCCATAATAATATAATCATGTCTTAAACTATTATTATAATAAACTTTCTACTACATTGTTTTGTTCAGTCCACTCTCCAGGCCACAGGCGAATTTTTTCTTTTGCAACTATTATATTTCTTAAATTTCCAATACCCCTTAATGAGAATCGGTCATTATCTAATATGTTCATAATTTCGTAAGGTCCCTTATATTTTGCTGTTAATTTGTCATGTCGCCTATGGTCTTGATTTACATAAACAGTGTCACCGACGCTATAACTTATGTTATCTCTACGCGTTTGGTCAAAACGTTCTTTGAATCTATCGGCAACAATTTTAAGACGTTGATGTGCTAACTGACGATCGGCCGTTACGTCAATAATTATATTGTCATCTTGTATTACCTCATCTAATCGAGCTTGTATACACGGGATGTTCGAGTTTCTGCCAATAAGCAGCCTAATAGGTGAAAAGCCAGTTGATTGCTGTACAGTAGTGTTTAAGGACAATTGGACTTTCCACAAAACGCTCGGCCAGTCTGACACATTAGTACAAGAAGTGCTTATCATGTTTGTTATTGTGGATACGTACCGTTCGACTTGGCCATTCCCCCGCGGGGTACCGGTTGCTATCATGTGATGCCTAGTTTGCCACTCATCAAATAATTGTCGTAACTGTCTTGAACAAAAATTTGTTCCACGATCGGTTATTATTAAGGATGGTGTGCCGTAGTCCGTAAGAGAACTTCGTAAAATCCCGACTAGTTCCTCAGCACCCATTGTTTTCAAAGGTTTTAATATACAAAATTTTGTAAACCCGTCAATTATGATGAGCAAATGTTTATGACCATTGTTAGACTGCGGAAAAGGGCCTGTACAGTCCAAATGTACTGTATGAAAAGGTACTGGGGTTTTTTCTATTGGATGCAGCATTCCTTGTTTTGGTCCATGATGAGTTTTCTTTTCGACACAAACTAGGCAATGTGCTATGTATTTTTTGATAAATTTAGACATGCCAGGAAACCAAAAGTACTCTGATAATTTATGGTATGTTTTCCCAAAACCCACATGGCAATTCTCATCATGGAATAAACGAAGAATGTCGAGCCTACTCCCTTTTGGTACAAACAACTTAGTCGCAGACATAGAGTCGCTTTTGTAATATAATAAATTATTTTGAACTATATATTGATTACAATCCAAGTCGCCCGTCCGAACCTTTTCTATAAGGGTTTGAGTTTCAGAATCCCTATCTTGAGCTACCTCTAGCCAAGATCGTGGCAAGTCTATTGGGTTGATTGAAACATTTTGGGGAGGGTTGGATAAAACAGCTACATCATGGGAAGAACTTAAGCTTGGTTCTGGGTTTCTACTAAGGTAATCTACGTGACCAACGTATTGGCCTTTCCTATATACAATTTCAAAAGAAAAGTCTTGCATATAGGTCCACCATCGTGCTACTCGAGATGAAATGTCCTTTTTAGTTACTGTGGACTTTATAGCATTACAATCAGTAATTATCTTAAAGCTAATGCCCAATAGGTAAACACGAAAATGTTTTAATGCATTATAAACAGCAAGCGTCTCCAATTCATAGGAATGGTAACGGGATTCGCAGGGACTTGTTCTCTTACTATAATATGCAACTACCCGATTTAATGAGTCATTTTTTTGTAATAGTATAGCACCGAACCCTATAGCACTAGCATCTGTATGTAATTCTGTTTGTAAGTCTGGGTTAAAGATTGATAATAAAGGTTCCCTTGTCAAATGTTTCAAAACAAAATCACGAGCCATTTCTTGTTCTGGTCCCCATTCCCATTTTTGGTTATTTCTAACAAGTTTTGTAATAGAAGCAGTCCGGGAAGCAAATTCTGGTATAAACCGCCTAAAATAACTAGCAAGCCCCATAAATTGTCTAACCTGTCTTACGTTGGTTGGGATTGGAGAGTTTACTAAAGCAGATACTTTTCTATGACTGGGTTTTACTCCTTCCTGCGAGATAATACGGCCTAGGTATTCAATGCTGGTTTCGAAAAAGTTACATTTGCTAAGATTAATAGTAAATCCGGCATTAGTTAAAGCGTTAAGGGTTTGATCTAAATAATCAAGCCCTTCTGGTATTGTGCTAAAAGGGATTAGCAGGTCATCAATATAAACTAATATGAATTTAAGGTGCTTAACCGCTTTGGTAATAGCCTTTTGAAAAACTGAGGGACCATTACATATACCAAAAGGCATTTTCAAAAATTCAAAATGTCCATCAGGTGTAATAAAAGCCGTGTATTTTGTGGACTGTGGCTCAATGGCAATCTGATAAAACCCATTTTTCATATCGATAGCAATGTAATATTTAGCCTTCCCTAGTCGATCTATTTGGTCTTCGATGAGAGGGAGGGGATATCGTTCTTTTTCAATAATTTGATTTAATGCTCTATAATCTATGCAAAGCCTGTCACTTCCATCCTTCTTTTTTACAAGCAGGATAGGGCTCGCATATTCAGATTCACTTTCCTGTATGATTCTTTTTTCAAGTAAATCGTCAATTATTTGTTTAACCTTCTCCCTCTCAATCGGGGCCAAACGGTACGGGCGGTAGTTTATAATTTTATTAGTCTTTAATCGTATTTTAAGCTGACCTGTTGTTACTGTACTTATATTGTTGTCTGTTGGTAAAATAGGAGGATACTTTTGAAAGATATTAATTATACTATTTTGTAAGGATGTGTCTAGATGGGCAAGAGCAATCGGGAGAGAGTTTATATCTATACCAGAATTTATCTGCGATTGAAGTGATCCAATTACCAATTGAGGCGTATAAGTATTAATGTTAACTAACTTGGTACTTAAGGAATCTAATACAATTGCTACATTGGGGTGTTTAACAGCGTTACGGCCGATTATACAATCGTAATGGAAATCTTTATCTGCTGCTACATAAAATTCTATATCAATACACAAGTCTCTGCATTGAACGGGAACGTTTATTTTTGCAAAAACATGAAGTTTACCATGACCTATGCCGTCTAAATATAATGAACATGGTACTAAGTTACATCGTAGGCGCCTTGCTACACATTCTCTTATTAAACTACAGTCAGCCCCAGTGTCTAACAAAGAATGAATTTCGATACCGTTTATGTGAATTTTAGTAAATTTGCTAGATAGTCATTTGGTTTCTGCGGTATTAATGTTTTTATTTTGCTCAATTTTATGAAAACACCTGTCGGGTGAATGACCCATCTTATTACAAACCGCACAAGCTACTCGATGAAAGCATTTTTCAAAGGAATGGCCCTCTTTCTTACAAAAAGAACAAGTAACTTTAATGGTTCGCAAATTTTTTGAAGAATTTGACTCTTTGCTACTTGAGTGTGCTTCAAGCTTTGGACAACGAGCCATCAGATGACCACTATTTCCACATGAGTAACATGTTTTTGCTTCTCTGTGCCCGACCTCAATGTTAGGTTTGAAACGTTTAGTACCGTTTTGTCCAGAGTTTGCAGCTACCTCCAAAGATCTCTTTTTGGGGGCTTTTTCATAGGTAGAGAATAGTGTTATTAAATCTGGTACGGAACCTATCGAACTATTTAAGCTTGCCATTCTTACGTTTACTTCGCTAATGCCACCACAAATAAGTTCAATCAACTGCGATTCCGTAAAAGCTACTTTTGTGCCTCGTAATAGCCTGACTTTCTCCCTAGCATATTCACAATATGTGTCGGTAAGTTCAGGTGTATATAAAATGGCCTTTGACATTTTTTCGGTTAAATTCTTCTTTGCTGGATATAAATCGATTATATCCTTACGCAAAGCTTCCCAAGACCGTTCAGTATCAGGTTCCCATGTTTCGAACCATTTTAATGCGGAACCCCGTAGGGCCTTACCGGCTGTGGCAGCTTGCTGGATGCTGGTCCACTTGAATTCAGTGCCAAGTTTCTCTATGCTCCGACACCAACCTTCAGCACCATTATCGTTTTTCTCTGGGTCGAAGATAGGCAAAGCGATGTCATCGGAGCGCCGATTTGAGGTTATCGCTTCCTGAATAGCTTTCACCAGACCTTCCAGTAGTTGGGACGGCTCCATGACCTGTACATAAACATACACATGTTATTATGGGCAATTTAGGCGATATCCCACTTCTGATGTTAGAATAAAGAAATAAAAGCAACATAAAAGTACAATTAATTAGCTCTACACTAAATACACATACTTATATACTCAAAGAATATTATTATTTTAGAACAGAATAGTGAAATGAAAGTACTTTGTTCAGGAAACATTATTTTAATTTAATATTTCATAACAACTAGGTATATATTATTTATACATATAACTACACATTTATTGATTAAATATAGCCTTTCATAGTTATACTTATCTATTATTTTCTTTGGGAGCTCCGTACCGGTCAACGTTTCAAGCAAAAGTGAGTCCAATGAAGTCGGAACACTCGCTTTTATAAGCGGCGCGGCGACAAACAAGTATGACTCATGTTTCCATAAAGCAAACACGATTCATACTTATTTGTTATCCAAAATTTAAACACCTTATTCTATTTAAAATTATGTTATTTACTTTTACTGCATTTAATTAGAAATTTATTATTACTTTATATTACAACACGAAATACGTTGTTATGTATTAATTACATCGGTATAAATCTAACACATGCGAAATCGCTGTGATAGTGTGATTCTTGTCAATGGTGAAAACACAGATTTTTTTTAAATCCTAATTTTTGCCTTTTTTGGAGTATATTATTCCATTTCAATTTTTTAGAGCCCTTATCAAAACTTGATTATCCCAATCAGCCGTGTCAAAACTAACTCATGTTTTTCTGAAACTAATTAGGTATCAGAAATCTCATTTTTGGTTTGAAATAACCTGAGGTTCATCTTCTTCTCTAATTATATAAAACAAAAAACAAAAACACCTTAAGTTTTTTTTTAATTCTCACAGCTATTTCATGTTAAAAATTAATAAAATAATATGCAAGTTATCCCTATATTTTGTAAAAATTAAGAAAAATTGCAATTTTTGTAAACTGTGGGAAATTACAATTAAATTCCAGACTGGCTTCTTACTTTAATTCCCACAGTTTACAAAAATTGCAATTTTTCTTAATTTTTACAAAATATAGGGATAACTTGTTAACTTAAACATAGGAATTAAAGTAAGAAGCCAGTCTGGAAGACTAGATTTCGTAAATATTAATTAGATATTTTTTTATATTTCAAAATGGACAATGTATGTACTTGATCCCTAGATACTTTTGATGTGTGTACAATAAAAAAAAAAAAAATACAGACGACTTGAGAACCTCTTCCTTTTTGTGAAGTCGGTTAAAAAGAGGAAAGGACCCAATATCGAGCCTTGATGAACAACCATTTTTACCCGACTGCGGCGAAGCCAAAAAAGGAGGGTTATGTGTTTGGCCTGTATGTTATGTATGTATGTCCGTCCCTATGTTCCCTCATAACTACTAAACGGCTGAACCGATTTTGATATATAATGTGTCGTTAGATTTGTCTGTAAAGCGCGAGTGTCACTGGGTATAGGTATTCAAATTATAAAAAAAACAAAATGGCTGATTTTTGTGTGTTTTCGAAAAAAAAATATCTCCCAAGCCTATCGAGCGGGGTATCAAAATGAAGGGTTTTATAAGGTGGTTACAAAAATATATACATATTATCTTAGTTTAAATATAATTTTAAATCAGAAATTATACAAAATCTAAGTTTTACAGTGAGTGAGTAACCGACCGTTATCACCCGAATATAATTGTAAATAACATAATTTACCGTCATACAATCCCTTAGATAATCCTAACTAAAAAGTGTAAAATAAAAGATGTAAATTAAAAAAAACAAAAAACCCAACTGCGTAAAAAGTGAAAAAAGATGGAAACAAGATTTATCTAAATTACTATAAACAATCTCATGCAGTCGGAGGCATCAAAACAATGACGATATAGGTCGTTATTGTAGAGTACTCGTATCTTAGATGCCTCCGACTGCATGAGATTGTTTAAAATAAGTATTAATTTATTAACGCGACTGCGTTAATAAATCTGCATTTTGTTTTTTTTTTTACTTTTTTACGTTTAAACTTTGTCGAAAATAATTAAAAAACCGGCCAAGTGCGTGTCGGGCCACTCACAACGAAGGGTTCCGTAGTTGGTACTTTAAAAAAAAAGTTTTTTTTTTCTACTTTTTAGAGGTAGGAGGAACAGGGTGTAAAGTTCACTCATTCTCTATAGAAAAGGGAGAATCCTCCGACCAGACGTGTGTTGTGTCTGGTGAGCAACTGCCTTAGGCAACTGCCCAACGATTGATGTCGGGATGTTGTATATATGCTAGTCGCGCGGTAAACTCTGCTTGCGCGATGCAGGATTTTGCGTGACGTCAGTGTGACGCGTAGTTCGCATGTGGCGATGTTGATGGCGCTACAACTTTGCCGGCGTGATTTATGTCTTGCCAAATTACAGATTTCTAGTACTAACAGTCTCTGAGCTAAGCCGGAGACAGACAGACACACGAACAGACAGACTGACAGACAGACGGGAACTCCAACGACAAATTCACAAAAACATTAGGTAACAGAAAACTTAACATTATTTTATAATTTCTACAGCGAATTTGTCACTTAAAGGTGTGCACAGCACTTACATAGTTGGCATAATAAACATGAAGATAATCATAAAATCAAGTATGTTAATAATAATAAAATCAAATAAATTAATAATAACAATAAAATCAAATTAATCAATAATAATACGGTAAAATGAATCAAATTAAATTATATTCAGTTTTCACATAGCGAAACTATAAGAGTTCCTTGTTGACTACGGAACCCTAAAAAGAGTTTTTGGAAAAAAGTTTCGTTGGTCCTGCACTTAGCTACTAAAAATGCGTGGAACGTTACGCATACGTGCGAACTAGAGATGATGAATATAACCATCAACCATTAAATTTAACTAATATTTAAAATTAACCATGATATTCAATAAATAAAATTAACATTAACGAATAAAAATATCATATCAACTTCTTCGGCGCAAAATTGGCAAGGACGAATATTTCTCTGTCTCGCTCGAACAACGCGCTGTCTCTCGCTCGCTCGGGTTGACCTTCGGAGCGGCAACGCAGTGTCATCAGTGTCGTAGAAATATTTATTCCGTTACGTGCATTCAATTGTGTGTTCTATCTTTGTTACGTTAAAACACATTTACTGTTGGGGATATTTTATTCTAAAGAAAGTTGTTGATATTTTTAACCAATATTTCGGTCGGTTAATGGTTGATTTTTGATATAAGTTTATTTTATTAGTTAGTTTTGATATTTTACTCAACTTGTAAATATTGTAAAAAAGACACATAGATGTATTTATCCAGTACTATACAATATATTTAAAACCAAATGTAATATACTGGTTACATCGGTACCCTGTGAGCGGGCCTTTTCAAAGGCGGGTTATATCGTAAATGACAGAAGAACTCGCCTCACTACATCAAAAGTAGCCCAAATCATGTTTCTAAATGTAAATAAAATACAATAAACAAAAAAGAACGAAAAACACAAAAAGAAATAACAAAAAAATAAAAACAAAAAAATGCATAAAAATAAAAACCATAAACAAAATCAAAGTACTTAAACCAAAACAATGTACATAGACAATCAATGAACTTTTAAATACGCCTAGCACTTGTTAAAAATATTCGATTATCTAATCGAGTTATATGCTAGTCAGTCCTAAGCCTGTTAAAGTATGAAGGGAAGTTTAACTTAACAATTTCAACATGCATTAGTTAATAGAATATTCAACTTTTCAACATGTTGCAGATACTTGAATAAAAATATTAACTAATATTTTCAACCAATAAAAATATCGTAATTTTTTTTAACCATTTACCAATAAACAATTTCAACCAATATTCTCATCTCTAGTGCGAACTGCCAGTGTCAAATTGGAATTGGAATGACAAATTGACAAGCAACCTCAAAAATCACAAAATCTAACCAGTCAAAATAAACAAGCGATTTCCATTGTTGTATTTATTTTAATGTGTAAAACTGATATATTAACTTAATTATCTATCTTTCGTACCCAGTAACAAACAAGATTTTGTCCTGTGATGGTTGCTGAAAAGCGTTGTGTGATAAATTGATCACGTAACAATTTATTTGTGTTTCGATTCATTGTTTTGATATAAAATTTATATAAAATGATACCATCGAACACAATATGCGTATCCCAGGAGGGGCCAGCAAACGCTTTGGCTCTAAATAAAGACTGTTCACAAGTAGTCATAGCTGGGCGCAATGGTAAATCAAATAAAACATTGTTTTAATTTGCATAAAATGACTTGCCTTAACTAAGTTTAACGATAATTTTTGTTACAGTATTCAAAGTGTTCTCCATTGGCGAAAATGAATTTTCGGAAGTCTGCAATTTGAGGGTTGGAAAAAACTTGAATCTGAATTTTTCTTCCATTGATGTTGCCTGGAGTACTATTGAAGGTATCATTATATCTAAAAAACAGTCATTCTTACTTAGGTTAATAATTAAATATTATTACACCTGTACGTCGGCAGGGGAGAGGCCGGCCACCAGCGAGCTTGGGACCTCGAGGCAATCAGGCCCCGAACAGGGTCCCCGCTGCCGGTGGAAATGTGTCGCGCATACGATGGACCCAGTCCATGAATGAAAATGTGATGCGCGCATATTATGGGGCTACAGAGGGAGGAATTAATCTTACAGCGTACCGGGGTCGGATGCTCTCTCTGTTTCAGGTACTTGAACCAGCCATCAACGTCACGGCCCAACGATTGTCGGATCAAGTGCGCGTCATTCAACACAATCATAGATTGGATGACGCTACACTTGATCGGCTACGCTCGGAAATGCAGAGTAGCTCTGCTAGTAACCCTCCCCCATCCCAGAATGTCGTGCATGCGCCTGCTGAAGTTCCACTGCGGGAAAATCAGCATGCTGTGGAGGAGGACACCAGGGCTATATCTGCAGATAACCTATGCAATGTGGAATTAAGGAGCGTACTGGAGGATGCAATCCGTGAGTACCGGTTCACATTACCTGACCTTAGACCACGGCTACCACATTTGCCCATGAATAAAAAAAACAGAGCACTGGTGTGTGCCCTGGATGCGCTGTTACCAAATTTCATTGAAAGTAGCGCAGACCTTTGCGATACACACTCAATCTTGTATTGTACGGCTGTTGCGGCATGTCGTATAGCTCGTGTCAAATTTCCAAATACTGACCAAGCTGTACAACCGAAACCCGCCGCACCAGCCTGGCAGTGCAGGATTGAGCGTCGTATTAATGAGGCCAGGGTACTCATCGGGAAGCTTATTTGCTTCAGGGAGGGCAATACACGCCCAAGGGTGATGCGCTTTGTGAGGCGGGCGTTCTCGGGAACTAGTATTAGTCCTCTAGAATATGTATCCCGTGTCACAGAGCGCATCGACTTCCTGAAGCAGAAAGTTTATGCATGGGCAAACCGTATCCGTCGGTATAAGCGAAGAGTGGATCGGTACACTCAGAACCGCATGTTCCAGAGCGATGAAAGGTGGGTATACAGAGCATGGGAGCGGCCCATTCCCACTCAAGGTGTGACTGACGTACGTCTGCCGGATAAAGAAGCCATGAGTGCTTTTTGGCGAAGCATTTGGTCGGTGCCCGTTAGTCACACTGAAGGTGATTGGATGCGAGTTGTTGAACAGACGTGTGATTCAATACCAGACATGGAGGCTATTACAATTAGTCCTCTGGATGTGGCCCGTGCAGTCCGTCCGTTGCCTAACTGGAAATCTCCAGGACCGGACGGACTGCACAATTTTTGGATTAAATGGCTACAAATGTCACACGCCTGTTTAGCCTCGCAATTCCAATCATCTTTAGAGACTGGGTCGCTTCCACTGTTCTTTACGACAGGAGTTACCCACCTGCTCCATAAATCAGGTAGTACTGCGGAACCTAAAAACTACAGACCAATCACATGTTTGCCAACGGTCTATAAAGTCCTTACATCCATTCTTAGAGCTAAAATTGCACATCACATTGATTGTAACTCAATTATGTCTGTGTCTCAGAATGGATGTAAGAATAGGTCCCGTGGTACTAAGGAGCTACTCCTTATAGACATGGCCATAAGCCAACAGGTTCGTAGATCCCGTAAGGATTTGTCGACATGTTGGATAGATTATAAGAAGGCATATGACTCGGTGCCACATACATGGCTCATTAGGGTGCTGGAGTTGTACAAGATAGACGCAACTCTACGCACCTTCTTGATGTCGTGTATGGGGCAATGGAGGACGGTCCTTCTCTATCCAGGATGTCGACGGATCCAGGGGACCGATGAACCGATCAGGATTGAGCGGGGAATATTTCAGGGCGATAGTTTGAGTCCACTTTGGTTTTGCTTAGCCTTGAATCCTCTTAGCACATTGCTGGAGGATTCAGGTCTAGGCTATCGGTTGAAAAGAGGTGGTCAGGTGATATCTCACCTCCTTTACATGGATGACTTGAAACTCTTTGCCCCCAACAATTTGCGACTGATGGAGCTACTGAGAGTAACAGAAACGTTCAGTAGCGCCATCAGGATGGAATTTGGTGTGGACAAATGTGCGGTCATGCATGTAAAGAGAGGGGGGATTACGGAATCCGTGGGAATCCAACTCTCGGATTCCATACACCTTAGATCCCTCTCTTCAACCGAAACCTACAAGTATTTGGGTATGTCGGAAGCATTAGGCATCAATACTGCCGATATGAAGCAATCGTTGAGGGAGCGCTTCTTTGGCCGCCTGAATAAAGTGTTAAATAGTCTTTTATCAGGCGGAAACAAGGTGCGTGCCTTCAACGGTTGGGTCATGCCGGTTTTAATGTATTCTTTCGGCATACTCAAATGGACTCAGACGGAACTTGACGCTCTGGATAGGAAGGTCCGTACATTGCTGACGGCATATCGGATGCATCACCCACGGTCATCAGTAATGAGACTGTACCTCTCGCGGAAGTGTGGGGGTCGCGGCTTCTTAAATGCTAAAACCCTCCACAACCGCGAGATTTGCAGTCTCAGAGAATATTTTCTTCAAACTGACGTGGAGATGCATCGAGATGTGGTCGCAGTGGACAAGGGCCTTACCCCACTCTCCTTGGCGAAAGAGAACTGGCGCAAACCTGCAGTACTTGATACCAACGATCGTCAGGAAGTATGGCAAGGCAAAGAGCTTCACGGACGCTTTTTCCGGGCCCTCCATGGGCCTGATGTAGACTTTTTGGCGTCTGTATCCTGGCTACGTTTCGGCGACCTCTTCGGGGAAACCGAAGGTTTTGTCTGTGCAATTATGGATGAAGTTATTATGACGAATAATTATCGGAAATACATTGTTAAGGACGGTACGGTTGACATCTGTCGGGCATGCCACCGTCCCGGTGAATCAATCCGACATATTGTTTCCGGTTGTTCTCGTCTTGCTAACGGCGAGTACTTGCACAGACACAATCTAGTGGCTAGGATTATCCACCAGCAACTTGCCTTGCAGTACAACCTTGTGGAAATCGAAGTACCATACTACAGGTATGTGCCCGACCCAGTTCTCGAGAATGGGCATGCCACATTGTACTGGGATCGATCTATCATCACTGACAGGACTATTGTAGCCAATAAACCTGATATTGTGGTGATAGATCGACGAGAGCGCCGTGCAATGATTGTTGATATCGCTGTCCCTCATGACGAGAATCTCGTGAAAGCTGAGAATGATAAAAAGATAAAGTATCTTGACTTAGCACACGAGGTTGTCGACATGTGGGATGTGGACTCTGCAATCATTGTACCGATAATCATTACGGTCAATGGCCTAATAGCGAAGAGCCTCGACCAACACCTCAAGAGGCTCTCATTACGCGGCTGGGTCAAGGGCTTGATTCAGAAAGCAGTACTCCTCGACACGGCACGCATAGTGAGGAGGTTCCTCTCTCTAGAACCCTAACCACCGGCAGCTTGGACCTTGTTCCTGATGCCGATGGACTACTGTTTTTTGTATTTTTAAATGTTTTTCTTTTTTAATGTTTTTTATAAAAAATATTTAAAAATATAATCAATATGTATGTTTAAGTAATAAATGAATAGAAATAATGGGTCAGCTTAGTTTGCATACCATGTGCACTTTGCCATAGGAAATGCCAAAAGCAGTGGTCATCTAATTGGGCCCTCAAATAAACTACTTAAATTTATATTTTAAATGAATAACTTAACTTAAGGAATGCTGTCTATCTGTTGTTATCAAAGGTTGAGATAACAACTTTAATGAACTATTGATCTGTCTGCTGTTTCAGCTTTTAAATTACATCAATAATTTAAGTTCTAGAGCATTTATTTAATTTAAAAGATGTATTATTTTGTATGTTAGAACACCTTCTACTTCTCTGTGAGCAAAATAGATGACAAAAGATCCTGGGTGTTTTTTATTTAGCCACCAAACTCTTTTCTTATTTTTTCTTGTCTTCCAGAAAATACCCTGGCCACAGCAGCTACCAATGGCGCAGTGGTGGTTTGGAACCTGGGCAGATCAGGTCGCTCAAAACAAGAACATGTGTTCTCTGACCATAAGAGAACTGTTAATAAGGTAAAATGAGGCCAAACATTGATAACCATGCTAAATGTTTTGGTAATTAAAACTGTTGATGATAAAATCTGTATTTGGCGCAATGACCTGTGATGACCCCAGTTCAGTAGTATTTGATAGTTGACGATACGTTTGGCGCAGTGGTTAAGCGATTGACTGCTGCGCTGCGTGTCGCGGGTTCGATTCCCGCACGGAACAAATATTTGTATTACCTACAAGTAGTTGTTCCGGGTCAGGCTGTTTGTGTATGTGAGCTTAAATTTTTGTAAACGCACCCACAATACAGGAGAAATTCCTAGTGTGAAAAGGACATTTTAAATAAAATTATTAACACCTCATGTCTAAGTGATGGTAGGATTATAAATTTGTGTACAGTGCACCTACCATTGTTGTTGTCACCTAAACACAGTTCTATTCACAGAAAATACCTTAGTCATTAACTGTCTCTCATTAACATTGATGTCCTTGAAGGATGAATGACAAACTTTACAGAGGCCTTTAGCCAACCTCGGCCAATGTAACATTTTTTAACCCTCTTATACCTATGTGGTTTATTGAATACAGGTTAGCTTCCACCTGACAGAGCCAGCACTCCTCATCTCTGGCTCTCAGGATGGGATGATGAAGTGCTTTGATCTGCGCATGAAGGAAGTAGCCCGGACATTCATAAGGTGAGATAGTAAGAATGACGCATACATGAGATTGAGCTAAATTTTCAAAAAAAGTTTAGTAGGTAACTTTGGAGGGTCTCTAAAAATTACAAGTAGTTAATTTGTTTTAAAATGACTTGGAACTTTTTCAAGACCACTAGACCACCTTTTTTTTTTTTTGTGTGGGAAATTAATAAATAACTTCTCCCGCTCTGGGTGGAGCGGGAGGGCGTGTCAGACTTTTACTGACTAAAACCCACCATGTTCCTTCAAATGCCTGTGTGCCAGGGCCACGATATCCCTTTCGGACAGACTCGTAACCCTGGCAGGCATTGGCCCTTTCGGACCCCGTCAATTGGTGCTGACGTCTCTTTGAGGCGCGCGTGGAACACAACGCGGCCGGAACACAACGGTCGACCCGGGCCTGGTCCAGCTACCTATCGCTCACCGTCCGCAAGCCCGCGCCTACAGTGGCCGGGAATCGGCCTGCGACCACTAGACCGCCTGGATTGGATTTGTACCCAAGTTGCTGGTCAACCTACAACAAACAATCTTAGACAATGTAACCAGCTTTATGATCTATTTTTGTAACAATAAAAACACTTGTATATGTAGCCCTATCCCTACTTGACACTTTATCTCAGCAGATTTTATGTTTTTCATTCTAAACAGCAACACAGAATCGATCCGCGACGTGCAGTTCAGCCCGCACCAGGCGCACACGTTCGCGGCGGTCTCTGAGAACGGGAACGTGCAGCTGTGGGACGTGCGCCGCCATGAGCGCTGTCTGCTGCAGTTCACTGCTCACTCGGGGCCGGTATTTGCGTGTGACTGGCATCCGGAAATGCCCTGGTTAGCTACTGCTTCTAGGGATAAGACTATCAAGGTCAGTTTGCTTCTACAAGGAAAAAGATTTCGCCAAGTGTAAAAGTGCACTCAAAAGTCAATCATAAAATATCCAGAAAATGGTGTGAATCATGTTGAGACCCTGTTACTCCTTCGTGGTAAGCGGGCGTACCATTCGCCCCGTATTTTTTGGGTTTTAGTGTGGTTTTGAATACGTTTTGAATGATGAGTTCTGAGTTATGCACACAGTTCGGCCTTTAAGAAATACAAAGAAACAGGTGGAAGACAAACATCCTATAATTAAAAACAAAAAACCAGGTAAGTGCGTGTCGGACCACGCATAATGAAGGATTCCGTAGTTGGGATGACTTTATCCCAAAAACAATCTTAACATTGTACTTAGTTGAAAAACGTGTTCTCCCTTATATCGATATACATCACGGTCAATTCTCCAACTGCAAATGTAAGTTGGTCGACTATTACTGGTTAACTTGTACAGCTTACTTAGCTATGATTGTTTTACTTTTAACTTCGTTGTATAAGTATACTACTGCCATGATTTTTTTCGCCTGTCCAAAAACAACAATTTAGCTGTCCGGGGGAGACACTTGACTGTAACAAAAGTTAGCACTTTAAAGCATATTACGCAAACGAAAACCTAAATCATATGTTGTTGTTTCTTTACGTACTTTCACGACACCCAATACCAGTTGTATGCCGTTATATTTGGAGGAACATTGACTCCTAAAACACAGGCTTTTAGCCTAGTTTAGGAGGCATCAGTTCGCCCTTTAATGTGACTATATTGTACAACATTTATTTAATCCTTGTGTACTTATGTATGTTTTCAAAGTGTACAAATAAACATTTTATTTATTTATTATTTATTGAAATATATTTTTACGTAATATTTTCAATAATAGGTATAAATGCTGTGTAAGTTTCTATTACACGTGTCATTAAAAAAAGTCCGTTTAATTTTGATTATTTTGTAATTCTGTTCAAAAACCTATTTAGAACACTTTTCATGACAATAAGATGATATCTGTAGTGTAATGGTTTCTTTGTACACCGAATAACAGCTCTAATGCAGTTTCTCTATTGCTTCTACCGCTACTATGCAGCTCTACTAACGCAAAAAGCTGTACAACATGGGCCCTTTTTTACTTATAAGGATTTTATAAGCGCTTATACAGCCTAAATATACAGCTTCTAGTATATAAAAAAAACATAAGCGCCGAATATATATCCTCCTCCTTTTTGGAAGTCGGTTAAAAAAACGAACTTAAATACAGCTTGCAATGCTACTTGGGCAGTTTGCAAAACTATTTCTTTTTTTTATTGGCGCCTAAAACTGACCCCATTTTTTCAAATTCGTTTATTTACGTTATACGTACGTGTTTGGGTCACAGTAGTTCATATGTGTACCAAATTTCGTTTACCAAATTTAATCGGTCCAGTAGATTCGGAGCAAATTGACTGTGACAGACGGCCAGACAGACACACGAGTGATCCTATAAGGGTTCCGTTTCATCCTTTTGAGGTACGGAACCCAAAAAAGTTACATCTTTCTAGTACTAAGAGTCTCTTACGGTCGAACCCAATAACTTATTTTCAGTGGAAGACAGATCGCTATTGATGATAGACAGTATAATTATATCTATCCTCAGATGGCGTCTCACAATCATTGATAAAGGCTATCTAGTAGGTTTCTCTACTTCGCCCTCCCGTGCGTTTCATTACAATCAACATCACTTTAAGAAACAACATGTGTAATTAGGGTTATATTAAAACTTCTTTGTTTCTTACTTCTAAATAAGTTACTGGATTAAGATATAATTCTGTGGAGCCATATTTGTTAAGGCCGCGAATCAAAATACAACCTGTTACTGACCTGCAAATTGCAAAAAACGTAATAAAATTAGAATTTCGCGGGCTACCTGCGTGGGGGGGGGGGGGGGGTTAATTTCCGTTTTCGAGATATTTGAATATCAATTTTTTTTTATTACTTTAAATAAAAAAAACATCTATGATCATTATTGCAAGTACTAAAGAGTTCATTTTAGCTTGGCTACTTTACGTTTATCCCTGCTATTCGGGGAATAGCTAAATCTGCCTTCTGTAGTACTGTCCTGTCAGACAAATCGTATATTGGGACGCATACTTTGGCATTTTCATACAAATAGATATCTGTTGTAGGCGATACACCCTCCCATCAGTAGATAGCGTGGGCCAGTAAGATTCCATAATGTCTCATAGATTATTGGGACGTTAAAACCATCGATAGATATATTTTTATATCTCCAGTAGGCCGAAACTGGTGATATATAGGTTATTGGGTTCGGCCGTTAGCTAAACCAGACAGACAGACAGATGTACATGGCGAAACTATAAGGGTTCCTTGTTGACTAAGGAACCCTAAAAAAGTTTTAAGAATTTTGCTATTTATAATTTAAATATTTAGCAGGTAAATAACATTGAACAAGAGGTTACGCGTCTGAGTTATCAGCGCCTTTTAGATAAACAATTAGGTCACTGATAGCTCGCGCCTATTAGTCACTCGTTAATATTAGTTCATATTACATGTTAATTGCGATGTTATCTCCTAGACCAGTAACTGTCCTGCTACATCGTAATGTTTCATGGCTAGGGTTACAACCCGGTTTCGTATAAACAATGAAATATAGAAATTAATTGCTGAAGTAATTTTTTTTATCAGTTTCATCATTTTCAAAGTTCGTTTTCTGTCTGTCTGGACATTATATGTTTTTATTGATATTTGTGAGGCCTATGCAATATTATAAAACCGGCTAAAAATATTTCGGACATTGAACACAAACTCAGAAAAATCAACAAAACAATAAAAAATTAGCGATAGTTCTTGTTAATATTTTTATTTTATTTTCAAACTTTAATTAAAATACAAATACTAAAATATATATGGTATGTACAAGTATATAATAAAAAAATAAAGGGGGAAGAGCTCATTGAAACTCTTCTTGAATCTTTAGCCCATAGCAGTCGACTATTGGATCTGGGGGTTTACTTCGAAAATAAATCCGAAGTATCGGCCGTTTCCTGACTATGGCTGACTGGTACTTCTTCTTCTAAAATTGTTTGTCCGAAAATCATTATCCATAACACGTTTGCTATAAACTTCAGTAACCATAATGTACAAAAATTCGAAATCTTGTTTTAAATAAGTAATTATATTTACTTCTAAACTATTCTGTCATAATATTGAGTACTGTATTATGAATTTATGACAGGATAAAGTATAAATAAACATTACATAATTTGAATTTAGGACATAACTTTTACTATTATTGATTGTAATATTTATGACAAACAAATTTAGGGCATATTGTATTTAGGGATTTCAATTTTATGGCATGTGATATTATGTGACATTATGTTCGGGCAAGTTGTTGCAACAGGACAAAAAAAATATGGCACTTTAGATATGGATAAAAAACTTAGGGAACACAAAAAAAAAACGATGGTTAAACTCAAAGAGACAAGTCAAAGTCAAAAATGTGACTTGTAAGGACTCAAAGTATAAAAAAAGAACATTTTAAAAGTCAAGAAACAGCCGAACATTCGGCCGATACTTGATTATCGCTTCGGAGTAAACACCCCAGGATAATAGTGCCTGCCGAACTACACGTGTATGAATAAATACACAAACCGTCATTTTCATAGTTGACACGAGAGTTCAATTTACATAATTGAGTAAGAAAGCAATTTTCCTCCTATCATTGGGGGCTTGCAACCACGTCAAGAGTTTGTTATAACCCTCACGAGACAGTGTGACACTTTAACAATTAATTAGATATACTTATATTGTGTCTAGCTGTTATCAGCGTGGTGCGTGTAATGGTACAATACTGTTATCAGCGTGGTGCGTGTAATGGTACAATACTGTTATCAGCGTGGTGCGTGTAATGGTACAATACTAGGGCATTGCGTCTGAGAGGACCATGATAAGGATTTTGTAAATGTCGAACTTTTCAGAGATCAGTTATGTCTGGCTACTTAGAATAGTGCTGACACTTTATTTTACATACCTGAGACTTGAAACTCCACATAGGAAAGTATAATATCTACCACACCGCTGCTTTTGATGTGAAACATCTATAGGTAAAACCACCGCTGGCGGGGCGACGCATACTGCGGGGGGCGGGGCGACGCATGCCGCGGGGCGATCGGCTACTATACACTTATACAGTCTATATGTATTGTGTAAATGTGTCTGTAGTGCGATGTTTCACATCTGCCAGTCGTCCCGTGACGGCTCAATTTTTAGGGTTCCGTACCCAAAGGGTAAACCGGGAACCCTATTACTAAGGCTCCGCCGTTTGTCTGTCTGTCCGTCTGTCAACAGGCTGTATCTCATGAACCGTGATAGCTAGACAGTTGAAATTTTCATAGATGATGTATTTCTGTTGGCGCTATAACAACAAACACTAAAAAACGAATAAAATAAACATTTAAAGTCAAAGTCAAATTGTTTATTTCAAATAGGCAATAAAGGCACTTTTGAACGTCAATATTTACAAAAAATTGAATTGATTCTAGTCGCCCCTTCCAAAAGGTAGTTTCGTATGGAGAAGAATGGGCAAGAAACTCCACCAGTACTCTTTTAAAATCTTGTGCAATATTTTTATAGGTACATTAATTATATAATTATATGTGAAGACGATGCACCTAGAATAAAATTACTATACCACAATAGGTAATAAAAAGAGTTAAGAATGAAGCAATGACAGATAAATAATAAAATAAACAATTAAAATAGCAACCTGTTTGATTTTGTCTAGACTCTAGATTGTCCTATGGAGCAGGACCAGCATATTTCCAGGCATTATTATCTTGTATACAATCCTCTAATTTGTAATATGCTTGTTTACAAAGTGTTCTTTTAATATGAGTTTTAAATTTTCTTTCATTTAGTTGCAATATATCACAAGGTATTTTCTTGTAACATTTAACACAGTACCCCGTAAAAGATGTATGTACTTCAGATAACCTGAAAAATGGTTGATCTATTTTGTCTTTTTTCTAGTATTAAAATTATGTCTATCACTTATTTTATTAAAAAGATGTAGATTTTTCCTTACATACATAATATTTTCATAAATGAATTGGCAAGGTACCGTCATAATATTCATATTTTTAAATAGTTCCCTGAGAGATTCGCGGCGACTTAGATTATAAATTGCTCTGACAGCTCTCTTTTGCAAATAAAGATGGACTCAATGTCAGCAGCCCGACCCCACAGTAAAATGCCGTACGACATAATGTTTTGTTTGTTTTTTTTTTTTTTATAAACGTTGCCCCACACTAGGAATTTCTCCTGTATCGTGGGTGCGTTTACAAACATTTAAACTCACATACACAAACAGCCAGTCCCGGAACAACTACTTGTAGTTCATACAAATATTTGTTCCGTGCGGGAATCGAACCCGCGACACACAGCGCAGCAGTGAATCGCTTAACCACTGCGCCAACCGTGTCGTCAATAATGCTGTGGAACTAGCTAAAATAGACCAAACGCGCGGATTCTACATCTGTTAACTGTCTTATCTTTCTAACAGCATAAGCCGCCGAGCTTAGCCGCCCCGCAAGAGATGTTATATGTGGTCCCCATTGTAATTTCTCGTCTAGAGTGATTCCTAGGAAAACCGTTTGATTAATAAATTCCAGTTTTGCTCCATTCAATATGATATTACATTCACTACTTCTAACATTAGGTAATTTAAATCGAATGTATTTGGTTTTTGCTTTATTTAGTACAAAATTATTTACCGTAAACCTATCTTGGACCTGAAGGGGGCTCCATACAACAAACGTGATTTTTTTTGCTCTATACTTATTGATAACGGCAACAGGTAGACGCTTGAAATATTCACAGAATATTGACTTATATATTCACTTTAAAATGATATAATTAAATTAAAATAAAACAAATATTTAAGGGGGGCTCCCATACAACAAACGTGATTTTTTTGCCATTTTTATAGATAATGGTACGGAACCCTTCGTGCGCGAAGCCGTTAGATACATATAGTTTTTTTAGTTAAAATGCGTATCTTTATATCTGCTGAACCGGCAAGGAATGCTAAAAGCAGTTTCGTAAATTGCAGAAATAATATACAATTTAATTATTTCAGGTGTGGGACATCTATGGCAAGCCTAATCTAGAACATACTATTTACACCATAGCCTCCGTCGGACACGTCAAATGGAGACCGCAGAAAAAGTAAGTACAAGTATAGGTATTTGATATGTTGTTTATTCTCTTCACACACTTTAATATGTCTTTATGGTGTGACAAAACGTGCGCGAATAGCTTTCCCTTAATCATATCTAGCAGCAGCTATACTCCATTCGAAATAAGATTAGACATTTAAATAAACCTTTATTACAGTCCGTTCAACGATTTTGACTTCAATGGGGTTGGTGGCAAGACAAATAGCAGCTGTAATAAACAGTTGGTATTGTAACCACGTTTTTGCTTTTAATGCCATTCTTATGCCTGTGGAATCGAAGTGAAAATCGGTTGAACGGACTGTAAAAAAGTTTATTTAAATGTCTAATCTTATTTCAAATGGAGTATCCATTTGTGTAAAGGGGAAGCCGAATCAAAGCCGGTTTTAACTTACTTATATTTATCAATAAAGTAAAATTTAATTTATTAACTTAATAAAAACTGAATTTAACATCATCTATCGTGAAGTAGCAGAACCAAAAAGACGCTATCACTACACAAACAAAACTTTCAATGTGTTACAGAAATAAATAAACTCAACAGTGTATATTATACCAGGTACTATCATTCTAAAATTATTGTAGGAATATAAAGAATCTAATACAATACAGTTGAACGGGTGAAAACTAAATAAAATATGCAATATTCCTCATCAGCATTTTATCATATTTGTATGTTGTATTTCTAAGCTAATAAAAATAGGCGTTTTGATTGTTTGAACTAGCTGTTGCCCGTGACTTCGTCTGTGATCCACGATGAAAAACAGCCTTTGTCCTTGTCCAGGTAATAGTCTATCCATGCGCCAAATTTCATTCAAATCCGTTCAGCCGTTTTAGCGTGAAAGCGTAACAAACAAACAAACTCTCACTTTCGCATTTATACCGTAGTGCACGTATATTGTTTGGCACTATTGACTCTGCCATTCTCCGAAGGGAAGTCGGTAGGAATCGCGGTGCTTTCGCCACTGATATCTACGTTTCGACAATCTACAGATTTGTCAGTAGGTAGATTACTTATACATGTATCCGGCCGTGAATATAGTGCATCGAGTTTCAAAAACAAATCAGCTTTGTTGAGCGTCGTCTGTGTCACAGACTCAGTCACTTTCTAAAGTTCGATATGTCATTATGTACCATAAGTTCGATCTTCGCCCAGGTACCAAGTAGCGTCCTGCGCCCTAGTGCTGGACTGTGCCGTCCACGTGTGGGATGTCAGACGGCCACATGTACCTCTAGCCACTTTCGCGGAGCATCGTGACGTCACCACCGCCATCGCTTGGCTGGCTGAGCCACACACATTCTTGTCTACCAGCAGGGTAAGTACAGGTTGAGTAGGTAGTATCTTTACAGATCTTAGAATAATTCGATAGTGGCTATCAACTATTATTAACATTATATCAGATATATTAGGTTGGGGAAAAAGTCTTTTCGCATTATAGTATTTATGAACTTGTAATAAAATCTCTTTGGCTATACTATTTGTATCTGGCTGGTTTTGGTATCATTGAAAGTTTAAATTTTAAAGAACATAATTCCAAATTCAAATTAGGAAAATGTGTGATTTTCATATGTTTTTCGTACTGTCAAGATGAGTGAATCTAATGAAGAAATTCGATACATTTTAAAATTTTACTTACAAAAAAGGTAAAAATGCAACGCAAGCCGCGAAAAAATTTACGATGTTTATGCACCTAGTGCAGTGTCTGTGAGAGTAGCACAAATTTGGTTTAGGCGTTTTCAATCCGGAAATTTTGATGTCAAAGATGCACGTCGCTCTGGTCGCCCTATTACGGATAAAATGGATGCCATTTTTGAAAAAGTGGAGTAAGATCGGCATATCAGTAGTTACGACGTAGCTGAAGAACTGAGAATTGACCACAAAACAGTTTTGGCACATTTGAAAAAAACTGGGTACACAAAAAAGGTCGATATTTGGGTACCTCACGAGCTCACTGAAAGAAACCTAATGAATCGTGGTGTACTCATTTGTGATTCTTTATTACGACGTAATGAAACCGAACCATTTTTGAAGAAGCTGATAACTGGTGATGAAAAGTGGATCACGTACGACAAGAACGTGCGAAAAAGGTCGTGGTCAAAGGCCGGTCAGGCTTCACAGACTGTGGCGAAACCCGGGTTAACTCGCAACAAGGTGATGCTGTGTGTGTGGTGGGATTGGAAGGGCATTATTCATTATGAGCTGTTACCACCAGGCAGGACCATCGATTCTGAACTCTACTGCGAACAACTGATGAGATTAAAGCAAGAAGTTGAGAGAAAGCGGCCGGAATTAATCAACAGAAGGGGTGTGGTTTTTCATCATGATAACGCTAGACCTCACACATCTTTAGCCACTCAGCAAAAATTAAGAGAGTTTGGCTGGGAGGTGTTAATGCATCCGCCGTATAGTCCTGACCTTGCACCTTCAGATTTCCACCTGAACTCTGTAGAGACCGAAGGTCTCTTCAGAGTTCTTTAGGCAGTGTCAGGTTAACATCACGAGAGGACTGCCAAAACCACTTGTCGCGGTATTTTGATCAGAAGTCCCAAAATTTCTATAGCAATGGGATCATGTTCCTACCTACAAGATGGCAAAAAGTTATCGAACAAAATGGTACCTACATACTTTAGTTAAATGTAAATAAACTATATTAAAAAATGTTTTGAATTTTCTTAAAAAATGCGAAGAAACTTTTTCCCCAACTTATTATTATTTAAAACGAAAATGAAATCAAAATTTTATAAAATGGTGAGCTATTATGATTTCGTCCAAGTAAGATTCTTATAATGAGCTGGCATGCAAACCAAACAAATATTGTACAAGCATTTCAACACAATGCAATGTTTATACAATTTTTAGGGTTCCGTACCCAAAGGGTAAAACGGGAACCCTATTACTAAGGCTCCGCCGTCTGTCTGTGTGTCCGTCCGTCTGTCACCAGGCTGTATCTCATGAACCGTGATAGTTAGACAGTTGAAATTTTCACAGATGATGTATTTCTGTTGCCGCTATAACAACAAATACAAAAAAACAGAATAAAATAAATATTTAAGGCGGCTCCCATACAACAAACGTGATTTTTTTGCTCGTTTTTGCTCTATATTGATAACGGCAACAGGTAGACGCTTGAAATATTCACAGAATATGTAGATATATATTGACTTTAAAAATAAATAATTAAATTAAAATTAAACACATATTTAAGGGGGGCTCCCATACAACAAACGTGTTTTTTTTGCCATTTTTTATAGATAATGGTACGGAACCCTTCGTGCGCGAGTCCGACTCGCACTTGGCCGGTTTATTTTTTGCACGATATTGATAACGGCAACAGTTAGACGGTTGAAATATTCACAGATTCTTTAGTTATATATTCACTTTAAAAATAAATAATTAAATCCCATACAACAAACGTAATTTTCATAGGTTCGACCCTATTGCATGGGACTGTAATAACTGGCGAAATGTAAGTGTACTATAAGGTACACTTTTGCCTGACCTACTTGTGTAGGACTGCAGCCTGTACCGGCACCGGTTCAGCGAGGCGGCGCATCCGGTGCTGTGGGCCAACCCGCAGGGCGTGTGCGTGTCGGCGCGCGGCGAGGTGGCCCACGCGGCCCCCGAGCGGCCGCTGCCCGCGCTGCCGGCCCTGCCCGCGCACCCCGACCGGCACGTGCCGGGGCTGGGGTGAGAGATGCTTCAATAAAAACGTCTTATTAATTATGTAAAAGTGTGTTTTTGTTTTTTTCTGTTTTCACGCAGCAACGAAGCAACGGACGTGATTTTTAGCATAGAGATCTATAGCATATAGATTGTTAGAGATTTATAGCATAGAGAAAAAATGTCGCCATCAATAAATACTTTTATCCCGAAAAATGTTTGGTTTCTGTGGGATGTACCATGCGGAGCGAGGCCGTGGGCAAATCCATATTAAATTTCAAATTTTTCTATAGCAAATTGAAATTCTATTTTTAATCGACGAAAAAAAGTGAGCTTTAGATTTCGACGCATATATTTGTATTTCTTTTGCACGCATAGCTTTCTACAGAGTAGTCCGATTTTGACGATTATTTTTTCAACTCTCCAGACGTAAGCAGCCAACAGCCGGCTCCTTATCTCCGAGCGCACAGGCCGCGCTAGAGCGCGCCTTCCCTGGAGGAGCGTCGTCCACGCTGTGTCGCCACGCGGCGCCGGCCCGCGCGCGCACGGCCGCGCTCGTGGCGTGCGCGCGCGCCTACCGCGTGCGGGGCGCGCCGCCGCACCACCTGGCCAAGCACAACGCGGACGTTGCTAGAGCACACAATAGACACATGGTGAGGTAGTTACGTTGTATTTTCATTTCATACCATAACTTCTGGGCATTTGACTGCAACTAGTTCAATCCCTTTGTTTATTTCGTACTCTTTGGGTTCAAAATACAAATGTTGCATGATTTTTTACCACCCCCAGCATAGCTATTTACAACCATTCGACAGGCTTCTAAGTTGAAAATAACACATTTGCGATAACCTCATTTGCCTCGTCAGAAAATAGCTTTCGGAAGAAAAGCGGTCGACTTTTTGGTTTAAACTGTAAAAATTTCGGGTTAAGGATGAATTTGTGAACAGCGTTTAGAGGACTCTAATCAGTACTTACTAACAGTGAGTGAAATGAGGCTCGTCTGTCGGTGCAGTAGTGTGCGTATTTTTTAAAGAAAATTGCCCGCATTTGGTCAATTTTCTGTTTTACTTTTACTGACAGTTTTTAAACCCCATGACCACAGTCAGTTCCTCTTGTGTAAAGAAGTGGTCCCCCGGCAGGTGTGCCACGTGTGGGAGGTGGTGCGCTGCGTGTGGGCGGCGCGCGCGGCCCGCGGGCGGCCCCCGGCCCCGCCCGAGCGCGCCCCGCCGCGGCCCGAGCCGCCGCCCCTGCCGCCCTATACACACACGTCTCCGAAGTAAGTCCCGCACACGCGTACAATTGATACGCGTTACAGGAACTGATGGACTCTGCTGAAGTTCCCAAACTCGTAGCCTAATTCTGGGCTGACTCTATTTAAGATTGCCATCGACATGCTAAGAACTTTGATATGTTTCTAACTGAGGAAGCAAATATCTTCAAACGAGTGTCTCCGTTGAACGCTGGGATATTACTGACATTGACCGAGGTCCACTCACACATTCACAATATAAGAACGATGTGTTACTCGTAGTAGCAAGCGCATATAATAAAATAAAAAAAGAAACTTTTCTTAAGATGTCCTAAAATGGTTTAAGTATTCGGTTTAAGTAGCAGTCAATGTCACACCATCGCAGAAATAATCTCAACCCACTAGATGGAGCAACAGACTAATTTTAGAAATGAAGCAGCCAAGTATGTTTTGCCTTAATAGAAGATTCTTTATGAACTCCTGAGGTTATTCGTTCCGCCTCTTTTATAAAGAAAGTATAATTTATCTTAATATCAAAATATTAACTTTTGATTACCAGCAACGCAGTGGAAGAAGAGCCCTTAGAAGAAATAGAAGACTGGGCGGAGAAACAGTTCCATAATAGTGGGGTACTGGGCAAGCCCACGCTGAGCATCTACATACCGCCAACCAAGCAGGCCAAACAAGTCAGGACTGATGGTGAGTACGTTATTAGGGTTTGCATAACAATGTATTTGTTCCATTTTCAAATTCTAGTTTGTAATTGATTATCACTCTGCTGCCCTTACCCCCATTTATTTGCGGTCGACGCAGCACGTCCCTTTCTCACACACACACACGTTTATATCTGTAACTTTTATGGTGTACATAATAAAGAGTATTCTATTATATTCTATTCTTTCTTGCATTATTCTCTATTATTCGTCATCTCGGTAGTAGAACCAAGAAGGGGCGCCTTCTTGGTTCTAATGTGTATATTATTTTCAAAAACAAAAATAACAACTTTATACCGTGTGAATTTAGTTGGTTTGCTGGTGATAGATCTATTTTGTCTATTTTTATTTATCGGGTTATCATTTTGTATGCACGTGTTTCTGTGACAAATTAACCACCACCAATAATACAACACTAATAATTTCAGAATTAATAAAAAAATGTTACAAATAAAAAAAAAACAACCGACTTCCAAAAAAAAAAAACTACAGAGTGAAAAATAACTTTAATTTCATAAGTCGGTGGCAAAAAACTAAAATACAGATCCACAGACACCAACTTCCGACATTAAAGTTATTTTTTACTCTGTAGTGTTTTTTTCATGTCATTTTTTTCTACTTTTGATTGTACAGTTTGTAATTTATCTATGAGTCTATATTACAATAGCCTAATGTCAACTGTACAGTCGACAAATTTGAATCATGATCCACCCTAAGCTTATTTTCTTACATACATTCAAATACAATTAGGTCGACATTCGCGAAACATACATTTCCATGGTAACGACCTTGTTATCTGCCATTTAATTACACAGAGAATTATCCTGAATTATCTGTTGCAGTCTCCATCTTTGTTAAGAGCTTTTACACACGAGTGCAGAATAAAGCTGAATGCATACCCAAAATAAATACGACGCGTACGCATTGTCGTACTAAAATCAATGTGTTTTTAATCTATTATGCCTGATTTATTATTTATTTTAATATGCGTTCAGCTTAATGGCTTCTACATACTGGCGCAACTTGTCGCGCGACGCGACACCGGCAGAACAATTTCCATTCATAGATATTGTTCTACCGGTGTATTGTTCTACAGGACAATGTCGCGCCGGTCTGTAAGAGCCTTAAATGTGCTACAAACAAGATTCCACCATCTTTGCATACATCTTCACTGAATTTTGTTTGCAACGCACTTTGAATTTAGGCAACAATAAGAAATGGGGAAGTAAAACGCTTAAAAAATATAAAAATTATAATGTTGAAGTCATTATTATTTAACAATAGTTAATAACGAGTGTAACCATCATAGCTTGCAATAACAGCCATAGCCTTGAACGCATTGATCCAATAAGGCGACTGCAAATATTGTTTCCTCTCATATAATCCCAAATTTCGTTGCAATGTTGCTCAATTGCTTGCTTTGTCCTGTCGTTTCTGTTACCCATATTTGGACCATCAGACCTCAAAATGTTCAATTGGATTTAAGTCCGGGGATTTAGAGTAACTTCTGGATGCTGGCTAAACCAGTTAGACACAACTCTGGCCGCATGCACTCTACAGTTATCGTGAACATAAGAAAAGCTTGGAACTTCTTCTCGCGGGTAGACCGTTCGCACTGTCGGTAACATAGATTCTTCTAATAAATCCACATAACTCATTGCATTCGCCTGAGAAAAAAATCTGAACCAGCTCGTCTACACCTCCGGTTCTCATCCAGCCCCACATGTTAGCTGAGATTCGGCCAGATAATTGATTCGGCACTACGTGATCATCGGCTTACTATAATTCGAGCTCTTTGTTCTGTCATTGTACGGTATAAATATAAACGAATTATTTTTTATTCTCATGATAGAAATTATTATTTGATACCAATTTCTGAGTGACTTTTTGACTCTTTGTCATTTATAATCGAAAGAGTTCGAAACATGGTTTTGAAAAAAAAAACATTTGTTCTGAGTTATAGTTAATTCCAAAGAGTTTGGATTCAAAATATGATTATTAATGTATTATCTAAAATATTATCTATTGCAGTGATGACAAAGGTTAAAATTGCATACATCTCCGACCCGTATTGACATATCTTGCTTAATATTTAAAACGTCCTAAGTGCGGCATGCACTGTAAAGGAGGGAAATCTTTGTTATTTCGACGGTTTCAAACGATTTATCGTCAAAGTGGGTCATGATTCAGATTTTTCGACTGTACATCACCTATTACAAAATATTGCTTTTCCCGATGCAGGGACGTCAATTGTTGAGGAGTTTCCTGGTAAGAACCATCAGCTCCACTTCACCATATACATTGTGACGAGCATAAAATCTCGACGGCATACCCTTACAAACAATAGTAGATTGTTGCACCGAGCGCAAAGTGCATTAATTACTCACTTTAGCAAGGTGCGTAATCTACTTTTCTTTCAACTACTCGTACCAGTCTACCTACCGTGATAAAATATACCTACTCAAAATAAAAACTCAAGTTAATTGGTACTACTTTACTATTTTTGATTAGATCAGCAAACATACCGCTGTCTAAACATTGATTAATATGCCTGTTAGGGCTATTGTGTCAATTATATCTCCAAGATCCTTAAGTTGTAGTTGAAAAACATGTTCCCTCATACATTTCAACTGCAAATGTAAGTTTGTACGCACAATATAAAAATAATATTTATTTTTACATAAATAAGTAATATTTACATAATATATACGCTAACAGACTTAAAATAATAATATGTACATGTATATAAAAAAAAAGGGGGACAAAATCATAGGGCATCAAAAAATTCGTCCGCATCGCTGTCAACAGGAAAAGTGCCCAAAAGGCTGGCAGCATTGCCACGTTGTATGGCGATGCTAATTCTTTGGCCGAAAAATAGACCAGCCCTCTGGTCACGTGAAGAGTCGACCAACCGCTTGGCGATATCTTGAAAAACCAAGCGGGCCCTCGGACCCCATGGCCCTAGTGTTTCAACCCCAAACGGCTCGAACATATAACTCTCAATAAGATTGGAATATTTTCGCCGTTTGAGGTTTTCTGCACCTGCAGCAGCCGCCCCAGCACAGCTTGCCGTGCTAGGAAGATGGGATGGCGCAAGGGTGTCGACACATGTTGCATCCCACACCAAAGGCCGACCTAACTTCCAAGGCATTATGGTCATTCCGTCTGGTCTCTTCCCATCGTCGCGTGCCAAACCATTGGGTTCTAAAACAGCTGGCACCCCGACGGTGACAAGAGCACGACGGATGATGTCATTAATGCTGGCGTGCCGTGGTATTCGGCCTGCGCTCTTACTGCAAGAAAGGCCATGGTGTCCAAGGCAGTCGACAGCTTCTCCACACTGGCAGCGGTGCGGAGCCCCGCAAGGAGCGCCCAGATGCAGACAAGTAGCGAGCCGGAAGGTGGTGTCACCCAACATAGTGCCTGTGTTGGGTGACGGTAGTGCTTGAAGCCAGAGGCCCGACTCCCACTCACCCACAGCTAGTAGGCGGGCACGCTCAGCAGTATTGGTAGACGTATTGATAAGATTATTCCGTACCAACCTGCAGAGCGGCTCATCCCACTGTCTCTGGGAAGATGGGTTTGCGGGCCGATCTGTATTCGGGCAAGCCGCTTTCCAGACGTTCACCGCATCGGTCAAGCACAGCACTTCAGAGTCAACCAGGGAGGAGGCTAAAATTTTCCCATTCAACTTTTCAGTGCTGTGGACAAAGGACGCTTAATTAAGCTAATACTGGTAATTTTGCGGAAATATTGAAAGATTTAACATGTTATTTTAAGATCATAGACTTCTTATTGGTTTTCCTTCTTAAAAGTAAGAAACTATTTATTGTACTTTTTTCAAAATTTTAGGCTCACTAGCTTCGGAGATAATGGTTAATTTTCATCTATTTTCTTAAATAATATAAAAAGTTTTTATTTTAAAATTATAAAAAAAATATATATCATTAGTTGCATACCATGTTCTAGTCGCGTCCATTTTAAGATACGAGAATAATCTTTTGGAGAAACTGTACTCTAAGAGAACATGACGTGTGTTTACTATTATGAAAGTGATGGAATACTTAATATGAAAGTGATGTATTGTTGCGTTCCTGTGTTTAAGTTCTTCAAACTATTAACTTTCCCGGCTATGTACATTTTAGAGGTCGCAATTTTCGTTAAATGTAACTTTAACCTCTTCACTGCAGTGTCAAAAAATACAAAGAGAAGAAGTCAGTATAAATATCTACTGCATGTTGAGAGTTATGCCGCCCAATCATGACCTACGCCTGTGCAGTTTTCGCAAACGCCAAGCCCCATCTCATCCATAGGATGCAGGCACTTCAAAACCGATTTCTCCGTAAAATTACGGATGCTCCTTGGTTCGTTCGGAACGAAACCCTCCACCTAGATCTTAAAATACCCACCATCAAGCAGTTCATGAAGCGCATTACGAAGCGTTTCTTCAATTCCGCGGATAGTCATCGCAACCTTCTGGTGGTGCAGGCCGCTAGTTATAGGCCTTCCACTATATATAGTCAGACTCGCCGACCAAGGCACACTCTTACCGATCCAGATGACCCCATTACCCTCCTCCAGGAAAGCAGTAGGGCCACCAGTACAGTGCACAAATTACACAGACCGACATTCCGTCCTCGCCGCCGAGGTACCACGTGAAGTACCAGACTAAATTGTCCCCTCCGTCCCTTGCACGTCGAATCGCCAGCCGCCCGCGGCTGAGTGCGCCGTAGCATTAATAGTAACCCCAGATAATAATCATGATTTAAACTTTGATCCAGCCTCTCCCCAACTTGCTGTTACCCCCAACGACACCCTAAGCCGAGGTCCGTACCGTACAGGGGGTGCCCTTAGCGCGCAGTCGTTTAGTTTATAATATTTATTTTCGCCCTGGCTGGAGGCTTTAAGCTCAAACCTTAGGCAGCCACAGGAAAGCTCGGTTAAGTAGGCCACGGCCTCACGGCTTCTCAAGGCCAACTACGAGATGCCATTCACAAAAAAAAATAAAAGAGAATTATAATACTGTTTTACAAAAAAAGTGTTATTAGTATGGTCCAATAATATATATTGTATTGTGTATATTGATATAATTTTTTTTATTATATGAATGTACCATGACGACTACTGTTCAACTGTAATACCTCAAAAATAATTTAACTATGTCACCATTGCATTTCATTTTATATTAATTTACTTATTTTATAATAATGTTGCATCCCTAATAAAAGGTACAAGGATCAGCCATATTTTAACTGTAGGTAACATCTTATTTACTGTATCTACAATCTATGCAAATAAATGTTTACTTTACGATTATGAACTAATTAAGATTAAATTCGTAAAACGTGTATTCTTTTATACTCGGTGTTTGCAGTCCTTTCACCGTTAACTTTACCTCTGATTTTGCATCACAGTGATCTTTGTCGAGAGAGAAAATAACTATAAGAAAGGTCTGTATGTCACTGACAGGTGCCAGGAACGCATTCTCAAACTTATCATAGTTGTAGTCAGTTGAAACTAAACAACTGAATGCGTTCCTGTTTTAGCATTCAATATGAATGTTTATTGGCTAAATAATCCCAGCTTCCCCTTGGTACAGAGCCGGCGGGCTGGGTGTCGGCGGCGTCGGCGCACTACGTGGACACGGACGCGGCGGACTGGGCGCTGCCCGAGGAGGCCTTCCCGCTGCGCCCCGCGCCGCGCCGCGCCGCCCGGGGCAAGGAGCCGCACGGTGCGACGCCACACTTTACTTCCCTTTATAAACAAAACATTCTGAAAGACGGATGAACTCAATGAGAAGTGATCACAGACATACGGAACTTCTTACATGACTTTGCTGATCCATTTGTCAAATATTATCATTCAAGTCACTCAAATCATTCAAACCAAACTGAAACACCAATGTTGCTTGACGGCAGAAATAGCTGTATTCTTTCTCGTTAGAAACCAAGCTACTACTATAATAAATTTAGTACATTACTGCCGCCATATGTAATGACTGTTGCTGGCAGCGCTGATAATGGCCGAAAGCGCAGCGTAGCGCAGCTCCAGGCCAACACAGTGCAGTCAGCATTGCAGCCCTCGATCGACAACCTGGAATAAAGGCCGATACCGAAGGTCCAGGCCTTTATAGCGTTGATATGGGCCAAAGGCTGCAATAATGACCAAGCTTGAAGGCCGAGAGCGTAGCTAAGCTAAGCTGGAGTCCATCATAGCGTGGCCAGCAACGCAGTCATTGCGGACCAAAGTTTGTATAGTGCTTGACTCAAACAATACAAGTAATTTAAATAAAACCAGAAAAAACCATTACTAAATAAAATAATTAATAATCTCTACATTTTGACGAGTTATGCGAACATAAATGTAGGGAACAGCTGATTATTTTTGTTTTAATGTTCGGTATATATCAAATAAAGAAAAAATTATGTCAAGGAAGCATGTCAAAAAAACCTAATTTGGGAGCAGTTAATACACATTTACATAGTTTTGCCGTTATTGAGATACCAGGGGAGCCACATGTGCAGAAGGAATTATTGCCAAACTTCCTCGTCTTTAACGTAGTCTTTAATATTATAATATGCTTTTTTGATAAAGACACGTTTGATGTGGGTTTTTAACTTTCCATCGCTAAGAAGAAGAACGGGTATGACTATGTACTGTACTACGTGTCGATATATGTATGATTAGACTCTATGATGTCGTGCAGCACCGCACCGCGGCAACGGGGGTGGCGGTACGTCCCCCGGCGGCAGCTCGTCGCCCGGCAGCGGGTCCAGCGGGTCTGGCGGGTCCAGTGGGTCCGCCGGGTCCGCCTGCACCGCGCCGCCCACCCTCGACCACTCCGGGTACCACCACAATATGCATGTGAGTTTATTAACGTCAACCTAGTTTATTTCAGTTCTTCTTTATTCTTTTTTAACCGACTTCCAAAAAGGAGGAGGTTCTCAATTCGGTTGTGTATTTTTTTTTTTTGTATGTTTGTTACGCGATTACTCCGTCAACTATAAACCGATTTTGAAAATTCTTTTTTTGTTTGAAAGGGTATACTCCCGAGGTGGTCCCATTGCCACTAAATCAGAATCTGATGAGGGGATCCCATGGAAATTGAGGGAAACCCTCAAATTTTATATGCAAACCTAGCGATTTGGGTATTTTTTATGGTAACTCGTGCATTTGCTCTCGGAAAGCACCATTTGGTGAAGTGGAACTGATGATGGAGACCACAGATGGCCACCGGAACAATATAATAATCCCGTTTCACTTTGTAGTGTTATTTTTGGTAATCGGTTATTATTTTTAGAATTTCGAAATTCGAATTTCCAATCCAATGCTGTCCCTGTTACAAGCATGTGCTATTTAGGGTTACAGGTAGGTAACAAGTTTTTCCGGTTGCCACGCTAGTTTTTGTCACGATTCCTCTTTCAGCTATTGAACAGTTTTAAAGCTAAATTCGTCCGAGTCAACATGAAATAAAAACACTTTATAAAAGGTCGACAAATATATGTTCTCTGAAGGCATTTTGAATGGCAACATCAGCTAGAAGAAACATAAAACTATAAAAGGGATGACGTTAGATAAACAACCGACCAAGTGCGTGTCGGACCACGCACAATGAAGGGTTCCGTAGTTGGGATGAATTTATCCCAAAAACAAATTTAACATTGTAGTTGAAAAACATGTTCTCCCATGCATCGATATACGTCACGGTCAATTCTCCAACTGCAAATGTAACTTACATTTGCAGTTGGAGAATTGACTTTCGACTATTACTGGTTAACTTGTACAGCCTACTTAGCAGTGATGATTTTTTTCACATATCCAAAAACAACCATGTAGTCAGCTAAATGGTTGTATTTTTTAATGTATGGGTTTTTTTCCCTGCCAGCAGGGAGTGGGGACACTTAATATTACGCAAATGGATCCCTAAATCGCAAAATGGTCTTCACAGACCTACAATATTTTTGAACGGCCTATACAACGATACCCCACATCATGGGATAGACGAGAAAAATAATACCCTAAAAAAATGTTTCATTCCTCTTGCTCACTGACCTCTATATATTTCACACTGGACACAAAATGAGCTGTCATTTTGTGTGGCAATTTGAAGCGCCACTATGACTGTCCCGAGAACAGTTTTGACGTATACTGCAAATTCGCTAGTGATTCACAAATTTTTATCGATAAATTGTCGATATTCAATACCAAAAGTTGATACAGCTCAGGCTGATCCAGTAGTTGTTTTAAACCCGTTTTTCGGCAGTGTGGTAATATTATCTAATCTTAAAAGTAAACTACTTCTTTCAATAAATATGGGTAGAATTAAAAAAAAAAATTGTGTCTGTCCCACATGCTATGCGAGGTCGATTTAGGGACTACTCACACTTATTCAGCTCTATTCAGCTTATGCCCATAGAAAAAAAACATTTTGTACGGAGGCGCGTACGCATCCGTTCAGCTTTCCGCGTTTATTCAGCTTTCGCGGCAAACAAGTATAAAATGAGGACAAATGCGTCGAACGCGGCGTTACGATAGTGTTCCCTATCATGTGCGAATGTGTGCAGGATCTAGTAATACTTTGTTCAAAGCAATATGCAGATGTACACACATCATCTATGGTTTAATGAGATTCTTAAAATCGGAAGTTATTAAGAAAATGTACTTATTCATATCATCGATATGTATTATCATTACCACAGTCGACATAAGGGATCACTAATTTTAGTTTCATGGACCATCGTATCTGCCTACAGCGCCAAAACGGCGATACTCAAATAGGCACAAAAATAGTATAAGAGCAGCCAGTCCAGTGTGAAATATTTATTTATTTATTCAACATCACATACATTTGTTTTAACAGGTAATATAATACCCAAGCTAACAAAAGTAGTCATCATTTCTAATCGTTCGATCCCTAATGACGGGTCCGGGTAAAGCACAAGTTACACAGTGGTCAACACACTAAGTGTCACCCTCTGGAATTCCGCCAAAGAGCAAGAAAATATGTCCAACCGACGAGAGACACTACAAAGAATAACACACACACACACACACACTATAATATATAGAGGTCAGTACTCTTGCTCAAAAAGTCCGTCATTGTAGCGTACCAGAACGGGCATAAAATAGCATTTTATTGTGTCTGTTATCAATGAGCCTAAAAAAACGATAAAGTATTTATTAGTAGTAAGTAAAATAATCATGAATAAAAGACTCGATCATTTTATTTTTGAAAATGGAACTAAATCCCTTCGGTAGAATGTGTGCATTGCGTTGCGGCTACAGAAGAAATTAAAAAAGGCATTAGCGAGAGATCTGAATTTGAATTTTAAACTAATTACAAATTGAATGGAGACCCTAATTTGCAAATGGAAGAGAAAAGAAAAGAAATAATTTTCAATCTGTTGCCGTCAAGGTGTATTGGATTTATTTTCACGCAATCGTAGTGAAAAGTAGAGTAACACGGCCCTTTTTTTTTTTTTTTTTTGGGTCGGAAATTATCAAATAACTTCTCCCGCTCTGGGCTGAGCGGGAGGGCGTGTCAGACTTTTACTGACTAAAACCCACCCGTATTCCTTCATTTGCCTGTGTGCCGGGGCCACGATATCCCTTTCGGACAAACTCGCAACCCTGGCAGACATTGGCCCTATCGGACCCCGTCAGTTGGTGCTGACATCTCTTTGAGGCGCGCGTGGAATACGACGCGCCGTCGACCCGGGCCTGGTCCTTATCGGACGGTGAGCTACCCATCGCTCACCGTCCGCAGGCCCGCGCCTACGGTGGCCGGAAATCGGCTTGCGACTCCCGACGCCCGGGGCGTCTCCTGCGGCGACTAGGGGCGCGAGGGCGCGAACCTTGCCTCTCCCTCACGCGTTCCGCCTCCTCCTTCGCAAGCTTCGCAGAAGGAGGTGACGGCCTCCCATGCACTCTCGCTCCGAACCATGGCCTGAACCAGGGCCGGACGCGAGAGATCGCCGCCGCCGATCGCCTCCGTGAGGACACGGCGGTGCTCCACCCAAGCTGGGCAGACCTCCACCGTATGCTCCACCGTGTCCTCCGGGCGATCCACACAGTGGTGATACCCGGGCGTTTCCTCCCGCTTTATCCTGAACAGGAACCTCCCGAAACAACCGTGTCCGGTGAGGACCTGCGTCAGGCGGAAGGTGAGGATGCCGTGGCGCCTCTCTAGCCACTCCTCAAAGAGGGGACTTATCGCCACAATTGTGGCGTGCCCAGCGCTGGGTTGCGACAATCGCACTCTCCATGCCGCCATAAGATCCCGCCGGAGCTCTGTCCGCTGTGCCGTGATTTCCCGCAGCAGCGGAGTTTCACCCCGGCGTTTCCCCATGGGTTTTAAAAACCCATTATAACTCGGTTTCTATTTACTCCCTCGCTTAGGTAATTTTAGCCCCTTCTATAACAATCTACTATTTATTTTACCACTTTGTCGGCGTGATTAATATGTATACCCATGCCAAATTACAGCTACCTAGTACTAAGAATCTCTGAGCTAAGCCGGGGACAGACAGACAGACGGATATGGCTAAACTATAAGGGTTCCTTGTTGACTACATTATCCTAAAAAAGGCGGTATGAAAAGTTTCGACATGAATGAAGAGCTATCGTTAATTCTTAACTCTTGCGTGAACAGCACTTGCAGCACTTACACAACAATAACTGGCGCTGGATTTGAAAACGAAATAAAAGCAATACCTATCAACAAAATCTTGAATCGATTAGATGTTGCGGGAAATAATGTTTAACAACTGTTGCTCAACTTATGTTTCCCACTCGAATCATGTCAGATGGACGAGGGCGACAGTGGCGACTCAGGACTTGCCATCCGGGTGGGAGAAGCAAAGAGTCCTCAGCTAGAAGTGGCTCCCTTGCTGGCTGCGGCGCTGAAGCTGCACGCAGAGCTAGGAGATGTACAGACCGCTGCCGTGGTCATGTTGGTCTTACAGGAACACAGGTGAGGGTAACGAATAATTGCATGATTTACATTTTTAGTGGTAGGTCACGAAGCCCTTAGCATTTGGCTATAAAGTACCGAAAGATTGATCTAATCTTTCGTTACTTTACTCTACAGTCGGCCGGAGACCAGGGGCCTATTTAATAAAAACACGACAATCTGACAATTTTTATAAGTTTATTTCATTTCATTTTCTGCTTTATTAAACAGCACCTGTCGTGAAATGTGTAAATTTTTGATAAATTGTATGTACATTGTCATCATTTATGTGTAAACTAAGAACTGAAACTGCGCTGACTAGAGACAAATGGCCAAATTAGGATTGTTTTCAAAAAATAAATTGCCAAATCTATATAGTTTGTGGTACCAACAAAACATGTTTTGAAAAAAAATGTCGATACAAATAAACGGTAAACTAACCTTTTGCCTCGAGTTCTAATCCAAAATATCTGTATTCAACATAAACGTACGTTGGTATATAATTAATAACAAGAACGTCTTATTTGAATACAGAACTTGGTTGTTTTTTATTTTCGATTACTCAACAGATATTTGATTAACCTTTTCACCGCCACGGACTTCAATAGAAGTTCCAGATTTTCGTGCCACCAGCGCCACGACTTCATTAGAAGCTCTTTATTTTAACTATGTTATAATAATAAAATTACTGCATTTAACAGGTTTTTTTCGTTTTGTTATTTATTATAGCAATCTAATACCCTGTTTTTTTATATTTCCACACAATAGATGCCGTTATTTGTCTTAAAATTGGCAAAAACAAAAACTCCAAACATTTTTAATGTCCCCAGAACGCCAAGGACTTTTATAAAGTCGGCCAGTGATGTGACGCGAAAGTTATTACTGTTTGATTTCACTCGTTGAAATATTTATAAATATTATTAACGAAAACAATTTGAGGACAGTAAAATATGAACTTAGTTAACTACTTTATAAAAAAGGTGAAATAGACTAGTTTCGACACTCAGATGGTGCCGACTCGGAAATAAATAGTTGTTAGCAATCCTTGTCGATAATTATATTCCCATCTCTACAAAACAATTATAAGTGTATGGTTGTCAGTGCCCCGGGCGCCACGGACTAATGTAGAAGTCGTTCTGTGACGTCATAAACGTACGGCTGTCAAGGTCACTAGTGCAGGCTGCAGGTACTAACCAGATTCGTTATCGGAGTAAAAATAGGTGAGAAGATGAATGAAGAACTGGATTCTGATCAGCTATTATACATTTTAGAAGGTGTGGAATCGAACTCCGAGTATTTTGTGGAGAACGTAGAACCAGAAGAAGAAGATTCTGAGATATGTCCAACTAGATAATAATAATAACGTTTATTCATCAAAAAGTAAGAATTTAAAAAGTGAAATGTTCGGTAAGCCACAAACATGGGAGTAGTCAAAAATAGAAGAAAGACCATAGACCAGGAGTAAAAGTGATTCTAATATCCTATTTACAGAATAAACGATTTCATTTCATTTAATTTCCACATCCCTAATCAGAATTGAATTTAACGTGCTGTGAGCGCCAAGGACTTGAAATGAAGTCAAAGAATGACTTCATGACACAAATAGAGATGTACCTCGTTTCCTAAAGCTCCAATTGAGTTATGTATTTGTTTCATTGATACTTATAATTTATAGTGTTTTTTCTTACTAGGGTTACTGTGACGTAAAACAAATATGGAAATATTTAATCAGTTTTTATTTATATCCATAAAATTATGATTAAAACTTAGCTTAACGCGTATAAATCTCATTCATCGATATGACGATACCCTCATCACTACTGTTTACTATACAATGTGTAACAAAAACCCTGTCGTTCCTTTTACCTACGTTTTAAGAATCGGTATACATACGTAATAAAGCAAGTCATTTATAAAAACTGTTTAACAAAAACAAAAAAATAATTATAATAAATATTAATATTTGTAATGTCTAAGTGATTTCTAACCTCTATCATTCTTTGATTTTGACTTCTCGACTAGCCAATACTTAATTTTTTTAAATTATAATTCCACCAAAGTTGTGCTTGTAGGTTAATGTATACGTCCCTAAAAGGAACAACAGGGTTTTTGTTACATACTGTATATTTCGTTATACATTTTAAGCTTGGCGCCTGGCGAGGCATCGCGTTCTGTGTCCGTGGGCGGTGAAAAGGTTAAATAGATAATTGCTTGCATATTTCGTAATAAACTACAAGCGTTGTGTCATCGCGCTTCTCTTTCTTTTCTACGCAGTCCGACGGTGACCGCGCTTTGTCAGCGTCTTAAATAGGGGCCAGAATGAAAATAATCACATGATACATTTGGTGAAGGTATTTTTTGTCTTCTCAGGAGTGACTTGTTCCCGTACATTGAGGAGAGTTTACAAGAGCACTGGCTTCTGGGTTACATCGAGGTGCTGCAGAGACACAAACTGTGGAATGTCGCCACTGAGGTAATGTTTTCATCTGCTTATCTTTTTGTTTTAAAAGCAAAAATATATTTCCAATAATTAGCCGCGATTAGCGATTACTTTTTATTTATTATATTTTTCTTTCAGTTTTTTTTTTTTCGTCAGTTTTGTCTGATATATCTTAAAACGTCCACTTCGTCATCCAGGTGGTTCGCTGCGCCTGGCTGAACAGCGTATGGGTGATGTCCCAGCAGTCCACTAGTGTAGCGGTGTGCTGCGGGCGGTGCGGGCGCCGCACCCGGCCGCACGCCGCGTGCGACTCGTGCCACCCGCACCTGCGCCACCTGCCCGACTTGTGTGCCGTGTGCCATCGGGTATTTTTTTTTTATTCTGTTCGAGAAACTTAGCTGAACATCTTAGTGTTCTTAAAAATATGAAATTTATTAAGGCCATTTACAAGTTTCCGCTGATAAAAACTAAAATAAAAACGATAAAGGTCTGCACAAAATATTATATTATTATAATATACACTAATAATATATGGATATGCCGCAGGCGAATTGTATAATACGGCGTATTATAAAACGTCTAGTCCAAATAAATAAAAGCGTTTTTTTTTTCTATTACGGCTGGTTGACGTTCAGCCAATAAGTCATAATGATTATACTGATAGATACGTTCGGCAAGACAGCGGCCAACCCTATCGCCGCTAGTGGTACCCCGGCTAAATGGGTCAGGTTAGGTTAGAACTGTGACTAACCGCGGGCGAGCCGAGTTAGCGAAGCGAGCGGTGCCGGGCAGCGGCCAGCGAGCGCTACATTCAAGTTGGTAGAAATCGTTCGCAGAAATGGTATTTAGAACTAAAAACTACAAAGCGACTCGCCATAATTGTTGTATTATGGCGGAGCGTTCATCAGGCGCATTGTAGGATGCGATACGCTAACAAAATGCGGGGTACGTTTATTTACAAAAAATAAAAGCGGCATTATGTATTTCGGCTAGATGTTTTGTAATACGCCGTATTATACAATTCGGCTGCGGCATATATTATTACTAATTACCTATATTATGAACGCAAACAGTTACTTTTCGACGTATGTCTGTCTGTATGACTGCCATACTCATATCAGAGCGTCGTGTAAGGGAGTCGTTACGGATAGTCATAAGCCTGACAGTTTGAAAACTAGTCGTACTGAGGGGTATCATGTTGTTACCCATGCATTATCTGGGTAGTGCAGGTCAGATAAGCATTCGCTCCCTGTAAAATACTGGTAATCCGGTTAGACTGGAAGCTGCAACATAGTTAGGCAGATGAGAAATGATGATCAGGGGTTACCGTAGAATTATCATTTGCGGGACAGGTTCAAGTGCAGGCAGGCCAAGTTGACAGTAATAGTGGCGCCGCGCATGGTCCAAATTCGCTTGACACTTCAATGTTCGTCAAATGTTGACCTGCTTTCTTGTCTGCAGGTGGTGCGAGGCCTGTACGCGTGGTGCCAGGGATGTTCTCACGGCGGGCACCTGCACCACATGCGGCGCTGGATGGACACGCACCAGCTGTGTCCCGCCGGCTGCGGCCACCAGTGCCAGCTGGCGTGACCGGCCCGTGCTGGACGTAGGGCATAGCAATTACTGCTACTGTATGTATGAGTCGGTATCCTACACTAAATTTTCCATCTATTGCATGGGAACCATTTCAACACGACGCGTGTTGGAATTGTTTCCATGACAATAAATTCTGAACGTAATCCAACGAGCGGTTCACCGTACGATACGCCTAGTCGGTTCCTAGTCTTCACGTCGACACAAGTTGCATGAAAACGTCACTGTAACTTTGAACCTTATGGTGCATGTCATTATTGTCGTTACAAATACCTACTGCTAATTAATCTTTTGGCCGCTAGACCGGAAGCTGAAACTGTACCTTTTATTATTATCAGTCTCAAGACACTTCATCTTTATTTATTACTGCCTCGTGTCAGAGTAAATAAATTAAAATTTTGATAAATCCTTTCTGTTTCAATTATATTAGTCATTTGTTTTGACAATTTGATATCGCTACATGAAGTAGTTGTATAGTCGTGTAGTTACAGTACAGTCCCCGGCACGTAAGTTGGCAAGAGTAGTTAGATGCGCAGAAGTCATTTTTTAGGTCTCTTTGGTGGTCAAGCGGGACGCGGGGAATGAGGGAGCACCGTTCCGAGCACGCGATTGGTGCGGCAGTCGACACTCGCCTCCCGCACCTCGACCCGCGCTCCGTTCGCTCACGATTACACTTGCGTGTACTAAAATTATACCCATTGTTTTTGTTACAAATTGTTGTTACTATTCTAAATTAAGTATATTTTACTAGTGTATTTTTGCGGCAGCTACGAATAAAGCTTGTTGACCTTTAGTTCTCGTTAACATTGTTTTTTGAAAGGCCACAATAACTAAAAATATACTATTATATATTTTATTTATAACACCTAATAAACTTCACAAATTCCTCTTCTTTCTTTAACTTTCTTCTTAACAGACATGTTTAAAATAAATGATGGCAATAACCATAGAATAATGACAAACAATAAAAGTGTCAATTTTTGTGTTGCTTATGTGTAGTATGCGCGAACTTACCCCCACGACCCCATTACCTTGCCAAGTTACGTGCCGGCGATTGTATCAATGTGAGAGCATCGACTTTAATAATAATCTGCTATAGAAGCTAAATAAGGAATTGATAATATTATTTTGGATATATTTTAATAATACATATGAGCACTATAAGTGTAAGCAACAAAAACATTGTAAATAGTAATAATAAGAATATTGTGTATTCATAGACTGAATTAAGGGTACATTTTGTAACAGATATTTTTTTATAAGTAAATAAAAATGCAAAAATATAATACAAATGTTTTATTATAATAATTATTTACAGAAATATTCGTATTAATCGACCAACTAGTAGTAGCTGGTTTTGGCAAGATAGCCGATAATATCGCAAGAGCGAAAGTGACCAAATATAGGTTTTTACAAGTTTCCGACATCTGAGGGCAGTTCCCGTATTTAAAAAAAAGTTCGCAATCTAATTTCTGTCTCAACTTTTGATATTAATTGTCGCTGACATGAGGTTGCAACTAGATTTTGAACGTTTTTAATTACGGGAATTGGTCTCTTGGTTTTCTTTTTGTATGAAATATTTTATAGATGTCCAAATCTGTAATTTAGGCCACTTTTGCTACGATTCACTCACTAAAGGAGTTTTTATTATGATTGGCACAAGCTATGAGATTGAGCGAGCAGTTAGTATTAATATCACACCTATAAAAATACTATAGGTACCTCTGCCTAACCCTTCGGGAAAACAGGCGCGTTATGTATGTGTACTATCGCGGGTGTGCATGTCGTACCACCGTAAGGACTATTCCAGCTTGCAGCGCTCGGCCGCTAGAGTGACGCTCATCATCGCCGCTGCATCAGATTTTTGCTGAGCCACTTGCTTTTGTAATTGAAAAAAAAATACCGTAATAAACACGGGTAAAGGGTGGTCAGACATCTGTGATCATTGTAACCAGGGACCATTTTGGTTACCCATTAAAAGGGTTTTCGATAGGGTTTTTCTAAGCGCTTAAACAAAACCCCATACGATAAGGTTAACCCTTACGAACGGCTTAAATTAAATTTTGGTAACCCATTGAAAGGGTTTTCGATAAAAACCCATACGGTGTGGGTAACCCTTTTGAACGGCTTAATTTAAGCCATTCAAAATTACCCACACCGTATGGGTTTTTGATTAACTGCTTAGAAAAACCCTATCGAAAACCCTTTCCATTGAAAGGGTTTTCGATAGGGTTTTTCTATAATGGTAACCAAAATGGTCCCCGGGTAGAATAGAGATAGAATTGGTCATGCTACGCGTGCTGGGCGGATATCGAAATAACATAATATTATGATTTTTTCATGTTACTTGGTTTCAAGTAGGTATAGAACCCATTGAAATGGGTTATCAGGTAACCCTTTCACTGGGTTTCAAGTATAAAACCCATTCAATGGGTTATCATGTAACCCTTTCAATGGGTTACACCATGATAAAGGTAACCCATTAAATGGGTTACCTCTTCGAAAGGCTTAACCCTTAACCGGGGTTGTACGGTCCCTGATTGTAACAGAGCATGAGAAATTTATTTAAACATAAGACATTATTTTTTATTTGTCGACGCTTAAAAGGGCGGTAAACAGGTGTGGTCATCGGGAGCACGGGATTTTGTTTTAGAAGTGGTCCGTTATGCACACCCGCGATAGTACCTATAAAAATATCTACATTCATCTGTTAATGATAGCGAAACAGGTGATATAAATAATAGATTGCACCACGTATGAATGTTTTTTTTTTTATAATCAGTCATTGTTCGGAATGTAACGATAACTTGGACAAAAATGCAGAACCAGTTGGTACGAAAATTATTAATTTGCATCGGTTAGTGAGATGAGATAGAGTTTGAGTGTTATTTTATTATACACGTTAGACCAGTTTAATAAATTACTATATTAATATAGTACTACTTGTAGATCAAATGGTCAGTTCATCATTAGAAACACTTACATTCTGAGAATTCTGGTGTATAGCACATGTCAAAGTGCTATACACCAGAATTCTCGGGATGTTAGTATTTCTAATGTTATCTGACCATTTGATCTATAATAATAACCATCCATCAGGATAATTACCATCTCGAAGACTTGTATAATATTATTAGAAAACCTGGCAGTGCTCATTTGTTTGATATATGAACGTAGCCAACGCTTATTAGGTAAAATCTTATCACAATTAGTATTTTCGAGTATACCTTTGAGTTAGTATTAGCTATAAAGGAGATAACTGCGGTTGATCTTACCAGATAATGCAGAAATTGTGTCATTTTATTTGATAAGCACTGTGATGAGGCAGAGAGTAACCTGTATGAGGTCAGCTATCTCTCTTTCGCGCGGCTACGTTCATACTAGTGTCAGTGTAACTACTTGCAGTGGTTAGGTTACCGCGGAACAATTGTGCGGAGGGTCGGGGGTAAGTGGGCGGATCTTTAAAGCCCCATTTACACGATGTAAGTTTCTTGCCTGTGGCATATAATAAAATTGAAGAAACAAAGCAGCTGTTACTGTAGCTTTAACTTATGGCATGCCATAGGCAATTCAATCGCACTGTGTAAATGTAACAGCTCCTTCTAAATGTATGGGCAATGAACCACTGTAAGTAGTAGCACTGTGCTAGTGTGTGTGATCAGTCGAGTACAGCGTGTAAGTACTAGCACACGACGCAGCAGGGTCCTCGTTTCTTGACTTCTTCCTCCTCTTCGTCGGCCGCCAGCCCCTTCTTTATGCGCGACATCTGCCGTATCAATGTCAGGAACGCCTGCAGGTTTATATTGATCGATTAAGAGAAACGTAGGTTTAACTTTGTTAGACGATACATTACAATATAAAAAGACAATAATATGGAAAACAACACTTACACACAAATGTCAACTTTTTAATAAGTAAAGAAGGTTGATTTCAGAATGGTAAAAACGACAAAAAATACTCATTAACTAATAAAGTAAGAACATACTTATTTCAATTGAACTAAAGTTTACTTTCCTACGAATCGCTATGTGCTGATACATTCTACAAGTTATGTACATGCTTCAGTTCGTGAAATGTAGTCTAAATAAATTAAGGATTTATTTAGTGCTGAATTATTCGTTGTGTTGAATACTTACCTAACTAGACAGATTATTGTCCGGAATATATTATTTGGTGCATTACGTAGTTGCGTCTATGATGGTAAAGCCCAATCTTCGTGAGCCTACTAATGTCTTATACCTTCCACATCATTTTCTTCTCCATCTAATCGAGTTATGGTTAAATAATACACATCATTTTGCAAATCTGTATATTTCCTGCTTTATATCAATCATTTTGTTCCTGTGACTTCGATATACATACATACACGTAGGTACCTAATACATACATTTGTGAACTAAAATTACTAGCCTATAGAAAATTACAAGTACATTTAGGAATATAACTTGAAAACACCGCCATCTGTCGACAGTAACTGTGAAACACAATAATTATAAAAGTTTAAGCCTATTCTCGACAATTTCTATCGACACGTGACGTCATTTAGAGGAGAGACACTATAGAATAGGTATCCTAGTTGAAGGATTGCAATTTTTGCGAAAGGACTTAAAAATATAAAATTACTTCATCTTGGCAGTTGGGGACCATCTAAAGATATACACATCTGGCCCCGATAACAGTATATTATGCTAACATGTTATTGCTAGGCGTGCATAGCACTATGTGGACAAATATATTGTAATGGCATTACAAATATATTGTAATGGCATTACAATGTAACGTCAACTCTCGTCGACTGATCATTATGTTCGCTCACTCACTACCGAGTAGGAGCGAGCCTCATTCAACGTAAACTTACTGCTTGAGTTTATATGAAACTGACCACTGCAGCATTGTTTACTATTTAAAATGTTTGAACAGGACAATCCTGGCTCTCAGTAACCACTATAAAAGTTCTAGCGTATGTATGTTTTTATGTGATTCCAAGAGTCTTTCATAGTAAACGAGGAAGTTCAAATTAAGGCAAACAGCCCAAAATGGCAGATCAACGGCCAATTATAAAAAGTAAATCGTGAAGATTTAAAAATATCAGACTTTATTGCATACAAAACTTAGCATTACATTATAGTTTAGGTTGTTTTGGCCTCCACTCCGCAATACAAAAAAAAAAAACTTATAAATGAATTAGCTTCTATTCAAGTTGCACTGGAAATGCTACTGTACCTACTGCAAGAAATATTCAATGATAAGTTTTGTTTGAAGAGTGGCAGTCAAAAGTTGAAACCGCATAACATACAAGACATGACAACTATCGGCTACTCCGAGAAGCGAACCTAGACATTCTGGTGCAGACATCACATACTAAATGTTCACTGAAATAGTATTTGTAGGAACGCTATCAAATATCATGATAAGCCACTTCCTTTATTCCTTATGAAGAAACTATGGTGAGCGTGACGTTAATATAAATTAACATTTGAAAAATTGGTGTTGCAAAAGTCTTTCAATATCCAAGAGATTCTTTTGCTGTGAGATTTTGACCAAATATCTTAATATGTTTGAGACATTAATATTGACTAGCCCCTACATTGCGTAGTCTGAATACTATTTCCGCAAACACGTATAAACAGTACCCCGCTCAACACATTACACAATACATTTAGCACTTATTACATAGAAAATAAATACAAAACTTACGCTACCGAGCACGCGTGTTCGAGTGTGGCAGTACTACCGAGCACGCGTGTTCGAGTGTGGCAGTACTACCGAGCACGCGTGTTCGAGTGTGGCAGTACTACCGAGCACGCGTGTTCGAGTGTGGCAGTACTACTTTATTGTTCATATTATATGTATTTTACTCTGTGCTCAAGAAATGTATTTTTCTTCGTTCTTTTTTTACGTTTCTCCATTCGACGATAATATCGCATACATTTGTTTCATAGGAAAAAATACAAGTTATTGCGCTTACATCCCACACACACTACGTGACTATTTGTGACTTTTTGCACAACCCTAACCGACAACATTTGCTTTCCATCAAACATATCTCAATTAGGCCTCTTAACACTTTCACTGTCCACAGAGCCACCTATGGTTCAGGAAACGTGCGCTTGAAAGGCACTAATACGCTCCTGAGCTATATGTGCGTCAGGAGACATATACAAGTTCTAAAGCGAATAATTCCACTGGACGTGCTGGAACTGTACTGTTGCTGCATTGGACGTGCTGGTACGATCATAAAGTAAAGAAAAACGCCGAGACAATTAAATAAATCCAGGCAACTCGGGGAAATTATTAAAAAAATCCTATTGGACTTGTCGGTCAATTGTGCATTTTTGTATTGGGACAGGAAACGTGTTAACTATGAGCTTGAGTTAGGAGAATGTTAAAAAGATAAGTAATACGGGAACAACTTGATGTGCTTATGTGACACATTTTATCTTGCTTACCCTTAGGTTATCAAGTGAGAACTAGGGCCTTATTATGAAGTGATAAAGCCATAATTGTTCTGTTACGAAAAAGAGATAGTGCTATTCGTCCTGTATAGCTCCATCTCTCTTAGACTGGGACTATCATGGTTCTAAAACCTCACAAAACGGCCTCTGGTGTCTTTATTTTTTCTATAAACGTTACTTAGCACGTCCTTTGGCTAAGCGTTGTGCCGTCACTTTTGAACTTCAAGTGCGAGTAAGCGCGGGGAAAGTAACATTTATAGATCTCGGCCTTAGTGGAGTGTGTCGAAAGACTTGTAATAAGACGTATAATATGAACAATATGTAACCATAAACTCATTGTCGGTGTGTACCTAGACTTAGCTGAGTGACGTCACCCGGCGCCGGCGGGTAGACACGCATCAATAACGCGAAGCACTAAGCTTTGATACAATAATAATAATTAATCCATAGAAAAACTTATGGAATTCTGTTTGTAATGAGATCGGTCAAAATGCTTCTTGAAGAGGTGTGTAAGTTGAGCTTAAGATAGATTTGTAAAAATTAAGTAAATTCAACTGCTTTTGACACCATTTACTTACAATTATTTTGTATTTCTTTATTGGTGAAATTATAGTAAGAAAAATGTTAAAACCATGGATTGGCGCACGCATATTCTATTAATATTTTGTCTACTTTCGACTGCATCATTACAAACAGTATTCAATAAATGCAAGCACCAAAGTGGGCGAAATATATTAAAATGTACAATAGCCTGCTTACACCTAGTACATGTGATCGTGCTGGTGACACCTGACACGCGACCCCACGATATAGAGGTGTTTACAACATGTGTGATGAGTAGTGGAGTTATGTATGTGATCGTTGTTATGGTAGGGAACTTTATGGAAATAAATAAATATAACTGTCTGATCTAGTCAAACAGTTTATTGCATTGCACTACATTACGATTGTATTGTAATATCTGATACAGAGGACAAGAATCACATACACAACTATGTAACGCGGCACCCACACACAGTAGAGCGGCACAGGTTGAGGCGATATCACTGACAAGACAAGCCGCGGACACGGACGATCCCGGACACCGCCGGACACTACACACGGCAACTTAACGTACTGCTGACACCGTATTTACACCCTGAGCGTACAAAAGAACCCCATAGACGTGGCGTCTGTAATATCATAATCATTTGAGATCGCGTGTCGTCATATCCGCCGGGCCGTGTCTACAAGATGGCGCACTTGATTTTCCTCCGCTTCTTGCCCTTGACGTCGCCGTTGGTGGCGCGGCTGTCGTCGCACTTGCGCGACCGGATCTCCCGCATGAGGTCAAAGAACACCTGCGGACGAGCCACCATCACACACCGGACACACACAAGCTGACACCCCCCACCACCCACATGAACCTACACACTGAGTTAAGGCGGATGCGCCTGGGTAGCTCGCGAAATTCCAATGTTCTTAATTTTTTTGCAAGTGCAAGTCAAGATCAGGTGTATTGATGATTCTAATTCTTTTAATACATATTTGTTACTGTCGCGAATCATATTTTGAGCAACATACAACCCGACACTGACTGAAATTGCAATAAAAGCGAAGAAAATATAAATTTCGCGGGCTACCTTAGCGCATCCCCCTTAAACGAGTATTAACAATGCTTGCGACATTTCAGCAATACTTCTTTAAACTTCTCCTAATAATTATATGGTTAGCTATAAGACAGGTTTTACATTGACATCTCAGTAGCACGACTCAGCAGCGCTACTAAAACATTGACATCTCAGTAGCACGACTCAGCAGCGCTACTAAAACATTGACATCTCAGTAGCACGACTCAGCAGCGTTACTAAAACATTGACATCTCAGTAGCACGACTCAGCAGCGCTATTAAAACACTGTCATCTCAGTAGCACGACTCAGCAGCGCTACTAAAACATTGACATCTTAGTAGCACGACTCAGCAGCGCTACTAAAACAAGCAACCAAATGGCAAATGTAAAACCAGCCTTTGTTAAATTCGTAATAATAGCTGAACGGGCAGGTATTTATACTGCCAGAAAATCGATTTTATTGATTTTGGGATGAGTTTTTTTTTTAGAGAATAGAGTTTAAGAGTTGCACCGCGCACTGCCTGCTGTAAAACCTAACGCTTTTGAAGTAAGATGGTCCTACAATAAAGAACCCATGAGTAACTAGAACTCGGATCAATTTCCTGAAAACACTGTTATCAAAAACGTGTAAGTGTGTGTCTGTAAATGTAAGTGAAGTAATAGAAAAGCGTCAGGCGAGCGATGCGCAGCGCAACTCTACACGCCGGAGCCGGCGGCGGGCGACGCAGTCACAAGCGTGCAAAGCTCAGGCTTGGCTCGGGTGGGTCATAGAGGAAGGAGAAATACACTTAGAAATTAGGTAAGCGTAAGGAGGTGGGGAGAGGTTCAATAAAAAGATGCTATTGTCGATTTTCTAATCTCAATAGTAAGATTTCAGTTTCAGCCTTACGTCAATAACACATATGAAGGGCATTTTAAGTATCATGTAGATTTGCTCGCGCACGCGGTTTTGACCCGCGATGCACAATTTTTATTATACTACGCGTCAATTATGATGCGAGCTATACGCGGTAACATCAAGCATGCGAGCCAAACCCGCGTGCGTGACCAAATACGCATGACACTAAAACCGTCTAAATCCATAATTTTGCCTGTACTTTGAGCATATCTAAAGGTGAGCAATCCAGTTCATGCTCTAGCAACCCTAGCTATTGATTCCGTCAAAATGGAACTGGCAATATAATTTAGAATTTGAAGCACAGCCCAGAAAGTGTAGGTTCCCCACAGTAGCCCACGCACCTTGTCCACGTTGTCGCGGGTCTTGGCCGAGGTCTCCACGTAGGGCACCTGCCAGTGCTGCGCGCGCTCGCGGCACGTGTCCAGCGGCACGCGCCGCTTGTCGGCCAGGTCCGACTTGTTGCCCACCAGCAGGAACGGAATGTTCTCGTCGTTTTTTACGCGGAGGATTTGTTCTCTGGAAAAATTACGATTCACATAGGAAATAATAAAAATATTTAAATTCTCGATGCAACTTGTCAACAGTAGTGAATAATTAAAAAAAACTGTAAACTGATAAAGCGTTAAGTGGGTGATCGACGTACGAGCCTACACAACATTAGTTTTTGTTTATACTAAACCCGAAATGGGGTCATTGTACTCATCATTTTGAAGTTTTTTTTCTATGGGACCAACCTTGAAATGGCGAAATAAAAATCAGCTGTTCCATACATTTTGTCGATATAAGTGAACACAAATGTAGGGAACAGCTGTTTTTTTTTTCGCGATTTCAAGGTTGGTCCCATAGAAAAAAAAAAACAAAATGATGAGTACAATGACCCCTCTTCGGGTTTAGTAAAAAGTATAAGTTTAGTATAAACAAAACTAATGTTGTATACCGCGGTTTTAAAGAACGTCGGTTTTACTCGCGGCTCGTTGGTGCTGATCGACTAGCGAGTGAAATAGTAATATCGCAGTCGAATTGAGTTTAACATGTTTTGTTCGGAGTCTGTAGCTTTGTGTTATCTTGTTGTTAAATAGCATACCACGAAAAAAAAAAACCAAAAGCGAAAACGCCCGAGAGTTACAATTGCTACGTCAATCGCACGCCGCCGCCGCCGGTGGAAACAATTTGACATACAACGACTGCGACCGCGATCGTGACAACATTTTAAGATTGCCGTTTTGTCCAGTGATTTGTTGTAAAAACCGAAGCCAAACTAAAAACTTTATAAACCAAGGAATTACTTCACATATATAAGTAAAACTATTTGACTATACATATATAATATTTGTCTTTAAAATCATGAAAAACAACAAATAGTAAAATATTTTTTGCTTGTACACACGTCGTCTACACATCAAGCTATTCCTTTCCAATTTATGCTGACCTCTCATTGTTCGGAAATTCTACACAATGCGAGATCAGCTTATACTGTAAATGGATAGCTTGATGTGAAGCCGTGTGTACTACGTTATTTTTGTTTTCATATGTCACAGCGACTGTACTATTTTGTTTTCATATGTCACAGCGACTGTACTATTTTGTTTTCATATGTCACAGCGACTGTACTATTTTGTTTTCATATGTCACAGCGACTGTACTATTTTGTTTTCATATGTCACAGCGACTGTACTATTTTGTTTTCATATGTCACAGCGACTGTACTATTTTGTTTTCATATGTCACAGCGACTGTACTATTTTGTTTTCATATGTCACAGCGACTGTACTATTTTGTTTTCATATGTCACAGCGACTGTACTATTTTGTTTTCATATGTCACAGCGACTGTACTATTTTGTTTTCATATGTCACAGCGACTGTACTATTTTGTTTTCATATGTCACAGCGACTGTACTATTTTGTTTTCATATGTCACAGCGACTGTACTATTTTGTTTTCATATGTCACAGCGACTATACTATTTTGTTTTCATATGTCACAGCGACTGTACTATTTTGTTTTCATATGTCACAGCGACTGTACTATTTTGTTTTCATATGTCACAGCGACTGTACTATTTTGTTTTCATATGTCACAGCGACTGTACTATTTTGTTTTCATATGTCACAGCGACTGTACTATTTTGTTTTCATATGTCACAGCGACTGTACTATTTTGTTTTCATATGTCACAGCGACTGTACTATTTTGTTTTCATATGTCACAGCGACTGTACTATTTTGTTTTCATATGTCACAGCGACTGTACTATTTTGTTTTCATATGTCACAGCGACTGTACTATTTTGTTTTCATATGTCACAGCGACTGTACTATTTTGTTTTCATATGTCACAGCGACTGTACTATTTTGTTTTCATATGTCACAGCGACTGTACTATTTTGTTTTCATATGTCACAGCGACTGTACTATTTTGCATGATATACCTACATTGCTTCTTAACCACTACCTAAATATGTCTGACTGATTGTACAATCAATGTAAAAATCACAAAACGATACCGGTAGAGGCGGGTTACTTTGACCCTAGGGCATAACATTGGCTCAAATCGAGAAAATGTTTGAACTGCCCGCCGTGTCGCGACCACACAACCGATCGTCGTAGCTCCTTCGGCAACTAATAGATGGCGATATAGAGTAGACGCGTTCTCGCGGAACTGTTTTACTGACTCGATTGAACGTCACTACATGTTCGCGCCATTTGAAGTTTTGACAGTAACACTGGCGTATTTTTCTGTTGCAAACTTTTTTTTGTGAGTGTCATAGAGTAAAAATGTTTACCGCCCAACGGAGTGGGCACGGGTCAGCTAGTTGATTATATATTTTCGGGCATAACTTATTTGTTTATGAATCGACTTTTATAATTGTTTAATTTCGAAGAGGAAGCTTGCGCAGTCCAATATAAATTTTAATAATTTTGCTTGGGTAGGTTTGAGTTAGCTTCAATAATACGTAATCCACTCGGTGTATGTTGATGATGTTATAAAACTTCCTGTCACTGTTGTTTACATAGCAAGTAGTGGTATACGAATTAGTGTGGGGTAGGTACCACAACAAAAAAGTAAGAGTTTTTTGGAAGTCGGTTTTTTGGAAAAAGGCTAGTCTTTTTCCATGCTCCCCTGTCAGCCGTCACTCTAGACGAGTAACACCCAGCAATCTAAATAGATTTAATAATAACTTAATTAGTAAGTTATGTATACCGGGCCATATCAAAAACAATGTAAATGAATTTTATGAGGAATTCTTTTCGGTAGTGTGCACCGAGTTCAATGATACTTTTAAAAAGAAAACAAAAACTATTTGCCCAAATTTTTTGTTCAGTGACTGGGCAACTAAGGGTATTAGGAAAAGTAGGGAAAAATTGTTTGAGCTTTATGGCCTCCTTATATTAACTCTGAAACTTTTAATAAATACGTTGCTACTTACTCTAAAATTTTTAAAAATACCTGCAAGGTAGCTAAAGCCTTGTACATTAGCAACAAGATTAAATCAGCCGATAATAAAATAAAGACGGTTTGGAGAATTATCAATGACGAAACTAACAGGAATAAAAAACATGATAATGATTTCACTCTAGAAACTTCACGTGGTCTCGTATGCACAAACAAAGAAGTTGCGCAAGAATTTGTAAGTTTCTTTACCAATATCCCACTTAAAACTACTGAAACCATAAATTCCTCGCCCTCGCGTTCTATTGATTTATTAAGAGCAAACGTTTCATCCTGCGCGATTGAATTTAAATTCAAGCATATAAACCCCGTAACAGTAATAAAAGCTTTCAAGCAAATCAAAATCAAATTAACAGAAGATCTATGGGGAATGTCTATTAAAGTTTGTACCTCCATTATTGAGACTATAGCGCCGTACTTGGCCTTACTATTTAATTTGTGTGTTGATCAAGGAGTCTTCCCGGATCTAATGAAATATAGTAAGGTAATACCACTTTTCAAATCCGGGGATAGTCAAGACACCAATAATTATAGACCCGTATCCGTGTTGCTGGTCTTCAGCAAGGTGTTTGAAAAGGTAATGCTTAATCAAATGCTCAATCATTTTAACACCAATAAAATCTTACACGATCAACAGTATGGTTTCACCAAGGGACGTTGTACGACTGACGCCGGTGTCACCTTATTAAAACACATATTTGCGGCATGGGAAGAAGCCCAAGACGCCATAGGAATATTTTGTGACCTCTCCAAGGCATTTGATTGCGTCGACCACGAGACATTACTCTTGAAACTTGAGCATTACGGCCTTGGAAAACTTGCGCTCAGTTTAGTAAAATCTTATTTAAATGATAGACAGCAGCAAGTTCAAATAAATGGAGTCAATTCACTCGGCTTAAAAGTAAAAATGGGTGTACCTCAAGGCTCGATATTGGGTCCTTTCCTCTTTTTAGTATATATTAATGATCTACCCTATTTGTTAAAAACTCAACCACAAATGGTTTTATTTGCTGACGATACTTCCTTAATTTTTAAAATTAACAGACGTGCATTAAATCTTGACGACGTAAATAATGCCCTATTGCAGGTCCAAAATTGGTTCACTGCTAATAATTTAGTATTAAATGGGAAAAAAACTAAGTGCATAAGATTTTCGTTACCAAATGTCAAAAGTAGTAATTGTGAGATAATATTGAATCAAGAGAAACTAGAATTCGTCGATAAAACTGTTTTTCTGGGGATCACGCTCGACTCAAGGCTTCAATGGGGTCCTCATATAACATCCCTTGCAGGACGGCTAAGTTCGGCGGCTTATGCTGTGAGAAAAATCCGTCAATTTACTGATGTAGATACCGCGAGGCTGGTCTATTTTAGTTACTTTCATAGTATTATGTCATACGGTATTTTACTATGGGGACGGGCTGCAGACATCGAGTCTATTTTTATTCTGCAGAAAAGAGCCATCAGAGCCATATATAATCTCCGCAGGCGCGATTCTCGTAGGGAAATGTTTAAGGATATTAACATCCAGGTTTCAGACTGGCAAAAGTAGACTCGTCTTTCATGGGGTACTGTTTAAAATGTTATAATATAATTCCTCCCCACATACTTCAACTGAATGAGACGAAATTCAAATCTTGTATAAAACGCACACTATGCAAGCAGGCATACTATAATTTGGGGGATTACATCGCTGATAAAAATGCTTGGCTCAATGCTGGTCCAGCTCCACAACCTCAACTAATTGATTAACATTTGAAAATACTGTTGGAGCTGCTGAAGATTTCAAAAACTATCTTTGCTTTGTATAAATTCAATCTCTTAGTATTATATAATTGCATAGCACATGTGTGAGCACTATGTACTTACTATAAAGCTACCATTTACTGAGTACTTCTTTCATTGACTTGAATGTGCCCTGGCGGCTGAGAGTATGTCATGCTCACTGTAATGTCTCGCTGATGGTGGCGGGTGTGTTGGATCATTTAGCTCCCTTCAAAATGGTTGAGTTGAATGGTGCTAATCCATGCGTCATGTTCGTGAACGGGCGCCATCAGTAGGGACTGGTCATCTCTTAGCGGCCTTGGCTTATTTTAATTTAAGTTCTGAATTGTTTTTTTTTAATATTTTTGTTACGGACGCCTTTGACGTTTTGCATCGTTCTCACATGTTTAATTTCAACACGAATGATGTAACCAATCTTTTGTAACCATATGTTAATTTAAAAGAGTGTCCGTGGAGTTTCTTGCCCGTTCTTCTCCATAGGTACCTACTAAGCTTTGGAATGGGCAACTAGCTTCATCTTCATGACTGACCGACCCCCTTGGCAATTCAAAAGTGCCTGTAATTGGTTTATTTCAAATAAATGCTTTGAGTTTGAGTTTTGAGTTTGACTCTAAATGCCTTCCAGCTAGTTATATATAAAATAGTTGTTCTACCTGAACTCCTGTGTAGCATCGAAGCTCTCCGGCTCGGTGATTGAGAAGACGCAGAGAAACCCTTCTCCGGAGCGGAAGTAGTTGTCGCGGATAGCGGCGTAGTCCTCCTGCCCCGCCGTGTCCAGGATGTCGATCTGGACCTCCTCGCCGTCCAGCACCACCTGGAGACACCAACATGTTGAAGTTAAAAGCGAGCCTTATTTACACAGGGTGTTAAAGTAACTGCGTGCCATAGCTTAGGGGGGCTTTATCTATAAAACAACCCAGGAAAAAAAAAACATACTTAAACAAAAAATAAATAAAAATAAGTCTCTTCGTACTTTAACGGGCTTAGGACCGTTATATAAAACAATTTTAATTCTAAACGATTACTATTTTAAGTTAGTACTTAGATAAGTTAGTAGGTACTAAATTAGGTTGATCTTGCAATTTTTTTTTTTGTGTTTTCATTTTTTTTTTTTTTTTCTGGGTTCTTTTATCGATACTGAACCCACCCCTATGCTACTACGCAATGGTTAAAGAATTTATTCCGAAAGATTTAAACTTATGTCATAAAATCAATCTGCCCGCCTTTTCCCAACTATGCTGGGGTCAGCTTCCAGTCTAGCCAGATGCAGCTGTATACCAGTATTTTACATGGAGCGACTGCCTATCTGACCTCCATAACCCTGTAAGTGGGTAATACGATACCCCTTGGTAGGACTGCAGGTTAGTGGCGAAAGATTTATTTATTTATTTAACAGTTTATGTACACACATACAGGGTGTTTGGCAGAACGTTGAACATACGAAAATGGTGGGTAGGTGGGGTCATCTGCTACTTACTCAGCCCTAATGTATTTGGCCCTGGCCGACTGGGTATTTTTAAAAAAAAAAAAAAAAGTTTTTTTCTTGTTTCACCACTTTCCTAACTTTAAAGTGTATTTTTTTTATTAAAAATGGGCAATAAAACAGGCAATTTTTTTTTTTTTAATCTTTGATGTTGGCAGATTCTTATAAAATTATTGCTTTGTTCAGATGTTAGCTAGAAAAAAAGTTATGAGTCCTCAAACTTACAGAAAGATGTAAAAAATACTTGAATGTTAATTTCAACTTGCATTTAAAAAAAAACAAAAAATGATTGAGGAGTTCCAATTCTAGCAAAACATCCCTAGTGTGTGAGCTTTCTAATGGTATGTAATTTGCTTTTATAAAAAAAAAAACTTTAAGAGTTATTTCATAATTTTATCAAGTAGGAAATTTTTGACTAAACTCTACCTTTACGGAAAGTTAAATGTTTTGCGAAATTTAATACTGCAAAGTTGGTAAAAATTATGGATCGACGGCTTGCCAGTAGCAGTGGTGCAAATTGACATTCACTATTCCCTTGAGATGGTTACACAAAGCAGGTAGAAATTTTGTTTCACTCTTGCGCAGTCATAGCGTATTTTTGCTCTCTTTCGCTCTCGTGGCACCGTGACGCGTCAGAATGAATTCTTGACGAAACTCTACCTTTACGGAAAGTTAAATGTTTTGCGAAATTTAATACTGCAAAGTTGGTAAAAATTAAATGATCGATTGAAATTATGCTGTACCAGTTAGGTGCGTTAATGAAACAATTAAATAATTTTAAATAATTTATTTAAATAATAAATCATATTAGATGTTCAAATTGACGCCCTTCATTCGCAATACAGGTGCGGCATCTACGTCTGATTTCTACAGTTGTTGTGCGCAGCAGCATCTCCTGTCGCATAACTTCGAAAGCAGCATTAATTCGATTTATCAAATCTTCCCGACTTTCTACTTCTGTAGTGTAAACTAGTTCCTTTGCCCTTCCCCACACGTGAAAATCGAGCGGAGTGAGGTCGGGCGATCGCGGAGGCCAGGGAATTGGTCCTCCCCTGCCAATCCACGAATTTGGGAAACAATTATCCAAATGCTCACGTACAACTAGACTAAAGTGAGCTGGGCAACCATCGTGTTGAAAGACAATAGGCCTGTTTATGTCTACTTGGAACACTTCTTCCACTAATGGTGGTAAATCATTTATCAAAAAATCCAAGTAGTTGTTCGTGTTGATGTTGTCGGGCAAATAATGAGGCCCTATTAGCTTATCGCCAATCACTCCTGCCCAGACATTCACACTGAATCTCCTCTGGAAGCCTCTTTGTCTCTTCACGTATGGGTTTTGATTTTTAAGTGCCCAATGGTGAAGATTGTGATAATTGACAATCCCTTCTTTGTCAAATTTGGACTCGTCTGTCCACAAAATACTTTTTAAAAAGTTAACGTCGTCCACATCGGTATGCAGCAAATGGCGACAAAATTGCACACGTCTCCCAAAATCACTGTCATCGAGACCTAGAACAAACAAAACATGTCTAAGAATTGATTTCAATACTGAATCTTTTCTTCCTCCGAGTTCAAACTCTACAATTATCCAAATTTTTCATCTTCAATTTTTAAGTACACTAATTGGCTTTATGGCTTAGCCATAAAGACGTAAGACCAAATTCACAAAAGGGCGTGCGACTTTCCAATTTTGTTCTAAAAAGGACCCATAAGTGCTGGCAAGTTTACCTACGCTGACCACCTGCGCAAACCGAATCCGAAATCCGAATCCTGTAAGCGCTGGCCGCCTGATTGTTACGTGAATGCGGCCGAATAGGAATAGTTTATTGAATTTAATTTGAAATTAGAATTGAATGCGCTAAAAACAACATGAGGCAAAACAACTAATAAAGAAAGTGACGAAATCAAGGTTAAATGGAACGATCAATTGAACTGTCTCATAATTTACTACATTCCACAAAATCGTATCAGATGCAGTGCATAAACGGCTTAATCTTACCTTGCACTGGAGTGTAGTGAAAAGCATGTCTACCATCTTGCCGGAGAACAGACCACACTTTCCATATGCTTAAGCCAAGTATTGAAGCTATCTGTCTAATGCTTTTGGTAGGATCCGCGTCAAACTCGGCAAGAACTTGTTCGTCAATGGTAGCATCGGGTCGTGCTGCGTTCACTCGTGGTTCTTGTAAGTTCAGGTTACCGGTTTGTCGTAAACGTCGGTAAGTACTCGCAAACGTCTGATGACTGGGTACTCGGCGGTTGGGATAACGCTCTTGATAAATTCTTCGCGCTTCACGCGAATTTGTATTAGCGATTCCATACGCTAACAACATGTCCGCGTATTCCTCACTGGTAAAAGCAGCCATTTCTTTACCAATAACAACAGGTAACAGTAATAACAAAAAACTTAACAAACTTAAACTTAAACTTAACTAGTGATAACAATAAAAGAAAACGAAGTGAACAAAAACAAACGTAAGCGTAACGGGCACGTGAGATCGCAGAGGCAGTTAAGTCTCGACTGAATAAAAGAAAAGAATTCATTCTGAGGCGTCACGGTGCCACGAGAGCGAAAGAGAGCAAAAATACACTATGACTGCGCAAGAGTGAAACAAAATTTCTACCTGCTTTGTGTAACCATCTCAAGGGAATAGTGAATGTCAATTTACACCACTGCTACTGGCAAGCCGTCGATCCATAATTTTTACCAACTTTGCAGTATTAAATTTCGCAAAACATTTAACTTTCCGTAAAGGTAGAGTTTCGTCAAAAATTTCCTGCTTGATAAAATTATGAAATAACTCTTAAAGTTTTTTTTTTATAAAAGCAAATTACATACCATTAGAAAGCTCACACACTAGGGATGTTTTGCTAGAATTGGAACTCCTCAATCATTTTTTGTTTTTTTTTAAATGCAAGTTGAAATTAACATTCAAGTATTTTTTACATCTTTCTGTAAGTTTGAGGACTCATAACTTTTTTTCTAGCTAACATCTGAACAAAGCAATAATTTTATAAGAATCTGCCAATATCAAAGATTAAAAAAAAAAAATTGCCTGTTTTATTGCCCATTTTTAATAAAAAAAATACACTTTAAAGTTAGGAAAGTGGTGAAACAAGAAAAAAACTTTTTTTTTTTTTTTTAAATACCCAGTCGGCCAGGGCCAAATAAATTAGGGCTGAGTAAGTAGCAGATGACCCCACCTACCCACCATTTTCGTATGTTCAACGTTCTGCCAAACACCCTGTATATACAGACAAGAAAAAACGAACAGAAAAATGCGTACAAAGGTGATGCTTATTTCTAAAGAAATCTCTTCCAGCATACCTGCGACAGGAAAGTAGACGAAGAGATGTAGACAACGTGTGTAAGAGTAGAAGAGAAAACATGATACATAAAATCAAAATAAACACACAATAAGAGAATATACTTACATACATACTTCTAAAATAAATATCACTAAAATATATATAAGTATAAAATAATAAATACATAATATGCAACTATGACGAAGTGGAAAGACAGTACACTAATATTAAACTTACATATAATAAAGGAATATCGATATTTTGTCGCGACACCGTGCATAGCAGGCGCGGGGCACTCGTTTATTTATTAAAACAACTCAAACAAAGCAAACTAACGCTAACCCAACAAGAAACGCTGAATTTGTTTGCTTGACTGGTGTCCATTTGGAAGGCCTGCTACTTTTTGCTTTCACGATACCTCAAGTAGATTATAACTATTTCTACCTTTTAGAAAGGGTTTTAAAACGAAATCATTTATCAGTGCAGTTTTGTGTCATTCAGATAAAATGAGTCGCACAACATTATGATTCCCACTGCAATTTATAAAACCTTGAAATAAATGTACGATCGTCTCGTTTAGCTGCAGCGAGATCTTTATACTAATAGCACTTAGTTGACCGGTTGATTCGTGAGCACGAATCGTAATGGATTGTAGTGAGTTATAAAGCTGTATGAATCATGCTTCGACGTGTCTTGTCTTAAGCTGAAAGATTGATGCCGAAGAACGCACGAAATTAATACATCAAAACTTCTAATGTACGCCTTTTTAGGGTTCCGTAGTCAACATAAGGGTTCCTTACCCTTATAGTTTAGCCATGTCCGTCCATCCGTCCGTCTGTCCCCGGGGGGCTTAGCTCAGAGACACTTAGTACTAGAAAGCTGTAATTTGGCATGGGTACACATATTAATCGTGCCGCAAACGTCGTCAAATAAAACCACGAAAAACATTTTTTTTTAAGGGTGATGCCCTTACACGTGATGGGGATGATATTTTTTTTCTCGTCTTTTCCATGGTGTGTAATTTCGTTGGATTTTTTGTTAGAGTCAAGTGTGTGTCTGTGTGTCCCCGCCAGCTAAATGGTTGGTTTTGGATGTTTGAAAAAATTCATGGCAATAGTATATATAACGAAATGGAAAACTATCACAGCTAAGTAGGGTTCACAAGTTAACGAGTAATAGTCGACCAACTTAAATTTGCAGTTGGCAAAATGACCGTAACGTATATCGATGTATGGGAGAGCATGTTTTTCAACTACAATGTTAAGTTTGTTTTTGGGATAAATTCATCCCAACTACGGAACCCTTCATTGTGCATGGTCCGACATGCACTTGGCCGGTTTTTTTTATATAAGAGACGAACAATGAACCACTGAAAGAGACGAGAGCCGGTGAACCAACGAAGTGCGAAGACCCTAACGCCAAAAGAAATCCGTCACTTTAAAACCTAAAATCGGTACTTACTACTTTCGCATGCAGCGAAATAGTAAACAGCTGATATTACCCTACGTTTTTAATTCAAACATGGGAACCTTCACAATGGGCTTAATTAATGTGCTGATTCTCACGTCAATCACATCGGTACAATTGGTACATTGCGAAGATTGCCTTAATATCTCTCATTTTCTCCCTAATCGTGAGAAAACATCTTTAAGCAAAGCAAAAAGAGTAGAAATTCTCAGCTATCTGATGGACGGAAACTGTGCTAGGAATGATCAGATATTGAGACTCACATTGAGCTCTATCAACAATAAGTAAGTAGATTGTTAGTCATTGGTAACTTTTCACATAAAACACATCTCACGTCGTTTTATTTCAGTTTCGGCTTAAATAATCTGTTATCTCTTCAAAACCTGTCCATATGTCCTGGTGATCTGTAAGACTAAGTGTTACATTGACTTTCTACTGTGTTTGCGATAATAAAAAAATAAACATTTATTTCAGGTAAATAATACCCATGCCAAACATAAACATAGAGAAACAAACCACTCACACACCCAAATCACAAACAACAGTATTTACCACCATTAACATAAAATTGTGACCCACTTAACTTTAAACATTTAAAAAATTATAATTAATTACCTAATGAACAATTGCCAAAATAAAATATAAAATGTCAGAATCAACAACAAAATATTAAAAAAAAAAAATAGTAAAAGTCAAACTATAAAAAAAAAAAAAAAACTGACAAAACAATATAGAATATCAATATATACCAAAGACTGTCATACAATGACGCGTCTCGGCTATATCTCCCTATCTAGCATATTTTCTTGGACAAAAGGGTAGATCTAGCTAATCGAAAGCATATGGATGCTATATTTGAAATGGCTGTGGATTCATCGGCAGCTCTGGCCGAAAGATATCGATCTTTTGGCCAGTAGCAGTGTTCACCAGTAACGTTGTCGCTATGAGTCCAACATTAATCCCTCGTACTTTCCCCACAAAACGAGGTGATGAAAACCATGAGCAATTACACAATTTACTACAGGACGCAAAGTTGATGGCAATTAGCTCGCCCCCTATTACATAGGACTAAACATAACTGCCTAACCCAGGAATACAGGCGTGATTTTAGGTTATGACAAGTTTTAATTAAATGAAATGATGTTTATTTCTTTATGTATATCTTCTAAGATCGTCTGTGTGGTGCCTGACGTAAAGAATAGCACTCCGCTATTTCTTCCCGTGGGTGTCGTAAAAGGCGACTAAGGGACTTACTAAAGAATGGGCAGCAGCGTTCTCTATGCATTTTAACACCATACTGCGATTGCCAACCCACCTGCCAAGCGTGGCGATTATGGCAACCCCCCTCCCCCCTTTGGGGCAGGCCTATGTCCAGCAGTGGGAGTCTTTCGGCTGAAATGATGATGATGAGGATCTTCTAAGACACTTTTACAAGACAATCATTCATATTTTAAACAAGATGGCACCGGCAAGAAACAGGTCATGGTATCTTTTAAAGAAGTAGAACCTCACCTTCTTCCTGTAACTGTCAGCCTTGGTCGGCTCGTAGTCCTCCACGAACTCGTCATACATGAACTGGAGCGTGAGTGCGGACTTGCCCACGCCGCCCGAGCCCACCATGATCACTTTGTGCAGCGTCGGCTGCGCGGCCGGCTTCTTCGACATGTTGCCGCACTTCAATCGCGGCTCCAGGCACGAACACTGGAATACACGATAATTTTTTATTAATTAACAAATTCAATGACATTTTGATAGTGCCTCGGTGGATTAATACTTAACATCTAAAATCAAAATCAAGTCATTTATTCAAACTAGGCTGAGAATCAGCACTTTTCGAACGTAAAAATTACATGAGACAGTACCCCAAAAACGCCCACCCTTCACCACTTCCTAGTGCTTTAGCTGGGAAGAAGAAGTGGCGCAACAAACTCCCCAGCAGCACAGCTGTCTGTTCATTTAAAAACTTGAATCTATACAATAAAATGTAAAATGCAACACAAAACATTAAATTAAATTATTTGCCTTATGTTAGCTAGCACACACCACTATACAAAAAAATATAATTTATATAATAATCGTCTAAAATTATACTCAAGCACAAATAACGTAAACAAAACGTATCTAAATAAAATCCTCCAGGCATAACGGGCGTGCCCGCTTAAATAAAGCTATATCTATAACTCGAAGTCACAAATGATAAACTAGCACCATCGAAGTAAAATAAAAAAAGTTAATTATAAATAACAATAACAAAACCATGGTCAGCAAGACGCCCAGTCACCACAAGCAGCACCTGTTCACGAGCATAACGGAAAGATCAGCCATCACCCCCCTCGCCATATTTGAGGGAAGGAGGCAACCCGACCCCCAACGCTACCGCAAGCAGGGACATCTAAGGGAGCATGACGAACTTGCTGCCGGTTGCTCAGGCAAGAATAAAAAAATCTACCTCGTTTGATAAAAACCGACGAACGGGCGGCGGTGGAATAAGCGTACCCAAAAGATGCCTGTTCACTCACTCTATCTTTGAATGATGCGTTCCAAAATTTTGTAAGACCCCTACAATAATTTTGCACTCAAACGATCCATTATTTTCACATTGCCGGCACATAAGATAATGTTTTCGCATAAGCAAGACCTGCGCAATACTTATACTACATGGTGCAATTAAAATATGGTGCGAACAAAATTAAACTCAAAAAATAATTTGAGAGGTAACAATTGAAGTCTTTATCAGAAGCTATACAAAGATAGAGAACACAGTCGCTGGCAAAGAGTTTCACTCCTCATACCATTTACAGTATACCAGCATGAGAACAAATCTAGATAAGTACTTAGTTCTGTATTAACACCGTTGTCTTAATACTGTGTCATGACATTTTAATGCATGCCTACTAACCAGTGTTTTACATGTTAGCAAATAAATAAATAACATCTAAACTAACCGACTCAAATCCTGCACCCTGTGGAATCCACTAATACCAGGTTATTTTAAGATCCACTATTGTGTCGTGTGAAGTCTCATTTTGCTCGGTGGAATTTCTCAAATCTCCGAAATGACAATAAAAACGTCTAAATAAGCCATCAATGAAATAAGTGGAACAATTCATGAATGTGGGCGCAGGCCTCGAAACAATTTGGTTACCATCCAAGGTTGGTCCTGCGATACATAAAAATATTTATATTAGGTGTCCTAACCGGCGGCCGTGTATGGCGACGAAGACATTGAACTTGACTGAGTAAGCACCTGCAAAAAACCTTGAACGTGACACATGTTAAGGCTCCCGCAGACATGCGCGACACGACTCTTGTTTTTTGAACATTTTTTCACAATCGCGTCGCACCGTCGCATCGCGTCTGTGTGTAGGAGCCTTTATCGATTGTCAAAACATGTTTAGATGATTAGAAAATAAATGTCCTTCTCGTAGCCACAATATCGATGTAACTAGGGGCGGCCAGATATTGGGGTATAATGTCCGTCTCGTAGCCACACTATCGATGTAACTTAGTGCATAATCTACTGAATATAAATGTAGAGCTATTAGTCGGTCAGAATGGTTCTCGTTTAATATTTTATCCAAAATTTCGATACTTATTTGGGGATGCGGTTGTAAAGCCTTTGAGGATTGATAATTTGACTCTATTTTTCCCTGTATCGGGTAATGAAGGATACCCGAGGGGTAGTAGTGAAATATGAATAGCACAGTAGACCCTACTCTACACATACGAATGCCATTCGGGCACTGGATAAGTTTCTGAATTACTGGACGGATTTTGTTATTTTCCTCATTTGTCTAGTTGAGCATTTCACGTAAATCAGTGTAGGTCAACAGTTTCATATAAAAGTATATTCGATACTTAGACACACCTATACACTTTTAACAACGACGTTACCGGACATATTATAAATTTACGTACATTTCTGTCTACCAACTGTATTTTTAACAAGCTTAGGAGGGTTGCTTAAAGTAGCCGGGGGGAAACCGCCGATCTTTTCCTGTTTGCAGATTCGGAGTCCATTATGTCTTGTTGCACATTGGCGTCGGGGAGACTGATCGTTAACACCGGATTGTAATCAAAGGGATTAAGATTCAGATTTGTTCCCCAATGTCAAAAGTCATTCAATGGAACGAATCTAACTCAGAGAGATGTATTAATGATTCTAATTCTGTAAATACATATAATATTATGTTATAGTCGCGAATCATATTTTTATCAAGATACAACCAGACACTGACCTGCAAATTGCAAAAAATTTAAGAAGATTTGAATTTCGCGGGTACATCTGCGGATTCACCTTACCCGCGACTATCTATTACCGCGACGAATACTTGACTTTTGAAGGACGCGTTGAAGTGTTCGCGCCCTTATTGTGATGTCATTATCTACGGCTTTTTAACACCAGTTTCGGACTTTCGTGGGTAGTGGTATAAACAATAGTGCCTGATTACCTTGAGAGGTGGGAATTGTTGCCAGATTACATGCACAGAGCGCCTATTATGGGAAAGTCAAAACTTAACAGTACAAAGAGGGTTTTTTTTTTTTTTGGGAAATTATCAAATAACTTCTCCCGCTCTGGGCGGAGTGGGAGGGCGTGTCAGACAATTACTAACTAAAACCCACCCGTGTTCCTTCATTTGCCCGTGTGCCAGGGCCACGATATCCCTTTCGGACAAACTCGTAACGCTGGAAGGCATTGGCCCTAATAGACCCCGTCAATTCGTGCTGACATCTCTTTGAGGCGCGCGTGGAACACAACGCGCCGTCGACCCGGGCCTGGTCTATATCGGACGGCGAGCTACCCATCCCTCACCGTCCGCAGGCCCGCGCTTACGGTGGCCGGAAATCGGGTTGCGACTCCCGACGCCCGGGTCGTCTCCTGCAGCGCCTAGGGGCGCGAAGGCGCAAACCCTTCCTCTCCCTCACGCGTTCCGCCTCCCCCTTCGCGAGCATTACTGCTTCGCAACGGCACGGCCTCCCATGCACTCTCGCTCTGAACCATGGCCTGAACCAGGGCCGGCCGCGAGAGATCGCACCCGCCGATCGCCTCCGTGAGGACACGATCGGCGGCGGGTAAAGAGGGTAACATAGGGTTTCTTAAACTCTGGTTCTTTTTTCCGCATCAAAAATCAGTAGATTTAAACACTGGGCCCCTCTACTTAATACGCAATATGAATGTTCGTAGTAATTTTATAAATAATTGCATGTGACCAAAAGATTGATGTGAACTGGCAGGTAGCAGACAGATCCTGAGACAAAGCTAAACGTGAACAGAATTGATAATGAGCTAGTACTATTGTGATGGATTTTCCTGTTATTTGGGAGTCTTGTGCTCAAGATACAAGATCATTAATTTATTTGTCCAAAACATGAGTAAACACACATGGCTTATAAGATGTTACAGTATAATAGTACTGCTTAATGGTGCTATTTATTAGGAACCCAATGTGAAGAGCTAATGAACCAGAAATTGACTTGATTGCTAAATTGAACCTCATGTGTGAGAAAAACATTGTGGTCCAAAGGCTGTAGTGTAACACATAAATCTGCGTCAAGTTCAAGGATGTAATGCAGCGAACTTAAGTAGTTTTATCGAATGCAAAATCTTGAAATAGGTGTGTTTTCTGAGTCAAACATGAGTAAGTATATGACTCACGTTAATATGTGACCTAAAATCAGAAGTTTCAGTTTATTGAAAACCCAGTCTAAACAAACGGTTCGATAACTATTCCAATCACAACCCCAAGAGTTCTGGGCTTACCCTACCCTTAACTTCCACAAACAAAATCTATATTCCACCAATAATAAGTCAATGAAAACCTCAACTCTTCCGACAAACAACAAATAATGAAGCATCGTTACATACATACTGATCAGCAGATGATTGGCAAACGTCGCACGTCTCAAGAAGTTCAGTTATCAAACAATACTGTTCGATTTCCTGCTTGATAGCAACGGGATCCAATCACCTGTGTATTTGTGCTAAAGGTTTACGGTTGCTAGTGTAGTCCCTGTATGTTAGAAGACCAGTGGACCCATTACAAAAGTCGAAAATAACAAACACAGCGGTGTTTTATGAAACCTTTAACCCCATAATCAGAGGCAGGCTTTTGGCTGTTTATTGAGAACTAGAAATAAAATCACTTTTTCTTATTTCCACCTCAGACTTGACCCTTTTCGCGACCTCGTTCGATATCGATCTATTATGGTGTCTCTTTTTCTTTTATTATTCCAATGTTGTTTGTGTCTCTTTTCAATCTTAGTTCCACACGTGGCGGTCGAACTTTTTCTAGCTAGTATGTAGAGCAAGATTTATGAATGCCAGTAACATATACGATTTTTTCTGCGTCTTAGATCGGCATACACCGATAAGGCATTGTTTCGCACCGTTCATGTGTTTCCAATCTTGAATAGAAGAAGATAAAGTTAACCTATCTAGATCAGTAAACTCAGAGACCATCGCTAGATAGCCTCTGCGCCGCCTACGCAGATAAAAATAACGAATTTCCTTTAATTAAACTTCAGATCTGGGGCGGATACGTCAGCGGTTTATGTTCGTCTTTCATCTGCTCCTTCGCTGAAGTTATCGTTGGAAAGTTATTTTTAATTTATGGCAGTTATTTATAATTTGCTCGTTCGGTAGCTTTATGGTGTACATTCAAATATAGGGAAATATTTCTGTTATTTAAAATATAATTAGTGGTGGGTGATGGAAGGTATCCTCAATGTTCAGTAGGTACGTTTGGCTATTGTTTCGAAATAAAGAGCTCATCGGCTGACTCATTCTCAAGTAGTTGTCAAAAGAGGTGATATGGATGATATCAAGTGGACAGGCGTGGTAATACTTAGGGTATTGCCACCTAAAAAGTAGATATGCCTCAAAATAACATACACAGACGCTGGAGCTCAATTCAAATAGAACAAAACAGTACATTTTTGTCGAGGAACCAGACGGTACTATACATGAGTAGGGCTAGTCGTTTACTTGCACGACAGACATAACTGACGGTAGGTACAAGTACGTATACTTACAGCTAATTGCAGTCACGTGTTCATGTAAGTACCTAGTTGCACAGTGGAACTAGGAGCCGAGATACGAAGCCCTAGGACCTAGTTAATAGGATTTAACATCAGCCTCGTTCCAACTCCAGTGAAATTAAGATAAACACAAACAATAGCTGACCTTGAAACGCTTGAATCATAAAAAATATCCATTACTAGCGAGTAGATGTGAATCAACCAGTACTTACACAAAACAAACGAGGCATCACACAGATATAAACAATTTTATTCGGAACCAGCGGGACAACTCACTAATTAAACACACACGACTGCTCGCGCCAGACTCGTAAAGGAAATATAAACTTTTCATATGGTTTCCCCCACCATGACGGAATGTGTCAAAGGGCAGCCATGATGACATAGATGATGTTCATTGTCTAATTATTCTAGTTGTAACGAGTGTGTGGCTTCCACCGAATGTGGATGATCTCTGTGCGATTCGCACACAAGGCGGTGAAAACTTGCACAAATGGAATTCCTGTGAGAATAACAGAACTTTTGTAATGAATTATGCCGCATAAATACAGACAGGCTCACTCCTTATCACATGGGATGACTCATGGTCATGAGGTCTAAATATACTCCAGACAGACCACGGTCTAATCTTTGCGAATTGTACGCATGACGTTTTGATTACGTAGAAACTACATTTAATTTATTATGCTAACTTCGTAAGCAGAGGGTGTCCACCGATGCGTTTCGTGCATCATAACGTCTGCAGTACATAGCGAAATGAGTTATAAATAAAGCGGTGAAAAGTAATTATGTCCATCAAAGTTAGCGAGGTATATGTAAGACGTAATATTTCATTTTTATTTTGCTGTGCATAATCAAGTTTGATGTAGGAACATGTAATAGGCTAGCGTGTCAGGAGGTCTACTTCCTAAGCACGAGATCCGTAGTTTCGGCCGAAGTAAACCGTAGAAATACAGGGTGTCCTGTGGCAGATTTCGGTTTTGAACTTCAAATTTCTCGATAACGGCTAAGCAGAGGAGTGGGGCGGTGGCCGCGTTAGCTTCGTCATTCATGCGGATTATTTAGTCACGATGTCGCAGTGGACGGGAGTTCGCAATAGAAGCGTTTTTCAAAGCGAACGATTCGTGTGCAATTGCGCGTCGACAGTTTTGTACGCGTTACAATATTCGACGTTTACGTGAAGCGCCAAGTGTAGATTTGATTCGATCTTGGGTCCGGAGTTTCCGGGCAACAAACGACCCACGGCCGGGACCCAGTCGGACGTCGAGAACAAACGAAAACATTGAACTCGTCGCGAACAGTTTGCACGATAATCCACGTCAGTCCGTGCGGAAGAGAGCGGCTACCCTAGGGGCTTCCAAAAACGATAGTGCACGAAATATTGAAGAAGGATCTTAGATTTCACCCTTTTAAGATTCAAATTGTGCAAGCGCTTAAATTTACGTAAAAAAATATGTGAGACAATGTTAGAGCGATTCCGAACGGTAACCACTATCTTTTGGAGTGATGAAGCCCATTTTCATTTAAATGGAAGTGTAAATAAGCAGAATTGCCGTTATTGGTCACATTAAGGACAGAACCCACGTTTAAAACATCAGCAACCACTTCACAGTCCCAAGGTAACGGTTTTGTGCACTTTGTCAAGCAGTGGAATAATCGGACCCTATTTTTTTGAAAATCGTCGTGGCCGCTCTTACTGTGGACGGTGTTTCTTATCGGCGCATGCTAAACGATTATTTTCTGCCAAAAATGAGAGAACATCGTGCCTTCAGTTCACACACATGGTTCCAGCAAGATGGCGCCACGCCACACACTGCTAGAGACTCGATGGCGCTTCTTCGTGATTTCTTCCCTAACAAACTGATAAGTCATTTCGGTGACATCTCCTGGCCACCCAGGTCGCCGGATCTCACTCCCATGGACTTTTTTCTGTGGGGGTACCTCAAAAGCAAAGTCTATGAAACAAATCCCGCGACCATCTCAGCACTAAAAGAAAATATCGTTCGCGAAGTTACTGGCATCCCGACTTCCCTTCTCCAACGAGTGGCACGGAATACTGAGGCCAGATTCAATGAGTGTGTCCGACGTGACGGACAACATTTAGACGAAACAATTAAAAAAAAATGAAATCCGCACTTTTCTTCTTTTTAATAGTTATTGAAATAAATGTATATCCTTTCTAGTTTTGTATTTATTTAAATTGTATATCCTAAATCTGCCACGGGACACCCTGTATAATATGTTAATCTAACTCGCCGCCAAATACCGAGCTAGGACTGATTTTACGACCACAAATCTGGTAAGGCCCTGACATCTAAGCAATAGACAAGATTGTCGAAGTTTTTATCGTTTGATTGCGGGGCTTTTGGCTACTTTGTTTGTGTGCAATTTGTGTTGTTTCATTGTAACGTGCGTTTTGTTTGTGCAGAATAAACGTTTTTTCTTTCTATCTTTCTTTCTAACGGTTTAAAAAGCAAGATGAGCTAAGGGAGAATACGATCACGCAGTTGGTCCGTCCCAAGCAGCAAGCAGTAAAGGATATCGTGGCAGGCTGGAGAAAGAAGTGGCGGATGAATGGACTCAGTATTATCTAACGGATGGCCTCAGGTGATAATCTAGACAGACGTGGGGAAGGAGGCAAGGGAGGACTTTGCCCGGCAGTGGGACACTATAGGCTGAAACGTGTTTTTTTCTTGCTGTCCTCCCGCTTTTCCCTAATGGGCAAATGCCTCCCTCCACTCTTTCTTTTATAATTAATAAACGTAAAAAAAAATCGTAGAGGTATATACGTCGTAATATTGGTCTAAAGAGAAACTTTACAGAGGCATGCCAATAGTATAAGGAATGCAAGGTAGTTTCAATTGCCTACAAAACCTCCCTTCAAATATACAATTTGCAGGAGCGATCTAATCTCTCTAATTGGAGCGTCTATCTTAGTTAGGGCAACGACCCACGAGACTATTGATTTATGTGAAGCTGGGCTGGGCAATCCAGTCGTTTGCAAGTTCGGGGGAGCAATGAAGACAGTAATTTCGCCATTTCGTTTCTTGTCAATGCCAAATAAAAAGGTAGGAACGGAAATGCAGTTCTGGAGTGTCAATGTATGTGTCGAATATCTGGCAGAAAGAAAATTTTCAGCTAAATCCAAAAAGCGTCTGTTGTTACAGACTTGTATCTAGGCAGTTCTCTGCGATTGGCTGACATTGATTAATACCTAAGATTATACTTAAGGCGACGATAACCGACTTTTAATGATTTTATACTGAAGACCACGTCTAAACGAGTAGTGTTAATGATTTGAAAAAACTATATGTTAAATTAGAGCATTTTCTCAATATCTTACTATGTGAATATTTTAGATTATGTTTATATTACATAGTGAAATTAATATGTAAAGTTATGTCTAACGCGGATAAAAAACTGAGAATGGCGCAAAATCTATCAAGCGTATTTTTCTCAAACCTTCAACAGTTTAAAGATAATTTTATTATTGATCTTTTAGTATACGCGTTTTATTAAAATACCTTTTGGTTTGTGTATAATAAATCAATAATGCGTCAAATTGGGGACAGCGCTCCTTGATGGGCGAGTCCTATTACTGGCTGAACGTACGACGCGTTGCGTGAGCTTAGTACAGAACACGCAAGCTAACCACTCAAGGTCACTGGCATATAGCTCCGTCTTAACATCTAATAAACCGGCAAGTGAAAGGGACTCTTCCATTACATAAACAGAGTAAATGATTAAACAAGCCATTATTTATAACGAGAGGGCAGTATGCGCAAGCGCAGCCTCGTGGATCGTCACAGTTGCCACAATGCGATAACGATCTATTACCGATGTTTGTACTTGTAAAGTGGTGTGATGAATTATTTTCATGGCTGTATAGTTTGTATAAATTATGCAGGCCTAGTTTTTTTGTGGAGATAGATTATGTATGATTTGTTTTATTTAAGTAAAAGTTAATGGGGAATAATAAAGGAAAATGCGTGACTGTTCCCCAATTCAGAACGGATGGCTGCCTTATTTTTGGCAATAAATAGTCCATCAATCGACACTATAAATATAATATAATAACCTACCCACATTTATTTTAACCCCTCTAGTCTTTCAGATTTAGTATGGAGGCATGCTGAGCACGCCACATATCATTAAAATAATGGGATTATATACTGGCATTAGTCGCTATAAAGGCATCAAAGTTGCAGTCTAAGGCTATTATTTCATTATTAAGACGCTGACAACAGGTAAACCGCTGTCCCTGTCAGACTGCATACCTACAAAAGAAAGAGAAGTGCGATGACACAACGATTGTAATTTATTGCAAAATATGAAGCAAATATTTATTTACAAAAAAATTAGTTGAGTAATCGAAACTAAAAAACAACCAAGTTCTGCATACAAATAAGACGTTCTTGTTATTAATTAAATACCAACCGTACGTTGATATTTAATACAGATATTTTGGATTGAAACTCAAAAGTAAAGGGTTAGTTTACCGTTAATTTGTATCGAGATTTTTTTTCTAAAAGTGTTTTGGTAACAACCAAGTTCTGTGAAATATGTTCAAGAATAAAATATATTTTTTTCGCTACAACAAACTAAGTATATAGATTTGGCAATTTTTTTGTTTAAGACAAGCCTACTCTTATCATTTGCCTCTTGTCAGCGCCTTAACATTACAGTTTCAGCGATAAAATAAGTTTATACCTAAATAGAGTACGTATGCAAATTGTCGATCAGTACCAGTCCGCTAGTGGTACGGCTGCAACTCTACTGACTACGGTACACAATGGAAGATACATTGAGACGCATCACGAGAGCTCTCTTTACGAGATGATTTACTATTACAGGCTTTAGTTTTAAAAGGCCAAAGCAAATGAAACATAGGGCGAAGTGGAAAATTGGGTTGATCAAGCTGCACCCTTCGGATTGTAAAAGAAACTGTGTTAAGGCTTCTATAGACCGGCGCAACACTCGACGCGACTCAAAGGCCCCGCGTGTCGCGCGACGAGCGGTGCCTTTGTCGCGTCGCGAGTCGCGCCCGTCTGTAGAAGCCTTAACGCAATTCGTATCACACTTTCTTTCACAATTCGAAGGATTTTGAAGGAAATTCCTAACCCATTGCTTTATATGTTTGAACAATTCGTCTGCTCGACAACGTAAATAAAGCAATGAAATGTTGAATATTGGCGAACTGTCAAAATGAAAGACATTGCAATTGTTATTTTTTTAAATAATAATTGTTCTTGTTTTACGAAATAAATATTTTTATTAAATTCAATTAACCCGCTGATTCCCAGAACCATGCGGGACTTAAGCTAGCAGTCCATTTCATCTAAAAGACAATATCGCAGTCAGTATTCCGAATTTCAGAAACTTGAGATAGGCAAAAATAGTCTCAGTGGTAGCATGAACAGAACTACTGAAATAGTGTCAGTGGTAGCATGAACAGAACTACTGAAATAGTGTCAGTGGTAGCATGAATAGAACTACTGAAATAGTGTCAGTGGTAGCATGAACAGTACTACTGAAATAGTGTCAGTGGTAGCATGAACAGAACTACTGAAATAGTGTCAGTGGTAGCATGAACAGAACTACTGAAATAGTGTCAGTGGTAGCATGAATAGAACTACTGAAATAGTGTCAGTGGTAGCATGAACAGTACTACTGAAAAATTGTGTCAGTGGTAGCATGAACAGAACTACTGAAATAGTCTCAGTGGTAGCATGAACAGAACTACTTAAATAAAACAAGGTCTCTTTTCAAATCCACCTTCTGATTCATTAGTAAGCATTCGATATCTTACATATCAACACATTTTATTGCCTATCCTGTGCAAAAAAATAAACATTCAGCTTCCAATATAATAAGATGCTAAATGCTGTCGGTATCACCAGGTATTTTTAAACAAATCGATTACTGCCTGATCTCCAAAGCCCAATTATGAAGCTATATCGATATCCGAAAATTCTGCTTCCTACTGTTTTTGTAAACAATAGTTATTCTTAGACGGTACCGTTAAACTCAATTACATAAGGACAAAGAGATTGTTTGAGTAATGCTCAAACAATAATAAAGGATTAAAACATATTATTTAGCCACTGCGCCGCGATTGACCTAACTGTCATATCAGGTCAGGCAGTAGTAGGTAGTCGTAATAAAAAATCAATTTGATAGTGCACAGCTTATTGGAAATATTTTCAATCAGACGCAGATATATCAACACAAATTGATGTCAAAGATTGATTGATAATAAACGCGCCACGACTCACGCCATACAAATCTGCATCTATCATTATTATGATGATCACGCGTCTTTCATGACAGGTGCTTCTTTATGCGTCTGCGTCGTAAAAACATGCGTTTTATCCTTGTCCCTTACGACTAGCGCCAAATAAGGAATGCTGGTCATTTATTAACACCTGCATTACTTACATCGCAGGCTGGGAGTAGATTGACGAAAATGATTCAACGGCTTAGTCCCATCTCTTTCCCTTCCCATCTCATCCGCTATGCGGTTATGCCTACAAAAATTTCCCATCTCTTCCCCCTGCCATAAATCACTCAAAAAATTTTAGATTCTGTTTTTTAAAGTACAGTCTCACCCATATTTGTTTGAGCCACCTATTTACAATATTAACTAGAGTCTGGCAAACGAAGCGTGACCTGAGAAAACGCGGTAAATTCAAAAAATCTTTTATTAACGATATGATGATACCTTTTCTTATGTGTCTAGATAGTCTGGATAACTTTCTAGATAACTAGAGGTATAGTTAGTAATGCCACATAAAGATTTTTTTAATATGCCGCGTTTTCTCAGGTCACGCTTTCGTTTGCCAGACTCTAATTTATATTGACATTGCCTATCGGTTCACCCTCACAACTATAATTACAAAAGATAGAGCGAGAGGAATAGCAAATATTACCGTTAAACGAAACGTTACGCACTTTGACACTGTCAAATTGACAGCATTATCATAATATTGACAGCTTCTCCTATCTATCCTAGTATCCTACTTTTCATTATTGTTTTTATTTTAACGAATAATTGTCAACTGTATTGCCAGTTATTTATATCTTTGAACCATAATTTTGGGTGTTACAAATGTTTATAAAATCCTATTATATTTTTTAATTAATCTATTATTTTTTCCTTCAAAAATATGTAATGGTGCTCGAGTTAAAGCTTTTGGCCACAATGGTATGGACGAAAAAGTCGCCTCCTTTACGTAGATTATAATATATTTTTTCTTGTTAAAGCCTATTTAAATAATACTGAATAGTCGTAGACGATTTCCGATATTATGGTGACACTTTAAAAAACCCTTACAAGTGTAAAACAAATTTAAGATGATTCCTGTGTTATGTTAGTTATTGTAAATTTACGTAGATTATATTTTTTATAATTAATAGAATCTTTTTCAATAATAATAAATATTCATAAATTATTTATTATATAGTAACATTACCAAGTAAAAACAAAACTAAGATGATTCCTGTGATAGTTTATGTTAATTATTGTGAATGTATGCAGATTATATATATACTAAAACCAAGAATATTTTATTTGTTAATTTTTAATATATATTAATTTCACTGCTTGAGTTTATTTTCGACTGTACCGTTAAGTGATTTATGGCAGGGGGAAGAGATGATAAATTTTTGTAGGTATGAACGCCTAGGGGTAGAGATGGGAAGGGAATGAGATGGGACTAAGCCGATTCAACAGGCTGGTTCCAAACTCAGACTCAAGTAGAATAGAATAGAATAAACTTTATTTCCAAATTTACAATTTATACAAAGGCGATAGGATTAGTTCGATGACAATATTGTTATTTTAAACAGCGTAAATCACTGATTATTACCTCCGGCACCCAAGCTAAGATTAAACTTGTGTTATGGGTGCCAGGGCTCTCTCTATTAATAAATTTTTCGAATTTATACAAACTAGTACGGAGTTGCGTTGTCAGTAGCTGTCGATTAAATCGTTTATTAAATTAAATTAAATGTCAAGTGTCAGTTTCGTACAAGAATTTAGGAAATAAAACCGCGTTATATGCTATTCTTGGCTACCTACGTAGTTCCCATTTAATTTAGATCTATTATAACTACAAATACAATATGGAATAGATGCGTTCATGACAAAACGCTAAATGGTAAATGCGTGACCGTTGTCTGCTCCTAAGTGCAGCACTATTATCGCATTAATTACCTGCAAACATCCAATCAACGTGTCTTAACCACTAAATCAATTATGATCATCTGAATGATGTAAGAGGTTTCCCTTAGAGATCGCGTGCGGCATGTACTGCTTGTAATAGCTGGTAATTTAGTAAAAACTTCACGTCAGCAGCACTGGTGCGGAAAAAGTTCATCGCTTTCCAGCCGAGTTGGCGCGAAATAGAAACTTGTGTGACAATGCACTGTGTTGTGGTGCAGTGAAACAACTTGCAACAGCATCTACACGACATAAGGGTACTACGCTGCCGTACGTTACTTAAAACACGGTTAAGCCTCAAACTGCCATTTTTTAGTTTTGAATCACACATTACGTTTTGAAAAATTCTCTATCTTTTGTGCTGGGTCCCATTACTGTACGACTTTTACTTTCCGAGATATAGAGCGGGTGTGAACCGTTAAGTAACATATTTTTTACAGTTTACTTTATTATTTAACAGCTATTCCTCAAATTTATGTTATAACACGGCAAAAGGATGGTAACGTTATTATCACGGATCGTTCCAAGCGATATTAATTTATTATAATACAGTTATCACACAATGCTGCACTTAAATTAAGCTATACGACCATAACCGTGTTATAATCAAGTACTTACAGGTGTGTCTGAGAACAAAAACTATGTTATAATAAAGTTACTATAGAATAATACATTACATTATAGTTATAGGCATTTAGCCTTTTTTCAATAAAGTTTATCGATGGATTAAAGTGTAAAATTCTTTACTAAAATACGACTATACAGATATGCTAGATTAAAATCTAGTTAAACCCAGAAACATTTTTGAACCGCGGTCCCCCGCGTTCCCGGTTTCCTCGGCCATTTCGCTACCAGCGACGACGGGGAGCGCTCGTGTGTGTGTGGAGCGGAGCGGCGGCGCGCCATAAATGTTTTACCATGTCGCGTCATACGTACTCAAGGTAAGGTTTTTATAATTTCACTAAATAGAATAGATGCATCAGTGAATTTAATAACCTATGTAATTAGTATGTAGATAATCGATATTTATAATATTTTCTTAAAATAAGTATTACATTCATTCAATTACGTAGTGGTAGGTGACAGGTATATAACCTTTAGCTTATAAATATTTGATTGGAACGAAATAATCCTTTTTCTTATCGTTCTGAAGCCGCTATGAAATCACACGCATCTCGAGTCAGGGTCAACGATGAGTAGGTGCAGCGCGTTGGGGCGGTATGTTTGAAACGAATACCTATCGGACATGGGCTTTCGCGCGCTTTTTTGCTTTTTACCTTCTTTCCTATTCTTACGCATTATTGCGTTGACGACGAGGATATAGAATAATAAAGTACCTACCTATAAGTTTTTTTTAAATTAATTTTTTTTTTAAATTAGGTATTTAACTAATTGTGTCTGTCATATTGTAGACGCTCCGGGGTTCCACAAAGAATTCAGAACATGATGAGCATTGTGAATAGAGAGGTCGTACCTGTCGAACCACCCAAATTACGTATTCAAGAACAAATCATTGGCTTAACAAGCATGCCAAATTCATTAAATGAAAGTGATCCTTCTAGTCCTTCAGCTAATAATGGCATCGATTTATATGCAAATCCTCAACCTGGTACATCAAAAGTTTCGGATTCCAGTTTCCTGTACTGCGATGAAACTATACCGCCGTCTTTACATTCTCTGTCTCCAATCTTCTGTGACTTTGATTCGGATGATTCGGTTAAGGACAAGGACTACGAGGTTACATCTAATTACGTCGATTCAAGTGAAGAGAGTGATACGGACAGGAATATTAAAAAAACACTTGCTAATAAGTCCCAAATAAAATGCATATCTCAAAGAAAAGGTAAGAGAAGCTCTAAAGCAGAGAAAGAAAAATGTGTGCCTTCCTTTCCCAATAAAGTTATATCTCGACGTCACTCATTTAACAATGGCGAAAGAGCTGCTGTTCACGATCCTGTTTTCAAAAAGAGACGAGCGTCGACTGATGCTGCTGTTATTATATCAATGCCACCGTTTGACAACCCAGCCACCAGTGATAATGAAGGTGAAGAAGGTTCAACAGCGCGGAAACGAAAAAAGTACAATAGCAGTGTGAAACAGCGAGAAATCCAAAGAAAAAAACAAAAACTTTTGAAATATACTGTAAAACCTGGATGTGACGAGAAATGTATAAAAAAATGTAGTTCTGTATTTGATGAATCTGAACGTGAGAATATAAATAAAACATATTGGAGTCTGCAACGCGGGGAAATGAGAATGTTTATAAGGTCAAACTATATTGTAGCCATTCCCAAGCGTAAGTACACATCTGACCCTAAAAGAAACCCCAAAAGAACTTTTACGCTGCAGAAAAATGACGGAACCGTAAGACAAGTATGTAAAATTTTTTTTTTAACAACTTTAGGTTTCAATAGAAACAATGATCTTATACTTACCACCTGTCTCGATACTGAAAAAGATACAGATAAACGTGGTAAACATACCAAGAAACCGGCGTTTAATCGTGATTTACTCAACCAACATGTTGAATCATTCAATCCCAGCGCTCCTCATTACCGTAGAGAGCACGCACCAAATCGGCGTTATTTGCCCAATGACATTAATATAAATTTTATGTATAAAGACTTTTGTTCAAAAAATCCCGAGTCAAAACTCAGTTATGACTTATATCGATCTCACTTAAAATCAATGAATATATCTTTCACTCGGCTCGGGAATGAGGAGTGCGAACAGTGCGAATCATACAAACATCACACTAAAGAAACAAGCCATGATGTTCGTAAGCAATGTTTTCCTGATTGTGACACTTGCTTGGCTTGGGCTAAGCATCATGATCGATACAAAAAAGCTAGAGCCCTTTATGATGCTCACAAAGCTATAAAGCAAAACGAAAATAGTATTTATTTTAGCGGCGATCTAGAAAAAGTTATCATGCTGCCTAGAATGGAGATGTTCAAAGCGGTTATATTTTGTCCCCGTTTGACGCTCTTTAACCAATCCTTTGCACCGGTTGGAAAAATATCAAAGGAATCGAAACCTCTTGCTGCAATTTGGCACGACGGAATAGCCGGTAGAAAACAAGAGGATATTATGAGCGCGTACTACAGTTTTTTCCTTCGTCATCGAGACGTTCAGAATGTTAATATCTGGTTAGATAATTGTACATCACAGAACAAGAATTGGCTGTTTTATTCCATGTTAGTCGACCTAGTAAACAGTGACGTTATAAGTACAGAAACAATAACTTTACACTACTTCGAACCCGGCCACACCTTCATGAGCTGCGACCAGTTCCACCATCAAGTGGAACTTGCAATGAAAAAGAAGGGTAAAATATATGACTTTTCAGATTTTGAGGAAGCTGTAGCCTCTGCAAACAATGGCAGAGTAACTGTCAAAGCGCTACAAGCAAATGAATTTCTCAATTTACCCAATAATGTCTCTGAGCGGCGAATTCAGCAAGCATGCCCTAGAGTCTATCTGAAAAATATAACACAAGTCTCGTTTAAGAGGTCAAGTTATGACATGTTGTATAAAAATGATTTTAGTGATGAATACTCAAGTTTTAAATTTTTAAATGACAAGTACTTAAGAAATCCACGTACCAACATAAGCTTCCGGACACAGCCGAAAGGCATTGATGAGGAACGTAAATCTAACTTAATAACTAAATTGTCGCCTATCATTCCAAAACATAAAATGGTATTTTGGAATGGATTGCCTACAAACAATAACACAGAAACGACCAAAAATTCAAGGAGGACTACCTAAACCTAAGAAAGCCATTTTAAATACCCAAGTACCTACAATTCTTTTTTTATTTTAATATAACTACTTAAATGTATATATTACTTAGTGCCATAAGACTAAATAATTATATTATATATTAAATTATTTAGTCTTTATTATTAATAATTATATATTTATTACTAATTATTAATTATATTACATATTAAACCTAATAGGGACCCCTATTAGATTTAATTCTATATAGAGGACTCAGTTGATTACATGATTGTGATAATTTTTTAGTTAAAGACTGATTATATTGTAAAATTTAGAAAGCTATATAATAGTCTTAAGACTGAAGAACATTGTTATAGCAGGTTGTTTTATGACAACTGCAGCTAGTGAGATAGATGGTTATATTTTTTTATTATCTTAAGACACTTTTCACTCCAGGGTTTTAAGTTAGAGAATGTTTTGATATTAAGATAATATTGTGATTTAATTATGAATATTACTAAGCCCAAATGTCAAAAATAATTATTTATGTTATTGATAACCATTTAAAATTGTTTGAAATAAATGATTAATAAATAATTTGTTTAATTTGCTTGCTTGTTTTCTTTTTTTTTCTCGAATAATTGTAAGTCATTGCTTATCTATAAAACGGCTAACCGCGAGCGAAGTATGAGTAGCCTTGTTTTAAGTAAGCAATACCGTTTAACTTGACGCCGCTTAATATATTATTACACAATTACTTGATTATAATGATCACTAAGTGCCTTAACTTGTTTATAAACCAAGGGGCTAAACCTTAATTTTACAGTCATTACTTGATTATATCATAGTTATGCAGCTTAGCCGTATTGTAATGACGTATTTTTTGATAACTTTAAATAAAATTTTTAGTAGTACAATTCTAAAGCAATTACTACGTTATAATACCGTTAGAGTAGGGTTAGCCCTATTATTATGCAGTATTTAATTACTAAACTGGGAAGAAATGCTAAGCTTAATTACAAATATCTGTTTTATTGTAAGACTGAAAGATGTTTTCAGTTTTCATACCCCAAAAAAAAATCGTTGATAAACCAGTGACATTTGTCTCTTAGAAAGATTTTTATATCTTTATTCGTTTGGAAGAGACATCATTTCGCAGGTTTTTGTCCGATATCTCTGAAACTACTTGATGGGTTTAACCGTATTTTAAACAATGTACGGCAGTACGATGCTTGGGACTCCTTAAGCTCCAGTGCATTACTGATATCATATTTATTCTGAGAATTCTGAGAATATTGATTCTAAAAAAGCGATACAGACGCGATACGCACGCGAGTCAGAGAATTTCGAAGTCCGAAATCTAGAGAATGGGCAGCAGCGTTCTGTATGTATTTTTAAAACCATACTGCGATCGAAAACCGCCTGCCAAGCGTGGCGATTATGGCAAATCCCCCCCTTTTTGGGGAAGGCCTATGTCCAGCAGTGGACGTCTTTCGGCTGAAATGATTTATTCTGGAATTAGATTGATATGCGATACCAAAGTACATAAAGGGAGTCTCACAGTTACCCAACGATGATCTATTTATTTCAGACTTTATACAGAAACTCCCGGAAAGAAATACTACATACAAATGTGAAGCGAATAAACCAATGGTCAATACGGCTAACTGCCTTCCCATCCACTGGACACAAATTCAGAACAGATTGACTATAAAAACATTGAATGCCAAAATTCCGTATAAAAATGTTTCAAAGGCACTGTTAATGCTGTTATCGCGAATATGCAAATTCAACAGAGTGAGACATACAGTCGAATACATAAAAAGATAAAATGTAATCATTGAACGCGACGCAGCTGACTCATAAACACGTCACTGATTCACTGAAACAGGCACTACACACTAAGCGGAGGACAATTAACAATGCAATGACTGAACTGTTGCGCAAACTACTCCAAATGATAATTCTAGGAACAAAAAATCTGATCAAAAAATGTCTCGCAATACTTGCCAATATCGATTGTCTTAAAAAATGGAACAGCTCAGTTGAAACTGAACGCATTCGGTGGTGCAATACTTTTCTCGATTAATAAATACTTACCTACTATCATCGAGAAAATGTAGTACTTACTGCGGTTTTATGGAAGTAAACGGTTATGCGAGACGGATTCGAAGAGTCATTCAAAAATCAATATATCAAACTCGAATAGAGCACATTCATAACTTTTTAATAGATCCACTAACGCGAAATCTGACGTTTCACATTTGGCCGCTTTCTAGCTAAAAATATGCGTTTGTTTTCATTCATCACATTTCGCATTCCGACACAACTGTTATTCAGAAGCTTTCATCGTTGATCAGATAAAATCTGCTAAACATACACTTTATATGCTCACATTTAGAGACAGGTGTTTAAGCAATTAGAATGGCCGACAGGTAATAATTAATTAACACCCATTTTCACCGCACAGAGGATCGCAATGTACCATAAGACGGTTATTCCTCAACTGCCCTGAAAGATGAATCTCACAACCAGCACGAAAATTCTCTCTCCAGTCTCCACAGTGCAACGTTCGGTACGTTATAAAAATTAATGAGTTTAGGAGCTAATTTGTCGTTGTGGGGGGTCAGACACGTTTAGTAGATAAGGGGACTGAACCAACGCTAATAACTAAGCGGACGATAAACAATCTCTGCGGATACAGTGCAGTGTCATCCTGATGAAGATGAAATAGTTAGCTACAGTTTTAGGTCGTTTACTCTTGCCGGGAGTGAGGATAAATGGACAAGCGACTCCCGCCCTCTCGGCTAAAGGTGGTCGGAGGAACACAGTGTGATTTTGGTCAGTAAGAGCCTCCGACAGACTCCTTCGAACGCCCCAGGACGATATTTATCCTTCTCCAAAAACACGATAACCTAATTTCTGCCACATGATATTAAACACGAATGACGGAATGACGCACATAGTCTAACATATATTTAACTAGGTATTTACTAGACCAGACCAACGACCGAAAGTTAATGTAATTAGCAGCTAGGCCACATTACAGACTATAAGGACATGGTGTCACCGTTAGTCACGGACGAGTGACCGACACGGTTCGCGTGATTATGGCTTAATTGTGTGATATTGTGGGCTTGTTTACAGTTACCTACACTATGGAGTTATTTAGATAGAGGTGATAAGTAATTGAATAAACCCGTGAGAGCGTACATGCACTATGAAGAGACACAAGTCATCATCAAGCGATGTCCCCGTACCCCGTACCAATACTTCGGGAACGGGAAAGTAAAAAAAAAAACCAAAAATGAAACGTCAGTTAATAAAACTTTGAACAAGTTAACGATGATATAGTCAGATTTGTTTATTTTAGTTACTTATTTTCATAGTCATTATGGAGTTTTCTCTGGGAAACCAGTGCAGACATTACGCTTCCATCATGCGCAGGGTACGCGCCAGCCCCAACAGCATCCTGAAGGCAATAGCTGATAGGTAGGACAGCCCCATACTGGGACATTGGATACGCCTACATGCCACTGTGGCGTAGTAATTAATAGTTTGTGTTGTTTTTCTGGTAGATTTAAGTACTAACACTAGTTTCTAAGTCTTTTGTATACTAATCAAATGGATCTATGGGTTTGAAATAAAAGATTTTTATTTTATTTTTTATTAATATTGCTGTACATCGGACTCGCCTCCATAGAGTAGGCAATTCGTTGATGGGTCAATGTATACGCTTTTACAACAAACTTCTCATTGAGATTCGAAACTTACCCATTAGACGATTTAAAAGCATTAACCAAACTTTGTAAAAAAAAGGGTACTTACTATAAACAAACTTGACATTTTAATTATTATTCAAAATCATCATTATATACCATTTTTATACACACTACACAGATTCTGGCCGAAACTTCGTCAGCGTGAAATTTCTTGTTCCCCCGACCCACCCTGTCGCATCGTTTTCGCTTAGCGTTCTTTGATTTTTTTTTCTTTTTTTCTTTTTGCTCGGCTCCTAAGGGTGATGTTAAATAGCTGAGATAGACGAGAATTATTTCAAATCTGACTGGTAGTTCCAAACATTAACTCGTTCAAACAGACTCTTCAGGTTATTATTAGTTTTTAGATATATAAAATATACTAATAATAAATTCAATACTTTATTTTTGACATTGCTGAAAATTATATACAAAATGACATGAATAATAACTTTGAAAATTATATACAATATGACATGAATATTAACTTTGAAAATATATTACTTTATGTGAGAGCACCAAGTACTTACATAAGTGCGCTTTTTTTTTTTTACTCTCTTTTATTATCTTCATACGTATGTTAGTATGTTATGTATGTATGTAACGGAAACTTTGAAAACGGCGAGAGGCCCTTCTGGCCCCGCCAAAGATCGGTTACGCAGAAAAGGCTCGCCGGAGCCATCTGCAATAAGTCCGCCGGAACAAAAAAAAAAAGAAAAAAAAAAGGAAACTTTGAACTTGATATTCGACCACTACAAAATGTCGGATTAATTAAAAATTTTGCACATTTATCAAGGACAATACAATAATTTAAATATTTAAAAAAAAATGCTTTTTTTTTTGTTAATTAATACTAAAAAACACGCTACAATAGAAAAGCAAATTAAAAAAATAGAAAAAAAAAATAGTTTAAAAAACTAAAAACACACTAATAGAAATTTCTTTCCCACTTCGTTTTAACTCATAATTTATGCTACCGGTTTATTTCGTGTTTAGACAAAGTGTTAGTGAAATCAGAGATGTTGGTTCTCTCTGAAGCAATGACAACAGGGGTAAGTATTTTTTAAATAAACGTAGGTCCTAGTAGTCCCTACCTAACTAATTTTTGTCTATTTTCGCGCGAGAAATTCTTATCCTACCTAAGCTTATGGTACCTATTTAGTTAATACCTAGGTACTAAGTTTTGGCGGCAATTCCTATACCAACGAAACATGGTTGGTCACAAGTCACAAGAGATTAATGATGGTCTGGTGGCATTATGAGTACTATATGCCGCCTACCCAAATGTCCTTTCTTTGGTTATGGTGGTATTGATCATCGAGTCGTTGAAGTCCTAAGCGCTGAGTCCTTGGGCTACAGCTACACGATTACTGACAAATGCTTGCACTGACTGGACAGCTCCACTCAAATCTGTATGGTTATTTCCTCAAAAGGCCATTTCAGACATGAATCTACATGATCCTCACATGATCTGACCAACACTGAGTTTGTTTCGCTATTTCGTAGGTAGATAGGAAATGTCGCATCCATGATGTAGCTTATTTTTTTTTTTTTTATTACATTTGATACTGATTCCGATATCCTATTTACAGAATAAACAATTCAGTAACATCCTTCGTCCGTTATCCGTTTGACTTTCGGGCTACTAATTAACGGCTTTCAAAGCTCGGTGTGTGATACAAATATATTAATAAACGAGAATCATTCATCATCCTGTTTGGTTAACTTTAGTTAAAACATTGTAGAGGGTAAGCAGTCTATTTTCGTACACCCACAGTTCATCAATGGATATACATAATATATTTATCCCAAGCGGAAGGTCATGAGCATACCACGGTTAGAAAATCCTTGGCCTGACCAACTGTCCTTTTTTTTGGTACTGTTCGTCGAGTCGTTGAGCTCCTTAAGTTTTGAGTTGAGCTGCACGATTACTGACAAATGCTTACACTGATTGGACAGGTCCGCTCAAATTTGCGTGGTTCTTTCCTCAAAAGACCATTTCAGACACGGATCTACATGGTCCTCACATGATCTGACCAAGATTATGTCTGGACTTTAAAAGAGACTTTGACCCCTGAGTTTGTTTCGCCATTTCTTCTCAGGGGTAGTCAGATAGGAAATGTCGGCTACATCTAGATTTTTTTTTTTATATGACGTGTAAAAGTGATTTTAATATCCTATTTACAGAATAAACGATTTCATTTCATTTCATTTCACTGCTAGAGCTGTGCTGTGGCGCGCTATATTAAATTGATCATTGAATCCATATAAATGTAAAAAAAAACCGGCCAAGTGCAGTTCGGACCACGCACAATGAAGGGTTCCGTAGTTGGGATGAATTTATCCCAAAAACAAACTTAACATTGTAGTTGAAAAACATGCTCTCCCATACATTGATATACGTTACGGTCAATTCTACAACTGCAAATTTAAGTTGGTCGACTATTACTCGTTAACTTGTGAAGCCTACTTAGCTGTGATAGTTTTCCTTTTAATTTCGTTATATATACTATTGCCATGATTTTTTTCACATATCCAAAACCAACCATTTAGCTGGCAGGGGGGGGGGACACTTTTGACTCTAACAAAAACTAGCACTTTAAAGCTTAATATTACGCAAACGGATCCCTTAATTGAAAAATGGTTTGCCAAACCCACAATATTTTTGAACGGCCTATCCAACGATACCCCACACCATGGAATAGACGAGAAAAAAAAATATCATCCCCATTTCACGTGTACGGGAGGTACCCTAAAAAAAATGTTTTTCATAATTTTATTTTACCATTTTTTTGGCATGATTAATATGTATACCCATGCCAAATTACAGCTTTCTAGGACTAAGCGTCTCTGAGCTAAGCTGGCGACAGACGGACGGACGGACAGACAGACAGACAGACAGACAGACAGACAGACAGACGGACATGGCGAAACTATAAGGGTTCCTTGTTTACTACGGAACCCTAAAAACAGATTGAGTCCGATCACCGTGTGCAGTAGAAACCGCTTATTGTTTAGAAGTATTGTGAGGTATGTACTGTAGGTACTATTCTGAACCGCTTTCACGAGTTATCATCTTCTCATTTACACAAAAACGTGATTTTCTATGATTTCGCCCAGCGGCATGCGCCCGCCATGGGAGAAAGTGTTTCTATTACTGGTAAATAACTTCAACCGACTTCCAAAAAAACACTACAAAGTGAAAAATATCTTTAATTCGGAAGTCGGTGTCTTTAGATTTGTATTTCAGTTTATGCCACCGAATTTTTCACTTTGTAGTGTTTTTTTTTATGGAAGTCCGTTTTATTTTTCACTTTTTTGTGGGTCAGTTTTTAATTTATCTAAGTTACAATAGCATAATGTCAACAGCTCATCACCTTAGCAACCATATTATAGTACCTAATCGAATCGCAAAATTCACGGGATTCAGGGCAGGTTAAAGACTTCCGAAAAATAAAACCAGTTTGCCATATTGTATGGAGTTATGATGACGCAGTAGTACCTAGGTTTCCGTACCCAAAACGTAAAACGGGAATCCTATTACTAAGGCTCCGCTGTCCGTCCGTCTTCGGTCTGTCTGTCCGTCTGTCACCAGGCTGTATCTCATGATTTCATGAACCGTGATAGTTAGAGAGTTGAAATTTTCACAGATGATGTATTTCTGTTGCCGCTATAACAACAAATACTAAAAAACAGAATAAAATAAATATTATATTTAAGGGGGCTCTCATACAACAAACGTGATTTGAACGTTTTTATAGATAATGGTACGGAACCCTTCGTGCGCGAGTCCGACTCGCACTTAGCCGGTTTTTTTTAATCAACAGTGTTTCGGGAGAAATGAGATATATTAAATCAGTCTTTAAAAAATATCCAATACCTACCTACTTCATGTAAGAATCACGAAACCGGAATCCAGTGGTTTATCAATATTAGTAGTTGCATCATTAACTGTCTACCTACTTATCAGATTATTGTCAAAATCTGATAACGTCATAATCACCTACTTATCAGATGTGTTGTAGTTTTCTTCCTAAGATTACAGTTCACAAAATAAAACCTAAAAAGATATATTTGATGACCAATCTAATACTGATAATTATAACAAGAAATATTGATTTCAACCGATTATTAAAAGCTATTAAGTGTGTGATAAATAGAAAAAAGATTAGGTATATGTTATTCGAAAAAATATTGTAATAAATATCTTACAATAGTGATAAAGTGATAAAGCATTTCTCTTTTAAAAAGCGATGACTCCATTTAATCATTATGCAAAACCAATCAGATTGAATTAAAAGAATATTAGGGTGTGCTCAAGATGAGAGTACACTGGAAAGATTTAACGTCACCTTGACCTATCAATGTAAGGTCACTTTGAGCACAATCTCTTTCAGTGAAAGGATTTACAAAAAGGACCCTGATTTTATAAATAGACTCCAGTAGAAACGGAGAATAACTACCGAGAGTATTTGGAATGGTAAGGAGCATTTGAAAAAAGATGCAATGGGTTGTGTGGAAGATGATATTGGCTGGCAAAGAAGTGAGCAACTGAACACTGGGATGTTGGCTGATAGAGATATGGAAGTGAACAGAAGGGCTGATGATGATCATCATCATCATTTCAACCAAAAGACGTCCACTGCTGGACATAGCTCCCCTAAAAGGGGGGTTTGCCATAATCGCCACGCTTGGCAGGCGGGTTGGCGATCGCAGTATGGTGTTAAAATACATAGAGAATGCTGCTGCCCATTCTCTAGTAAGCCCCTTAGTCGCCTTTTACGACACCCAGTGGAAGTGCCTAGGTGCTATTCTTTACGTCCGGCACCACACAGACAGATGATAATGAGTATATTTTAAATGAAATGTTACAAAAGATTAGTGATGGGTACTAAGAAATGTATACCTACTGCATCATGCCATTTTTCAGCTATAAGTCTACTACCATTACCTATACGCATATTTGTAAAACTTATTAATTATTTATTTATTGAATAACCTTGAAGACCTACTTAGATAGAAAGTACTATCAAACATCCGCAACTAGTAAACAAAGTAACTTCTGACAATATAGAAGTAATTAATAAGTGAAAAAAATATTATTTAGTTACAACTGAGTAGCGCATAACCACACATAATAGTTTAAGTTAGTAGGATGCCTATTGGCAAAGTCATTACAACCACATTAGCTGTTATGATTAGATCTACGTAGTAATTACTGGCATACAAGGAACTGTTGATAAGTATAGCAGCCTATTGGAATGATGTCAGTAGTGACTTTCGTGGAAAATAAATACTTCGTTATAGTTTAAGCAGCCTATTGGAATGATGTCAGTAGTGACTTTCGTGGAAAATAAATACTTCGTTATAGTTTAAAAAAAACATTTAACAAATTGGTAGTTATACCATTAATTATTTGTTTTAGATAATCATCAGACAATGGCGGTTAATTTATCTAACAATAAGTTATAATCAGCATGAACTTTTAACAAAATATAAATATGTTTAGTTAGTTACGTATTATTCCACAGCATCCATACTAATACCAAATCTAGGAATTCTGAGTTGGGACAACATGAACATAACAAACATAACATGAACTATTGATTATTCGAAACCAGCAAAACATTACTATTGACAGGTTTACGGTATAAATGAATGAACAGTCATTAATATTCAATCCATTGTAAAAGTAGACCATTATATTTTATGAGCATCATAATGGAAACCCGGCCATAAATGTGTGAAAGTTATGCCAATAATATGTTGCTATTATACTAAACCACAGTAAATAAATGTATTATATTATAATGTATTGAGCACAAAGGGAAAGGGATGCCATTGTAAGTCCTTGTGTGGCTTGTCTGATGTAAGAATGGTCACAGAAGTATTCTAAACCACATTCTTTTAGTCCTAAGGATAAGACAAAGACGTTAATGTATTTTGAAGATTACTCTTAGTCTTGTATTATTTAGGGATGGAACTCTTACGTGGTAGTACTTACAGCATTTTTTAATAAGAATGCTGTGTTGAAGTAACGTTTTTTGTTATTTTATATGTATTAAAGGTACATAAAAAATTTACTCTCACCTTTTGCTCTTCCAGAAACTTAGTAGATAACTGGTAAGCTAGGGCTGAGAACATCACTGGGGGCTCAGCACAGTCTCCACAAGCCGGGAGACGGGAGAGAAGGCCCCAACAATACCATGATACACACACACTGCGCCCGACGCGCTCGTTATTACAATAAACGATTAACGAATGATGATAATTATTTGCGACGACGGCTAATTCCAAGGAAAATCCGCAGAAAATCAATCACAAAACGAGCAAGTGAGTCACAAATGTCTGCTACGACGCCTTATGGAAACTTGTACAAACACTTAACTGTAGCGCACACGACCGACGACCATACAGTAGTATTCGGCCAGCTAACCGGGTCGGGAAAAGTGCATTAACACGTGAGAACCGTAAGACAATGCGCGTGAAACTGTGGGAGAAGTCGAGGCGTTGCCATTGTAGTAAACATTCATCACGTCATTGACCTACACAGCTCCGCCGCGAGCCGCCCGCCGCTACACTTTCTGAACGACACTCTACATGAATTCTAGAACTTACCTCAATAATAAGACTCCGACGATTTATACTCCGTTTTAGTGTTTCGGTGTAAATTGATTTCACTTGTAATCGTCAATGGTCACTCACTTTACGCGACTGTCAAAAAGGGTTGATGATCGGTGTCGATGTCGTAGGTAGCGACCTCTTTAGGGCGGTACTCTAAATTGAAATAAACATTTCCTTTTATGTAGGGAGATTTTGTTTCCGTTAGGCGACACAAAGCCACCACTCGTCGAGCGACAAGCGGGGCCTTTGTGTCGTGTCGCGTGTCACGCCGGTATGTAGAAGCCTTAAATATTTTTATCAACATTATTTATGAGGCCAACAGGTATAATGTAATCATTAATAGGTACAGAAATAGACGGCAAAAAAAACATGCGGGGCAGTCTTTGGGGGCTGCCGATAGAAGTGAAAACAGTACCTATACATATAGCTCATGGAAAGCGTTCGGTGACGCGAGTTTCATAATTTTTGTTTTCAAACTCAAACTCAAAACATTTATTTCAATTATACCTATTACAGGCACTTTTGAATTGTCAAAGAGTCGGTCAGTTAGTCAGAAAGTTGAAGCTATTTGCCCATTCCAAAACGTAGATCTCTATGGAGAAGAATAGGCAAGAAACTCCAAGGACACTCTTTTAAAGCAAGATATTACAAAATCCTGGGTACATTATTCTTGTTGATTCTATATGTGAGAACAATGTTAAAAAAAATTAAATTGTTTATTTAAAAAACAATTCAAAATATAAGATTAAAAGTTTACCCTTGGTTTACCCAAAAAGTGCTCAACGCATAAAGAAGTTTTCACTTCAAAAAAATTATGATGGTTTACGTTTATACTATAATTTTCACGCCCTATAACGAAGGGCAGATCTAAATTCTTCGTATTAGCGTGTCGATGACAATCAAAATTTTCTAAATTGAGTCTGGCCAGAATTTAAAGATCTACATTTTTTAGGGTTCCGTACCTCAAAAGGAAAAAACGAAACGCAAGGATCTGGAACTCAGGTGTCTTTCGTCTATCACAGCCAATTTGCTCCATATCTTCCTGACAGATTAAGTTGAAATTTGGTAAGCTTATGAATTTCTATTACGGGCGTGTAACGTAAATATAAGAATTTTGAAATGGGGGTCACTTTTTGGGGCAAATATGTATATAAAAAAAAAGCTTTGCAAACTGTACCATGTGATATAATTATGTACGAGTAGTGCGGTCCATCCATTGTTTCCATTGAAGTTATGAAATAGATAATATGAAAATAGATGAAAATAATACAGAAAATAGTTATTTACGTATAAATTACAGGAAAACCTATAGGAAGTCTATGATAATAAAATATCATTGTAAATCTCTCAATATTGTGCGTGTGTTTTGTGTTTTTGCAACTACATGTTAAGTTTGTTCTTGGGAAGATCACCCCAACTACGGAATCCTTCATTGTGCGCGATCCGACATTCACTTGGCTGGTTTTTTTTATTAGCCTACATTGACGAAAAAAGATTAATACTTATTCATAAATAAATAAAAAACAGCTGTAGCCAACAGTACGCAGTATCGACATGTCGCAATTATACCATGACATCCTAGCACAATATCCCGGTATAAAAAAATTAACATCGAATAAATTAAGCTCCATTATCAAGTTGCAACATTTTATTGAAACACGAGAATATGCAACCACGCGAACAAGTCATTATGCAGACCTAGTAAAACCCCGTGGGCATCACCTTTACGCATCAATGGCGATATTAGAATTTGTGGTGACTGACTATCGCCGACTCAACTCCTCCAAATAACTATGTTTCTTTTAACCTTTGCAGTATTTCTTGTTCTGATAAGGTATTTCTTTTAAACATTTCACGTAGAATACTTATTTTATTTCGTACATTCTTTGTATTTATCTAAAGTTATTATCTATGTGTCTGTCTTCTAGAGAGCAATAATCTCGGATTTTTTTTAAAACCCTATCCCCCTCCAAAACAATCCTCCTATTCCAAAACAAGGTTTATCTTCAGACCCAGGTCTAAAACATGGAGCCATTATTGAATTTCGAACTTTATTCCGACCATGGTAAAGTGGCTAAACACAAAACTGACAACTTAGTAGCGAACTAAGTTTTCAGTTTTGTATAAAGAACGGTATTTCAATCACTGTTACGTTCTTATTACAAAAACTGGCTCAATTTTTTTTTTTTTTTGGGTGGGAAATTATCAAATAACTTCTCCCGCTCTGGGCTGAGCGGGAGGGCGTGTCAGACTTTTACTGACTAAACCCCACCCGTATTCCTTCATTTGCCTGTGTGCCAGGGCCACGATATCCCTTTCGAACAAACTCGCAACCCTGGCAGGCATTGGCCCTATCGGACCCCGTCAGTTGGTGCTGACAACTCTTTGAGGTGCGCGTGGAATACGACGCGCCGTCGCCCCGGGCCTGGTCCTTATTGGACGGTGAGCTACCCATCGCTCACCGTCCGCAGGCCCGCGCCTACGGTGGCCGGAAATCGGCTTGCGAGTCCCGACGCCCGGGGCGTCTCCTGCAGCGACTAGGGGCGCGAGGGCGCGAACCTTGCCTCTCCCTCACGCGTTCCGCCTCCTCATTCGCAAGCATTACTGCTTCGCAGAAGGAGGTGACGGCCTCCCATGCACTCTCGCTCCGAACCATGGCCTGAACCAGGGCCGGACGCGAGAGATCGCCGCCGCCGATCGCCTCCGTGAGGACACGGCGGTGCTCCGCCCAAGCTGGGCAGATCTCCACCGTATGCTCCACCGTGTCCTCCGGGCGATCCACACAGCGGTGACACCCGGGCGTTTCCTCCCGCTTTATCCTGAACAGGAACCTCCCCAAACAACCATATCCGGTGAGGTCCTGCGTCAGGCGGAAGGTGAGGACGCCGTGTCGCCTCTCTAGCCACTCCTCAAAGAGGGGACTTATCGCCAAAAAAAAAAACCTTTTAATAACAGGTAAATAAATCATTTTTGCGCAAAAAGTCATTATTTAGGTTCAAAGTAAAAAAAAAAAACATAAAAAATAAACAAATACCCCCTTATTCTAAAACAAGGTTTATTTTCAGACCCCAGACCCAGGTTTAAAACTAGGAGCCATTATTGAATTTCGAACTTTATTCCGACTATGGTAAAGTTCCTAAACACAAAACTGACAACTTAGTACTGAACTAAGTTTTTAGTTTTGTATAAAGAACGGTATTTCAATCACTATTACGTTCTTATTACAAAAACTGGACTGGACTGGCTTGTTTTGTAATAAGGCGGAAACAGTTTTGTCGTGGCACAAAAGTGGACATCATTAATTTTATGGTGGCAACACCAAATTCATGTGACACTCAAAATCACGTTCAAAAATGGTTAAAAATAAAAACGTTTCGTTATTGCTAGTGGCTTATTGTCTCATTTGGTTTTTGCATTACGTGACATCAACGTATTTATTTCAGTGTAAGTAGAAGTACAAAACGTATCAAACGTCAAAACTTCAAAAGTCAAAACATTCTTGGAAGTTGCGTATTTACTCGCAAAACAAACATGAATATTAATTATTGATTCTTTCAGAAAACGTGTAAATTAAAAATATAATGATGTCAGGTGTTAAATTGGAAGTCCTTTGGTCACCGATACACCACGACAAATTTATATTATGGGGTCCAGACATAACCCTATACGAAGTTTCTCGGATAAAAGAAATCGAGAAAAAAACAACATGTACGTACAAAATAACATATTTATTGAGTTTATGGTGAAAACAGGAAGAGCTCACGAGCGCTGTTATTTCTGTTAAAAATATTTAACAGCAAAATGCCATATCATATTGAATTCTTTGTTATCTTGTTGTTAACATTATTAGGGCCAAAGTTTATAAATATACTTAAGCGCATAACATGCTCATTAGTGTTCTGATGAGTACGTTTGTGAGGGTATTTTTAGCGCTACTTTCTAAATACAAGCAAATAAATACAGAATAAACTTGGCTCTCTATATGCAAGTGTAGTTCTATATTTTGTGGCATAAAAATGGTGTATAATTTTAAGGTGCTCACTTGTTCTCATGTTACTTCTATTGATAGACTATAGATATCTTATTCAAATAACATACGCTTTGTTTCCCTGAAGGGTAGAGGTGTACCTTTAGTACACCCACATTTCACCAGTTATGTTTAAGGCCCATGTAATAGGGCCTATTGCCATTAACCAGGTAAAAATCCAGACTCCGGGCTGCCTCTAAGACATTCTAGATAGAAAAACCCAATGATCATGCTCAGCAGTAGTGCTTGTGATAACTAGACCAATGATGCAGGACGATTATGTAAATAATATTACTTATATAAATAATGAATACTATGAAAGACACCTCTCACCTTTTAAAACATCTTTGAAAAGTAACTTTTTATTGACTTCCAGTCACTCCAATATCTTCAACCCGTGGTGCGACAGTTCTCGCATCTCAAAGTGCCAGTGGTGTCCGCTGTGTAGACATCAGTGCCATCCCGGAGCAGCCAGAGCCATTACTAGCACTGGGCAACGCTAGTGGAAGAGTTGCACTGACTACACTGAAGCAGACATATGACCCATTGGGTCTTGTTGGGAGAGAGTTTAGTAAGTATCAATATAGAAAAACATACATTCACATTCATCATTTATCATTCACATAAAATAAAAATCCTGATGATTTAATTAAAAAGATTTTCTATGGTTTTATATATTTTTACCTGGAAAGTTTTGGAGGAGCCCTTTGTCTAGCAGAGGGGCAGGATAGGCTGACAAAACAATTGGTATTCTTGAGGCCCGATGTCCACCAAAGCTGAGAGAAGAGAAATGAAATGAAATTGTTTATTCTGTAAATGGGATATTAGAATCACTTTTACACGTCATATAAAAAAATAAAAAATTTAGATGTAGCCAACATATCCTATCTGACTCCCCTGAGAAGAAATGGCGAAACAAACTCAGGGGTCAAAGTCTCTTTTAAAGTCCAGACATAATCTTGGTCATATCATGTGAGGACCATGTAGATCGTGTCTGAAATGGTCTTTTGAGGAAAGAACCACACAAATTTGAGTGGACCTGTCCAATCAGTGCAAGCATTTGTCAGTACTCGTGCAGCTCAACTCAGGACTTAAGGAGCTCAACGACTCGACGAACAATACCAAAGAAAGGACATTTTGGTAGGCCGCATAAAGCACTCAAAATGCCAGACCATCATTAAAACTAACTGGGAAAAAGAATTAAAAAGGAAAATATTTAAAGAAAAAGAAAAAAAATTACCCACATAGTGCTCACATTCACAATAAATTAAAGCAGTAAATATAATACTTTTCAAAGTAAACATTCATGTAATATTGTATATAATAATCTGCAATATCAATATGTATAATAGAGATGTCTCAATCAACCAAAAGTTTTGCCTTATTTTAACAACACACAGATGAGGTACCACACTAATATGAGCTGGTTGTTTATGAGCCAGAATTGCCAAATTGAAATTTTTAAAGGCCCTTTCTTCTTTCCCTTTGTGGAAAACAGGTCCCATTTTTCTTCCATCATTTTATTTTACAAAACTATCCTGATCAATTTGCTGAATATATCAAATTGCATTGGTTTTTAATGCCTCTCTTTTGGCCATGGCTTTTGGCCGTGTAAAGAATAGCACCACCCTATTTCTTCCCTTGGGTTTCGTAAAAGGCGACTATGGAACTTACTAGAGAATGGGCAGCAGCGTTCTCTATGCATTTTAAAACCATACTGCGATCGCCAACCCCCTGCCAAGCGTGGCGATTATGGCAAACCCCCCATTTGGGGGAGGCCTATGTCCAGCAGTGGACGTCTTTCGGCTGAAAGAATGATGATGATGACATTGGTTTTTTAATGTTTTCCCAGCTCCCCGCTACCCTCGGCTCTGCAACTCAGTGTCATGGAGCCACATGGAGACCAACATGCTGGCGGTGGCTATGGAGAAGCACCGCAGTGACCACTGCATACTGCTGTGGGATGTGTACCGGGGATCCACGCTGTCGGAAGAGGCTAAACGTAAATGAGTTTTGTATTTACAGAAATCACTTTTTCAATGAAAAGGCTTAGTTCTTATTATATTACTAACAATTTATACGAGTATTATATAGCTTGCATTACTTAAAAATTATATAATACTTACAATGCTAACTGGTTGAAAATATCATACACCTCAAAACTATACGTTAAAGTGTGATTTAGACTGCGGCGGTACTTCATGACATATTGTCATTCCGTTATCCGGTACTCCTTTTTTTGTGACAAAACTTGTTTGCTACAACAAATGTATTATCAACAAAACATTTCCCAACTTCTGTTTCTCCAACAGCTACAGACTCCATATCTTCGTCATCAGCGACAGAGCCCCCTCGTCCGCTGGCCGAGATGGGGCTTTCAGAGACAGCCCACTGCGTCACTTGGGCCAACTTCTCCAGCAGAACCCTCATTGCCTCGATGAACCTGAAGTACATCAAGATATTTGATCTTAGGGGTAAGAATATTATAAATGGATGGAAAAAATAACATTTTAACATTCATATCTGGGGTCATTCCAGTCACCAGAATTTTAGTAATTGTAACCCCCCTCCCTCCCCTTGTGAGCAAAGTTCTTACCCCTCCTATTCTTACGTAAAAATTGGTATATATTTTTTTATCTGTTATGGTTTCATTATTGTTAGTCATGCATGAGTTAGAAATAAGGAATTTATAGACTATAAAAAAAAAACCTTTATTGTAGATCTAGAGTAGTCCATAAGCTGTTAGTGGTTAGTAACAGATTGTGCTTATATGCTGTTAGTCACGGGCGTAGCCAGAGGGCGTTCAAACCGCCCCGAAACATTAAAAATATTACATTAATATTATATTGAAATAAGGAGAGGCGAGGAGTATAAATTATTACATAAATTTTGAAATTGCCGCGCTTCTGGAGCAAGTGGCTGTGCTTGTGATAATTATGTTGATTCAAAAGATGTTAAACATCATAAAACTAAGGAGATGTTCGTCGAGTACATTCCAACTGTTGACGACACAGGATCCGGCCTCCCAAATCTTATAACTACAGCCATGAAAAAGCATGGACTTGAATGTTCCCACATGGTTGGTCAGGGTTACGACGGGGCTGCAGCTATGAGTATTTGCACGGTGCCCATAGGCGTATGTTGTTAAGCCAAATATTATTTTTCATGAATATTAATTTCATTTCATGCACATTTTTGGTGCTTTATTTTCATGAACCGCCACCGATACTAAGGCCCGTATTACAGAACCTCACTCAATACTCAAGCATTACTTAAAACTAGATTCAAGCCATTTGATTGGTTGAAACTAGTTTTAAGTAATGCTTGAGTATTGAGTAACCTTCTGTAATACGGGACTAAAACTTGGCTACGCTCGTGATGTTAGTGTTATCAGTACTTAATTTCATTTCATGACTTTAGCATGGTCCTATAGATAGCTACGGTACTACGCAGCGAGTAGCGCGTTTCAAACCCGATGACGTATACTGACTCATAAATGATGGATGCACTGCATAACCATTACGTCCGCAGTCTTTGGAGGGTTAGTCAGTAGTGTTCTAAAAAAGCAGAATTCGCAGAATAATATTGAATATGTGAAACTTGAGAAGTTTCACATAATCATATGAGGTCCTCAGGGACCAAATTGTTTTGTGCAATTTTTTGTATCTACTATTTCCTTGTCCTGTCAAAGACATACTTAATTATTTTCCGGTTAAATAATATTCTATACTTGAAAACCCAATCATAAATCATTTACATGTATTTCCACTTAATCGACTACTACTTTACACTATCTAGTTTAGCGTTACGTAGTTTACATTGATTTTTGATTAACGGTTGTAATAAAAAGGTACAAATTTTTCTGTCGCAATGGAACTTGAAGTTTGTCGTGTTTGATGTCGTGATATTGAGTTTTACCCAAAACTTGACAATATTAACTGAGAATCTGAATGAATAAAGGTTATATCTTTTTCCATTGTAAGCATATTCTTTCGTTCGATCATAACTCGCAGACTTATCAAACAAGGCGGTGAGTATGACAACCACTCGGTACTGCTACGGCGTGTGCGCGGAGCCGTGCGGCGGGTACCAGCTCGCGTCGCGCGCGGAGGGCGTGGCGTGCGTGTGGGACGCGCGCGCGCTGCACCGGCCGCTGCTCACCATGCAGCACCCCCGGCCGCTGGCGCAGCTGCAGTGGTGCCCCACTAGGTAAATCTATATTTATTCATAAATATTTGGTGGAAAAGTAAAGGGTTAGGGTTTAGAAGACAATCGATTAGTCAGTCAGAAACTTCTTTCAAGTTATTTATTTTGTCAATTCCTTGTTTCCAATTGATGTCGATTATATACTAAAAAGTTGATTTCAGAACGACCTAATTAGTTATTGATATAAATGTCGTAAAAATGTTCAAAGTTGTAAAGTAAACTGAACTTTATGTGTAGGTGCACACATACTTGTTTACACACTTGAAAACTAAATTAATCGCGAACGCAGTTCATTTGTAGGGATCAGAAGAACGTTCTAATCATTATCGTATCGTTGTTTCTTTGCCTAGACGTAATTTACTGGTGTCACTACAGCGTGACTCAAGCACTCTTCGTATCCACGACATACAGCAGGCCAACAGTGACAGTAAAGTTACCATTTCCGACAGCATGGTGAGTTCATTGACAAATCTATTGTTATTATGTATTTTATTTTATTTATTTATTTGGGACAAAAAACAGTTATATGAAGGCAGAGGGTCCAACATCTTAAATGAAAATAAGAGATATAGCAAAGTCAACTTTTATTTCCACAACTTATTAATTCACTGTAATAATAGTTTAATTCAGACTACAGTATCTAAGCGCTACAACCGTGCAACATAGTCTCATCAAACAGTGTCTAAAAAGATAACGATGCTATTAATGTTCGTTCATCCTGACTAGCAATCTAGTCCAGTTCATCCCTTCAGGGTTTGCTTATAATTCTGGACCGCTCGACAATGAGCCTTCAGGACTTATACTAGCATACTGGTCCGGTTCATCCCTTCAGTTTGCTATTACTTCTGGTCCGCTCGTTATTGAGCCTTCAGGGATTAGCAATCTGGTCCGGTTCACCCCTTCAGACTTTGCTACTAATTCTGGACCGCTCGTCATTGAGCCTTCAGAACTTATCTTATATTTTTTTCTCATTAATTTTTTTGCTTATATTTTATTGGTCCGGCCATTAACACTGAATGACTCAGCAAAACTATTATCCCCTGGACCAGTCATTGCCGACTACACAGGATCACCTCTTGCTAATTATTATTATTATGACTGCTTTAGTAATAATAGCAATTCACAGACATTGTATCACGAATACTCGACATAGGATTGCTATTCACAGACATTGTATCACTATTAATCGATGCCGGATTGCTATTCACAGACATTGTATCACTATTAATTGATGCCGGATTGCTATTCACAGAAATTGTATCACTATTAATCCATATAGGATTGCTATTCACAGACATAGTATCACTAATCGCCAAAGTTATATTGCTGTTAGGCATGGCATTATTCTCTTGACTTGTTTCGTGAACAAGGATATCGTCATCATCACTGCCCGCCGTCACGTCATCGTAATTTTCCATGATATGATATCTGCCAGATTTTTTTTGACCACGATGACTTTATTTCTCCCATTAATATTTCAAAAAAACGTTCTGGCTATTTTCTTACACGGTACAAAAGAAATCTTAAACGCAGAATTTTCATACGATCGCCCGTGATCAGTCATTATTCATTTCGGGACACCAAACAAATGAACTGGATTTTATCTGCCTCAAAAATACGAAATTTGTATAACGCTTGTAAACACCCGACTAGTCTAACTTTAAGGTAGTTTTTATCATAGCTATTGTACGAACGACAACCCTTAACCCCTTATGTTACGCGTTTTTAACGCGATTATCTTAATCGGGCATGGCGCACTAACGCGACCACCAACATGAATTTTAGCCAACATGATCGCCTGTGGTGCCAAGTAATAGTGGTTTCTTTAATTTAGAAAAACTTGGATAATAATTTATCCTGTAATATATCCATCCGGTTTTCTTCCGGCAATACACCGTGAATTATTTCAAGCTTGTGGTTTTGTACCATGGTTGGACATTTAATTTGTAATGAGCACGCTACGTTCCTCCCATCTATACCTTTAAGGATCACTTGTTCATGAAATTGCTCACCATTAACAAGATTTCAATTACTATGTTCTATGCGGCATTCTGATCCCGAGTCAAATATAACAGGGAAATCTGTACCTCCTATGTGTCACTCCACCAGCTGCTCTGGAGCACAGGTTCACTTGATTGGTGCTGGCGCTCGGAGTGGAGCCATTGTTCTTTCAGCGCTTGGGGCAGGTGTTGGCCATATATTCGTGCTTACTGCAAACATAGCACGTTACGGCTGGTTTCAGTTGTTCAGTTTTGGGACGAATTTTATCATCACATTGAGATTGAGACAAAACTGAAATGGTAAATCCCGTTACCAATTTTCTGACCAATTTGCTTCTGGAATCTTCTCAATGGGTTGCCATAGACACATACCTGCTTTAGCTGCAGTTTTCTTATTATCAATCTGAAGGTAGTTTCCTGGCACCGCTCCTTTTTTTTAATATTCATACCAACAACCAATTATCCAACCCGAACATATCACGCTTCCTCTATGCAGGCGACCTTGTCCCAAGCTGGTGGCTTACTCAACACTCAAACTCAAAGCATTTATTTCAATTAAACCAGTTACAGGCACTTTTGAATTGTCAAGAAGTCGGTCAGTTACAAATATGAAGCTAGTTGCCCATTCCAAATAGTAGGTTCCTATGGAGAAGAACGGGCAAGAAACTCTTCTTTTAAATTAAAACATTGATACAAAGTAGGGTACCACTTGAGAAGGTTGAGGTCCGTATCACCTCGCTAAATCACTCAAGTCCAATCCGAGCCAAACCCAGCCTTACATATTTTATCTCCGCAATAGAGACTCGCGCCGCAAACTTGACACCGTTTGAGGTGGGGTGTCCATCGAGCACTCGTCTGATCTAAGTGGGGTGGTTTGCCTACCATTATGCGTACCACCAGGCTGGCACAATTTTTTTTCTGCAGGTGAATTTGCGTGCCCCGTGTGGAGTCGTTCTGCCCATTCAAAATCAGCGGACACAGCTTTGAATGAAACGTCACGTCGACGACCCTCACTGGTTGCCTAAAACCAACTCCGGTACAAATACTGGATCCACTAGCAGGAATAGTGGCACCAGCAGTTCGCAGAGTGGTGGCAAGCTCTAGCGGAAGAGCCAAAATGGTATCCGACACACGACACCCTTTGCACGACAACATCCTCGTGCCACAAAGGCTGAAAAGCCAAAATAGTTTTTTGCTTTTTTTTAAGTATGTCGTCCCACTCACTGGCGAGCATTCAAAAGAAAGACTAAAGCTGTGGCGAGACAGTGCTGCCATACTCAAACAATTCGTCCCACTTGCTATAGATTTCCCACCCGGAAATGAGTTGCCTCGACCACCCTTTAAGTATTTAAACAGACTTCGAACCCTGGTTGGCCGAAGCAAGGAAAACCTGTTCAGGTGGAGATTCATAGACTACTCCGCGTTGGAGTGTAAATATGATGCTGTTCTGCAAAAGATGGGACACTTAGTATCATCTCTTGCATGCCCTGTCAGCTGCACGTTACAGGAAACGATGGACGCTAGTGATGGTGCCAAACACGTAGTCGAATTCTGGGCTGAGTTAATTTAGATTGCCATCGACACGCTTAGATGAAGAAGAAGAATTTTGGAAATCAGCATGCCCTTGATTGTTGCCCAAGAGATCTTGTCAGGTTGTATCTTGGTAAGATACATAGCGGCACGGCCCTTTAGGAAATCAGTAATCGCCAACATCAAGCCTACACCCTCCAATTTCCTTTTATCAACTTTGGGTGGGAAAATATCAAATAATGTGGCGTGAGAGGCGTGTCAGACTTTTACGACTCAAACCCACCCGTGTTCCTTCCGTTGCCTGTGTGACAGGGCCACGATATCCCTTTCAGACAAACTCGCAACCCTGGCAGGCATTGGTCCTAACGGACCCCGTCAGTTGGTGCTGACATCTCTTTGAGGCGCGCGTGGAACACAACGCGCCGTCGACCCGGGCCTGGTCCTTATCGAACGACGAGCTACCCATAGCTCACCGTCCGCAAGCCCGCGCCTACGGTGGCCGGAAATCGGCTTGTGACTCCCGACGCCCGGGGCATCTCCTGCGGCAACTAGGGGCGAGAGGGCCCGAACCTTGCTTCTCCCTCACGCGTTCCGCCTCCTCCTCCTCGGTGGAAGGTGAGGACGCCGTGGCGCCTCTCTAGCCACTCCTCAAAGAGGCGACTTAAAGCCACAATGGTGGCGTGCCCACTGAGTGCATACCAATTAATAATATCGAATTCTGGTTTATCAAGACCAAAAGCAACGAGCATAGCTTTGCTTGGAGTAGCTTTACAAGTAGTCATGGCATCTGCAATTTTTTTTAAATATAGCGTCCATGCCAGCAATGACTGTGGATATAATTAGTGGACGGTGGATCTTATCCCACTTCTGATGAAGGCAAAGGGTCCAACATCTTAAATGAAAATAAGAGATATAGCAAAGTCAACTTTTATTTCCACAACTTATTAATTCACTGTAATAATAGTTTAATTCAGACTACAGTATCTAAGCGCTACAACATGTGCACCGGGCTGAGCCTGCGACAAGAATGATCCCCTCCTTGCTGCGCGCTCGCTTATGTAGAGCGGCTCAAGTAGTGGGGAGAGTGGGAAGGCCTAAGTGACGCATTGCAGTGCGTCACTCGGCCCGTTGCACGTGCTGTTTACAATGGTGACGCCGACATATACATTACAGCATTTACAAAAAGTCGTTTTAGTACAGTCGAATAAACGTATAACCCACACTATTGTCCACGAAATGGTATCGGTGTATGAAAACGAACGCATATTTAAAACCATTTTTTTTTTACGTAATTTAGAAGAAAAACCTACGAATTGAAAGAAGCGAATGACAAGAGCATCCATCTTAAAGGCGACTTGCAAGAGATTGTGAAACCATTTTTGTATTATTGTTTATTATTTATAATTAAACAACCTTGCGGCGCCATGAGAAAGGGATTGTCAATACTTCATAATAGTGGTCCCAATATAACTCCCCGTGGCATTCCACTCGAAATTGACGTCTTATCGTATACTTAATTAGAAGTAAATGCTTGCTATACTGAAGTTCAATGTCTGAAGTTGATTTACCCCTAAATCTATCAGTATTTAGTTATTGTACTTCAGTGTTACTAGGAATTCTAACAGTATCAAATGCTTTACTAAAGTCAGCGAGAACCTTATTTCGCTGGGTAAGAGGGCCAAAACTGGTCCATATCGAATCGTAAAACATTATATTATACAGATGGCTGCCCCAGCAGTGGAAGCTGAGCTTGAGGAGCAATACTCCCGCGGGCCTAGCGTTATAGAGCGAGACGTGTGTGTGAGCAGCGCGCCAGGGTCGCCACTCGTCGCCTTCGGCTGGCATCCCTCACACGAGGGAAGGCTGCTGGCTGTTTGTGCTACAGGTAAGCAGTGGAATCCAATACACTGTACATAATGATTACTCAGAACCACAAAAAAAAAAACCCGGCCAAGTACGTGTCGGACCACGCACAATGAAGGGTTCGCGGTTGCGTTCTGGTGGCACTTGACCGCGAAAGCGGCGGAATACCACATCCTGAGGCCAAAAGCTTTCTTCCATCAGCTGAGGCAGGTAACACGTTGGTATGCGCACCACAAACGCCTTAAAGTTGACGTTGCGATGCGACTCCAGCAGCTGCACTCTCGGCGCGTACTTCAGCCTTTGTCGCACGTACTTCACGATGTCTTCCGCGTCGGTGGTGTAGTGGAGACGGGAAATATACACCGGAGTATTCGGCTTCGCAGCACGCAGTTTTTCGTTTGGCTCCGCAGGAGCCTTGCCGCAGCGGTTCTTACAGCTACTCTGTCGGCGCTTCCTCCTTTGCCCCGTCACAAAGCCGTCATTATCAGCCCGGTTCGTTTCCTTGATAGCCATGAGCTTTGCGGGGGGAACATTAGGGGCGCTCACAGTGACCAATGGGTCAGATGGTCGACTATGCGCCAAGAATTAGTATAACTACCGTCGGAGGCGCTGTGCCCCGACTTTGCACGCGTGGAATTTACATGTCAAGACGGTATTCTGTTCACGACACGTTGTGCACAAGAGCTGAGTAGTGGCCTAACAAAAGTACTCGGCTTGCATGAACTCTAGACAGCATCTCATTAGTATTATTAATAAGTTCTTTTTGTATATTTATATACTATATAGGTTTTATAGCCTATCTGGAATAGTGTACCTTACAAATGGTGAAAGAATTTTTCAAATAGGAGCTGTGTTTCCGGAGCTCACCCTCCACGTATACAGAAACTCACAAAATTCGGTCCCTCTTTATAATATTAGTATAAACTCCAAAAGTAACTATAGACAGTCCCAAAAACGCCTGTCCGTCACCATTTCCTAGAGTGTTTGCTGGAAAGAAGATGTAGAGCAACAAACTACCCAGTAGCTCGTGTGTCTGTTAAATATAAACTGAAAAGTGACTGTTAAAGTATGATAATAATCTTCAAAACTGTTGCTATCTCTCTCAGGAGCCCTAGTAGATTACACAGTTTGCGAGCGAGTGACAGTATCGTGGGGCGGCGGCGGCTCCCTAGTGTGGACGGGAGGGGGCGGAGCCCTGCGCATGATGAACGACGACTTCTACGGCGCTATCAGGGACATCTCCTTCGTCATGAAGAAGAGAGCTCAGACTGATTATGGACTTAAGGTCAGTATCACCATAGACCACAAGAATGCCAGTTATCACTGACAATAGGCAAAACCTAAATGAGTGCCTAAAGAAAATCCAGCAGCGCTTTTTTTAGGTGTCGCCTAGTGTTAGTGAAAACCTCTAAAAGGTCACAAAGTGAAGTTAAGAGTTGGTTGCGAAACATATTTGAAGTCCAAAACTAGCCTGTAATATTAAGGTTAAATAGTCTAGAGTAGTGTGCTGCCCTTTGTTTTAATCCGTGTGCGAAGAATTTCGTAACAGTAGCACGTTTGGTTGCAGCCCGATTTATGGCAGAACGCAGACTTAGCAGATGATGACTCACTCAGTGGTCTATGGCATTTTCTGGCACTCAGCAAATCACTCGTCGAAGATGGTAAGACTTTATGTTTTATTTTGATAATTTACTTAGACTTTTCTAGCTCCCATTCCCGAAATTATGTTTTTGAGATATAATTATCACACTATTGTATTTCACTCTACATTTATTCTTGCAAACTTGTGTGTACTGAACTTTGGATACTGCATTTTTAAATAATCTGAGGGCCTAAAATGGACGCTTTGGCAGAATCATAATATGATCTGCGTACAACTCATATCCCGCAATTTATCTGTTTGACAGTTTTGTATGGAGTTTCGTAAAATGGTCCACAAATTATGAATTGCTATGGTGAAGTCTAATGTCAAATAGCAGCTGTCAAACAGATGAATTGCAGGATGTATGAATTGTACGCAATAATTATTATGATTCTGCCAAAGCGTCCATTTTAAGCACCCTGATTCTAATTCGTAAAACTTGCTTGTGTTAAGCTATCACATTTTTTCTTGAATTTGAGCGTTTTCTCGAGTTTTGATGTGTGCATATGGTTTAGATATAAAAAAAAAAAAATGCCCGAGCAAGTTTGATTATTTATCTTGGGAGCGCTTTAAATTAATATTTCAATTTGTATACATAAATAAGTAAAAACCTTGTCTCTGCCAAGGATGTTTAATAAAATTTTATTTTTGGGTATCTTTTGATGCTTTGTTACACCGAAGATAACATAATTTAAAAATGTATAAAAATGTCCATGGTACTACTGTATCTTATACTTGGGAGCGCTTTAATCAATTTATTATATTTCATACAGTAATACACCAAAAATAATTCTGTAAAACAGAGAGTTACTGATAATTTTTCGTCCGAAATTTTGTTTTTTATCTACGAATATATATTATAATCCAAATTCAAACAAAAACTATTTAATAACTAAGGTAACGATGTTACGTTATTTGAAAAAATTTTTTTTTGCCTATTTAAAAGTAAAATAACGGCGTAAATCAACGGCGAAATAAGCTATATTTTCGAGAGCGCAAAAGTGATGAAACTATTAACGGGTGCTGAGACTGACACGAATGGTTTATCACCACGAAAACTGTACTTTTATAGTTACACAGACTTAATGTTTCGATTATTTCACGCTTTCTCACAATTAGATAATATTTTTTTGATTTTTTTTGTGATAGCATCCTTGAAGTTATGACTAAAATGGCGAATTTGTTAATGTTACGTACCAGGTTGTATCCGCAACAGTCCGTGGAAGCACCCCGGCGTGCGTACGGTGCTGCGCTCAGTGGGTGACGGCGGGTACCGGTCAGAGATCGTGCCCTCTCTTCTACCAGACCTACCCAATAGAAGAGTTACTATTTATAGGTAAGTGACGCCGACTGATCATGATTGTCTGTTGTTTATATTAAGGTTTCTAGTTGCTCGACTTATGTTTAAAGTTCCGTACCAAAATGGTAAAGGAACCCTTATGGTGAGACTAAGTCTGTCGGTCTGTCACATCTGGATATCTCAAGAACTGCTAATGCTATCAACTTGAAATTTAGAACAGTTTTAGATGACGTTTGCCAAACTATTTTGCAAACAAGAAAGAAATTGAAAAATATATTATATATCTTTTTTGCAAAAGGGACTGAAAGGGGGTCTTAAAAATTTGAAGTGGCGCTACTAGGGCATGTAACGATATGTAGTATGATATGTAGGTAACGATTACAGGAAAAATAAAACGATGTCTCTAAATATCACAGTTTTTCAGAAATCATCAACATCATTTATACGTACGGAACCTTCGGTGCGCGAATCCGACTCGCTCTTGACCGTTTTTTTTTTATTTCCATTTAGAACTCAAAAATTGGGAGGTTCATTATCTTGACGCGATTTATCGATTTCTCGAGTTCTCGGCATTTTTCTCTTCTCGAGTAAAGCCAGATTTCCCGGGAATTCTCGCTTCAAGAAGTTTCGACCAGAACCCCTAGTCTATGTATATTGTTTGAATGTAGCTTTATTTCTACTAAACTAATTCAGCTAGATTAGTGTACACTGTACAGTCAAGCATTTTATATTTTTTTCAGTTTTAAAATAGCTTCCTCTATCAAGTTAGGACAAATCAATTAGTAAGTATTCACCTTTTACCAATGTCGAATCTATGACACATCTTTTTTTTTTATTAAACTCGCTACCCTGGCAGGAACCTAACACACCTAAAACCTTTTTAATGGCCTGGCCATTTTATGAAATATATATAAAAAATAATAGTTTGATTGTCACTGACAGACAGTGACTATACATTTAATGTAATATCTTTTGAAAATGTAATTAATTCTAATTCTAACATTAATGAACATTTTGTAATCTGGTCTAAATTTGATAAGGGTGTATTCGTGAAATAAAAATGATTTGATTTGATTTTGTGATTAGGACGAGACCAAAAACAAATTAAACCAGTGTGCGTGTGCACATGCATGTGTACGAGACAAATAGTGCTGTGCTCACTAGCTGCCTCAACGTCAATTATCGATATAGATTGCAGTGTCTTCGTATATATAAGGTCAAATTAAATTAGCTAGCGAAACCCCGCAGATGTGTTGGGTATCGATATCTAAATACGATAAAACGAAAAAAAACATTGTATTTTTTTTGGGGTCAACGAATAGTTACTTGAAGTATGAGTTTCAAAATCAGTTTTTTTCTGTGTAAACAAAAACATAACTATTTCAAGTAACTTTACTGCCAGTGGTCATTGACACCAGAAAAAAAAAACATAAATCTTATTTTTTTTTGTTTTATCGTATTTAGATATCGATACCAACACGTACACGGAGTTTCGCTAGCTAATTAAATTTGACCCTGTATAAGCAGATTAGGATAAAGTGAATACCTATCTTAATTTTTAAAGGAACAAAAATAAAGCTTCAAACAAAACGTGTTGGATTTGTAATTTCCTTCAAAGAGAACTAATTTATTGTAAATAAATGTCGTAAGCTTTCCTTGGAAGTGGGGTTTGCAAATTTGCTTCATACTTTATTCTATTAATAAAATAATGTTCGATTATTAGTTTTGTTAATAGGTGTAAATGAGGTGATAAGGCAACGGTGCAGTTTAAAATGTAGTGACAAAAATAAATAAAAACGGTCAAGAGCGAGTCGGACTCGCGCACCGAGGGTTCCGTACGTATATATGATGTTGATGATTTCTGAAGAACTGTGCTATTTAGAGACATCGTTTTATTTTTCCTGTAATCGTTACATACACTTCTACCACATAGAATCATTTCAGATTTTGATTTATGCAAACTTCGGAGATTAGAGGGGGGACCGGTATTTTTTTACATTTTCCATCAAAAGTTGGAAACTAAGAGCCATAAAAAATAAATATGTTTGAGAATTTGGAAACAGCGCTCTTTCATATGATACCCCACATGTCCTAGTAGCGCCACTTAAAATTTTTAATACCCCCTTTCAGTCCCTTTTGCAAAAAATATTTTTTTTTTATTTCTTTCTTGTTTGCAAAATAGTTGGGTAAATGTCATCTAAAACTATTCTAAATTTCAAGTTGATAGCATTAGTAGTTCTTGAGACATCCAGGTGTGACAGACAGACAGACAGACCGACTTAGTCTCACCATAAGGGTTCCTTTTTACCATTTTGGTACGGAACCCTAAAAAGTATGCTTAGATGGTTTGGCCATGATGAGAGGATGAGTGAAAGGCGACTAACAAAAGGTATTTATAAAGCAGAGGTGAGTGGAAACGCCGGGAGGGGACGCCTTAGAAGGACATATAGTGACCAAATTGGTGATGTTCTTCAGAAAGGTCAGGTGCGTAGTACTCGCAACCGGCGAGCGTGTATGGCTAGATGTATGAACGTATACTCCATTTGAAATAAGATTAGACATTTAAATAAACCTTTTTTACAGTCCGTTCAATCGATTTTGACTTCTATTACGTTGGTGGCATGAACAATGACAGCTGTAATAAACAGTTGGTCTTGTAACCACGTTTTTGCTTTTAATGCCATCCTTATGCCTAAGGAATAGAAGTCAAAATGGGTTGAACGGACTGTACACAAGTTTATTTAAATGTCTAATCTTATTTCAAATGGAGTATTAGGTGAAACAAAAGGAGTATGTAAGGAGCGTAGCAGGTGGCGTTCTATAGTTTCTGCCTGCCCCCGTGGGAAGAAGGCGTATGTATGTATATGCTTGTATAATGCTGGCGAATCATGCATGTGAATGTCAAGCAAGCGTGTCAAAAAGTTTTTACAGGACACAAGACAATCGTTTACCATTTATCGAAACATATTATCAACCACTAATCCCAGCAATTCGGGTCATTAAAAATCTTCACGTCAAAATTGATTTATTCACATGTAATTTAAGTGAATTCACAGGGTTATTGTTTTCTTTATGATATATCTAATGTAGATTATTGTAGTATGTTATGTTTTTTTTATTGTTATGTTATTGTGTCGTAACAGGTATGTTATACATAAAAGTTAAAGTTCGTAATCGTTTAAAATAGTAAATAATGTATATAAAAACAATATAATTATAAGAGACCCCACTATCGCTGTAGGTGATGAACTTCTAGTGGTGGTTATAAGGGAGAGATAAAATTTATCTCTCCCTTGATAACTACGAGTAGAAGTTGAAAAAGAAAAAAAAACTGGTCAAGAGCGAGTCGGACTCGCGCACCGAGGGTTCCGTACGTATATATGATGTTGATGATTTCTGAAAAACTGTGCTATTTAGAGACATCGTTTTATTTTTCCTGTAATCTTTACATAAACTTCTATCACATAGAATAATTTCAGATTTTTATCTATGCAAACGAAAATAATATATATTTATTTAATAAATAAATATTATTTTCGTTTCTAAACATTAACATTTTCTTTTTTATATCTTTTCGGAAAACTCGTTCAGACTGTATACATATCTCATAAACATCTTGAGATTTATACATGAGGCCACCTGCGTCCTCCACGTACGCATGTACCTTCTTTGGTTTCACCGTAAAGTATAGTCGCGCACGGCTCGCATATAATTTTCTTTGCAATTTTTTACACTAATGCACTAGTCGTGCGAAGCCATTGATAAAAAAAAGCAACGTCATGTTATCGATAGTGGCGACGTATTGTGTCAATCTCTAGATCTAAAAAGTGACGTTAGGAAAAGCAGGAATTTACGCATTTGTTATTATTTTAAATACAATTCTTATGCATTTCGAGGAGGAATGTGATAAAATGCGATAATTTTCCGTATCCATTTGTGTAAAAAAAATCGTAATCGTGTGTTATCATGATTTGTTACTTATGTTAGTGTATGTCTGGTGTCGCAGGAGTGCAGAGCGCACGCGCGCGCTGCAGCTGTGCGGCTGGGGCTGGGGCTGGGAGAACGCGCTGGCCGGCGTGGAGCGCGCCGAGGCCGAGGGCACGCCCTGCCGCGCCGCCGCGCTCGCCGCCTTCCAGCTGCGCGTGCGCGCCGCGCTCGACGTGCTGGCGCGCGCGCACGAGCCCATGCTGCGCGTAGTGGCACTCGCGCTCGCAGGTACATCCCGAGAAGGGACCAGAACACGCACAAAATGGCTTAGACCATTGCTTTCGTTGTTTCGTCCTGTTTCAGTAAAAAAACCTTTTTATGACGCAGGAAACCCTTAATAACCTCTTTCAAATGAGTAACCTGTCCAATAAATGTCGCCAGGTCTCTCAGACGAGCGCCTGTGGCGCGAGGCCCTGGCGGGCGCGGCGCCGGCGCTGCCGGACCCGTACCTGCGCGCGCTGCTGCGCTTCCTGGCGGCCTCGGCGCCGGCGCACCCGCAGCTCCACCAGGCGCCCGCACATCATCCGGATCTAGCTGCTGTACTTGTGAGTTTACGCAATACTCAATACATAGTATTAACGTCCAGTATCACAGACAGATTCAGACTGTAGTTCGAATCCAAAACATTTAATTAATATATTAAAAGATTCCGCGACTGCTTGCCTATTTTATAAATGATCATCATCATCTCAGCCCGGAATCACCCACCACTTGGTTTAAGTCCTTTTGTAGCCACAGCCTCCACAGTTATATGCGACCCTGGTCCGGGTATTATCTGCCACCTGTTTTTTTGGATGGGAAGTTATCAAATAACTTCTCCTGCTCTGGGTGGAGCGGGATGGCGTGTCAGACTTTTATTGACTAAACCCACCCTCCTTCAGTTATATGCCTGTGTGCCAGGGCCACGATGTCCCTTTCGGACAAACTCGCAACCCTAGCAGGCATTGGCCCTATTATATATTATTTCACAATCTGAAGGCTTTTGAAATAAATTCCTAATCCATCGCTTCATATGTTTGAAAAATTCGTCTTCTCGACAACGCAAATAACGCAATGAATGTAGTTGAATTGTCAAAATGAAAGCCATTGCATCGAAAGTGTGTTACGCAATAACCCCACTGTATTCTTAAATTACTTAAAGCCCCGGTCAAGCCCCGCCGACGCACACGTGGAGCACACGTGCGTCAGCGGGGCTTGACCGGACCGGGGTTCTTGTTGTCTATTTATTATTTGTCATATTTTAAAATGTGTGTGTGTGAAATATGTGAAAAAATAATGTAAACACGCACGATTACAGCAAAAGTTTGGATATTTAAAATTGTTCTTATAATTTTTTATATAATTTTTTTATCTTATAATTGGTTTTGTTCTTATAATTTTATTTGTTGTGTTTCACTAACATAGGTCTTAAGCATTTACTAACACAATTATGGATGTCTTTTATGGTCTGAAATAAACTGATTATATATATACATATAATAAATATTTATATAATTAATTAGGATGACTTATGTCGTAATTCATTCATCCGTGTGGTACCGGACGTAAAGAATAGCACCACCCTATTTCTTCCCGTGTGTGTCTTAAAAGGCGACTAAGGGACTTACTAGAGAATAGGCAGCAGCGTTCTCTATGCATTTTAACAGCATACTGCGATCGCCAACCCACCTGCCAAGCGTGGCGATTATGGCAAACCCCCCTTTGGGGGAGGCCTATGTCCAGCAGTGGACGTCTTTCGGCTGAAATGATGACGATACTGATGATGTCGTAATTCTGGGGTCCACTTAAATCCAGTACGGAGCGGCGTAGGTTTGTCCCAATCGGGGGCGCTTCCGAACTGTATGATTAATTTAAACAAAATCAAGTAATAACATAATGATTTTCTTAAAGAACGAGACTGAAATGCGGTTAGAGGACCGCGTGGCGTTCGCGTGCATCTTCCTCACAGACGCGAAGTTGCACGAGTACATCCGACAGACGTGCGACTCGCTCGTCGAGCAAGGAGACTTGTCCGGAATACTACTCACTGGTAAGTTAGGTTTCTGTGCCTTAGCTAGAACTTAGCCGAATTTCGGTGATGAGGGGAGCCAGCCGCTGCAAGTAACGATAGCATCACCATCCATACCTGTTAGGGCTTTCAGTCTCGATGTATCACTGAGTCCCAGGAAAAAAAAACCAGACTCGATGTGGTCTCGAAATTCCCGAGGAAAACGAGACTTTCGAGACTATTTCAAAACTAGGTTTCTTACTTATAGGATATGCAATTAGGCAATCAAAACAAGATATTTCCATCAAGTAGTTTATTAAACAAACGCTAATTAAATAAAAAAAATATATATTGAATGAAGTTTTTTAATTTTTGTAGTGGGCACGTAAAAAACAAAGGGCGTTTAATGTGGTTTCAGACAGAGGACCTAATTTTAATACAAAAGTAACCCGCGTTAGAAAAAAACAGCGCGAAAAAAAAAGCTCTCTGCTTCTATACTAGTGATTAATCTCACATTCCAGCTGTTCTTCTGTAGTTAAACTTGTGAGCTCCGCAATCGTCGCATCATTTGAAAGACTGGTATTTGTGGTATACCTAATTGTCAGTTGTGGATTTATTTAACCTTTCGTTCGTACAATTATTTTAGAGACACTGTAATTTTGTCGTTGCTTAATATTTAAAAGGCGGTTGTATCATCAAGCTTCTTTTCAAAAAACTAAGAAGGGCATGTGCAAGTATTGTAGGATACTTGCCTCAATCAGTCTATTTTCCTTAATACGGTCATTCAATCTCCACAGATAATACTAAGCTTTACTCCCATAACAAAAAATACTATTGGTTTAGTAGATTATTTCATACTATTAAGTATGTGACTCAAGTCTCAAAAGTCTCGTTATTCCCGAGACCGAAAATGTCAGTCTCGAGTCTCGAAAATACCAAAAAATCGTCGAGACTCTCGAAATTTTCGAGACCAAGATTCCCGGGATGAAAGCCTTAATACCCGTAGGCCACGTTAAATGAGTGAACACAGGTTCATCCTGTGTTTGATGCCAAGGGTCGTAGTCCCGTCAAATGAAAGGATTTACTGAGAGATCATAGAGTATATCTGTAATGTAATAATTTAATCTATGAGAGAGTTGGCCTATTGTACGGACTAGGTTGCTTTGCATAATCTTTATGATACCTATAAGAGCAAAGCCTTAATAGGTCGGTACTTGTATGATTGAGCTAGAAGCTGTTAAGTCGTTCATCTCACGGACTAGCTATAGCGACTCCAAGTTATTGTTATAGTCTCATTACAGGAGAAAACACCAATACAACTAGATCCGAGCCTGGTTGTATTGGTGTGGATGCCCAAGTCTTTGGGGAAGTTATGTGGCCCGCCACATTATTTATTGTGCACCTTTAAGTTATGTAGGTATGTTGCAATAAATATTATTTTGTGTAAGAAGGTACTTGTTTAATTGAATCTTTCCCTAACAGCTTATACCCTATAAATTTACTTTAGCACGGTGGTGAGTGGTACAACCACAAATAGAAACATCAACATCAAGTTTTCTAATCATCCCTGTACTCACTCCATAGAAAAATCGGGTTCCAGTAGAAACAACATCAATTGGCAACAAGGATTTGAATATGGAATAGTTGTGTTAGATGTTCTAACAATAAGGTGTCGTTGTCCACAGGTGCTAGCTCGGAAGGTATAGCGCTGCTGCAGCGCTGGGTGGAGAACACGGGCGACGTGCAGTCTGTCGCGCTGGTGGGAGCCAGGTGCTTCACTGCCGAGCTGCTGCGGGAGCCGCGCACCCGGAACTGGCTGGACAGGTAGGACAGCAGTGCTGAAGGTGTAGCGTTGGTGCAGAACACGGGCGACGTGCAGTCTGTCGCGCTGGTGGGAGCCAGGTGCTTCACTGCCGAGCTGCTGCGGGAGCCGCGCACCCGGAACTGGCTGGACAGGTAGGACAGCAGTGCTGAAGGTGTAGCGTTGGTGCAGAACACGGGCGACGTGCAGTCTGTCGCGCTGGTGGGAGCCAGGTGCTTCACTGCCGAGCTGCTGCGGGAGCCGCGCACCCGGAACTGGCTGGACAGGTAGGACAGCAGTGCTGAAGGTGTAGCGTTGGTGCAGAACACGGGCGACGTGCAGTCTGTCGCGCTGGTGGGAGCCAGGTGCTTCACTGCCTAGCTGCTGCGGGAGCCGCGCACCCGGAACTGGCTGGACAGGTAGGACAGCAGTGCTGAAGGTGTAGCGTTGGTGCAGAACACGGGCGACGTGCAGTCTGTCGCGCTGGTGGGAGCCAGGTGCTTCACTGCCGAGCTGCTGCGGGAGCCGCGCACCCGGAACTGGCTGGACAGGTAGGACAGCAGTGCTGAAGGTGTAGCGTTGGTGCAGAACACGGGCGACGTGCAGTCTGTCGCGCTGGTGGGAGCCAGGTGCTTCACTGCCGAGCTGCTGCGGGAGCCGCGCACCCGGAACTGGCTGGACAGGTAGGACAGCAGTGCTGAAGGTGTAGCGTTGGTGCAGAACACGGGCGACGTGCAGTCTGTCGCGCTGGTGGGAGCCAGGTGCTTCACTGCCTAGCTGCTGCGGGAGCCGCGCACCCGGAACTGGCTGGACAGGTAGGACAGCAGTGCTGAAGGTGTAGCGTTGGTGCAGAACACGGGCGACGTGCAGTCTGTCGCGCTGGTGGGAGCCAGGTGCTTCACTGCCGAGCTGCTGCGGGAGCCGCGCACCCGGAACTGGCTGGACGAGTGTGCAAGTGACACTCAACCTTAGGGTGTTCACTACAACTTGCATTGTGTGATGTGTGAAGATCAGGCATCATTTGGTGTTGCATTATATCCACCACAGCGCGAGCGGGACTCATAAGGTAACTTAATACCAGGCGGAATTTAAATGTGGATTTTATATAATAAAATAATTCAGACATGAATATTGTACGATATTTGAACAATATGTCCATGGGGTAGCGTGGCCGAGCGGTCTAAGGCGCTGGTTTAAGGCACCAGTCTCTTCGGAGGCGTGGGTTCGAATCCCACCGCTGCCAAATATTCTTTTTTAACAGACAAGTGGTTTATTTATAGTGCAGTTTAAATCGGAATCGACACTCATCTCAATAAAATAAATATTGGAATGCTGCAACTTATGTAAATTGGTAAACTTATTTTATTATAACTAATAAATATGTCGTAAATATTAATTATTTTTACCCGACTACGTCAGAAGACGGGTTAATCTTCTCCTTTTCGAGTCGATGGTAAATGTAAGTGTATTATGATTGGGTAATTTAAAACATGACTGTACGGGTTGTAGTAGTTAACTCCGTACATTAAAACATGACTGTACGGGTTGTAGTAGTTAACTCCGTACATTAAAACATGACTGTACGGGTTGTAGTAGTTAACTCCGTACATTAAAACATGACTGTACGGGTTGTAGTAGTTAACTCCGTACATTAAATTTGTCGTGAAGTTTGTAAGTTCAGTTAGTTTAGAAGAGAAACACTTTCCACTAAGATGCACGAAGTAGTAAAGTTTATTTAAGTTAAGAGTACCTAAGTAACAGTGCTAGAGTGGAAGGCGATTATTTCTCTCAGTTGTTGATAGCTACACAGTTATAAGTTCACTATATTTAAATACGTTAGTCATGTTATTTTATTATGCTAAATTATGACGCGCATCGTTGACCTAAAGTAGGTTACAGAGTAAGCAGAAAAATGTACGGCGATGAGACCGTACAATGACATTGCTTGCGATACGACTTACATCTTTAGCGGAAAGAAATGGCTAGTGCGATGATAGACGCACTGTGAGGTCATGAAGGTCCATTTAATATAGCTATTTATCACCCGTCAGTACGAACTTGTCATCTTCTACATTTGAGAAAATTAACTTTTGACATTTTCTTCAGAATTCCATCTTGATCTGAGAAAATTGTGAGTTTTAACTGCAACAACTTCCGTATAACTTGAACGAATGCCAATATCGTCAACATTAAACAATTTTCAAGCGTCACACTGCTTGTTTTCAAATACAATTTCTTTCATAGATATCCTAGCGAGCTACTAAATTAACCGTGTCATCTATGGGTAGCGTGGCCGAGCGGTCTAAGGCGCTGGTTTAAGGCACCAGTCTCTTCGGAGGCGTGGGTTCGAATCCCACCGCTGCCAAATACTCTTTTTGCTGTTTCCTGATTTTGCAATGTTTTTTTTGCAATTACTGTCGAAATAAATATGTTATAATGGTTCGCACTAAAATACTTTTATTGCGAATACAACATGTCTTCATTTTATTACTAGACAAACAGAACACATTCAAATCTTCGTCAAAAAATCATGTTATTGTTCTTAAAAACCGGCCAAGTGGTCCGCCACGCACAATGAAGGATTCCGTAGTTGGATGAATTTATCCCAAAAACAAACTTAACATTGTAGTCGAAAAACATGCTCTCCCATATATCGATATACGTTACGGTCAATTCTTCAACTGCAAATTTAAGTTGGTCGACTATTACCTAAACCCTACTTAGCTGTGATAGTTTTCCTTTTAATTTCGTTGTACATATCCAAAACCAACCATTTAGCTGGCGGGGGACACACACACTTGACTCTAACAAAAATAGCACTTTAAAGCTTAATATTACGCAAACGGATCTCAGAATTGTAAATGTCTTTCACAGACCCACAATATTTTTAAATGGCCTATCCAACGATACTGTGGAGTATCGTTGGATAGGCCATGTATTAGACGAGAAAAAAAATATCATCCCCGTTTTACGTGCAAGGGAGGTTACCCTAAAAAAAATGATTTTCTTGGTTTTATTTTACGACTTTCTCGGCGTGATAAATATTACACCCATGCCAAATTACAGCTTTCTGGGACTAAGCGTCTCTGAGCTAAGCCGGGGACAGACGGATGTACGGACAGACAGACGGACATGGCGAAACTCTAAGGGGAACCCTTATAGTTTCGCCATGTCCTACTACTGTTTATTTATTTATTTAACACTTTAAGCACACAAAATGTACAGAGGCGGACTTAATGCCATAGGCATTTTCTACCAGTCAACCTTTGGGTGATGCAGAGACAAGCAGTGGTAGGTGCAATAACGAAAATTGTGGAATAAATATTTATTTAAATTTATGGATATACATACATATACCTATTAAAACTTTAAATATAATATATATACCTAATTATAAATAAATATAAGACCTTATAAATACACATAAATATACGAATATACCAAAAAACCAACCGATTATCCTTTAAAGTTAAAGTTCGCGAGCACATTCGCAAGAAGCTGGCAGTATCATCACAACGGTAATGTTTTCCCATTGTTTGTCTTAATTATTTTAAATATTTATATATATTTATTTGTACATAGATTTATATATACAGGGTGATTGGAAGATGGGTGCAAAGCTTTAAGGCGAAGATAGTACAGACAATTTAGAACCATTTAAGCCATGGTTGTCTTAGACGAAGTCTTACCAAATATTTTTAACCAAATTTTTAAGTTTTTTTTTCGGAAATTCTCAAAATTTAATGTAAACTGCATAATTATGGCCAAATTGAATGATAAATGAATTCATTTTTTATTTATTTAATTAAAGTAATGTGTAAGCAATCAAGCAAAACATGTTTTAGGCATCTGTGTCATTAGACATTTTTTTTACAGACATTTAAAGCTCAGAAAAAATTAAAAATTTGTACAATACGTCTTTTAAACCTTATTAAAAAAAAAAACGGAGGGTGCTTTTTTTGTTCAAACCTTTTTGCAGACAAGCTTGATAATCGCTCTTTCTTTTGAGGTATCATTTATGCGGATATCTTACAAATTATTGAAATTAGGGCCTACAAACCAATTTGAGGTAGAAATTTTTATTTTAGGCAGACTAATTAAAACAACATTTGAATTAAAATTATTTATTTTTCATGTTCAAAATGACTGCCGTGATTCCTAATACAAGCACGGCCCCGTCTTCAAACTTCTGTAGTCGTTATTTTCAACATCATCTCCTGCTTCATTGTCTCAAACGCTGAATTTATTCTTTGTATCAATTCTTCTCTAGTGTTTATTTCTATGTTGTTATCCCCACACGAAAAAGTCCAACGGGGTCAGATCTGGGGAGCGAGCGGGCCAAGGGATGGGTCCATCCCTGCCGATCCAGCTATCAGGAAAGCAATTGTTGAAGTGTTCCCTTACATTTAAAGTCCAATGCGCTGGACAGCCGTGTTGCTGAAAGATGACTGTTCGGTCTCTTTCGAAGATCGGGACACCTGATTCCTCTACCAGCAGTGGTAAATCAATTTGCAGAAATTGCAAATAATTTTCGCCATTCAATGGATCAGGCAAAAAGTGGGGACCAATGTTCTGCCAATTATTCCAGCCCATACATTCACAGAGAATTTCATCTGAAATCACACCTGCTTCTTAAAATGTGGATTGTTGTCTGCGTCAGCCCATTCATGGATGTTGTGAAAGTTTGTAATACCTTCCCTTGAAAATTTACTTTCATCCGTCCACAAGATTGATTTCAGCAACCACGCATCTTCGATGTCTCTGTTGAGGAGGAAACGGCAGAACTGAATTCTTCTTTGAGGATCTTGCTCTACTAGACCTTGCACACTCCTGCCATGGAACGGATACTTATCATTTTGGTGCATTGTATGCCACACCTTCCATTGAGAAATGTTTAAATTTCGAGCTACTGCTCTAGTACTGGTAGTAGGATTCGCTTGAAATGCTGCTAAAATGTCTTCGTCGACGAGTTTAGTGTCTGCCCGGGTTGACTCCAGGTTCCACGCGGTGAAACCCATCTTGGGCAAGACGACGAAACGTGTTGTAAAACACTCGGACATTCGGTATCCTGCGATTCGGATAGCGCTCTTGATACATCCGTCGCGCCAAAGATCCATTGCCGTACATAAATACGATATCCGCATATTCTTGATTGGAAAAAGTAGCCATAGTCACTTAACAATTAAGAAAAACGGCGTAGGAGCGCACTAAATGTCAACTCAACACAATTAAGTCAAAAATCAACACGTGCAGGAGCGCGAGGCTACGACTGGACACGGTGAAACAAAAAAGTTCAAAACTAACGCAAACAACACGTGCAGGAACGCAAAGGGCTACAACTGAACACGGTAAATTGTCAATCAACACGACAACGTCCACTCACAAGGGCAGTAGTTTGACTAATAAGTAAAAGATGTAACGGCTTCATCACAGACCGACTGACCCTGACTAAAGAAAAACGACTTTGTTGCCTCAGTAACTAAGACCATTTTGCTGTAAAAACCAACTCTTATCGCTTTTTGCTATTCATTGGGCGTTCTACCTGGAAATGCCGTCGCACCGCGCTCGGTGGCCATTGTTTAGAGAATCCCCTCAATGGGTTCCCCTCAATTGGTTCCTGCATGTGCCAAAAATTCTTAGAATTGAACAATGTTATCATTTCGAGCACATAAAGTATTCTTTTAAGCAAAAATTTTGTGTTTTGTTAGACTGCCTAAAATTTAAAATTTCTCCCTCGAATTGGTTTGTAGGTCCTAATTTCAATAATTTGTAAGATATCCGCATAAATGATACCTCAAAAGAAAGAGCGTTTATCAAGCATGTCTTCAAAATGGTTTGAACAAAAAAAGCACCCTCCGTTTTTTTTTTAAATAAGGTTTAAAAGACGTATTGTAAAATTTTTTTATTTTTTCTGAGCTTTAAATATCTGTAAAAAAAATGTCTAATGACACAGAAGCCTAAAACATGTTTTGCTTGGTTGCTTACACATTACTTTAATTAAATAAATAAAAAATTAATTCATTTATCATTCAATTTGGCCATAATTATGCAGTTTACATTAAATTTTGAGAATTTCCGAAAAAAAACTTAAAAATTTGGTTAAAAAATGTTGGTAAGACTTCGTCTAAGACAACCATGGCTTAAATGGTTCTAAATTGTCTATACTATCTTCACCTTAAAGCTTTGCACCCATCTTCCAATCACCCTGTATAATTAGGTGTATATATTATATTTATAGTTTTAATAGGTATTTGTATATCTTTATATTTAAATAATATTATTTTATTCCTCAATTCTCACTATTGCACCTACCACTGTTTGTCTCTGCATCGCCCAAAGGTTGACTGGTAGAAAATGCCTATGGCATTAAGTCCGCCTCTGTACATTTCTGTGCTTAAAGTATTAAATAAATGAATAAATCAATGGGAAAACATTACCGTTGTGATGATACTGCCAGCTTCTTACGAATGTGCTCGCGAACTTTAACTTTAAAGGATAATCGGTTGGTTGCCATCCTGATTTCCTGGGGGAGCGCATTCCACAGAGAGATAGACTGAACGAAGAAGGAAGAGTGAATGAAGTCAGTGCGGTGAGTGGGACATTGAAGAAGACGGTTGTGTGAAGATCGTAGATTTTTATTGTGGTTGGTGCAAATGTACTGAAAGTGGGGGGCTAGATAACTAGGGGAAGAGGGAGAGTCATGAAATGAAAATAAGGTGGTCAGTGCGGTACTGTTTACTACGGAACCCTAAAAAGAACAGCATTATACCCATTTGTAGGAAGTATAGGCTATTTATTATTGGACTTGAATTTATACTTCTATGGACCTAATATTTACTAGATCCATAACGGCAGCCATCTCACTCATTCGTTTTTCGTCCGTAAAAAGTATTTGGAAATAGCAGCATTATATTGGAAGCTCCACTCTATGTCCTTATGTATGCAGCTACCGCACCATCCTGGACAGCTGGCAGCTGTGGTGGGCGCGCTGCGCCCTGGACACGTGGGTGTGCGGCGCGGAAGGGGGCGCGGAGTGGGGCGCGGGGGGCGCGGGCGGGGCCGGGGGCGCGGGCGGCGTGCCGCGGCACGTGTGCGTGGCGTGCACGTACTGCGGCAAGTCCGTGGCCGCGCCGCCCGGACACAACCGGCCGCGCGTCGCCTTCCAGCGCCTGCCGCCGCCCGCTGCTAAGATGAAGGTACGTGCAGCATACACCATGTCACCACCACCACTCTCCCCCCTTTCTAGCCATTATTATCATTCACACAGACAATCCACCGTCTCTTTGGTCTTCCCCTACTCTTATAACTATCCACATTGTTAGAGGGAACATTCTTGATAGAATGGTACTTAGCTGAAAAGTAGGGATAAGGAATGTGGGAAGCCTTACTGAAAAGTGCCTTAATGACACAGAAGTTCTGACTGACACCTGGATACGACTACCCTCAGATCCAAGATGGATCAGCTGTAGCGAAATTCAAGTTTTCTTAAGTTTTTTGCAATTTACAGGAGATTTGTCCCATTGAATGACTTTTTAATGAAATTGTAGGAACACATTGTAAGTACGAATGGCAAAACGCTTGATAAGCAAAATATGATGCAAAATAAGATGAACTTGATATGCAAGCAAGACATATGAACACGGCGGCGGCCAGTGACTGCGCACTGGTCCGTACGAAAGGTGGTCTCTTTGGGTTCTATAAAATAATAAACATGCACATTATTAATTAACAAAAGACTTTGATTAAAGGACCCATAACCTTCTGTGACCAGATGACGCAATATTGATTAGGGGTTTGGGGAACAAATCTAACTTAGAGAGATGTATTAATGATTCTAATTCTGTCAATATATGTCTGATAAAGTTGCGAATCATATATTTATCAAGACACAACCTGACAATGATGTAAATAGCAAAAAACGTAATACAATTTTAATTTCGCGGGCTGCAGGTCGCATTCACCTAAAGGCTAGCGCAGCTTAGGGCAGGCCGCACCGCAACGCAACGCATTGCAAAAATCCTCCTTCATCACTTTCGTACATTTTCTATAAATGAACGCACACTACAGGCGCCACATCGCACTTTTTTGTATGAAAATGCGTTCCGCTGCGGCCCGTTTCCGCAGTTATGTGCGAGCTAAGCGTGGTCACCTACTACTAAGCGTGGTCACCTACTACTAAGCGTGGTCACCTACTCGTGGTCACCTACTACTAAGCGTGGTCACCTACTACTAAGCGTGGTCACCTACTACTAAGCGTGGTCACCTACTACTAAGCGTGGTCACCTACTACTAAGCGTGGTCACCTACTACTAAGCGTGGTCACCTACTACTAAGCGTGGTCACCTACTACAATTAGCTTTGTCAGCAGTACTACCTATAGCTTCTTCCAAATCTAGTGAGTAAGTAATTATAATGTAGGACATTGTCGTGACGCAACAATTGTCATCTTAGTATAACTTAGCAATAAGTACCTTGTATGTTTAGGATTAAGATTTAACAATATTATCTTCACTGTCACTGTCAGTTCCGAGCCCTATTGAGTAAAATGGAAAGAATTTGAGTACGTGGACACCCATTGGTAATCTTCGCGGACTATCTCAGCGATCGTACCCAAATAGTGAAAATCGGCCGACACAAGAGTGATGAGCTTCCAATCACATACGGCGTTCCGCAAGGCAGCATTCTGGGGCCTACACTCTTTCTCATTTATATAAATGAACTCTACAAACTGCCTCTCAACAATTGTGAAAAGTACGCGGATGACACTGCCTTTGTGGTAGATGGTTATGAATGGCCCCAGACATACCATAACGCCGAGACTGCGCTGTCCTCCGTAATGAAATGTTTGGCCGATAACTTGCTCACTTTAAATGTTGATAAAACGGTGTACGTTCCCTTTGCCATACGGTCAAATCTCAGTCCCTCAAATTCCCTTACCCTAAAAGCACACGCTTGAAGTGCCTCAGCAGCGCAGTGTAGCTGCCTCTTACTCGCTAAATCCACTTGTGTAAGGTATCTGGGAGTACACATTGATCAGCATCTCAACTGGCACCCCCATACAGTCAAGGTCACGTCCCGCATACGTAAGCTAATATACATTTTCAAGAAGCTACGAAACTCTGCTGATTACGAAACGCTAAAATTAGTTTATTTTGCCCTATGCTGGTCTGTCCTAACGTACTGCCTCCCCGTTTGGGGTGGTGCTACCCAACATGTATTTATCCGCCTGGAGAGAGCGCAGAGAGCTATCCTTAAGGTAATGCTCTCTGTTCCGCGTAGGTACTCCACTGTGCAGCTCTATTCCGATTGCAAGGTACTCACGGTCAGGCAACTTTATGTGCTCCTGTCGACACTACGAAAACACTCTGCCCGCCCACCAAAGGAACCGACTGGCAGACTTAAACATAATGTTTTCCCCCACGAACGCCATAGAACTGCATTTGCGAAACGCCAATTCTACGTCATTGGTATTCAAATGTACAACTTCCTAAATAAAAACATGAAAAAATATTCTTGCCCTAAATATCAATGCAAAAACCTACTAAGAGATTATCTCCAAACACTAAGTTATGATAACACAGGATCTTCTGCTGGGGAATTTATAATGATAATGAACTATATAATTCTCAGTCTAACCATAAATGGATGTGGTGTACTGGTGACATCTCGTTCGTTCTTTCTCTCTACTACTACTACTGTTGAAACGTCCTGTTTTACTATAATGTGGCTTCGTTTGTTACGGAATCCCTAACTCCTAAGACACAGGCACATACAGCTAGTTTAGGAGTCAGAGTATTAAAATGTTTGTGACCTAGTTAGAAGCCTTTACAGCTCTTACTTAGTCTTTGGACCTTGTATTGTGATTACTTTTTTTTTTGTGAAATAAAGAAATTATTTATTTTATTTATAGTTAAATAAAGTAATTTTAATAAACTCTCCGGTTGTGGTTTACTTAATTTGAGCTTGGCTTCAAAAGCAAGTCATTTGTCAAGTAACATCTCATTGAAGCTTTAAAAGTGAAGGATTTTTTTTCTCAAATCATTTCAGCACCTTTTACTCATTTACTCAAACATCTTTAATACCACTTTCTAACGTTTTGGTATCGTAGCTTTTGCAAAGTTTAGTTTGTTGAACATAATATTGTGTAAACATCAACTCAAGTTTTGATCCATCAATTTCCATATCTTAATTTCAGCAAATCTCGTCGTGCCCCAACTGCCGCAAGCCGCTGCCGCGCTGCGGCGTGTGCTCGCTGCACGTGGGCACGGGCGCGGGCGGCGCGGGGGGCGCGGCGGGCGCGGGCGCGGGCGCGGCGGGCGCGCCCTTCAGCGCGTGGTTCAGCTGGTGCGTGGCCTGCAGGCACGGCGGCCATGCGCAGCACCTTATTAGCTGGTTCAAGTTAGTGCGCTTTACTTTGCCTTGGTTTAGGTTAAAGGCTGTTCTATCGCATGGCCGGGGAGCCTACACACAGGTTTGGGTCGACAATTACTACACATATTCGGCTTTCATTCGGCTCGTGCTCACCGGTAAACGTTCGGAATCTACCCTCGCTAAATTGTTTTCCGGTCGGCTCGGAACAATTCGGGATAAGCCGAGCGTTAAAGTTCGAATACTGCCGAGCCGAACATGTGTGAAGCACTTCATAGTTATATACGTTTTTTTGATATTTTGTCTCTAGTTTCACCTACCTAACTGGAAATCAAAATGTTCGGTGGACAAACGAAAAGTAAAACGAATCTTGCATCAACCAATTCCGTAGCACCTTACAAACCCATGCAACAAAACAGCGCGACATTTTGACTCCAATAACCATTCTAGCCAAATCTTCAATAAACTTTATTTTATGATCCATTTATTTCCTTAATTTGTTACTTTGAAACTACAAATTTTCTTCACAGGGAGCACACAGAGTGTCCAGTCAGTTCGTGTAACTGTCACTGCGCAACTCTCGATCCGCCCGACAGACACTAGCCGAGCTCAGCCGAGGATAGCCGAACAGTCACTAAACTATACTATTGGTACTCAGGTAAAGCTGTTGCAATTCACGACCACGCTCGAGTTATTGCAGTTTAAACCTTATGGCCATGCAATAAGTTATAAATTAAGTCTTCGTGGAATGGAAGGACTTTATTAGTTAGTGAGTAAGCTAATATTTTTTTTGTTAAAATTTAATATATTTTCTATCTTGTATACTTACCTATAGGTAAAATTTTAGGGTTGCTAGAAATACATTTAAAGGGGTCTAAGCCGTAGCCTAGTGAAAGATTAGTTAGATTGAACTGCGAAAGTAATGCATTCACAAAGATTAGTTAGATTGAACTGCGAAAGTAATGCATTCACAAAGATTAGTTAGATTGAACTGCGAAAGTAATGCATTCACAAAGATTAGTTAGATTGAACTGCGAAAGTAATGCATTCACAAAGATTAGTTAGATTGAACTGCGAAAGTAATGCATTCACAAAGATTAGTTAGATTGAACTGCAAAAGTAATGCATTCACAAAGATTAGTTAGATTGAACTGCGAAAGTAATGCATTCACAAAGGGATCAACTTTTCTTCCAATTTTATATGGCTACGAGTTCGATTGCCATACTAACTAATATTATAAATGCGAAAGTAAGTTTGTTTGTTACCTTTTCACGCCTAAACCACTGATCCGATCATCCTGAAATTTTGCATATAAGTTGTCAGGTGTACAGAAACGGACATATGGTACCTTTCATCCCGAAAAAAAGTACTGTTCCCGAGGAAAACAACAATAACGTTCTTATGATAATAGATGGCGCCACGTGTCTTTCGAATCATGATTGAATTATGTTATAAATACATCCCGTATTTAATAGCACTTAAAATTTCAAAATGCAAAGTACAACCCGAAATTATTGTCAAATTCTAAATTAACGCGAGCGAAGCCGCGGACCAAAGCTAGTAAATAAATAAAGTATAACTTACTGCATTCATTAAACTTGTTACAAACCATTCTAGTCTATTTGCATGTGGTAGTGGACACTTTGTCGAGACAATGTAGAGGGCGCCACTAAATAAAACACGAAGTAATTTTGTTATCATCTGCCTCTACAGTTCAAAATGACTACATCCACATCATTTTCTTTTTGCAACTCTGTAATAGGCGTAGCTTTAAATAGATTTAGATATTTTCTATACTTTTTAGAAATAGATCTGACAATTGTAAAATTGGCCCACAGGGCCACTAAAACTGTGGGCTAATTGCGTAACACACTATCAGTAGGAATCGGTTTCAATTTGACAGTTCAACAATATTCATTGCGATATTTACGTTGTTGAGCAGACAAATTTTCTAACACATGAAGCAATGGATTAGCAATATACTTCAAAATCATTCCGATTCCGATTCAAACTGTATTACGCAATTAGGGTGCTGGGTCAGCACCGTAGATAGATACGCTGTTAGCGCAAGCCGTGTAGAATAGCAATAGTCCTTGACAATCACTTGTAAACTGGTACTATCTTAAGTAGTCGGGTAATACTTTCCAAAGAAATCGTTTCGTGACAGCTGGTGACAGCCGTTGTTTGTTGGGGCTCAGTCAGTAATAATGGGGCCAGACAAAAAGTTTACATAAGCGGAGATCGAAAAAATATATGACTGTCTCATTGACTACAGTCAAGAGACAGAGGGTTGATCTAATATGTCCTTGTCTCATTATTATTATTGACGGTACGGGTGGTAAGTTCAATATTTCTGACCGAAATACTTGAAATTTTTCAACCGTTAATAACTTTTATTATTGAGCGACATGTCTATTGCTCATGCTCTGTCTACTGTCAGTACCAATAGCACTTGTTTAAATTCCAACGCCAGCTACGTCTATAATATAACTATATAATGATGTGTTTTAGTTATTTATGATACTAGTGCGGTAAGTTGGTTTTTACAAACGAGTAGACGAATGTAGTCGAAGGCTTACCATAGTCACGACTTTGTAAATACCAATTTCTGCACGTGTGTCATAATTACAACGTTTTTCAGCACATTTGCGAGAAAATAGTACAATAAGTAATGAAACAAGCCATCAAAACATTTTCAGAGAGTGATTGAGAATTACTTCGAGTCTTCCGTATAAAATTATTGTAAATAGCGCTCTCGCGATTTTGGCGGCAAGAGACCATTTTCTGCAATGTACGCTTCATTCAAGATATCAGGTGGAGAGATTCCATATTAATGTCGGATTCCTCGCTTGAACTCATATTATTATTTTGTTTATAAAAATATCAGCCGGAAAGTCGGAACAATCTTTGACGTTTCTAATTCACTTTCTAATATGAAAATGGCGCGAATTTGCAAATAGCGCCACGTGCGCGTGGTGAAAATTAGTACTACATCTTTCGTCTCATTTTGTCTTTAGTAATAAAGTGAGATAAATATATTGAGCAAAAGCGCTTCCAAGGAGGTTCGATCATTCAGCTTATTTATTCTCGTAATGTGAAACTCCTTGGTGGAAATCTTATATATTTTTTATGGAAATTAAAAAATAAACCAAAGGATACGCACGGCGCTTTACAACGGAGTATGCGGTGAAACATGTACTTAAAGTAAGAGTACCAATTTTACCGCAAATTCTTTTTTATGGTGCGTAATTTTTACCTTTCGAACAATGTATACAGGCATCGTAAATGCATTTTTTGAGCAAATGTGTTGAAAAATATATTATGTACTATATTAAATAATGTTGTGTTCTTAGCGTAAGTAAGAATTTGTTGCGGATGCGTATTTTTCCTTCCGTGTTCAATTCGAGATACCGGTTGCATAAAATCCGTAAGATTTTGTAGCACGGTACATGCCCACCAAAACCGTGTTCAGTTTGCGTTTAGTAATAACTAACCTGGTTTTGTTTTTACAAAACAATGTTACATACGTATACAGTTCACGGTTTGTCTACAGATTAATGGATGAACCTTTAATTGAACTTGATCGGGACCATTGTCTAATTATTTTTGGATTTATATTGCATGAAGCTGTGTTAACATTATCACTGTTATCGCAAGTTATATCCTACAATGTATAATTTGAAATTGAGCTTTTCTTAAATATCTCAAAAACTTTTTTTAACCCTTTTTGGTGGGCATGCACCGGGCTACAAAAGCGAGGTGATCTCACGCAACCGGTGCGCGGTGTCTCGAATTGAACACGGAAAGGGAAATACTCGTCGCGGATATTTTTCTATCTAGTTATAAGAGATGGATTATTTTTTTACACTGCATATGCTTTTATTTCCTATAAATTACGTTTAATATAAAATTAATCACGTCAGTCTGTTTCAAACATTTGTAATTGTGTCTGTTTCAAATTGCTTGGGTTTATTTTGTTAAATGTCGTCTTCTATTTTATTATTTTGTTATACTTACGTCGATCTGCTGAGTATGTTCTATAAAGTATTTATGATTATCCATATTTGTTGTTTAAATCATCAGCCTCTTTTGCAGTCTACCAGATGAAATTAGGAAATTGAAGGAATTTTATTTTGCCTTTATTCGTGGGAAATAAAGGTCGCCCGTGTTATAACTGCAGCCTATGTTGCTACTGGTAGTAAGCAACATAAATATGTCACGAAGGATTACAAGGTTATCTAATATGACCGCGGGTAATGAATAGAAATAAAAATTCGATTATATTTCCAAATATATATATAATATATATACATTTATTAAATAATCATTTCATCTTACTCCAATTTAACAATAAAATTCTCAAAGACACAACATTTGTTTAACTCTGTTTATCGTACAAGGATCCCATCCCGTAGGTACGTTGTATACACACAGACAGCCGTCATACAAAAATATATAATTAGAGGATGCGACGAACGCAGGACAAGTAGTCGGCTATAGTCAACAAGTTCCACCATCCGGAAACATCTCATATTCTGCTAGTTAAATATACCATTCTCATATATAAACATTTACATCTGACTTTACATAAATGTAACATCTCTTATAAGTCCACATCGCCTCGCGGACGATAAAGAATCCTTCAGGATTCGATCACATAGTGAAAATATTAAAATCAACACAGATACACAACATGCTCCTCCCCGCACGTGTACGTGTGCGGAGGTAATAATAAGAAATTCATTGTTTCAATATTTCTTTTAGACATTATGTCCAAAAATTCTAATTCGTTTCATATTAAGTTATCACACGTTACAAAAAGTGGGAGCAGCGTCCAACAGCGACGTACAAGTACATATGTACTACTAAACAAGTGCGTCACTTGTACAAGTTGCATCCGAACAATAAATACGAGATACGAGTTACAAACACGCAGCGACTCGACAGACACGGCATCAGCAACTACACGGTGTTCGCCGAACGTCCGCTGCGTGGGACAGGGACACAGATATACAAATAGTTTATATCCACCATAAAAATTTACTTTATTTTACAACAATAGATTTGCACAATTTCCATTATATACACATTGAATAAATACTTTTTGTAACATCAGAATTTGAAACAATCTTTGGTATAGTAGGTCGCGTCAGGCGTCAGGCGTCGGCGCGGACTGTTCGCTGCGCCTCGGGCATCACTTGTACACTACACGTTACACGTTAAAGCTTTCGACTGAAGATACACACGACACGCGCCACGCGCACAGTTCGAGTACGTCTCACTCCACGCTGCTATCGGCTAACTACCGGAACCGGAATGTTGAAGTGTGGGCGCGGGGCCGGGCCCCTCACTTGCCCTCGTCTTGCTCCATCGGCTCCTCCGACGCCGAGCGGGAGCTCTCCGTAGACCTGCGGCAGAGCGACCAGCGTTAGTGGGCACGGTGACAACGAGACGAGCGGCCGCAGCGGGGGCGCGAGCGATACTGACCTGTGTGCGGGCTGGTCGGTGCCGGGCGGGTCGGGCTGCGCCTGCTGGTGCATGCTGAGCGTGGCCATGGCCTGGCACGTGTCGGCCGCGTCGCGCTCCGTCTGCAGGCGGCCCAGGCGCAGCGCGGCCACGGCCGGCGCCGCGTCCAGCGCCGACAGCGCCAGCAGCTCGGCGCCGCGCGCCAGGCCGCGCCAGCGCGCGCCGTGCACGGCGATGGTCGCGCGCAGCGCCGCCTGCGCGCGCGCGTGCGGCGCCCGCGCCAGCTCGGCCAGCGCGGGCGCCGCCGTGCGCTCGCCCAGCAGCGCCCGCACGCACTCCTGCGCGCAGTCGCACATGGCGGGCAGGTCGTAGCCGCCCTCCAGCGCCAGCACCAGCTTGCCGCCGGCCAGCTGGCCCAGCTCGCGCGTCATGTGCGCGAAGCACGCGCCCGACACGTTGTAGCCGCCCAGCGGGGCCGGGTGGCCCGCCGCCGCGTCGAAGCCGCACGACACCAGCACTATCTCAGGGTCGTACTCCTGCGGAAAGTACACACAGAGTTACTGACCGTTTCACAAAATAGTAACGTTACCATTAACAGTATCTTATGAAACTCAGAATTGTAATTTAAGGTCTAATATATGAGGTACGAACAGCTAAACTATTCAAATCTCAATTGGATAAAAATCTTGCTACAATGTTGTTTACTGTGTTGATCCTGAAACAACCCTTTATGCCAACAAATTATAATTAGTTCCAATAATGTTGAACAATCTATTTGTCCCAACATTTAGGAGACGTAGTATCTGTTTGTCACCTTCGCGATGGGCATGATGACCGAGCGGAAGGCGGCCAGGTACTCGGCGTCGGCGAGCGGCGGGCTGGTGCCGCCGCACCAGGCCACGTTGACGGTGTAGCCCAGGCCGGGCCCGGCGCCGGCCTCGCTGGCGGCGCCCGTGCCGGGGAAGAAGTTCCCGTCGTCGTGCCGGTGGATGCTCATGTACAGCACGTGCGGGTCCGAGTAGAAGATCTGCTGCGTGCCGTTGCCGTGGTGCACGTCCTGCAGCATGGGGACGATTATTAGCACGACGGAATGGGGAAGGAAACTGGAAAATTAGTTCGACGTAGAATAGCACTAAGTTTATTGCCTTGTCGCCGACCGGTCATTCAAGACAATTTTGAATAGAAAGAAACATTCGGCATTGTCTCGCGGCGAAGCTTTTTATTTATTATATAAAAATCATCGTTGATAAGCGATATAATTAAACGCACTGTATCAAGCTCTAAAAATGTGCCAAATATCATATTCCTGCATAACATAGTATTTGAGAAAAATCTTTGTGACCTACGGTCGGAGAAAACAGTGATCAAGTGAGTCAATAATTTGGAATCACGATATTTATCCTTTTTGCCTATCATATTATAGCGCAACACACTTGCGTCTTTATGAGCACTGCACGGGATCAGCATCGCCTCAACTTGAGCTGTTTCTCTTTTTCACACTTACAAGCATCGTTACGGCATCGCTTCGGATTGGGATTAGTTAGTAAAATGAGCCGAGTAGATGCTGATCCGATGCAATGCCGATACGTGTGCTATGAGCTTCATAAAAAATCCCCATCAGTATAGTTGCACATACCCAGTCCACAATAAGTATCCTCTGCAGGCGGTGCCGGGTGTGCAGCAAGCGCGCGGCGACGGCCACGGAGTTGAAGAAGCAGAAGCCCATCGCCTGGTTGGGCTCCGCGTGGTGCCCGGGCGGCCGCACCACCGCGAACCTGGGGGACGGGTTTGTTTTAAGGAGAACTTGACTTCCGAAATCCGGCTCGAAGGACCAATGTTCGAGGTTGGGGTGAGTTTAAGATAAACTAAGGTTTAAGATTATAAAGTTAGCTATATTTCAGTAATATAGGATAACGATTAAAACTAAATGAGGTTAATGAGATGAGGATGAGTCGCGCCCGATATGCTATCCGAATACGTACTGACTATATTACTTAGTAATATATAAAATATGCAATGCATAAAGCGCGGTGTCGCAATTACGCTGACATGTTTATTATTGTTCGGTGATTGACCTGAACACCAGAGTTCGGTTGTAGTGAAGTGCTTTGTATTGATAACTTTATTTAACCTTATTCAGTGTGTTTTTAACTTAACTTTTTACTGACCTACTTTTGATGTCCAGATTTGTTTTTTCAGATAGTCAAGACTCAAATGGTATTTAAAATATTAATTGATAATTTTTCAAATTTTTATGGACAACTCGCATTTGACCAAAAAATTTAGTGTGTCAAAAAAATACATGAATAAAGAGCAAATGAATTTTACGACTGTTTCCCCTAATCTTTTATAGGTTCGGATTTCCCCATATTATCCCAGTTAAAAAAAAAAACAGAAATTATCACTTAACGATATAAATAGATCGTCTAAAGTGAGTTCAATGTCCGTCAGTGACTAGAATGTGTAGTGATGTGGTGCAGTACTGACCCGTTCCGCAGCTCCCCCTTGGCGGTCCGCACGGCCAGGTCCAGCACGGCCCCGGCGGCCGCGCGGGCCGCGGCGGGCGTGTGCGCGTCCGACCACGCCGTGTCCGAGTCCACGCCCAGCCCGCCGCACGCCAGGCGCACCAGCTGGCGCACGGCCGGGGCCCCCGGGCCGCCGGGCCCCGCGGGCCCCCCGGCCGCGCCCGCCTCGCGCGCGCGCCCGCCGAAGTGCGCCACGTGCGACTCCGAGTGCACGGACTGCGGGGATGTACTCTGTTACTGGTATTCGGCACAAGGAACGACGGAGAGCCCTCCGCCCAGCAGTGGGACAATACAGGTTGAAAAAAAAAGTTGCATTCACTAAGTATGTGATTTAGGAAAAGTAACTTAAATATTGGTAATACTATTTTAATAGTCACTAATCATTCTGAAATCTACTTAATTTAGTTGTGAATAAAGTTAACATTTTGTCATGGTATTGAAGCAAGAATTTGAATTTAATTTAATCAATAATTATAAATATTTCGATAAATATTAAAATCGGTCCATGTGCAATTTAATGCAATAGTTCCACAGTACACAATTCAATAGGTAGTCCACAACATCAACATTACACGATAAAGGTCTTGGAAAATGTGAAAGTTTGTTTCTAACATAGTTCTTAAAGTAGTAGATTACTGTATCGAGCAGAAAGTGACTTCTTGTTGCATCGAGTGTTTTTAGAGCCCTCGATCTCTGGTTTTCAGCGTTTTTTGGTCAATGAAAATGTTTAAAAAGTAACAACAGTGCAGAAATTATTGTATGTATTTTTATTACTACATCATTTTAGCGATGTAGTAATGAAAATACATACGATTATTTCTGCACTGTTTTAGCGAAGCAGAAATGTTCAGGTTTCTGCTGGCATTTTGAGTTAACAACTACAATATTACTAGGTAGATGGAAGAAAAAAATATTGTACAACTATCAATATAATGGAATGATTTGCGTACCTGTAACTCCTCAAAGGTGGCCTTCCGCGGGCGCGTGCGCTCGGCGCGCGCCACGAGCCCGGTCTCGCACAGGCGCGCCCACACGGACTGCAGGCGCCCGCCGTGCTCCGGGTGCGTGGGCGCGTGCGCGCCGCACGCGCAGCTGCGGCAGGCACGTCAACATATCAGCTAGCTAATCGACAGGGTCGGCAGCGGCCATAGGCCTCATCTCAACGATACGATGTATATCAGTTAGGCTGAACATTTTTTTTTGCGTTGATTTTCATGTATTAATAATGGCTTCTTTTACAATGATTGTATTGACTTACCCATGTTTAAGCATAAGCGCGTCGTACGCCAGCCCTGTAGCGGGCGTGCGCGCGCCGACCAGCGGCGAGCTGAGCGCGCGCGCCAGCGGGGCCGGCTCGCAGGGCGGGGCCGGGCCCGCCGGGGGGGCCGCAGTCGTACTGCAGGGGACTGGGGCCGTGGGGGCCCGCCGGGACGTTAGGTCGATGACCTCGCCTTCTTCTTCGCGGAGTTGGGCCGCGGCCGCGTCGTGGGCGCGGGTTAATACCTGGTGGTGATAGAAGATGTTTAGTTGAGGTTTAAAATGATGATTTATTATGTTCAAATATTAACGGAGACTCGCATGTCGTTCGGTCTGTTCACAACAATCTGGTTTCCTATATTTTTTTCTGTTTTGTTACGTTAAGTATTCAATGTTACAAACATGTAAAATATCAGCGGGGCCATTCCCGTATGTTTAAGTTAGCATTCCAATTTCAGCTCATTAAGTCAGAAATACCTCTAATTTACTACATTTGTTAAACGTTTTTAATTACGGAAGTTGGCTTCCAGCTTATTACTCGCATCTTTTGAAGCTCACAATATCGACTTCTGCGTAATCTGTTCACGAGTATGTTGAAGTTCGATATGTTTCGTCGTGCGTATAGTTTCATGAGCAGCTACTCACCGTTTTCCGTATCTGGTCCCTGAGGTAGTGGTGCGCGGTGGGCGGCGTGAGCGCCGGGTCCCCGAGCGGCAGCGGCGCGGAGTGCGTGCGGCCCAGGGGCCGCTTGCTGAGGCGCGCGCCGGCCCAGCCCGCCTCCGACACCGGCGGCAGCGACGGCACCGCCTGAGGGCACGACACCTTACCGTTACAACATGCCTCGAACACTGGCGCGCTAGGTTTCAAGCTGACAGAATACCTATACAGGGTGTAAAAAGAGCCATCACATAGCCGTCATCTACACATTCTGTACATCAAACTGAGTATCATTGAGGAAACATTATTGCTGGGAATCCAATTATACTTTTGGTGTAAAAAAATCGGTTTACTGCAGCACGCAATGTACTCGTACATGTAACGCAAGCAAAATATGATGCTTGTGGATACGTGCTGCGATACAGGAGTTGTGGGGTTATTTAAAATTAAGCTATAACAATTATAATTTGTTTTCGTGAAGAAAAGTTAAAAAACGTTGGAAATTTGAACTTCAATACCTCCGCAACCGGAAGATTCCCACGTATGGTCTAGTACAAAAAAAATATCACAATGACGGGGAGTGTAAGTGAGTCTCGTCTCCCAACTAAGTAAGTGAGTCTCGTCTCCCAACTAAGTAAGTGAGTCTCGTCTCCCAACTAAGTAAGTGAGTCTCGTCTCCCAACTAAGTAAGTGAGTCTCGTCTCCCAACTAAGTAAGTGAGTCTCGTCTCCCAACTAAGTAAGTGAGTCTCGTCTCCCAACTAAGTAAGTGAGTCTCGTCTCCCAACTAAGTAAGTGAGTCTCGTCTCCCAACTAAGTAAGTGAGTCTCGTCTCCCAACTAAGTAAGTGAGTCTCGTCTCCCAACTAAGTAAGTGAGTCTCGTCTCCCAACTAAGTAAGTGAGTCTCGTCTCCCAACTAAGTAAGTGAGTCTCGTCTCCCAACTAAGTAAGTGAGTCTCGTCTCCCAACTCCCGTTCAGCGTGTTTTTACACCCGTAAGACTCCGTGCACTCGGCGATGATCACTATAGTACTTTACTGTATATTTTTGGGATCACATGGCAGTTTTTTTTTAACCGTATGGACAGTGGGATGTTGACTTGTGACTAGTTAACGTAAAATATCGCACAGCACAGCACCGTGTGAACGGGCACTTATAGTTTTTGCAGGTAAATCACTTCAGCATTCGTTTTATAGGACGCTCTCTATAACACCTGTTCTCTCTATAACACCTGTTCTCTCTATAACACCTGTTCTCTCTATAACACCTGTTCTCTCTATAACACCTGTTCTCTCTATAACACCTGTTCTCCGACTTACAAAAAAAATCTTTCTCGATTTTGACTCGGTTAAAGCACAGCCGTTATAAGCATTACATACCGGGGGGTGCGGGTGCGGCATGGGCGGCGGCTGGTACGGCTGGTGCGGCCGGCCCAGGCTGATGTTGGGCATGGACGGCGACGAGAACAGCAGCTCGGCCGCGCGCCCCATGCCCTCCTCCTCCTCGCGGATGGGCGCCGACGCGCCCCCCGCGCCCCCGGGGGGCGAGCCGCGCGGGGAGCTGCCGTCGCAGTCTGCGGGACACACAACGCACTTCAAATATGCACAAATAACCTGCAGTGATGAGACGCAACACTCGTACTGTAACTTAAGTTCAACTTCAAATCGCAATATCTAAACGACAATCAGTGGCAAACACTTTTTGACAGATTCTTCATTGTATCAACAATTTTTGACAGATTATTGAGACTGAGATTAAAATGCGAACGTTCATAAAAATACGGGAATTGCCCCTGAGGGCGGCCCCGCGCCGCGCGCCGGGAGCACCGGCAGCACTCGCCTGTGATGACCAGATTGTATTGTTATCACAACACTACAACAATCTTACCTCAATTTTTGTTCTTAGCGTCAACATTTTTTTTATTGTTCAGTATTTCAATTTCCTCTCTTGAATCTAAGTATTTTTTGTAAAATAATAGTTGTTTCAATTTTGTCACTCAAGTATATGAAACTAAGTGATTTATTCAATTAATATGTTGAAATTCACTGAAATCGGTTCTACCTTTGAGAGAAATTACAAAAACTTAGGGGAAGACCAAACTATTTTATTTTTGCTTGTCGCGAAACAAAGAGTTTCTTCAGTAAAACATCATCATTCAAATGCAAAAGCATCTAAACTAACACAGCATTCCATCTACGGCATAAAGGCATCAACTCACTGCGGTGCTTGACGCGCGTCTTGAAGGGCGGTCGCGCGAGCGGCGAGGCGCGTCGCTCGATGACGCGCGCCTTCAGCCGCACCTTCAGCATGTTCGGCTCCGACGCTGTGGGTTAGTGCACACTCATGCTCACGTTAACGGGTTAAGACAAACTCACGTCACGACAGTTATATTAACTTATTCTAGGATCATGGTTTTCAAGTCAGGTAAACATTCATCATTGTTCCGATGCAAAAGAAAGATGGAGCTATACAAGGCAAATTAGCACCATCTCTTTTTCACAATGGACTTGACTAGAAAGTATTAAAAAAGCCTTTAACACTTGAGTACGGTCCCCGTAATTGTAGACATTTGATCGCGCGTTTACACGCGTTTTATCGATCTAATGTACAACATTCTTTGCAAACTATTTTTGAAGTAATTCTTGTTATTCTCAAACTAGCTTCTTCATCCTTAGGCTACGTCAACACAACACGGATGCATCACACGGCCTGTAACTATCGGACACGTACCGGTCTTCCGGAGCGGGTAGTCCGGCGACGCCTGCGGCGGCGCGGCGTTGAGCGCCAGCGGCAGCGGCGCCGCCAGCCGGTACGGGTGCGTCGCCGTCGCGCCCGTCGACGTGATCGACTCGCCTGAGGATGACTTCACTATACCCCTGTACGAGAGATGGGTGCTGTTAACACTTGTGGTGGCGAACCCGAGAAATTCAAGTGATGCACAAGTTTGAGGGAAGATCAACTTACCAATTTCTGTATGACGAACCAGGTACTGTTCCATTTGCACTCGCTTGTTTCTTTTTTAGGAATTGCTGGAAAGTAAAAAGATTTCTGCGTTATAGCAATTTTTGGGCATGATTATTCATGTCCAAAAATTAACTTTTGCATGACACTATTATGTCCATAAACTTGTGAAAGCGAAGTAGAATCGAAAGGTAATGTACAACTATAAACTTTTAATTCATCAATTGTCAAAATTTAATTTTACAAAGTTCGCTCAATGACTGCTGCCTCATGATTTATGATGTTACTGTTACAGAAATGTACCTATGCATTTCTCTCGTCATATGCGACAATACTTAGGTATAAGGGTGGGCAACTGTATTTATGAGTAGTAGTAGTCCACACCTGCAGCTTCTGCTTGACCTCTGTGGACGCATTGGCGCTGTGCTCGTGCTTGTCCTTCTTGCGCATGAGCTCCACGCGGTCGCGCTCGTGCCGCTCGCGCGCCTCGCGAGCCTCTAGCGCCTCTCGAGCCTCGCGCCGCGCGGCTTCCTCCATGGCCTTCTGCTGTTCCCACAACTGGAACGTTAGTCATGCCGTTATTGTTGCTAACAGACCCCTCTTAGGAAGGGTCAACAGTAAAATATCAGGCGGTCAATTAAGATAGAAATCCAAGATAGTTGGTAAATTTTCCTAGAGGTTCAGTTTGACTGTCTAATATTCAACATTATAGCCACATCTGGATTTCTATCTGAATTGGTTGCTTTGCCTTTGAATTTCATTTGTATATTTTGAAGTCCAATGACTAGACTTCATTTTTTCGTGCGGTTTCTCTTTACTTTAAACAGTAGTTCAACAATTCAAAATGACAGATCTTAATGCGAGTTTTTCGAATCTTCAATGGTGACAAAGAGCTGATTATGAAGGATGCTGAACCTAAGTTCTTATTGCGACTTTTTATTAATGCGCATTTACGTTTTTTGTTATTCACTATATTAAAGCTATCAATATCGATTCCGTATCATAGGACATACGTCAGTTCTGATTAAATATGCATTGAGTCGCGAGTATCCTGTGGTGACGTTGGCTAATTAACAGCTGATTCGCTGACATTACTATCATGATTTCCTTCTAAACAAGCTTACTAAAAGATAGCATCAGTCAACTGTCGGGTGTGATCATCACAATGTACTTTTCCTTAAGTATTGACCGAAAAATACAAAAAGAAGAGAATTTCTCCAGATATCAATAAACTTACGTACACTAGAAAATTGGAAGGCCGTGGAATGAGATGAAGGACTATAGTGCAGGCTCACAATCAGGGCTTGAAACCGGTTAATTTTTATTTCCGAAGATACTAATTATTTTTGTTACAATTGATTTTAGCTTCAAAGATTGCTTCGTCACATTAAGTTCAGCATTGATTTTGTAACAAAATATTAATTAATTAACGAAATATGTTTGAAAGCCTTTTATAATAACGGTTAAGGTTTCATAGAAATATATCGGTTTCCGAGCCCTGCTCACAATCAACAAGCTATGACAACATAAACTAAAATAATCAAAACAGCAACTTCAGAAGAATGCACATTATTTACTTCATTCCATAATGCGAACACTTTCAGAATGAGTCACAGGACCTCGTTCTGTCAAACTAGTTACTGATACTAGCTCAAACATTCAGCGAATGATTCGGTAGTGAGTAAGAGATGCGTCACGGATGCCATTCCTGTTGAACATGGAATCATCAGATCATTGGGCACCCGCGCATGCCGTTCGAAATAACACTGTTTACATCGTTTGCCAATGTCATCATACTTATTTACTGTAATTTTTATTGTGAAAGTATTTCGGAGCTTGTTTTTGTTGAAGCATTTCTCTTTAAGCCGAAATTCATTTAACAAAAACGCTGTTTGAAGTAACTTCGTCTGAAAAGTAGAATCAGGTTCAACCATCATCATGTTTTGGGTTACCAAGATAGGCTGTGCCTAGTTTGTTAAATCTGTCAAAAGTCTTCCGTTAGTTAGTATTTGTATCTGTGTGTAACTTAAATAAATGAATTTGAATGTGCTGAGTTAAAGTTAAAAGTGTCTAGTCATTAGAATGGCTAGATACATTCTATTTAGAAAGTTGACACTTGACAGTAATATGTATAGTGCTTCTACTTATTTATCGATTTGATTAATCATAGCTTATCCATTTGCTGCCGTACTGTCACGATCGGATAGCTTGTCGTAGCTATCTTGTAGCGGTTAGTTAGCGGTGCGATTATTATTATCTTTAAAATTTTTGCCCGCGGAATCGCCCGCGTGGATGTCGGAAAATATCCCAGGGGGGAGCGTACTAACTTGACTAAAAGAAAGTACCCTATATGTTAATCCAGGTAAACAATGTAGGTATTAATTCCGCAATACATTGTTTTCATATAAGTAACTCTATTGGTTTACGCGGCCCACGCCAGTACAGTTCCCAGTCGGCATGATTTATTCCGACATCTTTCAACAGTCGTCGTCATATTTCAGCCAATTTACACATAAACTTAATGAATTATACACTAAAACCTTCCTCATGAATCACTCCGTCCATTTGTGAAAACCGTATAAAAATCAGTTCGGGAGTTTTTGAGTTGATCGCGTTCAGAGCACTTCAGACAGACAGACGCGGCGCACGGTAAAGTTTTTAATACTTGTGTGAATGTCTGCCATTGATGGTGATAAAGTATGCCACAACAAAGGTTTCTATATTATAGAGTGAATAGATTGATTTTTAGTATTCTTTAGTTAAAACTCTTTACATACTCGATACAATAAAAAGAAAACTTCAATCTATTAAAAGTTTTGCCTTCACAAACAACACCAATATCCTTCAACACATTCCAATCGCATTCCTCAACCCTAAAAAATTACTAGGTTATTTACAAAAAAAAAGTTGCATATTCACACTACACTAGACGACACTACATAATATAATCTAAAATAACGAAAAAGGGCCAATAATGCTAACGAACTATAGACCACCTGCAACGTCCCATGCCCGAGGGTGTGGCAGACCGAAGGCGGAGGTTAACACAATTACACGAAGTACTAGTACGTATGAATGTCGTAATTAGTAGCAGTTGTGCAGTCCATTCATGACTAACACGGCTCTGTGACACACTCCAGCCAGGAGTAATGTTCGACTGTTTGTTTTTATAGATTTATGGGGAATCTTAAGGAATGCTACTGGGAATTGAGGTTATTGTGAGTTGTGAGTGCATTTGCTAAACGTTCCTCCATAGTGTACCCCTATGCAGAATCGCCGTATATCATTATAATCGAATGTCAGAATTCAAAGGAAGAAAAAAGCTTTCTTCATATAATGTTTTGTTTTTGTCCAGAAGGTGACAACATGTGAAACATGGACAGATCTAGCATCGCTAACTAACAACTAAGCAATCAATAAAGAAATATCATTGATAGACCTGACTGGCCTTGACTGGTCTTTGTCCTGCTTTGGTGGGAAAAATCCTACCTTCTTTTTTTCTTTAACCGAATAGTCCATCTCAATCTATTCAATCAGTTCAAGATCACTAGCACCCGGTAAGTAACCCCAATTGTGCAATCTCACGGTCGTTCATCGACTGGGCGAAATAAAGTAAATACACTTGCTCATGATTCAGTGCCGACCGCTCCAGCCGTCACATGACACTGATGTGACGGGTAAACTTTATTATGCTTTATTGATTGCTATTTATAAAAATGATGTTTGGTGATTGAAGGTGGATAAAACTGCATATATTATACCAAAACATGTTTCTTTTGGGTTCTCATCTAATTACAGTGTATTAGCTACGTATCATCTGTATCATCTTGAAGTATTGCTCAAGAAAGAAAAATCTCACAAAAGAAAGCAAAAAAAAGAAACTAAAATTAACTATGATCTAATAAATAAAGTGTTCGATTTGTATTTACCTGCAGCATATTTACCTTCAAATGGTGCATCAGCTGCTGCTCGTGCTCTTGCGCGAGCTGCTGCCGCTGCTGCTGGAAGTGCTGCAACAGGATTTCTTGCTGTAGCTGCTGCTGTTTCTTCAACTGCAAAAGTTGACCGAACAATAAGGCAAAGCGTTCCTTTGTTTCTCTATCTTTGGTTTAGTACTGAATGAGCTGTTTGACACACTCGATGATTATTGACAATCGGCAAAATTGTGGGGGAGATTGGACGATTTCAAATTATTTTTTTATGAAATTGGTTTTTAATGTTTTCCATCTTCTGCAGTGATTGTTTAGAAATATTATTTATTGGCAATACAATAGTAAATTAGAAATCTTATCTCCTCTCACAACAACAGGTCGTTTTCCTTATTTAAAAAAAACAAGTATTTTGGTATTTTCTAAACTGGAGATGGTAAAACAATGTTTTTAGTACTCGTGCTACAATATAAGCTATTTTACATAGAGTATTTACTCGAGTATTTACTCTGATATTATTAATTTGATCACCCTTTATACCACTAACAGTTAATGTTATTTTTGAATTAGGTAATACCTCTGTGTCACATTCAACTACTTCGTAATTTGAACTTTTTGATTTACAATTCAAAAAATTATATCCATTAGTTGCTCAGTTATAACCCTTAATTAAAATACATAAGTTAACACTAAAATATATAATATTATACCACGTTGATCATCATGTCCAAATATTTGTCTTCTTAATTATATTATTTTTGAAATGAGAAATATGTTTGTGAAATTGTTTCGCATGTTAGGAGATGACAGGCTTCGCTGAATTAATTAGTCTCTGTACAAATGCTTTGAAAAATGCCAACTTTTGATTTAATGATACAATGAGACTGATGAGTCAGGCTGAATGATCCAGAATTTATGGCGGGAAAGTTTGGCGTCTTTTCAAATATGTTTTGGACAAAATTTGGACATGTTCATTGAATGCGACACACTGAACACTGTTGACTGTACACATTATTATTGTAATTTGAACTCACTTGCAGCAGGAAACTACTCTCTAATGTCTGTTTCGCCCGCTCAGCTATATGGTTCTTTCTTGGGTTCTGATTCTGACAACGAGAGATGAAATACATGTAGGACACCAGTCGACCACGACCGTGGGGAGGCAGCTATTAGTTCTAGGGGAGGACCAAACAAGGTGCACCAATACGTAGCGTTTACGCACCTTACAAAGGGCTTTATTGTCATCATTCGAAAGTTGCAGAAAAAGAATTGAATAAAAACATAAATTAATATAACCAAAAACCACGAAGCTCTTTTCTCAATAAAATCGTGAAAACATTGAATTCAAATAAATTTAAAAAGTATTACTTAACAAAAATAAGTAACATTAATGAAGACACTGAAAAAGAAGGCATATTAGTGCTCCTTGGTTAGCGAAACTGTTCTCTACACTTCTGGTACGTGTGAACATATTTACTGAACACTCCCTCCACAGTCAAAGCATATGTAGGTACATCTATTCAACAGACAATGCAACCTTGCACCACAGCTCGGAAGTGTTCGATTTACAAAAAATACATCAAAAGGCACACCGAGGTGCGCGTGCGCGTATTTTTGGCGACGCGCGCATTATTTTTGTTCGATGGGGAAAAATGGCGGGTTGTCGGAATGCGCCGCGAATAGATCGCGCGAACGGATGTTTTGCGCGGGCGCGTGGGCAGAGATTCGAATATTGTCGTGGTTCAGGGGAGCCCGGGGCTTCGCCGCAGACCACGTAACTTCCACATTCATGTGCGAGGACGTGGTCAGGAAGTTATGACAGATTCTGTAGTTTTGAATGACTTATGATTGGGTCGTTACTTTGATATCAACGATCTGGAAAGTTTGGCCGATTACAACCGACGACTGATGAATGACTGCAGACTTTTTATATTGCAGATGAATGGGATTTTCTAATATTGATCCTAATTGAACCGCAAAAGTTTATAGAGTTATCTTAACCCCTCTTTACAAAGGACATCTTATTGAATAATTTGCAACAAGTTAAATCACCGAAGTCAAGACACGTTAACTCGATTTATCTTAAGAACTAATAAAAATAAAGCATTTTTGCCTACCAATAGGTACACACCAATTACTATCAATTAAATAGCAACAGCAATAACAAGCAATATTCAGAAAGCACGCAAAAAGGGGCCGCGAATAATTTCATATCTAAATTTAATCCGTATAATACGCATATAATCATAACATATGCAGACGCTAAACACATACATACACACGAACGTATACGCGATATTAATAGTGCGCGCGCGCCGGTGTCGGTATAAATATCGCGTAAAAATAATATGTATGCGGCGAGCGTTCGCTATATTTCGGGAAAAGGTCACGGTGATCTGCGGGCTTCGCTCCTTCACCTGCGTTTGTTATCTGCTTTGTGTAGTATCTGTACAAGTTTCTTATTTCAAGGATGACGGGTAAGATTCAGGTTTTGCTTTAAATATAAGTCTAAATATTTGAAGGAGTTCTAAAGCTGGGGGTAAAGATTGAAGAGTAAATATACGTTAAGGATTACAAGTGAACTCAAAGGATAACAAAGGAACGATAGAGCCAGTTGAGTTTTAAAGAATGCCGGGAAGATTCTATTAAAGTAACCAGTATTCCTCCATTTTACCAAAGACATTCAAGACAAAGAGACACGTATCATTTTAGATAGGCTTTTGAAGCCAAATAGTCTGTTGGAAATAGATATAGGAAAGTGCTACATTTATTCAAAACTTTTGGCTATCATCACTTTCTATCTTTATCTTTCGCGGAATGAGTATTTTTATATCTCATTGTATCGGCAGAAGATAGGGCGCTCCGAGAAATAAACAAGCTATATTTAGAACTGACATGAATAAATTCATCAACTACAAATCTGTCAGCAAATCTGTTATTTCTGTCAGCTAAATATAAAACTCCGCCGTTGTCTCGAAATATATTTTCTTAATCTATTCATGAATATTGTTTGCTTAGTCTGTGACGCTATATTACAATTTCATTAATTCTTTACCGGCCACGTTTATCAACATAAAAGCATACGACTTTATAAGAAAAATAACTATTTTAACAATAATGAAATCGGCTTGCTATTTATCGCAATCAATGAGATATCAATCGTTATATAAACTAGGTATTTTACCTAGATAGCAAAAAATACCAATAATTGTATATTAAGCTATTTTTATTGACAAAGTAGTAAAGACTTGTAGTACGTATGAGATGTAATCGGGCCTTCCGCCCACTCCCATCAGTGCTGTGTTTACAAACACTACATTATCTAATAAAAGAATGAGCTATGTAGGCAGCTGGGGAACCTTGTTTGTACAATCTGTGAGTCAATATATTGTGACTGAAACTTATGGGAAGGTTTGAGATAACGAAAGGCGAAATTATAAGAGATGGAACGTTTTGATACAAGTGACAATTCCAAATAATAGATTGGGCAGCTTTTGAATAGCTAATAAGTAAAAAGTACACGATTCACCAGATAAAGGAAAAGGAAAAACTAAGGAAGACCTAAAAGACACTACAGAGATAGACGAACCTAAATAAATAAACATACCAGAGCAAATTAATATACAAAGACATTTAAAAAATGGTAAAAAAAAACAGAAGTTTTAAGAGAACAAAAAGACAGATAAATCAATAATTAAAACAGAGAGAGAATTTAAGTCTTTAAAAGAGAGTAACTTTATAACAGCTATTGAAGCTAACCTGCATGATCTGCTGATGGAAGCTGGTGTCAGCGAGGGGCAACCGCGGCGCGTGCGGGGGGGAGGGGGTGTGCTGCGGGGACCCGTCTGCGCCCCCACCGCTCTCGTGCGCCATCTCTGCTGAAAAGAAAGAAACAACTATTAGTATGGAATATATAGAGAATAAAGATGGAGATGATAATGGTGTAGGTACAGAAACTAAAAAGAAAACCCAACAAGGTATTGACTACTTAAATCTTCGAAAGAAAGTACCTACTTAGTTGAAAACTACTGACTGCATCCTACTAAACGTTTTCAAAGGTTCTCCTATGGAAGATAGGCGTCGAATTGCGACTTACAGTGTTAATTATACTCAAATAGTGTTGTTTAGTTTAAGCTACATATAAGATCTAATACCAAACGCCCTCGCGCACTCTGCAAACGTGTGCTTAGAGATAAAAAAATCTCCGAACTAAAGCTAAAGGCACTCGGTCTTTAGTCAGACTAGGGCCCGTATTTATAGAGCGTACCTCAGTGCTCAAGCATTACTTAAGACTAGATTCAAGCCATTGGATTGGTTGATACTAGTCTTAAGTAATGCTTGAGTACTGAGTAACGCTCTATAAATACGGGCCTAGGACCTTACCTAGTCGGGAAAATGCAAGGCTGATGATAATAGCTGTCCAAATCATAAAATCAGTAATAAATCTGCATTCAAAATACCGCATAAATAAACTATAAATCATAACTATTATGATTTACATAAAAACTCCTAAACCATAGAGCAGGGAATGGCCGCGGTGCCGTGCCGTCGCTGCCGCCGGTAGTGTCTTGAGACGGTAGTACTAATACAATTCGTGGCGCCGTATTCCAGAACCTTTCACAAAACTCAAGCATTACTTAAAACTAGTTTTAACCAATCAAATGGCTTTAAACGAGTCTTAAATAATACTTGAGTTTTGAGTGAGCTTCTGTAAGACGCGCCTTAAATTGGTCATAGTCGACATACTGCGTAGCCTGCGAGTGTCTCACTTAAGTATAGTAGTTTGTAGCACGAGAAGCAACTCTTTAACTACTGCAATTCTTTCATTACAACTCAAGCTTGAAGGTATACACTAACATGAACTGCACATTTAACTTTACTCGTACGATAAGCCACTGGTTCCACGAACAAGAACTGTCATCATCAAAACTCGATCGATTAAGGTTATAGATTTCAATAATGACAGACGAAACAGGTCCGGAACGACATTGCAAGCACAGCACACCACCGTGTAGACGCGACCTAAACAACCTAGCCTAGGTGGAGGGGGGTACCTGATGTACCTAGTTAGTGTTTGGAAAATTGTTGTTTTTATTGAAGTATACAGCTGTAAAGGTCTTTGCTTGTTCAATTGTTTGAGACTGAGTGGTGTCCTTCAAAAACGAGTGTTTACGTTTGTGTACTTGTAGAGGCTGTTTAAAGGGGGGCGGTGAAGGGTGGGGGAGACCTTAACGCTTCTTGTAACCTTTATTATTTTCCTCCTCGTGTTTGCTGTTACTGATTTACTGAAGTGTTATCAAAGGCTTCTGCGTTTATGCTGATGCTATTTTTGGGTATTTCGGTTTTATATCCGTAGCGGTGTTCGGTTAGTCATTTATTTTTAAACAGTCCTTAGACATTTATATTGTTAGAAATGACGTCTAAAGAAACCTATACCTTCTTGCTAGTTACAAAGGCAATCAAAAATAAACCTACGTTCTCACACACCTGCAACAATTCCGCCCTCATGCTAATAGTATTGACCGGCACTTTCAGGACTGCATACTGCATAAGCGATGTTTTGAGTCCCGATACGACCTGCTTCACCCGTTCTAATGTAGGTCGTCGGGGGATTGCGGCGAAGCCAGCGGGCGGCGCCCAAGCGATGGGGGACTGGGGTGGGGTAGCGATGGGGAGCTGGGGCGGGGTAGCAAGTGGGGAGCGACAGTTATTTTTGGCTCTGGATATATTTAGAAGAGCTGGCGGCCCGGGTCCGAGGACTTGGGGTCCGAGCTGGAGGTCACGGAGGCCTAATTAATAGCTCAGTGAAGATCAGCGTGAAAGGTTAGTTCTTATTTTAGCCTGCCTTGCGAGCCGCTGTGAGCTGTGATTTGGGGATAGACATATTTCGGGTATTTTTTGGCGACCAAAATATTTAACATTTTAGGTGATTAAGTAATTTTAAAAAGGTTGTTTTTTATGTCTGATCTGTTATTTCCGGAACCGTAAGAGGTGCTTAGGCTAAGGTTAGTCAAAGCATACAATATCTTGGGAAACATACGCATTTAAAGCGACCTTTCAATAAATATTGGAATACGTAAATATAGAATGAATTCCAAAACCGATACAAAATGCGTAACCTTAAAGAAAAAAAAAACGTTTTTTTATGGAAGTTACCGTATCGTGCAAGAAACCAGATTGCGCATCTTGCAGACATTTAGAATGGAATAAAAAAAACTTAGCATACGAAGCGTAACTAAACTACGATCCTTACATACTCCTTTTGCTTCATTTAAGTTTACTTGATACAAAAATGATGATTACATTTTCATAGCTAATGTTTTACCATCGTTTGCCTACCCTTTGGTGGTTTTTTTTTCACTACTATGTATTTAAAACTATAATCGTCAATACTCATCATCAACATTTCAGCCGAAAGACGTCCACTCCAGGACATAGGCCTCCCCTAAAAGGTTTAGGTTTAAGAATAACTTTATTTCTCATAAGAATTTCATACATAATTCACTTACTGAGAAACAATAATCTAAAACTAAGATTAAGAAAAGGTTTGCCATAATCGCCACGCTTGGCAGGCGGGTTGGCGATCGCAGAGAACGCTGCTGCCCATTCTCTAGTAAGTCCCTTAGTCGCTTTATTTTATTTTATTTTATTTTACGACACCCACGGTAAGAAATAGGGCGGTGCTATTCTTTACGTCCGGCACCACACAGACAAATCGTCAATACCATGTGTTCGTAATCCCAGGTTTTTATTTTCAAATTATTTCAATAAAATCGAAATGAGATACATATCCGAAAATATTTTGAGCTCACCTGTCACCCTAGTTCTAATTAGAAGACCTAATTTATACTGAGTTACCTAATAGAGCCTCTTAATTATTCAGCTCCGCCCCACTTTCAAACGAGATCCGAAGACTTGGACACTTGGATAAGTATGACTGGGCTAAGTAGACCAAATTGGATAACGGTGATGGTCTATTTTGGTTGGAGGCCGATTTTAAATGGAATTGGAAATAGTCCCTTGGGGAAGTTTTGTGTAACGGTTGCGGAATAAATAATGCTTGTATGAGAATATCTTTAACTACTTCAGCGGCTTTAATAACCATAAATAATAAATGTTAAAAAAAATAATTATTAGTTCACGATTTCGACGAATAACGTACTTTTTAGGGTTCCGTACCTCAAATGGAAAAAACGGACCCCTTTATAGGATCACTCGTGTTTCTGTCTGCTGTCCGTTTGTCACAGCCGATTTGCTCCGAATCTACTGGACCGATTAAGTTGAAATTTAGTACACACATAATTATGAACATCTGTGACCCAAACACGGACTTATAACGTAAATAAATGAATTTTGAATATGGGAGTCACTTATGGGGGGGAGGGATTAGAAAAAAAAATGCATACTGTACCGTGTGACATATCAAATGAAAGGGCTTGTTGTAAGAATTTCAGATATACTTTTTTATACTTTTAAAATTATTTAAGAGAATTAAACGAAAATTGACCATTCTCTTGGAAGGCTATGTATAGTTTTGAATAAATACAGTAAATAGGTCTTTACTTTCCAGGAAAACCTATAAGAAGTCTATGATCTTAAAATAACATGGTAAATCTCTCAATATTATGCGTACAAACTTACCTACATTTACATATATGAGGGAACATGTTTACAACTACAATGTTAAGTTTGTTCTTAAGATAAATTAATTCCCACTACGGAACCCTTCATTGTGCGTGGTCCGACACGCACTTAGTCGGTTTTTTAAAACAAAAATGCAACGGACAAAAGAAATTCGTAGCGCGCTACGAATAGATCTACGGGTGATGGAGCTACGAGCGGGACGCGCTACGACGTAGCACTTTCTACGCTACGTCCGGCTACGCTCCTGCGTAGCGTAGCGTTACTTTTTAACACCAAAGATAGAAGGTTTTTCATATCGTTACTTGTTAGAATAACGTTTTATTTTTGGGTATATTGTTTTTGTACATTTAGTGAATTAATAAAACGTGTATATTATCTTCTACGAGCAATTAATATAGGTAGCAAATTCGTTCTGTACATAAATATATCTGTTTGAAACCCAGATCAGGCTCGAAGCACGCGCACTTAAGTATGTGTTCGTACCAACAAGTATCGATACTCAAAATAGCATCAGTTGCTTATAGGCAGTCAACCGTAAGGATTCTTAACCTATAATTGAATCACGTACTCTTTTCTCCCCGATTAGTACAATATAAATATATGTATGTAAATAAAAGGAAGCTTCACAAGGATTATTTACGACAAAGAAATTCTCGAAATTCATAATTATAGTGTTACATGGAAACATGTTTCGCTCGTCACCGAAAGATAAAGCAATGTGTGTCCTCCACAATGTGTGTCCTCCACAATGTGTGTCCTCCACAAATACACTTACTTCGGGGTTGTTCAACTGAACGCATGCTTTTGAATCTAAATACATATCGAGATGCTGTATTTTCTGGCCTTTTTTTTCTACTCACTTGAATAAAGTTAGTTTAAAACATCCATCATAACCTTAATTTGTCGTCATTAGACTTTACAAGTGTTTTGAAAAGGTTGTGTATCTGGCTCGTGGGTAGTTCGCGGCTTTGACCGGACCATGGCCAGACTTCTATAAGTCATTTAAATAAAAACAGAGTATAATAATGGCAGAAGTACAACAAAGCTAGATCAACAAAGCCGGTCGCCGCCGCCCGCGCACCGCGCCCCCCTCGTTTTATATTTAGAACACCCGGCAACGCGGCGCGCGACAAGTGAAGGACGCGCCCCGCCCGCGCCTCTCTCCCTCCCGTTCGCACACACTTAGTACAATGCTTGAGGAAACGAGAAGGAGCACAATACAGAGCGAAATTATTGAGTTTTAAAAATAGAACACACACGCGAGCTACGAAACGTGACACAGTCGAATTATTTGATAAATTCGCGGAAATCGGCTTGTGTAGTGCTGCGACACGCGACTCCGGCTGCAATGCATCACTACACGTCACTTTGTGTTGTCGCCACGCCAGCCTGATGTAAATACTTAGTATTTTTAAACACTCAACAATAATTGTTTTTCCAACTTAGCATAATTTACTATCGTTGTCATTTACTTTTTATAGCATTGCGAAATATTGAAAAATGTAACGAATTATGCACGTTATTAAACAGTTTGCGCCGCATAAATAATGATTGGCATATTTTTATGCATACAAGCGAAACTATTCTTGTATAAGGAAAACGAGTTGCCAAATTAATTTCGTTTAACATTTGTGTAAATATTTATTTTCAATAAACTATGTGTCTTCGCGTCTGGGTAATCAAGTGACGTAGCAAAAATTACTGGCCGAGTTACCATTATCGCGCTTTCACATTGGAATCTTAGTTATCATTTATAAGGTTTTTACTAACACTAAGCAAAGTACCACAGAAACATTACGTAGGTACTTAAAATTCGATTAAATTCTGCAACCCTAAATGATTAGGTACTAAATAAGTATCAACCTGTATTTTACAAGGCTACCTCAAGGCATATCAAAAAAAGGCGAATCAGTCCATTAAAAACATAACAAAATTAAAATCAAACGATATTTTCGAAAACGTCGTCTTCCTATTTGCTACCCTTGAAGCCAAACAACTGTGCAGACTTGACTGTTCGAAGTTTTTTTTACAAAAAAAACAATCAATGTTATACCGTTTTTAGCAACGTGAGGTCGGTGTAACGGAGACTTTTTTAAAGATCTTGTAAACGTGACTCTTCCGGAAATTTGGCCCAGAGTGCAGCTATAATTAGATTTAACTAGCTTTTGCCTGTGGCTTCGCCCGCGTGGATGTCGGAAAATATCCCACGGGAATGTACTTCCGGGATTAAACGGAAACGAAACGGTCGCATTGCGCCCGTCGCCGTCAACCATAATTATTTTGTTACGCGTAACTTTGAATCTGTGATAGGTATTCATTTAAATTATATGATGTAAATGTAAAGGCATATTTCAATCTAAATGAAATGCCCAATTTAAATAACATATTTTATTGGATAAGGATTAATTTAATACCGGTTAAAACAGATTCGGAAATAACAATGAAATTATTACTAAATTCAGGGTTGTTGAACGTACGATTTCAAAACTTAATTTATCTATTAAGTACATAAGTTGATGTCTTTTATAATACTTCGAAGTTCATACTGGGCAAGTACAAAGTTACTATAGCCTATTAAAACTCGATTTGTATGTAGAAAAAACGACTACATAATGAATGAATGACTACGTATTGAATAGGCAAATTATAATACCTACTACTACTACTTTACAATCATTAGTAGATCATTTCGTATATTTATTGCAACTTTAGAACATATTTATCTTTATATTTAACCGACTCCCAAAAAGGAGGAGGTTATAATAATGATCGTCTGTATGTAAGTATTTTTTTTTCTGGATGTTCACTGATTTCCATCAATTGTGGACCCATTTTTAATATTCTTTTTTGTTCGAAATGGTATGGTCGCGAGGTGGTCCCGTTGTCACCAGGTCCGAATCTGGTAAGGAGATCCCATGGAAATTGAGGGAAATCCTCAAATTTTATAGGCAGGGATTTGCGTATTTTTTATACTCATGCACTCGGAAAGCACCATTTGTTGAAGTGGAACTGAGGATGAAGACCACAGATGGCCACCGGAACTACCTAATAATATCTAAGTATTTCACGGGTTGCGATTCAATTAGGCATTTTACTATGGTTGCGAAGCAATTTATGCTCGTCACAATGCATATGGTGAAGTCACCATCAGCTCCAGTTCTCCTGGTTCTTACCAGGAGAACTCCTCAACAATTAACGCCCCTGCATCGAGATGAGCAATATTCTGTAAAAAGTGATGAGCAGTTGACATTAGACATTCTTAGATAAATTACAAACTGAGCACTAAAAAGTGAAAAAAAAAATCACTTAGTAGTGTTTTTTTATTGGAAGTCGGTAGTTTTTTTTTTGTAAAAAGTTTTCATTTTTAATTGGATTATCCTAAAAGACTACTCTGGAAAACGTCATCAAATAAACCCATTATTTATGTTAAAACTAGAACCACACAAAATCTATGCTACTGGTGGAGGCACCGCGTCTCCCTCCACCATGCACAACCATGCACTACGCACAATACCACATCCCATCTTCCCACAGTTCCTACCTCCTAAACAGACGGCTCCACCAAAAATAGCTGTCCATAAAAGCCAAGTGTTCACCCGTTCCACATCCAGAAGCGAACTGCTGCTATTTCGGTCAGTGTAAACAGTTTGTTACAGTATTCGTATGCGCGGGCGCTCCGTCCGTTGCTATTTTCAACCGGCTAAATGCAGCAGCCACCGGAAAGATTAGAAATGGATTTTGGTATGGAGTCGTTATTGATGTACAGTTTGGGGTTTATAGTTAAATTGTGCCAAGAACTGGGTATTACGGCGTCGTTCATACCGGGAATTGTTGGCTCTGTCCTGGATGAAGATTAGAAAATGGAAAGCCTCGTGGAAAGCTCGCGGACAATTGTAGGTTTCTTAAGGATTTAACTTACAGCTAGTTTCTGAAAAACGGAATTCTACTTGAAATGATGTCAATTCTTATGTCAGTTGCTATTTTGCTTTACCATCACGGGGGCTAATTTTGACATCATGTATTCTGATCAGAACCTTGCGAAAACCTGAGGGGCAATTCCCGAATCTTTATCCGTCACAAATACCTAAAATTAACGTACATTTTTGACAATGATTGTCGTCGAGATGAGATTACTACTTAAATTTGAACGTAATTTAAGTACTTACGAGAATGGCCTTTAGATAAAATGTAGTAAGTAGGAAAAGCTTATATCCAGCATTGGGTGTTTTATGGCTGTAATTATGTTTGTTAGCAGACGTAAGTAATGTCTTTACCACCCATTGCTATGGGTGCACTACTAAAACACTCGCGGGTGATTTTACAATGATTTAGTGTGCCTTAAATTGAACAATATGCACATTAGTTTGTAATATTTGTGCAATACATGGGTACCTTAGAAACTGGCCTATATTTTGAGCTGATTTTCAAAATAAACGTAGTATCTACTATTTCATATATTATCTATATAAATATTGTATTATGCCTGCTATTAATACAGTACCTAGCTGCGTGTAGACAAAAATAAAATAAAGTTTATTTTCAGATAGGTAATAGTTTTTTCACTACTCTTGCTCAAAAAGTCCGTCATTTTAGCGTACCAGTGCGGGGCTAAAATAGCCCAACATCCTCTAGGGGATTTTTTTTTGTCTGTTGCCAACGGCCAACAAAAAGGTAGGCTCTACAAAAACGAAAAAGTCATTATTCTTAAGGTGAATCCGCAGCTGTAGCTGTATTAATGATTCATATCTGTTATAGTCGCGAATCATATTGTGATTAAGATACAACCCGACACTGACCTGCTAATAGAAGAAAATGTAAGAAAGTTTGAACTTCGCGGGCTGAAGCTGCGGAGTCACCAAGTAAAATATTCATCACTATAGACTTGACTTATTATTGTTTCATAAAAAAAAAATATTAAAAAGGGACCTAAAAGCTGCGCAGCGGTGGCCCTCTTTGGTAGAATGCGTGCATTGCGTCGCGGCCGTACATAAATTATACACTTATTTGTCGCCGTAGGTGAGTCTAAATGTTCCTTGGTTGCGGCTCAGAAGAAATTAACAAAAGGCATTGGCGCGAAATCTTCAGAATTTTTTTCTCTAATTACAAATTGAATTGGTGACCGTAATTTATTTTACAACAGTGAAAATGTCATCATCTAGTGAGAACTGAGACCTGTATTTGCAAATGGAAGAGAAATAAAAATAAATAATTTTCAATCTGTTGCCGTCAAGGTGTTTATGGTGTTATGTCAATAATCCATATTTTATTTTCTCGCAATCGTATTGAAAAGTATAGTGTACACGGCGCTAAAAACCCATTATAACTCGGTTTCTATTAAACTACCTCGTCTATAATGGGTAATTTTAGCACCTTGTATAACAATCTACTATTGCCTAAAATAAACCTCCTAAATATAGACTGCTTATCTTGCGACTTAATACAATGATACAAAAACTTGCATAAGAATAAAATTACTTACAATAATAATTACAAGTAAGTAATTTGCATAAAAAATGTTTAAACTACTTCCAAGGAGGTGCTTGCGCCCAAAACAAACAGCCTAAAAATATATGAATGTAAAAATAACGTCACAGCATCGCTTCGGTCGCGAGTAATTACGGGAATGTACGGCGTGCGCGCGCGACTCGTTTCATTGATCTCGAAAAGAGCCGGAGGTTATGGCGTAGGTAATGTGTTTTATGATGTGCTATTATGTGTTTGTTTTGTTACTGGTACTCTCATTAAATTGCTCCCGTAGGTGGAGGGCAAATGGCCAAATTTCATACAAAAGGAATTGTTTTTATTAGAATGGTTCATTCATAAGAGAACTCTGAATTATATAAAGGATAACTATAATACCTTGGTATAAAGTCTTTAACACGGCACACCCAGACCACATTCTGCAGAAATAAAACAATCATAGCACATACACTGTCTCTTAAGATACAGGATACCCTAGTTTGAGAGACAGGGTTTAATTTATTGTGTACAGATTTCTGCAGCATCCAAATGTTTTATGTTTTTGTGAATGGTCGTTTCCATAATCTCGAAATTGTAAACCTAAAGTACAATTATCTTTGTGTTTTTGGGAAATAAAGAAATTTATTATTATGAATACATAGTCAATGATATCTAAATGTATCCATGTAGTCTAGACCCAGACAAAGTCAACTAAATAACAATTAAGAATGAAATATGCAAGCCCATCTGCGCGACCTGAGGACTCGCGTCTACCGCTGAACTAAACCTTGGGCAATAAAAATAGAAAAGTACCGTCGATCGTTTCATTGGAAACTTGAATTATCGAGTTTCTCAGAAGTCTTAGTGGGCAATTTAACTTGATTATATCCTTCAGTGCTTCGTTGCGTTATTTTATTTATATCAGTGGCTTGCAACCTCACTGCTTACACAAGGAAAATCCACCCTCATTGAAATATATAGTAAATACATAGTGTTCCCAATCTATCTACACTTCAGAAAAATTAAATCATTAAACATAGCGTCAAGCCGTTTCTACAGCCTCATAACAGGAAACAGGTTTGTGAACAGTACATAAATACTACAAGAATGCTAGATTTTCCTGTATAGTATCGTAGATGCTACACACAAATAACATACACAAACAACTACAACAGGAGAAATACCATCCAAATATTTGGGAGCTACGATCATAACAAGACGAAAGGTAGACGTATCTTAGGATCAAGTTATGTGAATATACGGCAAATTGCTGTAGGTTCCAAACTCAAACTCAAAGCATTTATTTCAATTAAACCAATTACAGGCACTTTTGAACTGTCAAAGAGTCGGTCAGTTAGTCAGAAAGGTGAAGCTATTTGCCCATTCCAAAACGTAGATCTCTATGGAGAAGAATAGGCAAGAAACTCCAAGGACACTCTTTTAAATCAAGATATTATAAACTCCTGGGTACATTATTCTTGTCGCTTCTATATGTGAGAACAATGTAAAAAAATAAAATATTTAAAAATAAGTTAAGAAGTTTCTATTCCAACTAGCTAGACTCCAACAACAAACGGTTAACTAATTAGGTACTTTACTTTACTTGGACAAGACGAAAGTCATGTACAATTCGCACGTCTTGCCGAGTCCAATCCACATCGAAGGGTCGCTTCTCGAAGTTGTGAAGGAGTACGTCTACCTAGGGCAAGTTTCGTCGCAAGTTGAATCGCAGTTTGTGTTATTAACTCAAAAGAGAATGATTCACCCACCTCCTCATCTTTAAAAGCTCTCACAGAAAAAGAAGCTTTAATATCTATTGTTTATCTGTTTTGATTGCATTGCAGAACACTGTCCCACCAGCCAGCGTTTACTCTCAGAATAAGTTCACGTGTATTCATTCCCATGCTGTATTTACTCTCGTTTCTGTGAACCGACGCGCTCTGAGCGGGACGTCCGGCCCCACTTTTATAATAACACCTCGATGTACGAATATATTAAATACATAAATAGATAAGATAAGATAAGATAAGATTCATTTATTTGTATAAACATGGTATATACATACAACAGCATGCATGATGATAATAAATTACAATAAAGTCCAATCATGTTTAGCCTTTATTGGCGTACAAATATTTTAGTCACATTAATTATATAAAGAATTTAACCAAACTGCTATGTCAAACTTACAACTATATTATAATAAAATTAATATCAGACAAGTTTTTCGACTAAAAATTCAGACACACTGTAATATGCTTTTTGCGATAAAAATAGTATCAACTGACGTTTGAACGCCTTGATATTTAGCTCCTTCCAACGTTTAGGTAGCTTGTTAAATATAGTTGGAGCCATGCAGATGATACTTTTGCGCACGAGTGCAGTTTTCGCAGGATATACGCGAATTATGCTCATATCCCGTCTATTACGTGGGACAGCGTCCTGTAAGCGTGGAAATAATTTGGGATTCGCTTTAACAAACATCACAGTTTCGAGGATATACAGGCACGGCAAAGTTAATATCTTGTATCTTATAAAATACGGTTTACAAGTATCAACAGTCTTTAACCTAAGCATTGACCTAATGCATCTCTTTTGGGCCTTGAATGCGATATTGAAATCAGTAGAATTTCCCCAAAAGATGATGCCGTATCTTAAGTGAGACGCAGCTATGCCGTGGTAGGCCACAATTAAGGTCTCTACATTCACGACTGCAGCTAGAGAATGTAAAGCAAAAGCAGAACTACTAATTTTTTTTGAGAGATTCTCTATATGTGATTTCCAGTCTAGTTTTTTGTCAATGATCAGTCCGAGGAATTTAGTTGTATTAACGCTTTCAATGGTTTTATTATCAATATTTATGTCCAAATTATTATTTCTAGTCAAACGCTGGCTAAAATGCATTATCTTAGTTTTATTTAAATTGATCTTTAAATTATTACAGTCTAACCATTGTATTATTGATGTCAAAGAGTTGTGAATGTCAAGTTTATATTGGGTCATGTCATTATTATTATTAGCAATTGTCACTGTACTATCATCTGCAAATAGAGTCATGGGATGTGAAGTTGATTTTGGCAAGTCATTAATGTATAAAGAGAGGAGGTCCCAATACACTACCTTGTGGAACACCAAAGGTAACGTAACGTTCATCTGAAACATATGTCTCTTCTTTTTTAGTAGCTATATTGATTCTAGTTATTTCTACCTTTTGCTTTCTATTGTCTAAATAAGATTTGATTAAGTTAAGTACATTACCTCTTATTCCATATGCGTCTAGTTTTTTAATTAGAATGTCATGATTTACGTAGTCAAATGCTTGTGTCATGTCGCAAAAGATAGTACATACAGGTGTTCTTTTGTCCATCTTTGTCAATACCGAGTATAGAAAGTCGTAGATTGCCATACCTATAGTTTTATTTTCACGAAATCCTTTTTGCTCGTTACATAATATATTATGTTTGTCAATGTAGCCGTTTAATTCCTTGTGCATGAACTTTTGAAATTATTGGAATCAGTGAAATAGGCCTATAATATTCCATGAGCTCTCTATCCTCTTTCTTAAATATAGGTCTAACGATCGCCATCTTTAATGCGTCAGGGAAAGTGCCAGCGATAATCGAAAGGTTAATAATATGACACAAATGACTGCATATTTCGTCCGCTACTGCTTTTAGTATTTTGGTAGATATGCCATCGTACCCGACACTATTTGTGTTCTTTAACGCCATTATAATTCTTAGTATCTGTTGAGGTGTGCAAGGAGCCATGAACATCGAGTTCTTATTATAAAGGGAAGGCAATGTAGTTTTGTTACTTGAATAAGCTGTAGGTTGTATTTTATTAATAAAGTAATTATTAAATTCATTAGCAATTTGCTTCGCGTCCGTAATTGTGCCATTATCAGATTTAATTTTCAATACATAATTTTTAGATGAAATAAATTTTCCTTGATTTATTATTTGCCAGGCTGTTTTGCATTTGTTATGTGAAGTTTTAATTTTAAAGTTATCCTGTGAACGCTGCGTCAGAATAATGATTTTTCTAAAAAGCTTAGAGTAATCTTTATAGCGATTTTTATTTAACTGATTTGGCTTTAATCTGTACGTCCACAAAAGTTGTCTTTTTTTCTTACTACATGTTTTAATACCTCTTGATATCCACCTTGGCTTTCTTATTAAATTGATTGTAATCTTAGATTTAGGAAAACAAAGGTTATAAAACAAAGAAAATATTTCGTGAAATCTACTGTATGCAATGTTAGGATCATCAGTTTCATAGATCTCGGAGAAACAAAGTTTGCCTATACAACGTTTAAACTTAGATATGTTTTCCCTGCTATAATTGCGCCTAGTAGCACAGTATTTATCGATGGTACATATTTTATTTGCGGGGCATTTTAATAGTTGGGCCGTTGGTCTGAAAGAGCAAATTCCAAGATCTCCGTCTTACATTGTTTGTTGTAGTTATGCGCAAAATTATCAATACACGTTTGACTCACAATTCGTGTTGGTTGATTTATTGCTAGCTTTAGGTTGAAGCTAAGTAGAAGGCATTCAAACTCAATCGATTGATAATTTCTCTTTAACATGTCTATATTATAATCACCAGCTATGACAATATTTTTATAGCATTTAGTAGATAAGTGTTGTAAGACTGTTTCAAACTTATTAAAAAAAGCATTAAGGTTGCTCATATTTGGAACTCGATACACACATACAAAAGCAGTATTGCACTTAGTTAATTCAATGGCACAGCATTCGAAAGTGCCAGTTATTGACATTTTTGAAATATTCAATAATTCCTTCCATTCGTGTCCATTTCTAACAAGGATACACGATCCACCTCTCTTAGCCTCCTTTCTGCTGTAGTGGGCGGCTAAACAATAGTTAGGTATGTTTAGCTGATTTTCATAGCCTTCCATCATAAAATGTTCCGTAACGCATACCAAATCCACTTGTTTGCCCTCTTCCATGAGTTCATTCAAACAAACTGTGAGTGCATTAGACTTGTTGAATAATCCTGCTATGTTTTGGTGCAATAGATATAAATGCTTATTGACGAAAAAGGTCACCGCTTGACAGATTGTCCTTGCTATTTTCAGTGTCTTTCAATATCATCTGGTTATTAAATTGAATGTCACTAATTAAGTCAGATATATCCTTAAAAATAATTTGTAGTCCAGGATTATTAATTCTGCCAGTCCATTTGTTATACGTAGTGTAGTCATAGAATAGATTTTTGTTGCTGTCTAGTAGGTATGCGTATTCATGCGTCATTATATCTAAATAAAGTAAGTTATTAAATGTTTCCACTCTAGAATTATATAAGGTAGAGTAATGTTCGCATTTATATGTGGGCGTACAAATAATTAAATTAGTGTGGTTGATTCCTTGTAGTACTTGTCGGATATTTAAAATGATGTCGTAATAGCTATTTGTCGTTCTAAAGTCCTCTTCACCTAATATAATTATGCAGTAGTCCTCTAATGTAAAGTTGGATAGTTTCTCTTTTATGCCTTTCAGTAATACATGTGTACCTCCGTGAGGTGCTATGTAATGACAGAGTTTAGATTGAATAAGAACGTTTTCTGAAATGTTTAGAATTTTATTTTTACTATCTGTACTCAAAATACATATTTTGCATCTTTTCTTGTCATTAGGGTGTGGACTTGGGCATATTTTGTGTTTTTTGGACGGATGTTCTGTTGTTTGTCTTGTTTTGTCTTGGATGTTTTGAGCTGTGTTAGATAAGCTTTTGTCGCCACTATTGCTTCTTGTATTAATAGATGAAGAGTATTTTTTTTCAGTAGTTTCATTTGTCTGTGTTTGTTTTGATTTTGTACTTTTCTTGGTCTTTGGTGTCGTTAGTTTAGTTTTTTCTGGGCTGCTGACAAAATTTTTATAGATGTCATTTTTCTTTTTAAATTCTTCATTTCTTTTTTTTAAGTTACTGTTTTCTAATGATAATAGTTCAATTTCCTCATGAGCGCTTTTTAGTTGAGATGCTAGACTGACGATCTCATCTTTTAGTATTTTTATTTGATGGATGTCTTCATCTTCTGATATATCAGGCAAACTACTCGTCGTGCAGTTCAAAGTTTGTGATAATATAACGTCGCTTTCTTCGCTTGGTTCCGATCGTGTACGGGTGCGTCGGAACGTTATGTTCTCTAGGAAATTCATTTTAAGAGTGATATTAAACTTTCAAAAATAATTTTATCCAGTGAGATTCGAACTTGCTTTATGGTTCTGCTCCTTAAGAGAGGTAGGTCGTCCCGCCTCTAGGTCAAATGGTATTTAATTAATTCTAATTAAATTGGCGTATGTAGTGTGACCGTATGTGTACTGCTGATGTGAGTTATTGTCTGGTCAATAGATGTCTCAATCAATTTAATAAATATAATAATTAAACTTGTATCACTTAATGTGCGTTCAAGAAAGTCCAATTAATCGTGATTTAATTTTAATCATTGGTTGGTGTTTTCTTGTTGTGATATTATTCACTTGTTTCATAACATTTATGTTGGAATGAATACAAAAATATTTCGTTCGGTGAGGATCGAACTTGTGCTACTGACTACGTCAGTCCGAGATCGCTTCTTACGTGCCAGTCTGTCATGTATAGGAGTCATTCAAAACAGTCTTTAGGTCCACGATTCAGCTGATTGTCATTACAGTTGATTTTTTTGTATTTTTAAGAAGCGTGGGTAGGTGATTTCGATGTTTGGATATTTTATATTTTTGCACTTTTAACTTAGTTTAGTGTATTTATTGCACTTTTTGTAAGCAAAAGACTATGTACTCACTGCGTCTTGTTGTGTTGCACTTTCACTGTGTAGACTTTTTTGTTAAATTGTCAGTTGTTGATGATTTGTAGTGTGCAGATAAATTGGATGTTATTGTTTACACTCAGCGTCTTTAGCACGAATAACACTTGTGGGCCTTAATTAAGTCTCATTTGATCAATAACTCGTATTATTAGACCGGAGAACTGTGTTTTAATATTTTAAACTATTAATAATTGAGGAGCCGAACTAACTTCGATGACAGCAGCTGTCATTCCGAATAATAATATAATAATAATAAATATTATAATATACATATATTCCATAGAATATATGTATATTATATACATTACACATATGCACAGCACGCGGTGCGCGCGTGGCGTGATTCAAATACTGAACCGAATCCAACACAGATTGACTAACGAAACATCGCTATATTTGAAGATCGAATGTTGATCTTTTTTTCTAAAGACAAATTGGTCTGCATTTTTACCGTGTGGTGTGGCTATGGTACCTATTCTACACCATCTTCGTTACAGAACTATGAATTAAACAAGATTTAATATATAAGTAAAAGAGTGTGGAGCAAGTGAGTGAGTTCTTCATATAATATTTGGGGAGTCAGTTTACAAGAGATGGAAAGATTGATGAAGATGTGGAAAGGAGAGTTAATGCGGGAAATAAAGTGAATGGTGCTATACATGCGATTGTGACCAATCAGTCGATGCCCAAAAAGGCTCGACTGGCTGTTCACAATGGTATGCTGGTGCCTACGCTTATGTTTGGAAGTGAATGTTGGGTGTGGCAAAATAAGCATGAAAGTAGAATAAATGCTGTGAAAATGCGTTCCTTGCGAAGCATGTCTGGCGTGACTATGAATGATAGGCTGAAAATGAGGTAATAAAGTAACGGTGCAGTTTAAAAGAAGATGTAGTAACTAACATTGAAAAGAGTATACTGAGATGGTTTGTTCATTTTGAAAGGATGAGTGAAAGGCGACTAACAAAAGGTATTTGTAAAGCATAGTGAGTGGAAATGGAAAATATAATTGGTGATGTTTTTCAGAAAAGTCAGGTGTGTAGTACTCGCAACCGGCGGGCGTGTATGACCAGATGTATGAACGTAGGCGAAGCAAAAGGAGTATGTAAGGAGCGTAGCAGTTGGCGTTCTATAGTTTCTGCCACCATGGGAAGAAAAATATAATCCAAGCATGTTTATTGATGAACTGATATGCAGGTTTTATCAATATTCATCATCTATTGTATTCATATCATTTGAGTATACCTAATGCAAAGAAAAAGAAAATGATATTGTTTGTTTCTATCTCTTTTACTTTGTTGAACATAACATTGCAGAGAATTCGGCCTACAAATTACAATATCATTACCAAAAGTACTACAGAACACCCACGAATGTGAGTGTTCCTAACATACTCATCTCATCGTGTGACGTAGGCGCCATCACTTATAGAATAAGACGAAACGAATCGGCGTGTTTACGTCTCGATTCAGATGGTATACAACGAGCTTCAAGTATTGATGCAAATAGAAAAACTTTGAAAGAAATATTGCTGCTCGTTCTTTAACATGGAATAAGTGATTTCGATTAATATTCCGCAATGGAATGAAACCAGTTTGAATATTACATCATAGAAGTAACTCTCTTATTTTTTAAGCTAGGCTTAATTAACCTTATCTATAGTGCATTAAAAAACTATCACGTTATAATGGTGAGCTACATAAAACTAAAAATAATCTTTAAAACTAGTTTTGCAATGAAAACGACTCATAATGGGGTTTCTAACAAACTTTTTGTTGATCAATCGTAATCGTAAATGTTGGTGTAGTAGATTAATAATATAGTAAACATAACAATGTACGTAAATTAACTTACATAGAAGTTAATAATCTTAACACGTTTCCTGTCCCAATACAAAAATGCAAAATGACCGACAAGTCCAATAGGATTTTTTTAATAATTTCCCCGAGTTGCCTGGATTTATTTAATTTTCCCGGCGTTTTTCTTTACTTTATGATCGTACCAGCACGTCCAATGCAGCAACAGTACAGTTCCAGCACGTCCAGTGGAATTATTCGCTTTAGAAGTTGTATATGTCTCCTGACGCACATATAGCTCAGGAGCGTATTAGTGCCTTTCAAGCGCACGTTTCCTGAACCATAGGTGGCTCTGTGGACAGTGAAAGTGTTAAGAGAGGATGCGCTAAGCTAGCCCGCGAAATTAAAATTTTCGTACGTTTTTTGCAATTCGCAGGTCAGTAACAGGTTGTATGGTGATCTAAATATGATTCGCGGCCATAACAAATATGGCTTTACAGAATTATAATTATTAGAATCGGCAATACAACTAACTCTCTTCAAAAAATCCTACTGAATGATTATTTCAGAAAAACGTAAGAAAATTTGCGGGCTACCTTACCATACTCTTTAAGAACCGTGAAAATAATCTTAAGAACCGTGAAAAACTTAGTTAATAATATTTTTTCCGGTCTTGTCGGATTGCCGTCCCATCGGACTACGAGTATGAGAGTGCATCTGTGTCTATAATATCTCCCGCGCTGAAGGCTGGTCTCCGCTGCGATTGTCTGGAAGACTATTAATAATCAAGAAATTATTAAATTAATGCGCAGGATCAGCGTTGATGAAAAGCACATAAATATAAATTTAAAAGATTTATGAATCCAACAACAATTAAACAAAGCTACTAATAATCTCCAGGATCATGTCCACAATTCATATTTACAAATGAGTTTACGTTTACCTAAACCCAAGCAGAACCAAATGTCCGATCTACACTGTATTTACGGACAAAACAGACCTAAACTAATATTTGACACATGTGTAGAAAAATAGGCCATGTAGGCACATGCATGTAATAATTAACGCCTATTAACGCAGACAGAGTGGGCAGGAGTGAATCACGGCTATATTTAGCCGGTGTATAATTAGTACGCCATACAAAGGCTAGTCATATTAAGGATCTGATTGAGTCATGTGTGAATACTCTTTGTTTGGGACTTTAAGATGTTACGAAACTTGTGAGAGAAGCGGAATTTGAAGGTGAAGCAATAACTCCACAGAGCACTGCTGTGACAGGCAGGTTGTTGATGATGAATTGAACAGATGTCGTTATGTAATCAAATCCAGAATAAGGCGAAAAGTGAGAGGAGCCCATCTATTAATAATAAGATCTGATAAAACCATATCCCACGTGTCTTAGGAGTTCTACGATATATGTCAAAGATATAAACATCTACCGTCAATCTGCATGGTGCACTTTTACGTACGATTTTATCAATAGTAGATCACTCGTGTCGAACAGGTCACCCCTCACTACACACCCCTCACACCCGACACACTTCACTTGCTTCAACCCTCTCATTCACTTGTCACTGAACAAGTTACATTTTTTGTCAACCTGTCGGGACCTGTCCCCCATGCTAACACAAATAGACTAGTAAATCTCCCCCGCTTGCTCTATAAACAGATGGGCGCATTCCGTCCTGAGTTATTTTTAGTTGTACTAATTCGGGAATCACCGACTCTTGGTGAGTTTTTTTAACATCAAGTTTTTATAGATGAGCAGTTATGATTGAGTTCAATTTAGGTTGGAGGATAATAGTTTTCTGTTAGTGTTGGTTTAATTTTGTTTGGATTCAGTGCTCGAATTGGGAATGGATGCTCGAAATAAAAGATTTTAAGATGTTTGTAGTTCGTATACGCAAATAGATGGGAAAGGCCGACGAACCTTGGATTATATACAAATTCTAATAATTATTTAATCGAATCGAGACGTAAATACAGAAAATCTATTGATAATAATAAAGTTCTCTACATGACTACCATATTTATCTTAATAACAACATCGTCTGCATTTTTTTTTATTCAGCCATATTTACCACAACACGTAAAAAAGTTAATTTTAGCTCATGAATCATTCCCAAGTACTTAACACGAAGTTAATGCAGTCAATCAAATGCCTTACTAAAGTTGGTACATCGAAACCAAAATAATTCCAGAGTTAACTCGCCAGCCATAGCGGGCAGAGGGGGGGTTGTATGGTTATTTTGAACCAACAAAGAATGGAACAAGTTGGCTCGCAGGCACTAATAATAACCCGGTCGATAATTTCCCACTACGTTTATTCCCAGGCTTGGTTATACAAGGAGTTATTTTAGGATCCGTATTGTTCGAGTTAGATGAAGCAACAAATACCAAGTTTTTGTGTTTCTTTCCTTCAGGCGATTGTGATGTTAATTTCGGAATAATTTGGTTATGTTTTTAAAAGTCCGGTCTATAACCTTGGATGTGTTCGTCAGCATTTTGTAAATTGTTTAGGTGACTTTTAAAGTCTCGTTTTAACTAACTAGTTTTAAGTGGATACGAGCGGGTAAACTGCATGAATTGTTTATATTTAGAAACATTTGCAACACAGCAGTTACTTTAAGTTATGTGTCGATGATATTACAACTTATAACTACAGCTAATTCATTCGCCTTTCGACTCAGTTTATTATTAGTTAATTAGTCTCCGGTCGGAAGTAACTTATTAAAGCCAAGTAAAACATATGCTGTTGATTATAAAAACACCATAACATAAGCAGGTCATGTGCACGTGGTGACAGACCATTAGCTTACACACCATGGCGACCCATTTCCCATTAACATTTGACCGTGGGAAGTAGGTTACGGTCTCCTTGATATTTGCTATAAGTATAGTTGGCAATTCATTTATCTTTTATATTATACACTGCCGTCAGTCATTCAAACTCATTCATGTTTTACTTAATGTCCCTTTGTATCTGCAAATCCCTTTAAGGACCTTATACACCACAGTCCCGATAATAATATTAAATCGATGGCACTTTGTTATTCGTATATAATACAACAGGTGACCTTAACCTAAACTCAAATAAAACTAAAAAACCTGATCAAACAACGCAGACCACTTTTCCACACACACACGCACACTTTTATTTGCACAACGATCTACAATTCTACATGTTGCATATATTCTTTAAAGTATATGAATACCAGGCACAGTTTTATTTTTACCTGTATGAAGTTATTTTGAAATATACGCAAATAATGGGTTTAACCATAACCCACAATTAACTATTTTGTCTTAATGCACGCTCATCATACAATTTGAACTCGATTGCCCGACATTAAGTTAGCTGAAAGCTAACTTAATGTCGGGCAATCGAGTTAAATTGGGCATGATTACGTAACTGTTTAGTCAAAGTATCAACTTGGTTCAAGAAATATTTCTAGGAAATTGAATTTATATATTTTATAGAACTTTATATTAAAAATAGAGCTTTTAGTATACAACAGTGAAGTAACCATACGATGCAATAGGTACTCTAGCTCTAGGAGTCTGGATCCATAGACGATAAACTAGACAGATAGCTTGGTGATATAGTTACATACAAGATAATTGTATTTGTCCCTCCCAATTCCTCTCTATAACTTGGAGCTCTGCCTATCCCGTTCCCAATAGCAACCGCAAAGGTTATCGCGATTGAAATATGAAATAAAACAAAAAGTAGCCCGTCTATATACTGGCAATATATAAAGTTGCATGAGTTCGGCGCGTGATTGAAGCCGGCGGCTATAAATAGCCGGCGAGTTATAGCCGATGTATTGACGAGTGCGAGGGCGAGCCAAACAAACAATCAAATGCCTTTGATTGAAAAAACAATGTTTTATTACAAGATTACGATTACGAAGGGTTGAGAGGGAATTAAGGTTTGTTTTATCGTCAGTTTTTCATCCCCAACTTCTGATTCACTTTATAATTATGCTACCACTGTGACTGTTACGTTAATGAGTAAATTCCTATGGAAAATAACCCCCATAGTTACTCTTCTCATCTTGCTGATAAGTCTAACTGTATTCGCAGTTACATTGTCTTGTGTGACAACCTCATTACTTAGGTCGTTTTTTACAACCATGTCATGTCATGTATCTCGTATTATTGTGATCCGATGCTAATCAATGACTATAACGGCTATTTCCTTAAAATCCCTACACAAGTACTCATACAATTGTGCGGATGAATAATTGAATAAAAAAGAGCTTCACTGAAATAAATAATAGGAAAATAACCGATTAATAATAAATGACAATGGATGTTAACATGCATGCTGAAAGGGAGTCGCGTTTTTATGTGCACGCGCCTTACTTCATCAACATGATAGTTGTTGTAGTGCAAATCATTAGTCATCAAATAGCTGGAAATAGAATGGCTGGAATATTTTCTATTAGAGAAAATGATCAAAATGGTGCAGACAAAATTAAAGAATTTCATAAAGGCACGTTTTGTTTTGAATCGGGGAATATGTAAGCAGGGATTGCTTTGACTGCATTAGCACTGGTGCAACTAAGGAATTGGACTTGATGTTCTTACTGTATTCAATGCAGTCTATTTGACAGATCATAATGCAAAAAGACACATGAGAGAAGATACAGAAAGACAACGCGAAGCTGAATAAGGAGCAGACTGCAATAATTGCACGTTGATCTGAAAATTAATGTAAAAGAGAGCGTTTACCTTTCAAAAGCTTGTCAATGCCCACAAGTTAAGGCTGGAAATTGAGTTATTATGACACTGGTAGACGATGCACTATTTATCTTCAATTGTAAAGATTTTAGTGCGCCACGTGCATTTTATGGCAACGGCCATTGACTCAGGCGACGCATTAAATAGCCGTTTGGCTCACAAGCGGGAAAATAAACAAGATGGCATAATTATGGGTTTCTATTCTCATGACTTTCAACCTAAAGTATAAAGTCCAGCGGGTTCCTGCTGGATGCGAGAAGCCTATGTCCAGCAGTGGACGTCGTTCGGCTGAAATGAATGATGATGATGATAAAGCAGTTTCCTACCTTTTACCCGACTGCGCGACTGCAAAGACAGGGGTACGTTTTTTCCTGTTGCGTGTGTAACTGTGTAAGCAACAAGTTGTACGTTTTTCGCGGCTAACGATGCTGGTCAAAGTTCAGTCCTCAAAGTGCGTGCTTGTCGCCATACTTCAGTCCGCTAGAGGTACAAAGGGTTACAATCTGTATATATACCATTTTACTTTCTTATTTTTTGTTACTTGTAGCGATGGAGAAAATTATTTTCATAGATTATAATATTATGTGTCTTAAAATTCGATAACTTTTTGGCTCAATTTAATTTTGGCTTGTTTGTGTTTGATTTATTATAATAGTTATTTTATGCATTTAGTTTAGTTTTCGCATCAAATTCAAATTTTCAATTCAAATTCAAAATCATTTATTTCAATCCATACAGGATCATTAAAATTACATCGTACAAAATTCATATTCTATCACATACAATTAACTAAACAATATTAATACTTTAAAAAATCAACATGCTATTTTTATATCTACATTTAAATAAGCTCTTGTTCAACAAAAATACATCAACGGGCCAAGTTTGCATATTCATACATTTTTATTCGATAAGTTATTTTTGTTTATTTTCGTAACATTATAATGTTGAAGAAGGAAGTAAAATAGAAAACGTGCTCTATGATAGCTGCTACGTCGCAGAAACAAGCATACTTAGAGCTACAAAAATAGATATTATTTGTCGCAATAAATTAAATTGTGCTGTATCAGTGATTGGGAAACATGTCTTAACTACTGCCTATTTAATATATACTGTGATGTTGAACAAACCAGAACACGCCGATATTATAAACTGTGTTGTTGAACAGACCAGAATACGCTGATATTATAAACTGTGTTGTTGAACAGCCCGAAACACACCGATATTATAAAGTGTGTTGTTGAACAGGCCGGAACACGTCGATATTATAAACTCTGTTGTTGAACAGCCCGAAACACGCCGATATTATAAAGTGTGTTGTTGAACACGCCGATATTGTCAAAATAACATGAACTTTTGGAGGTAGCTAGGCACCTTTGTACACAAACCTTCCTTCATAGCAGCTATATTAGTTTTATTGGTATCATTAATAGTAATTTATGATATTAGTGTGGTAGAGTTTGTAAATACCAATTTCCGTGCGTGTGTCATACAACGTTTTTCAACACATTTGCGAGAAAACAGTGCAATAGGTAATAAAATAAGCCAAAAAATATTTTAAGAGAATGATTGATGCTTGATTTCGTATTATAATTTTGTAAATATCAGTCAGAAAGTCGCAACAATCTTTGACAGTTCTAATAAAAAAATGGCGCGAACTTGCAAGTGGCGCCACGTGCACATGGTGAAAATTAGTACTACATCTTTCGTCTCATTTTCTCTTTAATAATAAAGTGAGATATACGTATAGAGCAAAAGCGCTTCCAAGGAGGTTCGATCATTCAGCTTATTTATTCTCGTAATTTGAAACTCTTTGGTGGAATTTTTATATAATTTTTATGGTAATTAAAAAAAACCCGTAAAGGATACGCACGGCGCTATACAACGAAGGGGGCGGTAAAACATGTACTTAGGTGAAAGTACCTATTTTACCGCCCGTTCCGTTGTAAGGTGCGTAATTATTAACTTTCGAACAATGTATACAGGCTTCGTAAATGCATTTTTTGAGCAAATGTGTTGAAAATGTATTTTAAAGTTATAAAGGTAAAATCAAAATAAAATCAGTTCACATTCATTCAAGTTTCTGTAACTGTATCGTTATCGTAATGGGTGCAGTCTGCATTTTTGCATAATGTTCCGATAACTCTGTCCTACTCCAAATCCTATACACCAAGAACGGGAGATTTTTATCCCTTAGTAGAACCAATAGACACATGAAGCAATAAAGCCTTAAATTCAATAACATACCTATTTCCCACTACGCACGAGACTACATGCAACGTACCTAAACACGTTTTAAATGCTAACGTCATGTATCAGCTCAACAAAGCGATTGTCGCCAACTAGCACATAAGGCTGGCCACTAAAGTTATTTATATCGCGAACATAATCCAAACAATGGCGGCTATTTTTACACAATATATTACCGACACTTTTCCTGTCAATGTGTTATATTTATAGCGGCCACACTGTTGCTATTTCTGTTTTTATCACAGAACAACAACTCTGTAATACGAATGTAGCGAATTTACGTTTTTAGATGGGATTCTACAGCGGCTATAATACAGTACAATCGATCAGATCGATCGATCAGTAAGATCGCTTTTAGCGATAAAACCGCCCATGGTGTCACCCCTTTTAAACTTTCTACATTTATATCTGTAATTTGTATGGTTTACATAATGAAGAGTATTCTATCTATCTATCTACAGTTTAGTAGAAAAAATCCCCATATATTTTCTGATTGAGTAAACTGGACATAGGATGTTAACCGGTAAAAAACACAAGTGTTGATTAGTCCATTAGATGAGAGAGTTAGATTATGGTTCTTCTACGAAATACAGTAATATCTATTAAAAAAGCTTTGGAGAACCTAGTTTCCGAAATATAAACAGAACCGCACCGTAATCATATCCGTATACAGAAATAGCTTAGTGGAACCGAGTTGTAATCAGTCAGGACGATAAAGCTGCCACGACTATTTATACACGGTTAAATAGCGGCCCAGCGTGACATTGTTTACACGTCAAACGAGGAAAAATTCACAATTCTATTGTATTAATAATTATAGGACAAAGCGACAAATAAAAAAAAACAACTCCTAAATTAACTGGGTCTTGCATGTTTTCCTTACCCGTGCACGAAATCGATTAATTTTTATTAAATTTGTTCATTGTTTGTGAGAAAGGCAAAAATAATTTATTAGTAATGATTAATTTATTTGTGATTTGAAAAGTCGAGTTCAATGTTTTGCATGTAGCTGAAAGGGATTTTTAAAATAAATTAAGTAATCATGGAAAATCACTAAAATTCACAACGAGTTTCCCTAAAAATGACGCGATACTGACGTTTGATCATCTTTTACAATAAACTCGTTTTGATTTTGAACATAAAAAAATATTATCAACATCATTATACGGTGTACTTGCACTTTTTTCAACTTCGATACAAAATATAACAGAAACGAGCTGTTGCAAAAACCTATTTAAAAAAAAAACCCAGTCAGTAATGTATTATTTTCTATTCATAACAAGAAATTTTAAAATGATTATAAGTGCTTCAGCTAGCATTGAAATAAAATCAAAATTGTATTAAATGGTAATACAATTAAGTGTAGAATAGAATAGAATAGAATAGAATATTCATTTATTTGCTCAGAACGTAGGTATCTCAGATTATAGAAAGAAGCACATAGACCGCGCGGAACAATAAAGTGAGGCCCGTTTGTAGACATGTGTGCGTTACAGCCACGTGACAGCACTATAAGAACAGGTGCCTCAATGTGTGTGTACGGTTGCCAGGAGAATGAAAAAATTAGCCATAATATTTCATTACATGAAAAAAAAAATTTTTTTTTTCTTAAATCTGTTGTTTTTATTAACAGTATACGTCAGATTAACAATACCCATATAAACGATACATTTGCGATATATTTTTATTTTGAGACACCAACATTTTATTGTTTTTGGTAGCTATATTTACTTTATGGTGACGTCATATAACCCATGATACCTATAGCAAATCGACTGATGTAATAAGTATTATAAAATCCATTAACTAGTTACACTTACGAAGACACATACATACTTATTTATTTATCAACGTAATAACCAGAAAAGGCGATAAATAAAACACTATTATCGACATAACTATTTTTGTAAATCGATACTCCTGTATCCTATACTTATTTCCTAACTTAGGGGTAAATGTTTCAATATAAACTAGCAACACCGAATGATTTTTGTTAAGGTTTTGTGTTTCAAAATGTCACTAACAATAAACACGTAAAATAAATCCAAAGAGACAAATAACCAATATTTTACTTATGAAAGATACTCCATCTTATTTCTTTTGTTTTTGGGAACAGTTTTTTCAATGTTTAAAAATACAAGACGGCATTATTCTGTAATTATCTGTTAGAGCCCGTGACGTACTAACGACGCGACGCTTCGTGCTGTACTGAATCGAGAGTGTATTCGCTTTTGAACTTGTATTTGCTTTGTAGGCCGCACTCTCGGTGTTCCGCGCGGTCTATCTGCTTCTTTTCTATAATCTGAGGTAGGTATATACAATAAGGTGGTTACAATAAAATTTAAGCAATCCTCCTCCTTTTAATTAAGTAAATCAATGGCGTATTATACTATATTTACGACAACGCAAAAGAGGTGCTGTGAGTTGACACAATCCCCCTTATTACAAAACAAGGTTTATCTTCAGACCCAGGTTTAAAATATGGAGCCATTATTGAATTTCGAACTTTATTCCGACTAAGGTAAAGTTCCTAAACACAAAACTGACAACTTAGTACCGAACTAAGTTTTCAGTTTTGTATAAAGAACGTAGTTACGTTTTTATTACAAAAACTGGCTGCCATGTCAAAATATAAATCTTGTTTTGTAATAGGACGGAAATGGTTTAGCGCCACAAGAACTGAATGATTATAAATCTTAATGTTTCAATACTTTCTCACAATTATATAATAAATTGAAAAAATGTGTTTTTCGTGCACCGAACCTTAAGGCAGACAGGCGCGATGCGACAGCGCGACACGACTCTAGTAGAACAATTTCTTTGAAAACTTCATGGGCATTGTTCTACCAGAATCGCGTCGCACCGTTGCGTCGCGCCTGTCTGCGGGAACCTTTAAAGAGTGAGCGGACTTTAGTGCACAACGTGCATGGCGTACATGTCATTCAAACGTTATAATTTGACTTGTCTTTTGTACTCAACTGCTATCTACATAATTAAGGAATCTATCCTTAATTAAGGTAAACAGAGTCAAACTGTGTCACTTCGTTTTATGTTGAGCATATAACAATCAACTGCCTTGTTTTCTAAGCCCTGCCTTAGAACAAGAATTTCCATAAACCTAGGTACATTACGTTAGAGCTTGCGTAGTGCAGTACAAATTGCTCGTAATTGTGCAACCATAACGACAGCGCAGTTACTAAAACTATTAATTTTCCTCCATTCACTCCTACAAGTAGGACTTACAAGCAGCTGATGATCTTAACACTCGTTTGTCTATAGTTATGTTTGCGACACGAGGAATGATAATAACATGCTTACAGACATTCATGTCTAACCACTGTACTTTAGTTATTTATATTGTTAGCTTGTGCTTATTGTTACAAAACATTATATTCCTTGGGAACAAAGATAAAGTGGCTCTCAGTTGTAGTAACAAATAATTCCATTTAGAACAAGGAGCTACTAAAGTATTTGGAGAGTCTATACTTTACTATAGTAATACAGGGTAAGGCTTAAAAAGAGTTATTGAAGTAAAGACTTCTCTAGGCGCGTTTAGCGTTTTTTGATAGGTGAAAATCTTATGGGGTCGCGTCATCGACACGCTAATACTAACAGTATACAGATATCTGTAGCTATGAGTATGACGTTATGGTGTCGATGTGCTCGGAGTGCCGATACATGTGCAAACCAGACTAATGTTAATAATTTTAATTTATAATTATGAAATTAATTTAAATATTCAAAATATATAACCTGTTTTTCATAGTTTAAAGGTTTTTTTCAATGGACAATATGTACCCGTACCTAACAGTTTACTTTTATAAAGTAAACAATGTACCTATATCTACAGCTCATATGAGTACATAAATAAAGCATAATATAATAAATACTTGCATTCGCTCGTGTAGCGGGCGCTCGCGACAATAATAGACAATTATAATTTAATAATATGTGCATATTTAATTATATGAATATGTACGTCAACATGTTACGTGCAGTTGCAATTACTAATCTGTTTGTAAGCATTTCTTTGTATCAGACTGAATTTATAGTTCTGTTGTATTGGTCTATAACAAATAGTCAGAAATTGGAAATTAGTTTTGAACACAAGTGTTTTAAGCAGACCAAGTGACATCTCAACCACAAACTAGTGGGAATTACCAAAGACAAGATGACATGTTTATGAGTTTCGTGCCATTCTTAGAACGCTACCTACATATTCCATGGCGGTCAAACAAGACACACGCACAAACATAATATATCGTTAAACTAAACTAAGTTGTGAGCACTAACAACCAGAGCAATAGCTAAACCATCACACACATGCAAACACAAAACATGTTAATGTATGCAGGCAAACTGACCATACACTAAAAATAGCACAGACTTGTCTTGCGTGACGTGGCCATGTTCTTCTATTAGGACAAAAACGTTGCTTAGTGAATATTCAAAGTTCTAATATTAGGAGATCATTAATATTATCTTGTAGAAGTCAGGGGTCGGCTTAAAGTTATTGGTGGATTTTGTATTGGTACTAACCACGTCATTGTGTAGATGTGGCGCCGTGTTGTTAGCTTGTTTTGTTCGAGTTTAGGCATTGCATCGAATTGATAAAGTTGGACCTAATTATAGTGTCACAGTGGTTAGTTATATTTGGAGAAACAAATACCCATACGTAGTGTTTAGAATGTGTGTAGGCATAAAGTTTAACCTTACCTGCAGGCTGTACAGGTGTTTTCAAACTAGATAGGGAAGTTTAAAAATATAGAATTTCCTGGTATTTCCCCCGGCACAACTACGGTGTACCTACACCTCGTACCTGACGGTTCAGGTACGAGGTGTAGGTACACCATATTTTCCTCAAGTTATAACTTGCTCCAACCATTGTTATTAACTGGCCCTTACTAATGTAATTCAAACATCACATTAAAATGTTGACTTGTTATTTGATTGGTGACGTGTCACGTACAGTTGACGTTAGTTGTTAAGGCTTCTACATACTGGCGGGACATGTCGTGCGACGCGACACCGGTAGAACAATTTCTATGAAAAATTCAAGAAAATTGTTCTTACGGTGTCGCGTCGCGCGACCCTCCCCATTGTCCATTGACCTGATTCAGGTCGTTTCATCGTTTACGAGACGTCTGTCAAACGACCTGATTCAGGTCGATATATGGTGCGAAACGTCAGATTGTGACAGATATACGTTTCCCGCCAAAAATGGCTGACAATGAAGAGGACCATTGGCCATTGGGCCTTTACACGGAAATAGGTTCCCCAATTATGAACGACTAACGCATAAGTCTCGCTCCCGTGGGAAACTCGGGATAAAAAGTCCTAAACCAGGTCATGGTCTATATGTGCCAAATTTCATCCAAATCCGTTCAGCCGTTTTAGCGTGACAGTGTAAAACAAACATACTTACAAAAAATCAAATCTTTTCTCTTTATAATATTAGTTTAGAAAACATACTTGCTATTCCTTTACATCACACACCTAACACTCATTCCGTCTGTATTTTATTTATATGTATTGTTTAAGTGGCATGTTTGTCAACTACAATGTTAAGTTTTGTTTTTGGGATAAATTCTATGGAATCCTTAATTGTGCGTGGTCCGACGCACTTGGCCGGTTTTATTTCCTTTTGAGTACGGTACCCCGAGTGTAAGTTTGCAAGTGAGTAAACGTAACTAGCGCGTTTGTGTTAAGATTTTTATTCTCACTCTTATACTCTTAGCATTATGATATATCGGTCAAATTTTAACGCAAACGAAATAGTTACGTTTAGTCTCTTGCAAACTTACACTTGGGGTACGGAACCCTAAAAAAGAAAACCTCTATGTACTTACTAATTACCCATGTTCGTAAATTAATTAATAATTTGATTTGATTTCCATAACCGAACCCAAACGGGTCACTATACCGCCATTTTGTTGCGTCATTACGTTTTAAATATAGAACACTAAAACAATATACTTGTAATCAGCATAGCACGTCCGCCAACTTGATCGCTGTAATACACCGCGAATGAATGAACATTTAAAATGGGCATGATAAATGATTTTATTTCTGTAAGTAGGTTTGTACAAACACTTTTACACGTCAATCATATTTTAAAAACTAGATGAGGTCGGCGTTTCCTATCTGACTACTCTGAGAAGAAAGGCCGAAACAAACTCAGATTCAACTCATGTGTCGAAATCATGAGCTGTCAAGGCTTCTACATACCGGGGCGACTAGTCGCGCGACGCGACGCGACACAAAGGCACCGCTCGTCCCGCGACACGCGGGCCTTTGTGCCGTGTCGCGTCGCACGACAAGTCGCGCCGGTATGTAGAAGGCTTTATGCCGATTTTATGAGAAGTGTGTTTTGGCTCGTTTTTGTGTGGGTTTTATGTGTTGTAGGGGAATATAAATGGATATCGTGATAGACTAGCTGGTTCTATTATGTATAAATGTGTATTTTATTGGACACGTGATGGCTATAAAGCCTATTTTCCAATTTCCTTCATCTATCATTATAGTTTCATTGGCAGTTTTATTACGGCGAGAGTTAAGCTCTATGTCTGTTTGATGGCTACGTTTTGAGGCAAAAAAACTCAAAAATCTTTCGACTACTCACGCCTTCTTCCCATGCAGGGAAGGCAGAAAGTATATCTTGACTATTTGGCAATAACTCTAGCTTTGTGTTTCAACAATAGGGTACTTTAATTGTTGATGAAGATGTTGTTCTGTAGTTCTTCCTGCAGGATAGCTTTTCATTATTTTTACAGTCCTAGTAAACACAGTAAGTACTTAAAACTTTACTATTCAGTATTATTAGTATGTAAATTCATTAAGAGCGTTTACACCTTACAGCATTTCATACAAACTTTCAAGCCCTTGTTTTTCGAAATGAAAAACAAAGGCTTGAAAGTTTGTATGAAATGCCGTAAGGTAGCGTAAATAAATGATTTAATTGCTAATCTAAAAATTTTTATTATTATTTATTTATTCAATATCACATACATTTGTTATAAAATTATATGTTAAACACAATTTAACCTTGAAATCAACACGTAGGTACTGAAAAATGCAAATATTTCCACAGTGGCCATATTATTAGCTCCGAATGTTATGGTTCCTATATACTACGCGGGATGTCTGTCAATAGCCACGCTACACACGCACTAATCAGCGGCTTAATGAGCGGATAATCGCACAGATGTGCACAAACTGCAGTCATTGGGGATAATTATAGAGATTGCGGAGCGATTTGCCGCATCATTAGTTATAGGTATATATGAACGAATGTTGTGGAGATGACATTTGTTTTATCTGGTTATAGAAATATCCGATTGATTTGTTTTATCGTATTTTCTATAGGTAATATGCACGTAAATCATTCGTTATACGGCTTTTCGTTTAAATAATCACTTTAGACCAATGATATTATATTAAACAGATATGTTATACACTCACAAAATAACCGAAAAAAGTGTGCCGCGCAGCAGCGGCAGCACACCCCCATTCATACATTTTACATTTCACTAGAAGTAAAATACGTCCCAATTAGGACGTTTTCGAGTCTTCACAATTGCGCGCTCACAACATATCTGTTTAATATAATATCATTGCTATAGACACATATATAAGCAAGTCCTTAATTCCTTATGGGGTACTACCCGTTATAGTGTTGGTTACAAAGTCACTGGACTTTGTAACATTTTAAATTGATTCCAAAACTGCCAAGACAAACAGTCTATTGCTTCAGTTTTCCCCACACTTGTGCTACATGGACGCGATAAAGAGCACTTTCCTGACCCCTGACAGCTTCAAACATATGTACCTACCCCACTTAATCACGTAAATAATATGAATCACGTTATATGCAAGCTTATCTGCTTCTAAATATAGATGGAAATGTGTGGTTACGATACCTATTGACTGAACGGCGATTACTTCAGTGTCCTCGACTCGACTCAGTCTTACCTGGAAATGAAAGATTAGATAGGTTTAGAAGAGTGTTAGCGATTTCAAATTCGTAATATAACATACTCGTAGTAACAATAGTTATGAAACTGCTGAAAAAAGATAGACTCATTTCATCGATTAAGTACCTATGTTTATTTATGATAAAGTACGAGTAAAAGGTATGCAATACAGGTATCTAATGTCGAATCAGACGTCCGAGAATCAAATTAGAAGTCTCCGCCAGGCAATTATATTGCCGTTCAGTTCAGTACTGCCTGCTCATTAAAGCCGGCGATAAAATGTCTATTTAGGAAGACTATTCCGATAGTGCAAGTGTTAACCCGTCGACTGCGGCGTGCTAAAATCGTTGGCGCTCCGCGCGGCCGTCGGCGTTGTCGCAAACTTTTATTTTCACGAGTATACAAATAGGATTTCCGCGAGCGAGTTTTTACTTACATTCTATTTGTAACTCGCACCTACGTTGTCGCTAGGGCTGATTGTAGACATTTTACGAGCTGTATCGCTTCTAAAATTAACTGATAATGTGCGCTACAATATTGCAAAAGCGATACAATATTGCAAAGCTACGACTTTTTCATTTTATTTTTACCGAACCATTATTCCGTTTTATATTCGTTTATTTTGATCTCCTAACGAATTTATTATGTATTCAAATCGCTGAAATGTGAGTTCATTTCCAGGGTCATGCTGATTGTGAAAATTATAAAACTGAAATACAGCGTCTAGACGCCAAACGTTTAAAACGCAAACGTTCTTTTCTTGGCAAATAAACACGTTGTAATCAATCACTGTATTTGTGAATGATGTGTGCAGCACGTCACAACACGGAATAGATTTGTAAGAAGTCAGTTAAAAATATACATTGATTGACACGCCTCTCGTTATAAAACATGAAACGAAGCGATGTCCTAAAAATGATGTCACAAATATTCCACTTTTTCATGTTTGTCAACCCTAAAGCTCCTCAAAAATAAACGTTACAATATTTGTGTCGCGTGTGAGTGCGACGTGTCGTGGTCGTGTCGCGCGCGCGGGGGCGGCGCGGCCCTGAACTTGGGCCATCACCCACCTGCCATGGCACACGATGGCCGATCGATCCCATTCAACGCGAGCCAGCAATATCATACGTTCGTTCGAAGGTAGAGGCCGGCACGAGGCAGCTATTTGACTGGAATATGAGCTGTAAAGAGGACTTGACTTGATATTTAACTAAATATTAACATTTAACGGGTTTATCGGAAAGAACTTACCTATATGAGTATTGATGCGAAACAACCGTATTCTTAAAGATGCATCAATTTGAGAGACAGACTGCAAGGGAATGATAACGATGATTTATTTAGATAGGTAAGTAGGTACCTAGACTTATTTGGAGTTTGCTATAAGGCTAATTACATGTAGTCCATTATTTTTGAGGTTTTCAAAAAACCTCCTCGTGTAGCGCCGTTTGTTCCGCATCCTGGACAGTCCCACCCATCAACTTTTATGGCTGGCTAATTCTTCCGCCTGGCTCACGACCGGGTCCTCCCACCGGAGTTCAACGTCTTTGCTGCGTTTCGCCGACGCGTGGGAATGCCAGTGCCTTAGGAAAGTAGAGAGTTAGCAGTTCCGTTGTCCAAGGCTGGTCAGTGTAGCAATGAACATCGTCATGGCAATTCACTCTGGACGGTAGCGGGATCTGAAGTTCGGTCTTGCCGTTGGCCACGCCAGCCATGTATGAAGGGCTGCCCCGCCACCTTGCGAGAATTCCTGAAATGTTCCACCGTGCCAGTCAGCGACTGGAAGGGAGGTCCCGATGGGCATCTTCGGGAGGGATTCGGGCGTCCCCACAGTCTTCAGGTGAGTTGTTTCCTTAAAATCGTGGGAGCTATTGAACCAATTGGACGCGCCTCGCTTTTTCTCTAATTTCCTTCTAAACTCTTGCAACCCCATGAAGCATAAATGGAAAAATAAGTTAAAACAACGGGGGCACTTCCTCAAGCTAAAAAAGCGTGAAACTCTCTGCTATCGTCTGTGTTCCCTTCCACGTATAACCCGTCAGCCTTGAAAGTAAGAGTAAACACGCATCTTCTGGGCACGCTCGTTTCATCATAGACCTCATCCATCGTTTTCCATCATTCGAGTCGGTCAAGAATTAAGCCATATCTTAATAAAAAAGGAAAATAAAAAACGTTTTACAAAAAAAAATAACAGACTTCCAAAAAAAACACAACGTAGTGAAAACTTACTTTATTTTCGGAAGTAGGTGTCTTTGGATCTGTATTTTAGTTTTGCCAACAACTTCCGAAATTAAAGTAATTTTTCACTCTGTAGTGTTTTTTTTTTGGAAGTTGGTTATTTTCTTTTTGAAAAGTTTTTTTTTTTCACTTTTTATTGGGTCAGTTTTTAATTTATCTAAGTTACAATAGCCTAATGTTAACTGCTGATCACCTTTTACAAAATATTGCTTTTCCCGATGCTGGGACGTTGATTGTTGAGGAGTTCTTCTGGTAAGAGCCAGGAGAACTGCCACTCACCATATGCATAGTGACGAGCATAAATTGCTTAACAACCACATTAAAGTACCTAATCAAATCGCAACCCGTTAAATACTTATTATAATATTGTTCCGGTGGCTTCTGTGGTCTCCATCATCAGTTCCACTTCACCAAATGGTGCTTTCCGAGAGCAAATGCACGAGTTACTATAAAAAATACCCAAATCGCTATAGGTTTGCCTATACAATTTGAGGGTTTCCCTCGATTTTCATGGGACCCTCTCATCAGATTCTGATTTGGCGGCAATGGGACCACCTCGGGAGTACCCTTTCAAACAAAAAAAGAATTGTCAAAATCGGTCCATAATTGACGGAGAAATATGTGAGGAAACATTAACAAATAAGAAAAAAATAACGAACATATAACCTCCTCCTTTTTGGAATTCGGTTAAAAAAGCTATTAGCTACATTTATTATTCAAATAATGTTTTCTAAATAACGTAGGTAGGTGCGAAAAATTGCCTTATTTAATAAATTTTTGAAAAAATTTGTTTCTAATGTAAATTACTCAGTATTTAATGTAAATCGATGGTTTACTTAATCACTGAAAACTTGAAAACATAAATACACAAAGTAACTTAAGTTCCAAGTTATTGCCAAAGTGTACATAAACATAACATAATATAAACCTACACTAACTCATGTTTACTAAGAACCAGCACGTGGGCAGAAAGCCGAGCACGCAACTATATTCGGAGAACTAGTCGAAAACAATTGAAAACAACCCTTAGGAAGGTATTGATCTGCTGAACATGTAGATGTGCACACCAGACTGATGGTAAAAAGCTTATGAAAGTTCAACAGTACAAAGCCGCCATTTTGAATTTCCTGTGGCATCATATACCTAGGACACTTTTTGTATCAAGAAATACCACAAGTCACCTCATTGTTAAAATTGATTCAGTAGTTTATGATGAATGAGTTAACAGACATACACGCATGCACACAGCTACATTCACAGCAGGCTGTACGATTCATAGAATTTAATTCACCCCTTTAGGGGACGGTTTTTCAACATCCTTCCTTAGTGCTCACTGTCGCTATTGTATATGGAACTCTCGCGCAAAATTTCATGTTTCTAGACCCAGCGGTCTAGGCTGAGCTTTGTCCGTCAGTGATCATTAATTGACCGTAGGTAGTCAGATATAGACTTAGTTACAGTGATTGAGACAAGTCCCATACAGATAGGATATCTTTGTAACTGTATATCTCAGGTCTTATACTACACATATAGGACATAAACATCCTCGTTGTGGGACACAGCCAGTATAAGTGGTGGTACCGAGAAGTGGGTGTGGGATGAGTAGCGTGGTGTATCCAGCTGATAAGGCTTCCGGCGAGGTCGTCGCCCTTCCGCCGATAGCGGTCAGCTGGCGGCTCCCACTGACATTGCGGGAACACTCTCACTTATTAATTACACTAGTAAAGAAATTACTTGTCATTTGGAATGAGTTAAGATATAAAAGGTAACAGAGACCCGAGGGAATCCCAGAGATGCTTGTCCCAAGTCTGAATCAAATGGTTTGTGTAAGAAACGATGTGTTTTTTTATGCGCATTCAATGTCTAGTTTGTGTATTTCTACATAGGTGCAGATATTATTAGGTACTTTAATATAAGTTATGGAAATCAGGAAATTCTATCCATTATTTCATTAAACCCTATTGAATGGGATCATGTAGGAAGAAAATGAATCTGAGATTCTAGATTGCATTCAGAAAATTCAAGAGCATCTATTAGAGCTATTCAATAACTCATCTTTTCTTCATTAGGAGAGACACTTGATGGAAACTTTTATATTATGCAATTGATAAAAAAAAACACTAGCTGCTGCCCGTTTATCCTTTCATAATGCATTTAGTAAAATGCTGTTATGTTGACATTACATTAGCATGTTTGAAATAGACGTTTTTCTGAGTCTTAATATCTGATATATTTTCCTTCATCAATTTATCCAAGACTAAAATAAATTACAATATTTTATATCATCAAAAGATAAAACCCTGCTTATATCCAGTCAGGGGTCAAAACCACGCATCATCTCAAATGTCATTAGTCCTCCAATCTATCTCAAACTAGTCGCCAACAATGGAAACTTCACCGGCAGCTCGTCTGCGCGCGCGCCGGTGATTTTCCTACAATTAATGCACTCACCGATACGATAGCACGGGAGTTTCCTTTGACACACTTGTGTTGAGCAACGGCGGCGTCTCGGCCTCGAGGATACATTCCATTCATTGATAGTAAGCATGTGTGCTGCTATCATTTCATAGGGTAAGTAGAACTGTATGTTTGTGCCCACCCATTGTTTTCTTGAACCTAATTTCTTGTTTCTTACGTTATATTACACATATATAAAAATTCGTGCCCACCATGCTGAATCTGCTTAAATCAAAGCGTTGTCAACATAGCCACGCTTAGAAAACGCATAACTGATCAGGATCACAGTAAGCAGGTACTATAGTAATTAGCCCACAGAAATATACTATTTTTATCCATTTTTAACTAAATAAACACACTTTAAAAATAATGTTTCACACTTTAAAATGTTTAGCTCTAAAATTAATTGAATGAACTTATACAAATTATGGTTTCCACAATAAATATGCTTAGCTTTAAAATGAATTGAATGAACTATAAAAATTATGGTTTCCACATATATTATATGCTTAGCTTTAAAATTAATTGAATGAACTGTCAAAATAGCAAAGACTCAGCCAAGTGATGTGATGACTCAGTGAAGTGATGATTGACTGGATAAAACCACTGACAAAAATATGATAATACTGAAGCTCTCCTACAAAACGTAACTTAACAAGTATACGACCCGCTCATCCTACACATACATTCACACACACATACTCATACAATCACACATCCAAAACACTCATGTACACTGAACAGCACATAAACGCTCACACAATTATAATTTGTCTTTTTACTGTATTTTTTGTTTTTTTGTACTGTCTTTTATTGTGTTTTAAGTAAGTACTTGCTGTTGTGAAGGAGCGGAGTCGTCTAATACAGGAACTGCTTAAATGAAGACTCCAAACCCAAAATTGTTTGTGTATAGTTTTTTGGACACAATAAACGTTATTATTATAACGTTATTATTATTATAAGTGATTCAAATTTAGTTCAAAACAAATTGTTTGTGGTTGGTATGATACCATCTACTGTTATTGAATCATTTGGGTTATGTTAGGTTAGAACAGTGACCATCGCGCGAAGGCGAGTGAGCGAAGCGAGCTTGGCGCCAGATCCCCTCTGTTGTTGGTTTTAGAGTTGGTTTTCGACACAGCTATAGTGTAAATAATTATGTTTGTGGGAATTTTAATTATGTTGTTTATGAAATTATTACTTTATAGTGTATATTTATTTTGTAAATTTGGTTCACGTTTATTAAAGTGATAATATTAAATTATAAGTACTTAGATGTATTGATAATATTAAATTAAATGTACTTATAGCTGTTTTCATCAAATTTAAAGTGCTATTAAATATAATACATCCCTTTTTAAGAGAACCAGGTCATAATAATTAATTACAATCTAGCCTATAAGACTAATAAACAATTTTAATCTAATTACATTTTGTATGTGACAATTTAAAACTTAGAATAGTGTTGATTGTACTTTACAAAAGTCCGTTCCACTTTCTTTTGAGTCTAGTATAATAATATAAACACTGGGTTATATAAATAACACAAACAGAGAAAATATAAAGATACTGCCGTCTATTTTTAAACTACTGTTATATTTTCTTTATTTCCTCACAAGTCATTATAGTTGTTTACTTTCGCTGTGATCGAATGCTCGTAACACATCGACATTTGACCTGTGACGTCACAGCCACTAATACCTCCGTTATCAACGTGTTTATGTTTATCTCGTTTCAAACACTCGCTGTTTATGTCCCCCTGTTTTGTAGATTTGTTTACTTAATAGAAAGTTTTGTTTGTTTCTACGTATTAATTAATTACACTAACACATTCGTTGATGTTCTATTGTAGTTGTAGATCGTCTGCCATAAATAATGTGTGTAATTAAGATATCGATTTAATTAGGTATTAATTAATTAATTAGTATTGTTTGTCTTGTTGAACTCCACAGAAAGTAAACGTGACGAGTACGTGAGAGTGTGAGTCTAAAGTTTACACAAAACGAATAAGTATGACACTTCTAATTAGATCATTTAATAACTACTAACACGATGTAGGTACTGTATTTCCCACATGACTGCACTTTGCACCAGCAAAATAATTAATTGTATTTATGCTTACTTAATTTTCCATTCAGACTGTTCTTTGTTATTTGCCTTAGTTTGGTAGGTCGTAAGTAGTCATAACATCTTTGTTATTTGCCTTAGTTTGGTTGGTTGTAAGTAGTCATAACAACTTTGTTATTTGCCTTAGTTTGGATGGTCGTAAGTAGTCATAACAACTTTGTTATTTGCCTTAGTTTGGATGGTCGTAAGTAGTCATAACAACTTTGTTATTTGCCTTAGTTTGGATGGTCGTAAGTAGTCATAACATCTTTGTTATTTGCCTTAGTTTGGTTGGTTGTAAGTAGTCATAACATCTTTGTTATTTGCCTTAGTTTGGTTGGTTGTAAGGAGTCATAACAACTTTGTTATTTGCCTTAGTTTGGTAGGTCGTAAGTAGTCATAACAACTTTGTTATTTGCCTTAGTTTGGATGGTCGTAAGTAGTCATAAAAACTTTTTTATTTGCCTTAGTTTGGTTGGTCGTAAGTAGTCATAAAAACTTTGTTATCATCTTTCATGGGGTACTGTTTAAAATGTTATAATAAAATTCCTCCCCACATACTTCAACTGAATGAGACGAAATTCAAATCTTGTATAAAACGCACACTATGCAAGCAGGCATATTATAATTTTGAGGATTACATCGCTGATAAAAATGCTTGCCTCAATGCTGGTCCAGCTCCACAACCACAACTAATTGATTAACATTTGAAAATACTGTTGGAGCTGCTGAAGATTTCAAAAACTATCTTTGCTTTGTATAAATTCAATCTCTTAGTATTATATAATTGCATAGCACATGTGTGAGCACTATGTACTTACTATAAAGCTACCATTTACTGAGTACTTCTTTCATTGACTTGAATGTGCCCTGGCGGCTGAGAGTACGTCATGCTCATTGTAATGTCTCGCTGATGGTGGCGGGTGTGTTGGATCATTTAGCTCCCTTCAAAATGGTTGTCGTGAACGGGCGCCATCAGTAGGGAAAGGGACTGGTCATCTCTTAGCGGCCTTGGCTTACTTTAATTTAATTTTTTTATTGTTTTTTTTTTTTAATATTTTTGTTACGGACGCTTTTGACGTTTTGCGTCGTTCTCACATGTTTAATTTCAACACGAATGATGTAACCAATATTCTGTAACCATATGTTAATTTAAAAGAGTGTCCGTGGAGTTTCTTGCCCGTTCTTCTCCATAGGTATCTACTAAGCTTTGGAATGGGCAACTAGCTTCATCTTTATGACTGACCGACCCCTTGACAATTCCAAAGTGCCTGTAATTGGTTTATTTGAAATAAATGCTTTGAGTTTGAGTTATTTGCCTTAGTTTGCTTGGTTGTAAGTAGTCATAACAACTTTGTTATTTGCCTTAGTTTGGATGGTCGTAAGTAGTCATAACATCTTTGTTATTTGCCTTAGTTTGGTTGGTTGTAAGTAGTCATAACAACTTTGTTATTTGCCTTAGTTTGGATGGTCGTAAGTAGTCATAACAACTTTGTTATTTGCCTTAGTTTGGATGGTCGTAAGTAGTCATAACAACTTTGTTATTTGCCTTAGTTTGGATGGTCGTAAGTAGTCATAACATCTTTGTTATTTGCCTTAGTTTGGATGGTCGTAAGTAGTCATAACATCTTTGTTATTTGCCTTAGTTTGGTTGGTTGTAAGTAGTCATAACAACTTTGTTATTTGCCTTAGTTTGGATGGTCGTAAGTAGTCATAACAACTTTGTTATTTGCCTTAGTTTGGATGGTCGTAAGTAGTCATAACAACTTTGTTATTTGCCTTAGTTTGGATGGTCGTAAGTAGTCATAACATCTTTGTTATTTGCCTTAGTTTGGTTGGTTGTAAGTAGTCATAACATCTTTGTTATTTGCCTTAGTTTGGTTGGTTGTAAGTAGTCATAACAACTTTGTTATTTGCCTTAGTTTGGTTGGTCGTAAGTTGTCATAACAACTTTGCAATGTAGGTACCATCATCCTTCTCTTGCATCTCATATGATTTTTCACCAACTTTCAACCAGCAACCATACTAATAACAAGCAATAGTTTCATTAGAAACAAAACAATAACCATTTATGTTCCACTCTCATTTGGAAGAGTGTGACATCCTCAAGCATGTACTTTGACCCGTCCCAAACTTTGTGACAGACTAGCGGCGGCGGCGTCAGTCCCGCTTCCCTGTTAGTTGCCAGGCCAGTTGGCGCCCGCACCAGCCCATCCATCACGCGGCGTGATTGGCAAGCGTGCCACTTATCACACCAACACCGCCATGACGTGATAATACGGTTGATGGGATTGGCAAGTAGTTTGCGGAAAACGGAAGGCAGATTATGTGTAAGAATGTAATTATTGCCCATTTTTGGCTTGGAGTCAGTTTCTTTACGTGACAGGAATATGACTTTGTGACTAATGGTAAGAATGTAGGTTAGTCGTACATTTTGAATACCAACATGATAGTACATCCAGCCAAAGTCGTTCAAGCAGGAAACATGCTAAGCAAACGCAATATAATATATTCATGACACGATTTGTTCGCAAAACTCTAGAATTTTGGAACCCCTTGTATGTTATTTGAGCAGATACAATAGTAACATCAATACTTTACATAAAGATACCGTCAGGCCAACAAGGATGTTCAAATATGACCTATCATTGGAGTTTTAACAGACACAATCTTTTTAAATATCCAACCCTATTGTCAAAAATACATCTATCAACCATCAATCAGTTGACCGTGGAGCATCTTCCACAAATCCTCGGTACATCAATAGTACTCGAAGTGGGTCACAGCGGGCACGGTGACTAGTGACCAGCTGTTAATTCGGTGGAACCTTGGCCCGGTGGGGTGCGTTGCACAACGAACTATTCTGATGCATCACCTTGCCCGTGTTACAACACTGCAGGGAGACGGATAGGGGGATCGCTTTATATCGACTCAGTGTTTTCGGAACTTAGGGCTTTATCATTAAGAATTTTGATGATTTTTAGGGTTCCGTACCCAAAGGAAAAACGGGAACCCTATTACTGAGGCTCCGCCGTTTGTCCGTCTGTCACCAGGCTGTATCTCATGAACCGTGATAGTTAGACAGTTGAACTTTTCACAGATGATGTATTTCTGTTGCCGGTATAACAACTAATACTAAAAAACAGAATAAAAAAAATATTTAAGGGGGCTTCCATACAACAAACGTGATTTTTTTTGTATGTTTTTGCTCGATATTGATAACGGCAACAGGTAGACGCTTGAAATATTCACAGAATATTTAGTTATATATTCACTTTAAAAATAAATAATTAATTAAAAATAAATATTTAACGGTACTTTAATGGTACGGAACCCTTCGTGCGCGAGTCCGACTCGCACTTGGCCGGTTTTTTTTCCTTATTTGTCGTGAATTTTTACGTTTCCGTAGGTACCTCAAAAGGAAAAACGGAACCCTTATAGGATCACTCATGTGTCTGTCCGTCTCTCACAGACAATTTGCTCTGAATCTACTGAACCGATTAAGTTGAAACTTGGTATACCTATGAACTGTGACCCACGGACGCGTAGCGTGAATAAATAATTTTTGAATATGGGGTCACTAATGGGGGACAAATTCGTTTTTTTTTTGCAGGTGGTACCGTGTGACATATCAAATTAAAGGGCGTGTTGTAAGGATGTCAGATATATTATTTAAATAGTTTTAAAGTTATTTAAGGAAATAGATGAAAATTTACCATTCTCTCCCGTTGGAAAAATAATACAGAAAATAGTTCTTTACTTATAGACTATAGGAAAACCTATAAGAAGTATATGGTCTTAAAATAACATGGTTAATTACTCAATATTGTGTGTCCAACTTACATTTGCAGTTGGAATGTATGGCTGAACATGTCTTTCGACTAAAATGTTAAATTTGTTCTTGGGATAAATTTATCCCAACTACGGAACTCTTCATTGTGCGTGGTCCGACACGCACTTGTTTTTGTTTGAACAATTTGTGAATATATTCATCAGTATAGTTACCTCATTCATTGTAATTCGTTTACAAAAAGGTTTGAAGTTATTAAAAAAAGGTTGATTATTATACATCATAATTAAAAACTTAGCACTTAGTTCCGTGTCCCAAAATTCATGATTCATGAAACAGGAATATAACACCAGGATACTGAAACTATTTATACTGAAAATGAATAGGCAATAACCGCAATAAGAGCAACCACATAAAGAACTGCGGGCTAATATCCAACTTTAATTATAGCGGCCTAAATAAGGACTTAATTATCACCGTACCACAAATATCCACGAACAGGACAATATAACAGGATAGTGTCAATTGTACCTATTTTAGTTTACAGTAGTATTTGCTCTAATTGCCTACAGTTTATCGTCCAATCATTTTCCACCGTAATTGCTACATAGTTTTAAGGCTCCCGCAGACAGGAACGACGCGACGCGACACAGTAGCACAAATTCTATGAAAACTTCATAGAAGTGCCGCGCTGCACGTCGCGCTGCCTGTCGCGCCAGTCTGCACGAGCCTTTATACTATTCTAGAAGCGATAAGTTCGCTAAGCGGTGCGCGTGCGCAGGCCGCGGGCGCATGCGTGCGGCGACCCACAGTCTGCCGCATCGCGGTCAAGGCGACTGCACTCCACAGAGATGCATTCATTACACTTTGGACCTGTCGTGTTAACACAGAACCACGGGGAAGTGGATACATAGTCGTCGAAGTAATTGCCGCGTTGAATCAGTTGGTTGAGGTGCATTGTCTTTTCTGTACGAGACTCATACTTCATAGGATGAAATAGCGAAATCTTTGAAAAAGATCTCGTAAGGATGTGATAATTTTTGCAAATTTAATTCGCCAGTCTGTTAGTATTTTGCATAAAATCAGCTCTACTATTAAATGCGAGGTGTGGGTTTTCTTATTACGAAATGAATGCCAAAATCAAATATTTCTAAACATGACATTCTTTACACTTTCAAATAAATCTTAAACAAAAACGTTTTATATACTCTCCGCTGTGCCCACGCATACCATACGACATAAATCACAAAGGTTAGACGCAGTTAACGGCCGATCAACATGCCCACCGCGCGTACTTAATTATAATTATTTTAAATTTACTCGCAGCGTCACGCCTAGCAAGCTAATTATAGATCTAGGTGTTAACTACGTTTTACCGTGCAACCGACCGCTGAAGCTAAAGTAAATGTTTAAAACAAACTTGTGAAATATTTCTTTGTATATTTTAGCTCGGTTTAACATCTCAATTTTCAAATGTTTGTAGGAGAATGTGACTGGTATCGTGTGTTTTTAAAAGCATTTGTGGTGGGAATTTGTGAATACTGAAATAACTCTTCGAGATGCTTTCGGCTTTTTATTCTATTTTTATCTTATTGACAGCTGACAGAACCCCATCGATTATGTTTAAGATGCCTAGGAATCCGAAGATATCATTTAGTATTGGTCCCGAAATTTCAACGAATATAGATCTCTTAATAGATTTTCGCACATACATTATCTGTAAACGTACGACTGCTCAGCTGTCATGTCGCACATCAAGCGGGAGCTCAGTGGTGATACATTTAGTGCCAAACATTCATCAATGATGACACCAGGTTCTGTCCATGTGAGTAATGTGGGAACAGAAGTTATCGTGCCTTCAAAACTTTGTGAAACATTCTATGATGGGGTACCAAGAATAGGATGTCCAATTATTTCAGAATTAAGCGATATATGTAGTGCCAAGCACCTCATCTACTCCACACCTTCTGAGAGGATAAATCACGGTCGCAACGGGCTCTGCCAAACGTACGGAGTGGCTCGGCTCTCTACAATATGATATAATTGTTTTAGATTGGACAATGATTCAGTAATGTTTTGGGCCAATTCACGTTATAAACTGATGATCATGTGTTTTGGTCACGCTTTTTTGACTCGTGACACATGACACATGACGAAAGGCTTCGTAAAATCGTAACCCAGTTTGCGTGTAAAATGCAGTGTACACGCCACGCGTCGGCTCGTGGAAACTGCATGTTACTGGGATCCGCTGTGATCCGCCGACCGCCGGCATCCGGAGCGGCGACCTCGCGGCATGCCTGCGGACGCCAACTAAAACAAAATTCGATGACACGACACGCCTCCCCGCATAAATATAACATGTAGTAGGAGTAGTAGGACATCCATTATGTGGCAAATTGGTGAAGGTTTCGTAGTGACCTGGTTTGGCATAAGACATGTTGCTAAAAGCTAAGATCGAGATCAAACTAATTTTCATGAAGTAACTATTGGGAGATTGACTTTGTATGTTAGGAAAAACGACACTGCGTTCATCAGTGTTGACAAGGCATAAACACGGAACATAGTGAAGGCTTACTTACTAGACTTACTTAGACTTTGAAGACCCAATGAAAGGATGGTGAGATAATCCTTTGTAAACGATTCCTTAATAAACTTTCGTTTACTCAACACTGAGACAGAACCGATTAGTCATCAAATCAGGTTAGCTTTATCCACTTTCTTTTCCGCACCTTATGATCAATAAATCAAAACGATTAAGAAACCACTATCCAAAATCTTAATTTCGTTATTACTATTTTGACTTTCGCAAAACAGCGACTGAACAAAATACTACTAGAAATTGAATACGCATTAAATTGGATTAACTGGCAGACGGGACGGAGGGAAATTTCCCCTGATGCTATTACTGTGCCAATACCAGACTGAGATTGATAACCAAGTTCCTGCTACAGACTCAAGACTAACCTGATTTTTTACAACGTACAAAAAATTCCACCACAGCAAAATTACCGAGGTAGATAGAACTCATATGCACTTGTTCAGCTATACGATTCTTGTATTTCCTCACGGAAGAAATCAATCAATGAGCCAATATAATCTCTGGCATAAACTGCCGCGCACAGAAGAATGCAAAGCACCCGAACTTCGCTAGCCACTAGCATTTGACTAGTACCATTATAGTCGTAGTTGACGCTAGAGTCCTGAGCGAGCATAACGAGGTCTATATCTGGCCACCATCCAATCAGGTGCGAAGCGTTATGTTCGGGAGTCGCGCGGCCAATGCTAATAATACCCGGTCGAAGCGGCGCCATTTATAGCCTAACCAGAATAGCCGGCCAAACATATAGACGCAGCGATAGATATGTCCGATGTCGAGACAGATTTAGACGACGATGGGAACGCCATTTACGGAATACTTATAATAGAAACGGCTTTCAGTCGAAGTTAATCGGTTCTTGAGGATCAAAGGCCGATACGAAAAGCGGGTGCGGTAGTGTTGTAACATCGGATGACTTGGGACTTCCAGTGGAATTCATAAGGCGGATCAGTTTCCAATCGTATTCTTTATTTTTAGAGAGGGATTGTTTTTTTTTTATCAATTACCAATTCGGATTTTGTTTCGCTAACATAAGCATCACAAATAATGAGACGAAAGGTTTTTTTAAATGTGGTGCAATACTGTCCAAAAAGCATTCTTCAAATGATATCTTAAAGTATTCCAGAAAATTGCTCCACGATTTTGCATGAAATACGGTTTCTGGCACATCTGAAACTATAAAGTTTTCAGTGGGAGCGCCATTCAGGCGATATGTACGAGAGCGCTAACGAGCCAAAACCACTGGCAGCCAACTCTCGCAACGTTGCCCCGCGTCATTTCCGGTGGTGCATTATTTAGAGTCCGAACCCTTTTAGATTTCCGGTAAGCCGCCTTCTTGTGTGGAGATGATACTAAAATTAGAGACAGGTTCCGAAACTATTTGATCGGAGAAAATTATGTAGCGTACATGAAATATTTCTGTAGGTAAGTATATACATATATTTAGTTGTCTTCAATAGATCTCTTCTCAACTCTGCTTTGTCTTACTTTACCATCATTGCAAACCTGATCTTGTAAGCGGAACAGTCCACATCATCAATTATCCGACATGTGCGCGAGACAGTGGAGCGGTGATCATGAAGATATATTTAGCCGTTACCGCATAAGCCCAAGTTTCTGGTCACCACTAATTGATATTGCCTAGCCAATATACACTGTTCAACTCGGGCCGTTTTAAAACTCATCATATTTTGGTCTCAAACTAAGAACAGTTTTGTTAAAAATACAAAACACATTAATTAACAAAGATAGATATCATACATACTTCCTGGTCGAATACTCCCGTTAAAACCTTTAACCCTTAGGTATAATTTCTCACATAAATAAAGAAATACAAAACGATTCGGAACTCATCCTTGACCGTCGAACCGACTCGTGTACTCAAAACTGTTATTTCTTATGTCACTATATACATCATTTTTCACTGTCTTATGTAAACAATTTGGCACACATTTTGACGGAAGACCCTGACTTTAGTCATTCAATATATATATTTTTTTATTACAGTTAAATCTCTATTCATTAACGTATATTTCATACATCGTTAATTGATACATTGACCGGCTTGAAAGAACTGCTGATTTAAATGTCACTGATTTATTGGCAGCTACACCAGAGGAAAAACACGAGATTCAACAATGTCTTCAACATTTCAGACAATTTACATTTAGATAGCGTTAGTGACGTGACACGTGGTGCTGCTATAGAAGATATAGCAACAAACAAACTTATAGTAGAAGTATTAAATGGAAGTATACTTAATAGTCAATTTTACGATAAAAGAATGGTATCAAACCATGAAGATAAATTAGCATCACCACCTGTTGTTGTGTTTACACCCGCAGCCGGGACCTAGATCTTGCGCGTCGTCCCGGCGCGCGTCGCGTGCGGTAGGTCGCGGTGAACCAGCGGAAGCTGACAGCTTACTAAGTACTCAGGCTTGGTGATTGGTGTTGTCATACTAGTGCTCCGTGTAAGGAATATTTTACTACCTACTACAAATATTCATAGATTCCTGAATGGAATACTGACACATCATTGACCATTAATAAGCAATGTACGGACTTTCCCAAAAGAAGGACAAAAATCTCGAATCGGTTGAGTTTCCCAATAATACGTTATCTAACATTTCCATTATTGATCAAAACGAAGCTACTGACAATGAATATAAAATCAAAGAACACAAACAGCAATTTTCACCAGCAAACTCGTCTAATCTTGAACTGTAAAGGTAAATGGATATCGACAATTTGGCAGGAGTGCAGGCGGAAACTTCCTACATTTGTGCATTTGATGCGCAAACTATATAATACATACAGCTGCAGCTATTATACCAGAGTCCGGTGTGTTTGTGAATCAAACCACGTAACACCGAAGTATTTGATGTATGGATATGATGTCCACGACATGACAAGTTAGTGGTCGTTACGTAAATAATGGCAGAGGAATGTATTGATTTGTGAATGAAGCTTTTTTTTTGGATAGATACTTTAAAAATAAAGGATTAGTCAAGGATAATAATTTGGTAATTGAAACAGCACTAGGTACAGATTACAACATCTGTACCTAACCTACCTATGTATAACAAATAAAAATATTAAAATTTGAAAAAAAAAAACAGGCATCAATCATGTAACGGAAGTATGCATCATGTATAAATACAAATTCACTCATTATAAATAGTAGGTATTATTTAAAAAAAAGTTTTACGATTATCAGAAAAAAATAAACAAAAAACGCTAATCCAACTAACCATTACAGTCTTAGGGCCGTATTACAGAACGTCACTCAATACTCAAGCATTACTTAAAACTAGTTTCAACCAATCAAATGGCTTGAATCTAGTTTTAAGTAATGCTTGAGTATTGAGTGACGTTCTGTAATACGGGCCTTAGAGCTTGCTTGTTAATTTAAAGATCAAGAAGTTCATTGAACTATGCTTGGTGTAAAGTATCAAGATTCTCAACTGAATACCAATGAGGTCATCTCGGACGACTGATTTGGACCACAAGCATGAAGGAAACTAGAAGGTGCTTGATCAATAAAATAAAAATAAATCTTTTATGTTTCAGAAACAACCATACTTACTCGTAATAATATCGAACTTGATATAAGTAATTCAACTTCTTTGACGATTGTCGAAAGCATAATCCAATTAGACTAATTCACTAACATTATATCATTCAAACACGCCTTTCTAAGTTTATATTTTTCGCTTCAAACAATCATCGATTTAATACAATAGCCCAAGTCGATATGAATGAAAACTCACACAAAGTCATGTCGACAATTTTATTCAATGACCCGACCTCCAAGCCACGTGTATTACGCGAGCATTATCCAATGAAGGTTACTAGACGCCGCTAGTACTCTCTGGTACATAACAAACGCAGTTCCGGAGGCCATACGACCCCAATACGCCAACGTGACGACTTAACGAGGATATATTTGACCCAACGTTGGCGCTAACCGGCAGGTGGTGGTCTACTCCAGTCATTTCGGAGTTAGATCCGCTGACACTGGGTTATTGCCGCTTCCTTCCCCCGACTGTAATGAGGCCAATTGTCGTGAACCTTTGTGTCTATAAATGTAACCGTTTTCATTCAAGATATGGTGATGTAACAAGATAATAAAAGGATGATTTATACAGCACACAACGATATATGGTCGTTGCACATAATACTAATAAAAATAATGTTTTTACATAATAAACTACTCATAACAATAGCTAATGTGGTATCTTAGGACTTAGCTAATAAATACAGAATTTATGAAATCTTAGCAAGACACAAACCACTAAACCAAAGGTGCTACAAGAAAGGTTTTTGAAGTAAAACTTATTTACGCACGCTTGACTTGGGGAGTAAGCTGGTGAATGCATGACGAGAGCGTTACGGAATTATAATTAGTATTACTATTATTTTGTAAGTTTTACTTCAGTCGTGTGGTCTAAAGCACACTCGTTTTTTTTTTATTAGCCCATTCTAGCACACTGGTGGGCACGTGTAGAGAAAGCCAGAAACGTGTAACTAACCTAAAAAGTAATTATAACCTAACGTTTGAAACTTATTTACGATGAAAGAAAACAAAGCCACGGTGATTTAAAATGAATAGAGTTAAATTGGGCAACCGGAGGAGTGCGTATTGTGACGTCTAGCCAGCGCGCAGCGTATTGTGACGTCTAGCCAGCGCGCAGCGTTCATTGCTTCACAAGCGCTCGATCCACGAAACTATCTCAATTAGTAATGCAAATTAATTTTAATGTTGACATGATTGCCAATACACTCTTGCAAATTCTTAATTCCCGTTGATACTTCGCCATAATTTAGTAACGCATCATTATTATGAATGCTTTCTTAGAGTGAGTCATGCGTTTATTTCGTTCGTAAGAGTTGATTGAGACAAACGAGTCGCAGTGTTCGTAGTACTGGTGTTTTGATCTTACGAGTACATTCGTGTGAAAATATTAAACGACAACTTGGAACTATGGTGTTTGGATGAGCACGTGCACAAAGCAGTTGCAGTGTTTGTAATAAAATTAAAGCTTCCTAAGCAATGATGTATTTACCTTTAGATGCGTTACCCGCGCTCAATAATGGCAAGGTAAATGCAAGGCAATTGCCCAGAGAGGAATTAGTCGCGCGCCATCCAGTGACGCGGCTACAAGTCACAATCACTCGCAATTCTCAGCAATTATTTGTAAAAAAAATGCCTTCCCGTGTCTATACACGATGTAGTACATATTACACTGCTACTGTGGGAGTACAGAAAAACGTCTCATTTCATGCATAAGTACTTATTGTATTTATTTATTATAAGAAAACGTTTTGTGTTGTACTTGTACAGCCAGTCAGACATTTTTCCTGACTGCTGCGACCGACGCGTACGCGCCAATGAACATGCAGCAGCTAGTGACGTAACTAAATAATGTATGTTTATCTCTTTCTAACAACAGTTATCAGTATAGGAAGGGTATAGGTCTTTCCTTTTCTTCGGGCACTGCATGATTGTACGCAAGTATGTAGGTACATTCATAGCTTACGCTGTTTTTGAGTGCACTAATGTTTGTGTATGACGCGTCTATTTATAATACGTCATTGATCCTAACTAATATTATAAATGCGAAAGTAAGTTTGTTTGTTACCTTTCCACGCCTAAACCATTCAACTGATCATCCTGAAATTTTGCATTTACGTTGTCAGGTGTACAGTAACGGACATACCTTAAATCCCGAAAAAGAGTACTGTTCCCGAGGAAAACAACAATAACGTTCTTATGATAATAGATGGCGCCACGTGTCATTCGAATGATGATAGAATTATATTATTACAGAAACTTCAGTAGCGTGTTAAGCCCACGATTGCAACGGCCAAACAACAAGCAGAGTACAACCCGAATTTATTGTCAAATTCTAAATAAACACGAGCGAAGCCGCGGGCAAAAGCTAGTCTACAATAAACAAGGCGTTGATGAATGCAATAAAGAATTGAGAATTGAATTGAATTAAATAATTGAAAAAAAACTGGTCGAAGTCGTTCGACGAGTTTTTTTATATTCAATATTTCCGAAAAATCACTTTTGTTGAAAGACGGGTTTTTTGTTTTTTAAATGTTTTTAAATTTCACTTTTTGTTGTAGTACCTACACACAAATTCGTATTAGTGGTTATTTACCTGCTACGTAAATAACAGTGACAGGAAGTTGTTATAAGATATTCCACAATTCCACATAGACAAAGTGGGAAAAATACGTATTATTGAACGCTAAAGGCTCGTACAGACTGGTGCGATATCACGGGCGCGACGCGACACTTCAGTTGCACAATTTCTTTGTCGGCGGCTGTCGCGCCCGCGATATCGCACTAGTATATTTTTTTTTAAACGTTGCCCCACACTAAGATTTACTCCTGTATTGTGGGTGCGTTTACAAACATTTAAAAACATTTAAACTCACATACACAAACAGCCAGACCCGGAACAACTAATTGTAGGTCATACAAATATTTGTTCCGTGTGGGAATCGAACCCGCGCGACACGCAGCGCAGCAGTCAATCGCTTAACCACTGCACCAACCGTGCCGCCAGTCTGTACGACCCTTAACTCAAAAATGACCCAAGCAAAGCTAATAAAATTTCTGTGGAACCACCGCGCAAGCTTCCTCTAATACCAAATGCACTCTGAAAAAAGAATTTCCAAAATCGGTTCACAATTGACGAAAATGTCGACGAAAAAAAAAATTACATACAGACAACGAACATAGAACCTACTCCTTTTTTGAAGTCAGTTAATGATGAAATATATTCAATCAAAAATGAATACCGTTTCTAAGTTTAGAAAATAATATCAATAAGCTACGCTTAATAAACATTGCAAAATACAATTTTGAAGGCAGACACCAAAACATTTTTGAGTGTTGAGTCACTTTTTTCAAAAGAGGTCTGCCGCCTGATACTTTCACTTTGTAGCATGAAGAAACAAAAAATGGTTACGTGTCATTTTACATTTTCAAAATTGAAAGTCATTTGCTGATACAAAGTTTTATACCGACATGATATTATACATCTATACGAGTATCTATACAAATCAATGCCACTTTTCGTTGTAATTTTATAACTCAAGAACGGGCTCACCTATCCAAACCAAATGGTTAGGCTTTGTTCGGACTATTTAGTAGATGGTTTATGTGAAGTTTTTTTTTTTTTTTTTAGGTAGGTAGGGTAGGTAGCGTAGGTAGGTAGGGTAGATACTTAGCGCTACCCGTGCGTAGCCGGGCCGGGATAAGCCAGTAATATAGTATTTATAAAATCGAATTATCAGGTTGTTTTGTTTTAGCCACGTTTGTGCCACGCGACTGATATTTCTCGAACTTATCAATAACGTTCGTAATAGTTATTATTGTTATTAAGAGCTTTTACGACGTACGGCATTTGTCAATAACGTTCGTAATAGTTATTATTGTTATTAAGAGCTTTTACGACAAACCGATTGTAATGAAACTAGGTCTAAAAAGTTAGTGAAGAACATTTTAGAAAAATATGTTACAGCCAAATTAGACCGATTTTAAATTTTCCATAGAAACAGAGATTTCCAGTTATCGGTTTTTAAATAATACATTTCGAAAATGTTCTTAACTAACTTTTTAGACCTAATCCTGCTTATGCGTATGCCGTTTCATTAAAATCGGTTCAGTCATTAAGCTGGATGCAGAGCATACACGTGTTATCCACTAACTTACATTCGTATCATAATAAAAAAATTATATCACTATTACTTTACATATTTGATGACACAGATTTTGGTGGGAATGTGCTGAGGCTGGCAGATGTGTGAAGCAGTGGTGGTAGCTACTTCAGTATGAATGGGGTGTATTACGGGGGACAGACATAACATGTCGTCAGTGATAACCGTGAAAACGAACCGTTATTTATGAATAGTTGAATTAATGATAGTATATCATATATTTGTAATCATAATATATTCATAGTTGAAATTATAGTTAACAAAGCATCTTGAACAGAGGAAATAGAAACAAAGGCGTAGGCTGATAGACAAAATAGACGAACATTAATGAAAAGCTAAGTTTGACAAATAGTAACAGAAATGTTTACTACCGAAATAATTCAAATAGCAGACAACCCGAGACAGCCCAGTTAATGAAGGCAATGAAAATAAATACAAATGTTAATTTGTTAAACATTCATACAGTACACATTTAGTTCACCCATTAGATATGGTCACTTCATGAAATGTTATGTGATCAACAGAACATCTTGAAGTAGCAGACAACAAGACGACACAAGACGAGAAAATAAATCACTTTGAAGATTAGAACTAACCAAAGCTCATGTTGCGTAAGTGAATATAACCTGTAAAATTCAAGTTAAAGCAGTGTAATATTATCTCAAGTCTAGACATATTAAACATGGTTGAGTTTCTCATATCTAAAAATAACATGCCTACACACGATTATGATGTCATGTTCTTTTTAAACCTCTCGGAGGTAGGTGACATATACTTCATACGTAATTGCAATACGCCCAACGAGCAGATTTATCTTAATTGTCGCCACGTCAAACGTTTCACTGATGTAAACACACGTGGCGAGCACGTTTTTAGGGTTCTGTACCCAAAGGGTGCCAACGGGACCCTATTACTAAGGCTCCGCTGTCCGTCCGTCCATCTGTTACAGCGCTGTATCTTTTGAACCGTAATAGATAGACACTTGATATTTTCACAGAGTGTGTACTACTATGGCCGCTATAATAACAAATAATAAAAATAAAATAAAGTTCAAAATAAAGAGGTAGTCTCATACAAGAAACGTGTTTTTTTACTAAAGTATTTTTTTTTTACATGTAGTGTTAAATATTGTACGGTGGTACGGAACCCTTCGTGTGCGAGTCCGGCTCGCACTTGGCCGCTTTTTTTTTCAACAATTTATTTAGTTAATAAGTTTGTAGAATTAATGTTATTATTATGCTATAATTATCGATTTATATGCGCGGCGGTCACAACATTTGTCAGAATCGTCAGAAATATTTAAATAATAAATCCGAAACAATTAGATAAGTCGGTTTTGTTCTTTTGATAACGCAGCGCTAACATCAGAGAACCTTTTGATAACGCGGCGCTAACATCAGAGAACCTTTTGATAACGCGGCGCTAACATCAGAGAACCTTTTGATAACGCGGCGCTAACATCAGAGAACCTTGAAATTAAGTTATTTCATAAACGAAATCGACCGCTGATGTTGCTGACGTCAGGACGTGTATTCATCACGACAGGACTAAAGTCCCACAAGTACAGAAGCTAATCGAGCGGAATAAAACCAGGTATTTCCAAGTTTTTCACTCACTCATAAATAAACAGACTCGTTTTCCCATAAACGATACAATTTTCTTCGTACATTTTCGTAGAAGTGTGTTGTTAGGTAAACAAGCAGCCCACGCCACTACGCCAAAGGTCAAGGAGTAATGTCAGCACCTACACATAGTTCCGAATCAAATGAACGATATTCTCTTTGCATTACATTATCTTAGATCCCACGCACGGGTGGGCGTTGCTATTTGAAAATATTACTGAATGTTTTTTGAATTGATTGCTAACAAATTAACACAAGTTTTCAGCACGCAGTTAGTTATATTTGTTATCTAATTATCAAAGGAAAGTAAACATAAGCAGCATAAATATTTGAAGGCAGCCTTGCAATTCTCCTAAAATAAATACATTATCTCGAGGTAATGCCTAGACCAATTAATAGATTATTTTCTTATAGCCTCGGCTCAAATCACAACCATGGTCAAAACCTATAAATCAATGTCCAGCTTCCTACTCTGATAGTTTTGTTACGGAAGTCTACTTTTGATGGAGAAAAAACGATTGATTCGATTTTACAGTTGGCTGGATCGAAATTGACTACCATTTAATCTCAGTCGACTTCCTCGGAAGAGTTTTTGGTAAACAATCAGTATCTAATAATGTTTGATCTTGTACCATGTTTTGACAAGAACAATATAATCTTAACATTTATCCACTTTCTACATTTGACGACTGTTTTGTTACTTTAGTTATTCGTTCCAGATGACTGCTGAAAAACTTCAGGTTTTCAAAAATGTCGATGCAAATTCATTGAGAAATAAGAGAGAGCATGCTGCAATGGCTAATTGATCATGATCAAATTCAAATACAAGAGTTGAAGAAGACGTCATCAGAAATAACAAATTCTTCAGTTCCAGATATCCTCTGTCGTAAGTTGTTTACCCTCAAGTAACATATATTTCGCTAAAGAAAAGTATTCTGCTAAGTTCGTTTTACAAAGATATTATACAAACTTGTTTTTTGATTGTAACTGTTCTTAACTGTGCATGCGGAAAACGAAAACACGGAAACCTGAAGTCTCACAAGTAACTAAACTAACAAAAGTTTTCAAGGCTCGAAGTTTTTGTATGCAGTGTCATGGTCCATGGACGTGATGGAAGCAAGAACCACGCAAGTACACGCAGCCATGCATTGACGAACGCACTATAAGTTTTAACACCAATAAACAACGATTAACAGTAAATAAATAAGGAAACCTATATAAATGTCGAATAATAGACGAAAAACGAAGTGATTTCAACGCTAAATAGTTTATTCACGGCGAGATAAAGGTTTCCTAAAAAGTGGGACAAGTTCAAAGATTATTAAAGAAAAGGGTAAATACAATGTTCACAAAGGTCGCACTGTTTTCATAGAAGAGTTTTAACCTTCAAAGTAATTTTGCGATACTAAATAGAGAAAATGTCTTGCATACCTATACTTTGCAACTTCTGGGCGTGAAGCCTATAATTTGTACTTATTGCTTTAACTTATTAAATTAAAGACTAGCGAGTAACGGTTTGTATTTCCAATAAATATTCGTTTTGCTTGTGTGAGTCATCGAGATAAACAAAACGTTACATCGTCGTACGCCAGTATTTTCCTGTTACCCGACCACACTGATGATGAAGCCCATTCACTAACCCTGAATGACCTCTTTGAATCACGACAATAGTAATTAGGCAGGAGAAGTTCGATTACAAGCAGTTTGATCTGTCCATATGAACTTGGCAATACCCAGTAATGAAATCCAATATTTCCCGAACCGGAAATTATTTTATATTGATATTTAACTACTAGTAGACTCAGTATTTAGTTAGTAGGTAATTCATTTTTGTTTACCTACAAGCTGTTGACGTCAATGTGGTTGGGAACCGTAGCCTTTATTACACAAAGTTTAGAGTTGAATTGAAGTTACTTGAGAGTTGCGAATATTATGGAACAATGTATTCGTGTAAAATTCTATTCATTCTATTCGGTCCTAAAACCTTTGTCAAGTGTATGCCTTTTCAACTCGACCTAATTAAGTATACTTTTCTCTTCAGTGATTATAATGTAGATGTGTTTTGTGTAATGTTTACCTACCCGAGTTTATGTTTTCGTATGCACGTGTTTCTGTGACAAATAAATTATTTTTCTTTCTTTTTCTTGCTGCTTTTGTTCATACCTGGAAATGGTTTCGACACTGTATATTATGCTTACTTATAACATTATTTACAACGCGGGGCACTAGAATATTTCATTTTTATTTACTAGCAGTGGCGTTTATTACTCGATTGACGATCGATGACGATTAACCACAAGCTACACAACAGGATAATAAATGAATAAAAACGAAAGCAAACAAATGGGAATTACTGCTATGAATCAGGAAATACTGTTTTTTGTTATGCCAGTCTGTTTATTCAAAAAGTCTGTATAGCTTTTTATGTTATAAAGGGAGTGATTTAACTATAAGTCACGCAACACATTTTTCCTTGATTGCATTCAGAAGATAAACCTATTTGCATCGCAATTGCAATTGAAAATTGTCTATCATGAAATGTTTGAAAAATAAAAGTATGATTTTTAGTGTGCTCCACCGCACGCAGTTCGTCTAGACAGAAGTTCCGTAATTATTTCTGTCGCGAATCCAAGACACGTGCGTCATTCGCTTTGACGCAATGAACCGAAAAAAACGCATCGATTTTCGCCACACGAAATGCACAACCACAACACAATAACCATTATTTATTATTCTATAGATCAAACGAACAATAAAATTTAATCAGTCACTTAGCGGAAACCCATTGTCATTTGTCAGTAAGAGAAATCGTAAACACAAACAATGTGAATTAAATAAATACTACTCTCCTCATATAAAGTTAAAGTCAAATTGGCACATAAAAGGCACTTTTGACCGTCAAAATAATAAATAAATACTAATATAAAATATAGAATTAGATAATTAAAAACCTAATCAAAATAATACGTAAGCAAAACGTAAGCAAATAATTCTTAGAACTGGAAAACTTATCTTTGAGTATCAAGACATGTCAAGGTTTTGCACATATATATAAATTAGATAGACGAGTGTGAAAAACTAGACATATTAATTTAAATCTACCTACATTATATGGATTCATCATTTATCGCTTACCCGATGACGCTAGTCCAAAGATAGCCTCTGTTATCAGTGCAAGGCAATTAAGGTTATTTATAGAACTGATAAGGTTTTTACGCAAAGCTAATGGTACTCCAAACGCCGAGTTGTCACTCATTATGGAGGTCGATATGAAAATCAACAATAGTACTTGACGTTTTATTGATCAAAAATTTAAAACATTTGTAAAAACTTACTCGTATTTTGGAAATAACTGCAGTTTTAAGATAAGTAAAGGTAGCTTTTTGCAGCAGATTTTTTCATAAGCTGTAATATGTGGTAGTATCCGGCTGAGGGTCAGTGGCCTGCGCGCGCGCCTGTGCGTCTGCGCCGGCCCTTAGACAGGTTCCGCGTAACGGGAGCCGGGACCGTGTCAATCACGACAATTATTTAGCCCTCACCAACGAGAAATCGAATACTTCATGTTTGCGGAGAGTTATTGCTATGCTGGCATTTTAGTAGCGCACTATTAGGCCCGGTTTCCACCAAAGCGGAGAGGAGAGGAGATGTTTGTAAACGAACAATAAGATACCGTTACCGTACCATCGCATCGAAATAACGATATCTTACGCGAACCGAAACCGGGCCTTAGTATCGTTGTGAATTTGTGATTGCGCTAGTCTGAACTGAACGTCTTTGTCGTCGTTTGTCGTGCTTTTTTGCGGCATAATTCGTATAGTAAACGAGTAGTTACTGCAACATGTATTTCGTTAAGAGCGTTTACGACGTACGGCATTTCATACAAACTTTCAAACCCTTGTTTTTCGAAATGACTGAACCGATTTTAATGAAACTTCAGCACAACAGATCTAAAAAGTTAGTTAAGAACATTTTCGAAATGTCTTATTTAAAAACAGATAACTGGAAATCTCTGTTTCTATGGAAAAATTAAAATAGGTCTAATTTGGCTGTAACACTATTTTTCGAACATGTTCTTAACTAACTTTTTAGACCTTTTTAGATCTAGTTTCATTACAATCGGTGCTGTCATTTAGAAAAACAAGGGCTTGAAAGTTTGTATGAAATGCTGTACGTCGTAAATGCTCTTAATTGTAGTATTGTTTTTGTTTTTTTTTTTCAATACGTGGCCAATTAATAAATATGCATTGATTTATAATCGCTTTTTGTGACATTTGATAATGATTGAACTATTCGCATTTCTACTTAAGTACCATACAATATCTCATTATAGACAATTGATTTAATGCAAATTATCTGCCAAATAGTAAATAGGTTCAACATTAATTAGTCAATTTTAACGAATAAGCTATATAATTATGCAAATGGTAATAAAGGAGAAGTATTAAATAATGAACCAAGAACCACTTAGGATTAACAACAAACAATCGTAACAAAAAAGAATCAGTTAGCCTTCTGCTTTTTTCGAGAATATTGTACAATTCCTCGCACAGAAACCAACGGGATTCTAAGTTCTCGTGCCCCGGTGTAGCGGGCAGCTTTCTACTCGAGCACCAATAACAGCTGGTAACTAAGCAATTAACAGCACTTACTGAAGATACCCATCGACACTGCCGACAACCGTGAAATCATTGAGGGCCGACAAGATTGTTTTATTGTGCAATTATTAAATTAAAAGACGTGGTGCTTTCTCTGAACACAAATAGAAGTGGAAGGCATGACACTACTGTTTATTCTTTGACACAATAGCGCTTAAACAGGTAGTGGAGAGGAAATACGGAAATACTTAATTGTCTTGCAGAATTAATCAAAATCGTACCATATTCACTTCAATAGACCTAATATTTGTATAACATTATCCCCATTATTCCAAAACAAGGTTTATCTTCAGACCCAGGTTTAAAACATGGAGTCATTATTGAATTTCGAACTTTATTCCGACTATGGTAATGTTCCTAAACAAAAAACTGACAACTTAGTACCGAACTAAGTTTCAGTTTTGTATAAAGAACGGTATTTCAATCACAGTTACGTTCTTATTACAAAAACTGGCTCCATGGTTTAAGTCATGTCAAAATATAAATCTTGTTTTGTAATAAGGCGGTATGAGTTTATCAGTAGATGAGATATGGTATTGATGGTTTTATTACAAGCTGATAAACTGAACGGACCGTTAGACAGAGAATCACATGGACATGGAACATTGGTGAAAGATAGGCACATGATTAGATGACCGATTTAGATAGCTTTTTGGAGTCAAGGAGAAGAAATATCACCAATAGATTCAGTCTTCAGGTTGGCTACCTCGATCAAAACCTGCATTCCGAATCAAATTTGTGTACAATAACCTTTTGCTGACATGTTAAATTCAAATTCAAATTGTTTATTTGCAAGAAAATACAAGGTTTACAAGGGAAGATCTTACAGCCTTAAGGTCATTGTATTCTGCCTGCGAGCAAGCGTGCAAATTATTCATGATTTTAAGTCAAAATTATCAGAGAGAGAGAGTCTGTTAATACCTAGTACATTATTATTATTATTACTATTTTTATTTCACTTAAGTACATACAAATTATATTTTTAAATATTAGAATATAAAAAATATATATAACAACATTTAAAAATATAAAAAATAGTAGCCCACCGTTATCGGGAACAGGGTCCAAGCTACCGGCGGTCAGGGCTCCAGAGAGAGGAACCTCCTAACAATGCGAGCCGTGTCTAGAAGTACCGCTCTCTGAATCAGGCCCTTAATCCAGCTGCCCAACGAGAGTCTCGTTAGGTGTTGGTCGAGGCTCTTGGCAATTAAGCCATTGGCTGATACAACTATCGGCACAATGATTGCTGAGTCCACATCCCACATGTCGACAACCTCGCGAGCCAAGTCAAGATACTTGATTTGTTTATCTTTCTCGGCTTTCACGAGGTTCCCGTCATGAGGGACCGTGATGTCAACAATCATTGTGCGCTATTCGATCCACCACCACTATAACAGGCTTATTGGCAACAATAGTCCTGTCAGTGATTATGATTGATATATTACTGATTTATTATTACATTATTATCATGCATTATTATTACATACAAATGTCCTATAAACTAAAATGAATTCCCTCCGGCCGTTTTCACAACTGGGATTCGCAACCAGTTGCGAATTAAGAATTTTTATTCTTTGTTCACAACCAGTTGCGAATCAAGAAAACTTTTTCCATAACCGCAACTAGGCATCCTGATGATTAAGTTTCGTAACCAGTTACGACAAAACATTTTTTTTCCTTATTCGCAACCTGCGTTGCCTGTTTGTTGACACACTATTTTGTTGATTTGCATACATTTTTTTTAAGAAGATACTGGTCACTACAATAATATACATAGACAATTACAAGGTATCTAATGTTGACAATGCATTCATCGTGGGTGCTCACGTCGTAAGTAATTACACAACAGTAATTTTATCTGATATATTATTTCTTAGTCTATTCTAATAAAAAAAATGTAAGTATGTCTTTTTTCAACGTGTTACCCACAACATCCAACATGGAATTTATATCAACTAAGCAAGGAGGCTCGAAAATGCTGTATGAGGGCCACCAGTACCATCGTAAGAAAATACACACTAATAGTAATTCATTTTGGAAATGTTGCAATGAGAAAATGTGTAAAGGAAATGTAACGCGCGGAATGAAACAATACAATTTAAGGCACACAACACGAACTGGAAAGCTAACATCGCTAAAAACGTGGTACTAAAAGAATTTGATAATCTAAAACGGAAAAGTAGCTGTAATTTTAACTCAATACAATTTTAACTCAATGTTCAACACACACGTTTTTGTAAAGTGAAATATAATTATATATATGTACGCAGATAAATAAAAAACTCATTATTTTAGCTACATAATCCGCCTATACTATTCCCACTGCTGGGATACAGGCCTTCTCTCTTCGGGAGGGAGTGGATCTAGGTGGATCATGTCTTTGAATTTTTGGTTCTAGAACATGCCAGTTTCCTCGCGATGTTTTCCTTCACCGTTTTGAGAGCAGTGGTGATGTCGTGATGAAATAATTTACACAAAGTAAAGCGCCTGTCCAGGTTCTTAGCTAAGACCTACAACTCGTAAGTCGAGGCTGTTACCACTGGGCCATCACTGCTCATGCTAATCGTAGCTACTGGTTGCAAATTAAGAAATGCTTTTCTCTCATAGCAACTATGTAAGTTTGCGAAGTTCTTATTCTTTGTTCGCAACCAAGTTGCGGTTAAGGAAAAAGTTTTCTTGATTCACAACTGGTTGTGAACAAAGAATAAAAATTCTTAATTCGCAACTGGTTGCGAATCCCAGTTGTGAAAACGGCCGGAGGGAATGAATTCACTAGCTAATTACTCTAACAGATATTTTTATGTTTTAAAAATTCTTAGCTTGCTTGTTTGCTTGCTTGCTTTGTTGTGTTTCTTGCTGTAGAAACACTTTCTATGTAGCCACTCTGACAATTTTGTTTTAAACGCACTACCCTGCAGCGATTTAAATTCGTCTGGGGGGGGGGGGTAAACTAATATACACATATTGAACACATTTTTCTTATAAATATCTTTATGACCAGCTGGATGATATAAGAGGTTGCGAAACTTAGCCCTTTGTTGTCTTGGTATAACCTCGGTACGTAGCTTAAAATAATGCATGTGTGACTTCGTAAAAATGCAGATATCTCTAATATACATACAGGGCAGTGGAAGAATTTTAAATTTTTGAAAGAGGGGTCTACAGCTATCCAAGAACCATCCCCTGTTTAATACCCGGATGCAACGTTTTTGGAGCTTAAAAACTCTGTCGGCATCAGTCGAGTTACCCCACATGATTAGTCCATAGCTTAAAACAGATGACGTCAAGCAATTTAAAATACAAAATGATGGCTTTAACAAAGGTCCTGGCGGCAGAATTAAATTATACTGACATTGTTGACCATACTGAAGAAAACTAATTCCATAGACTATCTGCGTATCTTTTATGGGGCCTTCCGATAAAGATTGACACGCTGTGGGAGATAAACGGGTAGCGTCACGTTCCACCACTAGTGCGCCATTATGCAATGCCTTGTACTCTGATCCGATAGCTGGAGTTACATTCAATTGAGTATTATAAACAAACTGGTTGGTTTCATCATTAGGTTTGTTCTACTCACTAGTGTTGATGAGATTACAGTTTCTTTTTTTCTCGTTGCCTCCCTTGTTTCAGTTTCATTCGATCTTAACCGCTTTGCATATTGTGTGCCATCTTCCGTAATTTATTCTGTTAGGCCTATTTCGAGCTAAAAAGCGAATAGTGCATCATTATCATTACAGTACTATTTATAGACGACGGAATCTTATGCAAAAATTTGATTATAAACAGTATTCCTATGACTTCCAGGTATGTAGAGCGTCCAAAATTAATGTTACTTAATTTAAACATTACATTAAGACGCCGACAACAGGTAAACCGCTGTCACTGTCAGATTGCATACAAAAGAAAGAGATGCGCGATGACACAACGTAGGTATGGTGTAAAAATGCAAATAAAATTAGATATTAAATGATGTTTAATTATGTTTTGAGTTCCAATTACCCTATGCACAAAAGACTTGAAAATATCATACTGTTTTTGTTTTGAAAAAAATATTGGTTTAGTCGACAAATGTCAGATGCGATTAAAACGCCAGATTCTATGAAAGCTTACGGTTTAAGAGGCATTAATTTTTTTATACCATTTTCAGAAATCTGCGCCTTAACATTTGCATAGTGGTAGTCGATAGGCCTAACTTTTGTTGAGATAACTAACTTGTTAATTTTAACTAAAAGTGATAAGGCAACTTATTTTAAAAGAACCTAGGTTAAGATAGGCGCTTTATCATAAGTAGTTGTGTAATAGACTTAGAATTTTCTTCGTTTTAAAGTATCATTAACATTTATTATTGATTAAGCTCCCACTCTCTGCAAGCATTTATAATCTGCCAATAAATTTTTATTGGCAGATTATAAATTATTATTGTAAACTTCATTAATGATCAACTAATTTGCATGACAACAGTTCTTTATAAATACAGTCGCGAATACAACTTCATCGCGAAAAACAACTATATTGCAAGCGTAGCAACAAGTAACGACAAAAGAAGAAAAATAGAGCCTGTATTGTTTCGATAGACAGATAGTTATCGTAATAGTGATCAATAAATAGACGCAAACGAGGTATTGTTTAGCAATGACTTTGTGTGTTGCTAGGGTGCACCAGCAATAGTAAAGGAAAATCAAGGTACGACAGTTATAGTGTGCAAACATGACTGAGAATGATGACAATTGTGAATGTTAAGGATATTTACTTTGTTGTCCTACACTTTACCTGTTTTTGTGTTTTCATTCGGTATAGACAACGCACTTGCGCACGTAAATACATTTCAAGATACTAAAACTAGCGTTATATTGATTTCAAAAGTAGTAAAATATACAATTTTAGTTTGGTATAAAATAATTAAAACCATAACCGAAGACATCACGTAATTCGCAACAATATCAAGCGAGGAGAATGATAACAGGCAGAACGCGGATACGACGTCCCTACGCGCACTCTCGCAGCGCCAACACAACCACGCACGCACACACGCGCACGGTACAAAAATAGCATCGCCGATAGCGCAAACACACCAACACACGCCCACACGTTGTACGTGAACTGTAATAAAAACATACATAGACACGCACAGTGCGCTATGAATAAGACATAAATTGAAATGGAATCGTACGAGCGAGCTGATTGTGAACAACTCCAGCAAACTCGACGTTCTTCAGGACACGGCCGCACCACACCCGCTAGCAAGCGGGGAGCGATAAACACGATCAGAGTGAAAGCCGATTTCGAGAACCGACCTCGAATTTATTTGCATACTACAATAAAAACTAGGCTCAAACGACAATAAGACCGGGACCTCTTTACCACCAAGTACCGGTCTAGTCTAGTTCCAATTATAGGAGCGCACCGCAATTCTATGTCATGCAACATATCGAGGAATGTGGATCTGCGACGTCGCCGTATGTCGAAGCGGACTCACCTAAATTTATGACATACATGGCCTGGGAGCGCTCGAGCCTCCGCGCATGCTCCACGGCCTGATACAGTCCGCCGGAATCCACTTTGAGGCACTAAAAAACTTGAACACAAACAGAAACCACTGCGACAAGCGCAAGCATCTTATGGTGGCACTAGCACTTGCCGTCGAACGGCACGGAACGGGTTAGCGCGACACTCGATGGAGCGACAGGTGAGCTCGGATCGCGGTCGAACACTGACTGAGCGGCTGACAGTGCGGGGCGGCGGCGCGCTGACGCAGCGGCGCGCGCGCAGCCACTCTCAGCGCCCGCAGCGCTCCACACCAGCGCCCTGCAGCGCTACAACCACTAATAACTGACGCATCAACGTTTTCGCTAAAACGACTTAAATCTTGACAATAGTTTCTATACAAAAAACATGGTAGGTAAACCGACTGTAGGATGCAGTTTCTAATAATCAATTCTCACAAGATTACTGAGTAATTACTTCTTTATTGCCAAGATTATCGAGACAAAACGTGACTGTATGATATAATGCAGGTATGGGCAACCTTTGACATGTTGAGGGCCAAACTTTAGCGTGCAAATACGTTCGCGGGCCGCGTTTAAAAGTACTTAGTGCATTTTTAAGTAGTGATAATATTTTTTGCGATAGATATTAGACAGGAAATAATACGACAATGTTATTATAGTACAATTTATTAAAATAACATGATGAAAATTAAAAAAAATGGTACTTTATAATTAAATCGTTAAATTTGCAATTGTTACAAACTACGAAAGTTAAATACACCGAAATCAATGAGACACTTGAGTTTGAATTTGGGAAACTAATCCATCGATATTTGGATTAATTCCACTGATACAAAGACATAAAGAATTTTCCAAATTATCGTCAGTCAGTCTTGTACGATGTGTTGATTTATTAACTTTCATCAATGAAAAGAACTGTTCTGTATAAGTACTGCCAAACGCACAAATCAATCTTCTTGCGAATTTTCTAAGCTGCGGAAAATTGTCTTCTTCTAGGTATTTTTTGTAGAAATCGCACAACTCTACGTCTTCAAATTTGGATTTTAGGAGTGAGTTTTCTTGAATCTCGATCAACTCCATTTGCAAGTGTATTGGAGCATTTTGTACATTACATTTTGTAGGAGTAGCAAATAAACTGAAACAGTCTTCCATGTTTTTGAAGTCGCTAAATCTGTTCGAAAATTGTTCCGACAGTAACTTGAGTTCTTCAGCATATTGAGCATAGCAATATTTTCATACGCAGAGAGCGTGTTAGAAATGGTAACTATTACCAGACAGCATCTGTGACTCCCACAAGCATAGTTTGATCTGAAACGCTTTCAAATGACTGTACAAATCATTTACTAACTGTCCTTGTTTTTGAAGTTTCAAATTTAAATCATTCAAATAGCCTCACTGGGTCACTTAATTCAGATAGTGGTTTATCTTTTATTTTCATAAAGTCTGCTATCTCATTTCTAAGCTCGTAAAACCGTTTCAACATTTTTCCTTTGCTCAGCCATCTGACTTCACAATAATATGTTACGTCGTTATATTCACCTGATATTTCATCCAAAAACGCCTTGAACTGACGATTAACCATCGAGATCGAATAAAGTTGATGGTTTTTAATACCACATTCATAACATTCTGGAGTCGAATGGACTTAGAACACAAGTTCTGTTGGTGGCTAATGCAATGAAGGACTATCAAATCATCTTTTTGCACATTTAATTATGTTGCTTTTTCATTCAAAATTCCGATGGAACCTTTACGTAAGCCGACCATAGACGGTGCACCATCAGTGCATACTCCAATTAATTTTGACCATGGCAAGCCAAAACTTGTGAATACCTTTTGAACTTCAATAAAAATAGCCTCCCCTGTAGTGGTTCCTTTAAGCGGCTGTAAAGCAAGCAACTCCACAGTAACAGTGAACTCCTTATCAACACCTCGAATAAATATAGCCAGTTGAGCTGTGTCAGACAACTCGGTGCTCTCGTCTAATGCTATGGAAAATGATTCAAAACCAGCCATACGGTCAGTCAATGTTGTTTTTATAACATTAGCCATGATTTATATACGTCGAACAACAGTTCGTCTTGACAAACTCATTTTTTCAAATTAGTTTTTCTTTCGGGACACAAAATACTGCAAACTTCTAACATACACTCCTTGATTAATTCTCCTTCGGCAAATGGTTTTAATGCCTTTGCCAATTTTGAGCTAACTATAAAACTAGCTTTCACAACATTATCAAGTTGTGTTCTTTGTTTATGAAACATTTGTTGCTGTTTTTCCAAATTTGCGGTAAGCTTCTGGATTTTGTCTGTTCTTAATTGTCCTATCAGTGAGTGCAGCGTAGCATGCTTAGTTGAGTAGTGCTTTATATTGAATTCTTTCATTACTGAAATGGATTCACACAGCAAACAAATAGGATTACCATTGTGCAAGATAAAAAAGAATTCTTCAGACCATTTCTCTTGAAACTGGCGACCCTCTGTATCTACTTTTCGTTTCTTTCCACCAGACATCATTTAAGTTTACTTTTCGTTCAATAAACATAATAACAAACTATAGTTAGTAACCACTCAAGATGCACACAAAGTCACAAAGCATGTTGACGGCTCGAGCAGTTCGCTAGGATATCGCTTGTCCAAGTTATCACCTCGGTAGCTCAAATAGAACTGAACTAACGTTCGGGCCATCCACCCACTCATATAAGCAAAATGAAGGAATAATCTGGAATAAACTAGTTTAGAATAATTGAGAAGCAATAAATCTTTTGATGTGTCGCCCGTGAGGCGGCAAACCTCAAAGAATTTGATAGAGCAAGCCGAGTGGCGGCGATTATCAAAGAGTGAGGCGGCAAACATTAAAGGATTTGAAGTTTGCCGCCTCACTGTCACTCCCATGAGTATAAGTACCTAATTTAATATTTTTTAAATTGGGTTTTTTTTCAAAATGTCTCACGGGCCGGATAATATCTTACACCGGGCCGGATCCGGCCCGCGGGCCGGTTGTTGCCCATATATGATATAATGTGAAACGTTTGGCAGAGCTTTATGTCCTGCACATGAAAAAACTTGATAAGTTCGGTATCAGAAACCTCTTTTATCTGTTCTGTGTCAGAAACCAAGTTGCAGCACCAAGGTGGATGCTGCTGATGATCCACAGCTCTAAGATGGCGGGTATATAAACAACGCAATGATCAATAGATGGTCGGGCGGGCTGTCAGCGGAGCGGCTCGCACCGGCTATAGGTCAACCGCTGAATATTTAGGGCGCTCCGTGACGTAGCCGTGACGTCGACCGATTGCAGAGCTGATTAGCCGTGCGTCCTGGCAGCTAGTTTATGAGAATTTCACCCGCATGCACTATCTGACGACACTGTTAGAAATATAAATAATATATATTATGTAAAGAGTTTTTACAGAAATGGACAATTTTGAAAGCAGAAAACGCCCATGCAGCTGTAATTTCAGCATGGTTATACTCGTACGTTTACTAGTGTATAGTGTAAGGGCCTTAAAAGCTCTATTAAGTAATTAAAAGGATAGAATATACTAAAAAAACGTATACGATCTGCGACCCCCGTCAGGAACTGTAACCCATCTGTTTTACCCATCCACAGACGTGTGTTTAACCCCCGACGAAAAAGAGGGGTGTTATAAGTTGTATCTGTCTGTTCATAGCTTCTGAACGGATGAACCGATTTTGATCAATTTGATTTTGTTTGAAAGATGTATTAATTGAGAGTGTTCTTAGCTATGTTTCATGAAAATCTGCTAAGCCGTTTGAAGATCATAACCTGTTTTCTAGTTGATGAAGAGAATTTGAAATCCTGTTAATGGGACAGTTTGTCAATTATATTACAAAAGTATGATAACCTTGACTTGATGCGCAGGCATCACCAGGAGCCTGCGGCATCTACCTTGTGTTTGAGATCATACGATGCGTTTTGACAAGCAAATTCTAATACAAGCTAAGCGGTTAAGGTCGTAATTACGGTCGTAATGATCTACAGGTTACTTTAAATGTTTTTTTTTAAATGAAATATCGAAGTTCAACAATCGATAAAATTCGGCCGCATTTTCGGTTGTCTACTAGTAACATAAACTTTAAAAAAGTGGTCAAGAGCAAGGTGGACTCGCGCACCGAGTGTTCCGTACGTATATATGATGTTTATTTATTTATTCATAAAGGTACACCAACAGCTTCTGTATACAAAATATCAAATAAAACTAGATAACAGTCATTAGCTTATACAGTTGCCAATAACATAATATGTTTGAGAATGTGCAAACAGCGTTCTTTCATATGATACCCCACATGCCTAAGGCTTCTACATACCGGGGCGACTTGTCGCGCGACGCGACGCGACATAAAGGCACCGCTCGTCCCGCGAAACGCGGGGCCTTTGTGCCGTGTCGCGTCGCGCTGGTATGTAGAAGCCTTTAGTAGCCCCACTTCAAATTTTTAAGACCCCCTTTCAGTCCTTTTTGCAAAAAAAGATTTTTTTTTTTTATTACTTTCTTGTTTGCTAAATAGTTGGGCAAACGTCATCTAAAACTATTCTAAATTTCAAGTTGATAGCATTAGTAGTTCTTGAGATATCCAGGTGTGACAGACAGACAGACAGACAGACTTCAGTCTCACCATAAGGTTTCCTTTTTACTATTTAGGTACGGAACCCTAAAAACAAGAAATGTTTTTGGTTGTGTGTGTGGTTTAATAAATTTTTAGCTCTTATAATTTTTAATACTTCTTTTTCTTCTTTTTAGGGTTCCGTACCCAAAGGGAAAACGGGAACCCTATTACTAAGGCTCCGCCGTCTGTCTGTCTGTTCGTCTGTCCGTCTGTCACCAGGCTGTATCTCATAAACCGTGATAGCTAGACAGTTGAAATTCACAGATGATGTATTTCTGTTGCCGCTATAACAACAAATACAAAAAAACAGAATAGAATAAGTATTTAAGGGGGCTCCCATACAACAAACTTGACTTTTTTTGCTCGTTTTTGCTCTATATTGATAACTGCAACAGGTAGACGCTTGAAATATTCACAGAATATTTAGTTATATAGTCACAATAAAAATAAATTATTAAATTAAAATAAAACAAATATTTAAGGGGGCTCCCATACAACAAACGTGATTTTTTGCCATTTTTATAGATAATAGTATGGAACCCTTCGTGCGCGAGTCCGACTCGCACTTGGCCGGTTTTTTTTTTAATAATGTATACTTTCTTATTTTTTATTATTTAAATTAATTTAATTCGTTTATTGATTTTTGTTTTTAAATTGCTAGATTTATGCTTTCTTTTTTCATTGTTTTTTTGTTCAATCTAAATTTATAGTGCATGTGGTGTTAGCCTGTAAGTAATTGTTGCACTTATAAATGTATAGTGTGTACTTTTAAATGAAAGGAATAGTGTAAACAATTATAGGCCAAACCATTAATAAATAAAATATAAATATAAAATACAAAATATTTTTTTTCGTTTTTAATACAGAGCCATCTAGTATAAATTTATAGAAGTAAATATTTCGACTGTATCACTTGAACGTAAATTCCTCCTTTTCGATCAAAATTTTTGTATCTAGAATTAATGATAGGAAGATGATTATTTTATGTCTGAAAGAATATTTCATAACAATGAAAGTTGCAAAAAAAAAGAATGTGAAAAATAAATATAGTTTTTTTAAAGCGGTTCCCATACAATTTTCAAGCAATTAAAAATAAATATTATTACTCGAGAACTATCAAGAATTGCGGAACATGTATCCTATTTTCGGATTCCCCTGGGCATGAGGAATCTAATTTTTATGACGTTACTATTTAGACTCTACATAATAGAAAGATACAGAGAGGGAAGCTCGCATGGAAGGGACGAAACGCTTTTTCCTTACGAAGATTTCTACCAGTCAACTTCTACCGCAAAGATGCCACTTCATTCCAACAAAAAAAAACATAATTTATAAAGAAAAGGGGCATCTCCTAAAAGCGTTTACTACGTACGGCATTTCATACAAACTTTGTTTTTCGAAATGACTGAACTGATTTTAATGAAACTTCATACGCATAAGCAGGATACAAAGGTCTAAAAAGTTAGTTAAGAACATTTTCGAAATGTCTTATTTAAAAACAGATAACTGGAAATCTTTGTTTCTATGGAAAATTTAAAATCGGTCTAATTTGGCAAAACACTATTTTTAGAAAATGTTTAACTGTAACTGTGTAACTATTTTTTTAGACCTTTGTATCCTGCCTAAGCGTTTCATACGCTTAGGCAGGATACAGAGGTCTAAAAAGTTTGTTTAGAACATTTTCGAAAAATAGTGTTTCATTAAAATCGTTTAAGTCATTTCGAAAAACAAGGGCTTGAAAGTTTGTATGAAATGCCGGAAGTCGTAAACGTTCTTAAGTAGTGCAGGCATTTCAAATGAAATGGCGTTGTAGGTAAATAATTAATTAATTAAAATAAATAAACCCAGGGAAAAAGGATGACGTAGAAAGGACAAACTAATTTCCGTCTGTCTTTTCCTTTTAATTTTTCCTTAGATGAATCTCTCGATTTATGAAGTTCATCTGAGCATTATTTCCTTGATTAAAATTAATAAAAAATTATGTGTAATTCCGCAGCTTCGTCTATGAGTGCGCAGATAAAATGAAGACAAGACCCCACAGATTCAGGTACAAACGGAAAGAATATTAGATAACCCGGTATTTGTCAACTCAAAGGAAAAGTAAAGAAGAAGTTTAGTTTATCGGTATTAGACTCATTTAAAGAAATATTAACGGGTTCTTTTCTGGTGCATAGCCGAAAAACATCTGGCAAAGCACAAGAAAGTCTACTGTGCTTTCGTCGACTTGGGGAAGCCCTATGACAGTGTATTGAGGGAATAACTGTGGTCGACACTATCAGTGTACGGTGTGGACTAGCGCTTGGTACGGGCACTGAAATTTTTATTCAAGGATTCCAGTGGTTGTGTTAGGTTAAATGGGGCATACACAGATTGGTTCTACATCTCAAGGGGTGTTAGACAGGGTTGCTTAGCGTCACCGTGGCTGTTCAACTTGTACATGAATAGTTGTCTAATAGATTTGAATGAATGAGTGCGGATTGAGGATGAATGAGTTGCTGTCAAATGTGTTCTCTACAAGAAGTTACAAGCAAGCTCAAGTTCTACTTGCTTCGTCTGCAGAACAGTTGCGAGACATGGATACTGTGATGGATGAAGCATATAAGAGGAAATGGATGAATATAAATGTGAATAAGACGAAAGTCATGGTGTTTGAAAGAGAAGAGGATGTATCGGTGTGTGATGTGAAAATAAATAATAAGAGTGTGGGGTTAGTAAGTGAGTTTATTATATTTGGGTCAGTTTTATTATTTTGGTTGGCACCCCCCCCTCCTTTAGTCGGAGGCCTATGTTCAGCAGTGGACGTCTTTCGGCTGAAATGATGCTGATTATGATGACAAGGGATGGAAAGATTGGTGAAGATGTCGGAAGAAGAGTAAATGCGGGAAATAAAGTGAATAGCACCATTCACTTTATTTCCCGCATTTACTCTCCTACATGCGAGTGACCAACCAGTCGATGCCCAAAAAGGCTCGACAAGTGAACACTGTTCACAATGGCGTGCTGGTGCCCACGCTAATGTATGGAAGTGAATGTTAGGTGTGGCAAAAGAAGCATGAAAGTAAAATAAATGCTGTGGGAATGCGTTCCTTGCGAAGCATGTGTGGGTGCCGTGACTATGACTGATATGCTGAAAATATTGTGATAAAGCAACGGTGCAGTTTAAAAGATTTAGTGACAAACATTTTAAAGAGTAGAATAAGAATCATTTATTTGCAGAAAATATAGGTATTACCAGTTGTAAGAGTTGGTGGTATATGTACAGTCCATATTTTGCCTGTTTAGGGCATGCAAATTAATTTTATATTAACACATAATAGGTACTTATTTTACTAAGATATTATACGGAAATACGAGAAAATATCTATTAGGAATTTTAAATAATGATACATTTTAAGTTACAATAAAATATACACACATAACAAAACTTACTTAAACTTTTTATTCTTAAACTAAAATAATATTTTTCTTTAGGTAACAAAAGACATGTTAAATTATTAATCACACAGCACATCATACAGGAAACTAAGTATGTAGTATGCTTAGATGTTTTATAGTTTCTGCCTACCCCCATGAGAAGAAGGCGTAAGTTTGTGTATGTATGTATGTATGCACTCAATGCATATGAAAGTATATACGGTAATTATAACAAAAAAAAAGTCGGTCTGTCGGTTCCGGCGTTTATTTTAGAAAAAGCCACGCGGGCGAAGCCGCGTGCAGCAGCTATAGTAAATAATAAATGGAATAAATAAATAAATAATATCTCTGGTATTTTGTCGATGTAGAATTGTAGAGTTTTAAACGGCACTAAACATAGTGCATATTAAAACGCTACAATGATCATGTCGACCCTAACATAATATGTGTTTGTGTCCTTTAGATTGCACGGATCGAACAATAGTAAGTAAATATTTTGAGAATATGCAGTCATTTTTAACTAGACATGAAAATTCTTCCTGCACTTGCAAAAGATTTGCAAAAAGCTTGCGTAATGTTTTCAAGGGAATATAAAAAACTTTTTGTAAAAAAAAATAACCGCCTTCCAAAAAAAACACTACAAAGTGAAAAATAACTTTAATTTCGGAAGTCGGTGTCGTTGGATCTGTATTTTAGTTTTTTGTCACCGACTTCTTCACTTTGTAGTGTTTTTTTGGAAGTCGGGTTATTTTTTTTTACAAAATGTTTTTTATTTTTCACTTTTTAGTGGGTCAGTTTTTAATTTATCTAAGTTACAATAGCCTAAAGTCAGCTCATCACCTTTTACAAAATATTGCTTTTCCCGTTGCTGGGACGTTAATTGTTGAGAAGTTCTCCTGGTTCTTACCAGGCCACTCACCATATGTATTGTGACGAGCATAAATTGCTTAGAAACCACATTAAAGTACCTAATCGAATCGCAACCCATTAAATACTTATTATTATGTTGTTCCGGTGGCCATCTGTGGTCTCCATCATCAGTTCCACTTCACCAAATGGTGATTTTCGGGAGCAAATGCACGAGTTACTATAAAAAATACCGAAATCGCTATAGGTTTGCCTATAAAATTCGAGGGTTCCCCTCGATTTCCATGAGATCCCCTCATCAGATTCTGATTTGGGGGCAATGGGACCATTTCGGGAACATACCCTTTCAAACAAAGAAATAATTTTAAAAATCGGTCCACAATTGACGGAGATATCGATGAACAAACATAAAAAAAAAACAGCCGAATAACCTTCTCCTTTTTGGAAGTCGGTTAAAAAATAATTGTCACTGAAATGTTAAATCACTTCCATTAATGATTGAAGTGAAAACATCAATCATGAATATGCGCTTTGAACGACTTTTGGTAGGGGACAATGTTATGGGTTCGCGACACCGATATGATAATGTTACAAATATATCTGTAGCTATAAACTATTATTTCATAGTTTTAAGTCGTCACTTCTGTCGGCAGTCACTGCCTATTTTTTTATTTAATACTTATAGCACACAAATGTACAGAGGCGGACTTAGGTAATGCCGTCAACATCATTCATTGTATTGGATCAAACAAAATAGATATAGGTAACACTGTTATTATTTGAAATTACAAAATTATCCAATACACGTCCAATTACTGTAACCGGAATAGATAATTTATCAATTAAGGTCATGTCATTGAACTTAAGTAAGTATTTGCAATACTTTAATTATGGTTTTAAATTGTGTTGCCATCTACAACTACAGCAGGTGCAATAGTTAAATATTTACCCAAAAGATAAATTTTATCTTGAAACTACGACTCCCGTAAATGTGTTTTTATTTGTTTTTTTTATTGATTTAGTTTTGACTACGGATGAAATTGACTAGACTAAAAATATTTCTAAACCTACTAGACAAAAAAAAGTAAACCTAACGTTTATAACAACATTTAAAACTGGTATATAATTTTTTTTTTTTTTTTAAAACGTTGCCCCACACCAGGAATTTATCCTGTATCGTGGGTGCGTTTACAAACATTTAAATTCACTTACACAAACAGCCAGACCCGAAACAACTACTTGTAGGTCATACAAATATTTGTTCCGTGCGGGAATCGAACCCGCGACACGCAGCGCAGCAGTCAATCGCTTAACTAACTGCACACAAAAACAAGAACTATGAATTCGAATAAAATTATAACATCACAGTATTCAGAGTGTCTGATCGCGCATTCGTATGATTTAGGATCGCGTGCACTGACGATGATAAAAAACCGTCCGTGACCGTACGTAAAGTATCGTGACCTATTATGACAACACCTTTAAGAATCTTAGCTCGTTCTGTAGTTTTTAACTACATGAAAACAAGCCGTGAACTTTATGAAACTGAAATACCTTCGTCTGTTCCATAAGGACACGATAGATAATTATCGGCAGATCACTGTGAGAGGCAGCGTCATTGATAAAATTATTATACATCAGACATAACCTTGCGCAAGCGCAGCCCGTGACCTTTGGCGGTAACTATCAAGATATTAATTTTATCCGAATTACATTTCGTAGTCAACACAATCTACTAGTCATCGCGTCACTAGCAATGTCTAAATTTCAGGTTGGAAGTAATAAAAATTAAATAAGAGGTAAAATAACTACTTACGTGTTTTGTCTAAAATAACTTTGACTTTTGGCTAAATCATGATTTGCACTAAAAGAACTTATTTCAACTGCATTGCGGAAAATGTCACATCACACAAACATGCTTTGAGCACACTAAAATATGACAGGTATTCCTAATAACAGGAGGAAAAATCCCACAGAGCACAAAGATTTTAAAAGAATTGGTCTACACTTACCAAAATGTTATGTAAACAATGGTATATAATAAACACAGAATGATATCATTGTACACGAGTTTACCCACGCCTTACGGTGACGAAAAGCCGAACCGACAACTCTGACACATTTAGTAACCCTGACATTGGCACCCCCAACTTAACTGACACAGCGGACATAAAAACCGAAGCCACTAAAAATACAAATAAACATTATATCACACTCCACAGTATCAAATAACACAACAGCGACAGACCAGTTTGAATCACTAACTTCTTGATTTAACTCTGCGCCCGCGTCACTCGGTGACACACACAACCTTGTGTCCTTGCTTGCCAAAATTCAGTTAATTCTGTACTTTGTCTACGTGTTCATGATTAAGATGGCACGTTTTGTATTTTGAAAGAATATTAAATAAAATCTCGCCTAAACTTCAAAAAGATAAACAGTTAAATTACGGCTTACATGATATCGGAAAATGCAGTATTTAGAACAGGTAAAGTTATAGCAGGTTCCCAAAGCAATAATCAGTGCCGATGAAAAGTATGAAAACTGTATCATAAAAATAGATAGATCGTAATAACGATGTATGGGCGAAGCTCAAGCGTGATTAAACTCAAAAGTCTATAGCACCACTAGCAAGTATATTCTTTGAACTGCAAGCCTTCTTCCTGAGTTATCAAATTGGTCTAAAAATTCATTTCGTTTTCATAATAATCTGGGGGATTAAAGACGCCGGAGATAATCCACTATTAATAAGTTATAATTTCAGCGAACTAATAAAGTAGTTGGGTGCGCAGGCGCCGGGCGCGACGTGGGTGATCAACCTTGTCTAGACCGAACTTGACTAACCGGTATTTACGTAACTACTTCATTATTAGTCATCGTTTACAGTTTTCAGGCACACTACACGTTTTGAAGAAAGGACAGGGGAAAAGATGGAGACATTATTCGCACTCCTTCGCAGTTTTGTACTTGAGATTTCCTAAACGTAGAAAAAAATAGTAGACGGGATACGAAATACATAGTTTACTTGCTGATGACGTAGCAAAAGGAGTTATAATCAAGTGCAGCATACACGATATCCTACAAAAAGGTGCTGTCCACCTTCTTGTAGAATAGAATAGAATACTCTAACAGCATACCTTGTAGAGCTGCAGCTCGTGAAAATGTAGAAATTACAATACTTGGTTTAAGCGGAACAGACTATTATTATATGTCAAAAGAAGAAGCAGATTCTAGCGTGGATTCAAGTAGCCAGACTACTTGAATCCACGCTAGAATCTGCTTCTTCTATTGATTGAATATGATTTAAGGAAATTCCAAGAAAAAATTGAAAATCATTATTTTCGCATAATCACATACAATACATACAGTAAGCACGCATCAATCGGTTTGCCAAAGACCATCTAGTGTCGTGTCGTTAAAACTATGATAAGGGGAAAGGTGCCTCACTTTATAGCTAATTAATGGCCTTACGAGTAATACCACCATTACAGCATTGCCTAAATAATTTGGACTTTCTAAACCCACACGCAGAAGCTAAAATATGTAGGGTTATTACAAATGTTTTGCCTTTCGGGAACGTTTTCTTCATCTGTTGTTGAAAAATTCTTTAGGTACTTATTAATGAAGTAGGTAGATTATAATAAATGTGGTGACATCGTAAACGTGACTTTTTTAATCATTTTTATTTATGTCATCCGTGTCTTCCAACCTTGAATCGCGGCTCATTTCCTTCGCACGTCTGGAACACGCTTCCTGGTTTCAGTCTGTTGACATCTAAATTAAAAATCTTTGAGTTTACTAAATAAATGGTACTTATTATTTTTATATAAATGGCATCTCGCAGGTCAACTCAACCTAGGAGGTTGTCGTCTGCTTAACCGGACTTTCCTGTAGGTGCCTCAATAAATTAAGGCTTCACTAAATAAATAGGTATGTGGTGGGATACTGCACAAAGTCCGTACGGTTAGAAGTCTCCTCCGGGCTACGCCAGTCATCTCAGGCGACTCGCCCTACTTGAAGAGAAGAGAGGGGCAGAACGAGATTGGCCGCCAAGATTAGATTTCCACCGGGCAAGGTACTACATAGGGACAGAAGAGAAGGAGTGAGGGAGCTTGCAACCTATTTAACAAAACTTTCGGATCTGATAAAGTGTTTATGGTTTACAATGGAAGTCGAGAGGTCGTGGTCGATAACATAATTTTAGTTGATTCTATCTCAATTTAGATTATTTCCAAAGTCGAGTCATCCACTATCACATCGTTGTTCCATCAGGTTACAACTAATCTGCTCGAAAAAGTAAGAATCTATTTTTTACCTTAATAATTTCTGAGAAAGACTTACTAAACTAACAGATCTCATAAAAGTGTCACATCACAGTGACACCTGTCTAGGATATCTCCAAAACTTCAGAATCTAGCCAAATAATCGTAATCTTCTTTCAAACTAGGCATTACTCAACAAACCGCATCATCTCCACGAGCTAAGCATCAGCAAACTCATCAGTTTATATTTAACGCGCGATCGTCGCGTCGCCGTGTCGTCGCCATGCCGTCCGCCGGCCGCCGGTCGCCGGACCGTCATCGGCGACTCACGGTTACTAACATAAACGGTTATAGCCGGCGCCATGTCAAAATATCCCGTCACGGTGATATAAGTGTATAGTATTTTAGTTGATCTAATAGCTGAGTTACGCATTCACTAGGCGACGGATTTTGAACAGCGACGTGAGAAACGACCGAGTGGAAATTTATGATTCAATTGTTGATGAGGACGGGAGCGACGTTTTCTGCGCTCAGGATCCCGGTGTTTATTTCCCGTACGGAACAAACATTTGTATAAGCTACAGGTATTTGTATTAAGTCAAGGTGTTTATAGATGTGGAAATTGTATCTGCGACTCCAATCCACCAAGAAAATTGAGCACGCAGAATTTCTTGAGCATTTTCCGATGCATCAACATTTTGCAATTTTGCAGGAGTTGCAGGCGATCTGTGTTCCACCATCTGTCGTCTATTGAATACACAGCTTTAGGTGAATCATTGCCCCTTTCTTCCGGGAACTCGCGAAACGTAGATACAAGGTTGAACTATTTTTGGGAGCCCACTTGAAACTAAATCGTTTTCAGTTAGCGGGAACACTAGTATTAGGAAATTGTATTGTTGCTCTTTACAACAAGAATCAAACTTTGATCGAAAACGGTTGGCTGTTACATCATGATCAATACGAGTATAACACAATAACTTCTTCTCTCATATGGAGGCGAACTTTATGAGAATAGTTAAAGCTTTGGGAAAACATTAGTCAGTCAGCAAGATGATAGTGGGGCTGGTCTCGATCGATGTATAGAAGATGTAGAACTATTTATTAGAGAACAAATACTATTCAAACACTTTTGACATAAATGGCACAGGTTACCCGCCCATTGCTTGTCGTGTATCTGGTGGGAATTAAGGCCAGAAATAATGAAAGGTTCGCGGGTCCTCCCCAGACATGTGGACAGTTGACCTGTACGCTGGCTGAAGAACTGGACGTTGTAGCGGAATTTGCATGAGAAGCTTTTATTATCAGAACTTCGGTAAGTTTAATTGACAGATGAGGGATTGGCGATGAAGAGAAGCAGGGTAGCATCATTCACCGCCTGTTTAAGGAATGTCGTTATTTTAGACCATTTGGAATGAATTATTTGACTACGGTAAAAATGATATCATATTAGTAGTTTTGATAGGTACACGAAATGTGTCATACAATGAAACGGCCATACTTAAAATGTGTATGATATTGGGAAAATATAGTTTGGAATAATGATGAAGAGCAGTCAATGGCGGGCGTTTTGGTGGTCTTTCATAACTTTTGACGTACAAAAAGTGCAGTTTCTCAGCATAATTGAATAAATATATAATTAACAAATCAAATTGGGTTATTTAATTAATAACAAAATGACGCACAATACATATGAATCTGCAATAGACGCCAAGTTTTCACAATCCGAGCCAAACTTTCCAAACGGATGTTGTGTCTTCAATGAATAAACTTCCAAAACGGATCGGAACAGCTGATCTGCACACACATACACAAGTAACAACATGGCTGACATGCGTGTGCGCCGCATTACGATACTATTTCGGCAGGTGACATTAGTTGTGATTCATTCCTTTGGGAAATCCCGACACTTAATAGGGATGTCAGTTTATTACGATCGAACTGTAAAAAAAGATTTAATGTAACCTATTTCTTCTTGTAATTTTACATTTTAAAACTTTAATGTGTTTCTGGTAATGCGATGTTTCTTAATCCAAAAGCAAAACTAACGAAATAACAAACTAGTTTGAACGAAATGAACCGAGTTCATATTATCAAACAGTGCCAGTCCCAGTTTTGAGCCAGACTAACAATATTAATATAAACACAAGCCAACGAAGCATCTCAAATCTAGGGTACCTAGATGTCGTATCGAAGTTACTATTTCGGCAGTTGACATTACCGCTGTGAGTCACTCCTCTGGGAAATCCCGGTAGTAAGCAGGGCTGCCGGTTATGTAACCTACATTAACAACTCATTTACAAGCCAATAGCTTTTATATTGACGCAAGGCTGTTCACATCCACCGAAGGAAATGGGAGTAATATTGGATGTATTATTGAAGTCGATGTTGAAAGTTTTGTAACTGAATTTGTGAACGTTGCGAACACGTCTGAAAAACTCGGAAAATCTTAGAAACCGTATTTTCGACCAGAATGCAACTTTCGTTTAAAACGCTGGATAAGTTAACGAGGCACGGACAGGTACTGAAGTCGCAATACACAAGGTTACTATAAAATAAGAACCAAAAAGGGAGTATTCATTTAAATTCTTCACATTGCTTTGCAACAAAACGAGAATAAAGTAAAACCTATTTCCGGCTTTTAACACGTAAAAGTACTCGCAGTATATTGGCAAACTTACTGAAAATAACGTTTCGAAATGAATGCTCGTTTCGTTACAGCGTGACAAGTAAATAGTAAATGTGTCAGCCCTGGTGTCGGCGGACGGTAATTGCGCGCATTGTGCGTCAATGCCCCAAATAAACCATTAGATCGCGGTTAACAAGCGTCGCTTTTCCGTATTTTATGAAACATCAGCTTCTGACAACTCTTTACTTTACCACTAACTTCTGATAATCTGCCTGTAACTCGGGATTTTACATACAGGTGAACATTGCGAACACTGATTGAAAAATAAAAAGAGAAAATTTTAATTAAACCATAACAGGAGGAGTGGTTTCGTAATTTTTAGGGATGGATATTGCCATATCAGACAGAACCGGTCGTTGTGGCGATACTTGCAGAACACAAATTTCCAGCAGTGGACATCTACCGGTTGAATGATGATGATGATGATAAAGGACGGAATCTAAACAAGCAATCTTAATTTTCTCTGTTTACCACTGCATATTACGTCGTTGGCATCCCTGGGGCATCAGACAGTCATCACTTTGTGCGTCAATGTCCTAAATACACGGTCAGTTGGCGGTTAACTAGGAGACGCTCTTCCGTGTCTTATATGAACAAGCTTTCTTATTAATCAAATATTACATTCCAATAAGTGGACTGCAGTGAATTGAATGCTTATTCAAAACTGTTGCTCATTGTGGAGGGTCATTGTGCCAAACCGCAAATTCTTGGAGCTTCGCGGCTCTAAAAATGGAAAATTGGTTTTTTTACTATTCAATTATTGTTTATACATTGTTACTGTTAAATTATTGTTCAGCCGGTTAACATTGCGGTTTATTGCACGAAGGCCAGGTAATAAATCAGTTTGTGCAGTATCTGTTTCCTTGAAATGACTTTAAACTTGACAATTTGTACCAACTTTTCACTGGATCTCAATTTAAGAACAGTTCTGTTCTATGCTAATAGCGAATTTGAAAGTGATAGACCAAATCTGAATTGCCGGATTTTAACTTCATAAAAATGATCATTGCCAAGCCTTATAGCAACAGACATAGCAACTGATCAGACTTTGGTTTCGAAATCTTCTGTTTTCGTGCCGGTCTGTTCGTCACAACATGACTAGGCATTTTTCCGCCGATGACGTATGATCCGTTCATTGAGTATCGTTCCAGAAACAATATGGCGGTTTGATTCTCTACGGTCTGAGCACGCGAGCCTGGTCACGCACCGTACACGTCATTGACGTCAGAGTCATCACTACGGCCAGTGACCATTATTGCTATAAGGTATAGTGAATGATTCCGCTCTTCGAAAAGTGGACGTTAGGACGGAATTTCACTCAATAAATGGTGGTTTCTGGGATGTTCAAATTACTCAAAGGAAGAGAGACTGATAAAGAAATGATGTCTTTCGTTCACTTTCCAGATGTCTCTACTAAACTATGTTTTCGATGTCTTAATTTTTTATGGTGACACGTCTGACTTATGTTGACGACTGTTTCTATCGTCGAAATCGAGATATTGTTGTTTAGACATTTTCACTACAATATACCACCAATGTGCGCCCCCCCCCCCCCCCGTTGGTCCCATGCGCGACTGCTGGGCGTGGTGTCCTGTCTGGGTTTGATTCCTAGGTCAGGCAGTGTAAGTTGGCGTTTCGTTTCAGATTGTCAAAAGTACACACTTCTTTTATGGGGTATTGTGTAAAATGTTATAATAAAATACCACTCGATATTCTCCAACTAAATGAGAAGAAATTTAAAACATGCATTAAACGCACACTATGTAGACAAGCATATTATAGGTTGGATGATTATATCGTAGATAAAAATGCTTGGCTTAATGCTGGTCCTGCTCCACAACCACTTGGGCTCACTTGTTAAAATTATAATATTTGGAAGAGATGCTTCCCCCCTTTTTTATGTTCTGACATTACAATCATATTTATTATATAAAATGTACTTAATCAAGTTTTAGTTGTTGAATACTTCAATAGGTAATTATGTTTATCCTTTTGCTAGTAAAATTTTATTTATCTTTGAAATGCTTTGCAAGCTATAGTTTTGTATAATTTAAAAGCATTTTTTCAATTTTTGTAAATGTGAGTACCATGGAGCCGTTTATTATGTTATGATGTATGTTGACTTAAAAAAGTTTGGCAGTTAAGAGTATGTCATGCTCACTTAAATGTCTCGCTGATGGTGGCGCGTGTGTTGGCTCATTCGGTTCCCTACAAAATGGTTGAGCTGGATGGTGCTGATCCACGCGTCATGCTCGTGAACGGGCGCCGTCAGTTGTGACTGGTCTTCTCCTATCTGCCAGGGCTTATTTGTAATATTTTATATTGTTTTTTAAATAATTTATATTTTTACATTGTTCTCACATATAGAAGCGACAAGAATAATGTACCCAGGATTTTGTAATATCTTGATTTAAAAGAGTGTCCTTGGAGTTTCTTGCCTATTCTTCTCCATAGAGATCTACGTTTTGGAATGGGCAAATAGCTTCAACTTTCTGACTAACTGACCGACTCTTTGACAATTCAAAAGTGCCTGTAATTGGTTTAATTGAAATAAATGCTTTGAGTTTGAGTTTAAGTAAGTCAGTAAGCACAACTGTATTAATGAGAGTGACGCGTCAGCCCCGTCACTGTAGCAGACGTCAGCCATCAAAACACGTGTAGCCGTGTAGGTAAAATTTCGTCATTAATATTTGAGGCACGCTCATTTTCGTATTTTCCAGTTTAGAGGTGATCATGACATTTGAAACAAAGCTAGTAATTATTCACATATATTGAATACATAACTACCGTTTAACGAGATATACTGTTTCGTATCGCAATCAGATACGTTTCAGCATCAAGATTCCAGCAATCGCTGTTATAAGGAATTAATGTTAACAATATTCTATTTTGGGCCGATAAGAGTGCAGCTGCGAGGGCTGCACTAAAAGTATCGGGAATGGAATATTTCCCCTGTTCCTGTCATATTAAAATCTTTTTAATTGAAAACTCCTTGGTTTTAAAAATCGAATACCATTTATTTATTTAAAAAAAGATTCTCGGTCTTGTAACAAGGTTTTGTCAAACTTGTTTAGTCGTTGAGAAAATGGAATTGACTCGAGAAAATTCAAGAGCGATGATTTATTATGACTTTCGAAGTGGTTTAATACAAAAACAGTGTGTTGACCGGATGATTTCTGCATTTGGTGATGAAGCCCCATCCAAAACCACAATTTACTTATTTATTTATTTATTTTATTTTTAGGAAGATACATTTAGTAATAGTTTATAGAAGAAAATGGCCAATTACAAGTTTCCACTTATAGTCTATGATCATTGGAACAAAGAAAATTGATAGTAGACTTTATAAAACACAAAACAGAAAAAAAATACTATTTCCGCTCGAAGAACCTATTAGACGTTGAATTTATCGCTGGTTTGCTGAATTTCAACGTGGACGTGTCAAGCTCAGTGATGATCCCCGTCAAGGTCGTCCAAAAACTGCAGTCGCCCAAGTAAACGTTGATGCTGTGCGTAAGCTGATTGAGGAAGATCGACATGTGACATACCGCGAAATTCAGGCAACTTTAGACATTGGCATGAGTCAAATACAATCTTGCATGAACAATTAGGTGTAAAAAAGTTGTTTTCCCGATGGATACCGCATTCGCTCTGTGAAGAGCAAAAAGCGGCTCGCGTTACTTGGTGCGTCAGAACTCTCGAAAGATTCCACGCAGGATCCTCAAATGCTGTATACAACATTGTATCAGGTGACGAATCCTGGATATACGCGTAGGAACCCGAAACTAAAAACCAGTCACGAGTTTGGGTGTTCGAAAATGAGTTAAAGCCAACAAAAATTGTTCGTTCACGGAGTGTTGCAAAAAAAATGGTGGCCACGTTTGTCTCCAAAACCGGCCATGTTACGATTATTCCTCTTGAGGGACAAAGAACGGTTAATGCAGAATGGTATGCTAGCATTTGTTTGCCACAGGTCGTTTCTGAACTCCGTAAAGAGAACTGCAACCACCGCATCATCACACTATATTATTTTATATCTGACACAAATTTATTTTATTTATTTATTTATGTATGCAGTATAAAACTGATTCACATCCGTCACCTCATACTTCAGGTCCAGTTGAAAACCAGCGTCAGGCACTAGTTGTCTGGCATTTATGCTGAACTGGGCCTTTTTGGCGCAGCCGTGAGGCACACTTACCCGCTAATTTCTTACATCGCACTTTACACTATTTACTTGTTTTTTATTTTTTATTTTTACATGCTGTACTTATGTTATATTGTGTGCCTTAGTCTGTGCTGAATAAATGTATTTTCTTTCTTTCTCCATCACGACAATGCGAGTTCTCACACCGCGCACAGAACAAAAGAGTTTTTAGAGCAAGAAAACATAGAATTATTAGACCATCTGCCGTACAGCCCCGACCTAAGCCCTAATGATTTCTATACTTTCCCTAAAATAAAGAATAAATTGCTTGGACAGAAATTTTCATCACCTGAAGAAGCTGTGGACGCCTACAAAACGGCCATTTTGGAGACCCCAACTTCCGAATGGAATGGTTGCTTCAATGATTGGTTCCATCGTATGGAAAAATGTGTCAAATTTCGCGGAGAATACTTCGAAAAGCAATAAATACATTTTTAAATAGTAATGTTGTGTCACTTCCTTGATTCCCGAAATTTTCAGTGCCGCCCTCGTATACCTGTCAAAATAATACCAGTAGGTTTCATTATAGAATATGTATTTATTTATTAGGTTCTCTTCAATAATGAGTGCTCTATTACTTAACAATTTGTACATGGCAAACTTAAGTCTAAATGCTCTATAATTATTAGATAAGTATATTGGTCCTTCGAGCCGGATAAAATGATTCGTCTTTTAATAGAAACCGAAGAACTTTTGTTTATTTTAAAAACTTCAAGCAATCGACTTCAGAATGTATCTAAGAGCGTAGCAGTATTTTCTATTGTTTTCTCAGAGCGATATTCCAATCTTTTATATTGCTTCCCCAGCAGCGAAGGCGAAAGTTCTCATAAAGGAAGCCAGAGCAGAAATTGCACAAGAATTGAGTAATAACTGTTAATTTTAGAAAGGGGTGCCGACCGATTCACGTTATAGACCATTCGCCACTCTTTATCAAAGCGTTTGAGGGTTTTCTAGAACAAAAACCTACAAAAGTTTCAAATATCTCACCCTACAGTGTAGCACTCTATTCAGAATTTGAAACAGTATATTTTCAGAGTACACTAATGAAACTGGTATACTAAATTCTGCATTGCTACGGGCTTGCTCTCTTCATTCGCTGTCAAAATAAGTACTTAAAATACCGCTAGAGACAATCAGTTTGCTATCAAAATCACTTGGTTGAATTCCAGGGTATCAACACCATCAAATCTTGGTGAAATAGTAACGAACGAACAATGCACCAATATATCAACCAATATCATTCAATATAAACAATGCTGTTGTTACCTAATCAGTTAAATAAGTGCAAATCCATTGAAACGTCAATAGTCAATCAGAGACAAAGCGATATACCGCTAGTTAGTTGCACGTAAGTCCATTAAATTTAATTCCCTATTAAAAGTAATGCTATCTCTCTCTAACGGCACGTACCAGAAAGTGACAAGGAAATTATAATCATAAATGGCTTGTATTTTAATCGAACCTTACCATTTTGCTTTCCTAAAAATATTATTGTACACTAATATAATGAATGCGCTTCTTTATGTGAACCTATATTAATTCCTATTTTAGGGTCCAAACTCCAAGGTCAAGTAACTACACCTACTTGGATGTACCGCTTACCGGCCGCCGCCGCCGTCGCCGCCGCGCCGTGGTGGCACCGGTCGCTTCGCTGGCTCGGTTCGCGCCCGGTTGGTCATAGTTCTAACCTAACAGTTTGATCGGGATATCCTGGCTTAAGGCTCTTAAAGACTCAGGCGATATCGCGGGCGCGATAGGCGCCGACATAGAAATTGCCTTTGTCGGTGCCTGTCGCGCCCGCGATATCGCGTGTGTGTGTAAGAGCCTTTAGTTACTGCGACGAATGACATTAATAAAAAAAACCGCCCTAGTGCGCGTCGGACCACGCGCAATGAAGGATTCCATAGTTGGGATGAATTTATCCTAAAACAAACCTAACATTGTAGTTGAAAAACATGTTACCAATACTTCACGGTCAATTCTCCAACTGCAAATGAAGTTGGTCGACTATTACTCGTTAACCTGTAAAGCCTACTTAGCTCAACTTAGCTGTGATAGTTTTCCTTTTAATTTCGTTATATACAGAATGTTAAAGAAATTGTGTGCCATAGCTTACGGGTAGGTTCAGTATCGATAAAGGAACCCAGGATAAATAAAAAATAAATTAAAAAAAACCAAAATTTATCTTTTCACTTCGTAAAGTTAATGGTATTACTTACTTATCTATCATCACTCATCAGATACAATGACATATAACAGATAGTTTCGCGGTACACAACACAGCATTGTTTAAAATTGAAGTAGTACAGTTATTGAATTATATTTGTTTTATGTTTTTAATTAGATTTATATATATTTTTTCCTGGGTTTCCTTTATTCGATACTGATCCTACCCCTAAGCTATGACACACAATGTCTTTAACACCCTGTATATTATTACTGCCATGATTTTTTTCACATACCCAAAAACAATAATTTTGCTGGCAGGTGAATATTTTTAGGGACTCGACTACCAAAAAAATTGCACTTTAAAGCTTTAATTAATATTACACAAACGGATCCCTGAATCGACAAATGGTTTTCACAGACCCGCAATATTTTTGAACGGCCTAAACAACGATAAGTACCCCAAACTATGGGATGGCGACTACTGTAATCACTAGTTTTTTGTAAATTTTGACGTTCATAAATGCCTTTTATGTGCCTGTTTGAAATAAATCATTTGACTTTGGTAAGGACCCATTTTTAATGGTGTTTTGTCTGACGATATATTGGAAATCTTAACTTAACTATCAGGCAAAAATCAAGTGAAAAAACAAATTAAAATCAAGTGACAAGTAGCCCCATCTGTTCGCTAAACCCAACTCGCTCGCTCGCTTCTTATAAATAAATACATTTCTGATTCACTTACACACGTAGTTCTGATAACCAGAAAGAAAATGCAGACATGAACGATAAAGCTTCAGGTCTAAAGCACGAACTATTAAGAACAACAAACAGTACAAGAAGCAACCCTATTAAACAAGAGCAATGAACTCGTTTGTGGCACAAGAAGCGTGTCAACCTTGTTACAACGAAAACATTCGTAACTGGACGTAGGTCGTACATTGTAGCACTTGCTGAATATAATGATGTGCAATGTGTTGCAGTTTGAAACCCTTGTCTCATAGTGGAGGAGTCTGATGGAGAAGCAAACAAAATGTTGAAGATCAGCATCATTATTGGCGTTCGGGGAGCTGTTTGTAGGGTTAAAATGTCGAAGTTGATCCATATTGAATATGAGGATAAACTGGCATTAAACTATTATACTTATATGGTTCAGAAACAAACAAAACTAATTGATAAGTGATGAAAAGGCACCCCCATGGACAATCGTTATTAACCACGTCTAGTAAAAAGTTGAAGAAATAAAAATATTATTTGATTATTCTGGATTTAGTATGTTTTTATAATCTATCGCCGTATCTTTATATTTGCATTTCAATCCAAGTTATTTTGATTCTAAAGGTTAGGAAGTTACCGAACCACAAGATTTACTTTAAAATTAATGAATTATAGATATTCCATTTATTTGCAGTCAGAATTAACATAAAACCACACCCATTATTATGTAACTATACCTAGACGTTTCAAGTTTTATAAAAACACGTTTTTATTTAATTTAACAGAAATTTACTTTAAGAACAATAATTATCATGTATTTTTGATTTTGAGTTAAAAAGTAAATATGGGTAAAAATTTGCCGTATCATAGGTCACCACAAATGTTTCTGAAGACACACAAAATATGAAATAAAAGATGTCTGCAAAGTTGTTAAGCACAGTGACATATGGAAATAGCATGTACATATCTACACAAAAAACATATATTCGGAAACTTATAATTCGAAGCCGTCTCAGTTTAGTGAATCAGACACGTCAATGTAAACAGGCGTCAATACACAAACAGTACTGATCAGTACGATCGTAAATAACGATAAAGGACGCTTTGAACTTTGAAGCGACCCGCCCTTCGGTGGTCAACTCAAGTTCTAGGTCAAGTCCGCAGGAAGTGAACCAAGAGACGAACTGAAAGTTATCGACGAAAAAGAAAACAATGCAAAGGCAAATGATGCAAATGACCGAGTTGTATTCACAACATTTCTTGGTAATCGATCATATACGGGGTAACACCCATTAATAATACAGGTGTCTGATTTAAAAAGGGCCAACCGTATTATTTTTTTTTTTTTTGACAACCGTATTAATTGGGTACCCATCACGTATTAAAATGCCACAAAAAGAGGTCACCAATTAATGTAGCTGACCCACACAGCCCCAACGGACGGCGGACCTAGCAAAATTCAATATTCATGCATTATTTGCAACATCAGTCAGTCTTGACAATATTTAGCACTCAAACATTTTAGATTTAGATTAAACAAGGCGATTTCGTTTTGAAACAAAATGCAGTAAATAATACTTGCAGTTCCATTTCCACAACCGAGAAAACTGTACATTTCATCTGTTATTTACAGAGTTCAAAAGCAACCGGGATTATCTCCAAAGTCGTGTGATCAACATGGGAATTTAATTGCTATCATCACATTACAATCAGGTTGTCTCGTGATATAATGGAAAACATTTAAACGACTACTACTCTTATCTTAACTTTACCTTTAGCAACAGCAGTAGGATTGTCCGACATTTTTAATAGTTGTCCTTCTAAAACACTCAAATGTTCAACTACAACTACACAGTTATTCGACACGTTAATTTCACTTCTGTTAATTATTTCCTACATGGCTATTACCGATATCAGCACAACATTTATTAACTGTTAGTAATAAAGTAAAAAATTATTTACATGAGATAAAGTTTCATAGTTCGTGGTAATTGGGCGCCACTGCAAAATGCGGGACACAAATTGTTTTTAAATTATCGCATCATCAGTAGATATTACCGGTATATGAGCCCGATAAATTATGAATGGATTATTTAATGATGAATCAAAAATGTTCGTAATACATTCCAGGTGAGAGGAGGAGCGTCAAGCCACAGACGTGCGCTCACCGCGGGCAGCCGAGTTCGACTAGAGGTGGAGGTCGGTCTCACCACGCAGGGTGGGAGGCGCGCGGGGTGGGGATGCGCCCAGGAAGCACAGCCTCCGACCAATAACAATTATGTAAGTAAGGGTTGTTGCTATTTTTAGAACCAAGGCGCATACGTAACCAGTTTGTATGGCGAAGCATATTATGCTATCGACTTAGTATAAATAACTGGTGTGCAGTGCAGTAGGCGTTATGTTCGCAACGTTTCTATTTGTGGAACTCTTAATGCTGTTTCTCTAGTTTCGCAAGTAGCAAGTTTAATGTGCCCGTTTTGTACGTAGTTATGGCAGGTTGCTCGAACTAGATCGCAGTTTGGTAGCACTTGGCGGTTTTCTTGTATCCATCCAAGAAGGTAATTAAAGTTCAGAAAGCTTTTAGCGAGCGTTCGTGAAAGGTATTTGTTTTCAGGTTGAATAATGGTTTTTTGTGACGAAGACAGATGGTTCTCAATTTCTCGGCTGACTGGTTATCAAACAATGTCAGTGTTGTTCAGGTTTAACGTAAGTTAAAGCAGCATTATGTCTGCAACATACTCTATTTCCATTAGAAACTTTATTAGTGAAAGTTGGTAACTAAGTTATAACTTAGCGATCCATCATTTAATTAATTTAATAACATGGCTGCAGCGCCCCTCCGTCTCCCACCCTCCCGTGCTGCACCATCCCCCGCTGCACCCCCTGCAGCCGCATCCGCGCGGCACACGGCTGGAATGCCCCACCCCTCACGTAACACTGACACACTTCCGAGACCACTATGATATTTATGTTGTTTACTACCGCCAAATCGCAACATTTAATATTGAAGTGTAAAGATGGAAATGGCTTCGACCGACTGGATGAGCAGTGTCCTTAATTCTCCTTACAGCGCTGTATTTGTTTATACAAACATATCACTACTGAGCAAAATCTATCACAAGAGATTAATACCCCTATTCTAAAACGATGTATAATCATAAATCACACTAATATTATAAAGGCGAAAGTTTGTGAGTGTGTGTGTTTACTGTTACTTGTTCACGCTCAAACGGATGGACCAATTTTAATAAAATTTTGTATGGAGGTAGCTGACACCCAGGATTAACATGTAGGCTACTTTTCATCCCGATATTCCCACGGGATCAAGACTTACGCGGGTGAAACCGCGGGGCGCAGCTAGTCTTGATATAAAGCTGATATAATTTTTATACCGATCTTGTCTGAAATCTCATTTTCGTAATTCAAGACACAGACTACCATAGATCATAAGTGAGCATAGTGCCAACTTCTGCAAACCCTCAGGAACTGACAGGCATAGCAGCAACGCCATGGTTATTTCGATACCAAAGTTAATGGTTTTGATAAAGTTTCCCTGATCAACTGTTACCGGGCGGTAACTAAGTGTACGTCCCCCACCCCCTCCCAGGGGTGTTCGAGCGGAGGGATTATATCAATTGGACGGACAGGGACGTCCAACCGATCGCTGACAACGTCGCATTGCGAAATCCGTTTACTAAGTCCTGTGTCCTGGCCTGTTAGGGGTTGCGAAAATTAGCTAAAGACTTGCTCCACTTAAGTGGGGAGACACGCTTTGCGAAAATGAAAATATGTGTGGTAGAACAAAACTGGGCAAAATTGTATGGAGTAGTCTAGGTTTAACAATATTTATATTTTTAATATCTATACTAATAAATACAGTTAAAGTGTCTGTTTGTAATGTCAAAATAACAGCTTTTTACTAAATGCATATGAAAGTATATACGGAACTTATAAAAAAAAATTGTCTGTCTGTTTGTTCCGGCTAATCTCCGAAACGTCTGGACCGATTTTGACGGGACTTACACTGGCTGCTAGCTAATGTTATAAGGAGTAACGACTTTCATTTTAGAAAAGGCCACGCGAGCGAAGGCTTGGGCAGCAGCTAGTCTATACTTATAGTACTTACTAGTAAAAGTGGTTTGTGAGTTTGTATGTTGGGTGGGGGAACTACTGATCCGATTCCGAAAATTCTTTCACTAATGAGAAGCTTTAGTATAGCCGAGTGTCGTATGATATACAACATTAGTTTTTATTTACCCTAAACCCGAAAAGGGGTCATTGTACTCATCATTTTGAACAACTTTTTCTATAGGACCAACCTCGAAATCACGAAAAAAAAATCAGCTGTTCCATACATTTGTGTTCCCTTAATTAAATCGATAAAATGTATGGAACAACAGATTTTTTTTCGTGATTTCAAGGTTGGTCCTATAGAAAAAGATGTTTAGGGTAAACAAACACTAATGTTGTCTACACGTAGCAACACGTAGCTGACACGTACTTACTTGCTAGATATTTCTAAGAAATAAACATCTATTAATATAATAGTCAAGGTTATAGGTACTGTAAAATCAAATGATTGTCAGTTCTAAATAAATATTTTATGCAAAAACAAGACATTTGACGTGGACGAAGTCGCGGGCAAAGGCTAGTTTTTATTAGTCATAGTAAAGTGAAATCATTTATTTCAATGAAGCTATTAAGACGCACTTTTATTAGACATAGTAAAGTGAAATCATTTATTTCAATGAAGCTATTAAGACGCACTTTTAAATGACAAAAATAGAATATGCTATAAGACTCATCAAAATACAGGTTCCTATCAAATCGCATCGAATGAAAAAACATTGAACAAAAAACTACACGTTGTTAAAATGCAGTATAGTTTTCGACGATTATTACATAAATTATATTTTTTTTGTATAGTGGTGTGTGCTAGCTAACATAAGGCAAATAATTTAATTTAATGTTTTGTGTTGCATTTTACATTTTATTGTATAGATTCAAGTTTTATATATGAACAGACAGCTGCTGGGGAGTTTGTTGCGCCACTTCTTCTTCCCAGCTAAAGCACTAGGAAGTGGTGAAGGGTGGGCGTTTTTGGGGGACTGTCTCATGTAATTTTGACGTTCAAAAAGTGCTGATTCTCAGCCTAGTTTGAATAAGTGACTTTTGATTTTGATTTTGCAATTTAGGATAATACAAGTCAACGAACTAACTTAGAGCACTGATAACATAAATTAGCATAAACAATGCCTACATGCATCTGTGGACGTGTAACTTTGAACACCAGGTACTAATGGAAATAAACCGCAAAATTGTGGTCAGCTGACTAAATAACTTGGTATGTGAATTTCAAAACAGCTAATAACAAAAAAATATATATGAGTAAGTCATGCATGTATTATGTATGTAATACCATTTGAAAATAGTAGATAATTGCGTCGAACATTTAGTTTAAAGGAGAATGAATTTTGTTCTTAAAATGACACCGGAAAATCCAACCATAAAAGGATGCTGTACAAAAAACCTTGAGTCAACCATACCTACTCGTACATCAGCTCGTAAACGGAGATTATTACTGGACTCACTTTCAGAGAACGTTCTAAAAAGAAATTGTAAATTTACCAACATGTCTCCAGGAGACTGGGCTGATACTTCTTTGGCCGCGTTGAGCGCACCCATTAGGGTTCGCGTCACCGACATGCTAACCGCGTTACGTGTTGTGTGTACATGTAAACGCTTATAGGTATACGTATATTAATTTATTTATTTATAAGTTTAGTTCAGAACATAAATTCCATATAATACGTATATATGTTATTTCAAAGTTTTAAGTTAATTTAACTTCTGCCGGCAGACCATGACTGCCTATTTTTTTTTAATGAAATAATTTGAGGTAAGTATTCCACTCAGAGCACTGATTTCAACAGCACATTTTATAACTTTCATAGTTAGTTTCCTTTTTTGACTTTGAATCTTTACCCGACTTAAAGTCACATTTTTGACTTTGGCTTATCTCTTTGCCTGTTGTTTTTTTTTTTCGCCGTAGTCAGCCATAGTTAGCCGTAGTCAAGCAACGGCCGAACGGCTTCGGATTTATGTTTGGAGTATACCCCCTGAGCACTTCCACTAACCGCACTGAAACAACATTTTTATAAGTACGATTCGGTGGAACAGTTTATTAATATTATTTTCAGTCCCCGAACGGCACCTATGTAAAATATTTTTTTAGTGATGGGGTTTATTTTTTTGTTCAAGGCATTATTTGCTATGAGATTGTATCTTTGCTCCGGTACTGGTATACTCGTAGTAGGCAGCAGAATACCGTTAAATGGGCGGGTGCGCGGTCAGGCGTGTATGGGTTGGAATGCGGAGTGAGACAAGGGGGTTTATCCTCGCCTCGCCTCTTTAACCTGTACATGAACCGGCTGATCGGTGAGCTCAGCAGCACTAATATTGGATGTTCCATAGATGGAGTGTGTATAAATAACATTAGTTACGCGGACGATATGGTGTTGCTGAGCCCATCGATCGGTGCATTACGCAAACTTTTGCGCATTTGTGAGTCATACACGGAGGCCCATGGGCTCAGTTACAATGCTAAAAAGAGTGAATTTATAATCTTTAAAGCTGGTACCAAATGTTACTCCTCTGTACCTCCTGTCACTCTTTGCGGCATTTCTTTAAAAAGGGTGCAGCATTTCAAGTACTTGGGCCACTGGGTCTCTGACGACATGTGTGAAAATCTAGACATTGAGAGGGAGCGCAGGGCGCTGTCTGTCCGGTGTAATATGTTGGCTCGCAGGTTTGCGCGATGTACTAGACCTGTGAAGGTGACTTTATTTAAGGCATATTGTCAGTCGTTTTACACGTGCAGCCTGTGGACCAACTTTACGCAGCGGGCGTACAGCGCTCTGCGCGTGCAGTACAATAATGCCTTCAGGATACTGTTAGGGCTTCCACGGTTTTGTAGTGCTTCGACTATGTTTGCTGAGGCGCGGACCGATGATTTTTTCGCGATCATAAGGAAGCGGAGCGCTTCACTGTTAAGTCGCCTACGAAGCAGCTCGAACAGTCTCCTGAGGGTGTTGTCCGAGCGGTGGGACCTGTCCCTGATACAGAGGTGGGTGCAGCTTCATGTTAGCGCCTCTCCTCGTTATAATTGACATGCGTTTATGACCGTATTGTGTATGTTTAATTTTGTTATTGATTGTTTTAGTGTATAATATTTTAATTAATTATATTTAATTTAATTGTGACATTGGTTTCAAAATCTAACGTGTAATGTGTATGTGTTGTACCTAATTTTATTTATTGTTGATTATTTTAATGATATGTGTTTTATTGAATTGTTTTTTTATAATAATGTATGGACTATGTCTGAAATAAATGAATTAATAATAATAATAATAATTATCAAACAAAACATATCAATACAAATTAGCAGAACTTAAGTCTTTTACCGGATAATTCCAATTAAACATTGCCTGACTCAGGAATTGAGTCCAACACCTCCGCTCAGCGCTTGCGACCACTACACTAACGAGGCTGCCTTGTCAGTATTATTTACTAATTTAGTACAATCAACCCTGATTCTGATACGGATCGCTGGTACACGTTATTATCTGTGTATTTTCCGATATTATAACTATTGATAACTTAATCATTTTTATGTACAGTTATCTCTACGTAACGATTTATATCATGTAGGTATTTGTTATTTAATTTGTGTCGTCATTTTTGTACATACGATCAAGGTTTTAGGTGTGACGTGTGACTAAAACTGGGTAACTATGCGAAACAAGTGTTGTATCGTTTTCTCTTGATTACTTACAGACATAGTTGGCAAGCGTGTAATAAAAGTGCGCTAAGCATAGATATGCATATAGATTTACAATTTCAAATCTCATTTCAAGCAGTGTTGATTTTTATGCCGTATTACGTAGGCTTAAAGCATCATTTCACCGGAGACTGATTAAGTGTAAAAACGACATTGTGACTTATTACTTTATTTTGCACCATCTACATAACCACAAAGTATTTAATTTTAATATGACTGTTTGAATTTAAACATAACTGACATTTATAAGAAAACTGTAATCTATTATCTGAATGTTTAACAATAATTTAATTTAATATCATTTTAATATGTATTTCATATTTAATTTAATTTTTAGAGTTCCGTACCTCAATAGGAAAAAAGGAACCCTTATAGGGTCACTCGTGTGTCTGTCTGTCTGTCCGTCTGTCACAGCTGATTTGCTCGGAATCTACTGGACCGATTAAGTTGAAATTTGGTAAACATATGAATTTCTGTGACCCAACACGGACGTGTTACGTAAATAAAAAAAAATTGAATATGGATGTCACTTTTGGGGGACAAATTAGAAAATTTCAAAAAAAAAGTTTTGCTGACTGTACTGTGTGATATATCAAATCAAAGGGCTTATTTTAAGGATTTTACATACTTATGAAATTGTTTAAGAAAATAGATGAAAAATGACCATTCCCCTTATCGCCGAAACTGGTGAGCATAAAAATTTGATAAAAATACAGAAAATTGTTCTTTACTTATAAGTTATAGATTACAGGAAAACCTATAAGAAGTCTGTTATCTTAAAATAACATGGTCAATCACTCAATATTGTGCGTACAAACTTACATTTGCAGTTGGAATGTATGGGGATCATGTTTAACTACAATGTTAAGTTCGTTCTTGGGATAAATTCATCCCAACTACGGAACCCTTCATTGTGCGTGGTCCGACACGCACTTGGCCGGTTTTTTTTTTCAAGTTCTATGGGTGTATGTGTAAAACTTGCCTGAAATAAAAGAATTTTATTTTATTTATTTATTTCTTTTTGTAGGTAGATACCCGACACTGATACTGAACCTACATAAGTTTAATAAAACCTGTGGATTTGCATGTCTATCTGCGGCATCGTAGGTAGGTCCCAACGGTACATGATTATTATTGCTTCTTCGTTCAATTTCAATGCAGTTTAATTGGCAACTGCCGTTGCCTACTGATTTAATTTATTCCATTGGCCATTTTACAAGTAATCTTCGAAGAGACTGATTGTACGTACCTTTATATTCCACGTTCCATTAGGTAGATAAACTAGGTACCTAGTCCCTATCTATGTAAATGTAGGTAGCACAGGTGATCGCTAAAATCTAAATCTAATCGCTTGCCTTCGACACGTTGCGCCGACTTATATAACTTTCAAATCAAATCAAATCATTTATTTGCATAACACAGGTTCAGAGGATGTTACAAAAGGTTCTTATGGTACTCCGTATTATAACCATGCGAGGTGTGCACATTTAATATATTAGGAACATTATGACACAATTATTCTTAATCAGTTTTCTTATTAAATTACGTTGTCATTGTCTTTATAAGTATATGCATAGGTAGAGACCGTCTGTGACTTACTTTACGTACCTATATCCACTATTTATAAGTATATGCATAGGTAGAGACCGTCTGTGACTTACTTTACGTACCTATATCCACTATTTATAAGTATATGCATAGGTAGAGACCGTCTGTGACTTACTTTACGTACCTATATCCACTATTTATAAGTATATGCATAGGTAGAGACCGTCTGTGACTTACTTTACGTACCTATATCCACTATTTATAAGTATATGCATAGGTAGAGACCGTCTGTGACTTACTTTACGTACCTATATCCACTATTTATAAGTATATGCATAGGTAGAGACCGTCTGTGACTTACTTTACGTACCTATATCCACTATTTATAAGTATATGCATAGGTAGAGACCGTCTGTGACTTACTTTACGTACCTATATCCACTATTTATAAGTATATGCATAGGTAGAGACCGTCTGTGACTTACTTTACGTACCTATATCCACTATTTATAAGTATATGCATAGGTAGAGACCGTCTGTGACTTACTTTACGTACCTATATCCACTATTTATAAGTATATGCATAGGTAGAGACCGTCTGTGACTTACTTTACGTACCTATATCCACTATTTATAAGTATATGCATAGGTAGAGACCGTCTGTGACTTACTTTACGTACCTATATCCACTATTTATAAGTATATGCATAGGTAGAGACCGTCTGTGACTTACTTTACGTACCTATATCCACTATTTATAAGTATATGCATAGGTAGAGACCGTCTGTGACTTACTTTACGTACCTATATCCACTATTTATAAGTATATGCATAGGTAGAGACCGTCTGTGACTTACTTTACGTACCTATATCCACTATTTACCTACGTCTACATCTATTTAGGTAGTGTAAGTGACGAAAAATTGTATGAACTGCAAAATTAACGTTGGTAATCGTATCTATTTATATACGACTAGCTTTTGCCCGCGGCTTCGCCAGCGGTGGATGTCGGAAAATATCCTGAAACGAAGCGACCGCATACCTCATAGCCAAGGAAAAGGTCATTGAGTTCTAGCGCTGCGCCCGCCACCGTCAACCATAATTACTTTGTAACGCGTAATTTTGTATCGGTGATATCTCTTAGTATTAATTAATTAATAATAAAGGCATTGTTTAATCTAAATTAAATGCCCAATAACATATTTTATTGGATAAGGATTAATATAATACCGGTTTCGGAAATAACAATGAATTTTTTATCAAATTCTGAGAGATAAAAATGTTTACTGTGGGTCATCCTTAGAAGACAGACATATGCTATCGCGGGCTTTTTTGTTGAACTTTTTAAAATACTTAAGTACATACAATTTATGTTCGACATGATTGTAAAATCCAATCATAAATTTGGTGAATCTTCGGTTTACGCGTAGCACGCCAGTAAAGTTCCCACTCACCATGTTTTTTTTTTCGATATCTTCAACAATAATCGTCATATTTCAGCCAATTTACACAAAACCGTAATGAATTTTACACTTAAACCTTCCTCATGAATCGCTCCGTACATTGGGAAAAAACCGTTTGAAAATTCGTTCAGTAGTTTTTGTGTTTATCGCGTTCAGACAGACAGACGCGGCGGGGAGGCTTTGTTTTATAATACGTAAGGATTACAAAGTTACTTATGCAGTTCGTACATCTAGAAAACGAGACTGAAATTGCGGTATGTATTAGTTTTTCCTTGCTAAACACTAATTGTGTTAAAACTTTGAGGCTATCCTCTATAAACACACAAGCTTAAAATTTTCACTCTGTTCCTCATGGAACGGAGTGTAAAAATCACTCATCCTCCATAGAAAAGGGAGGATCCTCCGACCAGACGGGTGTTGTGTCTGGTGGGCTACTGGGGCCGCCGTTTGATGTCGGGGATGTTGTATATATGCCAGTCGCGCGGTAAACACTGCTTGCGCGATGCAGGCTTTGTGTGACGTCAGGTCTATGATGTGTAGTTCACATTTGGCGTTGTAGATACAGCCACATGTCTGCTAGAAGTACCTTAGAATTTTGATGATCGGTGAGTGAGTGTGTCAGTGACAAAATTAAAGAACTTTGACTTGCATTATGTAGTTCTTAAACTACAGGTTCAAATTGAATATATTTTGGGAACGTACCTAGTTATATTATGCCCTCTTGGTCACTGAAATTCCGGCTTCTAGCTTTATCCACAACGAGTTACAGGGGGGAGGGGTCGAAAATATCCTGAATGGCTTCGAGGAAAGGATGGTACGGCTGTGCCTTTATTTGTTTGTTTTTGTTCGACTTAGCGGGGCACTAACATGACCCCAGATTCCGTTTATACTGACTTTTTGCTGTTTATCTTCGCAGCTTGACTTCGAAACTGTTCCTACTCTCTTTCCTTTCTTCATAATTTCGCAAGCTAAAACAGAACAACTTAATCAAAGGTACACAACAACTTTGGAAATAAACAGATCAATCTGGATATATTTAGCTCCACAAAGGGCAGGCGCTTGTACCCTTTCGGCAATAATCGGAGAGCCAATCAAGTTACGTGTTCACGCCAAACTTTCTGTTTACTTGCTATTTCAGTACCGATACGAACACAATGCCATTTTATTATACCTGACTGTTACCCAATACAGTTAATATTATACAGTTCAGTTGGGTATTGTTGTTTATTTTTAAGGTCGGTTTTAGTTCGGAAAGTGTTTATAAAATAATATTATGTGGGCCGTCCTACGCGGATTGTATTTGTAACCAGTAACAAATTGGAATGTATTTACGGTTTTTGTGGAGGTGGGGGTTAATTATGATCGAGGTCAACGGAGTCATGCAACTGCGACCTTCCTGAGGAAGCTGTGGTGGACTGGATGCGTCATAAACGGGTGGTTTTGAGGACGTACTTTCTTTGGACTTGGAAAGGCTTCAATCGAATGGCTTTAGAGAAAGCGACTGGAAGTTGATGACTAATGAAATTCTTGACTCTACTTGTGGCCTTTAGATAGAGTATATTTTATTTTAAACCTACAGGACGTAAACAAACATCCAGTAGTCCAATGAGCAGTCTTATCGCAAACAATTTCTCACAGACAGGACAACCACTGGATGTTATCTCACTATGAAGATAACCATGATTAGTTTCCCGACTAATTTACGAGACAGACGAATCAGAAATAATAGACAATGGACAGTCACAAACCTCCATCTACTATAATATACTCGGTACAAACGGAGCCGAAATTGAAATAAGCTCAAAGCATCCAGTTTGTTCAAAACATCCGAGTTTCTAGAGAGTATGGAGAATCAGTAGGTATCAAAGAAACTTGTTTACCGATCCATCTCGCTGAGAAACGGTCGACCTGCCATAGCCTTGGTGCGCTATTTGAACATAGATCTTGTAAGAATTGATTATGGATTGTTAATACCTAGACTCCACTCAAACTGGGTGTGGCTATGTAAGCAAACCGCATTGGCATGCATCTTTTGATGAAAATCATTCGAGTTTAGTCGAGAACTATTCAAGTAAATACATGTATGAAAATGTGCAAAGTAATAGTCACGCATACGGTAAAATCGCTATAATAAATAATAAGAATAATAAAACTTTTATTTCAGACAGAATCCATAGGGTTAGTGTTAGTAACTAAATGTTACTTATTTTTTTATTTAGGATGTGTTTGCTCTTGACCTTAGTCTAGGGCAGAGGTGACAGAGACAAAGTGGACGATGGAGTGAATTACCCAGAAGAAGCCTGTTCACTCTAACTTTGAAGAGATTAGGGTTGTATGCGTTCGGAAACACAGACGCAGGCAGAGAGTTCCACTCTTTTGCTGTGCGCATTATAAAAGACATTTGGAAACGCTTAGTGCGAATTGGTGGAATAGCAACCAGGAAGGGATGGTAGCCTGCAGTGCGTCTAGATGTCCGATAATAGAAGGGGGCCGGTGGAATGAGGTCGTGGAGTTCTTGGGCACACTCACCGAAGTACAATCAACTTAACATCTAGTGTTAGTAAGTACAGACCGTAAGGTAGTAAGTTTCCCCCGCTACGCTGCTTTTAACTATTACCCTAATCAACAGGACGGATATAATTATAATTGTGTAACAAAACCTCAAATATAAATCAAGAGGTAGCAAGCATAACAGAACTTTAGGATAAAGTCGAACCAAGAAACAAAAATAAATTATGTAGGTGCCTATGTTGCTCAAGATATGACGGCTATGTTATGAAGTTGTTATCAAAGACGTTAGGTAATAAACTTTTTCGAATACAGCTGTTACGATTCAGTTGTCGCCAATGAAAGTTAAGGTGCGTCATAATGTTCCGTGAAGTAATCCAGGAAAGGGGGAAAGATGTAATAACGTCAAGTAACTCCAAAATAATGATGTAACAATATTTTCTTATTAAGTAAGCCCAAGAGCTTGTACTTTCGAAGAGTCTCGGGCGTCTAATTTAACACGACATGCATTAGATGTTGCACCATAACATTCGTACTTTAATATTATAGAATAGCATAGTCTTGCATACAAAAAAAATAACGCGAAAGTAACTCTGTCTGTTCGTCTGTTACCTTTTCACGCCTTTAGCACGGCTGAACGGATTTGGATGAAATTTGGCACACGGATAGACAATGACTAGGGGGTCTACTCCGAACATAAATCCGAAGTATCGGCCGAATGTTCGGCCGTTGATTTACTACGGCTAACTATGGCTGAATCCCTGTGTGTCGTACTTTAAGGATGCTTTTCATTGTATAAACTCGAATCTCCTTTGTATTATATAATTGCATATCACAGGTGTGAGTACTATGTACAATAGAGCTACCATTTACCGGGTAATTATCTCTTTCATTGACTTAAATGTGCCCTGGCGGCTGAGAGTATGTCATGCTCACTCAGATGTCTCGCTGATGGTGGCGTGTGTGTTGGATCATTTAGCTCCCTTCAAAATGGTTGAGCTGAATGGTGCTGATCCATGCGTCATGTTCGTGAACGGGCGCTGTCAGTTGGGACTGGTCATCTCTTAGCTGCCACTGCTTATTTTTAATTATTTTAGTTTTGAATTGTTATCATTTTAACCCGGACGCTTTTGACGTATTGCATCGTTCTCACATGTTTAACTTCAATATGAATGATGTAACCAATATGTTGTATCAATATTTTAATTTAAAAGAGTGTTCGTGGAGTTTCTTGCCCGTTCTTCTCCATAGGAACCTACAATTTGGAATGGGCAACTAGCTTCATATTTGTAACTGACCGACTTCTTGACAATTCAAAAGTGCCTGTCAATGGTTTAATTGAAATAAATGCTTTGAGTTTGAGTTTGAGTTTGCTCAATGCCCTAATTATGGCCAACCCTGAATGTGATGTGTTTGCAGACTAAGGGAGAAAAAGCGCGTATGTCTGATGTTCTGTGAGAAACAGTATGCGAGGGTGTCCACTGTTCCATGTTAGTAAGTAGCGAATAATTGTTTATGACATAATTTTATTGTCTGCATTGTATAGTTTTGTTTTCTATGTTAATTAGTGTAATTCGTATTACACCGTGTTAATTAACTATAAATAAATAAATATGAGAAAATATGGCTGATTGCGGCGTAAGAAAAAGAATCGACAGTCAAAGAGATAAGCCAAAGTCAAAAATGTGACTTGAAGTTGGGTAAGGATTCAAAGTCAAAAAAGGAAATTATGGGAGTTATAACACGGCCGAACATTCGGCCGATACTTCGGGTTAACGCAAACTCAAACTCAAAGCATTTATTTCAATTAAACCATTGACAGGCACTTTTGAATTGTCAAAAAGTCGGTCAGTTACAAATATGAAGCTAGTTGCCCATTCCAAATAGTAGGTTCCTATGGAGAAGAACGGGCAAGAAACTCCACGGACACTCTTCTTCGCTTCGGAATAGACCCCCTGGGTTAGGACATCGGGTACTTTCAATCTCGGTAGTACGATACTGAATCTCTGGCGAACGCTAGTTGGGTAACGAAAACCTTTTCACATACCCTTATGTTTTATGTAACCTCTAAATTACGTTTAGATTATGTAGTCTTCACTAAACTACGTTTAGATTATGTAGTCTTCACTAAACTACGTTTAGATTATGTAGTCTTCACTAAACTACATTTGTATTATATTTCTCAGAATTTAGGGACCATTGTGATTGATCTACAATTCTATTGTGTCGGTATTTCGGTCTAATTGAAGTAGGTATCTAAATTAATTAAATATGGGCGCGATTATATTAATAGAAACCGACGGGGCGAGTATCTTTGAAATAATTGAAACCATGTTTGTTCATCTGTAACTGTATGGAGATGAAAACTTTAAAGTCTACACTGGCATACTTGTATTATTCTACTGTAAAGTACGAAAAGACGAACAAGAAATAGTTTGACGATTTCAAAGTAAAACAAAAATCATCCCTGATGCTGCACAGTACACAACGTACACGTCGCATCATTTAAATAACAGCTCACATTACGGGACACGACGTTATAGCAGCGATCCATCATCCACTAAAACACTCCGCCTTCCAGGAACGTATTAGCAAAATTTGCCCCCGAGTTTCGAGAAGAGGGGGGCTTTTCTCCCCCCTTCGGGCCTCCACTGAACTCCGCTCCCGGGAATCCCCCCGGCCGGAGCCACGCTGCATAGGCGTGTGTTTACAAACGTTACTGTTTCTATTTCTGGCCCAAGCTCAGCCACGCCCACCCCGCCCCCGCGCCGCGCGGCCCTCCTGGCCCCAGCCCAAATGTGCCCTTGACTTTGGTAACCAAACAACCGCAGTCACAACAAGGGATGGATGATAATTTGTTTTCTGATACAGATTTGTTTTGAGTTCGGGGGACGGCTCCGTGATTGAATGTAGGCCGGTCCATAGCGACAAGCAGGTAGCAAGTTTTGTGGCTTAAAAATATATTATGTTTTGATATTATACTGTTACTGACGTCCGGGTGAATCGCGGATTTTGACTAAAGCTAATTTGGAAAAGGTTTTGCGTACTGTAAGATTGTTTTGCAATAGGTAAAGGAAGCTCACAAGGCAGTGTAACATAGGAAGCTTTTATCAAGTTCCATGGACCCACACTTTGTCGACAGATGACGCCACTGGTTGATTTTCGTGTGGTTTTATCAAATAATGTTAGGGTACTCCTTGGCAGACTTCAAATTACTATATTTGAGTTTAACTTTGAGTTCTTTCGCCTAAAAACCATCTAATTAGCTGGCACGGAAAAAAATCTATTAGGAATGCCTCCGTACTAGCGCGGAGTGTCCGGGAGTGCCCGCATAATAGCAATTATATGCTTGCTTGAGAGCAGTGGTGGCAATAGAGGCGTGGTGTTAAGCTGTGTGTTGATTTTAATAAAAGTGGCACAGATTTAAGGCTCTTACAGACTCACGCGATATCGAGGGCGCGACAGGCACCGACAAAGAAATTGTGCTACTAAAGTCGCGTCGCGCCTGCGATATCGCACCTGTCTGTACGAGCCTTTATGTTGGTTTCAGCTTTTAGTCATCGCGCCGTGTAAATGTATACGGGACAGTGGGCAGTTCGTAGGCGTTGGCTACGGGCTACGCGCTACGAGCGCTCGTAGCGGCCTACGAAAGTTTATTCGCGTCATCTTCAGTGCTTTGATGTAACCTTTTTTGTTATATTTTGGTTTTAGAGATTAAGGGCTTAAAAGTGGATAAAGATGGGTAAGATAAAATTATGATCCACACGACTAACTTTTGAAAGGGAAAATGACCTTGTTTGCTATCTTCCCACAGCTGAAGACAGAAACGGTTTTATATTTAAAAAACCGGTCAAGAGCGAGTCGGACTCGCGCACCAAGGGTTCCGTAAGTATATATGATGTTGATGATTTCTGAAAAACCGTGTTATTTAGAGACATCCGTTTTAGTTTTCCTGTAATCTTTACATAAACTTCTATCACATAGAATAATTTCAGATTTTGATCTATGAAAACTTCGGAGATAAGGGGGGGCGGTATTTTTTTTTTAATTTTTCATCAAAAGTCGGAAACTGTGCAAACAGCGCTCTTTCATATGATACCCCACAAGCCTTAGTAGCTCCACTTTAAATTTTTAAGAACCCCTTTCAGTCCCTCTTGCAAAAATTTTTTTTTTTAATTTCTTTTTTGCAAAATGGTTGGGCAAACGTCATCTAAAACTATTCTAAATTTCAAGTTGATAGCATTAGTAGTTCTTAAGATATCCAGGTGTGACAGACAGACAGACTTAGTCTCACCATAAGGGTTCCTTTTTACCATTTTGATAAGGAACGCTAAAAACGTTTGTTTTACATATATGCAGGCATTATAAATATCTGGTACACTGGCCAAAATGATAATAACGTAACGTATTATTAATATCGTGATTTATTGATTAAAGATTTGTGCATTAAAATATTCCGACTTACGATCTTGGGGTCGGCTTCCAGTCTAACCGGGTGCAGCTGAATACCAGTATTTTACATGGAGCGACTGCCTATCTGACCTCCACAACCCAGTTACTGGGTAATACGATACCCCTTGGTATGACTAGTTGTCAAACTTTCGTGCTTTTGACGACCCGTAACGACTGTCAAAGATCTACGAATGACAGCCGGGACTAACGGCTTAACGTGCTTTCCGAGGCACGGTGGAGTCTTGGATGGTCACCCATCCACGGACCAACCCCCGGCAAGCGTAGTTGAACCCGAAGGACCGACTCGTGCACCTGTAATAACTTAGCCACGAGCTCCTCTACGGTGCACTAACATAATTATGGTCCATCATTTGATTTGCATTATTTGCATGAACCACTCATGCAAATAATGCAAATCAAATGATGGATTTTACACCAGAACAACAATTGATTTGACGACACGGTTGACGCAGTGGTTAAGCGATTGACTGATGCGCTGCGTGTCGCGGGTTCGATTCCCGCACGGAACAAATATTTGTATGACCTACAAGTAGTTGTTCCGGGTCTGGCTGTTTGTGTATGTGAGTTTAAATGTTTGTAAACGCACCCACAATACAAGAGAAATTCCTAGTGTGAGTTGTGTGCGTTTAAAAAAAAAAACAGTGTTTATTTTCTTCGTTGCGGATGTATTTTTATTTTATTTTTGACAAATTTATTAAGTAAACAAGAGCGAGGTAAATAGTTCGGGATTTACTAGCATGAAAAACAATGTCGACTACTTGTCACAAAGGTTGATGTCCATGTCAAGAGCTTGGGCAGCAGCCTCCCTCCTACATAATCTATTCTATTAGTTTAAAACGAAAGTCGCTGTTCGTGTCTGTCTGTGAGACCGCGTTCTTCTTCTACTTAATAAACTATAGTTGGTTTTTAGGGTTCCGTACCCAATGTGTAAAATGGGAACCCTATCACTAAGGCTCCGCCGTCTATCTCTCTGTCTGTCTGTCCGTCTGTCACTAGGCTGTATCTCATAAATCGTGATAGTTAGACAGTTGAAATTTTCACAGATGATGTATTTCCGTTGCCGCTATAACAACAAATACTCAAAAATAAAAAACAGAAAAAAAAAATTGAAGTGGGCTTCAATACAACAACCGTGATGTTTTTCCTTGTTTTTGCTCGATATTGATCGGCAAAAGGCAGACGCTTGAAATATTCACAGAATCTTTAGTTATACAGGGTGATTGGAAGATGGGTGCGAAGCTTTAAGGTGAAGATAGTATAGACAATTTAGAACCATTTAAGCCATGGTTGTCTTAGACGAAGTCTTACCAAATTTTTTTAACCAAATTTTTAAGTTTTTTTTCGGAAATTCTCAAAATTTAATGTAAACTGCATAATTATGGCCAAATTGAATGATAAATGAATTATTTTTTTATTTATTTAATTAAAGTAATGTGTAAGCAACCAAGCAAAACATGTTTTAGGCTTCTGTGTCATTAGACATTTTTTTTACAGATATTTAAAGCTCAGAAAAAATAAAAAAATTGTACAATACGTCTTTTAAACCTTATTTAAAAAAAAAAACGGAGGGTGCTTTTTTTGTTCAAACCTTTTTGAAGACATGCTTGATAATCGCTCTTTCTTTTGAGGTATCATTTATGCGGATATCTTACAAATTATTGAAATTAGGACCTACAAACCAATTCGAGGGAGAAATTTTAAATTTTAGGCAGTCTAACAAAACACAAAATTTTTGCTTAAAAGAATACTTTATGTGCTCGAAATGATAACATTGTTCAATTCTAAGAATTTTTGGCACATGCAGGAACCAATTGAGGGGAACCCATTGAGGGGATTCTCTAAACAATGGCCACCGAGCGCGGTGCGACGGCATTTCCAGGTAGAACGCCCAATGAATAGCAAAAAGCGATAAGAGTTGGTTTTTACAGCAAAATGGTCTTAGTTACTGAGGCAACAAAGTCGTTTTTCTTTAGTCAGGGTCAGTCGGTCTGTGATGAAGCCGTTACATCTTTTACTTATTAGTCAAACTACTGCCCTTGTGAGTGGACGTTGTCGTGTTGATTGACAATTTACCGTGTTCAGTTGTAGCCCTTTGCGTTCCTGCACGTGTTGTTTGCGTTAGTTTTGAACTTTTTTGTTTCACCGTGTCCAGTCGTAGCCTCGCGCTCCTGCACGTGTTGATTTTTGACTTAATTGTGTTGAGTTGACATTTAGTGCGCTCCTACGCCGTTTTTCTTAATTGTTAAGTGACTATGGCTACTTTTTCCAATCAAGAATATGCGGATATCGTATTTATGTACGGCAATGGATCTTTGGCGCGACGGATGTATCAAGAGCGCTATCCGAATCGCAGGATACCGAATGTCCGAGTGTTTTACAACACGTTTCGTCGTCTTGCCCAAGATGGGTTTCACCGCGTGGAACCTGGAGTCAACCCGGGCAGACACGAAACTGCCGTCGACGAAGACATTTTAGCAGCATTTCAAGCGGATCCTACTACCAGTACTAGAGCAGTAGCTCGAAATTTAAACATTTCTCAGTGGAAGGTGTGGCATACAATGCACCAAAATGATAAGTATCCGTTCCATGGCAGGAGTGTGCAAGGTCTAGTAGAGCAAGATCCTCAAAGAAGAATTCAGTTCTGCCGTTTCCTCCTCAACAGAGACATCGAAGATGCGTGGTTTCTGAAATCAATCTTGTGGACGGATGAAAGTAAATTTTCAAGGGAAGGTATTACAAACTTTCACAACATCCATGAATGGGCTGACGCAGACAACAATCCACATTTTAAGAAGCAGGTGTCATTTCAGATGAAATTCTCTGTGAATGTATGGGCTGGAATAATTGGCAGAACATTGATTGGGCCCCACTTTTTGCCTGATCCATTGAATGGCGAAAATTATTTGCAATTTCTGCAAATTGATTTACCACTGCTGGTAGAGGAATCAGGTGTCCCGATCTTCGAAAGAGACCGAACAGTCATCTTTCAGCAAGACGGCTGTCCAGCGCATTGGACTTTAAATGTAAGGGAACACCTCAACAATTGCTTTCCTGATAGCTGGATCGGCAGGGATGGACCCATCCCTTGGCCCGCTCGCTCCCCAGATCTGACCCCGTTGGACTTTTTCGTGTGGGGCCGGGCCAAGGAACTGGTGTATAACAACATAGAAATAAACACTAGAGAAGAATTGATACAAAGAATAAATTCAGCGTTTGAGACAATGAAGCAGGAGATGATGTTGAAAATAACGACTACAGAAGTTAGAAGACGGGGCCGTGCTTGTATTAGGAATCACGGCCGTCATTTTGAACATGAAAAATAAATAATTTTAATTCAAATGTTGTTTTAATTAGTCTGCCTAAAATAAAAAATTTCTACCTCAAATTGGTTTGTAGGCCCTAATTTCAATAATTTGTAAGATATCCGCATAAATGATACCTCAAAAGAAAGAGCGATTATCAAGCTTGTCTTCAAAAAGGTTTGAACAAAAAAAGCACCCTCCGTTTTTTTTTTTAATAAGGTTTAAAAGACGTATTGTACAAATTTTTTATTTTTTCTGAGCTTTAAATGTCTGTAAAAAAAATGTCTAATGACACAGAAGCCTAAAACATGTTTTGCTTGATTGCTTACACATTACTTTAATTAAATAAATAAAAAAAGAATTCATTTATCATTCAATTTGGCCATAATTATGCAGTTTACATTAAATTTTGAGAATTTCCGAAAAAAAACTTAAAAATTTGGTTAAAAATATTTGGTAAGACTTCGTCTAAGACAACCATGGCTTAAATGGTTCTAAATTGTCTGTACTATCTTCGCCTTAAAGCTTTGCACCCATCTTCCAATCACCCTGTATATTAACTTAACTTTTGACGGCACGGTTGGCGCAGTGGTTAAGCGATTGACTGCTGCGCTGCGTGTCGCGGGTTCGATTCCCGCACGGAACAAATATTTGTATGACCTACTAGTAGTTGTTCCGGGTCTGGCTGTTTGTGTATGTGAGTTTAAATGTTGTTGAAATTCCTAATGTGGGGCAAAGTTAAAAAAAAAAAAAAAAAAAAATTAGAATAAAACAAAATATTTGAGGGCGGCTCCCATACAACAGACGTGATTTTTTGCCGTTTTTATAGATAATGGTACGGAACCCTTCGTGCGCGAGTCCAACTCGGACTTGGCCGGTTTTTATAGATAATGGTACGGAACCCTTCGTGCGCGAGTCCAACTCGCACTTGGCAGGTTTTTATAGATAATGGTATGGAACCCTTCGTGCGCGAGTCCGACTCCCACTGGGCCGGGTTTTTAATCCCAGATACTAATTTGACAGGTGCAAATGTGTACGAAGCATGGGCAGGTCGCTAGTGTAGGCTCCTGCTGCGCATGACGCAGTATCTGGATAGGCACTTTCATTAACAATGATAACCATTTCAGCAGAAATAGTTTACGTGCTGTTTACAATACTTTGTTGTCCACAATCAGCAAAACAATATAACCAGGCCGTTGATAAGTCAACAATTTAGTGACGTAAACAGCTTACGTGGTGAAAACGTCAATACCTGAGGGTTTGTCAACGCGTGATCGAGCTTCTTCTTTTTTTTAATAAGGGATGCGTATGGCTATTACTAATGGGTAAGACCCCTGCCCTTCAAACTAGGAAAATCCTGTATCTTGAAGGACAGTGTTCTTTAGTGGGATTAACACGTTTTACAAAATATTTATGACTGCGTAATAATTCTGATGTTAACATAGTTATTGAATGGGTTTAAAGGTTAATTGTGAATAGAGTTTGTGTGAGTGTGTTAAACTGGTCTGTGGGGTTTGTGTGTGAGTGTGGTATAGGTACTTGTCTGTCAAGGAAGTAAGAAATTGGTATTTTAGTCGTTAATTCGTAGAATAAATGAGTTCTTCTGTTTCGCAATAGTTTAGATTTAAGAGCAAATTTAACAAAAATTTTTGTAATTCGAAATAGTTTAGATTATTTATTGTTAATTTGTTTTGAAGCTTGTTGTGTATTCCAGATCTTAGGATGAAATATTGGTGGGTAGCAAATGTAGTCCTGTAACGGTCGACTTGACATCCTCGAGCAGACCTACGTCAAGTATGGAATACTTGACGTAGCACAGAGCATGGAGCAGGTGGCACAGAGGCATGTTTGCGAAGAGTGGAGCCCATGATCGGCGCAATCGCAGCCGATGTGGCTGATGTGGCTCGCAGCCGACAAGCATTCGACGATGCGTTGGAACGTTGGAAGTGAGCCAGTCATGCCGATGAACCTTGCGATTATATTATTTGACTAGCTTCTGCCCGCGGGGTCGTCCGCATGATATTTATTTTTTCCCGAACCACCGTGTCGTGTCGCATCGCCCGCGCTATTACCTACTTCATTTTCGCTTAGCGTTATTTCTGAATTTTTAGGATTCCGTACCCAAAGGGTAAAACGGGAACCCTATTACTAAGGCTCCGCCATCTGTCTGTCTGTCCGTCTGTCCCCAAGCTGTATCTCATGAACCGTGATAGTTAGACAGTTGAAATTTTTACAGATGATGTATCTCTGTTGCCGCTATAACAAAAAATACAAAAAAATAGAATAAAATAAATATTTAAGGGGGCTCCCATACAACAAACGTGATTTTTTTGCTCGTTTTTACTCTATATTGATAACTGCAACAGGTAGACGCTTGAAATATTCACAGAATCTTCAGTGATTACACAGACACAGAAAAGCTTCTAGAAGTGCTTCAATAATTATGTAGATATTAAATTGGTAATTTTTTATTTGTATTTAGTAATATATGTAGGATAGTATTATTTCAATAATCAATTAACTATGTACAAACAATCAGCTTGATCGCTTAGTCTTGGGATGGCCTGAAACACAGGTTTTTATTAACCTAGCTCAGGCAGGTCGCCACACAAGTTATAATGTTAGTGTTAACGCCATAACTTACTTTGTTTTATATTTCATGCCTAATTAATGGCAACTCTAATGAGTATCTATGCGACACAAGATTCCTTCCGCTTCCTTTCTCCCTTCCGCTTTCTCTCTCCCTTCCGCAACTTTATAATGCCTGAGTGAGAGCGAAAAGGAAGATTCGTGACGGCGCATACGCCGCCGCCATGAAGAGACCGCCAGTTTTCTCATCGACATCGCCGCTTGTGGGTCAAAATAAACCCATAGTCGAAAAGGACTCATATTTCACCGCGAAGAACGAAGATTGCTATTAAACTGTGCAAGTGTGTGTCTGTGTGTTGTGAAAAGTCCAGATTTTCGTCCGTACGTGATATCCTGGGCGTGCCGCCACGTGGCTAAGGAAACCCTTCTCACCGTGTCTCCGCCATAGCTCGCCAAGCAGGTACCATTTTCTCATTTCCCACACCACCGAAACACCTACTTGTGTCACAGAACCTCCCCTGATACAGTCCACTAAGAAAATTTCGATTTTCACCCTAAGGCTTAGGCCGCCGCAACATTTTTTGGTCCTTCGAGCCGGATACCTATTTCTTTATCCTCTCGATAACGAGATCCGTATATCATCATCCCGCAACTACATTTCAATCTTCGTTCCCTAAACTCTTAAAATAAACCGCATTCATTTACTACAGTACCTACGTTGTCATCGCGTACATTCACAGGTATTTCGCATCCCGCTCAAAATAACATTAAATTTATGTAGGTAGGTAGAAAAATATATTTCACCAACCGCTCCCTCGCTTCGTCATCGTTCGGTACAATATTCGTTGGTACCTACCAATTCCGCACCGCGCATAGCTCGTTGAAGTTCGCGATTTATTTTAGACTTACCTACATTATACACCAACAAAATATTGAAAATGTCTAAGAAAGCAACCATTGATATGGATGATCCTATAGAAACCGCCATTCAAATAGCACTGTCATGTCGTAATATGATCTTTGCCCGCATGCAAATCATTTACGATTTAATGGAAAAGATGAAGTCTGGTATGGAACCTCTAGAGAAGTTCATGTGTGCGTGTGTCAATGTTGAGGCGATGCGCACCGAGTTCCTCGAGGCATTTAATAAATATAACTCGCTTCTTCTGAAACAAAACCCTAAAAATACGGTTGATGAACAGTCATGGATTAGTTTTGAGGAATTATATTGCCGAATTAAATATAATCATTCGAATTACTTAAAATCAGCAGCCACATCGTCACCGACTTCTAGTGGTAGTGGTGTCAATAAGCAATCAGTTCGCTTGCCTCCCATTGAAATTATGACATTCGATGGCGACATTCGTAACTGGCCCCTGTTCTATGCTAATTTTAAAAGCACGGTACACGAAAATAATACATTGACTGATTCGGAGAAATTATATTACTTGATGGGGAAATTGACAGATAAGGCTCAAACCGCGTTCTCAGGAGTTTGTCCTAATGGCGATAATTACCAATTAATTTTTAATTCACTCATAAACAAGTACGAAGATAAACGTATGTTGGCTTCTAGTTACCTTAATCGGATGTTTGAACATAAATCTTTTAATATCGCATCTATTCAAAATTTCGAATCCTTTTCTGATAATTTTGTTTCCGCCACAAACGCATTAAAAAACCTTAAAATAAATGATTTATCAGATTTGATATTTTTTCATGTCGCTATAAAAAAGGTCGATTCTGAAACCGCTCGACTTTTCGAAATGAACTCGAACGACGAAATTCCTAAATTCGATAGTTTAGTACAGTTCATTAAAAATCAATCTCGCATTTTACAAAATATTAAAGCTTTAAATAGCTCGAGTTCCACTCAGTCTAATAACAATCCTATAAATAAAAAGACATCTAAAACTCCGCAACCGCAATCTTACACTATAATTGATAAATCCGCAAAATGTTTGTGTGATAGCTTTGTCCATGAACATTTATATAAATGTCCTGCCTTTTCTAAAATGACACCAAGTGATCGTTTCAAATCGGCGAAGCAAAAGGATGCATGCATTAACTGCTTAAGTATTAAACACAAGGCTAAAGTCTGTCAATCTGAATCTAGATGTAAAGCTTGTAACAATAAACATCACACGCTTTTACATTTTAATCGCGAATCGCACGCGACTACAGTATCGAACACTGTTGATAATACCGCACATAAACAATCGGATTCAAACGCCACGGCTCGCGCGTGTGATAGCACTGCTGCCACCGCGCAGCTGTCCTTGTCGCACGCACAGGCTCCGAGCGAGCAGCATATTCACGCCGCCACCGTTCAGAGCGCCCCGCAATGTAACGCGTCCATTGCTGCGTCGATCTTCTATAACTCGAACTCCCGCGCATCAAAGCCGCAATGTAACACGAATACTACTATTTTGTTGTCAACCGCTACTGTAATAGTTCGAGATGCATTTGATAAAGAACATTTTATTCGTTGTCTATTAGATAGTGGCTCACAAATTAATTTTATTACCGCAGAATGCTGCAAACGATTAAATTTGACTAAATATTCATCTGATACGCCTTCCGTTAAGGGTATCGGTGGTATGGAAAAATCTGTTAAGGGTTCCGTACAATTCGCTTTCTCTTCCCGCTTTAATCCAAACGTTACTTTTAACGTTAATTCGCTAGTTGTCGATGCAATCACCGACAATCTACCTACCGCTCTCGTAGATACCTCCGCCTTGCCTTACTTAAAAGGTTTGCCGCTCGCCGACGAATCGTTCGGCACACCTGGTCGCATCGATGTGCTGATCGGGGCTTCACTTTATCCGCACCTTATGCTGCCCCGCGTAGTACGCAGCAACTCCTCCTCGCCGCCCGCTATGCAGACAGTACTCGGTTACGTCATCATGGGGACTGTGCCCGCGTTGCCTGCATGTCGTAATAAGACTTCACTGTCTTGTTGCTCATATGTTTCGCACCCATCTGACAAAGACTCGTTGGAATCGGCGTTGAAAAAATTCTGGCAGGTCGATGAAGCGCCCGTCGCTCTTTCGACGAGCAAATCGCTCGACGAACTTGAGTGCGAGTACTTTTATAGTTCGACCACGGAACGCGATGAGGACACAGGTAGATACTCTGTAGCCCTACCATTTCGCAGCGATGTGTTCTCATTGGGGAACTCACTCGACATCGCGAAAAAACGTTTTTCCTGCCTAGAAAAGAAACTAGAATCCGCACCCGAGTTACGTACTGCGTATGATGACGTCATCCGCGAATATATTGATAAAGGATATTTATCGCCTGCTCCTCTCGATAATTCAGACAGTAGTCGTCCTGTCTATGTAATTCCACATCACGCAGTTGTACGTTTAGATAAGACAACAACAAAATTACGCTCCGTGTTAGACGCTAGTGCTAAAACGAGTACTGGAATATCTCTCAACGATATTTTACACAGTGGCCCAAACTTACAGGGCGACTTATTTACTATAATTTTGAATTTCCGCTTGTTCGCATTTGCACTCTCGGCTGATTGTCGACAAATGTTCTTACAGATTGAAGTAAGAGAAAGCGATCGTCGCTTTCAACGCATCTTATATCGTTTCAGTACAAACGATCCTCTGGTTCTATATCAGTTTAACCGCGTCTGTTTTGGTCTCAAGTCAAGTCCCTACCATGCGATCCGCACAGTACAACAGTTGGTTCAAGACGATGGTCATCATTTCCCGCGCGCTAGCGCTATCATCGCAGACTCGCTGTATATGGATGACATAGTCTGTAGCGTAAGCTCCGAATCGCATGCAGTCCAGGTTTCGAACGAACTGATTAAACTCTTTAGAGGAGGTCAGTTCGAGTTGGTCAAGTGGACCAGTAACTCTCAAACTGTTCTGAACAGTATTCCTGCGTCGCATAGGTTGACCGAACAACTAGAATTCGACAAGTCGGTGGAGCAAAAGGTCCTGGGCTTGCGCTGGTGTAAGTCAAATGATTGTTTTGAATTTCTTATTTCCGCACCGCCAGATACGTGTACTAAACGCGCTATACTGTCGGCCGTAGCTAGACTGTGGGACATCATGGGTCTTGTCGCGCCTGTTGTTCTCTATGCTAAACTACTTATCAAAGAGTTGTGGTTACTGAAGCTCGACTGGGATGACACTCCCCCGCGTCACATCATAAATATTTGGCAAACTTTTCGCTCTGCCCTGCCGCTTTTAAATGATTTTAAAATTCCGCGCCATTTAGGTATTTTCGAAAATGGTATTCTTCGCCTACTTGGATTTTCCGACGCCAGCGAAGGCGCCTACGGTGCTGTCATCTATGCGCATATCACTCGCGATGACGACGTGGTCGTTCAGCTGGTTTGTGCCAAGTCGAAGGTATCGCCGGTTAAACCATTGACTATCGCTCGACTGGAGCTCTGCGGTGCCGAGCTCCTCGCTAAGCTTCTTCGACGTGTTCACGACACTTATAATCCGCGTTATAATGTTACCAATATTTACGCATTCACCGATTCAAAGGTGACTCTTTGCTGGATAAATTCTTCTCCGCATCGTTGGCACACGTTTGTGGCCAATCGTGTCGTTCGCATCGTAGACAACGTCCCCGCGGAGCATTTCTACCACGTAGCTGGTACTGAAAACCCGGCGGACTGTTTGTCACGTGGTTTAACACCTGACAAATTCATTGAGCACCCATTATGGTTGCACGGACCCGCTTGGGCTAAGCGTGACCCTTCCGAATGGCCCATTCATAAGGTTACTGACTTGAATTCGGAACCCATTCAGGAGGAAAAGGTCCACGCGCACCCGATTGTCGCGGATTCAAGTCCGGATAATTCACTTCTACTTGCACTCGCAGAACGTACGTCGTCGTGGAGCAAGTTGCGGCGTATTATTGTTTTCATATTCCGCTTTATGAAAAAACTCCCGCGTCGAACTGACGCCGTTACCGCTAGTGACCTTGAGTTCGCTGAAACCATTTTGTTGCGTCATGTTCAAAGAAAACACTTCATGAAGGATTATTCCGGGTTACAAAATAATAAAATTTGTTCTCCCGGTCTTATTAAACTCAAGCCATTTGTAGATGGTGATGATTTAATCCGTGTTGGGGGTCGATTAACCCACTCGGCTGAGGCCTATAGTAGTAAACACCCTGTAATGTTGCCCCGGCATGACCGCATAGTTGATATCCTCGTCGACTATTATCATAAAAAATATTTACATGCAGGTCCAGAATTCACTATGTCGTTATTGCGCCATAGGTATTGGATTTTGTCCGCTAGGCGAATTATTCGTCATAGAATCCACAAGTGCAACGCATGCCACAGGTGGAAACCACGACCTCATAATCCGCCGATGATGGGAGATCTCCCTAAATCAAGAGTAAATGTTGCTACCAAAGCATTTTCTCATACAGGGTGTGATTACGCTGGCCCTATACAGTACGTGCCCATACGCACTCGAGGTACTAAGAGTCGCAAGGGTTACTTATGTATCTTCACCTGTATGACCACTCGCGCTGTTCACATCGAATTAGCTACAGATCTTACAACTGTTTCGTTCATAGCCGCGTTGAAACGGTTTTTGTCCCGCCGCGGACCCGTACAATGTCTGTATTCGGATAACGCGACCAATTTTCGAGGAGCTAATTCATTTTTACGCGACTTATATACGTTCATAAATAAAGAATACCGCCCGCGCTTTGAAGAGGAGCTCGCTGAGCATCGCATTAATTGGCAATTTATTCCGCCCGCGTCACCGCACTTTGGTGGATGTTGGGAGTCCATGGTGAAGGCGGTGAAGACTCACCTTTTCAAGACAATAGGTCAACAACTCCTCTCTTATGAAGAATTAGTTACAATTCTTTCTCAAATAGAGTGCCTGTTGAACTCCAGACCTCTTACTGTTCTTAGCGCTGATCCGGGAGAGCCTAAAGCTCTTACCCCTTCGCACTTTTTACATACTGTACCGCTTAACTCATTGCCCGCCGCGGAAGCAGGACTATTGAATGACAATCTGCTTCAAAGACACTCTCTTATGGATAAATTAGTCCAGTCGTACTGGAAAAGATGGCGAAGCGAGTATCTTCATAGTTTGCAATCCCGCTTAAAATGGAATAAACCTGATGGAGACATGATAAAGGAGGGCACTGTAGTAGTGATTGTTAATAATAATGTGCCTCCTCTATCCTGGCCTCTAGGAGTTATTGAGAAATTGCATACGTCTAAAGACGGTGGCACGCGAGTCGTTTCTGTACGCACTTCTAATGGGATTCTTGTGCGACCTGTGGTCCGCTTGTGCCCAATTCCTACTCAGTAATATCTTATTCGGTCCATTCCCTCTTTAGTTAGATTTAAGTGTAATCTCACTGTATATATTATTATAATTATTATACTCTTTAAAGGTGACCCTTTAAGGCCGCGGGGAATGTTAACGCCATAACTTACTTTGTTTTATATTTCATGCCTAATTAATGGCAACTCTAATGAGTATCTATGCGACACAAGATTCCTTCCGCTTCCTTTCTCCCTTCCGCTTTCTCTCTCCCTTCCGCAACTTTATAATGCCTGAGTGAGAGCGAAAAGGAAGATTCGTGACGGCGCATACGCCGCCGCCATGAAGAGACCGCCAGTTTTCTCATCGACATCGCCGCTTGTGGGTCAAAATAAACCCATAGTCGAAAAGGACTCATATTTCACCGCGAAGAACGAAGATTGCTATTAAACTGTGCAAGTGTGTGTCTGTGTGTTGTGAAAAGTCCAGATTTTCGTCCGTACGTGATATCCTGGGCGTGCCGCCACGTGGCTAAGGAAACCCTTCTCACCGTGTCTCCGCCATAGCTCGCCAAGCAGGTACCATTTTCTTATTTCCCACACCACCGAAACACCTACTTGTGTCACAGAACCTCCCCTGATACAGTCCACTAAGAAAATTTCGATTTTCACCCTAAGGCTTAGGCCGCCGCAACAGTTAGTACCAAACCAATGCACCTTTCATAGGTAAGTAACAACATGTGTAAATTAAATTAAATTGAACTACTTTGTTTATAAGTACTTAAGCTAATTTGTTGAAGAACTTGGTACTACTAAGTATTTATAAGTTTGTAAATGTTTTACTTTGTAAAAGGACGTAAATAAATTATTATTATTATTATTATAGTTATATATTCACTTTAAAAATAAATAATTAAATTAAAATAAAACAAATATTTATGGGGGGCTCCCATACAACAAACGAATTTTTTTGCCGTTTTTATAGATAATGGTACGGAACCATTCGTGCGCGAGCCCGACTCGCACTTGGCCGGTTTTCTTTTTCTTTCTCAACAATTGGGTTATCAAATGCAAAAAGATTTTTTCAAATCCAGCTGGTAGTTCCGGAGATTAACAAAATCAGCTTATAATGTTCCCACTGCTGGGACACAGGTCTCCTCTCGATGTGAGTAGGTCTTAATCGCGGTGCGGTCGCGGTGGAATCGCATCGCAACGTCAACTTTAAGGCATTTGTGGTGCGCATACCAACGTGGTACCTGCATCAGGTGATGGAAGAAAGCTTTTGGCCTCAGGATGTGGTATTCCGCCGCTTTCGGTCAAGTGCCACCAGCACGCACGAAGACTTAGTGCATCTCAGTGATACTAACATAGCTTTAAGTTTTATTTATTAACGCAATTTTTAATATATGTATACGAGTACTTAGGTTAAGGTATTCATCTATGGGTTTTAGTAACCTGAAAATAAACGGTTTATTATTATTATTAATCCACCACGCGGGCCCAGTACGGCTTGCTAGATGTCACATTTCTTCAAATTTCTGATTATAAGATATACCGGTTTCCTCACGATGTTTTCCTTCACCGTTTTGAGAGCAGTGGTGATGAAATAATTTACACAAAGCAATGCGCCTGCCTGGGTTCGAACCTACGATCTGCAACTCGTTATAAGTCGCAGCCGGTACCACTGGGCGATGGCCCAGTACTGCTCACCAGCAAACATCACACAAACAAACATACTCTTCAACTTTATTGTATTAATATAGATAGTACTAACTTCTGCCCACGACTTCGTTCGCGTGGAAATCGAAAGATACACAATACAGGGTCAAATTAAATTAGCGAAACTCCACAGACTTGGTGGGTATCGATAAACAAACATGATAAAACCAAAAAATAATTAATTTGATGAGTTTTTTTTTTGGGTTCATCAACCGGATAGTGTCAGTTTTGTGTACAAACTTCACAGACGGGATGACTATCAATAACTGAACACGATACAATAAAAAAACAGATTTTCTCAAGTCATACTTCCAGTTACAAAACGACCAGCGGTCGACGACCACGAAAAAAAAAACATCAAAAATCTTTCATTTTATTTTTTTGTGTTTCAATATCGATACTCATTACGACTGCGGAGTTTCGCTAGCTAATTTAATTTAACCCTGTATATTAAAACAGCCACATTTTTATAAAACTCCCTCGGCCCCCGACCCAGCACGTCGCACCGCAGCTCCCGCCCGCGCTATTACCAAGTTCGTTTACACTTAGCGTTCTGACTTTTTTTATGCTCGCCTCCTAAGCGTCGTATCGTGATGTTAAATAGCTTATAACGTTCCTCAAGAATTGGGCTACCAAATGCTAAAATAATGTATCATATTAGTACCAGCAACCCGCCCCGGTTTCGCACGGGAAGCACAACATAATATGCCTAATTACTAATACACCTGTTCCGTGTGGTGCCGGACATAAAGAATACCACCACCCCATTTCTTCCCGTGGGTGTCGTAAAAGGCGACTAAGGGACTTACTATAGAATGGGCAGCAGCGTTCTCTACGCATTTTTAAAACCATACTGCGATCGCCAACCCACCTGCCAAGCGTGGCGATTATGGCAAATCCCCCCCCTTTTTGGGGGAGGCCTATGTCCAGCAGTGGACGTCTTTCAGCTGAAATGATAATGATGATGACTTATACACCTATACCTTCCTCATGAATCACTCCGTCCATTGGGTTAAATTAACCGTATGAAAATCCGGTCAGTAGTAGAACGGATATTCATACGGAGGTTCAGACAGACAGACAGAAGCAGCACCCGAATTTGTTTAAAAAAAAATGCACAACGTGGAGATAACAATATGACAATAAATTCAACTGCGTGTATCTAATGACGTTCGCAGTCTGCACACAAAAATTCAATCAAATATATCCAATAGTTTAGTCGCTATAGCTAGTCAAAGATTGGCAAAACCTCTCACACACCACACACCGGTCGGCACACCACTGCTATTTAGTTTGTTTGAAAAAATCCCTTTTTTAATTTCTATGCTAGAATGTATTTGATCGTTCTAAAATACTCTTATGCATTAGTACTGCCAGTGTTTTTATTTATTGTCGTATTGTTGTGTCCACATTGTATACGTAGTGATAGATATAGATTACGTTTAGTAGACGTAAAGTGAAGAATTAAATGTTTCGCATCATAATTCTTAAAGATCACGTAAATATACTCGTAATTGGGTAATGTTAGACGAATATAGAGAAGAGGTATTTTATTATTTAAATTTGAAAAACAACTCGACATTAAACACAGTGGGTGTTAGTCCTCCTATGACTTTATACTACAATCTACGTTTCCAAGAACTATGCACATCATTACTACTTACCTACTAAAGTCATTATACTGTTAAATTCTACATTGTATGTAAATGCTAGTCCAATATTGACATATTCTGGCTCTACGCCAAGTAATGCGGTCAAGTAACCTACATATTGCTTTCAATTGAATGGAAATATATGCTGGAGATTAAGCAGGTAATGCTCCTTAGTGCAAAACGTTTTAAGATTCCAGCATACCAGAGAGTTGGCCCATCACAGAAACAAGGTTCAAATGTGCCGTGTGCCTGTAACTGCACCGGTACCCATACCCCGGAACGCAACATTAGGTATGGTCGTAGTATAGAACTTCTCCAGAGAAGTTCTTTTACAATAATATGTACTATACAGGGTTATTTTTAAAACGTCAATAACCTCTTAAGGGGCCATTGTACTCATCATTATGAACAATTTTTACTATGGGACCAAACCTGAAATCGCGAAATAAACTCAGCTGTTCCCTACATTTTAACGAATTATTCGAACATAAATGTAGGGAACAGCTGGTTTTTTTTTTCGCGAGTTGAGGTTTGGTCCCATAGTAAAAGTTGTTCATAATGATGAGTACAGTGACCCCTTAAGAGGTTATTGACGTTTTAAAAATAACCCTTTATACTGCTGACAAGAAAGACATGCTCGACAGTGGTCTGCGATATGTTAAATAGATTGATTAATTGTGATAATACGAGTAGGTGCCTAGCAGGGAGTGTCAGACTTTTACTGACTAAACCCCACCGTGTTCCTTCAAATGCCTGTGTGCCAGGACCACGATATCCCTTTCGGGCAGACTCGTAACCCTGGCAGGTGCCTACACTGCCTACTATCACTATCGGTTTTAAGAAAAATAAATCACGTAAACAATACCTATAACGTTGTAATGATTGTGAGCTACGACTTATTTACTTTCAGTTACAATTACAAACCATCCACGGAAAAGATAAAAAACTAAAAGTGCTTCGCCCCCACCAGCGACGGTGGGCACAAGTAGTGGGTGGAGTAGCCGTGTAAGCTGGCTATATAGTGATAGTAAATTCCCGAGAATATTCACCTAGCGACAACTTTGTTAAGTTTTTTTTCTGTTAAGGTTTTTATTTAGTAACTGGGCAACCTAAAGGACTCGGGAAAAGTAGGGACAGACTTTTCGAGCTGAATGGCCTTAAGCCTTATATAAACACGGAAACTTTTAATAAGTATGTTGCTACTTACTATAGAACTTTTAAGAACAGTTGTAACGCAGCTAAATCCAGATACATTAGCAACAAGGTTAAATCAGCGGTCAATAAAATAAAGACGGTTTGGAAAATTATCAGTAATGAAACGAATAGGAACAAAAAGCATGATTAAAATGAAAGTTCTCGAGAATAATCATTTGGAAGAGGATAAAAATAAAAATTGGATATCTTTATTGTAGCGATCTAAGTATTTAAATTGTAATAGTTTTAAGTGCATCTGAACGTTTTACGAACTTGACGTCAAAGTAATCTACTCCACAATTTAAATTCTCAGTAAATTCTGCTGATCGAGAACATTCTCGAGAATATTTCCAAAAACAATCTAATAAATTCTCTTACATTTCTTATGGTATTAATGTTACATTCAGATTCTGATCCGATCCTGTATTAAGACGCAGATATATGCCAGTGATCTTGAGTGGTTAGCTTGCGTGTTCTGTACTAAGCTCACGCAACGCGTCGTACGTTCAGCCAGTAATAGGACTCGCCCATCAAGGAGCGCTGTCCCCAATTTGACGCATTATTAATTTATTATACATAAAACAAAAGGTATTTTAATAAAACGCGTATACTAAAAGATCAATAATTAAATTATCTTTAAATTGGTGAAGGTTTCAGAAAAGTACGCTTGGTAGATTTTGCGCGATGCTGTTTTTTATCCGCGTTAGACATAACTTTACAAATTAATTTCACTATCTAATATAAACATAATCTAACGTATTCACATATTAAGTTATTGAGAAAATGCTCTAATATATCATATTTTCAAATCATTAACACTACTCGTTTGGACGTGATCTTCAGTATAAAATCATTAAAAGTCGGTTATCGTCGCCTTAGGATTTACAAATAATCAAGTGTAATAAAATGTAAAAAAAAACATTATAGGAAAAGTAAATAATTAAAAACAAAAAATAGCAATCACGATTACTTTGGAACAAAAGGAAAGGTAAATAATTAAAAACAAAAAATAGCAATCACGATTTGATTTTGTTATTTAACACGTTTTGGTCGTTACTTGGTATTAGCGGTTACATTTATTGCCTGCTGCGCATCATAATTAACGACCTCTTATAAATTATTTAAATTCTCCATTTCCGAGAATATTCTGCGTTGAAAAGAATACTGCAGAATATTCTCTGACGGAAAACATTATCCCTTAGAGAATATTCTCTCGACCCATCACTAGGAGAGGCGCGGCGCGAGTTCCGAGCGAATCTCTACCCACATCTGCGCGCTTTTAGAAGCTTCGCGCACAAACTACGGAACACCCTTCCCGAAACGCTTAGCTTTGAAAGGGGTGCTCAAAACAATAATATTCTTATAAAAGCCATGCAATGTCAGTCTTAGCGCTTTATCGCCTCTACGCCCTCAAAACGAGCTACCAAAAATGGCCAATTTTCATCCTAAGTAAAAGTGAAATGTCTAGAGCTATTCTCTACACTCGAATTTTATCTTTGATAAAGATAAACTATCTTAAGGTCAATAAATGGGTTTTCTGAAAACTCCAATTACTAAGTCCCAACCCGGACCTAGATAACTTATTGGTTGAATAGAATTGTCAATATTTAATAGAAATTATTATTATTTATCTTTAAACATTGTCGATAAGATACTAATATAATTCATAAAATTCATTCATTGACTGATAGACAACGCACCGCCTAAACCGTTCCGTTGGGTTAGCTTAGACATTTGGGGCTTTAGATGCTTGACATAGCTTAAACATTTGGGGCTTTAGATGCTTGACAGGGTTATATAGCTTAGATATTTGGGGCTTTAGATGCTTGACAGGGTTATATAGCTTAGATATTTGGGGCTTTAGATGCTTGACAGGGTTAGCTTAGCTTAGACATTTGGGGCTTTAGATGCTTGACATAGCTTAAACATTTGGGGCTTTAGATGCTTGACATAGCTTAAACATTTGGGGCTTTAGATGCTTGACATAGCTTAAACATTTGGGGCTTTAGATGCTTGACATAGCTTAAACATTTGGGGCTTTAGATGCTTGACAGGGTTATATAGCTTAGATATTTGGGGCTTTAGATGCTTGACAGGGTTATATAGCTTAGATATTTGGGGCTTTAGATGCTTGACAGGGTTAGCTTAGCTTAGACATTTGGGGCTTTAGATGCTTGACATTTTGCACAAGAGCTCATATATAACGGAGGTGAGCGCTAAGGAAGTATTTTTGAAAATTCATCACCTAAGGGGATAAATAGGGAACAATGTTTGTATGGAAGTTACGTAATGTTTGTCGATTGTGGAATAGCATCGGGCAAAAGCCTTGAAAATCCTATAAATTCTAAAGTCTTTAGTTCCAGGTGGTGCTAAGAAAGGCGATAGACAGCGTCCTCTGCTTCCTCAGCGACGTCTGTCTAGCTAGATCTACTGATTATTATAACAAACTGCACAAAACCTTAATTAGTGCAATTTCCATATGAATCGTTCAGGGGAAGCCCATTTCCAGCAGTGGAGAATAACGAGCTGACATTATGTGTCATCTGACCCCGGCAACCCAAATAATAAAATATGTCGGAGTTAAGGTCAACTGGGGACGACACGGGACTGATGGGACGCCATCGCGCGACGCCCACTCCATTCTGTCACAGTCGCTTGATAGCTTGATCACGTCGGTTTATGAGCATTCTGGGTTTTACCAAGGTAGGTCAGAAAGTGTCAATTGTTTTGATATTCAATTCAAATCTACGCTAATAAGATACTAAAGGAATTAGCCAAAAGGAAACATTAGGCGTCATCAAATAACTGTAAAATAATTGTGAGAATTACTAATGACAAAAAAATCCTACTATACTCGTATACTGTACCTAAACGAATAATTATTTAAACAATACCCTGCACTTACCTATAACATAAACAGTACAAAGACAGTAGGAAAAAACCGATATACAATATATATTTTTTAATATAAATTGTTTCCTACTGTCATTGTAAGTAGTAAATATAATTTTCGACTAGCAAGCCGATAGTAGTTTAAAATTCGTCTACTGATTATTTTTCGGTTTATTAATTCAGAGAGCCGCTTTAATTGGGTCACAATAATAATAACTCATACATGCTGCTGTCTGCGTATCTTGCCAGTAATGACCTAACAGGAGTTAAAATAAAAATAGATTCGCAGTCGAAAGAAACATACGAAAACTGTCAACTTATTGGAAAAATATTATTAGAAAGTGGGCTGATACAGCGTTCGAATGTAATTTTAGTTTCGTACAACACCACTTCTCAGTGTTTTAGCTGGGTAAAAAACCCTAGCGTCTGTCCATTAATCTATATAGTTGGTATAGTATTTACATCTCTAGCCTATTGTTGACAACGTCGCATCGCCAACTGCTCAATTCTTATTTCCCGCGCGAAAGCACAGGTTTCCAAGAACGCTGGCGTGGTGCATTTTCCACGTAGAAAAATCTGTATCAGCCACTTCAGCCAATCACAGCGCGCTGCGCGGGGGAAAGTGGGTGGTGGAAGGGAATCGAGGGGTGTCCCAGGCTCCACAGATATAATGCCATGGTGTGAGTCATAATTTGATAAATCTCAGTAGTTGCTAGGGTCCGCCTCTTGGTATCTACATTTACATTTTCATAAACACAAAAGGATTGCGTTTATTATTAATAAAGTAATTTAATATGATGGGGCTTAAACATTTTTAGTTAAAAAAATCTCGAATTTAAAAGAGATAATTAATTAATAAAGTTATTGTAGCATAAATGTTTTAAATAATTAATTTGAAATGAAATGTTAATCGTTTGAGCTGCACGAGTACTGACAAATGCTTGCACTGATTGGACAGGTCCACTCAAATTTGTGTGGTTCTTTCCTCAAAAGACCATTTTAGACACGGATCTACATGGTCACACTCATGGCCTCACATGATCTGACCAAGATTATGTCTGGACTTTAAAAGAGACTTTGACCCCTGAGTTTGTTTCGCCATTAATTCTCAGGGGTAGTCAGATAGGAAATGTCGGCTACATCTAGATTTTTATTTTTTATATGACGTGTAAAAGTGATTCTAATATCCTATTTACAGAATAAACGACTTCATTTCATTTGCTGAGATTATTAGTCTGTATTTTAATTTCTATGGTGGCTTTACGCCATAGCAACGTCTTCCTAATTCTTCCTACTCTGATGAAAGATTCAGGACCTTTTTATCGCGAAATCAAAGCCATTTTTCCGACACATTTCCTTGGCGGAAAATTTTCCACGCTACGTACTGCAACCGGAGTCGGGGGCTCGTCACGCACACCCATCTGTCGCGGCTCGATCGATGCCGCCAAGGCCACGGGCGGCCTATCGATTTTATATAAATAGAAGCAGCCCCTCGCAGCCCCCGCCCCGTATGCGCTCGCTCATGCTCAGGAGCCGGGAGCAGCAGGTTCGATGCCCGTCCTTGCGTTCCACGTGTCTGGTTTCCTTTGTTTTAATTGCTTTTGAGGGTAGTTAAAAAAATATTTGGTGATTTTTTCTAATTGTAACCGAGAAAATATTTTTACGGTTTTTGTCATTGATGTATTAATACATCAATGGTTTTCATATATAATAATTAGTAAGTACTTATATCTGCCTACAGACGCTTGTTGTTCTGCGCAATCGATACGTATACATTTAAAAAAAAACTTCGGCAGGTATTTGTCGTAGTTTACTGAAAATCAATCACAATAGTAAAACGTCCTCCTATTTCTTCAAGACCTCTATAGAGACGTACTTGTATTGTATGACCTAATATATATTTCAGAACTGTGAATACAATACAATCTATAACAATATGGCCCATCGAAGCTCTATTGCTCCTTCAAATTCTTGGAAGTGAATCATTACCTATTGTATAGAGAGTATCGGATAGGTTGGTTGATAGGAAACGCTTCCACAGCTGCGAGTGCTACCTATAATATTTTTTTTATTACATGGCGACTCCATTTTATCCTTTTAAATAAACTCGTCTAAGGTCTTAGTCACGTAAAATGACGATATCATTTTAAATACATTATTATGTTGTAGGTACTTTTTAGGGTTCCGTACCTGAAACAGAAACAACGGAACCCTAATAAGATCACTCGTGTGTCTGTCTCAGACACACGAGTGGCTGTCTGTCCGTCTGTCACAGCCGATTTGCTCCAAATCTACTTGACCGATTAAGTTGAAATTAGGTACACATAATTATGGACTTCTGTGATCCAAACACGGACGAGTAACGCAAACAAATGAACTTTGAATATTAGAAAATTTAAAAGCAAGTTTTGTAAACTGTACCGTGCAATATCAAATGAAAGGACTTGTTGTAAGGATTTCAGATATTTTTTTTTATATTGAAACATGAATACTTTTAAAATTATTAACGAAACCGACCTTATCTCCGAAACTACTGAGCCTAAAATTTTGAAAAAAATACAGAAAATAGTAATAACTATTTTCTGTATTTTTTTCAAAAGTTATGATTACAGGAAAACCTATACGAAATCTATGATCTTAAAATAACATGGTAAAGGCTTCTACAGACCGGTGCGACTCGCGACGTGACACCAAGACACCGCTCGTCGCGCGACACACGGGGCCTTTGTGTCGCGTCTTGTGTCGCGTCGCGTGTCGCGCCGGTCTGTAGTAGAAGCCTTAAATCTCTCAATATTGTGCGTACAAACATACATTTGCCGTTGGAATGTACGAGAGAACAGGTTTTTCAACTACAATGTTAAGTTTGTTCTTAGGATAATTAATCCCCACTACGGAACCCGGTTTTTTATGTATGAGTTTTTTTATAACAGCTCTGTCAACAATCTTGCTGAGCATGCACTTTATGGATTCACTAACAAAAAAAAATATCGATTTTTCTTACTGTCTCTGTAATACATATTATAAATAAATATATATTTTTATACTCCACAGTACACAAAAAAAACAAGTCACTATAAAAGGTGTGTCTTATACAGGGCCTTATCTCAACAAATAATAAAATGAATATGTATAAAGTTCTAGCCTACCCAGACAGAATGTTGAGGTGGTCAAGGTAAGGTTAACAGGTAGCAGTACGAGTTGTTGAAACTTACATACCTACATTATTAGTATTATGAGTAAGAATGACTGCATAAATATGGGTGAATACACAATTTTGCTAATGTTGTAAAAAAAAGTCACTGGCTATGAAGCAAACACATTAGTTATACGATTTAGAATTAATCACTGTACGGTCACGGGACAGGCAAAGTCCTGAAGCCTAGAAATAAAATGCTGGAGAGTTAGCTGTCCCAATTCTTCTTCCCAGCTTAAGCGCTAGGAAGTGCTGAAGGGCGACACAGTACAAAAAAGATTTTGTAAGCAAACTATCACTCTGGATAGAGTACAAGGAACTTAAATATAAAACTACAGCACATACCTGAGTTGTTGGAAGAGCGGCCGGGTTCATCAGCCATTTCTCCAGTTTCCTGCAAGCAAACACAAAAATGAGAGAAGCAAGTATAAATACCTATCGTCTGTAACTATTACAGTTCATAGGTATTTAGGTGCCAGACTACTCAATTATAATCCATAATTTTATATTTTGCATAAGTATTATTGATTTGTTACACTTAAAATTTACATATTGGAGCTAAACTTTTATCTCATGTGTTTTGCCTGTCAGTTATTAGTAGTACTAGGCAGATTTAAATTACAGATAAATGAGACACCCGCTCTAGGAGAAAGAAGAAGTACTAGGCAGATTTAAAAATATTGGAGCCGTTTTTACTGTATGTATGCACATAAATGAAGCAAAAGGAGTATGTAAGGATCGTAGCAGGTGACATCCTGTCGTTTCTGCATACCCCCATGGGAAGAAGGTGTGACTTTATATATGTGTGTTTATTTAAATGTAGACATAACATTGAAAAATTCTCGTGTCTTTATGTCCTATATTTTAGTAGGTAATTTTACTTATTAAAAATATATTATTATGCTTTATTTGATTTAGGTCTACTTTAAAAAATATTTTACTAACTTTACAAAATGTTTATCCAATAAAAATAATACATTGTTCAATATAATATTTTCTCACCAAAGACTAACATAACTAGGTAAAGAGATTTTCTGTACAATATCTACAGAAAACAAACAGCCTTGTGAAATTATACTCAAAATAAATATAATTGAATGTATTTAATGAATACAAGGTACCTCACTAAGACCATTTTGATTTAATGGAACATATTATTCATCTATTAGTTTTACAACCACAGATTCAAGTTTGAAAGCAAAACAAGTGACAACAACTCGTCTATCTTGTAATCTTTATAATATTGTATTTTAATTACAATATGATAGTTTAGTGGTGCGATGTGGAACATACAATAACAACAAACTGATGCTTTCAATAACAAACACTACATTTTATATGGAAAAAAATACCTCCACGGTATAGAGATAATTTAATACGGTACATTTATACATGAAACAAGCACACTACACCAACTGTTAATACCTTGCTTACACCAGCTGGGGTTCCAAACACTTGATCTTATAAATGTCCTTATAACTCACGATCTTACAGTTTTTCATACTAATTTGTATCCTTTTAACGTCACAACGGACACAAATAACAACATTATAAAGACGAATTCACCTCAAAGTATTAAAGTTCACATAATTATCACTTCAAAACAAGCCAAAAACCTATGTTTTGACCAGATTTTGACGTAACACTTACGTCGAATGATCAGATCGTTCGCATTTTCTTCATGTCACATACTAATTTTTCTAGTTTTTTATTGGCCAAGAGGAATCCTATTGGAAAACTTGTTAACATGCCACCAATCAAAACAACGCTTCGTGATGACTGCATTTTAGATTTCTTCCTAGTTTGTGGTAATAAAACCGTTTAATCTTAAAGTCCGGTTTTTTTAATCGATTTGTAGCGCTTGAACCCAATCTAATGATTTAAGCGAAAATTATCTAACTAAATTTGAATCCTCAGTAATTATTATGATTTTGTAAATTCATATTTTATTTTATACACAACATTTATTATGTATTTTTCTTCCTAATTATTTTTCCTTCTTCTTTAACATGCAGAGCGCTCAGTAACCGCGCTTTTCATGTTTAAATAAAAGGACCGAATGGATTTGGACGAAGCCAAGCCACTGGTGGACTAAGAGGGGGGCAAGGGGCGGACAGCCCCGGGCCCCGTCCCGTTTAATTATGCTTTTTTGAGCTCGTATTGCTCGCAAAAAATTCAGAGAAAAAGAGAATCTAAGATGCAAGAGCATCTTAGATTCTCTTTTTCTCTGAATTTTCTGCATTAGTCGGCAAAGTAACTCCTAGTTATTTATGTATGCGTATTTAAAAAGAAACCTAGCATATCCAAGGCGATGTGCAAAAATGTTCGAGCTTGCTTCGCTCGCTCTACCTATCTATATTCGTCTAATGCTCTAACTTTTCTGAACAAGTCTGCAAAGTATCTACTATTTTCCTCATCCAGAAGCTTCGATCCTCCGATTATTATTTCTCACGTATGGTAATACGTTCCCATGCGATGGTTTTCGACCTCCAAAACGAACAAAAGTTGGTAGTAATGTAGTGTCACAAACTTATCTGACCTAATTGCTGAAATTGGACTCGGAACCCTTAGAACATTTAACCTGGAACTATACCGTGGAGGTATTCAACATGGAACGAAATCACTTGTAAAAGTTGAGTGCTTGGGAGTATCACTGAATATCAGCTCTGGATTAAAATACTGGATCGATGTAAATCGGTCACAGTGGAAAATATACTGGGCGTACTTTTAGTCTATGATTTGAACATAATGCATGACGTCAGTCACTCGATTGGAAAGATTCATCACTACTACAACACTACAGCGAGACGACCGAGACTCTCGGTCACTCGGTCTTTAGGGTATGTATTTTCTGTGCACTTGGTACTAGTTAGTTAGTCTGTGGTCACTCGATTGTCAAAACATTACACTGGGGAATTGGATGGGTGATTGGAGCAACGTGATTGGTGATTGCAACCACAGAGTACAACTATCACACAGTACACAACTTGACACTTCTACTTAGGCTGCATTCCGAACATTAAGGCCTTGTCAAGTTCACAGATTAAGGCTGCATCCCGAATTAAGACCATAATCGCTGTAATCAATTTTAGCGCGATAACGCGTTCCCTATTACCGTTTAGCGCGCTAAAATCGATTACAGCGATTATGGTCTTAATTCGGGATGCAGCCTTAATCTGTGAACTTGACAAGGCCACGACAAGGCATTGTATGTGCATTGCACAGATTGTATTATCTATGATTGTGACAAGTTGACTCACTACTCGCAAATAAACACAAAAATCTTCAAGTTTAACTCTCTGTGACGCTGTGCTAGTTCTATAAGAATGTTTTCATCAATATTTGGTAAGCGGAGATCTTCGCCAGTGGAGGTAGAGGTGGAGGGCGAGATTCCTCCGATTCCAGGAGCACGGGCGGACGATGGGTTCGTTGTGGTGGATCCTAGCTCACCCAGGAACAACCTCTACCCAAACGTGAGTGGTGGTGGTATCGCGGCCCCTTACGCGATGAGACCAGCGCCGCCCGCACCAACTCCAAGAGCTGCGCTAATAGATCCTACATTCCACTACCTACAAGGAGTCCCATTCTCAATGTCAAAAACATTGCAAATGGCTTCAAACAAAGATACTTTTGCTACGGAATTAGCAGATCTTCTTGCGTTCCTCACCAACAAAGTCAATGTGAGCAGTTATGAATATGATTTCTCTGTAGAACGGAGTGTTCTGAAGGAATGTTGATGTTATTTTCTTAATCAATACTAAATTCAACAATTTGTATGGTCTTTTATTTGCAGGTTTACTATTATTATTGTGTTTGTGTTGTAATTTTTTTTAATGGAATATGAGAAACTTGTAGAATCATTTTTAATCTGAGTTCTCTAGAAGCAAAGCAAAGGCTTGCTGCCTTTTATTATTTTAGCACATTTTAATAAAAAATATTATGTTTACTTATATAAAAAACAATACAATACATATTGTTTTTAATTTATGGTGAGGAAACAGAAAACTAGATAATCATTAATGCTAGAAATATATTTAATATTATGTAAGTTGATATTAATTCATATACATTCAATATAATTACAGTAAACATTTGCTTTTATGATGATATAAATAGGGCCATTAGTTTTTATTTTTCAAGAGGTTTTTTTGCTACCATAAAGTTAAAAACATAGTTTTGTGTAGAATCAGCAGTCAAAAACAGTGTTATCTCTAGTTATTAGGTATAGTTTGTAATTCAAACTAAAGCACACTAAAAATATTTACTAAATAGTGTAAAATAATTGTATGACAAGTTCCAAGTAGGCCTAGAAAATAAGTGATGGTTTCAAGTTTTTATCTCATGCTTAATGTTAAGTTTGACATAGCAAAGATGCTGGTCACACGAGGCACCATAAATCCAGCTCATGCTATTTTAGTTTGGTAAGGAGTAAATATCTGAAACCTCTCTTTTTTACCAGACATGAAAATGTTACAAAAATATTGTTTTTTGGAATGTTAAAGAAATTGTTATTACATGGATATCTATGGGTTATTATTATTAGTTCAGTTTGTTTCAGTCAATTATGTAGTTCCAAGATCAGGTAGGCCTGTCAAAGACAGATAACTATTTAATGTGATGTATGTAGATAGACATGTTGTGAAATAAATAAATAAAATAAAAAAAATGTACGAGGCATCTAAGAAGAAGCTTAAAATCTCTGTATTTTTTAACTTCAGATACTTCATTGATAAGAATAATAGTGTTCTACTGGAAAATTAATATTATTTTTATTTGTAATAGATTCTTACAAGATCAATAATAATCGAAATATCTGTAAAAATATATAGTTGCATAAAGATGTAAATATTTTTTATTTTATCTAAATAAAATTATTTTATTACAATACACTTGAACATTGATTTCAAAAGAAGGCAGGAACTGCAGTAGGCAGTTTTCTCTTGCAACACTTCATGAAAATATTTACTTCAATAGGTAAAAACAAAAAGAGCAAAATAAATTAGATGTAACAATATGAATATAATGAGATGTAACGATTTATGTGGCAAAAACAAAATACAATACTAAAATCTTGACTAATGTACCACAGGTACTTTGTAACCTAATTATAAATATACTACTAGAGATATTGCAACATTTAGCATAAAATCAGAATATTAACAAAAATATAATGATTATCAAGAATGTACCATAACAGACATGTAGCTTACACAAACTACCACATTACACTATAAATAATAACTAGTCAATCTGGTTATACATTGCGGAACCATTCTCTATCCCGCACAACACATTAGTCCACTATCTCTAACTTCCACCATCTAACAACCAGCACCTTCATTTCCTCCACATAGTCTTTCACTAAGGAGTCCACTCCACAGTAGAAAACATGGATTTGCTACTTATCCATATTTCTGAATTATTATAGCACATTTTGCATCATTTATATAATTGCTGCCAAGCCAACTATAAATGCTACTATTATCAGGAATGGTATCCAAGTCTTCAGAAATGCTCCGACACTGGAAAATAAATTAAGTGTGAATAAGATTCAAGTTTAATTAATGAAAAAAGCAAATTAATTAAATACTCAAACAATGATTAATTAGATTACCTGATATATTTGGAGTATGGTATCATGTAGAAGGCTAGTTTCACCATGTTCCAATTCCTGGAGCCACCATAGCTCATGATGTTGAGAGCAGTAGCCACATGAGAGTGGCAGTTGTCATAAAACAAAATGTGCTGCAAATTAAATAAATATTCATAGTTAATAATTGATTCATACTGAATAATGAATAGGAGAATTATTTTAATCTGGGTTCTAGTTTTTTCTAATTTTGGATTATTTGACATTATATAAAATATAATAATGCCAGCCTGTCATTATCCCTCTGTAGGGCAAAGGCTTGTTCTCATACTGAGAAAGGATTGCCTTTAAATTAAATGAAAATACTTTGAATTCTAAATACCATTCTCTTTTTATAAATCTCTGAGGCTTCAGAAACAGCAGCATCCCACCCTGCTTGTCCATTTGCAGCCTGATGCGGAGACAACTGCCAGTACTTAGTGGGATTCCCAAATGCCATCAAATCTTCAGACACAAAGTAAGGACCAGCAAAGTCCCTGATTATTCCTGATGACATACAGATGCCCATGTGACCGAGGAATGGGAAAATCCATCTGAAAATATAATATATATTTTTCCTTATTAACTGCATAACATTTATTGTAAAGTGGTTATCCACACCCTATAATTACACCTATACTTAAAAGGAAAAGTGGTTTTAAAATTGATAAGCCAGGTCTATATTTATTAATTTGTTCTTTATAATAGCTATGATTCTATTTTTTAGTCTAATATCATAATAATAATCAACATCATATTTTTTTTTAAATCTCTAACAAATAGAATGTAAATGTGAAATATTTCCAAATAGATTAATTGACGATGCTAAAACCAGAGTGATCTAGGGCACAAAAATATGTTTCTGAGAAAATTGAGGAAATGCGTTAAGCGTTATTGTTGGAAACGTATGAGCTGTATATTCAATTTTTTCAATTTAATATACTTCTAATGAGTTTTAAATAAAAAACGAATAGGTTTTATCAATATGTTTTATTTAATAAAGCGGATATTCAAAGACTTATGAAAAATAACACACTTAGATCACTAAACTGAACAAATTCTATAGTGAGATAATGTGATCCCTCAAGTAATAAAGTACTGGGAGGCACTTAGATCGGTGTGGTCTGAAAGAATTATGTTTTTTCTACCTCCTTGGGTAACAAACTCATTTTTGGTAAAAATGTCACTTAGATCACTCTGGTTTTAGCGTCGTCAATTGTATATTAACAAGCAATGGAGCGTGCAATCTTAAATTAGATCATCTACACATAACTTGAACAAGGCATCCCCCAATTTTTTATGTATATCCTGATCAATGTGAAAAGGAGTGGTAAAACATTATTGATTGTTTATTCAAAATTATGTAAAACGTCATACTTATTTTCAAATTTCAAAATAATAAGAAATAAGGATCAAAGAAATATTTTCTTCTCGTAATTGGACCTCTGAGCAGAACCGGTTAGGTAGTTGTACTTATTTTGTGCTGGTTTTGGAGAACACAAAGTTAATTAGGAATCGTATTATGGTAATCATTAAGTAGTCATTATTAATGAAATTATGAATACTCACGTTAGCACAGGAATAGGCGTCCAAACAATACAATAAGGGTAGCGACAGCGATCGTGGTCTATAGGATCCATTAGCACAACTTCAGGATCAGTTAAGTCAATAGTACTACCGGGGCTCTGGTCACCTGCCATATTTTAGCAGTCATGAATTTCAAACAGTACCATCACCAGTATGTACAACTCAATACAAATTTATTTCAAATACTTACAATCTTACAATGAAGGAAGGAAGTCAATAAATAAACCTGCCTGACGTTTTGACGTTTCACGATACTCGTGAGTCGTTCTTTCCATGTTTAACATTGTATGGGTTCCGTGGACAAATCATAGACATATAAATATAATGGCAACATCTGAATCTGAACCCATAGAATTTCGTCATGTCCGTTTGTCCGTCCGTTCAAGGTTCGTTCACATGACAACCATTTTACATGGAAACTATTGGTTTGGTTAATGGTACCTAACTACATGGAAAGAAGGTGTAATCTGTCAATTCTTTGCACCACAAACCATGTCACATAATTATTAGATAATTATAAATAAAATAGTCAAATATTCAGAACAAATAATAGGTGTCTTAAAAAATTAAACTATATGAAAAAAAAATTATGTGCGGCACTAGCCATAGTAGCCATACATGTAATAGAGGGATGAACACAAAATCCAAGACCAATGCACATAATATTATGCGTGTGGGGTATCGTTGGACCCCATACTTAAAATAGATGTTTCTAAGTGTCTTTATAGGGTTCCGTACCTCAAAACGGAACCCTTAAAGTTAAAGATTAAGGATCACTCGGATCGTGTCATCGTGTGTCTACTGTCTGTCTGTCTCTCCGTCTGTCACAGCCACAGAACACTTATACTCAGAGAGGGTCACAGCCGATTTGCTCTCCGAATGTACTGGACCGATTAAAGCCCTATGTCTCACGGTACGGTGATAGACTGTCTGCAAAACTTTATTGGTTCTCATATGAATTTCTGTGACCCCATAGACGTGTTACGTAAATAAATTTTAATGACTAGAATATGGGGGTTGCTCTCACTTTTGAGGGCAAGATTAGAAAATAAAAAATAAAGTTTTGCAGACAGTACATCACTGTACCGGTCCGTGTGACTTAACAAATGAAAGGGCTGGTTGTAAGGACTTCATAATTTTTTTTTAATAATTTTAAAATTATTTAAGAAAATAGATGATTTACCATTCCCCGCCCCCCGAAACTACTGAGCCTAAAATTTAAAAAAATACAGAAAATAATTCTTTACCTATAGATTATAGGAAAACCTATAAGAAGTCTGTGTTAAATTATGATTCTGAATAACATGGTAAATCACTCAATATTGTGCGTACTTTTTGCAGTTGGAATGTATTGGGGATCATGTTTTACAACTACAATGATAAGTTGGTTCTTGGGATAAATTTATCCCAACTACGGAACCCTTCATTGTGCGTAGTCCGACACGCACTTGGCCGGTTCTTTATATACTAAGTCAATAGTTTTTGAGACATGGCTTATTTTCAGTTACGTTTTATGTTTCACATGAAACATACTAAAGTAAATAAAGACTATGAGTGATAGTTTCATTCAGAATTCCGTTCAAAAATGAAGCTATAAATATAAAATAGTTTTTGCGGTCGTTAAAATTGATACAGAATGAAGAGAATGATGGACAGAATCACTTGGAAGAGCATAGTGCATCGAGTGGTCAACAGTTCAGATTAACGCGACCTTCAGAAATGAAGTTAACGACTGAAGAAGAAGAAAATTGAAACCGTTCATCAATCTGCCTGCCATTCCCAACTATGTTGGGTCGGCTTTCAGTCTAACCGGATGCAGCTGAGTACCAGTATTTTACATGAAGCAACTGCTTAACTGACCCCCACATCCCAGTTACTGGGCCACAAGAGAACCCTTGGAGTATGTGTTCTGTGTGACCCTTGGTAAGACTGGTTGTCACACTTTTGGGAGTACTACTTAATCTGTGCTTTTGGGTGTCTAACAACCCGTAAGAATGACAAAGATCTACGAATGACAGCCGACACCCAGAGCAAACAGCTTAGGGGTCTAGACATTTAATGGATGGTGACCCATCCACGAACCGACCGTGACAAGCATAGATTTTAACCTTCGATGGACTTGTGCGGCTATTATTATTTAGTCACGAGCCCCTCAAAAACGATACCGTTCTTATGTAATATTCATCCCAATTATGTGTTATGTGTGTGTAACTGTGCGTGGTTCGACACGACCGACTCGCATTTGGTCCTTCAACTCGTCTTGAAAAATAAGCTGGTAACAAATTTTAATGTGTTTGTTTTTTTTTTTAATGGCATCTCGTAGGTGGCCTTGACAGGCCGTCGCTACTTAACCTGACGTTCCTGTGATTGCCTTAAGTGTGAGCCTCCAGCCAGGGCGTAAAATATATATTATAACTAAACGACTGCGCATTAAGGGCACCTCCTGTGGGGTACGGACCTCGGCTTAGGGCGTCGTTGGGGGATCACGAATTGGCGACGGGCTGGATCAAAGTTTAGATTATGATTATTAACTGGGGTTACTATTAATGCTACGGCGCACTCAGCCTCGGCGCGGGCGGCTGGCGATTCGACGTGCAAGGGACGGGGGGGGGGGGGGAGACCATTTTAGTCGGAAAGTTCGCGTGGTACCTCGGCGGCGAGGACGGAAGGTCGGTCTGTGTAATTAGTGCACTGTACTGGTGGCCCTATTGCTTTCCCGGAGGACATCTGTGTCTGAGAGAGTATGCCTTGGTCGGCGAGTCTGACTAATAGTGGAACGCCTATAACTAGCGGCCTGCACAACCATAGGGTTGCGATGACTATCCGCGGAATCGAAGAAACGCTTCGAAATGCGCTTCATGAACTGCTTGGTGGTGGGGACAACTTGCTGCGCGGGTTGAGTACGGAATGTAGTCTGCCGAGAGCAAAACCGGCGCGCGCACGCGCCTGTTTTATGTGCTCAGCGAACGATATGTGATGGTCTAAGACCACACCGAGATATTTGGCTCGGGAATGTGTTTGAAACAAACTACTCAAAAAAACAAAGGTAACAAAATTCTCACTGACGTCTAAAGTAATTCAGATTACACACATAATCGACTAAATTTATGTTTACGGTTTTTTGTACCCCAGCATGTTTTACGATATGTCTGTTTGGTAAACGGCTGATTTAATTGACTTAACAAGTTGACACGGTTTGACATGGTTTGACACTGTGGTTTTACACATGTTTGGTTTGACACGGAGGTTCTTGGCGGGAAAGTGAAGTGACATGTTTATCAATTTGTTTTATCTTCTAAAATTTGTGTTTAATGTTTAATAATCTTTCTTTCTTTCTTTTTTTGTTTTTCTTTATGGTTGATTATTAACCATTAAGTGTTCGTGAACGTGCATTGAGTGAACTTGAAGTGATGTTGCACTGTTTTGTTTCATTTGCCGTGACACAAAACAGTGCAACATCACTTCAAGTTCTCTAAAGAAGTCCGCGTGTGAGGTCTCAGTAAAGTGCCACATCTTTACTGAAACTCAAGGGGAGCGGGCGGGTATATCATCATCATGCATTGAATATAATTCATTTCATCAATATTTAAACAAAGTAACTAAATAAAGACTTGGCTAAAAAGTTCCAGCAACCAGGCCATTAAAATAAAAAAAAAATAGTTTGACACAGGTTAATGGTTTGACAGCAAACATTGTTGATGTGACGATGTTTGGCGCTATTATTTTATTTACATGATTTATCTCTAATATTTTCGAATGGTGATTCAAAATTATTTATCAGGAGCCATAATGCCGGCGTTTCTAAAGTATATTGATATGGAAAACTTCAAGTCCTATCGGGGACACCACCGCATAGGCCCCATGGAATCGTTCACTGCGGTGGTAGGCCCCAATGGATCAGGTAAGAATGAAAAGTGTTGTAGAAAACGTCTGTAATATTTTTAGTGTATTTAACCGTACGTATAATAATAAAAATGTTCCTACATTTTGGGTCAGGAACAAAAGTCTGTATATCTGTATATCTTGTATCTTTTTTCAGAATGTAACTTATTGAGGTACTTAAAGCCTTCAAAACAGTCGTGACCTGTGTAACTGTAGCCTGATAACAATAAGACTTACATAATTATTCCTCCACAGGCAAGTCCAACTTCATGGACGCTGTGAGTTTTGTGATGGGTGAGAAGACATCACTGCTTCGTGTGAAACGTCTCAGCGATCTCATACACGGGGCTTCCATCAACAAACCTGTGTCTAGAAGGTAAAACTACTCGGAATGAATACATTTGTATGTTTTATATTTAGTTAATACTTACTTTTGAACATCACACAACACAGATTTAAGTATTGTACTTTTTTACAGGCACTGAGTGAAAACTGATTATCATTAGCCAATAACAATGCAGTTTGCTACCTATTAAGCTGTCTGTGGAGACTTAACATATTCTAACAGTTACATAAAATAAGAAACCTGCTTTCAGTAAACCAATGATTTTTGGTTGAAATTAAAGCAGTCCCTTCTTGCTATTATGTTAACAAAATCATAATTGATTTCCAATACTACTGCTTTGCTACTTTTTAATTAAATAGATTTTCAATCTTTAAACATGTTTTTTATATGTTGTCTACCCGTCAACTCACAATACCAGATTGTGTCAGCAGTCTCAAAACACGGAACATCCTACAATAAGATAAATTGTAGAGATCTGCTTTACTAACAAGAGCGTTGTTCCTGATGAGGAATAACTCCTCCCTGCCAGATTTTCCTACAACTCATCTACTCATAGTTTTAATAAATGATTGCAAGATAAAGCAAATTATATAATATTTTTTTAATAAAAACATGTCTAAATCAAACCATTTAGTTTAATTACTGCTTGTGTGGTGCCGGGTGTCTGTGTGGTGCCGGACGTAAATAATAGCACCTCCCTACTTCTTTCCGTGGGTGTCGTAAAAGGCGACTAAGGGACTTACTAGAGAATGAGCAGCAGCGTTCTGTATGCATTTTAACACCATACTGCGATCGTCAACCCACCTGCAAAGCGTGGCGATTATGGCAAACCCCCCGTCTGGGGCAGGCCTATGTCCAGCAGTGGATGTCTTTTGGCTGAAATGATGATGATGATTTTAATTACTATTAGGCCATTTGTCAATCACATTTGAAGATCACCTAGTATTACAGTTTCAAATTACTTTTAAATTAATGTTTGAAATGCCCAATTATTGCAGATTAAAATGATTTTTTTGTGTTGCAGTGCATCAGTGACTGCTACATTTGTGCTTGAAGACCTGACAGAGAAGCAGTTTCAGAGATCAGTCATAGGTCAGTCATCTGAACACAAGATTGATGGGCAGGTCAGTCCCATTTTTTTTTTTTTATATTTCATTCAATTTCTATTTCTATTTCTCTTCTAGTGTTCTTTAAATTAATTGAATGATATTCATGGGCTTATTTACTGTAAGTCTTCAATGTTCTAAATAAATTATGATAGCCTCTTGTTTTTTTTTTGTCTGCCTCTGGTCTTTCTTCAAAGAAAATGATGCATCATTATTGTTTATTTGAAGAAATAGTTAAATGTTTGATGGTTTGTGTATGTTTTTAAAAAAAATCTCTGCTATCATTTATTGTACACACAAAGGTATTTTTTTTTATATCACTTCAGTTGAAGATCGTTTTGTTCCATGAATGACTTATCCAGACGGCACCATTCCATAAACGTGCCATATTACACAACGGGCTAAGCCATGCAACAAACACCTGCACCTTTGAAGATCTAATGAACGCCACTACCACCGCTATTAATGTGGCCCAACTAATCTGAAAAAAGTACCATTGACGTGAATCGGGCTGTATGTGGTCTCCACTGAAGTTTGGCAACTACTGTTATACCCAGAAATACTGCCGAGTCATCACTTTCAAGGACCTCTTTATATAAGATGATGTTGGGACCTAAATTAGAGTTGAGATCAAATATACCAAAGCACAATTAATAGCAAGCAGCCTGCAGTGGCAGCCAGCATGCTACCAGTTGCACCATACTAGCACCACTCACATCTAATTTAATCTACGTTGATAATATTATTCTTCACTCCCATAGATTTCTCATTTTTTGCTTTCATACATAGTTTCAGAAAATTATAAATACTCTTGTACTCTTTAGAAGTTTCAGACTGAAATACATATAAACTGATGCATATCTGAATAAAGGTAACATTTTGTCAACAGTCAGTAAACACCTCTCTCTACCTGAGTGAGCTGGAGAAGTTGGGCATCAACGTGAAGGCCAAGAACTTCCTGGTGTTCCAGGGAGCCGTCGAAAGCATTGCTATGAAGAACCCCAAGGAGAGAACTGCGCTGTTTGAGGAGATCAGTGGGTACGTGGATCCATAACACTGCTACTGTTAGCATCTGCAATTAGCAATTTAGTAGTTTTTCAGAAGCTCGATACAGCGACTCAGCTCTAAACACTGATTAATCGCTCTTCGGAAGCTCGATACAGTGACAACGTTATATCTCTCCGCCAAACAATCCAACATCGTCAGAAAGCGCAATTTTTAAATGCATCTCTAACGGAACGAGTCGCCAAAACGCGATGCAGCGGCAAAGTGGCGTAGCTAGCATGGGTGACATGGGTGACATCCGGTGCGTGTAGTTGTTGTTACCCAATAATAAAAACCAGCCAATTGCGTGTCGAACCAAGCACAATGAAGGGTTCCGTAGTTGGGATGAATATATCCTATTTTTTTTTTTTTTTTTCATTTGTAGTTGAAAAACATGTTCTCCCTTATATTCCATCTCCAAATGTAAGTTGGTCGACTATTACTCGTTATCTTGTAATGCCTAGTTTTTCTTTTAACTTTTATGTGTTATATATACAACTGCCATGATTTTTTTCACATATCCAAAAACAACCATTTAGCTGGCAGGAAGCCCCGCACAATAATTAAAAAAAAAATTGCACTTTAAAGCTTAATATTGCGGAAACGGATTGCTGAATCAAAAAATGGTTTTCACAGACCCGCAATAGTTTTAAACGGTCTATAGAAAAGAATACTTTTAGAATAGAATACTTTTATTTCAGACAAAATCCTATTCCACCGATACCGCACACCATTAGACAGAAGAAAAAAAAATATCATCCCCACTTAACATGCAAGGGCGGGCGGCACCATATAAACAATATTTTTCAAGGTTTTATTTTGCGTATTTGTCGGCGTGATTAATATGTATACCCATGCCAAATTATAGTTTTCTAGTACTTCTGACTACGTACTACAAGAGTTTCTGAGCTAAGCCGCGGACAGACAGACAGACACACGGGCATGGAAAGGTTCCTTGTTGACTACGGAACCCTAAAAACTATTAAAAAAAAACTAAAGTTAATAGTTTAGAGCTCAGAATTTGACACGATATACGTAAAGTATGATTATATTTAATTATTACAAATGTTATTCAGTCTTTCATAATTAAAATACAATATTATGTTATTAATAATTACTAATTATAAAGTTTTTCACAATGATGCATGAAAGTGAAAGTTGGGTTTGGCAAAAGAAGAATGAGAGTAGAGTTAATATCTCTATAAGTCATTTAAATGTATACAGTAATAATAATTTGTAATCTTAATGTCAAATAAATGTACCTACTCGTATACAGAGTGACTTGTAATTTAACGTATTCCGTCTAGCACGTGATATTGTGACCCATTTGCAACAATTAAGCACCCCATAAAGCCTAGGCGAAAATTCATGGAATTTGAGAAAACCCAATAAGTAATTATGTATTTTTAAAAATTTCCCAGAATTCGTCACTAAATATCACTGTTCTCTAAACTATCAAATTGAATGGCCTTCATTGCAATAGCAATGAAGGCCATTCAATTGGTTACATCGAAAGGTAACGCAATAGCGTTACCTTTCGATGTAACCAAATTTTCTAAAACATCACACAATTAAAAGTTAAAGGAAGAAGTTCACTAACCATTTCCAAAAATCATCTACGTAAATGAACTTTGACACCAGTTATCTTAAAATTTTGTTACAAACGTACAAATTGCGGGTAAACATCTTCATTTAATCAGCCATCTAACGAGGTAGAAAACTAAAACAACATAATATTTAGAGGTGCCGATGAAACAGTTGATAACGCTGTCTGTCAGCCTCAGACAAAGAAATGTGTAGACGGCGGGCTGCATTTCATTCTCACAAAAAAGGGATATAGTATTAAGTTATTATAATTTTCAACAAATTAACATTTTTGGCTGTACTTACGAGTGAAAACGAATCCTATGGGACTTGTTTTTGGTTTTTGCACTATTTGTGCACATTTTATTAACACAGGAAGGCATTGTTGCTGCTTATTTAGACGATTACTTTAATTTTACTTAACGTGCTACACAAACGCTAGTTCGATTGTGACTAAGGACGATTGTGTTCTTGCACCTAATTCACGCGTACCATATCTTCCCTTATTTTACATCAATGGTTGAAACCGAACCTTGGGTCGGACACTAACTAAAGCACTTTTTAGAAAACTAGGGTTATGAGTGCTGCAATTGAATGAAAAGTACAGTACTTCATACCTATCCACCAATCGTAAGTTTAATCCTAATTTATTTATTGACAGAACGTTAGAGGTGTTTATGCTTACGGTAATTCCACAGGGTAATTCTGCCGAAATTACGCGATGGAATGTTAGGCGTGTTTAGGTCTTCAATATTTTTAAAATTACTGTTTTATGAGTTGTACGACACATTTTCATAGAAAACAAGCATCTGGAATTTATAGTCGCAATATTTTTGGCAGGTGTGCTTCTTGGCCAGTTTTTACTTTCATTTGATGCTCTGACTCCACCAGATCTGGAGTTCTCAAGGAACAGTATGAGCACTGTCGTGCCGAAGTGAATCGTGCTGATGAAGAAGCACAGTTCTCTTACCAAAAGAAGAAGGGTGTGGCTGCTGAGAGAAAGGAGGCCAAGTTCGAAAAGGAGGAGGCTGAGAAGTACACCCGGCTCAAGGAGGAACTGGTGAGTTGTGAAATTTATGAAAAAAAACAGCTTTTGCCCGCGGTTTCTCCCGCGCAGACGTCGCAAATTATCCCCGAGAACATACTAAGTACTGGGGTAAAAAGTATCCTGTGTCCTTATGTAGGACATGGTCTACCTGTGTGCCAAAATCAACGAAATCCTTTCAGCCGTTAAGGCGTGTAAAGGTAAGACAGACAGACAGAGTTACTTTCGCATTTATAATATTAGTAAGTAATTAAGTATATGGATGAATGATAAAAAAAAGTACCTTGCAGTTATTTATAGCATACAATATGTCAACAACCTGCCATGTTATCTCTCACCTTTGACTATCTAGCATGGGTAAGTTGGTTCACGTGGCAAGTTCCAACTGCTGCAAAAGTTTTAGCTTAGCCTAACGTTACTTAAAGTCATTTTATTCCTAGAAACTGATCACTTGAATTTTCTTAGTAACATTGCATTTCGTATACAAATTTGTTTGTTATTGATTGTCTGCTTGGGTCTAGGCAATTACTTCAGTAGTATCCCGAGTTCTAATTCTTCAAACTGTGATTTTACCTACAGCAAGAACAAAAAATAGAGCTCCAACTCTACCACTTGTACCACAACGAGAAAGAGATCCAATCCATGGAGGAAGACCTTCAGCACAAGCAGACAGAGGTGACCAAGGTGGAGAAGAGGCGGCAGAAGCTGGAGGAAGCACTTAAGGAGAAGAAGAAGGAAGCTGGTACTGTGCAGAGAGAGACCGCTAAAATTGAGCAGGAGATCCGGGAAGTGGTGAGTGGGACTGAGACTTGTTGATCCTAGTAGCAGCATATTTACAATTCTGCCTCATCGCATGCGATACTGCTGAGCGTGTGGTCTTGAGTTCGATTCCGAGGTCGGAGAAGTTGTGTGTTATTGTGTTCTTCCAACAGAATGTCTCAGTAGCAGCCCAGAGTCTGGATTTGTGCCCGGCTGATGGCAGTAGGCGCGCCCCCTATTACATGGGACTTAAACATAACTGGCGAAATGTGGGTGTACTATAGGTATACCTCTGCCTAACCCGTCGGGGATTACAGGTGTGATGTTATGAAAGCACTCCAGTTTTATTGAAGCTCCTTGACTACAAGTATCTTGTGGCGCTGAATGACGTTGACAGGGGGGCGCTGGTGGTGAATATTTCTGCAATAGTGTTGTGAAATTTATTAGAAACCAAGATGGCGGCGTAAGTTCCGTTTTCGGCCACACGCCACAATAACCTTGTAGGCCTATAGCTACAGTGTAACAGTGTACATCTTAAGGTTTGGTTTTCAGAATTTCAAATATTGGAAAATGTCAGATTTTCATGACGGCCGGTATAATATTACGGCCACATCTCTAGGAAACCGAAGCTTATCCGAGAAAAATAACTTATTATCACAAACAACTCACAAAAATTGCTTTTACATTAAGTTCTGCCTCCGTATTTTCACTCTTTGTCCGTTTGGTGCCGGACGTAAAGAATAGCACCATCCCATTTCTTCCCGTGGGTGTCGTAAAAGGCGACTAAGGGACTTACTAGAGAGTGGGCAGCAGTGTTCTCTATGCATTTTAACATCATACTGCGATTGCCAACCCGCCTGCCAAGCGTGGCGATTATGGCAAACCCCCCCTTTAGGGGAGGCCTATGTCCTGCAGTGGACGTTTATTCGGCTGAAATGATGAATGATGATGATGATTTTAACTCATAGTTGTTGTATTTATTTCTTTTTACATTATGTCGTCATTCTGGTTGTCACTGTCATCACCAACAATATCAGGCCTCCCCCAAGCACCGCCACTGGTTATGTCTCTGTCATATTAAACAAAAAAACATACAAAAGATACAAAAAAACACGTAAAATGTAAACATTTGTATCTGTAACTTTTATGGAGTACATAATAAAGAGTATTCTATTGTATATTATTAAAAATGACAAAATAAATACGTAAATCTGAGACATACATTATTTAATCCTAATTATAAACGTTCTACCGTTTGTCTTTTTACCCGACTACAGCGTAGGTAGCGAATTTTATGGTTTCCTCTGGACAATATTTATAAAACAAACCATTTTCTCTCACAGGAAGCCGAAATCTCAAAGAAGCGTCCCACCTTCATAAAAGCTAAAGAACGCGTGACCCATACCCAGAAAAAGCTAGAAAGTGCTCTAAAGACCCTGGAACAGGCTCGCAAGGCCCACGAGGCTCATCAGGCTGATATCAAGAAGCTGGAGGATGAACTGCGCCAGATTGAGGAGCAGAAGGCACAGTGGGAGCAGACGACGTTAGGAACCACTCATACGGGAAGGGCTGATGTGCATCTTGAGGAGGCTCAGGTAACAGCAGGGTTTTCTTCAATATCCACAGTTTCTGTGTATAACACAGACTTTTCTGGCTCATTACTTGAGATGGTCTTCTATAAAGCCAATGGGATTTATGTTACTAGTTGAAATAAATGCGCGCTGAACCTATAATAGAATATATTTATTGTAAAACATGAGTATACATCAAATAATATGTGCAAGGTCTTAAAATAACAGGTAGATCTGCATGTTTTGCCATTTCTGGCGTACAAAATAAAATATTTTTGGTTTAGAATAAACCTTAAAAGATTTGAGTCTACACAAAAAACACCAAAATAAGGTAAGTTATCATAATGGTCAGTACTCTGTATTACCTGACCCCTCTTACAAAGAAGTAGAATGTAAAAGGGGTTGGGTTATGCAGGTAACTGACTGTACGAGTGGAAAAATAGTTTGGAAGCCAAATGTTCAGTACAGGTCCACACAAGTAAAGTACAGGGGCCTAAAATGGACGCTTTGGCAGAATCATAATTATGATCTGCGTACAATTCATACATCCCGCCATTCATCTGTCTGACAGCTGCTATTTGACATTAGACTTCATTAAAGCAATTCTTATTGTCCAGAGTTCATCGAAAACACTCTTTATTTTAGTTGTTACGCTGCATAGTGTTTAGTGTTTACCTAAGTGTTTATGTACAATGGAAGATTTTTTTTTTTTTTATGGACCATTTTACGAAACTCCATACAAAACTGTCAAACAGATGAATTGCGGGATGTGAATTGTACGAAGATCATATTATGATTCTGCCAAAGCGTCCATTTTAGGTCCCCAGGTGCCACATTCTTCAAACTTCAATCAACCTGCCGCCTTTTCCAAGTATGTTGGGGTCAGCTTTCAGTCTAACCGGATGTAGCTGAATACCGGTGTTTTACGGTGGAGCGACTGCCTAACTGACCTCTTCTGACGTTCTTCAAACTTGAAAACGGCGTTTCACAATTGTCTTTTATTGGCCAGACTCGTAAATAGTACTGAGAATTTCCCAACAGAGTTTCAAGGGATGAAGAACAGACAGGGTGTTAAGAAGTTCACACATCCTCCATAGAAAAGGGAGGGTCCTCCGACCGGACAGGTGTTGTGTCTGGTGGGCATCTGCCCGACGGTTGATGTCGGGATGTTGTATATTATGCTAGTTGCGCGGTAAACTCTGCTTGCGCGATGCAGGATTTGCGTGACGTCAATGAGACGCGTAGTTCGCATGTGGCGATGTTGATGCCGCTACATCAACATCACAAACAAACTAAGGCTGATGTAGGAGTCGATTAAGACAAGCTACTTTTGCCTGGATAATTGAAATAATTAAACTCGTTTCTTATTTATACAGATCCGTGAATACGAGGAGTTGAAGATGGAAGCGTCCCGCCAGGCGGCGCGGTACTTACAAGAGCTGGACTCAGTCAACAGGGAGCAGAAGGCCGACCAGGACAGGCTCGACAACGAGAACCGGAGGAAGGGCGACATCGAGAATAAACATCGACAGAAGGTAATATATGACTAACCAATATAAATCTCAAAGTATTTAATAGAAATGGAAACTTTAGCCACATTTAAAATAATTATATTGCATAGAAATGAATTAATAAAAACTGTGTGCGTTTTGTTTGTACTGATACATTTTTAACTTTTCTACAAAAAAGGGCGCCTGAAAAAATCAGGTTTAACTATAATCGAGTATCATAATAAATAAGCTTTCTAATATGGTACATCACATTAGCGTTTAACAATCTTCGGAATAATAAACCACCTATGACCTCTCCTTTCATTTCACATGTCAGCTCTTGTGATTGAATGACGAAAATCCAAAGCAAAATAATTTATTGTTGCGTTTGAGAATTCGACAGTAAAACTCATGTTAAAATAAAAATACAAATAAATTATTTAACGTGCATTGATAGATCATTTAGATTCGTTTATTAGATTCGTCGGTCGCATATTATATATTTAACTTTGTTTTGTTCTCATTGTAATTCAATTTAATAATAATAAGGTTTATCACCCAGGGTCACGAACGGAACGAAGCTATGAAACGCGTGGACAAGCTGAACGAGCACATCAAGAGTTCTGAGCAAGCGCTAGAGGAGCAGAGGCGTCTGCGCGCTGAACTGCAGGTCAGGGCTATTAGCATTGTTTTATACTATAATACTGTACTGGGTCAAAATTATAAAATTTTATTTTTTATATTCAGCATGTTTAAGTGTTCGATACCAATCAGATCTCTGGAGTTTCGCAAGCTTTTTAATTTGACCCTGTGGACTATAGCGACCCACGGCAGGCAAACACCGCTATGTACTACACCATCTCCGATTCCCCGACGCTCGCGACACTCCACCAGAACGATAATCTAGAGGCTCAAACAATCTGATTCTTGTCCAGGCTGACGTAGGCGAGTGCCGCGGCCGTGCAGCAGAACTGCAGTCGCAGCTGGAGGAAGTAGCAGCGGCACTCGGAGACGCGAGAGTCGATAAACATGAGGAGGCACGGCGCAGGAAGAAGCAGGAGATTGTCGAGAGCTTCAAGAGAGACATACCTGGCGTGGTGAGTCGTGGCGGAGTCTGCTGCTTGGAAGCTCACGCACTGGCGCGAGTGTGTGGGCGACCATACTCATGGAGAATGGACTGAGCGGTAGCCTCACAAGTGAGCACTCTCTAGAAAGAGACAAAGCGACTGTGCGGCAAATACCTGTCCCTTTTCTGCAACCTATAAATTACACAGGTGCAATGTACCAATTTTAATTAATTGGAAAAATACTAAAAATGACAGTGACTATTATTAGAAAAAGTAGTTATTTCTATAAGTGACGAATTATTATTTCTAGACTTTACTACTTTTGGCTTAGGTTCGAGACTGAAACATTTCTTTCATTTTTTATAATATTATTAATAATAGAAAAAAAAATGTTTATGGCGAACTAAGTCTTGATAGATTTATTTGATTAATTATTAATAAATATATCGATTAAATTTCAAAGATTATACTGATATTTTATAAGTATGAAAGTATTATGATATTAAAGTCAAAGCATCATTTGAAATCATTGGACCAATCAGAATTCTAGAAAGAGGTTGGAGACACATTCGCTTTTTCTCTCTCGTACTTTTCGGTCTGTATTCTCTGCACAACTGAATACGAAACACTCAGCCCATCTCTATGTCTGTAGGCGCGACCTATGGGCTAGTTGCTGGGAACTAGCAGCTAACTACTAGTTACGTGTAAAGGCAAACTAGCGAAATGCGGCCCGTCTGTATACTTGTCAAAAAATAATAGGCCCGTTTTGACATTTAAATTGAATGGATTTATCGTGAGTATCGAGTACCGAGTTGTATGGTTGCTGCACTAGTTACGTCGCGATGCTCAATCGAAAAACGCGCATATTATTTTTTGACAACTTTAGTGCGCGACAGTTTCTAATTCATTTTTAAATGTACAATGTGATGTAGGACTAAGGAGGATTTTTGCAATAGTTTGCGTTGCGCGTGGCCTAACTTTATTTATTTATTGATATAACAATTGGTTGCTGCACTTAACACCAAAGTTAGAGTAAACAGGCATCTTCTGGGTAGGCTCACTCCATCGTCGACTTTGTCTCTGTCACCTCTGCCCTAGACTAAGGTCAAGAGCAAACCCATCCTGCATACAAATAAAAAAAAAGAAAAAAAAAGCGTGCTGCAAACCAACAACATAATATGCAACTTAAAAACTTCATGCAATAATTAAGAATAGATTTACTGGTATGCATAAATATGTCGCTTCCGGTTCCTGATCAATCTGGGCGTTCAGCAGCTTACATGGCTGGCTTGCTTGGCTTTACATTGGACTTTGATTCCCGGTTGTCCTATTCGGGTCGGATAACTAAATGTATCACTACTGGCCACTTAAACCTCGAATCACTGCAAAGACGGACTTTCATCACAAATTTACATTGAGAACTAAGAGGCCATTCAAGTATTACGTAAGCAGAATTTTAACACCTTCTAAATTAACCACAAAACACCGCGAGAGAGTGAATTAGCAATATCAATTATTTTGGGGAATCTTCGAACATGCTTTTAGCTTTCGAGCAAAGACAACCCTATGGTTATCATATTTGTTCAAAACAGAATCTCATAAATTTTGCTGAAAAACTCTGAAAAAGTAAATAAATAAATATTGCTGACGTAATCACCACTCGGACCCCCCGTCCCCCATGTCATCAAAAATAAGCTTACATATTATTTGAATGGCCCCCAATATGTGTTCCCACACAGTACGACCGCATGATCAACATGTGCCAGCCCACGCACAAGCGGTACAACGTGGCCATCACCAAGGTGCTCGGCAAGTACATGGAGGCCATCGTCGTGGACACGGAGAAGACTGCCCGGAGGTGCATTCAGGTACCTATATAGTATATAAATAACTAGCTGTAGGGCTTCCTGCACAGTACGACCGCAGGTTTTGATTCACTCCTCTTTATTACAAAACGTGATTAAACCTTATATATATTTAAATTAAAGCTCTGGCCAAGCTGAAGCAAACCCCACGCGGGATGCGGGACGTAATTTGCTCGTGCCGATTGTGTCAGATAAGTTGTATGGCGGTGTTCTAACTGGCGCGAATAGTCGTGAGACTTCCTAATCATTAAAACAACACGTATAATTCACCTCAGGAAGTTTATGAAAACACTTGATGCCTGTCCACAGCGCCTGTCCTAATTCATAAAAACGTGCAGATGATTAACTTGTTTTTATTTTTAGGTACTCAAAGAAAGGATGTTGGAGCCAGAAACTTTTCTGCCGCTGGACTACATCCAGGCCAAGCCACTACGGGAGAGGTTGAGGTGGGTCTTACTGTCAATCACTCGCAGTGTTAGAGTTATACTCAATATCTTTTATTAATATTCTGATATTACAAGTGAAGTACAAAAAAAAGTTCTTGTGTTTATTTTCAACATTCATCAGCAAAGCCAAGCGAACAAAACCATTTGAGGTAGTGTAGTGTAAAAAAGTGTAGATATAATAGTGACAATGACACTCATATAACACATGAATAAAGTGTTTTTTATTATAATATCAGACTCGTAAGAAAGTGGAACGGACTTGTGTAAAGTGCAATAAACACTATTCTAAGTTTTAAAATAATTATCACATAAAATATAAAAATAACATAACATCACGCCTTGTTTCCCCGAAGGGTTGTGCAGAGGTGTACCTTTTGTAAAATGTCATCACTTATCTCTCAGGGACATAAAAGAGCCCAAGAACGTGAAGCTCCTATTCGACGTGCTCCGCTACGAGCCGCCGGCCATCCACCGCGCCGTACTGTTCGTCACCAACAACGCGCTGGTCTGCGAGACTCCAGAGGATGCCTCGCGCGTCGCCTACGACCTGGACAGGTCCAAGAACAGCAGATATGATGTGAGTATCATGAAAAGTATATTTTTTTCCAAAGGGGTATCCTGCTAGATGGCATCAAGCTCGCTAAGAACGGGCTATGTGGCATTTTTTCTTACTTACTTTCCAAATAATGAATGAATATATTTTTCTGGGCAGGCATCAAAATAAAAAACCAGTCGCATCAAAACGGCGACCATGGCAACGAACCCAATGCACACCATTGTTAATAAATTTTAAAATATTCAAAATGACATAAAATTCGTTGCTTGTGTTGAACATATAACAAATATATGGCATTTCATGTGGTTTACTTTTTGACGTTCAAAGACAGTTATCGCGTCATACCATCGTCATGTGATAGTCCTGAAAATGAGAAACGTCAAGAAATTCGATTCAATTATTTGGAGAGTAAACGCCTGGATGACTGTCCTCAGCAAGAGGGGTCTTGCAAAGGTTCTTGGAGGGGGTGCGCTGAAGTAGCCCGCAATTTTTATTTTTTCGCAATTTACAGGGCAGTGTCAGGTTGTGTGTTGATCAAAATACGGTTCACCACCGTAACTTATGTGTATTTAATTAATTATAATTTATAACTATTAAAATCATCATCAACTCTCTATGTAAGAAAATTTGAACTTCGCGGGCTACCCTCACTTTCATCTTAATGCAACTTATTTTACACACTTTATTTATTTATTTTACTTTAACATAAAACGGCCAAAGGCTAATTACATTAGTTAAAGACACAACACATTATATAAGTACAAAAATGATGAATAACTGAAGGAAGGTCATTAATCATTATCAAGATGAGAAGCGGTCCCAGAATTGGTCCTTGACTGACTCCGGAACGCGTCTGATAGGGCTGGGATTCATAAAGGCCCAGTCTGACAAACTGCTGACGATCGCGAAGATAGTCAGCGAGGAGCTGTAACAAACCTGGCGGAAATCCGATGGCACATAGCTTTGCCAGCAGAATATCATTATTGACCCTATCAAACGCTTTCCGGAAGTCAAAGTACAAAACATCGACCTGACCCCCACGGTCCAATCGTTTAGATATGTAGTCTACACACATACATACATAATATCACGCCTGTATTTACTTGCTGTGTTACTTATTATTCGTAATTTTCTAGGCTCTGGCATTAGACGGCACGTTCTACCAGAAGTCTGGTATCATCTCCGGAGGGTCGCTCGACCTGGCGCGCAAGGCCAAGCGCTGGGACGAGAAACACCTCTCACAGCTCAAGTCTAAGAAGGTATGTGTATTCAAACTAACTAAACTGAAGTAGGAATCGTCTGCAACGTCTAAAAATATTGTTTTTCATTTCGGAACTTTGATTATATTATAATTGGTACAGTCGACCAATTTGAATCATGATCCACCATAAGCTTATTTTCTTACAGACATTCAAATACAATTAGGTCGACATTCGCGTAAACATACATTTCCATGGTAACGACCTTGTTATCTGCCATTTAATTACACAGAGAATTATCTGTTGCAGTCTTCATTTTTTTTTTTTTTTTAAACCTTGCCCCACACTAGGAATTTCGCCTGTATTGTGGGTGCGTTTACAAACATTTAAATTCACATACACAAACAGCCAGACCCGGAACAACTACTTGTAGGTCATACAAATATTTGTTCCGTGCGGGAATCGAACCCGCGACACGCAGCGCAGCAGCCAATCGCTTAACTAACTGCGCCAACCGTGCCGTCATTTGTTAAGAGCTTTTACACCCGAGTGCAGTATAAAGCTGAATGCACACCCAAAATAGGTAAATACGACGCGTACGCATTGTCGTACTAAAATCAATGTGTTTTTAATCTAATATACCTGCTTTATTATTTATTTTAATATGCGTTCAGCTTAAAGGCTTCTACATACAGGCGCGACATGTCGCGCGACGCATCACCGGTAGAACAATTTCCATTAAATTTTCATAGAAATTGTTCTACCGGTGTCACGTCGCGCGAAAAGTCGCGCCGGTCTGTAAGAGCCTTAAATGTGCTACAAACAAGATTCCGCCATCTTTGCACACATCTTCACTGAATTTTGTTTGCAAAGTGCGTTAGGGCAACAACAATAAGAAATGGGGAAGTAAAACGCTTAAAAAAAATAATGTTGAACTCTTATTATTTAATAATAGTTTTAATATCGAGTGTAACCACCATTGCTTGCATAACAGCCAATAGTCTTGAACGCACTGATCCAATAAGGTGACTGCAAATGTCACTTCCTCTCATATAATCCCAAATTTCGTTGCAATGTTGCTCAATTGCTTGCTTTGTCCTCTCATTTCTGTTATCCCACTTTTGGACCATCTGAACCCATACATTTTCAATTTGGTTTAAGTCGGGGATTTGGATGGCCAGGGTATTAGCGTAACTTCTGGATGCTGGCTAAACCAGTTAGACACAACTCTGGCCGTATGCACTCTACAGTTATCGTGAACATAAGAAAAGCTTGGAACTTCTTCTCGCGGGTAGACCGTTCGCACTGTCGGTAACATAGATTCTTCTAATAAATCCACCTGAATCAGCTCAGCCCCACATGTTAGCTGAGATTCGGCCAGATAATTGATTCGGCACTACGTGATCCTCGGCGTATGGTGTATTATTGTAACGCCACAAAGTTATGCGACCGTGCTGAGAAGATCTAAAAGATTTCTCGTCTGAAAAGATAACGTTAGTCCAGTCAAAGTTTAAATATTCACGTGCAAAATTTCATCTTGCAAGTTTGTGTGCATCTGTTAAGTTGACTTTCTTAGCGTGATGTCTATAGTGCAGTCCAGTAGAGTGCAAATGATTTCTTATCGTTTGTAGACAAACGTCGTAACGTGCCGCAAAATACCGAGTGGGAGTAATCGGATGTTCTTCGCAATGATGACGCATGTCGGTTTTCTGTGGATTCGTGATTTAACGAACGCCATGATTATATCGTCTATCTTCCAGGGTACCCTCTTCTTCATATCGCCTGATTCAGGTCCTCACTGTGTTTCGAGATATATTTAACTCTCGAGATATTTCTCGTATACCGTAGCCTTGCTCTCTGCCATTGTTCGGTATAAATATAAACGAATTATTTTTTATTCTTAAAGAAATTATTATTTGACACCAATTTCTGAGTGACTTTTAGTTAATTCCAAAGAGTTTGGATTCCAAATATGATTATTAATGCTTTATCTAAAATATTATTTATTGCAGGGATGACAAGGTTAAAATTGCATAGATCTCCGACCCGTATTGACATAGCTTGCTTAATACTTAAAACGTCCTAAGTGCGGCATGCACTGTAAAGGAGGGAAATCTTTGTTATTTTGACGGTTTCAAACGATTTATCATCAAAGTGGGTCATGATTCAGATTTTTCGACTGTACCTTACAACATAATCTTTAATATATTCTTTACACTAGAATTTGTTACAAACAAAGAGATGTAATAAAGATACTATAGAGGCCATCAAAAGTAATGTCGTAGATAAATTGTGATCCTGTCTCAGTGACGCCATCTAGCGTAATATGTATAGTAAAATTCAATAAAAGCTAAGTTTGACACGTTACACTTTTACCGACACCAACCTTTGATTACAACCGTCAATCGGTTTGAAACATCTAAGAAAATTATTTATTTTATCTAAATTCTGGGTAAAGTACAAAATATTAACGAAAATAAACCGTGGATAAGTCTAGTGGTTTTATCACTACGAGATTTGCAATACCATATTGCACAATTAGGTATATACTTCGAAAATAATTTTCTTTTGGTGGACACGAATGCGACTTCACATGCAGGCGTACCACACTAGACTGAACGACTTTTGTCCACTAGGACAAATGTATCGGATTGCGATTTTGTTCGCTATGTCCAGTTTATTGATAAGTAAATAATTTAATGTCTTTAGTTACAAACAATTTATAATAATGAGCAAGTTAACAAAAGAAGAGCAGCGTCAATGGTAGCGGCCGCGACTTACGAGCTGTAGGTCGTAGGTGGCAGACAGGCGTTTTACTGTAGGCGTTGTGCTTCGTGCCGTGTGGTGCCGGACGTAAAGAATAACCATGCTATTTCTTCCCGTGGGTGTCGTAAAAGGCGACTAAGGGTCTTGCTCTCTATGCATTGTAACACCATACTGCGATCGCCACCCCGCCTGCCAAGCGTGGCGATTATGGCAAACCCTGCCCTTTTTTATTTTTTTTTGGGTGGGAAATCATCAAATAACTTCTCCCGCTCTGGGCGGAGCGGGAGGGCGTGTCAGACTTTTACTGACTAAAACCCACCGTGTTCCTTCAAATGCCTGTGTGCCACGGCCACGATATCCCTTTCGGACAGACTCGTAACCCTGGCAGGAAACCCCGCCCTTTGGCCTTTAGTTTTTCGGCCGTCATGCGTCTCTGCTACGCCGTGTTCGCGACAGCCCCAACACCATTCTCAGAACGTTGGCTGATAGGTGGGACTCTCCGATCTTGGGGCGGTGGGTACGACTGCATGCAGTCAAGTAGGCATTCCCCAGGATCGGCGTGCCTCACGCAGCTTAGAAATATTTGTACTAACACTAGTTTTATAAGTTTACACTGTTACTAACATACTTATATGGAGCATGGCTCTGAAATAAACGATATATTATTATATTATTATTATTATTTGGGGGAGGCCTATGTCCGCCAGTGGACGTCTTTCGGCTGAAATGATTATAATATAATAATAATAATTGTTTCATCACCACTACTCTCAAAACGGTGAAGGAAAACATCGAGAGGATACCGGCATGCCCTAGAATCAAAACTTCGAAGACATGTGACATCTACCAACCCGCACTGGGCCCGCGTGGTGGATTACGGCCCACTGCCTCTCACAGAGAGGAGGCCTGTGTTCCGGCAGTTCCAACATTATAGGCTGATAATGCTATCGAAAGTATTAACCCACTTTTATTGCTAACTGTGCCATTGACCTAGGAAGAAAGTCTTCGTAAGGCAAACCAGTTCAAAAATCTTTGTTGAGGGACGCCACAAGAAATGTTGTTATGGAGACCCTTCACAACTGTTTTACTATTAAAATGTTTGCATGCTGACAAACAACTACAATTAACTTACAGGAAAAACTGACTGAAGAGCTTCGTGAGTCCATGAAGAAGTCTCGCAAGGAGTCGGAGCTGACGACCGTGGACTCGCAGATACGAGGCCTCGAGTCCCGCCTCAAGTACGCCGTCACCGACAGGGACACCACGGTATGGAGCTGCAGTTACCAGCAGTCAGCCCTGAAATCACCAGCTTTTATATTTCTACAACGCTACGAACTATAAATAGTTTATTCGAAATATCGATAAAAAAAAAACATTTTTCTTTTCTCCCATGGGGGCAGGCAGAAGCTACAGAACGCCACGTGCTACGATCGTTACGTCACGGACTATTCAGTTACACAGGTTTCGTTAGTGATGGACACAGACCAGTTTTGCCCATTGTCCTCTTTTAGATTTCTAAAATAACATAAAATAAACGTGTGGTGCCGGACGTAAAGAATAGCACTAACCCATTTCTTCCCGTGGGTGTCGTAAAAGGCGACTAAGGAAAAAATTACTAAAGAATGGGCAGCAGCGTTCTCTATGCATTTTAACACCATACTGCGATCGCCAAGCGTGGCGATTATGGCAAACCCCCCTTTGGGGGAGGCCTATGTCCAGCAGTGGACGTCTTTCGCCTGAAATTATGAATGAATGATGATTAAATAAAATTTCGATCGAATAAAAATCGTCATTATTTTTATTTGCAGTTAAAACAAATCAAAGCTTTGGACGCAGAACTCACTGAGTTCGAAAGGAAGATTGAAATGTTTGGTGTAAGTATGGCTCATTATTTTTGTAATATTCTTACACTTTGAATTCCCGCATACATATAGCTTTCAAAGAAAAGTATGTGCTTCGGTAATCGTCGTGTTTACGAACTAGCACGCACGTCGCGCCACAAAGTAACCCTCACAGAGGCAATGTTTCTAAGGGCGAATTTCACCAATGAAACTGAACGCGATCAACACATCTAAACCGAGACCTTCAAGAGCTGTCAGTGTCAATATTCCAAAGAAAATAATGACACTGACAGCTCTTAAATGTGGTGTATGGTTATGTATAACTCATCGCGTTCACTTTCGTTGGTGAAATTGTCACTTATTTTTGTACTACCGTTCTTGTAGTAGTGCTCCTATCTTTGCGCGGTTGTATGAAGTTTTCTCTCCGTCGGGTTATATCCTCTCCGTGGCGGTATCTAAATCGCCACATGCGAACTACGCATCACACTGATGTCACGCAAAATCCTGCATCGCGCAAGCAGAGTTTACCGCGCAAGTAGCATATATAAGGTGTATCTATTCATACATGAAATCTTTTAAGGGGTCACTCATCATTATGAACAACTTTTACTTTGGGACAAAAGCTGAAATCGCGAAAAAAAATCAGCTGTTCCCTACATTTTGACGATTTAAGCGAACATAAATGTAGCTTGCACAGCTGATTTTTTTTCGCGATTTCTACTTTGGTCCCAAAGTAAAAGTTGTTCATAATGATGAGTATAATGACCCCTTAAGAGATTTCGTGTATGAATAGATACTCCTTATATACAACGTCCTGACATCACTCGTTGGTTAGTAGCCCACAAGACAACACCCGTTTGGTTGGAGGATCCTCTCTTGTCTATAGAGGATGATTGAACTTTACACCCTGTTCCTCTTATCTCTATAATCTACTCCGGCTGGTCTCAGATCGTAATTTGTCATTCAAAAATTATTTTTGTAAACAGGGTAATATAAAATAGTGGTAATACAAAATAGATAAGTAGTTCCGGTTGTAACAGATTTCCGAAGCGCATACTTTACTTTCTTTTTCTGTTATTGATCTGAATGTTAAGTTACAAACTGTTTGTTCCTTGTAGCCCCAAGTCGAGGACATAGAGCGCACGATCCACGCGCGCGACCTGAAGATACAGGAGATCAAAGAAAACATGAACAACGTGGAAGATGTCGTGTTCCGCGGCTTCTGTCGCGACATCGGCGTCGCGAACATACGGTAACATATTTTAGATAGTACAGACCCCAGCAGGTCAAGCTACCCGAAACTGTCAAATTTTCCCAATCAACCTTGAACCTTAATATAGAGCGATAACGTTGAAAATCTATTAAAAAAATTGACAGATTGTAGTAGCTTGATGTGCTGGCGTCTGTACATACGCGACTGTTAACTATGGCACTTCAAGTTTTACAATAAGGTCAAGAATACTCAAGTTTCAGGGTTTGCGCCTCAAAAACGGCCCAAAAAATAAGATAAAGCCATATGTTGTGCGATCAAAAATAGAATGAGCACTAATTACCACCAAATTTTAAGTTTTTTTAGGATATTATTTTTGCTACTTATTTCAAATTTACTTTATTTTCAAGCAAATTGTTTTTACATTTTTCGATCAGATAGTCCTATTTAATTCAATTTTAAGTTTGAGTATATATTAGCATATTATTTTAAAAAAGTGACAGTACTATCAATCGTGATCAGTAGAACAATAAGGTTTTGTTAGTGATACTGTATCTAGTGTATTCTTGATCGAAGATTGAAACCTTATGTTCTGTGCCGCGAGAGTTGTGTGCTACATTACATTTGACTAAAGTTGTCAAGTTTCGAGTACCGCGTCGTATACTTCACTAGTTACACTCGCGACGGAACCGCACGAGTCGGTACTCGATGTTCACGAGAAGTCGATTCAAGTTAAATGTTAAAACGGGCCTATTCTTTTTTGACAAGTATAGTGTACAAATATGGAGTTTATGTCTACAGACAATACGAGGAGCGTGAGCTGCGCGCGCAGCAGGAGCGAGCCAAGCGTCGCATGGAGTTCGACGCGCACATCGACAGGATCACTTCCAACTTGGAGTTCGAACGCTCTAGAGATACTCAGAGTATGTGTGACTCAATATCATTGCAAAGTTTCTTTATAAGAAGAAGTAATGACTAATGATGATGTTCGTCGTGTCCCACAGAGAACGTGACCCGCTGGGAGCGCGCGGTGCAGGACGCGGAGGACGAGCTGGAGGGCGGGCGCCAGGCCGAGGCCAAGCAGCGCCAGGAGATCGACGCCGAGCTGCGGCGCGCCGACGCCGCCAAGGCCGAGCGCGCCGCCGCGCGCGCGCGCCAGGACGCCGCCGACGACGCCGTCAGCAAGGTATCTACTTCAGGACCATGTATTCAACTACATTTGTAATTAATAGAAAGGTCTTCATTTTTTTTCCTTGCCAAATGGAATTTCAACTTTTTGATATCATTTATTATCTCAAGTTCTGAATTCAAATATAGAAAACGCATAAATATATCCGACTTTTACCTAAAAAGAACTACAGCGCCCGATACGAGATCGCTTTTTGACAGCTTTATAATTCGGAAAAGAAAACCTTTCTAGTTTGTCTCATTAACCTATAAAGCTATGGACTTGCCATAACTACAAAATTAAGTGACTACCTACACAAATCGAATACTTAAAATGGCTGCCTTGCGGGTTGTTACTGCGAGTGCGAGAGAGAAAGCAAGCAACCGTTGACAGCACATGCAGAGTTTTGTACCACAAAACGTTGTTGGCATTAAACTTGTCGACCGATCACCCATAGACAGATTTTGACATCACACAAAAGTATTGCCAAATTTAGTCCTTGACAAACATATAGATATCTCTTTTTTCATATGTTGATTGATGCTGCTCTTAATGCGTTAAAAGAAATAAAACGATTTTTGACATGACTGTGTCGATATGATAGATATTTGTATAACTATTCTTCATATAGTAGAATATGCCCTCTCCATAATATTCCTACCTGGTTTGTCTCTGATCGGATGAAAGATTCAACATTACAATTTTCAATAATTGTTGTTTTTCTTTCTGCATCACCATAAGATCAACTGGTATAAAATCTCTGAAACATACATTATAGGAATACCAGCAAAAAAAAATGTTATGTTTTAGCTTAACAAAACATCTTCCCGACAAATCTGTTTTGAAGTTCTCCACTTAGAACTAACTCACGCACTCTTTAACAGGCGCGCAAGGACTTGACGAGCATCCAGAAGGAGATCCAAATGATCCAGAAGCAGACCGCGAGCATCGAAGCACGCATCGAGAGCAAGCGCAGCGACCGACACAACATACTGCGACAGTGCAAGGTATGTACCGCGGCTCGTCACCTGCCCAAACCCTATAGTGCACTGCAAAACCAATATCGGCCTTGTGCATCCATACTTAATGTTATAAATTCGAAGGTAACTCTGTCTGTCTGTCTGTATATGTTACCCTTTCACACCTAAACCTCTGAACAGATTTCGTTAAATTTGGCAAGGAGATAGATGGCATCCTGAATAAACTCATATACGGGATGAAAATTTGTATGGGGAACTTAACATTTCTTAAATTAATGATATGAAAATTGATTTTTTGATGTGAAATATCTATCAATTCTCAATTCTTTATTGCATTCCATATGTATTAATAGATGGTATAAAAAAGTAAAAGATCAATATGGACCCTGTCGCGCACAGCAACAATTAGGAGAGAGGAAGAAGGCTAAGTAACAATTAAATTCAAGCAATTCATTATTATTATAAATTATTAATATGTGTTTAGTTGGGTGCATAATTATGTGTAGGTGTATATATAAATATATTATTAGGTTTGTGTATACAGGTATAGTAAGTATATTAGTTATTTTTTCTATATGCGCACGTAAAACCGATTGCTGGCGGGGCGTCGCATGCCGCGTGGCGATTCACCGCTCACTCCGCGCGCGCGATTTCTCCGCTACGCGACCCTGACCTTTTTTCGATGTTTGTTTGTTTGATTTCGACGTTTCACATCTGACAGACGTCGTGACGGCTCACATTTTTTTTTGTGCTTTTGATAAAAAAAGTTAGTTTTTCAGCGTCTTTGTAAAATCACCCCCCAAGGGGTAAAAAAGGGGATGATTTTAAAATTCAAATGATTATTGAAATGTTTGTGTACCTCTTTTTAAGAGATTTAAGGAATTGGAAATATAGTTAGAGACGTTAGAGTTCGTATCTTGATTAATTGTCATTATTTTCAAGTTAGACATTTAGAATTATAAAAACTTGATTAATAAATAAAGAAGATGATTTGCATTTATGGTCTATCTGTCTGTCTTTCTGACCCTTTCACGCTTTAACAACTGAATTGATTTGGATGATAGCTGCTGGTGAATCATCTACTAACCGTTCAGCCACGTGTAGGTCGATGGCGGTTGGAGCCTCGTTCCGATCAAAAATTTTCCACTAATTGGGCCGTAACGAGAGTAAAACAGCCTTTGTCTATTGCCGGGTACAGATTGGTGGAACGTAACATAAAATGTAACACAAATGAGCCGTCCTAACTTATGCAATGTAACACAACAACTGTGCGCATTTGTTTTACATTTCATGTTACGTTCCAACAAACATGCAACTCAAAGTGTAATTTAGATTGCTTTATAATAGTCTCTTCTAAACAGATCGATGACATAACAATTCCTCTGCTGGAGGGTAACCTGGAAGATACTGCGGACGGTGAATCAGACCCTTCGTCCATGTCAACCACACAGCAGTACCGTAAGGATTCCAGGTAAGTCTAGTTTTATTGTGGCATGTTTCATTTACATTATTTATAACATTCTGTAAATTACCGTCATTATAAGATGTGTAACATAATGAACTATCGAAGCTGCCGACCAAGACCTCCACTGAGTAGTTAAAGATTCTGTACACGCTCGCACGACACGCTCGCTGCCAGCGGGCGCGGTATGCGTGCTCGGTGATTGTGTGTCTGTTTTCATTATTTCGGTTCGTATTGGCGATGGCATTGAAATAATTCAATGTTGTCTCTATCGTCAGACTTCGCAGCCTGTTGAACTTTTACAGGTCAACGATGATTGTGAATGTTGCCAAAATCACCATGCATGTATCACGGATGGGTGATAGTAACCATCATAGCCACCGTATCTAAAACCTTTGCCCCCTTATTACAAAACAAGGTTTATCTTCAGACCCAGGTTTAAAACATGGAGCCATTATTGAATTTCGAACTTTATTCCGACTACGGTAAAGTTCCTAAACACAAAATTGACAACTTAGTACCGAACTAAATTTTCAGTTTTGTATAAAGAACGGTATTTCAATCACTGTTACGTTCTTATTACAAAAACTGGCTCCATGGTTTAAGCCATGTCAAAATATAAATCTGGTTTTGTAATAAGGTGGTGTGTGATTTCCTTATGTAAGCAATCATGTTTGTTTGTCCATTCGTCAGGATCCGCGTGGACTACCGGTCTTTATCAGAAAACCTGAAGGAGTTGGAGGAACACGACGAAATCAAGCGCAAGGCCGACAAACTGCAGAAGGCGATCAACTCGCTGCAGAACACTGTGGACAAGATACAGGCTCCTAACATGAGGGTAAGTCGACACAACCCTTACCCCGTTCGGAAGCGCCTTTTTAACGTGGATTTTGAAAATTGCGCACTTAATTTTCAACTCGCGGCGTCTATTCGAGCGTTGAGTATCCAACATAGCGCATCCCGAGAGCGTTAAAAAGCGCACCGTTGGATTTTAAACTCTTGGTGCTAAGCCCAGCCTTAGAAATCGCATGCGTGGTAAATAACGCGCTGAAATAAGTTGAAGAATACTGTTTCCCTCTCTCTTAATCTGTGTTTAGAAACTGTTACTTGACTACCACACCAAGTTTGTAATTGATAAATACCATAAATTAGGCGTAAGCCACATTGTGGCAAAAATTACGAACTTCCATACAAAATTTGTATCCCTTATTGGACCACTTCAGGGGATGAATTTTCAAAAGTCCTATAGCTCACCTTCGTTCTGTAAGGAACTCGTGCGCAGCGTCACGCTTCTAGACTCAGTGGTTTAGGTTGTGCGTTGTCTGTCAATGAATTTAAGATGGTTATTAAGTAGAATTTACTTGTATTTTGCAGGCGATGCAGAAACTAAACGAGGTGCGAGAGAAGGTGAACGCTACGAACGAAGCGTTCGTCACGGCCAGAAAGCGAGCGCACAAAGCTAAATTAGCCTTCGAAAAGGTAAGTAATAAGGCAATAGGAGCAAAAAAGAGATGATGCTATTCATCGTGTATAGCTCCATCTCTATCTCGCACTTATACTTCGTTATACAGCAGTTGTAACTGTACAGTCAACCTTGTATCAGTGGTGACACTTGCACTACGAAGATAGCCCTAACTGCTACGACATAAAGGAGCTGTCATTGTCATTTTATTACCACTCATGTGCAGTTGACTGTAATGGTCGTTTGACGGCTCTGAATTAATTTTAGGCTACAAGGTTAATCATCAATTTTTTTTTATATTTTAGGTAAAGAAGGAACGTCACGACAAGTTCATAGAATGTTTCGAGCATGTGGCCAATGAAATTGATGCTATCTACAAGGTAAATATTCCTCATATGTCATTATATTTACACAATGCCGTGAAATGAAATGAAATGAAATTTATTTATTTGCGAGAATATAGGTCCTTACATAATAAAGTGGTAAAATAATTTTAGTCTCACTATATTCGACTTATCAGCCGTGCAAATATTTGTAGTACATTCATAATAATATCATGAAATTACATCAATGTCATTAGTCATACACATCATTTATCATAATAAAATATACATCTTGCATCGTTAATATTAATTAGGAACATTACATTATAAAATATATTATATTAATTTAATTAACATCTCACAGTTTAGACAATTCATCAATTTATTGATTTGATTTATAAATAATGTCATTATATAATAATTTAAATATGAGTTCGTAAATTTATATATTTTTAAATCATGTCTGTTTAAAATTTAAATAATTATCTATTGAATAGAAACATCTGTCACAAAGCCAATTTTTTAAAGTTCTATTAAATTCCAATTTATTAATTTTCCTTATTTTTTCCGGTAGTTTATTATATATTTTCACCGCCATTATGTAGCAGTTTCTGTTACATAACTTTAATCTGCTTCGAGGTACTTACTACCAGAGGTTTTTGTACTATTTTCCTTTTAAATAGGGCCTTATCATCCTGCTCAAAAAGTGATAAGTGGTTTCTAACGAATTTACACATTTCAAAAATGTAAAGGGATGAAAGTGTAAGTAAACGTTTGTCAGTGAATATTGGTCGGCACGAATCAGTCCACTTGAGATTATAAATTGACCTTATACAGTTTTTCTGGGCTATAAAAGCTCTCTGGGCGTCTGTGGAGTTTCCCCATATGATTATCCCATACCTCAATACCGAACATACATGACTGTGGTAAACCATTAATGCTGTATCTTGATTAGTAATTTTTTTTATCTTGCGAAGTGCATAAACGAATTTGTGATTTTTTTTACAAACAAGATCTACATGAGATTTCCAGTTACAATAATTATCAATATTTATTCCTAGAATTTTTATTTCATTTACTTCTTCAATGATGTTATTATTATATTTTATTGGCAAGTCTATTGTGTCTTTTTTATTTCGTTTGTTATTATAAGTCAGGTATCTCATGAATTTAGTTTTATCGGTATTTATTTCTAAATTATTTTCAATTAACCAGTCATGTATACCCTTTAGAGCTTCATTGGTGACGTTTATTGCCTGATCAATAGTAGCTTCTTTAGTTAAAACAGTGGTATCATCTGCGAATAATACAATGTACTGATCTGTTGATTCTGGTAATTCGTTTATATATGCTAAAAACAATATCGGGGCTAGCACAGTACCTTGTGGTACGCCATATTGATTCGTTAAGTAAGGAGACCTATAGGTTACCTGAGTGTTAGTCTCTGAATTTATTTTTACAATCCATGTGCACTGTTTTCGACCCCTTAAATAACTTTCAAACCAATAGTACGCAGGGCCTCTTATACCGTACTGTTCTAATTTATTTAATAATTTATCATGGCATACCATATCGAATGCTTTGGTCATATCTAGAAATACAGCTATAGGAATTTCTTTTTTGTTAACTGAACTGAGTATTTCTGTCATTAATTTGAAACATGCCAATGTGATACGCGCCGTGTCGCGTTAACGCCGCATAGACATGGGTTTATAGAAATAATTGAATTTAACTTCGTGTTTGGGCGGCGTATACGTTTGCCAGACGTAAACGCTTACACTAACTTATTTACCACATTAGCTAACATAAATATACACAAAAATATGAGCTACCAAAAAGTTTGAACTCAAACTCAAACTCAAAAGCATTTATTTCAATTAAACCATTGACAGGCACTTTTGAATTGTCAAGAAGTCGGTCAGTTACAAATATGAAGCTAGTTGCCCATTCCAAATAGTAGGTTCCTATGGAGAAGAACGGGCAAGAAACTCCACGGACACTCTTTTAAATTAAAATATTGATACAAAATATTGGTTACATCATTCATATTGAAGTTAAACATGTGAGAACGATGCAATACGTCAGAAGCGTCAAAAAGATAACAATTCAAAACTAAAATATTTAAAAATAAGCCGTGGCAGCTAAGACATGACCAGTCCCAACTGACAGCGCCCGTTCACGAACATGACGCATGGATCAGCACCTTTCAGCTCAACCATTTTGAAGGGAGCTAAATGATCCAACACACACGCCACCATCAGCGAGACATCTGAGTGAGCATGACATACTCTCAGCCGCTAGGGCACATTTAACTCAATGAAAGACATAATTACCCGGTAAATGGTAGCTCTATTGTACATAGTACTCAGACCTGTGATATGCAATTATATAATACAAAGGGGATTCGAGTTTATACAATGAAAAAATAGTCTTCCAATCTTCATCAGCTCCAACAGTATTTTCAAATGTTAATAAATTAGTTGTGGTTGTGGAGCTGGACCAGCATTGAGCCAAGCATTTCTATCAGCGATGTAATCCACCAACCTATAATATGCCTGCTTGACAATCTATAATCACAAAAAATCCTTTATTTTCCAGGCTCTAGCCATGAACCAGTCGGCGCAAGCGTTCCTGGGCCCCGAGAACCCCGAGGAGCCGTACCTGGACGGCATCAACTACAACTGCGTGGCGCCGGGCAAGAGGTTCCAGCCCATGTCCAACCTGTCCGGCGGGGAGAAGACGGTGGCCGCGCTGGCGCTGCTGTTCGCGATACATAGGTAACTGGGCTCGCGGTGCTGCCCGAAGTTCTAGGCTAATAGTTTTATTTGAACGCCAGATTTGTCTATTTAAGATCATCATCATCATCTCAGCCGAAAGACGTCCACTGCTGGACATAGGCCTCCTCCAAATGGGGAGGGGGGGGGGGGGGGGTTTGACATAATCGCCACGCTTGGCAGACGGGTTGGCGATCGCATTATGGTTTTAAAAATGCATAGAGAACGCTGCTGCCCATTCTCTAGTACCTTATTTAAGATAAACGTGCACAAAATAACAGCTTAAAAAAAGGGCATGTATTTAATCGAACCTCAAATAATTCCCATTTTGCTTTCCTAAAATAAAATTGAACACTCTAATATAATGAATGTGCCTCTAATAATTCCTAATTCGGGGTCCTAAAATACTGAATAGCCAAGTAACTGCGAGCACTGGAAAAAGCGCTCGCCAGCCGCTGCTGCTTACTTGAAAAGTTTCTATGATATTATTAATTAAAAAAAGTGTCCATCATTAGAAACGTAAAAAGTTTTAGAGGATGAGTTAAATATTTCCCTTTAATAAAGCGTACATTATAAGGTCATTAAATAGTTAAATATTTCCTTTATAAATATCACTAAGGCGTGGTGGGGTTTTCATCAGTTACAATGATTCAACTGCTACACATCTTTATAGATGTGTAGCAGTAGCACGAGTCACAGAGAACAGTTTTCCTAAGCTAATCTGAACCTCCTACCTCTTATTCCAGCTACCAGCCCGCCCCGTTCTTCCTGCTGGACGAGATCGACGCGGCCCTGGACAACACAAACATCGGCAAGGTGGCCTCCTACATCCGCTCCAAGAAAGGCAACCTGCAGACCATCGTCATCTCGCTCAAGGAGGAGTTCTACGGCTGCGCCGACGCGCTGGTCGGGATCTGTTCAGAGGTAAGACCTTATTGCAAAGAGGAAAATCCTCGTAATCACCTAGGGAAGCGGATTAAAGTAGTATTTTCGCATTGATGGCGCTGTTCCTCAGTTGTGAAGACGCTTGCGCGAGGAGGTTGCGCAGTAAAACAAATCTTACCGTAGACAGGTAAAGCAAGACGCACATTACAGCCACATCGGGCCGCAGCGCATCGCATTGCAGTACAAAAAGTATGGTCACCCTCCTGAAGTGTGCGATGATTCATACAAAATGTACGAAAATGATTTAAGATTGTTGCGGTGCTGCCCATTTTTGATAATTAGTGCGAGACGAGATACTACACCACTAGACAACTGTCAGTCATAAAAAACTGAGTTATGGCATCCTTCAGTAACAAACATCTAGAAGTTCAGCAGATTTCCTTCCTCTTGTAAGTACATACCAATAAACTAAAGCGCCGTAATATAGAGCGTTAGAATAGAATACTCTTTATTATGTACACCATAAAAGTTACAGATATAAATGTTTACATTTTACATAGGGTGACACAATAGGCGGTCTTATCGCTAAAAGCGATATTTTACAGACAACCTTTGGATGGATTAAAGGAAGCAGGAGAGACAATACTGCAGGTAGTCAGTGGTGTACCATTAACATATACAATAAATACATACACAAAGCATACACTTATCTAATAAATATATACAATAATACACATGAAACAAGAGCAGGGAACTGTATTATGTAATGATGATGTTTAAGGAGATAGGAAGTGTTTTTTTACCTGAATCTTAAAGCGCAGGCTACACCGCCAGCTAGCGGGCGGGCGGGCTAGGGGGGCGAACATCGTTTCACCTCTTTACATGGTTAGTCGGTAGCTCGCGGTGTGAACCGAAGTATGTAAAGAGGTGATACGATGTTCGCCCGCCTAGCCCGCCCGCCCGCTAGCTGGCGGTGTGGCCTGCGCTTAAAAGTGGACAAAGATTGAGCACGCCTTACCGACACGGGCAAGGCATTCCATAACCGCACTGCTTGAACTGTAAAAGACTTATCATAAAAGCTAGTGGAATGCATCATCTCTAGTCTAGTCTCAAGCATTACTTAAGACTAGTTTCAACCAATCCAATGGCTTGAATCTAGTCTTAAGTAATGCTTGAGTACTGAGTAACGGTCTTTATATACGGGCCTCGGAAAACTGATTTTCGAGAGGGGTTTTTGACTGCACATACTTAAAACATAAATTTCCTAAGTGATTGCGCCATTTATGTACACCATTCTAAACATCATCTCCCTTGTTCCAGCCGGCAGACTGCCTGGTGAGCGACGTGATGACCCTCAGCCTGGAGTCGTACCCCGACTAACTAAAAATATTACATTTTAATAATGAACATATTTTTATATTGATGATTTACTTCATTCCTCGTTGTCACACTTGTGTTGATTCGTCGCTATGTTTAGCGTTTTTAATTATTATATTAATTTTAAGCTTAATATTTTGTTTTATTGAATACTAGCTGCGCCCCGCGGTTTCACCCGCGTAAGTCGATCCCGTGGGAATATCGGGAGAAAAAGTAGCCTATATCTTAATTCAGGGTGTCAGATACCTCCATACAAAATTTTATCAAAATTTGTCCAGCCGTTTGAGCCTGAAGAAGTAACAAACACACACACACACAGTCACAAACTTTCGCCTTTATAATATTATTATATTATATTATACAGGGTTACTGGTAATTCGACGTATATCCGGCAGGGGCTGATAAGAGGGCCAAAATGCAACAAATTGAACCCCCCATATGTATGCCCGAAATTCAATAGTTTTCGAGATATTAGAATTTTAAGGGTTTTTCGATATTTACCCAAAATTTGACATTTCATTCCAAATTAAAAAAAAAACTACATATTTGAATGGGTACCATTAAAAATGATGTTGTAGCTGGCACTTCAATTAAGCTATGGACATAATTAAACTTACTTAATTTAACAAAATAATGAAAATAATGAGCGATATAAGAATAATATCTTACCAATATTTTCATTTTACGCTTCAAAAATGTTGTCTCGTCACAAAAATTTATATGACATTAATCGTACAAATAACTAAAACAACTTGTTTATCCTGTAAGCTTTCCAGAAAGGTATAAAAGTCAATTTTAAAATATATAATTCGTGGCATGGCATGTGTTTGAACCGGCGCGGGGAGAGAAATTATCTGTGTTTTTAGTTTATGATCCTCGCTAAAACAACCGATTTTCCTGGCGAAATTCTTCGCGATGGGGCGGGGTGTGAGGGCGGGGTGTGCGGGCGGGGGAGTACACGGCGTCTGCTGCGCTCGCGTCGCCTTCCTTAGTAAGTTTTGACATGTACTCTGTGGTTTTGACTCTCCGCCGCGCAAGCACGTGTGTTGTTATCTTGCTACCAATCTCTCATCCCGTTAATTTGTTATCGATCATTATTGTTAATTCTTGTTTCTCTTGTTATTCTTTTTGATATCATTGTTATTTCGGATAACATGGCTTCGTATCCTAATAACGAATACGCAGACATAATGTTTTGTTATGGTTTTGCCGATGGAAACGCGGCTGCGGCTCGGCGAGAATACCAACGCCGCTTTCCCGATCGTCGACTTCCCCACGTTACTGTTTTCGGGAGCACCTATCGACGATTGTCTGAAACTGGCAGTGTTCAAAGAGCACAATTCAACGCTGGCAGACCTCGACGGTACACGGCTGACGAAGAGGACACCATTCTTCAGTGTTTTATTGATGACCCAAACATCTCAACGAACATTGTTGCAAGACAGCTCGGTATGTCCCAGTGGAAAGTGTGGTCGGTAGTACATCTATCAGGTAGACACCCGTACCATTATCAACCTGTTCAAACATTGCACGAGGGAGATCCTGCCAGGCGACTCGAATTTTCTCGGTTTATGTTAAACGCTGACGCTGACCAGGAACATTTCCTAAGAAATATTTTGTGGACTGACGAGTCAAAGTTTGACCGGGATGGAATAACGAATTACCATAACTTACATTTTTGGGCACCTAAAGCAGGCAGGAATCCAAAAAAACTAAAAGAAACTGCGTCGCAAATGAGATTTTCCCTGAACGTATGGATGGGTGTCGTTGATAATTATTTGGTGGGCCCTCATTTCTTGCCCCAAAATTTGAACGGCGAAAATTACGAGGAGTTTTTGAGAAACAACCTAGACGATTTGTTGGCGGATGTTCCCGAAGAAATAAAAAACAACCTCATGTTTCAACATGATGGTTGCCCAGCACATTACCGGATTACTGTCCGACAGTGGCTAGACGAGAGATATCCAAACCGATGGATTGGGAGGGGAGGGCCAATTCCGTGGCCAGCACGAAGCCCTGATATCACACCACTTGATTTTTACGTTTGGGGTCATATGAAGACATTAGTTTATGTGACCCCAATAAATTCAGTCGAAGAACTTCGACAGCGAATAATAAACGCGGCGCAACAGATGAGAACAACGTTCACATCAAGAGTGACGAAAACCGAAGTTAGGAAGAGAATTCGAACCTGCATTCGTAATCGAGGGGCTCATTTTGAACAAGATGTGTAAAATATGTAATAAAATTTGATGTACATTTTTTTATGCATTTTATTTCATACAAATACAAATTACCATTTCTCTCCCCGCGCCGATTCAAACACATGCCTTGGCACGAATTATGTATTTTAAAATTGACTTTTATAGCTTTCTGGAAAGCTACAGAATAAGCAAGTTGTTTTAGTTATTTGTACGATTAATGTCATATAAATTTTTGTGACGAGACAACATTTTTGAAGCGTAAAATGAAAATATTGGTAAGATATTATTCTTACATCGCTCATTATTTTCATTATTTTGTTAAATTAAGTAGTTTTAATTATGTCCATAGCTTTTTTGAAGTGCCAGCTACAACATCATTTTTAATGGTACCCATTCAAATATGTAGTTTTTTTTTAATTTGGAATGAAATGTCAAATTTTGGGTAAATATCGAAAAACCCTTAAAATTCTAATATCTCGAAAACTATTGAATTTCGGCCATACATATGGGGGGTTCAATTTGTTGCATTTTGGCCCCCTTATCAGCCCCTGACGGATATACGTCGAATTACCAGTAACCCTGTATATTAATATAGTGTGATACCTTAAATCTCGTTTCCCAGTTCGGCGACGACAATCTGGTCAAATTCAGTGCTCTGAAAATACAGACGTGTCATTTCACTGCCAAAAGGAGCCAGTTTCTTTTATCTCCCAACTAGGTGCATCTGTATCAGTTCCCGACCGCCTGGAGCATTTGGGCATGGCGTTGACGTTTATCGCAACTTCGGCTGAACCATCGAGTCAAAAGCACAGACCAAGAAGTTGGGCATTCTAAATAAGGTGAAGCGAAACTTCACACCTGGACAGCTTCTAAGTTTGTACAAAGGTCAGGTCCGTTCCTGTATCCTCTTCTGAACCAGCCCATTTGGCGCGAAAATGGGTCCGCGCCACTGCTACGAACTGAATCAGTCGGTCTGAACCAGATCGATAGCGAATCCGGCATAATTGACATCGGCCTGATTCAGGTCAATCGGCAAATGAGAGGGGAGTATTGCAGCCACTTATGGCATGGCTCAGAAAAATACCAGGTTGCTGCACTAGACTGGGTGGAACGCAGAGCAAAAAGGCTTATAGGCGACGAGGCTCTGGGCGCTAGGCTTCAGCCTGGCTCATCGGCGTAATGTTGCTTGCCTATCGGTCTTCTACAGACTACTTCGGAGAGTGTGCGCTGGAGCTCCACAACCAGATCACACCATCGTCCTTTTACTACCGGACTACCAAACGTACTGCATCTGCAGGGTACACTTGGTTGATATCCCGACCAGTCGTACTCAGCGCTTCTCCTCCACATTTATTAAGCGCACAGTCAAAGTTTGGAACTCTACCAGCGTCTGTCTTCCCTTCCACATATAAAAAGTCTGTTAATTATTTTTAAAAGAGTAACCGTGGAGTTTCTTGCCGGCTCTTCTCCATAGGAAACGACTAATTGGCACCTAGCTTCTGACGTTTCATGCGTGCCCATGTTGGTTTATGTGAAATGAAATATTTTACAGTTTCGTAATAAATGACGTCACATCATTACCGCGACGGAAACGGACGTTTGAACTGTAGTAGAAAATTGTTGGAGCTTTATAATTTTGAGCTACAAGGTACCTATAGTTGAATTTAACTTTTAATACTTTCCTTGGGTTTTTTCTTACCATCTTTTAAAAAAAAGTTGTCAGTCATGGGGACTGCCGACAAAAGTGAAAACTTAAAACATAGGAATAACATAAAATATTATGTTTATATGCATGTACTTACACAAGTCGCTGCGCGTCGTCAGTCTAGCGCAACACGTTACGAGACGCAGTCAGCATGTCGGTGACGCCAACCCATAAGTTTTGCTACCAAAAATCGCACACGCGACTAAAGAAGTATTCACTTAGACAAGTCGCTGCGCGTCGTCAGTTTAGCGCAACACGTTCTTAAAGTCTATTTTCGGGCTACAATCAATTTAAAAAGTAGGATAGGTCAAGAAAGGTAGATTTAAACAAAACATTTCAATATGGAGCTCTTTTATTTACAATAAAATATCTTTATATTACAATTCTTATGCTACGCTATCGCTAGATGTCATAATTTACTTATCAAGTGCCAGCACGCGTTATCACTGCACCTGCCGGTCGCACTCACTTCCCTCACAATCAACAGCCTTCAACTGGCCGACCAAGTTCATTAGACAACTGTCTCGCTAATGACGTTATCCGCAAATATTTCGGGTACGGATACGATACTCAGGTCGAGATCTATATGTGTTACTTAGCATGTACTGAGCGTTATTCCTGTCACTGTCGCACAACTGTTAAACTACAAGTGCAAGACAACGACGGAAACAAGTCAAAGCACGAGCTAAATAACGTTTATAGACTTCGGCTTAAAGATCGCGGGATCTGAGATGGTGAGTGGGCTTTATTCCACCCAGTTATCTAAATTCTTTGGTCGGCTTATACATCCTGAGATTCCAGAACTTGTTTGTATCATAAATTTAGCCCACAAGATACATATTTGTATGCAACACGATATTTATTACAAAATCGTTTTCTTGACCATTCGTTACGGCCAGCACATGGCGTTTTTTGACAACTGTTTGACGCGCCATCGACGCACGTACATCGCTGCAAGGTACTTCCGGCGCCGCGGACAAAATCGGAACTAACGCCGCCATCTTGTTTTGTCGATACAATTTTTAAGAAAATTCCACAAATGTTTACCATCAACTTTCCCCTGTAAATGTCATTCAGGCGCCAACACATGCGTGTAGTACTTTATTCGCGCTGCAAACGCAAAGTCAAGTTAAGCAAGGCAGAAAACGCGGCGTCGACGCACGTTATATAAAAAACGCCGTACGTATTGGCCCGCACAGTATTTTAGCTCACGAAGTGACGCGCGCTTTACTTGTGGTAACCAAGTATACAAACACACTGTGAATGTGTGTGTAAGCGCAGGAGTTCTCGGTACCGTCCGAGACAATAGCGAAGTTGGGAGTGTGTACGTGTATGCGTGTGAGCGCGCGTGTTTGTTATGACTGTGCTGACGCTACTCGTCTTCACGCACACCTTCACAGCGTGTTTGTACACTTGAGTTACACAAGTGCGCGTCGCTTCGTTAGATAATAAAGCCACCGGCACATTACTGTGTCGTGTTGTGTCGTGACGTGGGAGAACCAATCAAACGAATCTGTTCAGGACTACGTCAAATCACACCGAGTCTTGATTGGCTAACACTGCGTCAGAAGGCGACACGACACGCCACGACACGTAAGTATGTTTCCGCCTTAATACTGTACCATTCTACTTCTGTCATCGACCACCCTTTATGGCTGTTGATAACCACAATTCAAACCTGTCAACCAGACAAGTCAACAACAAAAATAATTTAACACAAAACATATGATCTAGCTACAACTGTTCTACTTATAACTCACGCCGTTACCCTATGAGGTGAATAGAATTCCTTGTTTAATATAAGGTACTTTAGCACGAGATTTGCACGTAATATTTGGGAGGATAAAGGTCTTAAAATACTTTTATTTATATCTTTATAATGCATCTTGAACCTTTTGTAAGAACCGCACCAAAGCGGTGACCAGTGAATAAGTATAACTGGACAGAGTCCAGATATAGAGCAGTACAATCGAATAAAATAAGGATATTGTGGAGGAATTCATATTTGGATAAACCAACGTATTTAAGAATCGATAAATGCTCTCTTTTTTAGAACGATCTTAGAAGGGTTATTATTAGCACGAGTCATTCCCGATGGTAAATATGGAGTACAAGTTTTAGAAAAAAATGGCTTTGCAGAGTGTCCTTTTCTAAAGCGCGATGTTTATATTAACCTATGGGTATTACACGATTCGTTAGGAATCAGGAAGATAAGCGAATTGAATAACCATAATGTATTCATAGTAGGGTCCAGTTTTCAATCGTCAGATATTTATAATAAACAAAATTATTCCTCAGATATAAGTTATCTGAAGATTGAAAAATCGGGCCTTAATTTAGTTTGTAGATTCTTTGAGAGTCATATGGGTAGTCAGAAGCCCGAAAGTAATTGGGTTGTGGAGGTCAGTTAGGCAGTCGCTCTATGTAAAATACTGGTGTTCAGATGCCTCCGATTAGACTGGAAGCAGACTCCAACATCGTTGGGGAAACAGCAGACAGATGATGGGCGTGTGTTAACTGTTGTTAGCGGCGGTTAGTTGCGTTGCGTGAGGCGTGTTCAGCACGGATTGTCCACTTAGTTGGAGTGTTGGGCAGCAGGGTCGACGTGTCCAGCTGTGTAGTGACGCAGCAGGTGCGCGCTAGTCGGGCGAGCGCGGCGGGTCGGTGCTGAAGTAGGGCGCGGCGTGCGGCTGCAGCAGCGTGCGGCACACGGCGCACACGCGCGCCGCCGCGCCGCGCGGGCCCGCCGGCACCGCGTGCGACGCGCACGCCGCGCAGAAGATGCGCCCGCAGTGCCGGCAGTGGATCTGTGGGGGGGGACTATGTAGAGCGCGGTACATGATACATTTATTTTTTAAATATCGCGGCATTATGCTGAGATAGGGGCCTTTTTGGCATCGCACAAGTTTTCTACATGTGTCGGTTGCTCAATTCTTTACAATGTATTTTCTGTAGTTTTGAAGAGTTCGCCTCGATTTAACCACGCGTTCGACGCATCTTTGTCGACATTTAATTGGCATTGTGAAGTGTCTATGGTACATCATTGTAGTTGCTAGGATACTGTTATTCCTTGATGTTGTTACTTACAATAAAATACTGTGTCTGTCTTAACCGAAATAATGTATTTCTTTATTTTATAATCTACAACATTTAACATGGTAGCAGCCAACCTACCCAAAAATGTCGAGCACTAAAATTTTACTTCTAACTAGAGAGAACTATGACACTTGGGTGATACAGGCTGAAGCTGTTCTCGTGCGAAACAAATTATGGAAATACATCGAGACTGATACTGCAGTGGTTGATAAAGAAGGCGATATCTGAACTCATACTTATAATCGCTCTCATGCTTATAAAAGCATTATGGGAAAAATTGAAAGACACGTACGCCAGGGACCTGCGCGAAAGGCATCCCTATTAAAGCAACTGATCCTAACTAAATTAGAGGGCCACGATCTAAGAACTCATCTAAACAAGTTCATGGATATAGTTGACAAATTGGCAGACATGGACGTAGGTATTAATGAGGACTTGTTAACAATTATGATGTTGTACAGTCTCTCAAATGAATTTGAGAACTTCAGAGTCGCTATAGAATCACGAGACACTCTTCCGAAGCCAGACGAGCTTAAAACTAAAATAATAGAAGAATTTGAAGCATGTCATAGCCAAAACATGACTAATAACGACGAACCTGAATCCTCTTTCCAAGAAGAAGCCTTATACACGTCCTGTAAAATTTGCAAACGTAGTGGTACTCGTAATATCTTCAAACGCAAGACTCACAAAATTTGTACCAATTGCTGGAAGAAAAACAATGAGAAGCCTAATAAACATACTAACGGTTCTCATAAGAACAATTTTGCTATGCAGTGCCTCCTTACACATAACGAAAAATCTGAAAACTGCATTTGGGTTTTGGATAGCGGTTGTACGTCTCACCCCAACTAGCAAAATATGTGCTTATAACTGTCTAGAAGACTATTTTTTTAACGCTTATACGATACTTGTAGTTTGCTACAACCCTGGATTTGGGCGCAGATATAGGAGCATTTTGTTTTATAGCAATCGTATAATCAATTTACAGAATGTAATTAATTCCTATAATGTACTTGTAATAGCATTAGAGAAGTATAATGAGTCCTATAATTATAGGCACACAACATTTATAAGTATGATAACTTTTATAAGCGTCTGATACAAGCTCCTTACCTAACAAATCTTGTTTATAATGTGCTAGTAATGTACTCGGTTGTTGGTTATAAGTGTATTTTCCAAAACTTCATTTTTGTTATTTGTTTGCTCCGTGAGTGATCATTGAAATTAAAAACGTTATTAAATACTAATACTATAGTATATTACTATTTATGGTAGTATAGTATGTGGGAATGTGAATATAGGGTGCGAAATCATTGGGAAGTAATATTCAATGTTAAAATAAACTATGTTTACATTATTTTTTTAAAGCACCTCCAAAAATTGAACGTTACACAATTGTTTTAATAAATTTATAACAATCGAATTTATCTAATATTCGACATATTTAAAAAATATTTTGACTGAGAGCGTGTTAAGACTATTATAAGCATAATAGCACTTATTTCAGTTTTAATAAGAACTATTCGCCTCCATGTTATTATAAAGTAGGGTTCCCTATTGAATAATTAAAAATACTGCATGCTTACTAATATTGAATTTGTTTTACGAGTTATATTTTTGTGATGGTTGTAATTCTTAATGTTTATCTAAATTGATAATACGTACGTACGATAATTTTATACTAATAATAGCTTGGTTTACTAGTTTTTAAGCTTATTGCTCTCATAGCGCTCTAATTTTATGCTTTCAACTTTTAAAATAATTCTGATCAAGACTATATTATTACGATCTTATTAAGGTCTTGCCTAAGTATCTCAATAAATCTTATACACTCACTAAATGCTACTACAGGAGAAAACATTTTTCAAACACTATCCCCCTTATTCCAAAACAAGGGTTATCTTCAGACCCAGGTTTAAAACATGGAGCCATTATTGAGTTTCGAACTTTATTCCGACTATGGTAAAGTTCCTAAACACAAAACTGACAACTTAGTACCGAATTAAGTTTTCAGTTTTGTATAAAGAACGGTATTTCAATCACAGTTACGTTCTTATTACAAAAACTAGCTCCATGGTTTAAGCCATGTCAAAATATAAATCTTGTTTTGTAATAAGGCGGTATTAGTCTTGCTACATGCACTTATGTCCTACAACTGTCTAATAACTTAATCTTGTAGTGAATTATAAACCTTAGTTACAAGATCAAGTGATCTTAAGTATTACAAGACTTAAAACTTAATTCTGTAGTGTACTATAAACCTTAGTTATAAGAACAATTGATCTTGAGTATATCAAAGCTTGTAGAATGCTTTTATAAGAATGGAAGTCTTTACCAGTGCTAGTATAAGAGTTTTATTAGTCTTGGCAGTCCTATAATTTTTATTATAGGACGTTTTTGCTAGTTGGGACATGACTTATCAACGAGACTTATTTAAGACTATAGAAAGAACATCCGGAAAACTGAACTTTGCAAGTAAAGAACAAACTGCAGAGATTAAAGGAAAAGGTACAGTCTCCTTTGTAACAAAAAACAACATGGTTTGTATGGTAATGGCATAGCCCTTACACAGCTAACAAACACTCTGTATGTACCTAATCTGTGCACTAACTTGCTGTCTGTCAGTAAGATGACAGATGCTGGCTGTTCTGTCCTCTTCACAAACATTAAAGCGACGGTTAATAATCCAAAAGATGGAATAACTCTCACCGCATTTAAACAAGGAGATGGTCTTTATTACATCAAACCAAATAAACACGAGCGCAACAATTTAGCCAATCATAATGATGACACTGATTCGATTCCAATTGCTAAAAATAAAGTGAATTCATCAAACATCTACGACTAATAAATTCTGATTTCCAACAGAGTGAAGCGGATCCATGCTCAGAGGACAATCTAGTCTTTATTGGTATTTCTGTTGACGACGGACTTGTAGCATATAATACAACCGGAGCAAGAGACGAATTTATCAAGGAATTGAAAACAAGGTTTAAGATAACTACGAAACCTGCGTCATACTTCCTTGGAATGGAAATTAATGTCCGTAAGGACAAGAGCATTTCACTATGTCAAAAGGCCTATACAAAGAAAGTGTTAGAAAAATATAGAATGTCCAATTGCAAACCAGCACCAACGCCAATCATCAAAGAAAATGAGACGGCAGATGAAGGAGATGTCAATGCGAATTTCCCATACAGACAGGCTGTGGGTGCCTTGGCATATTTATCAGTAGGTACAGGGCCTGATATTTCATATGCTCTGGGTGTTGCATCTCGAAACCTCGGAGCACCTACTAAGAAAGATATCATGCTGGTAAAACGAATCTTCCGGTACTTGAAAGGGACCCAACAAAATGGGCTAACGTATACGGAAAAGTCGCCTCCACGCTTAGTCTGCTACAGCGACGCAGATCATGCAGGAGACCAAACTACTGGAAGGTCGACATCTGGAATGGTGTGCTTATTCTCTGGACCTGTTATTAGCTGGAGAAGCCAGAAGCAAACGACAGTCTCCATCTCCTCGACTGAAGCGGAGATTATAGCAGCAAGCGAATCTGCACAAGAGATATTATGGTTGAATCGCCTTATTAACAATTTGATTAAAATTGAGAAACCAATTCTGAACCTGGACAATGAATCGGCTGTAAAACTTGCGCACAACCCAAAGTATGAATATCACAAGCGCACCAAACACAGCTGAAGCATTTTTTTGTTAGAGAATGTGTTAGCAACGGAGACTTCGACGTAACGCATGTTCCTTCAGAAATCAGAAATCATTTATTTTGCAAAGACTGTGGGTACAAAATAAGGTGTTCACATTTTAACAAATAGCTCTTCCACATTCTACCTTACGGCATGCAAAGGTAATAAGTAGGTATATAAGTTTCTAGATCCACTCAGTTGAACAAAAAACAAAAGTATATAAACAAAGTACAGTGGATGGATGGAACAAATATCATTCATGCATGAATACAATAAATAAAACAATAATCTAATTCTAAAAATAATAATAAACAAAAAAAAATTATTACATTTGCACCAAAATTAATAGATTACTTATTATAACATTATAAACTCTTATCAGTCAAAAAATCATGTACTGAATAATAGCATTTATTAATTAATAATGATGTTAGCCTCTTCTTAAATATACTTAATGACTGATCTTTAATAGTATGGGGAATTTTATTATATATGACGGGCCCCATTGACAAAATACTTTGTCTCAATAATGCTGTTTTGTGCATACCTGTGTACATTAGATTTTTATATTGTGATCTAACAGATCTTGGCCGTGTTCGTATATCTTCCATTAGGGTAAATAGGTGTCTATTAGTTCTAACAAATATTGCAACTTCAAGTATATACAAAGATGGAAAGGTGAGTAATTTAAGAGACTTGAACACAGGTTCACAGCAACAGGACTTCGGAGCAACAGTTGGCTGATATGTTAACTAAACCACTGTTCGGCCCCAGGCTCCATAATTTAAGTTCAGCATTGGGATTAAAGAATATATCACCATAATATTATTCTAAAAAGTTCAGAGGATGTGAAGTATCTATGGTACATCATTGTAGTTGCTAGGATACTGTTATTCCTTGATGTTGTCACTTATAATAAAATACTGTGTCTGAGTCTTAACCGAAAGAATGTATTTCTTTATTTTATAATCAACAACATTTAACAGGCATAAATCTTGGCCACGTCTCCTGTAGACTTCTGGGTCCACTCTTGACATTTGGTTATAACTTTCTCGTATTTTTGTTCTGTAGTATCTTTTAAAGTAAATAATAATAAACAAATAAATTTAGTTCAAGTAAATAATTAATTACGAGGTATAAAGTGTTGGTTGTGTGCTATTAGTTTGGGCTTGCCTGGCTGTCTGTGATTTGCCTGTTGTCAAAATTTAAGATATCTTCGAGTCCTCTGCCTCCTTCTTTTTTTCTCGGTGATGTTAACCTTTGTAAACAAGATCTTGGGTGATGTTTGCGAAATTTTGTCATTGTAAGTAGTGTTGATTTTCTGTTGTAAGTTTCTCAGGTCCATCTTGGGCCAGTTTATTATCTCTAATAATTACAGTGAACAAAGCACAGGCATAGCATAGGTGTTGATTGCTTTAATAGTGTTTCGTAAATAACGCTGTGTTTTTAGTATTGTATTAAATCGGTGTTGAAATTGTTGTTTGTTTAGTATCTTTGTAGTGTATCTGATGGGATTGTTACCTAATCAAAAGTCATTTATTAAAACTAGGCTGTGAATCAGCACTTTTCGAATGTCAAAATTACATGAGACAGTCCCCCGAAACGCCCACCCTTCACCACTTCCTGGTGCTTTGGCTGGGAAGAAGTGGCGCAACAAACTCCCCTGCAGCACAATTCTAGTTCACCCAATGGCTCTATTCGTTCTGTACCTAAGGTGTGTTGGTGTTGGTAAGTCTTTTCTGCTTTAACTGAATTTATTTTGGATTTATCTATGCCGATTTCCATTTTAATGTCATTTGTGAATATTTCTGTTTAGTTAGCTAGCACATAAAGTTAACTCTCGGTTTCTGCACATAGCTTAATATCATCCCTATACAGAGAATGACTTAAAACGCCTTTCTGTGGCTCAGTCTGTCGGCCAGTAACTGTAGAATTTAAAGAGATTCCTAATAAGGTAGCGTTAATATCTTAGATAGGGATTTAAACAAGGCAAAACCACAATGGGCTGAGCGCATCTCCCTGGAAGATTCCTATTTATGTATTTTAATTGGGCTGGTATCTATTGTTTCGGTTAGGGTTGCGAGTCTTAGTACTGTACACCAAGTTGTCATCAAGGTCTTCAAAAATGTAACTATTGTTGGGTGTATTTTTTTGTAAACTAATACCAGGACTGACGCACTCCGCAGTTTAGGTTTAAAACTACGAGTACGTGCGGCGGCCGGTCCGGACCGGTCAATCCGTCGGTTGCCGCGCGCTGCTTACTTCGTAGGTACTTAATTCTCGCGCTTCCGATTTCTCGCGTTACAAAAATGAAACCAAAAAAAAATGTATAGCGTTTGGTTGCTTAAATAATGACAGTGATCGAAGCCTGACGTTTCACATACTACCGAAGGATATTGAAAGGTGAGATGTTTTATACACAATAGGTAGGCAATTTGCATTTATATCTAGGTACTTTTGGGCCTTTAGGTGACTCAGATCATTACACTAGAAATCCTCTGATATTTTTCTTACAAAAATTGATCAAGATAAGCCGACTGTACAAATAAATGAAGAGTCCTGCTTACCTTCTTCTTATTACTAGGCAGATGCGTGTGGCAGGCGGGACAGTCGTGCACGTCGTCCTCGTGCTGCCACCGCACCTCCGTGTCCGCCTCGCGGATGCGCTGCAGCTGCACCTGGACCGTACACAACATACTTCTAGCTTTTACCTTATGTCAATGAGTATAAGAGAGAGAGAGAAATAGAAAGAGAAGGAGAGGGATGCGGAGAGAGAAAGGGAAAGGGAGATGGAGGGAGAGAGAGGGGAGGGAGAGAGAGGGGAGGGAGAGAGAGGGGAGGGAGAGAGAGGGGAGAGAAAGAGAGGGGAGAGAAAGAGAGGGGAGAGAAAGAGAGGGGGTGAGGGAGAAAGAGAGGGGTAGAGGGAGCGAGAAAGAGGGAAAGAGAGAGGGAAAGAGAAAGAGGGAAAGAGAAAGAGGGAGAAAGAGAGGGAGAGAGAGGGGCAGAGAAAGAGAGGGAGAGGGGGGGGAGAAAGAGAGGGAGAAAGGGAGAGAGATTTTAGTTTATTTTGTCTGAATGTCCACTGTGAAAATGGAATGATATGAAAGAAAAGGGAGTGAATGATATCGTGACGGTAAACGGGAGAACGGAAGCAACTTGCAGCTTTTCCTACTGGGTCTCCTCTCCTCTGAGTCGCGGAGATAAGAAGAGAATGACATTTTACACAATAAAATAATACTGCAGCCGCTTCTTGTAGGTATAGTGTGACGTCGTACCTGCAGCGACTGAGACAGTCTGACAAAGTCCTGCTGCACCTTCTCGCTGTTGTCCAGCTCCTGCTGCAGCACGGACACGCGCGAGCGCACCTCGTGCAGCGAGTTCTGCAGCCGCTTCTTGTCTTCGAGAAGGTTCTCGATCATGTCGTTAGAGTGACGAAGCTTGTCGCCCAACTCTTTCATCTGTTCGTGTTCCGTTTGTAGTCGGTCTACTTCATCCCTACGAAAGGAAAAATAAATTAAAAATTGTTATTAGTCGACCCTTGAACCTTTTGGTGATATTTAGAACCTCGGCATATTATACGATGGAAATGGTGACGTTCAAAAAGGTCGCGTAAGCGAAGTACAATAAAAGTGCCAAACACAGTTACAGTAGTACCCAACTGATATGGCTTACCGATGCCTGCGCAGAAAGTGAATTTTAAAAGTGCGGGAAATGCTATTGACCAATCGGCACGCACCGCGGTTCTTTTTCCTGTACCGCTATTGGTCGGCAGCTGCCACCATGTTATCGCGCGCCGCGTGGCATGTTTGTCAGCCACCATACTTCTGAGCGAGTGCACGCTAACAGCTCCAGTGTATTATGAACCTTATAATAGTGACCTAAGGTTGATTGTAAGTTTTAAGCATTCTTTCGTTAATCTTCGGGCCCATACTTTCTTTTCTGTGCGAACGAAGATTCACGACGCACCTTATCAATTGGGTACCACTGTACATCTATCGACATATAAATATCGAGTTGAATGTAACTCAGCGCAAATGTAACAAAGGGCAAAACTTTGTAAACTTTTTCGGAAGGTTACCAGAGGTCGGAATTAGGTAGAGTTATTTATGTACTTGCATCGAAATGTTGATATTAATATGGATCTTCCCGGGATTTCTAATAGACAATCCCGTGTGACCAACAATATTACAAATAAAAAAGGTAATTAGAAAGTTTGAACGCGGAAGAAAGAGACAAAATCTAGTACATTTCGTTGAGCGGGGAGTGCTCCACCTTTCCGCTATTGTTTTTTTTTTGTTCTTACAAGCTATGTTGTGCGGATGTGTCAACATTGCGCGTGTGCGCATTGGAATTTTGCAACTTCGGACATCCGATGTCGTTGATGTAAATTTGGCAACGTCGCGCGTGCAGTGGTAAGACCACAGGATTTTTCTGCTCTTCAATATTAATCCCGGGATTCGGGGCATATCCACTTTATTCTTTCGTTGTATGAAATTAGCATAAATAACTCTACCTAATTCCGACCTCTGGTGATTACACAGCCATTTGTTTCATAATTTTGTGTCTGGTGAACTAGTTGTGCACAGCGGTTGCATATAAATGAAGGCAGGGAGTGTCTACACTAGAACATGGTTTTTAAATTGAGATTGAGGATTGGATTGGGATTATTTTTGATTGAGGTTGTGATTTTGGGACTAAAGGTGTGTGAGTTGCGACAAGAATCCAAATTAATTGGTTTAACGATAGTACCTGAATGATAGAGCTGAGGTACACACTTTTTTAAAATAGATTTTTAGATGGTTGTCCATATTATAGTCTGTTCAAAAAGTATCTGAATTAAATGTAAACAAATTGATCAGAAAATGTACCTGTGGATGTCAATTTGTAGTGCACTTACAAATTGAGTGCTTTTGAAAAAGTAGTGAGATATAAAGTTGAATTTGACTTTTAAATACAGATGAATATGTTACTAGAAATAGGGATATAATTATTCGTCTGTATTTATAAGATTTACGGCCGAACCCAATAACCTATATATCACCAGTTTCGGCCTACTGGAGATATGAAATATATCTATCGATGGTTTTAACGTCCCAATAATCTAGGAATCATACCGACCCACGCTATCTACTGATGGGAGGGTGTATCGCCTACAACAGATATCTCTTTGTATGACAGGACAGTACTACAGATGGCAGATTTGGCTATTCCCCGAATTGCAGGGATAAACGTAAAGTAGCCAAGCTAAAATGAACTCTTTAGTACTTGCAATAATGATCACAGATGTTTTTTTTTATTTAAAGTATTAAAAAAAAAAAAAAAACAAATATCTCGAAAACGGTGCGCCCTAGGCAAAAAATAACAGAAATTTAACCCCCCCCCCCCTTACTAACACCCCCCGTGCAAGCACCATTCCGACATGAATATAAGTTAAAAAAAAAAAAAACATTAATGCGCTAAGGTAGCCCGCGACATTCAAATTTTATTACGTTTTTTGCAATTTGCAGGTCAGTAACAGGTTGTATTTTGATTCGCGGCCATAACAAATATGGCTCTACAGAATTATTTCTTAATCCAGTAACTTATTTAGAAGTAAGAAACAAAGAAGTTTTAATATAACCCTAATTACACATGTTGTTTTTTAAAGTGATGTTGGTTGTAATGGAACGCACGGGCGAGCGAAGTAGTAGAGAAACCTACTTATTGTTTTCGTTAGATAGATAGCCTTTATCAATGATTGTGAGACGCCATCCGAGCATAGATATAATTATGCTGTCTATCATCAATAGCGATCTGTCTTTAACTGAAAATAAGTTATTGGGTTCGGCCGTTAGTGAGTGATTGTCTATGAATTGTATAAGTAGGTACCTATTCCAGAACATGGTTTGTTTACATTTGCATCAGATACTTTTGGAACAGACTATGGCAGGTTTCCGTCAATAAAGGCACTACGTTACCTGGCCTGCTTGAGCTGCGCGCGTAGGTTGTTGAGCTCGGCCTCCTGGCTGTGGAACAGGCTGCCTTGCTCCAGCAGCTGGGCTCGCAGCTCTCTCTCTGCATCCGCAGCTTCTTCTCTGCCTATCTGACAGAATATTAGCTGTTCGCGGAGTCGGAGAGTGTGCTCTTGGAGTTCCTGGGAACAGAAACAAACTTGGGTGTAAAATATCTAAAATACGTATATCTTGGATTTATGAAATTCGATAGATGCTATGGACTAACGGATACTATCATTCAAAACTGGAATTCAAGGGGTTGGAAAAAAAACCTGGTATTCAACTCAACATCCCACATAATCAAAATCATACCCAAACCCACTTATTACAAAACAAGGTTTATTTTCAGACCCAGGTTTAAAACATGGAGCCATTATTGAATTTCGAACTTTATTCCGACTATGGTAAAGTTCCTAAACACAAAACTGACAACTTAGTACCGAACTAAGTTTTCAGTTTTGTATAAAGAACGGTATTTCAATGACTGTTACGTTCTTATTACAAAAACTGGCTCCATGGTTTAAGCCATGTCAAAATATAAATCTTGTTTTGTAATAAGACGGAAAGCGTTTATTACAATTAAACTATGCCGTGGCAGCTAATTAAAATAATTATTGTTAAAATCCGATACAGGTTCAGCGACCATCACTTGAATGATGTAATAAGACGGAGATATATGCCAGTGACCTTGAGTGGTTGCTTGCGTGTTCTGTACTGAGCTCACGCAACGCGTCGTACGTTCAGCCAGTAATAGGACTCGCCAATCAAGGAGCGCTGTCCCCAATTTGACGCATTATTAATTTATTATACACAAAACAAAAGGTATTTTAATAAAACACGTATACTGAAAGATCAATAAGTAAATTATCTTTAAATTGGTGAAGGTTTCAGAAAAATACGCTTGGTAGATTTTGCGCCATTCTCAGTTTTTTATCCGCGTTAGAAATAAATTTACACATTTATTTCACTGTGTAGTGTAAACATAATCTAAAATATTCACATTAAGTTATTGAGAAAATGCTCTAATTTAACGTATATTTTTTTCAAATCATTAACACTATTCGTTTAGACGTGATCTTATTAAGTATAAAATCATTAAAAGTCGGTTATCGTCGCCTTAATAACCGTACCGACTATTTCTGTTACGTGCTTGTAAATATATTTTTATAATAATGCACGTGTCTGTGACATTAAAACAATATTTCGTTATTTATTTTTCCGTATGTAAGTGCGCAGTTATGTAAGTTTGAAATATTAAAATTATTACAATTGAACGTGTACTCACCTCTACGTTATCGGGTAAGTCTATGATTTCGTTCTGCATCTCGGCTGCTCTCTTTGTATACTGGCCTATCAGCATCGCGTTATCTCTTTCTAAACTGTAAGTAAAAAACATTAATGAATGATGATTACGCACATATAGATGGGAGACATAGTTTCAACCGGACCAACATGTTTTGTCTCATTAGGCGTACAAAATGTTAAAATTTTAATAAAACAAGTGTTATGGACCGAACTGATCCTGAATTCGATTTCCAGCCAGTGTTATTGGGTTTTTCAGTTGGAATTTCTCTGTAACCGCCAGGGGTACGGATGTCTGACTGGTAAATGGCAACTGATCTGCCCCCTAACCCATTCGAGAAAGGCGTGATGATACACGTGTGTTACCTGTCAAGTTTCTTCTGCAACGTCTCCCTATCCACGGTCAACTCAGTGACATTCTGTAGGGCTCTCTGCGAAGCGGCCTCGGCCTGCGCCACCTGCAGCTCTAGCGCATCGCGCGCGGCCTTCACGGCGGCTTGCAGTTCTTCCAGCTGTTGGGCGGACGACTGGCGCTCTGAGTGCCAGGATCTCACTGTCTCGTCGTGGAGCGAACGGACGCCTTCTAGCTCGTCTGTTGCCTAAACAACGAAGAAGTTAATAAATAAACAGACTATGTACTCGATTCTCAACTTACAAAGAGGATAGTGAATGTTTTATCAGTACACTTTTAATGCCAAGCACCCAGCATATAGGTCGAAAGATAATTCGTTCGTGTGCCCACAACCCGCGCCACGAGTCATCGCTATACAAAGCTATAGATGATTCGTTCGTGTGCTCACAACCCGCGCCACGAGTCATCGCTATACAAAGCTATAGATGATTCGTTCGTGTGCTCACAACCCGCGCCACGAGTCATCGCTATACAAAGCTATAGATGATTCGTTCGTGTGCTCACAACCCGCGCCACGAGTCATCGCTATACAAAGCTATAGATGATTCGTTCGTGTGCTCACAACCCGCGCCACGAGTCATCGCTATACAAAGCTATAGATGATTCGTTCGTGTGCTCACAACCCGCGCCACGAGTCATCGCTATACAAAGCTATAGATGATTCGTTCGTGTGCTCACAACCCGCGCCACGAGTCATCGCTATACAAAGCTATAGATGATTCGTTCGTGTGCTCACAACCCGCGCCACGAGTCATCGCTATACAAAGCTATAGATGATTCGTTCGTGTGCTCACAACCCGCGCCACGAGTCATCGCTATACAAAGCTATAGATGACTTCTGTGTTGTACTGTACTGACTTGTTGTTATAGATTTACGTAACACATTAAATGACATGCTAATTAGTATGCATTCTATGTACTTAGCAGTAAAAGTGTAGCGACCTTCACGGTTAACAGCTGGGAATTAAAACTATTTGCCTGCTTTAACTAACTTACTTTTAGGAAGTCTTCCAAAGCGAATCTTAACATGTTGACTTTGGCTGAAATAGCTAAACATGTAAGGCAATATCAACAAGTAGGGCAATTTTCTGAAGTGTAGTATTGTTGAAGTGAAAACATTTTTAGGCGCGTTGAGTTACCTATGTTTATTTAAACGATTTGCTCTTTAAATATATCTTTAACTTTACAAGCAATAGAATTGAGTTAATTACAGAAAGACATTTATTTAACGGCAATAAACCATTTCAGTTGCAATCAATAATTAGAGTATAATCTATGGCACTAATTCTCTTTTCACCAAATGTGCAGTAGTTGTACCGCACCTGTTTGAGCGCCAGTTCCTTCATGTTGGCGCGGTCTCTGGACTGTTCGGCCTTCGTCTGTTCGAGCACCAACTGCTTCTCATAGTTGGCACACATATCGCATTGTCTGTTCGTCTCTACAAATATACAACGGTAACAATATTATATAAATTATTTTTGTATCATTACTATAAACTTGAACTGAGAATGTTAGATAATTTTGTACGCAAAATACGCGCTTGGATGAGTAGCGGAAGCCATCAGCTCTTTATACAGTACAATAGATCATTATGAAGTTTTGGAACCACCAACTAAATGCAACCAAAATGTAGTCATATCCTTTTTAGGGTTCCTTAGTTAACAAGGAACCCTTGTAGTTTTGCTATGTCCATCTATCTGTATGTCCGCGGCTTAGCTCAGAGACCCTTAGTAGGTGACCAGCATTAGCTGAACCCTCTTATAAAGAAGAATAATGGAAGAGGGGTCAGGGAATACTGGTCACCGACTGTACCAGAATGTTGTGATTTGGCATGGGTATATATATTAATTTGGCATGGGTATACATATTAATTTGGTTTGGGTATACATATTAATTTGGCATGGGTATAAATAATAATTTGGTTTGGGTATACATATTAATTTGGCATGGGTATACATAATAATATGGCATGGGTATAAATAATAATTTGGTTTGGGTATACATATTAATTTGGTTTGGGTATACATATTAATTTGGCATGGGTATAAATAATAATTTGGTTTGGGTATACATATTAATTTGGCATGGGTATACATAATAATATGGCATGGGTATAAATAATAATTTGGTTTGGGTATACATATTAATTTGGCATGGGTATAAATAATAATTTGGTTTGGGTATACATATTAATTTGGCATGGGTATACATAATAATATGGCATGGGTATAAATAATAATTTGGTTTGGGTATACATATTAATTTGGTTTGGGTATACATATTAATTTGGCATGGGTATAAATAATAATTTGGTTTGGGTATACATATTAATTTGGTTTGGGTATACATATTAATTTGGCATGGGTATACATATTAATCACGCCGACAAAGTGGTAATTTTTTTTAAGGTAAGTTCCTACTTGTAAGGTGGGGATGGTTTTTATTTCTCGTCTATCCCTTTGTGTGGGGTGTCGTTGGGGGGTAGGCAGAAACTACAGTACGCCACCTGCGATCCTTACTCCTTAGCTGCAATTTTATTACCAACTAATTGCTAAAGTCTGAAGATCATTACTAACCTGTTTCTGGTTTAGCATCTCCACTTGAGGTAGCAACGGCTGATGCTTTCGCTTTCTGCAACAATGAAATGAAATCGTTTATTCTGTAAATAGGATATTAGAATCACTTTTACACGTCATATGAAAAATTTAAAAAATAATCTAGATGTAGCCGACATTTCCTAGTCGTTCCCCATTTCCTCCCTGCAAGCATTTGTCAGTAATCGTGCAGCTCTACAAAAACAAAAGATTAAACTTGACCACAGAGTGACAGTTCGTATGCAAGAAAACCAAGAAGAATTGCTAGGTGAAGGCTGCTGGATAAATATCTAAAGCTAAGCGTCTATTAGTACTGGCACTGGTTCCCGTCTCCTTTGTACCGAAGCTGGCCAGCGCGATGGCCATCACAGGAAGATTATAAAACAAAGGATGCATTGCTTACCGCCATAGCACCTTGTAGCTGTGCGTCAGTTTCTCTCAGCTTGCCTTTGAGTGCCGTGATCTCCATCTCCAGAGGCTGTATGATGGACCGCAGCAGCTCTTCTTCCTACATACAGAGAAATACGTAAGGACTTCTTGGCCGGAAAGTGAAGCGTTATGTTCAGCAGTTTGTTTAATTTTCCAAAATTTGTGTTTAGCCGAATATTAATGTGTAATAATGGTGGATTATTAACCATTAAGTGTTTGTGAACGTGCATTAGTGTAGGCAAATGAAACAAAACAGTGCAAATTCGCTTCAAGTTCTCTCAAGAAGTCCGCGTGAGGTCTCAGTAAAGTGCCAAATCTTTACTGAAACTCAAGGGGAGCGGGGATATCATCATCATGCATTGAATATAATTCATTTCATCAATATTAAACAAGTTTTCTATCTAAATAAAGACTTGGCTAAAAGGTCCCAGCAACCAGGCCATTAAAATATTATTAAAAAAAAATACGTAAGCTATGATAGCTTTGCATGTGTCTAGAATAGTCTAGAAGATACGCATTATCAGCCTATAATGTTCCCACTGCTGGGACACAGGCCTCCTCTCTGTGGGTCGTAATTTACCACGCGGGCCCAGCGCGGGTTGGTGGATGTCACATGTCTTCGGATTTTTTAGTATTTCTAGAACATGTCGTTTTCCCCACGTTGTGTTCCTTCACCGTTTTGAAAGCAGTGGTGATGAAATAATTTTCACAAAATAAGGCGTCTGGGATCGAACCTACAACTCGGCAAGTCGCGGCCGTTACTACTGAACCAGCACTGGTCCACTGCACGCTGCTGCTAGAAGATTGGATGCGCAAACTCGAAATATGTATTTTTTTTTAAATTCTGTAATATGAAACTGGCTACCGTTACGTATTTGTCTTGTCTGAGAGCAGACAATCTTTACCAATCAAATTTTGCTCAGCTAAACATAAAAAGACAAACACGGCAGTTAGTGAATATAATATGTTTCAGTTCATTTATCTTCCACAAATTATAATACAAGTAATTTTTATTTATTTACCTGATATAGCTAAACTGCTCATCTGGAAACTATGAAACAGGCCCTAAATATGATAGTGCTTATAATACTTCAATGCAATAATACGTACTTTCCTAGGCTGCTGCTCCTCAGCCTCGGCGCCCAACTTGCGTGCCAGCGAGCGCACGATGTTGGCGGGCGCCAGCGACACCTCCTGCCACACAGCGCGAGCGGTTAGCAAGTAGCTCACATCCATTATACTAGTTTATGTAGGAGGGGCAAGTAGGATTGTAGGTGTGGATTTATCCGTGGCGGAGAGCTATACAATGCGATTGGGGTAAGTATGAGACTCATTAATTTAAATGCAGTTTTTTGAACGGTTTGGCAAGATAATGAATATAATTTGTCTTTTCGGGGAGATATTGTGTGGGAGTTAAAAATGATAACAAGGATAGAGGATGAGGTAGGTATCGTGTGAAGTCACACTTTGATTGATGTAAGAAATTGAGACGAAATAATATATCACTTTATCGTTCTAAAAGCAGTTCTATTTAGTTTTTCTATGAGACACCTTTTCTATATAAACCATTTTCCGTTCTTTTCAATGTCAATTTGTTACAAAACATTTGGAAGACACTACAACCAATATTATATTTATATGCCACACAGCTACACAAACACTACCGACTTCTAAGCAACATTTAAGTATTTTCCAAGCACATAAGTATGATAATTCTACACTTGTTTCACTGCACGGATCCGCCGATATGTTAATTTCTCGATAAACGCACGACAGTCATAAATTACGACATTGTTCTGTAAGTAATACTTGAATAAGTTACATCTAAGTTACTTTACTTATCCGGACCAGTTTGCTTAAGTTTATGTGCTAATGTGATACGATATCGTGTACCATAGTTTGATTGTAGTGTGCGCGCCAAACGGTTTTCTAAACATGTGTTTAGTAATTTTAGATTATACAAGGTGCTTCGAAAAATAACTGGTTTTTCCTTGTTGCACATTTTTATCTTTATTTTCCTTATGGAAGGCGTGTGAGTGTTGAAATGTTAATTTTTTCGCAGTCGGGTAAAACAAATTTCCTTTAATTTTTTTAAAATCTGAAATGGTTTATTTTTCTTATGGAAGCGTGTGGGTGTTGAAATGTAAATTTTTTCGCAGTCGGGTAAAACAATTGCCTTTAATTTTCGAAAAATCTGAAATGGTATAATAATATGTCGAGTCTTCTGGCTATAGCTAACGTGAATTTTCGGCAGACAACGCACTGCGTGCTGTTGTAACCGCTGGGTCTAGAAGCATGAAATGTTGCACAACAGTTCCTTATACAACATTCGTTTTTAAAATCGCGAAATAAAAATCAGCTGTTCCATACATTTTGTCGATTTAAGTGAACACAAATGTAGGGAACAGCTGATTTTTTTTCGCGATTTCAAGGTTGGTCCCATAGAAAAAAAAAAATCAAAATGATGAGTACAATGACCCCTTTTCGGGTTTAGTATAAACAAAAACTAATGTTGTATAGCGACAGTGAGCACTGTGATTTTTGAAAATTCATGTCCTAAAGGGGTTAAATAGGGATGAACGTTTATATGAATGTTCATTATTTGTAGGAAGGAAAAACGGACGGCTTGTGCTAGGTATAAAACTATGTGTTTAGTTACAGCTGGCTCTATTAAAAACAGCCTGTATTCAAATAATATATGTACACAGTGTGTTCGACCGAAGATAAGTAAACTCCGACTACCTTCAAATGATAAAGAACAACAGTGTTGTTGTCTGCTGAGGTCAACGGATGGAATTCACCATGTAGCCACGTTTTGGAACTTGCATCGGTACGTATTATTGTAATATATTTGAGAGGATTAGTCAGACTCTGCGTTACCGAGTGCTAGCTGTACAGGGTGTGTGTCCCCTATATGACATTCTGGTCGGACATTTGAGTCAAATCGACACGCAACGCAAAGAAGAAGATCGTAATATGTATAATTATGTACGGTCGAGCAACGAGTGTGAATTACCACTGTTACTTTCAAATCTGTTTTAAAATTTCATGTAAGCAATAGTTGGTCTGTGTTATTCCAATTTTATATCTGTTCCTAATGTAAAGAAACACCTTTTCATTACGAACATTTCTGTATTTAACCTCTTGAACACATACAAACTTGGTACACAGCAATATTTAACGAACTATTTAATTAGCTACTCAATATAATAATAAGTATAGGCTTTAGACATCTTGAAGACAACCTTTAGGCTCCGAGCTCCATGAGAATTAACCTAGCAACTAGGCGACCCTCCAAACATCATGTTTTCATTCCGTTCCGTTAAAAACTTTTTAAAATAACTGTCAAAATGAGATACCTTTTCAACTTCATGACTACAATATAAAAACCACTACAGAATCTTATTAATATTTGAGAATCATGACACTAATTACAGAAATATTGTGTTCAATAATTTTATTGTGATTAAAAAACTAAAGTGGTAATCGACATCTCTTGCTGACTGTACTAGTGCCTCAGCTATACACCACTATCGGTCTCCATCCCTACGTGTCCCGATAAGATGCAAAGCCGCTGGCACGTTAATATTCAACAGTTACCGATACCGGGTTACATAACTTCAACGATACACGTGTTTTATGTTGACTTTATTTTAGTGAGTGTTAAATTAAACATTTAAATATGGTTTAAAAGGTAAAAACTATTTAAATGTTCCATTTGGTGAGGAGGAAACAAAGACGGCAATAACATCACTTCCAGGATTGTATTATTAACTTGCTTTAATTTGAGCTCTGCCTCTGAAATCTAGTTTTTATAACGCAAAATGTTAATGTATGATTTACACATTATTTTTACATTTTGTCCAGGCCCAATAATTAATTGCAAGTTCAGCAATAGTTAAATGTAAGTTCTTCTAACATTTGGCTGTTTGACTAATAAGTAATAAGCATTCTATGTTTGTGACGATAGAAAAGCAGATCCCACTCTTTTTGACATTATGCTCTTAGACGATATTGAATTGGATTTAATAAAATGAGCCCTCGAGTTACAGATACCTTTTGGTACTTACCTAATTTTGGTACATGATAATGGTACCTTTTTTGTATAGACAATTTATAGATAGAAAAATATAAGTTTTTTTTGGCTAACCTGCTGCTGTGCGACCTGTCTCATCTGGCTCAGGTGTTGCTCTAGCTCCATGTTCCTGGCGCGCAACCTTCTCACTTCCTCCGTCCCTGAAGATGAGACTTCCACTGTTTCTGTTGGCAATAATTAAACAATATTTAGTAACTTTAGTTACTGGAAATTGCCTTCAGAGAGATTTTTGTTACGTGTTTTGGGAGTTTTCTTTGTCTTCATTCTGCAATTAGGTAACTGCAAGCACTAGTACGCCTGCCAAGTGTGGTGATTCTGGCAGTTTTATTTAAGACTATTAGTATCGGAATTTGCAGTATTATTAATGCTGACATTTAATTGAGTCACCAAATACGAGTGAACTTAGTATTCACTCGTATTTTTCACATTGTTTTTACATGATAGAAGAAGATATGAAAGAGAAGAGGATGTATCGGCGTGTGATGTGAAAATAAATGATAAGAGTGTGGAGCAAGTGAGTGAGTATATATATTTGGGGAGTCAGTTTACAAGGGATGGAAAGATTGATGAAGATGTGGAATGGAGAGTAAATGCGGGAAATAAAGTGAATGGTGCTATACATGCGATTGTGACCAATCAGTCGATGCCCAAAAAGGCTCGACTGGCTGTTCACAATGGTATGCTGGTGCCTACGCTTATGTATGGAAGTGAATGTTGGGTGTGGCAAAAGAAGCACGAAAGTAGAATAAATGCTGTGGATATGCGTTCCTTGCGAAGCATGTCTGGCGTGATTATGAATGATAGGCTAAAAAATGAGGTGATAAGGCAACAGTGCAGTTTAAAAGAAGATGTAGTGACAAAGGTTGAAAAGAGTATGCTAAGATGGTTTGGTCATGTGGAGAGGATGAGTGAAAGGCGACTTAACAAAAGGTATTTATAAAGCAGAGGTGAGTGGAAAGGCCGGGAGGGGAAGCCCTAGAAGGACATATAGTGACCAAATTGGTGATGTTCTTCAGAAAGGTCAGGTGCGTAGTACTCGTAACCAGCGTGCGTGTATGCCCAGATGTATGAACGTAGGCGAAGCAAAAGGAGTATGTAAGGAGCGTAGCAAGTGGCGTTCTATAGTTTCTGCCTACCCCCATGGGAAGAAGGCGTGAGTTTATGTACCTATGTATGTTTTAAATTATATAATATTTGAAATGTCACAATGAGCTATATAAGAAAGTTTTTAGAAAATTACCTCTGGAGCCCCATCCTAAACAGAAGGACGGCAACATTGTTCACATGTGAGCTTTGTTATGTGACAAAGCTCAAGTCAATGAGGAAAATGGTTTATTAATGAATATTTTTAATTACCATAAGTTTGATTTGTACTTTATTGAGGAATGCCAATATTATGTGTTGGCTTGTTCGTAAAGACTTGTTTGTAGTAGGCAAGTGCCAAATGTTACCGAGAAACTATAATATAGCCAAGTTGTCCACCGTACCTTTTTTGCTTTGGCTCTGTGTTACGAATACACCCTCACAAAGTGGGGATACAATGTACATTTTAAATGTTGAATGACTAAAACCAGAAAAAAGCAATAGTATCTACTTGACTGATTAAAATAATTTGATAACAGATTAAAGTTTACATGAATTCCCATTAATTAATGAACAACATTATACATTTTTGTATTTAAAAATCAGTGTTATCCTTATCATACTCACAGTTGGAACAATATCCTGTTGATTTGATAAAATGTGCTTTCATCACAGTTTTAGGAATTACAAAACTTTTTTCAACAAAGTACTAACTACTGGATTTTGCTCATAATAATGGGTAGGATACTGTTGCTGATAAAGATATAATCCTAGACAAGGTAGGAACAGTATATTGTACATTAATCGAAATAACCCACCATAGTCCACAAATGTATTAAAAAAATACAAATTAAAGAACTTGTATTTTAGTGTTGATGTTTCCTTTTGAACATTTTCTTAACTTACAGCTAAACTACAGAAGTCATACTGTATATGTTATTTGGAAGCTGTTAAACCATTGAATTGAGACCTCTCACTAAAAATAAATTGAAAATGTTTAATAATAATGTCCTTAGCAATCTTTCAACAGCTAGTTTTGATTCGCAAGACCCCAATTTAAACTATGATACATTGTTTTCTACAGTATGCCAAGAATTTAATAAAGCGTGTCCTGTAAAAAAAGGTACCATCAATTCTAAACCAAAATTTAATGAGTGGGCCACTGCTGGCATTAGCAAAAGCAGAGATATTTTATATAACTTGTACTACGAAAAATCATTGACATCAGATCAAGCCCTTCATAATTATGTAAGAAACTATTCTAAGATATTCAAAAGAGTCTGTGCTCAAGCTAAATCTAAATTAATCAGTAACAAAATTAGTATTTCTAATAATAAAATAAAAGCTGTGTGGCAGGTAATTAACAAAGAAACTGGAAACACAAAACAGCGAGATCAGAACGAATTGTCTTTAAAAATTCATAATGAAACCATTTCAGATAAGTTAAAAGATGCTGAGACACTAGAAAATTTCTTTACCAACATCCCAATAGACCTAACGAAATCTCTTTCCTCATCATCTTTATTAGCTGAATCACTTCTCAAAGAAAGCTTCTCTAAGGACATTCCAAGTTTTGAATTCAAGCCTATTTCTATTGTCACAATTAAAAAAGCATTCAAAAAGTCTTAACATAAAGAACACTGAAGACTTATGGGGGATTTCCGTTAAGGTTCTTGGAGATATTATTGACACAATAGTTCTAACAGACATATTTAATCAAATTTTAGACAGCGGTATGTTTCCTAATTTAATGAAACATAGTAAAGTAGTACCAGTTTTCAAATTGGGAAGTACGAGTGATCCCTCTAATTATAGACCTATATCTGTGCTACCAGCATTGAGTAAAATATATGAAAAAATCATGCTAGACCAGATGTTGTCGCATTTTAATTCAAATGGGATTTTACATAGTAATCAGTTTGGTTTCACGAAAGGTAGGTCGACGACTGACGCAGGAGTAAAACTCATCAGTCACATTTTGGAATCCTGGGAGAAATCCCAGGATGCCATTGGCATTTTCTGTGACCTCTCAAAAGCGTTTGACTGCGTTGACCACAATATACTGATCTGTAAATTACAGCACACACAGAATTCGTGGCCAAGCTGCTGATCTTGTTCTTTCTTATCTTTCAAACAGGCAGCAAAAAGTAAACGTTAACGGGGTGACGTCCTCGGGATCTCTAGTAAGGATGGGCGTGCCTCAAGGTTCAATTCTTGGCCCTTTCTTATTTCTAGTTTACATAAATGATCTTCCTTAGATGATGGCTAACTTATCGGATATAATTCTATTCGCTGATGACACTTCTCTTATTTTTGAAATAGATAGAAAAGATACGGATGTCTTACACGTCAACGATAGTCTGGCTGTTCTTTCGAAATGGTTCGCAGCTAATAATCTCTTACTTAATGCGAACAAAACAAAATGTCTTAAGTTCTCATTACCAAATGTACCCCAAGTAGGTCTTAATTTAAAACTTGATGGTAAGAAGCTAGATGCTATTACGGAAATTGTATTTCTAGGAATTACTCTAGATTCCAAATTGCATCCATGTCATTTCTTGTAAGCAGTATCTGCTTTTATAACAAGTTGCCACAATCGGTTACTGAACTTAGTGATGGAAAATTCAAAACGCACATTAAACGTGCCCTTATCAAAAAAGCATATTATAAGATTAAGGCCTATGTTGAAGATAAGGAAGTTTGGCATTAATTCCTTCTGTACATGTGGCTTCCCTGGTACCTCATTAACAGTAAAACTATGTAAATGTCTATTAACAGCTCCCAAATTACGAAGTGATTTTTAAATTTAATTTTATCTTTTTTTTACAAACTTCACTGACATAATGTTTTTGTTATTTGACATTATTATGCCTACAATTTATATTTCAATAACTTTTATTATTTTAATAATATTTTATATTGTTTTTTTTGTCAATGTGAGGATGTTGTAGGCTTAATAGACTGTAGATCTGTAGACCATTTTCTATTTTGTTAAGTACCTGGTACTTTTGACGGGCCTACGCTGTCCTCTCATACCTATTAACACTGTAATTTGAAAACATTGTAAAAGCCAATTTTATTTTTTTTAAAGAGTGACCGTGGAGTTTCTTGCCGGCTCTTCTCCATAGGAAACGACCAATTGGAACCGTGCACCTAGCTTCTGACGTTTCATAAGTGCCCATGTAGGCTTATGTGAAATAAAAATATTTTTGATTTTGGTTATTAACCATTTTCTTAACCACTTGTATGCTGGTAATTACAGAACCAACTAAAAAGTCATTATGTCTCGCGTGAATCCACGTTACGGCTACGAAGGGTTGAAATACAAGCTAAATTACGGAAAATGCAGGTTTACGAGTACATACCACTAACTAGCATCTGCAAGCTCTGTATCTCTGACTTTTGGTTCTCGCTGAGGGTCTGTAGCTGTTGCAACTCAGCTCGGAGTCCGAGCACCTCTGACTCCAGCTGCTCCTTGTCCTGGATCATCTTCCTCATGTCCTCTGCAAAGAACGAAGGTAACACACCTTAATTATGGGCAAATGGAGGTTCTGTTGGGAGGAGTGGTGGTGTGCTGGTGTGAGTTGAATTTAATGAGCGCAAGTGGTCAATAGTAATTTGTTTCAGTGATGTACAAACAATTACAAATGGAAATCTGTAGGTGGAATGTTATTCATGAAACCATGCACCTATTTGGATGGGACCAAATAAATCACATGAATCTGTATCCCAGTGAAGTGAAAAATGTAACAGCTAGACTGCCACATTTTATCTAATGTAGAATTCATGATCTAATCTTTGCCTTAACTTACCAGCAGGCCTTATATACTATTATTATCCTCTATTATCCAACCATCACTATTATTTACTTTACATTAGTATCTACCACGGACCGTACAACCCCGGTTAAGAGTTAAGCTTTGCGAAGGGGTAACCCATTCAATGGGTTACCTTTATCATGATGTAGTATAAAACTATTTCAATGGGTTACATCATGATAAAGGTAACCCATTGTAAGGGTTTTATACTTCAAACCCATTGAAGAGTTACATGATAACCCATTCAAATTACCCATACCGTATGGGTTTTTATCAAAAACCCTTTCAATGGGTTACCAAAATTTAATTTAAGCCGTACATAAGGGTTTACCCATATCGTATGGGTTTTTGTTTAACCACTTAGAAAAACCCTATCCAAAACCCTTTCAATGGGTAACCAAAATTGTCCCTGGTATCTACATAATAATCATAACAATGATATGTGTTTAGTTAAGTATAAACCATCTCAAGTTTTAAATGCTTCTGAACCATTTGACTATAAGTGCTAATTAGTGATAATTATAATAATAATATATACTAAATAGAACAAAGTGATTGTTATTGCTTTTATACAGAATGCTTTTAGTAACTTTAGTCCTTCATTTGATAGTAACACAGGGTCTTGGGTCTTGGGGGTTTGTAGAACAATGATCCACTTAATTCTAGTTCATGAAATACCCTTGTTTCATAAAACTACTGTCAATTTGGTTGCCAGGTGATTCATTACCCAAAATAACAACAACCAAACATAAATTAATATGAAGCATGACAACTGACTGATTAAAAGCTATTTTCTGAATGGGGTTTTGTTCTATGTTATAGGGTTTGGTTTCCGCACTTAGTCCTTCATGTGGACCATTGTGCGTGGGCCATGGCGGCCCATTTCTGAATGGTGTTCAGTGTTTAGTTAACAAAAATGTACGACGACTTTTAAATTGTGTTAGTCATTCTTCCAAAATATTAAAATGTGACCAACTTAACGTCAAGTATTGGGTGTAGCCATCAATCACATGATGGACCATCACCTACAAACAAACTCTATTCAAACTGTATTCACCGTTTCACTCACATAACTGTAGATGTTTTTTATTGCACTAACCATCTTAGTAAAATATACAAGTGACCTTTAACAACTTGGTATAGTTTTTATGGATTTTTTATGCATGGATTAGATTGCAATTGCAAATGTGGCACAATGACAATTATAATTATATTATATTGCAATTAAAATGTAAATAATAAAACAAATATTGTTTTAGAAAAGTGACACAAACATTGAGCAAGGTGAAATTCATAGGTAACAAATAGGTGTTACAGGTAGATGTTGTCTTTGCGTTGTAGGATGTAAACATGCAATATTAATGCATTCAGGAAACTAAAATGCAGTTAATGAATGTTGTAAAAATGGCCCACTACCTGATGTTATGAATAAACCAGTTTGTGTAGCTGCAGGGACAGGTCTAACAGGTAACACAAGGACAAGGTCAACATATCAGGATGTCAATCACCAGGGAACCAACCAATTAGCAGAACAAAGATACTCTACAAACTAATATCAATTTCAATAACTTTGACATAGTCACAACAAAAAAAATGTTATCACGTGAATAATTGTAATTTCATGCATTTCAACAAACCAGAAACAAAGCCTACGCTACCCCGCGCGGCCTACTCTGCTGATAACGGACAACGAACCTTCTTTTTGCAAGAACAACTCTTTCATTTTCGCTCGTTGGACATTAAATTCTTCTTCAAGTAATCGTCTTGCTTGGTCCGGGGCCGGGCCGTTGCACTCGCCCGCGGCCTCCACTTGAAACAGAAACACCATTCAGTGCCTCTACGGAAGACATTATAGCCTAAATTAACAAACAATTGACCAAAATAACATACCTTTCACAGTCTCTGTTGTATCACTTGACATCGTGGACTGGCTGTCCATTAACTCTAGTTATTGCTAAAATAATAGTAGTCTTTGAATTATTAGCATTATTACACAGATTTACAACTTCGAAACTTTAGAAATGAAGATTATTTCAGAGAAAAAGATGAATTCACTAAACTATTTGACGTTTCTCATTCTCAGTTGACGTTTTTAGTGTGTTGACACATTAAAAAAAAATACGCTGCGTTCTGATTGCAAATGTCAGATTCATTAATTCCTCACCCACATTTTAGTCCCAGAAAGTTAAAAAAATACATTAAAACCTTTAAAAAATACATACAAGAAAAACAAAACAACAAGAAAATGAAAAACCAAAAAATATACCGAAAAACAAGAAGACGGCTGTCAAAGCCCTACAATAAAATGTAAAATGTGTTATGGAAACCAAGAAACGGAATGTTGACGAGATCAGGAGCTCGCCGCGCACGCCTACCACCTCCGGACTCGTCGCTCAGCTCCGCCTCGCCGCCGCCGGTACCCAGCCCCACAGTGAACGCTGTGACAACATCGGCCGCGGCAGTTGCGTCGAGCTCGAGCGACGAGTATTTCTCTCCGCCCACGACGCCACCACCTGTTCGTCGACGGGGAGGACGCCGGCCGTCGGACGGCTTAGGACCTCGAGGCCCACCGGCCTCTGATAGGGTCCCAGCTCCCGGTGGAAGTGTGCAGCGCATGAGATGGACACAATCTATCAATGAGAACGTCATGCGCTCATACTATGGGGCTACAGATGGAGGAAACAATCTGACCGCGTACGCCAGCTGTCAACGTTTCGGCACAACGACTATCGGATCAGGTGCGGGTCATCCAGCGTAATCATATGTTGGATGACACTGTACTTGATCGCCTGCGAAATGAAATGCAGAGTAGCCATGTCATCGCCCCCCTATCGCGGGCTGCTGTAGTACCACCACAGTCTAACACAAGCCAAGCTGACCGGGGGAGTGATGACAGGGCTACAAACGTAAGTACCCAGTGCAATGAAAAATTGAGGAGTGCTTTGGAGGGTGCGATTCGGGAATATCGGTTTATGTCACCCGAACTTAGACCACGCTTACCCCGTTTGCCCATGCACAACAAAAATAGGGCGCTGGTGGCGGCTCTGGATTCGCAGTTGTCAAACTATTTTGATGACTGCGAAGACCTCACTGATACTCATTCCATTCTGTACTGCGCGGCTGTAGCGGCATGTCGTGTAGCTAACGTAAAATTTTCTAATGTCTCTATAGCTACACGACCAAAACCAGTCGTACCAGCTTGGCAGTGCAGAATTGAGCGTCGTATTGGTGGGGCCAGAGCGCTCATCGGCAAACTAATCTGCTTCAGGGAGGGCAATACTCGCCCAAGCCAAGAGTGATGCGCTTTGTGAGACGAGCGTTCTTAGGGACTGATACCAGCCCTCAGGACTATATGTCTCGTGTCACAGAGCGCATAGACTTCCTGAAGCAGAAAGTGTATGCCTGGGCAAACCGTATTCGTAGGTATAAGCGGCGGGTGGACCGATACACCCAGAATCGCACCTTCCAGAGCGATGAAAGGTGGGTTTATAGGGCTTGGGAGCGACCGAACCAAGTTGTGGCTGACACGCGCCTGCCGGATAATGATGCCGTGTGTTCTTTCTGGCGCACTATCTGGTTGGTGCCTGTCAGTCACACTGAAGGTGATTGGGCTCGGCAAGTCGAGCGAGCCTGCGATCCAATACCAGAAATGGGGGCTATTACCATCTGCCCCCAAGATGTAGCTCGTGCAGTCCGTCCGTTGCCTAATTGGAAGTCTCCAGGACCGGACGGGCTGCACAACTTCTGGATTAAATGGTTTGTTGGGTCGCACGCTCGCTTGGCAGCTCAGTACCAGACTGCTTTGGAGTCTGGTTCGCTACCCCAGTTCCTAACGACAGGAATAACCCACCTGCTCCATAAATCAGGTAGCACCGTGGAACCCAAAAATTATAGGCCGATCACGTGTTTACCGACGGTCTATAAAGTTCTTACATCCATTTTGAGAGCTAAAATTAACAAACATATAGACACCAACTTCATCATGTCTGCCTCTCAAAATGGATGTAGGAACGGGTCCCGCGGTGCTAAGGAGTTACTCCTCATTGATATGGCCATTAGCCAACAGGTTCGTCGTTCCCGAAAGGATCTGTCGACATGCTGGATAGATTATAAGAAGGCCTATGACTCGGTGCCACATACATGGCTCATGAGGGTGCTGGAGCTGTATAAAGTAGATGCAACTCTGCGCACCTTCCTGGCGTCATGTATGGGGCAATGGAGGACGGTTCTTCGCTATCCAGGATGTCGAAATATCCAGAGGAATAGCGAACCGATAAGGATCGAGCGAGGCATATTTCAGGGCGATAGTTTGAGTCCGCTTTGGTTCTGCTTAGCCTTGAATCCTCTAAGCACACTGCTGGAGGATTCAGGTCTAGGCTATCGGTTGAGGAGAGGTGGTCAGGTTATATCTCACCTCCTCTACATGGATGACCTAAAACTCTTTGCCCCCAACAATTTGCAACTGATGGAGCTACAGGATGGAATTTGGTGTGGACAAATGTGCTGTCATGCATGTAAAGCGAGGGAAGATTGTGGAATCCGTGGGAATCCAGCTCTCGGATTCCATAAACCTTAGAACCCTCTCCACATCTGAAACCTATAAGTATTTGGGTATGTCGGAAGCGTTGGGCATCAATTCTACTGACATGAATCAATCGTTGAAGGAGCGCTTCTTTGGCCGCCTGAAGAAAGTATTTAATAGTCTTCTATCAGGCGGAAACAAGGTGCGCGCCTTCAACGGTTGGGTCATGCCGGTTTTGATGTACTCTTTCGGCATACTCAAATGGACTCAGACCGAACTCGACGCCCTGGATAGGAGGGTCCGTACGCTGCTGACTGCATATCGAATGCATCACCCACGCTCTTCGGTAATGAGACTGTATATCCCGCGAAAGTGTGGAAGTCGAGGCTTTTTAAACGCTAAGACCCTCCACAACCGCGAGATATGCAGTCTCAGGGAATATTTCTTAGAAGCCGACGTGGGGATGCATCGAGATGTGGTCGCGGTGGACAAGGGCCTCACCCCGCTCTCCTTGGCTACAGAGAACTGGCGCAAACCTGTAGTGCTTGACACTAACGATCGCAGGGAGGTATGGCAAAGTAAGGAGCTTCACGGACGCTTTTTCCGGGCCCTACATGAACCCGATGTAGACTTTTTAGCGTCCGTAGCCTGGCTGCGTTTCGGTGACCTCTTTGGGGAAACCGAAGGTTTTGTCTGTGCAATTATGGACGAAGTTATCATGACGAATAATTACCGGAGATTTATTGTGAAGGACGGCACGGTTGACGTGTGTCGGGCATGCCACCGTCCGGGAGAATCAATCCGACACATTATCTCCGGGTGTTCTCGTCTAGCTAACGAAGAGTACTTGCATGGACAACCTTGTAGCCAGGATTATCCATCAGCAACTTGCTCTGAAATACAGCCTTGTGGAATCAGAGGTGCCGTACTACAGGTATGTGCCCGACCCAGTTCTCGAGAATGGAAATATCACATTGTACTGGGACCGATCCATCATCACTGACAGGACTATTGCTGCCAATAAACCTGATATAGTGGTGGTGGATCGAACAGAGCGGCGCACAATGATTATTGACATAACGGTCCCTCATGACGGGAAACTCGTGAAAGCTGAGAAAGATAAACAAATCAAGTATCTTGACTTGGCTCGCGAGGTTGTCGACATGTGGCATGTGGACTCAGCAATCATTGTGCCGATAGTTGTATCAGCCAATGGCTTAATTGCCAAGAGCCTCGACCAACACCTAAGGAGGCTCGCGTTGGGCGGCTGGATTAAGGGCCTGATTCAGAGAGCGGTACTTCTGGAACGGCTCGCATTGTCAGGAGGTTCCTCTCTCTGGAGCCCTGACCGCCGGTAGCTTGGACCCTGTTCCCGATACCGGTGGGCTACTATTTTTTATATTTTTAAATGTTTTTATATTCTTTTTCTATATTCTAATATTTAAAAATATAATTTATATGTATATATAGTGAAATAAAGGAAATAATAATAATATGTGCCCGACCCAGTTCTCGAAAAAGACCATGTCACGTTGTACTGGGATCGGTCTATCATCACTGACAGGACTATTGTCGCCAATAAGCCTGATATAGTGGTGATAGATCGATTAGCGCGCCGCGCAGTGATTATCGATGTTACCATTCCACATGACGAGAACCTCGTGAAAGCTGAGAAAGAGAAACAAATTAAATATCTCGACTTAGCTCACGAGGCTGTTGACATGTGGAATGTGAGCACGGCTATCATTGTGCCGATTGTCGTATCGGCCAATGGCCTGATGGCCAAGAGCCTCGATCAACATCTCTCGAGGCTCTCGTTAGGTGGTTGGATCAAGGGCCTGATTCAGAAGGCAGTACTCCTCGATACGGCTCGCATCGTGAGGAGGTTTCTATCTCTGGAGCCCTAACCACCGGTAGCTTGGACCCTGCTCTCACTACCGGCGGACAACTATTTTTTATATTTTTAAATGTTTTTATATACTTTTTTTTATATTCTAATATTTAAAAATATAATCTATATGTAAATCATTGAATAAAGGAAATAATAATAAAACATTTATTGCAGGCTACAATGGCCCATGGACATATACCTTACAAACTAACATTGAACTAACAGTATAAAACAAACACTCGTGAACTATGTTAGTGGCACTACGCTTCACTAGCGTGTCCTTGTGCTGTCCTGTGGCACTTGTCCACGGAAGCGACGAAACACCACGTACTGCGGCCAAAAGTCTTCCTCCATGACGACGGACAGAAAGCAATTCGGTACTCGCACCACGAACGCCTTGAAGTTGACGTTGCGGTGTGACTCCAGTAACTGCACCCTCGGCGGTTACCTCGTTTTCTGGCACACGTACTCCACGATGTCCTCCGCCTTAGTGGTGTAGTGTAGGCGGGAGATGTACACCGGTGTGTTCGGCTTAGCGGCACGCAGGGCTCCTTAAGAGCTTTGCCGCAGCGGTTTCTTCCATACAATTGGAAATCGAATTGTTTTTAGAAAAAACAATGTTTGACATTATTTGTTTAACTGAGCATTGGCTAAAAGATTATGAAATGTTAATTAATTATGAGAATTATAGTGTGGCCAGTTGTTTTAACCGGAAATCAATGCTGCGTGGTGGTTCACTAATCTTAATTAGAAGTTGTATTAAATCAAAAACTCGTAAAGACATAGTTGAACTGTCGGTTGAACATAGCATTGAACTGTCTTGTGTTGAGCTAGTTATGCATGTTATAGTGTGCGTTTACAGACCCCCAAACTATCAAAACTACTCTCTATTTGAGTCTGTTATGGAAGATGTTTTGGCGAAACTTGTAACTGGGAATAAATCAGTAATTATCTGTGGTGACTTTAACATTAATATTTTAGAAAATAATTCAAATACCAGTAGATTGTTAAATCATGTTGTGCTCCGCAGCAGAACCACTTTGACTATATTATATAAAAATTACAGGATAAAATGTAGATAATGTCTATATTTTTGTAGCTTAATATCAAAAATTGTATATTGTTAGTTTCTTGGAAAATATTAATTCAAAGTGGTCATGCTACAGAGCATACTCTCCAGCAGAACCACTTTAAAATAACGGTTATTTCACGTTGATTATGCACAAGTCATAATATAAACAAATGTATATTTATTGTATATCGAGGTAACAAATAGTTTAATATTTGTTTACTAAGACAAAGATATTTTATAATAATGTAGAGAAATAAATGTGAATTAGTTCATACCAAATAAAATTATTTATTTAAAATCGTGTGTGCAATGTTTTACTTTCACGATTTTCATGAATAAGAAAGTCATAGGAGTACCTACAGCACAGGATCGGAGTCTAAAAAGAAGTAATGCTACGCCGTCACCAAGTGTACTAGGAAAGGGAACATAAGTTTCATAGACAATAATAATAATAACCCCACCGCCATCGTATTTGACGTCATGATGGGGCTTGCGCGTTCCGAACTTTAGGTATGTGCCCATAGAGTTTACTTTGCCGGAACAGGTAAGGAGCCAGACCAAGTATTCCAGTAAGAGCTGGTAAGGATCTTGACTATCTTCGGGCTCTGGGATTGTTCTGATAGCCGTGGAATACTTCTCCACTCTTCAAGCACCTCAGAACGTGTTTTCCCTTGTCACTGATGTTTCGGGGGCCCATTATTGAGTGTGCACGTCACCCCCTGCCATTTTATTCGTGTATTTAAAACATTGGTCAGGCAGGGGCCATAGTCTTTCGGTAGTCCTAGTACTTGTGCACTTTTGTCTACCGCGTTAGCCGGGTGTATTCATCAACATGTTTTCTCAAATTTGTTTCTCCTCAAAAACACACCTTGCTACGTACCCCGACAACCTGCATTAGGTATTTCAAAAAATAAGGAAAGAATAGTCTGGTGACAAATAGATAAGCAAGTTTAACCTTAGTCGTTTTGAAACTACTGTTAAGGGGACTTTTGGCTGCGCGTAGGTTGCACCTACCCACTCATTACCTATAGGTAACTGGTAACCGTCGGGTTTGGCCTACCGCAGTGCCTATTATACCTTTATTCCCAGTAGTTCCATGTAGCTAGTTCCACATGGAACTACTGCAACTCACTAGTTCCGTGTATGGAACTAGTGGGAGTATTAGTAGGTAATCAGTCGATGCGTCTAATGTAAACATGTGTCGCGGAGCCGGCCTCGACGTATCGTCGCCAATTTCCGCGTCAGCAGTTTCGTCGCCAGCGTATCCATCGTTTGCTTGCCTTGCGGAGCCCGCCCGCGTGCCTCTCAGCCCCGCGCCCGTCCCCGCAGCTCTCTCATGCAGCGCTGCGCGAGCCCCTCACCCCGTCCCGGTGCCAGTGTCCGCAGCCCTGGCGAAACCCTTGCAAAAGGATTTCGCTGGCGTCACTGCGAGTGCTCCAGGCGCTCCAAGTAAGAAGCCTATGCCAGAAAAGGCACCGAATAGGGCTGATGATGAGGGTTTCGTGACAGTGCAAAGGAGGAAGTGCCGATCACGAACAACCAAGAACCAAACTCAAAACTCAAACTCAAAGCATTTATTTCAATTAAACCATTGACAGGCACTTTTGAATTGTCAAGAAGTCGGTCAGTTACAAATATGAAGCTAGTTGCCCATTCCAAATAGTAGGTTCCTATGGAGATGAACGGGCAAGAAACTCCACGGACACTCTTTTACATTAAAATATTGGTACAAAATATTGGTTACATCATTCATATTGAAGTTTAAACATGTGAGAACGATGCAATACGTCAAAAGCGTCCGTGATAAAAAGATAACAATTCAAAACTAAAATAATTAAAAATAAGCCCTAAGAGATGACCAGTCCCAACTGACAGCGCCCGTTCACGAACATGACGCATGGATCAGCACCATTCAGTTCAACCATTTTGAAGGGAGCTAAATGATCCAACACACACACCACCATCAGCGAGACATCTGAGTGAGCATGACATACTCTCAGCCGCCAGGGCACATTTAAGTCAATGAAAGACATAATTACCCGGTAAATGGTAGCTCTATTGTACATAGTACTCACACCTGTGATATGCAATTATATAATACAAAGGAGATTCGAGTTTATACAATGAAAAGATAGTCTTCCAATCTTCATCAGCTCCAACAGTATTTTCAAATGTTAATAAATTAGTTGTGGTTGTGGAGCTGGACCAGCATTGAGCCAAGCATTTCTATCAGCAATGTAATCCCCCAACCTATAATATGCCTGCTTGCATAGTGTGCGTTTTATACAAGATTTGAATTTCGTCTCATTCAGTTGAAGTATGACGGGAGGGATTTTATTATAACATTTTAAACAGTACCCCATGAAAGACGAGTCTACTTTTGCCAGTCTGAAACCTGGTTGAGCTAATAGATCCCTACTTCTAGTACTATAATTATGTCTTTCGCCTCTTTTACTAGAAAGATGTAAATTTTTTCTTACGTACATGATGTTTTCATAGCTATATTGACAAGGCACCGTCATGATGTTAATATCCTTAAACAGTTCCCTAAGAGAATCGCGCCTGCGGAGATTATATATGGCTCTGATGGTTTTTTTTCTGCAGAATAAAAATAGACTCGATGTCTGCAGCCCGTCCCCAAAGTAAAATACCGTAAGACATGATACTATGAAAGTAACTAAAATAGACTAGCCTCGCGGTATCTACATCAGTAAATTGACGGATTTTTCTGACAGCATATGCTGCTGAACTTAGCCGTCCTGCAAGAGATGTTAAATGAGGACCCCATTGAAGCCTAGAGTCGAGCGTGATCCCCAGGAAAACAGTTTTATCGACGAATTCTAGTTTCTCTTGATTCAATACTATCTCATAATCACTACTTTTTACATTTGGTAAAGAAAATCGTATGCACTTCGTTTTTTTTCCATTTAATACTAAATTATTGTCAGTGAACCAATTTTGGACCTGCAGTAAAGCGTTATTTACGTCGTCAAAATTTGTAGCACGTCTATCTACCTTAAAAATCAAGGAAGTATCGTCAGCAAATAACACCATTTGTGGTTGATTATTTAATAAATGGAGTAGATCATTAATATACACTAAAAAGAGGATTTTTACCTAAAGAGGCCATTTTTACTTTTAAACCGAGTGAATTGATACCATTTATTTGAACTAGCTGTTGTCTATCGTTTAAATAAGATTTTACTAAACTAAGCGCAAGTTTTCCAAGTCCGTAATGCTCAAGTTTCAATAGCAAGGTTTCGTGATCGACGCAATCAAATGCCTTGGAAAGGTCACAAAAGATTCCTATGGCATCTTGGGCCTCTTCCCACGCGTTAAAAATGTGTCTTAATAAGGTTACACCGGCGTCGGTCGTACAACGTACTTTGTTGAAACCATACTGTTGATCGTGAAGGATTTTATTCGAGTTGAAATGATTGAGCATTTGATTAAGCATTACCTTTTCAAACACCTTGCTGAAAACCGGCAACACGGATACGGGTCTATAATTATTTGTGTCTTTACTGTCCCCGGATTTGAAAAGTGGTATTACTTTACTGTATTTCATTAAATCCGGGAAGACTCCTTGATCCACACACAAATTAAATATTAAGGCTAAGTAAAGCGCAATAGTCTCAATTATGGACGTACAGACTTTAATGGACATTCCCCAAAGATCTTCGGACAATTTGATCTTGATTTGCCTGAAAGCTTTTAATACTATTATTGGGTTAATATGCTTAAATTCAATAGAGCAGGCTGAAACGTTCGCCACAGAGTCAAAAGCGAGCGAGGGCGAGGAATTTAAAGTTTCTGTAGTTTTCAGTGGGATACTGGTAAAGAAATTTACAAATTCTTGAGCAACTTCTTTGCTATCGCAAATGAGACCACATGACGTCTCCAGTGCGTAATCAGAATCATGCTTTTTGTTCCTATTCGTTTCATTATTGATAATTTTCCAAACCGTTTTAATTTTATTGTCTGCTGACTTAACCTTGTTGCTAATGTATAAGGCTTTAGCTGCCTTGCAAGTGTTTTTAAAAGTTCTGGAGTAAGTAGCAACATATTTATTAAAAGTTTCCGTGTTTTTATAAGGCTTATGGCCATACAGCTCGAAAAGTCTTTCCCTACTTTTCCTGAGTCCTTTAGTTGCCCAGTCACTAAATAAAAACCTAGGGCTGATAGTTTTTAGTTAAATCTGTTTTTATTTAGTGACTGGGCAACTAAAGGACTCAGGAAAAGTAGGGAAAGACTTTTCGAGCTGTATGGCCATAAGCCTTATAAAAACACGGAAACTTTTAATAAATATGTTGCTACTTACTCCAGAACTTTTAAAAACACTTGCAAGGCAGCTAAAGCCTTATACATTAGCAACAAGGTTAAGTCAGCAGACAATAAAATTAAAACGGTTTGGAAAATTATCAATAATGAAACGAATAGGAACAAAAAGCATGATTCTGATTACGCACTGGAGACGTCATGTGGTCTCATTTGCGATAGCAAAGAAGTTGCTCAAGAATTTGTAAATTTCTTTACCAGTATCCCACTGAAAACTACAGAAACTTTAAATTCCTCGCCCTCGCTCGCTTTTGACTCTGTGGCGAACGTTTCAGCCTGCTCTATTGAATTTAAGCATATTAACCCAATAATAGTATTAAAAGCTTTCAGGCAAATCAAGATCAAATTGTCCGAAGATCTTTGGGGAATGTCCATTAAAGTCTGTACGTCCATAATTGAGACTATTGCGCTTTACTTAGCCTTAATATTTAATTTGTGTGTGGATCAAGGAGTCTTCCCGGATTTAATGAAATACAGTAAAGTAATACCACTTTTCAAATCCGGGGACAGTAAAGACACAAATAATTATAGACCCGTATCCGTGTTGCCGGTTTTCAGCAAGGTGTTTGAAAAGGTAATGCTTAATCAAATGCTCAATCATTTCAACTCGAATAAAATCCTTCACGATCAACAGTATGGTTTCAACAAAGTACGTTGTACGACCGACGCCGGTGTAACCTTATTAAGACACATTTTTAACGCGTGGGAAGAGGCCCAAGATGCCATAGGAATCTTTTGTGACCTTTCCAAGGCATTTGATTGCGTCGATCACGAAACCTTGCTATTGAAACTTGAGCATTACGGACTTGGAAAACTTGCGCTTAGTTTAGTAAAATCTTATTTAAACGATAGACAACAGCTAGTTCAAATAAATGGTATCAATTCACTCGGTTTAAAAGTAAAAATGGCCTCTTTAGGTAAAAATCCTCTTTTTAGTGTATATTAATGATCTACTCCATTTATTAAATAATCAACCACAAATGGTGTTATTTGCTGACGATACTTCCTTGATTTTTAAGGTAGATAGACGTGCTACAAATTTTGACGACGTAAATAACGCTTTACTGCAGGTCCAAAATTGGTTCACTGACAATAATTTAGTATTAAATGGAAAAAAAACGAAGTGCATACGATTTTCTTTACCAAATGTAAAAAGTAGTGATTATGAGATAGTATTGAATCAAGAGAAACTAGAATTCGTCGATAAAACTGTTTTCCTGGGGATCACGCTCGACTCTAGGCTTCAATGGGGTCCTCATTTAACATCTCTTGCAGGACGGCTAAGTTCAGCAGCATATGCTGTCAGAAAAATCCGTCAATTTACTGATGTAGATACCGCGAGGCTAGTCTATTTTAGTTACTTTCATAGTATCATGTCTTACGGTATTTTACTTTGGGGACGGGCTGCAGACATCGAGTCTATTTTTATTCTGCAGAAAAAAAACCATCAGAGCCATATATAATCTCCGCAGGCGCGATTCTCTTAGGGAACTGTTTAAGGATATTAACATCATGACGGTGCCTTGTCAATATAGCTATGAAAACATCATGTACGTAAGAAAAAATTTACATCTTTCTAGTAAAAGAGGCGAAAGACATAATTATAGTACTAGAAGTAGGGATCTATTAGCTCAACCAGGTTTCAGACTGGCAAAAGTAGACTCGTCTTTCATGGGGTACTGTTTAAAATGTTATAATAAAATCCCTCCCGTCATACTTCAACTGAATGAGACGAAATTCAAATCTTGTATAAAACGCACACTATGCAAGCAGGCATATTATAGGTTGGGGGATTACATTGCTGATAGAAATGCTTGGCTCAATGCTGGTCCAGCTCCACAACCACAACTAATTTATTAACATTTGAAAATACTGTTGGAGCTGATGAAGATTGGAAGACTATCTTTTCATTGTATAAACTCGAATCTCCTTTGTATTATATAATTGCATATCACAGGTGTGAGTACTATGTACAATAGAGCTACCATTTACCGGGTAATTATGTCTTTCATTGACTTAAATGTGCCCTGGCGGCTGAGAGTATGTCATGCTCACTCAGATGTCTCGCTGATGGTGGTGTGTGTGTTGGATCATTTAGCTCCCTTCAAAATGGTTGAACTGAATGGTGCTGATCCATGCGTCATGTTCGTGAACGGGCGCTGTCAGTTGGGACTGGTCATCTCTTAGGGCTTATTTTTAATTATTTTAGTTTTGAATTGTTATCTTTTTATCACGGACGCTTTTGACGTATTGCATCGTTCTCACATGTTTAAACTTCAATATGAATGATGTAACCAATATTTTGTACCAATATTTTAATGTAAAAGAGTGTCCGTGGAGTTTCTTGCCCGTTCATCTCCATAGGAACCTACTATTTGGAATGGGCAACTAGCTTCATATTTGTAACTGACCGACTTCTTGACAATTCAAAAGTGCCTGTCAATGGTTTAATTGAAATAAATGCTTTGAGTTTGAGTTTTGAGTTTGGTTCTTGGTTGTTCGTGATCGGCACTTCCTCCTTTGCACTGTCACGAAACCCTCATCATCAGCCCTATTCGGTGCCTTTTCTGGCATAGGCTTCTTACTTGGAGCGCCTGGAGCACTCGCAGTGACGCCAGCGAAATCCTTTTGCAAGGGTTTCGCCAGGGCTGCGGACACTGGCACCGGGACGGGGTGAGGGGCTCGCGCAGCGCTGCATGAGAGAGCTGCGGGGACGGGCGCGGGGCTGAGAGGCACGCGGGCGGGCTCCGCAAGGCAAGCAAACGATGGATACGCTGGCGACGAAACTGCTGACGCGGAAATTGGCGACGATACGTCGAGGCCGGCTCCGCGACACATGTTTACATTAGACGCATCGACTGATTACCTACTAATACTCCCACTAGTTCCATACACGGAACTAGTGAGTTGCAGTAGTTCCATGTGGAACTAGCTACATGGAACTACTGGGAATAAAGGTATAATAGGCACTGTGGTAGGCCAAACCCGACGGTTACCAGTTACCTATAGGTAATGAGTGGGTAGGTGCAACCTACGCGCAGCCAAAAGTCCCCTTAACAGTAGTTTCAAAACGACTAAGGTTAAACTTGCTTATCTATTTGTCACCAGACTATTCTTTCCTTATTTTTTGAAATACCTAATGCAGGTTGTCGGGGTACGTAGCAAGGTGTGTTTTTGAGGAGAAACAAATTTGAGAAAACATGTTGATGAATACACCCGGCTAACGCGGTAGACAAAAGTGCACAAGTACTAGGACTACCGAAAGACTATGGCCCCTGCCTGACCAATGTTTTAAATACACGAATAAAATGGCAGGGGGTGACGTGCACACTCAATAATGGGCCCCCGAAACATCAGTGACAAGGGAAAACACGTTCTGAGGTGCTTGAAGAGTGGAGAAGTATTCCACGGCTATCAGAACAATCCCAGAGCCCGAAGATAGTCAAGATCCTTACCAGCTCTTACTGGAATACTTGGTCTGGCTCCTTACCTGTTCCGGCAAAGTAAACTCTATGGGCACATACCTAAAGTTCGGAACGCGCAAGCCCCATCATGACGTCAAATACGATGGCGGTGGGGTTATTATTATTATTGTCTATGAAACTTATGTTCCCTTTCCTAGTACACTTGGTGACGGCGTAGCATTACTTCTTTTTAGACTCCGATCCTGTGCTGTAGGTACTCCTATGACTTTCTTATTCATGAAAATCGTGAAAGTAAAACATTGCACACACGATTTTAAATAAATAATTTTATTTGGTATGAACTAATTCACATTTATTTCTCTACATTATTATAAAATATCTTTGTCTTAGTAAACAAATATTAAACTATTGTTACTGTTTATAACAATAGGGAATCTGTATCTTTGTCATGAATTGTTGTAACAAATAAATAAATATCCTAATAACTAACAATGTTTTTTATTTTTATAGCGCCATCCTCTAAGAAAAATACTCTCTAGTACATTTAAAGGCACAGACGTATCACAGCTTGATGTCTAATGTTTTGTAAGAACATTATTAAAATTTAATAATTATTTACAATCTCAATCAGAGAATAACACGAAGATTAGAAAAATGCAAAATTTACAGCATTCAAAAAATCTGTGCATACATGACACACTATCGTGACTACTAGATGGCGCTGATGAGTTTAATTCCGCTATTCTCCACTAGATGAAGTTAAAAGCCGAGCCTTGCATTACGAAACCGTCGCGCTTCTTCGACGTCCTCGAGGCAGGGAACTTGGACGATGTTGAAGTAGATGTGTCCCATGAGGTGTGAGGCTGAGGTGTTGGTAGTCTTCAGGCATTCGAAGAGCATGTCGTCGCATATGCAGTGCGACTTGCTGTAGAGCGAGTTGTTGGTGAGGTTGTATCGGCTGGAGAAGGCGCGGACCTTGGTGGGGCAGAGGTCGTGCGTGCGGCAGCAGCGGTCCAGGCGCCTGTCCGCGCCCAGGTCATGGTAGTCTGCTGCTATGTCGCCCGTGCCACACCACTTTGTACCTGGAGTGAAATAATGTACATCATCAGTTCATTGATGAATATTTACAGTATAACGTTAGACTAAAGGAGATGCTTTTTATTTTACATGGCGCGAATGTTATTACTATAGAATACTCTTAATTAGTACACCATAAAACTTACAGTTATAATTGTAGCCTACATAGGGTGACATAATAATGGGCGGTCTTATCGCTAAAAGTAAGCGAGTATTACCTAGCTTCCTTCCTATACACATAAATGATCAGTCACAATATGATGCTCATGAAGGATCATATGATGTATCGTGTCAGCAGATTGTTTCCAGTAACTATGGCTAACGCGCTGATCTTTCATCAGCCAACACTGTTCCTTAATTCGCCAAATATCACAATTCACGATCTACGTCCCAGCATTATGCTGCGCGATGGCCGTTTTACATGGATGTGGCGTATATTTCCCAGATTTTTTTATTTTGTGTGTTTTTGCCTTGCGTCATATTTTTAGCAGAAATAAATGTATTAGAATGACTGCTTCTTGGTCGAGTGGCGAAAACGCTACTACTGAGTATGACGTCGTGGTTTTAATGCCCTGGGGGCTTTCTATAAGCTTTTACATAAAACATTAAATTTCCAGTCAGTTCAAAAGCAGGCCCAGGGGGCCTAAAATGGACGCTTTGGCAGAGTCTTAATATGATAATATTATGAATCATATTCAAATTCGTAAAATGGTCACAAACTGACAATTCATGTTAGGATCTGCGTAAAATCGTATCCCGCAGTTCATCTGTTTAACAGTTTTGTATGGAGATTCGTAAAATGGTCCACAAATTTTGAATTTGTTTATTGAAGTCTAATGCATGAGTTACTATAAAAAATGCATGAGTTACTATAAAAAATACTGAAATCGATATAGGTGTGCCTATAAAATTTGAGGATTGCCCTCGATTTCCATGGGATTCCCTCATCAGACTCAGACTTGGTGACAATGGGAGCACCTCGAAGCATACCTACCCTTTCAAACAAAAAAAGATTTTTTAAATCGGTCCACGATTGACGAAACAATAGGTGAACAAACATAAAAAAAGCAAACATACAGTCGAACCTATAACCTTCTCCTTTTTTAAAGTCGGTTAAAAAAAAGGTGAACGGTTTTCGTAACCATCAACGCAAAAGCAGGGCAGCTCAACTTCTGTCCTGCTATAAGAGCTCGTGGTTAGCCAGGGTCGAGCAGTGTTATTGTTATTCCATGTAGAATTACAGCTGTGAGGAATCCATGTACGGTCGCCAGCATATCAGGTTATACCAAACTGTCATGTTTCTCCAAATGATTTTAAACCTTCAAAATCGAATGTGTTTTGACAGTTTGTGGTAAGTTGATGTGCTGGCGACTGTACATTTGTCTCATAAAGCATGCAAACCTATCGGCTTCTTATTTACTTTCTTTTTTTCTATGGTTACCTGGTATGATCCCCTGGAATAGCGTGAGTGGACTGCCTCCCAGTAACCCTGCATGCGCCCCGCCAGCATCCAGCCTGGCCCGCGCTGCACCAGTCTCCTGCCAGCCGCCGCCACTGCTGCCAGTTGTAGGTGTGTCTCTGCCCTCGTCGAAAGCTTCTACACCTGCCACCTGGAACAGATTGTTTATTGTGTGAAATTCAATAAGATTGTAATTCTGCTCGGTTTGTTTCTCTTGTATTTCTATCTTCGTTTACTAATTACTAAACTAAATTGCAAACGAATTATGTGCAGATATTTTGTCACATGTCATGAGTTAAAAAGTAATCTGTGAGTTGCACGGTTTTCTTTGGGGTCTAGTGTTAGCTACTAGAATAAGAATAGATATGTATGTATATCCTTATACTTCAATTAATAGTTAAACCACAATTTTCGTTATTGCACCTACCACTGCTTGTCTCTGCATCACCCAAATGTTGACTGGTAGAACATGCATACGGCATTCAGCATACAGCCCGCCTCTGTACATTTGTGTGCTTAAAGCATTCAATAAATAAGAAGAATTTATTTGCAGCAAACATAGGTGTTACGTTGTAAAAGTTAGAAATAATGTAAGAGTTGTAAAAGCATATTTTGCATGTTTAGGGCATGCAAATTAATTTTATATTAATACCTAATGAGTACTTATTTTACTAAGTTAGACAGAATATACAGGAAAATACCGGTATTTTTCATACTTAACAAAACTTAATATGTTGCCAATAAAATAAAAAAACTAGTTTTACCTAAGAATTTAATAGGTACTTTCTGTTTCTTCTACGTTTTGTCTTTTATATTAATGTTAATTTAATATATCGGAAAGTTTGATTTTGTAAGTAGGTACGCAATTTAATGAATTATGTTTTAGATATATTTACACATTGGTTATTAGGTTCAAGCCATTTTATTACAGATTGTACAACTTTGTGTATTTTATTTTTATGAGTTGAACTTTTAGGGTTATTGGGGACTATAGCAGAAATATCATCAGCGAAAAGGACACTATCATAGTTTATTGAATCTGCTTTAACATAAATAAAAAGTAAGAATAGCAAGGGACCCAAAAGGCTCCCTTGCGGTACGCCATATTTATTCAGTCTAGATGAGGATCTGTTGATCAGGTTGACAGTGGATTCAAGATTATTATTTAAATTAGTGACTTCAGCACATTTCTGTCGGCCTGATAAAATCTCTTTATCCAATCTAGAGCGACACCACGGATATCATATTTTTAACATTTGTTTTTTTCTGTTCTGTGGTTTAATGTGATGCTATGATCCAAAAAATCTCACTACTCACCGCTAGATGGCGTAACTAGTATGTAGCATATTCATGGGAAATGTGCTTTTAACTTTTCTGATTTTAACTGATCTAACCAACATAGGAAGGAGGAAATTGCTATTAATTGCATTTTTATATAACGTAGTCGCGTGCATCATATTCGTGATACATCACGATTTAGATCGTCACACGTAGATATAAAAGATAGCACATAAAAGTATTTCAATGATGTTCAGTTTCGACACAACATGACATGTAGGTATAATTACCGTGGTCGGACTGTCGAACATATTAATAGGTAATACAGATATAAATAAATGTTATATTCAATATTGATTGTTTGACAGCACAATCATTTCGGGTTAAGGACGAATGTGAGGTTGACGTGGTAGAAAAAATTGTGGCTTATAGGTATATGAGAAAAATGACTGTATTTCAGATCTTGTTGGCCCAAATCTTCGCCACCTCCACGGCGTCGGCGGTGGCAGCGCAGAGGTCACGTTGGCTGCATGTTTTGGGGCACAGAGGGCAGGATAGGAGGTGGAGCATAGTTTGCGACATAGCTTCACATCCACACTCTGCTGCCGTTTCGCTGCGGTTCCAATTGGAGTTACATCTTTCCACTTGTGTCCGGAGACGGTTTATGGACTGCTAAGTGGAGCACGAAAGGTAACCTACAGCTTGCAGGGAGATACTCCTTTGGTGGTAGATAGGTAGGGGAGGGAAAAGTATCCTGCCACAGTTTGCAAGAAACTCATTATAGGTACGGTTCGACCACGAAATAAATGCCTATCCTTCATCGAATATCGCGCTAAGGGTCCACAAAATAAATTGATCATACATTTTTTAGGTCATTTTTCATAACAACCGTATACGGTGGTGCTCCTAAGGTAGGTAGCATAAAATGTTGCAGAAGTAGAGCTCATTATGAAGGCGTACGCTTGGTGAAAATGATGTAGACAACTTAGTAGCCACGTAAACGGGGCTAAATCCTCATATGAAAGGGGTCTTTGTTGACATATAAATCATAAAACTAAGGATTTTTGGAGAAAGAAATGGCCCAAAGGACGTGATCTACAGCTCCTACAATCTATCTATAGGTAATTGAAATTGCATTAGATAAGTATAGAGGGAAGGAGCAGTGGTGGAGGAGGAAAACATCGTGAGGAAACCAGCATGTTCTAGAACCAAAATTTCGAAGACATGTGACATTTACCAACCCGCACTGGGCCCGCGTGGTGGATTACGGCCCACTCCTCACAGAGAGGAGGCCTGTGTCCCTGCAGTGGAAACATTATAGGCTGGTTATGCAATTAGAGATTACCGCTATCAGAAGGGCCATGAGACTCAGGTACGAATGTAACAAAAGGCAGACCGGAATAAGATCCTGTTCCAGAAAGAAAGTTCCCACAATGTTATGTTTATTTCTGCCTCTTGTAGGTACCTATAATTTAATTCCTAATACCTACTGCATCTAATATCGCTATGATTGGGGTACACAATCTACGATAACTAGCAATCACTGTGGTCGGAGGACGGTGCGGTGGGTGACAGAGAAAGTAGCTATTGATTGTATCTTCATGCATGGAAACTTTCCACCGTAGGCGCGGGCTTGCGGACGGTGAGCGATGGGTAGCTCCCCGTCCGATAAGGACCAGGCCACGGGTCGACGGCGCATTGTGTTCCACGCGCGCCTCAAAGAGATGTCAGCACCAATTGACGGGGTCCGAAAGGGCCAATGCCTGCCAGGGTTACGAGCCTGTCCGAAAGGGATATCGTGGCCCTGACACACAGGCATTTGAAGGAACACGGTGGGTTTTAGTCAGTAAAAGTCTGACAAGCCCTCCCGCTCCGCCCAGAGCGGGAGAAGTTATTTGATAACTTCCCACGCAAAAAAAAAGAAGACTAACTTTAAGTAAAAACAGCCCGAAAGAAAGTGTTTGTTGGTACTCACTCATTCTAAAATGGGTTATAAAGCTTTTTTAACTACGAATGTGTAGGAAGATTTTGATGGGTGACCATCAATTTCATACCTCGGACCCCTCCGTGCCTCGTAAAGCAGCCGGCGGTCTATTGTAGATCTTTGACACTCGTTACGGGTAGCCAGAAATCAGAAAATCTGACAACCAGTCTTACTAAGGGGTATCGTGTTACCCAGTAACTGAGTTTTTGAGGCCAGATAGGCAGTTGTTCCATGTGAAATACTGGTATTCAGCTGCATCTGATTAGCCGACCCCAACATAGTTTTTCTCAACTAAGCTAGACAGGTGATGATGCGTTGGAAAAGGAAAAGAAGGCATGTTCTTTTCTGAGAAGCACGCGGAAGTTCCACCAACCCGCACTGGGCCCGCGTGGTGGATTACGACCCACTCCCTCTCACAGAGAGGAGGCCTGTGTCCCAGCAGTGGAAACATTATAGGCTGGTATGCTATGCTACGCGGAAGTTACGATCTTGTATGATCTTTTAGTTCACGATGTGTTACGGTTTTATTCTTACGGTCTTTAATTATCTCATAGAGTCTGACCAACGAAAGGTGTCCAAGAAAAAAAGCGGCAATTAAAAAATCATGAGCTATCAACCTTTGCTATACATTCCATAAATATGAAATACTCATGTAAGTATCGCAGAATATTTCTTGAATAGTATCAACTCTGTGTACCTAAATAGTGTACAGGAAGGGTGACAGCACGTTATTTTTTTTAAATTTTCGCTTTTTTACTTAGACAACTTTCGTTGGTCCGACACTATGAAAGTGACAAACGTGTCAGTTTGGAAAAAAGTTTAGTAAAAACGTATCTCTATACCTACATCATCAGTAGTCGACAGAAGGCAGTAAAATTATTGGATGCTTTTTCAAAAAGCTAGGTAGCACCTGTAGGTACTTTTGCAAATTGTCTATTTAAAGTTAGACGAATTCAAGTGCCTCATGTGCAGCATGAATGTCATAGAAGCAATATATTATGTGTACCTCATATTATGTGTACCTCATATTCGACACAAATTGAGTATTGTCAACATACATCACCATTATGATTATGTTTGGCAGTGGCAACGCATATTGTTGGACAGATTGTGAATCGGTGTAAAACCGCAGTACTTACCTTAGGTACTTTTTAATCAGTAGGTAATAGGCAAGCCTCCCCAATGACAAAGAATAGAAATCATGATTTATTCCATGCCAATGGCTAGGGAGAGAGAGCAAACGGAAAAACTCGCGCGTTTTCCTGGGTATTTTCGCCTATATTTTGTTCCTTAGCCAGTTGCACGCTATTTCCTTACCTCTATCGCTATAATATCAACTAGCGACCCGCCCCTGCTTCGCATGGTTTTTACGACTTGACAAAACATCGTCATTTCTTTATCATACGCAAGTATAATATTAATTATTGTAAGTACTTATCACATACCTTCTGGAATGAATTCGGAACTCTAAATCAGTGTTGCCTAGACATTGTTCTGCCATGGCCCGGTCATTTTCTTAGAGCCCTTCGTGACCCACTCAACAGTTTTAACCCCCCACCCCCGCTCGTAACATTATATTACACTAGAATTATTCCGTAATTTTTATTTTTTAAATTTATTAAACTGTGCTCAAAATATTTTTTTAAAACAATCAATAAACTGTGAACGAGTTTTTATATAATCATCATCATCATCATTTCAGCCGAAAGACGTCCACTGCTGGACATAGGCCTCCCCCAAACGGGTTTGCCATAATCGCCACGCTTGGAAGGCGGGTTGGTGATCGCAGTATGGTGTTAAAATTCATAGAGAACGCTGCTGCCCAAACTCAAACTCTAGCATTTATTTCAATTAAACCATTGACAGGCACTTTTGAATTGTCAAGAAGTCGGTCAGTTACAAAGCCCATTCCAAATAGTAGGTTCCTATGGAGAAGAACAGGCAAGAAACACCACGGACACTCTTTTAAATTAAAATATTGATACAAAATATTGGTTACATCGTTCATATTGAAGTTAAACATGTGAGAACGATGCAATACGTCAGAAGCGTCCGTGATAAAAAGATAACAATTCAAAACTAAAATAATTAAAAATAAGCCGTGGCAGCTAAGAGATGACCAGTCCCAACTGACAGCGCCCGTTCACGAACATGACGCATGGATCAGCACCATTCAGCTCAACCATTTTGAAGGGAGCTAAATGATCCAACACACACGCCACCATCAGCGAGACATCTGAGTGAGCATGACATACTCTCAGCCGCCCGGTCAATGAAAGACATTACTACCCGGTAAATGGTAGCTCTATTGTACATAGTACTCACACCTGTGATATGCAGTTATATCAAAGGAGATTCGAGTTTATACAATGAAAAAATAGTCTTCCAATCTTATCAGCTCCAACAGTATTTTCAAATGTTAATAAATTAGTTGTGGTTGTGGAGCTGGACCAGCATTGAGCCAAGCATTTCTTTCAGCGATGTAATCCCCTAACCTATAATATGCCTGCTTGCATAGTGTGCGTTTTATACAAGATTTGAATTTTGTCTCATTCAGTTGAAGTATGAGGGGAGGGATTTTATTATAACATTTTAAACAGTTTTCATCCCATTTTCTAGTATGTCCCTTAGTCGCCTTTTACGACACCCATGGGAAGAAATAGGGCGGTGCTATTCTTTACGGCTGGCACCACACAGACATATAATAAATAAAGAAAAAGTTCAAAATAATAAAAAATATACAACTACAATTAAATATGTTTTTACTACTTAAAACTTTTCATACTATATTTTGGCATCGGTTATTTAGTGCGAATTAAGTACTTACGGAGCAGCTTATTTTTTACCAAAGAATCCGAGTTTGCCGCAAATGATGAAAGTTTTACCCTGAGGTCTGGTCCCACTTCAAGCCGGATTCTATGTTTATTTTACGGATTTTGAGTCTAAGTGATGGTGAAAACCGCAACAAAATTCGTTGCGTAGTTTAGAAGAACAACGTGATCGCACAGACAGACACGAAAAGAGACTATTGATGTTGGTATAGATGTGGGTTTACCTGCTGGCACTGCGCCATGAGCCTGACCATCTGCGGGAAGGACACGTCGAGCGGCCGGTTGATTCTGCTGAGCTGCCGCAGCAGGCGATCCGTGTCGTCCTCGTCACTGGAAACAAGAGAAGATGATGGTGAGTACGACAGGCATTCTCAGGTCTGTTAAATAATAAACCCTTGTTTCAGACCACATAGAATCCATACAGTAGTTAGTAAAAAAAAAACTGAAAACTAATTATTAGTATCCAAAAATTATATATCGACGCAACGTCGCGTCGGCAAAACAACCAAAACTCATCATACACAATTATTGTCGCGAGATTTCACACAAGACAACTATACACACATGTCAACTATACATACATGACAACTATACACATATCTCAATTATACACACCACTTGAATATCAATGTCGGCTCCACTTCCTTAATTAAAATAAACCAATTATCGCTTCCGTAATTAAACGAAGGACATCCTCACACCTGTACGAGCAAGTACTTGGGACTGGTTCGATGGATCACGCGGAGAAAGTGAGCAGACCACTGACCACCACAGTTGGTCCGCGTCACGCGCCGGACATTACGTAAGTGTATTGCTTGTTGCTGGGATGTTGACCTAGTCCGTCTATGACGTGCTAGTCAAGGTCCTCGGGCCCTTGGCCCTATTACGCGTGAATCTCTAGTCCCTATGCCTACATGTTATCTGAGCGTGGCCAAATGATTGTTATTGGTCCATGAACCTGTGTCTTTAGAGGTAAGTTGTAAACTCTCACGTGTCTTTAATTTTACCGTCCGACGATGCTTGGTGGAAGAAATCCAGCGGAAATACCATCATTTCTGGACGAACTCTATCACAGAGACCCTTTTGTATTATGTACTCATTGCATAGTTCCCTTTAAGTTGATCATAATTTTATTATAAGTTACTTGCTGCGCCCTAACAGGGTCATGTACTCATTAGTTAAGCCTAGTCATATTCTGTAACTAGGTGTACAAAGCAATAAATAAATAAATAAAAAACCATGGTTCATCCTCTTGTGCCTACACATTTTCTGTGCTTTGACACCTACGCGGTCACGCCACCCTCCATTCTCGACCTATCGCCAGTCCGAGGCATGCCTACTGGCCACTTGGCCAGGCAAGGGAAATAGCCGTGCGATCGTCGTGCGTACCAGGACATATCAATAAGTGGCCCATTGTCCAGCATCGTGGCCGCACCGAGCGCCCATTGTGCTTGCAACGGCTAGGCGGAGGCGAAAACACGCGGCTATAGATATGCCTGAATTTAGACGGGAGAAGTTCTAGAAAGTTTCGAAGGTTGGGCGTGACAGGGTTCCAGATATCGGGGTTTTTTAATTAAATAAGTGATAGACATAATTGTATTACTAGAAAAAAAATATAAAATAGATTGACCATTTTTCAGATTATCTAAAGTACATATATTACAATAATCTTTTTTGGGGTACTGTGTTAAATGTTACAACAAAATACCTTGTGATATATTGTAATTTAACGGAAGAAAATTCTGACAAGGTTCGGGGCTATAGAAATTCGTCAATTTTCGGCTTAACTTTTCGATTTAACTTAAAGTTAAATCCATATTTGTTAGGTATTTAGCTTTTCAGTCAGAAAATAAAGCATTCTTCAGTATTTTTGCAAATTTACCCCTTGAGATAAAGGAAGTAAAACCATGAAAAGGTACTATTTAGCCTATTGCTTGATGGAAAGTTAAACTTTTTTTTGGTGGGAAATTATCATAATTTCCTCGGAAACACCCGCGTTCCTTCAGATGCCTGTGTGCCAGGGCCACGATATCCCTTTCGGACAAACTCGCAACCCTGGCAAGCGTTGGCCCTATCGGACCCCGTCAGTTGGTGCTGACATCTCTATGAGGCGCGCGTGGAACACAACGCACCGTCCACTCGGGCGTGGTCCTTATCAGACAGCGAGCTACCAAACAAATACCTAAGTAGGTATGCCCTTTGTGAGACAGAAGAAAATAATGCTGTTGGGGTCTGAAGAAGAAGAACTAAATAGTTATCTAGTATCTGGTAAAGGCACGAGTGAATTTAAGACGAAGGCATTTTATAGGAAGAATCATTCGTTGTCCGAACTTGGTATAATAAGCAATGTTGTGAGAATGACAAAATACTTATAAATAAAACAGTAAACTAGTTGCACCGAAAAGGTTTCGCTCAGCTCTGGCCGGTCGGCTCTGCCCTTAGCTGATCTCCGGCAAATTGAATTACTGATCATGATGTTAGTACAGTTCGATTGCGTAACGTTTCAGTCACGTTTAAGTGAAGGGTGTACCCCTTTTTTTTTTTTTTTTGGTGGGAAATCATCAAATAACTTCTCCCGCTCTGGGCGGAGCGAGAGGGAGTGTCAGACTTTTACTGACTAAAACCCACCGTGTTCCTTCAGATGCCTGTGTGCCAGTCACGATATCCCTTTCGGACAGGCTCGTAACCCTGGCAGGCATTGGCCCTTTCGGACCCCGTCAATTGGTGCTGATGTCTCTTTGAGGCGCGCGTGGAACACAACGCGCCGTCGACCCGGGCCTGGTCCTTATCGGACGGCGAGCTACCCATCGCTCACCGTCCGCAAGCCCGCGCCTACGGTGGACGGGAATCGGCCTGCGATTCCCGACGCCCAGGGCGTCTCTTGCGGCGACTTAGGGCGGAAGGGCGGGCACCCTGCCTCACCCTCATGCGCTGCGCCTCCTCCTTCGCGAGCATTACTGTTTCGCAGAAGGAGGTGACGGCCTCCCATGCACTCTCGCTCCGAACCATGGCCTGAACCAGGTCCGGACGCGAGAGATCGTCGCCGCCGATCGCCTCCGTGAGGACACGGCGGTGCTCCGCCCAAGCAGGGCAGACCTCCACCGTATGCTCCACCGTGTCCTCCGGGCGATCCACACAGTGGTGACACCCGGGCGTTTCCTCCCGCTTTATCCTGAACAGGAACCTCCCGAAACAACCGTGTCCGGTGAGGACCTGCGTCAGGCGGAAGGTGAGGACGCCGTGGCGCCTCTCTAGCCACTCCTCAAAGAGGGGACTTACCGCCGCAATTGTGGCGTGCCCAGCACTGGGTTGCGACAATCGCACTTTCCATGTCGCCATGAGATCTTGCCGGAGCTCCGTCCGCTGTGCCGCGATTTGTTGCGGCAGCGGAGTTTCACCCCGGCGTTTCGCCTCTTCGCGCCACACCCACATGTGCGCGAGGACTTTCGCCTCCAGATCCCATGGCGGCAGTCCGGCAAGGAGGCTCGCCGCCTCACGGGAGACCGTGCGGTAACCCCGTACCAGCCTGATGGCCATGACCCTTTGGGACGCGTTCAACCGCTGGGCTGGTCGCAGCCTCAGTGAACGCGCCCACACCAGTGCCCCGTAAAGGGCCATGGACCGCACGATCCCCGCGTAGAGCCTCCGGCAGGAGGCGTTTGGACCCCCCAGATTGGGCAGGAGCCGCTTCAAGGCAGCCCCGGCCCGCTCCAGTCTGGGAGCCAAACGTCGGAAGTGCTCGACGAAGTTCCACCGGCTGTCGAGGACGAGTCCCAGGTACTTCATCGTCACCTCGACGCCGATGTGAACCCCTCCCGCCGTTATCTGGGAACCCGACAGTGGCGCGTTCCGAGGACCATAAAAACACATGGCCTCGGACTTGTGCAATGCCACCTCGAGTCCCAATTGCCGGATCCTATCGACGATTGTCGCAACCCCACGTTCCGCCAGTTCGGCCGCCGCCTGATGTGAACTCCCCTGTGCCAGGACTAGCGTGTCGTCAGCGTAGCAGACTACGCTGACGCCACTGGGGAGGTCAGCGCGCAGCACCCAGTCGTACCCGATGTCCCACAGATGCGGCCCCAGAACCGATCCCTGTAGGACACCGCACGACATCTCTCGCCGGTTCCACTCTCTTTGGTGACCGGGGTAGATGACGGCCCTGTCCGTCAAATAGGCCTCGACCACGCGACAGAGGTAGGTCGGCATCCGCTGATACCGAAGTGCCTCCCTGATGCAGCTCTAGGGCAGGGTGTTAAACGCATTGGCGATGTCAAGAGACACCGCCAAGACGACCCCACCCCGGGCCACAGCATCCCCCGTCGTGAGGGCTCGAACGCGCATGATGGCATCCACCGTAGAGCGCCCCTTGCGGAAACCAAACTGGCTCTCCGCCAAATCCGGCCCCACCCGTACCAGCCGCCCGACAAGGCGGTCTGCAATGACTCTTTCAAAGAGCTTGCCCACCTCGTCGAGCAGCACGATGGGCCGGTAAGCGGACGGAGAGTCCGCTGGGCGCCCCGGCTTCTTAATGAGGACCAGTTTCCCCGTCTTCCAACGAAGTGGGAACTGGCCCCTCTCCATGCATGCGCTTAGGAGCCCCCTTAGTCGAGGCCCGAGAGCCTCTGAGGCCAGAACCCAGGCTTTTCCAGGCAAGCCGTCGGGTCCTGGGGCGGTATTCTTGGCATTCAGCCTACGTACCGCCACTCTCAAATCTACCTCGGTCACCTCCGAAGCATCGTCGTCGTCGTCGGCGGTGTGGTCCGCATTGGGCACCGCAGGAGGCGGAGCCATGGGCGGGGGAGTATGTTCCCCTCGCGAAGGGAACAGAGCGCTCACCACGTCCTCCACGAGCTGGGGCCGGAGACTCTGCGTCAGCGGGGGAGCCCATGGGCGGAGTTTATCCCGCACCATATTATAGGGGCGTCCCCACGGGTCTCCGTCGATGATCTCCAGCGACTGCTCGCGGGAGAGTCCTCTGGCCCGCTGGATCTCCTCTTGGAGGGCGTTCTTCGCCGCTCTGTAACCCTCGTACAGCTCCGCCTGAATGGCTACCGTATCCGGAGGGCGGATACGGAGCCTGCGGTGCCTGGCATACCGGCGTCGCGCAGCAACGCACGCCTGAAGGGTGTACCCCGAGTGTAAGTTTGCAAGTGAGTAAACGTAACTAGCGCGTTTGCGTTAAGATTTTTATTCTCACCCTTATATTCTTAGCATTATGATCTATCGGTCAAATTTTAACGCAAATGAAATAGTTACGTTTACTCTCTTGCGAACTTACACTTGGGGTACATGTAGTGGTATTGAACGCGTTTGTCGAATACGTGAGTGTTGAATACTATTTATTGCTAGTTTTATAGGTAGGTCAGTATGTACACCGGGTGATGGGTGTTTTTTTTTCTCTCTTTTGAGATGAACATGAGTAGCTCGTGCCTTAGAAACTGGAAGATATGTCAGCCGGTAGTGAGGAGGTGGCTGAGTGGCTTTCTGTCAGGTTTGTTAAGAGCCAACTAGTCGCGGGCTCGAACTCACTGGCGGGCGCGGCCAAAAAGCACGCTGTCTCACCTAGCATCGTGTCCGACAGAGATAGCACCAGTGATGAGCAGTTAGAAGCTAGTCTACACGCATAACGTCTAGTCGCACGCACACAAACACAGTGCACGATGATTTATATCAAACCGCGCGCGTAAAAACATACGAAAACCCCTTTGGAAGGTGGGGTTTTATGAAAAAACTACTGCATAAATCAATTACGAATAAAGTTTATTATAATCTTCGACAATTGAGCTTTGTCGGAACGAGCTTTGTTTTCGAGATTTTATACTTCTTTTATTACTTATTTACGCCCAAAGTTGCGTTAAAATTAGCAGGAAAAACGAATCTTTGTTGGCTCATAACTTTTTAATGCCTTTTTTTTTACTATTCTGCTTCTGTACAGACAAAATTAATAATAAGACAAAACGATATCATGTTTTACTTTAGATGTACAATGTGTAACAGTGGTGTAAAACCCCCCCGAAATTTGTATGGAAAAAGTATCGACTAGTTGCGCCTTAAGGAGACAAGTGAAACCACGTACTGCCATTAGCATTAATTAGACCATATTAAAATTACTAGTTGTTGCCCGCAACTTCATCTGCGATTCAGGATGAATAGTAGCCTATGTTCTTCTCCAGGTCATGGTCTCCCCATGTGAAAAATTTTATCCAAATCCGTTCAGCCGTTTTAACGTGAAAGCGAACAAACAAACACACTCAATTTCGCATTTATAATAGATATACTATATTACTAGCTGTGCCCCGCGGTTTCACCCACGTAAGTCTCGATCCCGTGGGAATATCGGATAAAAAGTAGAAGCCTATATGTTAATCCAGGTTGTCAGCTACCTCCATACAAAATTTTATCAAAATTGGTCCAGCCGTTTGAGCGTGAAGAAGTAACAAACACACTCACAAACTTTTGTCTTTATAATGTAATTAGTGTGATGTAGTTATTATGTTCATCATCATCATCATTTCAGCCGAAATTCGTCCACTGCTGGACATAGGCCTCGCCTAACATTTGGGGGGGGTTGCCATAATCGCCACGCTCGGCAGGTGGGTTGGCTATCGCAGTATGGTGTTAAAATGCATTGAGAACGCTGCTGCCGATTCTCCTAGTATGTAGTTAGAATAGAATAGAATAATCTTTATTATGTACCTACACCATAAAGGTTACAGATATAAATGTTTAAATTAGTATGTGTAGGTATTATGTTGAGTTGGTGAGGCCTACGCCACAGAGGCGACAACTACATAAATATAGTTTTGTAAATACAACATTAGTTTTTATTTATACTAAACCTCTTAAGGGGTCATTATACTCATCATTATGAACAACTTTTACTATAGGACCGAAGTTGAAATCGCGAAAAAAATATCAGCTGTTCCCTACATTTTGACGAGTTCAGCGAACTTAAATGTAGGGAACAGCATAACTTAATGATTTTTTTTTTCGCGATTTCAAGGTTGGTCCCATAGTAAAAGTTGTTCATAATGATGAGTACAATGACCCCTTAAGAGGTTTAGTATAAACAAAAACTAATGTTGTATATGTAAATAAGTATTAGGTGTAGGTATAATAGGTTTATAAAGTGATAGTGTCATAACTTCATAAGACAGGCATCCAAACTAGTTATGAGTTAGGGTAGCTGGAAATAAAGGCTTTTTTATTTATTTAGGTATTATGTTAGTTACTCATTAAGCAGATTTAAGGCGCCCCTGTAGGTGACGAGGCAACCGAGAGCTCGACATCTCTTGCACCCGCGACTTCAGGATTATAGATAGAACACAAACTTTGTTGTCAATTTGGTATTTGAAATGAAATGAAATGAAATCGTTTATTCTGTAAATAGGATATTTAATTTAGATTTAATATTTTATTTGGAGATAGTCACCAAGCTGTTATACGGTTGTATAACACTGCTTTTGCTTTCGGGAACCAATCTCTACCGCTTCCAGTCATGAACACGGAATATATAATCAATGCGTTGGGCGCGCACGCGCAACCCCACGCCGATTGTATTTCCGACATGATGTTTTTGTACTAAAACTAATCGATTTCGATTCCGCAAGTTACAGATTTGAGGAAACTGTGTTAACACGCATAGCATAAAACCATAACACAATGTCAGAAACTGTTTAAAATGTGTTTGAGGACGGACATGACATCATGTAGGCTGTACCGGAAGTGAGCAAGGCATTTTTAGTGGGTAATGTGTGAGCATCAGGGCAATCTTTAATGTGTTGCTGGTAAAACACCCTAAAAGAAAATCATTATGAATTTTACCTAATAATTACACACTCCAAACTTTTATTTCGTTAACTCAATGTGAGAATATTATAAGAAAACTATTTTTTTTTTCTTTTTAATCTTTATTTATTTGAAAGGGTTTTATCACTTAGTGATAATGTCACCCCCGTAACAGAAACATTCAACAACTTAAAACTAAACAATGGGTTGTAAACAGTTATTATAATAATTATGACCTACGTAATAGTGTTGACCCTCGTTGTTTTGGTAAATAACCAACAACAGTCGACACAACATCCCGGCCTCCTCCGACAAAGGGGACGCTAGGATGCTGTTACATGCAACTAAAATTTTGATATGGCGTTATTTTCCCACAACATAAATCTATTATCGTGTCCGTATGATTTGAGGAGCCATGTCTTATAATTAAACGCGGGTTTTATTCATTTTCTTTGAAAGTAAATTCCATTATTCAATTTAATTAGCTTTCCATGGCAAAGGCTAGGTCAGACCTCGAGCATTATATTGTGATGTGAGCTCCCACGATGCTCCCGCGCATGTGGAAACTGCGCGCGCGCCGCTTTCTATAGGTACGTCTTGTTAGTTTTCACCTCAATCAGGTGTTGTTTGGAAACTATACCGTGAGGCGAGTTGGAGTAGCAGGCCACAACGTTGCCACCAACAACAACCTTGCCAACAACAACAACGTGGCCATGTTTAGATTTAGACACCCTTTTATAATTTAAGATTAAAATTTTTTTAGGCTAGATAGGTATTGCTAAGGCCATCGAAGATAATTACACCCTTCTGGAGAGAATCATAATGACACCATTTTTTTTTTTTTTTTTTTTCTTCTGGCTTCGCACGGTTTGTGCATTTAGCCAATGTCACGTTTTAGTTTTATTAAAAAGGTAGGGAAACAAAATTAATATAAATATAAATTTTGACGGGATTTAGGATAGACGGGATAGGATCAGTTTAATTATAAGTAACAAGGAAATCTTATGGATAAATGAGCAAATTACACAAAAAAAAATAAAAAATAATTACAACTTAATATTATTTAGAGTAATGAATGAGACTATACATTTATATACAAGAGAGCTATTTGTACAAAGTAAAGAAAGTATTGAGGTAGGAAAAGGAGTATGGAGGGATAAGAGGTTACTAAGAAAGGAAGAACGGTCATATAAGGGACAGGAGAAAAAAATGTGATCTAAGTCGCCTACATCTGTGCCACACAAGAATAAGGGATCGTCGATGATATGAAGTTTGGCAAGATGAGCTGGAGAACAAACATGACCCAGTCTCATCCGTATTAGAATGGAGGTCTCCATCTTGCCAAACTTGGCCCTGCCAAACCACGGTTTTTCTGGAACGTCGGGTTGAATATGCGAAAAATAACGTCCCTTCGATTTGCTTCTGATATCCCAAGCCACCTTCCAGGTTTCCCGAAGAAAAGTCTTTGGTAACGATACGAGGTCATAAGTAAAATTTGTATAAGGAACTAAGTCCCCACACTGCACCGCATCACCGGCAAGTTTATCAGCCACTTCATTGCCATGGATTCCAGCATGGGCTGGAATCCACACAAATTGTAGTGTATTACTCTCAGAAATGGTCCTGAACGCAAATTCTCTTATTAAATAAATTATAGGTAACTGCAATTTGTGTTCGAAAGCGGATTTATTGATGGCTAGAAGTGCACTTTGAGAATCGGTAAAAATTATCGATTTTTTGAGCTTTAAAATACGGATATATTCTATGGCTTTAAAAATGCCGAAACATTCCCCGGTAAAAACAGAAGTCTCCGGAGGCAGTTTTATTTTTTGTTCGATGTTGTATTGAGAATGGTAAGTACCTATCCCAACACAACCCGTCGGAGAAGGCTTGGCAGCATCCGTATAAATATGGTGGTACTCTACGTGTTCAGCCAGAAAATGATTAAAACTTAAATGGCAATCGGGATCTGATTTACTTACACAGTTATATTTTATAATGGGACTGAATTGTAAACTCTCATAACTATTGCTAAATATGGGAAGTTTATTGGAACGGTGAATAGGAGAAGAGAGTGAAAGGAATTTTTTATAACTTACAACTAAACAAGGAGCACGTCTATGAGACCAATAATCTGACGATTCAATCTGCAACACTAATGTGTCCAGTTTAGGAATGAGAGGATGAGTTGAGAATTGAAGAATCCGGAACAAATATTTGTCAGATAGGAATTGTCTTCTAAGATATAAAGGAGCATCCCCGCATTCAACTTGGAGTGCATTAATGGGACTAGACTTCATTGCACCTGAAATAATGCGTAATGCTTTAGACTGGATGCGATCCAATTTTTTAAAAGCCATGACACTACCTGGCTCTAGAACGAACAATCCATAATCCAGAGTACTTCTGATGATTGCGTTGTAAATGAGTTTCAAAGAAAAGGGATGTGCACCCCACCACACACCAGAGAGGCATCTAAGCATGTTTAGGTGTTTTTCACATTTGTTAACAATATATTCACAATGAGGGACACTACTTAATTTACAGTCAAGTATTATACCTAGATATCTGAATTTATCTTTAACTGGGATTGGTATTTCCTTATAAAGGAGATTTACTATGGGAATATTTCTCTTCCGGGTGAATAAAACAGCCGCGCTTTTAGACGTGGATAAATCCAAACCGTTTAGATGTAACCATGACGCCAAAATAGATAAAGCAGAATTGATAGCAGAGCTAGCTTGCTCAACAGATGGACTTGAAGAATATAATAATAAATCATCGGCATATTGAAGAACCTTAACATGACTAGTTAAGGATAACTCTAAATCATAAGTGTAGATATTGTATAGAAGGGGACTGAGCACAGAACCCTGTGGGAGACCCCTCCATACAAGATGAGATACCTCATGGTCTCCTATTAACATGTTAACAGAGCGTTCAGTCAAGATATTAATAATGAAATTCAACAAATTCAATGGAACTTGTAAGGCTTCTAATTTATTTTGTAAAACCGATAATACAACATTATCATAAGCTGCATTAATATCAAGGAAAACTGCAACGGTGGATTGGTTATTAGAGAAGGATATCCGAATATCGGATGTTAATATACTTAAACAGTCAGTTGTACTTTTACCTTTTCTAAAGCCATATTGTGATTCTGCCAAGAGACCCTTACTTTCAACATACCATTCTAGGCGATTTTTAATAAAGTGTTCCGCTAATTTCATCAGAATTGAAGACAAAACTATGGGACGGTATGAAGAAGCATCAGATGGAGTTTTATTTGGTTTAAGGAATGGCAACACCATTTGACGTTTCCATTCAACAGGGATGTTTCCTGTATAAAAAATTGAATTAATAAGTTCTAAATAATAACTGAGGACATCATCATTTAAATTAGCAAAAAAGGAATACGGGATGCCATCAATGCCTGGTGCAGAATCATTCGTTTTATGGATAACAACCTTTAATTCAGTGAGAGTGAATGCAAGATCTAGCGTCGTATGAGTGTCTTGGATATTGGAAACGAGAGACAGGTTATGGTTAGTACTAATAGCCTTAGCCTCAGGAACCCAAGGCGGAGCTAATATATCAAAAAAATCACTGGCTAAAGAATCAGGAATAGGAGAAGGGTTGTTATATATGGACCTAAATCTACGAATATTGCGCCAGACAATCGTAGGGTGAGTATTCGGTGAAATTGATAAGCAAAAGTTACGCCAAGATTAAAATTTTTTCTTTTTAAAAAGTTTATAAGTTTCATTATTTAACTTAGTAATGATATCAAAATTAGTATCAGACATATCAACGTTATAATTATATTCAGCCTCTTTACGTTTTTTTATCAATTCAGTGCACTCAGAGTCCCACCACGGAGGCGAGGGAATTGTACTAATGTTGTTATTTTTTACAGGAAAAACTTCATCTGCCGCTGCAATTAATATGTGTGCTAAAGCTTCAGCACAACTATTTTCATTGCCATCAGAAATTACGGGCAAGGAGCTAAGCTTACTGTCAACAATGTTCCTAAATTTACCCCAGTCAGTATTATTTCTATTAGGAAGTTTATATTTTAAGTTTGATTTCCTTAATTGTGCATTTGGTTTGGAAAGAGGATAAGAAATAACTATTGGAAAATGGTCACTACCATAAGTAGAGGTCAAAGTATGCCAAGTTAATGAAGAGGCCAAGTTTGGAGAACAGATAGAAAGGTCAATTGCACTTTGGTTCTGATTAGGATCTGAACGACGTGTGGCAGCTCCTGAATTTAAAATACATAAGTTGTGTAAGTCTATTATATCTATTAACTCATCACCATAACAGTTCGAAGTTGAACAACCCCATGGTTGGTGATGGCAATTAAAATCCCCCAGTATTAATAATGGCTTTGGAAGAAAAGAAACGAGATTATTCATCTCTTGAAGAACAGAAAAAGAAGGGTGAGGAATGTAAATAGAAACAAGACAAGTATGATGCACTTTAATAGCTACAATTGAAATTTCCTCACTATGAGGAGGTAATGTAATGGTAGAGAAAGGGATAGAATTCTTGATAAGTATAGCTACTCCACCATACCCATCAGATCTATCCTCTCTAATGGTTAAATAACCATTAATTTTAAAAATATGATTAGGTTTGAGCCAAGTCTCTGCTAAAGCAAAGGCAAATGGCTCATATTTGTTTAAAAGATGTATAACATCACTCTTTTTGTTTACTAGACTGCGGCAGTTCCACTGGATTATTTTGGATGTGTTGTCCATTAAGGATGGATTGTGATACATTGAAAGATGGGGCAACGTTGGACGGTGAAATGTTGAACTGAGACAGAAGATTGTGTAATGCAGAAAGAAAATCGTTTATGGAAAAACTGGCATCAATTTGTCCATTGTTATGATTAGAAAAAGCACAACCATTTGCTGGTTGAGGAATGTCGTAATCTTTAATAATGGCGTTGTGAGCCTCTTTATTATATCCTTGTACAGATTTGGGAGGCGAGCGTGGTTTAAGGAAGACAGTTTTTTTATAGCTACTTGAAACAGGCATTCTATTAGAAGAAGGGAAAGATGGAGTATCTGCAAAGTTTTTGGAAGGAGAAGACAAAAGTGTATCGGCATACGATTTAGTAACTGGGGGATACATTTTTGCCGCTTCAGCATAAGATACTGAACTTTGTGCCATGTATGTTTTAATTAATTTTTGTCTAGACATTTCTGGGCAAGATTTATTAGTAGCATAGTGAAAACCGGAGCAAAGGCAGCAAAATGCACTTTCTTGTTCTCTTTTACAACTGTCCCCAGTATGGTCTTGGCCACATTTATAACAACGAGGTTTGGACCTGCACTGAATTTTTGTGTGACCAAAACGACAGCAATTGAAACACTGTACAGTAGGGAAAATATATAAATCTACAGGTAATGCATTATAGCACATAAAAATTCTTTTAGGCAGAATCTGCCCATCAAAAGTAATAACTATCGATTGGGATGGTTTCCAAATGGTTGTACCATCAACAACAGTTTTAAAATTGAGGCGTCTGACTTTTAAAATTGGACCGCATCCAATTGGTACTGTTATATTATCAATAACTTCCTCTGGAGACCATTCCGCAGGAACACCACGTACTAAACCCATTCTAGTAACATTAAAAGTAGGTATAAAAGCTTTATAATTATATGTTTCAAGGCTATTATGTGAAATAAAAGAATTTGCGTCCAGGAAATTGGAAAAGCAAAGAGATATTTTATTGCGCCCGATTTTTTTGACGCTACCGTTAATAATATTTAGGAAGGCGTTGTGTTTTAAGAACTTGCCAAATGTAATTGGGTGCAATGACGTTCCATCATCTGGTGATAATAATATTTTTTGCACATGAACAGCGTACGGCGAGCTGTCAGTTTTGTCATACGTTTTTCGACCAATCTGAGTGGGAATAACTGAAGGCGGAGCTGGAACATCAGGAATATCGTTAGATACGATTATTTCAGAGCATTTAGGCTCCGATGGAGTTAGCGAGAGAGGTGTAGACTCCATGCAACCACAACCCGAAGACTCGGAACCGTGGTTTTTTCTGATACGACGGCGTTTGTTGCAGTTTTTGCACACATGCACGCGGCTTCTTTTTAAGTGACGAGCCGACGATGACCCATCGGTATCCATGCCTGATTCATTGGATTGGATAGTTACAAAATTGCCTGCCGGGGGAACAAAGTCCCCCGGGTCAGGCGGGTCTTTCATTTTCCCGCTTTAAGAAATAATAATAAAAAACTTACCCTACAGAAGAAAATGTACAAAACTACAAGTGAAAGAATAAAAAACACTAAAACTACCACTACTGATCCTATATTATAATTAACTAATTATTTTCAATTTTAACAAAAAAGGACACGTCCACCAAGTTAAGTTTCCCGCGCTTTTTTTCATAATGACACCATTTGGAATAGAAACATCGCGGTGTTTATGGGAAGTTTTATGTTTTTTTTCATCAACAACACTAGATATTATTATTATTATGTCGCAGGCGGTTTTTGAGGTGTTATGTAGGTATGTCAAATTGTCTAGTCGTGTCAAATTATCTAGTCCCCAAAAAAGCACTCCATGGTAACGTCTACCATGAAAAAAAAAAAAAGATTTTTTCACTCCTCTTGCTCAATAAGTAGGTACGTCATTTTAGCGTACCGGAGCGGGGCTTAAATAGCATATCTGCTTCTAGGGGAAAAAGTTATTTTTAGGATTCAGTACCAAAAGGGTAAAACGGGAACCCTATTATTAAGGCTCCACCGTTTGTCTGTCTGTCTGTCACCAGGCTGTATCTCATGAACCGTGATAGTTAGACAGTTGAAATTTTCACAGATGATGTATTTCTGTTGCCGCTATAACAACAAATACTAAAAAACAGAATAAAATAAATATTTAAGGGGGCTCACATACAACAAACGTGAGTTTTTGCCATTTTTATAGATAATGGTACGGAACCCTTCGTGCGCGAGTCCGACTCGCACTTGGCCGGTTTTTTTTATTTTTGCCTGTTACTAACGAGCCTACAAAAACGAAAACGAGAATCCGCAGCTGTACCTGTAGCTGTATTAATTTATTTATTTATTCTCAAGGCAACTACAACGGGTAACAATCACAGTAGTAGTATTAATGATCCATATAATATATGTTATAGTCGCGAGTCATAATATTGTGATTAAGATACAAGCGGACCTACCAACTGAAATGCAAAAACGTAAGAAGAATTTCGTGGGCTACAGCTGCGGATTCACCATCAGTAAAATAATCATGACTATAGAGTCGACCTATTACTGTTTCATAAAAAAAGAAGAACATTTTATTTTTGAAAATGGAACTGAAAGCGGCGATCTCTCCGGTAGAATGCGTGGATTGCGATGCGGCCTCGCCGTAGGTGAGTATTATAAATGTCCCTTTGGTTGCGGCTACAAAAGAAAAAAAAAGGCATTGGCGCGAAATCTTTAGATTTTTTTTCTGTAATTACAAATTGAATTGATGACCGTAATTTATTTTACAACAGTGAAAATGTTATCATCTAGTGAGAATGGGAACCCGTATTTGCAGATGGAAGAGAAAAAAAAAAATATCTGTTGCCGTCAAGGTGTATTGGATTATTTTATTTTCTCGCAATCGTAGGTTGTGTAAAGTATAGTGTAACACACAGCGCTAAAAACCCATTATAACTCGGTTTCTATTTACTCCTTCGCTAAAGCTCGGGAGTAAAACTACCTTCTATATAATGGGTATTTTTAGCCCCTTGTATAACAATCTACTATTGACTTGGACTTTGAAAATAATGTAGCAATTGTAGCTGCAGTCTAGTTCAAGAGTACCAATCTGTTTTACAAAGTAAATGCGCATCGCGGAACTTCTGCCTCGTCTTTTAATATTGTGTACCCGTGATTGTGACTACCATGGCGGTGTGGATAAACACTACGATTTGTTACGGGCTCGTGAAACCAAGCACTTGACATTGACGGGACTAAGGAGTACAATACACTGTTAAACAGTTAACAACTCTTACGCAAAGATAAAATGACGTTTGGAAGTAGGAGAAGTCAATGTAATGACCCTAGAGATGAACTCGAAATAGTACCTACATTTTGATACAAGTGGAGAATGTTTGTTGATGCATTCGAGGCGGAATTAACACCCGAGCCGTAGGAGAGGTTGTTTTGGAGCCGAGAATTGCAATAACAAATGTCAACGTGTATCAAACGACGTTTTTCAATACATTTTTCAAGAAATAAAATAAAATAACGAAAAATATTTTTATCATGAATTATTAGGAAACTATGATTTAATTTTCTTTTTTTTCCGCGCTTTGCTTTCGCCAGGTTGAAGGAGAAGCAAATGTATTTAAAGCTGATAAACAGCCTAATATGAAAAATAGAAAATTCAAATATTTTTGAAATTAGAACACAAATAAATGTTAATTTGTCCATAAACGTGTTTTTATTGTAATAATCACGGTATTCTTTTTATAAACAATATTTAAATATTCCAAAAATATTAACGCCGTAAAGACGCATCTTAGCCAAGATTTAAAAAATAATCATGTCCGAATAGAGAGGACCGTCTCTGGCGCGAGACGTTGTGAATAGAGGTATTGAACCAATTTGGACTAAGTATAGGTAGGTATAAGTTATCTATGACAATTTTTATTCCCGTACACGTGTTGGAAAATAAAAATGCGTACGCGTGTGAAATACATTGCATTGTGAACCTAATCGTAGTGCGATATGAACCAGTTTTCGAGGAAGTGTATTGAAAATGAATTTATGCACTCGGAGAACGCTCTACAGTGCAGAAAACTGAAATTGCTTTAAATGTATATCTACCTATTCTCTAGCAACAACCAGGAACAACGAAACAATGAATTAGATGCCAAGAAAACAGTCCTAAGCAAACAAAAGCAAAAAGCATAACCACCAATTAGTTGTCGCAAACTCAAAATTTTCTTGTCAATGTCATAAACTCATAAGCAATTATGTATGCATGCCGAGTGTTGCGCATCGCCGCTATCCGTGTTGCCACCGGATGTTTTGTTACAGCACTATTATTTTTGTATGTACGGTATTCATTTATCCAAATGGCTGCATCTGCTGCTGTTACCACTTCTTCATTATCTTCATCATCGGTCTTTTCTCACTGACCCAGATAATTTGGATTGACTTTGCCAATTATTAGTTTTTAGTATAACCAGATCTAAATCTCCGCATTCGATGATAAAATGTCCAATGGCTGCTGCATATTGTTTTTCAGTCTTTCGAGGAAAATAAGCATGTTATAAGTTCAGCAAAGAAAAGCCAGTTTTCTGGCTTACCGCTTTGATTATGTTTCATCCAATATATTGATCACTATACCTACGCTACCAATTCTGCTTCAATATCTGCTGTATCATGTTCATTCATGATTTTCAAATACACACAACCATTTCCTGATTGACCTTGCATTCACACCATATTGACACCACCAACTCGGCTATCCAATTATGCGCAATTTGTAAGCGAGTTTGCACAAGGTAACAATTCATATAAAAATACTCATATATCGTGCTTATTGATGTATACAACATTATTCTGTGTCGTTAAATTCAGTGCTTAGTCAGATAATGATCTAATGTCTGCTCCAAAAGTGTAAACAAACCGTGTTTAGGTTAAATTCTTACGCAATCACTTACTAAAGGGAATTACATATTCATCTGTATTTAGAAAGTTTCAATTTTTTATTATTTAAAATACAACATTATTAAATTGTAATTGAAAACTAATTGACCCTAAGAAATTAGACACCATGGTGCACCTATAACGTAGTAAGTACCACTGCGAACGTTCCCGGTCGACCACTTTTCGCCCATACGCCCATAGTAATAAGGTTGAAAAGTGATCAACCGGGAACTCTCGCGGTGGTACCTACCTACTCTAAATTTATGACTGACTACCTCGTGGTGACGAGATCCTGGGTTCGATTCCCAGTCGAGGTTACAAAATTAACCTCCATTGTCAAATGAAAACCATCTTAAAAGTGACTTAAAATTAGTATTTTGGGCTTAAGTATTCAAATAATCAAATCAAAGCATTCAATTTGTAAGTACACCGCAAATTGGCATCCACACGTACGTTTTCTGATCCATTTCGCCGCGCCCTAGTGCTTGAATGGCCTACCGACCAATGAACAAATTTTACACGAAACCTGTTTTTCGTTTGGTATTGGTACATACTATAAGTACGAAGTTTATGAAAATCTATTGTGACTGAGAATTAATTGTATATTTTTAAGAAACCATATAATTGTATTTAAATATGTAAACCTCATTTTTTATTTAACAATGGAGGTTGGATAAATTGTTGATAAAAAGACAAAATTGTTTAACTGGAGATTGCGCCGTATGTCATGGAAATAGGCCACTAAAATTAAATGTGTGCTTAGTGCTTAATGGTCCTAACTACCACTAAAAGTAATTAACAACATGTTCAAATAAAAAAAAAAATAGGCAGTCCGACAGAAGTCAAAACATATAATTATGTATATACAGGTTGTCCCGTGGCAGATTTAGGATATAGAATTTAAATAAATACAAAATTACAAAGGATATACATTTATTTCAATAACTATTAAAAAGAAGAAAAGTGCGGATTTCATTTCTTAAAAATTGTTTCGTCTAAATGTTGTCCGTCACGTCGGACACACTCATTGAATCTGTCGGGATGCCATTAACTTCGCGAACGATATTTTCTTTTAGTGCTGAGATGGTCGCGGGATTTGTTTCATAGACCTTTTGAGGTACCCCCACTGAAAAAAGTCATCGCCATCGACATGGCGCCATCTTGCTGGAACCATGTGTGTGAACTGAAGGTAGGATGTTCTCTCATTTTTGGCAGAAAATAATCGTTTAGCATGCGCCGATAAGAAAACCCGTCCACAGTAAGGACTAGACCACGACGATTTTCAAAAAAATAGGGTCCGATTATCCCACTGCTTGACAATGTGCACAAAACCGTTACCTTGGGACTGTGAAGTGGTAGCTGATGTTTTGAACGTGGGTTCTGTTCTTAATGTGACCAATAACGACAATTCTGCTTATTTACACTTCCATTTAAATGAAAATGGGCTTCATCACTCCAAAAGATAGTGTTTACCGTTCGGAATCGCTCTAACATTGTCTCACATAATTTTTTACGTAAATTTAAGCGTTTGCACAATTTGAATCTTAAAAGGGTGAAATCTAAGGTCCTTCTTCAATATTTCGTGCACTATCGTTTTTGGAAGCCCCTAGGGTAGCCGCTCTCTTCCGCACGGACTGACGTGGATTATCGTGCAAACTGTTCGCGACGAGGTTAATGTTTTCGATTGTTCTCGACGTCCGACTGGGTCCCGGCCGTGGGTCGTTTGTTGTTAAACTTGTTGCCCGGAAACTCCGGACCCAAGATCGAATCAAATCTACACTTGGCGCTTCACGTAAACGTCGAATATTGTAACGCGTACAAAACTGTCGACGCGCAATTGCACACGAATCGTTCGCTTTGAAAAACGCTTCTATTGCGAACTCCCGTCCACTGCGACATCGTGACTAAATAATCCGCACGAATGACGAAGCTAACGCGGCCCCCGCCCCACTCCTCCGCTTAGCCGTTATCGAGAAATTTTAAATTCAAAACCTAAATCTGCCACGGGACACCCTGTATAAGCGTGTATACATGTACACAGGCCGCTGTGCGTCGCCAGTCTGGCGCAACACGACCCATTAGCAGGTCGCGGTTAACATGTCGGTGACGCGAACCGATAAGGTTTTCCGCTACCAAAAATCGCTCAACGCGCTTAAAGAAATGTTCACTTCAAGAATAATTATATAAAGCGTCATCACTTTTTCTACAGTTACCTATACTTTATAAATAATTTTTCCCTTTAATGTTCAGTTGGCTATTGAAGCACTAGGGCGGTAATTTTGTTTACATTTTCATCAGATACTTTTGGAACAAACAATATGAGCCACTTCGCATCGTGTCGCTAATATCTAGCACACTATCGCAATGATTGCCTAATAACCCAACTATTTATATTTAATCAATCAATAATAATAAGTTTGGCTTCACCATATGCCTGGTAGGAAGGAACGCTGACACCTGAGATACAGGATACGTCCTAGTTTGGGTGTCAGGAGTTTCACAAACTCGAGCATGTACAATGTACATAGTCTAATTACTATAGGGATCTAAGTTACATGATATTAAAGTAATACATTGTTAACCCTTTTTCTCTCTTTATGTATTAGGCTTTTATGAAATAAATTTATTATTATTATTATTATTAATCTGCCCGCCTTTTCCCAACTATTTTATGGTCAGTTTCCAGTTTAACCGGATTCAGTTGAATATCAGTATTTTACATGGCGACTGCTTATCTGACCTTCACAACCCAGTTACTGAGTAACACGATAAACTCAAACTCAAACTCAAAAGCATTTATTTCAATTAAACCATTGACAGGCACTTTTGAATTGTCAAGAAGTCGGTCAGTTACAAATATGAAGCTAGTTGCCCATTCCAAATAGTAGGTTCCTATGGAGAAGAACGGGCAAGAAACTCCACGGACACTCTTTTAAATTAAAATATTGATACAAAATATTGGTAACATCATTCATATTGAAGTTAAACATGTGAGAACGATGCAATACGTCAAAAGTGTCCGTGATAAAAAGATAACAATTCAAAACTAAAATAATTAAAAATAAGCCGTGGCAGCTAAGAGATGACCAGTCCCAACTGACAGCGCCCGTTCACGAATATGACGCATGGATCAGCACCATTCAGCTCAACCATTTTGAAGGGAGCTAAATGATCCAACACACACACCACCATCAGCGAGACATCTGAGTGAGCATGACATACTCTCAGCCGCCAGGGCACATTTAAGTCAATGAAAGACATAATTACCCGGTAAAAGGTAGCTCTATTGTACATAGTACTCACACCTGTGATATGCAATTATATAATACAAAGGAGATTCGAGTTTATACAATGAAAAGATAGTCTTCCAATCTTCATCAGCTCCAACAGTATTTTCAAATGTTAATAAATTAGTTGTGGTTGTGGAGCTGGACCAGCATTGAGCCAAGCATTTCTATCAGCAATGTATTATACAAGATTTGAATTTCGTCTCATTCAGTTGAAGTATGACGGGAGGGATTTTATTATAACATTTTAAACAGTACCCCATGAAAGATGAGTCTACTTTTGCCAGTCTGAAACCTGGTTGAGCTAATAGATCCCTACTTCTAGTACTATAATTATGTCTTTCGCCTCTTTTACTAAAAAGATGTAAATTTTTTCTTACACATAGATATATTGACAAGGCACCGTCATGATGTTAATATCCTTAAACAGTTCCCTAAGAGAATCGCGCCTGCGGAGATTATATATGGCTCTGATGGCTCTTTTCTGCAGAATAAAAATAGACTCGATGTCTGCAGCCCGTCCCCAAAGTAAAATACCGTAAGACATGATACTATGAAAGTAACTAAAATAGACTAGCCTCGCGGTATCTACATCAGTAAATTGAATTGACGGATTTTTCTGACAGCATATGCTGCTGAACTTAGCCGTCCTGCAAGAGATGTTAAATGAGGACCCCATTGAAGCCTAGAGTCGAGCGTGATCCCCAGGAAAACAGTTTTATCGACGAATTCTAGTTTCTCTTGATTCAATACTATCTCATAATCACTACTTTTTACATTTGGTAAAGAAAATCGCATGCACTTCGTTTTTTTTCCATTTAATACTAAATTATTGGCAGTGAACCAATTTTGGACCTGCAGTAAGGCGTTATTTACGTCGTCAAAATTTGTAGCACGTCTATCTACCTTAAAAATCAAGGAAGTATCGTCAGCAAATAACACCATTTGTGGTTGATTATTTAATAAATAGAGTAGATCATTAATATACACTAAAAAGAGGAAAGGACCCAATATCGAGCCTTGAGGAACACCCATTTTTACTTTTAAACCGAGTGAATTGATACCATTTATTTGAACTAGCTTTTGTCTATCGTTTAAATAAGATTTTACTAAACTAAGCGCAAGTTTTCCAAGTCCGTAATGCTCAAGTTTCAATAGCAAGGTTTCGTGATCGACGCAATCAAATGCCTTGGAAAGGTCACAAAAGATTCCTATGGCATCTTGGGCCTCTTCCCACGCGTTAAAAATGTGTCTTAATAAGGTTACACCGACGTCGGTCGTACAACGTCCTTTGGTGAAACCATACTGTTGATCGTGAAGGATTTTATTCGAGTTGAAATGATTGAGCATTTGATTAAGCATTACCTTTTCAAACACCTTGCTGAAAACCGGCAACACGGATACGGGTCTATAATTATTTGTGTCTTTACTGTCCCCGGATTTGAAAAGTGGTATTACTTTACTGTATTTCATTAAATCCGGGAAGACTCCTTGATCCACACACAAATTAAATATTAAGGCTAAGTAAGGCGCAATAGTCTCAATTATGGACGTACAGACTTTAATGGACATTCCCCAAAGATCTTCGGACAATTTGATCTTGATTTGCCTAAAAGCTTTTAATACTATTATTGGGTTAATATGCTTAAAGTTAAATTCAATAGAGCAGGCTGAAACGTTCGCCCTTACAGAGTCAAAAGCGAGCGAGGGCGAGGAATTTAAAGTTTCTGTAATTTTCAGTGGGATACTGGTAAAGAAATTTACAAATTCTTGAGCAACTTCTTTGCTATCGCAAATGAGACCACATGACGTCTATAGTGCGTAATCAGAATCATGCTTTTTGTTCCTATTCGTTTCATTATTGATAATTTTCCAAACCGTTTTAATTTTATTGTCTGCTGACTTAACCTTGTTGCTAATGTATAAGGCTTTAGCTGCCTTGCAAGTGTTTTTAAAAGTTCTGGAGTAAGTAGCAACATATTTATTAAAAGTTTCCGTGTTTATATAAGGCTTATGGCCATACAGCTCGAAAAGTCTTTCCCTACTTTTCCTGAGTCCTTTAGTTGCCCAGTCACTAAATAAAAACCTAGGGCTGATAGTTTTAGTGTTCTTTTTAAAATAATTTTTGAACTCGGTTTGGACTACCGAAAAGAATTCTTTATACAAAATGTCAACACTGTTCATTGAAAGGTCCATATCACCTAACTTACAAATTAAAGTGCTATTAAATTTATTTAAATTAACAGATGTTATTGGTCTGAATTGTATCTGCACTTTTTGTATTGGTATGTTGGACTCAAAAGTTACGGTTTGACCACTGTGATCAGAAGGGAGATAATTAATAATAGCTTTATCTGAATAGTCGCAGCAACAAAAAACATTATCAATACATGTAGCAGTAGTCGTAGTTATTCGAGTTGGTTCTACAAACACATTTGACAAATTAAATGATTTAAACAGATTTAACAATCTACTGGTATTTGAATTATTTTCTAAAATATTAATGTTAAAGTCACCACAGATAATTACTGATTTATTCCCAGTTACAAGTTTTGCCAAAACATCTTCCATAACAGACTCAAATAGAGAGTAGTTTTGATAGTTTGGGGGTCGGTAAACGCACACTATAACATGCTTATCTATCTAAGATACCCCTTGGTAATACAGGTAGAAACACTTTTGCGCTTCTGACTACCCGTACTGTCAACGATCTATGAATGACAGGTTAGATCAACTGCTTTACTTGCTTTCCGCGGTACGGCAATTATTTATTAATATAAATATATCGTTGTTAGCGTCCTCAATCCTCAAAGTCAGTGCGATACTGACATATAATGGGATATAATTCTTGCTGCTGCATCAATAAAATTCAGCAATATAAGCTTGGAAACTCATTAATTTCTTGATTGACCTTGGCTTGTGACTAGACCAGATAGTCACCATTTTAACTGTCGTCCATGCAACAGCCCAATTACATGTCATTTGTAAGCGTAACTGCTTCATTTGACCTGGTAGGCTACTATGAGCAGGCGCATCCTTGTGCTACATTCTGTTGCACAACTCGACTAGCTGAGATGAAGTGGCTGTGGTTAACGGTGTTTTTTGTAATAAGTGGTGCTTCTGGTTTTTTGTAGATATTATAAAACCAATTAGTGTTAGTTACGCTAACCAGCTATTTAGCTTATTTTTAAGATGATAGTGTGGCACAGGTGTTGTTATTTTAAGATGATAGTATGGCACAGGTGTTGTTATTTTAAGATGATAGTGTGGCACAGGTGTTGTTATTTTAAGATGATAGTGTGGCACAGGTGTTGTTATTTTAAGAAGATGATAGTGTGGCACAGGTGTTGTTATTTTAAGATGATAGTGTGGCACAGGTTTTGTTATTTAAAGATGATAGTGTGGCACAGGTGTTGGTATTTTAAGATGATAGTATGGCACATGTGTTGTTATTTTGAGATGATAGTGTGGCACAGGTGTTGTTATTTTTTTTTTGTATCTAGTTGTTTATCAAGGGTCGTACGGAAGTTTCGTTTATCACATAAATCATCACCAACTTAGCCTTTTCCAAACTATATCGGGGTCGACTTCCAGTCTAACCGAGCAGATGAATACCAGTATTTCACAAGCAGCGACTATCAGACCTCCACAACCCAGTTTTTGAGTTACACGGTACCCCTTGAAAACGACCACATAAATGCATCATGAATATACTTCGTAATATTCAGGGTGTTTCCTTATTAACTTTATTTAATTTAAGTTCGTTGATGCATTATGATTGCTGTAGTTTTTTCATTAAAACTGTTAATGAATTCGCATTACAATCTTTTTACGTATTTATTTCGCGAGTCGGAACTATTAATGTATTACTAAGAAGTAGAGAAAGGAACAGTGGACTAAGTATGATTAATGCGTGTGTTATGCGCGTGACCTTGGCTCTGTTACATTTTTCTAACCAGTGCACTTACACCGTCAAGGTGTTAAACATACCCGTCTTATTACAAAACAAGATTTAAATTTTGACATGGCTTAAACCATGGATCCAGTTTTTGTATTATGAACGTAACTTCGATTGAAATACCGTTCTTTGTACAAAACTGAAAACATAGTTCGGTACTAAGTTGTCATTTTTGTGTTTAGGAACTTTACCATAGTCGGAATAAAGTTCGAAATTCAATAATGGCCCCATGTTTTAAACCTGGGTCTGGACTCTGGAGATAAACCTTGTTTTGTAATAAGGGGGAACGTGTCTAGCTTACTGGTAATTCAACTCTACTAGTGAGTGATTATAAATATGAGTTATACCTATAAGTATTTTTTTCTATTTAATAACATAACATCACGCCTGTAAATCCACGAAAGATTAGGCAGAAGTGTTCACCCAGATTTCGCAAGTTACGTTGATGTCCCATGTAACAAGGGGCGAGCCTATTGGCATCAACCGGGCACAAATTCTCGGGCAAGACTCCGGGCTGAGAAATTCCAGACTGAAAAACCCAATAACACTTTGCAACCACTAGGGCAACGATCGGGAAGTGGAACAACAAGGCAGGCAATCTAAAAGGCAAGTAAGAATTTTGTAACTAGATGCTTTTTTATGCGTTACGTATGACCTGAAATAATTTTAAGTCTGTACCTACGTTAACAAAAATCTAGTATAGTATAGTACTCGTAAAAGGCTCACAATATGTGGAAACAATGTAGTTATATAAGTACTCTTCGAATAAAAACTCACATAGAGTCAGCTAAATCGGTGGAAAGAATTGGAACGGAGAGTTTAGTTCCGGTTGTCCGATTGGTAATGAAGCGCTTCGTTTTCCATTTTCCCCATTTCCCAGTACTCGCTGGCACTGATTACAAGCACTTTTCGACAAAACAACAAATCTATCACGGATTCGGCCAGTACTTTTGTGAAACATCAACAAAAATTCGCCATGCTGGATGTATGAACACCGTGAGATAACGGCTGAAAGAGATGATGCAAGTAAAAGACATGGGGAGCCCACCACAACAAATGATTATGATGATTTTATTACTATTGTGTGGTCCTTTCCTCAAAAGACCATTTCAGATACCAATCCACTTGGTCCTCAAATGATATGACCCAGATTATTTTTGGATTTTTTTATAAACATTGATATTGATGAATTTTATATAAACAATAACACGAATATTTACTTTGTCAGGTATAACATTATTTTAATTATTGTGCATGTGATTGATGTGAAGGTAGGTCATAGTATTTTTTCTCAGTTAGTTTTAGTCATGGCTTGGCAGAGTAATTTATGCGGCCTACCCAAATGTCCATTCTTTGGTATTGTTCGTCGAATTGTTAAGCTCCTTAAGTTCTGAGTAGAGCTGCACGATTACTGACAAATGCGTGCACTGACTGGTCAGGTCTACTCAATGTGTGGTTCTTTCCTCAAAATACCATTTCAGATACCATTCTACATATCGTCACATGATCTGACCAAAATTATGTCTGGACTTTAAAAGAGACTGTGACCTCTGAGTTTGTTTCGGTCTTTTTTCTCAGAGTAGTCAGATACGAAACGCCGATCTCATTTAGTTTTTTTTAATATGATTGTCATGTAAAAGTGTTTGTACAAACCTACTTACAGAAATAAATCATTTATCATTTACTTACTTACAGAAATAAAAATAAATAAATAATTAGAAACATCGTTTATAATTTCAAAATTATTGCTTATACATTTACTTACAAAATTATAGTACATTATACTGAAGTTTTTGTATAGCTCGCAGACTAACAGTGTTAGATGGGCGGGTGCTCACTCTGATACCGTGTACGTCCTGGAGTGTGGTGTTAGACAGGGTGGACTAACGTCCCCGGTTCTGTTTAATGTTTACATTGACCAGTTGACTGGTGAGCTCAGCGAGAACAACGTCGGTTGCTCGGTCGATGGCACTATGGTAAGTAATGTCAGCTACGCAGACGACACGGTCTTGGTGCCATGAGTCCAGTTTAAATACCTAGGGTATGTAGTCACGGGTGAGTTATCTGACTATGTTGATATAGAGAGGCACTGGAGGGCGTTGGCGCATGGTGGTTTGATGTAATATGGTAGCCCGCAGGTTTGCGCGTTGTAGTAAGGATGATGTTAAAGCCTCGCTTTTCAAGGCATACTGCCAAACCTTCTACATGTGCAGCTTTTGGGTGAAATATACGCAATGTGCCTACAACGTCCTGCGCGTGCAGTAGGATTTAGGATGTTCACAGATGTTTGCGGAAGCCCGTGTTTACGATTTCCATGCCATTATGAGGAAGAGAACAGCGTCAGTAATGGGCTAAAAATGTTTGGATGGCTTGTTTCATTACCTATTGTACTGTTTTCAAGTGCGGAAATTGGTATTTACAAAGTCTATGGACTTACATTCGTCTACTCGTTTGTAAAAACAAACTTACCGCACTAGTATCATATAGAACTATATAATGGATTCTACCTGAACTAGGAAATCTCACTCAAGTGTATAAACATAAGTATTATCTAAGATTCCATAAACAAATATGTAGTAAATAATTTACATACCCACTATAAATTATGGTTTTATTCCAATTTAGAAAATAATAAGCTACTTTTTGCATTATCATAAGACATTTTTGCAAGATTTTTGTAATGTAACATTTTTAACAAGGTCGCCTTTAATTTTTAAGTATATAGAAAATTTGCCGTGTTAACAAATTATAAAGATTGCATGTTTATTTGTCATGTATCTCTCTTGGTCTGGCTCTTCACCTTTCGGCAAAGTAAACTATACCGGCACAGACCTAGAGTCAGGAGCGCGCAAGTCGCAACACGACGTCAACGTAGAAATAGGCTCAGCGCAGACAGAGAGGAATAATCCCCGCGCGATCTCGGGCATTTTCTTTACGGATCGCGTATGATCCCGCGTATCTTCGAGGACGCGCGAGCATTTTTTGTCAGGTTCAAGCATTTATGCAGTTTATTGTAATAATTTTAAAGTTTATTTTCAAGTGCGTTAATAAAATCCTCTCCGCTGCGCTCCGTTCTGTCTGCGCTGAGCCATACATACATATAGGTGGGGTTTTTCTTTATTATTATTAGCTACTGTAGATGTAGAACATGCTAGTCAGCAGTAGTCGCAGAGTTGTCAATTCTACTATTATTATTACAAGACAATAAGTAAGTCAACATTGTATAACTTGCATACACAGCTTGTTTGCCTTGCGCATTGCCGTAAAAGTTGTTCTGATTCATACTTACTTCTAACTTGTGCCGTGAAAACTGAAACTACGAAGTGTTAAATAACTTTGTGTTCTAAGTTGTAAAGTTATGTGATTACGTTTTCAGTTGCAGCAACTTTTATTTTAGGAAATAAACTTGCGCTAGCCTTGTTAAAGGTAACCTATACTGTAAAACAATAATATATTAAATATCGAGCATAACCTTAGTAGTACATATTCAATACGATCCAATATAATATGATACCTACATTGGATTCCTCATCATCATCTACATTATTTCAGCCGAAAGACGTCCACTGCTGGACATAGGCCTGCACCAAAAAAAAAAAAAGGGAGGTGATTTTCCATAATCGCCACGCTTGGCAGGCGGGTTAGCGATCGCAGTATGGTTTAAAAAATGGATAGAGAACGCTGCTGCCCATTCTCTAGTAAGTCCCTTAGTCGTCATTGGAGTCCTATATTAAATTAATTAACAAACGATTTCATAGAAAAAAAACCGGCCAAGTGCGTGTCAGACTTCTCACATTTAGGGTTCCGTACCAAATGTAGAATATACGCCGCCTGAGTGGCAGAATTATTCATAAGCAGAGTGTGCGCATTTGACCGCAAAACCAAGTTAGTTGTAATAGAAAAAACCGCACAATATTGAGTGATTTACCATTTTATTTTAAGACTATAGACTTCATATAGGTTTTCCTGTAAGTAATCTATAAGTAAGGAACTATTTTCTGTATTTTTTTCAAAATTTTAGGCTGAGTATTTTCGGAAATAAGGGGGTCAATGGTCAATTTTCGTCTATTTTCTTAAGTAACTTTAAAACGAGTTATTTTAAAATTATATAAAAAAAACATGTTTGAGGCCCTCACAACAAGCCCTTCCATTTGATATGTCACACGATATAGTTTGATTTTTCTTGATTCTGGAATCTTGAATCTTTAATTTTCGAATTTGCCCCCAATAGCGACGCTCATATTCAAAATTCATTTGAAAATTTTTTCGCGCCTCCTTTAGTTGTATGGGAGCCACCTATAAAAATATTGTTTGGCTTTGGGTCAACAAGATGCGTATACTGTGAAAATTTGAAGACTGTAGCTCCAACCGTTTGGCTGTAAAACCTGTGTGACAGACGGACATACGGTTACGTGAGTGAGAGCAATTTATAGGGCTCTGTTTGGACCCTTCGGGTACGGAACCCTGAAAACGATAAAATATCCTAACAAACTAAAACATGGCGTCGAAAAATTAATTCGCGTAGCTGTTACGAGTATATTAATAGTTAAAGTGGTTATTGCTTAAATGCTGAATCATTTTGCTGTTGAATTTATTTGATACGTCCGTTGTAGAAACTTAGAAAGGAATATTTCGTCTTAACTAATATGAAGGTTTAGAGGTCGGCACGATCTCAATAATATGTTGCTGTGGTACACTCACACACAAAACCTTTGCCAGCCAGCGACTTGATGCCGGCAACAGTGAATGGGCAACAAATGGCAATAACACAATGACAATGGGCCCAACACACACACACACTCACACAAACACACACACACACGCCAACATGTTTACTTACGTCTCTTACTTATCTCTCTAATTAAATTACGCATGTTGATATCTTCTTTGATTTTATTTAGTTTTTTTTTTAATAATAAATGTTTTTATTTTATTGATTGTTACTATTATTTTATTTTTGATTTCTGAATGATTTAATTCATAATTCATTATTACTTGTCTTGCTGTGCTGTGTCACGCTGAACAGTCATTAAATCAATCTGCCTTTTCTATCTATGTTGGGCCACCAAGATACAGGCTGTGCCTAGTTTGGGGCCCACGGCTATTTCTACTTATGCACTCCTTCAATTAACATTGTTCCTGTTTACAAATGTTTCCTAACTTGTGTGTGTCGATAAATTGATTTTAAGATATATATTTTTATTTTTTTTAATAGCGATACTGACATTATTGAATTTCCTACCTTTTTTTCGTATTTCACGGACCCCGAATTCTAGTAACGTCGCCCCCGGCTACATAATCCTTCAATCGAGTTACCTAAACCTTGCAGATATAACACAAACTCAAAGCATTTTCTTCAATTGAACATTTACAGGCACTTTTAAACTGTCAAGGAGTCAGTTAGCCAGAAAGTTAAAGCTACTTAACAACAAACAGATTGACGAAATTACTTAAGATGAGTAGGCACATAGGTACTAACTGAATCGCCAGACAGACAGACGCGTCACCAACATTACGTTACAATTAACATACCTATTATTGTTGTTGTCTTGTTTATACGACACTGTACTCACCAGTTACCTACCGCACGTGTATTCCTGATGGTCACATTTGCGAGCGAGCAATCTGCTCATATTATTTTATTACCTACAGCCCACGGCTTCGCCCGCGTTGCTTTTTCTAAAATAAAAGTAGCTAAGTTAGTCCTTATTACACCAGCTATCCGCCAGTGAAAATCCAATCATGATCGGTCCAGCCGTTTCGGAGATTAGCCGGAACAAACAGACAGACGAACCAAAAAATTAAAGATTGTTTTTTTTTCTAAGTACAACAGCTTCTTACTAATTTCATATGCAAATGCATATGAAATAAGTAAGAAGCTGTTTTGTTCTTAGTACAATGCATATGAAATCAGTAAGAAGCTGTTGTACTAATAACAAAAAAACAATCTTTATCTTATATAAATCTTTTCAGTTTCGTATGCAAATGCTTATGAAATTAGTAAGAAGCTGTTATTTCGAAATTACAAACAGACACTTAAATTTTATTTATTTGTATATATGAATGCGCTTAGCAGCCATTCGGTTTACGTAGAATTACCTATGGCACATTTCATTTTCTACTTTTACAGTATGTCTACTACAGTCTGCCCAATTGTTTAAACTCATTTATTTAAAAACTATATTTGTCAAACGAAATTTTAAAATGTTTGGAACTCCTACAGTGCTAACCAGTAGTATCATAAAATATCTATAAAATCTTTTTTTAATAACTTTGTTTAAATCTACAATTTAAACAAAAATATTACGGTATGATTATTATTAAATTTTTATTTCTAAAAATCAGTAAGTACTTAAAAAAATGGCGGACAAAATGTTAGATTAAAAATAAAAATCTGCCATTTTTTGTGAATTACCATGAAGATATTCTTTTTACAAATTAATAAATTTTATAAATTTTCTGAATTAGAGACTTGGGGTATAAGTGGGTTATACGCATGACTTCGTCCCAGTATGCCATCGGCGTGCATTTTATTAGTGTTTGAGCATCTTGATGGTAATTTATGTATTTATTGACACACAAAACCGATGAGAGGGAAATGTCTTTGTTGTGCGAGATATTAGAGAATGGAATGCAGAGTCTTAGTGGAACCAGGGGGCCTAAAATGGACGCTTTGGCAGAATCATATTAAGATCTGCGTACAATTCATACATACCGCAATTCACCTGTTTGACAGCTGCTATTTGACATTAGTTCAGTATAGCAATTCATAATTTGTGGACCGTTTTACGAAACTCCATACAAAACTGTCAGAAAGATGAATTGCGGGATATGAATTGTACGCAGATCATATTGTGATTCTGCCAATGCGTCCATTTTAGGCCCCCAGGCTGCGGTATAGGGGTGTTCAAAGCTGCCATGAAAATCTACTTGTGAATGTAGATTGTTTTGCCAATGAAGTGTGCCAGAGTTTGTAATTCATAATAGGCTCATCGATTAAAATCGGCTCTTTAATCGTTTGGGAGCCACTAAGCCACATAGCATACTAGACAGATCAAGCTTTCAAACTTTTACACATCGTGAAGAATGTTAGATTTTAATATAGGTAATGTAGTATCTACTCATTACAAGTCATTAAATACAGTACCGTAAATACCATAGATACAATATTGCAATTTGCAATGAATCATTAGAACGTAATGCAAGGTTGATTTAAATATTATCTACATAAGCACATTCGTAATGAGTGTAATGGCCGTTAGGTGATATTACTTATGCATAATAATATGTTCATAATGCTAGAATATATAAATAAAGTTAGAATTTATATAATTTATACACCTGAAAACAATGATATGCCAAAAGGTACAAACAACTTTATTTTTAAAATACCTACTTAAATATTTTTTATCGTCGACGGTATCTGCGGTCATTCATTGAGAAAAACTTTTCGAATACTTACTATGCGAGGAAAAACCCACGTTGCCCAAGTCATTGAGAGTTCAAAGCAGGGACCGTACAACCCCGGTTAAGAGTTAAGCCTTTCGAAGGGGTAACCCATTCAATGGGTTACCTTTATCATGATGTAACCCATTGAAAGGGTTTTATACTAGAAACCCATTGAAAGGGTTACATGATAACCCATTGAATGGGTTTTATACTTGAACCCCAGTGAAAGGGTTACATGATAACCCAATCAATGGGTTCTATACCTACTTGAAACCTAGTAACATGAAAAAATCATAATATTATGTTATTTCGATATCCGCCCAGCACGCGTAGCAGGACCAGAATCTCTATTCTACCCAGGGACCATTTTGATTACCATTTTAGAAAAACCCTATCGAAAACCCTTTCAATGGGTAACTAAAATGGTCCCTGGTTCAAAGCCGTACAAGGATCTTTTGGCGCGTGGCCAACATTGGAACTAACACCGCCATGTTGTTTTTTCAATACATTTCACAAAACAATCGCACAATAGTTTACCAACAGCGCCCCCTGCCACTATAGCGCCAAAAGATGTGTAACATTACGTGAGTGTATGACACACTATGGCATAACGCGGACCTATAACAATTGCTCAATGATCCAATCAGATCTCCCCCCCTCGGTATGTAGCCCCGCACGTCCCCCCCTCCACTATATCTTCCTAGACAAGCACTTCTAGAACTAGGTTGTAAAATCTGGCCGAGATGTGAGACCCAGTTGTGTAATGTCATTGACTCGACTAAATGGGCACTGAGATTGGCTTATGTAGGTATTCGTCAAGGTTGTACAGGTTCTGTAGATGTAAAGATGTGCTGAGCTTTGAAAGTTAACCCTTTATGAAGGCGAGAGCGGTATATGTATCGCATAGAGTCATTTGTATAAAATCCAATTAAAAAAATATAACATATTTTATAATCTATTTTTTTTAACGTATTGTAATCAATTTACTTTATTAGTCGTATTCGAACTATTATTAATTGTGTTATTAACTTATTATAGATCTACGAATAATAGTAATGAATGTAATGAGGCGCATATGACTTACGTTTGCAATGTACAAATTGTAAAGTATTATTGTACTTAGTCATTTGAGCAGACTAAATAAATAAATAAATTGAATCGTTACTACTGAGCAGGGTTATTTGGCACTAACTACTTATCCCGGTTTTAAATCACCAAATACTCGTAAATACACACTTTGAGCTAGGAACTACACCTTTCTAAAGGTACGTATTATAAAGATTAGGTACTATTCTACTTCTTACAGTTGTTACCACTTCTGTTTTTTTAATATTTCAAACGATAACTAGTAACTACCACTGGCCTTGGAAGGGTTCAAGAATAAGGCTTCCACGAACATGACAACTTAATGATGGCATCACCTGCTTTAATCCCACACGAATCGTTAAGGCGGCCAACGAAAGGTCACAATTTTATTGAGCTTATTTATTATAAAATACATAGTGGAATCGATTTATCTTTGGATAGACTCATATATTGCTGGCTGTAAATCTTCCAAAAAACTTAAATAAATAAATTAAAAGCTGTAGTAAGTCACTAACTAGGCTGTGACCAGGATTCCAAAAAGCGAAGGAAATAGAAAGAAAGAAAGAAAAATAATTTTATTCGTCACAGAAACGAAGGAAATCAATCCATCGAAGTCATAGGCCTTTTCAAGATAAGGCCATCTTGAAAAGGCCTATGACTTCGATGGATTGATTTCCTTCGCTTTTTGGAATCCTAATAATTAGGTAATAAGTAGGTAGGTACGTCAATCTGGTGCCGAATATAAAGGCCGAATCATAGTGTCATTTTGTTTGTGGTAATTGGTAGAACAAAAATCAGCAACCAAATGTAGATTTGACATAAAATGAAAGAAAGAAAGAAATAAAGAAAAATGCGTTTATTGGCATTACAGCAAAAAATACACCTATAAATAACAGAAAACAATTATTATAATGCCAAAAGGGCCTCAGCCTCAGCATAATGTTAGATGACAACACAAGGTGTACCACCTGACGCTAATTGAAATGCTACACTTGAACAACTTTCTGGAACTATGATTAACGTCTTATATAAAATCACAATTTCTTCAAAATGAAAATGAAAAACTAGGATAAAAAAAAGCAAACAAAAAAATTTACGGAAGTGGCATCGATTACCGTGAGGCCGTTCAAATATTTCTATCACGATCATGTGTTACTTACACTTTCATTGATCCGAGCGGACTTTAACGCAGCTTTCTCTGATTGCTTCGCATCAATCGATTATCGAATCTATCATCATCATTGGAACGATTGATTGGCGTAGCCAATCAACGGACGTGTAAGAAGTAAAGTGGCCACTGAGGTGTAACTTTGTTAGAAGTTGATTTAGTAAGTAGTCCTACGTAGAATTATGTTAGTTTTCTCAAATGATGCTCCGTTTGGCTCCTGGGTTTCCGGCCGTAACTGTGAGTATTATAATCTGAGGGCCTAAAATGGACGCTTTGGCAGAATCATAATATGATCTGCGTACAATTCATATCCCGCAAACATCTGTTTGACTGAATTGTACGCAAATCATATTATGATTCTGCCAAAGCGTCCATTTTAGGCCACCTGGCCTGCTGGATCAGGAAACATCAACCTACATTTTAGAAATTAAAGTTGATTTTCGTGTGTAACTTTCATGTTTTCGTGTAAATTATAAAAACAGATTTTTAATATTTTGATGCAGATTTCACCACCATTTGGAGAAGTTATTCCGGAAGGTTGATATTAAACTTACGTACCTATAATAAAGGAGTCTCCATGTATTGTCAAGTCGTACAAAGCATGCGAAGCAGGGGCGGGAAAACTTTGACGGCCACAATTATATATTGTGGCCGTCAAAGTTTTCAGTACTAACCCGAAACTTGAGCAATGTGTCCAACTGTCCAGTAGGAAAGTAAAACGCTATGGTGTCAGTAAACGCACGTCTGTGTGTTATCTAACTGTAAATGCGCCTACAACTTTGTCTCTTTTGAATGTTTAGAGAATGGGACAGACGTGATGCATCACTAAAGCAAACTTATGTGGCTACAATATCAGCAGTGTAGCCCGTCTGGCAGTACCCTACTGACCGTGAGCTGGGAGCGCCGGAAGACGGACAGACGGAGAAAGCGGCTCTTATTAGCGATACCCTGCTAACTGCTCGATATGTTTCTATTTTTGCTAGTTTCCGTGTGGAATTTTGAACCCATGCTGTCAAATATTGTGTTCTTATTTTTAACAATTCGGACGGTTTTGGGATAACGGATTAACATTGCCAACGTAGCAAAATGTGGCAATCCTTCTATTGTTTGAAAAACCAAGACGTTTTTGAAATCTGTCTATGAAGTGAAGCAAGAAGGAGAAAATAAATACTTAAAAGGCAATGAAAAAAAAAACGAATGAAGAGAAGACTTTTAAGGTTTATTCAGATATAAACGATATCGCTGTCGCACTCGGTAGCGATACTGGTCCGCCTTCTGGTTAGTCAGTTTCGCGCCGCCCATTAGAAAACACGAGTAATAATAGTAAAATCGAGAAATAAAGCGACATCGATATCGCTTATACCTGAGCAGGGGGCCTAAAATGGACGCTTTGGCAGAATCATAATATGATCTGCTTACAATTCATATCAACGATTCATACGATTTTTGGAAAATGGTCCACAAATTATGAATTGCTTTAATGAAGCCTAATGTCAAATAGCAGCTGTCAAACAGATGAATTTGCGGGATGTATGAATTGTACGCAGATCATATTATGATTCTGCCAAAGCGTCCATTTTAGGCCCCCACTGGCCTTTAGACAGTTTAGATTGCAATCGGTTCTAAAAACTGTGGCGGTTATAATCTGTTATAATAGTGCCACTGGGTGCCACTATATATATAAGACTAGACATGAGCCATCACAACAGCCAGTTCAATATTCCCAGTGAACCCTTCACAGTGTAAATTATTGATGCTCTGCTGCTAGTGCGTGGCGTATAGAATGTCAATCCAATCACTTTTTAATGCACCCTTAAATAAATGGGTAGTAGTTGGTACTGACCACTGCACTGGAGGGAATTCTAGGAAACTTTCACATTTAAATCTAGTGGGTGGTCGTGTTTTGGTCAGTATCAGCTTATTATGCCCTGCCTGCCGTTTTTTTCTAGCAAAACAACTAACTAAGCAAGTAACAGAAACTATGAAAAAGCTAGCAGTTCTAGGAAGATTCCTAGCTTTTTTAATCACAGCGTGTACTTGGGAATATTCTCAGGTTGGTTCCCGAACTTGCCACTGTGAATTGACACTAAGTACCTACCTATTCAAGAGAAAAACCAGTCAAATGCCTATACTGAAACTCGGACCGGTTTGTTATACCATCGATAGTAATTGCTAGGCAATGTCCTTCAACATTGACACATTTGAGTGGTTCACTCTATAATCCTCACAAAACTAGTTCTTAGCTACTTGAATGTCCAGTTCCTTTATTATATACGAATTGTTGATAGTGACTGTAACTATGGGAAGATTGGCACACGCTGGCCTTAACCAATGCAGATACTTCTGCGAATTCTACATCAGTACCCCGAGTGTAAATTTGGAAGTGAGTAAACGTAACTAGCGCGTTTGCGTTAAGATTTTTATTCTCACTCTTATATGCTTAGCATTATGATCTATCGGTCAAATTTTAACGCAAACGAAATAGTTACGTTAACTATCTTGCAAACTTACACTTGGGGTACTGGAACACTCTTTCATGCTACATTTTTTGAGCATATTTATTTCATCGTTGCAGGTAGATTCAAATCTTGACTGAAGTTGTTGGAACTTGTGGGGAGTTATAGGAATTGGGAGTACATTTTAATTTACACTGTTTTCAGATTTTTGGGGTAGGTTAGTATGTCATTAATATTCAGTCAGTATGTCGTTTTTATATATTTTTTATTACAATGCGAATATTTTATCTATGATCTTTTAAATTCCTGGCATAAGAATGTAAAGCAGTATATTTTAGATTGTTTGCCATACTTTACCGCCGGAAAACAATAGACCCGATATATTGCAGATGGTCCCAGTTGTGCGGTGTTTGGTTTCACTTAGAACGAGTGCTGTCGGACTGACCCACTCCGGACCCACCATACCCCTATGTAGGTATGGTGGGTCCGAAGTGGAGACAGTAACTTTGATGCGATTGTTAAATGTCTTACACAATATTCATAAAACAAAGGTTACTCCTAAAAAACGTCGAACGGAACAAATTATTAATGATGATTTTATTTGAGAAGTCCAAATGCACGATGAAATCACCGTAGCATGCATAAGACAAATAAGTTGATACTAATAAATTTGTATTTGGACCGATGTGGTTTTACAATTTTTCAAATCCCAACAATACTATGGTGGTATGGTTCAGTTCCACCCTACCTCCAGGTGTATGGCCAGGGGTATGGTGGGTCCGGAGTGGGACTGACCTACACTTAGTCTATGCTATTATTTAATGCTGTTGTTTTTAAAAACGTATTATATGCTAATTGCTGCTTATTACTTGGGTCTTCAATGCAAATGGATGGAATGTATGTGATATATCTAAAGCTATAAAAGTATTTTTTCTAGTTGGAAATAAAAATTTCCTCTTTTGACATGGGAAAATCGATTGACATTGTGGTAACTTAGTTAAAATAAAGGTCGCAATGATCCAGGGAGCCTAAAATGGACGCTTAGCAGAATCATATTATGATCTGCGTACAATTCATACATCCCGCAATTCATCTGTTTAACAGCTGATATTTGACATTAGACTTCACTATATCAATTAATAATTTGTGGACCATTTTACGAAACTCCATACAAACTGTCAAACAGATGAATTGCGGGATATGAATTGCACGCAGTTTCATATTATGATTCTGCCAAAGCGTCCATTTTAGGCCCCCTGATATTTAGATTAAACACTGATTTTAACGTAAAACATACGTGACTGCAAGTGCCTAAAGGATTCATTAAGTAAGATGAGACACGGTTTCTTGTAGCAAATTACGATACAGATAAGACAAAAGCTGTAATCACGCCACATTCCTGATTAACAGCAGCTCAGTGGCGTGACGACCATTTGAAAGCGGAAGCAACATACAACCGCCTCCTGTTTCATAGTCAATGCGTTAAAAATGTTGAATGAAAACCTGCATTGATGATGCAGTTACTATTACTGAGGTAGTCATCTAACTAAATATTTTAAAGAGAAATTGTCTAATATTATAAAGAGATTTGATTTCTTGTACATGTTTGTTTGTAACGCCTTCACGGTAAAACGGCTGATCGGATTTGTATAAAATTTCGCAAATGGGCAGACCATGATCTGGGTTAGGAAATAGAATAATTTTTATCCCGATATTCCCACGGAATCGAGACGTATGCGGGTGACACCGCGGGGCGCAGCTAGTGTGGAATATAGTGACGCATGGGTTCATGGAAACTACCCGCCTCTAGTGACGATGCCCAGGCATGTCCGGCGCACCCTGGACAGCCAGTCAAGATACCATCATGGATGACAAGCTAATATTTTTAATATGAACGGGCAAACGCACGGATTGTTCGATTATAAGATATCCGTTGTCAGTCAGTAGATGGAAGATTGTTTATGGGCTAAGTTTGTCTGAATCCACAAAATTTATAAATATGTATGTATACCTTTAAGTTTAATCAAAGAGTATACAATCTCTTTGCAGTATCTGGCACTGAACAATAAATCAACTCAAACAAACCAATAGGTAATAGTTCGGAGGATATAGAAATAAAGGCGATGATGAGAAAACTAAATGTAAGCTTCTATTTTTCTCTTGTCAGTACGAGCTTGAAGACTGTCCCCAAACTTGGTAGTAGGAGACTTGCCCAAGAAGAAAAGGACAAGAAAATAATCAACTCTCTTGAGGCAAAACCTCGCCACGGCCTACCTGCCCTAACGAGTGGCGCGATGTACAATTGCGTGGCAACGTGCACACAGAGTCCCGTGTCATATTAGTGTATCGTCTATTGTGTATTGTGCTCAAATGCTCAGTGAGCGACAGCCAACACCTCACAATGAACTGTATACCTCCGTTTGTAACAGATTTGATCATTGGCGAACGAAACCTTTGGTTTGAATAAATTATTCGACCAGTGGTGGTTATTTTGGATGGGTTAAGTAGCTCTATGAAGGGTATGGTTGTAAGATCATGATATTTTCAGGCATCACTTTTCAATCTAATTGTGTTTAACTGAGCTAAACCTGTAGCAGGATTTCGAAAGTCAAGACGCCCCAAAAATACTCAAAATTTTAGAGCATGGGTGTCTAAATTAGGCTTGAAATGAAAATGCAATGAAATTAAATCGTTTATTCTATAAATAGAATATTAGAATCACTTTTACACGTCATATAAAAAATAAGCTAGATGTAGTCGACATTTCCTACCTGCCCTACGCCTGAGAAGAAATGGCGAAACAAACTCGCGGTCAAAGTCTCTTTTAAAGTCCAGATATAATCTTGGTCAGATCATGTGAGGACCATGTATGACCATCCGTGTCTGAAATGGTCGTTTGAGGAAAGAACCACACAAATTTGAGTGGACCTGTCCAATCAGTGCTAGCATTTGTCAGTAATTGTCTGAGGTAATTGTGCAGCTCAACAGCTTGTTTTTTCCGATAAACTGTACAGATCATAATATTATCCAGCTTACTGTAAATTATTGTCATCATAATCAACCTATAATGTGGGACTGCAGGGACACAGGCCTCCTCTCGGTGAGAGGGAGGGTCACATGTCTTCGAATTGTTAGTTCTAGGATATATGTCGGTTTCCCCATGATGGTTTCCTTCACCGTTTTGAGAGAAGTGGTGATGAAATAATTTTACACATAGTAGAGCGTTTGTCTGGGTGCGAACCTACAACCTACAACTTCTAAGTCGCGGCCAGTGGCAGTTACCCACCACTGCTCAGTTATTATATATACAGCATGAAAAATCCATGAGGGCTTAACATTGTAACCAAAATAAGTAAAACGTTGATTTACTTTAGGTTTTACTTACCCATCAATATTGATGGTCACTTGTTTTCTATTTTTCTAATATAAATAACAATACACATGAATCTAGAAAGCAATTAATTACAATTCAGCCTCAGCGCCTACTTATTATTATGTAAATCACATACCATGTATGATGAAACCAAAATAAGCAATGAAAGCGAAAGTATAGTTATGGAGCAAACATGTTTGCAAATAATGTTTGAACGAGTTCACGACTTAACGTAACTTTAATAACGTTTCTTTTTTAGCAAATATTGGCTGATGATCTTTATTTTGAATGCTTCATCCGGTTGGGCTGGAAGGATTGTTGAATGTGATTTTATTTCCAGCAATGTTGGGGACATTGCTGGAAATAAAATCAATTCATGACGGATAAAACTTTATAGAAGTAGGCACCTACAAAATTTTTGCAAAATCTGGTCTGATCAAAACGTAATCGAATAAATATTGTTTACGCCAGTGACATTTAATTTAATTAGTGACAATAAATTAAATGTATATTTAATTTATTTTATTTTGTATTATTATATAACATAATGATTAATAATTCAATGTAATTGCTAAGAATAACTTGACATGACATGATTGTATTACCTATCTCTTATCTTTTTTGACTACCTACCTACTAATACTATCTGACTAAAGACTGTTTGTAATTAATTAATTGTATTGTATTGTGTTTTTATAAGTTTTTACTAAATTTATGTTATGTAAGTACCTACCTACTAACTAATGTAACTCAACAGCAAACCAACATTATGTTTTGCAGTGCCCTGACAGGGTTCATGTACTAAAGCCGACAGTAATTTATTGTAAAATGTGTGATGTGCATGAGAGCAAATAAATAAATCAATAAAAGGCTAAGGTAGACTGATTGATCTTTACGTTGGCCACACAAAATAGAAATGATGGTAGAGTCAGCATCCAAGTATTCATTTCGTACCTAGATAGTTTTAAAACAAATCTATCAAAGGAAAAATATACTTCGTTTGTATGAAATAGGCGGTTTAATTAATTTAAAAGTTTAGATTCATCTTTTTCAAAGGAAAGGCGTGGGCAGGTTTAAATACTTCGAAGCAAACAAACATTTCGCTTGTGGAAAAAAACATAATGGCCAATGAATGTGTAATAGATTAATGGATGATGGGATGTCGCAGAATATCATAATGGAAGTCAATGAACTGGCTATTCAATGTAAATTTGCATTGAAGGGAAAATTGCCGGAAGGGTCCCAGAAGGTAGAAGTTCGCATGTATCTAGGCGAGTAAAAGAATACGGTGGATTTGGGTAGGTATTTGCAAACAAACTGATAGCACCAAATGACAATTGATCTTCGAACTACCAGCAAAGACTTTGAAGTTTTTCTACTTAACTCATAAAATAACAGCAACATTTTATTACTACTATCAAAGCAGCCTCTAATGATAATAATTTGCTATCTAAATCTCCGTGATCATCGCAGCGCACACGCAACGCAACGCAACCTCAGCGGCTGCTCATTGTTCCAAATCATTATCAAATTATACGAGCCCACGTCAATCTCAACGTGGGCAATCTCATTGATGTTCAAGAGGAACACAATGAGTGTAACACTGATGAGATAATATTGTTTATAACGAGCTATTGTATGGTGATAATATCTTGGAATGTAACTGAACACAATTTGAGAGAAAATATGGTAAGTATAACTTGCCACTTGCAAGGCTATTATGTTTTTAGGGCCAGATAACACATAGTAGGTATGACAAAAGATTTAGCATTGCACCTAAAGCTATCTAAAGCCGCTAATCGTTTCTGTGTATCAGCTTAGATCTTTTAAACGACACATTGTATTTTGATACGTTTTCACCATCATTCAAAACATTAATATTTAACTTTACATTATATTATATTGTAGTATGTGCATAACTTAGTTGGGCACATTCGTAAGAAGCTGGTAGTATCATCATAACGGTAATGTGTTCCTATTGTTTGTCTTCTGTTTTAGTATATTCGTATATTTAAGTGTTTTTCTTTGGTCTTATATTTATGTATAAATATGTATATTATTAGCGTAAAGACGTTATTTTAAACTACCGTACGGTGGTGCCTATAAAAGCGGGGTGCAGCCAGCGCTCGCCCCTCTTCTTCGACATTGCGAAAGCGTTCGACAAAGTCTGGCACAACGGCTTAATATATAAGCTCTACAAACTCGGTGTGCCCGATCGTCTCGTGCTCATCTTACGAGACTTTTTGTCGGACCGCACCTTCCGCTATCGCATCGAGGGTGCGCTATCCTCCCCCCATCCGCTCCGCGCAGGCGTCCCTCAGGGCGCTGTGCTGGCACCGCTGATATTCACTATATTTACTAGTGATATCCCCAAATGTAGAAAGGCGCAGTTAGCTCTGTTCGCAGACGACACGGCCATCTACTACTCCGGCCTCAGGCAAGACAATATCGCCCGCATCCTTCAGGCCGAAGTCAACAGACTCGCGGCCTGGTTCAGGAAGTGGAGGATTGAAGTCAACCCTGATAAGAGCCAGGGGGTCCTATTCTGTAGGCCCCGGCGATCACCCGCCCTGCCCCAACCGATCACCATGTTCGGTAAGCCTATCCCTTGGGAGAAGCGAGCCAAATATCTCGGTGTGGTCTTAGACCATCACATGACGTTCGGCGAGCACATAAAACAGGTGCGCTCGCGCGCCAGTTTTGCTCTCGGCCGACTACACTCCGTACTCAACCCGCGCAGCAAGTTGTCCCTTAAGTGCAAATTGCGTATTTACACCGCGTGCATTCGACCTATCATGACTTACGCCTGCGTAGTCTTCGCTCACGCAAAGTCATATCACATTCATAAGATGCAGACGCTTCAAAACCGATTTCTCCGTAGAATTACGAAAGCTCCTTGGTTCGTTCGGAACGAACAACTTCACGTAGACCTTAAGATGCCTACCATCAAACAGTTTATGAAGCGCCTTGCAAAGCGCTTTTTCGAATCCGCGGAACGTCATCGCAACCCCTTGGTTGTGCAGGCCGCTAGTTACAGGCCTTCTGCCATTAGTCAGACTCGCCGACCGAGGCACACTCTCTTAGATCCGGATGACCCCATCACTCTCCTTCAGGAAAGCAATAGGGCCACGAGTACAGTGCACAAAATACACAAACCGACCTTCCGTCCTCGCCGCCGAGGTACCACGCGAACTTCCCGAGTAAATGGTAATAAAAGTCCTCCCCCCCGTCCCTTGAATGTCGATGCGCCAGCCGCCCGGTTAGAGGCTGAGAGCGCCGTAGCAATAAATATAATATCCCCTGATAATAATCATGATCAAAATGTTGATCCAGCCCGTCCCCAAATTGTTACTAATTTTGTGATCCCCCAACGACGCCCTGAGCCGAGGTCCGTACCCCACAGGGGGTGCCCTTAGTGCGCTGTCGTTTAGTTTTTAATATATATAATTTGCGCCCTGGCTGGAGGCTTTAAGATTAAAAACCTTAGGGCAGCCACAGGAATATCCGGTTAAGTAGCAACGACCTCTCTAGGTCTGCTACGAGATGCCATTTAAAAAAAAAAAAAAAAAAAAAAACGCTCGCCCCTCATTCCGTCTCAAGCAGCCGTCGTGATAACATCGTTTGAAAATATTGTTCATTGTCGTTATTTTAAATCAAGAAGTATATTTTTAAGTTTAAAATTGTATTTGTTTGGAATTGATTAAAATTAGTAATTTCGTTCATTTTTTTTTAAAATAAAAGATATGTCAACCGCTATTAATATATTATTTTTGAAGTTTTAATAGGTACATGTATATCTTTATATTTCACCACCTTCACCTTCCTTCATCACCTTTGCACGTATTTTTCTGTTTGTTTCTTTTTGTCTGTTTATATGTGTGTACATAAACTGTTAAATAAATAAATAAATATACTTAAATAAATATTTATTACTCAATTCTCGCTATTGCACCTACCACTGTTTGTCTCTGCATCACCCAAAGGTTGACTGGTAGAAAATGCCTATGGCATTAAGTCCGCCTCTGTACATTTATGTGCATTAAAGTATTAAGTAAATAAATACTCAATTTTAGCTGCCAAGTTTAACAAACTACCTCATAAATTGGTGCATACATGTTGAAATGTTTCAAGCTAGCAAACAACTAAACAAAAATCCACAATGTTAGACTTTCTCTAGAACTAGACTTAAGATTGGATAGGTCACCATCATAACTGCTTTTTGAACTTGAACCTGTCTCCTTTCCAAAGGCCAACTTTATGTCTTGGTTAAAAGCAAAGGGGAAGATTTTGCTAGCTATACTTATAACATTATCGACGAGATAAAAAAAGAAGGAAGAAAATCCCAGAACCGACTTTCGATTGTACATGTTGGTAGAAGTTACTCTATGCAGGGGACCATGTACAGGATGTAAGGACATCCACGTGCAAACTGTTACTATGAATTCAGTACCTCATTCTAGACCTACCAGTCTGGTGTTGTGGATAAAGAAATAAAAGAAGAAAGAAAATACGTTTATTTGCGGTAAACATGACGCAAAGAAAGAACAACAATGTGCGTTTTGTTTGTGCAGAATAAACTATTTTTCTTTCTTCTTTCTTCCAACATAGATACAAAAAAAAAACAAGTAGGGGAAAGTATGCGTCACATCCACGCAAAACGGCCACCGCTCAGCATAATGCTGCGACCCTATTCGAGACAGAGCCCCAGCGCTGGTTTTCAGCGTTAGCCGGCGTTGACGTGATGACGTCGACCGGTGCAGCATACAGTGAGATTATAAATAAGAAACAAAATAAATACAAACTACTTAGATAATTAAGTTCATAATATATAATATTTACAATGGCAACATTTCGTTTCGTCGGTAACGACCTAAGAACAAGGAATGCTTTAGTTATTATTCTAAGGTAACGACGTACGCGCCACCGGCGTTTCTGTGCGTGCAGCTGTCAGAAAACTATTTGTTTGGCGTTTAGTTGCTTGGATGTCCCTTAAATCGTGAGTACGCTACCTTAAGCCGTTATTCAGGGACAAACTGGCTTACAGAACACCGGATTACTAGTCAATAGACAAGTTAATTTCGTAACTCCTAGGCAGCTCGGCTTACATTCACGGCCAAGCCATCTGATTTGCTACTGTATTAGGTAACGTTTGTTGATTCATGTTAACTTAACAATTCCTGTCTCGTATACACGCAAACAACTTACATTTGCATGTGTCGCTCTGCGTGATTTATGAAGAATAGCTACTAAGCTAGTTTTTTAGACGGCCATACATATATAGCAGTTTCATGAGTGAATTAATGGCAACCTTGAAGATAGAAGGGTCATAATTAGGTAGGGTTATGTCCTTAGAGGGGAACAGAGCTGCCAGGGTTGCAAGTTAGTCCGAAAGGGATATCGTGGCCCTGGCACACAGGCAACGGAAGGAACACGGGTGGGTTTTAGTCAGTAAAAGTTTGAGACGCCCTCCCACTCAGCCCAGAGCGGGAGAAGTAATTCGATAATTTCCCAAACAAAAAAAAAGAGGGGAACAGAGATGCGCTCAGAAAGTAAGATTATTACTAACCCCTAATTAAAAACATCAGAATTCTCATTTTGCTAAAATCGACGACGCTAAAGTCGCAGTTAAAAGCGCATGTCTTGTACACGTAATATTTATATGCCGTTTGCTCTAATATTTTGTCATGTATTTGTGTGTATTTTGTTTTTGTAACTTTCAATGTTACCTACATACAAGTACTAACAAGTTGTTGCACACTTTAAAATGTTGTAATGCCCATGAACCACGGGCTACATAAGAAGTAAACCATGAATAGAATTGAAGAATCAAATTGTAATTGATTGTGACTTGTTAAACACGGCAATGACAACCGATCAACACTTAATCTATCGACCAAACAAAATCCGAATTTTCCATCGATCAATTGGCAATTATGGCACGATCGCCCTCTACCTTAACCTATCGAAGCTCTGGAAAAAAAAACAATCTAAATAATAATCGAAAAGTCGATCAAATAGCTTTCTAACATCATGGAACACGCAACGAAGTCTAATGACGGTACCATATTAACTATCGATTGATTCTAGGTAATGCTGTCGATACAAAATGTGGGCAACACTTTAAAATTTAATGAAGGCTCAATGCAACGCGGGGTGGTGTGGCCCTGGGGGGCAGTCGATCGATAGTCTGTGATAAATGACATGGCTTGCACCCTATCAATTGTGACCTGGACAGCCCCGTTGGGCTCGTGGTTGCAACCGCGACTGCTGAGCGTGGTCCTGGGATCGATTCCCGGGTTGAGCAAAGTGTTATTGGGTTTTACCATTAGGAATTTCTTATTAACAGCCCGGACTTTGGCAAACACGTTAAGCCCTTGGCCCTGCGCAGGTGCATCTCTCTCCGGTCGTGTTGGATTTCCTGACATGTTTCTCGTTGGTCCAGTTATCGCCAGTAAGCAAGTCGTAGGTTCGATTCCTGAGACGAGTAAAGTGTTATTGGATTTAACATTTCATAGTATCAGCCTGGTGTTTAGCACTCTAAACACCAGGCTGATACTCAACACGTTCATGGTTCATGGCAACAAGCTCACTGCATATTTAATTTCCTTTGCATATTATCCCTTCGAGGAATACGAGCGTGATGTCATATTTAGGTATGTCCGGCAAAGTATGTTTGGTGGCATGACGAACAGGGTGTAAAGTTCACTCACCCACCATAGAAAAGGGAGGATCCTCCGACCAGACGGGTGTCGTGTCCGGTGGGCAACTGCCCGACGGTTGATGTCGGGACGTTGTATATATGCTAGTTGCGTGGTAAACTCTGCTTGCGCGATGCAGGATTTGCGTGACGTCAGTGTGACGCGTAGTTCGCATGTGGCGATGTTGATGCCGCTACATCACTCCCCTCCGGAGACCGGAGGTCGATAGTGGGCTGAGTCGAGTATCTTTCGATGCTTGCCAGTGCCAGTAGACGGTTCCATTGAGTCGGAACCGGGTGCCGCATAGTTCTCGGTGAGTCGGAATTGCCTGCGGTGATTCCCCAGTGAGTCGGGGTGGCGCTGCGTTATGCTCCAGTGCGTCGGATGTAGTACAGCATCGGGTTATGGCTGACTGCTGGCGTCGACCAGGAGAGGCATGTTCTCTGCTTGTGGACCGGCCGAAAGTGCAGTGTGCTGTGCCAAGGTTGCTGATGAGGCTGTGGGTGATGACCAGGAATGCGCGTCCGCTGCATGCTGGTGGTCAGGATACCCGTTGAAACCGTGAGTGCTGGCTGGCTGTGTGACTCGCCGCTCGAAAGCTTGAGGAAGTGATGATGATGATGACGTCACGCTGAAGTAGTTGCACGAAGGCTGCGCTGACGTTCATACTCGGGGTCACCAGTTTGGTGGCATGAGGAACAGGGTGTAAAGTTCACTCATCCACCATAGTAAAGGGAGGATCCTCCGACCAGACGGGTGTCGTGTCTGACGGGCAACTGCCCGACGGTTGATGTCGGGACGCAGAGTTTACCACGCAACTAGCATAAATATACAAATATTTATGCTAGTTGCGTGGTAAACTCTGCCTTCTACATACACACCCTAAACGACTATATATGTATACCTCATCATTGTCTTGCCCTTACCACATTTTTTAGGGGTCGGTGCACGCTCCCCCCCGTTCACTCCCTTTTTAGCAATATCATCTTTCACACAGTCCATCCATAGTTTTTTTTGGTCAACTAACTATACATATCGCACCTTTATAGATAAACCGTTACTAAATGAAAATACTAAGTGATCTTAAATTTATATTTCTATTGCGAAAAAGCCGTGCATTTTTTTTATTTAGCTCATGTGTAAAATTTTGTATTTTCATTTATATTCCATTTGAAATAAGATCAGATATTTAAATAAACTTGTTTACAGTCCTTTCAACCGACTTCTATTCCGTAGACGTAACGGATGGCATTAAAAGCAAAAACGTGGTTACAAGACCGACTGTTTATTACAGCTGCCATATGTCATGCCGCCAACGCATTAGAAGTCAAAATCGGTTGAACGGACTGTAAAAATGGTTTATTTAAATGTCTAATCTTATTTCAAATGGAGTATAGTAACGGTTTGTCTTCAAAGGTGCGAATATTGTGACTATTTTAAGTTCGCATTCAACTCGATGAGTGTGAAATACAGAAGTTACTGCATTTCAGACCAATATTGCACTTACAGACAACATAGTACCGATTGCCCAAACAATAGTCTAACACTGATCTCTTAAGGTTGTGCAATGGTGCACGCCACAATTGTGGCGTGCACAGTCCCCTCTTTGAGGAGTGGCTAGAGAGGCACCACGGCGTCCTCACCTTCCGCCTGACACAGGTGCTCACCGGACATGGTTGTTTCGGGAGGTTCCTGTTCAGGATAAAGCGGGAGGAAACGCCCGGGTGTCACCACTGTGTGGATCGCCCGGAGGACACGGTGGAGCATACGGTGGAGGTCTGCCCTGAATGCTTGCGAAAGAGGAGGCCGAACGCGTGAGGGAGAGGCAAGGTTCGCCCCTCGCGCCCCTAGTCGCCGCAGGAGACGCCCCGGGCGTCGGGAGTCGCAAGCCGATTTCCGGCCACCGTAGGCGCGGGCCTGCGGACGGTGCGCGATGGGTAACTCATCGTCCGATAAGGACCAGGCCCGGGTCGAAGGCGCGTCGTATCCCACGCGCGCCTCAAAGAGTTGTCAGCACCAACTAACGGGGTCCGATAGGGCCAATGCCTGCCAGGGTTGCGAGTTTGTCCGAAAGTGATATTGTGGCCCTGGGCCCAGGCTGACACAGGCAAATTAAGGAATACGGGTGGGTTTTAGTCAGTAAATGTCTGACACGCCCTCCCGCTCCGCCCAGAGCAGGAGAAGTTATTTGATAATTTCCCACCCAAAAAAAAAAAAAAGGTTGTGCAACATTTTGTATTACCTAAAGGCATCGATTTCTGAATTAGGTAAGTTTGGGGCCACACATCTAAGTTAAGAAACGCGTTGATGTCTTTTGAATAAATGAATTGATTTACAAATCAATTTATTTTTATAATATCTTGTATAATGCAACATCAATCGGTTAGTAATTATGAATAATTCAAATCTGTCGTATTAGTATTAGTAGCGGCCCCTGGTTCTCTGACTGACTCAACTAATGTTGTAATCATTGTCCGTGGCTGAACGTTGAGTCAAAGTGGTCAAGGGTAGAGAAAGTGGTTAGACGTAATTTGACGTAGGTAAGTCAAGTTTAGAATATATTTATATGTTTTGGTAGGTACTTATGTATACGGGTTTTCTCACAGAAATATACCTATTAGAAAAAAATACCATTTATTCAAACCAGGCTGATAATCAGCACTTTTACAACATCAAAAATTACATAAGACAGTCCCCCAAAAACGCCCACCTTTCACCACTTCCTAGTGCTTTAGCTGGGAAGAAGTAGTGGCGCAACAAAGTCCCCAGCAGCACAGCTGTCTGTTCAGATATAAAACTTGATTCTATACAATAGAATGTAAAATAATTTGCATTACGCAACACAAAACATTAAATTACATTATATGCTAGCACACGCGATTATACTAAAAAAATATATATAAACGTCGAAAACTATACCTACTCAGGCAGAAATAACGTAAACAGAACGCTTCTAAATAAAAGCCTTCAGGCATAATGGGCGTGCCCGCTTACATAATTTCAATAGTCTTACCCCTATTTGGTATCGGGACTTCAGCGGGCCGAGCACGGGCGTGTCAAGACGTTTGTGACAAGACATGATAAATGATGTCATGTCAACTTGTACTAGCATTTTATGACAAAACAGTTTTATCGCTCAAACTATGATAAAATGTGTGACTCAAGTCATGTCACAGTAGGCCGTGCTCGGCCCGCTAATGTATGTACCCTTCTGGGAGTACAGGTGTGCTATATTGTGTTAAGGTTTTAATCAAATTGAATCTTTGGTCAATTTAGTTGCAAACGCCTGCTAGGGTCTTGGATTAAATGTTCAGTAAAGTAAAAAGAAAGTGGATGACAAAATCCAAAAAAAAAGAAAACTACAAATTGAAGCCGTCTTTCCCACCAGCAACTTTCTTCGAAACCTTTTAACAAAACTATCACGTCTTCTTTCACTAATTGTACGTAGAAAGTGTGTTTCAGTCTTTAAAAGGGCAACTAGCTTCCACTAAATAAGTCACGTCTGTATGTCCTTGCGAGACTCTTTTGAAAGGCCGACGCATGCGCTCTGACTGCTAAACGAGGCTAGTTCGGTGACGTTCGGGAAACGTCGGATGATTTTGAATTTGGACATTTTTAGGCAGGATAATTAGGCATACGGAATAATTTCCTAATCCTTTTACTCTCGCTGCTAATGTCAATACTATAAGCAAACTGGAGGACGCTGTTATCCATTATTGTGAAATAATAAGACAATAAATAATCTGAAAAATGCTTCGTCTACTAACCTATAAGTACAAATCAATTTTAATATTGTTTCCTGAACTTGAATAATTTCCTGGTATCTCAGGAGACAGACTCTTCCAGCACTACAACTTGCAAGTGTGTGTTCCTCAAGAAAAATTGCCATTCCATAGCAACATTTTTAATGTTAAATTTTTACAATTTCATATATCTAAATAAACATCCTAAAATCACCATCACAAAAGGGCATTACTTAGCAATATTGGCAGTCCATTTGGTATATTGCCAGTAATAGTACCACCATCAATAGTTTGTATGCTACATAACCTTGTGCTCTCGCTCATCGTGCATTAGATCGCTGTTGTATCAATTGCGATACCATCCAAATGGTCAAATGTTATGGTTGTATGTATGGTGGCAAATTTGATGTCGACTGTTTGTTTAGGGTTAAATTATCTACATTCGTGATGTATGGTTTGATATATTCACGATTCCTACAGAAGGTCGGTAGGCATTCGTTGTTATAATGATAATGATGATTTTAACTGAACATAAAAATTTGAGACTAGAAATAAATGCCCATGAGGGTCGAATAATAATTTTGAAAAATCAAATGAAGTTACTGCGTAGAACACCAAAAATCAAGGTAATAATGTCTATTAACAATTTTCTTAACGAATGCCATTTTTTATTTTCAAGGATTTTTGCGCGCTCTTAGAAGAAAATAAAGGGTTCTTTCATTAAAGATTTTTCAAAAAAAGTAAGTAAGGATTACATGCAAAGTAGTATATCGAAGAATGTTTTATTTAAATTTTTATGTTGGTTTATTGAACTCTTGTGTTGTTTACTCAATTACTTATCTCTTCACATTTCAAACTTAAAATGTTGTTGACATCAACTAACAATAATTATTTTCAATTACGTACGCATTGCGTACTCGAGTATTGATTTATTATATAAATGTAAAGGTAACAAAAAGATTTTAATGATCCAATAAAGATCTCTTTTCTTACGTTCCATTTACATTTCTGCAAAAAATCATCCTCATCATTTTCAAAGTCAGTAGATGCAAGAAGACCGTAGATGCAAGAGGAGTAGATGCAAGAGGACCAGTATATGCAAGAGGACCAGTAGATGCAAGAGGACCAATAGATGCAACAGGACCAGTAGATGCAAGAGGACCAGTGGATGCAAGAGGACCAGTAGATGCAAGAGGACCAGTAGATGCAAGAGGACCAATAGAATCATTGCTTAGCTTAGGGGTGACCCTATACAGCGTGTAGCAGAAAGGTGTGGTCAAAATTAAGGGTATTAATAAAGTAATTAATACTCGACCCAAATGTATGGGACGATTAAATATGTTTTCGCGATAACGATGTTGGTCCAAAGAAAGTTGTTCAGTTTGATGGTCCGTACCACACCTTTCTGCTTCATGCTGTATGCTAGCACCGAGCCACTCCGAATGATCCGTGATCCCAAATCCCAGTCCACCAGCATGTATAATGTCCGGAACCCCGGAGTCTCCCTCATTATCCATTCAACGTATTCACGGCTTCAGATTAGTAGTGGCGATTCAGAGGGACAAAAGAGCTGTGTTACTAGCACGAGTGTACTACACAGCTCAGTCGAAATGACCTGACGTAGTCGAGCTTTGTAGCATGCACTATAGGATTATTTTTGACGTGATTTGTTTTACAAGCAGCGTGGTGCTGTAAATCATTCATTCCCTGACAGACAACGCACGGCCAGAAGCTGGGTCCAGAAGCCTGAAATGTTCCTTAATTGAATTGTAATAAAATGGTTTAAATGTATTGTGTAACGGCTTGGTAAGGTCGTTAAGAGGCCGGCGAGGGATGCGTATTGCGTAGTTCATAAAAACGTAATACCAAAATAAATTGTAAATCAAACATATTCTTATGGTAGTGTGTCTTTATTCCGATTGGAATACAGAATATCTAGGTTCCCAAATATATATTTTGAATGGACACTGATTTAAACAAGAGTTACGAGAAAAATAAGTTTTCTATTGAAATTTTAAATTCCCCATATCTCGTATTTATATCGTTAGCCTTTCAAAATATATGTTTGGGAACATAGATATTCTGTAATCCAATCGACATGAATACACGCTACCTTCAGAATACGTTTGATTTACAAATTATTTCGGTATTACAATTGTATGAACTACGCATGCTACGCCGGCCCCTTAAGCATTATTAATTTAATAATTGATACTATAGTGTTAATTATGTTTTTGTGCTTGCATTTTTGTGTTACTTTATGCTATGAATTACAATCTTGCGCTAGCAGAACACGTTAAATTATTAACTGTGTGTAGTAGTGTTAGTGGCACCAAGATACAGGCTGTGCCTAGTTTAGGACCCGCAGATAAATTTACCATAAAGATTGGATTGGTTCATTAATTAATTAATTAATTAATTTTGATTAATTTTGAGTTCAGCTTCGGACGTTTCACTTCCTGTGAAAGATAATAATGAAAGACATGATAACAGACTGGTGATAACAGACCTTTAGGTAACTAGATCAAAAATTATAATTTTATGAGGCTAATTTTTGAATTTGATACTTATGAGTTTGATAAACTCGTAGCCAAAAAGCGAGATTCCCGTAGGAAGGCATTACGTATAGTTTTTAGGGTTACGTAGTCAATAAGTCTGTCTGTCCGTCCGTCCGTCTGTCCCCGGCTTAGGTCAGAGACTCTTAGTATTAGAATGCTGTAATTAAGCATGGGTGTACATATTAGTTACGCCGATAAAGTCTAAAAAAAATCTCGAAAATAAAATTTGTTTAGGGTAAAATGGGGATGATATTTTTTTTTCTCGCCTATTCCCTATATATACCCGTTTGCGTAATATTAAGCTTTAAAGTGCTAAATTTTGTTAGAGTCAAGTGTGTGTGTGTGTGTGTCCCCCGCCAGCTAAATCGCAGAAAGAAAAACTATCACGGCTAAGTAGGCCTTACAAGATAACGAGTAATAGTCGACTAACTTTTTGCAGTTGGAGAATTGACCGTAACGTATATCGATGTATGAGAGAACAGGTTTTTCAACTACAATGTTTTGTTTGTTTTTGGGATAAATTAATCCCAACTCCGGAACCCTTCATTGTGCGTGGTCCGACACGCACTTGGCCGATTTTTTTTTAAATATTGCAGTTTAGGAAAACCACCTGAAAAACCATTAAAACCACCAGAAAAATTTCATAAATATTTCTGTTTCGAAATCTGAAAACATTTATGTGGAGTGTAAGTACACCATTAAAATGATTTACGATCGTTATACGATTAGCCTGTTCATGTACACGCGTTTACTGGTGACAAGTAGGTACCTCTAATTTTATAATGATTATAAACACAATCATTTTAATTGTTAATGAAATGATTAAACACACTTGTTCTTACATGTGATTTAATCCGTTTTCTTAAAACTTTTCTCCCCACTATTTTGCGGCATGCGGCATCGTCGTAAATTTTTTGTATCAGTAGCAAGTAGCCAAAAGTGGCAATAAAGTCCCCGCTATAACATGACTAAAATTACCGAAAGTGGCTTTAGGTATTACCTAAACCCAATTTCGTTAGTTGCACCTAAGGCCATCGTTTCAAGATATTGCTTCCCTCTTGTATTTTAAAATATCTACACACCAACATACAAATTAATCTTTTACCCTATAATAGTACTCTAGCCTGGTCTACTTTCAGGTTGTAATCCAAACACAGGCTGACCTTATAATACCGCGGCGGTTATAAAATTTAAGAGGCCTTTGAACGAAGGCGAGGAGTCGGCGGGATAATGCTCTGACCTACTAACACCGCTTGCATTGCGCTGAACATTAATCTTGAGCCGCAAGTTCGCAAGTAAACCTATGTTTAACTTTAGACATTGTATGGATCTATGTGGATGGCTTTATCAGTAAAAGACCAAAGAAACGATGGATTGATAGCGTGAAAGATGATATGGCTAGAAAGGGAGTGACTATTGAAATGGTGGATAATAGTGATAAGGCAGAGGATATAAATTGCAATAAGGGCAGGGATGATGACGGAGATGTAGAGTAATATTATTCAGACTCTTCAATCTGGGGTAGAGATATTACCTAATACATAACAGTATTTGGGATCGTGTATCATCCTGCAGAAAACTAGATCTAGAGCCCTGCAGAATAGAATAGAATAGGTCTTTATTTGTTTAGAATGTAGGTACATAAAAATAAGTTATTAAATTATATAATAGGATCCATGTACATTCTGCCTTAATATAGCATGCAAATGAAATACAAAGTAGAGGATACTAAAGATATTACAAACAATTATCATTTAAGAAGTCCTGCACAGAATAATAACATTTATCTACAAGTAATTCTGTGAAACGTTTTTTAAATTTTTGCAACGATAAGTTTTTAATTTGGTCAGGTATTTTATTAAAGATTACAGGAGCCATAAAAATCACATTTCTTTTTAATAAGCTAGTTTTAAATACGCCCGTACATAATAAATTCTGGTATTGAGATCTCATAGCTGTACTTCGTTTTCTAGTTTCTATTAATGGTGGAAATAGACATCGATTTGTTATTAGTACAAATATTGCTAATTCAAGTATACTATAAAGGCTCGGGAAGGTTAACAATTTATGAGACTTAAACAAAGACTCGGTCAATGATAAAAATGTTTATTTCGCTTCAAATATGTTGAAATACTAACCAGTATTTAAACCTATTTGAAGCAAAATAGACATTTCCGAGTGATTTATGTGCAAAAATACTATGTATTGTAGTAAAGTCTGCTTCAATTGGTCTTACGGTAAGTTCACATTGTGTTCACACATATATCCGGCATGACAGTGTTTTATTTTGGACGGATTCAATTGTTTTTTCAACATATCCGCCATTTTTCACTATTCGTGAGCGTGTGAAAACTTTTTTACAAAAAAAACAACCGACTTCCAACAAAAACACTAAAAAGTGAAAAATAACTTTAATTTCGGAAGCACATAACATAACATCACACCTTGTTTCCTCGAAGGGTAGGGCAGAGGTGTACCTGTAGTACACCCACATTTAATATAATATTTAATTAATTTCGGAAGTCGGTGTCTTTGGTTTTGTATTTTCGTTTATGACCACCGACTTCCGAAATTTAATTAAATATAATATTAAATGTGGGTGTATTACAGGTACACCTCTGCCCTCCCCTTCTTCTTTATAGGTAAATTTTTACTTTACATACCGAATTCCAATAAGACCAAACACGGGTAGGATACATTGTTTTTTAACGGAGTTCCAGTGCCTGCCATCCGGCTTCATCATCAGATCAGTTTGATGGTACCATTTTGATCTGAACTATTTATTTAAATTTGCTTCGCTTAACTATCTTAATCCAGATATCTCATCGCCACCCGTGAATTACGTATCACTGAGAAGTTCCGGTGGCCATCTGTGGCCTTCTTCATCTGTTCCACTTCACCAAATTATACTTTCTGAATGCGAATGATTGACTTGTTGATGAAAATATAAAAATTGCTATAGGTATGCCTATAATATTTGAGGAGTTCCCTCAATTACTCATGGATCCCAACATCAGAACTGGATTTTGAAAAAATGGAACCAATCTGGAAGTATATCCTTTCAATTAAAAAAATAATTTTCCAAATCGGTTCATAAACGACGGAGTTCTGAGGTAACAAACATAAAAAAAAAAAAAAAAAATACAGACGACTTGAGAACCTCCTCCTTTTTGTGAAGTCGATTAAAAATAGTTGTACTCGTAGAGCTGCAGAGCCTTTGCATTGGCCCAAATTGCCAATAAAGAAATAAAGCCGGGTCTAAGTATAAGGTCTAGGTTCCTTACGTCTTAGGAAAGATAACTAGATATTTTGGCGCAATCAGAAAAGGTTTGTTAAACTGAACTACAATATAAGCAAAAAGGAATGATTACTAAATACGAATTTTCGGCTTGGGTGGCGTCCAAAGTGGATATATCCGCTATTAGAACGAAATCTTCATACAGAATGGGTTTATGGATGGTATCGTGAACTGCTTTAAAATATAGCAAACCCCATGGAATAAAATCAATTCAATAAATAAAAAATAAATATTGAGTCTACATACTCCACAGTTTTGCTGTTCCACTTAGTTACATAGTGCCACATACTCCATTCATTTTTTATCGGTATTTGATAGAATCAATACGTAATTGCTGTCCCTGGCCAAAATACACATAGCTGAGTGCCTACATAATACTATATCATTGGGTAAATACTAGGTAATGATAATCACTTTTTGATATAGGTACTTAATGAACGCCTAATGGATCCTGTGTATTGTTCGAAAATGGTTCAAGGAGTTTCAATGGATGGACAGAAGTTATTTGTTTCGTCACTGCCTGAGACTGTTTAGTGGATTTTGGATATTGATACTTTGATTTAGCTTTCTTATACAGCGTTCAAGCAAGCGTGTTGCCGTGGGGTGCCGGTCGTAAAGTATAGCACCACCCTATTTCTTCCCGTGGGTGTCGTAAAAGGCGACTGAGGGACTGAATGGGCAGCAGCGTTCTATATGCATTTTAACACCATACCTACTGCGGTCGCCAACCCGCCTGCCAAGCATGGCGATTATGGCAACCCCCCCTTTGAGGGAGACCTATGTTCAGCAGTGGACGTCTTTCGGCTGAAATTATGTTCAAGAGTTGAAAACTGCTATCAATGACACTCGTCTAGGCGCCAAAGACATTTTTATTGTCTACTAGCTGCAGATCCGACAGACGTTGATTGACATTGACCCTGTCCAATTTTCAATAAATCTTACAAAAATCCCAAACAAAAAAAAAACAGCTAGCATTTTCAGAATTTGTTTTTTTTTTCTAATTTACTATTAAGAACATTTTAAAACAAAAAATCGCTCTCAAATGATGCGGTTACCAACGAATAGCATTTCAGTTTTTTTATTTATATACATATAATAGGTAGGTAAAGTCACCTCCTCTACATAATTTTTGTTCCCAAATCCCATCCACGCCCTTTAACCACGAATGATTCTTCAAGAGGTGTTAAACCTTTTAAAAAGTTGCATATTTACCAACCAAAATATTTTACTACCCAGACGTAATAATATGATCTAGCGAATTTGAAACATCACACCACTGCGGCTCTCAACGGTTCACGAGATCAACACAATGAAATGGGCATGCGCAAGGATGTGTGATCGACGGACAAAGATAAACGACTCAGGCGCATGAGGACGGAGGAAATGGACGGATACCATCGTCTTGTGTGTAGCTAGTCGTCACTGTGCTCGCTAATATTGATTGATGGTGCTTCTGCGAGTTTGATCGCTGCAGAACTTGAGTTGATTTGCAAAGGTAGATTGAATTTTACGTGATCATTCAAGGAGGGTGTGGAACCTAAACCTCCGTAAAAGAGAGGATATATTCAAAATCTAAATTGCGATTCATATTGTATTGCGGATCATTTGAAACTAAAATTTGGATAAATAGGTATATCTTTCTTACTTATCCGAGATGTTTGTTGCGAATCAGCTCGAATAGCGCAAATAATTATGTGAAAGAGAAGTCAACTCAAGATAGAAAAGCAAGTTTTTTTTATTAACTATGTATCAATACGGATAGTATTGCTATTCTATCCGAAATATCCCATTTTTTTATCGACTTGCAAAAAGAAGGAGGTTATAATTGTTCGGCTGTATGTTTTTTTCGTATAAAAATGTGGGCGTAGGTAGGTATTAACGAGTTTTAATGATCTAGCTGGACAACACGGTTACAGGATGACTTGAGGACTTAATTTTTCATAAGATGATTTACCTGTAAGTCCTGTAACTTGGGGTCCAACTACACTTTTTTTTTTTAAATCTTTATTTATTTACGGGGTTTTTTCTGTAAAGAATATGGAATGGGCAACTAGTTTCATCTCTGACTGACCGACTCCTTGACAGTTCAAAAGTGCCTGTAGGTAGGTTTAATTGAAATTAATGCTTTGACAGACGTTTTAAATTCCTCCTTTATCACCTAGTTCACACATTGTATAAGACTTAACAAATCCGTCAACACAACTGTTATACGTGCGTTGGCATCTAGATTTATTGACCATAGGGGCCAGTAGGAAGGGTCATCTGACTGCACTGTGTTACTCAGCTAAGTGGCTACCTGGTGGCCGTAGCCGCCCGTAACCTTGGCTACGTAAAACTAAACGGACTCAAAAAGTGCCGTAGTCGATTTAGTTGGGTCTATTTTTAGCCGACTTCCAAAAAGGAGGAGGTTATATATGTTCGGCTGTATGTTTTTTTTTTTATGTTTCTTCATCGATTGCTCAGTCAATTGTGGACCGATTTAAAAATTATTTTTTGTTTGAAAGGGTATACTCCCGAGGTGGTCCCATTATCACCAAGTCAGAATCTGATGAGGGGATCCCATGGAAATCGAGGACAATCCTCAAATTTTACAGGCAAACCTATATCGATTTCAGTAATTTTTATAGTAACTCATGCATTTGCACTCGGAAAGCACCATTTGGTGAAGTGGAACTGATGATGAAGACCACAGATGGCTACTGGAACTACTTAATAATGAGTAATTCACTGTTGCGATTCGATTAGACACTTTAATATGGTTGCTAAGCAATTTATGCTCGTCACAATGCATATGATGAAGTCAACATCAGTTCTTCTGGTTCTTACCAGGAGAACTTCTCAACTATTAACGCCCCTGCATCGGGAAAAGCAATATTTTGTAAAAGGTGATGAGCAGTTGACATTAGGCTATTGTAACTTAGATAAATTACAAACTGTACAACTAAAAAGTGAAAAAAAAAATATAAACAAAACACAACCGACTTAAAAAAAAATACACTACAAACTGAAAAATAACCTTCATTTCGGAAGTCGGAGGCAAAAAATTTAAATAGATCCAGACACCGACTTCCGAAATGAAGGTTATTTTTGTATAAAGTTTTTTTAGATTTGTCTTCTCTGGATGCTCTGCTCTTACGAGAAACCCTTTTTCTAAGTTTGACTGGGGTCGGCTTGTAGGTAAACGATTGGTTTATGATTTTTAGGAGCCATATGTAGCATCTGCCTACTATTTGCTTAGTTATGACCAGTTTACTTACTGTTCTTTTTTTTTTTTTATATCGTTGCCCCACACTAGGAATTTCTCCTGTATTGTGGGTGCGTTTACAAACATTTAAACTCACATGTCACAAACAGCCAGACCCGGAACAACTACTTGTACGTCATACAAATATTTGTTCCGTGCGGGAATCGAACCCGCGACACGCAGCGCAGCAGTCAATCGCTTAACCACTGCGCCATCCGTGCCGTCGACTGTCTTTATCAAGATACATAGTAGCAATGCAGCTCTACCCTCCTTATATGTAACTTGCCTTTGGCCTCGGCTTCACCCGCGCGGAGATCGGAAATTAAGCCACGGGAACGTACTACCAGGATTAAAAGGGAAATAGATAGGAGTTACGAATTTAAAATATGGAAGTATGGATGTGAAAAGAAAGAGCAAAACTAAACCGAAACGTGGAAACTATGCCATATTATGATCCTAATGAAACGTTAGATTCGTGCATAGGCAGCGGTAACGCAATGCGGTGTGCGAAGGTAATTAGCCCCTGATTGCAGCAAGTTCCTTTATTGTGAAGTGGCATTTAAACTCGCTGGTACAAGCTCGCGCTTCTATAAAAAGTTAATTACCTACTTATATAATTGACGGGAAACGCTTTGCTATGGGGGGTCTAGGGGTTAGGATCGGTTTTGTCAGGTGTATTTTTAACGTAGCTTTAAAATTATGTCGTTTAGTTCGATTTTGTTCATTGCTGATTGCATCTTCTTCAAGTATCAATTAGTGAACAGAGAGCCTACGAAAGGAAAGAAAATTAGACTGAGCCGCCACCACCGCATGCAGTGAACAGGACTGCTTACAAGTACATTATAGACTGGTCAGTGTCGAATCGTCTCTTTCCTAATAACTACTATACTTTCCGTATTTTGTCACAATACCTAGGGTTTTATCCCATTATCACAATCGTGCGTTTTGTACTTTAATTAATAATATTTACTGGGCCTTTTTGGCGCAGCCGTGAGGCCACACTTTACTGCAAATTTCTTACATCGTATTTTTACAGTTTTCACTTGTTTGATTTTTTTGATTTTTTTTATCTGGTGTATATTGTGTGCCTTTTAGTCTGTGCTAAATTAATGTTATTTATTTCTGCAAATGGGTTCTAAAAACCCGTCAGTAATACCTAAATTATGTTCCAAAACTAGATGAGGTCGGTGTGTCCTATCCTGTCACTCAAAGATTAAAATATGGTCTCGGTTAGATGTTCAATAGGTTCCCGCTTGTCAAAGCTTTGAGTTCATTGGACAAATTCCTAATTCCCGTACTTAGTTTAGTTTTGAGCGTTTCATTGTCATAATCGAATTGTCTCTGATAGATTTACCGACTTGTTTTGTTTTTGGATTTGCGAGTGCATTAGATTAGGATTCCCTACAAGCATGTAAACAGCGTAAGTTGATAGGTTAAGGTCACAGCTACAATTGCGGCTAACTAACCGATTAGCAACAGACTGCTTAGAAACTAAAATTAAAATAATCTGAAGTAAAAAAGACAGGCGTTCCATCTTGTTAAATACATTATTTGTTTAGTTGAGAAAATTGTCTGTAATTGGACAATTGAGCAGCTAAAACTAAGCAGTAACGATAAAATTGCTCTTGTTCCTTATATTATATGAACTTCACGCTAGAATTTGAGTCTAGGCTAGGCTGATTAACCTAGGTACATTGTTCCAGTCAGTATGCAATCCTGAGAGCGCTGGAATTCAGTGACCCAGGATCGATATTGAACGTTCCATCCAGTCCAGCATCCACATCTATAGTGCTGGATTTGAAAAGAGGAGCCGCCGATTAGCATAATTTCAACCCAGTGTTACAAACGCTGTATTGGAAAGCTGGATCAATGTAAATCAGTGATCGTTCCTTAATTAGTGTGTAAGTAAAACATTAGTAAATCCCGCTGCTAGTGGGCAGCGGTAGTCGGAATCGATAACTGATCGGTATTTATTAAGTTTCGTGGAACACGCGGACGTGGCACCGGCTCGTAATGCCCGCTGGTTAAGTATTCATAGTTAACATGTGTCGACGTTCTCACACTGAAAGCGAACTTTTCTTTTCACGCGAGACATGTTTTCCTGAAAACGATTTGTTTTGAAAAGTTGGCGCTAAAGATTGCCTTAGTTTTTTTAATTGAAATATTGTCTGAAATCGCCAACTCGCCTGGCGGAAGCTGGTGATCACTGCCCATGCTTTATCTGTATGAGAAGAGGCCTTTGCCCAGCAGTTGGTCAATAATAGGCTGGTGATTCAGTTATTCTAATGTTGTTTTTATATCCTGTGAAGAATTGAGGGATCCTGTCAATTAGGTGGATACTTTAACACTAAAGGACGCAAGATGATCTGATGTAGGTACTCACTGTGTCTCAATGAGTTCGCAGTTGAGCAGCAGCTTGTTGAGCCCCAACTCCACCACGGCCACGGTCAGGTCGTGGTGGTACACCATCCGCAGCGTGTCGTTGCCGATGCGCCGCCCCGTGTAGGGTTTCGCCCCCGCCGCCGGCTCCCGGCGCTCGGCGTCCTCGGACCGCGCCCCCACAGTCCCCACCAGGCCGGCCAGCGACCATCCCGCAGGAAAACTGAACGCGAACGGTTTCGCAGACGCCGACGGCGGCGAGGACACCGCGATACAAAATATAACAACAACTGATAACAAGGATTTCAAAAGTCCGTCCGCCATCGGAGCACCTCGGGTGATAGCTTCCCGCGCAGAGCGGACCGCGCTCAGTAGTCGCCGGAATGACATATCGTGTTTTTAATTAAACTTTTTTTTTGGTTAAGGCGTGTTCCGTTCGGCCATGTCGCGAGCGTGCGGCCCGCGCGCGCGTCTATTGTGGACTGGCGCCGGCGGCCCCGCTGCTGAACGATCAGCACTTTCTTCGCCAGTGACGTCACACGGCGGTCAGTGTCTGCTGATCGTGGTGGTTTCACTCGCGTGACCTAACTTCCGTGTGGGTGCAACGATATAGGTGTAGGGCTCGTTAGTAAGTGACCTAGATCACTCATCGTAGAGAGAAAGTTACGGAGGATAGCTATCACAGACCGTATAGAGTTTGAAAACTTTAACAAATTGTCTAGTCAGTCTGAACGTTTTAATTCGGGGGGTTTATTGCAGGATGAAGCTGATGGCTGATCCAACATCAAAGTTCGTCGTTTAATTCCAAACGACTTTCCCGCTCTTTACAATAGCAGCGGGAAGTGGAACTGAACGACACGCTCTAGGCAAAGGATCTTAGATGAAGAATGTGATGTTATATTGTAAGTGTCAATGTCAAAGGAAATGGCCTATTGCCGTGTTAGTGGGCGAAGGCAATGGGCTACCGACCCGACACTTAGGTATCGTCTCCATAACGATTTCATAATATTAGAAACTTGCAGTGGGCATGCAGGATTAGAAGAGATCGTTTGGGACCTTTTCCGTAAGGAACGGAAAAGCAATGTTTGAGGCTCGAATTCGGAACCATCTATGAACACAGCGTTTCGCGGTCTACGCTGGACATCACATGCCTCTCCTGAGTTGTGCTACAACACCTGATTTTCCGCCTTAGCATCTAATCTGTCCATCCCAGCTGCTATTTTTTAGGTTCTCAGAGGACCCAAAATCAAAGGGAAATTGCCATCATCATCAATCACTCACCAAGGTGAATCGACGAGCTGTAGCCGAGCGGAGAGACGAGCTGTTGCCCAGGGGAGTGACGAGCTGTTGCCTAGGGGAGAGGCGAGCTGTTGCCCAGGGGAGAGAAGAGCCGTTGCCCAGGGAAGACACGAGCTGTTGCCCAGGGGAGAGGCGAGCTGTTGCCCAGGTGAGAGACAAGCTGTTGCCCAGGGGAGAGACTAGCATAGATAGGAGTATGGAGCTACTAAAAAGTGGTTGTTATGGTTTTCATCATACTGGTAAATGGGTCATCGAATAGGTAACTCCGAAAGTTATACAATACAGTATAAAAGGGTGGTGTCGAGGAAACCAAGCGCGTATTTTGCGTACAACTCCGAAAGTTACTTTTGATCGTTTGCCAGCAAAAGTTCACGGAGGTCAGCGTTATGTATATTATGCGTAAGAAAAGAAAATTTGCGTGAAAGTTAAGTCATAAACAAACATAACAAAATATTATGCAAAAAATTAACACTAGGAATGAAATAGTAAGTATAGTTGCTTAGTCATTCTTTACAAATCGCGAACTGTTTCTTACCTTTTAAATATTTAGAAAAGGTGAAAACAATTTAACAATATTCGCATAACATTAAGTAATAACAAGTAGGTTGAATCAACATCTGTGAAGCCAGTCTGTGATTGCATAAGGACAGAAAACTCGTCGCACATGGTCAGTTTTTACTTCAATTTCATTTACACGTCCAAGAGATGGCATCTTATTGCATATTGCTTGTGTTGTATAATAACAGGTTTCATAAGTAAACCGGAGAACTGAAATGGCGGTCAGATTGGAAATTATCTATTCACAACGATCTGTCGCAGTTCATTCACCCAATAGGAAAGAAAGCAAATCAAAGTCGTGAGTGACAATATATTATATACAACATTATTTTTAGTCTATAAGCGAAACTTGAATATAGTTTGTTCAGAATAAGGAACTGAAACGATTTCAATAATTTTTACACCATGTTATATTTTGTCCCAAAAATATTTAAGTGATGGAAAATGTTATCACCATTTAATTACTTACAATACAATCGCCGTACGGTTAGGTACCTACTGCCAAATTATTATCAATGAGCGCAAGACGACCCTGGAGGCGCGGGGGCGTCGTTAGCATGTTTTTGTACGGACAACCCGGTAAAACATAACAGCCTTATAACTTTGTGACTTTTCATGATACAGTTTTGAAACACGTGTTTCGGGTTTCGCATATATTAAAACTAATATTGTATAATCTGTCTATATTTATAATGTTCCCGCTGCTGGGACACAGTAGGTCTTCTCTCTGTAGGTAGGAGCTTAGAGAGGTTTGGATGAGCGAGGGTGGTGACGTTGGTGTGTGTCAGGAAAAAATGGAAAGTCAGGACAAACAAAGCGACTGGGAGAAAGTCAAACCATTTAGCGTTTTTAGCTATACCTACATAATAATATGTGGCGAAAGACGCGTTAATGGTTTAACCAAGATACTTTGTTGACGTCACAAAATTATATTGCGCTTATTTAAATAAATACGTACTGAAGTTCAAGGTAAAGGTTAGCCTCTATCTAGCCCGATGAGCGACGTAATAAAGTACCTTACCATCTTGGGGATTATTCGGTTTAGGACAGATTCTGGTTTCGGCAGATTCTTTTTTTGGCAGTTTCTTGATAAGACAGATATTTTACAGTCATCTACAGAAGTATTATGGTTTGATTATATTCAGAAGTGTGCATTGATTGGAAAACTATTTGGTTGCGATTAGAAGGTCTTAAACACGACCTGAAGGCCAATTCTCGTACCTAAAAACGTTCAAATTCAAGTTGCAATCTCATGCCAGCAACAATCAAATTTCAAAAATGTAGGTAAGTATAAAAATTTTGAGACAGAGATGAGATCGCGAACGTAAAATAAATACGGGAATTGTCCCATTTGTGATCTGATGTCTGAGTTTTTTAGTTTAAAAATGACTTTTAAATATACCATTACATAAATTGTATGGTTTATGTTGGTCATGTTACTTCTGCCGTAAAACAAATCCGGCCAAAAAAAGAATCTGCCGTAACAAGAATCTGCCGTAACCAGAATCTGTCCTAAGCCAATTATTCCCGTCTTGGTAATTTTGTTTGTCCTATTTTATGATTGAAGCTACACTAGCTCTGTTACCCCGTTCGTTAATTATTATTTATGGCCAGTACACACACTGCCAGTGCGAGGAAGCCCTACGCTATGGTCGTTGTTTTGTTTGCAAGAAGCCTTACGTTAGCACTTCTGACGTACCTACTTCACTTACCTCAGGGAGGTGGCATACCTTTCAGCTCGTAGTTTAAATCAATAAAACTAGTTAAAAAAAAATATAACTTAGGTAAATAATGCGCACTTTACAATTTTTTTTCTAAATATTTCGAATATAATTTATTATACTTGGAACACAGGACAATTCCAGAGGCCGACCTACCTCTTGAAGAATTAAGGAACTTAACAAAATGACGCGCGTGACACGGATTATGATCTAAATTGGGTGGGAAATTATCAAATAACTTCTCCCGCTCTGGGCGGAGCGGGAGGGCGTGTCAGACTTTTACTGACTAAAACCCACCCGTGTTCCTTCAGATGCCTGTGTGCCAGGGCCACGATATCCCTTTCGGACAAACTCGCAACCCTGGCAGGATCTAGATCATGCACTATAGAACGCCACCTGCTACGCTCCTTACGTACTCCTTTCGCTTCGCCTACGTTCATACATCTAGTCATACACGCCCGCCCGTTGCGGCTGACATTATTATCTACTGTGATTGCCATATATGGATACATTATAGGTACCAAGGTACTACGCTATAAGAATGCGTAGGAGGTATATTTTTGTTCCTTAATTCAACGGCCTGCCTAGAGCCTTTTCCCAACTAGCTATTGAGGTCAGCTTTTAGTCCAACCGGATGCAGCTGAATACCAGTATTTTACATGGAGCGCCTGCCTATCTGACCTCCACAACCCAATAACTGGGTAATATGATACCCCTTCGTAAGACTGGTTGTCAGAATTTCGGGCTTCTCACGACCCGTAACAACTTACTGTCAAAGATCCAGGAATGACACCTGGGACCAACGGCTTGACGTGCTTTCTTAGGCACGGAGGCGTCTCGGTATGTAAAGATGGTTACCCATCCACGGACTGACCGCGGCAAGAGTAGCTTAATCTGATCGGATCGGCCCGAGCGTCTAATTCGGCCAGCAATCATGTTTCAAACCCAGCACCTGACAGTCGGCAGCCGTGCCTGATCTACCAAACCATGCACGAGGATAGCTTATTGTGCGGGAAGCGGTAACGTAGGTATGTTGTGGTGCAAGATAGAGCACTATGTCCAGCAGTGGACTGCAGCAGGCTGAGGTATACTACATGTTTTGACAAGGAAAAACTTGAGGAAAATACCCTGCCTGTATTTTAAATTTACCAACGTAAATTCGTACGTATCTAATGGTAACAATTGATATAGATTCCAAAGCTCAGAGACTGTCCACGGAGTATCAAAGGAGATTTCTCTGCGATATTAAAGAGCACGCTGGGGGATGCCACGGCGGGATGCGACGACATGCGGTGGAACGCGACATGAAGCGGCGGGAGATAACCGCAGGTTGCGACGGCATGCGGCGGGATGCGAAGGCATGCAACGGTTTGCGTCGGAGTCCGCTAGCATAAGATCGCGGGGGAGCGGCAGTGCAAGCCGATGCACGCCGCAATTCCCCCGTGGCACAACGCGGGATGTTGCCCGGCATGCCGCAGCATCCAACAATGCGCCGGCGGTCGCTGGTGGCATCGCTAATCATCAGTGTGCGCTGGTCGGTGGCAAATCCTCGATGCCATCCTCCGGCGTCCGCCGGTGTGCGCTGGCCTTTAATTATAACTAATTGTGTACCAGAGGTTGATCAAGTCATCAAGTGCGTTTGTTTATCTTTTACTTTAGCCATTATGTCACATTATTGTTCGGCTAAACAATGGACATAACAAAAGTATAAACTGTAAATAAAACATCATCAAACAACAAGAATGAGATCAGACAAGTATCCGTAAAAAAAACAGGGACCGTACAAACCCGGTTAAGAGTTAAGCCTTTCGAAGAGGGACCTTTATCATGATGTAACCCATTGAATGGGTTTTATACTAGAAACCCAGTGAAAGGGTTACATGATATTGATAACCCATTGAATGGGTTTAACACTTGAAACCCAGTGAAAGGGTTACATGATATTGATAACCCATTGAATGGGTTTTACACTTGAAACCCAGTGAAAGGGTTACATGATAAAACATTCAATGGGTTCTATACCTACTTGAAACCCAGTGAGATGAAAAAGTCATAATATTATGTTATTTCGATATCCGCCCAGCACGCGTAGCATGACCAACTCTATTTCTATTCTACCCAGGGACCATTTTTGAATACCTTTTTTTTTGGTGACCGTTTTAGAAAAAACCTATAGAAACGGAAAGGGTTTTTCTAAGCAGTTAATCAAAAACCCATACGGTGTGGGTAATTTTGAATAGCTTAAACTAAGCCGTTCAAAAGCGTTACCCACACCGTAAGGGTTTTTATCGAAAACCCTTTCAACGGGTAACCAACATTTTATTTAAGTCGTTCAAAGGGTTACCCATATCGTATGGGTTTTTGGTTAACCGCTTAGAAAAACCCTATCGAAAACCTTTTGAATGGGTAACCAAAATGGTCCCTGAAAAAATACGTGGCATTTGGTCGAATACGCTACCCCACGTTCACTTTCAAATAATTTCAATAGTAATTATTTAGCACTCGACAAAACAACTGACGATCGAATTGCCGCTTTCCCGCCTTTTTCATTATAGGTACGTTTCTTTTTCTGTGGCATTATAATGTACCAGCCAGTATTTATTATCATTGATGATGGTAAATATTTAGCTCAAATCTATGTAAATTAAATAATAATTTTCAACACATTTGCTCAAAAAATGCATATACAAAGCCTGTATACATTGTTCGACTGTTAAAAATTACGCACCATATAACGGAACGGGCGGTAAAATAGGTACTCTCACCTAAGTACATGTTTTACCGCCCCCTTCATTGTATGGCGCCGTGCGTATCCTTTACGGATTATTTTTTATTACCATAAAAATTATATAAGAGTTCCACCAAGGAGTTTCAAATTACGAGAATAAATAAGCTGAATGATCGAACCTCCTTGGAAGCGTTTTTGTTCAATACGTTTATCTCACTTTATTATTATAGAGAAATTGAGACTAATTTTCACCATGTGCATGTGGCGCCATTTGCAAATTCGCGCCATTTTCTTATTAGAAATCTCAAAGATTGTTGCGACTTTCCGACTGATATTTACATAAAAAACTTTTTATAAAAAAAAATAACCGACTTCCAAAAAAACACTACAAAGTGAAAAATAACTTTAATTTCGGAAGTCGGTGACTTTGTAGTGTTTTTTTGGAAGTCGGTTATTTTTTTTTATTAAAAGTTTTTTATTTTTCACTTTTTAGTGGGTCAGTTTTTAATTTATCTAAGTTACAATAGTCTAATGTCAAGTGCTCATCCACCTTTAACAAAATATTGTTTTTTCCGATGCTGGGACGTTAATTGTTGAGGAGGTCTCCTTGTAAGAACCAGGAGAACTGCCGCTCACCATATGCATTGTAACGAGCTTAAATTGCTTAGCAACCATATTAAAGTACCTAGTCGAATCGCATCCCGTTAAATACTTATTATTATGTTGTTCCGGTGACCATCTGTGGTCTCCATCATCAGTTCCACTTCACCAAATGGTGATTTCCGGGAGCAAATGCACGAGTTACTATGAAAAATACCCAAATTGCCTATAAAACTGGAAGGCTTCCCTCGATTTTCATGGGATCCCCTCGTCAGATTCTGATTTGGTGGCAATGGGACCACCTCGGGATCTTACACTTTCAAACCAAGTATTTTCAAATTCGGTCCTTAGTCGACGGAGATATCGGTAAACATACAGCCGAACATATAACCTCATCCTTTTTGGAAGTCGGTTAAAAATAATAACATGAGTTCAAGCGAGGAATCCGATATTAATAAGGAATCTATTGCACCTGATATCTTGAATAAGCCGCCAAAATCGTGAGTCCTATTTAATGATTTACAATATTTTTATATCATGGAAGACTCGAAGAAATAAGTACTCAATCATTCTCTTAAAATGTTTTGATGGCTTATTTTATGACCTATTGTACTGTTTTCTCGCAAATATGTTGAAAAACGTTGTATGACACACGCGCGGAAAATGGTATTTACAAACTCGTGACTATGGTATGCCCTCGACTTCGTCTCGGGCTTACATTCGTTTACTCGTTTGTAAAAACCAACTTACCGCACTAATATCATGAATATATATAATGAAAAGTAAATTAAAAATAGAAAGTTTATGTTACAAAACTATTGATAATGTTTTCTTATTACAATTTTACGCCGCGATTTAACAGAGTGGCTGTTTCAAAGTTGGGACATAGCTTGCATAGTTTTTATATTTGAAAGCAGGGAAGCCTCTGATCAGGTAACTTCCAGCGTACTTTCCAAGTATGAGAAATTAAATAGTAGATTGTTATGCAAGGGTCGAAAGGAATCAATTCTCACCGAGTAAGTTGGAATTCGTGACTTTTACCCGTGGTAACACTCTACTTTTCATTTCGAATAATTGTAGTTTTTCTAAAATATTTTATTTTCATGTTTGCTCGCCACTTCATAAAATCCATTGTATTTAAATATCTTGCCTTTGAAATTTCTGGCAAAAGATTTTCGATTACTGTTTTTGCCTCTTCTTTAACCGAATCTGGGGTCAACATTTCAGAATCATTTGAACTCATTTTTATTAATTAATCAAACATTAGTCTATAAAACATTGATGTATTCAATGCGGTACCTAAATACGGGGCTTAGAAACAGAGCCTGGTCCCATCAAACTAATTGATGGCCCGTAGTTGGCACTCAGTCGCGCACGGAATATCGTTGAACAAACTGCTCCATAATTACAGTTTTTTTTTTGTGATAAATACGCATCAAAATGACTTCTTGTGCAGCTAAACAGTGTTTTAATAATACGAGGAACAAAAATAAGACACGGGATTACTACCACTCGTATTTCAGCCAAAAATGCTAATTTGTTGAAAGTTATAATAATATTTAATGTTTGCTTCGCCAGGTTTGTGAGAGCGAGATAGATATTACAAACATGCGTGAGAGACACGATACGCACATAATACGCGAGTTGCGAGCTTCGATCAATAATTATTGATCGAAGCTTGCGAGACTTATTGGTGACGAGTAGACGAGAGCTAGAGCTAGGTAGCTAGCTGCTAACCCGATTTCGCTCGCACGACAGCGCCGTCTCCTATCTCTGTTCTTGTCTATCGGTAACTGTAGGTTTGCGAATGTGATCACACTGATCGCAGATCTGTGAGTTTTGGTGCATGTAGTCGTGCGCCGAGCCCATGGCAGGTTTACTGATTTCGATGTTAGCGCGTAACATATCTTCCTCTTTTTAATACCTATATCAATACTATGAAACCGAGTTTTTGAATTTCGGTACAGCTTATCCCACCACGCGTGATATACTCTTTTTTTACATTTTATTTAAACATGGAACACACCGTGTCACCACTGCGGACCGTCCCGCTTAATAGGTATCATTTTTTTTTAAATTCACACTTGATGTATAAACACTCACAAGACCGCAGCTTTTTTTTTATTTTAATCGATAATTTTTCGTAAACAAACTTAGTTCTATTTTTTAAATTCATTCCCGCCCTAGAGAGGAGAGCAATTTTTTTTTAAAGAGTGACCGTGGATTTTCTTCCCGGGTCTTCTCCGTAGGAAACGACCAGCGAACCGTGCACCTAGCTTCTGACGTTTCATAAGTGACCATGTAGGCATATGAGAAATAAAAATATTTTTGATTTTTATTTTTGACTATAATTAGTAGAAATAGTCATGTTACCTGCCTGTCTATTTGTAAAATGCCACTAAGTGGGGCCTGTTTACCTGTAATACAGGTTTTTCTAAAACTTACTTCAGGAAACAGCTCTCACAATGTGATTTTTTATAGTTTATAAAGAGGAAATAAATATATTTATTTTATCATAGTGCTACAGCGCCATCTAACGGTGAGAGGAGTGACAACTAGATTTAGCTATTCGTAGCTTGATGGCGTTGTTTAATGAAAATTCTTGCCTTCGGTATTTCTGGGTAGACGGTGTTGTGCTGTGGTATATACCGAACCTCGTTTCATCACTGCTAGTTCGTCAATGACCGTCATAAAGATAATTTAAAGTTATGAGGAACAGGGTGGAAAGTTTATCATCCTTTAAAGAAATGGATCGTTATAGATGCCGCTACAAGTATAGAATATTTTTTGGTGTGTAAATAGGTTTATCCATAAAAGTTATTCGTACAGTAATAGTACATTTTGATACAAGTGGAGAATGTTTGTTATTGCACTCGAGGCGGAATTAACACCCGAGCCGTAGGCGAGGTTGTTTTTGAGCCGAGAACTGCAATAACAAATGTCCATGTGTATCAAACGACGTTTTTCAATACACTTCTAAAGAAATAAAATAAAATAACGAAAAATATTTTCGTTATGAATTATTAGGAAACTATGATTTAATTTTCTTTTTTTTTCCGCGCTTTGCTTTCGCCAGGTTGAAGGAGAAGCAAAGGTATATAGCCGATAAACAGATAATATGAAACAGAAAATTCAAATATCTTTGAGTTTAGAACACAAATAAATGTTAATTTGTTCATAAACGTTTTTTTTTATTGTAATAATCCTGGTATTCTATATATAAACATTATTTAAATATTCCGAAAATATTAAAGCCGTAAAGACGCATCATTGCCGAGATTTAAAAAAAAAAATCACCTCCGAATAGACCGTCTCTGGCGCAAGACGATGTGAATAGAGGCATTGAACCAATTTGGACTAAGTATAGGTATAAGTTATCTGTGGCAATTTTTATTCCCGCACACGTGATGAAAATAAAAAATCGCACGCGTGTGAAATACATTGCATTGTGAACCTAATCGTAGTGCGATATAAACCAGTTTTCGAGGAAGTGTATTGAAAAATGATTACCAGGCACAACATTCTCAATAAAACACGATTACTAAGATATCATTTATTACTAATAGTGTGTAGTATCCAGTCGTAATGCGGCGCGATCGGGTACGATACGAACACCTGCTCATCAGTCTGCACAACGGCTAACATCTTCACTTTCCCGTCGTGTATAAACATCACGGGACCGCCCGTACTTAGCTAGAATAACACCATAACATTACACTTGGGGGCCTAAAATGGACGATTTGCCAGAATCATAATAAGATCTGCGTACAATTCGCGCAGAGGACATACAGCGATCTGCGTGTCCAATATAATAACGCGTTTAGGATACTGTTGGGGCTGTCGTGGCGTTGTACTGCGTCCACAATGTTTGCGGAGGCGCAGACGACTTTTACGCCATAATAAGAAAAAGGACCGCCTCCATAGCCGGCCGGCTGCGCGCCAGCACCAACAGTCTCCTGAGCGTGTTCTCAGATCGTTGGACTCCCCTATGCTGCGCCACTGGTTAAGAATCCATACCCATATTTGATGTACCTATTTGTATTATCTCGTTATTACTAACACTAGTTATTAAGTTATTTCGTTGATACTAACACACTCCTTGTCTGAATTAAAGAATTGGAATTTGAATTTGAATTCATACATCCCGCAATTCATCTGTTTGACAGCTGCTATTTGACATTAGACTTAATTAAAGCCATTCATAATGTGTGGACCATTTTACGAAACTCCATACAAAACTGTCAAATAGATGAATTGCGGGATATGAATTGTACGCAGATCATAGTAAGATTCTGCCAAAGCGTCCATTTTAGGCCCCCTGTATTCCCGAAGGCGTAGGCAGACAGAGTTGGTAAATATGTAATGGAAGTAGTAGGTACAACCACATTTTACTAGGTAAGTCGGCCTACATACGATTGGGACAGCCCATTGTCTTAATGGGGCAACTGCTACGAAAAATTTCCACTGTTAACTGGAACCTACTTCGCCCGACGAGGGTTTGAACCCAGGCAGTCAACTCCGAACACAAATCCGAAGTATCGGCCGAACGTTCGGCCGTTTCCTGACTACGGCTGACTGGCTGAATATGGCAAAAGAAAAAGAAGAAAACGACGGTCAAAGAGATAAGTCAAAGACAACAACGTGACTTGAATTCAAATAAGGAAACTTTGGAAGTCAAGAAACTTCGGATTATCGCTGTGGAGCCCCCTTGACCCCATACTCAGCAGTTGCGATTGGACATTGGGACGAGGCAGTCTGTCAGTTAGTTTTAGGAATAAAACACTAATTTTCAAAACTCCAAGTACTCCAATGTGGTTAGACTGGAAAATAACCCTATAACCAGCTCGATAGCTAGAATATTAAGTTAGTATCTTTAGAGGGTGGAAAGACTCTCCACAAGATGGACCAACGATTATGTGAAAGTCGCGGTAATCCACTGGATTTGGGAAGCACAGGACCGGTCATTGTAGCAATACTTGGGGAGGCCTATGTCCATCAATGACAATATACACACCTGCGTAACATTCTGGTCCATATCCTTGTTAAAAAGACATAGCACATCGTTGTCCTTGTAGCTGTACATGGCCTGGCAGTCCGTGTGGCTTAGGATCTGGCTTGGTGCTGACGCGCATTCCATCGAGTCGTGCTCTGAGTGTGACTCGTTCTGGAATAGTCAAGATTTTTAAGCAGAGTTTCCTAAGAAATCGATGCCGTCACTAAAGCGGCCGCATATATATGGACGGCAATCATAAAAATTACAGTGGGTGTTTGGAATTTACGGTGACAATAAATTATCCATTTATTCGGCCGTTATATCACGGCCCCGCTTTCTTTAGAAAACCCAAGCTTTAGAGTCTTTAGACGAGCAGAACACAAAATGTTAAGTATAGGGAACTAACGATGTCTTGCCCACAATTGTTATTTATTTATTTCAGATTATAATGATAATAACGTATTTACTACTAGCGAGCGTCACTAAAACAGAAGTTATACTTTACACATCAAACTAGTTCACTGAACTGCTTTATCGTTACAGTATTGATGCTGTGTCACCGCGACCGGGGCGCGAGCGAGTGACACTCTAGTCTTGATTCCTTACCTTCGACAGAACCCAGCCATACGCCATAACGTCCCCTTTCCCCACCTCCCCTTTCATTAGCTCCAAACCAGGACCTTCGACCTCCGGCTCGATCCTCAGCAGAGCCAGGTACGACCCATCCATGTCCTCTTCTTCCTCGAGGGTTGTTCGTGAGGAGTTGGAGTCAGGGTGAAGGACAACCGTCGTCACATTGTGTGCCGAACCGTCCAGGAGAGGGTTTGTGGATTCCGCCACTATCGTGTAGTGGCTTGTTTCTGTCATGTTTGTGCTGGAAGAACTAAGGATGAGTAAAACATGGTCTGAACAACCCGAATAAAAAGCAATATAACTTTATTCAATTCAATAGGTAGATACAGTTTGGTTAGGCAATAAGCTGACTCTCGACACTCACATAAAATAGCTAAGTACGCTAGAACTCAGAATTCTACTACCTAGCTTACAGGATAAACGTGATATAGGTAGGTATACATAAGTCTTACTTGTTGGCGTGCAAATTACTTAAGACATTGATGCAGTTAGCTGCAGTGAGCACCCATCGCGGAGTCAGCAGAGTTCCCGCACAAGTCTGCGCGGTAACATTAGCAAGCGTTTCAAAGATGGCGACCAAAAATGGCGCGCTGTGTGGAAACTCTATTTTCGTCTCATTTTTTACTTTTTGGATATTTTTTTTACTATTGTTGCGTCCACTTTTAACAAAACTCTTTCTAGAGAATATAGTCAAATCGTTGTCGAACTTTGACTTATTTTCATCGAACGATCTTGAAACATCTGGTTCAGGCATCGAACTGTCGACTACGGCTGTGTCAAAAATCTTTGAAGCCTGTTTATTGGGCTGTTCATTGTCGAATTGATTGTCATTTCTTCTGAAGGAGGGTACGATGACTAGGTCCAGATCCTGGCCCACGGCGTTCAGAATCTGGTCAGTGGTGTAGGGATCACAGTCTCCTATGACTGGAATCTCGTCGCTGTTTGTGAACTTTGCATTTTGAAACAGAGTATCGTTAAGGGCATAGTTGAAACCTAAAAGAGTTGTAAAAATTACGTGACTAGATCATTATTACTTACCTATTTCCTCTACCTAGACTATCACCACCGTGCCATTTAGCAAATATCGACCAATAAATTTAAGTCTTACAGAAATAATCGTAATTTCATTTCATTTCACGAATATACTCAAAATGAGGTTTTTTTTTTGGGTGGGAAATTATCAAATAAATTCTCCCGCTCTGGGCGGAGCGGGTGGGCGTGTCAGACTTTTACTGACTAAACCCACCCGTGTTCCTTCATTTGCCTGTGTGCCACAGCCTCGATATCCCTTTCGGACAAACTCGCAACCCTGGCAGGCATTGGTCCTAATAGACCCCGTCAATTTGTGCTGACATCTCTTAAAGGCGCGCGTGGAACACAAAGCGCCGTCGACCCGGGCCTGGTCCTTATCGGACGGCGAGCTATTACCCATCGCTCACCGTCTGCAGGCCCACGCCTACAGTGGCCGGAAATCAGCTTGCAACTCCCGACGCCCGTGGCGTCTCCTGCGGCGACTAGGGGCGTGAGGGCGCGAACCCTGCCTCTACCTCACACGTTCCGCCTCCTCCTTCGCGAGCATTACTGCTTGGCAGAAGGAGGTAACGACCTCCCATCCATTCTCGCTCCGAACCATGGCCTGAACCAGGGCCGGACGCGAGAGATCGCAAACGCAAAATGAGGCTAGGCGTTTTTTTTCTCTCTAACTATGGTACATTTAGATCTCATCACACCACATCACAGCTCCTCATCACCACATCTTATCTCTCTCACATTTGGATCTCTCTTGTTAGGTTTCAGGCATGAAAACTTAAACACTTGCTTTGAACTATGTTATGAAAGAATGCATAAACAACATAAACATTTTGATGTCCATTTACTATTGTTTGTAAACACACAGGTCTTTGTTTGGTAGTTTTGAGCTAAGACTTTATTACTATGCTACTGAGACGAAAGACCGTAAGGCACCTGGGGTAGGCAGACCCATTGATTCGTGACTGAAGCAGTCTGGGGATGCTGATGCTGATTTATTATGGTGCATAATTGGGTTGTCACTATAAGGGCCTGTAAACCACCTTCATTTATGAGGCCGTTGTCAAGAGAAAAAAAGCTTCAAAAATGCATAGGCCTGTGTGGTACCAGAAGTCATATGAAAAATCACAAAGTTATAAGGTTGTTATGTTACCAGGTTGTCCGTACAAAAACATTCTAACGCCGCGCGCCGCGCCGCGCCGCCCCCGCGCCTCCAGGGTCGTCTTGCGCTCATTGATAATAATTTGGCAGTAGGTACTTAACCGTACGGCGATTTTATTGTAAGTAATTAAATGGTGATAACATTTTCCATCGTACTTAAATATTTTTGGGACAAAATATAACATGGTGTATACATTATTGAAATCGATTCAGTTCCTTATTCTGAACAAACTATACTCAGGTTTCGCATATAAGTACTAAAAATAATGTTGTATAACCAGACTTAAGACCAAGTCTACAAGCAAAACTCGATATTGAATCGTGTTTGCAAAACTTTGATCAATTTAATATTAAATTAATTAAAAAAAAGTCGTATACAGTCAGGAAAATTGGTTGTTTATCAAATTGCCACACTACGTTTATTTGCTTCATAGAACTGTCAAAGCAATTCGGTGTGTTGTAATTTGAAAATACGCACACATTTAGTTCGTAGTCAATTTGACAAACAATTAATTTCCCTGACTTAATAATAAAGAGTATTCTATTTATTTATCTATCTATGTAACGATGAACATGTTTTACCTGCCAGATTGTCCAGTAAAAACACAAAAACCGCGACGGTCGACATTTGAATTGTTGTGTTGATGTCGGGGGTCATAGGTCGTGTTGACTTTACCGTTGCATGTGTGTTGCGTGTGCGCACTGTTTATGATTATACTTCTTGATAAAAGCTCTTTGCACCTTCACGACTAGTTTTTTCTTAGCAATATTCGGCTTGTTAGCAGTGTATGTGATTTCACAGTATCTTTTTAAGTTTTTCGTCCCTTTTTCAGACTTATTTCAGGTTTCTTCGGTGGTGACTACTCAGGCTTGATTTCGGGCCTATACTGTTAGTTTTCACACTAAACTCTTGTGTTTTGTAAACAATCATAAAGTTATCGTTCTTTTGTAAAGCAACTCGTGTAACGGTTCCATTCTTTTACGTTATGCAGTACTTTTTGCTAAACTTGAATTCAGTAAATATCTTAAATCATTTACAATCTTGGCCATTTACTCAACTACTTTCAATTACTCAATTACTTTATAGTCTTACGTAGTGTACAGCTTTTTGAGAAACTAATAGAAAAAGTCCAAAATAAATTTTGGTTGCAATGGCATTTGAACTTTGTCGTATAAACAATACTTTGTATCAATATTTTGATTTAATAGAGTGTCCGTTAAGTTTCTTGCCCGTTCTTCTCTACGAGTATAAGAACCTACTATTTGGAATGGGCAACTAGCTTCCTATTTGTAACTAACCGACTTCTTGACAATTCAAGTGCCTGTAAATGGTTTAATTGAAATAAATGCTTTGTGTTTGAGTTTGCGATCCTAAAACGTTATAACTATTTAAGATTCTAAACATAAGTTTACATTATGAAGAGGAAAGGTTGAAGGGCCAAAAATTTACAAGTCTACACAATAATTTAAAATATTTATTTTGATTTAACATTTGTTCAATACATTCACAACCTTTACACATACAAGCATTTATAACGATCACAATCTCAATGTTAAAATTATTTCGGAGCCAAACGCATGCGGGCCCGCAAGTCCTGTAGAATGTAAACAAAACATAACAGTGTTTTTGCCCTCAAGCAGTCGGGTAATAAAGGGTATTTTTTTTTCAACCCGCACCTATTGCGGTTACTCTGGCAGCGATTGATGTTTATTTTATAATCGCACAACTTGTGATAATCTGTCGCGGTCTGTGCGGGCGGCACTATGCGACCGCAAGCGGGCACGCAAGAATAGTGTGAGTTTAGTGTTTATGGCTCTTTACACTGGGTGTTGTCTTTGTCTAGTTGAAGACACATTAAATGGAAGAGGATGTATAAAAAATGTCTTGCCTCTCAGTCATTATGTACATAAGTTATTAATTATTGGGGAATCAAGTCTAATTTACACATTAAATATAAGTACTGCAAACAGCAGTGAAATTCTAGTAAAATATACTTAGTTTTTGTAGTAATTTTAGTAAAGTTATCAAACATGCCTTGCTATTTTTTTTTTGTATAAAGTTTTTAATGTTTAGTTTACAAATAAGTACATAAAATGCATTATTTTTATTATAGCTTGAAGATACATTATGTTATGAAGTTTTAAGCTGATGAACCGTAGTTTCCTTTTTATTTTTGTTAACTTTAACAAGCTAAGTCATAGATGGCGCTACGAGGGATGTTAGTTTCAATTTTTTTTTGTAAATTATTTGTTCATACTTTTCAGTACCATAATTTAATTTAATTGAAATAATGCATTGAATCATCCTTCACTTTAATTGTCTATTAAGCATGTAGTAATATTCCCTTGAGTACCTTGTAAAACTGCTTACATTAAAATATACAAACATTGAACTATAAAATTACCTACTTCATACTTTTTACAACAATAACTGTACGTCAGAAAATGCATTTATTTACATAAAAATATGTAAATTCAGAGGATTAAAGCTCCTGTGCTATATTTTAGAACTGGGAATAATATAATCTCGCTAATCGAGTAACAATAGGGTAGAATCATAACCCGAAAAGCGATATTAACCATCTTCTGATCATGAGTTCAGATTTAAGATAATACTTAAATCACTTTAGTATTACAAATACTTACACTCGGTGTCTGAATTGAGAATTGGAAGGTGAGAACTTGTCAAACTCTACTTTAGCATTACCTAAGATCTCGAAATTGCGACATTCATAATTTCTTTGCAAGAAACGTAAGATATTTTGAATTTACTACATTGCTTAAGACAGAGAAGCAGATACAATCAGCTGCATGCCAAAATTCAAAGATATACTCGGCAGGATAGGGATGTGCACATCACCAGCGTCTGCGAGGAAATTGAGGGTCATGCAGTTAAAGTGCAAACCAAGGATCTGTTTATGAAAGTTAAACAACTAACAGCTTAGGTACCTTCAAACCAGAGTGCGGGGTAGCGGAAGACAGTAGAGGTAACACTTTGTCCGAACTGGGTAGTGTTTTGGATAGATCGAGAGACTACTGCTGCAAACTACAGGGCCAAATTGAAAGAGCTAGCGAAACTCAGCAAACGTTATGGGTATCCATATCTAAAAATGAATTTAAACAAAAAATAAATTAATTTATAGTTTTTCTTTTCTGGGGTCTTGGGCCACAGTTTGTGTCGTCTCTTGGAAAATTGTTTTTTTTGTGTAAACTTCACAGACGTGATAGGTATCGATATCTAAACACGATTAAACAAAAGAAAACATATTTTGACCCTGTTTATCAGGATGAAGATGGTTTATGCACCGAGAGAAGATGGGATGTCTATCTTCTCTAAGGGAAGGCCCATATCCATCAGTGGACAGCAATAGGCTAAGTTGATGTATATGATTGACTGCTCAAGTTGACAAGTTCTCAACTTCAAATTCTCAATTCAGCAACCGGGCGTTAGCATCCTATGAACGTACAGTCGCCAGCACATCAAGTTGACCATAAACTGTCAAATTTTCTCATACGATTTTGAACTTAACCATCAAAGTTTTAAGGTTTAAAATCATTTGGAGAAATTTGACAGTTTGAGGACTTTATTTAACTGCTTGCTGGCGATTTAGATACAATCATGCTATCTTAGATAACTCAATGCTATATTATGATTTACGAAATCTTCAAGTTGAGGTTTAAAGGTCATTTATATTAACTACAACAATTTAAAAGGTCTATAATATATTCCTAGTCCTAGCCGTCACTATTATTATCGAATAAAGATAAAGTATCTCTCGCTTAGTGTAACATTGGACTAGATCACTGACTTGAGCCTGCTGTGGTGGTTCCCCAAAGGACTGAAGTACCTGCAAATAGACAACATAATTTTAGCATGTATTTGTATACCTACCACAGCCCACTGTTCAGGATGCCATTTTTAAATAACGTATGTAAATCATTTAAACTTTTGCATTTGCGCGAAAGGTTCTGGAGTGGCCACCGCGTACTGGAAGACGTAGAATTGGAAGGCTTTCGACAAGGTGGACCGATGACTTTGTGGAAGGCCGCAGATATCCGCTGGAAGGTAGAAGTGGCGGTGCTTGGGGAGGCCTATGTCTAGCAGTGGACGTCTTTCGGCTGAAATGATGATGTTGATTTAGGCATAGGAAATTTTACAGAATCTTACTCAAAATTCAAGTATTACTTAAAAACCGGCCAATTGCGAGTCGGACTCGCGCACGAAGGGTTCCGTACCATTATCTATAAAAATGGCAAAAAATCACGTTTGTTGTATGGGAGCCCCACTTAAATATTTGTTTTATTTTAATTTAATTATTTATTTTTAAAGTGAATATATAACTTAATATTCTGTGAATATTTCAAGCGTCTAACTGTTGCCCTTATCAATATAGAGCAAAAACGAGCAAAAAAATCTCGTTTGTTGTATGGGAGCCCCCTTAAATATTTATTTTATTATATTTTTTAGTATTTGTTGTTATAGCGGCAACAGAAATAAACCATCTGTGAAAATTTGAACTGTCTAACTATCACGGTTTATGAGATACAGCCTGGTGACAGACGGACTGACAGACGGACAGACAGACAGACGGCGGAGACTTAGTAATAGGGTTCCCGTTTTACCCTTTGGGTACGGAACCCTAAAAATCCTTTATTAAAGCCATTTGATTGTTTAAAACTAGTTTGAAATAATGTTTCTAGCGTGTGTAGTCTCGAGTGAGGTTACAGAACCTCCCTCGAGACTACACACGCTATACAGGACTAAGTATGTAATGCACCATGATGCTAAAGAAATTTTAGATCCTTCCAAAAATAATATTGCCCCAAACAGTTCGGTACAACGGCTGCCACTGCCAAACAAATATCGACCTTGCAACTATTGAAACAAAGTTAAAATAAAATCCCATTAGCCCGAGGACGCATCAAAGCGGACAAAGGTGCGCGCCCTTTTGAGAGAGTCAGGTTATTTATTTTCGACCCAAATGTTAGATTTTTGGGAAATCGAGTAATACTAGGACGGAATGGGTTTACGTACTGACGATTTATTTAAAACTTCAACGCAACAACAGGGCTGGGCTTGTGTTATCCTGACACTTGTGACACATTATTAACCAATTCAACTATGGCTGCGTTCAGATCTTTAAATTACATTAAACAACAGTTAAGGAGCGAGTATTTGTTTATTTGGCAGTGACAACCGCGCTGCTGGGTCAGCCAATAGACACAACCCATTTAATTTTGAATCCCACTCGCCTTAGTAACTCCAATGGTCATCCCGAACATTCTGCCCAGTGTTCTCAGGGATGTACCCCATGATGAAGGGCAGGCCTGTGCTGACCCTCTTCTGGTATTCCACGTACTGGGGCCCGAAGAAGGTGAGGAGAGTCAGCTCCTCGGCGTATACTCGCTCTCGGAAGAACGTCCAGGAGGCAAGGGCGTAGATTATGACACACACTGGGTTTAAGAGCGTTATCTGAAAAGTGGAGGATTATTTTTGAAAACGTTGTGTTGCTGTGTGGTTCGGGTTTCGGGTGACCACTGAAAATCAGCGCTGTGCAGTGTGTGTCCTATAGCACAGCATCATGCTGAGGACGCCTTCTTGTCACTGTCACGACGTGCAGCAGCCGACTACTTCTATACTTAAGGGGGATGCGCTAAGGTAGCCCGCGAAATTCAAATTTTATTACGTTTTTTGCAATTTGCAGGTCAGTAACACGTTGTATGTTGATCTAATTATGATTCGCGGCCATAGCCAATATGGCTTTGCCTGTTATAGACCTGAAAATTGCAAAAAACGTTGGAAAATTTGTATATCGCGGGCTACCTTAGCGCATCCCCCTTAACAAATATGACAGTTTGACATATTTTCTATTCAAAACGCCATAATTATCTATTCCTCAGATATAAGATATCAGACTATTGAAAAATCAACCCATAAACTACCGTTAAGTTGATTGATATTTATTTCATACACTTCCGGGCACTCTATCTTTTTAAATAATAGTAGTAAAAAATGTGATCCTGAAGCCAGTCACTCACTATCATTTCCATTTCGAAAAACGAAATGCATAAAGTTCGCCTTACCGAATGTTAGAAATTTAGGTCCCAACATCGTCTTAGATAAAGAGGTGCTTGAAACTGTAGACTCGGTAGTATTTCTGGGTTTACCAGTAGATGCCAAACTTCAGTGGGGACCACATATATCAAGCCTAGCGGGAAGGCTCAGTTCGGCCGCGTATGCCGTCAGAAAAGTAAGACAATACACTGACGTGGATACAGCCCGCTTAGTCTATTTTAGTTATTTTCATAGCGTTATGTCCTACTGTATTCTGGTAAAGCCGCTGACATTCAAAATATATTTGTACTTCAAAAACGAGCTGTTCGAGCAATTTACCAGCTGGGTGCCAGAGTTTCTCTTAGATTTTTTTAAAGATATTGGTATTCTCACGGTGGCATCACAATTCATCTTCGCCAACATCTTATATGTTAGGCAAAATTTACACTTATACACTAAAAACAGTGATCTCCACAATATTAATACCAGAAATAAGGACAAATTACGTGCTCCATTTCACCGGCTATTACGTGCTCCATTTCACCGGCTTCATAATGTTCATAACTCATTTGTTGGACATGGTATAACTTTTTATAACAAGCTACCCTCTTCCTTGCTAGATTTGCCTTTTAATGCGTTTAAAGTTAAAGTTAAATCCAATCTTTGTTCAAAGGCATACTATTCTATCAACAACTACTTAAACGATAAGAACAGTTGGTCGCTGTGATTAACTCAAGACAATGTTCATGTTCTTTCTCCAGATAGATTCCCTACTGACAGGTTAGATGAGTTCCTATATTTGTTTATTTTATTTGACTGTCTAAGTCAATTTATTTTAATTTATTAGTGACAAAATCTACTCATTACAATGTTCTTTTATGAGTTGTATTGCAATAAGTGGTTAGCTAGCGACCTTAACAAATTGATCACTTTATTCTTGCCTGAGCAACCGGCAGCAAGTTCGTCATGCTCCCTTAGATGTCACTGCTTGCGGTAGCGTCGGGGGTCGGGTTGCCTCCTTCCCTCAAATATGGCGAGGGGGGTGATGGCTGATCTTTGCGTTATGCTCGTGAACGGGTGCTGCTTGTGGTGACTGGTCGTCTTGCTGACCATGGTTTTGTTATTGTTATTAATAATTACCTGTTTTTATTTTCCTTCGATGGTGCTAGTTTATTATTTGTGACTTCGAGTTATAGCTGTAGCTTTATTTAAGCGGGCACGCCCATTATGCCTGGAGGCTTTTATTTAGATACCTTTTGTTTACGTTATTTCTGCTTGAGTATAGTTTTCGACGATTATTATATATATATATATATATTTGTAGAATGGTGTGTGCTAGCTAACATAAGGCAAATAATTTAATTTAACGTTTTGTGTTGCGTAATGCAAATTATTTTATATTGTATTGTATAGCTTCAAGTTTTTTATGCGAACAGACAGCTGTGCTGCTGGGGAGTTTGTTGCGCCTTTTCTTCTTCCCAGCTAAAGCACTAGGAAGTGGTGAAGGGTGGGCGTTTTTGGGGGACTGTCTCATGTAATTTTTGACGTTCGAAAAGTGCTGATTCTCAGCCTAGTTTGAATAAATGACTTTTGATTTTGATTTCTCGTTGTTCCAAATTTGAAATCGGAATACTTAAAAAAAAGTTTTTCGTCTTTTCGCGTTTCTGAGGGACAAAGTTAGCGCGGAATGTTCGAAGAAAACAATGGTTTACACAGCGAAAACGTTTATTTAAACGTTTATTGCCTCCAAGAGCATTTACGAATGAGGCATGGAATTAATTAATGTCACTATGACGTGCTGTGGAATGTTCTCCCATCATCATCATCTGTTTTGGTAAAATAATTATTTCAATTTTAGTTGATTTTTTTTCCGTAATTTTGATTGATTAATGTTATTTTATTTTATTTTCTCGGCTAGCCGGGAAGAACTGATAACACGGGCCTAAGCCAAGTGATTATCAGGTGGATTAAGTGCGGTCATGTGCAGAAAGTTGCACGGAAGATGTTTGCGTATTTATGTTTTGATGTGGGTTTTCTGATTCACATTGCAGAAACTTTCTCACGAGTCTGCATGTGTTTAGTATGGCTGCTTTCTGCAGCAGATGATACGTATTTGGAGGTAAGTTGAAAGAATTAAGGGACTGGTGAAGTTGTTTCGGTATGACTCCTGTTGTAGATAATACTATTGGTACTATTGTAACTTTTTGCAAATGCCAAAGTCGGGCGACTTCATTTTTTAATTCTGTGTATTTGCTCAGTTTCTCTGCTATTGTTGTCTGCAAGTTATGTGTATTTGGTATAGCAATATCTATTAAATATCCAGTTTTGTTTATCTTGTTTATTAGTGTAATATCTGGTCTATTGAAATGGATTGTTCGATCGGTAAGAATGGCGCGGTCAAAATATAGTTTTGTTGAAGGGTTCTCTAATACAGTTTCTGGATGGTATTTGTAGTATGGTGTAACGGAGTCTATAAGTTTGTACTGGTGTGCTAATTTTTGGTGTATGATGTTGGCTACTTGATCGTGTCTGTGTTTGTAGTCTGTTTGGGCTATTGACTTGCACGCGCCTGTGATATGCTGAATCGTTTCTGGAGAACTATTGCATTTCCTACATGTGTCATTATTTAAATTCTTTATTATAAACTTCCTATAATTTTTGGTTTCAATTACCTGGTCCTGTATAGCAAGCATAAACCTTTCAGTCTCCGGGAAGAGTTCGCCTCGATTTAACCACGCGTTCGACGTCTCTTTGTCGACATTTATGTGGCATAAGTCTTGGCGATGTCTTCCATGTAGAGATTTCTGGGTCCATTCTAAAAGCTTAATTTTGTCATCGATTATTTTCTCATTTCTCTGTTCAGATGTATCTTTTAAATTTAGGGGTGTTAAGTGTTGGTCGTTGTGTGTTATGATTTTGTGAAGAATAGAAGTTTCGGTTTTTGAAATAAAGAATTGTCTAAGTGCTTTTATCTGTCTGTTGTGTAGGTTTAGGATGTCAATTAGTCCTCTACCTCCTTCTTTCCGCGGCAGTGTTAATCTCTGCTGACAGGATCGTGGATGATGTTTGCGGAATTTGGTCATTGTGGTATTAATTTTTCGTTGAAGGTTTTTCAGATCAGTTTTGGTCCAATTGATTATCCCAAAAGAATATGTGAGAACGGGTATAGTGAAGGTGTTAATCGCTTTGATAGTATTTTTGGAATATAGTTGCGTTTTCAGAATTGTATTTAGTCTGTGTTGAAATTGTAGTGTTAATTTTTGTTTAGTTTCTTTATAGTGTATCTGTCGTGATTGTGTGTAGCCTAGGTATTTATAACTATCTTGTTCCTCTAATGGTTCTATCTGTTCTCCTGTTCCTAAAGTGTATTGGTGTTGGTAACTCTGTCCTGCTCTAATTGAATTTATTTTACATTTATCTATGCCGAATTCCATTTTAATATCGTTTGAGAATTGTTCTGTTAAGTTTGCTAATTCATAGAGTTGAGTCTCACTTTTGGCGTATAGTTTAATATCATCCATGTACAACAGATGATTTAATTCTATTTATTGAACCTCAGTATGACCTTCGGTAGTTGTATTTTTTAATGGGATTCCTAAAGTAGTTGCGTTTAGTATATTAGATAGGGGATTTAGGGCAAGACAGAACCACAGTGGGCTTAAAGCATCTCCCTGAAAGATACCTCTTTGAATTTTTATTGGGCTGGTGTCTACTGTTTTAGTAGGGGAAGTTAGTCTAAGTACAGTGGTCCAGGTTGTCATCGTGGCCTTCAGGAATGTTACTATTGTTGGGTGTATTTTGTATATCTCTAAGATTTTTGCAAGCCACGAATGGGGAACAGAGTCGTAAGCTTTTTTGTAGTCAATATACATGCTAAACAGATCGGTTTTCGTTTTTTGAGTTTTTTTAAGGATTACTAAGTCTATGATTAATTGTTCCTTGCAGCCTTGGCTAAATTTCCGAAATCCCTTCTGTTGTTCAGTTAAGATGTTATTAGTGTCAATGTGTTGATATATATAATTCAGATATACAAGACGTGATAATTTTGTACAAGGTCTGCAAGCATGTTATAGGTCGATATTTTGCTGGGTTAGAGAGGTCATTACGATCTTTAGGTATCATAAAAGTTGTACCTGAAGTTACGTAGGATGGTATTGTTTTAGGGTCCTGGATGAATGTATTTATGTGATTATATTTCTGGGGATATATGCTCAAATGTCATTGGCTGAATATTTGTGTTGCTGTTTGTCAGTTCTGTTTGTATCCAATCTGCTTGGTCATTATGTCCGATTGGTTGTTCCCAAATTCCTGCCCAGAAGTTTTGTAACGTTTCTGAGTCAGGGTTGTTATTATCATCATTATTTGGGTTGTTATCCTGAAAGTTAGATGTCGCCTGTCTAATATTGCGGTAGAAAAGTTTTTCATTGTGGGTGAATTTAGTGTTTTGTAGTTTTCTTTGGGTACATGCTTTGTATCGTTGTAGTCGGCCTGTTACGACTGACAGTTTTTGTTTAAGTGTGTCTAATGTGTGAGCTATTTGTGTATTTGGTTCTTCATGAACAGTGTGAATTCTATATTGGTCTATTATATTGTTAACGTGTTTAATTACTTTCCTACTTCTATTCCCATTAATGAATTGAGTCATTTTAGCTATCTTTGATCGTAAATCATTTAATTTTCGTTCTAATCGTGTCTCCCAATTAGGTTTATATTCTTTTTTTGCCCTTTGGGTGACTACTCTTGGTTGAAGGGTTATCTTTGCTCCGTTAGCTTTAGCTGCAGCACAATATATAGTAGTCTGTAAAGTATAGAAGTCAGTTTATTAACGTTTTCAGGTAAAATTATTTTGTTTAGGTAGCTAACTATACGGGCAAGTTTTTTAGAAGGTTTTTGTTTGGGAATATGAATTCTATTTGTAGGACTAGTTTCTTTATAATATTGGAATGCTTGTTGGAAGGTCTCATCTATTAGTTGGTCCCTATCTAGGTTAACTTGTTGGTTAGGTAGAATTTCTTCTGCAGTGTTCATTTCTGTATGATTTAAAGTAAGTGAAGATTCTTGTGTGGAGTTCATGTCAATGCGGTCTACAAATTGAATTTCAGAATTACTGCTGTGGTTTGGGTTTACTATCGTCGTTTCGTTAGTGAAGTTGCTAAAATTAAGATTATCTAGTCGTAATTCTTCAGATATTTCTAGTTTTATTGAATTTAATCTGTCATTAGTGATGTAATTATTGTTTATAATTGCTCTCCTCTGATCAGCTATTCGTTGTTCGTTTAGATGAGCAAGTGTAGGAAAGCTGTTGATAAAATCTTCATACATGCGTCTTCTATATACGGTTTCGTTTCTACCTAAATCTGTAACTCGATAATAAGACCGCATGATAGCTTCATTTTGTTCACTGGTCCATCTCATTCGAGTTTGTCTTCTATTTATTTTATTATTATTATAAATTTATTTCATTTTAATATTATTTCCTTTATTTCACTATATATACATATAAATTATATTTTTAAATATTAGAATATAGAAAAAGAATATAAAAACATTTAAAAATATAAAAAATAGTAGCCCACCGGTATCGGTAACAGGGTCCAAGCTACCGGCGGTCAGGGCTCCAGAGAGAGGAACCTCCTGACAATGCGAGCCGTGTCCAGAAGTACCGCTCTCTGAATCAGGCCCTTAATCCAGCCGCCCAACGCGAGCCTCCTTAGGTGTTGGTCGAGGCTCTTGGCAATTAAGCCATTGGCTGATACAACTATCGGCACAATGATTGCTGAGTCCACATCCCACATGTCGACAACCTCGCGAGCCAAGTCAAGATACTTGATTTGTTTATCTTTCTCGGCTTTCACGAGGTTCCCGTCATGAGGGACCGTTATGTCAATAATCATTGTGCGCCGCTCTATTCGATCCACCACCACTATATCAGGTTTATTGGCAGCAATAGTCCTGTCAGTGATGATGGATCGGTCCCAGTACAATGTGATATTTCCATTCTCGAGAACTGGGTCGGGCACATACCTGTAGTACGGCACCTCTGATTCTACAAAGCTGTATTTCAGAGCAAGTTGCTGATGGATAATCCTGGCTACAAGGTTGTGTCTATGCAAGTACTCTTCGTTAGCTAGACGAGAACACCCGGAGATAATGTGTCGGATTGATTCTCCCGGACGATGGCATGCCCGACACACGTCAACCGTGCCGTCCTTCACAATAAATCTCCGGTAATTCTTCGTCATGATAACTTCGTCCATAATTGCACAGACAAAACCTTCGGTTTCCCCAAAGAGGTCACCGAAACGCAGCCAGGCTACGGACGCTAAAAAGTCTACATCGGGTTCATGTAGGGCCCGGAAAAAGCGTCCGTGAAGCTCCTTACTTTGCCATACCTCCCTGCGATCGTTAGTGTCAAGCACTACAGGTTTGCGCCAGTTCTCTGTAGCCAAGGAGAGCGGGGTGAGGCCCTTGTCCACCGCGACCACATCTCGATGCATCCCCACGTCGGCTTCTAAGAAATATTCCCTGAGACTGCATATCTCGCGGTTGTGGAGGGTCTTAGCGTTTAAAAAGCCTCGACCTCCACACTTTCGCGGGATATACAGTCTCATTACCGAAGAGCGTGGGTGATGCATTCGATATGCAGTCAGCAGCGTACGGACCCTCCTATCCAGGGCGTCGAGTTCGGTCTGAGTCCATTTGAGTATGCCGAAAGAGTACATCAAAACCGGCATGACCCAACCGTTGAAGGCGCGCACCTTGTTCCCGCCTGATAGAAGACTATTAAATACTTTCTTCAGGCGGCCAAAGAAGCGCTCCTTCAACGATTGATTCATGTCAGTAGAATTGATGCCCAACGCTTCCGACATACCCAAATACTTATAGGTTTCAGATGTAGAGAGGGTTCTAAGGTTTATGGAATCCGAGAGCTGGATTCCCACGGATTCCACAATCTTCCCTCGCTTTACATGCATGACAGCACATTTGTCCACACCAAATTGATGATTATTATTATTATTATTAACATTTGATTTTATAATTATCTTTATGTCAGATAGGCAAACTATGTAAGTGCTGTGCACACCTTTATGTGATAAGTTCACTGTAGTCATTTTAAAATAAGATTAAGTTCTCTGTAAGTGCTTTTGTGAACTAGTCGTTGGAGTGCCATAATAAATAAATAAATCTGTAGTGACCTGATTTGTGGTCCTCCTGGACGGCGCACGAAACCGCCCGTCTCCAGGACGCCTAAAATGGACGCATTGGCAGAATCATAATATGAAACTGCGTGCAATTCATATCCCGCAATTCATCTGTTAGACAGTTTGTATGGAGTTTTGTAAAATGGTCCACAAACAACAACAAACAGATGAATTGCGGGATGTATGAATTGTACGCAGATCATAATATGATTCTGCTAAAGCGTCCATTTTAGGCCCCCAGGTATCGATTGTAAATTTGTTGAATGTCAGAACTACTTGCATAAAGTTGTTCACTTACGTTTCGCTGACTGAGCCCAGGCTGTGCCACGGAGTTATAATCATTAGAATCATTAACACATCTCTCTTTTATAGATTTGTTCCATAACAACAAATCTCTTGTGGAAAAGTTATTTTGGAACAAAACTCAATTAGAGAGATGTATTAATGATTATAAATCTGTAAATACAGGGTGTCAGGTTGTATGTTGATCAAAATGATCCAATTTTCTTACGTTTTGCAACTAAGAAAATTTGTATACAACTGCAGATCCAACTTAAGTAAGATTTCAAGGTATTGGGTTTTCCGATCACGAAAATCTCAGTAGCAGCCGGAACGCTTCGGGTGTTACAGGCGTGATGTTATGTGTGTGTATTATGTGTGTGTATTCTAAACTCTTACTTGTGTACCAATCGACCAGTAAAACCATCCGACGTAGCTGGGATGCCTGCAGATGGAGTAGACCCCATGAGTCACCAGCTCATGGTCAGGTCGCTTCACAAACTGTACCTGGAAATGAAGTCAATAGAAATTACTTATTTATTTATATATTTAAACTTAGTTTATTTCCTAGGAAAATTATAAAATTGCAGATTATTTTTCCAGTTTTCTGGTATGACAATAGACACGGTTACATTCTGACCTAAAGTGTATTCAGAATGTTGAATAGAAATTTAATCAATATCATGCTAGCTTTCCACAAAGTAGGAAAGTCTTACTTTTATTGAATGTACAAATAGTGGTACATAAAGCGGTTCTTGTTTATAACTAAAAAACTTGTAAAAAACGTAAAGCCATCCATATAAGTTGGGATTTAATAAAAAAAAAATTATAAAAAAATAAGAATTACTTACTGTGTGATTAAAATTAGTCTTAGCTGTGAACATGGCCGACTTCCTGAGCAGTTCTCCTGTGAGGCACATCACAACACCCACATATGACAGCCAGAAGTAAGTCTTCATATCTGCAATAAAAATTGTATTATGTATAATAAACATTATGTATGATAATATTTTTATTTTCTACTAAATTACTTATTAATAATATTGTGGTAGTATTTATACCAGCCAATCAAATAGGTTGCAAAGGCACTGACTGCCTAAGTGCCTAGTGTGACTGCCCAGTGCAGTATGTAAGTTAATTTGGATAAAAAACGGATACTTGCAACTTAAAAGTAATGAGCAGTTGAATTTAGGATTAAGTAAAATACTTACCAGGGAAGAAATAGTACTCGACTCCCCATTCTATCCAGCTGGCCACAGCAGCCAAACTGTACTGTACACTGTGGTTCAATATGAACGAGTTAACGGACAGAGTTCGTGGATTTGTGATTGCAACGGACATAAACTCTGAGAAATGGAAAAATGTTAGTATTACGGTGTAGATACCGAACACTCTCCAGCCATTATCAAAGGTGACGAGGAAGATACCCAGGGAGAAGACTGCTCCGAGGAATGCTGATCTTATTGATACCTGAAAGTAAAAGAAAATTAAAATTAGATTTAATTTACCTGGGCAAAAGTAATGATTTGATTCATTCAAAAATCTGTTTCCAAGTAAAATTGTATTATGTGTAAATCAGAAATAGAATTTCAAATATAATTAATGATGCCTCTTAAAACTGTGAGTCATGCTGACCTACAAGTTAATTCAATAAGCAACAATTTTAAGAATTTTTATTGCAGTCTTGCGGTGCAATATTAAGCCTGGAGGTGAAGTTAAGAAAACAGCGATAATCATTAGATGTGACTAGTTAATAAAATAAAATAGATCTTACCTCATAAATAAAGCCTGTGTAACAATATCTTAATATGAAGTTAAACAGGCAGAAATACAGGGCTGGGCCCCAATATGTCAGGGCCCATAGCTCCGACGAGAATCCTAGGACCCTTCCAGAGAAGAATGATATCGTAAAAATAAATACGGACAGAAAAAAACAAATTAACGCCTGTTTTCCGGCGGGACAAATATTTGTCATTCTTGAAATTGCCATTTTTTTTAATTCAAGCTGTTGGAAAATACGCAATTGTATCTGATGCAATTCTGCTACTATTTCCGGTATGTGCACCAATATTTCTTCGGAATAAACATTGAAAATTTGTAAAATAATCCCAAAATTTACATGTGAAATTATTTTTATTTATTACCTTTCGCTGGTAAAGTCACTGTCAATCAGATGTCCATGTCAAAACAATATTCAATGAACATTGTGGCGTTCAAAAGTGAATGCAAATCATTTTTATTCTTTTTGTTATTTTTTGTAATTTGGTTTTATAATGTAAATGGACCTAAAATGTTTCGAAAACTTTTGTAATATTCTCAATTAAAAATATTCTTAAAAGCTAAAAATAAGGATGCTTTTTATTACATTTTTTGAATGAGTAACCATGGCAACACGAAGTTTGTTTGACAACCTATAGCAAGACTGTTTCCCAAATCCTATACTCGGGTTTGTTTTGCTCATTCAGCCTTTCCATTGGCTGTAAAAATATAAACTTTATAACCCAACTAATCTGATTGGTTACTTAATCATAGTTGAATCTATCAAGTAGAAACGATACCGAGAAAAGTCGGATCATTTTCAAAATACAAATTTTAATCGAGTACCGATAATTCTATCAACGTCATTCATTTAGTAAAGCTGGAAAACAAATACTTCAACCAATGTCATATTTTTGCATTAACCGCTTAACATAAAGTAAATTATAGTAAGTGTTCGCCATCAGACCGCTTACAATACTTAATAACTGACGTAATCGTGCATGACAACATCTGGTACATTACGATGCAAGTTCGTCGGCGTAATGAAATAAATTTCCCTCGTCCTAAGGTTCAAAATCTGTGATTTATTAAATTACATTAGACTGAAATTTGCCGTGAAACCTCCTTTAGTGATGTTTGTAATCGGATATTGATATGTTAGCAGTTTTCTGGAGTACATCAGGAGTCCAGAAGCTGTTAGTCGCATTTGTCGGGTGGTCAAGGATGAACGACCCGTGGGATGTGAAATGTGTGCGACAAGCTGGCCAGTACGTGTCCTGTATGAAAATAAATGGGGTGCCGCTTCTACCGCCAGTTGTAAGTACATCAATTATTTATATTATGTCTTAGTTCATTCTTTGTTATCTGATCTTGTTCTAGCTACTAAGCTTGAACTTTATAGTTTGTAAAAATGGTGTATTCAGCTGCATCTGGTTAGAGTAGTAGCTGACCCCAATAGACTTGGGAAAAGGCTAGGCAGGTGATGGAGAGTTGACAAGATATACTTAGCCGTCTCCCTCTGCGGGGCAAGCAGGGCGTACTGTGGCATGACTTGAGTCACACATTTTATCACAGTTTATGTCAAGATATAATAATTATTTGCAGGCTTCCACAAGCCACTACTTATACAAAACAACTTTTTTTTCATTTTTCTTTCTTTTATAATTTTTTATTTGTTATAAGTAGCTGCTATCCGAGGCTTCACCCTCGTGGCCTCTCCAAAATAAAATCCTTATAACATCAGCTACCTGTCAGTAAAAGTTCCGTCAAAATCGGTCCAGCGGTTTCGGAGATTAGTCAGAACAGACAGACAATATTTTATAACATTGCTTTTTTGTTATAATTACCTTATATATATATACTTTTCTATGCATTTAGTAAAAAGCTATTATTTTGACATTAGATATTTATTTGTTTCTATTAGGAAAAAGATAATGAATAGTAAAACACATTAAAAAAAATATATAGCTTATAATTAACCGCACGAGCGAAAAGTCTCTTCTTCAAGTCGCAAAATTTGCTTTCCTCTCTCAGTTTGTTGTATTTAGTATTTCAAGACCGATCTAGACGAAACATTACATGTTTTAACCTCGTAGTGTCGTCGAGGATTTTTAATTGGAGGGCTACTTTCTCCAAAATCGCGGCTACTGGATATCTCCAATTCTCCACCTCATGAGATCCGATTTCGCTGTTTCTTTTTTTTTATTTCAAAGGTAGGTAGTAACTTTAAGTTGGTCTCATAGAAATTTGGTGAAGATCTGATGAGGATCTTCGGCGTGATGAGCAGAATAGCTCCTCAAAATGCAGTAAATTGGTCACTTTTACATTTCTACCAGCGCAATCGGCCCTTCAACTACTAGTAGGGATTGATGGAGCGCCTGGGACCACCTCATCACAAAACTAGGCTGCAGCGTTACATCTGTCAATTAAAACCTACTTATTTTTTTATTTACGCCTTGTTTCCCCGAAGGGTTGGGCAGAGGTGTACCTGTAGTACACCCACATTTAATATTATCATTGTCATTGGTTCTGTATTTTCGTTTTTTGCCACCGACTTCCGAAATTAAATTAAATATAATATTAAATGTGGGTGTACTACAGGTACACCTCTGCCCAACCCTTCGGGGAAACAAGGCGTGATGTTATGTTATGTGCTTCCGAAAATTAAAGTTTTTGGAAGTCGGTTGTTTTTTATTTTGTAAAAAAGTTTTTATTTTTCACTTTTTAGTAGTGGTACGCACGGCTACAGATCAAGCTATAAATTTCCAGTATAAGCTGATCTCGCTTTGTATAAGATTTCCTTACAATGAGAAGTCAGCGTAAACTGGAAATGTATAGCTTGATGTGTAGCCGTGTGTACCTACCCCCCACAAATTGTAATTATATTTTTTTTAAATGACAATTCCAATAAGACCAAACACGGGTAGGATACTTTATTTTATAACGGAGTTCCAGTGCCTACCTTCCGGCTTCATCATCAGATCAGTTGAGAACCTCCTCCTTTTTTGAAGTCGGTTAAAAATCATTTATAACCAGAGTGCATCTTATGACGATTCCAATAAGACCAAACACGGGTAGGATACATTGTTTTATAACGGAGTTTCAGTGCCTATCTTCCGGCTTCATCATCGGATCAGTTTGATGGTACCATTTTAATCAGAACTATTTATTTAAACTTGCTTCGCTTAACTATCTTAATCCAGATATCTCATCGGCACCCGTGAAATACGTATCATTGAGAAGTTCCGGTGGCCATCTGTGGCCTTCCTCATCAGTTCCACTTCACCAAATTATACTTTCTGAATGCAAATGATTGACTTGTTGATCAAAATATAAAAATCGCTATATGTATGCCTATAGTATTTGAGGAGTTCCCTCCATTACTCATGGATTCCAACATCAGGACTGGATTTTGAAAAAAAAAGGGACCAATTTTTTCCTTTCGATTGAAAAAATAATTTTCCAAATCGGTTCATAAACGACGGAGTTCTGAGGTAACAAACATAAAAAATAAATAAAAAAAGATACAGACGACTCGAGGCCCTCCTCCTTTTTGTGTAGTCACTTAAAAATGATTAGTCAACGTGCCTATCCTAAGTTGCCTGGTGCAAGCAATCTTCCTTAGTTTTTTCATTTATTTGCAGAATTTAAAGCATTTAAAAAGCATCTGCCGATTAAATATTGTTCCAGAGCTTATTAGAAAAGTTGAGCACTAAAAATGAAAAAAATATTGTATTTTCTTCTGTTGTTATCTCTTGCAAAGGTGATTGAATATCAATAATTGTAGGTAATAATTATAATTTTAATATGTTTTGTCTTATTTATATTTTTTATATTTCAGTTATCTAAAGAATGTCGCAAAGAAATGCAGTACTACAAGCTTCTTGCCAAGGAAGTAGATAAGCGCATTTCCCTTCTTCAACCCTTTGTGGCTGAATCCGACTCAGAGTCTGGAGATAAAACTGACGCTCCTGAACTTCCTGAATGTGAATACGAACTACCCCATCAAGAAGTAAAAGCTGGCTACAATTCTAAACATCACAAAAAATCTGTTGGTTCATCGCCACGACATAGTCCTCCATCGCCAAGAAAGTCTCGTGTGACTGATGTTTGTAACAATATAACTTCCAATGTGGTTGTGGAATCAATAGAATCTCGTTCTAGGTCAAGCTCTCCGAAACTCATTATAGATCTCAGTCTAAGTATTAACAATGAAACTGGAAAAAAACATCGCGACATTACTAAAAGGGCCCCACACTCGCCTCTGCAAATAGATCTTCCTGAAAGAGATTATAACTGCAAAACAAGAATTACTCAAAAAGTAATAACAGAAAAAGAAGTAATCACAGAAACGCATAAAAATAAAAAACAAAAAGATGCTGTTGCAAAAATTGCTAAATTCAGCTTCAATCGTAATAATAACAATTTAACAGATTCTTTTGGTGACAATGTATCTGTATCTAAAGATGGCCCCGCCTCTCTTAGTTCCAAAAGCTTCACAGGATCCTTGAATGACTTGCACAGGGACAGTCTCAAGGACTTGCACAATGCTCTGCCATTAGCACGGCAACGATCTTATACTCTGCTAAACCCTAGTCCTCAACTCTTGGCTCATCTCGAAGTACAATCATTGAACACTGGCGTTGAGATGAGCTCTATTTCCATGAGCGAATCGCTATCAAACCTAAGCCCAAGTAAGAAGCGAAGGAGTTGGGACCTAGAGTCTGCCAAGGTAAAATGGTCATCCATGGCGCTTGAACTGAAGCAGACTAAGGCAAATGGTCTTAATAGAAACACTTCTAACAACAGTTTTGTGAAACAACCACCTAAAAACTCACCCACTCTGGCAAAGTCTGTTGCCCAAGAAAAACCTAAACGCACCATTATAACCCCAAAAACAACGATGAAATCGAATCCAATATCCAGCTCAGATCCTTTACCAAAGTCTGAACCAGTTCCGAAAACCAGGAAATCCATCAGTCCTGTCCGAAACACCAGCAACCGTACTACGGCAATAGCTCCAGGAACACCTGAAACAAGTAGAAAACTCGATTCATTGTCTCAAAGCCACGAGCCTCCTCCTTTAATATCAGATGCCGAAGATCCGGCTGCTCGTGTCAGAGAACTCTATGACAAGATACAAAATCAACAGTTGTTACAAATGGCGAGTTTAGTGGAAAAGCAGAAAAGGGAACAGATACTCCTTCAGCAGGTCTTTGAGGAGCAGAACAACTTGCTCTTCAAGCAGCTGAAGACTATTTGTCCCATGTCTCCGATTGAGGTAAAGGAGGCTTGGAGTGACAAACATCTGGAACAGTGTGACGCGAGTGACAGAGGTCCGGTCAGTCTAAGTCAGCTGATCAACTACAAATCACCTGATCAAAGTAGTCTCGGCAGTCCTGTTTCTAACACATTGACCAAGACCAACAACTACATAAACCATTGTGATAATGTGTTGAAGAAAAGCAGGGATATTACTGGGAGTATCAAAAAGCAGCCGATTAAAGCTCGTAGTCAGAACGGGACTAAGATTATAACCCCGAGGACGCAACTAGAGGGGTCCAGGACACGAACTCAGTCGCCTCAGGGAAAAACGCCGACGTCCCTTCCAAAAAACACTCCGGCGTCTCGACGACTGGACTATGAGACGAGTGCATCATCTGATCGTGACTACGAACCGATGCTAACCGATCGAACGAATGACACGATGGCTGATTTGAATGTTACATTTCCTTCTGACAACGATGATGGTAATTTTTATGATGAAGAAAATAACAGTATTGTAACCCGCCATCTTTATGGTAAAGAAATTAAAGCGATCCATGCAACTTCGGAAATGCACTGCAGTTCTGCCGACAGCGCCATCCGAAATATAGAAAGAACTATACACAATTCAATAAATAGCACTAACTCGCTGGCGTGCAAGGCTAGATTCAACATTCAAGCAACGCCAAAAGAGGTAAGATAATATGTATTTAATCCTATAACGTTGCGGGGCGGGGCTCCGCATCGCTGCCAGTGCGATGAAGCTGTCGACTGCCTCGGACACCATGGTCTATCTTGCAGTAAGAGCGTAGGCCGGATAGCACGGCAGGCCAGCATTAATGACATCATCCGTCGTGCTCTTGCTACCGCTGGGGAGCCAGCCGTTTTAGAACCGTTGCAACGGCTTGGCACGCGGCGATGGGAAGAGACAGGACGGAATGACCTTAATGCCTTCCTAAGCAGCCAAACATGTGTGAGAATCTAATATGTCTATAAAATATCTTAAATTTGATTTGGTCAAGATCAACTTTGCTGAAGAGTAATACTACATTCAAGTCGTCCTAGAATTTAAAAAAGTTTTTCTAATACGGTCTGCCGAATTTAATTAGAATTTCAAAACGCATTTAGTATAAACATAGTCTTAAGTATGTCCATGATAAATGCATATACTTACTTACCTACTTTCTGAACACAGAGTTTTTAAAGAAATATAATATATTAGAAAAATACTCTTCATTATGTACACCATAAAAATACTACTACTACTAAAATACTTAATTTAATCATGAAGAATGACTTAAATATATATGAAACCAAATCACTTAAGACGCAGATGTATGCCAGTGACCTTGAGTGGTTAGCTTGCGTGTTCCGTACTGAGCTCACGCAACGCGTCATACATTCAGCCAGTAATAGGACTCGCCCATCAAGGAGCGCTGTCCCCAATTTGACGCATTATTCATTTATGATACACAAAACAATAGGTATTTTAATAAAACGCGTATACTAAAAATTCAATAATTAAATTATCTTTAAAATGGTGAAGGTTTCAGAAAAATAAGTTTGTTAGATTTTGCGCCATTCTCAGTTTTTCATCCGCGTTAGACATAACTTTATAAATTAATGTCACTATGTAATATAAACATAATCTAAAATATTCACATATTAAGTTATTGAGAAAATGCTCTAATTTAACATATATTTTTTTCAAATCATTAACACTACTCGTTTAGACGTGTTCTTCAGTATAAAATCATTAAAAGTCGGTTATCGTCGCCTTAACTCGTTCATAACTCTGACTTACTAAAACCATTATGGTCTTTACTCGTACTTAGTTCAGATTTAACGCCATTTTGAGCTATGTAAAATATGAAGATATTAAGTAGGTTCAAACTCATTTATTTTTCAACATTTTGGTTCTTTTTCAATTTAAAATAATTTTACAACGTGTCACAAAACTAACGCACATAAATATTGAATACTAGCTTTGGCCGTGGCTTTGCCCGCGCCAAGAATTTAGTTATTGTCTCGAAGTCGTCTACAATACCTTTTTAATAAATGACAGTGCTTCTTGAGTTGGAAGTTAGGCAGGGCTTTGGTGTGGGATACAACATGTGTCGACCCTTGCGCCATCCCATCTCCCTATGCACGGCGGGGAAAAAAGTTTTTGTGAAGAGTGCCCATTTTCTTGCATTCTTTTTTGCATTTTTTTCAAAATCTATAAATGCAGATCAAAATTTCTCAAAAAATTACGGACAGTCTTCTAAGACCGTTTTCTTGAAGCGATAACGACTAAGGTACGTGTCTTTACTGCCTCTGTTAGCTTATATATTATTATGTAAATAATAACTTGTTTATAAAAATCGGCCAAGTGCGCGTCGGACCACACACAGTGAAGGATTCCGTAGTTGGGATGAATTTATCCCAAGAACAAACTTAACATTGTTGTTAATAAACATGTTCCCTCATACATTCCAACTGCAAATGCTGCAAATACTGCAACCTATAAGTTTGTACGCACAATATTGATAGATTTACCATGTTGTTTTAAGACCACAGACTTCTTATAGGTTTTCCTGTAATATTTCGGAGATAAGGAGGGGAATGGTCAATTTTCTTCTATTTTTCTTAAATAACGTTAGAAGTGTTTATTGTAAATTATAAAAAAATATATATGAAATCCTTACAACAAGTCCTTTCATTTGATATGTCACACGGTATAGTTTCTAATTTTCCCCCCAAAAGTGACCAAAAGCGTCCGTGTTTGGGTCACAGAAATTCATATGTGTACCAAATTTCAACTTATCGGTCCAGTAGATTCTGAGCAAATTGGCTGTGACAGACGGACAGGCAGACAGACACATGAGTGATCCTATAAGGGTTCCGTTTTTTCCTTTTGAAGTACGGAACCCTAAAAAAAACAGCCACATTTGAGCATTCAAATCAATTGTCTGTTAGACTACAGTGTGTATTCAATACAATACAGATATAATACAATCTTCAGTCTGTCTAGAATCTTGTATAGATTTTTTAATTGTAGTAATATCCAAGGCAATTTTAAAAGTATAAACGCGAGTTAAAAATGTGCGTTATGTTTTTATTATTTGTCTATTTCCCAATTTTTCAGATTTCTTGAGGTTCCCTTCCTTTCCTGCAAGTTACCCGAGCAGCTAGATCGGGTAACTTGCAGGACTCACTCTATAATACACTTTTAAAATTGCCTTGGATATTACTACGATTAAAAAATCTATACAAGATTCTAGACAGACTGAAGATTGTATTATTTATGACGTAATTTATTGAATACACACTAGTTTATCAGACAGTTGGTTTGAATGCTAAAATGTGGCTATGTTTTTTTTTGTGGCTATGTTGAAAAATCTTTATAAGATTCTAGACAGACTGAAGATTGTACATTTTATCGCGTAACATGCTTGCTTATCTGGATGACATTCTTGTGTTTGTTATTTTCTGAAACAAAACATAAGTTTCTACTTTGTATTTGCTTTTCACATTCCATTTTTTTTTAATGTGTTCTCATTAAAATGCTTTGATTATAACAAAGTGTTGCATTTACTAAGTTTCACCTATTTTGGTTTCTACTATTCCTGCTAACCCAGAACCTCCTGATTCCTGCATTTCGACATATCCTAAAGCCTGCTACGTCCTATTTCCGTTTACCCATGCAACTTCAGCATAATTCGCTATACAATTTTATGTACTCTCCGAATCAGCGAGCCGCTGCAACCAAAGTTGTGGCTTTGGCCAAGGGTTACCTGGTTCGTCGTCTGATGCGAACGGACCGGGTGCAGGCGACGGTCCAGACCATCAAGGATGCTTTGCTGTGCGCCTTGCAGTTGCATCAAGACCGGGAGGGCATTAGGGGAGCTGATGTAGACCTGCATCGACGGTTGATCCAGCAGGTACGATTAATGTGGCTGTTTATGGTTTTGGGTTAAAGAATCGTCTTCGAAGTCGTGTTAAATATTTTTCATAAAGTTTATGATCAGGTTTAGTTTTAAAATCTTTATTTATTCATTAGATTTCTGGAATACTTATAGGTATTGCTCTCATTGTTATGATAACGTAAGAGTTTTGACTTTAATTTACTCGTTTAACTAGTTCAGTAGCTTGTGTGCGCTCTACAAAGACGACCTTCTCTAAAACTCGATGTGCCATAATAAATTATTGGCCGCGTGCTTTATGTACTACCTAATTGTTTTCCTTAAGAAATTAATAAATAAACCGTTAAACCATTCTGATATTTCGCAGATTACCGCAGCATGCTACTCCTTACACGATACCTTCGTGGCGAGTACAGCCGCCGAACGTTGCGCGATGATCGCTGCCGACAGAGGGCGCCGCCGGTCGCTTGCCGCGCGGCAACTCAGCAACACCAGCTCATTCAAACAGACGTGAGACTATACTTTATATGGCGTATCTAGTGCTTTTCGAAATAGTGCTCTGTGATTGGTATTGACCCCATTCTTTATGACCAACAGTGGTATGTATTGGTTGATAACTTATGATGGTGATTGGTGCGATGTTCCGATAAAGCTGCATTCATTGGCAGGGCTGGTCAGTTCATGGGATGCTCTGGGTTTTGCACGTTAGATTTGACATTTGCAAAAAAACTGGAGCGCTATTTCGAGACAGATTTTGAAAACGCATTTTAGATATTTTTGGATACTTTAGGCAAGGAGAAAAGGCAATCCTGAATTCAGAATGTTTAAGGTCTAGGTCTTGGCGAGATATACTACTAGTTTCAATGGGTCGAAGGTGAAGGATGAACATACCTTTCAAGCCGTATTTAATAACTTTATATCACAAATTCTCATTTTAATTTCATTTGAGACTTAAAATCCTCATAACATCTCATCCTTATGATATTCAATAGAACTTAAAGTCTGATCAAGCTTTATAACAAAACTATATAAAACAGGGACGTAATGTCACAAAGCCACACCGGGGCGTTTCCCGCGCGCACCAAGCGACCAACCACGACCTCGCTGATGACGCAGTCCAACTATGGTAACACTGAACAGCATAATGTTGCCAGCTTTCTTTTTGTTTTGCCCAGAGGCATGAATACAGAACATTCTTTAGGCAGCCCTAGAAAGATTTTTATTGAAAAGTCATGTTACCTACCTAGCTGCAAAGGATTTCATCCATTTTCTGTTCTTATCATTTTAACGTCGCGCGTCGTATTAATTTCTGCCTTTAAAAAAATAAAATAGCATGTGCTTTACAGATTACTAAAACTAAACGGTGTTGCCATTCTTCCATTCCCTTACTTCATGTTAGTTTTCATGATTTATATTTTATTTATCGTCTTTCGTTTGCATGGTAACATACTAACTCCTTAACTTTGTATCGTCGCATGAATGTTTCAATACAAAGTGATGCTTTGTCTAAGTTAATAATTTTTAAGGGGCCGTTTTTACCTACAACTTTGTTATTGTTAACAGACAGAAAGTTCCAAATTGTTTACTTTTTTTTTTTTCATCGAGAATAATGGGTTTTTATAACGATAAAAAAAAACTCAGAATCCAACATTGACGAGACGTTTGCTTTTTAGTGGCACAACTGTTTCTTCACCAATGATTTATCTACCTGAAATTTTACATCGTTTGTAAGACCACTGAAAAGTTAGCGTGTATAAAGATAAGAACATAACTACTATTAAAATAATCCCTATTGTGATATCACAGAGACGTTTAGCGAGGACAAGAGCTCCGGAGTGTCGGTGTCTCGTCACATGGCCAGCCCACACCGACGCCCGTGGCGCTGACCCTCGCCCACGCCGCCCAGCTGTCTACCGCGCTTCTTCGCCCACTGCTGGGCAAACCGCCATGACACTGGGCTATAAACATGGCAAAATTAACACTGTAAATCCACAGCTTTTCTGCTTTGATGGGCAAAGCAGAAAAGCTGTGGATTTACAGTGTTAAACTTGTGACACATTTAAAAAAATATATTTTCAATATGTTTTTCGAACAACTTGTATATTATGTAAATGTTACTTTTCGATAAAATGGCAATGATTTGGTACCGCCAAAATTATTGTTATTATTTAAGTTCATGTCTATTTTTAAATTAACGTTAATAGCGGGAAAAATAAATGTTCGAGCTGAATTACTTAGAATGCTTGTTATATGAGCAAAAGATAATAATTGATAAATATTAATTTGTTAATGATTCGGCAAGCTTTTTACTCTTTTGTACACCGCCTTTTAATATGCTCTCTTTTATAAAATTTTAATGCAACAACTAAATCGATTGCTTTATATACTATAGCTTAAAATTATGAATTATGTTTAAAAATAATTAAAATTAAGTCATTCCTCTTTCTTTCAAACTTCGGGCGCGAATGTCTAATACTTATTCAAAAACACCGAAGCAAGTTCAAACGTAATAATTTGTAACAAAATTATTTATTATTAGCATTTAAGACATAAATTATGGTTGTAATTGTTATTCCGGTTTGTATGGTTCCGAAGCCGAGTGCCTATATTTTTGCACCTATATAATTTAGATTTAATATTAATTTTAACTAAGTCGCTGTGTTTCCAATACTATAATTTTATAAATAAAACATATAACAACTAATTTAAAAGGTATTATATATTTAGTATAATAATTATGAATAAAATAAGTCTCTATTGAATACTTGTAATAAATACCACATTATAAGATGAAACATAGCGACTTAATAGGTACACTATGTTTATATCCTGTCGAATAATATTAGTGTAGCGACACCTGCTTAAATTATGCGGCGGAAATTCGGCTTTATGTGGTCGGCATGTTAGGGTAGGTCATTTAAAACGCATTGCAGGGGTAAGTACGCCGAGCATGAATGTTCATTAAAAGGTATGTAGGTTTAGGAATTATTTACGTTGATTGTGTTAGTAGAGGTTGGGAACTGACGATTGCAAAGCGTTGTTAGGATGCCGGAGGCCACGATGGTCGAGCTTAAAAAAAAAATACATCGTTTAAAAAAGTAATTTAAAAAAATACGTATGATTATACATACCTATACACCATTTGAAATAAGATTAGATATTTAAATAAACTTGTTTACAGTCCGTTCAACCAATTTTGAGTTCTATGCCTTAGGCATAAGGATGGCATTAAAAGCAAAAACGTAGTTACAATACCAACTGTTTATTACAGCTGCCTTATGTCATGCCACCAACGCAATAGAAGTCAAAATCGGTTGAACGGACTGTAAAAAAGGTTTGTTTAAATGTTTAATCTTATTTCAAACGGAGTATAGTGGAGTGGTGTGGAAGTGCGTGGTGTGCCTGCCAAAATAGAACGTCCCTCTGCGTTCCTGCAAACGTTGTCCCCAACCTTTCCTCTCATTTAACAAGCTTTCCATCACCAAGTCAAAATCTACACTTTCTGTATACTTACCTACACCAAATTAAGAAACTGATTGCAAAAAGAATTGCTTGGAAATGACTTGTTGCCTTTATTTTTATAACCAATAAACGGAAAGTAATTAACAATGGGTACCCAAATAAAAGGCTGAAAAGAAGCCTTTGTATGTCGCGGCGATAAATCAAAATGTTATCGTAATTTTTGTAATCATTAGATATTAAGAAATTGTACACTCGATGTAATCTCTAAAATGCTAATTCCACACGCCTTATGATCTGTTTAGATTAGCCGTTATGCCTCGTTGTGTACTTAATGAAGGCACAAATTGTGAATTTCTTCGTGGCTAATGTAAATGAGTATGTACACACAAATTGTTTGAAATGTAATATTTTGAACCGCCTTGAAGATGCCTTGATATCCCATAGATAAATATCACCCGTCTCTCCACTATTCTAATGCTTGCTCAAGGCTGCACAGTCGGTAGGCTCTAATAATCCCACCTATCCCAAGGGCACGTCTTCCCTACCATTATCGCGCCCCCTGGTCTACTCTTTGATATGCAATGGTCTCTGTGTTCCCATGAAACATGACGCTACAAGGGCTAGTGTGAATCTTTGGGTTCATTCGAGCAATCGAGTCTGATCAAACCACGCTGGGTTCGGTGCATTTCATTAATTCATCATTCATTGAACCGCCTTAAAATATAAGATAGATTTTGGAACAGAAGTTACCCTAAGGATTAAAGGCAATTTGCCTGGCATGCTATGATTTTCTCATATGATTTCACTTGTGTTAGCTTAACAAAGATACCTATGCATCAATGATGTATTACCTAATCCGTGTGTTTACCTTTAGATGCGTTACCTGCGCTCAATAATGGCTAAGTAAATGCCAGGCAATTGCCTGACATTTACAATAATAGTAATATACAGCAGCTAGTGACGTAATGTTTCTAACAACAGATATCGATATAGGTCTTTCCTTTTCTTCACGCGCTGTATGATTGTATGCAAGTATGTAGCTACAATCATGGCTTACGCTGTTTTTGAGTGCACTAATGTTCGTTTATGACGCGTCTATTTATACTTAATACGTCGTTGCTATGCATAGTTAAAATTACGAATGGTCAACTATTACTAAAGCGCTTCCAACTTTCAGGATATTTTTTATATAATTTGACAATAATCATAGATTTAGAAAGCAATAGCAATTCTTTGTAACGCTAAACTCAAATGGATCTTTACAAAGTACCGCTACTGACGCCGCACAACAGGCTGACATTCGGCTTTAATAAAAAAAAAACTATTTTGTTTACTAAAGTGTACATTTAGCCGACAGTAGTAAATTTTGCTAAACAATTATAGTGCCTAATAATAAACAATAGCTAAAATATTTTTATTACAGGTGCAAGTAACGCTCGTAATATAGTACAAAATAACAAACATAACATGCAAACTTTCCCAGGGTTAAGCTAGTACCTTCGCCAAAAAATCCTAAATAAATCATAGAATAATCACATACGAGGAAAGTAGGGCCTATTGTGAAATATCTGAGTTATCACCGATTTTAATTTCCAATTCATACATTTTTTTTCAAAAAAAATATTGAATGAGGGTGCAAACAGCTAACATAGAGTTAGCTGTTTGCACCCTCATTCAATATTTTTTTTCTTCTAAAGATCATCCAACCAAAAAAATCACCACTTAAAAAAATGAAATGGAAATGTCTATGAAAGCTGAATTTCAGCCCACTTTGCGCCGCCGCGCCGTTCACTCGGAACTCTATTTTAATTTAAATCCGTTTATTTTTATTTTACTTATCGGTTTAGTTCTATGTAAGTTATGGTCCATGTACGGGCTACAGTAGCAGTTATAACGCTACTGAAAACCGGAACCGATTCTTTTATCCAGATTGTGTTTCTGTCAGGACTTGTTGAAAACAAATATAACTTGTAAACGCGGGGTAACAGATAACTCAAAAGACATTTTAATTCTTAATCAAAGAAAAGTTTAAATATAATTTAACAAGTCATAATTATTTCGCCTCGAGGCAGTAAGTGCTGAAAAACAGGCGTCGTCAAAAAAATATGCACCTACCTACCAAAAATATGGAACGCTTAAATTTTATTATAATTATTAATAATAACACGAATTGTATATTTCCAAAGATTTTTTCTGTCGACCTAGTGAGATTATTGTAGGTACTGTATTTTCATGCATACATTTTTACGCAATAAATAATAAAACACATGTGGCGTTATCTTTCATTTTCGCAATGGGTTGCTTTAGTAATGCAAAATTCTAGACCTTTAAAAGGCCAATAGTAACCCTAAAGCAACTTGGGACATCATAAAAAGTATCAGCTAGAAGAATACCTCATCCATAAGCAGGGCAGGAGAACTCCCTTAGTATGTGCAGCATACAAACTCCTCTGGAAATGCTCTAAATATTTTGCAAACGTCGCACATAGGAGTAATTCACATAAAAAACCGGACAAAATTATTTTATATTTTATTTTACTATTTTATGAAATAAAAGTCAATAATTCATCATAATTAGGCATTTATTTAAAAAGAAAACAATTAAAAAAAAATTAGAAATATAAGAGAGTATTTACTCTTAAAACAGGATTGGTTTTCAAGAGGATAATCATGAGGAGACCGAATCAATCAGAATCACTGTCTCCGAGTTCACATGTGATTTGGTCCTCAACATCTTCGTCGTCGGAACTGTCACAATTCAGTGTTTTCGTGAGCAGCATACTAATAGCTTCCTGGGAAAAAGACTTGCTTTTCTTCTTCCGTTTTATTCGGTTGCAGCTGATGAAGGGATCAGATGTCAGCAACAGCCTATTTAAAATATCTCTATTGCAGTCCACTCTTGAAAATTTTCTTGCAAAGTCTACGCGATATTTACGGAAATGTTTGTTCCGGGCTTCAGCAGCTTCCTCTGATAGCTGTCCGATAGGTACAATGTGACTTGATATTACTTGAGCGCCATGCATCAGAATCTTGTGAACTGTAGGTGACATAGGATGCCAACCATACAATTCCACGTACAGTTTGGCAGTTGTGTGAGCAAAGTCATCGAATTTCGCCGGATCAATATCATATCCGCTTGATATCACTTCAAGAATGATTTGGAACCTTTTTATCAAATCTATATTTATTCCAGTAATCCGAGATGAGCATTCAGGATTGTCAAAAAATCTTCTCGACGTATTTCCGTCGTTACTATTGCCGTAACCGACTTTGGGTATGTCAACAAGAAGGCCCATCTCTTCTTTGAAGCTTTTTTGTATTTTCTGTTTTGTTTCTTTCAAAACATTTTTGTCTTCTGCCGTTCGGGCTTGCCACTTCTGTAAGGGCGCTTTGTACGCCAGGTGCAACAATAGTTCGAAGAAACGAATTCTCGCGTGCAGAATGGAGAGTCCGAATTTCAGAGACTCTTCACAAACATTACTTCTTTCAAGTTTGTTGAAGTCCTTAGATGTCTGTCCACATATGTAGCATCTCATTGTTGAAGCCGTATCAGTCGCGGCATTGCACACCTTTCCATCGACCATTGTGAGCAAAATGGTGTGATTTATTTTAACGGAATCTTCCATACCAGTTGTTTCTTTGAGATTCCTTGCTTGTTCTTCAATATAGGTGATTTCTTCCTTTGTGATATCCTTTGTTTCGTGAATGAACCGAGCCCGGATAGGACGACAGAATCTCGCTGAAGAAGGCACTGGATTTTGCCATACAAGTTTTCTTGTCTCTCCACTAATAGAAACAACCATTCTCACAGGTACAAGAGAACTTAAAAATATGTTGGCATCATCGTCGCCAGTGTTGGCAAATGTCTGCTTAAACTGTGTCTGGCTAGATCCATCACAGCCCCATTTTGATATTAAGGTAAGATGTTGTTTCTCAAACTCTGATAATGTTTCAATCACTTCTTTTAAATACTGAAGTAGTCGCAAAGCTGTATGGTCCAGCAAAGCTTGAAGTTCCACTTCAAAGCTAGTTTCAGTAACTTTTATGCTATCTTCGGCGGGATAACAGTCCTTTTTCGCTTTTTGTAAAAGCGAATAGCAAGGATAAATTTCTTTTCGGCCACCTTGTAGTAATTCCCACTGCCCTCTTGTAAAATTACCTTCTACAAATAACGCTAATGCTTCTTGTGGTGTGTATTTTCTCGCGATTGGTACTTTTTTAGCTGACCGTATTGCTTTTCGGAACTTTTTAGCTCTGGTAGGCGTTGACGTTATTTCTTTCATAATCTTAGACGCATCAACATTTCCCGAAGTACCTTGACTCACGCTTGCAGCGTACGTCAATTCCTCAACAGGTACCCGGTCCCGTAAATCTTTTGTTCTTCGACGCTTGCTTCGAGCACACAATTCTCCGAATTCTTTTGTTCGTCGGCCTGCTTTGTGGGTCCAAGAAGGTAGTTCCAGTGATACATTAAGCCATTCCATATTGTTTTCTACGAATCTCTTATCAGTATTACGGGCTGCTGACCATCTTTCTTTGAAACTGGTCTTGAAATATTTCAAAGAACGGGTAAGAACACTTGTTTCTTCGGGTGGACATGAAGTTAGTTGCGCAAGTCTTTCTTCCAACAACGAAAATTTTTCTTCAATCTTCTTTCCTTTGAACTCTTTGATAATAGTATAGAGCTCCATTCTGGTGATTTTTTTTACTCTTTCCGAAGGATCTATGACAAAAGAAAACAAAAAAATAAGCTTTGTCAGTATAATTATAATCTTCCCCATATTGTTTGAACCACTATAAAAAATTATGGGGTACGTTGGGGGATCATTTTATTCATGTTTCTACTTCCTTAGAGTCTACATTTTATGCCCACATAAAAATTTCGAGGCGACAAGGCGCGACACATAAACAAAAACACTAATATATTTCAAATTTCTTTAAAAAAAAGTCAAAAAAGTGCCGCTGTTTATTGATGGCTATACAAGTAATAAATTTGGAAGAAACGTAGTAAAATAAACTTCAATCTATAGTACTAACCTTCTATATCCATGTCCGAATAGTTCGTCTCCTGTCGTTTGCTACACGAAGCCATTTTAGCACAGAAAACTGATAAACACAAACGAGAGCGCCGAGAACAAAGACACGCGTACAGTGCGATGACTGGGTTCCGACTGACGTTGTGTGGCACTTGCGCGGGAGTTGAGGGTTGGGGGTCTGCCTTTTGATCAACCGGTTATCGTAGGTAAAGAAACATGTATTTTGGGTGCGGTTGGATTAACATCACTATTTTCAATTTTGTCCGGTTTTTTATGTGTAATACGTGTGTGTGCGTCGGAGCGGATCTTGCTAGGCAGGTTGCGCTGAATCAGCGTGTAATTCGCCCAAACTTTTAAATTTGACAGCCTAATAAATCCTCAAGGTAACTCATTCGTATTACTTGAAACGAATTTCCCAGAAATAGAAAATATAATTATAGTATCTGTAATTTATTTATCTTAAAAGGTACTTTCCCCTATATTTTTAAGGGTGGGGATGGTGACCGTGTCGAGAACTATAGGCCTATAAATGTACTCACCACAACTGTCCAAAATTATGGAAAAGGTTCTGAACAAAAGATTGCTTAGCTATTTTGAATGCAACAACATAATTGCGCCAAACCAATACGGTTTTAGGAGAGGCATATCAACAGAGGATGCCGTTCGTGAACTGACAAGCCAAATTTTTAAGAACCTTGATTCTAGGACTAAAACTACAGGTATTCCTCTCATGTGGCTTTTTCCGGCGCTTCCCCAAACAGATGCAGATGAATGAGATGTATTATGGGCTTACAGATAGCAAGGTAGACCTTTCTTAAAAGATCTGCGCGGCAGGCAGTCACGAAGATTCTTCATTATGAAAATTAATTTCTTTGTTCTGCCAGCTAAAGCGGCTATATGTGTGGCCAGAAGGAAAGCCTCGAGTCAATATAGTTATGCCCAGATATCTGACTGACGAGGTGCGTTCAATCGGACGGCATGTGAAGTTTGTGGACTATACATCAATGTTCTCGACGGCGACAAGCTCGCCCCGTGTATCAGGAAATCAAAAACTAGCATACAATAAAACAAAACATTGCTCAAATTTTATTTATTTCTTTCCATATACAGACCCATCTGATTTCAACTTTTAAAATATCCAATAAATTTGGTGTAAAAACTATTGTGGTATCACGAGACGAATAAAAAAGAATAAATGCTAGCGCGTTTGATGAGACGTGAGCAATCAATTATAAACTACTATAAATATATGAATTAATAAGTAGACAAAGCGTGTTCTGAAGCACAAAATAAAACGTCACACATGTAAACACTATCTGTACTTCTCGTCCATCGTCCGACACTCGCGAGCGATCACTCGGCCTCCCGATGTGATAACCAACCATCTCCGAAAATGGTAACTATTATGCTCTAAACTTCACGTGTTGACCACATCGTCGACGACAGTGTACATGGGGGGGTGACATGCGAGGCCCGGGCGCCTAGGGTAGCGTGTACTTCACGTAGGGCACCTCCACGTCGTTGCCGTCCTCGTCGTTGCAGCACAGCTCGAACACCAGCGCCTTCACGTGCGGCTCCAGCTTCTTCTTCGACACCTTCATCACCACCTCCGACATGGGCAGGTTCAGCCGCTCCTGGCGCTTGACGGCCGGCATGAAGAACGAGTACAGCATGCACACGCCCTGCGACAACATCGTGATCTCCAGTTTATGCTCGTTTTTGAAGTAATCTAGGAACTGTTGGAGCGTGACCTCGCCCTTGACTTCGAAGCGGTCCCAGAGCGTCCATTTCTTGTCGTAGTATGTGTTTGTTGGAGCAGATATGGGTTCTGAGAAGCCGAAGAATGGCAGAGCGAGGTTGACGAATCCGTTTTTGAAAACTTCAAGGTTGTTGAACCCTTGTGCGAGTTTGTACAGTTCGAGGCACACGAGGCCGGCAACCACGGAGGTGGTGGTGGCGATGGCGGGGATGATCTTGCCGGCGATGAGCTTGGAGCGGTGTCGGTCGGCGGGCGGGATCTTGTAGTTGGCGGCGCGCAGGTTGGAGGCGGCGACGATGAAGTCCATGTGGAAGTTGCTGTCGTCGTCCTTCTCGAAGTCGAGCGGCGTGATCCTGAGCGCGCCGAGCTTGGCGGGCGACGGCAGGTCGGCGATGATGTTCTTTACTCTGTCGTGGTCCATATCGTCACTGTTCTGCTGCAGCTGAGCGTCGGTTACTGCGATCTTTACGCCAGATTTGGGGCTGAATTCTGGTACCTGGAAAACATTGGGTTTATTAGTAAATGAGAAACGTCAATACATTTAGCTTGTTTTAGGTTATTGTGAAGATTTATTGCCTCAATATTTCACTTAACACATAAGGCATTTCTATTTGTAATTTTTATGGTGTACATGTCGGGATGGGTTCAGACATCAGAAGTAATACTCAGATATGGCAATACAGAAATATATTTCAATCGAACAATCAGTTATTTTAAATCGAGAGAATATAGAAATTAAATAGAATTCATTAAATAACTAATAATGGTAGTGGCGGTCACATAGGGCAGTACTGACTGTCAGGGACAGTGGTCCATGCACCCACCGCAATAAGGATAGTACTAATTTGTCGGAGACAGCGTTCCATATCCAATAACCGGGCAGTACTGACTGTCGAGAGACAGTGGTCCGTGCACCAAGACGCATCCGTTCAAAATGCGTACCGACTCAACAGCGTAGCTCCTTATAAAGGCGATCCGCTAGTGGGGGGTAACGTTACAATATTTCACTCAATTGACTTCAAGTGTTTTAAGTCAAATGACCGATAGAATGAATGATTGTCTATGGTGCACGTTCCACTAGCGCCATCTAGTCGCCGCCTCTCGCAGCTGTTAAACAATATGGCTTCCGTCATACATAATAAAGTGTATCTATCAGACAAAAAATTGAATGATTCTTTGGCCATCCCAACCAGCATTACATAGATGCACCGTCGATACGAAAAGAGAAAGAATGTTTCCTTACCGGGATACTACAAGCGACCTTCGCGATCCTCTCCCTATCCACACAAGGGGCCATTCCATACACATGAGCCCTAAGATTAGCCGCAGCCACCACATAGTCCAGATGCAGGTCTTCAGCAGGGTCGAAAGTGAGGGGTTCTGGGCAGCGCTTGGGGCCGGACCAGAACGGGGCCCCGCTGGTGGTCTGCTGGTCGGGCGGGAAGTTGTACAGCAGCTGCTTGATCTGGTTGGAGTACTGCGCCTCCCAGTGCAGGCGCGCCCAGGTCACGCAGTCGTCGAACGTTAGAGGGCGCTCCTGGATCGCGTTCTGGAAAAATATCGAATAATTTATTTATAACGACATGTTTTCTTCAGTTATACTGATTCATTCATTCTATTTGCAACACAAGGGACTCCTTGGTATTTCGTTTAAACAGAAATGATTGTTGTATACGAGTTTTCTCTCAAGTCTCACAATGTTTGAAGAAATACAATACCAGTAATGTACAGGCAACCAACCGCACGTCGGTGGTGTCGTCACACATGAACTACGAAGACCGCTCATACTATAAAGAGTAACGGTGGAGTTTCTTGCCCATTCTTCTCCATACGAAACTACCTTTTGGAAGGGGATTTTTTTGTAAATTTTGGCGTGTAAAAGTGCCTATTTGAAATAAATACTTTGAGTTTGACATCACGCCTGTATTCGCGAAGGGTTAGGAAGAGGTGCACCTAATAGTGTACACCCACATTTCGCCAGTTATGTTTAAGTCTCATGTAACAGGGAGCGCGCCTATTGCCATCAACCGGGCACAAATCCAGGCTCTGGGCTGCTACTGAGAAATTACAAATGGAAAAACCCAATAACACTTTGCCCGACCTAGGAATCGAACCCAGGACCTCATGCTCAGCAGTAGCGCTTACGACTATTAGGGCTCGTACAGATTGGTGTGATATCGCGGGCGCGACGCGACATTAGTAGCACAATTTCTATGTTGCTTTCTAGGCGTGAGTCTGTAAGAGTCTTAAGACCAACGAGGCAGTCCGCTCTTACTTTCTATATCTATCCTTACATATTATAAACCAAAGTCCCCCGCCGCGTCTGTCTGTCTGGATGCGATAAACTCAACAACTACCGAACGGATATTTAAACAGTTTTCACAAATGGACGGAGTGATTCATGAGGAAGGTTTAGGTGTATAATTAATTAAGGTTTTTTGTAAATTGGCTGAAGTATGACGATTATTGTTGAAGATGTCGGAAAAATCATGCCGACTGGGAGCTACTGACGTGAGCCGCGCAAACCGTACCAGATACTAAAATGTATGTTCTACTAGATTGTATATTTTAAAAAGTTCAACAAAAAAAGTACGCGATGGCACAAATGTCTATCTTCTAAGGATGACGGTTACTGTGGTAACAGTTTTTTTTAAATTGTTACCGTGGGTCATTATCTTTCAGAATTTGATAAAAAAATATTGTTATTTCCGAAGCTATTTTACCCGGTATTATATTAATTTTATTAATCATATTGACAATGGTCATTTATTACATTACATTTTAAAATTTAAATTTTAATGATTTTATTTATGTGAGTTGGTACATCTGTTATTTAATTTTAGTTATAACAGTATTATTGTGATGTATATTAAAAAGCTTGGTTACTCACATAATTCTTAAGTATACTAACAAAAATATGGATCACTTGGTGTCTGACTTAAATAAATAAATTAAATTAGTCGATAACCAACAAATTAAGTTATTTAAATTGGGCGTTTAATTTAGATTAAAATATTACATCATGTCATTTAAATTAATACTCTCTGGATCTACCAGTCGGATTTCAAAAATTCTTTTGGCATTCCAATTTTTGACGAAGATTATAGGCTATTTGACATCATACTACGACCCTTAGGAGCCGAATAAAAAGAAAAAAAGTCAGTAAGAACGCTAAACGAAAACGAAGTAATAGCGCGGGCGGGCGCCGGGACGCGACGCGTTGGGTCGCGGGACGAAATTTCACGCGGACGATGTCTTGGGTAGAAGCTAGTTACGAAATAAAAGCGGTCATTCTGTCAAATTCAGATTGTAACCATGTAAGTACATGCGGTTCGCTTTATTTTAAAGGAATGTGGTAAGGTTCTAATTAAAAACTATGAAAGACTATAATTATATAACTTTGTCTCTAAGAGGACGCCTAAACTCACTTTGCAACTCATAAAAAGTAACATAAAAAACGTGCTCACCCTGACGCTCTCAATACCATCAAGCGGTTGGCTGCCAGGCAGCTTCAGGGTCCTGTCCAAGAAGTGAGGATCCCTCAGATACTGGGCGGCATGCTCCGCAGCCTGACGGAACAGACCTTCGAACTCGTCACGAGCCCACTGCAGGGTGTGCTCGATAGCATTCGGGAAGTTCTTCAGCGTACAGATCGGGATGCTCTTCTCAGGGGGGTCTTGGGAAGAGCTGTAAGATTCAGTCAAGTATGGGACTACCACCTGTGGAGGAAAAAACGAGTGTGCTTTAGACCACACGACTGAAGTAAAACTTACAAATAGCAATACTAATTATACTTACTTACAACAATAGGCCTGTACTGTGTCTTAGATATACGAAACGAAACCGGCTATGAGAGAGAAAGAAAATGTGTGCTCGCACCTCTCTCTCTTGCCCCTACAGTAATATACGAAACGTAACTCTCTCTCTTTCTATCTTCACTAACTATTATATCTCCCTCTCAACTTCCGTTCGCTCTCTTCCGTAACGCTCTCGTCACGCATTCACCAGCTAAGGGTGTTTTTAAGATCATGCGGATTTCATCACGCATGCGGGATTGCCCCGCACGCGTAACTGCTGCCCAGGTTCACACCCCGCGTCCTTACAATAAATACTTGTATGAAGAGGACATTTGCGGGGCGATCCCGCATGCGTGATTAAATCCGCACGATATTAAAAACACCCTTAGTCCCCAAGTCAAGCGTGCGTAAAGAAGTATTACTTCAAAAAGTTGTTGATTGAAATTTAACCCAAACTTTTATAATAGTGTAGTAGCTGGTACACAGGAAAATTGTTCACTGGAAAGGTGTTTCTTCTCTTTAACATGTAGATACTCTGATAGCCACATGTATTAAATGTAACTGATTACCAAGATTGCCTTCATTTCAACTTGTGAACATCTACTTTTCAATATTGTGTCTCAGTGAGTCTTAAAACCAGCTAAAATCACGACACATCCTAACTAATATTAGAAATGCGAAAGTGAGTTTGTTTGTTTGTTACGCTTTCACGATAAAATGGCTGAACGGATTAGGATGACATTTGGCTTGACCTGGGTTAGACTATAAGATACTTTTATCCCGGTGTACGTTGCCGTGGGATAATTTCCAACCTAGATGTGAGCGAAGCCGCGGGCAAAAGCTAGTACTTTATAATTTATTTATTTGCACTTCAAACTCACAAACATCTGTGTAGTCCTGGCTCTTGCACTAGCAATTCCTGTATCATAAGAGCCACAATGCGAATCATCATCATCATTTCAGCCGAAAGACGTCCACTGCTGGACATAGGCCTTCCCCAAAGGTGGGGTGGGGGGTTTGGGTTTGCCATAATCGCCACGCTTGGCAGGCGGGTTGGCGAATACGAATTGGTCATTAGTGTTTATTAGCTCACTGTCAGACACGCCAGCTCCTTTTATAATCCAAAAAGTAGAACAAAGGTATCAGCTTTAAAAAGGCAATGGTATATTATAAGCCAGTAATTACATTCACGTAGTGCATAACCCATCACTAAACAACCTATGGGCTGTTCATGTGTGTGTTCATGTCTGATTTATTTTTTAATTTTATTACCAACCTGTGTATTCCCCTTAGTACCAAGCGTACCGCTTTCCAGCAGCGGTTTCCTATAGTATACACAACGCCTGTCCATGTAAATACGCGCGTCCACGTTATCCAACGCGTTGGCCACGCCGTCCAGTGCTTCGAAGAACGCGTCGTCATACACAGACTCGGTCTCGGGACAAACGCGGTTCTCCTGGGCCATCACGTTCACGTCCGGGTTCATGCGTTTGATGACCTGGAATGAGAGTAAGATATTGAATAAGAAATCTAGAGTAACTTACATTTAAGGGCTTGTACACACCACATTTTATAAACGCGCCGTTGACGCGCGTTTGTAGCGATATAGACGCGATACGCACGCGAGTCAGTCTTTTCAGTAGGATAAAAGCGCGCCGTCGACCCACGTTACAAAAACGCGCGTCAACGGCGCGTTTAAAAAACGTGGTGTGCACAGGCCCTAAGGTGCTCTTACGTCTAGCGACACGACTGATTTCTATTTAACCAACCAAAGGTGTACTTTTCACAAAAACTTTTTTATTGAGACTGATAACATAGTCAAAATCAAAATATTTTATCTAATTATACTAATATTATAAAGAGGTAAAGTTTGTGAGGTTGTAGGGGGTAATCTTCGAAACTACTAAACCGATTTTGAAAATTCTTTCACTAATGGTAAGCTACAGTATTGCCAAGTGTCATAGAATATACTTTATGTTAAAAAAAATCACGTGAACGAAGTCGCGGGCAGAAGCTACTTTCACATAAACCTACATGGGCACTTATGAAATGTCAGAAGCTAGCTGCACAGTTCCAATTGGTCGTTTCCTATGGAGAAGAGCTGGCAAGAAACTCCACGGTTAGTGTTTTAAAAATAATTGGCTTTTAAAATGTTTTCAAATTACAATGTTAATTAGGTATGGGAGCACAGTGTAGGCCTGTCAACTAGTACTAAACAAAATAGCAAACTGGTCTACAAAACTAGTTTATTGAGCCAACAACAACGTACAGTGGTACAGTGGTACCCAATTGATAAGGCGCGTCGTGAATCTTCGTTCGCACAGAAAAGAAAGTATGACCCCGAAGATTAACGAAAGAATGCTTAAAACTTACAATCAACCTTAGGTCACTATTATAAGGTTCATAATACACTGGAGCTGCTAGCGTACACTCGATCAGAAGTATGGCGGCTGACAAACATGCCACGCGGCGCGCGCTAACATGGCGGCAGCTGCCGACCAATAGCGGTACAGGAAAAAGAACCGCGGTGCGTGGAGCGTGCCGATTGGTCAATAGCATCTCCCGCACTTTTAAAATGCACCTTCTGCGCAGGTACATCGGTAAGCCATATCAATTGGGTACTACTGTACCCAATTGATAAGGCGCTTCGTGAATCTTCGTTCGCACAGAAAATAAAGTATGGCCCCGAAGATTAACGAAAGAATGCTTAAAACTTACAATCAACCTTAGGTCACTATTATAAGGTTCATAATACACTGAAGCTGCTAGCGCGCACTCGATCAGAAGTAACAAACATGCCACGCGGCGCGCGCTAACATGGCGGCAGCTGCCGACCAATAGCGGTACAGGAAAAAGAACCGCGGTGCGTGGAGCGTGCCGATTGGTCAATAGCGTTTCCCGCACTTTTAAAATTCGCCAACTTACAATCAACCTTAGGTCACTATTATAAGGTTCATAATACACTGGAGCTGCTAGCGCGCACTCGATCAGAAGTAACAAACATGCCACGCGGCGCGCGCTAACATGGCGGCAGCTGCCGACCAATAGCGGTACAGGAAAAAGAACCGCGGTTCGTGGAGCGTGCCGATTGGTCAATAGCATTTCCCGCACTTTTAAAATTCACCTTTTGCGCAGGTACATCGGTAAGCCATATCAATTGGGTACTACTGTACTCACATTAAAAAAATATAAAAGAATCTTATAAAAGATAAATAAAATAATTAAAAAAAAAACCTATTTAAATCAAATGACATAATTGCCATTAGGTTTTTTAAACTGGAACCTGTCAATAGGTAACTGTGGAGGCCTAATAAATGGCACGTCTTGGCACGGCACTCTACTAGTACTTCCTGTGCTGTTGCTAACCTGTACTCTGCCTACTGATATTAACTGAAAGACAACAACAAACAAAAGGGTACGGTCAACCGCATGGGAGCGGGTAAACGCTAGAACTACGAAAACCTGTAAAATAAAATATGACGTGGAGTTGACAGTAAGGCTCGGCACAAACGAGTCACCGACCACAGTCACCGGTAGCCCGCAGCGACAAGCAGTTCACATGCTTTTTCATACGTTTTTTTTAAATAATATTTTAATGGCCTGGTTGCTGGGACCTTTTAGCCAAGTCTTTATTTAGTCACAAACTTTGTGTAAATATTGATGAAATGAATTATATTCAATGGATGATGATGTTCCGTTGAGTTTCAGTAAAGATGTGGCACTTTACTGAGACCTTGCACGGTCTTCTTGAGAGAACTTGTAGCGATGTTGCACTGTGGTGTTTTTATTTGCCTACACTAATGCACTTTCACGAACACTTAATGGTTAATAATCCACCATTATTACACATTAATATTCGGCTAAACACAAATTTTCGAAAATAAAACAGAACTGCTAAACATGTCACTTCACTTTCCCGCCAAGAACTCCTTCATACGGTTTGTATAGATTAGTCGCACACGTATGACCGGTGGCGGCCGCCCGCTACAACAGTACGATGGCTCATTTGTATGCGCTGAGCCGTAAACACGCAAAAACAGAAGATGATCGTCTTACCTTAGCAGCCGTACTAGACTTGGGTTTCTGCACATCGTAAGGCCTGAACAAGAACTGTCGGTTGAGGTTGGACTTCTCGATAAAGTCCATGTCCGTGACGGTGATCTGGCCGCTCCCCGCGCCCACGCCGATCATCGCGAAGTTCTTCAGCAGCTCACATCCGATAGCGCCGGCGCCTACGAGTAGATGATGCGAATTATGAAGAGGATCTTTATTAGTTATATGGGCGATTAAATGGAAGATTCCAGGAGTGTCGTATTTTGGGCAGTCAACAGCGCCAGCCGCCTTCCTGACTAAGTAATCTTTTACCCACATTTTTGAGCTATTACCGTACAGTTCGTACCTACTCGAAAGAAAAAAACCAGCCAGTGCGTATCGGACCACGCACAACGAAGGTTTCCGTAGCGGGGATTAATTTATCCTAAGAACAAACTTAACATTGTAGTTAAAAAACATGTTCCCTCATACATTCCAATTTCAAATGTAAGTTTGTACGCACAATATTGAGATTTACCATGTTATTTTTAGATCATAAGACTTCTTATAGGTTTTCCTGTAATCTATAATTAAAGAATTTCTGAATCTATTCTCATTCAAAATTTTAGGTTCAGTAATTTCGGAGGTAATAATAGGGGGTCAATATACATCTATTTTCTTAAATAATTTTAAAAGCACCTACTTATTTATTTTAAAATTATAAAAAAAAAATATCTGAAATCCTTACAAGCCCTTTCAGTTTCTAAACTTTATTTTTATAAATCTACACCCTTATTCATTTATTTACATTACACATCCGTGTTTGGGTCACAGAAGTTCATATGTACCAAATTTCGACTTAATCGGTCCAGTAGATTCGGAGCAAATTGACTGTGACAGATGGACAGACAGACAACGAGACAGACACACGAGAGATCCTACAAGGGTTCTGTTTTTTTCTTTTGAATTTTGAGGTACGGAACCCTAAAAATGCCGGTAAATATTTTTTCGGGTTTCGGTAACGGTTCGGTATCTGGAACAGCACAATCCACAACAAGAAAATGCCCAAAGAACGAGCTTCTTAAAACATACTATCAAATCTCATATTCTCAATACGTGGAATAGTAGTCATATGAGGGATCAATTTCACAGTATATATCTCTGTGGTCGATAAACATTGCATGTAAGGAAGACGCTGTTCCATCTGGACCTGCTGAACATAAATGTATGCTTACTACATAGAATATACCTACAAAAAAAATACTATAATTTCAATGTGTTCTGTTGAAAAGATAAATCTGTCAGCGTCATTAATTTATTATCACACGTCATTATTACACAGTTCATTTCTAACACACTATCTCTGCGACTTGTATTGAATTTACTTTGATAAGGTGATACTATCTCAATTTCGTCGACCTAATTCTAATAAGGCATTATACATGGATTTAACCAAAGCGTTTGACTATGTGGACCAGAGGACACTAAGAAGCAAGCTTTATGCTTATGGCATTCCAATGCCTAGATCTCATTGTGTCATATTTAAGTAATCGGAAACAAGCCACATTAATAACGACATTCTGATCTAGTAAAAAAACAGGTTAAGAGCGAGTCGGACTCGCGCACCCAGAGTTCCGTACGTATATAAATGATGTTGATGATTTCTGAAAAACTGTGCTATTTAGAGACATCGTCTTTACATATACTTCTATCACATAGTATGATTTCAGATTTTTATCTATGCAAACTTCGGAGATAAGGGGGGCGGGGGTATTTTTTTTACATTTTTCATCAAGTCTGAAACTACGCTGCTTAAAAAAATATATGTTTGAGAATGTGCAAACAGCGTTCTTTCATATGATACCCCACGTGCCCTAGTAGCCCCACTTAAAATTTTTAAGACACCCGTTCAGTCCCTTTTGCAAAAACAGATATATTTTTTTAAATTTATTTCTTGTTTGCAAAATAGATGGGCAAACGTCATCTAAAACTATTCTAAATTTCAAGTTGATAGCATTAGTAGTTCTTGAGATATCCAGGTGTGACAGACAGACAGACTTAGTCTCACCATAAGGGTTCCTTTTTACCATTTTGGTACGGAACCCTAACAAGAAACTGATGATGTTTCAGACTATGTAGATGTGACATATGGCGTACCACAGGGCAGTGTAATCAATCTTCTAATGAATTTACAGAAAAACTCATTTCATGATTTTCAGAAACAATAGGACTAATCCACCAACAGACTTAAATATAAATTATGCTGAAACAAAAATTAATGAAGTAGATGTGACGAAATTCTTGAGTTTAAATGTAGATTGTAATTTAAATTTGAAATTACATGTGGAATCTGTCTGCTTAAAATTAAATAGCTATTCCTATCTATAACTATAAAAATCAATGCCACTTTTCGTTGGAATTTTATAACTCAAGAACGGGCTCACCTATTCAAACCAAATGTTTAGGCTTTGTTCGGACTATTTAGACTGGACGATGGTTTATGTGAAGTTTTTTTTTTTAAGGTATGTAGGTAGGGTAGGTAGCTTGGGTAGTTAGGGTAGATACTTAGCGCTACCCGTGCGTAGCCGGGCCGGGAAAAGCTAGTATGTTATATATGCTCACAAAATTGTAAATTTATCCACTGTCATGACAGCCTACCATGCATGTGGTATCCACGCTAAGATATGGTGTAATTTTCTGGGGGAACTCGACGGAATGGGAGTCTGTTTTTGAAGCCCAAAAAAATTGCATACAGGCAATGTGTAAATTTAAGATCACCGATAGCTGTGAACCATTTCAAAAAACTTAAGATTCTTACCTTACCTAGCCTCTACATTTATGAAATGTCAGTGTTTGTCAAAAGTAGTATGCATATGTATGAAAAATTCCGAAGTTCTTGATATAGAAATAAAGTTCAGACTGTACCCTGCAGAACTTATTTAATGGATTCCAGTGTATATTGCATGACATGATGACATCTAAGATTTTTAATAAATTGCCATTACAGACATTGACAACTTGCACATAGTTAAGCGGAAGCTAAAGGAATTTCTAACTGATAAAGTGTATTACAGTGTGAAGGACAAAGGGAATCCTGGGGGGGTAAAGGGAATCCTTATGGCCAATAATATTGATCAGTTATTCAATAATAGAAATGACATGTGTAACTCACAATTATTATTATAATAAGTCCTAGATATGACATTTATTTAATTATTGACTACTAGATACTTCTTGACCTTGAAAGATAAAATGATTTTCCAATTTAATAATTTTGTATTTTGATAGTAGATTGTTTATGTGTAAATTTTGCATGCCCAAGTGACGGCAGAGCATGGAGAACATTATCAAAACTTGTATAACATCTGTACCCCTACCCATGTTGGCAACAAATAAATCATTTGATTTGATGGCGTAAGTCGAAATTGGCAACTATTCAGGACGCGAAAAAAAGCTTTTTATTTGTATGAAGTTCTTAGGAAACATAAAATTAATGTTCTACGGAAAACATGACTAATCAAATGTGCTTTTTATTTTTAAGGTTTTGTTACTTAAAATACTTTAGATTGATCAAAATCAGTCTAACGCCTTATTAACCCTAATCTTTTTGTTTTACCATGACATTTACTAAACACTTGATGTGTTCAGTAAATGTCATGGTAAAACAAAAAGATTACCCATTATTCTAACAAACTGTGCTACCTTTTATATTGATTAGTTTCATCGTTCGATTCTGAGGCGTCGACGTCATATAATCGATTTTGAGAAACCGTCATAACTATTAATTTGTTTGTCGTCCAGTTTCTAGAATTCCGGACTGATGCGATTTGGACTTAATTACGCTATGCTGCTGAATAATTTCCCTATTTGACGGATATTACATCTAATTTTCAAATGGTCGACCTAATTCTAATAAAACTTAAGTCAAAATTTGGCCTACCGGGTTAATAAGGCGTTAGACTGATTTTGATCAATCTAAAGTATTTTAAGTAACAAAACCTTAAAAATAAAAAGCACATTTGATTAGTCATGTTTTCCGTAGAACATTAATTTTATGTTTCCTAAGAACTTCATACAAATAAAAAGCTTTTTTTCGCGTCCTGAATAGTTGCCAATTTCGACTTACGCCATCAAATCAAATGATTTATTTGTTGCCAACATGGGTAGGGGTACAGATGTTATACAAGTTTTGATAATGTTCTCCATGCTCTGCCGTCACTTGGGCATGCAAAATTTACACATAAACAATCTACTATCAAAATACAAAATTATTAAATTGGAAAATCATTTTATCTTTCAAGGTCAAGAAGTATCTAGTAGTCAATAATTAAATAAATGTCATATCTAGGACTTATTATAATAATAATTGTGAGTTACACATGTCATTTCTATTATTGAATAACTGATCAATATTATTGGCCATAAGGATTCCCTTTACCCCCCCAGGATTCCCTTTGTCCTTCACACTGTAATACACTTTATCAGTTAGAAATTCCTTTAGCTTCCGCTTAACTATGTGCAAGTTGTCAATGTCTGTAATGGCAATTTATTAAAAATCTTAGATGTCATCATGTCATGCAATATACACTGGAATCCATTAAATAAGTTCTGCAGGGTACAGTCTGAACTTTATTTCTATATCAAGAACTTCGGAATTTTTCATACATATGCATACTACTTTTGACAAACACTGACATTTCATAAATGTAGAGGCTAGGTAAGGTAAGAATCTTAAGTTTTTTGAAATGGTTCACAGCTATCGGTGATCTTAAATTTACACATTGCCTGTATGCAATTTTTTTGGGCTTCAAAAACAGACTCCCATTCCGTCGAGTTCCCCCAGAAAATTACACCATATCTTAGCGTGGATACCACATGCATGGTAGGCTGTCATGACAGTGGATAAATTTACAATTTTGTGAGCATATATAACATACTAGCTTTTCCCGGCCCGGCTACGCACGGGTAGCGCTAAGTATCTACCCTAACTACCCAAGCTACCTACCCTACCTACATACCTTAAAAAAAAAAACTTCACATAAACCATCGTCCAGTCTAAATAGTCCGAACAAAGCCTAAACATTTGGTTTGAATAGGTGAGCCCGTTCTTGAGTTATAAAATTCCAACGAAAAGTGGCATTGATTTTTATAGTTATAGATAGGAATAGCTATTTAATTTTAAGCAGACAGATTCCACATGTAATTTCAAATTTAAATTACAATCTACATTTAAACTCAAGAATTTCGTCACATCTACTTCATTAATTTTTGTTTCAGCATAATTTATATTTAAGTCTGTTGGTGGATTAGTCCTATTGTTTCTGAAAATCATGAAATGAGTTTTTCTGTAAATTCATTAGAAGATTGATTACACTGCCCTGTGGTACGCCATATGTCACATCTACATAGTCTGAAACATCATCAGTTTCTTGTTAGGGTTCCGTACCAAAATGGTAAAAAGGAACCCTTATGGTGAGACTAAGTCTGTCTGTCTGTCACACCTGGATATCTCAAGAACTACTAATGCTATCAACTTGAAATTTAGAATAGTTTTAGATGACGTTTGCCCATCTATTTTGCAAACAAGAAATAAATTTAAAAAAATATATCTGTTTTTGCAAAAGGGACTGAACGGGTGTCTTAAAAATTTTAAGTGGGGCTACTAGGGCACGTGGGGTATCATATGAAAGAACGCTGTTTGCACATTCTCAAACATATATTTTTTTAAGCAGCGTAGTTTCAGACTTGATGAAAAATGTAAAAAAAATACCCCCGCCCCCCTTATCTCCGAAGTTTGCATAGATAAAAATCTGAAATCATACTATGTGATAGAAGTATATGTAAAGACGATGTCTCTAAATAGCACAGTTTTTCAGAAATCATCAACATCATTTATATACGTACGGAACTCTGGGTGCGCGAGTCCGACTCGCTCTTAACCTGTTTTTTTACTAGATCAGAATGTCGTTATTAATGTGGCTTGTTTCCGATTACTTAAATATGACACAATGAGATCTAGGCATTGGAATGCCATAAGCATAAAGCTTGCTTCTTAGTGTCCTCTGGTCCACATAGTCAAACGCTTTGGTTAAATCCATGTATAATGCCTTATTAGAATTAGGTCGACGAAATTGAGATAGTATCACCTTATCAAAGTAAATTCAATACAAGTCGCAGAGATAGTGTGTTAGAAATGAACTGTGTAATAATGACGTGTGATAATAAATTAATGACGCTGACAGATTTATCTTTTCAACAGAACACATTGAAATTATAGTATTTTTTTTGTAGGTATATTCTATGTAGTAAGCATACATTTATGTTCAGCAGGTCCAGATGGAACAGCGTCTTCCTTACATGCAATGTTTATCGACCACAGAGATATATACTGTGAAATTGATCCCTCATATGACTACTATTCCACGTATTGAGAATATGAGATTTGATAGTATGTTTTAAGAAGCTCGTTCTTGGGGCATTTTCTTGTTGTGGATTGTGCTGTTCCAGATACCGAACCGTTACCGAAACCCGAAAAAATATTTACCGGCATTTTTAGGGTTCCGTACCTCAAAATTCAAAAGAAAAAAACAGAACCCTTGTAGGATCTCTCTTGTCTGTCTCGTTGTCTGTCTGTCCATCTGTCACATACAACATCTGTACCCCTACCCATGTTGGCAACAAATAAATCATTTGATTTGATGGCGTAAGTCGAAATTGGCAACTATTCAGGACGCGAAAAAAAGCTTTTTATTTGTATGAAGTTCTTAGGAAACATAAAATTAATGTTCTACGGAAAACATGACTAATCAAATGTGCTTTTTATTTTTAAGGTTTTGTTACTTAAAATACTTTAGATTGATCAAAATCAGTCTAACGCCTTATTAACCCGGTAGGCCAAATTTTGACTTAAGTTTTATTAGAATTAGGTCGACCATTTGCAAATTAGATGTAATATCCGTCAAATAGGGAAATTATTCAGCAGCATAGCGTAATTAAGTCCAAATCGCATCAGTCCGGAATTCTAGAAACTGGACGACAAACAAATTAATAGTTATGACGGTTTCTCAAAATCGATTATATGACGTCGACGCCTCAGAATCGAACGATGAAACTAATCAATATAAAAGGTAGCACAGTTTGTTAGAATAATGGGTAATCTTTTTGTTTTACCATGACATTTACTGAACACTTGATGTGTTCAGTAAATGTCATGGTAAAACAAAAAGATATGAAGAAGAGATGGGCGACATCGAAACGCAAAAATCGACGACGACACCAAAAGTATTGTGTTAAGGCGACGATGACCGCCTTTTAATGATTTTATACTGAAGATCACGTCTCAACGAGTAGTGTTAATGATTTGAAAAAAATATATGTTAAATTAGAACATTTTCTCAATAACTTAATAGGTATGTGAATATTTTAGATTATGTTTATATTACATAGTGAAATTAATTTATGTCTAACGCGGATAAAAAACTGAGAATGGCGCAAAATCTACCAAGCGTATTATATATTTTTCTGAAACCTTCACCAATTTAAAGATAATTTAATTATTGATATTTTAGTATACGCGTTTTATTAAAATACCTTTTGGTTTGTGTATAATAAATAAAGACTGCGTCAAATTGGGGACAGCGTTCCTTGATGGGCGAGTCCTATTACTGGCTGGACGTACGACGCGTTGCGTGAGCTCAGTACAGAACACGCAAGCTAATCACTCTAGGTCACTGGCATATATCTCCGTCTTAAGTAAACGAGCAAAAGTGACATGCACTGATTTGTTGGAGCTGGTCTTGATGCGCCACTTTTCTATCCTAAATCGATTCAAGTTAAATGTCAAAACGGGCCTATTATTTTGAGACAAATTTAAAGGTACCCCTCTGCCTAACCCTGCACCTTCTTAGCCTTATAAATCATCTCCCATACCCAATCCTTCCATTGTTTCTTTGGTCAATACTCAATATCTTTATTGCTTTACCATAATGTGTACTTAGGTGGTAACTCCAATACTATTAAACTGCTCACAACAAAACATGTCCTTTTTATTTTTATCTCCGATTCAAACGCCAATTTCATTTTCAAGATAACTAAGTCATACCCACTACTCAAACTCAAACCATTTATTTCAATTAAACCATTGACAGGCACTTTTGAATTGTCAAGAAGTCGGTCAGTTACAAATATGAAGCTAGTTGCCCATTCCAAATAGTAGGTTCCTATGGAGAAGAACGGGCAAGAAACTCCACGGACACTCTTTTAAATTAAAATATTGATACAAAATATTGGTTACATCATTCATATTGAAGCTAAACTTATGAGAACGATGCAATACGTCAGAAGCGTCCGTGATAAAAAGATAACAATTCAAAACTAAAATAATTAAAAATAAGCCGCTACTGCGGGGCGAGCACGGCCTACTGTGACATGACTTGAGGCACACATTTTGACCGATAAAACTGTTTTGTCATAAAATGCTAGTACAAATTGACATGACATAATTTATCATGTCTTGTCACAAACGCCTTGGGCAGCCGGTGCTCGGCCCACGGTAGTCATACAAATGTATTCGGATATATACATAGATTCACTAATAATGTTTCAGAGCAACATATCTTTTGTAATGATGATGCTTCTTAATCAAGCAGGAAAACCTATCAAGTTAATGAGTCAGGTAGTCAGGCACACAACAGACAGAACAAAATACCTAAGTAATTACTAGTACAGTCTTTGTTCACGCGTTTTCCGGTACTTAATATATTCACAGATAAAATAACATGATAGAAAACCAGTAGACCTTTACTTGATTTATGTCTTTTAACGAGAAAAGAAACCGGCCAAGTGCGAGTTGAACTCGCGCACGAAGAGTTCCGTACCATTATCTATAAAAATGGCAAAAAAACACGTTTGTTTTATGGGAGCCCTCCTTAAATATTTGTTTTATTTTAATTTAATTATTTATTTTGAAAGTGAATATGTAACTAAATATTCTGTGAATATTTCAAGCGTAGCGTCTACGTGTTGCCGTTATCAATGTCGAGCAAAAAAATCACGTTTATTGTATGGGAGCCCCCTTAAATATTTATTTTATTCTGTTTTTTATTATTTGTTGTTATAGCGGCAAAAGAAATATATCATCTGTGAAAATTTCAACTGTCTAACTATCACGATTCATGAGATACAGCCTGGTGACAGATGGACAGACAGTATTACAATACAAGGTTTATCTTTAGACCCACGCTTAAACCATCGTGTCATTTTTGAATGTCGAACCTGATTCCGTTTGAGATAAAGTTCTTAATACTTTCTGATTTTAAACCCGTCTTAGATGTCAACTTTGTATTAAAAACTTTATCTCAGACTAAATACCGTTCGAAGTTAAAAAATGACACGGTAGTTTAAACCTGGTTCTATAGATAAACCTTGTTTTGTAATAAGGCCGTAAAGCGTTAGCCCACGGTACACACGGGCGCTTTTTTAACGCGACGTTTTTTTTGTCCGCACGCTGGATTTTCAACGCTCGGCTCAGCGCCCGGAGTTGAAAACGCATAGTTATCGCGCAAAGGATTTTTTTATCGCTTATTCTTTTGGATAAAACGGGCAAAGGCCTCTTCTCAAACGGCAGGTACAGGCATTGGATAGTGCGCAGTAAAAAAACCGGCCAAGTGCGAGTCGGACTCCCGCACGAAGGGTTCCGTACATTATTATCTAAGGTGAATTGCGGTTTACGATTTATGACTTATTAAAAAAAAACTACTTACTAGATCTCGTTCAAACCAATTTTCGGTGGAAGTTTACATGGTAATGTACATATATTTTTTTTAGTTTTGTCATTCTCTTATTTTAGACGTTACAGGCGGGACACATTTTACCACTTTGGAAGTGTCTCTCGCGCAAACTATTCAGTTTTTGAAGACCTGTCCATAGATACCCCACACGTATGCGTTTGATGAAAAAAAAATTTTAGTTTTAGTTCTAAGTATGGGGAACCCCGAAAATTTATGGTTATTGTTTTTTATTCTTTTTTTTTGGTGAAAATTTAAGTATATTCGGTTATCCGATATTCGGTTATCCTTCTCTAATAACCAATCCACCGTTGCAGTTTTCCTTGATATTAATGCAGCTTATGATAATGTTGTATTAGCGGTTTTACAAAATTAATTAGAAGCCTTACAAGTTCCATTGAATTTGTTGAATTTCATTATTAATATCTTGACTGAACGCTCTGTTAACATGTTAATAGGAGACCATGAGGTATCTCATCTTGTATGGAGGGGTCTCCCACAGGGTTCTGTGCTCAGTCCCCTTCTATACAATATCTACACTTATGATTTAGAGTTATCCTTAACTAGTCATGTTAATGCGGTTCAAAGTCAAATTATTTATTTCAAATAGGCACATAAAAGGCACTTTTGAACGTCAAGAATTATGAAAAAAAAAATAGAATTGATTCTAGTTGCCCCTTCTCTATCTACTTACCAAGTTTCAACAGTATAGTTATTATAGTTTCTTGCCATTTGGCTACGGAACCCTAAAAAGGTCGAGTTATAAAACCGACCGACGACGTGGGCATATTTTCACTTCGTAAATGAATTACACATTTTAATCGGCTTTGATAATAATGTAAGACCAGGTTAATATTCTATGTAACCTTAACCGTTATTATAAAGATTTTCGAAAATATTTCGTTAATTTTGTTACAAAATCAATGCTGAACAATGTGATGAAGCAATCTTTGAAGCTAATGTCAATAGTATCAAAAATAATTTGTATCTTCGGAAATAAAAATTAACCGGTTTCAAGCCCTGTGTAAGACTGCCATTGACGGTTGTCAATTTCAGGCACAATAGTAAATAGGAATAAGGAAAAATGGCAACTAATTCGAATGTATCAAGCAAAGTTCTTTAGTGAAGTTCCATCAAATTTATATAAATACCTATGAGTTGTTTTGATAAGAAACGATAGCTAAACAAACAGATAACATTAATTAAAATGTCTTTAGCATTAAAAGGGGTTAACAACCTTTTGGCATAACTTATCTGTACGCAGACGTTAGAATTCGCCTGTATCTGTCTGTAGTGTGGATGAATGTGTAAGGCTGAGATTCATTGTTCTAAGTTTTTTTTTTCATGATCCCTTGTTTTTCCTTAGCAGCGAAATAAACTTAATCATAAAGATTTGAACTTAAGGCGACGATAACTGACTTTTTATGATTTTATACTGAAGATCACGTCTAAACGAGTAGGGTTAATGATTTGAAAAAAAAAAATGTTAAATTAGAGCATTTTCTCAATAACTTAATAAGTAAATATTTTAGATTATGTTTATATTACATAGTGAAATTCAATTGTAAAGTTATGTCTAACGTGGATAAAAAACTGAGAATGGCGCAAAATCTACCAAGCATATTTTTCTGAAACCTTCACCTATTTAAAGATAATTTAATTATTGATCTTTTAGTATACACGTTTTATTAAAATACCTTTTGTTTTGTGTAAAATAAATTAATAATGCGTCAAATTGGGGACAGCGCTCCTTGATGGGCGAGTCCTATTACTGGCTGAACGTACGACGCGTTGCGTAAACTCAGTACAGAACACGCAAGCTAATCACTCAAGGTCACTGGCATATATCTCCGTCTTAAACCGCATTTTCTACCCTACCGTCATAGTGGCACACAGCGAAATGTGTGAAAAGTTGGTTGTCGTGAAATAGAAATAACCTTTACCAAGGCATACCTTAAAATCTTAAATGAACAGATATAATTGCAATTGCAATATTTTTATGGTTTGGAGACTACTTAAATAAAGTTTCAACTTCATTCTCCATGCAGCATCACAAGCTTGAAGACCTTGAAGACTCTAGTTGCAGTACTCACCAACAATGAAATACTTCAGTTCACCCAGCCTCTTCTGGAACTGCTTGCCGAACACAGCCACTTGACCGTCATATCTGGATCCAGTAGGCTTGCAGTTCTCCTCATTCAGGGAAGCACGGTCTTTAGGAAGACACTCGATGGCATCCAGGTAGAGCCACTGCATGATTGGGTGGAACTTGCCAGAGCAAGCCTTCATCACTTCCTGAGCTACCACACCACCAATTGCGGCATTCATGGGGTTCAGGTCACCGGAAGACACCTGGTGGTAGAAGGTATATATTATTATTGATGATGGGTAGATGAATCTGTAAAAGATGATATGGCGAGAAAAAGTGGTGTCAACGACTTATAAGATAAGTATGGACAAAGACAGCCGCACCAACCTCAAATAAATTGGGGCAAGAGAATGACCATCATCATTCCCTTGCCTTTATCCCAATTTATAATGGGTAGAAATAATTTTAATTGTGATGAAGCAGCAGGTAATTGGTCAAAAGATCTAGAGAAAAGTAAATCAAGTTTACAATTTATTACAAACCTTGCAGAAAGTATTCAGCAATTCAGAATTGACTTCCATGTCCCCATTTTTGAAAACATCAATTTTGTCCACATAGTCCATGAACTTGATTACATCGGAATCGCTCCAGGGCTTTGGAAGGCGGCCTTCTGACTCCTCAAACTTGTAGAGGGCAGCGAAAGCTACATGCAACTGCTGGGGATAATCGAATTTGCCGAAGTCAGCTATAAGGAACTCTGGGCTGGCAAAGGATTCCTTAAGAGACTTGAATGTTATTTTCTTGGGCATTTTCACTTGTGTGACAATGCCTCCGCGGATGTATTTGGAGCAGGTGGTTGTGTCGCCAATGCTGAAGGTGTATGGGCCTAGCACTTTGATCTTGTGGGGCTCACAGCCATTCAGTTCAGTCATTCCTTGGATCTGTAAAGGGAAGGCAGAAATAGTTGTAGAAAACAAAAACAAAACAATGGTTGGAATTTTTGATTCTTCTTTTTAGGGTTCCGTACCAAAATGGTAAAAAGGAAGGGTTCCTTATTACCATTTTGGTACGGAACCCTGGTCAGACTAAGTCGGTCTGTCTATCTGTCACACCTGCATATCTCAAGAACTCCTAATTCAAATTCTTTTATTTTCAGACATTTAGTCCACTTTGTTAGTAACAATTTGACTTAAACACTTATGTTAGTAAGAACTTAGTATAAAGAGAACATTATAATGCTATCAACTTGAAATTTAGAATAGTTTTAGATGACGTTTGCCCAACGTTGTCTTCGGCAACGGTCTTGTTTTGCAAACAAGAAAGAAATTTAAAAAATATATCTTTTTTGCAAAAGAGACTGAAGGGGGTCTTGAAAGTTTGAAGTGGGGCTACTAGGGCATGTGGGGAATCATATGAAAGGACGCTGTTTGCACATTCTCAATTTTTTTTTAGGCAGCATAGTTATCGACTTTTGATGAAAAAAAAAAAAAAAAAAAATACCATTTCCCCCCTTATCTCCGAAGTTTGCATATATAAAAATCTGAAATTATTCTATGTGATAGAAGTTTATGTAAAGACTACAGGAAAAATAAAACAATGTCTCTAAATAGCACAGTTTTTAGAAATCATCTACATAATATACGTACGGAACCCTCGGTGCGCGAGTCCGACTGGCTCTTGACCGGTTTTTATTATACTATAATTGTTGCAGTGAAACAATTAATGCCTTCATGTGTATGATCATCTATACTAATATTATAAAGAGGTAAAGTTTGTGAGGTTGTAGGAGGTAATCTTCAGAATTACTGATCCGATGCCGAAAATGCTTTCACTGATGGGCTACATGTTAAAACAAGTAACACGCGAACGAAGTCGCGGGCAGAGGCTAGTGCTACATAACTGTCTAGAGCACAACACAAGCTAATTGTTCATGTCTGAATAATTCATAGCATAATTTACGTTGTTGAGCAGACAAATTTTTTCTAACATCAATGGATTAACAATATACTTGAAAATAATTCCAAATCTGATTCAAACTGTTTGTTTTCTTAGCTGTTTCTGTCTGATTCAAACGCAATTATGGTGCTGGTTCTTATTGTGTGCATAGTAAACATTAAAATAGTAATCCACCTACCATGAAAATAAACAAGGCTAACTAATAAATTATTTGATATAATTTTTTTGTTTATATTCATGGCACCTACAAACCCCTCGGGAATCGAACCCAATACCTTGCACGCAGTCTGCATGAGGAGGCTGCGTGATCAAGGCATCATTTAGAGGGCATACATTCATATTTGCCCCTTCCAGATTTTTGAAGTCTTCACTGCAACTCAGGCAGTATGTTAGAAATCGGACCCAACACCTTGCGCGCGGTCTGCGTGATCAACGTATCATCGGCCAGCTGAAGAGCTGCGCGGCGGCGAAACAGCTCGGGCCGACGACAAAAAAAAATAATTCGTCATCGGCAAGTTGAGGTGAGGCGGCGACATGGCTTGGGCCGATGAGGCGTTGATCAAGTAGCTTGCTCATGCAGACAGCACACGAGGCGTTGGGTTCACTTCCCAGGCAGTTTAAAATAGCTGTATACCCTGAAAACTTCAATTAATTGTAATGACATGGCTTTTCAACCACATAGAATAACTTTGCTTGCAGTCAATGTCACAAAAATGTTCATGGAATTACAGCTATTTCAAGAACAATTGCAATCATTATATCAGTAGGTATGCAGGTTCAACATGAAATTTAGTCAGGCCCATAGTAACTACTATACCCTTATATAATTAATTTTGATGAAAAATTAAATAAATTCCTTTTTTTATTGATATTTCTTGCAGTCTATCATTCTTGCAGATATTCAGCAATATGTTTGATAAAAAAATTAATTCTATGTTCAGTCAGATCAGCTTTTTCCTCAATCATGAAAGATTTAATACATTTATATTATTATAACCACGTGTATAAATTACCTCTGGCTACCCTCAAATATACAAGAGTGAGATCAAAAATTCAAAATCATTCCCCCTTCTCTGATGAAGACTTAACAGTAGGTTATGCTCACCACATGGAAAGATCAATTGAATCAGATGAACATGTAGTCATCAACATTTATTTTATACATGACAGCATGTTGTCGACATAAACAGAGTTCCTGGCAGATATTCAAAATTTTTGATCTTAAACAAAGGTCAGGGATGTTCAGTGATAGCTGTCATGGTGATACCTCCATAACATTAACATTTAAGTTGAATTTTTTGAGTACTTATCAATCATCATTAGAATAATAGTGAATTGTTTACTTTGTTAGTGATACAAACTAACATGATTGTCAAAAACATTGTTAACTTGATAAGTATTGTAACAAATTGTGAAATAAGAAAAATACAAACCTCGCTGAAAGTGACATAGTCACCATCTTCCAAACCGTGACGGGTGTCATCAAGGCAGGTGACAACTGCCTCATAATCATGTGTGATGTCAGCGACCATGGCTGACACAGGGTTCTCTCCAGTCACATCTACAACTGTGAATTCAGGTCCAAAATCACAAAAGACTCTGGAGAAGAGTCCTCTAGTGTCTGCTATGACGAGAGCGATGTTGTTGGCGTGTGTGATGGCCGCCACTCGCTCCTGCTCGGTCCAGGAAGCACTAGTGAGCACCACCACGCTGTACTTGCGGAGGAAGTCCTCCGTGAGCGGGCCGGTATGCGCAGTCGTAGGCACGTAGTGGTTAAGCTCCGACAGCTGTTCGCACGACGCCAGAGCCCTATTCTGTCCAACCGACTGCTCGGACAGGTAGAACTGCGATGACAAATCAGCGATCGTACAATTCCGCTCGTCATGAAGAGTCACCGACTTCACTCCGCTGAGGATCACGTTTTTCGCTACCTCCAAACCGAGACCCCCGAGCCCAGAAATAAGCACATCGGAGTTGGCCATCCGCCGCATGGCATCATGACCCAGCACGTACAGCTGGCGCGAGTACAGAGCCTCGTCAATCTCATCTTCCACACGCGTCCCATTGTTCGCCATTGCCGAGTTGTTGGAACGTGATTCTCCTGTATTTAGTTTCCGCTTTTTCGCCGGGGGGTCAACGGAATTATCGGCGACTTCAGCACTAGACATCGGGCACGAACGCGCACAATTTTGCCAGAATTTTGCTTTGCGTTTAAAATTCAGAAGAAATAATCTTCAAATAATAGAAAGCGACATTCGCGCTTCGTCAAGGCCCGCTTACTCACTGTCTTGAAGTTAGTTGCGAAATACGTGGAAAATGACCTGCGGAAATGATATTTTGTTTGGTTATTTTTCTGATAGTTCTTTTTAATGAGGATTCCGATGAGCTTAATTCGTCACTGATAATTTCACTTTCAAGTTTGTTTAATTTAGAACCGGACAATCAACGAGCGGCAAGAGTTAACACAGAACACAAGTTTTATTTTGTGAATTTGTATTTCTTTATTTTATTATGGCAACATTGAAATGAAGCCCACAGAGTACATTTATAAATTTACAGAGGAGATGTAGCCACGGTCGGTCCAGAAACTTTAATTTATTTCTAGAAACTACTATTTTACATTTTGATTATTTTTCTACAACAGTTAGCTTACAAAAACTTAATTAACATCTGAATCATGAAATACAAGTCTCTATTCCTTTCTATTTTTTGTTACTCCTTCTATGTTTTATTCATATTTTTCAAATTATTTCAATTCAAAATAAAATCACGTCTTGTTGTTTCATAGATTAAACGTACTGTTGAGAACGCATGCAGGTCGGTCGTGGCTATGAAAGAAAACCATTGTTTTCGAATAAAACCAACAAATATTTTGCTCTTGCAACAATAAAGCTGTCATTCGTCTATCAATCTGCAACTAACTTCAGAGCAAACATTCCATTTTGTTTCAATCCGTGGATTTTATTTCAAGTTCATGACACGGTGTAATCCTGACTCAACGTACGAATATATTGCTGTCGTACTGATCGCGCGTGAAAGGAGATCGAGCAGCATGACTACTTTGTGAAACTGTTGATATTTAAAAGTTTGTTAATCCTTGTATTGTTTTATTTTGTTTCGTGTATTTTAAAAAGTGTGAAAATGGTGCAGGAGTACCAGTCTCCAGTAAGGGTGCACAAGCACACCTTCGAGATGGTGATGGCCGTGAGTATTTAGCACACATTATGATATAGGTGATAATTATGTGGATATTGACAGTAACATACTGTGGTGGCAAGGTCAGGCTAGATAAATTATTGATAAAACTTTCCTATTAGGAGCCACAGAATTGTTTGGTCAACACGGTTTAACAATCTCTCGACTGCTATGTTGTGCAATGTTCACCTCCAAAATATTTGCTTAGCTTCAAGAGTAATGACATTGAGTTTTCATTGATAAATTGACAAAACTTAAGAGTTGAAAAAATGTACCAGATAAACTAATTGTCTTGTGCAATGGTCATCTGGTATATTATTTAGACAGTACTGTCTTTGTTGATTTTCCAATTGTAATACATGTATTATAATAGGGAAATCAAAATATTCAATGCTTCATCATTATTCAAATGATTATAGTCAGTTATAGTTTTATATATTAATCAACCTTAAAGACAATTTTAATAAATTCACGATTATTTAATATATAACACAAATGTAATGCATTAAGTAATTATAAACCACAGGAGACAAGGTACATCCTTGTAGAACAAGGAAAAATAGTATTGACTTAGCAACTTGAATAACATTCTGTATTAGCCTTCAAGTTACATATTATTATATTAATTTATTCCTATTAAGTACAGAATATTGCTGGACAAAGGTCTGTCCCAAGTAACAGTCTTTCTTTCTTTAACAAATGGAATACTTAATAAAACGGTAACTATTATAATATGTATCCAAAAAGCATACAGTGGGACGTGCCAGTTAAAATAATCTTAAAATATAGTAGTACCTACTTCGATTTTACGGATTAGTTATTCTAAGATTGATTGCTTTATAATATGGGTATGTTATTTTAATGCATCAGACACAGACTATATGTGTCTGATGCATTAAAATGACCTCCACTAAGTATTTGAATAAACATCCAACCACTACCAACATGCGTGGCACATTTTATGTTGTTTGTGTACCAGTGAAAAATAAATCCATTATGTTTCATCATTATGATTATTTGTTTTCAATGTTGTTGACAAATGAGTTTCTCTATAGCTACTACCAATACTATTGTCTTCTATATAATATATAATACAATTTAAAACAGCATTCCTTATCATTGACACTTATCTGTTATTTTATCAATGCGCTACTTCCTTGTAATGCAAAGCTTGTGATACTACTAGTATCTTGTGTGTTACATCTGAGACTACTGTGGGTCCAGTTTGTCAAAGATAAATATTGTAATATAATAGAAAAAAAACCAGTCAAGAGCGAGTCGGACTCGCGCACCTAGGGTTCCGTACGTATACTATACAACATTAGTTTTTGTTTACCCTAAACCCGAAAAGGGGTTATTGTACTCATAATTTTGAACATATTTTTCTATGGGACCAACCTTGAAATCGCGAAAAAAAATTCAGCTGTTGCATACATTTGTGTTCAGTTAAATCGACAAAATGTATGGAACAGCTGATTTTTATTTCGCGATTTGAAGGTTGGTCCCATAGAAAAAGTTGTTCAAAATGAAGAGTACAATGACACCTTTTCGGGTTTAGTGTAAACAAAAACGAATGTTGTATATGATGTTGATGATTTCTGAAAAACCGTGCTATTTAGAGACAGGGTTTAATTTTTCCTGTAATCTTTACAAAGTCAAAGTCAAAGTCAAATTGTTTATTTCAAATAGGCACTTAAAAGGCACTTTTGAACGTCAATATTTACAAAAAAATTGAATCGATTCTAGTCGCCCCTTCCAAAAGGTAGTTTCGTATGGAGAAGAATGGGCAAGAAACTCCACCGGTACTCTTTTAAAATCTAGTACAATATTTTTATAGGTACATTAATTATATAAATTATATGTGAAGACGATGCACCTAGAATAAAATTACTATACCACAATAGGTAATAAAAAGAGTTAAGGATGAAGCAATGACAGATAAATTAATTATGTGATAGATACATGGTGCTCACATATTTACAAAAATTGAAAAAAATATATAGGTACGATTTCCTAAAAAATAACAATATCAGTGTGAGTTAAGGTAATCACAGAATTTAAAATAAATGTCATAAAAATAATAAATTATACAATTAAAATAGCAACCTGTTTGATTTTGACTAGACTCTAGATTGTCCTATGGAGCAGGACCAGCATAAACTTCTATCACATAGAATAATTTCAGATTTTTATCCATGCAAAGCAGCAGTGGTGGCCCAGGGAGCAGTGGTGGCCCAGTGGTAACGGCCCCGACTTACGAGTCATAGGTCGTGGGTTCGAACCCAGGCAGGCACTTTACTTTGTGTAAATAATTTCATCACCACTGCTCTCAAAACGGTGAAGGAAAACATTGTGAGGAAACCGGCATGTCCTAGAACCAACAATTCAAAGACATGTGACATCTACCAACCCGCACTGGGCCCGCGTGGTAGATTACAGCCCAGTCCCTCTCGAAGAGAGGAGGCCTGTGTCCCAGCAGTGGGAACATTATAGGCTGATTATCCTATGCTTATGCTATCCATGCAAACTTCGGAGATAAGAGGGGGGGAATGGTATTTTTTTTTACATTTTTCACCAAAAGTCGGAAACTATGCTGCCTAAAAAAAAATTTTCGGGAATGTGCAAACAGCGCTCTTTCATATGATACCCCACATGTCCTACTAGCCCCACTTCAAATTTTTAAGACCCCTTTCAGTCCCTTTACAAAAAAGATATATTTTTTTAAATTTCTTTCTTGTTTGCAAAATAGTTGGACAAACATCATCTAATACTATTCTAAATTTCAATTTGATAGCATTAGCAGTTCTTGAGATATCCAGGTTTGACAGACAGACAGACTTAGTCTCACCATAAGGGTTCGTTTTTACCATTTTGGTACGGAACCCTAAAAAGGGAAATTAAAGTTTTGTGTATCAAAAATACCATAGCATCTGATACTGGGTATGGGTACTAGAATCCAATAGCCAGGTGGGTGGACTACCTGCAGATAATTGTGAGGAAGACCTGGATGAGACTTACAGACCAGGGAAGCATGGCACAAAAGGGAGAAGGCCTATGTTCAGCAGTGGGTGGAACAAGGCTGCCAATGATGATGATGGTTAAGAATCTTTGTTGGTACAAAGTAATAATAAAATTGCTTAGGTCCTAAATCATGTTTGTAATCATAGCACTTCATGTGAAGAACATTAAGAACCGAACATAGTTAGCCTCTAATCTAATTTTATGTACTTTTACACTGCTTTGGTTTGTGGAATGACTTACACTCAGTTGCAGAAACGATCTTTAAATTTTAAAGACTACATTAAACACTAATGTAGCATTAAATCATTGCACAAAACCATTTTTTATTTTATTTTAATGCTCCATTAAATTTAACTAATGAAATGTCAAACCTAATGAAACCGGCCATTTTAAACACTTTTACGTTGCACGTAACTTCATTAGCGCCCATTAGCAGGTGGTGAACTTTAAGTTTGACATTTCAGATTTTTTAATTTTAATGGGCCGAAAAGCATCCATTAAAGAGCAACATTAGTGTTTTGTACAGTACTTGAATGCATTTCTGTAATTGAAAGATGTCTTTAACCAGTCTTTCGTCATTATCTGATTCTTATTTAATAGATTTAGGTACCTCGCCGTCGAATCCCAGACCGAGTGAATTTATTTTTAAAACATGATGGAGAAGAGTTTCGTGTAAGGTATAGAATTTCCAAGGAGGCATTTCTTCAAATTTGTAACCTACTTGATTAAGGCGGATGCCTAGACAGGCCTCGCCATACATTTTTCAGGGGTTGTAATCTCCGTAAATAAACGGTTTCTGCAGAATAAAAGCAAGTATAATGAGACTTTATAATGTATTATGTTCGCCTAACGCCAAAATTTTATTAAAAAAACAGTATTTCTAGGAGAATTAGACCCAATAAAAAACGAAAAATCTTTACATGTGTGAGTGACCTGAATCGCGCCATCTAACAGAAATTTGAAGAACCACCAAGAAAGAGTTATTTGCTGTTGTGTTACGAGTTTACGTTCGGTAAACATTTATAATAGATGGCGCTTCGAAATTTCGTTCGAAAATTGGAACAAGCGCCAAGGTTACACGTCGAGTGACCGGCGATGCGACGTTGCCATTCAGACGCACCCCGCGTTGTTGCCAAATTGCTCCAGTCAGTCCATGCGTGATTGTCTTGACAACTTGCGAATCGTTTCCAAAATTGTGTTTCTAGAAAGTTAGCGCCGGCGCGCGGGTTTGCCCGCGGGTTTTACATTTTATGATTGATAAAATGTTTTTTATTAGGGAATGAGAAAGAATGCTAGAAAGTGAAAAAAAATATCTGCGATCTGCATTTGGTTCACACAGATACAATACTAATGTAATTATTGTATTATCTACTTTAAATATAAAGTACCTAAAGATTTAAAAATCTTTCTACTGAATGTAAGTAGGTACTGATAATACATTTTCTGACACGGTTAGGTACTAATTCATTGGTTTGGGTTGAATAAAATCAGAGAATAGAAGTTCATGTAAACTTAGGGTATACCTAAATCAGGCGATCAGCGTAGGCAATTTTACCAATTTTTTTTCTAATTACCTACCTACGCAATGGTGACACGTAGGTACTACTTACATCTATTGATTGAATCATATTTAATTTATGTGAAACCATCAAGATAAGTGAATACACAGACAAACCACATTGATTTTTCATAACAATTGCACATTTTATTATTATTAGCACACGTCAAAGTGCGTCGAGATAAATTGGTCTTGCCATCTAAGAAGTTTACCAAGAAAAAGGGGAAATAAAACATAGGGCAGTATTTTAGTAGTAAGTTGTAGGATGTTCTGATATTTAAAACGATGAATGATATAGGTACACCAGTGGTGGCTCTGACTTACAAGTCAGAGCCACCACTGCTGTACATCATTCATTTATGGTTGTAGCTAAGTAAGTAGTAAGCACCATTCAGGTTTAGAATTGGTGACTGGGGCTACTACTGAGAACCATTCATACGAGTGCCATCCGTGAAAGAGTTTTTATTTAAAAGTGAAGTGTTTTTGTGTTTTATTGACGGTAAGTGTTATTTTTATGTACAAAGGATGCTTTTCTGCTTGAAGGTGATACAGAGTTATATTATAATAGTAATAACCCTTAAAACTTAAAAAAGTGTAAGATTTAGAAGAGGAAATACAAAATCAAACGTTAGCAACACTCGTTGATTGTCATCACATCACATACCTACCTACTCTAAATTTCAAATATTTCCCCCTAATAGGGACGTCAATTCTCTCTAAAAAATGGCTGTATGGTCTCAGCTCACTTTGCCTGTCCCAGAGGGACGAAAGGAACCAAAAAAAAACTCTCCGAAAAAGATCCGTTACTGAATTGATTCGAAAGAAATATGAAAAATCGATTCACAAATAAAGAAATAATTTTCCAAAAATCAATCATTTGTTTTCGATGAAATTCGCAATGTAGGGGTTTACGGGGTGTACGTTACCCTAGCAAGAAAGTGTCTCCTATAGTTATATGAGTGGAACGTATAGTTGGTGCCTAATCTGCTGTAAATGTGCCCCTACATAAAAAATTGGTGCCCCTTGTCGTTTTGAAAAAAAAAACGAAAAATCGATTCCTGCTAGGGTAACGTACACGTTTACGAGGGCGAAAAAACGATCGATGAGCGAAAAGAATTTAACTAGTCTCATATTGGAAAAAAACCGTATTTTTACGCAAAAGGATTTGCACTGGATATGGTTCGTAATTTTCCCGCCACCACAATTCTTAACAATTCAAAAAAACAAAATACTGATGTTCTAGGGTGAAATATCGATTCCCTGTATCGATTCAGTACTAGATATCGATTTGAAAAAACGTTTTTATTTGTTCCAAAAAATCGATTCTTTGCTCAATCGATCTCAGATTGACATCTCTATTTGGTCTGTTCTCATGTTCTGTCAGTTGTTTTGCAAATTTTCACACACAGCTTGACAGCTTGATTGATGGTGACAAATGGTGGTGTTATTTCTGACTAATACAAATTTCTTGAAGCATTTCATAATTACGATACTTTTGCTGTTGTGTTTAATTATTATTTTTGATTACAGATTGAATTGCAACTCTGCCTAAGATGAATCCGACTAATAAACTTGCCTATATACGACATATGTATTCAGGGCCGCGAAAATCACGGAAAAAAGTGCAAGCAACATTGAAAAGATATCATGGAAATTCTTCTAATGATTTTTAGTGAGTCATCAGCCATCAGGTCTATTTATTGATGAAGACTTTGGATTCTTAGCAGCTAGCCCTGATGGTAAGATTATTCAATAATAAAAATATACAAATAACTAGCTTTTGCCTGTGGTTCCTCCCCCATGGATCTTGTGTGTCGCGTGGATTTTTTAATTTGGTTCAGTGGCGTAGGCCTAAAAACTGTTCTTTTTTACAGGTATTATAGAAGCAGAAAATACTATTGTAGAAATAAAATGTTTTCTCTCCTTGAAAAGGAAATCTCAAAATATTAGAGAAGCATCAGAAAATAGAAATTTTCCTATTCATTTGGAAAACGATGTTTTAGTTATGAACAAAAAGCATAATTATTATTATCAAGTAAGTAACAAAGATCATTATTTCTTGGTTCATGTATGTATAAATATAATGTATTTCTTGGATTGTTTCTCAGCTATTATTATTTTGATTCTAGGTCCAGGGTCAATTGCAAATTACCAAAATGAGTAAATGTTACTTCATTTGCTTTATATCTGTCACCCAACCATTGACTGTCATAGAAGTTAACCGGGATGAGGAATTTATCAACGCTATGATGCCAAAGTTGGTAACATTTTTCAAAACATGTGTACTGCCGGAAATTATTTTGAGACGAGTTGAGAAAAATGCTAATGTCTAGACATCAAGGAATTAAAAGGTATGAAAATATAAGTCTTACTCATTTCGTAACTTAATCCTCAGGTTTCTGAGGTGTGGGTTCAGTAAGAATAGTCTAACAAAACTGTGTAAATTCATTTGTTGCAGCGAAAACTATGTCTCCCAGCAATTGATTCAGATCGCACGGAAATGATATAAATGGAAGTAAAAAGTGACAAGCAGAAGATTGATACTGCGCGGCGACGGCGGCGCAGCAAAAAGTAGCGTGTAGAAGAGAAGATATTTTATTATAGTATTTTTTATGTATCTTTGTATGGTGGTACGAGTCGATGGTTCGAATCCAAGCAGACACTTTGCTTTGTGTAAATTATTTCATCACCACTGTTCAGAGGAGGCCTGAGTCTCAGCAGTGGGAACATTATAGACTAATTATTATGCTATTTTTTTACGTAGCGATGTATAGTTTATGTTATTTGTTAGTTTATAAGATTTTTCTGTGTACATATGTTTCACTCATGTATTTAGGTACCAGCCAAACAATTCAATTGTAAAAGAATATTTATTGTTCAAAGTTGTATAATAAGTGGGTATTCTTGAAACATAAATGTTATGGTTAGCTAGCAACCACTTTTGTGTTGTGTAAGATACTTACACTTACGTGTGATGTTACATAAATTGTTATCTACGTACATAATTCTTTCTAATACTAAATTCAGAATCATAATTGTAAATATCAAAATATTATAAAAAGGATGTTATCTTTGTGTGGTGGTACGAGTCGATGGTTCGAATCAAACCAGAAAATATTTAGGTAAATGCAGTGAGAGTAAATAAAACGATATTTGTATGAAAATATTAACCATATATAAAGATTATTAATTTATAGTAAGATACAATAAAACGCTTTACAATTGAATACATAATCTTTTATTTATTTAGTACAGGTCACAATTTATTTACACGTTAGGTACTATTTAGGTTCAGTCACATTACAACAACCTATTTATGTACAATATACCTTTATTACCCAAAATAATTTATCTGAATAATTTGATAAGGTGAAAAGGTATCTGATATCGAGCCTAGAAACAAAAGTATGCATAGGTAACCCAATAATTATATTATTAAGAAATAGATTGGAACATAACAATCCTCTAGTAATTTAAAGTATGCTTAATTAGTAAATTAATATTTGTTTTCAGTTTTTGCTATACTGTAAGGATATTCATCATATAAATAATTTGGTCCTCTTTCTTTAAAATTAACACCATCTGGACATTTTAATTTCCAACCATGTTTGAATAAAACGACATCTAGTGGAGTCGGAAGTTACTACTATTTACTTTGCATGTGTGTGTAAAGAGTAAATTCATGCGGCTAAATCATTATTATGTTCTAATCTTTGTATGATACCAGTTAACAAGCACAGTGATGATCTAAAAAAATCAAGTTAATGCCCTAGGTTTCGCTAAGAATAAAGTTGTTTATTAAAAATGTCTATGTTAAGTGTAAAAATTGAAAATGTTCGAAATTGTGGATGTGTCGCCATCTAGCGACAAAATGGCAGTGAGATCATCTATGCTTCCACCTTAAGATTTAGAACCAGTGACGCAAAGAAATAAATCCATTAATGACCTTACACAGCTTTTAATATTTTTGAGATTTTTCGCCACTGGATCTTTCCAGAAAGTATTGGGTGATTTAATAAACATAAATAAATCAACAGTTTGTCGGAAACAGGTTGGGTCGGGTTATTTGTCAGTTTGTTTATCCAAAAAGTATCCCGTGAACTAGCAAAATTAAGCCACCTCTATATTAAAATGCCAGACCGGACGGAACTACGTAGAAATTGATGGATATCCACGTGTGGCAGGAGCTCTAGACTGCATACATGTTAAAATTAATATAACATAAAAAGGGGGATGCGCTAAGGTAGCCCACGAAATTCAAATCTTATTACCTTTTTTGTAATTTGCAGGTCAGTAACACATTGTATGTTGATCTAATTATGATTCGCGACCATAACCAATATGGCTTTACAGAATTATAATCATTAGAATATGAATCAGAAGTATAAAATTTGCAAAAAACGTTGGTAAATTTGAATTTCGCGGGCTACCTTAGCGTATACACCTTAAACCAGATTATTTAAACTAGACTAAACCACAGAGTACACTGAATACACATAAATCAACTACATTTACTATATTTTATGCTAAAATTGTGGTGTACGGATAATATCAGAACGCAAATGTTCACTCTTTTCGTTCAATATGGTAATTTGTTCCTGGCAATATTGTTTAAAGTCTTCTTTAACTAAAGTGACATTAAAAATGTCTAATGCCATCTAAAATTTGTTTGTGCAACTTCATTAAAGTAATGAATTCATTAGCGATAATGCTGCTTTATGTAATGAAGGGTTAATGGTGAGCTTTCTGCAACTGAGTGTTACTGTGATAAGTACTTATATAAGGTGCTTGAACAATGTGCCAGAACATGTATTATCTAACAAGACTGCTTGTTGAAATAAAACATGGAATTTTTGTTTTACATAATGAAGAGACTTGTTTCAGTCCAAATAATTTAAGTAAAACATATATAAGAGGCAGGCAGATTTTGCCTTGCTTTTCAGCAATGTGCTAACCCACGGATGTACATGGTCCTCACATGATCTGACTAAGATTATGTCTGGACTTTAAAAGAGACTTTGACCCTGAGTTTGTTTCACCATTTATTCTCAGGGGTACTTAGTCAGATAGGAAATGTTGACTACATCTAGCTTATTTTTTAATTTTTAATATGACACATAAAAGTGATTCTGATCAGAATAAACGATTTCATTTCATTTCCAGCAGGAAACTAGTGTTTCTTGCTGTGTTTTTGTTATTTGCTAGTGCAAATAACAAAAGTAATAATAATAATACAAAATCTACCTATACAAATAAACCCACTTAATTCAATAAATATTGGATAAATTACCACCAATTATTACCAATTTTATTTACTTATCCAACTTCTTAGAATCCTGTTCATTACTGTCCAGACATCAAACTGCCATAAAAAAAAACTAAAAATATGTCTACATGCGCACTTGATACAGTCAACTGCATGTTAGACATAACACTTGAAGACTTGAACATCGAAAACCGCCCTTATCCATACCTACTAATATTATAGAGGTAAAATTTGTGAGTTTGTATGTAGGGGGTAATCTTCGGAAATATTGATCCGATTCCAAAAAAAAAAAATCACGAATGAAGCTACAGTACCTATATCTGAGTGTCGTAGGATATATTTTATACTAAAACAAAAAAAAAACACGTGGACGAAGTGTCTGGTAGAAGCACAGATTAAGTAGTACTGGTAGAAGTTAGTTTAATTATAATTTATAAGACGCTGTCAATGTTTTTTTTTTTTTTCCTTTGGCATTTGAGCCGGTGTCGACTATTCTGCCAGCGTCACGTTGAGACGGCAGCGCAGAGTGGCGGGCCGTCGAACTTTGTAGATACTTTGTGGTAGTATGTTAGTACTGCAAGGACGTAAACAGGAGTTAGTAAAAACATGTATTCTAATTTACTTACAGAGTTATCTAAAATAGGGTTTTATGCAACACAAAAATATACATAAAATACATAGTTATTTTACGCACCAATCAGAATTTTAAATTATTTTCATTTAGAAATGGGGCTAAAATTTGTATGATTATGTTAAACTGGTACCTTAATATGTACAGTCGCCAGCATATCAGGTTTATACCAAACTGTCAAATTTCTCCAAATGATTTGAAACCATAAAATGTTGATGGTCAAAATCGAATGAGAAAATTTGATAGTTTGTGGTAACTTGATGTGCTGGCGACTGTACGTGCGGCTGACTGATGATATCATCTGTTGTCAAAATTTCCGCAGATTCATGCTCAGTTATGTGACTTTGAGTATCGCACACGAAATTACTTAATAAGTCATTTCGTGTAACTCTTGAGATTTTTATACTTAAGAAGCAGATATAAGCCAGTGACCTCGAGTGGTTAGCTTGCGTGTTCTGAGGGCCTAAAATGGACGCTTTGGCCTCAAATTATAGAAAAGAAGCAGATAGACCGCGCGGAACAATAAAGTGAGGCCCGTTTGTAGACATGTGTGCGTTACAGCCACGTGACAGCACTATAAGAACAGGTGCCTCTATGTGTGTGTACGGTTGCCAGGAGAATGAAAAAATTTGCCATAATATTTCATTACATGAAAAAAAAAAAGTTTTTTTTTTTTTGTTAAATCAGTTATTTTTATTAACAGTATACGTCAAATTAACAATACCCATATGAACGATACATTTGCGATATATTTTTATTTTGACACACCAACATTTTATTGTTTTTGGTAGCTATATTTACTTTATGGTGACGTCATACGATAACCCATGATATAGCAAATCTACTGATGTAATAAGTATTATAGAATCCATTAACTAGTTACACTTACGAAGACACATACATACTTATTTATTTATAAACATACTAACCAGAAAAGGCGATAAATAAAACACTAATAGCGACATAAATATTTTTGTAAATCGATACTCCTGTATCCTATACTTATTTCCTAACTTAGGGGTAAATGTTTCAATATAAACTAGCAACACCGAATGATTTTTGTTAAGGTTTTGTGTTTCAAGATGTCACTAACAATAAACACATAAAATAAATCCAAATAGACAAATAATCAATATTTTACTTATGAAAGATACTCCATCTTATTTCTTTTGTTTTTGGGAACAGTTTTTACAATGTTTAAAAATACAAGACGGCATCATTCTGAAATGATCTGTTAGAGCCCGTGACGTACTAACGATGCGACGCTTCGTGCTGTACTGAATCGAGAGTGTATTCGCTTTTGAATTTGTATTTGCTTTGTTGGCCGCACTCTCGGTGTTCCGCGCGGTCTATCTGCTTCTTTTCTATAATCTGAGGCTTTGGCAGAATCATAATATGATCTGCGTACAATTCATACATCCCGCAATTCATCTGTTTGACAGCTGCTATTTGACATTAGACTTCGTTAAAGTAATTCTTAATTTGTGGACCATTTTACAAAACTCCATACAAAACTGTTAAACAGATGAATTGCGGGTTATGAATTGTACGCAGATCATATTATAATTTTCTGCCAAAGCGTCCATTTTAGGGGCCCTGTACTGAGCTCACGCAACGCGTCGTACGTTCAGCCAGTAATAGGACTCGCCCATCAAGGAGCGCTGTCCCCAATTTGACGCATTATTAATTTATTATACACAAAACAAAAAATATTTTAATAAAACGCGTATACTAAACGATCAATAATTAAATTATCTTTAAATTGGTGAAGGTTTTAGAAGAATACGCTTGGTAGATTTTGCGCCATTCTCAGTTTTTTATCCGCGTTAGACATAACTTTACAAATTAATTTCACTATGTAATATAAACATAATCTAAAATATTCACATATTAAGTTATTGAGAAAATGCTCCAATTTAACATATTTTTTTTTTCAAATCATTAACACTACTCGTTTAGACGTGATCTTCAGTATAAAATCATTAAAAGTCGGTTATCGTCCTCTTAAGTATGTCTTTGCATTCCTAGTTGAGTTGTTTTCGAGACAAAGAAAATAGACAAGTGACCATTTTGTGGTATTGAAAATTAAATTCTATCTACATAAGTTTTAAATACCTGACACATAGGTATTATAGCCATCAGAATTAGCTTAGGATAAGGATAAACAACACAACTCGTACAGGATAGGAATTTTCCTGGACATTGTTAGGTATGTACCTAAAAGGACAAACACATTGTTTAAGTACACAAATTGTAATGTGTAATTAATTATCTTTTTATTTATTTATCTATTATTTCGTATTAGGTACAATAGTAAAGAAAAATTTGCCTCGATATTTATATCCACCTCGCCACTTTTCAATTAAAAACCGGCCAAGTGCGTGTCGGACCACGCACAATGACGGGTTCCGTAGCTAGTTGGGATGAATTTATCCCAAGAACAAACTTAACATTGTAGTTGAAAAACATGATCCCTCATACATTTCAACTGCAAATGTAAGTTTTTACGCACAATATTGAGTGATTTACCATGTTATTTTAAGATCACAGACTTCTTATAAGTTTTCCTGTAATCTATTAACTGTAAAGAACTATTTTCTGTTTTTTTTTTCAAATTTTAGTCCGAGTAGTTTCGGAGATAAGGGGGGGGGGATTGTCATTTTACATCTATTTTCTTTAATAATTTCAAAAGTATTTATTTTAAAATTATAAAAAATATATATATGCGATCCTTAAAACAAGCCCTTTCATTTGATATATCAGGCGGTACAGTAAGCAAAACTTTTTTTTTAATTTTCTATTTTGCCCCCCAAAAGTCACCTCCATATTCAACATTAATTTATTTACGTAACACGTCCGTGTTTGGGTCACAGAATTTCATATGTGTGCCACATTTCAACTTAATCGGTCCAGTAGATTCGGAGCAAATCAGCTGTGACAGACGGACAGATAGACATACGAGTGATCCTATAAGGGTTCCTTTTTTCCTTTTAAGGTACGGAACCCTAAAAATCAATTTATGGAACCTACGTTTAATTTTTGGACGTGGGATGAAAGTAGTGTGACAATGAAGTTGAGCGCTATCCCGGACATTCCTGTTGTCATTAAAATATACTATACACTGAAACATAGATTTATAAACAATGTTTTTTTTTACTGCTTGTCTAACTTTACTAAAACGTATGTACCTATTGTATGCAAAGTAGTCTACCATTGTTGTTACCTACTGCTTACTAAGCCGAAATCGCACCTGGTGGCATCCGCGCAGGGTCTTAATTATTAATGGCAGAAACGTAACCAGTAATTACAATCTTTTTTTTTCGATTAGTACCCACAACATGACTGTATGTTCAAGATTATTATACTTTTGCTATTAGCTAGGTTTTTACATCAAAAGTCATTCCCAGGACTTTAACTTCGCATTTACTGCATTAAGTACTTTTTATCTTACTCTCGAATGATGGGGCCACATTGTCGAGATAAAGCGAACTACACTTCGCGCGTTCTCTCTCACCCACCGCTCGATGTCTCGCTGTACAACAAAGAACACGCGAAGTGTATTTCGCTTTATCGCGACAATGTAGCCGTAGCATGAGGGTATACTAAACTTCGCAACAAAGTTGCATAATAGTCATAATAACTCGCTTATATTTCTCCCAGTAATTTATATAGATCGTTTAACCGTGAAACCGGCACAATACTGTGAGGCACTGCATTTTATTGTGCGGTGCGGGGCCCATTATCGGAGTCTTTTCACCCTCCGTGCTCAGAATGCAAAGCGTGCATTGATACCGTTGCAGACTGTGGATGAATACAATTAACTACACGTGTGAGTGTTATCATAGTATTATGATATTAATGAAGAAGAAAGATTTGTTTGTGTGATATGAGTTTTTCGATTGACAGGTTTTTTATGAAATTACAGTCCAATTAGCGTAGGTTATATAGTTCTAGGAAAACGCGTTTCTGATAACTGGTAACGAATGCTAATCGTGTGAAAATCTGGATCGATAGCATAACGTTCTGCCAGGTATGAAAGAGATCCGATGTGTAAAATATAATTACCAACTCGTGAAGGCTATGTGCAATAACCATTTTAGCCAATAGTGCTGCAGTTAGCTACTGTATCATACTTAAATATTCGCTAACCGCAACGATTTCACAATAACCAATTAATTAATCATTTTACCAATTAAATTGTGTAACTGATAAAATAATTTGCGCATTTGCAATACTCAATCTTCGTTGGAATTGGGAACCAATTTCAAAGATCAGATTAAACCAGTAATTACTTCGGCCACATCATTTAGTGACATAGTTATACCTAGTATAGAAAGAAGAAGAAAGAAAAGAAAGAAAATACGTTTATTTGCGGTAAACATGACGCAACAAAGAACATAAACACAAAAATAAGAAAAGGTTGGGGGAAACATGCGTCACATCCACGCAAAACGGCTATCGCTCAGCATTATACTGCGACCCTATGCAAGACAGAGCCCCAGCGCTGGTTTTCAGCGACAGCCGGCGCCGACGTATGACGTCGTACGGTGCAGCAAACAATTAATAGGATCATAGATAAAGAAAAATAACATAATAATAAAAATAAGTGGTAGAATAAACTAAACAGAAATATTTATAAAAATAGACATACATGCTATGAGAATATCATCCTCCGTTTTTTATTTTATTTTATCATTTTAAATTATCATCAACGTTTTACGCTTTATGTAGTGGCAACGGTATAATCTATACTATTTTAATATAATAAAGCTGAAGAGTTTGTTTGTTTGTTTGAACGCGCTAATCTCTGGAACTACCAGTCGCATTTAAAAATTACTTTTGCATTTGATAGCCCAATTCTTCAGGAAGGTTATAGGCTATTTAACATCACGCTACGACCCTAGGAAGCAGCCAAAAAGAAAAAAAACCGGCATAATGTCGGTGTCGAACTACGCACAATGAAGGGTTCCGTAGTTGGGATGAATTTATCCCAAAAACAAAGTTAACATTGTGGTAGTTGAAAAACATGTTTAAGCTGGTCGACCAGTACTCGTTAACTTGTAAAGCCTACTTAGCTGTGATAGTTGCAGCTGTGATTTACATATAGGCTCGAGTGGTCGGGAGTGGTGTCCTAGCGCATTTGGTATTTAAACATAGTAATCATTCTAATCATTTTATCAAGATAAACTCAGCGAATTGCGCTAAATAATCTTACTACCTTTCCATATATAAAAAATTAAAAAAACGGCTGTTCTGAAGCTATTGATTGATGATTAGATTGAATAAACAATACGAAAAGGGGTAACTTTAGGATTTTTTTTCTATCCAGCAAAGTTAATCTAATCGTATTGTTATAAGCGACTGCATGTCCGCCAGATCCTTAAATAAGATATATCTTTTTTCCAGAATTTTATAGCATTGTTTTTTATGTTTCCCATGGATTCAAAAGACTAGTAAGCGCGGTATCTGTCGGACCATAGCGCCTTAAAGCTTAATAGTACGAAAACAGATCCCTGAATCTATAATGGTGAAACTATAAGGGTTTGGTTGACTACGGAACCCTAAAAAGTGAGAAAGAACGGTAAGCGAAAACAAAGTAATAGCGCGGTCAGGGGATGCGATGTGATGCGGTGGGTCGGGCCTAAATTTCACGTGGATGAAGTCGCGGGCAGAAGTTAGTTACGTATATTTATCAGCCTCTAATCTGTGTATAATCTTTTTAATTGCCACTTCGTGATAGCCGACAGATAGCTATTCTGATTCCGGATCGATAGTGAGATCGCTAACTAAAACGAGTTGAGAGCATTTTCATGTTACTTAACTTGCTTTTTCTCTGTGGGATGCTAAAAGAAAGGAGGCATAAACGATGAGTTTGTTTGCAATACTCATAATGATTATAATTAATATGAGGAAAGGATCAACCTTTGTGCTAGAACCTGTTGAAATCATCCAGCACAAATTTCAAGGCATTAGAGACCAATTTTTGTCCGATTGCGGCGGAGCCCAAAAGGATGGTAATGTTTTTAGTTACGCCTCTGATTTTGCAGCTCCAACTGCACGATAATCTGAGATAAACCACATCAAAAGCTCAACACACACAGAAGGCGGGTGCGGGACGGGCGCAGGTCGGGACGGCAGTACGGCGCGGTGGGCTGAATTCCATGTATTTATATGAATGATACCACAAGAAGCGCGTGCGCGGGTCGGGCGCGGAATGGGTCGGGAGTGGGAGCCGCACACATGTTTCATGTGGTGTCGTTCATACAAATACAGAGAATACAGCCCGCCGTACTGCCGCCCTGGCCCGCGCCCGACCCGCACCCGACCTGGCACACGACCCGCACCAGCTGCCTGTGTGTTTTGCTTAAACGTCTTAAAATGGCGCATTATGATGTTTTGATAGTACTAGGATAACAATGCTAAACGGTTCACACAGTTATTCAGCCCAGAAATTAATGTACCCGACACGTGCGAGATCGCGTGATCGCGTATCGCACATGATAATTACAGCTGTGGAATATTTGTTAAGTAAATTGTTAGCTTAATATTATTATACACTAGCTTTTGCCCGCGACTTTCGTTTGCATGGAAGTCAACTATACCATAAAACATAATTATCTTATGCAATAGTGTAGCTTTCTATCAGTGTTTTTTGTGATCGGATTTGTACTTCTATCGATTACATCTAACAAAAAAAAATTGTTCCGATTAATCGAAAAAGTATAGCTGAAGTTGTGAATAACATGGCATAACTTAATCAGCCTATTGTTCCTACTTACTTAATGTTACGACTTAGGCCTTCACTGTTTGAATATTCTTAATGCTAGTATTCCACCAAGTGGGTTGGAAAACATATTCGAATGTTTATTTCTCGATAAATCATCATCATTCTCCTGCTATCCCTATTTATTTGGGGTCGGCGTAACATGTCTCAATATCATCATCATCATTAATCTGTATTGTCGTCTCTCTGTATTTGTCGATACGTCAATTTAATCAATTGTTTTCCAATAAAATAAATGCGGTACTTTTTTCAGCGCGCTGTAAAATACAAAATAAAAACCTATTTTCTAAACCGGTGCAAACTTTTCCGATCACCAAGAATCGTGGATGTTTTTGTTTTCACCGCGAAATAGGATATCGAATAACCAAGCTGTCCTGCCTTTGAATTGCGAAGTCTGGCAAGACAATCAAAGCTTGGCGCGAAAAACTTATCCACTTTTTTGCCAACTACAAAACGGTTATTAGATATTTGGAAATAAAAATGTTTTAGATCTTACGCCGCTACTGCGCTTTATAAAAATAAGTGAAAAAGGTAGAGGAGTGGCGACCCCAGATAATAGGACAAGGCTAAGGAACGAATGACTTAATTCAATTCTGGTCCTACTTAACGTGATATTCCGAGATTATCCTTGAATTATCGGACTTATGGTTACTCTAGTTTAGTCCCTAGTCTTTGTTTACTTCTTCATTAATATCAACTTCTGTCAGCTTTTTTATTATTATTAGAGCTGACACAAAGAAAAATTGTTAGTAATATTAAAAATAATTTATTTTAATTCATAATTTCTCATCTACTTGATAAAACAGAATCATAGTTAATCTTAATTCCTGAACTATCCACCTTTGGAGATCATAATTTTAATTATTTATTAGATAGCAATAGATGATAATTAATTAGTCACGTGTTTTTCATGTGTTCTAAGATCTAAGTATAAGCACATAGCACAATATTATAAAACTTTTAATAAAATAAAAATGCAAAATAGTTTTCTTCTACTTGTCTATAAATCAACGAAGATTACGCTCGGTAGTTATTGTGGACTGGCTGTTGTTTATCCTCCACAATCCTTAGGAAAATTTAATAGGGCTTTGTGAGCATATGTGATAAAGTCGCTTTTCGACCCTCCATGGAACGCCTGGAGAAGTGGGTTATTCTATTCATAGTACTATGAATCACTGAAGATCCTGCTTTGTAATTCATGTTCGAATTACTTCCATCTCACATAATATTTTAGGATCGCTCCCTACGCCATGCGACTTTACATAATTGGCGATATGTGGGTGTAATAAGTACGCCTCAGCCCTTGTCAGACTTGGGGACAACAGGCTTGATGTAACGTTACCTATTTTACGAGAACTCCAATCTGCTTGTCAATAGTTACAGAGCGGAGGACCATTTACCTTCTCAATATTTAATAAGAATCATTTCGTCTCAAAGGGCGGAGCTACGCAACAAAATAAAACAATCTCTACACACAATACGATAAAGTTTAATCTCAATCGTACCTCCAAAATACTCATTTTGGAGGTACGTTTGAGATTCAACTTTTTCAGGTTTCTCTTGCCATGACCGATTGTTTAAGTTCGTATTATAATTAGGTTTGTTATAAATAGTTTTTCGACTCTATTTCCTAAATGTTAAGGTAGGCGTTTGATTGATAACAAAGTATTTCAGTCACGCTACGGTCGATGATCTAAATGATTTGTTTGGCTGTGGTTTCGAACATGGAAATCGTGAGTCATGCTTATTGTTTTCTGGGGCGAATGCTTTCATTGAAGGAAGTATTTTGAAGTCTGAAATGAAATGAAATCGTTTATTCTGTAAATAGGATATTAGAATCACTTTTACACGTCATATAAAAATATAAAAAATCTAGATGTAGCCGACATTTCCTATCTGACTACCCCTGAGAAGAAATGGCGAAACAAACTCAGGGGTCAAAGTCTCTTTTAAAGTCCAGACATAATCTTGGTCATATCATGTGAGGACCATGTAGATCCGTGTCTGAAATGGTCTTTTGAGGAAAGAACCACACAAATTTGAGTGGACCTGTCCAATCAGTGCAAGCATTTGTCAGTACTCGTGCAGCTCAACTCAAGACTTAAGGAGCTCAACGACTCAACGAACAATACCAAAGAAAGGACATTTGGGTAGGCCGCATAAAGCGCTCAAAATGCCAGACCATCATTAAAACTAACTGAGAAAAAGAATTAAAAAGGAAAATATTTAAAGAAAAAGAAAAAAAATTACCCACATAGTGCTCACATTCACAATAAATTAAAGCAGTAAATATAATACTTTTCAAAGTAAACATTCATGTAATATTGTATATAATAATCTGCAATATCAATATGTGTATAAAATCATGCATAATAATTAAAAAGTCAAGTTTTCCGGTTTTATCACAAGGCTAGCAGAGCGAGCAGCACAATCCCAAGCTTTTTTGTCTTTTATATAATCAGAAATTTTATAGTACCCTTTTTTACAAAGTTTGATTTTAATACAGATTTTAAATCGTTTAATGGGTAAGTTTCGAATGTCAGTGGGAAGTTTGTTGTAAAAGCGTATACATTGACCCATGAACGAGTTGCCTACTCTGTGGAGGCGAGTGCGATGTACAGCAGGATTGTGTTTATTTCTGGTATTTAAACTATGAATATCGGACCTTTTCTTAAGATTTGATTTATTTTTGTGTACATACAATAGATTTTCAAATATATATTGAGAGGCTACAGTCAGAATATCTATTTCTTTGAATATTTCACGAAATGAATCTAGATTATATAATAATGGACCTAGATTGTAAATGGCTCGAACAGCCCTTTTCTGTAAAACAAATATATTATCACAGGTTCCCCAGTGAAGAATCCCATATGACATAAAACTATAAAAATAACTAAAATAAACAATTCTGGCAGTATCTACATCAATTATCTGTCGAATTTTTTTAACGGTCTGGGCGGCCGAAGTAAGTCTTCCTGACAATTTTTCTACGTGTGGGCCCCATTGTAATTTACCGTCAATAGTTTTCCAAGAAAAACTGTCGACTCAACAGGGTCCAACTTTATTCCATTAAGTTGAACATTGGTAGATAGCTGCCTGACATTTGGCATTGAAAATTTAATAAGTTTAGTCTTTTTCTCGTTCAGGAGAAGATTATTTACATTAAACCAATGGACAACTTTAGAGAGTGCATCGTTAACATGTTCAAAAATACTGTCACACGTCTGCACTGCAGTGCTCAAAATGTCTGTCTATAAATTTTAAGCCCCCATCATAGCATTTTACAGCAGCGTAACTCTTTGTTGCTGAAAACCATGTTGCTATGGTGCTGCTACCATTTTGATTTGCTTGTGTTACCGCAGACTGTGTGTGCATGAAAGTTTGATGTGATTTAGTTCCTGCAGCATTTGAAATATCTATCGAGAAGGTTGTGAAACTGATTCCCGTTGCTTTAACAGTTTCTGACATCTTTTAGACGAAACCCGAATAAAGACCACTTGGTCTGAATATGCAAATATTGATCAATGTGTCTATTTAGGTACTACTAGACGGTACCCAGTAACAAAGCATCTCAGTTCTTCATTGTGTTCTAAGTGCTATGAAACGGTGCTTATGGTAAAGAACCCTCTTCTTGCTTCCTTTGTATCCGAACTAGCTAATTGGTTGACAGTATTGTTCAGTACTAATACCACTGTAGACCCTGTCTTCATTACTGTAATAGAATAGAATTCGGCCATATCATTGCCAAGGGTTTCTTCTACCATGTGATGTCGGTACGAGCTGTAAGACAATAGGCCATGGTGTCGCGGTACATGTATTAACCAGTCAGTCTAGAGTTAACCTCTCATCATCATCCAAAACCGTTTTCACCCAATGCTAAGCATAGGCTTCTCTTTGTCTGAGCCAATCTCAACGGCCGGCAGCGACAAGTCTACTCCTGAGATTAGGGTACGGCGCGGCTTCTCCCAAGCGGCACACTCTGCTAGGGTATGCCGCGCCGTGTCCTCCCGGCAATATCTCCGAGCTCCTGTGCCATCCTCATGCAAGGTCTACCCGCGATGGCAACAATGTCATCCGCTCATCTGATCGCCGAAAGGCCGATACTTCTACTTCCATGCTTTGGACGCCACTTGGTCATAGCCTAAGTCACAAAGCACGAAATCACTACGCAGGCAGCGTCTGGAGACGGCAATACTAATAAACTTCGCAGCGCGTAAAGCGCACAACTTCTGTCATCTTCACCATTCAAAGCCGTCGGTTTCTGTACGTCATAAGTGCGAGTTAACGGTGACACGCTTCAACACTTGGTGTGTATAGAAAGTGTTGACAGTGCCGTCTCTAGCAGCGGCCGCCGAGGCGTCTTCATGGTCTGTGATCTAACTACAGTTGTTACTGCGAGAAACTGGTCGGCCGTGGCTTGCCCATTAGTAAAACGACCAATCCTCAGGGATATGTCAATAATTTTACATGAAGACTAGCTGCGCCCCGCGGTTTCACCCGCGTCAGTCTCGATCCCGTGGGAAAGCCACCCTTAACACTTAGGGGTATAAAAAATAGATAGTAGCCAAGAATTTTATTTATAAGATTCTCGTGTCACAATGTTAGTTACCATACTCCTCCGAAACGGCTTGACCGATTTTGATGAAATTTTGTATGCATTTTCAGTAGGTCTGAGAATCGGCTACTATCTATTTTTTATACCCCTAAGATCGAGACTTACGCGGGTGAAGCCGCGGGGCGCAGCTAGTTTTATATATAAGAAGATAATTATTATCGTATCAATTACCTACTTATAAAATTCGTGCAGCGTACCTGATTACAATTAAAATCTGTTCGTTAACTTAATTGAGTACACACTCACCCAAAGCATCTCGGCATCACTTAGGATAGGTCTCTTAAGTTCTGGAAAAACTGCGAAAATGTTAAACAGAAAGTGCACACCAGAAACAACTTACTCCGTCGCCTAACATCTACTAAAGTCAACGCCATGAGACGAGATAAATTTGGGATTTAAAACTTTAACTGAAATTGCGTATGGTTCAGTTTCCATTGCAACTAAAATTATTTTATGACGTTTAGCGATAATTTCTTCATTCATAAATCAACTTAGATATCTTGAGTTTAAAGTTGATAGTTGTATAATTTGCAATTTTATGTATTTATAGCTTCTCATGACGGTTACTTTAGATGGTGGACATCTCCTCAAGTCCTGCTGGAACTGCACTTTGTTTCTGCGCTGGTGAATATGCTTGCTCAGTATGGAGCCGATCTGCCACGCCTAGTACTCGTAAGTGGATACCGCTTCTCAATGACACATGCCGATTATTATCCACGTTGCGAATGAGTTTATTTCGTAATTTCTTCTCAGGGGTAGTCACTAGTCAGATAAGAAATGTCGACTGCATCTAGCTTATTTTTTTTAATATGACGTGTAAAAGAGATTCCGATATCCTATTTACAGAATAAACGATTTCATTTCAATGCTGTATCCACTGCCTGGCATGGCGCCTCCAGAAATTCGCAGGACAGACGCTACAGGATGACCCACATCATCCAATGCACAACTTTAACCCAGTGCCACAGAGGCTTAATTTCTTAGATGCGTGAATCTAGCCTAGCCGATGGCAATCCTTCCACAGGAAGATGCAATCTTTGGTAAGAACTGCTTAAACCTGATTCTTTGTTGATTTCTTTATTGAACAACCAGAGAGCCTCCCATCCGGGCACAAATTACCGTGCCCAACTTGTAAAAGACTTCGTACCCTGCAAGTAGGCCGCAGCAAGGACCACCTCCACAAGTGGAAGTTCATGGACGGCTCAGATCTCCGGTGTATGCGGCGTCTCTGCACAGACAATGACTGACCTCCCATTTTGCACCGCATGCTCACTGTCATTTGCACACGTGAGGTCCTAATGGCTGCGTCAGCGAACGGTATTCGCGTTGCTGAATTTTGGCCCAAACAAATTTAAAAACCTATACAGAGTGTGTTAAAGTAACTGCGTGCCATAGCTTAAGGGTAGGTTCAGTATGGAAAAGGAACCCAGGAAAAAAAAATGAAAACACAAAAAATATTGCAAGATCAACCTAATTGACTACCTACTAACTTAAAACAGCAATCGTTTAGAATTAAAATTATTTTATTTGACGGTCCTAAACCCGTTAAAGTACGAAGAGACTTAATTAAATTTATTTTTTATGTTCAATTAAATTTATTGGTTTTTTTTTTGTTCCAGGGTTCCTTTATCGATACTGAACATACCCCTAAGCTATGGCACGCAGTTACTTTAACACCCTGTATACATATTATATTTTTCGTGTTATTTTTGCCATAGATACGCTAAGAACAGAAGAATTGAGTAAATTAATTCAACCGTGGTTAATGCAGTTGAAGAAACTGCATTAACCACGGTTGAATTAATTAATTTTTATACCTCTGCCTTACCCGCGAAAATGTATGTTTCTGATTCAATATATGGTTTGGAACAGGCATCGAACCTGCGACCTTGGGTCTATGGGACATAAAAAGAAATATTGTCTCAAGTGCACTTGCGGTGACTTTCAGCTGAAGGTTATTATTTTAAATCATTGTTTTTTAGGATATGTCATATTAATCTGATAAGTTTGATCTTGAATAAACTAAGGAAGAAAGTCTGTCTCTGTTTTTTGAGTTCAGACTGTTTTTGTCGTGAGAGTTCGTAGACGTCTTTAACCTAGTTGTTTTCAGTTCTATTGACCCCTTGTTATTGTTATTCATCGTACCTTGAATATTTTCTAAGTAGGACGTCCATTTACATGGAAAAAGTTTTGTTGCCCTGTGGCATAAAACTTTAATTAATTATATAATTCGGCATTCAGCGTAGGCGTGGGTCGAATGTAAGTTAGGCTTATATCCTACGGTAATGTAAATTAATGTCAGATGCGACGACACCCTTAAGATCATTTAATTTATGGGGAGAAAACCAGGGAACACTTTGTTACTTGGATTTCTCCTGTACAAGAGAGTGGTTCGATTTTAAAAAGTATCCATGGAGTTTTTTGCCCGTTCTTCTCCATGGAACCGCTTCGGAATGGGCAAATCGCTTCATTATTCTGACTGACCGACTCATTGAAAATTCAAAAGTGCCGGCCGGCAAATGGTTTAATTAAAATAAATGTTTTGAGTTTCAGGTCACCCAAATGTCACACGAATGTAGGCATGCGTATCTACATTGCATAAAAAGACGGGTCCTCTGAGACTTCTGAAGTCCTGAGAGATATTTGTCAAAACGGTATGCGAGTGGGACCTTTTGAAACTTTGAATGAAATGGAAGCCACCACCGACACCGCTGATGCGATCATTTTGTAAATATTTGATTAAATGAACGGCACAGAGGTCGTAGAGGTCTGTAATGTGGGCCTGAATATTAACCTACTCAGATTTAGAAGAGTTTCTTCAAATCTTTCACATTTGATTATTCTTGAAGCAGTCTTCTAAGTTATCATCACATGTGAATTCCTCCAAGATATAGACAGAGATGTAGAACACCCACATTTTGCCAGTTAGGTTTTAACTTTAACCCCCATGAGATCAGGGACCATTTTGGTTACCCATAGAACGGGTTTTCGATAGGGTTTTTCTAAGCGGTTAAACAAAAACCCATACGATATGGGTAACCCTTATGAACGGCTTAAATTAAATTTTGGTAACCCGTTGAAAGGGTTTTCGATAAAAATCCATACGGTGTGGGTAACCCTTTTGAACGGCTTAGTTTAAGCCATTCAAAATTACCCACACCGTATGGGTTTTTGATTAACTGGTTAGAAAAACCCTATCGAAAACCATTTCCATTGAAAGGGTTTCCGATAGGGTTTTTCTAAAATGGTAACCAAAATGGTCCCCGGGTTGAATAGAGATACAATTGGTCATGCTACGCGTGCTGGGCAGATATCGAAATAACATATACTCGTATTATGATATTTTCATGTTACTGGGTTTCAAGTAGGTATAGAACCCATTGAATGGGTTATCATGTCACCCTTTCACTGGTTTTCAAGTATAAAACCCATTCAATGGGTTACATCATGATAAAGGTAACCCATTCAATGGGTTACCCCTTCGAAAGGCTTAACCCTTAACCGGGGTTGTACGGTCCCTGCATGAGATACGAGCCTATCTATATTGTGGTCGGCTTCCAGTCTAACCGGGTGTAGCTGAATGCCAATACTTTACATTATTGCCAGTCTTCTAGTAATCTATAGTAATATATAATTGCATATGTAGTACAATGGAGCTACCATTTACCGGGTAATATTTCTTTCATTGACTTGAATGTGCCCTGGCGGCTCGCTGATGGTGGCGTGTGTGTTGGATCATTTAGCTCCCTTCAAAATGGTTGAGCTGAATGATGCTGATCCATGCGTCATGTTCGTGAACGGGCGCTGTCAGTTGGGATTGGGACTGGTCATCTCACAGCTGCCACGGCTTATTTTTAATTATTTTAGTTTTGAATTGTTTTTTTTTTAATATTTTTATCACGGACGCTTCTGACGTTTTGCATCGTTCTCACATGTATAATTTCAATATGAATGATGTAACCAATACTTTGTATCAATATTTTAATTTAAAAGAGTGTCCGTGGAGGTTCTTGCCCGTTCTTCTCCATAGGAACCTACTATTTGGAATGGGCAACTAGCTTCATTTTGTAACTGACCGACTTCTTGACAATTCAAAAGTGCCTGTAAATGGTTTAATTGAAATAAATGCTTTGAGTTTGAGTTTGAATCCGCCATAATATTTTTAACGTATGCATAGTTACGCCTGCGTGTCGATTAGGTGAGAGCTATCTTGTCAGTGGCATTTAGCCCGTGACGGCACATAAATTAGTGCGTGTCATGATTATCAGTCGTTGGCAGGAAGTTAGTTAATAACTCATTAGCTAAGCGTTTACTTGTTAAGCCGCTTTGACAGACAAGTCGACGATGAAAAAAAATATGGAATGTTGCTCGTTTTCTGGTTCTAATTAAAAGTACTTATCATTAGACATGATGATAAGTAGGTACGTTTTAAGTAAGTAGTGTGCCCGGTGTGGTGTCGGAAGTAAAGAATAGCACCATCCTATTTCTTCCCGCGGGTGTCGTAAAAGGCGACTAAGGGACTTACTAGAGAATGGCAAAAGCGTTCTCTATGTATTTTAGCATCATACTGCGATCGCCAACCCGCCTGCCAAGCGTGGCGAGTATGGCAACCCCTTTGGGGGAAGCCTATGTCCAACAGTGGACGTATTTCGGCTGAAATGATGATGATGAAATAAGTAGTAGCAGAGCTCTCTACTTGAAGGGCATGAGTGCCGGTGAATTGACATGCTCATGTGATATTTCAGCTTTGTTTCTGAGATGGCAACATATCGGCGATGCAACAGTATAGTATACGCCCATCGTTGCCCATAGTCAGCGGTGATCACCTTAACATCAGCATGTCGATTCTGTAAACATCTCACCGTGAATTTTTGCGTGAAGTGAGCTGTCAGTGTCATTCTACTGATGCTAGGGATTGACCAAGGACCTTTACAATCTAATCGAGATTTTATTAATATTTAAAAGCTAATACTATTGATCATTTTATATTATTTTAAAGCTAGTATTTGTGTGTATTAACATTACTATTTAGGGGGATTTTAGAAATTCAGTCAAACTCAATTTAATCTAAAAAAAAAAACAAGAGTTTCTGTTCAAAATCTCGATTATGATTGTTAATGTAATCCTTGGTCCATCCCTAGCATCAGGTGGGATGACACTGACAGTTCAATCCACGCTCACTTCATCTAAGTTTTCACGGTGAGACGGTTACAGAATAGCAATGCAGATGGCCCATCGAATTGTTTACCATTGCCATTCAATAACAGTAAAGAAAAAACATAAATTGATATATTTTTGCTAGTTGCTGACAGGGCAGTGTGACAGGGTCTTATATGGGTTCCAACTGCCAGTGAGTTGCTGGTAGGCTGCCGTTTTACATGCAAAAGAACAGTTAGTAGGTACTGTGTTTAGTAATTAGTTATCAAACAGTATGTAATCAGTGCAAAGCCGTATTATTATCAAATAAGAAATCACCCGTATGAGACCAATTATTCATAAAATGATCGAAACGATTATTTTATTGTTTACTATGGACGCGTCTAGTGTGCACGTCTTTCTACTTTTTTTATTTAACACTTAAAGCACACAAATGTACAGGGGCGGACTTAATGCCATAGGCATTTTCTACCAGTCAACTTTTGGGTGATGCAGAGACAAGCAGTGGAAAATTGTGGAATAAATATTCTTTTAAATATAAGGATATACATACATATACTTACCTATTAATATATTTAAATATAATATTCTAATTACTATCTATTATTTCCCTAAAATTTCAACCTAAATGATGTTACCACTATTTTGTAACAATATGTTGATTTAAAAGAGTGTTGGTGTAGTTTTGTTTCACGTTCTCTCTGACTGACTGACACCTTGACAGTTCAAAACTGCCGGTAATTGGTTTAAGGCTTCTACATACTGGCGCGACTATTCGCGCGACGCGACACTGGTAGTACCATTTCCTTGAATTTTTCATAGAAATTGTTCTACCGGTGTCGCGTCGCGCGACAAGTCGCGCCAGTATGCAGAAGCCTTTAATTAAATGCTTTGAGTTTTAAGTTTGATCAGGATTCAGGACTGAAGGACAAATCAAAGAAAACGTAAAAATAAGGAAGCTACATTAAAACCATCAAAATTAGTAATTAAAGGCGTATCTGTTTATTCTCATATACATAATGTGAGCTTATTGGCATTTTATTTTAACGATATTAACAAGATTAAAGTCATCTGCCCTCAAAACGTTATTGTACTAGTAATACACACGAATGTGTTATCCTAAATACCGGGCGATGACACACAACTCATACAGAAGAGTTTTATTGTAAGTACATAATGTATATATTTAATAATAACAACGATTAGAATCTTGGTCATGTCTTATTTAATTGGAAATGTATGTCTTGGAGATCGTACCAATTTTTGTCTATAAATTTGGTTTGTCCTAACTTATTCACTTTAGGGTGTGTCCTACCGTATCTAGTCTTATTAATATTCATATTTCTAGTGACATCTGGCTAAGGGGCGTATTGCTTTCCACTCGATGCTGTGTAAGGTAGTTCGTGGAATCCATCTACGTGAGGACTGTAACAGTACCGACCGTGACCTTTGTACATTCGTGGGAAAATTCGAAACACGCACCCACCCGCCCGCGCAAGGTAAATGCAGATATAGTTCTGTGTGTTACGACGGATTCTACAAGAATCTGAAATCTCCGGTGAAACGCACCAGAAGTCTAGTAACCCTGCTTTGCTACGCCTATAGCCCACCCTGAGGGAAACACTCCCCATTCTCCAACACCTTTTCCGTGAACATGTAAGTCATGTAAGCACTTCATGCTGCCGTCCATCCCAATTCATAAACAGAAGTAGATCGAGAACTTCTAGGTAATCCAATAATGAAGCTTAATAAGGGTGAAGTCTATTAATCGTACAGTAAATATCGTCGAAAACATCACAATGTGCATGTGTCTAGCACGTATTGTAGATAAAAACCTATCATCATGTTTCCCTAAGTTGCTTTTAATACCTACAATTAATTGGATCTGTGCGGGATGAATCACCATTAATTATGTACTTAGTTAGTTATTAAATGTTCATTCGATTTATACATGCCTCCTAACACGTGTATCGTTACTCATATGTTTTGCTTGCTGTTAAGTCATACATTTAATTTTCTACACGTCCGTATCCTGGCTACGTTTTGATGACCTTTTCAGATTTGGACCTGTGCAATTATGGACGAAGTTATCTTGATCAATAACTACCGGAGCCATATTATGAAGAACGGCACTGTTGCGGTATGTCGTTTAGCTAACGGCAAGTTTCCAAACTGTGACGGAGCTACTAGACCAAAACCAGACGTGCCAGCCTGGCAGTGCATGCTGGATAGTGGATAGACTATAAGAAGGCCTACGACTCGGTGCCACATACATACATGGCTCATGAGGGTGCTGGAGTTGTACAAGATAGATGCAACTCTGCGCACCTTCCTGGTGTCGTGTCTAGGCCAATGGAGTACGGTCCTTCGCTATCTAGGATGTCGACAGATCCAGGGAAATGATGAGCCTGTAAGGATTAAACGGGGAATATTTCAGGGCGACAGTTTGAGTCCACTTTGGTTCTGCTTAACCCTGAATCATCTAAGCACACTACTGGAGGATTAAGGCTGTCGGTTGAGGAGAGGCGGTCAGGTCATATCCTCACATCCTCTACATGTATGACTTGAAAGTCTTTTCCCCCAACAAATTGCGACTGATTGAGCTACTGATGGTAACAGAATCATTCAGTAGCGCCATCAGAATGGAATTTGGTGTGGATAAATGTGCAGTCATGCACGTAAAGCGAGGGGAGATTATGGAACCAAAGGAAGTAAACTCTCGGATTCCATACACCTTAGATCCCTCTCCTCATCGAAAGCTATAAATATGTAGTTGGGTAAGTCGGAACCGCGTAGGCATCAACGTTGCTGACATGAATCAATCGTTAAAGGAGCGCTTCTTTGGTCGCCTAAAGAAGGTTTTCAACTATTCATTAGTCTTCTTTCAGGCGGAAACCAGGTGCGCCTATCAAGTGCGGCATCGTCCAACCTGTGATTGCGTTGGATGACCCGCACCTGATCCAAAAGTCGTTGGGCTGAGACGTTGACGGTTATAATATTTATTATTATAGCCTTTAGCTGTTTAGTATCGCACACCAGGGCAAAGACCTCTTGACCACCATCTGCAATTATGAAAGTAATTAAAGGTCATCCTAATCCAAGAACTTTCGTACGGAAATCCGAACCCCTATTTGTCTCTCAATTCCTAAGCCGAGCTCCAACGCGACCCACTTAGCCACTATTGTTTACCAAGCATATCTAAGTTCGGCTGAGAGCCGTCTGTGCCAGCCGGTGGCCGCTCAAGTGGGAAAGGTCACTGACTATTTAAAAAGCTGACCATATCATGATCTATTAACTATATTTATTCTGAAGAGTGATAAAATATCGGGACAAAATATCTCCATGCTCTCCCGGAAGTGAACCAACAACGCGGCCATTCGAGAGAGGCGTCATCGTTTTCCATTCATTTCGTCAATGAAACACACTTGAATTAAATGCTAATGTGGCACGTCTCCTTATGTATCCACACAAGTTGTATCAACCTTGCAATACTTCCAAACAAAGTTTTGTTCGACTTACCCTTGGAAAGTTTTTCCAACGATGGTTCTGAATTCCGGCCGACTACCAGTATAATTGAGTATCGTTGCATCTTAAAAAGTTTATACATAATACTCGGACACCCTAAAGCTTGAATCAGCTCAAAATCAATTAATATACTTTCACGCTAACCGTCTCATCAGAGATATCGATTGATAAATTGATGCAGAATGACTAATATGAAGAAGAGAAATGAAATGGATTGGATCAGTAGGCATCTATTAAGCTAATTTGGAAAAATATCTCTAGTTCCGTACTAATATTTACTCAAATGTAGACGAAATGAAAAGTCTTTGTTGACACAGTAAAATAGACAGTGTAGATATCAATACACTAGCTGATAACAAGGACGGGCGTCAGCATGCGGAAGAGATGGCCGATGACCTTATTCCAGAATTGCGCGCTCGTTTTGATGATTGTACTGGCATTTTTACTGCATTTTACTGTTCCACTGTCATTGATGAATTCAAAGAAATACTATGTCACATTTTAACCCGACTGGTCTTCCAATTCTACACTAACAATTGCGTGATAGTTGTTGTCACAACTGTCAAGAGCAGCTCCTATTTAGACGGCAAAGGAAATGGTATATCGGACAAAAGAAGACTCAAAGGACCACTTCCAACGAATGTCGCTTCCTTTTTTCTAACTAGTTATAAATAGGTGTCCTGTCATTGACATTGGTCACTGATGTTAAGTCTCTTCTGCAGTTGCTCCGTGCGTGTCATTATCATCATCTCAGCTGGCCACAGGCCACAGCTGCTGGAGTTAGGCCTGTACCATGGATTGCCATCAAGAATAAAAATACTTCGTGAAAATATTCTGTAGCATCTGTTTTGACTGCGTAGGTATTATACAGTATACGGCTTAAAACTTAATTAAATTATCCAGCCGTGTTTCACACACGACCGGCCCTGCCTATTGAATATGGTAAACAATTTCATTCATTTACACATGTTTCCATTAACGTTTCAACACCGTTGCTTAATGTTTATTTCCATTATAATTACTTTCAAAGTAATGTTCACAAAACAGGAAGGAATTTCGCGTTGTCATTAATTAAGACTGCTGAGTGTATTCCTAAAATGCCTTTGACATGGTGGATAGGCATCTTCTAGCTAAGCGTCATATGGCTAGATAGTGTTCATACATTTTGGATAATATTAACTCATGCAATTACTTACTTAGTTAAATTTGTGTATGTCGATGAATTTTTCATAACATATATCAAATAGTATACTCATTTCCATACCCATTTTAAGATTTAAGTTCAAATCGGCATCCTAATTGCGTAACACACTATCAATCACAATCTGAATGATTTTGAAGTACCATAAATACACGGTATACTGCTAACCCTTTGCTTCATATTTTCGAAAAATTAGTCTGCTCTACAACGTAAATATCGCAATGAATGTTGTTAAACTATCAAAATGAAACCCATTGCTACTAATCGTGTGTTACACAATTACCCCGCTGGTCCTAGCCGACCAATATCAGCATTTAATTTTATCATAAGCCTGCTTTCAACTGACTCACTCACAACTACTATAGGAATACCATAGATAAACGATTCGAAAGTAAAACCATAAAAAATCCTAATTTAGCTTTAATTAGTGTGGTCAACCTTCCGGATGGAAACCAGTATTGTAATAAAAACATTTGATATAAATTTCAAATTCATAACAACACAATATTTGCCGGAAATCTGACTGAATAGGAAGTTGATTTCGAATTGTAGCCGTGATAATACAAAATGATCCTAATGTGTGATGCTATTGGAACGCAAATCAATTAAAGTGGTCTTTAGTCAGTATGCAGATCACTGATTCTCTAAATGTTATGTAATAAATATGCATGCCATGAGCGTTCTACGTTAAAGTCCTACCTACATGATAATATGAGTGTATAATCCTTTGCAAATGTTGCTAAACCCAGCTTCCCGGATTGTAGAGGTCGAATAACTGTCGCCTCTTGTAAGGCCAGCGGCTCAGATACCCATCAGAAAAGAAAGAATTGATAATTTGTTAGATTTTAAAACAAAGAAACAAAATCCAGATAATCTTTAGACAAAAATAATAAACAACAAAGACGTTACATATGCTGTGATGTTTCCCAGACCACCGCAAAAGACATTATCGTCAAGCAACCCGTCAAATAACTTTGCGAATATAATCCAGCGCCTGAGAGCGGCTTGCGTTGCGTTTGCGCAGCTCCCAAACAACAGCTAAATATATATGCATTACCTTGATATTGAGATTGTTTTTTCACGTGTTTGTATGTAATGTAATCGTAATGTTTCGAGGTGGTTGGAAGAATATCCTATGGAGCTGGTCAGGTTAACCTTGATGTTTTATCTTGAAATAATTACCTTGCTACCGAAATTAAATAGTGGCGTCTTAAATATAACCTTACAAGTTTTATATACATTATGTTTTGTTGTGGATTGTTTTGGCTCCAAGGACCAGAAAATAAAACCGTATTTGACGCTCTATTTCCTACTAGTGTTTACTTCCGGAACGACGCGATGTACAAACAGTTTAAGAACGGTGCACTCATTGTTGACTGTGACTTACACTATCAACTTTTGGAAAAACAAACATTTAAACGGTCTCGCTCAATATTAAGTCTATTATCTTAGTACGTATCAAGTGAGACACGTGGCCTTACAGTTAAAATTCTTTTCCAAACAAAGTGATCTCTTTTTCCTTGTTCAGTATAGCATTAACAGCGACATACATTGTCTTTCTGATTTCAACTACTATCTTTTCATTGCTACTATGCAACGTAGTTTTAGTTTTAAGATTTCAAGTTTAATGTTTCTTGAAATGGCTAGGTTTACTTTTTAATAGTCCCTTACTGTTGCGAAGCGTCTTCTCAAACCGGACAGGACCGGTTTTGCAAATCGCAATCTGGTTTGCACCGGTATCCCGGCTATGTGAGACGTTTATGGTGTAAGCGATGTCAGGAATGCTGACGGAAATGCTATGAGTTTGTTAGATTTTTGTCACTGTAGACTGAGATAAAGTTACGAAAGAAAGAATACATTTTTACTGGTCCTTTCATAATTTAATTTGATTTATACAACGATATCTTTGTTCGTTTTAAATACTCCCGGCTCCGAGGTATGCAAACGAAGACCTTTCGCAAACTATTAAGTACTAGATTCTCCGTCTTGCTGATACTAAATTCTTGGCAAACTTTCGCTCAAAGTTTCCGAGAAGAAAGGCCATATCTGAAAGTGTAGTTGCGTAGTTATTTCCTTTTTACTTCAACGGGCGCTTCTTCGACTTTGCTTACTTGGGTATCCTACTTAAAACTTTTATTTGGACAACAGTCGTTGTTGAACAGAAGCCCAAGCCTGCTATTTTTATAAATTCAGTCATTCCAACACGATCCCATTGTCATGCCATTGTCATTTTGCTAAAAGTTCGTAATCTGCTAAATTCATAATGGTCGATCATTGGTCGGTCAATGTTCTCGTAATAGAATTGTGTTATTATAATGGCATTGTCATAATGCCATTATTATAAAACCCATTAGTAGAAATATCATTCATTTGTCATTATGTACGAGATTACCAATAAATGCAATTTCTTTGAATGTAGTGTCAGTGGCCGACCATTGGAAAGTCATAATGACGCCATTATAATATTATAGTAGATTACCAAACTTGTCAAAATCAACAATTATGAAATCAATGATCGACCTTTTTTTTTTTTTTTAAACATTGCCCTACACTAGGAATCTCTCCTGTATTGTGGGTGCGTTTACAAACATTTAAATTCACATACACAAACAGCCAGACCCGGAACAACTACTTGTAGGTCATACAAAAATTTGTTCCGTGCGGGAATCGAACCAGCGACACGCAGCGCACGCAGCAGACAATCGCTTAACTAACTGCGCCAACCGTGCCGTCATTCTGACACTATTGTAATAGCAGACTTGTGGCCCAGGTAATTCGTTTTAAATATGAATGTAGATTTTGACTGCCTTGTTGGTCTAGGCGTCGCAAGCGCTACTGCTGCATGAGGTTCTGGATTTTATTCCCAGGTCGACCCAAAGTGTTTTTGAGTTTTTCCATTAGGAATTTTTCAGTGAAAGCCCGGAGTCTGGATTTGTACCCGAAATAGGGTTGGATATATTATGCCCGGTACAGATTGGTGAAATGTAACATAAACATAATCAGCCTATAACGTTCCCACTGCTAGGCTAGGACACAGTCCTCCTCTCTACAAGAGGGAGTGGGCCGTATTGCCCGTATTCCACCACGCAGGCCCAGTGCGGGTTGGTAGATGTCACATGTCTTCGAATTTTTGGTTCTACTTAGGTCATGCTGGTTTCTTCACGATGTTTTCCTTCACCGTTTTGAGAGCAGTGATGATTAAATAATTTACACAAAGTAAAGCGCCTGCCTGGGTTCGAACCTACAGCCTGCAACTCGTAAGTCGCAGCTATTACCACTGGGCCACTACTGCTCTCAACATGAAATATAACACAAATGAGCCTTCCAAACGTATGCAATGCAACATGAAATGTAACACAATAACTATGGGAATTTGTTTCAATGTGTGTTACATTTCATGTTGCGTTTCACTAATCTGTAGAGGCCATTACATGGGACTTAACACATAACTGGCGAAATGTGGGTGTGGTTTTATGTTATGTTATTTTGACTTCGTCGTAGGAGAATCAAAGCTCCTTTCACTAAGATCTTCAGATCAATAACGCTGAGTTCCCTATCATTGCTGATTACATAAAAGTCGCACTTATAGGATGAAAAGCTAATTCGGAGTTTCCTCCAGTTGACTTAATTAAGGCAATTAAAGCCGTTGCTAACTTAAAACTGAAGAAAGCCGCAATATCCTGCGAATTTCTAAACAAAAACATCCTTAGGAAGGAATTTCCAATTAGTTTTGTAATTGTGTGAGTCACTTCTCATCTAAAGTGTTGGGTGAATGTAAAAATATGCTCATATAGATTCATAAAATTTCCTAAAATGTAATTATCCTCTTGAATTTCCATAATATTTGCAAAAGATGACCCTAATTAACTTAAGACATCCTTCTGTAGGAAATTAAGTATGAAAGTCTTGGAAATTGATACTAACGGATGAATAAATATTTCGTGTACGATATTAATCAGAGCTGTTGACTTAAGCACAGGCACGTAGGTACATCATCATCAGGCAATTAATCTCGAGGGACCTGACTACCTGACCTTTCCGAAATTCTATATATAGAATGTAGGCTGATCAAAGTTATTTAAGGGACCGTGCACAAAATCGACTGATTTTGATAAATTTTGTTGTTTGTGAGGAAGGGAAAAATAATTTAACAAAATTATTTGTGATTTGAAAAGTCGAGTTCTTTGTTTTGCATGTGGCTAAGAGGATTTTTCCATTAAATTAAGTATTCATGGAAAGCCACTAATATTTACAACAAGTTTAAAAAAAAATGACGTAAGACTGACGTTTGATCATTTTTTTCTTTTGATTAATCAAATTTTGATTTTGATTAAACGTCAAAATCAAAATTTGATTTTGAACATTAAAGAATATCGTCAACATCATTGAGTAGGTCTACTTGCACCACTTTTTTCAACTTCGATACAGAATATAGTAGAAAAATAAATTTGAATAACCTTATTTTTCGAAAAAAAAAAAACCAGTCTGTAATGCATTTTTTCCTATTATTTTACAAACCATTTCAAGAAATTTAAAAATCACACAACTCTTCAGCTATCCTTGAACAAAAATTAAAAAAAAATATTTTATGATAATACAACATCGTGATTAAGTAAATCAAAAGCGAAATAAACGATATTTTCGAGAGCGTAAAAGTTTGTCGGTAAACTGTATGCGAAGGTTTTAATAAATAGAGTGATAAGAATAGCAGACAGCTGTGCTGCTGGGGAGTTTGTTGCGCCACTTCTTCTTCCCAGCTAAAGCACTAGGAAGTGGTGAAAGGTGGGCGTTTTTGGGGGACTGTCTCATGTAATTTTGACGTTCGAAAAGTGCTGATTCTCAGCCTAGTTTGAATAAATGACTTTTGATTTTGAATAAAGATCTTGTTTACAAATAAATGACAGATAAAAAAAAGGGAAGTCCAGGCAGGATTTAGAGAAGGGATCTGGCAAAGCACAAGAAAGTTTACTGTGCTTTCGTTGACTCGGAGAAGGCCTATGACAGTGTGTGGAGGGAAGAACTGTGGTCGACACTATCACTATCAGACACGGTATGGACTGGCGCTTGGTACGGACATTGAAATCTTTATACAAGGATACTAGTGCTTGTGTCAGGTTAAATGGGGCATACACAGACTGGTTCAAGGGGTGTTAGACAGGGTTGTGTAGCGTCACCGTAGCTGTTCAACTTGTACATAGATAGTTGTCTTATAGATTTGAAAGGGTGAGTGCGAATTGAGAATGAATGAGTTGCCTGTCAAATGCCTTCTCCACGCAGATGATCAAGTTCTACTTGCTTCGTCTGCAGAACAGTTGCAAGTCATGGTGACTGTGATGGATGAAGCATATAAGAGGAAAGGGATGAATATAAATGTGAATATGACGAAGGTCATGGTATTTGAAAAAGAAGAGGATGTATCGGTTTGTGATGTGAAAATAAATGATAAGAGTGTGGAGCAAGTGAGTTTATACATTTGGAGAGTCAGTTTACAAGGGATGGAAAGATTGATGATGATGTGGAAAACAGAGTAAATGCGGGAAATAAAGTGAATGGTGCAATACATGTGATTGTGACCAACCAGTCGATGCCCATAAAGGCTTGACTGGCTGTTCACAATGGTGTGCTGGTGCCTACGCTTATGTATGGAAGTGGATGTTGGGTGTGGCAAAAGAAGCAAGAAAGTAGAATAAATGCTGTGGAAATGCGTTCCTTGTGAAGCATGTCTGGCGTGACTATGAATGTTAGGCTGAAAAATGATGTGATAAGGTAACGGTACAGTTTAAAAGAAGATGCAGTGACAATTTTTTTAAAGTGTATGCTTAGATGGTTTGGTCATGTTGAGAGGATGAGTGGAAACGCCGGGAGGGGACGACCTAGGAGGACATAATATTATACTGACCTAATTGGTGATGTTCTTCAGAAAGGTCAGGTGCGTAGTACTCGCAACCGGCGTGCGTATATGACCAGATGTAAGAAGGTAGGCGAAGCAAAAGGAGTATGTAACGAGCGTGGCAGGTGGCGTTCTATAGTTTCTGCCTACCCCCATGGGAAGCAGGCGTGAGTTTATGTATGTATGTATGTGAAAGGAAATCTCAATTGGCAAAAGAACTATCCGAAAATTGTTGAAGAAGGCGAGAGTTTATGTTATTTTTATGTAAAAGTGGTGAAACTATTAACAGGTGCTGTGACTGACACGAATGGCTTAGCGCCACGAAAACTGTACTGGACTATTTAAAATAGTCATACAGACTTAATGTTTCAATAATTATTTAAAACTTTCACACAATTAGATAAGAAATTGACAAAAGAGGGATTTTTTCTTGCACGGAACCCTAAGACTCACTATTATGTTGCCCTATAAATTTTCGAAACCTTCCGAAGTATTTTTTTTTTATTGAGTTTAGTTTATGGAAAAAATTTGAGAATTTGTAAAGATTCAGTTTCATAGATTACTCCTTTCTGTATTCTGAGAAAATCAACTGTAAGCAAGATGGATTAAATCTTCCTTGCTTTGTCCTATTATATAATTAATATTAAGTACTTAAAGGCTACAAAGGTCTGAATGAAACGTGCTCGAAATTCATTATAACTTATTGGTAAGTATTTTAAGTGTGTATATGTGTGTGTAATAATGTAAAAATTTCAAAATATCGTTTAGATTTCCCCGTTATATTCAACGTTATCAATCTTTTTACTTAGTTCAAAGTTGATATAATGACTAACAAAAATTCAACATTTGATACACACCATTCGTCCATCACGCTCGGTATGTGACCGGTTAAAATTTATCACTGACCCTTAATTATCTCAAGATATGTAGGTCGGATTCTGCGTAGTGTAAGATAGGAAAGTCACGTGTTCTGTCACTGTGCTGGGGAAAGTGCTAATCACCAGGCTTGTAAGACTGATTTGTGATCTCATAATGAAGTCAGTGATTACCTAAATGCCGCTGCTAACCTTCTAACAAATATAACAGTTCGGGTCTGATCAATTGTCAAAAAACGTTGTGCGTTTTTTGACAATTGATCAGACCCGAACTGTAGTAAAGCACTGAGAACAAAACTGCATACAATTTTGAATAAATGTATGTTTCTTAAAGGATTTATTTGTTTTCTTTTATTAATCCTTTGTACACCTCGTACAAAGAAAGGATTTTCAAAAATCAACCCTTAATTCGTATTTTCGATTATCTGATTTTCTGCGCTTCCGAAATTCACGTGTACGAAGTCGCGGTCGAGAGCAAGTATAATCTTAAGAGGCTGGATGCGTAGTTCATACAAACGTACATTTTTAAATCAAACATATACTTAAGGTACTGTGTCTTCATTCCGATTGGAATACAGATTATCTAGGTTCTTAATATTTTGAATGGACACTGGTTTAAACAAGATTTATGAGAAAAATAAGTTTTCTATAGAAATTTTAATAATTCCTCATATCTCGTCTTCATATCATTGTCATTTCAAAATATATTTGGGAACATAGAGATACTGTAATCCAATCGAAATAAATACACACTACCTTATGAATATGTTTGATTTACAAATTATTTTGGTACTACGTTTGCATGCTACGCAGGCCCCTTAATGTCCATGTATATAATAAGATTGGTTATGTATTATACTGAATAAAATATACAAAAGCAATGACACGGGCACTGTCATACTAATAATAGTTTCTGTAACAATGGATCTTACAAGAGTTACAAGTATCAATAAACGCGTTGAAGACGTCAACAATAATGATTACATGACAATGTCTGAGCGACGCCGTTGGAAGGAAGCTTTGTGTTAGCATTTAAATGGTTTTTATGGGTTATTTTGTATTGTTATTAAGTATGGTTACAATTATTATCTTTGTCTGTTTTATTTTTAGGGAATAGTCCGAATAATATTACTTTTGATACTCAATCCACTCTTTGCCATGGTTTTTAGGGTTCCGTACCCAAAGGGTAAAACGGGAACCCTATTACTAAGGGTCCGCCGCGCGCCGTCTCTCTGTCTGTCCGTCTGTCACCAGGCTGTATCTCATGAACCGTGATAGTTAGACAGTCGAAGTTTTCAAAGATGATATTGTATTTCTGTTGCCGCTATAACAACAAATACTACAAAACAGAATAAAATAAATATTTAAGGGGGCTTCCAAATACAGTAGCCATCTAGGATTATCTAGGGTTGTTACCAAATTACTATAGTTTTTTTAGGGTTCCGTACCCAAAGGGTAAAACGGAAACCCTATTACTAAGGCTCCGCCGTCTGTCTGTCTGTCCGTCTGTCTGTCACCAGGCTGTATCTCATGAACCGTGATAGCTAGACAGTTGAAATTTTCACAGATGATGTATTTCTGTTGCCGCTATAACAACAAATACTAAAAAACAGAATAAAATAAATATATAAGGGGGCTTCCATACAACAAACGTGATTCTTTTGCTCGATATTGATAACGACAACAGGTAGACGCTTGAAATATTCACAGAATCTTAAGTTATGTATTAGCTTTAAAAATAAATAATTAAATTAAAATAAAACAAATATTTAAGGGATTAATTTATCCCATACGACAAACGTGATTTTTTGCTGTTTTTATAGATAATTGTACGGAACCCTTCGTGCGCGAATCCGATTCGCACGTGCCCGGTTTTTTTTTCTTATACTGTACCTATTTAATAGATATCATCGTTATTCGCTTTTACAAGACATTCCTTTTTTCCCAACATCTAGCAAGAATTTGTCATTCTTACATAACACAAGAAAAATCCAAATAGCCAAATGTTTCCGACCCTACCTTAACCTTTGCTCATCCTAGCGCAGATATTGATCATTCAGATGACGTCAGTCGGCCGCATAAGCTAAAGAACCAGGGATTAGTATTGCCAAATAATACGGATAGTGCCGAATGCCGGGGAAGTCAAGGGCAAGCCCGTTTTACGTAATATCGCTGACAGATCCCTGTTTTTGTGGATAAACGCGTATATCTTTGTAAGAGGCAAAAACAAGGGTTTACGGTATCTCGGAATGAAAGAAGATTTCAATGAAATTATCCTATTTATTGTATGTTGTAATCTCTTGTTGTTCTCACATCGCCCAAATCTCTATATTTTTTGATTTTCAATTCTTATTAGGCCATATATTCATAAAAATATGTAACTTCAAGTCGTTTAGCTTCATATAAACGTTTTAACAAGGTCACCTTCATAGCTTCAACCTCTCGGTTTAGAAGATTTATCACAGCTAGCGCTACTTGGACCCGCATTTCCGAGTTAAGTCTGCACTGAGCGGCGAGATAAGCTTTTTTCTCCGGCAATACTGAATGAGCTGTTTTCTCTAATTCTCAGAGAGGGTATGCTTTCTACGTAATTAATATAGAAAAACGACATTAAAAGCGTCACTTGCTTCTCTGAGATGTTGGATCTTAAGCCTGTTCAGAACTTCGGTGACAATTACGTGAACTTTGCCGTCACTTACAATCTTAAGAACGTCTTGAATCGAAACTTGGTCTAAGTCCTTGACAAAGACTTATGTTTGAACTGATCTTGAAAACTTCTGAGTGAATTGTAGTCCCTATAGAATTATTCACCGTCTCCCTGCAGCATTTTCAAGGAGGATTCTCTGAAATCTGTTGTTGTCTATAATAACATGAATTTGTTTACTTACCCCACGATCTTGGAGGATTAGACAGAATAAATTAAACCTCGCCATTACCCGAAACGTAATATTGTCGTCAAGGTAAACTACCCCAGAATTATAGTAATTAATGAACTTATGGAACAAACGGTTCGTGCGTGTCTGCCGTAATAAAATTAAAGACAAATTACTTTTAACCATTTTGTTATTACGCGTAGAACACGCACGTCATGTAAAACATGATTTTTATAAGCTGGAAAAAATAATATGCGGGTTACCTCTTCTTATGATGAAGCTGCATATGAGCTGCAAGTAAATTAATGTACTAATTCTGCCTTCTCTTTATATCTTAGAAAGTATTTTGTATAAAAGTATATGTAATAAGTATATATGTAAAAACTTAGGACTTTTCAAAATAAGATGCGATTTCCATAATAAAAATACACGTAGTCAACATAAAACTTTGATACCCAAATTTAAATTAACAAAAACAAGCAAATCATTTCTTATGACATGTATCCGCTTTTATAACAAGTTGCCAACGTTGGCGTCGGTTACAGAACTTAGCGATGGAAAGTTCAAAATCCACATGAAACGTGTCCATCAAAAAAGCATATTATAAGACTACGTTGAAGACAAGGAAGTTTGGCAATAATTCCTTCTACACATGTGGCTTCCCTGGTACCTTATTAATGTCATAACTATGTAAATGTCTATTAACTGCTCCCAAATTACAATGGTTTTTTTTACATTATTCCTTGACTTAATCTTTTCATTATTTGACAATATATACCTATAACTTTAAGTTTAACTATTTATTAGTGGCTTTTGGGACAGGATGTTAATTCCGATTTGTTACAGTTGTAATGGCAATCATGTCATTTGGTTAAATTTTTATTATTTTAATAACATTTTGTAGAGATTCTTCTATATTTTGTGAATATGAGAACGTTGTAGGCTAGAGGCTAGTAATAGACTAAATTTAGACAAATTTCTATTTTATCCTCCCAAATCTATTCAGCATCATTATCAACTGCCTTTTCACAACAATACTGGGGTCGGCTTCCAAACTCAAACTCAAAGCATTTATTTCAAATAAACCTATTACAGGCACTTTTGAATTGTCAAGGGGTCGGTCAGTCAGAGAGATGAAGCTAGTTGCCCATTCCAAAGCGTAGTAGGTTCCTATGGAGAAGAACGGGCAAGAAACTCCACGGACACTCTTTTAAATCAAAATATTGTTACATAGTATTGGTTACATAATTTATGTTGAAATTATACATGTGAGAACAATGTAGAAAGACGTGCACGTTAAAAGCGTCCGTAATAAAAATATAAAAAACAACTAAAATACTAAGTTAAAATAAGCCGTGGCAGCTAAGAAATGACCAGGCCCTACTGACAGCGCCCGTTCACGAACATGACGCATGGATCAGCACCATTTAGCTCAACCATTTTGAAGGGAACTTAATGATTCAACACACACGCCACCATCAGCTGGACATTTAAGTGAGCATGACTCTCTCAGCCGCCAGGGCACATTCAAGTCAATAAAAGACGTACTCAGAAAATGGTAGGTACATAGTGCTAACACATGTGCTATGCAATTATACAATACTAAGAGATTTAATTTATACAATATAAAGATAGTATTTACAATCTTCAGCAGCTCCAACAATATTTTTGAATGCTATTCAATTAGTTTATGCGCCCTCCAGTCTAACCGGGTGCAGCTGAATACCAGTATTTTACATAGAGCGACTGCCTAACTGACCTCCACAACCCATGCTCCCATGCCTATTAACACTGTAATTTGAAAACGCCAATTATTATTAAAATCTTGTCGGCTCTTCTTCATAGGAAACGACCAATTGGATCCGTGCTAGTTTCCGACGTTTCCTAGGTGCCCATGTAGGTTTATGTGAAATAAAATATATTGATTTTATATCAATTCAATAACTTATTTTGTGAATGATTTTAATAGGAATTACGAAAAAATTTCCTTGAAGTCTTGATCATTGTAATCTTGCTTTAGAGCAAGATTACGATGATCAAGACTTCAAGGAAATTTTTAATAATCAAGAACATTAATCTCTTCTCTTTTTGGCGTAACGGGTATTGAATGATCATACATATCTGAGAAGGTAGATGGATCCTGCCAAGAAGAACATACCGGGCAGAAGAAGTCGGTAGGATGTAAGAATTTAATGTTATAGTTTCTATCCTGTATTTCTGGCCGTTATTATCATCCCAATAAAAAAGGATCATGGTAAAGATTCGAGCAAAGAGGCCTGTCCAATAATTAAACTTTTGGTACTTATAAAATTGCTACCAAGAAAATAAATTCCAGGGAGAGACATTCCATTCGATGAAGCTGCCCATAAATGTCAATCTATGTCCTAAAATCGGAAATCTTTGAAAAGAATGGCTAGAAAACGAGACATAAACATTCAAGTTTGATGGCAGTGCTATCTAGAATCCGCGTGTTTCCAGGGAAGCCGTTAAAACGCCAAGTGTTCCTAGAAGCCAAGTTATTTGCATGAAGTACAGGTTCATTGCAACACAACAACACGTGATCTCGCGGTTGCGTGCCCCTAAATTGCTGAGCTATTAAGGTTTAACAATTCCAAGCGTCATGTCCCTGTGTTTAATTATACACTGTATTAAGTACTTGGTTATTAAATGTAATGGCTGTGTGGGGCCTCGTAAGTTGTTGATCAAAGTGGTCAATTGGCTACCGTCTTTTATAGCTAAGTGCGTATGAGGATAAGCGTTTCTGCGTCCTTTGCTACGCATTTTTCTTTATTAAATTTTTGCCCAAGTATTCTTTATTGCACGTCGTTTAAATTGAATCAATTGCCCGCATAACTCCTGTGTCACGTTTGCGCACCGGCAATTGTGTTGAGTATTCGTAATCAGTCGGATCGCTCTCATCAAATTGCCCCCTGTCCCCACGACCTTCTGGTCGTTAATCTTTCCATTGGAGGCACTTCGATGTTCGCAGTCCCCTCTATAACAATGTTTATCCTGTGGATGACTATTGCCAAAATGCTAGTAAAGCGTGCCGATTCTGGAACTCAAGAATGTCAATAAAAAGTAAATTTACATGCAAACTCGTTTGTCGTCCCTTGCTTTTTCAAGATCCTTTGTTTTGTATAAACTGTGGTCGACTCGTGAGTCATCACATCACACGTGTCTATTTTCCCACGTCAAGTAATTACCACTTTTAATACAGAAAAGTAAAAAAAAAAGTTTTTATAAAATCGATCCCACTTAGGACAAGGTTGTTTCACTCCAAACCTAAGTGTAATGATAGCTAATAAATAATATCTTCTTCGTATTCTTCATTTAGCGATGTTTAATAGGTCTTGGAACCAATTTTTATAATGGTGCTTATAATGTTTCGAACGTCTTAGGCCCGTATTTATAGAACGTTACTCAGTACTTAAGCATTACTTGACTAAATTCAACCAATCCAATGCATGCAATGGCTTGAATCTAGTCTTAAGTAATGCTTGAGTACTGAGTAACGTTCTATAAATACGGGCCTTAATGTTCCAGATGCCTACAAGGTTAGAAGATAGTTAAAAGATATATGAAGAAGGAAAACCCTGTTTGACCACTTTATTTTAGCCCCTAATTAGGAGGATCGGTCCAAATACAGTGGCCATCTAGGATTCTCTAGGGTTGTTACCAAATTACTATAGTTTTTTTTATTAATACCTTTCCTAGTCCACCGTCGGACTTGGTTGTCGATCGGTTGCGTTGTTGTTAGCTTCAGATAAAATCGAGCAGTCATAAACCTTTCAAAGGACTTCGACACGCAGTAAACGTCTCGAAAATATAATTCGACATTGCCTACAATGAAATTCATACTGTTGAAACTACTGATATCGACAGTTTTAAATTCCAAAACTCATCGGAGCGTGAACTGATCAAAGTAGCTGACACGCTTACAATTCTTTAATCTCCACAAAAGTATGACATTCAAATACTTTTGCTGCCGTACCGATCATTGTAATTTCCAACAAAGGTCAACTGGGTTGAGGCTTGTCCAGACTGGTGCGATACAACTAGATATATAACTATAGATGATATTCTAATTATCCCATTAAGGAAAAACCACAAATAACTGATTACAATGAAATAAACTCGGCTCACACAATATATTTCCTAACACCGCAGTATGTACTCACAAGTCTTTGTTTACGTTTGTACGCAATAGAGCCTGAAATTAATTCAGACTACCGGAATATCTTCCCTAAAAGTAATTCATTCATGCAAAAGAATCAGCCGTTGTAATCAATTAAATATTAATCAGCCAATCATATTTCCGAATCAAGTAGATATGTTGATTGAAATTTGAATTTGAAAATGGAACGACCGAACGCCCTTCACCGAGCGTCGGCCGACGGTGTCCGAACGGATATGAAATCGTTATGTTACAACACAAGCGCGTTCGAGCTCCGTCGGGAATTTGAAATTCGTATTTCGTACACATTCGCGAAGATTGCGTTGATTTTTATTGGCTGGGAATTATTCTAGCGATAAACGGATTTGTTTGTGATTTATGGAGGAGAAATAAATACCTTTGATTTTTAGAATTGGGTTCTTTCATATCCCAAAGGTAAATGAAACTCAAAGCGTCAAAATTATCTATATTAAAAAAGTATTTCACCTTATCAAGCAGATTTTTTTTTAGAAATATAAGCGAGGAAATTCTTGAGCAGAACTTTGGCGACAGATAAAATTTATCAGTCACTCAGTTCGTCAGTCCCACAGAATAACTAGTACCAACTGATTTTGCTTATTACTGCTTTCCATTATTCCTCGTCGAAATTTATATGGAGTGCTTCGTTTGGCTGAACTCACGACATTATGGACGTCCTCTTTACATCCCAGTTACAGCCAATTCCTAACATCCGGATTTCCGGGGATTTCCTAGTTAATCGAGCAAATTATATAGATGTAGATATATGGTTTTCGTTTTGACATTCATTCAGACGGTCCATTTATGTTGGCCTACCATTGAAATCGTCTTCATAACGCTGCTATCCTTTAAATAAAACAACAAGTATTAATACTTAATTAAACAAATACGAGTAGCAGGTAGTTAATTTTAATATTGTGCTACTGAAACAACACCAATATTTTAAAGTGGACACTTTTAGCAAGTCCTAATAATCACAATGATTAATGACCCATCTGTCAGCTTCTATTGTTAATAAAACTGAAACTAAAATAAATGGTGTTAATTTACCTAGATACGAATAATTGAATAGGTAATATATTGTACATTGAAGTGGACAAACTTTTGGATTTTAAATAAGGGTGTTAGCAAATGGAGATAAAATCTATTTATGTTTGTGCTGTGTTGACGATTGCATCATGACCCAAGTCAGAACAAGGTCAATTGATATTGGCAGTTTTATCGATGTTAACAGTCGACAATATATATATTTTCAGTGGATTCAGAAGATTCATAAGCGCAATTGCTAAGCTTAGAGAAAACTAGACTGGACGCGATTACTGTTGCGATCGATTCATGACTTATTCAAAATAAGTCTTGTCGCTATTAACTGTTTATTGCGCAAATAATTAACGAACACAGAAACACAAAGTCCGACAACACATTACTGACATCTGCCAGTACGTTAAACGTGTTGTCGGAATCGTAACTAACAAGATTGACAGTTGCGATTCAATCGAACCCGCCGACGTGTCAGATGACGTCTTCATACACTGTCTCAAACTTAGTTTGAATGGAGAAACTGTACGACAAGATCTTCCAAGATGCTATACAATAGTCAGAATTTAACTTAGCGGGAAGGTTGACAGTTGGTAATGTAACGGTGTCTACTGTGTGTTCTGTAAAGCTCATTGATAAGGTTGTAGATAACTTATAAGGCTGGAAACTGACCTAACCTGGCTAGGATGATTTTGCACACAGGAATAGTGCGTGTAGACATGGTACGGTATTTTAGGCCAGGAAACTAATTAACGTAGGTTGAAAAAATTTACTGCTTTTTGATTCAGTCGGGTATTCTGACTTGCACGTTCAAGTCACACTAATGTTACAAACGAATGTTCTAATTAACTGCCAAATTTTTTTACCCTAAAATCTTACTTGACTAAGTAGTCTATTTTCAGCAAACCTAACCAGCGTCCATGTCATTGTTTCGTAAGCCATTTATGTTCTGTTGTCTTATTACTTGTAACTGTAAAACTGACGTCAGAACTATGAGCCACTTCCAACGTAAACGCGTATTGATATTACGAACCGTATTGTCTTACAAAAGGGAGGCTATATTATGTCGTCCTCTTTTACTGTGTGTTGTCCCGTTATAAAACATTGTGTACTGGGTCGCTTGTAAAACTCTCGTGTAGTTTTAACTACACAGACTGTGTGGCTATCAGCTTCAATGTTATTAGAGCAGCAAGCTTTGCAGACTTTGTTATAAGACTCAGTGGTTTCCCTAATTATGTAGGTCAGAAAATTGTCATTTAGTTTTAAGTTAGAAAGCTCCTTAAAGTAAATTGTTGCTAAATTAGTTTTGGACCCTATTCAATTAGACTCTTGTTTTAGTTGTATTTTCGGATAGTGTCATTGTAGAAGTCAAGGTTTTCCAATCAAAACTTCCCTATTTTGCTATGCTTCCCTGGTTGCATCAGGTTTTACCCACGATCCTTCAGCGTTCAGAGACCTTGTGTTCATTGATGATATGTTACACAGCTCTATGGGTTCTTATACCATGTTTATGCCTTTAGCAAATCAGTTCTATTTACTATTACTATCACAACTATCTCATATTATAAGCAAATATTTTGCTATAATATATTATATTTGCTCAACTATAGCCTCCGTCACGAGTTCACGACCATCATATTGTATTGGGATTCCTCCCAGTTTCTCTCGACTCAAGGATTAGTATTCCTTCTCTATACAAAGGTAAACGCTGCGTTTTTTGCGGGAATATTGTTTATAAGGCTTTAGGCATGCTATGATTGCGAGGAAACGCATGAGGTGTAAAGAAATTTCGCTAGGGACAATTAAAAATACAGCAGCGTAGACTAGAAACTGAATCATGTAGGCAAGATAAAAGACAACCTAGTCTGTATACAGGGTTATTTTTAAAACGTCAATAACCTCTTAAGGGGTCATTGTACTCATCATTATGAACAACTTTTACTATGGGATCAAAACTGAAATCGCGAAAAAAAAAACCAGCTGTTCCCTACATTTATGTTCGAATAATTCGTTAAAATGTAGGGAACAGCAGATTTCTTTTTCGCGATTTCAGTTTTGATCCCATAGTAAAAGTTGTTCATAATGATGAGTACAATGACCCCTTAAGAGGTTATTGACGTTTTAAAAATAAACCTGTATATTGGAAAAAAAACCCAATTAATAACACATCAAAATGCATTAATCACACTGGTTACTCACAGTATCTTCAAAATAATTTTATTTAAACTATTAACAGTCTGTTAACATTTTAAAGCATTCGAGGAATCGGAATTTTACTCCGATACCCTCCAACATTGTCATGAAATTGAATTTCTCTTCAATGTTGCATTTTTGTCAGTTATTTTTAAAAGGCAATATCCTCCGCATGCGGTCTCGGTTCACTTCAAGAGGCGTTGAAACATGTAGAAGATTTATTGTCTATTCAAACTATTCTGTTTTCTCTCCTTTGCACATGCGTCCCTTCAGCTTTTTGAGAACGTTCCGAACCCTCCCACAAGTTCGATTGCGCTTGCTTGACCTTGTCAATTGCCTTTTACTTTCTCAGGAATAATAGGCCTAACAATGGGCTTTGTAAAGGGTGTCTGAGGGATGGTATCAATACTATTCGCATCAGTTAATGCGTGATCACCAAGTCGTAGAGGGGCAGTAGAGTAGTTGAAACTACAAAGTTTTCATGATGACAGTATATGTATGGCAGGGAATTAATTAGGTAGCACAACGGCATTGAATGTAAACGAAAGTACAACCTGAAGTATAGATAGCTAATCCGACGACTAGCTATGATTTTAGGTTGTACCTACTTTCGTTTTTGACACATTAACATGTGTGTACAGGTTTAGCATAGAATTGCGCGCATAGGCTCAACTATTTATATGTGTCGTCGCGTTACGACATTTTGATCGCAAATATTTTGTAGATTCACGCTCCTTCCCTTTATGGGTGGCGGATGGTCTGTGAGGCGAACTGTGTCAGAGCACAGAGCAGTAACATATAAGTTTACGACGCAATAGCAAGAGCTCAGTAAACTTTCATCAGGATTTCAGTTTCCGCTAAAAGAAGATTGCTTGCTCAAGTCATGACATACGAACCGTCGTCGTTGAAATTAAACCAAGAAAAACTCAAACTTCGTGTAATTGATTAAGCTTGGAGATAAATATTATGTTACATGCAAGAAGGCATTTAGGAAGACAACACTTGACATTCAATACCTAATCGTCGTATCGCAAACGCTGCGCGTGTAGGTCACGTTCCTAATAAAATATTTATTATGTACGACGAATGTAATATAAAATTTATCTGAAGGCACGTGTAATCACATTTACGTCTAGAGTACTTGGATATTCTAAAACTTAAACCAGCTGTTGATTTTTTTACGCTGATTTATAAGTATTCAATTGTTTTAAATCTAGGTTGTCGCATGAATACAAATCAGTGTATCGATATACTGCTTCTTCAAAGAGTAATTAATCACGCATCCTATATTATTTGGAGGTACATAACGGCTTGGACTTACAAATAGAGCAAGTACTTTCATGTCTTCGTATTTCAGTTATTAGCTGACCAACTAGAAACTAAGCTCCATTACCTTATAATTACTAAAGCCAGAACCTATTAAGCCTACCACAACCCCAAAAAGAAAACCATGACCATATTCCATTACACCATGCCTAATCCCACGTGAGAATCTTAGGCCTTAAACCAGGTCGGTACGTAACACGAATGAGGTATTATTGTCGCCAAGAAATCAAAAACCTATTGAGAATTGCCATAATACATCGTAAAATTATTAATCGACGGTGTCATATTATTGAGGATTTACGTAAAGGTAGGTATATTGTGAATGAAGTTAGATTGATCAAGAAGTTTGGGAAAAGGAAAGTTTTGATGTTAGTTTTGGGCCAAATATAGACCCTTGTGGTCTCCCTTTGCATAGTTGGTTGAGCATTGTGTAAATATATTGTGGAGAGGAAAGTTATTTACAATGAATATTGGATAAATCTGAACACGTTGATGTATTAAATAGTACGCCAAAGTTCCAGAATATGTTTTGCCACGTGCCTTCGACACATGAAGCCAAACGTGATCAGTCACGTCATGTCTCGTCCTAATCTAGGCGGTTAATATCAGCAATCGATAATGATCTACGGCCCCCCATACTTGTATACCAAACATTGATGTATTAAATAGGAAGATATGGTACGCGCTCCTCGATGTGGACCGCATAAATTAGGGGAAAGGACACAATCGACCTACATTACTCTCGGTTTACGGGGAATACCCGAATCGTAGTTTGTTTCCGAGTTTTATGGGTACGTACCAGTGACAATTATTGCTATCTCGTTCCCGCTATAGCCCGCGGAATGTCTCTCTATTTCGGTGGTCGAGCACATGACGCACGACATCGGGTCCATTTACTATTTACGTGATGTTAGAGAGTGGCCTATCTTTCTATTTAATGCATCAATGATACCAAACGCAAAGTTTTAAGGGACTTACGTTCAATTAAAATTAGCTTTATTCAACTTTTTAATTACAGTTTCCTCCATCGCTTATACAAATATTAGCTTCGTTTTCCTAGCTACCTGCCATTTTTTCATTACTTACTATGTTTTATGAAGTTAACCTAGTAGGTAAAATTACTTAGTATCCGATTACCCATTCAAGTCTTAAATATTATATAACCTTTGTGATATCTTTATCTTATTTCTTATATCAAAGTTGGAAAAGAAAGATTTTTGTGAAAAGCCCGAGAAAAAGAAAACTCATTCTAGCATGAGATAAATGGCCCGAAAGTAAGACCCGAATTGGAAATTACGCAAATTTTGCGTAGAAATTTTCATCGGTCCTTCACTGTCAAGTATTTATCAACATTCGTATTTGATTGATGCTACCAACTTCGCTGATTTCGGCATTCGAAAATTTTCGCAGAGCCCTTTTGATGCCCCACTTTCCATTGTTTTCGTCCATTATAATTTGCCATTTTCCAACCAGGGATTTCTGCTGTAGGTAGGTATGTTAATAACTAAAACAGTAATTTGGGCCATTGGCACGAATGGTAAGCTGTGAATCGGAAATTTGGACACGAAAACGAGTGTTTAGATATTTATCGCGGCTAGAAATGGTAGTTTAGGGGCGCAAAAGTGGGGCTTGGAAGACGTTAATTAATGGTGCCAGGATGCTAGGTTATATTTTAGGTAGAAAATGCTAATGTGGATAAGGTTGTATTTTTAGAAAAGATTCTTATAGCAGTGTATGTAGATATGGCTCCGAACTTAAGAAGTGAGGACAAAACGTAGCTCGAGTGTTAATTTAATGAATGAATTTAAGTTCTTCTTTTCGCAGTACACATCTGTGTGTACTGCGAAAAGAAGAACTTAAATGTAGCACATGTACATGTGCAGTGTAGCCGTGTGTACATCTCTATCTATGTATATTATACTGTTTGTTATGCATTTATGTACAAAAAAACCGGTCAAGAGCGAGTCGGACTCGCGCACCGAGGGTTCCGTACGAATATATGATGTTGATGATTTCTGAAAAACTGTGCTATTTAGAGACATCGTTTTATTTTTCGTGTAATCTTTACTTAAGCTTCTATCGTATAGAATAATTTCAGATTTTTATCTCTGCAAACTTTGGAGATAAGGGGGGGGACGGTATTTTTTTACATTTTTCATCACAAGTCGCAAACTATGCTGACAAAAAAAAAAAAATATGTTTCAGAATGTGCAAACAGCGTTCTTTCATATGATACCCCACATGCCCTAGTAGCCCCACTTCAAGTTTTTAAGACCCCCTTTCAGTCCCTTTTGCAAAAAAGATATATATTTTTAATTACTTTCTTGCTTGCAAAATAGTTGGCCAAACGTCATCTTAAACTATTCTAAATTTCAAGTTGATAGCATTAGTAGTTCTTGAGATATCCAGGTGTAACAGACAGACAGACAGACTTAGTCTCACCATAAGGGTTCCTTTTTACCATTTTGGTACGGAACCCTAAAAACAACCGATTTACAAAGTGAAAAATAACTTTAATTTCGGAAGTCGGTGTACATGGATCTGTTTTGTAGTTGTTTGCCACCGACTTCCGAAATTAAAGTTATTTCTCACTTTGTAGTTTTTATTTTTAATTTTTAGGGTTCCGTAGTAAACAAGGAACCCTTATAGTTTCGCCATGTCCGTCTGTCTGTCTGTCTGTCTGTCTGTCCGTCCGTCCGTCTGTCGCCAGCTTAGCTCAGAGACGCTTAGTCCTAGAAAGCTGTAATTTGGCATGGGTATACATATTAATCATGCTGAAAAAATGGTATAATAAAATTATGAAAAACATATTTTTTTAGGGTAACTCCCTTACACGTGAAATGGGGATGATATTTTTTTTTCTCGTCTATTCCATGGTGTGGGGTATCGTTGGATAGGCCGTTCAAAAATATTGTGGGTTTGGTAAAACCATTTTTCAATTAAGGGATCCGTTTGCGTAATATTAAGCTTTAAAGTGCTATTTTTTGTTAGAGTCAAGTGTCCCCCCCCCTGCCAGCTAAATGGTTGGTTTTGGATATGTGAAAAAATTCATGGCAATAGTATATATAACGAAATTAAAAAGAAAACTATCACAGCTAAGTAGGCTTCACAAGTTAACGAGTAATAGTCGACCAACTTAAATTTGCAGTTGGAGAATTGACCGTAACGTATATCGATGTATGGGAGAGCATGTTTTTCAACTACAATGTTAAGTTTGTTTTTGGGATAAATTCATCCCAACCACGGAACCCTTTCATTGTGCGTGGTCCGACATGCACTTGGCCGGTTTTTTAGTGGGTCAGTTTGTAATTTATCTAGGTTACAATAGCCTAAAATGTCAACTGCTCATCAACTGTTACAAAATATTGGTTTTCCCGATGCAGGGGCGTTAGTTGTTGAGGAGTTCTCCTGGTAAGAACCAGGAGAACTAGATCTGATTGTGACTTAACCATATGCATTGTGACGAGCATAAATTGCTTAGCAACCATATTAAAGTGCCTAATCGAATCGCAACCCGTGAAATACTAATTATTAAGTAGGTCTTCATCATTAGTTCCACTTTACCAAATAGTGCTTTCCGAGAAAAAATCGCTATAAGTAGGTCTGCCTAAGAAATTTGAGAATTTCCCTCGATTTCCATCAGATTCTGACTTGGTGACAATGGGACCACTACGAGAGCATGCCCTTTCAAACAAAAAATATATTTTCAAAATCGGTCCACAATTGACGGAGAACTCGGTGCACATAAAACATACAGACGAACATATAACCTCCTCGTTTTTGGAAGTCGGTTAAAAATTAGGTGTCCACTGTGATGACCTCTTCTGTTAAAGTGACATTGATTGTAATTTTTTTTATTCTTTGTTCCAGGCATACGAGAGGCGGTTCCCCAGCTGCCCCCAGATCCCGGTGGTGGTGGAGTGCGTCATTACAGACGACAGCTGGGCAGCCGATGACTCCCAGCGTACGACGACCAGGCGGTGCCAGCTGAATGTAGAAGCTCCTTATCTTCTTAAGAAGGTATGATTCACACATACATAACATCGCTCCTGTAATCTCCAGAGGGTTAGGCAGAGGTCTACGTATAGCACCCACCACACACACAACCACATTTCGCCAGTTATGGTTGTTAGAATGTATGGTCTTCACACTATCTACCGTCACCATTGTTTAAATACCTATTAAATACTATATAATGATTTTCCTTTTGCTAGTAAAATTTTATTAATTTTTGAAATACATTGCAAGCTATAGTTTTGTATAATTTATAAGTTCCCTACAAAATGGTTGAGTTAGATGGTGCTGATCCACGCGTCATGTTCGTGAACGGGCGCCGTCAGTTGAGCCTGGTCTTCTCTTAACTGCCAGGTCTTATTTGTAATCTTTTAATCTTATATATATATTTTTTTTTTTAAATAAACAATTGAATTTTTTACATTTATTTATTTAAACTTCTCGCACACAATAAGGTACAAAGGCGGACTTAATGCCTTAGGCATTCTCTACCAGTCAACCAAGGGTGGTGAAGAGATAAGATGGCGGGTGCTCTGATGGAGAGAAAATAATAATATTAAAAAATATTAAATTCTAACCTATTTATATTACTATTAATAAAATAGGTGCTCAAGTGCATAAATAGATTATAAACTTATAATACATATACATACGTACATATACACTATAACATATCCCTATATTATATATATATATATATAAATATAATACATACAAATTCAAGGAAAGGAGGTAATTGAGATGACTCTACCCTATTTGTTTTGTAAATAACTCTGCAATTTCCGCTTAAATGCATACCGACTGGTGGCCGTCCTGATATCAAGAGGAAGCGCATTCCAGAGAAGAATGGACTGAATATGATAGGAAGAATGAACAAAGTCAGAAGTATGAGAAGGACAGAGTAGAAGAAGATTGTTGGAAGAACGCAGGTTCTTAGCGTGTGAAGAACATAGATACTGGAAGTGAGACATAATATAAGAAGGAGGGCTGGGAGAGTTGAGAAGGGAGAAAAGTGAGGTCAAAGCGCGCAAACTTCTTCTCTGGCGAATGGACATCCATTTGAGCTCAGTCCTGTAACTCGACACATGGTCACATTTTCTTAGATTAAATATGAACCGGATACCATTGTTGAGTAGTCTGTCGAGCTTATCCAGCAAAACCGCATTCAAGTCAAAGTAGCACACGTCACCATAGTCGATGATAGGGAAAATCAAAGTCTGCACAAGCATAGTCTTCGTCTTAGCGGGCAAAAACCTTCTCAGACGATACAGGGATCGCAGAGTACATTGTTCTCACATATAGAAGCAACAAGAATAATGTACCCAGGATTTTGTAATATCTTGATTTAAAAGAGCGTCCTTGGAGTTTTTTGCCTATTCTTCAAAGAGATCTACGTTTTGGAATGGGCAAATAGCTTCAACTTTCTGATTAACTGACCGACTCTTTGACAATTTAAAAGTGCCTGTAATAAGTTTAATTGAAATAAATGTTTTGAGTTTGAGTTTATTTTATATTCAAATTCTTGTTTCCAAATCGATGTTATTTCTACTTCAAGAAAATGTCAACTATCATCATTATCTGCCTGCATTGTCCAGAAATATCAACTTTATGTCTGTGTAAATTAAGATGTTTTCAGAATGATTTATGTGTTAACTGAAAGTTATTTTTGCAAAAACACATAATTATGTTTACATTCTTGGAAACGCAGTGAGAAGAACACTTCTTAGGTAAGGAGAAGTTAAAGTCGTAATTTTCGAGCCGAACCTGGTGGGCTGGAAGTCGATGAGATAAACGAGGCTATCGCTCTTCATTGGACGCTAATTGAATCTCGACTGTGACCTGATTTATTCTGCGTTCAAATTGCATTTATAATCTTGGTCCGCTAGGAAATTCGTTCCCAAATTATTCAGCCATGAATTTCCTAACCGATGCTGACAAAAATATCTTTCAGTAAATATAGGAGATAAGCTTTTGCCCGTGGCTTTGCCCGCGTCTGAAGTCGAAAATTATTAGATCTTGGCTTTGAGATAGATCATGGTCTACCTTCTTCGTCGTGTTGATTGAATTGCGTGGAACGACATTGTGTGGAACGACATTGTATGAATTTAGTTGACCCAAAAATTCCATGGTTTATACGTGTGCCAAATTCGTTCAGCCGTTAAAGAGTGAAAAGGAAACAGTTCCTTCCGCATTTATATTATTAGAATAGATACCGTAATTAGTCCTTATTGTCTTTATCTTAATATAATGTTCGTGTCTCCTAGATGATTGGCGTAGACTTCATCTACTTCATCCAGAAGAACAGCTTGGACCTCAAGAAGAGGGTCTTGGAGATCGAAGCCACGAACGAGACCTTCTCCGCCAGGGTAGGAGTCGTCGAGAAATGTAAATATTATGTGAGTATTCACTACTTTTTCCAGTACTATAGTGTAGTATATAACTTACAAGTACTTAGTTAGTCCCATCGGAATATGACAATCAATTCGGGTTGTACTCTTCTTGTAATAATTATAATTCAATCATGATTCGAAAGGCAGGTGGCGCCATCTATTATCATAAGAACGTTATTGTTGTTTTCCTCGGGAACAGTAGGTACCTACTTTTTTCGGGATGAAAGGTATGTCCGTTTCTGTGCACCGGACAACATATATGCAAAATTTCAGGATGATCGGTTCAGTGGTTTAGGCGTGAAAAGGTAACAAACAAACAAACTTACTTTCGCATTTATAATATTAGTTAGGATTACTTTTAGAGTTGGACCCATCGTTTTTCATATTCATGTGTTCCTTTTTAACAATTCTACACTAGAATTGTTCCGAGTACTTTGTGCTGCAAACCATCTTTCTTCAAAAAGTACTCGATTTTTATGAATAATACAGAGTCAAGTGTTACGAACCGTTTCATGTTCTAACCAAGACCCTTTTAAATTATTTTTTGGTTACTATCCGAATATTATTTGTTTTAAAACCTTTTACGACAAATTGAATTATTCTATACATCTAGTAGTCTGTCTTGGTCTTACGGAGCTCGCCGAAAAAACAAAATGTTTTTAGTACCTTTTTGTTTGAAGTGTAAACCAGCTTGTCTGCTACTTCTATGTTTTAGAATAATATTATTTTAAGAGCTGATGATTTTTCTTTTACGTTGTTGTTTTACCAGCACCTTAACTGCGTGGCACACTATTAGTCATAACTTAGTTAATGGCTTTAGGTATCTTTCATCCTTTTATCTTTCTTTCGGCTGTCGCTGCAAACCAGCGCTGGGGATCTGTCTCGCATAGGATCGCAGCATTATGCTGAGCGATGGTCGTTTTGCGTGAATGTGACGCATATTTACCCTCAACTTGTTCTTTCGTGTTTGATTTTTTTTTCTTTGCGTTATGTTTACCGCAAATAAACGTATTTTCTTTCTTTCATCAATATTATGATCCCAGTTTCCAAAAGGTGTGGTTTAGCAACTGCATCTAAATTCGGGCTAGTTCAAGATTAATTTTTGAACGGATGTTTGTTCGAACTAGAAGCGATTCAATTAGCAGCTCTAGTCTCAATTCTCGCCAGTGTAAACACATTTCATGCTAATGAGTTTAGTTTCTAATGTTGTTCATTGATTTCTCTAGTCCGAAATCTGCATCTAATTGCTTCGCCAGATGTTTGTCTAAAATATTTTCGTTAAACACAGCTCGCCGTTTACTTGTTTTCAGATTTCGGAATGCAAATTCTGTTTTTGCAAAGATATAAATAGAATTGGATTTTAGAATTGGATAATTGGTTCCGGAGAGTACCCCCTACATACAAACAAACAAACTTACAAACACATTTTACCTCTTTATACTCGTAATATTAGTATAGACTTGGAATCGAAGATTTGTTTTCTGGCTTGTTGCATAAGTGGCGCTTCTATTTTCAAAATATTTAAAATTAGTAATGAGTAACAGCTAATTACAAAAAACGTTGCTGGCTGAATGCAATCTATCATTCACATTCATGCACCATGTAATCTATCACTTAATTTTTTATTATTTTTACCTATTGTGATGTAGTCATTTTATTCTAGATGCATCTTCTGGTCTTTACATATAATTATTGTATAAAAACTATTGTAAAAATTTAAAAGAGTAACGGTGGAGTTTCTTGCCCATTCTTCTCTATACGAAACTACCTTTTTGAAGGAGTAACTAGAATCAGTTCAATTTTGCTGTAAACATTTTGAAATAAATGGTTTGACTTTGACATTTATTAGCTATGACTTCATAAACATGATCCTCAGCAGATCTTCAGGCATAGCCATCAATCATACGACCATTTGATCCGCAAACAAACGCTAATCGCTTGGTATTCGTTACCAAAGTGAGGGAAGCTGGCAATTTTCGGGCAATTTATTTAATAACTAATATTGCTCCGTTGCAACACGGAGGAAGGGTACTGGAGGAAACGCGAATACTTCAGCCGATTATATCTACAGTGATGCAACGGTAGAAAGTACGCACGCGATGTACTTGCTCATCATGTGAGGTGGACTGGTCTTGGGATTACGAGCAATTCTGCAATAGGAGTCCCCTAAAGCCGGCCGTGCAGGTCGTTACGACTGCCAATAAAATATCTGCCCTCGGAAATATCTGGTGCTGCGTAAGATACCGAATTGGAAGAGGTTTTGCTCTCCTCAAAATAACTTGAATGACATGAAAAGTTATGGAGCATAATTGACATGTCCAAGTCTCCTGAATGTTTATTAGTCAATGTCAAATTATTTATTTCAAATAGGCACATAAAAGGCACTTTTGAACGTCAAGAATTACCAAAAAAAAAAATAGAATTGATTCTAGTTGCCCCTTCCAAAAGGTAGTTTCGTATGGAGAAGAATGGGCAAGAAACTCCACCGTTACTCTTTTAAAAATGTTTCACAATATTCTGTTTAAGTACATTAATTATATGATTATATGTGAAGACGATGCACCTAGAATAAAATTACTATACCACAATAGGTAAAAAGAATTAAAAACGAAGCAATGAAAAATAACTTGATCAATTGCAATGAATCTCGTTGGTATAAATAAATAAACTTAATTATGAGATAGATACATGGTGCTCACATATTTACAAACATCGTAAAAATATATGTTTTCCTAAAAAAAAATAAGTCAGTGTGTGAGTTTAGGTAATCACAGAATTTAAAATCAATGTCATTAAAATAACAACTTAAACAATTAAAATAGCAACCAGTTTGATTTTGTCTAGACTCTAGATTGTCCTATGGAGCTGGACCAGCATGTTTCCAAGCATTCCTATCGTGGATATAGCGTATAACATACCACAACGTAGTTCAGTCTAAGCATGTGCAAGGTTCTATACTTAACCAGCTCAAATTCCCAGTCATTTACCACCACTCACTCATCTGTCCGTTTCCCCCTCTCATTTGCTGCCTTTCGGATGTCCTGGATTAAAAACTTCAGCTTCCCAGTTACTCGTGCCAGCAAAATCTCACAGTTCACCTGCCATCATCGTTATTTCCCAAAAAATACAGGATTTTCAAACCACCTCACTATTTTCGGTGACATTGACAAAAGTGTCGGAACTTTAACGACAGGTGGCAAAACCGGTCCTCAACACGTACCCGTTTTTAACAATGTCACTTTGATTATATTTTTGCACCAAGATCTGATAAAATTTTGGCCATATAAAATCTTAACGATCAATTACAAAAATGGCGGCCTTAACATGTGAATTGTTATGATAAAATCAAAATATGATTTTATTTATTTAAACACAGTTGATTACTTGTTTGTTATTGCCTTAATCAACTTTTGAATATTTATATGGTGCCAATGTTAAAATAATTATTTATTATTTAGGTGAAGGGTCTGATACAAAGTTAAGGTTACGATTCTGTTTGTTTTAATATTAACAAATTTTCTCCCTTTTAAAGCCTAACCTTTTCCCAACTAAAGTGGGGTCAGCTTCCACTGCACATGATCCAGATGCAGCTGAATATCAGTATTTCACATGGAGCGACTGCCAATCTGATCGCCACAACCCAGTAACTGGGTAACACCATACCCCTTGTTCAGGCGACGATAACCGACTTTTAATGATTTTATACTGAAGATCACGTCTAAACGAGCAGTGTTAATGATTTGAAAAAAATATATGTTAAATTAGAGCATTTTCTCAATAATTTAATATGTGAATATTTTAGATTATGTTTATATAACATATAGTAAAATTAATTTGCAAACTTATGTCTAACGCGGATAAAAAACTGAGAGTGGCGCAAAATCTACCTAGCGTATTTTTCTGAAACCTTCACCAATTTGAACATAATTTAATTATTGATCTTTTAGTATACGCGAATACGTTTTGTTTTGTGTATAATACATTAATAATGCGTCAAATTGGGGACAGCGCTCCTTGATGGGCGAGTCCTATTACTGGCTGAACGTACGACGCGTTGCGTGAGCTCAGTACAGAACTAACCAATCAAGGTCACTGGCATATATCTCCGTCTTAAGAGTGGTTGTCAGACTTTTGGGCTTCTGACGACCCGTAACTACTGTCAAAGATCTACGAATGACAGCCGGGAGTGCTGGGACCTTAGAATAATAACTAAAGCAGGGACCAATGGCTTAATCCCGTCGCCCATTGGCGGCACGGCATGGCAAGGTGTTTTTAGGCGACGAATAAAAATATAACTTAATAGTATGGAAATTTAAATTTCAGTACAAAAATAATACCGCGGTAAGCTAAGGCATGCCGACTCGGTAGCCTTCGGAACGCTTCGGCATCCCTCGGAATGCTTTGGCAGTCTTCGGGATACCGGGGCAAGACAGCGCCCGCCCATACTTCTGTTCCACCGTAGTACAGTTTATACTAGTACGGGGAACAGAGTGAATCAGTTCCGTTCAACAATCATAATAACAATGCTTATTTGTAACTTACATGAATTGTGCAAGGTTGTTTTATTGATTTAGCAAATAAAGATCTTTTTATTTTTTTTTATACCCCGCGGCCGCGCGCGTAGCTACGGCTTCCTCGGCATGCCTAAGGACGCTCGGTATGCTTAAGGACGTCGCGGCATACTTAAGGATGCCACGGCATAGTTACCGCCAGTGTGCGCTTACATGTAGGGATGCCGAAGGATCCCCTGCCGTACCGTGCCGCGAATGTAACGTGTTAACGTGCTTTCTGAGGCACGGCAAATATCAAGTCAAATCTTTATAAAGCCACCCAGTAACTGATTTCATACAGTAGCAATTAAAAACCGTAAACGGGAGTGTGGCACCAGTACTAAACTGGGATTTAAATAAGCCTCCTTTTAAAACTAGCTACATCCCTCATTGCAAGGGAAACACATTACCAACGCTCTTAATTTATACTTCCATGCATTGCAGAGACCTAATCCATACAAACGAAATACCACTTTTTTCCATTATCGTAGAGCCTATTTTGAAATGACTTATATCACATTGAAATTGCTGATTGCATGCTCGCAGTTAAAAAACATGAAAACGCACTTTAAGATATTTTAACTAGAGTGTATTTTTCTATTACTCTTGTTTTGACTATAGTTGCATGTCAAATTACTTCTAGTCAGGGACATAATAAACATCAGTATCGACAAGGACGCCTTCAAGGGCGAAGACGGTGTTATCATTGATGTTAGTATACATATGTGAGAACGGAAGGGTGTCAAATGTTTTATGTCATGCCATATCATGTCGAATGTGTGAACAAGTGCCTACTAAGAACGGCGGAAATGGAATAAATAAAACAGAAATTGTATTTTGATGGAATAATAGGATGAGAGGGTGTAGTACATAGTATGTTGTTAGGATGAGCCCTATACCCGAGGCGTACTGTGATGAATAAATAACGGCTGTCAAGATCGAACACGCAAATTCCTTAAGACACAGGCTAAGATGTTTCCAACATACACAGTAATGTATGGTAATGCTTAGGTATATTACGATTGTACCCAATCATAATACCTACATCTTCCTTGGCATAACTCACCAGATAACCGTGTTTCTGTAACCACGGTTATATCTGATGAGGTTAGTCTCATGCTCCCAAATCTCATATGATTCAGTACACCCAAAATTAAAACTGTGTCACCGCGCACCGCTGGATTGGTGTTAGATTAATCTCTGGGGTTTAACTAAGCGATTCAATTACAAAATAATGTACCCAAATTAGTATAAGAATCAGTACTATACTCCATTTGAAATAAGATTAGAAATTTAAATAAACTTTTTTACAGTCCGTTCAACCGATTTTGACTTCTATTCCGTAGGCATAAGGATGACATTAAGAGCAAAAACGTGGTTACAATACCAACTGTTTATTGCAGCTGCCATTTGTCATGCCACCAACGCAATAGAAGTCAAAATTGATTGAACGGACTGTAAAAAAGGTTTATTTTAATGTCTAATCTTATTTCAAATGGAGTATAGGTAGTTGAACGGAAAAACTTACAAAAGTCAGCCCCTAAAACTCTCACCATCCCAGTTTAAAGGTTGGGAAGAAGTAGCGCAATAAACTTTGGAGCATTCAGATTTATTGTGAGTGACCCTTTATATTGGAATACTAGCGACACGCCCTTGCTTCGCACGGATTTTACGACTTGACAAAACACACATAAACGTTCCGGAATAAATTCTCTAAAAAATGTGAAAACCGCCTCAATATCCTTTGTTTGTCTCAGCAGTGGGAACTTTATATATAGGCTTTTTATTCTATTTATATTGTGCAATCTTTTATGAAGTATAATATAATAGATCAATCAGGAGACTTTTTATTTGATCGTCTCCCATCCTTATAAGCTTATTATATCTGACCGGGTCTCTTTGTGTTGTATCTATGTAAATGACTGCTTATACCAGTCACAATACAGGAAATACTTTATCAGCTATTCATGAAGGCCTCCTTATTGTGAGCAGCTTCTATTGAATTGTGACCGTGAAGGGTGAAAGTGATTTGCTTTGTTATTTAATCGTGTGCGTATGGATTAGTTATTTTAGTGCCTTCGTCGCCTTTGCATTAATTTCAGTTGCTATATGTGGCCCTTTTAACTTAGGTGTTTATTGGTATCTATGTATAAGTTTTTGGGAGTTGATAATATCTTATTATTCAAGTAAAACGTAAACATGTCACTAAAATACTGTTAATGGATGGAGTTTCAAACTCAATCTCAACTCAAACTCAAAGCATTTATTTCAAATAAACCTATTACAGGCACTTTTGAATTGTCAAGGGGTCGGTCAGTCATAAAAATGAAGCTAGTTGCCCATTCCAAAGCTTAGTAGGTACCTATGGAGAAGAACGGGCAAGAAACTCCACTGACACTCTTTTAAATTAACATATGGTTACAACCTATTGGTTACATCATTCGTGTTGAAAATAAACAAATGTGAGAACGATGCAAAACGTCAAAAGCGTCCGTAACAAAAAGATAAACAAAAATAAATTAAATTAAAATGAGCCAAGACCGCTAAGAGATGATCAGTCCCTACTGATGGCGCCCGTTTACGAACATGACGCATGGATTAGCACCATTCAGCTCAACCATTTGGAAGGGAGCTAAATGATCCAACACACACGCCACCATCAGCGAGACATTACAGTGAGCATGACATACTCTCAGCCGCCAGGGCACATTCAAGTCAATGAAAGACGTCGAGAGGGAGGGGAAGCCCAAATAATCTTTTCTTTAGCCTTCCTCTCCCTCTCCAGGATGGCTTATGTGAGGAATGATATAAAAGAGGAGGGAGTGAATGATAGCGTGACGGTTCGTTTTAAGTCTACCTAATGAGTTGACGTTTGGTCTAAGAGGCTAATTAGGGGTTCCGGTATTGTAGCTGTAATAAGGTACGATGGGACTGCCATGTATTCTACACGACACAGAGAATCCTGGTGTGGAGGCTAGAGCTGTTTTGAATTTGTAATGCTCTCTTGCACAATAAAGTTTTTCGATAGAAAAATATTCAAAATAATTCGAAATTAAAATCATACGCGACCTGCGTATGATTTGGTATTTTTATCAACTTACATATTTGTTCAAAATTTCTCTTTGTTCTATTATGAAAAGTTTACTTGAAATTTTTTGCGTTTTTTGATGATGGATCAATTTTTTTCTAAGCTGTGGAAAAAAGGAAAAAAAACTAGGTATGCCATAAGCTTCTACTCCGTTCACCTAATATAGCTATTTTTTTTCGAGACAGTAAAAAAGTCATCCGGAATAAAAGTCCCCAAATTAAATAAAGAAGAAAAAAAAAATCGTTCGTCATTATAATTTGAATCAAAATCAAAAGTCATTTATTCAACTAGGCTGAGAATCAGCACTTTTCGAACGTCAAAAATTACATGAGACAGTCCCCCAAAAACGCCCACACCCTTCACCACTTCCTAGTGCTTTAGCTGGGAAGAAAAAGTGGCGCAACAAACTCCCCAGCAGCACAGCTGTCTGTTCGCATATAAAACTTGAAGCTATACAATACAATATAAAATAATTTGCATTTCGCAACACAAAACGTTAAATTAAATTATTTGCCTTATCTAAGCTAGCACACACCATTATACAAAAATATGTATACATAATATATATATAATAATCGTCGAAAACTATACTCAAGCAGAAATAACGTAAACAAAATGTATCTAAATAAAAGCCTCCAGGCATAATGGGCGTGCCCGCTTAAATAAAGCTACAGCTATAACTCGAAGTCACAAATGATAAACTAGCACCATCGAAGTAAAATAAAAACAGTTAATTATTAATAACAATAACAAAACCATGGTCAGCAAGACGACCAGTCACCACAAGCAGCACCCGTTCACGAGCATAACGCAAAGATCAGCCATCACCCCCTCGCCATATTTGAGGGAAGGAGGCAACCCGACCCCCGACGCTACCGCAAGCAGTGACATCTAAGTATTTCATCAAGAATTTTGTAAACGTCGAGAATGTTTATCGCTAAGACTCGAAGATTTCATGCCGCAATCATATAATAGACAACAAAATTTCCATTGTGTCTCGCCTAGATTAATCAATCTGCCTGCCTTTTACCAACTTGTTGTCATGCATCATCAAACTGTTGGGGCCGACTTCTAGTCTAATCGGTTGGAGCTGAATACCAGTATTTTACATAGAGCGACTGCCTATCTGACCTCCGCAACCCAGTTACTGGGTAATACGATACGTCGATACCCCTGGTTGTCAGACTTTCGGGATTCCTACCACCCATAATGATTGTCAAAGATCTATGAATGACAGCCGGGACCAACGGCTTAGTGCTTTCCGAAGCACGGCGGGGTCGCGATATGTACCTAATAGTTGGTCACCCATCTACAAACCGACCGTGGCAAGCGTAGCATAACCTTCGATGGACCCGTGCGGCTGTTATCTTTTAGCCAGTACTCCCGCAGGCTGTATTCCATCTAGATTTTTTTTTTTTAACTTGCCCCACTAGTATTTCTCCTGTATTGTGGGTGCGTTTGCAAACATTTAAACTGACATACACAAACAGCCAGAACAACTACTTGTCGGTCATACAAATATTTGTACCGTGCGGGAATCGAACCCGCGACACGCAGCGCAGCAGCCAATCGCTTAACCACTGCGCCAACCGTGCATAAATCAGCATATATTTTTTATTAGGAAGCTTGTTTTTTTTGAGCTTCAAGGGACCACAGACCTAAGTATTTAATATTAATTTCAACTTGATACCTCCACGCGATCCTGAGAAAAAGGGTCTTGGCAGACTGACAGACAGACAGACAGACAGACGGACAACGAAGTGATCCTATTAGGGTTCCGTTTTTGATTTGGCTATGTTGTTTTAAAAATGTTCGTACTTAATAGTCCGAATTAGGTTTTATTGGACAAAAAATATTGAAAAAATGCCCGGAAAAATTTGAAAATTCGGAACAAACTGAAAGTGCTTTTTCTAGGGGATTTTTGTATGAACTCAAGACCATATTGGTTATAACGTTTTAATAGCACGTGCCGTATTGTGCGCGGTGCATTAGCGAAGTTCTTCCTGCTGTCACAATTATATTATTACTTACTTATTATCTCCGACCCGCCGAGTCTCGTACTCGTAGCTTCGAGTATTTATTTATTCAAGGAAAAACCAACGGTAGCACAATAAGAAATAGTCATAATATCTTAAATATTACATTTCAACCGACATCATACAGGTATAATCTAGTTTACAAATCAACTTAGATTTCCTTATACAGTAACAACATTCCATTAAATTTTTTATCACACATCCAGTATCCACCACAGAAAAAAGCCAAAAAAAAACTGGATTGTCTGGGTGTTTCTAAAAAAGTGTACATTGTGTGTGTATATGATGTCTAAAAGGTCAGCTTCAATAAAAAGTCATAAGTTGCTATAACTTAAGGTCATGCTAAAGACTGAGATATCAAAATTCAAAATATAGATACATTATTTTGTACAGTAGGTACAGTCAACAGCACAGTCGTAACAATTTGACATCGACAGAGCCGTTATGTCGTAGAAATATGGGTCATATTTGTCTCTGCATCACCCAAAGGTTGACTGGTAGAAAATACCTATGGCATTAAGTCCGCCTCTGTACATTTGTGTGCTTTAAGTATTAAATAAATGTTCGTAGTGGAAGAGTTACCAGTGATTTATTAATAATAATAATAAATTCATTTATTTCAGGTAAATTACACCCAATTGCCAAACAAAAATTAATAGAAATAGACCATACAAACTATCCAAACAGACAAAGACCCAAAATAAATTCCAACCAAATAAATTTAAACATTAAACAACTCATTAAATACAATTAAAAAGAAAATAAATAAAAATAAATAGTCATTAAGAAATCACCATAATAAAATATGTCAGAATCTATAAACATTAAAATGTCAAATGTAAAAGTAAACTGTAAAAACGTTATAAAAATAAAAATATTTATAAAAGTCTATTGCAATTACATCAAATTTCTACCTGCCCCAAGCCCGATAATTGCCCGATTATTGATTTGTGGTTGAGTGTTCAGTGGGGCCACAAATATTATGACACGGCAAGCTTTAGAAAGAAATTTTCGTACAGTATGGCTGAGACGACAATCTTCAAAGCCCATTTCTAAGAGGCGTGTGCTATATTTAGCGTATAGCAGTGGTGGAACGGCCGCGACTTACGAACTATAGGTCGTAGGTTCGAACCCAGGGGGTCTGGAGGCAAAAGTCCTCGCGCCCTCGCGCCCCTAGTCGCCGCAGGAGACGCCCCGGGCGTCGGGAGTCGCAAGCCGATTTCCGGCCACCGTAGGCACGGGCCTGCGGACGGTGAACGATGGGTAGCTCACCGTCCGATAAAGACCAGGCCCGGGTCGACGGCGCGTCGTATTCCACGCGCGCCTCAAAGAGATGTCATCACCAACTGACGGGGTCCGATAGGGCCAATGCCTGCCAGGGTTGCGAGTTTGTCCGAAAGGGATACCGTGGCCCTGGCACAAAGGCAAATGAAGGAATACGGGTGAGTTTTAGTCAGTAAAAGTCTGACACGCCCTCCCGCTCCGCCCAGAGCGGGAGAAGTTATTTGATAATTTCCCACCCCAAAAAAAAAAAAAAAAGGTTCGAACCCAGAGAAGTGCTTTACTTTGTGTAAATTATTTCATCACCATTGCTCTAAAAAACGGTGAAGGAACGCATCGTATGGAAACCGGCATGTCCTAGAACCAATTATTCGAAGACATGTGACATCTACCAACCCGCACTGGGCCCGCGTGGTGGATTACGGCCCACTCCCTCTCACAGAGGAGGCCTGTGCCAGCCAGCACGGGGAATATTATAGGCTGATTATGGCTCTTTGGTATGGCAGGTACTGTAAACATAAGTGCCACTAAATACTGATATACCTACCAAGTAAAACTATAAAAAAAGTATAATTTGACAAGAGAAGTCCTTATTATTCGTAAAGTCCATGAGTTGGTTAAGTGTGAAGATAAAACGTTGAAATAGCAGTCACATTACTTGCAGAGTTGCAGCTTTTTCCCGTAAATACGGTTGCACACCCATACCTACCTTTTGTGTCAATATATGAATAATCATAAAGTACTTACCAAGCACTTAGTTAGAACTTGGAAGCTAAGGAAACATAGTACTTATGTACAAGGCTAGTTTCTGTTTTCGGGTATGTTGGCTTGTATTTGAGTGGCATATTTACATAATTGTAAATCAAGATAATTTTAGTTCTACCTCTGTATGAGAAGCAGGTTTCGAAGCAGTAGGACGACTAGGGCGGTAGGATCGCTAGGAATAAAAGCCTAGGTTCTATTATTCTTTTAAAATTATATTCCATACTTTAACGTTTTAAATTCGAAAATATCTCTGTTCGCCTGTCTGTCACCTTTCACGTCTTAACTCCTGAACAGATATCGTTGAAATTTGGCATACGACCCCTCCTGTGTGCCAAATTTCAATCGATTTCGATATCTAAGTATTAACCCCTTAGGTTATAGGATAAGTTCCATTTTTAGGGTTCCGTACCCAAAGGGTAAAACGGGAACCCTATTATTAAGGCTCCGCCGTCCGTCTGTCACCAGGCTGTATCTCATGAACCGTGATAGTTAGACAGTTGAAATTTTCACAGATGATGTATTTCTGTTGCCGCTATAACAACAAATACTAAAAAACAGAATAAAATAAATATTTAAGTGGGCTCCCATACAACAAACGTGATTTTTTTGCCGTTTTTATAGATAATGGTACGGAACCCTTCGTGCGCGAGTCCGACTCGCACTTGGCCGGTTTTTTATACTAGTGGTACGTTCTCTTGGGATAATTTCCGGCCTCCACGCGGGTGAAGCCGGGGGCGAAAACTAGTGTCATATAAAATAACCTAATGTCTTTCTTAAATTACAAAGTTACTTTTGCCTTATATTTAATTCGTTTTGGGAAGTTTTCTACAAACCACCTACCAAGAAGACAGACATGAGTTTATAAGGGAATGTGGATACTCAAAGCTTACAAAATAACTTTATTAGCATAAAGCCAGCATGCTTACTGCCGAGATACCTTTTAAAGTAACCATACCGTGACCATTTCGAAAGCATTAGCGTTTCCACACATGTTGCATATTGCAAATGATATCCCTGACGGTGGCGGTGTGTTAGCAATGTGAATCGTTAAGGCGACGATAACCGACTTTTTATGATTTTATACGAGTAGTGTTAATGATTTGAAAAAAATATATGTTAAATTAGAGCATGTTCTCAATAACTTAATATGTGAATATTTTAGATTATGTTTATAATACCTAGTGAAATTAATTTGTAAAGTTATGTCTAACGCGGATAAAAAACTGAGAATGGCGCAAAATCTACCAAGCGTATTTTTTCTGAAACCTTCACCAATTTAAAGATAATTTAATTATTGATCTTTTAGTATACGCGTTTTATTAAAATTCCTTTTATTTTGTGATAATAAATTAATAATGCGACAAATTGGGGACAGCGCTCCTTGATGGGCGAATCCTAATACTGGCTGAACGTAGGACGCGTTGCGTGAGATCAGTACAGAACACGCAAGCTAACCACTCAAGGTCACTGGCATATATCTCCGTCTTAAGTGCCTCGTGCACAGGCGACCAGTTTCACGTAGAATGGTGCTCTTTGAGTAGTCTTCCTTGAGTAAAAAGCTACGATATCCTTCTAGCTAAAGTGAAGGGGTGTTGTCCGTGTGGTGCCGGACGTAAAGAATAGCACCATCCTATTTCTTCCCGTGGGTGTCGTAAAAGGCGACTAAGGGACTTACTTGAGAATGGGCAGCAGCGTTCTCTATGCATTTTTTACACCATACTGCGATCGCAAACCCGCCTGCCAAGCGTGGCGATTATGGCAAACCCCCCGTTTGGGGGAGGCCTATGTCCAGCAGTGGAGGTCTTCCGGCTGAAATGGTGATGATGAAGATGCAAGGGAAGGGGAGAGAGGATCATCACACGTGTACATTTTAGTCTCATATAAGTACATTGGATGTAACTCTATTTCCATGAATTAGTCTTGGTGCTTTTAAAAAAAATCGGTGAAAAGAAGTCGTAGCTTAAAATATTGTGTCTATTATGACTCTCCCCCCCAGTCCCCAACTCGTTTAGCTAGAAGGATCTCGTAGCTATATTCTCAAAGACATGGTTATGACGGTCTTGATGGCTCTGAACTATATCATCGTACGTATTTAACACATTAACACCGTCACCTTTTCGGCAGGACAATTTTTTTGGCGATTTGGCGGTATGGCGTGACAGTGGTCCATAAGGAAGTCAAAATAATAGGAGCTTGTCAGTACGAGATTACCAAATACAGACAATTTTTCCTATGAAGTATCACCGCTTAAAATAAACAAACATGGCCGCTAAGTGTCATCATCAAATCAAGATGGCGTCCGAGTGCCAGGTCAGATTACATAATCAACGTGGGTGGTCCCCGAGTGCCAGATATTTGAAAACTAGGTCCGAAACAGCACTTTATGGCACTAAAAAAAAACACCGTAAAGTGATCTTTGGGAACTTTGTTCCCATTAAAAATTACACCGTAAAATGACGTCTGGGAACCAGGGTTCCCAGCCTGCACTTTACGGTGTTTTATTTTGGGAACTGGAGTTCCCAACTGCACTTTACGGTTTATTTTTTTGGGAACTGTAGTTCCCAACTGCAATCGAGCGGATCAGTGGCACGTCATCGGAAAATCATAAAGACGCCTTTTAGTTAGGAGATTAGCAAAACTGTCAATTCTACAATTACGGTGCCAATGATCGGCCATTCGGACACAACTGCCTTAGCAGACTTGGCTCCCTGTCCACGAACCAGGCAGAACAGTTAAACAATTACTATGACCCATGGACGTACAAAAAAATATGACCCGGTCCATGCCCTGGTCATTACTCATGGGACTGGAAAGGGTTGAACAGCGTCAAGGTTTACTTATATTCGGAATCAAACATTGTTCTTACAAATCATTCTAAGATCAATTACTTCGGACTGTTTTTTGTTTCTTCTAAACGGCATATTTTTTGTCCCCCAGGTCCACCCAGAGAATCCAGACTGGACGTGTTTTGAAATGAACGCGTTTCTAGATGTAAAGAACTTCTTCGGACTCGAAAGCACCGTGGAGAAGATTGCCATGAAACAGTATGCCTCTAACATTGCTAAGGGTGAGTCATTTCTTAACCAGGGACCGTACAACCCCGGTTAAGGGTTAAGCGTTTCGAAGGGGTAACCCATTCAATGGGTTACCTTTATCATGATGTAACCCATTGAAAGGGTTTTATACTAGAAACCCATTGAAAGGGTTACATGATAAGTATGATAACCCATTGAATGGGTTTTATACTTGAACCCCAGTGAAAGGGTTCCATGATAACCCATTCAATGGGTTCTATACCTTCTTGAAACCCAGTAACATGAAAAAATCATAATATTATGTTATTTCGATATCCGCCCAGCACGCGTAGCATGACCAATTCTATCTATAATCTATCCAGGGACCATTTTGGTTACTATTTTAAAAAACCCTATCGAAAACCCTTTCAATGGGTAACCCAGATGGTCCCTGTTCTTAACTCCAAGATTTCCTCTTCTTCTTAGTCGCTACACTCTTAACAGAGCGGTCGTAGTACGAAGCAAAAAAATGCTTAGATGCGGTAAACATGACGCACAGAAAGAACGCAAACACAAAAAACAAGACAACGAAACCAAATAACATCGGGTTTCGTATAACTGGAGTCACACGTCATTAGGGTATAAATAAATCGGACAGATTACGTTTGACTCTCAATCTGCCCGCCTTTTCCCAACTATGTTAGGGTCGGATGCAGCTGAATACCAGCATTTTACATTGACGACTGCCTATCTGACCTCCACAACCTGATACACCTTGGTAGGACTGGTTGTCAGACTTTCGGGCTTCTGACGACCCGTAACGACTGTCAAAGATCCACGAATGACAGCCGGGGCCGACGGCTTAACCTTGCGCGAGTCTAGGTATGTAAAGGTGGTCACCCATCCACGGACCAACCGCGGCAAGCGTAGCTTAACCTGATGGATCGACCCGTGCGGTCGTTATTAGTTAGCCACGAGATCCTTCGTGTGACTCTGGTTATACGAAAACCTATGTTATTTTGTATAGCCTATAACCTCATTCTTTTTTTTTTTTGTTCACGGGGTGGAAAATCGTCATGGATGTCCTCCGCCCTGGGGTCTGTCAGACTCTTACCGACTAAAAACCACCCCAGTGTTCCCCTCCCACACTTGCACCGGGGATCTTGGGATCTATTATTACTTCCGCAATCCCCGGCTAGTGCCGGCCCGCCTCCGCGGGCCACAGCCTATAACCCCTGGGACAACATGACGCGTCCAACGATACCTCGTTTGTCAAAATACGACTAGTAGTTTATGACTTATGACTCTTATGAGGGAACAGATGAACATACATACATAGCCTGTTAAAATCATAACCCTCCTTTCGCTTTGCCATAATCGGGTAAAAAGAACAAGTTGGGGGAAATTATGAAAATAAGTACTCGTACTAATTAGTCAATTCCTGACTTGTGACTCGTCTGGTTATGCGGCTCCTTTCTTCTATGACTGTTGTTGTCCTAGTCGTTAACCCCTCCAACTTGATCATAATGATAAGTAGCTAAATTATCATTATGATCAACTTGGAGATGTTCTATAGTAGACATTATTTGATGTTTTTATTTGATGACAATGGGAAGCATGATACTTCCTGTTGTCATAAAATAAAAAAATCGAAGAGAAGAAGGAGTGAACTTAAAGCTGGTTGCAGACCAAAATGTGGTGTTAATATAGTTTGTGGTCTGCAGTTCTGCACACAAGTATGACAAATTTCCTCAGCTATATGAGCTAAGTTAAGTTAGTTTATAACTAAGCTTAGCTCTTGGTCCGCTGTCCGATCTACGCATCGAAGTTAAAACTTGAGGAGAATGAAAATGATAATTAAACCACCAGGCAAGGAGCTGATCGATGTATTCATGGCGGAGGTGTACGAAGATGACGTCAGGAATCTGAAGCCCTGGAAAAAGGACGAGCCCAAGGCCAACCACAACCTTCGTCACGCCCTCTCGGGCGAGCCGCTGTCTCCGAGCCTCTCACCCCAGAGCTCTAGCAGCTTCAGGAGACAATCGAGTCCAGGTTAGTGATTCAAAGATGGTGTATGTGTTCTAGGAATCGGTGATGGCTATGGATAGTTAATTTACTTAGGACTGATTGCTGTCAGATATATTTTTTAACCCCCGACGCAAAAAGAGGGGTGTTATAAGTTTAACCGCTGTGTGTGTGTGCGTGTGTGTATGGCACCGTAGTTCTCAAACCGATGAATCCATTTGGATGTGATTTTTTTTAAGCAGGTTTTTTAGCTTTGATTTTTAGACATGTTTTATCAAAATCAGTTCAGCCGTTTCAAGATCATCCACTCTTTTGTTAGCTGCGATAGGGATATTAGACTCATAATGGGTAGGTATTTACTTTATTTTCATACATAATATGTGTGACCTAAAATTTAGAACACCCATGTATGCTATATAGCTATGCAAGATTATGAATTTTTTGGACTGATGCTGCAACTCGGATATCCAGCACACTAGTACAGTCTTGAAAAAAAATAGCAGATATGTTGTGTTTGGATTCGTTTTGATCAGTATTTGATTCTACATACAATGCAATGGTGGCAACACGAGCTGATGCTGCAGCTAGGATATCCAACACAATAGTTCACTCTTGAAATAAAAATAGTAGATATGTAGTATTTGGATTCGTTTTTTTATCAGTATTTTTAATTCTATTTACAGTACAGGATATGTTAATGTTATGTGTAGAGAAACTTAGCGTTCTGTAGTAATAACAACGCATTTCTATATTGTTAAAATGCGTCAAGTTTTTGAGTAACTATTACTAAAAAGATTAAAGATGATTTAGGAGAAAAATTGTACTTATCATAATATCTTTTGTAACAAATTTTAAAAATTTAAAATAAAAATTTAATTTAAAATTTAATAAACTCCCAAAGCAAAAAAGAAAAGCGAACATTTAAAAAATCAACAATAATACCTATCATTGAGCCATCAAATTCGATTGAGTAATACCAATACATTTAAATTTTAATTATAAAAATTGATGGATGGCACGATACGGTTTGCTCATTGAAATGGCGCTTAATGTCGTTTTTAGAATTTTTGACAGGTTTTTCATATAAAAACTGGCCAGACGTCAATTTTATTTCACGGCTAAAAGATGTCTGACTGGAAAAATCTGCCCTTATTCAAAGATTTCCTTAGGTACGGATTTGCGACGTGTTTCCATGACCTGACGTCTTCTTGATTTTATAAAATATGGAAACAGTGTTACGTACTTTAAACGACTGTATTACAGATGGTAGATAAAGTAGATTAAAAATTCTAAAGTCAATTATATTTCTAGCCTTTCACAAACTGTCAATTTCGCCCACACAAAGGCTTTTTTCATGAATCTATCGGAAATAAGTGATCGTCCCTAACATTATAAAGCATTTTCTTTTCTGCCCTTCTCCATTGTCTAAAATAACAAGGCTTTAATACAAAGAAATTGAACCTACATTTTTAAATATTAACCTTTTAAATTCAAGTGAAATTATAATCCAAAAGTTTTTGCCAACAATACTTAGCATAAAAACATTTTTTCGCGACAAAATTTCGTATGTTTGCAAGGATGACGTTGGAAGGTCAAAACGGGCTCATAAATACTAAGTGCCCTGTCATACGAATAAGGGTTAACTTGGTTTAAAGGATAATGAATATTTATGACATTCGCGGGGTTTACTTATACGCGAAGTGGTATAAAAGACCGCGTTCCTGTGTAATATTCGTCATATTTTTTAGCGTAACCTTTTAGGGTTAATAAAGGAGAAAGCTTGATAAAACTGAATTTCAAATGGCTTGGATGTTGTAGCGTGTATTTGATACATTTCTAGATTGCGCCTTTTTTTTGGCTCATATAGGTATAACGTAAGGTACGTCGGTTTTAATAAAAATATATCATCGCGTGGGAGCAAGAAGCTTCCTCGGGGTAAGCAAGTGAGCTAGGGCAAGCAAGTGAGTTAACGCCAGGATTATGGATTGTTTAATAACTTTTCAGGCACAGTTTTTTTGTGTAATGGTGCACCCACACTGCTGTTATAAAACGTTTACAAACATTTTCTAATACTAATACATTTAAGTACTAACAAATGTGCGCCTGCCAAGCGTGGCGATTATGGCAAACCCCCCCTTTGGGGAGGCCTATGTCCAGCAGTGGACGTCTTTCGGCTGAAATCATGATGATGATGATGACTAAGAAATCTTAAGAATTGTTACATTCTCTTAGGAATTGTTAGATGTTTTGAGTGCTCATATACTGATGGAAAAGTTTACAAACATTTATAACATTTGAAAACATGACGTCGAGCACTTTGAATTTACGTTCCGAGGCGTCTACACGAAAATGGAAGAAGATTTGCTTATTGGATTAGCTTTTCATATTATTTTTTGTTTTTATATTAAATATTCCCGCACTCTTCACATACCCTGTTGTCGACTGTTGCGCATGCGCGACTAATGAATTAAACCAATTGACTAACAATTCTAGTACACCGCCCGGCGCGACGTACGCTAGAAAGGGCCCCGCACTCTCTGAATACCCTGCTTTCGCCTGAATAAATGTTTACAAACAAATGATAACAAATGTTTTATTTGTTACAATTTGTTAACTAACAATTTTGTTTAGAAATGTTTTTGTTGAAATACAATGTAATATTACTTTTAAGTTGGTAACATTTGTCTGTCTGCGGAGATAGTAATTATCTCATTGAATACCCTTTTACGTTTTGTTAATCTGTGCTCTATCGAAAATCTTGTAGTAAGAAGTACATTGTGCTAAATAAACTCACATTTCATTTATAACAACAGGTTATGGGCCCAGACCACATACCTAACAATAAATAAAAGCCAAGTGAGGAAGTTTAACTAGTTGAAAAGTAAATACCTGTAAAAGAAAATTGTCACTCGTGTTGGCATTTGAGGTTAAGGTGCCGGGAAGGTGAAGAAAAAAAAACTTGCAACGTAACTGAGCTGCAAGGAAGGAAAACTAGTAAGACACAATGGAAGGACATAATACAGTTATTAAACTGAAAGGAATAAAAAATTGGAATGTTTGGAAGTTCCAAACAATGGTTTTACTCCGGGGTCAAAATCTAATGGACATCGTTGAAGGCAAACTCGTAAAAGGAAAAGACGCAGAGGGGCTGAAAGCATGGGATACACAAGATGCTAAGGCTCAAACGATGTTAGTGACCAGGATGACCGAGGAAGTGATGTTGCAAATAATATCCTGCACTACTTCAGCAGAGATGTAGCGAAAGTTAGCAAGCATTTTTGAACAAAAAAGTGAAACAAGTATTCATATAACCCAGCAAAGATTCTTCCAATACAAATACGAAGAAGGAATGGAAATGTCAGTCTTTCTGTCGAAAATACAGGAGTTACAAAATCAGCTAAAACAAATGGGTGAAGAGATTTCGGAAAAATTTATTATTACGAAGGTTTTAATGTTATCTACAAACACTTCGTATCTGCGTGGGAGTCTGCGCCTGACAACAAACAAACCTATGATAATCTTGTCGCTCGTTTGTTGGTGGAAGAGGAGAGAGTAAAAGAAAAGGGTGAAATCGCCTCGTCATCGTCTGCTTTTATTGCAAAGAAAAATGCTCTGAATAAAAGAAACAAGAAATGTTACAAGTGTAACAAGATAGGTCACTATCAAGCTGAGTGTACAAGTATTGCGGACAGTAACAATCGTAATAACTCAGTGAACAAAAGTGAGAAAAGGTGTCATTATTGTAATAAAATTGGACATAACAAAAGTGAGTGCTGGTTTAAAAAAGGAAAAGAGAAAAATGCGTTCGTAGTGCAACAAACGCCTAAAGAACTTTATGAAAAATCAAAATGGTTGGTGGACACAGGTGCTAGTGAACATATGTGCCAAGATAAGAATCTATTCTCGACATTCTCGCCGTTATCATCACAAAAATCCGTGATAATAGGTGACGGTACAAAGATAAGTGTCATAGGTTGCGGACAGGTAGCGCTAGAAGTATTCGATGGACACAAGTGGGTTGAGACGACCATAGACAATGTACTGTGTGTTCCAGACCTAAAAATAAATCTGTTCTCCGTAAATTGCGCGGCGGACAAAGGATATGTCATGATGACAGATCAAAATACTTGCAAGTTTTATAAGAAAAACCGAGTACGGGCAATAGCAAATCGCGTCGGAAATATGTATATCATAGACGTTCGTTATAAATGCGGCTTTGCAAACGTTACAGAAGTTAAATCGAGTTTACGAGAGTGGCATGAGAAGCTTGTGCATCAAAATATACAGCATGTAAAAAGCGTATTAGCAAACAATAACATCAAAGTATCTGATGAGTCTCTTGAGAAATGCCAAGGCTGTTTAGAGGGTAAATCACACCGTTTGCCTTTTAACACCAGCGATACAAAAGCGACGAAAACATGTGAGCTAATACACGGCGACGTCTGGATCGAGGATCAAGGTACTTTTTAATATTAAAAGACGATTACTCGTGCTATAGAACTGTATATTTCATTAAAAAGAAAGACGAAGTGATAAATTGTATCAAAGATTTTATAAACAAAGCAGAAAATGTCACGGGTAACAAAATAGTCAACTTTAGAAGTGACAATGGATTAGAATTCATTAATAAGGCTGTGTCAATTCTTTTCTCAGACCGGGGTATAGTACATCAAACTTCTGTACCATACACGCCACAACAAAATGGCAAGGCGGAAAGGGAGATAAGAACGCTGGCAGAAGCGGCCAGGTCAATGCTGTATGCTAAGGGCCTTACAAAAGAATTATGGGCTGAAGCAGTGAACACAGCAGCATACGTTCTAAACAGAACCGCTAGAAGCAATGAACCAGGAAAAACACCATATGAAATATGGACAAATAAACAGTTTGATCTCAGTAACTTACATATCTTTGGCACGCCTGTATCTATCCATATTCCAAAAGAAAAAAAGAAGAAAATGGGATTCTAAAGGGGAGACTGGAATTATGGTGGGTTATGGAGAAAATGTGAAAGGTTATAGAATATTTTATCCAAATAAAAATGACGTTCTAGTGAAGAGGGACGTTATTTTCTTGGAACCCGTCATTGAAAAATGCGAAAAAGTAAACCTGGAGTCTGTAACAGAAATACCCAACAATGAGACATCTGTTGCTGAAGATAACCAGCAAGACTTTGCAGAGGAGGTTATGATAGATTCAAACGTTACAAATCAGACAACGTATGAAGACCAGGAAAGCTTATATGAACCTGAAGAAACTAAGCTAGAAACAAGTGACGAGTACAGTGAATGTGATAGTGATAGTGTATTGGAGCCAGCTCCTCCTCGTCAAATCACACGTGTCAGAAAGCCACCAAAATTCTATACTTGTCAAAATGTCTACACTGCTGAAACAGAACCAGGAACCTATAGGGAAGCTATGAAGAGAAGTGATGCCTGTCAGTGGGAAGAAGCTGTCAAACAAGAACTCCAGACCCTGAAAGAAAACAATACATAGACAGTGTGTCCAATACCTGAAAAACAAAACATTATTAGCAGTAAGTGGGTTTTTTAAATTAAGAAACTTGATAATGGTATCAAATATAAAGCTAGGTTGGTTGCCAGAGGTTTTGAACAGGATGATACGTTAGATTTGCATGAAATTTACTCACCTGTCGCTAAGTTGTCAACATTTAGATTGTTTGTTTCAATTGCTACTAAATTAAATCTACCATTACATCAGATGGATGTCACTGGGGCCTTTTTATATGGTAATATAAAAGAAAAGGTATACATTAAATTACCAGACGGTGCATACAATGGTAGTGATAGTATTGTAAAACTTAATAAATCTCTGTATGGACTAAAAAAATCTCCAAAGTATTGGAATGAAAAATTTAACCATGTAATAAGTAAAGCGGGCTATGTGAAGTCAAAGAATGATCCATGCTTGTTCACTAAATGTAATAGAGAAAACCAAACCTACGTATTATTGTATGTCGATGACCTTTTGATGTTTAGTAGTAATGAACATCAGTTAAGTGATCTTAAATCACAATTACAGAATGTTTTTAAAATGAAAGACATGGGACTGATTTCAAACTTTCTTGGCATCAATATTAAACAGAATTTTAAAAATGGTGTAACTGAATTAAGTCAAAAATCCTATTTAGAAAGTGTCTTAAAAAGGTTTAATATGGAAAGTTGTAAACCTGTATCTACTCCAATCGATCAAAACTTTAATTTAAAAATGTTAGAAGCTAAAGAATGTAAGTCTGATAAAAATATTGAAATCACATGTAGGAGAATTATTGGAAGTTTAATGTATGCAGTGTCAGGCACTAGGCCAGACCTTTGTGTAGCAGTATCTATACTGAGTAGGTACCAAAATAATGCAAATGATGTATTGCTAACTCATTTAAAAAGAGTTTTAAGATATATAAAACACACCTTAGATTATAAGTTGATTTATAAATGTAATGATGATGGGCTTGTGGGGCATTGTGATGCAGATGGGGTGGTGACTTACGAGACAGAAAGTCTACCACTGGCTATTGTTTTAAGTTTTCCAACTGTCTCATATTGTGGTGTTCCAAGAAACAGTGCTCAGTAAGCTTATCGTCAACTGAAGCAGAGTATGTTGCTGTCAGTATGGCGACTAGTGAATCTTGTTGGTTAGCAAGTTTATTAAAAGATTTTAATAACACAAATGTTGGTCCAGTACCTATATACTGTGACAACCAATCCGCCATAATGGTTGCCAATACCGATAATATTAAAAGATTAAAGCACATTGACATACAATATCATTTTGTGAAAGATTTAATTAGGGAATCTAAAATATGTTTATTGTATGTAAAGACTGAGGATCAAATTGCTGATATGTTTACTAAGTCGTTAAACAGAATACTATTGTTTAAATTTGTGACTAGATGTGGTCTAATGTGAATCTTTGTGTTTTTTTTTTTTTGGTTTCATGCTTAACTATTAATTAAGATAAACGTGTATTACATTGAGCGGGGGTGTTGAAAATACAATGTAATATTACTTTTAAGTTGGTAACATTTGTCTGTCTGCGGAGATAGTAATTACTCTCATTGAATACCCTTTTACGTTTTGTTAATCTGTGCTCTATCGAAAATCTTGTAGTAAGAAGTACATTGTGCTAAATAAACTCACATTTATTAAAGGCTTATCTTTTATTTATAACAACAGTTTTCTAACATTACCTAACATGAAAACATTTCTTAACATTGTGATCAAATGTTTGTTTAGAAAATGTTTACTAATGTTTGTAAACATTTTTAACAGCAGTGTGGGAGCACCATAATGACAGCTCATAATCGCGCTAAATCAGTAACATCTTTGCCAATATTCGAAATTTGCAGAATACCTTATTCCTAATAATTTTCTGCGATTGTTGCGATCCCTTTAACCCTTTCTACCACGTAATAATATCTCGTTGCCCTCTTGTGTGAGATTTCTATTTTAGACGGAACCCTGAAGGTCTTAGCAACAAATGCGGGTGCTTTCGTAACGAGATGCTTGTCACAAATATACGCTTTATTTATAGAATCTCTTTAATACCTAGAATACCTATTGCTAATTAACCTATTGTTTACGGCACCTATTCGGTGCCGGCGGGGCTTTACCTCTCGAACTCTTGTTTTTGTGTGATGAAAGAAGATTATTCTAATTCTCCCACTGCCGGGACCCAGGCCTCCTCTCTGTGAGAGGGAGTGCGCTATAATCCACCACGCGGGCCCAGTGTGACTTGGTGGATGTCACATGTATTCGATTTTTTGGTTCTAGGTTATATACGGTTTCCTCACGATGTTTTCCTTTGCCGTTTTGAGAGCAGTGCTGATGAAATAATTGACACAAAGCAAAGTAAGACTCATAGCCTTTTCAGAAAATCGTCAGTCAACTGCTGGACACAAATCTCTCCAATTGCTCACCATTTAACTTGATCCTCGGCGATACTCTTCCAGCTTCTACTTACCAGATAATAAATAATAATAATAATACAATTTATTTATTTCCAAAACAGGTTACAGACTTAAATAACTTGGTTAACAATAGGGTATTATTAACAGCTAGTGGTAGGAAGTAAGTACAGAGCAAATAATAATCTATGCTGCAGAAATTTGTAGACAGTATAATTGGTGAGCCCTGCCTCTTAAACTAGGGTTACCTGTATCTTAAGAGACAGTGTTCAGCTAAGAGATGAATGCTATAAGATTTATACAACGAATGATAGCTATAAGATTTATACAACGAATGATAGCTATAAGATTTATACAACGATTTATAAAACGAGATACCCTGCGACTGTCGCTCCACATATCTTGAAGGCCCATGATTAAACTATTTGGTAATTTAAGACTATCAGCCATGATACCCACAGCGATTCAGATATTGATTTGACTTTGAAGGTACAATCTCGAAGGCGACGTCGAATGCCGATCGCAGACGGCATTTTTTGTGCCGCCAAACCGCAACCACAGACTGCAGCGATACTACCTAATGGTTTCTATGGTATTCTATATTTCTATTAAAAAGCTTCCGTGGGTGGCGACAACGCAGCCTGCTACGATGGAGCGGTGCCTGCAGACGGCATTCGAGTAAGTGTTGTCATTGGCTGTCACTAACAGAGTGACAAGACGTATTTTTTGTTGCTATCAATGTGACGCTGCTGGCAGAATAGTCGACACCGGCTCAATTGCCTAGAAAAAAAAAAAAACAAATGAGTTTCGCTCAACTGAACTGACGTCTCATTGGGAATGAGAAGCGGCACTATCACCACCTTGAAGATTAGACTGTATAACGCCGAATTTCCGAAAGCCAAATACCCAATACTTTCAGGGAGATTTGGTCAGTCTGTTGTCAAATCTCATACGAATTGTTGTGATTGTTTAACAAATTAACAATAGACTAAATAGTCTGTGAAGTTTGTCCCTAAATTAATTAAAAAGTAATTACCATAACACCTTGAACGCTGTCCCACTTTAGTACGGGATAATTTATTATGATAGTCTTGAAGGTTGATAAAACTGTCACGGATTGTTATTTAATTAAGATGAGCTACATGACGTAGCCTATTTATAATTCAGGAATAATTAAATACATATTTAAGCGAATTAAAATTTCTTGCTAAAGTAAAACGTAAGTTTACAGCGTAAGTTGCACATTATGTTGTTCAAGTTTTTCTCATGCGGTGGTTATGTTAAACCTTATACATAATATTGCTTTTCCCTATGCTGGGACGTTAATTGTTAAGGAGTTCTCCTGGTAAGTCTAACTGGAGCTCCACATCACCATATGCATTGTAACGAGCAACATTGCTTAGCAACCATATTAAAGTACCTAATGGAATCGCAACCCGTGAAATAATTATAATTAAGTAGATCACGTGGCGATCTGTGGTCTTCATCGTCAGTTCCACTTCACCAATTGGACGGAGAGCAAATGCACGAGTTACTATAAATAAATATCCAAATCGTTATAAAATTTGAGGATTTCCCTCGATTTCCATGGGATCATCAAATTCTGACTTGGTGACAATGGGACCACCTTTTCAAACAAAACAAATCAAAATCGGTCCACAATTTGACGGAGAAATCGTGCATATACATAAAACAAATAAACATACAGACGAACATATAACCTCAACCTTTTTGGAATTCGGTTAAAAAATACCCATAAATATAATATTATAACAATAATAAAGAAACTATGCCTTTTTTTTTTTTTTTTTTTTTTTTTTTTTTGGTGGGAAATCATCAAATAACTTCTCCCGCTCTGGGCGGAGCGAGAGGGAGTGTCAGACTTTTACTGACTAAAACCCACCGTGTTCCTTCAGATGCCTGTGTGCCAGAGCCACGATATCCCTTTCGGACAGGCTCGTAACCCTGGCAGGCATTGGCCCTTTCGGACCCCGTCAATTGGTGCTGACGTCTCTTTGAGGCGCGCGTGGAACACAACGCGCCGTCGACCCGGGCCTGGTTCTTATCGGACGGCGAGCTACCCATCGCTCACCGTCCGCAAGCCCGCGCCTACGGTGGCCGGGAATCCGCCTGCGATTCCCGACGCCCAGGGCGTCTCCTGCGGCGACTTAGGGCGGAAGGGCGGGCACCCTGCCTCACCCTCATGCGCTCCGCCTCCTCCTTCGCGAGCATTACTGTTTCGCAGAAGGAGGTGACGGCCTCCCATGCACTCTCGCTCCGAACCATGGCCTGAACCAGGGCCGGACGCGAGAGATCGTCGCCGCCGATCGCCTCCGTGAGGACACGGCGGTGCTCCGCCCAAGCAGGGCAGACCTCCACCGTATGCTCCACCGTGTCCTCCGGGCGATCCACACAGTGGTGACACCCGGGCGTTTCCTCCCGCTTTATCCTGAACAGGAACCTCCCGAAACAACCGTGTCCGGTGAGGACCTGCGTCAGGCGGAAGGTGAGGACGCCGTGGCGCCTCTCTAGCCACTCCTCAAAGAGGGGACTTACCGCCGCAATTGTGGCGTGCCCAGCACTGGGTTGCGACAATCGCACTTTCCATGTCGCCATGAGATCCTGCCGGAGCTCCGTCCGCTGTGCCGCGATTTGTTGCGGCAGCGGAGTTTCACCCCGGCGTTTCGCCTCTTCGCGCCACACCCACATGTGCGCGAGGACTTTCGCCTCCAGATCCCATGGCGGCAGTCCGGCAAGGAGGCTCGCCGCCTCACGGGAGACCGTGCGGTAACCCCGTACCAGCCTGATGGCCATGACCCTTTGGGACGCGTTCAACCGCTGGGCTGGTCGCAGCCTCAGTGAACGCGCCCACACCGGTGCCCCGTAAAGGGCCATGGACCGCACGATCCCCGCGTAGAGCCTCCGGCAGGAGGCGTTTGGACCCCCCAGATTGGGCAGGAGCCGCTTCAAGGCAGCCCCGGCCCGCTCCAGTCTGGGAGCCAAACGTCGGAAGTGCTCGACGAAGTTCCACCGGCTGTCGAGGACGAGTCCCAGGTACTTCATCGTCACATCGACGCCGATGTGAACCCCTCCCGCCGTTATCTGGGAACCCGACAGTGGCGCGTTCCGAGGACCATAAAAAAAACACATGGCCTCGGACTTGTGCAATGCCACCTCGAGTCCCAATTGCCGGATCCTATCGACGATTGTCGCAACCCCACGTTCCGCCAGTTCGGCCGCCGCCTGATGTGAACTCCCCTGTGCCAGGACCAGCGTGTCGTCAGCGTAGCAGACTACGCTGACGCCACTGGGGAGGTCAGCGCGCAGCACCCAGTCGTACCCGATGTCCCACAGATGCGGCCCCAGAACCGATCCCTGTGGGACACCGCACGACATCTCTCGCCGGTTCCACTCTCCTTGGTGACCGGGGTAGATGACGGCCCTGTCCGTCAAATAGGCCTCGACCACGCGACAGAGGTAGGTCGGCATCCGGTGATACCGAAGTGCCTCCCTGATGCAGCTCCAGGGCAGGGTGTTAAACGCATTGGCGATGTCAAGAGACACCGCCAAGACGACCCCACCCCGGGCCACAGCATCCCCCGTCGTGAGGGCTCGAACGCGCATGATGGCATCCACCGTAGAGCGCCCCTTGCGGAAACCAAACTGGCTCTCCGCCAAATCCGGCCCCACCCGTACCAGCCGCCCGACAAGGCGGTCTGCAATGACTCTTTCAAAGAGCTTGCCCACCTCGTCGAGCAGCACGATGGGCCGGTAAGCGGACGGAGAGTCCGCTGGGCGCCCCGGCTTCTTAATGAGGACCAGTTTCCCCGTCTTCCAACGAAGTGGGAACTGGCCCCTCTCCATGCATGCGCTTAGGAGCCCCCTTAGTCGAGGCCCGAGAGCCTCTGAGGCCAGAACCCAGGCTTTTCCAGGCAAGCCGTCGGGTCCTGGGGCGGTATTCTTGGCATTCAGCCTACGTACCGCCACTCTCAAATCTACCTCGGTCACCTCCGAAGCATCGTCGTCGTCGTCGGCGGTGTGGTCCGCATTGGGCACCGCAGGAGGCGGAGCCATGGGCGGGGGAGTATGTTCCCCTCGCGAAGGGAACAGAGCGCTCACCACGTCCTCCACGAGCTGGGGCCGGAGACTCTGCGTCAGCGGGGGAGCCCATGGGCGGAGTTTATCCCGCACCATATTATAGGGGCGTCCCCACGGGTCTCCGTCGATGATCTCCAGCGACTGCTCGCGGGAGAGACCTCTGGCCCGCTGGATCTCCTCTTGGAGGGCGTTCTTCGCCGCTCTGTAACCCTCGTACAGCTCCGCCTGAATGGCTACCGTATCCGGAGGGCGGATACGGAGCCTGCGGTGCCTGGCATACCGGCGTCGCGCAGCAACGCACGCCTCGCGTAAAGCGGTCAGCTCGCGCGACCACCAGCACACCTGGCGCCGGGCACGTCCGGGCTGGACCCGGGGCATTGCCACGTCACAGATGTTGGACATGGCCTCCCGGAACCACTCCGCCTCGTCGTTGATGTCGGCAGGCCTGTCCGATGATGACACCCAGGCCTGCACGATCGAGGCTTCCAGGAGGAGCTCCCGGTCCAGCTGCTTCAGCGCCCACCGCGGACCACTCGGGGCCTGTCGGACCGGCGCGCTCGAGGTCGGGGCGGAGACGTCAAACCGGATGTACCGGTGATCGGAGTATGTCTCCACCCTCTCCATGACGCGCCAGTCGATGACACGCGGCGACAGAGCGGGGCTGGCGAACGAGATGTCCACCACAGATTCACCCCGCATTCGCACACACGTGGGGACAGAACCCCGGTTTAGGACGACCAGGCCTGTCTCCAGAGCCCAGTCCTCCACCATCCTGCCCCGTGTGTCCGTATACCGGGAACCCCAAGCCACGTTTTTGGCATTGAAGTCCCCGAGGACGAACACGGGGAGGGGATGGTACCCGACGACGACGACTCTCAGCTCCCGAAGGGAGTTGTGGAACTCGGCGAGAGTTCGGTTCGGGGAGAAGTATACTCCTACCACGACAATCTCCCCGAACCGTGCTGCTACGCAACCCTGTCCCCTCTTGACGGCCTCGAGGGACAGGGTACCGGCGGCGGCCGACGAAATTAGGGTCACTGAGCCGCTCAGGTCCTCCACCCAGTCATCCCTGGGCGGAACATAGTACGGCTCAGCGACCACGGCGATGTTAATCGACCACTGCGCCATGCTCTGGAGCAACAGATCCTGAGCGGCGGCGCAGTGGTTGATGTTCGCCTGGAGGAGGCGTAATGGGGCCATTTATTGGCAATCCATTTGAGCTTCCTCCCGGGCCCCCTGAGATGGCCCTGCCGCGGTGTTAGCGGCGGTGACGACGGTAGAGGCGGCAACGGCGGCTGCAATGGTGGCGGCTGCGGCGGTGACGACGGTTGTTGAGGGCTTGCCCCTTCCCTTGGGTTTTGGGGGGGGAGCGCAGGCCTTACCTCCAGCCCGGTGATCGGCCGGCTTGCCAGCCGCCGCACATGCAAAACAGTGCGGCGTGGCATCACAAGAGGAAAGAAACTATGCCTGGATTATGAAAATTTCTTGAAACTATACTCTTGTTTGCAAATTAGGTACTTAGGCAGACTAGGTGCTTAAAATAATAATACCAAAGTACAAATTGCAGAAAATAACCACAAACTGTTTCTCATACCAGAAAAACCGATAGTTCCTGCTAGTCAAGGGGAGCTGAGCGTAGCCGGGGAGACCCCAGGGGCCCGAGTGTTCTGGAACTACGCCCCGCAAACAGAACGAACTTACGGCTTTCATTGTCTCATATTATAGGTAAGACAATCTTGCCTGATTTGATGGACTAGGGCCCATCGCATTAAGACGGAGATATATGCCAGTGACCTTGAGTGGTTAGCTTGCGTGTTCTGTACTGAGCTCACGCAACGCGTCGTACGTTCAGCCAGTAATAGAACTCGCCCATCAAGGAGCGCTGTCCCCAATTTGACGCATTATTAATTTATTATACAGATGATAATTTAGTTATTGATCTTTTAATCTACGCGTTTTATTAAAATACCTTTTGGTTTGTGTATAATAAATATTATACACAAATAATAAATATTATTAATTTATTATACACAAACCAAAAGGTATTTTAATAAAACGCGTAGATTAAAAGATCAATAACTAAATTATCTTTAAATTGGTAAAGGTTTCAGAAAAATACGCTTGGTAGATTATATTATTTTTTTTTTAAATTACATTATTAATTAATTAAATTTATTTATTAATTTATTGTATTAATATTCACATATTAAGTTATTGAGAAAATGCTCTAATTTAACATATATTTTTTAAAATCATTAACACTACTCGTTTAGACGTGATCTTCAGTATAAAATCATTAAAAGTCGGTTATCGTCGCCTTAAGTCAAACAGCCAACATCACAATAGTAACAAGAAAATCCCTCTTTTGGAAATGTGTAGGTACTGCTACTATCAAAACAATACTTGTCTGGAACAACTGTTTTTTATTCAAAAGCGAGCTTAGAGTAAGCATTTTAGAAAACTTGCAAATAGATTCGAATTACATCAAGTGCCATATGTTAAGTAATCTGCCTCGAAAAACAAGAGTAGTTTCAAGAAATTTTCATAACGCGAACTTTTGGTGGATACATCGTTCATGAGATATCTGAAAAGTGTAGGATTTGCGTGTAGAGTTTAGTTCTAGGTACTGGGACATAAGATGTGTTGGCATCTGCGTCCCCGCGGACCCGAGCGTTCTAGAACTACGCCCGGCAAACAGAACCAAGTTACGGGTTTCACTGTCTCATAATATTATAGGTCAACATTGACACTGACAGCTGTTGGACGCGGTTTAGATGTGCTGATCACGAATTCACGATCAGTTTCAAATTGTGTTTGGTGGAATTCGCCCTTAGGAATCCCCGGGCCTCGTTTTCCTCAAGCGTGTCTGCCACTACTAACAAAAAGGATAAAAGTTTATATGCTATTCTACATGTGATAAAACTAGTATAACTACATCGCACGATGAATTTTCCATCATTTCCAACCTTAACCGTTTATTTTGTGTGGTAAGTCGGTCAAGGACAATTCGGGATCGTGTTTGAACGGTCGGGGCCTCGGGCTAAGTGCCTGAGGCCAGGTGAACGCGAAAAGGGGAAAATCGGTTCTGGGGTAGTCCTTAACCGCCCTAAGTAATGTAAGTCTGTCCATCCAAAACTTAAGTGTGTTACGGTGTAGCATTTTCCATCTTACTCTATGGAATTATAGTTTGTTAAGCGGCATAATTATATTTTACTAGCTTTTGCCTCCAGGATGAAAAAACCTATATCCTTCTCCAGGTCCCTGGCTATCTATCAAATTTCCACTGGTATTCAACGGTTACTGCCTCATTTCTTTCATAATGTCATGATACAAACTTGCTGTTTTATCATCCGTTTTAGTTTACAATACAGTAAATACAGTGCCATTTTCTAAAACAGTAACCGTTGAGTTTTTTGCCTGCTCTTCTTCATAGGAAACGACCAACTGGAACCGTGCAGCTAGCTTCTGACATTTCATAAGTGCCCATGTAGATTTATGTGAAATAAAATGTTTGAATTAGAATACATTTGATAATGAAACCCTATATCAAGAATCGAGGCTTATTCACCACTAAATAAAAAGTTGGCGATACCTTCCTAGACTACTCATAAACCAACATATACCTACTAAGTACTGAATTCGTTTCTTTTACGGCTACGATAACGTCCTACACTTGTTACAGCCTCAAATCGGCAGAAAAGAAAGATAGAGGGTATTCTAAAGGTCGTTTGGCGGGGATTTCTTCCGGAATACGATGTACATAAATCACGGAAGGGTGAGAAAAAAACCGGTGGCATTTCGATCATGTTTTCAGGCTGTTGTATCATATTATGGTGCGAAATTTTTGGATTAACACTTCGCGGGACACTAAACGCCTCCAGACGTAAAAACAATATAACATCTATTGTGCCTCGTTGAGGGTCCTTCAACCGATTAATGTTCAGTTTTGGAAGGAGGATACAACAATGAAGGTAGTTTTTATTTCGACTAATTCTTTCAAGACTATAGCGGCGCGTATGCAGTCTTGATGAGCGACGACTTCAACTCTAAATGGTGTAATAGTCGTAAATTCCGTTCCTTGTTGTCTTGGGTAGAATACCAAATTTGAGCAATTAATGTTAGTTATTTGCAAATTCTCCCAATGAACGTTACGTAGATAACCCGTTTCTTAGTGAAACCCTTAATGCGTATATCTGTGTAACAAAATATTCATTTGAAATACCTACTCACAGAACAAGGCGAATTTTTCAGGTATCTAGCAAATTTATTACTACGAACTGCACGAACACAGCGGCGTTCTGACACGCGCCTTCCTTTGAATAACAGTGGAACTCCACCCGCTGGTGACTGAAATTTTATTATTGAATTTTATTATATCGACCCCTTACCCAGAACATCAACTATTCATTTTGTTTGCAGTGTGTTGAAGTAAAATAAGTTTTGACTAGGTTATGACGTATCGAGCGGCCGCGTTGGTCTAGTGCTCAATAAGCGGCTGCCGAGCATTCGATTCCAGGCAGAATCCAGAGAAGAGAAGGGATTCAGAGAAGGGGTTTTCCGTCATGTTAATTTTTACACGTCATATATTATTTTATGTTGGTTTTAGTCTTATATTTTATGTTTCTGACAATTTACTGGTATTCTGCTGCATCTGGTTAGGCTGGAAGCTGACCCCAGCATAGTTGGGAAAAGGCGGGCAGATGATTACATGGTACTAGGTTACCTGTTACTTTGAAGATAACTTCCTCATCAAAGAAAAAAAACCAGCCAAGTACGTGTCGGACCACGCACAATGAAGAGTTCCGTAGTTAGGATGAATTCATCCCAAAAACAAACTTAACATTGTAGTTGAAAAACATGCTCTCCCAATCAATATACGTTACGGTCAATTCTTCAACTGCAAATTTAAGTTGGTCGACGATTACTCGTTAACTTGTAAACCCTACTTAGCTGTGATAGTTTTCCTTTTAATTTCGTTATATAAACTACTGCCATGAATTTTTTCACTTATCCAAAACCAACCATTTAGCTGGCAGGGGGGGGGACACTTGATTCTAACAAAAAATAGCACATTAAAGCTTAATATTACGCAAACGGATCTCAGAATTGAAAAATGTTTTTCACAAACCCACAATATTTTTGAACGGCTTATCCAATGATAACCCAAACCCACACCATGTATTAGACGAGAAAAAAAAATATCATCCCCGTTTTACGTGCAAGGGAGGTACACTAACAAAAAATGTTTTTCATGGTTTTATTTTACGACTTTCTCGGCGTGATTAATATGTACACCCATGCTAAATTACAGCTTTCTAGGACTTAGCGTCTCTGAGCTAAGCCGGGGATAGATGGACGGACGGACAGACAGACGGACATGGCGAAACTATAAGGGTTCCTTGTTTACTACGGAACCCTAAAAAGAAGAGGTAAAAATTACACTGTTTATATATATTGCCAGTCTCTGTACACGTGCGCCCTATGGGTCAGTTATACAAAAAACTCGTACAGTGCTCTGCGAGTCCAATATAACAATGCCTTCAGGGTGATGTTGGGACTACCGGGCTTATCCAGTGCGTCGGGGATGTTCGCGGAAACCGGCGTGCCGGATTTTTACACGCTGATGTGTCTGCGTATAGCATCCCTGATGCGGCGAGTGCGCGATAGTCCCAACAGTCCTTTGGCTACTGTGGCCAGCAGGATGGACAGCCCCATAATGTGGCATTGGATGACGACTCACAGAGCGTCATTCCAGTGCCTTACATAATTTTATTTATATTTGTGTTTATTTTATTTAACGTGCATGTTATTTTATTTGATGTGTTTTGTGTTTTTATATTGTAATGTTTTGTAATTTATGGACTATGTGTCTGAAAATAAAGTTTCTATTCTATTCTATTCATCACGAAACATATTCAAAGTACATCTTTTCGTTTTCCTGCCCTTCGGGGAATCGCCGAGCCTCTTGTTAAACAAGCTCAAACTTCATCAGTTTGATTACCTTGTTAAGTAACAGTTACCTTGATTAAATTGTCCCTTCACTGTTGTTCATGTGAAACATCTATAGCCGCACGTAAAACCGATTGCTGGCGGGGCGACGAATGCCGCGTGGCGACGCGTCGTCACTATACAGTCTTTAAGTAGTAGTGTGTAAATAATTTCGATATTTCACATCTGACAGGCGTCCCGTGACAGCTCAATTTTTTTTTACTCACAATTAGGTAAGAAATTGAAAAAATAGGGTTTTTTATTCGTACACGGAGCGTTAATCAGAAAAAGGCGCCGGTGTTAGAAGGGTCCTGAATTCCAGATCGGCCAGCTCTCTTAGATAGGACATATTATTTTTAACCCCCGATGGAGAAAGAGCGTTGTTAGAAGTTTAACAGTGTATTTGTGTCTGGTTTACGGCATCGTAGCTCCCAAACCGCTGAACAGATACTCATAACCATTCATCAGCTAGCAAAGAGCTGATACTTTTTCTAGTTGATGAATAGATGTGAGCATCTTCCACAGGGTCTGATCGAGTCGAAATTTGATATTCTGTTACTTCAATAATATTAGAACAGTAACTTTGAACAGATGCTGCAGCGTCACCTGGAAGTTCCAGGATACCCAAATCCCTCACCAACTTACAGCAGAGGTATCGTGTTGGAATGGTCTCAATGAATAAGTTATAAATAGAATGGTGATCAAGGTCGGATGATGGACTAAGAAAGAGAAATGAGGATAAGTTAGTAACTAGCTTCACTGAGGGAAAAATACGTACCTACAGCTGTGCAGATGTCGCCGAGGCACGTGTCGATCGTAGCGCGTCTACTAGTAATATATACAGGTTAAAAAGCAGGAAGTAAAAGTTAAATTAAAAACCCCGCCACAAACAAAAACCTCAAAAAAGTAAAAAAAAAAAATGTGTCAATAGTCAATACACATATTTTTTTTACTATTTTTACTTTTACGCCCTTTAACTGTAATATAAGTTGTAGGTACTTTGTACAAAAAGTTAAGTCAAGATACTGTAGTAATATCACACTATAAACGTCTAAAATTGCAAGTATACAGTATCTAAGTATAAGATTAAAAGAAAAATTGACAGAAACATAAAATATAAGACTAAAACCAACATAAAATAATATAATATGACGTGTAAAAATGAACATGACGGATAAACCCAATTATTCTGCCTGGATTCGAATGCTCGGCAGCCGCTTATTGAGCACTAGGGGTACGTATTTGAATATCGAAGATACCTACTGTTAAAATATCGATGTTCAAAACATCGAAAATGGAAATATCGAACGACCATAAAACCGAAAATTAAAATAACGAAAGTTTATAGTATCGAATGGTTAAATATCCTACGTCCAATATATTTAAAATCTAAATATCTACAAAAGTTACATCGAAAGATCCAAATATCGAAGTACAAACTATCGAACGTCCTAAATATCGATGGGTACATATATTATTTGAACATCGAAAATTAATATACCTACGTGTAAAAATGGGTTAATTTTCAACATTTAATACATTCATTAATTCACCCTAAAAATACGTACTTACAAGTTAAAATATCGAACAAATTTTGATATAAGTAGTATGAGTGGAAAAAGGTTGCTTCAGCAACGTCTCCGGCGCTACGGGATTGCAACCCCTTCGCCCTTGCGTAACAAAGGATAGGCACCCATGTTCACCTCTGCAGCTTCGGCTTGTAAGCCGCTACGGCTCCCACGAGTGCCTATGCTTTGTTACAGCGGACGGGGGTTGCCCTCCCATCGCGCCTCCGTATTTTTATATACGCTCTAGGGGTAACAGCCAAAAGACTACGTAAATTCGGGGTGCCTCAATTCGGTTTTGGAACAATTTCGACCTATTTTATCCATGAAAATCATTGTCTAGTCTAGTGTACAAGCATAGGTCAATCGTGAAGGTATTATTTAGGTCTTTAAATTAAAATATTTTCTTGAAAGTCAATTTTTTTTTAAACGTTTCCCCACTAGGATTTTCTCCTGTATTGTGGGTGCGTTTACAAACATTTAAATTCACATACACAAATAGCCAGACCCGGAACAACTACTTGTAGGTCATACAAATATTTGTTCCGTGCGGGAATCGAACCCGCGACACGCAGCGCAGAAGTCAATCGCTTCAATAACTGCGCCAACCGTGCCGTCTAAACCAGGGATGCACAGACCGCGGCCCGCGGGCCACATGCGGCCCCCCAGCAATATGCCAGTGGCCCGCCAGCAAAAATTCCCTCGTATATTTAAAGGAATAATATTGCTGAGGTTTACAAAATATAATATAAAATTGAATCGCACTAAGTGCGCTCGCTGTGCAGTGCATTATGTGTACCCAGAAACTTTTTCGGTATTGAATGATAATAAAACAAAAAATCGAAACCGCCTTGCAAATGAAAGTTTGGAAGCAATTTTACGTGTAGTTATAAGTAAATTCGAGCCAAATGTTAAAAGGATTGTAAGCACTATGCAGTGCCACGCTTTAAACTTCAAACTAGTATAATATACTAGTTTGAAACGTGGCACTGCACTGCATTGTAAATTAAATTTTTGGCTATTGTTATGTTTTTAATTTGTGCTGGTGGCCCGCCATTAGTTCATCATATGCCCAAGTGGCCCATGGTCTCAATAAGTCTGTGCACCCCTGGTCTAAACTAATATGTTGTGCTACTAAAGTTAGTGACAGAAACGTATCGCTGCAAAACCGACACCACGTATTCTTGTCTACCCTACCCCTAGAGTGTAATTTAGAATCGCGTGGGACTGCCGGAGCCGTGACAGAAACCATGCTTGCTTGCATGTTGCATGATTGCTGCATGCTTGTTTGCTAGATGGTAATCAGTTACTAGGTGGGTTACAAAAAAAACAAGGAAAACCTCATGTAATGTCTTGCTTGTTTTTTCGGTATTTCAACTAGTAGGTATTTTTACCATAGGTATTATGAACTTAGATGTATTAAATGTTGATATTTTGAATCATTCGAAATTTTAATCACTCGGCATTTCAATCTTCGACGTTTTAAGCGTAGGTATAACAATTTTCGACATTTAAATTTTCGATGTTTTGAACATTGGTACTTTAAGCGTAGGTATTTTAATCTTCGATATTCAAATACGTACCCAGCACTAGACCAACGCGACCGCTCGATACGTCATAACCTAGACAACACTTATTTTACTTCAACACACTGCAAACAAAATGAAGAGTTAATGTTCTGGGTAAGAGGTCGATTTAATAAATTATTTCAGTCACCAGCGGGTGAAGTTCCACTGATTCAAACGAAGGCGCGTGTCAGAACGCCGCTGTTTTCGTACAGTTCGTAGTAATAAGCTTGCTAGATAAGTACCTGAAAAATTTGCCTTGTTTTGTGAGTGGGTATTTTAAATGAATATGTTGTTACAAAATTGACACGCCTGGGACATTAAAATTGTAGACAGACGCATTAAGGGTTTCACTAAGAAACAGGTTACCTACGTAACGTTCATTGAGAGAATTCGCAAATAACTAACAGTAATTGCTCAAATTTGGTATTCTACCCAAGACAACAAGGAACGGAATTTACGACTATTACACCATTTAGAGTTGAAGTCGTCGCTCATCAAGACTGCATACGCGCCGCTATAGTCTTGAAAGAATTAGTCTAGATAAAAACTACCTTCATTGTTGTATCCTCCTTCCAAAACTGAACATTAATCGGTTGAAGGACCCTCAACGAGGCACAATAGATGTTGTATTGTTATTACGTCTGGAGGCGTTTAGTGTCCCGCGAAGTGTTAATCCAAAAATTTCGCACCATAATATGATACAACAGCCTGAAAACATGATCGAAATGCGACCGGTTTTTTTCTCACCCTTCCGTGATTTATGTACATCGTATTCCGGAAGAAATCCCCGCCAAACGACCTTTAGAATACCCTCTATCTTTCTTTTCTTCCGATTTGAGGCTGTAACAAGTGTAGGACGTTATCGTAGCCGTAAAAGAAACGAATTCAGTACTTAGTAGGTATATGTTGGTTTATGAGTAGTCTAGGAAGGTATCGCCAACTTTTTATTTAGTGGTGAATAAGCCTCGATTCTTGATATAGGGTTTCATTATCAAATGTATTCTAATTCAAAATATTTTATTTCACATAAATCTACATGGGCACTTATGAAATGTCAGAAGCTAGCTGCACGGTTCCAGTTGGTCGTTTCCTATGAAGAAGAGCAGGCAAAAAACTCAACGGTTACTGTTTTAGAAAATGGCACTGTATTTACTGTATTGTAAACTAAAACGGATGATAAAACAGCAAGTTTGCATCATGATATTATGAAAGAAATGAGACAGTACCAACCAAAACTCAATATTTTACACGGATTTGTCCTCTTAGATGCCCTTGGCTATGTGAAAAGGGAGGATTATTCCCGAATCCAACGGCCCAAAGTTCCTTAATCTAACTTATGACCTTCTACTATGTGACCGGATACTGCTCGCGCAATGATCCTCGATAAAACAACCTAAAGTAACGTCTTCGGATTACAGGCAGTTTATCATTCAACACCAGCCGTTCCAATCCATTTATTTAAAAAGAAAACAACCATGAACCAAGTCTCTTTTTATTTCAAAGATAACATTTACCGTTCTTTCCACGTCAAGTGTTATGAATAGGCTTGGAGATTTTATCGGAACACCTGTAAGGCTTCCGAGATTATGTACTTTCAGTTAAGTAGGTATACGTAGGCTAATGTCAAATACCGGGGTGCTTGAAGACACTACTATGTTTTAAATATTTCGTACTTGTACGGGATATTCTTTGTAGGTAGGTATTTCAGGTTATTGTCCTAAAAATGTAAATTGTGCTACGCGGTGCGGAAGATACGTTTGAATGAATATTCGATTTAAGAATATAACAATATTACGCTTTAAGAATACTTATTATATTCTTCCTGATCAGAATGTTCCCAAGTGATTCAAGCAAAGTGCCATAAGGCTAGGCGCAAACGGGCCACCGACCACAGCCACCGGTGGCTGTGGCGCGCTACCGCCACATTTGTAACAGTGGCAGAAGCGAGTGACAGCCACCGGTGTTCGGAAGCCGCCACATTTTATAACCCGCTCTCTGCTGCACAGTTCTTTTTTATTTAATTTTTTTTGGGTGGGAAATTATCAAATAACTTCTCCCGCTCTGGGCGGAGCGGGAGGGAGTGTCAGACTTGTAACTTTAACTGCGCGGGGGGTGGAGTACTGTGACAGTGGCGGGTGTCGGCGTCTTGTGTGGCCCGTAGCGACCACAAGTGGCGAGTCGCCGACACTGCTGTAGCGTGTGGCCGCCACCGGCTACACGTGTGCGGCGCGTCTATACAAAATATATGAAAAAGTTTGTTAAGTCGCTGTCGCTGGCCACCAGTGGCTGTGGTCGGTGGCCCGTTTGAGCCGAGCCTTAATTACGGTTTACAACATCTGCCACCGATATAATATTCTAGGTATCCTAATTTATACAAAAGTCCATCTAATCCGTTCAGTCTGTCCAATCTATCCTATCCTTAACCTTACCTATCTCTTCCTCACGTCACCCTTTTTCTCCCCAGGCACTTCCAAAGAACGGGGCAGAAAACCGAACGTTTTATCTAAAGGTACCCAGTTGATTCGCCGAGGCAAAGGGAAAATTCAAGACGTTATGCACCGAGGCAAAGGGAAAAATCAAGACGGCGCACACTCATTACCGTCGCCAAAAGCGTCGTTAAAACGGCTTGGTTATCGTAAAACTGCTTCGCATCCTAAGCAAGAAGATCCAAAAATGTACCTGCCTGACAAAGGTTTGCTAAAGTTGTCTGACCTTCCAGCGAACTTGCCAGAGTGTCCAGACCTTGGAGAAAATGTGCCACCTGGATCCCCGGTGAATGTGCCCAAGTTACCAGGCCTTGCGACGAAAGTCCCACAATCTCGAAGCCTTGCGGCAAAAGCGCCAGAGTTTCCATGCTTTCCGGCGATTTTTACAGAGTGTCTGTGCTTTGCAGCGAACGTGTCTTCTGCGTCTCCATCGAAAGTGCCAGAGGGATGCATTGGGCCAGAATGTTTATGCACTCCGACGAATGACCCTAGGCCAGAATGTTCATGCATTCCGACGACAGCGCCTTCTCAATCGGCAAATGTGCCACTGCAGTTACAACAAGGCCGTCAGAAGAATTTGCCCCAGCATCCAGCCACTGCGGTGAATTTGCCCCAGCCTCCAGCCCCTGCAGTGAATTTGCCCCAGCGTGCAGCCCCTGTGGCGAACTTGCCCCAGCGTTCAGCCCTTGCGGTGAATTTGCCACAGCGTCCAGGCCCTGCGGTGAATTGGTCACAGCGTCCAGCCCCTGCGGAGAATTTGACACAGCGTCCAGCCCCTGCGGAGAATTTGACACTGCGTCCGTCCCCTGCGGCGAATTTGCCACAGCCTCCAGTCCCTGCGGCAAATTTGCCACAGCCTCCAGTCCCTGCGACGAATTTGCTACAGCGTCCAGCCCCTGCGGAGAATTTGACACAGCGTCCAGCCCCTGCGGTGAATTTGCCACAGCGTCCAGCCCCTGCGGCGATTTTGCCACAGCGTCCAGCCCCTGCGGCGAATTTGCCACAGCGTGCAGCTCGTGCGGTGAACTTGCCTGCCGAATCTGATAGATCGCGGCAGCAGTGTCCAACCACCTGCCCATCTCACTGCCCCGGTAACCTCACTAGGTGGGATAACCTTATCGTGGTGCTAGTTTGTGCTACCGTGTTGATGCTCATCTTGTCCACTCCCTTATATAACTTTTTTGGAAGGAGCAGGGGGCGGCGGAGGAGATAAGTGTAAATATAATAATTATATTTTTGGAGCTTTTTTTTTTGTTTTTTTGGAGCTAATGGTAAGATTTAAATGTATTTTAATGAATTATGAAAACTTGACGATTGGTTCCATATTCCGTACAACCAATTGTTTAATTATTTTGAATCGTCACCAGTCGAAACTTTTCTAATGGATCCTAGAGAAAAAAACTTCGTAATAACTCAAGGAAAATATCATCAAAAATTCCTCAAATAGTCGACATTCGTGTTGACTAAAGTGCTTGAGTTATCGCAGCAATAAACCACTTAGTAGCTATTTTGTGCTACTCTAAAAGCATAATTTTGTTAGTACCTACGTGTTCCTGAGGCTGTTCAAGGTACATCTATCGCTGATAGTGGGTATCTCGGGTCCATCTACAATATTATATTGGACAGCGCTGTATACACTTAAGTAATTGACTACGCTATTGATCGCTACGGCTTGTCTGTACTGAGTTACTGGTCCTTACACGAACCTTATTATTTTGGATTTTCTAGCAGGGACCACTTTGGTTACCCATTGAAAGGGTTTTCGTTAGGGTTTTCCTAAACGGTTAAACAAAAACCCATACGATATGGGTAACCCTTTTGAACGGCTTATATTAAATTTTGGTTACCCTTTGAAAGGGTTTTGGATAAAAACCCATACGGTGTGGGTAACCCTTTTGAACGGCTTAGTTTGAGCCATTCCAGCCAGTTAGTTAATCGAAAACCCATATGGTGTGGGTACACACCATATGGGTTTTTGATTAACTGCTTAGAAAAACCCTATCGAAACCCTTTCCATTGAAAGGGTTTTCGATAGGGTTTTCCTAAAATGGTACCTGGGTAGAATAGAGATAGAATTGAAGATGCTACGCGTGCTGGGCGGATATCGAAATAACATAATATTATGATTTTTTCATGTCACTGGGTTTCAAGTAGGTATAGAACCCATTGAATGGGTTATCATGTAACCCTTTCATTGGGTTTCAAGTATAAAATCCATTCAATGGGTTATGATGTAACCCTTTCACTGGGTTTCTAGTATAAAACCCATTCAATGGGTTACATCATGATAAAGGTAACCCATTGAATGGGTTACACCTTCGAAAGGCTAAACTCTTAACCGGGGGGTTGTACGGTCCCTGTTTTCTAGTATGGAAATATGTTTTGTTTGCCTTTGTCTCACCTTCGTAAAACTTGAATGAATGTTTTATTTGTCAGATTATAGTTAATAGGGGATTGATTTTAGACGATGGGCAGTAGCGTTCTTCCATTCTAGTTTCAGATTTTATCGCCATCACCAATCAATTTGCGAAGTGTGGTGATTATGGTAAAACAAATAATTTGATTAGCTTGCAATCCTCTGCTAGAAAGAAAAAGAAAGAAAGATAATACGTAAAGTACGTACGAAAGTATACGTATATGCGGTAAAACATGTCAAAGAAAATATAAACTCAAAAAAGAACAAGTTGGGGGAATATATGCGTCTCATGCACGCAAAACATCCAAAAACCAGTGACCTTGAGTGGTTAGCTTGCGTGTTCTGTACTGAGCTCACGCAACGCGTCGTACGTTCAGCCAGTAATAGGACTCGCCCATCAAGAAGCGCTGTCCCCAATTTGACGCATTATTAATTTATTATGAACAAAACAAAAAGTATTTTAATTAAACGCGTATACTAAAATATCAATGATTAAATTATCTTTAAATTGGTGAAGGTTTCAGAAAAATACGCTCGGTAGATTTTGTGCCATTCTCAGTTTTTTAACCGCGTTAGACATAACTTTACAAATTAATTTCATTATGTAATATAAACATAATCTAAAATATTCACATATTAAGTCATTGAGAAAATGCTCTAATTTATCATATATTTTTTTCAAATCATTAACACTAAGTACTCGTTTAGACATGATCGTCAGTACAAAATCATTAAAAGTCGGCTATCGTCCCCTTAATAATACCTCTTATGAGAAAAAATCTTGCAGTTAGCACACAGTAAATTCTAGTGTGTGCTCCTACTCATATTTCTGATTGCCGCGCCATCCCTTAGCCGCATAATACAGCCAACATAGGAAAGGGGAAGCACATTCTTTGTCCAATAACCACACTTTTATCGCTGCACTGGTTTATAAACGCAATAAAAGCAATATGGGCACTCTATATGCAACACATGAGGTTGGAGCCAGCTGAATGAAATTGTATTTGTTTAGAGTAGCCATTATGAACACACGTAGAGCCTATTCACAATTATGGCCGTTTCAAGTTTAAATTAAATCTCAACCTTTACAAAATGGCCGTGAATATGAACAAAATTTAGATTAAATTCACAGGCAGTGCAGTAGATTGGTTCGTTGTGGCCACTTTTAGCCGTTATTAGGATTATTAGGTCCCTCGTAATGTGGCGAGCCTCATGCTATTTATCGGACACAATATCTAAATAAGCTGCTGCAGGGAATTTCCCAACACAATAGCCTAATATAATTTTATTGACTTTTAAATCTATTATTACGCCTTCTTATAATGCAAGTAATTTATGCCAAAAAAATGTATGTTAAACTAGAACACATTTACACTCATAGCACGAGTGCTAATTTAGTATAATAGTTAACTTTAAATACTCATAGTAATAGCTTTCCTCTCAAGAGCGGGAATTAATTTAAAAAATAGAACTAAGTTTGGTTAGGTAGTCGGCTACGAAAAAATATAACATAACAGCGTTTACGACGTACGGCATTTCATACAAATTTTCATGAACATGTTTTTCGAAATGACAATGACTGAACCGATTTTAATGAAACTTCATACGCATAAGCAGGATCCAAAGGTCTAAAAAGTTAGTTAGGAACATTTTCCTACTTGGACTATAGCCGCCCTCGCTACGCTCGGTCGTCTAAATACTTACCTTGTATGGGAATTGATTACTTTCGCCCCTTGCATAACAATCTACTATATAGACGTTGCCGTGAGGCACACTGATACTGTAAAAAAAAAACCGGCCAAGTGCGTGTCGGACCACACACAATGAAGGGTTCCGTAGTTGGGATGAATTTATCCAAACAAACTTAATATTGTAGTTGAAAAACATGATCCGCATAAATTCCAACTGCAAATATAAGTTTGTACGCACAATATTAGTGATTTACTATGTTATTTTAAGATCACAGACTTCTTGTTGGTTTTCCGGTAATCTATAAGTAAAGAACTATTTTCTGTATTTTTATCAAAATTTTAAGCTCAGTAGTTTCGGAGATAAAGGGGGGGGGAATGGTAATTTTTCATCTATTTTCTTAAATAATTTCAAAAGTATGTATTTTAAAATTATAAAAAAATATATATAAGATGCTTTAAACAAGCCCTTTCATTTGATATGTCACTCGGTACACTCAGCAAAACTTTTTTTTTAAATTTTCTAATTTGCCCCCAAAAGTGACCTCCATATTCAAAATGTATTTATTTACGTAACACGTCCGTGTTTGGGTCACATCAGTTCATATGTGTACCAAATTTCAACTTAATCGGTCCAGTAGATTCGGAGAAAATCAGCTGTGACAGACGGACAGACAGATAGACACACGAGTGATCCTATAAGGGTTCCTTTTTTCCTTTTGAGGTACGGAACCCTAAAAAATGTATGTATTTTGTGTTTCATGAACTGCTGCCAAATAAATGTTATTCTTTGTTTGGCAAACATTATCTCGGTAACTTTCACGTTTTACAACAGCTTAGGGCCGATACTTCAACCTCTACACTTTGCACACTCGACTAATACAAGCGTAATAAAACTGTCTATGAAAAAGTAAATAGAAGTAGTCTTTGAAAACGTAACGAGAAAACATTTTTTTTTGTTGTTGCCACTCCGCCTAAATTAGGCACTTCGACTGTTTTACTTTAATTGACGGCACGCGTCTGACGTAACAATACGGAACCCAAAAGGCCTAGTCAGTTCTTTATAAAGACCTCATTACTCTGTCCTTTATAAATATAAGTCCCTAATCAGCGCGTTTTAAGTCCCTGACCACATCGTAGGCGGCAGCTTTGTTTAAAATGTCAGACGTGACGTGACCTGTGACTGTTCGTGCAACGAGAATATATGAAGTCTAATACTCCCCCAAAGGTGTTAGTTACATTGCACTGGTCGAGATATTAATCAGATTATTGTTGTTTTTCTAAGTGGTGGGCGTAGGATACGCCCTCGGGATGTAATGATTAATGATAGACTAGCGAACGACGGCGACGCGCAACGCCGAAATAAGTAGATTTAGCAAATGTTCCAGTTGGTTCTCTCTATTGTGACTATCTGAAAAGGCGGTTTTGTAAATGGCGTTTAAGGGATTACGATATTATTATGAAAGGCTTTTGTTCATAAGTACTTATAAATAGACTGCAATCACCAATCCGTTTTACTTATAAGCGTAGAGATAGTGGCTATTTTCTAGATCAGTCAAAGCTTCTACAGCTGTTTACGGACCAAAAAGAAAAACGTTTTAAATTCATCTGTGTCATTAAAAACCCTCATATTGTTTTCCTATACGAGCTATTGAATATTCAATGTATATCGATTTAACAATCGAGTCGTGAATGTGGAACAAGTTCGCTGTGCAGGAAATCGGTGCAACAAAATAGGTGAATGATTCACCGTTGGAGACATTTTTAGGGTTCCGTACCAAAATGGTAAAAAGGAACCCTTATGGTAAGACTAAGTCTGTCTGTCTGTCACACATGAGATATCCAATCTCAAGAATTACTAATGCTATCAACTTGAAATTTAGAACAGTTTTAGATGACGTTTGCCCAATTATATTGCTAACAAGAAAGAAATAAAAAAAAAAAACCTTTTTTGCAAAAGGGACTGAAAGGGGGTCTTAAAAATTGAAGCGGGGCTACTAGGGCATGTGGGGTATCATATGAAAGAACGCTCTTTGCGCCTTCTCAAACATTTTTTTATATTTTTTTATGCAGCATAGTTTCCGACTTTTGATGAAAAATGTAAAAAAAAAATACCGTCCCCCCCTCCCTCCTTATCTCCAAAGTTTGCATAGATAAAAATCTGAAATTATTCTATGTGATAGAAGTTTATTTAAAGATTACGGGAAAAAGAAAACGATTTCTCTAAATAGCACAGTTTTTCAGAATCATCAACATCATATATACGTACGGAACCCTCGGTGCGCGAGTCCGACTCGCTCTTGACCGTTTTTTATTTTATTTTAATACCTACCGGAAATAGTCACTATCGGCCTTATTACAAAACAAGGTTTATCAAGGCTCCATGGTTTAAGCCATGTCAAAACATGGCTTAAACCATGGAGCCAGTTTTTGTAATAAGAACGTAACAGTGATTGAAATACCGTTCTTTATACAAAACTGAAAACTTAGTTCGGTACTAAGTTGACAGTTTTGTGTTTAGGAACTTTACCAAAGTCGGAATAAAGTTCGAAATTCAATAAAGGCTCAATGTTTTAAACCTGGGTCTGAAGATAAACCTTGTTTTGTAATAAGGGGGATTATGTATACCGTCTTGAACCTTTCATTGTGGAGACACACGCTCTAAATGTTGACCGTGATCCAAAAACTAAAGGGAAGTAGTACCTTCAGCTTTAAAATCACTGCTGAAGGGAACTTTTGTCATTAAAATCGGATGGGACGGAATCAGACAGTCTGAATGTAATGAAACAACATGATCGAAATGTCAACAAAGGACTGTGTAGTTTACTTTTACTGATTAGGGGCTACGTGGGGGTCAAAAGCAAACAAGTAGCTAAATAAGTGCTTCAGTAGTTGTTTGCCTAAAAATAAGATTAAATTCTAAGCGTTGGTGTCGGTGGAAAACCGAGCTACTGGCACATCTGGCTGGCTTTCATCAGCACTTAAAAATATTAAACTCTCTCACTGACATACGTATAAACCACAGTCAAAATTTTGCACAAAAGTTCCTTGATATCGTGAAAACTAGGAAGGATTTTTATAATTCATCTCCAAAAAGCGTTAAATAGGGGATAAAAGTTTGTATGGAAGTTCGTAATTTTTGCCTCTGCGAAGTCCCACTATTTAAATGAGCTTGTTTATTGGTACGTTTGCGCAGCGAAACTGCCAAACGAATTTTGTTTTTGCCGGAAAGACAAAGACACGGTCCGTACGTTTCATCTTTTCATCCCGGAAATTTAAAAACTTTTCTCAACCGTGGAACTGCGGCTCAGACAAAGGGATTTATAATCGTCACGTGTTTTCCTCGAGGGGATAAGCAGAGGTCGTTGTACGCACACTATTCCCATGACTGTATTAAATCCCATTGTAATATGGAAGTTTCCTTCGGCACTTGTCAGAGCTTCCTGTTTTGTATTTTCCTTAAAGGAAAATTAATTAATACAGGGTTGCAAATCGTGTTTTTGCTCGTGTCCTCTCTATACATTAATTGGTACATCCTGATTTCATGGGTTTCAAAAAGAAACTGTTGCTTTACCTCGACAAAGAATTTGCATTTCATTCAAAAAAGCAATTAAAATACTTAAACAGCATTTAGAGTTTTGAATGACGTTGTTTGGGGCACGAAGCGAGGAGACTTTTCTAGCGAAAAGAAATGAGCGAATAGACCCTAGTGAAAAATAACAACTAATATATGCAGTCTGTGGCAATAAATTACAGTAAGCGTACTTGAACTTGGTCGACCCTATTCCTAATCAGGGGACCATTTTGGTTACCCATTGAAAGGGTTTTCGATAGGGTTTTTCAAAGCGGTTAAATAAAAACCCATACGATAAGGGGCTTAATTTAAGCCATTCAAAATTACCCACACCGCACAGTGTGAAATATGTCATATCTAGCGTCACTTTATTCAATACGTCTTATTTATTTTTCTATCTCGTAGCATAGTTAATTTAAACTTAAACTTGTTTTGGACGTACAGAAGGGTGTCAGCTACACATTTGTATATTAAAAAAAAGTATTTTTTTTAATAAAACATAATATTAGTTAGGTTTTATTTTCTACCGTTAATAAGCAACATACAAAATATATTCATTGATTGTAATACATGGAATTATTGGAAAAAATTTTTAGATACTATCATCATCATCATCCATCTCAATATTTGAATCCGAGTCATTTATATTTTCGCTGTCATCTTCTTCTTCATCCGAATTGACTAGTCTGGCAATTTCTGGAGCCTTTAACAGTGTTATTGTTTCCTTCGGAAGAGCGTGTTTTCTATGGGGACCAAGACGTGTATTCGAGCTGGACAATATTGGATCGGAACTTATAAAAACCGGTTCAAAATATCTCTGTTGGTGTTTTGTCTAGAAGTCTTACGGCTGAAGTGCTCTCGAAAGCGTCTATATTCCTTATCGCTTGCTTCTTGAGCTTCTTGTGCCAGCTGTCCTAAAGGTAATATGCATGCCTTAATTATTTATTTATGAGTAATGTGTCACTATTTTATGAATACTCGCAGGTAAATAGTACCAATCATATAAGTGAAGATATTTTCTTCGCGTTTCATTTGCGTAATCATCAAATTTTTGTGGATCAATTTCATAGTCGCACGACAATGCTTCTAATATGACTAGAAATCTGTAGATAAGATCTCTATCGAGCCCTGTTATATATGCTGTCATCTGAGTGTTTCTTAAAAATCTACGAGCCGTGTTGCCATCATTAGTGTTGCCGGCAGACTACTGCTGAAATCTAGGCAAAGATCTGCTGCATGCCCCAAATTTTGCAGAAAATGTTGCACTAAGGCTGCTCCCTATATAATCACAGCTTTTATCTAAAATATCATTCTCCCTCAATATATAGTGTAAGATGCGTTGATTTCGGTTCTTTGCAAGTACTACGCCAAATTTCAAAAATAGCAATTTTCTTCATTTTTGTCCACCTAACGAAAAAAAAAAACTTTGTATGACATGAGCAAGTAGGTGCACGGGAATACAACTGATTCCTTTAGAGCACGAGTCAGGGAATAAGAAAAAAAATGTTTTAGCTCAGATACACGCGGATACATTTTCTAATGTCTTAACATATTTATGCGTAATTATGAATATAAACAAAAGAAAAACAAACACGTAAAAGTAATACATGTCTAACTTTCAAACTCACCTTCTACGATAACTAAAACACTGTAGGTGTTCATACAACTGCGCTTCTGTATGTCTATCTAAAATTTCCCCATTGAAACACTTTCAATCAATCAATTTTGTTCTCGGTTAATGGCAATAGGTTTGCCCCCTACCACATTTGGCCAAATGTATCTAAGTGTATTATACAGTTGACGGCACGGTTGGCGCAGTTAGTTAAGCGATTGACTGCTGCGCTGCGTGTCGCGGGTTCGATTCCCGCACGGAACAAATATGTGTATGACCTACAAGTAGTTGTTTCGGGTCTGGCTGTTTGTGTATGTGAATTTAAATGTTTGTAAACGCACCCACAATACAGGACACATTCCTAGTGTGGGGCAACGTTTTTAAAAAAAAAATAAAAGTCAAATAAACGTCGATTACAAAATTCACATCACAAGTGTCAATTTCTTGATGTTATAGCATGAAAAATATCGACACCTACCCGTAAATTATTATCAAATCATATAGTTGCTTTATCTAGCTAGCTATCGTGTAAAAATATTGTATCGTTGAATATTGCTTGTTCAAATTTTGGATAAAGTGACGCTAGATACGGGTTATTTCACAGTGTGCACCGTATGGGTTATTGATTAACTGCTTAGAAAAACCCTATCGAAAACCCTTTCCATTGAAAGGGTTTTCGATAGGGTTTTTCTAAAATGGTAACCAAAATGTTCCCTGGGTAGAATAGAGATAGAATTGGTCCTGCTGGGCGGATATCGAAATAACATAATATTATGATTTTTTCATGTTACTGGGTTTCAAGTAGGTATAGAACCCATTGAATGGGTTATCATGTAACCCTTTCAATGGGTTTCTAGTATAAAACCCTTTCAATGGGTTACATTATGATAAAGGTAGCCCATTGAATGGGTTACCTCTTCGAAAGGCTTAACTCTTAACCGGGGTTGTACGGTCCCTGTTCCTAATATACATACCCCCTCTGAGTTCTCCTTCATGTAATATCAGAGCTTATGTGATCTAATCCTTTGCACGTGCAGCCCTCAGATATACCTACTAGTTTCAATAGCCTGTAGTTCCTAGGCTACATGACACAGAGTAAATATATCGGATCAAAACAGCAGCACTGCTACAATATACACTGCTTAACATACTGCTTTCCATAGACAAACAAAAACATCTGTGGCATTGTTTGAGGTTCGCTCAAAGCTGGTATTGTTTTCCAATTCGCTGTAGGTATGTGCTGGTCTGTCGTTATGTTTGTCTCTGTTTGGGATAAGCAGGACTGTTGTCTTTCCGGATGACTTAGCTATGAGTACCTTAGCTACAATAGGTCGCACGTCAGTGTTAAACAAAACCAGTATAAGCCAATGGTATAAGCTGGTTTCGCATTCTGTTGAAACGAAAACTTTATGAGCTCTCTGAAGCTGCATGCGAGTGGCCTGAAAGTATATTTAATAGCCAATTATTTATCATAACATTAAATAACATTTTTAGGGTTCCGTACCCATAGGGTAAAACGGGGACCCTATTACTAAGGCTCCGCCGTCTGTCTGTCTGTCTGACACCAGGCTGTATCTCATAAACCGTGATAGTTAGACAGTTGAAATTTTTACAGATGATGTATTGTTGCCGCTATAACAACAAATACTAAAAAACAAACAAAATAAAATAAATATTTAAGGGGGCTTCCATACAACAAACGTGTTTTTTTTTGCTCAATATTGATAACAGCAACCGGTAGATACTTGAAATATTCACAGAATCTTTAGTTATATATTCACTTTAAAAATAAATAAATAAATTAAAATAAAACAAATATTTAACCGCTCCCAATCTCCCATACAACAAACGTGATTTTTTTTATAGATAAATGGTACGGAACCCTTCGTGTGCGAGTCTGACTCGCACTTGGCCGGTTTTTTATAGTACCTTTAAGCCTACCTACAGCATTGATTTGTTCAAGACAGAAATAATTAGCTATTAATAAAATTACGTACTTTTAGTCCATTCGCGGGCAACTTCCGAGCGCTCATAAACTTTTGTGCATACTGTACTACGGTAGGCTAGCACCAATGTCCATGGTTCTTTAACTTCGAACAAAATATCAATTATTAAATCTTTTAATAATGAAGTCTGTATCTTCGTTAGGGAAGAAAATGACTCCATTTTCATCTCTAAAAGAAATAGGTCCGGCAGTTTAGCCGTAATCTGTGCCAGTGAGGCAGCCAGATTTATTTTTTTGTTTTATAAATTAAAAACACGATCACCATGTTAGAGGTTGTTCAAGGTTTAATATAACATCTCATGTAAGATGTTTACCAGCTGAAGTGCGCAGATTTTCACAACGTTTCGTGTTACGTAAGGTAAATAAATATGAGGTAGATATAGCAGGCAGACCACCCGAATATATCCAAGTATGCCGCGTTATTAACAAACTTTGCAGGTGCTTTCAAGACGTTTCTTTCCCATTCATCTTTCTTATTGAGGAAAGAAAGATGTTTTTAATTTAATAACAAATTCTGATTTATCTTTTCTTTTGTTGAGCGCTTTTGTATATTTGTGCGCGAATATTTCGGTATGCGTACGAATTCTTGTTTATTGGAACTGGGAAGCTCTTGTAATCAGCCAGATGTTTTTTCTCTGGAAACCAATACAAACATCCATTTGAAGAGACTAAACGATAACAATACAAAATATTTTTTTGTGTAACACAGCTGTTTTCCGGAAAACCGTTTTCGATATCCCATTTCCAAATTATTTACAAAATAACAAAATACAAAAAAATCGGCCAAGTGCGTGTTGGACCACGCACAATGAAGGGTTCCGTAGTTGAACGATTTTATCCCAAAATAAAACATAATATTGTAGTTGAAAAACATGTTCTCACATTCATCGATATACCTACGTCACGGTCAATTCTCCAACTGCAAATGTAAATTGGTTAACTTGTAAAGCCTACTTAGCTGAGATAGTTTTGCTTTGAACTTCGTTGTATGTAGGTACTACCCCTCCCTATATATATATCCCTACTACTCCCGTGAATTTTTTCACATATCCAAAAACAATCATTTAGCTGGCAGGCGGGGGGGGGGGGGGGGGCTCGACTCTAACAACAATTAGGACTTTCTAGCTTAATATTACGCAAACGGATCCCTGAATCGAAAAATGGTTTCACAGACGCGCAATATTTTTGAACGGCATATCCAACGATACCACACAGAAAAATATCATCCCCACTTTGAGTGCAAGGGAGATACACTACAATTTTTTTTTCAAGATTTGATTAACAACTTTTCGGCGTGATTAATATGTATACCCATGTCAAATTACAGTTTTCTAGTACTAATAGTCTCTGAGCTAAGCCGCGGACAGAAAGACGAAGATGGCGAAACTAGGAGGGTTCCATGTTGACTACGGGGCCCTAAAAACGATTTCAATATCCATCTACGTTATTTTTATCTCACAACAACATTCATCCAACATCAACTTCCTTAAAATAATCTCCATCAATTTCGAAACGACAAAGCCTCGATTGGAACCCACGAAATATTGAAGCTAAGCGGATCAGATGGTTTCCGTCGCGTCCCGGTGATGGCAGGAAGTGGGGAGTACTACGGGAATGGGAATATGGTACTTGCTATTTGGCTATTTCCGGACGATAACGATTAATGGTGAAAACTCTTTGGAGTTCACATCGATGATAATGATGAGTATTTTTGTAGGTAGGTATGCCTCTGTTTTTGGAGTCGAAGCCTTTATTTCAATTAGACCGTTGATAGGCACAGGCAGGTTGGATTAAAGAAGATCAGGGGGCCTAAAATGGACGCTTTGGCAGAATCATATTATTAATATGATCTGCGTACAATTCATATCCCGCAATTCATCTATTTGACAGTTTTGTATGGAGTTTCGTAAAATGGTCCGCAAAATATGAATTGCTATATTGAAGTCTGATGTCAAATAGCAGCTGTCAAACAGATGAATTGCGGGATGTATAAATTGTACGCAGATCATATTATGATTCTGCCAAAGCGTCCATTTTAGGCCCCCAGTCATGTAGTACAGTTGCTTGAGCAAAACCTATATTATATTCCTTTATGAAGGTGAGATATCTTATAGGCAGCCTTTGACACGTCTGACACAGTAAGCTATTTTGTATTAGCTGAAATAAAACTTTTTGTATAGGTACAAATATTTTCTTTGTTACTTCAGCTAAGCGTACATTTCAACTCACCGCATTGCATTCCAATATATTTTGCATTACATAATATTCCTTTGCGTCACGCAGTCGGGTAAAAAGCGCAGTGCAGCCTGCCTGCAGTGTGATGGTTCATACAAGATGTTCGATAATGATGCAGGAGAATTTTTGCGGTACGGCCTACCCAAGTCTGCGTCAATCTTTATTCTTACAAATACGGGTAACACCAGTATTGATCAGACGTCATAAAAAAATAAGAGACTATCTAGGTCACCTAAGTACATAACTTATAGCCTTTCCGCTTGTCATCCCGCAGCGTTCTAACGACCAACTGAAATAGGTCAAAGTCGTGTTCCGAACAAGTTTCAAGCCAAATTTATGCCTTTCTGACCTTTCTTCTAAAAGCTGTTCGTAATGGCGAAGGTTGACCTCTAAACTTATATTCATTAGACTGGATGAGCAGTGCTCAGTGAAATTGTGTTGGCTTAGAAGCTTACAGGCTTTATGAGCGTCACCGAAATTAAGATTAAAGTGATTGATAAAAGGCTTAGTAGCGAGTGGTATTTTAGAATAATGATTGAAGGCTGAAAAATACTAGATAGTTACAGAATTCGCTATCTCTTACTGACCACAAAGGCCTCAATGAAATTACCTAGAGCATGAGCTTAACACCAGCGATCATACCATTTCCCGAAGAGTAAGTCACAGGTGTCTAATACTTCTAACCTCATTTCACCAGTTAAGCTTTTGAGACACACGATAAAGCGGGCGAGTTGAGAGCATTCGCCAACCACTATTAATAACCTGGGATCACCAAACCGTCTTCTAAAATTGTGATTATGAAAAATTCCTTTGCTATTATTTATTTATTTATTTAGGTTAGCCAACAATTGTTTACACAATACATTAACAATATTTTACATAATAGATACATTTATAAGTGCAACAATCACTTACAGGCTAACACAACATGCACCATTTAATGGTTTTACATAATAATACAAAGCCAAAAAGGATATAATATACAATTAAAGTTATTCAATAATTTTGGTGATTCGCGAGTAAAAATAAAAATATCAAAGATTTAATTCAAAATAATATAACAAAAACATTAACATTAATTTAACAAAAAAAAAAATAATAAAAGCTAAAATAATAAAAATTTAAATTAAAAATTCGCTAAGGAGATCATTGGTTATTATTGGAATGGTAGTTAATAATTATTTTATAAAAATGTCCTATGCTGTCATGATGTATATCAGTGAGATCACTGCAACTGTTCAAATTTTTACACAGGCGAGAAATCGGTGAGTTAGCACCCAGAACCGTTCTGCGCAAGGGTGGGTAAAGTGGTGTGATAGGATTTCGCGGATATCGGACTGGGGCACGAAACTTCAGGAGACTCAGTAGGTTTGGGCAGTCAATTTTATTTCTAAGCAACTTATAGAGGAACAAGGCATCAATAACTTCTCTACGAGTTGATAACGAGTGCATTTTGAAATATTTGAGTCTAGTATTATAGGAGAGAAGCTGTTTACTTTTCCCTCTAGAAAATGCGAGGTGCCACAGAAACCGTTTTTGAACTCTTTCCAAAAGTAACTTATGTGTGGCGTAGTGTGGTCTCCATACAACACTGCAATACTCCAGGACTCTTCGTACAAGGCTATTGTACAACATTATTTTAGTACCAACCTGTTTAAAGACCCTTGTGTTTCTTAGCAGAAACCCTAACATTTTCGATGCTTTCTTGATAATAGTCTTGATATGGGGGACTTTTTTATCAAACAATACTCCCAGATCCCTAATTGCATCGACTTCTTGTATTTTCTTATTGCCTATGATGTATTCCGAGTGTATAGGGTGTGACTTTCTTGAAAATGACAGATGGTAACACTTTTTTAAATTAAGTTCCATTTTGTTTGTCTCACACCATTCAACAAGTCTGTTCAGATCATCTTGAAGAAGCGCGATATCGCTCGATAATTCGATTCTTCGAGCAAACTTTAGGTCATCAGCGTAAAGAAAGCACTCGGAAAAGTGAAAGCAGTGGGTAAGGTTATAGATTATAGATCGTAGCACTCGTGAACATTCATAATAATCTTGAATTTGTTGTGTCGAGAAATAGTTGGTGTCGTTCATTTTATCTACTACGGCTACCACTAAAGTAGATTCTTTTTCGCTCAATTAACCTATATTAATAATATTAAACCCATTGTCCATACCAATCTACGTTTCATACTAGATAATTACGGTAATTTGTTAGTAAATCAGAAATCTGGCGTGGGCGGACGTCGCATCGGCTAGGGAATGGAAACTTGTCACGATAATGTATATTGATGTGTCCCAAGGGACGGCTGGATGGCTCCTTATATTAAGCCTTATGGATTGCTGGATTAATGGTTATGTTATGAAGCATGACGCAAAGAGGAAAAGAAGTTTTTAAAATAGGACGGAGTTTTTTTATCCAGCTCAAGTGAAATATTTGAAGTTTACTTATAAAAAATCGTGCTGATGTAGTTCCCTGGTTTGCATCTTTCAGACAGGAACAGTACAACCAGTGTTGTCAAGGAAGATAGTATTATCCAGTACTTAACTGTGTTGGGCAATGCAGATAGCTAGTTGCTCTATGTAAAGTACTGGTATTCACGGAAGCCTACCCCAACATAGGCAAGTGCTGACTGTGATGAGCAGACTTCGTTACAGCTTCTGGTGAACAAACCGATATCATCATTCGACATGTGTGTAGAAAGGGAAATAGACGTTATGCTGCTAGCTCTTTCCCTAAAACCGTGTAGGTACTATAAACATTTTTGAACATAATGATGTGCGTCATATGTGTTACGCAACATGACGCACAATAACGATCAATTTTTAGCGACGTGCCCCTAACAAGTCGCCAAACATGTCAGGCATCTTGTATCCATTTGTCGCTAAGTAAATACAGGGATTCAGTCGCCCCTTCGTTCACAGCTACCGCTGAAAAGGGGTAGTACATTAATGTCTGAGAACCTTACGGCACGCAATAATACTTAAGTAAACGTGCCTTTTCCCATAGGGGTAGGTAAAAACTACAGTGGACCTAACACGAACGCGCGTTAAAACACTCGTTTCGCACATAATATTTACTTAGAATTCTTTTTCTTTATTCATATCTATGGTGATACTAATTGTGCTTGTCGCAAAAGTTTATACAAAGTCTAGTTGTACTTTATAACGTTGGCGCCGCGCGTTTGTGCTAGGGCCTCAGCCACTTGTTACTATAGAGCAGGGTTGCGTAAACAGTTTGCAGTCACGGACCACTTTCACAATTTAAACAATTCCACGGACCCCTGTCAAAGAATATTTAGGTAAAGAAAACAAGCCTAATTTTGAATTTTGATTAAAAAACACAAGCCGCGACGACGATGCGCGTCGTCGTTGCGGCGAGGTCGTGGCTTGGCCGAGAAATGCTGAGTTTACTACACAATTTCCTAATAACTGCGGACCCCTGATACACATGCTACGGACCCCTAAGTTGTCCGTGGACTCCACTTCAAGAAACCCTGCTATAGAGGAATGAGGAACAGGGTGTAAAGTTCACTCATCCTCCATAGAAAAGGGAGGATCCTCCGACCAGACGGGTGTTGTGTCTGGTGGGCAACTGCCCGACGGTTGATGTCGGGACGTTGTATATATGCTAGTCGCGTGGTAAACTCTAATTGCGCGATACAGGATTTTGCGTGACGTCAGTGTGATGCGTAGTTAGCATGTGGCGATGTGTATGCCGCCACAGTACTATCCTTTAGTTCTTCTTTAGTACTTGTTCATCCATATTATCTTTCGCCCCACTCAGCGATGTCTCTTCCTTTCTTCCCTGTTTGTTCCTTCCACTTATACATGCCTTTTCTTTACCTATTATTACAAGAACCGCTTTTCCCCGCGGCTTTGCCTACATGGAGGTTATCGCACGGGAACTTACTACCGGGATAAAAGTATCGTACGTCCTAACACAGGTCATAGTACAGATGTGTGCTCATCTAACACAGGTCATAGTACAGCTGTGTGCTCATCTAACACAGGTCATAGTACAGCTGTGTGCTCATCTAACACAGGTCATAGAACAGCTGTGTGCTCATCTAACACAGGTCATAGTACAGCTGTGTGCTCATCTAACACAGGTCATAGTACAGCTGTGTGCTCATCTAACACAGGTCATAGTACAGCTGTGTGCTCATCTAACACAGGTCATAGAACAGCTGTGTGCTCATCTAACACAGGTCATAGTACAGCTGTGTGCTCATCTAACACAGGTCATAGTACAGCTGTGTGCTCATCTAACACAGGTCATAGTACAGCTGTGTGCTCATCTAACACAGGTCATAGTACAGCTGTGTGCTCATCTAACACAGGTCATAGTACAGCTGTGTGCTCATCTAACACAGGTCATAGTACAGCTGTGTGCTCATCTAACACAGGTCATAGTACAGCTGTGTGCTCATCTAACACAGGTCATAGTACAGCTGTGTGCTCATCTAACACAGGTCATAGTACAGCTGTGTGCTCATCTAACACAGGTCATAGTACAGATGTGTGCTCATCTAACACAGGTCATAGTACAGATGGGTGCTCATCTGAATCCGTTCAGCTACTAAGAAAAGACAGAGCTGCTTTCGCATTTATAATGTTAGTGTGTATTGTATACTCGTATAAGATATAAATAAAATAAGAAATAAGATTATCTCTTACTTTCAACAGTATAAACATAGTTTATAATGTTGACATTAATTGCGTTTATTTACATAAATAAGATACAACGAAAATGTCAATAGGATAATAGAAAATTCAAAGGTTATTTGATAATAATACTTGGCATCAATGTTGTGTGTTTTGTATGGACCGTAATTTATCTTGGAAAGAAGTCTTGCTGGCTGTTTTGGGAATATGTATAGTCTTGTACAAATATTGGTTATTGATGCTTTTCTCAATCAACTTCTTGTTGTTTTTGGACAAATACCTCTTAATTTCTTATCAATATTTGCATAGAAATCATTATTGTCTATTAGATTAGGGATTACTGTAATATTGATTGTCTTGCGTGGGTTGGTCGTTTTGTTTATAACGATGCTTATCGTAAACATAAGTATTCAGGAGTACTTTTTGGTACATTTCACCTATGGTAGTTTACAAATAAATCTGACATGCCCAAACTCTTTAAGTACCTAATAATCTGCAAACAGGGCATGCAAATGAATATTCTCCGGGTGGATATCAAACTTATGGATATATTGCATGACCCTTAGAGCAAAATGGTCAACCATCAAGGAGATGGTTTTTAATTAGGTTTAAATGTTTTCCTTGAATAAGGTACACACGGCTACACATGAAGCTATACAATTCCAGTTTACGCTGATCTCGCACTATACGAAAATCTTAAAGATCAGCTTATACTGGAAAAGCTTGATGTGTAGCCGTCTGTATGTGCTCGGCCAAAAAAAAATATTTCTTCATTTTCTTAGTAACACACACGTTATCATTTACACGTACTGCGAGACCGTCTCGACTCTGTAAGATCGGTTACAAGATTACCCTGATAAATTGAATCGTCTCCTTCTGCCTTTTAACTTGCGTAATGTACGGTCCCCTCAGGGCTATCTGATCTAGTAACTAAGTCAAATACAGAGAAAACAAAACTTTATTCTAGGGACAAAATGATCGCTCATACCCGAAATTTTGTTGGCAGAAGCGTCCTCATATTTCACCCTCATTCAGCCGCTTTCACCCCCATTCACGGTGCGATAGTATCTGTGACGTCCAAGCGGTGACGTCAGTGCGTGGAGTGGGACGCCCACGTAGGGACTGACTGATTTATTAGTTGCAGTGGCTTGGACCTTAAAGTTTTTAAGTGGATAATTGGTGCGGTCGCTTATCGCGCAGATCACTTAGTTTGAACCTACGTTCTAGTAGAGTTACATTATTATTCATGATTTTGAATTATAAACGACGGATTACTACTGTATATCATAAAGTTATAGACATACACAGACAGATATTTTTCAATTCAGAACACTGAGCTTTACAGCGGTGGCCGCCACATAGCGGCCGCAGTGACGGCTGTCGTGAAATTGATAATAATAAAAGTTTATTTCAATAATTGTTTATAATGATACACATGTTTATAGGCTATATTAGTATCCTGTTACAATGAATCAGACATCTGTAGCCGAACTAGGCAAAACAGCCCGCAAAAGCCTTAACGCAAAAATTTCGATTTACGGATTAACATAAACTTTAAATGCAAAAAGACTGTTCTGTATTTCGGCTATCAGCGCCAAACTCCTCAAATAATTGATGGCCTCGGGATTAGAGTTTAGGTACACTGCCAAAAAAACTAGGGAACCACCAACTTACCATAAAAAATAACGTTTCACGTCAATTTGACGTCATTCGACGGTAAATTGCGGACGCTATGTGGTGTTCACCGCAGTCTTAGGAAACCCTAGCTTTACCAAATTAATTTAATTATCCATGTACTTCACCTTAACCCTCAAATGTAATTTAATCCCACATTCACGATAGGTCTAATCGACCCACGCACGTACATTGTCCAACAAGTTTAACCCGATGCCCGCTCGTGCCAAGTCCCAACCTTGACCCTGTCGCCACTGCAACGCGTAAGTAACTGTTGCTGAAACAGACCCATTTGAACGGGGCACCCTGTGTAACTTGGCACCTTGTAACTACTGGTGCAAGTTGTTAAGGCCAATGCCAAAGTTATTGCCAAATACGGAACTTTGGCCTGCTTGTACCACAAATCACTAAATACCTACGATTAACGCTAATCGAGTTCACAACATCGTTCTATTTCTGCCCACCATTTGAAGTTTACAGTGATAGCTTCATCGTCATCATCTTGGGGTGGGAGCTGCATGTCATCTTCCATACAGCTCTATTTGATAAGATAAGATAAGATAATCATTTATTTGCTAAACATGAGTACAATACATACAACACAAATTGTCAGCATGCAAGAGATGTGAAAAGTAAAGAAAAAACAGATCATCACGTTTGCCTTAACAATGGCATGCAAATATTAATAAAATTAAGAATAATATCACTCCGAGTTTAATTTAAAAAGGTCATCGACGTCATTATCACGGCACCAGGGATCTAGAGCCATGCATTTAGGTGATTTTTGGTGAAGGCGGGCCTTAATCTCTGTTTAATCTTTTATCACGTATCAAGATGTATTGGGCCTCAGTGCTCTTTGCAGAAAGAGCGTTCAGAGACGAAGAATAATTTGTAAGATAAACATAATGGCAGGGCACACTAGGGTTACGAGTCTGTCCGAAAGGGATATCGTGGCCCTGGCAGACAGGCATTTGAAGGAACACGGTGGGTTTTAGTCAGTAAAAGTCTGACACTCCCTCCCGCTCCACCCAGAGCGGGAGAAGTTATATGATAATTTCCCAACCAAAATAAGAAAAAAGGGCACACTCGGGACACGCTCTGTCTTATAACTACGAAAATGAAATTAGCTTTGAGCTATTTTAAGTTTACTTTTTTATTATTTATCTAAAATATGTACTTATACTGGAAGTAAATTATCAGAAAAGGAGCTCAATAGTTTTGCCTGGGGATATTTTATATATCACTAGCTTCTGCCCGCGACTTCGTTCTCGTGATTTGTTTTTTTTCTTTTTGCTCAGCTCCTAATAGCATGATGTTAAGAGCGTTACACCTTACAGCATTTCATACAAACTTTCAAGCCCTTGTTTTTCGAAATGACTGGAAAAATTGTGTTGACAAATTATACCGTTTTTAAATTTTCCATAGAAACAGAGATTTCCAGTTATCTGTTTTTAAATAATACATTTCGAAAATGTTCTTCACTAACTTTTTAGACCTTTGTATCCTGCTTATGTGTATGAAGTTTCATTAAAACCGGTTCAGTCATTTCGAAAAACAAGGGCTTGAAAGTTTGTATAAAATGCCCGTAAGGTGTAAACGCTCTTAAATAACTTTCAAGGATTGGAGAAAGAGTTTCGAATCCGACTGATGATAGTTCCAGAGATTAGCGCCTTCAAACAAACTCTTCAGCTTTATTGTATTAGTGTCTATAGATATTATATGGTAAATTGGCAATGGTAACCAAGAACATGTTTGGCAATTATTCTAATGACCTTATTAGTTTTCGAATGGAATAATGGGAAAAAATTTCAGAGGTTTGTGTATATTTCTGGGAATTATTTTTACATAATGATTCGATATAAAACAACACCGACAGGCTTATCAAATTGCAACCATATTTTGTTACAGATTATCCGAATTCAGACTATTGTTATAATTATTATATTTTGCATCACAATTGAAATCGGATTTCAAAGTTATTCAAGCACCATACTGCGAATACTCTGAATCACAATATTTCATTAATTGCGTTATTTTTATCGAATTTTCGAACATTTGATAAGTAACAAAGGATTTTTTATAGTCATTGTGAAAATGGAAGGGATTGTCTTTCCGAGTATGCTACGCAAATACCCCCCAACAAATGTCCTACGGATATTCTACATGGAGGGAAAGTACCTTGAATATTGTAGATGGAACATTTTACTGAAAGAAGACATTATTTTAATTAAAAAAAAAAAACAATTTAAACTGCATTCAAAGATATTTAAATAATTACATGGTTTGAACCGGAAATCGAACCCGTTACACGAGAAAAATAATCACCCTGTAGCTTTATCATACCGATCGAAAGGCTTCATCATAAGGATTATTTTTTGCTAAATAACATAGTGTCACAAATAAAAGGAAGACCATGAATAAATCTATGAATGCAGTTTAAATTGTTTTTTTAAATTCAAATAATGTCTCCTTTCAGTAAAATGTTCCATCTACAATATTCAAGGTACTTTCCCTCCATGTGGCATATCCGTGGGATGCCCTGTATAGTGCTGTTTGTTATTCGCGGTAGTTTATTCCAAATAGGCTTTTGTATAGGCTTAGTGAGTAGAAGGAGGCTTACCTTGTAGCCTAGTTAAGTCACCTGTTCGGAAAGGGTCTTTGTCCATCAAGTGTCGGATATAGCGGAAATCTGCTTGTAATGGGGAGTTTTGGATGGGTGTCTTACGTACGTATTTACAAAATATACTCCTTGTAATGAAAAATACAACTTGGAATCTAATTTTAAATACAAATGGTGGTAGATAATTGATCAACACGCCTGTTTTCATCCAAGGGCTACGTGGAGCTGTATCTGTATTGTTTTTTTTTTTTAAAACGTTACCCCACACTAGGAATTTCTCCTGTATCGTGGGTGCGTTTCAAACATTTAAACTCACATACACAAACAGCCAGACCCCGAACAACTACTTGTGGAACCCGCGACACGCAGCGCAGCAGTCAATCGCTTAACCACTGCGCCAACCGTGCCGTCAACTGTATAATACACTTAGATACATTTGGCCAAATGTGGTAGGGGGCAAACCTATTGCCATTAACCGAAAACAAAATCTTCAGTGTAACCGCGTAACACGCATAAAAAGACAATGTTTCATTTTGACGGTTCCCCCACGTCCATAGCGTTATTTACAGTGTTGAGCAGACGATTTTTTCAAACCTAATGAAGCAATGGAAAACTCTCGGATTGTGATTCCAACTGTTACGCAATTAGGGTGGAAATTCCGGACTGAAAAAAAAAACTAAAATGTTTTAATCAGGATTTCAACTTTTCGCACAATAGATTTTTTGTATGGGTTCAGTTCACCAATAAAAATATTGAAAATAAATTATGTGGTCAAGTGGACCCGCGGCTCCGGTAGCGAGCGGGTCCTGCCGAAGACTCCCAGTTATTAAGTAGGTAAATAAAAGGTCTGCTGAAAGAGCTGACATGTAAAAGTAGCACAACAGAAGCTTCACAGTACATTGGACTGTGAAGCTATTTCTGATTTGGAGGGTCAGGTTGATCTGGCTGGCTCTAACTGTAGGTTACGTTAATCGAATTATTTCCAGAAACAAGAGTTTTATTTCGATATGTTATTTCGCATCCTCCTATATTAATTTCATACTCGTTTATTTCATTATTCACATTTCTTATTCATTGTTATTACAGCAAACTGGATACCGTTGAAATATTATCCCTAGAAAATTGTTTCTCGAAATCTTCACTACTGTGAGTTTGTAAGGTTTCATGGATATTGTGTCTGAATGACCAAGCATATGGAACACCATATTGTTATAACTAATAAACCTACTGTTTATTTTGCGTTAGCTGTGGTTTGCTTTCCCGCCGTTAGAATTACCGTATCAGTCAGATAATATCATACAGGTTCTCCTGCATTTTAAAATTAATTTTTGGTAGATAGGTATTGTCTATTCACATGTCTTCGAACTTTTAGTTCTAGGATATGCCGGTTTCCTCACGATGTTTTCCTTCACCGTTTCGAGAGCATGACAAGACATGTGACATCCACCAACCCGCACTGGACCCGCGTGGTGGATTATGGCCTACTCCCTCTCACAGAGAGGAGGCCTTTGTCCCAGCAGTAGGAACTTTATAGGCTGTTTATGCATGCATGCATTGTCTATTCAGACACTTTGAAATGATTGCAGTTTTTTATTTTAGCTTAGCTTCTACATCTGTCAGGATTCCAAAAAATGTTTTTAATTTTTCATGATTGTATTTTTTATTGTCATTGACGCACCATGTGCGCCCATTGCCTTAGCCACCTGGAAACATTTATTCCTTAATAATATTTAACTCTGCTAAAACCTCAGACGCTAACTCAAAAACCAATAAGAGACTGTAGTCTTGTCTCTCCTTGTCCCTCTAAAGTCTAATCCATTCAACCAAGTCAAGGGCGGAGAATACTTTGATTTTGGTTCGTCGGGCCGCAACACAAAGGAAATTGATCATATTCCGTTTTAAACTTATACGTAGGATGTAATCACAACAATCATTGCAGTTATTTATTACACAATTTTACAAAGCTAGAAACAGGAAATGATTCTAATAAAATTCAACCAATGAGATGTTGCAGCAGTGCAGTGCTGTGGGAGCAGTGGTGGCTCATTGGTAACGGCCCCCACTCACGAATTGTATGTCTAGGTCCCCAGTTAAATGTGTACATTTAATGCGCTGACAAGAGGCAAATGATAAAAGTAAGCTTGTCTTAAACAAAAAAATTTACAAATCTATATATTTTGTGGTAGCGGAAAAAATATATGTTATTCTTGAACATATTTCTTAGAACTTGGTTGTTACATATACACGTTTAGAAAAAAAAAACTCGATGCAAATTAACGGTAAACTAACCCTTTTATTTGAGTTTCAATCCAAAATATCTGTATTAAATATCAACGTACGGTTGGTATTTAATTAATAACAAGAACGTCTTATTTGTATGCAGAACTTGGTTGTTTTTTATTTGCGATTACTCAACAAATGTTTGAGTACATAAATAAATAATTGCTTCATATTTTGCAATAAATTACAAGCGTTGTGTCATCGCGCTTCTCTTTCTTTTGTATGCAGTCTGACAGTGACAGCGGTTTACCTGTTGTCAGCGTCTTAAGTATATCTGTAATTAATATGATGTACATAATAAAGAGTATTCTATTCTATTTTTAATAAATACCAATCTCTTCCTTTCCAGAGCAGGACAGCGACTACATAAAGCGCTACCTGGGTGAGCTGACCCCCACGCAGGAGTCGCGCCTGCTGCAGCTGCGCAAGTGGATCGCCGACCTGCAGAAGGGCAAGGTGAGCACCTCCTGGAGGTGGTTCAAGGAAGTTAAGACTACACCTAAAGTAAGAATTTACTCCCGCGTCTGTGTGTGTGTGCGCATGTGATATTTGTGTTTGTGAACGCAACTACGATACAGGTCTCCTACTGTCTGTTCCAATAGTATCTCATGGAAGATTAAACAAACCCTGTTCAGGTTAAATTCTTACGCAATCACTCACTAATGGAAATTAGTTACACAATATTCATTGTATATTCTGTATTTGGAAGGTTTTTTAACCTTGTATCTCACAACTTTTTCCATCAATTATAGTTTGAATAACATGATTAAATTGTAATTGAAAATTCATCGGTAATAATTGAGGTTACCTATAAAGTTAATCTCAATTATCAAATGAAAAACATCGTTAAGGTGACTTAAAATCAGAATTTCGGGTATAAGTATTCAAATCAGACGCCACAAATTGGCATCCACAGGAATGTTTTCTATCCATTTGCTTCAGAATCTCTTAGAACAGACCGTAGTGCCTTTTGCTCTCGAAACCGTAAAGCAAGTCTAGAAAATTCGAAGGCCTGTGACATCCACCAACCCGAACTGGGTCCGCGTGGTGGATCATCTATTGTTGCGAGAATTCCCGGAGTCTTGCGTCGCTTTGTGAATTAAAGTAACGAATGATGATAATAATCAAAACACTTTTTACAAAAATATAATAACCGACTACCAAAAATAACACTACAAAGTGAAAAATAACTTTAATTTCGGAAGTCGGTGTCTTTGGATCTGTATTTGAGTTTTTTGCCACCGACTTCCGAAATTAAAGTTATATTTCACTTTGTAGTGTTATTTTTGGTAGTCTGTTATTATTTTTTTGGGAAAAGTGTTTACTCCTCCTTTTTGGAAGTCCTCCAAAAAGGAGGAGTAAACACGAATCCGCTACGTGTGCTCGAAATATGCTTCGCCGAATAACGCAGCGCCGAAGGTTTGCAATTACGAATAATCTAATGACGAAAGTACGAAGCAACGAATATCGTTATAAAGAAAACATTTGATAACAAATCACGGAGCAACGAATGCACGTTACGACGAAAAGCTTCACACCAAACTCGAGGCCTCGAAATAATGTAACAACGAACGTATCAACGACAGCAAAACAGTAAAACAATACAAAAAATTAGTACTAGGTACTAATAATTTGGATATATTAGGTGTTAAGCCCTAAGTATAGAAATCTGATAATTTGGAGTAGTTTCATAAATTTTGCTAAAATATGATACTATGCTAACGTACCTAATATTGTTATTATTGCTCTACTAGTATAATATCCCTAATGAAGGTTGGTCAACAAATATTTTTCATGTATTTTCGTTTTGATGCTGTTTTTACCATAACTTATAGAACTTATTTCGGAAGGTTTATTTGTACATATTATATTAAACGCGTACCGGAAGACGTTCGTTGGTCAAGGCCTCCTACAAGGTGGACCGATGACCTTGTGAAGGCCGCAAGTATCCGCTTGATGCGGGAAGCACAGAACCGGTCGAAGTGGCGGTGCTTGGGGGAGGCCTATGTCCAGCAGTGGACGTCTTGGGGCTGAAATGATGTTGATGAATATATTAAAATTACATGTAATTATGAAATTTCGAAGACAAGTAGCGGACTCGTAATGTTGGTAGCTGAACTGAGTGTCCAGGATACGTAAACACAAGACGTATTACTGATTTTCTACTAAGTTAACCATGCATATTTTGCGCCGACATGAAGAGAAAATATTCAATTATAAATCAGCGATCAAATAACAGCGTTATTAAAAATTCCTTTATACACACTCCAATAAAAAAATGGCAAGCACACAAACAGAAAACTAGGCACAAAATTAAATTACTGTCTACAATGTCCCATGCCTCAAACATATATTAAAAACATGTGCACAAAGTCGAAATTTATAGCCGCTTTGAAACAGACTGGGGAATTTCGGGCATTCCACACGTAGGCAATAAATTGTAAACTCGAGCAATCCCGCTTTGGAAGTAAAATACAGGGTGTTTGGAAGCTAGATGTAAATGGCACCGCACACCATTTGGAGCATTTTGAGCATCTTTTTAAAAAGGTTAGAACGATTCGGGCTAAATAGCCTGAATCGTTCAAATTTTAAAAGTAGGTATTCTACGACTTCCATTTTTTTTTTTCAATAACACATGCTTCGAACTTTATTTATTTGATTAGATCATCGAACACTACTTTATTTGCGATCGATGGATTATTAGATGCACATTTGATAAACCACGAAAAAGAAAAATAAAATAACGTATCAGCTTTAACGGGGGCACTGTTGGCAATTAAATAAAAATAGCAGACAAAAAGAAAATGTACTTCGTCTAAGACATGATGGCTCAAAATGCTTTCAAAGAGGCCGGCTGGATGGATGCGTTGTTCATACAAAGGTAATACCAAAATCATTTTTAAATCAAATATATTCTTAAGGTGTCAGTGGAGTTGTACAGGATATCTAGGTTTCCAAATATATATTTTGAATGGACACTGATTTAAACAAGAGTTATGAGAAAAATAAATTGTCTATAGAAATTTTAAATTCCTCATGTCTCGTCTATAAATCATTGTCCTTTCAAAATATATATTTGGGAACATAGATATTCTGTAATCAAATCGAAATAAATACACACTACCTTAAGAATATGTTTGAATTACAAATTATTTTGGTACCTATTACGTTTGTATGAACTACGCATGCTACGCCGGCCCCCCAACTATCAACCCCTTAAGGCTTTGCACCCAGCTCCCAAACACGCTGTATAGCTGAGTGTAGGTTCAATGCCAAGACTGAGAACGAACACATGTGTCTTGTCTTCTATTGTTCTTCTTTAAGGTGGATCCGCAGCTGTAGCGCGCGAAATTCAAAGTTTCTTACGTTTTTTGCTATTTGCAGGTCAGTGTCAGATTTGTTCCATTGAATGACTTTTAAATGCAATTATAATATTGGGGAACAAATCTAACTAAGAGACATGTATTAATGATTATAGTAGAGATAATAATTTTCACATTTAACATAATAACAGGGAATTGCAAATGTTTTGATTTTTAATCTCTTATTTGGTTAATGTTTTAAATAATGATTTATATTGTAATTCTTTTAATTTTTAATTGTTATAATTTTGTGTAAAATTTGAATACAATGTTAAAATTATTACAGAAAAAAATTAAAAAAATAGTAGCCCGCGAAATTTTCAAATTTTCTTACGTTTAATTTTAATTACTTATTGTTTTTCGTTTTGCGGATTCACCTTAAAAGGAATAATAATTTCTTTAAATTATTCTTGGTTGTGGGCCACCGATAGCTTTTGTTCAGAATTATCTAGTTTATTAAACTACTAAGGTATAGGTACTAGCATTAGCATGCTTGGTACGAAACTGATACTATGGATTGCGCATATGCTACTGATCGCATGAGGATATAATTACGAAGATCACATCTTCGTAATTATAGCCTTATTCGAGATATGTATAGATTCTGATGAAACCACACGTGGTATAAAATTATTATAAAGAATATCAGGAAATTATAATTATCCAGTTTCTTTAAGACATCTGAGAAGTTAAACTGAAAACCGTATGTTTAAATAAGACTCGACACTAAATACACACGACGGCAATTATTAGACAGAACTTAAGAGCCCAAATTTTTCTTTTACTATTTAGAAGAACAGTCGGGCTGGTCCACAAATTCAAGGTCGCCCAGCGCGCTATGGAGCGGGCTATGCTTGAAGTCTCTTTGAAGGATAAAATCAGGAATGAAATTATCAGGAAAAGAACCGGAGTTGCAGAGTAAGCAAACTGAAGTGGCAGTGGGCTGGCCATGTTTGTCGAAGGACCGATGGCCGATGGAGCAGACAAGTCCTGGAGTAGAGACCGCGTATCGGCAAGCGTAGTGTGGGACGCCCCCCAGCTAGATGGACCGACGACCTTAAGAAGATGGCTTGGTCAGACTGGATGCGGAAGGCGGAGGACAGGGTGTTGTGGCGCAGCCTGGGAGAGGCCTATGTCCAGCAGTGGACTGCGATAGGCTGAGTTGATTGATTTAGAAGAACTATTAAGAAACTCGCAACTACTTATGTTCAGTGCCTTCTACATTTTAGTAGAAATAACCCACTTAATCTAAATTATGTTATAACTGCTGATACATCTACGACACCCTATTCACAGAGCAGGCCTACTAAACGTACTCATTAATTACCCAGGTGCCAAGCGACACGACCTTACTCCGATTTTTGCGCGCTCGGGACTTCAACGTAGAGAAAGCTCGAGAGATGCTGTCCCAGTCACTCCTGTGGCGCAAGAAGCATCAGGTGGACCGCATCCTCTCGGAATACGAGACTCCTGACGTCGTGAAGCAGTACTTCCCTGGAGGCTGGCATCATCATGACAAGGGTGAGTAGGACCAGCTTCGTCCGTGAAATTAAGATAATGCTGTTGAGATAATGTAGATTATGTTGGTGAGGTTGCGAGGATTCCCCTCAGGTCGCCTGCTGGTCGTAGCGTTAATGGAGTTTTCCATAAGGGTCGGTCATTAATCACGTGATGTTTTTAGCTACTTACCCCCGCCCCCCTACCCAAATCACGTGTATTTATTTGTTAAGTTTAAAGTATCTTAAAAAAAATCATAATATTTTATTTTTAAATACAGGTAAGTATAATCTAATTTATACGTGTACTAAGTCGGCGAGTCACGGTCACGCGCCACTTTTCGGTTTAGAAATCGCGCGATTAACAAAAAAAAATACACGTGATATCTCACTATACCACCCCTTGTGATGTTTCGTTAAAAAAAACTTAACTTCTCCCCCCCCATCCCTTTCGAGCCTCAAGTGATTAATGGATGATCCCATAGGGTGGATCTCTGTTACATTGATCCCATAGGGTGGGTCTCTGTTACATTGATCCCATAGGGGGGGGATCTCTGTTACATTGAGCTCTAAACTGAGATGTGGGTATGCTAATCGGCTTCAATCCCTTAGGAGAAAAGATGTTCGGTAGCCCTAGATTTTTTATTGCACCATATAAACATTTTTGTTATTCAATCTTCGACTTTAAAATCACACACCGATAATTTACCTTATTTTATAATAGCGTCAACACTAGAAGCATTAGTATTTAAAGGCTTGCCTTATATTCCAGACGGACGTCCGCTGTACATTCTGCGACTGGGTCAGATGGACGTGAAGGGACTGCTCAAGTCCATCGGAGAAGATGGCCTCTTGAAGTTGGTAAGATACACGTTTTGCGTAATATTATGGGAAATTAGGTCAGGGAATAAGGATTTTAAAAGTTTTGGTGGACAGACATAATCCATACTATCTATTATCTAGTCACAAAGGGCTCACCTCAGTAAGTTGATAATGATGGGTGTTTTGGGGCTGACATCTTTGAATATTTGTTTGCTCTAAAATGTCTGATTCTCTACCAAATTAGAACAACAATTTTGTTTATTTCATGATATTTAAGATTCACAGAATTCTATTCAGTGTTAATAAACAGGAATGTATAAATCCAGCCTTTTTCATATTGATGATACTATCTTTTCATCTTCCTATTTCCAGACACTTCACGTATGCGAGGAAGGTCTAAAACTTCTAGAAGAGGCGACCAACTCTTCAGAGCACGCCGTGCAGTCCTGGTGCCTGTTGGTGGACCTGGACGGGCTCAACATGCGGCACCTGTGGAGGCCGGGCGTGCGCGCCCTGCTGCGCATCATACAGATCGTGGAGGCTAATTACCCTGAAACTATGGGAAGGGTGCTCATTGTGAGAGCACCGAGAGTGTTCCCCATATTGTGGACTATAGTTAGCACTTTTATTGGTGAGTTTGACTAACAGTATTTTTAGGGTTCCGTATCTCAAGAGGAAAAAACGGAACCCTTATACGATCACTTCGTTGTCCGTCTGTCTGTCTGTCAAGACCCTTTTTCTCAGGAACGCGTGTAGGTATCGAGTTGAAATTAATATCAAACACGTAAGTCCATGGTCCCTTGGAGCCCTAAAAAAGTCAACCTTTTAAGTCATCGCAATAAAAAAATACGGCGATTTAAGCGACATTATTGCAACATATTTCGATATTCGCAAATAAATTAAAACCTATATAGGGTACTTTCCGTTGACCTAGAATCATGAAATTTGGTAAGAAGCAAGGTCTCACAGCACAAGTATAGGAAAAGGTCTTAAACTTGTAAATTTGTAGTTTTGTCACATAAAAAATAGTTTTTTGCGATTACAAACTTATATTTGCAATTGGAGAATTGAGTGTGACGTATATTGATGTATGGGAGAACATGTTTTTCAAGTACAATGTTACGTTTTGTTTTAGAATAAATGCATCCTAACTACGGAACCCTTCATTGTGCGTGGCCCGACACGCACTTGGCCGGTTTTTTATTCCTGATTACAGAAATGCAAGCATTCTAAGGCTTTTGCCCAGCTCTTGGATGTTACGGATTAGAACATAGATGCCTAGATCGATCATCGATATTTTTACAACTGGATGGTCCAACTGGATGGTCGGTCTGGTGGTGCCAAAAAGTGAACATCATGACAAGACCATTCACATGGCCTTGTCATGATGTTCACTTTTTGGCAAATGAATTTGTGATTGTGAATAGCCTCCTATTACATTGGACTTTAAACACAACTAGCGAAATGTGGGTGTAACTACCAGGGGCCATTTTGGTTACCAATTGAAAGGGTTTTCGATAGGGTTTTTCTAAGCGGTTAAACAAAAACCCATACGATATGGGTAAACCCTTATGAACGGCTTATATTAAATTTTGGTAACCCACTGAAAGGGTTTTCGATAAAAACCCATACGATGTGGGTAACCCTTTTGAACGGCTTAATTTAAGCCATTCAAAATTACCCACACCGTATGGGTTTTTCTAAGCAGTTTTTCTAAAACGGTCCCTGGGTAGAATAAAGATAGAATTGGTCATGCTACGCGTGCTGGGCGTAAATCGAATTAACATAATACTATGATTTTTTCATGTTACCCCTTCGAAAGGCTTAACCCTTAACCGGGGTTGTACGGTCCCTGGTAACTATACACTACACCTCTGCCCATCCCTTAATAATACAAGCGTAATGTCATGGCATGTTTGCGTTGTCTACCTAGTATAGTGCACGGACGTACGATCGCGCGCGCGAGCTCTTTCGCGAGAGTTTTCTGCTGACGGATCACAACAACGTCGCGTCGCGGTGTACCTACGTCAATATATCGGGGTCAGTGTCATGACCTAGTTACAAGTGCGGAAATCATGAAGTGTTTACAATAACTTATTGTATAGGTGTTAAACTCGCCCTACAACTTAATAATGGCTACAAAAAAGTCTATTACTATTAAAACTGACCTAGAAAGGCAGTTATATGACTGTTATCTCCAAGAGAAAACAGATAGAGAAAACCTGCAAGTCATGGTACGTAAATTGAATGTACAAATTGATGCCCTGCAGGAACAAGTTCAGACACTTCAAGGAGAATTGAACTGCATCAAAGAAACAAAAGGGACTACAGAACCTGCTCAGACTACAAAAAACGACGTGGAATACTGTACAGACGAGGATGACCTTGCTAAAGAGACTGAGTGGATTAGGGCCAAGAGCAGGAAGAAAAGGAAGCTTAACACCTCCCTCTCTCCAAAACAACAACCCGGAAGCGCCCAACAAGACAATCAACAAAAAAATGAGAAAGTGACTTCGGTCAAAAAAGTGCCCTTACCACCGCCAATCATAATAGACGGAATCAAGAACTATCAAACGTTCTACGATTCGTTAATTGAAAGCCAACCAGCGGAATCATTTACAGCAAAAATGATGAATGGGGATTGTGTGAAGGTTAACGCCAAATCAGAAGACTCATATAGAGTAATTGCTAGGTTCTTGTCTGAAAAAGACTACCACTGGCATTCATACGAAAACAAGCAGGCTAGACCAATTAGAGTTGTGGTAAAGAAACTGCACTCTTCTTGCCAACCAGATCGAATTAAGGAAGATTTAACAACCCAAGGCCTAAAAATAGAAAAGGTAGATAGTAAATTGAGCTGGAAGACCAAAGAACCACTCAACATGTTCGTTTTATCATTTTATAACGATGAAGATGTCAACAAAATCTACGGCATTAAGTACATATTAGGGTGTAAAATTGAAATACATCCACTCAAAAATCCAGCACTCATTCCCCAATGCAAGAGATGCCAAGCTTATGGGCATACACATAAATATTGTCAAAAAGAGCCAAGGTGTGTGAAATGCACTGGCAAGCATCTTACAGCCAATTGTACCAAATCTCCGCAAGAGAAACCAAAATGTATCCACTGCGGCCTACCTCACCCTGCCAATTATAGAGGCTGTGAAGTAGCCAAACAGATGCAAATTATGAAAAATAAAGTTTTAAAAAAGAAACCTACGGTGCCTAATACCCAACAGTTTCCTCCTATAACACACCCTGGTAAACAGGCGCAGAAAGCAAGTGTCCAGTCAACTGCAAAACAACCAGCCATGCAAGTAACCAACATTGGTACTTACGCACAAATTGCAAAACAAGGATCTCAACCTCTGAACTTAGAGGATAAGATTAACCAGATCTTGAAGTGCATTACCTCATTTGATAAGAGATTAGAGAAGCTAGAATCCAGCACTAAAACAGCTGTCTTGAATAATCAAAAATGAATAACACACTCAAAATAATGGCGTGGAACTCCAATGGACTCCTCAAACATCAGCATGAGTTGCAGGCGGTCCTAGATACAGAAAATATAGACGTGTGTTTAATCTCCGAAACGCATTTCACAAAGCAATCTTTTATCAAATTTAGAGGATACATGATATATAATTCCCTCCACCCTAGCAACTCTGCCAGGGGGGGTAGTGCGGTTATAATTAAAGAAAACATTAGTCACTACGTGCAGTGTAAATATGAAGAAGAAGACATTCAAGCAGTGGCAGTATCTGTTAAAACTAAGTTTTGTCAAGTGTCCATTGCAGCCATATACTCGCCTCCTAGGCACATGATAAGAAAAGAGCGATACTTACATCTTTTTGAATTATTAGGCCAGCGATTTATCCTAGGCGGCGATTTTAATGCTAAGCATACGCATTGGGGTTCAAGACTTACTACAACTAAAGGAAGACAGCTCTTAAGTGCAGTTAAAGAAACACATTGTGAAGTAATGAGTACAGGCAAACCTACATACTGGCCCACTGACCACCAGAAAATACCGGATCTTATAGATTTTTTCATCTGCAAAAATATATCCACCAATTACATCAGTTTGGAGGAAAGTTTTACTATGAACTCTGACCATTCTCCGATTATACTAATGCTAAGTCAAAAAATCCTATTAAAAGAAAGCCACTTAACCTTGGTTAATAAGTCCACAGATTGGGACAGTTTTGCTCTTGATCTAGATAATATTATCGACCTTAAAACTCCGATAAAATCGCAAGATCAGCTTGACTCAGAAGTAAACAAATTTATTATTAATATTCAACAATGTGCGTGGAGCAATACACCTCAGCTAAAACGCAAATATAAGGGATTTATCCATCCTAAAGAAATTGTGGATTTACTATCAGAGAAAAGAAAACAAAGGAAGTTGTGGCAGCAAACAAGGTTCCCGCGTCATAAAACAACACTAAATAACCTAACTAAACGACTAAAGAGAAAAATTCTACAATTTGAGGATGAATCTCTGAATACCAACCTTCTTCAGCTTACCAATGACAAATCAACGGATTACTCACTTTGGAAAGCAACGAGAAATCTAAAAAGGCAGATTATACAAATACCGCCCATCAGAGATAGCAACGGAAAATGGGCAATAAGCAATGACCAAAAGGCGGTCCGATTTGCTCAACATTTAGAAGAAACCTTTCAACCCAACGAAAGCTCTGTAGAAATACATGAGAGTGTAAATTTATCACAAAACCAAAGAATCAAGCTTGTGACTCCTAAGGAAGTAATGAGAGAAATTCAAAACAACATTAGCTCAAAAAAGTCTCCCGGTTACGACCTCATCACAGGGGAAATTCTAAAACGCCTCCCACGCAAAGCCATAGTAAAGCTGACCAAACTAATAAATGCTTCATTTATCTTAAAATATGTACCTGAGCCATGGAAGGTTGCTGAAGTCATTATGATTGCGAAGCCTGGGAAACCTCCCCACGAAGCATCATCATACAGACCCATTTCTCTGTTACCCGTACTATCAAAGTTATTTGAAAAACTGTTATTAAAACGGATAAAACCAGTAATAGAAGATAAAAACCTAGTTCCAGATCACCAGTTTGGCTTCAGAGAAAAACACTCAACGTTAGACCAGGTACATAGAATAACTAATGTTATTGAAAAAACGCTAGAAAATAAAGAAGTCTGTGCTACCGTGTTCTTAGACGTCGCGCAAGCTTTTGACAAAGTTTGGCATGAGGGTCTCATATTTAAGCTCAGACGCATGCTACCAGAATTTGTAGATATCCTAGAGTCGTATTTAACTAAAAGAATGTTTAGAATACGCCAAGAGGACGCATATTCCGAGCTAAAAACCATAAAAGCTGGGGTGCCTCAAGGAAGTGTGCTTGGCCCAATTTTGTACTTGTTATACACTTGTGACATCCCAGAGCTGGAAAACAGCACCATAGCGACCTTTGCAGATGATACTGCTATTATGGCCACCGGATCAAGCCACAGAGAAGCGGTAGAGAAAGTTCAACTAGCTGTGAACAAAGTTTACGACTGGACACAAAAGTGGAAGATCAATCTGAATGAGTCAAAATCAGTTCACATTAACTTCACAAACAAACACAGTGACTACCACCCACTCTACATAAATGGTATGCAAATACCTTATGCTAATACAGCCAAATACCTTGGCATAACTCTCGACGCCAAGCTGCGTTGGAAAGCCCATATCAAAAAGAAAAAACAGGAACTCGATATTCGTTATAAACGTTTGCATTGGTTACTGGGAAGGAAATCCTGTTTATCAATACATAATAAGCTGATAATATACAAGCATATTCTGATGCCAATTTGGACGTATGGTATCCAACTTTGGGGCTGTACTAAGCCAACCAACGTCAAAATAATTCAACAGTTCCAAAATAAAGTACTCAGGGCGGCTGTAAATGCACCCTGGTACATAAGAAACGATGACCTCCACCGTGACCTCGACATGGAATTCGTCACCACCATCACACAAAAATTTGCTGAAGCCCACGAACACAGACTCCATCGACACGTGAATGTTGAGGCAATCCAGCTGTTAGACAACACAGGCATAGTGCGTAGACTAAAGATAACTAAACCATTTGAATTAGTGTAGTGTAAGTGAATCAATAATAGTAACAATGTTGTGCTATTTATATAACACATGAACAAAGTGTTTTATCAATTTTACCAGACTCTAAGGAAGTGTTACGAACGTGTGTAAAAGTGCATACCTAATTATGGACACTATTCTTAGCATTAACATAATTTATAACGTAGCATAATAAGTTAGATTTAAATTGTTTATTAGTCTTCTTAGGCTAGATTGCAATTAACTAGTAAGAACTTGGTTCTTACTAATAAGGAAAAAAAAAAAAAAAAAAAAAATGGCATGTTATTTGTGCTTGCGATGTGAGGGAGATAACTTTTTGTAATGATGTTTGATTCACTCTTTATGATGCAGAAAGGAGTGGAAATGATGTGATTTCTTTTTTGCTGAAACAACTCCAACAAGGCTAGCGTCTACAACTTGGGATCAATTTACTGATTAAACCGCTAGAAGGTCTCTGCTAAATCCGGAACCCATAAACAACTCATAACAACGTTTGTAAACAACCATTATTTATAATATAACATCAGACCATGTATTCCTCGAAGAGTTAAGCAGAGGTGTACTTCATTTTGCCAGTTATGTTTAAGACCCATGTAATAGGGGCGACCCTATTGCCATCAACCAGGCACAAAATCCAGAGTCCCATGCACTCTTTACAATGAAATTAAATTAATGTTACTTGTCTGTTCCAGACGAGAACACCCGCAGCAAGTTCTTGTTCTACAGCGGCAAGGACTACCTGCAGCCGGGCGGCTTGCTCGACTACATCCCCAAGGACCTTATACCCGACTTCCTTGGAGGACCCTGCAAGGTGAGAGGATTACATACCGAGGAATAAACGAACTCCTGGTTTATAAACAAAGCACTTCTGTTTTTATAACCTCGTAGGAATTGGGAGGCAAGTTTATAAAATATGTAACAAAAACCCTGTTGTTCCTTCTACCTACGTTTTAAGAATCGGTATACATACGTAAAAAGCAAGTCATTTATAAAAACTGTTCAACAAAAATAATTTAAATAAATATTTAATTATTAATATTTGTAATGTTTAACTGATTTCTTACCTCTTTAATTCTTTGATTTTGACTTCTCGACTAGCCAATGCTTAATTTTTTTAAATTATAATTCCACCAATGTTGTGCTTGTAGGTTAATGTCTACGTCCCTAAAAGGATCAACAGGGTCTTCTTCCGACGAAGTGGTAACTAAGAAATTGGCCGCTGCTTCATTATTTTCAACCTTTAAAGTTTAAAACAACTCAAGGGTTTCCCAAAAGTTATAGACAACGACGAGGGAGACGGGTGTCCTGACTATCAGACGATATTCAATCCTAATTCTAACTGTGTCATTCTTGGAATCAATCACAAGAATTCCCATAGGTCATCAGAAGCGTGAGTATTGCTGTTTGACGAACAGCGATACGTAGTTTTTTTTTAACAGCAGTACCTTAATACGCCCCCTGGAGCCATTAGGGAGACCTACCGCTTAACTGTATTTTAATACATTATTGTTTTATTTCCGGCCCGCTGCAGTCGGACATTGTAAACGCGACGTTAAACGTGCCGCATCAGTATTTCGACTCTGTACGCGATAAGTATCGCGCTGGGCCTTCGGTATCCGAGGGATAGAGCTACTTACTTGTTTTTTAAATCTAGATTAAAGGCAATCTGATAAACTGCACAGCTAAGAAACTTGGCGACTCGTTAGCACCTTTTGCACAAAACCTACCTAACCTTCATAGGAATATTTACTAAATATCTACTAAATAAATTGTCGTAAAACAAAGTTCTGGGGGCCTAAAATGGACGCTTTGACAGAATCATAATATGATATGCGTACAAAACATACATCCGTAATTCATCTGTTTGACAGCTGCTATTTGACATTAGACTTCTTTATAGCAATTCATAATTTGCGGACTATTTTACGAAACTCCATACAAAACTGTCAAACAGATGAATTGCGGGTTATGAATTGTACGCAGATCATATTATGATTCTGCCAAAGCGTTAATTTTAGGCCGTGCTTACCAACCGTATTCTCAACTATTTTAAATAACGTTACGTGCGTATCGTGTGTATCGAGCAAAAGCTGATTTTTCATTATATATTTGCTAATATCAAAACAAATTCATAATTCTTTATCGTAAGAAGTGTTTTAATCTTTTGGAAGCAACTTAAAGTATTCGCTTTCATTAACAAAGGACCAGTAGTATGTCGATCCGGTCATAATTAGCTAACACACATCGTAACTAACTAGCTAACTCGTTAATGTATCTATGCTTATAACAATCGCGGATACCGAGGTCTGGCCGCCTATCTGTCAGTGTATTGCCATGGTGCTAGTCAGCTGCAGTCAGGTCCACGTCGGACCAACACTTGTGCTACGAGAAACTCTGTGTATTATCACCCGCACCGACTACATGTATCACTATCATGCTAGGTCTTAGCTCTTCAGCTCACTCTTTGTTATCATCACTTTGGCAAGAATTTAAGTTTCCTCTTGGAAGACAAAATATATAAATACAATTAGTACCTATTCTTGATGAAAATTTCACACGAGAAAAATCACCAAAAAAATAAAAATACACATTTTCTGAATTTACATCAAATGGGTTTAGATGATGCTGCTGTGCAGAGCTGTTTACTAGATTATTGTATTGTTTAAATAGCCTAGGGCTGTACACGTACAGGTTCATAGTTGTTTGACTCGAAAATGATTGAGTGATTTATGCTTAATCGTGGAAATAGCAGTTCGTCAAAGAAGCCACACATTTCTGTCAACGCTCTCTTCTAGTAAAATCAGCTTTAAACACTTCAAGACACACCATATTATTCAACAACACACATCACCTAGCGACCACCAAGCTAGATTCACTCACATACATGTCTCCCAACGTTCGTAGTCGCCCCCCTGTGACCACATCTCATGTCCACAGAGCTTCGTCCACGAAGGGGGACTGGTGCCCAAAAGTTTGTACGTGAGCGGCGCCTTCACGGAGCGGGAAGGGGATCCTCTCAGTGAGGATAGCATCTACCGGTCTGTTAGCTTGGGGAAAGGACAGGTATGTTGGAATTTTGTATGTTTTGTGTAGTTGTTGCATTTCACGAGTGCTTTCTGTCGTTGATGCAAAGAGCACACAACGCGCGCTCGTGTCAAAAGTCAACATCAAATGATTTATTTCAAATAGGCACATAAAAGGCACTTTTGAACGTCAACGTCGTGATTTCAACGACTTCCTACAGCTTCTATAACAAAAACTAAGGAAAATAACTTTTTACTTTTAGCAGTGACTTGCAGTTGTTGTTTTTGTTATTTAACAAAACTGCAGATACATTTGTGTTGAGAATGCAGACATTTACAACAGTCTCATAGAGAACCTCATTTCTAAATTTAGAATGTTTGACAATAACAAGCCCCTATATTTGGCCCTAAGTTATGGCAAGGCAATTTCTGAGCACTCCTTAATATTTTAATCTGGTAGGACCCAACTAAATAAAATTCTAAAGTAGCTAAACACGCATCTCTTTCCTAATTATTTACTTACAGTTTTTTCTATATTCTACCGATACATAATAATCTCCAAATTTTCTCCCAGGTCCACGAAGTAATAGTACCAAACCGGGACCCTCAAAGCGTGTTAACTTGGGACTTCGACGTGCTTCGTCACGACATCGCCTTCACCGTGTATCGTAGTGAACATGAGCTCAGTCATCCACCTGCAGACACCTCAGGTATGGATACAGTGGACTTTCAGGGTCTGGAGCTACTGCTGGAGGCAGAAGGTAGTGGTATTCAAGGTGGTACTGCTATGGATCACAATTTAGGAAAGTACTTTGGTAATGGTGACGCTATTGCCCATAACCTATCCTAGCAATTGCCTTTGGTCAGAGTTCATTCAGTGGCCAGAAAAAGAAAGCCTTGTGCAAAGAAAAAAATCGTATTTGACGATCATCTACACCTAGCGTGATGCACATTTGCCCATAAGGGGAAAGAATAGACTGTTCAGTTACAAATAAGTTGTTTTCTGAAAATAGTTTAAAACACATTTTGTCAATCATTTTTTACATTACGAGACATATTTTCAAACTCATTATGGTTTACAAGCAATATTTGTTATTATTATTCTGTGTATTTTGTTTTACCTATTATTTTCATAATACCCACCCTTTTTCATTACTTTTATTTCCCCGCTTCTTTTTATTTGTTTTATGTTGCCCATAACACCAGCTATTCATTTCAGCTCTGTGCGTAGGTGGCGGAGACGAAGCCAAGTCGGTTCTGGATCAGAAGGGCTGGCGGGAGGGGGAACACTTCCATAGGGTCGAACCTACCCTCGTTTGTCATGATGGAGAGAGCATACAGGTAAGATTGCCAAGCTCCTCGTATATAACAGCAATTATGTTTAAAAAAAATCTGTTTGTCTATTAACTTTTTTCGAGTTAAATTATAATCAAACAATGAGTTAACTCACCAGCAGATAATAATATGACGAGTTCATCTTATTCCATTCACTTTCATTTAGACATAACTCAAGGATATCATCAAATCAAAGTAGAAGATAAGAAGTCTTGCTTAACGAAAGATTCTACGAAATTAGGTCGCGTGTATTTATTGTTACATTAAAAATGAGCTTTAATAGCAAGAAAATGTTAACAAAATCCTATCATTTATGTGTTTTCTGACATAGAAAGTATTGGGTATACATTGATGACTGACTTATAAGGTCTAGTATCATCACAAACATTTATGAGAATCGTTAGTGACACGAAATGCGTTACTATAACTTAATCAAGCTCGATATATTCTTGCTACGGGTTCCTTAATTCTCTACTTTACTTCTTCACAAGCCAGCTCTCATGTGTTCTGCTGTCTATGTCCAGGGCTCCCACGTGATGCTGGAGTGCGGCAGCTACGTGCTGCAGTGGCGCTGCGACATGCTGGACAGTACGCACCGCGCTGCGCAGCTCATGTACTTCCACGAGACGCTCACCAGCCATCACTACAAGTATGTATATCTTTACTGTGCATCAGATATAAACCATAACCTTATTGGTAAAGCCAATAGTCACCAGCCAAACGGACAGTCATTTAGCATAAGAGATGACTAGAATGCCGCAAGGATCTTTTGGTGCCTGAACGACATCGAGAGGAGAGCGTTGTTGGTAAACATTTGTGAAATAGTCACAGAAATTGTATTTAAAAACTAGATAGCGGCGTTAGTTCTGATGTCCATTGTCATTGTCAGCTTGAATTATTTAAACTAAGTCGATACATTGAAATTAATATATTTTGCCGTCATTTCCGATAACTATCCATGTCATGGCGATGTCCCTTTTCGATTGCGTAAATGTTCCTTACAGTAAAATACTGTAGAACTTTGAATGACTGAAACATTCTTTCGAAATATCTCAATATCTCGTTATCCAGTTATATTTTTCTAATAAAAAAAAACTTGCCAAGCATGTCACTTCGTCTTTCGTCTATTGGTTCTAAGAGCCATTTCTTAAGTTGGATCTGCAGTGGTAGCCCGCCTAATTGATAATGATACGCGACCGATTTGTAATTATTAAAATCATGCATACATCTCTCTTAGTTATATTTGTTCCATAAGAACAAATCTCTTATGGAAAAGTTCTTATGGAACAAATCTAACTCAGAGAGATGTATTAATGATTTTAATTCTGTAAATACATATTTGTTATGGTGGCGAATCATATTTTGATCAAGATACAACCTGCCACAGACCTGCAAATTGCAAAAAAAAATAAGAACATCTGAATTTCGCGGGCAACACTGCGGCTTCACTTTGATCCTCACTGCATCGCTACATTGGTCAGTCATCTTGTCTCATTACATCATACGGTTTAAAAACCAGATTCCCTAATTACTTGTTTATTTTTGTGACACTGCAGTTTGGCTAAGTCAGCTTCATCGGACAAATCAGGCCTCGCAAGCTCTCCTGAGAACACAAACTCGACATAGTATCATAGATTTAAAATAAAAATAGAAAAAATATATATTAAGAAGAGTCATATCACATTATAATACTATTTATTTTACATTTAAAATAATATCAAAGCCAATTGAGGTTGTGATACAATTTATTTATGATATTATGACCGTGTGTCATCATGCCATGAAAAGATAGGATAAGAAACACCAAAGTTGGTATTAAAATTTTTTGATTTCAATCTGGAACCTTATGTATACTGCCTTGTTTGACAGATTATTGATATTTTAACTCTAAATAGCACCATAATTTCCAAGTCCCGAGTGACTTTAATGCAACTCGGGTTAAGACATTTTCTGATATTGAAAGCAGTTGCTACCTTTTATCTAAAAGCATGCACGTTCGTGACAGTAGTAATGTCACTTAAAATGTATGAAAATGTATTGTGTAGCATTTCGACACGCTTTGTATTTCTGCCGTGTCATACACATTTCATACGACTGATAAAGAAAGACAGTTGTAATCCGAATATACGGGCAATTTAAGTTGATAGTCAATTTGCAAAAAAAATCCGTTTATCTGACTGTACACAATGTATCATGTGAATTGTCTCGTTCATATCAATATACTGAATGAAGAAGGTACCGAAACCCTTGCTCCCCACATATAATATAACGTCACCGTTTCTCCACAGGGGCTCAATGTCCAGTCTGCAGTCAGGAGCCAGCGGTTTCTCCTGCCTCAGCGGTAAGTCGGTGGCCAGCAGCTGCCCCTCCCGGTGATGCGAGCCGTCTGCGACGTACGCGCCGCCCGCCCTCGCGCGACTCTCCTGAGCCCTGGCTTAACGGCTTAGTGGCTAAAACGCCAAGTGGCTAAATTGCTGAAATCTCCGAACTCAACTGACTCATCTTACAGGTGATTTGAACATCTTTGGTGTTAGATCTAGCATAGTAACTACATGTTACAGTATATTTAGTTCAAAGTTATTTCGTGTAATAGCTATCGGATTTGATATAGTTACGAATTTCATGGAAACTGAATAGCTGCAGTTTATAGTAAATGGTTTTAGTTTTAAGAATATTGTATTGTTTTTATTTTGAACGCAATTCTTCAAGGGTTAGAGTTAATAAAATACGATTTAAAAGATATATTTTTATTGTAATTGACGATGTTTTGTCTATGTGTATAGACAATCGCATTATGTGCGGGCATTTCGTACAGCGGGCAATGCTGATAGTTTTTGGGCAATGTTGAAAATACATTACTACAAGGATCTTTTGGCGCTCGAAACGTTGACAGGGTGGCGCTGCTGGTGAACATGTAGTGCAATTATTTTGTGAAATGTATTGAAAAAAACAAGAAGGTGGCGTTAGTTCCGATTTTGACCACGCGCCAAATGATCCTAGTACACAGCTATAGCTGTAATTGTTCAATCAATCATAGAATCATATACAGTTGATTTTTTTTTCAACATTCCCCGGACATTGCCCCCAATGCTGTACCCTCTCAAAACATTGCATATTTAAATATAACACGATCTCATTGCGTCCTTGAAAATACATGTATCTACGTAAATGGCTTTATATCAAGGCGTGTTCAGACGGGGTGACTTGTTGGAGAGAAATATATAAATAAATTGTGATATCATATAAGTTTAGATTTTCGAAGTGTTAATAACTAGGTATTTGACGCTGAGTTCGTGCTCAGAATGTTTATTTGTTTAGCCAAAATGGCGGTAGTATCGTGTTGGGTAGTGTTATACATTTAAATGTAGGCCTCATCTTGTGGTAAAGTAGTATGAATCTTTATAAACCAATGCAAATTCATTATATTGTAGTGGTTTAAAACTTATGGTAGCTAAATCTCGTAGTACAATTTATATAAATCTGAAATCACCACGATCAATCAAGCAATCGTGAACCACGGCGGTAGAGCCTGCATGAAACAATCTCCCCGTCTGAACAATCCACAACACAGTGTAACAAATCCTACTTCTATATAAAATTCTTCATTATCGTAGCCATAAAACATACTAACTAAAACGAAGCCAAACGAATTTCAATCTTATAGAAAGAAAATAAAGTCTATTTTTCAATGAGTAGCAAAATATGTGAATAAAATGTTGGTATGTACATTTAATCTGTCGTAAATAACGCATGTTTATATACTTTGAGTATATGAAATCACTATTCAGTAACTATAGGGAAATGTTATGTGCTTAACGTTTGATACTTTATTACCAATATAAATAGAAAATTTAAACCTTTTTTCTGAACTAAAATAGGCACATAAGTAAAATATTTAATTCTCTATTGTAAGCCCGAGCGCACGACCGATTTTTTTAATGCAATTTTTTTATTGCTCTGGATTTTCAATTCTCGGCTTCGAACCGAGCGTTGAGAATGAAACTGGGTGGGTGAACTGGGAAATGAGGGTGGGTGCGTGTGTGCCTATCGTGTTGAAAAAATGCACATTGAATTTTCAACTTACGCTGCTAAGCCGAGGGTTCAAAATCCGGTGAGCAGCAAGAAACGTCGTGTTGAAAAGTGCGCCGCGATCGCATTCATACGTCATTGTTGAATAAAGAAATGGGAATGGGTTGCGAATTCGAATCCTGCCCTGTAAACTGTAGTGGTATCGAAACCACCATAATTAGTTAGGGAGTTACCAAGTAAAATTTAATTCTTGTCATCAACATGGACCAGCAGTTAGTGGCCTAGACATGCGTTATCTACGTTCATCAAATAATTGTGCTAAAGATATATGTACAGCCAAATTAAATGCTCAGAATTATATGTAAGGTAACACAAACGTGTCGGGTACAAAATTGTGTTAGGAAAGTGGCGTTTAGTCCAGGAGCTATTGAAAAAGTGTCAAAATATATCATAAGACTATCATAAAGCTAGTGTGTACTTTATTAAAATTCCCTTACTTTCGAGCTGGCATAAATATAAATAGTAAAGAAGAATATTTTTGTACATTGCTTGTTTTCAAAATTTGGACGAGGCTCCTGGCCTAAGTTTGCCAGCATGTGTCTCACTTAGCGATAAAATAAATACATAACATTGACATCAAGATTTAATGACAATGAACAACTATGACTGAGGAATTAATTTCTTATTTATATCCTAAGTTCTACTTGTATTTTCCTAAATTCTTACTATTAAGTCGCCGCATGAGCAGTGTCTGGCGTCTGACGGTCGCTAAAATAAGTTTTTACAAATCTTGCTGGCCTATTATTATTACTATTACTAGCTTTTCCCGGCCCGGCTACGCACGGGTAGCGCTAAGTATCTACCCAACCTACCTACATACCCTACCTACCTACCTACCCTACCTACCTACCTACCTACCCTACCTACCTACCCTACCTACCTACCCTACCTACCTACCCTACCTACCCATCTACTACCCTACCTACCAACTTCACATAAACCATCTACTAGATAGTCCGAACAAAGTCTAAACCTTTTTTTTTGATAGGTGAGTCCGTTCTCGAGTTATAAAATTACAACGAAAATTGGCATTGATTTTTATAGATATAGATGACCTGCATAATTTACGTCACTCAAAGTTACTCTTGATTTTGAGCCGACTCATTTCCAACTCAATAGCTCAAACAGCAATATTTTATGAAACTGAATGCAACATAATTTCGGTGACTCACTTTGAGCGACATGTCGACACATATCCTGTAGCCCCATGGCCCCTATCTTTCCCAGCCTCGTTTCTTCTCCTCGGTGACCGCTGTATGTCCTCTTTTCAAAAATAGCTGCAGTTTTATCGCCGGGTGTAGACACACGCTATATATTTTACGTGAAGCGTAAGGATTGTAACTCAATATTTGAGAGTGATCGGTAGTGACGTCATTTGATAGTTTAACTAACAGATTGCACATATTTTATATGTATAGTTTTATATAGGTATATGGTTAAATGTCGAAGAATGATTCGGTTTTGGACTGAAATATTACAGATTACTTTTTTGGCGATAAATTCTTAGGAAAGTTATTAAAAAACTATTTCTTGTAATGTTACTTACTCCTTGCTGTCGCTAAGGCCAATGAAGTAACTGATATTTTAAGTAGGTACATAATCGAATGTAATTCTTCGATAAAATATGTAAAACATAAGCTTACTCAAACACTATTTCAAAAATTACTATTACATGTAGTGAAAAATAGTTCGACTAAAACGCGTGTTAGTGAAAAAATGGATTTATTATAAACTAATAATTATTTTTAAAATTAGTTCAGCTGTTTGTGAGATTACAAGGACAATCTTGTTAATTTTCTGAGTGCTTTATACTTTGTAATTCACATGTAATTTTAAACTAAAATGTTCTTACGGCAAATTATATTCGTATCATTTTACGCTTTATTAAAACGAAAACCAGAGTTGCGAGTTGTATTCCACGCGCCCCTCAAAGAGTTGTCAGCACCAACTGACGGGGTCTGATAGGGCCAATGCCTGCCAGGGTTGCGAGTTTGTCCAAAAGGGATATCGTGGCCCTGGCACACAGGCAAATGAAGGAATACGGGTGGGTTTTAGTCAGTAAAAGTCTCACACGCCCTCCCGCTCCGCCCAGAGCGGGAGAAGTTATTTGATAATTTCCCACCCAAAAAACAAAATACCTTCCAAGATGAATAGTAATAAAAACACCTTTAATATTGAAATACCTATCAAGAAATTACTCTTCAAGTCCCTGTAATGAAGTATAAACCTTACGCCGTGTGAATAGAGTTCACATTGAATCACAATAGCAGTAATTATAGTTAAAATCAATTATTTTTCAATTAATGTTAGGTGGAATTAATATCTGATTGTGACCGGTAGGTGGCGCTGTGTCGTTATCTAATCAAGTTTTAATGAAGAAATTGCAAAGTGTAGTACATTCTAATTAGTTATATTGCTACACAGCATCGAAGGTGGCAGCGGTACGTACACGAAACGAATTTCATTAGTGAGTTTACACAAGGAATTAAAGAATTCATGGCAATTCTTACAAAGATACATCTGCAATAATCTTGTTTTATGTGTATCCAGATTACAATCTAAACATAATACGTTGATAGAGCAGAAGACAAGAATTCATTTGATTGTGTATAATTTGTGTTCCATAATACTGTGTCTGTATATGTTTTGTGGCTACACATTGATACAATATTATATCAAAAAGATTATAGACAATTCAATGAATTCTTGTCGATGAATACAATCATCTTTTTGATGCTGACTCCAGCAAAATGTTTTTGTATCAAAAACTAGTGCTGCCTACAGTTTACAATGTTCCAAATGCCTAATAAAATACATTAGATTATAATTAAATGCTAATTACAATAGAGAACACCATCAGTCTCATTCATTTTATTAATACAAATATGAATCCCAAGCCCCAAGTCCCAAGCTTAAGATTTATCATTATAAAGGGACATATGAATTTCAACCTTATGTCACCGTCATAAAAGTGCAATTTCTTTGAAATATTAATTCAGATGCAATTTAGGTTAACCTCTTACTAGCTACTCATTAAAAGGATTACCAGAAAATTGGTAGCTTACATCCTATTTTGAATTTTATGATAAATCGCCTAAAACTTTAGTCCATTCTTCTCACTATTCCATTAAAATTGCTAGTGCTACATTCCCCCGGTTTCGGAACACGGGAAAAAAAATATTAACCTGTTGTCAATCTCATGTCATGCCATTGGCCAACCAATCGCAGCAGTTGACATAAGATTTGATAAACCGTCAGTCTATGTCTTAACCACCTCGTACACTGCGACATGCGACTGCGACAGCTCGGCTACTAGACGCAACGACAGGCTGCGGCCGGCTATTTTCATATATTATGTTCAAAGCTCCACTTCGCGTCGAGTTGCAGAAATGCAGAATCACAACGACTCTCGCTACTAGTCGCATCGTTCAGGCGCACGGTGCACGCGCACACACGATTCCATTCGCATGCGACAGGTCAGCTTCTTGTTATCGAGCTTTCGCTGTCGCATAGTGTGCGTGGTGGTTATCAGGTAATCAGGAACCGGGTGAATTCTAAAAAAAACTATATACTAAGTAATAGAAATAAAATAAATTTTATTTTTTTATCAATGATGCAATCAAAAATAGCTTTAACAATTTTGTAAAAATACAATGCATATCTCTTCAGCATGTTTCGGAATTGAAATAATACAGTGTAATAATATTTTAATGCAATCTATAATAAAAGTTGTAAAATATCTAGAATTTGGTACAGGGATCATGTATTTACTTTTACTGTGTATTTCAAGCACAATTTTACAGTGAACAGTAGTTGATCTGATTTATTTTTACAATATTCACTTTATATATTTTTTTCCTTTTGGATCATAATTTCTACTTGGTAAAATAACAGCTAAAAATGTTATTAATATTTAGTGTTAAATTCTATGTAGCGGATAGTTTTGGTAACTAAACAGTTATTAGGACTTTCGATCTCAAAGGGAGGATACGAACTTTAGAAATTGTCTCGATTAAATAACTTCGAAATCGTCTACTACTACAACATTCATACTAATAATTAGTTATTAAAATTAGTTGTGTGATGTACTGATTGATGTCTTATCGATTCTAATAAATATTTTAGTCGAATAATTTTAGTAGATCAATTATATCTACTAATTCTTATTTTTAAATAAGTAAATGGAATTCTTTAGCGTTGTGAATGAGCAATTTATTTTTTAGTTTGTAAGTCACAAAAATAAATGAATATGTATATAAAGATAAATAACATAATAATAATTGTAAGCGCGAAGTTGATCCTATCGAAGTGTTATTTATTTAAGGATTTCACGTTAAGAACAATACATATAATGTTAGTAGAATTTATTGAATTATTGAAATAAAAATCTAAATGATAAATAAATAATTACCTTTTAATTTTACCCTCTATTTTATCCGGTTTCAGGGTTGCTGTAAGGCGAATAACAAACTTTCTTACGTTTTTTGCAATTTGCAGGTCAGTAACAGGTTATATATTGATCTAAATATGATTCGCGGACGTAACAAATATGGCTTTATAGAATTATTATCATTAGAATCAGCAATACAACTCTCTAAGTTCGTAGAATCCTATTTTATGACTACTTCATGAAATAGTCATTCAATGGGATTCTACGAACTTATGATCAAGATACAACGTGTTACTGACCTGCAAATTGCAAAAACGTAAGAAAATTTGAATTTCGAAGTTGTTTTTTATTTGGCTTTGGGCTTGCTTTGGGTAAAAATAACGATGAAAAACTCTGTGGATTGTTCAATAATGGCTCTCAAATCAGTCAGTACCATGGAACAAATATCTAATTCTTCTCATAATTTTGCCTTCTTTCATAAAGGAAAATCCCAATAATACTGCCCGACCGGGGTCAAACCCAGAATCCCCTGCTCAGTAGTGCACTTATGTCCACTAGACCAACGAGGCATTCAAAGTACAGAAAACATATTAAGTACAAAGAAAAACATATAATAATTTCACAATTCGAGACCAGTAGTAGGTAGGTACCTAAGCAATAAAAGCCGAAAGCTCGATTAAAAACTCATTGCCCAACGCGATATTAAAATACATCTAGCAGCAAATCTATACCTACGCGATAACAACGGTTTATGGGCTGCAAATAAAACTCAAGTAAATAATACCTTTAGTGAAAATCAACTGAATGGTAGTTCCTAACTTGTTTGTCGAAACGAATCCCCTGCCATATGGCAGTGGGGCTAGATTAGTTTCGCCACAGCGCACCAAAAACTGCAACATGGTGAAGTAGCCATATTGTTTGACCTCGGATTGAAAAGATTGATGGTGTTGTGACTTTTACCTGCCTAGAAGGTAGTTCTCATGATGGACTCCTATCTGAGGAACCACCGTTTGGTTCAAGGGCAAGATTCACAGAAGGCACTTCGATTTGACTTTGATAAGTAAAGAAAGTGTTTCATATGAATATGAACCTTAATGTTATACATATAAAGATCATATTCGCATAAGCGGACATGAATAAACGTTTTATGCAAATGTGAATTTCGTGAAACTTCAGGATCTTCGGTTTAATATACCAGAGGCCCAAATTTACGTGTAGCGCAAATAATTCGAAGGTAGTCTATTATGACAGGACCTCTGCAAAACCTCTTAAAACGAGCATGAGGATAGAAATGTATTAGATGAAAATAAGCATGTAGATACACTCGTAAGATCAATTAAATGCTCTTTCCTGATTTCCAATTAGCCAAGTATCTAAGGCCCGTACATAATACCTTGCATACCTATAACAAAGTATAGTAATGCTAGTAACTATCCGCTGTTTATTACTGCAAGTATACTTGAGAGTATGAAATATTTTATAGCTCTGATAAGGCGGCGGACAATTTTACGCCATGAGAAAATTCGCGTTTTTTCTGTATTTATATTGAACTTTGTTGTGTGTTACGCAAACGGAAAAGTGTAATTTCCTTACCTACCTACTTACTAGATGCTTCAAGGTTTTGAAACTTGCGTTGTAAGCAAAAATGTTGATGCCTATACGCCATTTGAAATAAGATTAGAAATTTAAATAAACCTTTTTTACAGTCCGTTCAACCGATTTTGATTTCTGTTCCGTAGACATAAGGATGGTATTAAAAGCAAAAATGTGGTTACAATACCAACTGTATAATACAGCTGCCATTTGCCATGTCACCACCGCAATAGAAGTCAAAATCGATTGAACGGACTGTAAAAAAGGTTTATTTAAATTTCTAATCTTATTTCAAACGGAGTATAGTTAGGAACCTCGTGGTTCACGAAGGCACGTGTAGGTACGCTGCACGCGCAGGGTGAGGTGGAATTGGAGTTTCTCAGAATCAGAATACACAGCCGTATTGATCCTCAGTGATGCGAGCACACAGACACGAGCATTTAGACTTACGTTTGATAGGTATTAGGGATTTCACTCAGAGAGTAGGCTAACTCAACTACTAAGAACTTCTGACCTACTTAACCAACGTTTGAGAGGCTGCCAGGCATTTTGACTGAAAGGTACACAAGCCACCAGGGCAACACAAAAGGGCTTGCTAGAGACATGAACATTAGATAGCATAGCAATAACCAAAATGACGTATTTAAAACAAAGTTACGTAACCACTGGCTAATATTACAGCTGTAGCCAACCACACAAGTAGGTACATGTTCTTAGCAATTTCACTCGAAGGTCAGACACACACTACACAAGTTGAATTAAACATTAGAGTCGAACCACAACCATCTGAAAGAAATAGCGAAGCCTGCCTGTCCTCTCACACAAACAGGCTGTTTGACTCAGAAATTCGTACCATTGAGAAACGTTTAACCTGGGCCCCAAGTCTGCTTTTTTTATAAATTCAGTCATTCCAAGACGATCCTATTGTCATTTTGCTGAAAATTCGTAATCTGCTAAATTCATTCCTAATGGTTGATCATTGGTCGGTCAATGTTCTCGTACTTAATAAAATTGTGTTATAATGGTATTGTCGTATTGCCATTATTATAAAACCCATTAGTAGAAATGTCATTCATTTGTCATTATGTATAGGTACGAGATTACCAATAAATGCAATTTCTTTCAATGTAGTGTCAGTGGCCGACCATTGAAAAGTCATAATGACGCCATTATAATAGTACATTACCAAACTTGTCAAAATCAACAATTATGAAATCAATGATCGACCATTCTGACACTATTGTAATACCAGACTTGAGGCCCTGGTTTAAGGAACAAATTAGTTTAATTTTGACGTCGTTGATCTTGAGTTTTTTTGATAACTCAGTCAACCAATCACAGCTAGCACTTGATGCGTTTGGCAAATTGTTATCGAATTTTTGTGTTGATTTTCGTTCTTAGAGGTGTTTGGCGCAACCCGTGCAACCAGCTTGCAGCTGAATGTTTCAGCTAAAGAACTCTTACCATGACGCATTTTAAAATTATCTTTTCTGCCATTATCGTCTCTTTAATCAGGCCCAAAAACTTACTAAAAATAAATTGTTCTAAGTCGGCTATCAAAGAGTAGTACCTAAGTATGTTTATTAGTAAAAATCTGACCAGTAAAATTCGAGAACAAAATTCATTGGCTTCCATTCAAATCAAATCAAAGTAATTTACTTACTCATCAAACCAGGCTGAGATACAGCATTTTTCGAACGACAAAAATTACATAAGACAGTCCCCCAAAACGCCCGCCCTTCACCACTTCCTAGTGCTTTAGCTGGGGAGAAGCAACAAACTCCTCACCAGCACAGCTGTCTGTTTGATTAGAAATTTCGTTCTGGTCCACCCAAGCGACTATTCAGCTTCGTTCGCCCTCACATCGGCCAGTACACACGGAGCCTAATGCTGACCACACACGAAGCGGCCTCCTCAAAAGTCCCCAGCCAGCGGGCCAGCGCCATCATTTTCCACAATAGTGTCAAGCTATTAACCCAAGCTTTTAATGGGTACCGTATGTTTAAACTAAGCGTAAGCACGTAATGATTTTCTTGTTTTCATTTGAAATTTATTACCACAACAAATAAATATGTAAATTATTAAAACCCGGGGTGAAGGTATCCCAAGTACCTACTTTCTACAATGACGTTAAAAATGAGAAGAAAATATCTAAACTCTCATTTCAAAGTTTACCTGCATTTTACATAACATCACGCCTGTATTCCGCGAAGGGTTGGGCAGAAGTTTACCTATTACACCCACATATCGCCAGTTATGTCCTATATAACAGAGAGCGGGCCGATTGCCATCAACCGTGCACAAATCCAGACTCCTGGCTGCTGCTTGGAAAACTTACATTTCTAGATATAAATAAGAGCCTTGTTCTTGGTAACTTGTTTCTGAATTTTTATGCCCTTTCAAATGAACATAAGGTAGAAATTAGTAGAGCAGTGTTGATGAGGAGGCTATTGGAATATAGAATAAGTTTGTAAGTGTAGTACCTACCTACCAGTCCGCCAATTGAACGCGTCCCAAAGGGTCATGGCCATCAGGCTGGTACGGGGTTACCGCACGGTCTCCCGTGAGGCGGCGGGCCTCCTTGCCGGACTACCGCCATGGGATCTGGAGGCAAAAGTCCTCGCGCACATCTGGGAGTGGCGCGAGGAGGCGAAACGCCGGGGTGAAACTCCGCTGCCGCGAGAAATCACGGCACAGCGGACAGAGCTCCGGCGGGATCTCATGGCGGCATGGAGAGTGCGATTGTCGCAACCCAGCGCTGGGCACGCCACAATTGTGGCGATAAGTCCCCTCTTTGAGGAGTGGCTAGAGAGGCGCCACGGCGTCCTCACCTTCCGCCTGACGCAGGTCCTCACCGGACATGGTTGTTTCGGGAGGTTCCTGTTCAGGATAAAGCGGGAGGAAACGCCCGGGTGTCACCACTGTGTGGGTCGCCCGGAGGACACGATGGAGCATACGGTGGAGGTCTGCCCGGCTTGGGTGGAGCACCGCCGTGTCCTCACGGAGGCGATCGGCGGCGGCGATCTCTCGCGTCCGGCCCTGGTTCGGGCCATGGTTCGGAGCGAGAGTGCATGGGAGGCCGTCACCTCCTTCTGCGAAGCAGTAATGCTTGCGAAGGAGGAGGCGGAACGCGTGAGGGAGAGGCAAGGTTCGCGCCCTCGCGCCCCTAGTCGCCGCAGGAGACGCCCCGGGCGTCGGGAGTCGCAAGCCGATTTCCGGCCACCGTAGGCGCGGGCTTGCGGACGGTGAGCGATGGGTAGTTCACCGTCCGATAAGGACCAGGCCCGGGTCGACGACGCGTTGTATTCCACGCGCGCCTCAAAGAGTTGTCAGCAGCAACTGACGGGGTCCGTTAGGGCCAATGCCTGCCAGGGTTGCGAGTTTGTCCGAAAGGGATATCGTGGCCCTGGCACACAGGCAAATGAAGGAATACGGGTGGGTTTTAGTCAGTAAAAGTCTGACACGCCCTCCCGCTCCGCCCAGAGCGGGAGAAGTTATTTGATAATTTCCCACCCAAAAAAAAAAGAAAAAAAAAAAGGGTAGTACCTACCTATTGCTAAGTTGGTTAAAGCTTAAGGCTAGGTCGGGGTAGATAATGAAAGTCATTTATTCAAACTGCTGAGAATGAGCACTTTTTGAACGTCAAAATGCCCGCCTTTCACCACTTCCAAGTGCTTTAGCTGCATGGGAAATAAGAACAAACAAATGGCACAAACTCCCCAGCAGTACGTACAAACCTAAACCCAATTTTGCGCATACGATCTGGCAATGGCTGTGGGCGGCTGTGTCTATTGCAACTTGATTGCAATTTATGGAGGCGCCACTCTCAAATAGTTCTGACTTTGAAAGAAGGCTTTTAGCTTTTAGACACTTGATAAAAGCTTTGGCTAGAATTAACACAACATAGCTTAATCCTATATCGTTGCCAGTACTGAGACACAGGCCTCCTATGCTGTGAGAGGGAGTAGGCCATAAACCACCACGCGGTCCCAGTGCGGGTTGGTGGATATCACACGTCTTCGAATATTTAGTTCTAGGACGTGCCGGTTTCCTCACGATGTTTTCCTTCACCCTTTTAGGAGCAGTACATAATCCTCTACAATTCAAAATACTTGAACCGGCTAAGGCGAAAGCGTCAGGGTAGCCCGCGAAATTCTAATTTTCTTAAGTTTTTGCAATTTGCCGGTTAGTAGGTATCAGGTTGCATGTTGATCTAAATATGATTCGCGGTCGTATAAAAAATTTCTTTATAAAATCATCTATGCAACTTTCTAATACGAGTACATGATACCCTATTATTGATAACTAGCTGCTGCCCGCAACTTCATTCGCGTGGAAGTCGTAAGACACCACAATATACAATTAATAACAGCCACATTTTTTATAAAAAAACTGCCCCGTTGGTCTATTGGCCGCAAGCGCTAATGTTGGGAATGAGGTCCAATTCCCGGGTCAGGCAAAGTGATATTGGGTTTTCCGTCCGGAATTTCTCAGTTCGAAGTCTGAATTTGTGCCCGGTTAGTGGCAATAGGCTCGCCCCCTATTACATGGGAACTAAACATAACTGGCGAAATTGAATGTGGGTGTACTATATAGTTAGGTAAACCTCTGCCTAACCCTTTGGAGAATACAGACGTAATGCTATGTTATTTTTATAAAATATAAATACATACACAAACTCACGCCTACTTCCCATGGGGGTAGGCAGAAAGTATAGAACGCCACCCGCTACGCTACTTACATATTCCTTTTGCTTCGTTTACGTACATACATCTGGTCATATACGCATGCCTGTTCCGAGTACTGCGCACCTGTCCTTTCTGAAGAACATCACTAATTAGGTCACTATATTATGTCCTTCTAGGGCGTCCCCTCCCGGCGTTTCCAATCACATCTGCCTAGTAAATACCTTTTGTTAGTCGCCTTTCATTCATCCTTTCAACATGACCAAACCATGTTCTATGTTAGCAGGTTTGGTTTCCGCACTTAGTCTTTCATGTGGACCATTGTGCGTGGGCCATGGCGGCCGTCATTGGTTATTCCAACCAGCCCAGCTCCCTCCAGAAGCTGATTAGGTCTCATAGTCTGCTTGCTTTAGATATCTGTGAAGGATCTAGGGTGACCCGAGGGTTTCTATTCTGATCTGGTTGACGCCTGTCTGCATGATCAAACAATCTAAGCATAATCTTTTAAAATGTGGTCACTACATCTTCTTTTAAACCGCACCGTTGTCTTATCACATAATTTTTCAGCCTATCATTCATAGTCACGCCACACATGCTTCGCAACGAACACATTTCCACAGCACTGATTCTACTTTCGTGCTTCTTTTGCCACACCCAACATTCACTTCCATACATAAGTCACACCACACACCATTGTGAACAGCCAGCCTTGCCTTTTTGGGCATCGACTGGTGGGTCAGAATCGCAGTATAGCACAATTCTCTTTATTTCCCGCATTATCTCTTTATAATTTAACTTCCCTGTATACCTACTACGTTTGTAATTGTGGTCGCAGCAGTCAAAATATACAGAGACTCAGAACTGGTGCCATACGAGCGACGTACAGTTGTGTGGGAAGCAGTTAGTCCTGAGGTCGATTCTGCAGTCTTCAGTAGCAATTTCCCATGGCATGCGAAGTTTTTCGTTTTCAGTGAATTAACGAACGCCTGCGTTCCTGTATAATTATACTACCTATTGTCACAAAACTGATACACTGACTGATGCATTCGTACAGATTATTCCTGACGAACGACTATAACTAAAATAGTATAATAGTAGATTATGCAGAAAATATGGCCAATAGGGCCGAAAGTTTCTGGAGTAGCGACCGCGTACCCGGACGACGTAGCGTTGGAAGGCCGCAGGAATTCGCTGGATTCGGGCAGCACAGAACTACTCGAAGTGGCGATGCTTGGGGGAGGCCTATGTCCAACAGTGGATGCCTTTCGGCTGAAATGATGATGATGTGATAAAACTACCAATTAACGATTTTCAGACTTATTCCTTTACTTGTGCTGTGAGACTTTGCTTTTTGTCGAATTTTATGATTCTAGGTCAACGGGAAGTACCCTATAGGATTTGATTAATTTGCGAGTAACAAAACATGTCGCATATATGGCCGCATTTTTTAAGGCGTTGACTTAGAAGTTTAGTTATTTTGAGCTCCAGGGAACCGTAGACCTACGTATTTGAAATTAATTTAAACTTGATACCTCCACGCGTTCCTGAGAAAAAGGGTCTTCACTGACAGACAGACAGACAGTCGGACGGACGGGCGGACAACGAAGTGAGGGAAATAAGGGTTCTGTTTTTTCTTTTTGAGATACGGAACCCAAAAAAGTAAGTTGGAGTCCCATTTCCTACGATATGTATGGGAAAAGGTTTTTGCGATTTCTGAATCATCTAGTACTCAAACCTCAGTTGGTCTAATAGAGTTTTTTGATCCTGATATGAAACAGGATCTATTGGTGCCAATTTTTTTTAAAATTCCTATTTCCCATTTTTTTGCTGACTGTACATCTTTTTCAAAATCTATGTCTGCAGATCAAAATGTCTCAAAAAGTAAAGGATAGTCTTCTAAGACCGATTTCATGTAGCTATATCAGTAAAGGTACCCTTACTGCCCCATCTCAAAAATTCAACCTGTGTATGCCATGATGATTAAAAGCTTGGCTCCATAAAGATATAGCGTGATGATTAAATCTGTAACTGTATCTGCAATGTTCTAATCGTTCTGCTCGTCTTTTTACAATTTACTGTAAACTATAGAGGAATACAAACATAATCCAATATTGCTCATCCCCCATAGCGAATAGCGTGATAATATATAGCCCACCGACTGACCAGACTGATGAAAATATCTATGCAAAATTTTAACAGAATCTATCTAGTAGAATTTGCGTGATGCTGGAACATGCATTCATAGAGGAACACAAACATAATGCAAAATTGCTCATCCCCCATAGCAAATAGCGTGATAATATATAGCCTATCAATTGACCTGGCATATAGGGAATATCTCTTCAAAATTTGAACAGAATCTATTCAGTAGAATTTGCGTGATGCTCTAACATACATACAGACAAACAGACAAAAATTCTAAAAATTATATTTTTGGCATTGGAACCGATGCCAGACCTCGTTGCAATTACTTTTTTTCAAAAATAATCAATGTACAATTTTGACTTTGCTACGATTTTATTATAATAATATATGTTATAGATATTGATAAAGTATACCCTCTACAATATTTAATTTAATGCTTTAAAACTTGAACTTTAACTTATTTGTAATTTGACATTTTATTATTTTTAATTTTTTTTTATTTGAATTATCTTGTTTTTTGTCTTTTTTCTATTTTGTCGCTATTTAATGTATGTTCCTGAATCTTAATAATTTAAATCGCATTGTTAAATTACCTTTTATTATTCAATTAAATGATATTATGACATATTTGCACACCATATGTAATTGTAGAATGTAATTAGGCCCCCCAGCTAGATAGACCGACGACCTTAAAAAGGTGGCTGGGACAGACTGGATGCGGAAGGCGGAGGACAGGGTGTTGTGGCGCAGCCTGGAAGAGGCCTATGTCCAGCAGTGGACTGCTATAGGCTGAGTTGATTTTGATTGAATTAGGCCACGATATTGTTAAGTTCTTGATTTGTACCTACATTTTAGCAAATAAATTAATTTGAATTTGAAAGACTATTTCAATTCTAACTTAAAGAGTTATATTGCTGATTCTGATTATTATAATTCTGTAAAGCCATATTTGTTACGGTCGCGAATCATATTTTAATCAACATAAGTATTTACAACCTGGCACTGACCTGAAAATTGCAAAAAATGTAGTTTCCCGGGCTACCTTAGCGCGTCCCCCTTAGGTTATCGCTTACATGAAATAAAACGTAGTAAGTACCTAGTAGGTAAGTACATAAGGACGTTCCTACTTAGGTACAAGCCTAGTTACTTACAAGCCCTTTAACGGTTAGTTTGTGTTCCATAACCCAGTTATTGTAACATTTACGATTGCATTGTTGTCGAGCAAAATTTTTTTGAATTGTTCCTGTTTGCCGATAACTTGCCTGTTGTGAGGCACTAGGTATGCTGAACGTCTGGCACTAAAAGTACATATAGTGTGTAGATACCTACTTATAGCATTATAGTGGATGGCTATAGGGCAGAAAGCTGCTTCTGACAACCGTAAGAAAATTGATAGTCTATTACCGATCAATCAGGGTCTCTCAATGATCAGCACAATCGTTTATTAAGAAAATACGGTTGAGTTATTACATTATCAGTCAAAGGATCGTCTTAGGGTCTTTTGGATTCGTCTTAGATTTCAATTATTAGGTAGAATTGAATCATTAACTATACGGTGCCTGTCAATGATATTATATTAAATTTAATATATGCCAGTGCCAGTGAATTCCAAAAACTGACAGAGTAACTTTGTCAAATTAATCACTATTGACAGTTTATTGCGGACCACAGAAACCAGGTATAAGATCCAATAGATAGAGTAGGATCTACAATATAAGGACAGTTTTCCCCATCAAAGACCGATTTTCAATCATAAAAGAAAAATTCCCACCAACCGACCTCAAGATCTTACGGTTCGCGTTTACACGGCATACAGAAAGAAGTAGGTAGGCTGTAAGTTCCACACATTAATAGTGCAATTAACCTATTTCCAGTACCCATAAACTATGTAGGTACCTATAGCCCTAAAGAAAAGAACAATAGAGGAAATGAACAAAAAGCCACGCGCTGCAGCATGTGGCCTGAGTTTTCACAAAAAGGTCGGAAACTGAAAATTGAAACATGTGGGCAATACTCCAATCACCTTGAGTTCGTATTTAATCAAGATATTGACATTATTCCCACACAATTCACTTAAGTTCCGTGGCTAATTCACGAGCACAGAAAACTAAGTAGGAAAATGTTTTCCACAACCTTTCAAGGCACAAGAATAAAAATCAGAAAAGGAACTCATTAGGTACCTGAGCATGGAAAAAAAGTAAGTATCAGGCTATCAGAAAATCACAGCGACTCACGTGTCGCAGCCTCCGCCTCTCCTCATCCAGATTGATCCATGTCCGTCGAGATATGACGCGAGGCGACTCGAGCCGGGGCGAACAAACTTGCTAACAGACAAATAGTTTGCTCAATCCGCTCGGGTTGTCTCGCTGTCATGGCGAGACTCATGACGTCACTGCCACTCGCCGAAGAGCTGCGCACACGCCGACCGCCACACAACAACTGCTTGAAAACGTAGTAGTGTATGCACAAGTGTTTTCTGAAACAATTCTAAAGGAGTTTTCTACTATTACTTTTGTAATGTTGTAGGTTTTATACGAGTTGGACGTTTTAGAAATGGCTGTTTCCGCAAGTCGTAGTTTGTAGGTAGATACAAGTCGTACGAATGTCCGCATAAAAGCTGCGCCGCCGCCGCGCCGTAGCGGAGACTAAGCGGCTGTAGTCTTTAAGCAACTTCAGCTGTTCGTTTGAATGTTTTAAAGACTAGTAAAACCTTACAACAATTAGTTAAAGTCTAAGTTAGGGGTCCTATTCAGTGGCGGACTAAGCCTTTCGGGGGCCCTGGGCGGCAAAACTAAATAGGGCCCCGCGCCAAGGAATGAACGTCGAAATATTTAGCACGCTGCCTCGAAAGGATTAGGTTTTGTTTTGATAATTGATACGATAGAATACATTGACGCAAAATTTTAACACACTAGCCCGGATAGGTAAGGTTTTCTTTTGACTATTCATACATATAAATAGGTTCTCCTTTGTCGATTTACGCAGAGAAGTCTTGAAAAAAAAGAGAATGTGGGTAGTTTAGCACCCTGCGTTTATATAAAGCGTAGGGGCCCCTAACTACAAACTACCTTTTACTTACTGAACATACTTTGGTCTTGTTTGGGATTTTGTGTAAAAGTATTTCTGGAGATTTGGGGCCCGGCCCGGGGCTGACCGCCCCTGCCACCCCCCCTTAGTCCGCCAGTGATCCTATTCCACTAAATATATTATCAGTCCCATTCCAACCATTTTCCTGAATAGGAAAACACTGATAAACAAACCTTCGCCGAAAATCTTTTTATGTTTTCATGACAGTATCAATATTTGTGTTTATATAAGTTTTTTTTTTAAATGGATTTACCTTAGGAATTTACTTCCAAATTTAACATTCCAATACTCTACAAACTGAAAGGTCATTGGTTATTAAAAACATTCTACGAGCGAATTCAGCCGCTACGAATTTTAATCCGTGCTACGCGGTCGGATGATTCGCGTAGCATCCCAGTTTTCAGGTATTGTGTTCAATCTAGTGCTGTTAAAGTTAGCATCAATTTGTAACCCAGTCCTCTGTAAGTTAATAAATTGTTATTACTGTGTCTAATAGTTTAACTAAATCGATAGTCTATGTATTGTACGTATTCGTACTAGGTTTTGTGAGGAATTAGTCAAAACTTAAGGTTAAAACATAGTATCTTGAGTTGAAGAAGTGACAAAGACATTATTTTTTATCGTAGGTACCTACTACTAATTCTTTTAAGTTGTAGTCTATAATCTGGTTGCGAAATTCAGTAATGGTAATGTATCTGTATCTGTGTGTGTATGTAGGTATGTATGTAATCTTTGACGTTTCGTAAAACCTTGATATTGTTTTTGCTAAAAGGTTTCGTCGCTTAATGTTAATTCATGGCTTTGTTCAATATTTTTGACCTGATTGTCATTACAATCAAGAGCAAATAAGATGCAGGTATAGGTAATGTGTTATGAAACTACTTGTATGCTTTTTTATGTTTTTGAAATTATATTTGCGAGGAATATCTACCTAAATGTTCCTGATGTTTTTTAGCAAGCCAATAGAGGATTGTTTTTGTAGTCACTCAAATTGGCAGTTTGATAACAAAATAATTAGTTAGTACGTACGACTGCGAAAGGCCTTCACAGGACCTCCTAATTCATTTCTGTTTCGACTTGCCCTTGCCTCAAAATCTACATACCTATCGGTACCATTTGCATATTTTATTCTACCTCAAAAGCACTACCACAGGTGGCACTACTACTTAGTGATTCTACCAAAAACCCAACATTCCCACCTAGCTACGACAGTGACGAGTCGCAGGTAGCCAGCGACCCACATACTGCGCGCGCCGATCGAACGCTTTATCGAATGTTGATAAAACTTTAACGGCCGCAGCCCTAGCGGATAAGCCTGCACCGTGAAATCGACGCCTGCGCACCTAATTACTGTACACGATATTTGTGTCAAGTGTGATTGCGTTCTTTATAGGTTTTGAACGAGGTTTTTCAGGCTTTCGTTTATGTGCACTCTGTGATTTTTTGTGAGGCTGTATCGAGGGCCTACGAGAAATGAAGAAATGTAACATAGCGTGATCTTATGGTCTCCACTGGTCTTTGACGAAAATACTCAATCTATTCTTACCATAATTGCCCTACCTTTAAGTGACTTTCACATCCAGGAATGCAGGATACGGACTTGTTTTTTTTTTATGTAGGATCGGTTTGCTCTTGATCTTAAGTCTAGGGCAGAGGTGACAGAGACAAAGTCGTCGGATTAAAATCGCGCTCTCGCGAGTTTTCATGATACTGCTGTCAAGTATGATTTCTTTAAAACCGTTAAATTAGGTATTAGTGAAGCAGGATTTGTTCCGTTTGGTGCCGGACGTAAAGAATAGCACCGACCCATTGCTTCCCGTGGGTGTCGTAAAAGGCGACTAAGGGACTTACTAGAGAATGGGCAGCAGCGTTCTCTATGCATTTTTAAAACCATACTGCTATCGCCAACTCGCCTGCCAAGCGTGGCGACTATGGCAACCCCCCCCCCCTTTTTTTGGGGGAGGCCTATGTCCAGTATATACAGTGTCAACGTACCTACTTAACAATAGTCAATGTGTATATAGACAGCTTGGCTTCTGCTTACATCGCGGATACACTTCAAGCTACACATTTCCAGTATTCGCTGGCCTCTCATTGTACGGAAATCCTATACAATACGAGATCAGGATATCTGATAGATCCTATACAATACTGGAAATGTATAGCTTGATGTGTAGCCGTGTGTACAATAAACCAAACATGATAGGTAATAAGCACAGACTTTAACCAGGATATTTATAGAAATAATATCAATGAATTTAAGATCTCTCCTGTAGACACCGTCGCCTTCTGTTTATCATCACATCTTCCAGCTCATATACCTACCTACCTACCAATTAATTTGAGGTCGTGTTCATTTCATGTCTTCTGCTATCGTATTCTTACGAAATATTAGAGAATATCTTATGCCCAGTTCCGGATTTAAGCAAGCGCGGGGCCCGTAGCATATTCTATCAAGGGGCCCGTGATCTGCTATAGGTTCTTAAATATAAAGTGGTAAAAAATAGGTTCAAAGAAAATAAATTATTGGTCTAATTTATAATAAAAATAATGTAGACTAAGTCTTACAAATAAATGGACAATTTCAAAATTTTGAATCAATCCATTTCAATTCCGCTACGCGTCCACACTGAGTGTCGAATAAGGATGCTCACACACGTCAGACTTATTTTTATAGCCGATTATCGGGTCGATTCAAATTCTATACTTTACGTTTCCTGTAATTCTATACTTTACGTTGCCTTAAATTCTACACTTTACGTTGCCTCAAATTCTATACTTTACGTTTCTTCTAATTCTATACTTTACGTTGCCTTAAATTCTACACTTTACGTTGCCTCAAATTCTACACTTTACGTTGCCTCAAATTCTATATTTTACGTTTCTTCTAATTCTATACTTTACGTTGCCTCAAATTCTATATTTTACGTTTCTTCTAATTCTATACTTTACGTTGCCTCAAATTCTATACTTTATGCTGCCTCAAATTCTATCTTTACGTTGCCAAATTCTATACATTGCATGTGTTTACCGTATGAAATGCTGTTTTATTTTCGCCAACGAAATAATTGGTTTCCGATTGTCTGACGTGGATTGTCTTCGTCGGAAAAGGTGTTACGTTTCACGTCCCTTTTGCGCGGGGTCTGTAGCAATTGCTACTCTTGCTACGTGGTTAATACGGCACTGCTTATGCCTTGGTAAACATTTGAATTACTATCATCAGCCGACAGACGTCCACTGCTGGACATAGGCCTCACCCAAAAGGGGGGATTTGCCATAATCGCCACGCTTGGCAGGCGGATTGGCGATAGCAGTATGGTGTTAAAATGCATAGACAACGCTACTGCCCATTCTCTAGTAAGTCCTTTAGTCGCCTTTTACGACATCCACGGGAAGAAATAGAGGAGTGCTATTTTTTACGTCCGGCACCAGACCGAACTTTGACTTTTGAATTACTTACTATATTATTAAGTAACTGCAGTGAAGAAATCAATAAATCTTCAAAGCACAAGGTTGTCGTCTTCCTAAGAGGTTTTCTACTACAAGGTTTGATTTCCGTTCCCTTAATAAACACATTACACAATTTGTTACCGGTAACGCCTACGTAGAAACAATAGCAGTTTGTAGTAAGTGAGCTGACATGGACAGTTTGATAAGGCGTTTCAAATTTTGGTGAAAGCGTAGTGTAAATTTTGATATTAATTCTTAATAAATTCTGTTCTTAGCATGCGGAAAGTTCGGTTTATTTCAGGGTTGAGTAACGGTCTAGTGAACACAGTGCATTAGCGTCTCATCATTGTTATTTTCTACGACAGGACCTTTTTTCTTGACCATACTTCCTTCAATGCGATGTGCATTGACTTTCTTTGGAGTTACCATTTGTTTTATTATCGTGTATTCTTCGATGATAGTACCTTAGCATAACTACAGCACTGCAGCTTTATTGCATACATATGGAATGCAATAAAGAATTGAGAATTGAATTGAGAACTTAACTCCTGAGTGAGCTGCTTTAAACATCGTAGACTTAAAAAACGGCCAAGTGTGAGTCGGACTCCCGCACGAAGGGTTCCGTACATCCATCTATAAAAACGAAAAAAAATCACGTTTGTTGTATGGGATACCCTTAAATATTCGTTTTATTTTAATTACTTAAATTATTTATTTTTAAAGTGAATAAGTATTTAACTAAAGATCCTGTGAATATTCCAACCGTCTACCTGTTGCCGTTATCAATATCAAGCAAAAACGAGCAAAAAAATCACGTTTGTTGTTTAAAGGCCCCTTAAATATTTATTTTATTCTTTTTTTTGTACTTGTTGTTATAGCGGCAACAGAAATACATCATCTGTGAAAATTTCAACTAACAGACGGAGAGACAGACAGACAGACGGCGGCGGAGCCTTAGTAATAGGGTTCCCATTTTACCCTTTCGGTACGGAACCCTAAAAACCGTCGATAAAGTAACAGTTTTAACACTTTCTTTATAGCGTCGCGTTGATCGAGTGGTTGCTGCTGAGGTCGCCATGTCATGCTTGCCGTGGGGTCCAGGGTTCAATCGGGTCGGGCAGTGTTCTTAAAAAATTCTTACTTTCTTCATATGTGCTTTGAGTCTGGATTCGTGCCCGGTTCATAGCACATTACTGAAGTTTGTGTATTGAACACCTCTGCTTTCCTTCGGGGTATACAGATAATGATAGCGCCACGCTCATTTAAGTGTGGGTAGTTGGCTACTGAATGGACTCAATGTGGAAATGTATTAGTCAGTATTGTGATTAATCAGACCTCCACCCACCGGATGGCCGGACCAGCGACTGATGTCCTTTGTTCTAAAATTAAACTAATTGTATTGTAATACCCATGATAATTGATTTATACCAAGCTGGGTTATTAATTTACCAAGGATAGTAGCCTAGAAGTGCGTTAATTATGTTTTCTTTCAACTACGTAATAATATAATGTTATCATTAATCACTGCAAAACCGATCACAAATCACGTATTTTTTGCTTAGAACCAAAAGAGTGAATGAGATTTCATACAACATTTCTGCACTGTTTATTTAGGTTTAATATAAAATGTATGCATTAGATCAAAAATATACTGGCTGGAAATAAAATCGGCTGAATAAAACCGACTTGGTGAAAAAGTTTGTTTACATTTTCAGAGTTTTTATTTTAGTAGGTAGGTATACGGTAGGTAGATTGGTAGTTGAAAGAAAAGTAGATTACTCACCTTGCTAAAGTTAATAATTAATTAATGCACTCGTGTATTAATAACTCACTTGGGGCTCGGTGCAACAATCTACTATTATTTCTTCCGTTTTTGACAATGACAGTGGACAGTAGTTTGAAGTACTTACCTATTAGTCGGTAGGTATGTTAATTTGTCAGTAGAATGTCATAAAAAAAAAAAATCCTGTGTTACTGATATTTTGACTACGTAATTTTTATTTATTATGAATGGGGAGTTACGAGATAGATAATTATATCAATCATGCCAAATGCTCTAATGAAATTTCTTTAGCAATACCTGGTCTATGTCTATAATATTAAAGTAGGTAATTAAAAATGTACCTTCAATCTTTCTATGGCCTTCTTCACAGTTTTATATGAAAATCTATAGCTACAAAATATTTATTTTAAACTGTACTAAGCTATGAATCGATAAGCCTTGCTTAGAAATAAAATGAAAACTAGCTTAGCATTAATATGGCTATGTACCTACCTAATGACAGGTTAACGGCCCTACCTATAGGTACCGAGAACTTTGATGACCTAGCATACCTACCTGTTTAGGTACTAACAACCTACATAGAAAGACACTCGGAAAATATCAAGTGACGCACTATTGCATCAACTGTTTTTAACAAAACGCCTCATTACTGTTCAAACATTTATTTATATATTTTTACCTAGACAGCGCTATATTGAGCACGTTATCTTCTGATAACGTTGTTACACAATGCATATACGATGTTCCCGTTTCTAGGGAGCAGATAAGAGTACCTAGCAAGTACCTACCCAGCTAGTGAAGCGCGGAATACAAAAAGATCTATTGTTTTATTTATACTTTCACCTGTTTTGTTGTCCAAGTTACCTCTGCTAATATAGCACGATCTTTATTTTAATAAATTGATAATTTAAGCGACATTGTTGCTGACAATGGAGGGTTTTACGATCAGTTAATAATGTTAACTGAAGTATTACCCTATAAAGGTCAGTTGGGAGTTCGGACGCACTGACCACGGCGGCGACCGACAGCGCGCACGTTATCAAACCTACACGCTACACCTCTCTACACAAAAATCTCGAACGGGAATACCGGATACTGACGCAGTGCTAAGAAAATACAGCCGTCTCTTTCCAACACATTGTAAAAGGGCCGCGTTTTTGTATTCCATCCTTGTCCTCAACCGCGAAGCGATATCGCGCTATGCTTATAGTTAGAAATATGTAACTGAATAGTTTACTTTTGTGTGTAGTTTTGCCAAGTTGATGTCGTTCGAAATTAGAATCGCTGCATGTTCGTTGTTAATATTATGTGAAGTGAATTGAAACTCATTTTAACGTGGAGCAGTGTTCGGGATTTTTTTTTATTGTGCAAGTGTAAAATGCGCTCGGCCGTGCGATGGCGCGCAAACGACACATTTTTTAGATTCCAATATTGAACGAAAGTTTGTGATTTTCTACGGATTATGTTTATGTGCTGTGTTTATAAATAACAGTGATTTTTATTGTGAAAATGTTCAACGGGAAATTTTCTTTATTTAACGTAAGTCATTTCAATCTTTATTTACTTTTTTTTTCTTTTACAATAATTTTGTGTCGGGTAAATTAAATTAGGTATTTTCTGACCGTCAATTTATTACTATTGAGATACACTTCAACAACGTGCAAATATAAATAAGTGTTATCAAATATTATTCCTTGTAACTGACAAACAAAGAACTGGCAGAGAGCCAGAACAGAAGAACACTTTAATTTAATGTAGGTACCTACCTAATATTCCATATTACGAATGATCAGTGTACATTACAATAGTATCGTAATTTAGATTGCCGTTAAACGAGTATGACAATAAAGTTATTAATTAATAATACATGATCAATATTTCAATTAGGTAGAATAATTAGGTATATCTTACATTATAGCCATTCATTATTTTGGCTGTACAGAATATGATCCTAATGAATGCATCTATTGATATTGACGATCTAAAGGTGGATAGTTGTAGTTAATTGGAGAAATTTTGGTATTCCATTTTGAAATTAATATCACATTCGATAGAAATTTTTTAAGAATTATGTTTGATCAAAGTTGAAGATAAACTTAGATCGGTTTTTGTAAGGCAATGTATTGAAGATTAAACTCATCCCAAAAAACACAGGATTATCTTAATTTAGAATTACCTTAATGTAGGTTTAATGACGACTGTTTATTGTTTAGATTTAACTAAAGCATTCGACTTCAAATATAGCTCATTTCGAAGCGTCACTGGTGGTAACTTGGATCGTACTGTTCGTAGGGTACCTACAGTTCAATCTGGATAGAAAACCTGGTCAGTGGGTCGTCTTATTACAATCAAAACTGACGGTTCACTTCACGGAGTGCCCCAAGGATCACATTTGGGCCTCTCAAGTTTTTCTTACTCTCTTACAAACGATCCCATAAGTAGGTATCTCAATACAATATTGGTATATATTACCATAAAAGTATTGACATTTCAAATCTGTCTTTAGAGCAATTCACATTTACGAAATGTGGTATTCGTTTGGCAAAGTCGCCATTTAAGATCAGTTCACAGACCACTGGTGATACGCATTAATAAATATATACCTTATCGTCGTTATCGGAGTGTGGCACAATGTGGGATCCATTGTCATCGCCATCCACATCCACGTGCAATATCAGGTGGCGCTTCCCTCGTAATATTGTAAGTACTTGTCTATACCAAGAGCTAACGCCAACGCAAAATGATATTATAAAAACATCTAGTTTGAGACTCCTCTTGTATGAATGAGGAATTGAGGATTAATAGTTAAAAATGAGGTGTCATATTTTCCTAGCTGTGATGAGGACAAGTCAATAGATAATTTATTTATGTGCAGAGATTGATTAATAGTAGGTATAATATCTTCGAGTATTATTTCATTCACTGACGTGATTTTTGCATGATATTAGTCTTTTCCTATCTGTATTGAGCAAACTAGGCGAGTGTCCATAGCTATATTTACGTAAGGATTTTTATTTTTATCATTGTTCTTTGTATAGATTCTGAGGATCTCTACAATACACTCGAGGCAGACTCAAAACAAAAGGTAGGAGATACATAACAGTGAATCTGACTAGATTGTAGCTAGACTGCTAGAGGCATTCGAGTTTCAAGGTCTATCCTTTGAGAAATATATGTGTCTTAAAGATATAATGCGCGACGTGTACGAAATCAGTACCTGTCAGTATTAATATGTAGAGAAAATTAGGACGAAATTAGTAGTGCCAAATGTACCTACAGATCTGATTTCCTAGAGAAAGCACGTACTCTCTTTTAGAGAGCAATTTATAAGAATAGGCATATGTTTTGGAGGAATGAGGGAAATTTCGTGAGGAAAGTTTTGAGTATAAATTTGGATGGCTACAAAAGTAGGAGAAGACGAATGAAACGATGAATGGACTGTGTGAAAGACAATGTGTCTAGAAAGGGGGTGACGACTAATAGAAAAGTGTGGAAGCGTGAAAATATATAATAAGCTTCCAAATTCAGTAAAGGACACAGAGTACGAAAATAAATTTAAAAACAGTCTCCAAAAATACCTTTTATTAACATCGTTTTATCACACCCTAAAGGAATTCTTTGACGATAAGTAAATCATGACATTGACATTGAAATTCATACCTGTACCTACATAGTACACACAGCACCTACAATTTTGACCTATACCTATGTTATGTTAAGTTGTATCATGATTATTATTGTTATTGCTATTTGTTGTAATTTAATTTTACTATCTTATTTTAATTTATGATTGGAAATAATCACCAATTAATTGTTCTTACCCTATCCTGTATTATATCATGACAGTATTTATTTAAATGACAAGTGATGGAAATCTGATATGCATGTTGAAATTAGTATTTTTTAGCACAGTGCTTTTAATATTGTGACACTGTAGTATGTACATTCAACTTTTTATATTTTATTTTAGGTCCAGGGTTCATGTATGAAACCTGTACCTAAACTTGTAACAACTTGTAAACTACATGGATGCAATAAATTAGGAATATGAATATGAAGAAGTTGCGCCGACCTGAAATAAACTGTGTTATGGGCAAGAGAATGATGACATAGGTAACTAAAGCTCTACGGTCAACATTCGGTTTGGTCTACTTCCGTTTAAACCACAATATTTTAAAAAGTGAACACACTCCAAGTGGAATATTTAATTCAATTGAAGTTTAATTTTATACTGAACACATCCTCATTCATACTACTAAGTTCTTACACCACCGCAAGAACCACCAAATGATTAATTCCCAACAATAAGAAAAATCCAGTTATTCATCATCATACAACAAGTCACCACGTTCATTTCTACTTGACATGGGACGGGAACAAGGTCGGCTGTAAGAACATATCCGTCGCTTAACTGGCCTCCTCCGGCATCTTTGACTAATAAGATAATGTACCTACAAGTGCAGATAACTAGAATATTTGTGGCTGTAGACTTGGAAACAGGTGGATTGCTGTCAGCGACTAAGTATTTGCAATTTAATGCCAGGTGATTTACATTCATACGAAATTGAAAACGTAATGTAAATTTTCTGTGAGTCACGTTTTGTTTGTGTATCAACGTGGGTAGGTACTATGATTGCTTTTGATAACTTACTAAATTCTATTAATTATAAACATTTTTGTGAAGGCGTTAATAGCTCAAGGACACTGAACGAGACACAATAGAAGTTTTATTGTTATGATGCCTATGGGCGTTTAGCGGTCCTAAACGAAACCAAACTTAAAGTGGGTCATAATTAAACAAGAACCCTAAACACATTTCACTCCTTTTTGGGCAGTCGTGTAAAAAGATTAGATCTCACTAATTAATTTGGCTTCTCTACACGAAAACGTTAATGACAATAAACTAGCCATGATCTTTTTAATTTGAGTAAGTACCTGTCAACATAATTAAGATATAACATTTTTGTCTCTTATTTATCACGTCCATAGTCCATAATAGGTACTTACTTACAGTAGTTACTCAAGTTCCTCGTCAATACTGTGGCTAGAAGATTTTATACGAACCTTTGACCTGCAGCATTATAACCTACAATTTAAATTTCAACAAGGTTCTAACTTATATTACTTTAATCATATTTTATATGGTTTTTTTTTTTGTCAATGTAATAATATAATAATAATAATAACGTTTATTGTGTCCAAAAAATTATACATGAACAATTTTGGGTTTGGAGTCTTCATTTAAGCAATGCCTGTATTAGAGGACTCCGCTCCTTCACAACAGTAAGTACTTACTTAAAACACAATAAAAAACAGTATAAAACAACAAAAAATACAGTAAAAAGACAAATTATAATTATGTGAACTTGTGTGAGCGTGTGCATGAGTGTGTATGTGCTGTTGAGTGTGCATGAGTGTTTTGGATGTGTGATTGTATGAGTATGTGTGTGTGAATGTATGTGTAGGATGAGCGGGTCGTATACTTGTTAAGATACGTTTTGTAGGAGAGCTTCCGTATTATCATATGTCAGTGGTTTTATCCAGTCAATCAACATTTCTTTACTTAAATGATAAGATTTTTCATATATGAAAATTTCTTTATTTATTTTGTTATATAATTGAGCTGATCGTTTACTAAATTGCGTAGATCCGAATTTGGTCTTGGTTAAAGGTATTTGAACTATATTGTGTTTTCTTCTCCTAGAGAGTATATCCGGATTGTAAGGTAAAGTTTTGTGCATTTTTAAAATAATTTGTGTAATGTATAGTTTCCTAACTGACAGTACATCACTAAGTTTGTAGAGGTTCTCTGTAGAATATCTCCTTTTTTTAAAATACATAATTTTGAGCAGGGCTCGTTGTGCTCGCTCCAATTGGATGAAATTAGATTTTGTTGCCCCACCCCAAACAGGAATACAGTATATCAATGTTGATTGCGCAAGAGAAATATAGACTTGAGTGAGCACATTTCGAACAGTAGGCTTACCGCTACTCTGTATAGACCTAGGGAGCACGTGACGCAGATTCTTAAAAATCCAATTTAGCTTGCGGACCCGATTCGCCACCTGCTCAAGATGGGGGTACCAACACAATGTCTGATCCAGAATTACCCCTAAATATTTTGTGCTATAAACTTTGCCAATACTAGAACAGTTACAATTATCAACATTATTACCATCACAAGTGTGTATAATGATTCGAAAATCGCCGGTTGGTTGAGTACGATTGCAAATGCTGAAACTTATAAAGTTTGTTTTGGAGGCATTTAATGTGAGAACATTAGAATTGAGCCAATTCGCAACCTGGGACATTCCCAACTCAGCACTACGCTGCACATTATGCCATGACCTACCACAGAAGATGACAGCTGTATCATCGGCGTACGACAGGACTTTGGCATTAGGAATTTTCATGTTACACAGGTCGTTTATGTATATCAAGAAGAGCGTTGGACCTAATACACTACCTTGGGACAATGTGAGGACGTTGTAGGCCTATTAGACTGTAGATCTGTAGACCATTTTCTATTTCGTTAAGTACCTGGTACATTTGACGGGCCTACGCTGTCCTCTCATACTCGTACCTATTAACACTGTAATTTGAAAACATTGTAAAAGTCAATTTAATTAAAGATTGACCGTGGAGTTTCTTGCCGGCTCGTCTCCATAGGAAACGTCTAATTGGAACCGTGTACCAAGCTTCCGTTTCATAAGTGCCCATGAAGGCATATGTGAAATAAAAATATTTTTGATTTTGATAAGAAGTGAAACTATTGTGTCGAAAAGATTATCTTTTATTCAATGATCTTGTCGGTGATTTTTACCAAAACCAAAATTTTTACTTGGATTCATAATGCATTTTACCTATGACTAAGTACACGACAGCTCACCTAATGCTTAATTCATGTCGTATTTTATTCGATTTGTGTTGTCGTATTCCTCGTATAAAAATCTCATTTAGGAAAATCCAAAACGTTGCATTTTTATTAATTTCTTATGCCTTATTATTCTAAACGTCTCCATGTGATTCAACATTATTTATACGTTGTCTATCCATACTGGGGTCACCTACTAACATGCGACTGAATATTTTGATCTCTTTTACCATCATATTCACCGCCATTACCTTTAGCCTGCATCTACCCACCTTCTTCATCTTAGCTTTCTTTTCGCCTGTATCTTTCCACGCTTCTAGGAGAGAGTGAGGGAGTCGTGCTATTCTGTAAAAATCTCACAGTGAAGAATTAGGTGAAGTGAGATTCAAATGAGCTGTAGGTCCACCTGATCCTGGGCACAGAGTACTTTTATATTTATGGATGCTAGGGTTCGCTAGGGATTGACACTATTGACAGCTCACTTCTCCTAATATTTCACGATGAGATTTTTACAGAATACACCGGCTGTTATTCAAATTTATTACTAACTAGAGGATAATTAAATAAAATGACTACTAAACAAACATGTGAATGAATCGCGTCACGTTGACCGATACTCGTCAACATTGGGCTGGTGACGTCATTTCACTATAAATTGTCTAAATATAACCGGGATGAGCTGTGATGTGACACGCGCAGGGCTGGCTGAATAGATCATTATTTGTAGTAGGTAAACAGTTTTAAATAACCGAAACCTACTTTAACTTAAGTTCACATTGTCCATAGTTATACATAATTATAATATATTTAGTCTAAAGTAATACCTAGTAGTATTAAGGCTTCTACATACCAGCGCGACTTGTCGCGCGACGCGACACGGCACAAAGGCCCCGCGTGTCGCGGGACGAGCGGTGCCTTCGTGACGCGTCGCGTCGCGCGACAAGTCGCCCCGGTATGTAGAAGCCTTTATCCGTGTGGTGCCGGACGTAAAGAATAGCACTAACCCATTTCTTCCCGTGTGGGTGTCGTAAAAGGCGACTAAATACTAGAGAATGGGTATCAGCGTTCTATGCATTTTAACACCATACTGCGATCGCCAATCCGCCTGCCAAGCGTGGTGATTATGGCAAACCTTCCCTTTGGGGGAGGCCTATGTCCAGCAGTGGACCTCTTTCGGCTGAATTGATGATGACGATGAAAGTAATACAAAATAGATCACATAGAATAATGTCACCAGCAGGGCCCCAAGTCTGCTATTTTTATAAATTCAGTCATTCCAACACGATCCCATTGTCATTTTGCTAAAAGTTCGTAATCTGCTAAATTCATATTGGTCGATCATTGGTCGGTCAATGTTCTCATAATAGAATTGGGTTACTTATAAGTTACAGAACTTAGTGATGGAAAATTCAAAACGCACATTAAACGTGCCCTTATCAAAAAAGCATATTATAAGATTAAGGACTACGTTGAAGACAAGGAAGTTTGGCATTAATTCCTTCTGTACATGTGGCCTCCCTGGTACATCATTAACGGCAAACTATGTAAATGTCTATTAACAGCTCCCAAATTACGAAGTTATTTTTTAATTTAATTTTATCTTTTTTTTACAAACTTCACTGACATAATGTTTTTCTTACTTGACATTATTATACCTACAATTTAAATTTCAATAAGATTCTAACTTTTATTATTTTAATCATATTTTATATTGTTTTTTTTTTTGTCAATGTGAGGACGTTGTAGGCTTATTAGACTGTAGATCTTTAAACCATTTTCTATTTTGTTAAGTTCCTGGGACTTTTGATGGGCCTACGCTGTCCTCTCAGGTTCACCCTTGTTTGGTCGAACAATGTTTCGTCGAAAATCACTTCGGCGAATTTTAGTTCCAATAAAGTCATTTCGTAGAATTATTCATTTGACCGAATAATTCATTGGTAAATTTTTATTTAGCATAATTATTTATTTGAACTAATTTCATTTGAACAAATTTCATTTCACCGAATTTTCAAATGCACTAATTTTATTTAAACTAATGTTTCACTAGACTAAAATACTTCCCGTTGTCCCCGTGGTTTGGTTTTACATTCAAAAATATGTTTCTGGCACTCGCCGGCCGCTGCCGCGGCACCGCTCGCTTCGCTCGCTCGGCTCGTGCGTTGTGTGATCACAGTTCTAACCTAACCTAGCTGTTTCGAACTTTCGATTTGTCCCCGTTAGCCGAATGTACGTTATGGGGACAACGGGATATAAATTTAATCACGTCCCGCTGTCCCCGTGACGGGGATATGGCATACTTGAATATTCGATAAAATACATGTTATACCATCTGAACATTACATCAAATGAACATCCTTTGATCATTAGCACAAATGTTGTTATAGCAAATAAATATTCGACGAACAGAAAATTCTGTCAAACGATATTATACTAAGTGATGATTTTCTTAAACGTTGTTCGATTTAGTAATATTGTATCAAACGTTGTTCGACCAAACAAGGGTGAACCGTCCTCTCATACCTATTAACACTGTAATTTGAAAACATTGTAAAAGCCAATTTTTTTTTTTTTTAAAGAGTGACCGTGGAGTTTCTTGCCGGCTCTTCTCCATAGGAAACGACCAATTGGAACCGTGCACCTAGCTTCTGACGTTTCATAAGTGCCCATGTAGGCTTATGTGAAATAAAAATATTTTTGATTTGATTTGATTTGATATAATGGCATTGCCGTATTGCCATTATTATAAAACCCATTAGTAGAAATGACATTTATTTGTCATTATGTACGAGATTACCAATAAATGCAATTTCTTTCAATGTAGTGTCAGTGGCCGACCATTGGAAAGTCATAAGACGCCATTATAATAGTAGATTATATATAATAGTAGAGACAGACAGCTGTGCTGCTGGAAAGTTTGTTGGAAAATGTGTATATTTTGGATTAGATAAGCCAGTAATATTACTGTTACCGCCTTCACCGCGTGGAGGCACTCCCAGCTTATGTCATTATTATTACTTACACACATTTTGTTTTTTTTTTAAATAGGCCACATTGAAATACGTATTTATTATAATACTAGCTGACCCGTGCCCACTTCGTTGGGCGGTAAACATTTTACCGTCTTTTCATTTAACATAAACTCACAAAATAATAACGTGGCTTTCAATGGGTAAAAGATTTTTCAAAATCGGTTCAGTAGATCCAGAGATTACCCCTTCAACCTCACAAACTATAAAATATTAATATAAGTAGATAAAGCAACGGTTTAGCAATATCCTTAAAAAAAAATGACTCGCATTCCGTTTGCTCACTATAGGCAAGCGACTTCTCGACAAAATCAATAGCAGTGAATTGGGACTGGGATTGTGAATTCAACTGCACATTTACCGCTGAGTCGGTGACGGTCGGTGATTCTTCAATTTTGCTGGCGTGAGGGGTCAAAAGATATTTTTAGAGTTCCGTACCCAAAGGGTAAAACGGGAACCCTATCACTAAGACTCCGCCGTTTGTCCGTCTGTCACCAGGCTGTATCTCATGAACCGTGATAGTTAGACAGTTGAAATTTTCACAGATGATGTATTTCTGTTGCAGAATAAAAAAATAATTAAGGGGGCTCCCATATAACAAACGTGATTTTTTTGCTCGTTTTTGGTAGATATTGATAACGGCAACAGGTAGACGCTTAAAATATTCACAGAATATTAAGTTATATATTCACTTTAAAAATAAATAAACCAAATATTTAAGGGGGGCTCCCATACAACATACGTGATTTTTTGCCATTTTTATAGATAATGGTACTGAACCCTTCGTGGGCGAGTCCGACTCGCACTTGGCCGGTTTTGTATTATTTAAATTAGCCAACGGAATTAAAACATCAAAATGACCTTCAATAAAGTTTCCTGAGAATCGGATTATTTTGACTCCCTGCCGTGCTTCCCCAAAACCAGCAATAAAAATACCCTCCTGAAACACCTGGAACTCAAATGAGAATAGTTCTGCCACTGCCATTTTTTTTCTTTGGGTGGTAAATTATCAAATAACTTCTCCCGCTCTGGCCGGAGCGGGGAGGGCGTGTCAGACTGTTACTGACTAAAACCCACCCGTGTTCCTTTAAATGCCTGTGTGCCAGGGCCACGATATCCCTTTCGGACAGGCTCGTAACCCTGGCAGGCATTAGCCCTTTCGGACCCCGTCAATTGGTGCTGACATCTCTTTGAGGCACGCGTGGAACACAACGCACCGTCGACCCGGGCCTGGTCCTTATCGGACGGCGAGCTACCCATCGCTCACCGTCCGCAAGCCCGCGCCCACGGTGGCCGGGAATCGGCCTGCGATTCCCGACGCCCGGGGCGTCTCCTGCGGTGACTAAGGGCGTGAGGGTGCGAACCCTGCCTCACCCTCACGCGTTCCACCTCCTCCTTCGCCTACATTACTGCTTTGCAGAAGGAGGTGACGGCCTCCCGTGCACTCTCGCTCCGAACCATGGACTGAACCAGGGCCAGATGCGAGAGATCGCCGCCGCCGATCGCCTCCGTGAGGACATGGCGGTGCTCCGCCCAAGCAGGGCAGACCTCAACCGTATGCTCCACCGTGTCCTCCGGGCGATCCACACAGTGGTGACACCCGGGCGTTTCCTCCCGCTTTATTCTGAATAGGAACCTCCCGAAACAACCGTGTCCGGTGAGGACGTGCGTCAGGTGGAAGGTGAGGAAGCCGTGGCGCCTCTCTAGCCACTCCTCATAGAGGGGACTTATCACCACAATTGTGGCATGCAAATTCTTTGCCAAATAGTAAATATCTCTGGCGATGACGCATGCTTATTTTCATCTCTCTCCTATTTGGTGAACAGTAACGTGGCCATGTCATTGTCTTCTCAAATTCGAGACAGCATTGTGCGCCACGTGTCTAAAAACTGGGAAATATTCCAACCTTTCACCCAGGATCGGTCAGGAGGAGCTGTTTATAAGCGGCGGAAGTGTTCAAAGCGTGAATACGTCGCTGAAAAGTCTTGTAATGGCACCTACGGAACCACCTGTGAACTCATGGCAGTGGGAGAACTATTCCCATTTGAGTTCCAGGTGTTTCAAGATGGTATTTTTATTGCTGGTTTTGGGGACGCACAACAGGGAGTAAAAATAATCTGATTCTCAGGAAATTTTAATGAAGGTCATTTTGATGCGTGTCAGACTTTTACTGACTAAAACCCACCCGTGTTCCTTCAAATGCCTGTGTGTGCCAGGGCCACGATATCCCTTTCGGACAGGCTCATAACCCTGGCAGGCATTGGCCCTTTCGGACCCCGTCAGTTGGTGCTGACATCCATTTAAAATGGGAATAGTTCTCCCGCCTTTTTCCAACCCTTACAACACCAGCCTAAACCAAAGATACTAAGCAATAAAATTAAAATACGAACGTAGGTACTCGTATTCAAGGACACTTTTTCTGGTAAGAACGACTAATACTAAAAACTATTATAGTAATACCATAGTGTGAAATACCTACACAATAAGTAATTCGCAAAGAAATAGAAATAACAAAATTCCAACCCGGCAATAGGTAAAAACACATTTATTATCCTCCAATTTAAAATTAGGAAGCGAAACAAACCAAAACGAAAACCTAACAACGACGATGAAAAATATTTCAAAGCAAATTAGTAGTAAGTAATAACAAAATATCGCAGAACAGAAATCTCGGTAACTATAGCTTGAACGTGTATCGCTTAGGTTTGTATTCTGTGATTGATACATGACTTCGTTTTTTGATACGATCGGCTTGCAAGCCGCGATTAAGGTTAAACATTGTGAAGATTTCCCTTTGGCATTCTCGACTTTAATGCTATAAATGCAACGTTCAAATTACATGAATACCAATTAGAACCTCATTTCATTATCTTTTAGCAGATGCCTGCATACTGAAAAATACTGGCCACCTAGAACTGGCATAAAAACTTTAGAACGTTATCACGCCTGCACTGAAACATACTGGCCACCTAGAAAAAAAACTAAATATAAACCTCAAGAAACTTCCAAAAATTCTTATTTCAATGTAAAATATGCATTAACGCGTTGTCGTAAAATTCAATTTAGATCTTTATCGGCCTCCGAATTCTATTTTCAATGTAAAGTATGCAATAACTCGTTGCCGTAAGATTCAATTTGGATCTTAACTACATTTGGTACATTTTTCATACAAACATTAAAAACCCTTATTTTCACCCTTAAGCGCCGAATTTCGTAAAATCCTTTCTTAGTGAGCACCTAGAAGTCGAAAGGAACAATCAGGCCAACATTCATGTCTCTAACTTTAAAAACATAGGAGTTTCATACAAACTTTGACACCCCTTTTCAACCGCTTAAGGTACGAATTTATAAAAATCCTTTCTTAGTGCGCGCCTGCACCCCATAGAGAGTTTTTGTGCCAAATTTTAGACCTCACGGCCCAGTAGTTTCCGAGATTTCGTGATGAGTGGTCAGTGAGTGGACTTCTCTTTTATATATATAGATAATTATGTATTTTGTGTAGGTTTGGAGAGAAAATATGTTTATTGTTGCATATGATTTTATAGAAATTATACCTAATTATTGGGTGCATGCAAGCAAAGCCAAGAGCCACAGCTGACAATATATATATTTTTGAAATGTGCTAATTAAGGCCTTTCATTTGATACTCAATACGGCATGAATAACTAAATTTTATTTTTTTGGCTTTGACTTTATGTCCGCTGGAGGGCGCCATATTGAATTTAATGTAACCGCACATAGCCTATAACCAGCGGACGGTCAAGACGCTTCCAACAATACCTCACTTGTCAAATTATGTTAAGTAGTTTAGAAGTAATGAGGGAACATATGAACATACATACATACATACCGGTCAAAATCATAACCCTCCATTTTGCTTCGCCGTAGTCGGGTAAAAAACACTTACCAACGATATGGTTTTGAAGAAAATACCTACGTTGTGTAGTTTTTGAGACATGGAATATTTTCGATTTACAACCGTAGAAATTACTTTGTCTCAGTTTCTTTGAGAAATAATAATTATAGTGATTTAGTGAAAAGTGCTCTCTTCTGTTTATTTGCTATTCGGTGCTTCGACACTACAATAACTTTTGAAATATGATGAGATTTCATGCAACTATCGCTGGACGCGACTGGAGTTATATTGCCATGTTAATCAGAGCAGCAGCCAGACAATTAACCTAATAAAACGTCTTAAGTAGGTAGTTAATAAGGTCCAACAATGAGTAAATAAATATACGATTACTTTAAAAGCTTCAGTAAGAGATGCAGATCACGCAAATGTCATCGGTAAAGACCAACCATCAAGCTGACTTTATCCTCCATGTGCAGATCATTACAATATTTACAATACTAGTTAAAGCATAATTTAGCTCTTAGATATCTTGGTATTTTATCGGACCGGTTCCGCATTATTGCTGCAGATAAGAGCGCATGCGGTGTGCGCACGCATCACGCCCTATTTAACTTTGAATTACATTAACCATTATAATTTTGTTCATCTTGTAATGTGCTGAGATTTGAGAGATGAAAAATCTTCATTATACTTAGCATGGTCTTGCGTTTTGGCATGTTGGGTTCAATTCGATTTTGGGAAAGTTGTTTTTATTTTTAGTAGTATCACAATTGGAACTTCTTATTATACATTGGATTCACATTATGTATAATACGAAGTTCCAATTGTAGTAAATTCTCCTTCTCCGAGATACATTAAACTGCACAAACAGCTTATTTTGAGTCTATCTGATATATCATGAAATCAATGTTTTCCCAGTTGATGTCCGAATGTTGTGCAATAACAATGTGATAGTAACAGTGTGCATGTAGTTTCTTGCCTGTTCTGCTCCATAGGAACCTACTACGCCTTGCAATGGGCAACTAGCTTCATCTTTCTGACTGACCGACTCCCTAACGATTTAAAAGTGCCTGTAATTGGTTTAATTGAGATATATGCCTTAAGGAATGAGATTTGAGTTAGTAAAACTTCCATGAAAGACAATACTATACTGGCAATGGAGCTGTACTCGTAAGAGCTTGATTCAGGTTCGATTTACCGGCCGTAGACGCCAGACGGACATTACATCTGAATGATAGCTAATATGCTAAGTATTATGATAGTCCAGGTTATTGGCATACCTGTGTGAGCTCTGCTAGCATGTTACACAAACGTTGCGCACACGTTCTGTTGCGAACACTTATTTAGAAAATAGAAACCTGTTCACTTTCTAACGCGCCCAAGAAAATGTATGCTGCTCGAAAGCGAAGAAAATTTTTCTTCCAAAGTATTTGAATTGCTGGTACTCTGGTCTGGGAACTAACACACTACCTGGCTGCGTAACTCACTCACAATCCCAATGCTTTTATTTTTGAAAATTTAACAATATTCCATGCGTTATTTACGTTGACAAGCTGACCAAATTCTAAAACAAATGAAGCACTGGATTACGAATTTCCTTCAAAATCAGGGTGCTGAAGTCTGAACAGTTTGGTGAAATTTTGTTGAAAACGGACGAGGATACGGGGTATCATTAAGAGCCCATGATATACCCATTGTAACCGTTGAACATTATAGGAAAACCAAGTAAAACTGGAAAAATAATAGTCAAATAAATATTTACGGTGCAAGACAAGAGTTGAACTATTAGAAGCCTTTAGTCATGCCTTTGTTCCAGCGGGATAGTCGACACGAGACTTGAGCTTGCTTGAAATTATAATATGAAAATGCTACTCAAAATCAAATTCAAAATATTTTATTTCACATAAACCTACATGGGCACATAGGAAACGTCAGAAGCTAGGTGCACGGTAACCAATTGCTTGTTTCATATGGAGAAGAGCCGCCACGATCACTATTTAAAATTTCAGTGATGTGACTATCGTTCACTATCCTCCCTTACCTATTCGGTAAGGGAGGATAGTGAACGATAGTCACATCACTGAACAGATGTTTCCAACTTTAAAACATTAGCCGTCTTATTACAAAACAAGGTTTATCTTCAGACCCAAGTTTAAAACATGGAGCCATTATTGAATTGCAAACTTTATTCCGACCATGCTAAAATTTCTAAACACAAAACTGACAACTTAGTACCGAACTAAGTTTTCAGTTTTGTATAAAGAACGGTATTTCAATCACAGTTACGTTCTTATTACAAAAACTAGCTCCATGGTTTAAACTATGTCAAAATATAAATCTTGTTTGGTAATAAGACGGTAGAGGTTTTCAAGTATTAAATATATAGAGGTCAGTGAGTATTAAACACCTTTAAAACGAATTATTAATCTAAAGTATTTTACCAGTTGAGGAAATATAATAAACAGCCAGTGCTGTTATAACGGTATGGCTCACAATTTCATTACCAAACTCGATTAACATAACAATGAACTGCTGGACAATGGACGAATACGTAGGCCTCTAGCACAACGGAAATAGGTGTTAGTAGAGTGGTCGGCATATAAAGTTGAATAATTACGAAACACCAACAGCGAACCATAAGTTGGACAATTACTGTAATGATCGAAATAATTAATGGGGTTGATTTTTCAAAATAACTCCTTTTTAGGGTGCCCATCCGTCCGTCTGTCTGTCAGCGAGCTGTATGTCATGAACCGTAATAGGCAGACAGAGAAATTTCTATTGCCGCGGTAACAATAAATAATAAAAAATATAAAGTTAAAGAATTAAAGGGGTCCCCAATTCCCCATACAAGAAACGTTTTTTTATTTTGCCGTTTTTTGCTAAATATTGTACGGCAGCAGTACGGAACCCTTCGTATGCGAGTCCAACCCGTACTTAGCTGGTTTATAGGGTTCCGTAGTCAACAAGGAACCCTTATAGTTTCGCCATGTCTGTCCTCTGCTTAGCTCAGGGACCCTTAGTACTAGAGGCGTGTTTCCCTTTCCGTGTTCAACTGGCGACACCGGTCTCGCGAAATCCACACGCTTTTGTTTTACTACGGAATCCTACGATCCCGTGTTCAATTCGCGTCAACTGAGCACGCTTTTGCGATCAAGCAACGTTAAAAGAAGTTTTACAAAACAGTGACTACGGGGACAGCGGTACTTCAATTAAATATTTAAAAATACTTCCCGTTGTTCCCGTGGTTTGGTTTTACATTCAAAAATATGTTTCTGGCACTCGCCGGCCGCTGCCGCGGCACCGCTCGCTACGCTCGCTCGGCTCGTGCGTTGTGTGGTCACAGTTCTAACCTAACCTAGCTGTTTCGATTTAAAAAAGGTTTACTTCGTACGATAAGGGGACAACGAGAAATAAATTTAATCACGTCCCGCTGTCCCCGTGACAGGGATATCGCAAACGGGGACAACGGGAATACACTCTAATAACAGCTACATTGCAATGAGAAGCGCGCAAATCCAACTTCGGGCGCTCTCGCCTGCTTCGGCCCGCAAGATTTATCCCGAACATTTACGAACGCGCTAAATCAGTACGGATTTGTTTCGAATAGACAGGTTAAAAAACCGTGTTCAATTCAATTACACACTGTTTTGTAAAACTTCTTTTAACGTTGCTTGATCGCAAAAGCGTGCTCAGTTGACGCGAATTGAACACGGGATCGTAGGATTCCGTAGTAAAACAAAAGCGTGTGGATTTCGCGAGACCGGTGTCGCCAGTTGAACACGGAAAGGGAAATACGCGTACTAGAGAGCTGTAATTTGGAATGGCTATACATATCAGTTTTTTTTAGTGTACCCCCTTTGCACGTAAAGTGGGGATGATATTTTTTTTTCTCGTCTGTCCTATGATGTGGGGTCTCGTTGGATAAGCCGTTTAAAAAGAAATAAATAATATGTGAAAAAATTCATGGCAGTAGTATAGTATATTAACAAAGTTAAAAGGAAAACTATTACAGCTAAGGCTTTACGAGTTAACGAGTACCTAATAGTCGACCAACTTACATTTGCAGTTGGAGAATCACGTTACTTATATCGATGTATGTTCCGTTTGGTGCCGGACGTAAAGAATAGCACCATTGTGTGTCGTAAAAGGCGAGACTTACTACTCCTACTAGGGAATGGGCAGCAGCATAGTCTATGCATTTTAACACCATACTGCGATCGCCAACCCGCCTGCCAAGCATGGCGATTATGGCAAACCCCCCCTTTGGGGGAAGCCTACGTCCAGCAGTGGACCTTTTTTCGGCTGAAATTATGATATCGATGTATGGGAGAACATTTTTTTGAACTACAATGTTTAGTTTGTTTTTGGGATAAATTCATCATAGCTACGAAACCACATTGTACGTGGTCACGCCGACACGCACTTGCCCGGTTTGTTTTTTGTTAGGCTGTGTTGTCTTACTGCTAGACAAAGGTCTCCCTATATTTTTCCAGTTCTTATGTTTTGCCCTCACTTAGCTTATAGGTATCTGAGCAATAAAAATTATTGTTTGACTGCTTTTGTACAGAAAATATGTCAAACCACTGTTTTTATTCTTTAGATATACCAAAATTATCTGACGACTGATAAATCGGCACAATGATCTTACGGCAATATAATTTTATATGCTTCTCTCCACCTTCATTATGCTCAATGCCAGCGTCTGTGTTCCCTACTACCTGTAACCCGTCAACCTTCAAGGATAGATCGAATCTGCAATGCCTCCTCTGGGTGCGCTCGTTCTATCTTGACTTATATCTATCGTTTTCCATGAGGAAAGACTAAGGTTAAGAAAAGCAGTACCATTTGGAAAAAAAATTGATGCCCCGTGAGATGAGCCTCATTTACACGATAGAATGCATTTTATTATGCACACCATACGAATTACATTTTTAAATGAAGAACTTTCGTTTATAATACAAGTTTCTTACTTGTGGCATACGTACAGACGGCTACACATCAAGCTATACATTTCCAGTATAATCTGATCTCGCATTGTATAGGATTTCCGTACAATGAGAGGGCAGCATAAACTGGAAATGTATAGCTTGATGTGTAGCCGTGTGTACCATAAAATTGAAGCAACAAATGCCTTCATCGTCACCATCATCATTTCAGCCGAAATACTTCCACTGCTGGACATAGGCCTCCTCCAACATTTGGGGGTTTGCCATAATCGCCACGCTTGGCAGGTGGGTTGGCGATCGCAGTATGGTGTTAATTTGCATAGAACGCTGCTGCCCATTCTCTTTGTCGCCTTTTACGACACCCACGGGAAGAAATAGAATGTCGGTGTGTCTTTACGTCCAGCACCACATGGCACCACGGCAACAAATGCTTTACGTCCAGCACCACATGGCACCACGGCAACAAATGCTTTACGTCCAGCACCACATGGCACCACGGCAACAAATGCTTTACGTCCAGCACCACATGGCACCACGGCAACAAATGCTTTACGTCCAGCACCACATGGCACCACGGCAACAAATGCTTTACGTCCAGCACCACATGGCACCACGGCAACAAATGCTTTACGTCCAGCACCACATGGCACCACGGCAACAAATGCTTTACATCGTCTAAACTAAACACTGTTTAGACGGTGTAACTTTTATTGTTGCTTCAACTTATGGTATGCCACAGGCAATTAAATCGCACCGTTTTTATCAGGCTTTACTTTCTCGTAGTAGGTCATCAAATAAAATAAAACCTCACCTTATTGCCTACCCCGTAACAATGATGTATTTATTACCTTTAGGTGCGTTACCCGCGCTCAATATTGGCAAAGTAAATACCAGGCAATCGCCTGACATGAAATTAGTCGCGCACCATCCAGTGACGCGGCTACACGTCACAATCACTCGCAATTCTCAGCAATTATTTGTGAAGAAAATGCCTTCTTGTGTCTATACACGATGTAGTACATATTACACTACTACTGTGGGAGTACAGAAAACCGTCTCATTTCACACAAGTACTTAATGTATTTTTTTATTTTAAGAAAACGTTAAGTTTTGTAAAAATGGCTGACGGCTGTACCCGTCAGCCATTTTTCCTGACTGCTGCGACCGACGCGTACGCGCCAATGAACATGCAGCAGCTAGTGACGTAACTAAATATGTACCAATGTTCATCTCTTTCTAACAACAGTTATTGGTATAGGTCTATCCCGTACGCAAGTATGTAGCTACATTCATGGCTTACGCTGTTTTTAAGTGCACTTATGTTCGTGTATGACGCGTCTATTTATAATACGTCATTGCCCCGTAATAAATAAAACTAATCAAATTGCATAATAAATGAGATGCGCTTGCGCGTGGCGGTCTGAGACATCAATTAAATGGGCGGTCTGCGCACGAGTCGCTTTCATACATCAAACAGAGTGACATAATTTAATCGCAACCATTGAGTTACACAACTTGGTTATCATAATATACTACCTTTAAGGTGTTTTAAATTGTCACAGAGCTAAAACGATCTCCCGTGAACATGGTTCTTCAGCATAGCTTTCGACCTTTTTGGGATGTGACATATAAATAATTATGAACGATGTAGCTGGATCAGAGTAGCCAAGATTCGAGATAAATAACCGCGGATTGTGTGAAAGATGTCATATCTCTGGAATAGGAAGGAATTTTAAAGTAAGATGACGGCTGATGGAGAAGTTGGTATGGAAGAAGAAATCGACCCCAATCAAAATAGGATATGAGGGCCTGAGAATGATTTTGTCAAACGCGATAGCACAATTTGTGGGTGAGATTGGATTAGAGAGGACACGCCAGCAGCCCGGCGATGATCCGACTAATATGAGACTAACTAGAAAGATCACGATACGTTGAGCGAACAACCGCTTAGAGTTTCGTAATAAAGAAAATTCGGGTGACAAACGATCATCGTATAGGTACTTAGTAATAACATATCATTTGTATAAAGAGTTAACAGTAAAGCGCTAGTCTTTCTAAACCGAAGCGCGGACGCATGACCCGTTAATTAAAAGAGGTCAGCAGTCAGCACGCGCCGCTAACACAATATACTTAACCTCACATCACTATTGTTTAACCTTAGAACCATAGAGATGTCACTATTATGACTTGACAAATTTGTTCCCACTGTAAGAGAGATGCTGCTGGAGAGTTAGGTGTGCCACTGTGGGTAATTTCTTTTTCTTTAAATATTTTCCTTATTTTTTCTTTTTCTCAGTTAGTTTTAATGATGGTCTGGCATTTTGAGCGCTTTATGCGGTCTACTCGAAGGTCCTTTCTTTGGTATTGTTCGTCGAGTCGTTGAGCTCCTTAAGTCTTGAGTTGAGCTGCACGATTACTGAAAAATGCTTGCACTGATTGGACAGGTCCACTCAAACTTGTGTGGCTCTTTCCTCAAAAGACCATTTCAGACACGGATCTACATGGTCCTCACATGATCTGACCAAGATTATGTCTGAACTTTAAAAGAGACTTTGACCTCTGAGTTTGTTTCGCCATTTCTTGAAGAAAGAAGAAATGGCGAAACAAATTCAGGAAACAAAGTCAGATAGGAAATGTCGGCTACATCTAGATTTTTTTTTTATTTTTTTAGATGACGTGTACCTTATATTCTTAGCATTATGTTTATGATGTATCGGTCAAATTTTAACGCAAACGAAATAGTTACGTTTACTCTCTTGCAAACTTACACTTGGGGGAATTTGAATCTTTCGTGTCACTTTTGTATGTGCCGTCACCTGGTATGTCCATTATAAACCGTCCTAAATAAACATAACGGAACTGAGTTTATTACAGCAATCACTATAATTAAGTACCGCTCAATCTAGTTTTTATTTTAAAGTGGAACAAAATTTTTGCCTTTTTTATGACGATAGTCGTCTTTCTGACTGACTGATTCCTTGACAATTCGAAAATCCATGTAAGTAAATGGTTTAGTTTGAATAAATGCTTGAGTTGAGTCAGCAGCATCAGCAGCGTCCTGGATTTTGTTGAATACTGATGTTTCATTGTAGTTGTGTATAGGTTACGAACTAGCTGTTTTCGAGGTCTGTTCCTTAGAAAATTTATCATGTAGCACCCTGGGCATTCAGTCCAGTTAGCCCCAGTTGCAGATGCACGCAGTTCTGATCAATCTGGTTTCATTTACCTACTGTATGTTATCTAAAGTTTATATTTGTAGTCTCACCCAGCACCCTAATTGCGTAACACAATAATAATCAAACAATCTGGGGCCCAAGTCTGCTATTTTTATAAATTCAGTCATTCCAACACGATTCCATTGTCATGCCATTGTCATTTTGCTAAAAGTTCGTTATCTGCTAAATTCATAATGATCGATCATTGGTCGGTCAATGTTCTCGTAATAGAATTGTGTTATTATAATGGCATTGTCGTGTTGCCATTATTATAAAACCCATTATTAGAAATGTCATTCATTTGTCATTACGTACGAGATTACCAATAAATGCAATTTCTTTTAATGTAGTGTCAGTGACCGACCATTGGAAAGTCATAACGCCATTATAATAGTAGATTACCAAACTTGTCAAAATCAACAATTATGAAATCAATGATCGACCATTCTGACACTATTGTAATAGCAGACTTACTAGCGGCCCAGATAGTGTGTTACACAATTACTCCGTAGGTATAAGGAAAACTGCAATAGCTTAAAAGTTAATTATGCTGGTACTACCGGCTGGTATAAACGTAGTGTTTTGCGTAGTGGTGTGAACTACACCACTACGCAAAACACTACGTTTATATTTAACTATCATAATGAGGTCTATAGGGCACGGCTGACCCTAAACTGCTGCGTTCACGTGTCGTTGCGTCAGGCTAACCGCAGTCCTCTGCTAAGTAGTGCATAGCTGACTTTGTCATTAAAGTCACGTAGTGCGATGCAATGCATTTATTGTGCTGTAGCGTTTTATAACATATTCAATATTTTTTATTGTTTTTCAAAATTTGTCATATCTTTATCTTTTTCTTTTTGTAAAATTATTTTGAATTGTTTTCTTAAGATAATAAGATTCAAAATTGTTGGTACACCACGTTATTTTAAGCTTCAGAAGAGCGAAGTGTCCTAACACTGGCATTTTTTGTCTAAAAGGTATGTAGGTACATAACTTGTGAAAGAAAATAAATTATTTGTATTTGTATTTTAATGCAATTAATTTCGGTATCTCTGCGTATTTTTATAAAGTTTAATTTAAATCAAAATATTTTATAGCCTTAGAACGATAGTGGAGTAATAGAACATAGAACAATGGACCCAGAAAAATTGGCGTTTGAGCAATTTCACAGGTCTACGAGAACTGAGGCTCGTTTTCAGTAACACTAAGCGACATCTAAAATGTATGAGGATTATCGACGCTCGGTATAGTGTCGAGGTTTGAAAATCCAACAGAGAAATAAGTATACAAGTTACTCGTAGGTAAGGGGATTTACGTCTAATATCAAGACTGCAAATACCTATCTAGAGTGTAAAGTTTTTGTAACTTGTACAGGAAAAAGCGTTCAAGAAAAACCTCTTAACATTCGCGACACACAAATATTTATAAGTGTTGCAAATGTTTGTTCCATACGGGTATTATACCGACATACAGAGGAAGCCAGTCAGACATATTGCTGATGGTTCTGGATCAATTGATTTCAGTTTACCGTGTTAAGTATACGGGTGTGTTAACCAAGCGCGGTCGCTATCTCGAGGTTATGTCACATATCCTCGAGATAGCGAGCGTGGTCAACGCAGGACAAGAGGTGCTCTCTATAAAGTATTCTACAAAACTTCGCTGTTTTTTTGTCGTCCCAGAACTAAGCCACATATACAGGGTTAAATTAAATTAGCGTAGGTCAAATAAAAAAGTGTTTTTTTTTCGGGTCATCGACCTCTAGTAGGTGGAAGTATGAGTTGAGGCAATCTGTTTATTTTTTATTATCGTGTTTAGCTATCGATACCCATCACCTCTGTGAAGTTTACACACAAAAATTGATTTGTTTAAACTGATATTTCAAGTGACTTGATGACCCAAAAAAAAATCACCGAATTATTTATTTTTTTATTTTATCATGTTTAGATATCAATACCCATCACGTCTGCGGAGTTTCGCTAGCTAATTTAATTTGACCCTGTATATTGGCGATTGTACCGAATAGTCACAGATTCAACAAAGCGAGCCCCTCTTAAGCTAAACGTACTTAAGTGCAAATATTGGCTTTGGGCAGGCTATTCTGAAGTCAATCGATATTTGGACAATTCCCATACAAATCGATGGAACGAAATACCATGTTTGTTACTTTAGTTACCAGCAACTTTTGTTCTCCTTAAAAGAACTCACATTGAAGTAGTTTTCTTCAGAATCTACCTTTTAGTTTCTTGACCTGTGTTTGTCTTGTTAAAAGGAACTGACTGATTAGGAAGTGTATGATTAGTGTCTTTGTCCTGTTTTTGTTAGGTCTAGACTTCTATGAGAGAGTATCGCTCGACATTCATTTGTTTTTGAACTCATCAGCATTGCTAAAAATAAACTAAAAACTGCTAAACAAGCGTAGGGATTAGTTAACAGGATCAGGAATCAGGAATCAGAAGGCCAATAGTCGCAATCTCATATCAGCGACAATCAGCAAAAAATCAGTGTAGTGTAGGGGAATTAGAGGCATTTTAGACGAATCGAGACAGAAGTTTGAAAATGTCTTAAAAATACGGAACTTGCCCAAATAATCACGTTGGCAAACAGTGCCAACGTGATTATTTTGATTGTAACGTAGGAACAGCTTTTGATTTCCAGGAAAACAAATGGCGGTTAGTTATCTAGGAGGAAAATCCCTATACCTACATATAATAACGTTGTTATTTTAAACAGCAAACATATCACAATGGGTCCTATAAATACTCTTGTAATAGAGTTATTATGTAAAGTACATAAGTAACGACCAATTATATACTTTACTACTTTGTTTACCTGTTTACCTCGTGTCATACATCTATTAATGTAGTTATGTATTATTTTTAGCACGTATTTGCATACCTTCTCTACATCTACTGCACACTATCATGATGAACATCAACATACGAGGTGTTGTCCGCATCAGCTACTTCGCTGCTTCCCATCTCATCAAAACTAAAGGAAACATAATCAACGTGTCGAGTATGGCTGGAATCAGTACCACAAGAACTTTAAACATACATACAGGACATGAAACGCTGCAATAAACCAATTTACTAGAAGCGCTGCTTTAGAACTAATAGCCACATAAGGAGTGAGGGTGAATACAGTCAGTCCTGGTCCAGTCTGTACCACTATTTTCGAAGATACATGAAAGTAGATTCAGAAAAAAAAACACAATAACACTGTGCTGTGACGATAATCAGTATCCCAAGTGTAAGTTTGCAGAGAGTAAACGTGACTATTTCGTTTGCGTTAAAATTTGACCAATAGATCATAATGCTAAGAATAAGAATCTTAACGCAAACGCGCTAGTTACGTTTACTCACTTGCAAACTTACACTCGGGGTACTGAGCCTACATAAACTTATACATAACTTACCTACACTAAACATTTGCATACTACGTACACTATCCACAGGACTGACATCGATCAATAGTATTTATCGACGCGACGTTAATTAGAACGTGTAATGTCTATTACTTTGTCGATTTAATGTGGTTTAGGAAACAAACGAAACCGAACTTACTCCAATTAGATCGATGTGACGTCGATTGTGATTAGCAGTGGCGAAACCACCATATAACACGATTCCTACCGGCTTCCCTTCGGAAGTTCGCATCAACAATTCTACCGCTATTGCAAAATGGCACAGCCAATAGTTTCTACTATTGCCAAAAAATATAGTTACACTACAGGTATTTAATTCACCATAACATTCAAACAGCAAAAACGCCAATTTTATTAGCAAATTGAGCTGAATTGAAATAACAAACAATAAAGTTTTGTCTATGTAGTGATGCGTCTCTTTGGTTCTGCTACTTGACGATAGATGGTGACGATCTCAGATTATAGAAAGAAGCAGATAGACCGCGCGGAACACTGAGAGTGCGGCCAACAAAGCAAATACAAATTCAAAAGCGAATACACTCTCGATTCAGTACAGCACGAAGCGTCGCATCGTTAGTACATCACGGGCTCTTACAGATAATTTCAGAATAATGCCGTCTTGTATTTTTAAACATTGTAAAAACTTTTCCCAAAAACAAACGTGACGATAGATAGATGGTTAAATTCAGTAAAGGAAAGACTTACTTTTAAGTAACGTAATTAATATTAACTTTACTGATAAGAAAGTAAGTTAAAATCGGCTTCGCTTCGGCTTCTCTCATACAAAAATTGGCACCTCGCCGCTGGTGATTAGTATACCTAAACATAACTTATCAGCACCTCTATTCCCCGAAGGTTAAAGCAGAGGTGTACCTAGAGTACACCCACATTTCGCCAGGTGTGTTTACGTCCCATGTGATAGTAGCCTATTGCCATCAAGTGGCACGAATCCAGACTCCGGGCTGCTACTGAGAATTTCCAGTTGACACACACCACTTATTGCAGATTTTCTCATACAAACTTCTTCAGCCCATTTCACCCGTCACGGGTTGATAATCTTTTTAAGAAGTAGGTTAGCCTATGTCCCCTTATGGTCCTTCCCAACTAATGCTCGTCCTCGTCAAAGCCCGTAACTGCCAGCAATTTCAGTCCAGGGATAATTTACTTATCATACATAGAACAGAAACCACCTAGTTATAACTTATAATTACCTATAGTTAACAATGTTCACACAGGCATCTAATAATAGCCTTCAGAGTTATTGTACAGTCACGAGTACCAATATGTATACACTCAGCAAATTTTAAAAGTGATTTCCGCCAACTATATTGATTTAAATTTTATTTGACTACGAACATGGTATTTTGGAATCCAAACTATTATGAAATAGATCTTTTCTCAAACTTGCAATCGTTATTCCACGAGAAAATCAGTTTTGAATTCTGCTAAGCGTTTACATATTAGTGCTCATGACTGTCCTAGATAATGACAAGACAGAGGCTTCTAATAAATACATAATAAATCACAGTAAGTATTATTTCCACGAATGTAACTACATAATGATGATACTCATTTTAGGGTTCCGTACTTCGTACTTATATGAAAAAAACGCCCATAAAGGATCACTCGTGTGTCTGTTTGTCATTCCGTTTTTTAATAGTATATAATAATTTTGAATAATTTATGTGGGTCTCTTTTGGGGAAAAAAATAAGATGTAGAAGATAAGAGGCATAGATTACATGTAGATTCACAGGCGGGATAAAATAGTATACAAACAAAATCTTTGACGATATAAGATAGTAGGTAAGTTTCTAGCAACTTTAAAAGATAAATACAAGGATCAATATAGGCTGGACTGGATATTTTTGTACTACCATCACAACTTAACTTTTTAATGTTGACTAACGGCCGACCCCAATAACTTATATATCATCAGTTTCGGCGTACTGGAGATATAAAAATATATCTATCGATGGTTTTAACGTCCCTATAATCTAGGAATCATACCGGCCCACGCTATCTACTGATGGGAGGGTGTATCGCCTACAACAGATATCTCTTTGTATGAAAATGCCTAAAGTATGCGTCCCAATATACGATTTGTTTGACAGATGGCAGATTTGGCTATTCCCCGAATTGCAGGGATAAACGTAAAGTAGCCAAGCTAAAATTAACTCTTTAGTACTTGCAATAATGATCATAGATGTTTTTTTTTATTTAAAGTAATAAAAAAAAATTGAAATTCAAATATCTCGAAAACGGTGCGCCCTAGGCAAAAAATAACAGAAATTTAACCCCCCCCCCTTACTAACACCCCCCGTGCAAGCACCGTTCCAACATGAATTTAAGTATGAATTTAACAAACATTGTTACGATATTTACAAAAATATGGATCCAGATCAATGGAAAAAGCTTTTTTTTTTTTGTATGGCATCTCGTAGCAGACCTAGAGAGGTCGTTGCTACTTAACCGGATAAATGGAAAAAACAAAGTGGGGCTTTTAAACGGAAAGTAAGAGCGGCCATAACAAATATGGCTCTACAGAATTATATCTTAATCCAGTAACTTATATAAAAGTAAGAAACAAAGAAGTTTTATTATAACCCTAATTACACAAGTTGTTTTTTAAAGTGATGTTGGTTGTAATGGAACGCACGAAGTAGAGAAACCTACTTATTGTTTTCGTTAGATAGATAGCCTTTATCAATGATTGTGAGACGCCATCCGAGCATAGATATAATTATACTGTCTATCATCAATAGCGATCTGTCTTTAACTGAAAATAAGTTATTGGGTTCGGCCGTAAGTATCTTATTATGAAGTGCCTACATATTACAAAAAAAAACATTTTAATTACCTCATGAAACTTGAGAGCAGTCAGAAAAACAAAAATATCTGTGATTTAGGAAAACATACATTAAATTATTAAAAAAAATATAGAACTTGTGTTTGACACCACGGAGGCTAAATAACTTTTTGGCAGTCCTTCGCTTCATAAATCGGGTTATCGAACAAGTGTCAAATCGAACATTTGTTAACAGACAGGGCTGCTCTCCTATCCCATTTTTGGAGCCTATTCTTGTTCTTCGTTAGATGCCCATCGGCCGTCATCTCAGCAGCTTCCCCCTATCTAACCATATCATCTTCTATAATGTCGTACATTCCAACCATTGTTTCTTTGGTCTTCCCTTGCTCTTAAAGCCATTTAAATTTATACTCAAAACGTTCCTTTGCATCCTGTCGCTCATTCCTGCTCATGCTCGCGATGTAGCAGCAAATGTGTCTATAGAGTCATGGGTTATTCTCAGAATTTCTTTATCATCTAGACATCTAGAGAAAAAGCATCTTTTTATTATGTGGTATTATCATTTACGTCACATAGGTGTAGTAATAATTAATTATGCTCAAGATCCCAAATAGGCAAAACAAGTTTCTTCTCTGTCCCAGATGCAATAATTACTTAGGTAATATTTTTTATTTCCAAACAGAATAACTTTTCGTTGCATCACATTATATTTATGACAATTCGATTATGATTCAACAGCTATATATACGCTCTGAATTTTAAGTAAGGAAGTGTGTCTGGGTGTCTGTTTATTGGATTGAATTTGATTTATTTGCTTTTCCTTGTAGTCTATGGATCTATCTGTGAACCCCGTCCGTGCACTACTGTGCCGATGCGATGGGAAGGTTTTGATTTCGAACATTTTGGACCACGTGGTGTATTAGAAGTGGCCCCACGAGTGATTATTCCAAATAAGTCCAGCATACTTTTGGGAGTCAGACCCAACGCTAATTTTGCTGTCTTGCTAATTGTTTCATCAAGGTTCGAGTTATTCTTCGCTCGAGAGAAGAAGAAGAGAATGATCGACCATTTTCCTAGACCTCTGCCAAGACCTACTTCATCCTTCCATTAAATTGGTTTTATCAGCCATCCTCGCCCATGTTCTAAGATGAACATGGCGCTATCGACGCATCGCCCAAAAATAAATAGCGGAAGCCAAACCCTGGTTAGCAACGAGTAAATCTAATCACTCAAACAAGAACCTTGCTATCACACCCAAGATCAGAGAACGATGACCTCCCCTGATGTATTTATCAATCATTTAACTGTTCTGTTGCTATGGCAAAGTTTTTTGTTTACATTTTATGATCAAGTTGTTTTTATATAGAGGTATGCGGTCAGAGCAGTAATGTACCGTACAATTTGGCCGGCAGTGTCATAGTATTCTGTTTTTTGTACCTTGTTGAGTCGTTGAGTTTGCCAATTGAAGGTGATTTTGGAGTGGGTGTGACTGTTAGTAATCATCGCCAGGTGATGATGATGACCTTTTTAGATCTTTTTGCATGTTATTTTTCTTGTGTTATATTATAGGATCTTCTTATGCTTGTCATAGGCGGCTGTTTGGCTGATTTGCGATCATGATATGATATGACGATTTTGATGATCTTCAAAAAAAAATAAAAGGGCCTTGAGCCTAGCCTGTGGGCATCATTGCTGTATTCCAAACAAAGAACAATTAGGTAGAAATTCTCGTTAATTATCGAGGACTTCTGATCGAAGAGTCCTTGAGGCCAACTCACAATATCGTTAAAAACTACTCGATGTAGAAAGAAGACAGTGTTATTGGGGTTTTCATAAGGAATTTCTCAGTAGCACCTAGTCTGGATCAATGCCCGATAAAAGACAATAGACTCGCTATCAATATTAGATGAGATGATTTTTCCTACCCCTTCGGGGATTTCTGGCATGGCGTTATATTGTTGTAGGTTACTCCTACAACAATATATAACACTGTCTCTATTGTGTATGCCTGTGTTGTTCAAACAGGGGTGTGCCCACAATTGGACGCCCGCTGTGACCTGCTATGATCAATTTATTTGTTTGACCTTCTTTAAGGAGAGTTCGATGTTGTTTGTGTTGGTGTGAAGAATTGGTTCGCTTAGGTACTATAGGTATTTGCTCGCCTACAAGGCTTGGGTATGGGGTAGATTCTTTGTGAAACGGCCTCTGTATCGAAGATGGCTGATGATGGCCTGGCATTCGATTTGAAGAGTACCGGTGTAATTTCAGGTATTCGTCTTGTCTCTGGGGTGTTTTTTTTTTTTTGGTGGGAAATTTTCAAATAACATCTCCCGCTCTTGGCGGAGCGGAAGGGCGTATCAGACTTTTACTGACTAAAATCCACCCGTGTTCTGTCATTTGCCTGTGTGCCAGGGCCATGATATCCCTTTCGGACAAACTCGCAACCTTGGCAGGCATTGGCCCTAACGTATCCCGTCAGTTCGTGCTGACATCTCTTTGAGGCGTGTGTGGAACACAACGCGCCGTCGACCCAAGCCTGGTCCTTATCGGACGGTGAGCTACCCATCGCTCACCGTCCGCAAGCCCGCGCCTACGGTGGCCGGGAATCGGCCTGTGACTCCCGACGCCCGGGGCGTCTCCCGCGGCGACTAGAGGCGTGAGGGCGCGAATTTTGCATCTCCCTCACGCGTTCCGCCTCCTCCTTCGCGAGCATTACTGCTTCGCAGAAGGAGGTGACGGCCTCCCATGCACTCTCCGTTCCGAACTATGGCCTGAACCAGGGACGGACGCGAGAGATTGCCGCCGCCAATCGCCTCCGTAAGGACACGGCGGTGCTCCACCCAAGCCGGGCAGACCTGCACCGTATGCTCCACACCGTGTCCTCCGGCCGATCCACACAGTGGTGACACCCGGGCGTTTCCTCCCGCTTTGTCCTGAATACGAACTAGGAACCTCCTGAAACAACCGGGTCCAGTGCGGACCTGCGTCAGGCAGAAGTTGAGGACGCCGTGGCGCGTCTCTAGCCACTCCTCAAACAAAGAGGGGACTTATCGCCACAATTGTGGCGTGCCCAGCGCTGGGTTGCCACAATCACACTCTCCATGTCGCAATGAGATCCCGCCGGAGCTCCGTCCGCTGTGCCGTGATTTCTCGCGGCACCGGAGTCTCTGGGGTGGCAATGCGTCTGCGATGCCTCTGGTATTACAGATATTGGTGATACCGGCTGGGTGGAGCCACTGTCCATCAGCTGGGCTGCTTAACTGCAACACCATAACATGATAAAACTAGATTCGATTTTGCTTATTGAAACAGATAAAAATTAAAAAATTAAAATGGTTTATTTTAACAAGTAAACCTTAACAACTAGTGATTGAAGCCTCCTTTTAAGCAGGTAAGCCTGAGTTAGGCGACTCCGCTCCTCCATGACTTAAAGAAGTATTATTTACTTGTTTTATGCAGATACAAATCGATTTGTACTTACCTAATTATGTAGTATAAGTGCCATTGCAACTAAATAGCTGTTTGGTTGAATAATGCGGGCAACGTAAATCAGGGTTGCTGCAAAACCATTTTTATTATAATAAGAAATAAACAAAACTTCAGTATAAATTACATCACTGTGGTCTCTCGACCGCCCCTGACCTAGGACCTCTAGTATGACAGGGTTCGAGGTTTAGGCCAGTAGGTTTGTTTTTGCCTTGCTTGAATGAGTCATTGCATTGTCCCCTCATTTGACTTTCAAAATATTAAAATATTTTATTCTAACAAAATATTTGTACAATGTCCTAAGCATATTACGAGTCATGTTTGTCTGTCGCAATTTAAGACTCTAGATAATAAGTTTTATTAACTTTTATTTAATTAGAACAAACATAATAAAAGCAAGATGTTCTATTTTAAGTGGGTATTTCGTTATCTTAAATAAATAGTGGGGCTTCAAGGTTTTTAATTGGTTTGCTCACTGCAATCTTAAGAGCTAATACTATTCAGTGATAAAGTAATTTTAACTGCTGTGTGTAATGCTATGATTTCATTTATTTTAAGACTGGATCTTAAAGTCACCGAATTGTTCAGAATGGCTCTGCTTCAGGTAAACTAGGATAACCAATATCTGACAATCTTTTCTACCTTGATATCGCTCTCATTTAAAAGTAATTTTCCGTTACTTACCTAACTCTTGACTCGCAATCTTTGAACGCTGTAGTAAAATTTATGGAATCAAAATAAAATGACTTTATAGCTGGATTGTTGGTAATATTTGACAGTTATTCGCACTTCTGGGTCTCCTGACTTCCACTTCTTCTTGGCTTTGGCCTTGGGCCACCGGCTGTGTCCACGTGGTCTACCTACAGACATGCCCATCATCTTAATGCATATTTTGGACGTACCTACCTCAATGTCAAAGTCTAATTATTAAAGCCGCGTGCCAGTTCTCAAGAACCAAAGTATTTGTACATGCATACGTCAACCATATTATTATTGATCAGCTATCTGTATGCAAAGCATAGTGTCAAACAATTGGACATACCATCGACTACGCTTGTTTATGGTTATTTGTTGAAGTCACCTTACATTCCTCAACGGTCACAGTTAAGTATCTGAAGTTATTTATGTTATACATTGCGAGCTTATGTGCCGATTGATTGGCTCATGGCGCGTTTTCTGCATTAAAAAAGCATCACTAGTTTCGTTTGCAGAGCGTGAAAAATCGTGAACCGATCGCCGTGTGCATTGGTCTTAAGGAAGCGATATTTGCGCTCAAAAGACTCAAAACACCATGTAGGTGGTGCCCTTGCATCATCGTAATACCTATTTATCAAAACTTTTTACAAAAAAAAAACAATCGACTTCCCAAAAAAAAAACACTACGGTCTGAAAAATAACCTTAATTTCGGTTTAAGTTTTTTATTTTTCACTATTTAGTGGGTAAGTTTGCAATTTATCTAAGTTACAATAGCCTAAGGTCAACTTACTGCTCATCACATTTTACAAAATATTGATTTTCCCGATGCAGGGGCGTTAATAGTTGAGTTCTCCTGGTAAAAACCAGGAAGACTGGAACTGATGGTGACGTCACCATATGCATTGTGACGAGCATAAATTGCTTAGCAACCATATTAAAGTGTCTAATCGAATCGCAACAGTAAAATACTTATTATTTAGTCGTTCCGATGGCTATCTGTGGTCTTCATCATCAGTTCCACTTCACCAAATGGTGCTTTCCGAGTGCAAATGCATGTGTTACTATAAAAAATACTGAAATCGATATAGGTGTGCCTATAAAATTTGAGGAATCCCCTCGTTTTCTATGGGATCCCCTCATAAGATTCTATTTGGTGACAATGGGGCCACCTCGGGAGTATACACTATTAAAAAAAAAAAATGGTATGCTCTAAATCTCTCCACAATTGACGGAGTAATCGGTGACCAACATTAAAAAAAAAAAAAAACATACAGCCGAACATATAACCTCCTCGATTTTGTAAGTCGGTTAAAAATACCTCCATCCAAACATTGCTGGAGTAGGCCGTAGGCGTCCTCAAAATTCACACGGTTCATGCATGGCTCTAGGCGATTAGACCACATTGGACAAACAAAATACTTACTAACCACGTCATTATAATTAACTCTGCTATAAATAGATCGTGTGATCGACACCTCCTAGGCGTCTCAACCTCAAGGCTTCTACATACTGGCGCGACACGCGACGCGACACAGAGGCCCCGCGTGTCGCGCGACGACCGGTGCCTTTGTGTCGAGTCGAGTCGCGATTCGCGCCGGTATGTAGAAACCTTTACTAAACAGGTAATTGCTATGTTAGGAGCCTAGGAGGTGTCAATATTTATACTCTGGATAGTTTGCATTTTCAATTAGTCTATTACTGATTTGCTGTTTAAGGACTTTACTTAGTTAAAGGCTTGACCAGACTGGCGCAATATCGCGGGCGTGGCGCGGCGGCGGCGTGACTTTAGTAGCACAATTTCTTTGTCGCTGTCTGTCGCACCCGCGACATCGCACCAGTCTGTACGAGCCTTAATGAAAGAAAGAAAGAAAGAAAAAACATTTATTGGGACTCGCACAGATCACAAATTAAATAAAACACACTCATAGAAACAAAAAAAAAAAGAACAAAACCAAAAATAAAACAAAGTAAACAAAAAGAAAATAAAAACAAAGTCCTGTACGAGGCCAAAAGCGCGCACTTAACATCTCTCGAGGCTCTCGATACAGCTCGCGTCGCGAGGAGGTTCGTGTCTCTGAAGCCCAAACTACCGGTTGCTTAGACCCAGCATGCTCGCGACACGGACGGTTTAAATGTTTCTTTAATCTTTTTATATTGAGCAATATTTAAAAATATATCTAATATGTAAGAAAATTAATAAACAGAATTGTAGTTATAAATTATTTGATTTGATTTTAATGGTTTAAGGCCTCTACACACCAGCGCGACTCGCGACGCGACACAAAGGCACCGCACGTCGCGCGACACGCGGGCAGTTTGTGTCGCGTCACGTGTCGCGCTAGTATGTAGAAGCCTTTAAACTTCGCAAAATTTTCGTCAATTGCGTTCAGGTTTGGACACAATAAGCCAATGTTCTATAAACTTTATGCCAACTACCAACTTATATCATAGGTACCTCTCGTGGAAATTGTGAGGAAGCCCACATGTTTGTAATTAAATTGAACACATGTGAATGCACTATTAGCGGTAATTACGCCGCAGCTGTCACGGTATTACATACCGGTATTACTACCGGTACTGTGTATTTGAATAATTGGAAATCTTGGAATTAAAGCAATCGCAATTATGAATTAATAACAACATCTGGCAAGGTTTACGGTAATAACAACCACTAACCCAAAAAAAAAATACATATTACGTATAGTAAATGTAGCTATCCTTGGGTGGTCCATATTTGCACTTCAACACGAACGATGTAATCAATATATATAAAACAATATTTTGATTTAAAAGAGTTTTCAATGTCTATGGCGTTTGTTGCCCGTTCTTCTCCATAGGAACCTACTATGCTTTGGAATGAGCTACTAGCTTCATCTTTCTGACTGACCGACTCCTTGGCAATTCAAAAGTGCCTGCGGCTAGAATCAATTCATTTTTTTTGTAATTTTTGACGTTTAAAAGTACCCTATAAGTGCCTATTTGAAATAAATAATTTGACTTTGAGTTTGACCTGTAATTGGTTTAAAATTTAAATTATATATCAGCAATACAACTCTCTAACGGCCGAACCCAATAACCTATTTTCAGTGAAAGACAGATCGCTATTGATGATAGACAGTATAATATATCTATCCTCGGATGGCGTCTCACAATCATAGATAAAGGCACTTTATCTATCTAACGAAAACAATAAGTAGGTTTATCTACTTCACCCTCCCGTGCGTTCCGTTACAAACAAAATCACTTTAAAAAACAACATGTGTTATTATAAAACTTCTTTGTTTCTTACCTAATTATGTTACTGGATTAATATATAATTCTGTAGAGCCATATTTGTTATGGCCGCGAATCAAAATACAACCTGTTACTGACCTGCAAATTGCAAAAAACGTAATAAAATTTGAATTGCGCGGGCTGCCTTAGCGCATCCCCCTAAATTGAAATAAGTGGTTTGAATTATCATACAACTTTTGCTATGGATCCGACTACTGACTGTGCGATACATTCTGATCGTGAAGAATGGAACAGCTGTTTTCAATTCTAACTAAGTAACTGCTGCCCGCGGGTCGACTTTGTCTGCGAATTCTGCGATCCATGATGAAAAGTAGCGTATATTTTTTTCAAATTTCCTAACGATTGGCACTGGAAACGATCGTTATGAAATTGTAGGCGTGAAAATGTAACAGACAGACGGAGTTATTGTATGGGTCATATTAGATTAGCTAGCGAAACCCCACAGAAGAGATGGGTATATATATCTAAAGTCTAAACACGACAAAGCAAAAATTTAAAAGATTTGATGATTTGTTGGCGGTGAATGACCTTTGGTAGTTTTGTTACTTGAAGTATGAGTTGAGAAATCCGTTTTTTATCGTGTTTAGATATCGATTCTCATCAAATCAAGAGTTCAGTGTGGTGCCGGACATAAAGAATAGCACCATCTTATTTCTTCCCTTGGGTGTCGTAAAAGGCGACTATGGGACTTACATGAATATGGCACATAAATGGCACTTTTGACGTTCAAAAGTGCCATTTATGTGCATATTTGCAATAAATAATTTGACTTTGACTTTGACTTACTAGAGAATGGGCAGCAGCGTTCTCTATGCATTTTAACACCATACTGCGATCGCCAAGAAATAAAATGAAAGATGTTACATGAATGTGCCAGTAATCTTACGTATGTACGGCAGTGATTGCTGACAGCGATGGCACGTTATTTTATATTCTGGTATTTAAGACGGAGATATATGCCAGTGACCTTGAGTGGTTAGCTTGCGTGTTCTATACTGAGCTCACGCAACGCGTCGTACGTTCAGCCAGTAATAGGATTCGCCCATCAAGGAGCGCTGTCCCCAATTTGACGCATTATTAATTTATTATACACAAAACAAAAGGTATTTTATTTAATAAAACGCGTATACTAAAAGATCAATAATTAAATTATCTTTAAATTGGTGAAGGTTTCAGAAAAATACGCTTGGTAGATTTTGCGCCATTCTCAGTTTTTTATCCGGGTTAGGCATAACTTTACAAATTAATTTAACTATGTAATATAAACATAATCTAAAATATTCACATAATATTATTGTTATTGAGAAAATGCTCTAATTTAACATATTTTTTTTTTCAAATCATTAACACTACTCGTTTAGACGTGATGTTCAGTATGAAATCATTAAAAGTACAGTGTTATCGTCGCCTTAAGACAGACACAATTATACTGCTCTTCATCAGATGATGGTTATTCATTAAAAAAACTCCATTTACAACACAAAAGAAAATACAGTTTCAGTGAAAACTTTTTAGCTTTTCTTTCTTTACCATCTCCTGGTTCAATTTTTATTTCTTATTTACTCAGATTCTCTCTGAATTCTGCCGAATATTTTTTTTAAACATGATTTTCGATGTGAAAACCAGCACTGGAGCTGTCTTGCTCAAGGTCGCAGCATTATGCTGAACGATGGCCGTTTTGTGTGGATGTGACGCATATTTTCCCCCAACTGGTTCTTTTGTGTTTGTGTTCTTTCGTTGCGTCATATTTACTGCAAATAAACGTATTTTCTTTCAGTTTTGTCTTTCCATTTGCTAATTGGAAGGGTGCTCTTAAACTCACAAGTTATTTTTTAAATTCATGTAAAAAAAACAATGAAACTTTTGTGCCTTTCATGCATTTCGAAATACCATCGTAACCTCACAATGGACACTTAGCTTACACTAAAGTAAGTACCTAGCGTACATTGTACGTATATGTACATAAACGATGCTTACATACACACGGACTATTTATAGGCAAGGCGTGGCAAAGAACTGAGGTGCATACCTTTGGTGTAAAACAAATGTTTGCAGAGCGGACTGTTGCTGGTAAATATTAGGATGGCCTCGTGTTTACAAGCAAGTACTTACAGATAGCTAAAGAGGGCTTGGTTTAAGGGAGGAGGGGAAAGGGGTTGGTCGTGGCACACAGTGAAATTTCTGGCTTCTATTTCATATGGCATCGAATTTAACTTTGTATGATATTTCCGATTTTCCCCCTTATTACAAAACAAGGTTTATCTTCAGACCCAGGTTTAAAACATGGAGCCATTATTGAATTTCGAACTTTATTCCGACTATGGTAAAGTTCCTAAACACAAAACTGACAACTTAATACCGAACTACGTTTTCAGTTTCGTAATAAAGAACGGTATTTCAATCACTGTTACGTTCTTATTACAAAAACTGGCTCCATGGTTTAACCCATGTCAAAATATAAAATCTTGTTTTGTAATAGGGCGAAAAGAGATTATCTCTCGCAAACAAACAATTTTAATCTTTATAATAGGTACTTATGAAGTTTAGATTTAAAAGTTTAGACTCCTAGGCCATGTCTATTTTGAACAGTATGTAGACCTACAGAGTAGTACAGACGGCTACATATCAAGCTACACATTTCCAGTATAAGCTGATGTCGCATTGTGTAGGATTTCCGTACAATCAGAAGTCAGCGTATACTGAAAATGTATAGCTTGATGTGTAGCCGTGTGTACCATTCGCTTATTTTCAGTTATCACATCTGCTGTTTATGTAGTCTTTGGTCCTATGATAATAATATTAGTGCATTCGCGGTGCGGCATATATTTAGATATCGCTATTTCGAGTCGGTGTTGTTACTTGCACAGTCATGAATATTTTACGTACATAATAATAAATTACAGGGAGTATTTATAGTAATACATTATTATTTTCCTTGACTAACTTTAGGCTTTTATCCTTTCTATTTATGTCACTTAGTCGACTTAAGTCTATTTAGGACATAAACCGGGCGTGCCAAGACGTTTGTGACAAGATATGATAAATTATGTCTTGTCAATTTGTACTAGCATATTATGACAAAACGGTTTTATCGCTCAAACTATGATAAAATGTGTGACTCAAGTCATGTCACAGTAGGCCGTGCTCGCCCCGCTGCATGTCGTTTGCCTCATTAAAGTCCTGGAGGGTGCAGGTAGTTGTGCTTGACGGGCTGAAGACAGTGAGACAGAGCTGTCCAGGGGGCCGAAGCCATCATTGTTCCAGTGTAAGAGAGAGATGGAGCTGCAGGACGAATATCTCTATCCCTTTTTGACACCGGAACCACGACGGCTCTAACACGGTCATAGAACGGGTCGCTAGGCGTTTTAGTCAAACAAAATGATTTATTGATACGAGAAGCAGAAGAAGAATGTACTTGGGGAGAAATATACTTCATTGTCGTTTCTGCTGGATTCCTCATGCCTTACTGATTTTCTTTTCTTAAATGCTCACAGTATCTTTTAAAATAACTTAGTATTTATTGTTTCAATCAAACTCAAAACATTTATTTCAATTAAAACTATTACAGGCACTTTTGAATTGTTAGAGTCAGTCAGTTAGTCGGAAAGTTGAAGCTATTTGTTGCCCATTCCGAAACGTAGATCTCTATGGATTACTTATATAAAAAAAAAACAAGATCACAATTATGCCCTGGCAGTTAAGAGAAGACCAGTCTTACTGACGGCGCCCGTTCACGAACATGACGCGTGGATCAGCACCATCCAACTCAACCATTTTGTAGGGAACCGAATGATCCAACACACGCGCCACCATCAGCGAGACATTTAAGTGAGCATGACATACTCGCAACTGCCACGCTTTTTTAAGTCAACATACATCATAATAAACGGCTCCATGGTTCTCACATTTACATAATTGAAAAAAATGTTTCACAATTCCAATGGGTTTGGGATAATAATTATATCAATGGGTTTAGGCAACGCTGTTTATTTGAACCTCCGCCGAGTCACGGTGAAGGTTCTCGCTGTTTTAAAACAACCTTGACTGGGTAATTAAGCACATTACCTCAAGTAATTTTAAACAAACTCACCATGAGACGGCCATATCTTCCTGTACTTTTCCTTCTTCAAGTACAAGTAATGTCAGTGCCCTCACCTTGACAACGACCTACAAATCTTTTCCGGGGTCAAAAACTTTATAATAATTATAATGAGAAAGTAATTAAATTACAAGGTACCTATGCTTCTTTCCCTATAATTATGTACTGATATTTTAAGGCTCCCGCAGACAGGGCGACGTGACAGCGCGACGCGATTCTAGTAGAACAATTTCCATGAAGTTTTCATAGCAATGGTTCTACTACAGTCGCGTCGCGCTGTCACGCCGCTCCTGTCCACGGGAGCCTTTATAGAACTATACAGCTACAGTAGCTACCCGTACCAGTAGTAATATGAAAGCTTGCGTCACAAGTGTTTGTATCGCGAAATAAAGAAAGAAAGAAATACATTGTATTTGGGACACGCACAGGAAATACAAACAGTAAAAAAACCAGCCAAAGTGCGAGTCGAACTCGCACACGAAGGGCTACGTACCGTAATTGAGCAAAAACCGTAGAGAATAAACACGTTTCTTGTATGGGTCCACCCCCTTTAATTATTAACTTTATTTATTTTTTATAATTTTTGTTATAGCAGCAATAGATATACACAATCTGTGAAAATTTAAAATGTCTAACTATTACGTTTCATGAGATACAGCCCGCTGTATCTCATGAATCTTAATAGTTATACATTTTAAATTTTCACAGATTAGAAGACCATAGATAAAAGAAAGAAGTGTTTTATATTTCTATGCCGCTGGCAGATATAGACGGACGGACAGCGGAGGCTTAGTAATAGGGTTCCATTTGATACCCTTTGGGTATGGAACCCTAAAAAGGAACATTTTAAACAAAAAATAGGCATTTTCTTTTTAACAATATTTTTAATAGCATGAGCTTGTGTTCTTATGTTATATACATCTTGTTTCCATCTTTTTCAAAGTTCACTTTTTAGGCAGACAAGTTCTTAGATATTTTTAATTTACTTTTTTTAATATTGTTTTTTTCTAAAAAAAAAAAAAAAATCTAAGAAAGAAGTTTTATAAATTTCTATGGTGGAGACTAATGGAGAGGGAGGGGAAGGTCAAAGAAAAGATGAATGGATTGTGTGAGGAAATTATATAAAAAGGGGAGTGAATGATATCGTGACGATTGACAGGGGACAGTGGAAAGAGAAAAACTGTTGCGCCGACCCCGAGTAACATGGGAGTAGGACGTTATGGTTATACCTTGTAATTTTTAATACATTCCTATCTCATTGGTAGATATGATACACTACTGAAGTATCGTGAGACCTAATCCCTGGAATCAACAGCTCCCAATATTTGGTAATACAGGTAGCTGATAAGATAGCGATGTGACGTTACCTACTGTGTAGTTATTTATACACCACGCGTTTGATCAGTGGATTAAGTTGTAGTAAGTGTCACACAGTCATACTCATGTGTGATAAAAATATTACATAGCTAGGTAATTAGTTGAAAAAATATTTATTTTTTATAAGAGTTTCTCAAAGCATTCGTTACTATCTTCCATCATTTTGGCAAATTTTCAGGAGTAAGTACCGTACGTAAGTAAGTAAGTAAGTGTACTTTAGTGATTAATTAAATTTTCAGTACTCCTGAAAATTTAATTAATAAAGATTATATCATATTTTTAGTTTCGTTGTTGTCGTAAATTTTTCTTATAAAAAATAATGCTGTGCCCTGCAACCCGTTAGGATGTAGGTACCAGACAACAATTTTGGTGGCGAGGCTGACCACCAAAACTTCGCCAGGTATCTTTAATTACTTTCTTTCCAAACATGATTCTATTTTCCTAAATTCTCATAAACAACTGTTGTTTCCAGCAAAAAACATTAAGTAGTCAAGGTCTCATGCGCGTACGACGTAGTAACCATTTATCTAAGTAAACATCTAATAAATGCTCTATTATAATTATCATAACAGCGCGGTAATTCGTTACACAATATCAGTATCAGCATTCTAGTAATGGGTTTATTTTTGTCAATTCAACAAAACTTATTGCGTTATTTACGTTGTTGAGCAGACAATTTTTTCTAACATATTAAATAAGCAATATATTTCAAAATCATTCACGTCGTGATTGATAGTATGTTTCGCAATTAGCAAATTTTTGGTCATTAATCAACTTTTAATGGAAATGTAAAGACGGTTAGGAAACTAAGAGATTTTTTTTTTAACTGGGGTTCAGGATAAGTGCCTATGCCATTTTGAATAGTCATTTATCTCTCTATTTAGCTGATGGGATTAAACTATCAGTTCAACGAGAGAAGGAAGTATTGGCCTACAAACACGAGAAATATAATTACAACAGTAAGTGTGTACCTACTTATGTATTTTTCAGTAAGTTAATTTCTATTATTAGTGTTGTTGATTAGTATTAATGGGTAGAAGAAAAGTGATCAAAAAGGTCGAACCATTTCACATTTCCCTGAAATGGCTCGCATTTCTGACCTCTTTGATCACTTAAGCGGCTGATCTAATTCAGACGGGCACACAGATGGACCTTATGCTGAGTTAGGAGTGTTAGGACATAGGAACTTTTTATCCCGACAGTACGTTCCCGTGGAATAAAGGCTTCTACAGAACGGCGCGACTCGCGACGCGACACAAAGGCACCGCTCGTCGCGCGACACGCGGGGCCTTTGTGTCGCGCCGGTCTGTAGAAGCCTTAATTTCCGCTTTTCCACGCGGGCGAAGCGGCGGGCAAAACCTAGTTTCTTAAATATAGTTTAGACCGGGAGCCCGGTAGTCCAAATTTAGAAATTTTGCTCTGTATATTCTAGGAGGTAATACTAATACCAACTACGTATTAACGATTGGTATTAAACATACCTACACATGTGGGGAATCTCGGCCACATGGCGCGCTGCCGCGCTGGAACCACAATGTGAGCCGCAAATAAACTTCGCTCGTATTCTATCATAAATAGTTTATTTATAAACCTTTATGTAATACGATGTTATTGCATCCTCGCTTGCAAAACAAGTCGGAAAATCTCAAGGTTTCGTTGGAAAGGATCTACAGGTGTTTAGTTACTGATAAAATCTACGTAGGTATCTACTTACTGTGCCTACTGCGTACATATCATTTACTATTTGTATGCCATCTCATCGGCGAACCACGTCTGTTCTCAAAACATATACTTACATACCTAACCTACTTATTCTGATATTGTAAAGCTATTGATTTTCCTGTATGAATTGAATACTGAGTCTGATAGTAAGATTTCCGAATTAACAGACTGGCCCAATCAATACAAATGTACTCTGTGGGCCCAATTGCTACCCGTTACTGAATGTACAATAATAATAGACCAAAGAGATTTAAGATAGACACTATAGAAAGGCCATCAGAAGTAATGTCATAGAAAATTTGTGATCCCATGTCTCAGTGACGCCATGTAGCGTAATATAGCAAAATTCAATAAAAAGCTAAGTTTAACACGTTACACTTTAATACCGTATTGCACAATTAGACATTATACTTCGAAAATAATTTTCTTTTGCTGGACATGAATGCGAATTGCGACTTGACATGCAGGCGTACCACACTAGACTGAGTGACTTTTGCCCACTAGGACAAATGTATCGGATTACGATTTGTTCGCTATGTCCCATGTCTTTGTAATAGATGAAACTGAAGAACAACTAACTGAACATGGAACCTGCTAGATACTGGTAAGGAGGGCCGCGGTGTTCGACTCGCATTGTAAAGAACGATCACCCATCCAAGCATCACCTGCACCAAGTTATTTTCCTCGTTTATACTACACGTGTATTCTCCATTACCTGCAGGTGTCACTATGGGTCCTGACGGTGTACCTCTTGCTGCACGTGCCGCTCATAGAGATGAGGGTCGACGACTTGGAGCAGCAGGCGCTTGCGCAGGCCAGAGAGGTATGCGCTTTATGTAACGGTAGTAGATGATGGATGGATTGTGTGAGAAATAATCATGTGTATTCCCGTTGGTGCAACCGTTGTCGCCCCCAGTCTTAACATCATCTAACTATACCATAATGTTCCCGCCGCGCGCTGCTAGGATTATTTATTTATTTATTTAACACTTTAAGCACACAAAATGTACAGAGGCGGACTTAATGCCATAGGCATTTTCTACCAGTCAACCTTTGGGTGATGCAGAGACAAGCAGTAGGATTCAAGCCTTTTCTCTAGTAGTAGGGTTAAAAATTGTTTTATTCTGGGGGCACGGTACTGTTCCCGGCAAGATGAGCCAAAAACAAAAAGCAGGGGAGATAGAAGTCTGTAACTTACACCCTCCAACCCCCGAAAGGAGGGGTACAGCTCTGTTCTCTCCTCTCCCAAAGTCCTAGAGAGTTGAAATTAGGTATGCTGACTGGTATTTGCACACAAACAAAAAACTTTTACCCTCCGCCCCCGTTATAGGGAGTCTGTACTTTTTAGGGACCCAAAAAAAATATAGAGCACCCTAAAAAAAGAAATGAAATCTCCGTAAAACGCCGCATTTTTACGGTTAAAAAGTTATTCTACTACGGCTAAGCCATGCATTTTGACCAAGATTTACGGTTTGTTGAGTTGCGCCTTGTAGAATTAGGGGCTATTAGCTCTATATTCGATTTCTTACTTTTTAAATAACAGTGAAAGCGTTATGTGAGTCTTGGCAACCTACTTTAGATGAAATGTTTGTGGTGATCACACACACACGGAATCCACTGAAACGTCAACAAGAAAGGCGGTTGCGAAAATCATAATTTAGTCATTTCAGCATTAGAACTAAATACTGTGATTTGGGATTTAGTTTTTCTTGTTTCTTATCAGAATAAGCCAGTGGCTGGTGGGTGGGTGGACAGACTTTGAAGTAGGTATCGGCACTTTTATGGAGGCTTGTGAATGTAGAGGCTATTTTTAGTATCGCCACTCATGGAGGCTATTTTAAGACGGAGATCCAGTGACCTTGAGTGGTTAGCTTGCGTGTCTGTACTGAGCTCACGCAACGCGTCGTACGTTCAGCCAGTAATAGGACTCGCCCATCAAGGAGCGTGTCCCCAATTTGACGCATTATTAATTTATTATACACAAATCAAAAGGTATTTTAATAAAACGCGTATACTAAAAGATCAATAATTATATTATCTTTAAATTGGTGAAGGTTTCAGAAAAATACACTTGGTAGATTTTGCGCCATTCTCAGTTTTTTGTCCGCGTTAGACATAACTTTACAAATTAATTTCACTATTTAATATAAACATATTCTAAAATATTCACATATTAAGTTATTGAGAAAATGCTCTAATTAACATATATTTTTTTCAAATCATTAACACTACTCGTTTAGATGTGATCTTCAGTATAAAATCATTAAAAGTCGGTTATCGTCGCCTTAATGCATGCAGCTTAGCGTTCTGTTGAAACGCTGGCTGGTCCTACTGACTGAATGAACTGAAACGAATTTTTTTACGAACGTAAATTACGTGCTCAATAAGGGAGCTGTAAAACTATAAAAATATATTTATAGCCAAGCAACGTGTTATTTAAATTAACACAGATACGTGAATACTGTAATATATGTACTTATTAACATAACTGGTTAACTTACATACCAAAAGTCAATATTATGATTTTTTGCTGTTGTGCCAGTTTAATACTTCACGCTTATTTATTTACAACATTTGTGGTATTTACGTCTACTTCAGGTCACGTATTCGATTATAGCCTGAATTTTCAGTACAAGCCCGAAGATTAAAGTAAATGGCGTGCTTTAAAATAGAACTTCTAACTTCTTGCCCAATTCCGTCTCCTAGGTCCACTTTACAATCTTTGCCTTTCCTTCCAGCAACCGCCAGCGTCAACCGAAAAGCCAGAACCCATCAACCAGCACCTGAACATGGGCAAGTGCTTCCACATGCCGCGCTCCAAGTGCCCAGCTGAAGCCAACTGCACCAGGGTCGGCAGCATGTCTGTGTTCTGCTGTGACCTGGACAGCGCCAGGCTGAAGGAAGCATTGGCTTCTGCGAGTGAGTACACATACATACTAATATCCTTACGTATCCACCGCCGCGTCTGTGTCTGCATGTCTGAAGTCTGAACACGATAAACTCGAAAGACTGCCGAACGGATTTTGGCGAAGCCGTGGACAAAAGCTAGTGTATTATAAATGCGGAAGTAACTGTCTGTCTGTTCCAACATATAGATAATTTCCGACCTCCACGTGGGTGAAGCCGCGGCAGAAAGTTAGTTACTTATTAACACATACACTGCTGCTGTCATACTTAACACATGAACTGGCGGGCCATCATTGTCAAACTTCAACTAACGTCACGCACATGTGTCTGACGAGGTTAAAAATCTTATAACTTCTTTGCAAACGGGAAACCTAAACCATATCTTTACAAAACATGGTGCAGCTGTACTCTGGGACGAAATGAGTTAACTGATACACATAAACGCGTTTATGTAAGTTTAGATACGACTTGGGTTAACCTAGGTGAACGTGACTTGACGACATATACATGAACAACTAAAAATTCATAGAACTAGATTATACAAGGTTTTATTGTTTTATTTAAAGTTGAACAAATGAATCATCAGTCCAGGAAAAAATATACTGTAGTGCACAATTAATAAGAAATAGCAAAATAGAAAATATTATATATATAATATATAGATATACGCGTCACAGCTATATCATATAGGCTCACAGCTGTCAGTAGTTGTTAGGCCTAACATCTACATCTCCACCCAACTGATAAATAAGTCAACGACATTTTATAAACTTCCTAAATTGCGAAAACGTATCTAATATTAATATAAATTTGTAATTTGGTTATGTATAAATGGTAGTGATGGTGGTGGTTTGTAATAAATGGTATGTGATTTGGATGTGTGAGTGTAGTGCTATGGTCTATTTCTATTAATTTAAGTTTGCAATGGGTGTAATTTACATGAAATTAATGAATTTATTTATTTATTATTTATAGATATTCGTCACTACTAAAAGCATCTCTTATTTATTTTTCTCATAGAGGGGGATGAAAAGCAGAGTGTGCCACACGGTTCCAAAATTATTTAACCTCGAGCGACGTACTTTGAATCCATCGCTTCGCTCTGGATTCAAACAATCGCTCTCGCCCTAAATACATTATTTTGGTCCCTTATGTGACACAATCTACTATTCCCGTTTCATATTTAAATTGATTCTAGTTATTTCTGTAAGTATATTGATTGCGGTCACTTAAATAAAATTGTAATAGTTCCAAAGCATTTCCCCTTACACCGTAAGCGTTTAGTTTTTCAATTAGTGTCATATGATCAACATTCTACATAGTCAAACGCTTTTGTCATGACAGTAAACAGGGCACATATTGGCGTTTTACTGCATTATAGTAATTTCAGGATTATTAAGATGATATATTGCCGTATCCAACTTGACAGATTACCCTATTGATAATTTCTCCATGAGTTTCGCTTCATACAGGCGTTCCCTATTCAAACAGTGCGAAGATTGCAGGTCTGTGTATCTCAAATTGGTTTGTTTTGTCGTGTTCTGAATTTGGGTCTCTGGACACACTTTCGATTTTTTACACTTTTAATTTTTTCTCTTTTGCCTTTAATATTCATAATTATATTAAATGTCATGCATACCTGTTATTTACATGGTTACTGAAGTGCCAATTTTATCTGTTATTTAATATTGAATTGTAAGTGACTATGCTGTTGGTGTGCTTACTAAAAATAAATAAATAAATATTGATTCTTCTATTCTTACGGAATCCCATTTGTTCGTCACATATTATGATATATTAAATTTGGTCTATTATGAGTTTAGTATTTCATAAATAACCTTTTCTATCATCTTCGAGAAAACTGGTATCAAGGCAATGGGTCTGTAATTTTGCATTTGTTCTTTACAATCCTTTTTATGGAGTGTCTTTATGATGGTGGTTTTGAGGACTTTGGGAAAAAACCCTTGAAATAACACACATAACATAAGATCACGCCTGTGATCCCCGAAGGGTTCGACAGAGTATACCCATGGGTACCTATTATAGTACACCCAGATCCACCCTTGAAATACTTACTTATTATTAAATAGTTCCGGTGGCCATCTGTGGTCTTCATCATCGTTTGAAATACGTAGGTAATACCTACCGACCTATTAGTGATTGAATAATTATGTTTATAAATTAAAACACGTAAGCCGATTCACGTTCGGATTATTTAATTTTATTCTCCGCCAAACGTACCAAAATAGGTATAAACTTTGCACGTTCATTAGATGCTTTGTCTCGGTTTAATTTCTTTACTCATTTGTGCTAAAAACTTCGATCAATAATGTGCTATTGCTTGATCGAAGGCTAGAAAGGTGATTTCAGGTGTCGTATGGTGTGTGAGTTATGTCGTATGTGTGTGGTAAATACCTATGTTGTAGCATTTCACAGGAAGCTTACAGAAAAGTCGGCACGGTTGGCGCAGTGGCGCTGAGTGTCGCGGGTTCGATTCCCGCACGGAACAAATATTTGTATGACCTTAGTTGTTCCGGGTCTGGCTGTGTGTGTATGTAAGTTTAAATGTTTGTAAACGCACACACAATACAGGAGAAATTCCTAGTGCAACGTTTAAAAAAAAAAGAAAAGGGTAGAAAATAATATTAAAATTGTTATATATATATTTATATATTGCCTGATGCTTGTATTGGTATTATTAACTAAGTGTATTAATAGCTACTTCACAAACAACTAGGTATTAATTACTGTTTAATTGACAACGCTATTAATTCAATAAGCCTGAATAAACCATTAGAGTTGAGTGGCTACTAGTCATTCAAATACAATAATGCAGTTTATTAGTTTGTCCATTACCTTAGTAAATAAACTGAACCACGTGTGCCTGTTTCATTATAAATTTATAAATAATTTAATATCCATTTATTTTTTACATATTATATTATTCAGGTGGTTTATTTTTATTCTTTGATGTTTTTTTTTGCTAACTTTTATTATTTTATATACAGTGATATTTAATTATTATTTTATACACAATGACATGAGTATTTACTTGTAAAGTATTATATTATTTTAATAATTGTGAATGTGAAGACTATGTGGGATTTTTTCCTTTTCTTTGGTCTCAGTTAGTGTTAATCATGGTCTGGCAGTTTGAGTCATATATGCGGCCTACCCAAATGTCCTTTCTTTGGTATTGATCGTCGCATCGTTAAGCTCCTTAAGTTCTGAGTAGCGCTGCACGATTACTGACAAATGCGTGCACTGACTGGTCAGGTCCACTCAATCTGTGTGGTTCTTTCCTCAAAAGACCATTTCAGACACCAATCTGCATGTCCTTTACATGATCTGACCAAGATATGTCTGGACTTTAAAAGAGACTGTGACCTCTGAGTTTGTTTCGGCCTTTCTTCTCAGAGTAGTCAGATAGGAACCACCGACCTCCTCTAGTTTTTAAAATATGATTGACGTGTAAAAGTGTATATATAAACCTATTTACAGAAATAAAAATAATTTATCATCATTTAACATTTAGATGTTTTTAGTGTCATGTGTACACATCTAAGGGTCTCGTGGCTAAATGGCTGATGATACCTAAGAAAGTGACGATCGATAATGGAACTATTGAAATACAGATTGAAGGGTTTGTTATGAGTAGGTGTAGGAATAATATTAGGAGTTTAAATATGAAATTGCCGCTTTGTACTGAGAAAATGAAACAATTTTTTTTCTAGGGTAAAATATATCTGTTTATTCAAAGTATTTACATCCTCATTTCTGCCATCTCATGGGATTATGCCTTTGCGGTAGAACTCTGGGGACTTCGACTCAACAAACTGTGTGAAGGCATTTTGTATTGCGTACTAGGAAGATTTTTTTTTACCATGTAAAAAATTATCTAAATCGCGGAAAATATGGTTTTCGGTTGGTGCCTAGGTCCGGCGAGTACGAAGGATGACGGATGGTTTCCAACTGTAGGTTCTGTAGTGTTAAAACGGTTTTTCCAGCAGTGTGAAGTCTTGCGTTATCATGGAGTCATAGTGGTGAAGATTGGTTAAAGAGTCGGGGCTGTCTCGCTGCGAGTTTCGCCATCATTGTTCGAAGAGATAGTGTGATTCGGGATAGCGTTCATTCGGGATAAAGTGATTCGGGATTTCGAGTCTAACGTATAATAGTCGTTCTGTAGATATCTGCTGTATTGCTTGACCGGATCTGAGGAAGCTGAAGTGACCAACAAACAGTTACCATCACTTTTCTATGGGTACGCTTCGCTTTAGGCCAATATTGCGGCGTTTGACCTGGGGCTCAAGTCTGCTATTTTTATAAATTCAGTCATTCCAACCCGATCCCATTGTCATGCCATTGTTATTTTGCTAAAAGTTCATAATCTGCTAAATTCATAATGGTCGATCATTGGTCGGTCAATCTTCTCGTAACAGAATTGTGTTATTATATTGGCATTGTCGTATTGCCATTATTATAAAACCCATTAGTAGAAATGTCATTCATTTGTCATTATGTACGAGATTACCAAGAAATGCAATTTCTTTCAATGTAGTGTCAGTGGCCGACCATTGGAAAGTCATAATGACGCCATTATAATAGTAGATTACCAAACTTGTCAAAATCAACAATTATGAAATCAATGATCGACCATCCTGACACTATTGTAATAGCAGACTTGAGGCCCTGTAGGCTTACTCGCGACACTCGATCCCAATCGGAATTGGAAATTGGGATCGAGATCTTGTCATTTGGCACTCTTGAACGCTACACTAGCTCACGATTGGAATCGTATGAGGTGGATTTTTTTGGAACTAAATAATAATAATAATATAATAATAATTTTATTCATAAGTTCACATAAAAATTACCAAGAAGTTACATCTTTACCAAGTTACATATTAATTAGTAAGAACATGTTAAATTATGTCTAAAATAAATCAAGTGTATAACTTATAAAGATTAATTAAGTTAAGGGTCTAATTGAACACAATAGCGAACTGCCTGATGTAGGTTTATTCAAACCTGTGTTTCAGGCCATCACTTAACAACGCTGTGTGCTTTAGTGGTAGTTACTGTACATAGAGCTAGCATTGATACATAGTAATTATAGTTTTAAATAAATATTGATTTAACACTAATAAGCTTATTGCATTACATCTAGCAAGTTTTCAGTGTCTGAGTAATTAAGTGTCGCTAAATATTCACACAACAATTCACTACATTTTTTACGACTTACACTATATATACTTAGAGACTTATTGATTTTATTATATAAGAACGGTCCTAAAAATACATAAAATTTATTTATAAAAGTAAGTCTAGTTTGAGGCTTTATGCAAACCAAGTCTTTTCTTCTCTTATCTATAGATATTGGGATATAAGGAAGTTTGCTGTGCTGGTGTAGTACTATATTCAATATAAATAGTTGACGCACGGTTAAAACCTTACATGCCGTGTAAAGCTTATGTGTGGGAAATCTGAATGGGCGAAAGGTGGCTACCTTAAGGATAGCTCTCTGCGCACGTTCTAATGGCAGTAGGATTGATTTAGCAGCCCCACCCCATGATGTTATACAATAAGTGAGGATGGATTGGCACAAAGCTAAATAAACCTGTTTAACTAATTTGTAGTCTGATATGTATCGTAAATTCTTAAAAATGTATATTAATTTACGCATTCGTGTGCATAATAAATCGATGTGTTTACGGAAATTCAGATTTGTGTCAATCGTTACACCTAAATATTTCATATGATCGGTTTTTGCTAAAGTAGGACAACTACATGCATTGTCAGCATAAGTGCTGCACTTATGCGCATACATGTTTATGTTAGTAGTTGGCAGGTTAGTATTTCTAATAGTAAATAAAATGTGTTTGGTTTTATCTGCATTTAAAGTTAAGAGATTTACATGTAGCCAATTAGACACTATATTAAAACCATTCTGGGCTTGTTTGTACACCTCATCTCGAGATTTGTCTGAAAACAATAGAGCTGTGTCATCTGCATATGACAATATGACACCATTTTGGAGTGACAAGCTGCACAGATCATTTATATATACTAGGAATAAGGTAGGACCCAAAATACTACCTTGTGGTATTCCGTAATTACTATTTCGAAGCTCAGAACTGACGTACTGACCAATTTTGACACATTGTTCGCGGTCAGTAAGATAATCCGAAAGTAGTGAGAGCGTTGTTCCTCTTATTCCGAGTGTTTCAAGCTTGCGCAATAGTAAAGGACAAGAAATTGTGTCAAAGGCCTTGGCGAGGTCTAGGAAAATCCCAATGGTGTGCATGCCCTTATCCAAATTAGTCGTTATATAATCTGTCATTTGATGTACTGCTTGGTTAGTTGATTTTTTAGGCCTAAAGCCAAATTGGCTATCTGAAAGTAAATTGTTATCTTCTAGGTATTTAATTAATCTAATATTAATGATTTTCTCTAGGATCTTGGAGAGCCCTGTTAAAACTGAAATGGGTCTGTAGTTGTTAACACATTTTTTGTCACCAGATTTATATACAGGAGTAACCACTGCCTTTTTAAGAGCCTTGGGGAATATACCATTAGTTAAACATAACTGTAAAATATGAGTTAGCGGCGGAGCAAGTAGGTATTTGAAATGTTTAAGTATTTTGTTTGAAATATCATCCCACCCAACAGCACAAACGTCCTTTAATCCAGAAATAATTGTTAGTACCTCATCGACATCCGTATCTAGTAAGACAAACGATTTGAGATTAGGGAATGTTTTAGGTTGGATTTGAGGGAAAAAATTTCTAGATTTTAAGGTCTTTTCTGCCAAGGTTTTGCCTACGTTAGAAAAATAGAAATTAATTTTATTTGCTGATTCGATTGGGTTGTTCTCTATTGTCAATAAGTCAAGTGGAGGTTCAGGGTTTTTTGTTCTAAATGTATTTGATTTTATAAATTTCCAAATAAGTTTACTACTTTTGCCTGCTTTCTGCAGTTCATTTCTATCGTATTCATTTTTTATTTTTTTCAGAAGGGTGTTGCAGAAGTTTCTGTATCTTTTATACGTAATGGAAAGTATTTCATTTCCAGGCTCAAGTTTGGATTTTATGTGAAGTTTGTCTCTATGCCTAATACATCGAACAAGTCCGGGTGTAATCCAAGGTTTAATGCACTTATACTTCCTTGGCGTTATTTTAGCAACTGTATGTTTTATTATTGCACAGTGAAGTGAATTTATAAAATAATTAATAGAAGTATTTGCATCGGTAGAATTATACACAGGGTCAAAATTAATATTACGTATGTCTTTTTCGAGGTGTGTCATGTTGACTTTAGTATAGCTTCGTAAACATTTTTTTCTGGGTAAAGAAACTTGTAATGCTAGTAAAACTGCTTGGTGATCAGTAAGCGAAGAGTTAGTAACAAATGTTTTGGTTGGGTTATTTGTTTTTATAATGAAATGGTCTAAGCACGAACCGCTTTGATGTGTGGGGTGGTAATGAGCTGGCAAGAGTCCGTGGAATGTGCATATATTAAGATAGTTATGTGCAAGTATATCCATTTTCCCGGAAGCAATGTTGATATTGATATCACCCATTAATATTATGTTTTTAAAATTTGTAAGGCTTTGTAACTGTACGTTTAGTGAATCTAAGAAACTAGCGACATTTTGAGAGGGAGGTCTGTATATAGCCATAACTACCGTATCTGAATTAATTTTAATGAGTAAGCAATTACTATTTTGTAGCAATGGTTCTTCTACAGCTGCACTTAAATTATTGTTAACAAAAACAACTAGACCATCATTCTGGTTGATGTTTCTGTAGGTTCTATGCGAAATATATCCGTCTAATGATGGTATAACAGCTGTTTGGTTTGACAACCAACATTCTGTTAGGACAATAATGTCGCAATTTATACCCAGGTTCTGTAGCAATATTTCAAAACCATTTATATTTCGATTTATGCTACGAATATTTTGTGACAGTAGGGTCAGCGGTTTCTCTTCCAAGGGAAAGAAATGTTTACACTCATCAACATTACAAATTATAGCATCAGACACAGAAAATTGATCTAGGTCACTAAGTAATTGATCAGTCATGCTAAATAAACAACTAACAAATATAAATAAACAAAAACTACTACTAGTGTGCTTAAAAGATAGGTTAATAGGTAGCGCTCTTAGGCGCCTTCATAATCTATGGAATGAATATAGTTGTCCTCGGCATATTTTCGTGCTGGACAATTTACATCACCAGTTTTATGGTCAGTTTTCCTCTTAAAACGTTTGCATGTCGCACAGTTGGGTGGAGTTGATTTTGTGCTGCATTCCTTGAAAGTGTGGCCAGTCTCTCCGCAGTGATTGCACGTCGGACTAGTTTCACGGCAGAACTTGGCCGCGTGACCGAACTGCTGGCAGTTGAAACACCGTGTAACGATCGTGAAATCTCGTACTGGGCATGACGTCCAATTTATAAATATTCGTCCTTGATTCACTAGAATCTTCCTGATGCTAGCCGGCACTTCTAGTATGTAATTGCAAGTAGGAAGGTCTTTTTTACCAGATTTATGGCTCAACTTAATTTGTTCTTCAAACGACTCACGAGTAGTATTAGTCAACTTATCTGAGAGGTTTTGCTCGTAAATGCAGTCAAAAACCTCCTTATCAGTCAGAGCTACTGGGACACCAATAACAGTGATTCTTGGGCGCCGTTTGGATGGTTCTTCAACCTTAAGGCCCGAAGAAACTAGTTTTTCTAAGCTTCTGAGCTTTTGAATGTCCTCTTTGGAGTCGGTACTAATAAGAACACCTCCATTTTTGACTTTCTTTAGGCCACGAACATGTAGTTTAAGTGCCTCGGGCGAAATAATTTTTTGAACGAGAGACTTGGTATCATCACTAGATTTGGTCTTGTCACTGGGATATATGGCCACTGAGCTTAAATTTGCTGGGCGCACAAAGTTGTCCGTTCCTTTTTTGACCATATTAGCGTACGAAAAGGGTTCTGGTGGTTTTGAAATGCCTTCAACTACCTCTTTGAACTGTAGGAGAGAGTTCGCGATGTTCTGTTGTTGCTGTAAGTGCTGAATGGTATTATGGGCTTGAATGGTTTTTTGCTTTAAGGCTTGATATAAAACAGCCATCTGTGACGCGCCATTTGAGGCCTTACGGCAAAGATTGGTGACACGAACCTTTTGTTCCGAGATCATTTTTCCCTCAGCTACTAAACTGCATACTTCAGTTAGGATGTTATCTATTGCCCCCATCCATTTCTGAATCTCCGGCGTAGAAATAACTTCAGTCGGTAGCTCATTCTCCAAGGGAGGTGGTGGATTTGGGTCTATAGGCTGGAAATCTTGAGTTGGTGTCGGCGGAGGACTTCGTCGTAATAGTTGGCTACGGCCAAACGGGCTAGATCCTGCGTTAGACATATCTAACACAGTAACACTGTTTCTCTTAAATACTACTTTAGTTCATTCTTGCACAAAGTCTGTAACCTAGTAATAATCACTCGCGACACACTTATATCACTGACGACGCAAATAATTCGAACAATATTATTTGTAATTAATTACTAGTGTCATGTCAAGCTAAGCAAGATACGTCCGCGCAGTCAAGCGATCGATCGCGAAGACCAAAATGAAATCGACTTTACTCGAACGATGCATTTTTTTGGTATTCTTGACGAGATTTTGACGTTGCCTTATCGAGTTTGAATTCGTGTTTGTGATCAAAGTTGAACGATTACAAAAAGTATGCTTTTTCGGGATCGAGTTTGTTATTGTGACTGATTTGTGAAGTTTTTATTGTGAATAATGGCGCATTTAGAACTTATTTGTGATATTTTGGATGATACTCATAAGTTAGTTATGAGACAAAGGCGGTTTTTGAGACGAAAGGCGCGTTATGCAGACAACGCGTTTGCCATGACTGACGATGAATTGACGAAAAATTACCGAGTAAATAAGATTACTTTGTTATGTAAGAACAATTTTTTTACTGTAATTAAAAACCTAATTCAAATACTAATTTTGTAAATTAATCTTTTTTTTTATTCACTACACTTAATTATTATTCTTAAAGATAGGTAAATTATATGCAAATAAAATTAGTATGGGCTAGAAAGTTTAAGCAATAATAAAAACTAGTACCTACTTAAAACCCTAAAGTAATAATAGCTTAAATTAATATAACATTATTTACTGCCTATTTTGTCTTAGGGAATCAGTAATATTATTGAGGGCATTTGCCACAGTTCATACTTAAAGTACAACTAACTTGAACTTGTGCGTAACGTAGGTACCTACACGTACTTTATTACATTCCCAACTAAACACTTGAAAACTTTTAGATATCATCGCTTTGAAACTTTTGTTTATCATAACTCTAATAATTCAGTTTTTATTCAAGGAACCTACTCGTATCCTATGATTTTTAGGTGGATGCCAAATGCGCGGGAAGTTTTTTTTAATGTAACCCAGGCAATGACAAACACAATGAGCCATTGCGACCTAAGTATTTAATGTTAAAATACATATAAATGCAAGCAAATAACACTATAATGAGTATTAATGTTAAAATAAATATCAGAACAAATTTATTTATAGATTTAACGAGTTATTCAATATTTTAAATTTGGTAATTTTCGTTTTGATTAGTATGGCCACACCAAGTCAATCAGTGTAGACGAACATGCAGTCGATTCCAATCTCAATCTCGATTTCGTTCAAGAGTGCCAATTTTCTGAAGATTGGAATTGAAACTGAATCGGATTGGAATACGATCGAGATTGGGATTGATTTCAAGAGTAAGCCTACTGGAGTCAGCCATTACGTTGTTCGCTTGCGATTATCGTAAAGTATCCACTTTTCATTACACGTCACAATTCGCCCCGAAATCCCTTCATTGCTGTACCGGTTCAACAAGGTAAGGCAAGCTTCAACACGCGCTTCTCTCTGCAGATTAGTAGAATCATGGGCTCCCATTTTTCAAGCTTTTTTATCTTACCGATTTGATGTAAACGGGTCAATATTGTGGTGCTAATGTCAAACTCTGCCGCTAATTCCTTGGTAGTTTGATACGTCGGCTTCCACCATCGCATTCAATTCATCGTTTTTTGTCTTAGTGGCTGGTCTTCCTAGGGGTTAATTTTTCAAGTCGAAGTTTCCACTACGAAAGCGATTAAACCAAAAACGCACGGTGCGTTCATTAGCCGTATCCTCTTCAAACGCAGCATTGATATTGCGAGCTGTTTCTGCTGCCTTAGTTCCACGTCAGAACTCGTATTCAAAACAATACTCAAATTTTCAATTTATAATTTTTTCTTTAAAAGCCGAATGAAAAACAATTGAAAATCAAACAATTGAATGTTCTAAACTTTTCAAACTTAGAATGTGGTAGGTAGTTATCCTGTGAAAAAAGTTTCACTCTGTAATCTCACACCATGCAGGTTTAATTTTATTCGAAGTAGCCAGGACCTGCGTTAAAACGGCAATTTCATATTTAAAACCGTTTATTAAAATCCACAGTTTATTACACGAAATCAGAAACGCATTTTTTGTTTCTAGAAAGCCAGTGTACGAGTAAATATATCTCTTTCTTTTGTATCATGTGTGACACAAATGTAAATAGTAGGAACCCAGAAATAACAGTTGGACACCTATTTTTGAAAAACATAAAAACTTTATTAAAAAAAAAATACTGTTGCTCCATTGTGGAAGTCAGTAGGCATTGGCACTGTGCCTTGTGTAGATAATCTGCAACAGACAGTGAAGACACTGTGGCTAACCTCAAGAAATGCATACCTACCAACCTACAAAAATATATTTATCTCATCATTAGACGTCATAAAAGGTCTAAGACGTTATTATTAATTATTATTAATAACGGCTGCGGTTACACAGCACCCTAATTGTGTTTCAATCACAATCTGAATGATTTTGAAGGAAGTTGCCAATACATTGCTTCTTATGTTCGAAAAATGTTCCTCATCAACGTAAATAATGCACGTTGTTGAGCAATGAACGCAATGAATGTTGTTTAATTTGTCAAAATGAACTACGCAATTAGGTACGCGGCTTTGTACTTTTCCATGTTTACCCCATTGATAGTTATGTTAATAGTTCACAAAGCAATTGTTTTAATCACACAATCATTACCGTACAATCACCATAGTTAGTTAAAAATAGAAAAATGCATTTAATTATTATGTTAATTCCGGCGTTAAGTGCATTTAGTTACCGCTCAAGCAAGTTCTACTGGTACTCCAATTAACATAACTTTTTTAGGTGAGGAGACTGCTGTTTTGTCCTGAAAGTAAAGTCCGCTTAAGAATCATCATCATTTCAGCCGAAAGACGTCCACTGCTGGACATAGGCCTCCCCCAAAAGGGGGGGTTGTCATAATCGCCACGCTTGGCAGGCTACTGCCCAGCTCTAGTCGCCTTTTTACGACACCCACGGAAAGAAAAGGGATGGCGCTGTTCTTTACGTTCGGTACCAAACGGAACGCAGAATAATGCGTCCTAAATGTACCCTCAAAAAATAGGAACCAATGGAAATTACACGAACTGGCTACGTGTTTGGGGCGATAACGCTAAATACGTAGCCGTATTCTGGGCCGAGTCTATTTAGATGGCCTTCGCCACGCAAAAGGAAGAATTGAACCTTTGTAATTTCGGATGCTGAAATTCGGCCCTCTAATGTACATTAGCGAGAGAAGTGATAGCAATTATGAAGATAATCAATTAATAATTTAACTTGGAAGAATGAATATCTACAACCGCCGATAAAATTACAGACACTAGACTTTCTATAACTTTGCCTTTAAAAGGATTTGCATTCTGAAAGATACCTACACCTAAAACTAAATAAATACTTTTACATCACGATATTTGTTATTGCAATTCATAATGAATGTTTTAGTACAACAAAAAGCGATATTTCATAATTTCATTTAGTAATAGGTACCTTTTGATTAATTAATCAAAACAGCGAAATAATTTCAATGCTCCTTATCTTTAAGTGACGGGGCATGTTAAAGGCTTCTACATAGATACCTATTGGCGCGACTTGTCGCGCGACGTGACCCCGGTAAAACAATTTTCTTGAATTTTTGTTCTACCGGTGTCGCGCCAGTATGTAGAAGCCTTTATACACGCAGGGCACATTACAGGTGGACGTGACACACTTTGTATTGTAGTCGTAAGTAGATAAGACACAGAGGTTATCGCTTGATTTTAGGCTGTCTACAATATGTACGTCCGTTCTGATAATTATAGGTCTTATTTTTCTACTGAAACTCGAAAACTTAATAACCACTAACTATTATTAAAATAAAAAGCCTTTCTAAAATAGCATGTTACATAGGTATATAAAAGAAGCCTAAAACGACACAGAATCAGTCAAGTCTGGGGGTCTAATCCGAAGTATCGGCCGAATGTTCGGCCGTTTTATAACTTCCATAGTTTCCTTTTTTCACTTTGAATCCTTAACCGTCTTAAGGCTTCTACATACCGGCGCGACTAGTCGCGCGACGCGACAGGACACAAAGGCACCGCTCATCCTGCGACACGCGGGGCCTTTGTGCCGTGTCGCGTCGCGCGACAAGTCGCGCCGGTATGTAGAAGCCTTTAAAGTCACATTTAGGACTTTGGCTTATCTGTTTGACTAAACGATAAACTGAGTATTACCATCAGCTCTTCATTAACAACAAACATGTTATATCTATAACTAAAGGTTATCAGAAGCTGCCACTACAGATAATGGTCTTGCTCCGTGCCAAGCTATACATAAATTGCATCTCATCTACTACAATAACGGTAAACTAATTGATTCTCCGTGTCAATTAAGTATGTAAAACCGCGGAATAATTGATGGTGCAGCATAGTTAGGGCCTGTACGTATTAATCAAGCAACTGCAGATGTAGTAGTACCCAGGTGCCCCGTTGGTTTCGTGGTCACAAGCGCGTCTGCTGAGCGTGGGGTCTTGGGTTCGATTCCCGAGTCGGACATAGTGCTATTGGGTTTTTCCATTTTTTTTTGCAATTTGCAGGGGAATGTCAGGTTATATGTTGATTAAAATATGATTCGCGACCGTAACAAATACGGCTGTACAAAATTATAATAAAAAATAAAATTATTTTTTTCGTATTTATGAAAACTCATCCTCTAATGGGGTTAATAAATAGGCTATAAAAGAGATCAGTGGTGGCCCAGTGGTAACGGCCCTGACTTACGAGTTGTAGGTGGCAGGTTCGAACCCAGGCAGGCGCCTTACTTTGTATAAATAATTTCATCACCACTGCTCTCAAAACGGTGAAGGAAAACATCGTGAGGAAACCGGCATGTCCTAGAACCAAAAATTCGAAGACATGTGACATCCACCAACGCGCACTGGGCCCGCGTGGCGGATTACGGCCCACTGGCTCTTGAGAGGAGGCCTGTGTCCCAGCAGTGGGAACATTATAGGCTGATTATGAAAAAAAATAAATAATAAGTTTATTGATTCCAAAATAAACTTATTATTTCGGAATCAATTTATTTTATACATAGACACGGGTTGTATACTAGTTTTACATGCTAAGACTTAATCAACAAACAATGCACACAAGTGAAAATAAAAATTGTCTGTAGTAAAAAATCCTATCTCCTAAACTAGGGATGTCCTGTATCTTAGAAGACAGTGACTCGATCAAGCTGATAATTTAATAATAATTATAATCATTAGAATCAGCAATACAACTCCAGATAAAATTGGCCTCAATGTCATGATTTCTTGGAATAGTCATTCAACAGAGTTCTATGAACTTAGAGAGTTGTATTTATAATTTTTATGATTATAATTCTTTAAATAAATATTTTATATGGGCGTGAATCATATTTAGATCAACATACAAGCTAATAATGCCTGCCTACCTACAAATTGGCAAAAAGTCAAGAATATTTGAATTTCGAGGGCTACCCGACGCTTTCGCCTCTCATAAACTGTAACATTTTCTAACCCTTCCGTCTTATATTCCAGTAACTCAGAACACGACGTACCTGCACGTGCTAAACGCATCTATCGACGAGCTGGACGTGTCGCAGGCCATTTTCCGACGGCTCGCGTCCATGGCCTTCACTGATGGGAACATCGACAAGATTGTTGGTAAGAAACATTGATCAGACCTATATCAATGGTAAGAAGGCTTTGTATTTGAGCACTTTGACCACAGGCAGACCCAAGGAAATGATGGATCATTTGTGATGAGACGAAAGATGATGGTGTGGACGAAATTCGATAATAAATTTTCATTCAAACTTAAACTCAAGCATTTATTTCAATAAAACCAATTACAGACACTTTTGAATTGTCAAAGAGTCGGTCAGTTACAAAGTTGAAGCTATATTTGCCTATTCCAAAACGCTCTATGGAGAGGAACAGGCAAGAAACTCCAAGGACACTCTTTTAAATTAAGATATTACAAAAACCTGGGCACATTATTCTTGTTGCTTATTTATGTGAGAACAACACAAAAAAAAGATTCAAAATAAAAGATTTAAAAAAAGAAGTTGACCATTTTGTAAGGAACCGAATGATCGAACGCACGCGCCACCATCAGCGAGATATTTAAGTATTTTATTTATTTATTTCTTTCTAAAACACTCAGCCTATTTTACAATTTGTTTTTAGCCACACAACGAAAACCTCACAGGGTTTATCTGTGTGCCGGCGAGCCGTTCCTTTTATGTTTAACATGTTATTTTTTAATGTTAATTACTAAGTACAATGATATATTTTATAATGATGATAATAATTTAAACATACTCTATTACATACATACTTTCATCTTGTGTAAAGAAACGCTTTGATTTGTACTTATAACTTTTCGAACTGGTTTTGTATAACGTTTGCAAGTCTTCTGGAAGTTTATTAAGAAACAAAGGTAGTAAATAATCTGCAACCCTTATCCCGTAAGTAAGTGTAAGTGACATACTCTCAACTGCCATAAATCATAGATAACAATACAAACGTTTCCATTGTACCCACATTAAAAAAAAAAAATGCTTCTAAATTATACAAAAATAAAGTTAAGTACCAATGTATTGGAAATATTAATAAAATCATCATCTGTCTAGCCTTTTCCTAACTTTGAAATTAAATTAAATGAAATCGTTTATTCTGTAAATAGGTTATTAGAATCACTTTTACACGTCATATAAAAAATAAAAATCTAGATGTAGCCGACATTTCCTATCCTAGCGAAACAAACTCAGGGGTCAAAGTCTCTTTTAAAGTCCAGACATAATCTTGGTCAGATCATGTGAGGACCATGTAGATCCGTGTCTGAAATGGTCTTTTGAGGAAAGAACCACACAAATTTGAGTGGACCTGTCCAATCAGTGCAAGCATTTGTCAGTAATCGTGCAGCTCAACTTTTGTTGGAGTCAGCTTCCAGTCTAACCAGATGCAACTGAATACCAGTATTTTACATGGAGCGACTGCCTATCTGACCTCCACAACCCAGTTACTGGGTAACACGTTATCCCTTGGTAAGACTGGTTGTCAGACTTTCGGGCTTCTGACGACACGTAACAACTGTCAAAGTTCCACGAATGACATCCGGGACCAACGGCTTAACGTGATTTCCGAGGCACGGAGGGATCATGGTAGGCATGGGAGGGTTATTACTACCTAGTAATAATAATTTATGACTCAAATTCAATAACACTAGTGTTCCGGTCAATATAATATGTTTAACCCTTATCATTTTGTTATTTTCCTGCTTAACTAAGATACGAGAACGGAAAATAACACAAAGGACACAAGTAAGTATCCAAAAACGTTTCTGATAACCCCTGGAGGGCTACCTACTCTGCTTATTCTTCCAGGCGTCTTTGTTGTGCAATTCTCAACCTTATGATGATGACACATCGAATATAATTCTTTAGCTTAGCCAGTTAGCCTACTTACTTAACCGTGAGAAACAGCCGAATCAGAGAAAATAAGCATACGATGACCTACCTATTTGCGAAAAATATCCCTTATAAAATGATCATCATCAGCCTGTAGCAGTTTACTGTTGGACATAGGCCTCTCCAATTACAAGCCATCTTCGGCAATGCTCATCCAGTTGCTACCAGCCTGCTAAAATTGCTTGAGGGTAACAAAAACTCCTCTCCTTCCAGGCCAGTTCCCAAAATATTCTTCAGTAGCGTGCCTGAACATCTCGAACAACAACTTGACGAGTGCGAAGCTGCAGCCGTCCATCCAGCGCCCCTTCGCCTACCTGTTCAACCTCAGTGTGCTGGACGCCTCCGCCAACAACCTGACGGAGTTCCCGCTGAGCCTGGTGCAGAGCAATAGGAAGATCTCAGTGGATTTGTCAGGTAAGAAGTTGGGTTGATTTATCTATTTACCAGCCGTGCGCCCGAGAGGATTTCCCATCCTAACTAATATCTGTTATATAAATGCGAAAGTGAGTTTGTTTGTTTCTTACGCTTTCACGTTTAAACGGTTGCACGGATTTGCATGAACGTAAGCAAAGTATTTATTTCAAATATAATAAACCAAATTATTATAAAAGTATAGGAAAGTAATATGAAAAAAAATATTGAGATGGATTATATTGAACAGAATCGAGACACAACAGATATGATTTTTTGCCTAAATGTGCAACAGGAGAACAATTATTGCTAAATAAGTAAATAAATAATAAAAAATCGCTTTATTATTATTTTTTATGAGAAAACGGAAAAATATTTTTACCAAGTAGGTAATTATTATTTATACAAACCAACGAATAGTATTCAATTTTTAACGAGGAAATCATGCATCTACGCGCATTTTTGTAATACCTACTCCTCATATCCCCTTTAGAGGATGAATTGTCAAAAATGTGTCCTCAGTCCTGACCTCACCTTCGTTTTAGGAGGCACTGTTATGTTAAATTGTATGCTTCTAGACGCAGTGGTTTAGGCTGTGCGTCGTCGGTCAGTGATTGAACGAATATACGATTATTAATATGTAGACAATAGAAAAGCGTACCAACTAAATACATACACAGCATTAACCCACAACCTTGGATTCCGATACCCATAAACTATCCGCGTACAAAGGCAGTTTGTTGTGTTTCAAACCTTTCGATTACCTCAAATACATACATAATTATACTAATCCTGTTATTAATCGCAAAACACACGTTTCCCAACTTAATTTGAACCTCACCCCCCAGGCAACAAGTACCTGCCCTGCAAGCACTTCCAGAGGGCCATGGAGACGAACAACTCCTCGCTGGTGACGTTTCTCAACTACAAGGACACATACTGCGCACTGGACATCAACTTCAACTGGTTTAAGGATGTCAGGATAGTCCAAATTGACCATTTGAGGATACAGAAAGAGGTAGTAGGTATTTTTACGTCTCTTCCTATTCCTATAACTGTTTGCCTTCTTAGTTTGAATTGGATTGTCCTTTTCTCTCATATTCTCATCACAGACTACATTTCAGCCAGTCAGCAAGGTCGGAACGGGGTTGTTTGCTCAGGGTGCGTCCGACTAAAGATTTAAAGAAAGTAAAGGCTAAGGCTGCGTTCGGACGACACCCGCAAAATCCGCGCCCGCCCCGCACCCGCTTATGCTACTTATTATTTAATAAAAAAACGCCCTTGATCACAGTCAATACGGCACTAGCCGAAGCGCGGTCACAAGGCGGGCGCGAGGCGGGCGCGGAGCGGGCGCGGGTCGACTTCGATAAATGCAATTTGAGATCTATTGATGTGTTATAAGACTCAAATTATATACAACAAATTTCAAAGCGAGCGGGGCTTGCGCGGGGTGGGTGCGGGGTGGGCGCGTGTCATCTGATTGCAACCTTATAAAATTTGACTCTGTCGGGAACCGAGACCCGCGTTGTTAACGTGTTCAAAATCGTGGTATTTTACAGTTTATCCGCGTATAGATACGCCCGGTTTTGTTTCCATACAGGGTCACATTAAATTAGCTAGCGAGACTCCGCAGACGTGATGGGTATCAATATCTAAACACTATAAAACAAAAAAGAAAACACATTTCTCAGCTCATACTTTAAGTAACAAGACAAGATATCGTTGACCCAAAAAAAAACAAATCTTTTTTATTTGTCGTGTTAAGATATAAAAACCCAACTTGTTTGTGAAGTTTTGCTAGCTAATTTAATTTGATCCTGTATATCCACAACTCTTAAATGTTTTTAACTTTCTTTCTCCACACACATCATCATTTTAACTTTTCATTCTAGGCATGCCCTCATTCATCTCACCTTTCTGACTCCGCCAGCTCTAACACTATCATTTAACAGCATTCCTGAGTTGAGCATTACGTTTACTGACGCACGCGTGCACTGACTGGACAGGTCCACTCAAATCAGTGTGATCCGTTCTTCAAAATACCATTTCAGACACTAATCTGCACTATCCTCACATGATCTGACCAAGATAATAAGAGACCTCTGAGTTTGTTTAAGTATTTCTTCTCAGAGTAGTCGGGTAGGAAACACCAACCTCATTTAGTTTTATTTTAAACATAATAATGACGTAAAAGTATTAAAACATAAACGAATAATTTATTTACTGAAAATACCAGGTGTTATTTGGAAAAGTTGCAAGTATGCACAGTCCATATTTTGCCTGTTTCGGGCATGCAAATAAATACATTAGTAATACTTAGATACTTTTTACGAGTACTTTTTTTTTGTAAAATTTACAGATAATATTCTAACATAAATTACGAGTTTTATCGGGTGTAATAAGACCCTTTCTGAAGCCGAAAGCTACATATTCTACCCATTATTTGGATCGTTTTTTTTTCACTAGACCATACCTGGGAATCCGCTGGTTCTGGAAATATTGGAGGCCAAACTCACATATTTTTTTTTTTTTACGGAAACCAATTCCAAGTGTTATTATAAAACTTTTTACCACGCAAACATTACCTGAATTTTTCTTACATTATTTTGGTTCATAGCCGCGAGTATTCGACAAGAACCTACACGTACCGCGTAGAACGAAGGGGGGGGGGGGGCTTAACTCACACAACAGCACTGAGTCCGTTTGGCTGGGTTCGCGTTACATTGCGCGCAATAAAAATTGCATTTTTTTAAGTAATCCCTAAAAATAAAAATCGGTTCCCAGCAATAAATTTTGCGCAAAGCTAATTAGTTAGATGTACAGTATGCGTAGTTGACGGCTTTGTGATGTGTCTTTTTACACTCTGTATGTACAGACGCCAGCAGGTCAAGTTACCCGAAACTGTCAAATTTTCCCAATCAACCTTGAACCTTATGCTGTAGGAATAAAGTTGAAAATCTATTAAAGAAATTTGACAGATTGTAGTCGCTTGATGAGCTGGCGTCTGTACACAACAGACCTATAAAATAAATTTAAGTATATACTCATCTTATTTTTTTTCTATATGTTGCATAAATTCTTGTAATGTATTAAAAATAAATGATACATAAACCAACTTATAGAAATAAACATAATTAATGAATAACTTGCAGCTCAACGCCAGCTGCCGCAACATAAAGCCGGCCAACATCAACTGCACGTGTATCCGCGAGCGCATGGAGTTCCTCGGCAACAACATCACCAACCTGGTGGCCGTGGACTGCTCGCAGCGGAACCTCACGTCGCTGCCCACCGACCTGCCGCCGAACACTGTCAAGCTGAATGTGTCGAGTAATAATGTGAGTCGCTATAATCCCTGAAGCTGCTAGAAATAGTACGTCTTTACATTGTGTCGACCTTAAACTTAAAACAGAGGGCTAATTGCGTAACACACTATCAGTAGGAATCGGTTTCAATTTGACAGTTCAACGACATTCATTGCGTTATTTACGTTGTTGAGCTGACAAATTGTTCTAACATAAGAAGCAATGAATTAGCAATATAGATACTTCAAAATCATTCCGATTCCGATTCAAACTGTGTTACGCAATTAGGGTGCAGGTTTATCATTCAGATTTTGTTGCAATTTTTAGATCGCCGTAAGTGCGATCGTCCCGTAGAAGTGTTTTAATTCAAGTTAAGGCTTCGCTTACAATCGTGTCTCCAGTGCCTGGCTCTAGTCAGAAGTGACAGTTAATTCCTTACTCATTTGGAAATCCTCATAACGTCGCCTTAAAGTGAAAACCTCGGGAACACAATTTTGGTAACTTTTATTAGGGTTCCGTACCCAAAGGGTAAAACGGAAACCCTATTACTAAGGCTCCGGCGCCGACTGTCTGTCTGTCTGTCCGTCTGTCACCAGGCTGTATCTCATGCACTGTGCTATTTACACAGTTGAAATTTTAACAGATGATTTATTTCTGTTGCCGCTATAACAACAAATACTAAAAAACAGAATAAAGTAAATATTTAAGGGGGCTCCCATACAACTAACGTGATTTTTTGCCATTTTTATAGATAATGGTACGGAACCCTTCGTGCGCGAGTCCGACACGCACTTGACCTACTTTTATTACATTTTTGGAAAGAAAACCTCGCAACGCACGCCCTAGTTTCACACAAAACGAGTTAAGTAACCTGTAACGCCATCTTTGACGAGTTTGAAAAACTCGCAAACGAACATATCAACTTATAAGGTTTTCATGTTACCAACACATATAATTTTTTAAATAATAATTATTTTTAAGACGTTTACTCTTCAAGTGTTAGGTAAGTACTTATTATTATAAGTTATAGTTAAGTAAGGCAACGAAATAAAACAGATTAAAAGAAGCATATAGATTTTTATTATATAATGTATCATTGACAAACTTGTAACTGCTACCAGCAAACCATGTGTAAAAAAGAAAAGCTTACAAGTAGCATTTTATGCTACGCGATAATACAATGAAATAAGTATCATAAAAATCTGAAAATGTATTCAAATTGCACAATAAAATGAAGAAACATATTTGAAGAAACTACGGTAATAAAATTTTACAAGGCGCGGTTTTTCGTTCTCCTGTAAAGTTGCTTTTTTCGCTTATTCGAGGTTTTCACTTTAAGTCGACGTTATGTACAACTCGACCAACCTAACTTTGCACCTCGCGTCGATACGTCACACTGACGCTTAGGTACGGTCTGCAAAAAAGGATTGGCTATGACTTTAAAAAAGTAAACAAATGTTTGTTTGATTTTACTTTTAATTTATTGTTATTATTATATTATACATAGGTACATTAACTCCAGCGAGGTGCAAACTTTAGCTTGGTGGAGTTTTCCTCCTCCTTGCGGCAGGCATAGGTGATTTGTTTACTTTTTTAAAGTCATAGCGAATCATTTTTTGCAGACCGTACCTAAACGTCAGTGTGCCATAAGGTGTCACCACTGTGTGGATCGCCCGGAGGACACGGTGGAGCATACGGTGGAGGTCTGCCCAGCTTGGGTGGAGCACCGCCGTGTCCTCACGGAGGCGATCGGCGGCGGCGATCTCTCGCGGCCGGCCCTGGTTCAGGCCATGGTTCGGAGCGAGAGTGCATGGGAGGCCGTCACCTCCTTCTGCGAAGCAGTAATGCTTGCGAAGGAGGAGGCGGAACGCATGAGGGGAGAGGCAAAATTCGCTCCCTCATGCCCCCAGTCACCGCGGGAGACGCCCCGGGCGTCGGGAGTCGCAGGCGCGAGCTTGCGGACGGTGAGCGATGGGTAGCTTGCCGTCCGATAAGGACCAGGCCCGGGTGCCTGCCAGGGTTGCGAGTTTGTCCGAAAGGGATATCGTGGTCCTGGCACGCAGGCAAAAGAAGGAACACGGGTGGGTTTTAGTCAGTAAAAGTCTGACACGCCCTCCCGCTCCGCCCAGAGCGGAAGAAGTTATTTGATAATTTCCCACCCAAAATAAAAAAAAAGGAAGTGTACCATAAGGTCTTTTTAAGGGCAGCGGCGCAGTCAGTCCACCACATTATTCAGTTTCATTAACTAATTCTTTATTTTGTCCTTCTTTCAGATAACCTCTCTCCAGACCGTAGCAGACGACCCCACGTACGAGCACCTGCGGCAACTGATCGTGGACCACAACGACATCCCCAACATACTGGAGCTGGAGGGAACCAAGTTCATCGACAACTTCATGCTCTTCTCCATCGCTTATAATAAGTTGAAGACTGTGAGTATTACACCACCTAACGCCTGCTTTTGGCATCTACTTTTGGCAGTGGCTATTTAACTATTGTTTATAAGAATCGACGAACCAAGGTAACCGACATAGCACGAGGAATTGCCAAACTTAAGTGGCAGTGGGCAGGGCACATTGCTCGCAGAACTAATGGCCGACGGGGCCCAAAGGTTCTGGAGTGGCGACTGCGTACCGGAAGACGTATACGTAGTGTTGGAAGGCCTTCCACAAGGTGGACCGATGATATCCGCTGGATGCGGGAAGCACAGAACCGGTCGAAGTGGCGGTGCTTGGGGGAGGCCTATGTCCAGAAGTGGACGTCTTTCGGCTGAAATGATGAATGATGAAAAGAATCGTCCATCACAGTACCTGTAATGGAATTAATTTACAAATCTTACTAAACTTGTCACAATTTGATCACATTCTTTCCAAATTCTAGTTTTATAATTTAAGGGGACGATAACCGACTTTTAATGATTTTATACTGAAGATCACGTCTAAACGAGTAGTGTTAATGATTTGGAATAAATATATGATAAATTAGAGCATTTTCTTAATAACTTAATATGTGAATATTTTAGATTATATTAATATTACATAGTGAAATTAATTTGTAAAGTTATGTCTAACGTGGATAAAAAAACTGAGAATGGCGCAAAATCTACTAAGCGTATGTTTCTGAAACCTTCACCAATTTAAAGAGAATTGAATTATTGATCTTTTAGTATACGCGTTTTATTAAAATACCTTTTGTTTTGTGTATAATAAATTAATAATGCGTTAAATTGGGGACAGCGCTCCTTCATATGCGAGTCCTATTACTGGCTGAACGTACGACGCGTTGCGTGAGCTCAGTACAGAACACGCAAGCTAACCACTCAAGGTCACTGGCATATACCTGCGTCTTAAGAAGGCTTAGTGTTTTGTTGAGGTACAACCGTAACGTAATTGATAATGTAGATTTTCATTATTCTATTCCAGATCCACACATACGTGCTATCAAACCGTTTCGACACGACGGGCCCGGCCTTCTCCATAGCGGGCAACTTCATACACTGTGACTGCAACACTGAGAAAATGCTCAAAGTAAGGAAATACGTTTCTTTTTTCTGCTTCGACTCTTTTAAAGGTCCGTTCACGTTGAAGCGCGTAATCGCGTATTATAAAAAGAACACAGGATTACATATTAGATAGCAACCAAAAACCACTAAGGTTTAAACTTGTGCTATCATGAGTTTATCTCAATATCAAACTATACAATTTAGCATTTATATGTACGCATTGTTCACTGCGCTGTTAGACCAAACTAGGTATCCAGGATGAAGATGTAATAAAAAGGTTCACAGTTAACTACTCTTTTAGAATCATGCAGCTGACAGTCTATTCGTAAGCCTAGGCTGACTTAGGCTTATTCTTACCTACGAATAGACTGGTCCCCGTCTAAAATTATTGTTATGTAAAGTCGGTACACACAGCTATACATCATGCTATACATTTCCAGTATAACCTGATGTCGCATTGTGTAGGATTTCCGTACAATGAGAGGTCAGCGTATACTGGAAATGTATAGCTTGATGTGTAGCCGTGTGTACCTTCAAAGATATCTTTTTGAACAGTCAAAGACCTTTCTAGGCCTTAAGTCTCCAAAGGGGAACCCCTTGAGTCCACTCTATTCTAAACCTCTCGAACCTTTTTTTTGGCGCCTCTTGCAACTGCAAGACCAATCGGAACCGTGCACCTAGCTTCTGACGGTTCTAAAGTCATGCAGGTTTTTGTGATATAACATATTTTGAATTTGATCTAAAATGAATTATTTTCTTTCCAGCCGTGGCTCCTCGAAAACTTTAAAAATATCCCCGACTACAAAATGCTGGAATGCGACGACAACGTCCCCGTCGTGGAGCTGGTGGAGGCGCAGGTGTGCCACACGCCCCGCGACTGGACCGACTACATATACTACATCATAGGCTTAGAAGTACTCATCCTAGTCCTGCTTATAAGCAAAGTATCCTATGACTACTGGGTGTTTAAGACTGCCGGTTACTTGCCCTGGCCAGCGAATAAGATGCCAAGATTGCCGTGCGATTGGTTATGTGAATAGATTTAGGTTGCTGGCAACCGTTTGCTTCGAAATTTTGGTTGATTGGGTAACCAACATTGGCGTATGCTGGTGGTGAGTTTTGGTGTTGTGGTGAACATTTGAAGGACGATTTAGTGTTGGTTGCCAGCAACCATTTGCTTCTGTGTTGAATGTCTTGTTGGTTTATGCGTTTATGCTTTGTATAGGTGTTCTAATGTTTCTTTTTTGATTAGGTATTGTATGTATGAATGTGCTAAGTAATGGGTTTCTAATTCTGCTAGCAAGTGGTTTTACTCAATTTCTTTACATTTTAAGGAAAAGTTTTTGATTCAGGTTGCTACCCATTACTTCCAAAACTGTAAATAAAATTAATTTGTATACGTTATCATAATTATTTTGTTTAGTCATTTAATTTTCGTGTTAAGCTGTTTGTATAAATTGAATTTTCGCCCAGATCTCTGTAAATCAGCTGTATGTATAGTTTATGATACATAGTTCTATTTTTTATGTAAATTTTGTTTTTTTTTACTTTTACTAAACTTGCCAGTTTGTCAAGAATCTCTTGTTTGATTGTCTCAATTGCAAGTTTTTGTTTATACTTAATCAAAATAATGGCTTTTGAATCCATGGTGGATACTTACTTATACAATTAGTTATTTCATTTTGTGTTGCATAAGTAATTTCATAGTAACACATTAAATTGAAGCTAATTAATTGATTCTCAACAAAGACTGACTTTAGTTTGAACTTGCCAAATATTGTTTGATAAGATAGATACCAGACCATTATTTTGATTAACTCGTGTTAGAACTGTAAAAAGCCCTGCGTAAACAAAACATAACCTTCGATTTTACAACTCTAAAACGATTACTGAATATTTTTTAGAATATAAGCGTCCAGGTTTTAGGTGTTATTTTAATCACTAATTGATTACAATAACGCACGTTTGTAGCAAACGAGAGCACATTTTGAAAAAAAAAACCTGTTTTGTTTTGTTAGTCGATAGGTAGCTACAGGTTACTGGCTGGCAACCAATGTCTTATAAATATTGGTTGATGGCAACCTTTATCTTCTGAGTTGGTTGCTAGTGACTAGCCGCCTTATTACAAAACAAGATTTATATTTTGACATGGCTTAAACCATGGAGCTAGTTTTTGTAACAAGAACGTAACAGTGATTGAAATACCGTTCTTTATACAAAACTGAAAACTTAGTTCGGTACTAAGTTGTCAGTTTTGTGTGAACTGTACCATAGTCGGAATAAAGTTCGAAATTCAATAATGGCTCCATGTTTTAAACCTGAGTCTGAAGATAAACCTTGTTTAAGGGGGTTAAAGTTTTATCAATGTTTATGCGAGTCACTACTGTTGCGAAATTATTGGTTGATGATTTGGTGGAAATTCATAGACGACTCCGTCTTGGAGTGTAAATGTGGTGCTGTTCCACAAATGTTGGGACCCTTAAATATCATGTCCCGCGTGTCCTGTCGTTGTCACAGGAACTGATGGCGCCAAACACGTAGCCGAATTCTGAGCTGAAACCATTTTAAATTGCCATCAACACGCTATGATGCTGATTTGGTAAGGCCAGTGTTTATTTTGCTGTAATATTTTTTTGGTAGCTTTTTCCGATGTTTTCAATTTTTGTAAAATGTGCTTCATTTTGCTATGAAACCTACCGGCCAGCTGTAGAGGCTTAAATGTTAACGTGTAAGGACCAATTATTGCTAAATAGCTATCTATACTATTTTGACGAGGCTCTTTCAAATCATTGTGTATTATTTTGAAAATCAGTGCCATATTCTATTTATAGATTGGCTGGGAAATTATGTTTTATGTCGACTTATTGTAACATTTGCTTAAACAAATTGTTTTACTGTGTTGTTTAAGGGCGAATTTGGTTTGTTAGCAGTCAAAAAGGCGATGTAAATCAGTTCCCTACCCACCTTGTTAGACAACTCTACCAATGTAAATGGGTGCTGCCCAAGTACTCTGCTTACCGTTTTCTCATCTATAAAATCGCTATTGTAGTAAGAGAGACAATAATTATACAATACACGAGATTTTCAAGCAAATGTTACAAGCTAAGTTATTCTTATAAATTAATGTTGTAACTTTAAAATAAAGATATTTTTGTATAATATTAACTACAATGTGAAGACTGTATATTTTGTATGAAATTTTTATAATAGATGTTACATAATTGTATGGACCGTCGTTTTATTTAATTCCTTTTTGTTGTGATTATTATGCTTTGGGAGTCTGAACCCTAAAACCATAATGGTAGTGTTCACTTTCCAATGCAATTTAAATAGGTATGTGACTGTCTTGAAATTTTAACTTTCTGTAATCAATTAATTATTTGTAGTGAAGTTTCACTTCATGGCAGTACGTAATATTGGCATGTACTTATCAAACCTCAAACTTCCCATTTTGCTATCCTAAAAATATTATTGCGCCTCTTATTGTGAACCTCAAATAATTTCTATTTTGGGGTCCTAAAAATATTAAATAGCCAAGTAACTACGACCACTATAGGACGTAGAGTTCGCCGGCCCGCGCTGGCGCGGTGCAGCTCGCTTCGCTCGCTCGGATCACGCGCGGCTTATCACAGTTGCAACCTAACCTAACCCATTTCTTCAGGCTGCCCTAGTTAGGTTACTGAGACTATTGCGGCTCGCGCATGGATAGTTCTAACCTAACCCGTTTGTACCCGGGGTATAGACCCGTGAGAAAAGACAGCAGCAGGTACAACCAAAATATTTTAGTTTCATTAATTTTATCAACTAGATGGACCGACGACCTTAAAAAGGTGGGTGAGAAAGACTGGATGCGGAAGACGAGAGGACAGTGTGTTGTGGCGCAGCCTGGGAGGGCCCTATGTCCAGCAGTGGACTGCTATAGGCTGTGTTGATTGAATTTTATCAAAAGTGTACATCATTAGGGCCGGCGCTCACTGGCATGGCACGGCAGATTGTGCTGCGGCATACCGCGGCGTGCCGTGGCATCCCGTGGTATCCCGTGGCATTCTGCTGAAAGCCCAGCCACTGTGCTAGCTTAGCAATCATAATTCCTCGACACAAAGTGACCCATACGTCTCGCGAGATGCAATGGCGTGCCGCGGCAACCCGTGGAATGAAACGGCATGACTCGTCATGCCGCAGCATACCGCGGCATGCCAGGGCGCGTCGCGTCATGCCACAGCATCCCGCGGTACGTCGCGGCATCGTGGTATCGAAATAAAGTAACGTGAACTCTAAATTCATTGAAATAAGATTCAAAATAACTTGATTAGTAATAAAATTCTTTGCCATGCCATCCCGTGCCGTGCCCGCAGTGAGCCCTTAGAATAAGTTTTTAGAGAATCAGTTAAATATTTCTCCCTAATATTGTTATCCGTGTTTTCAACGAAGAACGAAATGTTTTCGAAATAAAACCATTCGATATTACTAAAATATCTGACTTATATTATCATTTAACACCTTTCTTATTTTTCTTATTAGCTAGATTCTTCTTTTTTCTTTTCGTATTATTCTTTCCTTTCTCTGGCGTATTTTTGATTTGTTTTTGTTTTTCTAAATTCTGTGTTCTTCTTTGCTTATTGTTTTTAGCATTCTTTATTGCTTCTGTGGTTTTTGCTTCGTCATCTTTTAAAGCTTCGTTGGCTGCTTCTAATCTCCTCCTGAAAAGTGAATACAAACACATTCGGTTTACATCAGGTTAAGCAGAGTTGATGTGTGGATCTTAGATGGGTAACCGCTAAAGCTTATGGCGTCGCATAGAGCCATCAGATACTCAACTTACTTTGACGAACATTTTTTTTAACGTATGAACCGACGTCTTTCTTTAGTGAAAGCATTGGAGCCGGTTTTAGAACTTTGAACTTTATTCCAGCTACTGTAAAGCTCTATACAAACCTGGCAACTTAGACCTGGTTATTAGGCTAGCTTTCTGTAGGCGACGCGTGATCGTATTGATATTTTATATTTTGTATTAACTAGTTCAATATGTATTCACCTACCTACCTAAATGAATGTTGATATTTAATAAACGCCAGGGCTCTTATAAGGCGCGGGAGACGCATGCGAACGGGAAGGGGGCGCGCGCTTAGCGACGCCGCCGCCGCTGCGATTGCAAAACATTTTGATTGAACAGTGATCTTAACGCTTGATTGCGCGTGGACGTATTAGTCAGTGCGTCTCCCCACCCTTCGCCCTTTCGTAAATCTAGCATTTTTACTGTGCACATCCACATCCACTACACTTTCCATAGTCAGAACAATTTTAGTTTGCTTGGGCTATACAGGGTTTTTTAAAACGTCAAAAACCTCTTAAGGGGTCATTGTACTCATCATTATGAACAACTTTTACTATGGGACCAAACCTGAAATCGCGAAAAAAAAAATCAGCTGTTCCCTACATTTTAACGAATTATTCGAACATAAATGTAGGGAACAGCTGGTTTTTTTTTCGCGATTTCAGTTTTGGTCCTATAGTAAAAATTGTTCATAATGATGAGTACAATGACCCCTTAAGAGGTTAGTGACGTTTTAAAAATAACCCTGTATATAAACTTCGTTTTGTACCTGATCAGTTTATTTATTTATCAGAAACAATTTACATTGTGTTTGATTACATCTTAATTAATGATATTCCTATAAATTCTAAGATATCATACAGCAATAATAATAATAAAAATCAAAAATAAAAACATAAAAAAGCATGCTTACAAAAAACAATAATTAAATTACAGTTTGTCCATTGAGTACAAATTTTTGTCTAACAGAAATGCTTGCCGCTTGAGCTTAGCCTTAAAAGAGCTAGTGTATAACAACATTTTCAAATCCGTTGGCAGTCTATTAAATATTTGTATAGCTTGGTAATGAGGGCAATGCTTGACTATGTTGAAATTAGGTACAACTTTATTTTTAAATTCCTTTCTACGAGTATTTTCCCTGGCTAATCTTTCCTCCCCAGACTCGTATTCATGGATATATTTTTTTAAATTAATTAACAAGTATGTACAGGCTGGGCAATGTTAGAATATTTAAACGCTGAAAATGAGATCGACAGCTTTCTCTTTGTTTAATTTTAACAATTGTACGTTAAGTTACAAACAGTTAAGCCTGAGCACTTACTTGTCAAGCCTCTTTTCCAGTATGGTGCATATCTTGTCCCTGCTGGGAGCCTTCGTCATGAGCTTCTTGCGCTTGTTGGGGTTCTGCTTCAGCTGCAGCATGTACTCCGGGACCTGGCAGCCGGATTGTTTCATCACGGAGGCTATGCTGTGGGTGACAAAGTGGTGATTCATTATGAAAATTCTGTTACAATCTTAAAATAATAATGAAGAGTGAAGACCATCGGCAGTGTCTTCCTAGCTTAAGGGTGTCTCAGAATGTTTTTCGTTTTTAGATTTTAAATAAAAAACAACAATATCAATCAAAACTAGTTTTATTTATTGTTAAATTAAAGAGCAGTTCTTGAAGTTTATTTATGAAAAACAATCGTTTGCAAATGCGCACCATTCAGTTGTTCACACTCATTTAACCTGGAGCTAAAATTTTCAATCACTAGCTGGAGCATCGCTCTTGGAATAGAGTTGATTTCTTCAGTGATTCTTTGCTTCAAAACATTCAGGTTGGGTGGCAATGGATTGTAAACTTTACTTTTTAGGTAGCCCCATAGGAAAAAATCAGCAGGCGTTAAATCAGGGCTCCTCGGTGGCCAGTTGATGTCTCCTCGGCGACTTATCACTCTTCCAGGAAAAAAATCGTGAAGAGCAGCTAATGAGTCATTTGTAACATGAGAAGTGGCTCCATCTTGCTGGAAAAAGGTGTTGCGGTTGTAGCCATACTGGTTTTGCATTTCTGTAGCCAAAAAAGTCCGGATCATATGGCAATATCGATCAGAATTAACGGTCTGAGTTCGACCTCGGTCATCCTCAAAAAAATAAGGACCGATAATTCCTTGAATTGATATGGCAGCCCAAACAACAACTTTTGGCGAGTGCAAGGGCTTCTGATGCAGTTCTAGCGGATTCTCGGAAGCCCAGTATCTGCAACTTTGTTTATTCACGTGACCGTTGATGTGAAAATTCGATTCGTCGGAGAACCAGATGTTATTGAAACTCCTAAAACGGTTTTTCATTGTCCTGCAGAATTCGACTCGTTTTTCAGGATCATCAGGCTTCATTTCTTGAACAATAACAATTTTATAGGGGTGAAAATGTAAGTCTTTCGAAATAATGCGATGAACCGTAGATTTGTTCAAATTAAGAGAAGCTGCGCGCAATCTCAACGACTGTCGTGGGTCGTCCATAACAGACTGGCGAACGCGGTCGACGTTCATGCTCGTTCTTGATGTCCTTTTGCGCCCAGAAGATTTGTCCGGCATTGTATTCCCAGTCTCTTCAAACTTGCACACCCAATGTTTAATTAAATTGGCACTTGGCACATGTCTTAAGCTTGTTAAATTAAAATGTGTCCTGTAGAGACGACGAACAATAGTGTAGGAATCGTTGTTTTTATAAAACGCTCGCACGCAAAATGCGCGCTGCGGTCCCGTGAAACGATTCATGGCCACTAAACTTAGCAAGCCGGCCAAGCATTTGAGAGCACTCCCCTCCCCCTGCTACCTGCGGTTGGCGCGTATTGGTCAATTCAAAAACGAAAAACATTGAGACACCCTTTACTTGTGGAGGGTAAGTTGTTTTTGGCGGTAAAAAACGAATTATAATATTTGGACGAGTTTTATGTTTGAATGTAACTATACTCCGTTTGAAATAAGATTAGACATTCAAATAAACCTTTTTTACAGTTTGTTCAATCGAATTTGACTTCTATTGCGTTGGTGGCACGACCAATGGCAGCTGTAATAAACAGTTGGTATTGTAACCACGTTTTTGCTTTCAATGCCATCCTTATGCGTACGGAATAGAAGTCAAAATCGGTAGGACGGACTGTAAAGAAGTTTATTTAAATGTCTAATCTTATTTCAAATGGAGTATAATTATATCTAAAAAATAATTTAGTTTCCACAACATTGTGTATCAATAATAAAATGCTCCATGTGGTGCCGGACGTAAAGAATAAACCCTCCCATTTCTTCCCGTGGGTGTCGTAAAAGGCGACTAAGGGACTTACTAGAGAATGGGCAGCAGCGTTCTCTATGCATGTTAACACCATACTGCGATCACCAACCCGCCTGCCAAGCGTCGCGATTATGGCAACCCCCCGCCCCCCCTTTTGGGGGAGGCCTATGCCAGCAGTGGACGTCTTTCGGCTGGAATTATGTGTATCAAGATGCAAAGAGTACGTAAGGATCACAGTTTATGGCGTTGTCTAACCCCATGGGAAAAACGCGTGAGTTTAGTGTGGAGGCGTCAGGAGTAACAGTGGAGTTTCTTACCCATTCTTCTCCATACGAAACTACCTTTTGGAAGGGGCAACCAGAATCACTTCTATTTTTACATTCAAAAGTGCGTTTGCCTATTTGAAATAAATATTTGATTTTTGACTTTAACTTTATCTGTGTCTGTAAGAACAAATTTTTGACGAGTAAAACATCCGAGTTTTTAAATCAAATGAACGTAAACAAGCCAAAAAAAAAATGCACAAAAGTGATGTATGATTCTGTAGAATAGATAAAAGTTATTACCTTCTAAGGTTGCCTACATCGTCTTGTGTGAAAAAGGTTATCGCTCGGCCTTTCTGACCTGCACGACCCGCGCGTCCAATCCTGTCAAACAAAAATAGAAAAGTTTAAAAGTCTTCACTCTAAACCAGGGCTTGTTAACGTTAACAAATAACGAAATAATAACCGTTAAGTAACGTTAATTTCGAAATTATACCTCATTAACGTTAAAAAAAATGTATGTTACTTGATGACAATATCAGTAATATAACGTTAATTAACATTAACGCAAAATACTAAAGTAACGTTAATTTAGTTACGTTGCCGTTTTGTGCGCTCGCTTAGCATTGGATAACTTTAAATATATTGTTGCCGCTCCGCCGCGCGCCGGCTGTGCCGCCGTCCACGCCATAGTGAGTTGGTTTTTTCGAGAAGCCTCCAAGATTGAATAATTCTTTAGATTATGCGAATAAAATGAACATGTTTGATTTTTGGGTGCAAAAGTACACTGTAGTGTTGTAGGGCGGCTCATCCGGATATTGAATCAATTATCAGCTATCACACTTGTCTTATCATTGACCAAATTAGCTCACTATACTACCAGCACTTCTCACGCGTAAGAATTAGATAAAGTTGGGATCGGCACGGCATGGACATCAGCGCGGCGCGACAACGGGCGGCATACCGCGCGCCTCGGGCAACGCTACTTCCACCTTACCCGTTAAAAAGTAACGATAAAATTACCATTAAAATACAAGTAACGATAAAATTTACGTTAAAATACTAGTAACGTTAATATAAATTAACGGTAAAATGTGGCATAAATACCGTTAAATCTATTACCGTTATTTTAATAATATCGTTAACTCTGTCAAATGAAGGTAACGTTATGAAATTTTACCGGTATTTAAAGCCCTGCTTTGAACAGCGTAAATTTCGCCAAATTAGGGTGACGTCACCGGACTTTTCATGAACAGTGTTAATTATGCGACTCCTCACCCTTAATGTTCTGCTGACCCCAACATCAATATTAATTTAATACAAAATACACTTACCTATGAATATAAGCGATGGCGGAGGGCGGGAAGTCATAGTTGATAACCAGGTTGACTCCCCGGAAATCCATGCCTCTGCCCATCAGCTCGGTGCAGATCAGCACCCAGATGCGGCCCACGCGGAAGCTGCGGACCACGTTGTCACGCTGGGAAAGTAGTAATGTTGGTAGTTATTGGTAATGTTGGTTACTATTGGTAATGTTGGCAATTATTGATAATAGTGGTAATAATTGGTAAAGTTGGTAATGGTTGTAGTAAACTTGGTAATGATAGTAGTAAAGTTGGTAGTAATTGGTAGTTGTAGTAAAGTTGATAAGACTGATTGGTAGAAAAGTTGGTAAGTGTGGTTGGTGGATTTTAACCGTCTTATTACAAAAAAATGCTTAAGTACTGTTTTATACCAAGACCACAAGGTCTAGGATTGTTACGGTATTCAAGTTAATATCAGGCTCAAAACGTGTTCTTATTACAAAACGAAGACTTTTCGAGGATCAGTTAGTACCAAAGAAGGTTCATGGTTCCACAGATAAAAACAAAAATGGCATTCTTTCATTCGTTCATTCTACATATATTTGAAGCAACGTTTCGTTTCTCTAAATATTGATATTATAATAACAATACAAAAATATGTCATAAATAGTTCTTTGTTTAGGTTACAATATAATGAACAAGCACAACTTGTACTTTTGACGTGCTTTTTATAATCAAGTTATCATATATTTTAAAACCTCTAGCGTGAAGTTGAGTGAATTACTTATGTACGGCGCGGCACTCGTAATTTGAGACGAATGTTTATGTTGCGTCCATAAATAATAAATCTTAGTATTAGGTACTGTTGATAATATGTGGTTTGTTCGTGAGTTGTGTCTGGTTAAACCGTTGAAGATAAACTTAGTAACACCCTAAGACGACCCACTGACCAAAACATGGATTTTTAATTAATATTAGGTAAGCAATGCTTTGTATTATCTTATTTCGACTGCCTAACGCGAATGTTCATATTATTATAGGAAATATTACGTCGTACTACGTATGACGATGTCTGTAAGATCACCGAGACGTCTCCAGCATAATTATCCAAATCTTCCAAATCCATCAAGTCGATTTGTAAATAAAAAGCCACACAATAACAATAAACACTAAACTCAAATAAATTAGTACCGAAGTTAGTCCATAGAAAAACTAGGGGTCTCGGCGGACTAACTTTAGTACCATAGCTTGTTCATGAACTAGTGATAAACTTCATTTTATAATAACGTTTTATTTAGTCATGGTGGCAAACCTAGTAATTATCCTAGTACTAAATTTAGATCGTGTTTTGGAATAAGACGGTAGGTGTGGTAATGTTGAATGGTAAAATTGGTAGGGTGAAAAAAGTCAGTAGTATTATGTGATGAATGTTAAGATAATTTTTCTGCAAGCAATACTGAACATTACGGTTGTTAGAGAACAGTATTCAGATTCCCTTGAGCACTTAGCCCCCATGGCTTAGGCGGTCATACATAAGACATTCCGTCATTTTTATATATATATACGTATGTAAGTATGTCACTGCACTCCTAAACGGCTGGACCGATTACGAATTTAAAAAAAAATTGAGTTTAAGTGGATAGTTTAGGTTCACTATTGGACCCAGTAGGTGGCACTGCGATCGAGTTTTCGAGCAGGACGTCTGTCGGGTCCTACGCTAGTATCGTATAATATTTTTGTGTTTGTGTGATATAAGATGTTAAAAGTTATTTACCTGTTGTTGTGTCCTATCAGCATGTATCACGTCCACATTGATACCATCGTAAATGAGCTCCTTGAACAACTGTTTGGCACGATCTTTACTTTGTACGAATACTGAAAATAATATAAAACTTACAATAACATAATATCTTATTGTTATTTTATTCAAGAGGAACAACAAACAGCTACAATATAAAAAATGAAAAGAAGAAATACTCAAAACTTATAAACAATAATGCAGCGCACAACGCTGTTCACAGATTAATTATTACAACAATTTATACAAGTTTAATGCAGTCGTCCTATGTATAAGAATCACACTAAAATTAATTAGAATTGCCTTTTTATTGTCTTTTTATGGTAAAGTAGCTCCTATTTATTTTTCGTTGTTACAAAAAATAAGATAAGTAGTTCATTTTGAATCACTTTTAATTAATTCTTATAATTGGTATGTGTTTTTTATCTACGTCTAAGCTGTGTACTTCTGTAAGTGACAAATTCACCATAATAATAGATGTATAAGTTCATTTATGTAATAAGTAAATCGTGAATAAGTCGTTGGAGTACCTATATTTAAATAAATAAAATAAACTATAGGATACATAGCGGTGAAAATAATACACATACAAGTTACAAATACAAGACTTTTTTATATTAACATTATTCCTGCAGTATCGGGGATAATTTTATGCCTACAGTAGGAATAAATGTTGTTGAATGTTGATCTATAAAACTGTCAAGCTTTAATATTTAAGTTTTTTTTTTAGGAGAAATATTGCTACTATTAAGTTATACCAATTTTTTTTATATACCTAAAACAGGCGGCTTTAATCCTTGCTGCACTAGTTGTCTGAACGCTACAAGTTTTCCATTCTCATTACCACAGAAACACAACTCTTGTTCAACTAGATTTGTTGCTGCATTCCTGAAAATTAAGAAAATGTTTTAAAATATGATGGATTTATAGGTCAGTCAAATCAATGGACGTCAAAACATTCACCACTTTAAAGATATCTGTGCATAGTTGCATGCTCGGGTGTCGGTTTTGTTTACACTATAAGACACTGACAGTAAGGTTTATTATTCAATCTACATAAATAAAAATCAATGTTTGTTTGTTTGTCCTTTATGGACTGCGAAAGGGCTGGACCGATTTTGATGAAACTTTGGTGAGTTTGTCTGCATACGCCGCGAAGGTTTAGGGGTAGGGTAGGGATAGGACACCGTGCGAACGAAGTCGTGCCGGTCAGCTAGTGTCATATAAAAATGTATCTTTTGCTGAGGCTTAGTGTTTAAGCTGTGGGAAATAATAATATGAATTTGAACTAAACAACCAACATTTCATCAAGCCTGTAATCCTCAAAGGGTAGGGTATAGTACAGTACACTACAGTTATGTTTAAGCTTCTGCATATGACTTTGTTCCCAGTTGATAGCAAAAGGCTCGCCCCTTAAGGGGCCGGCGTAGCATGCGTAGTTCATACAAACGTAATACCAAAATAATTTGTGAATCAAACATTCTTAAGGTAGTGTGTCTTTATTCCGATTGGATACAGAATATCTAGGTTCCCAAATAAAAAATTTGAATGGACACTGATTTAAACAAGAGTTATGAGAAAAATAAGTTTTCTATAGACATTTGAAATTCCACATAATTATCTCGTCTTTATATAATTGTCCTTCAAAATATATATCTGGGAACATAGATATTCTGTAATTCAATCGAAATAAATACACACTGCCTTAAGAATATGTTTTATTTACAAATTATTTTGGTATTACGTTTGTATGAACTACGCATGCTACGCCGGCCCCTTAAGGGGCGAGCCTTTTGCTATCAACTGGGAACAAAGTCAGACTCAGGCTGCAAATTACTAATGGAACAGCTCAATAACAGTTAAAATACACCAATTAAATGATTGTACACACCTCTGTCCAACAGTAATATTAATAAGCCCCCGCATATGATGGCGGCACCACTTGGCCACGTTGGGCGTGTGCGTGGCGCTGAACATGGCGATACGCCGCTGTTTGCTGCCACAAGCGGTCAGGATCTGCTCCATCTGCTGTCTGAAGTCTGAGAACTGGTCGGCTGAGCCCTCGAACAGCTTGTCTGCTTCGTCGATTATTAGCCAGCGTACTCTGGAAAGATAGATTTGGAATTAGGTGACATATTGACCTATGAGGGACAGAGACGACTATCGTTAGTTGATGATCCGATACTTACTTGTCTAAAGAAATGTTGACGGTGTCTTGATTTAGCAAGTAGCAGAGACGATTTGGTGTACTCACTATAATATCTGAAAATTACATATTTAATAATGTTCATTAATGCGATTATATACTTCACGCCTAATTATAATCCCATTGGGGGGAATCTTCGATCAATAATAGTGATCGAAGGGGGGAATCAAGAAATTCATATTTCCGTTTTATGAAAAAACGTTTCACGAAACATGAAATTAAAAGTTACAGCTAAACATTATTGGGTTTTCTCTTTTTGTAGATTTGGCAAGTACATAATTTAATTCCATTAAGAAATGAGTATAATAAGAGTTTGAAATAAAGAAATCCAACTCACCAACACACCCACTATCACATTCACATTCACCTCGACACCATCTCCTACATACATAACATAACACACACATTCCAGCGCATCTATTTTTTTTTTAATTTTTGATTTTATAAAATGCTGTGTTTCTTTCTTTTATTTTTATTTGTATAAGTTTATATACCTTGCGCAATAACTTAATAGGAATTAGATAACCTGGGGAAGGGCGGAGCATCCTAACACAAGCAAACTGCTTGCTTAAAAGGATTCTCCCCATTGTAAATATAGAATAAGTTATTTAAGTTGATGCAATAAACATTTTTATTATTTTATTTTATTTTATATCTCACTTCCATAAAAGCAACGATTAAAATAAAAGCGGAATAAAAACTCATTTAGGGTAGGGCAACAGGGGCTTTGGCCCCGGGCCTCCACATGGAAGAGACAATTTTTTTTTAGATAAGAAAAATACATAATTTTCAAAGGTCCATCAAAGAGATAAAAGTTCTGAACATTCACAAGGTACCTTTTTCATTTTCTCACTTTTTTTCAAAATCTGTGAATGTAGATCAAAGTTTCTCAAAAAGTTAAGGACAGTCTCCTACCGTTTTCCTGTGGGTACAACGGTTAAGGTACCTATTTACTGCCCCATTTAAAAATCCACCCTGTTTATAACTTATTGAAAACTATGAAAAAATAAATCAACTGTTGTAAAAAATTTTTAGACCTCCACTTCTTGGTTGCCCCAGAGCCTCCATACCTTTAAATTCAGCCCTGTATAAACTACTTACCACTCTTCCTGATAGTAGCCTCCCGTTCCTTCACCTTCGATTCCTTGATACTCCTGACGACACTACACCTCAGCTGGCTGGAGGCACTGAGGCGTAACGCCTCGCGGTAGATCTGATGCGCTAGCTCGCGCGTGGGGCAGAGCACTAGGGCTCTCGGCCCGCCCGACGGAGCCCCCAAGGCATGGAGTATGGGGACGAGGAAAGCGGCTGTTTTGCCTGAGCCTGTCGGCGCGCAGGCCAGAAGTTGACGGTCCTAGAAATGTTGAAGTAATGTTATTGTTTGGAACCCATGACATAATAAAGCACTGGATAAATTGTTTTCTGTTAAGTTTTGGTATTACTTTTGTCCCCATACTGTTATCAATAGTGCCTTAGATATTATACGCTGTGGCGTTGATAGTCACACCATTGGGCATTGACATGAAAAATCAAAAACATTTTAATACAAATAAGAATGATGTTCAAAAATGGATCAGAAAATGAACCTGTGGATGCCAATTTGTAGCGCCACTTACAAATTAAGTGCTTTGATTTGATTATTTGAATACTCAAACCCAAATCATATACATACCTAAAGATGTTTTTCATTTGATACTTAATTGAGTATGATTTTCATTTGATACTTAATTGAGTATGATTTTATAACCTCGATGATTTTTCAATTAGAATTTAATTTTGTTATTTTTATTAATTAATAACTGAAATGAAATGAAATTGTTTATTCTGTAAATAGGATATTAGAATCACTTTTACACGTCATATACAACATTAAAAAAATAATCTAGATGTAGCCGACATTTCCTATCTGACTACCCCGGAGAAGAAATGGCGAAACAAACTCAGGGGTCACTCTCTTTTAAAGTCCAGACATAATCTTGGTCAGATCATGTGAGGACCATGTAGATCCTTCTCTGAAATGGTCTTTTGAGGAAAGAACAACACAAATTTGAGTGGACCTGTCCAATCAGTGCAAGCATTTGTCAGTAATCGTGCAGCTCAACTCAAGACGAACAATACCAAAGAAAGGACATTTGGGTAGGCCGCATAAAGCGCTGAAAGTGCCAGACAATAATAATAATAAGTTTGTATATATCCTTAAATTTAAATAAATCAACAATTAGAATTGAATAATGTTATTCAAACAACCACCAGTAAGTTAATGTTTGCATTAACAAAATATAAAACAAACTCATATGCTAATAAGTTATAAAACTATTAAAATGGTACTTACTTCTAACATACAAGGTATAGCCTGCCGCTGCACAGGAGTAGGTTCGTTGTACCCACACTGGGTCACCGTGTCCACCAGTGCTGGTGATATGCTATACCGTGCTGTCAGCTCAGAGAAGTCTTGTAATGCAGCTGGTACGTGACGACCAACTGTCTTGATGCCGTGCTCATTGCGGAAACGGTTTTGCTAGCAAAGAGTAGAAAGTTAAAATTATTTGATATAATGACCATTTTTAGGGTTCCGTACCCAAAGGGTAAAACGAGAACCCTATTACTAAGGCTCCGCCGTGTGTCTGTCCATCTGTCACCAGGCTGTATCTCATGAACCGTGATACTTAGACAGTTGGAATTTTTGTAGATGATGTATTTCTGCCACTATAACAAAAAATACTAAAAAACATAAATATTTAAGGGGGCTTCCATACAACAAACGTGATTGTTTTTGCTCGATAATGATAACAGCAACAGGTAGACGCTTGAAATATTCACAGAATCTTTAGTTATATATTCACTTTAAAAATAAATAATTAAATGAAAATAAAACAAATATTTAAGGGGGGCTCCCATACAACAAACGTGATTTTTTTGCCGTTTTTGTAGATAACGGTACGGAACCCTTTGTGCGCCAGTCCGACTAGCACTTGGCCGGTTTTATTACTAAAGTTTGAATTATTATGGAGATAAAAGATTGGATTTGTATCCTTTAGCAATTTCTTTTTGTAGTGTGACTTGAGTAAATATGAATTTGGGAAGTTTTCTAGCCCCTTATTAATTTTATCATTATTATATCAGATTATGGATCTGATTTAATGCCTCGGTAATAATGATAAAATTAATAAGTTGACTAATAAAGGAATAACTAAAAGTCACCCAATGCATTTAAAATTTTCAATACCTCTTCCAATTCAAGTTTTTTCTTCAAATCTTCAGTCTTCTCCTTCTTGTCTCGTTTCTTTTTCTTCTGTCCTACTTTGACGCCTTCTACCAGCTGTAGATCGCCATCTTCTTTCCTTTCCTGGTCAGTATCTTGATCTTCGGACTCCGATGCAGAGTGAGTAGAATCATTTTGTAGTTCTTCTTCATTGTCACTGATTTGTTCTTGTTTTATTTCTATTTCTTCCTTTTTTACTGTAGATTTTGAGTTTTGGCCCTGAAGACAGAATCCATATTTAAGTGTTTTTTATTATTATTTTGTTAAGTGATAAAATAAACTTGTGAGTTATCTTATGCAAATATTGCACAGGAAATTACTAGCAATTTCTAACAGATCTTTACCATAAAAAGACAAAATCTAAGTCAATCTAAACAAAAATTAATTATTGTTATGATTAAAAAGTGAGTTATGGCAAACATTGAGCCAATGTTTAAATCAACTTATAATCTCATAAATATCCTCTGACTATGGGTGAAACCTTATCCCAGCAGTGCGACAATACAGATTGAAACTTCATTTTCATTTGTTAGCTTTATCTATTTACATAATCGGCAAACTATCAAGTGTGCCGGCAACTATAGGTAACGAAGTACTTTCTGACAATTTCAAGCTTGATAGAATATTGGTAGCACAAGTAGTTTGTCCAAAATTTAAAACAACAGAATAGGTTAGGTTCAATACTTACATTATTTTTAACACCCAAAACACGATGTTTAAAAGTTAAACCTTTTGTTAATTTCTTAAAAATATCGTAGGCGTCCATTATTATTGCATTTAAATGGGATTTTAATTTAAGATAATACAAAAAACACGCGTGCGATCCGTAACAACAACAGTTTTGAGAGTTTGACTTTGACAGCTATGTTAAGTTGACAGTTCAGTTTTGCCGCATTCCGAATTGAGACCATAGTCGCTGTAATCGATTTTAGCGCGCTAAACGTTATAGGAACACGTCTAAGCGCGCTAAAATCTATTACAACGATTATGGTCTTAATTCGGAATGCGGCCTTTCTCGTTTTCAGAATTCGGATACATCGATACACAGGAGTTGCCAAATGTTTCTTTTTTCACACTGCAATATTAATTTTGGGAAGTAATACAACCACTTTAGGAATGAACCTATTGTAAACAGTATTTTAGTAAACAGTTCGGATTTGTAACTGGAAAATAAAAAAATACAACAAGGTGACTTTTTTTTTTATGTGTAACATCTTTCTTCACGCTTTCTGTGAGAGCGATTTCGTGAAAAGGGACGGAGATGTGTTACAGTGACAACTTGAGCATGGAATAAGTACGTACCTCTTTTAAGTGCGTGGAATTAGTAAGTACTTCAGCATAGAATTAGTAAGTACTATAATGATAATGATTGTAAGTAGTCGAATTTCAACCAGTGAGCGACTACTAACTACACACACCGGCAAAATTAGCGGAACATATTTTTTTTTCAAAATCTAGTTTGTGTAACATTGCTGTCTGGTTGCCCAATGCTGCCTACGACTTGCGCGACCCCAGCTGTCGCTAAGACAGTCGTCTGCCGGAGCTTCTTCCACCATGCATTACCAGCGTGTCATCGGCGTAACAGATGACGCCGACGCGACGCCATGGAAGAGCGCACCGCGCAGCGCCGAGTCGTATCTGACGCCACAGGAGTAGCCCTAAAACCAACCCCTATGGAACACCGCAAGACATTTTTGTCGCCGACCCCATCCTTCACGACCCCGGTAGAAGACAGATCTTAACAAATAAAATTAATAAACTAACATAGTTCGTAAGTTTACTAACACATTGAGTCCTTGTTACTTTAATAATAATAAGATCCATCAGATAAGCCCCAATAATGCGGCTGAGATAGTTTGGCACCCTATGATACCGGTTAGCCTCAATCATACAACTCCAGGGCAGGGTGTTGAAGGCATTGGTGAAGTCCAACTGCCACTGCCTCCTCTACCAGGACCTTCACGCGCATGATCGCGTCTGTTGTAGAGCGCCCCCGACGGAAACCAACCTGGTTATCCGCCAGATCCGGCCCCTCTCTTGCCATGTGCTGGATAAGGCGGTCTGCAATAATTCTTTCGAAGAGTATGCCTACCTCATCCAGTAACACAAAGGGCCGGTAAGCACATGAAGAGCCCGCTGGACGCACTTCATATTTTAACAAGACCAGCTTTCCAGTCTGCCACTGGCGTGGAAACTGGCCCCTTTCCAAACATGCGCTCAAGAATCCTACTAATTGGGGGCAAAGACGGCACGTTTAGACGGCACGGTTGGCGCAGTTAGTTAAGCGATTGACTGCTGCGCTGCGTGTCGCGGGTTCGATTCCCGCACGGAACAAATATTTGTATGACCTACAAGTAATTGTTTCGGGTCTGGCAGTATCTATATGTGAATTTAAATGTTTGTAACCGCACCCACAATACAGGAGAAATTCCTAGTGTGGGGCAACGTTATCTTAAAAAAAAAAAAGAAAAAATGAGCCCTGATGGCCAAAACCCATGCACGACTTTGGCCGTTTTTGGCCGTTTTTTGGCCTGAAGCATTTGTACTGGCGCTCTCATTTCTACCTGGGCAGAACTATATGCGGTGGTGTGTGCTCCCCTTGTTAGGGGAATAAAGTGCTCACGACTCTCTCCAGCAGCTGCGGCTGGAAGCTACGGGACAGTGGGGCGCCCACGAGCAAAGTTTGCTCTGCCAAACGGATCACGTTCTAGAACTCCTCCTCCGATTCAATTGTTGGAGTAGTAAGGACATAGTGTGTCCACCTAAGCAGAGCCTTTTTACCTAGATAAGCCTATATACTGTAAAGTGCGGCAGGTGCTCTACAGGGGAGGCACTAACCACTGGACTCCCTCCAGCCACTCTTCCTTTCGCCGCGCCTCAAAACTTAGGATTAGGTGGTTTTTTATCTTAGTGGTATCCTTCCTCTGGGCCAGGCAGTTAAGCCAAGCCCACGACGGCGGCATTATACATATATGCCTGTGTTCGCTGTCCAGGTAACCCGACTAGTACCTACCTACATTCATCTCGTTCACGCGGTGTCGCTCCCGAATGTATCGATGGGAACGTTGCGTTTTTTTTTTATTTAGGATGGGATTGCTCTTGACCTTAGTCTAGGGCAGAGGTGACAGAGATACAGTCGACGATGGAGTGAACTTACCCAGAAGAAGCGTATGAGTATGACGACGTATGCGTTGGCATCGCGTTGCCGGTCCGCGCAATGCACTAGAATGTGCTCTTTTATTTAAATAGCATTGCTAGAATTCGGTTTATTCCTCAATCTTTAAATGAACTGCCGGAGCGTCATGAAATTACCTGCGTGTGTTGGCTACTGAGGGGGTCGTTATGGAAATATGGTAAATTTGCACCACAAAGGGGTGTTTTATTAAATATTATTTTCTTTTATTCATTACTGTATTTTCATTCAATACAGTGAAACTACAGTGAGTGACGCAGACAACGACCATTTTTCCAAGCATCCCTCAGGGGGCCTAAAATGGACGCTTTCGCAGAATCATATTATGATCTGCGTTCAATTCATATCCCGCAATTCATCTGTTTGACAGTTGTGTATGGAGTTTCGTAAAATGGTCCACAAATTAAGAATTAATCTAATGAAGTCTAATGTTAAATAGCAGCTGTCAAACAGATGAATTGCGGGCTGTATGAATTGCACGCATGATTCTGCCAAAGCGTCCATTTTAGGCTCCCTTGTGTGTGCTAACCCCTCAAGTTTTAAAATAATAGTACACTGAATTCGTTACGAATAATCTAAAGAATACTTCAAAAAGAGTTCAGTGTTTCGACTTGGATTTGAACCATCGCATTACCGAGCGTCGTCATAATCATACCGACAGTTTAACGAACTAGCCAGCGAGCCCTTAAGAATTGTATTATTATTATATTATATTATTATTGTGGTGTACAGAAACGGACACAGGGTACCTTTCATCCCGAAAAAAAGTAGGTACTGTTCCCGAGGAAAACAACAATAATGTTCTTATGATAATAGATGGCGCCACGTGTTTTTCGAATCATGATTTAATTATAATACTAAAGAAACTTTAATAGTGTGTTAAGAGTTTTTTGCCACCAAACGTCAAACAACAAGCAGTGCACAACCCGAATTGATTGTCAAATTCTAAATTAACGCGAGCGAAGCTGCGGGCAAAAGCTAGTGTATAATAATTTATTACTTTGAGAGCTTCGTTTTGGACACCGTAATGACGTAGTTTATGCAAAAGCGTGTCATGGTGCACGCAATCAACGGCTTTGGAGAGATCACAGAAAACCCCAATAGCATTTTGCGAGTTCTCCCATGCGTTAAACATGTGTTTCAGTAGTGCAACACCCGCATCTGTAGTCGAACGATCTTTTCTAAAGTCATAATTATTCAATATGAAAGAGGCTGTTTGAATTAAAATATCTCTGCTTGAGTATTAACTTTTCAAATATTTGGCTAAATGCAGGTAAGATAGAAATGCCTGAAATTGCCAACGTCGTTTTTATTACCTGATTTTAATAAAGGTATGACTTTGCTACTCTTCATGAGGTCAGGAAAAGTTCCTAAATCAACACATTTATTAAAAGTAACAGCTAGATAGGGGGCTACGATGTCTAATAAATTACTTAATAGTTTAATGGAGATGCCCCAGTAATCACCAGTGTTTTTAGACTTAAGTGTGTTAAAAACATTAACTAGGTACATTACGAGGTGTTACTGGTTCCAATACACAAACACACTACTATGCAAAAGGTTTTTAGCTTTAGATGGGGGGGGGGGGGGACGAATCGAAGGAGCGGGTCATAGTTCTAGGTATGTTGGCAAAAAACTCATTGAATGCCTCGGCTACGTCAGCTGCTATATTAACTAATTTGTTGTAGACGATAATCTCAAGTTGTTTTTTGTTGTTTTTCTTGTTTAACCAACTTAGCCCTTACCCGTCAGTTGGGACTGGTCATCTCTTAGCTGCCACGGCTTATTTTAATTATTAGAGTTTTGAATTGTTTTTTTTAATGTTTGTTTCTATTTGCCGTATTATGGATGCGTTTTTTTAATATCGTCCTCACATTTAGTTATAAATTCAACATTAAAGATGACAATTTAGTTATAAATTCAATATTTTTGTAAGATTATAATTCAAAAGTGTGTTCATGGAGTTTCTTGCCCGTTCTACTACGCTTTGGAATGGGCAACTAGATTCATATTTCCTATTCAAAAGTGCCTGTAAATGGCCTCTGCCTGCCACTGCCTCGTTGGTCTAGTGGTCGCAAGCGCTACTGTCAAGCACGAGGTCCGGGGTTCGATTCCCAGGTCGGGCAAAGTGTTATTGGGTTTTTCTACCAGGAATTTCTCAGTAGCAGCCCGGAGCCTGGATTTGTGCCCGGCTGATGGCAATAGGCTCGCCCCCTATTACATGGGACTTAAACATAACTGGCGAAACGTGGGTGTACTACGAGTATGGGTACATCTCTGCCTAAAAACATAACATAACATCACGAAATCGATGAACAAACAAAAAAATTATATATTTATACAGCTGAACATAATTATAACCTCCTCCTTTTCCTCTTTCCTCCTTGGAAGTCGGTTAAAAATGTAAGTTTACTACTGAATGAATAAAGAAATAATAAATAGTACTTAGTACATTAATTTACACATTCTAATTACACGATGATACAATGGAGGGACACGTCGTTGTATAATGACAGCCGCATGTGTCGATTGCTGAGGTCAGTCCGTGGATGGGTGACCATCCTATCCGCGCATCGGAAAGCACGTTAAACCGTTGGTCCGGGATGTCATTTTTAGATCTTTGACAATCTTTACAGGTTGTCAGAAGTCCGAACGTTTGACTACCAGTCTTAAAAAAAAAAACACTACAAAATGAAAAATTTCTTTAATTTCGGAAGTCGGTGGCAAAAAACCAAAGTCACCGACTTTACCAACGGAAAATACATGTTTTTTTTAATATAATGTAAAGATATAGTTTTTTTATTCACATTTTAAATTTAATTTAGAAATTATTTACACTAAGAAGATACTAACTATAAAAAAAAAATTACAACATGAAAAAAAAAAAAAAGTCACTTAGCCGCAGGCCACGCTAGAGCTACTGCGGTGAGCGGAGGCGACCGGCGGGGGCGGGAGGAGTAAAGACGCTGCGTCATGCCGCTGTAGCGTGCCACGTTGAAGCGGCCGCGTGACACGTGGTTTTTATTTATCATGGCGGATAATTCAACAAAATTTAATAAATACGCAGGACGCGTGAACTCCTACTATTCCCTCCGCTGGTCGCGGTCGCCTGACGCGCACGCCAGTCGCGCCAACATGGTGCCCGATGTTATGTATCGATTTCGTGATGTTATGTTATGTTTTTAGGCAGAGATGTACCCATACTCGTAGTACACCCACGTTTCACCAGTTATGTTTAAGTCCCATGTAATAGGGGGCGAGCCTATTGCTATCAGCCGGGCACAAATCCAGGCTCCGGGCTGCTACTGAGAAATTCCTGGTGGAAAAACCCAATAACACTTTGCCCGACCTGGGGGAATCGAACCCCGGACCTCGTGCTTGACAGTAGCGCTTGCGACCACTAGACCAACGAGGCAGTGGCAGGCAGAGGCCATTTACAGGCACTTTTGAATAGGAAATATGAATCTAGTTGCCCATTCCAAAGCGTAGTAGAACGGGCAAGAAACTCCATGAACACACTTTTAAATTATAATCTTACAAAAATATTGAATTTATAACTAAATTGTCATCTTTAATGTTGAATTTATAACTAAATGTGAGGACGATATTAAAAAAACGCATCCATAGTACGGCAAATAGAAACAATTCAAAACTCTAATAATTAAAATAAGCCGTGGCAGCTAAGAGATGACCAGTCCCAACTGACGGGTAAGGGCTAAGTTGGTTAAACAAGAAAAACAACTTGAGATTATCGTCTACAACAAATTAGTTAATATAGCAGCTGACGTAGCCGAGGCATTCAATGAGTTTTTTGCCAACATACCTAGAACTACGACCCGCTCCTTCGATTCGTCCCCCCCCCATCTAAAGCTAAAAACCTTTTGCATAGTAGTGTGTTTGTGTATTGGAACCAGTAACACCTCGTAATGTAGTTAATGTTTTTAACACACTTAAGTCTAAAAACACTGGTGATTACTGGGGCATCTCCATTAAACTATTAAGTAATTTATTAGACATCGTAGCCCCCTATCTAGCTGTTACTTTTAATAAATGTGTTGATTTATGAACTTTTCCTGACCTCATGAAGAGTAGCAAAGTCATATGTTTATTAAAATCAGGTAATAAAAACGACGTTGGCAATTTCAGGCATTTCTATCTTACCTGCATTTAGCCAAATATTTGAAAAGTTAATACTCAAGCAGAGATATTTTAATTCAAACAGCCTCCTTCATATTGAATAATTATGACTTTAGAAAAGATCGTTCGACTACAGATACGGGTGTTGCACTGCTGAAACACATGTTTAACGCATGGGAGAACTCGCAAAATGCTATTGGGGTTTTCTGTGATCTCTCCAAAGCCGTTGATTGCGTGCACCATGACACGCTTTTGCATAAACTACGTCATTACGGTGTCCAAAACGAAGCTCTCAAAGTAATAAATTATTATACACTAGCTTTTGCCCGCAGCTTCGCTCGCGTTAATTTAGAATTTGACAATCAATTCGGGTTGTGCACTGCTTGTTGTTTGACGTTTGGTGGCAACCCGCCATCTATTATCATAAGAACGTTATTGTTGTTTTCCTCGGGAACAGTACTTTTTTTCGGGATGAAAGGTACCCTGTGTCCGTTTCTGTACACCACAATAATAATATAATATAATAATAATACAATTCTTAAGGGCTCGCTGGCTAGTTCGTTAAACTGTCGGTATGATTATGACGACGCTCGGTAATGCGATGGTTTAAATCCAAGTCGAAACACTGAACTCTTTTTGAAGTATTCTTTAGATTATTCGTAACGAATTCAGTGTACTAATATTTTAAAACTTGAGGGGCTAGCACACACAAGAGAGCCTAAAATGGACGCTTTGGCAGAATCATGTGTGCAATTCATACAGCCCGCAATTCATCTGTTTGACAGCTGCTATTTAACATTAGACTTCATTAAATTAATTCTTAATTTGTGGACCATTTTACGAAACTCCATACACAACTGTCAAACAGATGAATTGCGGGATATGAATTGAACGCAGATCATAATATGATTCTGCGAAAGCGTCCATTTTAGGCCCCCTGAGGGATGCTTGGAAAAATGGTCGTTGTCTGCGTCACTCACTGTAGTTTCACTGTATTGAATGAAAATACAGTAATGAATAAAAGAAAATAATATTTAATAAAACACCCCTTTGTGGTGCAAATTTATCATATTTCCATAACGACCCCCTCAGTAGCCAACACACGCAGGTAATTTCATGACGCTCCGGCAGTTCATTTAAAGATTGAGGAATAAACCGAATTCTAGCAATGCTATTTAAATAAAAGAGCACATTCTAGTGCATTGCGCGGACCGGCAACGTCATACTCATACGCTTCTTCTGGGTAAGTTCACTCCATCGTCGACTGTATCTCTGTCACCTCTGCCCTAGACTAAGGTCAAGAGCAATCCCATCCTAAATAAAAAAAAAACGCAACGTTCCCATCGATACATTCGGGAGCGACACCGCGTGAACGAGATGAATGTAGGTAGGTACTAGTCGGGTTACCTGGACAGCGAACACAGGCATATATGTATAATGCCGCCGTCGTGGGCTTGGCTTAACTGCCTGGCCCAGAGGAAGGATACCACTAAGATAAAAAACCACCTAATCCTAAGTTTTGAGGCGCGGCGAAAGGAAGAGTGGCTGGAGGGAGTCCAGTGGTTAGTGCCTCCCCTGTAGAGCACCTGCCGCACTTTACAGTATATAGGCTTATCTAGGTAAAAAGGCTCTGCTTAGGTGGACACACTATGTCCTTACTACTCCAACAATTGAATCGGAGGAGGAGTTCTAGAACGTGATCCGTTTGGCAGAGCAAACTTTGCTCGTGGGCGCCCCACTGTCCCGTAGCTTCCAGCCGCAGCTGCTGGAGAGAGTCGTGAGCACTTTATTCCCCTAACAAGGGGAGCACACACCACCGCATATAGTTCTGCCCAGGTAGAAATGAGAGCGCCAGTACAAATGCTTCAGGCCAAAAAACGGCCAAAAACGGCCAAATTCGTGCATGGGTTTTGGCCATCAGGGCTGATTTTTCCTTTTTTTTTTTAAAGATAACGTTGCCCCACACTAGGAATTTCTCCTGTATTGTAGGTGCGGTTACAAACATTTAAATTCACATATACATACTGCCAGACCCGAAACAATTACTTGTAGGTCATACAAATATTTGTTCCGTGCGGGAATCGAACCCGCGACACGCAGCGCAGCAGTCAATCGCTTAACTAACTGCGCCAACCGTGCCGTCTAAACGTGCCGTCTTTGCCCCCAATTAGTAGGATTCTTGAGCGCATGTTTGGAAAGGGGCCAGTTTCCACGCCAGTGGCAGACTGGAAAGCTGGTCATGTTAAAATATAAAGTGCGTCCAGCGGGCTCTTCATGTGCTTACCGGCCCTTTGTGTTACTGGATGAGGTAGGCATACTCTTCGAAAGAATTATTGCAGACCGCCTTATCCAGCACATGGCAAGAGAGGGGCCGGATCTGGCGTATAACCAGGTTGGTTTCCGTCGGGGGCGCTCTACAACAGACGCGATCATGTTTTTACCCTTCAAATTGGTGAAGTCCTTGCAATCATGCGTCCGCGCACATACACTAAGCCGTTGTAGATGTGCCACATGAAAACAGGGTTTATAAGATGCAAAAAAACTTTTTCTTTACCTTGTCCGCTTTATATATATTAAGAATAGAATAAAATACTCTTTATTATGTACACCATAAATGTTACAGATATAAATGTAAGTAAGTAATATTATTGTGGACAAGCTTCCAAAATCCTCAGGAATCTCCACACAACAAAGGATATTCATGGCTGCAATAAATTAAATATCATGCAAACTTGCACTGCGCCTGGCGCCACCAAAAATAACGGCGGTAAGAAGATATTTTCATAACAATTAAAGGGGCAAGGTTCTAAACTAATTAATAAAAGACTTCATAATCAATGGAATCACTGCGAGTTTATTTTTATGATTTTATTACATTCAACTGTTATACGTCGCTGAGAATTCGAAACGCAGATTTTGTTAGAAACCTAAACTTAAAAATAACCGATATATTTGTCTCCAGTATAGTTTAGACGAAAAAGTCAGATTCAAAGATACTTATAGTACTAAGTTTTCCGACTATCTGATATGTTCCTAACTTCCTACCAATGTGACTGCAACCACGAGAACACGAGACAAGAGTTTCTATGCCCATTTTTAATTCCATTGCTGGTATCGTAAAGTATTGTCGTAATAAAGACCGTAGGGATGCCGCAATGGAACGAACAATAGGATGTGTGACTCGGAACTCTATGTTCGTGGTAGCAGCCGTATACTCAACCCGAATTGATTCCTTATTCACAAATATCAACAACATCAAAACAAGTAAAGACACCACTTTTTAAATATCACTGAAACATGAGTTTTCAACTTTTAGTATCAATGCAGATTCCGATTCGTTGTACATTGCGTTTTTTGTTCCAGAGTATTTTCTTCAAGTTTTTCTGTGCCCTATTTAACAAGTAATGTATTACGAATCAGGCGTCCTACTGTTTTTAATATTAAAAAGTTATTTTTGGATTCCTTTCCATAATATACTATTGCGATTGTAATACTGATTGATTTTACTGCATTAATACGAAAAATATTCAACACGAATTATTTCTTACATTAATTTACAACATTAGAAACCCAATCGAAAAGTTAAAAACGTACGAGCCAGGAGAAAAACCTTTCATAATTACAGACTATGCAATATAGACTATAAAACCTATAATATTGGCACTAAAGAGTTGCATCTTCAGCTTTTCAACTAGGTCTCGCCTCATGAGTCCAGTGATGATTTAAAATCATTTCATAAACTCGATCTCGTACCTACAACACCAGTACTTTAAGTGTCTTAACCGACTTGGGTGTAACTTACAACAATTCTCAAGAGAAGCCTACCAGGTCCTATCGGCCCCACATCTAACCTTATTCGATCAATACACAATACTAGAAATCATTTTTGTACACACCTCATCCTCGGACCCTTTAAAAGTATAACAAAACTCCATTTAACTAAATTTAACACATATTTTTTCATCTTTGATCAACGATGGCAAACTATAACTTTTACATAGTAACACAATATTAGTTTAGGCATATTAAAAGGTCGTAAGTGATACTCACCCCTGATTGTTTTGTTATTTTTTTTTGCCAAATTACTAAATACAATAAATTATTAATTTAATTTTCCAATTTTTGGTAATCAAGCGTATGTATCACATACGAATTCAGCTTATAAAGAGAAAAAAAAAGGAAAATCAATGCTAATAAAAACGCAGATCGTGCATACATTAAATTACGAAAAAAAGAAAAATCTAATCCTAAGTGTGTCAGCAAAAATATAATGCAGTAAATTAGAATTGCCACTTAATTAACTTTCACAATATAAATTGTATTTTTTTTTCTCGTAAAAAAATATTTCTGTGTATAAAATGTGTTACCGAGCATAACAAGTAACAGCGGCACAGTTTTACTGAAAAATAAAACGTAAACATTAAGAAAAACAACTCATTACTTAAAAGGTTAAGTACTGAGTATACTACAACACGACTAGCTCAATATCGGCAACTGAGCAGGCGCCCAACTCGACATCCGGTTGCTCAACAGTTTCAACACTCAACACGCGGACTGTATAATAAACTTGCTTATAAATTAACAGTTTTTGGTAAAACTGCACCACTGTCTTACTTTATCTGTAGATAAAAGTTACTTCTAGCATATAACTGTCAGTATATTGTATGTCATAGTGTGTATATTGTAAATACTTTTCTTTTATGTACTGTTATAGACGGGATATCAACGATAATTGCTCGACCAGGGGGACAAATGTACTACTTAGTATATATAATACTTATTATTTTTATATAAAAAGTTGTAAGTGCACTTTGAGTTACGGAACTATATTAATGTTACTATTTACTGTAGGTTTAGCAGATTTAACACTGATCTATAGTACTTTAAATTATACAAAGAGAGGTTCCTTGACATGTGACTTTAAATGTATTGTCAATATTTGGCACTAAGATTTTTTCGACGCGAAATGTTTACAAACGAAAATAATAAACTACAAAGAATATTTGAAGGTATGAATCAAAATATAATATTTCATTTTGAAGTCAAAGGTTCGCCTTTTTTGAGAATAAAAATGAAAATGGGAAATAAGGCTTACATTATTAATAAATAGAGCTCCTTAAAATCTTAATTGACATTAAAAACAGGAAAATCTGCTGATTGTAGCTTATTATAAGTCATACATAAATGTAACTATTATATTGAGGTACTGTGGCAAATTGGGAACTATTGCTATAACTGTAATTATTTATAATTACATTACGTTTAAAGTGGAAGATACTGATATAAATATTAAAGCTATTGACTTAAGAATACATCGACTCGTGACTCTCATACGAAAACACTACAAGTTCGTAAGTATTTAATATTAATTTGTGAGCAACGATTAAAAAAGACTTTTAATAAAAAATGCAGTCGATTTATTCTTAAAAAAGATGGTCGTCCCTCCACCGATCGAGCAATTTAAATTATTTATAAATAACTATTGTATGTTCTGGTTGCGTTACGATTTTAATTAATAACTATTAAGTTTTCAATTAAAACAATAACGGATAATATCTATTGCATTTTAAACATGGAAATGGATCAACAAAAAATGATTGTATGGGAAAAAATACTATGTAACAACTGTTATATCTCGTTCGCGATTTACAATATAATTCGATAAATATAAAACACTGTCCTGTCTGTATGTTGTAACTGTAATACATACATAAATACATCAACCTGTAGTTTACAGGCAAACCCACGATCTAAATTAATACATTAGAAATTAAATTATATAATTGGAGGTAATACTTAAAATTATAGGAGGTAATACTTACGATAAAAGCATTTCATTTTCTTAAAAAAAAACTGTTTTGTGAAGCGGTTTGTGAACATGTATTTATCAGGTGAGAACTCCCGTATAAGACGTTTTAACTTCGACCATAAAGAAGTTTAAGTTACCTGCCTATCATAAGATTAGGTAATTATTATTATATCCACGAATAATCCTAAGGAAAATCATGGAAAACCCTAACAAATCATTTAAAACGTTTACGAAATTTATAAAACGGCAGTATTAGTTTCGTTTATTCAAATACGAAAGTTACTGATTTTGCAAAGTAAAACTGGCAATAAAAATACTTTAAAATGACATTTGGAAGTAGAATGGCTCAGATACTGAAGCCTAATTTACTACGTAAAGCTACCAGAGAGCTAGCACAACTCAATCCCAAAAATTGAGCATCGACCCAAAAGTATCACCTGAAAGTCGAGCGAGGGTCGATGCTCAACTTTGAGATCATAATCTAGCTGTTGTTACTCTTTTAAAGTAGAGAAACTATTCTAGACATTTTTGTGCAACTAATTTGAGACGATCGCCACGTCCATATAGTCATTTTAAAGTACACGAATCTTATTTATTTATCTACTGTAGGCTATTGTTAAAGTTGTACTGTTTAGAAGGCATCCCGTTGTTGATTACTTTGTGCATTACGCTAATTAGTAACACAGTCGGTTTATAAAATTATTTATTTAAACTTAACGTTATTAACTGGCGAAGAAGCGAAAAATTATATTGCGAATTCAAAGGGCTGCTATTATAATTTACACGTATTTATATAAAAAAAAGATTTTCTCACTTTTCATCTTACTATTTAAAAATGCAGTATTTTGGTTTACATTGCAAAATATACTTTTACTTATTATTGTTTCGCTATGTTTTATTTAGCGATTGGTTGTTTGTGTTTTTTTTCAAGAATTTTAAATTTTTACGCTGCGGTTTTTGAACCTCCTTTTTTGCCGACACATAATCCAAACTTAACACAAATTTTACAATAGTATAAGACCTAACAACAATCACCAACGGCTGTCTCCGATATTGATGTAGTACGCAGCTGTCAACTGAGATCAATTTAGAAAAAAATCTTCCAAAAAATCGAACCACAAAAATAAGTGGGGATGTAAAATCCAATATTTTAACGAAGCAGTCAACAATAAGCTCAATAAACAGCCAAACCAATAAGAAATAATTGCACAGCGAAAACAATAAACACAAACATTAAAAAAAAACATTATGAAGACTAAGTCTAAGTTTCACTATTAATAAATCCATTAGTAGAATATATAAAAATCCTTTCCATTAATGATTTTATCTATTTACTATTTAGTTAATAATATCACGAGGCTTCTATTCCCGAACGATGCCACGATACTTCAGTTATGTAAGTCATCTAACTTATATTTACAATTCAAACTACCCGCTTGCTTTTCCTTCTAAGCTCCAGCTAAATGATTCTATGACCTTTAATATATCCGAAATTATTTCATCGACGTGTTTCTTTTACATTAAAAATTATCAGCCTGTAACATTGAAATAAAAATAAAAAAACAAAATAATATACTTGAGGTACTACATAAATGGAGGTATACGGGCTTAACCGGCTAATGTCCACGTAAATAATATTTTACTTCGAAATCAACCTGCTATTAACACTATTTAAGCTGAGGATAAAATGATAAAAACTTAAATGTTTAAATATCTGGATATACCAAACAACTTCTCATTAAATGTATTTCATATCACAAAGTACACATATATGTAACATTCCGAAAAAGAAAGTAATAAAAATACAAAAAACCTACATTACGATCCTATACCCAAGTTACTTAACATTGGACAAATAAATGCAAAAAAATAATGTTCACTGCTCTAAAACAACGAAGTTGCATTGGTTTGCTATTGTTTGTAAAACTTGCATTGATATTTTTATTATTCATTGCATAAAATGATTATTTATTTCACTTAAAGTGATCAGAGATTTATTGATATGTCCCTAAATTTTGGAAAGTTCCATGAAACATGTAAAATGGATATGGCACAAACATTTTAGTATTTTAACATTCTTCAGAAAGTTTTCATATTTCTACGGGAATAAATGCAAATCAGTAAGTATTATTCACATTATTATTTTTCTTTGGCTTTGTGAAATATCACGGTGTTAAAAATACTTTCTTTTATTTAAATATATTAATGGTTTTGTGATATGTGGTTTAAGAGATTGGATCGCGATTTTAAAGATATTATTGAATTATTTCTTCAAACACCCTGAATAGATATGTCGTGTTACCTGAAAAACGCGGTTCGCAAGCAATTTTCTACGATATAAATAAGTAAATAAAATAATTTTTATACAATTTGCAGCCATCTTATGGTTAGGTATCCTAAGATTTTTGAGAATAATATAATAATAATCTAATAAATTTTCAATAACGAGACATCAGCTACGTTGGTCGACATTTAAATAAGAACCACTATACACTCATAGAGAGAAATCCGAAAATGGATACAGGTTAAATATAATTCTATTAATTAATACCTAGTCTACGTATTTCTATACAGAAGAAATGTTTGATTTTGTTTCATGATTTGTAATCATGCACACGTATACGATCGTCGAACTGCTTTTCGAAGACCCACTTTCTGGCAACCCAGCGCCTCTATTTCCTACATCTGTTTACTCACTCTTAACCCTGTATTCAAGGATCCCACCGGAGTCTGGCAACCCTACAGCAATTTCCCTTTTCGAAACGTCACCGCCAACATTGATTCGTCCGTGAACCCGTCTTCACTTGCGCATACCTCGTCAGTTCAGAAATTCATCCATAATATTTCGAAGACGAACGAAGGCACGGCTACTTACACATTGATCATAATATTGAAGCCAAACGCACATAGATTAGATATTGTTAGACGTTAAATTTTGTACTTTCGAAATCAGATTCTAAGAAGTCTTTAATTTTTTACTCAACATCAACATTTTTTTTTTACTTTTACTCTAAACATTTTTGTAATTAACCGCTAAATAATCTGTATCATTTTAATTAATTTAGATTTGGCGTTCCGAAAAAAGTTTCAGTAAAAAATATTTTCTTTGCATTTCTTTTAAAATTTACGGTTTTAAAATTTGTACGTTCTCATTTTGTACAGTTATCGAATCTAATTTGACACTAGACATTTATCGAAAAGTGATTTTAAAAAATGTATTTCATTTTTTAGAATACAGTTGGCATAATTTTGGCAGTACTAGAAATATTAATACTTTAGTATTGCTCTGGATTACATTGTCATATTGAACACTGTTGGAACATTTTCACTAGAAAATGCCGTAACTCGCAACTGTTACGAACTAGTCACAAAGCGAAGTCCGATCCTCGAAGCGTACACTAAACGACTTCTACAGTCGCGTGCGACAATACTGTTTATGTAATTTTAATCCTAACGTCAATATTTTACTAATTATAATACGATATTAACCATAAATGCGGCGTAAGTCCTGCATTGTTTTGGCATTGTCCGTTATATTGCACATGATGCTATTCCATATCGTAAGCGCGTCCGTCGAGGCGCGTTACGAGTACACTCGGCGGCGACACCCAGTGTACTCGGAACAGGGGGTCTGCGAGCGATCTAAGCCATGGTCTGTGGTCATTGGAGGCCGGGCGGCAGCTGCGGCCCGTGGTCGGCGCCCAGGTCGAACAGGTGGTGCGGGCTGGGCGCCAGCGCCGAGTGCAGCGCCGACGTCTTCAGCAGCCGCTTCAGCATGCCGCTGGAGCCGCGGTGCTGCAGGCTCTTGTGCGTGGTCAGCGAGTTCTTCGTCCGGTACCTCCGGTGACAGAACTCGCACACGTACAACGTGTCCGACTGCTCGTGCTTGTCTTGGAAGTGTCGTTTCAAGGAATAGTAACAAGAGAATGTCCTGCGGCAGTAAGGACACTCTTGTGGCTCGTTGATACCGCCGGCGGTGGGCGGGGGCATACGGAGGGGCGGTACTGCTGGAAAACAACAAACAACCCATTTACATTAAAGCATTTTCACCAAAAAAACAAGGTATATAGTATCGTTAGCTGGCAACACGTGAAGACATGCAGAAAATCCGCTCAGTGATTTTCTGCTTGTTAATTTTCATTCAATAATACATGTATGAGGTTAATAATATAGTTAATAATACTAATAATATGCACTGTACACATTGACTAACTACACAATAATCACGAGATTTTCATAATATTCAAAATCTTAAGGAAATTCTCTCAACCACAATAACACATAGACACGTGATAACAAAAATGATAGAAGCATGCTCCAAGCAACACAACAACGTCAAAACTGCGAAACCCGACGGGAGAGGGGGGCGCGGGGGGGAGTTGGTAAGTACTGTCGAACTAAAACAACATAAAAGTCAAACTAAAATCTATAAAATCAAAATTGAACAGAAAAAATATGAAATGATAATTTAAGAAGGACCCTTATACCTAGCTTAGTCTAATAAAGGAAATCCATTGTTAATGAGTTAGATCGTCTGTTCTCTAATTTGTTTCTGGTTCTATAAACAATATCTAACCTTTGTGAGTGTTGCTATGTACGGCGGGTTCATGTAGATTGGGCTCGTGTAGATTCTCTTTGCTAGATGAATACTGCCGCACGCCGCGCCAACTCCGTCCGAGTAGTCACTAAAAAAATCGTATTTGATCTGTCTCCCCTGTCCTTGACTTGTGGTAGGTGTATATGTGGGTCATCAACGAGTTCCTCGAACAGTACACCCTCTCACATATCGTGCACCGGTACTCCTCCTGGCGCTCCGCGTGCTTGTCAGCGATATGCCGCTTCAACGACGCCTTTGAACACAGAACCTTCCCGCATAACGAGCACGAGAATAACTTTTTACCTGTAAACAGATCGAAAAAACAAAAAAATATGGGGTTGCTCCCCGAACGCGGTATAAATTAAAAAAAAATAAACCTATTCCAGGGATCTCATTATGACAAGTTTTTTTTTTCAAGAAAAAAACAAAAAAAGTGTGTCTAAAATAAATGATAAATAAAATAGAAAAATAAATGTAAATGATGGCGAAGCTACAGTGGCTCGTGAAGGGTGTTAACAGTCAGCATGCGTTGAGGCGGGAAAATAAATATTTAGGCGGGAAAACTAGATATGCTAAGCGTGTTTCGAAATTAATAAAAAAAAAGAAAACAGTGCACTATGAAAATTATCTAACTGTTTCTACAATAAAGCTTATAATTCTTTGACAAAAACACAAATAAATATAAGGGTAGTTAAAGGATTTGCTAATAAAACTGGCAATATTGTTTTTTGTATATTTGTTTTTATTAAAAACGCCATTATCATCAATATTAGGATTTATGAAGTTCGGTTTAACGATTACATTTTATGAGTAGTTACTTCAATTATTTTTAATTGAAAAAGTAAGGAAGGAAAAGAACTATTTATGAATATATAATAATTATAGTGTTGCGAAATCATTTTTAATATTAGAATATAACTAAGTGCAGCCCATTAAAATAATTTATTTATTTTTGGCGTTCCACGCTACGTTCAAGACGAATTCGCCTCAAAATGGAAGACAAAACATAAAAACACCGTAGTTTTTGGCACAATCTCGAAAAACGTTAAAAAATCTAATGGACTGCATTACACAGATGCCAATTTTTAACAAAAAAATATTTAGATTCGTGGATAGTAGAACAATAATTTAAGAAAAAAATATATAAAATTTCAATACAACAACCAATAAATTAATTTAGATTCCTTATAAAATAAGTAAAAATGCCAACAAGAAGTATAAGAACACATTGGATAAAGTCAACGCACGCGCACGTGCGAGTTTGAAAAAAATTCTTAACTCGTTAGAAAGATAAAAACTTAAACAGGTCACAGAAACAGTCTTAATCTTGCTAAGATCCTAACTAATATAGTTTTTGACAGGGATGTGTTCTGCTCCTTAGAACACGGTGTAATTCTAACCCTTTCAAACCCGAGGCTTTCAGCCTCTCGAGATCCCAAAATAACTTAACACCTAAAAATTTCGAACCAAGATCATTTGAAATCACAAATAAATTTCGAGTTTATAATACCAAAATTAATCACGCTTTGACCGCCTTCTGTGCGACAACAATTCTTGATTTTTTTATAAAATTATCAATTAATTTAGTAAATAATGTACATTTTTTATCTATAAAATACGCCTAATAGTGTACAAGTCAAACGCGTACTTACTCTAATCAGTCTATAGCGCTTATTATTTTGGCAAAATTTTTCCCAACCAGAGACAAGTTTTTTTACTAAATAAATTCTTAATTTTCATAGCTATACTGAAAATAGCTGAAATACCGTACTGCCATTGCAGCACATCCCTGTAATCGTAAAATAAACGTGTATTTCTATTATCTATATGAATTCAGATAAATCTTATTCCTATTTAATCAACTAACTTAATTTCCCAAACCCAAATTAACAAGAAAAACTATGACTAAATTACTAATCAAAAAACAACAATCCTACGTTTCAAACTTTGCAATGTTACGCAAATAAAAACTTAACATTTTTTTATCATTTTCGTTTTCGTACACGGAATGTTGCGAAATATTAGAAAAAATTTAGATTCCTTTCGTTTCTCTTATCTCTTCTACGAACATCGTTCCTTTTAGCACCAAATCTCTAGTCTTCCAATTGGCCAAACTATTATAATAAAGCTTACTAATTAACTAAACGAGTAATGGCTAAGCATTTATGTATCTAGCAATAACAACAGAATTTGATAACATAGCATTTTAGGAAGCCTCTTAGTTGTTTGAAGGAAAAGCATCTTCTCTAGGTAAAAAGTGTGTCGAACACTACCTAATGCTTATATACGAAAAATTACGCAAAATATGTCTTTTTTTGTCAATAAGAACACAATAATATGAAGCAGGCACTAATATTACTTAAGGTGTATATCATTTTATAATAAATTATGTTAACATTTACAATCAAAATTCCCTTATTGCTATAAAATGAAAATTTTAACAATAGTGATATTTTATCGACTTTTTAAAGTCGGTATAGTGATGTTTTCATGAACTAGAATATTTTTCACAAAGTAAAGACGCACATTAGTTTATTTATTGAATGATTGAACTTAAACGCGGAAGGGACACTTTTAAAATAGAACAAGTCTTTATTAGCTGGTTTCTTCCTTCAGAAATCAGTTAGTTTTTTTTTGTAGTCTTGTTTTCAAGAGGTTTTATTTAGTATGAGTTGTTTCCATTCTATGGACTTGTCTAGTAATGTTTGCATGATATTTTCAGGGCTCTTTTGTTTTTCTCAATTTAATATTTTCTAGCGCGTTGAAGTTTCATCACCCAACATTGAGACATACTAAAATTATTTTATGGCAAGCAAAATTTTGTTACTAATTAACATCGAGCACGGAACATTTAATAGTTGAAAAGTTCATACTGTTGAAATTTAGGAACATTTAACACTGAGAATTATTAAAAATTTGTTTTTATACTATTACCTATTATGTATAATATAATAATAATGTGTAATTACAATTGTACAAAACAAAAACAAACTGTGAGTGTTTAATGTACAAAAAATACGAGTACAAGTATGTCGGTAAAAAGCGAAAAAATATTATTATTTGAAAAAAAAAAACTATCCTATAAAGGCTCAACGAAATAATAATAATAATAGAAACGAACACAAGATTGCGATAAAACTAATGTTTGAAAACTAAAAAAATGTGACTAAACTAAAAAATAAAATAGCCATATTCATTTAAAATGGCACCTTGCGATTCACTTTGTAAAATGCAATTTTCTTCGACTGATGGTTCTTTATCAATAGTAATAATAATAATAAAAAGGCAGCAAAGGATTTATAAAAGTCGACAAACAAGATATAAATAAATAAATTGATAAAATATAATTAAACTGTCGACTGCAAAAAGAAAGCGAGAAGTTATTTTGTTTGTGTCTAAGTCGGTTTGCTGTACTGTTGTATTCCTGGTATGTGTATGTCGTAATATCTGGTATATTTCTGTGGTTGTGCTATCTGCGGGTTAATATATATATTTTTTTTGCAAAAAACAATCTTTCATCTCAATCTATTGGTGCTACTATATCCTGAATTCAGTCTTAAAAATGAAAAAATAAAACACCTAAAATAAAAATAATAATTTGAAAGCCTCATAAGCCAATTATATATCTGTGTATATAGTTTTTTTATACTTTTTACATATTTTCGTTTAGTAATCTCGTATAAATATCTAAGAGTGAGATCATACAGATAAATTACAACATAAATAATTGCCGAAAATAATGAACACAATTTGAAAACAATATGCCTCTTCTGTTACTTACACGAACACCGTTTCTTTTATATAAATTTAAGCCTAATATATAAATTTACAGCACCAAGATTTTTCATCTTTTCTCAAAATATTATTTTTTTTTCTCTTCGCCTTATTGTCGCACATTTAACATAGTGTAAAAATTCAGGAATCATTGTATACCGCAGTATTGCACTCTCCGGGCGCAATCGGTCGATAACATTTTAACAAAAAAAACACATTTCAAATTCGATCTAACTCGCCCTCCCTTGTAACAAGTGGAATGTCAGAAAGCCATTTAATATTGTGATGTTAGTCAATGTCAACCTTTACTTACAAGTTCAAAGTTCACAAATAAATATTTCATAGAGGAAAACAATCTGAAAAACAAAAAATATACAAGTCCCGTTACGGAAATAAAAAAAAGATATATGAAAAATAAAATTGTTACTTTCCTTTTTAAATAGAGAATTATTGTTTTAGAAAAAGAAAACTTTAATTAAGTTAAATTAGACGTTAAACTGGTCTTTGAACTTGTAGAAGTCGATGTTGTGATGCTGCGGGTTGATCTTAGTGTCGGGGCTGGTGGAGAGGTTCTGCGGCTGCGTCTGCTGCGGCGCGCCGCGCTGCCGGCGGTGGTAGATGCTCTTATGGTTGTTGAGCGAGTTGAGCGTTCGGAACACCTTGTGGCACAGGGAGCAGCGCGCCGAGTGCAGCGGCTGCAGGTGCTGCTGCTCGGTGTGCCGCTTGAGCGTGAGCCGCGTCGACAGCAGCTTGCCGCACACCTCGCAGCGGTGCCCCGCGCCCAGAGGGCCAACTGCGCCACACATAACAACCAACATCAGCGCATTAGTCAACACACCGGCGCGAGCGACCCCGTCGTATCCACACCATGCGACCGCTCGCTCCCGACGGGTCCCAAGTGACGGAACCAATTGGCACAATTAGTGTACCACTATTGTTTCGGTGGCAATTTTGAACCTAGCAGAGGCAATTGAACGTGTTTCTCGAATTTGACTAATGCGCTTTTTACAAAACGGTTGGTGGTTATGCGTGTACCGATCAGATGTCCCAATTGGTTCCATAGAGGACGTGGCAGCGCAGCGGCGTCACGGACGCGCTGCGCTGCCACCAAGCGTTAAGATACGTTTAGTGAGAAATAATAAATTATACATACATATAGATAAAGTTTGCGATGCGCATGCATTACTATGCTATATACAAATGTTAGGAACATATCGCGTTACAATTTTGTTTAAACTTAACGATGTTCTAGGGGCAAGAGTATGGCGTTTTAGGTGGTTAGGATGGCAGCTCTGTTTCTTCGAATGGCAACGTGAGGGGGGCGCGCCGGGGCCGGCGGGTCGAGCGTCAGTTGACGGAGTAGAAGGGGCCGGGCGCCGCCGGCTGCTGCTGCTTGCGGTGGTAGATGGACTTGTGGTTGCGCAGGCTGTTCAGACTCGAGTACACCCGCCGGCAAATGTTACACACGGGCTCCCGGGAAGGTCTCATGTGCACGTTTTGGATGTGTCGTTTGAGCCGCGTCAGGGACGACAAGCTCTTGTTACATGGCTCACAGCGGTAATCTTCTTGGGGGGTGCGGGCGCCACCTGGTCACAACACAAGCAGTTAGCCCCGTCGACGCTCGCGCGTTTAATGCACTCTCGTATCGTAGCCTCTGTTTAAGCACCGCCACCCCCCGGTACGACCACAGGCGCTCCCGCCGCGGGATGCGAAGCGGTATTAGTAACGCATACATGTCGCCTACTCGTCGCTAGTTAAGCTCAGCAATGATTGTGTGATCGACTATGGTCCGTTTTCATAACAGACGCGCGCAACGTTTGTTTCAAATTTCCCGAACAAAAGCGTTTTTAATTCTTCAATGAAATAATTTGAGCGTATTTTATATAAACCGACACCAAGTTACCATTACTAAAAATCCATTGTTCGATCTCCCTGTTATTATATTTTCCGTTTCCCAAGACAATGTGATCGAGTGTAACCCGATAGTGTATTTAGAAATGATTCATGAGATCCACTACGCTATGCTCGGAACAATAAGTAAACTCAACTTTTACTGAATTCGCTCAACTTTTATATCGAAGTTATGATTGGATTTCTCGGAAGCTAATTTTGTGGGTTTCTTCTTATTTTCAAGTAGGTTTTTTTCATTACAATTTTTTGAATGTAATGTTTACAGCCAATTCGTGTAGGTACAATTACGTTCGTTAACATTTCGTTTATTTCCGTGGAATGGTTGGAGAAAATGAGAGAATTTGAAAAAAATTAACGAAACAAAAAGTAACAACAAAAACCTAATTCGGAGACATGGGAGTGAGGGGATTTCCTAGCACACAATTTGTTTAACATCTATAAAACAAGCTAGCATATCTTCGTAAAGTTACATTACACTATGTTACAGTAACAGTTACATGCACGCCACATTGCGTTTTGGTTCAATGATAAACATTCGTCCCAGTCGTACAGATAGTCCAAACCATTAAAAATTTAATAAATCGAATACTTTTGTACCTACGCGCGTCTCCATCGAACCATAACACAAAAAGCTAACATTAATTAATTTAAATACAGAAACACAGAGCACAAATGAAGACATATACAAGGTTAATAGTATATAATTATAATAATATACATATATTAATATAAATAAATTATATGTCACGTGATAATTGCCTCATACATTAAAAAAATTATAATAAAAAAAAACCTAATAATGATATATAAACCTAATATGACAGAGCAGAGAGGAAGCGGTGATGGTGGCATACGACAGACAGTGCATTAAAAATATCGTTTGTCTCAATATATGTAGTAATGCAATAAAATAAATTCGTTGCTAGACAAGCTGGCACTCACCTTGGGAAGTACTTGCGATGCCGTCCGGAGCCAAGGGACTTTGGAGACCTGGAAACATCACACAGTTCATATGCCATCTTTATCTTTCATCATAATTTATTAAGATAGGTATTTTCTCTTCTTGGTGCCCAAACAGGATTTGATGACAATTCATCGAGTCTTAAGCTCATTCGAAATAATTAAAAAATATATGTAAACATACAACATATTCACAAAAAAAAAATAGGTATAGGATATGTTAGGGTATCATGTTTGGGTGCTAAGAATCGCCAGTAGGAGAATTTATTTTTTTACAGTTGTGTGCTATAGGGAAACAGTTTGGTATTTATTCATCGAGTCATCATGTTTTATTGTTTTCTAAATAATATAAATACAAAAGAAAATATTATCGCTGGTAGAATCGAAAGAGTAGAGTTGTTTCGGTTTGATGTTCAATCTCAGATGTTTTTGTTAAGTTATCCAGTTATCAATAAACATATACACACAGACATACATACATTCCATTACTCCCATTAGCACAGAAGTATCTAGGTTATATCAACTGCGATCACAAATCCTTTCACTTTTAATTTCCTATTTCTTGCTTTTTATTTGGCTTAAAATACAAAAAAAGTACTTAACAAAAAGTCCTCTTACCAGTCAATGAAGGATGCGACAGAGCTTCCATAGTAAAGTTGTATGTGTTAGCTGGGTTGAAGAGTTTCGAGTCCGGTGGTTGTATGAACGGTGGTGGGTGCGGTGGTGGCGTGCACTCTTCAGCATCAGCCGAGCTGCCGCGCGAAGGCGGACCTGCTCCCTGAGGAACGATGCGAGTAGCCGTTAAAGTAGCGTCCGAATTTTCGTTAGTCTTTGGTCGTATTTTGTTTAGGAAGTAATGTGATACAGAGTATTAGTAACTAGGCTGTTTAATTGTTTATTTCTAAGTAGAAGTCGAATCTGAAACCCTACGCACAGGAAACTAATATTCCTAAGCTATGTCGATTCGAAATAACGTTGTTTACTTCCCGGAATGAGCTTGTTATCATTTAAAATCTACTAGATAGTATAAAATGAAAAATGAATATCGCTTTTCCCGAGCGATATTACAAGAAGACGTTATTAACAGAAGTCTGTAGGAGTCGTCAACTATATAGGTAAGGAGCTACACCAATTTAACTTCCAAATAACTAAAGTTTCGTCCTAATAAAAATATAGGCACTTCAGTCCAAATGGGATCTTATTTTTGTGAATATTTTTATTTAAAATAGGTTTGTTTTCTCTGGAATTCCGTGTTATGTCTCGACTTTAATGTGTTTTTGAGGGAAGTTTCGTGAAGTGGGCTGAATTAGAAATGATTGGTGATATTTTTAGTGTTATAATTACCTTTTTGATTTTGTGGTTTCTGGCTGGAATTAGGTGCGGGTATTTAACCACCGACATGGTTTTTTTTTCTCGTGAGCGATGATAATGGCCGATATAGCCGATAAGATCTCTTTATCACAACTAAAAAACGTCTTTCTACTCTCGAAAATTTTTAAATATCTTTTCAAATACCATTAAAACCATAGAAGTAATAGGCTTAGAACCGCAGTACTCGTATGCAAAGTGAAGCCATTTCATGTTAGCCTTTAAAGGCTATAATCAAGACCCAGTATTACAGTAAAGAGCTCGCGCAATTTTACAAAAAAAATGACGTACTGTGTAGTGAAAGGGTGTCGCAACTCATCACATAATCACGAGAAAAATTTATAGATTCCATTTCACGGGTAAGTACTGCCTAGCATCTTTTATTTTTTGTATAAAACATATATCAAAACAGATTAATAAATCGTAAATTTGACACATTTTTACTCTAGGATTAAAACCATCTAGAAATCTAATTTCCAAGCCTCCATCAATGTCAAGGTCGCCAACCCAGTGTCTCATTAGCCCATACAACAATGTTATCGCTGTCACGACTACCTGACACTCTGTAAATGACACCCATCGAGTTCCGGGTACAAATTCTAGTGTCTAGCACTCTAATACGTGGTACTGACACTTAGACGTATCGCTTGTTTATGGTATCGGTGATTTTGAGGCTACTGGGTCATACTTTTGTTTCTGGCTGAAATGAGGCTGTAGAGAAGACCATAGAAAAAAAAAAACGCGAGAGTGGGACTGGCTGTTAAGAGGTGTTAAAACAGTGCTTTAATTCGATATTTAATTTTAAGGATTTTTGGACATTATGTTCAAAAGAGGTTCGATTTTCTATGTATTTTCATTTACTGTCAAAATATTTATAATGATTCGAATTGATGGAGATTTATTTCGATCCGCTACGAGGATTAGGAAATCTTGAAATGTGTAGAGGTTACAATCGTACTTATGTCACTTTGTTATAAATCGCATTCCAGAATGATTGATTAAACTTTCATGAGATTGAGAGAGACTATTATTATAAGGATTAGTCAACAAATTGCGAATTCGGGTACTTCATCATTTCAGCCGAAAGCCTCCACTGCTGGACATAGGCCTCCCCAAAAAGAGGGGGGATTTGCCATAATCGCCACGCTTGGCAGGCGGGTTGGCGATCGCAGTATGGTTTTAAAAATGCATAGAGAACGCTGCTGCACATTCTCTAGTAAATCCCTTAGTCGCCTTTTACGACACCCACGGGAAGAAATGGGAGGGTGCTATTCTTTACGTCCGGCACCAAACGGAACCATAACACCCACACACCATACGGTACATATAACGACAAAACAATAAAAAAAATAGTTTTTCTGTCTATCTGTTTGTTCCGGCAAAATCTCCGAAACGGCTGGACCGATTTTGACGGGACTTTCACTGGCAGATAGACGATGTTATAAAGAGTAATTTACTTTTATTTTAGATAAAGCCACGCGGGCGATGCCGCGAGAAGCAGCTAGTAGAAAATAAACTTGGTCTCAGGTATGTTTAGGTAACATGATCTGGCATTATTGATTTAGGTAAGTTTCTGTTCAGCCATTCCTCTTCAAGATTGAATTGTTTTATAAGTTCTAATATTCGGTTAGCGATTATATTACAATAGTTAACTAAATATTTTAGTAGAACATTGATTGTACTCAATTATTGATTTGGTAATCGATCAGTTCTGTGAATAACATTCATAGAATGTGAAGCAAGTCCTATACAGTAACACGATAATACTGCTTATTAGTACTTTTAACAATGTTTGTATTTTTATTCTAAGTATTACTAAGTATTCAGGAATTTGTTGACGTACATAGTTTTCGTTGGACAAATTGAATGATACCCGAATTAAATTTAAAGTAGTTTTCTCTCAAAATTAATTAAATGTTAATATTATGTATACTATTGTATTTTCAGTTTTCATGAGAAACTAAGATTTCCTTGTGTTTCGGTTTTCAGATTCGGATTGGATTGTTTAAAATATTATTATGGGAGTTAGTATTCTGTAATTCTGCGCAATTGAGTCTAAAATTACGTTTTCTTATGAATGAGCTCTGAACCCCGATATTTCAATGGATATACGTACCTATGTAGTAGGTACCACAGTAGACCTATGAAGGGAGTCGTCCCATGGGGTATGGGGTACCTAACTATCGATAATGTCCACCACTCCTGAGCGACAGCTTACAAATCCAACAAGATTTTCTACTCGGGGTTCGAACCCAACATTGGGGAAATCTCGGGACATAAGTAAGTCAAAGTTTTATCAGCATAGCATAATTTAATTTCAACAGGGAATCAAATCCAACCCAGCACACGGTTGGCGCAGTTAGTTAAGCGATTGACTGCTGCGCTGCATGTCGCGGGTTCGATTCCCGCACGGAACAAATATTTGTATGACCTACAAGTACTTGTTTCGGGTCTGGCTGTTTGTGTATGTGAATTTAAATGTTTGTAAACGCACCCACAATACAGGAGAAATTCCTAGTGTGGGGCAACGTTACTAAAACGAAAAAAAAAAAGAAAAAAAAAAGAACCTCTTCCGCAGTGTTCAATATGTTTAATAAAGTCTGTCGAATAAATGTGTTCATCATTTATTGTATAACAGTGACTCATCAATAAGTAAATCTTTAGTAATGATGTGCTGTATTGCTTAGTTATATAAATAAACATTTTACAGATTTTCAACCTAAATAATAAACATCTAATCACATTTATTCAACAGACTATCATTGGGAATCGAACCCAAAATTCTCTTACACAGCGTTACTCCTTACAACTCGAAACCACTCTAAAAAACAAAATGGTAGTCGTTTTACCAACTCACAAGTGGTCTGTGATGATGCGGTGGCGTATCATCCGTGCTCCTGTCAATATCCGGGTTAGAAGGACAGATCATATCTATCGGCTCATTCTTCACATCGTCCATGAGCCGCGGGGAAGGCGAGGAGCTGCTATTAGAGATCCCATTCCCGTTGTTCCCCGACTCATTATGCCCGCGGGCATGAGTATTGTTTTTAGTTGAAAAGTCAGTTGCATGGATCTGTGGTTGCTCGTTGTTGTTGTCGTGACGCGGACGTTTTATGACGTCGGGGCTGTTGTCGGCTGAGCGGCTCATCCGGCGCGGTGGCAGCGGGGTCCTGCGCATGAGTTGCTGGACGCTGGATGATGTTGGCTGGAGGAGAGCTTCTTCCAGACGGTCGTAGGATGTCGTGTGGCTGATGTGCGTGCTGTGAGCGGAGTGTGGCGGCGTGTGCGGCGATGTTGTGGAGGGCGCGCGCATTGGCTGCAGCAGCGGCTGTTGACAGTAGGAGTGTTAGAAATTTGTAATCAGTCTATAATGTCCCCACTAGTGATGGATTAATTAGCATTCGCATTCATTGTTAGCGTGTGAATGATCATTTAGCATTTAGCAAATTAAATGTAGTCGTGAAATTCTATGAAATGCGAAGCGATGTACTTTTCTAAACTATCACATGTTACTGCCAGTCCTAAGCCTGGATAAAGTATGAAGGAAAGTTCATAAAATCTTAAACAATGAAAGGTTTTAAATTGTTAAATATATTTAAATAACGGCGAGTCGGCGAGTGAACTAAACGCGAACGCGTTTTAATTCGTTTATTAGCAAAAATTTACATACTTCATTATTATCAATTATCGTCATTAGCAAATAGCATAGCAATAGCAATTAACACGCTAAGACTCAAGAGTTCACACGCTAATGAAATTAATTCGAAATCGCATTAATTGCCATTACTAGTCCCCACTGCTGGGACATAGATCTCTGTGAGAGGGAGTGGGCCGTAATCTACGACGCGGGCCCATTGCGGGTTGGAGTGTCAGAATGGGAAAACATTAATTTTACAAATTATTAAAAATTATCCTAATAATTTATTATATTCATGTCTCTCAGCTCAAAGAAAAGTTAAACCCATAAAATGACTATGAATTTATGATCAACATGGTAACATAATTATAGAGACCAATAAGTATACTCGTAACTAACACATGTAGGTATGTTGGGTGTAAATTACCTTCTATACTCGTACTAATTACCAATTGGCTAATTAGCATGATTTAAAAGTGACAAAAAAACAGTTGTCGGAAAAGCCTTGAATTTATACCTTTATGAAAAATAAATTAACTACTACCTACTTAATTGTAAAAGAAATCGTAAGACGCGTATTGTGTCGATATTTATGCAGATAGATACCGTTTTAATAATAACATAATGATAAACCTTGTAGTCTTTACACCACATCTGTTATCAAATTGAGGTACTTAGGTACTTAGGTATTTTTGACTAAAACCAATAAATAATTTTCATGGTTATCAATCATAGCACGTTAGTTAATATCGTTTCTAAAGTTAAAATACTGATCTAAGTAAGCAGACAACTTCAATTCCTACCCTTTTTTATTGTGTTAACTTAGAATTATAAAATCCCACAAACATTTATATTTTACCCATCACCACTCTCTTACCAACCCGCCAACTCTAAAACAACCCAAAAATCAATTACTTAATCCCCTCTAAAATTCACCCAGTCTAAAATCAAAACCCACCCACTCTAAAACATACTTAATCCCCTTACTCTAAAGTCACTCACCCCCTGAGCGTTCTCATTATGCGTGAGTCCAGACACGCGGAGGACCTCAGCAGTCTTGAGGAAGGAGGACAGGCTCCTTTGATGCACGTTGACCTCCCCGTGGTAGATGAACTCGACGAGCGCGTGTAGGTCCGTGAATGCCACGTCTTGGAGTACGATCACTGGGTGCTTGCATGGTGTTGACTGGGGACAGAGTTTGAGGGTTAAAATAGTGCGAGGAAGTAGGATTAGATAACACTGATAAAATCCACAATACATAATTAATACTCCATCGTTTATTGCATTCCACAATGTGTACTTAGATGGTAACTTAAAATAATTATTATGAGATCATTTCGGACACTGTTGGGTACATCAAAATAGGTAGGTATGTTAATGCACGGAAATAAAACCTTAAGTTTTATAAAATGTAATCGGTTTAAAATCGAAATGAAAAAAGCAATTTTTTTTATAAAAAAGTCTGTTAAATATTTTTCGTTAAAATTATGAAGTAACGGCAGGTACCTATATTTTAAAACAATTGTCTAAGAAAACCTACAAAGGCTGAAGACATGAATGACCTTCAGTGAACAAAAGGCTAATATAACTCTTGTGGCACAGTCAATATCTTGTAAGAATTTAATTAAGACGAACAATTTCATGCAGGTCAAAATGTTCAGAATTGGTTTATTTTATAATTTTTCACAATAATTTAACAAACAATGTGAAAACTGGTTTTTAAAATTATGTTTCTTTTTTATGGGTAATTATTTAATAGTAAATTGAGGATTCATAGTCTATCTACCTTTCATATTTAATTCAAAATTTTAGAATAGCTAGGAAACTGAGTCTGAATAAAATTCTGAAATATCTCAAAATTGCTGATCATACCTACATCGGTGGTTTGACTTATAATCGTGATTGAATAACAAAATTGCATACTCATGATTAAATAAACTGTAGAGTATAAATTAAAATTAGATTAAAAAAACAGACAAAACATTGTCAAAACACAAAATAGCTCTATCAAAAAGTCCTAAAATAACTCCGAAGCTTAAAATATCATACAGCTATCAGATAAATAAACAAAAAACTCAATTACTATGGAATGAATATAAAATATTCAGCGGTGAAGCTCTAGTCGGGCTGTTTTAACCAACTCTACTATTTATTGGGTGTGGTAACACTGGCCATTCGGATTATAGACGAAAAACTGATTAAAAAGAATAAAATATAGCTAGAATGTTCGTTTCAAATGTAATTGCGAATGGGTTGATATTTTTTTCATTTTATTTGCAAATATTGTTGGCAAAAACATACTATCAAAGCAATTATAGATATGGTATATGGTTTCGATTATGAACGAGTGATCGCATTATCATTATTTGTTACTTTTGAAAACGATTTCCACCGAAAAATCAATTATTTCAACACATTTTCACTCATCAAGCGGTACTTAAGTTGACCCTAGAACAAGATCGCTAATTTCGAAACACTTCGTAAGTCAGGTTGGCCGAGTGGTCTAAGGCGCCAGATTTAAGCTCTGGTTCCCGAGAGGGAGCGTGGGTTCGAACCCCACACCTGACAGAATCTGCGATATGCTTTTTTATATTTTTTGGAACCACATTTTTTTATCTTATGTTTTTTGAAATATTATTTGCATAGTTTAATTTATTTTATTGCAAATAAGAAATGTGTTTCTTTTATTATTATGGGTTTTCATAGTTCACACAAAGCGGAAATTGCTATTACCTTTGTAAAATATACTGTGGATTTACCAAGATTATTAAACTATATTTAAACAGAATAAAATCATTTATCATTTATCTAAGAATTAAAATGCGCCATCTGGCGGCCATTACATGCAAATTACAATATAGTCTTTCTAATAATTCATCTCAATGCAAATACTGAGTTACGTACGATCACCTACGAACTACGTAATTGATTTGATTTATGTTTCATAACGTTTTTAATATAATTATCGCTTGTTACTGTGTGAGGGTCGGCAGAAACCTGAATCAAGTTGACAAAACGATCTGAGTTGATCATTTAATGATTATTAAAATAATACGTTAGTGATGATAAGAGAATCAGATGTTAAGAGACGTTTAACGTCAAAAATTGTATGGTAAAGCAGAGTTTAATCATTACCTTTAACTTTAAGCAACGTTTATAGATTAACTTCTAAGTAGGTACATAATACGGTGCTCTCATCGTCCTCAGAACCCACCACAATTCACCGCTTTCATTCACAAAGAAGGCTCTATGCTCAAATTTTTCAATTTAAGTCACAAAAATCCTTTTACATCTCTGTAAACCAGATCCGGTCCGTTTCGGAAATCACCATATTAAAATTCGTAAAAAAATATTATAGTACAGATACATGTTTGATCTAGTGACTTTATTGGTTAAAACACGATATTTAACATTTTGCTTGATAAAAAAAAAACAGAAGTAAAGTCGATTTTGAATGTATTTTAAGTTGTATGAGACTTGGCGGAACGCAATTTTTATGAAAATTTAACATTTCATTTACTAATCGGGTTTGACAGGGATATTATTGGATAGATTTATAATATCGCACTTATTTTTTCTATATTAAATAAATACGTGAAAAAAGGCTCGCGCGCACCGCGCCATTGCTATAGTGCTTTCGCGACTGCTCGAGCCTGTGCAACGCGGGCGCAAGCTGTCTCATGCCTAAACTTTCGGGAAAAGGGGCCCTTAATAAAGTCATAAAAATCTAAAAATTACCTTCAAAAGCTCCCTGAAGTAAGGACTGCAGGCTGACAGTACAACTCTGTGTGCTTTCAAACTCTTGCCATCGCAGGCGAGTGTGACGTCAACAAAATCCTCGTCATCGCGAAGGTTCTCGAACGCGCTGGTGATACTGCTCTGATAGTTGTTCCAGCGCAGGCAGAAATGCTGTGTGTCCACCATTTTGACGGCTATGGAGTCATGTGTGATGTGATCTGAAAATTAAAGGGGGTTAGTGTTGAATGGATAGTTCATCATCATTTACAAGGTATTGGGTGTTTCCATCTGGCATTTCTCAGAAGCAGTTCGGAATCTGGATTTGTGCCCGGTTTATGGCTCATCCCGTATTAGGTACATGGAACTTAAACATAACTGGTGACATGTGGGTGCTCTGCCTAACCCTTTGGAGAATACAGGCGTGATATATATATATATATATTTTTTTTTTAACGTTGCCCCACACTTGGAAATTCTCCTGTATTGTGGGTGCGTTTACAAACATTTAAATTCACATACATAAACAGCCAGACCCGAAACAACTACTTGTAGGTCATACACATATTTGTTCCGTGCGGGAATCGAACCCGCGACACGCAGCGCAGCAGTCAATCGCTTAACTAACTGCGCCAACCGTGCCGTCAATGTTAAAAGTGATTAGCGGAAATGAGAAGGCTATTGAATTAAATAAAATGTAACTAAGCAACCGTAGTAGGAACTGACAAACAGTTTTCAAAAATCTAGAGATGAGGATTACATTTATAACCTAGGTAAGGAGATCACATCATGTCGTGACTATTTTACAGATATAAGTAAGAGAAAAACTTATAAATAACTAAGTTAAGATAACAAAAAAAAAGGTCGCATGTGATAAAAACTACCGTCTCGCAACTAAGTGTCAGTCTTCGTGTTATTGTTTAATATCTGCCCTATATTTTTGAAATAATTGCAATTACCCTATTGTGAAGATAAATGGTGAGTTATGTGTTCCAGTTTAAAAGTAGTTGATGTATTTGAAAAAGGATCTTATGTAGAGTAGAAATATAGAAACACGTAGGCCGATAAAAAATCTCGATTCATACTTTGCATGCGTTCTTTTATGTTCGGGGTTTTAACTACATTAAGACGCTGACAACAGGTAAACCGCTGTGTAAAGAAAGAGAAGCGCGATGACACACCACTTGTAATTTATTGCAAAATACGAAGTAATTATTTATTTACTCAAAAATGAGTTGAGTAATCAAAAATAAAAAACAACCAAGTTCTGCATACAAATAAGACGTTCTTGTTATTAATTAAATACCAACCGTACGTTGATATTTAATACAAATATTTTGGATTGAAACTCAAAGTAAAGGGTTAGTTTACCGTTAATTTGTATCGAGATTTTTTTTCTAAACGTGTTTTGGTAACAACCAAGTTCTGAGAAATATGTTTAAGAATAACATATATTTTTTCCGCTACCACAAACTACATAGATTTGCCTATTTTTTTGTTAAAGACAAGCCTACTTTTATCATATGCCTCTTGTCAGCGCCTTAAAGGCAACTCATATAAATTTGCAATTCCATAATTCATCATCTGCCCGCCTTTTCTGAACTATGCTAGGGTTGGCTTCCAGAGTAACCGAATGCAGTTGGATACCAGTATTTTACATGGAGCGACAGCTTATCTGATCACAACAACTCAGTTGCTAGGTCATACGACCCTTTGGTAAGATATGGTTATCCGACTTTCGGGCGAACTTAAACTCAAACCGCCTTATTACAAAACAAGATTTATATTTTGACATCGCTTAAACCATGGAGCTAGTTTTTGTAACAAGAACGTAACAGTGATTGAAATAACGTTCTTTATACAAAACTGAGAGCTTAGTACGGTACTAAGTTGTCAGTTTTGTGTTTAGGAACTTTACCGTAGTCGGAATAACGTTCGAAATTCAATAATGGCTCCATGTTTTAAACCTGGGTCTGAAGATAAAACTTGTTTTGGTCGGTCAGTTAGTCAGAAAGTTGAAGCTATTTGCCCATTCCAAAACGTAGATCTGATTGAAGAAGAACGGGCAAGAAACTCCGAGGACACTCTTTTAAATCAAGATATTACAAAATCCTGGGTACAGTCGCCAGCACTGTCCAATTTCTCCAAATGATTTCAAACCTTCGAATTTTCATCTTGAAAAGAAAATTTGACAGTTTGTGGTAACTTGATGTACGGCGACTGTACATTATTCTTGTTGGTTCTATTTATGTGAGAACGATATAAACAACTCAAAATATAAGATTAAAAATAAACCCTGGCAGTTAAGAGATGACCAGTTTTAACTGACGGCACCCGTTCTCGAACATGACGCGTGGATCAGCATCATCCAGCTACGCCATTGTCTAGGGAACCGAATGATCTAACACACGCCCCACCATCAGCAAGACATTTAAGTGATCATGACATACTCTCAACTGCCAGGCTCTTTTAAGTCAACATACATATAAATAATAAAAACGGCTCCAGGGTACCCAAAAAGTTTAAAATTTCATTTAAATTATTTTTTTAAATTTCGTCTCATTTAGTTCAAGAATATCGCGTGGTATTTTATTATAACATTTTACACTGTACCCCATAATACCCGAGCTTCTGACGACCCGTAACTACGGTCAAAGATCTGCAAATGACCATCGGCATAACGTGGGTTTCGGAGGTACGTAGGGGTCTCGTTATGTAATGGATGGTCACCCATTATAATACACTACCATACAGTTCCTACTTCTTCAAAACTGTATGATTTTTTCAGATTCAAAGGCTTGTTCTTTTTGTAGACTTCAGCAGAATATTGCGAAGTAACATAGATTTATTTCTGAAATCAAGCCATACTCTGACTGAGTTGAATGGTGCTAATCCATGCGTCATGTTCGTGAACGGGCGCCATCAGTAGGGACTGGTCATCTCTTAGCGGCCTTGGCTTATTTTAATTTAATTTTTGAATTGTTTTTGTTGTTACGGACGCCTTTGATGTTTTGCATCGTTCTCACATGTTTAATTTTAACACGAATGATGTAACCAATATTTTGTAACCATATGTTAATTCAATGGTCAATGGTCGCTTACAATGGGCCTTATCAGAAGGTTAAAAGTCACCCAAAGGGCAATGGAGAGGGCTATGCTTGGAGTTTCCCTACGTGATCGAATCAGGAATGAAGAGATTCGCAGGCGAACCAAGGTAACCGACATAGCCCGAAGAATTGCCAAGCTTAAGTGGCAGTGGGCAGGGCACATTGCTCGCAGAACTGATGGCCGATGGGGCCGAAAGGTCCTGGAGTGGCGACCGCGTACCGGAAGACGTAGCGTTGGAAGGCCTCCTACAAGGTGGACCGATGACCTTGTGAAGGCCGCAGGTATCCGCTGGATGCGGGAAGCACAGAACCGGTCGAAGTGGCGGTGCTTGGGGGAGGCCTATGTCCAGCAGTGGACGTCTTTCGGCTGAAATGATGATGATGATATGTTAATTTAAAAGAGTGTCCGTGGAGTTTCTTGCCCGTTCTTCTCCATAGGTACCTACTAAGCTTTGGAATGGGCAACTAGCTTCATCTTTATGACTGACCGACCCCTTGACAATTCAAAAGTGCCTGTAATTGGTTTATTTGAAATAAATGCTTTGAGTTTGAGTTTGACTCAATGAGTGACCAATGACCTTTCTTCCTATTGTGAAAAGACGTCTGGAAAATACAATGTTACCAGGTAACATATTAATATATTTTATTATTGTAGGTAGGTAGGTATTCGAAATTCAAAGAGTTGTGTTGAAAAATAATAATGAAAGAACATCGTTTGAAAAGGTTGAATAACAAAAAAGGTTGCGATTCGTGTATTGTCTGACCCCTCTTTTACCTTTCAAACAAAAGTTTTGGATTTTGTTTTAATTTTTATCATTATTTAGGCTTCTTGGCTTTGCCGAAAGTTTTTAACTTCCACAGTTCTGTTAATACAAAAAAATTAATTGAGAACTACCATTTATGTGGCTTCATATTATTTCGTTTTTTTATTAGTAAAGGGAGCAAGGTTTACGTAGTTTAAATTATTATTGTATGAGCCGTGTGGTACCGGACGTAAAGAATAGCACCACCTTATTTCTTCCCGTGGGTGTCGTAAAAAGCGATTAAGGGACTTACTAGAGAATGGGCAGCAGCGTTCTCTATACATTTTAGCACCATACTGCGATCGCCAACCCGTCTGCCAAACGTGGCGATTATGGCAAACCCCCTTTCTTTTCCCCCTTTGGGGGAGGCTTACGTCCAGCAGTGGACGTCTTTCAGCTGAAATGATTTTGATGATGACATGTACTTAGTTGGAAAAAATACATAGCTTTATAAAGTCATAGTCTATTTAGACTATGACTTTTGTTTATAGGACAATAAACAATTGTTGGTGAACCCAACCCAATAGAAATAAATGAATGACCCTGTTGACCTCAGGGCCATGAGTCATGTTTTTGGAAACGTCCCCTGGAGCCCTTTATTTTTACGGAATAAACATTTTTTTCATGACTTTACTTATTGAGTAGGTACTAAAGTCGCCCAAAATTTTTGTGAAACGTCATCGATTAGGAAGTTCCTTCAAAATCCTTCAGATTACGATTGAAAGTGAAGAGCGCTGCGCTGGGCGGTCATCACAACCCTAATGACACGTAAATCATTAAAATGCATCTAGATGTCTGGATGCTACGACAAAATAAAGAATCCTACATCCCTATGGCATAACTATGTACCATACAAAAACATGTGCCAAAAATATAATCCTTCTTGTCAGTCGGGTAATAATAAGGTTTGACGATTTCTACTTTTTTTATAACTCTGTGGAGCCGCGTGTGACCCGTGTGACAGCTTCATTAATGTTTTGTTGTGATTTGTTCAAAAATATCATTGACTATGGATCTTCACATTACAGTTTACCTGGGCTACAATAACAATACCTATTACTCACATCTCGGATGACTCTGATTTTGCCTGGTTTCCAACGGAGATCCAACGTTATAAACATACCAAATTAATCATTTGATACAGTCGTCAGATTTGAGTGAAATTCAATCGGTTGAGAGACAGTGGATTGCTCCGCGATCGACAGGTTAATTTTTTTTTTTTTAAGTCTTCAGATTTGGAAAGGGTCTTTTGCCTCTTTACAAAGTTTTACGACGAACAAAAATATACAGGGCTATGAAATACCATTGTAGCTTAATAATACATTTTGTTTTATTTGTGTTCATTTCTGGGCCGAGCTTGCATGGAACCGTTATCAATCTCCTTTTGTTTTTTGAGTCGTAATTTAGTGTAATGGAATTCTTAAGCCACAAGGTGAAAAATTCAAAACAATAAGTTTTTAGTAAGATTTTACTTATTTTCAGTACTTCAATAATCTTTTCCCTTTAGCGTAGGTAATAAAACGTGGCAAGTCTTTTAATTCTGTAAGTATTTAATTATTTTGGTATCGTATTTAAAATTCTACGAGTCACAAAATTACCGAACAACGGTCAGTAAGTTATTGGAATTGTTACATTACCTACTACTCAGCGCTATGTTACAGAACTATGTAGGATTATGCTACAAAGTTTTTCCCTCCAGTCCACTGAGGCAGATGAAAACAAAACTACAACCTTTTTTATTTCCCTTCGCAAGCGGCCTTTGATCGTGGTCTTCTAACTAGAAAGGTCTCATTAGTTTTTTTACCTATTCATCCTTTAAAAACAAATGCACAACGGGGAAGCTCTTGGCCTTCAACTTACCTAATGGTAAGTGATGATAGGTCGAAGATGTAAGCGAATCTTCAACCACAGAGGAACTTGCTATCTTATATCTAACTGCCGAAACATAACAAATACTGTTAACATTGTTGTTATGGCGACAGACTTAGATAACAAGGTGGTAGCAAGCCAGGCGGACGAAGAACAAGTCTGCAAACACCTACTGCTGGACATGAGCATTTCCTTAAGGGTGCGTGCACAAAAAAAAGTTTTTCGTTAATTTCTTATCTAATTGTGAGAAAGCTTGAAATAATTGAAACATTAAGTCTGTGTAACTATTAAAGTACAGTTTTCGTGGTGATAAACCATTCGTGTCAGTCACAGCACCCGTTAATAGTTTCATCACTTTTGCGCTCTCGAAAAAATAGCTTATTTTACAGTTGATTTACTTAATGAAGATATTGTATAATCATAAAATTAAATTTTGATTTTTTTCACACGGATAGCTGAAGCCCAGTGTGTGATTTTGAAATTTCTTGATATGGGTTGTTAAATAATAGGAAAAAAAACATTACCGACTGGGTTTAAAAAAAAATATAGGTTCATTCAACATTATGTTCTGAGACTATTTGTAACATTTTGATAGTTATTTTTGCTACCTTTTTGAGTTAAACATGTCTACGTACATAAAATATTTTTAATAACTAAATTTATAATATTATATTGAAGAAAAATGTTCCTAAACTCAACACGATATCGTCAATTTTGTGTGAAGACGCAACCGAAATTATTTTTTAAAATATTATAAACCACCATTATCGAATAAAACAATTCTACCATTTGGAGACGAAGGAGTAATCTATCTGTGGCACATTTGGTAAAGTTAAATTTAGCCGCAAAATGTACCGAAAAAATGCAATTTTTTTTGATTGGCGAATGCGTCCTTAAACGCAAAGGGCAATCTTGAGGTCATAATATGAGGATATTCCCACACCCAAATAAAAGTTAGACATACATATGTATATAAATCCTTTCTTCTTCTTCCCACGGGCGTTAGGCAGAAACTATACAGAACGCCACCTGCTACGATCCTTACGTATTCCTTTTGCTTTGTTTACGTTCGCTTACGTTCATACATCTGATCATACACGTAAGTCGGTTGCCAGTACTACGTTCATGACCTTTCTGGAGAACTTCACTGACGGCGCCCCCCCCCCCTTCGTTTCCACTCACATTTACCTTGTAAGTACCTTTTGTTATTCGCCTTTCATGCATCCTCTCAACCTGTCCAAACTCTCACGGCCATTATCAAAAAAAAAACAATTTATTGACACACACCAGTTAGGAAACATTTGTAAGCAGGAACAATGTTAATTGAAGGAGTGCATAAGTAGAAATAGCCGTGGGCCCCAAAATAGGCACAGCCTGTATCTTGGTGGCCCAAAATCAGATAGAATAACATTTCTCAAATTGCCCCAAATTTTCATCAATATAGAAACAGTTACATAAAAGATTGCACTAAGATAGCATCGTGCATAAACATCAACCATAATCTAGCGTCACGTTATTGAATTATATATTCCTTATCAGCTGATAACGGCTTAGAAAAACTATGATTAGTAGGTATTAGGTGCATTATCTCCACGGACGAATGCACGGGGCGTGTGCATGATGATAACGTTTGTATTTGGATATCTTCACGGTTTTCTGAAGGTGGATTAGCAGGTATTACAGCACTATAAACTGTCCCGGTTTTCATGAAACCGGTATACTGATGAATGGAAGAAGATCTTGTCAACATGTCTGGAGTATTGTGAGATGAGCGTATGATGTCGAGTAGCTGTATTCTTTTGTTTTTGTACTAATATAATGTGTTGTGTCTTTATCTAATTAATTGGTATTTGGCCGTTTTATGTTAAAGTAAAATAAATAAATAAATACGTCTGTCCGAATAACCAGCTGCTAAAGTAAAATAAATAAATGATTCCTTGCTACTTCTGAGCATGAGGTGCTGGGTTCGGTTCCCAGGTCGGGCAAACTGATATTGGGTTTTTCTATCTGGAATTTCTCAGTAGCAGCCCGGAGTTTGGATTTCTGTCCGGTTGGTGGCAATAGGCTCCAGTGGCGAAGGGTGATTTTATGAGAAAGGTAAGCTGGAGCAAAAAAAAATCCTGTGTATACAAAATAAACTCGTCATGACGTCGAAGAAATTGACGGCAAGCCGGACACGCGTACGAGTTATTTTAGGGCAAAAATGTTTTGTTGTTGGGATATAAAGACAATAATATTATTATAATGTATTCGTTTTGTAATATTTTAATTTTACGGTGTATTAGATACCTATAGTGTGATGATATTATTTGTCATTATTAACCCATCAACATTTCGACTATGCCATTTTTCAATGACGATAGAGTGGTCGTGTTCCGAATCTCCGAAGGGAAGCCGGTAGGAATCGTATTATACGGTGCTTTCGCCCCTGATAGGCTCGTCCCCTGTTACATGGGACTTAACCCTAACTGGCGAAATGTAGGTACCTATACCATAGGTGCACCTCTGCTTATCCCTTCGGGAATATGATACGTTAAGTTATGCTTAACCGTTTCTTTGCGTAGATCAACCTGCAAGTGTTACGTTCTCTAAGACCTGCAGCGATCTGATCGCTGAACTACGTATTTTTTTTCAGACTTAATTCTAGTCCATAGTTTTACACTCATACATTTAAATTCTAAACAGATAAAAACCCAAAATAAAATTGTGATTAATTAAATTTTAATATTAATCAACTTATAAAATAAATAAATAAAACAATTAAAATACATCACACACACACCACTGACTACCTGCAGTATTGTCACTCCTGCTCCCTTTAATCCATCCAAAGGTTGTCTGTAAAAGATCTCTTTTAGCGTTATGACCGCCCATTGTGTCACCCTATGTAAAATTTAAACATTTATATCTGTAACTTTTATGGTGTACATAATTAAGAGTATTCTATTCTATTCTATTCTAAAATTGTCAAAAAGAAACGGTCACAATGTTTTAACTGTTTGTTTATGTGTAAGCGCATAAGTTATTACGGGGCTATTTTACCAATCGATACTGACTTGTCTTTACCGGGAACGTCTCTGTGCAAGCATCCTACGGGTAGTCGGATGCCTCAATGTCTGGCTGCTGGTTAAGGTAATGGCTAATAACTCTTTATTAAATTAATGCTTAGTTTTTGGGTTCTTCGGCTCATTTGCCCCGTGTAAAGTAGTGAAATACTGCCAAAACTATTCTTATTTATACTGCCAAGAAAGGATGTGTTTAGGTTTGGTGACGGTGCATTTGAGATTTTTCATCCAACTTTAAGAACACGCTAGGCAGAGATACACTCCACACTCACTCACACACATACATCACACATACACCCCACTCACTGATCTTTTTTGTCACAAAACATGCATTCCTCTTTTATAAAAGTTAAGATTTTTATTACCTAAAGAACATTTTTTGCTTTTGTCAATTTTTATTCGTATTTATGTTAATTCAAAATTTGGCATATCTTTTTATTTTTGTAAAATTATTTTCTTAAGATAATAAGATTTAAAATTGTTGGTACATGACGAATTTGAAGCTCCAGAAGAGCGAAGTGTCCTAACACAGGCAATTTTTGTCTAAAAGGTCACCTCAACCACTGATGTAGTACATAACTTGTGAAAGAAAATAAATTATTTGTATTTACAAAATACAAATAATTTATTTTCTTTCACAAGTTTAATATAACTGCTTGAATATATTTAGTACAAATTATATTCAAGCAGTTTTTGAGGTTTTTTGATAGCTCGTCAAAAAGTCTCCCAATTACACCGATCATCATATTCTCAAGACATCGCACTAGGTAAATATATTTTCGCCATTTTTTGTCTCAACTTCACCGCGACTGACCCATCCTTACCTTCCATCGCCCCTAGTTCTCACTAGCACATTTCTTACATTCACGCCAACCACTTTATATGACAACCGCATAATTCTACAATCACTCTTTTTACCCTACACATAAGAGCTATTTCAGCTTTCGCAGCAAACAAACTTAAGTTGGTATGACACGTAAGTTTGAAAACAAAAGTTAGACAATAAGAAAGACAGACGTTTTCATATTAGCTGACAATGATAGGTAATCGTGTTACCTGTTGGCATGCACTTCAACTGAAAACAAGTTGATTACCTGCTGAAGGCTAGATTGTGTGTCTGGGTAGTCTAAGTTTTTTTGAAAATTGTCCCTGAGGCAATACTAAGTCACCGTTTACAACTTATTACTTGTTTTCCATAAGTCTTGTAGTCCACTTGTCAAAAACATGTCGTGTATTAACATGTACGAGTATACCTATATGTAAAGTCCATTTCACGAAAGAAGTCCCGCAGACGTGGCGCTGCAGGCATGGGTTATTTTAGGAATGTTGCTAACTTAGCGTATAATAATAATTAGTTCCACTTATTTCCGCGGGACTTCTTTCGTGAAATGGACTTTATGTAGATCTGTAGACCATTTTCTATTTGTTGACAGGCCTACACTGTCCCCCCATACTATTAACACTGTCATTTGAAGGGGGGTTGACGCACTTAAGACACTTCCCCTAGCAAACGACCTTGAGCATTCGGTCCTACTCTGTCCCGCTCCCCACAATTTTTGGGATAATTTTAATAAAAAAAGAAAAGCGATCTTTTGAAATAAAGTAAAACGTGAATTATTTTAATTTTAAAATTATTTATCCATTAGTGTAATCCTCAAATTATTAGAACGTCACCTTTAGCAAAAGATGAATGCAATCAATATTTTTTTGTATTTTTTTTTACAAGGTGATTTTAAATGTCTTTATTTATTACACATACAAACCGATAAGAACGTGCAATGTACGATGATAGGATATCAAACATTAATAATCTGCTTTTAGATGTAGTTTATTTCTCTTAATTAATGAGTTAATAGCCTCTGAATAACGAGGTTTCACTCGGGGTACTGCCTTAAATATCGTCACTTTGTTGAATAGATACACCAGTTTATAAATCTGATTGCTGTTGGATAGCACGTTCCTTATACTTATTCTCAAAAGAGGTTCATTCGAAGGCCTCGAAATCAGGTTAACATTTTTTAATGTAGAATGCAGGCAACTGTTTTTGGGAGCATTTTCAGAATAAATGCATATGGCATTAAGTCCGCCTGTACATTTTGTGTGCTAAAAATAAATTGATTAAATTCTATGAATTTTTGTACGTAATAGGAAGTGCTACCCCATTATAAGTAAATTAGGTAGGATACCTATACCCGAATCACTTTAGCGTGGCAGTAGCGGTCATTGCCCTTTTCCTAATATCTCTCCAACAATAAACTATAGTTTTTCGTCATTGGAACATGTTGAAGATCACGATAGATACGAGTATTGATTCAGTTAACGGACTTTATTTCAGTTTTTTAAATAAAGAACGCTAGAAAATGTAGGTGGGTCAATTACCGCTATTGCCACGCTAAAGCCATTCGGGTATAGGTTTTTTTTTTTTTTTTTTTTTGGTGGGAAATCATCAAATAACTTCTCCCGCTCTGGGCGGAGCGAGAGGGAGTGTCAGACTTTTACTGACTAAAACCCACCGTGTTCCTTCAGATGCCTGTGTGCCAGAGTCACGATATCCCTTTCGGACAGGCTCGTAACCCTGGCAGGCTCGGGTAACGGTACTATATTTATTGAATAGCATTTAAAACTATTGTTGGAGCGGCTGAAGATTGTAAATACTATCTTTATATTGTATAAATTCAATCTATTAGTATTGTATAATTGCATAGCACATGTGTGAGCACTATGTACCTACCATTTTCTGAGTACGTCTTTTATTGACTTGAATGTGCCCTGGCGGCTGAGAGTGTCATGTTCACTCAAATGTCTAGCTGATGGTGGCGTATGTGTTGGATCATTAAGTTCCCTTCAAAATGGTTGAGCTAAATGGTGCTGATCCATGCGTCATGTTTGTGAACGGGGACTGGTCATTTCTTAGCTGCCACGGCTTATTTTTACTTAGTATTTTAGTTGTTTTTTTATATTTTTATTCCGGACGCTTTTAACGTGCACGTCTTTCAAAAATAATTGGCTTTTACAATATTTCCAAATAACAGTTTGGGCCTGTCACGTCATCGTACCAGAGGTACTAGTAACGAAATAGATTAGATTTTAATTAAAACAGAGAAATGGTTTAGTCAACTTGCCGGGAAAAAGCATACGCGTAATATTTACAACACATAGTAATATTTAATAACGATAGAACACTATTTCCGTGAACTAAAATGAATTTTCCTTAAACTGCAACTATGATAGGGAAATGCCAAAATGTAATAAACACCCAAATACGGTACAAATAATAATAGGAAACCTAAGTTTTTTTTTAAACCAATCAAATCCCATGAAATCACCAACCCGTCTGAAGCATGAGTGGTGATTAATGCTCGTGCCTTCCGTGTGTGAAAACGGCCTTTGCCGCAGCAGTGGGACACTAATAGGCTGGTATCATCTAAACAAATAAATACAAATGAAGTGCCTGTTTAAATAACAGTTTGTGTCAAAAAACTGTTATTTACTACATGCATATGAAATAAAAAAAATCATCGTTTCAGCCGAAAGACGTCCACTGCTGGACAAAGGCCTCTCGCAAAAGGTGGGGTTTGGCATAATCGCCACGCTTGGCAGGCGGGTTGGCGATCGGAGTATGGTGATAAAATACATAGAGAACGCTGCTGCCCATAGTAAGTCCCTTAGTCGAAAACGACGTTCACGGGAAGAAATTGCACGGTGCTATTCTTTTGGTTCGGCACCACCATGAAAGTATACATGGTACTTATAACAAAAAATCTATTTATATTTTTTTTATCTGTCTGTCTGTTGTTGGTTTCGGTTAATCTACGAAAGGGCTGGATCGATTTTGACGGAACTTTCACTGACAGATAGCTAGTAAATCTCAAGCCACTTGGTCCGTACACGCTATTCTCCGAAACCACTCAACCGATTTCAATGTAATTTTGTGAATGTGTGTGGTTGGTTCCAGCTTGAAACATAGGTAGGATAGCTTTGGACCCGATAGGTGGCGCTTCGTGCAAAGCAGGGGCGGGTCGCTAGTTAAATTATAAACTAGCTTTTGCCCACGATGAAAACTAGCTGATGTTATGGAGCAACTTAGGCTACTTTGTTCTGTTCAGTGCAGTGGCGAAAGGTGATTTTATGAGAAAGGTAAGCTGGAGCAAAAAAAATCCTTTTTATACAAAATAAACTCGTCATGACGTCGAAGAAATTGAACTCACGGCAAGCCGGACACGCGTACGAGTTATTTTAGAGCAAAATGTTTTTGTTGTTGGGATATAAAGACAAAAAAGTAATGTATTCGTTTTGTAATATTTTAATTTTACGGCGTATTAAATGCCTATAGTGTGATGATATTATTTGGCATTATTAACCCATCAACAATTCGACTATGCCATGTTTCAATGAGGATAGAATGGTTGTGCTCCGAATTTCCGAAGGGAAGCCGGTAGGAATCGTGTTATACGGTGCTTTCGCCCCTGGTTCAGTGCTATGTTCAAATCTGTCTACTTGATAAAATGGATGTATATTTAGTTTCTTTATAACTTAATACATAATGTACTAAGTGTGAAGTAGAATGGTTAAACAAAAAACTATTTTGAATGTGTCACAAAGATAAATGGTGATTTTTTGAATGAGACAAAACGGTTGTATTAAAAAACAGCCGTTTTGGTTTTAGGTCCAAGTTAGGAGAAACAGCGGGTCCGATTGTAGATGTTATTCAAAATCGAAAAGTCAATATAAAAAAAGTCCTATTATTTAGTTACCTAGATAACTCGTTTATTTAATTTATCGTATAATTAAATTTCTCCGATAAATGATAAATAGAGGGATAGTATGTTATCATGTTTGAACACTAAAAAATAATGTTGAAATCTATATAAAACGTCTACTTTCATTTCCTACTCGTTAATTAGTTTAACATAAAACTTACAATAAAATGGTTCGGTTTAGACAATAATCTCAGATCAGAAGATTAGGACAATTCATTCATACATTTTCACTATTATTTTGTTGTTCCTATAGAAGTAAAACTTCCTATAGAAATAAAATATTGGTAGCATTTTTTTTTTTCAATATTATTGGACTTTCAGTTCATAAATAAAGTTTACGTACATAAACCCACGCCTTCTTCCCTTGGGGGTAAGCAGAAACTACAGAACGCCATCACCTGCTACGATACTTACATGCTTCGTTTTCTTCGTTTAAGTTTTGTTTGTTTTTTTTTTTAAAACGTTGCCCCACACTAGGAATTTCTCCTGTATTGTGGGTGCGTTTACAAACATCTAAATTCACATACACAAACAGCCAGACCCGGAACAAGTTCATACATCAGTACCCCAAGTGTAAGTTTGCAAGAGAGAAAACGTAACTATTTCGTTTGCGTTAAATTCCACCGATAGATCATAATGCTAAGAGTATAAGAGTGAGAGTAAAAATCTTAACGCAAACGCGCTAGTTACGTTTACTCACTTGCAAACTTACACTCGGGGAAAGAAAAAGTGATACTCAGTCATACACGCCGCCGCGCCGGTGAAGTTGAATAGTGTTTAATATCTATACTAATATTATAAAGAGGTAAAATTTGTGTGTAAGTTTGTATGTAGGGGGTAATATCTGGAACTACCAGTCAGATTTGAAAAATTAATTTTGCATTGCAGCCCAATTCTTGACGAAGGTTAATTTAACATTACGTTATGACAATTAGGGGCCGAGCAAAAAAAAAAGTCAGAAAGACCGCTAAGAGAAAACGAAGTAATAGCGTGGGCGGGCGATGCAATGCGACGCAATGAGTCGGGGGAACACAAAATTTCACGCGTACGAAGTCGCGGGCAGAAGCTAGTGTTAAAGCTTTCGGCTGCAATGATGATGATGATGATTGTACAACCTAAAATGATCTCAATAAAATAAACTTTCTAATTATATTTAATTAATGTTAATAATATATAAAATTATTGATTGCTTATTGTTTCCTGATTTTATTTATATTTTATTTTAAGAATTAATTTTATTATACCTTTTGCTGTGGCCGTAAATGTACCTTAGCTTTAAGCCATTGTAACACCTTTATCTATACATTATGGAATGCAAATAAATATATGAATATGAATAAATAAAAATAGAAATAAACGAAATAGTAGGCAAGGTGAAGTTATTTTTTTAAACTTAGACGGAAATAATCGTCATATCTCAAAATGTTTATGACTTAGACCACACCGTAAGGTCCGTGTCACACCGAGGTCTTTCACAGAATCTGTTATGTGGTGGTAATGTTACACTATTGGGTACTTTGTGTCCTTTTTGTACCTCTAGTGTCAATGGGACACTTAGGGGCCATTATATAAGGTATATAAAGGATTAAGGGTCCCATGATGTATTAGAAACGGTTCCATGCATGAGAATATCGGTTAAAAACTATCATGGAGATTGGCGCTTCAAACGTTTTTGCAAAGGTTAAAATTTAACAACATTATTTTTTTGCATTTTTGTTATAGTGTTTTTAAATAACTATGAAAGACCATTTTAGTGGCTATCATAATTTTGATTATATTTTTCAGCATCATTTACTTAAGTTAGTTTCTTTCTTTTTGAATTGTTACTTAACAACTCAAGAATCCGCATGACATGACGTAAACAATATAATTTATTCCTGTTAATATTTTCTACAGAATAGTCTCGAAAAGCACGTTAAGCCGTTGGCCGGCTGTCATTCGGAGATCTTTGACAGTTCTTACGGGTCGTCAGGAAGCCCGAAAGTCTGACAACCAGTCTTACCAAGAGATATATCGTGTTAGTAACTGGGTAGTGGAGGTCAGATAGGCAGTCGCTCCATGTAAAATGCTGGTATACAGCTGCATCCGGTCAGACTAGAAGCTGACCCCAAGATAGGTGGGAGAATGCAGATGATGAGTGTGGAATTCAGATATTTCTAGTAAAAAGCCAAATGTAATCAAACATTTAAATAAAATAATTAGACCAAAAAATTGTGTGTCGTGTCGCCATGCCACGATAGTCCAGCGTTATCAATGTATTTTTTTTTGCAAATTTAGCGTTTTATCGGAGTCCTAGGCTACGTGATATCTTATCACTAAGTTTAGGCTTCAACCGTTAGGTACTAGCGTTGTAAAATAATAACATGTTTAATTTAGAGCAGCTTTTAGTTTAATACATAACTAGAATGTATGGTAGTCGTTTTGGGATTTCATTTAAGGTCGGATAAACCCGGAATAAATACGTCAGTAGAACTGCAGTCATTATTTGCACTTATAATAATATTTTTGACCACAATGACGGTCATCATCAAACATAATTATTTTTAAAAGAAACCTGTGGCTAGTTAGGTACTGCGCAATACTTCTCGAAGTTATGGGTATACTATAACAAGGAGTCGGTCTGTCAGAAATATGAAGCTAGTTGCCCATTCCAGAGCGTAGTAGTTTCTTATGGAGAAGAACGGGTAAGAAACTCCATGGATACACATATTAAATCAAAATATTGTAGGAGATTTGGATATATCTTGTTCTTTAAATCTATTCTTATTTTGTAGAGCTTGTGTACAAGTATGTATTAACTGCTTCGAGGGTGCAGCGAATTACAAATATCTCCCGGGCCCCAGACTCATGGTACTAGAAGGAACAGTGGGGTTTTAGTCGGTAGGATTCCGGCATAACCTGCGTTCTTCCCAGACGGAGGGCATCCATGATATCCCCACGAAAAACAATCGGATTATGACAGCGACTGCATCTAGGGTTAAAACTAACTAATATGAGTTTAACTAAGACATTACTGAGATCGGTGAAGGAGGATATCGTGAGGAAACGTGGACTTATAGTTAATATAAGTCTGAATTCGCCCACCCGTCCTGAGCACGCGTGGTGATCAATGCTCGTACCTTCTCTGTACGAGAAGCCCTTCTCTGTACGAGAAGCCCTTCTCTGTACGAGAAGCCCATCTCTGTACGAGAACAGGCTTTTGCCCCGCAGTGGTACAGTAGTAGGCTGGTGTTATAATATTGCTAATGGGTGACATTAGTTGACATTAGCAATATCAGTTCCTTCCTCAATGACATTTTAAATATTATCATATTGTTTTGGTTTTGCCAATTATAAGTTTATTTTAATAGAGATAATTTTTTTTATTTGGTGTTGATTGGAATTTCCAAGTCGGTAAATTCACTTTTTCTATTTCTTGATCTCTTTTTCACTATTCTGTAATGTTTTCTTTTATAACGCGGATATTACATTATGATATAAATATGTATTATCAATTGATCATAGATCTATGACTCGTGGATATATGATAGTATGATATATGATATATGATAGTATGACAATGTTATAAAGACCTATGAATCATTTGTGAGCTTCGGTATAAAATCAAAATATTTTATTTCGCATAACAACATGGGCACATACGAAACGTCAGAAGCTAGGTGCACGGTTAATTATTTATTTGTTAGAATATTGTTGATACACGTAACATAATGTCCATAATATTCTGCTGTTTCCAGCTTACAAATATTTCAAAGAATTAAAATTAGGAGTAAATTAGAACAATACGTCGAAATTAAACCATACAATGGCAAGGTCAAGGAAAACGTTAACTACTGTCAAATACAATGTCAAGGATTATTAATTATAATGTCAAGAATTATTAAATACAATGTGGAAAATTATTATATTATAAAATACATTGTCATAGAAATGAAATTCCATTCAATTAATAAGAGCACAAAGACGAGTCATCGTCTAATTTAAATTTTGAATCAAATTTTTCATTTAAAAACTCATTTGTTGAGTAGTAACACTTATGCAATCGCCTATGGAGAAGAGACAGCAAGAAACTACACGGTTACTTTATTTTAAATAATTCACTTTTACAAATTTTTCAAATTACAGTGTTAATCTGACCCAGCCATCTTCTTGAGGTCACCACCTCGTCGGTCCAACGCTGGGGGGCGTCCCACACTACGCTTGCCGGTACGCGGTCTCCACTCCAGGACTCATCTGCTCCAGCGGAGCAGGCGAAGGACAGTGTGTTGTGGCGCAGCCTGGGAGAGGCCTATGTCCAGCAGTGGACTGCGATAGGCTGAGTTGATTGACAGTGTTAATAGGTATGGGAGGACAGTGTAGGCCCGACAAAAGTAGCTGTAAAGTACCACATTCATTTCATAGAGGATAAAAGATGTGATCCTAGGATAGTTTTATATTCCCTTAAGTGACTAAATACTATCAAATTATTGCGTAAAACAGTGCCTGGTGAGTCATCGATATAATAATTATATATCTTCGATGAAACACCTATGTTCTAAAACAAACATTTTAAAAATATATTTTTTCTCTCAAGGTCTACGAATACGTGTGCGAATCTAACAGCAGCATGTATCAATATGTACCGGTAATACGAACCATCTGTGCAATTTGAGCGCAGCCTTCGAAATGTTTCAGAGTTTTTAGAAATTAATATCTTATTAGACTATGGGAAATATTAATAACTGATCCTCTAAAAACGTATTGATATTCTAATGATGAACACTTTTTCAATTATTAAACCCCTAAAAACCGTGATCCGGCAGAGAACCAAAGTGGTCGACATAGCTCACAGAATAAGCAAGCTGAAGTGGCAATGGGCCGGCCATATTAGCCGTAGAACCGATGACCGTTGGGGTAGACGTGTTCTTGAGTGGAGACCGCGAATCAGCAAACGTAAGGTAGGACGCCCTCAGGCTAGGTGGAGCGACGATCTTCGCAGGGTGGCTGGTGGCAGCTGGATGAGAGTTGCCGAGAATCGAGCTGAATGGCGTGCAATTGGAGAAGCCTATGTCCAGCAGTGGACTGCTATGGGCTGATGATGATGATGAAACCCCTGAAAACTGGTTGCGCTAATGATGCACACTTTTTTAAATAATTGAGCCTCTTTTTATCTTTTTGGCCTTTAAACGGGTTAGGTTAGGTTAAAACCACATAACTTTGATTATGTGGAAGAAAAATATTTTTTGTTGAAAGAATAATGGTGCTAACTGACATGCGGCACGTGCCGTTTTCAGAGGATTGAGGTTTTTTCAGGGACGGTCGTAAAAATTACAATATTTGGCTTAACCAACGTTTTATTTCGTATCACCTGGGTCCTAGATGATCGTTAGATATTATTTAGAAGGCAGTCTTATAAGTTAACATTTCTTTTAAAGATCTTAGTTCATACATTTCTTTTAAAGATCCTAGTTAAGAGTATATAATTGTCAATGGGTTTTAGTTTGCCTTGCAGGCATCTAATTTGGTAGCTGACACATATAGTAGATACCTACTATTCTTATAATTGGTTGTATAGGCATTATGTACCTACTTACTGTTTATTTTATTTTATTTTGTTACTTATTATGTACAACTCAATAAACCAGCCGAAAAAAATACGCACGGAACCCATGACTTGGGTTCCGTGCATATTTTTCGGCTGATTAATGAAAATCAGCGCTGTGCTGTGGGGTCGCACAGCATCATGCTGAGTGCAAACCTTCTTGTCACAGTCATGACGTGCAGTTGCCGACTATTTGTTTTTTGTGCTCGTGATTATAATGTAGATGTGTTTTGTGTAATGTTTACCTACTCGAGTTTATGTTTTCGTATGCACGTGTTTCTGTGACAAATAAAATTATTTTCTTTCTTTTCTTTCTACTCGGAATGTTAGAAAGCGGAATTCATACATACAATAAAACTTCCCATAGGGGTAGGTAGAAGAAAACTACAGAACGCCACCTACTGCGGTCCTTACATACTCCTCTTGCTTAGTTTACGTCAATATACTATTGTAGTCTGTGGTTTACGTTCATGCATCTGGACATACGCACGCCGGTTACGAGCGGAAGCGGAATTTCTCATTAACATAGAGGGACATTCATCTCTTTTTTCACAGTTAATTCTACAAAAAAATCCGTCAAAACCGAGGCCCGAATACTCGATAATAAATATGCGTTATAGGTGAACGCATTAAAAAATAAAAGATACTGTTCACCGGTTATCTTGAGTGCAAAAAGTCTAAATTTTTTGCCTCTCTAGCTTAGTGCCACGCTATCGGAATGACCTGTATTTATCTCAAATCGTTTTAATGAACAATATCTGAATTAATAGCTAAAGTAGCTTTAATTCTACAAAAAAATCCGTCAAAACCGAGGCCCGAATACTCGATAATAAATATGCGTTATAGGTGAACGCATTAAAAAATAAAAGATACTGTTCACCGGTTATCTTGAGTGCAAAAAGTCTAAATTTTTTGCCTCTCTAGCTTAGTGCCACGCTATCGGAATGACCTGTATTTATCTCAAATCGTTTTAATGAACAATATCTGAATTAATAGCTACTTTATTAACATTTGAAATTATGTTTTAATATGTACAATCTTGTTTTTGTTCGGTTTTGGGGGTATTTGGAGGTCCTTTGTATAAGTAAGATTAACTTGCGTGACTTTAGACCAAAGTATAACGATGATTGGATTGTGTGAAATATGATATGGCTACAGAGGGAGTGAATAATGATATGACGGTTGATAGTAGTGTGAGTCTCTGTTACGACCACTCCGAGAAAAGCCGAGAACCGAACGAAGTGGAAAACCATCAGACATTTCTTTGGTGCATGTTGGGTGTACTTACGTCAAATGTGAAGGTTCTAACTTTAGAAATGTTGCCACTACATAAAGCGTAAAACGTTTATGGAGGATGATATTCTCATAGCATGTATATCTATTTTTAATATTTCTGTTTAGTTTATTCTATCACTTATTTAAATTATATTATTTTTCGTAATGTATGATGTACCGGCACAGCGTCCTATTAATTGTTTGCTGCACCGTACGACGTCATACGTCGGCGCCGGCTGTCGCTGAAAACCAGCGCTGGGGCTCTGTCTTGCATAGGATCGCAGTATAATGCTGAGCGATAGCCGTTTTGCGTGGATGTGACGCATGTTTCCCCCAACCATTTCTTATTTGTGTGTTTATGTTCTTTTTTGCGTCATGTTTACCGCAAATAAACGTATTTTCTTTCTTTCTTTCTTTCATACATAAGCCACAAAAGCCGTTCAGGACACGTTCTAGAAGATGACGTGTAGCGCTGACCCTAAATAAATTGGGATGACAGTAGGAGAGTGACGATAAACCATGAGCTTTGATTGGTCAAATGCTTGCATAGTAGAGCTCTTTAAACGTAACAGCGTCAGGGTAGCCCGCGAAATTCAAAAGTTCTCTAAGTTCATAGAATCTTCTTCTTAGAGTAAAGTAAAGATTTATTTGCATTGATTGTAGGTACAGTAAATAAGACGTTAAAATATGGATGATCCTTGTACAATCTACCTTATATTAGGCATGCAACATTATTGTAAATTATGTGAGTTGATATAAAATTAAATGCAATGGTGACAGATCATACATAAAACATTAATTTAAATATGCACAATACAATAGAAAATTGAAAAAATAGGAATTAAATAAATTGAAACAACAATCTCATAAGATCATTAGGTTTGTCAAAAATAAATTACAGTCTATTATTCAGTACATAAGTCAGTGTCATTTAAAAAGTCATGAAAAAGAAAAGAGAAAAGTCAAGCCAAGTCGTGTGTTTTAAGTGTCATTTTTTTTTATTTCATGATATAGTCATTCAATAGGATTCTACGAAGAGAGTTAGTTTTATTGCTAATTCTAATGATTATAATTCTGTAAAGACATATTTGTTACGGCCGCGAATCATATTTTAATCAACATACAACTTGACACAGACATAGCAAAAAACTTAAGATAGTTTGAATTTCGCGGGCTACCTTAGCGCATCCCCCTTAAGCCACATCGTTGTATTCACTTTGGAAGAGTTTTGAACTCTTTGCGATGTTGATTTCTTTCAGATGTCTAAATATGTTTTTTTTTATCTTGAATTCGTTGAAATTGTCGGTAATGGATGTTGGAATTTTTCATGGTATTTTAAATAAGTCTACTTCTGATGCAGCAAAAATATTATATACTTTTTAGATAAGAAATTAGAGTAAGTTAAGTTTTTTGTGACTAAGATTAGTTCATTTAGTTTAGGAGTAAATTGTTATATTAAAATTTAAAAAAAAAAAATTGTGCAAGATAAGAAAGGCATGTGTTTATGTAGGTATGTGTGTATAGTGGCATTTTATTGTTTAACTTATTATTTTTAAATGGCGTGTTTTTTTATGGATCATGACCTGGTCTGCAATAAAGATATTATTTATTTATATTGCTTTTTCCTTCAACCAGTTGAAGTTCTTCCATGTTATTTCTTCTCGTACGTGTAACTGTTGCGTTTTTCTTGTGTCAATTTTTTTTTCGAGCTGCTTTATTATACATACATAACATCACGCCTGTCAAACAGCCTTACCAAGATGAAGGTGTATCGTGTTACCCAGTAATGGGTTGTGGAGGACACATATAAGGCAGTCATAGGCAGTCTCTCTATGTAGACTAGACAAAATCTAACTGATTGCTAATTTAACTATATAATTTATTATTTTTATGACATTTATTTTACATTCTGTGATTACCTTAAACTCACAAACTGATATAATTTTTTTTTAGGAAATTTTTTCTTTTTTTTTCTTTTATTTTATAATGTTTGTAAATATGTGAGCAACATGTAATCCTCGAAGGGATAGGCAGAGGTCCACCCACATTTCGCCAGTTAGGGCCTGTGCACACCACGTTATTTAAACGCGCCGTTGACGCGCGTTTTAGAAACGTGCGTCGACGGCGCGCTTTTATCCTACAGAAGGTCTACAAGCTGCGTCTGACTCGCGTGCGTATCGCGTCTGTATCGCAACAAACGCGCGTCAACGGCGTGTTTAAAAAACGTGGTGTGCACAGGCCCTTATGTTTAAGTCTCAAGTTATAAGGGGCGAGCCTATTGCCATCAATCAGGCACAAGTCCAGACTTCGGGCTGCTAAAGAAAAATTCCTGGTAGAAAACCCAATAACACTTTGCCCGACCTGGGAATCGAACCCCGGTGCTCATGGTTGGCAATAGCGCTTGCGACTACTAGACCAACGCGGCAGTTACTCAGTAAGATTTAAATAATTTCAGTACTAACCTTAAATATAATAGAGGTCCTCTTAGATTGTTTGCGTAAACCTGGAACAAATAAGATATAATTCAGTAAAATCATAGAGTAGGTAGGTACATGACCTATAAAAAATACAATTTTTTTTTTTTTTTTTTATTAAATAATCAACATTTTCTACTTTCTTCTACTACTCTACTACAGACTGAAGCGGTCAGTTGGCTACTTTGCCTTTTTCGCCCATTTTGTATTAATAATGCTCTCACATTATTTATTATATTTCAGAGAAAATAGAACACAAACAAAACCAAATAGATAAGTAACAATACACGTGTAGGTAATAAAAGCATTGAAATATTATAAATAGGTTTGACAAAGCTGGTTGAACTTTCCTTGCATTTTTTCATATGGGGACAGAATGGCAACGTCGTGCTATCATTTCAAATAACCGATAAATTAAGCATGGCCGCTTTGCCTCCTATGGCCGCTTTGAGCTGACCTTCCCAAATTGTAACAAGCGTCTTATAATCAGCAGAAAGAACGAATGCGAATAGATATAACTAAATAAGATAACTGTACTCCCTGCTGATCCCACAAGACAGTACCACGAATCCACATCTCATATTAACCTACATTTCCTGCTCATGTTTTGCGGATAAAACGCGAAGCTCAAATATAATATACAAACTAAAACAGCCTTCATTCATAACCCACACACGCGAACATCCAACACACACCCACACATACAACACGCACACGTGATTGGAGCGCTTTCACTCTCGCTACAAACCTACATAGTTTGAATACCGAGTGACGCCGCCCGATTGGACGTTTCAACTTTGACCTTCCACGCTATTGGTTGAAAATTCTCATATGTAAGGATTATATACGGAAGTGATGTGGAGTTATGTACGGTTGTACCCGTAAAACCTTATTGTTTAGGTATTTTCAGGCTCGGTGTTTGTTTTAATGGCATGACTTATCCGTTGCGGGGTTTGGGCCGGATTAGAAAGGGTTAATTGCTTCGTCTCCTTGTATACATAGTGGCATTATATACGTTGGAAAAGGCTCTTAAACTATATCTTTTAAGATTAGTAGTCAAGGGGCTTGTGGGCAAATCTTCATGGTTAAGCAACGCTTGCCGAGGTTAGTCCGTGGATGGGTGACCATCCATTACATACAGAAACCCCTCCGTGCCTCGGAAAGCATGTTAGGCAGTTGACTCCGGCTGTCATTCGTAGATCTTTCTTTCTTTCTTCTTTGTTTTTAAAAACGTTGCCCCACACTAGGAATTTCTCCTGTATCGTGGGTGCGTTTATAAACATTTAAACTCACATACACAAACAGCCAGACCCGGAACAACTACTTGTAGGTCATACAAATATTTGTTCCGTGCGGGAATCGAACCCGCAGCAGTCAATCGCTTAACCACTGCGCCAACCGTGCCGTCAAACCGTTCTTTGACAGTCGTTACGGGTAGTCGGAAGCCCGAAAGTCAGACAACCAGTCTTACCAAGGGGTGTCGTGCTATCCAGTAACTGGGTTTTGGAGGTCAGATAGGCAGTCACTCCATGTCAAACACTTGTAGTCAGCTGTATCCGGTTAGACTAGAAACCAACCTAAACATTGTTAGGAAAAGGCAGGCAGATTGATTTAGTGATGTAACATCAACTTCATGGAATTGATCGTACATTCAGTTGATTTTAATTCGCAAGAATTATTTTATTGTCTCAAAGAAATGAGAGATTTCTTAGAAATTTTATTGAATCATCAGACTTAAAAACATATCTATACATTGGATGTCAGCCAAGTATATTATTAGTTGGCGAATTACATCGTTGACAAAAATGCTTGGCTCAACGTTGCCTGGTCCTGTTCCACAAGGGCGGGTGCATAAACTAATTGATAAGCATTCACACATACACACACATGGACACATCCACCCTCACACAAGCCTCAAGCAGGTTTTGTATAATTTAAAATTGTTTAATTTTATTGCTTAATATCGGTGTAAAACTACTGGGAGAAAACACTGATTCCTGTAACACAGATTACAACCTAGCGCAGGAGTCAGGGCTTCCATAGAAATGTAACATACTTTTATGTCAATAAAGTATTATTTATTCAAAAATATTATTGGAGCTGCTGAAGATTGTAAAAACTATCTTTGCATTGTATAAGTTCAATCTCTTAGTATTGTTTAATTGCATAGCATGTGTGAGTACTATGTACCTACTATAAAGCTGCCATTTTACTGGTTACGTCTTTCATTGACTTGAATGTGCCCTGGCGGCTGAGAGTATGTCATGCTCACTCAGATGTCTTGCTGATGTTGGCGCGTGTGTTGGATCATTAAGTTCCCTTGAATGGTTTCCTCTGAATGGTGCAGATCCATGCATCATGTCCGTGAACGGGGGCCGTTAGTAGGGACTGGTCATCTCTTAGCTGCCACGGCTTATTTTAACTTTTGAATAGTTTTTTTTAATCTTTTTATTACTGATACTTTTAACGTGCACGTCTTGTTCTAACATAGTATAATTTCAACATGAAAGATGTAACCAATATTTCGTAACAATATTCTTATTTAAAAGAGTGTCCGTGTAGTTTTTTGCCCGTTCTTCTCCATAGGTACCTACCTCTACAAAGCTTTGGAATGGGCAACTAAAGCTTCATATTTCTGACTGAAAATGCATAATTATGTACCTACCTGTAAATGGTTAATTTTTTTGAGTTTGTGATTCCTGCGTGCAAAGTATGACTCTCTCTTTCTGCCGTCAAGCATGGCTGTGAACGGGGTTGAATCGTTTACCGGTGAAATTACAGACTTATATGAGGCCTCTTAGCTTTGTTAATTGGTTTAATTGAAATAAATGCTTTGAGTTTGAGCTAACTTACATAGAAAAGATATCAAATCTAAGAATGAGTTCCTATTCGAGTCGCGTACGATGGCTGAAAACCTATGATCTTACGAACATACTTAACATATTGTATATACATAATTATACATACAACATCATCAGCACATACTTTTTTCCTTTGTTTAATAACTGCCAGTTATACGTAACTGGCACGAACCCCCTTATTCCAAAACAAGGTTTATCTTCAGACCCAGGTTTAAAACATGGAGCGATTATTGAATTTCGAACTTTATTCCGACTATGGTAAAGTTCCTAAACACAAAACTGACAACTTAGTACGGAACTACGTTTTCAGTTTTGTATAAAGAACGGCATTTCAATCACTGTTACGTTCTTATTACAAAAACTGGCTCCATGGTTTAAGCCATGTAAAAATATAAATCTTGTTTTGTAATAAGGCGGTATGTTTTATTGAGGGAAATACTTGACATAAAAAAATCAAGCTTCGATGACTACGCTTGCTCATAGGTTTACAGATTTCAGGCCACTTTCAGGAATCCTACCTATTAGATATTTTCACATTCCATACTACAGTATATTCCTTTAAAATCACAAGTTTCTTACTACGTTCATATAAAAACCACATTAAACAGTACAAACTCATTCATTATCTATTTAAACAAAGACGTATTCATTTGACTTGTTTTTTCTTGCTCCTTAGTTTGGGGTCAGCTGATAAACATTAGGAGTTGAATTAACTAGTTGCATACTGGGTTTGCTTGTTATATTTTTTATGACGTCATTATTCATGACCCCTGATAGTGAGGCGAGGTAGGCAGAGAGTGCCAACTGTATAATTATTTTTCTATCTCTTAAACTTACTGACAACGCACGGCTTAAACCGCTGGTTTTAGTCTAAAACCTTGAAATGTTGCACAAGTACTTTCTTAAACACCGTGGCATTTTAGTCGTCTTACAACGGCCCACTTTATGTATCCAATGACTACTAATCATTCAAAAAAGAAAAAAAATATTAACATTTGAATAATTAAAAAAAAAACATTATGAAGCATGACGTAGTTTGAAACACCCTGTTACGAGCCTTGTGTTCCAAGGCCGGCGCAGAATGGAGTGCAAGGCTCGCACCGCGCTCATATCAGGGTGTTTCAAACTACATCATGCGTCATAATTCGAGATCGGATATTCGGATGCATATTTACCTAAAGTACGTTTTTTCCCGGCAAAGGAAACAAAGTATGGAAACGGCTTCTTAAAATATATTTTTATTCCAGGATCGCGAGGTTTCAGTAGTAACAGTGTGTAGGTAATCAATTTGGTATTCCTAAGTATAACTATATATATATTATATTAATATTTTATATCTATTTAGAACTAGGCAATAATTTTGTGGAAAATATAACACTTTATAAAAACACTATTAATATTTCTTCAAAACCTTTTATTCTAAAATGAAATATATTTATTCGGGGATCCAGAGTACAAAAGAGTCGTTCTTAAAAATTCGTCAGTCCTGGAAACCGACACTTTTTCCCGTACTGAAGCGCACTCCATACTTGTCAATTCTCAAACTTTAGGTGAATATGCATCCGAATATCCGATCTCTAGTCATAATGTATTTTTTTTAATTATTATTTTTTTTTGTTATGAATGATTAGTAGTTATTTGATACATGAAGTGAGCTGCCGTTGTAAGACGACTAAAATGCCACGGTGAAAAAAAAGGATTTTTGAAAATTCATCCTCTAATGTGGTGAAAAGAGATCAGTAGTACGAACGAGTTTGTAGGTCGTGGGTTCGAACCCAGGCCGGCGCTTTACTTTGTATAAATAATTTCGTCACCACTGCTTTCAATTGTGAGGAAACCGGCATGTGCTAGAACCAAAAATTCGAAGACTTGTGACATTTACCAACCCGCACTGGGCCCGCGTGGTGGATTACGGCCTACTCCCTTTCGAAGAGAGAGGAGGCCTGTGTCCCAGCAGTAGGAACATTATAGGCTGTTTATGCTAGGCCATAAAATATTGTCTGGAAGTTCGTCTTTTGTTTTTTTATGTGTAACTAAAACCCTTGCTTTCTGTGGGAATGAATTCGTGAAAAGAGATGGAAGTGTGTAACAGGAAGTGACAGCTTAAGCATGGAATAAGTAAGTACTTTTTAATAGCATGGAATTAGTGTACCTACTCATGGAATTTGTAAGTATCTTTATAGATTGTTAGTAGAGGGGGTCATTTCTGTCACTGGTCAGTTATTACGGTGGGGTGGCAGATGTTTACACATCATATGCGATGACTATAAGGCGTGCTCGTTTTTTTTTATTTTTTATTATTTTCGTTTTGCTAATGATTTGCACGAAAATGACACGCAATTCTAAAAGTCTTTTTCAGTCTCAGTTTCAAGACATCAATGCTCGAACACCAATTGAAATCCATCTGCTTAGTTAATCCGCCATTGGTTGGTATAGTATCACTACTAAGTTCCGAGTATTCTAGAGATATCATTATTGACGCCGGAATTGACTTGTTATCATAATTACGTAAATCTTTACAAAAACTTGACACAATTTTGAAACGACTTTTGAAGCTTTCTTTCGTGGCCGTAGTTTTGATTGCATTTAAATTACACAGTGGCTAAACCTAGATTTGTAGTTTATTGTAACTGTTTTTGTATACCTATTATTTATATAGGGGCAACTGAAAAAAAACAATCATTGATGACTTTATGGACAAAGAGTTTCCTGTGCTTTGGGTAGCGACACACGGCTATTCTTACTTGTAATTGTTACAAGGGTAGAACATTTCCACTCGGCAATGCGCATTTTGTTTTGTTTTGTTTGGATTTTGTTTGTTGTCATTTACTAATACCGAAATCGCAACTATTGTCTTTTGTCTTTGGCCTGCCTTGACAAGCCCTGACACTGACATCAAGCAATTGACAACATTGTCAAATTTTTAACTTTTAAGGTTTTGAATACTAGGCTTTTAGCAATTATTATTTATTATTTTTCTTATTTTTATTTCTGGTTATTCATAGTCTTAAATATGATTGCAATTTGGCTACTTGTATTAGAGTGTGTTTTTTTTTTTTTTTTTCGTCAATTTGTATTTTATTTTTGTAATGTGTGTTTTGTTTGTGCAGAATAAACAATTTTTCTTTCTTTCTTTTCTTTCTTTTTTCTAGTTCAATCCCAGCAGGACAATGTGCCATATTAAGAAAATGCATAAGCATAATGATCCTATAACGTTCCCACTGATGGGAAAGGCCTTCTGTCTGTGAGAGAGAGTGGCTCGTGGGCCCAGTACGGGTTGATGCATGTCACATATTATGTCTTCGAATATAAAGGAAAAAAACATTAGTCTTTGCTATATGTAATATGAAAGCATTGATTGCCATATTGGTCAGATATAACGATACGAGTATTATACTAAAGTGGCACATCCCTATTTTTATGCGATCATAGTCCCAATCGTTCTGACCTTAGGGTCAAAAAACTCGTAGAAAACAGAACAAGGAAGAGTGAACTCCTTATCTCAGGTTTATATAATAATAGTACTATTATATTAATATTATAACATTTATTATTTCCACGATAAACTGTATAAAGTAATACTTTGTGTCATTGACCAGTTGGAGAGTTAAATTAGAATTTTAACCAACATTGCGAAATGGATGTTGTATTTTCTTCATAAAATTTGTTATCGTTGGTAGGCAGAGTTGCACGTTGCACTGTTTAATCTATCGCTTCTATTTTTGTTGATGTAGATAATATTAGATAACCTACCTAAGTCACGCGTGATCCAATTTTGGCATTGGCCAAGAAAGTTTGTTTTTCTAAGAAAATAGAGTTGGTAAATGCACCTGCGTCTGCGCACATACTTGTGCACTATATTATCTTCCGCGTAGATGGCTAATCTCTGCTGAGCTTAGCCGGCATGCCAGCCGAAATTCGACCAGGAGGACTACTTAGAACTCAGATATATGCCAGTGACCTTGAGTGGTTAGCTTGCATGTTCTGTACTGAGCTCACGCATTGCGTCGTACGTTCAGCCAGTGATAGGACTCGCCCATCAAGGAGCGCTGTCCCCAATTTGACGCATTATTAATTTATTATACACAAAACAAAAGGTATTTTAATAAAAAGCATATACTAAAAGATCAATAATTAAATTATCTTTAATTGGTGAAGGTTTCAGAAAAATACGCTTGGTAGATATTGCGCCATTCTCAGTTTTTTATCCACGTTAGACATAACTTTACAAATTAATTTCACTATGTAATATCAACATAACCTAAAATATTCACATATTAAGTTATTAAAAAAATGCTCTAATTTAAGATCATTTTTTTTCAAATCATTAACCCTACTCGTTTAGACGTGATATTTAGTATAAAATCATTAAAAGTCGGTTATTGTCGCCTTAATCAAAAGAAAAACCAATTTTCATCGTTTTAGTTTTTACATTAGGCCGTGGCCGGTGCACTTGCACTGAATTTGAAACCATCAATATTTATTTTACGCCTTTTATAAGTGTTAGGTTCACAAAAGATGGACTAATATGGGCCACTGTGTACAAATGAACAGCCAGCAGAAAAATAAACATAGACACTTAGTATTCTAGCATTGTACTAAATGTTAATAAAAATATCAAACAAGATTACAACTGCATATTTGTCTGCGTTATCTTATCTCGCAACTCATTCTACTATACAGTGGACATGACTGGAACCAACTTAGATTTTTAGATGCACTAAAAAAAACCTATATTTTTTATGAAACATAATAATATTCTAGCGATATTTCCTTTGATTAATGAAATTAAATTGGTTATTCTCTAAATAGGGTATCGGAATTAGGGTTGCTAGGCACAAAAATAGAAAACCCGGACGTAGATTCATATTACTATAAGTTGAAACTTGTAATTGGCCATATTCTTGTATAAACTATTACTGAATGTATCTGTTTAGCTGTAAGTTTTCTTAAAAATAAAATAAATAAATAAATTTAGCCGGAAATTTTGCCCTGATAGCCTGACTGACACATTGGTTATTAAAAGAAAAAAAAACTTATGCTTGTGTATTTATCACTATTAGGTATTCATTTGAGACTTACTCTACTCATAATTTTAAACTTATTCCGCCTTATTACAAAACAAGATTTATATTTTGACATGGCTTTAACCATTCAGCCAGTTTTTGTAATAAGAACGTAACAGTGATTGAAATACCGTTCTATATAGAAAACTGAAAACTTAGTTCGGTACTAAGTTGTCAATTTTGCTTTCAGGAACTTTACCATAGTCAAAATAAAGTTCGAAATTCAATAATGGCTCCATGTTTTAAACCTGGGTCTGAAGATAAACCTTTTTTTGTAATAAGGGGGATTATGTTTTTACGAATCACATTTTGTTCTTAATAAAGTAATTTGTATTTTATGAATTTACTTCGTCACGTGGCCATAAATATCGTCATAAAATAGTCTATGGTAATATACAAATATTAATGCCCAGTATTAAAACGTTAGGTTTCAGATAAGGACTGCATTGAGTGTTAGTGATGCGACTGTGCTGGTGTCTGTTGTCGATAGTTTCTAGCAGATATCGTTTTTTTTTAAATTTAGTTATAAACTTAACTGCTTTTATAAAAATATTTTTAAATAAATTCTATTTATTTTTAATATAAGTTATTTTTATAGTAAAAGATATAACGAAAAAGTTCAAAATGGTGAGCTACGAACATTCTCAAAGAAACGTTTTAAGTTATTATAAGACATTAATAAACCAAGGAATTATAATTATACGCATTTATGTTTCAAATCCAAAGATCCATAGATAATGCCAAAATTAATTAAAACATACGTCACAGTTCAAAGTTTCTTTTTATCGATAAAGTTCGCGTCACATCCCTAACCTAGGGCTGGGCTGGTTATCGTTGCAAGAGATTGCGAATTTGATATATCGAATGATATCGTGTGCCGAATAAATCTAGATTACGTGTCAAACAGCTTATACTAGGCTCTTTTTTATTTTCGAATGTTATCAGTAGAATTACTAGATTTTAGGCCTTGGATTTCATGTTAGTGCGTTTTTTATCAATAGCTAGTTTAATCAAAAGTTGAGGATATTTTTGATATCTCTGTTACAACACGGGCCACCCAACGAACCGACAGTCATCACGCTTAGTTGATAGATTAGATTATAGCAGTTTGGCTTTTATGCATTTTTTTGTATCTTTTCAAACATTGCCGATTTATTTGAGTCCGATAAGGACCCAGGCTCGGGTCGACGGCGCGTTGTATTCCACGCGCGCCTCAAAGAGTTGTCAGCACCAACTGACGGGGTCCGCTAGGGCCAATGCCTGCCAGGGTTGCGAGTTTGTCCGAAAGGGATATCGTGGCCCTGGCACACAGGCAAATGCCGGGCGGATTTTAGTCAGTAAAAGTCTGACACGCCCTCCCGCTCCGCCCAGAGCGGGAGAAGTTATATGATAATTTCCCACGAAAAAAAATAATAATAATTGGTGTTAACTCGATCTATAGCAAAATTCTATACTCAGAATCGACAGTAAATTCGTATTCTTTTTTTATTTAATTTAGGTCTAGGTTAAGTAAAAATAAAGTGCACAAGGAGCACTGCTGATATAATAAACAAAATCATTATAATAACTTCCAACAGGACTTATACAGTACCTAGTAAGTTCTAATAGAGTACTTCTTAAGCCCACTATCAAGTCTGCCTACCCCATTTACAACGACAGCGTCACAACAATTAATTATTAAAAGCCATGTTTACTTGTAACTGACGCCTAGATATGTGCTGTTTGTTTGCTCATCCGGATGCGCATACGCATAAGTTTAAACAATTTATTTTTCAACAAATTGATAGGTGAGATCTTAGCGCTTCCTTTGGAGCTAAAAAGTTGAAAGGTTAGTTGTGAAACGCGGCTGCTAATTAGTTCCTTGTGGAGTGTATTTTCTATCTCTCATACTTTTGCGCGCCTAATAAGCGAAGCGTTGAGGTTGTGCTCTACTCTCAACATTTCAAAAAAGCAGTTTCTCGAAACTGCAATCGATTTTTTTTATTTATATTGCACTTACAGGTTAATAACTTAATATGAGTGTGCTAATATCAAGTTAAATAATTTGTCAGACACATAAAATATAATTCAATAACAATTATTTTGTTTAACATAGTAAATAATAACATTAAAAATTATCTTTCCTGGACGTCCGTGTGTCTGTGTTTATAGATTGGTGTATGTGGCAGGGAAATTGGTCGAAAAAATGATCGTACCGGAATATTTTTTTTTATTATCTAAAATAATAGGTACACTACGGACTTTCTCAATTAATATGAGCGTTCAATAAATTCACTGTCGTTTAATTATTATTAATAAAAAACTAATATAAGACTGTGTATTTTTTTGTATATCTATCTATTTATTATAGTATTTTTTTTCGTCACCTTATAATTATGACGCCACTAAACCATAGCAGTTTTCTGTTTTTTTATAATTGTTTTTTGTATTTTTTTTATTATTATTTATAATTGTTTTTTATTTTATTTCATTTGAGTTTTTATCTTATTGTTAGCAGTAATAAGAAAAAAACGACGTGAACGTTATGAGGCGTGCACTTTTGGATTTTCCAAATTTTTTGAGGCTTTTTTTGTCTGATGTGTGGTGCCAGATGTAAAGAATAGCACCATCCTATTTCTTCCCATGGGTGTCGTAAAAGGCGACTAAGGAACTCACTAGAGAATGGGCCAAGCGTGGCGATTATGACAACCCTCTCCCCTCCTTTGGGGGAGGCCTATATCCAGCAGTTGACGTCTTTCGGCTGAAATGATGTGCTGATGATGATGATACTTTTTTGACAGTCTCTCTCGAAAGCTAGATCATCATCTGCCTGTTCCTATGTTGGGGTCAGCTCCCAGTCTAATCGGATGCTGGATGAATATCAGTATTTTACATAGAGCGGTTGCATATCTGACCTCCACAACCCAGTGACTGCGTAACACAATACCAATAAGAAAGACTGGATGTCAGATTTTCGGGCTTCTGACTAGTGTAAATACTGTCAAAGATCAACGAATGACAGCTGGGACCAACTACTCAATGTGCACTCTAAGACTAGATGAAAACGAAAATATAAATAGATAAGAATTAAGGACTACTGCACTTAAAATTAAGGAGAATCCCCTCCTGGTTTTGATAAGGTCTTATCAGTAGGTAAATCAGCAGTCTCATGCCATGATGTTAGGTGTTGTGATTGGCTGACCAAAATACCAACAACCAATGGTATAAGTTGACTGATATTGTTGACAGCTGATAAAACTGTGTAGGCTTAGAACTTGTATAAAACTAATATTTATAGGAAGAGGCACGGTCCAAACCACGCCAGTCATACTTGGACTACGAGAACTAATACTATGAAATAAAGTCGCTCTTAAGACGCAGATATATGCCAGTGAACTTGAGTGGTTAGCTTGCGTGTCCCGTACTGAGCTCACGCAACGCGTCGTACGTTCAGCCAGTAATAGGACTCGCCCATCAAGGAGCGCTGTCCCCAATTAGACGCATTATTAATTTATTATACACAAAAAAAAAGGTATTTTAATAAAACGCGTATACTAAAAGATCAATAATTAAATTATCTTTAAATTGGTGAAAATTTCAGAAAAATACGTTTGGTAGATTTTACGCCATTCTCAGTTTTTTAACCGCGTTAGACATAACTTTACAAATTAATTTCACTATTTAATATAAACATAATCTAAAATATTCACATAATAATTTATTGAAAAAATGCTCTAATTTAACATATATTTTTTTCAAAACATTGACACTACTCGTTTAGACGTGACCTTCAGTATAAAATCATTAAAAGTCGTTTATCGTCCCCTTAAAGTCAAATTGTTATCTGCATGGACGGTTTACCTATTGTTAAAATCTAGACTTTTTAAATGTTTAGTGAATTTATCTGAATACTCTTCGTACCCTTATGTCGATCCCCTCTACTTAAAATCTCAGTTTAAACTAAAACCGCGTTATTACAAAACAAGATTTATATTTTGACAAGGCTTGAACCATGGAGCCAGTTTTAGTAATAAGAACGTAACAGTGATTGAAATACCGTTCTTTATACAAAACTGAAAACTAAGTTCGGTACAAGTTGTCAGTTTTGTGTTTAGGAACTTTACCATAGTCGGAATAAAGTTCGAAATTCATTAATGGCTCCATAATTTAAACCTGGGTCTGAAGATAAACCTTGTTTTGTAATAAGGGGGTAAGAGTCTTATAGAGGACACTTATGAGATGCCTATACATATAGACTGAAATTACCCATTTCTTGGTGGATATATCAACCTCAATAGTTTGACAACCAGTCAAGGGGTGTCGTGTTACCCAGTAACTGGATCGTGGTGAGCAGTCCTTCTCCGTATAAAATACTGGTATTCCGCTGCATTTGGGTACACTAGCAGTCAGCCCCAACATAGCTGGGAAAAGACTATTCAGATGACGATGAGCCATACAATCAAAGGATGGGAAGCAATTACTGCTGATACCAAAAGATCCATAGCTTGAACAATGAGAAGATTCGCCTTGAATCGATGAACATGCTGACATTATAGTTCAATTCTTAAAACAACATGCAGTTAAATTCCTTAACTGTGGTTTGCGCAATATTCTTGTTAAAATTAACTAATACGGTTACTGAGAACGTTGCTTAGATTGACACGTTTCTTTTTTATTGTTTTGATATTAGTGCTTCTTGCTTAGATGGTGGTAACAAAGAAGTTTAAATGATTGAACATTTGTATTTTGGCAACTAAGTATTCAGTTTTGTTTAAAGAACGGTATTTCAATCAGAGTTATGTTCTCATTACAAAAACTAGCTCCATGGTTTAAGTCATGTCAAAATATAAATCTTGTTTTGTAATAAGACGGTATTAGTTCCTAACAAACACATTAAATTATTTACTTAACAATAGACGGGACATAGCGAACAAAATCGTAATCCGATACATTTGTCCTAGTGGACAAAAGTCGCTCAGACTAGTGTGGTACGCCTGCATGTCAAGTCGCAATTCGCATTCATGTCCAGCAAAAGAAAATTATTTTCGAAGTATAATGCATAATTGCGCAGGTATTATCAAACTTAGCTTTTATTGATTTTGCTACATTACGCTAGATGGCGTCACTGAGACCACAATAAAAAAAAAAATGTTTATTTGTACACTTTGAAAACATACAGTACACAAGGATTAAATAAATGTTGTACAACATTTATTTAATCCTTGTGTACTGTATGTTTATATAGTCACAACGTTTCTATGACAATGTTTCTATGACATTACTTCTGATAGCCTCTCTATAGTGTCTATCTTAAATCTCTTTGGTTCCTAATCATGTCCACTGACTGGTCAGGAACGCTTTCTTTCGGCGGCTGAAACATAGTTACGTAAAATGTAATTCATCCACTAAGAGCCTCGGTCGCAACCGTTACTATATTGGGTGTGTGGGCCTGGGTTCGATTCCCGGGTCGGGCAAAATGTTATTATGTTTTCCGATCTGTAATTTCTCAGTAGCAGCCCGGAGTGTGAATTTGTGCCCGTTTGATGCCAATAGGCTCGCCCCTATTACACGGGACTTAAACATAACTAGCGAAATGTGGGTGTACTATAATAATGTACAGCTCTGCCTTACCCTGCGGGGATTACAAGAGTGATGTTAAGTTACTAATTCAACTGCGTTGTTAAATAGTAATAATTAAAATACTAACACCACATACACACACACTACTAATATATGACATCTTCATCATCTTGAAATTAATGTGTTAATAATTGTGTTCTGAATGTTTATTATAAAAATTGATTGTAATTTAAAAAAAAAATGTTTGTTGATTGTATGTAATTTCGATTTAAAATTCTTGTATTGTTAAATAATGGGTGGTTTTTGAGTAACCTAACATTAAGACCTACTGTATCACCAAAAACCACACAATAAATACTTTGATTTTGACTTTGTAACTCACTAACAACTGCATTGTTACATTGTTAATTAACTATTATTTCGCAACTAAACTTAATATTAAGTCTCGTAGTTCCGAAATAGGTAATACATCATATTGTTTTCCTTGATTAATGTTATTGTAAAGTACAGTTGTAGATACAGGGTTTACGGGAATGTGGGATTTAGTCATGAAACTCACTCCCGTTCTCGATTATCTAATCAAATCATTCGTTAACTACTTAAATGATTGGTTTTAGTTATGTTTTTATTTATTAATAATAAGTGCGTTAGAATAAAAATACTTGCTTTTGAAAGATGAGACCAAAGTAATGCTTTTTTCTAACAACAAGCATAACTTTGAGAATTCTATTCCTTTTTTTTTTTATAATAAAATGTTACAGGTATATACTTAAATAAGTTATTTGTTCCGTTTAGTGCCGGACGTAAAGAATAGCACCATCCCACTTCTTCCCGTGGGTGTCGTAAAAGGCGACTAAGGGACTTATTAGAGAATGGGCAGCAGCGTTCTCTATACATTTTTAAAACCATACTGCGATCGCCAACTTACCTGCCAAGCGTGGCGATTATGGTTAATCCTCCCCCCTTTTTGGTGGAGGCCTATGTCCCGCACTGGACGTCTTTCGGCTTAAATTATGAAATAAGTTAGGTACGTACCTTACTGATTTAGGTATACCTAATAAGATTATATATGTGAATTTTTAAAGCAGTATAAAATTGTGTTTAAATAGGTTATAGGCTCGCCTCCATTACATGGGACTTCAACATAACTGGCGAAATATAATGGGTGTGTACTTAACATACACAGATACAACTCTGCCAAACTCTTTGGGGATTACAGGCGTGATGTTATGTACCTATGATACGAGAACAGCCGGGTACAAAACCAAGTACGTTTTAGATAACAGAGTAGACACTTCTGTGCTCGCTGGTACTGACTAATCGGCCGGCTAGACGCAGTTCGTCGCAGTACCTACAGGATACGTCGCAAAAAACGGAATTTACCTAATAAGTTTGTTTATTAGAACTTGTAGTTGCATGCATTAATAAATGTAGGTATTCATTGCTGTTGATATAGAGGGGACTAATTATAAAAAGAGCTATCGGTTATCGTTTACATAAAAGAACGTCACGTGAGTTATTAAGTACCTCACAAATTTTTTGTTTTTATAATTGCATCTGGCTAGTTTTGGGGAAAATTTACCCTTATCGTGGGATTGGATTGATTCTTATGGGTTAGGGGGAAACCCAGAAATAACGGTCATAGCGGAATATTACCGAACATACCTATGCACAACGCGTGGTATAAGTCGCCGGCACGTAATTTGGCAGGGTTTTGGCGTAGTGGGAGTAAGATTACGCATGTACAATTAGTGCAACGAAAACATTATCACTTTTATTGCTTGTGATTATTGCCAGAATTTATTTTTAGACGTCTGTGTATAGAAGAAAGTTGAAGAAAGGAGAGAAATATCTAACGATTCTTGCCAAGTTACGTGCCGGCGACTATACACATATTGGCGATAGCAATCTGTCTTTTTATGCTGAGGAGCTATTCCTGTATTATTAAGAACACACACAAAAACATGAATATCCTAATCTCAGTCTCAATCTGTCAAAACCTCTAATTTAACTATTTTTTTTTTGATTAATTGTTGCTGAGATGACAGTGCGACATGCATTTTTGAAAGTTTTCTAAGTACGAGAATGATTGGTCTTCCGATATTAAGGATAGTCTCCTGATGGTTATATCTAAGTTGTTTGGATACTTAGAAAGGAGTATTTCTTTAAAATGTTATTTTTTATAGATCATGTGGTCTGCAATAAGGTTTTTTTATTTTTTTTATAAATATTTCCGACCACACACAACCGTACACAACTTCGAACTGTTTTTTATTTCAAATTCTAAGTTAACTATCGATCTATATCTACAACGATATACGTATAAATGTACGGCCACAAAGTTACCTAAGTTAGTTAGTTGTTAAGTTAGTTTTGTTTAGTTTGAACAAATAAATTTATCTTATCTTAAAGTTTAAACAGTTATCTACAAAATCAAGATTTTACAGGAGAGTGTTTTGAACGAAAAACTGTGATAATGAATAGAAGAACAAAGCTATCTTACAACATCATCTTTCATCATCATCATTTCAGCCGAAGACGTCCACTGCTGGACATAGGCCTCCCCCAAAAAGGGGGGGATTTGTCATAATCGCCATGCTTGGCAGGCGGGTTGGTGGGTTTACAACATACAATAGGGCATTACCAAGGAATTGGTTAAGGCCAAACACAGTAAAAAAAAAAACAATATACGGTCGATGTCTTTATCTACTTCGTACAAAAAGTAAATTAAATTAGTCAACTGCCTTAAGGCTTCTACATACCAGCGCGACTTGTCGCGCGACGCGACATGGCACAAAGGCCCCGCGTGTTGCGGGACGAGCGGTGCCTTTGTGTCGCGTCGCGTCGCGCGACAAGTCGCCCCGGTATGTAGAAGCCTTTATTATTATAGGTATCCGCTTCGACTTCCTAATTGCTTAAGCTTATTCAATTTTAATATTAAGACAGTTATTACTAATCTTTTGTATTTTAAATTGTTTATTTCTATAATAAATAAAGGTATGTAATAATTTTCCTTATTTATCCATTATTTGTAACGCCGACGTGACTAAAGGCTCGTGCAGACTGGCGCGATAACACGGGCGCGACAGGCAGCGCGACGCGTAGCGCGACACTTTACATGAAGTTTTTATAGAAATTGTGCTACAAGCGCCGCGTAGCGTTGTCGTGTCGTGCCAGTATGTGGGAGCCTTTATTATTGTAGTTGCATTAAAATAACGTAAGTTTAAAAAACCGACGTTAAAACGGTTGTGATATCTTTGTTTACAACAGGTGAATGCTCCGATCGTCCGACGTATACACGGACTAATAGTTCATGTACGGACATGAACTACAAAGTGGCGAAGTAGACACGGGTCTACTTCGTCACTTTGTGAAAAATAGGTGTAGTTGTCTTTCTTTCTTTATACACGTGACTTAATATTAGTAAAAATTGAGAATGAAACAGAAAAAAAACGAGTGTGCTTTAGACCACACGTCTGAAGTAAAACAGAAATCACCGTTCGCTAGCAAAAGAAGTTTACTTCAAAAAAGCTGCGGTCTTATGAGTATAAACAGCTAGTGTGAATTAAAAAAAAATACCTATTAAGCGGGACGGCCCGCGGCGGTGACGCGGTGTGTTCCATGTTTAAAATTCAAACAACTTCCGTAGCCTCTTTCCGTAACGCTCTCGTCACGCATTCACCAGCTTACTCCCCAAGTCAAGCGTGCGTAAATAAGTTTTACTTCAATGTTAATACTAATTATACTTCCGTAACGCTCTCGTCATGCATTCACCAGCTTATTCCCCAAGTCAAGCCTAAAGCAGATTTACTTCAAAAGTACTATGATAAAACAAAGAATTCTGAGTCGAAAGTAAAAAGTGAATTTCGTAAAAAATGCAGCAGACTCTTTCTACTCTGCTAGCCGTCGAAATTGAAGTCACTTTTCTGTCTGTGTGACCGCATTGTTCTTCCAAACTACACACAAAACAAATTACGATTTTCAACATCATTTAGAGAATTTGTTCCGGAAGGTTCAAACTTACATAATATGAAGTAATTTCGATGTTTTGTCAAGTCGTGAAGCAGCAGTTTAAATCAAACGACGTTTAATCCTGCCATCGACCTTGCAAATAGCTAATATTTTCACCATAGTCAAGTTATTTTCGTAAAGATCGTGCCTACATTAGAAAAACAGGCGGTGATAAGCTATTTATTGGTAAGTAGAATAGTTATCTAGGACTATAGTCAATGGCGGATTTACCAGCAGGATGGCCAGGCTTGACCCTAAGGCGGCAAATTTGGAGACAGCATGATCATAAAGTGATTATTTTACCAAAAACTGTTAACAATTACACGACACAGTCAAACTTGTCTTAAAATTGGGAGAATGTAGAAAACTTGGCTATGGATTGATGGATGCACTGGGCTGATTCGTCTACGCCTACAATGATACATCGTGAAAATCTTTGCGTTCAGGAAACTTATTTCTGCCACCGAGAAGCTATGGTATTCTGGTTTGTTAGGACAAACTAGCCAGCGAAAGAAGTCTACAAGACATCCTTCGGATGACTTTTCCCACATCCCTTTCATTGTTTAGATTAAGCACTTTCTGTCCAAACCAACATTTTTGATGAGAAAAATAAATTATTATTGTACATTCAACGGTATTAACTCCCAAAAACAATTTCTTGTCAAATTGTAATAATGTAGGAACTGACAATAGTAGCGGTAAGGGCGGCAAAGTTTAACAGCCTTGGAACATGTGTAAATCCGCCACTAACTGTTGACTATCGCGAGCTAGCTCTATTGCTTGTTGAATATCGTTAGGCACTACATCTATTTACTATCCTAACTAATGCGAAAGTGAGTTTGTTTGTTTGTTACGCTGTCACGCTAAAACGGCTAAACGGATTTGGATGAAATTTTGTATATGGGTAGACCATGACCTGGAGAAGGACATTGGCTACTTTTCATCGTGGATCGCAGATGAAGTCGCGGGCAACAGCTAGTTTAAAATAAAACCCATATTTCTTTTATGTTACTAGCTCCTGTAATATATGGCCGAATTATACTTAGCAACCGCCATTTTACCTCTACAGCCCAAAATCATGAGGTTTAGACTGGTTGATAGTTTTTCTGGCTATCCATAACAACTGTCCAACCATCCCATGGCTTAATGTGGGACAAAGGCCTCTCTCATCCAGAGAAGGAACGACCATTGATGAACACGGTAACTCACTGCGTCTTTGCAATCTCAAGCCAAAAAAAAAAAAAGAGCCGCAGGGGATGCGCTAAGGTAGCCGCGAAATTCAAATTTTCTTACGTTCTTTGCAATTTGCAGGTCAGTAACAGGTTGTACGAGTATGTTGATCTAATAATGATTCGCGCCGTAAAAAATATGGCTTTACAGAATTATTATCGTTAAAATCAGAAATACAACACTCTAAGTTCATAGAATCCTATTAAATGACTATTTCGAAATAACCATTCAATAGGATTCTACGAAGAGATTTAGTTGTGTTGATTCTAACGATTATAATTCTTTGAAATCACATTTTTTTACGGCCGCGAAGAATATTTTAATCAACATAATTATAACCTGACACAAGCCTGCAAATTGCAAAAACTTAAGAAAAAATTAGTTTAGCGAGCTACCTTAGCGCATCCCCCTTAAGACGCAGATATATGCCAGTGACCTTGACTGGTTAGCTTGCGTGTTCTGTACTGAGCTCACGCAACGCGTCGTACGTTCAGCCAGTAATAGGACTCGCCCATCAAGGAGCGCTGTCCCCAATTTGACGCATTATTAATTTATTATACACAAAACAAAAAGTATTCACATATTAAGTTATTGTAAACATGCTCTAATTTATCATGATTATATTTTTTTCAAATCATTATCACTACTCGTTTAGACGTGATCTTCAGTATAAAATAATTAAAAGTTGGTTATCGTCGCCTTAAGAGTCTACAATACCTCGAATCGAGTAGCAGGAACCTTGGTTATATCAAAAATACTGCAGCATTACTTTTGAAATAAATAAACGGTAAAGTTGTGGATTAATGTTAAGTACCTACTATATTTGACTAAAACACGATTCCGTAACAATTTCTCTACAGGAAAAAAATACAAAGTTACCTCAAATTAAATCATGAAACTTTGCATAGTAACTGAACTAAGTATAAAGCAGATACTACGTGTTTTATTTTTAATTAACAATATTTTCACCGTAAAAATAAATTACCTAAACTATCGGCGCCTTGGAGCCTTCTCCCTGCCGCCCTGTCTCGCTTGCTCGCGTAACCTCGAGCAGTAGTGTACGAGTGAGATTAAGAGTGAGGGCCAAAGCCTAACATAGCTACGATATTTTAACGACTGATTAAGTTCTTAATTGGATTTTATGCATAAAATGATAAGAAAATTTATAAAACATCGTAGCGACCAATTGATCAACGACGAACTTTGTTATCATTTTATGAATTTATGGAATTTTTTATCACTTTGTGCATAAAATCCAATGCATGAGGTTCTGGGTTTGATTCCCGGGTCGGGCAAAGTTTTATTTGGTCCAGCAGCCCGGAGTCTGGATTTGTGCAACTTAAACTGGCGAAATATGGGCGTGGTGTTATGTTAAAATTAATAAATATTTTTGCATTTTGGTTAATTATTATTACATAATTTATGGAAGTCAAACTGAATATTAAAATATTTTTTATTAATAGTATTTCTAGTAGTTTCCGGATTTCAGTCGCGAGTACAAACTGTGTGATTACCGCAGTCCTAATTAAACCGGCTCGTTGGCCGATTGGTTGCTAGCGCCACTGCTGAGCATGAGGTCCTGGGTTCGATTCCAAGGTTGGGCAAACTGCTATAATATTAGGAAATTCTCGGTTAATGAAAATAGGCTCACCCTCTATATTAAATGTCAATATGTAGATGTACTATACAAGATACAGCCTTCTACGGTGTTTTAAAAAAATATTTTGTTCGCGAATTATTTTATTTAATAAAAATAAAAAAAATGTCAACCTTTTTTATAAGTCGGTTTTTAGTAGCCATCTTGAATTTAATTTAACTGCCAGTGTTAAGAGTATTAGAACTTTTCAAAAGAAATTATAGTTGATGATAACAGTCTGGAACATGACTCCTGACTTACATAGATGCAAAAACGCATTTTTATCACAGACAATGGTGTTTTATTAACAATTAGTTCTAAATAATTGTTGACACTAATAATTCCGGTCTGTCCGTCCGTTTTATAGATAATAACACGGTATCTAAGAATTACCGTAACAGGAGACTCCGCGGGGTGGTCTAACTAATGTGTATTATTTCACAAAACTCGATACTAAGTTACCTACAGCAGTGTGTTATTATAAAGAGATTTTATAGTCCTTTTATTTAGGTCAAAATATGTGTTCGGAATAGAGTTTGAGAATTAAGAGATTCATCAGTATAGACGACACGGTTGGCGCAGTGGTTAAGCGATTGACTGCTGCGCTGCGTGTCGCGGGTTCGATTCCCGCACGGAACAAATATTTGTATGGCCTACAAGTAGTTGGTCCGGGTCTGGCTGTTTGTGTATGTGAGTTTAAATGTTTGTAAACGCACCCACTCACTATACAGGAGAAATTCCTAGAATGGGGCAACGTTTAAAAAAAAAAAATGTTGGTGCTTTACCTAGAGGTAGCTTGTTGTTTTCTAGAGGAAGTAAGAGTTGGTAGACAGAGTACTAAACTGTTTGTTTATACGGCTCGAGTGAGTAGGTTCTATTTAGCAAAAAAAGCCATGGGGCTGTATTTTTTGTAATACTGAGATCCTAATGTTTTAAAGTACGAGTTTAGTTTTATTTAGTTTAGTTGGAAAATGCTAGGTTGATGATAATGGGTTCACTAGTTTTCCTTTAGAAAATAAAATTCCTGACCAAAATTCAGTCAGAATTTCAGTGAAGTCTTCTTGATTTTGATTATTTTAAAGAAAGAAAGACTAATGCTTGGACTTTGACTTCATGTGTAAGATATTTGACAGGATGTGTAAGATCTTTGACTTGATGTGTAAGAATTGACTTGATGTGTAAGATCTTTGACTTGATGTGTAAGATCTTTGACTTGATGTGTAAGATATTTGACTTGATGTGTAAGATCTTTGACTTGATGTGTAAGATATTTGACTTGATGTGTAAGATCTTTGACTTGATGTGTAAGATATTTGACTTGATGTGTAAGATCTTTGACTTGATGTGTAAGATCTTTGACTTGATGTGTAAGAACTTTGACTTGATGTGTAAGAGCATTGACTTGATGTGTAATATCTTTGACTTGATGTGTAAGATCTTTCCTCTCTGTTTTCTGTAGGAGTAATTTCGTGAAAAGGCACGGAATTGTGTAACAGGAAGTGGCAGCTTGAGCATGGAATAAATAAGTACTTTTTGCCATAATTGCCTTGGCAGGCGGGTTGACGATCGCATTAAGGTATTAAAATGTATAGAGAACGCTACTGCCCATTCTCTAGTAAGTCCCTTAGTCACGTCGTAATTAGTAAGTACTATAATAATATAAATTGTATAGACGGGGTCAGTTTTGTCGCTGCTCAGTTGCTTTATTATACAACATTATTTTTAGTATATGCGAAACCTGAAAATAGTTTGTTCAGAATAAGGAACTGAACCGATTTCAATAATTTTTACACCATGTTTTTGTTTTTCCCAAAAATATAATATTTAAGTGTGATGGAAAATGCACCATTTAATTACTTACAATACAATCGCCGTACGATTTGGTACCTACTGCCAAATTATTATCAATGAGCGCAAGACGACCCTGGAGGCGCGGGGGCGCCGTTAGCATGTTTTTGTACGGACAACCCGGTAACATAAAGACCTTATAACTTTGTGATTTTTCATGATACAGTTTTGAAATTTTGTCATAGATTCTTTACATAAAAATACTAGACACGTGTTTCGGGTTTCACATATACTAAAAATAATGTTATATATTTTACCAAGGTGAGATGTCAGATGTTACACATCATAATTAAGAGACTACTGCAAGGCCCACTCGTTTCTTTTTGAGTGAGGCTTTTGAGGAGGAAGAGTGGCTGACAGTTGTACTACACCGATATGGTAGTCAAAGGAAAATATACCGACGATGTTTTCTTTGCTTATCGTCACGTGAAAAGGAAAACAAGACAAACTCCTTTTTCTTTAAAGTCGGTTAAAAGAGAACTTGTGCATTTTTTGTCCTAAATAAATATAATAAATGGTGATAGAATCAACAGACTTTTATTTATTTATCACACTAATATTATAAAGGCGAAAGTTTGTGAGTGTGTGTGTTTGTAACTTCTTCACGCTCAAACGGCTGGACTGATTTTGATAAAATTTTGTGTGGAGGTAGCTGACATCTTGGATTAACATATACTTTTATCTCGATATTCTTACGGGATCGAGAGTTACGCGGGTGAAACCGCGGGGTGCAGCTAGTATGAAATAAAACATGAATGATTGAATATCACATTGTAACAAATGCCAGTTTTACAATTATGTACCTACTTTGCAAGATTAGATCTTTAAAAATAGTTTTTTTTTTACCGACTACATATTTTTTTTTAAACAATTTTTATAAGTCTTTGGACCACTTTTTCCTATCTGAAGTTTCGTTTTCCTAACTTTTTCGCCATATCATTCTGCCTACCCCTCTCTAACACATGACAAATTATTTAGGCGACAATATAAAAAAATACTGTATGTTAGCATAGCCTATCTAGGCAGAGCTGTTTGCTCGCGTTATCTAGGTTCAATGCTCACCAAAAGATAAAAAAAATATACCAGCCGACTGTTTCCTTTATGTAACACACACATTATATTGTGTTGGACGCTAGGTTAAGCGTTGGTAGTCGAGGCTTGGATTTTGATGGGTGTGTTGGATTTTGTTTTTTTTTTGGTTTCCTTGATATTGATATAAGTTTACTGTTCCTTAAGGGGATACCTACAATATGGTCAATGTTAAAATAGGTATCTATAGTAGCCTTTCTTGTCAGATATTAAACTAAAACACAAAGCATTTATTTCAATTAAACATTGCATTTATTTCTATGTAACTATTGTATGCCTTAAGGGCCGAGACATATCTAACCAAATTTTTTTAATAACAAGAACTTTTTCAGACGGTCGTTTAGTTATAAAGATGAGGCCAGTTGCCCGTTCCAATTCGCAGTAAGATCCTATGGGGAAGAACCGGCATTCATTTATTATGTATATTATATAATATTATTATTACGTAAATAGAATGGTGATATTAGTTTCGTATTATTAGCCAGCCATGTACCGTAGTTGATAGGAAAATTGTTGTCATACAAAAAACTTACGCTTTTTTCCTGTTGTGAAAGGGAGGAATTACAGAAAGGGAAGTGCTACGATCCTTACACAGTTCATATTATAGTCCATATGCTTATGACCCTCTCAATAGGCTTGTAGAAAAAATATCGATGTACCGATACATCGATATTTTATGTTATTAATTTTGGCGATATCTATTATTTCGATACATCGATATAAAATATCAAATACCTATCAAAAATGTATCAAATACTGTTGTACAAATATCATACACTGTTGTACCCATTATCTTAAACCGCTGGAATTCAGAGCCGTAAAAAGTAGACTTGTTTTTATCAATGTTTTAGGAATGATGTTATTAGTTTGGTATTTATATGAATAAAACAAACAATAGAATACAGTAAAAATATTAATAACCTGTGTCCAGCTGTGGGCACGTTATAGGCTGATTATGCATTCACTTTTTAAAATACCCACGCTTAGAAAATAGGTAGGTAACAAGTTTATTTCTTGCTGATAACCAGAAAAGATTGGTTGGAGAAAAATCCTCCTATCTATTAGCCCCTCTTATGTAGGTACCACCATAGTGTGCCTATAAAAGTATAAATAAACAACAAATTCAGCCAAAAAGGTAACTAACAATTCATAGCCACTGAAGCGGGTAGGTGACAAGGCTAACCCTCGAGCGCCGGTGACGGGTGACGCAAATATTAACCCTTGAACGGCGGGTAACCTGTCAGTACGTAGTTAGGTACGATTTATATCGCGGCTACCTGTGGCTTCAATCTAGAACATCTAACTGGCGTAGTGGGGCGTCTGACGGCTGTGGGGCGTTAGAAAACGCGTTTTTATTTTTGTTTTTTTTTATTAGTTAATGAAAAGTAACTTTCTTTTATTAGTAGAAGAGTAGGTATTTACAGATGTCTTGTTTTTCGGGTTTACAATAAAAATGGGCTTCAATTGGGATTTTTATTCTTAGAATTGATGTTAGGTACTTAATATGCAGATTATATATTATCAAGATTATACTTTTTAATTGATGCCATGTTTTTGGACACACACACAGAGGCAACCTAAGTACGGGTATTTTTGTTTTTGCTTTGTTGTTTTATTCGTACCAATTTGTTTGCATTGTTGATGCCTTGACAAAGTCATCATATTCTTCTAGAATGATCAGACGAGGCTGGAAAACTGCTGGCCTCTAGTAACTAGTCCTAAAATAAGAAAATTCACCGAAGATCTATGAAACAGCAGCCTCTACGACCGTCTTAAGAGTATGGTACTTAATTTTCGTGAATTTCAGTAAAGAAAAGTAGGAATTTGTTTTTATGTGTAAATCAACATTTTCAATAAACATTTTGATCATTACAGTGCCTCCAGTTTTTCCCTATTCACTTTCACATTAAAACAGCGTAGAAAATTATAGGAATTATAATAAAACCAAATAGTAGTCAAGTAGATGTCTGCTATAATAAACTGAGCTCGGGTTTCTGACAAACGTTGGCAAAACTAACGTCGGGGCAATGTAAATATTATCGCACTGAGACGAAAATCATAGGATACCGCATTTTTTATTAGCTATCACTTTTAAATCATAACAATTTTTTCCGAAGAGAACATCTGGATTCTTACAGGTTCCACGGAGAAAGTTGGTCAGTTTCATGGTCTCTACCACATGCTGAAATTTTACCGCATCTTTCTGATACATGTTATATAAAGGCAGGTTGCAGGTTCTAGGGATGTGCTGGCCCTAAAGCATGTTGCAAGTTTTCCAAAGGATTTTTTATGAAATATTTTTTATTAGGTACATAAATGTTTTTTTTTTGTTTTTAATAAATAAGTAAATAAAAAAAATGCATAGAGAAGTATTGAAGAATGCGGAAAAAGCCTTTGAATTAAGCTATGCTGTTTAGAAAAGTTAATACGTACCACGATTGTCAGAAAAAGTACAAAAACTACCTAAATGTCACTCCTGTCACTTAATCAGGTGGACCTTCGTAACCAAGGTCACCATCATCATCGTTTTAGGCATTGATGTATTAAATAGGAAGATAGGCCACTCTGTAACATCACGTAAATATTAAATGGACTAGAAACACTTCATGTAAACACACGCACACAACTACATTTCCCGATGTCGTGCGTCATGTGCTCGACAACCGAAATAGGGAGACATATTACGCGGGCTATAGCGGGAACGGGATAGCAATAACTGTCACTGTTACGTGCTACACAAACGCCAGTTCGATTGTGACTAAGGTCGATTGTGTCCTTTTCCCCTAATTTATGTGGTCCACGTCGAGGAGCGCGTACCATATCTTTCTATTTTAATACATCAATGATTTTAGGTATGTAATATTTTCACCATCAAAAGTGTGTGTCATCTTCATAGCTTCTCATTGCAAAACTATTGAACTGACTTCAGGGTATTTTCAAATGACTATTAGTAATGCTAAAATGGCAGCTCGCACATTTGATTATTCCTATTTTTAGCATTTTCCTAGACCTTTCCTTGTTTGCCAAACTAGACCGAATGAATAGTTGGCGTGGTTAACACTTTGAATTACTTCATTATTTTATGAGGATAATATCCTTAATGATAGCATACCTATGAGTAATACTTAAAACCTACGTATTGATTACCTATAGAATATTACATTGCAATAAGTCTATCCCTAATTTTATTTGTTTATTTATTTAAACTTCTCGCACACGAGGTACAAAGGCGGCCAAGGGTGGTGAAGAGATAAGATTGGATTGGATTTTAACCTGTAAACATACCATAGGAGCGTAGCAGGTGTTCTATAGTTTCTGCCTACCCCCATGGGAAGAAAGCATGAGTTTTTTTATGTATGTAAACATACCATATAGCAGTGGTGGCCCAGTGGTAACGGCGGCAACTTACGAGTTGTAGGATGTAGGTTTGAGCCCTTACAGGCGGTTTACTTTGTGTATTTAATTTCATCACCACTGCTCTCAAAACGGTGAACGAAAGAGGAAACAAAAAATACAACAAAAATTCCAAGACATGTGACATCTACCACCCCGCACTGGGCCAGCGTGGTGTGCTCTTACTGAGAAGAGGCCTGTGTCCCAGCAGTGGGAATATTATAGGCTGATTATGTTTATGCAAACGTACCTGTTACCTATATATATTGCTTAAGTCTAGGTATCCTACTTCATTTAAAACTGTAAATAAACTGGTCAAACGGGCTATTAGTCGGGAATAGTTGATTTTAGACTCCAGACGTCTAAACACTACTAAACAGTTCTTACCCCCCACAAACCCCCACTTAATTGTAGAAATAAAATATATTTTTCGTAATCAATTTCCACAATCTTTTCTAGCAGTCCGCTGGAAAACACCAGTCTCTAAACTTACATTTAATGCTACAAAACCCTTTTATTCGTATTTTATATTCAAATTTTCGTGACTCTACTCAAAGAAAAATGATTTCTACTAATAAGTTTAGTTCAAAACCGACTTGTATCATGCAAACATGGACAGTAAGTCAGTTTGGTGTAAGTTTTATTTACTAAACTTTCAAATTGTGAAATACAACTTGAGTGGTGCATTTCATGTTAAATAAAGGAACACTTAACGCTTGCAATTTATTATCGATCTTTGATCGGAAATGATTGGGCATCGCCTCTTAGAACACGTTGATAAGTCACTGTCAACAAGTAAACGGCCATATCTGATTATATAGCGCCTTTATTAATCCGACGGCTTCTTTTTGTCTGTAAAAGGTAATTTTGAATAACTTTAACTAAGGTCACATCATCATTATCATTTCAGGCGAAAGACGTCCACTGCTGGACATAGACCTCCCCTAAAGGCGGGGGGGGGGGGGGGTTTGCTATATTCGCCACGCTTGGAAGGCGGGTTGGCGATCGCAGTATGGTGTTAAAATGCATAGAGAACGCTGCTGTCAATGCTCTAGTAAGTCCCTTAGTCGCCTTTTACGACACCCACGGGAGGAAATGGGAGTAAGTAGGTCTACTTGTACTAAACTCTCGCATAAACACGTCTCTTCATACATACAAGGTTGGTAGGTAAAAGTATGTACAGGACACATCCGCCGCTAAACATAAATTAAATAATCTTCCTTTTAGTAGAGCGTGATTTTTTTAGAATAGTAGCACTGGACGAGCAAGCTAAGTTAGTTAAGTTTACACGGTCTAAGTCACTAAATGCAAGTAGCTTAATTATTATACTGAACTAACTGTTATAAAAATAGTAATAAAAATGACAATAATAGAAATAAAAGACACTATCACCTAAAAATGGCAAACAAACAACTTTGTAATAAAAATATAATAATTATAATTTTACTAAACCGCTAATTAAAAACTGCGCAATTTGTGCTAAAACTATCCTTGTTTACAGCGTATTTCGCTAGGCTATTATCTAGCCCGCGTTATTGACCTCTCGAAGGACAAGGCTACAATTGTTTACAGTTTCCTACATTTGTACCTAAATCTGTGCCCTGCTTACTAACGGCACAAGATTGAGAATTGGAGAAATTATTTCTCCGTTTATTTGACGTAGTCTTTTTATCGATTACTGTTTTAAGTCGAATTGTAAGAGTACACGTAGTCTTGGCGTCTTGGTTCCGTGTAGTGCCGGACGTAAAGAATAGCACCGCCCATTTCCTCCCGTGGGGTGTCGTAAAAGGCGACTAAGGGACTTACTAGAGAATGGGAAGCAGCGTTCTCTATGCATTTTAACACCATACTGCGATCGCCAACCCGCCTGCCAAGCGTGGCGATTATGTCAACCCCCTCCTGTTTTGGGGAGGCCTATGTCCAGCCGTGGACGAATTTCGGCTGGAATGATGATGAATGATACGTAGTCTTGGATACCAGTCTTAGCAAGAGGAAACGTGTCTTCCAGTAACGGTTGTGGAGGTGTAATAGGCAGTCGCGACATCTAAAATACTGGTATTTTAGATGGAAGCCGAACCCAACGTAGTAGGGTAAAGGCTAGAGGGAGATGATGAGGCTTGTTTTAGTGCTAAACAACTACAGTGGACTAAAAATCTTTGGTTTTGTGTTTTGTAACAAGATAAATAAATGTTGCTCCTGTTAGAAGTTGATGCATTCGGTTTGATAGTCTGCCTTACAGCACAGACTTCAGTGACGTTATGTTCTTTGACTGAAACAATATTTCATATTTTATTAAGTTGTTTGTGAAATTGTACTGATCTTTAGATTATATCCATAGGGAAATCAAGAAGAAGAATGTTTTAACTTAATCTTCGTAACTTTATTTGCGTGGTAGTCAGCATAATATTTTGTTTGTAACTTCAGTCAAGATTTATATTCCTTTCAAAGAAAATAGTATTTTTAAGGCTTTTGTTTTACTACAAATACTTAAACGTTACTTGAGTAGGAACAGATAATTTATTCGATTTTTACTATCGGATATCGTTTACTTTGCTGATTTTTAAGAAATATCTTAATGTTAGTCTTAAGCTTTTTCATTTTAGTTTTCTATATTATAACGAATTGTTAAACTAAATACAATGAAATTAAACTAAAATAAATGTTTTTGTTTTGGCTTTAAACATTTTTGGTGGGTTTAGGTTAGATGTAAGCTTTGTAAGGTCAGAATAAATAGTATTTAGTTAGTTAATTATTTATTAACAAAATAGACTCGCCCCGTATTACATGGCAAAATGTGGGTGTATTGTAGGTACACCTCTGCCGAACCCTTCAGGGAAACAAGGCGTGATGTTATGTTATGTAACAAAATATTATCTCTTTTTTGGAGATCCCCAAGGGGAAAATCATTTATAGATTAAATTATTTATGCTAATTTTAATTGTAACGGATATCTAATTTTAGACAAAATTTAATCTAATTGTACAATCATTTTTAGGTAAATTATTTAATATTATCGGTATTTATCTGATATTAATTGGTACCTAGAACTTATATCAAATTAAAATTACCTTATCATTTGTTTTTTATTATTAAATAATTTAATATTAATAACAAACTTTTAAAAAGTAGTCTATTTCTTTGCAAAATATCATGTCTCGTGACGATCGGTTGCTGCGTGAAAGGATAGCAAACAGATAAACACACATATTGCTGTTGTATTGTCACCCGACTACGGCGGCAAAAGAAGGGTAATGATTACGCATGTCTATCTAATAATCATTATCATAACGTCTTGAAGTTCATCGCTAATCGTACCATGCTCCGAATAATTCTAAATTTTTATCTATCTAGCCCAGGCACACGTGTAAAATTATGAATTCGATCGATTTGGCAAATAGGTCACTTATTATGTCAATATTTTGTAGCGAAATAAGGAGATATAGACGAGGTGGGGGTATTGTTGACGCGTTCATCAGAAAGACTATTTTTAGTCGTGGGCGCTGAAGGGTTTAATCTGCTGGTACTTATTTTAGTTGTAAAAAAAAAGAAGATAATTTATACTAATATTATAAAGAGGCTAAATTCGTGAGTTTGTATGTAGGGGTAATATTCGGAACTACTAATCCTATTCCGAAAATTCTTTTTCTAGTAGGAAGCAGTATTGCCGAGTGTAGCGATCTATGTTACTAGCGCATTCATTGAACGTGTCATGACTAGTTTTAAGATATTATTGTTATAATTACTAACAAAATATGGACCAAAATTAGGTTTGAATTAAATGTATTTTATCATTAATTATTTATTATATAATATATTTTATGTTAAAATAAGACATTTCCCGCGAACGAAGTCGCGGAAAAAAGCTAGTTTAATAATAACCTATGGGAAAAAATGATTAGCTTACCTATTCTAGAATACGTATTTGTGGAATTGTAACCCTGTTAGGTTTTTATTTCAATATTATGTTGTCAACTGAATTCAATAATTAAGTTACAATTAAGTTTATTTTTTTTATCAATACCAATTTATAATGATATGAAGTAATTGCATTTTCATAGTTGGTATTAATTTATAGGAATTGAAAAAGTTATTAAAACAATGTAACAATCCTCTAACAATATTCTGTCAATTAAATGAACTGTTACTATTACTAATACAAACGAACTGTGTTCAAATAAACTTTATTTTTTCTTTCTTTCTAATATTGTGAGTAATTATTATGGAGATATTGCCTAAATAAGTATTTTGATTAGCAATAATAACTATTTAGCTTTTTAGTACTACAAAACTGAAGTATTCGTAAAACGGTGTTTTTTAATAACAATTGCGTTGCAGAGCATTACTTGTTATAATCTAGTTCTATTCTCAGTAATGACTTAAAAACTTACCGAAAATGGTTTCAATGTTTTATTTATTTTTTCAAAAAGCTGATAATTATCTAGTATGCATTATTGTATTATGTTAAAAGAATCTAACTGAATTTTGCTTCAAAAACACTTTCCAATCCTGCGGAAATTAAGCCCAGTCTAAGTAAAAAGGTATATTTTTAGATCTAAAAACAATAAAGGTTTGTAATTTGGAAAAATCCGTTCTAATCTCCAATGTATTATTTGTTTTATTTATCTTATATTTTTCCTATGAAGAAACTAGAAAACTCAGTATCTCTTTGAAGGCTAGATTTTAATTCCTAGCCCAGTGTTTTGCGAGGAAGCGTTGACAGCTGTGGTCACGTGGCTCAAACTGTCCGACGCGTTTGACGGTAGACAATATTTATTTATTTTAACATAAATCAAATACTTAAGATCCTTTTTAAGACGTACATTTTATAGAAATAAACGACGTGTTTGCCTCTAGCAGAGATTTTAATATAGTATAACGCTTTTATGAACCTTAACGGTCAATAAAGTTGAGCTAAAACTTCACTTTAAAGAAATATTTACAAAACATTTTCCTGCCTTGGTTGGACAATTTGTCTAATTCAGAATTAGGCAACAGAGTCGCTTGGCTAATTCCAGTGGTAAAAGTACTAAGTAATTTATAAATGTTATTGAAATCCAAGTTATAACTTTAGCCATAACATAAAATCGTGCCACTTTCCCCGAAGGTATAGGCAGAGAGAGATGTTTAGCACAACCCATTTAAATGATAGGTAGATAAGGCCCATTGACCTAGTAAGAGGTACCTCTACTAATACCCCAAATCCAGACTCCTATCCCCTCCTGACTTTAGTCATAAAATAATCATTATTAACAATTTTATTGTCAAATGACTAACATATTATTAGAACTATTTTTAAATGCACTTCAGTTGAATGCACTGTGTAAATACACATAGCCGTTGCAGTTTGTAATTGATAAATGAAAAAATGTACTTTATATACTCATGAAAGTAGATGACGTTAGTTAAGTTTAGACTTACTAAACACAGGTAAACACATACTTAAACTCACGCCTTCTTCCCATGGGGGTAGGCAGAATCTACAGAAAGCCACCTGCTAAGATCCTTACATACTCCTTGCTACTTGTGGTTTATTTTGCTTATTTTTTAACTTTTTGGTTTTATTTTTAAGTTACATAAATTGTGTGAGACAATAGAATGATGTTAGTATCTTTTATTTATAGTTTAGTTGGATGTGGAATAAGCTTTTTGATTTATGAAAAAATAAAAGGACTTTAAGTTGAGACTTAAAAACTTCTAAGTTCTAAATATATGAATAGTTTCAAATTTTTTAGGTAAAAAAGTGATTATGTTTTAGTGGTGTATGTGAAAAAAAAAAGTTAGTCTTTAAAGTAGAATGTAGGTTGTGTGTTCAAAACTTTATTTCCTCATATAGGTAAGTTAGATTTTATTAAAGAAAGGAATGCTAATGTTTTAATAAAAATGGGTGCCACTATAATTCCTCTATCATTAACATTATAAATAAAACAGTATCGAGTCTAATCTAATTAAGCGATTACTTAGCTGTACGTCACTTTCAAATTATCAAATTTTAATCAATCATCTTTTTTAAAAAAATAGACAAAATTGGTTTCGACTTAATTAAAATATTAACTTAAAAACTCTTCAATCGCTTAAATATTGTACCTACAACGAAAGTATTTTGTATCATAAAATAGTTTTCTAAAGTTGCCGAAAGAATTTAACTTCTTAGTAATTGACGGCGTAATTTATAAGATAAAAGAGTTTATTACGAAAACGATAAATTAAAAATATGCGAAATGAAACATATTTTAACACAAGAGCGCGCGTTGTGCTGAAATGAGGTTATCCGTTAAAGTCTAACACATTTTTTTGTGCAAATAAATTTATCTCTATGCCACGACCTTGCTCCCAGCTATCGCCAAATTTTGCTAGTCCTAACGTCACATTGATAACTAGGCAATCTAGAAAAACTTACCCGTTTTAATATTTAATTATTGTTATAAATCCTCACAGCACAACACTTTGGTCACAGATTATTACGTGTAAATAAAAAAATAATGTGTTTAGTTCAGTCCGATCATGTCCCGAGAGTGCAGTATCTTATTATGGGCCGCGGACGGGGTTATGCACATCGCTTGTTCGCCGGCAGCCAGCCGACTGGCGCGGCGCGCACGCAACTTCCATGCTCCCCGCGCCCCCCCCGAAAAAAATACAACCGCGAAAAATATGGCGGGACCCGACACGCAAAAACTGAAGGGGTGCGCTCCGCGTTCTCTCACTGAGGTTGTATGCTAATCCATCGTGTGCTTCGCCCTTTTTTCCGGGGTGGGGGGTGGGGGATGCAATTAAAAAGCCGCGCGTGCGTGTGGGGGCGCGATTAGAAAGGAGACGGCGGACGGAATGAGTCTGTCACCGCTTTTTTTTACTTTTTTCCTAGTCTGGCATTTTGTGTACGAATGGCTAGGTAGACTAAATCGATGGACTGTCTTACTAGATTATTGGTCGAGTACTGAGCGTAGGTAACTTAGACAAATGTGTCGCGGCGTTATCTAAGAAATGAGACGATGCGCCATTTTTTTATAGTTAATGTTTATTAATTGCATTTGTGTGTTAGAGATATTGTGGACTTTTGAATTTTTGGCTAATTAATGAAGATTAATTAGAAGATTTTTTTTTGTATTTTTAATTTTGGTAAGTTAAATTTGATGTATTAGATACAAGTCCAATAGTGAAGTTTTCTAGCAAATACCTAGAAAAACCGCTTTAAAGGTTAAAGGCAACATAAATCCCAAATGGTTCCTTTTTCATAATATTGCTCCAGTGGCGATCACCTGAAAATAGACACATCTTAAGTAAATTCTTACTTAGATATTTCGTGGCGAAAAACAGCGGGCGATGTCCTCTGCCTAAAAATACCCTAAATTTATATAAAGCGTTACATTTTCTCGTCGTCTTTTGTAGATTAAAAATGTTTCTGCATCATTTTTTTTTCTCCTTCTATGTACTTATTTGCTTTCTTCGTATTATACAAGTTAGCCCAGCAACAAAATTGCAAATTAATTACTACTTCACCATCCAACAATAGTAAAGACGTTTTTAAAACCTGCTTCGCCTAATCTATGTGCCTTTCTGTATGGACAATGGTGTCGTGATCGAAAAGGGGTGTTTTGCACGGTTGCAGCTAGCTCGACGTTGCTTCCGACCTCATCTTGCAGCAGAATGTGGGAATAAGAAGAGGGTCTGCTTAGACGGATGACCATCGCAAACGGCTTAAGTTTGCAGTTTTATTAATAATTAGACTTACCGTTAAGTGATGAATTATTTTGGCAGTTCTAAAGGGTTGAGAAATACGTGTTTGAGTAAAGGGAATTTCTAGGAGATGAGAGCGAGATTTAGAAAGCAGTTTTTAATCTATTTTCATTATTAAGCGTTTCATTATTTAAGAATGTTTTTTTCATTGTTTTAAGCTTTTTTAAAATGCATTATTTTTTCTCGTATATAGGTGACTTTAAACTGTAGTTGTTACTGCCTTATTAGATTTATAGTTAGTCTCTATTTTATTTAGATATCCACCAGAAGCTGTCAATTAAATACTTGTGTCCCTTTCCGTGTGATAAGCAGAAATCAAAGCTGCGATCACACAAAATCCCCAAACATAAAAACAAAGTTGGGTCTTATTTATAATACCTTCATATTATCTTCATTCTTCTAACACAGGATAGATTAGCAGGACTCCCAAGAATCCTAGATACATTAAATAGATAAAAAAGAATCATAAGTCGTAGTTGAATTTCAAGATAAAAAAAAGTCGGCCATATGCAAAAATTGTGCTGGGCCAATAGTTTTTGGCGACACACTTAGATAATTTGTTTTAGCGATAAGATAATGTTTTTGATAGTTCTAGAATGGTTCGGAAAGTTCTAGGTCAATATATTGCTAGCCGTAATCGGGCTAGACGTAATTTTTTTATGAAAAAATATTATTTACTTAATTAATGTTGTTTTAGCAAAGTAAAAAATCGTTAAATGTGTTAAAAGTTTTTAAATTACGTTAAATTTGGTTGTTTCGGTTTTAATTTAACGAAACGTTAAACAATTAATGCTTAGTCACATTAATGAAATAATTAAGTGCAGAAGTTAAGTTACTGTCGTAAAAAATATATAAATAACTTACAAATAAAAAAAAAACCAAGCTAATTAATAAATAAAAGTCAAAAAAAAACTAAAACAAAATCAACATAACAAAAAAAAAATCACACGTTAAAAAGTACAAAAATCCGTTTCGCTATATTTAAATCCGCGGGTTAAAGACTCGTTACAAAATAACAATCGTAAGGTCAACGGAGGATGCAATTCTTTACCGATCGTAATTATTTATGCAAGATTTGTCTAACTCGAGGTCCGGCGTCGCTTGCAAGTCAGCTATCCCCTGCATCCACGGACTTAACATTAACATAATAATAACACAGCATTCAGAGGGTTAAGGTAATTGTGAACATATTAAAATCAGTGTATCTATTGACCATTTTTTTTTTTAATATGCAAATCTTCCAACTTAATATATTTTTTTCAAAAGAAAAATAGTTTTAAGAGTCTGTGAATTTTTAATTTTACTTCCGGATTTTGAAATGCATAAATTGTCGAGATAGTGTGAGAAAATACACGAAGTTTTGTACTTTTAGCAATTAATAAAGCAGTTGAACGGTTCAGTGACTTACCTTTTCTATCGGCTGCCGTCGAACGCACAAAAATGTAACTCAACAAAAACAATCAACAAAGTTCAACAAAATCACTATATGAGAAGCAAAGTCCGGTAACAGAATACGACAGACAAATAAACAAACTTAACCCGAGTGTTGACAAAATATGCACCAATAAAAACTATTCAAATATCTAGTGAAATTGGGATAGAATTCAACGAGTTTGTGCGAAACTCGGTTTACGATCGTCAAGGGTCGACCGGCTGGCCAATCTGTCAGGCGACCGATCCGATGTCCACACACGCACGTGAACTTCGCTCCAAGTTCGACTGAAAACTTTCCCCGACACGCGTCCGATAGTTCCGCGCCGCGCGCCCGCAAGAACTTTCAAAATATTTTTTTTTTCTTAAGACCGAACCCAAATTTGGTAATTCCAAAAATTTAATTGCGGCTGTTAATTTCTATCCTTTTTTTTTGTTAGTAAAAGTTTTTTTTCCGAAGCGTCCACCCGTCCGGTCGGGTCCGGCCGGTCTGCAATATTAACACGAGCCGCGTCCACCTTTTGTAATGAAACGTTCACACATGCTTCCGCATTACCGTCCCGATGCCATCAATAATGAAGCCGGGCGGGAAAAAACAAAACGGGGCACCTCTCCCGGCGAGGCGCCCGCCGACACTACAGCCTCCTCGTCAAAGATCAGAATTGCATATCTGGGTTGCGTTAATGAGCGGGGGTAGGGGGTTCGTGGGGGTCGAAAAAGTGGCACCGCTCGCGCGCGAATATAAATTCATCGCCAAAAAATCATTACGCGGGGGGTGGTATTACGGGGCTTCGCTGCGCGGGTTCGTCCGTATAGTTTTTAAATCGGGCGCTCATTCGGCGCGGCGCCGCGGCGGGCGGAGGCCGCGACTGCACCTCGCCGCTCCCTGCACTGCACTATGCTCCCCAACTATCACGCATGCACGCGCGCACGCCAAGAAGTGCCAAGTTCAAGCGAACAGACGTAGCAGTGCTATGAACTAAAAAAGATCCAGAAAACTGAAAGCTGGCAATACTAATCCAGCATCCGAAAAGAAATAAATAAATACGCGGCAAATTATTGCGACGTAGCGCGAGATGGATTGATTTTTTTTCAAACGGAAAGAGAAAAAAAGAGGTTTCACGTGTATGCAAATTCCTCTTTTCGACGACGATCGTAATCAATTTGTGCGTAGGAAGCAGGCACTTCCGCACACACACACACACACACGCACGCACGCACACACGCGCCCCTCAAATTAAATCTAATACAAAATTGCGTTTTATGTTGATGCTAGTGTAGATGTGTGTAGGGGAGCACAATGCGAACTCGCGGGTGTACAGTCAGCTCCAACGCGTTGATTAGAAAATTAAAAATTACATCATCAATTTTTGTCCTACTTTTCTATTTTGATCTATGAATATTTCATTTTAAACTAATCAATTGAAATGTAAGACATGAAAATATCATAATTAGTTATCTACTTCACTAATTTAAAACGTTAGATATACCTGAACGTTTAAAGTAACTATAATTAATTACTGCATAGTTATTACGAGAATATGAATATATTGCACACGCGGGATTGGTGTGCCTAATCTAACAGGTGGCAAACCAACCGCCCATATTGAAATCTCCATGTTAGAACTAGTCGGTAACATTTCTATTCAGTTCAGTAAACAATGGAGTAGGAACTAGCAGTTTGTAGTAATTATAATGAACTTTTGTCAACTCTTGCTACAGAAAAGGGCCACCAAGATACAGGCTGTGCCTAGTTTGGGGCCCACGGCTATATCTACGTAAGCACTCCTTCAATTAAAATTATTCCTATTTATAAATGTTTCCTAACTTGTGTGTGTCAATAAATTGATTTTATTTTTAAAAAAGAGTAGAATGAAAGAAAAAAAAATCACCAATAAAAAAACCCGAATGATTTAAGCATGGTATAAATAAAAGGTTATTTCCTCCAATGGACCTCTAAAGGGTTATCATCATCATCTTATCTTATCTTATCTGAATAGCCTCTTGCCTAGCTTTTTCCCAACCAATGTTGGGGTGGGTTGCCAGTCTAACCGGATGCTGTTTCAACTGCATCCAGTGTAGATTACGATTAATAAAGTGCTGCAATGGCATTCATACCATTATTTTCAAAATCAAAAGTCATTTATTCAAACTAGGCTGAGAATCAGCACTTTTCGAACGTCAAAAATTACATGAGACAGACATTAGACATTTTAAATGGAGCGACTGCTTAACTGACCTCCACAACCCAGTTACTGGGTAATACCCCTTGGTAAGACAGGTTGTCAGACTTTCGGTCTTCTTACGACCCGTAACGACTTTATCAACAACAAAGCAAAAACGTTTTGATTTCGAAGCAGTAAGCGTAGATCGGCACTGTCATCATTCATCATCATTCCAGCCGAAAGACGTCCACTGCTGGACATAGGCCTCCCCCAATAGGGGGGGGGGAGGGTTGCCATAATCGCCACGCTTGGCAGGTGGGTTGGGGATCGCAGTATGGTGTTAAAAACGCGTAGAGAACGCTGCTGCCCATTCTCTAGTAAGTCTCTTAGTCGCCTTTTACGACACCCACGGGAACAAATGGGAGAGTGCTATTCTTTACGTCCGGCACCAAACGGACTCGGCACTATAATTGAATGACTTTGAAAGATATAGCTAATCCATTGCTTCATATGTTCGAAACATTTGTCTGTCTAACAACTGAAATAATGCAATGAATGTGGTTGAACTGTCAAAATTAAATCCTTTGCTACTGTAAGCGCGTTACACAATAACCCCGTAGTTTCCTGGCCCTCTTTTCAAATCTCAAGAATAGTTTCTACGTTTAGGAAAGGATCTCCTCTGGGACCAACTAGAAACTATTTTTTACATTTTGATAGATAGGCTGGAACTTGAATATTTAATTCCCAATTCCGGGAGGTTAGTCGCGATTTGTCTGTTCCGATCTAAGGTTGGTTTTGGGTAACTAGCGGTATTTGTTGATACCTTCGAAAACAGGGCCCCAAGTCTGCTATTTTTATAAATTCAGTCATTCCAACACGATCCCATTGTCATTTTGCTAAAAGTTCGTAATCTGCTAAATTCATAATGTAACGTATTGCCATTATTATAAAACCCATTAATAGAAATGTCATTCATTTGTCATTATGTACGAGATTACCAATAAATTCAATTTCTTTCAATGTAGTGTCAGTGGCCGATCATTGGAAAGTCATAATGATGCCATTATAATAGTAGATTACCAAACTTGTCAAAATTAACAATTATGAAATCAATGATCGACCATTCTGACACTATTGTAATAGCAGACTTGGGGCCCAGGTCTTTCGTGAAGGCAAAGAAAATTTTGAATCATGTTCTCCAAAAATGGGTAAAAGGTTTGGCCTTTCTTGATTTTGGTTAACAATCAATAATATCGATCGATAATTGTCCAACTACCTTGGTGAAATCTAATATCTAAATCTAGAAGTTCCACTGTATAAGACTTTCAAGTCTTAGCCCAAAGAAGCATACTAAAAAAATTGCCGTAATCAGATTCGATATTATCAAAAACTAAACATCAAATTCATCAGCACCATCTAAATTCCTAAACAAAAACAAAGCCTAATCAACAAAATTGTAGTAAATCCACAGGGTTTCATCTCTCACAGCATCGGCTCATTACGGGAACAGCCAACAGTTCTTCATCCGACTGTACTTTAAAACACACACAAGTGTAATGTTAAAAATGAATTACTAACACATAGGCGCGCCTCCCTCCCCGTTATACTCATTTTCATTTCGATGTTTTTGGGTTTTTGCGCAGCCAGGGGTGGGAATACCCCCCACAACCCCACACCCTCGCCCTATGAAAATAGGATATATTTTTATGTTTTATTTGCCCGGAAGCCAGTGCTTAGTTGCATGTTTATTAGAACTTTTTATTAGTAGAGACTGTACTGTTTTTGCCTCTTTTCCGGGTTACCCGGTATCAGATGATTTGCGATGACAATTCTATGAGCCACAGTCACGACATGTTTGTTTTACCATTACGTGCTTTATTTGTGGGTTTTTGTTACGATGAACTAATTTTTTGGGTCATCTTCAAATCGATGGCTGAGGGAGCCGACGACGTACTTGTTATTCGAACTATTTCGATGTCATCAAGTTTTTTATTCGGCTTATTGTGCTCTGTCTTGCCGCGGTACGCAAAGTTCAAAGGGAGTAACATAATTAGGGAGCGAATGTAAGGTTTCACGGAAAGAACATTTAAGCCATCTCAATCGACGGTGAAAAAAAATAATTCATTCTTAATACCAAAAATTAAGCAACTGATTTGTATGCTGGTAAAAAAATATTCATTGAAGCCTAGCAATTTTTTTGCAGATGTAGCCAGGTACAAGGTAATGATCCATTTGACAAATGAGCAAGATCTTATTAGTTATATGCTTTAACTTTATCCGAATTGTCATTTTACTGAATTTGTTAAATGATAGATTCCACGATATTCTTCGTAAGAGATACAAATTAAACAGTAATTTAGTGAAACTAAGGGAGAAAAAGTCTGTTGTCTTTCTTTTTTATTGCTATAGGAAGTCTTGTTGCACCAAGCCTCTGTTGCATAGCAAACTTGTTGTGTCAAGATATCGAGTTTGTCTCTGTCACCTCTGCCCTAGACTAAGGTGAAGAGCAAACACATCCTAAATAAAAAAAAATACTATTTTATAAATCAAAATCAAAAGTCATTTATTCAAACTAGGCTGAGAATCAGCACTTTTCGAACGTCAAAAATTACATGAGACAGTCCCCCAAAATCCCTTCACCACTTCCTAGTGCTTTTAATAATCAAATGCAGCTTGCTTATCCCACTGCAAATAACAGCCCTGCAAAACTAAATTATGACATTTGTCAAATTAATTGGTGCCTATTATCATTAACATAAGATTCTTTTATTGCTGACACAGCATCAACCCATTTCAAGATACCAAAAAGAAACAGCTTCGCTTAGACTCAATCCCTAAAGCAGAAATATGCATAAACCAAACACCGTTATCATCATCCCCTATATCCATCGCATGCCGAACATAAGCCTGTCCTAACTTACATTACACCACTCAAATCCCGCAATAGCTGTTTAATTACTAGCTAATTAAAGATAAATGGTTTGGCTCCACGTCGGATTTAAATCACAATATCGGATAATTCAATGAATTATCATCACTGTGTTTAGTAAGGTCCTATACTAGTAGTCTAAATAAATCAAAATATGATGCGTTTTGTTGCCTATTGAGATGACTAAGAAGTAATGGACTATCATCTGTTATTACTAGGTATATTAGGTATTTAAAGTAGTATCTATTTATTTATTTCTAGATTGTTCCTTGGTTGCTGTTGTTATTGTTTCGAGATTGTGGTTGTTATTATCTACTAGCTTGCAGTTTCTCTTGCACTTTAATAAAACTAGACGATTATATCCAAGAGAGGATGTTTGAAAACATGCTGGTCCTGCTCCATACGACAATCTAGAGCCTAGACAAAATCAAACTGATTGCTATTTTAATTGTTTAATTTATTATTTTTATGACATTTATTTTACATTCTATGATTACCATATTTTTACAATGTTTGTAAATATGTGACTACCATGTATCTATCAAATAATTAATTTTGCTTCCTTCTTCTCAAAGGCGCGTAAGATATAAAATTTGCTCATGCCGTAGTAAAAGTATGTGATATACAAGTCTTCAGCAGAGCTCGTGGCTAAGTAATATCAGTCGCATGGGTCAATCCATCAGGTTAAGCTCCACTTGCCGGGGTTGGTCTGTGGATACCATCTTTAAATACCGAGACTCCTCCGTGCCTCGGAAACCACGTTAAGCCGTTGGTCCCGGCTGTCTTTCGTGGATCTTTGACAGTCGTTACGGGTCGTCAGAAGCCTAAAACCGACAACCAGTCTTACCAAGGGGTGTCGTATTACCCAGTTACTGGGTTGTGGCGGTCAGATAAAAAACAAAAACAAAACAATTCAAAACTAAAATAATTAAAAATAAGCCGTGGCAGAGAGATGACCAGTCCCAACTGACAGCGCCCGTTCACGAACATGACAATTGATTACATATTATAATTTTAGTTATTTCTTATTGATTGTCTGGGCAACATTCATATCACTATAATCACAAAACCGAATCAACAAAAAATATTAATTAACACCACCTTTCACACTCACACACATACATAAAAAATCCTCTAAAACCCCTAAGCAACATTGAACCCCGGATCACAACCCCCCTAGCACAGTCAGGTATAACCTAACACAGACGTAAGGGCCGAAACAAAAATAAACTATGCTACGAGGCAAGGGGTTATGTCGTAGCAACTACGTAGGCGCCTACGACGCGTAGACGTCTACGAATGTATTCGATGTGTTGTTGATGGGGGCAGAAGTACTGAGTGTGTTGGTCAGTATGGGGTATTTATAGTGGGAATAATGATAGTATTGGATTATTTTTTATTTTGTTAATTGTAAAAAAGAATCTAGGATAGGGAAAATAGTTGCTATACAAAGGTTTAGTTATACAAAAAAAGCTATTTGTAGAAGCAAATATTAATGTCCCTTCGTAGTCGAACATTCCAAGGCAGGAAAAAAAATGTTGTTTTACGAAGGTAAATAAAGGTAGGTAAAGGTAACCTTTGGGAAAAGTTTTGTTATAATTCAAATCATAGTGAAGGAAATGTGTTTTTTAAAATCTTTATATTATGGACGCATTTGACGTTTTGCATAGTTCTCACATGTATAATTTCAACAAGAATGATGTAACCAATATTTTGTAACCTTATGTTAATTTAAAAGAGTGTCCGTGGAGTGTCTTGCCCGTTCTTCACCATAGGTACCAACTAAGCTTTGGAACGGGCAACTAGCTTCATCTTTCTGACTGACCGACCCCTTGACAATTCAAAAGTGCCTGTAATTGGTTTATTTGAAATTAATGCTTTGAGTTTGTATCAAAGTCCTATCTAATGAGGAAAGCTTTGTATTAGTAGGATTTTAATTGAAAGATATGAAGTATTTAACATTGTGTGGAGACACTTTACTACACACTATTGTGATAATAACACCAGCCTATGACTGCATTTCTCGCGCACATCTGGGAGTGGCGCGAGGAAACGAAACGCCGGGGTGAAACTTCGCTGCCGCGAGAAATCACGGCACAGCGGACAGAGCTCCGGCGGGATCTCATGGCGGCATGGAGAGTGCGATTGTCGCAACCCAGCGCTGGGCACGCCACAATTGTGGCGATAAGTCCCCTCTTTGAGGAGTCACTAGAGAGGCGCCACGGCGTCTTCACCTTCCGCCTGACGTAGGATCTCACCGGACACGGATGTTTCAAGAGGTTCCTGTTTAGGATAAAGCGGGAGGAAACGCCCGGGTGTCACCACTGTGTGGATCGCCCGGAGGACACGGTTAAGCATACGGTGGAGGTCTTCCCGGCTTGGGTAGAGCACCACCGTGTCCTCACGAAGGTGATCGGTAGTGGCAATCTCTCGCATCCGGCCCTGGTTCAGGCCATGGTTCAGAGCGAGAGTGCATGGGAGGCCGCCACCGTCTTCTGCGAAGTAGTAATGCTCGCGAAGGAGGGGGCGGAACGCGTGAGGGAGAGGCAAGGTTCACGCCCTCGCGCCTCTAGTCGCCGCAGGAGACGCCCCGGGCGTCGGGAGTCACAGGCTGATTCCCGGCCACCATAGGCGCGGGCTTGCGGACGGTGAGCGATGGGTAGCTCACCGTTTAATAAGGACCAGGCCCGGGTCGACGGCGCGTTGTGTTCCACGCGGGTCTCAAAGAGATGTTAGCACCAACTGACGTGGTCCGTTAGGGCCAATGCCTGTCAGGGTTGCGAGTTTGTCCGAAGGGATATCGTGGCCCTGGCACAGAGGCAACGGAAGGAATACGGGTGGGTTTTAGTCAGTAAAAGTCTGACACGCCCTCCCGCTCCGCTCAGAGCGGGAGAAGTTACTTGATAATTACCCACCCAAAAAAAAAAAGCCTATGACTGCAGTTCTTCTCGCACACAGAAGGCATGAACATTGATAACCGCGCTAGCTCGAGACGGGTTGGCGATTTCTGTCTAGACACAAACGAAGTTATAAATAACTAGATGAGGTCGGCGTTTCCTGTCTGACTACTCTGAGCAGAAAGGCATAACAAACACAGACGTCTCTTTTATAGTCCATACATAATCTTGGGCAGATCATGTGAAGACCATGTAGATTGGTGTCTGAAATGGTCTTTTGATGAAAGAACCACAAAGATTGAGTGGATCTGTCCAGTCAGTGCACGCATATATCTTTTTTGCAAAAAGTGTGAAGTGGAGCTACTAGGGCATGTGGGGTATCATATGAAAGAGCGCTGTTTGCACATTCTCAAATTTATTTTTTTAGGCAGAATTGTTTCCGACTTTTGAGGAAAAATGTAAAAAAAATACCCTCTCCCCCCTTATCTTCGAAGTTTGCATGGCTAAAAATCTGAAATTATTCTACGTGATAAAAGTGTATGTAAAAATTACAGGAAAAATAAAACGATGTCTCTAAATAACTCAATTTTTCAGAAATCATCAACATCATATATACGTACGGAACCCTCGGTGCGTGAGGCCGACTCGGTCTTAAACCGGTTGTTTTTTCCTAATTGTTTACATACATTCCTACATTTCCAATAAGAGCCATTGTATCTGAATAATTTAATAATGAAGTTATTCGCGACTGGATTTCTAAATCGTCAATAAACAAACAAACTTACTTTCGCATTTATAATATTAGTTAGGATAATAATTTAAATTAAAATTTTGACGGACTGTCTGACATTTTGACACAGCAGAGCAAAAATCCCGCTCCCTATGTTGTTACCGTCTATTCTCATCCCCAGTTATAGCAACACCACTCTGTGCTAGACAGGTTATCAGCCATCCAGAAAAAGAAGGCTTCAACAGCTCAGGGGTGAAACGGACAAGCAACGGATATATCATGGTAGCCTTTTATTTACTTTTGGAACATTTTTCATCTAAACACTGCTGCTCTTAAGGTCAGTTTCGCCATGCTCTGTTTGTTATTCATTAATGTCCTGTAAAGCATTTTCACGTACTGTCTAATGTAATTCAAATGCAAAACAGTCCGTCAAAATTTTGATTTAAATTATTATCCTAACTAATATTATAAATGCGAAAGTAAGTTTGTTTGTTTGTTTGTTACCTTTTCACGCCTAAACCACTGAACCGATCATCCTAAACTTTTGCTTATACGTTGGCAGTTATAGAGAAACGGACATAGGGTATTAAATCCCGAAAAAAGGTACTGTTCCCGAGGAAAACTACAATAACGTTCTTATGAGAATAGATGGCGCCACGTGTCTTTCGAATCATGATTGAATTATATTATATTATGGGGCAAGCAGAGTACAACCCGAAATGATTGTCAAATTCTAAATTAACGCAAGCGAAGCCGCGAGCAAAAAGCTAGTATTATATTTTTTTTTGTCCGTAAAAACCTGAGTTTGGTAAAATTGGATCTAAATATTATTTATTTATTAAAACTTTATACACAAGTAAAAAACATTGTACAGAGGCGGACTTAATGCCTGAGGTATTTTCTATCAGTCAACTTTAGGGTGATTCAAAGACAAAACATGGTAGGTGCAACGTACGGGATAGATAGCTTGGAAATAACTATAAAATACAAGCATAAATACTAATACATATATAAATAGATAAATACATACAACATTATTTTTAGTATATGCGAAACCTGAATATAGTTCGTTCAGAATAAGGAACTGAATCGATTTCAATCATTTTTACACCATGTTATATTTTGTTCTAAAAATATTTAAGTGCTATGGAAAATGTTATCACAATTTAATTACTTACAATGCAATTGCCGTACGGTTAGTTACCTACTGCCAAATTATTATCAATGAGCGCAGGACGACCCTGGAGGCGCGGGGGCGCCGTTAGCATGTTTTTGTACGGACAACCCGGTAACATGACAATAACCTTATAACTTTGTGATTTTTCATGATACAGTTTCGAAATTTTGTACATAGATTCTTTACATAAAAATAATAAACACGCGGGTTTCACATATAAGTACTAAAACTAATATTGTAGAACAAAAAAAAAAAAAAACGAAAAAAAAATATCTATAGAAAACTAATTTCCATGCAGAAACATTGCCTGTAGGAAACGAATTAGCATGAGCGTTTATGATTGCTGTTATTAGCCGAACTCTCTATACGAGGACGCACGACAGCTTCATACCGACTCCTTAACAATTGAAGTGTCAGTAAAAGGTTTGAGTTGGACGATGGAATATTCGAGACAGCTACAAAACTCTAAACATAATTCCCTAGTCAGTGTTTACAATAAACCATTTATTTATCCATTTATAGACACACATATAAATATACTTGAAGAAAGTAACAGAAAATCGTACATAGGTAATGCTTATTTCTAAATAAATCTCTTCCAGCATACCTGCGATAGAAAAGTAGATAAAGAGATTTAGACACTGTGTGTAAGAGTAGAAAATTTCACTAACTACAATTCACTCATTTAGATATAAACATCCAATACGAGTATATATTTGCATACATACTTCTACTACCTCTAAATCAAAAAGATTCCTTTCGGAAAACACACGATACATAATTCTAGTTTATAAATTACCTTGTCGTCTCAAAAATAACATCGTAGTTGATACTTTTACTACCATTTTTCCTTTAAAAATCTATCAGTTCGTCCTATCCCCTCTTATATTTTGTTATCAATGTGTACTAAATTGGTTTAAGTTAACCTAACCTAACGCGCTTTAGATCAATTAGTTTGATGTTGGGATAACTTAGTTATACCTGGGACTGAATTTCCCGCTAAAATATAAATAACTAAGTTTCCTAGAGTTATTGGAGTTGTTGTCTTTGTAAACTTTATAGTAAAACATTTTTCAGAAAAACCCATTGTTAGAGTTCTAGAAATCAGAATGTTATGAATTGAGAACTGCTGAAAATGATAGGTTCACCAAAATGGTTAAATAATTTCTTGGAATTTTCCATAACCTTCCTCAGCTAAAATATTAGGAAATGTTAGTACGAGCGTTTTATTAAAATATATAATATGTTCATTTCACTTTTGTTTGTTTTAGAAATATTTTTTTATGATAAATTTGTTGATTACCAACCTTCATTGATTGAAGAGATACCTAATTAAGACGACGATTATAATATTGTGTGTGGTGTTCTAACAGATGTTTTTATAAAAATAAAATAATAAATTGATTAATTCAAACTGAGAAAAAGAAGGGCAAGACTAAACGTAAAGGTATGAAGCGCGGGCCCTATCAGAATACCAACGTTGCGGCACTTATTTTTAATTGTTGCAGCATCATGTTGACATAGGCCTTTTGGCCTCATACAGGACTTTGTTTTTATTTTAATTATACTTTATTTTTTTTATTGTTTTTGTTTTTATGTTTTAAGAGTGTGTTTTTAGTTTAACTTTGTGATCTCCTGTGTTGAGTCCCAACAAATATTTTTTCTTTCTGTATGAATAGGTGCCTTCAGTAGTATCGTGGATCTTCATTGACTTATAGGGCCTTATTACAAAACAAGGTTTATCTTCAGACCCAAGTTTAAACCATGGAGCCATTATTGAATTTCAAACTTTATTCCGTCTATGGTAAAGTTTGGAACTTTACCGTAGATACAAAACTGACAACTTAGTACCGAACTAAGTATTTGTATAAACAACGGTATTTCAATCACTGTTACGTTCTTATTACAAAAACTGGCTCCATGTTTTAAGACATGTCAAAATATAAATCTTATTTTGTATTAAGACGGAATGTGTTTTTAGTAGTCTGTTGCTATAGTAATATCTATACATATTGTCGATTTAAGTATTACAACTAACTACAACTAACGAGTTAGAGAGAGATTACGTTCTCATTACAAAAACTATCTCCATGGTTTAAGCCATGTCAAAATATAAATCTTGTTTTGTAAGAAGACGGTTAATGTCTACTGTAATAACTTTCGTCTCAGTACGTCATGACTGCAGGTTTTATTACGTCATTCCTCATCCTTTTAGTGATAAACATAGTTATGTAGTGTACTGTAAACTACTCCTTATATACAATAACAGTTCTAGCTTCTGCCGGCGACTTCGTCCGCGTGATATTTCTTGTTCCGCCCCACTGCGTCGCATCGCATCGCCCGCCCGCGCTATTACTTCGTCTTCGCTTAGCGTTCTTTTTGACTTTTTTTCTTTTTGCTCGGTTCCTAAGGGTCGTAGCGTGATGTTAAATAACCTTCCTCATGAAATGGGCAATCAAATGCTAAAATATTTTTTCCATATCCGACTGGCACTTCCAAAGATTACCCCCTACATCATCATCAAAACAGGACCAAGAAAGCTAAGGCCATCGCTCCACGACCCGCTGCTGACCCATTGAGACCTGTTCTCCGATGCCCAACTATTCGGTATCACACGAAGGTCCGTACGGGTCGTGGATTTACTCTTCCTGAAATCAGAGCATCTGGTCTTAACCTGCTTTTGCCAGAACTATTGGCATTGCTGTGGATCCTCGCAGACGTAACAAATTTGTGTGAAAAGGCTAAAGGAATATCTTGCACGATTGATCCTGTTCCCGAAGGGCAGGAAGGTATTGAAGGGAGAAGCAAATGAAGAAGAACGTAAGTTGGCCACTCAGCTCCGTGGTCCACTGATGCAGCAGCCAGCACCTAAGTCTATTGCTCGTGCTATTACTGAAGCAGAAAAGGACTTCAAGGTATACCAATACCTGAGAGGGGCTCGTTCAATTGCTAAACTTGTCAGTATTCGAGCCAAGCATCTGAAGGACGCAGCGAAAATCCAGATGACGTCACTAAAGCTCCTACTGCAGTGGAAGAAACTAAAGCTGAGAAGTGATGATAAAAATAAATGTAATGTATGCCGAAAGATGTCCACTGTTGGACATAGGCCTCCCTCAAAAGGGCGGGTTGCCATAATCGCCGTGCTTCACAGGCGGGTTGGCGCTCGCAGTATGGTGTTAAAATGCATAGAGAACGCTGCTGTCCGTTGTCTAGTAAGTTCTTTAGTCGTCTTTTTGACACCTATGGGAAGAAATAGGATGGTGCTATTCTTTACGTCCGGAACCACATGGAACTACATACGAACTTACAAACAAATTACTTTATTATTACGACTTGATACGTCCAGCACTCACACAAAAGCAAATATAATAATACCTGACTTTGACTGTCCCGCTGCGGGGCGAAGACAAGAGGCCTTCATATAGAGAAGGCACGAGACTTCTTTGGGTATGGTAGGGTATCGGTATCTGCATATCATTTCACGTCATTCTTCTTGTGACAAACATAGGTACAGTACATTACCACCCATGTATGTATGTACCACCACCCACACAAAAACGCATGTTAAACATTAATCAACTACCGTCCAAGTACACACATCAACCACCATTTTTGTACAAAAAAGTTTCGGCCGAAAAACAGGCGTATTGGCGATAAAAAGAGATAAAACAACACGCACACATGTAGCCGAAATGAAAAGTAGTCATTTTTGCACCAATAGGGTTATTACTGTAAAAACTACAGCAAATGAATTTATTATAGATCGTGTGGGGTTGGGAACGCCCCTGCCACCCCGATAACAATATAATTTTATTTTTAATACGCCGATAACATATAGCGATGTTGCGATGCCTGTGGCTGGAATGGGAGTGGGTTCGACGCTGCGACGAGGCATCGGATTTTTAAATTCACTAATAGGGAATTCTTATGTGGGATTATGTTGCTGATTGCGTTGCTGGAAATTGTCATTATAGAGTTAAAAGATAAGGTTTTGAAAAGCGTGTGATGTAGGCTAATTAAAGTAGGAAGGAAGATATTGTGGAGCATCTGCGTATTGCGAAGAGGTGGCCGGCGCCTTACGTTGGGACTCAAACTCAAGATGAAGATACGTGGTCCTGAGTTTGTCTCGACATCAATCCTGGAATATACATGCTATGTATTAGCACAGAAGCATGCTAGTTTCGAGCAGATGCTACCTAGTAGCACACAAATAGTGTGTGCATTTGAAAAGAATATGATAATTTTCACGGAGAGCATTCCTTAATAGAGTATGCGATAAGACCGCCCATTGAGTCACCCTATGTAAAATTTAAACATTTATATCTATAACTTTTATGGTGTACATAATAAAGAGTATTCTATTCTATTCTATGCTACGTACTAGCAAACAAGCATTGATATCATGTATTTTAAAGTTGAAAGTTGAATGTCTAATTAGTAAAAACATTTGATGACTGTAATTACCTGGCTTGATGACTGCCCGAGGATATCTGTAACAAGAACAAAACAAAAGATAAGTTATTGTTAAACCTTACTTTGACAACAGTTTAAGGAAACAAACGAAATAATTGCAGAAATTGGAAAAAGTGTGAACTGAAGAACTAGACATAGAAAGTCAAAACGTTTGATTTGTCAAATACCAGGAAACAAATAAGCTCGAATATTTGGAAGAACAATTTTTTAGGGCTCCGTACCCAAAGGGTAAAACGGGAACCCTATTACTAAGGCTCCGCCGTCTGTCTGACTGTCTGTCTGTCTGTCTGTCAGTCCGTCTGTCTGTCCGTCTGTCTGTCCGTCTGTCACCAGGCTGTATCTCATGAACCGTGATAGTTAGACAGTTGAAATTTTCACGGATAATGTATTTCTGTTGCCGCTATAACAACAAATATTAAAAAACAGAATAAAATAAATATTTAAGGGGGCTCTCATACAACAAACGTGATTTTTTTGCTCGTTTTTGCTCTATATTGATAATAGCAACAGGTAGACGCTTGAAATATTCACAGAATATTAAGTGGTATATTCACTATAAAAATAAATAATTAAATTAAAATAAAACAAATATTTAAGGGGGGCTCCCATACAAAAAACGTGATTTTTTTGCCATTTTTATAGATAATGGTACGGGACCCTTCGTCCGCGAGTCCGACTCGCACTTGGTCAGTTTTTTATAGTTGTACTCGGATAAATTGTCTTTCATTTGTCACAAGTTTTAATGAAATCGCAAATCATCATTATTATCAAGAACAAGCTATCTAAAACTACGAATACGTAGAACGTAGTTTAGTCTACCAAACATTTTTATGAATATAAAATTGACCAACTGTTCAAACGATATTGTTTAGTTACATCTAATAGAATATATGACGAAACATCTGTTTCAACTTAGACAGAATTTGTGCCAATGTACATAAGCAGACAATGCCATATATTGAGTATGGATATATTTACTTAAATATATTATGTGAAGCTGAATTTCTGACCAATCAAGGTTGACTAGGTAACGCTAGGAGGAAATATTGTTAAAACATGAATACTTGTAACATATTTAATTTATTGATTATATAATTGATGGTTGGTTGTTAATTAATATAGTTATCAAGTTAGTTTTTTATTTACTTGGTAATGCTGCCAGCCTTTTGGGCACTTTTCCTGTTGACAGTGATGCGGACGAATTTTTTGATGTCTTATGATTCTTTTCCCTCTTTTCTTATTTATTTATAAATTTATCTGTATATATATATCTAAATAAGTCATCACTAAACTCAAGGTAAAATAAAAAGTCGTGACAAAACGTGGACGTAGTCGCCAAGGGAACACACTGTGAGCCCGTATCACCTATACATTAGCATTACTCATCATTATTAGCATACTCTTAGCATTGAGCACTCTCAATGCTAAGAGAGAAGAGGCTTTTAAAAAGTGAGAGGGAAATTATCAAATTAAGACTAAAATCTGTAGGCCATAACATATCAGTGGTATACTCAGCTATGATCTATTCCTCAAGTCTCAGATAATAATGTACACATACATACATCCTTTTAAATTCTAAGTTTAAATCACCTTTTAAAGGTGTTTTTTATTTGCCAATAATTGAGGTTAATTTTATAACAACAATTTTCGTTGATGATTTATCATTAGAATTTTATAATGTTAGTCAAACAATAATGGTTCGAAAAAGTGGTCAGATATAGTTAAAGTAGAACACTACGGAAATAATACAAATTAATGAGTTACAAATTTTCTTTAGTGAGTGATTATGTAAGAATTTAACCTGAACATTCATTAGATACTTTTGGAACAGACATAAGTTACTACTACCATTGAAGAAGAAATAGCCACACTACGCCATATTAAGACCCAGATATATGCCAGTGACCTTGAGTGGTTAGCTTGCGTGTTCTGTACTGAGCTCACGCAACGCGTCGTACGTTCAGCCAGTAATAGGACTCGCCCAATTTGACGCATTATTAATTGATTATACACAAAACAAAAGGTATTTTAATAAAACGCGCATACTAAAACCCCAATAATTAAATTATCTTTAATTGGTGAAGGTTTCAGAAAAATACGCTTGGTAGATTTTGCGTCATTCTCAGTTTTTTATCCGCGTTAGACATAACTTTACAAATTAATTTCACTATGTAATATAAATATAATCTAAAATATTCACATAATAAGTTATTGAGAAAATGCTCTAATTTATCATATGTTTTTTTCAAATCAATAACACTACTCCTTTAGACGGGATATTCAGTATAAAATCATTAAAAGTCTGTTATCGTCCCCTTAACACACTAGTAGACGCAATGGCTACTCCCAATACGTTTATTTTTTTCATCATTAAACCAACCAACAGCAAAAAACCCTGTTCTGATTTCTGATGACTAGAACAAAAAATACTGATACAATAATCTGGAAAGTCTTATATTTTCAATAAGACGTAATTATTTTATAAAAAAATCCTTAAAACCAAATCCGATTGCCACATTAGGGGGAAAAGTCATAACCCAATTTTGGGGCTAAAAACCTAGTAAATGGATATACGAATGTCGTGTGGAGACAATATGAAGACTCGACGCCCAAAGTGGAATTTAAATATGTAAGGAATTAGGAGAGGGGTCGCCCCCCTGGGGGGAAACGGTGAAAGGGAGGGGAGCGGGAGGTTTTTCAAAACTAGAAAGAGATGAACATCGTGCGTTAGTATCGCGATCCAGTGTTTGGAGGTAAAGGGGATTGAGTTAGAGAGATTGGTCCCAAGATATCGTTCTGAGATGAGGAAGTGTTTGGTTGATTGGGATATGTGAGGAATATTTTTAGTGAAGCAAGAGCAGCCGGCAAAAAATTTAATCACCGACTCGTGTACTTACTTTACAGGAAATGGTGATTTCATTTTTGATTTTAAAGTTAATAAAAGCATACTTAGTTATAAGTCTGACACCAGTGTCAATAAATAAAACACTATTTTACAGCATGCCAACAGTACAAGAAAACTGTACATGTTATTAACTGTTTAAAAACCATGGTAAACAGCTTCTGAGGGACTAATTACGAACCAAATAATTGAATCCCAACTAATATTATAAATGCGAAAGTGAGTTTGTTTGTTTGCTACGCGTTCACGCTAAAACGGTTGAACGGGTTTGGATGTTGGCACTTGGGTAGACCATGACATGGGGCATGACATGACATGGCATAGGATACTTTTTACCAAAGCGGAGCCAAAAAGAGGGTTATTTATGTCGGTAGTACGTTCCCGTGGAATAATTTCCGACCTCCACGCAAAAGCTAGTCTATAATAACTTAAACTATTCGGCATACTACCTGCCAACAATGTAATGCCTATCATACAAGACTCATAGACAAAGGAAACAATCCATGACAGTTTGAATACCACACCACTTTCAACACAAACAATTCTTCCTCACAACTTTTCCAGCCCGTTCTTCCCTCCAAAAACTCAGTTGTCTTAAGACGTATCCTAACATACAGCTCCTCGTGCAACCCGCACGCACGCGCCCTGTAATGAGCCCGCGCGGGGGGAGGGTAGTTAGACAATTTTACAACTGCGCCGCTCCGTTTTTTGGCGTTCTCTGCCCGCTAGGTGTGTGCTCATAGATTATGTTAGAAGATGTGACGATGATACGTGGGAAGGGTTTGATGCCTAAACCGGTAGATATCGATCTAATCTTTGATGGAAGAGTTTCTTCTATCTTGGTAATACGAGATATAGTTTGAAAGTAGCTCATGATGTAGCTAAATATTAGCTAGTCAGCAAGATGGTATCGCGGTGATAATGGGAGATGATTATAAGTAAAAGGATAGATATTGATGTCATAAACCTTTTTAATACTAATGTAGACAGCTTGCCAAAAGAGTTGATATAGGTAATGATTATTGTTTTATTAATATCCATATTTTACTTCAATATAAAAATACTCTTGATATTTGCTTGACATGACAGTAACCCAACCTCATTCCCATTATTCCCGTCAAATTTAACTAATTCGTTAACAAAATTAAATCTACCTAATAACTGTCGGTATTGTAAGATAAAAGAAACGACAGGGAGAAATAGATCGTAGCAAAAATATATTCGGAGCAAATTTTAGAGTAACAGACTATTTTCACTTGACAAAAAGTACTCAAGAACATATTCATTTTAAATTCAAATTTACTTCATAAACACGTCATATACACAAAGTTTGTATATCCAATAGATATCTATCATCACATGTATCATAAAAAGCTGTATATCTAACCCTAATTATTTAACAAAATCCAAAATTCTATCGTAAGAAAATTTCAAACTTCCCTACCAACATTCCCTCTGAGAGGACATTCCCTTCTTACTCAAACCGTCTCCTCTCCTTCCCTAATCTTTGTCACCATCTGTAGGTGCGCACAAATTTGCATATGTCGAAATAATTTAGGGGGTAACTCCACACACTCGCAGGACGCTAATGTAAGCCCGTATCGGCACCGGCGGAATAAGAAATTGGCGTAGAAGCGACATTTCGCTAACATTTTTATGTTTATATCCCTATTTTTATGGGCCTAAGTTGTAAAGGGATGTTAGAACTGAAGTAATCGTGTGAAGGAAGAAAGGTAATGTGGGCGTTATATTTGAGTGGCTGCATGTGGAGGAATTTGTGGTTTTATTGTGGAACTAGTTGGTTCTTTTTGAACCAACCTCTAAAAAAGGAGGAGGTTCTCAATTCGGATGTTTGTATTTTTTTTATTTTTTATGTTTGTTCGCGCATAACTACGTCGCTTGCCAACCGATTTGAAAAATTCATTTTTTGTTGGAAAGGGTATACTTTCCAAATGGTCCCATGAAAATTTTATTGAAATCGGACAAGCGGTTTTTCAAAAATCAACAAAAATCTAAAAATGTATCTACATTGTCTACATTAACATCTTTTCGTTTACGAACTTATCACCGACTCCCGTAATTTACGAACTGATTTGGGAAATTCTTTTTCGGCACTAAAAAGTGAAAAATAAAAACTTTTTACAAAAGAAAATAACGGACTTCCACAAAAACACTACAAAGTGAAAAATAACTTTAATTTCGGAAGTCGGTGGCATTTTTATTGGCGGTTATTTTTTTTTTGTAAAAAGTTTTTTATTTTTCACTTTTTATATTCTTTCATGTCGGTAAAAGGGCTAATGTGGTAAAAAGAGGTGTGGCAGTCAGCACAGTCGATATGTGGGCAGTCGCCCAAGGTGCAAAACGCACTTAAGAGTCCATAATACCACAAATTGCGTAGCATGAACCTCCGTTATATCAAAAATACTGCAGCATTACTTTTGAAATAAATATATGGTAAAGTTGAGGATTAACGTATGTTAAGTACTATGTTTGATGTAAACACGATTCAATGTTGAACTGCAAACTGGATAAAACTGAAATTTTGCACTGAACTAAATATAAAACAGAAACTAAGCTTTTCATTTTTTTAAATTACCATTATTTTCACCGTAAGAAGAAATTACCCGAACTATCGGTGCCTTGGAGTCTTCTTCCAGCCGCCCTGTCTCGCTTGCTCGCGTGACCGCGTAGCAATAGTGTCCGAGCGAGATAAAGAGTGAGTATGTCTAAAATAACCTCAATGAGAAAAATGGCTTCATATCTAGTATCAGTATCATAATTATCAAAACGTATTATGACCGTCTTTGTTATGGATATTTTTCCAACAAAACTAAATATTACTTTATTCTCTAGGGAAGCCTCTTCTATAAACCCGTTTATAATACATTCCAAATGATAAGTGATACACAAATCAGGCAGTGAATCCCTGTTACGACTATAATTAAATTACACAGAAAGGGAACTATTGTGTCTACATTATTTACGGTTACTAGAGCTGTTTTAACTTCGAAATATGGATGCTTAAATATCAGGATACAGGCACTCCTCACTGAGACTATTATTTGTTAAAAACACCATGCATGATAATTGAGACTGCTTTATTTGTTAAAAAGAACATGCATCTATTCAGAAAAGCATCTGAACATCGCTATAAAATGATTAGACAAGTTTAAAGACATGAATTATGCGTTCGACCATCAAAAACTGCCTTGATGCACAAATTTGCATGGCCCCAAAAATATTTAATACATTACCAAATGGAATTAAGGACTTAAATATTATTCAATTTAAAAACAAATTAAGACATCTATTATTGGAAAAAAATTATTATACTATTGACGAATTCCTTAATGGTAAAACGTAAGTTATTTAATATTGATTTTTATTTAATTTTTGACAAGCAGCAATAATTTTCCATTCATTATTTAGACTCAATTGTTAATGTTTTGCTCGTTTTCTGTCTTAAGTTATCTTGTATTTCGTTGTAATTATTTTATTTTAATATGTTGATTATTATTTTTTATAATAATTATTAATTATGTGAAAGAGTGTACACCTAAGGTGGTTTTTTGAGGAACGAATTATTTATTATTAAAATCTCATGTAAAATGTACCAAAAATCACACTAATAAATGAATTTGAATTTGAACTGAATTCAATACTCACCAGGCTGCTTCTATTCTAGTTTATTTAACCGACGATAAAAAGTAAGAGATTCTCAAGTTAAGACGCTGACAACAGCTAAACCGCTGTCTCTGTCTGACTGCATACAAAAGAAAGAGAAGCGCGATGGCACAACGCTTGTAATTTATTGCAAAATATGAAGCAATTATCTATTTACTCAAAAATAAATTGAGTAATCGAAAATAAAAGACAACTAAGTTCTGCATACAAATAAGACGTTCTTGTTATTAATTAAATACCAACTGTACGTTGATATTTAATACAGATATTTTGGATTGACACTCAAAGTAAAGGGTTAGTTTACCGTTAATTTGTATCGAGATTTTTTTATCTAAACGTGTTTTGATAGTAACCAAGTTCTGAGAAATATGCACAAGAATTACATATATTTTTTCCGCTACCATAAACTATATAGATTTGGCATTTTTTTGTTTAAGATAAGCCTACTATTATCATTTGCCTCTTGTCAGCGCCTTAACGCATACGTTTTATCATCATCATCATTTCAGCCGAAAGACGTCCACTGCTGGACATAGGCCTCCCCCAAAAAAAAGGGGGGATTTGCCATAATCACCACGCTTGACAGGCGGGTTGGCGATCGCAGTATAGTTTAAAAAATGCATAAAGAACGCTGCTGCCCATTCTCTCTAGTAAGTCCCTTAGTCACCTTTTACGACACCCACGGGAAGATAAGGGACGTGGGTACGTTTTATATACATTATCAATTTTATTGATTGAGGGCTACACAGATGTTTGTGATTTTGAAGTGTAATTAAACTAAATTATTATTGATACCAATGAACAGTATATCCCTTCCTGCATTCTTATTCCGATTAACTCAAATGCAAGTAACTTTTCTATAAAAACTCAAATATGATCAAATCAACTATGTTTTCGACGTGGATTAATAATTTTAAAATAATCACAGTCGGAACTGCAGGCAACAGACGGCGGTTGCTTTTTATACTATAAAAAAACTCGCTCATGTTAAATAAGAAATATAAATTCCAATGAGTAACGCAAATCCACATACAAATCCAAATCGCGCCCAAAACAGTAAATACAAAAATAAAAACAGCAAATATCGACTCTACATCCGGTATATTACCTTTCTGGCCTCTCTACCCCACTTATAACTGTTCTAAGTCTACTAAAGGAAAATTTTCGCTCATAACGTTCAGAAAATAACGCGGGGGAGAACTCTAGTAATTTGTCGATACTCTACATATGACTCTATGTAGAGCTATACGCTTATGTACGAAGGCTCTGATTGAAAAATTAGGGACTAATGTATGCGTAAATTAGAGTGTAATAGGAATTGGAGAGGCAGAGATTATTTGAAGATTGTACCGGAAGGTTTTAGCAATGTGACATCAAGAAAATAATGAAAACAGATTGTTAGGAAAATAATGTGTTCGTAATTTTGAGGAAGCAGTCTTTGACAAAGAGTTTCTTCAGAAAAATACTAAAAAAAAAAAAAATATGAAAAATTGTTTATTCAAATCAATAATACGAGTATAAATACAGAACATTTACTTCTGCCAACAAACTGCACAGCAGTTTGTTGGCAGACGTAGCTTCTTTTTTTATAACTAAAGTTTAAAATTTGGTTTTTATAATGACACTTTCACATAAACAAACAAACAATTATATTTTTCCCTTTTATGTAACCTCTGCAGCGAGGCTTTCACAACAACACAAAACAACAACAAACACACACACAAACGAACACGAACATTATTACTATTTCTGCAGACGCTTGCTGGGTTACCGGAAGTCTTATTTATACAACATTATTTCTAGTATAAGCGAAACCCGAAATACGTGTCTAGTATTTTTCTGCAAAAAGTCTATGTACAAAATTCCAAAACTGTATCATGAAAAATCACAAAGTTATAAGGTTGTTATGTTACCGGGTTGTCCGTACAAAAACATGCTAACGGCGCCCCCGCGCCTCCAGGGTCGTCTTGCGCTCATTGATAATAAATTGGCAGTAGGTACCTAACCATACGGCGATTGTATTGTTAGTAATTAAATGGTGATAACATTTTCCATCACACTTAAATATTTTTGGGACAAAATATAACATGGTGTAAAAATTATTGAAATCGATTCAGTTCCTTATTCTGAACAAACTATATTCAGGTTTCGCTTATACTAAAAATAATGTTGTATAAGGCATCTACAGGAAAGCCCGTAAGCCTTCTAGGTTGACATGCGAGATGCCCTTCGTAAAACATAAGTTTGCTGTGTGCCTAGTTATATACAATGTGTCCCAGGGATAAGTGACCGCCCGGCGTTTTTTAAATATTTGTACAAAATTATTAATAATTACATTTATATTTGTGACATGCATAAAGCGCGCAGCATGCATGTAGCGGCTTTAGTTTTTAATTAATAAATTAAAAAAATGTGATATTAAGGGGGCATTTTTTAGATTTATTTTGAAAAAACTGAAAAGAAGAGTTTTTTTTTCTTCGAATTTTAATTTTATTTTTTATTTAATAAATGTTTTACTACATTTTAGTTATGTTTGTAGTAAAAATAATGGAAAAAGATGAACAAACTTAGGAAATATCGTAAAAAAACTGCAACACGTCACGCGTCTTTACAAAAAAAAGAAAAAAAATGAAAATAAAAAACTAAAGCCGCTAAGTCACAAACATAATGTAATTATTAATAATTTTGTACAAATATTAAAAAAACGCCGGGCGGTCATGTATCCCTGGGACACATTGTATATATTTACAAAAGTCTTTGCAACTTTGAATCCGTCAGTGCCTACGAGGTGTTGCAGCAGTTAAAACGACTGGGTACCACTTGACATTAACCCATGTACGTAAAACCGGTCCTAGTAGCTAACACAATAATGAAACTAACTGTACGTTTTTGGTTGTTGGTAGTCAGTCCTGTCAGTAACTCAGCAAAACATACACGGCCTTTTTTTTTTTTTTTTTTTTCTTTTTTTTTCCTTCTGGCTTCGCACGGTTTGTGCATTTAGCCAATGTCACGTTTTAGTTCTTGTATAATATTGATGAAATGAATTATAAATGCATGATGATGATATCCCCGCCCATTCCCCTTGAGTTTCAGTAAAGATGTGGCACTTTACTGAGACCTCTCGCGGACTTCTTGAGAGAACTTGAAGCGAAGTTGCACTGTTTTGTTTCATTTGCCTACACTAAAGCACGTTCACAAACACTTAATGGTTAATAATCTACCATTATTACACATTAATATTCGGCTAAACACAAATTTTGGAAAATTAAACAAACTGCTGAACATGACGCTTCACTTTCCCGCCAAGAAGTCCCATACACGGCCTTATTACAAAACAAGATTTATATTTTGACATGACTTAAACCATGGAGCCAGTTTTTGTAATAAAAACGTAACAGTGATGGAAATAACGTTCTTTATACAAAACTGTACTTTGTGTTGTCATCTGACATTATGCTGAGCTGAGGCCCTTTTGGCATTATAATTAATTGTTTTCTGTTATTTATAGTTTTTAAGGTGTATTTTTTGCTGTAATGCCAATAAACGCATTTTTCTTTCTTTCTTTCTTTCTTTCAAAAACTGAAAACTTAATTCGTTACTAAGTTGTCAGTTTTGTGTTAGAAACTGTAATAGTCGAAATAAAATTAGAAATTCAATAATGGCTCCATGTTTTAAACCTGGGTCTGAAGATAAACGTTGTACAGATAATAAGGGGGACAAAGTTTATTCTAAGTCTTTAGTAAAGACTTAAAAAAAAGTTAATTATAAAAACCAAAAACCCGACTGCGCTATATGTGAACTTAAAACAAGATTTATATAAATTAATACTATAAACAATCTCATGCAGTCGGACATGCATCTTTTTAACAACAACGACCTATTGCCTTTATTTTAATTATTAAAAAAAAAAATTAACCACCTTTTAAAACCTTTCATTTTAATAAACCACTCGATAGGCTTGAGAAATATTAATTTTTAGAAAACACAGTTTTTTGCGCCAAAAATCGGTCATTTTGATTTAAAAAAATGTTAATATACCCAGTGACACTCGCGCAACAAAGATGAATTTAACGACATATCATTCATCAAAATCGGTTCAACCGTTTAGTAGTTACGTGGGAACATAGGGACGGACATACATACATACTTACATACATACAGGTCAAACACATAACCCTCCTTTTTTGGCTTAGCCGCAGTCGGGTAAAAAGAGCTTAGAATACTTAGGTTAAGTGTACTTTCCACAAGCCCTGAGTAACCCGTCTGCTATGAATCTTGCTAACTAGCAAGTCTTTTCATCACATATAAAATAACTTGTAGTTATTTTCCCAGCTCATATTAACACGAAAATTGAATTAACAGTCTTCCCACAAACACCCTTCAAAAAACTAAAAAACGAAGTCCAACCGAAAAAAAAAGCACGCTGCTGTCCATTCACTTCAAATAAAAATAAAAACACGGAAAAATGCAAAAAAGACAAAAAAATCACGCGTTACATGGTAATTGAAGTACGCTGTAGTGAAAGTGAAATGATTTTTTAGACCTTTTTTTTAGTTCACGCATCGCGACTGAAATATTTCGGTTGAAAGCCTTTATTTTATCATGGCAGCGTTAGAATCGAGTTCGTCCGATGAATTTTTATTCACCAGCTTTAAAGAGAAAGTGAAAATCCCGATTTGTTTTACTCTCACTAGCTTTTTTTGTAGCGCTGTGTTTGTAAACATAGGGGTTTTTACTTTTTGTGGCTTGTGCACGATTTATGGAAAAAAAATATGAATGAATTTAGGAGGGATGTGGGTGTGTTTGATTGCATTGCATTTTATTTTTTCTCTCTTAGTTTTTGCGTTTCTGCTCGGACATTTCCATCTTCATTTGTAGATATTTGACTTTTAATTTTAATGTATAAAGTCAAAGTCAAAGTCAAATTATTTATTTCAAGTAGGCACATAAATAGTGTAAGTTATTTTATCCAAGGCATTCATGATAGGTTTTGGATACTAGGCTTTTACCAATTTTTTTTTTCTTATTTTTACCTATGGATATTTTTTACATCACAGTCTAATATGATTGTAATTGGCTACTTTGTATTAAAGTCATTAGAGTGAGTATTTTGTCAATTTTTATTTTATTTTTTATTTTTATATAGTGTGTCTTGTTTGTGCAGAATAAAAAAATTTTCTTTCTTTCTTTCTTTCAAAGCAGCAAGAGTGAAAAATGAGATCCATAAGATGTGCAGTAACATTTTCAGAGTGATCGTGGCAAGATACCGAGAAGTTGTAAAGAGCTACCGCTCTCTTTATTTAAAAAAAGACTTCGAAACTTTTTGGTAGTCAAAGCTTATCATAATATAAGTGAGTTCCTTATTGAAAAATACTTTTTAAGTTAGTATGTGTTTGTGTATCTTTTGGATATCTACATGGTAAAATATGGCTGATCTTGCAATCATTTGCAAAATAAAATTATCTTTATCGTAATAATTTTCAACCATTATTATTATTATGTAAATATGTAAATGTCGGAAGTATCTTTTAATCTCCTGCTACCGGTAGTAATTAAAGGCTTTTTTAATTAACCAATGTTCTGTAAACATTTTTATTTATATAAATTAAACCTCCAAGAAAAATCTAGTAAGTAAGTAAACCTTTAATATATTGTCCAAAAACTTAGCATCAAAGTTTCTTCCTACAGCAAAGCCCGACTTCCAAAAAAAGGAGGTTATATGTTCGTCTGTATGTTTGTTTTTTTTTATTTATGTATGTTCATCTATTTGTCCCTCAACTGTGAACCGATTTTTAAAATTCTTTTTTTGTTTGAAAGGGTATGCTCTCAAGGTGGTTCCATTGTCGCCAAGTCAGAATCTGATGAGGCGATCCCATGGAAATTGAGGAAAAACCTCAAATTTTATAGGCACACTTATAGCGATATGGGTATTTTTTATAGTTACTCGAGCATTTGCTCTCGGAAAGCACCATTTCGTGTAGTGGAACTGATGATGAAGACTACAGATGGCCACCGGACTACTTAATAATAAGTATTTCACGAGTTGCGATTCGATTAGGTATTTTAATATGGTTTCCCAGCAATTTATGCTCATCACAATGCATACTGTGAAGTGGAGCTGATGGTTCTTACCAGGAGAACTCCTCAACAATTAACGTCCCTGCATTGGGAAAAGCAATATTTTGTAAAAGGCAGTTGACATTAGGCTATTGTAACTTGGATAAATTACAAACTGACCCACTAAAAAGTGAACTATAAAAAACCTTTTTACAAAAAATATAAACATTTGGCTTCCAAAAAAAACACTACAGAGTGAAAATTACTTTAATTTCGGACTCCGGTGGCAACAACCTAAAATACAGATACAGAGACACCGGCTTCCGAATTTAAAGTTATTTTTCACTTTGTAGTGTTTTTTTGGAAGTCGGTTGGTCAATTTGTAAAGAATTCTTTTTTCTTTTCAGGAAATAGCATTGAGGCAGCAATACTCACTCAGTTAAAAGACTAACCATAGTGTTTGTGGCTCCCCCTCCCGCAGTGGTCCAAGCCGGAAGCAAAGTCTAGACGATTCATAAACCTCTGTCTATTGCTTAACGAAATAAAAGATTGAAGCACAAAATATTGTCGCTGAAATACGTTAAATTAGTTTACTGTTTATGTGGTTTGTTTTTAACACAGTTTTTTATAAATTAGTTTTAGATCTGAATGTTTTACGGTGAAGGAAAATATGGTGCGGAAATTTGCACTATTGGTCTGAAATTGTCGAGAGGTAGTGTGCAAATGATTTTATTTATTGAGAGAAGTAATTTGTTCTACAGGATTTTATTATTGATAAAGGAATATCTAGACTAACTCTGGAAAAGCACCATACTTATTTTTTAGTCGGCAAAATTTCATAGGTTTTAGCAACAAATATTGTTCGTCAAAGATTCTTGTCGGAATTATTTACAACCTGACAAATTCTTACAAGGAAAACCGTAATTTTCGTTGATCAAATCTAAGGTCATGGCATGCTAAGACAGACCCCAGAGGTCTTATTCTGTGCTTTGTTTCAGTGTTGTAACTTGTAATTTATAATAAATAAATAAATAATAAACTTTAGCCCAATTCTTTTTCTATGTAAAGTTTCTTAACTACGGAAAAATCAATCATACTATTTACTCAAACTTTCGCATTTCTGTAACATAATTTAATAAAAAATAACTGAATAAAATATTGAGCCCGTAATATTTAAGATATTATTTAGAACTTTTAACACAAAAGAAAGATTAAAACCAACCCCTTCAAAAAAACTTACAGCAAACCTTTACAAAATCTAGCTACTTACTTTACATCACTTGCAAGTCATCACACATTTCACTCTTTACTCCGGAATCGCCGTGAATCGCAAGTAAACCCTTAGATGTGGGTCAGTATATCTTGGGCAACGCACCCCCACTTGGGGCAGCCAACCCTAATTCTGCGTCTACATGTTCTTGAGGAATGTCTCGGTCAGTGTGCACGATGCTTAGTTGAGCATGAGACGGACGTAAGGGTAATTGACACCTTAAAGGGGGTTTTGGTAATTGTAGGGTAGGTTAGTAATGCTTAGGGAATTCGTATTGTTAAAGTAGTGTGATTATTATTTAATGTCTTATGAGATAATAAAATAGTAGTTTGATGTTTTTGATTATTTTTCTTTAACAATTTTCGGATTGCTCTTTTGCCAATTGAGATTTCCTTTCACATACATACATACATAAACTCACGCCTACTTCCCAAGGGGGTAGGCAGAAACTATAGAACGCCACTTGCTACGCTCCTTACATACTCCTTTTGCTTCGCCTACGTTCAACGCACGCCGGTTGCGAGTACTACGCACCTGATATTTCTGAAGAACATCACCAATTTGGTCACTATATGTCCTTCTAGGGCGTCCCCTCCCGGCGTTTCCACTCACCTCTGCTTTATAAATACTTTTTGTTAGTCGCCTTTCACTCATCCTCTCCACATGACCAAACCATCTTAGCATACTCTTTTCAATCTTTGTCACTACATCTTCTTTTAAACTGCACCGTTGCCTTATCACCTCATTTTTCAGCCTATCATTCATAGTCACGCCACGACATGCTTTGCAAGGAACGCATTTCCAGATTTCCTTTCAAGCTTAAATTAAGACGCTGTAGTGGAACTGACATATTAGAAAAAAATTTAGACTATAAAAAAGTAGATTTCATAGGAAAATTAATGCAAGGAAATGTAAGTTTTTCTTTGTAGTTCTTATTTTATTTCTTGCCTTCTTGCCACTCCTTAGTTAGGTATAAATAAAAGGTCAGTTATCTACAAAGCTAAGTAAGACATTTATCAATCGAAGCAGAGAGATTCCACAGTTCATTAATGCGACGGGAATATCTCTTTTATTCCTTTGTTACTCTTTTAAATTGCAGAGGTTTGCTTTCATATTTATTCGTAAAAGGTACCGTGTGTATAATAGTTTAATATTAGCATAGATTTACGACGATTTATTCGTATGTTCCAGATTGGATTTTGGAGGTAAGTTTGGACTTAATTTAGAAGACTTGCAAAATAAATAAATAGTATTAATTTTATTCCAGATTAAACTCATATTCTAAACCAAAGGATGTCGATAAGTGAGGTGTTATATATTATAATTTATAGAAATGTAGTCACGTCTTCAATATTTTGTGTTAAGTTTACAAATTGACACATTAATTCACGTGTGTTGCAAATTGCGTGGTTGTATGTGGAATAAAATATATTTGCATACTAATGACTATACTTGCTACAAGTATATCGAAAAAAAGGCGGACAATACCAAATAAGCCTAGGACACGCCCATACGAAAAAAGTAGTCGACACCCCCGGAAATAAATACATGAACAGAACCAATTTTTGCATACATTAATTACCCAATAAGCTAACCTACCTTGCCAATATTTAATAACTGCCACATTTCTCTCAAACTACCCTCTAAAGAACATGTGTATACGATCTAACACGTAGGAACACACGACACCAATGTAATAAAAATTATATGCTCCAATTTACGATGGCGGGGTTGGGGTGTGGGAGGCCAAAAAATTCCCCCCTTTTCCCCCCTGATTGCGGGATCGAATCTCGCTAAACGGGTGTACGAAAAATTTCGCAGTGGGGGTGTCCCCCCGTGGGGCGCAATACATTTTTATCATTATCCCTTTCTCACTACTATGAGGGTATTTGGTAATTATTGTGTATATTGTGTATACGTATATATTTTTTGTCGGCTTTTTTGCATGTTTGCAGTTTTTCGGGAGTAGGGGGGCGTAATTATGATTGGACAGTGCGTCCAATGATTACTTATTGTGTTTTATATCTTCATTTATTTTGACGCTTGATTTATTTAATTGGGTGTATTGGTCTCTGGGTGATACTGAATTCAAATATTCACTGTTCTTCTTTGCTTGGTGTATCTGTACTTGCCAAGTTACCAAATTATTATTTCCGGGTTACCGATATTTTTTTAGTAATCAATTTACCCAATATCTCATTTTGTTCGTAAATTGATACAGTTTATTCAGTTAGAAATATTACGAATCGATAATTTACTTCAAGCTCTGTTAATCTGACTCCCTCAAATTATTGTTCAACGTGGTGTGGGATGATAACTGATCTACTACGTTTTCTCTTTGATTAACACATTAAATAATGATGAACTTAGAATTACGTGATGTTAATCTTCAGATAAGTAGGTAATATTTTCTTCTAAAATATTGGTGAGGTTTTAAACTTCATTTAATTTATTTGTTATAAAAAAGTACACGCTTTTCAGAGAAAATATTTGTAAGCTTTGGGAAAGACCTTTGCCTAGAATTGGGCCTGTACAGGTTGATAATTAATACACACTTTAAACTTGTCATTCTTTTTTAGGTTTTATATTAATTATAGAAATGGCGACAAATGTAGGTGTACTATATGGACACCTCTGCTTTATCCTTCGGGAAAATACAGGCGTGGTTTGTGTTAATTGTATAAATAACATAATATGATGCCTGCAGTAATTGTAGAAATGAGTAGTAATATTTTTGTATGTATTTATTAATGTTGAATTTAACTGACGTTTCTATTTCGCGTTAAACCCGAAAATCTTTGCCATGAGCTCATCACGCCCAGAAGTCGCGAATCAAACTGATTTTAAAATGTAGTCGTCGCTGAAAAAAGAATGCGTCCGGATATTTTTTTTTTCATAAATCGGTAATTCGGTCAATAAGGATTTATTTTCTGGCTCTTGTGATATAAGGAACTGCTAGTACAAGAGCGAGGGCTACACAGATGTTTGTGACTTTGAAGTGTAAATAACAAAAAAATTAAAGAAGTTTTCACTTCTAAAATATATTTTGGTAAACAAAATTTGTTTCTTAGTTATTTGGCTAGTTTAACGTACATTAACGGGCCCAAGCTATGTAGCGTGTGTGTCTTTGTTTAAACAACAATGGCAAAATAATGTCTGTAGTGTGTCGATAGAGTGTCAATGGTGTGTTGCTTAACTCAAAGTTACAGAATTGGGCCCCTGGTCAATAGTCTAAGAGCTAAATGTTTACAATTTTCTCAAAACTGTTGGCATTTTTCTATGAAAAAAGTTGGGACAATAACCCAACCAACCCAATATAACCTAATATTGGGGTTTTGGTTTTGGTTTGGTTTGGTTTGGTAAAGACAATTTTATAACAATAGTAACATTATTCTAAAGGCTTTGTTTTGTCAGTAATAATATAGGAAGCAACCTATGGCATTCTCTCTATAGTTAACATCCGGAATTTTGTTATTATGAGGCCTCTTAATAAAATAATAGGAAACATCTGGACTAATAATAGAATAATGTTTGAATACACCAAGGTGAGTTATTCAGTCGTTTTAATTTCTATTATGTTATGGCCACGTTTAATGTTTATCGAACGCAAAATTCTGTTTCAACGGCACAGTTGCTTATGAGTGTACTTGCCTGACTGTATAAAGGCCGAATAATTTTATTTTCATAATAGCACCATCCCATTTCTTCCCGTGGGTGTCGTAAAAGGCGACTAAAGGACTTACTAGAGAATGGGCAGCAGCGTTCTCTATGCATTTTTAAAACCATACTGCGATCGCCAACCCGCCTGCCAAGCGTGGCGATTATGGCAATGCCCCCCCTTTTTGGGGGAGGCCTATTTCCAGCAGTGGACGTCTTTCGGCTGAAATGATGATGATAATGACGTGCTATTTGAGAATAGCTAATAGCTAAAGTCGTGCAAAAAAATAGGCTTCCAGTAAAGTTGAAATGTGTGATCGATGGCTTTTATCAATGTGGGTTGAATAAGAGAGAGACTCCAAGAGAGAGTCTTCGTATATTTTAATACCTTCACATAATGTATTGGAACATCCTCCTATTTTTTTAAGTTAAGTAAAACAGTCGCGCATCCATTAGCTCGCCGCGTTTAGCACAATTTAACCTTGAAGTTCAATCGATCTGTTTGTAATTTAACTACAAACTCTGATCTATTATTGATACCGTTGATATAATTTTATAGTTATGTCAATCTTTGGTTTAACCCCAAAGATCAGATAACACAGTCTATTTTTAACCGACTTCTAAAAAAGGAGGAGGTTCTCAATTCGGATGTTTGTATTTTTTTTTTTTTGGATGTTTGTTCGCGTATAACTCCGTCGCTTGCCAACCGATTTGAAAAAATATTTTTTTGTTTTAAAGGGTATACTTTCCAAATGGTCCCATGAAAATTTAATCGACATCGAACAAGCGGTTTTTGAAAAATCAACAACAATCTAAAAATGTATCTACATTGTCTACATTAACGATCTTTTCGTTTACTCTGCATTGCGTTTTTTGTTCGCGCATAACTCCCGTAATTTACGAACCGATTTGGAAAATTCTTTTTTGCCACTAAAAAGTGAAAAATTAAAAAAGTTTTTACAAAAAAAAAATAACCGACTTCCGAAAAAACACTACAAAGTGAAAAATAACTTTAATTTCGGAAGTCGGTGGCATAAAACTAAAATACAGATCCAAAGACACCGACTTCCGAAATTAAAGTTATTTTTCACTTTGTAGTGTTTTTTTGGAAGTCGGTTATTTTTTTTTTGTAAAAAGTTTTTTAATTAGCTAACCTATAATTTTGCGACCGGAATTAAAAGAAGATTACTGGGAATTGACATTGTTTATTTGTTATTGGTTAAAGTATAATGTTTAAGCGTGTTACTAAAAGAAATACTTACTATTTTATAAGGCATAATAATAAGTAATTAATCCGCCTGTCTTGGTAGTCAAAAAGCCTTTGCCCATCAAATGGAATGTATATTTTTTCAAAGTATGTTATAGTTTGTTTGACTAGCCCTATAATTTCAGCGCTTATTTCAAACAACAAAAAGCCCGTTGATTTCCGAATCACAACGAAAATATCAACGTCATTAATTAGTTCTAAGCCTAATTAACTCACCAAATTAGGAAAATATCGTCTCTAATAAATTATATTACAATCTGACGTCACAACGTCAATGAAAAATCAATAGCTAGCCTTCAGCATGTCCAAGAATCTCGTAGCGTTCTAGCTACGCGACCGTAGCCGTAGTACTACGCCGTAGCCGGGGCCTACGCAAAAACAATATTTTCTAACGGTACGGCGTTCCTAATTATATTGTTGAGCCTCTCAATGAAAGTCCTCAGTAGAAAGTTTTATACGTTTTTAGATTAATTTTGTATATAAATCAAGGATATTTCTGTTCTAAATATAATTTTGATTGACAGTTGAAAAGTGAACTGAATTTCCAATGGTTTTCAGTTGCCCAACACTTTTTGGAATCTTTTATACAACTGACTATGGTTTATGATTATCAGCCATAGACCATGGATATTTATTGATATAATGGCACTTTAATTAATTCTAGTTTCGGGCTATTGGAGTAATATCATGATTTATTCAGCATTTCATTAGAAACTTCAGTATCTCCGTATTGTCTTATTTTGGTGGATATTACTCTTAAACAGTGAACTCTTGCCAAACTAATTCTGGCCAGCGCTCACTAGTCTGCCAGGGCATACAATAGCACTTTTGAAATCAATCATCTATCACTCAATTAATCAATATTGTCCAATGAGTAGATTAAAAAGCCTCACCCTTTATTAAGGCGACGATAACCGACTTTTAATGATTGTATACTGAAGATCACGTCTAAACGAGTAGTGTTAATGATTTGACAAAAATATATGTTAAATTAGAGCATTTTTTCAATAACTTATTATGTGAATATTTTAGATTATGTTTATTTTACATAGTGAAATTAATTTATAAAGTTATGTCTAACGCGGATAAAAAACTGAGAATGGCGCAAAATCTACCAACCGTATTTTTCTAAAACTTTCACCAATTCAAAGATAATTTAATTATTGATCTTTTAGTATACGCGTTTTATTAAAATACCTTTTTTTTTGTGTATAATAAATTAATAATGCGTCAAATAAGTGACTGCGCTCCTTGATGGGCGAGTCCTATTACTGGCTGAACGTACGACGCGTTGCGTGAGCTCAGTACAGAACACACAAGCTAACCACTCAAGGTCACTGGCATATATCTGGGTCTTAAATAAAACCTATGTGTGTACCCTTACTGAATATAATCAAAAATCAATAAACAATGAATTTTCTTAAGGGGTTCTTCTACCAAATGAAAATAATCGCAATTGTATATCTCGGAAAAATAGGTGTATACTTGGAAAAAAATTCGTTAAAAGCATAACCTCCTTCTGTTTTGAAGTAGCATAAAAACCCAACTTCAAAATAAAATATCCATTCCATTTTGAATGACGTCATAATAATATTTTAGGTACATACAACTACCGCCTCCTCAAGTCTATTGTCTGAGCCGAACACAAGTTTAGTACAAGTCCCTTATAACTTGAACCCAGAAGAAAGGAAGTACTCTCGACGCGAACATTTTTGATCTCCCCTCTGACTATTAAAACTATCGATCTTTGCACAAAACTCATTGCAGAGGCTATAATTTTTAGGGAAGATGTTTTGAAACTTATTCTCTTGCTTTTAGTTAGAACTTTGTTCGCTTGAATAGTTAAATGGTATATTTATAACTATTCAATTTTGTAAAAGTCTGTTGCTAAGCTTGGGGTCCAATGCAATGTAGTTTATGGTTTTGTAGTTCCTGCTGACCCTCATGGGAAGAAGACACGAGTTTATGTATGTATATATAATTAAAGTTCGTTTTTTAATCATAGAGACTAATTTGACATTTCAAATGTTTTTTCAATTTGGAGTTTGTCATTTACACTTGCCGAATTAGTATCTGAGATTAAAAAAAACGCTTTAATGGTAAATGATAAATGATTTTTATTTCTTTTACTACAATGTTTCTTATATTGTAGTACTTAAACCGTGGAGATTCTTGATGAATCCTGGAGATTCTTGACCACAGAGTTGTCTAGATGAGTCAGGAATGGTCAATCATTAAACAGATCGTCCGGAACTCCGTGTCTTTTGATCCGCGCCTTCGTTACTATGTCTATGGATTCATACAACAGCGGTAGCCGTCACATAACGGCTGCAGTGACGACAGCGGGGCTTGTCTTTACGGTGTCAAAAAACGCTCTCTAGAAAAACACACCGACTTACATTCATATATAACGATTTAGTGACGTCATTTGCCGGTAAATTGCAGACGCTATCTGGCGGCCGCCGCTCTTCTGGGAAGTGGTAGCTTAAGTTGCAACTAGGTAATACAATATGCAGTAATTTGAGAGGAAAATTGGTAATTTGTAAACAATTATTCGACGGTAACTGTGTACAGCTTTCATCGTTTTCCTTGAACATTTTATAACCACAAAAATCCGGTTTACTTTTCTGAGAACACTAACAAAACAACAGAATCTTTGAAGAACAAAGAAAACATAATTTTCCTACATATCCTCATAAACTGAAGAAAAGTAAGTGACTGAGAAAACGCGTTCCGGGTGCGACAAGAATATTTATCTTTTTAAGAAAGAAAGGAATGAAACTTAATTTTTTATCCTATAGTAAAGAATGAGGTCAAATATCTCGGTCAAGGAAAAATTGAATTTTTTTTTTTCATTGTTTACATCTCAGAGTTCCTTGTAAAAAATGAAGGTTTTAACTAGGTTAAGAGTAAAATACTTTGTTAATTTTATGATGATGAATCAGAATCATCAGCGTTAGCAGTCCACTTCTGGGAGTAGTCTTGCAGTCTCGTGGCGTATCATAAATAGAATGTGACGGCACGGTTGGCGCAGTTAGTTAAGCGATTGACTGCTACGCTGCGTGTCGCGGGTTCGATTCCCGTACGGAACAAATATTTGTATGACCTACAAGTAGTTGTTCCGGGTCTGGCTGTTTGTGTATGTGAATTTAAATGTTTGTAAACGCACCCACAATACAGGAGAAATTCCTGGTTGGGGCAACGTTTCCAAAAAAAAAAAAACTGTGCTATTCGACTATTGATGTCTTGTAAGGATAATTGTTGACTAGCTTCTGCTCGTGGCTTCGCCCGCGTGGAGCTTGGTAACTGTCCTACTGGAACGTACTACTGGGATACAAAATATAGCCAAAGTCAAAGTCTTTAGTTTATTTCAAATAGGCACATAAATGGCACTTTGGAACTTCACAATTATATACAGGGTTTTTTTTAAAACGTCAATAACCTCTTAAGAGGTCATTGTACTCATCATTATGAACAACTTTTACTATGGGACCAAAACTGAAACCGCAAAAAAAAAACCAGCTGTTCCCTACATTTATGTTTGAATAATTCGTTAAAATGTAGGGAACGGCTGATTTTTTTTTTATGATTGTATGAGAAGATACCGTTTTCTTGAAAGAGATATAGGAAAAACTATGTAACGTACCTAATTGTTAACCAACCATAACTTCCCTTAAAAAAACCGGCCAAGTGCATGTCGGACCACGCAAAATGAAGGGTTCCATAGTTGGGATGAATTTATCCTTAACAAACTTAACATTGTAGTTGAAAAACATGATCCCCATATTTTCTAACTGCAAATGTAAGTTTGTACGCACAATATTGAGTGATTTACCATGTTATTTTAAGATCACAGACTTCTTATAGATTTTCCTGTAATCTATAAGTAAAGAACTATTTTCTGTATTTAACCGACTTCTAAAAAAGGAGGAGGTTCTCAATTCGGATTGGAGTTTGTATTTTTTTTTTATGTTTGTTCGCGCATAACTCCGTCGCTTGCCAACCGATTTGAAAATTTATTTTTTTGTTGGAAAGGGTATACTTCCCAAATAGTCCTATGAAAATTTTTTCGAACTCAAACAAGCAGTTTTTGAAAAATCACCAAAAATCTAAAAATGTGTCTACATTATCTACATTGATGATCTTTTCGTTTACTCTGCATTGCGTTTTTTGTTTGCGCATAACTCCATCATTTACGAACCGATTTGGAAAACTCTTTTTAGGCACTGAAAAGTGAAAAATTAAAAATAAATTACAAAAAAAAAATATCCGACTTCCAAAAAAACACTACAAAGTGAAAAATAACTTTAATTTCGAAAGTCGGTGGCATAAAACTAAAATACAGATCCAAAGACACCGACTTCCGAAATTAAAGTTATTTTTCACTTGTGTTTTTTTGGAAGTCGTTTATTTTGATTTAGGGGTTCCTTTTTCCTTTTGAGGTACGGAACCCTAAAAACCTATTGTCATTGATATTATTAATAATTGCAGTGGATTGGTTATGTTTAAGTGATTGATGTTGATTAATATTATTCCAATTCTTCCTTAAATACATTTTATCTAGATGTCGCCGTAACTACTGGGTCAATGAGAAAGGACGACGTAATAATATTATCAAGTTATCTTAGAATTTTCCTCCAGTTTCCTTGTTTAAAAATACCAGGCTATGACGGCTACAATTCTATTTTTGGGGGTAGATACGAATTACTCCATTTATTTTTTGCTATAGCCTATTCAGTAAGATATCATTGTGAATGAATGTCTTTTTAATTAATTTGTCAAATGTTAGGATTTGTCAAGTGCTGTCTGTTTTCAATGGGAATAAATAATTATGAAATAACTGTAGTTAACGTAATTGGCTTGTAATTGCTGGGATACATTTAATGTTGCCACTGCTGGGATACATGTAATGTTGCCACTGCTGGGATACGTGTAATGTTGCCACTGCTGGGATACATGTAATGTTGCCACTGCTGGGATACATGTGGTGTTGCCACTGCTGGGATACATGTAATGTTGCCACTGCTGGAATACATGTAATGTTGCCACTGCTGGGATACGTGTAATGTTGCCACTGCTGGGATACATGTAATGTTGCCACTGCTGGGATACATGTAATGTTGCCACTGCTGGGATACATGTAATGTTGCCACTGCTAGGATATATGTAATGTTGCCTCTGCTGAGATACATGTGACGTTCCCACTGCTGGGATACATGTAATGTTGCCACTGCTGGAAAACATGTAATGTTGCCACTGCTGGGATACGTGTAATGTTGCCACTGCTGGGGTACATGTAATGTTGCCACTGCTGGGATACATGTAATGTTGCCGCTGCTGGGATACAGGCCTCCTCTCTGTGAGAGGGAGTGAGCTGTAATGCACCATGCGGACCCAGTGCGGGTTGGTGGATATCACAATCATGTCTTTGATTTCTTTGGTTCTAGGACATGCTGGTTACCTTATATTACGATGGTTCCCATTATCATTTTAAAAGCAGTCGTTCTGTTGTTGCCATAAGTAATAAAGAAAGGTCTTTGTCCTGTAGCATACAAGCACAAAGCAACATAATGGGCTGAAAATAAATGTTTGTAATTATAGTTTTCACTCAGATAAGCTTATCTCCCATTTCTTCCCGTGGGTGTCGTAAAAGGCGACTAATGGACTTACTAGAGAATGGACAGCAGCGTTCTCTATGCATTTTAACACCATACTGCGATCGCCAACCCGCCTGCCAAGCGTGGCGATTATGGCAACCCCCCCCCCTTTTGGGGGAGGCCTAGGTCCAGCAGTGGACGTTTCTTGGCTGGAATGATGATGATGAAGCTTATCTAGCCAATGAAAAATGTAACTTAGCGAAAACTTAGAGTTTCTCTACTTTTTACGATTTTCCAATCGACACATAACATTTACAAGAAGACTAAATAATTATGTCGGTTTTTTAGCATTCCGTATACGAAAGGGCGCCAACGGGACCCTACCACTAAGGGTCCGCTGTCCGTCCGTCTGCCACAGGGCTGTATCTTTTTACAACAATAAAATAAAGTAAAAAAATTAAGGACACAAGAAATTTAATTTTTAACTTTATTTTATTTTTATTTATTGTTGTTATAGCGGCCATAGTAGACACACTCTGTAAAAAAATTAAGCGTCTACCTATTACGGTTCAAAAGATACAGCCCTGTGACAGACGGACGGATGGACAGCGGAGCCTTAGTGATAGTATACTCGTATATGGAATCCTAAAAATTAAAATCTCGTGGAACATTATCTCTAACGTACATAGTTTTAATGATGAGTACAAGGTTTTTACTTGTAAAGAAAATGGAACATGGGAATACAAAAATCCTTGAAAATAAAGAAAACTTTTTGGAATCACCGTAACATTACTTATTCCTAACTAAGTACCATTTTTTTTATATATATGACTAGCCCCTCCCTTGGTTCCATTCGTGTGGGTATACGAGTACAGGGTGTTAAATTAACTGCGTGCCATTGCTTAAGGGTAGGTTCAGTATCGATAAAGAAATCTAGGAAAAATAGAAACCCTGTATCTAATAGGCGATTAAAAAATCAGCATCTGGCTGGTCTCTTCCCAACTACATTGGGGTCAGCTTCCAATCTAACCGAATGTAGCACAGGTAAATTGCAGATGGCGGCCACCGCTCATCTAGAAAAACGTAGCTCAAGTAATCTTAAGTATATGCAAATTTTTAATCACCGTGTTTTGGCTTTAGTACACTAATGGATGTTATGTCTCCCATCCATCTAATTTAATTCGATAAATTGTCAGCGAAGGATAAGATAAAATACGTCTTGCCTTAGCGCGATTAAGTTAAGACAGCAGAAATCGTACTGCACGACGTGAAAAAAAAAATTGTTTAGAAAAACTTAGATTTTCATAAACACAAGCTCATACGCCCGACCACACACGATCTCTAACGACCGCTTCCGAATTAAAAACCCAGCCACTTCGTTCCAAAATCAAAACCTAGTCACACTTTTCCGAGTACCAATAGATTGTCGCGTTTACAGAATGAAATTGACACACATATACACACACACATTATTATATACACGTAGGGGTAGGCACAAAGGGGTCTGATTAAAAGGCATGACATGCGCAGAATAAATTTAAAAACTACCGGGAGGCTGGGTTAATTTTTAAGTATTGATCAAAAATTGCGTATATACGAGTATATACGTTTCATGGCGGGCGGGCCGGAGTGGGAGGGGGGGGGGGAAGCGTGCGTGAATTAGATTCCTTTTTTTCAGTATGTGTGTGTGAATTTTTGTCATTAGTATACGGTTTTTTTTATGTTTAGAGGGATGGTGCGGGGTGTTGTTGAATGCTGCGCGCTGGAGATATGTTTGATTTGAATGATGCGTGGATGTTTAAAATGTTTTGTAATGAGATCGCTGAAACAAGGATGGTATTAAAAATGTGTGTTTTTAAAGGAGCAAAACCGCGTATTTGTTGCGTCATTTGCATAATTAAGTATTATAATGTAAGTTAAACTGGTTATTTTATATAAATCTATCAAATTATTGTATTATAATTATATTGTTACTAGCTGCGCCCCGCGGTTTTACCCGCGTAAGTCTCGATCCCGTGGGAATATCGGGATAAAAAGTAGCCTATGTCTTAATCCAGGGTGTCAGCTACCTCCATACAAAATTTTATCAAAATTGGTCAAGCCGTTTGAGCGTGAAGAAGTAACAAACATACACACACACACACACACGCACACACGCACACACTTTCGCCTTTATAATATTAGTGTGAAATGTGATGTGATGATTAATGTGATAAACCCGATATGATAACTACATTTTTTTTATTTTATTATTTGGTAGAAATTCTCGTCATCATTTACTTAAATAACAACATATGAAATAAATTACATTTTGACGTAAGTTTAGGTCAAATTGTAAGTAGTTTTCATTATAATACAATCACTGGCAGTAGGTTAAGTAGGGCTACAAATGCTACAATTAGAGCTTCACTAATTGAAATCACATTTTGGCACAGAAATGGTACCTAGATTAAAAGTTGACGAAATTGTACTGCCTACTTGGGATTTAGCCTATTTAATAGTTACTGAATAAAAATTGTACTGATTGACTAGCATTAAATAACTTAACAAATAGCATTTAATTTTTTGTATCTAAAAATAACTGTGTGTATTTTCCGTCGATAGAGTGACAAGTGTCTAGTTTTCTGAGATGAAATTTACTCTATGTCCTTTTTCATTCATCCAGCTACTTCCTCGCAAAATTTTAGTAATAACCAAATGGACATACAGAGAATGAAGTTCATCATCATCGTCAGCGAATTGTTCCCCCCAGTGCTGAGAATAGGCTCCTTCTTGTGCTGCTTGCCTGGTCTGTGCGAGTCTCACCCAGATCAGTTATTACGGTTCCGTACCTCAAAAGGAAAAAACGGTACCCTTATAAGATCACTTCGTTGTCCGTCTATCTGTCTAACTGTCAGTCTGCCAAGACCCCTTTTCTCAGGAACGCGTGGAAGTATCAATTTGAAATTATTATTTTTTATCCAAAGGGTTTATTATACTAAAGTAATCATCATAAATCATCCACAAAAATTCTCCATAACTCAATTTTTTGTTTAATGTATCAATTTAACATAATAACAGCTATTTTCATAACTGAAATAAATTGTATGATCAATTAATGACTTATGAGCCAAATATGACACTATTATTAGTGAATACTAACGATGTAAGTAATTAAATATAAACAAGCCTAGTTTTGTCATGGATCGTAACTGTAATAACGGCAGAAATACGTTTTTTTAACACGCTTTAATAAAAGCCAATAGGCTTCGCATGTATATATGTAACGGAATCTTTGGACAGTGACAGCGGTTTACCTGTTGTCAGCGTCTTAATTCATTTGTAGATCTGCTGTTTGAGAAAATGCTAATTACTACTTTTTCAAGCTACCTTAATCAATGATCTGTAATAGAGTACAAGCATTAAGCATTCTCCATACAACGTGGCAATGCTGCCAGCCTTTTGGGGACTTATCCTGTTGACAGCGATGTGGATGAATTTCTTGATGCCCTATGATTCTTTCCATTCCATTTTTTATATAGTTGTACATATTAATAATATTATTTTAAGAATGTTAGCTATAAAGCCGGATCCAGACGTGTGTAATGTGTAATGTAAAGTATCGTGTAATGTTACGCGAATTCTGCTAATGAACGGCACTACGAGCATTATATGTAACGCTCGCGCTGGCGTTCGCGCTGATCCATCGGCTGTCGGTTTTTAGCGCGAACACAAAAGATCTCGCAGTGCTCACTTGGCGTTAAGTTTGTATGCCGTCCACACTATTCGCTTTCAATTACACAAAACATTACGTTACACACGTCTGGCGCCCACGCCCGGCTTTAAATTATGTAAATATAGGGTCAAATTTAATTAGCTAGCGAAACTGCACAGACTTAACGGGCATCGATATTTAGGCAAGATAAAACAAACAAAAAAAAGCAAAAGCATGTTTTATATATTGGTCTATTTAAATAACGTTACACTGTTCGACCAATTAACACAAGCCAACATACAAGTCATGTGCACAATATTAGGCGACACAACATGCAAAAACAATATTATATAAAAAATAACAGTTTATGTCTGTACTTATACTGTTATTTTTTTATATATTGTTAAAATCAAACTTACAAACTGGTTGCAGTATGACGAAACCGAGAATCTTATTACAATTGTCTCTTAAGAAAAATAGAATTAATACTGTATTTAGATTAGGCCACTTTTTGTTTTTAATTTTTTCTTACTTTTTTTTTATGTTGTTTTTTCTTTAAGTACTTGCATGACACCCAATACCAGTTGTACACCGTTATTTCTGGAGGAACATTGACTCCTAAAACACAGGCTTTCTAGTTTAGGAGGCATCACTTCGCCCTTTAATGGGACTATATTGTACAACATTTATTTAATCCTTGTGTACTTATGTATGTTTTCAAAGTGTACAAATAAACATTTTATTATTATTATTGTATATGAAAAAATATGTAATTTCTGTAAATTACATAAGTTTTACACAACTTTAAAACGAATAGTTGACAATAGTTGGGGAATCGTGCGTTACATGGTTATCTATTTTGGTGGACTTGATGCTAGTTAATTAAGTTTTCTTAGCAAAATATATGTATTTCATAATCTACTTTTGTGTAAATACATACAAGAAATATAACTACAAGCAAATGCGAGATTTAGATGCCAAATCAGTGTCATCTGATAGCAAAACCCAGAAGGCAATGCAAAATTTAGCGGTGCGGTGAAATAAATAGTGTCAATTAATTAAAAACACTTTTCTTTTAGTAAGTCACATTAACAATAATCAAATAAAATGAATACAGGAAAAATTAATACACATTTTCAATGGTATTGTTAACAATCACTGTCCGGATGAATGTAGATAGTAAACGTTCAGTGTCGGTCCCTCTTTTTCCCGGACAAAGCTGATACTCACTCCGCAATAGAGATTGTTGCCCTCTTGCATTGTAAATGTGCGCGAAGGGGTTTGATTTCGCCTAGAAAATAGCTGCTGTAAAGTAGCACTATTTGAGAGCAATTGTTTAAGTCAGCTTTTGGTTTTTAAGTATTGGTATATCTTATATTAAATCAATGGCGCTTGAAATACACGAGGAAATAATTAATTAGTAAAATACTTTTACATTTATTCAAATTAAGCTAGTGTCAATAATTAGTTGTGTATTACTTGTATAAAAATAAGCAATTTAATGTTAATAATAACATATTCTACTGATAATTAGACTTGTATAATAATTATAGTCCTTTTGAATTCCGACGATAAATAATAAATGATTTTTATTTCTGTAAGTAAGTTTGTACAGACAGTTTTACACGCCAATCATATTTTAAAAACTGTAGATAGGTCGGCGTTTCCTATCTGACTACTCTGAGAAGAAAGGCCGAATGAAACTCAGAGGTCACAGTCTCAGACAGAGTCAAAGCCAGACATAATCTTGGTCAGACCTGACCATTCAGTGCACGCATTTGTCAGTAATCGTGCGGCTCTACTCAGAAGTTAAGGAACCCAACGATGGTCTACTTTGCCCGTTTTGATCTGAAATATGAGTCTATACGCTGGTGTTATTTTTAAAACTGATTGAGAGTCTGATTGATTGAGTGATGTCAGTCAAATGTATTAAACTCGGTTGACGTTTCATTTTGACAGCTCATCTTAGCGTGATAGTATGAACATAAATAATGGAACATAGGATCCTGACATAAACAACTTCCTAGCTTCTCATTTTATTCATGCTTCATAAATTATAGTCCTTTGCGATCCTACCTTCAACCTATTTTGCTCAAGAAACGTATGTAAGTGCTCGCCCTAAGTGACTTTATGTAATTAACTACTTATGTAGGTAGTAATTATAATGACTTAAGATTGTAGGTAATTTAACATTACGCATTTATTTCTTCGTTGGAGAAGGAAATCATTGGGCAAATAATATTTTCGCATGATATTGTAAAATCTATTATTACAATTTTTTTCCGTTTTCACATTATTTCATGTTTTTATCACTCGTAGAAGTAATAAATTCATCATAATTCACCTCATCATTTATAATTAGTATCAAAAAGTTCACCGCTATACAATAATATATGTAACCAAAACCCTGTTGTTCGTATATACGTAATAAAGCAAGTCATTTATAAAAATGTTCAACAAAAATAATTAAAATAAATATTTAATTATTAATATTTGTAATGTTTAACTGATTTCTTACCTCCTTAATTCTTTGATTTTGACTTCTCGACTAGCTAATGCTTAATTTTTTTAAATTATAATTCCACCAATGTTGTGCTTGTAGGTTAATGTATACATCCCTAAAAGGAACAACAGGGTTTTTGTTACATACTGTATAGATGAATTTCCCAATGAACCTTCAAGTAGGAAATTGCCAGTTCGTATATATGAAGCGTGGCGAATAATCAGTTATTATAACATAAGCAAACGCACGCAGAAAAATTCACAATGCCCCTTTGACGTAACGCTTCACTCGCCTTCAAATGAAAAAAGGGAGTGGCACAATCCTAGAACAATTACATATTACCGTCTATTACATAATATCTACTAATTACTTCCTAATTACATCTCAACACGTACTTAAACATCTAACAGCAAAGCTCCATCACACGAAGTAAAGGCCACGTCACACGCACGCTCAAAAAAAAAAAAAACTAAACAGCGTTCCACATGTGGGAATAATTTAAAAATACGCAAAATACAGCCACTTCACTTCTAACCAGGGCCCGCCACCCTCCCCTTTTGCGTATTTTTCGGTATGCGTGGCAGGTGGCTCCACCACCCCAGGGGTGTTCGTTAAAAAGCGCCCGAGTACGTAGTATTATAAAAGTTGTGCCTACTGTATAAGTAGTGGGTTTGGGCAGGGAGGCAGGGGGTACCTACCTAGGTAGTTAGACAGTTAAAAGTATGCGGTATTAACAAAACGGAAATGAATATACGAGTAGCTACGTTTTTGGGAGGCTGCGTCATTCGGCTTACGGTAATGAAAAATACTTGGTATTTTTTTCTGTTGTGTTTTGTTTTGTGTTAGCTACGAGTATTAGATTAGACGGCTAGGGTTTGTGCGGAGCCTAAGGGGTGGCTCAGGTACTTTCGTGACGTCTATGTAGTGAGCTTGGTGTTAGGTTTATGACGTTTGCTTCAAAATTCAAGTTAATTTTGTAATTAATGTTATTGTGAAAATTACCTAGATGATTGAAGGTAACAAAGTAGTATAATATTTCAATTGAATCAAAGAATCCAAAAAAAAAATCAAATAATTTATAATTATATTGAAACGATTAGGTATTATTTCAAAATTGCTGTATTTTACTGGGGAAAATGGCTCCAGTAGGTATACTTAAGGTTACATTATTTACATAATCAGCCTATAATGTTCCCAATGCTAGGACACAGGCCTCCTCTTAGGAAATTAAATGAAATCGTTTATTCTGTAAATAGGATATTAGAATCCCTTTTACACGTCATATTAAAAAATAAGCTAGATATAGTCGACATTTCCTATCTGACTACCCCTGAGAAGAAAAGGCGAAACAAACTCAGGGGTCAAAGTCTCTTTTAAAGTCTAGACATAATCTTGGTCAGAACATGTGAGGACCATGTAGATCCGTGTCTGAAATGGTCTTTTGAGGAAAGAACCACACAAATTGGAGTGGACCTGTCCAATCAGTGCAATTATTTGTCAGTAATCGTGCAGCTCAACTCAAGACTGAAGGAGCTCAACGACTCGACGAACAATACCGAAGAAAGGACATTTGGGTAGGCCGCATAAAGTGCTCAAAATGACCCAGACCATCAATAAAACTAACTGAGAAAAAGAAAAAAAAAGGAAAAAATTGAAAGAAAAAAATAAAAGTGACCACATAGTACTCACATTCCCTATAAATGAAAGCAGTAAATATAATACTTTTCAAAGTAAATATTCATGTGTATTGTATAATTATAAATTATTTTGCAATGTTAATATGTATGAAAACCGTGCATAATAATTAAAATGTCAAGTTTTCCACTTTTATCACAAGGCTAGCAGAGCGAGCAGCTCAATCCCAAGCTTTTTTTTCTTCTAAATAATCAGAAATTGTAGAGTACCCTTTTTTACAACGTTTGGTTTTAATACAGCTTTAAATCGTTTAATGGGTAAGTTTTGAATGTCAGTAGGAAGTTTGTTGTAAAAGCGTATACATTGACCCATGAACGAGTTGCCTATTCTGTGGAGTCGAGTGCGATGTACAGCAAGATTGTGTTTATTCCTGGTACCTAAATAAAATATGAATATCTGACATTTTCTTAAAATTAGATATATTTTATTTTACATACAATAGATTTATACATATTTATTGAGAGGCTACAATGAGAGGGAGTGGGTCGTAATCAACCGCGTGGGCCCAGTGCAGTCGGTAGATGTCACATGTCTTCGAATTTTTGGTTCTAGGACATGCCGGTTTCCTCACGATGTTTTCCTTCACCGTTTTGAGAGCAGTGATGATGAAATAATTTACACAAAGTGAAGCGCCTGCCTGGGTTCGAACCTATGACCTACAACTCGTAAGTCGCGGACGTTACCACTGGGCCATCACAGCGGGGCGAGCACGGCCTACTGTGACATGACTTGAGTCACACATTTTATCACAGTTTGAGCGATAAAACCGTTTTGTCTTAAAATGCTAGTAAAAATTGACAAGACATAATTTATCATGTGAAAAACGTCTTGGCATGCCCGTGCTCGGCCCGCTGCTGTCACATTATTAGGTAAACAATGATAACAGGTACTAAATTACATCATGTAGATAAAAGTTAGTTGTAATACTTAAATCGACAATATCTATAGATATTACTATAGCAACAGACTACTAAAAACACATTCCGTAATCATAGAAATATCACACAATCCCCAAATAGTCGACAGTTTTCGGACTCGACTCCGTTGCCGATGCTAATCGGTCATCTGCGTTGGACCTGTATTTGCACAAATACATACATAGGTACCTACCGCGAAACAAGATTTATATTTTGACATGGCTTAAACCATGCAGCTAGTTTTTGTAATAAGAACGTAACAGTGCTTGAAATACCGTTCTTTATACAAAACTGAAAACCTAGTTCGGTACTAAGTTGTCAGTTTTGTGTTTAGGAACTTTACTATAGTCGGAATAAAGTTCGAAATTCAATAATGGCTCTATGTTTTAAACCTGGGTCTGAAGATAAACCTTGTTTTGTAATAAGACGGTAAGTCCTTTAACATAAGACAAACCTCCAAAAACTAAGTAAAAACACTTATACAAAAACTAAGTAAAAATCAAGAATTCATACCACAAAACGCACACTAAACATACAGCCAATGCAAGTAAAATGCCGCAAAAATCCATGAAACCACATTATTTTGACGACGTTGAGTAAGCAAATAAGGCAGGAATAGTTCCTTTTACTCGCCCCACTATCTAAAACCAACCTTAACTTAAATAAACAAGGTTTAAGATCGAGTGTGGGAACTTTAGTGGGTATAATATTTTTACGGAAGATTTTTTTAGTACCATTGCGTTTGGGTGTAGTGACACGATATTTCTGACATGTGTACTGTGACTGACACTTGTAAGCAACAAGTATTGCTTGTCATGTAAGGGTAGGCAGCAGTGTAAGTGATAGTCAGGTGTAAGGGGGGTTTGTATAGGAAATGTGGAAATGTTACTTTGAAAGGTAGCTTTGAGCGCTTTTTTGGGTTATTTGTGCCTGTTATAGTTGTATGACACCTACTATTGGATAAGTGAGCGTTAGAAAGTAAAATGTCTAAGAGAAAATGATATCAAAATGGGTAGTATAATTGTATGGCAGCAAGATAGACAATACTGAAAATTTTGAAATGAGTTACACTTTTATTTCAGGAAAAGCAAAACCTGAAAAAGACGTTTTCATGGCTGAACGAAACGTGGTAGTTTGATACTACATATTTATCATGTGGTGCCGGACGTAAAGAATAGCACCGCCCTATTTGTCCCCGTGGGTGTCGTAAAAGGTGACTAAGGGACTTACTAGAGATAGGGCAGCCAGCGAGCGTTCTCTATGCATTTTAACACCATACTGCGATCGCCAACCCGCCTGCCAAGCGTGGCGATTATGGCAACCCCCCCCCCCTTTGGGGGAGGCCTATGTCCAGCAGTGGACGTGTTTCGGCTGAAATTAATGAATGAATGAATATTTTTCAGAGAGATAGTTTAGTATCTACCTAATGGGAACGGGGAATGGGAATGGGAAAAGGAACATGCTAACATCCAATGAAAATAAACCCTAAAAACTACACGTAAGCGGATCCATATGCAAAGTAACTAACCATCACATACAAGTATATAATATAATACACATCACGCCACTAAAAACACTCCAAACGTTAACAAAACCCTTATTTCTGATTACCCTTTACTAGCCCTCGCCTACCTACGCTCGTAGGATCTCATTCAAGGTTGTATAATATATAACACAGTTTCTAACGACACTGCGTGGGTTTAGATCCTGGCGGTTTCTGTTAAGTTCACAGGAAAAAGGGAAATCGTGTACCTACGTGAATATTTTATGAGAAGTCCCGGTTCCTATAACTTACCGATGGTAATGAGTAAAATCCGGTTCCTATATCTAACCGATAGGAATGGTAGCACTCTCGTATCTTCGCTAATAACGAAAATGTTTTCATAGCTTAGCTAAAAGCTTACTTGCATGCGTTTACTTTCAGGTAACCTTCAGATTTTGTTAACAAATACGTCACTAACAATAACTTAATTAAAAACTATTAATCAATGTGTTGCCTAAAACTTCTGTTTGTACCATGAAATAAAAATTCGAAAAAGCAAAGTGACCTAGCTCTCATACCTGCATCCAATTAAAAAATATTAGCAATTTACACCAACAATGTTTTGCCAAACTAAAATAACTAAAATCTCGTTCGTCCGGAATCTGTTTTTATTTTACTGTCGAATAGATCCCGCCAAATATTCCTCTGTTATTTAGCTCGCAAATAACAATCGCTAAAATAATTTTCGGTTTAAATTTTTTACAAAGTTTACTACCAACCAACTGGCGAATCGCATCAAAATTTTCATATAAATTCTTCATTTATGTGATGGAGAAATGCCTAGTATTGAAACTAAACTGTAGATTATACAGAATACATTGTAAATTAATTATCCTTACTAATTAATGCGATATCTAATAAAAGCGTCATTGCAATCAATACTATAACTCGACCGAGTTATGACGTACAACTTTTCGATGTAGCGCTAAGTCGTAAGTTCGATGCGCCTAAAAATTGCGGCATAGCAAGGAAGTTCATTCGAGCGCATTGCTATAACATTTTTTATAGGCGCTCCCGTTCAAAGAAGCTTTTACTTATTATTCTAAAAGCACTCTTCTATGAAATAGCTGGTTCAAGTACACAATTATATTTTCGAAGAATGATTTCTTAGAATTATTAATTATTTGTATGGGTAGGTTTGGCTTTTGATATTAACTAAGATAGTTTTAGTGATTGTAATTTATTGCATTCAGATCATCGTGTATCTCATTGGAAATGTGTCATGTATGTAAGTCCCTTGCCGAGGGTATAAAGACAGTGCTTCTAGCAAGATTTTCACATACCTACACATCTTAGCAAAGTTAGATCTAAAACTTCGGTTAATGAAACAGAGCGCAGCAGTAATCCCGGAGGCCTAAATAATAAATACGACTCTGGCTCGTCACACAAACACAGCGAGTAAAACAATTTATTACAAAATGTAAACAGGAAGAACCGTATTTTCATTTAGAATACGATTTCTCGATTCCTTCTACCCCCCTTCTACAGCCCCCTACCCGGGACATAGACGAAAATACCCCGGTTATGATTAATACCGAATGCGAGGCGCATTGATCAAGAAAGCAGCTTTTTACTCCAAACTACCCATCTCTTGCCTCCCTGCCTACCCCCTGTGTGAGCAGGACTAATGCACCTCTCCCCTCTCACTCTAAAACAAAGATGCTAAAACTTCTTTCGCTAGTATAAGATTTTAATTTCATATTTTTGACGAAACCGTTCTAATTTTATAGCACCATGCAACGGATATAGAACTCTCATTATCACTCGTTAGAACACATATTCGCTTGCACTCACAGAGCACTTGCTTCCGTCTTCTAATTCGGAATTAGTTTTCGAAGTGAAAAGATACAGTCCAAAGACTATACACGGGCTATACTCAAATTTAGACCTTAAATTCTTAAACTGAGTGTTGAATTTCTGTTGAACATACATCGGCAAGAAATAATTCTTCAGTTGTACCCCCAAATTAGTCGAAATAGGGGAAGGGGTGCACACGAAGGGTGGTTTTAAAAGAAGCAAAAAGGTGGGGATAGAAAGATGCGCGAAGACTTAGTTCTCGCGGGCGAGGGGGGGCGGGCGGTGGGGTGGCGTTATAAAATATATAATTCTATACTTACAATACTTGTAAATACGGTACGCGGAAGTACTGCGACTAAGACGTCTTGGTACTTCATAATTGGCAGTAGTTGCATGTAAACATACCATTATGTAACCGTGACGCCTCTACTTAGGAATGAACTACCCTCACCCTTCGCATAGGTTTGCTAAATAAGGTTTTACATCATGAACGACATATCATCTGCCTAAATCTCTACAGCATCAAATCTGGAACAGAAACAGCCCTCAAAACGACACCAATCCCGCATAATCTACTTGAAATTGATTAAAGCAATGCGAGAATGAACTTACACATGTGTTCATGAAAAGTAAATTTTGTAGCCGGCTACCTTTCCAGCTGAATAAACTGGCTTGAAGATCACTTCACAAGAAAATTAGTTCAGAACCTCTCTTAGATGTTGTAAAGTGTCTCTGGCGGAGTATCCAATTTTTGAAGTGAAAACTTCTTTAAGAGCGTTGAGCATTTTTTGGGTGAACAAAAATCATGGAACTCACGCCATCGTCACCGAACGCTTTCCATGAGCTATATGTATTCTGTTTTCACTTCTTTCGGCAGTCCCCAAAGACTGCCCCGCATGATTTTTTTATCATTATCTGCCTGCCTTTTCCCAACTATATTGGGGTCGGCTTCCAGATGCAGCTGACCGGATGCAGCTGAATACCAGTATTGGGATGGAGCGACTGCCTATCTGACCTCCACAACCCAGTTACTGGGTAACACGATTTTTTTTCCAGACTTTTGGGTTTCAGATGACTCGTAACAACTGTCAAAGATCTACAAATGACAGCCGGGACTAACGGCTTAACGTGCATTCCAAGGGACGGAGGAATCTTGGTATAGAAAGAAGGTCACCCATCCACGGACGAACTGCGGCAACCGTAGCTTAACATGATCGATCGACCCGTGTGGCTGTTATTACCTAGCAACAAGCTCCTACATAATAACATCAAGATCACTTCCTGAAATGACATTCCATTTTCCATGTTATAAAAAATGCATCATTCATATTAGTACAGCCCCAAATTTGGATGCCATTTGGACGTATGGCATCCAACTTTAGGGCTGTACTAAACGAAGCAATGTTAAAATAATCCAACTGTTCCAAAATAAAGAAATGACGACCTCCACCGAGAACTTAAAATGGAACTCGTCACCGCCATCACCCGAGAGTTTGCTGAAGCCCACGAACACAGACTTCACCGACATGTGAATGTTGAGGCAATTCAGCTGCTAGACAACACGGACAGAGTGCGTAGGCTAAATAGAACTAAAACATTTGAGTTAGTGTAGTGTATAAATAGTGAAAGTTTATTAGTAACAATGCTGTGCAATACATGTACTCGTAACACGCGAACAAAGTGTTTTTATTAATTATCAGACCCTAAGAAAGTGCTAGGTACGTAATTGTGTAAAAGTGCAAATTGACACTATTCTTAGTTATAACGTAATCGTAAAATAATAAGTTAGAGTTAAATTGCTTATTAGTCTATTAGGTTAGATTGTAATACATTAATAAGAACTTTAGTTATTATTAATCAAGGAAAAAGAAAAAAAAACAGATTAGTTCCTTAGAAGTCTCAAGACCGTTCGGTCGCACTACAACGCTACACTCGCTGATATTTAGTCGCGAAACTGGATGTATTATAAAGGCGTAGTTGTTTAAAATAAGAGCAGGCCACGGCGCTTTTGGTGTAGTGGTTAGAAGGCTCAGGGGTGTGGGTTTGATTACTGGTTGATGTAAGAATTTGGTGAGAAGATTTTTGTATATTGTTTGGTGAAGATGTTGGGTGGTTTTTATAAATAGAGATAGGTTATATTTGGAGTGAAATAGGTTAAAAATAATAATTAACTGCTTTTTGTTTTTCTTTTAATTAAAAATTGTTACCAAACTGCTAAGAAGAGTAATGTTTTTATTTTATCATAGTTAAGGCTTGTGGCTTAAAAATGTTTTCTTTGGAGTAGAATATTTATTGATTTTACTTGAATTTTTTTTTTCCTTATTATTTCGTTGCTGCATTTGTAGTTTCGACCAACTTAAAGCGTCTTATAATTTATGCCAATGAAATAGCTATTTGATATTGTTCAAAGAATGGTTTAACATATTATGACATGACTTTTACATTATAGTATGACATAAACTTTTAATTATGATAACTCAGTAAGTACATTAAGTTGTTATGCTATTTTTCATAATGACATATTTAAAGAGCTTGTCTGAAAATGACATTCAGTTAATGAGTCAGATAAATGACTGTTGCTATTTTAGTGAACTCGTTAAACACCGAAATATTACCATTTATTTTAAATATAGGTCTGACTTTGGACCTATAGAATAGTTTTTATATTTTAAGAGAATGGAACGGTAAATGCCAATATATAACAAGTGTACACAATGTATTTTTTTTTTTTTGTGGATAGTATCTCAACTTAGCAAATACATTATGTTGCAGTAGTTTCCCTAAAAGTTACTTATAGATCTGCAGATGTCTTCTAATATACTACGAAAATAAGGTTTTCTTAAGGACTGGTATTGGAATCTTATGATAACAGGAGAGACTTGCTGTACCAATCTTAAAAACGAACAAAAAAGAATACTATTGCGCAAACAAAAAATAATAATACCCAATAAAATAATAATTATTAGAAGTAAAGTGAAGCTACCTATGTTTTATCCACTCATTTCCCGTGGTTCTTAGTAAAAAGTTGTGTAAGAGGGGGGGCGCCACTAGCGCCTACGCCGTAGCCGTGGCCGCTACGAGTCGTAGGCCTCGCTACAAACGTAGCAGGGCTGCGCGCAAATTATTCTAATTGATTAGATTTATTCATAATTCTTTGTTTTTTTTTTCAGGCAGTTTTTTTGCATTGTACAGTGTTTCGTGAGTAGAAGGTAAGGATAGTTTTATAAATTAAGTCGGTTCAGACATGTGATTAGTTATTTTTATGATAGTTACTATGAAATAAAAAAATAAAAAAATGATTATTTAAGCCGTTGCTAATTATTGAAGCTTTCAAAATTGTATTTTGTATTTATTATAACGTATTAAGTATCTAATAAAAAAATAATTTTAACTTGTTATTAATTACAGATTTTGAAATAGCTATGCATAAGTAAATTTTCTTTTACGCAACTTCCACATCAACTAAGTCATACACAGTCGCACAGTCTGCCCGACACACATCAAAAAACATTTTTCTCAAAAACTTCACTATTGATTTTTCCGCCACAGATCTACGTAAGACATCTTACATCGCAAAGTTCATTAGCATCGACAACCCTAGCGTTTACTATCTTGCACGTTCCTAAGATGTCCCCCCGGGGGTGGTTTAAAACAACCCCCGGGGGGTGGGGATGCGGAAATATGAAGGGTGCTCTCATTTATCAATACGGAGACTGTTTCTTTCTCTCAGAATTGATTATATTCAACTAAGAATATTGATGTCCTCCCCAAACACCCCCAAGAAAGTTTCCTAGGGGGTGCTTTGATTAGAGTTTTTGATGTGCGTCGTTTCCTGTTTTACATATACTATATAATATGTGTGTATATCGTTAATGTGTTGAATTTTTAGGGTGTTACCTTGAGTGTGAAGGGATGTTTAAAATGTACGTAATGTACGTGATGTGCTCCCATCGTGAATGTTTTACGTCGTAATTTAAAATGTTGAGTTTCATTTGTTTTGGTAAGAAGAAGTTATATAAGTAGTTATATTCCAAAAAATATAGTACTGAGTACTACAGCTTAAATGATTCAAAGGTTTTGACTCCTGAAATACAGTTACTTTAACCTAGCTCTAGAGCCTGAGTCTCAATTTTTTTCTGTAACCTGTTTATGGCAATAAAATAATTTATTATTTAGATGAGGAAAAAAGTATCATTCGTAACATACGACGAGCAAGCGTAGTGATCTATGCACGTATATACAGGGTTATTTTTAAAACGTCAATAACCTCTTAAGGGGTCATTGTCCTCATCATTATGAACAACTTTTACTATGGGAACAAACCTGATCTCGCGAAACAAAAATCAGCTGTTCCCTACATTTAACGAATAATTCGAACGTATATGTAGGGTACAGCTAGTTTTTATTTCACGATTTCAGTTTTGGTCCCATAGTAAAAGTTGTTCATAATGATGAGTAAAATGACCCCTTAAGAGGTTATTGACGGTTTCAAAATAACCCTGTATAGGAGCAGTCACTTGCCTGCAGTAACCATAAATAGCTGTTATTGAGGTAGCCATTTGAATGCACATAGTCGCTAATAACCGTGTGATTTCGTGTCAGTTGAAGATCTATATCCAGCACCGATATTATATCAATCAGTTGAGTAATCTTTAACTCTGACTTAGTCAGAGCCCTCCGACTTTTCTAAAAACCTTATTAGGATCCCATCCACGTAGCTAGTATATTTCTGGTATGTACGCAATTTTAACCTCATTATTTGTGGGACAAAGTCAGAATTGGCTACTGAAGACAAATTGACACTAGAATTATTAATAGACCTTAATAATGTGATCTCAAATACAAAATAATTGATGCTCTCAGACTTATTCATTTACTTAAAATAATCAAATTATGCAACAACACAACACTTTATTACAAAAAAGCAGATAAAAAGCCACAATTACTATAATTCTTAGTAAAAAATCAACCCATTTTGTATAAATATAAAACACACACATAACACATGTTATCGGTAACCCTTTACTCGATAGAAAACGCAAAAAGGGTAGCTGGAGGGTTAACTTACAAATTGTAACTACTTGTAAGTTATTGCCCGAAGTTAAGTATCGCATGTTACGTGTAAGTTTACGTGGATTGGTTTCTGCCTACTCTTTATCAAAAATAATAAGGGATTATGCTTTGCGGTTAAAATATTTAGTGTTAAGTCATAATATTTTATTCTAGACCTAATATTGGTAATTAAAACGGTAAAACACCAATTAAATTAATTAACATATAGACGATTATTACTTTGAAAATAATTTAGTTTTAAACTAACATGGAACAGTGGACTCTGATAAGCTTTTAGTATTTATTTAATAGTAAGTAATAAGTTCATCCGGGGAAGACCTAAATCGTAACTGCGTAATATATCGGTTACCTAGTAGCTTTACTAAATGTTCCCATTTGAAGGATACGAGCGCCAGTTACATTAAAGGCAGATGAGAATTTTAAATTCCTTTGAGCTACGACAATTATATCTTACAGATCAAATGTCAAATTACTTCCGGGTTTCATTTTAACTTAGATCTTCTATTAAGTCATCATCATTCCAGTAGTTTGGAGTTAAAATGCATAGAGAACGCTGCTGCCCATTCTCTAGTAAGTCCCTTACTCGCCTTTTACGACACCCACGGGAAGAAATAAGGTGGTGCTATTCTTTACGTCCGGCACCACATGGAACTTTTATAAGTATACCTAGGCAAAATAGTATAAGTACAACTACTTCCACAATATTATACCCGATGAATTACAGACCAAATTGCAAACAACTTCCGGTTTTAACTTAAAGGTATTTAGATCAATGACCTAAGTACATATACATGTACAAGACAACACGTACTTCAAACCAACCAATTCCCAAGAAACAGCCTCAAATACCAAAACACAGAAAACTCAACAATCATAACTACTAATAAAAAAATTACAAGTTACATAAAACCCGCATCTGCATAGAAGAGGCAACTAAGCGCGGCACGTCGCCCCGGGCCCCTGGGCCCCCCCGGCCCCTCACTCACACGCGAAACGAATAAAACACTAACACAAATAAGTAATAAAGTACAGCAGTAATATAAAACTAAGGAGCATCAACATCTTGCCACCCTGAGGGGCCCACTCCCCCCGGGCGGTAATTCCCCCGAACTTACTAAAATACTAAAAACGGAGATACAGGGGGGCTACCCCCACGTTTTCTTATGCAAGATCCTTATATTTTAACCTAAATGTTGTAGATACGTTTCTGTTTTTAGTTATAACTTTGTTATTTGTTGAGTTCAGCAGTTTTATCAGTTTTTCCGATGGAATTTTGATGATGAGTGTTTTGTTAAATGAATTATTGTTTGTTTTGTTTTGTGGTAAGGTTTAGGTTTTAATAGATCTTAGTGTAAGACTAGCGAGGACGCAGGCTTCAGTTTGAGCTTCTCTCGTTACATTATCGATGAGATTTCACTCGTAATAATAGCATTATTTTCTTTCTGTGTTTCATTAGCTAGTAGTAAATGAAGAACCCAGGTATCTAGTATTCATTTAGTATTAATTAATAGATTGTCCTCCGAGCTGAGATGATACCAGCTCAGTTAAGTTAAGACGCAGATATATACCAGTGACCTTGAGTAGTTAGCTTGCGTGTTCTATACTGAGCTCACGCAATGCGTCGTACGTTCAGCCAGTAATAGGACTCGCCCATCAAATGCGCTGACCCCATTTTGACGCTTTATTAATGTATTATACACAAAACAAAAGGTGCTTTAATAAAACGCGTTTATTAAAAGATCTATAATTAAATTATCTTTAAATTGGTGAAGGTTTCAGAAAAATAAGCTTGGTAGATTTTGCGTCATTTTCAGTTTTTATCCGCGTTAGACATAACTTTACAAATTAATTTCACTATGTAATATAAACATAATCTAAAATATTCATATATTTAGTTGTTGAGAAAATGCTCTAACTTATCATATATTTTTTTCAAATCATTAATACAACTACTCGTTTAGACGTGATCTTCAGTATAAAATCATTAAAAATCGGTTATCGTCCCCTTAATGGTTAGAACACGTATTATTTACATGCCCTCACTAGAATTTATTTTGGTGGTAATTTAAAAGTCATAAAACTGATTTGAAATTGAATAAATAGAGCATCTTCAAACACTGACCACAAATTCACCAGCTAATGATTATTCATACCGATGAAGTAAAAAACCAAAGTTCTAAGCAAATTCAAGAAATATAGATAAAAAATATTTCGCCACTTGTAACAGCCTCGCGATGTAAACTAGTCTAATAAAAACCCAGCGGCGCTTGTAAAGATCAAAATGTTTAAAGGGTAGTGATGTTTTAGTGCAGGGCGCGGTCCAGGGTTTGATGCCCGTGCGTTAAAATATGTCGTTATTTTGATTGTAAAATTGATGACGAGATTGTAAAGATTTTCATGAGAAATTTTATGGGGGGCTAGTTGTAAAGGGGGAAAGGGAAATGGGAAGTTTTTAGATCGATAAGGAAGTTGCGTTATCAAGAAGTCTATTTAGACAATAATAAAAGCCGTCAAATCACAGCTTTAATCCCACTTATTGCTTATTGCTTAGAGGCATGAGGAACAGGGTGTAACGTTCACTCATCCTCTATAGAAAAGGGAGGATCCTCTGACCAGACGGGTGTTGTGTCTGGTGGGCAACTGCCCAAAGATTGATGTCGGGATGTTGTATATACGCTAGTCGCGCGGTAAACTCTGCTTGCGCGATCCAGGATTTTGCGTGACGTCAGTGTGACGCGTAGTTCGCATGTGGCGATGTTAATGCCACTACATATGAAAAATATATTTCAATAAATCATTCAACGAACATTCAAAGCCATAACCATAGTCAGCCTATAATTTTCCCACTGCTGGGACACAGGCCTCCTCTGTCTTCGAAAGGGAGTGGGCTGTAATCTACCACGCGGGCCCAGTGCGGGTTGGTAGATGTCACATATATGTCTTCGAGTTTTTGGTGCTAGGACATGCCGGTTTCCTCGCGATGTTTTCCTTCACCGTTTTGAAAGCAGTGGTGATGAAATTATTTACACAAAGTAAAGCACCGGTCTGGGTTAGTACTCACGACCTACAACTCGTACAAGTCGGGTACTCAAAGGGGTCGGTTTTATTTCGTCATCCCAATAGAATCACCCCGTTATCATATCAGTATGTGTAGGGATAAGTAATAAGTGACTATGTGATGGGGCTGAAAGGTTCTGGAGTGGCAACCGCGTACAGAAAAATGTAGCGTTGGAAGGCCTCCTACAAGGTGGACCGATGCCCTTGTGAAGGCCGCAGGAATCCGCTGAATGCGGGAACCACAGAACCGGTCGAAGTGGCGGTGCTTGGGGAAGCCTATCTCCAGCAGTGGACGTCTTTCGGCTGAAATTATGATGATGATGAAGTGTAGGAATCCGCTACAATATTTCTCAACCAAACATAGTTACAAGCCTCACTTAAGTTTCAAGTAAATAAGTTATAAATAATAAAAAATACAAACCCCACCACACACAAGTTTATTAAGTTACTAACTTAAAGTAGACCAAGTTAACTTGACGTTGTGCATGTACTAAAGCCGATAACATGCTTGTAACTTTGCCTACACACTCTTTATACTGTAGACTTCTAGGGGTAAGTAGAGACATAACATATCATAACGGTTTTACCTCGAAGGGTAGGGCAGTTTGTTTAGTCTGAATTTGAGAAAGCAAAGAGTGTTAAACATACATGATTAGAGATTATGATGGAATGGATAGACTTTCTTATTATTTACGGAAGTTATAGAAAACCCTATTATTCTCTCTACAAAGTCTCGAGTTTAGTCTCTTCCATTATTTATGTTCATCTTCATCATATAAATTGTGTAATTTGAGAGTTTACTTTAATTCTTTCATGAATGCCAGTCAAAAGAGTAAAAAAAAATTATTCAACCCTTTACATTCCAATGTTTAACAATATACACCAAATAGAGCGCACAAACCAAAAGAAAAAAGTTTTTATATTGAAATCTAAACCACTACAAACACCACACGTTGCCAATCAAATAGCGTACTGAAAAAAACAAAATCCGCTTACCGAACCTCCCGTAAAAATACCACTATGAAATGAAAAATAGACGAAAAAAAAAGCCACGAGAAAATAATGAATAACCCTGAAAAAGTAGTTCACGCAAAAAAATACCCGCAAACGAGTTTTTACCGATCTTTATTTGCTTTTTACGAGCAACTACTGAAAGCGAGAGTGGTCCACGAAAAAAAAACGACACTATTTCTATCGGGTACGCGTGAAAAAACGGAAAAAATGCCATCTACCGGACGAGAGAGAAAGTTCTATATTCGGTATGCCCGCGCGCCGTTCGCTTTTTATATTTTGGGTTCCGCTTTCGGGGGGTTGAATGTTTTTTGCGGAGGGAAGATGTGCACGTGAACATTGTGAACCCTTTGACTAATCATAAAAGGAATACGTGAAGTTAAATTTCGATTTCATGAGGGAAAGAGAGCATGAGATGTGGGATGCAGTCTCTTCAAAGATAATACATTGCTGTGTTAATCCGCCTGCGTTATCCCAATTCATTTGCTCATTTATCAATTAGAAATGCTTTTCATTTTCATGTTAGCAATCGTAATTCTGGATTTTCCTCTTACAAAAGACTGCGCTTCGCACGAGTAGGTACCCCTTGCCTTGTAGTCAAGGAGTCGGTCAGCCAGAAAGTTAAAGCTTTATGCCCATTCTAAAGCGTAGTTGGTTGCTATGGAGAAGAACGGGCAAGAAACTCCACGGACTCACTTTTAAATCCTCCCTCCTAAGATATTATTTATGCGAATTAGTGACTCAGGACTTGCCGCATCGTTGTAACTGCGTTGAAACTACTGTGTGAATAGTATTAATACTAGCTAAAATTAAATAAGGCAGCAGTGGCGATAATTTGACGAATTTTAGACGTTTCCTCATTTATATCTAATCAAATTCAGAATGATGAGGTGGTATATTTATGAGTAGAATATTTCGTACAGAACAATAACACAAAAGTCTTCCCCTACATTTAGATTAGCCCTTAAGTCCGTCTATTCCAAGCCCCAAGAGTCAAAAAACGATGAAAACAAACCACATATACCGGCCCCTCACCGACGATCTAAAAAATTCGTTCCTGACGTCCATTTTTTTTTTGTATTTTTCAAAAGGATTTTTCGGACGCCGCGTCCGGTGCTAGCAAATTGTATGCATGTGTATTATACGGTCACTCTGTTAGTTTGTTCATTGTTTTGACGCAGGATTCTATTTGATGCTTTTTTTGGCGAGTGTCAAAAAGCCATGTAGTGTCGCTTTGATTGGAGTTTAAAAGTTTTTGAGGTCTGTCAGTGCATAGTTTCGGGACGTCCGATTACTGACGTGAATATTATTTTGTATTTATGTGTATTTGAGTTTTATTTTATTTTGGTAAATGGGATAAATTGTTTGGATTTTTGGAACGTTGGTTTTGCAATTACGAATGACGAACAGGTAGGTACCTTTTTTGCTAAGTAGGATGTCATGATTCACAAGTAGGGCCAGTCAAGGTGAATCTATTTCTGACCGTTACCTAACCCAAATCTCAAGATCAAGATCTTAGAACATGTTGATCACAAGGTCAACTCTGAATCAAACCCAAAAATAAAAGAGCTACGAAAATTATGGAATCATAACCCATGAAAATAATCATTATTACCATTCATGGACAACTCACATGAAGACGTGTTTTTGACCAATTACGTCTGAATAAAACAATTTTATTCAATGCAAAATTACGCTAAGAAAAGCGATATAATTCAGCATAATAAAAAAGTCATAATTGTTCAGTATGATAAATCCACAGTAATGATAATACTCTTGTCAAACATACCAATATTGGTCACCAACTCAGAGGTACTGAGAACAATTAAAAATAAGACAATTTTCCTGGTGACGCCAGTCTCACGGCTGATAAACTACATACTCTTGCGATCTACGTACCCCCTCTGACAACCAGTCTTACTAAGGGGAATCGTTTTACCCAGTAAGTGGGTTGTGGAGGTCAGATAGGCTATCGCTCTATACAGGGTGTTAAAGAAACTGCGTGCCATAGCTTAGGGATCGGTTCAGTATCGATAAAGAAATCCAGGAAAAATAAAAATCAAAAAAATTTATAAAAATAAAAACATAATAAAAATATTGCAAGATCAACCTAATTTAGTGCCTACTAACGATTGCTATTTAAAATTAGTAGGTACTAAATGAGGTTGATCTTGCAATAAATTATTTATGTTTCTATTTAGATTTTTTTAAGTTTTCATTTTTTATTAATAAAATAATTTTAAGGGGTAGGTAAGTAAGGTGGTAAGGTAGGCGTAAGGTAGCATGCGTAGTTCATACAAACGTAATACCAAAATAATTTGTAAATCAAACATATTATTATGGTAGTGGGTATTTATTTCGATTGGATTACAGAATATCTATGTTCCCAAATATATATTTTAAATGAAAAAAAGGCAGAATCATAATATGAGCTGCGTACAATTCATATCCTGCAATTCATCTGTTTGACAGTTTTGTATGGAGTTTCGTAAAATGGTCCACAAATTATGAATTGCTGTATTGAAGTCTAATGTCAAATAGCAGCTGTCAAACAGATGAATTGCGGGATGTATGAATTGTACGCAGATCATATTATGATTCTGCCAAAGCGTCCATTTTAGGCCCCCTGGTGGTTAAAAAACAAATGAATTCTAAATTATATTTTTCTGGCATTCCTTATTTTGTGTCTATTGCCAGTTTGTATAAGAAGATTTTCTTCAGATAACTGTTTTTTATCCTTACATTTTAAATAGTTGTTTCCTCTTTCCTGAACGAGACAGCGTTGCTTTTACACAAAAAAGAAGCGAGTAAGCAAATAATAATAATAATGTTCTGTAATACTTGGGGTGAAGCCGCTCCTTTACCAAAGTCCTTTCGAAACCTACATTACAGAAGTAGCTAAACAATATAAACACCACATTTCAATCAGCGCCGAATTAGCGGTGCACCGGTCACTGAGCAAACACTGGTTGACGACAAAGAGGCGCCGCAAATGAATATAAATATAATGATGGCTGCATTTTAGTTAAAATGTATGAACCAAAAACTTATTTACGAGATAGTGGAAATTATTTTCTTTTAACATTCTAGAAGGAACTTGAAGGTTCAAAATGAAGAATAATGAGATAGTTTTGGAAACATTTTATGTAGTGATGAAAAACTTGACTGGTATTGTAAAATAAGACAAGGGAAAATTAAAACTGAAGAATTCAAAATACTGGAAATTCCTGAAGAAGCCATATAGACTTTCTTTCCTTTTATACACACACCCCACACTTCACACACACCACACACTTCACACACACCACACACACCCACACCCAAAAGCACCTAAATATTTTGCCATCAAAACCGTCTCTCTACAACATAATAATTATTGTTAGTGAACTTTTTTATACATTTACACTGTACTTATTGTTTGAATTATTATTTTTGCCTTGTATTTATTTTATTTTATTTTTTAAATTATTTACTTCACCTAAATTTATTTAAAAATGTTTGCATTACTTGGGAAGAGACTGGACCCCACAACACAGGGAATCCTAGTGTGGGGTTCAGGGAATTTGTGAAATCTAGCATTTATGGCTCATATGTAACAAATTACTATTTTTTTTATGATGTGCCGTGTTTTTGAACCGAATAAAGTTTTTTTCTTTATTATTTTTTTTAAATCTAGTTTATCAGCCAATAGCAGCTCACTGCTAGACATACATGTTTTCAGTTGCACTTACCTTGTAGGTAGTTTATGCATTCAAATTAATTTAAATATTTTATGACTCTTTTCATATATCCGCCTTTCTTACAAGAATTGCATACTCTGACATGAAAATACAAAAAAAAACATATTTTCCTTGGAAACTATTTCCACCAATGACTTGCATTTTTCAGACACTAATTCTCATCCTACTTATGCATAAATAACTACAGACAATATCGTTATAACCGATAAATCAACGGGCAGACCACAACTACGCTCGAAATGATAATAGTAGATAAGCGCTATGTACCGTGGTACATACAGATTAAGGTAGTACATAGAAAAAAGTAAATACATGATAAAAAAGCCACATTTTATTATGAACAGATCAGTCGAGAGAGGCGTACGTCTGTGTGTGTGTGTATACAGGATGGTGCTGATTTTGGGACTAATTAAATATTATTATTTAAAGATTAAAGTGATTTCGAAAGGATTGGATTATAATGTTAGTTGCTTTGTAGAATATTTCTGTGTCTAAAATAGATAAATAAATTATGTTTGAAATAATGAAGTAGGAACAGATTAAATTGAAATACATATGCAAGATATTTTGAGTTAATTTTATATAAATATAAAATTATTAAATTTCATGTAAATATGTACAACGAAAGCGATGAGATAAACAAACAGATGATAAAAACTTAATGTTATTTTTTATGTTTTGGTTTTTGAGAAAATCTCATGAATGTAAATAAAGTCATAAAAATAAAATGACGTCATAATAGCAATACGTAGAATATATTTAATGTTATGAATACTAAAAACTTACCGTTAAACATTTTATTGACATAAAAATGCCAGTTTAACCCTTACGTAACTTACATAATATATATAATATATAAATTAAAGTCGACTTTCGTGTCTGTCTGTGTGAATATTAAACTTGCATATAAACACCGTGCAAAGCAGAGGTGGGTCGCTAGTTGTTAATATTTTATAGATGGCTTCAATCATCCTTTCTTTATTAAAATTAATCGATGTAAGTATTTATGACTAAGGGCTGCAAGAACAAACGACCTTATATTGCTTACGAGCAAAATACTTCACTACATAATTATTAATTACAGACGTTATCTCTTCCTGATTATCGAAAACCTGTTCGGCAATATCTGTAAAATAAACAAACGAATTACGAGTTTATTTTATAACATTTTAATGTACTAATAAAATAAAAAACATGCCTTTAAAAAATGACTGTTAAAAATGGGCATCAGCCTGTGTATGAGTGTTGCATATGTGTAGGTGCATCTGCACGCACGCACACAGACATTTATTTTGGTTGTGTGTGTGTATTGGCTTATGTGGGTGTGTGTATCGAGGTCACATTGCAGTGTACAGGGGCAGGCACTTGTGATGCAACTTAAAAAAATGCCTCCTGTTTTTGGAAAGTTTGCCGTTTACTGAGATAGCGGCGGCGTTTTAGTGTGTTGTTTATTATTAGTTATAAAACTGTAACAGACGTGCTGTGCACCTTCATAAATGTTTTAGTTTATGTTTCTTGTAAAAATGTTTGGTATTCTTTTTCAAGTTTTTTCCTCTTAAGTTTTACAAAGTTTCATAAGAATTACTTAGACAACAATAAGATATTCATTTAATATTCACTACATTTACGTAGATATGGTTACTAGTTACGTATTTGATCATTTTAATTATTAGGTTTTCAAAAACTTAAAAAAGCAAACAAGTATTGTTAAGGTAGGTAGGTAATCTGCAATACTACTGATCCGAAAAAAAAGATCTAGAACATTCAAAGAATTGTATTCTGGACGTGGCACGTCGGGATATTATTGGTACTGATTAATTCCGACAGGCATAAAAAAATGAGCAATGGACCTAAAAGTAGGCCACATAAACCGTTACGTGTAACCCTAAAATAACTACAGTACACAAATTGGTTTGTCATTAACAAACGACATCATTCCGCTTGTGCCACATTCGCTCGCTCCACCCCCCGGCGCCGCTCGATTCCTCTTGTTATGCTCAACTCATGTTTGTGTGCCAGTTTTTATTTAACGCGTTTTATTGCATATTTCTAATGTTTTCTTATGCCGTGACTGATCGGTATATTATTTTTTAGTTCTTATTTGGATCATCTATGAAGGTTGGAGTCAGCACTCCAGCCTTCGTGATTGAAATTATAATTGATAATTGTAGTGACCATTAAAACAACGTTTCTCATTCAATTATCCCGAAATTGTGTTGTTTGCAACAACTTCAAAATAGTAATCCTGTTAGCTACAAAATATTATGAGTCTAGTCTTATTACCGTATAATATGTCCAAAATACATTATAATGGGCCTAAACACCAAAGGAGAAGCCATGTTATTCATCGCAAGGATCATTTAACTGGCCTTTTCGACCCCGATATGCAGTTGTGTTAACTAACTCATGCAAGCATATTTAGGTCAAATACAGTCAAGTTCTGTTCAAAACGTTAGGTATAAAATGTATTTTGGCACTCAAAGTCTGCGGTTTTTCTTATGTAAATAATTCTTATGTAAACAAGTTCGGATTTAAATCAATACAGAGAGATCGGCATCGTATTGATGACATTTCTGATTCGTTGCAACGAGCTATTTTAGTGGTGCATGTTTATTTTGCGGTGAGATGTTCAGTGTGTAGGGCCATATGTTTTCTCGTGTTATTTTTTAGGTTAATTTATTTACTTTATATTATTTTTGTTTGCGAATAGGGTCAAATCTCAAAAACAGCGCGAAGAAAAATAGCGTTTGGACTACAATTTAATGAAAGCTACCCAAACATACTTTGAAGTCATGTACGAATTATATATTATCGAATCATGTATTCTATTTAGTAGCTAAAAAAATCACAACAAGTACTTGTTAAAGAAAAGTCATCATTGCTTACGTTAAATTAAATACTACCGAAAGTCTATGCTGCGTCTAGGTGTACTCTATTACCGAAAATGCAAGCGTTGTCGCGGCACGCATTAAAAATCGACAATCGTGGTGTACTTCACTGTAGCGGGGCCACATGTTGGTTTCATACAATTAATTCATCATCTGCCCGCCTTTTCCCGACTATGTTTGGGTCGCCTTCCAGTCTTACCGGCTGCAGCGGCTCTAGACTGCCTATCTGACCTCCACAACCCAGTTACTGGGTAACACGATAACCCTTGGTAAATCTGGTTGTTAGTCTTTCGGGCTTCTGACGACCCGTAAAAACTGTCAAAGATCTACAAATGACAGCCTGCACCCTAATTTCGTAACACACTATCAATCACAATCTAAATGATTTTAAAATCTAATCCATTGTTTCATATGTTCTAAAAATTCGTCTGCTCAGCAACGTAAATAACGCAATGAATTTTGTTGAACTGTCAAAATGAAACCCATTGCTACTGTTAGTGTGTTACGTAATTACCCCATCCACGGATGCCCCTCATACATTAATTAATATTTTAAATTAAATATAATGGTTTAGAAACCTGTTTAGTTCTAATTCTACAATATTTATGAATGTTTTTCAATACGTTAAGGGCGACATGTTTAATATTAGTTTTTTTCTTATATTGTTTTCGCACTTCACATTAGTATGACAAAAACGTGCCAACCTTTATTTATTTGCAATTTATTATGTTTACAAAGTTTATGAAGGTCGGCAAATGTATATTTACTTAACTTAAACAGGTAAAGGTTTCAAACTTGAACCAAAGTATTTTTCCTTGATTCATATTCCGCCTATCCATCGCCAACATTATTGAAATTCTACTCTATCGCTCTGACATCACGGTTCCTGTTTCTTCAAATCGTGTGAAGCGTTCTAAGCAGCAACAGCCCTAAGGACAGACACAGACTGAACAAACAAGCCCTTCAAGGTTAGTCGCAAAGATTTCCACAATGAATAATCAGTAAAAGTCTCACAGCGTACGACACCTGCGTATAAAATGTCCAGACACATGCACCTTAAATAAAACCATTAAAACAATAGCCAATCGTTTTTGTAACATAGTTTTACAACCGATTTAACATCAACCGAATCTCCCAAGAACTTTTTACAGAAAAAAATCAAGAGAAACCGTTCGCCAAAACTGTACGATAATGACATTTACACGAACACACCTAATATAAAGAATAATGAGACGATATTGATTGCATAAAATTGATTTCAATTGCATTCGCAAACCTGCTCGGCGACCTTTGTCTTTTTTGTGTCGGCATGAGCCTTGTGAGAATATTAAACTGCATGTCAAAATAAGAAAATTTATCTGGAAATGACGATGAGATTATTTGAAGAGACTTCTTTTAAAATTATGGAACATTGTAGAAGCTTTTCAGTGGTTTTGACTTGTTTATTTGAGATAAACGTGAAGCTAAATATTATATAGATGTAAAAATAATCAGATCATTTACATCTACTGTTTTTATTTGGCTACACGATGAAATAAACACCATTAAGGAAAAACAAAACTAACACAAAGACAAATAAACGTTTACATTCATTTGGCATTGACGTGTTTTCTTGTTTTTATTAGACAAGTCACTGCAATGTTTTTAAAATGCAAGCAAAAAATGCAATCTGAAGTATCATAATTACCCTCTCAGTAGTGAAACATTAATATTTTATAAAGTAACAACATTAACATATAATTTAAGCTCGTTTTCCCTCAAGGCATATAATGTTTAATTAAAAGCCAGTTATGTATGACCTTTACGAAAAAAAAATCTTTACGTAAGGCCCGATAGATGGTGCTGATGCAATTTAACTTCAAATTACGTCCAATTAAGTTTCGTAATCAATACGAAATTAAATATTTGGGATTTTTAAATGTTGTTATCGTTTTTCACGCGTTGTAAAACATCAGTTAAAAAATTACATTTTATAAAAAATACTGCAATTTACTTGCACCTTGACATATTAGCGCAATTTTAATTTGAGGAAAATTGAGAGAGTTTGAATTGGTATTTATAGCGAAATAAGAGTGCGGACTAACTGGCAAGTTTAACTGTTATTAACAAAATTATAATGTACATGTATGCAGAGAACTAACGAGTTTCCATAATTATGAAAGAACTGTCTTATTAAACTCTGTGCTAACTGTGCCAAGTGTTACTCATAAATAAAAACGAAAGCAGTACGTAAAAGTAAAGAGTTGCACAAGTTACTACACATACTTATTAAACAAAGCCCACACTAGAGCGCCAACTTAACGGATCTCGAGTACATTTAAAACAAATAATCTAACACGCTAACCGGCGCCTGAAGTGCATACAAAAAGAAATGTGCATCATACTCTCTCTTAGGTTCAATACAAAACGACTCAGGCGCACAGCGCTGCGGCGATGCGTTTATTTCAGCAATTGACCTAAATACGCCACATGGTCGCGCCGACTTAACGCACATATCTGTGTCCGTATGCGTCGCTTGCGCAAGTGTGAGTGAGGATGCAGGCGTGTGCACGATACAGGTTGTATTGTTGCTGTAGGGTGCGGAAAAAAGTTAATTTTGTTAATTTTTTTATAAGTATCATTGAGTAAATTTTTTGCAGCTAATTTCTTAGTTATGCTCATCAATCACGGTTCTTGTTTTTTTATATTACATTATATTTATGCTTTTAAATTATTTAGAAATTATTAGCTAATTAATTAGCCTGATTGTTTGATTTATTGGCAAGAGACAATATTCAGTAAGCAAATAATTGCATTGCGAAATTGTCTAGCATCATCTGTTCAGCATAATATTAAATTACAGCATTTTCTTAACTTCATAACTGATTGCCTATTTTTTTTTTATAATTAACCAACAATACTGAATAAGTTGTAAATATCGGTAAGCAAAAATTCATGTAGGTACACAAAATAATGATCTAATTTATTAATTCACGTTAGCATAAATAATTAGCTTCAAGCAAAAAACTAAGGTCTACCTTCACCATTAACTGAAATATAATCAACACGCTATATACATAGCGTAATAAAGATCTTCAAAAATTAATACCAGCAAGAAAAATTAAAGTTAATTAAGATTAAAAATGCAATTTTATGCCGACGCTACCGGGAATGACAAGCGATATTGAATTGTGGCCGAGTTGCGCATGTGTGCGTACCATTCTTTCACACATTTTTGATCACTACACTTTTTATTTGGGCTTTTTTGTAATCGTGTGCGTTTAGTTGCGTTTGGCTGCAGTGTGCGCTAATTGCGATAGCTACTTCATTTAAATTTCGACTGTCAGCCGTTTGGTGGGAAAATGGGAGTAAGTATGGATTTGAGGTTTTTTTCGTTTTGTGTTTTGCCTGAGCTTGTGTTTTAGGAGGCTGGTATAGGATATATAGGTTTTGCAGCGCTTTCCAGTTTGAAAATTGGCTGAACTTAATCAAAAAGCGCCGTGTTTTTAATGATTATTATTATTGGAGTGACTGTCATTTTTTATGTAAAACTGACATTTTGGTGTCGTATTAATTAGTTTTCCGAATGTTTTTAGGTTGACACCGAATACGAAATAAGTATAAAGTTTAAATACTTACCACAAAGGTTTGTCTGAGCTGTATTTTCGTTATGTTTTTGTGTATTGAATAAAAGATGAATAGAAATAAGATAACAGAACTGGACTTATAACTACATACCTATAACTTTTGCAAAAATAAAAAAAAACCTACCTTAATTTTTTGCCCTCAACTCTTCAACTCAACTTAATGCATTTTAAATCTCAGCTCGTCAAGAGGAAGCTGTATTTCAGTTAGTCAGCATAGACACCTGCTTGTACTCACAAGCTCGCCGGCCTTGTGGCGAGCCGGAACCCGGCGGTGCCGCCTAGTTAGCATTGAACAGACGGACGAGCTGACCGACTTGGGCTTTGAAATTGCTGGCCTGAGTGTGATGCGGTTTTGGTGTGGTGATCAGATCACTTGTAATTATATTTTGGTCCGAGCATGATGTGGTTTTTGTATGGTGATTAATTATAATATCTAGTATTATATTTTCAAGGCGCAGTCGATTTCATTGTCAACATTTACAAAAAAAAAAAATTGTTTTAAAACAACGAGACGACTGTCTCAAAATATAGTTTCGTATGGAGAAGAATGGGCAACAAATTCCACCATTACTCTTGTAAAATGTTTTACAATATTTTGTATACATATATAATTATATGTGAAGACGATGATCCTAGAATAAAATTACTATATAATAGGTAAAATACTTAGATAAAGGTTAGTACCGAGAAGATGAAATAATAAAATTCTACTAATACTCTTAATAAACGTCCCAACAATTTAATAGTAGTCTCAGTTGATTGGAATGTATCAGCTGCAACAATCAAGATAGCGAATTAATAATTTAATAACTTGCACGTTGCAAGGCTAGCCTTACCATTTCAATTATGCAAATAATAATACTCCTGTGATATATTGAACTTTGGCGTAATATAATTGTTATTGTTGAACTAACATCACCAATGTGAAAGTAGGTAAATAAGTGTGTTTATTACTTACATAAACAGCTGAACATATTTAGATGTTGTTTAGCATACCGGTAGACTATGTTCTGGGTGTATTAATTTATGTATAATCACAATAAAGTAAACAACTATGTTAACAAAATTAAAATATTAATAATAGTTACAAAAATTAAAATATACAAAAAAAAATATTAATTAACTGGGTACAAAAAGTTATCCCCTAGGATGAAGCTGTAACCAGCTAGTTTTTATGTCTTTAAGCGACCAAGCTCTATCTTATATGCCAAAAACATTAAAACATAACACATCCCACATAAAAGTTCAAAAATATAGTTTTTTCCAAAAGCCATATCGTACCAATGTACATAAGTATCGATAACCTGCCTCTTCAAACGGCTACTTTATGCGCCCGCGCCTAACCTTTCAGTTTAACCTCAAAAATCTGATTACAAGATACGAAAATATCAATAATCTTGACCATTTTCGTTCGGTTAATTATGTAAACACATTTTTCTTATATTTTAATACTTGAAGTAAGAATGAGATAAAACTATCACGTCTGGGGATCGTGCGCAGTCTGTGAAGGTAGATTGAGAGGCGAAATTATGATTTCTTTGATGAAATTGATGAAAATAAATACATTTTCGTAGTTTTTTTGCGGTTTTGACGTCTGTCAAAAATATATAAAATTTACCGAGTCATATAATTATGATAAAAATATTATTTCCAGCGCCAAAATATTTCTCATGATCCGTAAAGCATCGAAATATAGCATTTCAATATGAAATTTTTAAGGATGCTACAAAATCGAGTAAATGTCGGACCCTCTTTATTTCTCGGTGACGGCCGCTAAATACCCTCTGTCTACCCCACTGAGGATCCGGCGTAAAGATAGACGTAATATACAGAGATTAGCACTTATAATTATGATTCATATCTGGCCATATACCGAAAACCGGGTTTGGTTGTATTTCATTATTTTGTAACTTTTGACTCGGTGTAATGTTGTTATAATTGATACGAACAAAATTGCTTTTAGTTACGTTAAGTAAGATTGATGTGAAGTGTTTGATCAAAGGAAATTTTCCGAAAATAAAATAAGTGTTGCCAGAGTTTTCTTTTCATGTCAGGTCAGCTCTTGTGAGTACTTCTCAGGAAAACACAATTCGAAAATTTATTTACATTCGGAGAAATACTTATTCTTTTGAAAATTCCAGTTACTTTTATCAGTTGTTTCACTTAACTAAAGCCACCTTTTACTTAACGTGTCAACAAGCGAGCTCACTACCACAATAAAATACGCGAACATAATTAAAAGAGAAAACTAAAAAAACATTCTTATCGCGTTTTCGCTCGCGGCAGGCGCACGATAAACGTTCGATGCAGCCGGACATTACGGCCTCATTTTTATTTGGCACATAGACAAAAACTCCCTTTTTTTACATAATACACACGCACACTTATGTACAAGTGCACATAGTACATAACCGGACAATACATAGTCGCGGCACGTTCAATAATTAGTGAATGTTTTTTAAACAGAAAATTTCAAATGAACTTTTATATTGTGATTCGTTTTTTGAATTGGGTATTTGTGTACTTTTGTGCATGTGTATGGTACTTTGTGACTTGTGTACTGACAGCTTTCGTAATGAGAAATGCTAATTATTTCGGGGAATTTATGAATTTATAGTGGAATGACCTCTCATTTGACTATAAATTCATATTAATTTACATTATTATTGGTACCTAATTAAAAAGTAAATTCTTTGCATTATTGAAATGATGGTGAAACTCGTTGGTTGTGGTCGTTTGTGTGCAGAGCAAAACGTCTGAGTTTCGATTCCTTGGTCGGGAAAGGGGTTACAATGTTTTTCTCAGCAGAATCTCTAAAGCCACAGAATAACACGTCATGATCTTATTAAGAATACCCTCTTGTTATACGTTATATCTCATGAAATCAGATTTCATCATCTACTAAGAGTATGCTCCCAATTACTGCAATATTAATGATCGAAGAAAGTTATCAAAATTGCTAAAACGACGACACTTTCCAGGAGTCTTGGTGATTGCAGACTCTACCGGCTGAGTAACTGTGGAGTTTCTTGCCGGCTCTTATCCATAGGAAACGCCCAATTGTAACCGTGCAGCTAGCTTCTGACGTTCATACGCCCATGTAGGTTTATGTGAAAGAAAATATTTTGAATTTGAATTCTGACGCTGCTACGATGTGGGATATCTTCTTTTGTTGCTTTTATGACATCCAAAGCTGGAGACACCCTAAGGACAGAATGTAGATGCGAGCCGAATGCTTTTAGACCCAGCAGTTTAGACAGTACTTTGTCAATTAGTGATTATTTATTTCATAATGTAGATCCATGTCAAAAATACAACCATATACTTTCGTATCCTCAGTAACGATTCAAAATAACTTTACCACAATCTAATCTAAAATCTCAACATCTAAATAAAATTCTCAAGATCTAAATACAATTCTCAACTGTATCTCCATTCCTGCCTACCTCATTTCGTAACTTAGCAACAGAATTAGACGACCCACTCAGCGCAAGGGCAAACCGCACCATACAAAGTATACTCTTACTTAAACCAAACCACCGTAACTTGGGACCTTCGACGTCAGGACAATATCAAGGTGAGTTCTTAAGAGTCAGAGGTCGTGTTAAATTGGACGGTAGTTTTATAAAAAGTAAGGGCTCTTCAAGAACTGTCGGGCTAGACTCGAAAGGCAGAGGGTCGAAAAAACTGGATTGAACCAGTAGCAACTAGTTATACCTATGCCTATGTACGTGTCTTTGATCGTTTTTTGGGAAATGCTTCGTTTTTATGGAAGAATTTTGGTGTATTTTGTGCAGAAAAGAGCCACAATTGTCACAAATAGAACGATTTGCAGGTTCCTTGGGATGTTATTTGGCCTTTTTAGGGTTCCGCACCAAAATGGTAAAAAGGAACCCTTATGGTGAGACTAAGTCTGTCTGTCTGTCTGTCTGTCACACCTGGATATCTCAAGAAACTACTAATGCTATGAACTTGAAATTTCGAATAGTTTTAGATGACGTTTGTCCAACTATTTTGCAAACAAGAAAGAAATTTAAAAAAATATACCTTTGTTGCAAAAGGGACTGAGAGGGGGTCTTAAATATTTGAAGTGTGGCTACTAGGGTATGTGGGGTATCATATGAAAGAACGCTGTTTGCACATTCTCAAACATTTTTTTTTCAGGCAGCATATTTTCCGACTTTTGATGAAAAATGTAAAAAAAATACCGTTCCCTCCTTATCTCCGAAGTTTGCATAGATAAAAATCTGAAATTATTCTATGTGATAGAAGTTTATGTAAAGATTACAGGAAAAATAAAACGATGTCTCTAAATAGCTCAATTTTTCAGAAATCCTCGGAACCCTCGGTGCGCGAGTCCGACTCGCTCTTTACCGGTTTTTTATGTAATACGAAGCTTTTTTTTAAAGAAAATGATAGTTTATTAATAACAATTTGCAGTAAGGAGTATCCTTATGCTTGAAAAATATGGTTTTTAAGTTCTTAAGTTACTTTTTCTTTGTCAGGAACAGGATAAGTTATATGCGTGTTAAAATGTAATTTCTCATTAATTGTATTTATAGTGGCGCAAAATGAATTATTATAGGCGTTTAGAATAGCAGAAACACATTATTTACATTAACGCGGGTATTATAAACTGAAATAAAGATATTTTTAATGTTATATTAAGTTATATCATTTGTCAACTTCCTGATAAGTTTTCAGCTTTGCATTGTCACTTAACTGTATTATTTAATTCTGTATAATTTGCAATAGGTAATTGGAAATAATTGTCTGTGTGGTACCGGACGTAAAGAATAGCAGTACCCTATTTCTTCCCGTGGGTGTCGTAAAAGGCGACTAAGGGAAAGGGAAGGGGACTAAGGGGACTAGAGAATGGGCAGCAGCATTCTCTATGCATTTTAACACCATACTGCGATCGCCAACCCACCTGCCAAGCGTTGCTTATGGCAAACCCCCCTTTGGGGGAGGCCTATGTCCAGCAGTGGACGGCTTTCGGCTGAAATGATGATGATGAATTGGAAATATATTGCCTTGAAAGTATTTTAATGTTGTTTTTATTTTAGTTTTCATTCTGTAAAACCGATGATTTACTCTATTTTTCCCGCTTTGACGTTCAAAATTGGCTTCCAATGTAAACTTCACAGTTTCACTTCATCAATATCGTGACAAAACACCATTTCTCTAATCAAAGTTAACTACCCAAAAAAACTAACATCAAAACAAATTCAGAGATTAAAAATTCAAATTACAAATCGAACCGATTACATCAATATCAGATTCAAACTAAATTGCGTTCCAATTCCGCAAAATTCATTCGTACACTATTCTATGCACACAAACACAAACACAACACACCCACACGTTGTGCATGTGTGCGTCTATCCTTCTTTGACCTAGAGACGGCTACTATCGCTAGTTACAGTAGGTCAGGACCACTACACACTATACGGGACGTCCAGTACACGTTGGTCTCCCTATTCCCCCCTTCTATCCCACACATGAGTAGTCTGCGCTGCATTTCAATAGGTCTCCCCGTGTCTTCATTTGCTGGACGCGTTGCTAGACGAGCTGTAGACGGAAAGCGCTTGGTGGACCCGATTAAATGGCGTCGGCGGTTCTTGATTTGAATGTTGGGTTTAGTTTTAATTAGGGATGGGGTTTATTAGTTATTTAACGTTTGTGAGGTAAACGTGAGGGTAATTTTAAATGTGCTGCGTGAGTGAAGTTTTAAGTGGGTAGTTAAATAATTAGGCAATTTTGAAATAGTAGCATGGGTTAATTGTTTTGTTTACTCGTGATTTGGATTAACGCTTAGCGTGATATGTAAGCTACTGTAACAATGTAGTAGCAAGTATTTTTGAGTTATATATGAATGGCCCACAGGTTTGCTCGTTGTACCACTGTGGTGAAAACAACATTGTTCAGAGCATATTGTACATCTTTCTACACGAGCAGCCTGTGGGTCTCATACACGCGCAGACAGTACAACGCCTTGCGTGTCCAATATAATAATGCATTCAGGGTGCTGATGGGGCTGCCCTGGTTCTGCAGCGCATCAGGGATGTTCGCTGAGTCGCATGTAGACTGTTTCTATTCTACTATGCGAAAACGGTGTACATCCCTAGTGCGCAGGGTTCGGGCTAGCTCCAGCGGCATCCTGAGTGCATTCGCGCAGAGGTTCGATTGCCAGTACCTGAACCATTGCTGTATGTTTCACATACTGAGCAATCAAGGTCGGTAGTGTGTTTATGTGGTATTTTTAATTGTGCGTTTTTATTTATTTTTAATGTTTTTTTAATTTTATTTTTAATTTGCTAAAACATTTTGTGCATATGATCCTTGTTGGTCGAAATAAACGTATTTTATTTTATTTATTATTTTTAGAAGATGTGAGGTTAAGTTAGTCTCTTATCTATAATCTGCCATAGGGTAAGCAACTAGGTGCACCTACTTACCTACACTAAATGGCAGACTATGTTTGGAAAATAGTCGTCTTTGAATGTGCCATTGTTATTTACTCTTTTATCTTCTAACTATTAAATAAACACCAGTAACCATCTACATTATTACTTTATTCATAAATTCAGTCGGAAGACGTCCCCAACTGGTCATAGGCCTCCCTCAAAATTTGGGGGGGGGGGGGGGGTTGCCGTAATCGCAACGATTGGCAGGCGGGTTGGCGATCGCAGTATGATGTTAAAATGCATAGAGAACGCTGCTGCCCATTTTCTAGTAAGTCCCTTAGTCGCCTTTTACAACACCCACGGGAAGATATAGGGTGGTGCTATTCTTTACGTCCGGCAGCACACGGAGCTTTTATTATTATAATATGTCTCGCAAATATTTTTTAAATATGACAATTATGGAATCAGGAAAAAAAACAATTTACATTTTTTTTTTTTTTTGCCTTCAAAGTTAAAGTAAACAGGCATCTTCTGGGTAAGCTCACTCCATCGTCGACTTTGTCTCTGTCACCTCTGCCTTAGACAAAGGTCAAGAGCAAACCCATCCTAAATAAATAAAAAAAACGATAATGGTAATAGAGTGAAGAGTCCCAACACTGCCGCTTAAGGAATAAAAACTACAACACAAAACTCATTCTAAATCAATCAAACTACAATAGACTTGTCTATTACATAATCATCTTCTCTCAAGTACAAAACATAGCGAGATAAAGCACCATTTTCCTGAACACAGATCAAACGAAACAAATCGTATATGTTCCTTCATATTGACATAACACCATTACTAGCAGTTTCCCGTCTACTCAAGCCACTATACAAGATGATGATAAGCAGCTTATGGTTGTTTACGTATTTTTTCCTTCGCAAAACCCGGTATTTTTCCTCTCGTTTCTTTTTAGCATGTGTTATTTATTTGTTGGGGTATAGGTAGTGGAACTTGTTGCTTTTCTTGTCTATTTTTGTTGAAGGTAAACGTTTTTGATTGAAGGCTCGTGCAGACTGGCGCGACGCGACACCGGTAGAACAATTTCTATGTAAACATCATAGAAACAAACCTTTAGAGCTGAGCTTACAATATTTATTTATTTAAATAGCATAGATACATCACATACATTAAGACGGAGATATATTCCAGTGACCTTGAGTAGTTAGCTTGCGTGTTCTGTACTGAGCTCACGCAACGCGTCGTAGTAATAGGACTCGCCCATCAAGGAGCGCTGTCACCAATTTGACGCATTCTTAATTTATTATACACAAAACAAATGGTATTTAAATAAAACGCGTATACTAAAAGATCAATAGTTAAATTACCTTTAAATTGGTGAACGTTTCAGAAAAATACGCTTGGTTGATTTTGCGTCATTCTCAGTTTTTTATCCGCGTTAGACATAACTTTACAAATTAATTTCAGTATGTAATATAAACATAATCTAAAATATTCACATATTAAATTATTAAAAAAATGCTCTTATATGACAAATATTTTTTTCATATCATTAACACTACTCGTTTAGACGTGGTCTTCAGTATAAAATCATAAAAGTCGGTTATCGTTGCCTTAAATGATAAATGACTTTTATTTCTGTAAGTAGGTTTGTTAAAACACTTTTACTTCTACTATTAAACTTATGCTAGAAATAATATTAATAATTATAGGACTAATGTAAATGACAATTACGGCGAAGATAGCATTGGTTACAATATCTTGCTGTCCTGAATATTTGTATGTTTTGTAGTTTTTCCGGATCTGGGTATGTGTGCTTGTGTGATAAAAACGTGTCAATTCAATTACGTTTAATATTTATTACAATTATTTGTCTGTATTGTTGTTTTTATTTTGTTATCATTTAAGTTTTTACAAACATAAGCATAGCCTATAATGTTCCCACTGCTGGGACACAGGCCTCCTCTGTGAGAGGGAGTGGGCCGTAATCCACCACGCGGGCCCAGTGCGGGTTTGGTGGATGTCACATGTCTTCAAATTTTTGGTTCTAGGACATGCCAATTTTCACAAGTTTCAGACACTGTTATGTTACGTTAACACTTCCACCTTTTAGTGATTTTGTATTTTAATTTTGGGTTTTTTTTTTATAATTGTTGCAGCACTAGAATTATTGTTGTATTATTGATCTTGCAGAGTTTGTAATGTTGACGAGATCCTTTATATAATTAATATATTGAACTACAGAAAAGCCTCTGACAGACAGTACTTAAATATGCGTTTGGGGCACACTGGGCAGTACTCGCAGGTATTCCTAGGGAGTTGTCGGCCACTTAACTGGGCTATCCTCCTCCAGCCAAGGTCGAGATGGGATGAGCTATGTGCCTATGTTTGCTCTTTTATAGCTCGTGCCGATCAGGAAAAGAAGAATAGTATTTTTTTTTTATTATTATTTAGGATGGGTTTGCTCTTGACCTTAGTCTAGGGCAGAGGTGACAGAGACAAAAGTCGACGATGGACTGAGCTTACCCAGAAGAAGCCTGTTCACTCTAACTTTGAAGAGATTAGGGTTATATGCGTTCGGAAACAGACGCGGGTAGAGAGTTCCAATCTTTTTTTTATACTCAGGAATTTTATTACAGTTGCAATATTTTAAACTAATTGAAATGAATCTTTCTTCATAAACAATACTACCACGTGGGAATTAAATAAAAAACAACTCATACGCATCGATGCGCGGGCGCAGTACCGTGAACAATCGACGATCGATATTTTATTATCGAGTCGTTGTTAACATTATACTGGATGGTTTTATGTCTTAATGTGTATGGAGAGTCCTTGAGTGAGTTCATTTTTAGGAATTGTTTGGAGAGTGGGTATGCATTTCCCTTGAAAATTGGCAACGATTGTACAAGTAATTGATGGTCCAAGTGTTGCAGTTGTTCATTAGTGGCAGGTATTGCTTACTGTCCTTGTTTAGGTTCGATTCCTAGGACCAGTAAATTTTTTTGAAGGAAGTCTGAGTAAGTAGTTGTGTTGTGTCCATTTTAGTGCAGAAAAAACTAAGAGAAATGGCAAAAAAATTGTTGTTTGCTCATGCTTTGAGGAAAAATAGATGTGATTCATATAAGTACTAAAGTCACACAACGTCTATTTAAAACTGATTCGCATTAAAGTACTTAGGTGTATTAATATAATGTTCATAAACAGGGGGCAGAGTCCAGTTTCAGTTTGATTCAGTTAGAAATATAAATATATATTATTGTAGTCATGTATTTGGACAGACGACTTTTAATAGATAGTTCCCTAATGATAATACATCCGATCTAAAAGAAAAACAAACTTGACAACTACGAGTACAAGTTTTGTTCCAAAACTTTTCTCTCAGTTAAATCAATCAATCAACCAAGCCGAATCATCACGATGGTCCCCCTTCTCCCCAAATATGCTACCACTATTCGGTCTAAATCCGGTGTAACCGGCTTCACATCGCTTTTCTACGTACACATTGTATATCTTGATCTACGCACGAATGTACCTATATGTGCACAAAGTCAAGGGTTGTATGCGCCGGGGTGAATGACCGCCGAAACGCAGCGCGCAACAAGGTCACACACACAAGCGCATACACACATAGACGCGACGACCGTGAAATTAGAAATAGTAGTGATGTGGTCAGGTTGAGATGTGCTATCGATGTGCAGGCGGGGAAATTGTCGATGGATTTGTTGGTGAAGGGATAGTGCTGTTTGTTTGATTGAGGAAAAATGTATCGAATTTTAGGTTTGTCTGATTTTTTTTTTGAGGAAATATTTTCACTTATTTTAAGATTCTGATGAAAGCAATTAATAAAAAATAAAATAAATGTTACCTATTCAGTCATCATTTTCAGCCGAAAGACGTCCACTGCTGGACATAGGCCTCCTCCAAAAGGGAGGGGTTGCCATAATCGCCACGCTTGGCAGGCGGATTGGCAATCGCAGTATGGTGTTAAAATGCATAGAGAACGCTGGTGCCCATTCTCTAGTAAGTCCCTAGGTCGCTGTTAACGACATCCACGGGAAGACATAGGAAGGTGCTATTCTTTACGTCCGGCACCACACAGACAACCTATTAGTTAACCTATTCAGTAAATTATCTATATTAATGAATACGATTAGTATTGAATCGAGGTGGCCTGGGAAGTGGATGCTTGGATAGATTTGGGGGAAGCCTTTGCTCAGCAGTGGGATAGTGTAGGCTAAAGAAAAAAATATTAATACTGCAAACGGTAATTCGTTATAATAAGGTTTTCATAACAAAACGTGCAAAGCCAAAAAAAAAAGGTTTTCATAAAAAAAACATGAAAGTTCATTATACTTAATGCAAATAGCCAGGTAATTAATCGAACTACCTAAAAGTATATTATCAATTGAAATAATAATGAATAACACATTCTGAAGGGTCAGTGTACAAGAAATTAATGCAGCACTAGCTTTGTAAATCGGGCAATAAAAATAATTATTTAAACCCATTGTTAATTATGTACCGACTGCTTTGTTATGTATGTATTTAATTTATTTACTTCTTTAGATTTCTTAACCCTAACCTCTTACCATAAAATATATTTTTTGCAGTAGATTTTGTCTTCGTTATTAAGTTTTATCCTCGTCTTGTAATTATGGCTTTTACTGGCTTTATCATCATCATCATCATTTCAGTCGAAAGACGTCCACTGCTGGACATAGGCCTTCCCCAAAGAGGTGGGGGGGGGGTCGCCATAATCGCCACGCTTGGCAGTCGGGTTGGTGATCGCACTATGGTTTTAAAATGCATAGATAACGTTGCTGCCCATTCTCTAGTAAGCACTGTCGCTCTGGCTTTATAAAACCATTTAAACATCAATTAATTTTATGGTATTAGTGTATTATAAAACAATCATAACATACATAACATCACGCCTGTACTCTCGGAAGGGATAGGCAGAGAAACTCCGGCTGCTACAGAGAATTCAACAACAGTATCAATAATCACCATAAGTTTTACCATATCGATATTTCTTACTGTCAAGAAAAACACCTACCAAGAAAACCAACCGTTTCCCATCACTACGGATCCCACACCTCAACCGCCATATCTAAAGACCGTACAAACCCATGTCCTTGCAACATGGCCGGCTTCGACGTCCAAATGATATTCAAATCCATCCGCCGTTGTATTAGCGTTCGACATCGGTTGAATACAAATGAGCCCAAGAATGCAACCAAGGGTTAGCATGAAAAACCAATTGTTTCCTGAACCCTAACTATGTTGCAAGCATTTGTATGTGTGGGTAATGTTAATAGGATGTTAATAAAACTGATTTGTGATTTTGTGAAGTGAAGAAGAGACTAAAAATATATATAAATATTGCTGTAGTATTTTTCAAATACACACCTTAAGAATTAGAAAAAATACCTGACATTATAGGAATTAGGTATTTTAAGCCTTATAATTATCATGGGTTTTGTCTTGAAATAAATCAATTTTTACTTTTTTTTTGTTCTAAATAAAATCTATACACGGAAAATGTTGTCAAAAGATCGACGCAATTATTATGTTTACATCACTAGTGTCGTTGTACTATAAAAATATGGCTGATTTCGAATTCAGAACTCAGCTACTCACACAGTTTTTTCAATAGGCTAGCTTTGACTACTGTTTAAATTAATATACAATTTTGAAGTACCGTTTTCGTGATGTTATCATTGTCCGTGTACTTTAGTTTTGATCGAAATCCTTCGACCTAACATACTTTAATGATATATACTGATTTGCCTTTAAAAGTGACTTTTAAAATTTTGGTGTTTATTAAAGCATAAATTATTCTATTTATCTGTTTTTCGGTCACTTTTGTGTATCTATCTTAGCATACTGTTAGTTGAGTTTACATTATGCAGTTCATTTTTAATTCTGTTCTTAATTGATAGTACCCTATTCAATTTATTTATTATTGTAATACAAATAGAAACTAATTTTAACCATGGCAAATTGTATATCGCAATGGACTACCGAGATGGCGATTAATAGAGAAGAAAAAGATATTTGCGCCAACCCCAAATAAATTGGGATAAGGGCAGCAGAATGAACTATCGATAACTCATTAACAAAACAGTCGTACATCCCTCGACATATCCATTTCCCCGCACTAGTGTGTCGGTGCACTACAGTGAGTAATTTCAGTAGCACTACTCTGGTTTATTTTCGTAACGTTTCTTCGACGCTTGCCTGTAACGCCTACGCGATAACGCTACGATTCTACTAAGTATATGAAGTTTTTTTGATCTACGTCGTATACACAAATATTAGTGTTATGGGCAAACATTGTTTACGGGTATTATATGACAGAAATGCAATCTAATGCTGTCGATGGCATATTAGACTAGCTTTTGCTCGCGACTTCACACAATCATTCTTTTCCAGCATAAGCCATTTATTTTAGGGGGAAGTCTCTCTTTGTTTTTATTGAGATTTCTTCGATCATTTCCATAATTTAGAGTCTGTGCTATGAGACTAAATCTTCTCCCGATAGCAAGTTACAGTCTTTGATGTGCTTTAAGTTATTGCGTCAAACTAGAAAGTAATCAATTTGCGTTTTGTGATTGCCAGTTTTGTACGTAATTAGATGTACACATCGAGATATAAGTACTAACGTACTATATCTCGATGGGTGTACATCGTTCTTCTGGAACCAAGTGTCGACTACTGCCAGTTCAATTGCGTTAGCGGATTGTAGCAATGTTTCTCCCTCATTATTTAGGTTACCAAATCCCCTTCCTCCATGTACTTTTCAATAAACTTCTTTCGTTCTTACCACATGTCCATTAAAATCACCGCTAACTATCAATTCCTCATGCACCGGGATGTTCATCAAAACAGTGTCAAAGTCCTCCCAAAACTTCTCTATCACTATGTCATCACATCCTACCTGCGGTGCATACATACTTATTAAATTCAGCATTACATTTTCTAACATAACATCTACAACTATCAATCTATCATTAATTATTTTTCAATACACTTCCTCGAAACCTGGTTCATATTGCACTACGATTAGGTTCACAATGCAATGTATTTCACACGCGTGCGATTTTTATTTTCCAACACGTGTGCGGGAATAAAAATTGCCACAGATAACGTTTACCTATACTTAGTCCAAATTGGTTCAATGCCTATATTCACACCGTCTCGCGCCAGAGACGGTCCTCTCTATTCGGAAGTGATTTTTTTTTTTAATCTCGGCAGAGATGCGTCTTTACGGCGCTGTGATACTTTTGGAATATTTAAATAATGTTTATAAATAGAATACCATGATTTTTACAATAACAAAAACGTTTATGAACAAATTAATATTTATTTGTGTTCTAAACTCAAAAATATTTGAATTTTCTATTTTTCATATTAGGCTGTTTATCGGTTTATACCATTGCTTCTCCTTCAACCTGGCAAAAGCAAAGCGCAAAAAAAACGAAAATTAAATCATAGTTTCCTTTTATTATATTTCATGACAAAAATATTTTTCGTTATTTTATTTTATTTCTTCAAAAATGTATTGAAAAACGTCGTTTGATACACGTGGACATTTGTTATTGCACTTCTCGGCTCAAAAACCACCTCGCCTACGGCTCGGGTGTTAATTCCGCCTCGAATGCAATAAACATTCTCCACTTGTATCAAAATGTACTATTTACCTCCATCTCGCCTTCTTTCAAATTACTGTCTAACACTATTCGCAAGTCATTTTTTTCTCGTCACTTCCACAGTAGAAAAACTTGTATCCTTCACCAATTTCCATCACTTTCGTTCCTTTCCATTTTGTTACTTGCAAACACGCCACATTTATTCGTCTGCTGTTGAATACATCTGCTTACACTGGCTCTTTTTTCAACTTGAATACCTCAATCGCACTTCCCAAACTCGCTTCTTATGTTGCTGCAACAACGCTTGTCTACTTCCCGCAGGAGCCGTGTGCTGCCCCTGTGCATCATCTGTGGTACGCCCCAGCCTTATCCCGTCGTAGTCTATCATATTCGTTAATGTTGCTTCTTTGAGGCGCTTTTTGTTTCCTGATTTTATGAGATGGAATACAAATTTAAAGTTAAAATATTACTTATTCCTTTTAATTGTGTTAATTATATTCTGAAAAATTAAGAGAGCCTTATTTTACATTTAGTCATTTCCGATTTTGCTTAAAACTCAAAACACAGCATTTTTTTTTGTATTATCAAGCCAGCAAGACTTTGCTCAAAGATCATCGACCGTCCAAAAAAATATTCACTGTTTCATCGAGCATTCACGTCAGACATTCCTCGAATATTTGAATAGATCAGCTTTATTTGTGTTGGCTAGGTCGCGGCCACTAAATATACCAACGTGAACAATCTAATATTAGAAGGAAGTTGTTAAGGAAACCGTTTCATACTGACTTTTTGAATAAAAAGTAATTTCTGATGTCTATATAACAGTCTACTTTATTTCATTCCAATCATTTTATAAGCAAAATGACAGTTTGCTTGGCTCAAATGAGTACCTATGTATGCAGTCCCGAGGATTTAAAAAACAATAGGTACATCATTTACCTTATCATTGCCTGTAATTAACATTCTCCTCTGTCAAAAAAGTTATTTTAATTATCATTTTACAAAATTTAAATACAACCGTCCGTGCCTAGCGTCACCTTAAAAACACTCCTTCCGTCAATTAGCATTAACAACCCATTCTCGACCTTATCTCGATAAAAATAAGGTATAAAATAAATCGAATAATAAACAAGCGATAATTTATTAAGGTACATTAGAATTCCATCCTTAATTCAATGCTGAAGAGTTTAAATTCAATTGAATTAACAAAAAAGACCGGCTCCTACATTGTATTAACAATAAGCATGCATATATAATGCTTCAGCTATACAAGAATAGAGTTCAAATTCGATTGATAGTTGCATTCAAACTTAGAACGTTTTGTGTATGAAGAGAAACCGCCAAAATGCATCGGAAGGTCAACGAACCTCGCCAGCCAAGGACAGTGCATTCCATTTTTAAATAGCGCGCCAATAGAAGGCTCGATCTAAATAGGCCCGCCATCTTGCCATCATTGCGCAGGAATCGTATAATGGCGTCCATTTTTGACAAAAACATTTTTTTTTCTACAACAATGGCGCGTTTCCACGTATTATTTCGGCATAATTAGGGAGCCGGTAACGAGATTTTCGTTGCAAGTTCGTTATAAAATTGTATTAAAGTAAAATGGAGTTCTGGTTTTCGATAAATGAGTTTTTTAATAATCTGAGGATTCTATGAAGAACTTGTATGTTATTACACGTTTCCAAGAAAATATTACATATTTTGTAACGTTCAGTTTTATTAAAAAAAAACGGGGTCTGAGTTTCTTTAATTGGAAAATTCGTAGGTTGTATAATTTCAAATATTGATTGTGAGCTGTTTTCAGAACAAATAATTGTTCTAACTAGTTTTGAAACACAGGATGTCGGAATATCCGCTTGACGAATGCTAACGACAACATTAGCTCCGTCATTTAGAACATTTTAAAATAATTCAAATCGTTTTTATGTGCTATTATGTATAATAGTGAGTGTGCGCTAATAACCAAGTGTTATCAAAACATTCTGCAAATTAATATTATATAAGTAATAAAAACAAACGTTGTGAACTTGTTGTAAACAAAGTTAAAAAATAACTAAAAACGTTGCGTTTCCTTGAAAAAACTCGGACTTTAGGTAAAGTGTGTTTCCTAACTAATATTATAAATGCAAAAGTAAGTTCGTCTAAAAAAAAAAAAAAAAATATTAGTAAGTTCGTTTGTTACCTTTTCATGCCTAAACCACAGAACCGATCATCCTGAAATTTTGCATAAACGTTGTCAGGTGTACAGAAACGGACATACCCTATGTCCGTTTCTGTACACCTGACAACGTTTTTGGCGATTTTGCGACTTGGATCCCGAAAAAAAAGTACTGTTCCCGAGGAAAACAACAATAACGTTCTTATGATAATAGATGGCGCCACGTGTCTTTCGAATCATGATCGAGTTGTATTATTTTTATTCTGATAGTTCCCGTGGAATAATTTTCGACCTCCGTGCGGGCGAAGCCGCAGGAATTAGCTAGTAATAATATAATTGTGGCATCTCTATATCTTAAAAAAAATATTGTAAAGAACACAACTAGAAAAATAACCGTCGAACTAAATTAAAAAAATACCAATTCCAAGAATTCGCCGCTATATAATCACTACTAGCTCTTTTTCTAACATATCCGACGACGACATAATTATAACAAGATGGTAAAAAAAACAAAAAAAAATATGTCATTAGTAATTAACACTCATAAAAATAAATCTAAAAATACTCAATTAAAAACATACCCATATAAAATGAACAAAAGACATTTAAAAAAAACGTCTCTTGTACTGCTGTGACACCGAAGGGCCTTAATAACGTTGAGAGTACAACATTAACAAAATTACTAAACAAAAAACAATGAAATATCCATCATAATATTATGTAGTAACAAAACCAATAAAATGCTACCAATAGCAGAAATCTTTTTCTGCAACTTTCAAATATGTCATTATCCTATAACAAATTACGGAATAGGGAACTTAATTGAAAATATAGACACAACACTAACGAACTACACACAAGAAGATTTCTGCTTTATTTTGATCGCGACGAAGACTTTCGTAAAACAAACAATTACTACAATGTTGTTGTCCAAATGAGAGATGCTTTAAGTAAAATGTCTACTGTTCCATGTTAGTTTTAACAATGCAAAATTAAATTAAATTAAATTGAATCTGTTTATCATTTATACAAAATATGTTACACCATATCAGGAAGCCTAAAATGGACGCTTAGCAGAATCATAATATGATCTGCGTACAACTCATACATCCCGCAATTCATCTGTTTAACAGCTGATATTTGACATTAGACTTCACTATATCAATTAATAATTTGTGGACCATTTTATGATACTCCATACAAACTGTCAAACAGATGAATTGCGGGATATGAATTGCACGCAGTTTCATATTATGATTCTGCCAAAGCATCCATTTTAGGCTCCCTGATAACTCTATAAATAACAGATATGGTGTACCATAGGGTAGTTTACTAGGCCCACCACTATTCTTGCCCTATATAAAAGACTTGCCATGTTATATTCAGCATCCAGTGGTCTTGATGCAAAAATACAAAAAAAACCGGTCAAGTGCGATTCGGACTCGCCCACGAAGGGTTCCGTACCATTAGCTATAAAAACGGCAAAAAATCATGTTTGTTGTATGGGAGCCCCTTAAATATTTAATTTTAGTATTTGTTGTTAAAGCAGCAACTGAAATAAATCATCTGTGAAAATTTAAACTGTCAAACTATCACGGTTCATGAGATGCAGCCTGGTGACAGACGGACAGCGTAGTCTTTGTTATTGCGTTTTTACCCTTTGGGTACGGAACCCTAAAAATATTTCTTAATATTTAGCTAAGGTAGTGTGAATGTAAGTGAGCGGGTGAGAGTGGGCGTGAGTGTGTAGGATGTGAGAGTGTGTGTTGTGTAATGTAATGTGTATGTGTGAGTGCGATGGTGTGTTCATATATGTTTAATTGTGTGTGTTTAAATGTTATCCTTTACCTACTGATGTTTTTTTTTTGTTTCCTCGTACGTAGTTTAGCGTTAGAAGATAATTTCTGTCCTTAGATTGGCACTCGTAAAACGAGACATAAAAAACTATAACATTTTGTTCATTTTATTGTAGAGATGCACACAAGGAAAACACTTTTAAAGCCTTGCTAGTGCAGCTCGACATCTTACGGAATCAATAACATTGGTAATTGCGTTTGTTACGTAGTTTATTTGGATCGTAACGGATAGAGACACCAATATTATAATATTCAGAAATTAACATTTCTTTTGTTATTTCCTTCTCAGGATTTACTGCTCGATGTCACGTCTTGGAGACACTATTCCGTTTATCACATGATATCCCGATAGACTAATTATTGCTCCAATGAAAAACCACTTTTATCACAGAAGTTGCTTTCCAATGATTTTAAGGATATATATTAAATTACCAAAATCATATAGGGAACTGCCAATCAATCGTTTTAAAACAGCGTTATTCAAATGGCTTATAGAAAAATTATTCTATAATTATTCTGTAAATGAGTACCTAAACTTTAAAGATTCACACGGACATTTTACTATTATAATTTGACAAATGATTGACATTCTTATTCTTAATATAATAACTATGATTCATGTTCCAATTTTATTATCTTCATTTAATTAATTAATGTTATCAATTATTTTGCATGCTAGTTTTAGCGAATTGTTTTAAAAACTGTTAAAAAACCGGATCATCTGTAATGTACTACAATTCTTGCAAATAAATTTAATTTCATGTATATCCTAAATTAATTGGTAGGTACTGGCCGTATTTACCTCAGGTGACAGCAGTTTATTGTTCAAAGAATGAAATCTATCCCTGATTAGCTATGGAACTTTGGCCAAGTGAATTTCGAAACACATCTTCTCCCTCTTTACTACACTACCTTTTGGAAGGGGCAACTAAAATACCGTGGAGTTTCTTGCCGGCTCTTCTCCATAGGGAACGACCAATAGGAACTGTGCACTTAGCTTCTGACGTTTAATATGTGCCCAAATTCTATTTCACATAGAGCTAATGTGAAATAGAATATTTTGAATCCATCAATCTTGTTTTTCTTGTTATTTATGACGTTCGAAATCGAAAAGATATATGTTAACAATTTCTAATATACCACATAAAACGGCTCTATTTAACAAAAGCTTCTTTGGCATTGCATCAAAAATATACAACAAAATACCTATTGACATTCTGAGCACTAAGGAACTACCAATATTTAACAAAAAATTACGAAACTTGTTAATTGATAAAGCTTATTACACAATCCAAGATTTCTTGAATTATTGATTGATTTGTTGACCATATAATAATTACCCTGTATCTTGATATTTTGACATTTATAATACCTAACTAAATTTGACATGTAAAATAATTTTAAATATAATGACAATAAGTAATAATTATTGTATGCCTATTAGGCCGGACATATTGGAACACTAATTTATTTATCAAACATATACCCCATACCCATATTGCCCACAATAAAGATATTTTGATTTTTTTTTAATTTTGAATTTTTCTTTAAATGTTCTAGTTGAAATATAAAATTTGATTTTGACCACTGAGTTGCAAGCTACATAATTATGAAATGTCCCTAATTCGTTATTAATTTCTTCCAAAATCCATCATCACCATTACACCCAAGAGGATACCTTTGTTATCCCCACATAACAAAGGTATCCTCACGACCTACGAAGGGCAGACAGTCGTCACGGTGGCTGCTTCAGCAATTTGCTTCTTCCATGAAATGATTAGCATATCAAATATACAGCTCACGATAAAGATTCAAGATTAGAGCTTTGGCGTAATACAATGGCCAAACATTTTGCACCATCTGAGATTAAAAATGTTACAATATTATTTAAAAGAGGTGTCATGGGGTTTCTTGCCAGTTCTTCTCCATAGGAACTTACTACGCTTTGGAATGGGCAACTAGCTTCATCTGTCTAGCTGACAGACTCCTTGACAATTCAAAACAGCCGCAGCGTCACAACAAACAGCTACAATATAAAGCATAGAAATAAGAAAACTTATAGACAATATTGCAGCCCACAACGCTGTTCACAGATTAACAATAGGATACAATACAGTGAAAATAATCGCTACGGTTACAAATACAAGATTAAATTTTATTCTAACTTATTAAATTAACTATCGTGTTTGAGATATAGAGGTATTTTTAAACAAGAAATGGTAAAAGTGAAAGTGAAAGTGAAGTGGTGATTTAATTGAAATAAATGCTTTAATTTTGAGTTGGAGTTTTAATGATTTTTTTTGAACTGCTGTCCTTACAGGGTAACCTATTGCGAAAGTGTACTTATCTAATCTCATAACCTCATCATCATCATTTCAGGCGAAATACGTCCACTGCTGGACATAGGCCTCCCCCAAAAGGGGGGGGGGGGGGTTGCCATAATCGCCACGCTTGGCAGACGGGTTGGCGATCGCAGTATGGTGCTAAAATGCATAGAGAACGCTGCTGCCCATTCTCTAGTAAGTCCCTATAGTCGCCTTTTACGACACCCACGGGAAGAAATAGGATGGTGCTATTCTTTACGTCCGGCACCACACGGGATACCTATATATCTCATAACCTAACTTATTATTATACCTAATTAGATTTTGTAACGTATTACAAACAATAAAATTGTAAGAAAGAAAAATAAATGAAAGGATATCTCAATGAAAAAAAAACACATACGAAAGAGCCAGTTGGGGGAAAATATGCGTTACATCCACGCAAAACGGCCATCGTTCAGCATAATGCTGTGATCCTATGCGAGACGGAGCCCAGCGCTGGATTTCAGCGACAGTCGCTGTAACGTATTCGTTTCTTTTTTAAACCCATTCTAAAATATTTCAGTGTGTACTCTTATCATGGTGTTTTTTTTATAAAACTGAGTTCAACATTTTAAAAAGGGATGTAGTTAATACAGTTTTTGATGGGTTAGTTATTTTCATTTCTTCAGTGTCTAATGAATTTAACCTTTCTTATGCCGTAATTACAGAAACAATTCAACATAAACAACTTAGCTTATCAAAAAGAGGGCTTGAGGCACTGCATGCTGAAACACAGGCTATAAATCTAGTTCGTTAGCAGATGCTAATAATTTACACATTTGTAATTGGTTTACTTTTAAGCATAAGTATAAGAGCTAAGACAAATTGTGTAACATGTTTTCTCTTCTTGGTCTGATAAAATGTTAAAATAAAATAAAATATTAATTATTATTTATTCATTTACATTTTTATACATATAAGTTGGTGCTAACATAAACTCATTACAGTTTTACCGTGCACCAAAATCATCGCCCACATAATGTGTGCAATTTTTTTGAAAAAAACCATCGTGTCTCACGTACTCGTAGGTCTGCGTTCCGGCGATAGGAACTGTTAAGGGACTGCAAGTTAGAAAACTTGTAATTGTCACGCCAAATAGTATTGCAGCTTGAAAAACCCGGTAGATCCTGGTTTTGATCCAATAATGAGCACGTTATTCATTGTTCCGTTTGGTGCCGGACGTAAAGAATAGCACCATCCCATTTCTTCCCGTGGGTGTCGTAAAAGGCGACTAAGGGACTTATTAGAGAATGGGCAGCAGCATTCTCAATGCATTTTTAAAACCATACTGCGATTGCCAACCCGCCTGCCAAGCGTGGCGATTGTGGTAAATCCCCCCCTTTTTGGGGAGGCCTATATCCAGCAGTGGACGTCTTTCGGCTGAAATGACGACGTTATTCATTGCTGTTTGGCTCAACTTCGAAGTGGAGGTTTGATTGTCAGCAAGTCGCACAATTAATAACCTGTCAGAAATTTTTATTTTCTACTTATATCTATATCGTTGCATGTAAATGCTTTTGGTGTCTATCTGTGTGACTAAACTACGCATCGGATTTTAATGCGGTTTACACGATCATTTTGTTTTTTTTTTTCTCGGAAAGCTTAAGTGATGAACAAAAATAAAAAGTACCTACTTAACAAACCAGAATATTTATAACCAGATAATTAATTTATTAAAGTAACTAACTGAATTATTGCAGACAACTCTAAACACCTACTCTGTTTAATTAATTATATTTTAGATCGCCGTGTAATAAAATTGGGAATCAAACGAGCTTACCTGTTAAGCGAAGTCATGATTCTAATTTTATGAACGGCGATCTGAAATATAATCACCCACCCGCCACTAGCTAACAACCCCAACGCTGCAATAATCAGTCTACCTAATTCACTTATCCTTTCAGGAAACCCTAGTGAATGTAAGTATGCGGAACTACTCTGTTCAGAAAACAGAGCCTGTTCCTTACTTAAGGATCTCTAAAATAAGTGAAGTTTCTGTGTTGCCATTTGCCAACGCTGAGTTAATAATCCAACTTAAAAAATACATATATTTTATTTCTAAAAATGCGACGTTAATACGTGTGTGTAAGGAACACTACTAATATACATTACTAATAAACTTACAATTATAATAAAGAAATCATTTCGATATTATCTAGTCATAAGCACCGTAAGAACCAGGGCCGGGTCGCTTAGTACACTGTAAAACTTAGTTTTCCATACTCACGTAACTTGACTTATTGCGATGCATCAAGTAACATCATCGGTTGTTTAGCAATAACGCCGGTACCGGGCAGAGGCGGTACTTTCTAAATTATTCTACGTTACGTCAATTCGACGTGTTTTGTATAGTTTTGTCGATAGTTAATTGTTAACGCTAGTATAGATGTTAATCACGGCATACGGTGGAGGTCTGCCCGACTTGGGCGGAGCACCACCGTGTCCTCACGGAGGCGATCGGCGGCGGTGATCTCTCGCGTCCGGCCCTGATACAGGCCATGGTTCGGAGCGAGAGTGCATGGGAGGCCGTCACCTCCTTCTGCGAAGCAGTAATACTCGCAAAGGAGGAGGCGGAACGTGTGAGGGAGAGGCAATGTTTGCGCCCTCGCGCCCCTAGTCGCCGCAGAAGACGTCTCGGGCGTCGGGAGTCGCAAGCCGATTTCCGTCCACCGCAGGCGCGGGCTTGCGGACGGTGAGCGATATGTCCGACAAGGACCAGACCCGGGTCGACGGCGCGTTGTATTCCACGCGCGCCTCAAAGAGTTGTCAGCACCAACTGACGGGGTCCGTTAGGGCCAATGCCTGCCAGGGTTGCGAGTTTGTCCGAAAGGGATATCGTGGCCCTGGCACACAGGCAACGGAAGCAACATGGGTGGGTTTTATTCAGTTAATTTCTGACACGCCCTGAGCTCCGCCTAGAGCGGGAGAAGTTATTTGATAATTTCCCACCAAATAAAAAAAAAAGTATAGACGTTAATTTTGACAAACAAAAAAGAGATTATTTTTTAATTTTATACGTTAATCAATGTTATTTTTACCGTAGATTTGTTGAAGAAACTTCCTCATAGCTAGGAGCTATAATAAACATTGGTCTAACCTAAAATAACTTTCGGTTCAAATATTGCTTTAACGAATTGATCAAACAAAATATTATAATAAAATCTGGAATTTATACTCCCACTCTAAAAACAGTTCGGAAGTACCATTCAAAAAACCGAATTTATTTCTCCTGCACAGTGGACGATCAAAAATAAATACTGATACAAAACTGAAAAGCCATTCGTTCACCATTTAATCCGTGTTGCGTAAACTGACTATCTTTAAACACTGACGTACAAATTCTATTACAATATTTAAAAAATACACCCACATGCACACACATACACACAAATACAATACATTCATAATTTTGAAATACGGTAGCACTATGAATGGGTTGCGTAGCTCCGTAGACGCGGTCTATGCTACGAAAACTGTAGACCTACGCTACGCCGTAGCGTGTCTACGATCTATGCTACGAGGGTCGGACGGCGCGTAGCTTAGAATTAAAATGTTAAGTTTATGTATTCGTTGGGCGCCCGCCCGTGGTGGAAGTATTTTATATGTTTGTATAAACTAGTTTTAACTTGATAAATTATGCATTATTTTTATAGAAAATAATATTTAGATTTGATATATAAAAAAAATATTATTTAAAAATATTAATATTAAATATAACTATTTACAGATATACTTAAGTTTTTTTAACAAAATATTTTACCAATTCCATTTAAACTGCATGCCTTAATAAAATAAGATTTAATTCGAATACAAGTGAACATAGGAAACTAATATTAAACTTTTACCTATTTAGTAGCACGACCGTATTTTCAGTATTCAAAAATTTTAAATATACTATCTAACAGATAATTGAAAAATAATAACTGCATGTGAGTGTAAACATATTTGCGTAATAAGTTTATCAGAAATACCCCTTTGCTGTTTAAATATTCAGCCAAACAGTGTCCCAACTCCCCACTCACAGGACCCGTACTACCGTCCGTGCGTAACTATGACGTAAGCACGTGCACACTTGAGCCACGCACGGCGACACATGTCCCACGCCGTGCGACACATGTCGCTCTACGTAGGCAGACACGTGGCCTTAGATCTAGCGACACATAGTGACGTTAGTTACTACACGTGTGACAGCATGTGCTTTGGAGTAGATCTAGAAGGTTTCTATTTAAACTTATATAAACGCTTATGACGACGTTGGTATTAGGGTTTAGTAACGTCATTGGTTGGTTTGGTTTTGACAGTTTTGTTTGAGCTCTCCAATTAAGTCTCCAATCTACTGGACCAATTAAGTTGAAACTTGGTACAGTCAGCATCAAAAGTCGATGACCACATTCAAATTTTCAAAATCACTGTACATTATACATATTATTATTTATATTATTGATTTTGAAAATCTAAATGTAGTCATCAACTTTTGATGCTGACCGTACATATATGAATTTCTGTGACCCAAACACACTAAATGAATTTTGAATATGGGGATCACTTTTTGGGAACAAATTAGAAAATTAAAAAATATTTTTTTTTGCAAACGGTCACATTTATTATTTATTAACTTTAAAATAACAACTAACAAATTATTTTAAAACATCGATAAAAATTGACCATTCCTTTTATCTCCGAAACTACTGAGCCTAAGATTAAAAAAATACAGAAAGTAGTTCTTTACTTATAGATTACAGGAAAACCTATAAGAATTCTATTGTCTTAAAATAACATGGTAAATCTCTTAAAATTTTGCGTACAAACTGACATTTGCAGTTAGAATGTATGGGGGAACATGTCTTTTATTCTCGGGATGAATTGATCCGAACTACGGAACCCTTCATCGTACGTGCCCCGACGTGCACTTGGCCGGCTTTTTTTTTAGAATATTTAAAAAAAATATTAAAACCATACTGTGTGACATATCAAATAAAAGGGCTTGTTGTAAGGATTTCAGATATATTATTTTAAAATAAATACTTATAAAGTATAATGTTCTTAAAGGCTCCACTAGTGATCATAATTAAGCACATTCAAACGCACATCAATGGCGTCAACTTGTCATTCACATTGTCTTTATGTCAGCGGTAAGGGCGGATTTGTTAGTTCATGACTGTAGTCGTACGTCCACTGTCTAGCGCGCCTTGGGTAGCCTATTAACCTGACTTCCAAACTTAAGAAGCTTGGTCAACAAGACTAAGTCGCTCCGTAAGGCTTTCTTATAATATATAATATTACACCATTTAGTTATCTTCTACGGATACCAATGCGCACAAGTGTATTTAGTAGCCTGCTCTGGTTCTGACAAGGGGAATGCTAGAATGTTATTGCTTACTTCCACCCTTTCAGCAGGCTTTTATAGCTCGTCGAGGGAAATAAAATATCCTATACCTATCACCTAAAGAGCAAATATAGCCTAGTTGCGCCCCGTGGTCTCATCCACTTATGTCTCAATCCCGATATTCCCACGAATATCGGAATAAAAACTGTCCTGTGTCCTAATTCAGGTCATGGTCTTCCCATGCGTCAAATTTCATTTAAATCCATTCAGCCGTTTTGGTGTATAAACGTAACAAACAATCTTCCTTACGCATTTATAGTATAGCCTATCGTCGGTGAAGTTCTAACAGTGCGTAAGTCATTTTATGAGTGTTTTGAGATTTTAATGTTATTGGATAAAGCATAATGGCGCGCATCGTATCGACCAATCAAAACACGGTAACCTGACCAATAGAACGCGTTATTTGAAAAATAGTTACACTACGTATCTCAGTTTTTGGCGCCAACACTGCGTATGTCAGGGCGCCAACACTGGCTGCGACCAGCCCAGCGATTGAACGCGTCCCAAAGGGTCATGGCTATCAGGCTGGTCCGAGGATACCGCACGGTCTCCCGTGAGACGGCGAGCCTCTTTGCCGGACTACCGTCATGGGATCTGGAGGCAAAAGTCCTCGCGCACGTCTAGGAATGGCGCGAGGAGGCGAAACGCCGGGGTGAAACTCCGCTACCGCGAGAAATCACGGCACAGCGGACAGAGCTCCGGCGGGATCTTATGGCGGCATGGAGAGTGCGATTGTCGCAACCCAGCGCTGGGCACGCGACAATTGTGGCGATAAGTCCCCTCTTTGAGGAGTGGCAAGAGAGGCGCCACGGCGTCCTCACCTTCCGCCTGACGCAGGTCCTCACCGGACATGGTTGTTTCGGGAGGTTCCTGTTCAGGATAAAGCGGGAGGAAACGCCCGGGTGTCACCACTGTGTGGATCGCCCGGAGGACACGGTGGAGCATACGGTGGAGGTCTGCCCAGCTTAGGCGGAGCACCGCCGTGTCCTCACGGAGGCGATCGGCAACGGCGATCTCTCGCGTCCGGCCCTGGTGCAGGCCATGGTTCGGAGCGAGAGTGCATGGGAGGCCGTCACCTCCTTCTGCGAATTAGTAATGCTTGCGAAGGAGGAGGCGGAACGCGTGAGGGAGAGGCAAGGTTCGCGCCCTCGCGCCCCTAGTTGCCGCAGGAGACGCCCCGGGCGTCGGGAGTCGCAAGCCGATTTCCGGCCACCGTAGGCGTGGGCCTGCGGACGGTGAGCGATGGGTAGCTCACCATCCGATAACGACCAGGCCCGGGTCGACGGCGCGTCGTATTCCACGCGCGCCTCAAAGAGTTGTCAGCACCAACTTACGGGGTCCGCTAGGGCCAATGCCTGCCAGGGTTGCGAGTTTGTCCGAAAGGGATATCGTGGCCCTGGCACACAGGCAAATGAAGGAATACGGGTGGGTTTTAGTCAGTAAAAGTCTGACATGCCCTCCCGCTCCGTCCAGAGCGGGAGAAGTTATTTGATAATTTCCCACCCAAAAAAAAAAAAAAAGGGCGCCAACACTGCGTATGTCAGGGTGCCAACACTGCGTATGTCAGGGTGCCAACACTGCGTATGTCAGCTATTCACGTACAAATTCGTCGTGCATCAAGTGCTCCGATGTTGTGATTTCGATTTAATTTTCATGGATTCAAATCACCACAGAGTTCATTTGTATTAATAATTAAACACAATATGGCCTTACGCGTAAGTTACATTCATTTCATACAGTTTTTTCACTCTCCTGTAAAGTAGCCATTTTTGACTTTCGTACTGTTAGAACTTCACTGACGCTGTGTTAATGTAAACGATTTCCGCTGGGTGTTAGAAAAAATACTGCATTTTCTTTATTATTTTTTGTCTTTCTCGAGTTACTCTCGAGTTATTTCAACACTGTTTTAAGTTGTCACTTACTTACTTATTCCCTTATCTTTTTGTAACTTCCTTTCAACCCCAAATGCAACATATACACAACATTCTCAAGTAAACAACTTACAAACCACGGAACTAAACTGAATTCCTTTTCCATTTCCTTCATAAACTAGTTTCCCCTAACTCAGGGGTGACGTCCCTCAGTGTTGACGTCATCAAGGGTTGGAGGGTAGTTGGTGACGTCACTCTTGATCGGCAAGGGTGATTTGTGGTTTCCTAATTGATAATAATTACTGGTATTATGTGTGCGGTTTTAGTTTGCGTTTGAAAGGGCTTTTGTGGTATGATGGTGCCATCTTTCCCTGAATTTTGGAACTTCGTTCCTTCGTTACGAAAAGTGTCGTGACGGTCAAAATGTTACACTTTTTTCCGTATAGCTCTCATTCGACAAGTGTGCAAAAGCGTAAAGAACTAATGTCTGTGTGATGCCGGCCGTAAACAATAGCACTATCCTATTTCTTCCTCCGGGGTGTCGTAAAAGGCGACTAAGGGACTTACTAGAGAATGGGCAGCAGCGCCACTTTTAACACTATACTGCGATCGCCAACCTACCTGCCAAGCGTGGCGATTATGGCGAACCCCCCCTTTGGGGGAGGCTTATGTCCAGAAGTGGACGTCTTTCAGCTCAAATTATGATGATAAGGTTTTCTTATTTTAGGTATATAGAGAAATTAATAGGGCTGTTACTGTTACCCAAATGCCTTTCTTTGGTATTGTTCGTCGAATCGTTGAGCTCTTTAAGTTCTGAGTTGAACTGCACTATTACTGACATTTGTCACGTGCACTGACTGGATAGGTCCACTCAATTTGTGTGGTTCTTTCCTCAAAAAACCATTTCAGACACCAATCTACATGGTCTATACATGATCTGACTAAGATCATGTCCGGACTTAAAAGAGACTGTGATCTCTGAGTTTGTTTCGGCCTTTCTTCTCAGAGTAGTCAGATAGGAAACGCCGACCTCATCTAGATTTTAAAATATGGTTGACGTGTAGAAGTGTTTGTACAAACCTACTTACAGAAATAAAATCATTTCATTCCATTTCACTTAGCATTATTTGGCTGGTTGTTTGGTGACTATTAAAATAGGTGTAAAAAATTAAAGTGTCAATTAGGGTGGTTTATTCAAAAAATTATTATAATAATCCATAACAACTCATACACTCTTTATTTATTCCTTTACGGTTTTTATTTATTCTTATTTTTTATACACTCTACTATGCAGCTTGCAATATTGACATATTCATTCATAATAAAAATCAACATTACAACATTACTGTCTCACGAAAAACAGGCAATGTCAGAAGGCAAGCCCTAGCGCGCATATCAGGGTCAAGGTGATATGTCTGTGCAACTTTCGAATCCTCCCCCCCGCGCCTCGTCTGATGCGCTTACCCCTCGAGGGGGGTATCCTTGCGCGTTATTTATAGGCGCATTAAGTGCGTTTCAACCACGGAAGGCTGGAGGCCAGATAATAGCTTAATAACTGATGAAAGGCGTTGAGAAATTTATTGGTTTTATATTATGACTTATCAATACCTAAATTTTACCGTGTATCTTCAATTCTCAATTCTCAATTCTTTATTGCATTCCATATGTATTAATAGATGGTATCTTGGGTACCCTTAGCAAAAAAAACCCTGGTTCATAGTCTAAGGAAAAGTTAAGTGCATTTTTTAAATAAGAAGTCGTTTATGACAGTTTTTTTTTGTTGTTGAAAGTACCAAGTTAAATTAAGTCTAATTTTTTTTTTCTGTAATCATTTTTGCATTTTATCGAAATTTTACACAAAATTATAAAAATTAAAAGAATTACAATTTACATTACAATTATAACAGCTTGAGTTAGAAAGTGTTTTTAATAACAATTCGACACTATACAGATTCGGTTCCGTGTGGTGCCGGACGTAAAGAATAGCACCATCTCATTTCTTCCCGTGGGTGTCGTAAAAGGTGACTAAGGGACTTACTAGAGAATGGGCACCAGCGTTATCTATGCATTTTTAAAACCATACTGCGATCGCCAACCCGCCTAGGCGCCAGGCGTGGCGGTTATGGCGAATCCCCCCCCTTTTTGGGAGAGGCCTATGTCCAGCAGTGGACGTCTTTCGGCTGAAATGATGACGATGATGATGACAATTCAACACTAATATCAGTTATTATGCACTTAAAGTTGTAGATATAACTGAATTTATGCCAGTCACACATTAACGTTTACAAGAAAGAAAATCTTGAGAATCCTCTTTTATCTATAAAAATCATCTTCTTATCACAACCTAACTTGTACATACAAATCCTCCCACAGATAAGAGACATCTCACATTTAAATCTTCAAATAAAACCCTAGTGTAAGTAAAAATCGAAATGATGGAAAAGCTGTGCAGGGGTAGCCGGCTTACTCACACGGACAGCCTTGATGCGACGCGTTGCTTGTGCAGGGGTAGCCGGCTTACTCACACGGACAGCCTTGATGCGACGCGTTGCTTGTGCAGGGGTAGCCGGCTTACTCACACGGACAGCCTTGATGCGACGCGTTGCTTGTGCAGGGGTAGCCGGCTTACTCACACGGACAGCCTTGATGCGACGCGTTGCTTGTGCAGGGGTAGCCGGCTTACTCACATGGACAGCCTTGATGCGACGCGTTGCTTGTGTTGCAAATGTTGACTACGATGCGTTAGTGGGGTGGGGTGGGCAGGGGACTAGGTTTTACTATGGAGGGAAATTCTTACGTTATCTTATAGAACAGGTAATAATAGGTCGGACCTATGAATTCAGCGTTTTGTATGGAGAATTTTAAAGAATTTGCATTTTTCATACTAACATTTTCTTAATTTATATATAACAACAATTAACACTAATGTTTTAAAACTTTTATGCACTAATGTTTCAAAACTAAGATAACGATATGCTACTAAGCGCTAGCGCAAGCGCTTTTGGCTAAGTTTATTTATTTGGGACAAAAAACAGTTATACATTACAGCATTTACAAAAAGTCGTTTTATTACAGTCGAATAAACGTATAACCCACACTATTGTCCACGAAGTGATATCGGTGTATGAAAATAAACACATGTTTAAAACCATTTTTTTTTCAAGTTACAACAAATAGTGGTACTTTCTGCTAACAAAATGAGGAGTCATTTTTAAGGTATTTTTTATGTTTAGATAACTAAAAGTAATAAGGTTTTGTTACTACTGGTAGTCGTCTATGATGGTCATTATTCGATATAATACCAAGCAATTGATGAGTATTTTAAATCATAGAAGTGACGAGGTTTTCTATTTGTTAAAAAAAAACCCAATTTCATAGGTGGGAACCCAATATAATAAGTACTAGGTACGTTTTTGTTTTCTATATACCTACTTCTTTACCTCATTCGGGTTAATTTTATATTCTTTACACGTATTCACTAAGAATAATTGAATTTTTGCTTTCGTCGACTTAAAGGCTCCTACAGACTCGCACGATATCGCGGGCGCAACAATCAGTGACATAGAAATTGTGCTACAAGAGTCGCGTCGTGCCCGCGATATCGCGCCAGTCTGAACGATCGTTAAGTCAAAAATAGTAAAGAAATACAAGTTGTTCTATTTATATTGTAATTCAGAATATTGCAAAGTGGCCTAGAAAAACAAATTTGTTAACAATTGAGCAGTTATCAATATTTTTGTATTGATCTAATTTCATTATTTATGCTTCTTAGATACAAAAATATCTCTACTTCATCTTTCTTTTTGTTTGTAAATCATTTCTTTCAAAATCAAATCAAAAAAATCTAAATATTTATTTGCGTAAAACATGGTATAAAATGGTGTTAAATACACTTAAAACTTAATTTTAAATAATCTTGTATTTGGTGTTTTGAAATGTCTTGGTATTTTGTTATAAATACGCACACACATTGCTAGGCAGTTATTATTGTACTTAGCTAGTCTAGGTAAATCATTCAACACTAGTTTATTTAGTTTTAGAGTATAAGTAGAACTGTAAGTGTCAAATCTGCATGGTGTCAGCAAAGCTGCGCGCACGCAGCCGGTGGTTACTCACCGAGACAGCCTTGGTGCACATGTCTTTCTTTTGTTGTAGCTTTGTTAATGTATGTATGTTTATCCTTGTTATTGATCACGGGATCTGCTGAGATCTTTTAGCGTCTTTGCCGTATTTAAAGAGACATTTGAGAACGTTATCATTAGTAATCACACTTTAATATATTTATCATCACACTTATATTATAAAGACGAATGTTTGTGTGTGTGTGTCTGAGTGTGTATGTTTGTTACTTCTTCACGCTCAAACGGCTGGACCAATTTTGATAAAATTGTGTATGGAGGTAGCTGACACCCTGGATTAAGACATAGGCTACTTTTTGTCCCGATATTCCCACGGGATCGAGACCTACGCATGTGAAACCGTGGGGCGCAGCTAGTTATTACATATTAATCAATGATTCAGTATTTCGTCTTACAGATTAGTGGTTTTCTAAGAAGATATATAAATAAGTAGTTGGTGCCCCTTGTTAATATTAAATTATTATGGAATTAGCTGCTCCCCGCGGTTTCACCCGCGTAAGTCTCGATTCCGTAGGAATATCGGGATAAAAAGTAGCCTATATGTTAATCCAGGATGTCAGCTACCTCCATACAAAATTTTATCAAAATCGTTCCAGCCGTTTGAGCGTGAAGAAGTAACAAACATCCATCCATCCATCCATCCATACTTACAAACTTTCGCGTTTATAATATTAGTAGGAGTAGAATTTTTTTCTTAGGTATAAGAATAGAATAGAATATTCTATATTATGTACACCATATGAATTGCAGACATAAAAGTAGAAATTCAAGATTCTTAGGACAAAGTGAAAATTGCACACTCTCCACACATGTTGTTGTTACTCAAATTAACACACAGGAAGACTGTCTACTGCCCATCTTTTAAAGGCCTTTTGTATGCCATAGCTCTCATTTATAAAGCCCACAAGTGACGCAAAGGTGGCATACTTTCTATCAATTCCAGTAAATATCTTATTGAAAAAAATGACTTACCAAGATAAGGCGCCACTACTAAAGTGCAATTATTTCCTCAACCCCCCTTCTATCTCGCCACGGAGCTACGAATGCACCAAACAAAAATAAAGTAAGTAACTATGCAATTCAAGGTGCGCACACGCACCACACACCGGGCGGCCCTGAAGTTCGTGTTTGATTACGGAAACCTCTACGTTAAGTCTTTCCTTAGATCCAATTTTTTTTTTATGTTGTAGTTGTGGAACTTTTAAATATTTTGAAAGTTTAATAGTGCATGGTGGATTAAGTTTCGGGTTTTCTTTTATTTTTCGGGCTCGTTTATTGTTTTTTAATATAACATTGATGATGTTGAAGATGACCTTTAATTCTTATAAATGACAATTTTTCTCCAAACTTGTTTTTCACATAAGAAATTAAATAGCTCTTATGAAAATATAACAAAAACGAGTTTAGAAATCCATTCAAAACAACATCTGGTGCCAAAGCAACACTTATTTCTTCAAAAAGCTAAAAAAAACCTCTTTTTGGGGGAGAAAAACTTCTTCAATCAACTGTCAACTCAGCCTATCGCAGTCCACTGCTGGACATAGGCCTCTCCCAGGCTGCGCCACAAAACCCTGTCCTCCGCCTTCCACATCCAGTCTAACCCAGCCACCTTCTTAAGGTCGTCGGTCCATCTAGCTGGGGGGCGTCCCACACTACGCTTGCCGATACGCGGTCTCCACTCCAGGACTCGTCTGCTCCATCGGCCATCGGTCCTTCGACAAACATGGCCAGCCCACTGCCACTTCAAAAACTTCGTACTCACCACCAATTGAACCAACGCTACAATGTTATTTCGGCGCGTGCGCAAACTCGGAACTAACGTTGCCATCTTGTTTTCACAATACAATTTCTGTGACACAATATCACAAATATTTACCAATAAAAACATATCTTCGTAGCACTTTACCTTTAGAAAACCCTTTCGGGAAAAAAGTCAGTTACTTTATTATTATTAAATTAAACATAATTCTTCTAATATTATAATGAAGGGAAACTTATACAATTATTTGTACATTCATATTCAAGTTGTTTATCGAATAACCTTCACATGAGTATTAATTAATTTTCATGACAATGTTATGTAGAATAAATTAGCAATAAAAACTGACCAATTATAATTGACTACGTTATCAAATAGTCAAGTAATATGCCATTGTGTGGTAATGAATTGTATTTCATGGTGATCCTAACTTTGTACGGGAGTTTTTCTGCATTTTGTGAAGCTACAAAATACTAATATCATCAACATTCTATTAAATTTATTTGGGGTTGGCGCAACGAGTCTTTATCTTCATTTTATTCTTATTAAAAAAAATCCAGTCAAGAGAGAGTCGGACTCGCGCACCGAGGGTTCCGTACGGATATATGATGTTGACGATTTCTGAAAAACTGTGCTATTTAGAGACATCGTTTTATTTTTCCTGCAATCTTTACATAAACTTCTATCACATAGAATAATTTCAGATTTGTATCTATGCAAACTTCAACTTTTTTTTTTTTTAATTTTCATCAAAAGTCGGAAACTATGCTGCCTAAAAAAAAATTTTTGAGAATTTGTAAACAGCGGTTTTTCATATGATACCCCCCACATGCCTTAGTAGCCCCACTTCAAATTTTGAAGACCCCTTTTCAGTCCCTTTTGCAAAAATGGTATATTTTTTTAAATTTCTTTCTTGCTTGCAACATAGTTGGGCAAACGTCATCTAAAACTATTCTAAATTTCAAGTTGATAGCATTAGTAGTTCTTGAGATATCCAGGTGTGACAGACAGACAAACAGACTAAGTCTTACCTTAAGGATTTCTTTTTACCATTTTGGTACGGAACCCTAAAAATGAGCCTGTAATCATCCCACTACTAAGCAAAACTCCTTACATTTATACGATTATCTCGAAGTAGCACTGAAGTGCATTGAAAACTTTTAGAGGCCATTTTATTGTTTTTTTTTGTTAAGTTTATTTATGTATGATATTTGTTTTATTGTACCTTTGTAGTAGTAACATATAGTTTAGTTAGTGACGTTTCTTAGTGAAGTTTAAATTTATCGGGAATTGCTGTCAAAACTGGTACAGTTATTACGAGGCCAACTATACATGTATATAGCTCATTGTGTGATTGGGATTTCAGACCGTTAAGTCCAAGAACTTACCAAAAAATATTTTCTTTGTTAGTCATTGGTGTATTATAATAAACTATTTTAATTAATTTACTTATCTTTTAGAAAAGGTCATCCTTTTGTCACACGCAAAGTATTTCTTTGTGTGTAGATAAGGATCTAGTAAAATTCTTCCTGCTTTTATCTGACTTTTATCAAAGGTTAAAAGTAACACCAGCCCATTACTGTCCCCTGCTGGGCAAAGACCTGTTCTCATACACAGACGGTACGAGCATCGATTTCAAACTTATAGGTACTATAAGTCCAGGCTTCCTCACGATGTGGATCGCCCGGAGGACACGGTGGAGCATACGGTGGAGGTCTGCCCGGTTTGGGCGGATCACCGCCGTGTCCTCACGGAGGCGATCGGCGGCGGCGATCTCTCGCGTCCGGCCCTGGTTCAGGCCATGGTTCGGAGCGAGAGTGCATGGGAGCCGTCACCTCCTTCTGCGAAGCAGTAATGCTCGCGAAGGAGGAGGCGGAACGCGTGAGGGTGAGGCAGGATTTGCGCCCTCACGCCCTTAGTCGCCGCAGGAGACGCCCCGGGCGTCGGGAGTCGCATGGTGATTTCCGGCCACCGTAGGCGTGGGCTGCGGACGGTGAGCGATGGGTAGCTCACCGTCCGACAAGGACTAGGCCCGGGTCGACGGCGCGTTGTGTTTCACGCGCGCCTCAAAGAGATGTCAGCACCAACTGACGGGGTCAGTTTGGGCCAATGCCTGCCAGGGTTGCGAGTTTGTCCGAAAGGGATATCGTGGCCCTGGCACAGGCAACGGAAAGAACATGGGTGGGTTTTAGTCAGTGAAAGTCTGACACGCCCTCCGCTCAGCCCAGAGCGGGAGAAGTTATTTGATAACTTCCTAACCAAAAAAAAAAAAGGCTTCCTCACGATGTGCTGATTTCATCAAAGGTTATTTTCATTAAACCTTTTAAGCAACTGTTCTAACAGTGCTAAGCATGTAACAAAGAATTTGTACCAGTAAAAGTCTAACCACATTTGACTCAGGAATTTTCGGGTGAAACGTGTGCCAACTGCCAAATAGTCGGACTTTTCCCTGTTTGGAATTATTAGATTAGAACGTCGTAAGTTGCAGTAAGACATTTGTAACCGACTTCAAAAAAATAGGTTCTCAGTTCGTCGGAAACTTTTTTATTTTTTTTTATGTATGTTTCTCGATTACCTACTCGAAGACGGCTTTTCTTTTCTTTTTTTTTTCTGGGTGGGAAATTATCAAATAACTTCTCCCGCTCTGGGCGGAGCGGGAGGGCGAGGGAGGGGGAGTGGGTGGGTTTTACTGACTAAAACCCACCCATGTTCCTTCATTTGCCTGTGTGCCAGGGCCATGATATCCCTTTCGGACAAACTCGTAACCCTGACAGCACTCGAAGACGGCTGGACTGATTTGAAAACTTAATATTTTTGTTTGTAAAGTTAGGTGGTCCCCTAAAAATTGTATTCACTTTACTTAGGTAGTTTTAAAGTTAGCTTCGATAATACGTATTTAATCCACTTTGTGTATGTTGATGATGTTGTAATACTTCCTGTCACTGTGTTTACTTATCAAGTAGTGGTATACGAATTGGTGTGGGCTGTGAGGTAGGTACCATAACTAAAAAAAAAACGTTTTTTATTTTTTTACTGTATATGTCAATTTGTTTAGGAAGTTTGTTGCGCCACTTCTTTTTCCCAGCTAAAGCATTAGAAAGTGGTGAAGGGTGGGCGTTTTGGGAGACTCGTTTGAAAAGAGCTGTTTCTGAGCCTAGTTTGAATAAAAAACTTTTGATTTCGTGGCCGCATTGTTCTTCTAAATTAAGCAATGGATTTTATGTGGTTTTCACCATCGTTTAGAGAATTTATTCCGGAATGATAATACGTGTAAGTACTTATACTAAATTCAAGTTAAACTTACATACAGACGCCAGCAGGGCAAGCTACCCGAAACTGTAAAATTTTCCCAATCAACCTTGGACCTTAAGCTGTAGCAATAAAGTTGAAAATCTATTAAAGAAATTTGACAGATTGTAGTAGATTGATGTGCGTCTGTACATTTGGAAATCTCGATATTTTGTCAAGTCGTAAATAATCCTTAGAACTATTGTTACTTTTAACTTGTTTTAATGTTTAATATAACTCAAAAAGTAACAAGTTACGACTGCCTGACCGTTAAACCTAACTATAAAAATAATAAACCAATACATTAAATTAAAAGAGTCGTGTAAACTCTAAAACAAATTAATTGACTTCGGCAATGTTCGGTGCCGCCATGATCGCCGAGCGGCTCTTCGGGAATCTTCGGGCGCACGAGTTAAGCCGAAGTCTGACAGACATGATGCGAATTTAGCACAATAGTATTGAATAGTTTTCTTGTAATTTGCAACCAGACATCAGATAATGTAAGGTCACGGGTTAGACCTTTTCTAGGAATTGATGCAAGTCAGTGATTACTTACTTAAGTTTTGTCATGGTTTTAAACTCTTTGATATAATTTGGTTTTTAAGAAGAGGATGTTATCGTGGCTTGTCCTTTATCGGAACAAGCTAGGATACTGTAGAAACTGGCACGTTTTAAAGTATTAATGTTAGTTTTAGTGTTTTTAGGTTAAGTTGATTGTGCTGATGTTACAGGGTGATGTTATCGCTCAGCGATAAAGCCCTTAAAGACAAAAAAGGGGCTGATTTCGTTCGTTTGGCTCTCTACAGTTATACTCTGATTCAATGTCTCAGGTTCGAAGTCTAGGATGAACAAAAATACTTAAAAAATACAAAAGTATATGTATAATTGTGTGTTATTAACTTAGCCCTTTTCAAAAAAAAAAAATCTTCGTAGTGTAATAGATGAAAAAAACCAACAGTTTTTATTTCTATAAAATATTTAAGAACTTAATTTTGTCAATGTAAACTCATCTCTTGACAACTTACCTCTTCATTTATATTATGCCATCTCTTTCACACATCACCAAACCAAAGACGACACAGTGCTCGAATGTGTATCAATATACTCAATATCTCGTAACATTAAACTATACTGTGTCGTAGATAGAAAACGTAACTACTCGTAGCACTCGTTAAGTAAATCCAATATACCTTGAGCTTGTAACATAGCTTTTTAATTCATAGAAGAGGTCTTAATAAATTGGTTATTTATAAATGCAGTATTAGATTATCCTGACACTACTGCTTTATTATGTCTTGTAGCTACTGAAGCTTACAATAAATTAGTTTTACACTGTGTTAATATAGTTGGAAAATCGTTAACACAAACTCAACAATCCAATTTACCTTGACCTCTTCCGCCGCACATTCTCTAAAACATAGAAACTCAGAATAAACTGGAAACTCAAACTGTCATTGACATTACACTGTACCTGCAAAAGTAACACAACCAATACATCTTGAGACATGTTACCTTGTAATTTGTTCCCCAATGAAGGTCAAGATAACTCGGTACCATTCAAGTCTGTGTGTCATAGATGGAAAACAGTACTTACGTTTTTTTGCCAGTGTATTCTGACACATGTTGTCTTGCCTTTTATAAGGTAGCTAAGGTCGTTTTAAATTGGTGGTATTCAACAAGTAGACTCTCGGGTCTCCTTTTATGGCTGGCTTTTGTTTCCTACATTATTTGTTGGTTTATTTTCTCTTTACTTAAAGCCAAGGTGTAGCATGGATTGCGCGGATAATAATAGTTTGTGCGATTATTTTGTCGTATTCTCCGCGTAGATAAATGCGCTTATGTTCTTTGAAATTTAGTAATTATTATGGAAAAGAATGAACGTTTATTAAATCATCTAAAAATTTTGTAGCTTCAGTGAATAATCTATTTCAGGCCACATAAACAACGAATGAAGTAGGTACTACTATTCGATATTCCCATTATATTCATATTAATCAACTGTCTTTTAAGCAGCTTATGAACTTTTAAAGCCAATACTCGTATAACCAACAACAGATATTTTACACCTAGACCTTCATTTAACAAATTCGTCATGCGACTAATCGCGGGTGAATAGCCAGCTTTAAGCCTTTAAGATTTTATATGAAGGGCATTGAATTATGTTAGGATGTTGGTCCTTTATGCTTTATGTTTATATTTTATAACTTATTTCAGTTTAAGATGTAGCTGTCTTTAAAAATCTATATAAAAGTAAATATATGCTTCATTCAGTAACTTGCTCATTGATTGAGAATATGCCCTTTTCCTGGATGAAAAAGAGCATCTTATCGAGCTGTTTTTCTTCTTTCTTTCTTTTGTTAAAAACGTTGCCCTACACTAGGAATTTCTTCTGTATTGCGGGTGCGTTTACAAACTTAAATTCACATACACAAACAGCCAGACCCGGAACAACTATTTATAGGTCATACAAGTACCCATTTGTTCCGTGCGGGAATCGAACCCGCGACACGCAGTGCAGCAGTCAATTGCTTAAGAGGCCGGCTGAGAGGATGGATGCGTAGTTCATACAAACGTAATACCAAAATAATTTGTAAATCAAACATATTCATATGGTAGTGTGTCTTTATTCGGATTGGAATACAGAATATCTAGGTTCCCAAATATATATTTTGAATGGACACTGTTTTATACAAGAGAAAAATAAGTTATATCTTCTTTATATCATTTTCCTTTCAAAATATATATTTGAGAGCATATTATACATATTCTGTAATCCAATCGAAATAAATACACACTACCCTGAGAATATGTTTGATTTAAAAATTATTTTGGTATTACGTTTGTATGAATTACGCAAGCTACGCCGGCCCCTTAACCACTGCGCCAATCGTGCCGTCTACCACTCGTGCTGTCTATCAACGTCCTTATTCCTGCTAGTAGAAACAGCGATCATCAATCTGATTATCATTTGAGCGGTGATTGTGACAATTTCCTTGTCTTATCTCGTACCCTGGGTGTTGTCAACTCATCATCTGGCTAGTCTTTTTCCAACCAAGTTGTCGTCGCCTTCTAATCCAACCAGATGCAGCAGAATACCAGTATTTTACATAGAATGCCTATCTGACCACTGGGTCAACTGCCACGTCGTAAAACTGACGTCTAGATGGGCAGCATCCTCCTGTCCTCTTAATCACCAGTCCGTTTCCCTAATGTTCCCACTGCTGAAGACACAGGCCTCCTCTCTGTGATAGTAAGTGGGCCGTAATCCACCACGCGAGACCAGTGCGGGTTGGTGCTCGTTTTGCCAAGTGTGGTAAATGGGTCAATTTTACAAATGCTTTAAAGCAAGCGGTGAGTGTGCCCAAGAACTCCACGACTTTATTCCACCGGCCCCCTCCTATTATCGGACATCTAGACCCTTCCTGGTTGCTATTCCACCAATTCGCACTATGCGTTTCCAAATGACTTTTATAATGCGCACAACAAACGAGTGGAACTCTCTGCCTGCGTCTGTGTTTCCGAACGCATACAACCCTAATCTCTTCAAAGTTAGAGTGAACAGGCTTCTTCTGGGTAAGCTCACTCCAACGTCGACTTTGTCTCTGTCACCTCTGCCCTAGACTAAGGTCAAGAGCAAACCCATCAAAATAAAATAAAAAACAAAAATATTTTTATTTCACATCAGCCTACATGGGCACTTATGAAACGTCAGAAGCTAGACACCCCCCCTAAATAAATAAAAAAAAAGCTACTAGAAATCTTGTAACTTTTACTAAGTCCTTAGATAAATACCTAATTTATAAAAGCTTGTCTTTTATGAATAAGACGGATACTTAGAAAAGATTACCAAAACTGCAGATTAAAAGTAAATATTTAGACATAAACCAGCGAATATAAATTGTTGTTTTCATAACATTTTGTTTTGTCCGTATATTTTGCTACCAACAACAAGTTGTAAATGTATAAATAGATTGTAATTTATACCATAACTTGTCTGTTTATGCGCTGCGAAACCGCTCTACTGATTTGGGTGTAATTTACCCTTTTTAGGATACTTTTTGGATACAAAGTCATCCTTTTTTAATATTAACGTTGTTAATAACGAAATGGCATGGTCAGGACTTGAAGTAGGATTTGCATAACTACCTACTGAGTTAGGTACATCTTTTCTCAGACAACAGACGCATCTTTTTCTGAGAAAGTAAGACTATTTGTTTATACTGTAATTCATGAATGTGTAACATATATACTGATCCCAAATAAGTGTATTCATAGCAATGATATGCACACAGTAGATCATGTCCATTCCCACAACATTTTACCTACAATTACAAACAAAACACATTTTTGACTTTGCAGACTTTGATTGTTCCTGCCATAGGCTCAACATACCTAATAGACTAACCACACATTCACATCCACACATACATCAAACACACACAATGATACTTACGTCTGAATAGTTTTTAGGCAAGCAAAACAGGCGAATGTCATTTGAAAATCAAGAGTTAAACGACACGAGGATGACGAGCGAGCTACTACGGATTTACACTAGGTAGCTATCGCGTGTGGCCTTCTGATATGTGCAAGCGCAGGATCTGAGGCATCAGCAGGATTTCAAGGCTTTGTCTTGGAGAATATAGGATTTGTTTATTATGGGTCATAAATAGTTCGATTATTGAGTTAAGTGGCTTCATTGTTTGTTTCTTTTGTAGTTTTGTAGGCTGCATTAAAAAAATATTTAATTAAATATATTAAGCTTCAAGCTGAGGTGTCAGCAGGATTTCAAAGTTGTTAGGTATTTTTAGAATATAGGGTTTGTTTAATATAGGTGACAAATACATAGTTGGTTTAATGAGCTAGATGATGATATTCGTTGTAATAATAATAATTAATAATTTATCTTTATCTCAGACATACGTCCATATATTTTTACAAAGATAGCGTCAGTAGGTTTATTAGTAGTAAACACAAAAATAAAAACGTGTTAGTAATTTGTTAGTAAACAAAACAAGTAACGTTTTAGTGTTTTTTAACATAGAATTTTAATCAAATGCAATATTATATATTTAGTATTATGACAATAAATAAGTAACTAATTATATCGAGCTAGAAGTCCATATTTTGATAATTTTTATTGAGCTAAATGGTCTGAGTACTGTTACTATTGTTTTTTGGTAACTTTATAAGGTTTATTACATTTGTTTTAATAAGGCCATAAATAAACGGTATTTGAGCTATGTTCAATGATATTTTGCTAGTATTTTTATAGATATTGTAACGTGTTTGGAAAGGAAGATGTCTGTATGGTCTTGATAACCTGTTCCCAGACTGGACGGCATCCGGAAGACACAGAACCGGGTGCCAGCACGCTACTTGGGATAGGTCTGCGTGTAATATAATGGTAATTTTGCTTTTTATGTCGACTTTGCCGCAGTACCAAAGATTCCTTAAAAAGAGTTTTTTTTGCTCTTTTCATGGGGACGTTTTAAGGGTATTTTTCTCTATATAAAATCTAGATTGCTGATTGATTTGTACAACAATTAGGTAAATAAATTGGAAAGGAAATTCGAACTTGTTACTTTGGTTTTTTTCATGTGGAATATTATGAATGTAAAATGTAACTAATTTAGTTGGTAGGTAAATCTGACTTTATCGTTAGTTGGAAGTTTAACGGCCTATATGTAGCTGTAAGAGCCGCGCTGGTTCAGTAGTATGTTTCTGTTTAATTCATTCATAAATGCGCTTCTTATTGTGTAAAGTGGGTATAAGGATACCCTTCCAATTCATTTTATGAGAATTAAAAAATACTCAATCGAGATTCAAATTTGATTAAAATAAAAACTGTGCTTAGCTGAAATTGCAAGTATTTAGTCATACATAATTCTTATATTAATATCCAAAGCTCGCAGGCTTTTCAAAAGCTCTCCAATAAAATGTGTTCCTAAATAAATATGTTTTATAAACCTTTTTAATTAAGTTTATTTAAAATAACATTTTTATGCAACACAACGACGGAAAATCTATTTAATTCTATCTATTCAACATGCAATCTAATTTTTGAATGTTCGAACAAAAAAAAATCAGTATTATCAAGCCGCTTCAAATAGGCCTAACTTGCATTCAATGGCAGGAAATGCATACGATAAAAGTATCTTTATAACACTAAAATAACACCAGAAAATACTATACGGTCTCAATTAAACCTAGTTCTCCAAAAAAAGGAAGAAATAGTAGTTCTACATTCAAAATTTGAACATAAAGCAACATGGCGAGCCCGCGCCCGCGCACTTCGTAGGCTTCAAAAAAAGAACACAGAATCAAAATGGCCGACTTTCTCGGCAGTGCCTAGTACTGCTGACGTCACTCACGACGTGTCCTTGTCACTTTGTCTAGGGATCATTCCCGATTTATTAGAAAATATACGTTTGACAAAGTTATCTAGTGTTTTTATAAGATTAAACGTTGCAGTTTTGTGATCCGTGGCGCCGAATACGATGCTGATTATTCCTTTGTCTTTTATTTAAATAATGGTTGTTAAAAATAAAAACATACTTGCAAAAGTTTTGCAAGAATGGATCTACATACAATACGTAAGGAAAAATCAAAATGTGAGGTAAAATATAACAAAAACTCTTAAAATTAAAACAGGGAAAAATAAAAGTACTTACCAGAAAATAAAAACGGGAAACAAATTAATTCTAATTGCAGTAAAATAAAACACAACACGACACTTTAGGCACTAGAGTCTTTTCCGAAACGGTGAAAAATCTTGGTTTTATTTTTAAAATATTAAGTCATAATCGGTGACGTCTGTAAAATAAAATCCGTATGAACACTGCGCCCGAATGCCGCGGTATTTTAGTTCAAAACGCTCGTTGAATTAACTAAAATAAAATCTATTCATCTACTAAAAACGAACTATCAAATTCAAATATGATCCCAAGTGGAGCGAAGTAACGCGTTTCGGGTTCTTTATTCAAAAAATCGCGACGTACTGGCGCGGTATAAAGTTGCAGGAAGAACGGATTTTCCTAGTGATGTAGACACAAAAATTCTTTTCAAAAAATCGCCAACGAGCGTTTTGAGCCAAAAAATCTAACCTAACCTAACCCAGGCGGGCGGGCGACTGGCGGGCGCGTAGGGGCCGCATTGCCAAATATTTTTTTTTGCATCTCGGCCGAATTATGCACTTGTATGCGACTTACGTCGTCCCTTCATTGTAGTGGTGCGACATGTACCGATTGGGCATTTTTATGTGCTGTCAGTGTGTGGGGCACACACACGAACGCGACCGACGAAATTTTTGTCTGTGCGCGTTGTGAGCCCTTCGACGTGGAGTTTATTTAAAAAATTCGGCATGTTATGTAAACACGGGAATTTTTTTTAGACACTAAAATACTTAGGTGTTGCCCGAAGGGGTCAATGGCCGCGTTTTTCGGGAACTCTGACTAATTTTGCTAAAAGGATCTCTTTCGTACACACTCCGGTAGCTGAGGCTGTCGCACCCGAACACCCAAGTTCGGTTAACGAACGCCGCTCGTGTTTCATCGTTTAGGCGCGAACGATTTTTGAACTTGGAACGTTTGTATTCGAAAAAATTTATTATTTGAATCGATGAATATTTTAATCTTGTGATTAGTTGCAGAAGCTCCGAGCGTTCAAACCGAATTCTGAATTTGAAACTACCAATTGCAAAATCGCGAAACCGAATCTCATGTTCCCAAGTTACTTTCTTTTTTTTTTCTTCATCACTTAATCAACACTTACTACACTAAAATATTAATCAATCTAGGTATTGATTCCCGTCTATACCTAGTCAAACACTAAATAAGACTAAATTTAAGACGATTAGCGCGGACTAGACAAGGCGGTCGTCTAAAAATAACCAATAAACTAACTATACCTAACAATTTATGAGTTTGATATTTTTTTATATAAACTGATTCATTAATGCTTTAAGGGATTTTTTTTAGATTGCATTCTTTATAATTATGCGATATATTTACGACATAACTATGCAGTTTTTGTGAGGTGGACAGACTCCAAGACAGAATCAGAGTCACCGGTAATTTTTTTTACATGACTCAAACTCAAAACATTTATTTCAATTAAACCTATTACAGGCACTTTTAAATTGTCAAAGAGTTGGTCAGATAGTCAGAAAGTTGAAGTTATTTGCCCATTCCAAAACGTAGATCTCTATGGAGAAGAATAGGCAAGAAACTCCAAGGACACTCTTTTAAAGCAAGATATTACAAAATCCTGGGTACATTATTCTTGTTGCTTCTCTATGTGAGAACAATGTAAAAAAAAAAAAAATATTATTTAAAAAACAATTCAGAATATAAGATTAAAAGATTAAAAATAAGCCCTGGCAGTTAAGAGAAGACCAGTCTCAACTGACGGCGCCCGTTCACGAACATGACGCGTGGATCAGCACCATCCAACTCAACCATTTAGTAGGGAACCGAATGATCCAACACACGCGCCACCATCAGCGGGACATTAAAGTGAGCATGAGATACTCTCAACTGCCACGCTTTTTTAAGTCATCATACATCTTATCATAATAAACGGCTCCATGGTACTCACATTAACAAAAATGAAAAAAAAAAAATTGCTTCTAAATTATACAAAACTATAGCTAGCAAAAGGAAAATCATTATTACCTATAAAAGTATTCAACAACTAAAACTAGATTACATTTTCTTCTTCTTGATTCAAAATGTAATCGACTTTTGCTAGAATCGTCTTCTGTAAACAAATAACACAAAAAAGCCGTAAACAACGTCTGTTCATATCCCTTTATCTTGCATGATAACGAATTTCACTAAAAAGTTATCGCCTAATGCCTACAGCAGCATAACGGTTTAGTAGAACTTTATGCTAGTACAATCAAACCCGTGCCATCGTCTGTCTTCAACAAAAAGCACTTTATAACACCACAACTAAATTAATTGTAAAGCTAGGCAAGACGAGCAATAATTCACAATCTTTCCTAACCTTACAGTGAATCTCCAGTTATCGACATACACGCATTCTAGCATGCCATGTTCTTATAGTTATCCAAGATGACTTCACGAACACGCCCCCTTTTTTTATAACCCAAAACTATCATACCACTCTTCCATCCCATCCTTCTTTCATCCCCACTCACCAAAAACTCAAAACTTACCAAAATACCCTAATAAACGAACATGAACTAACTCCTATATTTAAGGTACCCTAAGCCATAGTGTATAAAGGGCACCCACGCAAAAAAGGACAATAAAGGTCGCCAAGCGACACAGGTGTTTCAAAAATATTAAAAATCCCTTTGAAACTACTCAGTGGGCTCGAGAGCGGTCAGAACTATATATAGAGCGTGCTCGTGAAATTATAATCAGTGATTTAGCTTATGGATAAAGGGTTTTATCGATTTGGTGAGTGACTTTATTTTTTTCATAATTTTTGAGGGCTCTGATAAAGTCTATAGATGTTTTAGAGACAGTTTTTGATTGTAAGCTTTGAAAAGCGCGATAAAACTGATCGAAACCCTTGAGAAGCAAAGCTGCTGCCACAAAACCTAAAGACCTACAGGGTTTCTAGATTTCGTTAATAGAAATAAATAAGTAGACATTATACCTTTTTACTAAATCATTATAATTACTACCATTTTCACGTTCTTTTACTGTGTTACCATAAAAAAAAAACCGGTCAAGAGCAAGTCGGACTCGCGCACCGAGGGTTTCATACGTATATATGATGTTGAAAAACTGTGCTATTTGGAGACATCGTTTTATTTTTCCTGTATTCTTTACATAAACTTCTATCACATAGAATAACTTTAGATTTTTATATAAGCAAACTCATCGTATAAAAACAAAAAATATCGTTCCCCCCCTTATCTCCGAGATACGGGGGGGAAAGATATTTTTTTATACATTTTTCATCATAAGTCGGAAACGATGGTGCCAAACAAAAAAAAATATTGAGAATGTGTAAACAGCGCTATTTCATATGCCCTAGTAGCCCCACTTCAAATTTTTAAGACCCCTTTGAGTCCCATTTGCAAAAAAAAAAAAATTTTTTTTTTCTTATTTGTAACATAGTTGGGCAAACGTCATCTAAAACTATTCCAAATTTCAAGTTGATAGCATAAGTAGTTCATGAGATATCCAGGTGTGTCAGACAGACATACAGACTTAGTCTCCACCATAAGGGTTCCTTTTTACCATTTTGGTACGGAACCCTAAAAATATAATTGACATTGATTGATTTAATTTGATAGTTCAATAGGCGCAGAGGATACACGTCCCATTTAAATAAGGGTCATAGATTCGATGCTCTCACAAAATAATTACTTTTAATACGTAGTCTTGGTATCAGTTATTTGAAAATCGAAATACCAAATATTAAAAGCAGTACGTGCGCAATAAATAATTATAAAAACCCGACTAGCATTACACTCCATAAAATAGTGTAAACATTAAAACTGTATAATAATATCATATAAAATAAAAAGTGCGTTTCCTGCAGTATTCAGTGATAAACGGCAAAACAGTGCGCCCGCGCATTAGATCGATAGGCCGGGTTGCCGGCCTGCCGCCCTTGTTAGACGAAGGACGAATCGACTAATACTGATAGGCCGCAGAGTAGGACACAGACGTGACAATGGTGGACTGCGTGACTTTATAAGAGTTCTGAAAACAACTTCATCATCATCATCATTTTAGCCGAAAGACGTCCACTGCTGGACATAGGCCTCCCCCAAGAAGGGCTTTGCCATAATCGCTAACTAAGTTTTACAGTATACTAAGCGACCCGGCCCTGGTTCATACGGCGATGACTAGATAAAATATCGAAATGATTTCTATAATTATAATTGTAAGTTTAATATTAATGTCTTAAACACGAAAACTTTTCTTTTTGCATCAAAATCCGATGCGTAGTTTAGTCACACAGATAGACACCAAAAGCATTTACATGCAAATATATAGATATAAGTAGAAAATAAAAATTTCTGACAGGTTATTAATTGTGCGACTTGCTGACAATCAAACCTCCACTTCGAAGTTGAGCCAAACAGCAATGAATAACGTCATAACTTAATGTTTAAGCCTCCCCAAAAAGGGGGGATTTGCCATAATCGCCACGCTTGGCAGGCGGGTTGGCGATCGCAGTATGGTTTTAAAAATGCATAGAGAACGCCGCTGCTCAATCTCTAGTAAGTCCCTTAGTCGCCTTTTACGACACCAATGGGAAGAAATGGGATGGTGCTATTCTTTACGTCCGACACCAAACGGAACCAACGAAAACAACTTAATCGACGAGAAATTAAGACGCAGGTATATGTCAGTGACCTTGAGTGGTTAGCTTGCGTGTTCTGTACTGAGCTCACGCAACGCGTCGTACATTCAGCCAGTAATAGGACCCGTCCATCAAGGAGCGCTGTCCCCAATTTGACGCATTATTAATTTATTATACACAAAACAAAAATTATTTTAATAAAACGCGCGTACTAAAAGATCAATAATTAAATTATCTTCAAATTGGTGAAGGTTTCAGAAAAATACGCTTTGTAGATTTTGCGCCATTCTCAGTTTTTTATCCGCGTTAGACATAATATTACAAATTAATTTCACAATGTAATATAAACGTAATCTAAAATATTCACATATTAAGTTATTGAGAAAATGCTCTAATTTATCATGTATTTTTTTTCAAATCATTAAAAGTCGGTTATCCTCGCCTTAAATTGCACGTCGCACTCTAAGGTCATAGTTGTCGACCAGATTTCGAATTTTGCATCAAAATTATGCTTTACTTTACTTTACTAATACTTTTGTACAACATTATGATTTTTTCGTCAGCTGCGTGTCCTGAAACACAAGCCTTGTGCCATGCCAGAGTCAAACCCAAAACAACGTCACAATGCAGAAGGTCTGTGTCAATTGAGTCATGTAATTCACGTATCCCATTGTTTCTGGCACCACGCGGCATTTCATATTTCAACTTTGTTTCCGAATGATGAGTGCAGTGCAGTAAAAGTTCCAGCTTAGCATCAGACCATCAGCTCTTTCCAGTCCTTACCAAAAAACCGGCCAAGTACGTGTCGGACTACAATGAAGGGTTCCGTAGTTGAGATGAATTTATCCGAAGAACAAACTTAACATTGTAGTTGAAAAACATGTTCCCCGATACATTCCAACTGCAAATGTAAGTTTGTTGTACAGACAATATTAAATAATTTACCATGTTATTTTAAAACCATAAACTACTAATAATTTTTCCTGTAATCTATAAGTATAGAACTATTATTGTTTTGATGCATGTAATTTAATTTAAATTTATAATGGATTGTAATTTTGTCTTATTTTTGTAATTTAACTATGGGTTTAATACCTGAATTAAACGTTTTTTATTTTTTATTACTCTGTATTTTTTTTTTAATTTTAGGCCCAGCAGTTTCGGAGATAAGGGAGAAAATGGTAAATTGTCATCTATTTTCTTTAATAACTTTGAAACGAAATTTGTTATACTTAAAGTAAAAATATATTTGAAATCCTAGTATTATATTATATCTAGTGCTATTATATCTAGTGCTTTCATTTGATTGGTTACACGGTACAGTTTGCAATTTTTTTTTTTTTATTTTTTTCCCCTAAAGTGAACCCTTTAATTAAAATTTATTTATTCACGTTACCCGTTCGATATTGGGTCACAGAAATTCATATGTGTACCAAATTTCAACTTAATCGGTCCAGTAGATTCGGAGCAAATTGACTGTGATAAATAGACACACGAGGGATCCTATAAGGGTTCCGTTTTATCCTTTTGAGATACGGAACCCTAAAAATTACACCCGCGTTCTTAGCCATTTTCTTGAATATGGCAGAAGACTGCAATAATGCAGCATGATGATAATTTATGGGGAACACGGCAGCTATGGGGGAAGTTGGATAACACGTTGAAGAACGTGACGTGACACGTGTCTAGAAAAATGCATTAAATTATTACGATCCTGTGGGCAAAAGATAGCCAGTTTTCTTCATGTAAACTGTACACTAGTTGAGGCGCTTTTAAAGCACTCCGACGTTCCCTACAGTATGTTTTCTTGACCTGGGTTTCCCAAATTGATCTCCTTCTTTAAATTTTAGACCTCTAAAGTACCTTCAGCTTTGTCGCAAAAAAGCCAAGAAACCAATAATGTCCGTACTGAAGGCAATCCGTGCCTTCCCAAGCGTCTCCACTACTGCCGCTCTGGCACTCGCAGAGCTCATGCCCCTCGATCTCAAGATCTAAGAAGTCCACCATGTCGAGACGATCCGCCTCACAGGCACTACCTTTTGCCAGCGGACATCCCTCCTGAACGCCCCACACCTGGACGTAAGCAATAAGACTACCTAAATCAGTCATACATATCAGGCATACATAGACTCGCCGAAGACGCAGCGACCCAATTGACACCCCAAACGCAGCATAACATTTTTACTGATGGCAGCTTATAGGACGATGGTGCCACCGGATCGGTCTTCGTTTGTTACGATCCGGGAGGAAAAGCCGTTACAAAAAATTTAAATTTCACTATACCAGTCATACACAGTCTCCCAGGCTGAACTGTTGGCCATCCTGGAAGCTTTCAAATGGGCATATACAAAGGCACAAATCAACACCACCATCTTGTCTGCCTCCCAGTCGGCTAGGCGCACAGTGGAGTTGCAGGCAACGAAGCTGCGCGATGCCGCTGCCGCGAGAATGGGCATTAGGCTTGATAAAGCGTGGCGACTACAGCGCTAAGTAGTCAATCATGACATAATATACATACAGGGTGGATTTTTGAGATTGGGCACTAAGGGCAGGTACCTAACCGTTGTCGCTAAAAGAAAACGTTAAAGTTATTTTTCACTCAGCGACTTCAAAAAAGGATGAAGTTACAGTTCGTCTGTTTAAAAATTATGTTTCATTTGGTAGAGGAAGCTTCACGCGGTGGTCCCATATAAATATCAGCTTAGCTTTAATAATACATATTTTTTTCTATGTTGATGATTTTCTATGGTGCTCTAGACCTACTTCATCCGTATTATGGAAAGCTGCTATCAGATCTCATCCGAATCGTTACCTGACGGAGAACCAACGACGCTTCAAAATTACCTCGTATGTATGAAAATTTTGCTGGGTTATTTAGTTTTGACGGTAACTTGTATATTTTTAACCGACTTCGAACACGAATTTTAGGCCTCTTCTGTCATAATTGGTTATAATAATAACGATGGTCGTGTGTTTACAATCTACTGTTACATTATTTTAGTGATAGCTGTTCATCAGAAGTAAGAACGCATCAGTCAGTATCATCAGTGTTGTGCCATTCATTCATCAGGGTAGTATATTATGCAGGAACGCAGGCGATCATTAATTTACTAAAAACGAAAAACTTCGCAACCAATGGGAAATTGCTACTGAAGGCTGCAGGTGTCGACCTCAGGACGAGCTGCTTCTCACACGGACAACTGTACGTCGCTTGCTCCCGCATCACCATTCCTGACTTTCTTCATATTTTGGCTGCTGAGACCAAAAGCACAAATGTAGTATACAAAGAAGTTTTATAAAAATGTGACTGTTATTTTAGTGCATAGCGGTGACGCTCGACTTCCACGAGAACGAAGTCCGGGGCAGAAGCTAGTACAAAAATATAATCATAAACCAGAAGAAGCAACAAATTAAGCGCAGCTAATAATAAAAAAGAAATACAATAATGTCGCTTCTGCAGAAATTTTCAAATATATCATTGTTCGTGTATGTGTAAACGCTCACACTCTCTTCAGCGCCCGCGCCGGTCGTAGGCGCCCTTTGTTTTGGAGCCCACGGCTTGAGGATTAATGTTTTTTGTGAACATAAAATGTTAATTTTTCAGAGACTTATTTTTCAAACAGGTCGTTGAAGATTCGAGTTGTATGTATTTTTTAAAATATAAGCTTTACGACTCATCATTTCAGCCGAAAGACGTTCACTGCTGGACATAGGCCTCCCCCAAAGGGAGCCATAATCGCCACGCTTGGTAGGTGGGTTGGCGATCGCAGTATGGCGTAGTTATATCGTGTCCCTGGTGTTAATGTTGGTGTCATAAATTGGGACTAACGGGTCCAGTTCATAAACCTCTTTAATTAGAATGTAGCTTATTTTTTTTTTAATTTTGGGGTTTCACTTTCAATGAGTATATGTGATTTAAATATTTTCCTTTTTTTTCTTTTTCTCAGTTTTAATGATGGTCTGGAATTTTGAGGGCTTTATGCGGCCTACCCAAATGTCCTTTCTTTGGTATTGTTCGTCGAGTCGTTGAGCTGCACGATTACTGACAAATGCTTGCACTGATGGTCCACTCAAATTTGTGTGGTTCTTTCCTCAAAAGACCATTTCTGACACGGATCTACATGGTCCTCACATGATGTGACCAAGATTATGTCTGGACTTTAAAAGAGACTTAGACCCCTGAGTTTGTTTCGCCATTTCTTCTCAGGGGTAGTCAGATAGGAAATGTCGGCTACCTCTAGATATTTTTTTTTATTCTTTATATGACGTGTAAAAGTGATTCTAATATCCTATTTTTACAGATTAAACGATTTCATTTCAGATACAAATATTTACAAAATCACTCTTGGCAAACACATTAGATGATCAGCTGCCAAAAAATCAAAAAGCCAAAATATCTTATTACAAAAATCATTATTTCTGCAACTAAACGTGCATCTCTTGGCTGTTAATTCAATGAACTCTACATTCGCGTGACTTTACACGTGACTCTATCATAGAGGTGTTTACTAAAACCACGCTTTTTGTTCAATAAACAAACGTTCATTAAATTTGTAAGCGGCAAGCGTACGCGCATGTAGAGCTTGATCAATGACAATGTAGAAATGAAGATGTTTTTTTTTATAGAAGATAACAAAATTAACTAATTCTGTTTAGTGTTTACTTATTCGATGTAAAGCTGTTATTATGTAAAACAAATTATTTGTAGAAAGATGCAGAGCAAGGTACTCCCTATTATTATGACGTAAATTGGTAGAGAATTTATAGGCATTCAGATTTTGCTCTATATTTGAAACTCTACCTAAAAAACAGGCAAAAATAAAACACAGCCATAACTAGGCCAATATTCCTAACGGCAATCTAATATCTAGAACGTAACCTTGACTCTCCCGGTCAACGACTCTACCATTCTAACAAAAATAGAGTCACGCAAATTGATGTATATTTCTGTTGGAGTTGGAGTCTAACAGAGATTCTTGCCCGTTCTTCTCCATACGAAACTACCTTTTAAGGCATCTAGAAATAATTCTAATTTTCTTGTAAATTTTGACGTTCAATAGTGCCTTTTAAAAATAAATGATTTGACATTGACTTTGACTATTATAGCGCGACCTACATCAACGTTTCTATTAGACTAGAATACTAGAGTGACCTTGAGCGGTCACTGACTCTACGTAGAGTTGTTACGTCTATGATAGAGCGTGACCTACTCCAATGTTTGTCGTTAGATTTTTTAGTAGGTATGACTCTACCGGTCATTGACTGGCTAGTGTGCGAATTAATGCTGGTTTGTTTAGTTTTATGCATCTATGTACTATTTTTTGACGAAGCTTCAGAGTGTTATTATTAGATACTAAATGTTGTCTAAAAATATTGATAACTTGTATTCGAACTCTACCATTCAGGGACCATTTTGGTTACCCATTGAAAGGGTTTTCGATAGGGTTTTTCTAAAATGGTAACCAAAATGGTCCCTGGGTAGAATAGAGATAGAATTGGTCCTGCTACGCGTGCTGGGCGGATATCGAAATAACATAATATTATGATTTTTTCATGTTACTAGGTTTCAAGTAGGTATAGAACCCATTGATCGGGTAATCAGGTAACCCTTTCACTGGGTTTCAAGTATAAAACCCATTCAATGGGTTATCATGTAACCCTTTCAATGGGTTTCTAGTATAAAACCCTTACAATGGGTTACATAATGATAAAGGTAACCCATTGAATGGGTTACCCCTTCGAAAGGCTTAACCCTTAACCGGGGTTGTACGGTCCCTGGTACCATATTAGTCAGAACTTACAATGTAACTTAAATATAATATCACGCCTGTATTCCGCGTAGGGTTAGGCAGAGGGATGTAGATATTTCGCCAGTTATGTTTAAGTTCCATGTAACAGGGGGCGCGCCTATTGTCATCAACCGGTCACAAATTCACACTCCGGGCTGTTATTGAGAAATTCCAGATGAAAAACCCCAATAACACTTTGCCAGACCAAGGAATCGAACGCAGGACTTCATGCTCAACAATAGCGCTTGCGACCACTAGATCAACGAGGTCGTCATTTTTAACCTACTAACAAAATCCTAGACCAACACTTTATAAAAGTCACTCTACCAAAATAAAATATAGAGCCACAATTTCACTATAATAATGTGATATTTATATCAAACATTTGACCTACACTAACGTCGTCTCTATTCGGCGATCGCAACCTTGACTCGCGGTCGGTGACTCTACCAAGAAGTGACGTCACTAAACTAGTCAAACGTAGAGTTATGGGTTCCTAGAATTTGTGTCGATGTGAATGTATAGTGTATGTTGTGGTAGGACTCTACATGAGGTTATAGTGACTCTATCTAGATGAAATTATTTCGATGATATTTAACATTAATTTCACTTGGATGACTGTGTGTGACAACTTGCTAGGTTTCATACAACAACAACAACAACAAACAACAATATAACAATAAAAATATTCATTTAACGTTTTTTTTATAAGGTGCTTTTTTTTTGCTAAAGGCTCGCCTCTGCCCCCTTCGACGAAAGTCAGTGGGTTTTTTATTTATTATTCATATCTATCTGCATAACAGTTTGTCGGCAGTTGTTCTCGTCTAACAATGGATTACAAATGTCGAATTTTTGAATTTCTAGTAATAATAATTAAAAAAAAAAAAATGTAGGCTACAATGGCCCATTGACATATACCTTACAAACTAACATATATAAAGTATAAAACAAAACTCGTGTTAATAAATATAGCTTAAAACTATGTTAGTGGCACTTCACTTCACTAGCTTCTCCTAATCACTAGCCTGCCAACTAGCTAGCTTGTCATAATTACTAGTCTATCATCACTGACAAGACTATTATCGCCAATAAACCTGATATAGTGGTGATGGATCGATTAGCGTGCCGTGCAATGATTATCGATGTTACCATTCCACATGACGAAAACCTCGTGAAAGCTGAGAAAGAGAACCAAATTAAACATCTCGACTAAGCACGCGAGGTTGTTGTGCCGATTGTTAAAATCAAAATCAAAAGTCATTTATTCAAACTAGGCTAAGAATCAGCACTTTTCGAACGTCAAAAATTACATGAGACAGTCCCCCAAAAACGCCCACCCTTCACCACTTCCTAGTGCTTTAGCTGGGAAGAAGAAGTGGCGCAACAAACTCGTCGTAACGGCCAATGGCCTGATGGCCGAAAGCCTCGATCAACATCTCTCGAGGCTCTCGTTAGGCGGTTGCATCACGGGCCTGGTTCAGAAGGCAGTACTCCTAAATACGGCTCGCATTGTGAGGAGGTTCCTGTCTCTGCAGCCCTAACCACCGGTAGCTTGAATCCTGCTCCCGACACCGGCGGTCCTCTACTTCATTACCTATATTTTTAAATAGTTTTTGTTTTTATTATTTTAAGAAATATTTGAAAATGTAATAAGGAAGAAAATTAATAAACAACATAATAATTTAATAATAAGGTCATTTCAATAATTGTTTACAATTACATTTTCTTGTTACAAATTAATTAGACATCTGGTTATGGATGGACAGTGACTTTGGGAGTGTCCTATATTTTGTGCAGTGGGATAGGATAATCCTCGAATCTTTTGTTCTTGTGTTTACAGGACCGGCTTCCCAAGCACGAGGATGTGGTCTTCAAACCAGGAAAATAACAGATTGTTTAATGTGACTTTAAATTACATTTACTGCTCGTTTTAGTTTCACTTGGACACCAGTAAAGGAAAACATCGTGAATTTTCCAAATAAATTCTAGAAATCTTGACTATATTCTGAAAATTGTGGTTCGTGTGCTCAAACAAGCATACATTTATTAGATACGCTTGCTTACTTCCATACGATTTCTTCCTTTGCTATAATTTTGTGTTGTCTTCTGTTTAACTTAGGAAAAACAAAATGATTTAAGGAAGTCAGAATTTGCAAGGTTCTGAACCAACTGGCTGATTCTAAAAAGCGATTCTTAAAAACCTATTTTAAAAGACACTCAATTTTTAGGGTTCCGTACCTCAAAAGGAAAAAAGGAACCCTTTTATGATCACTCGTGTGTCTGTCTGTCAGTCCGTCTGTCACAGCTGATTTTCACCGAATCTACTGGACCGATTAAGTTGAAATTTGGTACACATATGAACTTCTGTGACCCAAACACGGACGTGTTACGTAAATAAATTAATTTTGAATATGGAGGTCACTTTTGGGGGGCAAATTAGATAATTAAAAAAAAAGTTTTGCTGACTGTACCGTGTGACATATCAAATGAAAGGGCTTGTTTTAAGGATTTTATATGTATATTTTTTATGATTTTAAAATACATAGTTTTGAAATTATTTAAGAAATTCGATGAAAAATTACCATTCCCCCCCTTATTTCCGAAACTACTGAGCCTAAAATTTTCATAAAAATACATAAAATTGTTCTTTACTTATAGATTACCTACAGTAAAACCTAAAAGGACTCTGTGATCTTAAAATAACACGGTAAATCACTCAATATTGTGCGTACAAACTTACATTTGCAGTTGGAATGTATGGGGATCATGTTTTTCAACTACAATGTTAAGTTTGTTCTTGGGATAAATACATCCCAACTACGGAACGTTTTTCATTGTGTGTGTTCCGACACGCACTTGGCCGGTTTTTTCACATTGCACTAAGTTCCCAACAAAACTTGTCACATTATCCAAGTCACATTTGACCTTGACCCTGACTTTACCCCTGACCTTGGGCTGGTCATTCACGCCGCTCCTACGCCTATCCGGCCAACTATTGTCAGCTCTACGGAGGCAATTTATGTCAATGTGTTGTATGTTAGGAGAGACTAACTCACAATTGAACGGCCCTGACAGTCGTGATGCGTAGATTTATGTAGCGAAAGCAGAGATGTACTTAGTTTGTACAAATAAAATATAATTTTAGAAACGTTATGAAGTAGATCCATTCAAAGAAATTTATTTTATCGCAAAAAAGCGTGGGGTGTTTGATGTCAGTGCTTGTAAATATTTTATTCACAGATATTGGTAAAAGTAGAATCATTATTATTTTATATGATTTAATTAAATTATTATTTTATATTGTTTAATTAAATTATTATTTTAAATTATTCAATTAAATTATTGTTATATATTATGTAATTTAATTATTATTACCAATTTAACTATTAATTATTACTAACACTAGTTTGTTTGCTCGCAGTTGTATTAACAAACTCGTATGGATGTAATCATAATGATGAATCTGAAATAAATGATGATTTATTTATTTATTATTATCATGAAAATATCATAGAAAGCACCCCACTTTTTTACGATAAATAACTTTCTTGTTAATCACCTTTATTATTTCAAACAAGATTTAAAATTATTTTCTACTTTTTAGCTTAGTTTTCTATTAAAGCGTGTTTTTAACCGACTGTGGCGAAGCCAAAAAAGGTGGGTTATGTGTTTGACCTGTATGTATGTATGTTTGTTGTATGTCTGTCCCTATGTTCCCTCGTAACTACTAAACGGCTGAACCGATTTTGATGAATGGTATGTCGTTAGATTCGTCTTTATTGCGTCATTTAGTTTGTTATTATCAAATACCACAGCCACTTCCACGTTGCGTTATGGTAGTTTTATCCATAACTATCGTCTACAAAAAAAATATTTTGTTTACCGATGCGTTAGTCTATTCCTACAATATATTATCTAGATCCCTGCTCACCCGTAAAAAAACATATCCAAACGAAAACAGCACACTCATATAAAAACTATTGCAGTACAAAATAAGACAAGCATTCACTAAGCAGGCGGCATTGCCCGCGCCAAGGATAGCCATTATTTATGTAAAATTAGTCAGCTGAAACAACCGGCTACTTTATTACACTTTAGGTGGAACCTACGTTGTTTTTAAAGTACATAAATTTATGAGACCTATGGAAAAGCCAGAGAAAACCCTTAGTGGTGAGGACTGCCATTTTCGCTATTGATGTGTGGCCTATCCAGACCTATTTTCAAGTTTATTTCCGGAGATAATAATACAATAATAATAGTAATTTCTACATAATTTTTATGGTGTAGGTACATACTGGACTGCACCGTTGGCGCAGTGATTAAGCGATTGACTGCTGCGCTGCGTGTCACGGGTTCGATTCCCGTACGGAACAAATATTTGTATGACCTACAAGTAGTTGTTTCGGGTCTAGCTGTTTGTGTATGTGAGTTTAAATAATTGTAAGCGCACCCAAAATACAGGAGTACCTAATTCCTAGTGTGGGCAACGTTAAAAAAAAAAAAGTTTTGTCTTGTGTTGCGGAAGTGGTTGTTACAAGAATGTTTTTATTCTAAAGATGAGTTCTTTCAAAAGTGTATCTGTAAATTTTATACGTTAAAGCACAGATATATTTAACTGAATGTAAAAACTTGTACTATTGCAAATGATGTATTAATAAGGAAGATAGGCCACTCTCTAACATCACGTAAATATTAAATGGACCCGATGTCGTGCGTCATGTGCTCGACAACCGAAACAGACAGACATATTACGCGGTCTATAGCGGGAACGAGATAGCAATAATTGTCACTGTTACGTACCCATAACAACTCTCAAACAAACTACGATTCGGGTATTCCCCGCAAACCGGGAGTAATGTAGGTCGATTGTGTCCTTTCCCCTAATTTATGCGATCCACATCGAGGAGCGCGTACCATATCTTTCTATTTAATACATCAATGACTATTGCATGCTAAATATTGCCCAAATGTGTGGCTAAATATTTTATCTACGAACTTTATGTACCTACCATATTTGATTAAATAAATAAATTGAATTGACACAGGCTTCCTCTCTCTGAGAGGGAGTGGGCTGTAATCCACCACGCGGGCCCAGTGCGGGTTGGTAGATGTCACAAGTCTTCGAATTTTTTGTTCTAGGACATGCCGGTTTCCTCACGATGTTTTCCTTCACCGTTTTGAGAGCAGTGGTGATGAAATAATTTACACAAAGTAAAGCGCCTGTCAGGGATCGAACCCACGACCTACAACTCATAAGTTGGGGCTGTTACCACTGGGCCACCACTGCTGAACAGTTTACATAACTCAACATCAACACATACTTGTCTAAATCCTCTTTTAACCTTTAAAAACAATTACCATAGCTAGATAATAAAACTTTTTACAAAAAAATAATAACCGACTACCAAAAATAACACTACAAAGCGAAAAATAACTTTAATTTCGGAAGTCGTTATTTTTCGCTTTGTAGTGTTATTTTTGGTAGTCGGTTATTGTTTTTTTGTAAAAAGTTTTTTATTTTTCACTTTTTAGTGGGTCAGTTTTGAATTTATCTAAGTTACAATAGCCTAATGTTAACTGCTCATCACCTTTTACAAAATATTGCTTTTCTCGATGCTGAGACGTTGATTGTTGAGGATTCCTCCTGGTAGGAACCAGGAGAACTGCCACTCAACATGCATAGTAACGGGCATAAATTGCTTAATCGCAACCCGTTAAATAGGTACTCAATATTATATTGTTCCGGTGGCCATCTGTGGTCTCCATCATCAGTTCCACTTCACCAAATGGGCCTTCCCAAAAGCAAATGCACGAGTTACTATAAAAATACCCAAATCGCTATAGGTTTGCCTATAAAATTTGAGTGTTTCCCTCGATTTCCATGGAATCCCCTCATTAGATTCTGATTTGGTGGCAATGGGACCACCTCGGGAGTATACCCTTTTAAACAAAAAAGATTTTTTTAAATCGGTCCATAATTGACGGAGTAATCGCGTCACAAACAAACAAAAAAAAAACATACCACCGAATTGAGAACCTCCTCCTTTTTGGTAGTCGGTTAGGCCCATTGATAGTTACTATGAACCGTCGAATTGATCGCCATCATCATTATTCTATCATTTCAACCTAAAGACGTCCACCGCTGGATATACGCCTCCCCCGCCATCGCCATGGATCATCATGCTGAACAGAAAAAAATATTCACAGACGGAAACTGCTGCATGTCTTTTGAGCCCTAGTCGCCTTTCAGAATATCCTCTGGAAAGATGCATATTGGTGAGTATCATAATAACGTCAACAACCGCATTGATCAAGGTCGCCTCGTTAGGTCGCTAGATCACTCACACTAGATGATTTATCTCACGTGCAAATAAATAGCATTATGTTTCACTAAATACTCATAGCATCACGCTTGAAATCCTCGAAGGGTTAAGCAGAGGGGTACCTGTAGTCCACCCACATTTCACCATAGGGCCGAGCCTATTGCCATAAATAGGCTCGTCCCCTATTACATCACCTCATGACTAAGGACCCGGCACAAATCCATACCTCTGGAAATACCTGATAGAAAAACCCAAAAACATTTATCCCGGCTTGAGAATCGAACCTAGGATCTCATAGCATAATCTTCTAGTTCAGGAGTCACCAAATGGTGGATCGCGGTCCGGATGCGGACCACCGACCTATTTAGTACGGACCATAAAAAAATATAAATTTCTTTCGTCAGTGAAGTAACAGTACGAAAGTCAAAAATGGCTACTTTACAGGAGAGTGAAAAAACTGTATGAAATTAATGTAACTTACGCTTAAGGCCATATTGTGTTTAATTATTAATACAAATGAACTCTGTGGTGATTTGAACCCATGAAAATTAAATCGAAATCACAACATCGGAGCACTTGATGCACGACGAATTTTTACGTGAATAGCTGACATACGCAGTGTTGGCACCCTGACATACGCAGTGTTGGCGCCAAAAACTGAGATACGTAGTGTAACTATTTTTCAAATAACGCGTTCTATTGGTCAGGTTACCGTGTTTTGATTGGTCGATACGATGCGCGCCATTATGCTTTATCGAATGACATTCAAATCTCAAAATACTCTTAAAATGACTTACGCACTGTTAGAACTTCACCGACGCTTTGTCTTCAGACAGATAGTTCAAAGTAAAAATGTCATTATGGAAATTAATATTAATAAATTACTTTGTTATTTTTGTTAAATACATACTATTTGTTTATTATTTCATTAAAAAAAATAAGATTTCCTTTCGTTTTATTTCATAATTGATATTTAATCTTGGTTGTTAGTAATCGTCTAACAAACGGACAAAGACAGTTATATTATTTTTTTAAACGGACTCCCAAATAAACTAAGTAATTGGTGCTCCCTGTAGGCCTAGCAAAGTTACAAGCGTTTCGTATCGAATTATTTTCTACAAACGTTAACACCACGGCGTTAGCAATTTTAGAAAACGATAAGTTGGTAGCCAAATTGACACGAGCACGACTGAGTCGTTCGCTCGTTCTTCAACGTATTTAGAAAAACCCATTTTAGTCTATGGTGAGCGTTCCTAAGAAACGTCAAACTAACGTCAAAGTCACAGTTGTTGTACTTTGTGCGCGGGCTGATCTTTTTTTTTGAATTGTTTTAATATTAATTGTTCTATGTGATAAAAAAGTAAGCGAAATAAGGTAAAGTTCTTAAGTTTGGTTTGTTATAATATCACAGTGCGGAATTTAATTTTAAACATTACCTACTGTATCTCTGTGTCTCGAAATGTTATATGATCCTGCATAGGAATGAAAAATATCTCAAATGAAGTGATAACTTTTATAGGATGGAATCTAGATCTCGAGCAAGCCAGTTCATCACTTTGGTATTTAAGACCTTTCGCTTTATCGGCCACCTAAATAGGCGGAACAGACAAGCAAGTTTCCTCTTGTGAAGGCACATTAATAACGTAGTGTGAGATAGCTCACAACGTTATTAATGTCTCTTTAGAAGAGGAAATTTACAAAGTAAAATGCCTATATACCTGGGTTCAAACCACCGACCTACAACTCATAATATATTCATCACCATTGCTCTCAAAACGGTGAAGGAAAACATCGTGAGGAAACCGGCATGTCCTAGAACCAAAAATTCGAAGACATGTGACATCTACCAACCCGCAATAAGTTACCCATTTGTAAAGATCTTGACAGCATACACCATTTCAAAAAGGCTCTTCTTAATTTACTAGGCGAAAAAGCTTACTACACAGTCAATGAGTACCTAGAAGACAAAATTGTGATCTAATGACATTTTATTTATTTTTCATTAAATGTTTTGTTTTTTAGTTTTTTGTGAATAGTTTAATTGTTTTATATAATCTAATTTAATTTTAATGTTTTGTTATCTGATCAAAGTTATTGTTATTTTAATTGTACAGTTTTTTATTTAAAAGTTTTGTTTTTTTTAATTGTTATACTTAATTGAGTTTAATTATTAATTTGATTGTTTTTATTATTTTTAGCCAATTAGTCATAAGAAATTATAATTTGAATATTTGTACGCCGTTGACGGCAAGACATGGCGCTCATTTTATTAATACTGACATCTGTACTTTGTTTTACCTCTGTTCTACAAATAAAAATATTTGAATTTGCACTGGGCCCGCGTGGTGGATTACAGCCCACTCCTTCTCGAAGAGAGGAGGCCTGTGTCCCAGCAGTGGGAACATTACAGGCTGATAATGCTTATCAAGCAAGATCTAAGCCTTAATAAATTCAAAAACTCCGCCCCTAAGACGACCCACTGACCAAATCATTCATTAAACGTAAGTTGTGCCAGAAAGCCTTTTATACTGTTAAAGATTATATTGAGGACAAAAAGGATTGCGATTGAGCTGCTTCATTTTTTTTTATATTGAGGTGGTTTATTTTTATTGTTTGATGTTTTTTTGCTAACTTTTATTATTTTCTATACAGTGACATTTAATTATTATTTTATACACAATGACATGAATATTTACTTGTGAAATATTATATTATTTTAATTATTGTGAATGTGAAGACAGGTGAAGAAAGGTGATAAAAGAAAAGGAAAAAAAAATAACCCACATAGGGTTATTTTTTTTTCCTTTTCTTTTATTCTCAGTTAGTGTTAATCATGGTCTGGCAGTTTGAGTGATATAAGCGGCCTACCCAAATGTCCTTCCTTTGGTATTGATCGTCGCATCGTTGAGCTCCTTAAGTTCTGAGTAGAGCTGCACGATTACTGACAAATGCGTGCACTGACTGGTCAGGTCTACTCAATCTGTGTGGTTCTTTCCTCAAAAGACCATTTCAGACACCAATCTGAATGGCCTTCACATGATCTGACCAAGATCATGTCTGGACTTTAAAAGAGACTGTGACCTCTGAGTTTGTTTCGGTCTTTCTTCTCAGAGTAGTCAGATAGGAAACGCCGACCTCATCTAGTTTTGAAAATATGATTGACGTGTAAAACAGTTTGCACCAACCTACTTACAGAAATAAAAATCATTTATGCTTATGTGTGGTTTGTTGATTTTTCCAATACTCGAAACTAGACCAAAATTAATCTTCTAGTAGTGATTATCCTTCTATTCCTATCGCAAATGCGATAGGAATAGAAGGATAATCACTCCACTCGCTCCAAATAAAATTATTTGGAGCGGTATGTTTTCTTCATCAATATCTCAAATAACCGGTGTCAGTATGCGCTTCCTTTCTAGCCATAACATGTTTCAATCCATCCACAGTTTTATTTGGTTCTTCCTTTAACACACATTCATACTTTCGTCACAAGATGTTGCCATATTAGATCTCTTAAAATTCAACAGCTACTATACTCCATTTGAAATAAGATTAGACATTTAAATAAACTTGTTTACAGTCCGTTCAACCGATTTTGACTTCAATTCCGTAGGCATAAGGATAGCATTGAAAGCAAAAACGTGGTTACAATACCAACTGTTTATTACAGCTGTCATTGGTCATGCCACCAACGCAATAGAAGTCAAAATCGATTGAACGAACTGTAAAAAAGGTTTATTTGAATGTCTAATCTTATTTCAAACGGAGTATAACAAATTACGACTTACACGTCAGGACAAAATAATCAGCGCCAGCCAGCCACTTAGTCATAATACAGCAGTTATTAGTTGAGTGTCAACAACCTAGCTCAAGGTCGGGCGATTAGGTCGCATAGACCGGACGTTGTGATAGGTCGGAGCTAGGCTGACTCATTTATTGTGCTCGCGTGTGTAATGTTCTAACGCGATTTAGTAGGTAATCAACTGGAATGTTATACCTATAGGTACATGGTAGGATTGTTAGTTATTGCAAATTTAATTAATATTATTGGTGTGTAAAATTGTGTCACCCTGTGTAAAATTTATATATTATATTTTTCAGATGACATAAGTTTTTTTAGAATTTTTGGAAATTGAATTTAATAGAATAGAATATATCTTTATTATTAAAGAGATATTCTATTCTCAATGGAGCGCAGTATACTAGGCGTTAAATTAACTGATCGTGTTTGAAACACAATACTGCACTCCAAAACAAAGATAGCTGACGTGGCTCAAAAGGCTGCCCAACTTAAATGGGACTGGGCAGGACAGGTCTCACCAACTGTGGGCCCAAATAGCACAGAATTGGTGCCTTGAGACAGTGCGACGGGGTCGCGGCAGACCATGGAGGAGATGGCGGGACGAACTGGATAGGTTCCGTCAAAACTGGAAGGAGGAAGCGTGGACTCGCAAAAGATGGAAGGATTGGAGTGAGGCCTTTGCCCAGCAGTGGGACAGCGTAGGCTAGGGAACAAAAAAAAACTATTCGATTATATTCTAGGTACAAAATTAACAAATTTTAAACACATACACCACACACTTCAAACTCACACTTCACACTTTACATCTTTTTTTTTTCAAATTTCAAATCGAAATCCATATTTAATAGGGTTTTCCAAGTGCAGGCTTTGCCTAGCTTTTTCCTCTATTCTTATTCAAATATCACTTAGGTATATAGGTATTCCTTTATTCCATAGCACCTTATACAGGGTCAAATTAAAATAGCTAGCGAAACTCTGGAGACGTCATGGGTGTCGATATCTAAACACGATAAAATCAAAACAAAAAAGATTTTATGTTTTTTTTGGGAGTCAACGACAACTAGTAGTGTTGTTACTTGAAGTATAAGTTGTTTTTTTTTCGTTTTATCGTGTTAAGATATCGTTACCCATCACGTCTGTGAAGTTTACACAAAAAAAACGTAAAAGTTTTTATAGGTCGACAACCCCACAGAAAACAATAACTTTAAAAAAAGTTGTTTTGGCATATTTAGATATCAATACCCATTACGTCTGCGGAGTTTCACTAGCCAATTTAATTTGACCCTGTATAGGTGAATTGATCTTCACCAATACCCTCGATCTTTTTCTATCCTACCTCATGCCGTTTACCTAATTCGCTGCCCCACAGCGTTCATATAATATCATACATTCACATGACATAATGTGAATGTGTAATATTGTATTGTACTTACCGCACATGTTTATTACGTTATTTATGTATTATTATATGTACCTATTTATTTTGAGTTGGGAGGTATACCTGGTCAATAAACTATTTCATATCATTTTACTATCTAGATTTTATTAAGAAATTAAATGAAAATTTCCAAGAATTTGTACAGACGCCAGCACACCAAGCTACTACAATCGGTCAAATTTCTTTAATAGATTTTCAACTTTATCTCTACAGCATAAGGTTCAAGGTTGATTGGGAAAATTTGACAGTTTCGGGTAGCTTGCTCTACTGCAGCTGGCGTCTGTACATTACCTGACCATCTGGGTCGGGTTTTTTAACAGTTTCTTAAACAATTCGCTAAAACTAGCATGCAACATAATTGATTACATTAATTAAATATATGAAGATTATAAAATTGGAACGTAACTATTATAATTTGATAAATGGTTGACATTTCTATTCGATAATGTCAACCATTTATCAAATTATAATAGTTAAATGTCAGTGTGAATCTTTAAAGTTTAGGTAATCATTCACAGAATAGAAAGATTTTTCTTTAAGCCATTTGAATAACACTGTTTTAAAACGATTGATTGGTAGTTCCGTATATGATTTTGGTAATTTAGTTAGTTAGTTAAACCAAAACAGATAGTTTTAGATTTCAAAATAAACGAAATCTTAAATAGTTCAAATACGTTCAAACATTTTCCGAACAAAAGATTCTCCTCACTGCATCTGGAATAGAACTAAACAAAAACAACATTTATACTCTGTCACTATACAAACGCTTGATATTCAATCAACTGGCCGCCATATTAGCATACATTTAGTGTGAATGAATTCTAGCTGCCAAGGTCTAGGTATCAGACATTGCGCAGGTCATAGTACATACTGACTCATTGCATAGCTGTGATGTTATTAGTGTGCGTTGATTTCTCATAAGTGTGCGTAGGTACCGGAAATTTTTGGGCGCGTGGAATTTTATTTTATGCTGTCGGAATGTTCAACAACATTTCAGAAGTTTTCAAGATTTTTTTTTATGTTACATAAAAATTACGTAATTATTGTAACGTACAATAACCTTTTATTACAAAATTTTGTGAAGGTTAGGTCTAAAACAAAAGAAAGAAGAACAAAGGAAGTATGTTTATCGATAATTATAAAAATTTACAGCTGAAAACCGCCCAAGGCTGACATGTAACCTTGAGAACTCCGTCGTCGGAAATTATCGAAAACATGACATTTTACCAGAAAGATCCTTACAAGTTAATCAGGGTGATAATATCATTACAGACACTAATCTACATGGTCCTCACATGATCTGACAAAGATTATGTCTTGTCTTTAAAAGAGACTGTGACCTCTGAGTTTGTTACGGTGTTTCTTCAAAGAGTAGTCGGATAGGAAATAGCGTATTATTTTACTTTTGAAACATTTTTTTTGACGTGAAAAAGTATTTGAACTTACTTTAATATTATAAACGCGAAAGTTTGTAAGTATGGATGGATGGATGTTTGTTACTCTTTCACGTAAGAACGGCTTGACCAATTTTGATAAAATTTTGTATCGAGGTAGCTGACATTTTATCCCTATATTCCCACGGGATCAAGACTTACGCGGGTGAAACCGCTGGGTGCAGCTAGTCATTTATAATTTAAACTGCTCAAGCTACGCTTAAAACTTACCAAAAAAGTGCATGAACCTAAGCGTCATCGAGTACACAAAGACCTTTTGCTGCGACAAAAAAAAATCGCATGCACTAGACCAAAACAGCGCATTAAGCAGACATCACGAGTAGGTACTAACAGTAGGTATTCAGACGCAACCTTGGCAGTGCTGTCGAACTCTTGCCTTGGGCAGGCAGGCCAGTGATAAGAGAGGCGCAGAAGGACCAATCCTTGCAAATAAAAAAAAAAAAAACATTTAATTCAGATAACTTAATCCATACATTTACAATTTATATTTTAAACACACACACCACTCAAATTACCCGCTCAATAAAGGATCTCCACAGCGGAGAAGAGATCCTGTCGGCAACAGTCTTCAGAATTCCGTTGCAGCTGCCACGCATTCTGCAGATCAGGGATACGTTTTTCCAAGCCATTTAGGGTAATGTTATGTGAATCATTGGGGCATCCACCGGCAGTCTTAAAGACCATATATTCCGATTTTTGGACATTGTATACAAGCCCATGTGCACCTGCATAGGCCTCACACACTCTTAACAACTCTCCGAGACCTCTCACCGTCGGACTGAGCAGCACCATGACATCTGCGTAGCTAATGTTGTTAATAGAAGCTCACGGGATGTTAAGATATCGTCATAGTATTTCAACCTTCAAAGGCTGACCTTGAACCTACTTTCAGACCTTTGAACGAACACTTAAACTAAATCTGGGTGAAACACAGGTGATTTTTCCAGTGAATTATTGAGCCACTGCTTTCGCTTACCTTTTACTTGCATTTGAAACCTAAAAGGAGGAAAAAAAAATTAATAACCCGACTGCAACTTAAAAGTTCAAGTTCAAGTTTTTCTTCCTTATGTAGTTTGTTACATTTTTGGAATGGTCTTCCCAAGCCCTTTATTTAGAATTTTTGATATCTAACTGTAATGTAACTGTTATGTATTAAAATCCATTGGGCACGCCACAATTATGGCGATAAGTCACCTCTTTGATGAGTGGCTTGAGGGACGCCATGGCGTCCTCACCTGCCGCCTGACGCAGGTCCTCACCGGATATGGTTGTTTCGGGAGGTTCCTGTTCAGGATAAAGCGGAAGGAAACGCCCGGGTGTCACCACTGCGTGAATCGTCCGGAAGACACGGTGGAGCATACGGTGGAGGCCTGTCCGGCTTGGGCGGAGCACCACCGTGTCCTCACGGAGGCGATCGGTGGCATCGATCTCTCGCGTCCGGCCCTAGTTCAGGCCATGGTTCGGAGCGAGAGTGCATGGGAGGCCGTCACCTCCTCCTGCGAAGCAGTAAAGCTCGCGAAGGAGGAGGCGAAACGCGTGAGGTTGAGGCAAAATTCACGCCCTCACGCCCCTAGTCACCGCGGGAGACGCCCCGGGCGTCGGGAGTCGCAGGCCGATTCCCGGCCACCGTAAGCGCGGGCTTGCGGACGGTGAGCGATGGGTAGCTCGCCGTCCGTCCGTAAGGAGCAGGCCCGATATAAAAGCAATTGTGTTGAAAATGAAATGTAATCTAGCTTCATTTACCATCGGAATGCAGTGTGTTATCACCCCATATCCTTATAGATGTTACCGGCAAAGCATATAAATCAGGTACCAGGCAGGGGCAGGGGTTCAGGTATCTATAGAATATCTACTGATTTTATACAATGCTGAGCTCGAAATGAATTCTTTCAACTACGTAGTACGTAATGTTATCATTAATCACTACAAAACCGATCACAAAAGACGTATTTTTTGCATAGAACCAAAACAGTGCAGAAATTATATATCAAATCTCATGGTTGCACAGTTTTTCATTAATGCACTGTTTTTTATTTTTTAAATGTTACAAATAAAAGCGCAAATTTCACTTTTAATAACTGCACAATTAATCATTGTAAGTTTTAAATGTTTGAGGAGAAGATGAAATAAACTTTGTTTTCATTAACTTGAGTTTTTATTTTGAGTAGGGACCTATATTTTATCACAGTAGGTAGATTGGTAATTCAAAGAAAACTAGATTACGCACCTTGCTAAATGCACTCGTGTTAATTTAGTACCAACATAACACTCGTGCATTAACGACTAATTTTATGCTCGATGCAAAAATCTACTATTATCGACCGTATAACATTATAAACCCTGCCTAGTCAATGTATGCAATACCTCGGTATACTATAGAATACAGGATTATGCAAATTGGCGATAACATAGACACAACTGGCCCTTCTGCCGCTTTTCCTCCGATGTCGCGACGCACTAAATTTGCTCATATTAGTTGCAAACGCTGGGTTATTGCTTGTATTTATTTTAGCTTTAATGGTGGGCTGTTTATTTTGGTCCGATTTGTAAATCAGGTAGTTTCAGTGACGTTGAACATATGCTAACTGCGCAGTTGGTCGGTATCAAGGCTATGATTAGTACCTACGTATTGTATTGTTGACTATACTAGAAATCGTACTTCATGATGTACTTATATCTTTTAATAATCCCCGAAGTGCATCTGGGTCGTCAAGTCACGAGTTACTTCTAGGAAGTCGCGTCGCGTATCCATCTTTAATTGCGTCTTTTGATTTTGATTTTGAATAATCTTCATAAATGCCTGACACCTTCTAAAGGCTTCTACTTACAGGCGCGACTTGTCGCGCGACACAAAGGCACCGCTCATCGCGCGACACGCGGGGCCTTTGTGTCGAGACGCGTGTCGCGCCAGTATGTAGAAGGCTTTACTAGTCTTACAACTTAGACAAAATAATACTTACACGTCTTAGGTATTTAACATTTTGTAGAACACGATTAGGTAAATGACATTAAAAATGTCTATTATAATAGTTTTCGCATGGATGGTAGCACGCTCCTATTTCGGCCGCCATGCAGCATGGTGTGTTTGAAGGGCATCCATGAGCTCACCGCGTCAGACGCACCTACTCGCCGGTCCTTCGATCCACGACATCTATGTGACTAAACCAAGCTGCCACTATTATTATTCTTTAAATCATAAACATAAAACTCGACGTCCTCACAGTACCTAAATCAATACATAAAACTGACGACTAAACACAAATTAACATAAGACATTCGCCTTGAACCTCGCGTCGCAGTGCGTTGCCCCGCGTCGCCTCTCGTATTGTGAACACAATATTACTGCTTTGCAATTCTATTCCAAGTTAGAGTGGTGTTTTTGTTTTGGTTTGCCTTTGTTTATAGTGTTTTCTTTAGATAAGATATGTGCAGCTTCTTAGCAGGATACCTATAGGTTCTTCAGTTTCATATCATTGTTGAGGTTCTCTATGTCTGTGTGATGCCGGACATAAAGAATAGCACCATCCTATTTCTTCCCGTGGGTGTCGTAAAAGGCGACTAAGGACTTACTATAGAATGGGCAGCAGCGTTCTCTATGCATTTTAACACCAAACTGTAATCGCCCACCCGCCTGCCAAGCGTGGCGATTATGGCAAACCCCGCCCTTTGGAGGATGCCTATGTCCAGCAGTGGAAGTCTTTCGGCTGAAATAAAAACGACGATGACTCCACTGGTGTTAACACGACAGTGGGTTGGTGGCGCGGCTGACTGCCAAGGGTTCACTAGTAGGTAAAACGTTAACATCGTCGCTTTAGGATTTTCCAAATTATTCAGTTTGGTAAACTTGTTAGAAATTACCGGGTAAAACGGGGTGAATATAAATGCAGGGGTGAAGCGAGACGCAACTTTAAAATGGATATTAACGTTGAAATAATATCTTTTGTTGCCAAAAAGGACTATAATGTGTTACCTGTACTATAATTAACGATTAAGTGTCCTTGTTGGCAACAAACTATATTATTTCAAGATTAAAATCCGATTTAAAGTTGCGTCTCGATTCACCCCTGCATTTATATTCAACCCGTTTTACGGTACCTTAATCACTAATCACCACGCTTCGTAAAAACTTGTTTTTTAACTCTACATGGGCACTTATGAAACGTCAGAAGCTAGGTGCACGGTTCCAATTGGTCGTTTCCTATGGAGAAGAGTCGGCAAGAAACTCTACGGTTACTCTTTTAAAAATAATTGGGTTTTACAATGTTTTCAAATTACAGTGTAGGCCTGCCAACAACTGCCAGGGTTGCGAGTTTGTCCGAAAGGGATATCGTGGCCCTGGCACACAGGCAACGGATGGAACACGGGTGGGTTTTAGTCAGTAAAAGTCTGACACGCCCTCCCGCTCAGTCCAGAGCGGGAGAAGTTATTTGATAATTTCCCACCCAAAAAAAAAAAAGCCCTGCCAACAAGTATTTAACAAAATAGAAAATGGTCTACAAATCTCAAAGTCGATTAAGCCCATGACGTTCTCAGATTCACAAAATATAAGACCTATTTAAACCAAATGACATAGCATAATCAGCCTATAATGCTTGCTCCCACTGCTGGGACACAGACCTCCTCTCTTCGAGAGGGAGTGGGCCGTAATCGACCACGCGGGCCCAGTGCGGGTTGGTAGATGTCACATGTCTTCGAATGTTTGGTTCTAGGACATGCCGGTTTCCTCACGATGTTTTCCTTCACGGTTATGAGAGCAGTGGTGATTAAATAATTTACACAAAGTAAAGCGCCTGCCTGGGTTTGAACCCACGACCTACAACTCGTAAGTCGGGGCCGTTACCACTGGGCCACCACTGCTCTCCAAACCAAATGACATGATAGTAACAAATCTGAATTAATATCCTGTCCACAAAGGCCACTAATAAATAGATAAATTTAGAATTTGTATGTATATTATAATGTCCAATTATATACAATGCTGCCGCTGTCAATCGTCAGGCTTCACCCCCTTTTCTATCATAATTATCATTCCTCTTCCTCTCCATCCATACCCTGTTTCTCAAACTACCAATATAAGTTAAAACAAAAACCTAACACGCCACAGCATAACAAATGACTCACCAAGCGAAGAAAAAGTTATCTATGTTATTGCACATAATGCACATCTCACAATCTCCCTTTGAGGCCTCACGCTTCTATATCCTGCCGTCTTTATACATAGCACAAACGTACATAATGCGAGCATTAACCCACGACCAATGATTCATCTATTCTTAGAACACATACGAAGAGAAAAACACCCACGAACCGCTGAAAGTAATGAAATGGTAGAAGCTAAGATTTGTACCCTTGTTGTTTCCTGAAAATGAAAAGCTATTTTCTTCCGATAGGTGATTTTCAAGATTTATTTTAAAGAAAACAGTAGGAGCTTCTATAGACGCTAATCATTGTAATAAAGAGTTATCATCAATGCATTTCCAAAAGTGGAGGCTGATGTTGTAGGTGTCAATGAAAATTCCACACTTTGCAATGGAAAGTGTACCGTTAATTACCGTTTGATGTATTTCCAACTGACAATAACAAACAACAACAGGACAACATTTATTTGGGAAATATTTTCATAATCACCAGAATTGGAAAATTGATTCGGCAATCGACTATGTTGTGATAGGCACGGACAAAAAATTCTGCGTACATTATTATTATTATCAGCCTATGCTGTCCCACGACAGGGCAAAGATATCCCTTTCCTCTTTCTGTGTACATTAAACCAAAATAAATAGACATTTGTGATTCTTTCCATTTACTTCAAGATACAAAATCCTTCACAAACTCTATCTTTAAATGGGTCTTGATCATCAGCACTCCTTTCGCGGTCTCCAAATGCTATACGAGTATCCTGCCATGTACATAACAAGTACATAAGCGCATAAATATAAAATTGCGTTAGTTCATTAAACTGCAGTAGATAAATACATAGGTATGTTGCGTGAACCCATCTCTACTGGCAGACCAGTTCATACATTGTAGGCCGAGATTATTGGCTCACTAAAATCAAAATCAATTAAATTTAAAAGCTTCATTCATTCACTTCATAGCATTAATTCACTGACTGGCAACGCAAATGCAGCACGCTAACCTAAACCGTTGGGTCCAGAAGCATGAAATTCAATATTTTGCACAAGAGTTCATTATAATATAACGTAGACACACTAAGGAAGGATTTTTGAAAATTAATCCACCATCTCAACCCATTTAGCTCATTATTTGTATGGAAATTCGCCATTTTTGGAACTGGACAATCCCATCGGGTTGCACGTCTAATAAAGACTGTTAAACATGTGCCGCCGGCAATTACCAAAATCACGTGATTATTCCCATAACCACTCTTTCGGCTTGGGTGTTGGATTACGGCCCACTCTCACTCACAGAGAGGAGGCTGTGTCCCAACAGTGGGAACAGATAAGAATTATTACGCGATATTCATATAACTACCAAGCGTCCAACTTTCAGATTGGTGATTATAAGTACACAAGATGATGCTATTAGCCCATATACCCATTAGCTTGTTAGGACTTTTAAAAAAGCCCTACGGCTGGGTCTGTCCGTCACAAGCGCGATTATCAAAGTCCTTGATTTGATTCCTAGATAGGCAGTGATATTACAACAGCAACAACTTATGGCGACGATAACCGACTTTTAATGATTTTATACCAATGATCACGTCTAAACGAGTAGTGTTAATGATTTGAAAAAAATATCTATTGATGTCAAATTACAGTATTTTCTGAACAACTTAATATGTGAATAATTTAGATTATATTTATATTACATAGTGAAATTAGTTTGTAAAGTTATGTCTAACGCGGATAAAAAAACTGAGAATGGCGCAAAATCTACCAAGCGTATTTTTCTGAAACCTTCACCAATTTAAAGATAATTTAATTATTGATCTTTTATTATACGCGTTTTATTAAAATACCTTTTGTTTTGTGTATAATAAATTAATAATGCGTCAATTTGGGGACAGCGCTCCTTGATGGGCGAGTCCTATTACTGGCTGAACGTACGACGCGTTGCATGAGCTCAGTATAGAACACGCAAGCTAACCACTCAAGGTCACTGGCATATATCTGCGTCTTAACTGCTTTGGAACTTTCCTCAAATCAAAAAAAGCTTTTTATGAAACCTTCCTTAATTACAAAAGTTTGTAATTTCCTGTCATACGTCTCATTACATATGAAAGTTCAGCCAACGAATTAAATGAAAGCTCGAAAAAGTCTCTCTCAATGCGGGTAACACTATAAACCACAAAAAATAAATCTAGATTGTGTTTATAGACAGTAATAGACCATAAGTGGCAGTTTGTTCCTAGCCCGCATGCAGGCACTCTGGAACTCGTTGTCCCAATTAACAATATACACAGGGTGACAGCTTTAAATTAATTGTAAACTGTGTTATCACTTTCAGATCAAAGTGGGAAACAAACATATTTTTTTTTGTTTTTTTTAACCCAGTTTTTTTAATTGGAAATAAGAATACGAGACAAAAATTTGTAAATTTTTCGCCCTAACTCATTGAAGTTACTTGAATAATATAAGTGATAGATGGTTTTTGTGGTAGTTTATCCTATGATGCACAAAACAAACAAAAACATAGACAACCCCTTTCCTCAATCTTAAGATATTCATCTAAAAACCCAAAAATAAAGTCGGTACACCAATTTTCCTGGCACACAATGTAATCCCCGCTGCACTGAACATTGGCCAAATATTTTTTTCTAAATATGTAACCGTCAGTTCGTTAACCCCGACCGCCATTATCGGGCTCGCCGGACGAGTGTTTTAGATCGGCGCAAGCGCATCGCTGTGTGCATTTACGACGCACATTATAATCTGCATGTGTGCGAATTTTTATGTCCTGACTTGTATTTTTTAGATTCGGATAGGTGACGTCATTATAAGGACTGTGAGTCCAAATGTTTGTACATTTTTATTTTGAAGGTTATTTAAAGATAAAAGTGATTTTTCCTACAAAGGGACTAATGAAAAATAGAGATGACTAAAGTTAATCTGACTGTCGGTGATGTGGAAGCTACCATTTTTTGCCTATTTTTTTCTGTACTTCCCCACAGCGTAGCCCAGAATACCTAGATGGTGGAAATATATTTTCCGTGGCTCTCGGCCCTTGGATAGAGTCGGAGATCATAATATCTAAAAAAATATGTTCTTTATTCGCTTCGGATAGTTTCGGCACAGTACACTGTGGCTTCGGCTACTGGCAAGTGACAGATGCAGTTCTTCTATCTTACTTACCCTCTTTTTTAGTCCTTACGTAATAAGCCTATGAAATAAATTATTGAATTAAAAATTAATATTAAATATATAGCCACACAAAAGTCATGTACAATACGCACGTCTTGCCGAGTCCAATCCACATCGAAGGGTCGCTCCTCGAAGTTGTGAAAGAGTATGTCTACCTAGGACAAGTCATCCAGCTCGGTAGACACAACTTTGAGAAAGAAGCCGACAGAAGGATCCAGTTGGGTTGAGCGGCATTTGGAAAACTGTGTCAAGTCTTCTCGTCGCCTATCCCGCAATGTTTGAAGACTAAGGTCTTTAACCAGTGCGTCCTGCCCGTCATGATATACGGTGCCGAAACGTGGACACTGACAGTCGGGCTAATCCACAAATTCAAGGTCGCCCAGCGCGCTATGGAGCGGGCTATGCTTGGAGTCTCTTTGAAGGATAAAAACAGGAATGAAATTATCCGGAATAGAACCGGAGATACCGACATAGCTTGCAGAGTAAGCAAACTGAAGTGGCAGTGAGCTGGCCATGTTTGTCGAAGGACCAATGGCCGATGGAGCAGACGACTCCTTGAGTGGAGACCGCGTATCGGCAAGCGTATTGTGGGACGCCCCCCAGCTAGATGGACCGACGACCTTAAGAAAATGGCTGGGTCAGACTGTATGCGGAAGGCGAAGCACAGGGTGTTATGGCACAGCCTGGGAGAAGCATATGTCCAGCAGTGGACTGCGATAGGCTGAGTTGATTGATATAGCCACACAAACAACGCTTTCATCACAGTCCATCAGTACCCCTCAGTAATGGCTATATCATACAACCTTAGGCGTGATAATGAACACAACACTTAAAACAAAGAGACACACAAACAACAAACCTTTATAACCCAAAACTACCCTCAACAGGATAATAAACTATAAACCGGACTATTTCCGGTCCTTTCTAGACTCGAACCCCGACCCTTGGGCCGGGGTCAAGTACGGTCAACTAGACAAGTACTCGTAAGTAGTTATCTATGAATGTTATTGTTAAGGGACCGGGGGATATTATATAGTTAAGACGGGTTTGTGTAAAAGGTATTTTGTAGTAAAATTGTTTGAGTTTTCTAGTGTCAATATCAAAATAGAGATGACAGTCATTTATTCAAACTAGGCTGAGAATCATCACTTTTCGAACGTCAAAAATTACATGAGACAGTCCCCCAAAAACGCCCACCCTTCACCACTTCCTAGTGCTTTAGCTGGGAAGAAGAAGTAGCGCAACAAACTCCCCAGCAGCACAGCTGACCGTTCATATAATATATAAAACTTGAATCTATACAATGTAAAATGTAAAATGAAACACAAAACATTAAATTAAATTATTTGCCTTATGTTAGCTAGCACACACCACTATACAAAAAAATATATATATAATAATCGTCGAAAACTATACTCAAGCAGAAATAACTTAAACAAAACGTATCTAAATAAAAGCGTCCAGGAATAATAGGCGTGTCCGCTTAAATAAAGCCTATATCTATAATAAATAAACGAAGGATTTAGACACACAACATTATAATAGCAACAGATAAGTATGAAATATCGCCAAACGCTTGGAAAGCTATCAGTTACCGCAGTTTTTCTTATGTTAATTTCATTAAACCCAACAGTAAGCATTTTCGTTGAATAATCTTTAGCCGCCTTTCCTCCTTGTTTGACATTTAGGTAGATATGCTAGGATCATCATCATCATCATTTTAGCCGAAAGACGTCCACTGCTAGACGTAAGCCTCCCACAAGGAGGGGTTTGCCATGCTTGGCAGGGCGGGTTGGCGATCGCAGTATGGTGCTAAAATGCACAGAAAACGCTGCTGCCAATTCTCTAGTCTAGTCCCTTAGTCGCCTTTTACGATACCCACGGGATGAAATAGGATAGTGATATTCTTTACGTCCGGCACCACACGGCACATAATTATATGCTAGGATGCATTCTAAATAACCCAATTTAAAATTTTATATTTTCTTTTCTATGTGTATGTGTAGCCTTTAATGGATGTAATTGGTCTAACCGTGTTAATTAAAGTTAAAAATAAATAAATACAAATTTATTAAAAACCTTTTAACTGTTTTTTTTAAACATATTATGTATCTACGGCCACTTAGGCTACCATACAGCAGAATTTTCTAAGAATTCTTACTTCATGAAACTCAAATTTAAAGCATTTATTTTAATTATACCAACTTATGAATTGTCAAGGAGTCATTCAGTCAGAAAGTTGAAGCTAGTTGCCCATTCCAAAGCGTAGTAGGTTCCTATGAAGAAGAACGGGCAAGAAACTCCACGGACACTCTTTTAAATCGAAATATTTTTACAAAATATTGGTAACATCAGTCACGTTGAAATTATACATGTGAGAACGATGTAAAAAACGAGCACGTTAAATGCGTCCGTAACAAAAAAATTAAAATTAAAATAAGCCGTGGCAGCTACGAGATGACCAGTCCCGAACTGAAGGCACGAATATGACGCATGGAAAAAAAAAACGATATTACATAGTCTAGGAAATAGACACACAAACTCCCTTAATTCTTACTAAAAACCTAACTCACATAATCCCAACACAACACCAACCTCCATTTCCTGTAATCAAAACTACAAACCCGACCAGAATTCAACCCCTGTCTCAAGGCCGAAGAAAATTACACTGTCGTGACATGTAACTATCCCACCGTCGCTCGGCAGACCTCGGTGACCCACTTCGCTATGCGGCCCACATGTCTAGACGAAAGACGAACCCCTCGGGGGTCGGGGGTCGGTCAAGTACGCCCCGATAGACGCCACTAATGTAATGGGATTGAGTCCCCATAAGATTGGGGAAAGCCGGTTAGAGATGTTTAGTTTTCTTCTGTTATATTTTTATTCGTACTGAGTTAGTAGATATGGTTATGGTGATGGTGGTGATTGATTGAAGTGTCGAAGCAGATTAACAAATTGTATTTTTAAATCTAGAAACTCTTTTTTTAAACACTGGCCGTCTTATTACACAACAAGATTTATATTTTGACATGGCTTAAACCATGGCGCCAGTTTTTGTAATAAGAACGTAACTGTGATTGAAATACCGTTCTTTATACAAAACTGAAAACTTAGTTCGGTACTAAGTTGTCAGTTTTGTATTAGGAACTTTAGTATAGACGGAATAAAGTTCGTAATTCAATAATGGCTCTACGGCTTAAACCTGGGTCAGAAGATAAACCTTGTTGTGTAATAAGACGGTGGGAGTGTTAGTTGCTATGGTGACATACCTATTAATATTCAGAAGAAATTCCTACTATGGGGTGTTTTAAAAGTGTATCCTAGCAATAGCGATTGTGCAAAATCTTATTAATGAAATATCTACTGCTAGACAGATGCAATGATAAAACTATCTCCGCTTTATCCAAGATTTAAAATCTTATTATAAATAGTCTGATTGACTTCCTAGCTGATATTGCAATCGTCAATAGGGTGCTATCATCTCATCCGGCATCCGACAAATTCAACTTTCATTCTACACGGATCCTGACTGAATACGACATTCTAAGCTAGCAATACATCCAAAGCAATGCATAAAATCCACAATCAAACGCATACTAGAACACATCACTACACTACATAGGGAAAACACGTGAAAACTATTCTCAAATCAATCACATCACCCCCCGCCACCCCTCCCCGCCAGACTACCCTCGGAACGCATTCCCGTCCTACACAATAACCCGATCCTGTCCATAACCTTGAAAATCCCATCTTAACTATCAATAGACTCCACGCACGAGGGAGACGGTGATAGTCTCGAGGAAGGAGGGAGGGAGACGGAGTGATAACATAAGAAATGCAAGGTCGTCGGGCAGTGGGTCACTTCGTCTAGGCACCGTCTAGTACGCACACTAGTTCAGTTGTAGCGATAGTAAAAAAAGTCGGACGTGGGGAATTATTTAATTTTGTACTTATTTAGTTTTATAGGTTAGAAAAGTTGGTGTGTTTTCATGGTTTGTGGGAAATAGTTTTTATGTGGAAAGTTGATAATAGTTTGGGTTTGAAAGACAGTGAATTATTTAAACGAAATCCTACAAAATACTAGGGAGAGGTGAACTTTGATTTAAAGGCAAATATAGTTATAATTAAAAAAAAAACAAAGTTAGTTTTTGTATGTAACACAATTTTTTTTCTTAAACTTTCCTACACTAGTCCCACTGCTGGCCAAAACTCAATTAGTGAATTTTATTCATAGATGTCATTTGCAAAGCCAATTCTTAAAAAAAACTTTTTACAAAAAAATAATAACCGACTACCAAAAATAACACTACAAAGTGAAAAATAACGTTAATTTCGGAAGTCGGTGTCTTTGGATCTGTATTTGATTTTTTTGCCACCGACTTCCGAAATTAAAGTTATTTTTCACTTTGTAGTGTTATTTTTGGTAGTCGGTTATAATTTTTTTGTAAAAAGTTTTTATTTTTCACTTTTTAGTGGGTCAGTTTTGAATTTATCTAAGTTACAATAACCTAATGTTAACTGCTCTTCACCTTTTACAAAATATTGCTTTTCCCGATGCTGGGACGTTGATTGTTAAAGAGTTCTCCTGGTAAGAACCAGGAGAACTGCCACTCACCATATGCATAGTGACGAGCATAAATTGCTTAATCGCAACCCGTTAAATAGGTACTCATTATTATATTGTTCCGGTGGCCATCTGTGGTCTCCATCATCAGTTCCACTTCACCAAATGGTGCTTTCAGAGAGCAAATGCACGAGTTACTATAAAAAATACCCAAATGGCTATAGGTTTGCATGTAAAATTTGAGGGTTTCCCTCGATTTCCTTGGGATCCCCTCATCAGATTCTGATGTGGTGGCAATGGAACCACTTCGGGAGTATACCCTTTCGAACAAAAAAATAATTTTCAAAATCGGTTCATAATTGACGGAGTAATCGCGTAACATACAAAAAAAAAACACAGCCGAATTGAGAACCTCCTCCTTTTTGGAAGTCGGTTAAAAAAGGGGTTATTCAAACCTGCTTTTTCATGAAAAACTTGTTATTCAATAACAAAACATTTTTTCTAAACAAAATAGCGTTTGTATCGATCGATAGTTCAATAATTGTCCTTACTCAATCAACGAACTACCACTACCTCCAGACCAATCACAACTCTCCATCATCACGACTTACCAACCCAATGAAGGTTGGTAAGTCGTGAGTCCCTTTAAAACATCTTTTACACCACATGAACAACTTCAGCCCATGTCCCATAATCGCCAAAAACTAAAGAATTAGCCAGTAGCGTGTCCTAATTAACGTCATACACGAAATTAATGAACGCGGTCACACGCAGGCTGAATGTTTAGTGAGCAGTGTCACTGAACTGCTGGCAGGAGGGTATTTGAAAAACGAAGTCTGATTAGCCGACGTGATTAGGGTTAAAAGAGTTGAGATTTTCTAGCACATTCGGTGACATTTAAAGAATATTAATACTATCTAAAACAGCGCTTAAAATGTAAGCGATGTATTGTGGAAATATCCAGCACTTTTGCATAATAGATAATCATTTAGGATGTACTGAAGAACTTCTTCATGTTACTCGTATACCGCACTCCATAGGAAAAACAATAAAATTAAAAAGCATTCGAAACTTCACACTGTCAAAACATTGACAGCACGGTTGGCGCTGTGTTTAAGCGATTGACTGCTGTGTTGCGTGTCGTGGGTTCGATTCCCGCACGGAACAAATATTTGTATGACCTACAAGTAATTGTTCCGGGTCTGGCTGTTGGTGTATGTGACTTTAAATGTTTGTAAACGCACCCACACTACAGGAGAAATTCCTAGTGTGTGGGCAACGTTTTTTTTATTATTATTATTATAGCACAATCCTTGAAAATATATTCCTCCAGACCGAATTTCGGCCATGGCAGCCCATCTCAGCGGAGACCAGCTATCTTCGCGGGAGATATTATTGTACACAAGTGAATGCGCTGACGCAGTTGCACTCACCCTTCCCTCACTATCATAGTCTGGTGGGACGGCAATCCCACACGACGGAGACGAAGAGAGATCAGGCACAGTACCAACGGCTTAACGTGCGTTCCAAGGCACGGGGGTATCACACCACCAACTTCCAATTTCCGGGCTGCTACTGAGAAACTCGAATGAATGAATGAATGAAATGCACCGACCCCAGCATGGTTAAACCAGACTCGATCACTCGAATGAACCCAAGGATTCGCACTAGCCCCTGGAGCCTCATGGTTCATGGGACCACAGAAACCATTGCATATTTGACGACACGGTTGGCGCAGTGGTTAAGCGATTGACTGCTGCGCTGTGTGTCGCGGGTTCGATTCCCGCACGGAACAAATATTTGTATGACCTACAAGTAGTTGTTCCGGGTCTGGCTTTTTGTGTATGTGAGTTTAAATGTTTGTAAACGCACCCACGATACAGGAGAAATTCCTAGTGTGGGGCAACGTTTTAAAAAAAAATAAAAATATATATCAAAGAGTAGACCAGGGGGCGCGATAATGGTAGGGAAGACGTACCCTTGGGATAAGGATGGATTATTAGAGCCGTACCGGATATGCATCCTAGAGTAAGCATTGGAATAGTGGAGAGACGGGTGATATTTATCTATGGGAGGCATCTTTTAATAGCTTCGCCGGGCTGCCACTGAGAAACTCATGGAAAAACCAAACAACACTTTACTCGACCTTGGAATCGAACCCAGGACGCCACGCTTAGCAGTCCCGCTTGCGACTACGAGACCAACGGGGAAGTTAAAAATATACTTAGTAGATAACACAAAAGCGGGTATCGTTCTCAGGATCTTGTTTTAACTCACATACCAATGTAGCTTTTTCCCTACAATATCTTATGAAAAACTGGATGCACTTGACTAGACTTCAACAAGCAGCACGCGTAGCATGGCTAGCACCCTAATTCCGTAACACACTATCAATGACAATCTGAATGATTTTTAAGGATATTGCTAATCCATTTCTTGCATATGTTCGAAAAATTTGTCTGCTCAACAATTTAAATAACGCATTGAACCAAGTTCACCTGTCAAAATGAAACCCATTGCTGCTAAGTGTTTTACGCAATTACCCGCAGTTCTATTTCTACTCTTCGAACAATAGACATTAATATCTCTTTCGCAGAGTGACATTAATTCATTTGTACATCGCGCCGTTGAAATCTTTCTACAACTGTCATTTTGTCTCACGTTTTTTCTCGCAAGACCCTAGTGCGACGTAAACGAAAGGTAAATTCGAAAGATTTTTGAATCGAAAATACAGCATTTTGGTTAATTTTTTTGAAATAACCAGGTAGGAACCAGATAGGAATTCAATCTTAAAAGTAAGTACCTATGTGTAATAATAAGTACCTATTTTCAATTTTAACATCGTTCGAATTTACGTTACCACACATCAAAAATCAAACCATAAATCAAATAATATTCTAACTGACTCTGCTGTCGGTCCGCTCACACTACCCCACAGTCCACGCGGCCGCGTGTGTGCTATAGTTGTCGTCGTGCAAGCCGTATTGTTCGCAAACACGCGATTATAGGATTACACACGTGTAGAAGACGGTAGGAATGGAAACGTTGATGTTCACAGCTATGTTGGAGGGTTTTCCTGGGGTTTATTCAAGTGTATGGGTTAGGGTCAGTTTCCTGAAGTCGGTGGATAGGGTCAGTGTCGTGTAACATCGGATTTAATTCAATTTTACACCCGTAACTAACAGTTTAGGGGCTTGTGGCGGTAAGCGCAAACACGCGATTATAGGATTACACACGTGTAGAAGACAGTGGGAATGGAAACGTTGATGTTCACAGCTATGTTGGAGGGTTTTCCGGGGGTTTTATTCAAGTGTATGGGTTAGGGTCAGTTTCCTAAATTCGGTGGATAGGGTCATTGCCGTGTAACATCGGATTTAATTCAGTTGTCGTCCGTGGATCTTGGATAGTCGTTACGGGTCGTCAGAAGCCCAAAAGTCTGACAACCAGGCTTAACAAGGGGTATCGTATTATCGAGTAACAGGATCAGATAGACAGTCGCTGAATTTCAAATTCTGGTATTGGTACAATTGCATCCGGTTAAACTGGAAGCCGACCCCAGCATAGTTGGGAAAACGCAGGTAGATTAGGGTTAGGCAGAAGTGCACCTAAAAAACACCCACATTCCGCCAGTTATGGTTAAGTCCTATGTAATAGGGGGCGAGCCTATTGCCATCTACCGGGCACGAATCCAAACTCCAGCCACTGCCACTGAGAAAATCCAGATAGAAAAACCCAATAACACTGCCCGACCCGGGAATCGAACCCAGGACCTCAGACTCAGCAGTAGCGCTTGCGACCACTGGGCCAACGAGGCAGTGGACTTTCGTCGTTTACGACGATTAATAAATCTTTAAACAAATTCAAATTTATTTATTTGTAGACATAAGTATAATGTTGTAACATGTTGTAATAAAATAAAATATTGTATCACTACGTGCTGCCCTGTAAGGCGTACAAAAAAAATCTTACAAAGAATAGGTGTACAGGTTAAATACTGCTAAGTAAAAGTCTTAAAAACTTTAGCAATAAACATAGACAAACAAAATAATAAAAATTATGGTAACAATCGTTATTAATTAAACTTATTAACTAAAGTAAGTAGGTAATACATACATTTGAGAAAGAGGTGTTACGTTTTTATTTTTCTTCTAAATATTCAGTTATAGTATAATACGAGTATGCTTTCTGTGTTAGGAACTTATGGAGTGTTTTTTTTGAAAGTACCTATGTAAGTCTTTTGAAGCTTTTATAGATTAAGGTAGTTTGTTGAATATTTTTGGAGCCATTCCTAGGAAACTTTTTAAGAATAGGGCGGTTTGATGGGTTTTTGACTTAAGAGCACCTGGATGGCGTTTAGTGGATAGGGTTTCAAATTGGCTATGGTTATTTTTGATAAACATGGCAACTTCATAAATGTATAGGGACGGAAGTGTTAAATTGTATAAAGCATAGCAATATTGATTTAGTTTTTTTTATATTATATGATCAATGTGTGTTCTCCATTATTAAATAAATAAATAAATCCATTTCTATAGTTATGTTTCGGCGATCGGGAATTAAGTTAAAAAAAACTTTATTTATTATAATTATTTTAATTACAGAGAAACAGTGTATTAAGCTGAAGGCTGATCTAATAACTAAATTCACAAACAATAATATGGAATAACATGTAATTGATCTAATTGCTAGGTTGCACATTAATACGTAGGCTGGCGGCTGCGTACTCAGCGTAAACGGTTGTTACGTTGAGTTAACTCCTCCCTCCATAAGATAGAAGCAACTCTTGCTTCTGGCAGCGTCCACGCTGCCTTTGGTGTCCTCACTGCCTTTGATGTCTTCTGAGATCTTAGTGATCTTCCATTGGTACAGCTTCCAGGATGCTGCTGCTACTAATAAGACGTAGAGGAGTACCGTAGTCCAACTTGGTGTGGCCATCATCATTGGCCAATTGATGTCATCCGGTAAGGAGAGGTCGCGCGCTTTGTTGATAAGTTCATGGATGCTGTCTAGTGAGATGTCTTCTAGCTGTAGTTCATATTTGACTGTTTCTTCTAAAACTTGATGTTGCTCTGGTAAAGGTATGACCTCATTGATGACGATTGTGTCTGTGTGTGCTCGTAATGTACTGTTCATGACGTTAATTTGACAATCTTCTGTTAATGTGACGAGATAAATCCCAGTTAGCTTTTTGTAGTCTGTCTTAGTTTTGCACTGTGTTTTGACAATTTCATCTTCCTTCAGGACAAGTAGCCAATTGTTATCTCCGATCTTTTGAATTTTTCCTCTTCTTAGGCTCATCTTGGCATGTGTACAGTTTGCTTGACGATGCTGAATGAGGGATGGGATGCAGTCTTCGGTGTCTTCAATTCTTCTAGTGTCCAGGGTCTTGCAAAGCTGGATGTCATCGGTGATGGGTTGACAGTCTTCTTCTAGGTAGGCGTACTCATCGTTCCCAAGTGCAAGGTATTTGGATTTAGGGATAATCGTTAGGTTATTTTTATTGGGAATGGAGTAGAGATGAATTAGGTCATAGGTTTGTGGGGCTACTGATGGGATTTCTAGGATAAAGTTTATAGAGTGTACTGTACTATAGGCCTTAACTCTAATTGATTTTTCTATCCTATGAATGTTACTAAGATTAATTATAGCTACTGGTCTAAACGAAAAGACGTTACCTAAGTTGATTAATTCCTCTATAAGGTTTTGAGGGCTTATAATACTAGGATGCATGGTGCCCAGTTGTGCGAACGTTATGGCATCTTCTAACAACATTAACTTATCTAAGATAATCTGTAAACTAAAATCTATCTGTACGTATAAATCTAGAAAATGAATATGATTAGTTACGTCGTTACTATTACGTGTAATGTTTTGCAATATGCTAGCCAAATTTTTCTGATTATTATTCAATTTATTTAATTGATTGCCAAACTCATTTATTGTATTTTGTGCTAAAACTAATGACATTCTTTGCATGTTCTGAACATTATTAATTCTATTCCGTGTGTTTAAGATTTCTTCTTCAAATTTTGCTGCATCATCATGATCGAGATTTCCAGTTATGGATTTAACAACAGTACCTAACCCATTAATCAAGCCGCGTCTTTTTCTAACCTGCGGGCTTAAAAACTTCATCTTTTTACCTATTTGATCTAAGCTATACTCTATTTGATTTCTATATGTTTCATGTAACTCTCCTGACATTACACTTTCAGCTGCTTTAGTGCTTGCATATAATGACATAAGTTGGATGGACGTTAAATGAATATTTGTAATATTGTAAACGCAAGCGAGACTAAAGTAGTTATCCTGTTTAAGGAGCTGTCCTTGTTTTAGGAGAAGGATACCATTTTCATTATTTACCGGGTCAATGGTTACGATTCCTGTTGCGTAGAGCACGATGGCTCCTGAGATGAGGGTCCTGCAACAAGATGAGGCCTCTGTAGTAGCTTAAAGTGGACCCTAATAGACTTAGAGTTTGGGTGGGTACCTATAATTTCAGCCACATTATTTGGATGAAGGTGGCTGATCTTGTAGGGTCCTTTGAAGACTGGCTTAGTCTTATCACTGCGTGCTGACTTTGCTACCTGTTTATAAACGGTCTCACCTACCTTGAACTGGATTTCTTCTGCATCTTGGTTTCGTTTAGAAATCACCTGCTCTTTATTCTTAGACATAAGTGCTGCAATACATTCTTGAACCGCCTCGGCGTTAGCGCGGTGCTTAATAACATAATCCTGATAGAATTCCTTTGGATAGTATAGTTCCAGCGGATTTCTAGATGCTGTGTGTCCGAATAATAGCTCATGAGGTGTATAATCTGTTGCTGAATGGATAGAGTTATTATATGCAATAATAGAATACTTCATGATAAGCTGCATGGGATCGTCTTTATTGGTCATTCGTTGTATTCTAATTATTTCAGCTAATGTGGAATGTAAACGTTCGATTGGTGAATTAGAGTTAGGGTTATACGGTGTCGTAAAATGTATATGAATATTATGTAAGGCACAGATATCTTTTATGACGTCATTATCAAACTTAGTATCTGAGTCCGTGGTTATTTTGTTTGGTAAACCTAATACCGAGAATACGTCTAGCAATGCTTCCGCTACATGCACACTACTACATGCATTTAAAGGAACTGCCCGACCATATTTAGAGAAATTATCAATGATTGTGAGGAATGTTACTCCGCCTGTTGAATAAAGGTCCATAAATACGTGTTCCATTGGCTTGCGTGGTGTATTAGTAATAGCTAGTGGTGGTCTTAGAGGATTGCGCTCATATTTAGACTGCAAACAAATCTCGCACTGATTAACAAATCTCTGAATGGTAAGTAACATGTTAGGCCAGTGATAATTTCTATGCAACTGTTTATATGTCTCTTGAATACCGCGATGAACTGTCTTTCCTTCGTGATACTTCTTAATTAACTCTTGTTGTTCAGTCTTGTTCTCTACTAGGGTCACACGCGTAGTACATTTAAGTAACTTTGGGCCACGCTCGTTAAATATAGTAGTATAGACTCTGGCGAAGGCATGATACAGTTCTTCACTATGGAAATAACAATGAAACACTCGGTCGGCAATTGTGTGTTCCTTTAAGAACCTGACTATCTCTGATTCTGTATTATTAATTGGAATAAAAACATCTTTGATGACAACTTTAGAGTTAGTGGATCTGTTATCTACTCTATAGGTTGAACCGGGTGTTGATCTAATGTGTAATTGTTTCAGCTGCCGATCTATAGCGTCTGATATTATAGGTATGCCCTTATTTTCATTGTCTGGTTGTGTATGCCGTGTAGAAACTAATTCAGGTTCGGCTGACACTATGCTCATACTATCTGATTCTGTTCCTATGTGAGATTGGGGAACGCTAGGGTTTAGTGATTGAATATTGTCATTATCTTGGGGCACGGCTGCCTCCGTTTCATTTTCAGCTACTCTACGTGCGTTCTCAAATATTCGATTAATTATTTCATCATCCTCATTATCATCTAAATTGACTGCTAATGAATCGATACTACCGTGAAATATCTTAACGCGAGATAAAGCATCCGCATTAGTATTCTGTTGACCCTTTTTATATACTACTTTATAGTCGTATTCTGCAAGCTTTAAACGCCATCTAGTTAATTTAGAGTTAGGATCTTTCAGGGACATTAACCAAGTAAGGGGCCTGTGGTCTGTGTAAATAACGAACTTTCTACCATAAAGGTAAGGACGAAAATACTTAATTGCCCATACTATTGCTAGTAACTCTTTTTCTATTGTAGAATATCGTGATTCGGTGTCTGATAGTGTCCGAGACGCGTACGCTATCGGTTTATCGGAACCTACAATGCCTTGCGACAATACCGCACCTAATGCTACATCCGATGCATCGGTGGTAAGCACGAAAGGTTCATCAAAATTAGGGTATTGTAGTATTGGGGCATTTGTTAAGATTTGCTTACACTTATTAAAAGCTTCCAAAAAGTCTGGTGAATGGACAATTTTACTATTTTTCTTAAGACATAAGGTCATAGGTTTAGTTAACTTCGCGAAATCTTTAATAAATTTCCTGTAATACCCCACTAGCCCCAGAAAAGCCTTTATCTCCTTCTGAGTCTTAGGCAACGGGAAATTTAATACTGCCTTAATTTTGTCCTTATTAGGTTTCAAGCCCTCATTTGTAAGTTCGTGTCCTAAAAAGTTAACCTGCTTCTGTAAGAATTCTGATTTGTCTAATTGAATTTTTAAATTGTGAGTTTTAAACCGATCCAATACTTGTTTTAATTTTTCCATGTGTTGTTGTAAAGATGTTGATATAATAATTACGTCATCTAAATACGTATAAACGTTATCGATTCCTCTTAGAATATGATCCATTAAGCGTTGAAATGTACTTGGCGCATTTTTTAGGCCAAAGGGCATTCTTAAGAACTCGTAATGCCCTCGTTCAGTTGTAAACGCTGTTTTTTCAATATCATTAGGATGCATTTCCACTTGGTGGTAACCACTGGCGAGATCCAGGGTCGTAAAATACTGGGCACGCCCCAATCTATCTAAGATGTCATGGATGTTAGGTAAAGGATACTTGTCTTCGATCATACGATCATTCAGTCGTCTATAGTCGATTACAAGTCTCCATTTAACTTTCCCTGATGCATCAGGTTTTTTTGGAACAATATGCACGGGACATGACCAAGGGGATATACTCTCTCTAACAATGCCTTGCTGTAAAAGTTTATGTACTTGCTTACGAATCTCATCGCGTTGTTGGGGGGCTTGTCTGTAACTACGTACAAAAACTGGTGTATTATCGCTTATTCTAAGTTCATGTTTAACCGCGTGCGTAAAAGTCAATGGAATATCTTCCGAATAGAATAGGTCTCTATACTGATAACATAGCCTAGTAACTTCACGCTTTTCTTCCTTATTCATATGCCCTGTACGAATTTTCTTCAAGTTTTCATTTAATATACTATCAATGTCTGTTTGCACTTGTACGGTATTAATTTCATGACTTTGAATGTTATTGACCTCATTATACAACTCTAATTCCATTGAACTCTTATCTGGAATATATTTTTTATCATCACTAAAATTAATAACTGAAGTTTTAAAAGAACCATTTATAACGTTAATAATAGCTGCCGGTGATTTTAAGTTATCTGACCAATAAAAATCATCGTGTAAGTATTGCCCGTCCACGTAGTTAGTTTTAACAGTAACTATCTTTTCACACTTTGGATCGATTTTTATCTTTTGTGGTGGAGAGCTAAAGTGAATGGGTATGTGTGCTGTTGATGTTCGTAACACGTTATTGTTCAAATCAATATTGCTTTTCAGTTTCTTTAAAAGGTCGAATCCTATTAGACCCTTATACTTCGTATCAAAATCAAATATTAAAAATTTATGGGTTATATCGCTATTAAACACAGGGGGCAAGGGCAGGTATACTACTTTGTCGTGTACTGATGAACTATGAGCCGTTACTATTTGATATGGCTCTGTTTCTACACAGTATTCAAAAATAGTACCAATAATCACATCAGATGCAATAACTGAATGACTAGCTCCTGTATCTATTAAAAACTTACCGTTGAATTCTGGCAACTCAATATATGGTAAAAATTGTTTAGCTTGTAAGTTAAAGGATACTATGTCCGGTTGTCTTGATCGGGGTCCAGAGTAAAATCCTGTTCTTGGCTTACCTCTTGTTCGTCTAAGTTAGGCTCGGAGACGTCGCTATTAATGTCTATGAACTGGCCGATATACTCACTACCAATGGGCATTGGTTGCACCTGACCTTCCATTTGGCTCGGGATATAAAATAAGTGCCCCGATGCAAACTGTGGTTTTTCTGGCTTACCTGCCGTACGCATAGTGACGTCCGATGATACCTCAGGTGGATTAATCTGCTGTTTTGGAACGTTAGGTTGGTTCCTAAAGTTTGCACTTCTAAAATTACCTGAACCACCTGGTCTGATGTTACCTGATGCTGGTCGGTTTTTCCAGGGCAACATAGACTGTATCCACTGTTGACGCTGTTCTGGGTTCATGTTATTCTGTTGTGGCTTAAATGGCGTCATTGTTGGATTTACTAGGTTAGGATGAAAAGGACTATTGTTAGGCTGCTGCTTAAACGACTCCTTTGGTTTCGCTTGGGATGTTGAAGGGCTATTAAAATTATTAGATCTATTATATGCGAGCTTAGCCTCTTCTTGCCTAGCAGCAATAATAGCTTCTTCAAATGTTTCTGGTTTTGCAATTCTAACACCTAATGACACATGAAAGTCTAAATGATTCACGTACTGTTCAATTACCATCTTTTCATAATAAGATTTGTTACCATGTTCCCCTACAGAGTATAATGTGTCTAACAATTCACGGAGCCGTTTGCCAAAGGTTTCCGCATCCTCGTTCTTTGACTTACGTACTCGTGTGAGCTCCTGCATAACCTGTATCTCGTTGCGTGGTTCTCCAAGGCGTCTAATCAAAACTCTTTTAACTGACTCCCAGGAACTAAGGTATTCTTCGTATGCTATGGCATCGATAGCTGGACCACTTAACCTACTCTTAATCAGGCAGATAAATGCCGGATGCGAACGATCTGCTTCACTAGTTAAAGTTAATAAACTATCTACCTCTCTAATATAATATCTAAGTAATTTAGGATTACCATCATATCTTGGCATCAAATCTGCTATTAGTTTGTACGGTTTATAGTTAGCATCATAATCTCTGAGCGACATTGTTTTACTGTAAATTACCTGTCTAGTGGCACTCAAACAGAACAATAGAGGTGTAGTATTGCACGTGGAATTTCACGCAATATCTTCACGCTATAATAAGTGGTTGCCTACCGCGATTTTAGCTTATAGACAGACACACTATATTAGAAATAAAATACACAAATTATTTTAAGGCAGGAAATAGAGCAAGGAAACTTGGAAATACGAGAGCACTTACCAAAGCAGCCACTGCATCTCCTGTCGAGTCTTGTCTCTGCCAACAGCTTCCTCCAATTCTCCGAAGAAACACGTTTCTACTGCTATACAGGTGCCCGACCGCAAGTAAGGTTCTTTGCGGATCGCGAAGGAACGATTTGAGAACCGTCACTCTTATGCCGAAGAGTTGTATTCGAACTTAGAGCGTCGCGATCCTACCGACTGCGCCAGTTATGTTTCGGCGATCGGGAATTAAGTTAAAAAAAACTTTATTTATTATAATTATTTTAATTACAGAGAAACAGTGTATTAAGCTGAAGGCTGATCTAATAACTAAATTCACAAACAATAATATGGAATAACATGTAATTGATCTAATTGCTAGGTTGCACATTAATACGTAGGCTGGCGGCTGCGTACTCAGCGTAAACGGTTGTTACGTTGAGTTAACTCTATATATATTTTTTTATTAATAACTCTGAACATGATACCAAGAGCTTTTACTTTTCAAAAACTAAGCTTTCCCATTCACAAATCTTGTAAAGATACACAATTGTCTGTGTCAAAGTTATTCTTAACTACATTGTTTTGATTTTCGAGTTATCTATTTCCTATGTTGCACCTACCATGTTTTGTCTCTGCTTAAGACCCAGATATATGCCAGTGACCTTGAGTGGTTAGCTTGCGTGTTCTGTACTGAGCTCACGCAACGCGTCGTACGTTCAGCCAGTAATAGGACTCGCACATCAAGGAGCGCTGTCCCCAATTTGACGCATTATTAATTTAACGCGTCTACGCGTTTTTTAAAATATTTTTTGTATAATTTAAAGATAATTTTACAAATTAATTTCACTATGTAATATAAACATAATCTAAAATATTCACATATTCAATTATTGAAAAAACGCTCTAATACATATTTTTTTTTTCAAATCATTAACACTACTCGTTTAGACGTGATCTTCAGTATAAAATCATTAAAAGTCGGATATGTTGACTGATCGCCAACCCACCTGCCAAGCGTGCTGATTATGGCAACCCTCCATTTGGGGGAGTCCTATGTCCAGCAGTGGACGTTTTTCGGTTGAAATGATGAAGGTTGACTGGTAGAAAATGCCTCAGGCATTAAGTCCGCCTTTGTGCAGTATTTTTTTTACTTTTGCATAAAGTTTTAATAAATAAATATTTTGTCCCGGAAAATTAGACCTCTACAACATTCCGTATGGGGAAACATGAGGATTATGAGGGCTTACACGTATCACATTCAATTGAGTGAGTCGTGTAAACAATGTGGTTGTATTACAGGCTAGAATGCGGTTTCAATAGCAACAGTGAAATAAGAGTTTTATTCATAAATTATTGCTTATTATGGGATGACAGTTAGTTCGTATTTAAAAATAGACTGATTTAAACCAGGGACCGTACAACCCCGGTTAAGGGTTAAGCCTTTCGAAGGGGTAACCCATTCCATGGGTTATCTTTATCATGATGTAACCCATTGAAAGGGTTTTATACTAGAAACCCATTAAAAGGGTTACATGATAACCCATTGAATGGGTTTAATACTTGAAACCTAGTGAAAGGGTTACCTGATAACCCATTCAATGGGTTCTTTACCTACTTGAAACAACTCAGTAACATGAAAAAATCATAATATTATGTTATTTTGATATCCGCCCAGCATGCGTAGCATGACTAATTCTATCTCTATTCTACCCAGGGACCATTTTGGTTACCATTTTAGAAAAACCCTATCGAAAACCCTTTCAATGGAAAGGGTTTTCGATAGGGTTTTTCTAAGCAGTTAATCAAAAACCCATACAGTGTGGGTAATTTTGAATGGCTTACATTAAGCCGTTCAAGCCGTAGGTATGGGTTTTTATCGAAAACCCTTTCAATGGGTTACCAAATTTGTTTTTAAGCCGTTAATATAAAGGTTACCCATATCGTATAGGTTTTTGTTTAACCGCTTAGAAAAACCCTATCGAAAACCCTTTCAAAGGGGAAACCAAAATGGTCCCTGATTTAAACGTTCTTCATTGTAAATATGTACTGTTGAACATGGACCTATGAACACCTACGACCGTGCATAGCTACGCCATTATAACTCATAACTCTTGTGATAGTATTATTTATTTGTTAGCCTTTCGGTCGGCCAAACATATACTCAATACTCAATACTTTATTGCATTCCATAATGTGTACATAAAACAGTTGGTATGTTAAAACATAGAATCAATTATGGACCCTGTCGGGCACAGCAAAGTTAATTTTTAATAGGAGAGAGGATGAAGGCGCTTTTTGCTAAGAAAAAAATAATAATAGTTAAAATATTAAATTAAAATTGAATCATTAAAATAGTATAATTTGTAGTAAAGTATTTTTTTAGTAAATATTGCACGATTTACATTATTAATATTATAAATTACAATAAAATAAAATAAATGTTTAGAATTTTATTTAGTCTTATAGAATGTTATTATTATTAATTAGTTGTGCACTGTTTAGCATATTCATTTTTAAATTAACAATATTGTAGTGTTTTAAAATAAATTTATATTCAATGTAAAATTCATAATGAATTATAGGTATTATGTAAAAAGTGGTTTTTATTGTTGTTGAAATTTATCGCTAAAATATTCGTGAATAGTGTAGTAGCTTTGGATTATAAGAAATTGTTTTAATTTATTCATAAAGATATTATTTTTATTTATATTTTTGATATATTCCGGTAGCTTATTGTATATTTTAATGGACATAACAAATGTACTAGAAGAGTGCATTTTTAAACGTGAAGTGGGTATGTTTAATCTACTTTCATGTCTAAGTGCAATTTTTGTTTGGATATCTCCTCTTTTGGTATAGAATTGCGGATATTTTCGAACAAATTTACAAATTTCAAGTATGTAGAGGCAGGGCAGAGTTAATATTTTTAGATTCGTAAAATGGGGCTTACAGGAGTCTGTATCTTCGATATTTAATAAAATTCTAATCATTTTTTTCTGTAAAATGAATAATGTAGGTGCGTCTGTACTATTTCCCCATAGGATAATTCCATATTTGAGCCATGCAAATGCGTACGCGTAATAAGTCACTAGTGCTGTTTTGAGGTCTGTGGTTTTCTTGATTTCTCGGAGAGGGTATGAAAATTTGGATAGCTTAGTTCTTATTTTTTGAATATGTGATTTCCAATCTATGTGTGAATCTATGTCTAGGCCTAAAAGGGTGAATTTATTTACTGCTTCTAATTTTGATCCGGTGTATTTGAAACTTATACTTATAGGTTTTTTTTGTCGGGGATGGAAAGTTATTATTTTAGTCTTATTGTAGTTAATTTCAAGGTTGTGTTCGTCCATCCAGTGTGTTGCAGTGTCAACTATAGAACTCAATTTTTGGTTTAAATTTATATTATTATCACATGATGTTAAGATAGAGATATCATCGGCGAATAATACACATGACTCATTTATGTGGTTAGGGAGATCATTTATGTAAACAAGGAATAGCAGGCACCCTATCACAGTTCCTTGTGGTATAGAAGCGTTTACGGGAATATTTTGGGATCGAATTAATTGTATTTCTTTTGATTTATGATTGTAATGTTCTATTTCTACAACTTGTTCCCTGTTTTTTAAATAAGATGTGAACCATTCATAACTTTTTCCGCGGATACCGATGTTATATAATTTATTTAATAATATATCAAATTGCACCTTATCATATGCTTTTGTCATATCTAATAACAATCCTACAGCGTATTTTTTATTATTAATTATATTGAGTGCTTCTTGTGTATATTTATAAACAGCCATTTTGACTGTCATTAAATATATTATATTTTTCACAAAATGCGTAAACACGATCGCACATGGCTTTCTCAAATATTTTTGAGGCTGTTGGTAAGAGTGCAATGGGACGGTAGTTGTTTGGGTCGGTTTTTATATTTTTCTTGTGGATCGGTTTTATAAGAGCTTTTTTTAATAAATCGGGAAAAACGCCTTCTTCAAAAGATTGGTTAAGTAGTATGTAAAATGGCAAGGTTAATTCATCAGCGCATTTTCTTATTAAAGTAGGTGGAAGTTCGTCAATTCCATGGCTTTTTTTGTTTTTTAAATTTTTAATTATTGTATTTACTTCGTAAGGATCCACTGGACTAAGATATAATGTATTTTGCGTAGCTGAAATCGCCGGGGTTCCTTTTGGTTTACGGCCGGTAGGCTATATAATATTTACTTATTTATTTGTTAACATAGGTAAAGAAATACAGATCTTATGTTTGATGAACAGAGCGCTATGTTATGCCAGGAGGCGTACAAATATGCTGTATCTAGCTTAGGATTACAAGTTAAAATTTACTAAAAATATTTGAAAATCATGCATAATTTATGGTATTACATAAAAAATTGAACAATTACATAAATATCATTCAATACTCTAATGGTGTCAGACCTAAATGAGGAATTGTTAAATTGTCAAAATAATTTAAGTAATGTCAGTATTAATAATTGTAATTCTAAATTAATTCGTCATTTAAGTATTCGTCAATAGCATAATAACATTTTTCATTTTTTTTTTTAAATTGTGTAAAATTTAATTCAGTTGATAAAGTGGAGTCTTCAGTCTCGTATTTGGATTTAGTTTCATTCTGTATGTGGCTGCTCCAACCGTCTCTATTCCTGTCTCTCTCTTTCTTTGACCGTTTCTTGGGTACCACTGGGTATGTATTGCTCAATTTTTCCTTTCCTCTTATCTCTTGCTATGTAGGAGGATATAACAACATGCCTGATAGACTTCGTCCGTGTACAAAACAGCGTTCAGTTGGTCAAGTCAGTGTCATATTGTTAGCATCATTTCAGCCGAAAGACGTCCATTGCTGGACATAGGCCTCCACCAAAAGGGGCCGGGGTTCCATAATCGCCACGCATGGCACGCGGGTTGGCGATGGCAGTATGGTGTTAAAATGCATAGAGAATGCTGCTGCCCATCCTCTAGTAAGTCCCTTAGTCTTTCAGATGTCGGTGTCTTTGGATCTATATTTTAGTTTTATGCCACCGACTTCCGAAATTAAAGTAATTTTTCAGTTTGTAGTGTTTTTTTGGAAGTCGGGAGCAAATGCACGAGTTACTATAAAAAATACCCAAATCGCTATAGGTTTGCCTATAAAATTCGAGGGTTCCCTTCGATTTCCATGGGATTCCCGCATCAGATTTTGATTTGGTGGCAATGGGACCACCTCGGGAGCATACCCTTTCAAACAAAAAAATAATTTTCAAAATCGGTCCGGTCCATAATTGACGGAGATATAGGTGAACAAACTAAAAACATACAGCCGAACATACAACCTCCTCCTTTTTGGAAGTCGGTTAAAAAAGAAGATAGTTAAACAATGGGAACCTATATGTTATCACTGTTCAGGTATCTTCCCAAGCATCTGCCCGCCTTTTCCCAACCATGTTGGTATCAGCTTCCAGTCTAATCAGATGAATCTGAATATCAGTAATTTACATGGAGCGACTGCCTATCTGACCTCCACAACCCAGTTACTGGGTAAAACGATCAGGTATCAACACACATGAATTTAACATTTTCCGGGAAGAAATCTGTTCTGATTTTCTTGTCTAGATACCAAGCTAATTGTAGCAAATGCTATCACATAAACTATGATAGTGTATACCTGCAACAAAGTTGCAAACAAATTAAGATAAGACGAATGACTATTCGATTCATCTACCTGAGACATTTCGTTCCTTTGCAATATGCAGCCAGTTTTTCAATGCCCAAGGCTACCCGGTCTGCTGTCTGGCTTTACGCAGTACTAATCAATTAGTGCACCCTAAATGCTGAGAGATAGGGCGCCTTCTACCCTTCTGCAGGGTGCATGCGATGTTTGAATTCACTTTTTTATTTCGTTTTTGTGGGCTGGCTATAATGTCCACAAAAGTTCGAAATGTCAAAATGGTTTTGCGTAGATTCCGGAGACAATTTCACTTATGAACGTTTTCAAGGACAACATTTGGTATATTCTAAAGAAAAGTACGCTATAGGAAACTTTAAATTGTTAGTTTTAACTAATAACTGTCAGAAAATCAGAATAGCATCATAAATTAATATAATTTTCATGTGCGCACCATGTCGTTCACCCAGACCCGAGCATGTCAGCAAAGGTGCAGGTATAAACATCTCTCGTCTAACTTTATGCCCAAGATGAAGCATATTTTTCCGGTCGTGCCGATACGGCAGAAGACAAAGACGTGCTATTGGCCGCGGTATGTACCATAGGGTCTCGACAAAGTAACATTATATTAGCGATGACGCTAGTAGAAAAGCCACAAAATGTATGGGGTTGACCTAGGCTATAGATATGTTGGGTCCAGGAACGGCGGACTTGGGGATGTCCGCCGTCCCCTATCACACTGGACCCGAGGTGGCGGCGCGTAGTGTTCCACGCCGGGGGATTGCGGAAGTTATAACAGATTCCAAGATCCCCGGTGCAAATGTGGGAAGGGAACACTGGGGTGGTTTTTAGTCAGTAAGAGTCTGACAGGCCCCTCCACCCGCCCCAGGGCGGAGGACATACATGAAGATTTTCCACCCCGTGGAACCTTACAAAAAAAAAAAAAGGCTGTCGAAATGTCACGTGATCATAGGTCAACGAATATAAATTAGCTAGACAATGTTATCATCATTCGATTCCATGAAACAAATCGACAGCCTCGAACGATAAGTTCCATAGTAATGCGTAGCCAAGTGGCACTTTTCGATTCGTATGAAGGAATTAGAATCTAAAACTAGCGATAACGCTTGTCAAAAAGTGAAATAACGATAGCGATTGTAGAAATAGAATCGCTCCGAAGCGAATGCCATTTGTCTAGGCCCTCAGGGATGTTTTTATAAAATATCATCAACCTTTCCTGTGCATTCGGTATCTATAGAACAGTCATTATGACTTTCCAATGGTCGGCCACTGACACTACATTGAAAGAAATTGCATTTATTGGTAATCTCGTACATAATGACAAATGAATGACATTTCTACAAATGGGTTTTCTATTAAGGGCAATACGACAATGCCATTTTAATAGCACAATTCTATTACGAGAACATTGACCGACCAATGATCGATCATTATGAATTTAGCAGATTACGAACTTTTAGCAAAATGACAATGGCATGACAATGGGATCGTGTTGGAATGACTGAATTTATAAAAATAGCAGACTTGGGCCCCTGTTATGTTTTATAAACAACTATCTTGCCTCGCCGTTTCGCCCACATAAAGGTCGGAAATTATCCCTCGTGAACTTTCTACCGGAATAAAAAGTATTCTACCTATAAGTATCCGAAACCAGGTCATGTTTTCAAATTTAATCAAAATCGGTTCAGCCGTTAAGGCGTGAAAGGGTAACAAACAAACAAATAATCAAATAAACTCACTTTCAAATGTATAATATTAGTAAGCTTATGCTCGCCCCCTATGTACAATAACATGGGTCCTAACGCTGACAGCACACCTCCGCTGCGAAACCATAGCAGCGAAACCGCAGTAGTTCAATTGTACTGGTTCGCGTCATGTTCCGCTACTCGCATCGATGCGGGCGGAGGTGTGCTATCAGCGTAGACATGGAGTCTGGCATGATCTACCTTACTCTTCGGGTATACTGACGATAAGTTTACTCTCACACATAGGTTACGTACGTATGTGTAATCATCAAATATATAAATATCATAATTTCCTACAATACCTACTGCGCAATAGGTCTGGTTTAAACCTATGCAAACACGTTTATGCCTCGTGTCTAGTGCAATGACCCGACAGCAAGGCCAGGTTTTGTTACGTCTTAGAATATTAGTAACGGTAGCATAAAAACTTTTTTTTGAAAAACAACTGACTTCCAAAAAGAACACTACAAAGTGAAAATTATTCCCCTGTTAAGCCAATTTGATCATGAATTTATTCGATTCTTAACAAAATCGCTTTAACTGTGATAGAAAAAACAAGCATTTTTCATGTTTTTTTATGCAGAGATAGCTGAAAAGATCCAAGGCCCTTTAGAAACACTTCCACGAAATGACATAATCGATCTTTTGTCGTTTTGTTATGTAGAACCAACAAGAAACTCCATGGTTACTATCTAATGAATCTTCAAAAAAAAAAAACGCTTAAAACATTAAAAATAAATGATAAGAAGTAAAACTTATTTACCACACAAATTAAGCCTTATTTACAACAAAATATACGCACTCATTCATAAAAAAAACTAATTCAACAAAATATTTCAATCGCCTAATTTCAGCGAGCTTACGTTTACGTAAAAAAATACGTTAGCGCTAAGAATTTTGCTCACGCCTGGGTACAAGGTTACGTTGGAACTATTTATTCAGTTTAGTCTAGCTAGTCCTGACCTACGACAACTACAAGTCTAGCTGTCGGCGTTCAGCCTTCAACTCAGTCTGGCCGTTGACTCAAATAATGTGCCGCAGAGATTGATACGACATTTATTAGAAACAGAAGTGATTTTAGTTTGAAAAGGAAACTTGATGTTATTTTTTAAAGAATAATTAGTGGTTTGAACTTTGTTTAACTAAAAATGATTTTTTGGGTTCCGTACCCAAAGGGTAAAACGTTAACCCTATTACTAAGGCTCCGCCTTCTGTCTGTCCGTCTGTCACCAGCTGTATCTCATGAACCGTGATAGTTAGACAGTTAAAATTTTTACAGATGATGTATTTCTGTTGCCGCTATAACAACAAATACTAAAAAATAGAATAAAATAAATATTTTTAGCTTCCATACAACAAACGTGATTTTTTTGCTCGTTTTTGCTCGATATTGATAACGGCAACAGGTAGACGCTTGAAATATTCACAGAATCTTTAGTTATATATTCACTTTAAAAATAATTAAGTAATTAAATTAAAATAAAACAAATATTTAAGGGGGGCTCCCATACAACAAACATGATTTTTTAGATAATGGTACGGAACCCTTCGTGCGCGAGTCCGACTCGCACTTGGCCGGTTTTTAATATTCAGTTAGTTTTTAACTGAGGAATCAAAGTGGTGGGTTCACAGCTTTTGTATAGAAAATATATCAGACCATTATTTATTATTCAGATATAAGTTATCTCTGACGATTGAGAAATCGGCATTGGTGCTGGAAGTCTTTGAAAACGTTTTCAGAATATTGAATAAAAACCGGCCAAGTGTGTGCCAGACCACGTACAATGGAGGGTTCCGTAGTTTTGATGAATTTATCCCAAAAACAAACTTAACATTGTAGTTCAAAAACATGTTCTCCGTTATATCGACATACGTCACGGTCGATTCTCAATCTGCATTTATAAGTTGGTCGACTATTACTCGTTAACTTGTAAAGCCAACTTAGCTGTGATAGTTTTTCTTTTAATTTCGTTATATATACTACTGTCATTTTTTTTTTCACATAACCAAAAACAACCATTTAGCTGGCAGGGGGCACATGACTCTAACAAAAGTTAGTACTTTAAAGCTTAGTATTACGCAAACGGATCCCTGAATCGAAAAATGGTTTTCACAGGCCCGCAATATTTTTGAATCGCCTGTCCAACGATACCCCACACTATGGGACAGACGAGAAAAAAAAATATCCTCCCCACCTTACGTGTAAGAGATGAACCCAAATAAAGTTTTTTTGACCACTTTGTTGGCGTAATTAATCTTAATATATATAAATCTCGTGTCACAATGTTTGTCCTCAATGGACTCCTAAACCACTTAACCGATTATAATAAAATTCGCACACCATGTGCAGTTCGATCCAACTTGAGAGATAGTAGGTAGGTAGGGTAGGTAGGTAGGGTAGGTAGGTAGGGTAGGTAGGTAGGGTAGGTAGGTAGGGTATGTAGGTAGGGTAGGTAGGTAGGGTAGGTAGGTAGGGTAGGTAGGTAGGGTAGGTAGGTAGGGTAGGTAGGTAGGATAGGTAGGTAGGGTAGGTAAGTAGGGTAGGTAGGTAGGTAGGGTAGGTAGGTAGGTAGGGTAGGTAGGGTAGGTAGGTAGGGTAGGTAGGTAGGATAGGTAGGTAGGTAGGATAGGTAGGTAGGGTAGGTAGGTAGGTAGGTAGGGTAGGTAGGTAGGTAGGTAGGTAGGGTAGGTAGGTAGGTAGGTAGGTAGGTAGGTAGGGTAGGTAGGTAGGTAGGGTAGGTAGGTAGGTTAGGCAGGTAGGGTAGGTATTCTTTTACCCATAGAAAGCCACGTTATTTGTGAGTGTCATAGAGTGAAAATGTTTACCGCCCAACGGAGTGGGCACGGGTCAGCTAGTATAATAATAAATAATAAACCATTTATTATCAGGTTACAAAGACCCATAGAAGCTAACCTAAGTATACCTACATATATGTATTAACAATTGCGTTAGTAAATAAAACTTCAGCAGAAAGACGTCCACTGCTGGACATAGGCCTCCACTAAAGGGGCGGGGGGGGGTTGCCATTATCGCCACGCTTGGCAGGCGGGTTGGCGATTGCAGTATGGTGTTAAAATGCATAGAGAACGCTGCTGCCAATCCTCTAGTAACTCCATTAGTCACCTTTTACGACACCTACGGGAAGAAATGGGATGATGCTATTCTTTACGTCCGGCACCAAACGGACAATAAAACTTAAAGCTATGTTAGTATCACTTATATGCACTAAGTGTTCGTGCGTAATATGTATACCAATGCCAAATAACGGCTTTCTAGTACCAAGAGTCTCTGAGCTAAGCCACGGACAGACAAACAGACAGACGGAAATGGCGAAACTCTATGGATTCCTTGTTGACTACCGGTAATACCCTAAAAAAGCGCAATGTATCTTGTAACAAGGTGAGATTTTCTAGCTTAATCGTCATATTAACCAAATTGCTAATTATTCTTTCAGTAATGACAACTAAATAAATGATTCTGGAACTTAGTTTCCAGTCCAGGTAATTTTTTCATTTGTTGTAGTGAAAATCAATAGATATAGTAACTTTAAATTAAGACTACAGTCCGAACCCTAACGAATTCCTAGTTGACAAAGTTTCGTGTGATTGACCATTCATGTATTTATTAATGTAATATTCCTAAACATTATGTCTGTTAATTTCTTGCAATATATTATATCTTGTATTTTAATTTCTATAGATATTAATTACTTCATAATGTTTAATTTTTAATACTGTAATTTAACAATGCATGCCTGATAGGGTAGATTTTTTGAGGTACCATAAAATATTTTTAAGACCAATAATTGCATTAATAAAAACTTTGACTTTGAACCCGAGGTAAGAACAAGATGTACAATGATTTTTCGAAGCTAACACTCCTGGGCAGTCAAAAGAAAAATAACCCATAGCCATGCCCATGTAGCTCATAGAACAGTATTTTGGTGAATATGACAATGTTTTTCTATAATTTTCCACATTCCTATTATGGCCGACGGCTTCATAATTTTTTGAGGATTTTACAGGTTTATTTTCTATTTTTTGAAAGCAGTTAGTTTCTACGCAATTACATAAATTTTGAAAGATACTGTTGAGACACATACCTATTAAAAAAAAATCCGGTTACATGTATGTCGGACCACGCATAATGAAGGGATCCGTAGTATGGATTAACTTATCTTAAGAACAAACTCAACATTGTAGTTGCATACATACATTTCAACTGCAAATTTAAGTTTGTACGCACAACATAGAGAGATTTACCATGTTATTTTAAGATTATAGACTTCTTATAGGTTTTCCTGTAATCTATAAGTAAATAACTATTTACTGTATTTATTTCAAAATTTTAAGTGCAGTAGTTTCGGAATCAAGGGGCAATTTTCATCCATTTTCTTAAATAATTGTATAAGTATTTATTTTAAAATGATTAAAATATATATCTGAAATCCTTATAACAAACCTTTTTTTTTATTTTTCTAATTTGCCCCCCAAAAGTGACCCATATTCAAATTTAATTTACTTACGTTATACGTCCGTGTTTGGGTCACAGAACTTCATATGTGTACCAAATTTCAATTTAATCGGTCCAGTAGATTCAGAGACAATCGGCTGTGACAGACGGACAGACAGACAGACACACGTGTGATCCTATAAGGGTTTTTTCCTTCTTAGGTACGGAACCTTAATAAATTAAAAGTAAGAAATAAGACCATTTACTAAACACAGCATAATCTTTAAGTAAGAACGTTTATTTTCTATTTCTTTTTAGTTTTTTTTTCCCTATTTGGATTTATCTGTGGCCACGCGAATTTTCTTAGATTTACATAGGAAAATTTCAGAGTTTTGTTACGCTTTGGTCTTCAAAAACGTTGTTTTTATAATTGTACTCCGTTTGAAATAAGATTAGACATTTAAATAAACCTTTTTTACAGTCTGTTCAACCGATTTTGACTTCTATTGCGTTGGTGCTTGGGATTGAGCTGCTCGCTCTGCTAGCCTTGTGATAAAACTTGACATTTTAATTATTATGCATGATTTTATATACATATTGACATTGCAGAATATTGTATACAATTTTACATGAATGTTTACTTTGAAAAGTTACTGCTTTAATTTATTGTGAATGTGAGCACTATGTGGGTCATTTTTTTTTTTTTTCTTTAAATGTTTTCCTTCCTTTTCTCAGTTAAGTTTTAATGATGGTCTGACATTTTGAGCGCTTTATGCGGCCTACCCAAATGTCCTTTTTTTGGTACTGTTCGTCGAGTCGTTGAGCTCCTTAAGTTTTGAGTTGAGCTGCACGATTACTGACAAATGCTTACACTGATTGGTCAGGTCCGCTCAAATTTGCGTGGTTCTTTCCTCAAAAGACCATTTCAGACACGGATCTACATGGTCCTCACATGATCTGACCAAGATTATGTCTGGACTTTAAAAGAGACTTTGACCCCTGAGTTTGTTTCGCCATTTCTTCTCAGGGGTAGTCAGATAGGAAATGTCGGCTACATCTAGATTTTTTTTTTTTATATGACGTGTAAAAGTGATTTTAATATCCTATTTACAGAATAAACGATTTCATTTCATTTCGGTGGCATGACAAAGGGCAGCTGTAATAAACAGTTGGTATTGTAACTACGTTTTTGCTTTTAATGCCATCCTTATTCCTAAGGAATAGAACTCAAAATTGGTTGAGAGGCCTGTAAACAAGTTTATTTAAATGTCTAATCTTATTTCAAATGGATTATAGATAATAAGGTATGTCAAGAAACTGAAAAACGTATTCGTATCCACATAATTTGTGTCCATATGGATTGAGGAGCCATGTCTCTCTATATTAATTTAGTAGTAAATTAGCTGATTTTGTGCCCAATCCTGGAATTTATGGTACGACTAAAACCGTTGAAAAGTTACAGATAGGACGTTTAAGGTGGCTCCTCAATTCAGACGTCTCGATTGAGGAGCTACATTAAAACAAGAAAGCAAACTCCTTGCTGCATCGTCTACGAAGCAGCAGCAACAGCATCCTAATTGCTATTGCTGCCCGTTTTGACTGTCCTTTCCAAAATCAGTGGATAAGGACGGCCATAGGCATCAGTTAGGTATAGGTATTAACAATACTAACATAATTTTAGATACAATGTTTTATTACTAAAACACTAATAGTTTTATGATTGTGTTATTGTGTGATTTTAATTATGTTAACTTATATGGAGATACTCTGAAATAAAAATTATATTATTATTATTATTATTAAAACTCGAAACTAACCGACGGGTATTTTTGAAAATTTTGTAGGATTTAGTAGCGTTTGTGCCTAATCTGTACAAAAATGGTACAAACAATATTTTTAATTTCTAGTCTGTTTTGTTTAGCTGTAAGTCTTCCAAAGGAAATAAATGAAATAATATTTAGAGATAGAGAGAAGAGAAGAGATTAGAGATAGAGAATATCGAGATAGAGATAATGTTTAGAGATTAAAGATTTAAAATAAGGCCGTTTATTTTTTAATTCGTTTATTTGAATTTTTTTATTCTTTGTTATAAAAACATTGTGTTCATTATTGAAGTACTGATTGGTGAAGAACGATTCACTTGAAAATAAAACTCAGTTTGAATTATTTATGGTCACCCTGTTCACAAAATTGTAAAGGAATGTTTAAATTATTAATATCTTTTGAAATACTGAGTGTGTAGGATGTTTGATGGTGCCAATATTTAGTAGAAATTTCTAATAAATATTGGTGATATTGTTACCCGATTTGATCTACTGCTTTAGTAGCTACGTACATATATTTTTTATAGACCGTCAGGATTGAGGAGCCTCATAAAATGTGTAACACCGAAATTATATGGTTTTTACATTTTATTTTTATACTACAAATTAGAACATATATTTACTACTGAATCATACTAAAAATATGTTATAATTAGTTAATGAATTTCCGAGAAACAGCGCGGTGACATTTATGATTTTTTTATGAAAAATCAAAGCATTGTAGCTATCTCAAAATCAGCCGCAGCAACACTACTAAATCCAACCAAATTTAAAAAAATATCCGTCGGCTAGTTTTCGAGTTATGAGGTGGCTCCTCAATCCAGACGTCTGAATTGAGGAGCCGCCTATAACAGCAGTAACAGCATCCTAATTGCTATTGCTGCCCGTTTTGATTTTCCTTTCCAAAATCAGTGGATAAGGACGGCCATGGGCCTCAGTTAGGTATAGGTATTAACAATACTAACATAATTTTAGATACAATGTTTTATTACTAACACACTAATAGTTTTATGATTGTGTTATTGTGTGATTTTAAATATGTTAACTTATATGGAGATTCTCTGAAATAAAAATTATATTATTATTATTATAACTTTTAATGGTTTTACTACAATTTCTAGGATCGGGCCTACAAAATCGGCTAATTTACTACTAAATATTGAAAGTATCCGCGTTTAAATATGAGACATGGCTCCTCAATCCATACGGACACTATAATTTTATGTAAAAAATAGCTGGAAAAAAAATTAACATGATGAAAATTTTATGTGAAAATAACTGTTCCTGTTGGTGTTATAAAAATGCAAAGAAAAATTGTTAAATATGTCTATTATAAGTAGATAAGTAGGCAAAAATTGTATGTCTTCATTTTGAAAATCTTTTATTGTCAGATCATTAACATAATTTTTGCCAACGCTACAAAATGGCCAAAAAAAACGATATAATAGACATTGATTGAGAATGGCGATATGCAAAACGATTTGTCGCTACTGCGCAGAAAGATTTCCTAAACAAGTTTATTCTAATAGCAACATATCTTAGGTACCTAAAGTATGGGCAGTATACGAGTACCTTAGTCAAATACAATACTTACCTAAAAAAAAACATTGATCACTGAGTTTTTTGGTAGATTCTTTTAAGAGGTTCTTTTGGTCAGGTAAATAATAGGAAATGCAGAAACCAACTACAAATCGCTTAACAAATCGAGTCATTGTAAGAAAGTAAGAACTAAATAAAAAGTATTTATTGTGACTCGCACAGGAAGATCACAAACTAAACTAAGCACACAATGATATAGGTATAAAAACTAAAATATGTAAAAAGACAATAAAAAAAGACGAGGTCCTGGACGAGGCCAAAAGGTTCCCTCAGCATGATGCTGCGACATTTAAAAATAAGTGTTTCAGCGCTGGTATTCTGATAGGGCCGCTGTGATGTCACGGACAGATATAGAAATACATAAATAATTATAAATAACATAGATAATGTAAAACGTTGACAAATAAAAATTAAATATTTAATCCGCGTGTCCGACGTAAATTCATTACATAGCTGTGTCTTAAGACGACGATAACCGACTTTTAATGATTTTACACTGAAGATCACGTCTAAAGGAGTAGTGCTAATGATTAAAAAAAAAAATATGTTAAATTAGAGAATTTTTTCAATAATTTATTATGTGAATATTTTAGATTATGTTTATAAAACATAGTGAAATTAATTTGTAAAGTTATGTCTAACGCGGATAAAAAACTGAGAATAGCGCAAAATCTACCAAGCGTATTTTTCTGAAACTATCACCAATTTAAAGATAATTTAATTATTAATCTTTGAGTATACGCGTTTTATTAAAATACCTTTTGTTTTGTGTATAATAAATTAATAATGCGTCAAATTGGGGACAGCGCGCCTTGATGGGCGATTTATTACTGGCTGAACGTACGACGCGTTGCGTGAGCTCAGTACAGAACACGCAAGCTAACCACTCAAGGTCACTGGCATATATCTGAGTCTCAAATGTCAGTGGCACGATCCTAGTATATAGTTTATAACTATGGCAACGACTTTCAACAGGTTTGACATAAGCTTTTCGGTCGAATCAGAAATGAAGAGATGCGGAGGCGAACCAAGGTAACCGACTTAGCTCGAAGAATTGCCAAACTTAAGTGGCAGTGGGCATTGGACATTGCTCGCAGTACGATGGCCGCCGATAGGGCCAAAACGTTCAGGAGTGGCGACCGCGTACCGGAAGAGGTAGCGTTGGAAGGCCTCCTGCAAGGTGGACCGATGACCTTGTGAAGGCCGCAGGAATCCGCTGGATGCGGGAGGTACAGAAACGGTCGAAGTGGCGGTGCGTGGGGGAGGCCTATGTCCAGCAGAGGACGTCTTTCGGTTGAAATGATGATGCTGTCAGTTCTATATATTTTAGACTTGTCCATCATCTAACGCTGATTATAACGTCAATATTTGTCTAGACCAAAGAGATTTTAGATATCATTTAATGTCTTTGGTCGAGACCCTTTTGATCATGATAATGATGAATGAAAGGAATGAGTAAGCAGCCATTTGCCCAACAATTAAAATTGTACTTTTGCGTGCAACCTAGTGTATCGTTTTGTGCCGTCTTTAATACGTAAGATATTGATGATGTTAATTTCTCTCTCAGTAATTCTCTATTGTAGAGCTTTTCTTTTCCGTAGTCTTCTTTCAGCCTGTTTTCACTTTGCTGCTTGAAAAGGGTCTCGTGTCGGTTTTTCCTTACGTCATTCTTTCTTCTTTCTTTTTTAAAACGTTGCCCTCACTCACGCACACTAGGAATTTCTCCTGGAATGTGGGTGGGTGGGGTGTGTGGGTCATTAGAGTCATTATACACACGCATACAATGATATTAAATTAAACAGATATGTTGTGATCGCGCAATCGTGAAGACTCGAAAACGTCCTAATTGGGACGTATTTGTTAGTCTGTGATGCCAACATTCAGTGATTGGAGGTCAGAATAATGTTTGTTTACATTCACGCGCAATTGGCAACACTAGCTGTCTCTCTTTTCTTGTTGTTTTTATCACGCCATCTCTTTTCTATCATTTTTACTTGTAGTGAAATGTAAAATGAATGAAAAGTGGGTATGTGTGCGGAACACGTTTTTCGGTTGTTTTGTGAGTGTATAACATATCTGTTTAATATAATATCGTTGTACGCATACGTTTTCTTAACTCTTACTCCTGCTCATTTTTGTTGGAATAAGATCATCTGGTAACTGGTTTTTAAAGTCGGAAATTGATATCGTTCGATAAGCATATTTCCTGATAATCGCCACAACATCAAGATATTGAATTTGTTTTTCTCTGATCTACAAACAACACAGTTTAATTTTTTCATTTTCAGCTTGCCAACCAATAGCAGGGTTGGTTCTTAACAATAGTATGACAAGATTAGGTTACAATAACTACGCTTTAAATATTAAGGGGTTTATTTATAAACGTTGATTAAAGTTAAGAGACGCTTAAACTTCAAAAATGTAGATATGGTTAAACAGTCACTAAACATTACTTAATTTTAAGTGACGTTTAAAACTAAAGGCTAAATTCTAGCTCTGTACCTACAGCGAGCGTAAAAAAGCGCATAATCAACTTTTTCAGGCCAAGCAAACTGAAATAAGAAATTGTTAATGAGGAAATGTACTTCTGTCTGTTTTCTTTTAAAACAAGATTCGTTGAAAAACCAGACATCTGGATCATGTTAATTTCCCGGCCATCATCCGACCGAATCAATAAATCAGCATTTCCTTTACAATACGAAAACCCAAACAAAAAAAGCTCGATCCAGAAATTAAACAAAAAATACAAATTAAAAAGCGTATATATAAAAAAGCCGCACATCGTAATTTAAAACGTAATGACGTTCCATTTCGCAGGACGACTGAACGAAAATTAAACATGCTTTGCAGTGTGCCAGTTAAAATTATTTTTTCACTACTTACACAGCCCACTGTGTGTCCGCTGCCGTATATACAAAAAAAAACGAAAAAGGCACTAATACAAACACGCAAATCCATCATGTGAACAACAAAATAACGCACACAGTCTCAGGTTTTAACGCAACACAATGACAAATTCTACCGAATACTGAGGCAGAAAGAATGCATTTATACGCGCACACAAAGAACAAAACGCACACGGAAAGAAAATTTGGTGTTCATATAATCAAAAATTGTGTGTCTGTGTGTGTACCGTCATTCCCACGCACGGGTAATGTGTTAATATGCTAGTTCTACAAACAACATCCCATCATTGCAATTTCAACCTTACGTATTTTCGTGCACAGTTTATATTCCAAAAAAAACTGTTTAATGATTGGGTTGCATTGCTTTTGCATGTGTGCTCGAGCGATTCGTTCGTTTTGTTCCTTTTTTAAATTTCACCGTTTAGTTCAATCTATTTATTGGTTGGTGGACTAGTGTGCGTTGCGGTGACGTGTGTACATGCGGTCAGTGCGCATGTCTGCGTGCGCGAAAGTGCGTAGAAAAATGGTGGTATATAATTATGTATGATTTTCAACTAGCAAATTATACGACGCCGTCTGTTCTTTGTTGCCGTTATACATTGGAATATCTTTTGCAGATGAAGTAGGGGTAAGCAGTAATGTGCAGTAATTAATTCATCATCGCTATAATTTCAAGACGTTTGACGTCGTTTGAAGACGTTTTTTCGTAGAGGCCATGTAGGTTCGTGTTACTTCGTTTCTTGCATCTCTTGCTGCCATCGGCCTCCCGAAGCGATCAACAAGTAGTTCGCTCGTAAAATGCATGAATCCTGCCGTCTTCCGTGTTGCTTCGTCTTTCAGAAACTTCTTTTTAAACAATTCTTCATAAATTTTTCCAGCGTTACCTGAAAAATTACCAAATATTGTAGCGCTTCTGTTTTCCACCCATTTCTTTAGATGGAAAGGAAATGTTTCAGTGATAGAATTTAATATTTTTATTTGTAGAATTAGCTATCTTATTTGAACCTCAAACAGACATCCTATAATAAAAAGATTTGTAATAAGATAGGAAATTAAGCAAAGACAAGCGAAATTGTTATCTAATAGTGTATAAAAAAAAAAATATTGTCTAACTTAATTTTCTTTTTCATGATTTTGGAAATATGGTACAAATAATAAAAAAAACAGATTGCCTCGTTGGTCTAGTGGTCGCAGGCGCTACTGCTGAGCATGAGGTCCAGGGTTCGACTCCCAGGTTGTGGAAGTGTTATTGGCTTTTTCCATCAAGAGAATTTCTCATTAGCAGCCTGGAGTTTCGATCTGTGACCGGTTGATGGCAATAGGCTCGCCCCCTATTACATGGCACTTAAACATAACTGGCGAAATGTGGGTGTACTATAGGTACTCGTCTGCCTAACCCTTCGGGAAATACAGGGGTGATGTTATGTTAAAAAAAAAACAAGAAAAAATGTTTCAGGCACTTATCATGTAAAAATGGTTTTGTAGATACACAGACATACCGATGACTGTAAGAGAGTATGAATACATTGAGCCTGAAAAGGAAGAACATCGTAAGCGACATAATGTAGGTATTTCACTTTTTCAATAAATAATTAAATAAAATCAATAAAGTAATCAATAAAAAACCTCTCCTGTAAATTTTAATGTATGTCGCTTACGATGTTCTTCTTTTTCAGGCTGGACATCTTGGTGCTTCGAAGAAAAAGATATTCTGAAGTGAGGTTTTTTGTCAGTTGCCCAATATATGGACCACATTGATAATATTTACATAAGTTGTCGGTGTTATTTTATCACGGCGAGCATTTTCTTTTGTCCAAATAAATCAAAACACTTGTTTTAATTTATTTGTTTTTTTTACCCTTTACACGACACGCAAGTGCGTGTCGATCCACGCATAGTGAAGCGTTCCGTAGTTGGGATGAATTTATCCCAAGAACAAACTTGACATTGTTGTTGAAAAACATATCATACCTTCAAACTGCATGTTTTTGTTCAATTCGCACTTGTCCGGTTTTTTCGTTTTGAGGTACGGAACCCTAAAAACCAAATTAATTAATTGATTTCAAGCATTTTAGACACAAGAACCACGTCCAATTTTAATAATTTCTGTATTTTGTTCCCCAAAGTGACAATAATTAAGTCATAAACTAAGATTAAGAGATTTAAGATATTTTTTGTACATATTTTTAAACAGAATATTCCTTTCACCTGGCATTTTATAATGCAAATATTCTCCACGAGATCTATAAATATCATAATCATCATTTCAGCCGAAAGACGTCCACTGCTGGACATAGGCCTCCCCGAAAGGGAGGGGGGATAAATATCATAATAATCAATTTTAATTTCTACGATAAACTATTAATTAGTAGTACTAATTAGAAAAAATAAATTGGAAAATGCTTAGTTTTCTTTTAATTTTCCGTAAAATGAATATTTTACAACAAGGCCATGGATCCATTGATCCCGGAGGGGTGTCAAAGGGTGTGACTACCTGTACTTAAGCCCTTACTATATATAACTCTGGTATTACCCGATCACAGCCTTCCTAAAAAAAATTCTAACAAGTAAGGTCCTATTTACTGCTGCCTGAAATATTATTTTATTTTATTTTATTTATTTGGGACAAAAAACAGTTATACATTACAGAATTTACGAAAAGTCGTTTTATTACAGTCGAAAAAACGTATAACCCACACTATTGTCCACAAAGTGACATCGGTGTATGAAAACGAAAATTTACGATTATACACTTATTATGAAAAAAATATTAATGGGTCCACATTTTATTTTCAGAAGGATGTTATCTATATAAACTAAATTCAGTTTGCTTTCATGCTGATTTTGAAATACTATGAAAGCCAGGTTTAATTAAAGTAGGAAAGATGATTTTCCATACGAAACAATGTATCAAATCTTCTCCGATCACGTGATGCCTTGTCTTGACCTAACACATTTCCGTTTTCAAATTTTTACTTGCCAAAAATGCTACAAAACGCTGAAAAACAAAACTATAGCAAAACTTATTTCATTACGACACAACATTCGCAAAATCACGAACCTAAGTACCACTAACACTGCCATCATCCCTGCTCCCCTGTTTCATCCCCTGCATTTGAATCTCAAAGCAAAAACGGACGTAATTAAAAATTCTCCCAATTTTAGGGTGTCGCCCTAACTAACGAAACTAGTGCGATCCGCCGCGATCCGGCGCGAGCTGCTTCAAAGCGGTAACAACCGGTCTATTCCCAAATTCGTTCTTTGCCCTACAGGTGTGCATTAGTGAGGTGTATGTATGTGTGTGCGCGAGGTGCGTCTGTGTACGTGCCGGGTGAAATGCAACTTGTTCTTAGGAGTAGAGAACGGCAGCGGGGCTCAAGCTGTGGTTATTTTTAGATATGTTTTTGGTAGTCGTGAGTGAAAAATTGCAAGATTTGAAAAGTTCAGATATCAAGCCAATGTTTATTGTATATCTTTCGCTGTTATGGGAAAACTGCAGCATACGGTGATGACGATCATAAAACGGTAATCTTTGAAAAAAATGTTACTTTAATTCGCCACAAAATAATTTCAAGACACAAGACAAGGCTAGTCACTCCAATTCCACTTTAAGAAACGTTCTATTTTACCAACTACGTTATGCCAACATTAGGAAAATGAAAACTTATGTTAGAAATTGAAAATTACTAACCTTTTGTTGTTGGTGCATTCACACCACGAAACATAATTGTTTAGTTTACAAAAGTGTCTTCCTGTTTTCGTGACTAACACAATTTTTTTTTTTTTTTTTTTTTTTTTTTTTCATTTACGTTTACGTTTTCAGGAAAACAGATGTTGTGCGTTAACAGCATTACCATATCACTTTGTCAGTCTTTTATCTTAGGATTTTTTTTTCATTTTCCGTTTTTTTTTTCATTTTCCGTACTGAATAGATTTCAATGGATATTTTTAGTAAAGATTTTCATCTCCGGAAAAGTGTAAGAATACGAAGGAAAACCTCAGAAGGATCCTCAGGCGGCTCTTGATAATCTATTTGTTATGGCCTTTCTCTGTTCCTTGGAAAATAACATGATATAACTGCTGAACATTGGAACCATCATAGAGTGCTTGAAGCAACACGATAAGATGTCATATTACCAATACGATTTGTAAAAGGAATTGTAGTTGTTGTATGCTGTTCTTAAGCTTTCTGCTTTTCTAATTAGATTCGGCACCCACCCTAGACGCAGATGCTTCGACCCTATGCTTAAGTTCATGAAAGCTACCTTCAGGCAATGGACACTATAATATACCACATTCATTTCCTACGCACGTTAAGATAGTAAGTCATATTACATAAAAGTGTGAATAAACCTTTACGAGAGCAATACCACATACTTTTTACGCTGTAAGCCCTATTTGAATCTCAAAGCAAAAACGGACATGGCTAATTAAAAATTAGAAAGCTAAATTGACCGTCTCGTCGGGAAAATTTGACAGAGAAAAAAGATCTCCACATTTTTGAATCCCAAATCACATCAAATTACCGTAAGCTCTCAAAACTAAACTCATAAACACGACAGTAACCATTAAGAACAATAACTATCTAACAAAAAAATATTAGTTCAACCCAAAAACTCCCAGAACCCCTGAACAAGCATTATTTGTGGAGTATAATTGCAAAAAGTTTGCAGCACCTGGCATAGAGTAATGTTACGCGGTAACAGGTCCCGCCGCCATTTTGAAACTTTTTTTTTAATGCTTTCGAATTTCGGGTGCCTAGGACAATGACCTCGTCCGCCCTGTAGGACTGAGCATAGGGTATTTTATGTGCATTTGCAAGGCGTTTCGACCTCCTTCGTAAGGTATAGTTAGTTATACAGTAAGTAGGTTGTATTGAGTCGTAATTTTCGGAAACTAAGATTACGGGAATATGTAATAAGTTTGTTAATTCTTAAGGCACTGACCTGAAGGCAAATTCCCGTATTAAAAATGTTCAAATTGTAGTCACAATCTCATCTCAGTGTCAATCAATGTCAAACACTTGTCAAAAATGTAGGTAAATTAGAGGTATTTTTTGTCAGATTCAAACAGATTAAATTGCAAATGTTCCTAAAAATACGGGGTTATCAAATCTAAAACAATCAAAACATCTTCTACCAAGAACATTTCCCAATGCAAAACTTGACTGTAGAATACATCACCTAAATTGCGGGTATACTTACATAATTTCACTCCGCACATAACGCTTCTTCACAACACAATCGTTCGCGTATTTCGTCAGCTAGTCGTCCATATGTCACTGTAGGGATTTAGCAAAAATCAGCGTCAGGTATATTTGCCTGACTCATGCTGCGGGCCGAGCACGGGCGTGTCAAGACGTTTGTGACAAGACATGACAAATTATGTCATGTCAATTTGTACTATCATTTTATTATTAAACTGTGATAAAATGTGTGACTCAAGTCATGTCGCAGTAGGCCGTGCTCGCCCCGCTAAACTGGACTCCCCTAAGGTGCATCCTTGAGATGCAAGCCGCACATTGCATATGTTCGTTATTTGATTGATTTTAAGTGTGTCATAATCATAGTCACTTTATTTAATTAAAATAAAATTTATTTTTCTTTATTGGCACCTTGTATGTTCTTTATAATCATGTACGTATTTATTATCATTTAATTGCGCTTTTGAGTGTTGTGCTATTTCTTTTGTTTGCACCAAATAAATGGTTTATGGTCCCGTGTGGTGCCGGACGTAAAGAATAGCACCATCCCATTTCTTCCCGTGGTTATCGTAAAAGGCGACTAAGGGAGTTACTAGAGAATGGGCAGCAGCGTTCTCTGTGCATTTAAACAACATACTGCGATCGCCAACCCGCCTGCCAAGCGTGGCGATTATGGCAAACTCCTCCTTTGGGCGAGGCCTATGTCCAGCAGTGGACGTCTTTCGGCTGAAATTATAATGATGGTGATGGAATGGTTTATATAAATATATATATATTTATTTATTTAACAGACAACCAAGGTCCACACTGACAAAAACAAATACCTAATCAAAAATGTTAGCAACAATATATCTTATAACCTATGTTAGTACTTATAATCTAGGATATTAGTAACTATTTGGCTTATGATCTACTTTAGTACTTATATACTACAACAGATATTGTTGTTTTGATAAGATGTCCCATTATGGGGCTCTCATCAGGCCTATCAGCTATCACCCTCAGGAGGCTGTTGCCACTGCCACGCAATCTGTTGCCACTGCCACGCAATCTGGCGAGCAGAGATGCACTTTTCTTCCGTACGACAGCTGAGTAACTATCGACTCGGGCTTTTGCGAACATCTCTGACGCACTGCAGTAACGTGGCAGCCGCATCAGCGCCCTGAAGGCGTTATTATATTGGACGCGCAGCGCATTGACGGCACGTTTGGTACAGCTGATACAATATCTATGTATCTATAATGTTACTAGCTAAAAGATTATCGTTATGTATTTATTTGCATATCCTTGACGTTTATGCTTAACTAAGCTGGTTATTTTCTGAACTTGTTTTATTCTGTAAAACAAAATTCATTCGGCAATGAAAATGAATACGATTCTAGGAAATTCTTAACAATGATAAAAGAGTGGTAAAAGCTTTCATAAGTACTTCATGTAACTTTTGGAGTTCCTAGAAAAAACAAAATATTTAATATTTCCTAACATTGTTCTTTTGAAACACCAAAAATGATCTAATAAATATTTTATTGGGTTTTATTACTCATAGTTCTGAACAAAATTGTGTTCAAAAGACATAAGTTACTTGAATCAAAACATTGCAAGAGGGTCAACCTAGGAGTTTTTCGGCTATCCTTGAAATCCTTAATGAACTAAGGCCTCCAGCCAGGTCATTAAACTTATAAAACCAAGCGACTACACGCTAAGGGCACCTCCTGCGGAGTGCGGACCTCGGCTTAGGGTCAGAGGGTGACAAAACTCTAGGGCTTTATCGTTTAGTGATAGTAAAGCCTTGGAAAACTGTTTTTCCGAATAATTTGCAATTGATTTATTTCAGCTGATAAGCAAAATTCCTGTGTTCTATAGGGGAAGATTGACCAGATAGACTACAAAACAGGCCAATACAAATCCAAGCCCCAATAGAACACGGAAAAGTTGCTTAACTTCATAACTTTACTATGGTCATCGGAAAATCTGATGACCGAGTTTTTACACAGCGGTAACCACGTTCTAATAGGTTAGCCATCGGATTTATTTTGAAAAGAGTAACCGTGGAGTTTCCTGCCGGCACTTCTCCATAGGAAACGACCAATTGGAACCATGCACCTAATTGGGATAGCTAAACAAAAACACAATTGTGTCACTCGAGAGTAATATATATTGTCACAGTGCCGCAGTAACAAAATCTTTGATCCTAAAAACCTTCTAAAATCTCGACTTTTACCAACTCCAAGTTTACGGGCACAGTAAATCTATTAAATAGCTTAGTACTTAAGTAAGTTGAAGCTTGAGTACCGACCGAAAGTAACTGAAAATCACTTGAATAAACGTTTTAAAAGTAAGTTATTTGTAGATATTCTTATTTTTAAAGAGTAAGCCGTAATCTTTCTATACTTATAGTAAATTAAAGTCACTTTTCGTGATTTAATCCTGTTTTTGCCTTCATTTGAGAATTTATTCCGGACGGTTTATGTGTATCAATCCATCTGCCTATCCTTTTTCCCCTTCTGGACTACAATGTTGAATTTGCAAAATGTTGAATTCGCAAAATGTTGAATTTGCAAAATGTTGAATCCTAAATGTTGAATTTGCAAAATGTTGATACCTAAATGTTGAATTTGCAAAATGTTGAATCCTTGCAAATTCAACATTTAGGATTCAACATTTTGCAAATTCAACATTTAGAATTCAACATTTTGCAAATTCAACATTGTGGTCCGGATGACTTTTTCCGATTATGTTGGGGTCGGCTTCCAATCAAAAGGAAGTACCTGAACACCAGTATTTTACATGGAGCGACTGCCTGCCTGAACACCACAACCCAGTAACTACGCATTACGATACCTCTTGGTGTCTTGGTTGTCAGAATTTCGGGCGTCTAACGACCCATAGCGTTGTGTGGGACGCCCCCCAGCTAGATGAACCGACGACCTTAAGAAGGCTCAGACTGGATGCGGAAGGCGGAGGTCAGAGTGTTGTGGCGCAGCCTGGGAGAGGCCTATGTCCAGCAGCGGACTGCGATAGGCTGAGTTGATGAACGACCCGTAACGACTGTCAAAGGTCCACGAATGACAGCCGGGACCAAAGGCTAAACGTGCTTTCTGAGGCACGGAGAGGAGTCCCGTAAAGATGGTCACCCATCCACGGACCAACCCCGGCAAGCGTAGCTTAACCTGATGGATCGACCCGTGCTGTTATTACTTAGCCACGAGCCATCTATGTGTATATTTAAGTTATCAAAAAACACGTTTTTTGACCAAAAGTGTAAATTTTCATATAGCCCATAAATTCCCAATAACCATATCCATAGCTCGCTAGCCCGCGCGGAGAGGCGTCTTTTGACACTTCCCACGTGCGTCTAGCAAACATGTCAAACATATTCCGTCTTATTACAAAACAAGATTTATATTTTGACATGGCCTAACCATGGAGCCAGTTTTTGTAATAAGAACGTAACTGTGATTGAAATACCGTTCTTTATACAAAACTGAAAACTTAGTTCGGTACTAAGTTGTCAGTTTTGTGTTAGGAACAAAGGAACAACAACCATTTAAGGAATAAAGTTCGAAATTCAATAATGACTCCATGGTTTAAACCTGGGTCTGAAGATAAACCTTGTTTTGTAATAATACGGAAATAATCAAATATCGATGATCTCGATGAAAATCATGTGAAGCATGTCCGGGTCATTAATATATAATAAAGGCTTTGCATTACAGACTTGTTTCTTTCGAAGGTTTGGACTAGGGGTGATACAGATTTACTTGACGTGGTCTCTAGTATACTCGCGATAAAGAGATGAGCCAAAAAAGTCGTAGCGTTTTCTACTTGGTTAGTGGCTATTCTTACCATGGCATGGCATGGGAGGAGCTCGTGGCTAAGTATAACAACCGCAAGCGTCGATCCATCAGGTTAAGCTACGCTTGCCGGGGTTGGTCCGTGGATGGGTGACCATCTTTACATACCGAGACTCCTACGTGCTTCGGAGAGCACGTTAAGACGTTAATTCGTGGATCTTTAACAGTCGTTATGGGTCGTCAGAAGCCCGAAAGACTGACAACCACGGGGCCTAAATGGACGCTTTGGCAGAATCATAATATGATCTGCGTACAATTCATATCCCGCAATTCATCTGTTTGACAGTTTTGTATGGAGTTTCGTAAAATGGTCCACAAATTATGAATTGCTTTAATGAAGTCTAATGTCAAATAGCAGCTGTCAAACAGATGTTTGCGGGATATGAAATGTACGCAGATCATAATTATTATGTTTCTGCCAAAGCGTCCATTTTAGGCCCCCAGGCTTACCAATGGGTATCGTGTTACCCAGTTACTGAGTTGTGGAGGTCAGAAGGCTCCATATAAAATACTGGTATTCAGCTGCGTTCGGTTAGACTGAAAGCTGATCCCAACACAGGCTAGGCGTGTTGGATTGTTTGGTTTTCTACTAAAAACAAACGATAATATCCGATGAATCCACTTTAATTAATTAATAAAGATCAATTTACTCATTTTAATAATATGTTTTAACTTGAAATATGGAAGATAAATGCATGTTCAAAACTAGATATCCTATCAAATTAATCATTCCTAGAATGAAAACGGAATTATATGGGCTAAGTTACTATCCTATGTGTATTCAAATCTATAACAAGATTCCTAACCAAATGAAAGAACTTCCAATGGTCCGCTTCAGAAGGGCTTTACCCAGTTGGCTAATCGAGAATTCCTTCTATACTCTAAAAGAATTCCTTGAGTTTAAATTCAAATGACCTAATTGTAATTTGTACCATAAATTTGCAAGTGATACAGTTATGACTAAATGTGTTCAGCTACTATAAAATTACCAATGTAAGAATCTTTGTAAACATATTTTTAAGCAAATAAATCTTTGACTTTGACTTTGAACAAAATTTACTCATTTTATCATGTTAATTCCAAAAGCTTTAAAACCCGAAAAAAACATATCTATATAAAAAACTACCGCGGTTCTATTCTACAATTTTAATTTAACGTCAGGGGTCGAAACCATTTCTAACTTAACAAATTTTGAAGGGTTTTTTCGATGCCACCCCCGGGGGTGGGTCGCGGCCGCTTGAACAAATACGGTAAAGTAGCCAGAGGTCACTAATTCGATTCCCGGCTCACGTATACGTAGAACAAATATATGTTGTGTGGTGAAGGGTTCGGGTAGATGGACTGTTTATTAATTTTTTAGGACGAAAGTTCTTTTTTTTTAATTTTGGGCAGCCTTTATTGCATTTTCTAGGATGGTGGCGTTGTTTATTGATACTGGAGTTATAAAATGATTATGTTCAGCTCAGTGGTTACATTTTAATCCGTGCACGGCTTTGTAGGGAAACTCCAAGTATAGCCCTCTCCATTGCTCTTTGGGTGACTTTTAGCCTTCTGAATGGGCCTTCCATTGCGAGCGAGAAGAATCAGAAATGAAGAGATCCGCAGGCGAACCAAGGTAACCGATATAGCCCGAAGAATGGCCAAGCTTAAGTGATAGCAGAACTGATAGCCGATGGGGCCGAATGGTTCTGGAGTGGCGACCGCGTACCGGAAGACGAAGCGTTGGAAGGCCGCCTACAAGGTGGACCGATGACCTTGTGAAGGCCGCAGGAATCCGCTGGATGTGGGAAGCATAAAACCGGTCGAAGTGGCGGTGCTTGGGGAAGGCCTATGTACAGCAGTGGACGTCTTTCGGCTAAAATGATGATGATGATGACGGCTTTGTAGGTATTTGAATGAAGTAAACTTTTATGATAGAAAATTTTAAGTCTACGTCAATGTGTACAGTCATCTACAAAAAAATATACACACGGATAAGGAGCCATTTTTATATTTGTGAGACTTATATAGGTTACCTTGTTTTGGTCATAGGGTATGTAGATGTTTTGGTACAAAAAGTATACTATGTTTTGGTAAAACAAATTGTATATGTCGGCGTCACCATTGTAAACAGCACGTGCAACGGGCCGAGTTACGCACTGCAATGGGCCTCCCCACTCTCCCAACTACTCGAGCCGCTCTACATAAGCGAGCGCGCAGCAAGGAGGGGATCATTCTGGTTGGTATACATGTTGTAGCGCGTAGATACTGTAGTCTGCTATATCTCTTACTTTCATTTAAGATGTTGGACCCTCTGCCTTCATATACTATTTTTTGTACCTATACGGTGGATACAATGTTATGGAACAAAGGTTGTTAACAAAGAAATGGTTCCTTGTCCGTGTGTACATATTTTTGGGCTGTTTGTTTATAGCTGTTTCAAGTACCTAAATATTGTATTTCGTTGTAACTATTACCTAGACTGCTAAACCAGTTGAAGGGTCATTTAACCTAGTCAAACCTGCATGTATGAAATACTCGGATCATAACAATTCAAGTTTTCAAAATCAAAATATTTTAGTTCACATAAACCTACATGGGCACTTCTGAAACGTCAGAAGCTAGGTGCACGGTTCCAATTGGTCGTTTCCTATGGAGAAGAGCCGGCAAGAAACTCTTCTTTTAGAAATAATTAACTTTTACAATGTTTTCAAATTACAGTGTTGATATGTATGAGAGAACAGTGTAGGCCTGCCAACAAGTACCGGTTTCATATTAAAAAGCGCAATCAGTCCTAATCATATTTCAATTCAGGCATAATAATATTTCAACAAAGGATAGTCCACTATTTCCCCACCCGTGAGGCCCATTTCCAGAACTGTAACAATTCTTCCAACACCCATAATCCTGCTTATAATAGAAACCACTCACACATCATCCATGTAAACTTATAATTCACTTTTACTGCTCGTATATAAGAGAATCCGAACAAAAAAACTTTATTGGCGTTTCAAACGATGCCTTAGGGCGACATCGATCGCGCACAACATGTACCGCTTTCTAATGCGGTGCAGGGCATGGGCGGTAGCGGGGAGCGGAGTGGGAGCGAGTAGACTGATGGGAGGAGAACAATTTATGGGTAATCTCTGAGTTTTATCAAAATTATTGTGCCGTCTGACTTACATCACACCATCAGCCTATAGCAGTTTAGAGGTATGAGGAACAGGGTGTAAAGTTCACTCATCTTCGATTAGGAAAGGGAGGATCCTCCAACCAGACGGGTGTTGTGGCTGATGGGCAACTGCCCGACGGTTGATGTAGGGATGTTGTATATATACTAGTTGCGCGGTAAACTCTGCTTGCGCGATGCAGGATTTTGCGTGACGTCAGTGTGACGCGTAGTTCGCATGTGGCGATATTGATGCCGCTATAGCAGAATCAGTCTACAATTGCACGCCATTGAACATGATTCTCAGTAACTCTCATACAACTACTACGAGCCACCCTGTGAAGATCGTCGCTCCACCTAGCCGGACGGAGGACTACTACGTTTGCTGATTCGCGGTCTCCACTCAAGAACATGTCTACTCCATCGGTCATCGGTTCTACGGCTAATATGGCCGGCCCATTGCCACTTCAACCCTTATTCTGTGAGCTATGTCGACAACTTTGGGCCTCTACCGGATCACCTCGCCATAAACGTATTACACAGGTCAAGAGGATGTCTGAAAGTGGCACCGGTAACTGAAAAGTGGTATGCAAATTGCTTGCATACCACTGAAAGAAGGAAGAAGAAAGAAAGAAAGAATTAAATATAATAGCCGTTCATAAATATGTCATGATTCAATATTGTAACCTTTTAGCTCGTCTTTCTACAATTTGCTGTAAACCATAGAGGAATACAATCATAATGCATTATTGCACATCCCCCATAGTAAATAGCGTGATAATATATAGCCTACCGGCTGACCAGATTTATAGGGAATGTAAATGCAAAATAAGAACAGACTATCCGGTAGAATTTGCGTGAATTCTTTTTGAGGTATTGCTTTTCGACTTGTTAGACAAAAATTATGATAGATTTAAATATAATTTATAGCCTATAGCAATCAGGAATAATGTAGCTTTCTACCAGTGAAAACATTTTTAGAATTGGATCATTAGTTCCTTAGATTACCCCCTACATACAAACAAACAAACAAACTTACAAACAAATTTTACCTCTTTATCAGATAAGGCATGTGATACGAAGGAATGAGAAAAATATATCAGTAGCAGCGACTATTTTTACTTCACTCGTAGGTTCTGCGCATTTTATTATAATCTACTAATTTTACCACACGTATCCATGTAAAACAGATATTTTATACAGAAAACATATGCAGTTAATTGTATCCCTTGTCTATCTCGCGTATTTACACAAAGTTCTTATTTAGTGATTGGGCGACTCCAGGTACTCGTATAAGCAGAGAAAATCTTTTTGAACTTCATGGCTTAAAGCAACATAATATGAATAATATAATATTTCATCAATATGTTGCAAAATATTCTAAAACTTTTAAAAGTATGTGCAAAATAGCTAAAGCTCTTTATATTAGCAATAAAATAAAATTAGCTGATAATAACATAAAAACTACCTGGCGAATAATAAATAATGAAACAGGTAGGAGGAAAAAACAGCGTAATACTGAATTAAATTCAGAGACTGCACTTGACCCCATCACTTCAGAGGTAGAAATAGCTCAGGAATTTGAAAACTTTTTGCTAATACTCCGCTTAAAACTACTGAAACTTTAAATTCCTTACTTAGAAATAATGTAAAGGCTTGCCCTATGGAGTTTAGGTTTCAGCAAAGAAACCCCGAGGCTGTTATAAAAGCTTTTAAAGATCTTAAAATTAAATCAACAGAAGATCTCTGGGGGATGTCTGTAAATGTCTGTAGATCTATCATAGAAACCATTGCGCCCTATTTAGCTTTCATATTTAAAACCAGTGTGGACCAAGGAGTCTTTCCGGATCTCATGAAACACAGTAAAGTAGTTCCTTTGTTCAAGTCCGGAGATAGTAAAGAACCCAACAATTATAGGCCTGTATCAGTTCTACCAGTTCTCAGTAAGGTGTTTGAAAAGTTGATGCTCAATCAAATGTTACGTCACTTTAATAAAAACTCCATCTTTCATGAACAACAGTACGGTTTCACCAAAGGGCGTTGTACCACTGACGCCGGTGTCTCCCTAATAAAGAACATTTTTAACGCCTGGGAGGAAGCACAAGAAGCCATTGGAATCTTTTGCGACCTCTCTAAGGCGTTCGATTGCGTAAACCATGAGACACTTTTGCTGAAACTAGAGCACTATAGGATTAGATATACAGCTCTTGATTTACTAAGATCATACCTGAAAGATAGAAAGGTTAAAGTTCAAGTGAACGGCGTAAACTCATTGGGGTCTGAAATGGCAATGGGCGTTCCTCAAGGTTCAATATTGGGTCCATTCCTCTTTTTAGTTTATATTAACGATTTACCGCAATTATTTCAAAAACAACCGAAGATGATGTTATTTGCAGATGACACATCATTGATATTTAAAATAGACCGACAGTCACAAAATCTTGACGACGTGAATAACTTTATTCTTCTGGTCCAAGATTGGTTTACGGTAAGTAATTTGGTACTAAATAAAGCAAAAATCAAATGCATTCGATTTAAATTACCTAATGTTAGAAGTAGTGATAATAATATCATATTGGATGGAGCAAAACTGGAATTTATTAATCAAACGTTTTTCCTAGGAATCACTCTTGACGAGAAATTACAATGGGGACCACATATACAATCTCTTGCGGGGCGGCTAACCTCGGCGGCTTATGCTGTTAGAAAGATAAGACAGTTAACAGATGTAGAAACCGCGCGTTTGGTCTATTTTAGCTACTTCATACGGCATTTTGCTGTGGGGTCGGGCTGCTGACATTGAGTCCATCTTTATTTTGCAAAAGCCATTTTCAGGTTATCTAAAGTATATACATCTTTTAAGGGGTACTGTGTTAAATGTTACAACAAAATACCTTGTGATATATTGCAACTAAATGAAAGAAAATTTAAAATTCATATTAAAAGAACACTTTGTAAACAAGCATATTACAAATTAGAGGATTATATATATACAAGATAAGAATGCTTGGAAACATGCTGGTCCTGCTCCATAGGATAATCTAGAGTCTAGACAAAATCAAACAGGTTGCTATTTTAATTGTACAATTTATTATTTTTATGACATTTATTTTAAATTCTGTGATTACCTTAACTCACACTGATATTATTGTTATTTTTTAGGAAATCGTATATATTTTTTACAATTTTTGTATATATGTGAGCACCATGTTCTATCACTTATTTAATTTATCTGTCATTGCTTCATTCTTAACTCTTTTTATTACCTATTGTAGTATAGTAATTTTATTCTAGGTGCATCGTCTTCACATATAATTATATAATTAATGTACCTATAAAAATATTGTACAATAATTCCGGTGTATTTTAAAAGAGTACCGGTGGAGTTTCTTGCCCATTCTGCTCCATACGAAAAGAACTACATTTTGGAAAGGGCGACTAGAATCAATTCTATTTTTTTGTAAATATTGACGTTCAAAAGTGCCCTATATGTGCCTATTTGAAATAAACAATTTGACTTTGACTTTAACATAACTCTACTAATCGACTAACTGAGAAAGTTTCAAGGTGCTGTAATGTTTTCAATAATTGACTTAATACCGTAAAAGAGTGGAATTAAATGTACCTACTGAATCAGTTCTATGTTAGCATTACAATAGTTCTCATTCCAAACAAAACCTTACAAAGTGGAAGATAACTTTAATTTTGGAAGTCGTTGGCTTTGTATTTTCGTTTTTTTGGCACCGACTTCCTAAATTATAATTATTTTTCACTTTGTAGTGTTTTTTTGTTGTAAAACCTACCTACCACACAAATTCGTATATCACTACTTACTTGCTATGTCTTAAAAAATCAGATGTTCTATTCTGTTTGAGTTGCATTTGTTACTAACACAGCATAAGTTTTGTGTATTACTAACATTATATGGATCAAGGTCCGAATTGAAGTATTTTTATTTATACTAAAGTTTATTAAAAACCCTAAACCTTTCAATGGAAAGGGTTTTCGATAGGGTTTTTCTAAGCAGTTATACCTTCGATCAATATGTTTTTTTTTGTTTGTTTTATTATATTCTTCAATTACTACTTTTTTTCCACGATTTAAAAATTGGTCCCATAGTAATAATACAATCTTTATTTCCAGTTTTACAATTTTACATTTACCACTTAGTTATAACATGATAAATCTTTGTCATATTAATTGTAGGTTAATACAGAGTAATAAACCTCTGACACCCAAGCTAAGATTAAACATGTGTTATGAGTGTCAGGGCTCTCAGGTTAACCCAATTATACAAGTAACAGTTCGGACAGAAAATAAAGTAAAGCAAAGATTTTACACAGAGACTAAAACAAAAACTAATTATAGAGAAAACCATTTGTATAGTGTGTGTTATGTGTGTGTTTGTTTGGGTTTTTTTGTGTTATGTTGTGTATTGTTGTGTTGTGTAGTGTTATGTAGTGTAGTGTAGTGTTATGTTATGTTATGTTATGTAGTGTTGTGTTGGGTTGTGTCAGACAGGGCACTGTTTGGGTGGAAGGGGTTATGTATTGAGAATTTTTTCAACCTCGTCATAGCTAAGGGTCATTAACCATTTACAGACCTTAACTTTGCAATCAAAATATATCATAGTAAAAGTTATTTAGTTCGATGGTCTAAAGCACTCCTAAAGTTTGTCGGGTTAATTTATAAACACCATATATTAAGGAAAGTTATTATAACGAACGAACCCTAGGAAGATATTATAACAAACTAAAAACCCACTCATCACACAACTCATCCACTTCCCGCTTCCAGCTTGTACCATCCTCTAGATATGTGTACCAACCCCTATCTAAAATCGCTTGGAAATAAAACGCGCATAGAGATCTCCTGTAGGAATTAACTGGGGTAGGCAGAGGCCGCAACTAATATATGGCAATATAATAAAGGTAGCTACCCACCCGCCTTTTTACTGACCAGGGTTTGTTCAATAGAGGCTGTCGGAGGAAAATAATAAGTAAGGTTTATTTGCATGTTTATACCCTTTTCTAAAGAGATTATGATCGGATAGTCACATAATACAATTATATATGAAGAGAAATAATAATAATTTTGTCAGGTTATATTTCTCATCATACAGTTTTTAAATCGATTCACGTACAATATTCAAATGAAAATGTAATCCTAACTAATATTATAAATGTGAGTTTGTTTGTTTGTTACGCTTTCACGCTTAAACGGCAATTTGACGCATTATTAATTTATTATTCACAAAACAAAAGATATTTTAATAAAACGCGTATACTAAAAGATCAATAATTAAATTATCTTTAAATTGGTGAAGGTTTCAGAAAAATACGCTTGGTAGATTTTGCGCCATTCTCAGTTTTTTATCCGCGTTAGACATAACTATATAAATTAATTTCACTATGTAATATAAACATAATCTAAAATATTCACATATTAAGTTATTGAGAAAATGCTCTAATTTAACATATACTTTTTTCAAATCATTAACACTACTCGTTTAAACGTGATCTTCAGTATAAAATTATTAAAAGTTGGTTATCGTCACCTTAATTAATCTTTTGTATTATCCTCTAACGGAGCATGTGCTTACGTCAACTAACGTAGTTCCCGATTAATTCAACAATCATTGATTAAGGTTGTAGCAACAATAACGAAGCTCTGAAGTGTCAGCAACCCTACGGTTTAGAACTCTGACTTCTGATCGAGAATATGCACTCAAACTCAAAGCATTTATTTCAATTAAACCATCAGGTACTTTTGAATTGTCAAGGAGTCGGTCAGTTAGAAATATGAAGCTATAGTTGCCTATTCCAAAGAGTATTAGGTTCCTATGGAGAAGAACGGGCAAGAAACTCCATGAGCACTCTTTTAAATTATATTGTTACAAAAATATGGGTTATATCTTTAATAATGAATTTATATCAAACTATACAAATGTAAGTAAGTATGATGTTAAAAAAAGACGTGCATGTTAAAAGCGTCCAGAGTAGAACCTAATCACATTAGGTTTCCTCACGATTATTTCTACAAAATCTTTTCTTCTCTGTGTCATAAACCTTTGCCCAACAGTCAGAATAAAATAGGCTACCTTCCCTGTGTTAGCTTAGAGTCTGAACTCGTACTCCATCATAAGTAAGAGCCCCGCTCCCTATTAGCTACTGTATGGGAGCTATAACTAGCGATATTACGGTATTTCAAACACCTCTGCTATCCCCCTTGAGGAACATACGTACGTAATCCTACTGTCTTACAATGTGAAAGTTTGCATGTTTGTTACTAAACCACGTAAAAACGGCTGAACGGATTAGGATGAAATTTGGCACATTGATACCTAGTTTACCTGGATTAACACAGAGGATTTTGGACTTTTTATCCCGATATTTCCACGGGATCGAGACTTATTAACCCAAAAATATTTGTAAACACATACCCTTAACGACATAGGCATAACTTTTATAAAATGCCAAATATTTCGAAAGGCTTATATTACCGAATGCCAGCCCTGAACGGGTGGTATGTAATGCTTATAATGTTAGCGTTATTTTTCTAAATTGCCAGTTTGTGCTCGTTTAATCGAGCATATATTTTTGCTCGGAGATTTTTAATGGTTACATGTATTTATGTTGGAGTTGCTGTTAATGTTGTGGTAATAGGTTAGTACTTTTTATTATTGAGGATAGATTAAAAGGTTATTAATTTTATTAAATTCTATAGTTCGGACTACACATACAAGTACACACAATCCATATAATATTAGTAACAATTACTTAAAAACTATGTTAGTAAACTTTTACAAACTACAATTAATAGCAACTTGGCCCAACACTCGTTGGCACGTGCCTCCGTGCCCAGCGCCTTACGAAGGTACTGTCCATTTTGTCTAAAAATGTTTTTAGGATGTTGATGGATTCCGCGCAACCCACCCATTATTGACACTGTTCTTTTTCTTATAATGGCATGAAAATCGTCAACAAGGGCTTCCGCGAACATCTACGAAGCGCTGCAGAAGCGCGGAAACCCCATCTTCATCCTAAATCCATTATTATACTGCACGCACAGGACATTGTAGGCTCTCTGCGTATATTTCACCCACAAGCTGCACGTGTACACGATGGAGCATACGGTGGAGGTCTGCCCGGCTTGGGTGGAGCACCGCCGTGTCCTCACGAAGGCGATCGGCGGCGGTGATCTCTAGCGTCCGGCCATGGTTCGGAGCGAGAATGCATGGGAAGCACCTCGTTCTGCAAAGCAGTAATGCTCGTGAAGGAGGAGGCAGAACGCATGAGGGAGAGGCAGGGTTTGCGCCCTCGCGCCCCTAGTCGCCGCAGGAGACGCCCCGGGCGTCGGGAGTCGCAAGCCGATTTCCGGCCACCGTAGGCGTGGGCCTGCGGACGGTGAGCGATGGGTAGCTCACCGTCCGATAAGGACCAGGCCCGGGTCGACGGCGCGTTGTGTTCCACGCGCGCCTCAAAGAGATGTCAGCACGAATTGACGGGGTCCATTAGGGCGAATGCCTGCCAGAGTTGCGAGTTTGTCCGAAAGGGATATCGTGGCCCTGGCACACAGGCAAATGAAGGAACACGGGTGGGTTTTATTCAGTAAAAGTCTGAGACCCCGCTCCGCCCAGAGCGGGAGAAGTTATTTCATAAATTCCCATCCAAAAAAAAAAAAAAAAAAACTCGTGTCAGGTTTGGCAGTATGCCTTGAAAACCGATAACTTAATATCCTTACTACAACGCGCAAACCTGCGGGCTACCATATTACATCGAACCGCCAACGCTCTCCACTCCCTCTCTACATCAGCATCATCAGATAAGTCCTCCGTGACTACATGCCCTAGGTATTTAAGCAGTGAGAAAGGTCATTTACTTAGTTGAGCGGGGCAATTGCAACACACATAAAATGACAATTGATCGGAATGCGTTTCATTTTGACAGTTCACATTTACATTGTTTAGCAGATGAATTTCGCAAACCTATGAAGCAATGGATTATCAATATCCTTCAACTCAAATCAAAATCAAAAATATTAACACATAAGCCTGAATTTTGTAAAAAAATATAAAATTAAACTAAAAAAAACATCGTAATTTGGAAGCAGTTAATAGACATTTACATAGTTTTGCCGTGAATGAGGTACCAGGGAAGCCACATGTACAGAAGGAATAAATGCCAAACTTCCTTGTCTTCAACGTAGTCCTTAATCTTATAATATGCTTTTTTGATAAGGGCACGTTTGGTGTGGGTTTTGAATTTTCCATCACTAAGTTCTGTAACCGATTGTGGCAACTTGTCATAAAAGCGGAAACTGTTTGTCTCTGCATCGCCCAAAGGTTGACTGGTAGAAAATGCCTATGGCATTAAGTCCGCCTCTGTACATTTCTGTGCTTAAAGTATTAAATAAATAAATAAACTGTTTACAAGAAACGACTTGCTTGTTTTAGTTAATATAAAAATTTAAAAAAACTGGCGTGTGATAGAAGTTAAGCAGTAGAAATGAAACAGTAAATTGTAATTTAATAAATACGGGTAATACCCACAAAGGACGATACCTACTGCAGTATCATCGGCTAACCCTAGGCATTCAATAATGCTACCTGGGCTTGCTATATAACTAGCTAACCTATTCAAATTAACATTAGCTAACGAGTGATAGCTCGTGCTTGTCATCCTTGCGCACGGGCTATCCTAATCTTCTCTGTATCGTTCCAATTTTAGTATATGTACTGCCGAAGCAAGTACAGTGAATCCTATTTTCCTATCCTCCTATTTTTCCATCCAATTTTTTCTTCCCATCGGTGTCGTAAAAGGCGACTAAGGGACTTACTACGAGAATGCATTTCCGCATTCATTTTTATTCGCTGGTTGGCGATAGTGGCGATTATGGTAACCTCCCCCCCCCCCTAAATGATGAATGATGATAGAAAATAAATAAAAATTAAGGTAACGGGGGGTAAGCATACTAATAATGTAGCAACGACGATTCACTTCAATGAGACTTTAAAATGTTAACTCCATTTGTATCCATGATAATGAAATGATCATATACATACATGATAGATCGCCTCAGCTTCAAATAAAAAAAATCCAGAAGGAGGATAACCGTCTTCTTTAAAAAGAACAAATCCCAAAAGACAAAAACACCATTCTTTAAAATAAAAATCTTAAAATATGAAACATTTTGCGATATCTTTTAAATAATTCTTGCTTTGTTCTGCCGTAAGAAATGTGGCAGGAATACTAATATCAATGGGAAGAAGGGTCGAATGTGGGTTAGGGGGACTTTTATCGACAGCCATGCTATCAATTTGAAGTATTGATAGTTTTTGAGTACGTGGAGGGAAAGGAAATGTGTTTTAGATATCTTGTATTTTACTGAATGTTATAAATATGCTACAGTTTTAGTTGGGTTCTTTTTGTATAAATCCTGTAGAAAAATATACTGTTGTTATTATCAAAAATTATAAAAAGTATAGAATTTATATTAAAATTAATCCTAGGTTAAGTAAATAACATTAGCCCTGATTCGCTATTTCAATTTGCAAGTAACGCCATGGCATTATTTATTTTATAGTCATAATAATAAATATCTTTACATTTCAGGATGACGCAACTTTTAAAGACCATTTACCTAAGCAGCAATAATGATTCCAATTTAATAATAATAAAGCCATTTATTTCCCAAAATTATAACATTAACTTTAACATATTCCTTAAATATCTATTTCATGCAAATAACAAAAACACATGCAACAAAATAAATTAACTAAATGTAACAAATAAAATTACATATTCAATTTAAGTTCTGACGTTAAAATAATGTACTTAATTATCTAACGTTTGAATTAACTATACATTTTTATTTTATTTAGTATCATTTATTTACCGATACATTATTTTAAATTAGCAAATAACAACGAATACTCTAAACTAATTAGCAAATTCCAATTTAGTAAATCGAAATCTTTACCATAATTCGCTAGAGTGCACTTTTATCTACCGCGTTCTTGCTTGTACTCTAGCAAGCAAGGCTCATGGTACGTTTAGCTGTTTAGGATAACTACTAACCTTTCAGTATTCCACATTCCTACAACCCACGGTACAACGATATAATTCGTTAACAATAACTGGAACACGCATTTTTTTTTTTGTTGTAAAACATTGTTTTAAAGGCAATGTTTGATGCAGGACTTTAATTAAAACTGTATTGTTTTATTTTTTAGGGAACTTAATTTTAAATATAGAGATCACTTTTGGGGAGCAAATTAGAAAATTTAAAAAAAGTTTTGCTGACTGTACCGTGTGACATATCAAATGAGAGGGCTTGTTTTAAGGATTTTATAAATATTTTTTCTATAATTTTAAAATACATACTTCTGAAATTATTAAAGAAAATAGATGAAAAATGACCATTCCCCTCCCCCCCCCCTTATCTCCGAAACTACTGAGTCTTCAATTTTTATAAAAATGCAGAAAATAGTTCTTTACTTACAGATTACAGGAACACCTATAAGAAGTCTGTGATCTTAAGATAACATGGTAAATCACTCAATACTGTGCGTACAAACTTACATTTGCAGTTGGAATGTATGGGGATAATGTTTTTCAACTACAATGTTAAGTTTGTTCTTGGGATAGCTGCATTTGCTGTATTATAGACGCGTTTTTTTTGCATCGTCCTCACATTTAGTTATAAATTCAACATTAAACATGTAACATTATTTTTGTAACATCATTCATCATCATCTTTTCAGCCGAAAGACGTCCACTGCTGGACATAGGTCTCCCCCAAAGGGAGGGTTTTTGCCATAATCTCCACGCTTGACAGGTAGGTTGGCGATCGCGTCGGTGTTAAAATGCATAGAGAACGCTGCTGCCCATTCTCTAGTAAGTCCCTTAGTCGCTTTTTACGACACCCACGGGAAGAAATATGCTAGTGCTATTCTTTACGTCCGGCACCACACGGAGCAACAGTTTTTGTAACAGTCTAATTTAAAGGAGTGTCGATGGTATTCTTATGCGGAAGAGTGTCGTTTGCATCGCTGCAATAATCTATAATAAATTACCCAAAAAGTTGGAAGCCTTTAAATTACGTGCAGTTTAAAGTGAAAGTAAAAAAATTGTTAGCAGAAAGAGCTTATTAAACCATTAATGATTTTTTATTTGAAAAATATTTTGAATGATTTATAATTCTGACCTATTTGTTTTGACTATTTAATTTATATATTTTTTCTATGTTAACTGTGAGTGTTATATTTTAATTTGGATGATTGAATTGTTGTTTTATTATTTAAATAATTTTCTTAGCATGACCTACCTAGGCTACTTATCTACTTAAATATTTGTATGCCATTGTATAAGGCAAGCATGACGACCTGTATAAATTACTTTTAACAACTTGCATGCTGATTATTTTTTTCTCGTGTGTATACTACTGTTTGAACAAATAAATTATCTTATCTTATCTTATCTTATGCAGTATCTTGCCCGTTCTTCTCCATAAGTACCTACTACGCTTTTGAATGGGCAACTTGCTTGATATTTCTTACTGAACTCTTTGACAGTTCAAAAGTGCCAGTAAATGGTTAAATTGAAATAAATGGTTTGAGTAATTCAGGAATTATTTCTTTGCTAAACACTTATTCCAACCCAATACAGTACCTCCTCCATTATTGTAGTTGGTTCAAAAGCACTCTACCTATCCCTAAAATCAATTATACCACGCATTTCCTTCCTAAAAATGAGAGAAAGAGACAGAGTATAAAATACTCCTAGTTTACGCTACTCCGTGATGTATTCCGGGTGACATTTTAAATTCAGGAGGGTTGTGGTACCCGCGTTTTTAACCGGGGTGGCACTCACAATTGAAAATAATTTATCACTGCTTTACCATTGCAGTTTGTAATTAAAACTAATATTTTATTAAGTTGCTAGCTTTTGAGAACGGCTTCGCCCGCGTGGATGGCGATAATTATCCCACGAGAACTACCGGGATAAAAATTATCTTATCCAGTCATCCAAATTGATTTTCAAACATAATTATTATCTTTACAAAATTAGTAGGATTTCGCTTCCGAGTTGAATAAGGTAAGGTAATGTCAAACTTAGCGATATGTCAACTAAAATAAGGCACAACAAAATAATTAAAAACATAGATCATTTTCATTCAAGAGCTTTTTAGTTCAATTAAAAAACGTTGACTCATAAAAAATACAGTATTTCACAGTCAAATCTACTGAAGGGAAACGAAAAACGTAGTATATTTTCTACGGGGATTTGGAGATCATAAACTAATTTAAAAGCACTTTTGACAAAAATATTCAAGCAAAAGTCTCCTGAAAATCATTGTCACGGGAAGTTAATCGCTCTAACTAAAGAACCGGAGTAATGTACGATATAACTGTGCAGACAAGGTTGTCACTACAATTAGCCATAGTAGGTAAATTATAAATATAATTTTAAACTATCAGTTACACGGTATACTGAGCATTTGCAGAGTTTAGCATGGCTATCAAAACCCAAAAACCACATCATTCGAACTATTGTTTCACCCCTTCAGTCTTAGGGGGATCTCAAGACACCCCTCTTAATGGCGGTTCACCATAAGTCGTATTTACACAACTATGTAGGCGAACTAAAGACTAAACAGTATGGTGGCTTTTCAAGCCACAAAGGTTTATTGATGAACCGTTAGCAACAAGTTAGTAACCCGCTATGCTGTTGATTTTAGTAATTATTCGAGGGTTACTGGAAAATACAGACTATTTTTATTGAAAGTATTAAAAAACTACGAAGAAGTGATCTTATCACCTCAAAAGACCATCGTCTTGTCTGACTCATCCTTCTTAATAGTTCCAAAATTGTTCTACTTCTTATCGGGTACCGGCATATAATTCTTCTTTACGTTTAGACGGTACATCTTGAATGTACCATCGTGGTGAGAGGATTGCTCAGCTAGACTCTGCATTACCGAGTGCTAGCTATCCAGGGGTGTTTGAAATTGCAGTATTTTATATTAACGCCGCTCGGGGAGGCCTCGTTCATGCATTCAAGTGGTTTAGATATTTCCACCGTTATTCATGTTCTAAGAAAGAGATGCCTTTGAGATTTCTAATGCGTAGTAGACCAAGTTCCTCTCAAACCCAGGAAGACTCACTAAAGTACCTCCTACCCAGTTATAATCCTATTCCTGACCCGCTAATGCTAGCAGCCACTAGGCAGCATCCCAAAATAAAAACATAACACAAAAGAAAAATATAAAACGACGAAAGGGTAAAACAACACACTAATGATTCGTATTTCGCAAACGGTTTTAATGCGTGCCTTCGGACATATTTAAAACACAAAGTTTTCCGTACCCTCGACCCCTAGCCCCCTTCCCCCCCACATTTCGGTAGTTAGCAAGCGGGCAAAAGAGAAAACAGATCCCTCTCGGTGGGGTAAAAAATACGTAGTTTTAGCTAATCTGCGTCGAGGCCCGCGCGGCATTTTTAAACTCGGGTGGGGTGGTTTTAGGCATTTTAACACTGTACAAAAATGTAGGGGGTGAGTGGGGGCGCGTGTGTGGAATCGGACTTATGTGGGAATCTATTTATGTGATGTACCCCCCTCGCGTTAATATTGGTTGCTATGGCAACGGGTAGATTACTGCATCGCATCTACTCGATTTTTCGCCGCTTTTTCTGTTGTAATCAAATGAGGTGCGACGCGTGTGTGGGGGTGTGATGAGGGGGTGTGTGGGGGTGTCGTGAGGGGGTGACACGCGTGTACTCAATTATCCGCAGTGAATCAATAGCGGCGAGATGAGGGTAGTTGTGATGTTTGTGACGGGGCTAATGTCTTTTTATCAGTTTAAATTTTTTCCGTGTTTGAGCGGTAGGCAGTTGTTTGACCTATTTTCCCGTTTACTGCGGTCCAGGGGAATAAAAATGTTCGTAGTCAAACGAAGGGTATCCCAACATACGCGCGGGTATAAATAACCGCCATGTATTTTTTTATAATTTATTTTTGGAGGTACTTTCCTGGTGTAGGCTGGGAGAGCAACATTTATCTCCCTTGTTTTGCAAATTACGTGAAAGTTTTAACGCATAAAATTGTGTTTAATTATGTCGTAGGTAATGTTTTGTTGCTATAGTGTTGTTTGAGTTTAGTTTATTTTCTTTCTACATGGAAAATTAACAATCGTTCTGCTTTGCCGAATTTTTTACTTTGTATAGGGTGCTTATACTTTATTCAATTCTTTGATTAAATTATGTGCCTTTAATTACTTATGGGCACAATAAGTGTTTTCATTTAAATGATGCGGAATGGTACTTTTGTTATTTATCTATAAATCGATTTCACTTTCATTAACAACAGGTGTTTCATATTGTATTGTACCTAATTACTACAATACATTAAAAACATTTCATGAATCGTATGAGCTTATTGTATGACAAATTATATTGGAAAGTAAGACAACATAATTATTTATTTCTGATACACTAAAGTCAAAGTCAAAGTCAAATTATTTATTTCAAATAGGCACATAAATGGAACTTTTGAACGTCAAAATTTACTAAGAAAATAGCATTGATTCTAGTCGCCCCTTCCCAAAGGTAGCTTCGCATGGAGAAGAATGGGAAAGAAACTCCACCGTTACTCTTTTCAAATGTTTTACAATATTTTGTATAGGTAAGTACATCAATTATGTAATTGTATGTGAATACGATGCACCAAAAATAAACGTACTATACCTACCTATACAATAGGTAAAAAGAATTAATAATGAAGCAATGACTAGAATAATCATTAAGAAATTAATGGTCTCTATCTCCACTTTCTGATAATTTCCAGTTATTTCCAGTTGAACTCAGGTTTGGTACCTACATAAATGGTAATCATAGGTACTTACCTACTTATCTGCCACGTTCTCTGCCAGCAACATTGCTAAACACATAATAACTTTATAGGTTTTTCTATTAACTATGTATGAAGTTCGTTCAAATCCTCCCTGCAACCAAGTATCTACAATCTTACTATGATAATTTTATGATCGATGGTTAACGACCTATTAACCATTAATGCTCTATCATAATCTATTTTACCCAAAATCGATGCTCAGTTTTCATAACCAAGCAACTAAGCAATCAACAGCTTCTAAGCAATTTTGAAAAAAAACGTTTCTTAGAACCAGCCTTATATTTTAAAGACTTAGGCCCGTTTATAGAACGTTACTCTGTACTAAATGAAATGAAAATGATGAATGATGATGATGTGTGTGTATGAAATTGACTCTGAATAAATAGTAACAAAATTTAATGTGCATGCATGTGTTAATAAAATTAGGTACTGAAATACTGTATTGTAATACATTTACCATTGTAATTGAATAGTACTAATTTTATTTGTTTTTACTCATCAATCATTTGTATGTCAATATTGGCAAAACATAGCGCACTCCCTAGTTTTTAAGATCTTTGTCTGTAATCACCTATGTGTCACAAATACATTATTCTTATTCAAGTATTACTTAAGGCTAAATTCAACCAATCCAATGGCTTGAATCTAGTCTTAAGACGCAGATATATCAATAAAAAAAAAATCAAAAGTCATTTATTCAAACTAGGCTGAGAATCAGCACTTTTCGAACGTCAAAAATTACATGAGACAGTCCCCCAAAAAACGCCCACCCTTCACCACTTCCTAGTGCTTTAGCTGGTAAGAAGAAGTGGCGCAACAAACTCCCCAGCAGCACAGCTGTCTGTTCGCATAAAAAACTTGAAGCTATACAATACAATATAAAATAATTTGCATTACGCAACACAAAACGTTAAATTAAATTATTTGCCTTATGTTAGCTAGCACACACCATTATACAAATATATATATATATATATATAATAATCGTCGAAAACTATACTCAAGCAGAAATAACGTAAACAAAAGGTATCTAAATAAAAGCCTCCGGGCATAATGGGCGTGCCCGCTTAAATAAAGCTACAGCTATAACGGGAAGTCACAAATGATAAACTAGCACCATCGAAGTAAAATAAAAACAGTTAATTATTAATAACAATAACAAAACCATGGTCAGCAAGACGACCAGTCACCACAAGCAGCACCCGTTCACGAGCATAACGCAAAAATCAGCCATCACCCCCCTCGCCATATTTGAGGGAAGGAGGCAACCCGACCCCCGACGCTACCGCAAGCAGTGACATCTAAGGGAGCATGACGAACTTGCTGCCGGTTGCTCAGGCAAGAATAAAGTGATCAATTTATTAAGGTCGCTAGCTAACCACTTATTGCAATACAACTCATAGAAGAACATTGTAATGAGTAGATTTTGTCACTAATAAATTAAAATAAATTGACTTAGACAGTCAAATGCCAGTGACCTTGAGTGGTTAGCTTGCGTGTTCTGTACTGAGCTCACGCAACGCGTCGTACGTTCAGCCAGTAATAGGGCTCGCCCATCAAGGAGCGCTGTCCCCAATTTGACGCATTATTAATTTATTATTCACGAAACAAAAGGTATTTTAATAAAACGCGTATACTAAAAGATTAATATTTAAATTATCTTTAAATTGGTGAAGGCTTCAGAAAAATAAGCTTGGTAGATTTTGCGCCATTCTCAGTTTTTATCCGCGTTAGACATAACTTTACAAATTAATTTCACTATGTAATATAAACATAATCTAAAATATTCACATATTAAGTTATTGAAAAAATGCTCTAATTTAACATATGTTTTTTTCAAATCATGATCACTACTCGTTTAGACGTGATCTTCAGTATAAAATTATTAAAAGTCGGTTATCGTCCCCTTAAGTAATGCTTGAGTACAGTAGTACCCAATTGATATGGCTTACCGATGTACCTGCGCAGAAGGTGAATTTTAAAAGTGCGGGAAATGCTATTGACCAATCGGCACGCTCCACGCACCGCGGTTCTTTTTCCTGTACCGCTATTGGTCGGCAGCTGCCGCCATGTTAGCGCGCGCCGCATGGCATGTTTGTCAGCCGCCATACTTCTGATCGAGTGCACGCTAGCAGCTCCAGTGTATTATGAACCTTATAATAGTGACCTAAGGTTGATTGTAAGTTTTAAGCATTCTTTCGTTAATCTTCGGGGCCATACTTTCTTTTCTGTGCAAACGAAGATTCACGACGCGCCTTAACAATTGGGTACCACTGTACCGTGTAACGTTCTATAAATACAGGCCTTACAGTAGAGGCCAACATCAAAATTGTGAATCTTGGTGTTGGATCTCCCAACACCAAGAATCACAATAACTTTGAACGTTGATCCTTGCACCAACTTTTCTTGACATGGCCCTATCAACGAACAATTCAATTCAATTAATTTCAGTAACAATTCACATTGCGTTTGAATACAATCCAGCCATGAAACATAAGTATTAGGTGGACAAATGTCGAAAACATTAAATTAACCTATAATATGAAAATAACGTACAGATAAAAAATACGATACATTCAAACATAAATTATCAACCCATTTGTCAAAAAATTAGTAGCATTTTAAACATTAATAATAATAAAATAAAAATAATATTAAAACAAGTTACACGATGTAAAACAGTTATTAATACTTAACTATGTAACAAGAACAACAAGATTATAAATTAAAAATCATCTATCGAGTAGATACATCTTTGCAACAGGAAAGCCTTGAGCTTTGCTTCGACTGAGACAGAGTGCTATTTAATTAAATCGGTAATTTATTAAATATTTTAACTGCCTGATATTGTGGACTATGTTTAAAGATTCCAAATGCTGGGATGATTTTGTTTCCATTGTCTTTTCTGCCTGTTTTTCGACATCATCATTATTTTTGTTATTTCAAATCAGCCTGACCTGCAACACCCTAGCGTGAAGCATTCAGTTTAAAATGCACGCCATCTCCCAGAATTTTCCGGAACTTTTCACTCACAGCACAACAAAGCTGTGATATTTCCTATTAACGTGCTTGCTTCCTTCCTTTCACTCTGGCTTTTCACCGTTCAATCACCCCCCGCTAGGTGGCGCTGTTGGTTTTTTTATTTTTTTTATTCACAAAAAAAAACGTAAACTTTGACAATAACACAGAAGGGTAAAACAGACTTGAGTAAAATTACACAATGAATGGATACAAAAGCTTAGTGACTGCAATGAAGTTGAAAGTCCAAAAGGAATAGGTACCCTGTCTCCCAAACTAGGAAAATCCTGTATCTTGGGAGGCAGTGTCTTCGTATTACATTAAGTCGAGCGATTTTTGTGAGCATACAAGTAAATTTAGAATGAAAGAATTGTCAAAGATAAAGTTATATACTAATGAGAAGAAAAGAAAAAAAAAACGTGTAGGTACATACAGTAAGTGTATGTAGTGTGTATTTGGTGGTTGCTGATGTATGTATTTATGTATGTGTGAAGGGTGTCGTGGCGTGTGAGTGTTATGTGCATATGTGAAATCGTTTTGAGTGTTAGTGCGTGTTTGGAGATGAGAGGGGGTGCTGCCGGCGTCGGCAGGATGGAAAACTATGTGATAGCATCAACAGATCCAGGTAAGTAAAACTTCAACAGCCTCATACTCTTGTTTAATTAACCACTCCTCAACTGTAGCTCTTACCCTGAAAGCATCCAACTCAATAATATTTATTTTATTATTGATATTTGTGTATAAGTGTGAGCCTAGAACATAATGCTGGCGTCTAGCAAAAGCGGTCTTGTGGGTTTCCGTGAGACAAAGAGGCTTTTTCCTACGGCGTGTTGGATCAGGTGGGGGAAACCTTTGTGTGCTTTTTTAGTACGGAACGAAGCACAAACACCTACCTTACAGTTAGTACTTTAGCATCTGCGTATAATTGTGAAGTAGGGATACCTGAAGTGCCTCTTTGACATTACCTTAAGGACTGCTCTTTGCGCTCGCTCCAACTTGAGAAACCTAGTCTTAGCTGCACCTCCCCACACTGTGATGCAGTAGGTGATGACGGATTGGCAGATAGCAATATACACCATTTGCCATTACCATGCGCCACTATCTTTCGAGAATTAAATCAATAATGCTCTGTTAGCGCCATCTATGTATTTCCGGAACTAACTACAGAGTGATGTAACCTGCTTTGTTTCAAGTTCCACGATTCATGTCTTTTGTACGGGGAAATTCGGACGGAACAGATGTTTTAATAATTAACAAGAACGCATTTCAGTACCTTCATCCGTCCTTTGATTCAAATAATAAAATACTATTTTAACAACCCCCCAGCCCCCGCCACTCGGCCGGCCGAACGGGCTGACCCTGGTGCCTTGGAGGCAGCAGATGCATGATAGGGGACGCAACTTGCGTCAGCACTGTTGCCGCCAGCCTCCTTGGTCGCACCGTCCTCTCACTGTCTCAGCAGCAGCGGAAGACGCCGTACAGAGGAGAAGGGTGAAATACGCACCGTTTGCTGGAACGCTACCATTTTGTGCCCATTGCCGTTGAGACCATGGGTAGTTGGGGCATTGAGGCCAGGAAGCTCATTACGGAGATAGGGCTCAAGCTCCGATTAAAAACGGGTGACTCCCGCGCCGGCTCGTTCTTGGTGCAAAGGTTAGCCATTGCCATCCAACGTGGCAATGCAGCAAGCGTTATGGGCATCTTTGCGCCGGGAACAGTTAGGGGCGGGTTATTTGATTAAGTTTTTGACGTGTTGTTGTGACTTCAGCATGTATGTAATATTAATTCTTCTAAGTGATTGTCCAAAACATCTAAAAATTGAATTATAGTCATAAAAATTCATTTGACCGGAAAATAAATTTTATTAAGAATATTTTTTTTTAACAACTTCCAATTGATTAAAAAAAACTATTATTCACTAGCTAGAACATTACGACTATGAGCAAAATTTATTCAGCAGCGTAACATGATACCCAGGTACATTCACCATACACCACACTCACACCTCACACAGTGTGCACACCTCACATACACTCACACTAAACTCTCCACAGAACGCAGTGTTTTTTTTTTGTATATTCGTAAACCTACTTTTTAATGCATGCCATATCTATAATTTATCTCATTTTTGTCTATCGCGGGTCTATAATAAATTCCCTGTAAATTTAGAGGTCTGGCTCTTGTGGTAGGTACAGAAACTCTTAGTAAAAGAGCGAGGGTACACTGGTTTTTGTGTCTTGAAGTGGCAATTAATAAATTATAAATGAATAACTTTGCTAGGCAGGTAAAATCTAATATCCTAGTATTTATGAGCATCACATTTTATTGTGTCCATATGAAAGCTAGGAAGATATCGACCTGTTATAAAAAATATCATTTTTATTACGATTGAACACAAAAATAAAACACACATTCCGCAAATCACTTTAAATTTATTTTATAAAAGTAACTTTAAATAAAATATTAAAATCATTAATGCGAACTAAATTCATTTACATACAATAATTATCACTTACATGCTATTTATATTTTTCAAACTCTTAGCTTTTCAACTAGCCTACAACAAATCATAATTTATTTAATTCATAATTAATTAATTAACGCGAATATTCAATATTTTTAAACTAGTTTTACGGGTTACTCGAATCGAAGATCAAAAGACAAGCATAGCCATTCACAACCGTTCGATACGCTTCCGTGCCGAACATCACTCGATGTTACTGACAAAATTTTTGGGTCACCACATCGAAACCTGAAAATGTTGTCAGTTTAAATCAAATAGACGACCACCATTCTTTCGACAGCTATTTGCCGCCGGGGGCAAAGCAAATAAGTAGGTAATTGAAAATGTGTCAGTTTTGATTCCTGTCGAATGGTTGTAAATAGTTGTTATACTTCTTTCCATTTCCCGATTACATTTTGGAGCACTTTATTACTTAGGGCCCTTATTCACTATGACCAACACGCAGTGGCTCAGTCACATTACCTACTGAATTCGACATCATTGTTTTTTTTTTATTTTAATACTTTGACTGTATCATCATATACAATATTAATGGTATTTTGCTTGCCTAATAGCCTACGGCTATCAGACAGGCGCATAAGTGAGTGACCACACTTAATGACGTGGAATAGACTTGAGCCAATCCGCGTAGTATCACCACAAGTCTGTCACTTCGGCGATCGGAAATTCGGCATAATGCAAATTCGTTTCCGATCGGTGTCGAATCGCGTCATCCGAACCGAAACGAGGAGAATGACTTTGATTATGCTTTTATTGCATGGACATAAAGCTCTCTCTGACCGACTCAAGCCGATTCCGCGTCCATAAGTGTGATCCGGAAAAGAACCGGGGTTACCGACATAGCTTGCAGAGTAAGCAAGCTGAAGTGGCAGTGGGCTGGCTATGTTTTGGAAGGACCTATGGCTGGTGGAACAGACGTGTCCTGGACTGGCGTATTGGCAAGCGTAGTGTGAGACGCCCCCCAGCTAGATGAACCGACTACCTTTAAAAGGTGGCTTTTAAAGGCAGCAAAGGACAAGGTATTGTTAAGCAGCCTGGGAGAGGCCTAACAGTGGAATGCGATGTTGCGAGTTGATTGAAGTGTGTGGCTCCCTAATAACCCGTAAAACTAGTTTAGTTCAGTATAACTCTTCTTTTATGTTCCTTTGGCACGTAAAGGTTTCGTTTGTCTCGCGGACGGCACTAACACTCGAACTAAATACAATATAAAGGCGGCTGCTGACTACAGTGTAACATCTGCAGTGATTAACATGAACGCGAAGTTCATGCAGTTTCCTTCGTGAGAGTAACAGACTATTGCTTAAGCTACTTACGGTTAGCTTTGCCAACACATGAGAGCTTCTAAAAGTATCGTTATGTCAAATAGTTAAGAGAAATATGTTAGAGGAGTCCTCTCAGAATGAAGTGTTGAGTCTCTCCACTTAATAATCTTGAATTCACTGACAGAAAACACACAGCCTTTAAATTTGACTTAAAAGTCTGGAAGTACAACATTTTGTAAAAGTTCATAGGGGCATCATACAAACTTCCATTCAAACTTGAATCCTCTGTTTTACCCCTTTAGGGGATAGTAATTTTCTAGTGATTTTCTAGTACTACGATAGTAGGTATAACAAAATAGTAGAACTATTGGGATCCTCTATTCCCACTTGTTCTACTGAACAGTTCCACGGTAGAACTAATGGGAGTTTTTGTTCTCACTACGTTATACTATATTACAAAATAGTACAACTAGTGGGAGTCTATATTTCCCACTTGTTCTACCTGTTCCATCATTAGAATGAACAAAATGGTGGAGTTGGATGGTGCTGATCCACGCGTCATGTTAGTGAACGGGTGCCGTCAGTTGAGACTGGTCTTCTCTTAACTGCCAGGGCTTATTTGTAATCTTTTAATCTTATATTTTGAATTGTTTTTTTAAATAAACAATGTTGTTTTTTACATTGTTCTCACATACTCGTATAGAAGCAACAAGAATAATGTACCCAGGATTTTGTAATATCTTGATTTAAAAGAGTGTCCTAGGAGTTTCTTGCCTATTCTCCATAGAGATCTACGTTTTGGAATGGGCAAATAGCTTCAACTTTCTGACTAACTGACCAACTCTTTGACAATTCAAAAGTGCCTGTAATAAGTTTAATTGAAATAAATGTTTTGAGTTTGAGGACTAATGGGATATTTTGTTCTCTCTAGTACTACGTTTTAATAGGTTCTAGGGGTTAAACCGGGGATGAAACTTTCAATGGACGTTTGACATTTTTGCCGATGGGAAATTCCATCAAGCGTGTGCCCGATTGCGTGGCTTGTAATTGTATACATGGGCATGCATAAGAAAAGTAATAGACGCTCTAAAATATTATTTGGTCCTTCAATCCGGAAGTGTACTAGCTTTATATGGATAGATATCAACTCGGTGCCAAGGACCAAAGTGTCATACTTTTAAAGTAGATGTTGTGATACTTAAAATACCTAAATTATTAAACAGTGCACTGTAATTGACAGCCAACTTTACAGAAAAATATAATTTTCATAATATCTATAATTTCTATCACAACTTTTAAAATAATTTCCAAAAACTGAGCAAAACTAACGTTACCTATTAACTAACAAATAATATTGTATTTATTATAATATTTATAAACTATATGAATACAACTGAAAAGAGCCTTGAATAATGAATCTCAATTCCTTAATTTATAAATAATTTTTAACAATAAGTATCTTACACTAGTTAGTAGCGAAATTTGGTGTAAATGCAGAAATGGAATGTTGACAGGGTCATCACTTTTTTCTCCTTCGGGTCATATAGAAATCTAACTCTGCGGGCATTTTAAATGCATGCAGTAGCGCACTTCAGAGCCGCGAAAAGTTTGACGCTTACTACACCTTCAGAAACATAAACTATAAAGTAAAACATGGCAGTAAATAAAACATGAACTAACAACGGTCCCTTAACTGCTATGAAAAATTAATAATACAGATATACACATTGAAATTGTGCGTATTCTATCACCTAGGTATTATTTTTACCAGACAACAAACCACATTTACTTCCTTTAAAGTTACCCTTGATAGTAATAATCTTGCTCGTGACAACCCTATCAGAATTCCTTCCACTATCACTTAACTATACATACAACTATTTGGCCACAACGATGAAGAACAGAAATGTACATAATACCATGGTAACGACTTCCTATTAAATACATCCAAAATCCGGCTAAATCACAAAACGAAACAAAAATTCTTCAATTGAATTACAAAGAAGGACTATCCTAAAAATTTTTATTACATGGGTTGAACTAAAGTTAAAAGTAAAAAATAGTTGAAAATAATTTAAAAATATTGAAGAATTAACAAATCGTTGAATATGAACATCGAACGTCTTTATTCAATTAGTATTGTGTAAAGCCCTTTTTACTGACTACGGCGAAGCCAAAGAGGGTTTATGATTTTAACAGGCTGAATTTTGCCTTGTATTATATTCCAATGTCTTTAACATTTAACCGTCGATATATTTATCTGATCACATGTTTCAAAGTTCATGCTTATCCTCTAAGCACTGGTATATTTAGATGACATGTTAATATCAATATCGATAACTAGGTCGTCAATGTATACTATAAAGACGTTATCAAAACCTTACTGGTACCGATAAAGTATTCCTATGGAAGAAACAAGAAGCGATACTAATAGGTAATATGTAAAACGGGCTGGTGTCCGCAACTCCACGTCAATATGCGCGTATTTTGCGTACGGGTGGGAAAATCGATTATTCGATCCACCCCAGCTCCTCAAGGAACGCCAGCAACGCCTTGGTGTTACTGACAATCTCACAGAGGTTACCTGGGTTACCGAAGTACTTTGCCCTGTATGTGGCGACCACTGGGTAGTATAGTAGCAGATGCGCTGCTGTCTCGTCATCCTCCATGCAGGCCCTGCACAGCGGACTGTCTGTGACTCCTATGACGCGATGAAGCGATACTAATACCAATATCGATTTTATAGTATCCATTGAGCGTTAGCTTCAGGAAAATGCAACATTACAAGCCTTGTAATATTTACTGAAAACTTCCACAAAGTTACCATCTTTAAAGTTCTATCAAGTTACTCAATCATGACCTCTCAAAAGCCTTTTTAAGATCAGGCCTTAGGAGTACTCTAGATGAAAATTCCAGTATCCAAACATTTCTGTAGCTATTTCTGCACCAACCATTTCTGGTCCTTTTTCCCAAAATATTCAAATTATTATTTCAAAACTTAGATTTTAATAAAGAAAAGTCGTAAAAAGTAAGGCCATTCGAACAAAATAATCATATCATCTAAATATACCGGTAATAATCTAATTTATACAAATTCACCTACGGAGCGACACACAGAACGATCAAGGGCTACTAGTGGACCTGAACTGAACTGAAACAACGAGGTGACTCCAAGCTTAAGACTACTTCATAGATTTTACAAAATTATTTACTAGGATATAATTATGGTGTCAGTGAGAAAGACGACCACTTTTCAATTAGGAGATGTGAGAAATAGAAATAGGAAAAGTTATATGGTTTATCAGTGTTACCTCTTGTAGAAAATTACAAAACTGCTTGGAATCTTGAACCAATTTGATAGAGCTTAGATTACACGGTAGGTAGAAAAAAATTACCACCACGTGGGTATCTTTCGTCGTCTCTCTCCCTGACACCACACCTCAACACATCAAAAACAATCTGATCCACACTATATACATAAAACCGAGCGCTGAATTAACTCGTGCCTTCAGACTTGCTGGATTCACTCTCCTCTGTGATAGTGATCATAGGGGGCGACTCATACGCGCCATCTCCCGGCGATGTTTCATTCATCAGCTTTTCAAACTTCGGAGAACCTGAAGGTAGAATCACATCCCGAACTGATTCGTACATATCTGTCCTTATAATTGGCAATGATCCTCTCTTACCCTTCATGTTATCTTTCCCAGAACCGTCGTCTTCTTTGATTGTTTCCATCGGTACTTTTTCTGCTTCTTCGTCTTCTAACCGTACGGGAAGACTGTCAGCTCGGTTTAAAGACTTCGATCCCTCGATTTTTTCTGCCACAGGAACTACTACACCATTCTCCAGTTTCTTCTGGTCGTGAAGGTGTTGTAAGCTGTATTCTCTGGCTTGAACATCGGATAGTAACGGTCCGTCGGTTGAGCCTTCAATACAGTATCCTGGTCCTTGCAATGCTTCGCTGCCTATGATGGAATCTTGCTTGAATATTGCTGCAGTTACGACAGGCTTATCAGGGTCCGTAGGGGTCTTGGTAATCAAAGGCTCTTGCGAGTTGTCGTTGACTATTCCCTCTGGAACATCGTCTTTTGATGTGTCGTAGCCAGCGTAGACTGGATACCCGAAAGGTCCCTGTTCATAGCCCATCTGACTGCTATATGAGTAGCTTACATTATGGGAGCCAATTGACGACATACTGAGGTCAGAAATTGAAAGACCAGTACTTGACAAAGCTAGTGCTTTGTCTCTTTCGTACTTCCCGCTGCAGTTTTCGCTGTCTTCTTCTATCTTCTTCTCCAACTCCTCGGGAACGCGGTGTATGAGGGCCTGGTTGGTAGAGATTTGAGGGTCGTGGGGAGGGGAGTTGTGGATGGCCTTGGTGTTCGACCTGTAGACTGCTGACTGTTGGACCTCAACCACGAAGATGCCGTCGTTGTCTGGGGAATACTTCATCTTCGTTTCTCGTCCATTTTTGGTGATATCCTGAAATTATACAGTTGATTTCCTTAGGTAGTTACACCAAAATAAATATGCCTAAATACGCTGATATTCAAAATTCGACGAAACAAGTGTCTTTATTGCTTTAAATAACATAGTAAGGATTCTGATTTTAAATAGTCCTTGCCTAGTCTATTTGTTTACGATTAGCTTCTGCCTGCGACTTCAACTGCGTGATTTTTTTTGTTTTAAGATAAAATAACCTATGAGTGCTTGCATAAAGAAGCGAGTTTTCGGACCCGACTCCCGGTACAAATCGCTGCAGGTTGATCTTCGGAAAGAATCGGTTACATGTTTTAGCTATTGTTTATGCGTGAGCGCATAAGTTAACACAGGAATTCTTCACCCCGTCTGCCGCCTCTTATCACACTGGACCCGAGGTGGCGGCGTGAAGTGTTCCACGCGAGCCCCTTTCAGACGTCGCGGGGGGGTCAAACACCTCACCCCAGACTTGAGGTGGTCTGCAGAGGCGGGCTGGCACTAGCCGGGGATTGCGAAAGTAATAACAGATCCCAAGATCCCCGGTGCAAGTGTGGGAAGAGAACACTGGGGTGGTTTTTAGTCAGTAAGAGTCTGACACACCCCTCCGCCCGCCACAAGGCGGAAGACATCCACGAGGATTACCCGCCCCGTGAACAAAAAAAAAAGGACTACTTCACCCACACCAATCGGTACTGACTTGTCTTTACCGGGATCCCGCTTCTTTATGTAACCACCTTATGACAGTCAGCAATAGTGTAGTTATCCACTAGTGAAAGAATCTACTGATTACTGTTTATTATGTTTTCTTTTAAAACCACAAATACAAACAATTACCATAGTACATTGATAAACTCCTCAGAAAACTCTTTATTAATATAGTTTTAGCTAGATCAGTGTAAGACAAAGTTCCCGAGCATGTGTTCCGAGGCGGCGACGGGAAATGCCTGAGGAACCGCAGTGTTCGACAGCTTGTGTCTGGTATTTGCCGAACTTTGTCGGCGGGTTGCAGGATCCCTGCCAGGATGCTTGTGCACACTAACTTTCTAACTATCCTAACCCGAACTAATACGGAAGAGGACTCTAGACTTTGGAACTCTCATTAATTTTAATGTTTTCGGTTTGCAACAATCTTTTATACTTTTATGATCTATCTAACATTAATATTCATGTTGATTTTTGAGATTTTGAGGACCAAACAAATATTTAATATGCATAAGGTTTTTTGTCAAACTTATAAAAAAATGAGCTATATTTACTGTAATGCCTTTAATATTCGTCAGGGTCAGGTCTAAATTACTTAGAACCTTTGATATTGCATGCCATGAGGCGTGCAATCAGTTTTTTTTTTTGGAGTCATTTGTATTTAAGTATTTGTAATAAATGAGTTGGGCCCGGGTAGGTGCGATCACTATAGGACGTCGCGTCGGTGATTTTAAGCATTATTAAACAAGGTCCTAGGTTTATTTATAAAGAAAGGTTTTCACATAATTATCTTGTCTACTTAAGGTCGCACCCCTCCACCGTACGACCCTGTAGCGCTCGTCTCCAGACTGGACACACTCCCACTGACAGAGATTTAATAAAAATCTTAAATTCTTTCATAAACCAACAATCAAGGCACCGCCTTAACCACTGGGTTTAGGATTACGAAATTTTGCACAAGAGTTCCGTATAGTATAATAAAAGAGAGCACTAAAGAAGGATCTTTGACAATTCAACTTTGCGAAATAGGGTATAAAAGTTTGTATGGAAATTCGTAAATTTTTGCCGATGGGAACCTTTCGGGCGTACGGCTTGTTGTTTATAAGTTGGTACTCACATTCCTCTCCTCAGTCTCCACAATCAGATGGTTGTTCTTCAGGGTCATGGTGAAGATGGATCCGTTAGCAGCTGGCGGCTCCCCTCCATCCGTACCAGTGCTCTCGTCCGTTGGAGATTTCAACTGGAAGTAGAAATATCGTGATTAAATAAATAAAATTGTCCCTTTTACAAATAAATTACACATAACATAATGTCACGCCTGCGACTCACTAAACAACAACTGCGTACAATTAGAGCAGCTGTAACTGGCCACGGGTAATTTAATAAACACCTCTTTGTCATAGGAGTCACAGACAGTCTGCTGTGCAGGGCCTGCATGGAGGATGACGAGACAGCAGCTCATGTGCTACTAAACTGCCTGGTGGTCGCTACATACAGGGCCAAGTACTTCGGTAACCCAGGTAACCTCCGTGAGTAACACCAGATTTTCGAGAGATTGTCAGTAACACCAAGGCGTTGCTGGCCTGCTTCAAATCCATCGAATAACCAATTTTCCCACCTGTACGCAAAATACTTACTAGAGAATGGGCAGCAGCTTTCTCTATGCATTTTAACACCATACTACGATCGCTAAACCGCCTGCCAAGCGTGGCGATTATGGCAAAAACCCTCCCTTTGGGGAGGCCTATGTCCAGCAGTGGACGTCATTCGGCTGAAATGATGATGATAATAAAATAAAATAAAATAGCTTTATTATTCCTTACACACTTTTCTTTATTTTCTAACACTATGACCTTCTTTGACCTAGTAAATAAACAAATTTATATTAATAAGATAAGATTATGATGATGATGACGCAAAATACGCGCATTGACGAGGAGTTGCGGACATCAGCCCGTATTACCTATTACCTACCTATCACGCCTGTAATCCCCAAAGGATTAGGCAGGGATGTGCCTTTAGTCCTATGTCCAGCAGTGGACGTCACTCAGCTAAAATTATGAAGGCAAACCCCCCCTTTAGGGGAGGCCTATGTCCAGCACTGGACGTCTTTCAGCTGAAATGATGTGCCTTTAGTACACCCACATATCGCCAGTCATGTTTAAGTCTCATTTAATAGGTGGCGAACCTATTGCCATCAATCGGGCACAGATCCAGGCTCCGGAATTAAATTGCTGGTGGTTTTTTTTATAACATTACAGGCATATTCCAGGAATCTCATGGCTAAACAATAACGGTAGACCCATGTATGCGCTGCAGGACTGTAGGTCTGTGAATCCGTAGGTGGGTGACAATTATTTACACGTTGAGACCTGTCAGAGAATTTTAAACCGAGAGGTTTACCAATAGCCATGAATAGGAGGATGCGCTAAGGTAGCCCGCGAAATTCAAATTTTCTTAAGTTTTTTGCAATTTGCAGGTCAGTAACAGGTTGTATGTTGTGTGTGTTGCAGTGATTACCAAGAGTTAATAATACATAAATAAAATATCAACGAAGGTGGGTATCACTCATCTATCTTAATAAAAAAACAATGTACATAGTTAAGAATATTTTAAAGATAGAGTAAAGGACGATGTCTGTGCTAGTATTAACCGTGTGACAGACACCGGTTTTGCTGTTTGTCTTCTACAGCCCAGATCCTTTACCTATTTTAATTAGACCTATGTGGATACACGGATCAAAAAATCCTACTGAATTAATATTTCAGAAATAATCGTTCAGTAGGATTTTTTGAACTTAGTAACACTGATTCTAATTATTATAATTCTGTAAAACCATATTTGCTATGGCCGCGAATCATATTTAGATCAACATACAACCTGTTACTCCCTTCCTTCTTCTATTCCTTCTTCCTCCCTTCCTTGTTTCTTCTTTCTTGTTGTTCTCTTTAAGGGGGATGCGCTAAGGTAGCCCGCGAAATTAAAATTTTCTTACGTTTTTTGCAATTTTCAGTGTCAGTATAACCTGATACTGACCTGAAGATTACAAAAAACGTGTGTTGATTAAAATATGATTCGTGACCGTAAAAAATATTACACTATAGATCAATTTCATAGGGTAGATACGCTAAGGTAGCCCGCGAAATTCATTTTTTTTTTGCAATTTGCAGGTCAGGTAACAGGTTGCTAAATATGATTCGCGGCCATAACAAATATGGCTTTACAGAATTATAATCATTAGAATCAGCATTATAACTCTCTAAGTTCAAAAAATCCTACTGAAGGAGTATTTCTGAAATAATCATTCCGTAGGATTTTTTAACTGTGTATCCACATAGTTCTAATTACAATAGGTAAAGGATCTGGGCTGTAGAAGACAGCAAAACCGGTGTCTGTCACACGGTTAATACTAGCACAGACATCGTCCTTTACTCTATCTTTAAAATATTCATAACTATGTACATTGTTTTTGATTAAGATACATGCGTGATACCCACCTTCGCAGCTTCGTTGAAATTTTATTTATTTATTATTAACTCTTGGAAAATACAGCTATTATGAAACCACGTCTGTTTAAGACTGGAACCTGACACCTATATAGCAAAAGATAGAATAGAATAGGGAACTATATTTATGATTGTTTTTTTTTTAGTTTATTTAATGAGTTGTTAAATGTTTAAATTTAATTGGTCACAATTTTATTTTGGGTTTTTATCTGTTTGGATAGTTTGTAATAAATGGTAGGTATTTATGTGATTAGGATTTGTGAGTGTAGGGCTGTGGTATATTTCTATTAATTTATGTTTGGCAATGGGTGGTTTATATATATGTATGTTTTATATAATTTATCTGAAATAAATTAATTTATCCTAACTAATATTATCAATGCGAAAGTAAGTTTGTTTTTTTTTTGTTTGTTACCTTTTCACGCATAAACCACTGAACCGATCATCCTGAAATTTTGCATATAAGTACGTTAAAACGTTCCTTTAGTAAATTCAAAATTAACGCGAACGAAGCCGCGGGCAAAAGCTAGTTTATTATATTTTATTATGCAAGGTAATCGGTCTAACCTTTCACGATTACCTTCTCGATTCCCTTCGATTATCTACATTAGATATTTTTCCTCGCAATTGCAGTCTTCAAAAACCCGCAGTTTATTAAACCACAGCTACCACATTCAAGTACAAACAGGCCCCTTGCATGTTTTAACGCAAATAACATCAGTTATTACCCAAATGGTGATGGCATTCGTAATGACTAACGGAGGCCAATGACAAAGGAGCTATCCTCTCGTTTGGGGCCGCTAATGACCCGCATTGACAAATCGTTCACCTTCGCCCACGTTGTGGCCGCAAGGGATGAGCGGCAGCGAGAATATGTCAACCAACTGTCAAATGGGTGTCAGTTCATCTTAAGGCGCTACCCCGAGCAAAATTGATTTTTTCAATATTCAGAGGCTATTAACTCATTAATTATGAAAAATAAACTACTAGATATATTTTATTAATGTAGGTATATCTTAATAAATAAGTGAATTAATGAGAGAAAGCACATTATTAATGTTCGATATCCTATTATCACATTCAACATAATTGGAAAAAGGCATGGCAGATGATGATGATCCTATTCATAATGCACGTTCTTATTTGTTTATGTGTTTAATATACATTTAAAATATCCTTGTAAAAAAAAAATCCTAAAATTATTGATTGCGAGCATCTTTTGCTAAAGGTGGACGTATTACACTAATGGATAGATAATTAAATATCTAAATAATTAATGATTTATTTTTTTTCAAAAATACCTTTTCTTTTTTTATTAAAATAATTCCAAGAGCGGGACAGAGTGAGGCAGAGCGGGACATAACGCTAAAGGCCGTTTGCTAGGGGAAGCGCCTTAAGAACTTAAGAAGTAAAGTCACATACAGAATATGTTAATCACCTTAAGGGCTATTTTTGTCTGTTCATTGCACGATAGAATCTGCTTTACCGACTCGGCATTATACATGTCGTCGTAGTGTCAATACCGATGAATGGCATTCACCCACATTCACCCCTTTAACCTGACACTGACAGACTCTGAAAATTGTCTAAAAATGGCCGAGCACATTTGATGTCAACTCGACATTGGTCAAAGATGTATGCTATTCTGATCTTTGTTTTCAAATAATGAAATATAATTTTCTATGTAATAGTCTGCTCAGTGCTGTAGCTTAAAAATGTATGATGGTGTCCTGAGTTGATACAGAAAAATATTTGAAACAGACGAAGATAATATAAAAGACTTTAGAGACCATTGATGTATTAAATAGGAAGATTTGGTACGTGCTCCTCGATGTGAAAGGACACAATCGACTTACATTACTCTCGGCTTGGGGAATACCCGAATAGTAGTTTGTTTGCGAGTTGTTATGGTTACGTAACAGTGACAATTATTGCGATCTCGTTCCCGCTATAGTCCGCGTAATATGTCTATCTATTTCGGTTGTCGAGCACATGACGCACGACATCGGGTCCATTTAATATTTACTTGATGTTAGAGAGTGGCCTATCTTCCTATTTAATACATCAATGTTAGAGACACATAAATTAGTTCTTAATTTAAACTTCGAACAAAATTTCAAATAGGTACACCTATTTGAAAGATTCGAAGTTTAAATTGAGAACTAATTTATTCATTCCATTGTATAACATGAAATGAAAATAAAAAGTTAGGATTTAACTACAGTGCTTATAAAAACGATTTGATTTTAGTAACTTATGTAGAACTTGGCAGGGATTGATTGACTTGCAGCCGTCGACGTCAATGGCTGCACTTGCGTCTGCTGCTGTCGCGTGCCGCTCGTGTTTAATTGCACTAGTGTCGGTTTCAATTCTTAACGAAGCCTACCGCTTACATCGTGTACCCTGACCCTCACCGATCGTCGCTGTATTTTTTCTCGTTTATGTTTATCTATTACCCGCCCCTGCTTCGCAAAGTTTTTGCGACTTGATAAAACATGAAGATTTCATAATTACTTATATCTAAGTTATCGAAAAAGTTATCTTCAGGACTCCTCAATTCAGACGTCTGAACTGAGGCGCCACCTTAAACGTCCTGTAACTTTTTAAGGGTTTTACTTCAAATTCTAGGATCGGGCTTACAAATCCAGCTAGTTGAATACTTACTGAATAAGTATTGGTAGTACAGACGGCTACACATCAAGCTATACATTTCCAGTATACGCTGATCTTGCATTGTATAGGATTTCCATACAATGAGAGGTCAGCATAAACTGGAAAAATATAGCTTGATGTGTAGCCGTGTGTACCCGCGTTTAAATATGAGACATGGCTCCTCAATTTATACGTACACTGAAAACCGTATAAAAATCCGTAACGTAGTTTAGAAGAACAACGCGGTCACACAGACAAACACGAAAACTGACTTAAATTTTTATACGTATAGATAATTTATAATCACAATAGATAATTTATAATCAAAATAGATCATTTATAATTAAAATGGATCATTTATAATCAAAATAGATCATTTATAATCAAAATAGGTAAGATACAATCAAAATAGATAATTTATAATCAAAATCAAGATAATCTAGTGTGTCGCTTCCGCAAACTCTTTTAGCTTATGACTTATAGGTACTAACCATAATAAAAGGACCTCTAACTTTAACAAAAAAATCCCTGATTCGTTACACAATTTCTGAAATGCAGGGCGCGAGGAAGTTCTTTCAAAATTGGTCGCTTCGTCATTTCAAACTCACATAGAAATTCTTTTGCATAAACATATTGAGGTAACATTAAAAATAATAGCTTTAAGCTTAATCACTTTGCAATAGAGTTGGAAATCATTTGACAGGGATTTTTATGATTCGCATTTGAATGTAAAAATAAAATAAGTGTTTCGGTATTTCAACTTTCTGACAGGCAATGAAGCGTGTCCAGGTGTTGGCAACCTTGTGGAGTTATAATTAGTTATTTTAAATTATATTATATTATTATGATATCATAATAACGATCCTTCAAATCGTATTATTTTATGATGGGCTGTTTCTTATTTTGCAGCAGCTGAAAATAGGGTAGATACATTTTGTCCTAATTTTTAAAATTGATTGTAACTTAACTGAAATAAACCAGTACTATAAGAGGTCCAACAACTATCTACAAATGTTGACTTATTGCAGATAGATATCCTCAAAGGTACGAGCATACATATTTCGTTAAAAATTTTTTTTTATCTCAATGATCAAGGTCCAGCAACAATCTACATTAATTTGTTGGTTTAATGATATAAATCCACAAGGTACCAACATATTTCGATTGCGCTACCATTTCAAATTAGTTTGAATGAGTAAATTCAAATTAACTTCCAAACTTTTTATTTCAAATAGTTTTTTACATAAGCTCAATCTTTTGATACTTATTATGGGCGTAAAACAATTAATTTACTAATTCGAACACAAAGCTATTATTCATTTCCCTAAACTCGTCTCGCAATACTTTAAAACTGTGAAATACAGCCACGTGCTTGCCAACGTGCCCACGCCGACGTCAGCACCTTCAAATCTAGCCACAGAGTACATAAACTGTGCCCCGTCACGAGGCGGGAAAACACAGGGCCGACGAAAACACGTGCCCACGTGCTTTCCGACCCTCGTTATTATACATCTTACCCTTTTGTGTATTATGCTTAGTTTAATAATAACTTTAAATGAATAAATCTAACCTTTAGAGTTTTTCGAGTTTTATTTAAAAATAATAGTTACTTATGTGAATCGTTAATTTTCCGCATCCGAGGCCTTTTTCCTGCACTATGACAATCATTTACAAGCTGGCACTGAATAGTATTTTTTTGAAGACAAAAATGTTTATACAATAATTATTGTTTGTTTATTCCTATAATTTTCGAATAATACTCGTACTACTCAACCAAATTTTTCAGTGCGCATAAAACATTCTATTATTACGATTCTTATATTGGTACATCGTAAACCTACACACACCAAACCCACCAGTCATTGAACCCCCAAATACCTACTATATCTACCAAAATACATACCTCAACACAAAAGTACACAATAAAACACAAAAACTCACACCCACATTCACACTTAAGACCTAGGTCCTTAGGTCTAACTTTGCAGGTCATTGGCCGGTCGTCGCCCGCGCATTTTGGCGTACTCTTATTTTTTTTGGGTCCCCCTTCTCCCGCTTCGCCGCAGCCTCCCAATCGAGTTGCAGTTTTTAGACGCACCTACTTAAGTCGTATGACTATCTAACGGCCTGAAGAAGGAGGGCGTGGAGTGGGTTTGGTTATGTGTAAAATTGTAGAGTGATGACATGATGCAGATTCATGATGCACCGGTATTAATTAATATAAAGAATCATTAGTTAATTGCGATCTGCGAGAGTGTATTTCGCAGATATAAACTAATTATGATCATTCTGCCATTGCCAGACGTGAAGAATAGCACTCCCCTATTTCTTCCCGTGGGTGTCGTAAAAAGCGACTAATAATATAAGACTTAACGTTTTGTGTTGCGTATGCAAATTATTTTATATTGTATTGTATAGCTTCAAGTTTTATATGCGAACAGACAGCTGTGCTGCTGGGGAGTTTGTTGCGCCACTTCTTCTTCCCAGCTAAAGCACTAGGAAGTGGTGAAGGGTGGGCGTTTTTGGGGGACTGTCTCATGTAATTTTTGACGTTCGAAAAGTGCTGATTCTCAGCCTAGTTTAAATAAATGACTTTTGATTTTGATTTTGAATAGAAAATGGGCAGCAGCGTTCTCTATGCATTTTAACACCATACTACGATCGCCTACCCGCCTGCCAAGCGTGGCGATTATGGCAAACCCCCTCTTTGGGGGAGGCCTATGTCCAGCAGTGGACGTCTTTCGGCTAAAATGATGATGAGGATGTTGATCATTCTTAAATGTCAGTAATCATGCAATCTCACATTATAGGAATATCTTATTAATATTTCCATCGCCTCTCATTTCCCTCTATTATACAGCTCAAGTTACATTCATATTTCATTATTTTTATTTTACATTTTGTGATTACCATAAACTCACACACTGATATTATATTTTTTTTTTTTTAGGAAAACGTTTTATTTTTTTTACAATGTTTGTAATATGTGAGCACCATGTATCTATCACATATTTAATGTATCCGTCATTGCTTCATTATTAATTCTTTTTACCTATTGTGGTATAGTAATTTTATTCTAGGTGCATCGTCTTCACATATAATTATATAATTGATGTACCTATACAAAATATTGTAAAACATTTTAAAAGAGTAACGGTGGAGTTTCGTGCCCATTCTTCTCCATACGAAGCTACCTTTTGGAAGGGGCGACTAGAATCAATTCTATTTATTTCTAATTTTTGACGTCCAAAAGTGCCTTATAAGTGCCTATTTGAAATAAATAATTTGACTTTGACTTTGTTTTGACTTTGACATAGCTAGTTGAATCTGAACTAGTCTTCATGAAACAATAATGGAACTATGAAGTTTTAAATATTAGCTAAAAAAAATTGTTTAGGTGTAGTTAACAGATGATTTTGAAATGTAATGTATTTGTGATCTGTGCGAGTCCCAATAAATGTTTTTTCTTTCTTTCTTTCTTTCTTTTACATTATTGACCGAGCGAGCGAAGCGACTCTGCTTCAAGTCCGAGAGCAAAAGTTGCTTTCCTGTGTCCGTTTGTTGCTACTCCTATAAAGGTCGTATTTTACAAGCGATCTAGACGAAACTTGGTATACAAGTTTAATGACTTTATAGAATTATTTTATAGTCGGACATTTTTTATTGGAGGGGTACTTCCTCCAAAAAAGGGACAAAAAGGGGGTGGGCCTACTGGATATCTCCGCCTTAAGAGATCTGATTTCGATGGTTCTTTTTTAATTGAAAGGTAGTTACTTTAAATTGGCCTCATAGAAATTTGGTGAAGATCTGATGAGGATCTTTGAGCAGAATAGCTCCTCAAAATGCAGTAAACTGCTCCCTTTTAGATTTCTACCAGTGGAATAAGCCCTTTGACTGCTAGGTAGGGATTGATGGAGCATCTGCGACCACCTTCTCATCACAAAACTTGAGAGTTCTGAAGATAATTTTCAGAATTCTCTAAAACGAGGCTTTAATACCTATATTAATGTTAGTTTTACAATAAGGTCACTAGATGGCGATACTGTGCACCGCTAGAGCGCGCCAAAATGTTAGGTCCCGTTGAACATTTTACGACTGAGTTTTATTAGGTGGAAAGTAGCTTCAAAAGTAAAGTCTCAGTTGGTTAGTTGTGGGTTACTTTATTTCTGTTTAATGATCGTCTTGTCACTTGCCATGAATTTTTTGACTATGAGCGATAGCTTCAATCAGTTTTATGACTGCTTTGACTACCCAAAGCAACAAAATTTTGGCATGGCTGCGACTGCTGTCGTGCATGGCAAAACATTATAAACACAAACAACACGTCGAACGGAATTAATTTCGATCTTGACCTATGCTTACTATCTGGCGATAGGTTTTATAGAATATGGCTGCAGCAAATACAGGGATTGGCTCCGAACGAAGTGCAAATTTGTTCGGATAATCACAATAGATTATCCGAACAAATTTGCACTTCGTCCTATCCAACTAAATAACTATAGCGATATATTAATTGTTGCAAAAAAGGTTGTGCTCGCTACGTCTACTGTTCGTAGAACTACTAGTTTAGAGATAGCAATCATCTGTTTTTTGAGCTGAACCTTTATGCTTACTCCTATTTCCTTCTTCTTCTCTAAAAAAGTCCGTAAGTTTATTTATATATTTAAATCTCTACGTGCCAGTGCCCCGAAAGACATTTGCAGAAAAGTTTACCAAGCTCTTTGTCAATCGCTGCTGCAGTACTGTGTAGGCGGGAGTAGTGCGGCCAAGTCCTATTTGCTTGAACTCGAACGTGCTCAACGGGCTGTTCTTAAAGTCTTCCTTGGAAAACCGCGTCGTTATCCAACAGACGAACTATACAAAGAAGCAGGCGTCTTGCGTGTCCGACAGCTATATATCTTGAAGTCCCTTCTAAAACTTATTGCTGCGTCAGGGAGACAATTCAAATACACACAAAGAGGTAGGATAGGAGCTGATAGACTTGCAATCCCAAGAGTTAGAACGGTTTTTGCTGCACGGTTTTCGATCTTTCTCCCTATTCGAGTCTTCAACACAGTCAATAAATCGACACTAAAGATCCCTGGAAATATACTCGAAGCCAAGATTGCTATAAAGACATGGTACAGGACCTGACCTATGATGAAACAGAAGATCTCTTGTGCCCCTTGAAGTAGTGCTAGTTGGCACTGAAACGTTACTCTCACAGTCAAGATGACACTCAAATAGTCAAGACCTTTCCCGGCCCCTGTATTAAACTTTCTACAACACACACCCCCACACACACACACACAAACACACACACACACGCTACTCTTCCACCTTCCAATTAATAATGCCAACATGTTTACTTACGTCTCTTACAATTACGCATGTTGATATCTTCTTTGATTTTATATTGTTTTTTTTTTTTATATAAAATATATTTTGGTTTGTTACTATTATTTTCTTCTTTGATTTTATATTGTTTTTTTTTTATATAAAATATATTTTGGTTTGTTACTATTATTTTATTTTTGATTTATGAGTGATTTGAATTCATATTTTCATAATTAATTATTACTTGTTTATTGCTCTGCTGTGTCACGCTGAGCAGTCATTAAATCAATCTGTCTTTGCTATCTGTATTGGGCCACCAAGATACAGGCTGTGCCTAGTTTGGGGCCCACGGCTATATCTATATAAGCACTCCTTCAATAAAATTGTTCCTATTTATAAATGTTTCCTAACTTGTGTGTGTCAATAAATTGATTTTATTTTTTTAGTATATATTTTATTTTAGGTATATTTAAAGGTCCAAAATCAAACGAACAATTGTAATCATAAGCCTAACCCAAAACTTGCACCTTAAAGTTGACTCCACCGCGCTCTATTGCGCGGACGCATTCATCGAGAAGTGCGTTGCACTATAGCGAGCCAGTTTGACTAGATTTTTGGCAACGCGAGGCGCATGCACTGTTCCTCTCCTCCCTTGCCCCCTAACCGAGCCACCACCCCCCGCACCGCCTGCACGGCGTGGTTATGACTTTCTGATGGAGTTTGAAAAGAAATTAAGGATAATATTTCTGTACTTAATTAGTTTTATTTTGGGTATAAATTAGTGTGAACATAATGGAAGTTGAGACTAGCAGAGACCGAAGTCCAATTCATGCAGCAAATCTTCCTTTTAAAGGGGTAGGCAGAGCTTTAAAAGAGGATTGTTTATTGGTGTCAATCATGTGGTGAGCCTTGTTACATGGTATAGGGTGTACTTGAATTGATTGATTCTTCAAAATAACTTTAATAATACTAACTTCGATCGAAGATAATGATACTTCCAGCGAACCCTATACAGTCCGCCCTGCTCTGGCTGATGTATTCAAAGCAGGGACCGTACAACCCCAGTTAAGAGTTAAGCCTTTCGAAGGGTTAACCCATTCAATGGGTTACCTTTATCATGATGTATGCCATTGAAAGGGTTACATAATAACAAATTGAATGGGTTTTATACTTGAAACCCAGTGAAAGGGTTACATGATAACCCATTGAATGGGTTTTATACTCGAAACCCAGTGAAAGGGTTACATGATAACCCATTCAATGGGTTCTATACCTACTTGAAACCCAGTAACATGAGTTAATCATAATATTATGTTATTTCGATATCCGCCCAGCACGCGTAGCATGACCAATTCTATCTCTATTCTACCCAGGTATCACCTTGGTTACCATTTTAGAAAAACCCTATCAAGAAACCCATACGCCCCCCCTACTCTACACCCTACGCCCTACGCCGCTACCCTACAAGTTAATCAAAAACCAATACGGTGTGGGTAATTTTGAATGGCTTAAATTAAGCCGTTCAAAAGGGTTACCCACACCGTATGGGTTTTTATCGAAAGCCCTTTCAATGGGTTACCCAAATTTAATTTAAGCCGTTCATAAAGGTTACCCATATCGTAAACCCTTTCAATGGGTAACCAAAATGGTCCCTGATTCAAAGTCAGATTAATGTGTTCTAAAATTATCTCCCATTAATCTTGTTCATAAAATTACAAACACAACATAACACCCAAGGTTTTGGAAAAACCAGGAAGTATTTCAAGAATGTGTTAGATTTTAATGTGAAAAAATCATTTTATTACAGTTTCTGAGTACAATCAAGATTACTCAGTGCTCACGAGTGGGTGCAAAGTTTTACAACTCTTTTACAACTGTGAGATGTCGCAGATTCCGTGTTTAGGTAAATGCTGAGGCTGCAGCACAAAGTGACGACTTTGGGTTATAAAATGTAGAATGGGTGCCAAAGATTTTCCTTGTGTTCCTTAAAGTAACATTTGCAGTTGTTGAGGAGTTTTCCGCCATAAGAAGTCCTTATACCTATAGTGAAAAGCTCAGTGTTTTAAGAATCTATACCTACCATATACTGTCGTAGGCTAAAGATGTATATGTGTAAATGTATAGTTTTCAAATTAGATTGTTTTTCACACAAGTTTAAAATGCTGTATCTAGGTACTTATTACTTTTTAATAGTTGTGAAGCTTAAATTTTCTAACAAAAAGAGCATTAATTACTTTTTGATGATGAAACTCATTGCTTAATTTATAAGTGGACACATTGACGTAATTGCATTTGTTACAATGACATTTATCGAAAATATAAGGTGCAATATTTAATAAAAATTGATTGATTGAAATTTAAATATTTGACACAATTGACCATGAATTACTTCTGACTAAAATGAGTCATTACGGATCAATAAGAAAGCCTTTTGCGATTATTCTCTTCCTACTTAAGACGACGATAACCGACTTTTAATGATTTTATACTGAAGATCACGTCTAATCGAGTAGTGATGATTGAAATGATGATTGTGATGTGAATGATTTTAAAAATATATATAATATGTTAAATTAAAGCATTTTCTCAATAACTTAATATGTGAATATTTTAAATTATGTTTATATTACATAGTGAAATTAAATTGTAAAGTTGTGTCGTAACGCGGATAAAAAACTGAGAATGGCGCAAATTCTACCAAGCGTATTTTTCTAAAACCTTCACCAATTTAAAGATAATTTAATTATTGATCTTTTAGTATACGCGGTTTATTAAAATACCTTTTGGTTTGTGTATAATAAATTAATAATGCGTCAAATTGAGGACAGCGCTCCTTGATGGGCGAGTCTTATTACTGGCTGAACGTATTATTATTATTATTTTCCTTACGCGTTGCGTGAGCTCAGTACAGAACACGCAAGCTAACCAAGCCACTCAAGGCCACTGGCATATATCGGCGTCTTAAGGCGGATGGACGTTGAAATTGACAAAACTCAGAATAATTATAAGAAAAGGTAACCTACCTCGTACGCATATCAACGGGTGTCCCACAGGGATCTGTTTTAGGACCTATTTCATTTTTCTTATTTATTAGTGACTTGATTAATTATCTAAATACAATTTTACCGGACATTGAATTCGTAATTTTCGCAGAAGACATGAATGCCATAGTGGCAACTAATGATATGGTAAAGTTGACAGATAGGGTAAATGCTACGTTACAAGCACTTCATGTGCGATTCACGGCAAATAAATTATTTCTTTACTTATAGTAAAAGACCCAATAATGTTATTTAAACCTGCAGCCCGTAACAAAGATAATTTAAATGTTGCCTTAAATGAAGTCGACATTGAGCTCGTTGTCGAAGTAAAATATTTAGGTATACATATTGACCAACTGTTAAACTGGAAACCAGAATTAAAAGCAATTGATGCATCGAAATCGTCTGCAAGTTACGCTCTAAGAGAGCCTTGAAAAATGAAATCAGCATAGAACAGCTGAAAATGGTATATTTTGCGCTAGTGGAGTTAAAAATTAGATATACTTAGCATACTTTTTTGTGGAAATCACTATGAATATAATAAAGAAAGCTTTCGTACTACAAAAACGTGCAATTTGTACCATGGTCCGCATCTCACAAAGGGAAAGTTGCCGACAACATTTTATCAATTTAGCCATACTTACAGTACCAAGCCTTTATTTACCGGTACTTTTAAGTAATATGGCCAAATACAAACAAGAATATGAGACAAGAGTAAATTTATTGAGATAATCATGGGTTGTTAAAATTTATTGGATTTTGTTCATTCTGATTTATTGATCTGACTAGAAACTTATTTTTTTTATTTTTATTAATTCCACCAATCATTGCTAATTTATCTTATTTTAAATTTTAAGGTGTTGGCCACATTCTTTAATTTACATGTTCAAGTACTAACCTGCTGAAGTATCTGACCAAGATTATTTCCGAATTTACATACACATTGACAATTAATGTTTACTTGTAAAGAATTTTTTTTTTTTCTTTTTGAGACCAAATAAATTTATTTCTCAAAAACTTAGTAATAGTTTACTGAAAATTGTTTGGCAGTATTAGTTTCTAATAAAATGGATGTAGTCACTGTAACCGAACTAGGCAATGCCTGTGTGTCAGTTTTCAGTTCCTTTTCCCTCGATATTTTAACAAAAAAATGCCAACAAAGCAAATATGTTTGGTTGTTCTACTACTTCTTTTTCAAAGACTTATTTTTATTATTGTGAATGTGAAGACTGTGTGGGTCCATGTTCTTTTTTTTCTCAGTTAGTTCCCAGCTATCATTATCATTGGCTATCATTGGCTAGTTTGAGTTATTTATGCGGCCTACCCAAATGTCCTTTCTTTGGTATTGTTCGTCGCATCGTTGAGCTCCTTTAGATCTGAGTTGAGCTGCACATTTCTGACAAATGCATGCACTGGCTGGACAGGTCCACTCAATCTGTGTAATTCTTTCCTCAAAAGACCATTTCATGATTTCAGACACCAATCTACATGGCCTGACCAAGATTTTGTCTTGACTTTAAAAGAGACTGTGACCTCTGAGTTTGTTTCGGCCTTTCTTCTCAGAGTAGTGAGACAGCAAACGCCGACCTCATCTAGTTTTTAAAATATGTTTGACGTGTAAAAGTGTTTGTACAAACCTACTTACAGAAATAAAAAAACATTTACTAAGGCGTGAGTTTATGTATCATTTAGAAGAAATGTAAATTTATTATTTTTAAATTGTTGATGTAATTTATGAAATTGAAATGTAATTTATTTTAGTGTATCTACTGTAATTGTGTAATTTTGTGTGTTATTTCAGATACAAGTTAATTGTTTATGAATAAATGACTATGACTTTGACCAATAAAATGGAAAGTTTAACCCAGCAACAAAGAGCTGAAATATTATTTCTCCATGAAAAAGCATGAATATTAGTGCTATTAGAAGTCTATACACAATTTTGAAAAAAAAAATGTTATGGGATGTGGGAACGAGTTATATTTTCGGCATCAGTCTGTTTGTCTGGATGTATGTTCCGGATTGGCGCAAAAACGACTGAATGGATTTGGATTAAAGTAGTCCGTTCCCGTGGGCTATTATCCGACATTCACGCCAGTGAAGCCGCAAGCAAAAGCTACTTTAACATTTATTAACGATTGATTAGGCTTTTGGCTACCTTTTAAGTGTGTATTTTATTTATGTATTTTTTTAAATGTGCTTTTTTGTGTAGAATAAAGAATTTTTCATTCTTTCTTTCAATGTATTTAAAATCTTTATTACCTATGTCAAATGCTTTGTCGATACGATATTTGAACCTTATATTAAGCATCCTGCCAGGGTTACGAGTCTGTCCGAAAGGGATATCGTGGCTCTGGCACACAGGCATTTGAAGGAACACGGTGGGTTTTAGTCAGTAAAAGTCTGACACTTCCTCCCGCTCCGCCCAGAGCGGGAGAAGTTATATGACGACTTCCCAACCAAAAAAAAAAAAAAGCATACAGTTTACCTCCATTGAAAGTTCGTTAATCGGAATTAAAAGCGGTCGTACGATTTTAATCAACTATCCATGGTCAATACGTGGTCAATACATGGTAACCTACGTTGTAAAACTCTAAAATTACAAATGCATAAACCTCAAAGCTTTGAAAAAAGTAAAAATTAAAGAATATCAATATTTGCTATAACACTGATTTGCAAACAAAATAAAACCTTGTTCTATAGTTTCTGTCTACCCCCATGAGAAAACAGCGTGAGTTTATGTACCTATGTATGTGTTTATAACCTTTGTAAATTTGCTTAGGTAGGTACTCTTAGCCAGGTTGCTACTGAAACTCAACTTACCTACTTGGACTACTTAATATCGTTATGAAGTTTAAAATTTCAGAAAAGGTCACCTAAGATAGTCTGATAAAGGCCTTAAAATATGAAAAGCTTGAAAATAATATACTCAATTCGCTTACCTATTGCTCCAGGATCAATCATTTTACGTAAGTACAGCAATAATTGATTAAGGCATGCGCTTATAGCACGTTCAATTATTACCTTTCAAGAATTGCGTGCAAGTGTTTACACGCGTGCGATTTCCTTAACATGGTATACAATAATTTGAATGCAAGTTTTGCTGTTCAATAAAATTGCATGTACACCAAGGCAACTTTATTGCAAAGCGATTATTGCATGCAAGTTTTGCCTCGTCGTAACTCACAGAGTTGCACGTCCTAGTACAATTGGTTCAAGTATTACCCTTACTTGCGCAGCCAAATATCTCATTAAAATTTTATTGAATGTGTTTTCAAGATTTTTTAAACTTGTTTCATTCGTTCGTACTTGTAGAGGTTAATGCGATTTTATTGCACGTGCAATTTGATTGTACGTGCTGTTTACACCTACTTATACCAGTTTTGAACGGCAAGTAACTTGCCCGTATCGTGCAATAATTGTACGTGCTGTTTAGACCAGGGTGCCAGTCAATTAATGCTTAAATTTTATTGTATGCCACAAGCAAGAAACTTGCACCGTGTAAATGGGGCTTAAGGCACGATTTAAACACGATTAAAATTAATAATTTAAAAAAATAAAACTAATGTATTGATATTTTCTACTGAATGTTGTGTAATTGTAAGGTATTTATGCTCTTGACTTCATGGATCATCATTTAATTTCAGCCAAAAGACGTCCACTGTTGGACATAGGCGATCATAATCGACAAGCTTGGCAGGCGGATTGGCGATCGCAGTATGGTGTTAAAATGTATAGAGAGCGCTGCTGCCCATTCTCTAGTAAGTCCCTTAGTCGCCTTTTACAACACCCACGGGAAGAAATAGGGTGCTAATCTTTACGTCCGACACCACACGGACCACATCGACCTGGATAACTACGCTAAATACTGTCCAATATGGCTGAATATGTCGATAGGTAGCCGGAGGCCGAAGTTATGGGCACTAACGGTCATCGGAGCCATCTAGCGAAATACCTATAGGTAACGACAGCAGACAAACATGACGACTACATGAATATTATTTGAAGTAATAATGTAGTATATTCAGATAAGGTAATCAAGATTGTAAGTTCTGCTAGACTTTAAATATACACACAGGGGGTAAGGGTTAGCCCTATTTACTTCAACCCGGCACAATTTTAATCTCGGCCATTGCTAAAACATTATGTAGCAAACTTTATGTAGAAAAAATGTAATAACACTGTCTAAATTGGAAATCGAACGAAGAGCCGAATGAAGAAGCCAGGAATGGCGAAAACTTTTTTTAGGGTTCCATAGTCAACGAGCAATCCTTATAGTTTCCCATGTCTTTCCCCGGCTTTGCTTGGAGACTTAGTACTAGAAAGCTGTAATTTGGCATGGGTATACATATTAATCACGCCGACGAAGTGATAATTTAAAATAAAAAATAAAATATTGGGTACTTACCTCCCTTGTACCTAAAGTCGGCGGCATGTTTTTTTTTTCTTGTCTATTCCATAGTCTGGGATATCGTTGGATAGGCCGTTCAAAAATATTGCCGGTCCGTGAAAACCAGTTTACGATTCAGGGATCCACTTGCGTAATATTAGGCTTTAAAATGCAATCTTTTGCTAGAGTCAAGTCCGGGGGGGACTTGACTCTAGCAAAAGATTGCATTTTAAAGCCAAGCCAAGCCTGCCACCTAAATGGTTGATTTTGGATATGTGAATAAATGGCAGTAGTACACATAAATATAAACTTACGCCTTTTTCCCATGGGGGTAGGCAGAAAGGAGGCAGCAGGGGCAGGCAGTAGTATAATTATGTAACGAAATTAAAAGGAAAACAGCTAAGTAGGCTTTACAAGTTAACGAGTAATAGTCGATCAGCTTACATTTTGCAGTTGGAGAATTGACCGTGATGTTTATCGATGTATATGAATGTATGAGGGAACATGTTTTTCAACTACAATGTTAAGTTTCTTTTTGGGATAAATTCATCCCAACTACGGAACCCTTCATAGTACATGGTCCGACACGCACATTTATCTTACCCGGATAAACTATCTATATAAACTACTATTAACGTTTTGTGTTGCGTATGCAAATTATTTTACATTGTACTGTATAGATTCAAGTTTTATATGCGAACAGTCAGCTGTGCCGCTAGGGAGTTTGTTTATCCACTTCTTCTTCCCAGCTAAACTGGAAGATTAATTAGATTAGATTTTTAGAAGAACCTTCAGCACTAGGAAGTGGTGAAGGGTGGGCGTTTTTGGGGGACTGTCTCATGTAATTTTTGATGTTCGTAAAGTGCTGATTCTTAGCCTAGTTTGAATAAATGACTTTTGATTTTTGAAAATTAATATTACTTGATTCTGCTAAATTAACAGAAAATATTATACCTATTGTAATTAAATTTCTAATCTGGTATTACTGGGCACTGTTAGATATTTACTAAGTTATTTATCTAGATACCTTACCAGATAACCTTGTGAGCTAAACATATCGATGCTCAGAGGCAGTGTCCCGTCCACTAATTAGGTCCAAAGCCTCTTGTGTGAGAACCTGTGTCTACTGTGAACTAAGATCAAAAGGAACCCTTCAATTTGAAACAGACCTATTTTTGTAGGTAAACTGAAAAAGGGTAAAGGTTAAAATTGTTTTCTTCATAAACTGTTTCTATTAGGTTTATGGGAATATTTGAATTTTGTGACGTAATCAAGCTTTGCTTTTAGCAATAAGATGGCCCATAGCAGAAAACTCCATTCCTACCGGCTTCCCTTCGGACGATTGGACGAGCAACTTTACTTACCACCAATGAAATATTGTCCGTAGCAGTTCCGTTTGGTGCCGGACGTAAAGAATACCACCACCCCATTCCTTCCCATGGGTGTCGTAAAAGGCGACTAAAGGACTTACTAGAGAATGGGCAGCAGCGTTCTCTACGCATTTTTAAACCATACTGCGATCGCCAACCCGCCTGCCAAGCGTGGTGATTATGGCAAATCCCCCCACCCCTTTATGGGGAAGCCTGATGAAGACGAAGAAATGATGATGATGATGATGAAAAATAGGATTTTCAGTAGTGTCTACATTTTTCAAATAATATATATAGATACACTACACGTATTTAATTATAGGTACACCATAATATTTATTTATTTTATTTCTTTGTGCACAATTTATTACCAAAGTATATGCTGTTGACATTACAATATATAAGGCCGCCAGTAAAAGTCACAATACCTCCGTACTATGTAGTTGATATTGTATTACTATAATTATTCAAACATGAAAAACGCCATTCACGTTATAGTCACGTGACACGGCTTGATATGGACGACATAAACTCGCTACCTATCGGGTTACCGAGACAGAAATAGAAACAGGTGTCGGCAAGAACGAGATAGCTGAATATTACGCATTTTATTTTATTTTCACCTGTTCGATATTGACACCAATTTTATTTCTTCTCAACCTTTTCTGCTATCGTTACATTTCTTCCTCCAAGGACTATCTCAATCGCATGCCGACCCGGAAGGCAGCTTCTCACCACGTTCGCCTTTATTTGCATTCGGTACCTCTGTGCCTCTTTACCTCTGGCTACAAAGCTATCCCTCCCATCCGGTTAGCGTCTTTCAAACATCCTACTCCTACCTTGTACTGAATACTCCCGTCTGTAAGAATAGGTACCTATCAAGGAAACACCTTCATAATTTAGTAGGTATCTATTTTAGGGGTTTTTTTACGAGGAAGGGTAGAGAAAAAAGATTAAAGTATGTACTTTATGGATAGCTAAGGCTTAAGACGCAGATATATGCCAGTGACCTTGAGTGGTTAGCTTGCGTGTTCTGTACTGAGCTCACGCAACGCGTCGTACGTTCAGCCAGTAATAGGACTCGCCCATCAAGGAGCGCTGTCCCCAATTTGACGCATTATTAATTTATTATACACAGAACAAAGGGTATTTTAATAAAACGCGTATACTAAAAGATTTATAATTAAATTACCTTTAAATTGGTGAAGGTTTCAGAAAAATACGCTTGGTAGATTTTGCGCCAATCTCAGTTTTTTATCCGCGTTAGACATAACTTTACAAATTAATTTCGCTATGTAATATACAAATAATCTGAAATATTCACATATTAAATTTTTGAGAAAATGCTCTAATTTGTCATATATTTTTGTCAAATCATTATCACAACTCGTTTAGACGTGATCTTGAGTATAAATTCATTAAAAGTCGGTTGTCGTCGCCTTAAGGTAGACTCGATCATGTGACCCCTCAGTATTTATTTTAAAAGAAAAAAAACCGGCCAAGTGCGTGTCGGACCACGCGGCACAATGAAGGGTTCCGTAGTTGGGATGAATTTATCCCAAGAACAAACTTAATATTGTAGTTGAAAAACATGATCCCCGATACATTCCAACTGCAAATGTAAGTTTGTACGCACAATATTGAGAGATTTACCATGTTATTTTAAGATTACAGACTTCTTATAAGTTTTCCTGTAATCTATATGTAAAGAACTATTTTCTGTATGTTTTTCAACATTTTAGTCTGAGTAGTTTCGGAGATAAGGGGGGGGGGGTCATGTTTCATCTATTTTCTTAAATAATTTCAAAAGTATTTATTTTAAAATGATAAAAAAATATATATATATGCAAGCCTTCAAACAAGCCCTTTCATTTGATATGTCAGAGGTACAGTCAGCGAAACTTTTTTTAATTTTCTATTTTGCCCCCCAATAGTCGCCTCCATATCACCTAAATTAATTTATTTACGTAACACGTCCGTGTTTGGGTCACAGAAGTTATATGTGTATAAAATTTCAACTTAATCGGTCCAGTTGATTCGGAGCAAATCAGCTGTGACATACGGACAGACAGACAGACACACGAGTGATCCTATAAGGGTTCCTTTTTTCCTTTTGAGGTACGGAACCCTAAAAAAAATCCACGCTTTTTGTTCGAAATACCACGTGTGTGTGACATAGTGCCAGCTGGTTAGCAAATGTCTTGTGCATATCTTTTGATACTAAATAAATAAATACCTACATGGCTCAAAAAAATTAAAACCAGCCAAGTGCGAGTATCACTCTTAATGAAATGAATCCCCATTCCAGCTCCCCACTGAAGTGAAATCTGTAACTAACCGAATAAGACATACAAGATCCGTCAACTTCCCGAGTATTCCCAAGTTACTTGTCCTATGTATTATTCAGTAGTGCTGTGCGGGGTACTATCCCTAAGGGTTGGTTCACCCTTCAAACTTGACGGGTTTAGAACTACAAGCCTTGGGAGGATACGAGTTATTAAATGTTCATATGTTACTAGCTTTTGCCCGCGGCTTTGCCCGCGTGAAGGTCGGAAATGATCTCACGGAAATGTACTTACCGGTATTAATTTATCCTATGTGTTAATACCGGTAAGTACGTTAAATTTAATAAATAAATAAATGCGTGGGGAAGGCCTATGTCTAGCAGTGGACGTATTTCGGCTGAAATGATGATGATAATGATATGTTAACAGGATTTTTAAAGTTCGACTTTATATCATCCATGGATTTTTTAATCGTAGGTTCGTCGGTACCACACATGTTACATGCACAAAAGTCTACCCAGCATTCCAGTTTATTTCTAAAAGTTGGCTGGTAAAAACGTGGCTGCCAAATTTGGTTTTAATATGTAGACTAAGAAAAACTGATTGATATAATTTTCTTTACACAAGAAAATGCCCAGACGACGTGCAATGAAAAATCCTAAAAATCACAAGGAGGGAAAAACATGGAATTGAAGTTTCCAGGAGTCGTTTTTAATATATAAAATTTCTGATTATTTAGAAGACAAAGCTGCTTGCTCTGCTAGCCTTGTGATAAAACTGGAAAACTTAACATTTTAATTATTATGCACGATTTTATATTCAATATACAATATTACATTAATGTTTACTTTGAAAAGTATTATATTTACTGCTTTAATTTATTGTGAATGTGAGCACTATGTAGGTCATTTTTTTTTTTCTTTAAATATTTTCCTTTTTTTTTCTTTTTATCAGTTAGTTTTAATGATGGTCTGTCATTTTGAGCGCTTTATGCGGCCTACCCAAATGTCCTTTCTTTGGTATTGTTCGTCGAGTCGTTGAGCTCCGTAAGTCTTGAGTTTAGCTGCACCATTACTGACAAATGCTTGCACTGAGTGGTCAGGGCCACTCAAATTTGTGTGGTTCTTTCCTCAAATGACCATTTCTGACACGGATCTACATGGTCCTCACATGATCTGACCAAGATTATGTCTGGACTTTAAAAGAGACGTTGACCCCTGAGTTTGTTTCGCCATTTCTTCTCAGGGGTAGTCAGATAGGAAATGTCGGCTACATCTAGATTATTTTTTTATTTTTTATATGACGTGTAAAAGTGATTCTAATATCCTATTTCCAGAATAAACGATTTCATTTAATTTCATTTCAATGTTTTCTTTTTTTTTAATGATTAAAAATGTTATTGATAATTATATTAATGAAATAAACATAACATAACATCACGCCTTGTTTTCCCGTAGGGTTTGGCAGAGGTGTAACTATAGTACCTGTGATCACTACGCTTGTTCAAGACGGATTGGAAATTTCAGACTCAATTTAAAAACAAACAAACAGAAAAGATATGTTGATTTCGTTTTTCTACGAAAGTAGTTGTGCTTAATTATTTACTGCCGCTATAACATAAACAAGGGATGCTGTAAAATATCTACTCCGTTAGATTTCTCTTCACAACAACACATTATGATAATGTCAAGACATTATAAATACCACGTTTATTGTACGCGAGCATCGTTTTATTGTTCACTGGTATTATTTCTATTAAATTGTAAGGTTTATTGTTATGGTTACTGCTACTGTTCTTGTCGTAAATAGGTTGATGATACATACTTGAATTATTAATCGGGTTGTGGAGGAAATCTTTACTTAGATTTACGTTTTATGAGCAATCAAAATTGCATGATATTGGGAAGAAACTAGCTAGGTATAGGAGATCGCGATAGAAAGAAGAAAGATCTGTAGACCATTTTCTATTTTGTTAAGTACCTGGTACTTTTGACGGGCCTACGCTGTCCTCTCATACCTACTCGTATTAACACTGTAATTTGAAAACATTGTAAAAGCCAATTTCTTTTTTTGTTAAGAATGACCATGGAGTTTCTTGCCGGCTCTTCTCCATAGGAAACGACCAATTGGAACCGTGCACCTAGCTTCTGACGTTTCATAAGTGCCCATGTAGGCTTATGTGAAATAAAAATATTTTTGATTTTGATTTTGAAACATAATATGCTGGGGTCCGACTTTAAGAAAAGCCTACAAGTTTGTTATTGATTATAACAGAAATGTTATTAAATGAAATTAAATTAAATATTCAGAACTTACGGCACCATCCGATATATCAAGCATTCGTAAATCCGATTAACGACTGGTTCAATGATTGTTTTTAAAATCCCAACATTTTTAAAAGTGGCCATTAACAATCATAATTTACGCGATACTTAACACAGCTCGACGAGCATTCGTTCGTAACGCGTAAAACAACTTATGCCCGAAAAACCTTGAATTTTTACATTCTACAAAAATTAGAATTACGAGGAGTGCCAAGATGTAATATTTTACGATATACATAGAGATAATATCGCTCATAAAAAGAGTATTAAGTATGTTTACGAGGTTTTTTCATTACGGTTGAACATTCGCGACTCGTTCAACTATGCGGGAGAATGTAAAACTGTTGTTTTTGTTCAGAGATTCGGAAACTTTAGCTTTTGCTTTGTTGTTTGAAGCAGACCGGTGTATAATGTAAGGTTTTATGTGAGTTTGAGTATATTCGCTATGTGCCTTTACTAGGAGGTAAGTAGTACTGTCTACTCTTGTAATATACAGTCTTCTTCTTTTTGTGTACATAGGTTTTGTTTAAATTGAAATTAAGACACTGTACATAACCAAATTCGTCCATTGCCGAGGGCTGATCCTGGACTAGGGAATATCTAAACTAATATTATGAGAGCGCCCACTTGGTTTTTCAAGATATTGCCAAGCGGTTGGTCGACTCTTGACGTGACCAGAGGGCTGGTCTATTTTCGGCCAAAGAATTAGCATCGCCATACAACGTGGCAATGCTGCCAGCCTTTTGGGCACTTTTCCTGTTGACAGCGATGCGGACGAATTTTTTGATGCCCTATGATTCTGTCCCCCTCCTTTTTTTTACATACACGTACATAATTATTATTTTAAGTCTGTTAGCGTATATATTATGTAAATATTATTATAACATTTTTCATAACTGAACTAAATATTATGAAGAGGTAAAATTCTTTGTTTGTTTGTAAGAGGTAATCTCTGGAAGTACTGATACGATTACAAAAAATATTTTATTGATAGAAAGCTACATTATTGCAAAGTGCCATAGAATTTGGTTTATTGTATAGTTGACTTCTAGGCGGGCGCAAGTCGCGAACAGAAGCTAGTATTTTATTAATACAGAACCTAGTACTATACAGGGTGAACAACTTTTACTATGGGACCAACACAGAAATTGCGAAAAAAAAAACCTTTTTCTTTTTTGTTTAATCGTTGCCCCACACTAGGAATTTCTCCTGTGTTGTGGGTGCGTTTACAAACATTACACAAACAGCCACACCCGGAACAACTACTTGTAGGTCATACAAATATATGTTCCGTGCGGGAATCGAACCCGCGACACGCAGCGCAGCAGTCAATCGCTTAACTAACTGCGCCAACCGAGCCGTCAATTACTGGGTAACACGATATTCATTGGTAAGACTGGTTGGCAGACTTTCCGGCTTCTGACTATCCGTAAGGACTGTCAAAGATCTATGAATGACAGCCTGGCCCAACGGCTTAACGGGCTTTCCGATGTACGAAGGGATTTCAGTATGTAAAGATGGTCACCCATCCACGGATCGACCGCATCAAGGGTAGTTTAACCTGGTCGATCGACCCGTGCAGTTGTTTTTACTTAGCCACGAGCCCCTCTCACACATAACTTCAGCCGAAAGACGTCCACTACTGGACATAGGCCTTACCCAAAAGGGGGGGATTTGCCATAATCGCCACGGTTGGCAGGCGGGTTAGCGATTGCAGTTTGGTGTTAAAATACCCCCCCACACCCCCTCACCCAATCCCCCTTTATTGTGTGAGCCCCTCTCACACAATCAAGTAATTATACTCCCAAATTCTTTACAAAGTAAAAGTTACACACGACAATTTTCCACAAATAAATCGTATCTTTTCTACGAATTCTCCGTCTTAAGTTTTACCGTCGAATTATGTAAAAGGGGAACGCGCGCGATGCGGTGACGTGCGAATTCGACGTAACTCATTCAAATCGTGCAAAGTAGGACGATGTTAGCGGGAGAAAGCATCGCCATCGGTGCGCGGGCGCAGAGAGCTTTGAAGTTATCGATCACGGGTAGGGGAACCATGAGATGGAGCTGTGATAGGATCGCTCGGATCAATAGAAATCCCATCATCTCTCTCGTTTATTCTTGTGGCGTCAAGACGTCATCTGACGTCACACAAATTCTACATCGCGCAAGCAAAGTTTTCAGCGAAATTAACATAATATAATATATACAACTGCCCGCCAGCAATGAGCGGGCAATAGCCCACCAAACACAACACCCGTCTGGTCGGAGCATCCTTACTTTTCAATGGAGGAAGAGGATGTTTCCACCCTGTTCCTCATACCTAAACTCTTTTTCTAAAGAGATACTCCCGCAATAGAAAACACCAGAAAACTGTAATTTACTGGAACCTTAAGGGGACGATAACCGACTTTTAATGATTTTATCAAGATCACGTCTAAACGAGTACTTAGTGTTAATGATTAAAAAAAATATATGATAAATTAGAGCATTCTTTCAATAACTTAATATGTGAATATTTTAGATAATGTTTATATTACCTATTGAAATTAATTTGTAAAGTTATGTCTAACGCGGATAAAAAACTGAGAATGGCGCAAAATCTACCAAGCGTATTTTTCTGAAATCTTCACCAATTTAAAGATAATTTAATTATTGATCTTTTAGTATACGCGTTTTATTAAAATACCTTTTGTTTTGTGTATAATAAATTAATAATGCGTCAAATTGGGGACAGCGCTCCTTGATGGGCGAGTCCTATTACTGGCTGAACGTACGACGCGTCGCATGAGCTCAGTACAGAACACGTAACCTAACCACTCAAGGTCACGGGCATATATCTGCGTCTTAACAAACGATTCCTATTTTTTCCCGTGGGTGTTGTAAAAGGCGACTAAGGGACTTACTGACTTACTAGAGAATGGACAGCAGCGTTCTCTATGCATTTTAACACCATACTGCGATCCCAACCCGCCTGCTAAGCGTGGCGCTTATGGCAACCCCTGGCTGAAATCATGATGATGATGATAGCAAACGAAATAAAACTACGTATAAGATGTGAAACGAGGCGTACGTATCAAACGGTCCAAAAATTTAAGAAATTGCGCGATATTGAACGTATTTGGATTGAGAGCTTCGTGACTGTTCCATACCTGCAACCATTCTCTTGAAACAGAACACAGCGATGCCGTTATGAGCTACTTACTATTGCCTTCACTTATTGTAATTTATCCTGTATTTTAGTAGTATAGTCACAGGCACCTCAGTCGGCTCTCACCGAAGGGCAGGTATGTCGCTAACGCCGCGGCGAAAGTTTTTACTTACCACAACTGAAACACCGCGTCAGTAATACATAAATATCATTTTCACAAACATGCTTGGAAATTCTATCATTATTTTGACATCCTTTTTCGAGATACATCGAAATTACTTTACTGGCCAAATACATGCGAGCAGAAAGTTGTATGAAACTCCATATGAGTCGTGGTTTAGCGGCCAAATAAATTACATAGTAAACTCATCTATCGTGTAATTTAAAAATGGAACGATCTTTTGCTCCAAAACATGGCAACCAAGGAGGTAACTTATCAAAGGTTTTATTTAAATTTCGAACTGGCTTGCAAATAGAAAGCTGTTTATTGAATTAAAAACAAATGAACACATTGGCGCGTGAAATATTATCGTTGTTCGTCATTGAATCTGGAATATAAAAATAATTTACTTTGTTTGAATTTCCGCACATTATTTGAGAAAAGCACTATACAAGCCTTGGTCGCAACCAGGCATTGAATGTCCCTGTTGCAGTCCGTTGCAGTAATGTACTATTTATTTACTCCTAATATGGCATGCAGCTTTAGGCAACATTAAAAAGTACTCTGAGGCCTGAAACTGCGTTAAGCGGGCGCCCGCGACGGGCAACCGTCGCGTGTCTACGCGCGTGGACACGCGGGTGGGTTCCGTGGGAACGCGACGGTCCCCGTCGCGGGTACCCGTCGCGGAGACCGGATTATTTTATCAAATCAAATCAAATCAAAAATATTTTTATTTCACATAAGCCTACATGGGCACTTATGAAACGTTAAAAGCTAGGTGCACGGTTCCAATTGGTCGTTTCCTATGGAGAAGAGCCGGCAAAAAACTCCACGGTCACTCTTTTAAAAAAATAAACTTGGCTTTTACAATGTTTTCAAATGACAGTGTAAATAGGTATAAGAGGACAGCGTAGGCCCGTCAAAAGTACCAGGTACTTAACAAAATAGAAAATGGTCTACAGATCTACAGTCTATTAACCCTACAACGTCCTCGCATTGACAAAAAAAACAATATAAAATATTATTAAAATAATAAAACTTAGAACCTTGTTGAAATATAAATTGTAGGCATAATAATGTCAAATAACAAAAACATTATGTCAGTGAAGTTTGTAAAAAAAGATAAAATTAAATTAAAAAATAACTTCGTAATTTAGGAGCTGTTAATAGACATTTACATAGTTTTGCCGTTAATGAGGTACCAGGGAAGCCACATGAACAGAAGGAATTAATGCCAAACTTCCTTATCTTCAACGTAGTCCTTAATCTTTTAATATGCTTTTTTGATAAGGGCACGTTTAATGTGCGTTTTGAATTTTCCATCACTAAGTTCAGTAACCGATTGTGGCAACTTGTTATAAAAGCGGATACTGTTTACAAGAAATGACTTGCTTGTACTTGAAATTATTTACGCAGTGTCGCTAGTTCAATTTACCTTCAGTCTGTCTGTCTGTCTGTCTGTCCGCCTGTCACCAGGTATCTCATGATCCGTGATAGTTAGACAGATGAAATTTTCACACATGATGTATTTCTGTTGCCGCTATAGCAACACATACTAAAAACCAGAATAAAATAAAAAAATTAAGGGGGCTCCCATACAACAAACGTGATTTTTTTACTCGTTTTTGCTCTACATATAATATTGAAAACGGCAACAGGTAGACGCTTGAAATATTCACAGGATATTTAGATAAATAATATTCACTTTAGTAATAAATAATTAAATTAAAATAAAACATATAATTAAGGGAGCTCCCATACAATAAAGGTGATTTTTTTTGCCATTTTTATAGATAATGGTACGGAACCCTTCGTGCGCGAATCCGACTCGCACTTAGCCGGTTTTTCCATATTGAACTCTCAATCTAAGTACATAATCACCTACGATAAAAATGTATTCTCAGAATGCCTCTTTTACATGAATCATGTTACCGGTCCGCTGGCGGACACCGCGCGTGCCCCCGCGACGGGTTCCGTCGCGCGGAGGCGGGCCCCGTTGCATGGGTGCGGGGCGCGCCTCCCCGTGACGGACGCCCGCGCAGGTCCCCGCGACGGAGCACTTTTGTATGAAACCGCGCGGGTGCCCGCTTAACGCAGTTTCAGGCCTCAAGGGACCCAATGATTTTAAAAGGAAGGATACGCCCATCAGAACATTTTACTTACACCTTTTTCATACAAGCAAAAAGTAGCGCCATCTGTGACAACTCATATGAACTACGTGAGTGTCGCGTTGCATAGGTCGACGACGTAACCTTGTATGTACGACATGTACGTGCGTAAGTGTTATTTTAATCACATTTTATCGGAAATAAGTTAACCACTGAGGCGTCCATACTTTGACAGAAAACGTAATAAAACAAATTAATCTCGATCAGCTTTATTTGAAATTGAAAACAGCTTAATAATAATTATTATTAATTTAATAATTATTAAATAAAACACAAATAAAAAATGACGTCCGTACAAGGTTACTTCGTTACCGTCGCGGGCGCTGCCGGCAGGGCGTGACATGGCCGCCATTGTGGATTTCGTATGTGGATTCAAATGTGTTTATTGAATAATTTTATTGGAACAAAGCCAATTTTAGGTTATTTATCGATGTTATGATATCCCATGTTCCTTTTTAACTTTTGTATGATAATTTTTGCGGCCTTTTACTACGCAATTAGGCATTTTAATGACAGAACTGTACTGATTAACTCCTCCGCGCGTGGACCGCGTTCGACTGAGTCGCATTGGCCCTAAACTGTCATTTTAGGGCCAGCGCGCTGGTGCCATTTCGTAGCGCGGTTAGCCTGGTCCTTACTATCTATGTCAATGGAGGGACCATTGAAATTATACCTATGACTTAAAATACGGTGAGGAAACCTGAACTTGATGGTCTGATGCTCGATCTTTCTCTCTATGAGCTAATTAAACTACTACATTAATAGCTCTTTGTTCTGCATAGTGTGGCTAGGTTTTAAACCCCTAACCTAGTGCTCACAGAGATTCAAACTTCGTCTTTGAATATTTTATGAGCATTCAAACTTTTGTTACGACAGTACCCCTCTTTCATAGTGTTTTTTTAGATTCCGTACGTCCACATGAAAAAACCGATCCCTTCTAGGATTACTTGTGTGTCTGTTTATCCGTCTGTCACATCCAATTTGCTCCGAATCTAATGAACCGATTTAGTCGAAATTTGGTATATACTTATATGGATTTGGTATATTCATATATGGATTTCTGAGACCCAAACATAGATATGTAGATGTGTAACGTAAATAAATGAATTTTGAATATGGGGTTCACTTTTGGGGACAAATTAGAAAATAAAAAAGAAAGCTTTTTAAATGAAAGGGTGTACTCAATACTCAATATCTTTATTGCTTTACTATAATTTGTGTACTTAGGTGGTAAATATATAATTTAAATCATTATGGATCCTGTAGGGTACAACAAAAGGGTACGAGAGGTACTGTACTGTGAGGGTGTCAAATATATTTTTAATTTAAAAATAATAGTACATTTTGATACAAGTGGAGAATGTTTGTTATTGCATTCGAGGCGGAATTAACACCCGAGCCATAGGCGAGGTTGTTTTTGAGCCAAGAATTGCAATAACAAATGTCCATGTGTATCAAACGACGTTTTTCAATACACTTTTGAAGAAATAAAATAAAATAACGAAATATATTTTTGTCTTGAATTATTAGTAAACTATGATCTAATTTTTTTTTCCGCGCTTTTCTTGCGCCAGGTTGAAGGAGAATCAAAGGTATAAAGCCGATAAACAGCCTAATATGAAAAATAGAAAAATTCAAATATTTTTGAGTTTAGAACACAAATAAATGTTAATTTGTTCATAAACGTTTTTTTTTTTATTGTAATAATTATGTTATTCTATTTAAAACATTATTTAAATGTTCCCTAGAGGCATGTTGTCTAGAGGCATTCCGAATAGAGGCATTGAACCAATTTCAACTAAGTATAGTATAAGTTATCTATGGCAATTTTTATTCGTGTTAGAAAATAAAAAATCGCACGTATGTGAAATACATTTGTGAACCTAATCGTAGTGCGATATGAACCAGTTTTCGAGGAAGTGTATTGAAAATAGTTTTATAGTTATTTATGTAAATATATGAAAATTGACCATTCCAAGACCATTTATCTCCGAAACTACCGAGCCAATTTTTTTGAAAAATAGAGATACGAGGTCATGGGAGACCATGTTTTTCAACTACAATGTTAAGTTTGTTTTTAGGATAAATTCATCCCAACTACGGAACCGTTGATTGTGTGTTTGAGACGCACTTGGCCGGTTTCTTTAAGGGTTCTGTTTCATAACTATAAATCAAATAACTATAATTTTCAGTAACCTTTTGTACCCACAGCCCGCTTCTTTAATCTCATAACCAATAAATCGTAGTTAGGGATCGTGGGTTCGATTCCCGGCTAATGGGAGAAAGGCCCCCGCTTCTGAGAATAACTCGGTCAGTTAAAGTTAACTTTAAGTTGTGGTTTGGTTCAAATGTAGGTTAGCTCGTGATACGTATACGATTAAATTGGTTTTAAGATCCGAAGTGTAGATGAAATTCGACTATTGGTAGAATATTTACTTAGCATTGCAAACACTTGAAATTAAACAGTTTTATCTATCATAGGCAGAATAGTTTTATCTTGTGCCAAAACAGGTTTTTCATGAGTAGATTTATTTTTCAGGTATGCGAATATGCGCGCCATCTAAGGGGTACTGTGTTAAATGTTACAATAAAATACCTTGTGATATATTGCAACTAAATGAAAGAAAATTTAAAACTCATATTAAAAGAACTCTTTGTAAACAAGCATATTACAATTTACAGGATTATATACAAGACAAGAATGCTTGGAAACATGCTGGTCCTGCTCCATAGGACAATCTAGAGTCTAGACAAAATCAAACAGGCTGCTATTTTAATTGTAAAATTTATTATTTTTATGACATTTATTTTAAATTCTGTGATTACCTTAACTCACACTGATATTATTGTTATTTTTTAGGAAATCGTATATATTTTTTACAATTTTTGTATATATGTGAGCACCATGTTCTATCACTTATTTAATTTATCTGTCATTGCTTCATTCTTAACTCTTTTTATTACCTATTGTAGTATAGTAATTTTATTCTAGGTGCATCGTCTTCACATATAATTATATAATTAATGTACCTATAAAAATATTGTACAAGATTTTAAAAGAGTAACGGTGGAGTTTCTTGCTCATTCTTCTCCATACAAAACTACCTTTTGGAAGGGGCGACTAGATTCAATTCTATTTTTTTGTAAATATTGACGTTCAAAAGTGCCTTATATGTGCCTATTTGAAATAAACAATTTGACTTGACTTGATCATTTTTTTTAAAGAGCGGTTGACTGGTAGAAAATGCCTCAGGCATTAAGTCCGCCTTTGTACAGTATTTTTTTACTTGTGCATGAAGTTTTAATAAATAAATAATCCGTCTCAATTCACACAGGACTCAGGTCAGCGCTCAGCCTATCGGAAGGACATGACCATTTCCTAAGTCAGTCTGGCATACGGAAAAGCCGGTATAGGTCAAAGTTACGGTTGAGTATTGGTACAATTTGATTTGGTACCTACTTACCTATCGTGTGGAGACCGTAAATTTCTAACCTTGATTTTAAATTTTGACAAATCCTTCAAAGACTAATATTATGTCCACACATCTAAGATTTATATGCCAAACGCCTCATCAGATTTATTCCACTCTGACGAAACCACCGGTGGATATTAACTTAAAAAACCGGCCAAGTGCGTGCCGGACCACGCGCAATGAAGGGTTCCGTAGTTAGTATGAATTTATGCGAAAAACAAACTTAACATTGTAGTTGAAAAACATGCTCTCCCATACATCGATATACGTTACGGTCAATTCTTCAACTGCAAATTTAAGTTACTCTATACTATTACTCGTAGACTATTACTCGTTAACTTGTAACCCTACTTAGCTGTGATAGTTTTCCTTTTAATTTCGTTTTATATACTTCTGCCATGAATTTTTTCACATATCCAAAACCAACCATTTAGCTGGCAGGGGAGCGGACACTTGACTCTAACAAAAAATAGCACTTTAAAGCTTAATATTAATTAAACGGATCTCAGAATTGAAAAATTTCTATCACAGACCCACAATATTTTTAAACGGCCTATCCAACGATATCCCACACCATGTCTTAGACGAGAAAAAAAAATATCGTCCCCGTTTTGCGTGCAATGGAGGTACCCCAAAAAAAATGTTTTTCATGATTTTATTTTACGACTTTTTCAGCGTGAATAATATGTACACCCATGCCAAATTACAGATTTCTAGAACTAAGTGTCTCTGAGCTAAGCCGGGGACAGACGGTCGGACGGACAGACAGACAGACAGAAAGTATAAGGGTTCCTTGTTTACTACGGAACCCTAAAAGGACTAATGAAAGTAGTACAAAAAGTCTTTAAATAATAAAGTGAGCGTACACCTGCTAATTAGAGGGCATCGGCAGATGTGCCAACGTTTGAAAGTTGACATGTATGCAAAAACCGTAGGGTAGAAGACACAATTATCTTCCGTATGAAAATTGGTTTAGTTATTGTAGAGTTCGTTTTATAGGACTGTGTTTGCTGATTTATGGTTAATTTGAATTGTATTATTTCAGAGTAAGTTACATGAAAACAAAGAACGAAGTAAATTACTTAATTACAATTTTTTACCATCAATTTGATTTATATATATATTTTAGGTCGTTTTACATAAATTATGATGTAACGTTTACGAATTGTAGAAAACTCACTCACTCGTTAGTAAAACAAAAGCCCGAGGGTTTAATAATGGGGTTCTATCCAATAATTGTTTAACCTACCGTAATTACCTTGAATCCATAATTTTACAATCTTTTGTTTAACCGTAAAAGGAAAAAACCTTGGTATTTTATTTATTGTTTTAGAAAACTGGCGTGGAATAACACATCACAGCCTAGTATTTTCCCAACAATGTTGGACTCGGCTTTATGTCTAACCAGATGTAACTGAAGACCAGTATTTTATATGGAGCGACTACCTATCTGACCTCCACATCCCAGTTACTGGGTAAGACGATACCCGTTGGTAAGACTGGTTGTCAGATTTTCGGGCTTCTGACTACCCGCAACGACTATCAAAGATAGGAATGACAGCCGGGACCAACAGCTTAACGTGCTTTACTAGGTACGGAGGAGTCTCGGTATATAATGGATGGTAACCCATCCATAGACTGACCTCGGTAAGGGTGAAGGGTGGGCGTTTTTGGGGGACTGTCTTATGTAATTTTTGACGTTTGAAAAGTGCTGATTCTCAGCCTACTTTGAATTTTTGATTTTTAATATTGATTTTGAAGCGTAGCTTAACTTTTAATCGACTCGTGCGTCTGTTATTTTTTTTTTTTTTAGGATGGGTTTGCTCTTGACCTTAGTCTAGGGCAGAGGTGACAGAGACAAAGTCGACGATGGAGTGAGCTTACCCAGAAGATGCCTGTTTACTCTAACTTTGAAGAGATTAGGATTGTATTACTTTGCCGCGAGGTCCTCTAGCGTAAAATAACCCAAGAATATAATTTTTGCGTTAAACATAACACTTGTTTCAGTATGCTGGAAGTATGAGAGCCGTTTTTGGGTCACATCAGTAATTCATACTTGATATACAGCTATCGTAAGCCTTGCTCTAGACACCACATCTTAGTAATATTTATTACTAGGAGTTTTGTAGCTTAAGCTTAAGGCGACGATAACCGACTTTTAATGATTTTATACTGAAGATCACGTCTAAACGAGTAGTGTTAATGATTTGAAAAAAATATATGTTAAATAAGAGCATTTTTTCAATAATTTAATATGTGAATATTTTAGATTATGTTTTTAATACATAGTTAAATTAATTTGTAAACTTATGTCTAACGCAGATAAAAAACTGAGAATGGCGCAAAATCTACCAAGCGTATTTTTCTGAAATTGTCACCAAATTAAAGATAATTTAATTATTAATCTTTTAGTATACGCGTTTTATTAAAATACCTTTTGTTTTGTGTATAATAAATTAATAATGCGTCAAATTGGGGACAGCGCTCCTTGATGGGCGAGTCCTATTACTGGCTGAACGTACGACGCTTTGCGTGAGCTCAGTACAGAACACGTAAGCTAACCACTCAAGGTCACTGGCATATATCTGCGTCTTAAGAGTTTTGGTGAAAATTGTAGTTTCTCTATAAAAGTTTCAGTACTGTTGTGTGCAGTTATTTTTTGGTGGGTAAATACGAAAGATCTAAATATTTTTATGGTATGTGCACAGAATTCTCGATGAAAGAAGGATAAAAATATCAAAATTATTAAGTGAAAACGTAAATATGACACTAACTATACAGCTGGGTGGAAGGGACATCGACGCGAAGCCGTTTACCATGGATTGAGTACATCATTTGTGACCCCCTTGCGCTAAAATTATTCGTCGGTTATTTAAAAAAAAATTCGCTGTCCCATACATTTTGACCGAGTAGGTATTGCGCTTCTGTAGGAAACAGCTGTTTTTTCATTTAATTACCGATGTACTGAATCCATGGTAAACGGATTCGCGTCGATGTCCCGTCCACCCTGTATTCACACAACTAACATAGGTACAACTCGTTTACAAAACACATTTAATTTTCGATATCACCTTTCACTCCAATGCGTCAAACCCCAGAACTCTAAAAGTACCTACATTACATCGTTTCAAAAATAATGGCGTTGGATAAAATGACAAGGAAGATAATTGGTGGTGTCACCCTACACGCGTCCTTAAATATCGAGTTTGCCTTTATTATTAGCAGAGAAAGTCTGTGTTTGGGTTAACTTTTCAAAATATTACGCATCACTCTTTTGTGTACCTACTTTGAAGGACCTACAGAACAATATTTCGTAAAAATATGCTTTGTTCAAACTGGGCCAAGGAAAGTTTAGCAAGTGCAGTATAATTTTCTTAGTAAATAAAAGTTGAGCTGCACGAATAATGACAAATGCTTGCACAGATTGGACAGGTCTACTCAATTTTGTGTGGATCTTTCCTCAAAAGACCATTTCAGACACGGATCTACATGGTCCCATGGTCACATGATCTGACCTACCCCACCTTATGTCTGGACTTTAAAAGAGACTTTGACCCCTAAGTTTGTTTCGCCACTTTTTCTCAGGGGTAGTCAGATAGGAAATGTCGTGTCGTAGTAGGGGTAGTCATGGCGGCATGGAGAGTGCGATTGTCGCAACCCAGCGCTGGGCACGCCACAATTGTGGCGATAAGTCCCGTCTTTGAGGAGTGGCTAGAGAGGCGCCACGGCATCCTCACCTTCCGCTTGATGCAGGTCCTCACCAGACATGGTTGTTTCGGGAGGTTCCTGTTCAGGATAAAGCGGGAGAAAACGCCTGGGTGTCACCACTGTGTGGATCACCCGGAGGACACGGTGGAGCATACGGTGGAGGTCTTCCCGGCTTGGGCGGAGCACCACCGTGTCCTCACGGAGGCGATCGGCGGCGGTGATCTGTCGCGTCCGGCCCTGGTTGAGGCGCGATTCGGAGCGAGAGTGCATGGGAGGCCGCAGTAATGCTCGCGAAGGAGGAGGCGGAACGCGTGAGGGAGAGGCAAGGTTCGCGCCCTCGCACTCCTAGTCGCCGCAGGAGACGCCCCGGGCGTCGGGAGTCGCAAGCCGATTTCCGGCCACCGTAGGCGCGGGCTTGCGGACGGTGAGTGATGGGTAGCTCGCCGTCCGATAAGGACCAGGCCCGGGTCGACGGCGCGTTGTGTTCCACGCGCGCCTTAAAGAGATGTCAGCACCAACTGACCGTTACGACCAATGCCTGCCAGGGCTGCGAGTTTGTCTGAAAGGGATATCGTGGCCCAGGCACACAGGCAACGGAAGGAACACGGGTGGGTTTTAGTCAGTAAAAGTCTGACACGCCCTCCCAGAGCGGGAGAAGTTATTAAATAACTTCCCACCCAAAAAAAAAGGGGTATTCAGATAGGAAATTTCGTTCTTGTTTTGTTCCTTTTTTATACTGGGTGTTAAAGAAACTGCGTGCCATAGCTTAGGGGTAGGTTCAGTATCGATAAAGGAACCCAGGAAAAAAAAATGAAAACAACCAAAATATTGCAAGATCAACCTAATTTAGTATCTACTAACTTAAAATAGCAATCGTTTAGAGTTAAAATTATTTTATTCGACGGTCCTAAGCCCGTTATAGTACGAAGAGACTTATTTTTATTTATTTTTAATTACATTTTTGTTTATTTATATTTTTTGTTTTTTTTTCCTCGTTTCCTTTACGCCGTGGCTCAGGTACAATGCGAATAAAAGCGAGTTGTTGGTATTCCTACCGCGGAATGTTAAAATCACCAACGTTCCATCTGTTACACTAAATAGTGTACCGCTTAACAGAGCGACGCAGGTTAAGTACTTGGGTCACTGGGTCACGGAGGACCTCGCTGATGACTTGGACGTTGAGAGGGAACGAAGGGCGTTGGCTGTCTGTGGGAACATGCTGGCTCGCAGGTTTAAACGCTGCCCGAAGGAGGTAAAGTGTACAATGTTCCGGGTATACTGCCAATAATTTTATTCCTGCACCCTGTGGGTCAGCTGTACTCAGCGGGCACTCAATGCCCTTCGTGTACAATATAATAACGCCTTTAGGATGCTGCTGGGGCTATCCAGATGCTGTAGTGCGTCTAGCATGTTTATGGAGGCTAAGATTGATGGTTTTCATGCCATCATGAGAAAGAGAGCGGCCTCCATATTGCACCGTATCTGAGCAAGCTCCAATAGCATTCTAAAGGTAATAGCGGGCCGACTAGACAGTCCTTTTCTTGGGCACTGGATTGCACTCCATGTGTCCAACAAAATATGATTTGGTTTTATTTGATTGTTCTTGTAATTTTTTTGTTGTGTTTCACTAACATAGGTCTTAAGCATTTACAAACACAATTATGGATGTATTTTATGGTCTGAAATAAACTGATTATATGTATATATATATATTTATCGATACTGAACCTACCCCAAAAGCTATGGCACGCAATTACTTTAACATCCTGTATATTGTGTATAATTTATTCCGATATCCTATTTACAGAATAAATACGATTTAATTTCATTTCTAAAGAAAATTCAACATTTTGCTCAGTTAAATTCCTCCAGTTTTAAAGCTATAAAACGGTTTATAGTCGGTTCCTATAATTTATTACATGTTATAAGGTGATTCAAAGTCAAATTCAAAGTCAATTTTTTTATTTCAAATAGGCAACATATAAGGCACTTTTGAACGTCAATATTTACAAAAAAATAGAATTGATTCTAGTCAAGAATAGGCAAGAAACTCCACCAGTACTCTTTTAAAATCTTGTACAATATTTTTTTATAGGTACATTCATTATATGTGAAGACGGGTGGATTCTAGGTGCATACCTAGAATAAAATTACTATACCACAATAGGTAATAAAAAGAGTTAAGAATGAAGCAATGACAGATAAATTAATTAGGTGATAGATACATGGTGCTCACATATTTACAAAAATTGTAAAAAATATATAGGTACGATTTCCTACATAATAACAATATCAGTGTGAGTTAAGGTAATCACAGAATTTAAAATAAATGTCATAAAAATAATAATTTAAAAAAAAGTCGCCAGTAAGCGTAGTGAGCGGACGTGCTTAGTGATTTGCTTCAAAAATACATATTACGGTCGGTCAAGTTTGAGCTTAATTACTATTAGAAGACAGTTCATTATTTAAAGTGCGCGAAAGGTGTATTTAATAACTAATCATCCACGCATACGTGCGAAAGAGACAGCTTGCGGCACGTGCATCAGTGGTGTTAGCATAAAGGTGCGCGCAGTGCATGAGAGAAGCGATTAGCGGAGCGGTTGTTGGTGTCACTATAATATATTTTTCAACTTTAAAACTCTGTTGCTAACAATAAAATAACCTTGCGTTCTCCTACTCCTACTACGAAACCAACTATGCCTAAAACAGTATTTTCAGATTTATCCAAAATGAATGACGTATACTCAGAAAATGTGTCTCAGAGGAAGAGGAAATCTCCTGACAGTGACTTTGCATACCAGTTCAACGAATTTAAAAACGAAATTATGAAAGAAATTGTTGGAATACTACAGGAATCTAGTAAAAATCAGAACGAAAACATAAAAACCATAAGCGAGAATATTTCTTCTATTAATGAAACTTTACAAAACATGAAGATTACAACCGAACAATTAGTAGTAGAAAATAAAAGTCTTAAAACGCAAATTACCACACTATCAGACACTGTGAAAGAAAACGAAGAAAAAATAGCATCCCTCCAAACTGACTTTCACTTGCTTAAATCTGACTCTGCAACACCACAAGCTACTTATGAGGATCTTTTTGAAGAATTTCAGGACAGAGCAGAACGAAGTAAAAACATTATTATAGTAGGTATTCCTGAGAGACATATTGATAATATCGAAGAGAGGCGAGAAGCAGAAAGGTATGAGGCAGCTAAAATTATATGCACCATATTTCCAGATTGCCCTAGAGCTGAAAGAGTGTTAAGAGTCGGGAAATATGATGGAAAGAAAATACGCCCAGTGAAATTATCTTTTTCCTCGCAAGAAATAGCGAAAACTATACTACGGAATAAAGTTAACCTGAAATTAGATGGCGTCCGAATTTACTCTGATCAGACCCCTCAGCAACAAAAGTTTATGAAAAACCTTAGAACCGAACTACAACAGAGAAAAGATAATGGAGAAAAGGATTTAATAATAAAGTTCTCAAAGGGAATACCAAAGATTTTAAAGGAACAGTCAAAAAACTAAGTGACATAGAAGAACAAGTAAATAAACGAAACACAATAACATATGAACTAATAAATAGCTATGAAAATATTACGACTACAACTAAATCAATAAGCTTTCTATACGCAAATGTTCGCAGTATTGTTGCGCCAGGTAAACTCGATGAAATACAGTGTATCATACGGACGTTTAAATGTACTATACATGTAATATTATTGGTTGAAACATGGATAAAGAATGAGAATGAGGCTCTAAGGCAAACATTACCAAATTATACCCACTATTACAATTATAGAACATCTTCAAGGGGTGGTGGAGTGTCAATATATGTGCATAACGAACTAAAGCACGCATTAATAGAGGGACAATGTGAAGATAACAATCATTATTTATGGATACATCTGGACAAACTTTCTCTAGATATTGGAGTAGTCTACAAACAACCTGCAGCAAACATACAAAAATTTCTTGAAACGTATACAAGTAACCTGAACAAAAGGAAAAGAATTATCATATTTGGAGACCTAAACTTAAACTTGCTAAGTAAAGAAAAATCTATTAAGGAATACAAGACTGTGTTAAAAGGAAATGGACTAAGAATACTAAATAAAGTTGATAAAATGTACTGCACGCGGATTACCAAAACCTCAAAGACAATATTAGATCATGTATGTACAACCTTAAAAGAGAATACTTTTCACATGGCTTTATAAAGCGCCATGTCAGACCACAAACAAATCTACTTTGAGATAAAAAGAATCACACCGGAAAGACCCAAAAAAGTTACATACGAAGCTATTAATTACGACAACCTATATAAAACTATAAAAGATAATACTTTATCTGACATACACAATGAATTCACAACGTTGGAAACTTATCTAATGGATGCTATTTCTAAAAATAAAATAAAAAAGACTAAAATATTAAATCCGCCAAGACAAGATTGGATCAAGAAACAACTGATTACATCTATAAACACAAGGAATATTCTTTGGCATAAATTGAAACACTCAACACCTGGAGATAAAAACCTAGAAGAAGAGTTCCTGCAGCAGAAGATTATCGTACATCAAGAAATTCAATCCACTAAGAATCAATACTATTACAAAGCTTTCAAAGATTGTGAAAAAAAACCCTCTTAAAATGTGGCAACTTATTAATAGTCTGGCCAATAACAAAACAAAACATACTTTTACTCTTGTAAAATTAAACACTCCATCAGGCCAAATTACAGACACTAAGGAAATGAGTGAGTGCTTCAATTTATTCTTCTCAAATATAGGTGCAGAGCTTGCTAATAAAATTCCAAAATTGTATCATAATAATCAAGCTTTACAAGTATCAGTTAACAGAAAGGACAGTACCGCCGACTTAATACAATTTAAACCTGCTACTATTGCTGAGGTACTTAAAATAATTGAAAATTTAGATACAAACACAAGCGCTGGTATCGACGGAACAAATACAAAAATTATAAAATGTATTAAGGATCAAATCGCGGAAAATTTAACTCGGTGTATCAATAGGTGTCTAACAGAAGGAAAGTTTCCAGAATCCTTGAAAGTTGCAAAAGTCAGTCCTATTTTCAAGTCAGGCAACAAATCCGATCCAGGTAATTACCGACCGATATCTGTATTACCAATATTGTCAAAGGTATTTGAAAAAATATTACACAGCCGACTTAGTGAATTTCTTGCATCAAAAAAAATTCTATACGAAAAACAATATGGGTTTCGACCAAAATCAAATACTGTCACAGCTGTAACCGACCTAGTAACAAAAATTAAATCCAATATTGACAATAACAAAATTACACTAGGAGTGTTTATAGATTTAAAAAAAGCATTTGACACTGTTAGTCACAAAATACTTCTGTTGAAACTAAATCACCTTGGTGTCACAGGTTCCGCTTATAAAAATTTAAAATCATACCTCACTAACAGATATCAAGTTGTGAAAATCGGTGAAACCCAAAGTGAACCTCAATTGATTACCTACGGCGTTCCTCAGGGCTCAATCCTTGGCCCATTACTGTTCCTAATCTACATAAACAACATCCATGAAATTGGCCTAAAGGGGGATATTGCATTGTACGCTGACGATACGAGTCTGTTTTACTCAGGTGCCTCAATTTGCTCAATTATACAACAAGCCCAACATGATCTAAACCTTTTGCACACTTGGCTTAAATCAAACTTGCTTACAATCAACATAGCTAAAACAAATTATATTATATTCACTGCTAAAAATAAAAAGATTGGTCAGCATAATAACTTACTCATCGATGGTCAAATACTGAATAGAGTGCATCAAGAAAAATATCTTGGTCTTATACTTGACGATCACTTAACGTGGAAACCACATATAGAATATATCAAGAATAAGCTCACATCACTAACAGGTGCAGTACGTGGTATAGTGCGATGTCTGCCTAGACAGGTACGTTACAGTATATATAACTCCATGGTTAAGTCTCACATAGACTATTTGATTGAGGTTTGGGGAACAGCTGCCAAAACAAACCAAAAAGTACTACAAGTAGCCCAAAATAAAATAATTAAAACTATATTTAGATACAACTACTTTGTTAAGTAGTTGTATCTAAATAGTGTTTTAATTATTTTAAAACACTACTAGAGAGAAACAAAACTTATGAACCTCTTTCAAATATATAAGTATAATACATGTATACTTGTCTGGAAAATACTAACTAGAGACATACACTCGCAGATAATATTTACAAAAAGGGTACAAACCTTCAAAATCCTAACAAGACAGGCTAACGATATCTGCTTAGCCCAGCCTAGGACTAAATATGGAAAAAGGAACATTATGTATGAAGGGGCCAACTTTTATAATAAACTGCCTAAGGACATAAAAGAAGTCAAATCGTTTAACATTTTCAAAAAAACTTTAAGAAACTATATACTAAAAGATCTTTCCCAACCTACTGAATAACTAAATAAATAAGTAAGTAAATAAAAAAATAAAAAATATGTATAATATTATATAAAATATATCTAAAATAATTAATAAACTTGGACTGACCGTGAGAGTACTATTAAACAAATCAGCGGTAACATCAAAATCAACATAAAATAAACTAATAATAACTAATCAAAATATACAAATTCCTAAAGTCTACAAAAAATCCCTGCACGTTAGTTTACAAAAGTAATTAAAATAAAATATAATTTATTCTTTCTCGTTTCTTGTTGTTGTTTTGCACTGTGGTGTAGGCCTTAGTAAACACGCTACAACCGTTGAAATGCACCCTACCCGCATCGCTTAAAGTTCTGTTGTTCCTTGTGTAGAACTACCTACTTCTGATTTGTTTTGAATGTTACGACGAAACTTTTTGGTCAAAATGCCATTATAATGTTAGTTTTAAGATTCGTAGTAAGTATGTGGAGCAAAATATTATTTTAAGCTACGCTTGATGGCACAAATTATTGTTTAAACCAATTTATGTTTTCTCTATAAGTGAATTTGTAATTCTTTTGAGAAAATAAATATCTTTAACCGTAAAAGTACGACTGGTAACTAGACGCAGGTACATTATTTAACACATAAAATCACGCCTGAATTCCCTCAAGGGTTAAGCAGAGGTGCACTTATAGTACATCCACGTTTCGCCAGTTATATTTGTAATAGGGGGCGACCCTATTGCCATCAACCGAGCACAAATCATTTAACTGTTTAACAATAGAACTACAACTGCTATCACATGATTTTCTAACAAAAACCGGACAAGTGCGAGTTGAAGTCGCGTGGTGATGGTTCTGTATAATGAATATGATTGTTATAGTATACTATTTTTTTATCGCAAGAACAACCTTAACATTGTAGTTGAAAAACACGTTCCCATGAGGGATTATACGAACGGGATGGGGGATGTATGAACATTCCAACTGCAAATTGAAGTTTGTACGCACAATATTGAGAGATTTACTATGTTATTTTAAGACCACAGACTTATTATAGGTTTTCCTGTAATCTATAAGTAAAGAACAATTTTCTGTATTTTTTTTTTTAAGTTGGCTGGGGGAACGGTCAATTTACATCTATTTTGTTAAATAACTATAAAAGTATTATTTTAAAATTATAAAAAAGTATATTTGAAACGCTCCACAACAAGCCCTTTCATTTTATAGGTTGCACGGTACAGTGTGCAAATCTTTTCTTTTTAATTTTCTAATTTGCCCCCTAAAAGTGACCCTTATATTCATAATTCATTTATTAACGTTACACGTCCGTATTTAGGCCACAGAAATTCATATGTGTACCAATTTTTAACTTAACCGGCCCAGTAGATTCGGAGCAAATCGGCTGTGACAGACGGACAGACAGACACACGAATGATCGTATAAGGATACCGTTTTTTTCCTTTTGAGGTATGGAACCCTAAAAACTGACATCACAGTCACTATGCAAGCAGGCATACTATAATTTGGGGGATTACATCGCTGATAAAAATGCTTGGCTCAATGCTGGTCCAGCTCCACAACCACAACTAATTGATTAACATTTGAAAATACTGTTGGAGCTGCTGAAGATTTCAAAAACTATCTTTGCATTGTATAAATTCAATCTCTTAGTATTATATAATTGCATAGCACATGTGTAAGCACTATGTACTTACTATAAAGCTACCAGTTACTGAGTACTTCTTTCATTGACTTGAATGTGCCCTGGCGGCTGAGAGTATGTCATGCTCACTGTAATGTGTCGCTGATGGTGGCGGGTGTGTTGGATCATTTACGTAGCTCCCTTCAAAATGGTTGAGTTGAATGGTGCTAATCCATACGGCATGTTCGTGAACGGGCCCCACCAGTAGGGACTGGTCATCTCTTAGCGGCCTTGGCTTTAGTTTTTGAATTGTTTTTTTTTAATATTTTTGTTACGGACGCTTTTGACGTTTTGCATCGTTCTCACATGTTTAATTTCAACACGAATGATGTAACCAATATTCTGTAACCATATGTTAATTTAAAAGAGGGTCCGTGGAGTTTCTTGCCCGTTCTTCTCCATAGGAACCTACTATTTGGAATGGGCAACTAGCTTCATATTTGTAACTGACCGACTTCTTGACAATTCAAAAGTGCCTGTAATTGGTTTATTTGAAATAAATGCTTTGAGTTTGAGTTTGAGTTTGACAGTAACAAACAAACTTCAACAGTTCAAATGCAAACATATCATCAGTAAATTAAATTATTTCTTGGAACATGACACTAACAAGTTGATACACACGGGGTTATCCCCGTGTGTATCATGTCAACCTGTCAGTGTTATGTTCCAAGATGATTAACCTTTTTTATTAAGGGCTAATCAATACTTTACAGTAGGTAACACAAAAATATCTATGCATATTATAAATTTAAGTCGCTTTTCCTGTATGTCGGTGTGACCGCGTTGTTCTTCTAAACTGCGTTACGAAATGAAATGAAATCGTTTATTCTGTAAATAGGAATATTTATAATATGCGAATTTATTTCAGATTATGTATCTATGTATACTTATTAATTTTATTATTAATTTTACTATTGATTTATAAATAAATCTCGATGTTTTGTCAAGTAGTAAACTCATTCAAAGCAGGGGTGGGTCACTAGTCATCTATTTATATAAAAGAAGAAACTGTCTGACTGACTGACATATCAACGCACAGCCCAAACCGCTGGGTCTAGAGATTCCAAATTTGGCACGTAGATTCCTTGTGAGGTCTAAGGGTGCACTAAGAAAGTATTTTTCAAAATTCACCCTCTAAAGGGGTGAAACGGGGGATTGAAATTTATATGAAAGTCCGTCAGTTTTAAAGTTAGGACCTTCAAATTTTGGGTTTAGGCTGACAATTAAAAATTAATTTACACGTGTCTCAGCGTTTTTGATAATTCTACCCCTGAAGAGTCAAAAAGGGGGATGAAGTTGTTTTTGGAAAGTCCTTAAAAATCACAAAATTAAGTATCTATTATGGTTGGAAACTAACGCAACGATGTTGTTAGAATTTCAACCCATAAAGGCCCGGTCCCACTTAGACGGACCGTCTGTTTTTTTTTCACTAAGACAGTCCGTCTAAATGTGAAAATTGTCATATAAATTGTACTGCCACTGGCATATCCGTCTCTTTAGTTAGACGGACCGAGAAAACAGACGGTCCGTCTATGTTGGCGCGGGCCCTTCGGGCCTTACATGTTTTTGGGTTTATTCAAATGTAACCCTTACGGGGCAAAAGGTGGTAATTAAGTTTTAGGGAAAGACTCGAAATTTCGAAGAGCGGTGGCCGCCACATGTATCCGCCACATGCGTCTGCAATTTACCGGCGAACGTCGAAGAGCGGTGGCCGCCAAATAGCGGTGGCCGCCACACAAGGGTGGCCTTCAAAATATAGCGGAGGCCGCCACATAGGGTTGGCTGCCACATAGCGTTGGCCACCAAATAGAGGTGACCGCTACATAGCGGTGACAGCTACATAGCAGTGGCCGCTACATAGCGGTGGCCGTTACATAGCAGTGGCCGCAACATAGCGGTGGCCGCTACATAGCGATGGCCGCTACATAGCGGTGGCCGTGACATAGTGGTGCCCGTTACATAGCGGTGGCCGTAACATAGCGGTGGCCGTTACATAACGGGGGCCGCTACATAGCGGTAGCCGTTACCTAGCGGCGGCCGCTACATAGTGGCGGCCGCTTTATAGCGGTAGCTGCTACATAGCGGTGGCCGTTACATAGCGGTGGCCGTGAATAGCGGTGGCCGTTACATAGCGGTGGCCGTGACATAGCGGTGGCCGTTACGTAGCGGTGGCCGTTATGTAGCGGCGGCCGCTACATAACGGGGGCCGTTACATAGCGGTAGCCGTTACATAGCGGGGGCCGTTACATAGCGGTGGCCGTTACATAGCGGTGGCCGCTACATAGCGGTGGCCGTTACATAGCGGTGGCCGTGACATAGCGGTGGCCGTTACGTAGCGGCGGCCGCTATATAGCGGTGGCCGCTACATAGCGGTGGCTGTGACATAGCGGTGGCCGTTACATAGCGGTGGCCGCTACATAGCGGTGGCCGCTACATAGTGGTGGCCGTGACATAGCGGTGGCCGTTACATAACGGTGGCCTTGACATAGCGGTGGTCGTTACATAACGAACGGGGGCCGTTACATAGCGGCGGCTGCCAAATAGAGGTGACCGCTACATAGCGGTGACAGCCACATGGCAGTGGCCGCTATATAGTGGTGGCCATCAAATAGCGAGTGGTGGCCACCACATAGCGTCCGAAATTTAGCGGTGGGCACCAAATAACGGTGGGCGCCACAAAGCCGGTGGCCACCAAATAGTGGAGGCCGCCACATAGCGGCGGCTGCCAAATAGCGATGGGTGCTACGTAGCGATGGGTGCTACGTAGCGGTGGCCACCACAAGTGGTGGCCGCCAAACGGCGGTGGCCGCCAAATAGCGGTGGGTGCCACACCGCGGTGGCCGCCACATAACGGTAGGCGCAAAATAGCGGTGGGCGCCACAAAGTGGTGGCCCCCAAATAGCGGTCGGCGCCACAAAGAGGTGGCCGCCAAATAGCGATGGGTGCCACATAGCGGGTGGCCGTCAAACAGCGGTGGGTGCCACATAGCGGTGGCCGCCAAATAGTGTAAGCCACCACATAGCGGTGGCCGCCAAATAGAGGTGGCCGGCACATAGTGGTGATCACCACATAGCGATGGACGCTACATAGCGGTGGCCACCAAATAGTGGAGGCTACCACATAGCGGTGGCCGCCAAATAGAGGTGGCCGTCACATAGTGGTGACCGCCACATAGCGGTTGACGCCACATAGTAGTGGACGCCACACGTTTTTAGGGAAGGATTTTACTACGCGTTTTGATAAACTCTAAAGTAATTCAAACATATTATCACAAAACACTTGACTAAAGATTTTTCAAAAAACCTCTTTCAGGCGAAATACAGTATAAATCAAAATTATGTTTACCAATAAACTTGATAATTTACCCGGATATTCTTAATAAATGAAACGACCGTAAACATACATTTTTGAAAAAAAACTTTTGAAGGGGTTGAATTTTGTGGGGGAAAGATTTTAACGTGCCGTTAAATTAACTTGAAACTCTGTACTTATTTATTTATGATCGGAAATAAAGGAAAAATTATATCAGGGTTTTCAAAAAATCTACCCCTAAAAGGGGGAGTCAATTTTAGAGGGGATTTTATGTTTCAGATTGGTGCAAATATAGTTTATAATCTGGATTAACACATATACTAGGTTTTCATCACGGTAGTATGTACGTTCTTGTGATATTTTTTCCGACATTAACGCGGGAGAAGCCGCGGGCAAAAGCTAGTCAATAATAAATATCTATACATATAATAAATTAGAAACGAATAATTTTTGTCCGTTTGTCTGGATGTATGTTCCGGATTGGCGCAAAAACGGCTAAACGGATTTGGATGAAATTTGTCACACAGTTTACAACGTGGATTCACACATAGAGCACTTTTGATCCCGGTAGTACGTTCCCGTGGGATATTTTCTGACATCTACGCGGGCGAAGCCACGGGCAAAAGTTAGTCATCAATAAATTAAAATGTATTATTTAAAAGAAAGTACACTTGATACCCACGGGAATAAATAGAAAAAAAAATAAACTTTCTGGCCGGTACCTACTCAATTTGAATATCCCTAAACATTTCCCCGCGGCGGCGTCACGGTCTATTTCCTAAGGAACTTAGCGGAACTCCCGGCATTTTAAGTACAGGTTAGCACGGAATAATACCGTATCTACTAAATGGTTTATATATACTAATGTGAAGGGTAATGACAAGTTGACTGGTTGCTAGCCTGTGGAGGGCCGCCTACTTCCCGTGACGTTTTAAATGAGCAGGATGGTCAACAGAATCTTATGTTTCTTTCAGGTGAAGTCTCCCAAATATGTGTTTTTTGTTTAGGTATTAGCAATGTATATTTTACATAAGCTAGATTTAGGTTTTATTGTATTAAGACGCAGATATATGTCACTGACCTTGAGTGGTCAGGGGGCCTAAAATGGACGCTTTGGCAGAATCATAATATGATCTGCTTACAATTCATATCCCACAATTCATCTGTTTTACAGTTTTGTATGGAGTTTCGTAAAATGGTCCACAAATTATGAATTTCTGTAATGAAGTATAATGTCAAATAGCAGCGTCAAACAGATGAATTGCGGGATGTATGAATTGTACGCAGATCATATTATGATTTTGCCAAAGCATCCATTTTAGACCCCCCCCCTGCTTGCGTGTTCTGTACTGAGCTCACGCAACGCGTCGTACGTTCAGCCAATAATAGGACTCGCCCATCAAGGAGCGTTGTACCCAATTTGGCGCATTATTAATTTATAATACACAAAACAAAAGGTATTTTAATAAAACGCGTATACTAAAAGATTTATAGTTAAATTATCTTTAACTTGGTGAAGGTTTTGCGCCATTCTCAGTTTTTTATCCGCGTTAGACATAACTTTACAAATTAATTTCACTATGTAATATAAATATAATCTAAAATATTCGTATATTAAGTTGTTGAAAAAATGGTCTAATTTACCATTTTTTTTTTTTTTCAAATCATTATCACTACTCGTTTAGATGTGATCTTCAGTATAAAATCATTAAAAGTCGGTTATCGTCGCCTTAATATGCTTTATCTCATAGTTGTTATCAGATTATTTTATATTAGATTTGTTTAAAAAAAATATGGCCCAATTGAAATGTAAAGTGATGGCCTGAAATACAGGTTTGAATAAACCTAGATGGGCGGGTCGCTACCTAACATTCTAATTCCGAACCATCATTACCTGCACCTGTTATTAAAAATATTTTAGCATTATTTTATCATTAGGCACTATAATTGTATAGGATATTTACTACTGTTGGCTAAATGTACACTTTTTTTATTAAATAAATTAGAATTTTTTTATTATTGGTATTTGAAACCTCTTTGTTTTTTTATAAACCATTTTTTGTCTGTTTCAGATATGGTTGATGGTGGCAGATTGTTTGAGATTTTTTTGGAAAAATTTCAACGTACCCTACGTTCATCCATGGTTTAGTGATTGGTTGGTGGTTGTGCGTCAATGCCCCCCCCCCTGCCACCCTGTATATATTATTATGCTATTGTTCGTGTATTTACTGTTAATACTCAATAAATCATCTTCGCATACAAGATAACAAGAACATTACAAATTAGGATAAAAAAAAATGATCCTACGAGTAGGATCATTTTTTAGGGTTCCGTAGTAAACAAGGAAACCTTATAGTTTTGCCATGTCCGTCTGTCTGTCTGTCTGTCCCCAGCTTAGCTCAGAGAATCTTAGTACTAGAAAGCTGTAATTTGGCATGGGTATACAAATTAATCACGCCGACAAAGTGATAAAATAAAACCTTGAAAAAAACACGTATAGTGAGGATAATTCTATTTTTCTCGTCTATACTATGATGTGGGGAATCGTTGGATAGGCCGTTCCAAAAAATTGAGCGTCTGTCAAGATCATTTTTCGATTCTCCGTTTGTAATACCTATGTAATATTAACCTTTAAAATCCAAATTTTTCATCTAAATGGTTGTTTTTTGATATGTGAAAAAAAAATCATAGCAGTAGTATATATAACGAAATTAAAAGGAAAACTATCACACCTAAGAAGGCTTTACAATTTAACGAGTAATAGTCGACCAACTTACATTAGTTCCGTGTGGTGCCGGATATAAAGAATAGCACCGCACTATTTCTTCCCGTGGGTGTCGTAAAAGGCGACTAAGGGACTTACAAGAGAATGGGCAGCAGCGTTCTCTATGCATTTTAACACCATACTGCGATCGCCAACCCGCCTGCCAAGCGTGGCGATTATGGCAAAGGAGGCCTATGTCCAGCAGTGGACGTCTTTGGGCTGAAATGATGATGATGATGAACTTACATTTGCAGTTGGAGAATAGACCGTGACGTGAGTCAAAAATAAATCAAAATCAAAACATTTATTTCAATTAAACCTATTACAGGCACTTTTGAATTGTCAAAGAGTCGGTCAGTTAGTCAGAAAGATGAAGCTATTTGCCCATTCCAAAACGTAGATCTCTATGGAGAAGAACAGGCAAGAAACTCTAAGGACACTCTTTTAAATCAAAATATTACAAAATCCTGGGTACATTATTCTTGTTGCTCTCTTGTTGCTGTCTGCGTCTATATGTGAGAACAATGCAAAAAATTAAATTCATCCCAACTACGGAACCCGGTCAGTTTTTTTTATGTTACTGTTTGTTTCGCCTAGCGGGACTGAACAGTCATCAAGAATTTTAGAACGCACCTCATTTCTTAAATCAACACCACTTTTTTCCTGTTCCACGCTCATTACGAAAAATACTACGAAAATTGCTCAACCAAAAAATTATTCATGATACTTCTACGACAAAGCGACCACCAAGCTATTATAATTTACGAGCGAAACAGTAAAAACACCATATTTTTGTAGTTAGGTACTACAAGGAAAAAATTACAAAATGGTCATCGACATGAGATTTAAGGGCCTGTTCACACGTACCTCAACCACACCAAATCGCAGCGACAAAATGTGGACAAGCAGTGTCAGTGAATAGTGTCGCTGCAGCTCCTTGCAAAACTCAAACTCAAAGCATTTTTCAAATAAACCAATTACAGGCATTTTTGAATTGTCAAGGGGTCGGTCAGTCAGAGAGATGAAGCTAGTTGCCTATTCCAAACCGTACTAGGTTCCTATGAAGAAGAACGGGCCACGGACACTCTTTTAAATTAAAATATTGTTACAAATTATCGGTAACATCATTCATGTTGAAATTTCCATGTGAAAACGACGCAAAACGTCAAAAGCGTTCGTGACAAAAAGTCCGTAATAAAAAAAACAATTTAAAAATTTAATTAAATCAAAATAAGCGTGGTTGCGTTGTCGCTAGTAGTTGCGATGTGGTTACGTTGTGACAGCAGCAGACACAGGTCGACTACGGCTTTCGTGAAGGACAACGTTGTCTTTGCAATGTGGTCTGGATGTGGTCGGTATCGCACACACGGTTGATTTTGACGGCCAAATGTGTACCGTGTGAATGAACTATTCATTTTCATAAAAATTAGCGCTCGTCCACGTGTTGCCGTTGTGGTTGTGGTACAGTCAGTGACCTGCGTATTCTGACCCCTATTCCATTATTCTTCTTTGTAAGAGGGGTGAGGTAATGCAGGCCACTGACTGTACGTCTGTTCGGACCCTAGCACATTTTCTTTTAGCTATACCGTTGGCTGACCGGAAACTTGCCTGGAACCTTTTCTTACAAATTTTAGAACGTTCAGGTTTTCCCAGACAGCTGAGTACGTGTTCTGAATTTCAGACACTTAGGCATACATTGTTTAGGGCGACGCTTTAAAAAATTTTTTTTTTTTCGTATTTGCTTCTTTTGAGAATTTAAAATATTATATTAAATTGTCCCGTGTGGTGCCGGACGTAAAGAATAGCATTACCCTATTTCTTCCCGTGGGTGTCGTAAAAGGCGCCTAAGGGACTTACTAGAGAATAGGCAGCAGCGTTCTCTATGCATTTTAACACCATACTGCGATCGCCAACCCGCCTGCCTAGCGTGGCAATTATGGCAAATCCCTCCTTTTGGGGGAGGCCTATGTCCAGCAGTCGACGTCTTTCGGCTAAAATGATGATGATGATATTAAATTGTTCTTTCCTAAATGTTATGGATCTCTAAACTAAACATCATCACCATCGCACATGTTTTTAGGGGATTTTCACCGCCGCCTGGCAATTTTCTTAAAACAAACTGTTTAACGTCTTTGTGTAACTCTTGTTTCTAACACTTTGTAGCGGCATCAACATCGCCGCATGCGAACTACGCGTCACACTGAGGTCACGCAATCCTGCATCGCGCAAGCAGAGTTTACCGCGCGACTAGCATATATATACAACATCCCGACATCAACCGTTGGGCAGTTGCCCACCAGACACATCACCCGTCTGGTCGGAGGATCCTCCCTTTTCTATAGAGGATGAGTGAACTTTACACCCTGTTCCTCATACCTCTTAAACTTCATAATAATTATAGTGCACGTGGCTATAAGTACTTACTTGGTTCTCAAACCACGTGGTCTTGTCGTTTTAAATTTAAGGTGAATTTGCAGCTGCATCCCGTGAAATTCGAATTTTCTTACGATTTTTACAATTTGCAGGTCAGTGACAGGTTGTATGTTGATTAAAATATGATTCGCGACTATATCAGATATGTATCTATATAGGTTTAAAATCATTAGGATCATTAATACATCTCTCTGGGTTAGATTTGTTCCATTGAATTGCTTTTTCATGAAATCATGACATTGGGTAATAAATCAACCTTAGAATGGTATTAATGATTCTAATGAAGAAAAATAAATCGTTATTTCAAACCAGCATAAAAGAAATGTCAAAATAAAATTATGCATTTTTTTTTTAAACACGTCAAAAAATTATAATTCAAACCTTAATTAAAATATACATGGTAAAACTAAAATAAAACAAAAAAAAGGGGGAGTCAAGAGCTCATTGAGCTTATTTCAAAATAGAATAGCATAAATATAAAATGTTTCAAAAAAGGATCATAATGAACTGTAACACAAAGGAGTTACTTTACCGAAAAACATAATTAATCGTCCCAAGACATTATCAACCTAATCGCACAAAACCTCATTTTCAATCATTCAACACAACATTAATATATTAACAAAGTTAAAAACCTACATAGGTACAACAAACCTGAATTACCGTTAGCTCCAAAAACATGGAGTAACAAAGATGCTGCGGTTTTTCTCCCAACATTTGACAAACCCCATGGGTAAACGAAAATTATCCTTATGGCTTAGGCTGTAAGAGTCATGGAAAATATTCGTGGGTGTAAAGTCAAGTTGGGTGTAATTTATTCGGGTTTGCCAATTGTATAGTTCTTTGTGAACAATGCTGATGGTTTTTGTTATGGCACGGACGTGAAAGGAATGCACTGGATGATCATAAATCGTGTTTATTATAGCTCCTGCTGGCTCCAAAACGGATAGGCTTGAAGGTTTTTGCGGAAAAGTTTTGGGGAAATAGGCCGTTATAAGGTACATATAGGAGTATTCAGAATAATACAGCCATGCTATTGTTATGTCTATTGTAACTAATTAGACGTAGCAGTAATGTATTTAACTAAGTATTTTTCTAATGTTAGCTTACATTTTTGCACGTGATGCTGAACGCACGGTTGCTTTCAGACTTTAGGACAAAAAATTCTGTACTAATATTAGACACTCATCGATAGAATTCTATTTAGTGCCTGAAAAAACATTGGGGTACCTACTAGACGTCACTACATAGTTTAAATCAGGGACCGTACAACCCCGGTTAAGAGTTAAGCCTTACGAAGGGGTAACGCTGCCCATTCAATGCTGGTAAAGTTACCTTTATCATGATGTAACCCATTGAAAAGGTTTTATACTTGAAACCCATTGAAAGGGTTACATGATAACCCTTTAAATGGGTTTTATACTTGAACCGCAGTGAAAGGGTTACCTGATAACCCATTTCAATGGGTTCTATACCTACTTGAAACCCAGTAACATGAAATCATAACATTATGTTATTTCGATATCCGCCCAGCACGCGTAGCATGACCAATTCTATCTTTAATCTACCCAGAAAGACCATTTTAGAAAAAACCCTATCAAAACCCTTTCAATGGAAAGGGTTTTTCTATAGGGTTTTTCTAAGCAGTTAATCAAAAACCCATACGGTGTGGGTAATTTTGAATAGCTTAAATTAAGCCGTTCAAAAGGGTTACCCACACCGTATGGGTTTTTATCGAATAGCCTTTCAATGGGTTACAAAAATTTAATTTAAGCCGTTCGTAAGGGTTACCCATATCGTATGGGTTTTTGTTTAACCGCTTAGAAAAACCCTATCGAAAACCTTTTCAGTGGGTAACCAAAATGGTCCCTGGTTTAAATACGGTGAAAATATCGTTTAAAACCCAGAATTTATTAAAAACTAATTTGCTTTTCAATACAAATACCATACCAGCTTTAAAAGAATTACTACCTGAGTTAATACCCGACTGAAAATAACTTTTTTTGGGCGTCACCCTAACAACCTCAAATGTGATCGGTCACCCAGTCCCCCATGACAGTCCCCCGTAGTTCCCCAAACGTCTCACGTTGCCTCACACAAGTCTCCTCTAATTGGCAACACTATGGGAGCCAGGCAAAGTTACAGAACTGATAGTTCGCCAGGAACGTGGCAGGCAATTAAAATTAATTCGGGGATCGCACGGGAAACAATTGGCTTACTAATCGTGAACATTCTAATGCTCGTACTCATTACATGACCTTATTTTATTCTCTCATTACTGTTTATCCGAGAAAGCGATAAGACCACTCAATCTTCTTTTCGTAATAATTTGTTCCATAAACCGGGTAAAACGGGGTGAATAGAGACGCAACTTTAAAATGGATTTTAACGTTGAAATAATATCTTTTGTTGCCAAAAAGGACTATAATGTGTTACCTGTACCATAATTAACGATTAAGTGTCCTTTTGTCCCCAATTTTGAAGTTGCGTCTCTATTCACCCCTGCATGTCTATTCACCCCGTTTTACGGTACTTATATTTGAAGCGAAGTTTACAAACACTTGTGTTATCTTTTTGTAAAAAAGACAAAATACATACATAAATAGACGCTTTCTTCCCATGGGGCCGCCACTTTCTAGGATCCTTACATGACATACTCCAGCAGCATTCCCTGAGCTTTCAGCTCTACTAACTAATTACGGAGCTAATAAAATGTTTACCCATTGATTTATTTTAACTTAATTGATTTATTGTTTGTGAATGAGATATTATATTGAACGGAGAAAAACTAGAATTTATTAATCAAGCGGTTTTCCTAGGAATCACTCAACAGTGCCTCCTATTTGAAATAAATAATTTGACTTTAATATACGCTATGATAACCTGGTATGTGTAGAAACGACACAAGAAATATAACCAGAATTTCCCGGACATATTGTTAGGTTATTTTACACAAGATACCATTTAAAAACGTGCCAGTTTAGCCCCGAATGTGTCGGCAAAAAATTTAACGTACTTATAAAAATAACTTTCTCAAAAACTTTAGTGATAGACAATGAAAACTTGTCGTATCCTAAGAAGTAAACAACTCTCATTTTGTATAAACTTTAATCACACAAACTAATAAAACTTCAACTTCGTTTAGAGATGATAAAAAACAAAGATTGTTTTAAGATTTCCCTATCCCTGTCTACAGATATTTTCTGCGAGAGTTCGGATACAAATTATTTCCAGATTCACACAGACCGGCCGTTTTTAGGGTTCCGTACCAAATTGGTAAAAACCAACCCTTATGGTGAGACTAAGTCTGTCTGTCTGTCACACCTGGATATCTCAAGAAGTACTAATGCTATCAACTTGAAATTTAGAATAGTTTTAGATGACGTTTGCCCAACAACTTTGCAAACAAGAAATAAATTTAAAAAAATATACCTTTTTTTTCAAAAGGGACTAAAAGGGGTCTCAAAAATTTGAAGTGGGGCTCTAGGGCATGTGTGATATCATATTAAAAACGCTGTTCGCACATTCTCAAACATTTTTTTTTAGGCAGCATAGTTTCCGACGTTTGATGAAAAATGTAAAAACAAAATACCGTCCCCCCTTATCTCCAAAGTTTGCATAGACAAAAATCTGAAATTATTCTATGTGATAGAAGTTTATGTAAAGGAAAAATAAAACGATGTCTCTAAATAGCACAGCTTTTCAGAAACCATCAATAACAAAATATACGTACGGAACCCTCTGTGCGTGAGTCCGACTCGCTCTTGACCAGTTTTTTTTTATTTCTGGCTAACACTTTCGTATCTTCATCAATATTAAAACATAGCAAGAAAAATTGCCTCCATACCAATATTTCTTTGTTAGGCAGTTTGCCTACGAGTATTATAACATTAGAACATTTAACACTAACAATGAATTGAAACGCTGGAACGTTCCTCGCCCTTCGCCTCACATTCGTCTGTCATTAACCTCTTTACGACTGCCTCCGACATGAAATACGACAATATCGCAATACATAGACTCAAATTACAGCCAAAAAAGGGCAAAGCCTTATACCAGCCGACTTCATAAGGCCATCGCCAAAATACTTGGCAAAAAACGAAACAGATGCCCTATACTTTGTGGCAACGAATAATCCACAAAAATTCTTTCGGCCCTCATTAAACTATTTATAGGTGTATGGGTACCCTAAAAATGTACTTTGGTAAACCGGCTAACGCACACATGTGCGGTGAGTACAGGTATGTGACGAGTGTGTGCGTCTGCGCTTGCGCATTACTCACACATGCTGCAGAAGGGCGAAGGGAAATTTTGGCAATAATTTCATGTGGCATAGGTTGTGTGGAGGAAGATGGTGAGTGCTTCTTGTTTATTTACTTTGTTGGATAAATAGATAGAAAACAATGGATGAGAATTATGGAAAATGTATTATAATGTATGTTAAAAAACCATCAACACATTGTAAGTTTTGCCTAAAAGCATTTAAGGTGAAAGCGTCAGGGTAGCCCGCGAAATTCAAATTTTCTTAAGATTTTTGCAATTTGCAGGTCTGTGTCAAGTTGTACATTGATTAAAATATGATTCGCGGCCGTAAATACGGCTTTACAGAATGGAAATGGTGCTGATCCACGCGTCATGTTCGTGAACGGGCGCCGTCAGTTGTGACTGGTCATCTCCTATCGCCAGGGCTTATTTGTAATCTTTTATATTTTGTATTGTTTTTAAATAATTTATTTTTTTATATTATTCTCACATAAAGAAGCGACAAGAATAATGTACCCAGGATTTTGTAATATCTTGATTTAAAAGAGTGTCCTTGGAGTTTCTCGCCTATTCTTCTCCATAGAGATCTACGTTTTGGAAAACTTCAACTTTCTGACTAACTGACCGACTCTTTAACAATTCAAAAGTGCCTGTAATAGGTTTAATTGAAATAAATGCTTTGAGTTTGAGTTGAGTTTGAGAATTATAATTATTAAAATCTCTTCGTAGAATCCTATTGAATTACTATTTCATTAAATAGTCATTCAATAGGATTCTGCAATGATATTATTCTACGAAGACAGTTAGTTGTAATGCTGATTCTAATAATTATAATTTTGTAAAGCCATATGTATTACGCTACAGACCTGCAAATTTCACGGGCTACCTTAACGCATGGCCCTCATAAGAAAGATTTAAAAATCTATAGTGTCATATCGGGCAAGTTCTGCATTAACTTAACTTAAACTTCATAGTTAACGTAGCAAGTAATAGGCGAGTGCTACGAATAGCTACGGCGTAGTAGTATTTCGTAGACGTCGCGTAGCATCTATAATATTAGTGTTTTTCTTTTATTGTTGCTGGGTTACACTGGAAATTCTTCTAAGTTAAATATATAAGTTTCCATTTTTTATTTTAGCAAATGGTATGTGCTGATACAGTCATAATAAATTCTCTTGGCAGGCAGCAAAAACGTCAAATTACACCAAAAACTAATAAATATAATAATATGTAGCGAATGACCACTATTGCACCATGTCTGTTGTACTGCATAATACATTAGTGATTTTATGCATGTGTGTGTGTACGTGTGTGTGCGCAGGCGATCGTTATTCGTGAGTACTAGAGGAGTAGACATGTATGGGTAGAATTTGGCTGCGCTCAAAGATACGTTGCAATGAAGTTTTTAAGGTTTCATTACTTGTGTATGTTAGCGAATTGAGTTTTATAACTTTGAATTGTTTTTAGTAATTGAAGAACGAGGTGTGAACGGTGTGATGTTCAATTTAAAACAGAACAGGGTAAAATAAATGCATCAAACCTCTAATCCCCATTATAGGTTGGCATATTATAGGTTGGGGGATTACATCGCTGATAGAAATGCTTGGCTCAATGCTGGTCCAGCTCCACAATCACAACTAATTTATTAACATTTGAAAATACTGTTGGAGCTGATGAAGATTGTAAGACTATGTTTTCTTTGTATAAACTCGAATCTCCTTTGTATTATATAATTACATATCACAGGTGTGAGTACTATGTACAAAGCTAACATTTACCGGGTAATTATGTCTTTCATTGACGTGAATGTGCCCTGGCGGCTGAGAGTATGTCATGCTCACTCAGATGTCTCGCTGATGGTGGCGTGTGTGTTGGATCATTTAGCTCCCTTTAAAATGGTTGAGCTGAATGGTGCTGATCCATGCGTCATGTTCGTGAACGGGCGCTGTCAGTTGGGACTGGTCATCTCTTAGCTGCCACGGCTTATTTTTAATTATTTTAGTTTTGAATTGTTATATTTTTGACGCTTCTGACGTATTGCATCGTTCTCACATGTTTAACTTCAATATGAATGACGTAACCAATATTTTGTATCAATATTTTAATTTAAAAGAGTGTCCGTGGAGTTTCTTGCCCGTTCTTATCCGTATGAACCTACTATTTGGAATGGGCAACTAGCTTCATATTTGTAACTTCTTGACAATTCAAAAGTGCCTGTCAATGGTTTAATTGAAATAAATGCTTTGAGTTTGAGTTCATTTTGCGATCCTAAAAATATTATTGAACACTTTAATATAATGATTACGCATCTTTTTGTGAACCTATATTAATTCCGGTGCGTAGTACTCGCAACCGACGTGCGTGTATGACCAGATGTATGAACGTAGGCGAAGCAAAAGGAGTATGTAAGGAGCGTAGCAGGTGGCGTTCTATAGTTTCTGCCTACCCTCATGGTAAGAAGGCGTGAGTTTATGATTATGTGTATGTATATTAATTCCTATTTTGGGGTCCTAAAAATACTCAATAGCCAAGTAACTGCGACCAACTTGGAGTAACGGTTGGTCATAGTTCTAACTTTAATTTTTTTTGTAACGGGGTGGAAATCCTCATAGATGTCCTCCGCCCTGGGACGGGGGGAGGGGTTTATCAGACTTCTACTGACTAAAACCACCCCGTGTATCGCACACTTGCACCGGGGGCTACGTGGTCACTTAACCACTCTTCGACGCAGCCCCCGACCGCCCGCCTCCGCGGGCTGCGTCTGGTCAAGTTCTAACCTAGCCTAACCCGTTTCGAGGTACCCTAGTTTAGTTACCAACTGTGAGAAAAGATCAGAAGGTAAAAAAGGGGCTCAATTATTAAAAAAATGTGCATCATTAAAAACGCAAAACATTTTTAGATAATCATTAATTTAAAAGTGCCTATCATTAGACAAGTAATATTTTTTTAGAAGATCAGTTAAATATTTCCCTAAAATAAATAGATGAGCCGTCTTGTATTCTAAGGACTAGTAGGTTTCTTTTTTTGTTAATATTGGCCAAAAAAATCAAATTATGTTTAGTGAACCAGCTCGGTGTAACCCTTTATTCCCAGTAGTTCCATGTAGCTAGTTCCACAAGAAACAACTGCAACTCTAGATCAGGGTCTATAATTTTTCAAACCAAAAAAATATATAGTAGGGTGAAACATAACCATCAAAACTGTGTTTTTTTTTATTAAATATCAGCTTTTTTTTTAAAGTACGGTGTAGGAAAACATCTTGAGGTGAGGAAACCGGCATATCCTAGAACCAAAATTTCGAAGACATGTGATATTCTTATAATTGGTTGTATAGGCATTATATTACGAATACTGTTTATTTTATTTTATTTTGTTGTTCAACTCATTAAACCTGACTTGAGTTCCGTACGTATTTTTTCGGGTAACCACTGAAAATCAGCGCTGTGTTGTGGGTCCCCCATAGCACAGCATCATGCTGAGTGCAAGCCTTTTTGTCACAGTCATGACGTGCAGTTGCCGACTATTTGTTATTTTTGTGCTCCTGATTATAATGTAGATAGGTTTTTTTTTTTTTAATGTTTACTTGCTCGAGTTTGTGTTTTCCTAGGCACGTGTTTCTGTGACGAATAAAATTATTTTTCTTTCTTTCTTTCTTCTTTCATATCTACCAACCCGCACTAGGCCTGCGTACTAGATTACGGCCCACTCCATCTCGAAGAGTGAGGCCTGCGTTCCAGCAGTGGGAACATTATAGCCTGGTTATGTAACCAGCTCACTGGGAGTTGGTTATATTAGATTTTTTTAAAGAAGTTAGTAATAAAGACGGAACCGCTAAATTATTAGATAAATTAATTACTGCAGTGACGGGGGCAATGGGGCTATTATTCTATCATCAGCATTTACAAAACTCACAAATCTATAGATGAACCAACGTGATTTTGGTTTTACATCAGGTACAGGTTTCGGTTCAATAATTTTATTTCGTACTAGTTTTTGCCCGCGATTCGCCCGCGACGTCGCCCGCGTGGTTGTCGGAAATTACGTTCATTCCCCACGACACCACTGAAAACGACACCACCGGTGGTGTCGTGGGGAATGACAAAAATCACTATTCCCCGCGACACCACCGACTGTTAGTGATGTCCAGCTAATTTATATTCATGACACTCATTAATTTTTATGATGACGTTATACAGTACAATTTTTGGTAGAAATCGTCACAAACCCTATCCCATGGGACGAGTATTCTATGTTAACACATAGAATACTCGTTTATCCCTGAAGTACGTCCAGGTTATAAATTTCATCAGACGTTCACCCGTTTTTGCGTGATTAAGTGACAAACACCCAAACATTCAAAATTTCACATTTTGACTACCTGTGCCTGGCGGTTTCATCCGATTCGATCCGACAAGTCTCGATTCCGTTGGAGTATCGGGATAAAAAGTATCTTAATTATGTACTAATCCAGATCATGGTCTACCCATGTGCCAAATTTCATCCAAATCCGTTCAACCGTTTTAGCGTGAAAGCGTAATAAACAACTCGCTTTCGCATTTATAATATTTACTAGCTGCGCCCCGCGGTTTAACCCACGTAAGTCTGGATCCCGTGGGAGTATCGGAATAAAAAGTAGCCTATATTTTAATTCAGGGTGTCAGCTACCTCCATACAAAATTTTATCAAAATGGTCCAGCCGTTTGAGCGTGAAGAAGTAACAAACACACACAGTCACAAACTTTCGCCTTTATAATATTAGTGTGGTTTATATACAACAGGTGAAGGAAAACATCGTGAGGAAACCGGCATTTCCTAGAACTAAAAATTTGAAGACATGTGACATTCACCAATCCGCATTGGGCCCGCGTGGTGGATTACGACCCACTCCGTCTCACAGAAAGAGGAGGCCTGTATGCCAGCAGTGGGAACATTATAGGCTGATTATGTATATATACATTATAATATTAGTAGGATTGCTATACGAGTAGATAAAATTATACTGTACAGGATAGTTAGGTGTGTTTACGAGTAAATAATAGTCAGGCAACAGCAGGATCAATAAAATGCATGTGCACTGTTAACTCTCTGAGATAGGTACATAAACCATTTTTTTATTATTTAGGATGGGTTTGCTCTTGACCTTAGTCTAGGGCAAAGGTGACAGAGACAAAGTCGACGATGGAGTGAGCTTACGCAGAAGATGCCTGTTTACTCTAACTTTGAAGAGATTAGGGATGTATGCGTTCGGAAACACAGACGCAGGCAGAGAGTTCCACTCTTTTGCTGTGCGCATTATAAAAGTCATTTGAAAAGGCTTAGTACGAATTGGTGGAATAGCAACAAGGAAGGGATGGTAACCTGCAGTGCGTCTAGATGTCCGATAATAGAAGGAGGCCGGTGGAATGAGGTCGAGGAGTTCTTGGGCGCACTCACCGAAGTACAATCTGTAGAAGACCGACAACCAGGCAACCTTGCGGCGATGGGCCAAGCTGTGAAGATTGGCATCCACCAGTTTTACGTCGCCAATGAGCCTCTTAGCTCTGAATATATGAATATTTTTAAGAAATCGTTTCAGTAAATTACTTAATTTTACATCTACAATATCTATTTAATTGAACCCATGCTCTGCTTCAGTTAAATACAATGAAAATAACAAAGTTAACACGGTAACCCGTTGAAGTAGGTCCACATCTCGCCGAATCGATAACTATCAAGCACAAATTAATTAAATCACGAATGTGGACAGAGCCGGATCAGTTCGGTACAAGGGCCCACAGACGTAGGTATAAGTTACGTTTTCAGTAATGTAGTCACTTGTACTGTGTTCTTGTTTAGTTTAGATCTCTCACGGTGACTTCTGTGGGTTTATCAAGTCTCTCCAACTTTAAATCTGCTTTAAAGATTAATTGAATAATATAAGAACAGCCAATCTAATCACATACCAATTGACATACTGGTGAAACTGGTGAATCAATTGTAGAATTGATTAAATATTCGAATCTAATATAATCGAATAAACCTTCAGAAAACGAAAGCAACAAATTTCTGGATCGTTTTTTGCCTAAACCAAAATCATTACCGTATGTAAAATGTGTGTGTGTATTGTGGTTTTCCTAGAGTTTATTTTTGCTGTTGCGTGTCCACATAATTATTGCTATTTCCTTAGTAGTTTTGGAAAAATTTACCAAATGATAATGAATCGGTAATTGGTTTTGGGCCCCTAACCAAATCTACAATGTCTTGTAGGCTAGGTAATTGTTGTTTTATTTGCATACCAACCACCACCCCGACACCGTCCTGTATCGTGAAGTTCTCATTTAGTGATCGCGCGACTGGTTGCCAAACAATCGGTTAATTAATACCATTGTCCGCAGTAAGCGACTGGCTTTATGTGTAGTTGTAGGATAAAGCGACTCCTTGTGAGTGGGTCCCGAATTAAGGAATATTGTCGAGAGAAATAGGGTTAGATTTAAATAACAACTTAATTGATTTATGGATTAATTGGATTGGTCTGGCTGTTTGTGTATGTGATTTTAAATGTTTGTAAACGCACCCACGATACAGAAGAAATTGTGAGAGTGTGGGGCAACGTTTTTGAAAAAAGAAAAGAAAGAAGAATTGAACTCCAATAAGTTTGTGGGAATCGATTTCCAGGTCTTATTGTAAGATTATACAGCTTCAATGAGTGAGTTAAGTTTGTCACTCCCCAGTTTTTCTGTCCCAGATTTTCTCAACTCATACTTTAAGTACTTTAGCTGCCGTTGAACCCCAAAAAAAAACTTTTTTTTTTTTCATTTTATCGTGTTCAGATACAGAACCAAAATGGTCCCTCATTTTGGTTACCCATTGAAAGGTTTTCGATAAGGTTTCTCTAAGCGGTTAAACAAAAACCCATACGATATGGGTAAACTTTATGAACGGCTTAAATTAAATTTTGGTAACCCATTGAAAGAGTTTTCGATAAAAACCCATACGGTGTGGGTAACCCTTTTGAACGGCTTAATTTAAGCCATTCAAAATTACGCACACCGTATGGGTTTTTAATTCACTGCTTAGAAAAACCCTATGGAAAACCCTTTCCATTAAAAGGGTTTTCGATAGGGTTTTTTCTAAAATGGTCTTTCTGGGTAGATTAAAGATAGAATTGGTCATGCTACGCGTGCTGGGCGGATATCGAAATAACATAATGTTAAGATTTTTTCATGTTACTGGGTTTCAAGTAGGTATAGAACCCATTGAATGGGTTATCATGTAACCCTTTCACTGGGTTTTAAGTATAAAACCCATGTAATGGGTTATCATGTAACCCTTTCAATGGGTTTCTTCTATAAAACCATTTCAATGGGTTACGTCATGATAAAGGCAACCCATTGAATAGGTTACCCCTTTGAAAGGGTTAACTCTTAACCGGGGTTGTACGGTTTAGATATCGATACCTCGTGGAGGAGCTCGTGGCTAAGTAATACCAGCCGCACGGGTGGACCGCCAGGTTAAGCTATGCTTGCCGAGGTTGCTCCGTGGATAGGTGACCATCTTTACATACCCTGACTCCTCCATGCCTCGGAAAACACGTTAAGCCGTTGGTCCCGGCTGTCATTCGTGGATCTTTGACAGTCGTTACAAGTCGTCAGAAGTCCGAAAGTCTGACAACCAGTCTTACCAAGGGGTATCGTATTACCCAGTTACTAGGTTGTGGAGTTCAGATAGGCAGTCACTCCGTGTAAAATACTGGTATTCCTGTATCCGGTTAGACTGGAAGCTGAAAAGGCCTGACCATCTTTTAAAGATACGTGTACTATATCATTTGAAGGGCACAGGAAAAGAAGGGGCTCAGCAAAAAAACAAGTATTCAGAGGTAATGGCAATTAAATGTTCAACATGTCAAAAATTTGCGCTTTAAGTTTGTGGATTACCATTACAATGGGTTCTTTTTATACTGTTTGTAATAAAACAAAGTTAGACAGTAAAATATGGATTTCACTATTTTTTTTGTATTATGAAATAATACAATAGCCAGTTACATTAGAACGTGTTCTACCAAAGCACAAAAAAAAGAAAAGTTTGTTGTGTTGCCACACAACATAAATATATTCAAAAACATAATTATTAATGTTGCACACATAAAACATCAAGATAAAAAGAAACAAAAATATTATTCTTAATTAAATATTTTGATTCTGAATTATTACAAATTACTGCAATTAATTACAACAATCTATAATAATTCAGAATATCAAAATTATGTTCAAATTGTATTGAACATATACTGTTCTGAATAAACCAACGAAATGGGATGACCCCTTCTTTTCCTGTACCCTTCATTTTATATAATTACTAGCTGACCGGGAACTTCGTACCGCCACGCCTGCAGCAGCGCCACCTACCGAGTTCAATTGTATTTTCAAACCATCCAGGAACCCGTTGAGACATAAATACAAAATTTCAACCAAATCGATCCAGCCGTTTAGGAGGGGTTAGGTGACAAACACACGTACAGAAGAATAATATATATTAAGATAACAATATGTCTTCCAACTGTATTTTTAGCTAGCTTAGGAGGGTTGATTTAAGTAGCCGGGGGAGAAGCGGCCGATCTTTTCCTGTTTGCAGATTCGAAGTCCATTAGATATGTCTTCTTGAGATACGACAAAATTGAAACACTGGATACAATCATGAGTATTTTGAAACTATCAAATAATACCTAACATCGAATTAAAACAAGCTATGCACGATGGGCCAACAATGGGTTTTGCCGATCTTTGACTTGCTATCTAAACTTGAACTAAAGAAAGAACTAACGAAAGACTTAATCTATTTGACATTTATTTAAATTGATTATATTTCGAATTTGTATTGATATGCATTACCTATTAATCATATAAAATGTTCCGTTTGGTGCCGGATGTAAAGAATAGCACTATCCCATTTCTTCCCGTGGGTGTCGTAAAAGGCGATTAAGGGACTTACTAGAGAATGGGCAGCAGCGTTCTCTATGCATTTTTAAAACCATACTACGATCGTCAACCCGCCTGCCAAGCGTGGCGATTATGGCAACCCCCCCCCCCCCCTTTTGGGGGAGGCCTATATCCAACAGTGGACGTCTTTTACATAATTCTACCACCATATGATATCTTAAAAGTTAAATTCGTGATAAAAAGTAATAAATTCGACAACATTAAAAAAAAAATTGTACGCCTTTGGCACTCTCTCGCAAAATATAGAGGATCTACCAATCTGTAACATCTCGCACACTGTTGTAATTTGACCTATGTATGTTGACAAATAGGTAAAGCATAGATTTTGATTATAAACTATTGTATATATATAATATATGTTTGATGTGTTTGACTGATTTTTTGTTAGTTGAATTTATTATCACCTTTTATAATTATGGTACGAGAAGGCGTCTACGAGAAACAAGTTCACGGCGCTGAAGTAGCGATACATACATTTACTATGGCCAATGCGGTGTACAAACGGCTTAACAGCCCAAAATAAGTCTTCAGTCAACAAGCAGTCAAAACTCAAATAAGTTATGACTGGTTGACTAGAATTTCTATAATCAGTCATTGACGAATAACACGAGACAAATCACAGTGACTAACCGAGCTAAAGAACATCATAAGTTATTCATATTATGCATTTCATTCTAACTCCCAAGACCTTGCTTTTTCTCGCATTAGTTCCACCAAAGAACTGCAATAAAAAGGCATCGCCACGAAATATCTCATTACTTCGATTGCGAGCTTGTCCAAACTGCATTTTTGGGTTCTAGAGAGTGCTACACCCATCTCTCTCTTACTAACACGTTAGAAGGAGAGGGCTGTAGTTTGACCTATGCGCCGGCGACCGATTTCGGGGCCGTTGCATGTAGGGTTACCATTTCGAAATTTAAAAAGTCCTGACAATTAGCCGGATATTTTCAAAATGGTCTAGACAATTTAAAAAAAGTTCGGACATTTTACATATAATCATCCTTTTTTTTATCAATTATGACATGTATTTAATCGTACCTCTAAAAATACCTATATTTGCGCTCCTAAAAATATTATTGAATACTCTAATAACATGATTGCTCTACTTTTTGTGGCCCTCAAATAATTCATATTTTTAGGTCCTAAAAATACTAAACGGCCAAGTAACAGCAACCAACTTGGAAGCAGCGCGCAGCATGTTGGTCACAATTCTAACCTAATCTAACCCATTAGGTCGGGGTTCCCTAGCTTAGTTCATCATCATCATTTCATCCGAAAGACGTCCACTGCTGTACATAGGCCTCCCCCCAGCATTTGGACGGCGGGGGGCTGCCATAATCGCCACGCTTGGCAGGCGGGTTGGCGATCGCAGTATGGTGTTAAAATGCATAGAGAACGCTGCTGCCCAAGAAGAAGAAACGGAAGAAATAGCGTGGTGCTCATCACATCACACGGGACTAGCTTAGTTACTGCAACCAATTGAGAGAAAAGGCAAGAAAATTAAAAAAGAGGCTCAATTATTTAAAGAAGTGTGCCTCATTACCAGTGCAAACAGTTCTCAGAAGTACATTAATTTTAAAAAACGTGTTATTTTATCTTTAGAAGGTCAATAAGCGTTTTAGAGGATCAGTTAAATATTTCCCTTTAATTATTTAATATAATCTATTTAGCTCGTATTTCCCAGTCCTGGGGAATAGTCCTTTCGCGGCTTCGGTAGGAGTCAAGTTCATCGCTCCACCTTCGTCTCGGTCTACCGCGATGTCGTCTAGCATTTAATGGGACCCAATCAGTGCTCTTTTGGCTCTTCAACGAATTAAGGGGACGGTAACTGACTTTTAATGATTTTATACTGAAGATCACGTCTAAACGAGTAGTGTTAATGATTTGAAAAATATATATGTTAAATTAGAGCGAGTGAACTTTACACCCTGTTGAAGATGTATTTCAACTACCCCGTTGGTGTCGTGTTTTCGACCTGAGCTTGGTTGGGGTCCTGGTTTTGATTCCCGAGTCGAGCAAAGTGTCATTGGGTTTTTCCATTAGGAATTTGTCAGTAGCAGCCAGGCGTTTGGTTTGATACCCCGTGCCTCGAAAGCACGTTAAGTCGTTGGTCCTGCGCCTGATCTCTCGGATTGCCGTCCTATTGGACAATGGGGGTAAAGGAACAGAGAGTGCACCTAATTCTGCTCACACTTCTGTGCACTATAATATCTCTTGTGTTCTTGGCTAATCACCATTGACCACCGTGACCAAAATCGGTCGGGAGGATTTTCTTTTTTACAATTTTCGGGGGGTGTGGAAGCTGAACATGTCTTGACAATTGCTACGGATGGTGACCCTAGCTGTATGGAAGTACACGTCCGTGCAATGATTTCTTTTTGTTTGATTTATGAAACTGTAGCAATATATTTGGGAGCAGGAGATTTTGTTTCGTATGTAATATCGTGCGTAATTGTTGTAACGGTTGATAACGATGTGCTTGATCATGTTATTTATTGCTACTAAAGTATTTAACTATATGCTTCCTAAGATACAATGATGTAAAGACATGACTACACACTATTATGACATAATTTAATTTAATAATGATGTACCGTGTACCTAAGACTCAATTTACATTGCCACAGAATGTAATGGAAGCGATTTTTTTTTGTTCAAAGCCTTATGAACTTTATGTCAATAGTGTAACGTAGATACGAGCCAATAACAGTACCCCGAGTGAAGTTTGCAAGTGACACTTGTTTGTGAGTAACTAGCGCGTTTGCTTTAAGATTTTTATTCTCACCCTTATATTCTTAGCATCTATTGGTCAAATTTTAACGCAAACGAAATAGTTACGTTTACTCTCTTGCAAACTTACACTTGGGGTACTGGTCACGCGTTTTCTGGAGAATTCTCGCGCATTCTCGGCCATTCCCACATTTACAAGCTCGTATTAGTTGGTACGTATGTATAAATATTCTATTCCGTGGCAACTTAAATTGAGCCTAAAGATGTGTTATAAGCCGAGGACAGACAGGTATATACGGACGGACGAACATGGCGAAACTATAAGGGTTCCTTGTTGATTACGGAACCCTAAAACTGACGTTAAAACGGCTGTGACTGATATCTTTGTTTACACCAGGTGAACGCACCGATTGTCCGACGTATGGACAATGGTATTATGTCCGTGGCTACTTCGTCACTTTGTGACAAATTGGTGTACCTAGTTGTCTTTATAAACGTAACTTAATATTAGAAAAAATATAAGAATTAAACAAAAAAAAATTCATATGGTAAAACAAAGAATTCTGAGTCGAAAAATAAAAAGTGCAGTTGACTCTTTCTACTTTGCTGCCATCTGCCATCGATATATCTTAATATATGTATATAATTCTTCTGTACGTGTGTTTGTCACCTAACTCCTTCTTAACTGCTGGACCAATTTGGTTGAAATTTTGTATTTTTATATCAACGGGTTCCTGGATGGTTTGAAAACACAATTGGACCCGGTAGGTGGCGCTGCTGTATGGCATAAGGCGGTACGAAGTTCGCCGGTCAGCTAGTAATATTATAAAGAGGTAAAATTTGTGAGTTTGTACATCGGGGGTAATCTTCGGAACTACTGATACGATTCCGAAAATTCTCACTAATGAAAAGCTACTGCAGGATTGCGGAGCGTCATCTTTTAATATAAAAGGTGTTTAAGTTAACCCAACCAACTTTCAGGGGTGCTTTAGACCATCTGCAGTCCCATTCAGTTTAGAACAGTAGGTTTATACCTTATACAAAATGTTCTAAAAAAAAAATTTGCTATTCCATACTACTAACTAATACTGCTATAGACTTTAGTATGGAACAGCAGAATTTTTTTTCGCGATTTTAAAGCTGGTCCCATGGGAAAAATGATTCAGTTTGATGGTCTAACTAAAGCACTCCTTAAAATTTGTCGGGTTAATTTTTAAACACCTTAAAAATCAATGTTTGTTGTTCGTATGGTATGCGCTGCCATACCGTTAATCCGGTTGTGAAAAAGCTTTAGCAACTAATAAGGTAATTGACAAAACTTTCTCGTGTGAAGATTCTTGTCCATTCTTCTCCATACGAAGCTACCTTTTGGAAGGGGCGACTAGAATCAATCCTATTTTCTTTGGAAGTTTTGATTTTGACGTTCAAAAGTGCCATAGTGCCTATTTGAAATAAATAATTTGACTTTGACTTTGACTTCGCAATCGGATACCAATTACGCGAAAAAGAAAGTAATTTGACGTGGAGGAAGTCGCGGGTAGAAGCAAGTAGAATATATTTTATGTTAAAACAAGAACGCGGATAAAAGCTAGTCAATAATAAATCAAACAAAATCATCACTTAATTCCCACTTGCCTAACAAAAAATAAACCGTGAACATTAGGTAGTATCCTTACCAACATAACACATCCAAAAGAATTACCAGTAAATAAGCTAAGGGTAGCTTTAAATCATCGGTACGTGTGATCCCTCCCAGAGGGGAGGTAAATCCTCCGCGTGACCTTTGCTGACGTCACAGTGGTTTATGCTGTGCAAATACTCTATTCAGGGGTAATACTCTTGACAGGCATACCTACTGGTCAGTCGCTGCAGAGGATAATAATTATAATATGTTTGTTTGGGGAGGGATATTATGTGATTTCAATAGTTAGGTTATTAACTTGTAATGTCGACTATTGATTGTTACTAAAAAAAAATGACATCCTTAAATACTTTATCTTAAATGCACACGTACTTACATGCACAGTAACTTAATTAAAGCCCACTAACATAAACAAATGAACTGACTGCAAGCGCCTGCAGTATTTACGTGAGCAAATGGTTGCGGTTGATCGATTACATGCGGGCTTAACTAAACTAGGACTAACTACTCGGTAACTAGAGCTTACTGACTAGTGGTTGCTTGTTTATTTTAAAGTAGCAAGTAGTTATAACTTTTATTGGACATAACTAAATTTTTTCACGACTATTTTAATTAGCCATTAAAGCTATTTTTAATTTTATTTATTTATTACTTAGTTCCTTTATGGATTTAGGTCAAAAATAATCACGATTCATCATTGATGGAGCAATTGATCAGACACAAAATATTACTTTACGTTTGGGTAGTATAAATAATTAACTAAATTAAGAAGCTTTGATAAAGGATTCCAGTACGTAGCTTCTGATATCTCGACTCAAATGTTTTTACGATGTCTTCTTTCTCTTGCAGTAAGTCATAAGTAATTTATTTCATAATAAAAATAATATTACACACATTTGATTATACATTGCAACAACACACACACAACACACACACACATTTAACATACTTAGGTATTGTCGGGGTACGTAGCAAGGTGTCGGTGTTTTGAGGAGAAACAAATGTTTATGTTGAACGCTATTTAATAAATCACTCACAAACTGTTCTTAGAGTTGAAATGTTAATGAAATGTTTGAATACACCCGGCTAACGCGATAGACGAAAGTGCACTGAATATAATATAAAATAATAAATAACAAGTTATTAAATAAATTAGTTCAACGCGTTACGCCAATATTGCTAACTAAGATGTTCGGTGAAAACACCGAACAGGTATGTTACTGCACAATCCCATGCAAAGTCAGTCTATAATGTTCCCACTGCTGGGACACAGGCCTCCTCTCTAAGATAGGGAGTGGGCCATAATCCACCACGCGGGTCCAGTGCGGGTTGGTTGAAGTCACATGTCTTCGAATTTTTGGTTCTAGGACACTACAACTTTTGACGGCACGGTTGGCGCAGTGGTTAAGCGATTGACTGCTGCGCTGCGTGTCGCGGGTTCGATTACCGCACGGAACAAATATTTGTATGACCTACAAGTAGTTGTTCCGGATCTGGCTGTTTGTACATGTGAGTTTATATGTTTGTATAAGGCACCCACAATACAGGAGAAATTCCTAGTGTGGGCCAACGTTTAAAAAAAAAACCTGAAAAAAACTGCTTTCCCAGAATCCCATAAACGGTTACTATTCTTGTTGTTGTTTACTACACAGTCTTAAAGTATACAAAAAATAAAAACTAATCAAAATCTGCTTGTCATTTCTCAATTAAACAACAGGTTGCTATTTTATTTTTTGCAGGCGCTAAACTCATTTATGTCTTACCAAGACCTTTAATAATTTGATCATAAACTGTAAGATAATTCGATTAGTTAAAGTCTAACCAAAATATTAACTTGATTTTACGTAACTTGTAAATCATTTTAGTTCTACAAAGACTAGATTAAATCCAGCAGCTGTCTTGTTTAGAATTATTCTAGATAGTAATTGTTAGATAACTGGCAGCTCCAAGTAACTGTTATTGTTACAATCTGGCGGTGCTGTAAATTATGCTGAGAATGGACGGTGGATGGACGGGAGCATGATTTATTTATTATTCATACAAATTATTGTTTCATCGGGTGATCTGACCAGTAATAATTACGTGCCCAGCAATCCTTATAGTAAGCGGATTATCCTACTATTCTACGTATGTTGAGATGTCTGGATGTTTGTTACTCAATCACGCAAAAAGGCTGAAAGGATTTCGATCAAATTTAGCACACAGATAGTTTATAACCAGGATTACACATAAGATACTTTTATCCCGGTAGTACGTTCTTGTGAGATAATTTCCGACGTCAACTCGGGTGTAGCCGCCGCTAAAGCTAATTCGAAATAATATTAGTATGATTGCGTCGTGAATAAATCTATTACATCGTAGTAAGAGCAACATCTAGGTACTTATTCTCACACCACAGTCGTAACTTCAACTTTAATTTGGAACTTGTAACGTTTAAGTTTTTCCGACTTAAGACGGAGATATATGCCAGTGACCTTGAGTGGTTAGCTTGCGTGTTCTGTACTGAGCTCACGCAACGCATCGTACGTTCAGCCAGTAATAGGACTCGCCCATCAGGGAGCGCTGTCCCCAATTTGACGCATTATTAATTTATTATACACAAACCAAAAGGTATTGTAATAAAACGCGTATACTAAAAGATCAATAATTATCTTTAAATTGGTGAAGGTTTCAGAAAAATATATTTATGTTAAATTAGAGCATTTTCTCAGTAACTTAATCAGTGCAAAATCACCCAACCGGGTAGATTTTGCACCATTCTCAGTTTTTTATCCGCGTTAGACGTAACTTTACAAATTCATTTCACTCTGTAATATAAACATAATCTAAAATATTCACATATTAAGTTACTGAGAAAATGCTCTAATTTAACATATTTTTTTCAAATCATTAACACTACTCGTTTAGACGTGATCTTTAGTATAAAATCATTAAAAGTCGGTTATTGTCGCCTTAATAAATTGATCCAAGCATAGTTTTCAACCTTTCTGAGAATGCAGTCTATGTATTTAAACCAATCATTGTCCAGTAGAGTTGCGGCTGTGTGGTTTGATTGGCTCGGGCTAGACCGTGTGACTACAGATTATAATTCACGTCTAGCTTATGTCTAGTTTAACCCGTTCAGCCGCAATTCTAGGAAAACGAAGAGCAATTCAAGTAAAACGGGTGGCAAACGCCTGCGGTACATTTTAGAGCAGAATTTTGCATTGCGAATCAGGTCTGCAATGTGTTCTATATAATCTGTGTTTTTGAAGTGATATATTATCTATGATGTCGTACTAGTTTAGCTATGTCATGGACCTTTAATAAATATGTTTCTAAATCCTATTTCAAGTGTTTAATTAATTAACATAAAACACAATGAAGAAACGGTTATGGAAGCTGTGGGCTTAATTCTTGAACAAAAAAACATGAGGGTGAGTTGCTGCTTAAGAATGTAAATAATTTCAAGGGGTTATTAACAACAGGTTGGTTAAACTGCGATATACAAATTTGTTTTTAACGTATATGGATCACTATTTACTACACATTGAAGTCACAAGTAATCGTTCACAGCAATGGGGAGGAACTTTAAGAAGCTGTCCCTTATATATTTTTTTAATTTTTCTGGGTTATAAATAATACTTGTAGGTACATAGTTACCTACAGTTGTTTAAAATCATGTCTAGTTGTTACGTATGGTGCCGGATTTAAAGAATAGCACCATCCTAGTTCTTCCCGTGGGTGTCGTAAAAGGCGACTAAGGGACTCACAAAAAAAAAATGAAAATGAAAAAGTGTTGATTCAGATTATTAATATAAATACAGAATATTTACTTCTGCCAAACTGCACAGCAGTTTGTTGGCAGACGTAGCTCCTTTTTTTTGTAACTAAAGTTTAAAATTTGGTTTTTTCGGTTTCAGCGTTTTCTATGCATTTTAACACCATACTGTGATCGCCAAGCCGCCTGCCAAACGTGGCGATTATGGTAAGCACCCCCCTTGGGGGTGGCTTATGTCCAGCAGTGGACGTCTTTCGGTTGAAATGATGATGAATGATGTCTCGTTGTCTATCAAATTACAGATTATCTACATGACACCCGACAATCAAACACCTTTCGTGTTTAATAAAACAACTACAACTCCCTACCTTTCATTAACACATTCTCAGAACTCTTGCACATTTAAAATCACCGATACTTTTATTACTCAGTATCGATAAAACATTAATTTCCCTGATATAACTCATCTTTACCACACAGCCGATCTGCAGCGATATCTGGGATCCCGGAACCTTAGAAGAATCAATATTATGAACGATATACAGACCGTTGGCTACTTAACAGATCAAAAGGAAATGTTCTGGAGAAGGTATACGTCGGTACTGTTTTGAGAGGCACTATTTAGTACGTATGTTTCACATACTAACCCCCTTTTGATCTGTACCGGCTTCTGAGCTAACGAGTTGCGGCTGATTTAAGTTTAACTTACAGCCATGATCTCTCAAATTTCTCAAACCCAATAACTATGGTCAACCCAAAGGATATTGGTTGTAGATGTTAAATGGGAAGTATTCCGCCCGTATGAAGTTATCCGGAAACCTACCGGAGCTACCGACATAGCTTGTAGAGGAAGCAAGCTGAAGTGGCAGTGGGCTGGCCATGTTTTCGAAGGATCGATGGCCGGTGGAACCGACGAGTCCTGGAGTGGATAGCGCGTATCGGCAAGCGTAGTGTGGGACGCCCCCCAGATAGATGGACGGACGACCATTAAAAAGTGGCTAGGACAGAATGAATGCGGAAGGCGGAGGACAGGGTGTTGTGGCGCAGCCTGGGAGAGGCCTATATCCAGCAGTGGACTGCGATGGGCAGAGTTGATTGAGTTATGCCGTCAAAAACATGATATTCAAGCGAATTTCGATATTTAGTACATCTTATTCGATTTACATGATCTAATATCTTAGCTGATGTAAATCGAATAACATGTAACCTCATTTATGTACTTATGTTGTATCAACATGAAACATATTTACTTAAAACGATTTAATCTTAAACAACTTGAAAGTACTCAACAATTGTAGTCTTTAGAATCCCATTCCTATTTCTCAGCAAAAATTCGAAGAAAAAACTCCAGCGTCCAATTTCAAAATTAATATTGTATCGAGACAAACCTCAACCAACCTAAATCCAATTACATTATTGGTAGAAAGTATAGAATGTAATCTTTGTTTAAAATGTCGAGCCCGGTGCGGTCGGGTCCCGCAAATATTGGTTCGGTCCGTGGCAGGCTACCTCGGTCAAACGGGTGCGATTGATTTTTCGTTACCGAATCTTTTGGTTAGCATTAGAACTGGCTGAAAATTGGAGTTTATGGTAGTCTTTTATAAGGTAACCTAGAAAATAGGTTGTGTTCAAAATTAACAATATTTTCGCGCCTGTTCTTTACAGGGTAAACGTGTGACGTTTCAAACAACTTTTATTTAGTGATAGTACATCTAAGACGTGTTTTTGTGATCCTATACATGTTCTTGGTCAACTAAGTTTAACTACTTAGATAGTGAACACAAAATTCAATAATAATATCAAAGTCTTACAATCTTTCAGCCACATCCATAATACCCGACCCAAAAATTTACGAAATTTTAATCATTCTTGGTGTGAATCATTGGGTTAAAATAATAAGATGCAGTTTTCTTCAATACAAACCTTACTCTACCAACATAACATTAACTATACTTTTTAAAACAATGTCTTACCTGCTGGTGATTAGCGTCCTGCTTCTCACTGCTGTCAGAAGCCGTTGATCCCGTGGGCTTCTTGCAGAAGGTTGGGCAGTAGCGGCGACATAAACATCTGCGAAAGGGGAAGTAGAATTAATAAACTTTAAATGATAAATGATAAATAAGTTTTATTTCTGTAAGTAGGTTTGTACAAACACTTTTACACGTCAATCATATTTTAAAAACTAGATGAGGTCAGCGTTTCCTATCTGACTACTCTGAGAAGAAAGGCCGAAACAAACTCAGAGGTCACAGTCTCTTTTAAAGTCCAGACATAATCTTGGTCAGATCATGTGAAGGCCATGCAGATTGGTGTCTGAAATGGTCTTTTGAGGAAACAACCACAAATATTGAGTTGACCTGACCAGCCAGTGCACGCATTTGTCAGTAATCGTGCAGCTCTACTCAGAACTTAAGGAGCTCAACGATGCGACCATCAATACCAAAGAAAGGACATTTGGGTAGGCCGCTTATAACACTCAAACTGCCAGACCATGATTAACACTAACTGATAATAAAAGGAAAGGATAAAAGAAAAAAAAATACCCCACATAGTCTTCACATTAACAATAATTAAAATAATATAATACTTTACAAGTAAATATTCATGTCATTGTGTATAAAATAATAATTAAATGTCATTGTATAGAAAATAATAAAAATTAGCAAAAAAACATCAACCAATAAAAATAAACCACCTAAACATGTAAAAAAAATTGGAGCAGCTCAATCCCAAGCCATTTTGAGTAAGCGGTCCATACGTATTATTGTAAGATACCTAGTCTTAACTGGTATTGTGTTACCCAGTTAACTGGGTTGTGGAGATCAGATAGGCAGTCACTCCATGTAAAATACTGGTATTCAGCTACATCCGGTTAGAATTGAAGCCGACCACAACGTGGGAAAAGTCTTGGCAGATTTTGATTGACGCAGTATTGGCACATGTTGTGACGACGCACGTTTCACCGACAGCGTGTTCAAATTGTGTTCGACCTTGTGTCATTCAAACCGTAAGGAAACGTCAAGTGTACTACGTGAGCTCGACAAATGGATGTGCGATTAACGCTTGTGCGACAAAACTGTACCGCGACTCACCATAGTTCGAATGCACGCTTGTGCGACACACTGAAGCTCGACATTACTCTAGTGCGACATGAAGAATTAACATTATTTTGTATTCATAATCTTAAGTACCTATATCTGATGATCTCTATAGCTCAGTTAGTTACAAACTCTTGGTAATGTTCCCGAATTCGATTCCGGGTTACAAAACTTGTTAGTACTAATTACAGATCTGTTAATCACATGTAAAAACGGTAACAACGAATGTATATTTTGCCCTGTTTCCACACCCCCCCTGTCCCTGTGTTTGTTTTGTGACAAAACATATTTTTACATAAGTAAACAAATGTTTAGCAATATGCCTTACGTCGAATACAATAAGGCATACCGTCAGCGAGTATCCAACATACAACTCAAACGACTTGCTAGATGTGAAGCAATAGTCTACAATGATGAACACTTGCCTAAAAATAACTTAGTCAAACGTGACAAGAAGCTCCCGCAATTTTACAACACCGATCACCTATTGCTGACTACAGCACTTCATAGTTTATATTCATATTCGTCAAACTACCAACATAATCAAACAAAGTTCATAACAATCCACCTTCTAGAACTTACTACAGAATATTACGTCTATCATACCTAACAACGTGTCTATTGCCTGACAAAAACCTAAACGGCACACAATCGAAGCAGGGACACTATATCCTGCTCCACAGTCTCCTTTGTGTAGAACGTCGAGAGTAAATTAACGAGTACATAATAGCATCAACAACATCCCGTCGATAAAAGCAAAGGCCAGGCAGGTTGGCGCCAAAATTATTATTAAAGGTAAAATAGGGTAGTTTGATGTTCGTTTACTTGTTGTTTGACCTTTAACGAGGTTAAGACTTGTTAAGTGGGGGTAAAAGTGAGCTTTTCGTGGGGCTAATTAATATTTCGATCGTCAGTCTCTTTTGTAAAGAGCGGGTGGTTAGGGAATTTTATTATAATTGCCACCTTTCATCTTGCTCACCTGTAGACGTGATCAAATGTCTACGAAAGCAAATGGTGTTAGCGTTACTGAGTAAGGACTAACCAAAAAAAATTTTGGTACTTTTCAAACAATATTTAATTTATCATTATTCATCTTTTCAGCGACGTCCACTGCTGGACATAGGCCTCCCCCAAAAGGGAGGGGTTGCCATAATCGCCACGCTTGGCAGGTGGGTTGGCGATAGCAGTATGGTGTTAAAATGCATAGAGAACGCTGCTGCCCATTCTCTAGTAAGTCCCTTAGTCGCCTTTTACGACACCCACGGGAAGAAATGGAATGGTGCTATTCTTTACGTCCGGCACCAAACGGAACAAAAACTATACTATACTATTATAAACTATTGCCATAATACAAACTGATTTGATTTGCCAATTTGCTCGTAGTTCGCAAAAAACCGCTACTGCCCTGCTAGTAATCCCATGAGATGCAAAGTAGTAATTAATATTTTTAAAAGAGTAACCAAAAAAAATTTTGGTACTTTTCAAACAATATTTAATTTATCATTATTCATCTTTTCAGCGACGTCCACTGCTGGACATAGGCCTCCCCCAAAAGGGAGGGGTTGCCATAATCGCCACGCTTGGCAGGTGGGTTGGCGATAGCAGTATGGTGTTAAAATGCATAGAGAACGCTGCTGCCCATTCTCTAGTAAGTCCCTTAGTCGCCTTTTACAAAAAATATTAACCAAACCAAGATACTAACTAACATTATCATCATTGTACCTGACCACTCACGAAAAACCGTAACAAATTAATGGGTAAAAGGAGAAGTTACATGATTGCCGGACGCAGTTTTAAATTCTTAGTACTTAGCAGAAAGACAATGCTGCCCAAACTAGTTTAACGGAGACTTTAATTTACATAAGTTAAGGTCTCCGTTAAACTAACTTGGTTTTGTGCATTTTAACCTTTGGGTGATGCAGAGACAAACAGTGCAATTATGAAAAATTTTGGAATAAATATTTATTTATAGATAGTCCTTTAATACAAATTCATCATTCATCATTTCAGCCGAAAGACGCCCACCTTGACCGCCTCCCCCAAGCACCGCCACTTTGACCGTTTCTGTGCTTCCCGCATTCAGCGGATACCTGCGGCCTTCACAATGTCATCGGTCCACCTTGTTGGAGGTCTTCCAACGCTACGTTTTCCGGTACGCGGTCGCCACTCCAGAGCCTTTCGGCCCCATCGGCCATCAGTTCTGCGAGCAATGTGCCCTGCCCACTGCCACTTATGTTTGGCAATTCTTCGGGGTATGTCAGTTACCTTGGTTTGCCTGCGGATCTTTTCATTTCTGATTCGATTACGCAGGGAAACTCCAAGCATAGCCCTCTCCATTGCCCTTTGGGTGATTTTTAGCCTTCTGATAAGGCCCATTGTGAGCGACCACGTATACTAATTGTATGATTTCTAATAGAAAATCTTTTGTTGTTTTATCGACATTGCTTATTTAGTTTGACCTAGTATAGCGGACCCCCGCCTACCGGAACGAGGCCTCCTACGAGGTGGACCGATGACCTTGTGAAGGCCGCAGGTATCCGCTGGATGCGGGAAGCACAGAACCGATCGAAGTGGCGGAGCAGTCGACGTCTTTCGGCTGAAATGATCATGATGATGAGTACAGCGGTCACTGTGCCTGCGGGTCACGTCAGCCGCATGCACAGTGGCCGTTGGGCCACAGTCTCCACAATCATGCTGGGTGCCTGAGGATGGACGGTGCCGGCGAGACCGTCCCAGGAAGAAGTGGCGAGTTGACCTAGACGCGTACCGCAAGGGCTGGATCGAGGAGGCTCTAAAAAAAATGCCTGGCAGGTTTCGGGGAGGCCTTTGCTCAGCAGTGGGACAGAGTAAGCTAACTTATAAAAAGCCTTTACCTAACATCAACACAAAAATTCTAAAACTTTCTGGTATTTCCTAATTCCGGTCCAGTTTGTCCAGTACATAAAGGTAGATACTTGTTAAGCAAAGTAGAAATTCAATAAACAGTTTGGCTCGGCTCCAGCTGCTGCGCCACTGAATATATTTTAAAACGACTTAATTTTACTTCAGGGGTGCTGGACAGTTTTAGCTGAGACTAATTTAGGGGGAAAGAAATTAGTCTGGACGTTTTGCTATTAGGTGATATTAAATTAGGCTTTAATAATGTAGCTAGACTGTGATCTGAAACAGGATGCTGCCCAAGACAACTTTTTTTCCCATTTTGCCTAGACCCATTATAGTTTCGGCAAAGATGGTTTAGTAAATATTACTTAAAAAAAAAAAAAAAGTCAAATTATTTATTTCAAATAGGCACATAAATGGCACTTTTGAACGTCAAAAATTACAAATAAAATAGAATTGATTCTAGTCGCCCTTTCCAAAAGGTAGCTTCGTATGGAGAAGAATGGGCAAGAAACTTCACCGTTACTCTTTTAAAAATATTAATTACTACTTTGCATCTCATGGGATTACTAGCAGGGCAGTAGCGGTTTTTTTGCGAACTACGAGCAAATTGGCAAATCAAATCAGTTTGTATTATGGCAATAGTTTATAATAGTATAGTATAGTTTTTGTTCCGTTTGGTGCCGGACGTAAAACGTTCTTCCCGTGGGTGTCGTAAAAGGCGACTAAGGGACTTACTAGAGAATGGGCAGCAGCGTTCTCTATGCATTTTAAAACCATACTGCGATCGCCAACCCGCCTGCCAAGCGTGGCGATTATGGCAAATCCCCCCCCTTTTTGGGGGAGGCCTATGTCCAGCAGTGGACGTCTTTCGGCTGAAATGATGAATAGTTTATAATTTCAAAGGACACCAAAAATATAATTTCAAGGTTTACCTATCTCACAGTACCCTCCCATATGTCTACTGGACTATTCTCAAGATCTCCTTATAACCTAATAATACAGAACCCTTTAAAGACAGGTTTCCTACCTTAATAATTCTATTAAGACGAGAACACCCCTTGTCAGCTCGTTACTAAAGAAACATACGTGTTCTGACCCGAGGTAATGGCGCCCAGAGTGGGATACAGTACATGCTTCTAAATACTCGTACAACCTTTTATATGATTTCGTTATGCAAAGACTCATTGTTTAAAACCTTGTGATAATTTATTATTTAAAACAAGCGGTAGAGGTCCCGAGGGCATTAATTATGAATACAGCGTAAAAACTTTATATTCATAATTACCTTAAATGTTTTATGATAGAGAATCCTATCACAAAATATATAAAGTAAAAATTGGAAATTAAATCATTTTAAATTAATTATTAAGGAAAAAATTAACGTGTTTCTGAAATAATATTCACTTTACGAACTATGCAATGTGTCCCACAGTGGGCGCCAAAACTACGCAATGGCGCCCAACATGGGGCACATATTGAATTTACCACAAAAACTGTACAAAACTAGTATTTTCAGTACCTAATTATGTCATACATATAGAGCGTCGCTACTCAATTTGATTGTGTAATAGTGTATAAATCCTGTAATTGTGTAATTTTTGTGTAAATTCAGATACAAGTTCAATACAATACTTGTTTATGAATAAATGACTATGACTAAGACTCAAAAAAAAAAATATGAGCCGTCACGGGACGCCAATGTAACAATAAATAAAATGTAACCATCGAAATCAAATAAACAAACAAACATCGAAAAAAAAAGGTCAGCGCGCGGAGTGAGCGGTTAATCGCCACGTGGCATGCGTCGCCCCGCCAGCAATCGGTTTTATGTCCGCCTATAGATGTTTCACATCAAAAAAATTACAGTTTAATGATCCATATGTCTTTACGGATCCATATGTTTGCCGCACATTGTTATAGTATTTCATGTTGCTTATCTTACCTAGTGGTATCATGTTACCCAGTAACTGGGTTGTGGAGGTCAGATAGGCAAAATATTATAGTATTCAGCTGCCTCTGGTAAGACTGGAAGCCGACCCCAACATATTTGGGAAAAGGCGGGCAGATAATGATGATATGATGTTACAAAATCTAATCAGTCATAGACATTGAGATAACATCGTGTAACAATCAAATAAAAACCGGCCAAGTGCGAGACTGACTCGCGCACGAAGGGTTCCGTACCATTATCTATAAAAATCGCAAAATAATCACGTTTGTTGTATGGGCGCCCCCTTAAATATTTGTTTTATTTTAATTTATTTTTAAAGTGAATAATATTATATAACTAAATATTCTGTGAATATTTGAAGCGTCTACCTGTTGCCGTTATCTATATAGAGCAAAAACGAGCAAAAAAGTTACATTTATTGTATGGGAGCCCCCTTAAATATTTATTTTATTCTGTTTTTTTGTATTTTTTGTTATAGCGGCAACAGAAATACATCATCAGTGAAAATTTCAACTGTCTAACTGTCACGGTTCATGAGATACAGCCTGGTGACAGACGGACAGACAGACAGACTGCGGAGCCTTAGTAATAGGGTTCCCGTTTTACCCTTTGGGTACGGAACCCTTAAAATGAGACTTGCGCATTATGGCTAAGAATTTTCTCAACAAAAAATCATCTTGCACATAAATGAACCAAAATCCTCTTAACCAACCTGAATTAGGTTAATAAGATACAACACGGAAAAATGGCCCAAATCTCGTATCTAGTTTGTTTTCCCTATCCCTACCTAATTCAGACTCCCAACGAATTTCACGGATAGAATGAAACTACAAGAATAAAGAAAATCTATAAAACTTCCTAAACTTTGGCCCTGTGACACCAGACACCATACTTCGAACCCACGCCATATATTTAATACAATAGAGCCTGAATAGACTGTAACAAACACAATTAAGGACGGGTCAACCCGGCCTTATCGAATTACTGGACACTGTGCTAGAAGATGCGTATATAGGTGTTATTTATATGCTACTGGAAAAGCGGTGTTGAGACTACTTACATTAAGGCGACGATAACCGACTTTCAATGATTTTATACTGAAGATCACGTCTAAACGAGTAGTGTTAATGATTTGAAAAAAATATATTATGATAAATTGTAGTATTTTTTCAATAACTTAATATGTGAATATTATAGATTATGTTTATATTAAGTACATAGTTAAATTAATTTGTAAAGTTATGCGGATAAAAAACTGAGAATGGCGCAAAATCTACCAAGCGTTTTTTTTCTGTAACTTTCATCAATTTAAAGATAATTTAATTATTGATCTTTTAGTATACGCGTTTTATTAAAATACCTTTTGTTTTGTGTATAATAAATTAATAATGCGTCAAATTGGAGTCAGCGCTCCTTGATGGGCGAGTCCTATTACTGGCTGAACGTATGACGTGTTGTGTGAGCTCAATACAGAACACGCAAGCCAACCAGTCAAGGTCAGTGGCATATATCTGCGTCTTAAAAGAAAATTAAGATGTGCTTCAATCTTGGCACATCATGATGATTATGATATTTTTATTTATAACTAGTGTAATATTCTCAAAGGGCAGAAAGAAAAAGCCTTTTGATCTTCATTGCAGATTTTATACACTGGCTCTCTACTAGCAAGTTACTTTAACCCTTTAATCCAAATGCTTTTCTACACACTATTGAAAAGAAACACCTTTTCATTACGAACATTTCTGTATTTTAATTATATTATATATATATTTTTTTTTTTTTTTTTACATTTCCTCTTAAACACATACAAACCTGGTACACCGCAATATTTAATTAGCTACTCAATATAATAACAAGTATAGGCTTTAGACATCTTGAAGACAACCTTTAGGTTCCGAGCTTCATGAGAATTAACCTAGCAACTATGCAACACCCCAAACGTCTTGTTTCCATTCCATTCCATTAAAAAAACCCGTACTTTTTAAAATAACTGTCAAATGAGATACCTTTAAACTTCTTGACTTCACTGATACACATGATGATGATGACAAATTAAATATTTACTATTTTAAAATCGACTACAGAATCTTATTAATATTTAAAAATCATGACATTCGGCCATCCGACACTGTGTTGCCTCCTGGCACACACTCAACAACCATAAATTTTATTTTTTTCAAATAAATCATGACACTATCCCCAGCAGAAACTAAATACCCAGCTGGATAAAATAACTCCCAACACAGGTTAATTCGTGTACACACATTTAAAACTAGATTTGTAAAACAAAATAAAACATAAAAAGCCCTCAAAACATTTTTATTATTTCACCCACTTCATAAAGCTCGAATGCAAGGTTTAAATAAAAACTGTGACACACGTCCGCTCGTTTACTGTGTAACAAAAAAATAGGTCGAGTATACTCGACAAATCCAATAACTATTTTGTAAGTCCATCTCCCCGTGTGCAAGTACCCTCATATTACATAATACGCTTATACTTTTAAATTATTCGATGGATACTGCACCGTATTTTCGTCATGTACGGTTGAATTTTGTTTGTATGTGGATATAAGCACAGGTATAGAAGCGAGTGTACCAATTGGTATTGACAGGCTGTTAAGTAATGCTCCGTTATTTGTCATAAGTCGTCTATTGAAAGGGGGATAAATGTTGTAATATTTTCTTCCTCATATTTCCTTTGATATCTATTTCCTAAATATTTGTCTTCTTCTTCCTATTTTCTTTGCGGTTGGAGCAACTAAAATGCCACTCTTTTTCACACTAGGAAACTCTTTCATAAGCTAGGATCTTCGACTAGTCCTAGCCAACAATACAATTCTCACTTTCAAAAAATAGTTACATAATGGTTACGGCGGTGGTCAAAAATCTCTAAAATTAAGCAATGATAATTCTCTTTCAAACGTCTGAAGTGCAAATATTTAACCACCTGTAGATTCCATGAACAGTTTTCACAGCATCCATAACAAAGCAATTAATAATTACCATAAACCGGGTAACAGCTTGCATAAACCGGGTAACCACTTGCATAGACTCGTACCTGAGCAAAGGCGGTACTTGCAACAATACAGCTTCCAAGACGTTTAATTTTAATTAACGCTCACTAAGAGATGAAATATGAGGCGAGATTGGGCGGCTCCTGAGGGCCTAAAATGGACGCTTTGGCAGAATCATAAGTACAATTCATATTCCGCAATTCATCTGTTTGACAGTTTTGTATGGAGTTCCGTAAAATGGTCCACAAACTATGAATTGCTATAGTGAAGTCTAATGTCAAATAGCAGCTGTCAAACAGATGAATTGCGGGATGTATGATTTGTACGCAGATCCTAATATGATTCTGCCAAAGCGTCCATTTTAGGCCTACTGATTACATGCATCGTTTTGGATGTCACTGTAAGCAATATCGTATTTAATCGTGGGGTAGTCGAGTTATTGTCTGAAATTTACTAGCAATCTAGTTTTAGATGTAAACTGTTTATTGAATGACTTTGAGCTGGGGGATTTTGGATTTGAATGTTTGTTGGCTTATGCACATGGACTGGGTAAGTTTGTAGTTTCTATTGGTGTTTGGGAGTACCCTTTTTATAGGAATTAGAGAGCATACCAATATGTATGGAAATTAATGTTGTGAGTGGCTTGAAAGCAGAATAAATGCTGTGGAAATACGTTCCTTGCGAAGCATGTCTGGCGTGACTATGAATTATAGGATGAAAAATGATGTGATAACGGTGCAGTTTAAAAGAAGATGTATATAGTTAGTATAGTTTGGTCATGTTGAGAGGATGAATGAAAGGCGACTAACAAAAGGTATTTACAAAGCAGAGGTGAGTGGAAACGTTGGGAGGAGCCGCCCTGAGAGCACATAATAATAGTGACCTAATTGGTGATGTTCTTCAGTAAGGTCGCGTGCGTAGTACTCGCAACCGGCGCGGCGTGCGTGTATGACTAGATGTATGAACGTAGGCGAAGCAAAAGGAGTATGTAAGGAGCGTAGCAGGTGTTCTATAGTTTCTGCCTACCCTCATGGGAAGAAGGCGTGGATTTATGTATGTATGTGAAAGAAAAAGAGAAAACCCTCATTTTTGTAGAAGAATTAAAAGAAAAATAAGGAATTGTAAAATGTGTCTGGCTTTTTGTAACTTCATGTGACATCATACTTGGGCTTGGAGTTATCTTAATGGAAGACGCTTTGTGTTAAACTAAACTCAATTCTAAGTTGGTTCATAGACGCTAAAATTCCGTACCTACGTTATTTCAATAACTTCTTAGGTACTATCAACAAATAAAGTTTGCTTCTTACCTGATAAGAAGCGTAGCGAAGAGCACGGCAAGCAGCGGCAGCAGCGTCCCGAAGCACGCGAGGAACAAAGTCTGGACGTCCGAGTAGCCTGAAAAAACAGACAAAACTGCGACAGTTCACATGACAGGGCAGCTTAAAATACTAGCATGTACTACTGGCTCATCTAGTAGGCTGGTACTTAACAGAGGTCTCACGCAGAATACTAAGAGAAAAGATTTTGAACAGTTCTCGATGAGGTTCTCCAAGAAAGTCATATTAAAAGCATCGCGTTTAGTTGGCTGTTTGTCTCACTTAAAACTTTTTCGGTAAAAATACCGTGTTCAAGTAATATCTTAAATCAACATCCTGTATTTTGTTGTTTTTTGTTGTGTTTAAACATCGCTTTTAGCGATAAGACCGCCCATTGTTTCACCACTCATCTGGTGTACAATTTATATATTTATATCTGTAATTCGTATGGTGTACATAATAAACAGATTCTATTATATTCTTTGTTACCATTCCTCATTTTATAGATTGTTTTAGTCAAATGTCAAACAGCATCGGTATATATGTTACCGGCCAAACCCGATTTTCGGATGAACTAGTTTTGCCTAGGCCAAACCAGTTCTCTCTACACACAATCGACCTACATTACTCTCGGTTTGCGGGGAATACCCGAATCGTAGTTTGTTTCCGAGTTGTTATGGGTACGTAACAGTGACAATTATTGCTATCTCGTTCCCGCTATAGCCCGCGTAATATGTCTGTCTATTTCGGTTGTCGAGCACATGACGCACGACATCGGGTCCATTTAATATTTACGTGATGTTAGAGAGTGGCCTATCTTCCTATTTAATACATCAATGGCTAAAACCCGTTATATTTCTTTTTGAGTTTGGTATTTTTGAGACCTATGTTCTACAGTAATTGTCCTAAATCTAACTAGGATGGTATAAAACTAATTAGAGTATAATAAGACAAGTGCAAGCATTGTTTTTGAAAACAGGAATATTAGTAATTAGACTGCAAATGTTACCCAAACCCTTAAAAATCGTATTTCTCAAATCTCGTTTGCAATAAGATCGCTTCCAAATGCTTGCAACCTCGTGAAATCAAATAATCACATTAATATTATAAAGGTGAAAGTTTGTGAGTGTGTATTTGTTACTTCTTCACGCTCAAACGGCTGGACTAATTTTGATAAAATTTTGTATGGAGGTAGCTGACACCCTGGATTAACATATAAGCTACTTTTTATCCCGATATTCCCACGGGATCGAGACTTACGTGGGTGAAACCAAGGGGCGCAGCTAGTAATAAAATAAACAAAGAAAAGGCGCTTAAATACAGGGTCTTATTAAATTAACTAGCGAAACTCCGCAGACGTGATGGGCATTGATATCTAAATATGATAAAACAAAAAAAAAAAAAATTGATGATTTTTTCGTGGAGTCATTGTCAAAATCACTGCTTTTTCATGTAAACTTCATAGACGTGATGAGTATTGATATTTAAACACGATAAAACAAAAGAAAAAACGATTTTCTCAACTCGCACTCCAAGAAATAGTCGTTGGCTCCCATAAAAAAAAAAAAAGGCCAAACTGTTTCCCCCTTATTACAAAACAAGGTTTATCTTCAGACCCAGGTTTAAAACATGGAGCCATTATTGAATTTCGAACTTTATTCCGACTATGGTAAAGTTCCTAAACACAAAACTGACAACTTAGTACCGAACTAAGTTTTCAGTTTTGTATAAAGAACGGTATTTCAATCACTGTTACGTTCTTATTATAAAAACTGGCTCCATGGTTTAAGCCATGTCAAAATATAAATCTTGTTTTGTAATAAGGCGGTTATAGTTTATTATTATATTGTTGACCCTGTAGAATCAAACAAGGTCATTTCCTAAACATGTAAACAACCTAAATTATATTTAAACAAGTCTGACTAATTTAATTTACGTGCGTCGGTATGAGAAAACACTCAAACTAACATTTTCGTTGAAATCCAATTAATTACGTCCACTCTTTAGAGAATGCATAGTCCCATACTTGTTCCCTTTATCATCATCATTTCGGCCGAAAGACGTCCACTGCTGGACATAGTGCTCCCCCAAAGGAGGGGTGGTTGCCGTTATCGCCTCGCTTGGCAGGCGGGTTGGCGACCGCAGTATGGTATTAAAATGCATAGAAAATGCTGTTGCCCATTCTCTAGTATATCCTTTAGTCGCCTTTTACGACACCTACGGGATGAAATGGGATGGTGCTATTCTTTACGTCCGGCACCACACGGTCACCCGTCAGCCAGTTGGTTCCCTTCATAACATAACCAAAAGCAATCACATAAGCATATGAAACATCGATCAACTCCACCATATTATATTCTTGGGCCTCATTCATTAAACAAGTAACATAAACACCCCCTCCAGTACTTAAAGTGCACAAACAATATTTCTGGTGGTACCAAGCGCACTTACTCCTTTGTAAATAAAAGTTCATAAACCTGCAATAGCCTTCAGGTGTGCACCGATGTGTTATCATAAACATGTATACAGTTTCCTCCCTTCAGACTGTTGGAAAACTGTAATGTTCATAATGAAAAGTTTCTAGGAATATAAAGTTCGGAGAAAAACAATAGAGCCAACGTAAGAAGAAATTACTGTTGAAACGTGGGTAGGTCGTATATTTTCATCCCCGTCTGAAAGTCTGTTAGTGTCAATTATCTCTGTTATCAGTTCCGTGGCAACTGAACAGACGTGTCCTAGGTCGTACGAAGCAAAAGATTTTTATTTTTTTGTCCCTTTTTGCTTTACGAAATTTCCTAATACTTATGATTACATATCATAAGTATTAGGAAATTTCGTAATTTTTATGACGTGTTAGATGTTTTGATTATTATACGTCCTATGAGACATCCTCTTACTTATCCTACTTCCTACTAATATTATAACGCGAAATTTTGTAAGTATGGATGGATTGTTACTCTTTCACGTAAAAACTGCTGGACCAATTTTGATAACATTTTGTATCGAGGTAGCTGACACCCTGGATTAACATTATAGGCTACTTTTTATCCCTATGTTCCCACGGGATCGAGACTTACGCGGGTAAACCGCGGGGCGCAGCTAGTAAAGCATAAAGCTACGTTTTCCCTATGTCTTTCTGCCAATCTTGAGGAATTTTGTACAGCAAAAGATAGCACAGTGTGTCTTTAAGCAAAAGATTGCACTGGATTCAATAGAAAATGTGCAAATAATGAGCAAAATATATCGGTAACGTGTATTTGCACACGAGACAATTTTCTCTCAAAATTGACCTCCTAGATATCTCCTATATCGTTATGATAGTTTTGGTTGCGCTGCGATAAAACTGAATTTGAATTGTAATAATCTAAATAAAAAAATTGAGCTGTAGGGGCTGGTCCACAAATTCAAGGTCACTCAGCGTGCTATGGAGCGGGCTATGCTCGGAGTTTCTCTGAAGGATAAGATCAGAAATTAAGTTATCTGGAAGAGAACCGGAGCTACCGACCCAGCCTGCAGAGTAAGCAAGCTGAAGTGGCAGTGGGCTGGCCATGTTTGTTGAAGGACCGATGTCCGGTGGAGCTGACGAGTCCTGGAGTGAAGACCGCGTATCGGCAAGCGTAGTGTGGGACGCCCCCCAGCTAAATGGACCGACGACCTTAAAAAGGTGGCTGGGACAGACTGGATGCGAAAAGCGGAGGACAAGGTGTGGTGGCGCAGCCTGGGAGAGGCCTATGTCCAGCAGTGGCCTGCTATAGGCTGAGTTGATTGACACTAATTATGAGAATACGAAAAATGTTCATTATAGTGGAGCATAGGAATATAAAATACATTTTTCTTGTACAAAGCTCCTTTGCTTCAAACCCGGTGCTTAAATACCTCATAGCGATGCACAGGCACAATTAAATAGATAAAGTTCAGAGATAATGGCATCTAACAACATACTCGTAGCTATTACCTACATAGGTAATAGCTAGTGTTTAAAATATTAATGTTTCTATCTTCATCGACAGCGACGAAGATAGAAACATTCATATTTGAAAAACACGAACGAATGTAATTGTAAGAAGAAGTATTTTAAATTTATTGAAAGCAAATTAACTATCATACGTAGTAATATTCCTCACTCTTAAAAAAAAAAATCTTGGTTCCATCCTAAGTTCGGCACCAATCGTTAAAATGGCGCCCAAGCGTGGGACTGTAATAACAGGCTGTGTTATTATTTCAAGAGTCATAATATATGTATTTCAATAATAATAATTCAATTGAAACCTCCACCCAGCACAGCGCCACATCCTGCTTAGCTAATAACCCTATAAACTTAAATCTATTACCCGAAAAACAGAGAAAAGACTGAAAGAAAAGAAGAAACAGAAAGCAGACTTCCAAAGTCCATCGTTAAAGAGCTACACGCTTCGAATAAGTCAATTTCCGATGTTCTTTGAACCGAACATTCTAAACCTGGGCAGTCTTCCAATTGGCACCCAACGTGGGACCGGTCTAGCTTGCCGCTGCTGAAAATCTCGGCGCTATTCCGTTACAAGCATCGATTTTACGTGACCAAACTACCAATTAGCCAGTTGAGGAATTAGCCAATAATAAGCCGCAATGAAATTGTATTACTGGCTCTTTTTGCTTTATCTGCTTTTATTCAGTTCATTCGGTTTCTTATTTATCGGAAGGTTTTATGAAGAGTTATTGGATTCATGTACCTAGTTGTAATAAAACGATGTTTTTGCGTTCCATTTTCAACAATATCAGCCATTCTGTTACTTAGAGAGTTGAAGCTAGTGGCCCTCTCCAAAGTGTAAGTTACAATAGAGAAGAACGGGAAACAAAGTCTATGGATATTCTTTAAAATCAAGATACATACGTAAACTCATGCCTTATTCTCATGGGGGTTGGCTGAAACTACAGAATGCCACCTGCTACCATGCCTCGACCAAGTTCATACATCTGGTCATAAAAGCACGCCAATCGAATAAAAAAAAAAACAAGTTTAACAAAATCCACACCTAACAAATTATTAACTAACTACGGCGTAATCTGCACGCGCGAGAGAATCGCAGCGATAGTATCGCCGTGCCATCAAATTCTCGTCACGATAATATCGCCGTGTAGATGGCGCCTTCATCATCATCATCATCAGCCCATAGCAGTCCACTGCTGGACATAGGCCTCTCTAATTGCACGCCATTCAGCTCGATTCTCGGCAACTCTCATTCAGCTGCCACCAGCCACCCTGCGAAGATCGTCACTCCACCTAGCCTGAGGGCGTCCTACCTTACGTTTGCCGATTCGCGGTCTCCACTCAAGAACACGTCTACCCTAACGATCATCGGTTCTACGGCTAATATGGCCGGCCCATTGCCACTTCAGCTTGCTTATTCTGTGGGCTATGCCGACAACTTTGGTTTTCTGCCGGATCACCTCGTTCCGGTTTCGATCCCTCTGAGAGACTCCAAGCATAGCCCGTTCCATAGCTCGCTGAGCGACCTTGAAACTTGACCTTGATGGCGCCTTAGTAACAGTTGAATCTTGATCGTTTTCTAGCCCAATTTCTGTAATTCGATTGGGAGACGGAAAGCGATCCGTTAATCCTTCTTGGACGTTAACACGATTTCCTTTCAAACTGTTATTTTTAATTTCTAACAAAAAAGTCCCTTTTAATTTACAACATTAAATATGATTTCATGGAAATCAATAACTTTGCTGAAACTTCAGCAGAACGAACTTCAACAATGGCCACCGATTCGCTGGGCTGGAATTAAACATCTCTAATTGACACACACAATGTAAACAGCTTTTGAATAACAAACACGATGGACAAATGGAGCATCATTTGTTCTGTCTAATTCATTTAATTACAATTTGTGAACAGTACAAACTCTCATCCATTATTACGGAATCAAAACAGGCATGTGTTTGGTCCAAGTGTTTGAATATTATTAATATTATCCAATTGATAAACTAGGTACTCATTTACAAGCTTATTTTTCCCATTAATGATAATTGATTTAACAATGTAGAATCTCAACAGCAGCACTCGGCTTCCCACTGTACATTGTCCTTATCAAAAAAGAAGCATAAAGACTACGTTGAAGACAAGGAAGTTTGGCATAAATTCCTTCTGCACATGTGGCTTCCCTGGTACCTCATTAACGGCAAAAATATGTAAATATCTATTAACTGCTCCCAAGTTGCGATGTTTAACTTTTACATATTGTTGGTTATTTAAATTTTACATTCTTTCTTTCCCTAATTCTTCCTTGACATAATCTTTTTTTTTTTTTGACATTATATACATACAATTTTAATTTAAACAAGGTTCTAAATTTTATTATTTTAATAATATTTTCGTTTTTTTTTTGTAATGTTTTGTTAATGTGAGAACGTTTTTCTTATTTTTCACTGACAATGTTTTTCTTATTTGACACTAAATACCTGCAATTTTAATTTCAACAAGGTTCTAACTTTTCTTATTTTAATCATATTTTATATTGTTTTTTTGTTAATGTGAGGACGTTGTAGGCTTAATAGACTGTAGATCTGTAGACCATTTTCTATTTACTTTGACGGGCCTACGCTGTCCTCTCATACCTATTAAGACGCGGATATATGCCAGTGACCTTGAGTGGTTAGCTTGCGTGTTCTGTACTGAGCTCACGCAATGCGTCGTACGTTCAGCCAGTAATAGGACTCGCCCATCAAGGAGCGCTGTCCCCAATTTAACGCATTACTCATTTATTATACACAAAATAGAAGATATTTTAATAAAACGCGTATATTAAAAGATTAATAATTAAATTATCTTTAAATTGGTGAAGGTTTCAGAAAAATACGCTTGGTAGATTTTGCGCCATTCTCAGTTTTTTATCCGCGTTAGACATAACTTTACAAATTAATTTCACTATGTAATATAAACATAAGCTAAAATATTCACATATTAATTTATTGAGAAAATGCTCTAATTTATGATATTTTTTTTTCAAATCTTTAACACTACTCGTTTAGACGTGATCTTCAGTATAAAATCATTAAAAGCAGGTTATCGTCCCCTTAACACTATAATTTGAAAACAGTGTAAAAGCCATTTTTTTTAAAAAGAGTAACCGTGGAGTTTCTTGCCGGCTCTTCTCCATAGGAAACGACCAATTGGAACCGTGCACCTAGCTTCTGACGTTTCATAAGTGCCCATGTAGGTTTATGTGAAATAAAAATATTTTTGATTTGATTTGATTTGACATTCGCTGTATTTTCATTCGCCACCGCAATATACAGTGTGGCATTTTAGTCGTCTTACAACGTCAGCCCACTTCTTGTATTCAATGACTAAGTTAATAAAAAAAGTTAAGTTAAAGTTACTAAAACCATTCATAAAAGTAAAAAAATATTTATTAACATTTGAATAATTAAAAAAAGCCTAGCGCTCCATTCCGCGCCGCCCTTGGAACGCACCGCGGTTGTAACAGGGTGTTTCAAAGTTTCAAACTACTTCATGCGTCATAATGTTTTTTTTTTTTTTACGTAAAACTTCTTTATGCACGCTTAACTTGGGGAGTAAACTGGTGAATGCATGACGTGAGCGTTACGGAAGTGAGCCAGCGGAAGTTGAGAGGGAGATATAAGTTAGTGAAGATAGAAAGAGAGAGAGAGTAACGTTTCGTAACGCTCCGTATAAGTTGGTTAATAATAAAAAATAAAACAAATTACTGTAGGAGCAAGAGAGAGAGGTGCGAGTACACATTTTCTTTCTCTCTTTCTCTCATAGCCAGTTGTGTTTCGTATATCTAAGACATAGTGCAGGCCTATTGTTGTAAGTATATTTAGTATTACTATTTGTAAGTTTTACTTCAGTCGTGTGGTCTAAAGCACCCTCGTTTTTATTAATTATTCAAATCTTCATAAATATTATTTTTTTGTTTTTTGAATGATTTGTAGTAATAAGATACATGAAGTGGGCTGCCGTTGTAAGACGATTCAAATGCCACGGCGTATTACTAATTAATTCAACCATTATTATCAAATTCAAATTCAAAACCATTATTATCGTATTTAAAAACCACTTCAAACTACCTAAAACAAAAACAAAAAAACTAACTTCCGCCCCCGCTCTTAGCATACACCATACGGTTCAGCGCGGCCGTGGTCCCTTAGGGGCTGAATACAAATTCGCGCTGAGCAACGAGCTAGCAAGATAAATTTTGAAAAAGGGCCGCTAATTTGTCAAAAAAGGAACCCGGGACAAAGCAGACCATAGCGAGCTATAGAATACTCTCTCCCCTAAGTCATGTATTTGGTCACAGTTGTGTTGTATTCAGGAAGGACAGAAATGAAATTGGTTAGTTCAAGTTAAAGGCAGATTTACACCAAACAGATGCAAGTTTTGTCACTTTGCCACCAACTTGATCAAAGAAGAAGAACAATAATTGTCTTAATTAATGTGAATTTTTGTAAAAAAATAAAATAGTAAATTAACGGTAACTAAAAAACATACCATGTTTCTGTAAGCTGAAGCTAAGACTCAACAAAAAGGAATCAATAATATCTCTCACAGTAGTATTGCTAACCAACACCAACCCATTAGTCATATTAGTTCCGCCAAGACACACATTAGGTATACCTGTATGCAACGTATTCCCACTGGTTATAAGCCCAGATGCAATGATACGGTTCAATGACTCCATTCAGACCCTTCTTGATTATTAATTTAGTGTCTAGAGACCGGTCAGGTGGATTAAGGGATAAGCCAAGCACAATACATATACAACATTATTTTTAGTGTATATGCGAAACCTGAATATAGTTTGTTCAGAATAAGGAACTGAATCGATTTCAATAATTTTTACACCATGTTATATTTTGTCCCAAAAATATTTAAGTGTGATGGAAAATGTTATCAGCATTTAATTACTTACAATCAATCGCCGTACGGTTAGGTATACACGGCTACACATCAAGCTATATATTTCCAGTTTATGCTGAGCTCTCATTGTACGGAGATCAGCTTATACTGGAAATGTATAGCTTGATGTGTAGCCATCTGTACCTACTGCCAAATTATTATCAATGAGCGCAAGACGACCTTGGAGGCGCGGGGGCGCCGTTAGCATGTTTTTGTACGGACAACCCGGTGATATAACAACCTTATAACTTTGTGATTTTTCATGATACAGGTTTGAAGTTTTGTACATAGATTCTTTACATATAAAATTGCATATACTAAAACTATTAATAAATAGAGTCTTAGAGGCAATAAAGGTGAATTTGATGGTCGTTGCTAATATTCCTGTTAATAGTTTACAGCGAAAGCACTCTTAGCTCTTTTATTCAGTTGTTGAGAGAACTTTGTTAATAATGAATACTTAAATATGAACATTACTTACAGTACAGCTTTCTAGCAAAACTACAGCTTGAGCTTTTGGAACTTTTCTCTAAGTATTTTTACATAGTCCTATCTGGTTTAAAACTAAAGTAACATATCTGAATACTCACTCGTATCTGGCGCCAAATCGTTATCCACTTCATGTCCTGTGATGTTCATCATTAAAGCACTCCTGTTCTCCTTGGATGGCTTAGCCACCTCCACCAGCTCCACATAATCAATCTTCTTCAGCACATCACTACTATTCCTATCTCTCTCTATCTCACTCACACTCCTATTCGAAAACTCACTCTCATTTATTTTGGCAGCTATCAAAAATTCAAATTTTGGCATGTCCTCTGCGAACTCAGATTCTGGCCTAAATAGAATGTCTGTAATAGTATCTTCTCTGTCTGTTTCCGAATTGATGATATCATCTAGCAGGCTACTTGATATGTTCATTTGTTTTTCGACCGCACCCGCTTCTCCACTTTGTATCTCCATCATTCTCTGCTCTAATCTGTTCTTGTTCTGATCTTTCATGACTTTCTTTGATAGATCCTCGTCTCTGCCTTGTTCAGCATTCATGAGACCTTCTAGTTCTGATTTCGATGTTCTATCTGTCTCTCTTATTTCTTCGTCTGTCTCTTCGGCCACGACAAGAGTATCAGAGTTTGGATCAATAGGTATATTGAAAGTGTTATTTTTATTTCCAAACTTGATGACGATGTCTGTGTTGTTACTTTTCATATCGGAATATGGTCTCGCGTGGACTATGTCAGCTGTTAGTAAAGCGTTCAAGAGGAAGAACATGAGTTTTAATTTAACGTTAGTCATTTTTATTCAATCAAGGGTTCATTATTATTCTTTTAGTGTCAGTTCATCTTTAATGAGAGGATCTTCGGAGCTTCAGTGTCTGTTGGCGGACATCTGCGGACAAAGAACAGTTATCTATTAAAATTTGCACTAACATGATTAATGTCTGTCAGTAACAATGACTGGCTAATTAATTTTTCACGTGAACGCTTGCTTTGTGATGGAATTGATTAATGAAACCTTAATAATAAACCAGCTACAATAGTCTATTGTATTTTCATTTAGTTGGAAACTAGTTTCTAATTAAGTGTCTAAGAAATATTCCTGGAATTATCTGAAGAAAATATAGTAATCATTCTCTGGAAGTAGACTTTGAATAAATGTTTGCTGCGTGTCGCGGGTTCGATTCCCGCACGGAACCAATATTTGTACTCGTATGACCTACAATTAGTTGTTCCGGGTCTGGCTGTTTGTGTATGTGAGTTTAAATGTTTGTAAACGCACCCACGATACAGAACAAATTCCTAGTGTGGGGCGAAGTTTAAAAAAAAAATGTTTAACTATGTAGGTACTTAATCTAATTGCGCTAACCTAGATTTTGCTACACCGCGATAAAGGTTTTAACTATTGTAGCAACAGACTAAAAATTAACCAAGTTCTAAGTCTTAAGGCCACTACATCCACAACATACAACTCATCACATAGACCATGTAAATGTAACTCCACACTAACCGTTCCCCGCGATCTAAACAATGTAATTGGTCTAACCGGCGAACCGTTCAGTCTAACCCTGCCCGTTGACCCAGTTCTGAACGTCTAACAATGTAACGATGCGTTTAACTAACTCGCGTATAGCGAGGTAGATGTTGTGCTGTGGGTCTGATAAATTGCTGTGGATACAACAGACTGTGGACTAGCGTATAGCAAGATTAACATCAGTAGTCTTTGGGTTTGCGTTGGTGCATTCGTCATCTCTGTCTAGCCTTCTTCCCCTACTGCGCGACAACAAAGACTAGGGTTATGTTTTTCACGCTTACCATTTATCTTTGTATGTGTGATTCTTTATGGAAGCATCTTAACGGCTGCCATGGATGGACTTTATTACATGAGGTACATAGTCATTGTTTAATAAAATGCGCAATCTTAAAAAGAGACAGGTGTCTGAGGTAGGAGGATCCTGAGATACAGATCGCGCGGTTCTCTTAGATCATGTAAATTTACAAAACGGTCAAAGTCAAGATAATTATTTTATAATAAATAGTCTGAATTTGCACTTACTTAAGTTTCATGACATTTTTGTTCTACTTAGAACCTAAAAAATTACAAGAAAAACGTAATGTTTTTGATAATCATGAAGCTGGAAGAAATTGCAAATTATATCGACTCGTTTAGGTCGCGCGATGGTTATTTATAGGTTATTTATCAAAATGGCGGATTTAAGACGACAATAAGTAATGACTTGAAAAAAAAAGTATCATAACCATAAAAAAAATATTTTACTTATAACACAGTTTTATAACACAATGAAAGGTACAAAATAAAAAAAAGTCTGTTGCAGTTGGTGGCATCATATCTGAGATTGAACTAAAATGACAGCTACCAACTATAACAGACTGCTTGAAAACTGAGCTTGTTTTGAATTTTTTAGTTGCGGTCGGGTTTTCACAAACATAAAGATGATTACAGTTATCCACTATTATTAGAATTTATAAAATATTGCCCCTGCTCACTCCAGAGTTCAAAACACATCATAGTTACTCGAGAACATCTGACGCCGCCGCGCCGTGTTGAAAAGATCGGCCAGTCACCAAGATTAATAGCAAGACTTCCCAAGATGCGCCGGACGTACTAAGTATCGTACACGTGAAAGGTCTTTTATTGAAATTTAAAGAGATGATCCTTAATGAAACGAAGAAGATCAATAGTCTACTACCATTGTTTACGACTTAACTATTTGTAAAGGTTCCGGCGTGCTCGATAGATGGCGTTGGCGACAAATTAGATCTCGCTATGGCTACGTTACCGCGATTAGGTTAAGCAAATGGTTTTTTTTTTATAAAGTAGCTGTCACATCAGATCAGTACACAGTGGTTTTAGTTATAATCCTCACAAGTGTACCTTCAGGTCAACCGTCCCCAAATACCACCCGGTATTTAACAACCATGATACAAGTTGACAGATCTATATTATCCAGTGACGACAATCCTTTTATGTATGTCGCAGATGGATTATCGAATCCGCTGTTTTACATAATCGCTAGCTGTTTTACAAAATAGCTCCATTATGTAAAATGGCTGAACATCGTTCAGCGGGATTGTCATTGTGTTACGTTTAACACAACTGCTACCTACGTTTAGACGAATGCAGAATGGCTTATCTGCAGTCACAAAAAGCGTTTAATGTAGCTTCTAATGCCGAATCGGTCGCAGTAATTAAGCTAAGACAATGAGCTGAGCTGGGTTAGGTTAGAACTTGACCAACCGCACTACTTCCAAGGTGGTCGCTGATACTTGGGTATTTGGTATTAAAAACCAGTCAAGAGCGAGTCGGACTCGCGCACCGAGGGTTCCGTACGTATATATGATGTTGATGATTTCTTATTTAGAGACATAGTTTTATTTTTCCTGGAATCTTTACTTAACCTTTTATCACATAGGATAATTTTAGATTTGTATCTATGCAAACTTCGGAGATAAGAGGGGGGAACGGTATTTTTTTTTTAATTTTTCTTCAAAAGTCAGAAAGTATGCTGCCTAAAAAAAAATGTTTGAGAATGTGCAAACAGTGTTCTTTCATATGATACCCCACAGGCCCTAGTAGCCCCACCTCAAATTTTTAAGACCCCCTTTCAGTCCCTTTTGCAAAATTTAATTACTTTCTTGTTTGCAAAATAGTTGGGCAAACGTCATCTAAAACTATTCTAAATTTCAAGTTGATAGCATTAGTAGTTCTTGAGATATCCAGGTGATACAGACAGACAGACAGACTTAGTCGCACCATAAGGGTTCCTTTTTACCATTTTGGTACGAAACCCTAAAAATGGCTCATCTCACATAGTTTTTATTCTATAGCTGAATTCCTCAAAAAACCTTCTTGTCAATCTTATCTGAAATCATCAAATCAATCAAATCTGAAAAAACTGAAAACGTACCTACTAACAAAAGATAAACCTTAAAGGCTTCTACATACTGGCGCGACACGCGACGAGTCGCGCTGGTCTGTAGAGGCTTTTATCACACCCTAAATTTAATCATTTCCACTCCCCTCAATCCAACATCAATGAACACGCAACTACAATAAACAGTACATACAAAATTCACCACATCGCAATCTCAGCTTCACGATCCAACATTAAACAGCCGGAGTATGGAGCGCCCTAACTCGGCAGCAGTAAGAAGGGCCCTAAGATCGTCAGCTTGTGGCCCATAACGTATGAATTAGGAATGACTTGCCGGCAGTTTGTCAAAGTCAAGTGCGGCGGCTCATTCTATTGAATGGCATGTCTTTTGTAACGATGTGGTTATTATTAGTTTTGCTAACTTGAGTTTTAGGGGAAAAATAATAGGTTTGCTGTGAAGGAAGTAGTAATAAAACATACTCATAGACACAACAAAACGAAATATAAAACAAAGTGAATTTTTTAATAAAAACAGAAAATCCTGTACGAGGCGAAAAGGCCCGTATCTCAGCTATCTGCAGACATGCAAATATTCCGAATGGGAATCGAACCTGTGACACGTAGCGCAGGAGTCAATCTTACAACTACTGCGCCAACCATGCCGTAGGTATTCCATCCCTTGGTATTTAAAATAATGTAATGTAATGTCAGGGTCACATTAAAACTACGCTTTGGAAAATGTTGGGGCTTTAAAATCATTGTGGTGGAAAAGGGTTACACCTCAAAGACCCAAAATAACCCCAAACCTTACATACTTGTTTGTTATTTACGCAAAATCTTTAGAGTGTATAATTTATTTTCGTGGTCGGCCTTAGCCACATAGGTCCAGAGTATCCAAATATTGTATTCTATGACACTCTGCAATACTGTAGCTTCTCTACATGATTTATTAAAAAAAACCGGTTAAGAGCGAGTTATATATGATGTTGATGATTTCCGAAAAACTGTGCTATTTAGAGACATCGTTTTATTTTTCCTGTAATCTTTACATACACTTCTATTACATAGCATAATTTCAGATTTTTATCTATGCAAACTTCGGAGATAAGGGGGGGGGACGGTAAGGCTTAAGGGTTTTAAGACCCCCTTTCAGTCCCTTTTGCAAAAAAGTTTTTTTTTTATTTCTTTCTATTTGGTAAATAGTTGGGCAAACGTCATCTAAAACTGTTCTAAATTTCAAGTAGATAGCATTAGTAGTTCTTGAGATATCCAGGTGTGACAGACAGACGGACAGACACACAGACTTAGTCTCACCATAAGGGTTCCTTTTTACCATTTCGGAACGGAACCCTAAAAAAATGTGTGTGTGCCATGAGGCAACACAGTGTCGGATGGCCGAATGTCATGATTTACAAATATTAATTTGTAAAATTGAAAGTATGTGATTTGCCTCAAAGGATTTTTGTTTCAGTGTAGTCAACTAGTGATGAATTTTAAAAGTATCTCATTTGACAGTTACAGTATAAGTAGGTACTGGTTTTTTAACGGAACAGAATGGAAACATGATGTTTGGAGCGTCGCCTAGTTTCAAAGTTAATTCTCTTCGATTCTCGGAACCTAAAGGTTGTCTTCAAGATGTCTAAAGCCTATACTGATATTATATTGAGTACCTAATTAAATAGTTCGTTTAATATTGCTATTTACCAAGTTTGTATGTGTGCACGAAGATAAATACAGAAATATTCATACTGAAAATGTGTTTCTTATATGTGCGGACCATATTTTCCATTTCGTCCCGTGGGTGTCGTAAAAGGCGCCTAAGGGACTTACTAGAGAATGGGCAGCAGCGTTCTCTATGCATTTTAACACCATACTGCGATCGTCAACCCGCCTGCCAAGCGTGGCGATTATGGCAAACCCCTTTGGGGGAGGCCTATGTCCAGCAGTGGACTTCGGCTGAAATGATAATGATGACACATATGTGTGGTGTCTGTGGAATCGGATCAGTGCTTCTGAAGATTACCCCCCCTACAGACAAACTCGAAAATTTTATAATATTAGTATGGATTTGTTATACCTAGAGGCCGTATAACGTGTTAGAGCCATTATTGTTCAAGTACGAACTCTACAGAATGAAAGCATCATCCCATTCATCATCATCATAGTACCTCAGTTACAGTTACAGATTTTTACTTTGACTGTTTTTTTTTTTTTTTTTTCTTCTGGTTTCGCATGGTTTGTGCATTTAGCCAATGTCACGTTTTAGTTCTTGTATAATATTGATGAAATGAATTATAAATGCATGATGATGATATCCCCGCCCACTCCCCTTGAGTTTCAGTAAAGATGTGGCACTTTACTGAGACCTCACGCGGACTTCTTGAGAGAACTTGAAGCGAAGTTGCACTGTTTTGTTTCATTTGCCTACACTAATGCACGTTCACAAACACTTAATGGTTAATAATCCACCATTATTACACATTAATATTCGGCTAAACACAAATTTTGGAAAATTAAACAAACTGCTGAACATGACGCTTCACTTTCCCGCCAAGAAGTCCTACTTTGACTTATCTCTTTGATTGTCGTTTTTTTTTTATTTCTTTGCCTTAATCAGCCATAGTCATGAAACGGCCGAACATTCTGCCGATACTTCGGATTTATCTTCGGAGTAGACCCTGAGGTACGGCTTACGAATCATCTGTGAAAGGAGTCGAAAATCCACGTTATATTTACACGTAACATGACGCCTGTAATCCCCGACGGGTTATAAGCAGAGGTGTACCTATAGCACACCCACATGCCCGGTTGATAACCATAGGCTCGCCCCCTATTATATGGGACTTAAACATAACTGACGGCACGGTTGGCGCAGTGGTTAAGCGATTGACTGCTGCGCTGCGTGTCGCGGGCTCGATTCCCGCACGGAACAAATATTTGTATGACCTGCAAGTAGTTGTCCCGGGTCTGGCTGTTTGTGTATGTGAGTTTAAAAAAAACCCATACGATAAGGGTAACCCTTATGAGCGGCTTAAATTAAATTTTGCTAACCCATTGAAAGGGTTTTCGATAAAAACCCATACGGTTTGGGTAACCCTTTTGAACGGCTTAATTTAAGCCATTCAAAAATAACCACACCGTATGGGTTTTTGATTAACTGCTTAGAAAAACCCTATCGAAAACCCTTTCCATCGAAAGGGTTTTTCTAAAATGGTAACCAAAATGGCCCCTGGGTAGAATAGAGATAGAATTGGTCCTGCTACGCGTGCTGGGCGGATATCGAAATAACATAATATTGTGATTTTTTCATGTTACTGGGTTTCAAGTAGGTATAGAACCCATTGAAATGGGTTATCATGTAACCCTTTCACTGGGTTTCAAGTATAAAACCCATTCAATGGGTTATCATGTAACCCTTTTAATGGGTTTCTAGTATAAAACCCTTTCAATGGGTTACATCATGATAAAGGTAACCCATTGAATGGGTTGCCCCTTCGAAAGGCTTAACCCTTAACTGGGGTTGTACGATCCCTGCCCACAATACACGAGTAATTCCTAGTGTGGGGCAAGGTAAAAAAAACTGGCGTAATGTGGGCGTGAAATTTAACTGTGCAATAACTTAGATCTGGGTCTGTAATGTTGTGCATGTGTTTTTACCAAAATAAAAAAAAATAAAAAATGATAAAAAATACGATTTAAGTCCCGCTATACCCCATTTGAAATAAGAATAGAAATTGAAATAAACCTTTTTACAGTCCGTTCAACGGATTTTGACTTTTATTGCGTTGGTGGCATGACAAATGGCAGCTGTAATAAACATTGGTATTGTAAACACGTTTTTGCTTTTAATGACTATCCTTATGCCTTCGGTAGGCAAAATCAGTTGAAAGGGCTGTAAAAAGTTGGAAAAAGGTTTATTTAAATGTCTAATCTTATTTCAAATGGAGTAAGTATAGCTGCTGTTGCCAGATTCACCCGCATGGTGATTCCCACAGGAACGGTACATTTTCCGGTGATCAGGTGCTGAGTGAAAGAAGGACCAACCAACTAACATACTTTCGCGTTTGAAATATTAGTCACCATCACGGGCGACCTCACCCACTGCTGGACCTCATCATTTTGCACACTAAATATTAATAGCATGTCTAAAACTACAGCTTCAGTCTTTACACAAAAGTACTAGATTGTGCGCAGGGATATAAAATTGCTTGCCTAGGTACAACTGAAGAGTTATCTGCGCTCTTAACGGGCAGTATAAAAGTGATAAAATCCGGCGCGTGCAGAGAGCACTCTGCGAACTATTAGGTAACCGAGAGCGTGCTTATCTCTGTCACGCTACCAACCTACATCTAGTATCTACATACATTTATTTTAGAGATGTATATGTCACGTTATAATTATGAACTTCGTTAGTTTATAATTTATATGGTTTATAATCTATCCATGGGAAACTGATAAATTGTGAACTGGTATCAAACTAGCTTGCGACGTAATGCACATTGCGCTAATACTAAATAGCCTTACCTAACCCACAGTTCTAACCTTACCTAACCCATTTCACCCAAGTTACAATTTTTCGACAGTTTATTATGTAACGGAAATAATACCGATGGATTATACAGGGTGATTGGTGCATCGTGTGCCTGATTAGTAAGAGGATAGACTGGAGAGTTAATGAGGGAGTTGGAAGATCCCGATCGCTTTTGGTCTTTTTTTTGTAGCCATATAAACAGCTGTAACATGTGGGTAAATTGCCCAAGCAAAAAAAATCCACGGCAAACCTGAGAACGGTAGTGCAATGTGCTGATTTTTAATTTTATATATTTTTTCTCAACAACGTAAGTACTTCTCCACCTTGACAAAAAAAATCATTGATTTCTATCCTCTAATATACCAAAAAAAAATTACAAAGTGTTATTTTATCATCACGGTGGCCTGTCCTGAACCCAATTCCGCTCATAAAATACCTTCCCCTGCAAATACATTCGTAATATGGATTTAAATCGATTTTTTATCATTAAATTATAATATATTCGATCAAATAAAACTATTTTTGTTTGTTTCTACTTTCTCATGGATTTGACAGGCAGTCAACTTTTGTCTGGAAAAAAGTTATAATTTCAGAGGACAGTAAGTTTTAGTAGAATAGCCATGTCAACATTGCGTTGTTACGCCCCTCGCACCTTCTCTCACTTCGGATCAGTCAGGCTCAAGCTCTCGGCGCGAACGCACCGGTCCCAACGTCTTGCGGTTTCCCGCCAAAAAAGTAAGTTTATCATTTCAGTAATATGGGGACAAAAATAGTTTAATTTCGGTGGCTGTTATAACTCGTGCTAGTTTCGTTTAATTTGTTTCAAAATTGTGTATTAAATTCGCCGTAAGTACTGTTTTGTTTGAGTAGTGTTCATATGTTTTTAAGAATTTTATTTCGGAGTTAAATGTAGAACTAACCTCTATTTTATCATCTCAGTGTTATCATTTCAGTGGATTCGGTGGACTGTTATACCAATTACAGTCCACCGGAATGAAATGTATCTCCGAAATGATAAAATCATAAAGTTTTAGAGATCCTTGTGTCAAATACAAAGTCATCGTTTTGTAATGTACTTTTACCTAGAGTGTAGATTAGATTATTCGGGTGTATTTGTTATGTAATATTTGTGTTTAAGAAATATAATATATTAATAAACATTACATTAATATCATTCTTTGAGGTTATTGTAACCTCAAAGAATGATATATGTAAAACTAACTGTAATATCTGTATATTAATGATGATACTAAAATAACTGTGTACTGTCCTGTCTCAGTGTTTATCTAAAATTTGTGGAAATCAAACCTAACAAAGTACGGAACCCTGGCTTCCCGGCACGGTTGTTCTTAGCTGTATCATTTCGGTGGATTTATTTCATTCCGGTGCACAGTCTATCATTTCGGTGGTATTTTTTATCATTTCGGTAGACACTTTTTATTTCAGTGGACTCTTAAAAATTCATCCTTAAATATTTATGTAAGTTTTGATGAAATTTGATGTCCACTCACGCACAATGTTATAAAATAGGCTAAAGTTTTATTTGTCACTAAAAATATGTAGATAGCATTGAAATAAAAAAAATCCACCGAAATGACACATAAAATCTCTTGTTGAAAATCAACCATGTACAGCTTTAATTTAAGTTTTACCTTTTGCATGAATTAAAAGCTAAGAGATGACCAGTCCCTACTGATGGCGCCCGTTCACGAACATGACATAAATGAAAAAGACCCTATGGCTACTGGTCACGAATAAGATTTCTAATAAGGTCCGAGTTTTGTCTTGTAGAAGCATTCAACCTACATTCTCATGACCCGCAGACACGCTAACTTCAGCAAAATCAATGAAGCGGTTATATGAGCTAGATTTTTGAGATTAATCCCCGCCAGCGTGCTAGAGATTAATATAGGTTACCGGGAGCGTCGCTATCTTGTTTTATCTTGTGTAACATGCCAGCCTAAATGTAGCACACGTATACGAGTACCTATATATTATACTGAGTCATGTCATATGAAGGCTTTGGTTTTACTGCCTCCGCAGACTAGAAAAATAATTATCACAGTTTGTCCACAAGCAGCTGAAAATCAGCGTCAGATGGTAGTTTTTTTAAATAATATTTTAATGGCCTGGTTGCTGGGACCTTTTAGCCAAGTCTTTATTTAGTTACAAAACTTGTTTAAATATTGATGAAATGAATTATATTCAATGCATGATGATGATATCCCCTCCGCTCCCCGGTTCCAGTAAAGATGTGGTACTTTACTGAGACATCACGCAGACTTCTTGAGAGAACTTGAAGCGAGATTGCACTGTTTTGTTTCATTTGCCTACACTAATTCACGTTCACAAACACTTAATGGTTAAAAATCCACCATTATTACACATTAATAGTCGGCTAAACACAAATTTTGGAAAATAAAACAAAACCGCTAAACATGACGCTTAACTTTCTCGCCAAGAAGCTCAGATGGTAGCAGTTACCTAGTGTTGCCATCTGACATTTATGCTGAGCCGAGGCCTTTTTGGCATAAGCATTTTTTTTCTGTATTTAATGGTTTATAGGTGTGTTTTTTTTCTGACAACAAACGAATTTTCTTTCTTTAGGTTCGTGTAGGTATGGGAAAGTGGGGTAAAATCGGGACGCTAAGGTAAATATTAAAATAATAATCATGATAAAATGGTTATGTTTTTACGGTTTTGTCCCGTGCCTAGTCCAAAATTGGGTATACCCGGAGATTTGATACTCAACAAATTCTTCGGTTTCCCAACACGTACAGCCTTTATGGGCGCAATTCTTATCTTTAAGACATTGCACGCATGCATCGCTCCCGTGCATATATTTCAAATAAAATAGTGATACATTTACTAGGTACCCGATATTACTCCGTACGGTTTTGCTCCAAACGCACTTTAGGTAGACAAAGACAAAAATAAGATAAAAACAGGCGCATTCAAAACTTAACTTTTTTTCATATACAAGCATAATCTTTGCTAGAAAACAATTTTCACTTATCTCGATGAGATCGCGTATCACTGGTCAGTTTCCCTCAGTCGTCAGTTTATTTAATTCGTCAGTTTATTTAATTCGTCAGTTTCGTTGATTAGTCAGTTTCACTGATTGGTCAGTTTTACCGATTAGACATTTTCCAGTGTTTGCCAGTTTTCGTCGATTCGTCAGTTTGGTACACCTAAGTGAAAAAGTTTTTACATGTTGAATAAACACATGTGCTTAATATAATCTGCTGTAAGGAATACCAGCCTTATTAAAATCAAACTTCAGTTTATATTTTTAACATAACATATAATAAACCAAAAGGTATTGAATAAAAATGTGTACTACTTAACTTCTAACATTACGAATACAATGAACAATTAATACGTAACGTTATGTCGTAATATATTACTTAAGTCAGTTTGACAATTTCACAAAATGAGTTTGTATAATATTCCCTAATAATCAGATCGCTTTGATAATTTTCAGCCATAATTATTATGGCTGAAAATTATCAAAGCGATCTTAACATTTATTTAAATTAACAGACGTGTGTTCAGAATTTCAGATTTCTACCGACTGTACTTTGGCTGACGAATTGAATAAAACTGACGAATTGACGAAAACTGGCAAACACTGGAAAATGTCGAGTTAACGCAACTGTCTAATCGGTAAAACTGACCAACCAGTGAAACTGCTGATCGACGAAACTGGCGAATTAAATAAACTGACGACTGAGGGAAACTGACCAGTGATACACGGACTCATCTTGATATACAAGTATAATGAAACACTTGTTTCAGTCTAGGAATATTTCATCAATAAATCATGAAAAGGTTTTTCTTATTTATTTTCGCAGGGCGTGTAATCGTGTATCAACGCCATTGAATTTTTGTTGACAAATTAATCAATAGGATTAGCTGCAGCGGGCAAACGCGCGCGTAAATTTGACATGTAAGAGACTAAACTGCCTTGTCCCGGTTTTGGAAGAAAGCGGGCAGTCAAAATCTGGAACTCGTCTCTCACCTCGTCGCCACAAGCTAGAGTAGGGGCATCTAGGTGGCGGTATCTTGCGTCACTCGACGTGTAATCCCTTGGGTCCCATGCCATTTTTCCCCTTTCTAGGGACAGGCCAGTAGGGCAGAGGCAATGAGGCTAACGTTAACCACTTTAGCACTTGAAAATACCGCTCAGTTCCATTTCTAAGTACACGAAGACGCCAACATTTGCTGCGATCTGTCCGGAACGTCAGAGAATAATGGGTATTGTGCTTTTAAAACTCTAAACGTACCTTCCTGCTTCATACAATGCCACGTTTAAAAGAGATAGAATAGCGTCTACGTAGGTAGCCATTTTGTTGGAATTCAAAATTTCATAGAAAGAGAAAGAAAGAAAGAAAAATTGTTTATTCTGCTCAAACAAGACACATATTACAAATATAAAATAAAAATTGACAAAATACACACTAATAAAAAGTAGCCAAATTGCAATCATATTAGACTATGATGTTTATATAATAACCATAAATAAAAATAAGAAAAATATAATAATTGCTAAAAGCCTAGTATTCAAAACCTTAAAAGTTAAAAGTTTGACAATGTTGTCAATTGCTTGATGTCAGTGTCAGCCGTCAGGGCTAGTAATCTGTGGGGCTTGCCAAGGCAGACCGAAGACCTAAAGTTATATGCTCTGTGCGAAGACCGAAGTTAATAGTTGCGATTTCGGTATTGCATAACGTTCGTCTTTTTTGACACAGTTCCAATTACGACCAATGACTAAGAATTTTCTAAGATAGAAACCCAATTACTTTTTCTTTGTTCTTGTAATTGAACCTATAATTGTAAGTCTTACAAAGTATAGCCTTGGTGTCAGATATTAAACGTCCCTAGCCCGTCTATTTAACGATCTCAAGGCTGTGGTTTAAGGTCACGATCCTGTAACATAATGTAAAGCTTATATCAAACGCTTCACTCGAGTATATATTCATTTTTGTTTCATTCCGCTCACACGACACCGACAAAATGACATAGAACATACATGAATTTATAACCGCTCTTTTCATTACATTTTTCGATAATTTTGTGTTCAGACATTTCACTTCGAGTGAAAAATGCCGAATGAAAGACAAAAATTAACAGAAATGTATGAGTCTGTACGTCTACCATGAGTTGTATCGAAAAAATACTCGCTAACGTTAAACTCGCTAGCGTATTAACGTGGGTGAAATAGATTTCTACAACGCTTGCACCATGAGTTTGACGGAGTCTAACGCAGGCGATAAGGTAAGCTCGATAGATCGTGTCGTACAGCTAACTTCACTCCTTATGTTTTGTTTCTTTCTTTCTCATTAATATGAAGAGAGAACGGCTCATAAGCTCGTATTACAGTAAACATTGTTGTGAGTAAGTTGTCGGTTCATGGACTAGGTACCTATGGCATTTAGTAGTTGTTGAATATTTAATCCATATAATATTTCATGTCGTCAATTAAATTTGGAATTTTGCTGACGGTTGTGTGGTCCGCAGCGTTTTTGACTATTGAAATAAGTTTACAAGAATAGAATAAGTAGTGTTTAGAGAAATGAAAATTATTGTTATAGTTCTAATGCCACAGACACTTAGTCTGTGAGCTTTTTACTTTTAATCTAACTCCTTTACCAGGTAAAGGTTATAACCATAACTTGCACTCCCCCTACAGTACCTAAGCCTTCATTAAATACAGTGTTTATTACTTAACACAGTCTAAGGCAAGTTCATTTAAACTGCAGATTTCCCGCGGGACGCGCTTCAGTTCAACACCAAGCAATACTTCAAATTCCATTGCTCGTTGTTAAAAAGATTCTTTTAGTAACCGTTATAATCCGTTCAGCCCGATCTTTTTTGGCGGCGAAATCAGGTGGGTTTATGGTAGGATCTGAGGAATAAAACTAAAAACTAACAGAAAATAGGTTATGCTAGTGGCTTTGCTAGCATTCCACTGCTGGACATAGGCCTCTCCCAGGCTGCGCCACAACACCCTGCATGTCCTCCGCCTTCCGCATCCAGTCTGTCCCAGCCACCTTATTAATAAAGTCGACGATCCATCTAGCTGGGGGGCGTCCCTCACTACGCTTGCCGATACGCGGTCTCCACTCCAGGACTCGTCTACTCCACCGGCCATTGGTGATTCGACAACCATGGCCAGGCCGCTGCCACTTCAGCTTGCTTACTCTGCAGGCTATGTCGGTAACTCCGGTTCTCTTCCGGACAACTTCGTTTCTGATCGCCCGCGTGAAGGTCGGATATTATCTCACAGCGGGATAAAAATGTCCTACGTCCCTAACGCAGGTCATGGTCTACCTGTGTGCCAAAATTCATCCAAATTTCGTTAGCCGTTAAGAGCGTACGGCATTTCACACAAACTTTCAAGCCCTTGTTTTTCTAAATGACTGAACCGATTTTAATTAAACTTCATACGCATAAGCAGGATACAAAGGTCTAAAAAGTTAGTAAAGAACATTTTCGAAAAAAAAATTGTATGAAATGCTGTAAGGTGTAAACGCTCTTAAGGCGTGAAAGGCAACAGACAAACAAACAGAGTTACTTTCGCATTCATATTATTATTAGTATGGATAGAGATTGAAAGATTCGTTACTGAAGAAAAACAAATACAATCTTTCATTTAATACATTAAACTCCTTTACAGGATTTGATGTTCTGGTAGTTCTATGTACGGATTGGGGCAATAAAACAACATGTCATTTAAAAATTCAGTTGGCTTTTCTCCAAGATCAAACCCATTATTCCTTTTCTCCATTTAGTTCTCTTCAAATTTCACCCCACAGCTCTCAAAAACTCATGACAATGCCCAAAACTATAAAAAAGAAAGAATGAAAATACGTAAACAAATCACACATGAGATCTACCACAACTGCTGACATAAGCTGTCACACTCTACGAAGCGTATGCTCTTAGTAGAATCTCTAGCGTAGCGACGACGTGACAACGTAGAAAGGGTATTTGCAGTATTTTCCTCGGTTAGATCGAAAACACATTTTTTTGAAATGGCATTTTTTAATATCGGGAAAATTGGTCGCTTTGTCCCGTTTTGGTCCGTCAATTTTTTGCAGAGAATCGGCTGGGGATGTCGTTAAGGAGATTAAAGGATTACTGCAGAAGGATAAGGCTGAATAACAGTATTTTGGTCGGAAAGACTGCCATCGAGTTTTACAGCTTTATTCCTGCAATCCATAACGTAATATTAAAACAGTTGGTAGCTGATTAAGGTATTAATTTAAATTATGTCGAGCTTTATAAGCTATACGTAGACCACTTGCCAAACTTTTTGGGTTTTCGATAACTTGTGACGACGGTCACTCACCCACTGACCAACAGAGAGCAACATGAGGACAAATATAGTCTCATGGTTGAAAGAATACAAAATAAATTCACCAGGTATATATATTTAAAGCAATATGGGGCTTACCCATTCTACCCGTTCTGCCCCCGATAGAAGAAAAGACGTATCTAACAAAAAGTAAAAACGGAGAAAAAAATGTTTTAATGAATGAAACGGGAAATTGTTTGCTGTCTTCGAGTAAATTAAAATGTTTACATAATAAAAGTTGAAAATAATTCCCACTAGGCTAGGCTTTAATTTGTTTTAATAAATAATATGAATTTATTAATTATTATATTAAAAATAATGAAAAAACCGTTACAACTTAGCATAAAAAATGAAGAAAAATATTACTTACTTAATTGAATAGACGTAAATGGCTAGATGCGTCTTTTAAATTTCAAACGCTTGTGGGTGTACTTTTCTTCTAAGTATTTAGTTTAGCTATCTAGTATATGGGTTTAACAGCAATGGGCGCAAATAGGTATTTCCGCCTTTTTTCTTAAGAATTAGAAAGTATGTAGATAACCCTTGGCTTAGATAAAATGTTTATAAAATTATTTAATAATCCTTTTATTTACGGTAATATATCTAGTATAGTAGGTTTGTGGTTATCTTATAAGTTATAAGCCATAGCCTAATTTATTATTTGTAAATAAAACACAATTGATTATATTCAAGTATTTATTTAAATTCTTTTGACATAAACAAAAATGCTATCCATGGCACAGTAAATTTTAACAATTTTACGAAGTAAATAGGGCGCAAGTGGTTAGATGTGGTCCTTTTTTCTTAATGTGAAAGCAGTTTTTTAGTAACGCGTTAGACGCAAATCCTTATTTGCGTCTTATTAACTTCCTCTCAGAAATAGGGACAAATATGCGCCTTTTATATTACTGAACTAAAAAAAGAACTGTAAAGTATAAGGACATTATCTACATAAATGCGACTTTTTAATTAAGTTTCATATAAATTCGTCTTTTCATCTTCAATCGGGTGTAAAAAAATGAACAGAAGCGCCCTATTTTGTTGTGCTAAAACCGCATTGGATTGAGTTAGAAAAATATTAAAAATACAGGCAGATGCGCCTTTTTTTTCTGATTCCGGCAATGTATATAACTCAAATCCGGAAAAACTGTTAGATGCGTCTTTTCTTCTATCGGGGGCAGCGTTGATGTATCCGAGTCTGTTTGTGTTGGGCATGGTCGGGTACACTAGGCTGGCGGTTAGGAGGGACGTCGCGTTAGTGGTGCCCGCGCAGCACCCTCGCCATGTACTTTAAAATCGCGAGGGTGCTGCGCGGGCTGGTGCACCACCCGGAGGTGCTGGAGGCACTGAGGTTACGTGTCCCGGACGGGTAAGTGGGGGTCCGCCGCCGTCCCGCTTTGTTAGAGGTGCCAAGGGCTAGGACGAATTTATTCAAGTGTGCCGGGTAATGGGCGCACGTAATTATTATAAATAATATGCCGTCGGAAGATGTGTTCGATAGCCTGCCGAAATTTTTATCAGGAGCGCAAAGGTGCGTTGAAGGAGGCATACAAATATGATAAAGAAAATGTTATTTTTATTAAGTATTTTATTTTTATTGTTAAATTTTTGTTTATTTATAGGTATTTTATAAAGATATAAATGGTATAACATCGTATACTGTAAGATGTTGTACTTATTGGTGTGAAATAAATAAATAATAATAACAGTGGCAAGTGCAGTTTAATCTCACAGGTCAATCGTGGGTCGATGTATAGCCTAATTCCGGAGGTCTATCCGGCAATTGAAATATCTTTTCGCAACGCACTCATCGTGCACTACGAACAGCATTATGTGCCATTTAGGACTTGATTTCTGAAAATCCGGATAAGCACTGTCTACCAAATAAATTAGAAATTGAACAGATCATTTACAAAATAATCTGACGGGTAAGTTTTCTGGGCTCTATCCAAATGTAAACAACAAATATTTTTTTTTTCAAGATTTTGCTATACCACTTTGTCGGCGTGATCAATATATAGACTGATGCCAAATTACATTTTTCTAGTACTAAGAGTCTCTGACCTAAGCCGGGGACAGATAGACAGAAACTATAACCGCCTTATTACAGAACAATATTTATATTATTTGACATGGCTTAAAACCATGGAGCCAGTTTTTGTAATAAGAACGCGACGTAACAGTTATTGAAATACCGTTCTTTTTACAAAACTGAAAACTTATTCGGTACTAAGTTGTCAGTTTTGTGTTTAGGAACTTTACCATAGTCGGAATAAAGTTCGAAATTTAATAATATCTCCATGTTTTAAACCCGGGTCTGAAGATAAACCTTGTTTTGTAATAAGGGGGTAAGGGTTCCTTGTTGACTACAGAACTCTAACAACAGCACAGTCATGTGTGTACTTTTGAATATCACGTGAAACAGCCACTTTAGTTGGCATCATACAGGATTTAAAATACGTTTAGCAAGCTTTTGTCCGCACGTACAATATTCAGTTTAAATCCTCTGTAATTAAAGGCTTTTTTAGAACGTTGCTTGTGTGGAAATTTTCACATAAGCCTTGGGTTTTTTTTAATATAATACAATGTAAGCTTTTTTATTGTTGCGCGGTCTCATAATTAGGTTCGGTTCTAGGTTTGATAACTTATCGGGAAAAAGCATGGCGAACTGATAGATAGCCTATCTTTGTATGAACGGCAATTGTGTACTGCTTAGACATAATCAAACTGCCAATTTAATTACCTATATAAGTGATTATTTTTATGCCATTCATTCTACATTCTGTAAGTACCATAACTCACACACAGATTCATTATTTGTCAAAATGTTAGGAAAAATTGTCTACGGTTGCAATATTTTTAAAGGTTATTATAGATAGGATACTTTTAAGTAATTTCTCCTTCAAAAAATCAAATCAAAATCATTTATTTGCATAAATAAGGTACAGAAGGTTGGTAAAGCGTACAACATTGTTCTATTATTCTGCCTTTAATTTCGCCGTGCAAATACAAAATAAAGCTACATATTTTATTTAAATGAATTTACCATAATCATGCAATCATTACACAGATAATCCCATTAAAAACATTGTATTATTGAATTAAGACGCAGATATATGCCAGTGACCTTGAGTGGTTAGCTTGCGTGTTCTGTACAGGGAGGCTAAAATGGATGGTTTGGCAGAATCATAATATGATCTGCGTACAATTCATACATCCCGTAATTCATCTGTTTGACAGCTGCTATTTGACATTAGACTTCACTTTATCAATTCATATTTTGTGGACCATTTTACGAAACTCCCTATAGAACTGTCAAACAGATGAATTGCGGGATACGAATTGTACGGAGATCATATTATGATTCTGCCAAAGCGTCCATTTTAGGCCCCCTGAGCTCATGCAACGCGTCGTACGTTCAGCCAGTAATAGGACTCGCCCATCAAGGAGTGCTGTCCCCAATTTGACGCATTCATAATTTATTATACACAAAACAAAAGGTATTTTAATTAAACGCGTATACTAAAAGATTAATAATTAAATTATCTTTAAATTGGTGAAGGTTTTAAAAAAATACGCTTGGTAGATTATGCGCCATTCTCAGTTTTTTATCCGCGTTAGACATAACTTTACAAATTAATTTCACTATGTAATATAAACAGAATCTAAAATATTCACATAATAAGTTATTGAGAAAATGCTCTAATATAACATATTTTTTTTTTCAAATTATTAACACTACTCGTTTAGACGTGATCTTCAGTATAAATCATTAAAAGTCGGTTATCGTCGCCTTAAATAAATGTCAATATAACAATGAAAAAATAATAATCATAAATGTCAATAATAATCACGTCAATAATAGGAGAGATTCGCCACAGTAATATAATAACAATAATAATTTAAAATGATCGTGCAGTTTACAAAACTTACAATTTATAATCTAAAAACTCATGTACAATATAAAAGCATTTTTCAATTAAAATGACAAACACAGAGGAACTCGTTGTACAGTGATTAAGTCAGAAGAGTATATTATTACTCTGCATTTAGAACACAACACGAGAAGAACAAACAATAAAGATATTATGTTTCACAAAACAAAGTAACAACACACTAATTGCGTCTCCCATAAGCACCTACGCATTGTCTTATGTTTTGACCTGCGGATTTTCGTATTTTTACGCTAATTCGTAGGATTTGAAAGTAAAGCTTCGGTTTCCGAGGAAATGTCGGTTTTAACAGTCGTCATGAAAATCTGTCATTTTCTCCAGTATTTGACATTAAGATGTCAAAACCGTCCTGTATTTGGACGGCCGTTATTGAGAGACCGTTAAGTCCGTCTTAGGAAACTAAAACTTAACAAGTACAAAATTTGACACACCACACCACACCTTTTTTTTTTTTTTATTTAGGATGGTTCTGCTATTGACCTTAGTCTAGGGCAGAGGTGACAGAGACAAAGGCGACGATGGAGTGAGCTTACCCAGAAGAAGCCTGTTCACTCTAACTTTGAAGAGGTTAGATTATTATTACTTGGCACTTTTTCCTAGTTCAGATTTGATCTAGATTCCCTCAGACCCATTACACAAATGAGACATCATCATAAAGAGTTTATTGCGATGTTCAAACTATTAACTACCTATTCCAAGTGCATTACATTAGGTAATATAGAGATAGAATACGGGTGCCGCCATAAGGTTCAATTAACCACATAATATCTGGGGAGTTATTGCGCCACTTCTTCCCAGTTATAGCACTAGGAAGTGGTGAAGGGAGGGCATTTTGGGGGACTGTCTTATGTAATTTTAAAGTTAAAAACAACCGACTTCCAAAAAAAACACTACTACTTCTATGTATTACTTATTATAAATTTATTTAATTTTATTATTATATAAACTTATTTGATTTTATAAATTATCTTTATGTCAGATAGGCAAACTATGTAAGTACTGTGCACACCTTTATGTGATAAGTTCACTGTAGTCATTTTAAAATAAGATTAAGTTCTCTGTAAGTGCTTTTGTGAACTAGTCGTTGTAGTGCCATAATAAATAAATGTAAACAACAGTGACAGGAAGCAAACAACAAAACAAACAACAAATCACCAAGATACACAAAGTGCATTAAATACGAATTATCGAAGCTAAGTCAAAAACTACCCAAGCAAAGTTAGTAAATATTATATATTATACATATTATATAAAGATATGTTAATAAATATGGGACTCCCGCGCAAGTTTTTTTACCAAATGAAAAAATAATTTTCAAAATCGGTCCAGTTTTGGCAAAATTATCGATGGATAAAAAACATACAGACGAACATATAATATGTAACCTCATCCTTTTTTGAAGACGGTAAAAAAAGTGCTGATTGAAAATCAAAAGTAATTAATTCAAACTAGATTGATTTTGATGCAAATAAAGATGATAGGCATTATTTCTGTCTATTGATAGCTACAGTTGAAAAAGGCAATATTTACAGGATAGTCGTGCTAATCGTGTATAATTATCTAAATAATTATACACGATTAGCACGACTAATTATCTAAATAATTATACACGATTGCACTATTCAGAGACAATTCATGTTTTTTTTTTGTACAGGCATGTTACAAGCTGTATTTCACTGAAATTAATTATTGTAAAACCCACCAAAAATTTTGTAGAATCAGACTAAATAGGTAAGTAATAAATATAACTGTTTTCATCCCCTTAAAAATAATTTTGATCAAAATAGAAATTTAAATTGCGCTCTGCGCGTGCAATATAATTATAATGCACTGAGGATATTGTTGGGGCTGCCTTGGTTTTGCAGTGCATCGGGCATGTTTGCGGAAGCGCGAATAGACGACATTCATGCCATCATGCGCATACGGTGTGTCGATGTTACGGCGATTCAGAGGTAGCCCGAACAGTATTTTAGCTACACTGGCGAACAAGGTTGATGGACCATTTATCAGGCTCTGGGCTGGCAGATGTTCATGTAGCCAATTAATTTTTATTTATTGTATTTTTAAGTTGTTGAGTTTACTAACATAGGCTAAGTTCTTACTAACACTATAAGGATCCTTGGTCTGAAATAAAAACTTTGAATTTAAATTTGAAATAATAATTAGCAACTGAAAAATCGAGATTCAATAAAAAATGATGTTACTATACAAAATCGGAGCACAAAGTTTACGTACTTGCTCAATAGATGGCGTTGTACAATTTCCTGAATCGCGCTATGGTTTCGTTACATGTGTTTTATGACCTCCCCGAAGATAGGCAAATTATTTGACTGACCCTTTGGAATTAATTATTTTTGGAGAAGTCTCTGGAAATCGAAGTATTCCGTATTTCCGAGATTCTTATTCTTATTACAGATTAACTAGCGTTGGCTGGCGACCCGCCCTGCTTCTCAAGGATTCGATCTACCCATGTGATGTGATGTGGCGACATGCCTATGATAGTAATCTAAGTTAATTATTATTATTAGTACGATCACTACGATGTATTGTACACAATACATTTAGATTATACGAACCCATTTATTTTGATTATAGGTATATTCCGAAATATACTGGGTCATTGTGAATTGCTGATTGCAAGCCTTCTTGTCACTGCCATAACGTGCAGCTTCCAACTATTTGTTTGTTTGTGATTATAATTTGATTCTCCCGCTGCGGGAGGGCGTGTCAGACTTTTACTGACTAAAACCCACCCGTGTTAATTCCGCTGCCTGTGTGCCAGGGCCACGATATCCCTTTCAGACAAACTCGCAACCGTGGCAGGAACACAAACCCCGCTTTTTTTTTTTGTTGGGTGGGTAATTATCAAATATTTTCTCCCGCTCTGGGCGGAGCGGTAGGGAGTGTCAGACTTTTACTGACTAAAACCCACCGTGTTCCTTCAAATGCCTGTGCGCCAGGGCCACGATATCCCTTTCGGACAGACTCGAGTAACCCTGGCAGGCATTGGCCCTTTCGGACCCCGTCAATTGGTGCTGACATCTCTTTGAGGCGCGCGTGGAACACAATGCGCCGTCGACCCGGGCCTGGGCCTTATCGGACGGCGAGCTACCCATCGCTCACCGTCCGCAAGCCCGCGCCTACGGTGGCCGGGAATCGGCCTGCGATTCCCTACGCCCGGGGCGTGCCATTGTTTTCATGATAGCCGTCACAACGGCCGTTATGTAGCGGCCACCGCTCTTCTAGGCAAACGCAGCTTCAGCGCACAAACAGATCAAAACCTGACAGAATCCGACTTAATCGAAATATTGTCAAAAATAACTGATGGCAGTGATGATCAGTTATTTTTCTCAATGTTTTCCAATGTTTGCTACATTAAAAACATTAACAATAGGTAAGAAAAGCGCTGGTAAAGGGAATATTGTACACAAAAGCTGGTAAGATAGTAGGATATCTATCCACACGGTTACCCCCAAGTGCTTGCAACACAAATATATTTCAAAATAACAACGGTACAACAATACGATACGAAGTAGACAAAGCAGCGGTACCTGTGACACAGAGCAGAGAAATGCAGAAGGTTCAGTACAAAACACATTTGGAAACTTTAGCTCATATTGCAGTTGGTTTGTCTATAATAAAGCATAATCATCTGCCTGCCTTTTCCTTACTATGTTGGGGTTGACTTGCAGTCTATACCAGTATTTTTAACCGACTTCAAAACAGGAGGAGGTTATATGTTCGGCAGTATGTTTTACATATGGCCTATCTGACCTCCACAGGCCAGTTATTGACCCACAGCCACATCCAGTAGTAAAAAAAAATTACATTAAATAATAAAAAATTAAAGAATTAGTAAGTATTAGCTATGACAGTTATAAGTTTTCTGAGTTGATTCTGAGGGGTAATTGGGTGACAGACTTAAAATGGCAATGCCATTTTGACAGTTCAACATCATTAATTGATGAGCAGATGATTTTTTAAACCTATTAAGAGATCAGGAATTTCCTTCAAAACCCTTCGAATTGTGACGGTTACTTCGAAGTGTGACGTAATTGGAGTGCAGGGCTGGTATGATAAATTGACATCCTAAACAAATCGTGTGTTTTTTATATTAATTTTAACTGACATGCATCAAATTGTAATTTAATTCGTATTGATGCAATCAATAATTTTAAAACTGATCTAATAATCTCTCACCTGTAATAAATATATTATGTATCTATTATTTGCACGCCACACGTGGCAGAATGTGACCATTGACTAATCCTTAAGACCCAGAGCATGGATCACAGCTCACGTAACGTGTCGTACGTACGTTAAGCCAGTAAAAGGACTCGCCCATCAAGGAGCATTATTAATTTATTATACACAAAACAAAAGTTAGCTTATTAAAACGCGTATACTAAAAGGTCAATAATTAAATTATATTTAAATTGGTGAAGGTTTCAGAAAAATACGCTTGGTAGATTTTGCGCCGTTCTCAGGTTTTTATCCGCGTTAGACATAGATTTACAAATTAATTTCACTATGTAATATAAACATAATCTAAAATATTCACATATTAAGTTATTGAGAAAATGCTCTAATGTATCATATATTTTTTTCCAATAATTAACACTACTCGTTTAGACGTGATCTTCAGTATAAAATCATTAAAAGTCGGGTATCGTCGCCTTTAACTATAATAATGTACCATAATGATAATAAACAAATGATTATGATTATGAGTTGGCCTTCTGGATCTACCTTCCTAGTGGTAACAAACAGATGCGGTAGATTTACTGCGGCAGAAGCTTTCATTGAAATTAGATGATCGTCCAACAGAATTTATTTTATTGCTTTTGAGAAGGAAAACATTGTGTTAGAGCATTTTACTGTCGGGGCAAGTGAGCTATGTGGAGAGAGGTGTTGGACTAACAAACTAGTTTTTAACCCACTTCCAAAAAGGAGGAGGTTCTCAATACGACTGTATGTTTTTTTTTTTTTTTTTTTGTTACGCGATTACTCCGTCAATTATGAACCGATTTTGATAATTTTGTTTTTGTTTGAAAGGGTATACTCCCGAGGTGGTCCCTCCCCCCCACCAAATCAGAATCTGATGAGGGAATCCCATGGGAATCGAGGGAAACCCTCAAATTTTATATGCAAACTTATAGCGATTTGGGTATTTTTTATAGAAACTCGTGCATTTACTCTCCGAAAGCACCATTTGGTGAAGTAGAACTAATGATGGAGACCACAGATGGCCACCGGAACAATATAATAATGAGTACCTATTTAACGGGTTGCGATTAAGCAATTTATGCTCGTCACTATGCATAATGGTGAGTGGTAGTTCTCCTGGTTCTTACCAGGAGAACTCCTCAACAATCAACGTCCCAGCATCGGGAAAAGCAATATTTTATAAAAGGTGATGAGCAGTTAACATTAGGCTATTGTAACTTAGATAAATTCAAAACTGACCCACTAAAAAGTGAAAAATAAAAAACTTTTTACAAAAAAATAGTAACCGACTACCAAAAATAACACTACAAAGTGAAAAATAACTTTAATTTCGGAAGTCGGTGGCAAAAAACTCAAATACAGATCCAAAGACACCGACTTCCGAAATTTAAGTTATTTTTCACTTTGTAGTGTTATTTTTGGTAGTCGGTTACTATTTTTTTGTAAAAAGTTTTTTTTAATTATTTAGGATCTCCAACAAAGATTATTATGATTACACAATACATGACACACACATAATGGGAAAAATAAGGTATTAAGACGATTACTACTTCACCTAATAGTAGACCATGCTCTGCATTCTAATTCTAATTATAATAACTTAATCACACTAATATTATAAAAGCGAAAGTTTGTGAGTGTGTGTGTGTATGTTTGTTACATCTTCACGCTCAAACGGCCGACCCAATTTTGATAAAATTTTGTATGGAGGTAGCTGACACTCTGGATTAAGACATAAGCTAGTTTTTATCCCAATATTCCCACGGGGTCGAGACTTACGTGGGTGAAACCACGGGGCGCAGCTAGTAATATTATAAATTCCAAAGTGAGTTTGTTTGTTTATTTTTTACGATTTTACGCTAAAACGGCTGAACGGATTTGGATGATAATAATTATTTGGCACATAAGTAGACCATGACCTGGATATGATACTTTTTATCCTAATTTTCCCAAGGGGTCGAGAGATATGCGGGTGAAACCGCGGGGCGCAGCTAGTGCACAAATAAAGTTAACAATTAAACTAACAAACTTAAAATATTAATAATACTTAGTTTAAAATAGTGGAAGTAAATGATCAAGGTTCGTACATTTTAAGTTTTTTTTATGTGATAAAACTACTTTAAAGATTTTCAAACTTTTTCCTTTACTTGTGCTGTGAGACCTTGCTTTTTGCCAAATTCTATGATTCTAGGGCAACGGGAAGTACCCTATAGGTTTTGATTTATTTGCGAGTATCAAAATATGTCGCATAAATCGCCGTATTTTTCTAATGCGTTGACTTAGAAGCTTGATTTTTTTTGAACTCCAAGGGACCATAGACTTACATATTTTATATTAATTTCAACTTGATACTCCACGTGTTCCTGAGAAAAAGGGTGGTGACAGACTCACAGACAGACAGACAGACGGACAACGAAGTGATCCTATAAGCGTTCCTTTTGAGGTACGGAACCCTAAAAACGAGCAAGCCTTAAAAGTAGTCGCATAGATGTGTAACATCTGCCATCTCACCTTGGTAATAAACCACTAAGCAGCGACAGAAGTCAACCTCAAAATTTAAAAAAGCTACTAAATACTGAAATATTTATTCGAATAATTATTCATTACTAGTGGTCGCCCACTGGTCGATAAATTCGACCCCCTCTACTATATATAACATATTGCCTAAACGTTGGAAGGAGCTAAATGGTAAGGCATTCAAGCGACAATTAAAAATGTTTCTTTTACAAAAGGCATTTTTTTTTTTTAAACGTTGCCCCACACTAGGAATTTCTCCTGAATGTGGGTGCGTTTACAAACATTTAAATTCACATACACAAACAGCCAGACCCGGAACAACTACTTGTAGGTCATACAAATATGTGTTCCGTGCGGGAATCGAACCCGCGACACGCAGCGCAGCAGTCAATCGCTTAACTAACTGCGCCAACCGTGCCGTCACATATTACAGTGTGATATTGTTTATTGTTGGCTAAACTTATTATCTATAGACAAATATATACGTAATCACTAAAACCACGCATCTCACTAATACATGAGTTAACTCATACAATTCTCAAGCACACTCACAAATAGACACACCCTCTCACACTCACGCATTCACGATTTTACATAACACAAAGAGAGGTGCAGACCACTTAACCTAAGATTATTTTGTTTGTAAATGTAATGTTTTGTAAAATGCTAGCATTTAAGAACTCTAATCTAATGTAACTCGAGGGGATTGGCGCTGTTAGCCGAAATACAGGTCCTCCTAGTTCGGCTCCAGTTCTAAACCTTTTGCGTACTTACTTTTGTTTTATCATAGCACTTAGCTGTATTATAATCTAAGTACTTTTTATAGAAATAAAGCATATAGAGCATAAAGCATAAAGTGTCTCCGAATTTTTGGCCGAAAAGGATATTTTTTGGAGTGAATAATTTTAGCTTTTTCCTGACACTAATAATCCTAATTACTGATAATTTATATGACACTAATATTAAATTTATATGAATATGGAGTTTTGACATTATAACATAAAATAATTTCTAATTTATTAAGTTTCTAATTATAAACTTTGTTAGTTCTAGGTAAATTTTCAATTTTGTTATTGTTAATTATTTTCAATGCTAAGGAAATATTTGTACGCCGATACTTACGGCTAAACATGATTGGACTCAAACGATGAATGTAATATCTTGCATGCTCTTGTATGTATACAATGTTTAACAAATAAAGAAATCTTATCTTATCTTACAATTTGTATAGTACTTACCAGTGAACGGTGTTTTTTCCTGTCACTGGTACTTACTAATTCCATAAGTACACTAATTCCTTGCTATTATAAAGTACTTACTAATTCCATGCTATTAAAAAGTAGTTACTTATTCCATGCTCAAGCTGTCACTTCCTGTTACACATTTCCGTCCCTTTTCACGAAATCACTCCCATAGAAAGCGGGAGGAAAGATGTTACACATCACAAAACAACCGACTTCCAAAAAAAGACACTACAAAGTACAGTTTTTATTTAGTAAAACAGTTTTTATTTTTCCCTTTTTTGTGGTACCTAACCCCACACAAATTCGTGTAGCACTATTACTTGCCATACAATATGTAACAAAAACCCTGTTGTTCCTTCTACCTACGTTTAAAGGATCGGTATACATACGTATTAAAGCAAGTCATTTATAAAAACTGTTCAACAAAAATAATTAAAATAAATATTTAATTATTAATATCTTTAATGTATAACTGATTTCTAACCTCTTTAATTCTTTGATTTTGACTTCTCAACTAGCCAATGCTTAATTTTTAGGGTTCCGTAGTAAACAAGGAACCCTTATAGTTTCGCCATGTCCGTCTGTCTGTCTGTCTGTCTGTCTGTCTGTCTGTCCGTCCGTCTGTCTGTCCCCGGCTTAGCTCAGAGACACTAATTCCTAGAAAGCTGTAACTTGGCATGGGTGTACATATTAACCACGCCAAAAAAGGCGTAAAATAAAACCATGAAAAACATTTTTTTTTAGGGTACCTTCCTTGCACGTAAAATGGGGATGATATTTTTTTTTCTCGTCTAATACATGGTGTGGTGTATCGTTGGATAGGCCGTTCAAAAATATTGTGGGTCTGTGAAAAACATTTTTCAATTCTGAGATCCGTTTGCGTAATATTAACCTTTAAAGTGCTATTTTTTGTCAGTCAAGTGTCCCCCCCCCAGCCAGCTAAATGGTTGGTTTTGGATATGTAAAAAAATTCATGGCAGTAGTATATATAACGAAATTAAAAGGAAAACTATCACAGCTTAGTAGGGTTAACAAGTTAACGAGTAATCGTCGACCAACTTAAATTTGCAGTTGAAGAATTGACCGTAACGTATATAGATGTATGGGAGAGCATGTTTTTCAACTACAATGTTAAGTTTGTTTTTGGGAGGAATTCATCCTAACTACGGAACTCTTCATTGTGCGTGGTCCGACACGTACTTGGCCGGTTTTTAATTATTTTAAATTATAATTCCTTCAATGTTGTGCTTGTAGGTTAATGTATACGTCCCTAAAAGGAACAACAGGGTTTTTGTTACATAATGTATAAATAACAGTGACATGAAATTATTAATATAACATCATCATCATCATTGCAGCCGAAAGACGTCCACTGCTGGACATAGGCCTCCCCCAAAGGGGTTTTGCCATAAATGCCAGGCATGGCAGGCGGGTTGGCGATCGCAGTATGGTGTTAAAATGCATAGATAACGCTGCTAGCCATTCTCTAGTAAGTCCCTTAGTCGCCTTTTACGATACCCACGGGAAGAAATAGGGAAGTGCTATTCTTTACGTCCGGCACCACACAGACAAACATAACATCAGCAACATACAATAAGTGGAAAAAATACGTATTATTAAAGCTGTAGCGGCATCAACATCGCCACATGCGAACTACGCGTCACACTGACGTCACGCAAAATCCTGCATCGCGCAAGCAGAGTTTACCGCGCAACTACCGACATCAACCGTCGGGCAGTTGCCCACCAGAGACAACACCCGTCTGGTCGGAGGATCCTCCCTTTTCTGTAGAGGATGAGTGAACTTTCACCCTGTTCCTCATACCTCTAAAAAGCTAAATAAAAAAATACCAACCAAATTAAATAAAATGTTTAGGGGAAGCGCAGCTTCCAAACAAATGAAAAAACAATCTGACCGTACATTGCAGTCACTAATAGAGGTCGTGGGTAGTAAGTTAATGGACTTTCCTCGTCATCTGAAGTTCCCAGGTGTGAAACTGGCTTTAAAGTTCACTGAGCACAAACCGTTGCCCTCAGCTCAAGTTTTATAACTTTAACTAGAAGTTGTTCTGTGTGTCTACAGCTTTAGGTAGCTTATTACTTGCATTTCTGAACGAGGAAATCTAATAAGTAGTGTTGAGTGCAATTTATAGTGCTAATTTGTTTGGCCCTGTATTTAGAGATACTTAAACCGTCAAGCAGAAGTCCCATTACAACCACATCACGTCTTCTCAGTGACACCTGCCACTGTCTATGACCCTGATGGCTGTTCACACGTTCGTTTTTATTACGCTTTTATGGCGATTGCACCATTTTCCCTATTACTCCCATATGCATTTACCCTTATTTAATGGAAAGCCACAAAGGTCTTGTAATCGGAAACATAGTTGCTAAACTGTAAACCGCTGTTTTATTTTTATCAAGTTTAACTGTGAAAAAAAACGTCCGTTTGAAGTATTTTTAACCGACTTCCAAAAAGTAGGAGGTTATATGTTCGTCTGTTATTTGTTAAGTAATAGATATATTTTCACCGATTTTTCAAATTCTATAGCGGACTCATTTTAAAGGGTATGCTCGCGACTTGGTGACAATGGGAACACCCCATTGTCGCCAAGTCGATTTCCATCGGATCCCCTAATCAGTTTCATAAGGGGATCCGATGGAAATCGACGGAAATCCTCTAACTTTATTGGCACACCTATATTGATTAGGGTATTTTTTATAGTAATTTATGCATATGCTCTTGGAAAGCACCATTTGGTAAAGTTATGATAACGACCACAGATAGCCACTGGAACTACTTAATGATAAGTATTTCACGGGTTGCGATTCGATTAAGTACTTTAATATGGTTTCTAAGCAATGTATGCTCGTCACAATGCATAATTGTGGTGAAGTGGAGCTGATGGTTCTTGCCAGGATAACTCCTGAACAATTAACGTCCCTGCATCGGAAAAAGCATTATGTTGTAAAAGGTGATGAGCAGTTGACATTGGGCTATTGTAATTACAAACTGACCCACTACAAAGTGAAAAATAACTTTAATTTCGGAAGTCGGTAGCAAAAAACTAAAATACAGATCCAAAGACATCGACTTCCGAAATTAAAGTAATTTTTCACTTTGTAGTATATATATATTTTTTTTTTTTTTTTTTTTCATTTATCGTCAAGATAATCCTAGCTGCAAACATTCTTCAAATGGAATAAAAACAACGTCTTTATTTTAAAGAAACAAGATCTTTGGAACTTTAACATAGATAATACTACGCTACCCCGAGTCACGCACTTTAATTACCTTGGCTCTCTTCTTACGACCAATGCCCGCATCGATGCAGATGTTAGCCATAGAGTCAACACCGCATAGCTGAAAAGGCGATCTCTTGGGAATGGGACCAACATCGTAATCGTGAATATTCAACCAAAATGTATGGAATAGCTAATTAAGAATAAAATGCTTTACAAGCTCGTCTTACACAAAGCAGCTTAGAGTTAATAATCTCTTAACTATAAAGATGTTCAAGTTTTATGAAGCTTCAAACAAAGAGTGCCGAACAAAACTGAAATAAAAAATAAAAATAAACTTTAATAACTTGAAGTTTTCGTATAAATAAAAAAGAGATTTAAGATTGTTTTGCAGTTTGTAGGTAACCTCATAAAGTTATTTTTATTTTTTATGTATATTACGGCTACTTAAGGCGGAGATATCTGAAAATGGTCAAATATGATATTTTCAAGTCTTTTGCGCATACGGTGATGGAACTCAAAACATAATTAAACATAATTTAATACATCAATCTTCAAAGACAACTCTTAATTATTTTTAAAGCAGTTTATTTCTTCGTTAACAGTTATAATTATAATTAATAGTTTACCATAAAATTGCAAATGCCAAACTGCATGCGGTGATGGATTATTTTTTAATAATATCTAATTTTTATACGATTTTATTTGCATTTTTACGCCATACGTTGTGTCATCGCGCATCTCTTTCTTTTGTATGCAATCTGACAGTGACAGCGGTTTACCTGTTGTCGGCGTCTTCATGTATCAAAAGGATTAACTGATGCACTCAGAGATTTTACTGAATAATACAGGGTGTAAAAAGACCACCATATTATATCCGTCATCTACACATTCTGTACATCAAATTGAGTAACATTGAGCAAACATTATTGCTGGGAAACAACCTTTACTTTTGGTATGAAAAATCACTGTTTACGGCAGCGCGCAGTAACTTACGCTAAACATTGTGCTTATGGGTGCATGCATAAATACCCCCAGAAACTTGTACACACGGCTACACATCAAGCTATACATTCCAGTATACCTGACCTCTCGTTGTTCGGAAATCCTATACAATGCGAGATGCGGACTGGAAATTTCAATTAAAAATATATATTTTGGAACCTAGATATTCTGTATTCCAATCGGGATAAAGACACACTACCTTAAGAATATCTTTAATTTACAAATTATTTTGGTATTACGTTTGTATGAACTACGCATCCATCGCCGGCCTCGTTTTAACGTCTTTTTTACGATGATTATACGGGATATTGAACAGCTCGCGGGCAGTGCGCTGGCGGCGACCCGTCACCCGTCGCGCTGACCGCGCGCTTCAAGCGAGCAGACCGATCCCGGCGATGAAGCGCCTGCAAGCGGTATGCATGCGCGTCACCGTCCAGTGACCCCTAGTACCAACCAACCAATTAAAAGAAAGAAAATTTATTTATTGGGACTCACACAGGAGATCCCAATTTAAACTAAAACACATTCTTAGTCCCGTATTACAGAGCGTCACTCAATATTCAAGCATTACTTAAAACTTAGTTTCAACCAAAGTCAAAGTTAGGAGGATCCAATCAGAAAACTGTTTATACCTGTACTTGTTTTACCAATAAACAATTTTTGTTTTTTTAAGTCAAATTGTTTATTTCAAATATTTCAAAAAATAAGGCACTTATGAACGTCAATATTTACAAAAAAATAGAATTGATTCTAGTCGCCCCTTCCAAAAGGTAGTTTCGTATGGAGAAGAATGGGCAAGAAACTCCACCGTTACTCTTTTAAAATCTTGTACAATATATTTTATAGGTACCTACATTAATTATATAGGTAACTATATGTGAAGACGATGCACCTAGAATAAAATTACTATACGAGTACCACAATAGGTAATAAAACGAGTTAAGAAAGAAGCAATGACAGATAAATTAATTAAAAGACCGCTCACCGGCGCGCGGCGGCGGGCGGCGGTGGCGGCGCGGTGGCGTGCCAGCAGCGAGCGATTGTCTTGCTAACGGCGGGCGCGTTGGCTACAAGAGGGTGGATATTTTCGGGGCAGCGCCGCGGCCGGGCCGTTACTGCGCTGGAGCGGTACGGTTATAGGGAGGGATGACCTTTACTTATATGAGGCAGTAAGTCTTTTAAAATTACAAACAACCAAACTTAGGCCAAACGGAGGTAAAACGGTGAAGGAAAACATCGTGAGGAAACCGGCATGTCCTAGAACCAACAATTCAAAAACATGTGACATCCAACCCGCACTGGGCCCGCGTGGTAGATTACAGCCCAGTCCCTCTCGAAGAGAGGAGGCCTGTGTCCCAGCAGTGGGAACATTATAGGCTGATTATGCAAACTTAGGCCCGCATTACAGAACGTCACTCAATACTCAAGCATTACTTAAAACTAGATTCAAGCCTTTAATTTAATTGCTTGAAACTAGCTTTAAGGCGAGTTGTGTTCTAAATGCAGAGTAATAATATACTCTTCTGACTTAATCACTGTACAACGAGTTCCTCTGTGTTTGTCATTTTAATTGAAAAATGCTTTTATATTGTACATGAGTTTTTAGATTATAAATTGTAAGTTTTGTAAACTGCACGATCATTTTAAATTATTATTTTTATTATATTACTGTGGCGAATCTCTCCTATTATTGACGTGATTATTATTGACATTTATGATTATTATTTTTTCATTGTTATATTGACATTTATTTAAGGCGACGATAACCGACTTTTAATGATTTTATACTGAAGATCACGTCTAAACGAGTAATGTTAATGATTTGAAAAAAATATATATGTTAAATTAGAGCATTTTCTCAATAACTTAATATGTGAATATTTTAGATTATATTTATATTACATAATAAAATTAATTTGTAAAGTTATGTCTAACGCGGATAAAAAACTGATAATGGCGCAAAATCTACCAAGCGTATTTTTCTGAAACCTTCACCAATTTAAAGATAATTTAATTATTGATCTTTTAGTATACGCGTTTTATTATAATACCTTTTGGTTTGTGTTTATTAAATTAATAATGCATCAAATTGGGGACAGCGCTCCTTGATATGCGAGTCCTATTACTGGCTGAACGTACGACGCGTTGCGTGAGCTCAGTACAGAACACGCAAGCTAACCACTCAAGGTCACTGGCATATATCTCCGTCTTAAGTACTGCTTGAGAATTGAGTGACGTTCTGTAATACGGGCCTGAGTATCACATGGATTTAACATCGTAAACTACTCCTTCAAACAATTAAAATAAACACACTGAGTAGACATCAACACTTCCAAAAACAAACTCCACAGAATTTCAGGAGCAATCTACTAAAAAAGCAACGACGCGACGGAACCCTAATTCTCTGTAGTAATTGTTCGCAAAGGGTTCTGCTCAACATCTTACTTAATGGAAATAAGGGTGAAATTGGCTGCCTTTGTGGACCTCGACAGTTTATTTTCGAGAGAGGAGGAAGAGGTTTTTGTTGCAAACTCCTTATGTTGCTGTAAAAGGCGCCCTTGGGTAATTTACAAAGGTTTCTGCTCGATATTAGTAACATGTTTTCTACTGGGAAAACTTGAGCTTTGAGGGTTTCAATTCAGGAGTCTATTATTATTTGCATTCTTCAATACGTGAAGGGTTTCTTTTTATTAATTAAAGCAGAATTTAGATTGAAAAAAATATTGGCAATTGAGGTTTCCAACAGTGATTTAATGCTGCACATGAAAAACTGCTTACACGTGTAAGTAAGAGCACGTATTTCGGTTGAATGTTTAGTCGGTCGTTGTTGTAAGTGGTATACCTAGGCTAAAGGCCAGTTTCTCTAACGAAAATTATCGCAAAATTAATGTGAAATATTGACAATCGCGCGTAAACTACTTCGATTGGTTGAATAATTTATCAACAGCCAATTACAGTAGTAAAATTATGTGACTAATTGTCAAGTGCTGGGGCACTTGACAATTTGTCACAGAATTTTTGACCATATTGGACAAATACCGCCTTATTACAAAACAAGATTTATATTTTACATGGCTTAAACCATGGCGCCCGTTTTTGTAATAAGAACGTAACAGTGATTGACATACCGTTCTTTTTACAAAACTGAAAACTTAGTTCGGTACTAAGTTGTCAGTTTTGTGTTTAGGAACTTTGCCATAGTCGGAATAAAGTTCGAAATTCAATAATGGCTGCATGTTTTAAACCTGGGTCTGAAGATAAACCTTGTTTTGTAATAAGGGGGATAGTGACCAAGTTGGTGATGTTCTTCAGAAACGTCAGGTGCGTAGTAGTCGCAACCGGCGCGCGTGTATGACCAGATGCATGAACGTAGGCGCAGCAAAAGGAGTATGTAAGGAGCGTAGCAGGTGGCGTTCTACAGTTTCTGTCTACCCCCATGGGAAGAAGGCGTGAGTTTGTGTGTATGTATGTATTTGCAAACAAAATCAGTTGCTAGTTCTTGTCGTTTCTCGTTAATCGCTGGTGGTGGGACTGGTGCCTATATCGCGGTAAATATAAGGCCGCTGTTAGAATTAGCTTGAAATTACTTGTTTACAGCTCAGTGTGCTTGTTTAGCTTAGTGAGCTTTTTTTTGCGTGAGAAGTTATCAAATAACTTGTCGAGGGCGTGTCAGTCTTTTACTGAAAATATTTATTTATTAAAACCCACCCGTGTTCCTTCAGTGGCCTGTGTGATTGGTAAGCTGTGAACATATCATCTATTCTGTTAGAGCGGCTCGTGGCTCGTTGGGTGTCGCACGAATCGATTAAAGTGTTAAGTTATGCAGTGGTGATTGCTACTATTTAGCGGATCACCGGTTGTTTGTTCATATTATGGAGTCAATTCCATGCTTTGGGCAACATGTTAAGTCATACAGATTATTATGAGTGACGGATGCCTAAAATTATGAGAATAAGCTAACGCATAAAAATAAGGACTATCGCAGGGCACTTAAATCAAAATAATTTGATTCAGCATCTCTGGTTGATTAATTTTAACGGGCTTAAGGGTCGGGTAATCGCATTGAAATATTTATTTTTAGTAACGAAAATATGAATATTTGAAAAAAAATACAGATAGAATTATAGATAATAAAATAGACTGTTCATACAAAAAAAAATCGGTCAAGAGCGAGGACTCGCGCACCGAGGGTTCCGTACGTATATATGATGTGGATGATTTCTGAAAAACTGTGCTATTTAGAGACATCGTTTTATTTTTCCTGTAATCTTTACATAAATTTCAATCACATAGAATAATTTCAGATTTACATCTATGCAGACAGCCAACCGTTTTTGAGGTACGGAATCGTAAAAAGTCAAGCCAAAACGAATTAATAGCGTGGGCGATGCCATGCGACGCGATTAAACTAAATGGCTGGTGTAACCGCGGGACACAGCTAAAAATATATACTTAATTCTCATAAAACGCAATAACGAGTAGCCTATTAAATCTGCGCACGTGCGCGTGCCTGCTAATATACTTACAGGGTGTTCTAACATACTTACAGGGAGTTCTAATGAGCAATTGACGCGGGCGCACCCAACGTCACTAATTATGACGACAGGGGTGACGGTTGCTAGGCAACGAGTCTTGTTAATTTTAAATGTCTACGTAGTGTGCTGTTTACTTATGTGAAATCACGCGTGTTATCTTTGCTGTTAAGGCGACGATAACCGACTTTTGATGATTTTATACTGAAGATCACGTCTAAACGAGTAGTGTTAATGATTTGAAAAGAAAAATATGTTAAATTAGAGCATTTTCTCAATAACATAATATGTGAATATTTTAGATTATGTTTATATTACATAGTGAAATTAATTTGTAACGTTATGTCTAACGCGGATAAAAAACTGAGAATGGCGCAAAATCTACCAAGCGTATTTTTCTGAAACCTTCACCAATTTAAAGATAATTTAATTATTGATCTTTTAGTATACGTGTTTTATTAAAATACCTTTTGGTTTGTGTATAATAAATTAATAATGCGTCAAATTGCTGACAGCGCTCCTTGATAGGCGAGTCCTATTAATGGCTGAACGTACGGCGCGTTGCGTGAGCTCAGTACAGAACACGCAAGCAACCACTCAAGGTCACTGGCACATATATCCGTCTTAAGTTATGTTATTTTAAAGTGATAATGCGTCGTAAGCCCATAGATTGTTTGCCCATGTTTTGAAACACGTAAAACCAATTATGTGTCAACATGGAATCTCGACAGTCCTTCTCTTCTTCAGTACAGTGATTATAGCCACTTCATTGGGCATGTTTTTTCGTTTTTAGGGTTCCGTAGTCAACAAGGAACCCTTATAGTTTCGCCACGTCCGTCTGTCTGTCTGTCCGTCCGTCTGGGCTTAGCTCATAGACGCTTAGTACTAGAAAGCTTTAATTTGGCATGGGTATTATACATATCAATATCAATATCAATCACGCCGAAAAAGTCGTAAAATAAAACCATGAAAAACAATTTTTTTTAGAGACAGACTTTAACCATTACCACCTTAGACCATAGGTATAAACTTTATTCTTTCTTTCTTTATTTGATTAAAACCACAAAAAAATATTTCTTACCAAGTTCCGGGAATTTTTTTTATTAAAGAACCAGGCTTTTGTTATGTAACATCTTTCTTTCATCTTTCTGTAGGAGTGATTTCGTGAAAAGGGACGGAAGTGTGTAACAGGAAGTGACTGCTTGAGCATGGAATAAGTAAGTTCTTTACAATAGCAAGGAATTACTGTACTCATGGAATTAGTAGGTAAGTACTATATGTATAGATAGTAAGTCGACGGGGTCGAGTTTCGACCCGTGGGCGACCACTATTATATAAGTAAAATTATTTGAATAAATATTTCAGTATTTAGCTTTTTAAATTTTGAGGTTAATTTCTGTCGCTGCTCAGTAGCTTATTACCAAGGTGAGCTGTCAGGTGTTACAAATCTATGCGAATACTGTAAGACGCACGGCACGGTTAGCGCAGTGGTTAAGTGATGGACTGCTGCGCTGCGTGTCGCGGGTTCGATTCCCGCACGGAACAAATATTTGTATGACCTGCAAGTAGTTGTTCCGGGTCTGGCTGTTTGTGTATGTGAGTTTAAATGTTTGTAAACGCACCCACAATACAGGAGAAATTCCTAGTATGGGGCAACGTTAAAAAAAAAAAAAAAAAAGACCCGCTCGTTTTTTTTTAATTGCCTTTGAAAAACACTTGAGTGACGTATACATAGATATTTAATTATGACACAAAATCATTGTATGAGCGTGATAGCATTTCCCTTACTAAGTGTATTGATCGTAACATCACATTTTAAAAGCTTACAAAGTACACTTTGTTTTAAAAATAAGCCCATTATTTTTTGTATCAATAAAACACTTCCTAAAATAATCCCAGTATTTTACTTTACGTGTCAGTATTGAATGAAAAATGGCGGCTAGTCACATGTCAGTTTCGGTTAACGTCAAACCCACGCACGTTTTCAAAATAGGTACAACATACTGTATATTATTATGTATTCACGTAAAGTGTTTATGTAAAAACATCCTTGTTTATACATAGCGTGGTTTGGTAGACGGACTTTATACATAAGATGCAAAATTTGATTTAGGAGTCAACACGTAGCATTCTTTTTAAGATTTTTATCGAGGGAGGCAAACTGTCTCTCCTTAACACAGGTTGCTTTGCTACCTAGCGAGAAGAACAGTAGTTCACCCCTACAGATATTTGTTAGTTTTACTACTACGCTTACTTAATTATTAAGCTCTAATATGTACGTACTACAAATACCTTTTATTCAATAAATAAATAGTTGATTTGATTTAAAAATTCTGAGTATTGAGGCTGCCATATATTTTTGGATATGAGTGTAGCTACCGCCTATAGATTTTTGGATATGAGTTTAGCTACCACCTATACATTTTTGGATATGAGTGTGGCTACCGCCTATAGATTTTTATAACAACGTTAATTAACCACTATCGAAAGATTACCAAGTAAAAAGCGGCTTGTATGGCGAGTAAAACGAAACGACTATCATTTACCCTTCACTACCAAAATTGGAATAGAATCAAACTTTCCGGTTTCTCCATACCAGAGGGCCTGAACAAATGGCATTCGCTTCGGAGCGATTCTATTTCTACTATCGCTATCGTTATTGAATTTTTTGACAAGCGTTATCGCTAGTTTTCGTTTCGAATTCCTTCATACGAATCGAAAACTAGCGATAACGCTTATCAAAAAATACCACTGACTACGCATCTATAAGGAAGTTATCGTTTGACGCTGTCGTTTCGTTTCATGGAATTGAATGTTGATAACAGCTAGCACAACAGTCTTCTTCTTAGTCGGTAACTTCATTTCCGAAGGAACCTCGTGACGAGACAGCTGTGTAGTAACCGACTAAACGTAGGTACTCTTAATACCTGTCACTTCAGTTGTCATGCTACTTCACAGATATGCTCTTCAATTTAGCAATATTATAATTCATTGACGTTTTGAGAACCGTATTTTTGGTATCTTTACAATAGACAGATTACAAAATATGATAGTATTATTATTAATCTAATTAAAAAATTGTGCTCAAGCAGTTACATCAACGAAGAGTAGTTTATGAATAAAAGATAAAGTTTAACATACATTAATAAAAGAGGAAACTATCGTAATAATCAAAAATTTGGTTATAAGTACAAGAAAGTGTCATGTATAAAAAACCCTTTTTACGATTTGTTTACCTTTATTTAACTACCTAAACCAATGGAGTAGGTATAGTGGTCGCCATTCTGGTCGAAATTCGACCCCCTCTACTTACAATCTATATAGTACTTACAATCCATAAGAGAACACTATTATTCCATGCTATTACAACGTATACTTACTAATTCCATGCTATTAAAAAGTACTTACTAATGCCATGCTTACGCTGTCACTTCTTGTTACACACTTCCATCCCTTTTCACGAAAGCACTCACGCATAAAGCAAGAGGAAAGATGTTAGACATTAAAAACCTTAAAAATACCTATAAGTAGTCTGTTCCTAAAGTATCTGATAAAAGTTAAATCAAAACATATTCTAATTAAATTCTTATGTCATCAGTTCATCACTCACTAAAGGGAATTAGCAACACATTCGTCTGTATGTAGAAGGTTTAAATTTTATACATCACCAATTTTCTTAACATTAAATTGTAATTGAAAAATCGTTGTCAAAAATTTAAGTAATAATATTAACTTCAATAATTGTCAAATGAAAAACATAAGGTGATTAAAAATTTGAATTTCGGGTTTTATTATTTAAAATTTTAAATAATCAAATCAAAGCACAACTCCATTTGTAAGTAGCATTACTTAATAGCATCCACAGGTACGTTTGCTGATCCGTTTGTTTACATTTTAATGAAATACTTTTGGAACAGACCGTGAAAGTTAACCTGCGTCATAATGAGCTTTACGTTTAATTACTAACACCCTCAGTCCACACACAATCATCATTACATTAATTAATACGTGAAGCGAAAACTTTGTACCCCTTTTTACGAAAATTACGAGGACGGAGGAGTATGAAATTTGGCACAGTTAAAGTTTTATAATTTAAAGTTATTGTAGTTGTTATAGTTTATTTGTTTTTGTTTGCTCATTCAATGCATTCAAAATTCAGTTATATCACAAATAACACCGTTCCTTAAAAGCTGAGTGCATTGGATGGGTGTATCATAATTGCTACCGTGACGTCTGTGACGAACTTTATATTTATAATTTATGCTAAGCATTGTTCTCATGGAAGTGACTTTGTGTCTTTTTTGAGAATAAATATCTTTAAACCTATATGGAGTGCAAAAAGCTAATATTTTCAATATGCATTAGAAATAAATTAAATTAATAAAAAAAAATACACACTACCATGCTTTTGAATACACACACACAGTAAGTACCAGGGCCTCATGACTCGAAGATAGATAGGTGACAGCAGTACTTTTTAGTAAGTACTTTATAATAGCATGGAATCAGTGTATCTACTCATAAAGATTGTAAATCAAATCAAATCATTAATTGGTTTGCAAACATGGGTAATTATTACATAGATGTTTTATTATAATAGTCCTCCATATTCTGCCGTCACATGGGCATTCAAATCATATTTATTATTAATTAATTTACACAAATTTAAAGGTATTATAATTTTAAATGAAAATAAAATAATAGAAAATACAAATCAATGTATGTCAAATCATTTGAATGCCAGTAAAAATGTCATAATAATACAAACATGTCAAATTTCAACCAGATTACCATTATAAATAAAATTTAAAAAAATGAAATGTAATAACAGCATGTCAATCAGTCAGTACAATACAATACAATATTATTTAATATAAGTAAATATTATTTAATGTAAGTAGAGGGGGTCAAATTCAGACCAGTGGGAGACCACTAGTTTCTATAAATAAATCAATGTTTAGCCACTCAGCAAACACACACACATACACAATCCTACTTAATCGTGTGTCAATCATCGTTGAGCGGTTGACAGCGAACGCTCCCGTGCTAGCTATGTTATAGGTACAAACGTGACCTTAAAGTACACCTACGGCGTGTTAGGGTTAGCACATAACATGATTAGTGAATGAGGAGAATAGACTAGGGAATAAAACCTCAGATTTAAAAAAATAGATTTTTTAATAAACAGTAGAACTTATCACTCAAGATGGATCGTCTCATCGAACAGTTACTTTTATGAGTCCCCTGCTAAGTAACGGTATCCCACATTATCTGTGTAACTTAAACAGAAGAAAATCGTTGTGATTTTGATGGTGATTTGTCGGTCACTTTTAGAACGCTCAATAGTCAGATGAAAAATTATATTTAAGTTAATCAGCCTACAATAGACTGCGGCAAAGAGATCACCCAACATAATTATACATCTATGGTTTCTCGTGGGTGACTTAAAGGGCGTTCCCTTTATTAAGTTGTAGCTGTCACTCAGTGGCAAACATACAACAAACGAGCCTTACACTAGTCGCATTTATGATGTGTAACAGCTGACATCTCACCTTGGTATCATCATAAAAGACAGAAAAGAAAAAAAAAAATTTTTTCATCATCATTTCAGCCGATAGACGTCCACTGCTGGGCATAGGCCTCCCCCAAATAAGGGCGGGGGGGGGTTGCCATAATTGCCACGCTTGGCCGGCAGGTTGGCGATCGCAGTATGGTTTTAATAAATTCATAGAGAACGCTGCTGCCCATTCTCTAGTAAGTCCCTTAGTCGCCTTTTACGACACCCACGTGAAGAAATGGGATGGAGCTATTCTTTACGTCCGGCACCAAACGGAACCTTGGTATAGTACTTACAAATTCCGTGCTATTAAAAAGTACTAATTTATTCCATGCTCAAGCTGTCACTTCCTGTTACACACTTCCGTCCCTTTTCACGAAATCACTCCCGCAGTAAGAGGAAAGACGTCAGATATCAACAACAAAAATTGAGCCGTCACGGGGTGACTGGCAGATGTGAAACATTGAGCCGTCACGGGAAGACTGGCAGATGTGAAACATTGAGCCGTCACGGGAGGACTGGCAGATGTGAAACATTGAGCCGTCACGGGACGACTGGCAGATGTGAAACATTGAGCCGTCACGGGACGACTGGCAGATGTGAAACATTGATCCGTCACGGGACGACTGGCAGATATGAAACATTGAGCCATCACGGGACGACTGGCAGATGTGAAACATCGCACTACACACACATTTACACACTACTACTTAAAGACTGTATAAGTGTATAGTGGCCAATCGCCACGCGGCATGTGTCGCCCCACCAGCAATCGGTTTTACGTGCGCATAAAGATGTTTTACATGAACAAAAAGACTTCCCTATTTTTTTATTTGCATATAGTCCGCTTTCCACTGCCGTCGGATTTTATTTAAAAAGCCACCTTGTTTACCTACAAAACATTGGGTGGCCTTGTTATTATATAACCAAATAAACCTTGTTTTAAGGACTTAACGGCCCCTCCCACACAACACGTGTTCCCTTTGCGAAATAAAAACATTTTCTGCCAGCTTGCGTGCGAGTGACAGTCAAATGATGTGCAGCCCTGACTGAAACGTACATTAGGGATTTTATTTGTGAGTTTTACGGTATTTTGCACAACCAACACGTGATAAAGTCAGAGCCGATATTAAACGATGACTGACGATTAAATATTTACAGTTTTAGGTTTAATAACACAGATCATAACATCACGCCTGTATTTCTCGAAGGGTTTAGGCAGAAATGGACAGTATCATCTCGTCAGTTGTGTTTAAGTCCCATGCAATAGGGGGCGAGCCTATTGCCATCAATCGGACACAGATCCAGACTCAGAGCTGCTACTGAGAAATTGTAGATGGTAAAACCCAATAATACTTTGTCCGTCCTGGGAATCGAACCCAGGACCTCATGCTCAGCTGTAGCGCTTGCGACCACTAGACCAATGACTACAATAATTACATAAGTAAAAATTTTAAAATTTTGAATATGAGACTTTTCTGAACTAAATCAACTGGTTCACGGGCTAGCCATCTTCATCATCATCATCATTCCAGCCGAAAGACGTCCACTGCTGGACATAGGCCTCCCCCAAAAGGGGGGGGGGGAGGTTGTCATAATCGCCACGCTTGGCAGGCGGGTTGGCGATCGCAGTATGGTGTTAAAATGCATAGCCTATTCTCTAGTAAGTCCCTTAGTCGCCTTTTATGACACCCACGGGAAGAAATGGGATGATGCTATTCTTTACGTCCGGCACCACACGGAGCACCGGAACACTAGCCATCTTATTAACTCGAAATTAAAGACTCGACGATCAAACAGAACTTGCTACACGAAATATTTAATGTAGATAATGCTGTTGAGGAAAGCTGATACAGTTTCTAAACAAAAGTTAGTACCTAAGTGATGTTTGAATAGTTGTTTGTTATTTAATCACGTTAAAACAGCTTAGGAAGATTCGAATTAATTTAGTTTAGTGGATAAGCTATTGTAAATCAAAAAATTGTCTAAGTGCGTGTTTTGTACCATGCAAAAAACTCAAACTCAAAGCATTTATTTCAATTAAACCATTTACAGAAGAAGAATTGTCAAGAAGTCGGTCAGTTACAAATATGAAGCTAGTTGCCCATTCCAAATAGTAGGTTCATACGGAGAAGAACGGGCAAGAAACTCCACGGACACTCTTTTAAATTAAAATATTGATACAAAGTACTGGTCATCATTCATATTGAAATTATACATGTGAGAACGATGCAAAACGTCAGACATTTCCGTGATAAAAAGATTAAAAAACAAAAAAACAATTCAAAACTAAAATAATTAAAAATAAGCCGTGGCAGCTAAGAGATGACCAGTCCCAACCCAACTGACAGCGCCCGTTCACGAACATGACTCATGGATCAGCACCATTCAGCTCAACCATTTTGAAGGGAGCTAAATGATCCAACACACAAGCCACCATCAGCGAGACATCTGAGTGAGCATGACATACTCTCAGCCGCCAGGGCACATTCAAGTCAATGAAAGACATATTACCCGGTAAATGGTAGCTCTATTGTACATAGTACTCACCTGTGATATGCAAATATTACGCAAACCGATCCCTGAATCGAAAAATGGTTTTCACAGACTCGCAATATTTGAACGGCCTATCCAACGATACCCCACACCATAGACGAGAAAACAAATATTAAGTATCCGCACTTTACGTGCAAGCGATTTCTACAATTATTTTTTTTCAAGATTTTATTTAACCAGTTTATCGGCGTGATTAATATATTATACCCATGCCAAATTACAGATTTCTTGTACTAAGATGTCTCACACTCGACAGACAGACGGACATAGCGAAACCATAAGGGTTTCTTGTTGACTACGGAACTCTAAAAACCAAGTTTCGAAACCGCTTGCAAATTCTATTATTATAAATGTGAAAGTTTGCATGTTTGGATGTTTGTTACTCAATCACGCAAAAACTGCTGAACGGTATTAAATATTTGGCACACGCATAGTTTATAACCTGGATTAACACATGGGATAGTTTAAAAGCTCTCATATAAGAAGTTATCCCCCCGTCCCTTGCCCGGCCCTCCCGCGCGGAGCAAGTAGCATTAATTAACGCCCCAAATAATAATAATAGCCTAGGTTCGAGTCGCACTATATGGGACGTTAGCTGTGCTACTTAATTTATTTCTTTAACCCGGCGAGAGGCCCTTCTGGCCCCGCCAAAGCTCGGTTAAGCAGTAGAGGCTCTCCGGAGCCAACTGCGATAGGTCATTATCGAAAAAAAAAAATTTGAAGAAGTTCTATGTGAGCTTCTAAACACTTACTTACTAGATGACTCTGTACTAAAAACGCGTCTGTGGGTGGGTGAAACAGTATTTGCGATCTAAAAGAAACTTCGAAAAAATAAGTCAGTTTCAAGGTTGTTCCAACTTTGACAGTTTCACTAAGTTTCAAGTGTCAAAAGTTTTTGTTTTAAATATTAAGTGTGAAGGAACTACGTTTCTGACGGGGGTCCCCCGACCGCACACGTTTCTGACGGGGGTCCCTCGACCGCACACGTTTTTTATCCCGGTAGGACGTTCCCGTGGCATAAATTCCCAATTCCACGATGGCAAAAGCTAGTAAGTTCATAAAAAAACAGTCTCGTTGGATTAGCATCAGCGTTCCAACCAAGTGTCTTTAAACGTTCAAAATTACTTGTTACGGGTCATTTCAATAGATGAAAATAATTGTAATGTTTCAGAAACGCCCTTCAGAAACAATAAAAATGTAATTTGGAAGCAAAAACCGAGGAACGACACTTTAAGTACATTGAGTACCTTTTTGCTCTTTATTTGCCTCTCGCCGGGTTATAGAAATAAATTACTGTTTCCCTCTCAATTCTTTCTCATTACTGAAGAGAGAAAGGTAACACTTTAAAATCTATTCATTATCCTTTCAAAGGTGTGTTGGAAAGAATTAACGTCAGATTATTTTTTTATTTTCATTTGTAATGAAACAATGAGAGATTACGTTTTGGTTATCCGAGTATAATCTTTCATCACTTATTTTTTTATTATTTGATTCTAGCTGTGCCCGCGGATTCGCTCACGTGGCTTAGCTGATTAAAAGAAGATTTCTTCTCTGTAAATTTTACGCTTAATGCTTAAGTTCATGTAAGTACGTAAATGATTTTTGAAAATGGTTAGTAAACTTCTTCCTTTAACTTTTAACTGTTTGATGTTTTAGAAAATTTGATTACCTACATCGAAAGGTTTGCTATCGTGTTATGTAAATATCCAATGGAATATCAATGAATGCCATTCAATTTGAGAGTTTAGAGTGGTAGTTATAACAGTGATATTTAGTGACGAAGTTGGATTTTCTCGAATCCCATGAATTTTCGCCTCAGCTTTATGGGGTAGTGATTTGTTGCAAATGGGCCACACTATCACGTCCTAGAAGGAATACGTCAAATTACAAGTCACCCTTTAAACATTATTTTATCACTGGGTACAGTAACTGGTTTGTGGAGTTCAGCTGCATACGGTCAGACTGGCAGCTGACCCCAACTCTATTCGGGGGTCGGCTGCCGTAGTGCTAGTGAAAACGGGCATCGGAGGACACGGTGGAGCATACGGTGGAGGTCTGCCCAGCTTGGGCGGAGCACCACCGTGTCCTCACGGAGGCGATCGGCAGCGGCGATCTCTCGCGTCCGGCCCTGGGTCAGGCCATGGTTCGGACCGTGAGTGCATGGGAGGCCGTCACCTCCTTCTGTGAATTAGTAATGCTTGCGAAGGAGGAGGCGGAACGCGTGAGGGAGAGGCAAGGTTCGCGCCCTCGCGCCCCTAGTCGCCGCAGGAGACGCCCCGGGCGTCAGGAGTCGCAAGCCGATTTCCGGCCACCGTAGGCGCGGGCCTGCGGACGGTGAGCGATGGGTAGCTCACCATCCGATAAGGACCAGGCCCGGGTCGACGGCGTGTCGTATTCCACGCGCGCCTCAAAGAGTTGTCAGCACCAACTGACGGGGTCTGATAGGGTCAATGCCTGCCAGGGTTGCGAGTTTGTCCGAAAGGGATATCGGGGCCCTGGCACACAGGCAAATGATTTAGAATTACTCAGTAAAAGTCTTACACGCCCTCCAGCTCCGCCCAGAGCGGGAGAAGTTATTTGATAATTTCCCACTCAAAAAAAAAAAAAAGTAAAAACGGGCATATGTAATCAAGGTTAAAAGTACCATTAGCATAAATCTTATTAAAATTAAATCGTGTTCCGTGAGAGATACTCATCTCTTACGTCATATTTAAACCTTCTCCACCCTAAAATGTTCATGTTCACCAAACCAAGCTAAGCCTCTTTACGTCCCAACACACTACTAATTCCGATGTTACCAAAAAGGCACGAACGAACAACTGACATAGTATTTAATCTCACAGATGACGGGCTGGCTCACCCTCCGACCGGAATAATCGACGTATTCCGAACAATACCACAAGTTTCCATTCACGAAGTTAGGCCTCGTACACAGCCTCGACTCCACGAGCGATGCGACTTGCGTGAAGCGACACGCGTGCGCTTCACTTCTTTCCTTCGTGTGAGTACAGTCCAAATTTTGTCCCATGACAAAGGTCATGTCAAATGCCCATGTAACACCCACTCTCATGAAGATCGGAGACGCTACACTCGAAGTTGTGGACGAGTATGTTTACCTCGGACAAACTGTCCAGTTAGGTAGGTCCAACTTCGAGAAAGAGGCCAATCGTCGAATCCGACTCGGCTGGGCAGCGTTCGGGAAGCTACGCAATATCTTCTCGTCCCACATACCGCAGTGTCTCAAGACGAAAGTCTTTGACCAGTGCGTGTTGCCAGTGATCACCTATGGCACTAAAACGTGGTCGCTCACCATGGGCCTTATCAGAAGGCTAAAAGTCACCCAAAGGGCAATGGAGAGGGCTATGCTTGGAGTTTCCCTACGTGATCGAATCAGAAATGAAGAGAACCGCAGGCGAACCAAGGTAACCGACATAGCCCGAAGAATTGCCAAGCTTAAGTGGCAGTGGGCAGGGCACATTGCTCGCAGAACTGATGGCCGATGGGGCCGAAAGGTTATGGAGTGGCGACCGCGTACTGGAAGACGTAGTGTTGGAAGGCCTCCTACAAGGTGGACCAATGACCTTTTGAAGGCCGCAGATATCCGCTGGATGCGGGAAGCACAGAACCGGTCGAAGTGGCGGTGCTTGGGGTAGGCCTATGTCCAGCAGTGGACGTCTTTCGGCTGAAATGCTGATGATGATGATGAGTACAGTCCGCGAGACCTAAGCTGAGCTTTGCATTTGTGTGAGTGCACTTATAGATAGTGTAGGTGTGACGTCGGCCTAGAGCGCGAATCGTCCCCTTTGCTTGGTTTAAACCGGTTGTCTGCCTCTACTTTTGGTAATCAACTAATCACTCACACAAATACAGATCTCAGCTTCGGCCTCGCGGACTGTACCGTCGCTCCGCAAGTTGCAAGTCGCTTTAAGCCGATATCGAACCGCTTCACTTTTCGGTCATCTTTGCCTTTAATCTTCCACTTGAACAGAAACGTCTGAACACAAAATAAATCAATAGAGAAAAAATAATTTATTTGTGAACCGGTCAAACGATGTTGGATTTCGGAACTCAGCATCATTCACTCGCCTACAGAATAATCGAAAAAATGTATGAATGGAGCGGATGAATCGTTCATTCCTATACAACATTATTTTTAGTATAAGCGAAACCCGAAACGCGTGTCTAGTATTTTTATGTAAAGAATCGTATGTACAAAATTTCAAAACTGTATCATGAAAAACCACAAAGTTATAAGGTCGTTATGTTACCGGGTTGTCCGTACAAAAACATGCTAACGGCGCCCCCGCGCCTCCAGGGTCGTCTTGCGCTCATTGATAATAATTTGGCAGTAGGTACCTAATCATACGGCGATTGTATTGTAAGTAATTAAATGGTGATAACATTTTCCATCACTTAAATATTTTCGGGGAAAAAAACATGGTGTAAAAATTATTGAAATCGATTCAGATCCTTATTCTGAACAAACTATTCAGTTCTTAATCAGGTTTCGCATATATTAAAAATAATGTTGTATAATTTTGCCGGTATCGTATGAACTATGAACGTGGAAACAACAAAAAAAAATACTTCAATCGAGTGTATCGTCTGTTATCAATATCATACACGACTTCTTTTCATTTGTTTTATCCGCTGTAGCTGTCGCAGGACGCGTGTCGCTTGGACGTGTAGCTCGTGCCCACGGTTACGTTATGACATGACTAATAAATGCTGTTTTGTTTCTGAACAGTGTGTTTTCATGGTAATATGGACATGAAAGGGTACAGTGAAATGAACAACGTAAATCTGGCTATATTGTAGTTTCATTTTATCCTTGCATAAAAATTGATTTTGAAAGCGTGATTATTTTTCTGAATATACCTAATACTGTTATTAAAGTTTTACTTAGCTGTTGTTATTTGTTGAACAAAATAACGAAACCAATCATATTAGGTAAGTAATTGTCTTCATATTTTCCAAGGAATTGAAACAGCTTTAAAAACTGAAGGGCCATGTTGTGAGGTCTAATTTTTTTCTCGTCTTCGACATTTGTATTTAATCAAATCAAATCAAATCAATCAAATCAAAAATATTTATTTGCTAGAATATGGTACATAGGGTGTTACAGTAAATTTGTTTCAGCATATCCTGCCATAACATGGCGTGCAAATGTCTTCACAATCATTATAATCAGCAAATAATCGATCTAACCCAAGCAATGATTCATGAGCCAAATGTGAAGCCACGACGACTTTGGCAAGCTGTTGTTAAATTACCATCGATATTTAAAATAAAATAAAAATAACTTACTCATATTCCGTTTGGTGCCGGACGTAAACGTAAAAAATAAATTAAAAAAAATAGCACCAACCCATTTCTTCCCGTGGGTGTCGTAAAAGGCGACTAAGGGACTTAATAGAGAATGGGCAGCAGTATTCTCTATGCATTTTTAAACCCATTCTGCGATCGCCAACCCGCCTGCCAAGCGTGGCAAATCGGGCCTTTTTGGTGAGGCCTATATCCAGCAATGGCCGTGTTTCGGCTGAAATTATGATGAGGAACTTACACATTTAACTTATCCAGGGGTATCGGAGGTCAGATAGGCAGTCATACCATAATCAGCCTATAATGGGCCCACTGCGGGTTTCCTCACGATGTTTTTCTTCACCGTTTTGAGAGCAGTGGTGATGAAATTATTTAAACAAAGGTAAGTGCCTGTCTGGGTTCCAACCCACGACCTCGGACCTTGTAAGTCAGGGCCATTACCACTGGGCCACCACTGCTCTGACTGAGATAGGCAGTTGCTCCATGTAAAATACTTGTATTGATTGATAGATGAATCCCGGTTGGACTGGAAGCCGACCCCGACAAAGTTGGGAAACGGCGGGCAGATTTATTTAATCATAACTTAGACACGCTACAAAATTCAAGGCGTAGCAGGCACTATCATAATATTTACGCTAAAAAGTTTTTGCAGAAGGTTTAATAGCTACTTTTAAACATCATCTAAATTGACACAATTTTTGAAGTAAAACTTCTTTACGCACGCTTGACTTGGGGGTAAGTTGGTGAATGCGTGACGAGAGCGTTACGGAAAGAGGCGAACGGAAGTTGTTTAAATTTTAAACATGGAACACACCGTGTCACCGCCGCGGGCCGTCCAGCTTAATAGGTATTTTTTTTTAATTCACACTGGCTGTTTATAAACTCACAAGACCGCAGCTTTTTTTAAGTAAAACTTCTTTTGCTAGCAAACGGTGATTTCTGTTTTACTTCAGTCGTGTGGTCTAAAGCACACTCGTTTTTTTATATATTGCATTTCGTGTAACAGCTGATATTCTTTTAATTTTACCTCGGTTCCGATTTTAATGGAATAATTAGCTCAATAATTTTAAAAAAAACTGAAATGCTAATCAACTTTATTTCTGGCTGTACTAGCCTCCACACTAGGATACATCATCATCATTTCAGTCGAAAGACGTCCACTGCTGGACATAAGCCTCCCCTAACATTTAGAGGGGGGGGGAGGTTTGCTGTCACGCTTGTCAGGCGGATTGACGATCATAGTGTTATGTTAAAAAAATGCATAGAGAACTCTACTGCCCATTCTCTAGTAAGTCCCTTAGTCGCCTTTTACGACACCCACGGGAAGAAATAGGATGGTGCTATTCTTTACGTCCAGCACAACACGGAACACTAGTATTGTATAGTGAATACCAGTAGAATCTTATACCTAAGTAATTTTTATATAGAACTTGGTCTCTTATAATTCCTTAGATCATCTTCATGTCACACTGTAAACTGTCATTCGTAGATCTCTGACAGTCGTTACGGGTAGTCCGAAGCCCAAAAGGCTGACAACCAGTCTTACCCAGAGGTATCGTATAACCCAATAACTGGGTTAAGGTGGTCAGATAAACAGTCGCTCCATGTAAAATACTGGTATCCGTTTATAGGCTGGAAGCCGACGCCAACATAGCGAGCCTGAAAAGGAAGAACATCGTAAACGACATATTGTAGGTATTTCACTTTTTCAATAAATAATTAAATAAAATCAATAAAGCAATCAATAAAAAACCTCAGCTGTAAATTTTAATTTATTTATTCAACATCACATACATTTGTTTTAATAGGTAATACCCAAGCTAACAAAAGTAGTCATAATTTCTAATTCGGTTAATTAATTGATGTCCCTTACGATGTTCTTCCTTTTCAGCCTCGATAGTCTGGAAAAGGATAGGCAGATTCATTAAATATTCCAGTTCAAATCGAATACTTTCCGACTCATATTATCGTTACATTTCCACGAGTCATGGCAGAGGATTAACCACGGCTGGATGTTTAAAAAACGAGAGGTTTTTAGCTAATCTGGCTGAACACGAGCATTGCTATTGCATATGTATGAGGACACTGAGTGGAATTCTGGTGTATTCTATTAAAAAATACGTCATTTTGTTTGGTATAATGGAGCGCGTGTAATGTTGATGATGGCGCTTTTTTTTTATTTGTTTATTTCGTTTCGGGTGCATTTTATTTTCAATCGTATTGGTATTTCATCAGTAGGATGTCACAGCACACACATCTATGTCACAGCATTTTATTTGTTTTAGTATGACCTATTTTATAATATATACTACGCAACGTGTTCGTGACAGACGCCGTCAGTTGAGACTGGTCATCTCTCATTTTCGTTCATTTTTTGCTGTATGTCGAATGTAATTAATTGTTTGAACCTACCGTTAGTCTGTAATAGATCCTATGTACCTAGAAGTAGGTAATAAAAACGAAACCCTACTAAGAGTATTGAAATAATATAGTATTAATAAACATCATCGCACCTCACAGCCCAGTATTTGCTTGGATCAACAGATCTAGCTAAGCTCCTTGAATTACATATTGTGTCCGTTGATATGTAAAATTGTACCTATGTATAGCTAGGTACCTATATAAGACGAATAGAATCCGATAGAGGCGATAATACCACGGTAGATAGATAATATCACTGTACGTAGATAATATCACGGTTCATAGATAATATCACGGTACGTAGATAATATCACAGAACATAGTTAATATCATGGTACAAAGATAATATCACGGTACGTAGATAATATCACGGTACATAGATAATATCACGGTACATAGATAATATCACGGTACGTAGATAATATCACTCTAATTAGGTAATATCACGGTACGTAGATAATATCACGGAACATAGATAATATCACTCTAGATAGGTAATATCACGGTACGTAAATAATATCACGGAACATAGATAATATCACTCTAGATAGGTAATATCACGGTACGTAAATAATATCACGGAACATAGATAATATCACGGTACATAGACAATATCATGGTACATAGATAATATCATGGTACGTAGATAATATCACGGTACGTAGATAATATCACGGTACATAGATAATATCACGGTACGTAGATAATATCACGGTACATAGATAGTATCACGGTACATAGATAGTATCACGGTACGTAGATAATATCATAGTAAGTAGTATAGTTTCGTAACACCATTCAATTGTCATTAAAATTTCATGTAACATAGTTTAAAGAGTGATGTTATTGGTGACTAGATGCAGCCCGCGGCTTCGCCCGCGTGGCTTTTTCTAAAATAAAAGAAGCCTAAGTTACTCCTTATAACATCAGTTATCTGCCATGAAAGTCCCGTCAAAATCGGTTGAGCCATTTCGGAGATCAGCTGGAACAAACAGACAGACCGAAAACAAAAATTTTAAAAAAATATAAGTATATGTTATAAATACTGTATATACTTTCATATTAATTTATTAAAAAGCTGTTATTTTGACATAACAAACTGACACTTCAATTTTATTTATTTGTATAGATGTTCTTCAGAAAGGTCAGGTGCGTAGTACTCGCAACCGGCGTGCGTGTATGACCAGATGTATGAACGTAGGCGAAGCAAAATCAAAATCAAAAAAATCAAAAGTCATTTATTCAAACTAGACTGAGAATCAGCACTTTTCGAACGTCAAAAATTACATGAGACAGTCCCCCAAAAACGCCCACCCTTCACCACTTCCTAGTGATTTAGCTGGGAAGAAGAAGTGGTGCAACAAACTCCCCAGCAGCACCGCTGTCTGTTCACATTAAAACTTGAATTTATACAATAAAATGTTTAATGCAACACAAAACATTAAATTAAAAAAAGGAGTATGTAAGGATCATAGCAGGTTCTGTAGTTTCTGCCTAAACCCGTGGGAAGAAGGCGTGATTTTATGCACGTGTGTATTTTATGTAATTGGCAGAATAACGTAACTAGAAACACGATTACAGTTTTTTTAGTTGCGTGGAACTTTCGAGGAAAACTCGTTAAAACAAGTTAATTTACAAGTGCAATTAGGTAACTAATTAAAAAGCTAGTATAGCAATTGACAACTTTTTTTGCATTATCTGTGCTGAAATTGGAGTCAACTTTTTGAGTACATTTAATTGAATTCCATGCACGTAATATTATTATTATTCATAAAACAATTCACCTTTTCAATTTGTAATACACCAAGGCGTCTACCGCAAGACACATTTCAAAAACCGGCCAAGGGCGTGTCGGGCCACGCACAATGAAGGGACCCGTTACTTATCCCAAGAACAAACTTAACATTGTAGTTAAAAGACATATATGTTCCCCAATTCATTCCAACTACATATGTAAGTTTGTACGTACAATATTGAGTGTTACGATGTTAAGACCATAGTCTTCTTCTAGGGTTTCCTGTAATCTATAAGTATATAACTAGTGTTATTTAATATTTTTTTTAGCTCAGCAGTAACGGAGATAAGCCCCCCCCCCCCCCTTATCTCCGTTACTGCTGAGCCAAAAAGTAAGTTGTAAGTTTTCATATTATATTTTCTTTAATAACTTTAAAAGTAATTATAATAAAAAAATAAAAAATAAGGAGCCTAGCAGGTGGCGTTCTATAATTTCTGCCTACCCCCATGGGAATAAGGCATGGGTTTATGTATGTATGTATAAAAAAAATATTTGAGTTCCTCATAACAAGTCGATTCATGATGTTCCTACAGTTAGCAAAACTTTTTTTTTAATTTTCCAATTTGTCCCCAAAAACTGAACCCCATATTCAAAAATCATTTATTTACGTTACTCCTCCGTATTAGGGTCACAGAAATTTATATCTGTACGAAATTTCAACTTAATCGGTCCAGTAGATTCGGAGCAAATCGGCTGTGACACACGGTATTATTAGACAGACCGACAGACAGACACAGGACTGATCCTATAAGAGTTCCGTTTCTTCCTTTTAAGATACGGAACCCAAAAAAAAATACTAACATAACATCACGCCTGTATTCCCCGAAGAGTTGAGCAGATATGTACCTATTGTTCATGTACATTTCGCCAATTATTTTTAAAACAACTTATCAGGCAATATTAGAACATTTCAGACACGGATCTACATGGTCCTCACATGATCTGACCAAGATTATGTCTGGACTTTAAAAGAGACTTTGACCCCTGAGTTTGTTGAGCCATTTCTTCTCAGGGGTAGCCAGATGTCGGCTACATCTACATTATTTTTTTATATAACGTGTAAAAGTGATTCTAATATCCTATTTACAGAATAAACGATTTTATTTCATTTCACTTCTAGAGAAAAGACCCAATTTCTTGGTAGGTCCAAGATAACCGTCAAAAACCCACTCAACCTACGGTGGGGTGTGCCAACAAATCATTGAAGCTAAGGGCTATGTCCCATAAAGACGTGAAATATCGAAGCTACGCGACGCGACGGAGGCGATCCAATCGCTTCTCATATCAGATAATGTGCAGGGAGTCGTTACATGTTGACCTTATGTGTGGTTTTTAGATTTAAGGGGGATGCGCTAAGGTAGCCCGCGAAATTCCAATTTTATTACGTTTTTTGCAATTTGCAGGTCAGTAAGAGGTTGTACGAGAATGTTGATCTAAATATGATTCGCGGCCGTAACAAATATGGCTTTACAGAATTATAATCATTAGAATCGGCAATACAACTAACTCTCTTCGAAAAATCCAATTGAATGACTATTTCTGAAATAATCATTCAGTAGGATTTTCTGAACTTGGAGAGTTGTAATGCTGATTTTATGATTATAATTCTGTAAAGCCATATTTGTTATGGCCGCGAATCATATTTAGATCAATATACAACCTGTTACTGACCTGCAAACAGCAAAAATCGTAAGAATATTTGAATTTCGCGGGCTACCTTAGTGCCTTTTCATATTAAAATAATTGTGGGAAGATGATTTATTTTGTAAAGGCGATAATTTTCGGCCATCTCGTTTAGGTGAATACCTTGTTAATCCAGGTACCAACCTGTGTATTTATGTGGTGGCCCGAACGTAGGTAACTTTCATAATATCTCGCCTGTGTTTTTCAAAGGAATAGGCAGACTTACACATTACGCCAATAATGTGTTAATTCCCCACGCACAATGGTCCACATGCAGGTCTAAGTGCGGAAACCAAACCCTATAACATAGAACATGTGTAAGTTCCAGCGGGTTTATCGATTTAGCTTTAAAGTCTTACACAATATAGTTTTCATTTTGACACAAAATTAATCTTTTTAAGTAAAATTTTGTATCAGTAGGTACCAAGGACAGAAGGGTTCCAATTATCTATAAATACCTTTACCTCGCCAAAGTACTACTTCCTCCCTAAATTCGTAGAATCCTATATATATATTGAATGACTATTTTAATTAAAAATAGTCATTCAATAGGGAAGAGAGTTAGTATTAGTTACGTCTGCGAATCATATTTAGATCAGGGACCATTTTGGTTACCCATTGAAAGGGTTTTCGATAGGGTTATTCTAAGCGGTTAAACAAAAACCCATACGATAAGGGTAACCCTTATGAACGCCTTAAATTAAATTTTGGTAACCCATTGAAAGGGTTTAGCAAATTGCAAAAAATATAAGACAATTTAAATTTCGCGGGCTACCTTAGCGCATCCCCTTTAAATCTAAACTACTTATTGCGATACAGAGGAATTTATTTATTCTACGAATTAACGACTAAAATACAAAAATATTCAGACATTTCCTTGACAAGTCTGTCAAGGAAGTGTCTGAACATTTTTGTGTTTTTGCTAAGTATGCCACACACACACAAACCATAACAGACCAGTTTAACCACACAGTAACACACAAACACTCCTCACAATTAACCATTAAACCCACTCAATAAATTATAGGTATGTTAACATCGGAATTATTACGCAGTTATAAATACTTTGTAAAACGTGTCAATCCCAATAAAGAACACTGTCCTTCAAGATACAGTATATTCCCAATTTGAAGGGCAGAAATGTCTTACACTGATGTTACCTAGGCTAAGTTTTTGGTAAATAAATGATTACTTACTTACTTACTTTTAAGCAAACCAATACTTTTCTTAGCTATCTCCTTAGATTTTCCATTATGGCCGACTACAAAGATTCATATTCACACGCTCGCACAAAAGGCTATAAACGTCTATTGTGACATATGTGGCCTCCCCCCTTACTCTCCCACAAACGGCCACAAAGAATAGCCAGGAATATTGCCACGATCACCCCAGACACTCTGCTTTCTTTTTTAATATCGTAATATTTCACACCTTTAATTCTCTAAGGTGGTGGTTGTATTTTTGTTTATGGTTCAAAGATCCCAATAAAAATTGTCAATGGCAGAAGGTCCCATGAGATTGGAATTGAGTATTTTTCGGGGCGCCAATTCCAATGCTTTTAACTAGAAATTCTCTTTTAGCAAAACAGTTTCTACCAGAACATGACACACCCTGGTTATTTCAACATACAAAGATTCTCTTTCAAACCCTCTCTAGTTTGAGGAAAAGTCCGTCCTAAGCTTAATGACAACAATTTTCGCGCCATATTTGTTTCGCGCTAAAAGAAAATGGCGGCTGTAGAAACAAATGAGCGCCATTGTGGCAGTCGACCCACGCTTCGCTGGAAACAGTTGATTTATTTATTACCTTCTCGCTTTAGAAAATGTAGAACACAAATTGTTATAGTAGGAATAGAGAAAATGTTTATTTTTCTTGTGTTGTGTTTTATTATTGAAGTAAAACTTCTTCACGCTCGCTTGACTTGGGGAGTAAACTGGTGAATGCGTGACGAGAGCGTTACGGAAGCGAGCAAACGGAAGTTAAGAGGGAGATATAAGTTAGTGTAGATAGAAAGAGAGAGAGTTACGTTTCGTATATAACTGTAGGGGCAAGAGAGAGAGGTGCTAGCATACATTTTCTTTCTCTCTTGCTCTCATAGCCAGTTGCGTTTCGTATAACTAATACTCTATCTTTGACACAGTGCAGGCCTATTGTTGTAAGTAAGTATAATTAGTATTACCATTTGTAAGTTTTACTTCAGTCGTGTGGTCTAAGCACACTCGTTTTTAGGGTTCCGTAGTAAACAAGGAACCCTTATAGTTTCGCCATGTCCGTCTGTCTGTCTGTCTGTCCGTCCGTCCGTCTGTCCCCAGCTTAGCTCAGAGACGCCAAGTCCTAGAAAGCTGTAATTTGTCATGGGTGTACATATGAATCACGCCGAAAAAGTTGTAAAATAAAACCATGAAAAACATTTTTTTTTGGGTACATCGCTTGCACGTAAAACGGGGATGATTTTTTTTTTCTCGTCTAATACATAGTCTGGGGTATTTTTGGATAGGCCGTTTAAAAATATTGTGGGTCTGTGAAAAACATTTTTCAATTCTGAGATCCGTTTGCGTAATATTAGGCTTTAAAGTGCTATTTTTGTTAGAGTCAAGTGTCCCCCCCCCTGCCAGCTAAATGGTTGGTTTTAGATATGTGAAAAAATTCATGGCAGTAGCAGTATAACGAAATTAAAAGGAAAACTATCACAGCTATGTAGGGTTTATAAGTTAACGAGTAATCGTCGACCAACTTAAATTTGCAGTTGAAGAATTGTCCGTAACGTATATAGATGTATGGGAGAGCATGTTTTTCAACTACAATGTTAAGTTTGTTTTTGGGATGAATTCATCCTAACTACGGAACCCTTCATTGTGCGTGGCCGACACGTACTTGGCCGGTTTTTATTATTTTTCTTTTTCTACTCGTGAAGATTAGAATTGTCAAGCTAGGTATTTTAAATGACTTTAATTGGAAAACGAACTGACAATATTGCAATAAACGGGCTACTGTCAATTTTTATTTTTTTTATATTTTATATTAAGAAAAATAATTTTAAATAGAAAAATAAAAAAAAAATCAAACAAACTAAATAATAAAGCTCTCTCTTTCCTTCAATTCGCCAACTCCTTGAACGGTATTGGTTTTAATTTAATTGATTCGATGTTATGATCCATCCCCGGCATACCGGGGCTAATTACTCGTACCTCTGTGCTACAGTTCTTTAAGTACAGGTTGCACCAAGATGCTATTTTAGAAAACTGTAAATAAATCAATAAATAAAAATGTTTGATGAAATTAAAATATTTTCATAAAACGTAAAGGCGAAACTATACGTGTGTTAAATTAATGTCGCCACTGTAGCGGCATGCTGTATATTTTTGAAAAAATCTTTTGATAACCCTTCATTGTGATACCCCACTCGATAGGCTCGATAGGTATGGGAGTTTTTTTTTTTAAACATACTTTTTGGTGGCACAGATGCGCTCTTTTGATTTTTTATTTTAATATACTCAGTGACACTCGCGCAATACAGACGAATCTAATGAGATAATTACCATTCATCAAAATCGGTTCAGCCATTTAGTAGTTACAAGGGGTCATAGGGACGCACAAACATATAATACATACAGGTCAAACACATAACCCTCCTTTTTCGGCTTGGCCGCAGTCGGATAAAAAGCTAGGCTGATATTATAGGTACTTAAGAGGGAGCGCGGCATTATCTAGGTACCTATCTATCAAGGTCTCGGGCACCTTGAACGCGATAAAAACGAGAAGGGTTAGGCTCTTTCTACGTACCTTATAGCTTTCTATTTCGAGAGATTCGATCACTATTCTCGATTTTGGCATAACACAAAATTTATGTTTTTTTAAATGTGGTGTTAAAAAAACAAGCGTGTTCTATTGTTCTATTGCCTAGACAATTTTGAAATTTGAATATAGAAACCGCCACTAAAGCAATGGTTCCCTAAGACTGCGGCGGCCGCCACATAGCGTCCACAATTTACCGTCGAATTGCGTAACTGAAACGTTATTTATGAAAGTAAGTTGGTGTCGTGGATGAATGAAAGGCGACTCATCATTCATCACTCACTCATGGGGTCGGCTCCCAGTTTAACTGGAAGCAGCTGAATACCAGTATTTTACATGGAGCGACTGCCTATCTGACCTCCACAACCCAGTAACTGGGTAATACGATACCCCTTGGTAACTGGTTGTCAGACTTTAGGGCTTCTGACGACCCGTAACGACTGTCAAAGATCCCGGAATGACAGCCGGCACCAACGGCTTAACTTGCTTTCTGAGGCACGGTGGAGTCTCCGTATATAAAGATGGTCACCCATCCACGGACCAACCGCGGCCAGCGTAGCTTAACCTGATCGATCGACCCATGCGTTTGTTATTCCTTAGCCACAAGCCCATCAAGACAATTTGCAATGAAAGGCGACTAACAAAAGATATTTACAAGGCAGAGGTGAGTGGAAACGCCGGGAGGGGACGCCCTAGGAGGACATACAGTGACCTAATTGGTGATGTTCTGCAGAAAGGTCAGACTAGAATAGAATAGAATATATTTATTTGCTAAAAATGTATGTATTACAAAATAGATCTTACAAATAATATTAGAGTCCTTGTACATTATGCCTTTAAGGCATGCAAAAATATTATAAGCATTAGAGCTATACAAATATAAAAATAAACTAACTTACTAAATCCAAAATGCACCATTCAGGTGCGTAGTACTCGCAACGCCGCGTGCGTGTATTATTTATGAGCGTAAACGAAGCAAAAGGAGTATGTAAGGAAGTAGCCGGTGGCGTTCTATAGTTTCTGCCTACCCCCATGGGAAGAAGGCGTGAGTTTATGTATGTGAGTTGGTGTAATTCCCTTTTTTTCTTTTTTCGGTTGGGGAATTATGAAATAACTTCTCCCGCTCTGGGCGTAGCGGGAGGACGTGTCAGACTTTTACTGACTAAAACCCACCCGTGTTCATTCATTTGCCTGTGTGCCAGGGCCACGATATCCCTTTCGGACAAACTCGTAACCCTGGCAGGCATTGGCCCTAATGGACCCCGTCAATTCGTGCTGACATCTCTTTGAGGCGCGTGTGGAAAACAACGCGCCGTCGACCCGGTTCGTTCCTTATCGGACGGCCAACTGACGGCCAATGTTTTTTGACGTAAAGTCTAACCCCGGTGATAACATTTTGATGAAGGCCGTCACTGCGGCCGTTATGTGGCGGCCACCGCTCGTCTGGGTAACCGTCCCTTTAGAAATACTGATTATGACAGAGCTCCCAAGAAAAGTATACTGCGAATAAATACGAAATGATTCAGCTCTTATTCTTATTATATTTATTCGGCCTTAACACTTCTCAGCCATCGTCTTTTCTCTATACACCTACTGGGCTTTGATAGCTCGAGACATTGATCCTGATCCCGTACGGTCGGAAATATCAATTGTGCTCGGAGCTCATTGGCTTCCTAGACCCATTCCAAGGCCCCGCTTCATTCGTATACAATAGATTTATTGAAGCGGTTAGGATTCCGTCAAGTTGACCTTGAAGTTTGGCTTATAATATTTTCACAAGTGGTAGGGACATAAATGATTTTGACCAAACAAAACGACGATGTTTAATGCAAGTCTGTTGCTAAACCTCATTTTAAGGGATTTGAAAGCCAATTGATGAAAGCAAGTAAGTATTTAAGAACGTTTCACATCTAGCGCGATATGAGATGTCATATCAGCGATCTATGTCAAAAATGTTGGTAAATTATAGGTATTTTTGATAAATTGAGATTAGAATGCGAACGTTCTTAGAAATACGGAAATTGCCCCTATGTTGCTGAACCTTACGTCTGGTAATTTAATAGTATGTTGTTTTATTAGCACCAACCAATCAAAACAATAGGCAGGCTGCCGTACCCTGACTCCCGTAGCCTGGCTCCCGTAGCCTGGCTCCCGTAGCCTGGCTCCCGTAGCCTGGCTCCCGTAGCCTGGCTGACGCAGCCAAGCTGGCTACTGTGCGTCTGCCCTTAGATTACTTAATTATTCAGACTTAGATAGATCTTCCAGAAACCGGAGTATTTTAAGCTTCCCCAAAGATATTGGAATATAAAGTGAGGTTATGTTATGTTTTTTGGTAAATTTTTCCGAAGTAACTCAAATCTTAAACTGATTTCTACCAAATAGTCCTGAAGGAGCTCACATGGGACGTTAAACAGCATTAACCTTGACAAGGTTACCAATATACCAATATTGATATACCACCCAGTACGATGGGAGCCGACACAACATACTCGAGAAGGCTTGGCTGATAATATACTTACATTATTGGGACGACCTTCGCTACCTTCACGAAATACCAACGAAATGTATAATATGACATGGTAAGTAAATAGGTAGGTATTAGGACATATTTATATTATAATCATGCTTCGATTGTCGTCTGTTGTACTCGTATCTTGACGATTTGCCATCTTTTAATATAAGAAGACTCTGACTGTTATATTTGTTGAAGTTAAACTCCTATGCGGCAATTCGATAATCGGACGAGGATTGACATTGAATTTCAAGGATGCGTCACGATTAGGCACCTTTCTTTACATGAGAGAGAAAAACGATATAACTGTCTCTGTCTCTCATACTAAATGTCTCTTATTTTTTATTACTGATTTCAAAAAAGGAGGTTAGCAATTCAATACATAATGTATGTAATATTATTGTAACTGCAATATATTCACATAATAATATGATAATCTATGAGCGCTTCCAAACAAATACCTACCTATAAAAAATGTTATTATGAACAGTGTAAGTATTAGGGAACTGTGTAAGTTTCATCAAAATCGGTTCACTAGTTTTCAAGATATGGACTAAAGGCTTGTACAGACTGGTGCGATATCGCGGGCGCGATGCGACATTAATAGCGCAATTTCTTTGTTGCCTGGTTCGAGTGCCAGCAAAGCCATTTTTTATATTTGGTAGGTACTTTTCTGAGCTGGCACCGATCTCGAAAAAAATTATAGGCCCGTTTGATTTCGTTCTGTTAGTTACCTTCATGTAATCTTAATATATATAGTTCTTCTGTACGTGTGTTTGTCACCTAACTCCTGCTAAACGGCTGCACCGATTTGGTTGAAATTTTGTATTTATATTTCAACGGGTTCCGGGATGGTTTGAAAACACAATTGGACCCGGTAGGTGGCGCTACTGTCGGTATAGGGCGGTACGAAGTTCGCCGGGTCAGCTAGTATAATATAAAAATATTATTTCACAATTTTGAGTTTTTTTTTTTTTTAAGTCGATTGAATTTTTTTTTAAATTACATTTTTAATTAGGTGGCTTTATTTCTATGATTTTTAATGTGTTACACACGCATATTTTTTTTTAGTTCACTAGATGCAGGTAAGTAACAAAAAAAATTGTGAGCCGTCACGGGACGCATGGCAGATGTGAAACATCGAAATCAAACAAACCAACATCGAAAAAAAGGTCAGGGTCGCGTAGCGGGGGGACCGCGCGCGTGGAGTGAGCGGTGAATCGCCACGCAGCATGCGTCGCCCCGCCAGCAATCGGTTTTACGTGCGCGTATAGATGTTTCACATAAAAAAATGTACAACTGATGGCTTACACTATCAGCATCTGTCCAGCTTTTTCCCAACTATGTTGGGATCAGCTTCCAGTATTACAAGGACCAGCTGAGTACCAGTAATTTAGGTACATGGAGCGCCTGCCTATCTTAACTAACCTCCAAAACCTAGTTACTGGGTAACACGTTGATGGCTTACAATAATAATGATATTGATATTGACCCAACAATTCGGTTGTGAAGGTCAAATGACAGTCACTCTGAGTTAGATGAAAGCCAACCCAAAATTAGCCAGTAAGAGACTGATATTCTTTTAGGATTGGGAGGGTGCTCGACATAATACGTTATAAGACATTTACAGCGTAGAGATAAGAGTAAATAATGTAATCTTTACTTTACCAACTGCTGTTACGTTCCCAGTACCATCGCGAACAGAACATTATCGCTTCTGCATAGTAGAATTTGAATTTAGAATGCCAGCACACACAGTTGATGTAATAGGGATGCGCCTGGGTGGGACATTTTATTTTACCTGTAAACCGGTGCTACAAAATAAATATTGTTTTTAATTTTGCCAAACCTTATAGTATAGATATCGATAGTGGCTTTGTTATGCCAAATGCGTAAATCAATTATTAATACAATCAATTGAATCTATTGTCAATTATTAATACAATCAATTGAATCTATTGTCTATAATTAATAACAATAATGAAGTGTGACCGCATATCGCAAGTTAAATTATTGCACCGCAACCAAGTACTTAATTAACTACTAGAATGTATACAGCTTTAATTAACATAGCGAAAGTGCTGTAAATCAATAAATAATTGACCCTGTTAATGGAAATAAAAAATAATAAAACTCTTACATCACAAATCATACCTGTACATGAGGAAAACCAAGAAAACTCCGTTAAAAATTCAACAAAGAATATCTCATTAGCGACTGAAATCTCCAATCAGGCGAACCGGTAAGACTGTGATGAGATAAATTCAAATCCTCAGCCTTTTGAGGTCAAAGAGGTCTCAAGCTGACGAAAGCACAGTCAACGTTAGTTACATAAATGTAGACCGCGCAATTGTTGCTTGCATTGCTACCTTCAAGAAACCCATAAAGATAAGTTGCTACTTGTTGCCTTAACCATGAATTGTAATTAACCGTTCGAAAAAAAATCCTTTGTTATAATTTAGCCACAATTGATTAATTTAATCATATTTTTCAGTAGAAAAAGAACAATGAACATTTTAAAAATCTGATCGCAATAAATTATAACTAATTTAATCATTAACTTACCGTAAATCGCATGGTCCGAAACGGATATCACAAATTAACACCTCACTACAACTCAAAAATTTACCGTAACAAAGTAAAGAATTTCGTTTATTTCTAAAACAAAGGTCACAATCACACACGGAACCTCCAATCTCACACTGGCCGAATAAAAAAGAAATAAATTCCAAATTCAAATGTGACAGCTCTGAAACGCGGCAGACACATTTTTTGACAGTTCGATTACTTTTTTTAATTATTACGAGGGCACTGATCGAATTTTGTCCGACTTCCGGGATTTTTCGTCCGTACACGACGTTCGCCCGGGAGATCTCGCCGGTTCCAGAGGCTGACTCTGGCTCGACCGACGATCGAAGCTACGTATACTGCGCCTCCCCTCTTGCGTAACTGATATTGTTGTAAATTATAATAGCTTCTTTAGGCTACCTCATACTGGCTTTGAAATAATATATTTTTATGATTTGATGAAACGTAAATGTTTAACGCAGTCAATTATAACTTACAACTTACCCATGACATGAAAAAGAAAACCAATACCGAAATATTAATGTTGGCAAAATTACAAATCGCCTCCGTTATCTCAATATTTCTATTCAATTACAATAATTTAAAAAAAAACGTAACTGGAAGCCCCTAACATTTTGCAGAATTTTTATCAGCATACGAAGCTTCGACCGGCCCACATCTTTCGGGAAAACTCTCAACGCGCAGGCGTGAACTGGAAAATTAGAGCGAGATAACAATACCCGCTTCGTACAAAAGAGGGAGACGACAATACTACCGAAGTGAGTACAATAATCCTCTCAATTTGTTGTCTAGGCACGTTCGAAATTTAAAAAAGTTATTTTTCATAGAGCGCGCTTTTTTTTTTGTTGAGGTGAGTTAATAAGTGAATATAAAATGGCGAACTTTCTAATGAAAATGATGAGATTAACATTTTATTTTATTAATATTTTTTCGTAACTCGTTTAACCTCCAAAACAATACAGGAAGATCTTTAAAATTTTAGCGTAGACAAAATTTAGTTTCCGTTTCATTTTTGCCCTCGTTGTCAAACGGTTTGCCATTGTGGAGTAAGTAGGTGAAATGTAACAATACAAAATCCGCCTTATTACAAAACAAGATTTATATTTTGACATGGCTTAAACCATGGAGCCAGTTTTTGTAATAAGAACGTAACAGTGATTGAAATACCGTTCTTTATACAAAACTGAAAACTTAGTTCGGTACTAAGTTGTCAGTTTTGTGTTTAGGAACTTTACCATATTCGGAATAAAGTTCGAAATTCAATAATGGCTCCATGTTTTAAACCTGGGTCTGAAGATAAACCTTGTTTTGTAATAAGGGGGAATGTGTTTAATTCTAAAGGTTTTTTAGTTAAAATAAAAATATTCTAAAGTACAAATAAATTAATTTAACGGACGTGAGGATTTTACATTTCAATACCAAACTTTTAAGACCCAAAAATATCAAATACCACACGCTTTTCAACGACCACAAATGATAATTTACATCCATTAAAATAGCCACTCTATTTTTAAAGCAATAAAGCCGAAATTTTAACATACTATATTTATACTAGCGTACTATTGAGTATGTAGTTTTAACTGAAAGTTTTCTATTCCAGGTGGGTTTAACGGACCTTGTGGTTACAGACTTTTACGTAAGGGAAGCTTGTCTACACGAAGCTTTATCTTTGTTAGATGAGCAGACTTTGTAGCATGTAAAAAAAACGGTTTCTCTAAGTAAAATAAACCGGCTAAGTGCGTGTCGGATCACGCACAATGAGGGGGGTTCCGTGGTTAGGATGAATTTATCCCAAAAACAAACTTAACATTATAGTTGAAAAACATGTTCCCCATACATTGGTATACGCCACGGTCAATTTTCCAACTGCAAATGTAAGTTTGGGAACTCAAAAAAAAAACACAAATTTAACGATTTTCAGACTTTTTCATTTACTTGTGCTGTGAGACCTTGCTTCTTGCCAAATTTCATGATTCTAGGGCAACGGAAAGTAGCCTATAGGTTTTGATTTATTTGCGAGTATCAAAATATGTCACATAAATCACCGTATTTTTTTATTGCGTTGACCTACGTATTTGATATTAATTTCAAATTTACACCTCCACGCGTTCCTGAGAAAAAGGGTCTTGACAGACTGATTGACACACAGACAGACTAACAGACAGTCGGACAGACAGTCGGACAGACAGACAAACTGACAACGAAGTGATCCTATAAGGGTTCCTTTTTCCTTTTGGGGGACGGTACCCTAAAAATCATGATCATCATAATTTCAGCCGAAAGACGTCCACTGCTGGACATAGGCCTCCCCCAAGCACCGCTACTTCAACCGGTTCTGTGCTTCCCGCATACAGCGGATACCTGCGGCCTAAAAATGTAAAAGATAAACTTTAAAGTTCATTTTGGTAATCATTAGGAAAACAAAAACAGTCCCTGCAATTTATGTGTCTCATTCCTATATCTAAAAACGGATCGGTAGAAACACTTCAGTTTCATTGTCATTTTCAGTTATTTCAATTACACCTTTATGAGCGGCACATAGCCTGCTCATTAGGGGCACTTGTCCAGCAGGCTTATCATGACGCATTAGATTTCTACTCTACTGTAGAATAGAAATCGTTTGTCTACATTTCTCGGTAGAAAACTGTCAACTGTCTAGGACGGAAACGTCACTTTTGTCTACTCTTCCGTCGACAAAACACTTCCCTACGGTTCTCGTTCTAAGCCTGCAGGAAGCGACTAGCTATCGTCTATTTCCTCGCTCAACGTATAAAAGATTGTAGATCTCGTGTCAGTAAAAGAGATACATATATTAATAGTTGATCTCTGATAGTTTTCTGCCGGCGAGAACACTCTCTACACTAGTTTGTCACAGTAAAACTCGCTTGATACATACGGATACCAGCAAGTGACTGGGCTGTCATTTTACTCGTCGCACTCATGCACTCGCTCATAGCCCAGCGACAAAACTATCCGAACTACACAATCGCTGCTTGTTGCTCGCCAAATCGTTACTAGTGACTAATTCTACTCTCTTCTTGGTAATCACGTCAGGTGGATCAAGCACAAAACCTGCATATTTAGCCCTCGCCCACGTCAGTTCATAGGGCGAAATTCGGATAGTGGGCGTACAATAGACCTCAATTTCTAATTAAACTACGCGGTTCGGAATTGTTTAGCTTGGACCAGTTTTCAGGGATTTTCAGTATTAGTTCGGTTTTGCATTCTCTATCTCTGTTTGTCTTGTGGTTTAGAACTTCTCGCTTCAGCGTTACGTAGCCTGATCTGTGTTTATATTAGTTTAGTTTTGTTTAATTTCGTTTTGTTTTGTTTGTACGACGGTGTCCAGTCCGCAAACGATTACCTAATCATTAAAGTCAAGACTGTTTTTAAGGGAACATGCTAATAATAACAGTCTATATATTTTAGGCCAATGATGGGCTTTATTTACCTGCAGAAAAAAAAGCATACAAAATTAACAGTTTCCCCTTTTAATTTTAAACCACGCACCCTAGTTTTATCTCCACAATCGCGTAGAGTTGAGAGCTTGTCATTCGCTAGCTAATTCGCGAAGTGAGCGGTAAAGTGACACGTCAGCTTATCTGAGCGAAACGAGTGAACGAGCGAAGAGATACCGCGCAAATGGTATTATGATGCGTTTGCATTTTATTGGATTTGTTTTGTTGTCGCTTTTGAGGTATTTTTAAAGCGGGAAGTAAGTACGAAGACTAGATTGATAAGCTGTTAGATTTCCTTGCAGAGTTGTAGATTCAATTTCTACACAGAGATCATCTGCGATGAGAAACCTTGCCGGTGCTCATTTGAGATATTTCACCTGAAACCTGATTTCAACTAGGCTACTTCAACTAATTAGCACTTTTATAACGTCAAAATTACATCAGACAGTCACCCACAACGCCCGCCCTTCAACACTTCCTAGTGCTTTAGCTGGGAAGAAGAAGTGGCGCAACAAAATCTCCCCAGCACGCACGGAATACGCTTGTCAATACGCGAGCTCATCTCCAAGACTCATCTGCTCCAACAGCCATTGGGTCATTGGCAGACATGGTCCGCCCACCGCCACGTCACCCTGTTGGAAACTCCAGTTCTTTTTCGAATGATTTCATAGGATCCGACCGCTGGACATCATCATCACCCAAAGCCCGACTTCACCTACTGCCTGGCATAGTCCTCTAGTTTCTTGTGACAATCCCCAGGCTCTTGTGCCAGCCTCATCCATGTTCTACCCGCCATATCGGGGCAAGAAGAGCTATGTCCAGGTATAACTTATACCTGGACATAGCTCTTCCAAATATAATTACCAGCAACCTAACAGACACCTTTTAATCCTCAAATGATTATAGAAGTCCACAGAAGCGACAGCCCAGTGCGTCAGTGTGCGCACGTCGATACCTACGTTCAATTTGCTGGCGTTGGACACGTTTCTGATACAATGTAAGTAATTGTTTCCGCGCCTTATTGTACGATGCACGTGTCGATTGGCCCTACTAGCGGTTGATACTCACTTGGTTTTCTGTGTTATCCTTCTATTTTTAAGTGTAACTCGGATTCTTTGTAAAATAAAAGAAGCAAATCTTAAAATTTTTCGGGTCAGCCAGATAGGAAATGTCAACTCCAACTAGTTTTTATCTAAAACATGACTTGTAAAAATGATTCCGACATCCTATTTAAAGAATAATAGTGCATTTTGATACAAGTGGAGAATGTTTGTTATTGCATTCGAGGCGGTAAATAATAATAATCATGGTATAAACATTATTTAAATATTCCAAAAATATTAACGCCGTAAAGACGCATCTTTGCCGAGATTAATAAAAAATCACCTCCGAATAGAGAGGACCGTCTCTGGCGCGAGACGGTGTGAATAGAGGCATTAAACCAATTTGGACTAAGTATAGGTATAAGTTATCTGTGGCAATTTTTATTCCCGCACACGTGTTAGAAAATAAAAAATCGCACGCGTGTGAAATACATTGCATTATGAACCTAATCGTAGTGCGATATGAACCAGTTTTCGAGGAAGTGTATTGAAAATATTTTTCTCCCATATTTAAAGGATAAAATCTTTCGTATCAACACAAATTATACACAATAGATAATGCCATGCTTTTTTTTTTTTTAGGGTGGGAAATTATCAAATAACTTCTCCCGCTCTGGGCTGAGCGGGAGGGCGTGTCAGACTTTTACTGACTAAAACCCACCCGTGTTCCTTCCGTTGCCTGTGTGCCGGGGCCACGATATCCCTTTCGGACAAACTCGCAACCCCGGCAGGCATTGGCCCTAACGGACCCCGTCAGTTGGTGCTGACATCTCTTTGAGGCGCGCGTGAAACACAACGCGCCGTCGACCCGGGCCTGGTCCTTATCGGACGGCGAGCTACCCATCGCTCACCGTCCGCAGGCCCGCGCCTACGGTGGCCGGAAATCAACTTGTGACTCCCGACGCCCGGGGCGTCTCCTGCGGCGGCTAAGGGCGTGAGGGCGCGAACCCTGCCTTACCCTCACGCGTTCCGCCTCCTCCTTCGCGAGCATTACTGCTTCGCAGAAGGAGGTGACGGCCTCCCATGCACTCTCGCTCCGAACCATGGCCTGAACCAGGGCCGGACGCGAGAGATCGCTGCCGCCGATCGCCTCCGTGAGGACACGGCGGTGCTCCGCCCAAGCCGGGCAGACCTCCACCGTATGCTCCACCGTGTCCTCCGGGCGATCCACAGATAATGCCATGCTTAAAAGTCAATCAGCTACATTGGTAGCGGGCAGGTGACACCCAATATCTTATGACAATTGCGGTTTATTTGGGGTTTATACATCATCCATCATCATTTCAGCCGAAAAACGTCCACTGCTGGACATAGGCCAATGGGGGCTTCCCTCATGGTGGGGTTGCAATAATCGCCACGCTTGCCAGGCGGGTTGGCGATCGCAGTATGGTGTTACAATGCATAGAGAACGCTGCTGCCCATTCTCTAGTAAGTCCCTTAGTCGCGTTTTACGACACTCACGGGAAGAAATAGGATGGTGCTATTCTTTACGTCCGGCACCACACGGAACTCTGGTTTATACATTTTTCTTATTTGACATTATTATACCTACCTACAATTTCAATTTCAACAAGGTTCTAACTTTTATTATTTTAATCATATTTTATATTGTTTTTTTTGTTAATGTGAGGACGTTGTAGGCTTAATAGACTGTAGATCTGTAGACCATTTTCTATTTTGTTAAGTACCTGGTACTTTTGACGGGCCTACGCTGTCCTCTCATAAAAAAAATTGGCTCTTACAATGTTTTAAAATTTCAGTGTTAATAGAACACTGTAATTTGAAAACATTGTAAAACCAATTTTTTTTTTTTAAAGAGTGACCGTGGAGTTTCTTGCCGGCTCTTCTCCATAGGAAACGACCAATTGGAACCGTGCACCTAGCTTCTGACGTTTCATAAGTGCCCATGTAGGCTTATGTGAAATAAAAATATTTTTGATTTGATTATGTAATAATGGCTGGCTTATAATAATAATGAAAGAGCAGGAATAATCCTCCATAATCTTTCCAGAGCCACTCCTTTCAGAACCTTGTGCTACTCGTTTAATTTAAAATTTTCCTTATTTCAGACAGAACACCCTTAGTAGTGGCAACAATAACGTTCACCAATCAGGATCCAGCTGCCGTCGGCGGTGACCGGCGGCCGTCAGATAAAGGTGTGGGCACACCGGACACGGCGACTTGTTACGAGTGTTACGCATTGCCACTTACTATTCAGACGGCGGAATATTCCTTGTAAACATTATTGTGGTGTGGGAATTAAGGTTGATAGGTATTGTGGGAGAGGTACTTCAATAAAACATAATATTGTTCAGATAAAATAATAATGATTATCTACGGAATCTTTTTCACATCATGGCATACACCTGTCAGCCACTAAACCAGCTCCCTATTCATTTTTAAGGTTCCGTACCCTAAGGGTAAAACGGGAACCCTATTACTAAGGCTCCGCCGTCTGTCTGACTCTCTGTCCGTCTGTCACCAGGCTGTATCTCATGAACCGTGATAGTTAGACAGTTGAAATTTTCACAGATGATGTATTTTTATTGCCGCTATAAAATCAAATACTAAAAAACAGAATAACATAAATATTTAAGGGGGCTCCCATACAACAAACGTGATTTTTTTTCTCGTTTTTGCTCTATATTGATAACGACAACTGGTAGACGCTTGAAATATTCACAGAATATTTAGTTATATATACACTTTAAAAATAAATAATAAAATTAAAATAAAACAAATATTTAAGGGGGGCTCCCATACAACAAACGTGATATTTTTGCCATTTTTATAGATAATGGTACGGAACCCTTCGTGCGCGAGTCCGACTCGCACTCGGCCGGTTTTTTTTCTATTCTAAATTCAAATTAGTGCTTGTCTCATAATTTTATTATGCCACCAACCTATCAAATGGCTTAAAAAATGGGTATAGTCTCAACAGTGTTTAGGGCTAGCCATAAGTAATGCGATGTAAAAACGCCAGCTTTTAAAAAGTGGGTAACTAATTAACACACAGGTTCGTACCTATTATCAGTATTGGACTTCTGAAGGGCATTATCGTTATTAAAAACCGGCCAAGTGCGTCTCGGACCACGTACAATGATCGGTTCCTTAGTTCGGTTGAATTTATCCCAAAAACAAACTTAACATTGTAGTTGTAAAACATACTCTCCCGTACATCGATATACGTCACGGTCAATTCTCCAACTGCAAATGTAAGTTGTTCGACTATTACTCGTTAACTTGTATCATTTCAGCGGAAAGACGTCCACTGCTGGACATAGGCCTCCCCCAAAAGGAGGGGGGGGGGTTGCTATAATCGCCACGCTTGGCAGTCGGGTTGGCGATTGCAGTATGGTGTTAAAATCCATAGAGCATATACAAATCCATCACAATCATATCCGTGTGGTGCCGAACGTAAAGAATAGCACCGCCCCATTTATTCCCGTGGGTGTCGTAAAAGACGACTAAGGGACTTACTAGAGAATGGACAGCAGCGTTCTTTGCATTTTAACACTATACTGCGATCGCCAATCCGCATGCCAAGCGTGGCGATTATGGTAACCCCCCATTCTTGGGGGAGGCCTATGTCCAGCAGTGGACATCTTTCGGCAGAAATAATGAAGACCCATCTCGTCTGTGGAGTCTCGCTAGCTCATTTTAATTTGACCCTGTATAAAGGCTTACCAACTAAATACATACCAACTAAATATATACAAATTATAGATCTCGGCTACATGACGGAAGCCATATTGTTTAACAGCTGCGAGAGGCGGCGACTAGATGGCGCTAGTGGAACGTGCACCATAGACAATCATTCATTCTATCGGTCATTTGACTTAAAACACTTGAAGTCAATTGAGTGAAATATTGTAACGTTACCCCCCACTAGCGGATCGCCTTTATAAGGAGCTACGCTGTTGAGTCGGTACGCACTTTGAACGGATGCGTCGTGGTGCACGGACCATTGTCTCTCGACAGTCAGTACTTCCCGGTTATTGGATGTGGAACGTTGTCTCCGACAAATTAGTACTATCCTTATTGCGGTGGGTGCATGGACCACTGTCCCTGACAGTCAGTACTGCCCTATGTGACCGCCACTACCATTATTAGTTATTTAATTAATTTCATTTCTATTTTCTCTCGATTTAAAATAACTGATAGTTCGATTGAAATAGATTTCTGTATTACCATATCTGAGTATTACTTCTGATGTCTGGACCTATCCCGACATCAGAAGTGGGATACGAAGACCACCCCACTTCTGGAGACTCAGCTTCCAATATCATGCAAGACCAGATGCTTTTGTTTAGTAACGGCATGGAAGCCTTAATTTCTAAAATCGTTGGAAATTTCTCATCTACCTCCTGTACACTAAGTCCATTAGTCTCATTCGACCGTGACGCGTCCGCACGCGTCGTGTTTAATGAAGGAGAGTATTACTTGTAAATTTAAAGGTAGAAGAGTAAATGATGTGGTACCTTTAGTAGGTATAGGCAATAAAAAAATATCAAGAATACTTTGCAATTGCTGTGTAAGGCAGAAATTAACGATTTCGCGACGGAGTTTCTATTCCAAGTTTTGCTATATATGTACTTGCGTAGTAACATCGTATTGACTCGAGACATTTTAAGTAACGGTTTTTGTTCGAGCAACTGAATTAATTTTGCCTAGAACTATAAACGTGTGTAAAGCTATTCAGACTACGGCAATAATTAATTGTGTCGATTAGATCCTTGTCGTTTTCTTTTTCGTTATAACTGAGGGGTTGTTTCTTTGACTAAAATGTTCTCATTATCCATTTTAACGTAGTAAATCAATTAAAATGCGGCACGAAATATGTACAGAGTCAACACGTTACCAACACTGAGAAAGATGTTCATTTTAAACTTCTGTCAGTTAAAACAATCTCGCGCTCCTGATTGGCTGAAAGGATTTGACGTCTCGCTCCTGATTGACTGAAAGGATTTGACTAAATTTGTTAATTAACTTCGAAGGATTTGACTGAGTTAGATACTAACATGTATTTTAAAACCGGTTTTTGCCTTAATTTAAGTGGATTTGACTACTTTTGTAAATGACAACGATTTACCAGTTGATAAAAGACGTGACCTTGTAAACATCTTAGAATTATACTCTGGACTTTTTTTAATAACGGTTTTCCGGCAACACGTGTTAACACTGGTGAGTTGGAGGTAACTGCACAAAGGGCTGTGCGTTATACCTATTGTGTGGAAGTGTTTGTTTAATGATCAGTGTCCCATGATGGTCCCCGTCACCGGACGCAGGCCGTTCCTGTCGAGGCGTAGCAAGCGCCTGGTTAGCCTGCCATCAGGGGATGACATGGCTTCCCTGGATTGCCTGCAGCCCGGTGTCGAGGTCCACCAGTTCTCCGCCTGTGTGTGGATGAACTCCTGTAGCCAGAACGAACGAGGAGCGTAATCAAACTAAGTTTGAAGTGAAGTATAGCCCTTTCAAATTGTTGAAGTGTTAGATGGCAATCGGTATGTTTTAAAAAAAATCTCAAGTTAACAACGCTTACAAACGCTCATGACCGTGTTCGAAAGATGCCCGATGCCAAGTACCAATTGAGATTGTAGACGAAATAGATGAGTTGGCATCACTTTAGTTTGTGTAACAGGTTCTCGGTTCAGTGGGTCGGAGACTATACCAGAGTATCGTAGTGCTCAATGAGTAGTCCATGGGTACGCGGTAGGCGGTAGCTCTGGGTGGTATAGTCGGGTTTTGCCTAGAAGCAAAGACCATAGAGTCAAGGGTTGACTCGGTATTCCCGTGGGGAATAGTGTGTGTGCAGATCAGCTTAAGCTTACAATTCAAACGATCTGCTAAGGCTGGAAGTGGCTACAAGTCCCTCAAAGTGACCATGAATGAGATACCTGAGGTTTTGTTTTCTTTGCTCGGTAATCTCAAAACTAGATAGTTCCAACTAGAAGGTTGGTCTAGTTTATAGTTTCTAAAATTTGGTTTCAAATTGCTTGGAAATTAAAACGGATTTTAAAGAGATAGTTCTCAAAACTTAAATGCCAGTCATGTCTTAGAATAAAAAAAAAACATTATCGATTGGTTCACAAACAGTAACTATTAATTCTGAAGATACTTTATCTATGGATTCTGAGGCGACTGTATCCTGTAATTCTGTTCTGTATAACCCAGTACCGGAACAAAGTCCCTTGCTGGATGACTAAATGTACTAGTACTGGTACTAGTTTATATCGTAGGGGTTGCAAGAGTTGTGACCTAGTCCAGTTGTAGCTGAAGGGGTTTCACCTGCTTTTGTGGGTTGATAACCTAGCCCAGCGCTTTGTGAGCTGCAGGAATCTCACCTGCTTTAGTTGGTGACGATTTAGACCAGCATGTTTGAACTGTAGGGGTTTTCTGTTGTAAAGAAATACCTAGACCAGTGATATTTGCTATTTTGATATGTAACGATGATGATGATGTCAATTAATGAAAGTCCTTTTTTATGCACTCGAGGACGAGTGATTTATCAGAATGGCCGTGACGGAAGCCATATTGTTTAACAGCTGCGAGAGGCGGCGACTAGATGGCGCTAGTGGAACGTGCACCATAGACAATCATTCATTCTATCGGTCATTTGACTTAAAACACTTGAAGTCAATTGAGTGAAATATTGTAACGTTACCCCCCACTAGCGGATCGCCTTTATAAGGAGCTACGCTGTTGAGTCGGTACGCACTTTGAACGGATGCGTCGTGGTGCACGGACCACTATCTCTCGACAGTCAGTACTTCCCGGTTATTGGATGTGGAACGTTGTCTCCGACAAATTAGTACTATCCTTATTGCGGTGGGTGCATGGACCACTGTCCCTGACAGTCAGTACTGCCCTATGTGACCGCCACTACCATTATTAGTTATTTAATTAATTTCATTTCTATTTTCTCTCGATTTAAAATAACTAATAGTTCGATTGAAATAGATTTCTGTATTACCATATCTGAGTATTACTTCTGATGTCTGGACCTATCCCGACATACATATAATGTTTACATACATATATGAATAATCATTAACATCCTCGCTTCTTTGGCCCAGTTGTTGCAACTGCTGAGCATGAGATCCTGGGTTCGATTCCCAGGTCGGTTAAAGTGTTAATGGGTTTTTCCTATCAGGAATTTTTTAGCACCTTGGAGACTGGGTTTGTGCCCGGTTGATGGCAATAGGCTCGCCCCCTATTACATGGGACTTAAACATAACTGGCGAAATGTGGGTGTACTACAGGTACACCTCTGCCTAACCCTTTGGGGATTACAAATGAAAGAAAGAAAGAAAGAATAATATTTTATTCGGGACACGCACAAGAAATACAAATATAGCATTTAAAACTAACTTAAACAACCAAAACTTGTGCGATGCCAAAAAGGTCCCTATCTCAGCATAATACCGCGATATTTAAAAAAAAAATGTGAATGTGTGATGTGTGTGTGTGTATGTGTGTGTGTGTGTGTGTGTGTGATGTGTTAAATGTGATGTTATATTGCAAACCGATATATCTTTTGCAAATAAATCCCGTTCCACTATGTGACTACCGATCGTAAACAGGATAACGGGTCGTGAGAGTGACCCCAGCGGTGCGCATGACCTTGCCAAGGTCAGGAGTGTCTCAATTGACTTGAGTTTGTACCTACGTAATGTAATGTAAGCCGTAACGTGGACGTATCATAAATAATTATATATTTTTCCGTATCATTATCATCATTTCAGCCGAAAGACGTCCACTGCTGGACATACGCCTCCCCCAAAAAGGGGGGGATTTGCCATAATCGCCACGCTTGGCAGGCGGGTTGGCGATCACAGTATGGGCTTAAGAATGCATAGAAAACGCTGCTGCCCATTCTCTAGTAAGTCCCTTAGTCGCCTTTTACGACACCCAGGGGACGAAATAGAATTTTTTCCGTATAATTGATAGCAAATTAAGTCTTATTTTGCCGATTAGGTATTACAAGACTATAAAGTACTAAAAAACGTAATAAGTAAATGATAAATGATAAATGATTTTATTTCTGTAAGTAGGTTTGTACAAACACTTTTACACGTCAATCATATTTTAAAAACTAGATGAGGTCGGCGTTTCCTATCTGACTACTCTGAGAAGAAAGGCCGAAACAAACTCAGAGGTCATAGTCTCTTTTAAAGTCCAGACATAATCTTGGTCAGATCATGTGAAGACCATGTAGATTGGTGTCTGAAATGGTCTTTTGAGGAAAGAACCACACAGGTTGAGTGGACCTGACCAGTCAGTGCACGCATTTGTCAGTAATCGTGCAGCTCTACTCAGAATATAAGGAGCTCAACGCTGCGACTATCAATACCAAAGAAAGGCCATTTGGGTAGGCCACTTATATGACTCAAACTGCCAGACCAAGATTAACACTAACTGAGAATAAAAGAAAGGGAAAAAAAAATATTATGCAATAACCCACATAGTCTTCACATTCACAATAATTAAAATAATATAATACTTTACAAGTAAATATTCCTGTCATTGTGTATAAAATAATAATTAAATGTCACTGTTTATAAAATAATAAAGTTAGCAAAAACAAAAAAAAAAAAACAATAAAAATAAACTACCTCAATATGTACAAAAATTGGAGCAGCTCAATCCCAAGCCTTTTTGTCCTCAATATAATCTTTAACAGTATAAAAGGCTTTCTGGCACAACTTACGTTTAATGAATGATTTGAATTTATTAAGGCTTAGATCTTGAACGTGGCTTGGAAGTTTATTATAAAAGCGTATACATTGACATCGAAACGAGCCACCTATTTTCTTGAGCCTTGTTGTAGGTACAACAAATTTGTGTTTGTTTCTAGTATTTATATTATGGATATCACTGTATTTTTTAAATAATTTTATATTTTTATGGGCATATAATAGATTTTCAAAAATATACTGAGAAGGCACAGTCATTACATTAATCTCCTTAAATTTCTCTCTGAGAGAGTGTCTTGGACTTAATTTATAAATTGATCGAACAGCTCTTTTCTGCAAAACAAAGATAGTCTGAATGTCGGCAGCATTTCCCCATAACAGAATACCGTACGACATTACACTATGAAAATAGCTAAAGTACACTAAACGGGCTGTCTCTATGTCAGTTAAATTACGAATTTTTCTAACAGCATATGCTGCGGAGCTTAGCTTTTTTGACAGTTTATCTACATGTGGGCCCCACTGAAGCTTAGCATCCAAAGTCAAGCCCAAGAATACAGTGCTATCTTCAGGATTCAATTCTTCGCCCTTTATTAACACATTAGTTTTCACCTGCCTAACGTGAGGTAGCGTAAACTTAATGCATTTGGTTTTTTTTTCATTTAGAAGTAAATTATTAACATTAAACCAGTGAACTACTTTTGAGATCGCGCTATTTACATCGTCAGTAACCAGCTGCTGACGTTTAAGTTTAAACAAAAGTGAAGTGTCATCTGCAAACAACACTATATCATGATTATCCTTTATGAGGTAAGGCAAGTCATTAATGTAAATAAGAAACAAGAAAGGACCAAGAATTGAGCCCTGTGGGACTCCCAATCTTACTATAGATCCGGGAGATCTTTTCCCATTGACGTCAACGCTCTGAATCCTATTACTCAAGTATGAAATAAGAAGATCCAGAGCGGTGTTCCGGATCCCGTAGTGGCGGAGTTTCCTGATTAACGTTTCATGAAAAACGCAATCGAATGCCTTGGACAAATCACAAAAAATGCCTAAGGCATCGCATTTATCTTCCCATGCATTATAAATATGTCCTAACAGTTCAACACCGGCATCAGTAGTCGAACGGCCCCTTGTAAAACCGAACTGTTTGCTATGTAGTAATTTATGTTTATTAAAAAATCTTTGCAATTGGTCTAAAATTAATTTCTCAAAAATTTTACTAAAGGTAGGTAGTACTGAAATAGGTCTATAATTTGAGGGGTCTGATGTACTACCTGATTTAAACAACGGTATTATTTTACTATTTTTCATAAGGTCAGGAAACTCCCCACAGTCAATACAATTATTAAAGATAAGAGCTAAAGTAGGTGCTACAATGTCTATAATAGACTTAGCAACTTCTACAGAATTACCCCACAGATCTGCAGTCTTTTTTACATTTAAAGTGTGAAAGGTTTTAATTATATCTCTACAGGTAATATGTTCAAAATGAAATTCCGACTCGCAAACATTAACATTTTCCTTAAGCAAAGACTCAGCAACAGAAGGTGATGAGTTTAGGGATTTAGTAGTTGAAACGGGAATATCTGAAAAGAAATTTTCAAAGGCCACGGCGACTTGTGAGTCTGATTTTATTATGTTGTCATTAATTGACAGGCTATAGTCAGTATTTCGGTTACTAGACCTTCCCGTTTCACTATTAATAATATTCCAAGTCGTTTTAATTACGTTACTACTGTTTTTAATCTTCGAACTCAAATAACGCGACTTTGCCATACAACAAACTTTTTTAAATAATTTTGAATAATTTCTAACATACAAATTGAATTCATCAGTGTTTACATAATACCTTTCATTGTACAGCTCATAAAGCCGTGTTCTACTTTTATGAATACCAATGGTAGCCCAATCACTGAAAGATGCGTTACTATTAACCGAGATAGTCTTGGGAATAAACGTGGAATTAAATTGTTGACAGTAAATATAAAAAAAATCATTATATAGATTATTATGATCAGTATGCATAAATGAAACTGGTAATTTGTTACTGAGTTTACCTTTAAAAGCTTCCAAGCGCCTTGCAGTTTTGGGGTTAACAGTGATATCCTTTTTAGCCACTTTGTTGTTTTGGTTTTGGATAGTAATCCTTTGCCCACAGTGATCAGAATCTAGTAAATTTATAATTTCTTTGTGGCTTGGTATAATATCTGTATAAATATTATCTAGGCATGTGGCACTAGTAGGGGTTATTCTTGTGGGCTCCAAAAACAGGTTTACAAGATTATATGACTGAAACAGACTTATTATTTTACTACAAGAACCCGAGTTTTCTAACAAATTAACATTAAAATCACCACAAGTGATAATGGACTTGTTCGAGTTACAAATCTTGTGCAACACTTCATCCATTACCCTTTCAAAGCAGTCATACAATCCTGAAGGGGGTCTGTACACACTTAATACAATAAACTGCTCCAATTCTATACAGGCTATTTCAACTGTCCGCTCAACAGATAGGCTCACAATATCCTTACGGTCTTTAAATTTAAGCTGGTTACTTACTAAAATTAATGAGCCCCCGTGTATAGCATTTACTCTGCTGAACGAACTACCAACCTGGTGATTATTAAAATTGAACAAGAACTGGTGGCTTTTAAGCCAATGTTCTGTTATACAAAGAATATCAATACTGTTAAAATTCATAAATAATTCTACTTCTAAATCTTTGTTTAGAAATCCTTGAATATTTTGATGCACCAGGTTGATACTATTGACTGAGTTTAAACTTTTATTTGATTTATTTTTGCAATTATGTACATTATAGCTAGAGGTTGCCTCTATTGTCCTAATTTCTAATTTAAATTATTTTGAATGTCAATTTTTGTTACCAATTTATTGGGTGAATTATTTAACATGTCATTGCATTGCTCAATAGAAGCAATTTGTTTAGCCAAATTCTTGGCTGTAATAGAAAAATAATATGATAGCGACACAGCTATCTGTCTTTTACAATATTTAGAAAGATTGTACCTATCCATAAAAAATCTATCTTTTGTCAAATAAAAATGATTACCAACATAATTGTTAATGTCAATTAATTGGAATAAATTATTATTATATGTCAAATTATGCAATGTCACATTAATTTCTGATCTAAGGTTGTTTTCTTCCTGTGGCAAACTTTGGCTGTATGGGAATGTGAACAACACAATTTTTCTTAAACTTAGGTTACACAATGATCTATAATATTGGAGTAATTCTCCTTTGTTCACATTACCCCTATTACCAACAAATATTAATATTATAGTATCCTGGTTAAAATTACATTTTATAACTTTTTTCATTATGTCATATAAAGAACAACCAGGCATACAGTAGTTCATTATAGAGTGACCCGGATATTTATTTGTCAACAAGTAAGTACATAATTATCAATAGTTATATTATCAACTAGCTGCCGCCCGCGGCTTCGCCCGTGTGGCTATTTCTAAAATAAAGATAGCCTAATTTACCCATATAACATTCTATCTGCCAATCAAGGTCCCGTCAAAATCGGTTCAGCCGTTTCTGAGATTATTCGGAAAAAACAAGCAGACAGATTTTAAAAATTGTTTTTTTGTTATAATTACCGTATTTACTTTTATTATGCATTGCGTAAAAAGCTGTTATTTTGACATTACAAGCAGACACTTGTTATTTATTTGTGGCACAATGTTATTTATTTGTATAGATGCGACAGCAAGTCTGTCCATCTGTTACCTTTTCACGGCGATGAAAGACAGCATAAATATTTATTGGGACTCGCACAGGAGATCACAAATTAAACTAATACACACATAAGAACATAAACAAAAAAAAAAAAACAAATCAAAATCAAATCAAATCAAATCAAAAGTCATTTATTCAAACTAGGCTGAGAATCAGCACTTTTCAAACGTCCAAAATTATATGAGACAGCCCCCCAAAAACGACCCACCCTTCACCACTTCCTAGTGCTTTAGCTGGGAAGAAGAAGTGGCGCAACAAACTCCCCAGCAGCACAGCTGTCTGTTCGCATAAAAAACTTGAAGCTATAGAATACAATATAAAATAATTTGCATTACGCAACACAAAACGTTAAATTAAATTATTTACCTTATGTTAGCTAGCACACACCATTATACAAATATATATATATATAATAATCGTAGAAAACTATACTCAAACAGAAATAACGTAAACAAAACGTATCTAAATAAAAGCTTCCAGGCATAATGGGCGTGCCCGCTTAAATAAAGCTATAGCTATAACTTGAAGTCACAAATGATAAACTAGCACCATCGAAGTAAAATAAAAACAGTTAATTATTAATAACAATAACAAAACCATGGTCAGCAAGACGACCAGTCTCCACAAGCAGCACCCGTTCACGAGCATAACGCAAAGATCAGCCATCACCCCCTTCGCCATATTTGAGGGAAGGAGGCAACCCGACCCCCGACGCTACCCCAAGCAGTGACATCTAAGGGAGCATGACGAACTTGCTGCCGGTTGCTCAGGCAAGAATAAAGTGATCAATTTGTTAAGGTCGCTAGCTAACCACTTATTGCAATACAACTCATAAAAGAACATTGTAATGAGTAGATTTTGTCACTAATAAATTAAAATAAATTGACTTAGACAGTCAAATAAAATAAACAAATATAGGAACTCATATAACCTGTCAGTAGGGAATCTATCTGGAGAAAGAACATGAACATTGTCTTGAGTTAATCACAGCGACCAACTGTTCTTATCGTTTAAGTAGTCGTTGATAGAATAGTATGCCTTTGAACAAAGATTGGATTTAACTTTAACTTTAAACGCATTAAAAGGCAAATCTAGCAAGGAAGAGGGTAGCTTGTTATAAAAAGTTATACCAAGTCCAACAAATGAGTTATGAACCTTATGAAGCCGGTGAAATGGAGCACGTAATTTGTCCTTATTTCTGGTATTAATATTGTGGAGATCACTGTTTTTAGTGTATAAGTGTAAATTTTGCCTAACATATAAGATGTTGGCGAAGATGAATTGTGATGGCATCGTGAGAATACCAATATCTTTAAAAAAATCTCTAAGAGAAACTCTGGCACCCAGCTGGTAAATTGCTCGAACAGCTCGTTTTTGAAGTACAAATATATTTTGAATGTCAGCGGCTTTACCCCACAGCAGAATACAGTAGGAAATAACGCTATGAAAATAACTAAAATAGACTAAACGGGCTGTATCCACGTCAGTGTATTGTCTTACTTTTCTGACGGCATATGCGGCCGAACTGAGCCTTCCCACTAGGCTTGATATATGTGGTCCCCACTGAAGTTTGGCATCTACTGTTACACCCAGAAACACTACAGAGTCTACAGTTTCAAGCACCTCTTTATCTAAAACGATGTTGGGACCTAAATTTCTAACATTCGGTAAGGCGAACTTTATGCATTTCGTTTTCTTGGCATTGAGTACTAAGTTATTGGTCGTAAACCAATCCGTAACCATTGAGAGTGCAATGTTTACGTCGTCAAAATCTTGTCTATTCCTTTCTACTTTAAAAATAAGAGAGGTATCATCTGCAAACAGTACAACGTCACAGATACCCTTTATATAGAATGGTAAGTCATTGATATATACCAAGAATAAGAATGGACCCAGTATTGAGCCTTGAGGTACACCTAACTGAACTGGTAGCTCGGAAGATTTCACACCATCAACATCTACACATTGGAACCTATTATTTAAATACGAATTTATTACTTTAAGAGCTTCGTTTTAGACGCCGTAATGACGTAGTTTACGCAAAAGTGTGTCATGGTGCACGCAATCAAAGGCTTTGGAGAGATCACAGAAAACTCCAATAGCATTTTGCGAGTTCTCCCAAGCGTTAAATATGTGTTTCAGCAGTGCAACACCCGCATCTGTAGTCGAACGACCTTTTGTAAAGCCATATTGTTCATTATGAAGAAGGCTGTTTAAATTAAAATGTCTTAGCAACTGCTTGAGTATTAACTTTTCAAATATTTTGCTAAATGCTGGTAAAATAGAAATAGGCCTAAAATTGCCAACTTCATTTTTATTACCTGATTTAAATAAAGGTATGACTTTACTACTCTTCATGAGGTCAGGAAAAGTCCCCAAATCAACACATTTACGGCTACGATTTCTATTATATTACTTAATAGTTTAATGGAGATGCCCCAGTAATCACCAGTGTTTTTAGACTTAAGTGTGTTAAAAACATTAACTACGTCATGAGGAGTTACATGTTTGAAGCTAAATAAACGACTACAAAGTCCTGTACGAGGCCTGACTGTTTACAAAGTAAAATAAAAATAAAAACAAAGTCCTGTACGAGGCCAAAAGGCACCTATCTCAGCATGATGCTGCGACAATTAAAAATAAGTGTCGCAGCGCTGGCATTCTGAAGGCCCGCTGTGATGTCACTGATAAATACAGAAATAAATAAAATAAAATAGATGTATAATAAAAATAAACTAGATGTGTAATTAAAATAAAATATTTATTTAATATACTTAATTGTATCTTAATCATTTCTTCCCATGTGTGTCGTAAAAGGCGACTAAGGGACTTACTAGAGAATGGGCAGCAGCGTTCTCTATGCATTTTTAAAACCATACTGCGATCGCCAACCCGCCTGCCAAGCGTGGCGATTATGGCAAATCCCCCCCTTTTTGGGGGAGGCCTATGTCCAGCAGTGGACGTCTTTCGGCTGAAATGATGATGATGATGACTTAATTGTAAACCACGGGTCAGAACCCGACGAAGTCAAAAAAAAAATCATGAAATTTGGCACACAGGTAGGTAGATCATGATTTGGGTTAGGTTATAAGATACTTTTTAATCCCAGTAGTATATTCCCGTGGGATAACGTACCTACATGCGGGTGAATCTGCGGGCAAAACCTACTTTGTTTATAAAACGTTACAATTATTCACTTGTCTATTTTTATTTGTCAAAAGAAACTTTCTCATAAAAAAATGCGATTTTGTTTTCTCTTATTTAACGTCATCTTTTTCTTACAAATCAATCAGTTTTACTCAAAAAACCACCAGACTCTGAAAACGAAGCCATAACCACTAAACAGACATGGCAAATTAAGAAATTCTGACAAAATAACTAAACAACATTGCGGGTGCTACGCCGTAGCTGCGTAGCACCGTAGCAGCGTAGACCGTTCTACGACGTAATTTACGTAGAACAGTGTTCATTTACATAGTGCTACGAGTTGTTTCGCACGGTAAATATTACTAAGTTAGTATACAAGTATTTCTTGAAAGCACTTTAAGTTACTCATAGAATGAGTGGTGATGAATTTTAATTATTTATACAGAATGCTTCATCGTATTACGTAAACACTTTGCACATTTGTATAGATTGCATTTTTAAAGAATTCTCAGAAATTTCTAGGTACGTAGAAAAATACAAACCTTATTTTTCTATACTTCAAGAATAAGCATTTTTTTTTTGTAATCAATCTACGCGATACTTGAACAGGACACAAAATCAATAACTATTTAATACCGAATACCTATGTACTGGGAAAACTGTAAGGGACTTACTAGAGAATGGGCAGCAGCGTTCTCTGTTCATTTTAACACCATACTGCGTTTGGCAACCCGCCTGCCAAGCGTGGCGATTATGGCAGCCCCCCCCCCCCCCCCCCAATTGGCGGAGAGCTATGTCCAGCAGTGGACGTCTTTCGACTGAATGATGATGATGAATGATGACATACGACGAGTACAGAAACATTCGGCCAACATTCGGCACCTAACGCGATTTCGCTCACACGACAGCGCTGTCTCCTATCTCTGTTCTTTTTTTTTTTTTCCTTCTGGCTTCGCACGGTTTGTGCATTTAGCCAATGTCAAGTTTTAGTTCTTGTGTGTGTTCTTGTGTTTTGATGAAATTAATTATAAATGCATGATGATGATATCCCCGCCCACTCCCCTTGAGTTTCAGTAAAGATGTGGCACTTTACTGAGTCCTCACGCGGACTTCTTGGGAGAACTTGAAGCGTAGTTGCACTGTTTTGTTTCATTTGCCTACACTAATGCACGTTCACAAACACTTAATGGTTAATAATCCACCATTATTACACATTAATATTCGGCTAAACACTAATTTTGGAAAATTAAACTAACTGCTGAACATGACGCTTCACTTTCCCGCCAAGAAGTCTATCTCTGTTCTTGTCTATCGGTAACTGTACATATGCGACTGTGACCACACTGATCACAGATGTATGAGTTTTGGTGCATGTAGTCGTGTGCCGAGCCCAGGTTTACTGATTGCGATGTTAGCGCGTAACATATCTTCCTCCTTTTAATATATCAAAGATTCCGGCAAAATCCTGATGATATTGAAGCTGCTGAACCACTAATACGATGAACACTTATCTACACTCTGCATATATATGGTGTATTTATTCATACACGAAATCTTTTAAGGGGTCACTGTACTCATCATTATGAACAACTTTTACTATGCGATCAAAGTTGAAATCGTAAAGAAAACCGGCCAAGTGCGTGTCGGACCACGCACAATTAAGGGTTCCGTAGTTGGGATGAATTTATCCAACAAACTTAACATTGTAGTTGAAAAACATGATCCCCATACAGTCCAACTGCAAATGTAAGTTTATACGCACAATATTAAGTGATTTACCATGTTATTTTAAGTTTACAGACTTCTTATAGGTTTTCCTGTAATCTATAAGTAAAGAATAGAATAGAATAGAATAAAATACTCTTTATTATGTACACCATAAAAGTTACAGATATAAATGTTCTAAGAAGAAACGAAAAGAAAAAAAGAGAGAAAGAGAAAGAAAGAGAGAAATGAAATGTGTGTGTGTGTGTGATAATGATGTTGTGTGAGAGAAATGTGTAAGAACTATTTTCTGTATTTTTATCAACATTTTAGGCTCAGTAGTTTCGGAGATAAAGGGGGGGAATGGTAATTTTTCATCGATTTTCTTAAATAATTTCAAAAGTCTGTATTTTAAAATTATGAAAAAATATACATAAAATCCTTAAAACAAGCCCTTTCATTTGATATATCACAAGGGACAGTGCGCAAAACTTTAATTTAAAGTTTTCTAATTTGTCCCCCAAAAGTGACCTCCATATTCAAAATTTATTTATTTACGTAACACGTCCGTGTTTGGGTCACAGAAGTTCATATGTGTACTAAATTTCCACTTAATCGGTCCAGTAGATTCAGAGCAAATCAGCTGTGACAGACAGACAGACACACGAGTGATCCTATAAGGGTTCCTTTTTTCCTTTTGAGGTACGGAACCCTAAAAATCAGCTGTTCCCTACATTTTGACGAGTTATACGAACACAAATGTAGGGAACAGCTGATTTTTTTTCGCTATTTAAGGTTTGGTCCCATAGTAAAAGTTGTTCATAATGATGAGTACAATGACCCCTTAAGAGATTTGTGTATGAATAGATACACCTTATATATACATCGTCTTAAATTATTCGTTTGTATAATGAACAAATACATTAATTAACAGTGCCGTGCTATTCTATAATTAAGATAGCAGTAGTAGCGCTTGTGACCAATAGAGTAACGAGGTAGTCATATTATTCATGAAACAATACTGTATGTCTTCAATTAAACAAACAAAGCGAACACCGTCCGGCGGCGGCAGGTAGCTCAATAATAGTCTCAAGTGCATCCGACTGTACTAACTGCTTCCGACGATCGCCTGTAATGAGACTCTGGATAGCGATGCATAAATCAAATACATTTCTATTTCATAAACTTGAAATAATATCATGCTTGAATACAAAGTGGCGATGATAATACGCCAAAAAAACAGTACAAATGAAAAATACCTTTAATTTCGGAAGTCGGTATCTTTGGATCTGTATTATTTTTTTTTGCCACCGACTTCCGTAATTAAAGTTATTTTTCACTTTGTAGTGTTTTTTTAAAAGTCGGTTGTTTTTTTTAAACAGTTTTTTATTTTTCTCTTTTTACTGGATCAGTTTGTAATTTATCTAAGTTATAATAGCCTAATGTCAACTGCGCATTACCTTTTACAAAATATTGCTTTTGCTCGATGCAGGGATCTTTGTTAATTGTTGAGAAGTTCTCCTGGTAAGAACAATCAGCTCCACTTCACCATAATTATGAACTTATTACAAAAACCCTTATCCCAAACCACATGCTTCCACAACTACTTAGTTTGTCATCCAACACTTAACCTTGAATCCTTGACTTATCCCCCACATTACCTCTAATTAGTCTATCAGTCCCCAAATGTCTAGCACTTAGAACCTAAATACATTAGTGCAAACATTATCATTACTGAAATGAGATGATTATCCCCCTTATCCCCCGAATCCCCCAAGAGACCACAAGTGATTGGGGACGTTAAAAATCGCCCAGCTTGCGGTCTTAGATTCTCTAGTTTTAGTGGTAATGATAATGAGGGGGCGTCAATTGCAAATTAGGTTATTGAACGAAGTTCTTTATCGCAAGTTATTCTGTGCACACTTGGCGAATGAGAGGTAGCCCGTCACGAACGACACTTTTGATATAGTATGTGTGTTTACAAGCGTATGTCTATGTATTCACATATTACTGTAATATACATAATTATATAGTCCTCCTTATCGATTTCGATAACGGCGACCCTTTGAAATTATTATTTCCTAGCGTGTACCCTAATATGACTCGCCAGACCGAATTTTGTTTTAAGGCGACGATAACCGACTTTTAATGATTTTATACTGAAGATCACGTCTAAACGAGTATTGTTAATGATTTGGAAAAATATATATGTTAAATTAGAGCATTTTCTCAATAATTTAATAAGTGAATATTTTTATATATTCACATATTAAAGGAATTAAGATTATATTTATATTACATAGTGAAATTAATTTGTAAAATTATGTGTAACGCGGATATAAAACTGAGAATGGCGCAAAATCTACCAAGCGTATTTTTCTGAAACCTTCACCAAGATAAATTAATTATTGATCTTTTAGTATACGCGTTTTATTAAAATACCATTTGTTTGGTGTATAATAAATTAATAATGCGTCAAATTGGGGACAGCGCTCCTTGATGGACGAGTCCTATTACTGGCTAAACGTACTCGAGGCATTGCGTGAGCTCAATACAGAACACGCAAGCTAACTACTCAAGGTCACTGGCATATATCTCCGTCTTAAATACCCGGTCAAAACTAATGCAATAGAGTTGGCCGGCAGAGATAAAGGTTTAAGTCTCTCTCTAGGAGTTTTTCGGTTAGTGTCGAGTCGGTTTTTTATTTTAGAAAGTTTTTACATTTTTGTCTTGGTGCTCTATTGTCTACTTACTGACTGTAGTATCCAATGTATTACTGAATTAAATCACATTATATTTCTGTTTTTTTTTATAATTGTTTTTTGTATTTTTTTTATTATTATTTATAATTGTTTTTTATTTTATTTCATTTGATTAATAATTTTCTTATTGTTAGCAGTAATAAGAAAAAAACGACGTGAACGTTATGAGGCGTGCACTTTTGGATTTTCCAAATTTTTTGTTGTATATTTTTGATGCAATGCCAAAGAAGCGTTTTATGTGGTACGTTAGACATTTTTAACATAATTACTCGTATATCTTTTCCGTTTGAGTTTATCAAATAAATTTTCATTTGTTTTTATAAATACGGCTACTTCATAAATGTAAATTGTAGGAAAGGTTTAAGTTCTACAGTATTGTAATCTACAGTTCAGAATAGTACGTTAGTATAAGGGTCATATTAATTAATTTGCGAATTTCCGCAGACGTGATAGATATTTTCATATTCTGGAAATGTTTGTTAGAAATGATAATACCTATTTTCGCTAATGGCAGATATTTTTTCCAGAAATAGGCTAGGATAGGTCTTTAATCTCTCTGCATAGGAGTCAATGCCTGTATAGGAGTGGGACTGCACTTATGCGGAAAAGGATTTCTTGCATGGCTCCCATCATTTATAATAAGTTACCCAAAAGTTGGAGGGAGCTTCATAATGTAGAATTAAAGAAACAACTAAATCATTTCTAACTAACAAAGCATACTATAAAATAATATTAATGAATTTCTGACAGAACCATTTATTTTTACATAGCAGAGATTTTATGATTTTGTTTTATTTACTGTTGACTTTCATAATTTACTATTATTTGCTAATTCCACGTTAAATTAACGATGTTGACTTGAAATGAATTGTTAGGAATTAAATTCATATTGACACGCCGCCGTAGTATGAAGCAAACTTGTGTGAACCTGTATTTTATTTTTATGTTATCGTGTTTGCACGTTTTTTATTCTTGATGTGTACAAACTGTGTGATTTGAGCAAACGCTAAAACAAAAAAAAAAGTTTATGTAAGTATATTTTTTTTTAGGTCACCGTCCGCAGTTAGTCTAGTTACTTAAAAAAAGTCAAAGTCAAAGTCAAAGTCAAAGTATTTATTCGTGTGCTTTTTGGTGATACAACAGGTCTTACAGTAATTTTATGGAAACTCAAAAAGCTACCCATTAGGCATACACGTTTTAACAATATCAGAAATTAAAATTGATTTACATTGAAATACAAAACAAAATTGTCAAAATTGATTTACATTGAAATGCAAACAAAAGAGAATTGATATATTAAATAAAAATGTCAAAATTGAGATAACATCATATTAGAATACCTACAATTAATTATTATTACAAAAATTAAAATACAATCAGTTAGTCAAGCATAAATATATAATTGTCAGTTTTTACACTTTGTCAAGAAGGAATTCGCCAATGGTATAGTAGCATTTTTCAATTAAAAAATCATTCAGTTTTCGTTTAAATTGTATCAAATTCAAATCTTTGATAGCATTTGGTATTTTATTATATATTTTTGGTGCCATGCAGATAATGCTTTTATGCATAAGGGCCGTCTTTGAGGCTCTTAGACATAGTTCGTGTCGATATTCCGGTCTTGTTGATCTATAACGTTCCTCAGAAGCTTTTTTAAATAATTTACTGTTTTTCTTGACGAACAATGCAGTCTCGTATATATAAAGGCAAGGTAATGTCAATATCCTAAGGGATTTAAAATGAGGTTTACAACTATCTGCTTGTTTTAAATTACACCTTACCACTTACCTACCTTCGTGTAGGTAACTAGGCTATAGTTTGATTTGCTTGTTGTTCTCTGAACGGTTCCAAAACGTAATATATAAATAAAAATAAATAACGTAATAAATAAAGAAGATAGGCTAGAAATGAGGTGAGTACGGTCATAATTTTCAAATATTAATAAGATTCTGTAGTGAATTTTAAATATTTAATGTTTGAAAGTATGTGATTTGCCTCAAATGATTTTTGTATCAGTGTAGTCCTGAAGTTTAAAAGTATCTCGTTTTGACAGTTATTTTAAAAAGTACGGGTTTTTTAACGGAACGGAATGAAAAAATGACGTTTGTAGTTTGTCGAGGACGTTTGTCGCCTAGTCGCCTTCAAGGACGTTTGGAGTTTGTCGAGGACGTTTGTCACCTAGTCGCCTTCAAGGACGTTTGTCGCCTAGTTGCTAGGTTAATTCTCATGGAGCTCGGAACCTAAAGGTTGTCTTCAAGATGCCTAAAGCCTCTACTTATTATTATATTGAGTACCTAATTAAATAGTTAGTTAAATATTGCTTAGTACCAAGTTTGTATGTGTTCAAGAGGTTAATTACACAAAACTAATAGAGAAGTATAGTAGAAAAATACAAGTTGGGCCAACTCCAAGTATTGCGATAAGGGCAGAAGAATGATGATGAGGTTCCAAAACGTAGGAAACTTCTTCGGTGCTGGGATAAGCGAGCTAGGAAAAATTATGGACTGATTAAACCCAAAGGGGGGCTGAAAACACGCTTGGAGTTTTTGTTAATCTGTCAGTCCCTAATGTATTGTGCTAACTTATGCAGTAGGCCGCACTTCATCATCAGCATCCACAGCTCGACTTCACTTTTTCAATGCTAGGCATAGCCGGTAGGCCTCTCTTGTCTTGTGCCAATCCCCACGCTCCCGTGCCAGCCTCATCCATGTTCTACCCGCTATTTTGCAACATTGGCCGTACGTCAGTGGTAACAAATACATTAAAATCTGGCCTCGTATTCTATTGAAACTCCGTACAAAAATCAAAATCAAAAGTCATTTACTCAAAACTAGGCAGAGAATCAGCACTTTACGAACGTCAAAATCACATAAGACAGTCCCATAAAACGCCCGCCCTTCACCACTTCCTAGTGCTTTAGCTGGGAAGAAGAAGTGGCGCAACAAACTCCGCAACAGCACAGCTGTCTGTTCAATTAGAAAAACTTTATTCCATACAATAGTAGGCAAAATAATTTATATTAAGCAGAACTACGCTAGGTAAGCTCAAGGTCAAAGAGATACAACTGACGTGCGATGTGTTTTGTAGTTTTTTTTTTGTTTGCTCTGCCTCGTTGGTCTAGTGGTCTTAAGCGCTACTGCTGAGTATAAGGTCCTGGGTTCGATTTCCAGGTCGAGCAAAGTGTTACTGGGTTTTACCGTCTGGAATATCACAGTTGTAGTCCGGAGTATGGTTTCGGGCCAGGTTAATAGCAATAGGCTCGCCCTCTATTACATGGGACTTAAACACGTGTACTACAGATACACCTCTCCGGATTACAGGCGTTATGTTATGTTGTTATGTTTTTGGAACGAAGTTTTTTAATGCGGTAGGAGTAAACTGGCAGAAATCGAAACGCTAAAAAGCGTTGATGCGACCTCCATGCGACTTTCTAAGAAAGTGTGAATGCGAATGGCAGCTGCGACAATTTTCAAATTTATCATCATGGGTGTCGTTTTCATACTTTTCGAGGGTGCTAAAGCTGATAGTGAAGACAAAATGTAAATCAAAGATGGCGGCTACGAAAATGTTCAAATAGTTTGTTATGGGTGTCGAGGGTGTTAAAGACAATAATGACGTTAAAATGTAAATCCAAGATGGCGGTTTTGAAATTTTTGTGTTTTTTTAAGTCATACCCAATACCATACGTGAGAAGGCACTTCATTGCTGACAGGGTTCCCCGACCGCACACGTTTTTGTTTAACTTAAACTAATATAAAGCAAGCAAACCTACAGTTAAAGATTGTTCTACATCACGCGGGGTCACGTGACCGTGCATTTGAACTAGGTCAGAGCGCGGCGACTCATTATGCGCCGGATTGCAGCTGATTACCTTCATTATAGTGAGATAAAGGTTAATTATTGAGCAGAGAGGGGTGAAGCTGAAATTAAAGTTGTGGTATTCGTGGTGTTATTAGTATAAATAGAAAATGATATTATCTATAGTATTCTAATTTTCTATATTTATTCAAAGCTGCAAACTTAACTGCAAAAAAACTTCGTTATTGTGTGAGATATTAATCATGAAGGTAGCTTTACGGATTATGGGCACGCCACAATTGTGGCAATAAGTCCACTCTGTGAGGAATGGCTAGAGAGGCGCCACGGCGTCCTCACCTTCCACCTGACGCAGGTCCTCACCAGACACGGTTGTTTCAGGAGATTCCTGTTCAGGATAAAGCGCGAGGAAACGCCCGTGTGCACGGTGAAGCATACGGTGGAAGTCTGCCCGGTTTGGGCGGAGCACCACCGTGTCCTCACGGAGGTGATCGGCGGCGGCGATCTCTCGTTCGCATCCGGCCCTGGTTCAAGCCATGGTTCGAAGCGAGAGTGCATGCGAAGGAAGAGGCGCACCGCGTGAGGGAGAGGCAACATTCGCGTCCTCATGCCCCTAGTCACCGCAGGAGACGCCCCGGGCGTCGGGAGTCGCAGGCCGATTTCCGGCCACCATATATAGGCGCGGGCTTGCGGATGGTGAGGGATGGGTAGCTCGCCGTCAGATAAAGACCAGGCCCGGGTCTAGAGTGCATTGGTGATAGGGGTCATTAACACATTAGTAGTCCTGTCCGACACCTCTTGGTGTTAGGCTTTAGGCACCTATCCCACTGCCGGTGATTAACAATAAACGAGTAGAGCTAGCAACTTAAAACGAGTTGGCGAGGAACGAGCAGCGAGAACCAAGCGTGAGTATCTCAGCGAGTATACTGTTCGCCAAGTGAGCGTCGCTGAGCGAGTACTCTCTTTGACAGCTATTATCGGTGCAACAAACGAGTATTCGCCGGTGGTGTGAACAGTCAGCGAACAACTATTAATGTATGTACGTATTGTCTTTTACATATACGGGATCTACAATCTTTTGTATGTTGCTTGAGCAAGAAAATCGTTAACAACTGGTCGCTTCTTCGTCAGCGGTGGGGCAGCCTAAGTTACAGAACTTAGTTTGGCCATCAACCTCGCAGTCTGGATAATCATTTCCCAAAGGGGAAAACACACTCAATAATAGAGATTTTATATTATTTTCTTTCATAGTTGCAGCCATTATCTAAGTATGCAATTCAACATGTGCCTGGGTATTTTGTGCAACACAAGGACATCCAATCCAACACTGCGTTCTATCGAAAATACAATATGGTAAACACTTTATGTTGTAGATTAATTATTAATTGCATTTTCATGTAACAAACATGACCATTTCCAATAGTAAGGACATCATATACCTCAACATATCCCCGATGTCAATGAGGCACAAATGGGCAGTTCAATTTAAACATGTGTATAGCTGGCAGGTTGGTAGCGACACTAAACAGTTCATGTGTGCTCCTCGTTATTCAATTGATGACAATCATGGTTTTGTTGTTGGTGCAGGTACATGTTCTGTTATTGTAATCAGACCACCTATATTGTGAAGGTCAACAGTTATTGTCAGTTTCTAGATTAGATGTGTATCTGTAAATATAATAACGAGGGCCGGACGTTGTGGATAAGAAATAACAGCCGCATGGGTACATCTTCAAGATTAAGAGCCTATATACTACCTCAAATGGTAAAGTAAATTTTATTTCATAAAAAGAGGTACAGTCTGTTACAAAGTAGGATGACAATTTAGGAATAGTTTACATCTGAGATGAGTAGGTAACAATACAAATGGCTTAGCATGATCCTCCGTTATGTCGAATATACTGCAGCATTCATTTTGAAATAAATATATAGTAAAGTTGAGTACTATGTTTGACGAAAACACGATTCATTCCATAAAATTATCTTCATAGAAAAATATTCCAAAATGTAATCATTTATATCTGTAACTTTTATGGTCTACATAACAAAGAGTATTCTATTCTATTCTATATTCCAAAGTTACCTCCAAACCGAACTATAAATCGCTGGTATTCAAAAAATACTTCAAATTAGATAATAAAACTTCGCATATTAACCGAACTAACTATAAAGCAGGTCTTATGTTATTTTTTTTTAATTACCATTATTTTCACCGTAAAAAGAAATAAACTAAAATATCGGTGCCTTGGAGTCTTCTCCCTGCCACCCTGTCTCTCTTGCTCGCGTAACCACCAGCTACTTCTGCGAGCGAGATAAAGAGTAAGATGGCGCTGAGGTAAAATAGCCTGCCAAGGTCAGTCCATGGATCGTAGTCAGAAGCCCTAAAGTCTTTCCAAACGGTACCCAGTACAGTTACTCGGTATCACGATACCCATCGGTAAGACTGGACCTCCTCAACCCGTGGTTGAGGAGGTCAGATAGGCGGTCACTAGGTCAAAGTACTGGTATTTTGCTGCATCTGGTTTGGTTAGACTGGAAGCCGTCCCCAACATTGTTCAGAAAAAGCTAGACAAATGATGATGTAAGTATAATAATTGTTAATAGTTATGGGTCGTCGATTATTAGTAAGTGGAATCCGGATACTGCTGACCAAGTGCCTACTTGACATGATTCCATACTAATGACAGTTACTAATAGTGAAGCGGCTTGGGGGGTAAATTAAGTAGTGTTAAGCTGTTTTGACAACTACTTCTTTATTGTAACTTCTTACATAGATTTCTAAGACCTAACCCAATAAGTTAATGAGCAAATTCTTCAAGCTTAACAGTCTACGATATCTGATAACCCAAATGTACCTAAAAGTTAACTGAGTATCATCATTATTTACCTACCAAGTATTAGTACAAAAAACCGACCAAGTGCGTATCGGACAAAGCACAATGAAGGGTTCCGTAGTTGGGATGAATTTATCCCAAAAACAAACTTAACATTGTAGTTGAAAAACATGTTTTCGTATACATCAATATACGTGACGGTCAATTCTCCAACTACAATTGTAAGTTAGTCGACTATTCCTCGTTAATTTTATCATTTAACAGGCAGGGGGGACCCTTGACCCTAACAAAATATATCACTTTAAAGTTTAATATTACGCAAAAGGATCCCTGAATTGAAAAATGGTTTTCACAGACTCGCAATATTTTTGAACAGCCTATCCAACGATACCCGTCACCATGGGATAGACGAAAAAAAATATCATCCCCAGATTACGTGCAAAGAAGGTACCTACCCTAAATTTTAAGATTCTTTTTACTTTGATTCTTTTTTTTTTTTTTTATAAAAAAACGTTGCCCCACACTAGGAACTGGGTTGATTCTTTGTCTGCGTGATTAATATATATACCCATGCCAAATTACAGCTTTCTAGTACTAAAAGTCTCTGAGCTAAGCCGGAGACAGACAGACAGACGGACAAAGAGATGGACAGACAGACAGAGGGCCATGGCGAAACTATAAGAGTTCCTTGTTGACTATGGGGCCCCAAAAAAATACATTTATTTCGTCACTTCCACTGCTCGCGACTTCGTTCGGGTGGATATAGGAAAATAATAATGTGTCGCATAGAGACCACTACTCTATTGAAAAGGAAGAGCAATACTACCTTTTTTTTTAATCTACTTTAAACACTTGTTCTATATATTTTCCTGGAGATAATATTTACATAATACCTATACAGGAGAGGAGGAGACTGCGTGCCATAGCTAAGGGGTGGGTTCAGTATCGATAAAGGAATACAGGAAAAAAAAAAAACAAAAAAAATTGCAAGATTAATGTAGTACCTAGTAACTAAAACTAGCAATCGTTAAGAATGAAAATTATTTTATTTGACGGTCCTAAGCCCGTTAAAGTACGAAGAGACTTTTTTTAAATGTTATTTAAGTTTTTTATTTATAATTATATTCTTTTTTTTTTCTGGGTTCGTTTATCGATACTGAACCTACCCCTAAGCTATGGCACGCAATTAATTTAACACCCTGTATAAACTAATAGACTTAAAACAATAACAATAGTATGTACAAACACATTTTATTTTAAAATATAACGATTGGTAACTAACGTTTCCATACCAACTACAACCAACAACTTCCAACAATGTGATCATCAATTCATCTTTGATAACACACTCATAATGTCTTTAAGAACGGGTTGTGGACAAATTATCTTCTAACCTATAATATTAAATTCATCGGTAATTCCAACTGTACCGTCGCGTCGCCTAGATTCAATTTAGGTCGCCAGCCACCGATACCAACTGGAAATTCTCAGTCAGGAACTGAACATTGTTTTCACAAATAAGTTGTGACCTTTGTCAATTCATATGTTCTTTTTTAGTTTATCTTAGACATTACTGTCATCGCTAAATAAAGGATCGTGAGGAAACCTAGACTTAAAACTAGCATTTGCCCGCAGCTTCGCCCGCGTGGAGTTCGGAAATTATATTCCTCAGGAACTTACTACCGGGAAGTATCCTAAACAAATTCAACTTTTCTGTTTTAATCCAGGTTATAAATAATCTCTGTGCAAAATCTTTTCAGCCGTTTTTGCGTGATTAAGTAACAAACAAACAAACGTACAAACTAATATATTTATAATATTATATACAACATGTCCCGGAATTAACGTACACCACCAAACACCCCAATTAGAATATTATGTTAAAGGCGATTCACACACTGGCCCGCTATAAGCTGCGGTGTGCGTGGCGACGAAGTCACGCGCGTAGTTGCGGGAGTGCAGATTTGCACCATCCTGCAGATTCCTTTGCATAAACGCGCGGAGCTGCAGTATAGTATACGGTGGCCCAAAGGTCTCATTTCACAGCGAGATCCATTTCAAAATATTACTTCACGTCTAGCTCTGTCAAAATCACGCACCATACTGCAGAACTCGGTCTGCCATACCTTGCGTCTTGCCCCGCACCCACGCGCGAGGGCGCGTGTTTCTCTGCATGTAGGCGCGTGACCTGGGCCTCAAGTCTGCTATTACAATAGTGTCAGAATGGTCGATCATTGATTTCATAATTGTTGATTTTGACAAGTTTGGTAATGTACTATTATAATGGCGTCATTATGACTTTCCAATGGTCGGCCACTGACACTACATTGAAATAAATTGCATTTATTGGTAATCTCGTACATAATGACAAATGAATGACGTTTCTACTAATGGGTTTTATAATAATGGCAATACGACAATGCCATTATAAGTAACATAATTCTATTACGAGAACATTGACCGACCAATGATCGACCATTATGAATTTAGCAGATTACGAACTTTTAGCAAAATGACAATGGGATCGTGTTGGAATGACTGAATTTATAAAAATAGCAGACTTGGGGCCCTACAACACTGCCCGTGCATGCGTTTTCTGTGTTGCACTACGCGTGTTTTCAATGCAAAGAGAGATACTTTCAAGCAACGTAAGAACACGCACTCCCGCGTTACGCTGCGTAATGCGGTGCAGTGTGCGAATCGCCCATACTGAATTTTTACTATTATGTGTAGAACATTGTTTATTAATTAAATTAATTATACGGATTGTGGGAGAAAATTGCGGTCACATTATAAATGTACGCACGCACACAGTCGCACACTAGCGTAGTAAGTACTTCGTCCATTTTGGTTTGTTTTCACTGTACAGCGGAAGTATGACTGTAATTTAGTCAGAAATCAATTCAAAATAAACGATACTGCGTAACAAACTACTTTCATAATGTGCATGAATTCAGTTTTGCGATTTATGACTTTTCTAGTACTCAAACCTCAGGTTGGCCCAATAGAGGTTTTTTTTTCACATTTGCTCAAAAATGCATTTACGAAGCCTGTATACATTGTTCGAAAGTTAAAAATTACGCACCATACAACGGAACGGGCGGTAAAGTAGGTACTCTCACCTAAGTACATGTTTTACCGCCCCTTCGTTGTATAGCGCCGTGCGTGTCCTTTACGATTTTTTTTTAATTACCATAAAAATTATATATGAATTCCACCAAGAAGTTTCAAATTACGAGAATAAATAAGCTGAATGATCGAACCTCCTTGGAAGCGCTTTTGCTCAATACGTTTATCTCACTTTATTATTATAGGGACTTCTTGGCGGGAAAGTGAAGCGTCATGTTCAGCAGTTTGTTTAATTTTCCAAAATTTGTGTTTATCCGAATATTAATGTGTAATAATGGTGGATTATTACCCATTAAGTGTTTATGAACGTGCATTAGTGTAGGCAAATGAAACAAAACAGTGCAACTTCGCTTCAAGTTCTCTCAAGTCAAGAAGTCCGCCTGAGGTCTCAGTAAAGTGCCACATCTTTACTGAAATTCAAGGGGAGCGGGCGGGGATATCATCATCATGCATTCAGTTCATCAATAATAACAAGTTTTGTAACTAAATAAAGACTTGGCCTAAAGGTCCCAGCAACCAGGCCATTAAAACATTTTTTTTAAATTATTATAGAGAAAAACAGACGAAAGATACTAGTAGTACTAATTTTCACCATGTGCACGTGACGCCATTTGCAAATTCGAAACTTTTTCTTTTTTTTTTTCTTTATTCAATTCGAATTTTTATATTTGAAACTAGCTTTCGCCCGCGGCTTCGCCCGCGTGGATGTCGAAAACAAAACAGCTTCTCTATCAGCAATATTCTTGTCTAGTTGGAACCAACGTAAGCGTGGTAAGCAGATAGGAGTGCAGTTTGATTTACAACTTTACGGAAGATAATAATAAAGATAGCATATAAATACCAACTTCGTTTTGTACATACTTGTTCAATATACGTGTCCTCCATTTCATTTCTTTATTTTTTCTACTGTTTTTGTTCTTAAATAATAATTGATGTATATCAACTTTTGAGTTATTCAAGGTACGCAGTAAAATTCTCCCGAAAACTTATTTACCCGATTATTTCTTATTTTATAAGTTATAACCAAATTATATACCGTAAACCAATCTTGGACCTGAAGAATAGAATTATTCACGTCGCCAAGGTTTTGTTACCGTCGGTCTATTTTAAAGATCAATGACGTGTCATCTGCAAACATCTCCGGTTGATTTTGAAGTAATTGGGGTAAATCGTTAATGTAAACTAAAAAGAGGAATGGACCCAATATCGAACCTTGAGGAACGCTCATTGCTTTTTCAGACCCCAAAGAGTTCACGCCGTTTACTTGAACCCTAACCTTTCTATCTTTTAGGTATGATCAAAGTAAATCAAGTGCTGTATTCCTAATCCCATAGTGTTCTAGTTTCAGCAGAAGTGTCTCATGGTTAACGCAATCGAAAGCCTTTGAGAGATCACAAAAAATTCCAATGGCATCTTGGGCTTTCTCCCAGGCGTTAGAAATGTTCTTTATTAGGGTGACACCGGCGTCAGTGGTACAACGACCTTTAGTGAAACCGTACTGTTGTTCATGAAAGATGGAATTTTTATTGAAGTGACGTAACATTTGATTGAGCATCAACTTTTTAAACACCTTACTGAGAACTGGCAGAATTGACACGGGCCTATAATATTGTTGGGTTCTTTACTATCTCCGGATTTGAACAAAGGAACTACTTTAGTGTGTTTCATGAGATCTGGAAAGACTCCTTGGTCCACATTGGTGTTAAATGTGAAAGCTAAATAGGGCGCAATGGTTTCGATGACAGATCTTCAGACTTTTACAGACATGCCCCATAGATCTTCTGTTGATTTAATTTTAAGATCTTTAAAAGTTTTTATAACAGCCTGGGGGTTTGTATGCTGAAACCTTAACTCCAAGGGGCATACCTTTACATTCTTTCTAAGTAAGGCAGCAGAAAGCGCCGGTGAGGAACTTAAAGTTTCGGTAGTTTTAAGGGGAATATTAGCAAAAAAAAAATCAAATTCCTGAGCTATTTCTACCTCTGAAGTAATGGGCCCATGTGCAGTCTCTAAATTAAATTCAGTATTACGCTGTTTTTTCCTACCTAATTCATTATTTATTATTTCCCAGGTAGTTTTTATTTTATCATCTATTTATTAGCTATTTTGCACACACTTTTAAAAGTTTTAGAATATTTTGCAACATATTGATGAAAGCTTGTATTATTCACATGTTGCTTTAAGCCATAAAGTTCAAAAAGATTTTCCCTGCTTTTACGAATACCTGGAGTTGCCCAATCACTAAATACGAACTTTGAGTAAATACTTTTAGTCTTCAGTGGTAAAGTGTCATTAAATTACTTGTTTAATAGTGAAAAGAACTTTGCGTAGAACTCAAGGTCACAAATATTATTAAATTAACTTAGAATTTATTACATTAACTAATTAATAAAAATTAATCCATCACCGGGCGCAGTTGGGCATTTGCAATTTTATGGTATACTTATAATTATAATTATAACTGTTAACGAAGGTATAAACTGGAATAAAAAAGGCTTTCAACATAATTAAGAGTTGTCTTTGAAGATTTTGTTGAAGTATTAAATTATGTTTAATTATGTTTTGAGTTCCATCACAATAAGCGCAAAAGACTTGACTTTTTGTTTTGGATAAAATATTTACGGTTTAAGAGATACACTGCTTTAAAAACCACATTTTTGACCATTTTTAGAAATCTCCACCTTAAAGAGTAGTTAAAAAAAAAACCAGTCAAGAGCGAATCGGACTCGCGCACTGAGGGTTCCGTACGTATATATATGATGTTGATGATTTCTGAAAAGCTGTGCTATTTAGAGACATCGTTTTATTTTTCCTGTAATCTTTACATAAACTTCTATCACATAGAATAATTTCGATTTTTTTATCTATGCAAACTTCGGAGATAAGGGGGGCGGGGACGGTATTTTTTTTACATTTTTCATCAAAAGTCGGAAACTATGCTGCCTAAAAAAGAAAATATGTTTTAGAATGTGCAAATAGTGTCCTTTCATACGATACCCCGCATGCCCTAGTAGCTCCACTTCAAATTTTTAAGACCCCCTTTCAGTCCCTTTTGCAAAAATAGAGATATTTTTTTATTTCTTTCTTGTTTGCAAAATAGTTGGGCAAACGTCATCTAAAACTATTCTAAATTTCAAGTTGATAGCATTAGTAGTTCTTGAGATATCCAGGTGTAACAGACAGACAGACAGACAGACTTAGCCTCACCATATGGGTTCCTTTTTAACATTTTGGTACGGAACCCTAAAAACAAAAAATGTCACACTTTATAATTTACTTAGGTTAGTATTTGCGCCAAGTTTCAGGTTTATTAACTCAAGGAATAAGATTTATTCCCCTTTTTCAGCCCTTAAAGGTCGAATTTCGAAAAATCCTTTCTTAGCGGATGCCTGCTTATAGTTTCCAACCATAAACCCAACTATTAGTGATTTTAACTTAAAAAGAACTTTCATTAAAAATAAAATTTTATCTCTTTTTTCACCCCTTAAGGGTTGAAATTCTGACAACACCGCTGCATTAGCTTCCAACCATAAACCTAGATAATATATTTAGTGTTTTTTACTTCGAAAATTAAGGACTTTGATACACAACTTCATTCCTCTTTTTAACCCTTCGGGGGTGGAATTATCAAAAACGCTGAGATACGTGTAAATTAATTTTCAATCGTCAGCCTATACACCAAATTTGAAGATCCTAACTTCAAAACTGACGGACTTTCATATAAACTTCAATCCCCTATTTCACCCTCTTAGGGGTAGAATTTCGAAAAACCCTTTCTTAGTGGATACCTACTCTTCACAAAGAACACACCCTCCAAATTTCATGTCTCTAGGACCAGCGGTTTAGGCTGTGCGTTGATATATCAGTCAGTCAGTCAGTCAGTCAGTCAGTCAGTCAGGACTTTGAATTTTATATATATAGATGTCAAAGACTGTTGCGACTTTCCGACTGATAATTACAAAAAAATATATGAGTTCAAGCGAGGAATCCGATATTAATATGGAATATAGTGCACCTGATATCTTGAATGAGCCGCCAAAATCGTGAGTGCTAAGAAAACTCGAAGAAATACTCAATCATTCTCTTAAAATGTTTTGATGGCTTATTTTATTACCCATCTGTTTTCTCGCAAATGTGTTGAAAAATGTTGTATGACACACGCACGGAAATTGGTATTTACAAACTCGTGACTATGGTAAGCTTTACATTCGTCTACTCGTTTCTAAAAACCAACTTACCACACTAATATCTTATATAACTATTTCAATACAGTTGTTAAACATGGCGTACTGTCAGAGGCTTTAATTATGATTCGAAAATTAATCTTTTGCATAGGCATCTTTCTGTTACGCGGTCGTGACTTGTGTTTACGAGCTCTATCATTAGTTTTGCAGTTGAATTTTAAATTTATAAGTCGATCTAAAAAGTTTAGTAGAAAAGGGTTTTGATACATAGAATAAAATGGGATAGATTTTGTACGAGGAAAAATGAATGAGTCCGTACGTCTTAGCATTCATGAATTCTCAAAAGTCTTGTATAAGGTAATTTAATATATTTACTTACCAGTTTAAATTCAATTATATTACATCAACATTTGTCAAAAATCGAAGAAGCGGTTTCCGTTGTAAAAAAAAATATGTCCAGTTGCAAAAGTGTATTGAAAAACGTCGTGTGATACACGGGTGTGTAGGTTATTGCAAACTCATTAAAAACCCTCGCCTACAGCTCTGGCTTGTTATTGACAGCTCGTTGCCACCTACTTTCCACCTTGTATGTACTATTGTGAAAATTGCGCATTTTCCTACTGACTGTACATTTATATCCAAATCTGTGAAGCAGATCAAATTTAATCCAAAAGATCCAGTCCCATAAGACCGTTTTCCTATACTTAGCTACAACGGTTAAGGTAGCTGCCCTTACTGCCCCATCTCAAAAATCCACTCTGTGCAGCAGGATTATAAGTCTGAAATCACCAACCCATCTTGAGCAAGCGTGGTGATCAATGTTCGTGCCTTGAGAAGAGTCCTTATGCTTTATTTTTTATAAGAAATAAAAATACGAAACAAGTTTATTAACTATTTTTATATATTAAGTACAATAAATAAAAGCACATGACATACATCATTTAATTGTCTGTGAAGAAAAATCAATTATAACATCAACAAAACTTTATTTGCATTGTGATTGCCATATTTTGGCGTCAATTTATTGCTCGCATGGCATTTAAATGGCTCTCTGTTACATCTTTTTCTTGGAACTTTGTCTACATGATTGCATTCCCGTTCGCAGAATTGGCTTCAAACACAATATTTTAACAAAATATAACACAAACACTATTTAATTTTAAGTAAGTAATTTTTAATTCATAATCTATTTGTTCTATGCATTATCTGGTCTTTCCTTCAGAATACCACTCAAAAATGTAGAAGACTAACATCCAGTCAAGCGTGACTCCATAAGGTTATCCAGCTACTTTCATCACACAATCCTTTAAAGTCTTCAATATCCGGTCTTCATCCATGTCTTTAAAATTATTCATGTCAGGATTCTTTCTCCTCTTCGTTATTCTAGACATTTCTAGAACTCTCAAAGAAGTCTCATCTTTATAATATCAACGAGAAAATAAATTCGTAATCAGGTCTTTTATGTACCCGTAGTTCATTCCATCTTCTCATCATATACCACTAATTAATCGATAGTAACCCTGCTAATTCTGTACGAGTCCCCAATCACCTCTGCAGTGCTGTACCTCTGGAAAAAATGTCCCTTCGTCTCCAGCCCAGTTTCCCCCGTCATCCCCGTAATAGCCGTCACCACATCATTGGTCTTCTTCCCGGTTTTGTGACCTAAAGTTATGTTATACCTATTTATTTCCAGGCCTAGGTTTCTAGAGCTGAAGCTACGGCCTAGAGATTTAGATCTTTTAACTGAGAACTTGTCTTTAGGCATTTTGATGTCGTATATAGGATTGATAATGCCCGTGTAAGGGGGGGATGATGAGGGGTTTATTTGAGTGATGGTAGGTTCTAATTGGAGACGACTTGGAGGGAGGTAGTCGGAGTAGCGGTTGGATACCTGGAAGAAAAATTTGAGTTATATTAAAATTTCAAGTACTTGGGGCATTTTGTAACCGACGACCTTAGTGACCAAGTGCAGATTGAGAGGGAACGTAGGGCGCTGGCAGTCCGATGTAAAATTTTGGGTAGCAGGTTTGCACGCTGCAGGCAGTCAAAATAACGCTTGTTAAAGCTTATTGCCAAGTCTTTTACACGTGCAGCCTATAGACCAACTATACTCAGCGGGCTAGCAGCGCCCTACGGGTCCAATATAATAACGGGTTCAGGCTGGGAAGGGACTGCCCCGTTACTGCAGTGCAGGTATGTTTGCAGAAGCACACGTCGATGGCTTCCACGCCATCGCCAGACAGAAATCTGCCTCTTTGCTCTGCAAAGTGCAGGTAGGCTTCAACTCCATCCTAAAGATCAAAACGGGGAGATACGATTCTCCTCTGTTAGGTGATGTTGTCCGAAGATGCATTTTGAACAACAGCCTTGTTGCTAAATATTATAGATGATAAGTTTACTAACATAGGCATAAGTTAATCTTATTGTCTACTAACCCATATGGATGTTGCTTATCCGAATTAAAGTATTTTTTTTATTAATGGTATTGGTCTAATATCTTATGGTGGCACTTCACATCGCTATTCGTGTTCGCGTATTTGTCTTATTCGCCCAAATACGACGATGTGAAGTGGCTTTATTCGTCTATATTTGCCTATTCTCATGAACAAGACGACTACGCTCGTACACGAACACCCGTAACCGCCGGCTTGTCGGTTTTTAGGATTACAAAAATTTCTTCATCTTCATCATTCTTTTACTCTTATCAGAGTTTATTTAGGGTCTACGCAACAAGTATGTTTCTTCCACACTTCTCTATTCGGCGTAAGCTGAAGTCTAGCCATTATCATCTTTTACATCCATCGTTTCTTTGGTCTTCCCCTACTCTTATAGCCATCCAAATTCATACTCAAAACTTTCCTCACGTTTTTTTCCTCATTGTTCCGTATCACTATATTTCTTGTTAATAAAAAATAGGCAATTAATAAGCCAATTTCTCACTAATAAGGACTATGTAGATTTTTTTTTGCATCAAATTTAACTAACGGCGAGAAGTAATAAAGTAACTTATGTTTAGCTTACTTTTGTAACAAAGAATTTGTCTTGTCAAATTGTAACTATCAGTTTTAATGAGTAAAGATACACTTTAACCTATCGAGCATCGAATTTGGCAGCTTATCTTAATGTCGTGTTTTGTGAAATTGCTCATGTAAAGCAAAATGCCCTTAATAAACTTCTTGCTTTGCCAAACGGGTAACATAAACATGTACGGAGAGTTTTGACTCAATCATGCACTAGTCTCCCATTAAAAAGTGGCACAGGTGACATTTTGTGGAAATCTGTTATCATATTATGGACATGTAATGCCCTCTATGGACATGTAATGACATTTTCCTCACTAATGCGGACATTAGTGAGGAAAATGTCGTGAAGAAAGTTTTGAAGATATGGCTTGAAAGGTTGTGACTAACGAGATGACGACTAAATAAAGAAGGGAAACGAAATGATGACGTACCTGTCTCCCAATACTGGAGGTCCTCGGTAACGGCGGCGGCGGCGGAGGCCCCTCGTCTCCTGACACATAGTCCGGGTGCCGCGCTCTGTACTTCTGAGGAGATTCCGACATCACACCTTCCGCTTCAGGTAAGCGCCAGGAACTGTGAAGTTTTAATACGGGTTGAACGACATTGGTCAAGTCTTACATAACATAATATAACACCTGTGTTCCCTGAAAAGTTAGGCAGAGGTCCACCTAAAATACACCCACATTTCGCCCAGTTATGTTTAAGTCCGACGTAAAACTGGTGGATGCCAATCTTCACAGCTTGGCCCATCGCCGCAAGGTTGCCTGCTTCTCGGTCTTCTACAGATTACACTTCGGTGATTGTGCCCAAGAAATCCACGACCTCATTTCACCGGCCCCCTTCTATTATCGGACATCTAGACGCACTGCAGGTTACCATCCCTTCCTTGTTGCTATTCCACCAATTCGCACTAAGCGTTTCCAAATAACTTTTATAATGCGCACAGCAAAAGAGTGGAACTCTCTGCCTGCGTCTGCGTTTCCGAACGCATACAACCCTAATCTCTTCAAAGTTAGAGTGAACAGGCATCTTCTGGGTAAGCTCACTCTATCGTCGACTTTGTCTCTGTCACCTCTGCCCTAGACTAAGCTTAATAGCAAACCCATCCTAAATTTTAAAAAAAAGTCCCATGTAACAGGGGGTGAGCCTATTGCCATCAGTCTGGCACAAATCCAGACTCCGGGCTGCTACTGAGAAATTCCAGAAAGCAAAACCCAATAACACTTTGCCCGTCCCGGGAATTCAACCCAGGACCTCATGCTCATCAGTAGCGCTTGCCACCACTAGACCAACAAACTGGCGTAGCTTTACCCAACTATGCTGGGGTCAGCTTCCAGTCTAACCGGATGTAGCTGAATACCAGTTACATGGAGCGACTGCCTATCTGACCTCCACAACCCGGTTACTGGGTAACAAGATACCCCTTGGTAAGACTTTTGGGCTTCCGACTACCCGTAACGAATGTCAGAGCTACGAATGACAGCCAGGACCAACGGCTTAACGTGCTTTAGGGGTCTCAATATGTAATGGATGGTCACCCATCCACAAACCGACCGCGCGAAGCGTATTTTAATCTTCGATCAACCTGTACGGCTGTTATTATTAATTAGCAACGAGCCCTGCCTACCACGAGCGGCCATTAGACCAACGAGGCAGTTTTATTGGTTTAATATAATTATCATTCATTCAAATTAGGCTGAGAATCAGCTCATTGTGAACATCAAAGGTTACGTTTAAGACAACCCCCTTTTTCTTTTTTTGGGTGGCTAATTATCATATAACTTCTCCCGCTCTGGGCGGAGCGGGAGAAGTTATATGTCAGTCTTTTACTGACAAAAACCCACCCGTGTTACTGCAGTTGCCTGTGTGCCAGGGCCACGATAGCCCTTTCAGACAAACCCGCAACCTTGGCAGGAAGACAGCCCCATAAAACCCCCGCACTTCATCACTTCATCATCTTTGTCTTCAGTATTAGTATTAGCTATGTCCCGGACACCGGTAGGTATCGACCTCCTGCGTCTATTAGCGTAGATAACATATATGTTGCTGCTCAAACACTAGGTCATGAGAGGTGAGCGTTTTGAGGCAAAATAAGTATATCCTCACACTTCTGTACCCCAAGTGTAAGTTTGCAAGAGAGTAAAAAACGTAACTTTCGTTTGCGTTAAAATTTGACCGATAGATCATAATGCTAAGAGTATAAGAGTGAGAATAAAAATCTTTACACAAACGCGCTAGTTACGTTTACTCACTTGCAAGCTTACACTCGGGGTACTGTTCTTCTGGTAGAGTTGGGTAGCACACTTCTAAAATGAGGATCGTGCGAGGTACTCATTTTACAAAATGTGCACACTGTGCTACCACGAATGAGGCGAGGCTGCGGTAGCCTGTGAGCACGTACGTGCTGTGAGGGTGGCAGTGACAATGCGTCGCGTGACTCGGATCGCCGCGCGTCCGCGCGGGTCGCGAGTTTTGTCGAGTTGTCGTCACTACACAGTTACACACCACACACACGAGCCGCGAGTGTGCTGTGTAGTGACGACAACGCGACACGGCACACATACTCAGTCGAGTAGGCACACAAGGTGACTAGTCGGTTTAGCGCGTCAGACAGCTCGCACGAGTGGTGATGAGGGAAAGAGAAATAAGAACGGTTACAAAAATGTTCTGTTTAGCTAATCTATGCCCTGTGGTGTGTGCTAGCACACCAAAATAAAAAGAGTGAGTGACTGTTTTTATCCAAGTGAGTAGGTACAACTGTGCTAGCACATGTGCTGAGTTACCCAACACTATCTCCTGGGGTAAAGTACTAGCTATCGTAATCACCATAGGGCTGAGAGTTCCTGAACTTTCTAAGAATGAATAGAATGCAATTTAACTACTATATTGTGGCATGTCTTGCTCTGGGGGTCTACTCCGAAGATAAATCCAAAGTATTGGCTGAATATTCGGCCTGTTTCTAACTACGGCTGACTACGACGAAAGAAAAAAAAAACAACGGTTAAAGACTTAAATCAATGTCAAAAACGTAACTTCAAGTCGGGTAAGGATTCAAAGTCAAATAAGGAAACTTTGGAAGTCAAGAAACGGCCGAACATTTGGCCGATACTTCAGATTATCGCTTCGGAGTAGGCCCCCAGGACATCTTGTTTTATTGCTCCGGGAGATATTTTTGAGACTCTTTACAGCCGGACTATTCTGTAAAAATCTCACCGTGAAAACTTAGGTGATTCCACCTGATGCTAAGGATTGACAATATTTAGGGGTCACTTCAAGATCACTTCACCAGGTTCTTCTGACGGTTAAAAAAGAACAGTTTGTCTTTGTTGTACAACTGGTTTTTATTTTTAACCGACTGACTGAAAAAGTCAACACGGTGTGCGCCCGTCGAGATTATTTGAAATGAGTTTGGGCATAGTTCAATTACTTTTTATAAGTTTCGTTTTATCCAAGAGTTTCGCCCACGCCATTCAACTTTGGAAAAGTTTCTTTACAGTGTCACTTTGCAAGAGTCAATGTAATCTAAAATCATTTTCAGTCTATTCTTGGTGCAGGATTATGGTTTCGCGAAGTACTTTCTCGAATGAAATTTTCACAAGAATCTCTTTTATAGATAACTAGCTTTTGCCGCGGGGCTTCGCTCGCGTTAATTTAGAATTGGACAATCAATTCGAGTTGTACACTGCTTGTTGTTTGGCGTTTGGTGCCAAAAAAACTATTAACACACTATTCAAGTTTCTATATTAATATAATTCAATCATGATTCGAAAGACACGTGGCGCCATCTACTATCATAAGAACGTTATTGTTGTTTTCCTCGGGAACAGTACTTTTTTTTGGGATGAAAGGTACTCTATGTCCGTTTCTGTACACCTGACAACATACATGCAAAATTTCAGCATGATCGGTTCAGTGGTTTAGGCGTGAAAAGGTAACAAACAAACAAATTTACTTTCACATTTATAATATTAGTTAGGATAGGTTAATATAGTTTATTTATTAATAACCAACTTACACTAACAGTTTGCACCACAAAAAAGTTATCGGTCAATATTAGTAATTACACATAAAATAAGGTTTACAAACAAAAGCGATAGTGCAACTCAAACTCAAACTCAAAGCATTTATTTCATTTAAACCATTGACAGGCACTTTTGAATTGTCAAGAAGTCAGTCAGTTACAAATATGAAGCTAGTTGCCCATTCCAAATAGTAGGTTCCTATGGAGAAGAACGGGCAAGAAACTCCACGGACACTCTTTTAAATTAAAATATTGGTACAAAATATTGGTTACATCATTCATATTGAAGTTAAACATGTGAGAACGATGCAATACGTCAAAAGCGTCCGTGATAAAAAGATAACAATTCAAAACTAAAATAATTAAAAATAAGCCGTGGCAGCTAAGAGATGACCAGTCCCAACTGACAGCGCCCGTTCACGAACATGACGCATGGATCAGCACCATTCAGCTCAACCATTTTGAAGGGAGCTAAATGATCCAACACACACGCCACCATCAGCGAGACATCTGAGTGAGCATGACATACTCTCAGCCGCCAGGGCACATTTAAGTCAATGAAAGACATAATTACCCGGTAAATGGTAGCTCTATTGTACATAGTACTCACACACCTGTGATATGCAATTATATAATACAACATCGAGGTAATAGGCATATAACTTTAATCAAGTCAGAGTCTTTGTGATGTTACACTGTGATCATAAATGTACCTACGTAGTGTTAATTTTGTAAATAGTGAACCGAATGAGTGTTATTTATTAAATATGTAACATAATATTACCTTGAGGCTCTGTCACTGCTTCTGGAGCGCGCAGCCCTCGCGAGTCGGTGCAGAGCAAACAACGCACCCTCACTGGCGTCTCCCAGGAATGAGCATAGTTCTTGTAGTATCTGGAACACACATCGTTTCACCCTTAGTAAAAAGTACACACGAAAAAAGTATTCCACAAATGTCTGACCAGGGGGCCTAAAATGGACGGTTTGGCAGAATCATATGATCTGCGTACAATTCATAAACCGCAATTCATCTGTTTGACAGTTTTGTATGGAGTTTCGTTAAATGATCCACAAATTATGAATTGCTATAGTGAAGTCTAATGTCAAATAGCAGATGTCAAACAAATGAATTGCGGGATGTATGAATTGTACGCAGATAAGAGAGAGATAAGATTCTGCCAAGGATTATTAAATTAGGCCCCCTGCATTCATTCCCTGATCAATGGGACTTCGATGTACCATTAGTGATAGCTGTTGCACACATGACTGGGGTTGGCAGGGGGAGTGGACGTATGGTCACAACTTTCCTTTTTACTTAAATAAATATAGGTTGGTTTCCTGCGTAAGTCGTTTCTATAGAAACTGAACGAGTGTGTATTTATACAACATTATTTTTAGTATATGCGAAACCTGAATATAGTTTGTTCAGATTAAGGAACTGAATCGATTTCAATCATTATAACACCATGTTATACTTTGTCCCTAAAATATTTAAGTGTGATGGAATTTTTTATCATTATTTAATTACTTACAATACAATCGCCGTACGGTTAGGTACCTACTGCCAAATTATTATCAATGAGCGCAAGACGACCCTGGAGGCGCGGGGGCGCCGTTAGCATGTTTTTGTACGGACAACCCGGTGACATAACAACCTTATAAATTTGTGATTTTTCATAATACAGTTTTGGAATTTTGTACATAGATTCTTTACTTAAAAATACTAGACAGGTTTCGCATATACTAAAACTAATATTGTATAACTATCAGGTCGAAACACTTTCCAAATGACATACATAACTATACTCACAGTGAACCTGCCACGATGTAGCAACGCCAGTACCAACTCTCCGAGTGCAAGATGCAGAGTGTGATGTCCACAGCGACTTGCTATCAGGTTGAGAGGCGCACACTGACCCACCAGCCACTCGTCTTCCAACGACCAGGCTGAATCTTCAGCGTCTGAGGCACCGGATTCTTCCACTGTATGGAAAATATTTTAGTGAGAGCCTGCATTATAAAGGGTATGGGGTAGGTGGTGTCATCGAGAGTCACTCTGGTGATCGCTGTAACCCAGAGTCATTATAGTGTCATCAAGAATCACGTCGACGACACCGAGGTCTACTCAAGTTTCACTAAGATTCACCCAATGTTCTTTGAAATTCACCCAAGTGTATCTGAAGTTCACCCAAATGTCTCTGAAATTCACCCAAGTGCCTCTGAAATTCACCCAAGTGCCTCTGAAATTCACCCAAGTGTCTCTGAAATTCACCCGTGTCTCTGAAATTCACCCATGTCACCTGTGCTAACGAAAAATTCACATGAGTACTGTTCTGACGCGTGAATAATGAGAACACGCCAAAACAATGTATTCCTAGTAACTTACCACACAAAGCATTCTTCACGCTATTTATAAAATCCAGGGTCTCCAGTATACTTGGTCTACTTAGCACCTCTTTATTCTTGACAGTAGACCCAGCAGACCGCGGTCTTTCCCTCATCTCCCGGATACTCTCCACTGGTTCCGTATACACCAGACTCTTCAACGTGTGATACTTCCTTCTCATAGTCTTTGTGTCTGCATGGTCAGAAATGGAAATTTCTGGAAACCCGTAAGAAGTAGCCGGCCGATGTCTTCGCGACCGTCTCCTGACCTTAGGCAGGTTGTCCAGGGTGTCTCTAGAGATGTCCTGGATTGATGAGGAGGGGATGATGTCAGGTTTTGTAGTCCTCCAGTAGTTACCGGTCTTGACATTTGCGAGAATCTCGTCGCTGCTCTCGTGGCGAGAAATTGGTTTTTGTTTTTGTCTGGTGGAAAAAAAAAACGTAGGTAAAATGAGTTCTTGGAAGGACTAGGCGGAGACCTTTGCCCAAAAGTGGGAAAGCATAGACAAAAAAAAACAATAACTAAGTACGCAATATTTCTACATCCTACTATGCTGATTGGCAAATCGGTCTGACCCGACAAGATAATACGTTGTTTACGATACGAGTAGTAGGAATGTGCCATGAGCCCATGATTATCATTCCTTAGTTCAAATATGTCAATTTGGCGCAGCCGTGAGGAACACAATACGGTCTAAGTTATTATTTTTTTAAAGACAATTTTTTTTTAAATAAATTTATTTGGTTTTCTTTCAATTATTAAATTGTTTTGTCATCTGCCTAGCGTTAGTTATGTACAGTAACAAAAATCACTCAAAATTCAGAATCTAAATCAGAAATCAGGATTTTATGAGGTCCCTGATATCTGACAATCAGCAATGACAACATCAACAGTCTCGTAGTTTGTATACTAAAAATACGATCATTATTCTAATAACGTTAGCTGTCGAATTGTAGAAACAATAATACCTAACAATTTCAAAACTTTAGAGGGTCGATACCCTTACATTAATTAGTAAAGTTTGGATTGATTGTATTAATCAGTACGAGTATTTACGGATTGCTAGATTCTAGTGAGTTGTGTTTTACCCGTTGTTCTGGCAATATTTGCAAAAACAACGACGAAACGATCTAAAACAGAATTCAGGATTTTGTAAAAGCCATAAGATGAAAGCTAGTAGGTATCTATGTTTTAAAAACTTCATTAGATTAAAAATAACAGTAGGTATGTAATTTGAAATGTATTTAAATTGAAAACTTTTTGATTTGTTCTTATTGAAATAGAAGTTAAATTAATGTACCATGACTTGTAAATGTCGCAGGCAGATTGTATGATTCGTCATTATAAAGGGTTCTTCAACAAGAACTTTGTTTTTTCAAACAAACGATTTAGATGTAAATGATTCAAATGTTTACTGTAATAGAAAGAGTAAGGTTTGGCAATTATGAATGAAAAATGATATCAGACATGTCCGAAAAAAATCCGAAAAAAAAATCAGCTGTTCCATACATTTTGTCGATTTAAGTGTATAAACACAAATGTATGGAACAGCTGATTATTTTTTCGCGATTTCAATGTTGGTCCCATAGAAAAAAATGTTCAAAATTATCTCTTTTCGGGTTTAGTGTAATCAACAACTAATGTTTTATAGTGACAAAGCAATTTACATTATGCCATCGGCATATTTCATAACTGCGAGCGTTTGTAAACGGACGACGTCATTTGTAAACAGCGGCATCATACAAATGGGCCTGCGACATATTTATAGATGATATTATGGCTAGAAAGGGAGTGACTACTGGGATCTCGTCATCCCCTAATAGAGAAATATAGAAGAAAAAGGCATTTGGCCGACCTTAAATAAATTGCCATATGAGCAGGAGAATGATGATGACTTGTATGCATTATAAACCTCTATCCTCTAGTACAAATAAAAAAGACTCTTCAATATGCAATTCATTATTCAGCATTACATAAAAATGTAGTTCCATTTGGTGCCGGACGTAAAGAATAGCACCATCCCATTTCTTCTCGTGGGTGTCGTAAAAGGCGACTAAGGGACTTATAGAGAATGGGCAGCAGCGTTCTCTATGCATTTTAAAACTATACTGCGATCGCCAACCCGCCTGCCAAGCGTGGCGATTATGGCAATTCCACCCTCTTTTTGGGGGAGGCCTATGTCCAGCAGTGGACGTCTTTAATGACGGCTGAAATGATGATGATGACATAAAAAAACGGCCAAGTGCGTGTTCATCCACGCACAATGAAGGGTTCCGTAGTTGGGACGAATTTATCCTAAGAACAAACTTAACATTGTAGTTGAAAAACATGTTTTCCCAAACATTCCAACTGCTAATGTAAATTTGTACGCACAATATTGACAGGTTTACCATGTTATTTTAAGACCATAGACTTCCTATAGGTTTTTCTGTATTCTATAAGTATAGAACTTTGGTAGAAATTTGCTGTATTTATTTCAAAAATGTATGCTCAGTAGTTTTGGAGAAAATGGGAGAATGGTCAATTTTCATCTTTTTAATTAAATTACTTGATACCTATTTATTTTAAAATACTTAAATTAATGTGTCACATGGTACAGTAGGTAAGTTTGTAAACTTTAATTTATTTTCTAATTTGTCCCTCTAACTAAAGTGAGCCCCATATTCAAAATTCATTTATTTACGTTACACGTCCGTATTTGGGTCCCAGAAATCGGGGGGCACGGTAGTGAAGACGAGCCAAGCGAAGCGCAAGGGCACTACCTACCTTTTCTCGAAGTGTTTCGTCGTTTTTTTGAACCCTCCGACTCTAACTTCACAAATTCTACATATCAGTAAAAATGTATGGCTTGGCTGTTTCGTTACTTACTTCATAAACTAAATATTCGCATCACCTCCACGACGGTAGCGAAACGGCGAAGCCATACATTTTTACTGATATGTAGAATTTGTGAAGTTAGGGTCGGTAGAGTTAGACCGTGTAGGTTCAGAAGCTTGGCTCTACATGAGTTCTGACGGGCAATTCTACTAATTTTAAGAACGTTCACAGTCTGATCTCAGTCTCTATCTGTCAAAAATACCTCTTATTTCCCTACATTTTGACAATTTTTTGACGTTTGTTTGTCGCCAAGATGAGATTGCGACTAGATTTTGAACGTTTTAAATTACGAGAATTGGCCTTCTGATATCTTTTTCACAGGGCAAACCGTATGTGGTCGTCTTGGCAACATTTTACATGAAATGTTTTTGGTGGGATTCATATGTATACTAAATTTTAACATTAGATTCGGAGCAAATTGACTGTGACAGACGGATAGACAGACAGACACACGAGTGATCGTATAAGGGTTCCGTTTTTTCTGTCGGACGTACGCCATCTCAATAATGCAACCATAATTGAACACTAGTACCAATCATAATTCGGCGCACAACCGCAGCAGAACTATTGCAAATCATCGACACAACGCACTGACGAACGTTCTAGCCTTATCAGTTATCAGTGCGTGACAAATCGGTAGCCACACTGCGTTACACTTACCTACGTGTCGATTTATGGGATTGGCTTGTTCGTTTATAGTTTTTAGGGTTCCGTAGTAAACAAGGAACCCTTATAGTCTGTCTGTCTGTTTGTCTGTCTGTCTGTCTGTCTGTCCGTCCGTCCGTCTGTCCCCGGCTTAGCTCGGAGACACTTAGTCCTAGAAAGCTGTAATTTAGCATGGGTGTACATATTAATCACGCAGAAATAGTCGTAAAATAAAACCATGAAAATCACCCCCCCCCTGGTTGGTTTTGGATATGTGAAAAAATTCATGGCAGTAGTATATACAACGAAATTAAAAGCTAAACTATCCCAGCTAAGTAGGGTTTACAACTTAACGAGTAATAGTCGACCAACTTAAATTTGCAGTTGAAGAATTGACCGTAACGTATATCGATGTATGGGAGAGCATGTTTTTCAACTGCAATGTTCAGTTTGTTTTTGGAATAAATTCATCCTAACTACGAAACCCTTCATTGTGCGTGGTCCGACACGCATTTGGCCGGTTTTTTTTTTAATGGATATTGCATTATCAATATGCAAACAGTAAGCTTGTGAAGCAGTGTTAGTAATTGGCTCAGATTATAGAACTATAATCTGAGGTAATTGGATTCTACATTTTGCCATTTGTAATACAACATTAAATCTTGGTCAGTCTGGAACATTATTATTTCAGCCGAATGATGTTCACTGCTGGACATAGGCGGCTGGAAGGCGGTTGCGATAATCACACTAGTAAGTCCTTTAGTCACCTTTTACGACACCCACGGGAAGAAATGGGATGGTGCTATTCTTTACGTCCGGCATCACACCGAACATAGGTCTGGAACATAGGCACTACAAACTTCCGCTCATGTTCTCCCACTCACACTGGGCTCATATCACCATTTAATTCCCAAAAAAATATCACCCGTCTCTTCACTATTCCATTGCCTACTCAAGGATACATATCCGGTACGGCTCTAATAACCCTTAAATATTTCATGGGCACGTCTTCCCTACCATTATCGCGCGCCCCCGGTCTTTTCTTTGATATGCAATGGTCTCTGTAGTCCCATGAAACATGAGGCTCCAGGGGCTAGTGCGAATCCTTGGGTTCATTCGAGTAATCGAGTCTGGTTTAACCACGCTGGGGGTCGGTGCATTTCATTCATTCATTCATTGCGCAGCAAAGTTGACCCCTGATTGGCCATGATTCATCTGCCGTATTGTACAAGCATTATTTTTAAGATTTTAGTCCAACGTTATCTACTTTCTGACTTGTCCTCTTTGATCTTTCATCTGCAAATCAATTCGTGGAGAGATTATAATAATATCAAGGTGTCTGTTAACAGTACAATGCAATTTGTTAATAAAACGTGCAAAGATATTTCAAGACTTTTCTGAGTAACGTTTTCGATGACCTTCGGTTGTTTTTGCATTTAGCCGTTTTCATGATGATTCTATATATTTAGATAGGAACATCCATTTATGTAGGTTAAGCAAATTGGTCTCCCACAAGGTGGGCCGATGACCTGGTGAAGGCCGCAGGAATCCGCTGGAGGCGGCTGAAATGATGTTCACCAGAAAATTGGTAAAATATCAATCCTCACGCCTAAATTCAATTTAAAACCAATACAATGGAAAATCTTTGCTCAGCAAAGGACAATAAAGGTTGAATATAAAAAATCTGAAGACAAAGAAGCAGCTTCTACTAGCATTTCAATAATGGTAGGAGCCCAGAGGGTTTTTGAGCAAGCAGATGCAGGGTCAAAAGTTGATAGCTGAGTAGGTGCGGCATGAAGAGAGAACACCGAAAACATATTTGAAAAGTTTTAGATAAGAGCCCTGTGGTTAGGGGTCCACTTTCAGATTTCAAAAAACGACAATGATCTTCAGCGCTGTTGATTTTCATATGATGCATATGCTTGCTCAAAAACCCTCTGGGGGGAATCCAGCCATAAAATTGTTAACATAGCGTGTTTTTTACAATCTAAATATACGTAACCACCTAGAAACATATGAATTTGTACAACTAAACTCAATCTCCTTTGTATTATATAATTGCATATCACAGGTGTGAGTACTATGTACAATAGAGCTACCATTTACCGGGTAATATGTCTTTCAATGACTTGAATGTGCCCTGGCGGCTGAGAGTATGTCATGCTCATTCAGATGTCTCGCTGATGGTGGCGTGTGTGTTGGATCATTTAGCTCCCTTCAAAATGGTTGAGCTGAATGGTGCTGATCCATGCGTCATGTTCGTGAACGGACGCTGTCAGTTGGGACTGGTCATCTCTTAGCTGCCACGGCTTATTTTTAATTATTTTAGTTTTGAATTGTTTTTTTTTTTTTTTTTAAACAATTCAAAACTCACGGACGCTTCTGACGTTTTGTATCGTTCTCACATGTATAATTTCAATATGAATGATGTAACCAATACTTTGTATCAATATTTTAATTTAAAAGGGTGTCCGTGGAGTTTCTTGCCCGTTCTTCTCCATAGGAACCTACCTACTATTTGGAATGGGCAACTAGCTTCATATTTGTAACTGACCGACTTCTTGACAATTCAAAAATGCCTGTAAATGGTTTAATTGAAATAAATGCTTTGAATGCTTTGAACACAAACCCCATAAATGAATGAAATCGAACGCAAATATCAGGCATGTCAATTAATTCAAGCTGGTTAATTAGGCTTTGTATCTATGTAAATAAGTGCCTCGCGTCGTTGGTACGATTTTGGTCTAAAATAAATAATCCCAATCTAGGCTAATCAAACAGAATATAACCTTTGTGGCTGTTTATTTATGCGGTGGCGACTGCCTTAATTACGAACTGGGATCAATTTCCAAGTAGAATCTTCATAGAAAATTGCTACTACGGAAAATACTTCGCAGAACAATTTAATTATTGTGATGATACTCCTCTACCTATATTTTATGAGTTAGAATAGAATAGAATACTCTTTATTATGTACACCATAAAAGTTACAGATATAAATGTTTAAATTTTACATAGGGTGACACAATGGGCGGTCTTATCGCTAAAAGCGATTTACACTTTACATAGGCCATTATATAAAATATTAGTAAGCAATACAACTCCAAATCCTCGTCTATTTCACCCTTAGATATAAAGGCATAATTCCACTGCTGCGTGAATATGCACGGAGAGTTTACGCACGTTAGGCCTTGTCCACACTTATATCAGTTTGCGTTGCGTGGCACCGCCTTGTATCCCTATCGCTAGTTTGGACGCAAAATGACTTACATGATCTCGTTTATTTTTGTGTGGAAAAATTCCTTGCTGCTGGTATATTGTTTACTAACTACGTATCCTTACGTAGCGTGGCCGTAAGGCCGTTTATCCACCCCCACCGTCAACGGGACGTCAACGAGAACAAGATGAAGCCGCTGAAATAGCGATACATCATACATTTTACTATATGGCCGCGTGTCCACCGCTCGTTCGTCACCCGAGCGCTGGGATTCCGGCCCTCGAATTTTCGAGTAGTTCGATGCAACCGCTGGAACTCGGCCCTAGATTGTGACAGGCCGATGTGCCGGAAATACAAAACACGTTTGATCTTATCCACACACTGCCGTTGCACCGGCGGGCGCTGTTCGCCCGGCTTTTGTTTTTTCTATCATAACATACTGATCGGCCGAGTTCGGTTGCGGTGGACAAACAATCGCCGTCACCGGGATGTCACGTTTGATTCGAATGAGCTCGTTTCTCGGTAACGGCTGCGGTGGACAAACGCCATTAGTCACAGTGCACGATTCTGTCTACATTTTTATTCAAAGCGAAGCTACGTACACTTGCGTAGCGTATCCGTGCGCAGCAATAGAACTGCGCCTTAGCGACTCTGTTTCACCCTTATTGAATGACAAATGACTGCAGGCGCCCTTACAACTCACTAACATATTAATGACTAGCTTTTTCCCGCGGCATCACCCGCGTCGATGTCGGAAAATGTCCCACGGGACCGTACTACCGGGATTAAAAGTAAGTACCGTATTTGTTCATCCAGCACCCTAATTGCGTAACACAGTTTGAATCGGAATCGGAATGATTTTGAAGTATATTGCTAATCCATTGCTTCATGTGTTAGAAAAAATTGTCTGCTCAACAACGTAAAGAACGCAATGCATGTTGTTGAACTGTCAAATTGAAACCGATTCCTACTGATACTCGTAGTGTGTTACGCAATTAGCCCGCAGGTTATAAACTATCTGTGTGCCAAACTTTTTCAGCCGTTTTTGCGCCTATCCAGAATATACATCCAGACAAACTGACATAAAATTCCTCGTTACTATTTTGTGTAGATGGCATGTTTGTTCGTTCACGCTCAACTTCAGTTAAGTTGTCACAATGTTGGGACAACAAGTCCATCGATTATTAGAGTCTGTTTTGGTTTGATATGGTGTTATGAGTTGAGCGAAACTTTGAGCGATATCTTCACTAACGATCTAATAATCTTGAATGCAATTTAATATCTGCTAACATTTGTCTGCCTCACTGCAGGGCAATGAACTATTCCCTTATGTATAGGTAGGTCTAGGTACACAGAAGAACAGGAATAACCAGTTGTTTCTTATTCAAGTTAATGTTACTGGTTATGATTTTAGACATAAAGTAAATCTAGATTTCCTACGATGTGAGATAACATTGAAAAACTTTAAGAGATCACATTCAATAATTCAATTCAATTCAATTTAACATTTATATCTGTATTCATATTCATTTATTTGCGTTCCACAAGGTAAAAAAGATGTCAGGGTCTACAACGGATCTTAGCTGTAAGCCTTTTGTTAGGCTTACAGCTAAGATCCGTTGTAGACCCTGTCAGGGCACAGCAAAAATTATATAGCTAAAACTAAAAAAAAAAAAAAAAAACAAATAAAAAAAAAAATATCAAAACAAAATTAATAAAATCAAAATTAAATTTAAAAAAATGCAAAACCAAATTAAAAATCAAAATTATATTTAAAAAATCAAAATAAAACTATACTTACTGTAATTTTTATGGTGTTCATAATAAAGAGTATTCTATTCTATTCACATAGGTCTTGTTTTAAACCTTCAGACCATAACGATATTTCTGTTACCGAACCATGATATGTTTTATGTATAACATTTTTTTCTCGCTATTTGTGGGAGTGATTACGTAAAAAGGGATGGAAGTGTGTAGAAGTGACAGCTTGAGCATGGAATAAATCATCATCATCACCCCCAAAGGGGGGCTGCCATAATCGCCACGCGTGGGTGGCGGATTGGCGATCGCAGTATGGTGTTAAAATGCATAAAGAACACTGCTGCCCATTCTCTAGTAAGTCCCTTAGTCGCCTTTTACGACACCCACCGGAAGAAATATGAATAAGTTTAAGTAAGTACTTTTTAATAGCATGGAATTGTACTTATTTTTAATAGAACTTATTAAATAGATTCTAAGTAGAGGAGGTCGAACTTGGACAAGTGGGCTACCACTAGTCAACTGGTGCTAGGACTACATAGTATAAAACAAAGTCGCTTCCCGCTTCCTGTCTGTCCCTATGTATGCTTAGATCTTTAAAACTACGCAACGGATTTTGATGCGGTTTTTTAATAGATAGTGATTCAAACGGGAGGTTTATATGTTTAGAAAAGGTCACGTGGGCGAAGCCGCGGGCAGCAGCTAGTAATGAATAAAATATTCGAATAAATATTTCAGTACTTACTTAGCTTTTGTAAATTTTGTGATTAATTTCTGTTGCTGCTCAGTTGCTTATTACCAAGGAGAGATGTCAGATGTTACACATTTAAGCGACTACTGTAAGGCTCGCTTGATTTTTTTTTTGTTTGTTTTGGAATTGTCATCATCAAAGAGTGCTGGACTTAGGCCTCCCCCAAAAAGGGGAGGATTAGTCAAAACCGCCACGCTGGCAAGCGGGTTGGATCGCAGTATGGTTTTAAAAATGCATAGAGAACACTGCTGCCCATTCTCTAGTAACTCCCTTAGTCGCCTTTTACGACACCCGTGGGAAGAAATGGGATGGTGCTATTCTTTGCGTCCGGCACCAAACGGAACAAATTGGGAATTGACATACCTATTTGTTAACCAGACCACTAAGCTCTATTTATACTGGGTCATAGCTTAGCATTAGCTAGAGAAACTCCGCAAACGTGATGGGTAAGTATCGATATCTAAATATGACAAAAAACTGAAAAAAATATGATTATTTTTTTGGGTTCAACAATCGCAGCTAGTGGAGTTACTTCAAGTACTTATGAGATTAGAAAATTCGTTTAAATATGTTTTTTTAACCTCAAACTGCACTATCTGCTATCAAAAAAAATAACAAATCATTTTTTTTTTCTTTATTTGATCACATTTTAATATTGTGGAGTTTCGCTAATTAATTGGACCTGGTATAAATTATCTATTTGAATCTTACGCAAGCAAAGTCACGTAGCTTACCTAACTAGTGTTCCTCAAACTTGCCGTAGCGAAAGTTTTAACAATGGGTGGTTAAAATCTACCGACATAACTGCTAACTGCTAGCCAACGATCTCTACCATTAGAACCACGGATTTCACGATCAGTTTATTTTATGTCTGATTGGGTTAGCAGTTTCAAACTACAATTCTGTACAGCCATTTATTGTTATGTTATTATTATCAGAGCTTTTATTTAGGAATGCAATGGTAAAGGAAGTAAGTATCTATGATTTGGTTTTAATAAAGAAATCTTCGTTACCCTAGTGTGAGGCAACGTTTTAAAAAAACCAGCCAAGTGCGAGTCGGACTCGTGCACGAAGGATTCCGTACCATTATCTATTAAAACGGCAAAAAAACACATTTGTTGTATGGGAGCCCCCTTAAATATTTATTTTAATTTAATTTAATTATTTATTTTTAAAGTGAATATATAACTAAATATTCTGTGAATATTTCAACCGTCTAACTGTTGCCGTTATCAATATCGAGCAAAAACGAGCAAAAAAAGTCACGTTTGTTGTATGGAAGCTCGCTTAAATATTTATTTTATTCTGTTTTTTAGTATTTGTTGTTATAGCGGCAAAAAAAATACATCATGTGTGAAAATTTCAACTGTCTAACTATCACGGTCCATGAGATACAGCCTGGTGATAGACGGACAGACAGACGGCGGAGCTTAGTAATAGAGTTCCCGTTTTAACCTTTGGGTACGGAACCCTAAAAAAGAGGAAGAAAGAAAGATTACATAATATAACAGCTTGCCTGCGATCTGCCCGTGCGGGTGTGATTTATAATTTGATACTTTGAGTGAAGTGGTGAGTCGTGGTTGGTGGTTATAACGTTAGTTTTTTTGCATGGATTGAAATTGTAAAATCAACAAACAATGTAAGTACCTAAGTTTGAGAATAATAAAAAAGTAAAAAAATCATGCCCGAAGGGTTAGGCTGAGGTGCACATTCACAGTCCCGTGTAACAGGGGACGAGCCTTTGCCTTCAACCGGGGACAAATCTAGACTCCGGGCTGCTACTGAGAAATTCCAGATGTAAAAACCCAATAACACTTTGCCCGACCCGGGAATTGAACCCAGGACGTCATGCTCAGCAGTAGTGCTTGCGACGACTAGACCAAAGATCTTTAACCGACATCAAAAAGAGTAGATGGTTCTCAATTCAACTGCTTTTAAACGCAACGTTTTAGGGACAAACCAGAACCTCTACTTCCATTAGAACTAGATAGGCTGTTACAATGGTTCCTAACATTAGTGTAACACAATCCCCCTTATTACAAAACAAAGTTTATCTTCAGACCCAGGTTAAAAACATGGAGCCATTATTGAATTTCGAACTTTATTCCGACTATGGTAAAGTTCCTAAACACACAACTGACAACTTAGTACTGAACTAAGTTTTCAGTTTTGTAAAAATAACGGTATTTCAATCACTGTTACGTTGTTATTACAAAAACTGGCTCCATGGTTTAAGCCATGTCAAATATAAATCTTGTTTTGTAACTGAATGGGTTTTGGAAACCCTTAACATCTGTGTAACATCTTAGTGGCAGTGAAGATGATGCGACTTGGTTTAGTAGTGCAAACAGGTATAAATTTCCGTAAAGTATATACCAAAGTAGTGTACGTACGTACATTGTTATCAAAGCCTACAGCAGTGTACTGCTGGACATAGCCCTCTCCAATTGATAAAGAAAAGCAAGACAGAAAAGAAAGAAAAGAAAGAAAAGAAAGAAAAGAAAGAAAAGAAAGAAAAGAAAGAAAAGAAAGAAAAGAAAGAAAAGAAAGAAAAGAAAGAAAAGAAAAGAAAGAAAATACATTTATTTAGCATAGACTAAAGGCACACAATTGCACGCCATTCAGTTCAACTCTCATCCAGCTGCCACCAGCCACTCTGCGAAGATCACCGCTCCACCTTGCCTGATGTCCTACCTTACGTTTGCCGATTCACGGTCTCCACTCAAGAACACGTCTACCCCAACGGTCATCGGTTCTACGGCTAATATGGCCGGCCCATTGCCCCTTCAGCATGTTTTTGTGAGCTATGTCGACAGTTCCCTCAGAAAGACTCCAAGCATAGCCCGTTCCATACATAGCTCGCTAAGCGACCTAGAATTTTTGGCCCAGCCGTACCGTGAGTGGCCACGTTTCGGCTCCGTAAGTCATCTTTGTTATTTATGTTATGATATTATCATTAGTATGCGTATGAAGTTTGCTGCTATTGTTAAAAATGAGATCGGTATGTCATGAATAAATAGCAGTCTACAAAGAAATACGTGAATCTCAATGCCACAGATGCGTAGATGTACATACTGAACTAATTCAATTCGTAATGAGTACTGGTAATTACGTAGTGCGTGACATCGGAAATTGCCTTGGGAGTTTTAGCTGAGATGTTGCGCGTATGTGTCTTCTATACATACGAGTATTATAAACTAGCTGTTGGCCGCGGTTTCGCTTGCGTGGCTTTTTCTAAAATAAAAGTAGACCTAAGTTACTCTTTATAACATCAGCATTCCAGTGAAAATCCCGTCAAAATTGGTCCAGCCGTTTCGGAGATTAGCCGGAACAGACAGACAGACAAAAATTTTAAACATTGTTTTTTTTTTTATAAGTACCGTATGTACTGTGTGTGTCTGTGTGTGAGGGGGCTTGTAGCTGAGTAATAACAGCATCACTTGTCGATCGATCGGGTTAAGCTACGCTTGCCGCGGTTGGACCGTGGATGGGTGACCATCTTTACATACCAAGACCGGCCCGTACCTCAGAAAGCACGTTAAGATCTTTGACAGTTGTTACGGGTCGTCAGAAACATAATCAGCCTATAATGTTCCCACTGCTGGGACACAGGCCTCCTCTCTTCGAGAGGGAGTGGGCCGTAATCCACCACGCGGGCCCAGTGCGGGTTGGTAGATGTCACATGTCTTCGAATAGTTGGTTCTAGGACATGCCGGTTTCCTCACGATGTTTTCCTTCACCGTTTTGAGAGCAGTGGTGATGAAATTATTGACATAAAGTAAAGCGCCTGTCTGGGTTCGAACCCACGACCTATGACTCGTAAGTCGGGGCCGTTACCACTGGGCCACCACTGCTCTCACCATGTTGATGACAAATATTTATTTTTATTTTTAATAATGGTGCCGTGTGGTGCTGGACGTCAGAAGCCCGAAAGTTTGACAACCAGTCTTACCAAGGGGTATCGTGTTACCCCGTTACTGGGTTGTGGGGGTCAGATGAGCAGTCGCTCCATGTAAAATACTGGTATTTAGTTGCATCTGGTTAGACTGTAAGCTAACCCCAGTATAGTTGGGAAAAGGCGGGCAGATGATGATGCAGTATACCGTATATACTTTCATATGGGTAGTCGAATTTTACAGTTAACAAACAATGCAATATTTATCGATTAAATAAATTCAAATGTAAAAGGAAAGTGTGTCAATGGCTCATGACTCTTACTTACGAGGAGATTGAAAAGTTGCTTGGAAAGCTTTTGCTTAAAAAATAAATAAAAAATAAGTCCCTGCTTATTTTAGACAACTCAAAACATACACCACACACACACACACATACGGAACATACACTTACACACCCAAATTCACACTGTAGAGAGGCTGTACAATTTTTATTATTTTTCTGTCTCTTTAATGTAATTTAATAACTTTATTTTATTTTTTTACTCAAACGATTGCTACGTACTAGTTTGTATAAATTGTATTAATAGAGAGAGCCCTGACACCCATAACACAAGTTTAATCTTAGCTTGGGTGCCGGAGAGGTAATAATCAGTGATTTACGCAGTTTAAAAAAAACAATATTGTCATCGTATTAAACTATCGCCTTTGTATAAATTGTAAATTTGGAAATAAAGTTTATTCTATTCTATATGCATTTAGTAAAATGCTGTTATTATGACATTACAAACCATAGAAATATAATAAACAGGAGAAGTGGCAAGGTGTCTGTGTCCGCGCGACATGATCGCAACGCTCATTTCACAGGCACATGGTCGTTTCTGTGAACTAGTGCGCTTTCGACCGCGAACGTGACAACATTAAGGCGACGATAACCGACTTTTAATGATTTTATAGTGAAGATCACGCCTAAACAAGTAGCGTTAATGATTTGAAAAAAATATATGTTAAATTAGAGCTTTTTCTCAATAACTTTATATGTGAATATTTTAGTTTATCTTTAACCGGTCAGACCCTACTGGCACCTCAAAAGATGCTGGAAGTAGTTTCCCGAAAAAACGCTCACCCTTAACGGAAAGTGCCGTTGACAGCTGTCAGTTGACGAAACTGACAGTTGGCAGTTGACTTGACGTAATTAAATGCTGTCCACTCGTATCGATAGATGATATCGATGATGTGATTTAAAAATATGAAATAGGTTTTTCAGGTTTGCGAACCTCTCGATCGATGTGTCTTGATTAGTGAAACTCCTTTATGATGCCCCCAAAAAGTGTTATTTTTGCTCTATCTCGCTTCCTTCACAAGATACAGCGGTTTTTGTGTTTTTTTTTGAGGAATCTTGGTACAATTTTTTTATTTTGAAATTGAAACATCGTTTTATCGATAACATTGTTTTATTGATACGACAGGACAGCATGTATAAATGTCAAAGCAACTGTCAACTGTCACCTGTCAACGGGGCTGACGTTAAGGAGGAGCACTTTATCAGACTATATCCGGTTTAACAGGCCAGGGTCTGAGAGGTTTACATAGTGAAATTAGTTTGTAAAGTTATGTCTAACGCGGATAAAAAACTGAGAATGGCGCAAAATCTACCAAGCGTATTTTTCTGAAACCTTCACCAATTTAAAGATAATTTAATTATTGATCTTTTAGTATACGCGTTTTATTAAATACGTTTTGCTTTGTGTATAATAAATTAATAATGAATTAAATTGTGGACAGCGCTCCTTGATGGGCGAGTCCTATTACTGGCTGAACGTACGACGCGTTGCGTGAGCTCAGTACAGAACACGCAAGCTAACCACTCAAGGTTACTGGCATATATCTGAATCTTGAGAATGCAGTGTTGTTGAGTGGTTTTTTTCTTCTTCTCTTCTTTCTTATATCTATGTTACAAACAGACACTTTCCCCCTTATTACAAAACAAAGTTTATCTTCAGACCCAGGTTTAAAACATGGAGCCATTATTGAATGTCGAACTTTATTCCGACTATGGTAAAGTTCCTAAACACAAAACTGACAACTTAGTACCGAACTAAGTTTTCAGTTTTGTATAAAGAACGGTATTTCAATCACTGTGACGTTCTTATTACAAAAACTGGCTGCATGGTTTAAGCCATGTCAAAATATAAATCTTGTTTTGTAATAAGGCGGTTTAATTTTATTTATTTGTAAAGACTGAAGTCACTTTTCTTGTCTGTCTGTGTGACGTTGTTCTTCTAAACTCCGCAGCGGATTGCGGTTTTCACGATCATTAAGAGAATTTATTCCGGAAGGTTGTATGTGCAAAATACATTAATATAAAACTGTACGCCTTGCGAGCTGAGGACAACGGGTTATGCATTATTTATTTAAATTACATAATCAGCTTATAATGAAATGTGGGTGAACTATAGGTGGACCACTGCCTAACTCTTCGGTAAATACCGGCGTTAAGTTATGTTAAGACATTTGAACATCGAAACATTAAAGCAACATCTCTTTTGCAAATAACAAATAGAGAAAAATGCAACAGCAATCACAATTTACTTCCACAAACACACAACAATATCCCATTGCGGACTTCAAAACAATTTTATCAATGTCAAAAAGCACCCGTAAGTTTATTGGCAACGAGGTATGATATCTGGCTGACTGCCAGAGAGGTAGATACGGTGTGCCGCGATAGTTGGGACCGATGCACCACAGCTCGCTAACTGCGTTTAACGATAAACGTATTTAAAACATAATTCTATCTAGAAAAGGAAAGAAAGAAAAATTGTTTATTCTGCACAAACAAGACACACTTTACAAAAATAAATATTGACAAAACACACGCTCTAATACAAAGTAGTCAATAGTACATATTTTAAGACTAGTATTAGCTTTTAAATGATGTAAAAATGATCCAGAAATAAAAATAAGAAAAAAATAGCCAAAAGCCTTTTGTTCAACACCTTTACCGTGTTATTACAAAACAAGATTTAAATTTTGACATGGCTTAAACCATGGAGCCAGTTTTTGTAATAAGAACTTAACTGTGATTGAAATAACGTTCTATATACAACGCTAAAAACTTAGGTCGGTAATAAGTTGTCAGTTTTTTACCATAGACGGAATACAGTTCGAAATTCAATAATGGCTCCCTGGTTGACCTGGGTCTGAAGATAAACCTTGTTTTGTAATAAAACGGTTAAAGTTTGACAATGTTAACTATCTCTTTCGTTCTCAAAGGAAACCAAAGAAACGATGGATGGACAGTTGTACTCCCGTTTTTTTGCGCAAAATCCGTGTTCGTGACGCCTCTCTCTGCGAGCGCGGGTTGGAAGAGGGCACTCTGGATCACATCTTCTTTGAGTGCTCGAACAACATTCCACCTTTAGATTTATATAGTCGCCTCCCTAAATTTAAGATCCCTCTTCAGACTAATTTTCCCTCCTTACTAACATATTCCTCTCAAGATCTGCTTGTGGCGCTGATGACCTTCATCCGTCACAATAACATAAAGTTATGAACCATTTCATTTGTGTGGTTGTGGTATGCGTATATTTTATGGTTTAACAATTATAATATTTATTTTTTGTTTGTTTGAGTCCCGTACTAATCCAAGAAGATCTACAATGTGTTTAACTGTATCAATCGAAGAGTTTCATTAGTTTTTAGGGTGCCGTATCCAAAGGGTAAAACGGGAACCCTATTACTAAGGCTCCGTCGTCTGTCTGTCTGTCCGTCTGTCTGTCCGTCTGTAACCAGGCTGTATCTCATGAACCGTGATAGCTAGACAGTTGAAATTTTCACAGATGATGTATTTTTGTTGCCGCTATAACAACAAATACAAAAAAATAGAATAAAATACATATTTAAGGGGGCTCCCATACAACAAACGTGATTTTTTCTCTATATTGATAACGGCAACAGGTAGACGCATGAAATATTCACAGAATATGTAGATATATATTGACTTTAAAAATAAATAATTAAATTAAAATAAAACAGATATTCAAGTGGGGCTCCCATACAACCAACGTGTTTTTTTGCCATTTTTATAGATAATGGTACGGAACCCTTCGTGCGCCAGTCCGACTCGCACTTGGCCGGTTTTTTTTTTTCAGCATCTAGGTAATTGTTTTTTTTTTTCATGCACACTTGTTTTCTCAACTCACTTTTGACATTGGCAGAATAGTCAACACCGGCTTTGCTTGCTATACAAAAAAAAAATCAATAGACTGTGTGAAAGATGATTATGTCTAGAAAGGGAGTACCGAGATGACGACTAATAGAGAAAGAAGTAAAGAAGGAAGAGATATGTTGCGCCGACCACAAATAAATTAGGATAAGGGCGGGAGAATGATGATGATGATTCTGTCTCTGTCATTTTCAAACGATTGTCAGAAACGGAACGATGTTTTAAATACGTTTAGTGTTAAACGCATAAAGTGTTTTGTGGTGCAATTGGGCCTTAGATTAAACCGGTCCAGTTCGGACCGATACCAGGAAACAGGTCGGTATAGGTAGCTCAGACGAGATGTTACTTGTTATGGTGAATGGGCGTGTGAGCGGTTTGAACTATTGTACCTACATACATTGATTGATAGAGGGTCATGAGGGGATACAATAGCCCGTCAATACAACTGCAGTTTGAGAGTAGGTAGGTATTGTACATCTTGGTTCAGGTTCATTAGAAAACCAGCGTCAGGCAGCATCTGTCTGGCATTAATGCTGAAATAAACCTTTTTGGCGCAGCCGTTACAGCCGCACGTATCATTGTTGTTAAAACATTATTTTCACTGTTTGTATTTTGTGTTACATGAACTGTGTCCAAATAAACGTTATTCTTTCTTTCTATCTTTCTATCTTTGACCAGGAAAATGGTTCCACAGCTTCGGTGCCATAATAAGAAATGCTTAGGCGGACAAATTCTAACAGAATATGTAAAGCACAGTTTTTTGTGCCGACTTTTTCGTTTACTCATCTCAATAATTCATACAAAAATTCCAAAGGAGAAAAACAATTTCAGTTTTTCCCGAATTTTCCAATATTTCGGGCAACTTTTCCAATTTTTCTTTCCCTAAAAACCTTAGTCGGACTATAATGAACATCTAATAAAGAAAATTAACTACATCGGTCCAGCCACTATGCGCTTACAAATAGCATTTCTTTTTTTATTTATAGATTAATTTTATTACAGGTGAGCCTAATCGTTTGAGTTACCATCATTATAATGATGAAATTCTGAGTGATACTTAAGTGCGCCCGGCGCCAACAACAAGGCAGCCTTGCTACTGACGTAGCTTACCGAATAGTCAATCTTTTACTTTTTTTTGTATAACATATAGTGCTGAGATCAAAGAAAAAAAGGTGGAACATGACCGTACTGGGACAACATTATGATCATTTTCATAAAATCGCCTAACACTTCATTTTTCGTCTAGGTAATTTAATATTAAAGCTACGGATTTCTTAAACAGCGGCGCCCGCCACATAGCGCCTGCAATTTACCGGCGAAAGACGTCACTGAAACGTTATTTATGAAAGTAAATTGGTGTTTTACTAGAAAGCGTTTTTTAACACCATAAAAAAACCCTTCTGTCGTCACTGCGGCCGTTATGTGGCGGCCACCGCTCTTCTTAGAAAACTGAAACTGTAGCAGACCCTGCCACCCTGTATTATGTATATAGGAAGCACAAGTTTTAATAAACCAGTAAACTTAATTTTATTTTACCTACATAAATCAAAACACTTGAATTTGGCATTTTAGTACGTAACCCTAAAAAATTTTATATTAGAGGGTGGAAAAAATCAATGGGCTCTGAAGGAAAACCCCTTCAAATACTAAAGGTAGATTATTTTACTTAAAGGAAACATTCCTTTAGTTTTAGAAAGAAACAAAACTGCATTTACAGATTTCTCGAAAAACTTACCTAAACCGGGAATCAAACAAGCTGAAAATCAAAAACATAAACACTCGCTATTTTATTTCACTAATCGATAGAATTATTGTTCAGGATAATATCTCTAAAAATAGGTGTTAGAAATAAAAAAGATCATGAAATCTAACATAAATTTGATTTTATCATTAATTCTAATAAGACTGACATGTTTCTTCTTAGAAATAAAGGAATGTTTCCTTTAATAATTTACCTTAAGGATTTAAAGTGATTTCCCTTTAGGCCAATTGATTTTTTCCACCCTGTATACTGACAGTAAGAGTGTAGACTAGCACTTTATTGGCCAGAATGCCCTCTGGCTTGTTTCACGTCACTCACCTTCTGTCCCCTAGCAGGCCAGTAGCGAATGCTCCCAGCACGCACCGGCGCGCCAGGCGCAGCTTGGCGTCGGCCTTGTCCCGGCGGCTGAGCGTCAGCGTGCGCGCCGCGCTGTGCTCTCGACGCGACGCCAGCTTGGCGGCGTACGACATCGCCATACCTTCGCCGGTTGGGAACACTACACGGAAATCTGGAACAGAAGTTGGTTTAAAGAAAATAGTAGATAATGTAACATATAATATACAGGGTTATTTTTAAAACGTCAATAACGTCTTAAGGGGTCATTGTACTCATCATTATGAACAACTTTTACTATGAAATCAAACCTGAAATCGCGAAAAAAAAATCAGCTGTTTCCCTACATTTTAACGAATTATTCGAACATAAATGTTGGGAACAGCTGGTTCTTTTTTCGCGATTTTAGTTTTGGTCCCATAGTAAAAGTTGTTCATAATGATGGTAAAATGACCCCTTAAGAGGTTATTGACGTTTTAAAAATAATCCTGTATAATATTACGCCTGTAATCCCCGCAGGGTTACGCAAAGTGCGCCTATAGTACACCCACATTTCGACTAAGTCCCATGTAATAGGGGGCGAGCCTATTGCCATCAGCCGGGCACAGATCCAGACTCCGGGACTGAGAAATCCTAATGGAACATCCCAATAACATTACCCGACCTGGGAATCGAATCCAGGGGGTCTTCTTCGAATATAAATACGAAGTATCGGCTAAATGTTCAGCCGTTCCTTGACTACGGCAAAAAAAAAAGCTGGTCAAGAGCTAGTCGGACTCGCGCACCGAGGGTTCCGTACGAATATATGATGTTGATGATTTCTGAAAAACTGTGCTATTTAGAGACATCGTTTTATTTTTCCTGTAATCCTTACATAAGCTTCTATCATATAGAATAATTTCAGATTTTTATATCCGCAAACTTCGGAGATAAGGGGGGGGAACGGTATTTTTTTTACATTTTTCATCAAAAGTCGGAAACTATGCTGCCTAAAAAACAGCGTTCTTTCATATGATACCCCACATGCCCTAGTAGCCCCACTTAATTTTTTTAAGACCCCCTTTCAGTCCCTTTTGCAAAAAATATTTTTTTTTTTTATTTTTTTTTTGCTTGCAAAATAGTTGGGCAAACGTCATCTAAAACTATTCTAAATTTCAAGTTGATAGCATAAGTAGTTCTTGAGATATCCAGGTGTGACAGACAGACAAACAGACTTAGTCTCATCATAAGGGTTCCTTTTTACCATTTTGGTACGGAACCCTAAAAATACTACAGTCAAAGAGATAAGCAAAAGTCAAAAATGCCTATGGCATTAATTAAATAAATAAATAATAAAAATGTGACTTTAAGTCTGGTAAGGATTCAAAGTCAAAAAAGGAAACTACGGAAGTTATAAAACGGCCGAACATTCGACCGATACTTGGGATTAACGCTTCGGAGTACACCCCCAGGACCTCACGCTCAGCGGTAGCGCTTGCAATCACTAAACCAGCGACGTAGTCCAAAGAAAATAGTATATCAATTTAGTAAGTCACTTACAGACAGAGAAGACATATTGCTGGCAGAAAGGATGACCGGGTGGAGGGCGTGGCAAGCACATATGGTACTCTGTCGGTCGAGTGATGATGAGTGTCTAGTAATAATCCAGTTTCAGTTTAAGACACCGGGTTTATTATTTGTGGAACTCAAAAGACGTAATTATACACACTTCAGCTAAGTGTAAGCGGCTATAATTTTTTTTTTATTAGTTAGGATGGGTTTGCTCTTGACCTTAGTCTCGTGTCATTTTATGAATTTTTTCGTCTGTTTACTGAACCATCCAAAAAATTTATTTAGCCAGAGCTTTTATTTGGCAAAATACAGCTTCAGACGATTTTGAATAGAATAAAGCCAGATACGAGTATACAACGACATAAAATATTTTAGCATAGAATGAATTCTAGTGCTTTAGCGATTACAGTCGCAAGCGCTGCGAAGCGCTGAATTTCAGTAGAATATGTTAAATGTTAAAACTATTGTAAGTCACTATCGCGGACGACAGTACGTACTTCACAATAAATCTCTTTGAATAGCAATTCCACCCATACCCATACCCATATTCAAGCAAATAAATGATTTGATTTGAATTCTCACGGCAGTTTGGTTCCTGATAGCAGCTACTACACTATAAAACTAGGCCTATATACGAACTTTTTCGACTTATCTATTACTAACTACCCGCAACGTCGTTCGCGTGAAATTTCTTGTTTCAACATGAAATTTATCCTCTGACACTCAGCAATACTGTAGCTTCCCATTAGTGAAAGAATTTTCAGAATCTGATCAACAGTTCCGAAGATTACCCCTAATACAAACTCAGTTTATAATATTAGTATAGATAATCGCCCTACATGATCCCTTTCAATAAGGGCTGATGTACATGTCTGCATTAGAGTTTAGTTCAATTAGCAAAGTTATTAAAAGTGAGCGTTTTTAGGGTTCCGAAGTCAACAACTATAGGTAAATAAATAAAAAAATTAAACAAGGAACCCTTATAGTTTCGCCACGTCCGTCTGTCTGTTTGTATGTCTGGCCGTCCGTCCGTCTGTCCCCGGCTTAGCTCAGAGACACTTAGTACTAGAAAGCTGTAATTTGGCATGGCAAAACCAAGAAAAACAATTTTTTTAGGGTACCTCCATTACATGTGTAATGGGGATATTTTTTTTTCTCGGCTATTCCATGGTGTGGGGTATTGTTGAATGGGCCGTTCGCTGTACGCCGGCGAAAATATTGTGGGTTTGTCGGAATCATTTTTCAATTAAGGGATCCGTTTGCGTAATATTAAGCTTTAAAGAGCAATTTTTTGTTAGAGTCAAGTGTCCCTGCCAGCTAAATGGTTGGTTTTGGATATGTGAAAAAATTCATGCCAATAGTATATATAACGAAATTAAAAGGAAAACTATCACAGCTACGTAGGCTTCACAAGTTAACGAATAATAGTCGAGCAACTTAAATATGCACTTGGAGAATTGATCGTAACGTATATCGATGTATGGGAGAGCATGTTTTTCAACTACAATGTTATGTTTGTTTTTGGGATAAATTCATCCCAACTACGGAACCAATGAAGGGTTCCGTAGTGTCTGACATGCACATGGCCGGTTTTAATTTTGAAATGTCACAGTAGACGTCACGAATGTAAATCAGCTTTAAGAAAAGGAACTAGTAGGTATTTGCTAAATGCGCGCTTGGCGTACAAACCATGAAGTCTTCAATTTAGAATATAAGAAACGGTCAGAAACAATAATGGCATAGTAATAGCGATGGGAGAGATCGGGAACAGCTCGCGGGAACAGACTCGGCGCCGTATCCACAACTTAGGCGGGATTTGCAACTCGCCACAGTTTCAAACTTTAACGAGGAGATAGAGAGCTGGAAGTGTTTTACTGGGTAGGTAGGTAAATTAAAATTTACTTAATAAAAAAAACAATAAATTATTACTTCACGTTAGTCTGTGAACCTCTAAAGCCCTCTTATAGACTTGTATAATGGAAGACTGAATGAGAGTGAGTTTAAAACTCACTCTCATTCACTACACTGACATTGACAAATCAGCACCAGACAAATCCTGCAGCCAGCATGCATTCTGCTGTAAGAAATAAAATGAAGAACTCATTTTACCCATCACCCTAATATTATAAATGCGAATGTGATTTTATTTGTTTGTTTGTTTGTTACGCTTTCACGCTAAAACGGCTGAACGGATTTGGATGAAATTTGGCACATGGGTAGACCATGATCTGGGTTAGGACATAGCATACTTTTTATCTCGATATTTTCATAGGATCGAGACTTATGCGGATGAAACCGCAGGGCGCAGCTAGTGTTATTATAAAAATAAAAATGGAGTTACAAAATCAATAATGTATTATGTATTGAGATGTGGATGTTTATAAAATACGTGCAAAATGCTGCTCAATCATTTTCTTTTACTTAAAAAATATTTATAAATATGTTCGGAAGTTAAAAATGGTGATCGATCGCTTCGCGCGACGTACTAACGCAACATTTTTGTTCTTAAACTCATGATGTACGAACGAATCGGGATAATGTCACCAGTTTATAAGCGACATAGGAATGTCCGTGACTACCGCCGCCCCACCAACGCCAATCGCTTCCATATTTGGAAAATAATTAGTGCTCAATTGGTGCTAATTAGTGCTCGAACAACAGAATTGGTGCTTTAGTAGTTTTCGAGATAATCGACTTTGAAGGTGGTCCTGCGGTAGTCACGCTCCTTTCAGCAGGACCACCATGAGCGCCGAAAAAGGGGGCATGCTACAGCTATTCTAAGTATACAAATAATTAGTGCTCTTAAATGTGATTCATTTCGTAACAAAAAAAGAACTGAAACATTTGTATTTACCGAGAAATCAACGATGATAACTTTCGCGCGCTCGTTCAGCAGGACCACGGCTTTGAGTGTTGATTCCAAGTTTCAGGAGCTAGTCGCTTTCCTCAAACCTACATAGAAAATTAGTGCTCTGTGAGATAAACTTGATACCCAAAATTCAAAATTACTACTCCAGTAGTTTACGAGATATACCATACCATTGGTGGGGTGGCGGTAGTCACGGTGTTAAATTTTCATTTGAAGATTTCCCTATTAAAAACTCTGTGATTTCTTCCCAAATTTATACAAAAATTAGTGCTTCTAAAGAAGTTATAGGGACCAAAAATTCAGATTCCCAAGTGTTGTATTTTAAGAGAAATTAGCTTTCATTACTTTTCCATACTAAATGTTCACATATAACCCGACCAAATTAAGTTGTCAATGGTATTGAGCTGTTTATGAGATGTACACTCGTGCACATAAATTGATGGATGTCGGAATAGTAATAACAACAGTTCAATATCTATAATTGATACAAACTGTGTACCTTTACTCAAATTGAAATAAGATTAGATATTTAAATAAACATTTTTTACAGTCCGTTCAGCCGATTTTGACTTCTATTGCGTTGGTGGCATGACAACTGGCAGCTGTAATAAAACGTTTGGTATTGTAACCACGTTTTTGCTTTTAATGGCATCCTTATGCCTACGGAATATAAGTCAAAATTGGTTGATCGGACTGAAATTATAATTTCTAATCTTTTAAAAAATGAAGTAAAGTACTTATTAAGAAAACAAATAACGTATAATGTGATAGCTTTGTTAATGACGTGGGTAGGTACCTTTTGTTAGCGACAGCGATAGGTGTTTCTTATTTATTTCGTTCCTACTAATTTACCGTTGCAGCAAGCAGTACCTAAGTATTAAAAACCTAATTTATTGCATTAAAAAAATCTGTAATTTTGAAATAGTTTTAATAATGATTAATTTAATGGTATATAATTTAATCATAAATAACTTACTAACAATAGATAATAATTTGATGTAAATGAAATGATGATGTTTGTTTGTTTTTTGTAGATGAGTTTTGTGTAATGTTTACTTACTCGAGTTTATGTTTTCGTATGCACGTGTTTCTGTGACAAATAAAATTATTTTTCTTTCTTTTTTCTTTCTAAATATTTGCATGCCGAATGGCAAAATATCGCTGATCTTTGTACAGTACTAACACCTATTGATGTATCATCTACCCATATTTGCGAAAATAAAGTTATTCTTATTCTTCTTATTCTTAAAACTAATTTTCATTCTATCCTTAATTGTTGTAACTATGCATGAATATCCAAGCTTTTTCTATTCTGTTCTATCGAACCCATATTTCTAGTTTTGTTTAAGGTTCTACCTACTAGTCGGCCTATCTTAATAGTCTAATCGAGTTGATTGATTTGTATTAATATATTACTCAAATTATTATCTATTGTTAGTAAGTTATTTATGATTAAATTATATACCATTAAATTAATCATTATTAAAACTATTTCAAAATTACAGATTTTTTTAATGCAATAAATTTAGGTTTTTAATACTTAGGTACTGCTTGCTGCAACGGTAAATTAGTAGGAACGAAATAAATAAGAAACACCTATCGCTGTCGCTGACAAAAGGTACCTACCCACGTCATTAACAAAGCTATCACATTATACGTTATTTGTTTTCTTAATAAGTACTTTACTTCATTTGTTAAAAGATTAGAAATTATAATTTCAGTCCGATCAACCAATTTTGACTTATATTCCGTAGGCATAAGGATGCCATTAAAAGCAAAAACGTGGTTACAATACCAAACGTTTTATTACAGCTGCCAGTTGTCATGCCACCAACGCAATAGAAGTCAAAATCGGCTGAACGGACTGTAAAAAATGTTTATTTAAATATCTAATCTTATTTCAATTTGAGTAAAGGTACACAGTTTGTATCAATTATAGATATTGAACTGTTGTTATTACTATTCCGACATCCATCAATTTATGTGCACGATTGTACATCTCATAAACAGCTCAATACCATTGACAACTTAATTTGGTCGGGTTATATGTGAACATTTAGTATGGAAAAGTAATGAAAGCTAATTTCTCTTAAAATACAACACTTGGGAATCTGAATTTTTGGTCCCTATAACTTCTTTAGGAGCACTAATTTTTGTATAAATTCGGGAAGAAATCACAGAGTTTTTAATAGGGAAATCTTCAAATCAAAATTTAACACCGTGACTACCGCCACCCCGGCAATGGTATGGTATATCTCGTAAACTACTGGAGTAGTAATTTTGAATTTTGGGTATCAATTTTATCTCACAGAGCACTAATTTTCTATGTAAGTTTGAGGAAAGCGACTAGCTCCTGAAACTTGGAATCAACACTCAAAGCCGTGGTCCTGCTGAACGAGCGCGCGAAAGTTATCATCGTTGATTTCTCGGTAAATACAAATGTTTCAGTTCTTTTTTTGTTACGAAATGAATCACATTTAAGAGCACTAATTATTTGTATACTTAGAATAGCTGTAGCATGCCCCCTTTTTCGGCGCTCATGGTGGTCCTGCTGAAGGGAGCGTGACTACCGCAGGACCACCTTCAAAGTCGATTATCTCGAAAACTACTAAGGCACCAATTCTGTTGTTCGAGAACTAATTAGCACCAATTGAGCACTAATTATTTGCCAAATATGGAAGCGATTGGCGTTGGTGGGGCGGCGGTAGTCACGGACATGACATAGGAGACGTGCGGCAATGTCGCCTGTGACATGCTACGAGTGTACATCGAGAATCGGCTTCCTTCCTTATTTGAGCAATCCTATCACTCCTCAATACATTTTTCCTAGCAAACCTTTGCTAGGAAAAATGTATTGCAAAGCTTTGAATCAAAATAATTACACATGAAAAAATAATCGACAATGAAAGAAAAAATATGACTCTTTCTATACATGGTCAAATTAGATTAATTAACGAACCTCCGCAGACGTATCGATATCTAAACACGATAAAATTAAATAAAAACCGGCCAAGTGCGAGTCGGACTCGCGCACGAAGTGTTATTATCTATAAAACAAAAAAATCACGTTTGTTGTATGGGAGCCCCCCTTAAATGTTTGTTTTATTTTCATTTAATTGTTTATTTTTACAATGAATATACATATAACTAAAGATTCTGTGAATATTTCAAGCGTCTACCTGTTGCCGTTATCAATATCGAGCAAAATCAAGTAAAAAAATCACGTTTGTTGTATATAAGCCCCCTTAAATATTTATTTTATTCTGTTTTTAGTATATATTGTTATAGCGGCCATAGAAATACATCATCTGTGAAAATTTCAACTATCTAACTATCACGGTTCATGAGATACAGCCTGGTGACATACGGACAGACAGACGGCGCAGCCTTAGTAATGGGGTTCCCGTTTACCCTTTGGGTACGGAACCCTAAAAACTGAACGAACATTGTTTCCCACCAAAATCCAAATTATCTCGTCACATCCAGCCATCTATATCCACACCAAACCAGCCACAACCAGCATTAACTCCCGCCCACTCAACCCTGACCCGCCTCGCCCCAACAACGCCACCCTACCCAATACTTACATACACTGGTCATATTAAAAATGCTAACGTATTCCGTTGCAAGCAAAACGATCTTGAAATTTTGATCCACTGGATTGTCATATAAAATAGTGGATTCTGTTATTGTTGTGTACGTTTTAAAGGAATTAGGTATTTGTAGTTTTAAAGTTGTGTTTTCGGTTCGGTGCTGTTTTGAAACGAATGAAGGATTTTTTTGTTCTGAATGTTTGGCAAAGTATGTCGATATTGAACATAGCATGGGGAAAATTAAGGATTGAAATAAATGGACTTGTATTGCCTTGTAAGTAAAGTCTTATCAAGGGGTTTCGCGTTACCTGGTAACTGGGTTGTGGAGGTCAGGGGGCCTAAAATGGACGCTTTGGCAGAATCATAATATGATCTGCGTACAATTCATATCCCGCAATTCATCTGTTTGACTTCACTATAGCAATTCATAATTTGTGGACCATTTTACAAAACTCCATACAAAACTGTCATGTGCGCGAGGACTTTTGCCTCCAGATCCCTTGGCGGTAGTCCGGCAAGGAGGCTCGCCGCCTCACGGGAGACCGTGCAGTATCCGAGACGAATGGCTTAACGTGCGCTTTCCGAGGCTCGGAGGAGTCTCGGTAAGTAAAGATGGTCACCCATCTACGGACCAACCGCGGTAAGCGTAGCTGAACCTGATCGACCGAGCCATGTGGCTGTTATAACTTAGCCACAAGCCTCCATTGAAATAACATTCTACTATTATTATAGAGTTTAGGTAAATTCGTGGTTTATTCCCGATTTCACAGCGGGCGTTTCTCTATTATCCCTAGAATTTAGCTTAATGTGAGCGCTTGCAGTAAATTCACCAGAACAATTTAAAGCGGGGTTCAGACCCAAGGGCTTTGTAAATTAGCAATCCAACTGGCGTAATGTTTCAATATATTCATGAGTGCAATGACCGGTTCATGGTTTATGGTGATAGTGTGTTGAGTGGTGTCAGTTAATAAATGGGAGGCAGGAAAGTTAAGTTATTTTAGGGTTCCGTACCCAAAGTACACATATAATTATACAATAATTAATTTAAATATTGTAAAACATTTTAAAAGAGTAATGGTGGAAATTCTTGCCCATTCTTCTCCATCATCATCATCATCATCATTTCAGCCGAAAGACGTCCACTGCTGGACACAGGCCTCACCCAACATTTGGGGCCCCCCCCCCGGTTGCCATAGTCGCCACGCTTGGCAGGCGGGTTGGCGATCGCAGTATGGTGTTAAAATGCATAGATAACGCTACTGCCCATTCTCTAGTAAGTCCCTTAGTCGCCTTTTACGACACCCACGGGAAGAAATAGGGAGGTGCTATTCTTTACGTCCGGCACCACACGGAATCTTCTCCATACGAAACTACATTTTGGAAGGGGCCACTAGAATCAATTCTATTTTTTTTGTAAATTTTGACAACGGGGCCCGCATCTCTAAGGCTACACTGTCCGGCCGTCTATCTGACACCTATTACGGTTAAAAAAATTCAGATACAGCCCATCTGTATTTTTTTAACCGTAATAGGTAGACAAATGAAATGTTCACAGAGTGTGTACTACTATATAACCGCTTTAACAAAAAATAAAGTTAAAAATTAAAAGATATCCCCATACAAGAAACGTGTTTTATATATGGTGGTTCGGAACCCTTCGTGTGTGAGTCCGACTCGCACTTGGCCACTTCATTACTGTTACTTTGTAGTGACTGTTAAAAAGGTTCCGGAAATCTCGTAAACGTAACCACAATACTATAAATACTTGGTACATAAAATGAAAGTTTTCGGAAGCTTTAGTAAAATAGTAGTACGCGAGAAGGTTGTGTTTTTCCTCAAAACTCTTTTAATGTAAACCTTTTGAAACGTCAAATATGTATTATACCCGACTGAGGTAAAACCTAAAATAATGTCTATATTTTTTCGAGTATTTAGTATTTTTTTATTCTTTAAGAATCGTTTTCCATATAAGGCCATAAGGAAATTTTATGAGGAATTAAATGAATACAGGCGTTAACTCAAAAGCGTTACGGTTTTTTGCGCAACGTACCTTGCGCACCTTTCATTTCTACTTATTATTTTTCTTTTATTGTTTTTCGACATGGGTGTCATTTTCATTGTTTTCGAGGTCGCGTTACGTTTTTCTGCGCAACGTACCTCGCGCGCTTTTAAGGAGTAATCTCCAGTCGTACGTCGGAGCTGACACGCACACTAATATTTTTTTTCTATGTTGGCCATATAAGTATATACCTATCTCTTTTTCACGCTCACATAAACAGAAAAGATGTTAAAACTACTACTCACCAATGTGCCGGAACCGATCCACAAAATCAACCATGGCTTTAGCCCAAGCAAACTTTTTAGCAGCATCGAGCAGACCCATGCACGGGTCCAGGGACCCATCATGGACCCCTAAGCAATACTCCTTCAATCCATCATACTCCTTCAAACATTTTTTCCCATCGAAATCTTCCAAAAACCATGCATTCTCCAAAGAACTGGCGAAAAGACCATCCAAATACGGTCTTAGGACGGGTCCTAAGTATTTCTTGTCATCTTTCGCGCCTTTGTACAGCCAGTTGAGGATATTCTTCATGACGACCAGGTGGTCTTTAAGGTCTTCCCGCCGGAGGTCGGGGTCTCTTCGAACGGCGTCGATGAGGCACGCTGATGATGCATCGTAGTAGTCTTTTAGTTTGTTCCATTTTTTTGATCTGTTGGCAAATGTGATGAAAAGTACGATTTCGAAGATGGTAATTTAACATAGATGGAAATAATCATAGTGCTTTTGTAAGTAAAAAAATATACAGGATGTTTGGAAGCTAAGTGCAAAGCCTTTAGGGGATGATAGTTGACACCATATGGAGCATTTGGAGCATGTTTTTAAAAAGGTTTGAACGATTGAAGCTATTTTATAAGTATTCTACGTCTTCAAAAGTTTTTTTTCAATAACACTGATGCTTGGAATTTGGTTTAGCATATTACATTCACATAAGATAAACCACGAAAAAGAAAAAAAAATAACATACCAGCTTTAACTGGGGCACTGTTGACAACAACGTACTTCGTCTAAGAGATGTATGGCTCAAAATGCTCTACATGGTGCCAACCTATCCACCCCTTAAGGGTTTGCACCCAGCTTCCAAACACCCTGTATATGTATTATGATGTCATGTATCAGAAAAGAATTGCCTTTGCAGCAGCATAAACATAATTTGAGACAGAATTTCAGAATCCCGTTCCAGTATCCCGAGAAATCCGTTCTATAGCCTGTTTTTGCTTGCTTTTTGCTTTGCTCCTTTACTTATAGAAGGATGGATGGGATAAGCAGAATTTAACTATACTTCTAGTTGCCTATAAACAGCTAAAAGCCTTCAGAATGTGTCAAAAACTCACCTATAAGCAGACAGCTGCCTATCAAACTCCCCCACATTCCTGGAGTGGAAGTTGTTCAGATACAGGTCCCGGGCTTGGTCCAGCATGATCGCCAGGATGTGGATCAGATCCTCAATGGGCTCTTGGTTTAATGACGTCACCTGGATCAGGTTTGCTCTGAATGTGCTGTGGTTCTCCTGGGAAAAGATCAAAATCGAACTTAATGATCAATTCCCCGGTATCTTTTAAAGAACCATGTATTTTTTTTTCTCCTAAATGTCTATGAGGGCTAGTGAAAGCCCGCTTTTTTGGGTAAATAGATTATTGGCAATGGTTGTTACGTGAGGTTACAAATGTAAAATATTTTATGATGGTCTGTCGACCATAACAGGTAAGAAATATCAGAAACACCACTATAAGCCTGAAAAAAGCGGCCAAGTGCGAGTCGGACTCGCCGATAAAGGGTTCCGTACCACCGTACAATATTTAACACTACATATTTTTTATAAACGCCGCAAATCAATAAATTTTTCATGTATGGGGACCTCCTTGCCTTCATGAATTTTGAACTTTAGTTAGTTTTAATTATATTATTTGTTATTATAGTGGCCATAGTACACACTCTGTGAAAATGTCAAGTGTCTTATTACGATTCAAAAGATACAGCGCTGTGACAGACGGACGAACGGACATCTGAAAGTGTAGTCTGAAGGGGATGTCTTCGTTAGATACTTACACATAACACCATACTCTTGCACTTTATCAGCTCACTAGCCTGTCTCTTGGAGTACATAGGGTTAAACCTGCAGAAAGCCGTGCCTCTCTGTTGAGGCTCTTCTACTGACTGAGTACTGCGGTCTGAAGAGGATATCTTCGTTAGATACTTACACACAACACCATACTCTTGCACTACATCACTTCACTAGCCTGTCTCTTGGAGTACGTAGGGTTAGACCCTGCAGAGAGCCGTGCTTCTCTGTTGAGGCTCTCCTACCGACTGAGTAATGCAGTCTGAAGGGGATTTCTTCATTAGATACTTACTTACAACACCATACTCTTGCACTTCATCAGCTCACTAGCCTGTCTCTTGGAGTACGTAGGGTTAGACCCTGCAGAGAGCCGTGCCCCACTGTTGAGGCTCTCCTACCGACTGAGTAATGCAGTCTGAAGGGGATGTCTTCGTTAGATACTTACACACAACACCATACTCTTGCCCTTCATCAGCTCACTAGCCTGTCTCTTGAAGTACGTAGGGTTAGACCCTGCAGAGAGCCGTGCCTCTCTGTTAAGGCTCTCCTACCGACTGAGTAATGCAGTCTAAAGGGGATGTCTTCGTTAGATACTTACACACAAAACCATACTCTTGCACTTCATCAGCTCACTAGCAACCCTCCACAAGTAGCGCAGTTGTCTGCTCGAGTATGTAGGGTTTGACCCTGCAGAGAGCCGCGCCTCTCTGTTGAGGCTCTCCCAGCGACTGAGTAATGCGATCTCTAGGCATTCTGAAGGGGATGGCGGGATATCTTCACCTGGTAGTTGTGCTATTATTAGTTTATGTAATTTAGCTTAACTTAAGAATGAAGAGGCTAAGAAGAGGGAATTTAATTTATAATTTGGTAATGATGAAGGTTTTTAAGATTGTACGTTCCCAAAGGATATTCTGCTTAAAATTTTGTGTCATTGTAAACAGTTCGTTTTGCGGCGTCTTTGATATTTAATTAATTAGAGCTCCGTTTCCAAGACCGAGTCAAAAAAACCTTGAACCATCTTAAATAATATTAACCTTTTTCACAAACTTTACAATATTCAAACGACGCTAAGGGGTTTATTAGATTTTTGTCTATTACGCAGTTGTGCTCTTGTTATTTATAGTAATGACGCTATCAACAATATTGTATAGTATGTTCCAAAGGTATCTGATGAAAGTGTAAACAAATCTTCTTAAGGTTAAATTCTTATGCCATCACTGATTAACTAAAAATTATCGACGAAAATGCCATGTCATGAAATTAACCTCAATTGTCAAATGAAAACATAAGCTACACTTGCCGTCGTTGGTCCGTGGATGGGTGACCAACTTTACATACCATGACTCCTCCGTTCCTCGGAAAACACGGTAAGCCGTTGGACCCAGCTGTCATTCGAGGATCTTTGTCAGAAGCTCGGAAGTCTGACAACCAGTCTTACCAAGGGGTATCGTATAACCTAGTTACTGGGTTGTGGAGTTCAGATAGACAGTCGCTCCATGAGCCAACCCCAAAATAGCTGGGTAAAGGCGGGCAGATGATGATGATGATGTCAAATGACAACGAGCGTTTACACCTTACAGCAGTTCATACAAACTTTCAAGCCCTTGTTTTTCAAAATGACTAAACCGATTTTAATGAAACTTCATACGCATAAGCAGGATACAAAAGTCTAAAAAGATACTAAAGAACATTTTCGAAAAATAGTGTTACAGTCAAATTAGACCAACTTTAGAAACAGAGATTTCCAGTTATCTGGTTTTAAATAAGACATTTCGAAAATGTTCTTTACTTTAAGGTGTAAACGCTCGATGTTTTCATTTGACATCATCATCATCATCTGCCTAGCCTTTTCCCACCTATGTTGGGGTCGGTGTAAACGCTCTTAAAGGTAATTTAAAATTTGAATTGAACGGGTTAAAGTATTCAAAATAATTAAATCAAAGCACTCAATTTGTAAGTGGCACTACAAATTGGCATCTATAGGAACCATGTGTTTGCTTTTTCATCCGATAATGTCGGAACAGAGGGTTCATACTGTCTCACCAGCCACATGATGCATCTGCTGCAGACAGCTCTTGACGCAGGCAGCGTCCCCCAGCCAGTCGGCGTCCCGCGCGCCGCGCCGCACCACAGAGCCGCGCTCCACCGGGTACACGTAGCCGGCCACGCCGCCACGCTCACATACAGCGTATAGGCTGGAAGATGTGTTTATTTACTACCTAGGTATTGTAACTCTTTTCTCCAATAGATCGGCTTTTTAGGGTTCCGTACCAAAATGGTAAAAAGGAACCCTTATTGTAAGACAAAGTCTGTCTGTCTGTCTGTAACACCTGGATATGGATACTTGAAATTTAGAATAGTTTTAGATGCCCAACTATTTTGCAAACAAGAAAGAAATTAAAAAAAAAAATCTTTTTTGCAAAAGTTTCAGCAAAAGCTTTCAGTCCGAAAGGGGGTCTTAAAATTTTGGAGTGGGGCTACTAGGGCATATGGGTTATCATATGAAAGAACGCTGTTTGTACATTCTCAAACATTTTTTTTTAGGCAGCATTGTTTCCGACTTCTGATGAAAAATGTAAAAAATACCGTTCCCCCCCCCCCCTTATCTTCGAAGTTTGCATAGATAAAAATCTGAAATTATTCTATGTGATAGAAGTTTATGTAAAGGTTACAGAAAAAATAAAACGATGTCTCTAAATAGCACAGTTTTTCAGAAATTATCAACATTATATACAACCTGTTTTTTTTTATATCCCATGACTCTAGGGTTATATTCTGTAGGTAAAAATAATACTAAAACTCCTAGAATAGGTGGTCCAAAAATGCATCGTTTCGGAGATATCATCAATCATAATTAAATTAGGTCAAAAATTGTCACCAGTATGACGAATCTTTACTTTTGCGAGGTTGCCAAACTTCGCAGTAGTGTAGTAAAATAAATAGTAAAATAAAATATGTAGGTATGTTGGTATCGGGGCTTCCCGGCGGCAGCTAGTGAAGGGAAAGCTACCTTGTCGACGTTGTCATATTTCACGTAAGGGTGTTTTACATTAATAATCGTGACTTTGCCGAATTATTTTGTATGAAAAATGAAAAAAAAAATAACGAAGGATTGGAACATAACTCATATGCCAGTTGATTCTTTGATATGGCCTCAATCATACCCTAGAGTTATGGGATATCAAAAAAAACACGTTGTATACGTACGAAACCCTTGGTGCGCGAGTCCGACTCGCTTTTGACCGGTTTATTTTTTCACTGAGACGATGTTGGCTAGTAGACTCGAGGGCAAAGACATTTACATAATACTTTTTGGGGGGTATAAAAAGACTGTTGGATGTACTACTAGCAAATATTTAAAGTTGTTGTATGTTTCAACGATCAACGTAATAACATAGTTGTGTTTTTTTATTTATTTTTTATTTAAGATGGGTTTGCTCTTGACCTTAGTCTAGGGCAGAGGTGACAGAGACAAACTCGACGATGGAGTGAGCTTACCCAGAAGATGCCTGTTTACTCCAACTTTGAAGAGATTAGCGTTGTATGCGTTCAGAAACACAGACGCAAGTAGAGAGTTCCACTCTTTGGTGTAAAAATAAAACATTTCAAATGATGATAATGTCCCTCAATTGGCCTCCCGAAATACAGTAAAAGCTTTTAGATGAATAGACACCATTTCTTTATTGAAGACTAAACGGTAAGAAGTGGGTAACTAAAAAATGTTATCTGTGCAATATGCATAGGTACTGTATGACTGTGTAAACTCACGAGTCCAGCACCAGTAACAGATGGTGCGAGGCATGTGTGGCCACGCAGCACCTCGCCGCGGAGTGCGCGTGCGCGCCGCAGCGCTCCAGGCGACGCCGCAGCACGCTGCTCGCCGCGTAGCGGCTGAGGACGCGTAGAGTGCCCTACGAGTTATGAGGGAAAGTGAGTTACGAAGATGTTGTAAAACATTAGAACTTGATTTTCTGACTTATTCAGAAAAGTTAAGACTTAAGTAACATATAAGACTTAAGTTCAGAATATTGGTTCTAAAATACACTTAACGTTCGTTAATACACACTATTAACGCAAACAGGATAAAATCGCTTTTGAATGTTGCTTCATTACTGTACAGTGTGCAGTACTGGGTAATTGGTTTTTGCTATTTTTCTTGAAAGGGGCTTACTTTTACTAAAGCGATTTTGTGCACTCTCAAGGGAATTATCTCTTTCACCCTATAATTTTCATCACCATAGAATCAATCTTGTTAAGGATTTGAAAAAAATATATGTTAAATTAGAGCATTTTCCCAATAACTTAATATGTGAATATTTTAGATTATGTTTATATTAAATAGTGAAATTAATTTGTAAAGTTATGACTAACGCGGATAAAAAAACTGAGAGTGGCGCAAAATCTACCAAGCTTATTTTTCTGAAACCTTCACCAATTTAAAGATAACTTAATTATTGATCTTTTAGTATATGCCTTTTATTAAAATACGTTTTGTTTTGTGTATAATAAATCAATAATCCGTCAAATTGGCAACAGCGCTCCTTGATGGGCGAGTCCTATTACTGGCTGAACGTACGACGCGTTGCGTGAGCTCAGTACAGAGCACGCAAGCTAACCACTCAAGGTCACTGGCATATATCTCCGTCTTAAACTACATTGATTCTTCTTCTTCTTCAGCATATCGATAATTCCAAATTATTTGAATTTTGGCCAGAATTCAACCACGTCCACAGTGTTATTATTTACAGCAAAAAGAAATGAATGAAATGTAAAGTTTAATATTACGGATATTGACTTACTACTTAATTTATGTTACTTGCTAGCTGATGATTGATTCATGGACAGAGATTAACTGACCTGATACACTCCTTCCCTCATCTTATCAACAAACACATGGCGCCATTCTGAACAGTGCGCGTCCAGCTCAGCTTCTAATTATGGATGCCACAGTTGCCAGGTAGAGGAGCGGTCGCCGCAGACCAGGGAGCATGGTGGACCTACTACGACGGTATAGTACCTATCCTTGGAAGAATAATAACTTACCTGATACACTCCTTCCCTTATCTTATCAACAAACACATGGCGCCCTTCTGAACAGTGCGTGTCTAGCTCATCTTCTAATGATGGATGCCACAGCTGCCAGGTATAGGAGTGGTCGCCGCAGACCAGGGAGCATGGTGGACCTACTACGACGGTGTAGTATCCTTAGAAGAACAATAACTTACCTGATACACTCCTTCCTTCATCTTATCAACAAGCACATTGCGCAATTCTGAACAGTGTGCGTCTAGCTCAGCTTCTAATGATGGATGCCACAGCTGCCTGGTATAGGAGCGGTCGCCGCAGACCAAGGAGCATGGTGGACCTACTACGACGGTATAGTATCTTTGGAGGAATAAACACTTACCTGATACACTCCTTCCCTCATCTTATCAATGAGAACATTGAGCGCCCCAGCGATCCTCGCGACAGTGGATAGTTCTGAACAGTGCGCGTCCAGCTCAGCTTCTAATGATGGATGCCACAGCTGCCAGGTGGAGGAGCGGTCGCCGCAGACCAGGGAGGATGGTGGACCTACTGCTACTGCGTAGTATCCCTAGATAAAAAGAAAAATATTATAAACATAGTTTAAATGATTGTAGAACATTTAGGAAAGATGCAAGGGAGTAAAAGTGTAGGTACACCCAAATCGTATCGTTACAGGCCAATGTCATCTTACTACATTGTCAGACAATGAAAAAGGTTGGTGGTTTAAGGGTCGTGCAGACTGGCGTGATATCGCGGGCGCGACACTATCCATTAAGTTTTTATAGAAACTGCTACTATGTCGCGTCGTTATTTAAAATGTTTGTTTTTTTTTTATAAGCTTTTATAAATAAAAAGGGTGAAGAATTTCATTGTAATTAAGTACTTGTCAATTGTTTTCAACACAGCTACTAATAATATATTATTTGTACTAAATTCTACATCAATTGGGTGGATAACCCGGTTGATGAAAGATTTACATCATATTTGAATCATTTGCAAGGTTGCATGCTTGTCGGTCTTCTACAGATTGTCTTTGGTGAGTGTGTCTAAGCGTTTCCAAATGTCTTTTACGAGTATAATACGCACAGCAAAGGATTGGAACTCTCTGACTCGGTGGAACGCAGAGCTAAGAGGCTCATTGCGACGTAAAACTGGTGGATGCCAATCTTCACAGCTTGGCCCATCGCCGCAAGGTTGCCTGCTTGTCGGTCTTCTACAGATTGTACTTCGGTGAGTGTGCCCAAGAACTCCACGACCTCATTCCACCGGCCCCCTTCTATTATCGGACATCTAGACGCACTGCAGGTTACCATCCCTTCCTTGTTGCTATTCCACCAATTCGCACTAAGCGTTTCCAAATGACTTTTATAATGCGCACAGCAAAGGATTGGAACTCTCTGCCTGCGTCTGTGTTTCCGAACGCATACAACCCTAATCTCTTCAAAGTGAGAGTGAACAGGCTTCTTCTGGGTAAGCTCACTCCATCGTCGACTTTGTCTCTGTCACCTCTGACCTAGACTAAGGTCAAGAGCAAACCCATCCCAAAAAAAAAAATATATCGTTTTTTTCCCATCTTAAAAAGGAACCTTACAAAAGGTAACCAGTTAATGTAGGATTACAAAGTCGTCTTCTTTTCCTGTCAATGGGATCTTCTTTTTAGATAAGTTGGCAAATGGTTAATAACCCTCCTTTTTTGGCTTCACAGCAGTCGGGTAAAAAACTAAGGTCTTCTTTTAAGGCGCTGATAAGAGGCAAATGATAAAAGTAGGCTTGACTTAAACAAAAAAAAAATACCTAGTTTGTGGTAGCGGAAAAAATATATGTTATTCTTGAACTTGGTTGTTACCAAAACACGTTTAGAAAAAAATCTCGATACAAATTAACGGTAAACTAACCCTTTACTTTGAGTTTCAATCCAAAATATCTGTTTTAAATAACAACGTACGGTTGGTATTTAATTATTTATAAGAACGTCTTATTTGTATGCAGAACTTAGTTGTTTTTTATTTTCGATTACTCAACTCATTTTTGAGCAAATATTATAAATAATTGCTTCATATTTTGCAATAAATTACAAGCATTGTGTCATCGCGCTTCTCTTTCTTTTGTATGCAGTTTGACAGTGACAGCGGTTTACCTGTTCTCAGCGTCTTAACAACTTACCCCCTGAGCACTAGTATAATGCAGCAATGCCATCGGATGCGTCAGCGGCACCCTGTTGGTGTAAGCTGCTGCGCTGCACCCCTCGACCCTGGTTCCCAGCATCAGCTTGGCCTCTGCTTCACCAGCGCCGACGCGCACCATGACCCAGGCTGCTCCTTCCACGATGGCGAGGCGACGGTCTGTGCTGGATAGTAGCGATGTCCCTGGGAGAAAGATAAAGTGACAACGTCACATGGAGGCTTTTATTACTGGCCGTTGTTTCATTCGCATCCTAGGGAAACAGCTTCAAGTCAAAAAACATCCAAATATTCATATGAAGAATTATATCACTAATCTGTTTAGAATTTGAAATTGAATGCAGATAATAATCTATCTTGCAAAGATGGGTGTCATAGTTTAGGAATGACATATGGGTGCTTACGTGTAGATCACCTAGCAGTGCTTTGCAAATCAACCTCTTTGTGAGATACAGCACGTTTTCGAAACATACTTTTTAACCGACTTCCAAAAAGGAGGAGGTTCTCAATTCGGCGGTATGTTTTTTTTATGTTTGTAACGCGATTACTCCATCAATTATGGACCGATTTTGAAAATTCTTTTTTTGTTTGAAAGAATATACTCCCGAGGTGGTCTCATTGCCACCAAATCAGAATCTCGATGATGAAGAAGGCGATCCCATGGAAATCGAGGGAAGCCCTCAAATTTTATAGGCGAACCTATAGCTATTTGGGTATTTTTAATAGTAACTCGTGCATTTGCTTTTGGAATGCACCATTTGGTGAAGTGGAACTGATGATGGAGACCACAGATGGCCACCGGAACAATATAATAATGAGTACCTATTTAACGGGTTGCGATTTGATTAGATACTTTAATGTGGTTGCTAAGCAATTTATGTTCGACACTATGCATATGGTGAGTGGCAGTTCTCCTGGTTCTTACATCAACGTCCCAGCATCGGGAAAAGGTGATGAGCAGTTAACATTAGGCTATTGTAACTTAGATAAATTCAAAACTGACCCACTAAAAAGTTAAAAATAAATAACTTTTTACAAAAAAATTATAACCGACTACCAAAAATAACACTAATAACTTTAATTTCGGAAGTAGGTGGCAAAAAACATCAAATACAGATCCAAAGACACCGAATTCCGAAATTAAAGTTATTTTTCACTTTGTAGTGTTATTTTTGGTAGTCGGTTATAATTTTTTTGTAAAAAGTTTTTTTAGATAGGTATATTTGGAACTGAATAGAAGCAAAAATAGGACCATGAACCATGATGATAACAATGTACGAGAACATACTTTAAAACAAAGGCTCCACCAATGAATGAAATGGCTAACACCAATAGGTAGAGTAATAAATTAAGCGACTGCAGTGGTCTGAACAAGTTTATTACTGGTCACTGAACAACTTCGCCATCTCGAGGGAAATCAGGGCTCCACAGTCCGGAGTATTTATTATGAGCGAATATGTACTAATCCACCTGATATAACCCCCGACACTCAGGGGAAAAGTTGGATTGGGATTTGGGAGCTGTCCTGTCGAAATTGTGATATATCTTTATAGATGAGGAGCATTACCTATCTCACAGTTTTTTAATCAAATAAACTGACACTCTGTAACTGTTATAACACTGTTTTTGGAACAATAAATTATTATTTTATACTATACTCCATTTGAAATAAGATTAGACATTTAAATAAATCTTTTTTTACAGTCCGTTCCACCGATTTTGACTTCTATTGCTTTGGTGTTATGACACATGGCAGCTGTAATAAACAGTTGGTATTGTAACCACGGTTTTGTTTTTAACGCCATCCTTATGCCTACTACTGAACAGAAGTCAAAATCGGTTGAACGGACTGTAAAAAACTTTATTAAAATTTCTAATCTTATTTCAAATAGAGTATAATATTATAAAAAGGTAAAATTTGTAAGTCTCGGCGTAGAAGGTAATCTCCGAAACTCCTCATTCGATTTGAAAAATTCGTTCACTGATAAAAAGCTACGGTATTGCCAAGTGCCATAGGATATGCTTTATGTTAAAACACGCAAATGAAGTCGCGGGCAGACGCTAGTATAATTATTATATACTAGCTTTTGCCCGCGGCTTCGACCGCGAGGATTGCGGAAAATATTCCACGGGAACGTGCTACCGCGACGGGATTAAAAGTACCCTTTGTGTCAATCCAGGTTATAAACAATCAGTGTGTCAAATTTCATTCGAATCTATTCAGCCGTTTTTGCGCCAATCCGAAACATACATTTAGAGAAACGGACAAAAATTCCAAAAACAAGCATTTTTTTTTTTTAATTCAATGTACAGTTTTGAATTTTTACTATTTTATTATATGTAGGTGTTCGCGCCCCGCTCAGCTAATCGACTATGCAAGCCCAACCGCAACCAACGACTCATCACTAGCGAGGGGACAGCACTAGCGCACTGGCTCAGCGGACTTCACTTCATTTTCTTACGTCAAGACTCATCCACTATTTTATCCTACGAACCTATACATTTTATTAGTACTTAACTAAATTACATTGCAATAATTGTAGAAGGGAATATAACTTTTAATGTAAAGCTTCCTTTTTCATTGAAGAACAACCCAAAATACTTGCATCTAATATAATCTTTGTTTCATCGCGAACAGTAGGTTTAGATTAAATTGCGGGCACCAAGCTGCTTCGAAGCGTATTTCACTCGTATCTGCTCTGAAAAGGTTATTGCTGAAAAACACCTTTCTGTCGCTACCATCAATGGAATAACAGATAACCATCATAGATTTTAGATTAGATAGATAATTTTATCATCACGTTTGATAAGCATATTGGAGATTAAACTCTTCTATTATAAATATTAATACACAGAAGGACGTCTATGCCTCTAAATTTCATCTTTTAGCCAAAGTCAAATCATTTATTTTAATTAGGCACATAAAAGGCACTTTTGAACGTTAAAATTTATAAGAAAAGTCAACTTTACAAATATCTACGAATGAGGAAGATCGAATTTTTTTGCAAGCCACATCAAATCAAATCAATCAAATCAAAAATATTTTTATTTCACATAAGCCTTCATGGGCACTTATGAAACGTCAGAAGCTAGGTGAACGGTTCCAGTTGGTCGTTTCCTATTGAGAAGAGCCGGCAAGAAACTCCACGGTTACTCTTTAAAAAAAAATTGGCTTTTACAATTTTTTCAAAGAGAGGACAGCGTAGGCCCGTCAAAACTTAAAAACGACAAAACTACTTAACAAAATAGAAAATGGTCTACAGATCTAGTCTATTAAGCCTACAACGTCCTCACAATAACAAAAAAACTATATAAAATATTATTAAAATAAAAAAACCTTGTGGAAATTAAAATTTTAAGTATTTTTCATCAATTTATGAACGCTTAATTTATAGCTATGTTTAGTAGCAAACATTTACGTATAAGCTTTGATTCCCAGATTGAGCAGTGTTGTTGGGTTTTTCCATCAGAACGGAGTCTGGATTTGTGACCGGTGGATGGCAATAGGCTTGTCCCTATTAAATAGGACTTAAACATAACTGGCGAAATGTGTTCTACTATAAGTAAATCTCTGCCTATTTTTATTGCCCTTCGGAAAAACAGGTTTGATGTTATATTATTTACGTAGGTACATTATGATAACATAATGTTCCTGAAAAGCTCTAAACTGCAGTACATCTTTTATTCTCATCTACATAGCTCTAACGGTAAAGAAGATGAATACGGCGCTCATTTTATTCTTTGCAAGTTTCATTTATTCATCTTGAGCCATTCAGTCGCGAGCTCGCCCTAATTTATATAAAAAAAACTCTTCATATTTCATGCTCAGTCCCCCTGAGTGCTTCTGCAGAAATATTAGGATGTCTACTCGACTTGATATTAAGAATGTTGCTAATGAAATGAGTAAATGTAGCGAGGCAGAATAATGACCGTGAAAGGTTACGGGCGATATTAAATTATATTTCTTCTGTTAGTAGTATATTTATTTAAAAGCTTAACAATTTTTCGGGAGTTCGATAAGAGGCTTTATGTAAATCGTTTCTTAAAGTTTGAAATGCCACTTTAATTTTGTAAGTATCGGCATTTACGGACAGACACCACTCATACGGTTTTATTCCCCATTACATATAGGAATGACATTAGCAATGATTTACTGCATTTAAAGACTCCCAGCAAACAGATGCGACGCGACTCTGGTAAAATAATTTCTATGAAAGCTGCATGGAAATTATTCTAACAGAATCGAGTCGCACCGTCGCGTCGCGCCTGTTTCCGGGAGCCTTAAATCGGCTTAATCGTGCGATCACGGGTGTACCGCAGACTAATTCCCAAATATTGTAATTTTCGCACCATGGGAATCTTACAAACCCTTTTTCAAAAAGTTCAAGATATTAACCTTTCCAAGTCTGTATATCTTGGAATGCGCTAGATGCACCCGGAATTATTTAAAAAAGCTGAAGATATGTATCCAAAAAGTTATAGACACAGAAATAGAATAGTTTTGCCGATAATTCCTAGGACAGCATTATACAGTAAGAATAGCTATGCAACGTGTGGTCGCATATTTAATGCTATAGATACCTGAGAGTATTAAAATCTTACCAGCCAATAAATTGTCGAGGTGTCTTAAAGTATGGTTAAGGGAAAATAATTTCTACTCAGTAAGAAACATATTTAATATGAGATTTAAAAATAAATAATAATTATAATCCCCTCTGACATTAATAGTTTTTTTTTTATCAAATAATTTAAAAATATTTCTACTCAATTGTAATTGATTTTAACTATAAAAAAAATGATTATGTGTGAGTTTAAGTTTGTGTGTATGTGACAATAATTATGACTACTTATTTATAAACCCAAATGTTTGCATGTCACATTGTTATGACTAAGTGTTATGGCTCTGTATAAATTTATATTAAGACCGAAATTGTACCAACATTTATGGTAAATAAATAGATTAGATTTGATTTAATTTGATTTGAAAGCTTTTTGGTTTCGAAAATATGAAAATAAACGCTCCGTTTGGTAATAATATAATTTGATTACCTATATTTTAAAACGACATCATAGCATGGTAGCGAGCAATCGCGATCAATTCTGTGAAACTTCTCCTTTCTCGGATTTTCAGAAAAACAGTCAATTTAAAGTTCTCACCGAATTCGCATTTGAACAAAAGGCTCAACCTGTCTTTTCAAAGAAAAGGTTTTATCTATTCCCAGGTAAATACCACATCGTACACTTTGGTGTTGTTTCGTCTGTGCGGTGCCGGACGTAAAGAATAGCACACCCCTATTTATACCCGTGGGTGTCGTAAAAGGCGACACCTACGCCAAAGGGAAGGTAAGGGACTTATTATATAATGGGTAGCAGCGTTCTCTATACATTTTAACACCATACTGCGATCGCCAACCCCGCCTGCCAAGCGTGGCGATTATGGCAACCCCCCCCCCCCTCTTTTTAGGGGAGGCCTATGTCCAGCAGTGGACGTCTTTCGGCTGAAATGATGATGATGATGATAACACTTTGAAAAACACAGTCTATTAGGTAGGTACGTGGCATACATGCATATATTCGAACGGGAGCAACATAACAAAGTTGTGTCCACCGGGACGCGAACCGTGTCCAACTGTCAAACTGAATAAATAGTTCGCAACCAATCCCTGTGCATATGCTGTTGTGAATGAGAGGAAAATAACATAACAACACATCGTGACAGTTGGGAGCGAGTTCACTAGAGTTTCAGAGCCAAATCCTCGAATACAGAATAATATTTTCACAGTATTACAATATTTCAGTGTTTCATCTAAATAGTAAATACTCAACCGGTTCCGACATTTAAAAAGTTTTCACAAAGTGTGTACCTATATAGTTGATTGTTGCACCGAGCGCAAAGTGAGTAACTATATCAAGGTGCGTAATCTACTTTTCTTCCAACTACCAATCTACTTACCGTGATGAAATATATCTACTCAAAATAAAACTCAAGTTAATGAAAACAAAGTTTTTCACCATGGCGGTTTTATTCAGCCGATTTTTATTTTCAGCCGGTATCTTTTTGATCTAATGCATACATTTTATATTAAACTTAATGGGAGACAATAAACCTCTGTGGTAAATTTATATCTAAATAAAAAATAAAAACTGTGCAGCAATATTGTATGAAATCTCATTGTTGCACTGTTTTTCAGTGCAGAAATGTTGTATGAAATCTCATTGTTGCACTGTTTTGTTAAAAACATTACTACGGTGAAAGAAAAATAATTTTAAATTCTAAGGGAGTCTATTCGAAATGATATCAGTCTGCCTAGCCCTTTGTCTCAACTATGTCGGGGTCGGCTTCCCAGATGCAGCTGAATACCAGTATTTAACATGGAGGGACTGCCTATCTGACCTCCACAGCCCAGTTACTGGGTAACACGATACCCCTTAGGGTTACGAGCCTAGCCGAAAGGGATATCGTGGCCCTGGCACACAGGCATTTGAAGGAACATGGTGGGTTTTAGTCAGCAAAAGTCTGACACGCCCTCCCGCTCCGCCCAGAGCGGGAGAAGTTATTTGATCATTTCCCACCCAAAAAACAAAAAAAAAACCCTTGGTAAGACTGGTTGTCAGACTTTTTGGGCCTCTAACTACCCGTAACGACTGCACGTCGGAAAATATCCGACGGGGAAGTCCTACCGGAATTAAGTACCTACCCAATGAGTTAATCCAAGTTATAAACTATGGGGTTTATTTATAAACGTTGATTAAAGTTAAGAGACGTTTAAACGTCAAAAATGTATGGTTTAGCAGTCGCTAATCAATACTTAACTTTAAGCAACGTTAATAAATAAAGGGGTATCTGTGTGTCAAATTTCATTCAAATCCGTTCGGCCGTTTTTGCGAACATACATCCAGACAAACAGACGAACGGACAAAAATTCTTCGTTACTATTTTATTATACAGGGTGTCCCAGAAGTCGACGTGAAACTAAAGACTGCTATGTATTTTAAAAATTACGGGCATTTATAAAAAAACCGGTTAAGTGCGTGTCAGACTACGCACAATTAAGGGTTCCGTAGTTGGGATGAATGAATGCCAAAAACAAACTTAACATTGTGGCGCATTTAATAAAGATTCCAAAATGGTATAACACTTACAAGATTATTTGTTTAATTATGCAAATAAAAATTGTTTTTTAAAGAAACTTTGTTATAAATTAGTTTTCCTTACCTGTCTAAAATTATTTTTGGGTACCCCAATGCTTTCCGTTTTCAGAAGCATTATTCAGGAACACATAATAAAAAGAAAATTTAAAAAAAGTTGGAATTTGTAGCAACAGAAGTGAAAAGACCGTCGGAGGGACTAGATTTTCTCGATTTTTTTATAGCATAAGCATGAGCATAATCAGCCTATAATGTTCACACTGCTGGGACACAGACCTCCTCTCTTCGAGAGGGAGTGGGCCGTAATCCACCACGCGGGCCCAGTGTGGGTTGATAGATGTCACATGTCTTCGAATGTTTGATTCTAGGATTTTTTTATAAAAGCCCGTAATTTTAAAATCATTTTTTTTTATGTTAATTTTTATGACTTGTCCTATCACCCGATTCCGGCTTGACGTCGACTTCTGGGACACCCTGTATATGTATATAGGTAAATATAGATTATCAAAATCAATTGAATCGGCATTGCTAGTGTGTTACTAAATTACCCCGCATCCTTTAACCTACTTCTCAATGCCCTGAAACTTTTACTCTAGAAGGAAACAGGCAAAAGTTCCCACTTAACTACAGGTTACGAAGAACCTTCCACACTCAACTCTCAGTTTCCAATAGCCGTAACCACGTAACTTTATAAGTTAAACCGCCTTCCATACACTCAACCGAACGTCCATGGTAACAATTTAACAATGATAGCGCCTCTATTACGTAGCAGGAAGGACGGTTATCGTCGTTCAAGTGTTACTGAAGTGCAGTTGCCTGTACAATATGCCTGTGCATCGAAACACGCTCCGAAAATTTCCTTTAATTAAAACTTAGTCAACTTTCTCGAACCGAGCGGTGGATATGAAAATATAGGAGGATGTAATATGTGGGTAATTAAATTAGTTTCTTTGTTTTAGAAGTTCTGGGAAAGTTTGTCACGAAAGTGAAAGAAAGATTGAGCTCTTTTGGTCAAAAGACTTTGATGATGGTATGTCGCGTGTAAAATTGTTTTCTGTATCTATATATATAAAAGAGAAGTCCACTCACTGACCACTCATCACGAAATCTCGGAAACTACTGGGCCGTGAGGTCTAAAATTTGGCACAAGCACTCTCTATGGTGTGCAGGCGCGCACTAAGAAAGGATTTTTATAAATTCGCGCCTTAAGCGGTTGAAAAGGGGTGTCAAAGTTTGTATGAAACTCCTATGTTTTTAAAGTTAGAGACATGAATGTTGGCCTGATTGTTCCTTTCGACTTCTAGGTGCTCACTAAGAAAGGATTTTACGAAATTCGGCGCTTAAGGGTGAAAATAAGGGTTTTTAATGTTTGTATGAAAAATGTACCAAATGCAGTTAAGATCCAAATTGAATCTTACGGCAACGAGTTATTGCATACTTTAGATTGAAATTAGAATTCGTAGGCCGATAAAGATCTAAATTGAATTTTACGACAACGCGTTAATGCATATTTTACATTGAAATAAGAATATTTGGAAGTTTCTTGAGGTTTATATTTAGTTTTTTTTCTAGGTGGCCAGTATGTTTCAGTGATAAGAACGTTATCACGACTGGTGATAACGTTCTAAAGTTTTTATGCCAGTTCTAGGTGGCCAGTATTTTTCAGTATGCAGGCATTTGCTAAAAGATAATGAAATGAGGTTCTAATTGGTATTCAGGTAATTTGAACGTTGCTTTTATAGCATTAAAGTCGAGAATGCCAAGGGGAAAACTTCACAATGTTTAACCTTATTTGCGGCTTGCAAGCCGATCGTATCAAAAAACGAAGCCATGTATCAATCACAGAATACAAACCTAAGCGATACACGTTCAAGCTATAGTTACCGAAATTTCTGTTCTGCGATATTTTGTTATAATTTGCTTTGAAATATTTTTCATCGTCGTTGTTTGGTTTTCGTTTTGGTTTGTTTCGCTTCCTAATTTTAAATTGGAGGATAATAAATGTGTTTTTACCAAAGAGAATTAAACCACTATATAGTCATTGGTTTTTACCTATACCGGGTTGGAATTTTGTTATTTCTATTTCTTTGCGAATTACTTATTCTTTATTTCACACTGTGGTATTACTATAATAGTTTTTAGTATTAGTCGTTCTTACTAGAAAAAGTGTCCTTGAATACCTACGTTCGTATTTTAATTTTATTGCTTAGTATCTTTGGTTTAGGCTGGTGTTGTAAGGGTTGGAAAAAGGCGGGAGAACTATTTCCATTTTAAATGGATGTCAGCACCAACTGACGGGGTCCCAACACCAACTGAAAGGGCCAATGCCTGCCAGGGTTATGAGCCTGTCCAAAAGGGATATCGTGGCCCTGGCACACACAGGCATTTGAAGGAACACGGGTGGGTTTTAGTCAGTAAAAGTCTGTCACGCATCAAAATGACCTTCATTGAAATTTCCTGAGAATCAGATTATTTTTACTCCCTGTTGTGCGTCCCCAAAACCAGCAATAAAAATACCATCTTGAAACACCTGGAACTCAAATGGGAATAGTTCTCCCGCTGCCATGAGTTCACAGGTGGTTCCGTAGGTGCCATTACAAGACATTTCAGCGACGTATTCACGCTTTGAACCATAAACAGCTCCTCCTGACCGATCCTGGGTGAAAGGTTGGAATATTTCCCAGTTTTTAGACACGTGGCACACAATGCTGTCTCGAATTGGAGAAGACAATGACATGGCCACGTTACTGTTCACCAAATAGGAGAGAGATGAAAATAAGCATGCGCCATTGCCAGGGTGAGGCAGGGTTCGGGCCCTCACGCCCTTAGTCACCGCAGGAGACGCCCCGGGCGTCGGGAATCGCAGGCCGATTCCCGGCCACCCACGCGGGCTTGCGGACGGTGAGCGATGGGTAGCTCGCCGTCCGATAAGGACCAGGCCCGGGTCGACGGCGCGTTGTGTTCCACGCGCGCCTCAAAGAGATGTCAGCACCAATTGACGGGGTCCGAAAGGGCCAATGCCTGCCAGGGTTGCGAGCCTGTCCGAAAGGGATATCGTGGCCCTGGCACACAGGCATTTGAAGGAACACGGGTGGGTTTTAGTCAGTAACAGTCTGACACGCCCTCCCCGCTCCGGCCAGAGCGGGAGAAGTTATTTGATAATTTACCACCCAAAAAAAAAAATGGCAGCGACAGAACTATTCTCCTTTAAGTTCCAGGTGTTTCAGGATGGTATTTTTATTGCTGGTTTTGGGGAAGCACGGCAGGGAGTCAAAATAATCCGATTCTCAGGAAACTTTATTGAAGGTCATTTTGATGTTTTAATTCCGTTTCCGATGGCCGGTTTTTTATTATTTAAATTAGCCAAATTTAAACAATAAAAAACCGGCCAAGTGCGAGTCGGACTCGCCCACGAAGGGTTCCGTACCATTATCTATAAAAATGGCAAAAAAATCACGTATGTTGTATGGGAGCCCTCCTTAAATATTTGGTTTATTTTAATTTAATTATTTATTTTTAAAGTGAATATATAACTTAATATTCTGTGAATATTTCAAGCGTCTACCTGTTGCCGTTATCAATATCTAGCAAAAACGAGCAAAAAAATCACGTTTGTTGTATGGGAGCCCCCTTAAATATTTTTTTTATTCTGTTTTTTAGTATTAGTTGTTATACCGGCAACAGAAATACATCATCTGTGAAAATTTCAACTGTCTAACTATCACGGTTCATGAGATACAGCCTGGTGACAGACGGACAAACGGCGGAGCCTTAGTAATAGGGTTCCCGTTTTACCCTTTGGGTACGGAACTCTAAAAATATCTTTTGACACCGACTCAGCGGTAAATGTGCAGTTGAATTCACAATCCCAGTCCCAATTCACTGCTATTGATTTTGTCGAGAAGTCGCTTGCCTATAGTGAGCAAACGGAATGCGAGTCTTTTTTTTTAAGGATATTGCTAAACCGTTGCTTCATCTACTTATATTAATATTTTATAGTTTGTGAGGTTGTAGGGGTAATCTCTGGATCTACTGAACCGATTTTGAAAAATCTTTTACCCATTGAAAGCCACGTTATTATTTTGTGAGTGTCATTACATAAGGCCATAATTTAATCCGAAAAATGAAAAGACGGTAAAATGTTTACCGCCCAACGAAGTGGGCACGGGTCAGCTAGTACTGCATACAGGAAAAAGAAATTACCAGTGCGCAATTTTGTTTTTGTGGTTTATTATCAGTAATCGTTTCCATTATTTGTTCAATACATTTTCTTTTCCCCGACATAATTTTCTTTAAAGTAAAGCGAGCGAGTGCACAGCTGTTTAGATACCTTCGTGCGTTCCGCTAAACCGCGCATCGTTTCAGCATGATTTGCCTAGAAAGGCGGACAAATACAATGATAATATAATTCAAAGTACAAAAATCATAAAGTTACGTCAAATTAATAAAAATAATAAAAATGTCTAAAGTACATCACTTAAATAATCGTCAACATTATAGTAGCATTTATTTTTTTGAAGTTTCTTCATGCTTTTATTAAAACTATTACCGTATTATTACAAAACAAGGTTTAACTTCAGACGCAGATTTAAACCATGGAGCCATTATTGATTTCGATCTTTATTCCGTCTCTATTAAAGTTTCTAATGCAAAACTGACAACTTAGTACCGAACTAAGTTTTCAGGGTTGTAAATAGAACGGTATTTCAACAACAGTTACGTTCTTATTACAAAAACTGGCTCCATGGTTTAAGCCATGTCACAATATTAATCTTGTTTTTTATTAAGACGGTTTACATTCAAATCTTTGTATGCCTATGGTACCCTGTTGTATAACTTTGGGGCCATACAGGATACACTCTTACGCTTATGAGCTGTTTTAGCACTAGGTCGGGTAGGGTACATCGAAATCTCCGATTATCACGTTAACTTCTTTCGGAACCATCTGAAGACTTAGGAAACAGTTGGGTATTATTTTTAACAAATAATACAGTTTCTAATAACAAGGAAGGAAGTGAGAGAATTTGATGTTTAATAAAACATGGTTTCCAACTGTCTGTCATTTAAGGACCAAACAGCTCATATGTATCGTTTTATATAATATTTTGGTTTAGAAGAGTGTCCGTGGAGTTCCTTGCCCGTTCTTCTCCATAGGAACCTACTATAACTACTGCATTGCAATGAGCAAATTGCTTCATCTTTTTGACTGACCGACTCCTTGACAATTCTAAAGTGCCTACGCATTGAGTTTGACAAACATTTTTGCCTCTTTTTAGGGTTCCGTACCTCAAGAGGAAAAAACGGAACCCTTATAGGATCACTTCGTTGTCCGTCTGTCTGTCTGTCTGTCTGTCTGTCAGTCTGTCAAGACCCTTTTTCTCAGGAACGCGTGTAGGTATCAAGTTGAAATTAATATCAAATACGTAAGTCCATGGTCCCTTGGAGCTCTAAAAAAATCAAGCTTCTAAGTTAAAGCAATAAAAAAATACGGCGATTTATGCGACATTATTGCGACATATTTCGATACTTGCAAATAAATCAAAACCTATAGGGTACTTTCCGTTGACCTAGAATCATGAAATTTGGCAAGAAGCAAAGTCTCACAGCACAAGTATAAGGAAAAAGTAAAAAAATTGTAAATTTGTAGTTTTATCACATGAAAAAATAGTTTTTTGTGATTACAAACATATATTAGCAGTTGGAGAATTGACTGCACTGTGACGTATATCGATGTATGGGAGAACATGTTTTTCAACTACAATGTTAAGTTTGTTTTTAGGATAAATTCATCCTAACTACGGAACCCTTCATTGTGCGTGGTCCGACACGCACTTGGCCGGTTTTTTAGTTTTCACTTCACAATTCCCAAAATGTTTGTTGTCTAATATCAAAGACATCCTTCCTTTGACACTATCCCCACAGTATTGACAACTCTACCCTCCAGCCGTTTGATCGGCTTGCCAGCAAATTCCCCGGGAAGGCAGGGGCCGATAGCAACATTCCTAGCGTCTCGACCTCGGTTCCAGTGGCGAAAGCACCATATAACACGATTCCTGCCGGCTTCCCTTCGGAGGTTCTCATCAACAACTCTACCGCTATTGAAAAATGGCACAGTCAATAGTCCACTTTTGCAAAAAAATATAGTTACACTACGGTATGGGTATTCAATTCACTATAAAATCCAAACAACAAAAATGCCTATTTTTATTAGCTTTAAATTGCAACAACTAAAAATAAAGTTTGTGTAGTGATGGCTTCGCTTCGGCTTCTTTCATAGAAAAATTGACACCTCGCCGCTGCTCGGTTCAGAAGACATTTTTATGTTAGGTGCAAAGCTGATACGGATCTAACTGAACAGTGTTCAGTCTGAAGTGTTCTGACCTAGTTTTAAAGCGTTTAAAGTGTAATGGTGGGCTTGTTTTCAAACCTTGCCAATGTAATTAAATGCCTCCCGTATAAAAAAACCGGTCAAGAGCGAGTCGGACTCGCGCACCGAGAGTTCCGTACGTATATATGATGTTGATGATTTCTGAAAAACTGTGCTATTTAGAGACATCGTTTTATTTTTCCTGTAATCTTTACATAAACTTCTATCACATAGAATAATTTCAGATTTTTATCTATGCAAATTTCGGAGATAAAGGGTCAGAGAGAACATTTTTCATCAAATTCGAAAATGTGCTGCCTAAAAAAAAAATAGTGTAGTAAAGTGCAAACAGCGCTCTTTCATATGATACCCCACATGCCTTAGTAGCCCCACTTACATTTTTAAGCCCCCTTTCAGTCCCTTTTACAAAAAAGATATATTTTTTGTAATTTCTTTCTTGCTCGCAAAATAGTTGGGCAAACGTCATCTAAAACTATTCTAAATTTCAACGACAGACAGACTTTTTACCATTTTGGTACGGAATCCTAAAAACTCTTTAGATTAGGACATTTCTGTATCTATTAAGAGAGAAGTAGATGATGATGGTGAATGAAATAGATAATAATCTATTTCATTCACCATCATCATCTACCTAGCCTTATTCCAACTATGTTGGGATCGGCTTCCAGTCTCTAGTTGACTTTGCAAATACCTCATTTTCTAAACGAGTAAAACGAAGACAAAAGAAGTTGAAAAGGGATAATGAGTTAGAAATTAATCAAGAAGTCAAAATTATTATATTTAAAATAAGTTAGCCTAAGGGTGCCCACGAGCGATTTTTTCGGCGATTTTCTCGGCGATTTTTGTGTGAATGTATTTCTTTCTGACAAAAATCGTCGAAAAAATCGCTTGAGGGCGAGCACCCTAAAGCAGTTAACTGGTGCACTGCTGCACATTGGACATAGGCGTCTCCCCATTCCCTTATCGACTTTAAAATCTTTTTATCAACTTGCTTTTATGTTCTAATACTACATACTTACACCTATTATTTGTATATCTTATAAATAAAATTCTCGTATCACAATGTTAGTTACCATACTCCTCCGAAACGGCTTGACCGATTTTAATGAAATTTTATATGCATAGTATTCAGTAGCTCTGAGAATCGGCTACTATTTATTTATTATACCCCTAAGTGTTAAGGGTGGTTCCCACGGGATCGAGACTTACGCGGGTGAAACCGCGGGGCGCAGCTAGTACTTACATAAAAATAAAATATATATACATTAGCAGTAATACCTTTCCTAATTACTATTGTAAGCCAATTTTGAATTTATAATTGTATATTATGCTGGTCCTGAGGTCCTTGGTTCGATTCCCGGGTCGGGCAAAGTATAAATAGGTTTTTATATCTGGAATTTCTCAGTAGCTGCCAGGAGTCTGTATTTGTGCCCGGTTGATGGAAAAAGGCTCGCCCCCTATTACATGGCACTTAAACATAACTGGCGAAATGTGGGTGTACTACAGGTACACGTCTGCCTCATCCATCGGAGAAACAAAGCGTGATCAATTAAGGCGACGATAACCGAGTTTTAATGATTTTATATTGAAGATCACGTCTAAACGAGTAGTGTTAATGATTTAAAAAAAATATATGTTTAATTAGAACATTTACTCAATAATTTAATATGTGAATATTTTAGATTATGTTTATATTACATAGTGAAATTAATTTGTAAAATTAAGTCTTACGCGGATAAAAAACTGAGAATGGCGCAAAATCTACCAAGCGTATTTTTCTGAAACCTTCACCAATTTAAAGATAATTAAATTATTGATCTTTTAGTATACGCGTTTTATTAAAATACCATTTGTTTTGTGTATAATAAATTAATAATGCGTCAAATTGGGGACAGCGCTCCTTGATGGGCGAGTCCTATTACTGGCTAAACGTACTCGAGGCATTGCGTGAGCTCAGTACAGAGCACGCAAGCTAACTACTCAAGGTCACTGGCATATATCTCCGTCTTAAATAAACTTTCGCTCTGTGATGCACCATTTATTGCTCACAAATAACTATTTACCTTTATCTGTAGTTATTTGTAAGCGGTAAATGACAGCCTTGTCATACATACATCACAAGAAATATATCTTACGTAAAGATAGCTAATACATCCCCATTCGTCCAAGTACTCGTTGTGTACAAATTCCCGACGAGGCGATAACATTACATTCCTGGAGCGCCGAGCATGTTCGCACGAGGTGGTGTCAGCAGGACTATGTCTTTATTACGTTTTTTTAACAAAGATAAAAGATAGTGATGATATCTTTGAAATGGTTGCAAGTTCAAAGGAAATGATGAAAATAATTGTATCAATATGGTTAAAATTTGTGAACTAAGCTCAGTCGAGATTACGTTAAACAATGGAACTAGAATTTCTAACGTAATCTCGACTAGATTCTAGTCAAACACTTTGAATGGTCTCTTCAAAGATCACCTTCTTGACCTACATACAAATTTTTTTAAGGATAGAGAATTTGTCACAGGAATTAGTATAATAGCTAGACGGCAAATCAGAGGGTCTTACGCCCATTCTTTGGTCGTCAGTCAGTAGACCAAACAATCTGCTGCATACCCGTCTTAAAAACTGCCCTTGAATATTTACCGAGGCAATTTTTAAAGCCAATTATATAAACCTTATTTTCTCCCACAATCGTCTTTGACTCACCTCTCTGTAAGTAGCAGTGTGTATAGGGCGCGGCATGCTGCACGGCCCTCGCACACAGCACTCGCGAGCCGCCACCCCCGCGCGCAGACGTGCAGCGAGCGATCAGCTCCACCCAGCGTTCTACCACTTTGTCCCTAGAAATAGAGAAAATTATAAATAGGCTGAAATACCAAAGCCACAACCAATCGCTGAAGATGCTAACTGTGCCTTAACTCCGTTCCTCTGAAAAAAAAACTCCCTTTTTATTGCAACAAAAATTCTTTACTTTTTCCTAATTTCATTCCATCAAACCGATACAAAAACGGCTTCATAAGGCTACATTCTTCTCGTAAACTTTCTTATTAGGAAATACTTCTTTGGGTCTTGTTCTGGGGCTGTACATGGATTACGTGTTTAGTAAATGCAAAATGTATTTGTAAGAAGACTAGGTTACCAACCTGCACAAATATCCAGAAGGCGTCAGAAACTCCTCCCACTTGTCAGCCTCTCTTCCAGTAAGCCGAACACGTCCGTAGCCCACAGGTCCGTCTTGCAGACGACAGTCTTCTCCCAAGTTTAGAGGAGGTAGTGAGTCCAAAGTCACTAGGTATTCCAGAGAGCGGGACCGCATCTGTTAAAAGATGTTTGTACGTTATAAACTGTTCTTATTTTTCGAAAGACAGATAATAAGATGGGAAGCATTCATTTTTACAGAAAATCTTATACTTAGCTATAACCACCTAAATGATTAGGGTACAGGCGAAAATCAAGATTAAACGAGTTTCCGTATTCCGTCAAAAAAAAAATACTAGTTTACTTCATGAGCATCTTACCTTCTTCCCTCTATGCAGTGCTATTAGATGACAGCATCTGAACCTCGGGTCCCTTTGTCCAGCTCCGTCTACTATCCTCTGTACCAGGCTCTCTACTGCACTCTCTAGCTCAGTTGAAATGCGCCCTGTTTTAACACAATAAAATTGCCAATGTTTAATATTACCAAAACTGCTAGGGAAACCATAGTACTCGTATATCACAGCGTTCTTTGGTCATAACATTTTAGATCTGTACCAAATAAAAGCCTGACAACATGCAACTTATATCCACTAAGCTGAATATTTATTTTGTAAATTGGTCAAAAATAACAATTCACGTAATTTTTAACCGACTCAGGAGGTTCTCAATTCGTCTGTATGTTTTTTTTTTTTTTTGTATGTTTGTTACGCGATTACTCCGTCAATTATGAACCGATTTTGAAAATTCTTTTTTTGTTTGAAAGGGTATACTCCCGAGGTGGTCCCATTGCCACCAAATCAGAATCTGATGAGGGAATCCCATGGAAATTGAGGGAAACCCTCAAATTTTATATGCAAACTTATAGCGATTTGGGAACTTTTTATAGTAACTCGTGCATTTGCTCTCGGAAAGCACCATTTGGTGAAGTGGAACTGATGAAGGAGACCACTGATGGCCACCGGAACAATAAAATAATGAGTACCTATTTAACGGGTTGCGATTAAGCAATTTATGCTCGTCACTATACATATGGTGAGTGGCAGTTCTCCTGGTTCTTAGCAGGAGAACTCCTCAACAATTAATGTCCCAGCATCGGGAAAAGCAATATTTTATAAAAGATGATGATCCGTTAACATTAGGCTATTGTAATTTAGATAAAATCAAAACTGAGCCACTAAAAAGTGAAAAATAAAAAACTTTTTACAAAAAAATAGTAACCGACTACCAAAAACAACACTTCAAAAAAAAGGCAAAAAACTCAGATACACCAAAGACACCGACTTCCGAAATTAAAGTTATTTTTCATTTTGTAGTGTTATTTTTGGTAGTCGGTTACTATTTTTTTGTAAAAAGTTTTTTTTGTTATTTAAACTGATGAGATCATGACTAACTTGTGTCAAAGGACCATTAGCTCCTGAAATACCTAGGACATACCTGTCTGATCCTCTTCCCAGAGATTGTCTACGTATGAGTTAAGGGTCCTCAGCTGGTTGAGTGAGAACCGCAGCCCGGAAGCAGGAAGACGAAGGTCACCTCCCGGTGCCTCGCTAACAAGACCTGACGTTCCTGAACCCATAGCTCCAAGTAAAGGGAAACCTGGTTAACAGAAATTACATAATATCACGTCTATATTCTTGGAAGAGAAAGGCAGCCGTTTAATGTACACCTGCATTTCGCCAGTAATGTTGTAGGTCCTATGTCATACCGCTACGATTTTCAGAGCCTGGATTTGTACCTGTTTAATTAACTGAGAACAAACCCAGGCGTGCTATGAAGCGGGCTATGCTCGGAGTTTCTCTGAAGGATAAGATCAGAAATGAAGTTATCCGGAAGAGAACCGGCGTTACCGACATAGCCTGCAGAGTAAGCAAGCTGAAGTGGCAGTGGGCTGGCCATATTTGTCGAAGGACCGATGGCCGGTGGAGCAGACGACTCCTGGACTGGAGACCGCGTCTCGACAAGCGTAGTGTAGGGTGCCCCCCAGCTAGATGGCCGACGATGACCGACGACCTTAAGGAGGTGGCTGGGACAGACTGGATGCGAAAGGTGGAGGACAGGGTGTTGTGGCGCAGCCTGGGAGTGGCCTATGGCAGTGGACTGCTATAGGCTGAGTTGATTGAAACCCAGGCCGCTACTGAGAATGTCCTAATGGGAAAACTCAAAAACTCTCTGCTCTATCTGGGGACTGATCTCATTGCAAGGTTCCAGGCTCGGCACTCAGCAGTCAAGCTTGCGACTAGATGCTACACCTAGACCAAACTGGACCAACCGGGCGGTGAAATCTAGTACCTACGAACCTAAGCTGAGAAAGACAGGTGTAATGTTGTACACAAATATCTGTGCGTGCTAAAAGGTAATAAAACAAGCGGTTCTGGCAGTAGAGTTAATTATTTAGATGTTATCTCCATGATAAGCGGTTGACAATGAACGTGCTAACACAATGTCCTACACGTTTGGCGTGACGAATGACGTGACCTTTTACCTTCATGCATTATTGTTTATTTACTAAAGAGGCGTCGTTGGAATGGGCAAAATTTGGAGTGGCTAAATTCTTGATGTGATCGTCTGGCGAAATAGACTGGCAATAAGTAGCACAATTTTAGTAAATCATCATTCATCAATATTTTTCTCAATTATAGCTGAATTCGATAGAATGAAAGGGGTGTTCTTCATCAATGAACATAAGTAGGTATGTTAGTTAATATTATGACAATCATTACAAATCGAATTAGATGTTTATCCTACACAAACTTTCCTTCCCATCGATTTACCCCAAACACGATGATCAATACAATCACAATCGATTGTGTAACATTGATGACACGGTGTGCGCCGGCGCACAATGTGGGCAGAAATCAAAATGGCGACGATTGTCGCACTTCCGGCGGAAACGCATTATGTGGTGCCGGTCATGCGAGCAGGTGACCGTGGTCTGTTATCTATTTGGAGTTGTTTACCTGATTTATGAACGAATATTTGAAGGACTGATTCATGTGAGAATGTGAAATAAACGGTAGCTTCTGGCTTAGTCACGATCAAGAGAAGAAGGTGCGAAGGAAATTGTATTAAAAGTATCTAGTAAATGAATCAACTTGCATATCGCATCACAGTCCACTACAGCCAGTTCACTAACGCTTGGTTCAGTTTCAGCTGTTTCTTACGATTCCTTCATAAAACTAGAGGGACGATTATAAAGACACAAAACCCCGTAAAAAAAACAACACGTCGCGTCGTGATATCGTGGCTATGACAAGAAACCGTCCGTTCGTTACTAATCCCAGACTGAGACTATCCTACGTCGAGAATTATTCATATCCTAAATCCCCACTGGTTTGCTTTCTGCTACCGCACCAGCACCACTACCCCCACCGTTTTGGCAACAATAATCATTTTGTCGTACACGTGTACATGACCAACTCCTGGGAGCCTAAAATGGACGCTTTGGCAGAATCATAATATGATCTGCGTACAATTCATATCCCGCAATTCATCTGTTTGACAGTTTTGTATGGAGTTTCGTAAAATGGTCCACAAATTGTGAATTTCTATAATGAAGTCTAATGTCAAATAGCAGCTGTCAAACAGATGAATTGCGGGATGTATGATGTACGCAGATCATATTATGATTCTGCCAAAGCGTCCATTTTAGGCCCCCTGTTAAAGCAATTACTTCTGAACTAAGTAAGTACTTCAGTAAGTACTCTACCATTATGTTTTCCAATAATTATCGGGATATTTAGCTTCGGAAATTACAATTCAATAAATCTGTAGAATCCATTACCTGTACACAATTTAATCAGTCATTCATCCAATAATACTGTGACTTCCATTGATGAATTATAAGGTACCTAAGTAGCTACTTACAAGTTTACGTAAAAAACTTGAATACAATGATTGATGTTTCGTGTCTGATACAGGGTTTACCTAATTAATTAAAATTGGTACTTGTCTGTTGCCGAACATAGTGCCTACTCTTTCAACAGTTTCAACGATCATTGTCGTGGAAAGAGGAATAGGCATTGTTCACCAGTAAACGATAACAAATTATGAGGGACTGCCAAATTACTGCATTCGAAATTAGCTGAATATGGAAGCAACGGTATTGGGTTCTGTGACAAGTACACACTAAGATACATAACATCACGCCACTCCTTGTTTCCCCGAAGGGTTGGGCAGAGGTGTACCCCTAGTACACCCACATTTCACCAGTTATGTTTAAGTCCCATAGGATAGGGGGCGAGCCTAATGCCATCCACCGGTCACGAATCCAGACTCCGGGCTGCTACTGAGAAATTCCAGATAGAAAAGCCAATAACGCTTTGCCCGACCCGGGAATCCAACCCAGGACCAGCTCAGCAGTAGCGCTTCTGACCACGGGACCAACGAAGCAGTCAACACACTAAAGAAACAATTAATACAACCAAATACAACCTTCTACTAAAATCCTCCATAATTAAAACAAAAGACAAGCGGACATGACAGGCCACAATCTCTGCTATACCCTTCAAGCCTTCAACACTCACCAATTATCTTCTTTTTTTTTTGACAAATAGAGTGGTTATTTATCTTTTTGCGAGCCGCCGTGTTACGGGCGACTGCCTTCCGTGTCTCCTTGACAATGGGTAATGAATGACCGGTCATTTTGACGACTAATTGTGGTCATTAGAATAACATTGATGTATACATGTAGAATAATGTGACCGTTGAAGAACGAACGTGTTTTTGAAATTATTTAAGGAATATAGATATTAGAGTTGGTTTTCGTAAAATACCTACTGATTTTACTGTATCAGTGGGCCTAAAAGGCTTCTACATACCGGGGCGACTTTTCGCGCGACGCGACGCGACACAAAGGCACCGCCCGTCCCGCGACACGCGGGGCCTTTGTGCCGTGTCGCGTCGCGCGACAAGTCGCGCTGGTATGTAGAAGCCTTAACACGAACGCGCGGAGTAAACGTAACGTACCTAATATCAATCGACTTTTTTATCTAAAAAAAACTATCACACAGTATAATACGTATTACCCAAAGATATGAACAAAGTATTCCAATTAAATAAGCATTATGTACGAAACGGTATTCCAATTCAAAATTCGTTTACTTGGTAGTTACTACTGCACTGGTTAGTTAGAAGAAACAGGGTTTAATGAAGCTAAAAGCTGATGGACTCGTGTCTGTATGTCAGATTGGATGGGAAACACAGAAAGAGAATCAAAGAGTGACGATGCAGTGCAGACCATGGCATGAGCAATTTCTCGTAAAGTATTTTTTTCTCTAGCGACGTGCGCTTTATTTGTGATTACCAAGCGTACAAACACGCTGTGAAGTGTGTGTAAGCCGAGGAGCGTTCGGTACCATCCGAGACAGGGGTGAAGTCGGAAGTGTGTGTGTGTATATGCTATATGCTGACGCTACTCGTCTTCACGCACCCATTCCAAGCGTGATTACCACAAGTAAAGCACGCGTCGCTTCGTGAGATAAAAATACTATAAAACAAACAAAAGAGTAAATGGGGTTGCATTCAGTCCTGCTTTGCTTTGATAAAAAAGAGACTGTGAACTCGTGAGTTTGTTTCAGCCTTTCTTCTCAGAGTAGTCGGATAGGGAACGCCGCCGACCTCATCTAGTTGTTAAAATATTATTGACGTGTATGTTAAAGTGTTTGTACACGCGGCTACATATCAAGCTATACATTTCCAGTATAAGCTGATCTCGTATATTGGAAATGTACCAATGCCGTGTGTACAAATCTACTTACAGAAAAAAAAAAATGTATCATTATTGAAATAAGCTGCTGTAAGCTGTGATGGAGAAGTAAAACCCCAGTTTTACTTCTCCATCAGCTTTCAACAGTTCATTTTATCTTATCCATGTTTGCTTCGGTTCGTAAAAGGCTATTGTAGTTTTTTTATTAATAACTTCAACTATAAGTAATGGGAACAGTACTGCATTTTTATTACAAGAATATTAATTGCACCCCGCTTTTATCTAACACGTATTTTGCTACTCAACTATATCAAACTATCATAACATTGTACCTACATAAAAGCAATTAATAAGTATCCAATTGATTATTATTCTATTACTCGTAATTACCTTCAGTGTTTGACCTTATTCCCATAAGCCATGGTGGATGGCATGAGTCATGGTGATATTACGGAGTGACGAGATAATCTCGAGCCATAGATAAGGAAGATTATCATGGCGGGCGGATTGTATGAGCGAGGTTTGGAGTGAGGATCAACGTGTCGAAATATTATGTAGGTCTTTGTAAGGTGTTGATGTTGTTTGATTTCGTATGCATTTTATTTCTGGTTACAGACAAATTGGTCGTTTTTGTTAAATATTGAAAATATGGGATCTGTAGTAGTCTGAGTAAATATAACCTACGTTAAGTGTGTTTACCACGTAATTCGGAAACTAACCGGATCCAGATGAGCACCATTTTCTGGAGTGCATCGTTGCACAAACTTACCTATTTTACTTTGTCCAACGTAGGAATCGAACCATTCAAAACCATTCATTATTATCTATTCCCATTACTGAACATTGTTCCTTTTGGTTACAGTCTAGCTTGACAGGTTACAATGACGACACTATGAAAATCCGAAGGTATTTAGGTGACTTATGCATGAAAGTACCTACCTATTACAGAGTTATTCACGTAACTAAAGAAGTGCAGTAGCAGTGCAGTTGCAATTAAGTTTCGATCAAAACAACGCATTTCGTATTCTACTATTCTCTACGGCTGTCAGATACTATATATATTCAGCTATCACTCAAACTTAAACTTCATTGCACCTGCACTGCAACTTGATCGGCGCGTCATGAAATTACGTGAATTAGCCCTCTGATCCAAAGGCAAAACCGATATTAAGCTACATACTAAAAAATATATTTTTATTTTCCTGTTCTACAATAATTTTCCCAAAAACGAAAACATAAACATTTAAACACAAAATGAAATAAACGTAAATACCTGTTTTCCAAAAGTTTCACAATAATAAAAGCACAAAACGAAACTAAAAACAAACATCCATTGCTGTCAAAATTGCCGCGCTTTAAACTTGACTTTACGAGTATTTTCCCGAGGCACAGGCGCCGCGGCATACAGCCACACAACAAATGTTTGTGTCCGAACACCACTGTTTACACTGTCATTCTGCCTTTGTTACCATGGAGGTTCGTTGGAGGACGAGTCACCTATTATCCTAATCCTAACTAATATTATAAATGCGGAAGTGAGTTTGTTTGTTTATTTGTTACGCTTTCACGCTAAAACGTTTAAACAGATTTGGTTGAAATTTGGCTCATGGGTAGACCGTGACCTAAGTTAGGACATGAATACTTTTTATCCCGATATTGCCACGGGGTCGAGTCTTATGCGAGTGAAACCGCGGGGCGCAGCTAGTTTATCATATTGCTTTACTCTTTTCGGACAAAAACATTGTAGTTTTTCCGCGCATGTGGCGTGTTATTACAGGCCATTACAGCACTAAGTAATAATTTTCCGTGATTGTTTTTTTTCTGGTTTTAAAATGTTTATTAGATACAAATACCTACTTACCTAACAGTTGAGTTAATTTAGTTAGTTGTGGAGAAGTAGTAAAGATTACTTTCCTTTAACAAAATCTTATATTGTTGTTTTTTTTTAATTACCTACATAAGTACGGTTGCACGACCAAGGAGGTCTATGGCACAAACTACTGAGCGCGTGGGGTTCTGATAGGTTTGAGTCCCGGGTGGGGCAGGCTACTAGATATTACGTTTTTGCATCAAGCATTTCTTATTAAGTATATATTTTTTTAATTTAAATTATTATTAAAAACCATTTTTAAAGAAATTTCATATTAATAAGAATAAAAATACTTAAAAAATCGGCAAAGTGCGTGTCGGATCACGCACAATGAAGGGTTCCGTAGTTGGGATGAATTTATCCCAAAACAAATTTAATTAACATTGTAGTTGAAAAACATGTTCTCCCATACATCGTTATACGCCACGGTCAATTTTCCAACTGCAAAATAATGTAAATTTGTAATCGCAAAAATGTTTTTATGTGATAAATAAAACTACAAATTAACAATTTTCGAACTTTTCCCATTACTTGTGCTGTGAGACTTGCTTCTTGTCAAATTTCATGATTCTAGGTCAACGGGAAGTAGGCACCCTATAAGTAGGTTTTGATTTATTTGCGAGTAACAAAATATATCGCATAAATCCCCGTATTATTGCGTTGACATAGAAGTTTGTTTTTTTAAGAGCACCAAGGGACCTACGTATTTGATATTAATTTCAACTTCATACCTCCACGCATTCCTGAGAAAAAGGGTCTTGACGACAGACTGACAGACGGACAACGAAGCGATCCTACATGGGTTCCGTTTTTTCCTTTTGAGGTACGGAACCCTAAAAAAGCTAAAATTAAACTGTTGGGGTCACACCCCAACTATAAAGGAAATACCTTTATTTTTTTTATAAATTGCCGAGTCTTGATTCGTATGTGGTCCCATTTATGGCAATAGGCTCGCCCCCTATTACAATTGAAGGGACTAAAACAAAACTGGTGAATGTGAGTGTACTTAAACCTCTGCCTACGCCTGTTTTACCCAAGAACCTACACACTAAACTTCAAAATCTTTCACTAGTACTAAAATATGCATCCCTTTAATCCCCGTAGACACATAGTTAGGTAATTAAATAGTTTCGTTATCAGTCGCCGGCGTAACGCCTTATCGCCCAAGTTATGCCCCAAATGTAAGTCTCTGCGCTCAACAGTATTAAAAACCAATTAGGATCGGCGAAAGCAATGAATTTGTTGAAAACTACCTACGAGGGTGCGGTTCTTTTACAACGGCAAATAACTTAGGTATTTTTTTACGAACGGAATGTAGGTGCCACCTATGAAAACATTCAAACAGTTATGCTTTCATAGCCCATTCGTCTCACCTCTCACGCTCATCAATTAGCAGCTTCTTCCATATAAGCATAGGATCATTAATAATAACCTAAGTCAGCGAGACCCAGTCACCGAGTATCTCTCATTTACTCCCTGAACTACACAAAGAGAATTGATGAGAATTGTAAGAGAATTCTCAAGGAGGCTCTCCAAAGTATGTCTTACGAAGATACAGAGAATTTATTAACTGTATAAAAGTAATAATTTATTAATTCTGTATTAATTTATTTACTGTATTTAAGATATGTATACTACGCTATGTATTTATCAAATTTAGAAAATAAGATTTAAGCTACTCAACATAGCTATAATTTATTTGTCCATGTCAACTTTTAGATTATTTATTAATTTTATAAGACTATTTTAGTACTTTTCGCCTGAAACACAGGATAACCTAGTTCAGGCACGTAATTCATAAGAATATAATTTACATTTAAGCAAAACTGTACACATTTTTATACCTTGTAATTTTTGAATAAAATATTACTATTATTAGGTATATCTTGACAAACCGTGACTGTAATATGGTAGTGAAACAATCTTTATTATGCAATCGCAATTTCAATTATTTACTACGGAACCTCTTCGTTTACGCAGTAGGTAAATCTACCTTATTGCACCTCAAGAATCAGTTGTACCAACTCGACACAAAATATCTAAAGACACCAAAGAATGAGCAATTTTAAAATTAGAATGACGCTCGCGATTCAGCAACACGAGTGGAATACTTTCAGGCACGGCAGTTTAAGCACAGCTCGGATTACTATCCACACAGAGCGTTATCTGGGGAACTTACTCCCCCAGGCAGGGTGGGGGCACTGGCAAATAGAGAGGTAGAAGTACAACTTCGTCCTAAGTTGAGCCCTTCTTCTCTTGTAACAAAACGGAATATTGCAGAGTAGGTTGGGCCCTGGAATTAAATAACCATGCAGTCAGTAAGATAACACGTCGTCCAGGGACCGCCGGACGTAGAGGTACAATAAGTAGGTATCGCCACGCGTGAGGTCTGCATGCAACTTAGCGGTACCCTCATCATTTGAGCCGAAAGACGTCCACTGCTGGACATAGGCCTCCCCCAAAAAGGGGGGGATTTGCCATAATCGCCACGCTTGGCAGGCGGGTTGGCGATCGCAGGATGGTTTTAAAAATGCATAGAGAACGCTGCTGCCCATTCTCTCTAGTAAATCCCATAGTCCCCTTTTATGACACCCACGGGAAGAAATGGGAATAGCGGTACCCTAATGGACTCAAACTTTATAATAATACTCGTTTCCGAAGCTCTGCTAGTTATTAAACCTATAGTGAGTATAATAATATGTAATATCAGCCGCACGGATCGATCGATCAGACTAAACTACGCTTACCACGGTTGGTCCGTAGATGGGTGACCATCTTTACATACCAAGACCTCGCCATGCCTCGGAAAGCACGTTAAGCCGATGTCCCGGCTGCCATTTGTAGATCTTTGACAGTTGTGGCCGTCAGAAGACCGAAAGTCTGACAACCAGTTTTACCAAGGGGTACCTATCGTGTTACCCAGTAACTGGTTTGTGGAGGTCAGACAGATCTGGAAGCCGACCTCAATATGGTTGGGAAAAGGCTAGGTAGATGGTGATAATTATGATGAGTAATTGTAAGGACCGATCGTTGTGGCAAATGCAATCATTAGGTGAGGCCATGGTTTGGAGCGAGAGTGCATGAGAGGCCGTCACCTCGTTCTGCGAAGCAGTAATGCTCGCGAAGGAGGAGGCGGAACGCGTGATCGTGAGGCAGGGTTTGCGCCCTCACATCCCTAGTCGCCGCAGGACACGCCCCGGGCGTCACAAGCCGATTTCCGGCCACCGTAGGCGCGGGCCTGCGGACGGTGAGCGATGGGTAGCTCACCGTCCAATAAGGACCAGGCCCGGGTCGACGGCGCGTTTTGTTCCACGCGCGCCTCAAAGAGATGTCATCAGCACGTATTGACGGGGTCCATTAGAGCCAATTCAAAGCAAACACGCACGGATCCATTGATCTGCCAGGGTTGCGAGTTTGTCCGAAAGGGATATCGTGGCCCCGGCACACAGGCAAGTGAAGGAACACGGGTGGGTTTTAGTCAGTAAAAGTCTGACACGCCCTCCCGCTCCACCCAGAGCGGGGGAAGTATTTGATAATTTCCCAACCAAAAAAAAATGTGTAAAAAAAAATAAAGGTGAGCTCTATGTAAGTATATATTAGCCGTAAAAGTCCACTGTATTTTGGCTAGTATACCCCCCCCCTGTATTCTCTACCCCGTGCTCTAGCCATGCCTGCTTCGTGGCAAGATTCTGAGCGATTCAAGTAAAACGTTCTACCTCGTCTTTTGATGGAGTACAAATAAGTTTCTGGAATAATGAGTAGGTACTGTAACCGAACTGCTTTTGATACCTAACTCTGAAGGAATAGACGCTTTAACTTTCCTTCAAACTACAATTTAACATTATGTAGATAACAACAATCTGCCTCCCAGCCTTTTCCCAACTTTGTTGGGGTCAGCTTCCCGTCTAACCAGTATTTTACATGGAATGACTGCCTATCTGACCTCCACATCCCAGTTACTGAGAACGAGTTACTGTTCTTTATGTAGAGAACGTTGACACTTTAACATGCGTAATCAGACCGACATTGAACAATGATCTGGAAAGTCATAGAACTATTTACGTTGTGTTCCGTGCAGGAATCATAATCATCATTATCTTGCAATCGAACCCACGAAATTGAAATAAGCCCAGATCTTCGAACTCCACCTCATTATTTTCTTTTAATGACGTGAACCTACTCATTTTCTCTCAAAAGCATTTCGGTTTTGTTGAAACGGCAGCGGGCTAATTGCGTAAGACACTATCAGTAGGAATCGGTTTCAATTTGACAGTTCAACAATATTCATTGCGTTATTTACGTTGTTGAGCAGACAATTTTTTTAACACATGAAGCAATGGATTAGCAATATACTTCAAAATCATCCCGATTCCGATTCAAACTGTGTTACGCAATTAGGGTGGAATGTGAATCAGAATCACAATAATTTATGAAAAATGACAAATAAAGGTGCTATAGCTAGTAAAATATTCAACCAGCTTCTGCCTGCGACTCTGATCGCGTGAAAGTCGTAAGACCACATTATACTAAAATAACGGCCTCATTTTTATAAACTTTTTTACAAAAAAAACAACCGACTTCCAACAAAAACACTAAAAAGTGAAAAATAACTTTAATTTCGGAAGCATATAACATAACATCACGCCTTGTTTCCTCGAAGGGTTGGGCAGAGGTGTACCTGTAGTACACCCACATTTAATATTATATTTAATTTCATTTCGGAAGTCGGTGTCTTTGGTTTTAGTCCCGCAGACGTGGCGCTGCAGGCATAGGTTATTTTAGGAATGTTGATAACTTAGCGTATAATAATAATTAGTTCCACTTATTTCCGCGGGACTTCTTTCGTGAAATGGACTTTACCTATTTATTTGTTGACAGGAGTAACCCTGCGAATTGTCGAATTGATACATTTCATATGATTTCTCCATACAAGTTGTGAAACCCCAGTACACCCTTTTAGGGGTTGAACTTTCAAAAATCTGTTTTTAGCGGTTACCTACGTCATAATAACTATCTGTGTGCCAAATTTTAGCCCAATCCATTCAGTGATTTGAGCTTTGTGTCGATAGATCAGTAAGTAAGTCACTGTTTCCTTTTGTATGTATTAAATCTATAGTGAAATTCGATATGTTACGATGACCCCAAATAAATTGGGTTTAGGGCAGGAGACTGATGATGAAGTATTCAGGCTAAGTTTCAAGTTAATAGATCAACGAAAGAAGATTTTTTCATACAAACTGTATCCATCCCCCCTTAACACCCCCAAAGAGGTTAATTTTATTAATGGTTTGCAACTTTTCCATTATTTGACTTATAGTTTATACCAATTTTCGAGTTAATCAAGCCACGTAGTGAAATCCTCTCTTGTAAAATTGACTACCCCTTTTCACCCCGTTATGGGTAGATTTTCAAAAAACCCTGATACAAGTTAGTCTTCATTTTTGGTTTTAAGTATAAATGCTGAGTTTCGAGTTGATCGGACCGTGCGTTAAAATTCTTCTATACAAGCTTTGACATCCCATGCATTGAAGTTAAGATAACAAAAAAATACAAACTTTATAATTTACTTACGTAAGTATTCGTCCAAGTTTCAAGTTTATTAACTCTAGGAATAAGATTTTTCATGCAAACAAAACCCCACGTTTTCCCCCCTTAAAGGTCAAATTTCCAAAAACCCCTTCTTAGCGATCCGCCTACGTGCCAAATTTCAGCCCAATCTGTTCAGTGGTTTAAGCTGTGTTGATAGACCAATTAGTCACGGTTTCCTTTTATATGTATATATGGCTAGATATACATATATTGAGAACCTCTTCCTTTTTTGAAGTCGGTTAAAAATCATTTATAGCCAGGGTGCATCTCATGTCAATTCCAATAAGACCAAACATGGGTAGGATACATTGTTTTATTACGGAGTTCCAGTGCCTACCTTCCGGCTTCATCATCAGATCAGTTTGATGGTACCATTTTAATCAAACTATTTATTTAAATTTGCTTCACTTAACTATCTTAATCCAGATATCTCATCGCCACCCGTGAAATACGTATCATTGAGAAGTTCCGGTGGCCATCTGTGGCCTTCTTCATCAGTTCCACTTCACCAAATTATACTTTCTGAATGCAAATGATTGACTTGTTGATGAAAATATAAAAATCGCTATATGTATGCCTATAATATTTGAGGAGTTCCCTCAATTACTCATGGATCCCAACATCAGAACTAGATTTTGATAAAAATGGGACCAATCTGGAAGTATATCCTTTCAAATAAAAAAAGAATTTTCTAAATCGGTTCGTAAATGACGGAGATCTGAGGTAACAAACATTAAAAAAAAAAAAAAAAAACAAAAAAAAAATACAGACGACTTGAGAACCTCCTCCTTTTGGTGAAGTCGGTTAAAAACTGTGTACTACGTTTGTAGTTATGGTCTCAGCAGCCAAAATGTACAGAGAGTCAGGACTGGGTGACGCGGGAGCAAGCGAAGTAGGTACAGTTGTCCGTTTGAGAACATGAGAAGCAGCTCGCACTGAGAGCGACACCCGCAGCCTTCAGTAGAAATTCCCATTGCTTGCCAAGTATTTTTTTATATATCAATTATTGGGAAACGAACTTAGGATTGCAAAGCAGTCGTCGAACCGCTAAGCTATTTGCTTTGTTAAAAGTTGACTAAAATAGCCGTTCTTTTAAATGTTATGATTGTGTGCTTAGCTTCGTAAAAGTATAGCGGGATGATAATAATTTAAAATGTTAAATCTGTAACTATCTGCTATTATATTCGTTCCATAATCATTCCGTGAAGTACTAACGGCCGAACCCAATAACCTATATATCACCAGTTTCGGCCTACTGTAGATAGAAAAATATATCTATCGATGGTTTTAACGTCCCAATAATCTATGAGACATTATGGAATCTTACCGGCCCACGCTATCTACTGATGGGAGGGTGTATCGCCTACAACAGATATCTATTTGTATTTTTTTTTTTTTGTTTAATTACAGAAATTTAACCCCCCCCCCCCTCAGTGACACCCCCGTGCAAGCACCATGCCAATATGAATTTAAGTTAAAAAAAAAAACAACATTAATGCGCTAAGGTAGCCCGTGAAATTCAAATTTTATTACGTTTTTTTGCAATTTTCACAACAACACAACAGGTTGTATTTTGATTCGCGGCCATAACAAATATGGCTCTACAGAACTTATTTAGAAGTAAGAAACAAATAAGTTTTAATATAACCCTAATTACACATGTTGTTTTTTAAAGTGATGTTGGTTGTAATGGAACGCACGGGAGGGCGAAGTAGAGAAACCTACTTATTGTTTTCGTTAGATAGATAGCCTTTATCAATGATTGTGAGACGCCATCCCAGCAGGCTTAGCATGGCGTTTTCGATCTCTACTCTACTATAGAATAGACATAGCTTGTCTACACTTCTCGTTATCTCTTCTTCGCGAGCACGAGGACACACCTAGACTCGGGTTTCTTCAACGGGGGGCAACGGGGTATTCGCTAGTGGTGTGTATTACTACCCAATTTTACCGTACTTTTGCGTTTCGTTCTCAAACAAATCTATGAAGCAAAAGTGTTTTTAACGAATATTTCTTCAATTACAAAACGCAAATGGTCAAGGGGGATGCGCTGAGTAGCCCGCGAAATTCAAATTTTCGAAGGTTTTTTGAATTCTAAGGATTTCTTTAAGAGAGTTAGTTGTTTTGCCGATTCTAATGATTATAATTCTGTAAAGCAATATTTTTTACGGCCGCGAATCATATTTAAATCAACTTATAACGTGTTACTGACTTGCAAATTGCAAAAAACGTAATAAAATTTGAATTTCACGGGCTACCTTAGCGCATCTCCCTTTTAAAAATATTGTTAAATGGCTGTAGCCAATGACGTATTATAGGTAATACATCATTGGCTGTGGCGGCGCCACTAAGTTTTAAAACTCATTTGTATTGCATACACAGAACACTATATAATATTGGTAATTGCATATAATGTATAGGCATTATTTAAATAAAGAGCCATAATTATACTATTTTGATGGCGTCACGCAAGAAGTATCCTTTAAGGTTACTGCAGACTGGCGGGTCGCGCTATCACGTCGCGCCTGTCTGCGGGAGCCCTTGTTTTTACTAGGTACTAACATTGTTATTGTATTGTTGTTTATCGATATTTTATTTATTAGTAGGTAAATGCTCCATTTAAAACTGAGTGTGTAAGATTTAGTAAATGAAAATAATAATCACTACATAGTAAAGGCTTCTACAAACCAGCGCGACTCGCGACGCGACACAAAGGCACCGCTCGTCACGCGACGTGCAGGGCCTTTGTGTCGCGCCAGTATGTAGAAGCCTTAATGCAACGCGGGCGAGGCCGCGTGCGGCAGCTAGTACTTCATAAATAAATAATTTAGTGTTCAATGAGGAGATTTTGGCTCATAATCAGATGTTTTATATTCCCTGTGAATGTAGGTATCTAATAAATCAAAGTTAAGGGACAACATAGTGTAAAAACTGTAGGATACTTATATTGTTGTTCTTATTTTATTGTTAATTCCAAAAATCTATTATTTATTTTGGGCGACAGGTCCTAGCCGAGTTCTTCGCATAAACATTGATTGCACTATCTCCTTGCTTATTTTATAATTCTACAGAACTCACTTCCCGTGAGATCAAAGGCTCCCAAACAAGCAAAGCAAGCTCGCTAATAGTATTTCTTTCCCATCTTCGCTGAAGTTTTTCTATAAAAAAACTTAAATAAAAAGCGCAATTTGAACCCAACATGTTAATTTCAGCTTAATACATGATAAAAGTAAAAAAGCACCGCCTAAAATTACTCGAATTAACGAAAAAACAACAAACGAATCGTTGTCTAGGTCATTTTATATGTAGACTATTTCGGAAGAAAGGTTTCTATCCCAAGCTGTCAACACCGGAGAAAGATTGTACGCCGTGCTCGACGTTGTAGACAGTTGTCTAGGGTAGAGAAGACAAGTCTCTTCACATTTGGTTTTGTAATCGCCGTGCTACAGACGGTAGAAAACTTTCTGTTGTCTACACTGAAACGTCATTTTTGTCTATTCTTCCGTCGACAAAACGCGTAGAGAGGGTTCTCGTGCTAAGCCTGCAGGACAGATATAATTATACTGCCTATCATCAATAGCGATCTGTCTTTCACTGAAAATAAGTTATTGGGTTCGGCCGTTAGTGGAATAATCCGACTGTTACGAGTACACACTACACTGGTATATTGTATTCTCTACTCTTATTTCCTACGAAATGTGAAGAAGAAATGAACATGATGGGAAGTTTTTTTACGATTTCTGACTTTTCTTGTACTCAAACCTCAGTTGCTCCATTGTGGTTTTTATGTATCCTTATGTATAAGAAACAGGATCCATTGGCATCAAAAAAAGTTTTTGTAAAAATTGCCCATTTTCTTACTGACTGTATTTTTTTTCTAAATCTGTGAATGCAGTACCCAGAGTGTAAGTTTGCAAGTGAGTAAACGTAACTAGCGCGTTTGCGTTAAGATTTTTATTCTCACTCTTATATTCTTAGCATTATGATCTATCGGTCAAATTTTAACGCAAACGAAATAGTTTACTCGTTACGTACGTACGTTTACTCTCTTGCAAACTTACACTTGGGGTACTGACCAAATTTTTCAAACTTGATGGCTCAGCTCACACCGAGACGTGATGCGACGATGCTTCAAGAGGCCAGTGGTTTTGCGTTGCGCGGCGCGGCCGCGGAGCATTTTCGAATTATCTCAAGAAAATCTTTTTGTGTAGTAAATAAAGTTATATTTTGTATCACTATATTAATCATATTTTATATTGTTTTTTTTTTGTCAATGTGAGGACGTTGTAGGCTTATTAGACTGTAGATATTTAAACCATTTTCTATTTTATTAAGTACCTGGTACTTTTGATGGGCCTACGCTGTCCTCTCATACCTATTAACACTGTAATTTGAAAAACATTGTAAAAGCCAATTTTATTTTTTTTAAAGAGTGACCGTGGAGTTTCTTGCCGGCTCTTCTCCATAGGAAACGACCAATTGGAACCGTGCACCTAGCTTCTGACGTTTCATAAGTGCCCATGTAGGCTTATGTGAAATAAAAATATTTTTGATTTTGATTGATTTATAAAAAGTGCGCGCCGCATCGCGTCACATCGCGATGTAAGCTGACCCTTAAGAAGTCTCCTAGAACTCCTAGACCGTTTTCTTGTAGCGACAACGGTTAAGTTGGCGGCTGTAAGTCATTATTGCCCCATCTCAAAAATCCATACTGTAGGTAAGTATGTCATGATTGACTGCTTAGTTCCATAAAGATAATATAGCATCACGAACACCATTAAAAAAAAGATTGTAAGTACCTAACTATCTGCAATTTTCTAACCTTTCGGCTCGTATTTTATAATTTGCGGTAAACTATAGAAGAATACGAACATAATGCAATTTTTCTCAACACCCTTATCAAATAGCGTGATAATTTATACCCTACAAAATGGCCAGACTATCTATCCAAAATTTTAACAAAATCTATCCGGTAGTATTTGAGTGATCCTGGAACATTCATTCAGACAAACAGACAAAAATTATTTAAAAAAAACTATATTTTCGTCATAAGAATCGTTCCCAGACCTCGTTGCAAATACATTTTTTTCAAAAATATTTAATGCACAGTTTTGACTTTGCTATGATTTCATCATAATGTATAGATGAGCTTGATTTCATCTGTTCCATTTACTTTAGCTGTTGAGTGTTGACTCTTCCCACCTAATAACCGACCACCCATTGCGAATTCATACCACTACATTTTATTCAACACCTCACAAATTAGAAGCCATAACAATTGGTACAAGAACCTCGATAAAGGGCGCGATTCTACCAACAGCCAGTCGTAATCGCGACGTTAATAGCCCACCAAGTTTTAATTTATTCTGCAAACTGTGCGCTAGCACGCACACCGAGTGTACAGTCAGCCTCAAAAAGATGTATAAGATGTTCATAGACCTACATTTTTCCTTTACAGAATAATATTTTCACACTATTCGAATATTGGAGTGTTTCATCAAAATACTATAAATCGGCCTCAAAAATAATAGGTTGGGGAAAAAGTTTCTTCGCATTTTTTAAGAAAATGTAAAACATTTTTTAATATAGTTTATTTACATTTAACTAAAGTATGTAGGTACCATTTTGTTCGATAACTTTTTGCCATCTTGTAGGTAGGGACATGATCCCATTGCTATAGAAATTTTGGGACTTCTGATCAAAATACCGCGACAAGTGGTTTTGGCAGTTCTCTCGTGATGTTAACCTGACACTGCCTAAAGAATTCTGAAGAGACCGAAACAGGTGGAAATCTGAAGGTGCAAGGTCAGGACTATACGGCGGATGCATTAACACCTCCCAGTCAAACTCTCTTAATTTTTGCTGAGTGGCTAAAGATGTGTGAGGTCTAGCGTTATCATGATGAAAAACCACACCCCTTCTGTTGATTAATTTCGGCCGTTTTCTCTCAACTTCTTGCTTTAATCTCATCAGTTGTTCGCAGTAGAGTTCAGAATCGATGGTCCTGCCTGGTGGTAACAGTTCATAAAGAATAATGCCCTTCCAATCCCACCACACACACAGCATCACCTTGTTGCGAGTTAACCTGGGTTTCGCCACAGTCTGTGAAGCCTGACCAGCCTTTGACCACGACCTTTTTCGCACGTTCTTGTCGTACGTGATCCACTTTTCATCACCAGTTATCAGCTTCTTCAAAAATGGTTCGTTTTCATTACGTCGTAATAAAGAATCACAAATAAGTACACGGTTCATTAGGTTTCCTTCAGTGAGCTCGTGGGTTACCCAAATATCGAGCATTTTTGTGTACCCAGTTTTTTTCAAATGTGCCAGTACTATTTTGTGGTCAATTCCCAGTTCTTCAGCTACGTCGTAACTACTGATATATAGATCTTGCTCCACTTTTTCAAAAATGGCATCCATTTTATCCGTAATAGGGCGACCAGAGCGACATGCATCTTTGACATCAAAATTTCCGGATTGAAAACGCTTAAACCAAATTTGTGCTACTCTCACAGACACTGCACTATGTCCATAAACATCGCAAATTTTTTTCGCGGCTTGCGTTGTATTTTTACCGTTTTTATAGTAAAATTTTTAAATGTATCGAATTTCTTCATTAGATTCACTCATCTTGACAGTACGCAAAACAAATGAAAATCACACATTTTCCTAATTTGAATTTGGAATTATGTTCTTAAAAATTTAAACTTTCAATGATACCAAAACCAGCCAGATACAAATAGTATAGCCAAAGAGATTTTATTACAAGTTCATACATACTATAATGCGAAAAGACTTTTTCCCCAACCTGTATACACTATACATCGACAAGAATTATTTTTACCCCTCTACGGCGAAGCAAAAATGTTATGATTTTGACCGGTGTTGGTATGTATGTATGTTCATCTGTCCATCATCTAGACTACTTATCATAATTTAAGGGAAAGGTCTTACCCCTTTACATCTGACCCTTTTTCCCGAAAGTTTACGCATGAGACAGCTTGCGCCCGCATTGCACAGGAGCAGTCGCGATAGCACTATAGCACTGGCGATTTATTTAATATAAAAAAAATTTGTGCCATATTATAAATCAATCCAATAATATCCCTGTCAAACCCGATTAGTAAATGAAATGTTAAATTTTCATAAAAATTGCGTTCCCCAAGTCTCATACAACTTAAAATACTTTCAAAATCGACTTTACTTCAGTTTTTTTTTTTATCAAACAAAATGTTAAATATCATGTTTTTAACCAAAAAGGTCACTAGGTCAAACATGTATCAGTACTATATATTTTTTTACGAATTTAAATATGGTGATTTCTCTGAAAACAACTCAATCTAGAAACGTAAATTTCGGAAAAGGGGCCCTTAACAAATGAGGTAGGTATCGTTGGAAGGCTCTTGATCGTCCGCTGGTATATAGGCTATGTGACGTCATGTTAAATTGAATAAGGCGGGCTCTAGATGACAGTCATGAACAAACATTGTTTTTATGCCGTGTTGGATTATTAAATGAAAGGGCTTAATTAGCACATTTCAAAAATATATATATTGTTAGCTGTTGCTCGCGGCTTTGCTTGCATGCTCCCGATACTTGGGAATAATTCCTAAACTTACGCCTCAAATGTGAGCCAAACATATTTTCTCTCCAAACCTACCCAAAATACATATAGCAATAATTACTTTATCACGAAATTATCACCCCAAAATAATTTAAATAAAAAGTAAGTTCAAAAACTAAAACCCAGCTAATGAAAAATTATGCTCTAAAAAGTATGAAACAAGAAAATAGTCTAATCTGAAATTGTTATGTATAAACTATTCAATATTATTTATCGTCTATTAAATCAACAACTTACACGTAATATATTTTAATGTATTTAATATACAGGGTCAAATTAAATTTGCTAGCGAAACTTCGCAGACGTGATGGGTATCGATATCTAAACATGATAAAACAAAGAAACAATGAAAACAAATTTTGTCAACGTATATTTCAAGTAAAAACAATAACAGCGATGATTGATCCAAAAAAAAAACATCAAGTCTTTTTATTTTATTTTGTCATGTTTATATATACAACTAGCTGCGCCCCGCGGTTTCACCCGCGTAAGTCTCGATCCCGTGGGAAAGTCACCCTTAAAAATAGATAGTAGGCGATTCTCAGACGTACTGAATAAACATATAAAATTTCCTAAAAATCGGCCAAGCCGTTTCGGAGGAGTATGGTAACTAACGTTGTGACACGAGAATTTTATTTATAAGATATACCCATCAAGTCTGCGGAGTTTCGCTAGCTAATTTAATTTGACATAGTGATATCACATAATCATTGTGGGGCGAACCTATTGCCATCAACCGGGATCCAGACTCCGGGCTGCTACTGAGAAATTCCAGATGGAAAAACCCAATAACACTTTGCACGTCCCGGGACCTCATGCTCAGCAATAGCGCTTACAACGTTTATGTTTGCCCAACACTAGGAATTGCTCCTGTATTGTGGGGCGATTACAAACATTTAGGGCTTCTTCACACGTACCACAACCACACCACGTCGCAACGACAAAATGCTGTCAAACAGTGGTTACGTGAGAATAGTGTCGCAGCAGCTTTTTGTAGTTGCGTCGTGGTACTGACAAAATGTCGATGTGCTTGCGTTGTCGCCAGTAGTTGCTATGCGGTTACGTGGTGTGCAGATACAGTTCGACTACGGTTTTCCTAGCGGAAACACGTGTTGACTGACCAACGACGCAACGTTGTGTTTGCGATGTGGTCGGCCACTAGTTCGCAGTGTCGCTGGTGGTTGCGATGTGGTCGGTATCACACAGACGGTCGATAACAACTGCAAAATGTAGTACGTGTGAATAGTCCTATTCATTTAGTCATCAAGGTGTGGTTGTGGTCGTGGTGTGGTTGTGGTACGTGTGATGAAGCCCTTAAACTCATATACACAAACAGCCAGACCCGGAACAACTACTTGTAGGTCATACAAATATTTGTTTCGCGACACGCAGCGCAGCAGTTACGCCAACCCTGCTGTCAAACCACTAGACCAACGACCAACGAGCCAGTAAAATTAATTCTTTTTGATATAAACATCTTTTTGAGGCCGACTGTACTTCCTGTAGTGATAGATTCCTGACAATCTAATGCTATTTAATCCAACGCTAAAGTTGGAAGTTTCAGCGATTATCGCGAAATTGAGTTGAATGTGTTCGTTTTGTAGTTATGTGAAGTTGGGAAAGGTTAGGTCAAGGTTATAAGGGAAAGTGTGGGAAGGGAACACCGGGGTGGTTTTTTGTCAGTCTGACAGACCCCTCCGCCCACCCCGGAGGACATCGATGAGGATTTTCCACCCCAGGGGGAAAAAAAGGGTATAAGGTCGTGTGGTAATTTGAAGGTTATTATAAAATGTCAGAGTAAGAACAGCATCATACGCTCTAGCGGACTGGAGGCTACCATGACATCTGAAACTCTCCAAATTCGCAAATACGCGTTTAACTTTATAGCCAGTAATTTTTTTGTAGTAGCTCAAATGTTAATTATTTGTCGATTTCTTAACTAAATACTTGATTAGGTTTTAAAAAATCGGTTGATTATGAAATAAAATAGGGAGAAGGAATAATAGGAAACTCGTATTCGTTTAATAGCACTTTATTTCTATTTACACGTTAAAATTAAGAATAATTAATTCATGCTTAATGTGCATACAGACAACGTGACAAACAACTCTCGACTTCGCTAACTAAGACACGTGTTTATTATAAAACTTCATGCTCACATATTACAGGTATAAGCAGAGTTTCTCCCCTCCCTTCGTAGTCTTAAACGACATTAAAGACGTTCTTAATTCATTCAGTGACTGAGATAGCATGAGACCAAGGGTGATTTAAAATTAAGTTCCGTTTGAATATTCGCATAATCCATCTGTTGGGTATTTTAGTTAATATTGCAACACCAACATTAAAATGTATTGTATTATTGATCTGTGGCAACACAGACCACTTCCAACTGCGACACTGGTCCAATACAGACGTGAAATTTAACTTTCCGCCTTTTTATTTCTTCTTCCTCGGCACCAACGCTACCAGCACCTCATCAGCACCCGCAACCCCATTACACCGCTGCACACCATCATCTTTTCCAAACTATATTGCGGTCAGCTTCAAATCTAACCGGATGCAGCTATACATGGAACTGCCTACCTGACCTCCATAACCCCGTTAGTGGGTAACACGATATCCCTTGGTAAGACGTTATCAGACTTTCGGGCTTCTGACGACTGTTAAAGACCTACGAATGACAGCCTAGATAACGGCTGAACGTGCTTTTCACTGGGTCTCTGTATACAATATTAGTTTTGTTTACACTAAACCCGAAAAGGACTCATTGTACTCATCATTTTGAACATTTTTTTCTATGGGACCAACCTTGAAATAGCGAAATAAAAATCAGCTGTTCCATACATTTTGTCGATTTAAGTGAACACAAATGTAGGGAACAGCTGATTATTTTTTCGCGATGTTGTATAATGGATGGTGACCCATCCACGGGCCGAATTCGGCAAGCGTTGCTTAACCTTGAAGATCGACCCGTGCGGCTGATATAAATTAGCCACAAATCTTTTTTCAAAATCAAGAAAACTATGCACACATGCTCAAATACCAGCCACACCGTCACTACGGTTCTGTGATTTGATTGATCCTCGTAATACAGGAAAAAAGTCTAATATGAAGCAATATTCATTAAAAAAAAATACTGACGATAAGGCCACTTAGTCGTTGTCTACTCTAATATAATTATCTATTTCTTCTAAAGCTTGTGTATTTAGAACATACACCAAGTGTATTGCTTATAAGGGCAGATTATACTGATGTACAATTCCAGTCCGCCAGTGACAATATTCACTTAAAATTGATTACTATAACTTAATTATTGCGCAGTCTTTTATTAGGTACGAATATTGAAACCTCCACTATTTAAAATTCCCTTTTAGACTAAATATCCCGACACGGGAATCAAACCTCGAACCCAGTATATAAAAAAAAAGTAATAAGTAAATCATGAAACTAGTATCCCTGCTTACCTCTTAAATAAAACTATTATAATAAACATGTATAACCATTATCTTAGTTAGCGCAGTCAATGAAAACAATCAGTACTGAAAACATAGTGTGTAAAAACAAATATCGACTCTCACGCTATACAAATAGAGTACATTTTACACATTGTGCCGAACTTAGGTCTGGAACAAGCGATACTTTTAGCGGGTAGTTTATATAAATATACATACTTAATTATAATAATGTACATACATGTATAAACATTCATTACTTGCGTAAATAAGTCGCATAGCTCAAGATCCTAAAATATTGTATCCGCTGTTTACAATCAAATTCAAACTAATAAAGAAAAGATTGAAAATAGCAACAAATTCTATAACAATAATTATTAAAACAAAGAAGATTACTCATTATTTCCCTATTAAATCTTACATTGACTACTAAATAATAACAATTAATGATCAGTTCTACGCATCCGCGTATGATTCCGCTTCAAAAATCGCTTTTTTCGGAGCCCACCGCCGAGTGCCATAGCCTCGCTGAACGTGCCATAACCGTGTATAGTGCTATAAAGTTCTTTTGGCGCGCGGCCAAAATGGGAACTAACGGTGCCATCTTGTTTTTTCAATACATTTCACAAAACCAATGTTCACCATCAGCGCCACCCTGTCATTCGAGCGCCAAAAGATCTTTATAGCAGTGCAGCTTTGACATTGTGAATATAACACGGAGTGTTAAGTGAATGGAGTATTCAGTACACATGCAAATTAAGGTGGTTATGGTGGGAGATTTATTCCATAGAATTACTTTTTCATGAAATCATGACATTGGGGAACAAATCTAACTTAGAGAGATGTAATAATTAATGATTCTAATGATAATAATTCTGTAAATACATATCTGTTATAGTCGCGAATCATGTTTGATCAAGCTAAAGCTCGAAATTTTTAATTTCGCGGGCTACAGCTGCGGATTCACCTTAAGAAATAACATCACGGCATTCCCCGAAGTGGTAGTAGGCAGAAGTGTTTTATTATAATAAACCCGCTTACACACATGCGAGAAGTTTCTGGGTTCCGGTGTCCAATGTTTAGTAAAGTGCTAGTCGACATTTTTTCAATACTGTGACTCAAATTAATATGAAACTGAAATTCGTTCATAATTTGTAGCTGCAACTGAGGGTCAGCCAATGACACGTATATAACTAAACTACATAATAATGATTATTCTATCTATCTATCTATCTGCATATTCTGGTCATTCCATTTATTTACTACTCCGTGGTAAACGACACTTAGCACAAACGATATAATTTACAATGTGTGACAAATACGAGTCGTGTATAGAAACAAATACAATCTATTGAATACAGTAATACCACAAGTTACACAAACTTATTATTTCCTTTTGCCGACCATTATTTGCACAGTGCTTACTATTAAATCAACTGGCGAGTAACTTAGCAAGTTTGATCACTATGTACAACGCTTCACAGATCTTTTGGCGCGTATCCAATATCGGAACCAACACCGCCATCTTGTTTTTACCCGACTACGGCAAAGCCAAAGGAGGGTTATGATGTTTGTCAATACAATTTCTGTGACAATTCCACAAATGTTAACGAACAACGTCCTCCTGTCAATGTCATTTCAAATTATTTTTTATATTTACGAAAGTTTCCTCTTTTATTACTGTGTGTTAAACTTTATTATTTATTTTAAACTACTCTTCGTACATGAATTGCTTGAGCACAACTTTTCTGTTAGATTTGTAATAATAATTTAATATTTTGTAATCTGTCTATTGTAAAGAGCCCAAAAAGACCGGGAAGAAACGTCAACGAAATAAAACGTTGCTGAATTTAAGAGTACAACTGTGACGTAGCATGACAACTGAAATGACAGGTAATACGTTTAGTCGGTTACTTGACAGCTCTATCATCTCGTGCTTTTCTTTTGATTATCTTTATTTAACTACCTAAACCACCGGAGTATAGTTGAATTTATTTACTTTAACTTATGGGGAACTAAGTTACAGGGATAACAAAATTTATAATAAATTATCTTTTTAAGTGCATTTATAAGTATATTTTGCTAAATATATTGATATATTGACTAATAATATATCATTATTATATTATAATCAAATTCTTAATTAAAAGGCATTTAACATTCCACTAAGTCAGATAGTAAATAAACGCCAGCATACATCTTTTAAATAAATACAGGATGTAGAAAGACCCATCACATAGCCGAACTCTGTACATCAAACTAAGTAACATTATTGAAGAAGAATTATTGCTATTTATGTAATTGTGTACCTATTTTATTTATAATTCATTATGATAATATTTTTCATAAAAAAATCTAATTGTTTCTCTCAAACAGGCTGATCTCTTCACCACCCTCGGTTGATTGGTAGACAATGCTTAAAGCATTAAGTCCGCCTCTGTAAAGTAGTACCCAATTGATATGGCTTACCGATGTACCTGCGCAGAAGGTGAATTTTAAAAGTGCTATTGACCAATCGGCACGCTCCACGCACCGCGGTTCTTTTTCCTGTACCGCTATTGGTCGACAGCTGCCGCCATGTTAGCGCGCGCCGCGTGGCATGTTTGTCAGCCGCCATACTTCTGATCGAGTGCACGCTAGCAGCTCCAGTGTATTATGAACCTTATAATAGTGACCTAAGGTTGATTGTAAGTTTTAAGCATTCTTTCGTTAATCTTCGGGGCCATACTTTCTTTTCTGTGCGAACGAAGATTCACGACGCGCCTTATCAACCTTATTTTTTGTGTATAAAGTTTAAATAAACAAATTGCTATGAAACTACTTTTATTTTTTATGTCAAAATTTTCTGTTTACGGCAGTGGGCTGTGCACGCACGCAAAACATAGTGCATGGGTGCATGCGCCGTACAGAGGTCGCGGCGGTATTTAAACTTAAGTACACAACATCATGCCTGAATACAGGGAATATATTGATATATACAACATTACTTTTTGTTTATACTAATCCCGAAAAGGGGTCATTGTACTCATCATTTTGATATTTTTTTTCTATGGGACCAACCTTGAAATCGCGAAATAAAAATCAGCTGTTCCATACATTTTGTCGATTTAAGTGAACACAAATGTAGGTAACAGCAGACTTTTTTTTTCGCGAGAAAAAAATCAAAATTATGAGTACTATTACTTTTTTTTCGGGTTTAGTGTAAACAAAAACGAATGTTGTATTTATCCATATTGATCTTTTACTTTTTTATACCATCTATTAATACATATGGAATGCAATAAAGAATTGAGAATTGAATGGTAAGGCAGAGGTGCACCTAGGACACCCAAATTTCGCCAGTTATGTTTAAGCCCCTCGTAACACGGGGAAGCCTATAGCCTTTAACCGGGCACAAATCCAGACTTCTACTGAGAAATTCTAGATGGAAAAACCCAAGCGCTTGCGACCACTAGATCAACGAGGCCGTTAAAGTTATAACATTGAAAATTTGTTTTCGTAAAAAAAATCCAAAAAAAGTTGGAACTTTGATCTTCAATATCTCTGTAACCAAAAGGTTCCCAGGATGATCTCAATGACGGGAAGAACTGACTGGGCTTCGTTACGCGTCTTTTTACATCCGCTATAGGTATGTCTTGCTGAATCCACTTCGAGGCAATATATTATGCCGGATTTACATTACTGTGTTGTGTCGTGTCGTGGCGCCTGTTGACGCAGTGTTAGCCAATCAAGACTCGTTGTGATTTGACCTAGTCCTGAACAGATTCGTTTGATTGGTTCTCCCACGTCACGACACAACACGACACAGTAATGTGCCGGTGGTTTTATACAGGGCACGTTTTGTATGATTATTTACTTAATTTATTTGGGGCATTACTTTGGTTAATACTAATGTATAACTATCGTAACTTTGAGGTATTACTGTATGCATCCATAATATACATTTTACATTATATCAACGAACGTTTTAAGTAAAGAATATGTATATTTAGGTTTGTCCTGTACCACAATACATTAGCGAAATGTGTTTGAAGTCTTATTTATGGTTGCAGATATTATCGTCATTATTTAAAATACTTTCGGTGTGCCATAACTATTTTCACTTCTCTTTATTAAACTCTTAAAAAAACAACTGTCGGGTTGAATTTATGTTGTGGGGAGAGGACAAAGTCTTTGGTTGGATAATTCCAAAAAAGGCAGTGTTGAACATACCTATTATGAAAAATGTTTTATATTAAATATCAAATTAGCTTAACTTATAACCGTCCCATGGTCGTTTCAAGGCGAAAGGCAGTTCTTCAAATTCATCTCTATTGTATGGGATCGATTATTTAAACCTTTACTATGACAAACATTTCTCGCAACTCACTGACCTCCATTAAATATTTGGAGGTCAGTGTCGCAACTTCATTACTTTATTATTTTTATATAAAATAAACATAATATTCTTTTCTTTCTTAATACGTACACAAAATTCTTTTGCAGAAAATACGGTCTTCTCCCCAAAACACAAGTCCAGTGACATTCAAAGTACCACCAAGACCGTCAGCGGTCACACATAACCTCATCCGCTTTGTCTACTCCCACCGACTCTTCTTGCCACTCTTGCGGATGCGCTCAGCCCGCTCCGCTCGCTCGGCTCGCTCCTCGGAGCGCTCGGCTGTCTCGTCGGGGCGTTCTTCGCTTCGCTCGTCGGACTGAGCTGCGGGAGCGTTCACGCCCGGCTGGATGGAGGGGCGTGTTTGTTCCCAGGAGTGGTCTGTTGATGCTGTGAACTGCGGGAGAAATTTACATTTTTAGGTGACGTGTTCTAAAAGACAGTGGATAATATGGTTTATTAGCTGTTTCTTGCTTGCCGAAAAAACAAAAAAAAAACTAAACTGACCTGAAGCAATTTAAGGCCATTTATAAAACTATAAACACAAAGGGATGGTGCTTTAACGAAATTATGGGTGTTATATTTTATAGTACTGGCCTGGAATCTGATTTTAAATGAGGTAAAATGAACGTACCTAACGATTTGTATGGCCATGTATCAACTAAAATAAGGGTATTAAAAACTCGCTAGAAATTCGGAACTCTTTATTGACTGGATTCTTATTTTATATTGAGGATTGATATTTATTGACAGTCGGAAAGGAGTGTCCCATTCTGACTGTCAAAAATAGAATCCAGTGGTAACGACTATGCTCCGTCAGTGCACAGCCGTAAAGGACAGATTTTCGACTACCTGGTTGTACTGCGAGCGGAAGGCGGCCTTCAGCGAGGACAGTCGGTCGGTGGCGGGCCCGTGGCTCTTGTCCAGGCCCGCGCTAGGGGGTGCCTCTTCCTTGGGTGGCGGCAGGCCGGGACGTTCTTTGTAACTGAGGAATGTACAGGGGAAAATGGTTAGTATATTCATCTACATGGAGACGTGATTTTGGAGACGTGATTAAAATTTATTGCTACCAATTTCGTGCCTCTGGATAAATTGTGAGTTATAAACTAATAAGTGAGCGCGTCAAAAATAAGAAAAAAAAAAAGTTCAAGAATCTGCATACAAATGTCAAAATTCTTATGAAACACTACATATTTAAATTCCGACTTCTAGACCTCGGTTGGGTTATTGTTTCGGTTATAAGCAATATTTGCTCATATTAATCTAATTATACTTAATCATATAACCGTTTACTTCATACACATACAAAAACACACGCTTTTTCCCAAGGAGGTAAGCACGAACGACAGAATGCCACCTACTACGATCCTTACATACTCCTTTTGCCTCGTTTTAGGTTCGAAGTTATTTTTTAATTTAATTTAATCTTTTTTACAAACTTCACTGACATGTTTTTCTTATTTGACATTATTATCAGATCAGATCTACAGTCTATTCGGCCTACAACGTCCTCACATTGACAAAAAAAACAATATAAAATATGATTAAAATAATAAAAGTTAGAACCTTGTTGACATTTAAATTGTAGTTATAAATAAATAAATAAATAAATTATAACTACAATTTAAATTTCAACAAGGTTCTAACTTTTATTATTTTAATCATATTTTATATTGTTTTTTTTTGTCAATGTGAGAACGTTGTAGGCCTAATAGACTGTAGATCTGTAGACCATTTTCTGTTTTGTTGAGTACCTGGCACTTTTGACGGGCCTACCTCATACCTAATAACACTGTAATTTGAAAACATTGTAAAAGCCATTTTTTTTTTTTTAAGTGTGTCCGTGGAGTTTCTTGCCGGCTCTTCTCCATAGGAAACGACCAATTGGAACCGTGCACCTAGCTTCTGACGTTTCCTAAGTGCCCATATAGGCTTAAAAAAAATCAAACCAATCAAAAAATATTTTTGATTGGTTTGATTTTGGTTCATACATCTGGTCTGGTCTTTTGGTCCGTTTACTGTGATTCATGATAGCAGTACATACCCTAGTCCACACCCGCCTACGTTAAGGTTCTTTCCCTTGCCCTTCTTGAAGCGCGACTTGCGGAACCACGCCGACTGCATCGCCATCTGCATCAGATCCTCTGGCACTTCCTGTGAAACGGATTCCTGTTTACTAGGACTATTTAGTCACAATTTATATGTTACTTTTACATTTTATATACATATCAGCTACTAGTTACCCTATTTCTATTATTTTTAGAAAGGGATGGAGTTCTTTATGATTTTCTTCAAGGTCAAAATTAAAAGTCACTTTATATTCTATATCCAGAGGTGTGACTAAACCCTGTTTAGATTTGGACTGATGATCATGTCAGGGTAACTATACTCTATTGGTTTAGGCAGTTAAATAAAGGTAAACAAATCGTAAAAAGGGTTTTCATAGATGACACTTTCTTGTTTAAAAACACGTTGAACTTATAACCAAATTAAATGGATTTTTACGATAGTTTCGTCTTTACATTAATGTATGTTAAACTTTATCTTTTATTCTTTAACTTCTCTTCGTTGATGTAACTGCTTGATCACAATTTTTTAATTTATTAATAATAATACTCTAATATTTTGTAATCTGTCTATTGTAAAGAGCCCAAAAATACAGGTTCTCAAGATGTCGACAAATTATAACGTTGTTAAATTGAAGAGCATAACTGTAACTTCACGTTAAGTCGGTTACATCACAGCTGTCTCGTCACGTGGTTTTTTTTGTTTACCTTTATTTAATAACTACCTAAACCAACGGAATATAGCTTAGAATTGGAGAAACCTGCTCCGTGGTAAAGGGATTATCCTCTAACAGCGGTGTAGTCATCGTACAACTCTTAGTGACTGATAACGTCGATGTCGCATGTTACCTGCTGCACGCCCTCGAGGTTCCGGAGCAGATGTCCGGCGAAGTCCTTGTCCTTCCCTCTGTCCAGCAGAGTGTACGCGTCGCCCCGTACCCCGGCGCGCCCGGTGCGTCCCACGCGGTGCGTGTGTGTGTCAATGTCGCGGGCTACTGTGTAGTTGACAACTGTTCTGATGTGCGGGATGTCCAGACCTCGAGCTGGGGTAACACATTAAACATAACGATATAGTACACCCACATGATGAATGTGAGGACTATGTCCATTGTTTTTGATTTTTTTTCTTCTCTTAGTTTGAATGATGGTCTGGCAGTTTGAGTAATTTATGCGGCCTACCCAAATGTCCTTTCTTTGGTATTGTTCGTTGAATCGTTGAGCTCCTCAAGTTCTGAGTTGAGCTGCACGACTACTGACAAATGCGTGCACTGACTGGACAGGTCCCCTCAATCTGTGTGATTCTTTCATCAAAAGATCATTTCAGGCACCAATCTACACATGATTTGACCGAGACTGTGACCTCTGAGTATGTTTCGGCCTTTCTTCTAAGAGTAGTCAGTTACGAAACGCCGACATCATCTAGTTTTTTTTTTTAAATATGTTTGACGTGTCTTATACACGTCAAACATATTTAAAAAAAAAAAACTAGTTTGTACAAACCTACTTACAGAAAATAAATCATTTATCATTTCGTTTAAGTCCCATGTAATATGACATATGGCATGGGCGACCCTATTGCCAACCACCGGACACAAAGGTAGTAGTAAAATAACTGCCTCAATTAATTAAAATTAAAATGTTAGATTTAAGTTCCGAATAAAACGCGTTACTTTGTGTATCTGTTTTTGTTGAAACCCCGCCCTATATCGAACAAAATATAATAGTGAATGGTCAAAATATATTTCTGGCCCGTTTTCACTAACGAGAAAGCCAAGGATGCAGATCTTTTATTTTTTTGACAGACAAACCACCCTATTCCGAACCTCCCCCCGCCTATGGCAAGTACTTACAACCTAATGGCAATAATTAATAACATCCAAGATGGTGACCATGGTGTTATTGTAATTGCTGTATAGTATTTTTATCTCACGAAGCGACGCGCATTTTACTTGTGGTTACCAAGTGTACATACACTGGCGTGAGTTTGGGTGTGTGTGTGCTTGTTAGTGAGTGTGCGTGTGTGTGTGTGGGTGTATGTGTGTGCGTGTGGGGCTGTATGTGTGTGTGGGGGATGTGTGTGCGTGTGGGGGTGTGTAGGTGTGTGGGGTGTGTGGGGTTGTGCGGGGTGTGGGGGTTGTGGGGGGTGTGTGTGTGTTACGTGCTGACACTACTTGTCTTCACGCATACATTCACAGCGTGTCTGTACACTTGGTTACCACAAGTAAAGCGCGCGTCGTTTTGTGAGATAAAACCACTGTACAATGGTTGTTCTTGATCGAACGACTCGGTGTCATTCTTGGTTTTGGGGATGCTGAAACCGAAAAATGAAGTTGTGCAGTGGCTACTGACCTGCGACGTCAGTGGCGACGAGTATGTTGTTCTCATTGCGTTTGAAGGCGGTGATCACTTTGTTCCTGTCCGCTTGCTCCATGTCTCCGTGCAGTAGCAATGCGTCGTATTGCTGGACCCCTAAATTTGCCGCTGTCTGTTCTGCTTCTAGCTGCAAAGATATTATCGATGGTTACATAGGTTTTGGATGGGATGGGAAAACTTGAGGGGAATTTAAATATTTCCGCATTGTTATATGCTATGCCAAGTCAAAAAGTAAGACCCAAATGAATGAGAATGAAGTTTTTAGTTAAACTAATGTGTGTTTGTTATTTCATTTGGTTACTTTTCTGGCAGCTGAACAGCGTAAAAAACAATCATTTTCTTATAATATTTGGGAGCAACCGTCAAAATGAAAACACTCATATAAAAATTCCTTACCCCGCGTCCTATTTAAAAGCAATCACCGGCCTTACACATAGGAACAAAAACGATGTCCTATTCTAAAAGGCTTTAATTCTTTACATATTGACAATTGAATTTACATATTAAGAGCGTTCACGACTTACGGCATTTCATACAAACTTTCAAGCCCTTGTTTTTCGAAATAACTGAACCGATTTTAATGAAACTTCATACGCTTAGGCAGGATACAAAGGTCTAAAAAGTTAGTTAAGAACATTTTCGAAAAAAAAGTGTTACAGCCAAATTAGATCGATTTTAATTTTTTCATAGAAACAGAGATTTACGGTTATCTGTTTTTAGGGTTCCGTAGTAAACAAGGAACCCTTATAGTTTCGCCATGTCCGTCTGTCTGTCTGTCCGTCAGTCCGTCTGGCCCCGGCTTAGTCCTAGAAAGCTGTAATTTGGCATGGGTGTGCATATTAATCACGCCGAGAAAGTTGTAAAATAAAACCATGAAAAACGTTTTTTTTTAGGGAAAAAAATATCATTTTCAAAAAAAAAATAAAAAAAAAATCATCTAAGACATGGTGTGGGGTATCGTTGGATAGGCCGTTTAAAAATATTGAGGGTCTGTGAGACATTTTTCAATTCTGAGATCCGTTTGCGTAATATTAAGCTGTAAAGTGCTATTTTTTGTTAGAGTCAAGTGATCCCCCTGCCAGCTAAATGGTTGGTTTTGGATATGTGAAAAAATTTATGGCAGTAGTATATACAGGGTGATTGGAAGATGGGTGCAAAGCTTTAAGGCGAAGATAGTACAGACAATTTAGAACCATTTAAGCCATGGTTGTCTTAGACGAAGTCTTACCAAATATTTTTAACCAAATTTTTAAGTTTTTTTTTGGAAATTCTCAAAAATTAATGTAAACTGCATAATTATGGCCAAATTGAATGATAAATGAATTCATTTTTTATTTATTTAATTAAAGTAATGTGTAAGCAATCAAGCAAAACATGTTTTAGGCTTCTGTGTCATTAGACATTTTTTTTACAGACATTTAAAGCTCAGAAAAAATAAAAAATTTGTACAATACGTCTTTTAAACCTTATTAAAAAAAAAAACGGAGGGTGCTTTTTTTGTTCAAACCTTTTTGAAGACAAGCTTGATAATCGCTCTTTCTTTTGAGGTATCATTTATGCGGATATCTTACAAATTATTGAAATTAGGGCCTACAAACCAATTTGAGGTAGAAATTTTTTATTTTAGGCAGACTAATTAAAACAACATTTGAATTAAAATTATTTATTTTTCATGTTCAAAATGACGGCCGTGATTCCTAATACAAGCACGGCCCCGTCTTCTAACTTCTGTAGTCGTTATTTTCAACATCATCTCCTGCTTCATTGTCTCAAACGCTGAATTTATTCTTTGTATCAATTCTTCTCTAGTGTTTATTTCTATGTTGTTATACACCAGTTCCTTGGCCCGGCCCCACACGAAAAAGTCCAACGGGGTCAGATCTGGGGAGCGAGCGGGCCAAGGGATGGGTCCATCCCTGCCGATCCAGCTATCAGGAAAGCAATTGTTGAGGTGTTCCCTTACATTTAAAGTCCAATGCGCTGGACAGCCGTCTTGCTGAAAGATGACTGTTCGGTCTCTTTCGAAGATCGGGGCACCTGATTCCTCTACCAGCAGTGGTAAATCAATTTGCAGAAATTGCAAATAATTTTCGCCATTCAATGGATCAGGCAAAAAGTGGGGCCCAATCAATGTTCTGCCAATTATTCCAGCCCATACATTCACAGAGAATTTCATCTGAAATGACACCTGCTTCTTAAAATGTGGATTGTTGTCTGCGTCAGCCCATTCATGGATGTTGTGAAAGTTTGTAATACCTTCCCTTGAAAATTTACTTTCATCCGTCCACAAGATTGATTTCAGAAACCACGCATCTTCGATGTCTCTGTTGAGGAGGAAACGGCAGAACTGAATTCTTCTTTGAGGATCTTGCTCTACTAGACCTTGCACACTCCTGCCATGGAACGGATACTTATCATTTTGGTGCATTGTATGCCACACCTTCCATTGAGAAATGTTTAAATTTCGAGCTACTGCTCTAGTACTGGTAGTAGGATCCGCTTGAAATGCTGCTAAAATGTCTTCGTCGACGGCAGTTTCGTGTCTGCCCGGGTTGATCGAGGTTCCACGCGGTGAAACCCATCTTGGGCAAGACGACGAAACGTGTTGTAAAACACTCGGACATTCGGTATCCTGCGATTCGGATAGCGCTCTTGATACATCCGTCGCGCCAAAGATCCATTGCCGTCTGCTCTACCGTACATAAATACGATATCCGCATATTCTTGATTGGAAAAAGTAGCCATCGTCACTTAACAATTAAGAAAAACGGCGTAGGAGCGCACTAAATGTCAACACAACACAATTAAGTCAAAAATCAACACGTGCAGGAGCGCGAGGCTATGACTGGACACGGTGAAACAAAAAAGTTCAAAACTAACGCAAACAACACGTGCAGGAACGCAAAGGGCTACAACTGAACACGGTAAATTGTGAATCAACACGACAACGTCCACTCACAAGGGCAGTAGTTTGACTAATAAGTAAAAGATGTAACGGCTTCATCACAGACCGACTGACCCTGACTAAAGAAAAACGACTTTGTTGCCTCAGTAACTAAGACCATTTTGCTGTAAAAACCAACTCTTATCGCTTTTTGCTATTCATTGGGCGTTCTACCTGGAAATGCCGTCGCACCGCGCTCGGTGGCCATTGTTTAGAGAATCCCCTCAATGCGTTCCCCTCAATTGGTTCCTGCATGTGCCAAAAATTCTTAGAATTGAACAATGTTATCATTTCGAGCACATAAAGTATTCTTTTAAGCAAAAATTTTGTGTTTTGTTAGACTGCCTAAAATTTAAAATTTCTCCCTCGAATTGGTTTGTAGGTCCTAATTTCAATAATTTGTAAGATATTCGCATAAATGATACCTCAAAAGAAAGAGCGATTATCAAGCATGTCTTCAAAAAGGTTTGAACAAAAAAAGCACCCTCCGTTTTTTTTTTTAAATAAGGTTTAAAAGACGTATTGTACAATTTTTTTATTTTTTCTGAGCTTTAAATATCTGTAAAAAAAATGTCTAATGACACAGAAGCCTAAAACATGTTTTGCTTGGTTGCTTACACATTACTTTAATTAAATAAATAAAAAATTAATTCATTTATCATTCAATTTGGCCATAATTATGCAGTTTACATTAAATTTTGAGAATTTCCGAAACAAAACTTAAAAATTTGGTTAAAAAAATTTGGTAGGACTTCGTATAAGACAACCATGGCTTAAATGGTTCTAAATTGTATATACTATCTTCACCTTAAAGCTTTGCACCCATCTTCCAATCACCCTGTATAACGAAATTAAAAGGAAAACTATCACAGGTAAGTAGGGTTTACAAGTTAACGAGTAATAGTCGACCAACTTAAATTTGCAGTTGAAGAATTTACCGTAACGTATGGGAGAGCATGTTTTCCAACTACAATGTTAAGTTTGTTTTTGGGATAAATTCATCCTAGCTATGGAACCCTTCATTGTGCGTGGTCCGACACGCACTTGGCCGGTTTTAAATAAGACATTTCGAAAATGTTCTTAACTATCTTTTTAGACTTTTGTATCCTGCTTATGCGTATGAAGTTTCATTAAAATCGGTTCAGTAATTTCGAAAAACAAGGGCTTGAAAGTTTGTATGTAATGCCGTACGTCGTAAACGCTCTTAATACATTACAAATACGTACCTTCTTAGTAACGAATATTAGCACACTCCCGGCCGACAGGAACTCGACCAAGTGATGCAGTAGCCACGACCATTTTTCTTCTGGCTTGTGGAATATTCTGGAAACAAAACGACATGTTACCAACTTTGCTTACGGAAAGGCAGAGCACAGAACATAAATTTTATACCGTCCAGCATTATTACCCTGAGTCGATATTTATCTTTACAGTTACATATAACATTACGTAGTAATTTTCAGCCACAATGCAACGAATCCCATCGCGTGTCTAGGTGCCAGACGAAATTGAATCTTATAGCCATTGATCCAATGTTCTATTTTGACATTTAGAAATAGTATCTGATTGTTTATCAGGGATTAGCTTTTACAATAACACCGTTGTACGTATTTTTTAACCGACTTCAAAAAAGGAGGAGGTTATACGAGTATGATCATGTTATATTAATCGACATTTTCGTCAAATGTGGACCGGTTATTGAAATTTGCTAGAGGAAGCTTGTGCGGTGGTCCCATATAAATATTATAACTTTGCTTGGGTTAGTTTTTGAGTTAGCTTCGATAATACGTATTTAAACTCCTTTGTGAACCTTGATGATGTTATAATACTTCTTGTCACTGTTGTTTACATAGGAAGTAGTGAGTTGTAGATAATATAAATAAAAAATGAAAAATTACTTTTCTAAAATACAGATCCAAAGATACCAAAGTTACTTTTCATTTGTAGTTGTTTATTTTTTTTTGGAAAAATGTTTATCTGCTTAGATCTGTGGAAATAGTTAAATAAAATAACTACAAGCTGTGTGCCTGGTGGGATTTTCCATCAGCCAAAATAAAAAATTATCATCCTCTATTTAACCCCTTTAGGGGATGAATTATCAAGCATCCTTCCTTAGTGCTCACATTCACTATATAAGGAACTCTTGCGAAACATTTCATGTTTCTAGACCCAGCTGCTTAGGCTGTGCGTTGTCTGTCAGTGAATGAATGAGTCTAAGATTATAAGATTGATGGGGTTACTGGGGCCACGGCGTGTACATACTACATACCGCACGTGCTGCGTGACCAGATGGCTGGCCTCGCCGGCCGCGCCGTGCTGCGCGTCGCGCGCCAGGCGCTCCACGGGTGTACATACTTAAAATGTGGATTGTTGTCTGCGTCAGCCCATTCATGGATGTTGTGAAAGTTTGTAATACCTTCCCTTGAAAATTTACTTTCATCCGTCCACAAGATTGATTTCAGAAACCACGCATCTTCGATGTCTCTGTTGAGGAGGAAACGGCAGAACTGAATTCTTCTTTGAGGATCTTGCTCTACTAGACCTTGCACACTCCTGCCATGGAACGGATACTTATCATTTTGGTGCATTGTATGCCACACCTTCCATTGAGAAATGTTTAAATTTCGAGCTACTGCTCTAGTACTGGTAGTAGGATCCGCTTGAAATACTGCTAAAATGTCTTCGTCGACGGCAGTTTCGTGTCTGCCCGGGTTGATCGAGGTTCCACGCGGTGAAACCCATCTTGGGCAAGACGACGAAACGTGTTGTAAAACACTCGGACATTCGGTATCCTGCGATTCGGATAGCGCTCTTGATACATCCGTCGCGCCAAAGATCCATTGCCGTCTGCTCTACCGTACATAAATACGATATCCGCATATTCTTGATTGGAAAAAGTAGCCATCGTCACTTAACAATTAAGAAAAACGGCGTAGGAGCGCACTAAATGTCAACTCAACACAATTAAGTCAAAAATCAACACGTGCAGGAGCGCGAGGCTACGACTGGACACGGTGAAACAAAAAAGTTCAAAACTAACGCAAACAACACGTGCAGGAACGCAAAGGGCTACAACTGAACACGGTAAATTGTGAATCAACACGACAACGTCCACTCACAAGGGCAGTAGTTTGACTAATAAGTAAAAGATGTGTGATGTACATACCGCACGTGCTGCGTGACCAGATGGCTGGCCTCGCCGGCCGCGCCGTGCTGCACGCGCACGGGGTCGTGCAGCGCGTCGCGCGCCAGGCGCTCCACGCGGCGCGGGAACGTGGCCGAGTACAGCAGCGCCTGCCGGTCGGGCCGCACGTGGTTGCAGATCGAGCGGACCTGCGGCTCTGGGGACATCAACACACTTTTCATAAATCAAAAGTCATTTATTCAAACTAGGCTGAGAATCAGAACTTTTCGAACGTCAAAAATAACATGAGACAGTCACCCAAAAACGCCCACCCTTCACCACTTCCTAGTGCTTGAGCTGGGAAGAAGTGGTGCAACAAACTCCCCAGCAGCACAGCTGTCTGTTCGCATATAAAACTTGAAGCTATACAATACAATGTAAAATAATTTGCATCATCATCATCTCAGCCGAAAGAAGTCCACTGCTGGACATAGACCTCCCCCAGGGGGGGGGGGGGGTTGGCCATAATCGCCACGCCTGGTAGGCGGGCGGGTTGGCGATCGCAGTATAGTGTCAAAATGCATAGAGCACGCTGCTGCCCAATCTCTAGTAATTAGGCCTTTAGTCGCCTTTTACGACACCCACGGGAAGAAATGGTTTAGTGCTATTCTTTACGTCCGGCACCACACGGACTACTTTTACTCAATACGCTTACGAAAGCATCACTATCAATGTCAGGAAGCCTGATTCATCTGAGTGAGATAACACACTACAAAGATTAACTTCTTCTATTGTCCTATTTGTAAAAGATTATCGGAAACCAACAGTGAATCTATGTATTAAATAAAAACATAGAAAGTAATTAAATACATTTTTCTTTACTCCATTTGGTAAAAACCATTACATAAATTAACCTCATTTGCAAAAAAGCCAAAGATTATTCTAAGACAAAAAAGCACCCTACAAAATATTGTAGTGTTCACTTACCAAATCCCATATCAAACATTCTATCAGCCTCATCCAACACTAAGTAAGTGACGCGTTGCAAACTGGTCGCCTTACACTTGATGATGTCAATGACCCGCCCCGGAGTACCCACCACTATCTCTGCTCCACCGCCTGCAATTAGTATAGGCACGTAAGAGATTGTCACTTATGCGCATATTTTATTTATTATTTATACTAACTTTAGTACTACTAACTTTATGCACAAGTAAAAAAACACTACAAATGCGGACTTAATGCCCGAGACATTGATGATTGCTTTATCGTATAAGCAGGATACAAAGGTCTAAAAAGTTAGTTGAGAACATTTTAGAAAAATAGTGTGACAGCCAAATGAGACCGATGTTAAACTCTCCATAGAAACAGAGATTTCCAGTTATCTGTTTTTAAATAACACATTTCGAAAACGTTCTTTACTAACTTTTTAGACCTTTGTATCCTGCTTATGTGATAAAGTTTCATTAATATCGGTTCGGTCAATTCGAAAACTAGGGCTTGAAAGTTCGTATGAAATGCCGTAAGGTGTAAACGCTCTTAAATCATGAAACTTTGCATAATAACGGAACTAAATATAAAGCAAATATTATTATTATAAGTATTTATATTTATATATATTTTATTGCCATTATTTTCAACGTAAAAAGAAATTACCTAAACTATCAGCGCCTTGGAGTCATCTCCCTGTCACCCGCGTAATCGCGAGCAGTATTGTGCAAGCGAGATAAACACATGGACTTTAGGTATTGCTTGACTGTCCTACTAGTGTTATAAATTATAAAAGTTTGCTTGTTTGTGAGTAAAATATAACTAATCTACTCGTAAGGTCGTGAGGACACCAACACGACCTAGAACCAAATACTCAAAGACAATCATGCGGCCCAGTCTCTGTCACATCGATGAAGCCTATGTTCCAGCAATGAGAACGTTATAAACTGATAATGCTAAAGTCAAGAATGAGTTATTACTAGAGATCGAATATTCGGATGCATTAAAATAATTATGCATCCTAAAGTTTGAGAGTTGACTAGTATGGAGAGCGATTCGGTACCGGAAAGTGTAGGTTTCCAGGACCGACGAATTTTTAAGAACTACTCTTTTGTACTGTGAAATGTTTTGAATTTTAAATAGTATTTATTTTCCACTAAATTCTCGCCTAGTTCTAAATAGATAAGAAATATTTGTTATGTATATGAATAAAAAAATGTATACAGACTGTTATTAATTAAAACCGACAAACCCGGGAAACAAATTTTTTTCAGAAACTGTTTCCACACTTTGTATCATTTGCCGGGAAAAAAACGTACTTTAGGTAAATATGAATCCGAATATCCGATCTCTAGTTATTACACAGTATAATTCAAAGCTCAAGTGTTATTTTAAATTAGTTTGTACCTTCTAGCGCCTTGCACTGTTCCCATTTGGAGCCTCCTCCGTAGCAGCACACGCATCTAATGTTGTACACCTTGCCGAACCGTTTCGCTTCCATGTAGATCTAAGAAAATTTTATTTATTGACTTGTATAAGTGTGTATAATTTCTGCGCTACCTTGAACTACTTTAAAAGTAAGTATAGTTAATGCAAATCACGAGCGCACATCTTTTGACATTTATTTCATTTGACATTAGATTCAAATGCAATTATTGTCGCATCAACTGAAATGCATCAAGTATAATGTTTACCTGTTGTGCCAATTCCCTAGTGGGCGCTAGGATAAGGCCAATAGGTCCGTCCCCGGGCCCCAATTCCTTCTGATCCATGATATGCACTAACAGGGGCCATAGGAACGCCGCCGTCTTACCGGACCCCGTCCGAGCGATACCTGTAATTTAAAACTTATTAATAGTGGCTCTGTTTAAAGCAATAGTAGTTGCAACAGTGATCGGAATAGTAAAGCTAATATACCTAAAGTTATAAAAACAAAGTCAAAAAAAGTCGAGACTTACTTACAACATTTTTTTTCAGAATATTTATTATTTATATATTAATGTTGGACAAAAAAAAATGTCGTAAGGAAGTCTCCACTTTGTCTCTGTTCTTTTTCGAACTTTAGGTATTTTAGCTCACCTTTTCCGATCACTAGTTATCAGGCAATCCCGAAAAATAGTCACAGGTAAACATTATTAAAATGAATGTCATTTTGTCAGTCATTATTATTTGTCTTTTGTTCCAGATTAGCGACCATAGCCACTGACCGTAGTTACTGGATTCTGAGGGTCGAAAGGTTGGATTCGCGCCACAACATCAACTTTAAGTCATTTGTGGTACGAATCCCAACCAACCATCTACAGACCTGCTTGAAAGAGGACTTTTGGCCGAAAGGTGTCGTATATCGACGTTTCCGAGGACGGTTTGACACGTTGTCGGCGTCGTGTTTCGCTGCGTGGTGTCGCGTACCACGCAGCGAAACACGACGCCGACAACTTGTCTTTACTTATAGTTTAATTTGGTTTTAGAATATGTTATTAGGAGTCATTAATAGTTTATTATTGTTGTAAAATCTAATTTTGTGTATTTTATCTATGGGCCTTAGATGCCTGACGATAAAATGATTATTATTATTATAGTCCTAATGGCAAAATTTAAAGATATTTAAAGTTCGATTGATGCAAGTGATGGACTGGATTTGATGATGATATAATTAATGCACGCGCTTTACTTTGTGTAAATAATTCCGTCATCACTGCTCTCTTTAGGGGGGGGTCTGGATTTATGCTTTCGCGGTTACGCAACGACATGCTTTGCTTTGCTTGGTAGTATAGATGCAGGCCTACCCTGCTGCCTCCTTCAGAGGTAGTAGGGTGGCGAGGTCTTGAGGGAGAGCGCTACAGTCGTGTAGATCCTCAAGGCAAGTCTGGCGGATGCACCTTCCCGAGGTTGTCACCCCGTTCTTGGTCTAATTCCATAAGAAATAGACGCAACAAAAACCACCAGGCGCCATCACGTCCCTTCCCCAACTTTCTTAACCCCGTTCTTTCCCGTCTCATCTCTTCTGTCCCATCCACACAATCCCTCACCACTCCATCCTACCCACATCCCCACTCCCTTATATTGGTTGGTGTAGGCCTTAGTGGGGCGTGTTCTTCTGCTAGGGAACACGCACCTATAAAGTGCTAAGAATACCAGTTGCGTACGCCTCGCGATGCAGAGACGAGACTATCAAGCGCGCACCGACAAGTTCTTCGTATATGTCTACGCCTTCTCTAGACTGACGCCTCGGTCTATTGATGGGCCCACATCTCTATCTGTGTGGGTCGTCCCTCCCTCCTCGGGACCGCAGTAGCGAAATACGAAGGGCGACAGGCGAACATTCGGCGCCTTAAAACCGAATCAACTGGATAAAGGGAAGAAAACCCTGACGAAAAAATAACAACAGCAAAGAGAAGGAAACCCTGAAGACAAAAAATCACACCAAATAAAGGGATGACAACCCTAACGAAAAAATCACAGCAACTATGGAAGAAGCAAGACTTAAAAATAAACTACCCCAGGAGGGTACCGGCGGTGAATCCGTCGGAGAATCCCTCTCTGAGCAATGCTCGGGCAGCCCCACGTATTCTGGGGGGGGCAAAGTATTGCTACCTAAGGAAATTATAACGGATAGACCAAAGAAAATATTGACCCAACAATAATTCCATCCAGGCCTATTCAATCGCCAAAAATCTGTATCTCTCAGCGATTCAACCGAGAACGACCGTAGAAAGGAATGCAACCTAAGTGCACCATACCAACGAATGCCTACACAAAAACGAAACCGCTCTCCTGATGAAAAAGACTCCCAAATGAATCAAGTGAAAAGAACTAATTCACATAGGGGTATAAATAACCCAGAACCCAATACTAACTTGGATATCGAGACAAGCAATAGCTTTGCACTGCTTGATGTTGAGGAGACAGATATCCCAGCCAAACGAACACCAAAACCACCACCAATCATACTCTATGGTATTGATGACCTGAGTAAGCTCACCCAGACAATGGAAGAAGTTGTGGGTAAAGAAGACTTCACCTATAAAATAGTTTCAAAGAAACAACTTATTATATCAACAGACACCGTAGACAAGTACAAGACAATGATAGAACTTATTCGAAACAAGGGACTAATAGGGTATACATTCACCCGGAAAGACCAAAAATGTATGAGAATTGTTATCAAACACCTCCACTTTAGTACACCTAAAGATGAAATTATAGCAGCAATTGAGAAATCCGGTAATTCTGTACAAGGGGAGATAGTTACAGCCCGGAAACCAGGGACTAAGGAACCCCTAAATACATTCTTTGTCAATGTCGCCCAACATGAAAATAATAAACTAGTAAAGGACATAAAATACATCTACAATCAAAGAGTTCTTATAGAAGACCCAAAAAGGAAAAACTCAGTAGTGCAGTGCAAAAGATGCCAGCAATATGGGCACAGCAAAAACAACTGCATGCGACCATACAGGTGTGTTAAGTGTGCTGGTGCACACTCAACTACCATGTGTACAGTCGATGCGAACACCCCCGCAATATGCACACTGTGCTCAGGAAGCCACCCCGCTAGCTATAAGGGATGTCAAGTATATAGGGAAGTTCTAGCCAAAAAACACACTACAAACAAGCTTAAAACTCGCCAAAAAGCATAAATAATGCTGAAGAGAGACCAACACTACCTAAAACTAACAACAACATACCAATGAAAGCTACATCTAAACATGATGACAGTGTAAAATACCTATATGTCCAAAGTAAAGCTCGAGATCTGACTGCCACTGAATGCCTACAACTCTACAGTGAATCGCTTAAAAAGGGAACACCTAAATATAAACCATCCACAAATGAAAAAGTAACAGACCTTACAGACAGCCTAAACGCAGAAAATAACCCTCAAAGATCACACACGAGAAACAACAATGACAACTCACAGACTCAGAGAACATATTCAAGAAACAACGGAGACAACACACAGACCCAGAGAACATATGCAAGAAACAACGGAGACAACACACAGTCCCAGAGAACTTATTTAAAAAATAACGCTGGCCTAGTGCCTCAGAGAAAACCAATGACTGGAGCAGAGACTGAAAACTTCTCACGAGAACACAGACCTAGTCTAGAAGCGCTAATAATAACACAGACGGAAAGAATTGACCAGCTGATCACACAGCTAAGCACAATGATGAATCTTATCGTCGCACTCATGAGTAAACTGTCAAAATGACCTCCCTACGTATTGCTACTTGGAATATAAATGGCTTAGCGCCAAACAAACAAGAACTGAGCATACTACTAATAGACAACCAAATTGATATAGCTCTGATATCAGAAACCCATCTTAACGACACAAAAAGTTTTAAGATGCATAACTATAGCGTATACTGTACAAATCACCCTGATAGCACCTCCCATGGTGGTTCTGCCGTGATCATAAAAAATAACATTAAGCACCACCTACACAGTCAATTACGGGAAGACTGGATGCAAGCCACAACAATAACAGTAAATGAGAAGATGGGCCCCATTAATGTTAGCGCTATTTATTGCCCACCCAAGCATAACCCAAAACAAAACATGTTCGACCGCTACTTTCAGAGTCTAGGAAACCGATTCATAAGTGGTGGAGACTGGAACTGCAAACACACCTATTGGGGCTCAAGACTGACAACTACAAAAGGACGAGAACCTAAAAAGAGTATCGATAACGAACAACTTATAACACTAGGAACAAACCAGCCAACATACTGGCCAACTGACGTGAATAAAACCCCTGATCTTGTGGATTTCTTCGTTGTAAAAGGCCTGTCACACTTATACTTTGACGTAGAATCTTCACTCGACTCTGTTTCTGACCACACACCAATAATAGCAACTTTTAGCGCCACAGTAGTAGGTAAAACTCCAAAATCAAACTTATACAATCACAAAACTGATTGGGATTCATTCGCAACTTTTTTGGAAAACGAAGTAGATTTAAAAGTAAAACTCAAGACAGAAGATGACATAGACGAGGCTACTTTTTACATAACGAACCTAATACAGGTCGCTGCGTGGCGTTCTACACCCGCCCTCAGCAAATCAGCCCCAAAACATAACATCCCGCTTAAAATAAGGCACAAGTTGGCGGAGAATAGGAGGCTACGAAGGCAATGGCAAACAAGCAGAGCTCAAACAGAGAAAACAAAATACAATAAAGCTTCCAGAGAACTAAAGGAACTCATAGAGGAAAGTGAAAATGAAACTTTTCAACAGAAGCTGCAAACTCTCTCTACCAATAAAAAGGATAACTACTCCCTATGGAAAATAACAAAAGACTTCAAAAGACCACAAAACCACATTCCACCTATAAGAAAAAACTCCGAAAGACCGTGGGCCAAAAGTGAAAAAGAGAAAGCAGAATTGTTTGCTGAGCACCTAAGTGAAGTGTTTACTCCGAATGAGTCATCTATGATGGAATTTGAAGATGAAGTAGACGAGATGCTCCTGAGTGATCAGCAACTATTGCTACCCTTGACACTCGTAACTCCCAGGGAACTTAGAAGAACGATCTGCAGGTTAGAAAACAAAAAAGCACCTGGCTTTGATCTGATAACGGGAGAAGTTCTTAAGCAACTGCCCAAGAAAGCGATAGTATTTTTAACAATGTTATTCAACGCGATCCTCAGAGTGCACCACTATCCAAACTTATGGAAGATTTCAACAATATGTATGATGGCCAAACCGGGAAAACCACCAACAGAACCCAGCTCATACAGACCTATAAGCCTACTCCCAGTTCTATCAAAGCTATTTGAAAAAATATTGCTGTTCAGACTAAAACCATTTTTGGACGAGAACAAGATAATCCCCGATCACCAATTTGGATTCCGGGAGAAACATGCTACGGTCGAGCAAGTGCACAGAGTAGTTCACAAAATCAGACAATCGCTAGAGAAAAAAGAGTACTTCTCTGCTGTATTCATAGACATCCAGCAAGCATTCGACAAAGTCTGGCATAAGGGACTTCTATACAAGCTTAAAACTCTGCTCCCAAACTCATTTTACATGATTCTAAAATCCTACCTGGAACAAAGATGGTTTCAAGTGAAATATGAAGAAGAATTTTCAAAACTCTATCAAATTAAAGCCTCAGTACCACAAGGATCAGTGCTGGGCCCTGTTCTTTACTCCATATATACGGCAGACCTGCCTGAGACTGCTGACGTAGTTTCAGCGACGTATGCAGATGACACTGCGTGTCTCGCAAGTGATACCGACCCCGTAAAGCATCCACAAAACTGCAGGCACAATTAGATAAGATCGACGTGTGGCTTCAAAAATGGAGAATCAAGCCTAGCGTAACGAAGTCCACGCATGTCACATTTTCACTCAGAAAGGGGGATTGCGCACCTGTTTGCATGGAACGAGGAACCCTGCCAACCAGCACCACGGTGAAATACCTAGGCTTGCACCTAGATAGACGATTGACATGGGCAAACCACATTAAAGCCAAGAGAACAGAAGCAAACTTGCAATTTAGGAACTTTTCATGGCTATTAGGCCGAAAATCACAACTCTCGCTCAGAAATAAATTGCTAGTCTACAAGGCCATCATAAAACCAATTTGGACCTATGGAGTTGAACTTTGGGGATCTGCTAGCAATTCTAACCTGGAGATACTTCAGCGATTCCAAAATGTTGCACTAAGAACGGTCTCCAGCGCACACTGGTTTGTAAGAAACTCCGAGATACAAGAACACCTAGAAATACCGACCATAAGAGAGGAAGTAAACAACTACAGCAAAAAGTACAAAGAAAGACTAAACAACCACAGCAACACATTAGCTAAAGATCTACTTCAAGACAAAGACCACATCAAACGCCTTAAAAGATGGCACATACTGGACCTCGACCAAAGGAACTGAAGTGTTCCGACATATTGTAATTGATGCTATTCATTGGAATTGCAATCAAAAAAAAAAAAAAAACCCACCCCAGACCACATCTAATTATGGCTAAGCAGCCGATTGTAGATCACAAGGGAAAAGAAAAAAAAAAAAAAAATTACTGCTCTCAAAACAGTAAAGGAAAACATCGTGAGGAAACTCTGTCCTGGAACCAAAAAATTCTAAGACATATGACATTTACCAACCCGCAATGGGCTCGCGTGGTAGATACAACCCACTCCTTGTCCCATAGCACAGCATCATGCTGAGTGCAAGCCTTCTTGTCACAGTCATGACGTGCAGCTTCCGGTTATTTGTTTGTTTGTAGATAGTACTTAGATCTGTTTTGTGTAACCTTCGAGTTTATTACATATTATGTTTTCGTATGCACGTTTTTTCTGTGACAATTAAAATTATTTTTCTTTCTTTGTCGAAGAGAGGAGGCCTGTGTCCCAGCAGTGGGAAGATAAAAGGCTGAGTATGCTATACAAGTGATAAGGCCCTAGCGGTCATCTGTTAGAGCAATAGCACGATACACCAGTGGTCACACCCGTCTGCTCCCTTATCACGCAATACGTAGTTTCGGCCGAAGCGCGTGGTTTTGCGGAGTTTATGGCGTTTACTACTCCGTATCACTTACGGACATAAGATTAGTTCAGGGCCCGAATTAAAAATTAATGACAACATGATTTCACAGTTGACCCTAATCCCAATGCGTATTATTTAGAATTTTTTTTTATTTGTCACTTCTTTTGACGGATTGACTACTTTCGTACGGGCCCGTATCTTCGTTGCCGGAATTAGAGGTTCCCAGGTTCGGATCCCGTTCGTGTCAGTTGTTTTTTAAAAACATACAAAAAATATTGTACATGTTTGCATGGCTTACCTATAAGATCTCTTCCAGACAATGCAGCCGGCACGCCAGCGGCCTGCACTGGCGTAGGTTGTGTGTACTCGGAGCGACGGATAGCTTTCATCAGCTGTTCATCGAAGCCCAAGTGAGCGAAGCTACTGACGGGTTTCGGTGGGTCTGGCCCTGATATCTGAAAAGACAAAAAACACATACATAATGAATACATCCCCATTTTGCATTTTTTTTTTTTTTTTTACATCCCATAGGAATTAACTCAGTAGCAGTCTGGAGACTGGCATTGTGCCTGGTTAATGGGAATAGTAGGCTTGTAGAAAAAATACCCCATATTTTGCCCCACGTACAGGCACTATGTATTTTGTAACATCAAACTAATATCACTCACCTTGACTCCCAAATTCTTCTTCAAATCCTCAACTTGCTGTGGAGTTAGCTGGTCGATATCTTCATGTGGAGTATAGAAATTCTTCTCAAAAGGTTCGTACACTATCTCAGAGTGGTCTATGGGCGGCAGCGGGTCTATGAACTTCTTCTTGGGCGGCGCGAGGGGGTTGCCATCCTCATCGTATTCTATCTCGATGTCGGAGCCATCGTCGCCGTGGTTCAGGGGGTTGTCTTCCATGTATCTGTGGGAAATAGTTAAAGTATTTTATGAAGATTTATAAAACATTTTAAAGCTATGTATTGTTTATTTATATTTATTTATTCAACATCACATACATTTGTTTTAAAAGGTAATACCGAAGCTAACAAAAGTAGTCATCATTTCTAATTGTTCGGTCCCTAATAACGGGTCCGGGTAAAGCACAAGTTACACAGTGGACAACACACTAAGTGTCACCCTCTGAAATTCCGCCAAAGAGCAAGAAGAAGATGTTATCTATCAGGAGCAGTGGATTTAAAGTCTTCGAATTATGATGATAGTCACGGTCATTCAATACTCTAGAAGGCTGTCAACCTTGCTGACTGACTTGTTGTTTTCCTAAAGCATGTCCTTTACAAAATAATAAAGCAGTAGGACTTACTTTATTATTTTTTAGGGGCCATGCTTTTACCATAAGTCAGTGGAAATAAATATGAATAATAAAAATGTGATGTCTTGGAAAAAGGAAATTTCCAGTCCTTTGGGAATTCATTTGAACCCTAGGTTACCGGATCAAGAAAACCAACAAAACTATTTGCTGTACTTAAAGTAAATAGTTAAATCAACAAAACTCACTTATAATAGCTCTCCTCATCATCCATTTCATCAATATCCCCTCTGGTCCCTCTCCCGCTGTCCCCCTTGCCACTGGCTGCATTCTCCTTGCTGGCCACCAGGTCTTTTGCTGCCTGCTGTTCCAAGCCAGCCATGTAGGCATCTAGGGGATCCTCTTCATCTTCTTCCTGTGCCTGTGTATTTTTTATCGCAATAAAGGCTGTGGCCCATTAAAAAAAATGCTTCTGTTGGTTTTATAATTTCCAACACATCTATACTCCATTTGAAATAAGATTAGACATTTAAATAAACTTGTTTACAGTCCGTTCAACCGATTTTGACTTCTATAGGTAAGCCATGCAAACATGTACAATATTTTTTGTATGTTTTTAAAAAACAACTGACACAAAAACGTGGTTACAATACCAACTCTTTATTACAGCTGCTATTTGTCATGCCGTCAACGCAATAGAAGTCAAAATCGGTTGAATGGACTGTAAAAAAGGATTATTTAAATGTGTAATCTTATTTCAAATGGAGTATAGTTAAGGAATGTCTGTTCAAAAATATCTGATAAAAGTGTAATCTGTTCAGGTTAAATTCTTACGAAATCTCTTACTAAACTCACATTTTCCAACAATTATTATTATTGTTTGAATACCATTATTAATTTGTAATCGAATAACATGGACGAAAATTGAGGCAAGCTCAATTTTATTTTCAAAAGATAAACTTTATGGTGATATAGTATTAGAATTTTGAGTTTAAGTATTCAAATACTCAAAGTAAAATTATTTATTTCAAATAGGTACATAAATGGCACTTTTGAACAACATTTACAAAGAAAATAGAATGTATTCTAGTCGCCCCTTCCAAAAGGTAGCTTCGTATGGAGAAGAATGGGCAAGAAACGCCACCGTTACTCTTTTAAAATGTTTTACAAGTTACTCAAGTCAAAGCACTCAATTTGTAAGTGATACATTGGCACCCACAGGTGCATTTTCTTACTACTAGATATTATTGGAACTGAAACATATAGCATAATTGCTTTATGTCATTATTTTCATACACTCAAGTTTGATTACATAGATATAATACTAATATAACATTTAACCACTTCCTTCAATAAATGGTTTCACAATAAATATGTATAGGTAAAGCAATAAATTGTGAAAAGCAATAATTTAATTCTTATGTGTAACAACATGTTTTTGTTCTGATAAGTTACTATCAGCAGCAGAGTTAGAATATATAGAATACCTTAGAACTGCAAGCAGCTTCATATGTGGGGCTCCCAGGAGCAGGGATGTAGGCCAGCGCTGGAGTTGGAGGCTCATCATCCTCATCAAAGTACCTAAACAGTAACATTGTATTGTATAATTAATTTTAACCTATGTAAATGAAATTAAATATGAAGCAAATGGTCAGTACTAAATTATTATAAACTTTGAAACTTACTCATCCTCTGTCTTGGAGCGTTTCTTCCCCAACGAGCCCCAGTTCCCAGTAACAGCGTTCTGTGTAATCGCGTTCATAGTCGAGTAGCCCTGCTTCGACAGGCCGGTGGTAGGAGGCGGCACGGCATGCATCTGCGTCGTCGGCGGAGGCACCGCGTGAAGCGACACGTTCGATGGGTTACGCTTCGGCATCGTAAAACCAGCGAAGCCGAACCCTTTACTACCACTCCCACCCGAATTATAACTCATTTTGATTATTTAAAAGCCACTAAATAACAATAAAAACACCCCGTAGGGAATCTATTTTCATTACCACGATAAGGTTATTTTATTTATGTTTACAACGATGTATAGAATAAATTTTCGAATTCAAGATAACATCAGACAATTGTAATGCTCATAATTTAAATTTTTACGGGAATCAACCAGTTATTTGCTAATAAAAACAATAAATTCTCAACTTCAACGGGAAAACGATGATGACAATTACGGCGCTCGTTGACATCTGTTTGACTGTGTTGCCGCCACATAAAATATTTAACAGGTTTATTGTTCTCAAGGAGATATTCTCGCACTATTAAATCTTTGAGTATAAATACTCAAACTATTATATAGATTTTCTCCCCGATACTGGATTCTATCCCCGATCAGTTCGACTCGATCGCCGACACGACGGCCGCGATCGACTCACTCACGGAACACGTACAATCAGTCCTGAGCGATTGCTCGAGGCAGGTTCCGGCGATGGACCCCCATCGCCGAAAGCTGCCGGACGATGTGCGTGAACTGCTGACTGAGAAGAACGCGGCCACTCGTGCATACAGTGTCTTTCCCTGTGACGCTAACAAAGTCTTCATGCGCCAATTACAGAGATCTGTAAGGAAGCGTATGAAAGAACTGCGTGAGGCCCACTGGGACAAGATACTGGGCGAACTAGAGCCCACTCATCTGGCCTTCTGGGAACTTCAGAGGAACTCAGATCCCCGCAAGTAGCTTCTATGCCCCCTCTGACACGACCCGACAGGACGATAGCATTCGACGACACCGACAAGGCTGAATGCCTGGCAGACACTCTCGAGACTCAGTGCTCTCAACCAGTAGACCAAGCTCACCTCGCTGAGGTGGACGCTGAAGTCGAACGTAGGGCGAATCTCCCTCCGGTCGAAGACCCTGATTGTCCTCTGGCTCCCGTCACCCCATACGAAGTGCACGACATTATCAAGGGTCTGAAAACCCGTAAATCTCCCGGATCAGACGGAATCACCAACAGGGTGCTCCAGCTGTTCCCCGCTCACCTGATCATGCTAATGACCACCATCTTCAATGGCGCTCTTAGCAACAACATTTTTCCTCAAGCTTGGAAAAGTGCCACGGTCATCGGTATCCCGAAGCCCGGCAAACCTAAGACCGAACCTTCCAGTTACCGACCCATCAGTCTGCTCAACGTCTTCGGCAAAGTCTATGAGAGGCTTATTTATAAGCGTCTCAGAGACTATGCCGAGACGAAGGGCCTCATCCCAAACGAACAGTTCGGGTTCAGATCCCAACATTCGTGCGTACAACAGGTCCACCGTATCGTCGAGCATGTAAGCGCTGGCTTCCAGCGCGGGCTCATGACGGGTGCTGTGTTCTTCGACATTGCGAAAGCGTTCGACAAAGTCTGGCACAACGGCTTAATATACAAGCTCTACAAACTCGGTGTGCCCGATCGTCTCGTGCTCATCTTACGAGACTTTTTGTCGGACCGCACCTTCCGCTATCGCATCGAGGGTGCGCTATCCTCCCCCCATCCGCTCCGCGCAGGCGTCCCTCAGGGCGCTGTGCTGGCACCGCTGATATTCACTATATTCACTAGTGATATCCCCAAATGTAGAAAGGCGCAGTTAGCTCTGTTCGCAGACGACACGGCCATCTACTACTCCGGCCTCAGGCAAGACAATATCGCCCGCATCCTTCAGGCCGAAGTCAACAGACTCGCGGCCTGGTTCAGGAAGTGGAGGATTGAAGTCAACCCTGATAAGAGCCAGGGGGTCCTATTCTGTAGGCCCCGGCGATCACCCGCCCTGCCCCAACCGATCACCATGTTCGGCAAGCCTATCCCTTGGGAGAAGCGAGCCAAATATCTCGGTGTGGTCTTAGACCATCACATGACGTTCGGCGAGCACATAAAACAGGTGCGCTCACGCGCCAGTTTTGCTCTCGGCCGACTACACTCCGTACTCAACCCACGCAGCAAGTTGTCCCTTAAGTGCAAATTGCGTATTTACACCGCGTGCATTCGACCGATCATGACTTACGCCTGCGTAGTTTTCGCTCACGCAAAGTCATATCACATTCATAAGATGCAGACGCTTCAAAACCGATTTCTCCGTAGAATTACGAAGGCTCCTTGGTTCGTTCGGAACGAACAACTTCACGTAGACCTTAAGATGCCTACCATCAAACAGTTTATGAAGCGCCTTGCAAAGCGCTTTTTCGAATCCACGGAACGTCATCGCAACCCCTTGGTTGTGCAGGCCGCTAGTTACAGGCCTTCTGCCATTAGTCAGACTCGCCGACCGAGGCACACTCTCTTAGATTCCGGATGACCCCGTCACTCTCCTTCAGGAAAGCAATAGGGCCACGAGTACATTGCACAAAATACACAAACCGACCTTCCGTCCTCGCCGCCGAGGTACCACGCGAACTTCCCGAGTAAATGGTAATAAAAGTCCTCCCCCCCGTCCCTTGAATGTCGATGCGCCAGCCGCCCGGTTAGAGGCTGAGAGCGCCGTAGCAATAAATATAATATCCCCTGATAATAATCATGATCAAAATGTTGATCCAGCCCGTCCCCAAATTGTTACTAATTTTGTGATCCCCCAACGACGCCCTGAGCCGAGGTCCGTACCCCACAGGGGGTGCCCTTAGTGCGCTGTCGTTTAGTTTTAATATATATAATTTGCGCCCTGGCTGGAGGCTTTAAGATTAAAAACCTTAGGGCAGCCACAGGAATATCCGGTTAAGTAGCAACGACCTCTCTAGGTCTGCTACGAGATGCCATTCAAAAAAAAAAAAAAAAAAATAGATTTTCTGACTCGACTAATCATGTGACATAACAATGAATCAGCATCATCAGCGTTGTGGTCCCATGAGTCCCATCCATCAAAACTGTCAATTGTGACGTGACAAAGAAAAAAAATTACAACACGAAATAATCCACAACAAGAATTGTTTGTACAAAAATAATTGTTTCCAAATTAACAATGAATTTCAAATTGTGCGTATTTCTATTCACCTTGATGACCGTAACAAATGTTGAGGCAGCACAAGGCTACGACTTCGGCGACTTTCTGGCGACAGTTTTAGGACTTGGAATTGCTGTTATAGGAATTCTCGCATGTTTAGGCAAATATGCAAGACAGCAAGCAAGAAATGAGTTCATATAAAACATCTCCACATCTCCTGGTGAGTACATTCTGATCTCAATACAGATTTTGGTAGAACATTTTTTAAGTTGTTATTTGGTAGAGAAATCGTCAGAACCGGTTACTGCGTCCTTTTATTCACGCTATCAATTCTAATTAGGTTGCTCAAATAGAACGTTAAACGTAATGAGGTTACATTATTATACCTATTAACTGTTTTCAATAAGCGAGTCTAATAATATTTTATTTTTGTTTTCCAGAACATGCAAGCACTTATAAAAATGAGGAAAGTAACGAACACGCCCATAATGTAACGAAATATAAAATTAAACCATGCTGTTCAAATAGCTTTTGCATAAAGTTAACACATTTTGGCCATGAACATTGTGTAAAGATGGTATAAATTTAAACACGAAACAAAAACAATTTTTATAATATTAATCTCCACTATTATCATTATATATAAGGCTATTGATTATGTAGCAAATGTAGAATATAAGTATATTTTTTGTATAGAATATAATAAATCTGTTTTCAGCCAAAATTTGCTAAACTTAACTGGGAAATTATCATTTCCTACCTAAATGCAGGTTGCTTATTAATATAGTCCTTCTAATCTCATATTTACTAGTTAATTCATTCCACTGTTAAAATGTGTAGTTAATGTTGTCTGAAAACAGATAAAAGCCTGACCAACACTAGCATGTGATATTTCTTGTATTATATTAGAGATATCACTAAGATGGGATAGGCCTTTATTTTTCATTATATTGCAATCTCAAAATCAGAGTTTCAATTATTTTATTTGATAAAAATTTAATTATTGTTTTTATTTTATTGCAATACCTACTCAAATCAGGCTCTCTGAATACTAATACTTAACCTTTTGTTAAAGGAATGTATCATTAAAGAGAATTACTGAACAAAACACCAAAAATAGTTTTGTAAATAATTTATAATAAAGAATTCATTAATTTGCACCCACACAAAGAACACAATCATTCATGCAAACCATAGGCATAATTCCATAGTTTTTTCAACAATAAAGTTTAATTCAATTTGGTATAACTTATTCACTATATTGCTCTAAAAGTTCAATATCTCTGAGGATGTCATTTTTCTTTGACATCTTTTCTTTTTGATCCTTGTCTGGCGTTTTGAGGGATCCAGACTTTATTTTCTCCTCAAGAGTTTCAATCTCTCTGAGTTTCTTTCTTAAGTTCTTGAGGCGTTTGACGGGGTCTGTTGAAGTGTTACTGGGGGTAGAAGGTGCTGGATTTGTAAAGTCAGGTTCTGTTATCTCACATTTGGCAAGTTTGTCTGCTGCTTCATCAGCTCCTGAAAAGTGGAAGATGCATTGATAAGATGAGAAGAACAAAATCAATGAAAATTCATTAGAGATCCTTGTAGTAATACCAAATGAATACAAGTTTAATCCATTGAGTTGATCTATCAAAACACAAATCTAAAATTGTAATAGAATCATGCACTTCTTTTTCTTGGGTAACGAGACTGCTGATATTTATTTCTAATTAACAATTCTATTTTAGTTTGGTTTTTACATAATCTAGTGAAAGTGAAAGATTCATATTCATGAAGTGCATGTAAAGACTTGGTATGTCTGTTGTTTAATTAAAACTTTACACAATTTTTACACACAACATTAAATAATAAGTGAAATATAACATTAGTATTATCAGTAAAAGCTTCTGGGTCTTTTAAAGATAAGGGAAGCATTTGAATATTTTTTTACAATATCCTTTGCTTTATAATTAAACACGTTTTAAACAATGCAATACTTTGCCCAGTCTACCTGTTAGCAACAAAATTGTTTACTGAACTTCTTACTTAACAACTATTTGAATTTCATATCATCAACTCAGTTTTATTGGCTTTTGTGAAAGACACAACAATTTTACCAATTAATTTAACTCATTTAGAAATTAATGTCAACCAACCTGTCTTCTTTTTCTTCTTCTTTTTGTCAACATTAACCAGCATGCCAGGTATGGGCTGAATGACACCATGGTTCTTCTTCTTCTGTGCTTGTGCTACAATCTCTGGAGTGAGGCCCACAGGTAGCCCGGTGTTCTGACGAGCTTTGAACTGTTTGCCTTTGCTCTCATACAGTGGGATCTCTTCCTGAGGGACATAGCCATCCTTGATTCTTCGAGGTTTGCGCCAAGTGCCGTCGGGACGTTGCGTTGCTGGGATAAATTTCCCACCTAGAATTTGAAACAACTGAGTTAAAGATGGTTAGTTATAAGCTCTTTCTAATAAATGGATGATGAATAAAAGTTTATATTAATACTGTCTTTGTACCTTCCCTGAGGTCTCAAGTGCGGCGTGTTGGTATGGCGAGGCGTGTGTTGTTAACTGAATGACACTAATAAGCAAAACGACAAGAATGTTATAATTGACGCAACGTAAAGTTTAATAATTTATCACTTGAAATTTTACAGCAGACTTTCACTGGCTTAGCAGCTGTACATCGACCGCACGAAAATATGGAAAGTCGAGACAAATATTATCACGCACCAAAATGTTGGTCAATTTCTAATTAAATAAACAAACGCCGTTAATGTATTTAAAAGAAAAGGATGCTTACCTTCAGCATCATGCTCATACGCCGATGTGGCCATTATAATTCATTGATTTGAAGCGAGAAGTTTATGTAAATTTAAAATCTCCACAACCTGTGGGCCTTGCGAAATTCTCGTTTCGCTATTTTCGTACACAACTATTTTGACATTTGACAAAAAGACGAATAGTTTTTTTTTATTTCTACTGACGCGAATTCGGAGTCTTTCAGGCCATGAGAAAAAAAACAAGATAGGTTAAATCCAAAAACAAAATGTTACTAATAGACTCATACTAGTGAAGCTTAATATCATGAAATAACCGGTTTTAGTGTGTTTTCGTACAACTCTAGTGTTTTTCATTCATCGAATTATTTTACGAGTCACCAGAATAAAATATACTAATAGTGCTCTGTGGTGAGTTGGTGACCAGTGACAGCGCGTTGCAGCCAGGCAAACAAATTCGAATTTGGTCAATAGTCGTGTTGTTTTTGTTTTGATTAAAATTTTAATTACTACATAAATTACACGATGCCTAAACGAAAGAGATTGTTCACGCCTTTGAAAAACAGAACAAAAGCTAATCACAACAGAGATAGCAATGATGCAAGAGGTAATTATTTAAATTATGACTTTCTATTTATTACAACCCTCAGTATTTTTATTTACAAATTTCTGAGTCTTATCATTTTTATTTATCCAATAGAGCCGCTGTAAATTCTAACATTGATGTGTTACTAAAAGTTTTAGAGTATCTTTGCGTGTTAGGCCTCGCGGAGAACAAAGAAATCGATCCTGTGCCAAAAAAAAATTAATGGAGTTAAGTGTATTGAATATTTGAAATACGCCACGACTATACTTATGGCTTAGGGCTTAGGTTATGACTTTTGTGTTTAACAATACTTTTGTGACAAATTGTAAACACTGTTACAGCAACGACCCACTTCTAAATTCACTTTCATTGTTTGTGAAAGTGAATAGGAACTAATCAATAGTTTCTTTGTTTAATTGATCAATACTTTTACAAAATTCTGAATGTAGTGTACAAACACATGTATTCGTTTATTCGTTAAGCACTTAAGCAGTGGTGATCCTTGTACTATGCCTTTTTACCCGACTGCGGCGAAGCCAAAAAAGGAAGGTTATGTGTTTGACCTGTATGTATGTCCGTCCCTATGTTCCCTCGTAAGTACTAAACGACTGAACCGATTTTGATAAATGATATGTCGTTAGATTCGTCTTTATTGCGTGAGTGTCAATGGGTATTTTTTTTTAAAATCAAAATCGCACATTTTTGGCGCCAAAAGGAGTGTTTTCGAAAAAAAAAAATCCACAGCCTATCGGGTGGGGTATCAAAATGAAGGGTTATAAAAGGTGATTACAAAAATATATACAAATTATATGTTTATGTAATTTAAATGAGATATGATCAAAAAAAAAATCCCAAACTTTTGGAGTGAGTCTCTACACTACAGTTATCACTCGATTTTAACTGAGTAAATAGCCTAATTTACCGTCTTAAAATCCTAAATAAAAAGCGTAAAATAAAAAAGTAAATAAAAATCACGACTTTTTTAAGTTCACTTTTTACGCAGTCGTTTCTTTTTTATTTTAATAAATTAATACAAAAAAAATACCAAAATCATTAGCTTTTTTTTAACAGGAAGTTTTTTAGCTAGTTACTTTGAAAGAAATAGTACTACTTTTAATTTTCTTTTTATAGAAGTGTCCACAGCCCGTGGCAGGCTCAAAGGAGCCTTGATGGAGGTACTGGACCCCACCGCTGAAGAGTCTGATGCATCCTCTGATTACGTTCCAGATAAAAGAGACAGGTTTGATTTATCTTAGAAATAAGAAAAAAGTGTTTTTATGGTAAAATATAGTGGCATTAATCTTTGTTATACTTAAAAATAACAAACCTATTATATAGATCGTCTTCGTAGAGCGAAAAGTCACAAAGTCGCAAAATGCCCAAAATGTAAAAAACAATGTCACTTTAATCAACATTTATTTCGCTAAATACATATTTGTCTAACAGTCATTTTTGTAGCTGCCCACGCTTTTGTTTTACGAAATGTGAAAAGTAAGTAAGTCTACCCTTTGGACCCCACAACATAATGGGACAAATAACTAATAGACTTAATGACTTTTCGCTCTATGGGGACGAGATAGATTATTCATCATCACCCCTAAAACATTGTTTCATTCTGAACTACTTTCGACATTGAATTGCCGCTGCCAACATATACCAAAACCAAGGACAAACAGTTGCAAAAGGGCAGTTACCTCTTATTTACAGAATTTAAAAAAACATTCTCCTTTTATTAACATTATTACAATATCAAATAAAAAAATAGTTTCTTGATATTTCCAGTCGAGACCAAAGATCAGAAGATGAAGAGAGATCATACAGAAGGAAGCGCTCCCCTCACCGGCAGTCGTACGTTCTGAAGCTGTTCGACCGAAGTGTGGACTTGTCCCAATTCAACGAGGAGTCTCCACTGTATCCCATATGCAGGGCATGGATTGCCAACCAGCCTAGGGTTAATTACAATTTTGGGTAGGAAGATTTGCTGTAATAAAAGTATTAAGTAATACCCATTTACACACTACACGTTTCTTGCTTGTGGCATACAATAAAATTGAAGCAACTAAGATTTAAACACTGTTTAACAGTGCAACTTTTATTGTTGCTTAACTTATGGTATGCCACGGGCTATTAAATTGCACCATGTAAATCAGACTTTAGGCCTAGCTCTTGATATAATTAACAAACTAGAACCTACACAATAACACAGGATAAAAACCGAGAAAATCCTTCAATTTGACTCTTACATGAAATATACTTATTTTTTACAATTTATTTTTAGCAGGAATGAGGATATAGATCAGAATTCAGACAGATTGGAGCTACCAGGACCGGAAGGTTCGCACGTGTCCAAGATACCGCCTCTACTTCCTGAACAACTGAAGGCCAACAAAAACAATATCAACTTGAACTATGTAAGTTTCTAGAGATCAAGGAAAACCAGTTAAATTTTATGATCTGCTCTCAAACTGAGGCAATCCCGCGCGGGATGCGGGACGAAATTCGCTCGCGCAGATTGTGTCAATTAACTTCTATGAAGGTGTTCAAACTGCTGTAAATAATCGTGTACGGCGTGACTTCCATAATTATATTAAAACAATCGATGCGAGCAGTCGCGTCCCGTGTCCCCCGTGGCGTTCGCCTCAGTTCCACCATTTTTAGGGTTCCGTTGTTAACAAGAAACCCTTACCGCCTTATTACAAAACAAGATTTATATTTTGACATGGCTTAAACCATGGAGCCAGTTTTTGTAATAAGAACGTAACAGTGATTGAAATACCGTTCTTTATACAAAACTGAAAACTTAGTTCGGTACTAAGTTGTCAGTTTTGTGTTTAGGAACTTTACCATAGTCGGAATAAAGTTCGAAAATCAATAATGGCTCCATGTTTTAAACCTGGGTCTGAAAATAAACCTTGTTTTGGAATAAGGGGGATATAGTTTCGCCATGTCCGTCTGTCTGTCCCCAGCTTAGCTCAGAGACTTAGTCCTAGGAAGCTGTAATTTGGCGGGCAATCACGTCGACAATGTGGTAAAATAAAATCATGAAAACGATTTTTTTTTAGGGTAAGTACCTCCCTTGCACGTAAAGTGGGGATGATATTTTTTGTCTCGTCTATCCCATGGTGTGGGGTATCGTTAGATAGGCAGTTCAAAAATATTGCGGGTCTTTGAAAACCATGTTTAGATTCAGGGATCCGTTTGCGTAATATTAAGCATTAAAGTGCTATTTTTTGTTAGAGTCAAGTGTCCGCCCCCTCCCCCCCTTCCAGCTAATTGGTTAAAAAAGTCAAATTATTTATTTCAAATAGGCACATAAATGGCACTTTTGAACGTCAAAAATTACAAATAAAATAGAATTGATCCTAGTCGCCCCTTCCAAAAGGTAGCTTCGTATGGAGACGAATGGGCAAGAAACTCCACCGTTACTCTTTTAAAAATGTTTTACAATATTTTGTATAGGTACATCAATTATATAATTATATGTGAAGACGATGCACCTAGAATAAAATTACTAACAATAGTTAAAAAGAATTAATAATGAAGCAATGACAGATAAATTAATTATGTGATAGATACATGGTGCTCACATATTTACAAACATTGTAAAAAAAATAAAACGTTCTCCTAAAAAAAAAAAAAAAAAATATCAGTGTGTGAATTTATGGTAATCACAGTATGTAAAATAAATGTCATAAAAGTAATAAAATATACAGTTAAAATGTTTTTGTCTAGACTCTGGATTGTCCTATGGAGCTGGACCAGCATGTTTCCAAGCGTTCTTATCTTGGATGTAATCCTCTAATTTGTAATAAGCTTGTTTACAAAGTGTACTTTTAATATGATTTTTAAATTTTCTTTCATTTAATTGCAATCTATCACTAGGTATTTTGTTATAACATTTAACACAGTACCCCATACTCGTAAAAGATGTATGTACTTTTGATAATCTAAAACATGGCTGATCTATTTATCTTTATTTCTAGTATTGAAATGATGTCTATCACTTATTTTATTGAAATGATGTAGGTTTTTTCTTACGTACATAATATTTTTATAAATGAATTGGCAAGGTACCGTCATAATATTAATCCTTTTAAAGAGTTCCCTAAGGGACTCTAGGCGACGTAGATTATAAATGGCTCTGACAGCTCTCTTTTGCAAAATAAAGATGGATTCAATGTCAGCAGCCCGACCCCACAGTAAAATACCGTACGACATAATACGGTTGTTATTGGATGTGTGAAAAAAATCATATATATTATATGGCATAGCATATATAACGAAATTAAAAGGAAGACTATCACAGCTTAGTAGATTTTACAAGATAACGAGTAATAATCGGCCAACTTATATTTGCAGTTGGAGAATTGACCGTGACGTACATCGTTGTACCTCTTTATGAGAACATGTTTTTCAACTACAATGATAAGTTTGTTTTTGGGATAAATTCACCCCAACTACGGAACCCTTCATTGTGCGTGGTCCGATACGCAGTTGGCCGGTTTTATGTCTAGTCTAGGACAGTGAATATTTAGAATGGTATTTCTAAAAATTATTCGGAGTCGCGTGTCATCTCTCGAGTCATAGGACCGCGTCTGCAACTAACACGCGATTAATGATAATATTCTTAGAGGCCTTTCAAATTATGGTTTTAATTTCTTAAAATATTTGTCACAACAAAAAAACACCTTAAAGTGATGGTAAAGCTGAAACTTAACTTGAAAATTAGTTGCGTTTGAGTACATTGTTGTAACTATTTCACCTTACAAAAACACTGGACTATTAAAAAACCGGCCAAGTGCGTGTCGGACCACGCACAATGAAGGGTTCCGTAGTTGGGGTGAATTTATCCCAAAAACAAACTTATCATTGTAGTTGTTGTTGACGCACAATGAAGGATTCCGTAGTAGGGACTAATTATCCTACGAACAAACTTAACATTGCAGTTGAAAAACATGTTCCCTCATACATTCCAACTACAAATGTAAGTTTGTACGCACAATATTGACAGATTTACTGTTATTTTAATAGCATAGACTTCTTATAGGTTTTCCTGTAATCTATAAGTAAAGACCTATTTTCTGTATTTTTTTTTCAAAATTTTTGGCTCAGTAGTTTCGGAGATAAGGGGGGGGGGTCAATTTTCATCTATTTTCTTTAATAATTTTAAAAGTTTTTATTTGAAAAATTATAAAAAAATATATCTGAAGTCCTTCCAACAAGCATTTTCATTTTCCCCCCCAAAGTGACCCCCATATTCATAATTCATTTATTTACGTTATACGTCCGTGTTTGGGTCACAGAAGTCTATACATGTACCAAATTTCAACTTAATCGGTCCAGTAGATTCGGAGCAAATCGGCTGTGACAGACGGACAGACAAACAGACACACGAGTGATCCTATAAGGGTTCCTTTTTTCCTTTTGAGGGACGGAACCCTAAAAACCATCGTTGTACCTATTATTAACACATGTTTGCAAAGTCAATACCTAATAGGTAAATGATTTGGTCTTACAATGGACTAACATCAGACAACCACTCAAAAACATTGTTCCTCACAGCGCGAGGCCCCGCCCCCGACTCGGGAGCAGCTCCTGGCTTCACACTCGTCACGGTGGCTGGCAGTGAGACAGGCCTGGTTAGAACAAGCCGCCAAGGTAGAGGCTCGCTACGAATCCGCGCAGCAAGTCCTCAACAAGATCAATGTTAAGTAAGTACTGAATAACTTAAATAATTATTCTTCTTAGGCCCTTACTCAGCACTAGAAAATCTTGATTGATGCAATCGTCCCAACATTTTTTTATATCTGCCCATTACTCGATTACTTACTTCTAAACCGCCATCGATTGTAACGTCACTTAATAAAAGGTGAGAAAGTGGTCAAAATTAACTGATGTTTGACAACTATCTCATGTAATCAGGGACCATTTTGGTTACCCATTGAAAGGGTTTTCGATAGGGTTTTTCTAAGCGGTTAAACAAAAACCCATACGATATAGGTAACCCTTATAAACGGCTTAAATTAAATTTTGGTAACCCATTGAAAAGGTTTTCGATAAAAACCCATATGGTGGGAGTAACCCTTTTGAACAGCTTAATTTAAGCCATTCAAAATTACCCACACCGTATGGGTTTTTGATTAACTGCTTAGAAAAACCCAATCGAAAACCCTTTCCATTGAAAGGGTTTTTCTAAAATGGTAACCAAAATGGTCTCTGGGTAGAATACAGATAGAATTGGTCAAGCTACGCGTGCTGGGCGGATATCGAAATAACATAATATTATGGTTTTTTCATTTTACTGGGTTTCAAGTAGTTATAGAACCCATTGAATGGGTTATCATGTAACTCTTTCACTGGGTTTCAAGTATAAAACCCATTCAATGGGTTATCATGTAACCCTTTCAATGGGTTTCTAGTATAAAATCCTTTCAATGAGTTGACCTTTATCATGATGTAACCCATTACCCCTTCGAAGCTTAACTCTTAACCGGGGTTGTAGTCCCTGTATGTAATATTATCTAATATCTAAGAAAGTCTTTAACATGTTTGTATTATATTCATATAAACTTCATACCTACCTATACTAAGTAATAATAATGCTGACGAGTTTGAACAAACAAAAAACAAACTCTGGAACTACAGTCGGATTTGAAACCCTTAGGAGTCGAGTAAGGCGGATGAAACCGCGGGGCACAGCTAAGCGCCTTTAAAAGATAAAATTCCCTTGCTTGAATCACCAAAAACATAATGAAAACCTTTTTTTGTTTCAGCGCAATCTGAGATCTGCTACCATTCCGTGTGTTACCTCAATTTACTAAAATTTTGATTATTTTACAATTATTTGTATAGAATTACTTACTAGATTATAGAAAGTATAGATACCAATCATGTTGATTTGACGAATAGAATGATAATGAAACAATTAGTGTTTTTGTAATGATTTATTGTGTACATATAACAATATAGTGATTATTATCAATTATGCACTTTTTCGTTTCTTTTTATTTCTTCCCTGTAGTTGTGGGCAGTCGGTCTGCTTGTGCCCTTTCGCTTTGCAGTTGAAACAAGACTGTAAAGAAGAATACAGAGGTATTATTACTCGACTTTGATTACCAAGAAAACCTACGGTATAATTTTTGAAGTCGCGATACTACACACTTGTTAGGATGAGTCGGCACAATTCAGCACTACCGGGAGGCAAAATATATATTCGATTTTGTCGCTCGGCTGTACCGACTCATGCAGATAAGAATCAGTGTGTAGCAGCCACGACTCTTAAGTCGTGGCTGCTACACACTGATTCTTATCTGCATGAGCCCTTATGCTTTCCTGTGAGATTTACGTCAGTCGGAAAATCAATAGTCATAGAAAGAAAGAAAATTCGTACACGAAAGAACAAGTTGGGGGAAAATATGCGTCACATCCACGCAAAATGGCCAGCACTCGGCATAATGCTGCAAGACAGGGCCCCAGCGCTGGTTTTCAGCGACAGGCGGTTAATGAAATTTAAAAAAAATGGCTGGCTGGTTGTGAATAAAATCAAAGAATAATAAATTGAATCATAGTTTACAAGTAATGAAAAAATACACATCTGGCTAGCCTTTCAAGAATCGTGGAATTGCTTTGCGCAAATCTAAGGCTGGTTCTATAGTCACGCCGCCGCGCCGCAAGAGCCGCTGGGCAGCGCACTGCTAACAGCGGTGCACTGTGAAACGAGATTAGTACCGCGCGTTCCGCTGCTGTGAGACAGTCTTGTACAAAATTATGAACGTTGATGCGGTTAGACGCGGCTTAACTGCGCGTCTCAACGGCGTCACACTTAAGGCGCGACGCCCACTATCGGTGCGACTCGGTAGAGCTCGGGCGCTTGACGGCGGCTTCGGGCGGCTGAGAGCTGCCTCGGCAGTCGTAAGCATACCTAAGGACGCCGAGGCTGTCTTCTGGTAGCTCGGGTGGCATTTTCGTGGCAGACACGTCGCAGAACAGTCATAACGTTCACCGCGCGCGCCTCCATTAGCTTGGCAACACCCAGAGGAAAATAAAAGGCAACAGCCTCATTAATTACACGTATAGGTTCGTTTTATTTGATGATGACAGAAGAAAAGTGGATTATTCTTGTGCAAGCTCACGAATGTCTGTATGACATAACATCGCAATGAACAATGATCGCCATCGCAAGATGAACAATGAGAACTAAGTCCCAATCCACCATTATATAAATACACACGCACAACTGTTTTCACGTATCGTTACGACTGCTTTGCGACGTGTCTGCCACTCGAACTATTCTTAGTTTAGTCGTAGCTACCCGAAACCAGTCTCGGCGTCCTTAGGTATGCTTATGACTACTGAGGCAGCGCAGCTCTCAGGCGCCCGAAGCAGCCGTAAAGCGCCCGAAGCCGCTGTAAAGCGCCCGAGCCGCACCGATGCCCACCGATAGCGGGCGCCGCGCCTAAAACGCATACTGGCCGTAGCGCGCGCTCAAGTGGCGCGCGCTTCGGCAGCGCCGGCGTATAGCGCGCGTTTCCTGAACGGCGCTGCTCAAGCGCGCGACTTTGAAATGCAACTGCTACCCCATACATGTCCGAACGCGCGCGCTCCAACGCACTGCTGTTGGAGCGCGCGCGTAACAATAAAACCAGCCTAAATCACACAATAACAATAAAATCCAGCTTTGGGTATAATGCTATAAACATACTATGCGTCATTCTGTCACATAGAATTGGATGCACGTTAAATCGTTGACTTTCTCTTCGTTTACGATGTTTCCATCGGCGGTATGCAAGCCACAACATAACTGCTGTATCCGAGTCCATGTTTATGACTAGCAGGGAATCCCTGCTAGCGTAGAAACGCTCGTAAAACGCGGTATCTGGACGCAATATAAATTAAAGCGCGCAAGTGGACTCGCGCGCATATCGCCTCATCTGGACAGGCTCTAAAAGATAGCCCATTGCTTCAACTACACTACTAGTCAAGATAATAAAATGCTGTGTATCTCTTACCTGACTCTCAACAACCACACCGCACACATGATTCCTCTGCTGACTGCACCGGACACACACCTTACAATGAAAGAAAGTTGGCTTCACACACCGTTTACACAAATCACAGTGCTTGTACGTCATGCCATTCTTACTGGTGCACTCCCCACATTTGTGACAGTGGTTGTTGGACTTTGAGACGTAGAATTTACACTTGTTACACATCTTGTAGTTACTGTCGTTGGACAAGTCAATGGTCCGTAGTGGCAAGTTGGTAAAGAAGCGGATTGGTGATGCGAATTTTCTGCCATCTTTAGTCTTGTTTAGGAATTTCTTGTGGTTTGTGTATTCAATCTGGAAAAATAGAAAATATTATTTCTGGCAAATTGTCAAACATTAATATTTGATAGTATGTGGAAGAGACAGACAAAATTAGGCTTCCTGACATTGTGAATTCTATGCCCTTTTGTAGGTAGTCCAGCTGAAGAAACTGCTACAGCAAACAGCTATAATGATGATTTAATTAAAACAATAGTCGCAATACATACCTGATAGTCATGCATTTTGATCTCCGGTGCCATGTTAGAAATATAGGGTTCCGAGAAGTATGGGAAAGCCCATAGGACAGGCAAGAGGCCTTCATCAGGCTTGTCACAGATCTTCCTATAGGAGTCAGTCAATTCCTTCAGCGTTTGAACCAGTGGCTCCACAAGACCGCCGAATGGAGGGTCCATTACTATGCAGATGCCTCCCTCACTGAATTGAAAAGAGGTTTTTAGTTAATGGATTTTTAAGTACTTAAAAACTAAAAAATCATTGCTTCATGAATACAATTAACTTACAGGATATTTTGCTTTTTTGAGTCTTTAAATTACTTGTCATCCTTTTTCAGTTATTCAATGTATAGAGAAAATTAGAGAGATGTGCGATGGCCTTTAACACCAGATTAAATAAATTAAATCAGCTTGTTAGCACTTACCGAGACTGCTTAAAGAATTTCTTCAGCACCTTCTCATCCTCATTTCCATTAAACATGTAGTTATTGAACATGTTGTACCAGACAAACTTGTTTGGTGGATTAAAGTTCTGATGACGCTTGTCATAGTCCAAGAGAATGGAGTTGAAGTCATCCCGGGACGTGGCTTCCTCGTGGATGGAGGGGGTGCCAATGCACAGGATGTTGCTATAATTAGAATAATACAAGTGTTCGATGGAAATCAAGTGAAAAATTCCAAGTGTGTACAAATCTTTTATTGCTCCATGGGCACTTTCAATTGTATGTATTTTTCTTTCTAAAATTTAAATATGTTTTTAGACTGATAATATGTAGTTTTAAGACCAAGATGAATGTAATATAATCTAAAGTGTTGTAAAGATGGTTTATTAACACCAAATCTAAGTCAGTGTTATTGGCTAGTTGTTACTGTTACGTAAATTATTAAATTTCTACATTACTTTGCTTTCTTTGAAGAATTGATTACTGACCAAAGAAAGGCAAATAAATATTTACCTGATATTATTATTCTTGAGTATCCCAAACACAGTACCGACAGAGTTCTTAGTAAACAAGTACTGTGCCTCAACCGAATCATTCTCTAACATTGGCAGCCATGTTGTGGGGCGGTTTAGCTGCTCATCTGTTAATGGACTGATGATCCTGTGGTCCTTGGCATGTTTCTTAGAAGGCTTTGAGACTAAGTAGAGCTCCTCGCATGTGTTACAGAATGCTCGGTCTACATAGTGACTGGATTTTAACTAGAATATAAATATTTATTATTTGAAACAATTTTTTTTAATTTTATTTACTGTATTAAATCAACTAAGAAAATGAAGATGTTTCAATATTTTCATTATTTATCCCTGTTTAAGTAAAAATATAAAAAAAAATGTGTTGTTTATTATTCAAACCTAACCTCACTAAAGTTACTCCATGCTGCTGCTTTATCAATCTTCGGAATCAAACTGTAGTACTTTTCATTGCGTTTCCTTACACTTTCCTTCTGCCAATCATCTTCGTCTATGTGTACTGTACATTCCTTATTCCTACACGAGGCGCAAGCAAAATATCGCCCTTTTTCAGTAGAAAATAACAACGTAGGCCCATGCAAACATATAGGATGTGAAGTTACATCTTCTATAACCACTTCTACTGGTAAAGATTTCTGGGTATTGGTGTCGTTTGACTCTAGCTTGCGTTTTCTAGGCATTTTGACCAATTTCAGCTACTATATTAGTCAAAATTATGGAATTCAATGTTTTTATAGACACGTGAAACTGACAAGAATCCACCACCTGAAAATAACCTTCCTTTAGATGTCACGTTGACAATTTGATGATTTGATGTGACAGTGTTGAGGTGTTGAACTGTTGACAAAAGAATGATCAGGCAGGGTTGCAAGCTTAGAGTACATTTCTTTGTCTAAGGTTGCAAGTCGGAGTATTCGCCAACAACAACAAGCTCGATGACAAAACAAAAGTAAAGGCGGGTGGTCCGTGTGGGCGAGTAGGTCTGCTGCTCAAAATAAATTAATGTGAGGTCTGCTGCTCCTTTTTTTTTATGTATGGCATCTCGTAGTTGACCTTGAGAGGTCGTGACTACTTATCCGGAATATCCTATGGTTGCGAAGAGTCTGATACCAAACAAATGAACCAACTTTTAAACGAAATCGAACTCGGAGACCAAAGGCGTTCACAATTATTACGGCGTATGCGAGATTTAGGAAAAAAAATAGTGCCAGACGATACTCTAAAATGATTGTGGTCAGCTAGGTCTTCTTCCACACTCAATTAGGGCTGTCATAACCGCATGCGATACTGGTGAGGTAAAACTCGACAGTTTGGTTAAAATTGCGGATAAAATTCTGGAAAATACCAGGCCATTCGAAATAGCCCCGGTTAGAAAGAAAGAAAAATATTTTATTTACTAAAATAACTCCGAGTGCAGTCCAATCCGAAACAATCCCCGAAAACATTGTTAGTGAACTAAAACAAATGAAGCTTTAAATTTCAGAAATACGTCATAAACTAAACGGTTCCAATAACAATCAAAACCGTAACTCGCGAAACCGAGAACATTATGGCCGTAGTACAACATCCCGGGCACGCTCTAAAAGTTGCGAAAAGAGTCAAATAAATAGGGAAAAGTACCTGATGAAGGATCCCCCAAGGCTGGACTGGGTCCACTTTACTGCCTCTCCCTGAAAAGGTTCAGTGGGTGCGTTTGGGTCAACACCCCACTCGGTTTCGTTGACACCGTATGTATGGTTTCCACCGAGGACCACGAAACTGTAGTTTTGCCCAGAAGCCTAGTGAAGCTACTCAGACGATAACTCCGTAAGAGAAATATTTGCCTTGAAAAAAGCACTTTTTGTGGACCAGGGTCGCACAATTAAATTAATCTGTGTTCTGTGACCTAACTGATCGACTATCGGGCGTAGTCGGGGCGACTACGAGACGATACGCAAGCGTAATGAACCGGGCACGAGAGCGGTGAGTCAGCGGCGGCACAGCGATAGCAGCGCACAGCACTTCCTTCCACAACGGGTGTCGAGCACAGAACACTATTACTCCTAGCTGCCGGATTTAAAACTGTAGTAGTGTAGTCAATAATATTTTATTAAACAGATATTATGTTGTGAGCGCGCAATCGTGAAGACTCGAAGACGTCCTAATTGGGACGTATTTTACTTGTGGTGAAATGTAAAATGAATGAAAAGTGGGGGTGTGCACTGCTGCCACTGCTGCGCAGCACACTTTTTTCGGTTGTTTTGTGAGTGTATAGCATATCTGTATAATATCATTGGCTATAGTATTTAGCCGTTTTTATGGTTACGCACGGTTTGTGTGCCTATTTAGCCAATGTCACGTTTAGTTACACGCATTTGCTGAAGATTTGCTGGTAGATATGACAGTAGTGGTGCACCTGTGTCCAATTTGAATGCAAAAGTTTACGGTTTATTTTTCGTAACTATAATGACATTGACATTCCCGATAACTTACTGTTTCAAAAAAGGTTTTAGCCCGCTTTTACACTGCTGGCAATTTCTTCTTCAGACCGGCAGCGACATAATATTTTCTATTGTGTCTTTTGATATGTTCTGTGGTCTTTTGGTTCTGACATTCTTTCGAATAATTTTCAAGGAATTAGGTGACACATTAAAAAAAAACTAGTAAAAATGAACGGATTAGGGAGAACTGCGCAACGGGTAATACAAAATTGCGTTAAAACCACCACATTATCGGGTGCCTTAGTGTCCCGAGCACAGGCACCCGTAAAACGTGATTTCACAAGGGGAATTTGGCACATGAGCTGTTCAAAGAGGTTAGATGGAACTGCAGCGACGTCATCCCTTCTCCACAATCACTCCAACACATGCGGTTGCGGTTGCGGTTTGAAGGCGTTGCACACGAAAGGTAAGACGACTCATTTTCATTCGGACAATTTTGAGGTTATGTGGTTGCACCACACGCAAAGATCACGCCGGAATTTTTGTTGCTGAAATTACCATGCTGGTTTTGCCGTTTTACGGTCTGTGGGTCGTCTTAGGGGCACTTTTCGTTACACATTGTTAGGCATGGCTTTAATTCAATATGCTATCGTTTCTCCAGATTCGGAAATTGACTGTGCAAATCCTCGTGAACTCAAACCCAGACCCCTTGGTGAGTCCTATCCTCTTTCCCTTCCTACGCAACATTTTCGCCGAGATAAGGTAAGTTTCCTTGGCTTTTTGTTCACTTGTTTCCATCTTTCATTTAATTTGTTGAAGAATTCATAGCCATATTTTCATGCATGAACATTCTTTTAAGTACTTACAGAAAATATTAGTAATCTAGTAAAAAGTTTTACTTACCTATTTATTTAGTTATTTATACTTTTTACCTGGCTACGGCGAAGCCAAAAGAAGGGTTATGATTTTGACCGGTATGTATGATGTTCATCTGTTCCCTAATAACATCTAAACTGACAAAACACTACATTCTAACAGTAGTAAGCAATCATAAACTTTAGGGCAAATGAATATGACTATGACCGTAGCTATCCTCTGAACATCACCATGAATATGTATTAATTATAATAAGTGTCAGATGTTTATATTTTGATAGACTATAAGTAGGTATTGAATAGTTTGTACATGTTTTCACAATTTCAGATGATATTTTCGTGTTTCATACTTTTTAGAAACTTACTTTTTTTATTTCATAGTAGTATGCTTATAAATAAGTGGTCCACCATTGCCTACCCCCTGCACTATTGCCACACTGTGTCTTCCAACCAGGAGAGGCGCGGAGCCAGATGCAGGGGAGAGTAACACCATGCTCACATCCAGGAACATGGACCTGTGTCTTGTTTCTTCATAAAAGCATGGGACATTAATAGCAGTATCTTAACCATAAGTAGATAATTATTAAACCTAACTAGTTTATGAATTTGTAACTTGTTTTCATGTTGCTAAGAGTAGAATGTAAATAAATTAGGATTTTTTAATGTATGAACTGTAGGTATTATTCAGACACAAATCACAGTCGAAAAAGCCAGGTTTAACCTCTAAAATAATTGCCTACTAGAAGCTGATTGCATGTAAGTGCTCAACAGTTTTCACGATTATATTTATTGTAGTTTCGAGAGTATTTTTTTTAATTGAACAAATCTGCTGATTAAAATGTTTTGTTGGTTTGCAAACATGGGTTTGGTGGAATTACTGTAATTAGTACATAGGTGTTTTATTATAGTAGTCCTCCATGTTCTACCGTCACATGGGCATGCAAATCATTAATTATTTAATTTACACAAATTTAGTGATATCATAATTTTAAATAACAATTAGGAAAATAAAATAACACAAAATATAGATTAATGTCAAATCGTTTAAATTACAGTAAGAATGTCATAATAATACAAAAATGTCAACTGTCAAGCAAGGTTACAGTAATAGAATAACAACCGGCCAAGTGCGTCTCGGACCACGCATAATGACGGGTTCCGTAGTATGGGATATATTATGTTATTTTAAGACCAAAGACTTCTTAAAGGTTTTTCTGTAATCTCTAGGTACAGAACTATTCTCTGTGTTTAATCAAAATTTTAGGCTCAGCGGTTTCGGAGATAAGGGGATGGTCAGTTTATTTATTTCACTTTCATGTTTGGATCACACAATTTCATTTGTGTACCAAATGTCAACTTAAGTAATTGGTTCAGTAGATTCGGAGCAAATCGGCTGTGACACACGGACAGACACACAAGTGATCCTATAAGGGTTCCGTTGTTTCCATTTGAGGTACGGAACCCTAAAAAATGTCAAACGGAATTGCAATGAGTCAGTGATTCATCATTAAAGAAGTCGTCAATTGTGTAATAACTTTTTTCAATGATTATTTCGATTCTTATGATACCTCATGCTTGAGAAGCAGATACCTTAACTGTTGTTTGTTGATGATAAATGTTCATTTTATTTCCTCTTTTGTTAACTTATGACAATGTTGCATCATACATACAGATATGTTATCTATAAAAAATAAATATGTAAAACATTATAGAAAACATTTGTAAATTCTTATCGTCTGTCTAAGTGAATATCACTTTAAAAATTAATAATTAAATTAAAATAAAACATATATTTAAGGGGGGCTCCCATACAACAAACGTGATATTTTTGCCATTTTTATAGATAATGGTACGGGAACCCTTCGTGCGCGAGTCTGACTCGCACTATGCCGGTTTTTTTTTTATTATTTTACCACGAACATAAAATGGACAAAAATTATAATTTATATTGTACCCTATTTTAATGACATGCTTAGTGCCTACACACACTTGGCAGAATTTCAAATTTAGAGAAAAAACCTAGGACTTTAGGCAAAAAGTTAGAAGTTGTTAGATATTGTATCCAAGTTACAAATCATCCAAACAAACACTATTCCCACTAATCACTCCTTATAATAATATTTCCAGGTGAGAGAGAGCTGGTAGAATTCCTGACTGAGGAGATTGTGGCTGAACGCAAGGCACAGAAGATAAAGGTGCTGCCACTCGAACTTGATGGGTTTGCCGTAGCTGGAGACGGCGCTGAGGTTGTGCTCTCAAAGAAACTCAAGGATGAACTGTAAGTATAGGGCTAAAAGTTTGTATGCATCAGGGCTTATGACACCACCATCATTGTAGCTTCATCAAAGTTTAGCATCTTGTCAGACCACGTAAGCACGGACTCGTTTGTCGCTACCTTTTTTTAGAGTGCCGTACCCAAAGGGTAAAACGGGAACCCTATTACTAAGGCTCCGCCGTCTGTCGGTCCGTCTGTCACCAGGCTGTATCTCATGAACCGTGATAGTTAGACAGTTGAAATTTTCACAGATGATGTATTTCTGTTGCCGCTGTAACAACAAATACTAAAAAACTAAAAAAATAAATATTTAAGGGGCTTCCATACAACAAACGCGATTTTTTTGCTCGTATTTGTGTGATTTTGATAACGGCAACAGGTAGCCGCTTGAAATATTCACAGAATCTTTAGTTATATATTCATTTTAAAAATAAATAATTGAATTAAAATATAACAAATATTTAAGGGGGCTCCAATACAACAAACGAGATTTTTTTGCCGTTTTTATAGATAAATGGTACGGAACACTTCGTGCGCGAGTCCGACTCGCACTTGGCCGGTTTTTTTTACAGTGCATTGTAATCCTAACTCGTGCCAAGCGTTGAGTATTCAACAACGCATCTTCAGCTAAGCCAACTATTAAAAAAAACGGGCAAGTCCGAGTCGGACTCGCACACGAAGGGTTCCGTCCGTACCGTATTAACGTCGAAAAAAAACACGTTTCTTGTATGGGGATTTATTTTTTTATTTGTTGTTGTAGCGGCAATAGAAATACACAATCTGTGAAAATTTCAACTGTCGACCTATGAACCGTATCATGAGATACAGCCCGTTCAGACAGACCGACGGACGGACAACGGAGGCTTAGTACTAGGGTTCCGGTTGGTACCCTTCGGGTACGGAACCCTAAAAATCAAGTGAGCGGTAGCAAAGCGTCAAAAAGCGCCCGTGAGTACATGGACTCAGTGTGTTCTTCTACATTTTTTACATCTAGAGACACTAAAGGTGTTTCAGGCTAGAGAAAAGCTGATTCGAAACACATTTTCCACTATATAAAGCTCATTTTCTTCATTCTATCCCCTCACAATTGCCACGCTCGACGTCGCCACTCAATGGCATGTGCGGGTGCCAAGTGAGGGGTACAGTAACGCAGTCAAGTAGAATACCACTGAGCCACATGCTAGTGAGTACGGAACAGTACTGCTACAGTTACATTCAACTACTATATTTTTGGTAATTTAGGGCACAGACAAACTTTCTCTAATCAGGAAATTTCTGCTAATTTTCTAGACTCTTGGGCCCATATTAAAAAGCAACTAAAGAAAAAGAAAGAATAATATTTATTTGGCAACAGATTGTGAAACATATTATAATTAAAATAAAGTAATAGCAATCTTATTTACTCATTTATTTTTTACAAAAAATTCCTACACAGTCACATTATCACTTATGCCAGAAGTCAATTATCTGAAGCCATCTCATATTTACACATTACACATCTCCACTACAGCATCAAAATAACCTTCAATGTGAACCACACGGTGGACTCCGAAGAGCTTGAAGGTGACGTGCAGCCGGAGAAGCAGGAGTTTGCGGAGATGAGGTCACGGCCCCAGTTTGAGGTGGACATCGTGCGCGGAGACACCACCCTCGGCTTCACATGCTCCTACCTGCAGGAGCCTCCATCTGCCAACGCCAGTGCTGATGAGTACAGTATGTATTGTTATATTTACTTTAGCAGGAAATTGGTTTGTTATGATATGAAGACGCCACACATCTTTTGCTTTGTATTTAAAGCAGGGACCATACAACCCCGGTTAAGCCTTTAGGTTACCATTCAATGGGTTACCTTTATCATGATGTAACCCATTGAAAGGGTTACATGATAACCCATTGAATGGGTTTTGTACTTGAAACCCAGTGACAGGGTTACATGATAACCCATTCAATGGGTTCTATACCTACTTGAAACCCAGTAACATGAAAAAATCATAATATTATATCAATTCGATATCCGCCCAGCATGCGTAACATGACTAATTCTATCTCTATTCTACCCAGGGACCATTTTGGTTACCATTTTAGAGTCTGATGATTTAAATTAAGCCGTTCAAAAGGGTTACCCACACCATATGGGTTTTTATCGAAAACCCTTTCAATGGGTTACCAAATTTTAATTTAAGCCGTTTGTATGGGTTACCCATATAGTTTGGGTTTTTGAACCCTATCGAAAACCCATTCAATGGGTAACCAAAATGGTCCCTGATTTAAAGAAAGAAAATAATTTTATTTCACCCAGGTTAAGGCATACAACAATCACTAATAAACTTAGTTAAGTATAACAGTATCGTGTGACTCACGGATGCGCCAAATAGGCCCAGTTTGCACAAACTGTTTGGTTTGCTGTGATATGATGTGAACAGAAGATGCCACACAAGAAGATGCCACACAACTTTTATTTTGTCTATGCACAAGCTTTAGCTCATCCCCTCACAATTGCCACGCTCGACGTCGCCACTCAATGGCATGTGCGGGTGCCAAGTGAGGGGTACAGTAATGCAGTCAAGTAGAATACCACTGGGCCACATGCTAGTGAGTACGGAACAGTACTGCTACAAATATATCACTGTATCTGTTGTTATTTATTAGACATAGTTATTCCATGGGACTTGGGTAGAGAAACGTTTTGAAAGTTAAAACGATAATGTGGCCAGAAATTCGGTGAACAGCGAGATGATTGCTAATATACAATATTAGTTTTCGTTTATACTAAACCCGAAAAGGGGGCATTGTACTCATCATTTTGAACAATTTTTTCTATGGGACCAACCTAGAAATCGCGAAAAAAAAATCAGCTGTTTCCTACATTTGTGTTCATTAAATCGATAAAATGTATTGAACAGCTGATTTTTATTTCGCTATTTCAAGGTTGGTCCCATAGAAAAAAAAATCAAAATGATGAGTACAATGCCCCCTTTTCGGGTTTAGTATAAACAAAAACTAATATTGTATATTAGCAATCATCTCGCTGTTCACCGAATTTCTGGCCACATTATCGTTATAACTTTCGAAATGTTTCTCTACCCAAGTCCCATGTAATAACTATGTCTAATAAATAACAACAGATACAAAAAAAAACTAATGTTGTATATACATATTATGGAAGACATACTGCTTCAACCCACAATGAATAAGATGTAAAATTGAATAATTTCCTGTGGGCAAAGTTGTTTATTACGTTTTTCTGTCCTTTGTTTACAGATGACGTGTTCGGTATCGACGAGCTGACAATCTACAAGGGCGAGTGGAATGACAAAGTGTATGCTGTCGCTGGCGATGTACTTGACGGGGTACGTTATAAGTTTATAACCAAACTATGTATTATTAAATACTTCACAATTTTGATACATGGCTAGTAAGGCCGCCGCTCGCCACTGCGCACATTTTTTTTTTTTTTTTATATTATCTAAATCTTATCGAATTTCCAATCAAAAAATATCCTAGTGCAAACATGATAAAAAAGTTACTGTTGCTCACATAATTATTATGTCGATTGTGCAAATAATATCGAATTTAATATTTCGTCATAATAAATTCTGCTTCTAACATGATAGATAATTGATCTTACTGAACGAACACTAGTGAACACTAATTTAATTAGCATCACTATTCCATTCATAGTAAAGTTCATTTTCGCTACAAATTCAGATGTTACGATGGCCTAGCGGCTGAACACGCCTACTCGTGAAGCATGATCGCAGGTTCGATTCCGGGTCGCCCCATTTCTATGCCACACTTGATACTATATCACAAGTAGTTGTCAGGTGCCAAAATCGGGGTATATTGACGCGTTGAAGTGAAGTCGATCTCGCAACATGTGTGCGGGATATTCATTGAAATGCTACATTTTTTTAATTAACTTTAACAATAGTAAACATTCCAATTATAGCACATGTTTTGAAAAACATTTTTCGACTGTGTTTTACTTTTAACTGTTTTTGCATTTCGACTTTTTTTTTTTACTGCAGTTTTTTTGTAATTTTGTTATTTAGGTCAGATATAAGTTCCGTTCCACTTATCTCCAATTTCATACAAATTTTTGTTTTCTAATTTATCTAGTAGATAGTTTCATCCAACCCAAATGTGTGATGCTGATGGATGAAACATGTTCTTATTTTAATTTTTAGTATTTGTTTTTTTTTTTTCATTGAAATTAGCACCATGTAACCTATATGAATATTAACATGCTAATTAATGGCGAAATGTGGCCTACAAATTTATATACATATCGATGCCTTACGGGCGAAAAAGGATAACCGCCTCTTTTCAAATTTTACAGAGGAGTGATTTAAAGTTCAAAATAAACGAAAAAAAATCATAAAAAATTAAGTATAGCTCCCGAAAGCCTGGAAATGAGTTTTTTATAATATTTAGCATGCTATCTATAAGATAGCGATTTTATTTTTACGTAATTCAGCCTGCAAGAAGCAGTTACTGTCGGTTATCCCCAAATGGTCTTTATTTTAAAATCACCCAAAATGTCGTAAATTGAATTATCAAATTATCTGATGCGAGTAAAAATGACCTAAATTCAACCCATGTTTTATTTAAATTAAGGAAAAAAAGGTTAAGTCTTGGTTTTTAGAGAAAAAAATGTGATAATATAATCTAACCAACAATGTACCTAACAATAGTTGACTGAAAGGAAAATTGTATCAAGCACATTTTTTGAAAAGATGTCAATTATTTAGTGTATGTATTTTGATTATTTTACTTTAAAAAACTGTTATCTCTGCATTTAACATTTCAAGTTCACCCAAGAGGTATAGGTATACAATAAAAAACCATTTAATTAGGTAATCAGCTCAGTCTTTAATTAACATAAAAATGGCACCTCGCACTTATCAAATTAAAAACATACTAAATAACAATTGTTTGTAATAAACCCTCGTATCAAAAAATCACCGTGATCAAATAGACTTAGAACTATTGCAATTAAAGCAACAGCTACTTGTATCACATTGAGATCAATGTTTAAAATCAAATTTATCAAAATAATGAAAACAAATTCTTAAAATTAGTGGCCCTTTCAACATTATAATCACTTGTCTCAATATTTTTACTTAGAACAATTCAAATAATTGCAATATAGGTACCTAATCTAAAAACTATAAAAAAGTTCAACTTTAATAAATTAACAAATATTCTTATGATAGACAATGTACTGTAAGTATCACAATTTGCTTGCATCAGAAATAAAATGCGGCCAAAACGGAATAAACGACTAATTATGTTTTAAACACGAACAGGCATAACAAACTAAATACATATTTCTGAATTTTTACTTCCAGCCAAAATAGTTTAACGTACAATCATTAAAATATTACAAAAAGTCCAAAAGGTGTAACTTCTTTATTCTTAAATAATTCGTAGATCAAACACCAAAAAAATAATTTTACAAAAATTGAAGTCGTTTACAACGAAATAAATTGACAGAAGTCTATATTTTTCCTACCGCGTAACCGACAAAAAGTTTCACGGAAGCAAACGTTACCTAGACCAATCGACGCAGAAAAAAAAGGCGATTCTAAGTGTGTATATAACTGAATTTCTCAAAAAATGTCGCTTATCCCTTTTCGCCCGTAAGGCATCGATATATTTTTTTTTACCTCTTTGACTTCATCAAACCATTTTGTGTTTCCATATTTTTAACCTTATTTTTTCTTACCTTCCTCAGTACCTATACGACCTGCTGATGAATTTGCTTGAGGAGAAAGGCATCAGCAACGAGTTCGTTAACAAGCTGTCAGACTACAGTACGGGTTACGAACACCATGCCTACATCAACCTTCTAGAGACCGTCTCGCGCTTTACCATCGGGAAATAGACAACCTCTACAGCTTCCTTTTTAAAATCAAGTGTCAAATACTTTATAAGCTCATTGAAAATTCGACTATTATAATGCTGTGTTTCAAAGTCATCCAAATACAGTGCGCGGCCGTTAAAATGGCACAGAAAAGCTATACTCGAATCGCTTTAGCGTAGCAATTGCGGTCATTGCCCTTTCCCTAATATCTACGTAGGAACCCATACAATTACTATGTATGGTGGTTCGTTATTGGAACATTTTGAAGATTACGAGATATATTTCAGTTTTCGAAATAGAGAATGTTAGAAAATGTAGATGGGTCAATGACCGCTATTGCCCCGCCAAAGCGATTCGGGTATAGAAATAATTTTATTATAAAAACATTGTAGAGCGTCGTCTTTGTCACTCATACCTATGACAGTCTCTTTCTAAACCTCTTGTCATATTAACGTCTGGGTATACTGTAGTTGGATGTTAATAATATTCCTAGTATATTTGTCTTCTATCTGAATGATTAAGATAATTATGTTATGTTTTTTTTTAACGAAGTTCCGTACGTAAGAAAAAAGCGCTATGCCCCCTCTGTGACCCCGTTGTACCGTATGCACCATCAATGGTGCACCATTAATGGTGCGAACGAAACTGATTAGTCTCCTCTGCACCATTGATGGTGCAGGTCAATGGTGCATACGGTACAACCGGTCTGTGACTTTTTCTCATATGTCTGTATCGTCTATTATATACAAGTGTGTGTGTGCGCGTACAGAATTTCGTTCCTGACGGGGATCCCCCGACAGCACAGTCTTTTTTTTTATATAGTAGTTTAATAGTCGGATTGATTAATGGCTGTATTTAATTTCTGTCATGTAAAAGCCACGATTGTGAGTTGTTAAGAATTTTGAGACGAATTGTAGACATATTTCTTCATTAGCGTACTCAGAAAATAAATAAACTCACAGTTTGGTCATTATTGACAGATCCTAAAGATATTTTGTAAATTTCAAACATGCAACTTTCGTATTTTAAATGAATGAAATGTTCATACATTTAAAATAGCGTAGTTGTAAGGAGTGAAGCATTTATGCTGTAGCCAGCTTTAAAGTTAGTTTAGTTGTGTCATGATGATGTTTTGTTTAATGTTAGTTATATGTTAGTTATCTCAATTAAATTGTTGCAATTTATTTGTGGTGTTTCTTTTTATTCTAGAATTCCCTTCTGTAAAATACCACTCATGTATGTATTTACTTATGAACAAAACAACGGTTATATTGTATTCTCTTAGTATTATATAATTGCATAGCACCATGCGTGAGCACTATGTACTTACTATAAAGCTACCATTTACTGAGTACTTCTTTCATTGACTTGAATGTGCCCTGGCGGCTGAGAGTGTCATGCTCACTGTAATGTCTCGCTGATGGTGGCGGGTGTGTTAGATCATTTAGCTCCCTTCAAAATGGTTGAGTTGAATGGTGCTAATCCATGCGTCATGTTCGTGAACGGGCGCCATCAGTAAGGACTGGTCATCTCTTAGCGGCCTTGGCTTATTTTAATTTAATTGTTGAATTGTTTTTTTGTTGTTTTTTTTTTAATATTTTTGTTACGGACGCTTTTGACGTTTTGCATCGTTCTCACATGTTTAATTTCAACACGAATGATGTAACCAATATTTTGTAACCATTTATATTAATTTAAAGATGCGTGCACCAATCAATTAATACAATAATGGTAAATAGTGTCACTTTAGAGCGACGGCTGTACCCCTTAGGATCTACAGCGCAAGCGGGTCGAATGCATGCTGCTGATGGGCGCGTTTGCAGTAGCCTGTGTATCCCGTTACTCCAGCAAGAAAATGTCTTCTAGAATGAATTGAGTTCAACGAATAATTAGAGCTTAATCTGCTGTAAATGTGCGCCAAATAAAAAAAATATACGTACTGTCGTTTTAAAAAAAAAAAGAAAAACGAATCCTGCTGGAGTAACTTTGACGGGAGATTTTAAACGAATGATCGAAGAGAGAAAGTACCTACATTGGCGTTGTGCGTAAAAATGTGCGCCGAAAATGTCGTCATTTCCTGCTGCAGTAAAGTTTTGCAGAATTTTCTTTGTTTCTCGGAAACCAATGATTGTGCGCTCGAACAATAAACGTATATTAGTAGCTCCTAATTTGTGCGTATTGGTGCATGAATTAGGTTTTCAAAAATATTTACAGTTTTAAAGTAATCTCTGTAGAACACACGCTTGCGCGATGCAGGATATTGCGTGACGTCGTCAGTCTGATACGTAGTTCGTGGCGATGTAGATGTAAAGTTGCAGCATGCAGCTATAATTTATGTGAAAACCACCATCTAGAATTTAGTGACAGTTTTTAAAACTTGCTGACCGATTACAAAATAGATAATAACCGGCCAAGTGCGTGTCGGACCACGCACAATGAAGGGTTCCGTAGTTGGAATGAATTTATCCCAAAAACAAACAACATTGTAAGTAGTTGAAAAACATGTTCACCCACACATCGATACACGTCACGGTCAATTCTCCAACTCCAAATGTAAGTTGGTCGACTATTACTCGCTTGAAAAGCCTACTTAGCTATGATTTTTCACATAACCAAAAACAACCATTTTTGATGATAGAGGGGGACACTTGACTAACAAAAATGAGCACTTTAAAGCTTTTATTACGCAAACGCAACCCTGAATAGAAAAATTGATTTCACAGACCCGCAATATTTTTGAACGGCCTATCTAACGATACCCCACACCATGAGATCACAGAACCATGGGATAGACGAGATAAAACGTGTCGGTCAAGAGATGAAAGTACCCTACAATTTTTTTTCGAGATCTTCGAGTCAGCTAAGCCGCGGACCGCGGAAAAGGGACGATCATTGGCTTGTTTCGTGATACAATTATTGTTAGCTTAGTTAAAAAAATAAAGAAAATAGGTTTATTCAGAACATGTCAACATAGTCCATTATAGTGTATTATCTACGATAGTCCACATTGATTGTCAAGTCCAAATATCCCGCGCATTTCGGTCCCCTCGGAGTGTGCTCAACTCTTAGAATAATAAGTTATTATTCTAAGGCTCAACTGCTCACAACTAAAATTTAAAAGGAACAGTCATCTTAGTATTATCAGTCAGCTGACAGCTGTTCGTTTCGTTGTTCGCATTCGTTCGCAGATAGCCTTCAGCCCTTCAGCCCTCAGCTTCAGCCTTCTCCTCAATCAGCCAGCTCACACAGCTGTTCGCTGTTCTATGCATTTGTCATGACAACATACCTCCATCTCTTTCCTAAACATTGAATTGCTTTGAATTTGCTCCTTTACACGTCAATTTAAAAAAGATGACATTGTTTTTGTACTTTCCGACTTATAAATTGCGACGGCCAATCATGAATATTCTTAATTCGAGCTTAGAAAACGAGCTTACGATCAACCAATAGGAACGCCGCATACCACGTGAAGTTCGTGCGAATCCTCTACTGCCGCGCCGCTGTGACATCTCGGCGAGCGAAGCAAATTGAATCGAGTTTTCATTTATCTCGGCAAAATGGCTGACGCATCTTCGTCGGCGATGCGCTCAAAGAAAATACCCGATAATTTGTACGAGCTGTGCCTCACGAATTTAGTGAACTATTTGCAGAAAGCTAAGTGCGACAGGAATGTGCTCGAAGGGATTCCGGACACCGTCCGCATGGATGTTTATTACAAGGTGAGTTATGCCACACTTAGCTCGTCTTTCTCATAATGATAAAAAATACAGTGTACAGTGAGAATACCGTTATTATTGTCAGATATTGTGACTGTTGGCGATAATATCGTTATTAGAGGTGCGCTGAATCGATAGTAGATGGTGTTAGTAATTAGTTGGGTTTGGGCAGTGACCATGAACGTAGCCAGTGCGTGTATTCGCAGTTAGTCACTTTCACTGCTGCACCGTCACACGATCGCTCTTTGTTACGAAACACGTAGCTGTGCATCGCCAGCGTGCGTCGATATCAATCTGCCTACTATTGTGTTTCATACGACCCATTGAAGCCCCAATTTGTTGCTTTGTGTGACAGAAAAAATTTCGATTGCAAGCGAGTGCTCAAGTAACCACTTCCTTGGACATAATGTCGGCTCAATACTTTAATCTGTAGCTCCAGACGATTATAATGCGATAGTATTCACTCATTCTCTGCATTATGTTTAGTTTGACCCCCAGTAGATACTGATAATGTCTTGTCTGTGATGAACAATAATATTTACATGTATAGATGCTGTGCTCGATCTAACAATGGATAATAATGGCTCAGAGCTACAGTTTACCAGTTAATTCCTATATTTACTTAATGGTGTTGTTGCACACAGTCATATCCTGATAGCGGCTTAGCAATAATATGGTCATATTACGGTTATAATGGCTGGCATTCCACTGGATTGGTTAGCTTATTCAGCAAAGATGGATACATGTTGTTTTTCTGATCAGACAGGTTTTAATAAAACCTACGTAACATTAGTGAATCATTCATTTTACTGGGCCAATGAAACATACATCTTTTGTCTTATAGACAAAAAGCTTTTGGAATCCAATAAGACTTGAATAAAACATGTTTCAGCATTCATTCAGGTAAAATCAGACTTTCTGATTTTACTGCAAGTCAAAACAAAAATAGAGCAGCTTTTCAGTTATAACTACCTAGTCAGAAAACATAATAATCTAAGGAAAAGTGGTTTAACCGTACATGCCAACTAGAAACATGTACATAATTATGTGATTTTGCTACAGATTAGCTAGCCTACTTTAAATAAAATGAAGAAACTTTGAAAATAGCGCAAAATTTGTCTCTCCTTATTGGGAGAGCCCTGATAACAATAAATTCTTAACAAAAACAGCATAAATGCATCCTATTCATAGAAAATTACAATTTGTTTTTGAAAAGTTATTAAAACCTTTTTTGGGTTCCGTAGTTAACAAGGGACCCTTTTAGATTCGCCATGTCCGTCTATCTGTCTGTTAGTCCGTGGCTTAGCTCAGATACTCTTAGTACTAGAAAACTGTAATTTGACATGGGTATACAAATTGTCCGTCTATCTGTCTGTTAGTCCGTGGCTTAGCTCAGATACTCTTAGTACTAGAAAACTGCAATTTGACATGGGTATACAAATTAATCACGCCAACAAGGTGGTAAAATTTATTTATTTATAACCATCTTACCTACACTATCATTACAGATCTATGATCCAATGCGACAGAGTGGCTTTCCAACTAAATCCTAAATCTACACCTTATACCTATTTAAAAAATATCTTAATCTAAATAACTTATTACATATAGTGTAACTTTTGCGAATTCACTCAAGTTGCACCACAATACATCAACCCTCCCGTGAACCTCATTCACCACGCGTATGGCTCTAGTGAGAGGAGTTCTCGCCAGTAGATTGGTCCTGGCTGCAGGTACAGCGAGCAGGGGCGGGCGTTGCCGCCTCCACACGTATCGGTCGGGCACGTACAGCTGTAGGTGTCGCAGCACTCCCGGGTTATCCGCCACGCCACGTAGTAGTTTCACTACATACGCTACGAGCGAAAACTTCCGTCGTACTCTTAGAGTGTTATACCCTACCATACCCAGAACAAATAGTGTAGGGTACATCAATGGGTATAATGGATATACCCCATACCGCTTGTAATACAAGTGTCGCGTGAACTTATTCTTATAAAATCTTAATAAAAAAGGGGGACTTGCATGTAAAGTGGGAATGAAAATCCTACCACTGCTAAATAGCAATGTTTGTACTAATTACATACGAGTTTGAGGAAACGATCTAGAATCAACACTTAAAAAATATATAAACAAGGTACATTTGTAATTAATTAACTATGTTTGGTTTTAACACTGACAGCGACTTTTACGATGTTGGCTAAACAGTACAATGTCATACAGTTTACTGCCTCTATTGACAAATCGGAGGTTATTGACCTTTCGATTTTTTAATGTATTTCGTCAAGAAAATATATTTTTTATCAATAGACTGCCAAGGTTGTAAAGTAAGGGCGCAGACATCGAACTAAAGTATCACTCGAATATCGATACAATTTTCGTATAGGTGTGCACTCGCACACATAAATCGATATTAAGACGCAGATATATGTCAGTGACCTTGAGTGGTTAGCTTGCGTGTTCTGTGCTGAGCTCACGCAACGCGTCGACGTTCAGCCAGTAATAGGACTCGCCCATCAAGGAGCGCTGTCCCCAATTTGACGCATTATTAATTTATTATACACAAAACAAAAGGTATTTTAATAAAACGCGTATACTAAAAGATCAATAATGAAATTATATTTAAAAATAGGTGAAGGTTTCAGAAAAATACGCTTGGTAAATTTTGCGCCATTCTCAGTTTTTTATCCGCGTTAGACATAACTTTACAAATTAATTTCACTATGTAATATAAACATAATCTAAAATATTCACATATTAAGTTATTGAGAAAATGCTCTTATTTAACATATATTTTTTTCAAACCATTAACACCGTGATCTTCAGTATAAAATCATTAAAAGTCGGTTATCGTCGCCTTAAAACCACGTAGTACCTACAAGAAAATGTCGGACCGGACAATAGATGTGTGCGATAAAATAGTATTTGAACGAAGTTAACGCAAGACAGGTAAAGCCACTCGTCCGAAACCAACTCAAGACATAATATTCTGGTACTCGGCTACCAGAAACTACATCATCGCTATAGATCAACTAATCTCTCGCACAATCTACAGATCTAAGTGGTCCATCTAAGTTACCAACTGAATACACAGCTGTACAGTGGTGGAGGCTATCAGCATCCAGCGACAAGCAGACAACAGTAGATAATCTACATGAAGTTATTTTATAAGAAGCGACTGCCCATCTGACCTCCACAACCCAATTACTAGGTTAAACGATACCCCTCAGTAAGATTGGTTGTCAGACTTTTGGGCTTCTGACTACCCGTAACGATTGTCAAAGATCTACGTATGACAGCCGGGACCAACGGCTTAACGTGCTATCCGATGCACGGACCTTCCATGCATCGGAAAGCACGTTAAGGCGATTCACACACTGGCCTGCTATACGCTGCGGGGTGCGTGGCGACGAAGTCACGCGCGTGGTTGCGGGAGTGCAGATTTGCACCATCATGCAGGTTTTTTTGCTCAAACGCAAAAACGAGTGGCCCAAAGGCATTAATTTGACAGCGAGATCCATATCAAAATATTACTTCACGTCTAGCTCTGTCAAAATCACGCACCATACGCTGCAGAACTCGGTGTACCATACCTTGCGTCTTGCCCCGCATCCACGCGCGAGGGCGCGTGTTTCTCTGCATGTAGGCGCGTTAACTGCAACTCTGCGCGTGAATGCGATTTCTGTTTTGCACTACGCGTGTTTTCAATGCAAAGAGAGATACTTTCAAGCAACGTAAGAACGCGCACTCCCGCGTTACGCTGCCTAAAGGCGGGGCGACGCGACACAAAGGCACCGCTCGTCCCGCGACACGCGGGACCTTTGTGCCGTGTCGCGTCGCGCGACAAGTCACGCTGGTATGTAGAAGCCTTAATGCGGTGCCGTGTGCGAATCGCCTAAGCCGTTGGTCTCGATATGTAACGGATGGTCACCCATTCACGAACCGACCGCGGCAAGCATAGGGTTGACCTTCGATCGACCCGTGTGACTGTTATTATTTGGCCACGATTACCGACGTCATCGTGGGGTCAATATTATGTACAATAGACCTTAATTAAGCATTGATACCAATCCTTACTGCCCGTTGTTGAGTGCATCAGTCCAATGTGCCGACATTGTTATTCTGAACCCTCGAGACAACCGTGATGTGTGTCAATCAATAACAAATTATGCATTACATTTGTTTAACAATACATATTTACATGTGCATAGGTAAACAAAACACAACTGTTCATACACATTCATGTCAGCCACGTACATTTCATGTCAGAAATGTCACAATTTGACAGTTTCCTACTTGTTGACGTAGGTACTGGGTTTGTCATGATGCTTCATCTTCTCGTCGCTTACTCATGTATTTATGAGGGGCGTGACTACGATGGGCAATTCGCATTACAGTGGTGTACACTGCTCTGTCGTGTCATGTGCTAAGGCATCACTTTCTGAAAAATCGATGATTCTCCTACACTCTACTACTACAGCGACACCATGTTGTTCCACTGCACAAGTGTGCCAACTCTAGTCATGTACCTCTACACAGCCAGTGATTATCAGGCTTTTAAAGAATTTTGCGCCTAACTGAACGTCCAAAGAACTCGCTGCGCGCAAGATGCTGTAATATGGACGTCACGGTCTCCCAAAACAAAAGACTGCAAAACATCCGTCAATGCCGTTAAATTCTCAATATCGATAACTGATTACTCCACTCTGATGACAATGAAGGCTTCTACATACCAGCGCGACTTGTCGCGCGACGCGACACGGCACAAAGGCCCCGCGTGTCGCGGGACGAGCGGTGCCTTTGTGTCGCGTCGCGTCGCGCGACAAGTCGCCCCGGTATGTAGAAGCCTTGAAGCTTGCCGCGCAAATTGCTTGTCATACGAGCGGCCTTAGGCAAAAAAATAATGTTTCTGGTCGAATAACAAAACCGTCTATGAAAAATGAGTATGGGTTTCCAATAAGCGACCATTGTTTTGTGTTGGAACAGGTGTCGGTTAACTTATTGACATCACCAGTTCACTTAGACCCATAGGTGAGGTTATTGTCACAAAAATATTTATTTGTCGTCGACAATGGTTTCGACTACAGCGTTCCTTTCGGGCCTAGGGAACCTAAAACCATCCTTTTGGTTGAAGCTAATTATTCTTCTAGGGTTTAGCGATGGCTTAAGCTGTTCTAAATGTTAACCTACCAATTTAGCTATCGTAAATCACCGAGAAGTTTCAGGTGTTTCGATCCTGTGGTGGCGTTTGTTACGCCACACACGAACTACGCATTGCACCTGATGTCACTCAAATTTTACATCGTCCTAGCAAAGTTTTCCACGAGATTAGTATATGCCCGACAACCACCATCGGGCAGTAGCCCACCAGACACAATACCCGTCTTGTCGGAGGGTCCTCCCTTTTCAATGGAGAATAAAGAACTTTCCAACCTATACTCATACCTTTATAATCCTTAGGGTAGAGGCACACGAACCACTAGCAGTCAGCGACAGCCACTACCTAGTTTTCAGTGAATTCAGCGATAGTCACTTTTCATACATTTAACGAGCGCCTTATTTTGCTGCTACGGAATTCACACAAAAAACTTCGTGTACGTTTTTCTTATATCTGAATAATTAATATTTAATTTATTACATTGTAATTATCTTTTTGATTCATTATTATTCTGAAGCATTGTTTATCGTCGAATTAAATTTTGTATAAAGAATAGTAAGTAAATATTTTGCTTCTTACTGCTAAGGCTAATAATGGTCTTATAATTTTCCTGTTCGTCTTTTGAATGATACGCAGTTAAAAGTGTTGCGAAACGAGAACTGCTTTATCAAAAAATCATCAGTAATTTTCCAGTTTGTCGCAGACAGACAAAACAAACTCATAAAAATTCGCATTATTATATCGTTAACGGATTACATTTTTGGTAAAGCTAATACATTCATATGCAAATACGCAATTTTGTGATATTGAAACTTAAAGACATTATTAAAGGTCACAGTTTTATAAATAATCCTGTTTAGCATCTTTCTTAGGCATTTTTTTGTTAGTCGGATTATCGAATGTGACATTTTTGGTTACACGTTTTGCCTAGTCTCCGACCGCAAATAGCCGTCGGAAGAATAGTGGTCGCTTATTTTTGGGTTTCGGATTTGTGAACAGCGTTTAGAGGACTCCTTCGATAACATTGATAGGTGTTCGATTCGGCAAGCGGAAGCGTATCGAATAGCTATGCTGGTTCCTTTACGATTACGACCACTCTCTCTCTCTCTCTTGGGCGCCATCTCCACGGCCGAGAAAATCACGGCGATAGTCTCAACCGTGACATCAAATTCAATATAAACTATGAAATAATCTCCACACGGCGATATCGTCGCAGCGATAATTTGATGACACAGCGTGAGAATCGCCGCGATTCTCGTCCGTGGAGATGGCGCCTTACTCCTTAGTATTCGTTACTGTTACAGAAAGAGGATTGAAGTGTCCAGTTTAATAATAATTAATGGTGATGTTTCTAGTATGCATGCTCAATCTTGCCATGTTAATTTTATTTTTTTTAAATTTTGTCATTAGTTTTCTCTATTTTATTTTTATCCTGTTTAAACCTAGTTAGTTATAAGTGCATGCTGTGGTCTCCTGTAATTGAAAGAGCACACGTACAAGAACCTTTGTTAGTATTGTGGTTTATTAGAATAGAATAGAAAAGGTTAAAATACTCTTTATTATGTACACCATAAAAGTTACAGATATAAATGTTTAAATTTTACATAGGGTGACACAATGGGCGGTCTTATCGCTAAAAGCGATCTTTTACAGACAACCTTTGGATAGATTAAAGAAAGAAGGAGAGACAATACTGCAGGTAGTCAGTGGTGTACCATTTACATGTACAATAAATACTTACATGCATAAAGCACTTATCTAAGTATATAAATATATATATACAATAATAAACAAGAGCAAGGAACTGTATTCTGTAATGATGCTGTTTAAGGCGACGATAACCGACTATTAATGTTTTTATACTGAAGATCACGTCTAAACGAGTAGTGTTAATAACTTTAAAAAAAATCCATGATAAATTAGAGCATTTTCTCAATAACTTAATATTTTAGATTATGTTTATATTACATAGTGAAATTAATTTGTAAAGTTATGTCTAACGCGGATAAAAAACTGAGAATAGCGCAAAATCTACCAAGCGTATTTTTCTGAAACCTTCAACAATTTAAAGATAATTTAATTATTGATCTTTTAGTATACGCGTTTAATTACAATACCTTTTGTTTTGTGTGTAATATATTAATAATTCGTCAAATTGGGGACAGCGCTCCTTGAAGGGCGAGTCCTATTACTGGCTGAACGTACGACGCGTTGCGTGAGCTCAGTACAGAACACGCAAGCTAACCACTCTAGGTCACTGGCATATATCTGCGTCTTAAGAAGAGATAATTAGAGAGATTATATTATTATGTGTATCCTTTGTTGGAGATCCTAAATAAATAAAACTACCAAAAACACTGCTTCTAAACAAGATTGAATTTAGCTTATCTCTGTACGGCATAGGCCGTAGTCTCTTCTCTACTAATATAGGTAAATAAATATTATTTTCAGAAAAATACATTTACGGTTCACAATTTTCTTTTTTATTATAAAAAGCTGAGCGCCGCCGGTGCATTTATACCACAAACGTTTCAATAAACCATGTACTTAAAACGATTTAACTACAAAGAATATAAATAATTAAGACATCAAATCTAGGGCAAGTAATTGGCTGTCATAAAAATGTATACGTTCTACTGCCATAAAACATTTTATTTACTTAAAGAGATAAGGATAATAATGTCACACAATTTTCATAAAGTAATGTTGTTGTCCATACTAAACTTATAATATTGTAAATGCGAAAATAACTTTGTCTGTCAAATTTCATCGAAATCCTTTCAATCGTTAAGGCGTGCAAGCCTTAACGATTGAAAGGATTTCGATTTATTTTTGGGTTTCGGATTTGTGAACAGCGTTTAGAGGACTCCTTCGATAACATTGATAGGTGTTCGATTCGGCAAGCGGAAGCGTATCGAATAGCTATGCTGGTTCCTTTACGATTACGACCACTCTCTCTCTCTCTTGGGCGCCATCTCCACGGCCGAGAAAATCACGGCGATAGTCTCAACCGTGACATCAAATTCAATATAAACTATGAAATAATCTCCACACGGCGATATCGTCGCAGCGATAATTTGATGACACAGCGTGAGAATCGCCGCGATTCTCGTCCGTGGAGATGGCGCCTTACTCCTTAGTATTCGTTACTGTTACAGAAAGAGGATTGAAGTGTCCAGTTTAATAATAATTAATGGTGATGTTTCTAGTATGCATGCTCAATCTTGCCATGTTAATTTTATTTTTTTTAAATTTTGTCATTAATTTTCTCTATTTTATTTTTATCCTGTTTAAACCTAGTTAGTTATAAGTGCATGCTGTGGTCTCCTGTAATTGAAAGAGCACACGTACAAGAACCTTTGTTAGTATTGTGGTTTATTAGAATAGAATAGAAAAGGTTAAAATACTCTTTATTATGTACACCATAAAAGTTACAGATATAAATGTTTAAATTTTACATAGGGTGACACAATGGGCGGTCTTATCGCTAAAAGCGATCTTTTACAGACAACCTTTGGATAGATTAAAGAAAGAAGGAGAGACAATACTGCAGGTAGTCAGTGGTGTACCATTTACATGTACAATAAATACTTACATGCATAAAGCACTTATCTAAGTATATAAATATATATATACAATAATAAACAAGAGCAAGGAACTGTATTCTGTAATGATGCTGTTTAAGGCGACGATAACCGACTATTAATGTTTTTATACTGAAGATCACGTCTAAACGAGTAGTGTTAATAACTTTAAAAAAAATCCATGATAAATTAGAGCATTTTCTCAATAACTTAATATTTTAGATTATGTTTATATTACATAGTGAAATTAATTTGTAAAGTTATGTCTAACGCGGATAAAAAACTGAGAATAGCGCAAAATCTACCAAGCGTATTTTTCTGAAACCTTCAACAATTTAAAGATAATTTAATTATTGATCTTTTAGTATACGCGTTTAATTACAATACCTTTTGTTTTGTGTGTAATATATTAATAATTCGTCAAATTGGGGACAGCGCTCCTTGAAGGGCGAGTCCTATTACTGGCTGAACGTACGACGCGTTGCGTGAGCTCAGTACAGAACACGCAAGCTAACCACTCTAGGTCACTGGCATATATCTGCGTCTTAAGAAGAGATAATTAGAGAGATTATATTATTATGTGTATCCTTTGTTGGAGATCCTAAATAAATAAAACTACCAAAAACACTGCTTCTAAACAAGATTGAATTTAGCTTATCTCTGTACGGCATAGGCCGTAGTCTCTTCTCTACTAATATAGGTAAATAAATATTATTTTCAGAAAAATACATTTACGGTTCACAATTTTCTTTTTTATTATAAAAAGCTGAGCGCCGCCGGTGCATTTATACCACAAACGTTTCAATAAACCATGTACTTAAAACGATTTAACTACAAAGAATATAAATAATTAAGACATCAAATCTAGGGCAAGTAATTGGCTGTCATAAAAATGTATACGTTCTACTGCCATAAAACATTTTATTTACTTAAAGAGATAAGGATAATAATGTCACACAATTTTCATAAAGTAATGTTGTTGTCCATACTAAACTTATAATATTGTAAATGCGAAATAACTTTGTCTGTCACCCTTGGACGCCTTAACGATTGAAAGGATTTCGATGAAATTTGGCACACGAATAAAGGCCTGCGCACACGAGGGACTTTTGTCCGCGAACAATTTGGAATCGTATAGAAACCCTATCGGCATTTTGTCTACGTGCGCGATAGATTTCCTTACGATTCCATATTGTACGCGGACAAAAGTCCCTCGTCGTTAACATAACATGGGTTAGGCTTAGGACATAGGACTTTTTATCCTGGTAGTAAGTTCTCGATGGATAAATTCCGACCTCCACGCAGGCGAAACTGCGGGCATAAGCTTAGAAATAAAGAATCATAATTCTTAGAAATAATATAAGTGATAACTTTATATTATTTCTAAGGATTATGATTCTCGTCTTGAATTTCTATTACATAACTTTTGAACGAAGACGTTTTACTGCTGACTTAAACTCTCATGGTGTTATTTCCATGATCCGATACTCCATCATAACGGCGATTCATGTCATCATACATTGCTTTTAGCTTCCAGAACATTCCAAAATACTTTCACATACCTTCTTGCAACATTATCTTGCTTTTCCAACGTATTACATCATTGTGCAGCACTACTTAATTTTCATACTGGTTCATAGTTCAAATAAAAGACTATTTTCCCTTCAACAAAGGTAGTCGACACAATGTGAGCCTAGAGGTAGAATATCCTTCAATTGTCATGTCAGTCGTAGTATTGGCACCGTTGACGAACAATGCTCTGATGCAACGGTTGCTCAATGCGTTCAACAACTGTGCGTACGTTTGATATCTCTTATCGATTGTGTGTCTAGGAAAATATGTTTCTTGTATGTAACTTGTTCTTTATAGTGGCTTTTGAACGATTCTGTCTGTATTTTGTTCGGTATATGTAGATACCAGAAACCGACCAAACTTTGCTATGGTAGTGCGTACCTCTCATTTTATAGATTTGAAAAGCATTATTATTTCTAATAACTTAAGGCCCGTATAGATTGGTGCGATATCGCGGGCGCGACGCGACACTAGTAGCATTTCTTTGTCGCTGCCTGTCGCGCCCGCGGTATCGCGTGAGTCTGTACGAGCCTTTGATTATCTGATAAAGTCTCTGAAAGCTCGTTGTGCTGACGACATCTCCAAAGGTTTGAAAAACATGGACAAGGGATGCAGAAAGCCATGAAGACTAGCATTAACTGAGTTGTCGAGATCGGATAGGCAGTCGCTCCATGTAAAATACTGGTATACAGCTGCATCCGGTCAGACTGGCAGTTATACATATATATTTATCTGAAACATTTGATTAACATTGTTATAACATGACCAGCTCGCGGAAACCCGTACAATATTTGTCAATGTCATGTAAATTTTAAGACAGTCGCTTTTGAATTCCACAATAATGTTTAGTCCTTTTTTTTACACGTGATTCCATTCTCGTGACTTTAACTGAATTTATACGTTTACCTGTAACTTTGAAAAAACAAGGTATGCTTTCTGCATCCCTTGTTGAGTCCCATGAAGACTAACACTAACGAGAGACCAATACCTAGCTGTAGATGATGGAAATGATTAAAAATCTACTAATTGATTGCAATACTGGTCAAGGTCAGGTCAAGGGTCATTGACAGCATTATGTCTTGTTTACTACAAACATTGTGCAATTGATCAATCATTCTTTACAAAAGAAAGTTAATACGCGAACAGACAGGCCATAGAACATCTCATTCTTTTTCCTTATTGGTTAAATAATTCTAAACATCACCACTTAAAGTTCATTGACATTGCAACTGGAGTGAGTTTTGCAATAGAGCTAGGTTTTTCAAAGCAGAGATCTTTGGAACCAGTTTTAAGTGAGGAAAGTTTTAGGTATGAATTTGGATGGCTGTAAAAGTAAGGCAAGACCAAAGGAACGATGGATGGACTGAGTTTAAGATGATATGTTATGGATAGAAAGAGGGTGACTGCAGCCGAAATTACGACTAATAGAGAAACTGAGTATGGAAGAAGAAGAAATGGGACAGAGCAAGGGAATGCCGATGATCTTTGAAACTCAAGCTGTTCAGACGCAGATATATGCCAGTGACCTTGAGTGGTTAGCTTGCGTGTTCTGTACTGAGCTCACGCAACGCGTCGTACGTTCAGCCAGTAATAGAACTTGCCCATCAAGGAGCGCTGTCCCCAATTTGACGCATTATTAATTTATTACACACAAAACAAAAGGTATTTTAATAAAACGCGTATACTAAAAGATCAATAATGAAATTATATTTAAAAATAGGAAGGTTTCAGAAAAATACGCTTGGTAAATTTTGCGCCATTCTCAGTTTTTTATCCGCGTTAGACATAACTTTACAAATTAATTTCACTATGTAATATAAACATAATCTAAAATATTCACATATTAAGTTATTGAGAAAATGCTCTAATTTAACATATATTTTTTTCAAATCATTAACACTACTCGTTTAGACGTGATCTTCAGTATAAAATCATAAAAAGTCGGCTATCGTCCCCTTAAGTGTTGCATTTGAGGACTCATGCACTCATGGTGGAAGTATCCACCACCTTATCTCTGCGTCCACAGCTGCCTTCCTATAACTACCAGGGAGTGGAGATCATTAAATTAATTTCCTTCAATTATATCACCGACATTCTGTTGATTTTAACTTTCAGTCGACATTGGAATCTTCCGATCTACGTGCAGTATCCTGTTCACATTATCCTCTAAGATTTGCAAGTAAGAAAGTCCTTTTCACAGCCACCCATACCTACAGCACCTGTAGTCCTACATGCACTCTCGAATTCGCGAAAGGTCGATTGTCATGCGACCGAGCGATCGCATCGAAAGTGTCCGCCATTCAGAATACTGATCCAGTACAAAAAGCATTCGTTCTCATTGTCCTCTATAGAAAGTTATTTATTACGTGGCGAGATAAATTATAATAATCCTTAGTGATGTAACGGACATCAGTAAAGTGGTTGATGATGTAAAATGTTATGTCTTGTTGATAGTTCAGCGAAAGTTATTTAATATTTATGTTGATGTTGAGATTCCGTTTTTGTCCTCCAAGGATCCGATTTAGATTATCTAAGTGGAGGTGGAACCACAGAAGCAGAACCTTGCGAGGCCAAGTGACATGAATGTATTTGTAATAAAGTTAATAACAACTAAGTAGCTTCTGCCCGCGATTTCGCCCGCGTGAATATAAAATATATCCTATGACACTCAGCAATACTGTAGCTTCCCATTCGTGAAAGAACTTTTTTAATCGGATCAGTAGTTCCGAAGATTACCCCCTACATACATACTCACGAATTTTAGCTCTTTATAATGTTAGTATAGATATATGACGATTAAATAATTTGTGTTTGGAAAGTACATTCTCGAACAAGGAGTTCTGATGCATCGATGGTTGGCATAACAACTCCACACGCACAAGTATCTTTCAAAATTCGATACACAATCGCGTATGCAAGCATTACGAATTCAAGTGTAAACTGGATTAAAGCAGGAAAAGAACAAACACGAATTTGGTTTTAGTTCAATGTTACAGTATTTCCTGATTTCTGCACTTTATTTTGTTTATTTCAAGGGATTACAATCACTGTTACCTAACACTGTAACAGCGAACATGTGGTACCTACAGTCACGTGTAAAAAGATCCAATTTTGAAGCGATTTTCTCTCAAAGGTTTGGTTAACATTTTTATAACATGACCAGGGCCCCAAGTCTGCTATTTTTATAAATTCAGTCATTCCAACACGATCGCATTATCATTTTGCTAAAAGTTCGTAATCTGCTAAATTCAAAATGGTCGATCATTGGTCGGTCAATGTTCTCGTAATAGAATTATTGTGTTACATAAGGCATTGTCGTATTGCCATTATTATAAAACCCATTAGTAGAAATGTCATTCATTTGTCATTATGTACGAGATTACCAATAAATGCAGTTTCTTTCAATGTAGTGTCAGTGGCCGACCATTGGAAAGTCATAATGACGCCATTATAATAGTAGATTACCAAACTTGTCAAAATCAACAAATATGAAATCAATGATCGACCATTCTGACACTATTGTATCTAATAGCAGACTTGAGGCCCTGTCCTCTCGTTAAGCGTTGGTCCCGGGTGTCATTCGTAGAACTTTGACAGTCGTTACGTAGTCAGAAACCCGAAAGTCTGACCACCTGTCTTGCTAAGGGGTATCGTGTTACCCAGTAACTGGGTTGTGGGGTCAAATAGGCAGTCGCTCTAGAAAAAATACTGGTATCCAGCTGCATCCGGTCAGACTGGCAGATATATACATATATTTATCTCAAAGATTTGATTAACATTGTTATAACATGACCAGCTCGCGGAAAAGTACAATATTTTACAATTTTATGGGATTTTTTACGCCTGATTCCAATTTCAACTGAAAGAAACGTCCTCGTGACTGGACAGGAAAACGTATAAATTCAATTTATACGTTTTCCTGTAACTTTTACACTTGCTAGGGGACCAATCAACGTACAATATACAACGTGGAAGCCTTAAAGTGGTGCTGAAAACGTGGCACCGTCCAATTTGCGAGCCGTTGCGATGGAGGTTTTTTAAAAGAAGATTTTTATATATTTTGTGAGCCTTTTCGTCACTTTTCATGAAGAACAATAATATCTTAATTATTTAGACTATTTTGTTTTATGTTTTCTGTAAGAAATATATATACAACATTAGTTTTTGTTCACACTAAACCCGAAAAGGGGTCATTGTACTCATCATTTTGAACAACTTTTTCTATGGGGCCAACCTTGAAAACACGAAAACAAAAATCAGCTGTTCGATACATTTTGTCGATTAAGTGAACACAAATGTATGGAACAGCCGATTTTTTTTCGCTATTTCAAGGTTGGTCCCAAAGAGAATTATATAGTCATTGGTTGGTCCAATAGAATTTTTTTTCAAAATGATGAGTACAATGACCCCTTTCGGGTTTAGTGTAAACAAAACTAATTTTTGTGTAAAAGCTAGTCTAAAAGTGGACCGGTGACTGATAAGAAGTGTGGAAATAGGTTGTCATGATAAGTGATGCGGAGGAATGAGGACAAGGACGTCACGAAAGTTTTGAGTATGAATGTGGATGGCTGGCTTGATAAGAGTAGAGGAGGATCAAAGAAACGATGGGTGGACTGTGTGACAGATGATATGGATAGAAAGGGGTGACTACCGAGATGATGACTAATCACACTAATAAACTAAAGGCGAAAGTTTGTGAGTGGGTGGGGGTGTGTGTGTGTTACTTCTCCACGCTCAAAAGGCTGCGCCAATTTTGATAAAATTTTGTAGGGAGGTAGCTGACACCCTGGATTAACATATAGGCAAATTTTTATCCCGACATTCCCACGGGATCGAGACTTACGCGGGCGAAACCGGGGCGCAGCTAGTAGAGAAGTACCTATGGAAGGAAAAGACATGTTGCGCTGACCCTTAATACATTGGAATAATGGTAGGAGGATGATGGATGAGTCAACAAGAAACAATTAATCATTGTACAAAAGCGGTCTATACAGGGTCAAATTAAATTAGCTAGCGAAACTCGGTAGACGTGTTGGGTATCGATATATAAATGATATGCAATAAAACGAAAAAAAAACATTGTATTTTTTTGGGGTAAACGACTAGTCACTTGAAATATGAGTTTCAAAATCAGTTTTTTTTTTTTTTTTTTCGTTTAAACTCCATAGATGTGGTGGGTATCGATAACTAAACACGATAAAACAAAAACTTAACTACTTCAAGTAACTTCACTGCCAGTGGTCATTGACACCAGAAAAAAAAAACATCAAATCATTTTTTTTTTTTTCGTTTAATTGTATTTAGATACCGATACCCAACACGTCCACGGAGTTTCGCTAGCTAATTAAATTTGACCCTGTATATACATTTTAAAATTTTCTACCAGTTTTCCGTTGGTTTTAGTGACTATCTGTGTTTGCATCTGTTGATAATGTTATAACGTATCCCACCCACAGCCCGCTTTAATGTGTGCATGTCTGATTACAGTTCATCTTGTGAATTTTAAATTGGCTGATATCCATTATAATATAGCTATTTGGAGTACTACTGTGTGTTGGTTCATATTCTCGCATCATTGTACTAGAACATTAATATTATTGACTTATTGTCGATACTTTTTTATTTTACAGACAGTTTTAATTAAGAATGTATCATTATTTAAAATCTGTAGAAGTGCTGTGGCTTGAATAAATAATTTAACACGTAAATGATTTTCAATCTTCATTTTAGTCTATATGAAGAATTCAAACTCAAAACTCAAAGCATTCATTTCATTTAAAGTTTTAAACTATTGACAGGCACTTTTGAATTGTCAAGAAGTCGGTCAGTTACAAATATGAAGCTAGTTGCCCATTCCAAATAGTAGGTTCCTATGGAGAAGAACGGGCAAGAAACTCCACGGACACTCTTTTAAATTAAAATATTGGTACAAAATATTGGTTACATCATTCATATTGAAGTTAAACATGTGAGAACGATGCAATACGTCAAAAGCGTCCGTGATAAAAAGATAACAATTCAAAACTAAAATAATTAAAAATAAGCCGTGGCAGCTAAGAGATGACCAGTCCCAACTGACAGCGCCCGTTCACGAACATGACGCATGGATCAGCACCATTCAGCTCAACCATTTTGAAGGGAGCTAAATGATCCAACACACACGCCACCATCAGCGAGACATCTGAGTGAGCATGACATACTCTCAGCCGCCAGGGCACATTTAAGTCAATGAAAGAGATAATTACCCGGTAAATGGTAGCTCTATTGTACATAGTACTCACACCTGTGATATGTAATTATATAATACAAAGGAGATTCGAGTTTATACAATGAAAAGATAGTCTTACAATCTTCATCAGCTCCAACAGTATTTTTACTGGACCGACATTGAGCCAAGCATTTCTATCAGCGATGTAAACCCCTAACCTATAATATGCCTGCTTGCATGAATGAATGACGTGGTGTGACGAGACTCGATTAATCGAATGATTCCAAATATTGGCACTAGCCCCTGAAGCCAAGTTTTATGGGACTCCAGAGACCATTGCATATCAAGGGGTAGACCGGGGGGCGTGGTAATGGTAGGGAAGACGTGCCCTTACGATACAATTTTTTTTTTTGCCAATGTAATAAATCATCATATCTATGCATTGGCAAAAACAAAACTGTTAAGGAAATCTCTAAAATCAAATAACTTATTTACATTACTCGACCACATCTGGCAATTATTTACTGAAGAATTGGCACAGTATTTTCTTATAAACACTTTATCGATATGATTACTTACACACATCATGTACTTAGTTAGAGATTGCTCTGAAGTATCTTGTCCGGGGGATTCTACCTATTTCTGCCGCCAAGCAGTGTTGTCGTGCCTCGGTTTTAACGGTTGTGTGCCAGTGCAATTTCAATTTCAAACACTGCCCCACACTAGGAATTTCTCCTGTATTGTGGGTGCGTTTACAAACATTTAAACTCACATACACAAACAGCCAGACCCGGAACAACTACTTGTAGATCATACAAATATTTGTTCCGTGCGGGAATCGAACCCGCAACACGCAGCGCAGCTGTCAATCGCTTAACCACTGCACCAATGGTGTCGTGTCGAATTGACAGGTAAATGAGTTTTTCAGCTTTGTCTCTGAGATGACAAAGCATTCAGGATGCCCCGGTCTTGCAGATGTTCATAGGACGGTAACCGCTTAAAATCAGAATGGTCGATCATTGATTTCATAATTGTTGATTCTGACAAGTTTGGTAATCTACTATTATAATGGCGTCATTATGACTTTCCAATGGTCGGCCACTGACACTACATTGAAAGAAATTGCATTTATTGGTAATCTCGTACATAATGACAAAGAATGACATTTCTACTAATGGGTTTTATAATAATGGCAATACGACGATCCCATTATAATAACACAATTCTATTACGAGAACATTGACCGACCAATGATCGACCATTATGAATTTAGAGCAGATTACGAACTTTTAGCAAAATGACAATGGGATCGTGTTGGAATGACTGAATTTATAAAAATAGCAGACTTGGGGACCTGGTGGGCCGTTGGCTTGTTTGCCATCTAATAAAAACAAGATGTGACGTATTTTGACGCGCTGATGTGATTTGATGTAGATTACATGCTAGGTAGGTAGCACATAGTTGAGCGCTTGCAAGTCTTGCAACAAAGGATATCGCCTACTTAATACTTGTTACAGTAACGAAAAGTAATGATAATCCATTACTTTCAAGTTGACAACTGATAGGATGCCAGTGGAGGAATTTGTTGATAAGTGGAAACTTGTTGACAACATTGAAAATCCCAATTTTTTCTGAGAATGTTGTTGATGAAGTCAAAAATCTTTTGTTGGATTCTGTCTTCAAATGATCGTTTACTTACTATGAAGATTGAGTCAATATGATATTGTTTGAATAAAGCGTCTCCTGCGTCATCTCTAGAGATCGGATATTCGGATGCATATTCACCTAAAGTTTGAGAGTTGACTAGTATGGAGTGCGCTTCGGTACGGGAAAGTGTCGGTTTCCAGGACTGACATGATTTTAAGAACTACCCTTTTGTACTGTGTATCTCCGAATAAATATTTTTGATTTTAGAATAAAAGGTTTTGAAGAAATATTAATAGTGTTTTTTAAACGTGTTATATTTTCCACAAAATTCTTGCCTAGTTCTAAATAGATAACAAATATTTGTTATACTTAGGAATATAAAATTGTATACCTACACACTGTTATTAATGAAACCCCGCGATACCGGAATAAAAATTTATTTTAAGAAGGCGTTTCCATACTTTGTATCCTTTGCCAGGAAAAAAGCGTACTTTATGTAAATATGGATCCGAATATCCGATCACTGGTCATCTCATAATTATGGCAGCAAAAAACACGTCACTTTCTATATCAGGAAATTGACTTTTAAAATCACTTTACATCCTCTTGAACAAAAATGAATAGTTATTTACTTTGAAAGTGAATAAGCAAAGTTGTGAAATATTGTAAAAAAACTTAAGAGGATGTGTGTAAACATTGGTAGTTGGCTATTTGGTGGTTAAAGATAGAAGATCTAAAAGGTGGTGTGATCGAAGTATTTTAATTTCGTTTTCTTTAGGCTCAGCGCAGACAGAGAGGAATAATCCCCGCGCTGTCTCGGGCATTTTCGTATCATCCCGTTTCGTGTCATGTCGTATCTTCGAGGACGCGCGAGCATTTTTTATCAGAGGGGCAATTCCCCTAATTTTAAGAACGTTCGCATTCTAATGTCAGTGTCAATCTGTCAAAAAATACTCGAGTTTTTGACATTGATTGTCGTTGAGATGAGATTGCAACTTGAATTTGAACGTTTTTAAGTACGAGAATTAGCCTTCAGGTTCAAGCATTTACGTATTTTATTGTAATAATTTTAAACTTTATTTCAAGTGCGTTAATAAAATCCTCTCCGCTGCGCTCCGTTCTGTCTGCGCTGAGCCTTACTTGGAGAGGAAGCAGCCTTGGAATTAATATTCTCCGCTCTCTCCAAGTCTTACTTTATTTTGTCAACGCTCTGCAGAAGCGCTTGCGAGTTTGCGACCACTAGACCAACGAGGCAGTCCTTAATAAAATAAATAAACCGGTCAAGTGCGTGTCGGACACACACTGACACCACGCAAAATGAAGGGTTCTGTAGTTGGCTGTTAGATGACTTTTCCCAAACTTAACATTGTAGTTGTAAAACATGTTCTCCCATACATCGATATACGTCACGGTCACTTCTCCAACTGCAATTTTTAATGTAAGTCAGTCAAAGCAACGATTTCATCATTCTAGGTCAACGGGAAGTACCCGGGGTTTAGATTTATTGTATCAAAATATGTTGGTCTGTATTTCTTTATCGCGTTGAATTGAAAAAATTTGTAAGCTTTTAAGCTTACAAATTGTTTATTAGAGCTCCAAGGGACCGTAGACCTACTTATTTGTTATGAATTTCAACTTGATACCTCCACCCGTTCCTTGAGAACAAGGGTTTTGACGGACACAGACAGACGAACAACGAAGTGATCCTATAGGCCACTATAAGGGTTGGATTTTTCCTTTTGAGGTACGGAACCCTAAAAACGGTCTTAAAAATACGGAATTTGCCCCTTAGATTTTGAAGTGTGGATACTATAATACGCGGAAAGCTATATGGCGGCTCCGAAGGGCGCTACTCGCAGTACCCTCTTCTCACCCCTGCTGACACATGAATTTGTTACTGCGCAGCGACTCGCCTCATAAAGTTTGAATCTACCTTTACTGTACTCTCAACTAAGTCTAGTTCATTATGATAGTTTTTACGCAAGACACACATGCTTTAAAAAAAGCATGCTTAAAACTAGCAGCTGTTCACATTTGCTAGCAATAAGCATGCTAGTTTTTAGCATACTCCTAAACATAGCATACTACTCTCACACATGATTTTTAAGCACTGGATCTCGGCCAAAATGGAAACTGCCAGAAATTACAAATCAAACCAGTGGAGCCCTAAACTTACAAAGATATAGTGTCAGTTTCACCTTCTCCCAAACGCAACACACCTGTCGCGGACTGGATCAAATCGATACTAGCATGCTCATAGGCAAACCTGTTCAGACGCGCTCGGAGCACACCCTTGCCACGCGCCTCAGGTAGCATGCTCGAAAATCAAAATCAAATGACTGTTGACTCGAAATAAGCATGCTCATTACTAGCAATGTTTCGTCACACATGCTACTAAGTAGCAATTGCTCAATAATGGCATGTTTTCATGCTACTAATGAGCATGTCTGTCCGTACCTATACAATATTATGTGCTCATTGTTGTTTCCAGACGTTGGAACTGTTTATTAAACCAAGAAAGAATGTCATGAACAGTTCCGAAATAAAGAAGCTTGGAAAAGCGTAAAAAAGTGAACAATGAACATTGCCTTTATAGTATATCTACTCTTTGGTGAATATGCAATACAAATGTTAATATAATTTATTATGTTATTTAAATAAATAAATTATAATTAGCTGAAGTGGCTGTTTCAATTAAATATTTTGTATTTTTTTTACTATACAACATGTCCCAGAATGTAAGTTGTGTCTACATACAGCACAAATAAATAGATGGATATCACTTTAATTTCACAACTAATTATTAATTAATCACAATAAGACAGTATTTAACAATAGATATGTTGTTTTTACGGTGAGCGCGAGTGAACTGAACTACGAGTAACTCGCTTGCTCGGAGTTTTTAAAGACTTGGTATCCCCACCGAAGTCACGTCAGCCGTTGCATACCTGCATCGGCTGACGTGACTGCCAGTGATTCGCCGGCAATGTTCCAACGTCCGGTGCGACTCAGGTGGCAGCACTGGACCTACGGTGCGTTGCTTGGAAGGCTTCTACATACCAGCGCGACTTGTCGCGCGACGCGACACGGCACAAAGGCCCCGCGTGTCACGGGACGAGCGGTGCCTTTGTGTCGCGTCGCGTCGCGCGACAAGTCGCCCCGGTATGTAGAAGCCTTGACTCGCGATACTGGCGCTATCTATGTTTGGAAACAGTGGCGCTAACAAGAATTAAGGCACAACCTCTTTAAGTGGTTTGGGAATTGTACTCATCATTATGGACAAGTTTTACTATGGGACCAAACCTGAAATCGCGAAAAAAAATCTGCTGTTTCCTACATTTATGTTCGAATAACTCGTCAAAATTTAGGGAACAGCTGTTCTTTTTTTTTCGCGATTTCAGGTTTGGTCCCATATTAAAAGTTGTTCATAATGATGAGTACAATGACCACTTAAGAGGTTGATCAGTAGTGTTAATAATGCAATGTCGAACCGAGTCAAAATAATTAGATTCAGCACCCTAATTGCGTAACACAATTTTAATCACAAGTCCAGGATTTTGAAGGAAATTCCTAATGCGTTAATAAAATCTTCTCCGCTGCGCTCCGTTCTGTCTGCGCTGAGCCTTACTTGGAGAGGAAGCAGCCTTGGAATTAATATTCTCCGCTCTCTCCAAGTCTTACTTTATTTTGTCTACGCTCTGCAGAAGCGCTTGCGAGTTTGCGACCACTAGACCAACGAGGCAGTCCTTAATAAAATAAATAAACCGGTCAAGTGCGTGTCGGACACACACTGACACCACGCAAAATGAAGGGTTCTGTAGTTGGCTGTTAGATGACTTTTCCCAAACTTAACATTGTAGTTGTAAAACATGTTCTCCCATACATCGATATACGTCCGAGTCAAAATAATTAGATTCAGCACCCTAATTGCGTAACACAATTTTAATCACAAGTCCAGGATTTTAAAGGAAATTCCTAATGCATTGCTTCTTAGGTTTAAAAAATCGTCTACTCAACAGCGTTAATAAGGCAATGAACGTAACTGTCAGAATTAAAGGCATTGTGATCAATTGGCATTTTGCAGGGGTGCCAAGTTGCCAACCAGCACTTTAGGTTAAACATTTTGTAATGCAGTTATTTTTCTTCAACGTTAGTACAAATATGACTTTTGGAATATTTAGATAATAGGGCGTATACAAAGTGCAGTGACAGGTCTCTATCAGGGGTCTTTAACATAAAGTATTTTTTTCTAAGAGCAGTCCGTAGAAAAATAATTTTCCAGTTTTAAATCCGCTGATAACACGGCTCCAATGCAGAAAATGGTTGAAAATCTAGCGTAAAACATTCTACGGCGTATGATAAATTGGTTCGAAATGGTATCGCAATGGTTTCCATTGCGTACCTATAAAACTTATTTAAATTCTTGAACGCAGTAACTAGGCTTATGTTCCCATAACGGGAAAATCAGGAAAAAGCAGTGATTTCTCCAAGCTCTTAATTGATACGATCAGTAAGTACAACATATTAGCAGGCCGCACGAAACGCTGGTAAACATTTGAGTCAGTTCTCACATTTTAAATAAACTTCCTCCCTTTTATACCTTTTTGCACTAGTCACATAGGTACGCCGCGCCACCACGTCATCAACACATTGTACGAACTTTCTTTATTATTTATTTTGTTTTCTGTCTTTCTAACTTACTCATAGTACCAATCTTCTAAGAAATTGAGACGTCATTGGCAAAACCTAACTGAAGTTAGAGGTACCTACTACATGCTGATGATGTTTCTACAAAATGTTCATATTATATACATAATATAAATAATATATATATATATAATATAAATATAAATATAGTATATTAAAAAAATATTTGCTGTGTATAATATTTTAATACTTACGGGCATTAATAAAATAAATCGAGTAAATCTACTCCATGTGACGGTCTTTTAACTCCTGTTGCTACTAATTTTAACTTTTTTTAAATTGTCTTTTTATTATTTAATCCTGAATAATGCTTCTGAAAACTGTTGCTTAAAATTTACAGCTGCTTTCTTCAATTGCAGCTTCCAAGGAAATGTAATTTTTAATACATTGTTCAGTTTTAAATGCTGTACTGAAAAAAAAAATGTACTACACGAGTTCGGCAAGTAACTTTAAAAGTTGGCGCATTTAATAAGGATTCCAAAATGGTATAACACTTGCTAGATTATTTGTTAAATTATGTAAATTAAAATTGTTTTTTAAAGAAACTTAGATTTAAATTATTTTTCCTTACCTGTCTAAAATTATTTTTGTGTACTCCAATGCTTTCAGTTTTCAGAAGCATTATTCAGGATTACATCATAAAAATAAAATTATAAAATGTTCAAATTTGTAGCAACAGGAGTTAAAAGACCGTCACAGGGAGTAGATTTTCTTATAAATGGCCATAATTTTTAAAAACATAGCAAAGTTTTTTTTTTATGTTAAATATTATGACTTGACCGACCTATCATCACCCGATTCCGGCTTGACGTCGAATTCTGGGACAGCCTGTATATTCATGCCTTGCGGTTTTTTTGTTCACGATTATTTTATTATTAATACTACATTTATACTTATTTATTACGTTCGGTCGTTCCATGACATAATCTTTATGATATTGTTTTTGCTCAAATCGGTGACGGTGTGTGAAACCTTTTCAGAATATTCTCGAATAGCCAGTCTAGCAAAGCCATTAAATTATTTACTTAACAATAGACGGGACGGGACATAGCGAACAAAACCGTAATCCGATACATTTGTCCTAGTGGGCAAAAGTCGCTCAGTCTAGTGTGGTACGCCTGCATGTCAAGTCGCATGCGTGTCCTCAAAAGAAAAATATTTTCTAAGAAAATATTCCGCCGAGTTGCGCATTACGATAATGCAAATCTCGTTATGGTAAAACGACTGGACCTAACTTCGGTTTATTTTCGATTCACTGAGAAATGGCATCACAGTTTTGCTATGACTATTCTTCGCATAGCCTCTCTTTATTATCTTAAATTGCGATCAAAATTTGACAGCGTGTTTTGGTGAGGGCCCGCAACCATAAGGCAACTGCAAGAAGTTGTAGCGACACTATTCACGTAGTCACTGCTGGCTTGCCCACATTTTGGTTTTTTTTGGTTTGGTTTTATGGTTGTGAACTTGAGATGTGTGTTCAGGCCCTTAAAATCACTGTCTCACACACAGGTCATTATTATTATCATCAAGGTTTTTTGTTGCTTTCTTAGAAACTGGTCTCGTAATATCATTTGAATATTATGATGTGACTCGCCTCATATATTTTGTCTTATCAATCTAATCTTCATCACTACTTCTAGACCAAAAAATCCTTATGTAACCTGATGAAGACATCATTCTTTGCTTGAAATGCCTCAACAATAAACTAGTCAATAGCATAATATTTTGACAAAACTGTAGAATGAAAATTTTACGTTTCTTGCCGAAAACGTGACCAAGATAGAAAAGTTTATTAAAAAAAAAAAACGGTCAAGAGCGAGTCGGACTCGCGCACCGAGGGTTCCGTACGAATATATGATGTTGATGATTTCTGAAAAACTGTGCTATTTAGAGACATCGTTTTATTTTTCCTGTAATCTTTACATAAGCTTCTATCATATAGAATAATTTCAGATTTATATCTCTGCAAACTTCGGAGATCAAAATTCGGAAACTATGCTGCTTAAAAAAACAAAAAAAAATCTTTTGAGAATTTGCAAACAGCGTTCTTTCATATGATACCCCACATGCCCTAGTAGCCCCACTTTAAAATTTGAAGACCCCGTTTCAGTCCCTTTTGCAAAAAATATATATTTTTTTAAATTTCTTTCTTGCTTGCAAAATAGTTGGGCAAACGTCATCTAAAACTATTCTAAATTTCAAGTTGATAGTATTAGTAGTTCTTGAGATATCCAGGCGTGACAGACAGACAGACTTAGTCTCACCATAAGGTTTCCTTTTTACCATTTTGGTACGGAACCCTAAAAACGAAAACATTAAACAGTAGGTCTTTACGGAAGGCGTGTCTGAATGATCCGGTCGGAGTGTTAACTACCGTGGAGATATTACAAGTAATCCTTTACCGTTAGATATCTGCCCCGGCCGTCTCGGTTACCGCTACAACGATTAGCATTTTAGGTGAAGGCAAACCGGCCATGTGAACTGAACGGCATGATCCAACGAAAATACTACCTTATTTTTCTAGATATAAAGTAAGAATTTGATTGACTGATGGTTTACAGAAAGAAAGTCGATTATTTACAAGAAAAATTATATTGATTCGAGTGTGTTATGTGATGTCTGACGTCACACTGGCAGTCGATAACTTGACGTGATTCTAGAAAATAAGTTGAAGTGTATTTTGTGTCAATAAACTTTTTTTTTTTTATTATTATTTCTGATACACCACTGTTCAGAAATCGACATTTGATAATTTTTTATTAAACTGATTTCGTTTAAATATTTGCTATTGTTGGCTGTTGGATAAAACGTCTTATTCTTTATCATAATCGATTGAAAATTGAAACACCGCATCCTTTATGACCTCACTGAAAAAAAAAAATGTTTGCTTTAATGTGATCAGGATCACGCATCTCCATACTCCATACGAGCCTAATAAGATCTTGAATTCTGAAGCTAGGAGAACTTTGTTAAATTATCATAGTTCCGTCAACTAAGTAATTAATTAGTTTAATTACGGGTAGTTATTTAATTTAGCTCCAATGTTGGCCAGTTTAAAAATGATATAATACTAACAAGTTGCTTGTTACCATGAACTTAAATTATTATTTGTTATACAAAAGTGAAGAAGTAAAATCAAACAAAGCATGTATGATGTAACAAAGACCGGTGATTATTCTGTACATGTCACATTATCGATGTAAATAAAATTAATTTGTTCTGGCAAACAACTAAGAGAAAATGTATCCTAGTTAGTCTGCAATTTTTTCAGTGCGTGTTTGGATAGTATAATTAATTTATTATCACTATTAGTGTTAAGGCTCGTCCGGCGACTGGTGCGACTCGCGTCGCGACACAAAGGCATCGCGCGACACGCGGGGCCTTTGTGTTGCGCCGGTCTGTAGAAGCCTTTACTCCTACATAATCAAATTAGGATTCCACTGATGACTAATACGAGTTGCAGAAGTCGAGAGAGTTCTAGCGTTAATGAAATCTCTTGATTATGTAAGTTCATGCGCTGATCAGCGACGCTATTCAAATCAAATCAAAAATATTTTTATTTCACATAAGCCTACATGGGCACTTATGAAACGTCAGAAGCTAGGCGCACGGTTCCAATTGGTAGTTTCCTATGGAGAAGAGCCGGCAAGAAACTCCACGGTCACTCTTTAAAAAAAAAAATGGCTTTTACAATGTTTTCAAATTACAGTGTTAATAGGTATGAGAGGACAGCGTAGGCCCGTCAAAAGTACCAGGTACTTAACAAAATTGAAAATGGTCTACAGATCTACAGTCTATTGAGCATATTGAATTTGAGAAGAAGATGTTTCTTCTGAAATAGCAGTTTCCTTAAAACAGTATCGTTAAACTAGTACGAACATTCATTATCAACTGTTTAGCCTCTCCCCAACTATATTGGGGTCGGCTTCCAGTTTAACCGGATTGAGCTGAATACCAGTATTTTACATGGAGCGACTGCCTATCTGACCCCCACAACCCAGTTACTGGGTAACACGATACCCCTTGGTAAGACTGGTTGTCTGACTTTCGGGCTTCTGACTCCCCGTACGTAACTTCCTTAACGACTGTTAATGATTTACAAATGACAGCCGGTATCAACGGCTTATCGTAGTTTCCGAGGCACAGAAAGTGTCTCGGCATGTACTGGACGGTCACCCATTCACGGACTGATCTCGGCAAGCGTTGCTTAATCTTGAATATCGACCCTTGAGCCTGTTTTTAGGGTTCCGTACCCAAAGGGTAAAACGGGAACCCTATTACTAAGGCTTCGCCGTCTGTCTGTCACCAGGCTGTATCTCAAGAACCGTGATAATTAGACAGTTGAAATTTTCACAGCTGATGTATTTCTGTTGCCGCTATAACAACGAATACAAAAATACAGAATAAAATTAATTATTTAAGGGAGCTCCCATACAACAAACGTGATTTTTTTGCTCGTTTTTGCTCTGTATTGATAACGGCAACAGGTAGACGCTTGAAATATTCACAGAGTATGTAGTTATACATTAATTTTTAAAATAAATAAATAATTAAATTAAAATAAAACTAATATTTAAAACGGGCTCCATCATAGTGATTTGTTTGCCATTTTTATAATGGTACGGAACCCTTCTTGCGCGAGTCCGACTCGCACTTGGCCAGTTTTTTTTATTTAGTCACGAGCCAGTACGTAGATTATAAGAAAGGTAATAAAGGTCATTGCTCTTATCATCGGTGACTCACGATTTGTCGGTAGGTAGAAATTGTACCAAATGTTCCTGTATCTGCAACGGTACCTTAAGATGCTAACCGCTAAAATGCATGACCTACAATCGTTATGATTTTGTGAAAGTTTCAGACGTTGTCGTATTATTTTATTAAGGTACACACGGCTACAATACAATAAAATACCTTGTGATGTATTGCAACTAAATGAAAGAAAATTTAAAACTCATATTAAAAGAACTCTTTGTAAACAAGCATATTACAAATTATAGGATTATATCCAAGATAGGAATGCTTGGAAACACGCTGGTCCAGCTCCATAGGACAATCTAGAGTCTAGACAAAATCAAACAGGCTGCTTTTTTTTTTTAATTGTTTAATTTATTATTTTTATGACATTTATTTTAAATTCTGTGATTACCTTAACTCACACTGATATTATTGTTATTTTTTTAGGAAACCGTATATTTTTTTTAACAGTTTTTGTAAATATGTGAGCACCATGTATCTATCACATAATTAATTTATCAGTCATTGCTTCATTCTTAACTCTTTTTATTACCTATTGTAGTATAGTAATTTTATTCTAGGTGCATCGTCTTCACATATAATTATTTAATTAATGTACCTATATAAAATATTGTACAAGATTTTAAAAGAGTAACGGTGGAGTTTCTTGCCCATTCTTCTCCATACGAAACTACCTTTTGGAAGGGGCGACTAGACTCAATTCTATTTTTTGTAAATATTGACGTTCAAAAGTGCCTAATAGGGGCCTATTTGAAATAAATTATTTGACTTTGACTTTACACATCAAGCTATAAATTTCCAGTATCAGCTGACCTCTCATTGTACGGAAATCGTACACAATGCGAGATCAGCTTATACTGGAAATGTATAGCTTGATGTGTAGCCGTGTGTACATAACATCACGCCGGTATTTCTCCGAAGGGTTAGGCTGAGGTCACACACTTTCGCCAGTTATGTTTAATTCCCATATAATAGGGGGCGAGCCTATTGCCATCAACCGGACACAAATCGTGTTGGCCAGTTTTTTTTTATGTTAAACGATAGCCAAGCCGCATTTGGTCTGTGTGGTGCCGAACGTACAGAAAAGCAGCATTTCTTCCCGTGGGTGTCGTAAAAGGCGACTAAGGGACTTACAAGAGAATGGGCAGCAGCGTTTTCTATGCATTTTAACACCATACTGCGACCGCCAACCCGCCTCCCAAGCGTGGCGATTATGGCAAACCCTCCCTTTGGGGGAGGCCTATGTCCAGCAGTGCACGTCTTTCGACTGAAATGATGATGATGAAGCCGCATTTAGCCAGTGCATAGATGGTTAGCAATTTGACTATGCGTTGAATTATAATACCCTGTAGAAATTGAAAGTAGTAGCAACTGTGGTAGTAGTAAGCGGTTTCGGCATCGGTACCAATTGCAATAAAAATAAATATATCAGAAAATTATAAAACATACAATGTAGGTAAAGTTGTTTATATACATTGTATGTTTTAGTATAATTATTAATTAAAAGAGTGTCCGTGGAGTTTCTTGTCCGTTTTTCTCCATAGGTACCTACTAACCTTTGGAATGGGCAACTAGCTTCATCTTTATGACTGACCGACCCCTTGACAATTCAAAAGTGCCTGTAAAGGCTTCTACATACCAGCGCGACTTGTCGCGCGACACGACACGGCACAAAGGCCCCGCGTGTTGCGGGACGAGCGGTGCCTTTGTGTCGCGTCGCGTCGCGCGACAAGTCGCCCCGGTATGTAGAAGCCTTAATTGGTTTATTTGCAATAAATGCTTTGAGTTTGAGTTTGTAAATATAATCATATTATAATGTGACGTTCTTACTTATGTTTATTAATAATACGGTTGCTGCGTTGCTGCTGATTTGCTGAATGCTGTTAAGGCGGATGCCTAGACAGGCCTCGCCATACATTTTTCAGGGGTTGTAATCTCCGTAAATAAACGGTTTCTGCAGAATAAAAGCAAGTATAATGAGACTTTATAATGTATTATGTTCGCGTAACGCCAAAATTTTATAAAAAAAACAGTATTTCTAGGAGAATTAGACCCAATAAAAAACGAAAAATCTTTACATGTGTGAGTGACCTGAATCGCGCCATCTAACAGAAATTTGAAGGACCACCAAGAAAGAGTTATTTGCTGTTGTGTTACGAGTTTACGTTCGGTAAACATTTATAATAGATGGCGCTTCGAAATTTCGTTCGAAAATTGGAACAAGCGCCAAGGTTACACGTCGAGTGACCGGCGATGCGACGTTGCCATTCAGACGCACCCCGCGTTGTTGCCAAATTGCTCCAGTCAGTCCATGCGTGATTGTCTTGACAACTTGCGAATCGTTTCCAAAATTGTGTTTCTAGAAAGTTAGCGCCGGCGCGCGGGTTTGCCCGCGGGTTTTACATTTTATGATTGATAAAATGTTTTTTATTAGGGAATGAGAAAGAATGTTAGAAAGTGAAAAAAAATATCTGCGATCTCCATTTGGTTCACACAGATACAATACTAATGTAATTATTGTATTATCTACTTTAAATATAAAGTACCTAAAGATTTAAAAATCTTTCTACTGTATGTAAGTAGGTACTGATAATACATTTTCTGACACGGTTAGGTACTAATTCATTGGTTTGGGTTGAATAAAATCAGAGAATAGAAGTTCATGTAAACTTAGGGTATACCTAAATCAGGCGATCAGCGTAGGCAATTTTACCTATTTTTTTTCTAATTACCTACCTACGCAATGGTGACACGTAGGTACTACTTACATCTATTGATTGAATCATATTTAATTTATGTGAAACCATCAAGATAAGTGAATACACAGACAAACCACATTGATTTTTCATAACAATTGCACATTTTATTATTATTAGCACACGTCAAAGTGCGTCGAGATAAATTGGTCTTGCCATCTAAGAAGTTTACCAAGAAAAAGGGGAAATAAAACATAGGGCAGTATTTTAGTAGTAAGTTGTAGGATGTTCTGATATTTAAAACGATGAATGATATAGGTACAGCAGTGGTGGCTCTGACTTACAAGTCAGAGCCACCACTGCTGTACATCATTCATTTATGGTTTCGGGGTTTTTAACTGTCAGCGAAATTACGTTCGCAAAATGGTAGGCTGTAGTTCCAATTTCGCTCGTCTGAACAGCTAAGTAAGTAGTAAGCACCATTCAGGTTTAGAATTGGTGACTGGGGCTACTACTGAGAACCATTCATACGAGTGCCATCCGTGAAAGAGTTTTTATTTAAAAGTGAAGTGTTTTTGTGTTTTATTGACGGTAAGTGTTATTTTTATGTACAAAGGATGCTTTTCTGCTTGAAGGTGATGCAGAGTTATATTATAATAGTAATTACCCTTAAAACTTAAAAAGTGTAAGATTTAGAAGAGGAAATACAAAATCAAACGTTAGCAACACTCGTTGATTGTCATCACATCACATACCTACCTACTCTAAATTTCAAATATTTCCCCCTAATAGGGACGTCAATTCTCTCTAAAAAATGGCTGTATGGTCTCAGCTCACTTTGCCTGTCCCAGAAAGGAACCAAAAAAAAACTCTGAAAAAGATCCGTTACTGAATTGATTCGAAAGAAAATATGAAAAATCGATTCACAAAAAAGAAATAATTTTCCAAAAATCAATCATTTGTTTTCGATGAAATTCGCAATGTAGGGGTTTACGGGGTGTACGTTACCCTAGCAAGAAAGTGTCTCCTATAGTTATATGAGTGGAACGTATAGTTGGTGCCTAATCTGCTGTAAATGTTAAAATAAAAAAAAATAAAAAAATAAAAAAAATTAAAAAAGTAAAAAAATTGGTGCCCCTTGTCGTTTTGAAAAAAAAAACCGAAAAAACGATTCCTGCTAGGGTAACGTTTTTCCAGCAGAAAAATTCTAAACCAATGATCTGAGAGAGAAACATTGTGCAAGGCCAGAGAGCTTATAGTATTAGTGCCAAAGTGTGCACCTAAAAAGAAAATGTGTGCCCCTTCAGGTTTTCGAGATATCGCGTTTCCTGTTGGAGTTATGTTTCACAACAATTATGTCATCCTCTGTGACAAAAATATTTATTGTATATTATTTATTTTATTACACACTTTTAAATGCCCATTTATAAAAATAACATTATTTATTTACTATCTACTACCCTCATCCGTGTGTCACTGCGGGGGGCCTACTGAAAAGCAGCGCTGAGTGTTTTACACCCAGCATATGCTGAGTAGGTGACCCTTTCGTTATCCTTCTATCTGGCAGAAGAAGTCTCTCTCAGATCATTGGTTTAGAATTTTCCTGCTGGAAAAACGTTACCCTAGCAGGAATCGTTTTTTCTGTTTTTTTCCAAAATGACAAGGGGCACCAATTTTTTATGTAAGGGCACATTTACAGCAGATTGGGCACCAACTATACGTTCCACTCATATAACTCTAGGAGACACTTTCTTGCTAGGGTAACGTACACGTTTACGAGGGCGAAAAAACGATCTATGAGCGAAAAGAATTTAACTAGTCTCATATCTGGAAAAAATCCGTATTTTTACGCAAAAGGATTTGCACTGGATATGCTTCGTAATTTTCCCGCCACCACAATTCTTAACAATTCAAACAAACAAAAAACTGATGTTCTAGGGTGAAATATCGATTCCCTGTATCGATTCAGTACTAGATATCGATTTGAAAAAACGTTTTTATTTGTTCCAAAAAATCGATTCTTTGCTCAATCGATCTCAGATTGACATCTCTAATTGGTCTGTTCTCATGTTCTGTCAGTTGTTTTGCAAATTTTCACACACAGCTTGACAGCTTGATTGATGGTGACAAATGGTGGTGTTATTTCTGACTAATACAAATTTCTTGAAGCATTTCATAATTACGATACTTTTGCTGTTGTGTTTAATTATTCTTTTTGATTACAGATTGAATTGCAACTCTGCCTAAGATGAATCCGACTAATAAACTTGCCTATATACGACATATGTATTCAGGGCCGCGAAAATCACGGAAAAAAGTGCAAGCAACATTGAAAAGACATCATGGAAATTCTTCTAATGATTTTTAGTGAGTAAATCAGATTCCCATAAGATTCGAATCAGATTTACGTGAATGTACCTATGAGTGTATTTGATACTCGTTGGCCCGTGATGTAATGTCTTCGTTTGCCGTTGGTTTGCCGCCATTTCTTCTGTAGACCCTTGTCTGTTACGATACCTCCAGGAGATTTATGACAATTGTTTATCTATTGTGTCTCGTCGATAACAGTAGGAAAAAAAGAAACGGCTAGCTCGATAAGGTTAGTTTCAAGTAGTGTATTGAGCAAGTTTTATCAAATTGCAGCCGGCTGGAAGCATGGCGTAACAATAAAAAAAAAGTAGTGGAAGAAACCGCGGACTGCCCTGTTGTGTTTAGGTAGGTACAGACATATCAATATGTTTCTGTCTCTCAACATTGTTTTTAATAACTGTACCTATTTCATTTATTTATTTTTTATTTCAGTCCAAATACAACTCAAGATCATGATCAGCTATCCAACCCTTCCACAACTCAAGATACGCCCAAAACGTATTCACGTGGTATACCACAAATTCGTTACGAAGCCATAACCTGCAGCTCTAGCTCTAATAGAGTTGAATCTGTTACAGAGCAAGTAGAGACAGTTGATTTTGATTGGCCGCAACCCGATCCACAGACTGAAGCTTATCAACTAACTGTGGAAAGAACATCAAGTGACAACTTATCAGGTTTGGTAGGATACCGTATTGTTGACTTGAAACATGTGATCCAATGGGCATTTCAAATGGAAAAACATCGTCAGTCTTGTGAGTCATCTCAAATTGAGTATATTAGTGAACACCGGAAAGGATTTCACAGTTTGTTAACATTTAAATGTAGCATGTGCAATAAAATATGGCAGCAAAGCACAGAGAAGAAGCAGAAAATTAACACTGCATTTGTATGGGCAACTGTGACTGCTGGAAGTTACTACACGCAAGCAGCACACATCACTAGTCTAATGGATATACCAACAATGACCGGACAAACGTTCCGTTCAATTGAAAAACAATTGGGCAATGTATGGCATGAACATTTGACCGAAGAAATAAAGAAAGCTGGTGAGCAAGAAAGGTCTATTGCTATTGATAAAGGAAATGTTTCTATAGATGGTATTCCATACATTACTGTATATGTAGATGGCGGATGGTTGAAAAGGTCATATGGTCACAACTTTGATTCTTCATCTGGAATGGTAAGTCCCAACTTGATACCATATTTTTGTGTTCATTTCATTAGTACTCTTTTGCTTGTCAACATATTTTACACAATGTTCAATGTTTTGATTTATGATTTCTTACAATATTTGAACTAAGAACTTTTATTTTAGGCCTGCATTATTGGAAAGGAAACCAAGAAATGTCTTTTTCTTGGTGTCAGGAACAAATATTGTTATACATGCCAGTATTATGAGCGAACAGGTTCAGACACTAAAAGTCATGGTTGCTGCAAAAACTTTACAGGGCCATCTACTGCGATGGAATCTGATATAATTGTTGAAGGATTTCAACAGAGTGAGAATATGCATAATCTTCGGTACCTAAGTTTTGTAGGAGATGGGGATTCTTCAGTGTTTGCTAATTTGAAAGAAAAGGTGTCTTATGGAAACCAATTAAAGAAAATTGAATGCAAGAATCATGTTATAAAAAACTACACGAGTGCACTTTACAAGGTATACAACCACTTCTTAGTGTTATAATAATTATTTTACACTAGCTTTTACTTGCGGCTCTGCCCGCGTTAAAATGTTTACCTGGATAAAAAGTATAGTAAGTCCTATGTCGCGGTTATAAAATATCTGTGTGCCTAATTTCATCCATCTCCGTTCAGTAATTTTTCAGTGCTTGGTATACATTTAATATAAAAAAAACAAAAATTTCACATAAAGTAGGATTTAGCTACTATAAAATAAATGCTCCTCTCTTTTTCAACCGACTTCCAAAAAGTAGGAGGTTATCAATTCGACTGTTTGTCCACCGATTTCTCAGCCAATTGTCGACCGATTTTCAAAATTCTTTGTCAAAGTTTTTTGTCACAAATGAGGACCTGATAATGGGATCCCAGGGAAATTGAGGGTAAACCTCAAATTTTATTGGCATTTTCAATGTTTTTTGTTGTTTTTAGAAGTCTGTTGTATTTTTTTCAAAAAAGATTTTTTCTCTTCCTATGTTTTAATATTTATATTTTATTTAAGATTTTAGGTAATACGAAACTCCCTCTGTATGGACGAAATATTTTGAGGCCTAAATTGATGAAATTGACACTAGTAGCGCGAAAGATTATTGTTCACAATAGCAGTCAGCCAGGTTCAATGGCTGATGATTTAAGGAATAGTCCACTTCATGTATTTGGACAGCATGAAAAATGTAAGGAATATTACTGTTCAGTGAAGCAATTACCACCTGACGAGAATAAACAGCAAGACAACCAAGTAGAAATCCTAAGAAATACAGCACCAGAGGTCTGGGCTTTTATTTATGCTGCAAATGAAAGAATTGCTTTGAAAGCTGGACGGTTGTCTAACGAGACAACAAACGTTGCAGAGAATTTTATGAGTGTCATTAATAAATTTAACTGTGGAAAACGACTCAGTCTTGGAAAAGGAGGCTCTTATCAGCGGCGTGTTTATGTAGCAGGTAAATAAGTTTTTTTATAGATATTTTAAAACAATATATGACATCTCTAGCAACCCCCATGATCTATGACTTCTTCTCTTCATAATATAAGAGGTTTTTCTCAACTTATAGAACTTTCAATGGTCATCAATGAAAGCTTAGGTTGCAAACAGGCATGTATGTGACTATGATTTGGTTTTTCAGGATTGTCTCATTCTGTAGGACATAAATGGCATCAAACTGCATGGAAAAAGAAGACAACACAGAGCCCTGGACAATATTTTAAAAAATATGTCCATCAAAAAGAGAGAAGTAGATTGCGCCAACAGAAAATGACTCGAAAACGGCTTTTTACTGAAAAGACTAAAACTCAACCTGATAAGGACTATGGCCCAGAAGCAAGTGACCCTGTCGACATTAATGAGGTAGAATTAAAACGGCTCTGTGAATTGAGATTGCTTAAATTCCAAGAAGATACACAAAACATAGTACTAATTGAAAACCAGACTGTGGGTCAACATGATAATGAAAAGTATCTCTCATACAGATCTGACCGTCTCACAGCAAGTCAGTTTGGAATGGTAAGATATCAGCCATCCTCTTATTGTTTCTTACTTTCTAAGAAGCCACAGCTCAAGCCAGTACAAGAATTATGATTGTCACTTTGTTCATTTTAGGTTTGCAAGCGTCGTAATGCCACACCATGTCACAATCATGTGAAATGCATTCTCTACAAAAATAATATTTGTACTAAAGATATGATGTATGGACAACAAAATGAACATGTTGCAAAGAGTATGTTTATGCAACAATATGGCAAAATTGTCAGGCCATCAGGTCTATTTATTGATGAAGACTTTGGATTCTTAGCAGCTAGCCCTGATGGTAAGATTATTCAATAATAAAAATATACAAATAACTAGCTTTTGCCTGTGGTTCCACCCCCATGGATCTTGTGTGTCGCGTGGATTTTTTAATTTGGTTCAGTGGCGTAGGCCTAAAAATTGTTCTTTTTTACAGGTATTATAGATGCAGAAAATACTATTGTAGAAATAAAATGTTTTCCTTCCTTGAAAAGGAAATCTCAAAATATTAGAGAAGCATCAGAAAATAGAAATTTTCCTATTCATTTGGAAAATGATGTTTTAGTTATGAACAAAAAGCATAATTTTTATTATCAAGTAAGTAACCAAGATCATTATTTCTTGGTTCATGTATGTATAAATATAATGTATTTCTTGGATTGTTTCTCAGCTATTATTATTTTGATTCTAGGTCCAGGGTCAATTGCGAATTACCAAAATGAGTAAATGTTACTTCATTTGCTTTATATCTGTCACCCAACCATTGACTGTCATAGAAGTTAACCGGGATGAGGAATTTATCAACGCTATGATGCCGAAGTTGGTAACATTTTTCAAAACATCTGTACTGCCGGAAATTATTTTGAGACGAGTTGAGAAAAATGCTAAATGTCTAGACATCAAGGAATTAAAAGGTATGAAAATATAAGTCTTACTCATTTCCTAACTTAATCCTCAGGTTTCTGAGGTGTGGGTTCAGTAAGAATAGTCTAACAAAACTGTGTAAATTCATTTGTTGCAGCGAAAACTGTGTCTCCCAGCAATTGATTCAGATCGCACGGAAATGATATAAATGGAAGTAAAAACTGACAAGCAGAAGATTGATACTGCGCGGCGACGGGGCGGCGCAGCAAAAAGTAGCGTGTAGAAGAGAAGATATTTTATTATAGTATTTTTTATGTATCTTTGTATGGTGGTACGAGTCGATGGTTCGAATCCAAGCAGACACTTTGCTTTGTGTAAATTATTTCATCACCACTGTTCAGAGGAGGCCTGAGTCTCAGCAGTGAAAACATTATAGACTAATTATTATGCTATTTTTGTACGTAGCGATGTATAGTTTATGTTATTTGTTAGTTTATAAGATTTTTCTGTGTACATATGTTTCACTCATGTATTTAGGTACCAGCCAAACAATTCAATTGTAAAAGAATATTTATTGTTCAAAGTTGTATAATAAGTGGGTATTCTTGAAACATAAATGTTATGGTTAGCTAGCAACCACTTTTGTGTTGTTGTGTAAGATACTTATCTTTGTGTGGTGGTACGAGTCGATGGTTCGAATCCAAATTCGAATCCAACCAGAAAATATTTAGGTAAATGCAGTGAGAGTAAATAAAACGATATTTGTATGAAAATATTAACCATAGATAAATATTATTAATTTATAGTAAGATACAATAAAACGCTTTACAATTGAATACATAATCTTTTATTTATTTAGTACAGGTCACAATTTATTTACACGTTAGGTACTATTTAGGTTCAGTCACATTACAACAACCTATTTATGTACAATATACCTTTATTACCCAAAATAATTTATCTGAATAATTTGATAAGGTGAAAAGGTATCTGATACCGAGCCTAGAAACAAAAGTATGCATAACCCAATAATTATATTATTAAGAAATAGATTGGAACATAACAATCCTCTAGTAATTTAAAGTATGCTTAATTAGTAAATTAATATTTGTTTTCAGTTTTTGCTATACTGTAAGGATATTCATCATATAAATAATTTGGTCCTCTTTATTTAAAATTAACACCATCTGGACATTTTAATTTCCAACCATGTTTGAATAAAACGACATCTAGTAGAGTCGGAAGTTACTACTATTTACTTTGCATGTGTGTGTAAAGAGTAAATTCATGCGGCTAAATCATTATTATGTTCTAATCTTTGTATGATACCAGTTAACAAGCACAGTGATGATCTAAAAAAATCAAGTTAATGCCCTAGGTTTCGCTAATAATAAAGTTGTTTATTAAAAATGTCTATGTTAAGTGTAAAAATTGAAAATGTTCGAAATTGTGGATGTGTCGCCATCTAGCGACAAAATGGCAGTGAGATCATCTATGCTTCCACCTTAAGGTGGATGCCTAGACAGGCCTCGCCATACATTTTTCAGGGGTTGTAATCTCCGTAAATAAACGGTTTCTGCAGAATAAAAGCAAGTATAATGAGACTTTATAATGTATTATGTTCGCCTAACGCCAAAATTTTATTAAAAAAACAGTATTTCTTGGAGAATTAGACCCAATAAAAAAAGAAAAATCTTTACATGTGTGAGTGACCTGAATCGCGCCATCTAACAGAAATTTGAAGAACCACCAAGAAAGAGTTATTTGCTGTTGTGTTACGAGTTTACGTTCGGTAAACATTTATAATAGATGGCGCTTCGAAATTTCGTTCGAAAATTGGAACAAGCGCCAAGGTTACACGTCGAGTGACCGGCGATGCAATGCGCGACGTTGCCATTCAGACGCACCCCGCGTTGTTGCCAAATTGCTCTAGTCAGTCCATGCGTGATTGTCTTGACAACTTGCGAATCGTTTTCAAAATTGTGTTTCTAGAAAGTTAGCGCCGCGCCGGCGCGGCGCGCGGGTTTACCCGCGGGTTTTACATTTTATGATTGATAAAATGTTTTTTATTAGGGAATGAGAAAGAATGCTAGAAAGTGAAAAAAAATATCTGCGATCTGCATTTGGTTCACACAGATACAATACTAATGTAATTATTGTATTATCTACTTTAAATATAAAGTACCTAAAGATTTAAAAATCTTTCTACTGTATGTAAGTAGGTACTGATAATACATTTTCTGACACGGTTAGGTACTAATTCATTGGTTTGGGTTGAATAAAATCAGAGAATAGAAGTTCATGTAAACTTAGGGTATACCTAAATCAGGCGATCAGCGTAGGCAATTTTACCTATTTTTTTTCTAATTACCTACCTACGCAATGGTGACACGTAGGTACTACTTACATCTATTGATTGAATCATATTTAATTTATGTGAAACCATCAAGATAAGTGAATACACAGACAAACCACATTGATTTTTCATAACAATTGCACATTTTATTATTATTAGCACACGTCAAAGTGCGTCGAGATAAATTGGTCTTGCCATCTAAGAAGTTTACCAAGAAAAAGGGGAAATAAAACATAGGGCAGTATTTTAGTAGTAAGTTGTAGGATGTTCTGATATTTAAAACGATGAATGATATAGGTACAGCAGTGGTGGCTCTGACTTACAAGTCAGAGCCACCACTGCTGTACATCATTCATTTATGGTTTCGGGGTTTTTAACTGTCAGCGAAATTACGTTCTCAAAATGGTAGCTGTAGTTCCAATTTCGCTCGTCTGAACAGCTAAGTAAGTAGTAAGCACCATTCAGGTTTAGAATTGGTGACTGGGGCTACTACTGAGAACCATTCATACGAGTGCCATCCGTGAAAGAGTTTTTATTTAAAAGTGAAGTGTTTTTGTGTTTTATTGACGGTAAGTGTTATTTTTATGTACAAAGGATGCTTTTCTGCTTGAAGGTGATACAGAGTTATATTATAATAGTAATAACCCTTAAAACTTAAAAAAGTGTAAGATTTAGAAGAGGAAATACAAAATCAAACGTTAGCAACACTCGTTGATTGTCATCACATCACATACCTACCTACTCTAAATTTCAAATATTTCCCCCTAATAGGGACGTCAATTCTCTCTAAAAAATGGCTGAATGGTCTCAGCTCACTTTGCCTGTCCCAGAGGGACGAAAGGAACCAAAAAAAAACTCTCCGAAAAAGATCCGTTACTGAATTGATTCGAAAGGAAATATGAAAAATCGATTCACAAATAAATAAATAATTTTCCAAAAATCAATAATTTGTTTTCGATGAAATTCGCAATGTAGGGGTTTACGGGGTGTACGTTACCCTAGCAAGAAAGTGTCTCCTATAGTTATATGAGTGGAACGTATAGTTGGTGCCTAATCTGCTGTAAATGTGCCCCTACATAAAAAATTGGTGCCCCTGGTCGTTTTGAAAAAAAAAACGAAAAAACGATTCCTGCTAGAGTAACGTACACGTTTACGAGGGCGAAAAAACGATCGATGAGCGAAAAGAATTTAACTAGTCTCATATTGGAAAAGACATCATGGAAATTCTTCTAATGATTTTTAGTGAGTCATCAGCCATCAGGTCTATTTATTGATGAAGACTTTGGATTCTTAGCAGCTAGCCCTGACAAATATACAAATAACTAGCTTTTGCCTGTGGTTCCGCCCCCATGGATCTTGTGTGTCGCGTGGATTTTTTAATTTGGTTCAGTGGCGTAGGCCTAAAAACTGTTCTTTTTTACAGGTATTATAGAAGCAGAAAATACTATTGTAGAAATAAAATGTTTTCCCTCCTTGAAAAGGAAATCTCAAAATATTAGAGAAGCATCAGAAAATATAAATTTTCCTATTCATTTGGAAAACGATGTTTTAGTTATGAATAAAAAGCATAATTATTATTATCAAGTAACAAAGATCATTATTTCTTGGTTCATGTATGTATAAATATAATGTATTTCTTGGATTGTTTCTCAGCTATTATTATTTTGATTCTAGGTCCAGGGTCAATTGCGAATTACCAAAATGAGTAAATGTTACTTCATTTGCTTTATATCTATCACCCAACCATTGACTGTCATAGAAGTTAACCGGGATGAGGAATTTATCAACGCTATGATGCCGAAGTTGGTAACATTTTTCAAAACATGTGTACTGCCGGAAATTATTTTGAGACGAGTTGAGAAAAATGCTAAATGTCTAGACATCAAGGAATTAAAAGGTATGATAATATAAGTCTTACTCATTTCCTAACTTAATCCTCAGGTTTCTGAGGTGTGGGTTCAGTAAGAATAGTCTAACAAAACTGTGTAAATTCATTTGTTGCAGCGAAAACTGTGTCTCCCAGCAATTGATTCAGATCGCACGGAAATGATATAGATGGAAGTAAAAAGTGACAAGCAGAAGATTGATACTGCGCGGCGACGGCGGCGCAGCAAAAAGTAGCGTGTAGAAGAGAAGATATTTTATTATAGTATTTTTATGTATCTTTGTATGGTGGTACGAGTCGATGGTTCGAATCCAAGCAGACACTTTGCTTTGTGTAAATTATTTCATCACCACTGTTCAGAGGAGGCCTGAGTCTCAGCAGTGGGAACATTATAGACTAATTATTATGCTATTTTTATACGTAGCGATGTATAGTTTATGTTATTTGTTAGTTTATATGATTTTTCTGTGTACATATTTACGTTTCACTCATGTATTTAGGTACCAGCCAAACAATTCAATTGTAAAAGAATATTTATTGTTCAAAGTTGTATAATAAGTGGGTATTCTTGAAACATAAATGTTATGGTTAGCTAGCAACCACTTTTGTGTTGTTGTGTAAGATACTTACACTTACGTGTGATGTTACATAAATTGTAATCTACGTACATAATTCTTTCTAATACTAAATTCAGAATCATAATTGTAAATATCAAAATATTGAAAAAAGTATGTTATCTTTGTGTGGTGGTACGAGTCGATGGTTCGAATCCAACCAGAAAATATTTAGGTAAATGCAGTGAGAGTAAATAAAACGATATTTGTATGAAAATATTAACCATAGATAAATATTATTAATTTATAGTAAGATACAATAAAACGCTTTACAATTGAATACATAATCTTTTATTTATTTAGTACAGGTCACAATTTATTTACACGTTAGGTACTATTTAGGTTCAGTCACATTACAACAACCTATTTATGTACAATATACCTTTATTACCCAAAATAATTTATCTGAATAGTTTGATAAGGTGAAAAGGTATCTGTTATCGAGCCTAGAAACAAAAGTATGCATAACCCAATAATTATATTATTAAGAAATAGATTGGAACATAACAATCCTCTAGTAATTTAAAGTATGCTTAATTAGTAAATTAATATTTGTTTTCAGTTTTTGCTATAGTGTAAGGATATTCATCATATAAATAATTTGGTCCTCTTTCTTTAAATTAACACCATCTGGGGGCCTAAAAAATATTTTATAATTAAAACAATTCTCATCTTATATTATTTAAAAAATCTAACAATAATCAGATAATGAAAATAACAGTAACATAATGATTATTCAATATTATTTTTCATTTAGGTTTGCGACTCTGATTTGAATATTTTTTGTGTTGATGATGCCACGGAGGGGCCAACCGTGACTTCTTTGTATGGAATCACCATCCACTTGGAACAACACCAGGCTGAAAACGAAAAGTTAAATCATCAGTCAATAATTAACATAACTTTTAAATAAAATGAAAACATCATTGTTTTCACACACAGAGCCCGATACCTTTTTGCTTAAAATTATAGTTTGTTTTTCTCCTTGTATTTCTTTAAAGGTATTAAATTACATGAATGTTAATCTTTTTATTTTTTTTATTGTATCTACAATAAATTCATACCTTATGGGACACCAATATGGGATAAATATCTTTCGACTGCATCAGCAACACTCCCAAGGTTCCGAGCTATTCATTGGTTGGCACGAGCAGAAGCCATAACAGCTGCTGCAGCACCACCTGAGATAAAACTCTCCGAGTCTCATATAGTTGAGCCAGACGGTGACCTAAAATACGTAATATAAATAAAATTATCATTTTCAACAGTCATTATATGCCTTAACCGCAATGTGAATAGCTGTAGGGTTAGAAAATACCACTCACTGCGGTATTTGCTGCCGAGTTCGACGAGTCAGAGGCACTGTTGTAGCATCGGCTGTGGTAGGGCTTGGTGCTGACGCACGGGTCTGGACAGGACTTGGGGCTGCAGTGATCTCGATATGGGGCTCAACATCGACAGAGCTCCCACTTTCAGTGTAGAAAGTCGAGCAGAATGTATTGTGTCTCAGGCACTCTAGCTGCACGCCTTTCTATTCCTAAAAAATATTACAGTACATTTGAATACTTTTGCACAGCGAGAAAATTAAATATTGATCTAAGATATACAAGTATGCACTTACTTCGTATTAAAAACAATCCAATTCGCACGAAATAATGAAATTTAATTATTTAAAATTACGGACGTCTAGTTGAAGTTGACATACCGGGATAGACTAAAAACTCATTTGTGCGTGTTGCCAGCCTACAAAGTTTTTATTGATTCTAATTTCCGTTCTCAGGGCTTATCTGAGGTATTTTTAACTGTTATGAGTTTATGATAATGAAATAATATAAAAACTATAGACTTAAGACATACAAAACTAAATTAATTCATAAAAACTGTAAAGAAAAATTAACCAGTAATATTACGGTCTTTATTTTTTTCATGCGGCAATATTTACACCAAATATGATTCTGTTATGAATTGAATTGAATGCGATTCTGCTAATATGTGTCACCATTTTACGAAAATTAGAGGAATTGCTAATGATCTGCTGGGAATTCAGGAAATGATTTGCTTTTAGAGGAATTGCTTAATGTGGCCGTTTTAGGCCCCCTGGACATTTTAATTTCCAACCATGTTTGAATAAAACGACATCTAGTGGAGTCGGAAGTTACTACTATTTACTTTGCATGTGTGTGTAAAGAGTAAATTCATGCGGCTAAATCATTATTATGTTCTAATCTTTGTATTATTTGCATTAACTTGATTTTTTTAGATCATCACTGTGCTTGTTAACTGGTATCATACAAAGATTAGAACATAATAATGATTTAGCCGCATGAATTTACTCTTTACACACACATGCAAAGTAAATAGTAGTAACTTCCGACTCCACTAGATGTCGTTTTATTCAAACATGGTTGGAAATTAAAATGTCCAGGGGGCCTAAAACGGCCACATTAAGCAATTCCTCTAAAAGCAATTCATTTCCTGAATTCCCAGCAGATCATTAGCAATTCCTCTAATTTTCGTAAAATGGTGACACATATTAGCAGAATCGCATTCAATTCAATTCATAACAGAATCATATTTGGTGTAAATATTGCCGCATGAAAAAAATAAAGACCGTAATATTACTGGTTAATTTTTCTTTACAGTTTTTATGAATTAATTTAGTTTTGTATGTCTTAAGTCTATAGTTTTTATATTATTTCATTATCATAAACTCATAACAGTTAAAAATACCTCAGATAAGCCCTGAGAACGGAAATTAGAATCAATAAAAACTTTGTAGGCTGGCAACACGCACAAATGAGTTTTTAGTCTATCCCGGTATGTCAACTTCAACTAGACGTCCGTAATTTTAAATAATTAAATTTCATTATTTCGTGCGAATTGGATTGTTTTTAATACGAAGTAAGTGCATACTTGTATATCTTAGATCAATATTTAATTTTCTCGCTGTGCAAAAGTATTCAAATGTACTGTAATATTTTTTAGGAATAGAAAGGCGTGCAGCTAGAGTGCCTGAGACACAATACATTCTGCTCGACTTTCTACACTGAAAGTAGGAGCTCTGTCGATGTTGAGCCCCATATCGAGATCACTGCAGCCCCAAGTCCTGTCCAGACCCGTGCGTCAGCACCAAGCCCTACCACAGCCAATGCTACAACAGTGCCTCTGACTCGTCGAACTCGGCAGCAAATACCGCAGTGAGTGGTATTTTCTAACCCTACAGCTATTCACATTGCGGTTAAGGCATATAATGACTGTTGAAAATGATAATTTTATTTATATTACGTATTTTAGGTCACCGTCTGGCTCAACTATATGAGACTCGGAGAGTTTTATCTCAGGTGGTGCTGCAGCAGCTGTTATGGCTTCTGCTCGTGCCAACCAATGAATAGCTCGGAACCTTGGGAGTGTTGCTGATTCAGTCGAAAGATATTTATCCCATATTGGTGTCCCATAAGGTATGAATTTATTGTAGATACAATAAAAAAAATAAAAAGATTAACATTCATGTAATTTAATACCTTTAAAGAAATACAAGGAGAAAAACAAACTATAATTTTAAGCAAAAAGGTATCGGGCTCTGTGTGTGAAAACAACGATGTTTTCATTTTATTTAAAAGTTATGTTAATTATTGACTGATGATTTAACTTTTCGTTTTCAGCCTGGTGTTGTTCCAAGTGGATGGTGATTCCATACAAAGAAGTTACGGTTGGCCCCTCCGTGGCAGCATCAACACTTAAAATATTCAAATAAATCAGAGTCGCAAACCTAAATGAAAAATAATATTGAATAATCATTATGTTTCTGTTATTTTCATTATCTAATTATTGTTAGATTTTTTAAATAATATAAGATGAGAATTGTTTTAATTATAAAATATTTTTTAGGCCCCCAGATGGTGTTAATTTAAAGAAAGAGGACCAAATTATTTATATGATGAATATCCTTACACTATAGCAAAAACTGAAAACAAATATTAATTTAAGCATACTTTAAATTACTAGAGGATTGTTATGTTCCAATCTATTTCTTAATAATATAATTATTGGGTTATGCATACTTTTGTTTCTAGGCTCGATAACAGATACCTTTTCACCTTATCAAATTATTCAGATAAATTATTTTGGGTAATAAAGGTATATTGTACATAAATAGGTTGTTGTAATGTGACTGAACCTAAATAGTACCTAACGTGTAAATAAATTGTGACCTGTACTAAATAAATAAAAGATTATGTATTCAATTGTAAAGCGTTTTATTGTATCTTACTATAAATTAATAATATTTATCTATGGTTAATATTTTCATACAAATATCGTTTTATTTACTCTCACTGCATTTACCAAATATTTTCTGGTTGGATTCGAACCATCGACTCGGTACCACCACACAAAGATAACATACTTTTTTCAATATTTTGATATTTACAATTATGATTCTGAATTTAGTATTAGAAAGAATTATGTACGTAGATTACAATTTATGTAACATCACACGTAAGTGTAAGTATCTTACACAACAACACAAAAGTGGTTGCTAGCCAACCATAACATTTATGTTTCAAGAATACCCACTTATTATACAACTTTGAACAATAAATATTCTTTTACAATTGAATTGTTTGGCTGGTACCTAAATACATGAGTGAAACATATGTACACAGAAAAATCTTATAAACTAACAAATAACATAAACTATACATCGCTACGTACAAAAATAGCATAATAATTAGTCTATAATGTTCCCACTGCTGAGACTCAGGCCTCCTCTGAACAGTGGTGATGAAATAATTTACACAAAGCAAAGTGTCTGCTTGGATTCGAACCATCGACTCGTACCACCATACAAAGATACATAAAAAATACTATAATAAAATATCTTCTCTTCTACACGCTACTTTTTGCTGCGCCGCCGTCGCCGCGCAGTATCAATCTTCTGCTTGTCACTTTTTACTTCCATTTATATCATTTCCGTGCGATCTGAATCAATTGCTGGGAGACACAGTTTTCGCTGCAACAAATGAATTTACACAGTTTTGTTAGACTATTCTTACTGAACCCACACCTCAGAAACCTGAGGATTAAGTTAGGAAATGAGTAAGACTTATATTTTCATACCTTTTAATTCCTTGATGTCTAGACATTTAGCATTTTTCTCAACTCGTCTCAAAATAATTTCCGGCAGTACACATGTTTTGAAAAATGTTACCAACTTCGGCATCATAGCGTTGATAAATTCCTCATCCCGGTTAACTTCTATGACAGTCAATGGTTGGGTGACAGATATAAAGCAAACGAAGTAACATTTACTCATTTTGGTAATTCTCAATTGACCCTGGACCTAGAATCAAAATAATAATAGCTGAGAAACAATCCAAGAAATACATTATTATACATACATGAACCAAGAAATAATGATCTTTGTTACTTACTTGATAATAATAATTATGCTTTTTGTTCATAACTAAAACATCGTTTTCCAAATGAATAGGAAAATTTCTATTTTCTGATGCTTCTCTAATATTTTGAGATTTCCTTTTCAAGGAGGGAAAACATTTTATTTCTACAATAGTATTTTCTGCTTCTATAATACCTGTAAAAAAGAACAGTTTTTAGGCCTACGCCACTGAACCAAATTAAAAAATCCACGCGACACAAGATCCATGGGGGCGGAACCACAGGCAAAAGCTAGTTATTTGTATATTTTTATTATTGAATAATCTTACCATCAGGGCTAGCTGCTAAGAATCCAAAGTCTTCATCAATAAAATTAGACCTGATGGCTGATAACTCACTAAAAATCATTAGAAGAATTTCCATGATGTCTTTTCAATGTTGCTTGCACTTTTTTCCGTGATTTTCGCGGCCCTGAATACATATGTCGTATATAGGCAAGTTTATTAGTCCGATTCATCTTAGGTTGAGTTGCAATTCAATCTGTAATCAAAAAGAATAATTAAACACAACAGCAAAAGTATCGTAATTATGAAATGCTTCAAGAAATTTGTATTAGTCAGAAATAACACCACCATTTGTCACCATCAATCAAGCTGTCAAGCTGTGTGTGAAAATTTGCAAAACAACTGACAGAACATGAGAACAGACCAAATAGAGATGTCAATCTGAGATCGATTGAGCAAAGAATCGATTTTTTGGAACAAATAAAAACGTTTTTTCAAATCGATATCTAGTACTGAATCGATACAGGGAATCGATATTTCACCCTAGAACATCAGTTTTTTGTTTTTTTGAATTGTTAAGAATTGTGGTGGCAGGAAAATTACGAAGCATATCCAGTGCAAATCCTTTTGCGTAAAAATACGGTTTTTTTCCAATATGAGACTAGTTAAATTCTTTTCGCTCATCGATCGTTTTTTCGCCCTCGTAAACGTGTACGTTACCCTAGCAGGAATCGTTTTTTCGTTTTTTTTTTCAAAACGACAAGGGGCACCAATTTTTTATGTAGGGGCACATTTACAGCAGATTAGGCACCAACTATACGTTCCACTCATATAACTATAGGAGACACTTTCTTGCTAGGGTAACGTACACCCCGTAAACCCCTACATTGCGAATTTCATCGAAAACAAATGATTGATTTTTGGAATATTATTTCTTTATTTGTGAATCGATTTTTCATATTTCCTTTCGAATCAATTCAGTAACGGATCTTTTTCAGAGTTTTTTTTTGGTTCCTTTCTGGGACAGGCAAAGTGAGCTGAGACCATACAGCCATTTTTTAGAGAGAATTATTGACGTCCCTATTAGGGGGAAATATTTTATGTGATGTGATGACAATCAACGAGTGTTGCTAACGTTTGATTTTGTATTTCCTCTTCTAAATCTTACACTTTTTTAAGTTTTAAGGGTTATTACTATTATAATATAACTCTGTATCACCTTCAAGCAGAAAAGCATCCTTTGTACATAAAAATAACACTTACCGTCAATAAAACACAACAACACTTCACTTTTAAATAAAAACTCTTTCACGGATGGCACTCGTATGAATGGTTCTCAGTAGTAGCCCCAGTCACCAATTCTAAACCTGAATGGTGCTTACTACTTACTTAGCTGTTCAGACGAGCGAAATTGGAACTACAGCTACCATTTTGAGAACGTAATTTCGCTGACAGTTAAAAACCCCGAAACCATAAATGAATGATGTACAGCAGTGGTGGCTCTGACTTGTAAGTCAGAGCCACCACTGCTGTACCTATATCATTCATCGTTTTAAATATCAGAACATCCTACAACTTACTACTAAAATACTGCCCTATGTTTTATTTCCCCTTTTTCTTGGTAAACTTCTTAGATGGCATGACCAATTTATCTCGACGCACTTTGACGTGTGCTAATAATAATAAAATGTGCAATTGTTATGAAAAATCAATGTGGTTTGTCTGTGTATTCACTTATCTTGATGGTTTCACATAAATGAAATATGATTCAATCAATAGATGTAAGTAGTACCTACGTGTCACCATTGCGTAGGTAGGTAATTAGAAAAAAAATAGGTAAAATTGCCTACGCTGATCGCCTGATTTAGGTATACCCTAAGTTTACATGAACTTCTATTCTCTGATTTTATTCAACCCAAACCAATGAATTAGCACCTAACCGTGTCAGAAAATGTATTATCAGTACCTACTTACATACAGTAGAAAGATTTTTAAATCTTTAGGTACTTTATATTTAAAGTAGATAATACAATAATTACATTAGTATTGTATCTGTGTGAACCAAATGCAGATCGCAGATATTTTTTTTCACTTTCTAGCATTCTTTCTCATTCCCTAATAAAAAACATTTTATCAATCATAAAATGTAAAACCCACGGGCAAACCCGCGCGCCGGCGCTAACTTTCTAGAAACACAATTTTGGAAACGATTCGCAAGTTGTCAAGACAATCACGCATGGACTGACTGGAGCAATTTGGCAACGGCGTCTGAATGGCAACGTCGCGCATTGCATCGCCGGTCACTCGACGTGTAACCTTGGCGCTTGTTCCAATTTTCGAACGAAATTTCGAAGCGCCATCTATTATAAATGTTTACCGAACGTAAACTCGTAACACAACAGCAAATAACTCTTTCTGTGGTTCTTCAAATTTCTGTTAGATGGCGCGATTCAGGTCACACACATGTAAAGATTTTTCGTTTTTTATTGGGTCTAATTCTCCTAGAAATACTGTTTTTTTAATAAAATTTTGGCGTTAGGCGAACATAATACATTATAAAGTCTCATTATACTTGCTTTTATTCTGCAGAAACCGTTTATTTACGGAGATTACAACCCCTGAAAAATGTATGGCGAGGCCTGTCTAGGCATCCACCTTAAGTCTTACGTTTTAAAATTACGAGGTCAGTTTTTAATCAATACATAAAGTAATAAAAAATACGATACATGACGATAAACTTTATGTAATTATTATTCTGTTAATGATAAGATTTTTTCCGGATCTTTTTAATAATAACTTTCGTCAGTAGGTACATACTCTGTGAGACTTGTATAGAATCTACTGATGCACGCAGAGATTTAAGTGAACCTTGAACATACAGTTCGACTGACGCGCGACGAGCGGTGCCTTTGTGTCGCGTCGCGAGTCGCCCCGGTATGTAGAAGCCTTTACTCGCTGACTAAACCGATGAATAAAATTGTCATTGCAGTCGGGGCCGCGGGGGACCACTTAATAGAATTTCGATATTGTTTACTTCCAGATTTGAAAATGTAAATCACTTACGTACTTGTTGTTACGGCTAAAAAAAAAATAGAATCTTAGATTAACATGTGTTCCACAGAACGGTCCCCAGACTGCAATGGCAATTTTTATTCAATTGTCAATGACACTGCATAGTATCTAATTACTTGTTTTTAACAATACAATGCAACTTACGACACTTGATATTTTTACTTTATTGTGGATTGAAAACTAAATAAATATTTACACAGTTGTTATTATTAAGTAGGTACACTGATCGCAAGTTGGGTTGAGTTGCGTGTTAAATACCATAAGTTGAACAATAATAATAATAATGTTTGTTTTTCAATACATCATAATGAATTGCTCGCAATTTTGTGTTTCGTGCTCCACCATCAGTGCACTGAGTTTTTCGGTGTAATCTGCTTACTCTGCAGTCTGCCCGACACCCACAATTTTATTTACATACAATATTAAAATAGCTAACTGGATAAATAAATCAACACGCCACGCAATAACATAACATCACGCCTTGTTTCCCCGAAGGGTTGGGCAGAGATGTACCCACACACATTTCGCCAGTTAAGTTTAAGGCCGGTTTCCACCAAAGCGGAGAGGAGATGTTTTTAAACGACCAATAAGATACCGTTATCTTACCACCGCATTGAAATAATGATATCATATTGGTCGTTTACAAAACATCTCTTCTCCTCTGCGCTCTTCTCTGCTTTGGTGGCTTCCGGGCCTAAGTCCCATGTAATAGGGGGCGAGCCTATTGCCATCAATCGGGCACAGATCCAGACTCCGGGCTGCTACTGAGAAATAAATAAATCAGTTATCTAGTTTAATACCTTCAGTTATGTTCGTCGTAAAGTATCCCATCTTATTGCGACATATTGAACTTATAGCCTACGTCTGTGCTAGTATCAGAAGCTTACAATAACACTATCCACATTGTTTATAAATTCTTTAGAACAATACTATTCTAAATTAATGTGATATAGTTACGTAATAACGGTATTGTTTTCTTATAAGTCTTTCTTTTATTTTCCTCTCAACTATAATATTCTATTTTATGTTTTGAACTTCAGATGTACCTAATTTAGTTCAAAATAATAGAAAATAAGTTCAAAATAATGACTTGTATTAATTGATAACTAGCGACCCGCCCCTAATTCGCATAGTTTTTACGACTTGACAAAATATGCAAGTTTTCTTTAATGTATCTAAGTTAAATAGTAAATAATAAACACATAAAGGCTTCTAGTACATACTGGCGCGACACGCAACGCGACACAAAGGCCCCGCGTGTCGCGCGACGAGCGGTGCCTTTGTGTCGCGTCGCGAGTCGCGCTGGTCTGTAGAAGCCTTAAACCTTTCAGAATAAAATGACTAAATGATGTTGAAAACGACATCAAAATCCGTTGCGGAGTTTAGAACAACATCGCGGTCACACAGACGGACATGAAAAGCGATTTCTTATGCTTTATAATATATATGTTACCGGCCAAACCCGATTTCAGGACAAACTAGTTTAGCCTAGGCTAAACTAGTTCTTCCTATACGCGATAGGATTAACTAGTATAGCCTAGGCTAAACTAGTTTGTCCTAAGCCCGATAGGATAAACCAGTTTAGCCTAGGTCGAATCGGACATAAAACCTATTTAGTCTAATATGATAAACGTGCAAGCAAGCATGCAGCAGGCATGTTTTCTGTCACGGCTCCGGCGCTGCAGGGCTCCAGCGGTCCCATGCGAGCTTATCGTCACAGATGTGTTTCACGCTCACCACCGAAGCTTCGGCTTGCTGGCCGGCTCTGCCGGCCAGCCTCAGCCGCGGTGGGAAGCGTTGAAACCACCTGCTCCTCAGCTCGTGGGCCGCCTCGCCCCTACGCGCCTACGCGATTGTAAATAACAATCTAGGGGTAGGGCAGACAAGACTACGTGGAGTCGGTTTTGCTGCGATTCGTTTCGGTCACGCCGCTCCCGCAGCACGCTCAATCAGATTTCAGATTAGAACGTACCAGTTTATCCTAAAGCATGTAAATTCTAACTAGGATAAACCGATTCGACCTAGGCTAAACTGGTTTATCCTATCGGGCTTAGGACAAACTAGTTTAGCCTAGGCTATACTAGTTAATCCTATCGCGTATAGGAAGAACTAGTTTAGCCTAGGCTAAACTAGTTTGTCCTGAAATCGGGTTTGGCCGGTAACATATATAATATAATATTAGCTAAGAATTGTTTAAACATGTCAAGAGTCTGTATGTTCGTAGGTGTGGCTAAAACTACATGCATATACCTTCAATAAGATTATGGTGATTTTTATTTACATCTCATTATTATTTTTAATGACCAGTACTTACTTACATAAAAATAAAATTTAAAAAATATATTTTCTTTTTAAATTAAGTAATCCTTTCAACCCCCTTTTGGGGGAGGCCTACGTCCAGCAGTGGACGTCTTTCGGTTGGAATGATGATGATGAATCCTTTCGTACTAAAATATTTTAAGTTTTAAAAGATGGAAATCACTGCGTGCTAAAGTAAACAGTCCAGTGAAGTTCCCGTGCCTCGGGTTAGTAATTGCAGAACTGCACAATGACATGCATAGCAGGATCAAGTTTGCTCCATGGAAATATAGGCGTTTTTGAAAGCAGAATTTGGGCCTAAGTTAGGTGCCAATTCCACCAATACAACTGCAGGCGATCAGAAAATCTAAACTGCGTTTAAGAGCCCTCAGTGTCATTAACTCACAACAATGATGACACTGACTCTCTCTCGATACGGGAAATTATCAAATTACTTCTCCCGCTCTGGGCGGAGCGGGAGGGCGTGTCAGGCTTTTTCTGACTAAAACCCACCTGTGTTCCTTCAGTTGCCTGTGTGCCATGCCAGGGCCCTTTCGGACAAAGTCGCAACTCTGGCAGGCATTGGCCCTATCGGACCCCGTCAGTTGGTGCTGACATCTATTTGAGGCTCCGAATTCCGACCAGTGGGCCGGTCACTAGTAATGATTAATTATTCCAATAAATATTTCAGTATCTCGTTTTTCTAGATTTTGACGCTATTTCTGTCGTTGCTCAGTTGCTTACCAAGGTGAGCTGATGTCAGATGTTACACATCATATGCGACTACAGTAAGGCCTTTTTTTTACAAGTTTAAAACGCCACTGGTTTATAAAGACGCAAATGCAGTAACAAGCAACAATAACTCTCTCCAAAACTTACTCAACTTCTTTAAACAGAACGTGGCCGCGTGGGTGTGTATTCAAAAGTTATCATCGGTTACCTTGATACCCCTTTCTACTAGTTTGGGTTGGAAACTGGTTGTCGTTCAGAAGCCACCAATGCACCTACCTACCATCGACCGAGAAACACGTGATGTGTAACCACCTTTCGCTTTTCAAGGGGAATTTCTCTAGCAGACAACTGTTAAGGCGAAGCGCTGTCCATACGTATACTTACGTGATTTTTAACATACTCACAAATCTTGCTCTTTTCATAAAATCTAAATATTTAATTTCACATAACACATGGGCACTTAGGGAACGTCAGAAGCTAGGTGCACGGTTCCATTCCTATGGAGAAAAACCGGCAAAAAAACCTCCACGGCTCCATATTAAGTGTCTACCGTTTTGCATGCAGGTTGGGTGTTCAGAAGAACTTGCTTTTAATGTAGGTAGTATCCTCATCTTGTTGGCTCCGAGCTCAAGCAGGAAGTTTTCCAAGGCCTTGCCAATTTTCTCCATCAAATATTATAAAGAGAATATTTGTGTCTGTAGTCCGTATCACATAAATAATGATAGTAAGTAACCTTTAAAAATAAACACAGTTTTATTTATATCCGTATGATTACTGTTGCCAATTACGACATACTAATTAACTGAAAATAAACAACATCAGTCAAAATGCTATCACTTGTATACGAGAACAGTCCACAAGGCCACGAATGATAGCAGTTACCATGTCATAACCAGGGACCATTTTGGTTACCCATTGAAAAGGTTTTCGATAGGGTTTTTTTAAGCGGTTAATCAAAAATGCATACAATATGGGTAACCCTTTTGAACGGCCTCAATTAAATTTTGGTTACCCTTTGAAAGGGTTTTCGATAAAAACCCATACGGCGAGGGGGGTAACCCTTTTGAACGGCTTAGTTTAAGCCATTCAAAATGACCCACACCGTATTGGTTTTCGATTAACTGCTTAGAAAAACCCTATCGGAAACCCTTTCCATTGAAAGGGTTTTCGATAGGGTTTTTCTAAAATGGTCCCTGGGTAGAATAGAGATAGAATTGGTCAAGCTACGCGTGCTGGGCGGATATCGAAATAAAATAATATTATGATTTAATTAAAAAAAAAAATAAAAAAAAATACTTTAATTCGGACCTTGATCCATATAATGTTAATAATACACAAAACTTATGCTATGTTAGTAACAAATACAACTCAATTTTTTAATTCCAATACCTGTTGCACTCACTTGACACACCGGGTACATGCACATGTACATGCACCCAATGCGCCATAATGGTGCAACACGGCTTATCACTGATGACCTTCAGAATGTCGTTGGCGCTCCCACGCACTCTGTGCATCATGGACGCAATCCTTTTTCGCAGGATGGTACTGAAACCATCAGTATGTGCTTCGGCAAACATCCCTGACGCACTGCAGTAACGTGGAAGCCCCAACAACATTCTGAAGGCATTATTATATTGAACTCTGAGGGCGTTATATGCCCTTTGCGTATATCGAACCCACAGAGTGCACGTGTACAAGGATTGGCAAAACGCCTTAAATAGAGTTATTTTTGCTTCTGGTGTACAACGAGCAAACCTGCGGGCCAACATATTGCATCGGACAGCCAACGCCCTCCGTTCTCTTTCCATGTCGGCGTCATCTTTCAAGTCCTCAGTAACTATGTGCCCTAAGTACTTAACATCTGACACCCTTTCAAGAGCCACACCTTTTAACATAACCGGTGGGATATGTGCTGGTTTTTTACGCTTTACCCTAAACACAAGTAGTTTGCTTTTCTGCACATTATATATAAGCCCATGCGCTTCAGTATAAGTCTCGCAGACCGCCAACAACTTCCTGAGTGCGCTAACTGACGGACTCAGCAGCACCATGTCGTCCGCATAACTAATACTATTTACAGTCAGACCGTCAATAGAACAGCCAACACGCGTGCTACTGAGCTCGACAACCAGCTGGTTGACATACAGGTTGAAAAGTGTCAATCCGCCCTGTCTCACCCCACATTCCAACCTGTACTCCTCAGACAACTCGTTGGCCCATCTAACATGGTTAGTTTGGTGGCCATACCAATACTGAAACATATTTGTTATAGCGTCAGGCACTCCCGCTTCGCGCAGCTTACACCACAATATGTCATACCTAACCAGGTCAAATGCCTTGGAAAGGTCTAGAAAGGCCGCATATACCGGCGTACTTCTCTTCGTATAGTACCTGACAGTATGCTTGAGGGACAGAATAGCACACTCAGTCGATAACTGCGGCCTAAAGCCGAACTGAGCATCGTGTATTTTAAGATGTTTACTAAGTTGTCTCTCAAACACACCGTCAAGCACTTTAGCTGCAATAGTCGCTAGTGAGATCGGTCTGTAATTACCCTTGTCACTAACGTCACCAGTTTTATTTTTCAATATTGGTACAACCACCGTTCTCATCAACTCTGCAGGTAGGTAAGAGTGACGGATACAAAACGTAAACAATAACGCAAGCAGTCGTGGGAGATGCGGTCCGGCATGTACAAAATGTTCTATGCTAAGGCTGTCATGTCCCGGCGATTTCCCTCGTCTCATATTTTTAATTAGTAAACTAATCTCCTTAGCGGTAATACGAACAGGCACCTCTAACACAACAGCCCGAGAAATGACACCATTAACATCCGATTTTAAAGGTAGTTGTAATTTAAAATGTTCCTTAAACAAGTTTGCAATCTCCCCCGGCGTGCTTACACCGTCGACACTCACCGGAATGCCAGGCTTGGGGTTTATGCATGTCACTGGATTTCAAGTAGGTAAGTATAGAACCCATTGAATGGGTTATCACGTAACCCTTTCACTGGGTTTCTAGTATAAAACCCGTTCAATGGGTTACATCATGATAAAGGTAACCCATTTAACGGGTTATCCCTTCGGAAGCCTTAACTCTTAACCGGGGTTGTACGGTCCCTGGTTATAACAGCCTGTAATTATCCATCTGCAAGGCCTCTTTTCATCAAAGAAGGATTGAACATTGGTCGTTCGCCTGCCGCGTGTTGAAGATTAAAGTCAAAGTATCCTCATGATGTTTTTCAATCAGATAGTAGAATACATTGTAATATCTTTGACTAGGTTCGGCCCGAGACTTCGTTTGTGTAAAATTCTTGTTCTTCCGACCCACCGCGTCGTATCGCATCGCCCAATTGCGCTATTACTTCGTTTTCGCTTAGACTTCTTTCTTTTTTCTTTTTGCTCGGCTCCTAATGGTTATAGCGTAATGTCTAAAACCTAGATACCTTCCTCTCAAATTGGGCTATTAAATGAAAAAAGATTTTTTCAAATCCGACTGATATTTCCAGAGATTAGCGCGTACAAACAAACAAACAAACTCTTAGCTTTATTGTATTAGTTTTAGTATATGCGAAACCCGTAACACGTGTCTAGTATTTTTATGTAAAGAATCTATGTACAAAATTTCAAAACTGTATCATGAAAAATCACAAAGTTATAAGGTTGTTATGTTACCGGGTTGTCCGTACAAAAACATGCTAACGGCGCCCCCGCGCCTCCAGGGTCGCCTTGCGCTCATTGATAATAATTTGGCAGTAGGTACCTAACCGTACGGTGATTGTATTGTAAGTAAATGGTGATAACATTTTCCATCACTCTTAAATATTTTTGGGACAAAATATAACGTGGTGTAAAAATTATTGAAATCGATTCAGTTCCTTATTCTGAACAAACTATATTCAGGTTTCGCATATACTAAAAATAAGATGTATATTATATTTATAGATTCCAAGGCCCTGATAGTAACCAAGCAACACTCGAGTCTGTACTTTGTTCATCCAATATGGTCCACTGGGCATTATGCGACACCAAATGAAGCAATTACTGTAGTACTGAGGTAATTGTAACTGGCTATTTTTGCTCCATAGCGAGTCTATTGGCTCCCAAGGGCAAAGACCTCTCTATTCGAAGCTATCAGCGCAAGATTGCGACCGACACTGTTTCCGACCGCAACGCATTATGTAGGCGAAAAACAGAAATAAACAAGTTGTTTTGTAATCGCTTTGTTGAAAGTTGATAAATATGTTTGTTTGGCGTTTATGAAAGTTTTTAGCTAACCTAACGTAATGAAGGCGATACGACCTGCTTTCTGTAGGTCGGATACGGCCTGTTTTATAAAATTGATGCCCTGCTGCCTATTCATTCATGGCAAAGAGATTTAAGATACCATAGAGAAATGTCATAGAATAACCTCCTCTTTTTTGGAAGTCGGCTTTGATCCTTTGTCTCAGTGACGCCATCTAGCGTAATATAGCAAAATGACATAACAGCCTGTATTGTAAAGTTTGACACGTTACACTTTTACTGATACCAGCCTTTTATTACCAGCCGTCAGATATTTTGACACATACTATCTAAATATTGAGTAAATGATAAAATACTAACGAAAATATAGGTAACGTAGTTAAGCTTGACCAGTCGTTTAATCACTACGACATTTGTGATACCATATTGCACAATTGGACATATTTTCTTCGAAAATGATTTTCTTTTAGCACAAAATACGACCTGTAAATTCAGGGACCATTTTGGTTACCCATTGAAAGGGTTTTCGATAGGGTTTTTCTAAGCGGTTACACTAAAACCCTTACGATAAGGGTAACCCTTATGAACGGCTTAAATTAAATTTTGGTAACCCATTGAAAGGGTTTTCGATAAAAACCCATACGGTGTGGGTAACCCTTTTGAACGGCTTTATTTAAGCCATTCAAAATTACCCACACCGTATGGGTTTTTGATTGACTGCTTAGAAAAACCCTATCGAAAACCCTTTCCATTGAAAGGGTTTTTCTAAAATGGTAACCAAAATGGTCCCTGGGTAGAATAGAGATAGAATTGGTCCTGCTACGCGTGCTGGGCGGATATCGAAATAACATATTATTATGATTTTTTCATGTTACTGGGTTTCAAGTAGGTATAGAACCCATTGAATGGGTTATCATGTAACCCTTTCACTGGGGTTCAAGTATAAAACCCATTCAATGGGTTATCATGTAACCCTTTCAATGGGTTTCTAGTATAAAACGCTTTCAATGTGTTACATCATGATAAAGGTAACCCATTGAATGGGTTACCCCTTCGAAAGGCTTAACTCTTAACCGGGGTTGTACGGTCTGTGCCTGTAATGTGAGGCTAATGACAGAACGACATAGAACTAAACTGAGCGAGGTGCGACCTGTAGGTAATTGCAAGTAGATTTCAATATCCGCTTCGTCCCGTCTGTCGTAAGTATATTTAAATGTCTTTGATTCGTGGTAACATCGACCTAACAATATGCATTGCATTTCCGTCAATGTAATTATTCCAAACATTTTTCCTTTACACAAAAAACATTACCCGCAGCACGTTCCAACAATTCAAGGATAAATAACTCCCTATCTGTCGCACGATTTTCAGTCATTAGGCAGTGTACAAACTTTCGCATTTATTTTAAGACGAGTGTGTCGCCTTAACGCGCGGTGCAGGTCGCGCGCGGCTCCGCAAAAATTTCACTTTCGCTTGCTTACATAAACCACTGCGACCTTTTATCGACGATCACGCGATTTGTAATTTACGCCGCGTCTGTGTGCATGCAACTTTATGGGAATCGGTGAGGTGGTGAAGTTCGAAAAAGTATTGACGTCATGACGTGCAGCTGCCGACTATTTGTTTTTTTTTTGTGCTCGTGATTATATTTTAGATGTGTTTTGTGTAATGTTTACCTGCTCGAGTTTATGTTTTCCTAAGCACGTGTTTCTGTGACGAATAAAATTATTTTTCTTTCTTTTCTTTCTATTGAGGAAGAATCTTTTGTTCCTGATTTTATTGTAGAGGATAATGTAAGATTGGACTGCGTCGTTGGTCTAGTGGTCGCAAGCGCTACTGCTGAGCATAAGGTCCTGGGTTCGATTCCCAGGTCGTGCAGTGTTATTCTGTTTTTCTATCTGGAATTTCTCAGTAGCAGCCCGGTTGATTGCAAAAGGCTCGCTATTACATGGGGCTTAATATAATTGGCGAAATGTGGGTCTAGTATTAGGTACACACGGCTACACATCAAGCTATACATTTCCAGTATAAGCTGATCTCGCATTGTATAGGATTTCCGTACAGTGCGAGATCAGTGTAAACAGGAAATGTATAGCTTGATGTGTAGCCATGTGTACATGAAAAGAAACACCTTTTCATTACGAACATTTCTGTATACAACATTAGTTTTTGTTTATACTAAACCCGAAAAGGGGTTAAACTCGTCATTTTGAACAATTTTTTCTATGGGACCAACATTGAATTCGCGAAAAAAAAATCAGCTGTTCCCTACATTTGTGTTCACTTAAATCGACAAAATTTATGAAACACCTGATTTTTATTTCGCGATTTCAAGGTTGGTCCCAAAGAAAAAAATGTTCAAAATGATGAGTAAAATGACCCCTTTTCGGGTTTAGTATAAACAAAAACTAATGTTGTATTTATAACCTCTTGAACACATACAAACTTGGTACATAGCAATATTCAACAAACTATTAAACCAGGTACTCAATATAATAATAAGTATAGGCTTTAGAAATCTTGAAGACAACCTTTAGGATCCGAGCTCGATGAGAATTAACTTAGAATAGAAACTAGGCGACACTCCAAATGTCATGTTTCCCTCCCGTTCCGTTAAAAAAACCCGTACCCTTTAAAACAACTGTCAAATGAGATACTTTTAAACTTCATGACTACACTGATACCAAAATAATTTGAGGCAAATCACACTACAGAATCTCATTAATATTTGAAAATCATGACATACACTTCTGCCCAACCCTTCGGGAATCAAGGCGTGATGTTATAATAATGTGACTATACATTACATTGCAAGGCAGCGAATTTTTAAATTGTAGAGGATAAAATGTAAAAGATGCACTACATTGGAAGCTTATATTGCGTTGTAAGTCGACCTACATTGTGTAGAGAGAGCTACTGCTAATAATTTGTTACTTGTTTACAAAAATCTAGATTCGTAACATTGTATTAAACGGGGTCAGATGATACACAATGTGTAATACTAACAAAGTATTCATGGTGAATGTAGCTGCACTACTGAATTCTGAAAGTTTCACTGATTATTCAATCTGTTATCATATCTCACTGCTATTAGCTGCGGGGAGTCACACATTTTATCACAGTTTGAGCGATAAAACTGTTTTGTCATAAAATGCTAGTACAAATTGACATGACATAATTTGTCATGTCTTGTCACAAACGTCTTGGGCATCCCGTGCTCGGCCCGCTGTTGGTGAGTGTTATTTTAGCCAACTAGTCACATTATAGGCAATTATTTAAATCGCTAGATTTGCCCTCACCGTACCTATCTTTTGACGCGATAGGGCAAATATAACGATTTATATCTTTGATCATAGGTATAACATGAGATTACACAATACACAACAGATCTACTGATTAGATCGGAATGTTCTGTGCTACCTTACCTGAGCCATTAGAAAAAACTATTCTATGCCCCATTGATGTATTAAATAGGAAGATATGGTACGCTCTCCTTGACGTGGATCGCATAAATTAGGGGAAAAGGACACAATCGACCTTAGTCACAATGGAACTGGCGTTTGTGTAGCACGTTAAGTAAAATTACAGTAATCGTCTAAATAAGCAGCAATAATGCCTTCCTGTGTGTATAAAATGTGCACAAATAGTGCAAAAACCAAAAACAAGTCCCACGGGATTAGTTTTCACTCGTACAGCCAAAAATGTTAATTTGTTGAAAATTATAATAATATTTAATGTTTGCTCCATCATAAGTCGTTCCTAATCGTAAAAAATCGGCCAACATTCGCTGCTAACGCGATTTCGCTTCCGAGTTGTTATGGGTACGTAACAGTGACAATTATTGCTATCTCGTTCCCGCTATAGCCCGCGTAATATGTCTCTATTTCGGTTGTCGAGCACATTTGTGTGGGTGTGTTTACATGTAAGTGTTTCTAGTCCATTTAATATTTACGTGATGTTAGAGAGTGGCCTATCTTCCCTTATTTTACATCAATGCTATGCCCTAATCAAATGAAAAGCAATGTTCGATTCATTCTACGTCAATCGTCAATACGATTCCCACAAAGTCACAAAGAATGCAAAGATCTCACACACGTCGCTTTATCAGATAATCACATGTACTCAGCATGCTCATAGCGGTGATAACGCTAATGGTTATTTGATAACAACTTCTATATTGTTGTGAATTAAATGGCTTTTTCCCGTTGATTTTTCTATTCCGATTCTATCTATTCTCAAACCCTTTTCATCTTTGCCTTCTCCCTTTTAAGGCTTCTACATACTGGCGCGACACAAAGGTACCACTTGTCGCGAGACACACGGGGCCTTTGTGTCGCGCCGGTCTGTAGAAGTCTTTACTCACCTTACCGGACTGCGCGATAGCTAAGCCAGGGTATTGTTTTAAAAAATAATGACAATATTTCCATGCATGTTTGAGAAAAGCCCAGCACGCGCCGTTTTGGGCACGCGCCGTTTTGGGCATGCCACAATTGTGGCGATAAGTCCCTTCTTTGAGTAGTGGCTAGAGAGGCGCCACGGTGATCCTCACCTTCCGCCTGACGCAGGTCCTCACCGGACACGGTTGTTTCGGGAGGTTCCTGTTCAGGATAAAGCGGGAGGAAACGCCCGGGTGTCACCACTCTGTGGACCGCCCGGGAGCATACGGTGGAAGTCTGCGCGGCTTGGGCGGAGCACCGCCGTGTCCTCACGCAGGCGATCGGCGGCGGCGATCTCTCGCGTCCGGCCCTGGTTCAGGCCATGGTTCGGAGCGAGAGTGCATGGGAGGCCGTCACCTCCTTCTGTGAAGCAGTAATGCTCGCGAAGGAGGAGGCGGAACGCGTGAGGGTGAGGCAGGGTTCACGCCCTCACGCCCTTAGCCGCCGCAGGAGACGCCCCGGGCGTCGGGAGTCGCAAGCTGATCCGGCCACCGTAGGCGCGGGCCTGCGGACGGTGAGCGATGGGTAGCTCGCCGTCCGATAAGGACCAGGCCCGGGTCGACGGCGCGTTGTGTTTCACGCGCGCCTCAAAGAGATGTCAGCACCAACTGACGGGATCCGTTAGGGCCAATGCCTGCCAGGGTTGCGAGTTTGTCCGAAAGTGATATCGTGGCCCATCAGCAACCACTTCACAGACCCAAGGTAGCGGTTTGGTGCACATTGTCAAGCAGTGGGATAATCGGACCCAATTTTATTTAAAATCGGCGTGGTCAAGCCCTTACTGTGGACGGTGTTTTTTTTCGGCGCATGCTAAACGATTATTTTCTGCCAAAAATGAGAGAACATCCTGCCTTCAGTTCCGTTGTTGTGAACAGCTGATTTTTTTTTCGCGATTTCAAGGTTGGTCATAGAGAAAAAAAAAATCAAAATGATGAGTACAATGACCCTGTTTCGGGTTTAGTGTAAACAAAAAGGAATGTTGTATATTCGCCTCAACACCAAAGATTTCTCTGGAACGATTCTCTTATTTTGAATCATAAACAGGTTATACCGTTAGTCACACATAATTGCGGTATTGATTACAAAATACTTAAATATTTATGCAGCTATTATCATATATCACGTAACAGAGGGCTATTGATTATCAGTTATACTTAAATCACGAACTAAAGTTGGCGGTGTACCTATTTTAATCGCCTATTTATCTGATTGCATTTATGATAAAACTTTGTTATTGATCCTCTTTTTGAACAGTCTTACCAAGGGGTATCGTGTTACCCAGTAACTGGGTTGTGGAGGTCACGTGGGCAGTCGCTCCATGTTAAATACTGATAATCAGCTGCACCCGGTAAGATTGAAAGCCGACCCCATCATAGTTGGGAAAAGGCTGGACTCATTGATCGATTTTTGAACCTCTCTTTGTAAAACGTTATTTTAGGCAACGAGATTTAAGACGATACAAAAATAAATTGGGGACTTTCATAACCATTTATTTCACTACTAGCTGCGCCCCGCGGTATCACCCGTGTAAATCTCGATCCCGTGGGGATATCGGGATAAAAAGTAGCCTATGTCTTAATCCCTTTACACAAATTTTTTATCAAAATTGGTCCAGCCGTTTGAGCGTGAAGAAGTAACAAAGATACACACACTCACAAACTTTCGCCTTTAAGGCTTCTACATACTGGCGCGACCTGTCGCGTCGCGCGACAAGTTGCGTCAGTATGTAGAAGCCTTTATAATATTGAAATAAGTGTGATGTGATGATTACAGCATGACGTATGGATTTAATTTTTGGATATATGTTTATTGACTATTTGATTAATACTCTGACTGAAGGAAAACGCAATTGGATCAATTTCCTCGATATAATTTAATTCCGAAAAGACCTCTACTTTTTATATCTTTTTCTGTAATTCCAAAATCCTATGTAATTTCATTGCAAAATTGCATTCAAAATGTGCGTATTAGGTAATTGAAAACTCTGGCTGAACATATTTTTGATACATAGCTTAATTTATTTTTAAACAATTTTTATTTGGTTTTGGCGCTCTTACGTTGTTTTTTGGTTCCAGCGCTTTGTTGCGGTCTCTTTTTTCGCATGGAGAAGTAATTACCTCTGTCACTTTCTTATGCCCGCCCAGTTCGCTATGATATATTTTTTATGTATCACCTTATGATGGATACTATTTAGAGGCAATTCGAAGTAATGTCATCATCTGTGATCCATGTCTCAGCGAAAATAAACCGTGGTTGAGACGACGATAACCGACTTTTAATGATTCTATACTGAAGATCACGTCTAAACGAGTAGTGTTAATGATTTGAAAAAAATATATGATAGATTAGAGCATTTTCTCAATAACTTAATTTGTGAATATTTTAGATTATGTTTATATTACATGGTGAAGTTAATTTGTAAAGTTCTGTCTAAAGCGGATAAAAAACTGAGAATGGCGCAAAATCTACCAAGCGTATTTTTCTGAAACCGTCACCAATTTAAAGATAATTTAATTATTGATCTTTTAGTATACGCGTTTTATTAAAATACCTTTTGTTTTGTGAATAATAAATTAATAATGCGTCAAATTGGGGACAGCGCTCCTTGATGGGCGAGTCCTATTACTGACTGAACGTACGGCGCGTTGCGTGAGCTCAGTACAGAACACGCAAGCTAACCACTCAAGGTCACTGGCTTATATCTGCGTCTTAAGTTGCAATTTGTCACACATATAATTATATTTCGGTGACCCAAACACGGACGTGTTACGTAAGTAAATGAACTTTGAATATGGGGGTCACTTTTGGGAGATAAATAAGAATATAAAAAAAAAAAATTGCACACTGTACCGTGTGGGTGATATATCGATTGAAAGGGCATACTGTGTGGGTCTCATTTTTATTTTATTTTTATAATTTAAAAAAAAAATTACTAAAGAAAATATTGAGATTGGAAATATTTTACTTATTATAATTTGAAATTGAACATGCTCGTAAGACTCATTCATTCATTTATTTATTCATTAACAATTAGCATTGTGTTGAACATTACCTATAAAATTATCACATGCAGAAACAATACATTTAAAGGCCTAATTAAAATTGATGTGAAATGTGTTCAAGAGTCAATTAATTTAAAGTAAATCAACAAATTAATATAAAGTAGCAGGTATACTGGCGCGACTATTTCTATGAAGTTTTTATAGAAATTGTGCTAGTGTCGCGTCGCGCCTGTCTGCGGGAGCCTTAAATGATCCATACACATAAACCTTCCGGAATAAATTACTGGTGAAAACTCAACAAATCCATTGCGTAGTCTAGAAGAACAACGCCGTCACACAGTTAGACCTACACGAAAAGTGACTTAAAATTGAAGTGTCTGTATATAATGTCAAAATGACAGCTTTTTACTAAATGCCTATGAAAGTCTAAACGGTACTTATAACAAAAAACATCTTTTTTTGTATGTCTGTTTATGCTAATCTCCGAAACGGCTGGACCGATTTTGACGGGATTTTCACAGGCAGATCCTTTTTTTTTTTTTTTGGGTGGGAAATTATCAAACAACTTCTCCCGCTCTGGGCAGAGCGGGAGGGCGTGTCAGACTCTTACTGACTAAAACCCGTGTTCCTTCATTTGCCTGTGTGCCAGGGCCACGATATCCCTTTCGGACAAACTCGCAACCCTGGCAGGCATTGGTCCTGACGGACCCCGTCAGTTGGTGCTGACATCTCTTTGAGGCGCGCGTGGAACACAACGCGCCGTCGACCCGGGCCTGGTCCTTATCGGACGGCGAGCTACCCATCGCTCGCCGTCCGCAAGCCCGCGCCCTCGGTGGCCGGAAATCGGCTTGCAACTCCCGACGCCCGGGGCGTCTCCTGCGGCGACTAGAGGCGCGAGGGCGCGAACCTTGCCTCTCCCTCACGCGTTCCGCCTCCTCCTTCGCGAGCATTACTGCTTCGCAGAAGGAGGTGACGGCCTCCCATGCACTCTCGCTCCGAACCATGGCCTGAACCAGTGCTGGACGCGAGAGATCGTCGCCGCCGATCGCCTCCGTGAGGACACGGCGGTGCTCCGCCCAAGCCGGGCAGATCTCCACCGTATGCTCCACCGTGTCCTCCGGGCGATCCACACAGTGGTGACACCCGGGCGTTTCCTCCCGCTTTATCCTGAACAGGAACCTCCCGAAACAACCGTGTCCGGTGAGGACCTGCGTCAGGCGGAAGGTGAGGACGCCGTGGCGCCTCTCCAGCCACTCCTCAAAGAGGGGACTTATCGCCACAATTGTAGCGTGCCCAGCGCTAGGTTGCGACAATCGCACTCTCCATGCCGCCATGAGATCTCGCCGGAGTTCCGTCCGCTGTACCGTGATTTCTCGCGGCAGCGGAGTTTCACCCCGGCGTTTCGCCTCCTCGCGCCACTCCCAGATGTGCGCGAGGACTTTTGCCTCCAGATCCCACGGCGGCAGTCCGGCTAGGAGGCTCGCCGCCTCACGGGAGACCGTGCGGTAACCCCGTACCAGCCTGATGGCCATGACCCTTTGGGACGCGTTCAACCGCTGGGCTGGTCGCAGCCTCAGAGAACGCGCCCACACCGGTGCCCCGTAAAGGGCCATGGACCGCACGATCCCCGCGTAGAGCCTCCGGCAGGAGGCGTTTGGGCCCCCTAGATTGGGCAGAAGCCGCTTCAAAGCAGCCCCAGCCCTCTCCAGTCTGGGAGCCAAACGTCGGAAGTGCTCCACGAAGTTCCACCGGCTATCGAGGACGAGTCCCAAGTACTTCATCGTCGACTCGACACCGATGTGAACTCCTCCCGCCGTTATCTGGGAACTCGACAGTGGCGCGTTCCGAGGACCATAAAAACACATGGCCTCGGACTTGTGCAAGGACTGGCAGATACCTGAAGGCCAATTCTCGTAATTTAAAACGTTCAAAATCTAGTCGCAATCTCATCTTGGCGACAAACAAACGTCAAAAAATTGTCAAAATGTAGGGAAATAAGAGGTATTTTTGACAGATTGAGACTGAGATCAGACTGTGAACGTTCTTAAAATTAGTAGAATTGCCCCTCTGATGTTATAAGGAGTAACTTAGGCTACTTTTATTTTAGAAAAAGACACGCGGGCAAAGCTGCGGGCAACAGCTAGTTGATAATAATGTATAGATGCAACACTTCTAAAGAACTGTCTGCTTTTTTCCGAAAACACGATTGTGTCGGTTTTCACATTAACATTCTCCTCAGGATAAGAAAATCGATACTCGATAGAACACAAAGGAAACCCTGTCTAGACGTCTCGTGTACAAGGTCCAAATGGTTTTGTTACTTTTATAATTCTGCACTTTTATAACCCAAAAGTCTGACACTGGTTGACAAACGTTTGGGTTATAAAAGTGCAGAATTATAAACTAGCTGTTGCTAGGGTTCCCACCTCTCCCGGAATTCCGGGAGTCTCCAGGGTTTCCGCAATGAAAATTTATATCTCCCGGCTCCCGGAAGGAATTTCAAATAAACAAAATTCTCCCGAAATTTAAAATTAAGAAGTGCCACATAGTTCTCAACAGTTGTAAACGGAGTTGGGGACACGTTGAAGAAAACAGTTTCATACGTTTTATCCATACCTGTATCAAATGCCGCCTGCGAGTAAAAGTCTTGACAACCAGTCTTACCAAGGGGTATCGTGTTACCCAGTAATTGGGTTGTGGAGGTCAGAGAGACAGTGGTTCCGTGTAAAATAAAGGTGTTCAGATACATCCGGTTAGACTGGAAACTGACCAACATGAACATAGTTGGGAAAAGGCTAGGCAGATTGATTCTTATATTTTTTAAATAATTTATACAATGTAATAACTGTTGCAGAACTATTACAATGATAATAATGTTGTTTGTTTTTCTTTACAGGTAAATAATATGAAATGCTCCATCTACAATGAGCGTCATGTTACCCACTGCGCGCTGCTGTGGTTTTGGTAAAGTACCAATTTAATTTATTTTGATACTAATTTGGAAGTAGGTGTAATACTACGTGTGATTCTGATTGTGATGTAATAAGTGCTAAAGCAATTGACGCTTGAGCACTTATTAGTCATCATAATCAGTTAATCACGACGATTTGGTTACTATTATAACTTATAAGAGTTTCTTGTCCGTTCTTCTCCATAGAGATCTACGTTTTGGAATGGGCAACTAGCTTCAACTTTCTGACTAACTGACCGACTACTTGACCGTTAAAAAGTGCCTGTAAATGGTTAAATTGAAATGAATTCTTTAAGTTTCAATTTGAACTCCAGCGCTATTGCTTGGGTTCACTTTAATGTTGCAACTAGGTATATAAATGATTTTATCGATATCCAATACGGAATCCAAGGTTATTAATTGTTTAATTGAAGCCTTTCAAGTACTTATTTATAATTATTTCCCCTATAAACATGCAAAACAGTTTGGTCCTTTGTCTACTTATACAACATTAGTTTTTTTTTACACTAAACCCGAAAAAGGGTCATTGTAGTCATCATTTTGAACAACTTTTTCTATGGGACCAACCTTGAAATCACGAAAAAATAAATAGCTGTTCCATACATTGTGTCGATTTAAGTCAAAATGATGAGTACAATGATCCCTTTTCGGGTTTAGTATAAACAAAAACTAATATTGAATAAAGGTTTCTACATACCGGGGCGACTTGTCGCGCGACGCGACGCGACACAAAGGCACCGCTCGTCCCGCGACACGTGGGGCCTTTGTGCCGTGTCGCGCTGGTTTGTAGAAGCCTTAAATGATTTTATCGATATCTAATACGGATTCCAAGGTTATTACCTAATTGTTTAATTGAATCCTTTCAAGTACTTATTTATAATTATTTCCCCCTATAAACATGCAAAACAGTTTGGTCCTTTGTCTACTTGGTCCTAACCACAGCTGTTGCTACGCAGTATCAATGAGTCAATGAGCCAAGTAAACTATCAATGTTCGGTCCGCCATGTTAACATCTTGCCAACCGTTACGCTTTACGTAAATAACTATATCGGTGTCGGAACACGTTTAATTATGTGTTAAAATGGTTTTAGTACAGGCTTTACAACGTTGGAATTTTTTAACAGTTTTAGAAAGATTGTTTAAACGCAAATCTTAAATGATAGAAGGGTTAAATATGACAAATTAGTCTCAGACTTTAAAACTACTTTATGAACTATCATTAGATAAAGTAGATTACTAGCCTCCCTGCGAAGATCTTCGCGGTTGGGAAATTATCAAATAATTTCTCCCGCTCTGGGCGGAACGGGAGGGGCGTGTCAGACTTTTACCGACTAAAGCCCACCCGTGTTCCTTCCGTTGCCTTTGTGCCAGGGCCACGATATCCCTTTCGGACACACTCGCCCCCGACCCCGTCAGTTGGTGCTGACATTTCTTTGAGCCGGGCCTGGTCTTTGTCGGACGGAGAGCTACCCATCGCTCACCGTGAGCAAACCCGCGCCTACGGTGTCCGGAAATCGGCTTGCAACTCCCGACGCCTGGGGCGTCTCCTGCGGCGACTAGAGGCGCGAAAGACGCATACGATTATGAGTTAGCTTCACCTTGTTCTAATATAACAAAACGCTTCTTTAAACAAAACACCACTACCACTTAGCATAGACTACAAACAAACATCGAATCGAATACATTTTGGGTCAACGTCAAAGTCATCGATAAACCGGGATGTTTTCGAGAAGTCTTATCGATATGTGCAGTAAAATAGGTTATTGCTCTTGATAGCTGCGTTCACAATTTCCTATTAAAATGGGTTTTGATTGTGCAATTATTTATGCTTTTGTTTCGAACAATTGAATTAAAATGCGACGACCAAACTGTGACAAAGAAGGGTCACTGCTGGATACAGTTGACTTCATTTTCTAAATTACTGCTTATAACTAGACTAGCAGTAGCATCCTAACTGCGTCAAACACTTTTAATAACAATCCAAGGATTTTGAAGGAAATTTCTAATCCGTTGCTTCATGGGACAGGAAAAATTCTTCCGCTCAAGAAAGAACAAAATACATTTTATTTGCTCAAACATGTTACACACAGAATTAAAATAATACATAATTATTATGCATGAAAGATCTTAAATATGAGTGACTCACGACATGTCTGCCATTTCTCATGTCGTGCAAGTATCTTAGCTACAATCATTATTATTACTGAAATATTGATTTTTTACTTTTACACTTATACATTAAATATCAGTCTTAGTTAAACAAATTCCTCATATTCAATCATTTACATTATCCAATTATTTATGATATCATATTTAACATTCATTATTTTTCATTTTTATTTTAATTATGTTTTAACATTGTTGATTTTTGAATGATAAATTTTGAATTTTATTGTTGATTTAATTTTATTATATTATATTGACATATTTTGCTTGTAATTAATATTGACTACATTTTGTATTGACTCTGATTGTAAATTGAACTATTGACTACCTATATTTTTGTTGTAACTTTAATTTTATAAATGAAATATTATAATGTTAACATTTTGTACGCCTAATGAGGCAAAACATGTTGGTCAGATAAAATTATGTCTCTAACTATATGTGCATACCTAATCATGTATCATGTTACACATGTTTTATCAAATAAATTTATCTTTAAGTTCTCTACTACTACATAACCATAATTACTACAATGTTAGTTATATTTATTTATTTATAACTAGCTGCGCCCCGCGGTTTCACCCGCGTAAGTCTCGATCCCGTGGGAAAGGGATATAAAAAATAGATAGAAGCCGATTCTCAGACCTACTGAATATGCATATAAAATTTCATAAAAATCGGTCAAGCCGTTTCGGAGGAGTATGGTAACTAACATTGTGACACAAGAATTTTATATACAATATGATAATCGCCATGAGTCGTTTAATAATTCTGTAATACTATAATATGCTTTTTGTCCCAAAAACAATTTCATTGTTTGTTTAAGTTTAGGTATAGTTTGCAGTTTTGCGCAATTTGTTGTAAGTAAATAATAAATTGATGCCATGCTAAAAACTCAACAACGTAAATAACGCGACGAACATGGCTGAACTGTCAAAACATACATACATAAACTCACGCCTTCTTCCCATGGGGGTAGGCAGAAACTATAGAACGCCACCTGCTACGCTCCTTACGAACTGTCAAAATGAAAGCAATAATTGCCATCAATTGTTTTTACATGTTTATTTCGCAAGTAACCCATAGGTTTGGCTTCCCCGAGCTGTCAGAGGATTACTCAGCAATCTATCGTTTGATGTTCATTATTTCTTGCGACATCCATGTGTCAAAATAAAGGCTTCTACATACCGGGGCGACTTGTCGCGCGACGCGACACGACAAAAAGGCACCGCTCGTCCCGCGACACGCGGCGCCTTTGTGCCGTGTCGCGTCGCGCGACAAGTCGCGCTGGTATGTAGAAGCCTTTATGCTAATCAAAGACTGTACAAAAAGTTCACAACATTACAATGTATCAAACGGGCTCCAAACAGGTTGTTAATCCATACATGGTCGATAGAAAACTCTTGGGACGTGTTGTGCCCTTTAGCTATGCAACATCTGCATGATGTGTTTTATGCCTTCATCATTAATTTCAAGCGTAACTTTGTAAGTGGATGACTTATAGTGGAAACATTCTACACATTTATTATACTGCAGTTTATATTGTAATGACTTTCTTATCAGATTAAATGGTTTTTGTGTTAACCTCAAACAAACCGGTTTGAATGTTAGTATTGTTGTGATTTAAATGCACATGAAAACAGTTTGTCTGGCTCTCATCCCACACAAATATCACATAAGTCGTTTATGGAGTAATTCGTTGTGATAGTCTACAAAATAAGGACCTTTCCCCATATACTAAGTCCTCCTCCATTCCCAAAAAAAATAGATTTTGTCATGTTTTAGTCCTTCATTTCCCTTATAACCACACTGTGCTGTAATGCGTGTGAGTTGATTATCAACTTGATACGTAACCTCTTCTGGTCCTACGAGTACCCACACGATACGCTTACCTATGCCATATTAAATAATGCTAGTTACTTCCGCGTAGTTCGCCTTATTCCAAATCAGTCCTAGAACGTTAGCACCTGTTTTTTTGCTCGACTTTTAAAGGCTTCTACATACTGGCGCGACACAAAGGTCCCGCGTGTCGCGCGACTAGCTGTGCCTTTGTGTCGCGTCGCGAGTCGCGCTAATCTGTAGAAGGCTTAAATCTGTACCTCGTTTCCTGGTGTTCTTGTGAGAACTTAGCTTTCCTCATTTATATTTGGCGTCTGTTTTATAGAATTGGTCCTTTTTAGGGTTCCGTGTATCCGAATGAAAAACGGAACCCTTATAGGATCACTCGTGTGTCCGTCTGTCTGTCCGTTTGTCACAGCCAATTTCCCGAATGCCGAATCGAATGGACTGATTAAGTTGAAATTTGGTACACATATCTGTGCCATATATCCCATTTCTTCGTGAGTGTCGTAAAAGGCGACTAAGGGACTTACTAGAGGGCAGCAGCGTTCTCTATGCATTTTAACACCATACTGCGATCGCCAACCCGCCTGCCAAGCGTGGCGATTATGGCAACCCGGTCCGACCGATTTTTATTTTTTTATTTGAACTTGAGTCAGTAATTGAACCTGTTACTGTCTAGTTAGGCACAGGCTCGATATTACAAGTGAGTTGTTGAAGACTTTGTGCATTGCTGATTAAATAGTCGGCCCTGGTCTTCACTCCACTCACACACACTTCACTTCTTCTCCGGTTCTTGTTCCTTTCTTGTTATCATGTTTAGAATCTTTTGTCCTGAAAAGAGTTGAACTCTATCCCCCTTATTACAAAACAAGGTTTATCTTCAGACCTAGGTTTAAAACATGGAGCCATTATTGAATTTCGAACTTTATTCCGAGTACGGTAAAGTTCCTAAACACAAAACTGACAACTTAGTACCGAACTAAGTTTTCAGTTTTGTATAAAGAACGGTATTTCAATCACAGTTACGTTCTTATTACAAAAACTGCCTCCATGGTTTAAGCCATGTCAAAATATAAATCTTGTTTTGTAATAAGACGGTATGGGTAACCTACTTGTGGCTTAAGTTAGTGGTCTTTGAAATGAAATCGTTTGTTCTGTAAATATGATATTAGAATCACTTTTACACGTCATATAAAAAATAAAAAAAATAATCTAAGATGTAGCCGACATTTCCTATCTGACTACCCCTGAGAAGAAATGGCGAAACAAACTCAGGGGTCAAAGTCTCTTTTAAAGTCCAGACATAATCATGGTCAGATCATGTGAGGACCATGTAGATCCGTGTCTGAAATGGTGTTTTGAGGAAAGAACCACACAAATTTGAGTGGACCTGTCCAAGCAGTGAAAGCATTTGTCAGTAATCGTGCAGCTCAAGCTTTGTATCCATTAACCAATTCAACTGGACCATCCCAATCAAAACACTTCATCCAGTGGTCGGTGCGTTGACCGCATTGCCGACATGCAACATCGATGCTTCATTGGCTGAGCCAACGGGACCAATGGGATTACCATAAATGTTAATGAACGTTATTAATAAACATTACTGCCGCAACAAGTAGGCTGTAAGGTCTTCTCAAGGACTGATTTTTATCATAACTTTCACACTTTCGCAGCACCTGTCGCCTGTCGCGGTCCTAAATACTGTGTGGTCCTATCAGGGCCGGATTTAGGGCAGGGCAACTGGGGCTCTAGCCCTGGGCCTCCACAAAGAAGGGGCCTCCACAATTGGATTTTTTTAGATAAGAAAGAAAATACATCCTTTGTACGGATGGGTCGTTGACGGTTTTTCCGTTAACGAAACGTCAACGTTGATTTACATTCGTCAACTAGTCGATCAACTAGTTAAATTCGTCAACGATTTAACATGTATCGTAAACAGTTCATTCATTGAATTGTTTTTATTCGACGCTGGGACGTTCAACGAGAGTCTCCTTTGTGCATCAAAGAAAAAGAATCCCAAAAGTCTGACAACCAGTCTTACCAAGGGGTATCGTATTGTGGGGGTCAGATAGGCTGTCGTTCCATGTAAATACTGGTATTCAGCTGCATCCGGTTAATCTGGAAGCCGGCCCCAACATGTTGGGAAAAGGCGGGCAGATTGATTGTGTATCAAAGAAAAAAATGTTCACATTCACAAGGTACCTTTTTAAGTAGTTTTTTTTTGTCTGTTCTAAATACATTATTGGGACCTCCACTTCTTAGTTGCCCCAGGGCCTCCACACCTCTAAATCCGGTCCTGGGTCCTATTTACAAGGACCATTCGCACCGGTGGTAGACTTATATTACGGCTGTTATTAACTTGCGTTAATGTGTGTCATGCGTTTCACACAAGTCTAGACTGGCCCGTATCTAGGCAATATGCGTTAGACATTCTAGGTTCTACCAACTCGGTAACCGGGTGGCCTGCTTGCACACTTGTGCGAGCGCACCTTTTTGTACGCGCCGTACGCGTTTACGGAGATCGTTGGTCACAATTATGTTTGTTAATTATCTGGCTCCGGTTTCTGGGAAAATATGTGCTATGTGGATTTATTAGAAGTCCGACTGGTTGCTGTTTTCTTGCTGTTTTTAGGTCTCTGTTTAAAAGATCGCGGATGTCGTCGTTGCGCTTGCGTGGCTGCACGTTTATGGGTGGAGCGTTGTATGGTAGCGGTTTACTGGGTGCGCCATGCCGCGGCCGTGTGGATGCGGCCTTACAGTTTGTCGATTGATGTCAAACTTCGAAATTGCAAGAAGTGACTCGTCAACATGGTGGATGCTAGTCAGTTTGGTATTAGGCAGTGTTTGTGTATTTGAGATAATTTATGCACGCATTGCCAAGTTCACTGTAGCCTTCCTTCACAAACTTGAATAAAACAGTCATTAGAATTAGCCTGACAATGATTTCATTGAATGGAAACTTTGGCACTTTAATATTTAGAATTTTAGATGTCATCTCATTCCAAAACTAACACGACTAAGGTGTCACCATTAAACTCCCAATTATAATTCAGTAAGCACAACCCATAATCGGCATAGGGAAGCGACCAATATTGATTGTAATCCGACGTAGGTACAACGCTAGTAAATAAAACATTTGGCGGTATGCTGGTATGAATGATAATAACTTGGCAGATGAGGAAGTTGACGAAGTTGATTCAATGTTACTGTGTTGGGTTACGTTTTTGCAAGGTTGATTAGCTGTGGGTACACGGGCTCGGATGAGATGCAATGTGATAACATCAGGAATTCTGTTGTCAATGACAAGGATCAAAGTTTCGATGACCCCAATCCAGTGAAAGATGGAGATCACTTGATAGTGATAGCTATTATTAATCACCTGTTTGTGGTACTTAACAACAAATCTTAACTTTGATTGTTGGAGAATTCCTTAGAAGTTTCCCAAATGTTCGCTTGCCAAACTGTATGTATAACCTTACATTCGTTCCATCTATTATTATATTATCATTGTTCACCGCTTCTGAGGCGAAGACTCACGCCAGCTGGCAGTATTGAGGACTGGAAGGGTTCCATGCAGCCATGCTGATTGCCATGCTGCCACAGCCTAAGAGTAACTTACTTATTACTAACTAAAATACTAAATAAAGACGATCGCTAGGAGGGTTTTAGGCAGGTGGCGGTAGATGCATGAAACCCTTCCAGTCCTCAGTACCTATCTCACTTATAACATACTTAATTAGTCTAGAATGCTTCTTACTGAGGTCTACTTACTTTTAGAGGAAATTCTAGTGGTTCCTCGTTTTGGGAGTGGAAAATGTATGCAACAATTAATTCACATCTTTACAAAGTCTAGCTATACTTAACAATTCTTTTCCATCGTTGCGCATCTTGGCTTCTTGCCAGGATCCGCTTTGCATGGAAGTGACCCTGTAGCATGCGGTCATCCTGTTCGGCCTTTAAGCTTCATGGTGTTGTAGAAACGTTATCGATTTTATTAACAGACTCCCTCAAGTCATCAATTCATCATCCTCATGCTCTTCCACATGTATCTATCAGCCGTCATCCAGTATTCACCCCTATTGTTTTTTCACCTTCCCCTACTCTTATAGCCACATTTGGTTTCACGCTACCTGACGCTCTATGAACATTACAATTTAAACATCATACAAATTATCCTGTTTTTATTACATCACATGCATTTATCATTAAGTATTACATAAATAGCAAGGTCATCCATCACCTGTACAAACGACGAGATAGTAATACGATAATGTCTATAGCAACAGCTGATTGATTAAAAGTATAGGATACAACATTAATCAGTTCAAAAGTCTCCTAACAACAGCTCTTCAATTGATCTTAAGGTCCCGCAGACAGGCGTGACGCGACTTTTGTAGAATAATTTCTATTAAAAATTGATTGACATTGTTCTACCAGAATCGCGTCGCGCCCGTCTGCGGAAGCCTTTATCCGTTGTCAAAACAGAGTGAGATTCCTCTGAATTATAATAATAAACAACCTTCATGCATGGCTATTGGCTACTGCATACCGTTGGCAATTAAGAAATCTTCACGTAAAGTAAAACAAATACTTAATTCGCTTCAATCGCCATGACGTCAGGGCTAAGGCGCCGAGATTCCTCCGCGATTACAAAGGTAGTCTTATAACAACAAGGTCAATTTAAATTAGCTAGTAAAACTCCGCAGACGTGATGGGTATCTAAACACGACAAAATATAAAAAAATGATGAATTTTTGTGGGCTCAACAACCGCTGGTGGTGTTGTTACTTGAAGTATGAGATGAGAATATAACTTGTATATTCATCAATCTAAATCTAAACTAACAGCTAAATAAAAAGATCGTGAAGAAGTTTTTGTCAAAAACACCTACACGTATAGCATAATCAGCCTATAATGTTCCCACTGCTGGAACACAGGCCTCCTCTCTTCGAGAGGGACTGGGCTGTAATCTACCACGCGGGCCCAGTGCGGGTTGGTAGATGTCACATGTCTTTGAATTGTTGGTTCAAGGACATGCCGGTTTCCTCACGATGTTTTCCTTCACCGTTTTGAGAGCAGTGGTGATTAAATTATTTACACAAAGTAAAGCGCCTGCCTGGGTTCGAACCCACGACCTATGACTCGTAAGTCGGGGCCGTTACCACTGGGCCACCACTGCTCTCACCTACACGTATAAATTTTGTGAATTGGACATTTTGCAAAATAGTTCATTCGAGAATTAGATACTTTATTACTTACCTGCCTGTGATTTGGTAACTTTAGGGACACTTGTATTTGTCCTTTTTCAATTGGACATTTTGTGAAGTCAGTGCTTTTGTTAATTTGATATTTTGTGGAGTATTGTGGATAAGAATAGGAATACTGTGGATAAGATCTTCTGTAATACGTTTTTAGCACACCATCAATCTCCTGCGTGTATAACCTGACTATAAAGTAATACTTAGAGAACGGTGTTCGGGCAACATCTGTGCAAAGCTGCACCCTAATTGCGTAACACAGTTTGAATCAGAATCGGAATGATTTTGAAGTATATTGCTAATCTATTGATTCATATGTTGTTGTCTGCTCAACAACGTAAATAACGCAATGAATGTTGTTGAACTGTCAAAATTGAAACCGATTCCTACTGATAGTGTGTTACGCAATTAGCCGTCTGGATCGAAATTCTATAGTTCAAGAATGTTTTAGGGTTTATATTTTTGTATTTTTCTTATATTTATACCACTTATGCATGACCTAATAAGACAAGAGTGTTGTTTCGTAATATTTATTTGTTTATCAATAAGAGTTTGACTTTATCATGTTTATTACGTTGGACATTCACGACATTCACTTAATTTTTTGCGCATTAACTAATACTGTGTTATTTGCTGTATAAATAATTTATTAAAATGTCACCTTACATTACGAATGAACACAAACAATGACACATAGTAAAGCATAGATAACGCTACAAATTGTTTAATGATAATTTTTCTTGTAAGTTAAAATAAAGTAGGTACATTAAAATAGTAGCATAGTTTTGGTTGTTTTTATTGTTTAAGTTAGCTTTAAATGCTATATTTGTATTTCTTGTGCGTGTCCCGAATAAATATTTTTCTTTCTTTTCTTTCTTTCTTAAATATGTTGTAGATAGTAGATACATATTAGGTGTATGATGATGATCCTATAATCTAAATAAATTTTATAATATAATTTATATAATACATTTTATACATGTGGAACCTTCTAATTAGCAATTTTCCTACCTACGAATGATTTTTAATTGTGTTATTGGTCTGTAAAATAAAAAAACTTCCTGTCACTATTATTTACGTAGCTAGTAGTGGTATACGATTTTTTGTGGGGTAGGAACCATAACTAAAAATAGAAAATAAAAAACTGTACAAAAATTGAAAAAAAACAACAGATTTCCACTTTTTCCGAAGTCGGTGGCCAAAAAACGAAAATAGAAAACCAAATATACCGATTTCCGAAATCAAATTTATTGTTTAGAAAACCAAATATACCGATTTCCGAAATCAAATTTATTGTTTAGAAAACCAAATATACCGATTTCCGAAATCAAATTTATTGTTTAGCAACTTATGACTGCATGAGCCCTTGTTTTCAGTGTTGCTGATGGTAAACTGTCTACAAAATTGCACAGGATTGCAGGTTTCAAGTGTTGCTGCACTTGAAATTCCACTGTTTTGTTTTCATGGTAATTCCGTCCGAAAGTTTTAGAATTGGTTCTAAGTTTGTAATTCCAGAATGACTTAATTCATTATGTAAAGTAAAAATGAACCTACGTCCATTCCAAAACCATTTCGAGATTTTAAGCTTCTAAGACTTATTTTTCTATTATTAGGTCTTAAAATTATAAGATCGTATTTATTTTCACAAAAATACTTAAAATCACTTGACTTTTATTTGACCTCTAAATGACGTCACAAAGCAGCCTAAATTGGAAACTTTCAGTGCCTCTTGTAATTAAGTTGTTCTTTATGTGTCAAGTGTCATGCCAACGTCAAATTTACATGAAGCACTTATTATTATTCTATTCAGATATGTAAATATGTAAATAGTGTAGTTTTTCACCAGCGGCGGACAGTACAAGTCGAATCACATCGATGTATCGCCTCAGGAAAACTTAACTTACGTTAAAATTATCTCCACAATAAAACAGTCGCCGCCCAGACTTGTACTAAACATTTACTTCCTCGCACCATTTCCTTTTTAAGGTTTCTTTTACTAACAATCAATTTGTGTCGGCTATTTGTTGTGGTGTTTATACTTGACGGTATGAAGAACTTAGCAGAAGTAGTCTTTGAATCCATTAATTTTATTAATATGCCATAACTTTAAACTAAAGTACGGAAATCGCTAAAGTATGAAATGTAAACAAATTAATTGTCAAATTTGACAGTTTGACTTTACTGAATTTTGGTTTTAAATAAGTTTTAAACGTGGCAAAGATCCTAAGCTATTCAGCTACTAGTGACGTCAGTAGGAACAATACTTTAAAAAAATATATAAAAATAACTGCAGCTTGTAAAAACAAAAATATGAAATTATGTATTTCAAATACTCTTATCATTAAAATTAAAATATAAAAAACATACCTGAAAAATACTTTACATAGGTACCTAATTCACATACTCGTATACCCATTGAAATGTATCTAATTAATAGATATGTAAATGTCACCATCTGATTATGAAAATCGTTACTATATGTATAATCTATCTAGCGAGATTATAAACTATCGAAAAAAGTTATACTATATACATACACATACATAACCTCACGCCTTCTTCCCATGGGGGTAGACAGAAACTATAGAACGCCACCTGCTACGCTCCTTACATACTCCTTTTGCTTCGCCTACGCTGGTCATACAGTACACGCACGCCGGTTGCGAGTACTACGCACCTGACCTTTCGTAAAAACATCACCAATTTGGTCACTATATTATTATGTCCTTCTAGGGCGTCCCTCCCGGCGTTTCCACTTACCTCTGCTTTATAAATACCTTTTGTTAGTCGCCTTTCACTCATCCTGTCCACATGACCAAACCATCTAAGCATACTCTTTTCAATCTTTGTCACTACATCTTCTTTTAACCTGCACCGTTGCCTTATCACCTCAATTTTCAGCCTATCATTCATAGTCACGCCAGACATCCTTCGCAAGGAACGCATTTCCACAGCATTTATTCTACTTTCGTGCTTCTTTTGCCACACCCAACATTCACTTCCATACATAAGCGTAGGCACCAGCACACCATTGTGAACAGCCAGTCGAGCCTTACTACACAGAAACTAAACACTACACACACACACACACTGTCCTGTTACACACTTCCGTCTCTTTTCACGGAATGACTCCCACAGGAAGCAGACAGCTGTTACATCTTACACATCAAAAACAGTATGTAAAAAATAAATGAGTGTAAATGTGTCTGATTGTAAACAACAAACCATGCTTGATATTTGTATAAAGATCAAGGGCCGACTCGTTAACACCTCGTGAACTTACAAGTGGCCTCTTAGACTGAAAAACAAGGCCACACGCGGCAAGACATAACATAATTATACAACACCGCTATATAAATATTCCTATCAGTAAACACAAATAATTAAAAGAAACGTTATTTGTACGTGTATGTTGGTTTAGTGCTCGCAAGAGTCCTGAGTTCGATGCCCAGGTCGAGCAAAGGGTTTTTTTCATTAGGAATTTCTCTGTGCAGCCCGGAGTCTGGATTTGCCCGGTTGTTGGCAATAGGCTCGCTCCCTATTACATGGGACTTAAGGCGACGATAACCGACTTTAATGATTTTATACTGAAGATCACGTCTAAACGAGTAGTGTTAACGATTTGAAAGAAATATTATGTTAAATTAGAGCATTTTCTCAATAACTTAATATGTGAATATTTTAGATTATGTTTATATTACCTACATAGTGAAATTAATTTGTAAAGTTATGTCTAACGCGGATAAAAAACTGAGAATGGCGCAAAATCTACCAAGCGTATTTCTCTGAAACCTTCACCAATTTAAAGATAATTTAATTATTGATCTTTTATTATACGCGTTTTATTAAAACACCTTTTGTTTTGTGTATAATAAATTAATAATGCGTCAAATTGGGGACAGCGCTCCTTGATGGGCGAGTCCTATTACTGGCTGAACGTACGACACGTTGCGTGAGCTCAGTACAGAACACGCAAACTAACCACTCAAGGTCACTGGCATATATCTGCGTCTTAAAACATAACAGTCGTTATTTGTTAATACAGGCCGACGGCGAGATGTTATGTTATTTGTGCGTACGCACCGCTTGTTCGTGAGGCGCCGGACGTAAAAAATAGCACCATCCTATTTCTTCCCGTGGGTGTCGTAAAAGGCGACTAAGGGCCTTACTAGAGAATGGGCAGAAGCGTTCTCTATCCTTACTAGAGAATGGGCAGAAGCGTTCTCTATCCTTACTAGACAATGAGCAGAAGCGTTCTCTATGCATTTACACCATACTGCGATCGCCAACCTGCCTGCCAAGCGTGGCCATTAAGGCAAACCCCCCTTTGGGGGAGGCCTGTGTCCAGCAGTGGATGATGACGCGCCGCTAAATGGCCCATAGTGATTCCTTGTATCGCAATGTGTGTCGTAGTCACACTACAATCATCTGCATTGCTTAACTTTGTCAACACAACACTATCTCTGGTATCTGATAACAGATTAAATAAGCTCTTACCCAATTGGCTTGTTGATCTGCTACGTAGGTTGCCAAAACCTACCATGGGGTCAAGGTCGTTTGCACGTCTGTGCTTTGTGCCACTAAGCCAGGGGGTCTACTCCGAAGATAATGCACCTTCAGAATAGTAGTGACGTATCTCAAAAAAACATGTTTTTGGAAAAACGAAAATGAAGTTTTGAAACTGAAAACTTTCAACTTTGAACTGATTTAATTAATTCATTTTGTATGAAAACATAACAATTATTTGATTTCTGTATTAAGATTATCTTTTGTGAAATATGAGCAAAAAAAAAATTATAAGTTGCATATTTTTAATTAAAATTAAGGTTTTTTAAAAATGTTCCCAATTTAAGTCAATATTATAATGAAAGTTTTGTTAAGGGACTCAATTCTGTTTAGTCCTTATCGCTATTCTCAGTTTCAAGTATTAAAGGGACCCAATTACCAATAAGTCCTAGAAGTAAAAACCAAAATCGGTAATAAAAAGACCTAATATAAAAAAAGAGTCTCTTAAACTGAAGATTGAGATGTTTACTTACCCGTTTGTTCAGTACATAAGCGGCTTATTACGTTTTAGCTTAGTTCACTAATAAATACTTCACTTTTGATGCATCACTAATCGCGTCCCTACCGATCCGAGCGGCGCGGGTAGAGGGAGGGAGTGCAAAAGAGACCGAAGTATCGTAATCTTTATTCTACCATAAAAACGCCGCTTCTTTAATATTCACCTAAAAATGCGTACCTTTTAGTGACCCTCTATGACCGTAACTCGATTTCTTAGATTTTTGAGTTAAGTCCATACCATTCTGAAGGTGCGATAAATCCAGCGAACTATGACTGACTAGGGTAAAAACAAAAAAACGACAGTCAATGAGATACGATTATCGCTTCGGAGTAGGCCCCCTGGGGGCATACTCCGAAGAGTTAATCCGAAGTATCGGCCGAATGTTCGGCCGTGTTATAACTTCCATAGTTTCCAACACACAATAAATAAAAACAAAGAAAAAACTTTATTCTTAAAAAAGATACTGGATCAAATTAAATTACCTAGCAAAACTCCGCAGACGTTATTGATATCAATGTATCGAATTATCGATATCTAAACATGATAAAACAAAAAGAAATGAATTCATAGATTTTTTTGTGGTTTCATGGACCGTAGTTTGTGTAATCACTTGAAATATCAGTTGCTTTTGTGTAAACTTCACAGACGTGTTAGTTATCAATATTTAAACATCATAAAACAAAAGAAAACGAGATTTTCTCAACTCTGACTGACTGGTTTTCAAGGACCTTACGTGGACTGATATGTTTTGTGTAGTACTGGGTGTGCTGATAGTTTCTAGTGCATATCCAATTTCTAATGCTGTGTCATCGTTACCGTGATCAATCGTTTAACCTCTTGAGAAAGACGTGTTTATGCTTGAAATCTATCAGTGGCTAAACTTTTTATCACGCTATAGGCTACTCTCATTCCGATACGGTGGGATAAGATCTCTATCTACACACTTTGAATACAACAACATGGCACGAATCCAAGGCAGGGTTTAACCCGTATATATGTTGTGGCAATAGTGCGGCATATGACATTTATGATCGAGTTGCTTTCGATTGGCGGGGTCAAGGTCGAGATACACGTCCTGTGCCCTGAGCGGCTTTTGATTAGTGGTAAGAGGTGACAGACTACTAGACAAATGGAAAGCCACAAAAATTAGGAACATCACCAAAGTAGCAGACGTTAGAGTTAAAACAAGAACACTGAAATGGAAATGGACAGGTCATGTGATGAGAGCTAAGACTGAAAAATGGACCAAAAAAGTCACAGAATGGTACCCAAGGAATGGAAAAAGACGTAGAGGAAAACAGATGAAAAGGTGGGAGGATGATCTGCCAAAAGGTTGGCGAAGAACAGCTCTGGATAGGAATAAGTGGAAGGAGATAGAGGAGGCCTATGTCGCAAGACAGCCTGACCTGGTAGCTGATTAGTTAATAAGAATTTGTGTATGTACAGAGGTCAGAGGAAATAAAGGCTATTTTTATTTTATTTAAGAGGTGACATTTGGAGTAGGAAACAGGTGATATTTGCGTATTGAGACGGCCTATTGCATGATGCATTCATGCAGATATGATGGGTGCTGCATTGCACAAAAGCCGACAAAGTATAAATCTATTACTTTCACTTTGGTATAACATAGCCTGGCCTTGGGCCAGTGACAAGTGCGCCCATCGCTATTATCGCCATCTCCATATTTTCCTATTAGGGCAGCAGAGCATTACGTGCAGTACGCGGCTGTTATATCGGCGTACTATGGCACAAATAGTTTTAGAAAAAGTTCGGCTTCGTAGAGCTTTGTTTCTGTCACCTTCATAGTTTATGCAATACGAATACAGTCTCAGTCTCAGATACTCGTGGCAGTGTACCTCCAGGCCCCCGACAATACAATCATGTGTCTCTAGAGAAAAGAGACACATGATTGTATTGTCTGGGGCCTGGAGGTACACTGCCACGAGTATCTTTTAGCGCTGGATTGACGTTGACGGGGGGGTGGGTGCTGTGGTAAACATTTTAGGCTCCCGCAGACAGGCGCCACGCGACTTGTTGCGCAACACGCGTTGCACCGTCGCGCCTGTCTGCGGGAGCTTTTATGCAATTGTTACGCAAAATCTATCAAGCGTATTTTTCTGAAACCTTCACCAATTTAACGATAGTTTAATTATTGATCTTTTAGTATACGCGTTTTATTAAAATACCTTTTGTTTTGTGTATAATAAATTAATAATGCGTCAAATTGATGATAGCGCTCGTTGATGGGCGAGTCCTATTACTGGCTGAACGTACGACGCGTTGCGTGAGCTCAGTACAGAACACGCAAGCTAACCACTCAAGGTCACTGGCATATATCTGAGTCTTAAGATGCAGCGCTGTGACAGATGGACGGACAGCGGAGCCTTAGTAATAGGGTCCCGTTGGCTCCCTTTAGATATGGAACCCTAAAAGCAAGATGGCGGTATTAGTACCGATATTAGCCACGAGCCAAAAGAGCCTTGTACGTACAGCTATAGACTATAGGAGTCTCATTCTGTCTTTGCCCATACCCCAGACAGACCCCACAGGTGTGAACCGACCTTGTAAAGTTCAAGTGTCTGTCGGAACGGTTATTGGCACTTCACATCGCTGACTCAGTCTTTGTCTGCCGCCATTGTTGCTCGTTGCCCCATTGTCGCGTCCGGTTCGATAGAAGCCGATCATTTTTGATTAGACAGGACCTTGGAAAACTAACTCGTTGATCTTTTGTGAGGAAACGATTCGTGGTTTTGTTGTTGGGTTCTCTTCTATTGTGGGACCCTTCGCTGACCCACAACTAAACTGGGCGGATGCTCTTGATAAATGAAACAGAAGAATATGTTGTTCCAAGAGAGCGCTTCCTTACTTTGCTATTTACTTTGGCGGAGCTAGAGCTGTGTCAGTCTTCAGTCTATCATTCACTCCTTTTAACCGATTTCAAAAAAGAAGTATCTATGTTCGTCTGTACTTATGTATTTTGTTTTATATTGATATTTTTTGGTCCCATTATAAATTTTATTAACTTTTCTTGGGTAGTTTTTGAGTTAGCTTCAATAATACGTATTTTTACCACAGTTATGGAGAAAATGCTCTAATTTATCATATATTTTTTTCAAATCATTAACACGACTCGTACTCGTTTAGACGTGATCTTAAGTATAAAATCATTAAAAGTCGGTTATCGTCCCCTTAAGTGAAAGTAACCTTTCACCTTTAAGACGCAGATATATGCCAGTGACCTTGAGTGGTTAGCTTGCGTGTTCTGTACTGAGCTCACGCAACGCGTCGTACGTTTAGCCAGTAATAGGACTCGCCCATCAAGGAGCGCTGTCCCCAATTTGACGCAAAATATTAATTTATTATACAAAAAACAAAAGGTATTTTAATAAAACGCGTATACTAAAAGATCAGTAATTAAATTATCTTTAAATTGGTGAAGGTTTCAGAAAAATAGTAAAATACGCTTGGTAGATTTTGTGCCATTCTCAGTTTTTTATCCGCGTTAGACATAACTTTGCAAATTAATTACTTATAAATATTATTATAAACATCTAAAATATTCACATAATAAGTTATGGAGAAAATGCTCTAATTTATCATATATTTTTTTCAAATCATTAACACTACTCGTACTCGTTTAGACGTGATCTTCAGTATAAAATTATAAAAGTCTGTTATCGTCCCCTTAAGTGAAAGTAACCTTTCACCTTTAAGACGCAGATATATGCCAGTGACCTTGAGTGGTTAGCTTGCGTGTTCTGTACTGAGCTCACGCAACGCGTCGTACGTTCAGACAGTAATAGGACTCGCCCATCAAGGAGCGCTGTCCCCAACTTGACGCGAAATATTAATTTATTACACACAAAGCAAAAGATATTTTAATAAAACGCGTATGCTAAAAGATCAATAATTAAATTATCTTTAAATTGGTGAAGGTTTCAGAAAAATACGCTTGGTAGATTTTGCGCCATTCTCAGTTTTTTATCCGCGTTAAGCATAACTTTGCAAATTAATTTCACTATGTAATATAAACATAATCTAAAATATTCATATATTAAGTTATGGAGAAAATGCTCTAATTTATCATGTATTTTTTTCAATCATTAACACTACTCGTTTAGACGTGATCTTCATTATAAAATCATTAAAAGTCGGTTATCGTCCCCTTAAGTGAAAGTAACCTTTCACCTTTAACAGCACAACATCTAATCTCGAGCCCACAGTTGTGCAAGGTGCGCCTGCGCTATGTTGTAACATAACACTGTCCCGGCTTATGTCGAGGTCGCCGCCCACACCATCGCTTATCGGTATTCAATTTGAATTAGTTTATACCTTCATAATACTGTACCTATAACATTGGGTTTAACCGCTTATAGGTTCAGACTGGCGCGATGCAACCCAATTACACACTACTATTAGCACATTTTTTATGAAAAATTCATGAAAAGTGTCAGCGCCAGTCTGCACGAGCCTTTAGGGTTATATGATGTAGAACCAACAACTCGACAAGGATCTTTACTTAGCCAAATATGTTAGGAACTACTGCACAGCGATAAGATACTGCACAGCGATACGATACTGCACAGCGATACGATACTGCACAGCGATAAGAAGAACTGCAGTTTTGAAAGCCTAGTTTCATGTATTAATAAACAGGGTTGAGTCGGATAATATTCTTTGCAATTTTCTTTCAAGGCGAGAATTTGTGTTACTTCCGTACCGAGGTGGTTGCCCGTTTATTTGTCTTTCTTGTTCCCTTTCTTTATGTTTATGCCTTTATATCATAGGATTATCCTGAAATATTTCCTTTGCAGTTTATGGATATGACTGCAATTAAAATTATTGATTTAAGTATATTCTTTTCTATGTTTTTAGGGTTCCGTACCAAAATGGTAAAAAGGAACCCTTATGGTGAGACTAAGTCTGTCTGTCACACCTGGATATCTCAAGAACTACTTATGCTATCAACTTGTAATTTAGAATATTTTTAGATGACGTTTGCCCAACTATTTTGCAAACAAGCAAGAAATAAAAAATATATATCTTTTTTGCAAAAGGGACTGAAAGGGGGTCTTAAAAATTTTAAGTGGAGCTACTAGGGCATGTGGGGTATCATATAAAAAGAACGCTGTTTGCACATTCTCAAACATTTATTTTTTAGGTTGCATAGTTTCCGACTTTTGATCAAAAATGTAAAAAAAAATAACGTTTCCCCCCTCTTATCTCCGAAGTTTGTATAGTTAAAAATCTGAAATTCTTCTATGTGATAGAAGTGTATGTAAAGATTACAGGAAAAATAAAACTATGTCTCTAAATAGCACTGTTTTTCAGAAATCATCAACATCATGTATACGTACGGAACCCTCGGTGCGCGAGTCGGACTCGCTCTTGACCGGTTTTTTTATTTATTTAAGTTTCAGGACACTCAGAAAGTACAGCAACTAGTTTAATAAAGGCATTCTACCTGCGATTATTCAGACCTATTTATACTACTTATTAAAAATTCCATTCTTGTTCACACGATGATGTTATTAATTCACAGAACGAAAGTGAAACCGGCGATCTTTCTCACGGCATCTGCCATGCCCATTACTTGATTATAGCTTGATTGTAATACCAGCCTCAGAAATGATAGGTGTATTGTTTCAAAAGGATCCGTTCACAATGTCGGCTTATTGGTTGATTCGCACGAATTTACTCCCGAAACAGCATAATCGACACTTGAATAATATATTTTTTTCTGTAGGCGATTCTCACGAAGTTAATTTATTAGTTGGCGAATCGGCAAATCTAAAAATGCGTATTAGGCAATTTAGGGCCTTATCATACTAGCGAATTGCGAGCGTCCTCAAAGCGGAGCGGGCGCGCAACGAATAGGTTACGGGCGCGCAACGAATAGGTTACGGGCGCGCAACGAACACGCCGCGGCTGCACAGCGAGGACGTCGCGGATGTGAGGAAGAAGAAAGTGAGGCGGGGCGGGGCGGCCGGGCTGGCGTTTGTACCAGACAGTATTTACGGCGATCTTGTTGCGCGTCCGCAACGAAAACGCTGCGCATGCGCGGCGCTAGTATGATAAGGCCCTTAGGCTCTCAAAAAAATAACATCAACAAAATTCTACTCTTCTGACGTGAAGAACTAGGTTTGTTTTATACATGTGGTAGTTAGCATGCCGAGAATGTCATCTATTTCGATGTTTATTGACGCCAGATAATCACACAATTTAAACTAGCTGTTTTTTTCATTACAAGCGAATACTTTGTGCTGTATGGATGGTCCTACTTGTCGTGACGTAGCTAATGATACCTATACTTACTCCATTGGTTTAGGTAGTTAAATAAAGGTAAACAAATCGTAAAAAGGGTTTTTATAGATGACACTTTCTTGTTTTTAAAAACACGTTGTAACTTATAACCAATTTAACGGATTTTTCAATTTTTACGATAGTTTCCACTTTTATTAATGTATGTTAAAGTTTATCTTTTATTCATAAACTACTCTTCGTTGAGCACAATTTTTTTATTAGATTAATAATAATACTATAATATTATGTAATCTGTCTATTGTAAAGAGCCCAAAAATACAGGTTCTCAAAACGCCAATGAATTATAACGTTGCTAAGTTGAAGAGCATAACTGTGAAGTAGCATGACAACTGAAGTGACAGGTATTACGATTAGTCGGTTACTTCACAGCTGTCTGGCGACGTGGTTTTTTTGTTTACCTTTATTTAACTACCTAAATCACAGAACAGAAAAAACAGTAGAAGTTGCAAGAAGGCGGGGCCTGCGTAACCCGAGTTTTGCGGAGTTCCGCATATGTTTACTCCGCGCACATATCATGCACATCAGTCTTGTTACTACCGTCACGGTGATGACAACTTGAAAAATAATACAAAAATGGGCTATTGTGCTGTTTTAGTAACTAAACACGATAGCAGAACCAAAAATGTATCAAATGGTGGTATATCATACCCTCGGTGGGTTCAAACTTATTTTATTTCGATTAAAATTAGAAAAAGCATATTTTACGGAACGTTGCGGATACGTTACGGAAATGTGAATCTTAACACTAACGAAATACAGCTTTAAATTGAATGCATTTATTATAGTGACATCTAGCGGCGGGTAGCGTAACTTGCTCATTAAACTATTCCCTGTGCGCTATAAACGGAAAAGGTAATGAGTACTTAAAAAGAGTAGATGATAAACAACTCTATCGTCATATAACTGTGGTTCATTTTCAAATAAGCAACGACTGACATATTTCCTACTTTCGTTCAATATTAAATTACCAATCATACCAAGGATTTCTTAGTATTACCAAATACAATTAACCTGTTTATATGTGTGAGTTTGGGTACGCTGGTTCCGATACTAATGAAGCGCTATGCGATTTCTACTGTTTTTTCTGTTCTGTGACCTAAACCAACGGAATATAGAGTATTGTTTGTTTGCAGTTTTGTAGTACTTACAAAAGTAGCTGTCTTCTTGGCTTGGCCTATACTACAAGACAGAGAAGCCTTGAAGAGATATGGCAGTATGGTCTGTTGCATAAGTATCTGATGAAAATGTGAACATATGGATCAGAAAACGTACTTGTGGATGCTAATATTTAGCGCCACTTACAAATAGCAATGCTTTGATTTGATTATTTGAATACTTAAACCGGAAATTCTAATTTAAAATCACCAAGATGTTTTGCATTTGAAAATTGAGGTAAATTTTATACATATTTTCGTCGATGATTTCAAATTACAATTTAACAATGTTATTCAAACAGTAATTGATGGACATAGTGGTGAGATATAAAATTGAAACAGATGAATGTGTTATTAATTCCCCATAATGAGTGATTGTGTAAGAATTTAACCCAAACAGGGTTTGTTTACACTTTGATCAAATACGTTTCAAATAGACAATAGTTATAGACAAGGCATAGGGTGATAGAGAACCAAAGCTATGGAAAAAATCCAAAAATCAATATGAATTTAATAAAAAAAAAAAACATAGTTTTGATTCTCTATCACCCTATCTATGCCTTGATCCTATGATCCGAAATACGTCTATAGATTATCGTCACCTCTCCCTGAAATGTAATTCTTGTTATAATCTTTGTTTTACCTTGGTTTGGAAAAACTCCGGTAAAATTAAATTTCGCGGAGGTTCACCTTGCTTAAGGTGGAAGCATAGATGATCTCACTGCCATTTTGTCGCTAGATGGCGACACATCCACAATTTCGAACATTTTCAATTTTTACACTTAACATAGACATTTTTAATAAACAACTTTATTATTAGCGAAACCTAGGGCATTAACTTGATTTTTTTAGATCATCACTGTGCTTGTTAACTGGTATCATACAAAGATTAGAACATAATAATGATTTAGCCGCATGAATTTACTCTTTACACACACATGCAAAGTAAATAGTAGTAACTTCCGACTCTACTAGATGTCGTTTTATTCAAACATGGTTGGAAATTAAAATGTCCAGATGGTGTTAATTTTAAATAAAGAGGACCAAATTATTTATATGATGAATATCCTTACAGTATAGCAAAAACTGAAAACAAATATTAATTTACTAATTAAGCATACTTTAAATTACTAGAGGATTGTTATGTTCCAATCTATTTCTTAATAATATAATTATTGGGTTATGCATACTTTTGTTTCTAGGCTCGGTATCAGATACCTTTTCACCTTATCAAATTATTCAGATAAATTATTTTGGGTAATAAAGGTATATTGTACATAAATAGGTTGTTGTAATGTGACTGAACCTAAATAGTACCTAACGTGTAAATAAATTGTGACCTGTACTAAATAAATAAAAGATTATGTATTCAATTGTAAAGCGTTTTATTGTATCTTACTATAAATTAATAATATTTATCTATGGTTAATATTTTCATACAAATATCGTTTTATTTACTCTCACTGCATTTACCTAAATATTTTCTGGTTGGATTCGAATTTGGATTCGAACCATCGACTCGTACCACCACACAAAGATAAGTATCTTACACAACAACACAAAAGTGGTTGCTAGCTAACCATAACATTTATGTTTCAAGAATACCCACTTATTATACAACTTTGAACAATAAATATTCTTTTACAATTGAATTGTTTGGCTGGTACCTAAATACATGAGTGAAACATATGTACACAGAAAAATCTTATAAACTAACAAATAACATAAACTATACATCGCTACGTACAAAAATAGCATAATAATTAGTCTATAATGTTTTCACTGCTGAGACTCAGGCCTCCTCTGAACAGTGGTGATGAAATAATTTACACAAAGCAAAGTGTCTGCTTGGATTCGAACCATCGACTCGTACCACCATACAAAGATACATAAAAAATACTATAATAAAATATCTTCTCTTCTACACGCTACTTTTTGCTGCGCCGCCCCGTCGCCGCGCAGTATCAATCTTCTGCTTGTCAGTTTTTACTTCCATTTATATCATTTCCGTGCGATCTGAATCAATTGCTGGGAGACACAGTTTTCGCTGCAACAAATGAATTTACACAGTTTTGTTAGACTATTCTTACTGAACCCACACCTCAGAAACCTGAGGATTAAGTTAGGAAATGAGTAAGACTTATATTTTCATACCTTTTAATTCCTTGATGTCTAGACATTTAGCATTTTTCTCAACTCGTCTCAAAATAATTTCCGGCAGTACAGATGTTTTGAAAAATGTTACCAACTTCGGCATCATAGCGTTGATAAATTCCTCATCCCGGTTAACTTCTATGACAGTCAATGGTTGGGTGACAGATATAAAGCAAATGAAGTAACATTTACTCATTTTGGTAATTCGCAATTGACCCTGGACCTAGAATCAAAATAATAATAGCTGAGAAACAATCCAAGAAATACATTATATTTATACATACATGAACCAAGAAATAATGATCTTGGTTACTTACTTGATAATAAAAATTATGCTTTTTGTTCATAACTAAAACATCATTTTCCAAATGAATAGGAAAATTTCTATTTTCTGATGCTTCTCTAATATTTTGAGATTTCCTTTTCAAGGAAGGAAAACATTTTATTTCTACAATAGTATTTTCTGCATCTATAATACCTGTAAAAAAGAACAATTTTTAGGCCTACGCCACTGAACCAAATTAAAAAATCCACGCGACACACAAGATCCATGGGGGTGGAACCACAGGCAAAAGCTAGTTATTTGTATATTTTTATTATTGAATAATCTTACCATCAGGGCTAGCTGCTAAGAATCCAAAGTCTTCATCAATAAATAGACCTGATGGCCTGACAATTTTGCCATATTGTTGCATAAACATACTCTTTGCAACATGTTCATTTTGTTGTCCATACATCATATCTTTAGTACAAATATTATTTTTGTAGAGAATGCATTTCACATGATTGTGACATGGTGTGGCATTACGACGCTTGCAAACCTAAAATGAACAAAGTGACAATCATAATTCTTGTACTGGCTTGAGCTGTGGCTTCTTAGAAAGTAAGAAACAATAAGAGGATGGCTGATATCTTACCATTCCAAACTGACTTGCTGTGAGACGGTCAGATCTGTATGAGAGATACTTTTCATTATCATGTTGACCCACAGTCTGGTTTTCAATTAGTACTATGTTTTGTGTATCTTCTTGGAATTTAAGCAATCTCAATTCACAGAGCCGTTTTAATTCTACCTCATTAATGTCGACAGGGTCACTTGCTTCTGGGCCATAGTCCTTATCAGGTTGAGTTTTAGTCTTTTCAGTAAAAAGCCGTTTTCGAGTCATTTTCTGTTGGCGCAATCTACTTCTCTCTTTTTGATGGACATATTTTTTAAAATATTGTCCAGGGCTCTGTGTTGTCTTCTTTTTCCATGCAGTTTGATGCCATTTATGTCCTACAGAATGAGACAATCCTGAAAAACCAAATCATAGTCACATACATGCCTGTTTGCAACCTAAGCTTTCATTGATGACCATTGAAAGTTCTATAAGTTGAGAAAAACCTCTTATATTATGAAGAGAAGAAGTCATAGATCATGGGGGTTGCTAGAGATGTCATATATTGTTTTAAAATATCTATAAAAAAACTTATTTACCTGCTACATAAACACGCCGCTGATAAGAGCCTCCTTTTCCAAGACTGAGTCGTTTTCCACAGTTAAATTTATTAATGACACTCATAAAATTCTCTGCAACGTTTGTTGTCTCGTTAGACAACCGTCCAGCTTTCAAAGCAATTCTTTCATTTGCAGCATAAATAAAAGCCCAGACCTCTGGTGCTGTATTTCTTAGGATTTCTACTTGGTTGTCTTGCTGTTTATTCTCGTCAGGTGGTAATTGCTTCACTGAACAGTAATATTCCTTACATTTTTCATGCTGTCCAAATACATGAAGTGGACTATTCCTTAAATCATCAGCCATTGAACCTGGCTGACTGCTATTGTGAACAATAATCTTTCGCGCTACTAGTGTCAATTTCATCAATTTAGGCCTCAAAATATTTCGTCCATACAGAGGGAGTTTCGTATTACCTAAAATCTTAAATAAAATATAAATATTAAAACATAGGAAGAGAAAAAATCTTTTTTGAAAAAAATACAACAGACTTCTAAAAACAACAAAAAACATTGAAAATGCCAATAAAATTTGAGGTTTACCCTCAATTTCCCTGGGATCCCATTATCAGGTCCTCATTTGTGACAAAAAACTTTGACAAAGAATTTTGAAAATCGGTCGACAATTGGCTGAGAAATCGGTGGACAAACAGTCGAATTGATAACCTCCTACTTTTTGGAAGTCGGTTGAAAAAGAGAGGAGCATTTATTTTATAGTAGCTAAATCCTACTTTATGTGAAATTTTTGTTTTTTTTATATTAAATGTATACCAAGCACTGAAAAATTACTGAACGGAGATGGATGAAATTAGGCACACAGATATTTTATAACCGCGACATAGGACTTACTATACTTTTTATCCAGGTAAACATTTTAACGCGGGCAGAGCCGCAAGTAAAAGCTAGTGTAAAATAATTATTATAACACTAAGAAGTGGTTGTATACCTTGTAAAGTGCACTCGTGTAGTTTTTTATAACATGATTCTTGCATTCAATTTTCTTTAATTGGTTTCCATAAGACACCTTTTCTTTCAAATTAGCAAACACTGAAGAATCCCCATCTCCTACAAAACTTAGGTACCGAAGATTATGCATATTCTCACTCTGTTGAAATCCTTCAACAATTATATCAGATTCCATCGCAGTAGATGGCCCTGTAAAGTTTTTGCAGCAACCATGACTTTTAGTGTCTGAACCTGTTCGCTCATAATACTGGCATGTATAACAATATTTGTTCCTGACACCAAGAAAAAGACATTTCTTGGTTTCCTTTCCAATAATGCAGGCCTAAAATAAAAGTTCTTAGTTCAAATATTGTAAGAAATCATAAATCAAAACATTGAACATTGTGTAAAATATGTTGACAAGCAAAAGAGTACTAATGAAATGAACACAAAAATATGGTATCAAGTTGGGACTTACCATTCCAGATGAAGAATCAAAGTTGTGACCATATGACCTTTTCAACCATCCGCCATCTACATATACAGTAATGTATGGAATACCATCTATAGAAACATTTCCTTTATCAATAGCAATAGACCTTTCTTGCTCACCAGCTTTCTTTATTTCTTCGGTCAAATGTTCATGCCATACATTGCCCAATTGTTTTTCAATTGAACGGAACGTTTGTCCGGTCATTGTTGGTATATCCATTAGACTAGTGATGTGTGCTGCTTGCGTGTAGTAACTTCCAGCAGTCACAGTTGCCCATACAAATGCAGTGTTAATTTTCTGCTTCTTCTCTGTGCTTTGCTGCCATATTTTATTGCACATGCTACATTTAAATGTTAACAAACTGTGAAATCCTTTCCGGTGTTCACTAATATACTCAATTTGAGATGACTCACAAGACTGACGATGTTTTTCCATTTGAAATGCCCATTGGATCACATGTTTCAAGTCAACAATACGGTATCCTACCAAACCTGATAAGTTGTCACTTGATGTTCTTTCCACAGTTAGTTGATAAGCTTCAGTCTGTGGATCGGGTTGCGGCCAATCAAAATCAACTGTCTCTACTTGCTCTGTAACAGATTCAACTCTATTAGAGCTAGAGCTGCAGGTTATGGCTTCGTAACGAATTTGTGGTATACCACGTGAATACGTTTTGGGCGTATCTTGAGTTGTGGAAGGGTTGGATAGCTGATCATGATCTTGAGTTGTATTTGGACTGAAATAAAAAATAAATAAATGAAATAGGTACAGTTATTAAAAACAATGTTGAGAGACAGAAACATATTGATATGTCTGTACCTACCTAAACACAACAGGGCAGTCCGCGGTTTCTTCCACTACTTTTTTTTTATTGTTACGCCATGCTTCCAGCCGGCTGCAATTTGATAAAACTTGCTCAATACACTACTTGAAACTAACCTTATCGAGCTAGCCGTTTCTTTTTTTCCTACTGTTATCGACGAGACACAATAGATAAACAATTGTCATAAATCTCCTGGAGGTATCGTAACAGACAAGGGTCTACAGAAGAAATGGCGGCAAACCAACGGCAAACGAAGACATTACATCACGGGCCAACGAGTATCAAATACACTCATAGGTACATTCACGTAAATCTGATTCGAATCTTATGGGAATCTGATTTACTCACTAAAAATCATTAGAAGAATTTCCATGATGTCTTTTCAATGTTGCTTGCACTTTTTTCCGTGATTTTCGCGGCCCTGAATACATATGTCGTATATAGGCAAGTTTATTAGTCGGATTCATCTTAGGCAGAGTTGCAATTCAATCTGTAATCAAAAAGAATAATTAAACACAACAGCAAAAGTATCGTAATTATGAAATGCTTCAAGAAATTTGTATTAGTCAGAAATAACACCACCATTTGTCACCATCAATCAAGCTGTCAAGCTGTGTGTGAAAATTTGCAAAACAACTGACAGAACATGAGAACAGACCAATTAGAGATGTCAATCTGAGATCGATTGAGCAAAGAATCGATTTTTTGGAACAAATAAAAACGTTTTTTCAAATCGATATCTAGTACTGAATCGATACAGGGAATCGATATTTCACCCTAGAACATCAGTTTTTTGTTTGTTTGAATTGTTAAGAATTGTGGTGGCGGGAAAATTACGAAGCATATCCAGTGCAAATCCTTTTGCGTAAAAATACGGATTTTTTCCAGATATGAGACTAGTTAAATTCTTTTCGCTCATAGATCGTTTTTTCGCCCTCGTAAACGTGTACGTTACCCTAGCAAGAAAGTGTCTCCTAGAGTTATATGAGTGGAACGTATAGTTGGTGCCCAATCTGCTGTAAATGTGCCCTTACATAAAAAATTGGTGCCCCTTGTCATTTTGGAAAAAAACAGAAAAAACGATTCCTGCTAGGGTAACGTTTTTCCAGCAGGAAAATTCTAAACCAATGATCTGAGAGAGACTTCTTCTGCCAGATAGAAGGATAACGAAAGGGTCACCTACTCAGCATATGCTGGGTGTAAAACACTCAGCGCTGCTTTTCAGTAGGCCCCCCGCAGTGACACACGGATGAGGGTAGTAGATAGTAAATAAATAATGTTATTTTTATAAATGGGCATTTAAAAGTGTGTAATAAAATAAATAATATACAATAAATATTTTTGTCACAGAGGATGACATAATTGTTGTGAAACATAACTCCAACAGGAAACGCGATATCTCGAAAACCTGAAGGGGCACACATTTTCTTTTTAGGTGCACACTTTGGCACTAATACTATAAGCTCTCTGGCCTTGCACAATGTTTCTCTCTCAGATCATTGGTTTAGAATTTTTCTGCTGGAAAAACGTTACCCTAGCAGGAATCGTTTTTTCGGTTTTTTTTTTCAAAACGACAAGGGGCACCAATTTTTTTACTTTTTTAATTTTTTTTATTTTTTTATTTTTTTTTATTTTAACATTTACAGCAGATTAGGCACCAACTATACGTTCCACTCATATAACTATAGGAGACACTTTCTTGCTAGGGTAACGTACACCCCGTAAACCCCTACATTGCGAATTTCATCGAAAACAAATGATTGATTTTTGGAAAATTATTTCTTTTTTGTGAATCGATTTTTCATATTTTCTTTCGAATCAATTCAGTAACGGATCTTTTTCAGAGTTTTTTTTTGGTTCCTTTCTGGGACAGGCAAAGTGAGCTGAGACCATACAGCCATTTTTTAGAGAGAATTGACGTCCCTATTAGGGGGAAATATTTGAAATTTAGAGTAGGTAGGTATGTGATGTGATGACAATCAACGAGTGTTGCTAACGTTTGATTTTGTATTTCCTCTTCTAAATCTTACACTTTTTAAGTTTTAAGGGTAATTACTATTATAATATAACTCTGCATCACCTTCAAGCAGAAAAGCATCCTTTGTACATAAAAATAACACTTACCGTCAATAAAACACAAAAACACTTCACTTTTAAATAAAAACTCTTTCACGGATGGCACTCGTATGAATGGTTCTCAGTAGTAGCCCCAGTCACCAATTCTAAACCTGAATGGTGCTTACTACTTACTTAGCTGTTCAGACGAGCGAAATTGGAACTACAGCCTACCATTTTGCGAACGTAATTTCGCTGACAGTTAAAAACCCCGAAACCATAAATGAATGATGTACAGCAGTGGTGGCTCTGACTTGTAAGTCAGAGCCACCACTGCTGTACCTATATCATTCATCGTTTTAAATATCAGAACATCCTACAACTTACTACTAAAATACTGCCCTATGTTTTATTTCCCCTTTTTCTTGGTAAACTTCTTAGATGGCAAGACCAATTTATCTCGACGCACTTTGACGTGTGCTAATAATAATAAAATGTGCAATTGTTATGAAAAATCAATGTGGTTTGTCTGTGTATTCACTTATCTTGATGGTTTCACATAAATTAAATATGATTCAATCAATAGATGTAAGTAGTACCTACGTGTCACCATTGCGTAGGTAGGTAATTAGAAAAAAAATAGGTAAAATTGCCTACGCTGATCGCCTGATTTAGGTATACCCTAAGTTTACATGAACTTCTATTCTCTGATTTTATTCAACCCAAACCAATGAATTAGTACCTAACCGTGTCAGAAAATGTATTATCAGTACCTACTTACATACAGTAGAAAGATTTTTAAATCTTTAGGTACTTTATATTTAAAGTAGATAATACAATAATTACATTAGTATTGTATCTGTGTGAACCAAATGGAGATCGCAGATATTTTTTTTCACTTTCTAACATTCTTTCTCATTCCCTAATAAAAAACATTTTATCAATCATAAAATGTAAAACCCGCGGGCAAACCCGCGCGCCGGCGCTAACTTTCTAGAAACACAATTTTGGAAACGATTCGCAAGTTGTCAAGACAATCACGCATGGACTGACTGGAGCAATTTGGCAACAACGCGGGGTGCGTCTGAATGGCAACGTCGCATCGCCGGTCACTCGACGTGTAACCTTGGCGCTTGTTCCAATTTTCGAACGAAATTTCGAAGCGCCATCTATTATAAATGTTTACCGAACGTAAACTCGTAACACAACAGCAAATAACTCTTTCTTGGTGGTCCTTCAAATTTCTGTTAGATGGCGCGATTCAGGTCACTCACACATGTAAAGATTTTTCGTTTTTTATTGGGTCTAATTCTCCTAGAAATACTGTTTTTTTTATAAAATTTTGGCGTTACGCGAACATAATACATTATAAAGTCTCATTATACTTGCTTTTATTCTGCAGAAACCGTTTATTTACGGAGATTACAACCCCTGAAAAATGTATGGCGAGGCCTGTCTAGGCATCCGCCTTAAGATTCAAAAAGCTTCTGACCTGCAAATGGTTTAGTTGAAATAAATGCTTTGATGAGCCCTTCTAACGTCTTATACAATATTCTGTATTATCTCTTCAGAATCTTCCAGCGTGTTCGCGAGCGGAATTGGAAGATTACTGAAATAAATCAAACGTTGCGTAGTGAAACTTGGCTTGGCGTACAACCGCCTCTGTGTACCGAGTAGCGGCCTTGTAGCAAAACATCTTTATTTAGTGCTAAACTATTAATACACTGCGTAATTATGAGTATATGCTGTAAACTGATTATGTCAGTTTTTATACTATATTTAAGGAGGGGCACGGATCAATTTTCTTTTGTAATTTCTTAGCGTTAGTTGGTTACGCTTTAAGACGCAGATATATGCCAGTGACCTTGAGTGGTTAGCTTCTGAGCTCACGCAACGGGTCGTACGTTCAGCCAGTAATAGGACTCGCCTATCAAGGAAGCGGAGCGCTGTCCCCAATTTGATGCATTATCAATTTATTATACACAAAACAAAAGGTATTTTAGTAAAACGCGTATACTAAAAAATCAATAATTCTTTAAATTGGTGAAAGTAGATTTTGCGCCATTCTCAGTTTTTATCCGCGTTAGAAATAACTTTACAAATTAATTTTACTATGTAATATAAACATAATCTTAAATATTCACATATTAAGTTATTGAGAAAATGCTCTAATTTATCAATATTTTTTTTCAAATCATTAACACTACTCGTTTAGACGTATAAAATCAGTAAAAGTCGGCTATCGTCCCCTTAACCGATAAAGGCCCGCGGACGCACCAGTGCGTCAGTCGTCCCCAACGTCAAGTCCCACCGACGGCCCAAACAGCTTAAACAAAGGATGTTTATGCTCCTAATGTAAACAAAGAAAGTCTCAAGTGATTTCTAAGAGCATAAACATCCTTTGTTTAAGCTGTTTGGGCCGTCGGTGGGACTTGACGTTGGGGACGACTGACGCACTGGTGCGTCCGCGGGCCTTTAACAGATCGCTTTTAGCGATAGACTGCCCATTGTGTCACATTAAGTAAAATTATAAAAAAAAAAAAAAATAACGTCCTCTTTTTGGAAGTCAGGAAGCCAGGTTAGTTATACTTACGTGCTCCAAAGACCTGTAGAGAAACATCTAGTTCCGTACTTAACTATGCCTGCGGCTTTATGGAACTTTTTTGTCCTTAATTCAGTTTTTAACCTGAAATCGTGACTGTTTCTTTCAAGGTAATTATATCCTGGCATGCCTCCTCAAGAACAATATGCTAGGCATTTGAGTATTGACGAGAGTTGAGTCACATAACGTAGGTACCTACGTCATTAGTAATTGTACTAATTGTTTTATTATTTGTGTGCACTTAATCTCACTCTCTGATCTCGTGACGTATTATCGCAGGCATTATTATTATCCACGTGAATTACTTGGCAAACAAAACCTGCTTAGAGTCAATACCTACATTATCTGTTTATATTCATCTTGATATTCTAACTTGTATTGCCACACTGCAGGAAAATCAAAATCAGAAGTTATTTATTCAAATCAGCACTTTTTTAACGTCTATGTGCCAATTTCACCAATCAAACTGAACGCGATCAGCACATCTAAACCGAGTTCAAGAGCTGTCAGTGTCAATATTACAAAGAAAATAATGACAGTGACAGCTCTTAAACGTAGTTTATGTGCTGATCGCGTTCAGTTTTCATTGATGAAATTCGCCCTTAATTACATAAGGCAGCTCCCCAAAAACCACCCTTCCCTTGCTAATTTGTAAGTAACTTATAGATCCATAATGGACGGATGGATGACCCCTGTAACACAGGTTTTTCCTAGCATGGGGGTCATTGATAATTTATTTTGTAGCAGGCTAATTCCATGAATAAATTAAGTGTCACCCTGTACACATAAGTGTACTTTTATGTCAAATAAAAATTTATTCATTATTTAGAGTATTTTAGAGATTTTTTTCCGGAAGGTTTATGTGTAAGTATATTAAACCTAAATAAGTATATTAAAGAAATCTTGATGTTACGTCAAGTCGTAAAACCCGTGCCAAGCAGGGGCGCGAGCCGGTCGCTAGTACAATATATTTATTATACATTCATTTTTACAGCAATATTAGACACACTGAGTTATTTCGTGACTGACAGACGTTTTTATAGGAACGTTTGCATTTTACTGCATGTTTTACGATTCTGGCTGCTTAATTAAGTTGTAAATCGTTCGCAAAGAATATACTTTGTGCCTATAGAAAACTTGAAACTCTGACAAAGTAAATAATGGCCTTATTTTGCATATTTGCCTTGTATCTATGTAGTTGAAAAAAATAATTAATAGAGTGTGCATACAGAATGTATCAGAAAGGTGTTTTCGCGATTACGATGTTGGTCCCATGGAGAAAGTTGTTCAGTTTGATGGTCTGTACGGCCCCTCCCCTTCTTTTTTGGGTGGGAAATTATCAAATAACTTCTTCCGCTCTGGGCGGAGCGGGAGGGCGTGTCAGAATTTTACTTACTGACTAAACCCACCCGTATTCCTTCATTTGCCTGTGTGCCAGGGCCAGGATATCCCTTTCGGACAAACTCGCAACCCTGGCAGTCTGTACCCCACCCCCTTAAGGGGACGATAACAGACTTTTAATGATTTTATACTGAAGATCACGTCTAAACGAGTAGTGTTAATGATTTGAAAAAAATAAATGTTAAATTAGAGCATTTTCTCAATAACTTAATATGTGAATATTTTAGATTACGTTTATAATACATAGTGAAATGAATTTGTAAAGTTATGTCTAACGCGGATAAAAAACAGAATAGCGCAAAATATACCAAGCGTATTTTTCTGAAACCTTCACTAATTTAAAGATAATTTAATTATTGATCTTTTAGTATACGCGTTTTATTTAAAATACCTTTTGTTTTGTGTATAATAAATTACAAATGCGTCAAATTGGGGACAGCACTCCTTGGTGGGCGAGTCCTATTACTGGCTGAACGTACGACGCGTTGCGTGAGCTCAGTACAGAACACGCAAGCTAACCACTCAAGGTCACTGGCATAAATCTGCGTCTTGAATTAAGACTTGTTTATACTACGGAGATGCAGCATGTCACAATGACCTTTCATTTTTCATTCTTTCTTTCACCTTTGATTGGGCATTATTGATTGTGCGGTAGGCATTGATGTATTAAATAGGGGTAGGCTTACTAATGGTGGACTCTGCAGCATGGCTAACATATTATTAGTAACATTTTTTTATTTGGAAATACTGTGAAGATTTGGCTGAATTAATACTGTATCTATTAATTCTGTGTCTCTAATTGAAGTGTAGCAAATATTATGTGCCAAGGGAGTTACAATAACATGATTGAGGATCGTTATTAAATATGAAGTGCCAATATCGTTTGTCCTTTAACGATATCTTGAAGAAGGCACAGTATTCATTAATGCCTATACGATGAACACATCCGATACGGTCAATTTAAAACTAAATCAGATCCAATTATATTCATCGTGAGCGAGGCGGTGAAAATCGATTGACATGCTGCACAGAAAATTGAGCTAGCGCGCTGATTACAGAGCTTTATTATTTTGCCAGGGTCGTTCATTGTAGGAGGGTAGTAGCTGTGTGCAGATTCCTGAAAATAACTTGAGTTGTCAGGGAAACGAATTGTTAAGCAGGGCGTATTTCACCAATGAAACTGAATGCGATCAGCACATCTAAACCACGTTCAAGAGCTGTCAGTGTCAATATTTGACACTTGATAGCTCTTGAACGCGGTTTAGATGTGCTGGTCGCGTTCAGTTACATTGGTGAAAATCGCCCTCGGTATCAACTTAAATTGTCCGTATAATCGAATCACAAAATTAAATGTCCTTCTTTGACAGTTGTATGCAACGGCTATAGCACGGCAAATGAAAGTTGTCTGTCGATCTGCTGAACCCTGTCTGTTCCCTGAGTGTACACAACATAAATGTTTACAATGGTGACATAATTAGTAGTAATCGTTGCAACATAGTGAAACAATAACAAGGCTTAGGCTGCTTTTACACCAGAGAGGTGCTATGCTACGTTGATATGGATGCGTTTGACATCCACCAATCATATTCATTGGTCCACATAGCTATGTGCATCTTCATAGCACTGGTGGAAACAGGTTCAAGCTTCAACTAAGCTATGTTTTTAAAGGATGCGTGCTATGGATGCGTTTTATATCAAGCGTCTCTCGCCTCTCCGCGCCGCAGCTGTTTCCCGTGCCCAGGCCTAGCGCTCACTGTTTTGCGGTGGAACGCAGTGCGTTTATTCTACCGTACCGCATGCGTTTATTTCACCGCAATGCGCGCACTTCTATGCCATTCCATACTTCACAGATTATGCGGTAAAAAAACGCACGGCATTGCGTTTATTCTACCGCACGCAGTGGGTTTTTGCTACTGTAGAGCATGCGTTTATTTCACCGCAATGCGCGCACTTTTGTGAGATTCCATACTTCACAAATATGCGGTAAAAAAACGCACGGCAGTGCGCGCTAGGCTTTACTGTCGATGCATCGCATAGCTCGAGCTGCTTCGTCTCACAGCCACCTCGTGGCGGCGCATCTTCATAGCTCATCTTAGGGCCTATGCTCACCACGTTTTTTAAACGCGCCGTGGACGCGCGTTTGTAGCGATACAGACGCGATACGCACGCAAGGCAGTCTATTCTGTAGGATAAAAGCGCGCCGTCGACGCACGTTTCTAAAACGCGCGTCAACGGCGCGTTTAAAGAACGTGGTGTGCACAGCCCCTTACTCGCTCCGCTGTACAGCTTAGCATTAGTGGACACGGTCATGTGATCTATGTAGATTCGTAGCTTAGCTTTCACATCCTTGCAGTCGCAGCATAGCTGCATAGCACAGGTCTGGTGGAGAAGTAGCCTTAACATGTTGAAGTCAAGCGATTACTATGTTAATTGTATACTACAATTATTTAGTATTTGCACTACACTTCACTCTGTAGTGCAAATACTTACAGCCGCACTTCAAACGCTTTAATAAGCTATTGTGTTTAAAGTAATTAGCGTAATATCTAACTTTACCTGATAATGTGATGTTTATTTATTGCCAGGAATAAACACATTTTATAAAATGATGACGAAATACTGCAAAACAAATTCCATCTTCCAAGCGTTAAAAATATTATGACAGTCGTGAAGTTCTTATTAGATCTGTGAAGGCCTAATGTTGATATAATTGAGTTTGTGTTAGGACGCAGATATATGCCAGTGACCTTGAGTGGGTAGCTTGCGTGTTCTGTACTGAGCTCACGCAACGTGTCGTACGTTCAGCCAGTAATAGGACTCGTAAATCAAGGAGCGCTGTCCCCAATTTAACGCATTATTAATTTATTATACACAAACCAAAAGGTATTTTAATAAAACGCGTATACTAAAAGATCAATAATTAAATTATCTTTAAATTGGTGAAGGTTTCAGAAAAATACGCTTGGTAGATTTTGCGCCATTCTCAGTTTTTTATCCGCGATAGACATTAGGACATACCTTTACAAATTAATTTCACTATGTAATATAAACATAACCTAAAATAAGATTTTGAAAAAATGCTCTAATTTAACATATATTTTTTTCAAATCATTAACACTGCTCGTTTAGACGTGATCTTCAGTATAAAATCATTAAAAGTCGGTTATCGTCGCCTTAAATAACGTAATATTTTCTACATCTAGTGACGCCATTTTGATATTTATCACGAGAATATTTGATTTATACTTTTATTTCAATTTCTGCATTCAGACAATACATGTCAGTGTCATGTTTAGTTTTTTTTATTATTTTTGTATTAGGGTCTTTTATAATCGCATTGCAGATGCCAGTCCCATCATACCCTTAATACACACTGCTACGGATTACATTCGGTGATTCGGGCCATGAACCTGAACAGACTCTTCGCATCATCACCATTTGGTTGAGACAGAATTCTATGGAATGTGCCTGAATCAAGTCTGTTCAACCTCAAGACCCCAAATAGATCATTTCCATCAGACTCATAATTCAAAAGAAACCCTGATTTCACAGTAAGATATTCGTTTACAGTCCAATGGTGATGTCCTGTGCCAATTCACCTATTGCAAATTCAACGACTTGTACCCAAATGGAAATCTTCTTCTTGGTCGAGGCGACGACGAATTGCACGACAGTGTATTCAATTTTGTTGACCCAAAACTTCGCCACTTCCACGGCATCATCGGCGGCAACGCAGAGGTCGCAGAAGCAGAGGTCAGTCTGGTAGAATAAGCAGCCAGGTATACATAGGCAATCGTTACAAGTAAATAGAGATGACGGACAATCAGTATAGTAATCAAGTACGAAACTACGAACGGAGTCAACGTAAATTAAATTCAAATGATTTTAAAATTGATAATACTCGTTTCATACATAATATTTATACAGGCTGTTAAAGAAATTGCGTGCCATAGCTTTTTTATGTTTTTATTTTGTTTTTTTATTTTCCTGGGTTCCTTTATCGATACTGAACCTACCCCTAGGCTATGGCACGCAATTTCTTTAACACCCTGTATAGTTTCAAGACCTATTATATGGGTATACAATATAATTATTTATTACGTATAGCAATATAAAAATGCTATAGAATAATTTAATTTACGAATAAAAAAATCGTACGTATTTACGAGTACGTTACCTATGTTTACTTCGCGCTTTCGTGGTTGGGCCTCTGGTAAACGCACTGATCAAATGATTTCGATGACTCAATCCTACCATCACATGATTTGATATCCTATTACATCGAACCCCAACTCCCTCAATTGATTACAATTACATAGATACGGTGTCAATTGGAAGGTCTTCTCACAACGTACGTAGATCTATATTGATTTTTCGCCTGTAAGGTCAAGGTGCAAAACCGTACCAAGATGTGTCATATATGTCACTTCAGTGTTACCAACTTCTATTTAGAGCAACGATATGCATTTCAAGATGTCAATTCAGTGATACCAACGTCAATAACTCCAATAAGTAATCTAATATTGTTTATTATGTGCGTGGCTGGTATTTATCAGTAGCATAGCAACTAGTAACACAATTCGCAAGTGGGCCAAACCTATCAATTTGTTGTAAGTTGATTTGAATACGATTCAGATGACCACACATTATGAATCAGACTTGCGCCTGCTTAAATAACTTCTTTTTCTTTCGTATGGGCTCGCCCGAATTATATTATACGGGTCATGCTCTGATCGTGATAAAAATATTAGCCAGTCAGCACGGTGGTAGCGGGGCTGACTTGTATTTAAGACCCAGATATATGCCAGTGACCTTGAGTGGTTAGCTTGTGTGTTCTGTACTGAGCTCACGCAACGCGTCGTACGTTCAGCCAGTAATAGGACTCGCCCATCAAGGAGCGCTGTCCCCAATTTGACGCATTATTAATTTATTATTCACAAAACAAAAGGTATTTTAATAAAACGCGTATACTAAAAGATCAATAATTAAATTATCTTTAAATTGGTGACGGTTTCAGAAAAATACGCTTGGTAGATTTTGCGCCATTCTCAGTTTTTTATGCGCGTTAGACATAACTTTACAAATTAATTTCACTATGTACGTAATATAAACATAATCTAGAATATTCACATATTAAATTATTGAGAAAATGCTCTTATTTAACATATATTCAATCAATTAATTAACTTTTTCGGACCGGCAATAACACATCGGGAGTAGGGAGAACTGGCAATTCGTGTTGTCATTCATTCTTAGTTCAGGCCCCAAACTAATCTTATATCCGTAGGTGTTACGAAGTAGGTAACTTCGGCCGAAACTATGGATTTCGCGATAAGGGAGTAAACCTCCAGGGGGTCAGGGATGCATGGCACAAAAGGGAGGAGGCGTATACTCGGCAGCGGGTGGAATAAGGCTCCTAATGATGATGATGTACCCTACCTTGCATAGTAAACACATGCTATTAGTGCACTTCTTACAAAAGCATGTTGTTAAACTCAGACACTATATTTCTGTCATTAGTAAATCAGCATACTATAAAACTACTTATCTAGTTTGAAACCAACCTAATGTCATAACAATTAGCTTATCGAAGTACTAAAGAACTACTCGTGCAGTGAGTTGAACTGTTCTGCTCATTAAAGTGCAATCAGTTCAAATGGCAAAGTTTGCTTGGCAACAGGATAAGTCTTTTTCCAGATGTGTCCTATATGATTCTTTGTGCAGGTCTGTTAGATGGCACATTGCGGTTTGGCAAAACGAGAGTCGACGTCGACGAATGGGTAGCACGCCTGATTCATCAAGAAAACAAAATCAATATATTTGTAAATAAATTAAAACAATTCATAATTAATACAAGTTATTACACAATAGACGAATATCTAACGGATACATTCAATAATAAATAGATGTAAGTAACTACTTACCAGACAAGTAAAACAATAAAAATAAATGAGTTAAAATTTAATGAACATATTTATTAAATACATACATTTAAATATACATATAGGTAACTATATTAAACACAATTGCAATACTAGATAAGTACTTTAAAAGCTAATAATGAAATAAGCAATAATAAAGAACATAAAATATAATACAAAAATAAATAAATGAGATTGACCGACACATTTTATTCAGAGAATAAATAAATGAGTGCTATTAAATAATAATAAATACTGCTGTAAATTCAGATATAAAGAAAATAATTTAAATATTTAGTAATAAGGGCAATCATTAGAGAGCTTTTTCTCTCTCTTACTTATTTAAAATGTTGCTGCACCCGACAGGGTCCATAATTGTTTCTATTTGGTATTATTTACCACCTTATGGATTTCAATAAAGATTATTTGAATTGAAAATGTGTGACAGTCTTTTCTTGATGCGCCATATAAGCCTAGGTAACTCCTGTACTTACATCTATTACACACGTACGTAGCAATAATGAATCTACATAATTATTCTGTGACGAAACCTAGCTTTCAATTTGAATGAATGACTCTTTTCAATTTGCCCATTGATTATAAACATTTATGTAACCTGTGTGCAATGCCCTAGTTTTCTAGGGTCAAAGTCGGCTGTTCATTGATGAGTAATGCCCCTAATAATTACTATCTGATGTTTGCAATCTAATTTTGATATGTTGCAATGAAATGATTTTGTGCGTTCTCATTCTTTTTATTTTGATTCAACAAAATCAAGTATTTTACATTCTTTGTTGTCTTGTATTGTATACTCGTTATCTATATCATACAGTCAACGTAATAACAGACACCAACACATATCACTAGGACTTCTGCTTACCTCTTATGGAAGACGAACGTGACAAACACTATTGTATCCAAAAAAATAAGCGGTTCGCCTCTGCGCAAAAAGATAGACTACATATTATTTAGATCATTGTTTTCAATTCGATTATTTAATTTTTATTGCGTGTTAGTACATGACTCATTTGCGTCAAACTTTTCCTTAAAAGAAACTGCATTAGGTTGAATCGCCATAATGCAGTGTTTTAGAATCGATAGCATGAATGAGCGTGCCAAAAACAAAGATGGCAAATGAATATTAGAAACGCTGAGCGATATTAATTTTACTGGATAGAATTTGAGGTTTAGTCCCATCTCTTCCCCTAGGCGTTTATACCAACAAAAAATTCCTTTTCAAGGTTTAAACGTTGATGGGAAGAGATGGGACTAAGCCGAATTTGATGTCAATGTGGTTATGTGAGGTATAATAGAAACTTTACAATTATGTCAATTGTGCAACCTGGCAACAATAAACTGAATAGATTTTTAGCTCATTTTTCGTTTACTTCAATTCCTCTATCAAAACGAACTTAAGTACAGTAGTCTGACGTTCCTACGATACTCCACGGTACTACGAAGTCGAACAAGCTACAAGTTACAACAATATCTGCCTCTAAACCACTTAAAAAGCAAAGCCCCACATGAAATACAATGACTCACTCAATAACCAAGCAAGAGCTAAACCAGTAAAGCAACATAATCTTAAGCTTTTAACTTACTTTGTTTTTAAAGACTTCCAAGAAGGCCTTCATTTTTGTCCACATTGTATGCGAGAAGGAAATCACACAAAATTCGCTCGAATAATCCGTAAGCTTACATTTTAGTTCACTTTGACCTACAACGCCCTGATTGTGGCGATAACTTACAAAGTATATGAATGAACTAAGTAGAAGGAGGGAAGCGTTATTCTTCATACTTTGTTGGTAAAGAAGAGTTACAAAATGTCCATTTGTAACGTACAATAATTCTTGGACCCCCACAGTAACCTATTTAAAACGATTGCGTGTCCATCTGTATCAAACACTGACATAATTAAAAATGATGATTAGTAAACTGCAATCATCCAGGTGTAGTTGCCTGACCTGGGCCTCAAGTCTGCTATTACAATAGTGTCAGAATGGTCGATCATTGATTTCATAATTGTTGATTTTGACAAGTTTGGTAATCTACTATTATAATGGCGTCGTTATGACTTTCCAATGGTCGGCCACTGACACTACATTGAAAAAAATTGCATTTATTGGTAATCTCGTACATAATGACAAATGAATGACATTTCTACTAATGAGTTTTATAATAATGGCAATACGACAATGCCATTATAATAACACAATTCTATTAAGAGAACATTGACCAACCAATGATCGACCATTATGGTTTTAGCAGATTACGAACTTTTAGCAAAATGACAATGGGATCGTGTTGGAATGACTGAATTTATAAAAATAGCAGACTTGGGGCCCTGGTGTGGAGTGCCCCAAAATTCCTGAAGCAATTGAAGCAAGATAAATACCATGCAGTGTTACTTCATGTGTTCAAGTTCAAGGCGAAAAGATACATGGAAAAGCATGACCACGCTATGAGGAATAAAAAACATAAAGCAGCCTCAATTGAAGTTAGTCATAATGGCATTGACCAGCCAGTTACAAACAATGTTTGTAGAGACTATATTACAATATAGTCTCTACAAACATTGTTTCATCTACAGATGCTCCTCTTATTTACAGTAATAACGGAACTAAACAACTCATCGAATAAAAAAAAGACAAAAACGAAGGCAACAAAGTGCCTACTGCACTCGCAGGTGAGGCAATATCCGTTAAAACGTATGGACTAATAAAAACACCGCTCTATGTATGTAACCACAAAGTACTACAATGTATGGAGTTTGTCCAGCGCTTATCGACGACATTGTCCTATAATATGGGGGCACAAGTTAGAAACGTTTAGCAGAGGAAAAGAAAAAGAGTGTTTATTGGATCCTTAGAAAGTATCATCGATGCTTTCATTTACAAATTACCGCTTTAGTTACAATTTCGCAGATTAGTGACTTGGCTGGCATCTTCATAGTCAGCCAGTTGCCAGTTAGTCCACAGAAAAAAGTTGTAGTGAAAATTAATTAATTTGGGAAATAACTATTTGCTGAATGAACATCAAAGATGGGTTGGCAGACCCTTTGAAGTTTATTCTGTAGCAAAAAATGTATTTCCCGCTTCGCGCTTGTCACCCAAGTCACCTAGTTAATGGATAAAGAAAATGTAGCAGTTTTTACCATTGCTTTTATTGCGCGTTATAAGACGAGCCTGTCAGCAACGGGATTCCAGCTTTACATTGTCGATATTATTTGTTTTGTTGCTACGAACAAAGTATGCGTAGGAACAACGTATACTGTAGCTAATTCTCTCTTGGGATTTCCTCTGATTGATGAATCTTTTGTTTCTGTAAGCCAGCGAATAACAATTAAATTACAGATCAGTGCTAATGGACTCATTGTCTGGAGGTCAATCCACTTTGTTCCAAGTATTAGAAGAGCACAGTCCTCGGATAGATATAAACTATGCAGTCAGTCCAAGTCATCCTTCCTTAACATAAAACGAACAGCCAAGTTCAGGGTTACGTTCATGTTATCATCACATAATTGGCCTATAATGTGCCCACTGGTTGCTGGCACTCCTCGGGACCCCAATCTGTGAGAGGGAGTGAGTGGGCCGTGGCCGTATGTACTCTAATCTAATACTCGCATGTCACATGTCTTCGAAGTTTGATCATATTCAAAGCATTTATTTTAATTAAACCAGAAGGACTCGATCAGTCAGAAAGATAGAAGCTAGTTGCCCATTCCAAAGCGTAATAGGTTTTTTATGGAGAGAACGGTGATATGATTGAAGAACATGCCGCTTTCCTCCACGATACAAGTTCTGGGATATTATTAATACACATATTTTAATTTGTCTTGTCTTTGTTACAGATGCTGCAGGAGAAGCGCCTGTGCATCCTGGGCGCAGAATTGTCCGAGCTGGACATATTTGAACGGCTGATGCGGTTCGCAGGATCACAGCTCAGACTGTTGCAGTGTTTCCAGGTAAAATAACTTTGCTTTTATAACAGCGAATTTTGCTATGTGCTCCGAGATGACGGATGATAGAGAGGTGTATTGAAAAAAGGCGTTTTGTCAGCTTCCGACAAGAATGAATTTAATTGTCTACAATCTTTGTTTCATAATATTCCATCATTGTGTAGCCACAAACATACTACACATTGTGTACTTAATTGTAGCTAGTGCGTCGACAAATCCAACCAAAGCCTTTAAAACCCAAAGCACAAATTCGCTTGCATGTTGCCGCCTGGGAAATTGGGATGAGGGCAGAACTATGACGCACTCGTATGTGCAATTGTGCATTCTGGACAGTGCAAGTTGGCTAGAATGCATGTGCTCTTTAAACTTACTTAACTATATTCTAAATCCATTATCTTCAAGTTGCTTCTTTTAACATCCCAACTCATTACGTCATTACGTTATCATAAAATAAAGTTTCTGACGCAAAAGCTGTCTAATGGGTTCTCCGACGCGCGACGTTGAACGGAATATTATAGCAGGCTGTCCAAACAGATAAATCTCCTGTCACGTACACACTCGATAGTAAACAGCCTGTGTTTACGACGGTCGCAATGTCATACTCTCAGATTATAGAAAGAAGCAGATAGACCGCGCGGAACAATAAAGTGAGGCCCGTTTGTAGACATGTGTGCGTTACAGCCACGTGACAGCACTATAAGAACAGGTGCCTCTATGTGTGTGTACGGTTGCCAGGATAATGAAAAAAATAGCCATAATATTTCATTACATGAAACAAAAAAGTTTTTTTTTTCTTAAATCAGTTGTTTTTATTAACAGTATACGTCAAATTAACAATACCCATATAAACGATACATTTGCGATATATTTTTATTTTGAGACACCAACATTTTATTGTTTTTGGTAGCTATATGTATTTACTTTATGGTGACTTCATATAACCCATGATATAGCAAATCGACTGATGTAATAAGTATTATAAAATCCATTAACTAGTTACACTTACGAAGACACATACATACTTATTTATTTATAAACATACTAACCAGAAAAGGCGATAAATAAAACACTATTATCTACATAAATATTTTTGTAAATCGATACTCCTGTATCCTATACTTATTTCCTAACTTAGGGGTAAATGTTTCAATATAAACTAGCAACACCGAATGATTTTTGTTAAGGTTTTGTGTTTCAAGATGTCACTAACAATTAACACCTAAAATAAATTCAAATAGACAAATAATCAATATTTTACTTATGAAAGATACTCCATCTTATTTCTTTTGTTTTTGGGAACAGTTTTTACAATGTTTAAAAATACAAGACGGCATCATTCTGAAATTATCTGTTAGATCCCGTGACGTACTAACGATGCGACGCTTCGTGCTGTACTGAATCGAGAGTGCTTTTGAATTTGTATTTGCTTTGTTGGCCGCACTCTCGGTGTTCCGCGCGGTCTATCTGCTTCTTTTCTATAATCTGAGGTCATACTCATCACAGCTAGTGATGCACGCTCGGTTGGGCACTACACTAGGGCTGGCTAGCCTATTCACGTCATTAACCAGTCTTACATCATAATAATGTGTACGATTGTTCTCTTAAGTTGGATAAACCCAACTCTGGTCGGGTTTCCCGGTTTTAATGGCCGCGGCATGTAAATCTACTTATATCTTTTATGTTTACAGGGTCAAATTAAATTAGCTAGCGAAACTTCGCAGACGTGATGGGTATCGATATCTAAACATGATAAAATAATTAATATGATGATTTTTTTTTGGGGTTATCAAGTCACTTGAAATATCAGTTTTAAAAATACTTTTTTTTTGTGTAAACTTCACAGAGGTGATGGGTATCGATAGCTAAACACGATAATAAAAAATAAACAAATTGCCTCAACTCATACTTCCACCTACCAGTTGTCGATGACCCGAAGAAAAAAAACATCGAATCTTTTTCAATTCTATTTTTTTGTTTAGTTATCGATACCAATCACGTCTACGGAGTTTCGCTAGCTAATTTAATTTGACCCTGTATATAACATAAAACAAAGTCGGTTTTCGTTTGTCTGGGTCACCGGTTAGATCTGCTTAACTACTATAAAATAATATATAAAAAATATTCAAGGTTTTTCTTCCAAACAATTGGAAATCGAATTGTTTTTAGAAAAAACAATGTTTGACATTATTTGTTTAACTGAGCATTGGCTAAAAGATTATGAAATGTTAATTAATTATGAGAATTATAGTGTGGCCAGTTGTTTTAACCGGAAATCAATGCTGCGTGGTGGTTCACTAATCTTAATTAGAAGTTGTATTAAATCAAAAACTCGTAAAGACATAGTTGAACTGTCGGCTGAACATAGCATTGAACTGTCTTGTGTTGAGCTAGATAAGCATGTTATAGTGTGCGTTTACAGACCCCCAAACTATCAAAACTACTCTCTATTTGAATCTGTTATGGAAGATGTTTTGGCAAAACTTGTAACTGGGAATAAATCAGTAATTATCAGTGGTGACTTTAACATTAATATTTTAGAAAATAATTCAAATACCAGTAGATTGTTAAATCTGTTTAAATCATTTAATTTGTCAAATGTGTTTGTAGAACCAACTCGAATAACTACGACTACTGCTACATGTATTGATAATGTTTTTTGTTGCTGCGACTATTCAGATAAAGCTATTATTAATTATCTCCCTTCTGATCACAGTGGTCAAACCGTAACTTTTGAGTCCAACATACCAATACAAAAAGTGCAGATACAATTCAGACCAATAACATCTGTTAATTTAAATAAATTTAATAGCACTTTAATTTGTAAGTTAGGTGTTATGGACCTTTCAATGAACAGTGTTGACATTTTGTATAAAGAATTCTTTTCGGTAGTCCAAACCGAGTTCAATAATTATTTTAAAAAGAACACTAAAACTATCAGCCCTAGGTTTTTATTTAGTGACTGGGCAACTAAAGGAATCAGGAAAAGTAGGGAAAGACTTTTCGAGCTGTATGGCCATAAGCCTTATATAAACACGGAAACTTTTAATAAATATGTTGCTACTTACTCCAGAACTTTTAAAAACACTTGCAAGGCAGCTAAAGCCTTATACATTAGCAACAAGGTTAAGTCAGCAGACAATACTATTTTATAATAAACTTCCAAGCCACGTTCAAGATCTAAGCCTTAATAAATTCAAATCATTCATTAAACGTAAGTTGTGCCAGAAAGCCTTTTATACTGTTAAAGATTATATTGAGGACAAAAAGGCTTGGGATTGAGCTGCTCCAATTTTTGTACATATTGAGGTAGTTTATTTTTATTGTTTTTTTTTTTTTTTTTTGTTTTTGCTAACTTTATTATTTTATAAACAGTGACATTTAATTATTATTTTATACACAATGACAGGAATATTTACTTGTAAAGTATTATATTATTTTAATTATTGTGAATGTGAAGACTATGTGGGTTATTGCATAATATTTTTTTTTCCCTTTCTTTTATTCTCAGTTAGTGTTAATCATGGTCTGGCAGTTTGAGTCATATAAGTGGCCTACCCAAATGGCCTTTCTTTGGTATTGATAGTCGCATCGTTGAGCTCCTTATATTCTGAGTAGAGCTGCACGATTACTGACAAATGCGTGCACTGACTGGTCAGGTCCACTCAACCTGTGTGGTTCTTTCCTCAAAAGACCATTTCAGACACCAATCTACATGGTCTTCACATGATCTGACCAAGATTATGTCTGGACTTTAAAAGAGACTATGACCTCTGAGTTTGTTTCGGCCTTTCTTCTCAGAGTAGTCAGATAGGAAACGCCGACCTCATCTAGTTTTTAAAATATGATTGACGTGTAAAAGTGTTTGTACAAACCTACTTACAGAAATAAAATCATTTATCATTTAATAAAATTAAAACGGTTTGGAAAATTATCAATAATGAAACGAATAGGAACAAAAAGCATGATTCTGATTACGCACTGGAGACGTCATGTGGTCTCATTTGCGATAGCAACGAAAGTTGCTCAAGAATTTGTAAATTTCTTTACCAGTATCCCACTGAAAACTACAGAAACTTTAAATTCCTCGCCCTCGCTCGCTTTTGACTCTGTAAGGGCGAACGTTTCAGCCTGCTCTATTGAATTTAACTTTAAGCATATTAACCCAATAATAGTATTAAAAGCTTTTAGGCAAATCAAGATCAAATTGTCCGAAGATCTTTGGGGAATGTCCATTAAAGTCTGTACGTCCATAATTGAGACTATTGCGCCTTACTTAGCCTTAATATTTAACTTGTGTGTGGATCAAGGAGTCTTCCCGGATTTAATGAAATACAGTAAAGTAATACCACTTTTCAAATCCGGGGACAGTAAAGACACAAATAATTATAGACCCGTATCCGTGTTGCCGGTTTTCAGCAAGGTGTTTGAGAAGGTAATGCTTAATCAAATGCTCAATCATTTCAACTCGAATAAAATCCTTCACGATCAACAGTATGGTGTCACCAAAGGACGTTGTACGACCGACGCCGGTGTAACCTTATTAAGACACATTTTTAACGCGTGGGAAGAGGCCCAAGATGCCATAGGAATCTTTTGTGACCTTTCCAAGGCATTTGATTGCGTCGATCACGAAACCTTGCTATTGAAACTTGAGCATTACGGACTTGGAAAACTTGCGCTTAGTTTAGTAAAGTCTTATTTAAACGATAGACAACAGCTAGTTCAAATAAATGGTATCAATTCACTTGGTTTAAAAGTAAAAATGGGTGTTCCTCAAGGCTCGATATTGGGTCCTTTCCTCTTTTTAGTGTATATTAATGATCTACTCCATTTATTAAATAATCAACCACAAATGGTGTTATTTGCTGACGATACTTCCTTGATTTTTAAGGTAGATAGACGTGCTACAAATTTTGACGACGTAAATAACGCCTTACTGCAGGTCCAAAACTGCCAATAATTTAGTATTAAATGGAAAAAAAACGAAGTGCATACGATTATCTTTACCAAATGTAAAAAGTAGTGATTATGAGATAGTATTGAATCAAGAGAAACTAGAATTCGTCGATAAAACTGTTTTCCTGGGGATCACACTCGACTCTAGGCTTCAATGGGGTCCTCATTTAACATCTCTTGCAGGACGGCTAAGTTCAGCAGCATATGCTGTCAGAAAAATCCGTCAATTTACTGATGTAGATACCGCGAAGCTAGACTATTTTAGTTACTTTCATAGTATCATGTCTTACGGTATTTTACTTTGGGGACGGGCTGCAGACATCGAGTCTATTTTTATTCTGCAGAAAAGAGCCATCAGAGCCATATATAATCTCCGCAGGCGCGATTCTCTTAGGGAACTGTTTAAGGATATTAACATCATGACGGTGCCTTGTCAATATATCTATGAAAACATCATGTACGTAAGAAAAAATTTACATCTTTTTAGTAAAAGAGGCGAAAGACATAATTATAGTACTAGAAGTAGGGATCTATTAGCTCAACCAGGTTTCAGACTGGCAAAAGTAGACTCATCTTTCATGGGGTACTGTTTAAAATGTTATAATAAAATCCCTCCCGTCATACTTCAACTGAATGAGACGAAATTCAAATCTTGTATAAAACGCACACTATGCAAGCAGGCATATTATAGGTTGGGGGATTACATCGCTGATAGAAATGCTTGGCTCAATGCTGGTCCAGCTCCACAACCACAACTAATTTATTAACATTTGAAAATACTGTTGGAGCTGATGAAGATTGGAAGACTATCTTTTCATTGTATAAACTCGAATATCCTTTGTATTATATAATTGCATATCACAGGTGTGAGTACTATGTACAATAGAGCTACCATTTACCGGGTAATTATGTCTTTCATTGACTTAAATGTGCCCTGGCGGCTGAGAGTATGTCATGCTCACTCAGATGTCTCGCTGATGGTGGTGTGTGTGTTGGATCATTTAGCTCCCTTCAAAATGGTTGAGCTGAATGGTGCTGATCCATGCGTCATGTTCGTGAACGGGCGCTGTCAGTTGGGACTGGTCATCTCTTAGCTGCCACGGCTTATTTTTAATTATTTTAGTTTTGAATTGTTATCTTTTTATCACGGACGCTTTTGACGTATTGCATCGTTCTCACATGTTTAACTTCAATATGAATGATGTAACCAATATTTTGTACCAATATTTTAATTTAAAAGAGTGTCCGTGGAGTTTCTTGCCCGTTCTTCTCCATAGGAACCTACTATTTGGAATGGGCAACTAGCTTCATATTTGTAACTGACCGACTTCTTGACAATTCAAAAGTGCCTGTCAATGGTTTAATTGAAATAAATGCTTGGAGTTTGAGTTTGAACACAATGGATTTTATTGTGGTTTTCATCATCAGTTCGTGCATCTATGCCCGAAGGTTTATAAGTGTATAATAAATTAATATTTGACTTCGATATAGCACAGAAATCGATGGTTTGTCATGTCCGCATTGCAGCCGTGCAAAGCAGGAACGGGCCGCTAGTCCACAGTAATATGAAGATGATAAGAATCTTCGTTGCAATTTTGTACCTTATCGCTGATAGCCAAATTATGATAAGCTAGAATAAACAAATTATGTGATAAAAAGAATAACATAATTATCTATAATTCGCTAATTGTAGATAACGATTGTTTATTTTGCAGTCGGTGCTTCTAGGACAACATTTATCTCTAAGCATAATACTCAATACTCAATCATTTATTGCATTCCACAATGTGGTAAGTAAACATTAATTGTACCAATCGTGGACGCTGTCGGGCACAGCAAAATAAAAATTTGAAGGAAGAGGACTAATCAGCCTATAATGTTCCCACTGCTGGGACACAGGCCTCCTCTCTGTGAGAGGTAGTGGGCTGTAATCCACCACGCGGGCCCGGTGTGGGTTGGATGATGTCACATGTATTCGATTTTTTTTTTTTTTGGATAAGTCGATTTCCTCACGATGTTTTCCTTTACCGCCTCACACGCGTATACAGTGTTATTTTTAAAACGTCAATAACCTCTTAAGGGGTCATTGTACTCATCATTATGAACAACTTTTACTATGGGACCAAAACTGAAATCGCGAAAAAAAAATCAGCTGTTCCCTACATTTATGTTCGCATGAATCGTCAAAATGTATGGAACAGCTGATTTTTTTTCGCGATTTCAGTTTTGGTCCCATAGTAAAAGTTGTTCATAATGATGAGTACAATGTGCAACAAAAAAATGTGCTGTTCCCTACATTTATGTTGGAATAACTCTTCAAAATGTAGGGAACAGCACATTTTTTTTCGCGATTTTAGGTTTGGTCTCATAGTAAAAGTTGATCATAATGATGAGTACAATGACCCCTTAAGAGGTTGTGCGTTAATTCCGGGACATGTATACGGATGCGGTATCTTGACATGTGAGTTGTGAGCCCTGTTAGTAAGGTTTTGAAAATAATTGATTTCTCCTAAAAATCATGTTTGGGCCAGCTTCCAGTCTAACCGGATGCAGTTGAATACCAGTATCTTCCATGTAAAATACTGGTATTCACTAACCATTAACTGGGTTGTGGAGGTCAGACCTCAGACCATCATCTGACCTCCACAATCCAGTTAATGTCAAAAGTTATGCGTGATCTCATACATAAAAAAAAAATACGCGTCAACTTGAGAACCTCCTCCTTTTTTTCGTCGGTAAAAAACTGAAACGGTCGTCACAAAACATTAACGTCATAATTATCTTTATCTCCAGGCAGTGATAGAACACGGGTCGAAGCTGTCATCAGAACTGGCCGGCAGCTACCTGAACAAGGCTGAGAGTGCGCGCCACAGCAAGACTTCACTGATACATCTTGGACTCAGACTCGGTAAGTAAGTAGTTAATTATATTAATAAGGGATTATCTCCAGTTAGTATCTCGTTTCAATTAAAATCATCTAAGGTGCCTCTATGAGTTGGTTCCGGCTCCTTCTACGCCTTCCAAATGTCTGGCAAGTGGCACCCTAATTGGGTAACACTGTATCAATCACAATCTGAATGATTTTGAAGGACATGCTTCATAAGTTCGAAAAAATTGTCTGCTCAACAACGTACATCACAATAAATATTGTCGAACTGTCAAAATTAATCCCATTGCTACTGTGTGTTACAATTAGTTAATAATAAAAAAGCTGTGTGAGTAAAGAATACTTAAAACGAATACTTAAGTATTTAAATAGCCTCCACGGCTTACAATACATACTTACTTCGAATTCTGACCGTCCGAATTTATGATTAGGACATTTCCAATTCGACTGGAACTCGGATGTTGAATGCGGATTCGGGTCGGATGCAGTGCGAAAATGTTCAAGTGTTTAATGTCACGAGACCAAACTGCTATCTTTAAAAAACTTTGTGTAAAAAAAAATGAGATCAGAATCAGAATCTGATGAGGGGTCATCAGATTCTGAATGTACTTAACTGCAAGACGATGGTTCCTTTCAAAGGCAATCTATAAATCGGCAAGCAAACGACACATTCACATATTCACAAATCTCTCTTTTAGTATCTGTGCAGAAAGTACCAGTCCGCACAAAGGGCAAAACTTTCCCTACCATTTATCAATTCAAAGCATATCTGGCACCCAAACAACCCACAGTCGGAAGAAGCGGGGACATTAAAGATTGCACGTATTTGTATACATTTTAGTCGCCCACAGGAGATTACATCATGTAATTACTTGTGAATTAAAGATTAGTGGGAAATACACTGTCATATGCATGAGGGGAAAATGACACATCGCTTGCTCGCGATAAATCCAGTAGTTTGTTATAGTTTTGCCTCATCATAGTAACACCAAGTACTCTCCGGGTAATGTTATGCCTACGGTACTTTTTTCCGGGTAATGTTATGCTTAGGGTACCTATTGCTGCCATTGGATAGAAAGCTGAAACGTAAGCACTGATGTGATTGACGATGGAGCACGCTTGTCTGGAACTATTCACTGACAAGACTCCCAGGTTAAAGCCATCGGCAAACACAGCCTCCGACAATAAATTCCACTCCTTAGTTGTATGCAATGTGCTATAGATTCCCCAAAACGTTTTGTACGTATGGGTAGGATGTCCAGTGTCCACCCCATATAACGGTGGCGAATCGCCGTACATCTTGTTATCTGATGATGGAACAGACTTGGTCATACTATTACTTATTCTGTGACTTGGTGAAATCGAACTGTGAGAAAAGTCTTCGACATAGGACCACTGTATTCTACAACCGACAAGTATATCATGGACTTAATTATAACACAAAATAAACACCCTGATGTCATCCTAATATTCCTGAATTTTGCGGTAAACATTACGCAAAGTAAGAACACAAATATAAAAAAGAACAAATTGGGGAAAATATGCGTCATATCCACGCAAAACGGCAACCTCTAACCGCTGCGACCCTATGCGAGACAGAGCCCCAGCGCTGGTTTTTGGCGAATGACACAAGGAAGCTTAAATGGCGGCTGACGTCGTTCAAAATAAGCGACACACAAGGGAGGAAACTTTAATGGCGAAACCGGTAGTTATTCGGTGGTGTTCGGTGTTTCAGTGACAGGACTCATTTAAGTCCTGACGCACCTGTCCGGGGCTGTCCCACTGCCGCCGACGAGGAAGCGACTATTTTTTCGCTCAAAAACGTACAAAGGATTGTAGGTCTCTTGTCAGTAAAAGAGATACAATTATTATATACCTATAGTTGATCGCCGAGATAAGATCAACAAGCTGCTAGCGAGATTTACAAGAAATCTGAAACAGATAGTGTGATCTCAGACGAAGACATTGGAATCAGCAACGTGTAATATAATAGCAGTGCCACAGACAAGAGTCGAGAAGACCGGAGCCTAGCGAACCTGGCGGCAACGCTATTAAAAGATGCCCCTCCCATGGATATATATCACCCGTCTCTCCACTATTCCAAGGCTTGCTCAAGGATGCACATCCGGCAGGCTCCAATAATACCTCCACATCCCAAGGGCACGTCTTCCCTACCATTATCGCGCCTTCCGGTCTACTCTCTGATTTATAACATTGTTTCTGTAGTCCCATGAAACATGAGGCTTCAGGGGCCAGGGCGAATCTTTGGGTTCATTCGAGCAATCGAGTCTGGTCAAACCACGCTGGGGTCGGTGCATTTCATTCATTCACTCATACCTATACAGGCTGACTTTGAAAACATGCGACAAAATTTAAGGTAGTGTTTATGTGAGTTCTACCCATCAATATGAACAACTTTTACTATGGGACCAAATTAGAATTCGCAAAAAAAAAATTCGACCTTCTTATACTAAATGGTCCAATCGGTTATGTACCTTTAAAGGAAGGTCGACTTTTTTTGTTGCGAATTCTAATTTGGTCCCGTAGTAAAAGTTGTTCATATTGATGGGTAGAACACTCCCTTAAATTTTATCGCATGTTTTCAAATCCAGCTGTATTTGGTCGCCGACTCTTCACACCACCGCGAGAACTGTCAAACAAACAACTTGTTTTTAGTTGCCAGCTCCCCTCGCCAATCGCTGGTGGTGCCTCAAGATGCTTGTCAGTGTTATCAACTAACTAGGTTCATGTTTATAATCTGTGTCCTTCCAGGTGGTTTCCTGAACGAGGCTGGTTGGTATGCGGACGCACAGCGCGTACTGCTGCGGGTTCGTGATCTGTGCCAGGCAATGCCGCAGAGCACGCATTATAAGAGGCTCACACTAGAATGCTGTCATAGGTAAGTTACTCAACAGTTTCTTTATATAATATTTATGCGAACATCGTGAGGAAACCAGCATGTCCTAGAACCAAAAAATCGAAACAATGTGACATCCACCAACCCGCACTGGGCCCGCGTAGTAGACTTGGGCCCACTCCCTCTCTAAGAAAGCATGTGTGTGTCCCAGCAGTGGGAACACTATAGGCTCATTTTTATTCCTAAACGAGAATGTAGGTAAAATAATAGTTTTCATCCCATCAATTTTTTTTTTTTTTTAAACGTTGCCCCACACTAGGACTTTCTCCTGTATTGTGGGTGCGTTTACAAACATTTAAATTCACATACACAAACAGCCAGACCCGGAACAACTACTTGTAGGTCATACAAATATTTGTTCCGTGCGGGAATCGAACCCGCGACACGCAGCGCAGCAGTCAATTGCTTAACTAACTGCGCCAACCGTGCCGTTACGGTATTCGGAAAGAACCGAAGGGTTCCTCGATAAGTGTGAGCAAAATGCGCACTTAATAACAGTGACAAAATGACTTGATTTTTGGTTTATGCGAAACCCGAAACACGTGTCTGGTATTTTTAACCGACTTCCAAAAAGGAGGAGGTTATATTATGTTCGGCTGTATGTTTTTTTTTTTCCACCGATATCTCCGTCAATTATGGACCGATTTTGAAAATGATTTTTTTGTTTGAAAGGGTATGCTCCCGAGGTGGTCCCATTGCCACAAAATCAGAATCTGATGAGGGGATCTCATGGAAATCGAGGGAAACCCTCGAATTTTTTAGGCAAACCCATAGCGATTTGGGTATTTTTTATAGTAACTCGTGCATTTGCTCCCAAAAATCACCATTTGGTGAAGTGGAACTGATGATGGAGACCACAGATGGCCACCGGAACAACATAATAATAATAAGTATTTCACGGGTTGCGATTCGATTAGGTACTTTAATATGGTTGCTAAGCAATTTATGCTCGTCACAGTGCATATGGTGAGTGGCAGTTCTCCTGGTTCTTACCAGGAGAACTTCTCAACAATTAACGTCCCAGCATCGGGAAAAGCAATATTTTGTAAAAGGTGATGAACAGTTGACTTTAGGATATTGTAACTTAGATAAATTAAAAACTGACCCACTAAAAAGTAAAAAATAAAAAACTTTTTGTAAAAATAAATAACCGACTTCCAAAAAAACACTACAAAGTGAAAAATAACTTTAATTTCGGAAGTCGGTGGCCAAAAACTAAAATACAGAACCAAAGACACCGACTTCTGAAATTAAAGTTATTTTTCACTTTGTAGTCTTTTTTTGGAAGTCGGTAATTTTTTTTTACAAAAAGTTTTTTTTATGTAAAGAATCTATGTGCAAAATTTCAAAACTGTATCATGAAAAATCACAAAGTTTTAAGGTTGTTGTTTCCTGGTTGTCCGTATAAAAACATGGGCACACCAGTCCGGGGCTGCGCCTCCAGGGTCGTCTTGCGCTCATTGATATAATTTGGCAGTAGGTACCTAACCGTACGGCGATTGTATTGTAATTAAATGGTGATAACATTTTTCCATCACACTTGCAGGCTTTGGATTATCGTAACGGTCAAGTGTAAGTAGATATTATTATGTAGGTACTTTATTCGTAAATGCAGCCGTAAGTGATAAAATGTAGTCATTGCACCTTATGCCAACCACTTAAAAGTTCAAAGTGGATGAAAAGTGTTAACATCGCATTACTTACCTACTGCAGGCTGTAGGTACAAATAATAACTTTCTACAATTATTCATCCGTGTTTAAAAATATAAATCATCACTATTTACAATAATTGACTTATCACTATTTACGTTATCTTACTAATTCCTCCTTATGTATTATTGTATATATTTATTAGATAAGTGTATGCTTTGTGTATGTGTGTATCTATTGTATATGTTAATGGTACACCACTGACTACCTGCAGTATTGTCACTCCTGCTCCCTTTAATCCATCCAAAGGTTGTCTGTAAAAGATCGCTTTTAGCGATAAGACCGCCCATTGTGTCACCCTATGTAAAATTTAAACATTTATATCTGTAACTTTTATGGTGTACATAATAAAGAGTATTCTATTCTATTCTATCGTAACAATTGTTCGAAATGTCGCCCTCTTTGTTTTATGTACAGACTTACGCAAATTTCTATTTAATTTACTTACTGCTGCATGTTTTTTTTTTATGTTTGTTCACCGATTGCGGCGACAATTGTGGACCGATTTTGAAAAATATTTTTTTGTTTGAAAAGGTATGCTCCCGAGGTGGTCCCATTGTCACCAAGTCAGAATCTGACCAGAGGATCCCATTGAAATCGAGGGCAGTCCTCAAATTTTATAGACACACCTATATAGATTTTAGTATTTTTTATAGTAACTCATGCATTTGCACTCGGAAAGCACCATTTGGTGAAGTGGAACTGATGATGAAGACCACAGATGGCCACCGGAACTACTTAATAATAAGTATTTCACTGTTGCGATTCGATTAGACACTTTAATATGGTTGCTAAGCAATTATGCTCGTCACAATGTATAAACAATCGTCTTTTAATTGCGCATAAATATTGTTTCACCCTATTTTAGCTATTGCTTTAAACTAGGCGGTACCCCGCCGCGACATTATAGCGCCATTTCAATGAGCAAACCGTATCGTGCCATCCATCAATTTATGTAGGGCACGTCTTCACTACCATTATCGCGCCCCCCGGTCTACTCTCTGATATACAATGGTCTCTGTAGACCATAGCTAGCTAGGGTGAATCTTTGGGTTCATTCGAGCAATCGAGTCTGGTCAAACCACGCTGGGGTCGGTGCATTTCATTCATTCATTAAAATATATATTTTAATTATAAATCAAAAATCAAATCAAATAATTTATTCGCATAGAATGTACAATAAAGAAATAATAATTAAATAAAAAAAACCGGTCAAGAGCGAGTCGGACTCGCGCACCGAGGGTTCCGTAAGAATATATGATGTTGATGATTTCTGAAAAACTGTGCTATTTAGAGACATCGTTTCATTTTTCCTGTAATTTTTACATAAGCTTCTATCACATAGAATAATTTCAGATTTTTATCTCTGCAAACTTCGGAGATAAGGGGGGGGGGACGGTATTTTTTTTTTCATTTTTCATCAAAAGTCGGAAACAATGCTGCCTAAAAAAAAAAAAAAAGAGTCTTTTAAGAATGTGCAAACAGCCTTCTTTCATACGATACCCCACATGCCCTAGTAGCCCCACTTTAAATTTTTAAGACCCCCTTTTCAGTCCCTTTTGCAAAAAAGATATATTTTTTTAATTTCTTTCTTGCTTGCAAAATAGTTGGGCAAACGTCATCTAAAACTATTCTGAATTTCAAGTTGATAGCATTAGTAGTTCTTGAGATATCCAGGTGTGACAGACAGACAGACAGACTTAGTCTCACCATAAGGGTTCCTTTTTACCATTTTGGTACGGAACCCTAATGAATGGATGATGAATAATGAATGTATAATAATGTGTATTGTACAATAAAGTTGTTATAAAAAATATAGTGAGCCGAGTACATTCTGCTTGCAAATGCAAAATTTAACAAATAATGTCAACATCACTAGGCTTATTATAGAAATTGATGTATGATGTATATAGGTGTTACTCAATCGAATTTGATGGCTCAGGGATAGGTATTATTTTTGACTTTTTAAATGTTACAAAATATAACATGGTGTAAAAATGATTGGAATCGATCCAGTTACTTATTCTGAACAAACTATATTCAGGTTTCGCATATACAAAAACTAATGTTGTATAAGCGATATTACAAAAAAAAGAAATGTACGCAATCGTAATGTAATGTTGCACAATCGACTTAATTAATTCCAGCCACAAGCAACCGAATGATAAATTACACCTCAGCCTCTTTACCCTGATCTTTGGAGATCACACATAACTATATAGTACTGGTATTGTAACCACGTTTTTGTTTTTAATGCCATCCTTATGCCTACGGAATAGAAGTCAAAATCGGTTGAATGGACTGTAAACAAGTTTATTTAAATGTCTAATCTTATTTCAAACTAATGACGAAATGTTTGTGTGCAAAGTTATGAAACATAAAATTGACTGCCAACAAAAATTGCACACCTTTAATTTCCGTGCTCCCTCAAGAATTCCTCGCAGTCCCATAACACCACTCTGCCCACCGCAGAGAAGAACGGTTCTAGGCGCCAATTCCCCCTATGCTAGATTATGAAAGATCGTAAATAGCTGCAGCGATCAAATCGATGTGCACTTTGAGAGTTTGGTCAAATTTCTTAAATACCTTTTTAAATAGATGTGTTTTTTACATATTTTCATACTAATATTTTATGTCATTGCGTGTCATATTGCTATATTCAATAACTACACTTTTAGATAAGTAATTGAGTTATTTTTTTTTGTACAACTTCTTTATGCATGCGGAGTTTGCCTGCAAGTGATTGTTGCACTGTTGCATACACACTTTCGCATGTTACCTTTAGCACGTATCCTGTGTAAACAATTGTTGGTGAACCAATAAAATAAATAAATAAATGGAGTAATAATAATACTTATTTCCTCATAGCCCAGTACAAACAATACAATTCCTGAGGTCTTCGGATGACGTAACATAGATAGACCATTTATATTGTGTTGGTATTTGCATAACTGATGCACATAATTCCTGCTATACAACGGTAGGTAATTTAAAACGTAACACAGCGAGCGTGTATTTCGGTATGCTATGCAACGAATATTTTTGATGTTACGGAAATTACGACAGTGAAGTTTGTAGGTTAAAACATTGTAAGCTATGCGTTTCTAGAATGGTTTCCTAGGTGTTGAAAGAGAGTTCCTGCCAGGGTTGCAAGTTTGTCCGAAAGGGATATCGTGGCCCTGGCACACAGGCAACGGAAGGAACTCGGGTGGGTTTTAGTTAGTAAAAGTCTAACACCCGCGCTCCGCCCAGAGCGGGGGAAGTAATTTTATAATTTCCCACCCAAAAAAAAAAAGAAGAATTTCTACTTATTTTGTGCATAAAGAAAAGAAAGAAAGAAAATACGTTTATTTGCGGTAAACATAACGCAAAGAAAAAAAAAAAACAGACAGCAAACATAGCATAGCATTGCATAGTGGCAATTTCAAGCTTCTAGACCCTGCGGCTGTGCGTTGTCTGTCTGGCAGTGAACGAATTTATGTTTTTTATTACCTAAGTAGAATAAATGTATAACGCTTAATAAATTTTCTTTCCCAGGTTATTAAACACACAATCAGCGTACTGCTGCTTCACCGGTGCCGCGGCGACGTACGAGCTCGCGTTGGATCTGCTCGGCATGCCCGAAGACTTCATGACGGAGTGGCCCGAAGGACCCATTGCGCTGGGCGACGTCTCCGAGAACGACCGCGAGCTACGGACGGAGCAATACAAAGCTGATTCAAAGTATGTATGAGTTTTTTTGTTAGGTTCATGAGACAAATAAGTTGTAGTCAGTCAATTGGATGTGAAAAGCAGTCTTCAGGCGTGATATCTAGCTTTCAAATCCGGTCAGATCGCACCAAGACGTGACTCTGCGTGCGGCACGATATCGAACTTATCTCTACGCGAAAGCGAAAACGTATCGAAGCAGGCGAGTTGCTTGTATGCCTTAGAGCCATATTAGACTAGAAATACTAGCTGACCCGGCGAACTTCATACCGCCTTATACCGATAGCAGCGCCACCTACCGGGTCCAATTGTGTTTTCTAACCATTCAGGAACCTGTTGAAATATAAATACAAAATTTCAACCGAATCGGTCCAGCCGTTTAGGAGGAGTTAGGTGACAAACACACGTACAGAAGAATTATATAAGTTAAACTAGCTGACCCGTGCCCACTCCGTTGGGCGGTAAACATTTTTACTCTATGACACTCACAAATAACGTGGCTTTCTATGGGTAAAAGAATACCTACCCTACCTACCTACCTACCTACCCTAACTACCTACCCTGCCTACCTACCCTACCTATCTAAAAAAAAAAAAAAAACTTCACGTAAGTCTACTAAATAGTCCGAACAAAGCCTAAACCTTTTTTTTTTGATAGGTGAGCCCGTTCTTGAGTTATAAAATTACAACGAAAAGTGGCATTGATTTTTATAGATATAGATTATATAATAATAAGATAATCAAAGATGACGGTATAATATTTTATTTATTTTATTTTATTCTGTTCGGGAAACTTACAACTTAACTTATTCAGTGTTCGTATACAATATAAAATTGAAGGCCATTTACAAATTTCCACTGATAAACACTAAAAATAGAAACGAAAAACCACAAAGGTCGGTACAGAATACCTATAACATAAATTAGTAAAACACGATCAGCTAATACAAACTAAAAATGATTTAGACTCATACAATTACTTTACCGTAAAGAAGCTTTTCACCAACAAATGCTTAAGGCGCTGACAAGAGGCAAATGATAAAAGTAAGCTTGTCCTAAACAAAAAAATTGCCAAAACTATATAATTTGTGGTAGCGGAAAAAATATATGTTATTCACTTATTCTTGAACATATTTCACAGAACATGGTTGTAACCGAAACACGTTTAGAATAAAAAATCTTGTAACAAATTAACGGTATACTAATCCTTTACTTTGAGAGTTTCAATCCAAAATATCTGTATTAAATATCAACTCATTTTTGAGGAAATAAATAATCTTCATATTTTGCAATAAATTACAAGCGTTGTGTCATCGCGCTTCTCTTTCTTTTGTATGCAGTCTGACAGTGACAGCGGTTTACCTGTTGTCAGCGTCTTAAGCAGAGAAACACTGGTATTGAATACATCCAAATCATGTTCCCTAAAAAGTTTATTGAAACTTCTGCTCGCACGTATCAGAAACGAATTCTGCCTGTACGCGGACTTGGAATGAGGGACATGTAACGAGCTAGGTTTGCGAAACATTTTGCAGTGTGTAACTAATCCTAAACTGCCTAACAGCTCAGGGAAATCTAAAGTACCATTTCCAATTTTAAATAATTATGTCATATCTGCAATGCGTCTGCGCTCATGTAGTGGTACGATGTGGAACCTCCAATGATTCAAATTGTCTATGATCATAGTTAAGGATCCTTTAAGACAGCAAGCGTACAAATATGATCATAACCGCCTAACCTAATATGGCGTTAAAATGCAAGAATTTCGGCAGGAATATCGAAACAAAAAAAATATTAATAAACCTTTACGAGGAAAACGATTATTTTTTACAAATTTTTAACCCTTTTATCTTTTTTTTTTTGTAATAAAATTACATAGTGGAAAACACGGCTAAATCCATCTTGGTGTAATAAGTAAAAATGAAGAACAGCATCATTTAACTATGATAATAGAATTTGACAGATATGAAATCATATTTGTATGATAAATGTATGATAGTGTAATTGTGGCCTTATTGTGTTGTAATTAGGTTCGATATTGTTTCTCTATATAAAAAGTGGGCGTAGAGTCACGTCTCGGTGTGAACTGACTAAGGGCCGGTTTCTACTAAAGCGGAGAAGAGCGGATAGGAGAGGTTTTGTAAACGACCAATAAGATACCGTTGTCGTACCATCTCATCGAAATCACGATATTTAAGGGCTTATGCAAATTGTCAGCTTTTGATTTCAAGTTGCAACTCAACTGCAACTGTCGACAGACTGCGCAGTTCTCGAATCGTCCAGTTTCGACGCAGTTATTTTAACAGCACCAAATATGCTGCTTTTTTTATTTGTAGCTAGGTCGACTCCATACGCCTTTTTTGTGTGTCAATTATGTCTGGGTGAATGTATGAAAAATAATTTTGGGGAACTTGGAACTTGGGGAGATAGGGAATCACCCATTATGTCAATGTGAATTTGAGACTGTCGTTTTCGATTTAAATACGTTTCTATAGAAATTAAGGTTGATAAATTAATTGACAAGCTATTTTCTCTTGCCTCAGATGTTATTTCAGGTATGTAATGGTTTATTTCTTTAATATATTATACCTAATATGCATATCCTTGACTGAGACCTTACAGTCAGTTATCCTTGACAATCAAGGAAAAGGGTTCGGTCCAACTTTGGTGTCTCACAACCGATATTATGCTGTTCCATGAACGCTTAAAACCAGTTATTTAAGACTATAATTGCAAAAATCGACGAAGCGAAGACGATGGACAATAGAATAATAGCAATAAGTACATACAGAAAATTCTTTGAAAGGATCGTACGAGTGTCCATCCACCGTTGTTGGTTTGATGAAATATAACTGATATTTGATAGCCTGTTTCACCACCTCTAAATAAGTTTTGGTAAACTTATCTGGCACATAGTGCCAACTCGTACATTATGAATCGACGAGTAAAGGCTTCTACATACCGGGGCACGCGGGGACTTTGTGCCGCGTCGCGTCGCGCGACATGTCACGCCGGTATGTAGAAGCCATAACCCCGCGTCCTAACTAAAATGGTCGGTCCCGGGATCGTCGCGTTCGTATAATAATAATCCTTTTAAATAGTTGCCTAAGAGATTCTTGGCGACGTAGATTATGAATGGCTCTAGACAGCTCTCTTTTGCAAAATGAAGATGGATACAATGTCAGCAGCCCGACCCCACAGTAAAATAACGTACGACATAATGCTGTGGAAGTAGTTAAAATATACCAAACGCCCCGTTCCTAAATCATTCTGTTAACTGTCTTATCTTCCTAACAGCATAAGCGGCCGAGGTTAACCGCCCCGCAGGAGATGTTATATGTGGTCCCCATTGTAATTTCTCGTCTAGAACTCTTAGAGATATTTCTAGGAAAACCTTTTGATTAATAAATTCCAGTTTTTCTCCATTCAATATCTATCACATTCGCTACTTCTAACATTAGGTCATTTAAATCTAATGCATTTGGTTTTTTTTTTAATTTAGAACCAAATTATTTACCGTAAACCAATCTTGGACCTGAAGACCTCTTCAATACATTTCACCTGAAGCGAAGTGTCCACTGGCAAGTAACTTCCGCAATTTCAATAAAAAGAAAAAACGTAAGATGTGGTGGGCATTGGTTATTGAGACATAATTTAAAAAATATATATATTAAGAGAACTCCAAAGCGAATATCCCGTAATAATTGCTTAAAAAACTTCCTCCGAATGCCTGAAGCCACCTTCAATATTTTGCTCCAGTATCAAATGTATCCAGCAATTATTTGAATAGTTTCTAGCTTTAAAAAAATAACTTGCCCTAAAAACTCCAAACGTTTTGTTGTGAACAAAATAAAGACGCGAGCGCTTGCTGCAAGGTCAGAACAACCGTATACACGTGGGACTTGCAGCAAGTTCGGCAAGTCACTAAAACTTGTAGAAGTCCACTTGTGCAAGCGTTTACACGTTGGAAGTCGCTTGCGCAAGTCAACTTCCGCAATTTTTAGAGTGCCGTAACTCAAAAGGAAAAAAACGGAACCCTTATCGGATCACTTCGTTGTCCGTCTGTCTGTCAAGACCCTTTTTCTTAGAAACGCGTGGAGGTATCAAATTGAAATTAATATCAAATACGTAGGTCTACGGTCCCCTTGGAGCTCAAGCAAAATCAAGCTTCTAAGGCAACGCAATAAAAAAATACAGTGATTAATGCGACATTTTTTGATACTCATCAGTAAATCAAAACCTATAGGGTACTTCCCTAGAATCTTGAAATTTGGCAAGAAGCAAGGTCACACAGCACAAGTAAAGGAAAAAAATCGTTATTTTTTATTTGTCTGTCTGTGATGTCTTGTTGGCATGTAGTATTTATGTTAAGTTTGTGCTTACTCCCCCAGCGCGGACAGCTTGGGGCGCGGGCCGCGCGGCTGCTGCGGGCGCGGCGGGGCGGGCGCGTGGGGCGCCACGTCGCTGGCGGCGCGCGTGTGCAAGGAGTTCAGCGCGCTGTTCTTCGTGCGCTGCGACTACTCCGCCGCCTACGACTGGGCCATGCGCGCGCTCAAGCTGCTCACGCCGCACACGCCGCCCAAGTAAGTCTTAGCCGTAGTGTAACTTCAATGTCGACAAATTGCTCTAAACAATTTTTTTTTTTACACTCTTTTAAATTGCTAGTTTTAAACTGAGCTATTGCGAATGAGACCAATAACGAAAATATTATTATTGTGCCGCCATCGTTGATTTTGATATTGACCTCTTTTCGGTATCTGCACCACCGAAAACTACCAAACCCACCAATGTTGAAATGGCTTTTGTCATGGCCGCGTGAAGGGATTTCAATTAAATTCATAATCAGAAAGTAATTATGTCGAGAAATGCAGTGGACTCTACCCACTTCGCTTCCCTCAACGCGATTGCTCTTCGGAAACTCCCCCGTTAACCGATTGTAAGGTAGCTAAACCCAGAAATCGAATTCGAAATCGAAAATATAAACAAAGGTATTGTCAAATAATAACCTCAATTGTGCAGTTTGCCGAAAAGTACTATAACATAGTGCTAAAATTATAGGCATATCTTAAACAGTTAAAATATAATATTGCACACAATTTTCAATTTTAAAGTCACGTAAACTACGATCCAAGAATAAAATATAACCGTTTGAAATAAAATCGTGCAAATTATTTTTATGCTACTGGCAATAAGGCTTTCTTTTTACTGTGCTAAAACTAAGCCAACCACGTTCTTTCCAGGATAACCATCGAGGTTCTCCGCGCATGCGGTAAGGCGTGTGTCGTGAAGCGTCGCTTCGGCTCGGCCGGCGTTTTAGTTCGGCAGGCCGTCGCATTGGCGAGGCGAGCCTTCGGACCGCAGCACCCACGATATGCTGCAGCCCTACTGGACTTCGGCTTTTATCTGCTGAACATCGATTCCATCGTGCACAGCGTGGCCGTGTATGAGGTAATGTGACGTCACATGTGCAACAATATCATAAACCGTGTTTCGATAAACTAAAAACATAAACGTTGACATGTGAAGTTGCTTTTTTACTAAAACTAGATGAGTTCGATATTTCGTAGTCGACTACTCCTGAGAAGAAAGTGTCTTTTGTCCATAAAAATACATTGGTCAGAAGGTCATAATGGTCAGAGCATAATATGAGGATCATACGCGTCCATGGCTAGAGATTATTCGTCTGAAAGGTCGCCAGTTCGTCGTCGTACCAAAGGGCCCCAATTTCATACTACTTATAAAAAATTACCCACTTTGATTTGACGATAGTTTGTATGGAATTAAAAACAAAAGCATGCGGGGCAGTCTTTGGGGACTGCCGATAGAAGTGAGAACAGTATACATATAGCTGATGGAAAGCGTTCGGTGACGATGACGCGAGTTCCATGATTTTTGTTCACCCAAAAAGTGCTCATCGTGCCTAAAGCAGTATTCACTTTAAAAAAATGTCCTTAGTAATGTTTAACATTTCGCCCTCAGGAGGCCCTCTGCACTCTTCGGCGCGTGTTCGGGCGCAGCAGCTTGCACGTGGCCACGGCGCAGGAGGACCTCGCGTACGCGCTGTACGTGCTGGAGTACTCGTCCGGCCGCTTCTACAAGGCGCGGGACCACGCCGAGCGGGCCATACGGATCATTGAGGTGCCACATGCTCTGCACAGATTAGGGACCGAGATTAAGAGTGATGCGCTAAGGTAGCCCGCGAAATTCAATTTTTGTTACGTTTTTTGCAATTAGCAGGTCAGTAACAGGTTGTATGTTGATCTAATTATGGTTCAAGACCATAACAAATATGGCTTTACAGAATTATAATCATTTTAGATTAATAATAGATTGAATTGATAATTGATCCCTCTTGAACCATATTTAGATCAACATACAACCTGTTACTGACCTGCAAATTTCAAAAAACGTGAGAAAATTTGAATTTCGCGGGCTACCTTAGCGCATCCCCCTTAAAGATTTAAACTGATGATGAGACTACTAAGACTACGTTCAAATAAATTTATTTATGTTTAAAAGATAATCAATAATTATAGGTACGAGAGGATTGGAATTTGGAACCGATAAAACAGTTTTTTTTTTAAAGAACTCCGGTTTACACTACATGAACTAAAACTATTTCGTATATAATTCCAGAATCTGGTGCCCCCAGACCACTTGTTGCTGGCGTCTGCCAAACGGGTAAAGGCCCTCATATTAGAGGAGATCGCGCTCGACACGCCCGCTGGACAGGACATGACCGGTGAGCTCATAATAATAATTATATCATTCACTTCACTGTAACCAAAAATTGTGCAAAATGGTTTTGTGCTGCTGTAAACGTTTCACACACGTAGCGTATGTAATTTAGCAAGCAATATGGTTCTAGTAACAGAAAAATATGTGGCCCCAACAATACAATATTTTTCCATGAAATTAAATATCTACTATATTTTCCATCGTTATATTCAGCCACTACTACTGAACAAGTCCATCGAGTCTACGATAAGATAAGAAAAAGCCTAGAAAGAAGAAAAGCTATTCTGCTCCTCAGTGTTTCAGGACATCCAACAGGCTTTCGATAAGGTATGGCATAAGGGCCTGTTATACAAGCTAAAAATCAACCTTCTCCACTAGTACTACTCAGACTCACTAATGAAATCCTATTTGTCGGTAAGAATATTTCAAGAAAAAGAAGCAGTTGTGACGTCGCGATTCTGTAATATAACTGCTGGAGTACCGCAAGGGTCGGTACTGGGACCGGTGTTGTACACAGTATACACTGCAGATCTCCCGTAGGATGATGAGGTTTCTACAGCAACATTTGCGGATGACACCGCAATACTGGCAAGCCACACAGATCCTGCTATGACCTCAGACATGCTGGAAGGGAGTCTCGACAAAATAACCACATGGCTGGCATGGTGGCGGATAAAGACGAGCGCATACACAACGAGCCACGTCACATTTACGCTGCGAGTGAGGTGACTGTCTACCTGTACATCTCGAGAATGACACACTATCTCACGACGACAGCGTAAGATATCTAGGGTTACATCTGACGTCGAAGGAGCATCTTAAGACCTGAGACATGAACCTAATATCCGTTACAAGAACTTACACAGGACCATGCGACGAAACAGGAAACTGAGAACCGACAGCAAACTTTTAATATATACAGTGATCTTGAAGCCAGTGGCTTTATGGAATTCAACTTTGGGGCAGCGTCTGTAACTTAAGCGTTAAAACATAATACAGAGAATGCAGAATGCTGTTTTGAGGTAAATTATTGGCGTTCCTTGGCTTGTCACCAACGCTGAAATACACAAGGAGTTTCAATGAATACCGTCATGGACGAGATCGAAAACATGACAAAAAGATACCAGGCTCAGGCGATCTGGCTGCCGCCCGACTGAAAACAAGAAATTACAGGAAAATACTTAAAAGGAATGACATCGTGTAGTCCACCCGCACCTTATCACGAATACGCAGTAGATGGCTCGCTAGAGTCACGCTCTTGTCGCCAATGTTTCCCTCCATCTCATCTGCTAAAAGTACAAAACTGATTGCGGAATGCCACACAAAAAAATCAGCCAGAATAAGTTTTACCAACATTATTAACACCTAATTATTTATTTATTTAAAGCCATTTATTTGTCCTTTTCCTCCTAACTAATATTATAAATTCCAAAGTAAGTTTGTTTGTTACGATTTCACACTAAAACGGCTGAATGGATTTGAATGAAATGGCACAGGGTAGAACATGACCCATGAACAGGACACAGACTATTTTTCATTCTGGATCGCAGACGAAGTCGCGGGCAACAGCTAGTATATTTATAATTAAAAGAAACAACTAAATAATAAAATAGTTATTGAAGTATTTAACAATTTATTCTTATTTCATTACAAATTCGTTTAATTATTATGCAATTAAACAAGTACAGGCCTGCTCCATCATCTTACTACACATCTTTCTATTTTTGGCCTTTACCATCCAATCTTCTCGTGCCTTCTTTTTGTTTCGTCCAAGCATGGATCAAATCCACGGTAAACATCTGCCCATTTTTAGGGTTCCGTAGTAAACAAGGAACCCTTATAGTTTCGCCATGTCCGTCTGTCTGTCCGTCCGTCCGTCTGTCGCCAGCTTAGCTCAGAGACGCTTAGTCCTAGAAAGCTGTAATTTGGCATGGGTATACATATTAATCATGCCGAAAAAATGGTAAATTTTTTTAGGCTCCTTACACGTGAAATGGGGATGATATATTTTTTTCTCGTCTATTCCATGGTGTGGGGTATCGTTGGATAGGCCGTTCAAAAATATTGTGTGTTTGGCAAAACCATTTTTCAATTAAGGGATCCGTTTGCGTAATATTAAGCTTTAAAGTGCTATTTTTTGTTAGAGTCAAGTGTCCCCCCCCCCCTGCCAGCTAAATGGTTGGTTTTGGATGTGTGAAAAAATTCATGGCAATAGTATATATAACGAAATTAAAAGGAAAACTATCACAGCTAAGTAGGCTTCACAAGTTATCGAGTAATAGTCGACCAACTTAAATTTGCAGTTGGAGAATTGACCGTAACGTATATCGATGTATGGGAGAGCATGTTTTTCAACTACAATGTTAAGTTAGTTTTTGGGATAAATTCATCCCAACTACGGAACCCTTCATTGTGCGTGGTCCGACATGCACTTGGCCGGTTTTTATTATTTATCCAGAGAGGGTCCTGCTGGACTATATAGTAGTTATTTTTTGTCAAGTTTTCATCCTTCATGCGCACAACGTGACCTGCACATTTTCACTTTAATTCTTATAAAATAAGCCAACGTAATTGATTTAAAATTTTCGTCAGATTATGTTACTTTAGTTAAATATCGATTGTGTTTCCAGCGCCTACTCTGCTGGAGGAGTCGGAAGCCCTGCACAAGGCGGCGCTGCAGCTGTCCATGATGGCGTTTGGAGAGAAGAACGTGCAGACCGCAAAGCATTACGGCAACCTGGGCCGCCTGTACCAGAGCATGCAGAAGTTCCAGGTCTGGTCATGAAAACATGCTTCTTTTCACAGGGAGCTGCTCGTAGCTACGTTGATCAAGGTTAAGTTTCACTTGTCGACGTCGGTGTGTGGATGGGGGGAGACCATCTGCTATGACACCTCCGTGCCTTGGAAATCACGTTATGCCGTTGGTAACGGTTCGACAGCCTTTTTTTCTGACCTCCACTTCCCAGTTACTACTACTAAAAATCTGCCGTTCCATACTTGTATATTCGTATAACAAGACCAAATGTATAGAACAGCAGGTTTTTGCATAGTAACAACTGTTCATAATGATGGGTTTAATGTCATTATTAATAAAGCTATTTCTCAACGCCACGATTTATTATCGCGCAGTGGATTTCCAACTCTCGGTGTTGAGCCGAGTATTGAGAATCCAACATCAGTGCATCCCAGCACGTCAAATAAAAATTAACTGTTGGATTGTCAACACTCAGCGCTAAGCAGTGCGTTTAAAATCCAGTGCGCAATAAAATTCGCCCGAGGGGTAAGAGGGCTTGATTTCGGGTTTTCATTCATTTAAATTACATGTTTTTATAAGATAGTTACTATATTTATCTGTAACATAAAATAACATCACGCCTGTATTCCCTGAAGGGTTGGGCAGAGGTGCCTATAGTAGACCCAAATTTCGCCAGTTATGTTTAAGTCCCATGTATTAAGGGGCGAGCCTATTGCCATCAACTGGGCACAAATCCAGATTCAGGGCTGCTATTGAGAAATTCCTAATGGAAAATCCCAATAACATTGCTCGACCTGGGATTAGAATCCTGAGGGTCTACTCCGAATATAATTACGAAGTATCGGCCGTTGCTTGACTACGGCTAACTACGGAGAAATAAAAAAAAAAACGACAGTCAAAGAGATAAGCCAAAGTCAAAAATGTGACTTTAGGTCGGGTAAGGATTCAAAGTCAAAAAAGGAAACTATGGAAGTTACAAAACGGCCGAACATTCGGCCGATACTTCGGGTTTACGCTTCGGAGTACACCCCCAGGACCTCTTGGACCCTAGGACGTCATGTTCGTGAACGGGCGCCGTCAGTTGAGACTGGTCTTTTCTTAACTGCCAGGGCTTATTTGTAATATTTTAATCTTATATTTTGAATTGTTTTTTAAAAAACACAAAAAAAAAAATTGTTTATTTAAATAAACAATTTTTTTTTTTACATTGTTCTCACATATAGAAGCAACAAGAATAATTTACCCAGGATTTTGTAATATCTTGCTTTAAAAGCAAGCAAGCTTTTTTCTTGCCTATTCTTCTCCATAGAGATCTACGTTTTGGAATGGGCAAATAGCTTCAACTTTCTGACTAACTGACCGACTCTTTGACAATTCAAAAGTGCCTGTAATAGGTTTAATTGAAATAAATGTTTTGAGTTTTTTTTTTTTTGTTTTGAGTTTTTGAGTCTTGCTCGCTTGCGTACACTAGACCAACGAGGCAGGTATTTATCTGTAACACATGTGTAATATTTCCAGGCCGCAGAAGAAATGCACCTGAAGGCGATAGCTATAAAGGAGGAGCTCCTAGGCCCCGAGGACTACGAGGTGGGCCTCAGTATCGGCCACCTGGCCTCGCTCTACAACTACCACATGAACATGCATCTCGCCGCCGAGAAGCTGTATCTAAGATCTATTTCTATCAGTAAGTACACGTTAGCAAAAATCATCAAACAACAAACTAAACGGTGGAGTCATTACCATAAAATTTGGTTGAGTATAATAGAAGATGAGGTCAATGTCGAAAGTTAAATCATATATTTCAGTAGGTCATTAAAAAAACTTTTGAATTTCAAAATTTACAATAAAATATCATGTTGACTCGATATCTGGAGTAGCTAAGCTTCATCATCACATGCGAACTACGCGTCACACTGACGTCACGCAAAATCCTGCATCGCGCAAGCAGAGTTTACCGCGCGACTGGCATGTATACAACATCCCGATATCAACCGTTGGGCATTTGCCCACCAGACACAACACCCGTCTGGTTGGAGGATCCTCCCTTTTCTATAGAGTACGAGTGAACTTTACACCCTGTTCCTCATCCCTCGAAATGCTGTATTCTGGGCGCTTCGTGCACGAACCTTTTATTATCCTTAGCTTAGGTACTGGCTCCGGACCTAGGCGTAGGATTTGTGTCTGTGTGCAAGATTAATAAAGAGCACTTTGGACTTTACTTCGCTAAGTAAAATAAGCGTCGCATGCGAATATGAACATTATATGCGTATGAATAAGGTTTATTCATTTAAGACTCTTACTTAACAAAGTCAAAGTGTGCTCTATGACCCTGGTCAATATTATCAATGTTGCATTTATTCAATTTATTTATTTATAGTTAATTAACACGGTGTAATACCAATTACATTAATTAACATAGAAAACAAAACTATACAACATGCAGACAATTATGTCATAAACAATTATTCGCTACTTACTAACATGGAACAGTGGACACCCTCGCATACTGTTTCTCACAGAACATCAGACATACGCGCTTAATTTTACTCCTTTCGTCTGCAAACACATCACATTCAGGGTTGGCCATCAGGAGAGCATTGAGCATCCTTAAAGTACGACACACAAGTGATTCAGCTCTGGCTTGTGACGAACACACAGATTGTGTCGGCGACTTTGGCTTTTTCAATGAAAAGACGTCGCCAAACCAGCGATACTGAGCCTGAAATAAATGTGAAAAATAGAAGATTTGTAGTAAATACAAGAATACATTTCAGGTCTGAAGTTATTCGGCGAGCGCTACTCGGGCCTGGAGTACGACTACCGCGGCCTGGTGCACGTGTTCACGCAGCTCAAGCGCCACGACTGCGCCGCGCACTACAACCGGCTGCTGCAGCACTGGCAGGGTGCGGCGCACATGCTGAGATATTTATATTTAGTCCGTGTGGTGCCGGACGTAAAGAACAGCACCATCCCATTTCTTCCCGTGGGTGTCGTAAAAGGCGACTAAGGAACTTACTAGAGTGTGGGCAGCAGCGTTCTCCATACCCATACCAACACCATACTGCGATCGCCAACCCGCCTGATGGCAAACCCCGGGGGATTAGGGGAGGCCTATGTCCAGCAGTGGACGTCTTTTCGGCTGAAATGATGATGATGATAAAGTTTAATAGAACAACAAATTCAATGTCTTGCATGACAAACTTCAAATTACATTGAAATCGATTTAGGCCACAGTCTCATAACTATTATCTGAGGGTAATATGGGGACAGTTTAACATCGTTTGGAACTATACAAAAGCTGATGAACCGCAATATTTATTCCTCGGATAAAAGTTACCTGACTATTGAAACATCTGGCCTTAGAATACTCTTAAAGCTTTACATAAAGCTAAACTTATCAGAGCAAAGAAAGACCCTGTAGTCGACTGTTGTATAAAACTGGGACTCAACTATACTCCATTTGAAATAAGATTAGATATTTAAATAAAGTTCTTTACAGTCCGTTCAACCAATTTTGAGTTCTATTCCTTAGGCATAAGGATGGCTTTAAAAGCAAAAACGTAGTTACAATACCAACTGTTTATTACAGCTACCATTTTTCATGCCACCAACGCAATAGAAGTCAAAATCGGTTGAACAGACTGTAAAAAAGGTTTATTTAAATGTCTAATCTTATTTCAAACGGAGTATAGTTGAGTACCAGTTTTATAGAACTATCGTTATAGAAGTCTGTGTTCTCTTCCAGACAAACAATGGCTCAGTAAGTATACCATACATTTGTCAATATAAAAATCGCTTGATAACTCCATTCAAACATTTGTTCTCGTACCCACAGAGCTGAGAGAGCAGTCTAAAGCTGAACAGCAGCCTGACTTAGGCGACGAGCAGATCATCCCGCTGTCAGACCTGCACGCCAAGTTCTTCGGCCCCAACGACTGAGCGCAGCCGCACCACCGCGGCCTGAGACTCGCTCCAAGTCCCCAACAGCGGACGTTAAACAGTGACACCCACGGGACTATTTATATTATAAGTGTTTATTGACTACAGAAAATTACAAATTACCTGTTTATCGTAGTGTTCGAGAGGTTTCATTTAGCAATCTGTGCCTAATACATAGTAAAAAGCACGTGCAAATGTCTGTAAGTAAACTGTAAATTGACAAGTTTTAGCACAAATGGAACCTCCACCGCTTACTAGCTCGGGTTTTGTGAAGTTGATACTGAGTGGGTACAGTCAGCTCGTTATAATACTCAAGCAAGTTATCTGTGTTCTAGCTCTTAAACTCATAACGAAACAATTACTTGAATGTTTCATCGCACACGAACGCCGGAATGTTCACTGTAAGAGCTCCAAACCTGCTCAATTTGTAAATACATAATCTAATCGGCTTTGCAAAACCTGTGCTGGATGTAGTTACTTCCGGGACATATTGTAGTGTCCGTATAACGCCAAAGGCTATGCTAAGTCATAAATTGTAAAAAATGCAGGCCATATTTATGTGATTTGTGCCTAACTATTTGTCTGATTGTTTGTTAAAGCGTTATAATGAGCTATAGTGTGTGCCGGCCTTAACTTAGTGAGCGCGTAATCAATACGTTAATTGTTATGAGCTCGTGCGTGTAGGGCTGCTACTGCGTACGGTCCTCTATAACAGAGTTACACTATCAAAATGATTTGTTAACATTGGATCCCCGTGCATAATTTGCTAGGTGAATGATAATAGAAATAAACGTTAAATCCTGAATGTAAAGAAAGAGGCTTTTAAAATTAAGTGTAAACAAATATTTTTGATACTGTAACGTCAGTATGTGATGTTATTGTGTACGTATTTCATGTAAATTTACTTTAGATATTGTTGCTTTCGCGTTAATTAGATTTAGTGATTCGATGAAATGAATGTCTGAATGTGCAATCTTTAGAGTTGAAATGTTGTATATATTGTTTTATTTTTTGTCAATGTTGCCAGTTACGGTCACAGGTTATTTGCTAGTGAGTACTGTTATATAACAAGTCACTCAAGAAATTATGTATTTCACTACGAGTCTTAGCGTAAAACTGCATTCAATAAATCATGATTTATCTCACTGCCTTAATACTTGTATGTAAATTGTATAAATATCAAAAGTTTAAAAATAGTTCAGTAGGAAAAAGAAACATATCTATTTTCGCTTTGCTGAGAAAACTTCTCAGTGTATACGTCACGCGAAGGCGGGCGATTATTTATCATATTTTATTTTCCTTCAATCACAGCTTGATGTGTTTACAAGTATTTTTATGGAAGTTTTTAAATATTATATTGTAATAATGTAATGTTAGAATCAGTTAACGAATGGCTGTAACGTGCGAATGGCGTGCGATTAAATAAGTTTTATGAACATGTACATTCCAGTTTTATTTAATACAACACGTTTTCATATTTACACCATTATTATCCAAACACACTCAACCCATGTTTGCATAGCCAAGAGGGCTGTATTCAAGGTAATTACCACGTTGGAAAAAAAAATCGTTGATCGAGCAAGACATACGTGGGAAAACAAGCGTTTATTACATGTAAATGAATCATTCATAGAGAATGTTATTTTGTACGTAGGGCGGTCGATCAAAGGTGAGAAACAAGCGCTGGGAACGTCGTGGTGGAGTCGTGTGCAATGTGTCGGTAGTGGTCTGTTTGATCTAAAGTAACATATTCTATAAAAGGGTAGTTACCTAAATCTTCAAATGCGATCTGCGCGTCTAGCGTAATTACTAGGCACATCTTAACAGGGCTCTTGATTCATTTCGTGACAGTCTCGTTGGTCTAGTGACTAGTTTATACGGCTGTGGATCATGACGTCCCGGGTGTGACTACGGAATTCAAACCCGCCGTTGGGCTAAAAAGGGGTAATTGGGGTTTTTCTGTCAAGTCTCAGTAGCTCATAGGTATAGTGCGTTCACTATAACTTGACGCGTGACGCGAGAATTTTGTTCGTTTTAATAAAGTTCAAACTGGCGACTGACGAACAGAACTGACTGCAAAATTCAGTGCTACCAATTGCGTGACGCGACAAGTTATAGTGAACGCACAGTAAGTTAAAACCTATGAGCTACAATCTCGAGATTGCAAGAGCGACCGCTGTTGTACAGCCAGGGCCGGATTTAGAGGTGTGGAGGCCCTGGGGCAACTAAGAAGTGGAGGTCCCAAAAATATATTTAGAACAGACAAAAAAGAAACTACTTAAAAAGGTACCTTGTGAATGTGAACAATTTTTTCTTTGATACACAATCAATCTGCCTGCCTTTCCCCAACGATGTTGTGGTCGGCTTCCAGATTAACCGGATGCAGCTGAATACCAGTATTTACATGGAACGACCGCCTATCTGACCCCCACAATACGATACCCCTTGGTAAGACTGGTTGTTAGACTTTTGGGTTTTTTTTTCTTTGATACACAAGGAGACTCGTTGAACGTCCCAGCGTCGAATCAAAACAATTCAATGAATTAACTGTTTACGATACATGTTAACTCGTTGACGAATTTAACTAGTTGACGAATGTAAATCAACGTTGACGTTTCGTTAACGGAAAAACCGTCAACGACCCATCCCTACGAAAGGATGTATTTTCTTTCTTATCTAAAAAAATCAAATTGTGGAGGCCCAGGGCTGGAGCCCCTGTTGCCCTGCCCTAAATCCGGCCCTGTGTACAGCGGGTCCTGGGTTCGATGACCAGCCTCGATTAGGCAGTAGCCTCATAGGCCTAGCGATTACAAGTGGCATACCTACTGCTGTGCAGGCGTTCCTGAATTCTATTCCCAGTATAGCCTGAGGGCCTAGACAAATAGAATTCGCTTCGAAGCGATTCTATTTCTACAATCGCTATCGCTTCAACGATAACGACGTTCGATTGGCAGGCGATAACGCTTGTCAAAAAGTGCCACAGTTATTCTTCACCTGTCAGACGTGTGCGTTACCCCAACAAGAAAGTATCTCCTAGAGTTATATGAGTAGAACGTATAGTTGGTGCCTTATCTGCTGTAAATGTGCCCCCACATAAAAAATGTGTGCCCCCTGTCGTTTCGAAAAAAAATCGAAAAAACGATTCTTGCTGGGGTAACGTTTTTCTAGCAGGAAAATTCTAAACGAATGATCGGAGAGAGAAAAACTGTGCATGGCCAGATAGCTTATATGTGTGCCAAAATGTGCCCCCAAAAATAAAATCTGTGCCCCTTCAGATTTTCGAGATATTGCATTTCCTGCTGGAGTAACGTTTTGATGAATAGTATATCTCTAAAACCATTGCATGTGCCCCTGTAGAATAAACATACGCGAGTAGCTCTTAATGTGTGCCCCTTTGTGCCCCAATTAGATTTTAGAAAATATTTATAGTTTTCAAGTTATCGCGGTTTTATGAAAACCCGAAAAAACATCGCAGCGCCTAAATGAGACAAGGCATAACTTCGCTGAAAACTGTATTCGGTCTTTCTTGACGCTAATAATAACCATACAAAGTTTCAAAAATGTTCATGCATGCGTTTTTGAATAATCTTGCTAAATGTAAAAACGATGGTGTCATAACTTTGACGGCAAAATACAAGGAACTGGCACAATCCCAGATGTGTAGGTGTAAACCAAAATCTTGTGCCTTTAGTCAAAAATATATGGTGAAAATATTGAGCTTCAAATGTTACGCATTAAGTAAATATAAACAAAAAACCAAAATATGTAAACAACGGCTGGTTATCCGACCAAATCTGAATGACTACTAAAAAGCGACGGATTCATACATATCGATGACCTTCTTTACTTTACTCACTAACCGGTTCACACGTGTTGTGCCTGAGTACACTGAAGTAGAAAAGTAATAACTAATAAAATAAAGTTGTTATTGGATTATATTTTAATAGCTGTTTCTATGACCTTACACATGATTAAGTACATTTATAAGAGCCATTTTCAAATAAAATGTACATGTGACTAACATGCTCAAAATCGTGACCAAACTGTTTTGTGACATACCTGTATTTTTATACTAATGTAAGTCACATTTATTGTAAAGCAGAGTTAAAACTATGTCCTACTGCTCAAATTGAGCAGGGTCCGGCAGGGAGCTAAAATGCAGGTTTAATGATCAAATTTAGCATTTATTCGAAACCTCCAAATTATTATTTTAAAAAATTACACTAAAACTCTTTTATATCTATTTTCCGTAAATGTCGGATTTATTTATTAGTGAAACGTTTTGTATGGAGATAACACCGGACGCCGCCGGCATATAATTTGTTAAAATTTTCAGCCGCAGTGTAAACATGTTTTAACTTTACACGTAGATGTGAGTTACGTCATATGAGTGACGAAATGTGACTCATATGTGTAGCATTTTCGTGAGAAACAACCTCAATTAGCCACAATATCAGAATAACTTGTAATATACAGATAAAGACGATACATACATGAATTGTATTAATAGGCTAATGCTATGAAAATAATACTCGCTTCTTTATTTGGAAATGCACTGTTATTCACACGTATTTTTTTTGTACAAATTGCAGCGACGTTTCGTGACAACAAATAAACTGACACTAAATATTTTCGTACTAAATAAAGGCGTAGGAAAAAAGAAAAAACAGGAAAACTCATTCCTACATCTTTATGAACTTAGAGCATTGTATTGATGATATTGATGATTATAATTTTGTATCTACATATGTCTTACAGCCGCGAATAATATTTTAATCAACATACAACCAAGCACTGGCCTGCAAATTGCAAAAAAACGTAGGAAAATTCGAATTTCGCAGGCTGGTTGGAGCATTTACCAGAAGATTCCCTTTTTTCGCCTCCCCACACCGCTACATACATCTCTGGCCCCGCGGCGTCCGCTGACGTCGTCACGCAAGGAATCGCTTTGTGTAGCTTAGAGAAAGTGAGACAGCTAGTACGCGTACCTACGGTGTTAGTGTGACAGAGACAGTTACGTGTAACGTCGCTCTATTATGAATAATGGATACAAAGTGTTTATTGACTAGGAAGTGCGTTTGGATTATTACTTGGTATTGGTAAACAGTTGCAGTTATGTTATGACGCCAAGGACACTGTTACGTTGAGTCATGCAGTTGCACTGATACTGTTTGTTTACGTTTTTTTAAGTTGGTTGAAAGTGGCGTATAAGCATTTTATAACAATTATGTGGTTGTAGGGGTGGTGAATTTTATGGCACGATCTGCAGTGGTAAGTATTTAATGGCATTGTTTTGACTTATTTAAAAATACTTGTACCTTATCAAGCACTTGGGATTTTTTTTTCATTACTGTACCTATTTATTTATTTTTTAACTAATATGTTCTAAATCATGTTTGTTTTGTTTTCATCTGAAAGGATATACATACTTTCCGATTGGTCCAATAGAAATTTCGTCAAAAGCGATTCAGTAATTTGTTTACTTTTTTGTATAATACGTATTTAATTCTCTTCTTGTGGTAGGTTGATGACATATAATCCCTTAATAACTTCTAGTTACTATGTAAAAAAATAATTCATGACAAGAATTCATGTCTCCAAAACTAAGACTCGACCACAATCCGTCAACACTCAACATGTCACAGTCACAGGGCTGTATCTTTTTAGCCGAAATAACGAAATAATTGATTTGATTTTTACAGAATGTTCTATGGCAGCCATAACAACAATAATATAAACCAAGCAGGGAGGGGTTCCCATTGTTTATCTAGATGATGTAAGTAATAATTTTGTTGATCTATAGAATATATATATTTCAAAAAGTTCTGGCGGACCGATCAGGCTAAATGTATGTTATTCAGGGTTAAATTTTATCAGAACTGTATTATAAACTTAATTGCTGGAGTACTTCTGGAAAAAATTGAGCACAACATCTTATATCCACGGATATACACATAGAGAATTTATTAGTCTTTGGATATACACAAACTTACAACCTATAAAAATAGTGTAGAGTCAGGAAATGGGTAAATAGATTCAGGAGTTTTGGGCCAATTACAATACTTGGTTTGGGCCAAGTACAAAACCTATGTCGTCATTTTAAACGCTGAAGGCTGAACGTACATCTCAGACCTGAGACGTACCTACATAAATCAAGTTTCTCGTTTATTGCCCGTGGTCCTGGTCCCTTAGTAGGTACGAGTATTTTTTTGCTCGTGGTTCCTTCAAGAAATATATACTGCCGAATTAAATTGTCTGAAGAAAAAAAAGTCAAATAGAAATATTTCCATTATTTTTCAGTGTAATACCCACCTTCAAGAAAGTTCATATGGTATATGCCTCTTCTCAGCATACTACGGTCCTGCACCAACCTCACCCAATATGATACAGGCCCTCCTTCACAATGTCGTCCCACCAACGGGCGGGTAGTCTGCCCCAAAAAAGATACGGTAGAGAAATGTAAGCCGCTTCACAAGTCTCTCAAGAGTTATTTTTAAGTTACTTTTATTTTCTTCTTTTTTTTTTTAACACACCCGTTCTTTCATTCACATACGTACAATTTTGACAATTTTACTATACAATAATGTCAACTCGAAAAGGAAATTTTTCTAAAGAATATTTAAAGAGAGTGATTAGTAAATATAAAGACAAATTCCAAGCAGCAATTCCTCCTAAAAGCAATAATGTTTATATTTGCATACAGCAGGAATTGCGTGAAAAATTTAACCACAATATGGCCATTAAAGCCATACAAATATGTATTAGAAGAAATAAAACATATTTTTTTGATTTCGATGATTGTATAAACCTATTTGAAGAAAAAAAAGATACTGACTCCGACATTATAACATTTCAAATGAGCCTTGCAGAATATTCGAACATCGTACCCCAAAATTCAATTTACCGTCTCCTACCAAAAAAGTGGACTAACGAAATTCAAGACCAAATCTTTTTTAGAACTAATATAGAGTGTACATTTGCTTTCAGTAATAGTTATGTACCTGCTGATCTTAACTTTAATGAAATCAAATGTACTGGCAGGTGTACCCAATGTGACGCGCTACTGTCATTGAATATCTCCCCCCCATCTAAAACTTACGTAAAGGTTACTTGTAAATTAAATAATTACAACAAAAATTATCCTCATGACCCACTAATTAAAAACAGACTTACTTCTGATAGAGTAAACCGAATCAAAGAAAAGTTAATATACGAAAAAGCTTTAAAAGTTCAACACACGATGGCAAACGAGGTAATGACTATAGATAATCCAAAAAAGCCAACAACTTTCCCTAAATTACCCAATTTAAGAAAAATGCGTCATGAAGCCAGAAGTGCGCTACAGTTTGACAAAAATACAATACTATCTTTGTATGCTATGGCGCACTGCATTCCTTACGATAATTTTATCCGTAAAATCAGTCTTGTTCCCTTCTTCACATATTTTTGGACGAATGAACAAAACCAATATTACAATGAAACTTTAAAAAATAGGTCGAAAATACTTTCTATTGATGCTACTGGCTCCTTATTTCAGCCAATTGAGCCACCACCTTCTAATGATTTATTAAAATATCGCACTCCTAAACATTTATTTTTATATGCAGTGGTTGCCTACACTCTGGATACCAGTGTACCAATGTGCTACATGGCCTCCGAATCCCATACAATGGAGACGATAACCACATGGTTAAATACGTGGCAAATCGGAAAAGTTTTGCCAGATGAAATAATTAGTGACGACAGTTCTGCCCTGTTAGGAGCAATTACTAAAGTATTTTTAAAAATTGAATTCAATGATTATTTAAAACAGTGTTTTGATGTGCTTGAAGGAAATACCGCAGCAATACCTCTCTGTTATGTTCGCATGGATAAATCCCATTTTATTAAAAATCTTTATAAACAATCCTGTTTTGATAAAACTTCCGAAAAAGTTAAGTTATTTTACGTTCGCTGCTTGAAACATATTCAGCAGATCCGGTGCTATGAAGAACTTAAAACAGTTTTAAGAGACATAATCACGTTATCGCTCCATGAGTTCAGGAGTACGGACTTGAATGATTTGCAGCCCAAATGCAATAAAGCTTTTGAAAACCTAAAGGTCCAAATTATAAATCACACGAATCACGAAAATTTAGAAGATATTCATACTGAAAATGACATACAACCAAAAATCGAAATACTTCACAACGAAAATGACAAAGATGTTTCTTTAACTTTAATAAACTTTTATGATGACTTAATACAAACCGAAAAATTGTATCTGCAGTTAGTTGAACCATCAGATAACAAAAATGAATATTTCTTACCGGAATTGAACAGTACATTAAAACGACTTCTGAAAAAAATTCCACTGTGGGGTTGCGTTATGAACAAACATTTCAAAAATGCCAAACACTATGCATCAAGCTCTAATGTTGAAAATCATTTCAAAGATTTAAAAACTATATACTTTGATACGAAAAACCAACGCGTGCGATTAGACGAGTTTTTAGTACAGCACCATGGTTTTATAAATGGAGCTGTAAAACTTAGTTCCAGTGACGTTTTGCACAGAATAGATTCAAGTAAACGAGCTCAACAAACTGTGCGAACACAAAGGACAAAAAGACCAAAACCTAACCTCTTGAAGTGCGAAAATAATGATTTTGAGGCACAGTCAGTTTTTCAAGATAACCCGATAAAAATTGAAAATTGGAGAGGGCTAGCCGTATCCACACCCAGAAGTTTAAAACCCAAACCAATTTATATTTTACAAAACGGCAACGTGGCAAATTCTAAAACCGCTGAGAACAGGACTATAATAACAAACACATGTGCTTTCGATTCTGTTTCACAAACGTTTGCGATAGCTTACAAAGATAGACAAAAATTTAGAGACTCTGTAGATGCACAGATTAATAAAGGAGAATTTCATGATTTCTTATCATTAATTAAAGAATTATCGAATGCCAAGAATTGTGGTAAAAAATTATATGACCTGAGAGCGAAATTGCTCCTTCAACTTTTTAAACAATCAAAAACCCAATACGTAGTTGACTGTTCATGTAATACGACCAAAATATTAGATGAAATATGTACAAGTAGCTTATTCGTTTCCGCTATAAGACAAAGAGTTTGCTCTAATAGTATGTGCACAAGTCATGCAGATGAAAACAAATTGTACAATTGCAAGTATTTGCCGTTGAACTTGGATATAATAAATACTAAAGGTATCAACCACCTAAAAGAAGCTTGCGAATCATGTTTAAGAACAGAATTTACTCCAGAGTGTCATATTTGTTGCGCTGGAAATATATCATTCATATACAATGTTAAAGATATTATCATTTATGAACTTCATGACGTGTGCGCTAACTTGGATGATCTGCCTCGTAACATTGAAGTAAATAATAAGGAGTACACAATTCTGTCTGTAATAGAATATGAACCCACTTCGAAACCCAAAAGTGTTGGACATTACAGGGCTCACTGCTACAGAAAAAATAGTAATTTATTTGAATGCTATGATGACTTATATAGTAAAATCCAACGACCTGGGAAATATAATATTATGCCACATGTAATAGTCTACATAGTAGAATAGACAAAATTGTACAGGGTCAGATAAATGCTCCAGGGTAGCCCGCGAAATAAAATTCTCTTACGTTTTTTTGCAATTTGCAAGCCAGTGCTAGGTTGTATGATGATTAAAATATTATTCGCGGCTGTAAGACGCATGTAGTTACAGAATTATAATCATCAAAATCATCAATACAACCTTCAAAGTTCATAAAGGTGTAGGAACCAAGAAAAACAGAAAAAGTCATTCCTACACATTTATGAACTTGGAGCAACCCTCCAAGTTCATATTGATGATTATACTTCTTAATAATATTTTAATCAACATACAACCTAGCACTCATAGCACTGGTGTGCAAATTCCAAAAAACGTAAGAAAATTTGAATTACGCGGGTTGGTTGGAGCATTCACCTTAACCAAATAAATGTTGGTACCTACAGTTTTGAGAGTTGTATTTAGTGTATACCTATAGTCAACCGCACAATGATCTGTGATGCAACAACGTGTTTCCATTTTGTATGTCGTATTACGTACCTATGAGGGATTTATAATTATTAACCAACGATTATATTAATGCTGATTATGTATTGTCACATAATTTTGATTTGATGGCGTTTTAGATATCTAAGTGTCATTCCACAGTCATGTGATAATGTTGTATGTATATGCAAGTTACTCGTAAGAATATTATTTATCTGTAATTTCAAATTTAATATTTTTTTTACACAATATTATTCTTATACTTAATATTGATCTGTGATTTTTTGTGATGTTTACTAATTATAATTATGTTAGGCTATGAAAAACTGATCTGTGATTTAAATAATAATGACTACACAACGTGCAAATAATTTATAATATTTATAGGTAGGAAATTTGATCTGTGATTTGATGCAATAATTACTTTAAGAATTAAAATTAAGGGAATAAAAATAATAATTTCCACATCAACAAGCTGTTTCATTTATATAGTCACAAGGTGCATTTAATATATTTTTTAATTAGCCCTCAAAACTTTTGAACGCGACTGTAAGGACAACAGCTTAGGTATAATACGTCCAATAAAGAAGGTCCTCGTTAAGTATGAATCCGTCGCTTTTTAGTAGTCATTCAGATTTGGTCGGATAACCAGCCGTTGTTTACATATTTTGGTTTTTTGTTTATATTTACTTAATGCGTAACATTTGAAGCTCAATATTTTCACCATATATTTTTGACTAAAGGCACAAGATTTTGGTTTACACCTACACATCTGGGATTGTGCCAGTTCCTTGTATTTTGCCGTCAAAGTTATGACACCATCGTTTTTACATTTAGCAAGATTATTCAAAAACGCATGCATGAACATTTTTGAAACTTTGTATGGTTATTATTAGCGTCAAGAAAGACCGAATACAGTTTTCAGCGAAGTTATGCCTTGTCTCATTTAGGCGCTGCGATGTTTTTTCGGGTTTTCATAAAACCGCGATAACTTGAAAACTATAAATATTTTCTAAAATCTAATTGGGGCACAAAGGGGCACACATTAAGAGCTACTCGCGTATGTTTATTCTACAGGGGCACATGCAATGGTTTTAGAGATATACTATTCATCAAAACGTTACTCCAGCAGGAAATGCAATATCTCGAAAATCTGAAGGGGCACAGATTTTATTTTTGGGGGCACATTTTGGCACACATATAAGCTATCTGGCCATGCACAGTTTTTCTCTCTCCGATCATTCGTTTAGAATTTTCCTGCTAGAAAAACGTTACCCCAGCAAGAATCGTTTTTTCGATTTTTTTTCGAAACGACAGGGGGCACACATTTTTTATGTGGGGGCACATTTACAGCAGATAAGGCACCAACTATACGTTCTACTCATATAACTCTAGGAGATACTTTCTTGTTGGGGTAACGCACACCTGTCAGACCCTATGTCATAACAAACGTCAAAACGCACAAGGACCAATCCTTATCTTAAAATGGCCGCCAGATTTATTGCCCTTTGTTCCCAATGTAAACAAAAACATCTTAAGTGATTTGTGAGAACATAAACATCCTTTATTTAAGCTGTATGGGTTTTTGAATAGAGTCACTGTAATTAACAATAAAAAAAATGGTTGTGGGAACTGTATTTGTATTTAATAATTACCCCTAAATACAGATAACAGCTGTAATTGTTTTGGTCTTATGTTATGGCTATTTCTGATAAAACTATTGTATCAATTTACACAAAATTTTGCTACAAGTTACATTATGAATAGATAAGAAATCTGACAACAGCGTTTCTTTGAGAGTTCTATGTAACATTGTTGTAATAATAAATCACAAAGTTCATGGCACTTGAGGCCGGCCTCATGATATCTTTGAAACTTTGAAAATTCACATCGGAGTAACACCGAGTAGTTTCTTATACAAAAATGTTACTAAGATACTACATAAACCTTTATTGACTGATAGCTACCTATATCTTGTAAAATATACCACCATAATTAATTAATAAAAGATTTTCTTGAATTAAATGGGGGGGTTAATTGATTTATTTATTAATTAATTAAAAAATAATTTTTTTTTTTTTTTTTTGAATATTAGTGATAAATGCACAAGTGGGAACTATACTGTCATATTAATTTAACACTTAGTCATTCTTGTGGAAAGAAATAATGATATTTAACCTCAAAGTTTAACAATTTTGATGCAGTTTTTGACATATGATATTTTGAAACTTTTCACAAGTATTTAGTGCAAATATTATCTAAAACGATGTTTCAAGCACTTATTTATGATTATTATTGATTATTTGCAGTCGATAAAACACAAAATAAGTCCAAATTCCAACGATAGAACGGTTCTTTGTCGAAACTTTTCTTTGTTCAAAAATTTCGATTTTATGATGCAATTTCGTGTAATTATTATCTACAATGATGTATTAACAACAGATAAATGAAAATGTATCCACTTACCCGTGTTTTTATCACTAAAACTACACTTTTAACCTAAAAACACAACACATCAAAACACAACCACAGAAAACGTAACTGACATTCAATATTTTTTTAAAATGTTGTCATGCTATATTTTACGTTCGGGCGCGTTCCAAATCCAAGAATGTCTATTAGAAAATCGACTAAAACCACCACAAATAATACTAAACTTTATTTCAATTATATTTTGAGCGTCTAGTAGGGTGAGTCACCGTCTCTCAAAGAGAGTCACCCGGGCTTGACGGAATTTGACACTTTTGACAGGTGTCTCTCTTTGAGAGACACCCGGGCTCAACCGGTTCAACTCTGTCGATTCGTATCATGAAATCGAATGATGATATCATTGTCTAGCAAATTTATATTCGTTGACCTATGATCACGCGACATTTCGATAGCTTATGTCAACCCCGTACATTTTTTTGGCTTTTGTAGTAGCGTCAACGCTTATTAATAGTGTTACTTTTGTCTTGGTTCTCTGGTCAGTAGCTCAAAGGTTTAGAGATTACAAGCGCGACTGTCGAGTACGGTTGATTAACCTTTCGTATGGAATGTAGGTAAATGCTTCAAAACGAATATTCCCGATGAGTAACACCTTGTCAACACTATTGACGATCGGGAAAAAAAGTCACATTCGTTCACAGTGTTGACGAACGGGACTATTTTTCGACTATTCCCGATCAGGTTACAGTAGGCTGCCGGAGCGTATATCTACGCGTTATCATCGCACTCGCGCGCGCACCATATTCCGCGGCAGACAGCGCTTTATGCACGCGATGTGGCCCGGATAATGTGACTACCCTAAATAATAAAATAAAACAAGAAATTACACTAAAATCGTATTTATTCGTAAATAAAAATTAAAGCTACGAAGATTAAAAAGAAGATTCGAAGTGGAATGCAAACGTTCCAATAAACATTTTTTTTTTAAATTAATTAAATATTTCGAATTATCATTTTGTAATACTATCAACAGGCAACATCTATTATGAAATAATTAAATACAGTGAAACGAATTAGGTCACCCAACATTCAAGCTTTTTACCGTTTTTTAAACATTCCATGTCACTGGGAAATAGGCCAAAACTGAGTTAACTACTAAAATAGCAGCCAAATTATAAGTTATCAAAACCTTGTTTCATTTCAAATATAAAGGCAGGGAAATTAATTGTGTATCAAAGTGACTACCAACTTAAATTGTCTTTGTATTTTAATCAAACCTGACATTATTTGACAGCTGTTCAATTGACGTAGTGTGTTAATTTGATAATCCATTAATTTCCCTGACCGTACATATTATTTGCTTATACATATTATATGCTCCGATAAAACTATTCGTCATAAACAAAAGGCACTGCTAAGGCAGGATCGTGTGCTAATATCTAATGTAGAGTTTCGTTCTTATTCTATTTAAAAGCACAATAAGCAATCATTGGTAAAATATTTCTGTAGGTACTATAAACATCTTTCCCTTTTGGGACAGGTGTGATGTAATGTTTTAGTAAAATCAATCGTATACTTCGAGGGTTATCGTCATTATTAAATAATCTGTTTTACTTTAGGTCGTAAATTGTGGCATAATTGATGACTTCTTGGACGTTTATATTCGAGTTTAACGTTTTGAGATTCTCATTTTATGCATTATAATTTTCAGATAATAATTAAACAAAAATAAAGTATTGTACGTTTCTGAATTGATTTTATTGTTACTTTTCCTTAAACCAATTAATCATTTATTCATATTTGATTCGACAAATCAGCCGCCTATTGCTTATTTGAGCTAAAAATTAAAAAAAATGTCTTAAGTCTTAATAAATTATGCACTACAGTTTTAGGTCCGTCGACCGAATATATTATTATTAAAACATTCAACTGCAAAAGACACGTAAAGATGCAAACTATCTCACAAGAACAACTTGAGTACACATAAAATAGTTTATTCTAGCTGCACACGACACAGAAGCCTAGTTTTTATAGGATTATAAACAAATGAGCGCTAAAGGGCAAAGAAAGGTCAGCAGAAATATTAAGTTGCCAAGACGGATGTCTTTCCACTCCCACTGAATGGCTCTACAATACTAAGCCACAGTACGTGCGTGCAATTGCTCAAAGACAGATGTTTCTGTCATACAAACGCGGAATCTAGGATATGATCGGATCCAAATATGCTCTTTAGCCCTCCATTTGCTTATTTCCATGATCTTCTCTTTAAACAGGTCCCAGAAGAGCCACCAAAGCGCGTTTGTAGTCGCCCGAAGTCTCGCCCTGCTGACGTGTCGCAAAACCAAGATGGCGTTACCAAGTAGTTCCGTGGGTCGTCGATAGATGGCGTAGAGTTCAAGGAAGGGATGTGTCGTGGAGCGCATGCGGCGGCGTGCGGAAAGAGAAAACGCGACATGATTAGTATTTTTGCAACTTTTTTAGACCCGTAACCAAGATTAATAATTGTATGTTGTTCTTTTGTGACGTTACGGGTCTAGGAAATTGTGGGTTATTTACTTATTCAGACATTATTTAGCATGATATATGTACTAAATAAATATGGCAAAATATACAAAATTATAAATACTATTTTTATAAACGCTATTACCCTGATTCTGAAAGGCTACAGCATTAAAATTTGTTAACAGGCTGTCAAACTTATGTTATCTGCTGTGATTGGCTGGGTAAAATAATAACAGCCAACTAATTAACATCAGTTTGACAGCGTGTTAGTAAATAATGCATCGGTCAGCGTTTTAGAAACTGGAAGTAGGTATATCATGTATTTTCTGAATTATGATGCTCTAAGCTACAACAGCCATAAAGCTATAAATATATATTTTTTATATACTCAATACAAATAGTTCTCACCTCCTTTCCAATCACGATGGCAGAGAATTACAGAAAATGTGAAAAGTATTAAACCACATTACATACAACATAAAAGTAATGTTTAAATTTATAAAAGTAACAATGAAAGCATAAACGTAGATAGAACCATAAGGGGAGCAAAAATATGAGAGAATTATATTCGTTTTTTTTTTCATAGACGAAGTAAATGCCATGCTTAGATCCGAATAGGTAGAATAAAAAGCGTTACTTTCATGCTTATAATGTGCTTAAATATTCGTGTAAAATGCGTTCCCTAAGAGTAAGAATACCCCTTCACCAACTGCAGATAATAAGTTGGGTCCAATCCAAGAGAAATAACATTGATAGGTATCAATAAGCTCCTTTCCAGGGGAGATTTTTTAATGCGGCGATTCTTTATCGCAGGTACGCAAGGGCGATTTTTTTTGTTTTATTATCTGGTTCGCATAAGTTAAATTAAAAGTAATAATGTGCTATCGTATCAACCATTAAAATTAGGTTACAGAAAATTATATCGAGGAACTTGTTACCAAATGGATTGGTTTAATTACGGCATGATGTTAAAATTTGAGATCATTTTATGTGGTTTAATAATAATTTTGTAGTTTCGTGCTTTGTAGCAAAGTATAGGTAGCAAGTGCTTTTCTGCGAGTGAAGTGCGAAGTTCAAGCATCCGACCATTACAAAGGGGGCAGTGATTGACTTGATCAATATAAGAGTAGTACTTTTATCAAACCATGCTGATTTGGAAGTAAATAAGTTAATCTTCTAAGGGAATTGTAAGACGCTAAAATATAAATAAATGATGCTAATGACCGAGGTGGTAATAAATAGTAACACCTAAATATATTTTTTATACCTCGACAAAGCCTAGAAATTGATACGTCCTATAGTAGACAGCGGCAGCGGTAAGATAATTATTTTTACCATGCCACCGAGCGCCTATAAGTTAACTTTTTTGTGACGCGGTTCTAGATTTTATTTTCGGTCTCAAATTATCAAAATTACATTTATCGCTTCCAGATCAGCAACAGTCATAGTTTCAATCAACAAAGAATCCACCCCCCACCATACACATGTCCAACATACCGATAGATCACTCTGGAGGGTCTTATCATACAATCTCTCGTACTCTGCCTTGATGCTGCCCAGGTCTACCTCGGAGCGTCCCACAACGATCCTGACCAGGGTCTGGTCTTCAGTGCCGGCGCCCTGCATGGCGTTGCGGAGCCTTGCCGCGAACCAGGCGGGAGCATTCTCCACACATTCCACTGGAATTGAAGGACGATTCATATAATACGTACCCTAATCTCGCTTTCCAAGGTCTTATCGTAAAGTCTTTCGTATTCTGCCTTGATGGCTCCCAGGTCGATCTCGGAGCGGCTGACGATGATCCTGATGAGGGTTCGGTCGTCGGTGCCCATGCCTTTCATCGCCTTCCGCAGGCGGGACGCGAACCAAGCCGCTGCGCTTTCCACGCATTCCACTGAAAATATTTGTGCGGCGAAGAGTTTGGTTATTTTTTTGAGAGGGAAAGTTGTTGCCACACAGTTTATAAAGCCTAGGAATAAATATTAGTTATCTGTTATGGATGATTCGTCGTTGCCACACAGTTCATAAAGTCTAGGAATAAATATTAGTTATCTGTTATGGATGATCCGTTGTTGCCACACAGTTTATAAAGTCTAGGAATAAATATTAGTTATCTGTTATGGATGATTCGTTGTTGCCACACAGTTTATAAAGTCTAGGAATAAATATTAGTTATCTGATAAGGATGATTCGTGAATACAATACAGTCTCACTTGAATGATACATCAAATACTGTACAATTAGTACAGTATTTGATGTATCATTCATAGTTTTCGCAATGCACGACAAATAATGACCTTTATAGGCAAATTTTTGATACCTTGGGTTACATTATTGTAATTTTATTAGGGAACTCAATAAAAAAAAATATATAACTTTCTACAGGTGAAATAACTTTTAAAAACAGTCAGCTTTTGAGTTTATCCATTACAAACAAACAAACGAAAATCTAATCTTTTCTCTTTTTATTATTAGTATATATTACATGTTTGTATGAAATACAAAGTTAGCCTGTAAGTAGTGTGCATGCTGTGACATAGCTATGCTATTTGAACAGTGCATTCAACCTATAAGTGGGTGACAAGTAAACTAATTAATAACTGTCTTGTGAATGTTCTCTCCATATTAGCAAGGAGCCGTTATGTCGGTTGGCGTCACATGCAACTTTACATTCACAATAGGCTATTGAGAAAGTTTTAGAAACACCACACCACTTCCTTTCCTTTTTGATCAAATATTGGTTTATTTGGCCTTCCTTTAAGTGCTGCATCAACCTACTGCTGGACAAAGGGCTCCCCCATTTTATTATACTTTATGGAACGACCTAACCTATCTAAAACTTCGTAACTCGTCTACAAATATCATTAAGGCGCAGATATATGATTTTAGTGACTTTTAAATCTGATACTTTCATTTCTGGCGTAGGCCTTCATATAATTCTTTACTTGCATTATATGAAGGCGTATGCCTTCATATAATGCAAGTAAGTTAGGCAAAAAATGTATGTTAAACTAGAACGCATACACATCAATTCTATATGTGAATATTTAAGTATTGTAGTAAAATAATTAATGAAATAAATTCTGGAAGTCATGTCTACCCAAAGCATACTAAACGATATTACTTTCAAACTACTTAAGATATTTTCATGTTTTTTTTTTTATAAATATAGTGCTTTATTATCTATATTTCTATCTGTGATGTTTTTCAAATAATCATAGTTTCGTTACTAAAAATAAATATTCCCTGTGAAAGTTAATGGTTGCGCGGCGTGAGCGCGACGTGAATTTGTATGGCCAAGGTCAACGGCGATTATCTGACCCTTAAGTCTCGTTCCGCGTGTGACATGTGACGTCACCGGCACGGCTCGGATGTAATGTGGCACACAATTGCCACAATTACTCGCGCCTCACGAGTATGTCGCGGTACTGGCACGCGGGCGCATATTTTATTAATAAACTAGATGTAGTTAGAATGTAGAGGAAGATCGAAGTTTTGTTTTAAACGAATAACGCGATTGGATATTTTTTGTTGGTTTTCTTTTTCTATTAAAAAGACTTTCGCATTCAAATGAGTTCTTGTAATTTGACTAATATAATTATTAGTGTGTCATCTTAATCTACTAAATATTACATTACACAATTTTTTTTAGCATACCGCAAGAAACGAACCTAAACACTTCATCGGTAAGATTACGGGTACCCAATGCCAAACTAAGGCCTATCCCAAACAACCATTTCCTATCTATCTGGTTGTAAAAAGCCAGATAGATAGGAAATAATTTAATAATTAGTAAAAAGGAAAATCATTAAGCGCTCTTCGTACCTCCTACTTAATTAAAATGTTGCTCTGCCCGACAGGGTTCATAATTGTTTCCAATAAGTATTGTTTACCACCTGCATGTAAACCTACATTATGGATTGCAATAAATATATTTGATTTGAACTAAGTCAGCCTATCGTTGTCAACTGCTGGATAAAGCCATTAAATTTCCATTCCTTTGACTTGTACCATAAGCTTTCCGAAATTAAAATCCCTCTGCCTACTAATTTCCATTCCCAATTTTTTTAAATGTAAATGGTATCAAAATGTAGCCTGCTTTGGTGTGGTGTTTGTAAATATTTATGTAGATTTTTTGTGTTTTAAATATACGAGTATATATACAATATATATTATTATCTTTGTAGCTAGGTTTACTAACCAAAATTGTCTCGTCCTTTCAGCTACTAACATATTATATAATTAGACTACCACAAAGTGAAAGTTCAACGGACCACCTTGCTGAGCGGCCGTCACCACATGACGCTGGCAGAATAGTCGACATCGGCTCAGTTGCCAAGGAGGAAAAAAAGAAAAGAAAAAGTCAGCTCCCCATATTGCACCATCGGCCCCAGCAGCCGGTTCACCACATCCAGTCTGCTAATTAACTGCTCCAAACTCGTTCGAGACGAGCTCTAAGAGAACCTCGTGGTTATAGAATACCACCCGCATGGGTCGATCCATCAGGTTAAGCTACCCTTGCCGGGGTTGATCCGTGGATGGGTGACCATCTTTACATACCGAGACTTCTCCGTGCCTCAGAAAGCACGTTAAGCCGTTGGTCCCAGTTGTCATTCGTGGATCTTTGGCAGTCATTACAGGTCGTCAGAAGTCCGAAAGTCTGACAACCAGTCTTACCAAGGGGTATCGTGTTACCCAGTTACTGGGTTGTGGAGGTCAGATAGGCAGTCGCTCCATGTAAAAATACTGGTATTCAGCTGCATTTTTATTTAGGATGGGTTTGCTCTTGACCTTAGTCTAGGTCAGAAGTGACAGAGACAAAGTCGACGATGGAGTGAGTTTACCCAGAAGAAGCCTGTGCACTCTCACTTTGAAGAGATTAGGGTTGTATGCGTTCGGAAACACAGACGCAGGCAGAGAGTTCCACTCTTCCAGAGAGTTCCGTTCTTCTTCTTTTGCATCCGGTTAGACTGGAAGCCGACCCTATTTAGTTGGGAAAAGGCGGGCAGATTGATTTTGGATGTATACCTAGACAGTAAACGATTTCATTTCATTACAAAATAACTAATATTGACTTATTTTACCGACCGATAGCCGACAGTGCATCTTTGAGCTCTCCGTCGATCTCGGCCTTGATGGCTTGTTCGATAGTGCGCCCCGAGATGTTCTTGTACTCCTCGAAGATCTGACGCAGCTGTGCGAAGCTCTCGTGGGCCAGGATCTGTAACACATGGTGTGGTTTTAAAATACCACTTACTGAAGTAGACAAATAGTATAAAAACGTCTGTGATGATTTCATACGAGTTCATTTTGGTGTAAAGGCTTTTTGGCAATAGATTATAAGAATTTATTGACCTTGATTCAGAAAAGTGATGTCAGATACAAATATATTATCGCCCCGTAACTTGGCACATGTCAATACGTAATTAGCCTATAATGTTCCCACTGCTGGGACACAGGCCTCCTCTTTCTGTGAGAGGGAGTGGGCCGTAACCCACCACGCGGGCCCAATGCGGGTTGGTGGATGTCACATGTCTTCGAATTTTTGGTTCTAGGACATGCCGGTTTCCTCACGATGTTTTCCTTCACCGTTTTGAGAGCAGTGGTGATGAAATTATTTACACAAAGTAAAGCGTCTGTCTGGGTTCGAACCTAAGACCTACAACTCGTAAGTCGAGGCCGTTACCACTGGGCCACCACTGCTCGTGCCAATGTGTGCTGTGAACTCCTAAGATCTTCTGTGACCCCCTCCTCATTTACTTTAAGTAACAGTCAGATAAAAATCACACTCAATCAATCATACTTACAAGATCGGCATCGTTTCTTTATTCATTTGGAAACACACGTTGCTCCACATTGTTTCAGCAACATGTTGCAGTGTCGCTGGTGACGTGCGCCATATTCATGGTTAAGAGCTTTTACGACGTACGGTATTTCATACAAACTTTCAAGCCCTTGTTTTTCGAAATGACTGAACCGATTTTAATGAAACTTCATACGCATAAGCAGGATACAAAGGTCTAAAAAAATAGTTAAGAACATTAGTTAGTTAAGAACATTTTCGAAAAATTGTGTTACAGCCAAATTAGACCAATTTTAAATTTTCCATAGAAACAGATTGCCAGTTATCTGTTTTTAAATAAGACATTTCGAAAACGTGATTTACTAATTTTTTAGACCTTTGTATCCTGCTTATGCGTATGAAGTTTAATTAAAATCGGTTCAGTCATTTCGATAAACAAGGGCTTGAAAGTTTGTATGAAATGCCGTAAGGTGTAAACGCTCTTAACATAAGATGCGGAACATTCAAGTTGCGGGACACGCGCTGCTGCACAATTTCTTCTCGACTTCGTTTCCAATGAATGGGACTCTAATATCTCTTCACTCCCTTTACTAATATCTCTTCACTCCCTTTACCGTGGTTTCTACTCACCCTGTTGAACACCTCCTCGTCGGTGCCCCACTTGGCCTCCCCGGCGTCGAACAGCGCTTGAGCGTCTTCCCGCGCCTTCTCCGGGTCCACGCCGACCTCCTCGTCACGTGCGCCCTGTCGCACAGACTATGTTATCACGTAGCCTATGTTCTTTGCATACCTTGGGTGTGGTGATCAGTACTTGTGTTTTGAGTGTACCGAGTGTGTCAATTTTGAGAAAAACACAACAAATGCTTGGATCACATTTTGACGATTAAGGAAGATTGGATTGTATTGGTGTTGTGGAAGATTTTTAATTTAAAATTGAACTCTCAACGGTTGAGATAAATATGTACAAAATATACAAGCTTTTATACAAGTTGTTATAATAAAGCAATATTGTGCCTGTGATCAACAACAGCGAATTCGCATTGATATGCCAGACGGTACAGCAGACAATACAATAATAAATTATTAATTTATAAACACGCCGCAGAAAGGCCTAATAACCGCGAAACTTTATACCAATTCATTTCATGTCTGCTGACAATAATATTATTACATAAGTATCTAGATTATACAAGATGTAACATAAATAACGCACAACCTCTTAAGACGCAGATATATGCCAGTGACCTTGAGTGGTTAGCTTGCGTGTTCTGTACTGAGCTCACGCAACGTGTCGTACGTTCAGCCAGTAGTAGGACTCGCCCATCAAGGAGCGCTGTCCCCAATTTGACGCATTATTAATTTATTATACACAAAACAAAAGATATTTTAATAAAACGCGTATACTAAAAAATCAATAATTAAATTATCTTTAAATTAGTGAAGGTTTCAGAAAAATACGCTTGATAGTTTTTGCGCCATTCTAAGTTTTTTATCCGCGTTAGACATAACTTTACAAATTAATTTCACTATTTCACTACTATTAATAAACATAATCTAAAACATTCACATATTAAGTTATTGAGAAAATGCTCTAATTTAACATTTTTTTTTTCAAATCATTAACACTACTCGTTTAGACGTGATCTTCAGTATAAAATCATTAAAAGTCGGTTATCGTCCCCTTAAGGGGGCATTGTACTCATCATTATGAACAATTTTTACTGTGGGAACAGAACTAAAAGCGCGATAAAAAAATCAGGTATTCCATACATTTATATTCTCATAACTCCTCAAAATGTAGGGAACAGCAGATTGTTTTTCGCGATTCCAGATTTTGTCCCATAGTAAAAGTTGTTAATAATGACGAGTACAATGACCCCTTAAGAGGTTGTGCGTTATTTATGTTACACCTTGTATATGTACTAGCTTTTACCGCGGGAATTATCTCACGGGAAGGTACTACCGAGATAAAAAAGTATCATTTTGCCTAACCTAGATCATGGTCTACCTATATGCAAAATTTCATCCAAATCCGTGCAGCCATTTTAGCGTGAAAGCGAAACAAACAAACTCACTTTCGCATTTATGATATTAGTTCGGAATTTAGGATTGGTGGGAACGTTATAGGCTGATTATGTATAATAGATACTTAGTTTTCGTTTAGTATGCTCAAATATGTATACTGGTACAAAAACGAACAGGAAAATAAGCTTCCACAGTAAATTAATGGGAAGAAAACATAACCTAGTCTTTTAAAAATACAAATAAAACCGCTTTTGATAAATTCAATGTATTAATGTTTTTTCAGTCCTATAATTAAAATAAATTCTACAGTATTAACTTTCACCTTGAAAAAGACATGCAAACACGAAACAACAAGCCATGTCATATTTATAAGTAAAACTAACAATTTATACAACAATCAGTAAATCAAACAGAACACATACACAGTATCGACACAAAAATGACTGATCACGACACTCCAAGGTTACAATATTGTGAGCGAAAGCCAAGTCAAAAGGAAAATTAAAGGTGCGTGCATTCAGAGAGCTTTCACAGGGCTCGCTTTCCACCCTATTGTGAACAATGGGGCTGAGACGTGTTCGACAAATATTAATGTCAAAAATCCTATAAAATTATTGACAGGTTGAGAGATTAGAAAGCGACCGTTTTTATAAATAAGGGAATCGTCCCTCATGTCGCATTCATAAATTGTCAAGCTAAGGTCGTGGGCTTTTTTTTTGCGTGGGAAATTATCGAATAACTTCTCCCGCTCTGGGCGGAGCGGGAGGGCGTGTCAGACTTTTACTGACTAAAATCCACCCGTGTTCCTTCCGTTGCCTGTGTGCCAGGGCCACGATATCCCTTTCGGACAGACTCGCAACCCTGGCAGGCATTCGCCCTAATGGACCACGTCAATTCGTGCTGACATCTCTTTGAGGCGCGCGTGGAATATAACGGGCCGTCGACCCGGGCCAGGTCATTATGGGATGGTTAGCTACCCATCGCTCACCGTCCGCAGGCCCGCGCCTACGGTGGCCGGAAATGGGCTTGCGGTCCCGACGCCTGGGGCGTCTCCTGCGGCGACTAGGGGCGTGAGGGCGCCTCCTCCTTCACGAGCATTACTGCTTCGCAGAAGGAGGTGACGGCCTCCCATGCACTCTTGCTCCGAACCATGGCCCGAACCCGGACGCGAGAGATCGCGGCCACCGATCGCCTCCGTGAGGACACGGCGGTGCTCCACCCAAGCCGGGCAGACCTACACCGTATGCTCCACCGTGTCCTCCGGGCGATCCACGACACCCGGGCGTTTCCCTCCGCTTTATCCTGAACAGGAACCTCCCGAAACAACCGTGTCAGGGGACGACCTGCGTTGCGATATATAACTGCTACCTCTTACTCAGGGAGGATAAGGTGTTCTACTTACTACAAACCGAAGGACTTCTAACATTACAACATAAACTCTGATTTCTAATTCGCTAGACCAAAAAGACAGCTGCGATAGACCTTTTGAAAAAAAAATAACAAGATAAATAATTAATATTACAGAGACAACACGGCAACAGTGAAGGTCCTCCGGCAGAGAATGATTCAGTGGTCCTTGGAAAGAGTCACTCGGTAACTAGATTATTTACCAGTACCCCAATTGTAAGTTAGCAAGAGAGTAAACGTAACTATTTCGTTTGCGTTAAAATTTGACCGATAGATCATAATGCTAAGAGTATAAGAGTGAATGAATAAATTAATGACATGCACCGACCCCCAGCATGGTTAAACCAGACTCGATCACTCGAATGAACCCAAGGATTCGCACTAGCCCTCTGGAGACTCATGTTTCATGGGACCACAGAGACCATAGCATATCAAAGAGTAGACCGGGGGGCGCGATAATGGTAGGGAAGACGTGCCCTTGGGATAAGGATGGATTATTAGAACCGTACCGGATATGCATCCTAGAGTAAGCATTGGGAATAGTGGAGAGACGGGTTATATTTATCTAACGAGAATAAAAACCTTAACGCAAACGCGCTAGTTACGTTTAATCACTTGCAAACTTACACTCGGGGTACAGGTTATTTTTATGTCGACACCAATTAATGCTATTTTAGTCTAGCAAATTAAAAATCAGAGTTTATTTAATTGTCCTATAGTAAAGCGTTACGTGCAAAAGATAACACTGCTGAAGCTTCTTCTAAATATACATTCCGTTCGATGGTGTTAGTATTAGTACCATTTCCAATACTTATACCTAAGTATTACATGCCATATAACTTAATACTAGTAACTATATTAATGTTCATTGAAGGAAACAACCAGTGGCGGATTTACCAGCAGGCTGAATAGGGTGGACCCTAGGGCGGCAGATTTTAGGGGCGGCTAAATTTGGGGCCTTTTTTTTAAATGTATTATGTACTGAAATTAATAAAAACATATTTATGGCACCTACATGTTATTAGGTTCACAAACAATTCAACATGTAATAATAAATATGTTGCACCACGTGTATATAAATTTCTCTAAATGTGCCAACTGCGGCTGCTGAATCTTGCACAGAAGCTTGTCGCTTCTTCATGTTGCTTTAAGAAATCAACTAGACACAGCTCTGGCAAAAATGACTAAATTGGGAAAAGGGAAAACGCTAAAGAGAGTAAATTGACACATTGCATTGGTGAGCTAGAGAGGACACCTGTAGAAGTATGAGAGATTTTGGAATCAATCAACGATGATTGTACCGATAAACATGTAACACGAAGCGAAGCGACGGGAATACTTTTGAATTAAAAAACCTGGAAACGTTGGTAATAATTGTTGTGTGGAATGTTTTATGGAAAGAATAAACAAAGGGGATGTTCAAATTCAGGGTTCTACCGTAGACTTGATCACTGTTGTCAATCCTTACAAATCTCTTTGCAAGTTTTTCGTAGCTGAACGAGAAAATCTTAATTTGTAGGTATTTCGAAGAAAAGGCGATGGTTTTAAGCGCGTCGAAGCAGTGTACAAAAGTCATGGGAAAAAGACAATCGAAAAGTAAAATATGTGATGAAACACCCGATGAAGAAATGAGAATGACAGCGACTGATACCTTCAGGGTTAACACATTTTTCGTCCTCATTGATAGAGAAAACGGCAAGAGGCTTACAACAAGTTTAATGAAAAGTTTTCATTCCTGAACAAAATTACTAAATTGTCATCATCAACCCTTAGGGAAAATGCCCTTATCCTGGAAGAAATGAACTAACGATTTAGAGACTGACTTAGTTCAAGAGCGCTCACAACATATCATTAATATAATATCATTGGGTGCAATTAAAATAATCGATAGTGCACAAATCTTAAAGTTACAATTTCTATGAACATTTTTTTTAAATTTGTTATTGTGAATTAGGTAGGGTATCAAATTGTAGAGGTCGGTAGGGGCAGCAAAATTTGAATAGCCTACTGGCGGCAAATGTGTAAATCCGCCACTGGAAACAACACTGCTTACAATCTATTTCTGAATAATAGATAGATAGATAAACCATTTATTCAGTGTACACAAAACACATCACACAATAGCACAACAAATTATAGATAACAATTTAAAAGAATTAAAAAAGAAAAATAATAGGCAAAAAAAAAGAACATACTTAAAGAAATAGTGACACTATGACATTAATCAATATTATTAGATGCGGTGTGCGTCTCAAGGTTGCACCAAATGGGAGTCCAGCTCAGACCTCGTGTGTCAGGCAGATAAACCTGACGCTGATATTCTGCTGGACCCCTGATCGGCAGTGACATACGGACGTTGAGCAGGCGAGATAAAATTGGTGTTGTGACAAAGTGTTATGCGCGGAGTGAAATTGAGTAAGTATACCCGCAACTTAAATAAAGTATTCTACAGTACCGTAAAAAATGTCCTGCTTTATAATCAAACATGGCAACATAGTAACAATAGCCAACGATTAACGTTGTCTTACTTGAGATAACTTGGGAACTGGCTGAGCAAGTTTTTTTTATTCTTTTGCTTGGTTAAATTATTCCAGTTGCTAAGCAATAATATACATAGATTTACTGAAAGTCTTCTAGAATATATTTTACTAGTCAGGATGGTCGTTTTGACATATTCATTCATATTGTACGAAGTTTGCTTGCCAATAAAAACTAGATTTTTCAAGCTAGTTATTTCAATATTAACCAGCCTTTGCCAGGTTTTATTTTATTTTCTGTGGTTCAAAAAACGAACACAAATCCTAACTTATGCCATTTCACGTGTAAGGGAGGTACCCTAAAAAAAAATGATTTCATAATTTTATTTTACCTTTTTTTCGGAATGATTAATATGTATACCCATGCCAAAGTCGGGTTCTCACTCGCGGTGTACGTTTTCTATTACAATAATTTTATTAAATAATTATCTTATATTTATTTTTAAAGTTATTTCACCTATTTTTATTTTTTGTTTTATTTATTTCCGAATCTATCCGTGACATCACAGTGGGCCCTATCAGAATACCAGCGCTGCGACACTTATTTTTAAGTGCCGCAGCATCATCACAGAATAAGTAATAGTACTGCATCGTGCTGAGATACGGGCCTTTTGGCCTCGTACAGGACTTTCTGTTTTTATTTTCTTTTTTTGCTTTGTTTTTTTGTTTTATGAGTGTGTTTTATTCCCAATAAATGCCTTTTCTTTCTTTTCTTTTAACTTATCTTAAAATCCACTTCAACACTTTACGTGTCGTAGCCTAACCTTTAGCCTACTTAAGTTAGTTCCTCACTAAGTGTCCATAATAAATTTAACACAAAGTAGTACAAAGTGCATGCGTTACGAACATAACATAATACTTACAGTCACGATCAGGGTCAGCAGACGTCGGAAGTCGCCTGAAGTCTCGGAGCACATATGCTCGGCCAAGGGACGGTCATACACTGTACACGGAAGATGACATTGTTAACATTTTAAAGAGATAAAAAGCTTTTTTCTGTCGAGTCGGTATAAGCTAAAACGGGATGAGCTGAATATTTCAAGACTGGTGGAAAGATAAGTGAGTCAGGAAGGTTGGTAGCGAGGCTGACTTCTCGGCGTATCTTGGACATCTTGATAATTTGTAACTTCGTCTGTTTCACAGTACATGCTTCAGATTATTTTGTTGAGAGTTTATCTGCTTCTTGTTTTGGTGTTTTGATACGCCAAATTGGCAATCCACTTGTGAAATCTGTCTATGACAATGTGTCGTTAACTTGTTGACTACGGAACCCTAAAAAGGACGAACATATTTAAAACTAGTGTGCACAATGATGCTGCTTATTACACGGTGGTCGGTGTGGCCAGGTTTTCATGACTAAATTGGCTATGCTAGTCATCAGAGAGCTCACGAAAGGAAGTGAAATTATTCTGGTCTATACAATGGGCGGTAAACATATCAGAAATCTATACTATCTTAGATTTAAAATAAAATAATTTATTACTAACTCTTCTCATATGCCTGCACGATAGAAGCGATCTCCTGCTTGGTACGGGTGCACAGGATCTCCACCAGGGTATCCTCATCCGTACCCAGTCCATCCATGCACTTGTGCAACTCCTTGCATAGGTACTCCTCAGGAGGCATCATCAGCGCCACTATCACGTCTTCGAAATGACCACCCAGCTCCGATTTTAGGTCTTCGATTATGTCCTAAGATGGTAAGGTTGAAGAATGGTTAATACTCAATGGAAGTGGTCCTACCTAGCTCCGATTTGTTCATTGATCATTGTGTCATTTTCACCATTTTAGTTTCTTCGCTAGTCGTTACTAGTCGGGGATGCGCTCGAATGTACGAGTATTTTCCGGGCCCCAGATTCAATGTAGTGGAAGGAACCGTGGGGTTTTATAATTCTCTATGAATCTGTTTTAATTATTATCTGACCAAGATTATGTCTGGACTTTAAAAGATACTGTGACCTCTGAGTTTGTTTCGGCCTTTCTTCTCAGAGTAGTCAGATAGGAAACGCCGACCTCATCTAGTTTTTAAAATATGATTGACGTGTAAAAGTGTTTGTACAAATCTACTAAATTTATCATCATTGAGTAGGATTCCGACATATCACTCTGTTCTTCCCTGACGGAGGGAATCCATGGGAATTTCCCCACAGACAAAAACGTCGATTTGAGATCTTATTTGAGAAAATGTAGTGCAGGCGTGGTAAAATTGGTAGGTATGTTAAGAGACTTCTACCTCATTCTCCAAATACTTAAAGACCAGTATTCACCAACTCACGCCGCAATCTACCTATACCATTGTAGCAGCATACTTACGTAAATACATACAACTTTGAGGAGCGCATATAGTCGTTCGCCCCCGCGCACCAGCGGGGGAATGATGTAGCAGCTCATACTTACGTATTCGAAAATGCTACGCCCATAACCAGAGAAGACAAGATTACTACACCTGAAGACGTCGAAGCAATTAGCGTCCAGTCGCGCATTCCTAAATTCTGGAGCAACAGACCTAAGCTTTGGTTCGCCCAATTTGAGGTCATTATCTACAACCAGAAGCTCGGCGATGAAGGCAAGTTCGCACTTGTTGTTGCACAGCTGGAAATCAAGGACATATATCAAATTAACGATATCATCTTGTCACCGGCTAACTCCGGCCAATACGACGCTGCAAAACGAAGACTGTTGGAGGTTTACAAAGATAGCAAGGGTATTCAGTTACAAAAACTACTGAATGAAATGGAGCTCGGCGATCAACGACCATCACAGTTGCTTCGCCGAATGAGAAACCTTCCGGGGAAAAAGATGCCAGATGACACCCTGAAAATTTTGTGGCAAGGATACCTACCTGCTTCTACCCCGCACAGTGTTGGCAGTGAGTGAAGAAGCCAAGCTAGACTCGTTGGCTGCCATGGCAGACAGAATGCAAGAGCAGCTGAAAGAGGTGAATGCCGTGTGTTCCTGCCAGTGTCAACCTTCCACGTCAAAGGCCCCAACGACAGCGGCGCCGAAATCTAAACCTGCAGGCCAGAACCTCTACAGCATGATTGAAGCCCTGACCAAGGAAGTTGCAGCGCTGAAAACAAATCGTACTCGCAAATTTCAACGCCGATCTCACAATTACAGATGCCGTTCCCGCTCGAAATCTGGGGACAGAAGAAATGCTGTGTGCTATTTTCATAAGAAATTCGGCAAGGCAGCTTACAGGTGTAGAAGTCCGTGCAGAAAGGTGTTTCCAGTGACAAGCCGGAAAACTAAGGTACCCCTTTTATTTAGATTTCTATCAACGAGGGCCGTATTTAAGCAGCGATTTCTAATAAATGACACAGACACTACAAGCCCCCTCTTGTACAGTAGTCAGTAACGCCCTAAGCCTAGGTTCGAGTCCCACTACTTAGCTGTGTTACTTAAATATTTGTTGTTTTTTTTTTCTAACCCGGCTAGAGGCCTTTCAGGCCCTGCCAACGCTCGATTAAGGAGAGAAGGCACTCCGGAGCTTTATGCAGGTCATTATCAAAAAAAAAAATGGCAGATCGTTATTAGCCTTTTAATTAACAACACGCAACCCCTAACCATAGTGGTACCTACCTACATTATAAATGTACGTTTAAAGACCTTGATAGTTGATACGCTATCTACGTAAATTACCTCGAGAGTCAAAACAAACTATAATTAGATGGGTAATTTGTAGAACAAAAACCCCATTGAAGTTTTTCTTATAACTCATCAACTCATAATTTATCTTGACCTTAAGAAAACGTACTGAATTACCAAAACAAACACATCTAACCGAGTAGGATGGTACACCAAGAAGCATGACTAATGTCATGTCGGAGGCACCTTGATTAGATTACGTGTACCCAGCGCACAAAAACTGCCACACCGCAATATTCATGGCCATTTTACACAGTTTGTTGGTTTGAAAAAATCAATAAATGTTAGTGTCGTAGGGGTATGGGGACGCTAAATATGGATCAATAATATTAGGTACATACGGATGGTTTATCAGGGGTGAAGAGACTTTTGGAGCAGGCTGGGTTTTTAAGTCCTACGAATGTGAACGCTACCTCCGGTCATTTAGCGAATGTGAAGGCTACCTCTGGTCATTGAACGCATAGCACTAGTTTCTATTATTCAAATCATGTCTTTGTCTTTGTCCTGACTGTTTAATCTCGACAGCAGAGCTTACAGAAACCAAAGGATATTATTATATCCTTATTCTATCCTTACAGGCAGCCATGTGAGGCGAATGAAAAATAATATCTCAATACTTTCGCAATCCGCCTTTGTAAATTAACTAGCGACGTGATGGGTATCGATATCTACCTAATCATGATACAACAATAAAGACATTCATTGGATGATTTTTTTGTTGGGTCATCGACCGCAGTTAGTGTAGTCACTTGAAATATCAGTATACAAAATCCATTTTTTTTTGTGTAAACTTCACAGACGTGGTTGGTATGGATACTTAAAAATGATAAAACAAAAGATAACAGATTTTCTCAATTTGTACTTCAAGTAACAACATCAGATGTCGTTGACCCCCAAAAAACGCGTCTGCCGAGTTTCGCTCGTTAATTTAATTTGACCCTGTATATTTGTGGTTACCTACTCAAGTTCTCGTTTTAATAAAACCTATTGAAAATTCGTAGCGGATATGCGGGCGATCTGTAGTAGACGTTGTAACCGTAATATTTTAAAGCTATGACTCATTTACTCTCGTCTGTTCTCACGATTATCCTATAATTAATCATTGATAATCAAGATCAAAGTCTGAAGCTTTGTACAAGGTCAATATTATAAATCTTTTAAAATTATACAGTTATTGGAAGATTACGCCGCTGCTTTGTATGAATACTGTTGCAACTCAAAACGGGTATTATTTTCAGCAGAGCTCATTGAAGTTTACCATTATTTTAAACTTTTGACTAATTGAACTTATTTAACTTGTGATATGACTGCCTCACGTAGAAAAAACGTGGTTTCACCTCAAAAGTCATGTCGCAACTGGTGAAACATGTCAGTCTGTCAGTGTCAAAAAGAAATGGCGACCAAAATCCACCAATGGCGTAAAGTCTTTTCGTGGCGCCACGGTTACAAGAGTTGTGATACCAATTTATGATCTTTACTGAGTATATATTATGTATTATTCTTCGTCGCATGGTCTAACTAACTCGTAAAATTGTAGTATTTTGTAATAATACAGTATTCTTCCAAACCAGCGACGTATTTAATAAGAGACCAGCTTTTGCTCGCGGTTTCGCCAGCGTGGAGGTCGAAAATTATCCCTCACGGGAACGTACTACCGGGATAAAAAGTCCTATGTCCTAACCCAGCACCCTAATTGCGTAATACAGTTTGAATCGGAATCGGTATGATTTTGAAGTATATTGCTAATCCATTGCTTCTTATGGTAGAAAAAAATGTCTGCTCAACAACGTAAATAACGCAGTGAATGTTGTTGAACTGTCAAATTGAAATCGATTCTTACTGATACTCGTAGTGTGTTACGCAATTAGCCCACTGGTCATGGTCTACCTGTGTGCCCATCAAATAAATCCGTTCAGATGTGAAAGCGTGAAAAGATGACAGACAGGCGAGAGAAGACAAATTAACACCTTCTTCCTTCCTCTCCTCTTCTTTGCTGTGCCCGACACGGTCCACAATGATCATGCCTGTGTATGTTCACATTGTGGAATGCAATCAATTTATTGAGTTACTTTAATTCATTAGTAAACAAAAAGTAATATGTATGGAAGTATTTCAAGTATTGATAGAGGATGGCTCTGCTGTCCCTGCATGCAGTGAGAACATTTTAGGTTGATTATGCTAGGTAGGTTATTCAAGTGTTTTCTTTACCTGGATTTATATTACCTTCCTTGATTTGGATCATTTAGACCAGAAACTGTGAAGTTTTATTGAGTTTCTCCAACTGGAATTTCTCAGTAGCTGCCCGGAGTCTGGAATTGTGCCCGGTTGATGGCTATAGGCTCGCCCCCTATTACATGGGACTAACATAACTGGCGAAATGTGGTTTTACGGTACACCTCTGCCTAACCCTTCGGGGAATACAGCGTGATGTTATGTGTACAGAAGAATAGCATCGTGTTTATTGAGTATTTTCAATGTAAATACTAGAAAGAAAGAAAGAAAATACGTTTATTTACGGTAAACATGACGCAAAGAAAGAATATAGATACAAAAAGAACAAGTAGGGGGAAAATATGCGTCACATCCACGCAAAACGGCCACCGCTCAGCATAATGCTGCGACCCTATTCGAGACAGAGCTCCAGCGCTGGTTTTCAGCGATAGCCGGCGTTGACGTGATGACGTCGACCGGTGCAGCATACAGTGAGATTATAAATAAGAAACAAAATAAATACAAACTACTTAGATAAAGTACTTCCACTACTCCGGCACTCCGAGGCGCCATCGCCACGGATGAGAGATTCGCGGCGATAGTCCATCAAATTCTCGCCGCGATGATTAATCGTCGTGTCGAGATTGTTTCATCATCATCATTTCAGCCGGAAGACGTCCACTGCTGGACATAAGCCTCCCGCAAACGGGGGTTTGCCATAATCGCCACGCTTGGCAGGCGGGTTGGCGATCGCAGTATGGTGTTAAAAAGCATAGAGAACGCTGCTGCCCATTCTCTAGTAAGTCCCTTAGGGCCTATGCAGACCACGTTTTTGAAACGCGCCGTCGACACGCGTTTGTAGCGCTACAGACGCGATACGCACGCAAGTCAGTCTATTCTGTAGGATAAAAGCGCGCCGACAACGCACGTTTCTAAAACGCGCGTCAACGGCGCTTTTAAAAAACGTGGTGTGCACAGGCCCTCAGTCGTCTTTTACGACACCCACGGGAAGAAATGGGATAGTGCTATTCTTTACGTCCGACACGATACTCCGAGATTGCTTCATACAATTTCTATAGAATTTAATGTCACGGCGTGACTATCGCAGCTATACTCCTGCTCGGTTAGATGACGCCTGAAAGTCTTTCGTCAGCTTACAATGGAAGTCACGATTCGTGCTAGACGAGCTAGATAGAGGGCCAATAGACGTCATGCTCATGACGCGCTATTGCACACTATCTATTAGCACAGTAATATATTTAGCTATGATTGAGAGCAAATGAGTATGACTAACAGATTTCCCACAGCATTTTCTGCGATGTCTAGATAATTATTTTCAGTGTTAACGTGTGTGTTACACTCACCTGAGCCAATATTTATTACACATTAAATGACTTTTGTTCACGATATCAATAAGAAAATACGTAAAATGTGTTCTAGCCAGACAATGCTAATTATGAAAGGACTTCTGAAAGTGGGGACGAACCTTTTAAATGCCAATGACCGGACAACATACTCACAATAAATGTACGGATAATGACATGCTGGGACGATCTCAAAAAGAAATAGGATCTTTATCATTATCAGCCTATAGCAGTTCTCTACTGGAGATATATATATAGGCCTCTCCAATCTTAGCTATAAACTGTCGATTCAAAACCAACGACCGAAACCAAAACCAAAACGTCGTCCAAAACTATAAATACTGTTTGGCCAAGTAACAACATTAGCTATAAAAGGCGCTCCGCGGACGGTGGTAATTTTGCAAATTTACACAGCGTGCATCCGCCCGATCATGACCTACGCCTGTGCAGGTTTCGCATACGCCAAGCCCCATCTCATCCATAGGATGCAGACACTTCCCGAAACCGATTTCTCCGTAGAATTACGGGCGCTCCTTGGTTCGTTCGGAACGAAACCCTTCACTTAGACCTTAAAATGCCCACCATCAAGCAGTTCATGAAGCGCATTATGAAGCGTTTCTTCGATTCCGCAGATAGGTCATAGCAACCCTCTGGTTGTGCAGGCCGCTAGTTATAGGCCTTCCACTATTAGTCAGACTCGCCGACCAAAGCATACTCTCTCTGACCCAGATGACCCCATTACTCTCCTCCAGGAAAGCAATAGGGCCACCAGTACAGTGCACAAATTACACAAACCGTCATTCCGTCCTCGCCGCCGAGGTACCACGCGAACTTCCCGACTAAAATGTCCCCCCCGTCCCTTGCACGTCGAATCACCAGCCGCCCGCGCCGAGGCGAAGTGCGCCGTAGCATTAATAGTAACCCCTGCTAATAATCATGATCTAAACTTTGATCCAGCCCGTCACCAATTTGTGATCCCCCAACGACGACCTAAGCCGAGATCCGTTCCCCACAGGGGATGCCCTTAGTGCGCAGTAGTTTAGTTATAATATGATTTTACGCCCTGGCTGGAGGCTTTAAGCTCACACCTTAAGGCAGACACAGGAAAGTCCGGTTAAGTAGTCACGGCCTCTCAAGGCCACCTACGAGATGCCATACACAAAAAAAAAAGGTGGTAATTTTGTCCGCGAATGATACATCATCCAACGAGCGTCGGCGACGGACACTTCATCCAACGAGCGTCGGCGACGGACGCGGTCGTTTCATCTTCCGTGTGCGTTATTCCATAATTTCCCTAAGATAGAATGTATGGAAAGCCCGACAGTCTATTTGTCCTAGGTGTGCGTTATTGCATAATATATATTTCCATACTTTCGCGCGTTCTATCGTCGCGGTCTCGCGGAGCAATTGTTCATCGTCTGCTCAGAGCCTAACACTTACCATATTCATGCGTGAGTGAGGGACTTAGCAATCGCCTGTCGCTGCGCATTGAACCCACGCGTCCGGATGTCTATGCTGGCCTGCTCATCAGTACCAAGCCTTTCATGATAAACTACAGCTATAAAACTTACCCTGCCATATTCATGAGTGAATGACTTAGCGATGGCCTGTCGCTGAGCATTGGACCGCGTGGTCAAGATATCGATGATAGCCTGCTCGTCAGTTCCGAAGCCCTTCATGGCAGCTCGTAGCGCTGCCGCATCCTCAGTCGCGTTGAAGTTGGGAACGCCTACAACGGTTGGGTCACGCTAAATGGAAAAAGAGTGTTTTAGTTATTTTTCATTTAGAAGTTCAGGTTTGAGAGGCTGATGGGCGTAGCTAAGTTCCGATCAAAAAGAAGGACACACTTTAGCACCTGCGGGCCTAGCACTAACGCGCGCTAGCAGTAACGTTCTGTAATACTAGCCTTAGTTTTAAGACTTGATTTAAATCTATGGGTGATACTAATTGAACTTGTTACAAAAATTTTAACCAAAATGCTACAGGATGGTTGTATTCTCGATTCAAAAATCGTTCGAAGTTACGTTACATTTACGTCGTTCGTTCGTGCTAGGACTTTGATGACAAAGTGTGAGTGTATCGTAAAAAGCTACTAAATGCTACACCAAAGCAATGTCGCAACGTAGAAACCGGCGTTTTAATAGTGTGACACTTGTAACTCAGACAAATTTATAAATGAGTATGTCTGAATGGCAGGCATTAACCTGTATTATTATGAGCCACTCCTTATTGTGTGAGTAATACATAGTAGCCCATGGGAGCTTAGCCCCTTAATTAAAAGTTTAAAAATAACACAAGTCATATCTGATTTTTTAATTTGTATTTTATACAATTGTTATTGGCTGGAATATTAGTGACTGTATTGGTGTATTAAGGCTGTATATAGTGTTTATATCTAAACTGTATTTACCATCCTCTATGCCAGTTTTAGCATGCAGTAATTCATAATATTCATATGTATCATAGTAAAAATGAGCTCACTAGTGGTTTAAGAAAATTATAATGTTTTTTTGTTTGAAAGGTTATTGCCCTACAAGCACAAAATATTGCCTAATTTCCATTGCAAAGGAATATTACTCATAAGCTTGGGTAATATTCCTTAGGCTGGTTAGCCTAAAATGTTCCCATTGCTCTGGGACACTGACCTCTCTTTGAGAGGGAGTGGGCTAATCTACCACTCGAGGCCAGTGTGGATTGGAAGATGTCACATGTCTTTGAATTTTTGGTTCCAGGACATGTCGGTTTCCTCACAATGTTTTCCTTCACCGTTTTGAGAGCAGTGGTGATGAAATTATTTATACAAACTAAAGCCTGCTTGGATCCAAACCCACGAGCCACAACTTGTAAGTCGGGAATGTTACCACTGGGCCACTACTGGTCTTCTCCCAAATGAATATTACTCACATTATATTATTTGTGATTTATACCAACAGATTGAGTTAATGGTCATTTAAGTATGACTAACACTGCATGGTCATAGTGGAGTGTCCAGTCATAAAATGATGCATGAATCATTTTCATTATTATTCAACTGACATACTATGAAGTTCACCAACTTACTATAAATGATAATGAATGGATTCCATAGTGTGAATGGAATTCCAAGTTCTTAGAAGAATGCAATTAAGCATTTATGTATGGCTCTAAAGTATATTAATTGAGTATTTAACTTTTTAATGTCTTTACATGAGATGAAAAAAAGATAACTTTGTGCCTACTTTCACTACTGAGTTATTTAAGATCTTATAAATTTTTCCACTTTCTTCTTTCTGTAGCCAAGTTGCAGAATAATGAATTAAAAACTTGTTTTTGAATTGCTTATAATTAATACAAACAAACAAATATTCACACAAATTAGTACATAAATCTGTATTTGGTATAATTAGCTATAACAAAACTAGAGCAAAAGCAAATAAAAGAAACATAGTTAGTTAAAAATTAACAAAATTTAAATTAAGGCCAACTCACAAGTATTATAAATTACAGTATTAACACTAACAGTCATAATAAAAATGTTTAGACGTGTTTTACAGTTCAGAGTTGCTTAAAACTAGTTTTAGTTATTTTTATTCAGGGCTACAAACTGGTTTATAACTTTAAAAAACAACACCAACAGACTAGGCTGGCCTTTGTTTTGAGTCTTTTGAAAAAAGCCAAAAAGAAAAAAAGACAATTAACTAAAGACAGAAAACTATCAGGTGTAGCTGTAACTATCAGGGCTCGATATTTTATTTCGGTAGTTGTTTACTACGCTAAGACGCCCGGGTCAAGGTTGCGTGTCCTACCCTGCGCCCTAATTCATAGTCTGATGTCACCGGGATCCGCCCTACGCCCACCATTACCAGGAAATAACGAATCAAGCAATCGAATACTCACTTGGAAAACCATTTTTTCAATTTGACCTGAGAATTTGACGTAGCGTTTCTTCGTATTACAAAAAGACTAAGCGATCACTCAAGATGCTAATAAGATTTTTATTAGATCTTTCACTGACTCACACAATTTCACTGGATATCTGTAAATAAAACCGGCAATTCTAATTAGCTACGAACATTGAAGTATTCACGTTATAAAAATATTTATTTGAATTTAATTACAAGAGCTTGTAAGACGTAGCACCGTCCACCGTCACCGCATTTAATGGAACTGTCACTGTCAGTCACACAGCTGTCACTGTCATAGTCAGTGAAGTCATGTTTACCGTAGCCCGTAGGACGTTCTTGGCGGGAAAGTGAAGCGTCATGTTCAGCAGTTTATTTAATTTTCCAAAATTTGTGTTTAGCCGAATATTAAATGTGTAATAATGGTGGATTATTAACCATTAAGTGTTTGTGAACTTGCATTAGTGTAGGCAAATGAAACAAAACAGTGCAACTTCGCTTCAAGTTCTCTCAAGAAGTCCGCGTGAGGTCTCAGTAAAGTGCCACAACTTTACTGAAACTCAAGGGGAGTGGGCGGGGACATCATCATCATGCATTTATAATTCATTTCATCAATATTAAACAAGAACTAAAACGTGACATTGGCTAAATGCACAAACCGTGCGAAGCCAGCAGGAAAAAAAAAAAGTTTATCGTATTAAAAATATTGAGAGGTGCGCGATGTTCAGTTTTTTTTAAATATAATATTATAATGGCCTGGTTGTTGGGACCTTTTAGCCAAGTCTTTATTTAGTTACAATACATTTTTAAATATTGATGAAATTAATTATATTCAATGCATGATGCACGTTCACAAACACTTAATGGTTAATAATCCACCAATAAAATTACACAATAATATTCAGCTAAACACAAATTTTAGAAAATAAAACAAAACTGCTGCACATGACGCACTGACAAAGAGGTCAGTGCGTCATGTGCAGCAGTTTCATACTGGACAGGCTGTCTCCATAATTATAAATGACAGCTAATTTTGTGTGGCAATTTGAAGCGCCACTATGTTTGTCCCGAGAACTAATTTTGACGTACACTGCAAATTCACTAGTGATTCACAAATGTTTATCGATAAATTGTTGATATTCAATACCAAAAGTTGATACAGCTCAGTCTGATCCAGTAGTTGTTTTAAACCCGTTTTTCGGCAGTGTGGTAGTATTATCTAATCTTAAAAGTAAACTACTTCTTTCAATAAATATGGGTAGAATTAAAAAAAAAACCTGTGTCAGTCCCACATGCTATGCGAGGTCGATTTAGGGACTACTCACACTTATTTAGCTCTATTCAGCTTATGCCCATAGAAAAAAACGATTTTGTACGGAGACGCGTACGCATCTCAGCTTTCGCGGCCAACAAGTATAAAATGAGGACAAATGCGTCGAACGCGGTTTTACGATAGTGTTCCCTATCATGAGCGAATGTGTGCAGGATTTAGTAATACTTAATACAATATGCAAATGTACACACATCATCTATGGTTTAATAAGATTCTTAAAATCGGAAGTTATTAAGAAAATGTACTTATTCATATCATCGATATGTATTATCATTACCACAGTCGACTTAGGAACATCACTAATTTTAGTTCCATGGACAATCGTATCTGCCTACAGCGCCAAAATGGCGATACTCAAATAGGCACAAAAATAGTATGAGAGCAGCCAGTCCAGCAGTCCAGTGTGAAATTTATAGAGGTCAGTGACATGACCCTTCACTTTCCCGTCAAGAAGTCCGACCGATGTTCAGTTTACTGGTGACCAACTAGTAGAGTAACGAGAACATAGTGACTGTAATTTAGTTGATTATTAATAAAAATGGACACGAAATGTATTGAAAAATGTAATACTTATTTATCATTAATTATTCAATACTCGAACCTGTCTGTATAAAAATAAACCTATTTCCAATTCAGTGGGACAATAACAGGCTGGTATTTAGTATTATTTACTCATTATTCACATTCATTTATCTAGGATTGGGCATTATTTCGAAGGAGGTTTACCTCGAATTTATTAAAATAATAATAAAATTAAGAAGAAAAGGAAAGAAAATATAAAATATTATTACATTGCATTTTTGCATCAGGTGTTACCATATAAAAATTAAACACGATTTCTTCAATCAGAGGTGGGATTGTGGGAACGGTTGCTCCCAGCGTTTAATCGAAGGGGGATGCGCTAAGGTAGCCCGCGAAATTCAAATTTTCGGAGTTTGCAAGTCAGTAACAGGTTGTATGTTGATCTAAATATGATTCGCGGCCATAACGGAACAGATATCGGGATATGTACTACCCACCAAAAAAGGGGTACTTCCTCCCATTACCCCCACTTTTCTGTTTATTTTTGAACTCTACGGCCGAAAATTACCCGGGAATGGATCTTACTTTTTTGTTAACTCCTCCACAGGCTTGCGTTTGATTGAGGGTTACGTTAATTATTACACAGGAAAACAGTAAATTTAACATTTTAAAATGTATCAATTGTATGTACAGACAGCACATCCAGCTACTACAATCTGTCAAATTTCTTTAATAGATTTTCAACTTTATCCCTACAGCATATGGTTCAAGGTTGATTGGGAAAATTTGACAGTCTCGGGTAGCTTGACCTGCTAGCGTTTGTACAGACGAGAAAGAAATTTGACAGATTGTAGTAGCTTGATGTGCTGGCGTCTGTACATAGAATTACGTCTTCAAGTCTATTATATCCAAAAAATTTGAATATTTCTATACATTTTGTAAGGACTTTCGTCGGAGTAAAATACCTCTGATTTTGCATCATTGTCAAAATCAAAATATCTTTAATGCCATTCTCAGGTTGCTGCAGTTGCTGCTTGGGTTGCTGTCAGAGGTAAAATATGTAACTGTGAAATGACTGTAGACTAGAATAGATTCTTTATTATTCACCATTAAAATTACAGCTATAAAATGTAGAAATTTTACATAGGGTGACACAATGGGCGGTCTTATCGCTAAAAGCGATCTTTTAAAGACAACCTTTGGATGGATTAAGGGGGAAGGCGACACCATACTGCAGGTATTCTGTGGTGTGATGTGTGGTAATAGTCTAGATTATTCCCTCACTACGATCCGGTAGTCCAGCTCGATACTGTCGACGTAGTATCCATTCAGGAACGGACCGGGCAGAACGTCGCTCAGCTGGAAAATAATTATAGGTTTTGAGTTGAAAATATATAATATATTTCTCATTCGTATAAATTGAATGAATACAAACATGTGCAGGCCGGAATCTACCGTTGTGGGCACGGTGGATGGCCATGCCCACAACCCTAATTGAGGTCTATAGGCTAATGTTGTATCCAAAGTCAAAATAACATTTAAAAAAATAAGGATATCCTTAAAGTACTTATTACAATCAAAACGCGAAAAAGCTGGGTCTGTATTCAAGCGATTATTTTCAGAGGCGGTAGAGCAAGCAAAACAGTTGGATATAACATTAAAATCCCCACGTACAGTTCCAAGGCAAATAAACAGGTCCAACTATCAGGCAGAAGACATGTTGCGCCGACCCCAAATAAATTGGGATAAGGGCAGGAGAATGATGATGATGTACTGTAGAGCGCGGGACGTGCTACACTACTATGAATATATATATATCTTTTTTTTATCAATACATGTTCGTTTGTAAGCTAATTTAAGTCTGTCTCTCTCTGACAATCCATCCTTTCAATTCTATAATCTGATTTAAATATTTATTTTTATTAAGCTGCCAGTGCCAACTAGCCTACAGGATGATGCATTATCATAGAACCTCTACAGTACCAACCATTTATTAACGACAGTGAATTAACTGTAATAAACAAATACAGACGCTGGAAAGCTTTGGATGCCAAATGGATGCCCCCCCCCCCACTAACAAAAACTTTCTTACAAATACTGGCAACTCGGTCAGCGCAGCTACCGCGGAGATCGTTTTCTACTCTACGCAGAGTAAAATCTTGGTTGCATGCTTCAATGGCACAGGCAAAATTACCCGGGCTAGCTCTCATAAATATTCACAAAGATGAGAGCCTGGATATCGATGAAATTATTACCTAATGGTTTTGCGAAAGAGAAACGAAAGTTGAATTTGTTATACCGAAAAAGAAAAAAATAAAAGTTTCATCAAAATCTGTTTAGTAGAGTCTAGAATAGATGTGATGTGATGTCCTACTCTACACACATTTATTTTTATAATTTTCGTAAGCAAACGGACTAACATTTTACAGGTTTATTACTTCACTAGTGTTCGCCCCGTGACTTTATACACTGTAGGTAGGTACAAGGTCTTGGCCTGGTCATCATACACTTTGTAAACGTCTCCTTTGCCGGCTGTCGCTGAAAACCAGCGCTGGGGCTCTGTCTTGCATAGGGTCGCAGTATAATGCTGAGCGATAGCCGTTTTGCGTGGATGTGACGCATGTTTCCCCCAACCTTTTCTTATTTGTGTGTTTATGTTCTTTTTTGCGTCATGTTTACCGCAAATAAACGTATTACTTTCTTTCTTTGAAGAAATGCAATGTATCGATCGTAAGCGACTGCGGCTCGCATTTGGCCGATTTTCGGGTGGCCGTGACAACCTTTTTTGAGGGCTGGATCCGCGCCTGTTCATGTGGATGAAACAAATGGAGCATGTAAAGGCAAAACTCATGTGTTTATCTCTCATGTGATTATTTATGTCTGGATAATATACCTAGTGTCGCGCTGCAAAATAACATATACAAAGGAGATGGTGTCATAATTCACCCAAAAATCTAAGAGCAATCGATACGGTCAAACTAGGTGCACAAGAATTCCCTAGAACTACCTATCTAGATAAACGTACCCAAGTTGCAACATCCTAATCCGTGGGATATCGGAGCTGTGGACTGTCAAAATATGCAAAGAATTAATTTTTTGAGTTGGTTTTTTCACAGCTGTGGTACCAACACAGTCATGCTGTCGATTGTATTATGTACCATCGACGCCATAGATGCTATTAACCTTATTATACTAAGAATAATATCGATATACAGATATGTGCTGGGTTTGGCGCCATTTATACGTTTTGTTCCTACTGAATTTCGTCTCTTTATAATTCATTTAATTAAATAAAGGTAAATAAAAAAACCACGTGACGTGGTTAACCGACGGAGTGTAAGTATTAAAACACAACTCAACACAGCTATGAAAATCCCAAGTCACAAAAATAAATTCTTTGCATACTTTGACAGCCCATAGCTCCGATATCCCACGGATGAGGATGTTGCAACTTGGGTACGTTTATTTAGATAGTTCTAGGGAATTCTTGTGCACACAGTTTGACCGTATCGATTACGTTTCGATTTTGGGTTTTTGGTCCATACATTTTGGACCATGTCCTTTAACAATTTTGATAGGCTGGTGTGTGCGTGACAGCTACATTTACGTCACTGTGGTGTTCTAAAATAGTGTGTGTGCATTTTGCGGACAACAGTTGGACACATTTTTTTCGACGAGTACACAGCTTAGATTGTGTATCTTGACGATATGTATATCTTTTTGTGTTATGATTGCTTTATTGTATAGTAGTTACATTTCACGAGCGCGCATCAATCTTGAAAATTAAACCTTACGTCAATGTGTTTAAGGCCTGAAACTGCGTTAAGGGGGCGCCCGCGACGGTCAACCGTCGCGTGTCTACGCGCGTGGACACGCGGGTGGGCTCCGTGGGAACGCGACGGTCCCCGTCGCGGGTACCCGTCGCGGAGACCGGATTATTTTATCAAATCAAATCAAAAATATTTTTATTTCACATAAGCCTACATGGGCACTTATGAAACGTTAAAAGCTAGGTGCACGGTTCCAATTGGTCGTTTCCTATGGAGAAGAGCCGGCAAGAAACTCCACGGTCACTCTTTTAAAAAAATAAACTTGGCTTTTACAATGTTTTCAAATTACAGTGTAAATAGGTATGAGAGGACAGCGTAGGCCCGTCAAAAGTACCAGGTACTTAACAAAATAGAAAATGGTCTACAGATCTACAGTCTATTAACCCTACAACGTCCTCGCATTGACAAAAAAAAACAATATAAAATATTATTAAAATAATAAAAGTTAGAACCTTGTTGAAATATAAATTGTAGGCATAAAATGTCAAATAACAAAAACATTATGTCAGTGAAGTTTGTAAAAAAAGATAAAATTAAATTAAAAAATAACTTCGTAATTTAGGAGCTGTTAATAGACATTTAAATAGTTTTGCCGTTAATGAGGTACCAGGGAAGCCACATGTACAGAAGGAATTAATGCCAAACTTCCTTATCTTCAACGTAGTCCTTAATCTTTTAATATGCTTTTTTGATAAGGGCACGTTTAATGTGCGTTTTGAATTTTCCATCACTAAGTTCAGTAACCGATTGTGGCAACTTGTTATAAAAGCGGATACTGTTTACAAGAAATGACTTGCTTGTACTTGAAATTATTTACGTAGTGTCGCTAGTTCAATTTACCTTCAGTCTGTCTGTCTGTCTGTCCGCCTGTCACCAGGTATCTTATGATCCGTGATAGTTAGACAGATGAAATTTTCACACATGATGTATTTCTGTTGCCGCTATAGCAACACATACTAAAAACCAGAATAAAATAAAAAAAATAAGGGGGCTCCCATACAACAAACGTGATTTTTTTGCTCGTTTTTGCTCTACATATAATATTGAAAACGGCAACAGGTAGATGCTTGAAATATTCACAGGATATTTAGATAAATAATATTCACTTTAGAAATAAATAATTAAATTAAAATAAAACATATAATTAAGGGAGCTCCCATACAATAAAGGTGTTTTTTTTTGCCATTTTTATAGATAATGGTACGGAACCCTTCGTGCGCGAGTCCGACTCGCACTTAGCCGGTTTTTCCATATTGAACTCTCAATCTAAGTACATAATCACCTACGATAAAAATGTATTCTCAGAATGCCTCTTTTACATGAATCATGTTACCGGTCCGCCAGACACCGCGCGTGCCCCCGCGACGGGTTCCGTCGCGCGGAGGCGGGCCCCGTTGCATGGGTGCGGGGCGCGCCTCCCCGTGACGGACGCCCACGCGGGTCCCCGCGACGGAGCACTTTTGTATGAAACCGCGCGGGTGCCCGCTTAACGCAGTTTCAGGCCTTAGAAAGCTTCCAAAGCGTCAACGCAACGACCATAGCAGGTCGCATTCTGTAGTTTCTGCCTACCTCATGAAAAAAGGCGTTGTTATGTAAGTATAATTGGAACAAAGGCTTGTATTTATCAACAATAACAATTTCTCTGACAGTTTTACGTAGGACCATCTTCTCAAAGCGGTGGAAGGCGATGAGTTGCGCTTAGATAACTTCACTCACGCAAACGCAACTCTGATTCAATCAGAATCAGAGGTCATTTAATCAAAATAAGCTGAGAATCAGGGCCTCACGTCTGCTATTACAATAGTGTCGGAATGGTCGACCATTGCTTTCATAATTGTTGATATAGACAAGTTTGGTAATCTACTATTATAATGGCGTCATTATGACTTTCCAATGGTCGGCCATTGACACTAATTAAACTCCGCACGCTCAACCTTGCGAGTGAGACGGACTTATTCTGTTGTTCTCTGAGTGAATATACAAAGAATGCATTGTTTTTTCTCTTTTTAAAAACGATGCCACACTAGGAATTTCTCCTGTATTGTGGGTGCGTTTATAAACATTTAAACTCACATACACAAACAGCCAGACCCGGAACAACTACTTGTAGGTCATACAAATATTTGTACCGTGCGGGAATCGAACCCGCGACACGCAGCGCAGCAGTCAATCGCTTAACCGCTGCGCCAACCGTGTTGGCTAATTCTAGCTAGCCGGCTGTCGGCTGGTTCTAATTTGATATAGTTGTTAGTATCGCTTAAGTTAGGATAGGCGCATTTATTGCATCGGGTTATCCTGTAATGGGTTGATGCAAGAAGATGGATAAATAAGACAGTCCCCCAAACCGCCCGAAATGGCGCAACAAACTGTCCAGTAAATTGTTTGCAGGACTAGGATTGCTATAATAAAAGTATAATTTAGTATCAAAATTTAATAACTTCAATATTTACAGTCTCCTCATTAATTTTAAACTATCTAAGTACTAACTTACTTTAACGGCACATAATTTAAAATGGCCACGAATAAAAAATACACATTCAAAAAATATTTCAGCCGATTTTTTGTTTATTATTCTTATTTAATTTAATTGGCAACAACTCTTATTTCTTTCCATTGGCAAGTTCGGCACCGGCACGGCAAAGATGCACATGGCGGGAAAATTGTGTGAATTGTTTATATTATTATGCGTTTTCCACTTGCCGGCAGCGGTACGGCGGCGTCGTCCCAATTCATAGGGCGTTATTCCATTGGCCGCGGCACGGAAAAGATGGGGGAATATTGGGTGTTCTGGTGAAGATGGGGGAATATTGGGAGTCTTTATTTATTTAAGGAAAAACAAACAGTAGCACAATAAGTAACAGTCATTATATCTATCTTAAATATTAAATTTTAAACAATTATGCTACCCACTACGTTCTCCACAGATTACAATGAAAAGTATTTAAAAACTAGCTAGTAAAAAGAAAACATGGAAGAATATTGAGAGTGCGGGCAGAGATGGGGGAAAATTGGGAGTCCTGGAAAAGATGGGGGAATATTGAGAGTCCGGGCAGAGATGGGGGAATATTGGGAGTCCGAGCAGAGATGGGGGAATACTGGTAGTACTACTACATCTTTCCATGCCGTCGGTACCCTGGCAAAATGGAAAAGCGCCCCGTGAGGTAATGTCATCACATCACGCCGTATGCTACCACCTCCTATGCCAGTGCTTTCTCTTCAGGCCAGCAGATGTCTGGGACTGGGGAAGAGCGTTAAAAAGTAAGAACAGATATAATATATCGTGCATGCAAAATTTTACCAAAAATCATAATTATCGCCCTCCCGCGTTGCGGATTATGGCTCACTCCCTTTCACAGAGAGGAGGCTTCGGTCTCAGCCGTGGGCACGTTATAAGCTGATTATGCATATTGCCTTTAAGTGCTCTAACTAAAACGTCCGATAAATCCTTAAATATCATGCGTTTAAGTGCCCCCGTCAGACAAACTAACTGGACTTTCTTGCAGCTCATGCATGATCAGTAATATTTTTGTGACCAGATTCGGTCGACTACCCTAGCCAATACAGGAAAAAATATTTAACCAGTGAACAAATTTTGACAAATTAAACTTTCGAGGGCTTAACAAAATAAAAATATGTTTAATAAATAAACATATATTTTTGAAGTGAAAACTTGTTTAGGCGCGTCGAGCACTTTTTGGGTGAATAAAAATCAAGGCGTCATCGTCACCGAATGCTTCGATACAATTCAAACGTTCGGACGACACACGGCGACCACGCGCTCGCCCCGCACACCCGTTGTGCCCGCCTTGCACCCACGTCCGTCACACGCAAAATCCCGCGCAAAGCGCCCGCCTCGCACCCGCTTATACTATTTATTATTTAATCAAAAAACGCCCTTGATCACAGTCAATACGGCACTTGCCGAAGCGCAGGCAGGAGGCGGGCGCGGGTCGACTTCGATAAATGCAATTTGAGATCTATTGATGTGTCATTCAAGATTCAAATTATATACAACAAATTTCAAAACGAGCGGGGCGGGAGCGGGGCGGGCGCGTGTCGTCTGAACGCAGCCTTACTTAGTTTTCACTTCTGACGAGCAGTCCTACGACTGACAGTTTTTATTTTGATGTCTTAAAAATAAAGTTATCGTTAACGAAAGATGTTTACTTTGAAACTGGTTTTATGGTGACTTGCCGGCCGGCGCGGGTGCGGTGTAGCGGAACGCGTGAAGGTACCTAAACAGCTTTGCGCTCGGTCGATTTGGGATCTGTAGGTTTTTAGGTATTTTATTAGGATTTCAAGTCAAGAAAAAAAAGTATTGAAAAAATAATGGAATTTATGTGTTCTTTTACTGATACTGAACCACAAAAAAAAATGTGCGCACAGGTTAAATTTGTTTCCTGTATTACGGTGCATAAATTAACGAAATCTTCTGTATAGAAGGTTTGCAAATTACAATACAATTTATTATAATATCCCAATATAATAGTCCATTTCTGCAAATAAATGATTCTTATTCATGCAATCCACCATAAATGAAATCAATTTCGGCACACAAAAAAATGTTTTATAATTAGGTACACCAAGAGATTACACAACAACAAAGCGTTTTTCGTTTATCCTTAATTAAGGGGCCGTGTACGAAATCGACAGATTTTGATCAATTTTGTTTATTGTTTGTGAGAAAGAGAAAAAGAATTTAAACAAAACTATTTGTGATTTGGAAACTCGAGTTTTTTGTTTTGCATTCATGGAAAACTACTTCTTTTGATTATCTTTTCACAAGAAACTACTTTTGATTTTGAAAATTTTATTTATCATTAACATCATTATATTATGCTCTACTTGCACGTGGCTGAACCACTTTATTCAACTTCGATGAAAAATATAGCAGATTTTTTTTGAAAAAACCTTCTTTTTTAAACCCAGTCAGTAATGTGTTTTTTGCTGATCACATACATTACTCTTCAGCTATCCGTGAAATATATATTTTTTTCTTACGCTAATACAATATCTTCAATAAGTAATTCATTGGCCAAATAAACAATATTTTCGAGAGCGCAAAACCGCGAAAATTGTGCTTTTATAGTCACACAGACTTATTTTTTCAATTATTTGAAGCTTTCTCACAGATAAATAGGAAATTGATATAAACCTTTAAAAAGGGAGCTAGCTACTTAAAAATATTCGGCCAACTGCTGCCATGAGTGCCAAAAGTCCACAACTAATAAGATTCGACTGTACTTATACATAATAATTTGATTAAATCTTTACAAACATATAAGGTTGTCTTTAAGACCCAACAAAATACAAGGCTTTGTTTATTTTTATTTCATAAATATACCTACATCTCATTATATCTTAAATAAATAAATACCATATGACAAATTGGTTTATACCCATCACATGCGTGCACATTCATCAAAAGTAATGTGAAATGATACCAGACCAAATTCGCAACACAACATAAAATGCAACAAAGGTTGAACATTTGTAACCATAAATCGCCATTTTGCGAGCATTTGATGTTATGTTACTAATATCAATATTCAACAGACAATATTTTGTTATTAAATTGTGCTAACTTATTAGCTAGTAAATTTATCAATGGCACTCTCAACCTGTGTTCGTCTTGACAGTAGGAGACAACACTATACGCTAGCTTAGCGTTAGAAAGAGAGCAAACATCCCGCGCTTGTCAAGAGTGCCATAGATAAATAAATGGTTCGTGCAAGAGTTAATAAAAACTCTGACTCACCATACTTGTGTTAGATTTACTCGGCGTCGGATTTGTTTCTGGTTGGATCTCATCTTCGTCTAGGATACATTCTGTAAGAGTAAGACGAAAACAAAGTTTAAAAGTTATCTGTCATTGCTTCATTTTTATTGATGTGACACATCTATAGGCGCACGTAAAACCGGTTGCTGGCGGGGCGACACATGCCGCGTGGCGATTCACCGCTCAGTCCGCGCGCGCGGTCCCCCCGCTACGCGACCCCGACCTTTTGTTCGACGTTTGTTTGTTTGATTTCCATGGTTCCATATTTGCCAGGTGTCCCGTGACGGCTCACAATTTTTCTTTTTACCTATCGTGGTATAGTAATTTTATTCTAGGTGCATCGTCTTCACATATAAGTAATTATTTAATTAATGTACTTAAACAAAACATTGTAAAACATTTTTATTTCATTCATTCATTGCTCATAAACCATTAAATAATGAATAAGATAAGTTACAATAATATACAGTGTGAGTCTTCATAATGTGCACATAACGAAATGAGGGAAAACTAAGCTTAATTTTGTCAACGAAAAAAAAAAAATCTAAAAAGGGGTCTCAACTTGCTAAAGTACACGCGTAGCCGAGTGCAATGGCTTTCTGTAACAGTTGATAGTAGTTGTGATCGAGTTATAAACATGGTATTTTTACTTTTAAAAAGCTGATACGATGGAGAATAATTTAAAATAATAAGAAAGGGTAGGTAATCGGGACTTTTATTGAGATACTTTATGAAAAAATATCAGATTTTTGTCATAGTAAAAATTTATGAAAAAATATCAGATTTTTCTCAATTGAGGGAGTTTTTTTTTTTTAAACATTGCCCCACATTAGGAATTTCTCCTGTATCGTGGGTGCGTTTACAAACATTTATACTCACAAACACAAACAGCCAGACCCGAAACAACTACTTGTAGGTCATCCAAATATTTGTTCCGTGCGGGAATCGAACCCCCGACACGCAGCGCAGCAGTCAATCGCTTAACCACTGCGCCAACCGTGCCGTATAAAATAAAAACCAAAGTTTTTTCTTTACTTTTTATTTTATGAAGACGCCCTATTATTTCCAGTCATGACCGAGTTTGTTTTTTCGCGATAGATCGTTTAGTTTAAAAGTTATAACCTATTTGTTTCCACAGATCCACAGCAGCGAACAAGCATTTAAAAAATGCTATAGAAAATTTAATTGCTTTTTTATTTTTTTTAATATTTTTTCCGTCGTTAAAATTAAGCTAAGTTTGGGATCATTTCGATATGTGTACATTATCAAGACTTAACACTGTATAGACAAATTCTTGATTAATATTATTGGATATTGACGTGAAATAAATCTATTTTTATTTAGCCTTGTCGCTCCCGGATATTTTTATTTAATTTATTTTTGTAGAGGTTTAAACACGCTAAAAAAATAATAACAAAATTAAAGTCAATAGCAACACTTATCAATTGGTTATCTAAGGTCATATTATTTTCGTCCGTGACTTTCCGTGTGCACTGCCGTTCAAATATTTGGGCTAGTGATAGAGTTAGTATAAAAGTGTTATCTCTTACTAGGACGCGTGGATATCCCGTTTGTTTTGAGTGATTGTATTTTATACTGTTTGTTAGGTCAAAGTACGGGACCAAGAGATGTTAGGTTGAACGTTTCGGTAACTTTACAAATATAATAAACAGTTTAATTAATGAGCCTGTTAACTTCTTTTATTCGTAATAGTTTTTATTAAGTAAGTAAGGTTGTTGTGTTAATTTGGCGCATAGGAGTCCGGCTCAATCCGCTGACATCGTGGGCCCTATGTGAATAGCTGTGGCTGATGCACTGATTGTGTTTGCTGGTTCCGTTTTGTGTATTGTATAATAAACTAGCTTCTGCCCGCGACTTCGTTCGCAAATTTCGGCTTACGACCCACCGCGTCACGTCGCATCTCTGACTTTTTTCTTTTTGCTCGGCTCCTTAGGGTCGTAGCGTGTATTTTTTTAAACCCGACTGGTAGTTCCAGAGCTAAGTGCGTTTAAATAAAAAAAAAAACTTCTTTTTTCTCTTCGTTTTACCCGACTGCCCCAGAAGAAGGGTAATGTTTTTATAATTGTGAATCTAAAAATCTCATCACGCTGCGAGTATCTAAATCGTTCTAGATTACCAGGAGAGTACGAATTGCGCATATCGAAAGCCACTTATTTATACTAATAAGTAAAATTGAAGTGTCCGTTTGTAATGTCATAATAACAGCTTTTTAAACTCAAACTCAAAACATTTATTTCAATTAAACCTATTACAGGCACTTTTTAATTGTCAAAGAATCGGTCAGTTAATCAGAAAGTTGAAGCTATTTGCCCATTCGTAAACGTAGATCTCTATGGAGAAGAACAGGCAAGAAACTCCAAGGACACTCTTTACTAAATGCATATGATAGTACATACGGTAAATACAACATGTCCCAGAAATAACGCATAACCTCGAAAGGGGTCATTGTAGGTACTCATCATTATGAACAACTTTCACTATGGGACCAAATCTGAAATCGTAAAAGAAAAAAAAATCTGCTGTTCCCTACATTTTGAAGAGTTATTCGAATATAAATGTAGGGAACAGCTGATTTTGTTTTCGCGATTTCTGGTTGAATGGAAGGAAGCACAAGATGCCATTGGAATCTTTTGCGACCTCTCTAAGGCGTTCGATTGCGTAAACCTTGAGACACTTTTGCTGAAACTGGAGCACTATGGTATTAGGTATACAGCTCTTGATTTACTAAGATCATACCTGAAAGATAGAAAGGTTAAAGTTCAAGTGAACGGCGTAAACTCATTGGGGTCTGAAATGGCAATGGGCGTTCCTCAAGGTTCAATATTGGGTCCATTCCTCTTTTTAGTTTATATTAACGATTTACCCCAATTATTTCAAAATCAATCGAAGATGGTGTTATTTGCAGATGACACATCATTGATATTTAAAGTAGACCGACGGTCACAAAATCTTGACGACGTTAATAACTCTATTCTTCAGGTCCAAGATTGGTTTACGGTAAATAATTTGGTACTAAATAAAGCAAAAACCAAATGCATTCGATTTAAATTACCTAATGTTAGAAGTAGTGAATGTAATATCATATTGAATGGAGCAAAACTGGAATTTATTAATCAAACGGTTTTCCTAGGAATCACTCTAGACGAGAAATTACGATGGGGACCACATATAATATCTCTTGCGGGGCGGCTAAGCTCGGCGGCTTATGCTGTTAGAAAGATAAGACAGTTAACAGATGTAAAAACCGCGCGTTTGGTCTATTTTAGCTACTTCCACAGCATTATGTCGTACGGCATTTTACTGTGGGGTCGGGCTGCTGACATTGAGTCCATCTTTATTTTGCAAAAGAGAGCTGTCAGAGCAATTTATAATCTAAGTCGCCGCGAATCTCTTAGGGAACTATTTAAAAATATTAATATCATGACGGTACCTTGCCAATTCATTTATGAAAATATTATGTATGTAAGGAAAAATCTACATCTTTTTAATAAAATAAGTGATAGACATAATTTTAATACTAGAAATAAAGACAAAATAGATCAACCATTTTTCAGGTTATCTAAAGTACATACATCTTTTATGGGGTACTGTGTTAAATGTTACAACAAAATACCTTGTGATATATTGCAACTAAATGAAAGAAAATTTAAAACTCATATTAAAAGAACACTTTGTAAACAAGCATATTACAAATTAGAGGATTATATACAAGATAAGAATGCTTGGAAACATGCTGGTCCTGCTCCATAGGACAATCTAGAGTCTAGACAAAATCAAACAGGTTGCTACTTTAATTGTATAATTTATTATTTTTATGACATTTATTTTAAATTCTGTGATTACCTTAACTCACACTGATATTGTTATTTTTTAGGAAATCGTACCTATATATTTTTTACAATTTTTGTAAATATGTGAGCACCATGTATCTATCACATAATTAATTTATCTGTCATTGCTTCATTCTTAACTCTTTTTATTACCTATTGTGGTATAGTAATTTTATTCTAGGTGCATCGCCTTCACATATAATTTATATAATTAATGTACCTATAAAAATATTGTACTAGATTTTAAAAGAGTACCGGTGGAGTTTCTTGCCCATTCTTCTCCATACGAAACTACCTTTTGGAAGGGGCGACTAAAATCAATTCAATTTTTTTGTAAATATTGACGTTCAAAATTGCCTTTTATGTGCCTATTTGAAATAAACAATTTGACTTTGACTTTGAATGACTCTGGTTGGTTGTGCGTTAATTCTGAGAAACATGTTGTATATAAAAAACAAAAAATATTTTTTTGTCTGTCTGTTTGTTCCGGCTAATTTCCGAGACGGCTGGACCGTATTTGACGGGACTTTCACTGAGAGATAGCTGATGTTTTAAAGAGTAACTAAGGCCGGCATTAACTTTTTAGAAAAAGCCATGCGGGCGAGGACGCGAGCAGCAGCTAGTTATTTTCACAAAAACGACTAATGCATAATGACCTCTCATTCAGAGCAATGGACTACAATCTATTGTACCTACTACGTTTAATATTCTACTACGTTTTAGATAAACGGAGAATTTGTTGCCACATTTGCATAGTCATCATTTCAGCAAAAAGACTTCCACTGCTGGACAAAGGCCTCCCCAAAAGGGGGGTTGCCATAATCGCCACGCTTGGCAGGCGGGTTGGCAATCACAGTATGGTGTTAAAATGCATAGAGAACGCTGCTGCCCATTTTCTAGTAAGTCCCTTAGTCGCCTTTTACGACACCCACGGGAAGAAATAGGGTGATGCTATTCTTACGTCCGGCAGCACACGGATAATTACGTCTGTATAGTAGCTAATAACTATTTCATCATTGACCAGACTCGTTGGTCCAGTCGCAAGCGCCACTACTACTACTGAGCATGAGGTCACGGGTTCAATTCGCAGGTCGGGCAATGTGTAATTTGGTTTATCCATCTAGAATTTCTGAGTTGCAGCCCGGAGTCTATACTTGTGCCCGGCTGATGGCAATAGGCTCGCCCCCTATTACATGGGACTTATTAATATTATTATTTATTTATTAACTACGTTTACAAAAAACTTAACATAAGGACTTTGCCCCGCAAAACCGTTTTCACGGTTTGTCTGTGGGGACAGAACACACAACTGGTGAAAACCCAACATAACTGGTGGAATGTGTCTGCCTAACCCTTCGGGGAATACAGACGTGAATATAAATGTTATGTTAAGTGTGTAATTTAATTATTATGCATATTACAACGGTATAATAATACTAATATAATAATAATACTACCAAATATCTATTAAGGGGACGATAACCGACTTTTAATGATTTTATACTGAAGATCACGTCTAAACGAGTAGTTTTAATGATTTGAAAAAAATATATGATAAAATAGAGCATTATCTCAATAACTTAATAAGTGAATATTTTAGATTATGTTTATATTACACAGTGAAATTAATTTGTAAAATTATGTCTAACGCGGATAAAAATCTGAGAATGGCGCAAAATCTACCAAGTGTATTTTTCTGAAACCTTCACCAATTTAATTAATGATCTTTTAGTATACGCGTTTTATTAAAATGCCTTTTGTTTTGTGTATAATAAATTAATAATGCGTCAAATTGGGGACAGTGCTCGTTGATGGGCGAGTCCTATTACTGGCTGAACGTACGACGCGTTGCGTGAGCTCAGTACAGAACACGCAAGCTAACCACTCAAGGTCACTGGCGTATATCTGCGTCTTAACAGTGATAACTTGAATGATTATTGTATGTCCTATTGACAGTATTTATTATCAATGTAAATATTATGACTACACGCGGTTTAAAAAATAAATATCTTGATAAGCAGTCAAGTATTGGGCAAAATTTTAACGTAAATTAAAGTACTAAGATTTTTTTTATTATATTTTGTTTACAAATATTGTGTCCAATTAAAAAAAAAAAAGAAGTGAGCCGTCACGGGACGCCTGGCAGATGTGAAACATCGAAATCGAACAAATAAACATGAAAAAAAGTCAGGACCGCGCGCGCAGAGTGAGCGGTGAATCGTCACGCGACATGCGTCGCGTCACCCCACCAGCTATCAGTTTTACGTGCGCCTATAGATGTTCCACATCAAAATTAAAACTTAGATTGTTCGACGAATGTCTATCAGCGTATGACCCCATGTGTAAGGTTACAAGAAATAGTTCAGGACCACTATCATACTTGCACAGTAGTAATCTAATCTGCGTTTGTAGGTTAATAACCTAATAGTTTTTAGACATACAAATGAGTAATTAACAGAGTTTCAAAACAATGTTTGGTTATCAACAATTTTAGATCAAATAGCAACTGGTCACGAGTCACGACCTATGCAGAATTATTATGTTACCTTCTAATAATCGTGATTAACGATACCACCCACAGATATAAATATTTCTAGATAGACAGTCAAAGCTGTAAACATGTCGAAAAAAATATTGCGTCCAACTTTTGGGCCACAAAATGCACGCACACTAGAATAACACAATGACGTGGTGCGAGTGTAAGACGTAGCTGTTACACCAGCATAACAAAGTTGGCCTGTTTGTTTTAGTTATTTTGCAGCGCGACACTCGTGTAAAGTCTCTATTATACAACCTGTTTTTTTTTGATATCCCATAACTCTAGGGTTATATTCTGTAGGTAAAAATAATACTAAAACTCCTAGAATAGGTGGTCCAAAAATGCATCGTTTCGGAGATATCATCAATCATAATTAAATTAGGTCAAAAATTGTCACCAGTATGACGAATCTTTACTTTTGCGAGGTTGCCAAACTTCGCAGTAGTGTAGTAAAATAAAATATGTAAGTATGTTGGTATCGGGGCTTCCCGGCGGCAGCTAGTGAAGGGAAAGCTACCTTGTCGACGTTGTCATATTTCACGTAAGGGTGTTTTACATTAATAATCGTGACGTTGCCGAATTATTTTGTATGAAAAATGAAAAAAAAAAAAATAACGAAGGATTGGAACATAACTCATATGCCAGTTGATTCTTTGATATGGCCTCAATCATACCCTAGAGTTATGGGATATCAAAAAAACACGTATAATAATAAAATTATTCTCACTTTGATTAGGTAACGTCAACCAAAATTGATTCTTCAGCGTGCATCTCAAGCCAGGTGGTAGTCCGAGGGTCTTGTCTCCGCTCACCGACGCTGCAAGAATCTTCGCGGCGTCGACGAGTAAGGACGCTTGCCAGGAGGCGGCGTATATCAGGCGCATTGACGACTGGGCGGCCGTCGAACAGATCATCGGGTAGAGGGACTGATGGCGACGGAGATTGTAGAACGATATGCCTGTAATTTAATAGTACTGGTAAGTTAATGGAATAAACAAAATTGTAGTCTATAGTAAATCTAACAGTTGGTCTGTTCGGTATTGGTTGATAAATATACTGTACTTATGATTATAAATTTATTTATACTCCTCTGCCTTTTTAAATAAGTCTTTATGCTTCTTAACAAACATGCATACTTCATAAATATATAGAGAGGGTAGCAATAATAAACCAAGTTCTTTAAATATTGGCCTGCAAGATTCATCAGGTTGAAGCCCATATATTGCACGAATACACTTTTTATGTGCAACAAATACTCTATTTTTGTCGGTACTATTACCCCAGAGTATGAGCCCATAGCGTATGATTGATTAAACATAAGCATGATAGGTAGTGATAGCAGTTTTAATGTTTGTTATATTTTTAACCTTTCCGAGTGCGTATACGAATTTATTTATTCTTTTAGATATATCTTATACTTGTGCTTTCCAATTTATGTCTTGATTTATTATTTATTTATTTATCTTAATATAATATATAAAAAAAATATGATTACTGGCCACTAGCCCTACCAGTGTGTCAAATTAATGTCGCCACTGTAGCGGCACGCTGTATAGTCATGTTCTTTTTCATAACATTTAATTTTTTAATACCGAATAGGACACTGACATTATTAGTTCATTGTACTAGATTATAGTTTCTGCCTACCCACATGGGAAGAAGGCGTGAGTTTATATATGTAGTAGATTCATCATAGATTTTGCTATGTTCTTACTTATTTATCAAAGACATCGTTTTCCAGACTGTAAACATATTTATCAATCGTGATAAGAGGGCAATGTAGATTAATATGGTGTTGTTAATTAAGGGATTCATTATAGTAAATAAACAATTTACTTTGTTATTTAGTTCTTTGCACTTCTTTTACTTTGAATAGTTTTTAGGGTTCCGTACCCAAAGAGTAAAATGGGAACCCTATTACTAAGGCTCCGCCGTCTGTCTGTCTGTCCGTCTGTCACCAGGCTGTATCTCATGAACCGTGATAGTTAGACAGTTGAAATTTTCACAGATGATGTATTTCTGTTGCCGCTATAACAACAAATACTAAAAAACAATAAAATAAATATTTAAGGGAGCTCCCATAAAACAAACGTGATTTTTTTTGCTCGTTTTTACTCTATAATGATAACGGCAACAGATAGACGCTTGCAATATTCACAGAATATTTAGTTATAAATTCCCTTTAAAAACAAATAATTAAATTAAAATAAGACAAATATTTAATGGGGCGCCCATACAACAAACGTGATTTTTTTGTCATTTTTATAGATAATGGTACAGAACCCTTCGTGCGCGAGTCCGACACGCACTTGGCCGGTTTTTATACATATTCGTAGGTACTGTTTCTTTGGGTTTGATATTGTCTTGGAATTTACAGTCAAGATTAGTATTATGTATACACAGGGTGCATTCAAATAGCCTAGGACTCGTAGGAGTGGCTGTACCTCTATTGATATTGTAACTACGAGGCCATTGCCCAGCAGTGGGATGATGCAGGCTGACAGTAACCAGTACCTACGTCGTGAGCACGCTGGCCATTAAGTCTGGCACCTAACTGAGTGTACTTATATATATATTTTTTTTTGTTCCTAAAGTTTCATAATTGGTGATACTTTATTCACATTACAATCTAGCCTATTAGCTAATAAGTAATTTAAATATAACTTAAACTGCTAAGTAACTATAAAATTAAGAAATCGTCCAATAACTATTGCTGTTTCATATTCAGTTAAGGGGAAGACACTTGATTCACGTGTTCTTTATAAAAGTCAGCACTTGCACTACGCCTTATTACAAAACAAGATTTATATTTTGACATGGCTTAAACCATGGAGCCAGTTTTTGTAATAGGAACGTAACAGTGATTGAAATACCGTTCTTTATACAAAACTGAAAACTTAGCTCGGTACTAAGTTGTCAGTTTTGTGTTTAGGAACTTTACTATAGACGGAATAAAGTTCGAAATTCAATAATGGCTCCATGTTTTAAACCTGGGTCTGAAGATAAACCTTGTTTTGTAATAAGGGGAAAAGGTTTTACCCTATTTAGTCTTCGAACTACATCAGGGTTGTCAAGGAGTTGGATCGCCTCCTAACCGCCTCGGAACCGTGCACCTAGCTTCTGACATTTCATAAGTGCCCATGATACGACTATAAGGCTCGCTCATTTTTAGGGTTCCGTAGTAAACAAGGAACCCTTATAGTTTCGCCATGTCCGTCTGTCTGTCTGTCTGTCCGTCCGTCCGTCTGTCCCCGGCTTAGCTCAAAGACGCTAAGTCCTAGAAAGCTGTAATTTGGCATGGGTGTACATATTATTCACGCCGAAAAAGTCGTAAAATAAAACCATGAAAAACATTTTTTTAGGGTTCCCTTGGACGTAAAACGGGGATGATATTTTTTTTTCTCGTCTAATACATGGTGTGAGGTATCGTTGGATAGGCCGTTCAAAAATATTGTGAGTCTGTGAAAAACATTTTTCAATTCTGAGATCTGTTTGCGTAATATTAAGCTTTAAAGTTCTATTTTTTTATAGAGTCAAGTGTCCCCACCCCCTGCCAGCTAAATGGTTGGTTTTGGATATGTGAAAAAATTCATGGCAGTAGTATATACAGGGTGTTTGGTGCATCGTGTGCCAAATTGAAATGGTCGACCGAAGGAGTCATCCGTTAGCCTTTTAGACCCTTTAACACCCCTCATGCTCTGTGGATTTTTTTTTATCGACTTTTTATTGTTTTCCAAAAAAAAGACCCAAATTTTACATTCAAATACAGATTTAAAAAAAAATATAAGGCGTAGACTCTGAATTTTAATTTTATTTCGATGTGTATTGTTTAAGAATACTTTTAAATACAAAATTAGTGATATTAGTCACCTAGTTCTTTTTTAATTCACTCGCAAAGGTAAAACTTAAATTAAAGCTGTACATGTTACAGCTGTTTATAAGGCTACAAAAAAAAAATCAAAAGCGACCGGGATCTTCCAACTCCCTCATTAATTCTCCAGTCTATCCTCTTTCTAATGATGTGCCACATGCCATAAAAGTATTTTAACAACTTTGTGAATTCGCTAGAATTGTGAATCGAGTCACCTAAGGCTAATATTCAAAATTATGATTTAAAAAAAAATCTCTTAAATGATACCTGTCAAACCTATAAATCTGCTATATCATTCTTATGGTTAGGTAAATTCGTGTCTCATATCTGTATCTTTCGTGGGATTTACTTGAAATAAAAAACAAAATTGCATTTTTAACATTTATTTAATCATTGTTACAAATCTTGCTCAAATTGTTGGCCTCTGTTGCGAATGCAGGCCCGACACCTGTTTCGTATTTCAACAGTTGTTGTACGAAGTCGTATTTCCTCCTTAATAGTATTGAATGCCGCTTCTATGCGTTGGACTAATACCTCCCTAGTTGGAACCTCCGTGGCATATACCAACTCTTTGGCACGTCCCCAGACATAAAAGTCTAACGGAGTTAGATCTGGGGAACGTGGCGGCCATGGAATAGGGCCATCGCGTCCAATCCATGCATTGGGGAACACATTGTCGAGATATTCCCTCACAGTCAATCACCAATGCGCGGGACAGCCGTCATTTTGAAATACAATGGGCACACGTTCATTAAATACGGGCACATCGGTCACTAATTCGGGCAGGTCATTTTGTAGGAATTCCAGGTAGTCTTCGCCATTGAGATTATCGGGCAGGTAATGCGGTCCAATTACCTGATTCCCAATCACTCCTGCCCAAACGTTTACACTAAACCTTCTTTGAGAAGATTTCTGTCTTTTAACACGTGGGTTTTGCGTTTTCGTTGTCCAGTGGTGCAAATTGTGTAAATTGAGGATCCCATCCTTGGTAAATTTGGATTCATCCGTCCACAGTGTTCTTTTTAAAAAATCAGGATCATCCACATCCGTGTGTAAAAGAAACCGACAAAAAGCCACTCGTCTCTCAAAGTCGCCACCCTCAAGACCTGCAACAAACAAAAAACTCTTTTAAATTTCTCTTGGGCAATAAGTAATTGCACAAGAAAGGACCTGCTGTTCGTGCTAATAGATTCACTACCTGGAAGTGACGCCATACCATACCCATTACCTGCTAAACAAAGGCAAGGTCAAACAAAGCTTGCACGGGTTTAAAGTTAGTTTAAAATTACGTACCTTGCACCGGAGTGTAGTGGAATGGATGCTTTTTGTTTTGACGAAGTACTTTCCACACTTTCCATATTGAAATATCAAGATGTGATGCCACATTTCTAATGCTTCTTGTAGGGTCTTCCTCAAAAAGTGCCAGTATTCTCTCGTCTACTTCAACATTATGTCGCACAATATGGCCCCTTGGTTCATTAAAAGTAACACTGCCAGTCTCGCGTATGCGTCGGTATGTGTCTTGGAAGACTCTGCGGCCAGGTAATCGTCTACCAGGAAAGCGTTCCTGGTAAAGTCGTTGCGCTGCACGAGCGACGCCATTAGCGGCTCCGTAAGCCATCATGATGTCCGCATATTCTTCGTTAGAGAATGTCGCCATTGCAATAACAAAAAACTCAAAGTATAACAATAACAACAAAAATTAAACAAATGTAACAAGAACCAGCAAAACTTAACGATAACAAAGTAATAAAAGAATCGCGGAGTATGGTGAACTAGCACACACGTTAGGTAGCAGAGGCAGTCATGTCTCTACTAAAAAAATGGCGGGTCGGGCGGCGCGATTTGTTCAAACCGATTTAAGGTATGCAAGAAAGAGATAGAAGATAGATTTTACTGTGAAAGAGTGAGAAAACAAATTTTACCTCTTTCTCAAGTAACAGTTCCGCAATAAATATTTTTTCATTAGAATTTGGAATGTAGTTTTATGTGACTTGATTCACAATTCTAGCGAATTCACAAAGTTGTTAAAATACTTTTATGGCATGTGGCACATCATTAGAAAGAGGATAGACTGGAGAATTAATGAGGGACTTGGAAGATCCCGGTAGCTTTTGGTTTTTTTTTTGTAGCCTTATAAACAGCTGTAACATGTACAGCTTTAATTTAAGTTTTACCTTTGCGAGTGAATTAAAAAAGAACTAGGTGACTAATATCACTAATTTTGTATTTAAAAGTATTTTTAAACAATACACATCGAAATAAAATTAAAATTCAGAGTCTACGCCTTATATTTTTTTTTAAATCTGTAGTTGAATGTAAAATTTGGGTCTTTTTTTTGGAAAACAATAAAAAGTCGATAAAAAAAAATCCACAGAGCATGAGGGGTGTTAAGGGGTCTGAAAGGCTAGCGGATGACCCCTTCAGTCGACCATTTTAATTTGGCACACGATGCACCAAACACCCTGTATAACGAAATTAAAAGGAAAACTATCACAGCTAAGTAGGGTTTACAAGTTAACGAGTAATCGTCGACCAACTTAAATTTGCAGTTGAAGAATTGACCGTAACGTATATAGATCTATGGGAGAGCATGTTTTTCAACTACAATGTTAAGTTTGTTTTTGGGATGAATTCATCCTAACTACGGAACCCTTCACTGTGCGTGGTCCGACACGTACTTGGCCGGTTTTTTTATTTTTAGTTCGTGCTAATGCACACACTAAATTATTCTTCTCTCGTCGATATAATTTCTTTACAAAACACTTTTATTTATACTATCTACAGACAGTTTTAACGAAGCCAGTGTATCACAGTATATCGCGACTAATTAAGCAGTTATCTCACTTATCATGTCAAGTATGTTGTGGTTGTATTTGTATGACATGATTGACATCTTCCATAACCGACAGATAAGTAATACTAACTGGGAGACGTAAATAGAGGTCATGTGCCATGCAGTAAGCCCGGGTAGACAACCGTAACGTACAGTGTTACATTGGACCTAGGGTTACACGGAGTTATCTGTAGTAATCGATGTGAGTCTGTTTAAAATGTTATACTGGTAAATGATTAAATTGATTTTGATGAAAACAAAGAAGTAATTTAGAAAATCTATACTAATATAATAAAAAAGAAGAGTTTTTTTGAACGCGTTAATTTATGGAACTACCAGTTGTATTTAAAATAATCTTATTGCTTAGACAATATTAGTTTTAGTTATGCGAAACCCGAAACACGTGTCTAGTATTTTTATGTAATGAATCTATGTACAAAATGTCAAAACTGTATCATGAAAAATCACAAAGTTATAAGGTTGTTATGTTACCGGGTTGTCCGTACAAAAATATGCTAACGGCGCTCCCGCGCCTCCAGGGTCGTTTTGCGCTCATTGATAATAATTTGGCAGTAGGTAACTAACCGTACGGCGATTGTATTATAAGTAATTAAATGGTGATAAGATTTTCCATCACACTTAAATATATTTGGGACAAAATATAACATGGTGTAAAAATTATTGAAATCGAGTCAGTTCGTCATTCTGAACAAACTATATTCAGGTTAACTAATAATAAGGTTGTAAGTATAGTTTATAATCTATCCATGGCATTCCGACAAATTGTGAACTGGTATCAAACTTGCATGCGACGCACCTTGCGCTAATACTAAATAGCCAAGTAACTGCGACCAACTTGGAAGAAGCGCTCGCCGGCCGCTTTGGCTTCGCTCCCTCGGTTCGGGATTTCTTTTTGTTTCCGGGGTGGTAAGTCGTCATGGATGTCCTCCGCCCTGGGGCGGGCGGAGGGGTCAGTCAGACTCTTACTGACTAAAAACCACAACAGTGTTCCTTTCCTACAATTGCATCGGGAATCTTGGGATCTAGTGCGACGTCCGCAATCTCCGGCTAGTGCCGGCCCGCCTCTGCGGGCCGCCTCAAGTCTGGGGACCGGAAGAGAGCGTTGTTAGTCCTCTACCGACGCCCGGTGCCTCTGCTGCGGGCTGGGTGAGCGGAAGAGATCTCCCGCTCCCTTTCCGCAGCCTCCTTCTGCGACACGACTGTTTCGCAGAAAGATACTACCGCGTCTCAGGACTCCTTGCTGCCGACCATCGAATTTGACGATTTGACATACCTACGGATAAATTATAAACTACTGAAAATGAATGCGTTATATTGTAACAGTTCAAACATTTTCTATAGTTTATAATCTCGCTAAGATTATAAACTAACTGTGTGCTCACAATCTTACTTATGTACATATAATTATATGCAGGATATCGTTATCTTCGAGTTATCATTCGATTACTACTAAAACTTGACCCACAGAGAACATGGGTCAATTAGCATCGTTGTAGGTATCGTTATCAGCAAGAATCATTATACTAAGTACTGATAAAGATTAATCAAAACAAACAATAAATCTATAGCGTAAAAATGGCGCAATTTTTTTATATCCTATGGAAATTGGATTGTAAGTGTCGCTGAACTTGGGCAGCTCAACGACCGCTACAATAAACAGTCAAGCTAAACGATAAAAATATAATCACTGTTCTTGGTAAATTGTATTTATTATTTCTATTTCCTGCTGTTGTCCCAAATAAAATACTTTTTTTTCTCCCTTTACCAACTTCACATTATACAACATTATTTTTAGACATGAATATAGTTTGTTCGGAATAAGGAACTGAATCGATTTCAATAATTTTTACACCATGTTATATTTTGTCCCAAAAATATTTGTGTGATGGAAAATGTTAGCACCATTTAATTACTTACAATACAATCGCCGTACGGTTAGGTACCTACTGCTAAATTATTATCAATGAGCGCAAGAAGACCCTGGAGGCGCGGGGGCGCCGTTAGCATGTTTTTATACGGACAACCTGGTAACATAACAACCTTATAACTTTGTGATTTTTCATGATAGTTTTGAAATTTTGTACTTAGATTCTTTACATAAAAATACTAGACACGTGTTTCGGGTTTCGCATATACTAATACTAATATTGTATACATACATAAACTCACACACGCACGCCGGTTGCGACTACTACACAACTTCAAGTTATCCGAAATTCAATACTTTTTACGTTTTTTTTTCCAATTTGCAGTTCAGTGTCAGGTGTATCTTGATCAAAATATGATTCGCGACTATAACAGATGTATTTACAGAATTGTAATCATTAGAATTATTAATACATCTCTCTAAGTTAAATTTGTTCCCCAATGACATGATTTCATGAAAAAGTCATTAATATAATATATTTTTTATTTGGGATGGGTTTGCTCTTGACCTTAGTCTAGGTCACAGGTGACAGAGACAAAGTCGACGATGGAGTGAGCTTACCCAGAAGAAGCCTGTGCACTCTCACTTTGAAGAGATTAGGGTTGTATGCGTTCGGAAACAGACGCAGGCAGAGAGTTCCACTCCTTTAGAAAACTCGGGTTCTTGTAGTAAAATAATACGTCTGTTTCAGTCATATAATCTTGTAAACCTGTTTTTGGAGCCCACAAGAATAACCCCTACTAGTGCCACATGCCTAGATAATATTTATACAGATATTATACCAAGCCACAAAGAAATTATAAATTTACTAGATTCTGATCATTGTGGGCAAAGGATTACTATCCAAAACCAAAACAACAAAGTGGCTAAAAAGGATATCACTGTTAACCCCAAAACTGCAAGGCCCTTGGAAGCTTTTAAAGGTAAACTCAGTAACAAATTACCAGTTTCATATTAGCATACTGATCATAATAATCTATATAATGATTTTTTTTATATTTACTGTCAACAATTTAATTCCACGTTTATTCCCAAGACTATCTCGGTTAATAGTAACGCATCTTTCAGTGATTGGGCTACCATTGGTATTCATAAAAGTAGAACACGGTTTTATGAGCTGTATGTACAATGAAAGGTATTATGTAAACACTGATGAATTCAATTTGTATGTTAGAAATTATTCAAAATTATTTAAAAAAGTTTGTTGTATGGCAAAGTCGCGTTATTTGAGTTCGAAGATTAAAAACAGTAGTAACGTAATTAAAACGACTTGGAATATTATTAATAGTGAAACGGGAAGGTCTAGTAACCGAAATACTGACTATAGCCTGTCAATTAATGACAACATAATAAAATCAGACTCACAAGTCGCCGTGGCCTTTGAAAATTTATTTTCAGATATTCCCGTTTCAACTACTAAATCCCTAAACTCATCACCTTCTGTTGCTGAGTCTTTGCTTAAGGAAAATGTTAATGTTTGCGAGTCGGAATTTCATTTTGAACATATTACCTGTAGAGATATAATTAAAACCTTTCACACTTTAAATGTAAAAAAGACTGCAGATCTGTGGGGTAATTCTGTAGAAGTTGCTAAGTCTATTATAGACATTGTAGCACCTACTTTAGCTCTTATCTTTAATAATTGTATTGACTGTGGGGAGTTTCCTGACCTTATGAAAAATAGTAAAATAATACCGTCGTTTAAATCAGGTAGTACACCAGACCCCTCAAATTATAGACCTATTTCAGTACTACCTACCTTTAGTAAAATTTTTGAGAAATGAATTTTAGACCAATTGCAAAGATTTTTTAATAAACATAAATTACTACATAGCAAACAGTTCGGTTTTACAAGGGGCCGTTCGACTACTGATGCCGGTGTTGAACTGTTAGGACATATTTATAATGCATGGGAAGATAAATGCGATGCCTTGGGCATTTTTTGTGATTTGTCCAAGGCATTCGATTGCGTTTTTCATGAAACGTTAATCAGGAAACTCCGCCACTACGGGATCCGGAACACCGCTCTGGATCTTCTTATTTCATACTTGAGTAATAGGATTCAGAGCGTTGACGTCAATGGGAAAAGATCTCCCGGATCTATAGTAAGAATGGGAGTCCCACAGGGCTCAATTCTTGGTCCTTTCTTGTTTCTTATTTATATTAATGACTTGCCTTACCTCATAAAGGATAATCATGATATAGTGTTGTTTGCAGATGACACTTCACTTTTGTTTAAACTTAAACGTCAGCAGCTGGTTACTGACGATGTAAATAGCGCGATCTCAAAAGTAGTTCACTGGTTTAATGTTAATAATTTACTTCTAAACGAAAAAAAAACCAAATGCATTAAGTTTACGCTACCTCACGTTAGGCAGGTGAAAACTAAAGTGTTAATAAAGGGCGAAGAATTGTATCCTGAAGATAGCACAGTATTCTTGGGCTTGACTTTGGATGCTAAGCTTCAGTGGGGCCCACATGTAGATAAACTGTCAAAAAAGCTAAGCTCCGCAGCATATGCTGTTAGAAAAATTCGTAATTTAACTGACATAGAGACAGCCCGTTTAGTGTACTTTAGCTATTTTCATAGTGTAATGTCGTACGGTATTCTGTTATGGGGAAATGCTGCCGCCATTCACACTATCTTTGTTTTGCAGAAAAGAGCTGTTCGATCAATTTATAAATTAAGTCCAAGACACTCTCTCAGAGAAATTTAAGGAGATTAATGTAATGACTGTGCCTTCTCAGTATATTTTTGAAAATCTATTATATGCCCATAAACATATAAAATTATTTAAAAAATACAGTGATATCCATAATATAAATACTAGGAACAAACACAAATTTGTTGTACCTACAACAAGGCTCAAGAAAATAGGTGGCTCGTTTCGATGTCAATGTATACGCTTTTATAATAAAATTCCAAGCCACGTTCAAGATCTAAGCCTTAATAAATTCAAATCATTCATTAAACGTAAGTTGTGCCAGAAAGCCTTTTATACTGTTAAAGATTATATTGAGGACAAAAAGGCTTGGGATTGAGCTGCTCCAATTTTTGTACATATTGAGGTAGTTTATTTTTATTTTTATTGTTTTTTTTTTGTTTTTGCTAAATTTATTATTTTATAAACAGTGACATTTAATTATTATTTTATACACAATGACAGGAATATTTACTTGTAAAGTATTATATTATTTTAATTATTGTGAATGTGAAGACTATGTGGGTTATTGCATAATATTTTTTTTCCCTTTCTTTTATTCTCAGTTAGTGTTAATCATGGTCTGGCAGTTTGAGTCATATAAGTGGCCTACCCAAATGTCCTTTCTTTGGTATTGATCGTCGCATCGTTGAGCTCCTTAAATTCTGAGTAGAGCTGCACGATTACTGACAAATGCGTGCACTGACTGGTCAGGTCCACTCAACCTGTGTGGTTCTTTCCTCAAAAGACCATTTCAGACACCAATCTACATGGTCTTCACATGATCTGACCAAGATTATGTCTGGACTTTAAAAGAGACTATGACCTCTGAGTTTGTTTCGGCCTTTCTTCTCAGAGTAGTCAGATAGGAAACGCCGACCTCATCTAGTTTTTAAAATATGATTGACGTGTAAAAGTGTTTGTACAAACCTACTTACAGAAATAAAATCATTTATCATTTATCATTTGCTGTGCGAATTATATAGGACATTTGGAAACGCTTAGTGCGAATTGGTGGAATAGCAACAAGGAAGGGATGGTAACCTTCAGTGCGTCTAGATGACTGATAATAGAAAGGGGCCGGTGGAATGAGTTCCTGGAGCTCTTGGGCACACTCATCGAAGTACAATCTGTAGAAGACCGACAAGCAGGCAACCTTGCGGCGATGGGCCAAGCTGTGAAGATTGGCATCCACCAGTTTTACGTCGCCAATGAGCCTCTTAGCTCTGCGTTCCACCAAGTCAAGCGCGGCAAGTTGGTATTTAGCTGAGCCATCCCAAAGGTGACTACAATACTCCATGCAGGATCGGACCTGCGCTTTATAAAGGGTCAAAACCTGACCAGGCGTAAAGTATCGCTTCACCCTATTTAGGAACCCCCCCCTCTCCTATACCCTATTAAATGGAACAAGTCTAATTTAGAGAGATGTATTAATGATTATAATTCTGTAAATACATGACCTGATTCGCGACTATAAAGTCACAGTCAGTTTTTTACCACTGACGTTGGGTCGATTGTGCGAAAAACGAAAAATGTATTGCTTTGACTCACCTTGTGATTTCCTATTTAAATAAAACTCGAGGGTGCCCTGCCACAGGTCCACTTTCACGCCTATAATGCTGCCCTTACAAAACCCGGTGTTATCCCGACTGACTGAAGCGTTATGTCGCAGCGCGCCCGTGTACGACAGCCCGTAGGACTCGCCGTCTCGGCCCAGGAAGGAGGTGAACGTGAACAGGGAATCTGCCATGTCCACTTTGTTTGTACCGAGGCCTACCATCTGTAAATAAAGATTTAGTGGCGTTAGAAGTTGGCAATTTATTGTAATAAGGTGTTAAATAAGAAAAGTAAGTCTAGGAGTTTTCGTAGGTTTTCATTTATCATAATTAGAAATTGATACCTCCAGGAGACTACAGAGGTCTCTTCTAACTTTGGTCCAAGCTTAAACCTTTCAGGCAGTTCTTGTAATTCGAACCTCATTCCGACTGAGATACTTACCTACTTTTTAATACAAAATTGGCAACTTAAACTCGGGTTTAAACGTTATCGACCTTATTACAAAACAAGGTTTATCTTTTGACCCAGGTTTAAACCATGGAGCCATTATTGAATTTCGAACTATATTCAGTCTATGGTAAAGTTCCTAATACAAATATGACAACTTAGTACCGTACTAAGTTTTCAGTTTTGAATAAACAACGGTATTTCAATCACAGTTACGTTCTTATTACAAAAACTGGCTCCATGGTAAACCATGGAGCCAGTTTTTGCCATGTCAAAATATAAATCTTGTTTTGTAATAGGACGGTTTGTGTTTTGACCAACATTGTCGGAATAAAAATCGAAATTCAAAAATGGCTCGATGTTTTAAACCTTGCTCGAAAGATAAATATTGTTTTGTAATAAAACCGCTTGAATCTTAGGACCGTGCTGTGGCTTTGGTTCCCGGCAATGAAAATGTCATCTTCTTTGGTTTCTAGACTGACTGAGTGAGTTTAATAAGGTGATAAATAAAATGATTTAATTACTAACTATGAATTTATCACCGCGATGCGTGGGTGAGTTTCCAGTTTGACGTTTATTACATACAGATTGTTTATATTAAAATAGACCTCATTATTAACATCGGAAGCGAAACAAAAGGCCAAGTTCTATTTTTAAATATATAAAAAAATCTAGAAAAATAACGTAGAATTTCACGTTCAACACATTTGTTTGAACTTGTTGATCAACATGACATTGTGGCGGTTTGCCAACGCGGAAAGTACTCACAGAACAACACTCGTAGTCTGCAGACTTCGTATTTATTGGATTTTATCTTGGGGCGAAGATATTTCAAGTACCTAGTTCTTTTTTTTTTTCCAAAAAAAATATCAGAAAAATATCCCATCTTAAATATACAGGGCACTCATTCATTTATGCAATAAAGTGGCCAATAAGCTGTTTTCACAGTAACATATTTACTAAGTGGCATTTGCTAAGTGGTCTCTTACATAGAAATTACTATTAATGATTAAGGCGACGATAACCGACTTTTAATGATTTTATACTGAAGATCACGTCTAAACTAGTAGAGTTAATGACATGAAATAAAAAATATGTTAAATTATAGCATTTTCTCAATAGTTTAATATGTGAATATTTTAGATTATGTTTATATTACATAGTGAAATTTATTTGTAAAGTTATGTCTAACGCGAATAAAAAACTGAGAATGGCGCAAAATCTAACCAAGCGTATTTTTCTGAAACCTTCACCAATTTAAAGATAATTTAATCATTGATCTTTTAGTATACGCGTTTTATTAAAATACCTTTTGTTTTGTGTATAATAAATTAATAACGCGTCAAATTGGGGACAGCGCTCCTTGATGGGCGAGTCCTATTACTGGCTGAACGTACGACGTTGCGTGAGCTCAGTACAGAACACGCAAGCTAACTACTCAAGGTCACTGGCATATGTCTCCGTCTTAAGCAAGAAAGTTGGATTTATACAATTACAATTTGACAAAATTCAGCTTCCTTGCTTTTCAATTAGACGAAAGATCAGCCTTCTGCACTGACCATTGGTGATATGTGCAACCAGCCACCTGTGATATTATACGCAACCAATCTGTGGCTGCATATCTTATCACAGAGCGTATCTTAACGAGACAATGCATCAAATTATTATCATAATTATCACAGCTGTTCAATAACACGGCACTTGGCACATCACGTGTTTGTATCACTATTATATTCCAAGATGAGAATACGTCATGGTTCAATGTCTAAGTGATCAATGGCTGTTACTAATTTACTATTATATACTCCATTTGAAATAAGATTAGAAATTTAAATAAACTTTTTTACAGTCCGTTCAACCGATTTTGACTTCTATTCCGTAGGCATAAGGATGGCATTAAAAGTAAAAACGTGGTTACAATATCAACTGTTTATTACAGCTGTCATTTGTCATGCCACCAACGCAATAGAAGTCAAAATCGGTTGAACGGACTGTAAAAAAGGTTTATTTAAATGTCTAATCTTATTCAAAACGGAGTATAGTTGACCAGTGAGAATAAGAATCTATGAAGACTTATTATCGCGTCGATAAAAAAACGTGTCCTTCTTAGTAGTAAACTTTTATGGGTTCACGGAAATATTGCAAGGCTTAACCCATGACCTCGAATCTTGCTCGCAACTCGGACAACCTAAGCTGTTGGCCACGGAGCTATGCTCTTGAATTGAGCTTAAACTCTAGATCTTGCTTGTGATGGGCGTTTTATTTGCCGGGAACTACGACCTAGCTATGTAAATTCATAGCAATTTAGTATGGCTAATCAGTCATAAAATATAAATAATTGAAGGCTGAATATAGATAATTCAGTGAAACATGCGTATTTTTTTTAAAGCCAGACAGACAGTGAGCCAAACAAAAGATAAGATTATAATATATTTATGAAAGAACACACGTGTCTGTCTTAAATGAAGGATATCAATCAAATTATAAAACTATACTTAGAAATATGCAGTGGGAAAACACAGAAATGAAAATGAGAGTCTGGAAGAGATGATAACCGTGATAAGTTAAAGTTAAAAATAAATAAATGATTCCACCCAGGGGCGCCTACTACAAAAATCAGCTGTTCCATACATTTTGTCGATTTAAGTGAACACAAATGTAGGGAACAGCTGATTTTTTTATCGCGATTTCAAGGTTGGTCTCATAGAAAAAATGGTTCAAAATGATGAGTACAATGACCCCTTTTCGGGTTTAGTATAAACAAAAACTAATGTTGTATAAAACCTCGTGGGTGCTCATACTCATCAGATTCCTTTTTAAGCGAACAGACAGGCCGTAGGATACGGAAGTTGTTGCATTGTATGAATGTAGCAGTTAAGGTATCTATCTACCTAACTAAGGTACCAAAATGTTACCTTCACTGTTTTTAAGCGCATCAACGACCAACATACATGTTTTTAGTATCTGACAGAAAGTAGTTTCCTGCGTTACGATTTCATGCGCTTTGAGCGCAGAACTTCTGTTACGGACCGCCTTCAAAGCCGCCAGTCTTTATACTCCACTAGCTGCAACCCGCGTTTTCACCCGCGTAAGTCTAGATCCCGTGGGAATATCGAGATAAAAAGTAGCCTATATGTTAATCCAGGGTACCTCCTTACAAAATTTTATCAAAATCGGTCCAGCCGTTTGAGCGTGAAGAAGTAACAAACATCCATCCATCCATACTTACAAACTTTCGCGTTTATAATATTAGTAGGATAGGATAGGATTTGTGTTGTAGTGGCAGTAAACGGTGACACGCTTGGCTTGTATGGAAGCGTTGAGACTGCCCCCTCTAGCAGCGGCCGCCGATGCCTCTCCGTGCTCTGTGTTCTTTCTATTCATAAATATTTTTAAATTCTACTTGAAAAAAATATCTATTTATGTAAAACCTATCAGTTTTTCTAACAATGAACTTAGTAGGTGATATCGCAGCAGACCAAGACGAGGAGACTGGCCCACAGTAGCAGAGGATGGAAGTGTGTGGAAAAGAGAGAGGGGCCTTTACCCAGCAGTGGGACAATACATAGGTAAATATAAAATATGAAACAATAATCAATATTATTTAACTTACAATATCAGTCCCGTATGGTTCTGTCAGCATCTTTACTTCCCAATAATAATGATAATCATTAACTAGTGGAGTATCACCCTTGACTGCAGCAGTACCGGAGCTGTAGAATGGGTGGAAGGTGACCTGCTTCTGGTTGGGACACATCATCACCCAGCTGGTGCCGGCGCTGTCTGGCATCTCCCATCGCCATTCACTTACTAGAAGAAATGCTTGAGGGTTATTTATCAAAAGATCAAAAGTAGTTTCTGCCTACCCCCAAGGGAAGAAGGCGTGAATTTATGTATGTACTTATCTAAGTAAGTAACCAGTCTGTGTGCCTCACTCACAGTAATTGGTTTTGCATTTATGGGGTGGTATTTGTTGATGTTGGGAAATAAACATTGGGTTTAGGTTGGATTCCAGGAGTGCTACTCCGAAGATAAATCCGAAGTATCACCCGAATGGTCGGCCGTTTCCTGACTACGGCTAACTATGGCTGGCTAAGCCGAAAAAATAAAAAAAACGACAGTCAAAGAGATCACTCAAAGTCAAAACTGTGACTTGAAGTTGTGTAAAGACTCAAAGTCAAAAAAGGAAACTTTGGAAGTCAAGAAACGGCCGACGATCGGCCGATACTTCGGAGTAGACCCCCAGGGCTCTATTAATGAATGTAACTAACAATTCGACATATTTGGCAAAATAGTCACAATTCACAGCAGCTCAGGCAAGCAGAAAACTATGATAGGGACTTTTCTCCGATTGTCACCTATCACCAGCCACCAGTCTGTTTTATTGAATAGGCCTTTGGTTTAACCAAAAAACAATAAAAATTACTTATAAATTAAATTCAACGACCTTTCATTTTTTACTTCCAAAAGACTTGTTATTTTATAAAAAAAAAAACATTAGGTAGGGTACCTAGTGTTTTTTTTTAATAAAATTATACCAGGCGTACGTCGAATCGTTACTACGCTATGGCCTTGTAATGTGGGGTAATAGCACCGACTTCTGTAGAGCATTCATCGCTCAAAAAAAGTGCATCAGGTCAATTTGTGGTCTTAAACCTGATGACTCATGTCAACTAATATTTAAGAAACTTGGGTTGTTACCGTTACCGTCACTTTACGTTTACGAAATATGTGTGTTTGTAATTAAAAATAAACAATTATTTAAGTCTGCAAATGATGTTAATCCTAGGAACAGACGAGATCCTCATAAACTAGTGTTGAATGATTTACCTAGACTAGCTAAGTATAATAATAACTGCCTTGCAATGTGTGTGCGCATTTATAACAAAATACCAAGACATTTCAAAACACTTAATACAAGATTATTTAAAATTAAGTTTTATAATTGGTTACTTGAATGTAGTTTTTATAGTTTAAAGGAGTTTTTAGTTAAAAAAATGTAATGTTTTAAAAATGCTGATGGTTGATGCCTTTTTCACCTACCTTTATAATTTTGCATGCTATGTTTGTATCCTAGCTAAACATGTTTGTGCCATATACGCAAATAAATATTTTGATTTGATTTGATTTTGATGACATTTCATTATTCAGTTAATAAAATTATAATGAGTATGATTCATAGCTTAAGATTGATATTACATGGTACTATTTTTGTTTAGAATAATAAAACCATTAAGCCCCATTTACACAATGCATGTTTCTTACCTGTGGCATAAAATAAAATAGAGGCAAAAAGTGACTTGCATTGTCTAAGCACTGTTTAAAAAGTAGAAAACAGTAGTAGACAACTTTATGAACCTACTATGCTTTGGAATGGACAACTAGCTTCATATTTCTAACTGACCCGACTCCTTGACAATTCAAAAGTGCCTGTAAATGGTTTAACTGAAATAAATGCTTTCCCCTTATTACAAAACAACGTAAACCACGTTATGGAGCCATTATTGAATTTCGAACTTTATTCCGACTATGGTAAAGTTCCTAAACACAAAACAGACAACAAAGTATCGAACTAAGTTTTCAGTTTTGTTTATAGAACGGTATTTCAATCACTGTTACGTTCTTATTACAAAAACTGGCACCATGGTTTAAGCCATGTCAAAATATAAATCTATTGTTTTGTAATAAGGCGGTTAGAGTTTGAGTTTGAACATAGCCTCTCCGAACATTTGCACATGAACACTCACTTCTACACCTAGCTTCTGACGTTTCATAAGTGCCCATGTAGGTTTATGTGAAATAAAATGTTTGGTTTTGACTCACACTCCCCTCATGTCACCATTTGGTTTCTAAAAAATGATAGTGTAAAGACCTTCTGTGTAAAGTTCAGACCGGCTATGATTCATCAGCCGTATTGTAGGTTTTTACCAACATAAAAAAACAGCTTGAAAAATCATTATTGAGCCTTCTAGCTAGACTATACTGAGGGTTCACCATATGAATGTGTTGCTAACTGCTGTAATCTTAAACGAAAATTGCATCATTCATTATAGAATCAATTAACTAATTGATATTTAACTTTGATAGCCTTTATAACTTTTTACATATATAGTGTTGTACACATGGCAACAAATAAGAGAAAAGAGAGAAACAAACAAGTTTATTTGTCACAAAAGAAGTGTACAAATAAATAAAATTGAAGGGTCTGTTTGTAATGTTGAAATAACAGATTTTACTAAATGCGTATGAAAGTATATACGGTACTTAACAAAAAACACTGTATTTACAGTTTTTGCCTGTCTGTTTGTTTATTTTGGCTATCTCCGAAACAGTTGGACCGATTTTAACGGGACTCTCACTCGCAGATAGCTCATGTTAGGAGTAACTTAGGCTTGAAAAATCCATGCGAGCGAAGCTTCGGGCAGGAGCCAGAAATAAACAAAAATTTATAAAACACAGACTAACTATATTTAGATACCTAAGATTTTGTCAATAAACCATCTAGATTTAAAAAAAAATATGAAAGTAAATTATTAATTCCATTTGAATGTTTGTTGGATTGTGCAAATATTAAACTTAATTGATAAATTATATGTTGTTTACAGTATACCTGTTGTCATTGTTATGAAAGTTTATGGTAATGAAGCCTTGAAATAGCTAACTGATCAAGCAACTTTTAAAACTTCTTCGTTATGACATATACATATAATCAAGTATTTGTTCTATTTTTATCTTCCTGCAATCTCCAAGATATTATTGACGATAACTCGAAAGGCGGGTAGGAAAATTGACAAATGAAATGAGGTAAGTTTTTTTTTTGAGATTTGTGTTTGTCTACTTACTGTTCGAGTGCTCTCCACATGCACAACCACCAGTGTGCTCCCATGGTGTAGGTCTGCTCTCATTCCAACACTGGCAATAGGGCTTCGCTGACCTCTGACGATCGTCACTACTCCTAAATCTTGATGTTAGCATTTTGTCCTCATAAAATCACGATGCGACGATGAATGAAAACTTCAAATTCACTAGTAAAATATCACAAAATCCAACTTAACTTATCAATGTTGTTAATTTGCGAAAACACCAGATTCATGAATTACACAAAATTTATGAATGAATTACACTTCCGATAATTTGATCCACGACGATCAGTCAGTGTTGAATGTTGATCAGTTGATTGAATTGATAATTTTTGACAGATTGATTTGCTACACAGATTATTTAGAATATTTTTATAGTTGATTTTCATTTTGGAGAGTAGGGGGAATATACTTCGGTTGTTCCGAAATTCATATTTATTTTTATAAGTATTTCATGCTGTATGCAAGCATTTCCAATGGATTTATTTACATTCTAATCAGTGGCAGCAAAAAAATAATCATTCGATGTTTCTGAACGATGGATATTGTGTAGAAGTTTCCGGAAATCACCAGACATTTGAGAGGTAAATTTAAATAATGTAATCAATTGTTCGTATCTACATCTAGCTACACAAGTATGTGTTAGTTTCCTTTGAAATACAAAAAATCATTTTAAAATACATATAAATTAGTTATTAGAATTATAAAGAAATTCTCTAAATTAGTGAATAAAATAATTCTTAAATTCAGTTTAATAAATGATTTTTAGCCCTTACCACTTTTTTCCATGTTGGTAAAACTTAAATGATTTTTTCGTTTATAATAATGTTCAGAATAATGGCATAAAACTTTGCATATTAGTAATTAATAAAGTAATTGAGCAAATTAATACCTATTGATTGCAAAATCATGGTGCAGTTGGTAGTTCTGATTGTTTTGCTTAGCGCGCGCCGCGCACCCCGCCCACAAATGTCTGTCAAGTGCAAAAGTGAATTGATGATTTATTTTATTATATTTTAAAAATATAACACCGTAGATTTATGTATTAGTGTATTAGCAATGTATTTAGATAGTGTATATATTTTTTAGTAAATGAGAAGGTTTTATATTGCCGTGTCCGTGTGAATATACAGTGAAAATAGTCATGAAAGGATGTATTAATATGTATTTATTTGATAATTAATTCCCAGCTGGTCGTAGTCCGTGACCTCATTTTAAAGTGTGAATAACATAAATAAAAAGGTAAAGTATTTTTCTATGATTTCAATTTTTTATTTAATTCTTCTACTAAGTTGTTTAAATGATTTCAATTTGCTCAAATATTTTCGTGAAGGATGAAGGAAGAAAATCTTATTTAATTTACGTAGTGGCTGTCTTATACTCGCAAATCAAGTGTAGCAGTGTCATAACAAAAGAAGCTCATATACCTTCGCCCTCCTTCTCTCATATGGGGTCAGGAGATCACTAAACTAGGTGTGACATAGTGACAGATTTAATAAATAGGTCAACATAGGTCAGGCCTTGCCACCCATTGTCTGCAAGCACCAATTACCATAATAACAGATCTGTAACTCACAGCTGATTACTATTATCATTATTTGCTGTTATCAAATAATGTAAATATCTTATAAGAAAACATTGCAAATATTTTTGAACTCAGTGATAAAGACAAACTTCATGAAAGCAATTATGAATTTACTAGCAAGTCAACATTATATTACTAGTTATCTATTACTATCTTCTAATATTTGGTAAGAAGTCTGCAAATTTTCATTTATTTATTTTAATCTATGGTATTCATCAATTAAAAAAAGCCCGACTATCGCCTGTGGCACTCCACTCATATTAAGGCACACACAACATAAGGGTCGGTGGTAAAGAAAGAATAATGTTTTTATGGACACAGTTCATGAACCACAACATACAAATAACAAAATAAAAAAGTGAAAATAATGTAAAAGTAGTTTCAGCTGCAGTAATTCTTACTCTTTCCACATCCATTCAGCATAAGTACCATTACCATACCATTATATATCTTTTTAAGTACTACATCAAAAAAATATTTTAATTGCTGTGTTTAAACCAGGGACTGTACAACTCCGGTTAAGAGTTAAGCCTTTCGAAGGGGTAACCCATTCAATGGATTACCTTTATCATGATGTAACCCATTGAAAGGGTTTTATACTAGAAACCCATTGCAAGGGTTACATGATAACCCATTCAATGGGCTTTATGCTTGAAACCCAGTGAAAGGGTTTCATGATAACCCATTTCAATGGGTTCTATACCTACTTGAAACCCAGTATCATGAAAAAATCATAATATTATGTTATTTCGATATCCGCCCAGCACGCGTAGCATGACCAATTCTATCTCTATTCCACCCAGGGACCATTTTGGTTACCATTTTAGAAAAACCCCATCGAAAACCCTTTCAATGGAAAGGGTTTTCGATAGGGTTTTTCTCGTGTATTCCCGTTGTCCCCGTACGCCGTGTCCCCGTCCTACGGGGACAGCGGTACTTCAATTAAATATTTAAAAATACTTCCCGTTGTCCCCGTGATTTGGTTTTACATTAAAAAATATGTTTCTGGCACTCGCCGGCCGCTGCCGCGGCACCGCTCGCTACGCTCGCTCGGCTCGTGCGTTGTGTGGTCACAGTTCTAACCTAACCTAGCTGTTTCGATTTAAAAAAGGTTTACTTCGTACGTTATGGGGACAACGGGAAATAAATTTAATCACGTCCCGCTGTCCCCGTGACGGGGACATCGCATACGGGGACAACGGGAATACACTGTTTTTCTAAGCAGTTAATCAAAAACCCAGGTGTGGGTAATTTTGAATGGCTTAAATTAAGCCGTTCAAAAGGGTTCCCCACTTGTATGGGTTTTTATCGAAAACCCTTTCAATGCCATTCATAAGGGTTACCCTTATCGTATGGGTTTTTGTTTAACCGCTTAGAAAAACCCTATCGAAAACTTAAAAAATGTAGCTTATATACAAAAACACCTGTTTCAAGTTAACAAATCACACAATCAACATTTATTAGGTACTTGTATGAGTCAGGCATACCGTGAGTGGAATTCAACCTGCAAAAGCATTTACTTTAAAATTATTCCTTTCACATTATGTTACCTCTGATTTTGCATCACAGTGATCATTATTCTTGTCAAAAGGTTGCTGTTTTGTTGCTGTCAGAGATAAAATACCGTGAATGCACTGTATCTATACAGGGTTATTTTTAAAACGTCAATAACCTCTCATCATTGTGAACAACTTTTACTATGGGACCAAACCTGAAATCGCGAAAAAAAATCAGCTGTTCCCTAAATTTTAACAAATTATTCGAACATAAATCTAGGAAACAGCTGGTTTTTTTTTCGCGATTTCAGTTTTGGTCCCATAGTAAAAGTTGTTCATAATGATGAGTACAATGACCCCTTAAGAGGTTATTGACGTTTTAAAAATAACCCTGTATAAACAAAACCACATTACTTATAAATTATCATCAAGTAAATTCTCCTTGCAGCAACTCACTACAATGGTCCAATGTGCACACTGAGGGCATTGTACGGCCACTGATATTCGTCTAGCACTGAGGCGTTCCAATGCATTTTTGGATAGATAAACGCAGCCAGTGTGCCTACACCGGCCGTCATCGTGTTCCATCTTCACTTTCTGCTGGTATGTGGAGTAGTTACTGGTTTTGTGAAATTGCATGTTGAGAGTATGAGGACCTAAGTTTGGAAGAGTTTAAGGGATCAGAAAGTATTTGCAAACTATGGAACTTTGGGAGTCAATGAGATGTGCTAGATTTGTATCTATGTTCACTGGAATATTTAAAAACACAATTTTGTTTGGCTCGTTTATGCCTGTTTCTGTGCGTCGCTGCGGTCTGTCATTGCGGTTTGCGGTCGCCTTCGGAACTGTACCTTCTAACTACAGTGCAAGACCCACTATCTCTTTTTTTAAATTCTATAATTAATTACGGAAAGTCCCCACTACCTCGTATGTTGTTATGGGGTCTTCAGTCAGGCAGGAGATTTTAGGGTTTACTAGTGACTACTTGATAGTAACCATCCAGGTGTTTATACAGGGCGAGCGCGAGGTCGCGTGTGCGCGAGCGGGGGCGGGGGCCGCAAGGGTATGGCGGGGCCCGTGCACCGCTTCGTCGAATGCCCGCCGCGCCGCCCGCACCGCTCGCATCGACATGCTGGGTATGTCTCCATTACTTAGTAGGTACAAACTTTAAACTATGTTTCGTGGCGGTGGATGCCTACTCCAAGGATTGATGAGACTACTGACGGTCGTCTTTATAAGGGAGGGCGCACACGAGCAAATTTGTTGCCCAGCAACTGTTTTTTGTCTCTGTGTGCACATCGTCTAATCTCGTCGACGAAACAGCGCTAGTCGACGAGATTAGACGATGCGCACACGGGAGTGACAGCAACGCTACTTTTTCGTAAAAAAAATCCGCATTCTTTAACATGGATTTCGAAGAGACGGTTGTGGTCTATCCGTTTGTTCAAAGAAAGACGACACCGAAAAAGACAATATCGGGTGCATCCATTAGGAAAATTTCATACAATGTTTAGAAAATTGCTCTTACCAGTTTCCAAAATTTTTTTTTCGCTATTATAGAATGAGTATCGAAAGTATCGATAAATTGTGCAGAATTTTACGACCTGGCATCGCTCACAAAATAATATCAATCTTCAATCCTGTTATTATACCTATGATAATAAATTATATAAATCTTCTTCGGAAATCGACATTCTTTCTCTATTTTGTAGTAGAGTACCTAGCGTACGCGAATAAATACGTTATACTTAAATAAATACGAAATAAAGTCCCCCAGCTGTCGCGTCGCTACTATGCGCGCACTTTCATAGAAACTTATTGATTTGATGTCAGAGACAAGTTAGTTGCGTTGCGGAGACAAAACTTGCTCGTGCGCGCTATCTCTAACTGCATTCGTCAACTGACAAACTTTTTCCTTCCAAAAAAAATCTGTAAGTACCTAATCATTGTAAAGAATGACGTCAATTATTGTGGTCCAGACACCGAACAGCAAAATATAATCCCTTAGGCCTCCACCGATGCCGGCGGTCCACGCGCGGCGACAGAACGATGAGCCTAGCCTTTATGTGGAGATACCAGCGGAACCACCCCAGCCGACAATCGCGAGCCTTGCAGCGGCGCGCTCTGTTACCCCCGACACTTTACTACGGACCGCAGCCCTAGGCCTCCACCACTCGCCGATGATGGCGCCGCACCTAAAGTTCGGCATGCTGGTCTCTTTCGCGCTGGCTACTGTGTTCTTGGCCGGCGCTAAGTACTATTTTGACCGGCAGGTGAGCGTGAGTCTATTTTTGATGTTTATTTTTCGTAATAAGTTAGATTAATAATTAAAGGTTTAAACCAAACGAACATAGAACCAGAACAAGAGCAAGAACAATGTTTTCTTGATGTTTTCATAAGGATAGATCCATCGAAAAAATGCAACAAAAATAATTTGGTAGAGTGGGGATAGAATGAGCATATTCACTAGTTTGATCGAAACTTACCTTAATACTATGCAACGTGGTCCCCACTGGTCCCCACATAGTGGACTGATGACCTGGGCCGCAAGTCTGCTATTACAATAGTGTCAGAATGGTCGATCATTGATTTCATAATTGTTGATTTTGACAAGTTTGCTAATCTACTAATAAAATGGCGTCATTATGACTTTCCAATGGTCGGCCACTGACACTAAATTGAAAGAAATTGCATTTATTGGTAATTTAGTATATAAATGACAAATGAATGCCATTTCTACTAATGGGTTTTATAATAATGACAATACGACAATGCCATTATATGTAACACAATTCTATTACGAGAACATTGATCGACCAATGATCGACCATTATGAATTTATCAGATTACGAACTTTTAGGAAAATGACAATGGGATCGTGTTGGAATGACTTAATTTATATGGAATAGCAGACTTGGGCCCTGGTGAAGGTCGCTGGAATTCGCTTGAATGCGAGAGACAAAAGACCAGTCGGTGTGGCGAAACTTGAGGGAGGCGCATGTCTAGCAGGACGTCTTCGGCAGAATTATTTTATGATGGATGAATAGATTATTCGGTGTTAGTCATTCTGCAGTAGATGAGAAGTAATGGCTGGCATTAGCCTGTATTTTAAACAAAGCTGAAGTAGTGCTAATAACATAAAATACCCTTGAAACGATTATCTGAATCATCATTTTGTGAGATACCATAAAATCTGATCTGGGTTTTCAAAAGCACGTTTTAAATGTATTGCGATAAATTTGCCAATGATCGAAAAATAATGAATTGAATCTGCCAATTTCAAAATATCTTGCAGAAGTAAGTAAATAGGTATTTAGATTTCGTTTAAAAAATAAGTCTTTAGTTTACTTTGTAGTTCACCTATTTCTTTGCAGCAGACCTTCGTGTCGGGATAGGCATCGATATTTTATCGCTTTGTTTGTCCAAATCTGAAAAATCTCATTGCGTGTTTTGTAGTGAAATATATAATAATGTACCCACGCAGGATACGTACACTGCGAACTTTGGAATATAAAGTACCTACTGGCTAATTATAGGGCAGTATGCCATTTTTTTATCATGCAATATCTTGTTAATTCTCGATTTCGGAGGGGTTATAGGTTATTTTCTCCCTGAATGATGAGCCACTAACTAATTCCAAGTGCGGCAGCTAGATCCTGCAAACGAAAGAAGTCAGAATAAGTAGCTATTGAAACTTTGAAACTGTTTTTGATGGATCTTTGTCCTGACCTGATGATTAGGCAGCCAATCAGAAACCCTTCACCTAAGTTAGGAAGTACGTACACATATGTACGCGTACGTACACCGCAGGTGATCCGCGAGCGCGGCGGCTCGGGCGGCGGCGGCTCGGCCAGCGTGGTGTGCGCGGCCGTGGCGTGCGTGTGCGGCGTGGGCTGCGCGCTGTCGCTGTGCCGCGCGCGCCCGCCGCCCGCGCCCGTGCGCACGCCCGAGCGCGTCTCCTCCACCGCGCAGCGGGACCGCCACGTTAGCATATACGTGGTACGTACGACGTGAGACACTTCACAGACACGACATCGAATCATGGTACAACAAAAACTCATCATTTGAAACCAGCTGATCCAACGTCAAGGGGAGATTGTTTACGGTGAAACTGGACCTTAGACCCAATTTCAATCCTAAGTGGAGGAGAAATGTCTCCTAAACCATCAATAGGAGCCCATACCATAATAATCGTTTGCAGGGCAGAAGTGCAGCGCAAGTCAAACTGAAAATTAATAGTTGCACCCGAATGACACTTCACATTGTCTAATTTTGACCAGATATGAGAGTCCATTTAAAACATGTTAAACAAACATATTGAAATGCGGAGTATTTTACAGTTTTATTTTCACACAATATCTTTACTTCCTCCAGCCACCGCCATCAGAACCTTCAGACGACATATCTCTTGCAACACTTCTACAGTCTTCAGAGCGATCGCAGCCCGCCACGACGGAGTCGCCGGAGGCGCCGCCCCCGTACAAGATCGCAGTACTGATGCCCGGCCGCGACGCTAGCCCTCCACCCCCCGCGTACAGCTCGCTCAGCTAGCTAGCGGCGCCCGTGAGCCAGGAGTTCATCATATAGACTGCACACGAGGGTAAGGTTTTACTATCACAACGGTTTTACAAGACACCAATCAATAATACAGGTTTTTACAGAAAATTATTAAAATGGTAGCTTTATTTTGTTTGTTGGCAATACTAGAGGTTTGTTTGTAAGTGTTGCCAGTATTTTTTGGTAGCTTTAGTAAATGGAACAAGATGAAAAAATAATGAATTAAAGATGTTTGCGACAGCTTTGCACAGAGTAGTTATCAATCGCTATGAGTTCATTTTTATAGCATTTTGAAATTGAAAAAAAGAAGTGATAACCAGTTTATGTGGCTTCCATATGTAATGAACTAACAAAAGAATGCCAAATATTAGAACTTTAGCTGAACTCGCTTTAAAGCCTCAGATTGCCGAAAAAATAGGTGAAGTATTTTGCATGAAATATTTTTACACGTAATTTTAATATTAACCAAGCATTTTATAGTAAATCTACCCAAACCTTACCCTAGACTAGGCTATATGGTAAACACTTATATCCTGACTCACGATTATCACCCTTCATCTAAATATCTTCACGATCACTATTTTCGAATTTTCCCACCAATTCCTATGATTCCAAGGTTTTGACCCTTCCCGATAAATATTAAAAGTTTTGGCACTGTTCAATAAATAAAATTCAAGCATTGGTAGTGTTTTTGAACATAAGAAAATTTGTAAAACAGTCCAACTTTAATTCTTATTTGGTTTTTTAAACCGAATGACAATGGTCCAGATTTTTATGGTCGATTTAACTGATTTAAAACATTGCTATAGTTTTTTTGCAAACAAAACAAGAAGTAGATAGGAAATATACTAAAGTTGTCAAAATAAGCTGAACTGAAATCTTCCAAACAAATTCAGACTAGTTTGACAGCTCTAAAATGCTTCGTTCTCTTTCTTTATCTACCTGCCAGTAAGAGACAGCAATATTTTAAGTTTAGTTTAGTTGGTGTCCCACACAATCTAAAACATTTTTCAAGATCTCATGAATATTTAAATGTTTTAATGAATTTTATGTGGAATTTTAAGAACATTAACTCTGGTATGTTTGTAAGTTGATAATTTAAGATAATTATTGTTGATGATTGTTATTAACCTGTGCGGTTATGGTAGGGTTTGAAAGAAGAGTATGCTAAGGAAATTATATCGCCTTTCTTACTCCGCTGAATTGGCTTTGAAATGCCGGGATAGTAAATAAGATATTGGTGGAAGAATTTATTTCTTAAAATTCTCCATAAATTAACTTGATTTCGACCTAAATAATTCGATTTTAAAAATGAACAAAAGTAAGAATTGTAAAATATAAAGTTAATGTGGACAATTAAGTATTTTTTTAAATGTATGGAATATCCATATCGGTCAGTCAGTCGTCGTTTTTGCGACTTATCAAGACAAGATTCTTAAGTTTTCTCTGTCCGTAACTGCTAGACCGATCTCGATGTAATTAACGTCATTATATACCTACCTAGTTTGTATTTTAGGAGGTTTACCAATCATCACGCCATGGTTGGTAAGTCGATTTTAAATGTAAATAATAATAAATACGGTGTTCAATAATCGGCAAAAAAAAAGAAATATTTTTAGAATTGTCTCGAAACTAGTTTTGTATCGCATATAACAATAGAGAGATAATCTTAAAACCCCATTTATTCTGTACATGTTTAGTATAGTATTTATAGTTTAGTATGTCTGTGGTAAGCAAACATGTATTTCTATGTGCTGATATTGTTGCTTACAGACGTCCATTTTTTATACCCAATCTGCGACCATTTCTAAGAAAAACCATACTTTCTTACTTGAATTGCCAACTTTTAAAAGTCCTGCCAAATTAAAAGGGCAGATCGGGGTATAAAGCATAGGAAATTTTGTAAGATTCCATGCCACTAAAATTGCACAGCAGTGCACAGCCAATTTCATTGATAACAAACAACCTGCTGATAACGCAGGGTTGCCAGGGAAGGCAATTTAAATACGCTTGGTAGTTTTTCGAAAGTTTTCATGCACCATTAATCAGAGCTGTTACACACATTATGCATGGTATTAAATAAGAAGTCTGTTCAAATAGAATATAGAAAAACTGAATTTAAACTTGCGTATTTAATCTCTGGCAACTCGAAATATACTGATTATTATATCAGCAGGACTCATTCGTATAGTTAATAAATGGCGAATTGATAACAATATGTAGCGGTGTTCCATTTCTTGTATATTTTAAGAATATTTGTTTAATAGTATGGGGTAACCAGACCTATTGACTGAAATATCGACGCACAAAGAAAACTTTGGACTTTGGAGTTCTGGTTATCTTGTAAATGAGGGTTTTCGTGATAATTGGCGACGTATAAAACTGGTGGATGCCAATCTTCACAGCTTGGCCCATCGCCGCAAGGTTGCCTGCTTGTCGGGTCTTCTACAGATTGTACTTCGGTGAGTGTGCCCAAGAACTCCACGACCTTATTCCACCGGCCCCCTTCTATTATCGGACATCTAGACGCACTGCAGGTTACCATCCCTTCCTTGTTGCTATTCCACCAATTCGCACTAAGCTTTTCCAAATGTCTTTTATAATGCGCACAGCAAAAGAGTGGAACTCTCTACAACCCTAATCTCTTGTGTTTCCGAACGCATACAACCCTAATCTCTTCAAAGTTAGAATGAACAGGCTTCTTCTGGGTAAGCTCACTCCATCGTCGAGTTTGTCTCTGTCACCTCTGCCCTAGACTAAGGTCAAGAGCAAACCCATCCTAAATAATAAAAAATCAGGACACCAGTTGGCCCTAAACTTCGATGACAAGAGGTCTTCTATGTCGACAATGCGTATAAAATATATGATGACGTTCATCATTTGTTCATCATTCAAAAGATAAAAGTGGAGGCTGTTGCCTCCACTTTTATCTTTCTCTAAATACCTAACTGAAGACGACTGTGGTCGGACTCTCTCTTTCTGAATACATACATCAGATAAAGAAAACACTTATCACTGTCTCGTTCTTATGTACGTATTCAGAATGAGTGACCCCGACCACAGTCGTCTTCACGAGTGTTGCCTCAACTTTTATCTATAATCTTCTTGGGATTAAAGAAAATATAGGCACTTTGACATTTTTGACAGGTGCCCGGACTTCGTAGCCGGATGTCTTAGTGCTGCCACCTATTGAACTTCATTTCAGGAAACTCATTGTTTTTATCTACTGTAATGGGGAATGAATTGTATCTAAGAATACACACACACACACAAATATGTCACACGCCCACACAAATATGTCACACGCCCAGGACAGGATAGGAATTTGGATTACCGCATTTTATAGAAAGGATGTGAACGCAAAATTATTGGGTAAAAAAAGTCAAGAAGAGCTTCACATTACAGGCTCATGGAATTCGATCAACACGTAATTTTATAAGAGATCATTTGCAAAAAAAGGTTTTTTACGGGCGACACTTTTCAAGACTGAATTTTCTGACTGGAAAACCACAGACAATTAAGCCACAAAGTATTCGAGCTCAGCAATCCATACAAGGTATAAGGGCAAATTTTAAATTCACGACCAAAAAAAAGTGCAGAGTGGCTTGATTTAGGAGTCCGGGAAGGTATATTCGGGAAAGTATACAAGAAGTACAGCACCGCTAAATAATATAATAATAATAAGTCTAGTCATATTAGCTCTAATGGATGTGATGTAATTTAGTTGAAGTTTTACTTCGTTGGCGTTTGCAGCTATTGTTTTACAAGGGATCCTTTTTAGAAAGGGACTGGTCGGTTCGTCTTTTATAACAGACGCTTGGTTATTAAAGATTGTATAACTGTGATTTAGTTGTTTTTTTTATATATTCCTTTGGAAGACGGCGCGTGCGCTGATTTTTGATAACAAATGTGTGTTACTCCCATTTCTATTGAAATTATGTTTTTTAAGTCGCTGCCTACATATTTTACTCAAGAACATCTATGAACTGAATCATCAGTTCATAGATTTTCATGAGTAAAATATGTTGAGGATCACGAAAGATGACGAAATGACCCTATTGAATGACTATGTCCTGAAATCATGATATATTAGAAGCCAATTCTAACTTAGAGTGTTGTATTGATGATTCTAATGATTATAATTCTGTACATACATATTTTTTACAGTCGCGAATCATATTTTGATCAACACAGCCTGAAAATGCAAGAAACGTTAAGAAACTTTGAATTTCGCGGGTTATCTTAGTAGGGTATCCCCCATAGGGCCTTGTTTCCGGTTTTAAAATGAAAAATGCTATTGCCAATCTGTATTTATGTAGGTGGGTCAACGATAGCTATTATAGTCGCCGGCACGTAACTTGGCAAGAATCGTTAGATGTTTCTTTCCTTTCATTATCTTTCATCTAAAGAGACGTTTAAAAATAAATTCTGGCAATAACTATAGACTAATGTCAAGCAATAAAAGTGATATTTTTTTCGTTGCACTAATTGTACACATCAAGCTATACAAATCCTGTTTACGCTGATCTCGTACTGTACGGAAATCATATACAATGCGAGACCAGCTTATACTGGAAATGTATAGCTTGATGTGTAGCCGTCTGTACATGCGTAAACTTACTCAGACTACGCCAAAACCTTGCCAAGTTATGTGCCGGCGACTATACCATGCTAAAACAACTTTTTCTTAAATAGTATAGAATTAAATCGACAATCAAAAAAGTTGTTTTGGCTTCGAACACTGTAAGGCTTGATTCATACTAGCGCAGAGTCGAAGCGTCAATCTTTTGATAACATAGCAAATTCACTCAACGTAACGCACCAGCGCGCGCGCACCAATCAGCGCTGGTCGCTCGCAGTCGCGCGTATTCTGCAGAATGCGCGCAAAATCGCGAGACTTTTTACCTCGATAAAAATATATTCATTACGTTGTAGAGATAAGGGTGAATTTGCTATGATATGTTTTAGATTGACGCTTCGACTCCGCGCTAGTATGAGACGACCCTTAAACGAAAAAAAAAATAACTTGCGAACGGTAATCAGGATAAGTAAAGAACTTCAAAATATCAATGCTCACATTATATTATATTTTCTATTTTACATAACATTAAGTACAGTGATTGTGTCAAATAAATTATTAAAAGTACAAGTTACACTAAAAGCGGGCCGCAGTGGAATATTCGAACTTAGCTTTAAAATACGTTTTTTTTTTGACATTTATAATTTATATTTCGGCATTTATTTTATATTTTATTACATCTTGTTTTAACTCTATTCTCTCATTGAAGTGGTCCACTAAACATGATAAATAAAGCCTAGTACACACGACACGGCTTTACTAGGCGTAATGTACAGTCAGGGAAATTAGTTGTTTTTCAAATAACACACCACGCCAATTTGGCATTTCATGTAACTTAACTGTTCAAAAGTGGCAGTTGTGATTTGAATATATGCACGATTTAAGTAGGTAGTCAATTTGCAAAAAACATTAATTTCCCTAAATTTATGTTCAACACAGAATGATTAGTTTTATTGATGAATGAATACGGACTTTAACACCAGCCAAAACCTAATTTTGTTAATTTACTTAGTATTTTAGTAGGTACTTCAGACGGCGCGACGCATGTCGTGTGGACCGGCAATAACACAAATGCGTAAGTATATAACTATTACAATTTGGTGATAAATTCATATAAACTAGTTTATATTTAAATTCTCATAATATTATAGACACAAATGTCAATAATCATAAAAATAAAACCATCTTATGGAATGTATGTACATCATAATTTTATTTTTGTCATAAGCCTCGTTTACTTGTCATATTATAAAAACAAAACAGAAAAGAAAATAGTCGAATGATACTATTTTTAAATAAACCCTGCAAATACAAAATATTAATTTTGTACCGAAATCTATATAATAATTGCACTATTACAACTAAACGAATATAGAGGTCATGTTTCCATAGAAGTTTTCCTAAATCAAAGTACAGTTTGCGCCAAACTAGAAAATAGCGTTAGTGCAAGTTAAAAATAAGTCTTTATTTACGGAATGAAAAGGATCAAAACGAATATTATAACTTGTACTTTTGTTTATAACTCGCTTTAGAGTAATTTTAATTTTGCTACTGCGACGTCATTCGAAAGCACTTCAGATCATGCAAAAAAACTCAGCGCAATCTGAAAGTCTGACAGATAAAACGTTCATTCATTCGTTTAGAAATTCATTTATGATTACACAGATTAAAAATTATGACTAGCCGTCAGCTTTAAGTTAATATAATTTATTTATTTAAGTAAACACGTAAAGCGCTTATAAGACATGGTCTGTTACAATGAAATTATTCAATTGACTAAAGTAACATCGATATGTGTCCAGCATTTTACTGTCACACACACACACACAGAGGCTGAATAGATAAAGTAACCGTCATGAGAAGCTATAAATACATAAAATTGCAAATTATACAACTATCAACTTTAAACTCAAGATATCTAAGTTGATTTATGAATGAAGAAATTATCGCTAAACGTCATAAAATAATTTTAGTTGCAATGGAAACTGAACCATACGCAATTTCAGTTAAAGTTTTAAATCCCAAAGTATGAAATTTATCTCGTCTCATGGCGTTGACTTTAGCTATTTCATTCATAAGAATATGTTAAATATGTCAAAATATTATTATAATAGTTGGTAAAATACTTGAAATTCAAAATATTTTTACACTGGAAGATATTGGATTGCAATGTACAGGCAGCTGCATTAATAGGTATTTTCTCGGGTTCTGTGAGAGTGATTTCGTGAAAAGGGACGGAAGTGTGCAACAGGAAGTGACAGCTTCAGCATGAAATAAGTAAGTACTTTTTAATAGCATGAAATTAGTTAGTACTTTATAATAGAATGGAATTAGTAAGTACTATACAGGGTGTTAAATTAACTGCGTGCCATAGCTTACGGGTAGGTTCAGTATCGACAAAGGAACAGTATCCCATATGCTATGGCACGCAGTTACTTTAACACCCTGTAGAGATTGTAAGTAGAGGGGGTCATTTATCTCTCTGCTAAGTTGCTTATTAACAAGGTGAGATGTCAGATGTTACACATCATAAGCGACTACTGTAAGGCTCCCCTTTTCTTTTTAAGGTAGTTAGATGCATACAACGAGTAATGCAGGCGACTGCACAAAACAAATAATAAATAAAATGTAACTAAACTTTTAACTTCAGTTTATGAAATAAATACAAATAATAATAGTTCATGAAATATTTTGTTAAGTATATCTTATTGGTCTTGAATAACATACATATTCGAAGTAGTTGTCAGTCAAGGCAGAGACGCTTATAAAGAGACGCCATTTTTATACAATATGTAACAAAAAACCTGTTGTTCCTTCTAGCTACGTTTTAAGAATCGGTATACATACGTAATAAAGCAAGTAATTTATAAAAACTGTTCAACAAAAATAATTAAAATAAATATTTAATTATTCATATTTGTAATGTTTAACTGATTTCTTACCTCTTTAGTTCTTTGATTTTGACTTCTCGACTAGCCAATGCTTAATTTTTTTAAATTATAATTCCACCAATGTTGTGCTTGTAAGTTAATGTATACGTCCCTATAAGGAACAACAGGGTTTTTGTTACATACTGTATAAGTATTATTAAAAGAAATGCAATAAAATCAAATACATAGAAAATATAGCAGCCACCCAGAAGCAGTATTCAGTAATAATAAGTCTGCTAAAGTTGTGCCTAGGCCAGAATATAGCTCTTAGACAAATATACGTTTATTTCAAGAAAAATACGTATATTTTTACTCATAAGGGTCTATTCACACAGAGGTATGATCTTCCGGGATCCAGTCGATATCCTGTCACAGTAACGCAAAAGATTGTTTCTCTATTGGAAGAAAAAATATGACGGTTTGACAGCTTTTGTATACAATATGTAACGAAAACCCTGTTGTTCCTTCTATCTACGTTTTAAGAATCGCTATACGTAATAAAGCAAGTCATTTATAAAAACTGTTCAACACAAATAATTAAAATAAATATTTAATTATTCATATTTGTAATGTTTAACTGATTTCTTACCTCTTTAGTTCTTTGACTTTCGAGTTCTCTAATTTTTTTAAATTATAATTCCACCAATGTTGTGCTTGTAGGTTAACGTATACGTCCCTAAAAGGAACAACAGGGTTTTTGTTACATACTGTAGAAAATATGTCAAAACGCGCGCCGCATTGTTAAGATAAAAGTTATTTGTCGGCGCCGGTTATCAGCGTTCTACATGAATACACCCTTAGACAAGTAAACATACACAAACTGGAACACAAAACCCGGAAGGCTCTACTTCCGAACTGTGTGTTACCAATCAACCAAACTTCTCAATACAATTAAAACAACGAAATACATCAATTAATTAAAAATAGATATTATTTTACCAGCGTTTCGGTTTAGAGATCATCACGTCGGTTGTTTTATAAGGATAATTGCAGCTATGTCGTTTTTTAAGTCGCGAAGATTATACCCGCTGTATCTCGAAGAGTTTCACGTCCGTATCGTACCATATCGGTGGGTCTACGTTTCTGTAAATAAGAAAATTATAATTTTAAAGTAAAATATTATTATAGGAAATAAAAAGAACCTAACATGCGCGCACCAACCCACACATTGTCACTACATACACCCCACACTTCACACACACCCACACCCAAAAGCAACTAAATATTTTTGTCATCAAAACTGTCTCTCTACAACATAATAATTATTGTTAGTCAACTTTTTTATACATTTACACTGTACTTATTGTTTGAATTATTATTTTTGCCTTGTTTTTATTTTATTCTATTTTTTTAATTATTTACTTCACCTAAATTGATTTAAAAATGTTTGCATTACTTGGGAAGAGACTGGACCCCACAACACAGGGAATCCTAGTGTGGGGTTCAGGGAATTTGTGAAATCTAGCATTTATGGCTCTTATGTAACCTATTACTATTTCTTTTTTTATGATGTACCGTGTTTTTGAACTGAATAAAGTTTATTTATTTATTATTTGAAAATAATAAAATCAGCTAGTTGCTGTGGGTCCCCCATAGTACAGCATCACGCTGAGTGGAAACCTTCTTGTCAGCAGCTCCTGACTACTTTTTAGGGTTCCGGACCTCATAGGACAGAAAGACTCAAGCTTAGCACTAGTACCAGCACGTTAAGCCGTTTCCCGGCTGTAATTAGAAGATATTTAACAGTCGTTACGGGTAGTCCTAAGTCCGAAAGTCTGACAACGAGAGATGGGTCGTCGACGTATTTATCGTCGACGAAACTAGACCGTTCATTGTCGTTCGTCAACTAGTTGATTTCGTCGACTAGTTGACGTGTGTAACTGTGGACTTTTTAAACTGACCGTTTCGTCGCGACTAGAGAGATGAGCGTTCATTAAACTGACTAGTTGAATCAAGGGTCGACGGTACGATTTGCGAACAGTTGATTCGCGAATTGTATTATTAAGCTTGGTGCCATCCTATTTTTTTTTTTTTACATATTTGTCGGTTCCATTAAAATCTTGCCTTCATACTTTTCCTTTCAGGCTTAGGACTGGCTGACAGTGGCTGAATAAAATAAATAAATTCTCTTTTTGGCATCCTTCTAGATTTATTAACAAATTATTAAGTTTAATATCTCTCGTGACTCGTTATCGTGCTCATTCAAATATCAACGCTCGGTCATAGCACTTAAAGTTCAAATTACAACTTTAACGAGTCGTCTACAACCTTGACATATGAACGAACGAACGAAGATTTGTATAATACGACTATGTTTATGAGTCGTCGACAGGTTGCGCGTTGATATGAACTATGAACGTTTCTTGTTTAGCCGTCTACGAATTCAACTAGTCGATCGTATGGTGAACCGTTGAAGCGTCGACGGCACGTCGACGGTTGATTAACTAGTCCGTTCATTCAATGCCCATCGCTACGTGACAACCAGTCTTACCAAGGGGTATCGTGTTACGCAGTTACTGGGTTGTGGAGGTCAGATAGGCAGTTGCTCCATGTAACTTACTGGTATTCATCTGCATGGGGTCAGACTGGAAGCCGAACTCAACATAGTTAGGAAAAGGCTAGACAGAGTATGATGAAGCCAAGTTTTGTATGTTTTCTAAATTATATTTCATTTTATTTATTTTGTTTTTTTATTCCCTTGCTGTTATAGATAGATGTCCGTGGCATCACAGCGATATCCTATCAGAATACCAGCGCTGCGGTATTTATTTTTTAAATATCGCAGCATCATGCAGGGATAGAAGAGCCTTTAAATGTCGCAGCACTATGCTGAGATAGGAACCTTTTTGGCCTCACACAGGTCTTTTTTAACAGACTTCTAAAAAAGGAGGTTACTCAATTCGACCGTATATATGCTTTTTTTTATGTTTGTTCGCGCCTAACTTCGTCGTTTATGAACCGATATTGATTATTCTTTTTTTGTTGGAAAGGGTATACTCCCAAGGTGGTCCCAATGCCACCAAATCAGAATCTGATGAAGGGATCCCATGGAAATCGAGGGGAACCCTCAAATTTTATAGGCAAACCTATAGCGATGTGGATTTTTTTTATAGGAACTCGTACATTTGCTCTCGGAAAGCACCATTTGGTGAAGTGGAACTGATGATGGATACCACAGATGGCCACCGGAACAGTATAATAATAAGTATTTAACGGGTGCGATTCGATTAGGTACGTTAATGTGGTTGCTAAGCAATTTATATCACTATGCATATGGTGAGTGGCAGTTCTCCTGGTTCTTACCAGGAGAACTCCTCGACAATCAACGTCCCCGCATCGGGAAAAGCATTATTTTGTAAAAGGTGATGAGTAGTTAACATTAGGCTATTGTAACTTAGATAAATTAAAAACTGATCCACTAAAAAGTGAAAAATAAAAAAGTTTTTACAAAAAAAATAACCGACTCCGAAAAATAACACTACAAAGTGATAAATAACTTTAATTTCGGAAGTCGGTGGCAATAAACTAAAATACAGATCCAAAGACACCGACTTCCGAAATTAAAGTTATTTATCACTTTGTAGTGTTATTTTTGGGAGTCGGTTATTTTTTTTGTAAAAAGTTTTTTTATAAATTTAAATGCTCTTTTTAGGGATCCGTACCAAAATGGTAAAAAGAAACCAAAATGGTAAAAAATATCTGAGTCTTGAAAATTTGAAGTGTGGCTACTAGGGCATGTGGGGTATCATAATTATGAAAGAGCGCTGTTGGCACATTCTCACAACATTTTTTTTTTCGGCATCATAGTTTCCGAGTTTTGATGAAAAATTAAAAAAAAAATCCGTTCCCCCCCTCTTGTCTCCGAAGTTTGCATAGATAACAATCTGAAATTATTCTGTGATAGAAGTTTATGTAAAGATTACAGGAAAAATGTCTATAAATAGCACAGCTTTCAGAAATCATCAACATCATATATACGTACGGAACCCTCGGTGCGCGAGTCCGACTCGCTTTTGACCGTTTTTTTTACTGTTTGTATTTCCTTTGCGTGTCCCAAATAAAATATTTTTCTTTCTTCTTTCAAGCCCAAAATAGTTGGGAAAAAGCTAGGCAGATTATGATGACTCAAACCTAGTACTGAATTTCTGTCATCAACAGTAAGTGGGCTTAGCATCTGTGAACCTACCGTATATAAATGACGCCCCAGAGGTAAGTCCTGAACCAGGCGGCCGTGCCCGCGTTGGCCTGGTACTTGCGGATGAGGATCGGGTGCGGCACGGGCAGCAGCCCCACCAGCGTGCCGTGCTGCAGGAAGCGCAGGATCTCCGACTCGTCTGTCAGGCCCCTACGAAGGGAAAAAATTGTACATGTTAATAATTTGTAAAACTAAAAGTAGGGTGTTTTTTCTTAATAGTGGAATTAACTTAGTTTCTTTTTTTTCATCCTAGTTCCGCCATACCGCGTCAAATAATTATCACGTTCTTGTTTCGTTGATAATGACCTTTGATTAGTATTGTCTCGCTCACTCATACTGAAAATCGTATCTATCGTTCCATGCTGGATGTGCGAACTCACTCTTCTCTCTGTAAACACTTTCCGCCTTATTACAAAACAAGATTTATATTTTGACATGGCTTAAACCATGGAGCCAGTTTTTGTAATAAGAACGTAACTGTGATTGAAATTCCGTTCTTTATACAAAACTGAAAACTTAGTTCGGTACTAAGTTGTTAGTTTTGTGTTTAGGAACTGTACCATAGTCGGAATAGAGTTCGAAATTCAATAATGGCTCCACGTTTTAAACCTGGGTCTGAAGATAAACCTTGTTTTGTAATAAGGGGGTGTGGGACTAACCACATTTATTCAGCTACGTTCAGCTTTTGTTCATAGAAAATAACGATTTTGTATGGAGATGCGCACGTATCCGTTCGACGCGGAAAGCTGAACGGATGCGTACGCATCTCCATACATCAACACAACAACTTGTTTATAACAATTTTTTGTCTAAATATTTTGCATATACATAATAATTTTTAGTTTTACCCACCTTACGAATGTTTTAATTAATACCGAACATCTGCTAAATGTCTCGAAATATTATGTTCACTATAAAGTGCAGTTAAGTGTGTGATTGTTGGAGAACGAGGAAGACGGACCTACCGTGATACAGTTTTTACTAGTACGGAGGTCAGTGTGACGGTGAGCTACCCATCGCTCACCGTCCGCAAGCTCGCGCCTACGGTGGCCGGAAATCGGCTTGCGACTCCCGACGCCCGGGGCGTCTCCTGCGGCGACTAGGGGCGCGAGGGCGCGAACGTTGCCTCTCCCTCACGCGTTCCACCTCCTCCTGCGCAAGCATTACTGCTTCGCAGAAGGAGGTGACGGCCTCCCATGCACTCTCGCTCCGAACCATGGCCCGAACCAGGGCCGGACGCGAGAGATCGCCGCCGCCGATCGGCTCCGTGAGGACACAACGGTGCTCCACCTCCGGGCGGACACAACGGTGCTCCACCTCCGGGCGATCCACACAGTGGTGACACCCGGGCGTTTCCTCCCGCTTTATCCTGAACAGGAACCTCCCGAAACAACCGTGTCCGGTAAGGACCTGCTTCAGGCGGAAGGTGAGGACGCCGTGGCGCCTCTCTAGCGACTCCTCAAAGAGGGGACTTATCGCCACAATTATGGCGTGCCCGATTATTCTCACTACTGGCTTACTAATTATGTCACAAACAACAAAAATAAACAGCGCATAAGCACGTTGTCCTTGGGTGCACATTTGTTACTGATAAACAAAACAGGAAGCGCTCTCTAAGATACGTACCTACTTTAAATTATTCCCTATTATACCGTTAAGTTTTGAATTCGACATTTGAAATTACTACTGTTTATAGTTTGTATGTTTGATGATGAACTGCATCAATGTTTGCATGCCAAAATGGTAGAATGTACAAGGCTTCTTTAATATTATTGTAACTACCTTATTGTAATAACTACATTCTGAGCAAATAAATGAATATTCTATTCTACTGGTGTTAATGTTTATTTTTTCTAATTATTATTAGTATTTCTATTTAATCAAATTGTATACAGTGTAACTTCAAAATATATGTACGCTGGAAGCAGCAGAATATTTAGTACATATGGATTACCTACTGTAACAACTTTTTCTAATATTCTGACAAATAAATGCATTTGTTAATACAGATGCAATTATTATTGTAATAATTTCGTAAGTTTAAGTTAAAAAACAAGTGACCTAGAATTTTTATCACGAAAGTTATTTTACTTGTTCAAGAATTGTGTGCTCATCTGTACTAATCCAATAATGGTACAACACTGGAAATTTTAGAACGTTAGCACTTTATACTGCACGGCCGCTTTTTTGTAGCCATTCAAACTTGGTCGGTTTATCCATGTATTGCTGTTGTTCTGGTATTTTTATTATATCTCTTTAATTATATAACGTAATGAGCTGAAATTTTACATGTGAATAGTTGCATAAATACACTAAATATCGGAATATGTTATAATTTGCATTTCCATTAAAAAGTCCTACAATCTGATGTCATACAATATAGTAGTCCAGTCATAGTGGATTATGCCATTGCTCATTAATTACTAAGAGCACATAAATGAAACTTGGCAGGACATTGTAGACCCTTAAAAGATATAAATAAACGTTGTAAGTTAGGCTCTAGAGTTCCTATTTTAAGTACTTGGACCTAATAACCTTATTTTACTTTTACGTGTATATCTTCTGAACGGTGTGATTTTTTCAAATTCTGTTTTCACAAACATTACACACAAATTCAAAGCACCTTGCGTAAAAAAATACAATTCTGCACTAAACCGTTTTATATGATTTTCATCAAATAGCCAAACGTCAGCGCAGCGGAAACTTAATTATCTTCGCAGTTATAAGACACACAAATTTCATTTAAACATACACATTTACCTCTAATTATTGAATGTATTTTTTTTTCTTGTACATCCATAGGGGGGAAAAAAGTGCCGCTAGGACGACGTAGTTCCAGCGGAAACAGTTTTTGTTGAATAGCTTCCCAATGGTTGGATGCGCAAATTTGTACTTACCATACACAATTACACGACGTCATACACTAAATATCTGCTAAACTGAAATTAAGAAATTCGACATTATTCCGCTGCGACTACGCACACACCTAAGTATAGTGAGGGCACTTCTTACCATTTAAATAACTGATAATAACCCATTTGAAAATGAAATAATAGAACACATAACAATACATGACATAACATCACGCCTGTTTACCCGAACGGCTATGCAGAGATGTACACCCATATTTCGTCAGTTATGTTTAAGTCCCATGTAATATGGAGCGAGCATATTGCCTTCAACCGGACACAAATCCAGAATCCGGGCTGCTACTGAGAAATTCTTAATGGAAAAACCCAATAACACTTTGCCCGACCCGGGAATCGAACCCAGGACGACATGCTCAGCAGTAGCGTTTGCGACTACTAGAACAAAAGCAGCAAAAAAAATAACTGAAAATATTAAATAATAGACTTTATTAAAATATGTGAAACTGAACGCGATCAGCACATCAACCACGTTCTTGAGCTGTTAGTGTCATCATTGTTGTGGAATATTCAAATCAAAATATATTATTTCATAAAACTACATGGGTCAAGGAACTTATATCCAACCTGGAATGTGCATTGTCGATTTGACACCAATATAAAATAAACCTTATGTATATGAAGCTAAGTTAAATTACAGACAATCACTTGGTCAAAGAGAAATCCGGTCCGAGAGAGAAAGCGCTGCGAGAGCCCCGTGTCCTTTTCTAAAGTGTTGCCAGGATGATTATACGCGAATTTAGTATGAATGGTAGGAAAAAATAATATTGTCATGTCATGTTTTTATTAGTAATATTTAATTAAAAAAGAAAAGATTATTAGTAGAATAACGTTATTGTTATTGTTATATCCGCCTTATTACAAAACAAGATTTATATTTTGACATGCTTAAACCATTGAGCTAGTTTTTGTAATAAGAACGCAACAGTGATTGAAATACCGTTCTTTATACAAAACTGAAAACTTAGTTGGGTACTAAGTTGTCAGTTTTGTGTTTAGGAACTTTACCATAATCGGAATAAAGTTCGAAATTCAATAATGGTTCCTTGTTTTAAATCTGAGTCTGAAGATAAACCTTGTTTTGTAATAAGGGGTTATAAGTTTGACTGGCAGCTCGTCAGCCATATTAATTTGTTGTAATTATGGTGATCAACTTGGTGATATTTAATTTAACCGCAATTCGAGAATAAAACAATCAATTTCTTTATTCGGACGTAATAAAGATGGTTAAAAAGTGTGCGATTCTATGCAGGATGCGGTGTTTCTTTCTTCAAGTAAGGCACAGAGGGCTCTCGCGAAGCTATCTCGCTCGGACCGCGCATCGGCAGCCTGTGCGCATTCCAGGTTGGATATAAGTTCCTTGACATGGGTACTTATGAAACGTCAGAAGCTGAGAGGAGAGCCAGCAAGAAACTATGGTTACTCTTTTAAAAATAATTGGATTTTACAATGTTTTAAAATTACAGTGTTAATAGGTATGGGAGGACAGTGTAGTCCTGTCAACGAGTACCGAGTACTTAACTAAATAGAAAATGGTCTATAAATCTACAGTCTAATAAGACTACAACATTCTCAGATTCACAAAATATTTAAAAAAAATGAGCCGTCACGAGACGCCTGGCCGATGTGAAACATCGAAACTATTTACACACTACTACATATAGATAGTATAGTTGCGACGCGTCGCCACGCGGCATGCGTCGCCCCGCCACCAATCGGTTTTACGTGCGGCTATAGATGTTTCACATCAAAAATTCTATATAAAATAATAAAAACCTATTTAAACCACATGACATGGTTGCCCATTCCAACTATAACAAATCTGAATTAAGGGGACGATAACCGACTTTTAATGATTTTATACTGAATATCACGTTTAAACGAGTAGTGTTAATTATTTGAAAAACATATATTATAAGTTAGAGCATTTTCTCAATAACTTAATATGTGAATATTTTAGATTATGTTTATATTAAATAGTGAAATTAATTTAAAAGTTATGTCTAACGCGGATAAAAAACTGAGAATGGCGCAAAATCTACCGAGCGTATTTTTCTGAAACCTTCACCAATTTAAAGATAATTTAATTATTGTTCTTTTAGTATACGCGTTTTATTAAAATACCTTTTGTTTTGTGTATAATAAATTAATAATGCGTTAAATTGGGGACAGCGCTCCTTGATGGGCGAGTCCTATTACTGGCTGAACGTACGATGCGTTGCGTGAGCTCAGTACAGAACACGCAAGCTAACTACTCAAGGTCACTGGAGCGACTGGTCGTCTTAATATCCTGTCCGCAAATATTTGACACTGACAGCTCTTGAATGATGTGCTGGTTGCGTTGTTTCAGTGGTGAAACCGGCACTAACTTGTCGATGCAGATCTTCTCGACCTGCGGCACCAGCACCTGCAGCAGCCGCATGATGGTCTGCAGCGGCAGCTTGCCGCGCCAGCTGCCCACCCACTCCGCGCTGGCGGCCCAGTCGCCGCCCGCCTCCAGCTCTCGCCGCCCACTGCTGCTCACTTGGATGCTGTTCCTCTGGAATACATACGGAAAAATGTAGGTGCATACAGCTATAAATATTTCTACGTTTATATCTGTAATTCGTATGCCCCACGTGCTAACCAAAATCATCGTTCGGGCGAATACGCGGGTTCGGGTGCGACGAACAAAATTAAAGCAACGGTCGCGTGTTCGCGCGATGATCGTTTTGGTTAGGACGCTGCCGTATGGTGTACATAATGATAATGAGTATTCCATTTAATAGGGTATTTGATTGGTTTTTTTTAATGGATTTTTTTTTTCTGGAATCCTAGAAAAAAATAAGCCACAGTAAAAATATTGCAAATATACGTTTAAAAAATCGCAATCTCGGTTTATAGTCTATGCTAGACACAGACAGCACTGCTAGCATCTAACGTCACAAGAAAAGCTCCGTACAAACAAGTTGAGGATTAATCCTCAAAAGTACAATTATAAATTTTTAACATTAATGCTAATTCAAGTTCATTTATTCTTTGTCACAGATGGAAAGGCAATTCTTATAATTAAAAGTCGTCTGCCCGATGTGATTTTCCATCGGCAAAATTGCAAACTCCCATTCCTATTAAGTGAGTTCCTTGGTGAAAGAGATTTTAAAGTTAGTATGTTTTTGTGTATCTTTTGCATGCCTACGTGGTAAAATATGGCTGATCGTATAATTCGTAGATCGTATTAATTTGTGTTATCCTCTGTACTCATATTTGCAAAATAAAATTATCTTTATCTTTATCAATTAAACCATTTACAGGCATTTTTGACTGAAGGAGTCGGTCAGTTAGAAATATGAAGCTATTTGCCCATTCCTAAGCGTAGTAGTGCCTATGGAGAAGAACGGGCAAGAAACTCCATGGACACTCTTTTAAATTAGGTATATTGTTATAAAATATTAAGGCTCCGTGCACGAAAAACCCTTTTTCGTCAATTTCTTATCTAATTGTGAGAAAGCTTCAAATAATTGAAACATTAAGTCTGTGTAACTACAAAAGTTTTTTTTTTTTTTTAAATGAAATTGTGTGTATTGAAATAATTGTAAGGAATCAATAAAAGCTTTTATTTTATTATTATTATTATAACTACAAAAGTACAGTTTTCGTGGTGATAAACTATTCGTGTCCGTCACAGCACCTGTTAATAGTTTTATCACTTTTGCGCTCTCTAAAATATAGTTTATTTCGCCTTTGGTTTACTTAATGATGATATTGCAAATTAATAAAATAAAATTTTGATTTTATCCCAAGGATAGCTGAAGCCAAGTGTGTAATTTTTAAATTTCTTGATAAGGTTTGCTAAATAATAGGCAAAAATACATTATTGGCTGGGTTATAAAAGAAATCTAGGTTTGTTTTTCAACATGTTTTTTCTGCTATATTTTGTATGGAAGTTGAAAAAAGTGGCACCGCCACGTGCAAATAGACCATATAATGATGTTTATGATATTTTTTTATGTTCAAACTCAAAAGTAGTTTCTTGTAAAAAGATGATCAAACATCACTCTCGCGTAATTTTTTGGAAAACCTGTTGCGATTTTTTGTAATTTTCCAGGAATTCTTAATATATTAGAAAATATCCTTTCCTTTGCGCATGTGCAAAATAAATAACTTTCACAAAATAAAAATAATTTTGTTTAAGTAAATTCTTTTTTCCATTCTCACAAACAATGAACAAAATTGATCAAAGACAGTCGATTTCGTGTACGGCCTCTTAAAGTAAGATTAAATAAACACATAAAATATACTATAGAACAGTACACTCACATGCGCCACAGTCCGTTTCTCACTATCATCCTCCATATCGACATCATCAGGTCCATCCTGTCCGTCGGGCCCCGCCCTCTGCGGCAGCAACCTATCCCTTGGCTCTCTGCTGTCGCCGTCACCGTGGTGCAGCGTGTTGGTCGTGTCGGTAGCGTCGGAGGTATCGGACGTGTCGGTCGGCTCGATCGTGTCGCCCTCTAGGCGCTGCGGCGGAGGGTGAGCAGATTCGCGCTCTGTCATTGTGCTAATTGCTGTGTAAGGGAAAGCTGTGGTTGGTAGATTTATTGCTGGGGTACAATATTGTAGGGTGTGAAAATTGAATACTATCTATACGGTGTCTCTTGAAAATATTCTATTTTATTTTTAACCGACTTCCAAAAAGGAGGAGGTTGTTCGGCTGTATGTTTTTTTTGTTTGTTCACCGATATCTCCGTCGAATAAGGACCGATTTTGAATTTTTTTTTTTTTTTAAGTGTATGATCCCGAGGTGGTCCCATTGGGATCTCATGGAAATCGAGGGACACCCTCAAATTATATAGGCAAACCTAATAGCGAATTGGGTATTTTAAAAGTAACTAGTGCATTTGCTCCCGGAAATCACCATTTGGTGAAGTGGAACTCATGATGGAGACCACAGATGGCCACCGGAACAACATAAAGTATTTAACGGGATGCGATTCGATTAGGTCCTTTAAAATAGTTGCTAAGCAATTTATGCTCGTTACAATGCATATGGTGAGTGGCAGTTCTCCTGGTTCTTACAAGGAGAACTCCTCAACAATTAACGCCCCAGCATCGGGAAAAGCAATATTTTGTAAAAGGTGATGAGCACTTGGCATTAGACTATTGTAACTTAGATAAATTAAAAACTGACCTACTAAAAAGTGAAAAATAAAAACTTTTTATAAATAAAAATAACCGCCTTCCAAAAAAAACACTACAAAGTGAAAAATAACTTTAACTTCGGAAGTCGGTGAAAAAAACTAAACGAAGGCGGTTATTTTTATTTATAAAAAGTTTTTATGAAATATAGCAATCAAAGCCGAAGTTCTGAAAAAACGTTATAGTAACCCAAAAATACTTCAGAGCTGCCATTATTTAAATTTTCAATGGAAATTTTGAGGGAATTAACCTATAAAAAAACCTATGATGCACATCAAACTATTTATAAATACACTAGTTTGCAAATGACTCTATTACTACAATCTCCTTCGTTATAAGATGGCAAACAAGTGAGTGTCTAAAAATTTCGTTGTGTGTAGATTCTGTCAAATCCTTCCATAGACAAGAAGATTTATAGCTCGTTACGAAGAATAATAAAGTTATCATGTAGTTACCAGGTGTCTCTGCAAGGGTTGGGTTGAGCGTGCCTGGCTCCGCAGGCTGGGCGGGCCGCGAGCCTTCCATCGGAGTCTCCGCCACAGATTCAGCGCTCCGAGACCTAAGAATGACACAATAATATTAGAATATCAGCCTTTAAGCTGCGAAGTTTAACCCTCGAGACATTTACCGTTAATTTCTGAAGGCCTTATTAATTTATTTTATTTATTTATTAAGGCACTAAGTCCCAATCACAATACATAGTATATAAAATGCCCGATGTCAATCGTCACTTATCTTTTTACTTTATTTATTCAAGCCACAATAATGTATCTTGGTTGGAGGGGTTAACAAGAATATTAGTAATTTAGTAACGTGCATATTACTAGTAATCTTTTAAAAACATGCGGCAAGTTGACAAAAATCCACCAATCAGAAAATAGGTATTAGTCTCCCGATTACAAACTTGGACACATTTTAATCAATACCATTTATCTTTCCTTCCCTAGAGCTTGGAAGGCTATGATGATTAAAATGTGGAACAAACATACACAATGTAGTTGACAATATGAATGAGAGGCGATTAGCAAAATGAAAAATAACGGCTAATGTCAGTAGAAATGCCACCCTAGCAGGACATACACAGATTTCAATGGTGATGCCCTAAAATCTCAGGTGCTAACACAACCAGCTTTCTACAATACATATGCGTTTTACAATATGTAGTTATGAACGTGGACAAAGCATAAATTATTAAGTGTTTTTTAGTTTCTGCCTCGCCTCATACAAGGCAAAAGTCGTGAATATATTAGTGTATTAAGTGAATAGCTAGCAATGCGCGTATACTAAATACCGCAGTCGTTTGACGGGCAGCACTGGATTAGAGGTAGCTCCGTTCGCTATAGGCACGTCTAGGTGTAGTGGCGTTTCATCAGCAGGGGACTGCCGTAAGCTGGGTAGGGTAGACAATAAATAACTCATATAATAGGAGATAGAATATGGTGATCTTTGTCCAGCATCGGCAATGTTACTGTAACTATGGCTTCAGTGCTAACTAAAAAAAATATATAAATGGTAGCAGGAAAAAAAGGGCCTTGAAAAAAAAAGGTTACTGAAGGTTACCATCCCTTTCTTGTTGCTATTCCACCAATTCGCATTAAGAGGCCGGCCGATGGATGCGTAGTTCATACAAACGTAATACCAAAATAATTTGTAAATCAAACATTTTCTTAAGGTAGTGTCTTTATTCCGATTGGAATACAGAATATCTAGGTTCCCAAATATACAACATTAGTTTTTGTTTATACTAAACCCGAAAAGGGGTCATTGTACTCATCATTTTGAACAACTTTTTCTATAGGACCAACCTTGAAATCGTGAAATAAAAATCAGCTGTTCCATAAATTTTGTCGATTTAAGTGAACACAAATGTAGGGAACAGCTGATTTGTTTTTTCATGATTTCAAGGTTGGTCCCATAAAAAAATTTGTTCAAATGATGAGTACAATGACCCCTTTTCGGGTTTAGTTTCGAAATAAATAAGCACTACCTTCAGAATATGTTTGATTTACAAATTATTTTGGTATTACGTTTGTATGAAATACGCATGCTACCCCTTAAGCGTTTCCAAATGTCCTTTAAAATACGCACAGCAAAGGAGTGGAACTCTCTGCCTGCGTCTATGTTTCCGAACGCATACAACCCTAATCTCTTCAAAGTTAGAGTGAACAGGCTTCTTCTGGGTAAACTCACTCCATCGTCGACATTGTCTCTGTCACCTCTGACCTAGACTAAGGTCAAGAGCAAACACAACCCAAAAAAAAAAAAGTAATGGGTCGAATTTATTGAACTTAAAAGGGGTTGGTAGCGGTAGTGGTTCTAAAGTATGTAATTCTTTATTTTTAACCCTGATCATTATTTGAATATGTTCCTCTTGTTCCCTTTAATTGTATTTCCTTACCATTGCCTGGGCGTGCCGTAGCTTGGCTAGTGACTGAGCGCTCTCACCTGGGCAGGGTCGCCTTGTGGTGCACGAGCCCCTTGGCGCGGCCGGCCGCTAGCGAGCGAGCGATGGCGCCGTGTTCGTGCGGTAGGTTCGCTAAGTTGTGGAATACTGCTCGTTTGCGGATTATTGTATAGACTAGGTTGGAGTTACCTGGGGGAGAAAAGTGCTTATTTATACTTTGATAACAAAGAGACGAGACAAAAAGAAAACCCGCCAAGTGCGAGTCGGACTCACGCACAGAGGGTTCCGTACGTATATAATATATGATGTTGATGATTTCTGAAAAACTGTGCTATTTAGAGACATCGTTTTATTTTTCCTGTAATCTTTGCATAAACTTCAATCACATAGAATAATTTCATATTTTTATCTCTGGAAACTTCGGCGATAAGGGTATTATTTTTTACATTTTTCATCAAAAGTCGGAAATGCAGCCTAAAAAAAAAATTTGAAAATGTGCAAACAGCGCTCTTTCATATGATACCCCACATGCCCTAGTAGCCCCACTTTAATTTTTTAAGAAGCTTCAGTCCCTTTTGCAAAAAAAGATTTTTTTTTTAAATTTCTTTCTTGTTTGATAAATAGTTGGGCAAACGTCATCTAAAACTATTCTAAATTTCAAGTTGATAGCATTAGGAGTTCTTGAGATATCCAGGTGTGTCAGACAGACTTAGTCTCACCATAAGGGTTTTTTTACCATTTTGGTACGGAACCCTAAAAAGCAACGAAAAAGCGACAGTTTGCGGTTAAAATTACAAGTGATAAAGATATTGCTTCCTTATTTTTAGTACCAACATCAAACAAAATAGTTATGTCATGTTTCTCATGTCAAATATTCTGCCTCAGTGCAATGTGTTTTGGAATCAATTATGTAACTTAATAAGTATGAAATTGAAGAGCTCATTAAATTAACTTTCAACAATTATTTTACTTCGCGAATCTTTCAACTAATGATATTTTGAACAGATATGTTATACACTCACAAAACAACTGAAAAGAGTGTTCCGCGCAGCAGCGGCATCACACATACCCACTTTTCATTCATTTTACAACACAAGATGGCTTGATCAAAAAAAATGAAAAAAAAAAACAAACAGCTAGTGTTGTCAATTGCACGTGAATGTAAACAAACATTATTCTGGCCACCAATCACCGAATGTTGGCATCACAGACTAACAAATACGTCCCAATTAGGACGTTTTCGAGTCTTCACGATTGCGCGCTCACAACATATCTGTTTAATTTAATATCATTGCTTTCAACATTCAAAGTCAAAGTTAAATTATTTATTTCAATTAGGCACATAAGAGGCACTTTTGAACGCCAAATTGGCATTGGCATGGAATCCTACAAGTATGATTGTATAACATTGAACTCACCGTCAAACTGATACTGTATCATGTTATTGAACATCTCCAGCAGAAAGAATACGAGATGATGATGATGTGCCTGAGAGAACAGGAACCAAGGCGTGCTGAACGCTTCCAGTAAGTGCAGCAGCTTCGTCGACGCAACCATTGATAACGTCTTCAGGTATGGTGATACTGTCAATAAATATATTTTTATCACATCTATTCAAAAAGAGCTTATTCTTCGTAAACAGAGACTAAAATAGCTCTTTAATCCCTAGAGACTAAAAGTGATTTGAATTTTGAATGTGTATGTTGTTAGTAAAAGTTACAATCACTATTCATATTCGTACACTAACTTATTTTCTCATAGAGCGTCTAACCGGGCAATAATATTGTACTGAATTTCATTATAACCCGCTGGTCAATAATTTGATTTATATTTGGAATCTCAACTAAAAATTCGTATGAAAACTTTTACACTAAAATATATTCGATAAAAGAATTGCTTTTTATTACCTCACAGTAGGTGTAAAAAGTAGAGTATTCTCCTCGGGAATAAAGTTGTCTTCGTGTTGGGCGATCTTGAATCCCTCGCTGCACTCAGGATTCTAATCTTTTCGTTACGCTCGGGATTCAATATAGGGCCCGTGAGTGGCCGTAACATAAGATACTGCTGTATTCGCGCAATCGGGTAAAAATTGGGGAGATTTCTCTCTGAGAAGGATGATACGGTGTCATTTGAAAAACTTTAAGGCGAGGGTTCGCGTATCTATACAAGTCAGAGGGGAATCTGTACAGTCAGCGCCATGATTTTTCAAGATATTTACCTGTTTTTGTTCTACAGATGGACATAGGCGGCGGTGAACAACTTTTTTCGCTACCCAGTAAAGAGCGCTGTTTTTTTTTTTTTGGATGGGTTTGCTCTTGACCTTAGTCTAGGGCAGAGGTGACAGAGACAAAGTCGACGATAGAGTGAGCTTACCCAGAAGAAGCCTGTCCACTCTAACTTTGAAGAGATTAGGGTTGTATGCGTTCGGAAACACAGACGCAGGCAGAGAGTACCACTCTTTTGCTGTGCGCATTATAAAAGACACTTGGAAACGCTTAGTGCAAATTGGTGGAATAGCAACAAGGAAGGGATGGTAACCTGCAGTGCGTTTAGATGTCCGATAATAGAAGGGGGCCGGTGGAATGAGGTCGTGGAGTTCTTGGCTGTAAAAGTTACTCACCATTCACAAGTATTGTGAGCAGACAGTCGAACAGCGGCTGCAGCCTCTGATGGCCCGTCGTGATGATCTTGTGGAACACTACGACCAGTAAGTCCGCATGAGAACCGGTGAAGACGGGAATGTCCATCGGCACGGTCGCCGTGTACGGTTTGTTGAGCCGGACGCCGAGGTTGCGTTCGCCGGAAAGTAGCAGGAGGATGAATACGCCGATGTGCATTAGGCCTACGCGCGCTGTAATTAATAATTTGGTCAGTGGCCAATAGGGTATTTGACTGTTTTTTTTATTTAGAATTTTCGAAACCAAAAAAAAACTAAACCACAGTAAAAAAAATTGTTTTAATATCTCCAAAAATGTCGAAGTTGTATACGTTTTAAAGTCTATTTTAGACAGAGACAGCACTGCTGCGATCTGACGTCACAACACAGGTACGCCATAGTAACTTCGCGCCATTCAGTACAATGATCTTTTTCATTGTACTGAATGGCGTAAAAAACGGTAATTGTAAAAATAGTATCGCCTCGTAAGAAAAAAAAGAAAATTAAAGACAAATTTGTACTCAATTTTGATATATCAGAATCTTCGATCAACTATACCAACTAGATAACGGGTCATGTACAAAACCAAAGCTAAATTCTGTCCGCGTGAATACTTATACAGCTACATTTGTTTACTAACGAACTGAGACAAACGTTTTAAGTTCAATCTAATTACAACCATGGCACCTAGTAATAAAGTCTAAAATAATCTACTCTATGCATCTACTGTTCTGTTACACAAAAGTTTGCGCGTGTATTGCCACCTTGGCCAAAAATTTGTAGCGGTGGTTTGAAATCGGTAATTTTGTAAAAAAATTGACTTTATTTGGTATTTTACAGCTTAAAATATAACTTATTCTACATGTATTTACCGAATTACAGAACTTAGTGATGAAAAATTCAAAACGCACATTAAACGTGCCCTTATCAAAAAAGCATATTATAAGATTAAGGACTACGTTGAAGACAAGGAAGTTTGGCATTAATTCCTTCTGTACATGTGGCTTCCCTGGTACCTCATTAACGGTAAAAATATGTAAATGTCTATTAACTGCTCCCAAATTACGAAATTATTTTTTAATTTAATCTTTTTTTACAAACTTCACTGACATAATGTTTTTCTTATTTGATATTATTATACCTACAATTTCAATTTCAACAAGGTTCTAACTTTTATTATTTTAATCATATTTTTTATTGTTTTTTTTTGTCAATGTGAGGACGTTGTAGGCTTAATAGACTGTAGATCTGTAGACCATTTTCTATTTTGTTAAGTACCTGGTACTTTTGACGGGCCTACGCTGTCCTCTCATACCTATTAACACTGTAATTTGTAAACATTGTAAAAGCCAATTTTATTTTTTTTAAAGTGACCGTGGAGTTTCTTGCCGGCTCTTCTCCATAGGAAACGACCAATTGGAACCGTGCACCTAGCTTCTGACGTTTCATAAGTGCCCATGCTTGTGTGAAATAAAAATGTTTTTGATTTTGATTATGATTTTGAATGACACTCCGGCCGTCAAATTGCTTTTTCGTACATTATTTTTGCTACTTTTGATTACACATTGTGGCATTGTTAAACGTGTTTACATTGGCTGTGTTTCAAACGAACTAAAAAAATAAGAACTCACGTCTCAAGTGCGCTGTTATTTACCGAGACATATTTTTTGCGGCGACCCGACATCTAGTTGGTATTGTTGATCAAGATCAGAATTAATGTAATTTTTCACGAATTCAAAACATCATTTCATTTCTGTCAAACGTTTAAAGATGACAGTAACGATATGCCAGCATTTTATAAGATGTATCTATTACCTATCTACTTAATTTATAATTTTTCACTCACATTGATCTGCGCGCGAGTCGTTGAGATGATACAATATTGGTACCAATACTTCAAGCACATCGCTGCTCTTCAGAACGTAATACATGAATTTCTGTAAAAAGATAAAGTACGATGTCACTCACCATGCTATCAGCAACCATTTAAGACAATTTTCATAGTCTCCATATTATGTAATTTAGAGTGGTATTTGATGACAAGAAAAGGGTTTTTCAGTTTTAATGCCGTAGTATATGAGCCTAAAATAATCAAAGTTTTATTGGCCACAATACTTTTAGCATCGGCAATTTGTTGATTGCATCAATGATGCATCTCGATGAGACGACTTTCGGTACTCGGTTAAAAAAAAAAAGTTTATTTTTCACAGAATCACGTGCATACAAAAAGAGTTAATTATCTTTTTGTATGCACGTGTTTCTAACAAATATAGTAAAATACTTTTACATAAATACGTTAAGTGATTCCATGATTTATAAAGTTTTTAGTTTGACTTCGGTTTTTACAAGAAACCACTGAACAACACGGCATTCATATAATTATGTTGTCACGACCGCGGTCGCAGGCGCACTAGTTCGCAAATACGACCATTTGCCTGGTACATGAGCGTTGCGATCATGTTGCGCGGACACAGACACGCCCCCTTGCCACTTCTCCTGTTTTTTGTATTTCTATGGGAGAGATAGTCTAAATCTAGGCCATATTTTTTGTATTTTTCGAAGATCTACTTACTTTATTATAATCACACATCTTCCAGAACAGAACAAGCAGCTCCTGATGCAAGTTGACCTTCTTAGCAGAGTTAGGTAAATAGGTCTGCGCTAAAGGATTGTTCAGGAGCCGCGTCACCCCTCGCAGGATGAACTGGAAGTCCTCGTCACGATGGATCCGAGATAGGTAGTTGATAAATAGATTGTCTGGGAGAGTCTGTAAAGAAGGTTACGTTTTTTTTATGGTTTCGTAAAGGTGCGTCCACACTGCAAGCATTCGCGAAAAATTAGCATTTAGCTACGAGCATTTAAGCGGTGGGTACGTTGAACTAAGAGTTAGGGTGCAACCGCAGACATCTGATATTTATTTGTATAAAAATTTAAGTCAATGTCAAATAATTTATTTCAATTCGATATATAAAATACACTTTTGAATGTCTTAAACTTATACAATTATTCAACTTTCACGTATACAATAATACGTTGAGGCGACGCGACGGTCAAATCGATCAACTGCAGTTGGGTTGCACCCTTAGGCGGTTTGTCCACCGCCATGTCAATGGAACGTCAACGCGAAATAATTTATTCGAGCCGAACGTGACGTCCCGGTGCCGGCGATCGTTTTCTCACCGCGACCGAACTCAGCGATTCATTATGTTATGATAGACAAAACAAAAGCCGGGCGTCGGTGTAACGGAAGTGTGTAGACAAGAACAAACTTGTTTTGTATTGCGGTCGCGCCGAACTACTCGAAAATTCGGCGGCCGGAATGACGGCGGCGGTTGGGTGACGGACTTGCGGTGGACACGCGGCCATATTAAATGTAGGTATGTATCGTTACTTCGATGCCGTCATCTCGTTCTCATTGACGTCCAGTTGACGGTGGCAGTGGTCAAACGGCCTTACAAAGCTGGCAGGTGAGTACGAGTTTACTTCCGAGAGGACCTTAAAACAAGCACCACCCTTTCGCAAATGACTGATTGGCTCAAAATGGATTTTTTACAAGCACGAGAATGCTTGCTTTTGAATGCTCGGGGTGTGGACACACTTTACTGTTTTTTTTTAAATAATATTTATTTATAAGTAATATATTTTTATAAGTATATTTCCCGGTCATACCGTCATCATCTGTTTCATAGGTCCCAGCTGTGGCTGGTAACACAAACAGGAATGTATCATTAAATTAAACCATTCAAGAGAGCAATGTCTTAGCACAGCTGATTTTAAAGATACATAATAATTATGACGACTTTAGCACTTTCATAAATTATGAAGATTATTTTTCGATATTTAAGCTTAGTTAACTTGCGCCCTTGTCTGTTAGCACTTACTTCTGACTCCTCGTTGATAGCGTTGCTTGTGTCATGGTCCAGTGTCACGATTAACACTTGTAGCGCCACCTGCAACAAGATATACATTTTGTTATAATTAAGACCAGGCCCCCTAAATCAAATTTCCACGCAAGGTCCCCATGGGGGGACCATGGGGAGGTTGCGTGGAAGTTTGATTGCCACTCCGTTATGTACTAAGCGCTAACACATCAGTAATAACGTTGAATATCGCGTGCGCTCTTTGATCGTGTTCAAGCACGAAACTAAATAGCGTAAGTCTCAATACTTATTTCGTTTATAAATAAAGGAATATCTAGTCACTTTATCTAGAGAAAAAATATCTTGTGGCTGGATAATAAACTATATTTTCTTGCTGTGAATATTTTTAATTTAGACATAAAAGCCGAACAATCTTGTTTTTTTTATGATTATCTTTAAAAAAGACATGATTTTCGAATAAAAGATTAATCAAGCGAAAATATTACAATAACAGTCTTGTACATGGAAAGAAAAAGATCCAATAAATCATAAACTAAAGTTTCATTTTGATTGTATGTGTGACTGTTTCAGAATATTCATGCAAATTAACATAAAATAGGGAGCCTCCTCATAAGTTGATTTAAAATCTTCAAAGCTGATTGAGTTTTTTTTGTTGTTGTTATTAGTTGAGACAAAATATCTAACTAACGAACACATCACTATTACTAAAAAGGATTTATTTTGTATTTTACGCGACAGCAAGGCTTCTGTTTTATTAGAAAAATAAACCCAACAATAAGCAATCACTGTGTAGCGGCACCAACATCGCCACATGCGAACTACGCATCACACTGTCGTCACGCAAAATCCTGCATCGCGCAAGCAGAGTTTACCGCGCGACTAGCATATATATACAACATCCCAACATCAACCGTTGGGCAGTTGCCCACCAGACACAACACCCGTCTGGTCGGAGGATCTTCCCTTTTCAATAGAGGATGAGTGTACTTTACACCCTGTTCCTCATACCTCCAAAACTGTACCCATTTTTAATAGGTAGTGTCAATCTTTAATATTCGCTGTGACACAAAAAAATACTGAAAAACACACCGTTGAAAACACTGTGTTCACTAGAGATGTGAACATAAAGGTGAACAAATTAGCTAGCGGTACTTCACAGACCTGACGGTTATCACGTCAATCTGTGAAGTTTTTTCCAGTCATTTAATATAACCATGTATACTTACTTCTACGAGCGGCTCCAGAGTGTCTGCGAACAGCAGGTGGTTGTAGGGCAGGCCGAGCCCCACGGGGTCGTAGGAACACACTGTGTTTACTAGCGATGTGAATAAGGGCAGTGCGTGACGGTTCTCAGGACTTGTCAGGTAACTGTAAATGACAATGGGTAATTTACAGGGATGGGCCGAAATTCGGTTCACATTCGGTTCAACCGAATTTCGGCAGGTTGAACCGAACTTCGGCATTCGGCCGAATTTCGATTCAGATGCCGAACATTCGGCACAAGAAAAATAATACCTACTTGCGCTATTTTGACTGAAATTTAATAGAATTAGAATAGCAGTACCTACTGTAAAATAAAATTATGTTTTTATTCACTCATGGTAACTTTTTTTAGTTAGGAACATTGTAAATGTAAACCTTAAATTAAATCAGTTCTTATTAGTCTTGAAAATCTCTGCCTAATTAATTAAACATAAAAATTAGACATACCTACTATTACAAAAATGAAATAAGCTTAGTATTCTTCTAACAAACATCTGGATTACAATTCGTAATATGAATAAAAAAAACACGTTTTTGGTTCACAAACGAAACATTCATTAACATCAAGTATTTTTTATTACAATTAAAGGGTATTTTTTGAACGATCAAATTAAACAAACTTTTCTCAACTATCTACTCACTCATATTTAAAATTTACTAGAGGCATGGTGCAAAAACACCATAGACTGCATTATCTGGCAGAAGTTTGTTATGTTTTTTGACGAGCGCGGTGTGCGGGCGGGGTACATCTAGCAGTAATTGAATTAAATGCGTAAACAAGTCACGACGTGTCGCTCTCGAGTAAGAACGGGAAATTGAACCTATTTTCGGCCGAACTTTTCATTTTAACCGAATGTTCGGCCGAAGTTCGGATTCGGTTCAAACCACATTCGGCCCATCACTAGTAATTTATGATTATGAACAATTAAATCTTATTTTTTTATGTGCTTGATTGTCAATCCAGTAGAAAACCCAGATAGAATGTGGTAACGATATCCTAAAATAAAAACCGGCCAAGTGCGTGTCAGACCATACACAATGAAGGGTTCCGTAGTTGGAATGAATTTTTATTTATCCCAAAATCAAACTTAACATTGTAGTCGAAAACATACTCTCCCATACATCGATATACATCACGGTCAATTCTCCAACTGCAAATTTAAGTTGATCGACTATTAGGTACTCGTTAACTTGTAAAGCCTACATAGCTGTAATAGATTTCCTGTAATTTTTACATTAATTTCGTTATATGTACTACTGCCATGAAGTTTTTCACATATCCAAAAAAACAACCATTTTGCTGGCAGGGGGGGGGGGACACTTGACTCTAACAAAATTTGCACTTTAAAGCTTAATATTATGCAAACGGATCCCTGAATCGAAAAATGGTCTTTACGGACCCTCAATATTTTTGAACGGCGTATCCAACTATACCTCACACCATGGGATAGACGAGAAAAAAATATCATCCCCACTTAACGTGCAGAGGTAACTTAAAAAAAAAACTATATAAGGTTATTCATACACGAAATCTTTTAAATTTATGTTCTCATAACTCGTCAAAATGTAGGGAACAGCAGATTTTTTTTTCGCGATTTCAGGTTTGGTCCCCTTAAGAGATTTCGTGTATCAATAGATACACTTTATATATACATATTTTACCACTTCGTCGGCGTGATTAATATATACACCCATTGCAAATTACAGCTTTCTAGTTCTAAGAGTCTCTGAGCTAAACCAGAGACAGACAGACAGACGGACATGGCAAAACTATTGCATGGCAACAAAACTAAGGGCCGTATTACAGAACCTTAGTCAAGACTCAAGCATTACTTAAGACGGAGATATATGCCAGTGACCTTGAGTGGTTAGCTTGCGTGTTCTGTACTGAGCTCACGCAACGCGTCGTACGTTCAGCCAGTAATAGGACTCGCCCATCAAGGAGCGCTGTCCCCAATTTGACGCATTATTAATTTATTATACACAAACCAAAAGGTATTTTAATAAAACGCGTATACTAAAAGATCAATAATTAAATTATCTTTAAATTGGTGAAGGTTTCACAAAAATACGCTTGGTAGATTTTGCGCCATTCTCTCAAATATTCACATATTTAGTTATTGAGAAAATGCTCTAATTTAACATATTTTTTTCAAATCATTAACACTACTGGTTTAGACGTGGTCTTCAGTATAAAATCATTAAAAGTCGGTTATCGTCGCCTTAAAACTAGTTTCAACCAATCAAATAGCTTTAAACGAGTTTTAAGTAATGCTTCAGTTTTGAGTGAGGTTCTGTATACGGGACTTAGCACGGCTATGACGTATGTCTATCCTAGACAAGCTTATTCGCAAGTCTTTGTAGTCAAGTAGACCTCATCATTTCTAATTTATTATACTGTTTCAAAACTGTTTAATTTCTCCCAAAGAAATATCAAAACAGTTTTCCGGCATTGACGTCAAAACACCAACAATCTCCAGTAGGTAAGTACACGATTTTTTTTTTTATAATGTTTTAATGGCCTGGTTGCTGGGACCTTTTAGCCAAGTCTTTATTTAGTTACAAAACTTGTTAATATTGAGGAAATGAATTATGTTCAATGCATGATGATGATATCCCCGCCCGCTCCCCTTGAGTTTCAGTAAAGATGTGGCACTTTACTGAGACCTCACGCGGACTTCTTGAGAGAACTTGAAGCGAAGTTGCACTGTTTTGTTTCATTTGCCTACACTAATGCACGTTCACAAACACTTAATGGTTAATAATCCACCATTATTACACATTAATATTCGGATAAACACAAATTTTGGAAAATTAAACAAACTGCTGAACATGACGCTTCACTTTCCCGCCAAGAAGTCCAGGTACACGATATACAACACTCACGCAATCCATTTATTATGATGGGAGGCGGCATGCGAGGCGGGCTTGTAGATCGTCTCGCTGAAACACGTGAGCATCAGCCGCAACAGTTCGGTCCTGGCCGCCTCGTGCGTAGCCACGCGTGGCGGGGAGCGAGCGAAGCCCACGCCGCCTGCCCAGATGTACTCGCAACTGTCCAGGGAGGATAGCTCTTCCGCACGTTCCTGGGTAGAAAGATTGTGTCTGGTTCAGAGAATGTAAAAAGCACCCAGAAAATAAGCGTCGTAGTGCGTACGCCTACAATCCGAGTTAGGCGACGTAATTTCGGCCTAACGCCGAACTTTCCGTTGCGTATTTCTCCGAAGGGTTATCGATAGTCTTGGACATAATAATATGCAGACGTTAACCAAATGTGATCCACGTCGATTAACTTATTCTGGGGGACCTAAATTATGGCTACAATCAAAATCATAAGTCATTTATTTAAACTAGGCTGAGAGTCAGCACTTTGCGAACGTCTGGTGATAGGGTCACCAGACGTTCGCAAAGTGCTGACTATTGTATTTTGACCTGACCCCTATTATATTTTGAACTATCCAGGGCCGGATTTAGAATAGAATAGAATACTCTTTATTATGTACATAAAAGTTACAGATATAAATGTTTAAATTTTACATAGGGTGACACAATGGGCGGTCTTATCGCTAAAAGCGATCTTTTACAGACAACCTTCGGAACCTTTGGATTTAAGGCACGCCAAAAGGGGCCCTGGCTCCGTACCTACACAAATTGATTTTTTTTTATAAAAAAAATTGTTCACATTCACGGTCACAAGGAACCTTTTCTCGACGATGAAAATTATAAAAAATTGAATTCTGACTACAATGACACAAAACCGCCTATCAAAGTTATCCCTTCTGAGTATTGAAAGTGATTTACTCCGAGAACTAGATTTCACCGAAATTATCAAAGATTTTTCGACGAAAAAAGCTCGCAAAGTTCCATTCGCCTAACATTTATCTTTTTTTCTTTTGTATATTTTTATTGTTATGTATGTAATTATGATAGAAAACTGTGGTTTTTTTTCGTAATTACCAAAAAAAAATCGGGGCCTCCACTTCTTTGTTGCCCCAGGGACTCCACACCTTTAAATCCAGCCCTGGAACTATCCACGACCTCATTTCTCAATAGACTGCGCAGGGGCATTATGCCCTAGCCCTTTTTTAGGGTTCCGTACCAAAATGGTAAAAAGGAACCCATATGGTGAGACTAAGTCTGTCTGTCTGTCACATCTGGATATCTCAAGAACTACTAATGCTATCAACTTGAAATTTAGAATAGTTTTAGATGACGTTTGCCCAACTATTTTTCAAACAAAAAAGAAATTAAAAACAATATACCTTTTTTGCAAAAGGGACTGTCTTAAAAAAATTTAGTGAAGCTACTAGGGCATGTGGGGTATCATAGCGCTGTTTGCACATTCTCAAAAAATACAAAACTTTTTTTTAGTCAGCATATTTTCCGACTTATGATGAAAAATGGAAAAAAAAATACCGTTCCCCCCCCCTTATCTCCGAAGTTTGCATAGATAAAAAATCTGAAATTATTCTATGTGATAGAAGTTTATGTAAAGATTACAGGAAAAATATAACGATGTCTCTAAATAGCACAGTTTTTCAGAAACCATCAACATCATATACACGTACGGAACCCTCGGTGCGCGAGTCCGACTCGCTCTTGACCGGTTTTGTTTTAATATAGATCCTTGCAAATTCTTGCAAAAAGACTAATATCCGCACACAACAAATATTTAAGGTTTGGCGTTGTTGTGAAATTGATATAAAAGACCATAGAGTGAGCGCGAAAATACCGAGGTTAAATTTTGTTTATAGGCTAATACGATAATACAATAATTATGACCTGAAATAGATACGGCTTATTAAAAATATGGCACCCATAAGAATACAACTAAGCTGTGCACACAAATCTGCATGACTATTAACATTCAACTTGCAATCAAACAATAAAATCTAAGCGCTGATTTGCTGAAAGGAGTGACCTTCGCGAACTATTGTTACAAGTGTTTGAGCCTTGGCCACATTATTTGCTCCTAACTAACGTAATCGCTTCCTTGCTGACTTCGATACGAAGTTAAATATGGAATGAAATATATTAAATATTAATTATTAGTATCGTGCTGTTCATCCGACTAAATGTAAATACATAGTTATTTAAATTGGCTAGCAAAACTCCACAGATGCGATAGGTATCGATATTGAATCATGATAATAAAAAATTAATATAAATAAAATGACATGATAAATAATAATAAAAAAAACCGGCCAAGTGCGTGACGGACTACGCACAATGAAGGGTTCCGTAGTTAGGATAAATTTATCCAAAAACAAACTTAAATTAGTAGTTGAAAAACATGTTCTCCCATACGCCACGGTCAATTTTCCAACTGCAAATGTAAGATTTTAATCGCAAAAAAAAATATTTTTTATGTGATAGAACTATAAATGAACAATTTTCGGACTTTTTCCTTTACTTGTGCTGTGAGACCTTGCTTCTTGCCAAATTTCATGATTCTAGGTCAACGGGAAGTACCCTGTACCTGGACGTTGTAAGCGACATTTATACACCATTTATTATAGCACAAGCTGCGCCCCGCGGTTTGTCCTGCATAAATCTACCTAAGTCCTAACCCAGGTGTATGGTACGGTGGTAACCACGGTCTACCCATGTGCCAATTTTTTATCCCAATCTGTTTAGCCGTTTTAGCGTGAAAGCATAATAAACAAACAAACAAACAATCTATTTCGCACAACATATATTAAACAGATATGTTGTGAGCGCGCAATTGTGAAGACTCGAAAACGTCCTAATTGGGACGTATTTTACTTGTAGTGAAACGTAAAATGTATGAAAAGTCTTTTTAATATAATATCATTGATTTCGCATTTACTTATAATATTAGTGAGGATTAGGCAAATAACGGCAGTTATTGTGTAATATTAATAACTGAAATTACTGCACTTTAATTTTTTTAATGTAAATAAATTACATTGCTTTGTATTTATTGTGAAATAACTGAGTTTATTACACGTTTAAATCGAAATAACGAAAGGGTGATGATAACCGTTAAATACCTATTATGGTAATGGTAATAATTCTCTAGAATGAATACCATTACCATAATAGGTATTTACAAGCCTTTTGTCTGCCAGCTATTATAGATATAGTTGGTGATGATGTCGGTTGTCATGGCAACCGAGGTTCTGGCTCAACGTGATCGCATCCGGCCCTCGCCCTACTAAGCACGTAATAGATAAAGTATATTGATAAGGAATATACCGTGGAAACTGAGGCTGAATAGGTTCACGTTCCGCCTACGCAAGTTGCGTGTTCAGATAATATTTTCCTTTTTAGATGGCGTAAATGGAGATTGATGTCCCATTGTGGGACAAAAAAGGCTGTAAATGACAATTACGAACATATTTAAGTAGAATAAATTAAGAATATAATTTATTCTACTTCAATCAGGGACCATTTTGGTTACCCATTGAAAGGGTTTTCGATAGGGTTTTTCTAAGCGGTTAAACAAAAACCCATACGATAAGGGTAACCCTTATGGACGGCTTAAAATTAAATTTTGGTAACCCATTGAAAGGGTTTTCGATAAAAACCCATACGGCAGCGGTAACCCTTTTGAACGGCTTAATTTAATCCATACAAAATTACCCACATCGTATGGCTTTTTGATTAACTGTTTAGAAAAACCCTTTCGAAAACCCTTTCCATTGAAAGGGTTTTCGATAGGGGTTTTCTAAAATGGTAACCAAAATGGTCCCTGGGTAGAACAGAGATAGAATTGGTCATGCTACGCGTGCTGGGCGGATATCGAAATAACATAAAATTATTATTTTTTCATGTTACTGGGTTTCAAGTAGGTATAGAACCCATTGAATGGGTTATCATGTAACCCTTTCAATGGATTTCTAGTATAAAACCCATTCAATGGGTTATCATGTAACCCTTTCAATGGGTTTCTAGTATAAAACCCTTTCAATGGGTTACATCATGATAAAGGTCGCTTCGAAAGGCTTAACTCACCGGGATTGTACGGTCCCTGACTTCAATATTTTGGTATGGAAAATCTGAGTCAATATTTGCACAAAGTAAAAATATATAGATAGATCCATGTGTTATTTGAACAGAGGTAAAGGTGCGACTAAATAGCGGCATAACTAAATAATTTGAGACATGATAATAGGCGACATATTTTGTGGACATCAATTAATAAACTCGATCGACCGCAGTCTAATTGCACGGCAACAGACAACGGACATGTGGGGACGATGGAATGGGATTAGATTCGTAATTCAATACCTAATGTTATGAGGCTGTTAATCCAAATAGGTTTTGCTAATTCCCCATGGGCATGTGACTAGTAATAAGCCTCGAATTCCCCATGGGTAAATCCTCGGTAATAAACCTTTCATCATCATCATTTCAGCCGAGCGACGTCCACTACTGGACATAGGGCTCCCGCAAGCACAACCACTTCGACCGGTTCTGTGTTTCCCGCATCCAGCGGATACCTGCGGCCTTCACAAGGTCATCGGTTCACCTTGTAGGAGGCTTTCCAACGCTACGTCTTCCGGTAAGCGGTCGCCACTCCAGAACCTTTCGGCCCCATCGGCCATCAGTTCTGCGAGCAATGTGCCCTGCCCACTGCCACTTAAGCTTGGCAATTCTTCGGGCTATGTCCTATAAACCCTTAACTATGGGTAAATGCCTACTAACACTGTTTAAATTAAGGGCAAATTAAAACATTTTAAACTGTAGCATAAACAACACCTCCCAAATAAAAAAGCACAAACACTAAATTAAAAATACAAGCAAAAACACATATTTTACTAACTAAACATTTACATGTTTAGTTAGTTAAATATGTGTTTTTGTACATACATAAGTGATTTTCAATGACGTCACAGAAACTAGCTAATTCCATTAGCACTTCTGGCCAAACGGAGATATGGAAGTCAGTACAGTGATTAGATAAAATAAAATATTATCTATGGATCAATACTTACGGGGCCTGCCCGCTTCGTGGTGGCGACTGTGAAGTCCGGACAGAACAGCAGATCCTGTAGACAAACAGAATAAATGATGTGTCAACATGAAACTACATCCATGATTTTGTAACAATTTTAAATAAGGGAATTCAAGGCCGATCGCCGTAGGGGCCAAGTCGCAATTCTGCTAAACCTGTAGACATTTTCGAAGACTAAGAGACGAGAAGGACTATAGTTGCAAAACACAGAATTAATATTGTTTTCCCCAAAATGCATACTTAAGTGTTTTGTATGAGCATACATTATCTCTAACTTGCCAGAGCTCAGTACATATGTCTAGCTTTTTTTAAGACTGGGTTAAGAGTGATTCAGCACTCAGTCTATCTTGGCATATAATTCGGGTACTGCTTTTTTGAATCAGAACTCCTTCCCATATAAAAAAGAAATTGATGTTCATGTAGCCTTTTTTTACATACATCAATCATTTTTTTTTTAATTTATATTCTAGGGTTTAGAAATTTCTGATAGGCTGATGTAGCAGCATAACAAATACATGCGGCCTAGTGGCCTACCCAAATGTCCTTTCTTTGGTATTATTCGTCGCAGCGTTGAGCTGCACGATAACCGACAAATGCGTGGACTGACTAGACAGCTCCACCCAATCTGTGGTTTTTTCCTCAAAAGACCATTTCAGGCCTTCACATGATCTGACCAAGACTGTGTCTGGACTTTAAAAGAGACTGTGACCTCTGAGTTTGTTTCGGCCTTTCTTCTCAGAATAGTCAGATAGGAAACGCCGACCCCATCTAGTTTTTAAAATATGATTGACGTGTAAAAGTGTTTGTACAAACCTACTTACAGAAATAAAAATCATTTATCATTTACATGAAGAAATTGTGTATATGTTTAGAACTTCCAATAAAATAGTTGTAGGCAGTTGTAATGACTACCGCATCAACAGAGATATGTCTCATGTTGGTTTGGCAACTAACGAATTAGCTAACACAGTTGCCTAGAAAACCAAACTTTCGAATTTCAATACAATATTATCATTAGTATATTCAGCCTATAATGTTACCACTGCTGGGACACAGGCCTCCTCTCGGTGAGAGAGAGTGGTCCGTAATCCACCACGTGGGCCCAGTGCGGGTTGGTAAATCAAATCAATCAAATCAAAAATATTTTTATTTCACATAAGCCTACATAGGCACTTATGAAACGTCAGAAGCTAGGTGCACGGTTCCAATTGGTCGTTTCCTATGGAGAAGAGCCGGCAAGAAACTCCACGGTCACTCTTTTAAAAAATAAAATTGGCTTTTACAATGTTTTCAAATTACAGTGTTAATAGGTATGAGAGGACAGCGTAGGCCCGTCAAAAGTGCCAGTTACTTAACAAAATAGAAAATGGTCTACAGATCTACAGTCTAATAAGCCTACAACATCCTCACATTGACAAAAAAAAAACAATATAAAATATGATTAAAATAAGAAAAGTTAAAATAATAAAAGGTAGATGTCACATATCTTCGAATGATTGATTCTAAGCCGGTTTCCTCACAATGTTTTCCTACACCGTTTTGAGAGTGGTGTGTGGTGGAGTGACGATTAAATAATTTACACAAGTATATCGCCTGTCTGGGTTCGAACCTAGGTCCTACTACTAGTAAGTAGTAAGTTGCGGCCACCACTGCTCATTATCATTAAGCCATACACAAATTAAAACACAGATAAGACAAACACTCACACAGACAGCATTGATAAGAGACTGTGCGAGGGGCACTGATTCATTCTCTGCGGCTGCCGGGAGGGAAGACCAGAAGAAACCATGCCACTCCGGCTCCTCCAGCATATACGGTAGCACTCGTGTTAGGAGACGGGCACAGTTTAATGCTGTAATTAAATAAAGCACTAAACATTTTTTTTTTTTTTAACATTGATAAGAACATCAATTTTTAATGGGCAGGTTTCAACTGCTTGTACATGATCATTTGTACTGTACACTTATCAAAAATACAAAAAAAAACATGTATTTAACATGCATGTAGCGTGCAAACATGTAGCGTTTTTATTTGTTAATACATGTATTATGTTAAATCACTTGGGCCCTGTAGGGGACACTAATAAAAAACACTTGGTTACTTTATAATAATTAATCCATGGACAAATAGATTCGGACTTTATTAATGAATTAGCTATTCTTTTTATTCACCAAATAAACTAACCATGGGCACAAATTTAAAGCAAGTTATTCACAAGGTTGGTTAGATCATCATCATCATCATTTCAACCGAAAGACTTCCACTGCTGGACATAGGCCTCTCCCAAAGGGAGGGTTTGCCACAATCGCCACGCTTGGCAGGCCGGTTGGCGATCGCGGTTTAGTGTTCTTTCGTAGAGTGTACATTAGAAGCGATTTATTTAATACATTACGAGATGAAGAATTTTTGAAACGGTTCTGCTTAAATAAGTACAAAGCTCATGTATGATAAAATTATCCTTAACCACGTGATTTTAACAGGTAAGCTTTCTTCAGAAATGCACAAAGCACAGAGCACTATTTATTACTAGTACGCTAACGAAAACTAGAAAATAAGACGAGACTACAACCAATTTGATTTCGATGTTTCACATCTGCCAGGCATCCCGTTACGGTTCACATTTTTTTTCTCTGTACGCAGAACTGAGTTGCCATCACTTTTTATTTGAAAACTGAATGCCAAGAATGAATGGTGAATGTAATAATGACTAATCTCAGTTTAGTTAAATCGAATGTGAAAAGTGACCGTGCAAGACATGCCTAATAAGATTTAAGTTAAGTCGAGTTTAGGACAAAATCGAGATTTAATTAAACCGAGATTTGTATAATTTTGCTGCAAGTGGCCCTTAGTCGCCTTTTACGACACCCACGGGAAGAAATAGGGTGGTGCTATTCTTTATGTCCGGCACCACATGGGGTTGATTAAATAAACTGATTTTAATACAGGAAATGCTAGAGCATCAAATTTAGAGACAAATATAATATTAAATTATGTTGAGATTTTCGTTGCTTTGCTATAAAAAAACATTAAAATAACATTTTATGTACATAATAAATTTATGCTTTTATTATGATTCATGGTCAGTGTTTACATTTTAATATTAAATATAGTGGTAGGTACTGTACTTGTGACATATTTAATATGAATCATTCAAATAATGAAAAATCATTCAGCTGCTAGAGATCTTTTCCAAGATTATTAAATTTTATTATTAAAACTATTTGTCATCTGAAAAAGTGTAACATCCTGATTGTCATTATTATCTACTTTTCTAATCACACATAGGACATATCATTGAGATTAGAGGAGAAATGTAAGATCAAATAAATTGACCTTAATATGGTATTGTAGCATGTTCTATTTTTATTAAAGCTATATTGTCTGTGTCATAAAGTCATACCTGTCTGCTGTTCTCTCTGTGTCCTGCAGCTGCTATCCACCATCTTCACCAGCTTTTCAACAGCCTTATAAACTAGTGTCGCGAGATTGTTAGGAGATTCTTCTCGTAAAGCGCGGATCTCCGCACCAGGCACCAGTGCGAACACATCCTGAACGTTGGTCACGCTCTCTGACCAGAATTGGTCCCAAAAACTATCGTCCGAAGAGTCAATAGGCTAAAATTAAATCATTACATCAATACTCTAACATCAACTTCGTAAATATATTTTTTGCATCAGATTTGAAACACTTACCTGAGTTTTAGAAGTAAGCTGAACGACAGCTTTCCTAAAGTTCAGTTTTGTGTCAGCGTTACCCATTTTTCACGATTTCTAATTGTTTAAATACATTAAATCCATCTCAACACAAGTTCCCGTAAAAACAATGAAAAATGACAAACTGACAGAACGTTGACTTGACAGTAGACGACGTGTCAAAGACAATTTTGGGACATTTCAAAGTTAGAAAACTAGCTTTTCGGCTAACAAGTTAGCTATTTATTAGTTTGTATTTTTGATGAGTGAAACATCTATAGGCGCAAAACCGATTGCTGGCGGGCGACGCATGCCACGTGGCGATTCACCGCTCACTCCACGCGCGTGGACACACACGCACCTTTACTATAATCACATCATGACATCACAACTAGACTTAGTTCTCTTGGAAGACTTTTATGGCAGCAATTCGTACACAGGTGTATGTTACTATACGAATTTCTCCAATAAAAGTCTTCAGGTTTCAAAAGGATAGCACACAGCCTCAACGTAATATCGGGTTTACATTTTATTTTTGGAGAGTTTTCTTCCACAGTTTTCGTCTTTTAACACCTTTGGTAAATATATGGATCCCCGTATTTTACCATTAATAGCTGCGCAACGCAATATTAATTAATTATGCGTAAAAGAAGTCGTTTGTTTATAAAAAATGTGTGGATAGTGACAGGTAGCTAGCTGTCAAATTTTAGGCGTTGGATAGTAGCGACATCTGAAGTGAGCGAGTGGCAGTTTTTTTCCTCATTTATTTTTAATAGAAACTTCCAGACCAGACCGGTGGGCCTTTAGTAGACCATTTTTTGTGAGCGGGATCGTAAAAATGTCACCGCGCGCCGAGGAAGCCAGTATTTGGTTGACATCTTAGGTGACTGGCCTTGATGTAGGTATTTTTTTGGTTACAATAGAATCTTTGGTCTGTTATTAATGATCTGTGCCAAATCTGTGCTGTGCTCTCTTCTTTTGTCTTGCTTGTCGTTGACAGATATACAGTTGTCTATGAATATCTAATCATTTGCGTAAAGTAAAATAGTAATAAATTTGTTTTCGAAGTGCTGGAAAATGGCTGCTGCAAATATTGGCCGCAGTGCTCTAAGCGGATTATTACGAAAATCCACTACCATCAGGACACCGGTAGTATGCCGGCTCTCGACCGTTGCCCTGCAGCAAAAATATAGCTCAATAAATGCTGCTATAAAGACATACAACACCCAGTACCATCAGAATAGGGTAAGGGTCTCATCAGTCAAGTCATTACAACGTGATATTTTGCATACAAACTGTTTTATTTAGGTGGGATTTGTGCTAGTGAGGATACTACCACTATCGGCAAGTCCCAGTTTCTATAGATTAGTCTTTGCTAAAATTATAACCTCAATCTTATTGCATAACAAAATGTGTACAGTGTTACCCAAATTGTTTAGGTACAGCAAGCACAACAGTACTCGACAGGCGGGCACCCTAAGCCCTCGCCACAGGAAATAGAGGAACGAGTGCTGAAAGTTTGCAAGGCTTACGACAAACTCAGTTCTATGAAGGTAGATACATAACATTTATTTCTATAATATTCTGTTTCAGGCCCAGAATATCAGTGTCCGCAACTACAGCGGCGGACCCCCGCTCACGTTAGAACTTATTAAAAGTAGAGTGCTACTTGTTCTTCAACTTTATGACAAAATTAACCCTGCTAAGGTAGCCTATATTTAAATTATTTATGTCCCTTTAGAGATGCCTCCTCGCTAAATGTGTTCTGTCTATCCTTATGGTTTTTCATTTAATTTCAGAAATAAAGAACATGTTACTAATAAAGTATTTATCTGTTTCAGCTGAGCGTAGACTGCCACTTTATAAATGACCTTGGTTTGGACTCTCTGGACCATGTGGAAGTCATAATGGCAATGGAAGATGAATTTGGCTTTGAAATTCCTGATGGGGATGCGGAGAGGCTGGTTAGACCCAAAGACATTATCCAATATGTTGCTGACAAAGAGGATGTTTATGAATAAAATAAAAATTAACACAGTAGCATTGTCTCTGGAATTTAAGACCAGTTGTGCATAATGCTTGTTGAAAATTCAGTTACAATTTTAGTGCTTTTAGAATACAACTGGCCTAAGATGACAAGACTTTGAGCTTAGGGTTTACTTTGATTTATTTTACTTTTAATTGAAATAAGAATGGTGAATTGTACTGATCCAACATCCATCTCCGAAGATGTATAAAGTGTAAATTCTGTTTTTATTGATTATATGCCTGGTAGAGTAGATCATTTGTTTTTCATTTGGTCACAATATCCATTCCTGGACAAATAAATTCTTTCAGTTACACTGTAATGGGTTTTCTTTGGCAATTAATCAAATTTAAAATTTCATGAAAAGCAATTGATGAAATACTATGCATTTGCCATTTTCCTGTCATTCTTCTTTAGTACCTACTTAGTAGATCTCTAATTTATTGTGATATCATCAGTTGTAAAATAAAAATAATATGTTATTATAACAAAATTGTAAGCTTTTATTTATGACATGTCTACATTTGAAAATCTTTTGTTGCTGAATCATTAGTGCCGATGTATTGGTTCATACATCATTACATTTATAAAACAAAATCCCCTACCGCGTCTGTCTGTTTGACCGCTTTAAGGCTTCTACATACCAGCGCGACACGGCACAAAGGCCCCGCGTGTCGCGAGACGAGCGGTGCCTTTGTGTCGCGTCGCGTCGCGCGACTAGTCGCCCCGGTATGTAGAAGCCTATAAACTCAAAAACTACTGAACGTGTTTTGAAGCAGTTTTTTCCAATGGGCGGAGTGGTTCATGAGGAAGGTGTATAATTCATTAAGGTTTTCTGTAAATTGGCTGAAATATGACGATTATTGTTAAAGATGTCGAAAAAAATCATGCCGATTAGGTGTTTCTGGCGTGCATCGCGTAAACCGTAAGGGATACATAAAATTAATGTTCTACAGGATTGTACATCTTATAAAGTTCAACAAAAATGTCCGCGATAGCATAAATGTCAAACTTCTAGGGATGACCCACAGTAACCATTTTTATCTTTCAGAATTTGATAAAAATTTAATTGTCATATCCGAAGCTATTTTGACCGGTCTATTATTAATCCATAACCAATAAAATGTGTTATTTAAATTGGGCATTTCATTTAGATTAAAATATGCCTTGACATCATAACATTTAAATGACTCTGAATGATGACTGTAAAGGGAAGATTTGATTTTATTTTCTTCACACCTGTGCAAAGCCGGGGCGGGCAGCTAGTAGGAAATAAAAAAATCCAAACAATTATTTTTGTACTTTTATTCATGTGCGTGTGGATTGAGAGATCTTTTCGAAAAACTTCCAATCCCAACCAAATTATAGGAGGACTTAGGAAATAATTGTGAAAACTTCATGGTAAGGTATAAAATTTGTGAAACCTAAACAAAGAAAGTTAGAACTCTCAATCTGGACAACTGAAGAATATTACTAGGTTTCACAAATTTTATACCTTACCATGAAGTTTTCACAATTATTTCCTAAATCCTCTTATAATTTGGTTGGGATTGGAAGTGTTTTTCGAAAAGATCTCTCAATCCACACGCACATCTTTTATTCTAAGGTGCCAACCCTAGTGGTGCAGAATCAACAAGATTTTAGAGTGGTGGAATCTGCCCCACTAAATCAAAGTAGTGGGGCAGATTCCACTGCAAAATTTTAGGCATTCCACTTTGCCCCACCAGTAGGGCGGCTTGGTGGGGCAAAGTGGAATGATTCGACTTCTCCCCATTTGAGTAGGCAGAAACTATAGAACGCCATCTGCTACGATCCTTACTTATGTACTCCTTTTGCTTCATTTACGTTCATACACGCGCGCCTGTTGAAAGTACTATCACTAGTAAAGGTTGACTGGTAGAGCCTCTGTACATTTGTGTGTGCTAAAGTATTAAATGAATAAATATCACGCGCACCTGACCTTTCTGAAGAACATCCAAGGTTCTCTATAAAATATAACCTAGGGCTTTCCCCTCCCAACATTCAATGTTGACTAAATAATTTAATATCTTAACCATAATTAGAGCCAGCCATCCTAGTATTTCAATAGTGACAACATTTTCCAAAGAATCGTAGTTTAATTCATGAAGTCTGAAGAAGTGATGGACTGATGGCCCTGCCATCTGACCTTTACTACTTGTAAATGTGATAATAAATAATGGTTGTGCCGTGTGTGCCTATGCCTACAGTACCTACCAGCTAAGTAAATAATTCGATCTTTTCGTTCATAACGAAGCTTCTAGATGGCGTTGTTTCCAATATTCTTATCGGAAAATTACATCACCTACCGACCTACCTACCTTCTTTGTTTGTTTACGCAAGTTATATTATGTATCTTCGAACTCGAAGTTTCTTTCATAGACTACTTTATTTATAAAAATAAGATTCCGTTCAAGCAAGATTGCATTAGGTCAACTTCTTATGCTTTCAATATTTTTTCGTAACTGACAACTAGCTAGTTCATAGTAACTTCTTTCTTAAAATAGGGCTCTTGTTATAAAATTTGATACGCAGGCAACAACTTTTATCACTTCGAACATCAATGATTTTGAGACTTGGAACAAAAAAAAATATGTAGGTAAGTATAAATACGTAAGTTTCTACTACTTACCTATAACGTAGTAGGTACTGATTTTGGCTCAAATCATAATGTCCTCTAAGATAATGCCTTCTCAAAGCGCATAACAAATGCAGTTATAAAATATACCTACACTGTGCGCTTTGCACTGGCGGACTAAAGGGGGGCGGCACGGGCGGTCCGCCCCAGGCCCCCGGTCCTGAGGGGCCCCTAATCTCCAGAAATACTTTTAAATAAAGTCCTAAACAAGACCAAAGTATGTTCAGTAAGTAAAAGGTAATTTGTAGTTAGGGGCCCCTACGCTATAGGTATATGTATATAAAAGTAGGGTACTAAAATCGCTCTTGCAATCTACAATCTCTTTTTTCTCAGACTTCTCTGCTTATTTCGACTAAGGAAAACCTATTTAAGTGTGAACAGTCAAAGAAAACATTACCTATGTGGGACAGGGTACCTAAATTTTGCGAGCTCGGTTCGCTCGCTCTTGCATCCTATATTTTCAAACTTTTCTGTATAAGTCACCAAGTACTTCATATATCTGCTTGTAAATGTTCAAAATAAATTTTTAACTAAGCGGGGTACAAACATTTTGGAGCTCGTCTATTTGTCCGATGCTCTAACTTTTCTGTTGTCGCGTAGTATCTCCTATTTCTGTATGATCAATGGTCAAAAGAAAACCTAACCGTTTTGAGGCAGCGTCCAAAATATTTCGACGTAAATTCCTTGGCGGGGGAGACCCATTTAGTTTTGTCGCCCCGGGCCCCCGACAGGCTTAGTCCGCCACTGGCGCTTTGGTTGCAGGTTTTTATTTATAGCTACCCAGGCTCCAGTCTCCTACAGTTAGCTTCTCGTTTGTGCACTACTGTCAAAGTTTAGAATTAAGTATAAATAACTTGAGAAAATAAACTTTTTTTGTGAAACATTCTTTTTTTCGATATTTGTTTGTTTGATTTCGACGTATCACATCTGCCAGGCATTCGTTGACCCGGCAGACGGGTCACAATTTTTTTTAATAGCCTAGCTTCAATCATATCATGCCGTTTGGGGACAAGGCGTGAGTTTATGTGTATGCTGAGGAGTGCTGACGGCGTGGCGCGGTTGGTTGCATTCGATCGAACTCTACAACTACCTATGTATTGGGAGTGGGGTAAGCTTAATGGAAGTTGGTTGGTGGGGGTTTGCCCATTTGAAGAAGTAAACAAAACAAGTAATTGAGAATCATAGTATTTATACAACTTTATTTTGATGAAGTTTCACTTAGATAAAGGAGATGGGACCAGAAATACGAGATGTAGGTAGTGCCAGCAAAAAGTATCAGGTTTGACTAGTCGGTAATGATAGACATGAGAGAACATTGAGATTAAAACATTACCTAACTATGGTTTCTATTAACAGCAATTATTATTTCGGTTATTATTAACATTTAGTAGTACATACATAGGTTATTTGATTGAAATTACAACAATATTCCTGCATCTCCATTTATCTTTAGAAAAGAAAGATACTTTCTAAGCGTATAATAATAACATTTATTTACAGACTAAGCTCGCGACATCTACGCACTGCACTGTCCTTACACACACACACATGCATGAGTCCACAGTTCTCATATTGTATTACACCACTATGTACACTTTAATCTGAAGTTCGCAGCCTCAAGATATATTATTCTTTTATAAACGAAAAACAATTTAAATACTGATACTCCCAGTTTCTTAACTGCCACAAATGGCCAAGTTCATGCTGAACACAGACACAACAGCGTATTTACAAAATAAATAACAACAAAACAATAACCCACGTCATCAGTAGGAGTGTACTGCAGCTACATCGCACAGAACGCGTTCACAACACTAGTGATTGTTCGACGGTAGGATTAGACAGATGTCCACTGGTTATAAAGTGATCGTTGTTAGGCTCGGCAGCGCCGGGCGGGCGCTACCGCAGGCGGGCGGCGCGCGCGCGGCCGGCCGAGCGCAGGCGGCGCGCCGCGGCCGGGTCCACGCGCGCCACGCGCACCACCGGCTGCAGCCAGTCGCCCAGCCCGTGCAACGCGCGCTTCTTCTTCTTATTATCCTTATCATCAGTCTCTGAACGCAATTTCCGTTCCTCTGTCTCCTCAGCCTTTGCCTTTTCTGCCGTTACCTTCAAGTCCTGTAACGTCTTTTCTTTACTATCAGATAACGTCTGTTCTTTACTATCAGATAACGTCTTATCTTTCCTATCAGATATGTCCATTGGCTCACATTGCTCTTCTATTGAATCCTCTGTCAGAGTCTTGTCTTGTGAATCACACTCTGATTTGGAAGTTTCTATGATAGTCTTATCTTCTTTATCAGTCTCTGATAGATTGGTGTCCTCTTCGCTGATGGTGTCCTGCGTCGTGTCGTCGTCGGGCGGCTCTGCTGATGACCGGTCTAAACTGCTCTCCACTTTGTTTTCTGACTCGACACTGTTTGTTCTGGAGCCCTTTTTAGTTTGCTTCTTTTTATTCGGCCAGCCTGTTCGGTTCTTCTTTTTAAATTTGCTGCGCCTTCCTCTTGGCCTGTCTTCCGCCTCCTTGATCTCGTTTCTGATTAGGTCGCAGTTCTCGCATTCGGACACTAGGCTGGACATATCTGGCACGTTGGTGGACGTGGTGACGGCGGCCTCACCTTCCATCACTTCGTCGGACACGTCGTACTCCGACGCGTCCTCAAATACTTCTGAGAGAAACTGTTGTAGTCTTTCCGATGCCTCCTGCGTCTCAGATATGACAGGATCAAGTTTGACATTGCTGTGCGTGTCGCTGATTGTGTCTTCCGACGCCGTAGACTTGTTGTCGTCGTGGAGCCTGCGCCGCGGGCCCAGACCGGAGGAGCCGAGGATGGCGAGCGTGGAGGCGTGCTCGCGGGGAGACTTCCTGGGGTGACCCTCCAGCGCCAGCAGGGCGACGGCAGTTCGCTTCCTGATTTTCTGTTTCTTCATCCCCCGAGTCCCGTAAGACCGCGAAGGACCTGGCTTTTCTTCTCGTCTCACTAAATCACTCAGTGGACAGCAATTTGGCTTCAAGGGCGGTAACTGACCGATTTCATACGGTAACTTTGGCGATTTTGAGTATAGTGCTGTAACAAATAACACAACATTGATTAAAACACATAACAAGGCAATTTTTTTTTTTTAATTAATTGTCACATTACTTACCAAAATACTGTGGTATATTTTTAGCAAGCACTTTGTCCTCATCTTGTCTTTTGAAGGTCTCGAACCAGGGTTCGCTGTGTGGCACAGATTCAAAGGCGAACTCCAACTGCTCCACAGCTGGGGTATACTTTAGCTTCCCATCTTCCCACTTCATGCATTTCTCTATAGGTTCTTCTCTCAATGGACTGATTTCAGGGTCTGGTGGTGCCGGAGGCTCTGCAGGCACAATTTGCTCCACGACCTCGGGTGGTTCAGGCGGCGGTTCAGTAGCCTGTGCCTTACAGGGCACCCTGCGCGCCCGCTTCACGACGGCGGGAGTCCTCTTCTTCCGCCTGCGCTTGTCCTCGGCCCAGCTGTCGTCCTCGGAGGAGTCCTCCTTGAGCGCGAGTGGGCGCGCCAGCCGGCGACGCTCGATGGAGGGTGGCGGCGAGCTGGTCTTCCGGCGCGCGCTCAGCTCCTTGTCGTCTTCGTCGTCGTCGTCGGAGGAGGACGTAGAGCTCGTGGAGCTGGCGCGCTTTGGGAACATGAATTGTTCGGCTTCGTCGCTCAGTACCGACAGTTCCGACCGCCGCACCTTCCTGAACTTGACGACTAGAGGTTTAGTGCCGTTGCACGCGGGCGGCGAGTCTTTCCTCTTGTTAGCGAACCCGCCGCTCGACCTTAGTTTGGTGCTGACGCCGACTACTTTGTAGTACTGCCGGTCTTCAGTTAGCGCTTCGCTAGCTCGCTTACTGCAGCGCGTGTTGTGTTTTCTCTCGTCGTCGACGACTCCGTTGCGGCGCGGGCTCAAGTTTCCGTTGACCGTGGAGTCTGGCGACTGCGATCGCTTCGACCTTTTGTTCTTGGGCTGTTCAACTTCGCCGTTGCACATCTTCCTGAGGGAGCGCCTCTCGCCGTTGATGGACGTGGCCTTGTCGAGGAAGCTGGTGACGTCAGTGCCCGCGCCGATGAGCGAGTCGAGCGCGATGAAGTTGGTGTGGTTGCGCACGAAGGCGAGGTGGTGCGGGGAGCGCCGGTGCAGCGCCGCGTCCACGTACTCAGTGTTGCACATCTCACAGTAACCTCCCTTGACCTCTTTGTCTTCCTTCTCTTTGATTCTTGGACGACTTTTTCTCGTCATTCTGTAAAAATAAATGTTTTTTCACTATAAGAATACATTGAGTAAATCCATTAATCCACATTAACGCAACTCCTGCTTACTTCTGTATAGCAATATCTTTAATATTTTGATTAGTGGTAGTAATCTTTTCTGGTGTTTCCTTCTTCTTGTCCTTAGGTGGGTCCGGTTCTAGTGATATTTCAGGCCATTCATCGAATTCCTTGTAAATAGGCCTGCACAACCTGGAATTGTACAAGAGGTTTGAGTTTTTTGGTTGTCAGAGAGTGAAAAGACATACGTTTTCTTATAAATGTTATTTCATACTTGTCCAAAAATTCAATCTTGATAAAATGTTTAGTGAACAGCGTGACATGCGCTTTGCGCGACGCCGTGAAGAATGTATCATACAGTTTATCCAATAGACTTATAGCCTGAAAGATTAATAAATATTTTGTAAAGATATATAATAATAAAGCGCGATTAAGATATAAATAAATAGAAATATTAGAAGGAAAAGGAAAATTGTTAATAGTTTTAGACAGAAAGTAGCATGCATAGAATAGATATTCAATTGCAACAAGCTCTATGAAGACCTACATAATCTAACTATTTTTATCTTACACAAACTGTATGAATATCAAACATACAATTATCTGACATTACTATAATTTTACAAGGTATCAATTTCATGGATATGAAGCAGCAAAAAATAATTGTAAAGCTCCTAACGCTAAGTATTTACATAAATGCAAAGTATCTTGCTTTGAGCTTGGACTGTTTTGAGTTTAAATGCCACACGTTATCCATCAAACTCGCACCTTCGCTTATGCTAGTGGGTGCAGGTGTGTGGGGAATGGGGTGGGGTATACCTTCTGCACAGTGAGCTGTATGTACTTGTTGTTGGGCGAGATGTGTGGCGGGTCCGGCCGCACGCGCTCCAGCATGGCATCGGCGCGCGCGCGCCCCTCACGCCGCGCCCATCGCGCGCCCCCGCACGCCCACGAGCAACTCGCGCCCGCAGGACGGTCCCGCACCACGTGCGTCACGCGGGAAGTTAGAAATACTTCTTGTTGCTGAAAACAAACACCTGTGTTTATCAACAATCTGTTGAGTGCACATGGAACTACTTGCGCAAGTCTGATATTGCTATGGTTATTACAGTTGCCAAGCTGAACATGTCAAGACGATTGCAAGAACGTAGTAACGGCATAGTGCTTTGATCAGTTCTCAAATTAATTGATATTTGTAGTTTAATGTGTATATTTTCCCATACTTGGGTTGCCAGGTCTTAGAACTGAAAAGCTGGACAGACCAGCCACTTTAGCCGGACATTTGGGTAAAAAAACCGGACACCCTTAATTTTTTAGTCTTAGTATAAAAATACTAAGACTAAAAAATTAAGGGTGTCAACAACACACACGACAATGCGACAATTTTTTTTTAAAGTAAATTTAGGCTATTTTTTCATTAACCATTATTAAAGCAGAAACAACAGATAAGAAATGTAAATAATGGTCAAATTGAAAAGCCTGACAAAAACTCGACAGGCCGGATACCATCTGCCACACACACAACCAAAAAGCCTGACTGAGTGCGGCTTTATCCGGACGCCTGGCAACACTACCCATACTCATGGGAAATAAGGCATACTAGGTATTGCATATTTAATGACAGATAATGTGTAGTGACACAAGTTCAGTCTTTTTCACTAAAACTATTGTAATGAATATGATGTAAGTTTAACCTGGGCAAAGTGCCATTGGGTTTTTCCATCTGGAATTTCTCTCAGTAGCAGTCCGGAGCCTGGATTTGTGCAATAAAAAAACATAACTGGCGAAATGTAGATGTACCTACCTATAGATGCACCTCTGCCTAACTCTTCGGGGAATACTATGTTCAGTTTATTTACTTAAATGCAATCATGTTGCCCGTGACTGTGACCAACACTAAAAAATTTTTTGAATAGGTACTCTAATTATTAAATTGATGTCAAAATCCATAGTAAACAAATTGTAATTACTATCTCTCAGTTTCAAGCGTAAATACAAACATATGCATTACAAAACAATTTCTGTCATCAAAAATAACATGCTTTCGCAAATGTTTTCAAATGATGCCTGTGCAACAAGTTGCCCTTAATTTTTTGCTGTTTATGTCCATTTTATTGGAACAAAAACATTGAGTATGTTAATACTGCATTAGTTTAGATACTGTGTCGCAGTTATTAGCGCCCACCCCAGGAGCGAAAGAAAACTGAGTCCCATAACAACAATTTAGGTTGAACTTATAGGTAGAAACTAGACAAACAATTAATAAACAGAACTAGACATGTATTAGTAATAGTTGTAGCAGTATAAGTGGGTGTGTGCGCGTGAGTGAGTGTGTGTGTGAGGGAGGGTGTGGAGGTGGGTACGTCAGGGTGTGTGGGAAGTGTGCGTGTACATGTGTATGCGGAGGATGTGATATTAAGATATTTTAAAGTCTCTCTGTTTCCTTGAAACAATCAAATGAAAAACTGTTGTTCCTAATACATTAATTATGTTTTTGTACAGCAGCAGGTTACAGGTTTATAGATACGTATAGAAGAAAGGGACATGTTGCGCCAACCCCAAATAAATTGGGATAGGGGCAGAATGATGATGGTACAGCAACAGGTTGACTATAAACTCTCTGAGAATCAACAAATTTTGGACATACATGCTTTACTTAGTCATAATCAGTCTAGAGTCTACTTTATCTATACAAATAAATAAAATTGGAATGTCTGTTTATAATGTTGAAATGGCATCTTTTTACTAAATGCATATGAAAGTATATGTATACAGTACTTATAACCAAAAAACTAATTTTTAAAATGCTTGTCTGTTTGTTTTGATAATATTCGAAAGAGCTGGACCCATTTCGACGGTTTTTTCACTAGCAGATAGCTGATGTTATAATGAGTAATTTAGGCTACTTTTATTTTAGAAAGAGCCAAGCGGGAGAAGCCACGGGCAGTAAGACAATGTGTGGGTTTTCTGATAGGGTCAAATGAGACGTAATTAAAAACAGAAAATATGTCTGGTCGTTTAGTTGGTTAATTTATTTTATGGGTCTAAATTACACCTATAAACAGTAAATTTTTAACAAACAAAAAAAAAGGTGGTTTAAATAAGTACATTCTTTACTTCTACATAAATATTAAAATATCTATGTAGAAGTCTTGCATAAATATAGCATGCCCATTTCAATTTTTTTATTGTTGTAAAAGTTTAAATTCATTTACAATGACAAAAAGTAACATCCCACAATCTATAAATGTGGTTTTATTTGCATAAACAGTGACCATACTTAGATAATGAATATAGCATTTTCTAAAATAAAAATAACCTAAGTTATTCAATATAACATCAGCTATCTGCCAGTGAAAGTACTGTCGAAATCGGTCCAGCCGTTTCAGTGATTAGCCGGAACAATCAGAATAAAAAAAAATGTTTTTTTAAGTACCATAAAATATGTATACTATAAAAAGACATTTAGTAAAAAGCTGCTATTTTGACATTACAAACAGACATTTCAATATTATTTATTTGTATAGATAAAAAAAATGATAGGATGGATTTATGTTTGCAACAATAATAATTCTCTGATATTAATATACAAATCAATATAACATATGCATTACAAAACAATTTCTGTCATCAAAAATAACATGCTTTCGCAAATGTTTTCAAATGATGCCTGTGCAACAAGTTGCCCTTAATTTTTTGCTGTTTATGTCCATTTTATCAAATAGCTGCATATCATACCTATTGTGGGGTATTTTGGCTAACCTACAAGTTGACTTAATCTCAACACAAAGGTTGACTGTCAACATAATAAGATAGATACATTTAATGTATCTGTGAGTCTGACTATATACCTTGATCATTTTATGTAACATATAACACTCAAATATATTTAATACTAATAATACATAAAACTACTGATAAAGTGAGCTATTATCAATAAATTTTAATTAGTTTAATGTTGCCAGCATTAAATTAAATGATGGTTAAGAAAATGCAGGAAAAATGTGGCAACTCATAGGAATTTAGTGACAGTCAGCAAATGTTATTGTTTAGGTAATGCAGTGACATTATGTGAAAGTCAGCATTGCACCAAGCTGACCTAATACGTGTAATGCATGTGTCGCAACTGCTACCTACTCGAAGCGAGTGGCGGCGTTTGGTCAGAGGGCATTCTCGGAATATGTTATTGAGCGATGCATGCGACGGCACAATGTAACGGGGCGAGCATCAGCGCCGCGAGTATCGACGCGCCGGAACACACATCGGCGAGTTTTCCTTGAAATACGGGCGACACAACGAGACGACGCCGGCGGGCCGCGCCATCGCGCACTCCACGACTCGCGCCAACCGTCCCGCGCAAAAAAATAACACACTACACTACCACACACAAATCTCACCCTTAAGATTTTCTACTTAAGACTCACAACCCCTTGATTACATGAAAGCAATATCAACTGTCAAAAATTAAGCGGACACACGCGTAACCCGAAGGAAACTACATTTCAAACGACTTTTATAATGGATGTAGTGCAACGCAGCGCGTGAGAGCGCGCCGCGCGGCCTCGGCCCGCTGCATTTCGCGGTGCGGCGGCGGCGGCTCTAACGCGACCGTACAAAAGATGACCTAAAATTGAACGCAAGCTATGCGACCCACTAGCCACTCCAACTGTTTTTAAACTGTTTTCTAAACAATACTGACACGATCGTTGTGTCGGTACGCACATGTGGGTATTAAACACTGTATATACTTACATAAAAGCCGTCCGCGAGGGCCCCACGCTCTGCTTATCACAAAAATAAGTAACTATATACTAGTCACTCAGACGACCAATGTTCGTCACTCATAGATTTACCTTCTGTCGGTAAATGCTTTCAAGTTGTCTGTAGCACACATTGAATCATGTGATTGTGGATTAATTACGCAACGTCTGATACACTTTTTAAACGTATTTATACACAATTGATAAATAAAATCGAAAAAGTAACAACAAACACAAATCTGTCATACAAGATGGAGATATTTCACGTTAGTACATGTTTTTGACACTGGGGAGCGCTGTTGTCAGGTGGAAGGGCAGACGCTTCTCATTGGTCCGTTCAAATTGCATTCCAATTCACATAGAAATCTTTCGTTTCGACGATGTTTTACTATGAAAGTTTGAAACAAATAAACCAGTGAGCAAACCAAAAAATAAAATAAATGACGAATTTCATAAAAAAAAAATTTAGAAGAACGCCTGATCACATTAGTATTCTAAATAAGATAAATATACTACGTGAGTTGGAGCGTTCAAAGTGTGAAACAGAACGTAAATAACATGACCAAATGCAGTTAGCCTGAATAGAAGCCATACAAATTAAAAAATACTGTTATCTCTGTTTTGGTCACACTATATTTATACATAACCAAAAATAATATGTGGCAACGTAGGTACAAAGCAGTGCTACTTCGAGCAATAACAATTTTGGCGGTAAAAGCCTTGTGTACTTACCAAACCCATGTCTTGAATCCTGCGAGATATGGATCTAGCCAAACCATGATCTTGAATATCCAAATAAAAACAGAAATTCCTCCTCACTGCAACACATTAACAATATTACGATAAAACCGAATAATTTAACTAATGTTTCGGCAAAATAGGTCACATTGTTACTATGACGCACGCACCTCTATTATATTTTTCGTCTAAATTCAAAGTTGATACCATTTTTGTTATCAAGGATAAGGAAAATCCACTAACTTTAACGGCACATAATCAATGCACATTTATTTAAAGATGCATTGCTTTAGTATTTTTAATGAAATAATTATGTAAGTTTACGATTCAACTAAGAAAACTAGGCAAAATACATTTCGTAAAATACGTTTCGAACGTCGAAATGTCATTGACAGCTGTGACGAATAGAGAAAAGACTTTCTGAAGATCTATGGTAACTAATCGATACTGCAATCGATAACATGATTATGTATTTATCAAAACAAACACTCTGTTTCTGTTAAATAATAGTTAAGTAATTCGTCTAATTATGAGAAAATAATATGATTATCTTGCACAAATGAAAATTTATGTGAATAGTTATGTAATTCAATTAGTGAAAACTAACTAGAGAAACAATCCAAATTACGGATTCCGTCCGTAATTTGGATTGTTTCTCTAGTTAGTGTCCATTACTCAAAAACAAATAAATACACCTAGGTACTTTAATAAATGTTAAATCAACTCCATTCGTTTCCATAGCCACCGACCGGGACGCGTATAGGTAGGCATTGGCAGTACATGACCGTCTATATAGTATTTTATTGATTGCTCACGTGTTTGTATGTAGCCGCGGACGTTCATGTTACATAGTTATCTATGTACAGCAGCTACGGCCGCTCGGCCCGTTTATTTTGTACTGTAAAAGCTATGTAGGTCGCCCGGATGTTTACTGGAATCGAGCCTACGTTGCCCGTGTTGCATTTACGCATTTTAGTAGGTAAGTACCTATCGTAAAATAATTACGCAGTTGAATTTTGCATAATTATAAATTATCATACCAATGCATTTTCACAAGCTCTAATGAATGACATCCTAATTGGCATGTCAAAATTAATTTATTCACAAATGACCTTAGAGCTCTAAGCAAATGACCAATGCATTAACGTGGCTGGCAGTGGCACAGGCCAGGCTATACGACAACATTACAGGCGTTATTAGATTATCCCACGTCTCAAAAATTGTTTAATTCTGTTTGCTTTGGCGGCAGAATTCGAGTATAATTTTAACTTTCCGGAGGAACAATTTACTAATCGCTTGAAGTCATACCTACTACTTATTGGAAGAAAATTAAAATACAACAAGATCTCTGAAGTCTGAACTCATCCCGTCCGCCCGACAAAAGGTTTGGTAGATTTATTAATTAGGTGCTAAACTGTTCTGTTTGTAACACAAGTTGTGTTGTAGTATTTGGGGCCACAGAGCACTAAGTATATAATATGTTTGGGGCCATATGTTGTGACTTTGCCAGAGGTTCGTCTTGGTCTGTCTGTCGCAGGGTTGGGTTTACGTAGGTTGAAAAAGATAGTACAAAAAAATGAAAAATAAATAAATAATATTATTATTTATAATAAATTATAGTACAGTTATAGTATAATAAATTATTTTTAATTTAACTTAAAATAGTCAAAATCAACACCCGTTATGGCAAAATTTACTCCTCTTCTAAGTTTATCAGTTCTTGAATATTAAATTGAGTCTATGGATTGTGTTGCCAGTTTGTTTCGTATCTTCACACCAAAATTCGCAAGCGATTGTTAAAACATTAAAGCAAACTGATTGAATTTCGAATGGAATGGAAGTAACGAGATTAGTGGAAAGAGAGAAGTGTACTGCGAACGATAATCGGGGAATCAGCACTTAACATCGCAAGATCAGAATTCGGTCGGATACACGCACGGTCGAAATATTCATACTATGACGTAAAACTAAGTATTCGGGAGCAAACTTTAAATTATATTATTTTAGCGTACTATCCTTAGATGTGGATAGTATATAATACAAAGGGCGAAATTATAGTATAAATACTATAATTATAGTACGAAATCCAACCCTGGTATGTCGATATTGAGTGCCTCGAGTATTTAGGTGATAAAGTCATGCCATCTAGTTGCAGGATGATGCAACACTAAGAAGGACCACATTTTTTTATTTTCTCGCATAATGTGGCGCGGTTACAGAATGTGTTTGTAAATGGCGGGAAGTATTAAAATAAAATTCTCCTATCAAAGTACATCATTTATTTTAGACTGCTTGCTGTACTTACAGACTCACAAACTAGCAACTATTAGGTATCACTGGGTATCACTCAGGAGTAATTGTGTTCTGTGGTATCACTGGTTCCTTGCTAAAATGGCTGAAATCATATCTATCGAAGCGTGAATTTTATGTTGATGCGATGTTGTTTGGTTTTATGATGTTCGATCTGCCAGCAATTATTACATGACTTCCGGTGCTCCACAGGGATTACATCTGGCTCCTATATTATTTATCATATACGTGCCGTTACAGTGTGGCGACACGACATGTATGTATTGTACGCAGTAATTATGTAGATGTATAAATTGTACGCAAATCATATTATGATTCTGCCAAAGCGTTCATTTTAGGCCCCCTGGTCACTAGCCCTACCTGTTATATTAATGTCGCCACTGTAGCGGCACGTTGTATTTAATGACCTTCCCCACTGCTTTCACTTTTCCGAGTGCTTTCTTTACGGTGATGACCTAAAGTTTGCTCGAAGAATCGAATCATCGAGAGAATTATCGCTCTTCTTCAAGATGATCTGAACAGACTCGTTGAATGATGTGAGATTATCAAAATGAACTAATTTTAAAAAGTGTTACCATCTGTAGTTTCAAGAAAGTCTCACCCTCACTCGGTGTACATCATAGGCAATAAAAAAATACAAGAAGTGGATGCAATGTATGTGGGAGTACTGTTTGATAAAAAAATACTTTTGTCCGACAAATCGAGATTATCAAGAAAGCATCTAAGTGCCAAAGTACCTATACGTTTTTACAACAAACTCCCAAGCCATGAACTGAGCTTCGATAATTTAAATCATATATTAAACAGAAACTCTGTCAAAAAGGTTTCTAAGTTAAATATTACTTGGACGACAAAAAGGCTTCGGATTATAATTTAGCTACTCCAATTTAACCTACTATTAGCAACAAACTGTAATGACATTTTCTATTTATTTACGTGACATAAATGTGAGGACTATGTGGATCATAAACTTAAAAAAAAAAAAAAAAATTGTTCTAATGATAATCTGGCAGTATGAGTATTATATACGACTTACCCAAATGTCCTTTCTTTGGTTTTTTTCGTCGAGTCATTGAGCTCCCTATGTTCTGAGTTAAGCTACACGATTACTGACAAATGCATGCACTGGATGGACAGTCAACCCAAATCTGTATGGTTCTTTCTCCAAAAAACCATTTCAGACACCAATCTACATGGTCTTCACATGATTTGACCAAGATTATGTCTGGACTTTAAAAGAGACTGTGATCTCTGAGTTTGTTTCGGCCTTTCTGCTCAGAGTAGTCAGATAGGAAATGCCGACCTCATCTAGTGTTTTATTGACATGTAAAAGTGTTTGTTCAGACCTACTTACAGAAATAAAAACCATTTCATCGAAAATGTTAGGGTTTGTGCTAAGAAACACTAGGGGCCTTAAACAGGTTGATAGGTACTAAAATAATGCTGTACTATAGCCTTGTACGGAGCATCTTACTAAACAAATGTGAAAAATATGGTATCCGTGGTGTCGCTCTAGATTGGATAAAAAGTTTTTTAACAGGCCGACAGCAATGTGTTGAAGTTACAGTTAATTTAAATGTTAATCTTGAATCCACTATCTAAAGATCCCCATTTAGCCTGAATAAATATGGCATACCACAAGGGAGCGTTTTGGGCCCCTTGCTATTCTTACTTTATTTATATGGTTTAACAGATTCAATAAACTATGATACTGTCCTATTTGCTGATGATATTTCTGTTATAGTCCCCAATAACAATAACATTTCAACTCATGAAAATAAAATATACGAAGCAGTACAGTCTGTAATAAAATGGCTTGAATGTAATAACCTATAACCTATGTGTAAATACAGCTAAAACAGCTAATACAGATATGAATCATGCAATTCTGCTTCTCTGAATGGCATTGAACGCGTTCAGCCTCGCTTCCGAGAACATTCCACCCACTACAGATGCGCTTAAACCCCATTAGCGTTTGAACGCTGTAATCTCTAAAACTGCCTGTCGGATTTGAAAAATATTTATGCATTGGATAGCCCGAGCAAAAAGAAAAAAACAAGCGAAGGGTCGCTTGTTTTTTTAGGAGGATAGGAGTCGCATATGTGTAACATCTCACATTGGTATTAGGTAATTAAAAAAAAAACTAATTCCATAATATTATAAAATACTAATTCCATGCTATTTAAAAGTACTTTATTGTTCCATGCTCAAGCTGTCACTTCTTGTTGCACACTTCCGTCCCTTTTCACGAAAACACTCCCACAGAGAGTGAGAGGAAAGATGTTACACATCAAAAAGTCAGACAGAACGCTAAGCGAAAATGAAGTATTATAATAATAATAAAAATCTAGATAGTGATAATCTTTATTATACAGGCTGACTTTGAAAACATGCGACAAAATTTAAGGGAGTGTTCTTTGGCCAAACAACTTTTACTATGGGACCAAAGTAGAAATCGCGAAAAAATTATCAGCTGTTCCCTACATTTTGACGAGTTCAGCGAACTTAAATGTAGGGAACAGCTGATTTTTTTTTCGCGATTTCAAGGTTGGTCCCATAGTAAAAGTTGTTCATATTGATGGGTAGAACACTCCCTTAAATTTTGTCGCATGTTTTTAAAATCAGCCTGTATTTTTAAATGTTTTAATATACTTTTTTATATTCTAATATTTAAAAATATAATCTTTAAGTAAATCATTAAATAAAGGAAATAAAAATCTAAATATATTTATAATTAGGATTATGATCATACATTTTATAGTAGGGATATAAAGGGGGAGGGGTTTCATTTCACGCGAACTAAATCGCGGGGAAAGTGCTACTGGATAATAAAATAAAACACAAGGACCCACTTATATTAAACTTATATTTAAAATAAAAGTTATTAATATTATAATTTTACAATATTACATTTAATATACATAGCCACTTTGTAAAAATTCTTATGTAGGTATAGTTAAATATTATTTATAATAAGACAGGATGATAAGAACTAACTAAGACAAAACGAGACCGCTTAAAAAATATATAAGCGTGGGGGCACACTATCGAGAATTCGCGCCTCTTTTTTTACGCTGTACTTTCGTTTGACGCCAGTAAGCGTATTAGCAGCTGGGTCAGAGTGGGCCGTGTAAGTAACGGCAAACGAAGCTAATTGAATAGGGCCTTCAAACAACTACAAGCGTTGCAAGACTGAAATTTTAGTGTATTAAAAAAATTGAGTTGGGAAGTTCGAAAATGTTTGGTCAATTTGTTTCAAACAGAAACTATGGAATTTTCGGATGTTGTGACCCCGCGCTGAATCTGAGTGAACGGTGATTTACGGCCAAGTGTATGTGAACGTATTATGTATTTTTATATTGTAAAAAGACAGTAACGACTTAAAAATTTAAAAATCTAAACTCACTTAGCATCAGTCTCAAATTCGTCGACTTGACTGATTGTAGACAGTCACAGATAACCTCCACGATACGTTTTTTTTAACTCGTTCACACAGAAAAAAAATACCCAAATGTCATTTCAATATAATTTGTTGAACTAGCATGGACATGTATTTATTCCTAAGGTGTCCTTTTAAATAGTGTTAATGCGACTGGCTTTCCTCGCTTTGATCGCCGTTGGTATCACCGTTGAGTACGGGCGGCACGGGCGTCTTTATCAGCGGCGCTGGTATCACCTGCGGAGAAACTTGATTCTTGCAGTGGCGTTTAATTACAACGTGCATCACGCACGTGCAGACACAACAATAAAAAACTGATTTTGACATTGATGGAACAAATAAGTACATATTTTTGTGGGTAGGTACACACTGATACACATAGGGACACTATGGATTATTGGCCCACGGCCATGATCAGAAAAAGCTGCCTATTTTTTAAATGGTTTTCTTTTAGGAGCCAATATGCTTGGTTTGCGTTGCGACTGATTGTCAGCAACGAAAATCGCAGGTATGCTGGAAGAGATTTCCTTAGAAATAAGCATCACCTTTGTACGTATTTTTCTGTTCTTTTCTTCTTGTCTGTTTTGTGTGTACATAAATGGATAAATAAATAAAATAAATGATAGTAGATTAGCTACTTGTTTAATAATTTTAAAACTTTGTCAATTGAGTTTCGTTGCCGACTGTACAGTCATAAAATGTTGTATGCAGGGTTATTTAGTTGGCTAGCTAAACTCTGTAGACGCTATGGGTGTCGATATTTAAACACGATCAAATAAAAAAAATTAAAGAATTATGTTTTTTGGGAGGTCAACGACCGCTGCGTTCAGAGGACACGCGCCCGCCCCGCTCGCTTTGAAATATGTTGTATAACATTATTTTTAGTGTATCCGAAACCTGAATATGGTTTGTTCAGAATAAGGAACTGAATCGATTTCAATAATTTTTACACCATGTTATATTTTGTCCCAAAAATATTTAAGTGTGATGGAAAATTTAATCATCATTTAATTACTTACAATACAATAGCCCTACCTTTCAGTGTAATTTGAGTCTTAAGACACATCAATAGATCTCAAATTGTATTTATCGAAGTCGACCCGCGCCCGCTCCGCACACGCCTTGTGCCGCGCTTCGGCTAGTGCCGTATTGACTGTGATCAAGGGCGTTTTTTGATTAAATAATAAGTAGATAGTATAAGCGCGTGCGAGGCGGGCGCGGATTTTGCGCGTGGCGAACGCGTGTGCGGGGCGTGCGCGTGGTCGGCGCGGGTTATGCGCGTGTCGTCCGAACGCAGCCTTGTTGTTACTTGAAGTACGATTGAGAAAAAACTATACCCATTAAGACTGAAGATTTCACACAAAAAATATATTTACTGATGTTTTTTAACTAATATTTCAAGTGACTACAATAATTGCCATCGAAGAAAAAATCTGCAAATTAAGTAATTTTTGGGTTTTATCATGTTTAGATATCGATACCCATCGCGTCTACCGAATTTATCTGGCTAATTTAAAATAACCCTGTATTTGCGCCAGAGCAATATGAATGCTTCTAGCCTCGGCGTTGCCAACTTGCTACGAAACGCTGGGTACTACTATTTTCAAACGGGTAAAAGCCGAGTAGTGACTTCATTGAACTAACCGAACTCCACTCAATTAAAAACAGGGGCCTAGTCTATAACGATTTTGACACCTACTCTCGAGATCTTGATTGATCTGGGGGTTAACTTACAAATGTTGGAATGGTCCATTGTGATTTTTTGACAGATTTTGTATGTCAAATCTGTCAGCTCAACAAGATCTCGAGAGTTGGGTTTTAAATCGTTGTCATTTAACAATGATACCATTTATTAGTATAGAACTGTGGTCTTCTAAAACTGATGGCCGCTTTCCATTTTTAAGGCCAGCTTTAATCCATACTTTATTCATACGCTCTGCCAAACACCGGCTTGTACTTGTAAATCTATGCATGTCACCTCATAACGGTGACTCGCGCTGTTTTCGTCGGCGCTTAGATATTGTAAGGAAGGTGTGCCCAGGCAGGCCATTATTTAAAACGGTACATACATATTTACATTTAATGTTATTATGTATACTTTAAATGGATTATTTAATCACGAATGGTTTTTTCTTTTATCCGACACCAGAAGTAATATACGCCATCACGCTTTTTCACCATTGACATTGTAGTGGACAGAAACTTACGACCGCCACGACTGTTTGTGTGTTTAGAAAACTAATACAATGGGAATAATTCATGCATATATTATTCAAAAAAACTATTCTAGTTCAAACACTCAAAAGATTGTTAGTTGGATTCTCTGATAGAATGTTTACTATGATTTCTATTTTTGTTTGTCATTTTTATGACTTTCTAGTCTTCTTTGCACCTGACTGTTATTTGAGTTTCAACAGATCTGACTTGTGCTGGTATCACGATGATCTCTGTCGAACCCCAATAGGGAAAGGAGCAGGGAAAGAACGGTATGGTGTGGCACCAATATGGGGAATACTGGCACAATATAAACCACCTTTACCAATAAATACATAAACGCATAAATATCCAAAAGAATAAACACACATAATTTTGAACGCAACAAATAACACGTTTTTATTTAAAAAATCTCCGACTCCGGCACAAGCAAACACACACAGATATCCACCACCTGTCAACTGTCACTTTTCCCGCCAAAAAAAGTGTCAAACCGTGTTGCTGTAAAAATCCATAATTTGTCGCGACGGCGGCAGCGGCGGCGTATGACTAGTATTATGCGAATTACTAATATTGAGTTCAAGGATTACTCGGATAGATTAGTTAAACAGGAAGGTAGAGGCTGCTCCAACAATAGAGTTGTCTTTAGATGATATTTTCAACCTGAAGAAGTATTACATCAGGATGCAAAACTAACAGTAAGACTTTATAGGGCCATTCATTCACCAGATAATAGGATACCGGACCTTCATGGAAGAAGTACTGGAAGACGGCGTGTGACACTTCAACTAAATAGATAAACTGCGGAATTACTACAAAATTCCAGGAACCCATCGGATATTCTTACAAAATTATCTGCTTTCTCCACAATTTGCAATTATTATGCGTTGTTCAGACTGAGGCGTTGGCGGGCGCGGACACTTGACAGTAATTTTGTTGTTCTAGATCTGATAGAGGTTAATTATAATACTGTGAATTAATCGCCACCGTACCGCCTGTCTGTGGATAATGCATCATGGTTGGTTTTTGTCCATGATTTTTGTCATAGACATTACTTGGGACTATTAACTTTTCCATAGCTTCATTTCGTGTGCGCTGTGCCTTGTAAAACATGATAAAAAAAATAAAAAATAAACAGTAGATGTATCGTCGAAGATCTGCAAAATCTCTCAAATAATTAACATGATCACTAGTAACTTCGCGATAGATTACGGGTTTTTACAACAACATACTACACCCATGCTATCTATGCTATGCTAGCCCATGCTTCAAACATTGCGTACTTGGACCTCAGCCGCATCTTCGTCGTCCTGTCAAATAAATTGCTTTTTAATAAAAAAAATGTTTCAACTTTTTTTTTATTTTTGTGGTCTGATATTACTATTTAGGAGTAATTCAGATTTTTTTATGAAGAAAGAAGGATTTATGTAGAAGTAGTGATCAAATGAATTTGGTAGGTTTAATAATTTTATGATAGAATTCTTTATGGAAAAGTGCCTAAATGTATTTTTAAGAGAGTTTAACTGTTTTTACCATTTTAAAGTTTTCCTGAGAATTTTTTTGTTTTTCTTAAATGGAATTCCCATATACATTACTTTAACATCGCACATTTAGGCATAGTTTACCCCGCAATTTAACAGTGCGATAAGACAATGTGTTTTTACCTATCATAGTTAAGCCACTTATCAAGCAGGATTAACTGCCGGCGACATAATAGATACAGTTAATTAACTACCTATTCTGTTATCAATGACTAACTGTAACTATTTGTTCATAAGATATTATAATTCGGGTCCTCCATGTACAATATAAACTTTGTGTGCAAATGTCTTCTACAACTAGACCCATACCGTTTTATTACAAAACAAGGTTTATCTTCAGACCCAGGTTTAAACAATGGAGCCATTATTGAATTTCGAACTTTATTCCGTCTATGGTATAGTTCCATAAAAAAAACTGACAACTTAGTACCAAACTAAGTTTTCAGTTTTGTATAAATCACAGTAAGTATTTCAATCACAGTTACGTTCTTATTATAAAAACTGGCTCCATGGTCTAAGCCATGTCAAAATATAAATCTTGTTTTGTAATAAGACGGATAAACTCTTACTATAGGTCTATCAATTTCATTTTATGTCAAACAAGATCAACTAGTTCGTTCTATGTCTTCCAATCAGGTGAAACTAGTTCATTCTACGTCCTCAAACGAGTTCAATTGGTTCATTCTACGTCCTCAAACAAGCTCAACTAGTTCGTTCTAAGTCCTCAAACGAGCTCAACTAGTTCATTCTACGTCCTCAAACAAGCTCAACTAGTTCGTTCTAAGTCCTCAAACGAGCTCATCTAGTTCATTCTACGTCCTCAAACAAGCTCAACTAGTTCGTTCTAAGTCCTCAAACGAGCTCAACTAGTTCATTCTACGTCCGGGGCCGGCGCAGCTACAGTATGCGTAGTTCATATAAACGTAATACCAAAATAATTTGTAAATCAAACATATTCTGAAGGTAGTGTGTTATTTCGATTGGATTACAGAATATATATGTTCCCAAATATATATTTTGAAAGGACAATGATATAAAGACGAGATATGAGAAATTGAAAATATCTATAGAAAACTTATTTTTCTCATAATTCTTGTTTAGATCCATTCAAAATATACATTTGGGAACCTAGATATTCTGTATTCCAATCGGAATAAAGACACACTACCTTATGAATATGTTTGATTTACTAATTATTTTGGTATTACGTTTGTATGGACTACGCATCCATCGACGGCCTCTTAAACGAAACCTACATAATTATTTGTTCCACGTCCTTAAACGAGGCTTAACAAGGGACATTCACATGTCATACTCACAGAAGGTTTAGGTCGGTGCGTGTCGACGGCGGGAACTGACAACTTGATGTGTTCTTCACGGCAGCCGTACGCGACCGGCGTCAGTTTGATCACCGTGTGCAGGGGGACGTGGAGGTACGGTAGCTCTTCTGTGGGGCAAGGAGTTGTTAGTGTCAATTAATGTATCATCATTTCAGCCGAAAGACGTCCACTGCTGGACATAGGCCTCCCCTAAAGGGGGGGTTTGCCATAATCGCCACGCTTGGCAGGCGGGTTAGCGATCGCAGTATGGTGTTAAAATGCATAGAGAACGCTGCTGCCCATCCTCTAGTAAGTCCCTTAGTCGCCTTTTACGACACCCATGGGAAGATATGGGATGGTGCTATTCTTTGCGTCCGGCACCAAACGGTCAATGACGGTGATAGAATAACCCACGTGTAATTATAGGTCGTCGATCGTTGTCGTCCATGTGTCAAACTAATCCTAAGTACGCGAACGTCTAGGCTGAAACGGGCGAAAAGGGTCATTGAGCGGAGCGAGGCGGAGACGTGCAAAAATCGGCCAATCACAGATGAGACGAGACGAGAGACGCGTGGATTTAAACCAATATGATTGGTCGATTCCTGCACGTCTTCGTCTTATACATGGTGAGTGATAGTTAGAGATCGGATATTAGGATGCATATTTACCTAAAGTACGTTTTTTTCCCGGCATACAAAGTATGGAAACGGCTTCTTAAAATATATCTTTATACCGGGACCGCGGGGTTTCATTAATAACAGTGTGTAGGTATACAATTTTGTATTCCGAAGTATAACAAATATTTCTTATCTATTTAGAACTAGGCAAGAATTTTGTGGAAAATAAACACGTTTAAAAAACACTATTAATATTTCTTCAAACCTTTTATTGTTAAATGAAATATATTTATTCGGGGATACACAGTACAAAAGAGTAGTTCTTAAAAATTCGTCAGTCCTGGAAACCGGCACTTTTTCCCGTACCGAAGCGCACTCCATACTAGTCAACTCTCAAACTTTAGGTAAATATGCATCCGAATATCCGATCTCTAGTGATAGTAGATTAACTGATCAGAGAATGACTTTCTAGAAATCTGAGTTGTATCTTCAGTTGCTCTTGACTCTAGAGTCTTTGAGGTTATCTTAGAGGTTATCGTCTAGAATCTAGACTCTAGACGATGACCTCTGTCTGTTCTGCAAAAATCTCACCGTGAAAACGTAGGTGAAGTGAGTTTGACGTGAGCCGTCATTCCACGTGATGCGGGATTATTGAGGTAGGAATACTATGGAGGTGGCATATTCTACTTTATTGAAGAATAGTTATAACTTATAGCACACATCATCTCATTGTATCTAGATTAAGCGCTATATTTAAAGTACAAAAAGCATGAAAAATTAGAAGAAATTGTGTTTTTTTTTTATTTATACAAATATCTTTTTTTTTCTTTTTTAAAAAACGTTGCTCCACACTAGGAATTTCTCCTGTATTGTGGGTGCGTTTATAAACATTTAAACTCACATACACAAACAGCCAGACCCGGAACAACTACTTGTAGATCATACAAATATTTGTTCCGTTGATCGACACAGACATGTCTTATAGAGTTTTGTTTCTTTCTAACTAATCAAGAGCTCATTATGAAAAGAGAGACATCAAAATGTTTGTCAAGGACTAAATTTGGCAAGACTTTTGTGTGACGTCAGAATCATGTCAAACGGTTGCTTGCTTTCTCTCTCACACCGGCAGTAACAACCCTACGAAACGCGGCCATTTTAAGTCCTCGATTTTTGTAGGTAGTTACGCTAATTGTGTAGGTATGGAAAGTCCATAGGTTTATAATTATAAGTCAATGCTAGGGATTGACGCTGTTGACAGCTCGCTTTACCTATGTTTTCACGGTGAGATTTTTACCCGACAGCGGCGAAGCCAAAAAAGGAGGGTTATGTGTTTGACTTGTATGTATGTATGTCTGTACCTATGTTCCCTCGTAACTAAACGTCTGAACAGATTTTGATGAATGATATGTCGTTAGATTCGTTTTTATTGCGCGAGAGTCACTGGTTAAATTAAAATGATTAAAACTCAAAATGGAAGGTTTTGGCGCCAAAAGGTGTGTTTTTGAAAAAAAAATCTCTCCCAAGCCTATCGAGTGGGGTATCAAAATGAAGGGCGATTACAAAAATATATACATGTTATATAATATGTTTAAAATTAATTTAAATGAGAAATGATAAAAAATCTATCCCGAACTTTTGGAGTGAGGGACTAATAGGCCGTAGAACCGATTTTAAGTAAGTAAATAACCTAATTTACCGTCATATAATCCTAACTAAAAAGTGTAAAATAAAAAAAGTTAATTAAAATCAGAGATGCTCCGACTGCATGAGATTGTTTATAGTTTTTATAAATCTTGTTTCCATCTTTTTTTAAGTTGACTGTTTACGCAGCCCGGTTTTTGGATTTTTTTAATTAACTTTTTTTTACAGAATAGAGCGGCTCTTACAGGACTAAGTCTAAACTAGTATTTTATAGAGAAAAGATTTGTTTTTTGTATATTTGTTTGTTATGCTTTCACGCTAAAACGATTTGGATGAAATTTGGCATATGGGTAGACCATGAACTGCGTTAGGACTTAGGATACTTTTTACCCGATAGTCCTACGGGATCGAGACTTATGCGGGTGAAACCGCCGGCCGCAGCTAGTCTTAGATAAAGACAGGCTCTTACCAGCAGACTTGTCCAAAAAGTAAGCCAGCAGACACCTCATGACGGCCTGGTGCGACACGACGAGCACGTTCCCCTGTCTCTCTAGCTCCATGATGACAGGTTCCAGACGTGCTACCAGGTCTTCATAGCTCTCCCCGCGAGGGTAGCGGTACGCGAACTTGTTGGCGTCCCGCGCGTTGAAGTCTGATGGGTATTTTTGTTGGATCTCTGCGTAAGTCATCTCTTCACAAATGCCCTGGAATTATTCAATTTCATTCAATTTATTTATTTTCAAGTAACCAAGACTCATTTGTTAGTAACAACTTATCCTACGTTAGTAATTAAGATAATTTTATTAATATATAAAAGAATATCTACTATTGATAGCGGCAGCACTGTCCGCCGCTTCACCGCGGCCACACCATTTTATGGGAAATGGCGCAGCAGCGATTCACGTACGGACAGTCCAGCCTACTCGAAATTAGAGACAGGATGCTGTTGTGGCTGCCCCACACCCCACGCACCTGGGACGCACAGCGCTTACGCATCGTGGCCAAGAAACAATCCACATGTGCGTCCGCGAACATCCCTGATGCAGTAGCGGGGCAGCCTCAACAGCACCCTGAACGCGTTGTTGTATTTCGTCGTGGAGTTTCTTGCCGGCTCTTCTCCATAGGAAACGACCAATTGGAACCGTGCACCTAGCTTCTGACGTTTCATAAGTGCCCATGTAGGCTTATGTGAAATAAAAATATTTTTTATTGATTTTGATTTTGTTAGTTAAGGGCATTGTACGACTTTTGAGTATATCTAGCTATTATGGATTGAGGATGTGTTAAAGTAAATAGAATAATTATAATGAATGAGTCTTGATATTATAATGATTCAGAGCAGAAGAAAAAAAAAGAGGAATGCAGCGTTCAAAAAAGTTTATTGTATATTATTAGGAGAAACTTAGAAAGGGACTGTCTTCATTTTTTTTAAGTATCTATTTTTGGTCGTTTAAATATAAGATTCCGTCCATTTCATAATATTTAAATTGTATCTTTACCAATCGATTGCTTGACTCGTTGACTGATCATGAGATCAGTCAATTGAAAAAATCAACGGAAGAAGCAATCAATTGGTAAAAACAAATGTCATAGCCACTTTTTTCCGAAACTATAAGAACTATACTGTTGAAACTTGGTATGTAGATGTATTCTGTGAACCGCATTAAGATTTTCACACAAAAATAGAAAAAAAAACTGTAAATTTTGGGGGTTCCCCATTCTTAGAATTGAAACTAAAAAAAAAATCATCAAACCCATACGTGTGGGGTATCTATGGATAGGTCTTCATAAATGATATTGAGGTTTCTATTATCATTTTTTTCTAAACTGAATAGTTTGCGCGAGAGACATTTCAAAAGTGGTAAAATGTGTCCCAGGGGGGCCCCGCAACTTCTAAAATATGAGAATGATAAAACTAAAAAAAATATATGATGTACATTACCATGTAAACTTCCACCGAAAATTGGTTTGAACGAGATCTAGTAAGTAGTTTTATGTAACTTAAGAAAACTGCTGTAATGATGATCAAAGTTACAACAAACTACAAGAACTTTTATATTATGTTACTTGCTGCTACGGAACCCTTCATGGGCGTGTCCAACTCGCACTTGGCCGCTTTTTGATTGTAACCTAGCTTTATAAGCCTAGTAAGAATAAAATCTTACCGCATCAATCTCATTGAGAGCCTTCCACCTTTCCTGCGGTGCCTTCACATCCTTGACGGTCTGTATGGCCCTCTTCATCCATGAGGTCCAGACCCTGAGCCCTGGGATCTGCTGTTGGTCTATGTAGTTGGCAAGCCCCTTGGCGTACTGCCGCCCTCGGGATGAGAGGTCACTGTCGCCGCCAATGCGACCTACGATGTTGTGTGTGCTTTCACCGTGCTATAATTGGAAGGGGGGGTTTTTTATGGAATTAATACAGAGTAGTTTTGGTTAAGTTAATAAAATAATAGTTGCCGCATTTCATTAAAAGCTTCTAATGGGCCTCTGCGAGTTGGCTTGGGCCCTTCATTCGCCTTCCAATGGTCCGGGACCCAAGGATCCCGCGATATGTCAAAACATTTAAGGGGGATGCGCTAAGGTAGCCGCGAAATTAAAATTTTCTAACGTTTTTTACAATTTGCAGGTCAGTAACAGGTTGTATGTTGATCTAAATATGATTCGCGGCCGTAACAAATATGGCTTTACAGAATTATAATCATTAAAATCGGCAATACGACTATTTAGATTTTTACCTTAACCTGTTACTAACCTGCAAATTGCAAAAAAACGTAAGAAAAAGTTCAAAAATATTGTGGGTCTGTGAAAATCATTTTTTTATTCAGGGACCCGTTTGCGTAATAGTAAAAATAGTGCGTGTCGGACCACGGGACCGTGGATTTACGTATTTAGTATAAACTTCAACTTGATACATCCACGCGTTCCTGGGAAAAAGGGTCTTGACAGGCTCACAGACAGACAGATACACGAGTGATCCTATAGGAGTTTTGATTTTTCCTTTTGAGGTACGGAACCCTAAAAACATCTGTACCAGTTCGCTCAAACCTGCAAACTTTAGAACTCACCTGAAAAACAACACCCAAATCGAAAAACTACTCACCCTAGTCAAATAAATAGTCCTAGGCACGATATGTATATTCATCAAGTAATACACAATCCGGCTTTGTATGTGGCCCTCGTGTTTATGCACCACAACTTTCTCCCCCGTGTCATAGATCTTCATATAGCTGTATTCTGACTCCATGCTTTCGTCCAAGGGTTCATATTTTTCTTTATAATGCTCTATCCTCAGTAGGAAGTCGTTAAGCACATTGTCTGTGTTCTGAATGTTTGTGTAGTCTGGGCTGCTAACTTTTACTTCCTGTAAAGAGAGGGATTTTTTATTATTATTAATATTTTGATCCGCTTATTTTGTTATTTCCTTTGGTTTAAGGTTATATTATTAAAATTGTTCTCATTCTCGACAGTATCTGCTTTTTTTTGTTGAGTTAATCATAATTTCGGCCGATAGACGTCCGCTGCTGGACATGGGGGAGCCCAAGCCGCAGTATGGTGTTAAAATGCATAGAGAACACTGCTGCCCATTCTCTAGTAAGTCCCTTTTTGACTTTTACGACACCAACGGGAAGAAATAGGATGGTGCTATTCTTTACGTCCGGCACCACACGGCACAAGTTGAATTTATAAATAAAAGATAATGTAAATGGCTGTTGAAGATCTTCAGTTGGCTCAGAATTTCGGTAATATATTGGGTGTTTTAGCGATAAATGTTACACTGTACTATTTTAATCAGTGACTTATCCATGAGAGGGAATGGCTAGACTTTGTGTTCGTTTAGTGGTTATTTGAAGAAGAATCTCAGAATTGGCTGGGAAAGGTTGATATAATATGAAGGTATACGAGTATATGTTAAACTTAAGAGTAGTAAGTAAGAATGAGAGATCTTGACAGATCTTAACAATTGAAGTAGCAACAACATGGAATCTTGTGCTATTGAATTTAAGATTCTAATTCCAAAAGTTGGGTTAATGTTTTTGGGAAAACTTCAAATATATTGAGTATTGTGCTGATAATGTCTGCTTAGCAAAAGCTAGATAAAAACATGAGTTATATGCATTCTAGACAAAATATTGAAAAAATTTCAAAAATCAATTGTTTTTTAAACGCATGCAAGGAAAAACCTGCCCTATTCATATACCTCACCATAATATTCTGTTCGATTATCCTAGGGTCGTCACAAATGGACTCCACAAAGAATAGCTTGAAGCCCATCTTGTGGACCACGATGTCGCGGATCATGCGCCGCCGGTCGAGCGTCGAGTTCGTCGCGTCGAACACCTGGGGGAAAGGAGACTTTGTTATTATACAGATAGGGTTTAATTTGCTATGACATTTTTAATTACGTATAGAACGGCAGGAAAGAAAGGACACATAACCAATAGACGGAGATTGGTTGCAGGCTGAAGTGATGATGTTTTATTAACAAAACACAGTATATTCTGTATTTTATACAGTCGTTATTATTTGGTCGTGGTCTAGACTAGCCTCGTTGGCCCAGTGGTCGCAAGCGCTAACTGCTGAGCATGAGGGTCTTGGGTTCAATTCCCGGGTCGGGAAAAAGTGTTATTGGATTTTTCCATCTGTAATTTCTCAGTAGCAGCCCGGAGTGATTGGTGCCCAGTTGATGGCAATAGGCTCACCCCTATTACATGGGACTTAAACAGAACTGGCGAAATGTGGGTGTACTACAGGTACACATCTGCCTAACCCTTCGGGGAACTAATCAATTAATACATGATTTAAAAAAAAGTTAGTCTTATGATGATGATGTTCGGCTTCTTCAAAAAGGTCATTAATTTTTGTGATAAAAATTCTATCGCCTATCAGAGCTCAATATTATTACGTAGGACCAAGCATAAAGACTCTTACAGACTCACGCGATATCGCGGGCGCGACAGGCACCGACAAAGAAATTGTGCTACTAGAGTCGCGTCGCGCCCGCGATATCGCACCAGTCTGTACGAGCCTTATTCTCGTCTTGTGATTACCCAAAGCAGACAGAGAAACGTTTTGATGTAGTTTTCTTAAACCAGGATGGGTAGGCCCAAATCAGCAGCATCACTGGTTGTCATTTTTGGTTTGCCAGGACCACAACAACAGATTAAATAGATAGACATTATAATCTAGTAAACGCAATGTAAATTGTCTTTGGTACCTGGCCCTGACTTCAACCAATCGCAACCAATCGTAGATAGAGAATGAACTACTATCTACGCAACCAATGGACAAGATTGTCAAAATGTTTAGAGTATTGGATACGAGGGTTTTGGCTACTTTGTATGTGTCTATTTTAATTATGTTTATTTGTTGAAATGTGCGTTTTGTTTGTGCAGAATAAACAATTTTTCGTTCTTTCAAATTTGTTTAATCTGAACTGGTTTGAGACTTATAATGGTTGATACTCACAGCGACCTCGCCGCCCTTAACGAGCCACTCGCAGACATCATGCAAGGCGTCCAGCGCGCACTGCTGCCGTATCGCCATCGCTTCCTTGTTATCAGCTCGGAAGAACTCATGGCTGGTGTATGCGGTCGTCGCATGCCGCCTGTATTCCCCTAGGTTGAATACTGCAAAAAAAAAAAAACACAAAAATTTGCAAGTCTGCTCTCAAAATGGTGAAGGAAATTATCGTGAGGAAATCGGCATGTCCTACAACCAAAAATCCGACCAAGTGTGTGTCGGACCACGCACAATGAAGGGTTCCGTAGTTGGGATGAATTTACCCCAAAAACAAACTTAACATTGTAGTTGAAAAACATGTTGTCCCATACATAGATATACGCCACGGCCAATTTTCCAACTGAAAATTTAAGTTTGTAATCGCATTTTTTTTTAATGTGATATAACTAAAAATTTACAATTTTTGGACTTTTTCCTTTACTTGTGCTGTAAGATTTTGCTTCATGTCAAATTTCATGATTCTTGGTCAACGGGAAGAGTACCCTATAGGTTTTGATTTATTTGCGAGTACCAAAATATGACGCATAAATCGCCGTATTTTTTTATTGCGTTGACTTGGAAGCTTCATTTTTCTAGAGCCCCTCATTTTTTTCAACTTGATTTCTCCACGCGTTTCTGAGAAAAAGAGTCTTGACAGACTGACAGACAGACGGACAACAAAGTGATCCTATAAGGGTTCCGTTTTTTCCTTTTGAGGAAGGGACCCTAAAAACCTAAGTAATGTGACATCCACCAACCCGCAGTAGGCACATTATAGGCTGCATATGCTAATGCTTTTATGATGGTAAACAATCAGGGCCTCAAGTCTGCTATTACAATAGTGTCAGAATGGTCGATCATTGATTTCATAATTGATGATTTTGACAAGTTTGGTAATCTACTATTATAATGGCGTCATTATGACTTTCCAATGGTCGGCCACTGACACTAAATTGAAAGAAATTGCATTTATTGGTAATCTCGTACATAATGACAAATGAATGACATTTCTACTAATGGGTTTTATAATAATGGCAATACGACAATGCCATTATAATAACACAATTCTATTACGAGAACATTGAGCGACCAATGATCGACCATTATGAATTTAGCAGATTACGAACTTTTAGCAAAATGACAATGGCATGACAAATGGGATCGTGTTGGAATTACTGAATTTATAAAAATAGCAGACTTGGGGCCCAGGTCACCTGGTAACCGCTACGTTTTAGACATCTGCAATATTGAAAAGCATCGCAGTTAGGCGATTAACACACGGCACCACGCACCGCCGCGGTTTCATATGGTGAGAGCACCGCTCAACCGCGCGGTCGGGCGGTGTACGTGTGTTAGGCATCAACGGATTTATTAGAGGCCAAAGCGACGTTGAGATCCGCTTCACCGCCTACCGCGGCGGTGCGCGGTGCCGTGTGTTAATCGCCTTACGTTGTCATTTAGAGGCAAAGCGGAAATGTCTCAAGCACTTGTTTATTTTTAGAGTTCCGTACCCAAAGGGTAAAACGGAACCCTATTACTAAGACTCCGCTGTCCGTCCGTCTGTCTCTCCGTCTATCACCAGGCTGTCTCTCATGAACCGTGATAGTTAGACAGTTGAACAGTTGAAGTTCACAGATGATGTATCGAATACTAAAAAACAGACGTAAACTAAATATTTAAGGGGGCTCCCACACAACAAACGTGATTTTTTTTGTAAATATTGTACGGTGGTACACACGGCTACACATCAAGCTATAAATTTCCAGTATAAGCTGATCTCGCATTGTGTAGGATTTCCGTACAATGAGAGGTCAGCGTATACTAGAAATGTATAGCTTGATGTGTAGCCTGTGTACGGAACCGTTCGCGTGCAAGTCCGACTCGTACTTGGCCGGTTTTTTATAACTATTCATCATCATCATTTCAGCCGAAAGACGTCCACTACTGGAAATAGGCCTCCCCCAAAAGGAGGGGGGGTTGCCATAATCACCACGCTTAGCAGGCGGGTTGGCGATCGCAGTATGGTGTTAAAATGCGTAGAGAACGCTGCTGCCCATTCTCTAATAAGTCCCTCGGTCGCCTTTTACGACACCCACGGGAAGAAATAGGATGGTGCTATTCTTTACGTCCGGCAGCACACGGGACACGTTTATAACCATCAGACTGGCAGTTATACCGTTCAAACCCAAGCTCGTCCACGCTACTTGGCGACAGAAATAGTGGTTGTATTTCCTCGTATTAGCTCTTTCTAACAAAGAGGTCTACTGCTTAAGTAACTCATGCATTTGCACTCGGAAAGTGAAGTGGAAGTGATGATGAAGACCACAGTTGGCCACCGGAACTACTTAATAATAAGTATTTCACCGTTGCGATTCGATTAGACGCTTTAATATGATATGCATTGTGACGAGTATAAATTGCTTTATTTATACTCGTCACAATGCATATCGTGAAGTCACCATCAGTTCTCCTGACTCTTACTAGGAGAACTCCTCAACTATTAACGCCCCTGCATCGGGAAAAGCAATATTTTGTAAAAGGTGATGAGCAGTTGACATTAGGCTATTGTAACTTAGATACATTGCAAACTGACCCACTAAAAAGTGAAAAATAAAAATATGTTTACAAAAAAAAAACAGCAGACTTAAAAAAAAAACACTACAAAGTGATAAATAACCTTCATTTCGGAAGTCGGTGGCAAAAAATTAAAATAGAATCAAAGAGTGTTTTTTTTGGAAGTCGGTTTTTTTTTTTTGTAAAATGTGTTTTTATAAATATAGTAGTCTATGAACCGAACTTCCAAGATACTTATCTAACTTGCGTAAACAAGCAATTTAAAGAAGGTAGGTGTGAAAGTTTTTAAACCTAGATATTTAATAAGTCCATTTGTACTAACATAACATCACGCCTTAGTTCCCGGAAGGGTCCAACCCAGAGGTGTACCTGTAGTACACCCACATTTCACCAGTTATGTTTAAGTGCCATGTAATAGGGGGCGAGCCTATTGCCATCAACCGGGCACAGATCTAGACTCCTGCTACTGAGAAATTCCAGATAGAAAAACCCAATAACTCTTTGCCCGATCCGGGAATCGAACCCCGGACCACAGCAGTAGCTCTTGCGACCACTGGACCAACGAGGCAGAAAAGTCTAAGTCCATTTGTAGAAATGTATTATTTATATCTGCACTACATTTTTGGCAGCATACTGCATAGACACCACGTGTGAGATTCTTTGATAACCCAATAGCACACAATTATAATAAAGCTGTTTCAATTATTCCCTGTGCCAGTTTAACATGTGTAGTCATGTTCGTGAACGGGCGCCATCAGTAGGGACTGGTCATCTCTTAGCGGCCTTGGCTTATTTTAATTTAAGTTTTGAATTGTTTTTTTTTTATATTTTTGTTACGGACGCCTTTGACGTTTTGCATCGTTCTCACATGTTTAATTTCAACACGAATGATGTAACCAATATTTTGTAACCATATGTTAATTTAAAAGAGTGTCCGTGGAGTTTCTTGCCCGTTCTTCTCCATAGGTACCTACTAAGCTTTGGAATGGGCAACTAGCTTCATTTTGATGACTGACCGACCCCCTTGACAATTCAAAAGTGCCTGTAATTGGTTTATTTGAAATAAATGCTTTGAGTTTGAGTTTGAGTTTGACATGGAATTAAAAAACCGGTCATGAGCGAGTCGGACTCGCACACCTAGGGTTCCGTACGTATAGATGATGTTGATGATTTCTGAAAAACTGTGCTATTTAGAGACATAATTTTATTTTTTTCTGTAATCTCTACATAAACTTCTATCACATAGAATAATTTCAGATTTTTATCTATGCAAATTTCGGAGATAAGGGTATTTTTTTTTACATTTTTCATAAAATGTCAGAAAGTATGCTATCTAAAAAAAAAATGTTTGAGAATGTGCAAACAGCGTTCTTTCATATGATACCCCACATGCCCTAGTAGCCCCACTTCAAATTTTTAAGACCCCCTTTCAGGCCCTTTTGCAAAAAAGAAAAAAAAAATCTTGTTTGCAAAATAGTTGGGCAAATGTCATCTAAAAGCATTCTAAATTTCAAGTTGATAGCATTAGTAAGTAGTTCTTGAGATATCCAGGTGTGACAGACAGACAAACAGACTTAGTCTCACCATAAGGGTTCCTTTTTACCATTTTGGTACGGAACCCTAAAAAGAGTAATTATTACATAATGGCGGGCAGGCGACGGAACGCGGTAATTTAAATAAAGTACAAGTATATGTTAATTGCATTGTATGTTGATGAAAGTTAAAACGAAAACAACGAAATACTTAATTAGAACGAACATTATACGATTGATACTTAGTAACTTTTCCGTGGCCATAGCATAACAGCTGTCTGTAACCTCGAAGCCTTCATTACGTGGGACTCAGCCTACCCCTTCTTCAAGTCGGTGGGGTAGGCAGAGTCCCACGTCATGGGGCCTGGACTTCTTTCTTATACAGGGTTATTTTTAAAACGTCAATAACCTCTTAAGGGGTCATTGTACTCATCATTATGAACAACTTTTAGTATGGGACCAAACCTGAAATCGCAAAAAAATAAATCAGGTGTTCCCTACATTTTAACGAATTATTCTAACATAAATGTAGGGAACAGCTGGCTTTTTTTTTCGCGATTTCAGTTTTGGTCCCATAGTAAAAGTTGTTCATAATGATGAGTACAATGATCCCTTAAGAGGTTATTGACATTTTAGAAATAACCCTGTATGTTTGGGCCTGAACATAATATATGCAAGTACCTACTTTATTATTGAAACAAATTGCTGACTGGCTAATTAGGTAGGTAAATTCGATTTCGTACCTATTTCAAAATTTAGTGTTAGAAATATTTTATTTTGAACTAGCTGAAACTCGCGGCTTAGCCCGCGTCGTTATTTCTAAAATAAAAGTAGCCCAAGTTACTCCATATAACATCAGCAATCTGCCAGTGAAAATCGGTCCAGCCGTTTACCCGGTTTAGCCGGAACAAAACAAACAGACAGAATTACTTTTTTTATTGTATTTTTTGTTATTTGTACCGTATAGACTTTCATAGAGCAGCGGGCCGAACACGGGCGTGCCAAGACGTTTGTGACAATACATGATAAATTATGTCTTGTCAATTTGTACTAGCATTTTAAGAAAAAAGGTTTTTATCGCTCAAACTGTGATAAAATGTGTGACTCAAGTCATGTCACAGTAGACCGTGCTCGCCCCGCTGTGGTGGCCCAGTGGTAACGAGCGAGCCTTATAAGTTGTAGGTCGTAGGTTCAAACCCTGACAGGTGCTTTGCTTTGTGTAAATTATTTCATCACCAATGCTCCAAAACAGTGAATTTATTTATTATTATGTATAGAAGACCATGGGAAAAAGGCGTGACTTAATGTACCTATCGATTTGTTTGTACAGCACATGTTGCTTTGAAACTACTAATTACTTAGCACAAGCTATCTTCTACGTCAATGCAGGTAAAACGTAGTTGTTGATATAACAGAGCGTTGCTGACGTCGCTTGTGTATGTAATTTTTAACGTCCTTCAACTTATGGACGTAATAGTCGACCTCGTTATTACGTTACCACTTTTGACAACAATTCCCAGTAAATTAAAACTTCACTAAGGTTGAAAACGTGAAACATCGTGAGGAAACCGGCATATCCTAGAACCAAAAATTCGAAGTCATGTGACATCTACCATCCCGCACTGGGCCCGCGTGGTGGGTTACGGCCCACTCCCTCTCACTGAAAGGAGGCGTGTGTCCAGTAGGAACATTATAGACTAATTATTTATGAAGGTTGAAAATATCTTAGTACCAGATAAGACAGATAGACCTTGTCATTTTATTTATTTATTTATAATAAGCACACCAACAGCACAGTCACTTACAATTCAAATTAAATAACATCTAAAATTGACACTTCAGTAACCATGCAAATAACAGGTACCTATGCATGACATTAGCATACGAATATTGAGACAAAAGAGAAAAATAAAAAGTATATCTAGAGACCTAATTAGGTCTCTAGACACACTTTTAATTTTTCAACAAACAATTTGAATAAAACTAAAAAACCAATTATGACGTGCAAGTGACATTTATCATTTAACCTTGGGGTGGTAAGGAATTACGATGCCGACTAAACAAACGCGATTCAGTCCGCATTTATTTGACATTGCGTGACTGCATTCACTGCACAACCCGTTAGCGTACCTATTCATACTCAATTTAAATTAATTAGGGTGTGTAGATACTTCCTTAAATTAATTAGGGTATGTAGATACTTCCTAAGGAAGTTTTAGGAAATATTCCGTTCTTTTTCTGCCGCATCGGCACAAATAATACGAAAATAGCTATAACTTGCTGCTGCCTGTGACTTTTTTTCTAAAATAAAAGAGCTTAAGTTAACTCTTTGTAACATCATCTGCCAGTGAAAGTCCTGTCAAAATCGGTCCAGCCGTTTCGGAGATTAGCCGGAACAAACAGACAAAAATTAAGGAACAAACAGACAAAATGTATTAAAAATATATTTTTGTTTTAAGTACCGTATATACTTTCATATGCATTTAGCTGTTATTTTGACATTACAAACAGACACTTCAATTTTATTTATTTGTATAGATATTAGCCGGCAGTGGCGAAGGGTAATTTTATAAGAGAGTTAAGCCGGAGCAAAATAAATCTTTTCTTTATAAAATAAACTCGTCATGACGTCGATTTTGTATAGAAATTGAACTCACTGAGTTATTTTAGAGCAAAATGTTTTGTTGTTGGGATATAAAGACAAAAAATGTAATGTAGGCGTTTTGTAATGTTTTAATTGTATGGTGTATTAAATACCTACAATGTGGTTATTATATTATTTGGCATTATTATACACTACTGACTGTTTGCCATTTTTAAATAACGATTGAGTGGTTGCGTTCCGAATTTCCGAAGGGAAGCCGGTAGGAATCGTGTTATACGGTGCTTTCGCCACTGTTAGCCGGACTTTTACCGTCTGTAAAGCAGATATCAGACACTCTACTTTTTGTTAATTGTTGTGTTTCATTCGGCATCTTTCACTCTAAGTGAAACGTCTGAACACAAAATTAATCAAAAGTTAAAAAATAATTTATTATTGAATCGATCCAATTACGTTGGATTTCGGCAGTCGGCATCTTTTACTTGGCTACTGCAAGATCGAAAAATGAAAAGAAAGGATCAGATGAACGATCATTCCAATGTAATTTTGTCGGTGTCGTGTGAACGTGGAATGTAACAAAAACGAAAGTTCACTCGAGTGAAGCGCCTGATATCGGCTTAACGTTCACGTATTGTGACTCGTCACGTCGCCGCGTTGTCACCCATGGAGGGTATTACGGTATATGATTGATGTTAGTACGAGCACTCGGTTCTAGACTGATCGCTACGCCAGACATGCGACGTATGCTTATCAAAGAATGCAAACAAGATCATCGAGTTGAATAAGTCATTTAAGTTTCTTGCCCATTGGAAACTATTAACTGCCTACTTCTTGGTTTCGGGGTGTATGATACGCCCAATTTGAATATATTATTTTTATCTCACGAAGTGACGCGCGCTTTACTCGTGGTTACCAAGTGTACAGACACGCTGTGAATGTGTGTGTAAGTGCAGCAGCTCACGGCATAGACTAAACGGACAGAGGGTAAGCTTCATACAACCGCGCTATGATAGGGACACCACCACAAGCATGAGGCGCGTGTGTGCGGGCAACTGGCGGCTTCGTCGCGTACGAAGAAGAAACCGGTTCATATCGGCTCAGCCAGTTGCCTCGCCGAAGCGAAGTCGCCAGTTGCCCGCGCACACGCCTCATGCTTGTCCTCTGTCCGTTTACTCTTTGCTCTCGGTACCGTCCGAGACATTGGCGAAGTCGGAAATGTGTGTGTGTGTTATGTGCTGTGCTGACGCTACTCGTCTTCACGCACACATTCATAGCGTTTGTACACTTGGGTACCACAAGTGAAGCGCGCGTCGCTTCATTAGATAAAACTCTGTAACAAAACATTAATGATATTGTTACTGGGATCGGGATGTCTTGCAATAGATATTGAAGGCTTAGTGAATAGAGCTTTTGGGATAGGAACACCTTTAGTAAAAAGAAGAAAGGAGTATAACTCACCCCTAGTGTTAATTCCTATCCAGTTGAGGTATCTGGACAATTTCTTGGAGATGTATGTCTTGCCGCGAGCCGGCAAGCCGACCATCGCGATGACATGTGGTATGTTCACATAGTTGGCGCGTTCACCTGGGGAAAAGTGAAATATACCTTTAAAAGTTTCAGTTACTCAAATATATGTTTAAGAGGCGTACATATTCTTAAGGTAGTGTGTCTTTATTCCGATTGGAATACAGCATATCTAGGTTCCCGAATATATATATTTTGAATGGACACTGAATTAAACAAGAGTCAAGAAATTTTAAATTCCTCATATCTCGTCTTTATATCATCGTCCTTTCAAAATATGTATTTGGGAACATAGATTTTCTGTAATCCAATCGAAATAAATACACACTAACTACCTTATGAATATGTTTGATTTACTAATTATTTTGTTATTACGTTTGTATGAACTACGCATGTTACGCCGGCCCCTTAAGTAGCAGCATATATTACCAACCTCGTAATTGGTTTACCATTTTTGACAAAAATTCCCAGTAAATTGAAACTTCACTAAGGGAAAATTTCACCAATGGAACTGATCGTGACCAGCACATCTAAGCCGCGTTCAAGAGCTGTCACTATCATTATTGGTATGGAATATTATCACTGACGCCCCTGAACGCGGTTTACATGTGCTGCAGTTATATGGTGAAATTGGTCCTAAGGTAACTATCTAACTGTCACATTTGGTCTAAAAGCAAAAATAGACGGCGATGACGTTTGACGCTCTAAGACATGCGAGTGACATTCCACCTTAGGCTGGTGAAGAAATTACGAGGCCGACTATACAGATTTATGTGCAAAGGTAGTGATAGGTAACAATAATAGACACTATAACTTAATATTTGTTACTTGCAACCCTCCCCGGCTTCGCACGGGTAGCAGAGCATAATAATATATGGCATATTTTTTTTTCTGTCGTAGTGTCGTATCAGCTTGTTGCATCGAGCATGTGGGTTAGATTTAGAGAAAAAAATTAGGAGGTTCTTTAGAGCGTTTACATCTTACGGCATTTCATACAAACTTTCAAGCCCTTGTTTTTCGAAATGACGAACCGAGGTTACCTAATGAAACTTCATACGCTTAAGCAGGATACAAAGGTATAAAAAGATATTAAGAACATTTTCGAAAAATAGTTTTACAGCCAAATATACCGATTTAAAATTTTCCATAGAAACAGAGATTTCCAGATAACTGTTTTTAAATAAGATATGCTGCGTATGAAGTTTCATTAAAATCAGTTCAGTCATTTCGAAAAACAAGGGCTTGAAAGATTGTATGAAATGGCGTACGTCGTAAACGCTCTTAAGAAAATGAGTTTTTTTTTAAATGTATGACTATGCATAACATTTTATAATAATTATGTAGTCATGCTCATTGTACAGACAGATTCGTTATAAGTAAGTACTAGGAATTAAATTGATGCAAGTACCCTAAGCATATTAATAAGAGAGAATATTTAAACAAGTAAATAAAAAATATTATCAGTTGTTACAACTCAGATAATAACTTATCACATGGCAATACAAAACTCTACCCAGCAGCAATCTTCTAGCCAGCATTATTATTATTTTAGCAACAATCATTGTTATGGTAGACATAATAATTATTCGTCAGATAACATAAAAATGCTAAACCAAAACATGATTCACATAAAACTATGGCCATTTTTATCTATTAATAGAGCCGTGTGTACCTAGACTGTTTACAAGCAAACATGTGATACCTCTATGTATTACAGGAGGTTATCATACAGTAACTACTTGTTTATGCTTAGTTTTATATGCTTGATAGTCTATGTAAATGTTTTGCTGCCCTTAATGACTGTTGATATCATTTACTGTTGGTCTCATTTATTACTACTTGACTATGAAGTTTAACACTAACTTATATCCTGCTGGGCAAAGGTCTACATAAACGCTTTAAACTATTTTACAAATTTTTGTTTTTCTCATTAAATGTGAAAAGAATGTCTCTAGATTATGGCATAATTTTTAAATTATTAAATAAACAGGTCTAAATGATAACATTCTGATTCAAGGAAATTATAGATAGCTGCCATTTTGAAGCTTCCACCCATACTGCTTATTCATCCACTCAACATGATTATGAATTCTAAATAAAATCAATAAATGTTCTAACAAGGTCAGTGAGTAGTTTCATAGGTCATATGAGTTTAAAACAATAAATCAATTAGAGAAAATTGATTGCAAGTTATCTTGTCTATGCTGCCAGTATTTGTTTATCAGTACCTTTGAGGCAGAATTTGTAATGATCTGTGCTTTTTATCTGGGAAGAAAACATGAGATTTATAATATTTAATCAGTGTCAGTGTTTATATTACTTGGGCCATGAGCTTGATATATAGTTTAGTAATTAAATTTTTATTAGACTTTTAAATACAGATTTATTTCACATAGGTACGTAATGTTTGTGTATGGAACGAAATCTAGTTGGATTATCTGCTTAGGATTTGCTTATCTAAAGTGCTGTAGTGGATAATTTGAAGATGTTACTTTTTGACATTTTAACTCTTCAAAACAATGTTTTAAACAATATACGCATGCCGATAGATATGCTCGACAAGTTAATTCGATTATAACATTTATCTAACTGATAATAATCCATCACTTAAGTTTAATTAATTGGTTAACCAACACCCAAGTAGTCACTCGTTTTTAGCAAAAAAAAACCTCGTCATGATACAAGTTCTAATAAACTGGATGTTACGAACTCGTCGCCATAGGAAATATGAGTGTCCTTGTGACGACAGCATGTAAACTACTGCTAAATTCTCCAACGGAATTCGCGAAACAAGAGTTTTCACTAACCATCACCAAAATACTGCTTGTTGAGGTACTTCCAGCCTTCAGCGCGGTTATCTTCCGAGTCCATAGTACGCTGATTTATGTACTACCTCTGTTGGTAGAATAAATACGTCTTTTTATTAACAAATTTAATTAATTTGCACTCGATCAGCTCCGCCGACGGCAATACGCGAACTGTCAATGTCAACTTGAACTTTGTGTTTGAAGTGAAATCGATTGACATGACAACTATGACAAGCATGACAGCGGATTTATTAGGCATGGACAAGAGCCGTTTCAGCCATTTAGAGTGAGACGGCCTTTTTTAAAATTTATATTTTTATTTAATGTCTGTAGGTTTCTCCAAACCATTTTGCTATTTTATTTTAGGTTTCAGGATTCAGATGTTATGTTCGATTTGTTTTATCGCAATAATAACTGAACGTTTTTGGACAGCCTTTCTTTCTTCCTTTCTCCGATCCAAGTGTGCTAACTGTATAAATGTAAGCAGGCACTAACTTCATTATTTCTTCCTAGGTCTCGAGATCGAAAGACATCCACTGCTGAACATAGGCCTCCTCCAATATGGGGTGGGTTGCCATAATCGCCACGCTTGACAGGCGGGTTAGCGATTGCAGTATGGTATGCTTAGATGGGTAGAGTGAGTAAAATATATCCAAGATTTATTATGTTTAAGATTACGACAAATGTAACCTCTGTAATATTGTTAGCGAGAGAAATGCGTCAGAGATCACGCCAGATCACGCCGTGTGTTGATGAAGCCAGTTGACGACACCCAAACGATAACCTTTACATAAAACGCATGATAACGGCTCATAATATTTCCACGTCGACATAATAACTAATCGTTCCTAAGTCCACTAAAATAATGCATTTGAGTTATACCTACTTAAAGTTTCTTTCGAAGTTCTTTGTATAAAATTAGTTACCTTGGTGGCTTCATAGATGTCGTTGCTTGTACCGAAATAAGAAAATATGGTTGTTTAGAGTTAGCCTAGTTAGGACTTTGTAGCAGCGGTACTCAATTTAGTTAAGGCAAAAACCTAACAAGGGTTCTCATTTCCTGATGGTCTACTACAATAAGGTCTACTCTTTCCTGTAATGGTGTAAATTTATAATGTTTTATGAGTGTTTATAATGTTGTTAACCTACGTTGAATGTGAACTCCATTAGCTAGAAGAATTTGTGAATCGTGTGCTTTAAAGCCCTCGGATTCGGTTTGAAATTTAGAAAAGTTAGCCATTTAATAAAATAGTAATAAAGTCAAAACTATTCATTGAATATTTTTGAAAAAAAGTAAGTAATTGCTACGAGGCGTGGGAATGAGTCCGATGCTAAAATTAGAATTTTTGTCCGTTTGTCTGGGAGTATGTTCCGTATTGGAGCAAAAACAGCTGAACGGCTTTGGATGAAATTTGGCACTCAGGGGGCCTAAAATGGACGCGTTGGCAGAATCATAATATGATTTGCGTACAATTCTTATCCCGCAATTCATCTGTTAGACAGTTGTGTATACAGTTTCGTAAAATGGTCCACAAATTATGAATTGCTCTAATGTCAAATTATAGCTGTCAAACAGATGAATTGCGGGATGTATTGAATTGTACGCAGATCATATTATGATTCTGCCAAAGCGTCCGATTTAGGCTCCCAGATAGTTTATAACCTGGATTAACATAGGGAACTATAAATCCCGGATGTACGTTCCCGTGGGATATTTTTCCGACATACATCGATTCAGGGATCCGTTTGCGTAATATTTAGTTTTGTTAGAGTCAAGTGTCCCTGTCAGATAAATGGTTGTTTTTGGACATGGAAAAAATCATGGCGCGTTAAAGAAGTTAAATACTTAATAGAAAAACTATCACAGCTAGTGGGCTTTACAAGTGAACGAGTAATCGTCGACCAACTTACATTTGTAGCTGGAGAATTAACTGTGACGTTTAACGATATAAGGGAGAACATGTTTTTCATCTACAATGTTAGGTTTGTTTTTGGGATAAATTCATCCCAACTACGGAACCCTTCATGGCGGGTTTTTACTTATCGTTTTGAAATATCGGGATAACTAAATTGGTAGAAGGGTGTCAACGACTTTTAAGGATTCAGGGATCCTTAAAAGAAACAAACAATTGCAATTGTCAATTTTTACATAATACGTAATGTTTCGGGAACCCCTTATGGATTAATTTAAGTAGTTTCAAGTTAGCTGTCTGTCTTGTGTCATTTTTAATCTGTTTTGCTGTCTTCACCACCAGCACGCCAGCAACAGCAAGTGAAAAGCGTCACCAAATCAAGGAATATACTACTCTCTAACAGTCTAACCACCAAATCAACAATCAAAAGGGTTGCCTCTACTTAAATAATGTTTATACAAGGGCTATACTTAATACTGTATTGTTGTATGTCCTTTAATAATAGAGTCACGGGCGATGTCCACAACCCTCGAATTTGTCACTTTCACATTGGTAAATTTAACAGAGTTGGCTTTATTTTACGCAAATTAGGTTTTCCGATTGTCATTAGTTTATTCGTTCGTTGTCTCGCAACACTGCTTACCTACCGACTCGTAAATATCTAATTGGTAATTATCCTTTCAATGCAATTACTCTAATTGAAGTAAACGACATCGCCACACATTTTTAAATAAACAAAGACTTAATGGATAGTTCGGGTACATTTCGCTAGATGGCACTAGTGTCTTTAATTCAATCTACATTTGCGGTTACACAGTTTTTTTTTTTTCTGCACGGAGCAGCCAACTCATGACCATTTATTTAAACCGACCTCATTCACACAAATCGATTCTAGTTTCATTGAACTACGCTAGTCGAAACAGGTTCCCATTATTTGTTCCAATACGACGCCAATGGCGATTCCACACACATTTTCAAAGGCGCTAACGTGCAAATTGATGGACGTTTGTTTACCAATACATTTGTGTCGTCTTATGTCAGGTCTATGAATGAAAGTGAACGATGCTCGGTGGGTGGGGCCGGGGACGCGCTAATTTAAGTTCGCAGTCAGCTACGCCGTCATTTAATGCCCTTGACATTGTGCCGAATTCGAGTCGTTGTCAGTTGACTGTACTAAGTACTTAGAAGAACTAAATATAAGATCAAAGGAAGTTTAATGAAAATTCTTAGCGGTGCGTCTTCCGTTCTTGTGTGAAAATAGAGTGAGAGTTTCTACAACTACTTACAAAACACAGCACCCCCACGCAAATTTAAAACGGAAACCCTGGGGGCCTAAAATGGACGCTTTGGCAGAATCGTATTATGATCTGCGTACAATTCATACATCCCGCAATTCATCTGTTTGACAGCTGCTATTTAACATTAGACTTCAATAGAGCAATTCATAATTTGTGGACCATTTTACAAAACTCCATACAAAACTGTCAAACAGATGAATTGCGGGCTATGAATTGTACGCAGATCATATTATGATTCTGCTAAAGCGTCCATTTTAGGCCCCCTGGTCCAAGTAAAAACTCAAGTTATAATTTCTAGTCACAAGCTTGTAAGTAACCTCTAAAATAAAACTATCCTGAGAACAATCTCGAACTCTGTTATAAGCTAGAGGCGCTGGCAAATCGGGTATGGTTATTGGGGATTATTAAGTTTACTATAACCAAGGTCAATTTTGAAACTGATATTTCATGTGACTTCACTACCGGTTGATGACCCCACAAAAAAAACATTACTTTATTTTTTTTATCTTGTTTAGGTATCGATACCCATACCATCTGCGGAGTTTCGCTAACTAATTTAATTTGACCCTGTATTGTACCACCTCCTGCTGCTGTATCTACACCTAAGATCTGCACCCATCAGAGATTAACGACGGCACGGTTGGCGCAGTGGTTAAGCGATTGACTGCTGCGTTGCGGGTCGCGGGTTCGATTCCCGCACGGAACAAATATTTATATGAACTACAAGTAGTTGTTCCGGGTCTGGCTGTTTGTGTATGTGAGTTTAAATTATTGTAAACGCACCCACAATGCAGGAGAAATTCCTAGTGTGGGGCAACGTTTAAAAAAAATAAAAGGTAAAAAGAGATTTTGCACGCGTCTTTCATGTCATGTTCCTACGTAGAACTCTACTAGGTATTCTTAGGAATTAGGACCAACAATTGACGCACAGTTGTGATAAAAATAACCATTCAATAGTGCATTCAGTTTTGGGCAGAGCTGATACCTACTGTGACACACCTATCTACATCTCTTAAATGTTCGCTCTCTCTGCCAGAGAAATATATGTGCGATCGAGATTCAATTCTAGCTATCATGTAGATACATGATTATAGGATAGCAGGTTAATATCCAACATAGCATATAACTACACCTATATTAATTATGTATCTATTTAGAGCTATATTAGCCAGTCATACGCGTTGGTAATTGAATTCGACTTCTCGACGTCCGTTAGCTTGATCGGTACAGTAATCTAGCATGTTACTGTGTGGCGTATCACGGTAGATATTAACTATCGATCAAGCTTAAGATTTATAGATCTTATCTATCTTTTATTCCGTCTGAGGTTTCCTGTACACAATATATCAAGGAAACCTGAAGCAATTCAGAAACCTGCGGGCTGATTGCGTAACACACTATCAGTAGGAATCGGTTTCAATTTGACAGTTCAACAACATTCATTGCGTTATTTAAGTTGTTGATCAGATTTTTTTTTCTAACATAATACGAGTATATATGAACGTCACAATCTGTTTGCGCAGCCTTCATCCAAAACTATCGCCAGAGCTGAATCCCCAGTGTGTCGTACTTTGAAGATGCTCAACGCCCTTCTGACTGCCAACCCTGAATGTGATGTGTTTGCGGATGAATGGAGAAAAATTATGCGTCTAAGTCTGTTGTTCTGTGAGAGAAAGTATGCAAGGGAGTCTACTGTTCCATGTTAGTTTTAACAATGCAAAATTACATTAAATTAAATGGAATCTGTATAACATTTATACAAATTATGTTAATATTAATATTTTTTATGCTTCTATGTTAATTAATTTAATTGGTGTTGTAACGTTTTGATTAACTATAAATAAAATAAAAATAAATAAATAAATGAAGCAATGGTTTAGCAATATACTTCAAAATCATTCCGATTCTGATTCAAACTGTGTTACGCAATTAGGATGCAGAATCAGACACTGATCAACAGCGCCCAATAAAATCAATTAACTGTCTGACCCTACCTATAATTTTACCCGGAAATATTTGATAAATCGAAACATTGATTCTGAGTAATTGATGGTATCATTGACTGACTTGACTACCAGACTGCATTATCAATTATTCTACAAAATAATTTGATTGTGAATGCAATAAGTAAAATACCTAGATAAAGGAAAGTGATAGATAAAAGTATATACATTTTTATTATTACCGTTGTCACTTGTCACTTGACAAAAGAAGTAATAGAAAGATACATAAAAATTGTAGCGTCTGGCGAGCAATATCGTGTCTTATTTGATAGATTGGGGCCTATTAAGGTTCGAATAAGGCTTATTGGCAATTTCTACTTCGATTAGATTACACATATGTAATTTTGTATCAGACGCTTCGGCTAAGGGCTTTTGTTCATTGGTAGCGCTGTACCTACTTCTTGTAATACTGTACTGTACTAGTGTAATATTTATGTAATGTTAATACTTGAACTTATGTAAAATTAATCAAACGTGTTCCACAGGTGATGCTAGAAAAACTTGAAAGCGAGCTCCGGCTCGCCTTCAAAGCAAGGCATAGGAAAAAGAGAAATCTTTGCAAAGAAAAGACGGGTATATTCCATATAAAAGAAGATGTCTCAAATCAAGCACGCATTAGATGCACATAACACATGATTTACTACTCGTTTTCAGTTTTAGGAATCATATAGGGTATTGTATGGTCCCTTGCTTGATCATACATTACTTTTAGATGAGGGATGAATGGAATAAAAGAAGGTAAGTACTAAAACACTACTGTACTGTCTCAAAGGTACTTAAAGGTAAAATGAGGTGACTAGACTGATGGTGTGGAAATGAAGTGAGTGACGTAACCCTTGTTGGCTGTAACGAGAACGCCTGGCTGACTTGATAGCCCAACGCGAACTGAACTGAGTTGAAATGAATGTGTGGCGTGAACTGCTGAATTGTAGAATGTGCGGTTGCACCGTACAGCACCCTAATTGTGTAACACAGTTTGAATCGGAATCGGAATGATTTTGAGTTATATTGCTAATCCATTGTTTCATAAGTTAGAAAAATTTATCTGCTCGACAACGTTAGTAACGCAATGTATGTTGTTGAACTATCAAAATGAAACCGATTCCTACTGATAGTGTGTTACGCAATTAGCCTACTGGTATATTGGTAGTGTTTCATATAGAGGCACTGTTGAAATTAATAAAGTATCGCTTCCTGTATCTATAGAATAAAAAGCTAATAATTTAATAGCATTAGACAGGAGACAACTCTCCGTAATTGTTTGCACATGTCCATGACATGGATGCCACGTGCCCGATACGACAATCAGTGGGAAGGCGGGAAATACCGACACTCGATATATTGGAAGCACAGTCATATTCATAAATCTATATAAAAACCTATTTGTTAATTAAAAAATAGTCCTTGACTTGCTTGCACTGTAAAATAAATTGAATTTTGTACTTTACTATTGGTTAGTCTTTTATTTTCATTTGTCTTATGAACGTCCTATCCAAGACCGTCCTCCGCTAGGAGTAATAGTGTTCTATACTTCTGTGGTCCTATCCTAACGTTGTCTGGAGAAGATAGTTGATTGCAATAAGACCCAATAATTTAACTAAAATTATTCATTGCTTTTCATATTATGGTGTTCAACAAGTTTGGGCGTACGGGTTTTTTTCTCATTTGGAAAATTTCTGGCACAGTTTAGCTGCTATATTCCTGCTTATGTTTATAATGCTGGTCCGGTAAATAAGTAATATATAAATGCACAATCTGATATAGTTTAAATGCCATAAATATTGTAGTTAGTCATACCCATGCACCGATTGTAAACATTTCCGTTATTTTTGAGCATATATATGCAACACGTGGTTTGTGCGAACATATAGCGAACTCCCGAACTCCTGAAACGAGCCACCGTTCATTTTTATATTTTTAGGCCTAAAACATCTAAATACTGATAAGTCAGAGAACATGTTTTGAAGCTGACTTACTGGCCATCATTTCAGTATCAGCATTGTTCCAAATTTGAAAAAAAAAGAAGAAAATCAGAGTTTTGTCGCTCTTAAAGAAGCAACAAGCTTTGATTAGAGCATTTCTAAGTTAATAGTTATTTGTTTTGATTTGCATAAAACAAGTGTCAAAATTGTTTTTCCTTATTTTGATATCTGTTCTGAAATTAAAATTAAGCATACTGCACCTAAAGTAGCCGCGCAAGCTTCTTCAGTCTGGGCTTAGTCAGCGAAACGTAAGTGCACAACTTCATGTAAGCTGCTGTTCTGCTGTTCAAAGAATTTACCATCGATACCTGGAGAGTGGCAGCTTCGTGCGCTGTCCAGGAGGACCATTAAACCGGTTCACAACAGCACGACAAGATCGATTTATCTTTACTACCAGCCTGCATAATCGTCACCTGACCTCACAACAGGTCCAAGAACAGCTTCGAGATTTTCATGGACTGACTGTTTGCGCTCGAACTGTAGGAAGGACACTCGAAGAACGTGGCCTGAAACCTCATAAGCCAGCTTAAGGTCTGGAATGGCGCTCCTACAGTTTGCACGCGATTTTTTTCAATGGAGTATGGTTTCTTTTTATTACGGATGAAACCAAGATTATGCTGTAAGGCAACGATGGACGTGAGAATGTCTACCACATACAGGGAGAGCGTGTTCAGCAAATGTTGCATTGAAGAGAAGGTTAGTTATGTATGGCGGTGGGACATGCGACAGTTTGGGGCGGAAATTCCACGGAACAAAAAAGTGGCCTTGATGTTGTGACGGGACCACGGTTGCCAAATAGCAACCGATACATTCGTCAATGCCTAGAGGCTTAAGTGATGCCATATGGTGAGTTTGTCGGCCAGGATTTAATTGTTATGCTTAATAATGCATGGGCGTACAGTGGTACCCAATTGATAAGGCGCGTCGTGAATCTTCGTTCGCACAGAAAAGAAAGTATGGCCCCGAAGATTAACGAAAGAATGCTTAAAACTTACAATCAACCTTAGATCACTATTATAAGGTTCATAATACACTGGAGCTGCTAGCGTGCACTCGATCAGAAGTATGGCGGCTGACAAACATGCCACGCGGCGCGCGCTAACATGGCGGCAGCTGCCGACCAATAGCGGTACAGGAAAAAGAACCGCGGTGCGTGGAGCGTGCCGATTGGTCAATAGCATTTCCCGCACTTTTAAAATTCACCTTCTGCGCAGGTACATCGGTAAGCCATATCAATTGGGTACTACTGTACACTGCAAGAATTGTAATTGTTTGAGAATACCTGCATGACGTTAGTATCGCAGTAATGAAGGAAGAAGCAGAAATATGAATACAATAAAAATAAAGAAATATCAATCTAATAGAGCACTTATGGGATGAGCTGAAGAGGCGTGTTCAAACTAACCAACCATCTCCAGAAAGTTTGCAGGAGCTGAAACTGCCATTTTGGAAGCATGGGAGAACATTTCACAGCACGTCTTAATGGCATAAAATAATTCCATGCCAAACCGGCATGACGGCCGTCGTAAATGCTTTTGGAAGTAACACTAATAATTAAATAAACGTTTTCTCGATGTAAACCATTGTTTTCTTAATAAAATCCACGCAAATATTTCCGTTGTGAAAGACTTATTGCAATTAAACTGTTATTTTGTATTCCGATTTAAAATTTGGAACAATGACAAACAATTTGGAAAAGTGTTCACTGTACTACCTTTAAAACTACATTTTTGTTTCTTTGTCCTACCCAGAATTAAAGAGATAGAGACCTTTAAACAAAAATATGCGGGATGGCTCGATTCAGGTGTCCGGGAGTGTAGTTCTGGCAAAACTTGGCCCATTCATACCACAAGGAAAACTAGCGCGTATATATCAAATGGATCAATTCATTATTATTCGTATACCACTTTTATTGGAGCCATGAATTGTTTAGACAGTAGGTAAAATAATATTCAAAAAGAGCATTCGCTCTTAGCTTTAGGTGAAGGTAACGGTGGGTAATTAATTTCAAGCAAAGCGATAAAATTATTCACAGCAACTATGTCGAGCGCTTCAAAGTTCCTTAAATTAAACTTTCACAGAAGTTAGTACTTCTGTGAAAGTTTAATTTAAGGACCGTTTCTAAACATAGCACTTACATAGTATAGTTGGTAGTGTTTATGTAGTAAGCGAAACATCAGAGGCAGCAATGAATGGGATCATCAAGGAAATTGCAGCCTACGTGCGATTACCACGTCCTGTCTCAGGCATTTGACCAAGCTATTTGACGCTGGGAATTATAGTTCACGACAAAGATAGTAATAAAAACATAGGATTACTTTACAAGTTTCCTTTTACTTTAGCACAGAGACGGATGAATAAAATGTAAACTTTTTGCAGCGGATGAGCCACGCACTCTCTTTGGGAGCGGTAGGTAGAATGCCGCGGATGCTCCAAGGCAGTATTTTAGGACCATTGCTATTTGATTCTAGGTTATGACTGGTTTTACCTGTAACTTGTTAAACTAGAACGTAGGATTGTATCAACAGTCCAACGTTTTAGTAAAGATAAAGAAAAACGTCCTAATCATCAGATCAGGAAGTTTTTCTTTATCTTTTGTACTCGCCTTGTATGTTCAAGGATTCTAGTAACATTAAAACATATTTCATTTATTGCAGAATCCAATTGAATCGCTTTACACTTGTATGCAATGCTTTCTTGAAACAACAACAATAGCACGCGGAAGCACTACGTAAATAACTCTGGTGCCACAAATAACTAATAATCACTATGAATTGCTTTGATCAATTCATCTTGTAGTCTTATCAGAGGTCCATATTATCAATAATGATTATAATTAAAAAGAAGATAATCCAAATAATAAAGCGGTTGTGTTTGTGAATAACTGAATATCTACTTTGTCTGTAAGCGCACTACAAAAAGAATTAACAGTAGGTTCAAATACGATGCCATTTTTGCAATTTTCTGATGTACTTTTAATTAACACAGAACATCAAATAATTATATGAATAGGCATGTCGGGAAAACCTTCGATTTGGATTGGGCGTGATTTTAATTTGGTGACGTTTGCTTTTTGTTTTTACCTTTTTATTTATTAAAGCAGTATTGTACATCTTCTGTATAGTTTCCTTGGATTATCTAATTTGTTTTGAATAAAAAATACCTAGAACTGAGGGCTAATTGCGTAACACACTATCAGTAGGAATCGGTTTCAATTTGACAGTTCAACAACATTCATTGCGTTATTTACGTTGTTGAGCAGACATTTTTTTCTACCATAAGAAGCAATGGATTAGCAATATACTTCAAAATCATTCCGATTCCGATTCAAACTGTGTTACGCAATTAGGGTGCTGACTGGTGATGTCATCAAACTAGTTATTTCCGAATAATTATTGTCGTCTGAGAGATAACGACACAGTGTTGTCATCTTTATTCGTTGTGTTGATAAAATGTTTTGTTTATTTATTTTTAATATAAGTAATTGTAATTTGTTGTAATTGCTTGTAATTTGTATCCAGATAATTGCAATTAAGACAAGACAACAACAGAGAACTCTTGGCGACAAGAGATATATGCCAGTGACCTTGAGTGGTTAGCTTGCGTGTTCTGTACTAAGCTCACGCAACGCGTCGTACGTTCAGCCAGTAATAGGACTCGCCCATCAAGATGCGCTGTCCCCAATTTGACGCATTATTAATTTATTATACACAAAACAAAAGGTATTTTAATAAAACGCGAATACTAAAATATCAATAATTAAATTATCTTTAAATTGGTGAAGGTTCCAGAAAAATATGCCTGGTAGATTTTGCGCCATTCTCAGTTTTTAATCCGCGTTAAACATAACTTTACAAATTAATTTCACTATGTAATATAAACATAATCTAAAATATTCACATGTTAGGTTATTGAGAAAATGCTCTTATTTATCATATATTTCTTTTCAAATCATGAACACTACTCGTTTCGACGTGATCTTCAGTATAAAATCATTAAAAGTCAGTTATCATCCCCTTAAGGCGATAGGTACAATTTGTTTTCCAATCGTATATGCACTTCACGCTACTGATTGCCTCGTTGGTCTAGTGCTAGGCTGTCACTGCGTGCCTGGGTTCGAGTCCCAGGTCGGGCAAAGTCCGGGTGTCACTACTGTGTGGATCGCCCGAAGGACACGGTGGAGCATACGGTGGAGGTCTGTCCGGCTTGGGCGGAGCACCGCCGTGTCCTCACGGAGGCTATCGGCGGCGGCGATCTCTCGTGTCCGGCCCTGGTTCAGGCCATGATTCCGAGCGAGAGTGCATGGACGGCCGTCATCTTCTTCTGCGAAGCAGTAATGCTCGCGAAGGAGGAGGCGGAACGCGTGAGGGAGAGGCAGGGTTCGCGCCCTTACGCCCCTAGTCGCCCCAGTAGGAGACGCCCCGGACGTCGGGAGTCGCAAGCCGATTTCCGGCCACCGTAGGCGCGGGCTTGCGGACGGTGAGCGATGGGTAGCTCGCCGTCCGATAAGAATCAGGCCGGGGTCGACGGCGCGTTGTTTTCCACGCGCGCCTCAAAGAGATGTCAGCACGAATTGAGGGGTTCCGGGGTCCATTAGGGCCAATGCCTGCCAGGGTTGCGAGTTTTTCCGAAAGGGATATCGTGGCCCTGGCACACAGGCAACGGAAGGAACTCGGGTGGGTTTTAGTCAGTAAAAGTCTGACGCCCTCCCGCTCCGCCCAGAATGGGAGAAGTTATTTGATCATTTCCCACCCCAAAAAAACAAAAAATGTCAGGCAAAGTGTTATTATGTTTTCAATCAGGAATATCTCAGTAGCAACTCAGAGTCTGAATTTGGGCCCGGTTGATCGCAATAGGCTCGCCCCTATTCCTGTAATAGGGGGCGAGCCTATTGCGATCAACCGGGCCCAAATTCAGAGTAGGGACTTAAACATAAATGGGAAAATATTGGTTTACTTTTAGGTGCACCTAGCGTTGCCAGGCGTCCGGATAAAGCCGGACACAGTCAGGCTTTTTGGTTGCGTGTGCGGCCAAATTAGACGATTTTAAAAAGCCTAACAAAAGCCGGACGGGCCGGTCACGCCCGTCCGGCTTTTGTTAGGCTTTTTAAAATTGACCATTTTCTTTAAGCCTTCTTTCTACATTTGCCTTTATACATTTGTCATGATTGTGTTGGTTTCCGCTTTATTAATAAAGAAGACTGGTAAATAATAAAAAGGCTTGTTTTAATGTTTTTTAATTGTCGTGTACTAAGACTAAAAACTTAAGGGTGTCCGGCCTTTTTACCTAAATGTCCGGCTAACCTGGCTGGTTTGTCCGGCTTTTAGGTTTTAAGACCTGGCAACCCTAGGTGCACCTCTGTCTAACCCTTCGGGGATTAAAGGCGTCATGATGTTATGTACTTTACGCCAGATTTTGGTCCTCATATCTTGTGGTCATAAGGGGGATCTCTCTCGGGATCATAAGCACAGGTTACGACATCACAGGCACAGGCAACGAGTCCTTATGTCTGAATATCAATGCTACCTGTACCTATTCTGTGTCTATTGTTTTTAAATATATTTTTTTTACATTGTTTTCACATTAAAACATAGAAGCGACAAGAATATTGTTCCCAGGATTTTGTAATATTTTGATTTAAAAGAGTTTCCTTGGAGTTTCTTGCCTGTTCTTCTCCATACAAATCTACGTTTTGCATAGATAAAAATCTGAAATTATTCTATGTGATAGAAGTTTATGTAAAGATTACAGGAAAAATAAAACGATGTCTCTAAATAACACAGTTTTTCAGAAATCATCAACACCATATATACGTACGGAACTCTCGGTGCGCGAGTCCGACTCGCTCTTGACCGGTTTTTATATTTCTATGGCATCAGCCTATGATGATTCGAAATACCTTCAACTTTCGAACTATCTTACCAACTCTGACAATTCAAAAGTGCCTGTATCTAATTGGTTTAATTGAAATAAATGCTATCCCCCTTATTACAAAACAAGGTTTATCTTCAGAGCCAGGTTTAAAACATGGAGCCATTATTGAATTTCGAACTTTATTCCGACTATGGTAAAGTTCCTAAACACAAAACTGACAACTTAGTACCGAACTAAGTTTTCAGTTTTGTATAAAGAACGGTATTTCAATCACTGTTACGTTCTTATTACAAAAACTGGCTCCATGTTTTAAAGCCATGTCAAAATATAAATCTTGTTTTGTAATATGGTGGTTTGAGTTTGACCACACAGGTGCTAAGTCACATAAAGCACTTAACCCCGATAAGGTTTCATAACGCATCTGATATCAAACGATTACGGCCTATTGTTTACACCTCAGAACAATATGAGGTTTACACAGAGTATATTGACCTAGACGTACCTAGGCAAATTGATTCAAGGAGGATTCATATAGCCTCTCATAAAGGTGGCTAGGTGGAGGGCAGTTGAAGCGGGCCGTGGAGGGAACTCCCCTTTTTTTTTTTAAAGTCTCTTGCCTGGGAAGTGTACCTCAAACTAAATAAAATACGAAAAAAGAAAATTCTGTATCATTTGAAATTTTCCTGACATCATTCGAAGACATGTGACATCTACCAACCCGCACTGGGCCCGCGTGGTGGATTATAGCCCGCTCCCTGTCGAAGAGAGAAGGCCTATGTCCCAGCTGTGGGCACATTATAGGCATCAGCCATAGATATAAGCTGTTTTTAGGGTTCCGTACCAAAATGGTAAAAAGGAACCCTTATGGTGAGACTAAGTCTGTCTGTCTGTCTGTCACACCTGGATATCTCGAGACCTACTAATGCTATCCACTTGAAATTTAGAATAGTTTTAGATGACGTTTGCCCAACTATTTTGCAAACAAGAAAGAAATAAAAAAATATATATTTTTTGGAAAAGGGACTGAAAGGGGGTCTTAAAATGTTGAAGTGAGGCCACTATGGCATGTGGGGTATCATATAAAGGAAAGCTGTTTGCACATTCTCAAACATTTTTTTAAGCAGCATAGTTTTCGACTTTTGATGAAAAATGTAAAAAAAAATACCGCCCCTTCCCCCCTCTTATCTCCGAAGTTTTCATAGATAAAAATCTGAAATTATTCTGTGATAGAAGTGTATGTAAAGATTACAGGAAAAATAAAACAATGTCTCTAAATAACACAGTTTTTCTGAAATCATCAACACCATATATATATACGAACGGAACTCTCGGTGCGCGAGTCCGACTCGCTCTTGACCGGTTTTTATATTTCTATGGCATCAGCCTATGATGATTCGAAATGGAGAAATGGACTGAACCTCTCTAGTACACATTGCATCATAAAAAGAAGTGAAGGTGGAATCACCATCTGTACCATAGTGACGGAACCACAACTGTTTAAAATATTCACCTTAGCTAGCTGTCGTCACTTAAAAATATTAAATAGGTAGGTAGTGTAGTAACTATTAAATAATAATTAGGTACCTAATGAGTGTTGTCTGTTGAACAGTGAGAAAATGAGGCACATTAAAGGCTCGTGCAGACTGGCTCGATGCGACACCGATGCGATAGAACAATTTCTGTGAAAATTTAATGAAAATTGTTCTACTGCGCCACCTCGTCTCGCCCGTTTGTACGAGCTTTTATTCGTAGTTTATAATTATTATGACATACGGTGCCGAAACGTGGACAGTTGGACACCGACAGTCGGGCTGGCCACAAATTCAAGGTCGCTCAGCGCGCTATGGAGCGGGCTATGCTCGAAGTTTTTTTGAAGGATAAGATCTGAAATGAAGTTATCCGGACAAGAACCGACATTAGCCTGCCGAGTAACAAGCTGAAGTGGCTGTGGGCTGGCTGGCCATGTTTGTCGAAGGACCGATGGCCGCTGTTGCAGACGAGTCCCGCGTATAATTGGCAAGTGTAGACGGGACGCCCCCCAGCTAGATGGACCGACGACCTTAAGACAGTCCAGCGGTGGACTGCTGTAGGCTGAGTTGATTGCTTGATAATTATTATAATTGCAGCGCACTTTGAACTCAGAAATATGCAGTCCAGAGATTGAAATGACAAATGGGCACAAATTGCTGCCCACTTTCAACCTATTAGTAACAATATTTTCTGCTGTATCTATGTAGATAACATTGATACCTAGTTATATTTTCGCCATATTTGTACCTAGTTCATGTCTGGTGACGAGCCCTAAAGGGCTGTGCTGATGGAGGAGCACGGTTCCTTCCCCTAAAGGGAAACCCGATTAAGGCGACGATAAACGACTTTTAATGATTTTATACTGAAGATCACCTATACAAGTAGTGTTAATGATTTGAAAAAAATATATAATTATATTTATTAAATTAGAGCATTGTCTCAATAACTTCATATGTGAATATTTTAGATTATGTTATATTACATAGTGAAATTAATTTGTAAAGTTATGTCTAACGCGGATAAAAACCTGAGAATGGCGTAAAATCTACCAAGCGTATTTTTCTGAAACCTTCACCAATTTAAAGATAATTTAATTATTGATCTTTTAGTATACACGTTTTATAAAAATACCTTTTGGTTTGTGTATAATAAATTAATAATGCGTCAAATTGGGGACAGCGCTCTTTGATGGGCGAGTCTTATTACTGGCTGAACGTACGACGCGTTGCGTGAGCTCAGTACAGAACACGCAAGCTAACCACTCAAGGTCACTGGCATATATCTCCGTCTTAAACGCTAATATTAACAAACGTAGGAAAAACGAAAATTTTATCAGCCTAGTGTAACTAGAAACTGTCACATGTAGATAGCTTGGCACAAGAATATGGCAGAAATACAGCTAGGTATCAACATTTGTGTATAATTATGATACAGCTAATCTGGATAATTACAGATATCTTGAACTATTCTAATGACCTGTAGCTACGCAAATTGCAGAAACGGTCGCTCTAGAATATGGATTAGATAGTCGAGGGAATAAATTAACTGCTTTGATAGTCTCTTGACTGTGAACAATGAAGACAGTGATGGATGCGCAAGTTTTGTTTTACAAATATACTTCAGTAAGGTGTTACAATCAACGGTGATGTTAAGGTGTCAGCAGCATTCTCTATGCATTTTCACACATTACTACGATCACCAACCCGCCTGCCAAGCGTGGCGAATTGGCGATTATGGCAACCCCCCCCCCTCCTTTTGTGGGGATGTTTTTCGGCTGAAATTATGAAGGTGTTACAATCAACTACCAACCATCATTGGAACAAAGGATCTAAGTCATACATTTAGACTTACTAATATTATAAAGAGGTATTTGTGAGTTTTTAGTTAGGGGGTAATCTTCGGAACTACTGACCCGATTCCTTAGATTCTTTCACTAATGGAAAGCAACACTATTTCTGAGTGCCATATGATATTTCTTCTGTTCCGAAGAGCATCACGCGAACGTCGCGGGCTTAAGCTGGTAATGGATAAAAGGACCACCAAAGCATGGACTACTGAGAAATAAAATATTGGTCCAACAATACAAGAGTTAATTATGATAGAAATATTACGATCAAAATATTACGTTTAAGTACTAAAAGTTTTAATTAGCCCATAGTAATCTGAAATGATATGCCTCTACAGAATAGAATAGAATAGAATAGAATACTCTTTATTATGTACACCATAAAAGTTACAGATATAAATGTTTAAATTTTACATAGGGTGACACAATGGGCGGTCTTATCGCTAAAAGCGATCTTTTACAGACAACCTTTGGATGGATTAAAGGGAGCAGGAGTGACAGACTATGCCAGACTTTAATTATTACATTAATTATTACCGTGTGCATTCTTATATCATAAAATAAGAATGCAATCGGTACGTAAAACGGGGTGAATAGGGATGCAGGGGTGAATCGGGACGCCACTTTAAAATGCATTTTAACCTTGAAATAATATTGTTTGTTGCCAACAAAGACACTTAATCGTTAATTATAATACAGGTAACACATTGTAGTTCTTTTTGGCAACAAAAGATGTTATTTCAACTTTAAAATCCATTTTGAAATTGCGTCCCGATTCACCCCTGCATCCCTATTCACCCCGTTTTACCCGGTATTGCTTTCTCATGTATCTGGAGAATAGTCTCGATAAAAGTCACAGTAAAAGAATAGCGGAAATTCTAACGTCTCTGTCTAGGTACAGACGCCAGCAAGTCAAGCTACCCGAAACTGTCAAATTTTCCCAATCAACCTTGAACCTTATGATGTAGGGATAAAGTTGAAAATCTATTAAAGAAATTTGACAGATTGTAGTAAGTTGATGTGCTGGTGTCTGTACATAACTACTGATCGTAATCTTACCAGAGATAAAACATAGCACAAAAGTAAACGGAGCAAAACCTTTTTGCGATATTGAATTCTTGAAACTAGTTGAAACTATCCTTTTACTGGCTGAATAAAATTTTCCTCGTATCTTCTTTTGTCCTTGCTCGGGAGTGGTTCTCAGAAAAGAAAATAAATAGATAAAAATATGACAAAAGGCCTCAATTAAATAGCTAAGTGTATAATCTATGGCCTCGATGTCGCTTCTTGCTTTAAAGTCCATTTCACGAAAGAAGTCCCGCGGAAATAAGTGGAACTAATTATTATTATACGCTAAGTTAGCAACATTCCTAAAATAACCCATGCCTGCAGCGCCACGTCTGCGGGACTTCTTTCGTGAAATGGACTCGGTTTTCATTGCTGAAAGGGAATGATTTATTTGAAACAGAAGGTAATGCATATCTACGAAGCTGATAGTTAATTTTCTTTTTGTTTAGTTTTCTCTTTATTATTTTTTCTATTTAATTTTACTCTGTAAATCGGCCCGGCTTTTTCCAACTATTTTAGAGACGACTTCCAGTCCAGCCAAATGCAGCGGAATAGGTACCAGTATTTTACATGGAGCGGGTGTACTTCGAGGCGTTAATCCTAAGTATCTGCCGAATGTTCGGCCGTTTTATAACTTCCATAGTTTCTTTTTTTGACTTTGAATCCTTACCAGACTTAAAATCACATTTTTGACTTTGGCTTATCTCTTTGACTGTCGTTTTTAGGGTTCCGAACCAAAATGGTAAAAAGGAACCCTTATGGTGAGACTAAGTCTGTCATTCTGTCTGTCTGTCTGTCACACCTGGATATCTCAAGAACTACTAATGCTATCAACTTGAAATTAAGAATACGTTTGCCTAACTATTTTGCAAACAAGAAAAAAAACAATTTTTTTTTGCAAAAGGGACTGAAAAGGGGTCTTAAATATTTGAAGTGGGGCTACTAGAGCATGTGGGGTATCATATGAAAGAACGCTGTTTGTACATTCTCAAACAGATTTTTTTTTAGGCAGCACAGTATCCGACTATTGTCGAAAAATGTAAAAAAAAAATACCCCCCCCCTTATCTCCGAAGTTTGCAGAGATTAAAAATCTGAAATTATTCTATATGATAGAAGCTTAAGTATGTAAAGATTACAGGAAAATTAAAACGATGTCTCTAAATAGCACAGTTTTTCAGTAATCAACCACATCATATATACGTACGGAACCCTCGGTGCGCGAGTCCGACTCGCTCTTGACCGGTTTTTTTTTTCGCCGTAGTCAGCCATAGTTAGCCGTAGTCAAACAACGGATGAACATTAGGATTTATGTTCGGAGTAGAGCCCCAGACCAGACCTCCACAACCCGTTATTGGGTCGATAACCCTTGGGAAGACTAGTTGTCAGACTTTTGGGCTTTTGCCTACACTTAACGACTTTCTAAGATCTTCCTTACAATTTCATTTTACGCTCATAGAAAATAAAATAAACTTTAATGATCATGATCACGTTTTCCAGCCATGCCAGAAGTTATCACTACACGTACAATGTACAGACAATAAAATAAACTGTATGTACATTGTACACATTGCTGTGTATGTACATAATGACGGCTCATCATCATTATGTATATACAGCGTGTCTAATGTGTACCTAGTTATGCGTTTTAAGATTTATTTTAAGAAAATCATCTACGTGTAGTGCCTTGTTATTGCAAATAAGTATTTTGTATTTTATGGCTCAATTTACATTGAGTATATACGTATACTCAATGTAAATTGAGCCATACGTACGTACGTATATATGATATATACGTACGGAACCCTCGGTGCGCGAGTCCGACTCGCTCTTGACCGGTTTTTTTTTTCGCCGTAGTCAGCCATAGTTAGCCGTAGTCAAACAACGGATGAACATTAGGATTTATGTTCGGAGTAGAGCCCCAGACCAGACCTCCACAACCCGTTATTGGGTCGATAACCCTTGGGAAGACTAGTTGTCAGACTTTTGGGCTTTTGCCTACACTTAACGACTTTCTAAGATCTTCCTTACAATTTCATTTTACGCTCATAGAAAATAAAATAAACTTTAATGATCATGATCACGTTTTCCAGCCATGCCAGAAGTTATCACTACACGTACAATGTACAGACAATAAAATAAACTGTATGTACATTGTACACATTGCTGTGTATGTACATAATGACGGCTCATCATCATTATGTATATACAGCGTGTCTAATGTGTACCTAGTTATGCGTTTTAAGATTTATTTTAAGAAAATCATCTACGTGTAGTGCCTTGTTATTGCAAATAAGTATTTTGTATTTTATGGCTCAATTTACATTGCCGCGAAACGGAATAAAATCGATTTTTTGTCACGAAATTGGGTCAAAGCATAATGAACTTTATGTCAATTGTGTAACGTACAAACTAGATATGAGCAAAAAAAACAGGTCGCGCGTCTTCCGGAGAATTCTCGCGCATTCTCGGGAATTCCCGCAGCTAGCAGCTCGAATCAAGTAGTACGTTACACAATTGAGATAAAGTTTATTCTGCTTTGACGGAATTTCGTGAAACAAAATCGCTTCCATCGCTTCCGCGGCAATGTAAATGAGATGGACAGATGCTGTCTTATGGTACTATGTATAATGTGTACTATAAAACGGAGGCACGTCAATAAAAAATCTTTTATTTTCGATTAATAAGGAAATCGGAGGATTAATAAGGAGGATCGTGAAATGAAATTGTTTATTTCATTACCCGACTGCAGCGAAGCCAAAAAAGGAGGGTTATTTTGACCTGTACTTATGTATGTGTGTATGTATGTATGTCCCTATGTTCCCTCGTAACTACTAAACGGCTGAATCGATTTTGATGAGTGATATGTCGATAGATTCGTCTTTATTGCGCGAGTGTCATAGGGTATATTCAAATTATTAAAAACGCGACGTCGCGAGTCGCGCCGGTCTGTAGAAGCCGAACGATTCGAGCATAAATGTAGGGAACAGCTGGTTGTTTTTCACGATTTCAGGTTTGGTCTCATAGTAAAAGTTGTTCATAATGATGAGTACAATGACGCCTGAAGAGGTTGTGCGTTCATTCTGGGACATGTTGTATATAATCATGGGAATTATGGATCTACTTCTAACAGCGTTATTTTGGTAAAGCTGTACAAATTAAAGATACAATTCCTATTTATACCTCAAACAGTTTTATGGTATACAGAGCCAGGTATAAATTCATAGGACCAAGTTATTCTGGTACTTCTGTACCTAAGGAATATTTCCATTTCCTACTTTTCTGGTCCTTTCATATAAACATTTATGTTAGAAAAATAAATCTATACATACTAATAATATTAAAAAGAGGTTACATACACTCCGTGAGTTTGTATGTCGGGGGTAATCTTCGGAACTACTGATACGATTACAAAATTAACCTGTATTCCCTAAGTATAGTAAGTATATATGTATAGAAGGATATATTTTATATAAATCTGACGCGGACGAAGTCACGCACGGAAGCTAGTATCAAATGATTTTATAAACTCATGAAATATGTCATCAGCAAACAGCTGTTTGGATGTGAATATCTTCGTCATTTGGCACCGGCTGTGACAATGAGACGCTCATCCTGATTACCTACGTAGAACAAAATGTATTTGTAAACAAACAAATATTGTGTAGCAAATTAATCTTCTTAAAGGCTCCCGCCGACAGGGCAGCACAATTAAAAACGCCGTGAACTAAAGACCACTCGAAACGATCCATAATAAATTCGGACTGGAAACTAGCCAGACTCATATATCGAATGGTGATCGTACCTTGTATGATACACGGTTTGAAACTATCGACACTCACTTAAGCTAACAGGTCAAGACCGAGAAGATATGAGGGAGTTATCACGAGAGACTTGATTAATCACGTTAAGAACAAACCCAGTCAAAATAAAATACATGAACTCTTGGACGCAAAATCATAGCCAAACGCATCAAGAAATACAGGATGTGCTATCGTGCACACGTACACAGGCGCCGAGAACAACATTACAGTACCTACGGTACATGCACAGGTGCACATGGAATGACAACTTAAAACAGCACAAGACATATCTCAACAAAGAAATACAACTTTTGGATGGACACGGCTGAAGACCGAGATAAGATCAACAACGCTGCTAGCGAGACTCACAAGAAATCTGAAACGGATAGTGAGATCTCAGACGAAGACATTGGAATCATCAACGGATAGTGAGATCTCAGATGAAGACATTGGAACCAGCAACGTGTAATACAGCATAGCAGTGCCACAGACAAGAGTCGAGAGGACCGGAGCCAGCCTGGCGGCGACGCTATTAAAAGATGCCCCTCCCATAGATAAATATCACCCGTCTCTCCACTAATCCAATGCTTGCTCAAGGCTGTACAGTCGGTAGGCTCTAATAATCCCTCCTATCCCAAGGGCACGTCTTCCCTACCATTATCGCGCCCCCCGGTCTACTCTCTGATATACAATGGTCTCTGTACTCCCATGATGAAACATGAGGCTCCAGGGGCTAGTGTGAATCTTTGGGTTCATTCGAGCATTCGAGTCTGGTCAAACCACGCCGGGGTCGGTGCATTTCATTCATTCATTCATTCATTAATTAAAGGCTCCCGCCGACAGGGCGACGCGACACTAGCACAGTAATCATGGAAACTTGGATAGTGTCGCGCTGCGCTGCGCGTCGTGACAGACCGGCGCGACACAAAGGCCCCGGATGTCGCGCGACGAGCGGTGCCTTTGTCTATCGCGAGTCGCGCGCCAGTCAGTGGAAGCTTTTACTTGTCGCGCCCTTGATTTCGCGCCAGTCTGCACGAGCCTTAATACAATTTCTTGCCTGACTCTTAGGCCCGTATCACAGAAGGTTACTCAATACTCAAGCATTACTTAAAACTATATTCAAGCCATTTGATTCGTTGAAACTAGTTTTAAAATAAAATCGTTGTAATACGGGACTTAGTATAATGCTGTGTCGAATAGTGTCGTGTAATAGTAGTAGGTAGTTACGGTTATTTATAGGAAACATTGCTGGAACTACTTACTCGACCCACGGTAAGTAAAATTAGATTACAATAAAAAGTAATTTAGCTGAGAACTTAAATGTTTTCTTTTTTTTATCTGTCTCTAGACTTTCCTTTGAGCATTTTTCCTGTTCCTCATAGTTATTGCTGTAATCTTCACTATTTCTTAAACAAATAAAACATCTGAGTCTAAATAGTCTAAAACATTTTATTTTTGTAAAGCGCTCTAGTACTAAGAGTGTCTGAGCTAAGCCGGGGACAGACAGACAGACAGACGGCCATAGCGAAACTATAAGGGTTCCTTGTTGACCACGGAACCCTAAAAACTAAATAAAAGCTTGTAATAAAACAAAGTCGCTTTTCGTGGCAGTCTGTCTATGCTGTGACCGCTTAGGTCTTCTAAACTATTCATTGGATTTGGCTGCAGTTTTATCATAATTTAGAGAATTTAGTTCGGATGGTTTGTGGGGTCCGCGCCCACTCGACCCGCGTAGAGTCTATCCGAAGAATAATACCTGTATATTTCTGTTTTGATAGGCGTTAAAACGTCGATGTATAGTCAGACAGAAAAGTGTCGATTTAACGCTTTGCACCACAGAGAGTGTAAAATTTAAATAATGTTTGGTTAATAAAATAATAAATCAATAATGAAACATAAGTAAGTACTTAATCCTTTTTAGGGTTCCGTACCCAAAGGGTAAAACGGGAACCCTATTACTAAGGCTCCGCCGCCGCGCCGTCTGTCTGTCTGTCCGTCTGTCACCAGGCTGTATCTCATGATCCGTGATAGTTAGACAGTTGAAATTATCACAGATGATGTATTTCTGTTGCCGCTATAACAAAAAATACTAAAAAACAGAATAAAATAAATATTTAAGGGGGCTTCCATACAACAAACGTGATTTTTTTAGCTCGTTTTTACTCGAAATTGATGGCGGCAACAGGTAGACGCTTGAAATATTCACAGAATCTTTATTTATATATTCACTTTAAAAATAATTTATTAAATTAAAATAAAACAAATATTTAAGGGGGGCTCACATACAACAAACGTGATGTTTTTGCCGTATTTATAGATAATGGTACGGAACCCTTCGTGCGTGAGTCCGACTCACACTTGGCCGGTTTTTAAATATACGCTTTGTACTTTGTAGTAAAAATCACAGATTATTGTTAGAGATAAACTACGATAACATGGCGCGCCCCTCCTAATTACTGTTTCAATGTATGTAGTCAAATCCTTACGAATAAATAAATACATGGATTTATTTTTGTTTGACGGCACTCTCAGCCATTTGATTGGTTGAAACTAGTTTTAAGTAATGCTTGAGTATTGAGTGACGTTCTGTAATACGGGACTTAGTGGGTCGAGTGGGCGCGGACCCAGTTTATGTGTATTTTAACACAGTAATATTTAACTTAGATATATCTAGCACAGAGATCTCGATGCTTTGACATGTTGCCATTGCACCCGGGGCGGGTTGCTGGTTACACATATTATATTGCAAAAGATAACAGCAATAGCTAAACGAGGCTAAACAACTATGCACGTCCTGTCCCAATTCACGCCGTGTCATGACATAACTCGTGCAGAAAGTGGTTAGATCCAGTAAAGATTCGTGATTCATTGCACGTAGATGACGAGATGGTCGAGATGCAACCGGTTCAACAGACTTGCAAACATGCAAACAAGGTCGATTGTGTAAAAGAAAATAGAATTTATGATGACAGTCGTTTTTTACAGCGTATGACAGGCCACAACGAAATGTTGAATAATATTTTCGCAGTCCCGTGGTGAAAAAGTGTTGTTTTTGCATCTAAATATACGGTTTTTCCATTGATGTATTAAATAGGAAGATATGGTACGCGCTCCTCGATGTGGACCGCATAAATTAAGGGAAAGGACACAATCGACCTACATTACTCCCGGTTTGCGGGGAATACCCGAAAATGGGTCCTGTGCCACTGTTACTAAAATACAAACGATATTATTCATAAAAAGTTATCGAACATCTAAAACCTATTTTAGTTAAAATAGGTTTTGTCACTTTCTAACAAACACAACGGTCAAAGTGACAAATAAGGACAAACGAAATAGATAAAGCACCATTTTAACTGAAAAACTTTTGTACAAAAACAAAAAAATAACAGACTTAAACAAAAAACTACGAAGTGTAAAATAATTTAATATCGGTGTCTTTGGGTGTATTTTAATTTTTGCCACCGACTTCCGAAATTAAAATTATTATTCACTTTGTATTGTTTTTTTTTATATCGGTTATTTTTTTTGTAAAAACGTTTTTTATTTTCAATTTTTGTGAGTCTGTTTCTAATTTATCTAAGTTACAATAACATAATGTCAATTGCCCATCAGCTTTTAGAAAATATTGCTTTTCCCGATACAGGGGCGTTAATTGTTGAGGAGTTCTCCTGGTAAGAACCAGGAGAACTGGAACTGATGGTGACTTCACCTAATGCATTATGACGAGCATAAATTGCTTAGCAACCATATTACAGTATCTAATCGAATCTCAACTCGTTAAATACTACTACTACAAAAAATACCCAAATCGCTATAGGTGTACCTATAAAACTTGAGGACTTCCCTCGATTTCCATGAGATCCCCTCATCACATTCTGATATGGTGGCAATGGAACCACCTCGGGGGCATACCCTTTCAAACAAAAAAAGAATTTTCAAAATCGGTCCACGATTGACGGAGTAATCGGTGAATATACATAAAAAAAAAAACACCGACCGAATATATAATCTCCTCCTTTTTGTATGTCGGTTAAAAATAGGTTACATTTCTTTTGGGGGGGTAACCACTTAATGGAGCTTTGTCTACATCCTTTGAAAGCAAGATTAGACGTTAATTTATGTGCCTGAGTTAGTTTCGCCACTTCTTCTCAGGGGTAGTCAGATAGGATATATCGACTCCATCTAGCTTATTTTTAAAATGGCGTGTACAAGAGGTTCCGATACTAAATCCTATTTACAGTACAAACAATTTAATTTAATTTAATTGGAAATAAATGAATAAATGACTGGCTTTTTTGACTTCGACACGTAGTTGTAAAAATTTCCCCGCAAGCAAAAAAGCATTCGGTTCCAAACACTGTTAGAATATTCTTAACTCAATGCTCATGCGAATGCAATGTAGATGTGGATAGGTGGATACACCTTACATCACCACAAAAGTCTCGCAAAATAGATAGGTACTCCAATCGATACTTCACTAGTGTTGTCCACAAATCACAGTATTTATCAGTTATTTGGAATGTGAAACATATGGGTGGAGCACGTAATATTGGGATCATTGACCGGTCGGAATCAGTTTTTATTGGTGTTTGCCAGACACATTTCAAAAGACAATGTAATTTAACTGGTATCGTAGATCAATCAGACTATTTACGTAAGTTACCACAAGCTTAAGTAAATATTCGTTGAGTTCTAAGTATGATTTTTATTCTCTCGCTTATGCTCAAGGATGCAGATCCGGTAGGCTCTAATAATCTTTCCGTATCCCAAGGTCACGTCTTCTCTACCGCGCCATTATAGCGCCCCCCGGAAAGAGTAGATCGTCGGCTTATTGCAAGAAGTCATTATGTGACATATTCACTATTCTGAGATAAACGGTATTTAACTTCAAATTAGCTAGTGGTTATGTTGATTTGCCCATATTATCCTAAATATAATTACGGTGGTGAAAAATTAAATGTTTTCAATTAGCTTAATATGTATATTAATAAAAACAAGTGAGAGTCGCTAGTCCTATAAAGTTATGTATTTTGTTTTTTAACAAAAAAAAAAAGTTAATGACTTCTGGCTACTTTAAGTCTGCTCGGTATGTCAATTAATTATTTCTTTAATTGTAAAAAAAAACAACGAAACTCAATCAAACGTTTATTTAAAAAAAGGGATAACCAGTATTCTAATGAAAACAGTGCTAGTATTAAAACATGCATGTAAAGCGAGGGGAGATTGTGGAATCCGAGGGAACTCAACTCTCGGATTCCATACACCTTAGATCCCTCTGCTCATCCAAAAGCTATTAAGTATTTGGGTATGTAAGAAGCGTTAGGGATCAACGTTGCTGACATGAAGCAATCGCTGAAGCAGCGCTTCTTTGGTCGCCTGATAAAGGTATTTATTAGCCTTCTTTCGAACGAAAACAAAGTGCGCGCCTGCAACGGTTGGTTCATGCCGGTCTTGATATACTCTTTTGGCATACTCAAATGGACTCAGACCAAACTGGATGCCCTGGATAAGAGGGTCCGTACACTGCTGATCGCAAACTGGATGAAACCATCACCCACAATCATCGGTGATGAGACTGTACATCCCGCAGAAGTGCGGGGATCGAGGCTTTTTAAATGCGAAGCCCCACCACAACCGCGAGGTGTGCAGTCTCAGGGAATATTTTTTTTAAACCGAACTGGGTATGCACCGTGTTGTGGTCGCAGTGGACAAGGGGTTCACCCCACTTTCCATGGCTAAAGAGAACAGGCGCAAACCTACTGTAATACTTAATCGGTTAGGGCATGAATCTCGGAATCTCGGAATATCGCAATATCGGAATCTCGGAACGCAAGTTCCGATATTACAATTCCGATACTGAGTGATCCAATATCGAAATCGGACAATTTTTTCTATAAGTATTTTGAGTTTTAAACTAAACCTATATTTTAGATCCTTGTGTAGCGCCGAGCGCGACAGCGCGCTACCGTATTCCTATTGCCAGCTCGCTAAGTATGCGATACAATAACAGTGTTATCTGTCTCGCTCACTCTTTACCTGCGTGGTACAGTAACCGGCACGAGTCGTGAGCACAAACTGACACCTGCATAGTAGTTAAATTTTCGGTCTTTTTGGCGGAATGAAGAAGCCAGGGGGGCGCCGAGCTGCACGTGATTGGTTCATCAGTCGATGCTCGTCGTCTATTAGACTCTCACGTCTCATTCGGCTACTGTACACTTTCGTGCAATTTTATTGACTTACGTTTTAGATTTAAAAATGTTTATTTTTGTTAATTCGTATTTGTTTTAATATAGTTTATTTACATTATCTCGTTTTAGACAATTGTTGTGTTTTTGAAGTAAAACTTATTTACGAACGCTTGACTTTGGGAGTAAGCTGGTGAATGCATGACGAGAGCGTTACGGAAGCGAGCAAACGAAAGTTGAGAGGGAGATATAAGTTAGTGAAGATAGAAAGAGAGAGAGTTGCGTTTCGTATATTACTGTAGGGGCAAGAGAGAGAGGTGCGAGCACACATTTTCTTTCTCCCTTTCTCCCATAGCCAGTTGCGTTTCGTATATCTAAGACACAGTGCAGGCCTATTGTTGTAAGTAAGTAAGTATAATTAGTATTATTATTTGTAAGTTTTACTTCAGTCGTGTGGTCTAAAGCACACTTTTTCTAAATTTTTTTTAATTATTGGTTTATATTCGTAAGTCACGAACTCTTCAACATGACGAGGAGAAAAATACAGTTTTAAATAGACAGGCAAGGCAAATGGTGTATTCAGTGTACTGTTTCAGAAAGAACAACACTGTTAACAACGAGTTAGGTATTGATAAAAGTATGCTGGAATTTATAAAGACACAGCGGAGGCGACTAACGCCTCAGTAGCAACTGTATGGCGGATCGTTAAAGAAACCAATAGGTCAGAATTTCTCATTTTAATTTGAGTACCTATCAATAATTTTAGTAAAAAACGTTACTGAATAAATTTGGCCGAAAGTGTACATGCGCGTGCTTGCCCCCACTACTGTCAATCTGTGCTCACGACTCGTGCCGGGCATTATACGTCTTACTTATTCGCACAAACGAACAAAATACCCTGTCAATCAGTTGCGCTGACTTGCGCTCATGAACTGTGTAAGTTAAAAATGTTTTTATTGCACTCAATCCAACCTCATACCGAATTTGTGCAATTTATAAATAAAATGTGCAATTTCTAAAGAAACACCGAAATTCCGATATTAATATCGGAATTCCGATATTGAGATCTAATATCGGAAATCAGTATCGGAATTGAAAACATTCCGATATTGCATGCCCTACTACCGATGACCGCAAGGAGATATGGCAAGGCAAGGAGCTTCACGGGCGCTTCTATCGGGCTCTTCATGAGCCAGGTGTAGGTTTTTTAGCGTCCGTATCCTGGCTACGTTTTGGTGACTTTTTCGGGGAAACCGAAGGTTTTGTCTGTGTAATTATGGACGAAGTTATCTTGACGAATAACTACCGGAGGCATATTATGAAGGATGGGACGTTTGGCGTGTGTCGGGCATGCCACCGTCCGGGTGAGTCCATCAGACATATTATCTCTGGTTGTTCTCGTCTGGCTAACGGGAAGTACTTGCACAGGCATAACCAAGTAGCCAGGATTATTCACCAGCAACTTGCTTTGAAATATAAACTTGTGGATTCTGAGGTACCGTATTACAAGTATGTGCCCGACCTAGTTCTCGAAAAAGACCATGTCACGTTGTACTGGGATCGGTCTATCATCACTGACAGGACTATTATCGCCAATAAGCCTGATATAGTGGTGATAGATCGATTACGAGAATGCAAATAATTAACTTTATCGAACCTAATTCTAAGCTATTTATGCTACACTTGTTTGGATAAAGTTAATTACATGGTGAAAATGAGTTCTGTTTAATATGTATGTTGTTTTTTAAATAATTATGTATTTAATAAAAATAACTAGTGCATCTTAGTGATTCTTTGTAAATGCCTGAGTTCCAAAGTTGCAGTTATGGATTTTATGGCAAGGCCGTAACGCCTAAAATTGACTGGATAGAAATTAGTGAGTTTTTGCATTTTGTAGAATGTGTCAAAAGGAGTCCAATAAGGATAAAAACGTATTTAGTGTTTTTTTGCAGTTAATGAGTTCTTGCAATAAGCCGACGAGATATTTGTTAAACAATGGTCTCTGTAGTCTCATGAAACATGAGGCTTCAGGGGCTAAAGTGAATCTTTGGGTTCATTCGAGCAATCGAGTCTGGTACAACCACGCTGGGGTTGGTGCATTTCATTCATTCAAATCAAGAATATCGTTGTTACAGACGAATATTTCCAAATTTAAATAAATAATTCTTTATTTCACCAAAAGCCACTAACAATATCCGTAAAAATAAAACATAAATTAAAAACTGGCCAACTGCGTGTCGGACCACGCACACGATGTAGTACAATGAAGGGTTCCGTATTTGGCTTTAAGCTGTGATAGTTTTTGTTTAACTTCGTTATTTATGCTATTGCCGTGATTTTTTTACATATCCATAAACCACCAATTAGCTGGTAGGGGGCGGGAGTCGGCGCGATACACACTTGACTCTAACAAAAATTAGCACTTTAAACTTCAATCAATAATATCGAAGACTTTAAAGCTTAATATTACGCAAACTGATCTCTGAAAAATAGTCTCCATAGGCTCGCAATATTTTTGAATGGCGTATCCAAAGCTACCCCTGCCAATTTACAGCTTTCTAGTACTTACTAACTTGCCAAATATAACAAAAACTGCCTAGCAATGTGCGTACGCATTTATAACAAAATGCCAAGTCGCTTGTGGAATAATCTGACAAGAAATCAGAATGATTGTTTTTAAGCGTTAAAAGAAATTTTTAGAGGTATCTTCGTGATTTTTTTCTATCGTATCAAATTAGTTATATTATTTTTGCAACACAGAATCAAAATAGCTTAGATCCTGAAGAACATCATATATTTTTCTGATTTTGTTTACTGGGGGCCTAAAATGGACGCTTTGGCAGAATCATAATATGAAACTGCATGCAATTCATATCCCGCAATTCATCTGTTTGACAGTTTGTATGGAGTGTCGTAAAATGGTCCACAGATTATTAATTGCTTTAATGAAGTCTAATGTCAAATATCAGCTGTCAAACAGATGAATTGCGGGATGTATGAATTGTACGCAGATCATATTATGATTCTGCTAAAGCGTCCATTTTAGGCCCCCTGCAGTGGATCATAAACTTTTAGGCAATATAAAACTTGCGTTTAGCTCCTGTAAGCCCCTAAGGTATTAAACTCGAGGAAATTAAAGATTGAATTACAAATTTTTACAGTTTAAAAGATTTTGTGGATGTAAAATGTTGATTCCTTGCTCATTTTGTTAAAACAGAAATTTTTGCATGCTATGTTTTATCTTAACGAAACATGTTGATCCACTCTAATGATATTAAAACCAATGTATACCATGTTTTACGCAAATAAATGATTTACTTACTTACTTAAAGAGTCTCTGAGCTAAGCCGCAGCGCAGACGGACAGACACACCGACACGACATGGCGAAACTATAAGGATTCCTTGTTGACTACGGAACCCTAAAATGGCTTAATACATAGGTCAATATTTAAATACTGTTACTCCTAAGGTAGGTGTAACTTCCTGGATAGACAACAGGATCCTCATTCGTATTCGAAAACTATACAACAAGGGATAACTTCACGTCGTTTGATGACTACAGCTTAAAAAAAACATTTAAAAATTAAAAAAAAAACCCGCCTTCCAAAAAAAACACTACCAGTGAAAAATTACTTTAATTTTGGAAGTCAGTGTCTTTGGATCTGTAAGTATTTTAGTTTTTTTGCCACCAACTTCCGAAATTAAAGTTATTTTTCAATTTGTAGTGTTTTTTTTGCAAGTTAGTTGTATTTTTTTTTGCAAATATTGTTTATTTTTTACTTCAAGTTTTTTTTTGTGGGTCAGTTAGTAAGTTATCTAAGTTACAATAGCCTAATGTCAACTCCTCATCACCTTTTACAAAATATTGCTTTTCCCGATGCAGGGGCGTTAATTGTTGAGGAGTTCTCCTGGTAAGAACCAGGAGAACTGGAACTAATGGTGACTTCACCATATGCATTGTGACGAGCATAAATTGCTTAGCAACCATAATAAAGTGCATAATCGAATCGAAACCGTGAAATACTTATTATTAAGTAGTTCCGGCGGCCATCTCTGGTCTTCCTCATCAGTTCCACTTCACCAAATGATGCTTTCCGGGTGCAACTGCATGAGTTACTATAAAAAATACCCAAATCGCTATAGGTGTGTCATCATAATCTGACAAAAAATAAGAAAAAAAAACATTTAGACCAACATAATTATAAACTTTTTGGAAGTCGGTTAAAAAAACAATGAGCATGTTTGTTCAGACAATAAACACGTTCATTCCGCGTCGTTTGTTATGGCAACGGTTTACATTATATAATTTGTTGTGTGGTTATCTCGGTCGCGCCACGCGGTACGCTCGTGATTTTTCATGATATCATGATTATCAGCCAACGCAGCTGCCCGGGTACATTAAATACCTACATAGTTTATAAATACAGGTTTTTCGCATTCTAGGCGTATAACAGTCTGGTTTTTTTTTCGCAGGAGAATTTGGAACGAATTATTTTCTGGGTCAAGGACGCGACGTGGTAGGTTGCTGGCGAAAAGTATTTTTGTTGGTTTTGGAGAACACGCTGACTGTCAAGAGATTTTCAATGTCAACCTAAGCAAGACATGAATTATGAGTATTCAATAAGTTTTTTGTAAATAAATAATAAGTTTTTTGTGAACATAAAATGTGTTAGGTAGGTAGTTAGGTAGTTACTAAGTTTTATGATTTTATACTGAAGATCACGTCTAAACGAGTAGTGTTAATGATTTGAAAAAAAAAAGTTATATTAGAGCATTTTTTCAATAATTTAATATGTGAATAATTTAGATTGTTTATATTACATAGTGACATTAATTTGTAAACTTATGTCTAACGCGGATAAAAAACTGAGAATGACGCAAAATCTACCAACCGTATTTTTCTGAAACCTTCACCAATTTAAAGATAATTTAATTATTGATCTTTTAGTATACTCGTTTTATTAAAATACCTTTTGTTTTGTGTATAATAAATTATTAATGCGTCAAATTGGGGACAGCGCTCCTTGATGGGCGAGTCCTATTACTGGCTGAACGTACGACGCGTTGTGTGAGCTCAGTACAGAACACGCAAGCTAACTACTCAAGGTCACTGGCATATATCTCCGTCTTAAATGGAGATAAGTAATGTTTTGGACGAATACAAAGGAACACGTAAAACAAAAAAAAAATACGAATCGAAATCGCCCCTTCTAAAAGGTAGCTTCGGATGGAGAAGAATGGGCAAGAAACTCCTCCTCCTCCAATGATAATCTTCTACACCATTTAGGTCATCATGGAGATTAGTAACACTCTAAAACATAATGATTTTTCATGTGACACATCCAAACATGACAACACTCATGATATTCTCGACGTTTATTGAAATCTAATCATTCTAGAGACAAGAAATGCTGAAATAAGTAAACATCCGTCTCAAAAATAAAAACAAAAGTAATCTCACCATTTTAATTATTTACTATGCGGTCATTGGGTTTGTATCTCCGAGGTGATTGCCACGCGGTTTCACGCCTTAATCTCATGTTCATTGCTCAAACTATGAGAAGATTAAGTTATAAATAAAACTGCTAATTTTAGAACTGTGGTCACTGCCACTGCTAACGGAGAATTTAGAGTTACTGTAGTGAGTCGAGTTCACGGAATTTTATAGTGAATGGAGTATGGTAACTCATTTAAAAATGGTAATGTGTATGTACGCATACACATTACCATGTTTAAATTAGTTGTTAGGTAGTAGTAGTAATGATACTTATTTACTTAAGTAATTAAAATTTTCTTGAAAGAAAATTTATAAATTAGTTGTCTTACGTTAAGTGAGTGACACTGAAGACACTGAAATTTACTTCAATCCCGTTCAATGGAATCTTATTATTTTTGGACTTGAATGACACCATAAACTCTGGTACTCACCTACTGCTCATATAGTCAGTTGGCTCTATGCCAGCTTCAGGGCCTACCTAGTATCTAACGAGTACATTATTATTATTTTCGTTGGCACACAATGAAAGTTATTTATTCAAGTGTTTACCACTTTCATGCTGGCTAACTACTTCCGTTTCGGTTACATTCATTACATAATTATCTAATAATTGATGAAATGATGATTGAAGATGGATAAATAAATGAATAAAATATGAAATCAACACTTTTAGACAAGGCTTCGGATGACTTCTATAATTTTTTAACCATTAAAACAAATCAACAGAATACCTTGTTCTGGATGTTCCAAATTAGGTATTTTTCAGTAGGTACACTACAGTTCAGTAATCAGTAACAGTTCTGTGTACTAGTTCCGGTAACGAGTCACATCACTACTAATAATGCTACATCTAGACATTCGACTTATTTCATGAGGGGTAGGTACGCAGACTATTGAGACTATACTGTGATCACTTATCCGGAAAAACATAATATAATATAATTATCTGCTAGATACCTTCTTAGATTAGGTACCTCAGAGTTTTTGTTTTCAAACAGAAACGGAGATAATTTGACCACACTCGTGCCGACAAAAGTTTTCATTTTGACAATTTACCGGTAATTTGGAGACCAATATTTTGAATCCTGTATGTAATTTAAATAGTTAGTCGTCTCTTGCGAACAATGCCCATAAGAAACAGACAACAGTAGGTGAAACAGACAACAGTACCTACCAACCAACGCGTTTGATAATGAACTTGAACATTTAAACTCGCCGTGACCCCAGACAATGAATTGATAATTCATTCATTAGAATATCACAAAATAGTTTCCGGAAAAAATAAAGTAACTTACGAATTCGGGTCCTACAGTAAAAAGAACACCGAGATAGAATACGGATTTTTTTATATCAAGCGTTTTATCTGGGGGCACGGTAGTGCCCCCGCCAAGACGAGCCAAGCGAAGCGCAAGGGCACTACCTACCTTTTCTCGAAGTGTTTCGTCGTTTTTTTGAACCCTCATAGACTTGGTTTCCGATGTACCAGATAGTTCATATTCTCAGGATATGATGTCAATAATAGACCAATTAAACATACAAAGTCTCAATTGAATAGCTCTAATACTTTAGATTTTATTGATATCTAAAATACACCGATTTCGTCACTGACACACTCACTGATACACTGATGATCATCAAAATGTTTGGCTACTTCCTGAAGTGCTAGAAAGCTGAAATTTGGTATGTAATCTAAGTTTAGTATACAACCAACAAAAAAATCATAAACTTATAACTTTCACCCCCCATCCCATAAAATAGGGGGGGGGGGTTCGGTATGTAAACTGAGACATAGAATGGGTAATATATAAATGAATACCGGCACTGCTGATGTGCAAGAAATACACCCCAAAAAAAGAAAAAAATAAACACTAAAAAGACTGCCTAGCAACTTACAAAAATAACTGAAATCCCACCAAAAACATTTCATGTAAAATGTTGCCAGCCATAAATTTTTACTGATATGTAGAATTTGTGAAGTTAGGGTCGGTAGAGTTAGGCCGTGTAGATACAGAAGCTTGGCTCTACATGAGATCTGATATCTTTTTCACAGGGCAAACCATAAGTGGTCGTCTTGGCAACATTTTACATGAAATGTTTTTGGTGGGATAGTAGGTATCCCCATTGATGTATAAAATAGGAAGATATAGTACGCGCTCCTCGACGTGGACCGCATAAATTAGGGGAAAGAACACAATCGACTTATATTACTTTCGGTTTGCGGGGAATACCCGAATCATAGTTTGTTTCCGAGTTGTTATGGGTACGTAACAGTGACAATTATTGCTATCTCGATCCCGCTATAGCCCGCGTAATATTTCTCTCTATTTCGGTTGTCGAGCACATGACGCACGACATCGGGTCCATTTAATATTTACGTGATGTTAGAGAGTGGCGTATCTTCCTATTTAATACATCAATGGGTATCCCACATTATTTTTGGTCCTTCGAGTCGGGTTAAGGCTCGAGCAGACTGGCGCGATATCGCACGACACGCGTTGCGCTGCCTGTCGCTCCCGCGATATCACGCCAATCTGCGTTTTATCACGAAATAAAAAATAACTGTTTAGAAGTAAATATAGCACAGCACAACACACGTTTATTTAGTAAACACAAAACAAATATTGACTACTTATTGTATACGCACGAGGCGTCTTGGCACCGTTCGGCGCCAAATGTCGATTATGCTTATCGCGTATTTCCGTAACCACACAATGAGCATAGATATCCGCTTTCTTAGAAATGATCGAAGGTAGTAAAAGTAACGAGATATTTTTCATTAAGACGGAGATATATGCCAGTGACCATGAGTGGTTAGCTTGCGTGTTCTGTACTGAGCTCACGCAACGCGCCATACGTTCAGCCAGTAATAGGACTCGCCCATCAAGGAGCGCGGTCCCCAATTTGACGCATTATTAATTTATTATACACAAAAAAAAAGGCATTTTAATAAAACGCGTATACTAAAAGATCAATAATTAAATTATCTTTAAATTGGTGAAGGTTTCAGACAAATACGCTTGGTAGATTTTGTGCCATTCTCAGTTTTTTATCCGCGTTAGATATAACTTTACAAATTAATTTCACTTTGTAATATAAACATAATCTAAAATATTCACATATTAAGTTATTGAGAAAATGCTATACTTTAATAAATCTATAATATTTTTTTCAAATCATTAACACTACTTGTTTTGGTGATCTTCAGCATACAATCATTAAAAGTCGGTTATCGTCGCCTTAACATGACATGGCACGCCTGTATACTCTGATGGGATAGACAGAGGTGATTGTAGTAAATCGTACAGCCGCATTTCTCCCATACCTGTGGGCTAATTGCGTAACACACTATCAGTAGGAACCGGTTTCATTTTGACAGTTCAACAACATACATTGCGTTATTTACGTTGTTGAGCAGACAAAATTTTCTAACTAATGAAGCTATGGATTAGCAATATACTTCAAAATCATTCCGATTCCGATTCAATCTGTGTTACGCAATTTTAGGGTGCTGGTTGTGTTTCAGTCTCATGTAATATGGGGCATGCCTGTTTCCATAATCAGGCTCCGGGCTGTAACTGAGAAATTCCTATTGGAAAAATCTTTAAAACTACATAATGTCATCACATAATTTCTCTATCTCCCAAAGTCAATTCCCCACAAATTACATATTCTTATTCTCTCATAATGTTCTTCTTATCTTTTGTTCTAAGGAGCAGCATAGCTCAATATAACAAATTGGGTCATTTTCTAAACCTTGGGTCGGCCTTCATGATACAGAGGTCGCAAAGCGAGGAGCTACGACCTTTAGAAAGTCGGCCATATTACCTCGCAGAATCGATATATCTATACACAGACAGAATCCCTTGCTCACATCACAAGTTCTTTGTCGATACAAAGAACTTGTGATAATTAGAGAGCTCGTACACTGGAATTTGGGTAATCCTAATTGAACACTTTCGACTCCATCCACTTTTCGTAGAGCTCCATGCCGCCATACGCAAGTAATAATGAAAAAAAATAATATAAATATAAATAAAAATTGTATTTGAAAACCAACGAGTATACTATTAAATCTTGCTAAAATATACAACTGATTTTATTTTCACAGTTTATTATGCTGTATTCGCTAAGAAAAACGGATATTTAAAATGAGCCCTCCGCGAGGACTCCCGGCATCCCATATTATGAACTAATATATGTAATAATAATAATGTATGACTTGAGTGAACCCTCCAGCAGGGCTCCCGGCACTGAACGTGACAGAGGTGTTCCTGAGAAAATTTAAAGAATTTCGTTTTTGGAAAGAAAGGATGGTGTGTGGTGCCACAACTCAAGGACTTGCAAACACTATGCGTAGCATGGACCACTTCTATCTTTACAAACACTATGCGTAGCATGGACCACTTCTATCTTTACAAACACTATGCGTAGCATGGACCACTTCTATCTTTACAAACACTATGCGTAGCATGGACCACTTCTATCTTTACAAACACTATGCGTAGCATGGACCACTTCTATCTTTACAAACACTATGCGTAGCATGGACCACTTCTATCTTTACAAACACTATGCGTAGCATGGACCACTTCTATCTTTACAAACACTATGCGTAGCATGGACCACTTCTATCTTTACAAACACTATGCGTAGCATGGACCACTTCTATCTTTACAAACACTATGCGTAGCATGGACCACTTCTATCTTTACTCTCCGATGAATAGACTTAGACATAGCTCTTTCTATACAAAGAGACATTTATTTTGTTTATTTTGACATCGCGACGGCGCGCGGCGCGGCGTAGTATAATCTTACTCAATCTGTCATTTTGTCTTTCATTTCATGGGCCAGTTTTTTCCAGAATTAATTTACACTGTTCCTATTTCAAAATTCAAGAAACCCATTTGTTTGTGTAGGACTTAAAATGTGGAGATTGTCTCTATACTAGTGCCAGTTGGAAGTCACCGGATGCTAATAAGCATTATGTCTCATCATTGCTTTGTAAATTGTTTAGTCCCAGTCCCACACTCCCACGTCGACAAGTTAAATGAATCATGTGTGAACTGGATTCCTCTGAGCTCCATTCATCAGTACGAGTATCTTTTATGATGCTAAGGTCTTTGGTTCTTTCCCTTAAAGGTAGTAATTTAAAAAGTAAGTAATTTTCCTACTTTCGAATATTTTTGCGTCCCAGGATAGTCCCTCGAGGTACGCCAAGGATAATTGCTAGATATTTTCCTTAAAACGTTTGGTAAATAAATTACTGAAGGAGATGAGGAGAGTTACACTACTAGAACATAATCTGCATCAAGAGAAAACTAATAAAACGCCTACATTGGTAGGGAAATAGTCTATCTAAAAATAGACAACTCGATCAAACCCATAAACCGATTTGATGGAAAGCAAATGCTCGGGATTTCGTTTTATTGAAACAGCGGTCTTTGTATAACAATTTTTCAAGAACATTTAATTTCTATTTGACACGCGAAACTATCTGTTGTATTTTGTATCACTTTATCAGCTGATAAGTATTATTATATCATCAATTGTTTTGAAAAGCTAATAAATGCTTTACATTTTGATAAGCTACTTCAAATCATTCGCTCTAGCAGTGGTTATGCAGTATGCTTCTTTATATATAAGTTACATACAGGTGTTCCGATTTTCACCTGCAAATCGATTGATTAGTAAGGAAATTGATTTTTAATTGTGTCAACGGAAACATTGCTTTGATTAGTTTAGGGTCATTCTATGCCTGTTTATTTTGTAAATTTCACTAAAGGGCTTTGTCGCTTATTGACCACATCAACTGGATTTTTTCTGGTGGACCCATTAGATTTGGCGCAAAAAATATTTTTTTATACTTTTATATTATCTCTCGTGGACACAATATTAGTTAAGTATGCCATTCTTATCTCTACATATGATTGCTCGTATTGATTGTGAATACGTGCAATCATCCATCTTCTACTAAACAAAGATTCATTGAATAGTACACTTCAATAGCTAACTTATCAAGGAGTTGTAAGAGAGTAGGATTATTGGTCAATTATACACCATTATCTTGTGTACGATGTAAATTATCGTTAATCATATTATATTTTCGTCATCAATTTGCCTCGCGACGATAACTCAAAGTGGGGCAACTACGTGAGATTATAAAGAAATTGTGGTAGAACAGAAATCGTTTAGAAATCAGAGTATAAAATTATTTTTGCTGTGAGAAAATTTTATCAGAAACTTGTACGAGTAAATCGGATCCCACATAATTATAATGTAGGTACTAGCTCACCGGACTGACTGTTTCCTAGAACACGATCGCAGCGCCAAGTACCGGTTCCAATTGTGAATCTAAACCATCCAGGGACCCACTCAAACACACACAAAAAATGTAATAAAAATCGGTCCAGTTGTTTATGAGTTCAGTTACTCATACTTACAATTAAATTCCTTTTTTTTTTGTTGAATTTCTACTAACTAATATTATAATGCGAAAGTGAGTTTGTTTTTTACGCTTTCACGCTAAGGGCCTGTAAACACCACGTTTTTTAAACGCGCCGTTGACGCGCGTTAGTAGCGATACAGACGCGATACGCACGCGAGTCAAACGCAGCCTGTAGACCTTTGTAGGATAAAAACGCGCCGTCGACGAACGTTTTAAAACGCGCGTCGACGGCGCGTTTAAAAAACGTGGTGTGCACTTAAACGGCTGAACGGATTTGAATGGAATTTAGCTCATGGGTACACTATGACTTGGGTTAGGATATAGTACTTACACTTTTTATCCCGTGAGTACGTCCCCGTGGGATAATTTCCGATCTCCACGCGGGCATAAGCTATAAGTTTCGGTCATTCTCAGACGGCTCAAATATTACGAACATTTTGAAACAAACATTTGCCAAGTCGGTCCAGCGATTCTGAAGTGTTGCGCTTATTAACGAACAGCATTTCATTTTTTAACCGACTTCCAAAAAGGAGGAGGTTATATGTTCGGCTGTGTTTGTTTTTTTTTTGTTTGTTCACCCATTGCTCTGTCAATTGTGGACCGATTTTGAAAATTATTTTTTTGTTTGAAAGGGTATGCTCCTCGAGGTGGTCACCAAGTCAGAATCTGATGAGGGGATCCCATGGAAATCAAAGGCAATCCTCAAATTTTATAGGCACACCTCTCAGATTATAGAAAAGAAGAATCTGAGGCACACCTATATCGATTTCAGTATTTTTTACCACCGGAACTATTTAATAATAAGTATTTCACTGTTGCGATTCGATTAGACACTTTAATATGGTTGCAATTTATGCTCGTCACAATGCATATGGTGAAGTCACATCAGTTCCAGTTCTCCTGGTTCTTACCAGGAGAACTGGAACTATTAACGCCCCTGCATCGGCAAAAGCAATATTTTGTAAAAGGTGATGAGCAGTTGACATTAGGCTACTGTAACTTAGATAAATAAATTGCAAACTTAACCACTAAAAAGTGAAAAATAACCGACTTCCAAAAAAGAAAACACTACAAAGTGAAAAATAACCTTAATTTCGGAAGTCGGTGGCAAAATACTAAAATAGATCCAAAGACACCGACTTCCGAAATTAAGGTTATTTTTCACTTCGTAGTGTTTTCTTATTTGGAAGTCGGTTATTTTTTATCATAAAAAAGATTATATTCGCACAAATAAACTAATTAAAGTTGTCTATATAAAATTCCTGCATGGAGTATTATTTATTTGAATTATTTATCTTTACCTGCTGTGTGACTTCGTTGTATTTATTTATGCGTAAAACCAGCCTATATCTATAATATACCAACATTAATAACCAATGAGCGGAGAGATCGGTCACAGTCACATGACAGACTTCGTCTTGATTGTGGGTCAACGAAACGCAAGGTCGCGGTTCTGCATAGGGTCACGTATAACACAAATTACTGTGCTTAAACAGCGGATATTTCCATTATTTACATAAATACGTATATAAACTCACGCCTTCTTCACATGGGGGTAAACAGTAACTATAGAATGGCACGTGCTACGATCCTTACATACTCCTTTTGCTTTGTTTACGTTCATACATTACACGCACGCCGGTTGCGAGTACTACGCACCTGACCTTTCTGAAGAACACCACCGACAAGGTCACTATAAGTCCTTCTAGGTCCTCTAGGACGGACCCTCCCGGCGTTTGCCATATAAATACGTGTTGTTAGCTTGTTAGGGCGGATTTTACCAACGAAAACTGAACGCGATCAGCACATAAACTACGTTTAAGAGCTGTCAGTGTCATTATTTTCTTTGTAATATTAACACTGACAGCTCTTGAACTCGGTTTAGATCTGCTGATCGCGTTCAGTTTCATTGGTGAAATTCGCTCTTAGTCGCCTTCTAACCATCAGTTTGTTTTTTTTAACCAAATTCCAAAAAGGATTCGTTGTTTTCAAATTTCAAAATGAATTCCAAAAAGTTCGTCTGTATGTTTTTTTTCGTGTTTTACTTTTTAAAGGACCTACAGCCAGTGATATGATTCAGATATGATTTCGGAAGTCGGTGTCTTTGGATCTAATTTAGTTTTTTGCCACCGACTTCCGAAATGAAGGTTATTTTTCACTTTGTAGTGTTTTTTTTGGAAGTCGGATGTTTTTTTTTTGTAAAAAGCTTTTTATTTTTTACTTTTTAGTGGGTCAGTTTGCAACTTATTTAAGTTACAATAGCCTAATGTCAAGTGCTCAATACCTTTTACAAAATATTGCTTTTCCTGATGCAGGGGCATTATTCGGTGAGGAGTTCTCCTGGTAAGAGCCAGGAGAACTGGAACTGATGGTGACTTCACCATATGCATTGTGACAAGCATAAATTGTTTTGCAACCATATTAAAGTGTCTAATCGAATCGCAACAGTGAAATACGTATTATTTAGTAGTTCCGGTGGCCATCTGTGGTCTTCATCATCAGTTCCACTTCACCAAATGGTGCTTTCCGAGTGCAAATGCATGAGTTACTATAAAAAATACTGAAATCGATATAGGTGTGGACACAAAATTTGAGGATTGCCCTCGATTTCCATGGGATGCTCTCATCAGATTCTGATTTGGTGACAATGGGACCACCTCGGGAGCATATCCTTTCAAACAAAAAAAGACATTTCAAAATCGGTCCCCAATTCACGGAGCAATCGGTGAACAAACATATAAAAAAAAAAAAAACATACAGCCGAACATGGAAGTCGGCTATGAAACAATTATGGACCCTGTCGGGCACAGCCCTCTGTGCACAACCCGCACAGCACAGTAGATGCTGTGGTAGAAGAGCGGAGGAAAAGAGCGCTTATTTGTGTATATACCTAATATTATAATTATTAGACCACGGGTAATAAATGGTACTTTTAATTTACGACTACTCTTTTCTTCTTCTTCTAATATTTAATTTATTTATTATTTATGTACACGCAGTAAGCTATCACGGACGCTTTTGACGTATTGCATCGTTCTCACATGTTTAACTTCAATAAGAATGATGTAACTAATATTTTGTATCAATATTTTAATTTAAAAGAGTGTCCGTGGAGTTTCTTGCCCGTTCTTCTCCATACGAACCTACTATTTGGAATGGGCAACTAGCTTCATATTAAAATTTGTAACTGACCGACTTCTTGACAATTCAAAAGTGCCTGTCAATGGTTTAATTGAAATAAATGCTTTGAGTTGAGTTACAGAGAGGTACGACATAATTATAATTTAAGGCTTCTACACACCAGCGCGACTTGTCGCGCGACGCGACACGGCACAAAGGCCCCGCGTGTCGCGGGACGAGCGGTGCCTTTGTGTCGCGTCGCGTCGCGCGACAAGTCGCCCCGGTATGTAGAAGCCTTTAAGTACAAAGGTACTGCTTATTTCTTAAGAAATGTCTTCCAGCAGACCTGCGAAAGGAGACATTAAAATTTGTTTGGGATTGATGTGTTTTAAATTTTTAATAATATTATTATCGGGCCAATTTTATAACAATAACACACTCCCTATCGAGTTCATCTACAGGTTGTACTCAGAATGTGCAGATTTTACGACTTCTGGATATTTAAATTCTGTTAATGCGTCTGTTATAAATAAATAAATATTTATTTAAACAAAAATGTGTAAAATAATTATACAACGTGTTTCTCGTTTTAATTAAGTTCCTGCAATATAAAAATTCTTCATTTAGTTCTTTGATTACTATTATCTTTAATAAAATTGAATCATACACACTAAATAAACAATGCACTGCTCAGAATAATTAAACCATTATTCTGAGATGCACTGCGATGCCATATTATAATAGAGTCCATTTATATTTAATCAAAAAACTCTTTCGTTCGGAAACGAAGACAAAAGAATGAATTTGTAAAATAATCAAGAGTTCTAGGAAGCTTGATCAAAATATTATTAGACAGATAAGGAATCTACTTCTTTGGGTCATAAATAATAATTATTAACATACAGGAAAGCCTTGAATTTATCGTAAAGTAAGCTTAAGTCAGCTTAGCGCTTCTTCTGACTAAGATAAGTCATAGGAGTGTTTTATTATGATACCTAGAATTTCCTAGGAGTTATATAGGAAATATTAGGTATTGTTTAATAATAAAAGAACCGGTACATAAGTACTTATTTTACTATTTTCCTAAATTCTTAGAATCAGATAATATTTATTTTTAGGTTTGTTTGTCTGTGAATATGTAAATAAGTCCGCTCAGGGAGTTGTTTGAATGAGGGATAACAGACGACAACATAGCTAGTCTTCAATACTCTCCACTTCGTTTCGATAGCTCACCGGGACCATACAAATTGAAAATCGAATGAAATTGAACGAGTGAACGTAATCCAATTAGCTAATTTTACGATAGTTCTGTGATAAAATAGGAATTTTAATTGTTGGAATCATGCGCACAACTGTCACGGCTGTCATTCATATCTCGTGCGCGTGTTGATAGAGCGCAGTAAAATATAATACCGCTACGCTAAGCTGTTTATAATCAATACACAGTACAACATCGTGAGAGGAAATAAGATATGTAGTCTAGTTCCGATGTTAATTCATTGTAAATTGTCGGCAGTTGAGCGGTTGTGCGTCCGGGAGAAGAATCGAGCGGATAGCGAGCGTGCAGCTGTCACAAATTTGCGCGTCCGGCGTATTTTTAGTCCGACAGAACTATTATTCTAAAGTAGCTGTTATAGTTACCTCGGATAGGAAACGGCTTCGTCATGATAGTCTCCGTCGTCGGCGGCAGCAGCCGCTGGGTCTCCGGCGACATCACACTCGGACACAGATTCAACTCATGTTTTTTACCATCACTACTACTATTCACGCCACCGCGAAGTCGCAGCGAGGGCGACCCGTTTGGAACATCCATCTGTATGCGCTATCGAAGCATGACTGAGAAACGAAACGGAATCGAGTTGTGCCGCGCGCGATCGCAATGTGCGATGTCCACAGCTGATTGTGGAGGTGTCGGGTGAGACGGCGATATCTGTGCGACTGTGCGTGTTTGTCTGTGGCTTGCGTGCGCTGTGGGGAGTTGGGGACGGACATTCAAGTGCAAGGGCGATCAGGCGAGCAACGCGTCACGACGCACCTCACACGGGGAGATGGGCAGCGTGCCATTCAACTAACGTAAACACTTCCGAGACGCCTGTATTCTGTATCTGTATCCCTGATTAAGAGCGGGATACATGTTGTCTCGCTCGAATTCGCTCATAGAATCGTGATCGAAGACTTACAGGGAAAGGGGGGAAATTGGAAGCCAAATAAGCGAAGTGAAAATAAAACAGAACTGACGATTGATAATATTCTTCATGTGTAAGGCCAAGTTTAATAGGTATAACTATTGAATAGATTTCAGTCTTGTAGATAGATGCGTCATCAATATGTGGCAATAGGTACCTAGGTATTTCGTTCAGTTACGCGCGTGTATTGATCGTCATCGCATCGCGCTTTTAGATAAGCATTTTGCCGAAAAGGTTCAGATGTAAACGTTCATCTCATTCAATTTATGTTCATTGAATTACATTCAATAACGTTACTAAAAATACAGGATGTTGTTGTAGCGCATTAATTCGGCAACACCTGTCACCGTTGTATCGGAGTATGTCAAAAAATCACAAAAATCATAAATAGATCATCAGTTCTTTATCTACCTGTAAGGATATTACGGATTTCCTTTCAGTTTCAGAGATAATCGGATTTTTCATACTAGTTTCATACAAATTTATCGTTAAACAATTATAATTGATTCGTTTTTGTGCAGAGTTAACTTGGATGACATTTTTGTGTAAGTATAGATTTACTATACACAAAAATGTCATCCGAGTTAACTCTCAGTTAATAGAAGCCTGAGATAGAAGCGATATCCGGCAAAAAACGACACTTTCAAATTTAATACCTACTCTAACGGCCGAACCCAATAACTTATTTTCAGTGAAAGACAGATCGCTATTGATGATAGACAGTATAAATTATATCTATGCTCGGATGGCGTCTCACAATCATTGATAAAGGCTATCTATCTAACGAAATAATAAGTAGGTTTCTCTACTTCGCCCTCCCGTGCGTTCCATTACAACCAACATCACTTTAAAAAGGTTATATTAAAACTTATTTGTTTCTTACTTCTAAATAAGTTACTGGATTAAGATGTAATTCTGTAGAGCCATATTTGTTATGGCCGCGAATCAAAATACAACCTGTTACTGACCTGCACGTAATAAAATTTGAATTTCGCGGGCTACCTTCGCGCATTAATGATGTTTTTTTTTTTACTTAAATTCATGTTGGCGTGGTGCCTGCACGGGGGGGTGACAGTAAGGGGGGGGTTAAATTTCTGTTATTTACTTTAAAAAAAAAAACATCTATGATCATTATTTCAAGTACTAAAGATTTCATTTTAGTTTGGCTATAGTAGGCCGAAACTGGTGATATATAGGTTATTGGGTTCGGCCGTAAGTCTATGAATGTATTGTATTGTAGCGGTGAGAAATATATTGTAGCGGTCCGGAACTCCGGACTTTGATATTATCAGATGCAATTATTTTTATGCAAAGAATATTGTTCTTTTTTTTCTTTTTTAATGTTGTTTTTTGTAAGACGTCCACTGCTGGACATAGGCCTCCCCGAAAATAATTTAAAATGTTTTATGATTAGAAATAAGTATGTGAATTTCGATAAAGATACTTAATTACAATATCCATAGAGGGATTTAAGGTAATTCAGATCCATACAGAATTTATAAATAACACCAAGTATACCTAGTACTACCAGTTTTTCTTTGAAATTCTCAATTAAATCTGTAAGTATTCTTTAATTCCCAATGTGATGGATGGTAAGTGTAGGGATAACTCTACCGGCATTATTTTTATTAAAATTGTCAGAAGTTCAGACCGTATGTATGATCGTATGTTCGAGCATATAAAATTTATTTATTTCCTTCTATGTATATTATTATTTATTTATTAAAATCTTCCTTACGACTATGATTACAGGTGTATACCTAATGGGATAGCGCGGTCTTATAATTAACTTACAATCTAAAACTATGAAAAACATTTAAAAAAAAACTAGTAGTACTTATACAACCTGTTTTTTTTGATATCCCATAACTCTAGGATTATATTCTGTAGGTAAAAATAATACTAAAACTCCTAGAATAGGTGGTCCAAAAATGCATCGTTTCGGAGATATCATCAATCATAATTAAATTAGGTCAAAAATTGTCACCATTATGACGAATCTTTACTTTTGCGAGGTTGCCAAACTTCGCAGTAGTGTAGTAAAATAAATAGTAAAATAAAATATGTAGGTATGTTGGTATCGGGGCTTCCCGGCGGCAGCTAGTGAAGGGAAAGCTACCTTGTCGACGTTGTCATATTTCACGTAAGGGTGTTTTACATTAATAATCGTGACTTTGCCGAATTATTTTGTATGAAAAATGAAAAAAAAAATAACGAAGGATTGGAACATAACTCATATGCCAGTTGATTCTTTGATATCCTCCCTCAATCATATCCTAGATTTATGGGATATCAAAAAAAAACACGTTGTATACCTAGAGGCAAAGACTTTCAACTTTGATTGGACTCGATTCATGATAATTTTCGCAGTTAGCGACCCAAACGGCCGATAAACGCATTGGCGCAGTATGTTGCAGTAGATGACATAGTCCACCAATGCGTTTAGTTATATACTATGTACCTACGTACGTTCTATAGGTAGGTACATATTATGTACGGTATTAAGGGTTTCCTGGGGAAACAATACATTGCAACATTTCAACTCCGTAGGTACTGAGTCAACAATGGCACGACTTTAACTCTGGTAAAGGTTAGGTACCTATCGATCATTGTTTTCCAAGCCATATCGGTCAACAAACAACAATAAAAGCAAGTCCTTTTGTCCTTAATCCGATGTATCTTACATTTACTTGTTTGCTGTAGCTGTGGCGCAAAAGTGGTAGGGCTTAGATTATTTATAATCTAAGTGGTAGGGTATCTTTTATTGTTTTCAAAGACATATCGGTCAACTGGCACTACAATAAAAGTGTGTCTTATTTATTTATTTATAGTTAATTAAAACGCCACACGTCCAATTACATTAATAACATAGAATTATAAAAATTAGAATAAAATAAGCATTCAAATAAGATACAATACAAAAATAAAATTCAAATTCAAAGATATACAATTCGTGGATAAAACTATTTATAATTATTTGAGTAAATGGTTAAATAAATTAAATACATCATACTAAAAGGTAAAGGTTGTCTGTAAAAGATCGCTTTTAGCGATAAGACCGTCCATTGTGTCACCCTATGTAAAATTTAAACATTTATATCTGTAACTTTTATGGTGTACATAATAAAGAGTATTCTATTCTATTCTAACATGTTAGACGGCACGGTTGGCGCAGTTATTTAAGCGATTGACTGCTGCGCTCCGTGTCGCGGGTTCGATTCCCGCCCGGAACAAATATTTGTATGACCTACAAGTAGTTGTTTCGGGTCTGGCTGTTTGTGTATGTGAATTTAAATGTTTGTTAACGCACCCACAATACAGGAGAAATACCTAGTGAGGGGCAACGTTTTAAAAAAAAAAAAAAATGTACCTACCTAACAGTGGACACCTTCGCATATTGTCTTTCACAAAACACCAGACAATGGCAGACAAGCACGCATTATTTTCTTCCATTCATCAGCAAACATATCACATTCGGAGGGTCGGCAGTCAGGAGGGTGTTTAGCATCCTTAGGGTTCGACATACTGGGGATTCGGCCCTAGCAACAAATCTAGATAGCGGTGGTGTGGCGGCTTGGACGGTGCCCAAGGTATTTGTCGGGCACAAATAGGCGGCAGAAAAGTCCGTGGAGCTCAGGGGCAGTCAATACGGCCACTTAGGGTTTTACAGGCAATTGTGAGCTGATCAAAGCCCCTTCTTACCTCCAACGAATTGAAGCCCAACACCCCTAGAAAGTCTTATTGTCGTACAAATCACAACAATTCTCCGAAGTCAACATCATACGGTCTATTTTATAAAAATCTCTGATAGTAAATAATAGTTTTGGCAACGTATGATGTAGCTTATAACTATAGGTAAGTTAATTCTAAGTCCTCGTATCCTCTGTATACAACATAAGTCGTCCAGTAAACCTTCAACTAGTATCACGCTCTTTCATTCATTTGCCGACCCTGATTACTCACACCATCAAAACCCTTATCGGCAAACTACTAACAACTGAAGTTGCTCTAAAATCAGAGTATTAGGTACTTCCGTACTACCAACCTACTACTAACCAGTCAATAAATTGATCTAGGTCTCGAGCAAAGGACTTTTTCATTTCTCAAACTTGGAAAGTCCGCTTGAAGTTACCTGTGTATAGGGACGAAAACAGTACTTTTCGTCCCTGGGAAACGATTTTCCCTGCTGTCAAAACTGTTGATACAGCTTCTTATACAGCCAATCTGAATTGTAATGAAAAAATATTATCGATGAACAGTTTTGTAACATGACTTTATAATCATAATTTACTTTTCACTAATTACATAGATTTGACCGAAACATTTACCATCAATTTGACGATAAAAAATACTGGCTGGTAGAATGCCACAGAAAAAGAAACATAGAAAAGGCGGGAAGGCAGTAATTAGATCTTCAGTTGTTTTGTCGAGTGCTAATTATTTGCCTAATACAGATATTTGTTTAAAATGAGTTCATCAGACTCATATAAGGATTTAATGCCTGATTTCATATGAGAAGAGGCTAAAACAGTAGTGGAATAAAATATTGTTTGTTTAACTAATCAGGTTTTTATCTACTTTCCTCTGATTAGAAATGAAATGCAGAGTGCTTACCTCGGGTGAAAGACATATTTAGGCACTTGAACTATTAGCGCCCTCACTACGCTCGTGCGCCAAACTATCTCATAACTAAATAAGTCCTTTTCATCCCTTGTCAATCTAATATTAATTTACCACTCTTTCTGACTTGTCTAAGATTACGGTTCACGTTATCAAAGTAAGCCTGGCCCGCCAGAACTTCTTACTTGGATGAGGGGAGACCAAAGTTAGTTCAATGGCTAGATATGACATCTATAAATCGCTGGTCCCTAGTAAGAAAGTCGGAACTGCAAATAAACAACTTTTCAAGAGAGCGGTTTAATTTTTGTTTTGTTGAGGACATTTGAGTTAAAATCGACTTATTTTGTTTGATAAATTTGTAATTTTAAAAGCTAGTTTTTTTTTTTATTGATTATCAAAGAGCTTTCTTTGTATTTAGAACCTAATAATGTAAAAAAGTCAAAATGCGCGAAAATGTAGTTCTGACATTCTTAACAGGGACCAGCGAAATATCATGTCTGGCTCCTCATCCTTTGTACCTATCCCATGACAGCTCGCTTTGACGCCTTAAGGCTTGTCCAGACTGGTGTGATATCGCGGGCGCGACGCGAGTCTAGTAGCTCAATTTCTTTGGCAGTGCCTATCGCGCCCGCGATATCGCACCAGTCTGTACAAGCCTTTTTATTCTTTATGTCTTATAAAGTAACATTAACTCTCTTCATTAACTCATCAACACCTACCAATCGACTCAACTATGTACATATAACATTGTTAGTTATTGTAGACATGCGGTCAATTGACTATCGAGTTACCTAATAGTTCTGGTACCCCAAGTGTAAGTAACAGTTAATAAAAGTAAAATTTGACCGATAGATCATAATGCTAATTATGATCTATCGGTCAAATTTTAACGCAAACGAAATAGTTACGTTTACTCTCTTGCAAACTTACACCGCCTTATTACAAAACAAGGTTTATATTTTGACATGGCTTAAACCATGCAGCCAGTTTTTGTAATAAGAACGTAACAGTGATTGAAATACCGTTCTTTATACAAAACTGAAAACTTAGTTCGGTACTAAGTTGTCAGTTTTGTGTTTAGGAACTTTACCATAGTCGGAATAAAGTTCGAAATTCAATAATGGCTTCATGTTTTAACCCTGGGTCTGAAGATAGACCTTGTTTTGTAATAAGGGGGAATGAGTTGTTTATTTCAAATAGGCTTAGAAAATGTACTTTTGAACGTCAATATTTACAAAAAATAGAATTGATTCTAGTCGCCCCTTCCAAAAGGTAGTTTCGTATGGAGAAGAATGGACAAGAAACTCCACCGGTACTCTTTTAAAATCTAGTACAATATTTTTATAGGTACATTAATTATATAATTATATGTGAAGACGATGCACCTAGAATAAAATTACTATACCACATTAGGTAATAAAAAGAGTTAAGAATGAAGCAATGACAGATAAATTAATTATGTGATAGATACATGGTGCTCACATATTTACAAAAATTTTAAAAAATATATAGGTACGATTTCCTAAAAAATAACAATATCAGTGTGAGTTAAGGTAATCACAGAATTTAAAATAAATGTCATAAAAATAATAAGTTATACAATTAAAATAGCAACCTGTTTGATTTTGTCTAGACTCTAGATTGTCCTATGGAGCAGGAACCGCATGATTCCAAGCATTCTTATCTTGTATATAACCCTCTAATTTGTAATATGCTTGTTTACAAAGTGTTCTTTTAATATGAGTTTTAAATTTTCTTTCATTTAGTTGCAATAATATATATCACAAGGTATTTTGTTCTAACATTTAACAAAGTACCCCATAAAAGATGTATGTACTTTAGATAACCTGAAAAATGGTTGATCTAATTTTGTCTTTATTTCTAGTATTAAAATTATGTCTATCACTTATTTTATTAAAATGATGTAGATTTTTCCTTACTTATATAATATTTTTATAAATGAATTGGCAAGGTACCGTCATGATATTAATATTTTTAAATAGTTCCCTAAGAGAGTCGCATACACTTGGGGTACTGAACGCGAAGACAATGGATGACATGCGCTCATGCAATGCGACACACTGTCATCATGCGGTAACGAACTACTTACTAATAGGTACCTACTGTGTATCAATAATTCAATATATGAACCAATTATTGATAGATGAAGGCTAATAATTATAGACTGTCGGTATTAGATCAATATCTATTTATCTTAGTTTATAAAGTAAACAAACTCTGCTACGATTCCTGACTAGTTACACCTCGCAGTTTTATCTGCATAGGTCTCGATCCCGTGGGAATATCAGGATAAAAAGTATCCTATGTCTAACCCAGGTCATGGTCTTGCCATGTGTCAAATTTTATCCAAATCCGTTGAGCCGTTTTAGCGTGAAAGAGAAACAAACAAACAGACAAACTCACTTTCGCAATTATAAATATTAGTTAGGATTATTAATTTGTTTTATGTACACTCACAGTATTTAATAATCAATACCATTATAAGTCCTGTGCGTGTGCGTGCAGGTCATTAATGGCGGAAGTAGTTCGTAAGGGTAAGGGTTCGATGCCTTGGATGGGCTTAGTGATGATATTTTGGTATTTTTCAGTGGCCACCCGTAGGTTGGGAAGAACGCAATTGGATATGTGACCTACGGGGTCAAAACCTTTTCGGGAAAACGGCCATAACGACGTTATAAAGTTGCTTAACTTATAACGGTACTTGGGACCTCTGGATTTAGAAAATGGACCAAGGGTAGTAGGAACGGAAGACTATGATCTAGCATAATAGGGTCTCTTAAAGAAAGGATACGTAGCCATTGTTGTACCAACAACTGAAATTCTGCTTATCCGACTCCATTTCAGTGAAATTCCGCAGACGTGAGCTTTGCCTTGTAGTAGCAGTTGCGTGGCAACCATCACGTCGCATTGAGCAAACTTTGGCATTAAACAACAGTTACCGGCAACCGGGTCACATTCACAGACATACGTGAGACGAAACGCGTTTTTACACAACCAAGTACTTATACCATTCTTAATAGTTCTCCTGTGAGTGACAAACCTAGGGCCAGCTTTCAACTAATGAACAGAAGACACTGGTATTACCGTAGGCCTCCATTATCCTACAACTGGGCCAAGATAGACAGTGATATAACCGAAAAAATGAACATGTTTAAAACATACCTTAACTCCTTACCAAAGAACCGATCAGATTACGTTACAGATTTGGAAATCCCGGAGATAACCCTGACTCCGTACGTGTGTACTGATCTGGATGACTGTTACTCTTTGAGGAGTGACAGCTTCCTCACTGACAGTTTGGGGCAGTACAACAAATCTACGCTTAGTACGGACTCCAGTATACCGCTGTCCAGGGCTATGACGGATTCTGAGATTGACTACGAGTTTTATAAGCGGGTAATTTTTAGATTTACGTGTCTATTGATAATAGTAGGATGATAGTGATATTTCCGTACAACCACTACCTGAAAATTCGCCAAATTCGTCTTGCCATAAGGTCCGACGTCGTGGCCTCGTGGCGATTCTCGTGAACCAAAAGATGTTCACGACTGAACATATAAACCCTGTTTGTTCAGTCTTGAACATCTTTTGATTTAGAGGTTGATGATTTGAACCGTTCATGGCATGGTTGCCACGAACGGTTCAACATCATCAACCAGATGTTTGAGGTTGACCATACGAATGGTCAGCTTCTTAATGGGTTTAGCATTCGAATTGTACGTGTACCTATGAAACTGTGGCTAGAGCCCCTTAAAGACTGCAACTAGCTAAGACTAGCTAATGTTACATTAAAATTTCCTCTTGGTAAACGATTGTTTGTGTGCAGTACAGGAATTGCAACTACACGGACACATGGGACCATTTGCGAGACGCTGTGCGCGCTTTCCCGTCGGATTATAAGGCTTCTCTTAACAGGTGCCAAATTTTTTATAAGTACCTATTTCTTTTGTTTATCAGATGGTAGACCCACATAGCCATAGGGTAGGGTAGATGGGTATATAGTTCTATGTAATAGTTAATCATGGGTTGTTGGTCTAAGAATTAAGGCTCGTCGTCCTGGCGCGAACTCGCGGGATCGACAGGCAGCGTGACCCTTATCGCTCCCGCTATATCGCATCAGTCTGTACGAGCCTTTATTGCATTTGTTCAAGGTACTAACCAGCCTACCTACATAATATTATGTTCGTGGTTGCACACCATTCGATTTTGGAAGGCTAAACTACCAAAAGCTGGGCAGGGCTGGCTGGGGTTTTGGGTTTAGGGTTGGGTTAGGTTTGGATTTTGGGTTAGGGTTGGTTGGGGTTGGGGTTTTGGGTTTTGGGGGTTTGGGTTTTTGGTTGGGTTAGGTTTTGGGGGTTTTTGGGGCTAATGGTTTAAGTAATTTACTTTGAACATTCGAAAGTCGAAACGAAAACTTACAAGGATAAGTCCTCTCAACTTGACTCAACTCGTTCCAACTTTCCTCTAGGTTATACGTTCGATCCGTGTGGTGCCGGACGTAAAGAATAGCACCACCCTATTTCTTCCCGTGTGTGTCGTAAAAGGCGACTAAGGGACTAGAGAATGGGCAGCAGCGTTCTCTATGCATGTTAACACCATACTGCGATCGCCAATCCGCCTGCCAAGCGTGGTGATTATGGCAAACCCCCCAAATGTTGGGGGAGGCCTATGTCCAGCAGTGGACGTCTTTTGGCTGAAATGATGATGATACGTTCGTCTGTATATAAGTATATATGTTCAATCTGTTGCCCGTGAATCTTCAAACTTCATAAAAAGAGAGAATAGGCATCTTCTGGGTGTGCTTGTTCCATCGTAGAATGCTACACCCTCACCCATAATGGCAATAGAGGACTTCACTATAATCCTCCTGCCCCTACCCCAGCGGGCCGAGCATGGGCTGCCCAAGACGTTTGTGACAAGACATGATAAATTATGTCATGTCAATTTGTATTAGCATTTTATGACAAAACAGTTTTATCGCTCAAACTGTGATAAAATGTGTGACTCAAGTCATGTCACAGGTCGGCGAAGCATGTCAGTATGTCTTCTGCCATAAATCACAAGTAGTCGATCTCAGAGCGGACATTAATTAGAATTATACGATTGGTAACTTAAACTTACCAATTCTTCTTACAGATACATGTCCTTGGACACAGACGTAGACGACGAGCTATTGAACAAAGAGCTGCGTTACGCCACCGAGCTGGCTGAAAGTCGGCGCCGGCACAACGAAGAGTGGCGGCGTCGCTTGCAGAGGCGGTTCGATGAAGAGGTCTATGTTTACTCTCCTGATGACCCTAGCCTGCTCGAGCTACAAGACGCGCTGCAGAACTTGGATATGAAGGTCTACCGCTTAAAAGTTTGTGATCTGAAAATATGAATACTTAGTGCAAGTGTAGCGTTATAGAGGTATGAGGAACAGGGTGTAAAGTTTCCTCATCCTCCATAGAAAAGGCAAGATCCTCCGACCAGACGGGTGTTGTGTCTGGTGGGCAACTGCCCGACGGTTAATGTCGGGACGTTGTTTAAGTATATACTAGTCGCACGGTAAACTCTGCTTGCGCAATGCAGGATTTTGCGTGCCGTCAGTGTGACGCGTGGTTCGCGTGTCATGTGGCGATGTTGATGCCGCCACAGTGTTATCAGAAAACACAATCTGCCTAGCGTTTTCCCAACTACGTTGAGGTCTTCCGCCTAACCGGATGCAGCAGACCAGCATTTTTTTACATGGCGCGACTGAGTATCTGACCTCTACAACCCAGTTACTGGGTAATAATTTACCCCTTGCCCCTCGGTAAGACTGGTTGTCAGACTCATAGCGTTTTATAGAGTCAACTTCATTATCATAAGTATCAGTCGGACATAATTCTTCTACCGAGTACTTATGGTCAATGATTGGACTGTGCTATTCGGAACATTTTTGTGTGGAAATCAACATGATCAGTTTAGTTTGGGCACTATACTCGATCGCTATATTGTGGTTGAATTACGGCGCAGCATGTCTTCCTCCATACATCTCTATACCATTCACTAGAATATTTAAAGTCAAGTTCATGCATACCTACATTGTACTAATCATCAATTATTGTTAGCAGGCATTGGAAGCAGACTTGGCCAACATCAAACCATCGCCGTGACGTCTTACTGCAAAACACGGAGTAGCTTCATTCATTCTTCCTCTGGCACTACCGGCACTGCAGCCTCAAATAGGTTCTTTTAGATTTTAGATGCACTATGCACTTGAAGTCATAACATAATATCATGCCTGTACCTACTCCACGGAGGGGTACGGTAGAGGTTTAGTACACCCTGATTTCGTCAATTATTTTTAGGCGAATTCCATGTCATAGGGGGTGAGCATATTGTCAAAGTCAAAATCAAAGATTTATTTGCATAACTAAGTGTGCATTTTGAATTTTTTTTGTGTGTATTTTTTGCTAGTAGGGCACGAAAATCCACGCTGTTATTGAGGTTCCAGTGAAATAAAATCCAGGTTATTTCACTTATTTGCTTCATTACTCTGTTTGCGTAATTATTTATGTGTCAACGACTGATTTTGTCTGATTCTGTGATTGCTTGCAGAACCTGGAAGCTGATTTGGCCAGAATCCGAACATACCGATCGCGGTTTAGAAGCAGATTAGCATTAAATCGCCTCAGACGCACTTTTTATTCATACTAGATCAAACGCAAAGTTGTCCATTTGTAATCAGTATCGGTGTGCATTCCTATAACAGACTTCTCTGGCACTGTTTCTTAATAACACTAGCAAGATTTGGAATGTTCTGTTTTAGACTTTAACTGTACAGTAGGTAAATACACCCACATTTCACCAGTTACGTTTAGGACCCATAGGTACCTAATAGGGGACGCATTTAGACTCGCCCCTATTACATGGCCAAACAACACTGTGCCCTAACTGGAAATCGAAGCCATGAGGAACATGGGAATCACCAGACAGCTTACTTACGATCATTAAATGAAGAATGAGGATTAGGAGAGTTTTTGTATTCGGATTTAGAATATGTACATGACACTGATAGGAAATCTAGATATAAAGCTTCAATAAAACTTTTGTAATGAGTAAAATGTAGTTTTAATGGGAATGACCTCCAACATCAGCTACAAAAATTATGTGCTACGATGGGCATCACAATTCCTATATGTAGGTACGAGTACTCAACGTAACCTTACCGAACAATACTCTGAAAATAGTTGTCTCGGAATTTTTTTACACCCCACGTAAAGTCTATTTATTCAATTAGCTTTAAGCACGATATTAATTTGACTTGAATAATTTAATCACACACACTTTGATCTTTTTGACCAAACATGGTTCAATCGATCAATGTGATCGAATGATCTTGGACCGATTTCATTTCGATCAACTTTTTGTAGTCAACTATTTTAGCGTCCATATAACATGAAATATGATATTATAAAACAAGAACTGTACAAATCATAAAGCACTTATAATTTTGGGTTACTTTTATGTGATTCACCGATGCCTTTTCTTTATACAAGGTGTTAAAGAAATTGCGTACCATAGCTTAGGGTAGGTTCAGTATCGGTAAAGGAACCCAGGAAAAAAAATAAAATCCAAAAAAATATTGTAAGATCAACCTAATTTAGTACCTAATAACTTAAAATAGCAATCTTTTAGAATTAAAATGATTTTATTTGTTTAGATGCTTGAATTACTAAGTTAGTAGGTACTAAATTAGGTTGATCTTGCAATATTTTTTTTGTTTTTATTTTTTTTTCTGGGTTCCTTATACTGAACCTACCCCTAAGCTATGGCACGCAGTTTCTTTATTTCATTTAATTTAATTTATTTATTCATTAACAATTAACATTGTGATGAACATTACATATTAAGAAAATTATTACATGCACAAACAATACGTAAAAGGCCTAATTAAAATTGATGTGAAATATGTTCAAGAGTCAATTAACTTAAGTTAGTCAACAAATTAATATAATGTCAAAATAATAGCAGATATAATGTCAAAATTGTATGTCAAAAATATTGAGAGTACAACTTTACTTAAATTCAAATTCTGATACCGAGTATAAGTAAACATTTTTCCAACAAGAAGGCTTTTAATTTAGTTTTAAAAGAGTGAGAGCTATAAATTAATAATTTTAAGTCGGTAACTTATTAAATAACTCCACTGCTTGGTATCCGGAACAATGCCTAGCTATGTTCAAATTTGGTGCCAACGCTTTAACATCCTGTATAAATAAAAATTTAATGCTGTTCGTTGGTAAGGGACCGATCTGGATGTTTTTTGTTTTAAAATGTTCGTATTACATAATCCGAATTAGGTTTGTATGGGGAAAGAAAAAAAAATTAAAATATACCGGATAACTTTCAAATTCGGGAATTTTTGTACTTATTGAGGACAAGACAATGTCTGTCGTCCTCAATAAGTACAAATCAAAATCATATGAGGATAGCGTAAAAGAGAAGTTTAGGGAGGATTTCGATCATGTGATGATGGATGTGCAAGAGAGTGAAGAAGTGAACGTGGAGCTGATCTTAATGTGTATGAAGGAAGACAAAAGCGTAGATTTGACAGAGAGCATGGCGGTTGGGGATACGTAGACCGTAACACTGATGGCGAGACACTGCTGCGAGCTGCTTCTGTCTTTGACCTGGCAATAACAAATACGTGGTTTAAAAGAAAAGCGAGCATCTAATTACTTACAAAAGTGGCCGCCATGCGACACATATTGATTTCATTCTGACATGATGGAACAGCCTTAAAACTTTCAAAAACTGCAAAGTACTGCCAGGCAAAGACTTAGTCTCACAACACAGACTGATAATAATGGAGGTAAAAGTCAGTGTCTTGTCCAGCAATGAACAGCCCCCACCCAAAACCACATGGCGTATGGTAGAGAAAGAGGAATGTGTGTTTTCAGTTTGTATGTTTAAAAGTAAAGTGGTAGATAAAATGATTGAAACGAAAGATTTGGAACGAAAATCTGTGAATTAATGTTAGAAAGAGATGGAGTATTGATAAGGAGTGTAGCAAAAGATGTGTTTGGAGAATTGGAAGGGAAAGGTATGATTATGGGTGGTAAGTTGTATGGAAATCGGTGCTATGGGTATGTAATGCGGAAGAATGAAGAGAATGTCACGAGGAAAGTTTTGATTATGAACGTGGATAGCTATAAGAGTAGGGGAAGACCAAAGAAACGATATTGGATGGACTGTGTGCAAGATGAATGTTAAAATGCTATTAGATATGGCTAGAAAGGGATTTCTAGCCATATCTAATAGCTATCCAGTCTCACCTCCGTGAGACTGTACGGAGATGACGACTAGAGATGTACGGAAGACAAAGGAATATTCTGCCTACTCCAAATATATTGGGACAAGGGCAGGAGAATGATGATCCTTTCTAGTAGGTACGACTATTAATTCATTCTTTGTCTCCGACATCATATCGGAGAAATTCTGCAAACGTGAGCTTTGCCTTGTAAGCAGTCGCGTGGCAACCATCACGTCGCATCGACCAAACTTTAGCGTTACACAACAGTTACTGGCAACCGGGTCACGTATCTCAGAAATACGTGAGACGAATCGCGTTAATTTTTATACAAACTGGTTTATTCCGAATAGTTCCCGTGTGTGTAATTATTTGTGAGTGACTCGTCCAGCTATTGACGAGAGAAGATTATTACCGTAGGTCTGCATTATCCTACAAGTCTAGAACTAGGCAAAGATAGACAGTGATATAACTCAGTATGAACATGTAATAAAATATACCTAAACTCCTTACCAAGGAACCGATCAGATTACGTTTCAGATTCGGAGTGATCTGGATGACTGCTACTCTGTGAAGAGTGTCAGCTTTCAGTTTGGGCCAGTACCTACGACAGATCTACCCTCAGTACGGACTCCAGTATACCACTGTCCAGTACCATGACTGCCTCTGAGATTGACTACGAGTTTTATAAATGGGTAATTTGTAGATTTTCCTATCTCCTTATTGATAGGTATTAGTAGGATGATAGCGATATTTCCGTATAACTGCTGAAGGTGCCTCGGCACAGGGTCGAACATCGCGGCGATTCTTGTGGGGCCTGTATGTTCTGTCGTGATCATCTTTTGGTTAAGAGGTTCATGATATTGAACCGTTCATGGCATGGTATGGTCAGCCTCCCCTTAAGATATATAACTTATGATGCAGTGGATTCCGTCGCCTATCCGCTTAAAATAAACAAACATGGCCGCTATGTGTCATCATCAAATCAAGATGGCGATGGCGTCCGAGTGCCAGGTCAGATTACATAAAAAACACCGTAAAGTGATCTTTGGGAACTTTGTTCCCATTAAAAATTACACCGTAAAGTGACTTCTGGGAACCAGAGTTCCCAGCCTGCACTTTACGGTGTTTTATTTTGGGAACTAGTTTATTTTTTTGGGAACTGCAATCGAGTGGCAGGCTGCAACTGGCAGTTAGCCACGTAGAATCTCATGAGTTCCTGATAAAATTAAACGATATTATACATTGTTTTCTTGATAAACGAGTGTTTGTTTGCAGTACAGGAACTTCAACTACACGGACACATGGGGGCACTGGCGAGATGCTGTGTACGCCTTCCCATCGGATTATATGGCTTCTCTTAACAGGTACCTACTTCTTTTGTTAACCGATGGTAGAAGTATTTATTTAAATACTTAAATAATAACCATTGTTTTTTTTTGTTTTTATTCATTTATTCAATAATATAGTTACATTTTTATACATTTAAGTTGGCGAAAACATAAACTCAACCCGTTTTACCGTGCACCAAAATCATCGACCACATAATTTAGAGAATAAACCAAACTTAAGTACTTAATTAAAATTAAACATCAAAAAATAACAGCGAGGGTCTTTAGCGAAACATTTATCTAATATTAAATAAACGAGCGAACATCGGTGACCGATTTGACCGTCCTTCAAACAAAAGTGGTAGAGGAATGTGATTTAGATTGATACAGGCTGTTCCTAAAAGTATAAATATTTTTAGCAATAATTAATTTTTCTTCTTTTTCGTTTGCTATGATATTGATAGGTATTATGTTTTTTTTATTATTTAATAACGTCGGTTATCGACGGTTATCGACGTCCGTGTGGTGCCGGACGTAAAGAATAGTACCACCCTATCTCATTATTATTACTATACACGATTATGGCATAGGTACCCTCGCTTTGGGGGTGGCCTATGTCCAGCAGTGGACGTCTTTCGGCTGAAATGATGATGATGATGATCGGACGTCCGCGTTGGTACTAAGTATTATAATATAACATGTGATCGCATTAAAATGTAAATTTCAAGGTACTTAACCAGTCTATATAATATGGTTCGTGGTTGCGCAGTCATCTTAAAAAAAAAACAAATGGTCCTAAAATTAACTTATAGCTTTGTAACATTGATCTTAGCTATACTCCATTTGAAATAAGATTAGACATTTAAATAAACTTGTTTACAGTCCGTTCAACCGATTTTGTCTTTTATTCCGTAGGCATAAGAATGGAATTAAAAGCAAAAACGTGGTTACAATACCAACTGTTTATGACAGCTGGTATATTTCATGCCATCAACGCAATAGAAGTCAAAATCGGTTGAACGGACTGTAAAAAAGGTTAATTTAAATGTCTAATCTTATTTCAAATGGAATTTAGGTTGAAACGAAAACTTACAATGTAATGTCCTCCTACTTGAAATACGACTGCAGTATAAATTTCAACTTTCTGCTATAAATCATAAGTTTTGAGTGAAGCTGGCAGTGAAGTTGGAAGTCTTAAAAAAGCACCCGCGTCAGATATAAACTGGGTGGATTTCAAAAATATTCTGGCTGCTTCTCTAGCTGAAGTTCGAAAAGTTTCAGGTAGGTTAAGTGGTGGCTGTTTGATTTTCCATTGAAAGACGTTCAGTTCCTCAGGTTTTTTTGCAATAGGTAATTTGACGGAACGGTTGGCGCAGTTAGTTAAGCGATTGACTACTGCGCTGCGTGTCGCGGGTTCGATTCCCGCACGGAACAAATATTTGTATGACCTACAAGTAGTTGTTCCGGGTCTGGCTGTTTGCGTATGTGAGTTTAAATGTTTGTAAACGCACCCACAATACAGGAGAAATTCCTAGTGTGGGGCAACGTTTTTTAAAAAAAAAAAAAAAATCGGTTGACTAGATTGTCCAACGCCAGCGTCAAGCATTTGTTTTCTCTATTATACAGGATGTTAAAGTAACTGCGTGCCATAGCTTAAGGGTAGGTTCAGTATCGATAACAGAACACAGAAAAATTAAAATTGCAAGATCAACCTAATTTAGTACCTACTAACTTAACAATCGTTTAGAATTAAAATTATTTTATTTGACGGTCCTAAACCGGTTAAAGTACGAAAAGACTGATTTTTTTTTATGTTTAAGTAATTAATATAAGTTACGTGTCACAGCTGAGGATGTATTTCAATGTATTAAAGGTATGAAACGTGGCAAGTCCCCGGGTCACGATGGGCTCAGTGTTGAACACGTTTTGTTTGCACCTACTTTGGTATTTGATAAAATTGCTTACTTATTTAATTCTTGTATTGACCACAGTTACTTACCGCAAAATTTTATGAAAACCACTGTTGTACCCATAGTATAAAACAGAACCGGTGATGTGTCCAGTCTGTCTAATTACCGCCCAATATCACTTGCAACCATATTATCAAAAATTTTCGAAAACCTGATTATGAAACACTTAAATGAAACGAACATTCCGCTTAATAACGCACGGTTTGGGTTTCGTCGGGGCCTGTCCACTGACCTAGCTATCTTTGCACTAAAAAATACTATATATAAATACCTTAGTAGAAATACAACAGTTTATGCATGTTTTTTAGACCTCAGTCGAGCTTTTGATACAATTAATTATAGTATACTCTGGAACAAGTTGAGACAAACCCGTGTGCCGAATAAAATAGTAGACCTGTTTGAATATTGGTATAACAATCAAAGTAACCAAGTCAGATGGGATAACGCCTTTTCGGAGACGTAAAGGCTGACCAGTGGCGTAAGACAGGCTGGCGTAACCTCCCCGGTGCTGTTTAACTTTCTATGTCAACGACCTGATCGAGGAGCTGAGCAGCACCAGAGTCGGATGCCATATTGGCGGTGAATGTTTGAATAACCTCGGTTATGCAGATGACATGGTTCTGCTCAGCCACTCGGTCAACGGCCTCAGAAAACTCATTTCCCTTTGTGAGAATTATGCAGCTCGACACCAATTAACCTACCATGTTAAAAAGACAGAAGTAATGATTTTCAAACACGGCAATGGCCCTAAGGCTCAAAATTAAAAATAGTGAATTTAAGTACCTCGGACACATCATAACGGAAAACTTAAAAGATGACGATGACCTGGAAAGGCAAAGACGTAGCATGGCATGTAGAAGTAACATGCTTAATAGACGTTTCTTCCATTGCTCGAAACAAGTAAAAATAACTCTGTTCTTGGCTTACTGTCAGTCGTTCTACACCAGTCAACTCTGGTGTCAACAAGTACACGAAGAGTGCATACAACACTCTTCGTGTACAATATAACAACGCTTAACCTGCCCTGCTGGTGTAGTGCGACTGAGATGTTTGCTGAGAACAAAGTAACCGACTTCTTTGCGCTCATGAGGAAGCTCAGGGCATCATTCTTTTCGCGTGTGGTGGCAAGTAAAAATAATATTGTCGAAGCTGTTTTTTATACTGTGCATTTACTTAGGGAGACAAAATAAATCAACTCATCAATTTTATGATGGGAACATTTTCATTTTTGTTTTTGTTTTGGCTTCCTTGGTGTGAAATGATGGGTTGTTTTTAACCGACTTCCAAAAGGAGGAGGTTCTCAATTCGGCTGTATGTTTTTTTTGTATGTTTGTTACGCGATTACTCCGTCAATTATGAACAGATTTTGAAAATATTTTTTTTTTTTGACAGGGTATACTCTCGAGGTGGTCCCATTGCCACCAAATCAGAATCTGATGAGGGAATCCCATGGAAATCGAGGGAAATCCTCAAATGTTATATGCAAACCTATAGTGATTTGAGTATTTTTTATAGTAACTCGTGCATTTGCTCTCCGAAAGCACCATTTGGTGAAGTGTAACTGATGATGGAGACCACAGATGGCCACCGGAATAATAATGAGTACCTATTTAACGGGTTGCGATTAAGCAATTTATGCTCGTCACTATGCATAATGGTGAGTGGCAGTCCTCCTGGTTTTTACCAGGAGAACTCCTCAACAATCAACGTCCCAGCATCGGGAAATGCAATATTTTATAAAAGGTACTTAGATAAATTGTGAAAAATAAAAAACTTTTTCCAAAAAAATAATAACCGACTACCAAACATAACACTACAAAGTGAAAAATAACTTTAATTTCGGAAGTCGGTGGCCAAAAACTCAAATACAGATCCAAAGACACCGACTTCCGAAATTAAAGTTATTTTTCACTTTGTAGTGTTATGTTTGGTAGTCGGTTATTATTTTTCTGGAAAAAGTTTTTATTGTTACTTTTCTTTACTGTTTATTTTTTTATGTTTTAGTATAACTTTTGTTTTAGGATAAGTTTTCAATTTTCATTTTATGGGTGCTAATGCCTGAAATAAACGATTAATAAATAATAATAATAATAATTACATTTCTTGCTTTTTTTTTTCCTGGGTTCCTTTATCGATACTGAACCTACCCCTCAGCTATGGCACGCAGTTACTTTAACACCCTGTTTACTTTTAACCTGCGTTTACGGATAAATTAAGAGTGTAACTATAAGTATAGGCCATCTTTTGGGTACACTCGAACCATCGAACTTAGATCTAACTCATCGTTTTCCATAAGGCGAGACCGAGGCGAGGACAAGAACAGACACATTATATACAGACACATATAAAAGTATAACAAAATGGTAGGTTAACTTACTCCTTCTACCTCCAGATGCGAGTACCTGGACAAAGACGTAGACGACGAGTTACTGAACAGAGAGCTGCGTTACGCCACCGAGCTGGCCGAAAGCCGGCGCCGGCACAATGAAGAGTGGCGGCGTCGCTTGCAGAGGCAGTACGATGAAGAATGCTACGTGTACTCTCCTGGTGATCCAAGCCTGCTCAAGCTTCAAGACGCACTGCAGACCTTGGATATGAAGGTGTACCGCTTAAAAGTACGTGATTCGAAAACCTTATTAATGCAAGTTTCGTAGAGTCATCGTCTTTGACATATCATTCAAACTGCTGGACATATTACGAGCCTGAAAAGGTAGAACATCGTAAGCGACAGAAATTCAAATTTACACGAGAGGGTTTTATTGATTTTATTAAATTATTTATTGAAAAAGTGAAATCCTACATTATGTCGCTTACGATGTTCTTCCTTTTCAGGCTCGATAAGTCCTTTACGAAAAATCGTCACAATGATCGGATTTTCACAAAATCCTGAGGGTCCATGAGGGTCAACAAAATCAGATTAGTCACTACATTCTACGTAGAATCATACTTGACAAGATCTCTAGCTCCATCGCTGTAACATGGTAGAATTTCTTTGTTTTCTGAAACCTACCTACTGCTAATTGCCGACCAATGTATCAAACGTGACAAGTTGGCTTACCATTTCCGAGAACATTTAAAGTAAGTTTACGCATACACACTAATCATCAATATTATTGTTAGCAGGCATTGGACGCAGACTTGGCCAACATCAAACCATCGCAGTGACGTCTCACTTCAAATCATGGAGTAGCTTCATTCATTCCTCCTCTGGCACTACCGGCACTGCCGCCTCCAATAGGTTCTTTTTGATTTAAGATACACTAATGCACTTTCACGTATGTCATAACATAACATCACGCCGGTACTCCACGAAGAGGTTCGGTAGAGGTGTTTAGTACCTACACCCACATTTCACGAGTTCTCGAGAGTCTCTTATAAAGACTTAAGGATAGGGGCGAGTCTATTGTCATTAGGGCACAAAGTCCAGACTCCAGGCTGTTACTGAGAATACTTTGCCAAAGCTGGGGGACGTTCGGACGACGGTTGATTGGACGCGTAAAGGTATGAATTTATCACTTGATCGTCACCCAGTCGTTCTGATGGACACATTATTGGCAATTGTTACAAGTGTGATAAAGATGGATTATTTTGTTTTTTGCGTAAATATTTATGTGATACCGAATGATGATGCTTAATTTTGTGATTGCTTGCAGAACTTGGAAGCTGATTTGGCCAGAATCCGAACATACCGATCGCGGCTGAGAATCAGATTAGCATTAAATCGCCTCAGACGCACTCTTTATTGATTAATTGCAAAGTTTCCAATTTGTAATCAGTATCTGTATTTCCTAAATCCTGCAACAGACGTCTCTAGCACCGTTACTTGAAAATACCAGCAATATTTAAAATGTACTGTTTTAGATAACATAACATCACCCTTGTAGGTACTCCGCGCGGGATATTTCACCAGTTATAGTTAGTAGTTATAGTCATGTAGGTTGAGCCAAGCTTTATTGCAACAACTGAACGAATTTTAAACACAGCAATTACCTACTGATGGAAAAACAAAAATACTGTGCCCTAACTGGAAATCAATGGACTTGAGGATGCGGTTCAGCAGATGACCTCACGATTACTACAAGAGCATGGAGGATTAGGAGGATTTTAAATTCGGATTTAGAATTAGTACCTACATTACATAAATTGCTTGTTGATTCTGACAGGAAATCGTTATTTTTGTAGATAAAGTTTTAATAAAACTTATGTAATGTGTAAAATGTAGTTTTAATGGGAATTATCTCCAACATCAGCTACAACAATGCACTTAAAATTTTGAACTGCGACGGGCTTTACAATTCCTATGTACTCAACTTAACGAACAATACTAGAAGGACATCTAAATAGTAGACTCGAACATTTTTGGCTTACGAAATATAGACAACTCGGGAAATTGGAAGAATGTTTTCATTTCTCATACTCGGAAAGTAGTGTTTGTTTGATCCGAGTAGCGGGTGGAAGACGCTGCACCCCACCCTTGGGCGAGAAAGACTCATAGTAATTGCTTCCCTCTCTAGGGCAAGAATGAATTTAAAAAATAGAACTAAAGTTTATGTAGTCGGCTACGAAAAATTATATTAATAAAAAAAAAACAATTAAAATTATAAAAAAAATTGATAAAGATTGTTTATTTAAACAGCCAGTGTGAATTAAAAAAAAATACTATTAAGCGGGACGGCCCGCGGCGTTGACGCGGTGTGTTCCATGTTACAATTTAAAAAAGAAGTACCTTTATAATTTGGCGGGATACTAACTCTGTAAGCTGCACGGAAATTCAAAATCTCGGTTTTAGATTTGATTAATTAATAAAATGAGTTCAAGCGATCCTGAATGAAATTTTGACCCCAGATTCGGATACAGACGAGGCAAATATAGTAATCGAAAATCTTTTGCCTGAAATTTCAAAGGAAACATATTTAAATACATACAATGATTTAATGAAGTGGCGAGCAAACAAGAAACTAAAATATTAAAAAAAAGAAACTACACTTTTTTACTTTCCTTATATTCGAAATGAAAAGTAGTGTTTAACACGGGTGAAAGTCACAATTCCTACTCGGACTCGCTGCGCTCGGGCGTTTAAATACCTCGTATGGGAATTGATTCCTTTCGACCCTTGTTTATCAATCTACTATTTTACTAACCATGTATATTTTTGAAAATTTTTAATTGATCGTTTTAACTTTTAGCACGATTTAATAATTTTGTCACACTTTTAAAGTGCATGAGTGATCTTTTTGACCAAACATGGTTCAATCGATCAAATTGATCGAATGATCTTAGAAGACCGTGCAACTAAATGACCATGAAATGAATTCGGTCGCAGATGACCGATTTCTTATCGATCAACTTAACTTCTAGAGTCAACTATTTTGGCACCCACAATAATATAAAATATAATAATATTTAATAAATAATAGCCGTACAAATCATATTGCACTTATAATTTTTTGGTTATTAACCGATAACTTTTTATATCTATCATTATCGTATCAATCAACAGTGCAAATATATAAAGAAGAACATAACTTTTTTATTACAATGCCTTCCTTTTCTTTTTATTCGTTTGGTCCCAGATTACGTATGTGGCCACCACATCTCATCTCGTGGGTGTGTAGGAGGCGACTAAGGGAACTTTAGACCCAGTGCATACCATTTTAGCACCTTAGCTCACCCGCGCGGTGGTGGGTAAACCACCAAGAAAAGCATTCCCAAGGAGAGTTGGTGTCAGCCAGACGGACGACTGTAATATTGTGCCAAAAACCGTAGAATATGACGAGGGAAAATGAGATGCGCCTTAGGGCTAGGGCGTACCCCACAGCGACATACAGGGGCAGCATCCGGCTCCTCTGCAAAATGGACAAGGGTTGTGCACGCGTATCATGGCCACCGTAGAAACGGGTTTTGTCGACGGAAGAATCGACAAAATGACGTAATATAGAAAGATTTCTACCGTCCTAAGCATGGCGATGTTAAAACTGAACAGAAGAAATGTTTCTATTCTTCAATCTACAAAAGTCTATAGTGTCGAGCATGACGACCGAATAATTATCGTAGAATTCATAGTTTACTACATGACTAGCTACCTCCCTGTTGCTATGGAAAGAATATCTATGTCTTTGTCTTCATAGAAACGCGAGTCTACGGGTCGCGCCATGCTCGGGCAGAAGAGATAACGAGTTGGATAGAAAGAGCTTTGTCGTTTCTTGGTAGAATTGAGATAGAATTGGTCATGCTACGCGTGCAGAACGGGCAGATGCGACGTAAGACGCAAGCTCGGAGAGTAAGAGAAGTTAGATGGAGGTGTGCGAGCTGGAATGTAGGTACGATGACTAGAAGAGAAAGGAAACTAGCAGATTTAAAAAGGCGACGAATGAACATAGCCTGTCTGCAAGAGTCGAAGTGGAAGGGTGCGAATTGTGGACAGTTTGGTATTAAAAATAGTGTTTATGTACCCCAGTCGGGAGGTGAGTTCATATGAGGATAGCGTAAAACAGAAGTTTTGGGAGGACTTCGATCGTGTGATGATGGATATGCAAGAGAGTGAAGAAGTGTATGTGGGGGTGATTTTAACGGGCATATAGGAAGACAGAAGCATAGGTTTGAGAGAGAGCTTGGCGGTTGGGGATACGTAGACCGTAACACTGATGGCGAGACACTGCTGCGAGCTGCTTCTGTCTTCGACCTGGCAATAACAAATACGTGGTTTGAAAAAAAAACGAGCATCTAGTTTCTTACAAAAGTGGCCGCCACGCGACGCAAATTGATTTCTTTCTGGTAAGACGGAACAGCCTTAAAAGTGTCTAAAACTGTAAAGTGCTGCCAGGCGAAGACAGTCTCACAACACAGACTGAAATTAATGGAAGTAAAAGTCAATGGTAGATAAAATGATTCAAATGAAGGATATTGGAAGGAAAATCTGTGAATACGTTTGGAACGATATCGCGGATTGTTTAAGGAGAGTAGCAAAAGATCAGGGGGCCTAAAATGGCCGCTTTGGCAGAATCATAAAATGATCTGCGTACAATTCATATCCCGCCATTCATCTGTTTGACAGTTTTGTATGGAGTTTCGTAAAATGGTCCACAAATTATGAATTGCTCTATTGAAGTCTAATGTCAAATAGCAGCTGTCAAACAGATAAATTGCGGGATGTATGAATTGTACGCAGATCATAATATGATTCTGCCAATGTGACTATTTTAGGGCCCCTGTTTGAGAAACCAAAAGAGAAAGGTGTGATATATTGTAAGTTGTGTGGAAATCGGTAGTATGAGGAAAATGTCATGAGGAAAGTTTTGCGATTGAATATAAAACCCAATGGTTACAATACGCGACCAAAGAAACGATGGACGGACTGTGTGAAAGATGATACCTATGGCAAAAAAGGGGTTGCCTACCGAGATGACAATTAATATGTAGAGAAGTTTGGAAGAAAAAGGTATGTTTCGCCGACCCCAAATAAATTGGAATAAGAGCAAGAGTATGATGAATTCCTTTCTAGTAGGTACAACTAAAATTCTTTTTTGTACCCGACATCATTCCGGCGAAATTCTGCAAACGTAGGCTTTGCTTTGTACTAGCAGTCGCGTGGCAACCATCACGTCGCATCGACTAAACTTTAGCATTACACAACAGTTACTGGCCGGGCACATATCTCAGAAGTACGTGAGACAAGACGCGTTTTTACTCCACCTGGTTTATTCTAAATAGTTTCCATTTCAGTAATTATTTGTGAGTGACAAAACTAAGGCCATCGTCCAGCTTATGACGAGAAGATACTGTTATTACCGTAGGTCTCCGTTATCTTACAACTAGGCAAAGATAGACAGTGATATGACTAACAGAATGAACATGTGTAATTAAATATACTTACCTAAACTCTTTACCAAGGAACCGATCAGATTACGTTTTAGATTTAGTAATCCCGGAGATAACTCTGACTCCGTACGCGTGGACTGATCTGGATGATGATGAGGCTACTCTTTGAGGAGTGATAGCTTTCTCACTGACTTTTTGTAGCAGAGCGACAAATCTTCCCTCAGTACGGATTCCAGTATACAGCTGTCCAGGGCCATGACTGACTCCGAGATTGACTACGAGTTATATAAACGGGTAATTTGTAGATTTTTCTATCTCCAATATATTGATTGTTATAAGAAGGATATTCCGGTGAAGGAGCCTCGGTACAGGATCCAACATCGTGCCGAATCTTGTGGGGCTAAACTTTCAGTCGTGAATATCTTATGGTGAAGAGGTTCATAATATTGAACCATTCATGGCATGGTATGGTCAGCCTTAAGGGATTTAACATATTATTATGATGTAGTGGTGTCCGCCACCCATAGGCGGCAACTGGCTGAGAGCCACGTAGAATCTAAGTAATAAGTTTCTGATATTAATTTTATTAAACGATATATAACAATTTCTTCTTGGTAAACGAGTGTTTGTTTGCAGTACAGGAACTACGACTACACGGACACATGGGAGTATTGGCGAGATCCTTTGTACGGCTACCCGTCCTATTATACGCCTTCTCTTAACAGGTGCCAATCTTTTATACCTAATTTCTTTTGTTAATCAGAAAGTAGACCCACATAGCCATAGGGTAGATAGGTAATATACGTACCTATTGGTAGTCATAGGTTGTCGGTACTAAGTATTATTGATTTTGTGATCATATATTGAAAAGAGGAACGATTCAAAAAAGAAAACGTCGTGTTTATTGCTTTAAGGTTTATTGTGACCACTGACCTCCATATATTTCACACTGGACTGGCTGCTGTTATAATATTTTTGTGCCTATTATAGTATCGCCATTTTGGCGGTGTAACATAATATCACTAAAATACTGAGTATTTCAAAATTAAGATTTCAAGGTACTCACCAGCCTACATAATAATTATTATGTCAACAAGAAAATCTAATAATCTAAAAAAAACTTTTTACAAAAAAATTGTAACCGACTACCAAAAATAACACTACCTACAAAATGAAAAATAACTTTAATATCGGAAGTCGGTGTCTTTGGATCTGTATTTGAGTTTTTTGCCACCGATTTCCGAAATTAAAGTTATTTTTCATTTTGTAGTGTTATTTTTGGTTGTCGGTTACTATTTTTTTGTAAAAAGTTTTTTATTTTTCACTTTTTAGTGGCTCAGTTTTGATTTTATCTAAATTACAATAGCCTAATGTTAACTGCTCATCACCTTTTATAAAATATTGCTTTTCCCGATGCTGGGACGTTGATTGTTGAGGAGTTCTCCTGCTAAGAACCAGGAGAACTGCCACTCACCATATGCATAGTGACGAGCATAAATTGCTTAATCGCAACCCGTTAAATAGGTACTCATTATTTTATTGTTTCGGTGGCCATCTGTGGTCTCCTTCATCAGTTCCACTTCACCAAATGCTTTCCGAGAGCAAATGCACGAGTTACTATAAAAAGTTCCCAAATCGCTATAAGTTTGCATATAAAATTTGAGGGTTGCTCTCGATTTCCATGGGATTTCCTCATCAGATTCTGATTTGGTGGCAATGGGACCACTTCGGGAGTATACCCTTTCAAACAAAAAAAGAATTTTCAAAATCGGTTCATAATTGACAGAGTAATCGCGTAAAAAACATACAAAAAAAAAAAAACATACAGACGAATTGAGATCCTCCTCCTTTTTGGAAGTCGGTTAAAAATAAACTAGCTTTGTAACATTGATACCAAGTCAAAACGAAAACTTACAATGTAAAGTCCTTTCTACTTGAAATACGACCGCAGTGAAATCGTTTCACCTTGCTTCTATAAATCATAAGTTAAGCTGCTTGTTGAAAGTCATAAAAAAGCACTCGCGTCAGGTATAAACTGGGTGGACTTCAGAAATATTCTCAACAGAAGTTTTTTTTTTTTTTAAATGTTGCCCCATTCTAGGAATTTCTTCTGTATTGTGGGTGCGTTTACAAACATTTAAACTCACATACACAAACAGCCAGACCCGGAACAACTACTTGTAGGTCATACAAATATTTGTTTTGTGCGGGAATCGAACCCGCGACACGCAGCGCAGCAGTCAATCGCTTAACCTCTGCGCCAACCATGCCGTCAAGTTCGAAAAGTTTCGCGTAGGTTGAGGTGTTTGATTTTCCATTGAAAAACGTTTCTTACCTAAGATTTTTCAAAAAATAATACAACCAATAATCAATAAAGACAAAAAATAATACAACCAATAATCAATAATATCAAAAGACAAATTAAAGATTGATTAGTTCGTCCAACGTTCGGAACTCCATGACAGCGTTTTATTTAGGTAACTATTATATACCTAACTGTAATTATAAGTAGGATGTATGTTTTGGGTACGGTCGATCCATCGTACTTACGATTTAGGCGATCAACACACGGCACCGCGCACCGCCGCGGTAGGCGGTGAAGCGGATCTCAATGTCGCATTGGCCTCTAATAAATCCATTGATGCCTAACACACGTACACCGCCCGACCACGCGGTCGAGCGGTGCTCTCACCATATGAAACCGCGGCGGTGCGCGGTGCCGTGTGTGAATCGCCTAACCGCTCGCTTTCCATCAGGCGAGACCCAGGCGAGGTCAAGAACAGACCCATTAATTCAATTAGTACCTATAAGAAAATGGTAGGTTTAACTTACCCCTTCTTCTACTTACAGATACAGGTACCTAGACACATACGTAGACAACGAGTTACTGAACAGAGAGCTGCGTTACGCCACCGAGCTGGCTGCAAGGCGACGCTGGTACAACGAAGAGTGGCGGCGTCGCTTGCAAAGGCAGTTAGATGAAGAGTGCTACGTCTACTCCCCTGGCGATCCAAGCCTGCTCGAGCTTCAAGATGCGTTGCGGAGCTTGGATGCGAAGGTCTACCGCTTAAAAGTTTGTAATCTGAAAACTTAGTACAAGTGTAGCGTCATCAAAAACACCAGTCTACGTTGGGGGCTTCCAGTGCAACCGGATTCAGCAAAAATACCAGTATTTTTTTACATGGAACGACTATCAGATCTCACAAACCAGTTACTGGGTAATAATGAACCCCTTGCTCCTTGGTAAGACTGGTTGTCAGACCCATCGCGTATTGTAAACTTCATTATCATTTAACAGGCTACAAGGCCGCCTCCGAGTGTGGTTAATGATTGGGCTGTGGCCTGTGCTGTCCGGAGATTTCCTGTGTGGAATATGAGTCTAGTTTGGACATCTCCCTACACTCCGGATAGAATCTCACATCTCCAGCTCCATCTGATCATCATTTGAATTTATTTGTACCTAGGTATGTGTGATAACATATCTACCCTACTGCCAGGGCCGGATTTAGGGCAGGGCAACAGGGGCTCTAGCCCTGGGCCTCCACAATTTGATTTTTTTTAGATAAGAAAGAAAATACATCCTTTGTAGGAACGGGTCGTTGACGGTTTTTCCGTTAACGAAACGTCAACGTTGATTTACATTCTTCAACTAGTCGATCAACTAGTTAAATTAGTCAACGAGTTAACTTGCATCGTAAACAGTTCATTCATTGAATTGTTTTTATTCGACGCTGGGACGTTCAACGAGTCTCCTTGCGTATCAAAGAAAAAAAATCCCAAAAGTCTGACAACCAGTCTTACCAAGGGGTATCGTATTGTGGCGGTTAGATAGGCGGTCGTTCCATGTAAATACTGGTATTCAGCTGCATCCGGTTAGACTGGAAGCCGACCTAAACACAGTTGGGAAAAGGCGGGCAGATTTATTGTGTATCAAAGAAAAAAATGTTCACATTCAGAAGGTACCTTTTTAAGTAGTTTTTTTTTTGTGTGTTCTAAATACATTTTTGGGACCCCCACTTCTTGGTTGCCCCAGGGCCTCCACACCTCTAAATCCGGCCCTGCCTACTGCTGATTACCGACCATGCAATGTGAATGTCCTCATAACCATCCTCATCCTCCTGGCCCTATCCCAATATCGGCGCTGTAGCTGTTCTTCTTCCATACATCTCTCACTATTTAAAGTCACGTTCATGTGTAGCGGAATCAACATCGCCACATACGAACTACGCGTCACACTAACGTCACGCGAATCCTGCATCGCGCAATCAGAGTTTACCACGCAACTAACATATATACAACGTCCCGACATCAACCGTTGGGCAGTTGCCCACCAGACACAACACCCGTCTGGTCGGAGGATCGTCCCTTTTCTATGGTGGCTGAGTGAACTTTACACCTACATTGTACTAATCACCAATTATTGTTAGCAGACCCTGGAAGCAGACTTGGCCAACATCAAACCATCGCAGTGACGTCTCACTTCAAACACATTCTTCGCCTGGCACTAAGTTCTTTTAGAGTTTAGATGCACGAAGCACTTTTACTTATGTCATAACATAACATCACGCCTCTACTCCCCGAAGGGTTCGGCAGGTGTTCAGTACACCCAAATTTCGGCAGTTATGTGGCTTAAGGTAGCCCACGAAATTGATTTTTTCTCTTAGTTTTTTTGCAATTTGCAGATCAGTATCAGGTTGTACGTTAGTTTTAGATTCTGTGATTGCTTGCAGAACCTGGAAGCTGACTTGGCCAGTATCCGACCGCGGCTGAGAAGCAGATTAGCATTTAATCGCCTTAGACGCACTCTTTATGATATGTATTGGTGGTAAACGCAAAAATCCAATCTTCCATTTGTATACCTTACAATCAGTATCGGTGTACGTTTCTAAAACTTCTTAGCACACACCATAAAAATGTTGTACTTACCTTAGGTACTTTTTAAGTATATTTAGGCATATCATCACGCCTGTATTTGACAAAAAATTAGGTCAGAGTTTGTAGATGTACCCCAGTTCCGTTTTAGATCTATGTATGTAATAAGTGGCAAGCTTAATGTCACAACAAAAACTCCGGGCTTCTCTAGAAAATCTATATTTTTATAGCCAGATATATATGTAGATATTAAAATGTTTCAATAAAACTTCTGTTATGTGTAAAATGTAGTTTTAATGGGAATGAACTCCAACATCAGCTACAACAATGTACTTAACATTATGTACTACGACGGGCATTACAATTTCTATGTACTCAACACGACCTTGTTGAACTAGACTTTGAAGACCACTAAATAGTTGACTCGGAAAATTGTTGACTACACACTTAAAAATCACGGAAAATTTAAAGAATGTTTTAGCTCGCCACACAGGAAAAAAAATGTAATTCATCAATTTAGCTTCTAGCATGATTTATTTGACTTGAATAAATAAATCACACTTTTTAAATGCATTTGATCTTTCTGACCAAACATGGTTCGATCGATCAAATTTAATTCAAATTCAAATTTGAAATTCAATTTTGAATATGAAATTCATCGAATGGTCTATTGACCAAAATTTAATCACATTTACATTTTGGTCAGTTTTAGGTCGAGTCAACTATTTTGCAGTCCATACTAACAAAAAATATAATATTAAAAAACAATAACTGTAAAAATCATATATTGCACTAATTATAATTTTTGGGTTTTAATGAGATTCACCGATAACTTTTTGTAAATAAAATTAAGTTTTGGGTTCAACCATTTTATCGATCAGTCAACAGTGCAAAAAATAACAAATTAATATTTTTTTATTACAATTCCTTTTCTCAAATACCTTTCTTTCTGTTGTTTTTTTGGAGAACATCCGTATTATCGCGATGAAAAAAATACTCCAGATTATTTTCGTAATATTGTTCACTGTACACTTAACGCAACAACCAATCAAATAGATTGCAGCGCTAGCTTTTAGGTAATTGTACAGATTCTTCCCTACTTGGTAGAAATCAGAACAGCTGTAATGAGATTCATATACTAACTTTTCTTTGACAATAATACTGAAACAATGAATGCTAGTTAGTAGGTTTAAACTTTTACAAAATTACAGTGAACAAATTACGTTTATTACAAGCAATATTGCGGCTATATTATAATGAAGACAAGTGGCATTATTACTTAGGTAAATACTGTATTACTGTCATAAATTCATCATACATAATATGGTAGGTGAATATTTAAAAATAATATCATCGTGTGCAGATCTATGGAATAATTTATAATATCCAGAATAAACTAATCTTACAATAGGAATGCGCATAAACAAAGAATATTTTTGGTAACACATTGCACAGTGAATTAATACTAGCAATACAGACAAAGAATTTAGGAAGACATCTGTAAGTTTTTCATTTGGTTGGGTAATAATTATAATGATTATTTTATGCCCAGTTGTTTTTTTTTGTATTGTTTCATTCATTAATGCTTGAAGATTATTTTTTATTCCATTAATGAAAAAATACTATGGCCTGCTTGTATGAATTCACTGTGATATCACAATCTTAATAATTAGCGAAGAACTAAACGATTCGCTGCCCTCACCAACTGGACGTGCTTAATTTATAAAAGGCAATCTTAACCTAAGGTAATTATTACTTTAATATAAAGTAAAGTTCGAGATATATATTTGTCGGAGGCGACGCCGATAGCTGTGTATAACTTAAGCTAAGGATATTATCACATCTTTAAGTTTTCATATCCAGCACTTTAATAATTAGGACAGTTTTAAATGTTTAACAATACACTCGTAAATATATGTTTATACCACTGGGTGCATCCCCAAAAATAAAGATCTGTATTTAATAGGTATCACAAAATAACATTTGAATCACCACGTATTAAAGAATTCCATTGTCACCGGTTCATCCTTAGCTTAAATATACAAACATAATTATAAATGCTCGAAGATTCATACAATTACAATACGAATCGTTGCAATTAGCACTATATCATTATATTATATAATTATTACGTCTTTTGTACGAGAATTATGTCTACGAGTGCACAAACTGAAAACAGACAGAATAACATGAAATCCACAAAACATATATTTTTTCACATATTTTTCTAATCATGCATTGCTTTTTTACCCCATGCCATTAATCAAACAAATTCGGATTTGAACGATTAATAGAAAAGGGCAATACGTTCAGAAGAATCAGTTCAAGTAAAACTGTTTTGATCGTTTGAACTTTGAAGGATCTGATCGACCAAACTGAACGGTTTGTCGACCGATCAGAATATCAAGTGTAAAATGCAAACTACGATAAAAAAATAGCAGGCTTCGTTAGTTCTGCAATATAGTAGGCATGCAATAAAACCATTTCAGAAGTAAGCAAGGAATATAATACAGTAAGTAGCGTATAGGTACGTGCGTTTGGCAGTGGCCTGTGGCTTTCCCGAACTCACTAAACCGAATTACAAATTATTTCTTGCAATTGAAATCGACTAACACTCCACATTACTCACTTTTAAAAAACGCAACCTTCCATATAAAAACACCGAATTATTTTAAAGACTTTTCGAAAATGAAAAATCAAAAGCGCTTCCAACATCCAACATTTAAGACACCACACACATTATACTTTTGCATCAACAGACAAAAAATCGCAAGACATAATCATCACAACCATGGACACTTTTTCTCATTCTAAGATAAGACTTATCATTTTTAACCGACTTCCAAAAAGGAGGATTTTATAACGCACCTCCGCTCAAATAGTGTCGTAGGTCAAAAAAATCAGTCATAAGTATGACACTATTTGAGATAAGATTTTGAAGTTTTCTGAAACGAATGGAACATTATAAGAGAATTATTTTTTTTGAGTTGTGACTCTATTTGAGCGGAGGTGCGATATGTTCGTCTGTCTGTTTAATTTTTTTTGTACTCAAATTTTGGTTGTTGATGCAAAAGCTATGTTTTTTTTCACAAGTTACCTTTCCCCGTCGCTTGGCAGTCTTGTCACAGTCGTCCGCGCCCTCTAAGCTAGCGTTCAACAACTAGTCTAGGACAACACTTAGTCTAACAACCATTTATTACTAAACTACACGCTATCGTTAGGCGTTGTCGTTTGTCGCGGCTGGATATGAGTTGATGCAGAATTTTATTATGCTCTCCTTTATTTAAGGCCTCTGCCTCGAATTATGCGGGCAGCGGGGCGGCGCGGGTGGCGGCGCGGGAACGGCAGGATCTTATGCGTAAAATCAAATGGACCGGTTCTCGAAAACAGCGGCGTGGCAGCGGGCAACGAGCGGTGCACTCCAGTCAAGCGGTGACCGGCCGCGCCGCCGCCGCCACCGCCCCGCTGCCCGCAAAATTCGAGGCAGAGGCCTAAGAGCAGGATTTTATCAATTACTTGATAAAATCGGAATAGGTGATTGAATTGAATTAAAAAAGGAATAGGAAAATATCTTCAATTTAGCCATTTGCTATTCCTGCCAGGGTTGCGAGTTTGTCCGAAAGGGATATCGTGGCCCTGGCACACAGGCAACGGAAGGGACACGGGTGGGTTTTAGTCAGTAAAAGTCTGACACCTCCCGCTCCGCCCAGAGCGGGAGAAGTTATTTGATAATTTCCCACCCAAAAAAAAAGCCATTCGCTATTGCATCGTATTTTCGGTTCGAAGAATTTTGAGAAAGATACAATCCCGAAAATTTACAATATTTGGTAAAATTCATTTATAATTGATTTATTTCAGTTTTTCACTATTAAAAATTTATCAGCAATATAATTTTGCAGCAACCCACAAAAACGACCAGTCACAAACACAGCCTTTATCCAGCCAGTATCTAAAATTACAAAGTTTAACTACAAGCCGCTCTATGTAGTCACACAACTTGTTAGTGCTAGTCATTCTCTTGGCGAACATTGAGATTCAAGTAGAAGAAAAATAATGTAGTTTTTTTACATAGGAGAGACAACCACACATTACAAGACAGATTTTTTTAAGGAAGAAAATAGGTTTTCTTAATTTGTTTTTGGAAAGAAGTTCCTTAGAGTGCCAACTTGGCGAACGACACATTTGTAACAAAAGTGTCGTGATGGTCGAAATGTTACACTTTTCTAGGCTAGCTCCATTGATGTATTAAATAGGAAGATAGGCCACTCTCTAACATCACGTAAATATTAAATGGACCCGATGTCGTGAGTCATGTGCTCGACAACCGAAATAGAGAGACATATTACACGGGCTATAGCGGGAATGAGATAGCAATAATTGTCACTGTTACGTACCCATAACAACTCGGAAACAAACTACGATTCGGGTATTCCCCGCAAACCGAGAGTAATGTAAGGTTGATTGTGTTCTTTTCCCTAATTTAAGCGGTCCACGTTGAAGAGCGCGTACCATATCTTCCTATTTATACATCAATGGCTGGCTCTCATTTGACAATTGCGGAAAAGCGAAAAGACCACGACACCTCTCGACTGATTTTTGTAAACCGCTAATTCTGTAACAGTATGGTCGTTGGTCTGTAATGTGCGCCCTCTCTTATGCACGTTAGGACGGGTCTAGGAAAGACAATTTTTATCATACAGTTTCGTCACTATTTTATATTTATTTAGTATAATTTACGTTTCATCTCACAACACATATTTATGTTGTAAATAATTGAATACCGTTTTTGATACAAAAATATGAATAATTTTTTAATAAATATACTTTGAAAGGAAGAGCATGGAGTAAAACTGTGCGCACACTGTGATAGCTGCGGTTTGTGGTTGAATTACAGACATTTATCAAACGCATTAATAATAAGCGACCTATTTCAATAAATATTCTTGTTAAAGTCTTATGAAGTTTGCGGTTGAACATTGACCAAAGCAAGTAAGTAGTGGCCAATAGATGATTAACCACCACTTGGACTTTTAACAATGGTAGCAGCTTTTAAATACAGGCACAATGAACCAAGATATACAACATTAGTTTTTGTTTATACTAAACCTCTTAAGGGGTCATTGTACTCATCATTATGAACAACTTTTAGAGAGGGCGCTGCTGTCAGCATAGTAAAACCGGCTCTGTAATGTTATCGTATTTAAAATTAATATAGTGAATAAAACCAAGTGAAAACTAAACACAAGTATTGATAATACAGTGATACAAAGACTAAATTAATAAATGTTATCTGGTGCTAAGTGGAAAACAAGAAATTACGTGAAATATATCAGTGGCAGTTCCAAGTTTGTTTATGAAGATTGGCCAGCGGTTATATAAAATACTCAGCTGTGGACTAATAATTTATCAAGAAGCTGATGTTGACATTGAAAGGTGTGCATAAAAGTGACTAACAGTGAATTTGTGGAATACTTAATATTAAATATAACCTAACTTTTGATTGTCATCGATTAGACTATCACTGTGTCACACAAATAAATCAGTAGAATTGGACAACAACGCCATCTGCTGCACACTGATGGAAACCGAAACGATAGCCATCTAGCGGAAACAAGCAGAACTATCAAAACAAACACTAGAAAGCAAGTTCAATCGATAACTGAGTTATTTTTTACACGCATTACGTTCACTGATTACACACCAGAAGGCGCTAAATAAAAATTGAAAGTCTCAACATGGAAGAAATAACAACATTGTTGAAGAAGCTGCAGAATGATTTGTCACAGCAAAGTACAGAAATAAAAAGTTTGAAAGAAGATATTTCGAAACCAATAATTGAGAATATGAACATAAAATTTTGTGTAATTATGTCTAAAAATGAAGAACTAGAGGAAATTATTAATAATCAACAAAATACAATAGAGAAGTTGGAAAGACAAGTACGTATGAAGAATATTGTTCTATTTGGATTAGAAGAAAAAGAAAAAAGTTATGAAGACTTGGAAAAGCGAATTATATTAATTTTCAATGAATATCTCGCCGCAGAATGTAATACATATGATATAGAATCCGCCATAAGGTTGGGGAAAAAAGGAGAAAACATAAGACCTATTAAGATAACGTTCTCTAAATTAAACATGAAAATAACAATTTTGAAAAGGAAAAAACAACTAGAGCGAACCAGCTACTACATTAAAGAAGATTTCTCTCCACAGGTCATAGAAAAACGGAAAGAACTTCAAAAAGAAGTAGACGTAGCAAGAAGCCAGGGCCAAAATGCTGTACTGAGATATGATAAAATTGTGTACTTAGAGCAAAGAAAAGCCTATCAAAACAATCAACACAGCTCTAAAAGGAAACCATCGAAATCACCAGAGAACCAAATAACTTTCGCACCATATCAAGAAAACAGAACATCACTCTCACAACGCACAACCAAAAAAACTAAAGTAGATATGAGAAACTATTTTGTACCAAAAGAAACAGACATACGTTATTCTTCAACTCTTACCTCAACCCAAACCATGTGTGATACCCAAATTGAACAATAGCAACCAGCAGGCCTTCCTCCTCCTAAATACTATGAAAACCGCAAAACTAACCTTACTACTCTTCACTCTCCCGGCACGGCTGGTCCCCGTGGGAGCAGTAGACCAAAACCCTCCATCGAAAACGAAGACAATGTTACCAATAGAAAAAGCAAATACCTTTACATTGGCACATTGAATGTGAGATCGCTGATTGATACGTCGAGATTTGCCGAGTTGCAATACGCTATTGATAAGTTAAACTGGCATGTAATTGGACTCTCTGAGATAAAACTTGAAGGCAAGGAAATTATAGAATTTCAAGATTTTATCTTTATGTACTACGGACAAACCCATAACAGAAACGGTATTGGATTTTTAATAAAAAAAGAATTAAAAGAAAACATCAAAGACTTTGTACCAGTATCCGACAGAGTAGCAAAGTTGAGCATATACATAGAATGTAAAACAATTCATATTATCCAAGTGTACGCGCCAACAGAACAGTCCTCATTGGAGGACATAGATCGATTTTACGATGATCTCAGAAAAGCAATGAAAAACACTAACAGAGACACATTGATCATTGGCGATTTCAATGCACAGATTGGTCTGCCCACTAATGATGATAAAGATGTTATGGGATCGTGGGGTTACGGGAAACGGAGTCCGAGAGGCCAGATACTAATAAATTTTTGTTTTGAACATCATTTACATATTTCAAATACTTATTTCAAGAAGAACTCGAATCGTCGATGGACTTGGATGCACCCTAATAGCGTTACACGAAATGAAATTGACTACATCATAACAAAGAATAACAACAGTATCCATAACGTCGATATCATATCTACTACACATCCTACTGATCATAGACTGGTACGTGCATCACTTATACTTCACAACAAGCGCATCACCTCAAGAAAACATTTCAGAGAAAAAAACATGATCGATATTTCGCCTCCTGAGCAGGAGTATTTGAAAGAAGAATTTTCGCAAGAAATCAAAAACATGGAATTCATAAACATACAACACACCTACTCTACCTTGGTCACAAAAATTAGAAACAGTAAAGACAAACTAAACAGCCACAAAAAGTGCCCCAAAAAGCCTATTATTCGAGAAAACCTAGCAAGACTAATAAAGGAAAGGACTTTGTTAAAGGAAAAGAAAAACAAAACTAGCATAGAAAAGAAACATTTATCAGCATTATACAAATTAATTAGAAAGCAAATACAAAGGAAATCAAAAGAACATAGATATTCTATTATTGAATATGAATTAGAGAAATTTGCATCAGTCAAAAGAGCCTATAAAAGACTAGATTCCAGCAAAAAATGGATTACAAAACTTACGAAACACAGACAACATGTAACAAACAGAAATCATATATTAAACATTGCGACAGAATTCTATACTAGATTATATGAGCATCATGCTCCTCACGAAGACTCAAACCGAGATATGGAGTCACTCGATTCAGACAGTGTACCGGAATTTCTGGAGTACGAAGTTAGCCACTCCATCCATCAACTGAAAACGAAGAAAAGCCCTGGAGAAGATCGTATAACAAATGACATGTTAAAAGCCATCAGAGAGCCAATAACACCTATTTTAACCACAATATTCAACGAAATCATGAATCAAGAGTCGATACCACCTGACTGGAATACTGCGATTATAACCTTACTCTATAAAAAAGGGGATCCATGCAAAATGGACAACTACAGACCACTGAGTATGCTACAGACACTTTATAAATTATTTACCAGCCTAATATTAAAAAGGATCTCAAAGACCTTAGACGAAAACCAACCTAGAGAGCAAGCAGGATTCAGATCTGGCTTCTCTACAAACGACCTAACACGCTAACCCAGATAATCGAGAAGTACAATGAACACAATAAAGAGCTCTACGTAGCCTTTGTAGACTACTCCAAAGCATTTGACTCTATCTCCCATGAATCTCTATGGTGCTCCCTTTGTGAACAAGGAGTCCACATAAAATACATCAAAATTTTGAAAGAAATTTACAAGAATAGCAGAGCAATAATTAAACTGGAGAAAAAGGGAGAGCCATTTAACATCCAGAAAGGAGTTAAGCAGGGTGATCCCATCTCACCAAATCTATTTAACGCAGTTTTGGAGCATATCTTCAGACAGCTAAATTGGCGCGAAGTCGGTATCAAAATAAACGGCGAGTTTCTCAACCATCTGCGCTTCGCAGATGACATTGTTTTGGTGAGCGAAACACATGCAGATCTTGAGCGCATGCTGACGTCTCTGGATAAGGAGAGCCGAAAATGTGGTCTTTATATGAACGCTGAAAAAACATGCCTGTTAACCAGCAGCATAAGAGTACCAACGGTGATACAAAGCACGCCCATTGCGTACGTAGATAATTGTGTTTATCTTGGACAAAGCATTGCATTTAACAAACCGACAGAAAACGAAGTAGATCGCAGAATAAAGAGTGCATGGAGAAGATATTGGTCATTGAAAGAAGTATTCAAATCTCGTATCCCGATTCGCTTGAAAAAGAAAGCTATGGACAACATCATATTACCTACTCTGCTCTACGGTTGTCAAAGTTGGACACTTACAAAGGCAGTTACAAACAAACTTCAAGCCTTCCAACGAGCAATGGAGAGGAGTATGTTAGGAATCAAACTCCGAGACCGTAAAAGAAGCAAGGACATACGGTTATGCACTAAAATAATAGATGTTGTGGAATTGGCTTGCAAGTTGAAATGGCGATGGGCAGGACATGTAGCCAGAGCCACAGATGGACGCTGGAGTGAGAGGGTTCTCCATTGGTACCCTCGCGATGCTCTACGCTCCAGAGGCAGACCCAGACGCCGGTGGTGCGACGATATTGTGGCCGTGACTGGCCCCACTTGGACTAGAATAGCCCAAGACAGACAGGAATGGCGAAAGATGGAGGAGGCCTTCGCCCTTAAATGGGCACCCAATATAGGAATTAATTGAAAATATATTATTTATTTTATTTTATCCAATTAATTCATTTATTTAAGTATCAATTTGTGTTTATTTCATTATTGTTCAATTTGCATGTTAAATTATTATTAATGAGTTATTAGAAACGAATGAATGTAATGAATGTTTAATGTAATTTATTATTCTTTTTGGGAAATTAAAAGGCTTAATAATAATAATAATAAAAAACGTGTAGCTGAATTGCATACAGGTTCCGAAATGGAAAAGGTGACTTTCGAACGCCCGTTGTAGTTTGTAATTTTTTTGGTTACATGCTTTGGAATCCTTAAGGACCGACGCGACGTCAGGTTTTAAGACATTAGTTGCATGGACAAAAAAGAACACCACTATTATTTTGGGCGACAATCATCTTGAAGGATTGACTGACATATTATTATTAAACTGTAGTAGGTAACTGTTTTTTTATTAACAAAATATTGAATATACAGCATTCAAAATAATCTGAGTAGGTATTGCCTCTGACCGAATCGCGTGGTGAGTTCAGAGCTCCGTAACACTTAAACACTATTCGTTTTAAGAAGCGAGCACAACGCGGTAGGAATATCCGTTTAGTAGTGTGAGCGATAGGATTTGAGTACAAAGTTTACAAAACCCTGATAGGTACTAAATACACTATGATAACTGTAGATTTGGTGAAAATTCAAATGAATGAATTATGCTGGCACTGGCAAAAGGCGGACCGATGACCTTGTGAAGGCCGCAGGAATCCGCTGGATGCGGGAAGCACAGAACCGGTGGAAGTTGCGGTGCTTGGGGGAGCCCTATGTCCAGCAATGGGCGTCTTTCGGTTGAAATGATGATGATGCTGGCACTTTTTGACACTAATTCTGTCACAGCTTTCGTTCTCAAATCCAATCAAACACATAATTCTTTCGATATATTATAGATTTGTATTAATTAGTAAATATATTTGAGTGCAAGAACAGTACGGAAGGTAGTGAGAAGTTCAGAACACAGAAAGGCAATGACCTTAGAAGAAAGGAAAATTACTTGCACGCTTAGGATAACATCTTTGGAGAAAAGTTTGGTTAAAAATTGTAGTTAAGTATTTTAATTTTCATAGTTTGCGAGTTTATAATTATTTGGCTAACTAACGTTCAGGGATATTAAGAAAATATTTTGATATAACTAAACCATAATGTAAAAATAAAATATGAACAAATTTTTTTAAAGTAATTATTTTTTATTTACCTTTAGTATGCTTAGGTATTTTGCGAATTATTACGAATTATAATGTGATACTTTTTGCTTTAATGTTTTACCATATCAGTTAAGGAGTCTAATTAGGACTAAGCGTGCAAGTACACAGATCGGAAGGAAGTTAAAACCGGTTTCATATAATAATATGTATATCTCTTTACATCCTAAGTCTTCAATGATATGTATACAGGCCGTATACAAAAATAAACAGCTCTACACTTACGCAACAATGTTATAATATCAACTTATTTTATTTCTGTCTTGAGGACGTTTGAAGATCTTTATTTTTCATCTCGACAGTTTTTTGATCCCACTGTGTAAGAATTATCGGAAACTTTACAGCTTCTTGATTGAAGTTTTTAAGATTGAAACAAATCTTGAATTTTTTTAGGCTCTTCACACTCATCAAAATTTAAAGTTTATTTTTCAAAATCTGACTTTTGTTACGCAAAATAATAATATTAAAATGTTCGATTACTTCATTTAAAAATAACCGCCACTACTATCGGGTGTCCCAAAATTTACGCAAGATTTGAATTAAATAGAAAACACAGTTGTTTTTTTTATTATAATTTCTTTATTGAATCATAAAGTACCTACATAGGTTAGGGTTATGTATGGAATAGCACATCGGGCAAATGGCCTCCACAGCTTTACTGTTTAACAATTCGATTACTGAATGGGACATTTCCTAGTCCTGTACACTCTCGTTTTGGCGATTAAAATTTCCCCCCTAGATCATGTGATTTAACACCACTGGATTTCTTTTTATGGGGTTATTTGAAGTCAACCCTTTGACTACAAGCCCACAACCACCCGTGCATTGAAGGAAGTGATAAACGAAATTCAGCCACATTTATGCAAAAGTCACGGAAAACTCGACAAAAGTGTGCATGTGTCAAAATTCGAAAAGGAGTGCGTATGTGCCAGCTGAGCCATGGAGGCTATTTGCCCGATGTGCTATTCCATAAATAACCCTTAAAAAGCTAAAAGCTAAAAAGCCTTAACTTTATGATTCAGTAAAGAAATTATAATAAAAGAAAAAACAACTGTGTTTTCTATTTAATTTAAATCTTGCATACATTTTGGGACCCCTTTCTTTACCTTTGCTATTAAAAATGACAGGTGTCAAATACAAAACGTCAAACTGAAGCTGCAACGATACCGTTAATGCTTACAAAGCGGGCAATTCTTTCGCATCATTGCCTTCAAGTGTCGCAGGACATAACACAGATAGTATACAACCACTACCATATTGTCATTTATTATAATCTTCAACAAAGCAGTGTATCTTAGCTACGCTGGGCGATCCCGCGAGTAAGCTTACGTTACGCCACTACATATACTAACTATACTTATTACTCAATACCATTGCACCAGTCTCCATACGATATATATCAAAATATATACAATTAACTCTTACCTTACTTACCAAAAAACCCAATTACTCGGAAAACATAATAATCACAGCGTTCAAAATCACAAAAATGTTAAAATAAACCGTCTTTTCAATATTAAAACGTTAAGTGTCTTAAATACATGAGATCCTCGTTATAAAAATATCATCTAAAATATAGCAAAATATATATAATTAAAAATATACTATTACTATAGCTAGCAACATTAACAATATTGAACGATAAGCAATATGTTTCCTAAAAAAGTTCCAATCAGATTTTGGGGTTGCCAGAAAGGAGATTATATGATAAGAATAGTAACACATAACTCGTTACCTAATCACAAAATTTTAGAGCTTGATCTGTCTGCAAGTAACACTATTATAGCTAGATTACCATTTCCCCTAGCCTAAAATCTTTTTAAAATCAAACCTTTTTCCCATTTGTTCTTAAAATGCTTTAAAACTGAATCAAGCAGTTAAATGTCACCACTCTTATGAACTACAATATCAAATAAAGCGTCCGTATCAGACTTACGGCGAATACTTGTAAATGTATAGTAAATGCAAGCATCAGTTCTTACAAACAAATGTGTACAATATAATAGCGAAAACTACGTAATTCTTATTTGTATATGGCAACCACCGCTACGGTTAAACACGAAACGCTTACAAAACTAGAATTAATGATCTCTCTCAGTGATTAGTTAAAAGCTTATTATTTGCTTTCCTGGCGTCCCCGTTTCTCTAAAGTTGAACAATTCGCTTTTTATAAAATCGTTTCATAAATACATTTTTCAAGGGATAACTTGTCTACATTTCACAGAGATTTAAAAACGAAGGAAAGTCTACGGAATTTAATAAAATTCATGCTCTTTTCATTTTGACAACTGTCAACAGCGACGTTGACAGCTGTCACTCAAACACTTGAGCAGTTTTACATTTATAATTGACATGCTGATTTATAAATATAAATTAGTTTCTACGGGCATTATACAAAGGGATATTATATGCAAAGATTGTCACAACTTTTGAGAAACTTGACCGCACTAAATAACCCGGCTACCCTATCGCTCCGATTGGCTAACGAAACTCATGCGTTTTGATATGTCCAACTTTACCCTAGCATTTGGGAGTCGTTTCCAAATATCGCTGAAAGAAACTAACACACATGTTTACTAACTTTGAAGCTGGCAATATTTTTCTTTGGTATTCTTAGTCATTATAATGACATTGATTGGTATATTGCGCAAATGACTAGACTTGATTGCACTGATATTTCACTCATTTTATTAAAAATTCAGCAATACTTTAAAATTGACTCCCCCTCCAACCAAAATGTACCCACATTTTGGTATTTCAGACTCTGTGATGGGAATGAAAGCGCCATCAAAGCGGATAATTTAGCTTTTATTTGGGTGACAGCAAGCATTGGTCACAAACATCATTAAATTCCTAGGCAATCTTGAGAATTTTACTCAAAAGCATCTGAAACTCTTACCCCCTTATTACAAAACAAGGTTTATCTTCAGACCCAGGTTTAAAACATAGAACCATTATTGAATTTCGAACTTTATTCAGACTATGGTAAAGTTCCTAAACACAAAACTGACAACTTAGTACCGAACTAAGTTTTCAGTTTTGTATAAAGAACGATATTTCAATCACTGTTACGTTCTTATTACAAAAACTGGCTCCATGATTTAAGCCATGTCAAAATATAAATCTTGTTTTGTAATAAGGGGGCGTCTGCGACCAAAATTACATTTTTAAAACATCATGTTCTAATAAAAATGACAACGATGCTGTCAGTCCACAGGCAATATTTGTGGTGTTGTGTTTCTCTCATTCAATGATTCGTTATAAGTAGTCCAAACTTTAACGCTTTTATCAACCACCACAGTTCTGTCGTGCGAGGCCCACGATCATGACAATAGGCCGGAATCGGTGCGATAGAATATCCTAAGGTTAAGTATTGACGAGAATCAAACACGCCTCGGCTTCCCGGGGCCAGGACACTCCGCTGACTTGATGATGGAAGACGCGAGCGGCTCGCGCGGCCTGATGGGGTCCATCTCCATGAAGCCAGGGTTCAGGATTATGTTAGGCACTAGTTCCATTACGTCTTGATCTTCGACGTAGTCTTTAAGGTCGTGGGTAAAGTTAGTATACATACCGTCACCAAATGTGTGTGTTTGTTTGTTAGTGTGCGGCCCCGCAGTCCAAGCGTGCGTTCCAAGCGAGTGCAATAGAGGGGAAAGAAGAAAAAAATCTCGAATGAATAAAAAATTGGCAGATACTGGCGTTCTTCATTATTAAAAGATTATGCAAAAGTCATGCGGATAGATCGAAGAGTGGAAATTCGCTCGGATTTCGTCTTTATCAGCATAGACTTAAGAGCGATTTTCTAATGGCTACTTTATGACAGCAAAATCGGAGAGACGCAGTAATACTCGACATATTTTGCTGTTATAGACGAATTTCATATTTTGATAAGGTGACCATAATTTTTGTTATGACAGGACTTTTAAAATGGATATGAATTTCGTCTTTAAAATTGTAATAATGCACTTGAGCGCTATGCCAAGCCACTTTCTTGATTAAAGATCGTCTAAAATCTCAAATAATCTAATAACTATTGTTAATAAGCAAGTTGTAAGTCGGCATTAGAGCTCTAATCATATTGCTTTATCAGTCACTGTAGGTACGACGTTTTTAACAGGGCACATTTGTATCGTACAAGCAGTAACAATGAAATAAAAATGCCCCGAAAAAAATATTATGCGTTAGAGTTGCGTTAAAATCGAGTACATATCGTGCGATGTGTGGATACAAATAGCCCTGTTTCATAAAAGGTTTATGTTGTCTAGTTATTAAAACAATAAGTTTACGGTTTTACTCGCAAGTGTATTTCGAGAATATTACGGATTTCTCTGGAGCACTATGTCACGTGAATAAAAATACTATTGTAATTAGAAATATTTTAAATTTAAATTGTTATTGAAGTTTAAAATAGTATTGAAATTTAACATTATAGCTCCTAGCTCAGTTTTTTAGGAACTGGTATGACGGCACTACATTTCTTGAAAATGTTATAATGTCAAATTGTTGACGTAGTCTCAGATGGCAAACAAATATCGAAATTCGTTACAAACACTTCTGATCCGTTAGAAGAGATTTTTTATGGAGTTCATGTTATTCTGTCACTTAAAGTTAATTTATATTTTTTTTGTGCTTAATTTTAGTATTATTGTGCATTTTATGCGATATATTAATAATTTTTATTTATTGCATTGTAAAGTGCCTATTCAAGCCTACTTATGCAACTACTGTAGTATGTTATACTTACAAGCAGTATACGTATATATAAAATGGTGGTCCTATAGAGTAGTAATAGTGGTCCTATAGTATACTAATAGTGGTCCTGAAGTCATCACAAGATAGTGCAAGCATTTAATATTTATTGAACTTTAATATTAATAAGTATTTATTGAATATTTTTTGATATTTTTGACTATATTTCTTTAATATTTAATTGGTATAATTATTTAAAGACAAGATAGTAGGTATTGATCACATAGTTTTTAAATAGGAGCCTTTATAAAATTGTAACGGTTATAAACTTTATTATAACTATATTACTATTTTTTATAATTATTTACTATTAAAATATTTATTTTATTTGTTATTAAAATAATAACTGTGATTATTGTTATTAGAAAACAAGACGTGAATTATACTAAAAATATTTCCAAGGAATGATTAATATTATTTGGAATATATATATCACAAAAGTATAAAAAATCACAAATATACTATAATGTGTAAAACAAAAAGTTTTGGCAAGAATAAATTGTAAACTACTTAGCGGTAAAGCTTTCATTATTCCTACATCTAAACGCTTTTTATACTAAAATATATTATACTTACTTTAATTTTATTGAATGAACTGCCTTAGATCCTACGGAATCTAAAATAGTATATTCTCTTATATTTTTGAATCATTTTAATAATTAATTATTAATTTAAAAAGAGCGCGAATTTGAATTTTATTAATTAAATTTATTATAACGAGGTAAATGAGTTCTTATTATACGCGAATATCATTTATTAATGGGTTAAATCAATCAATATATTTTTAATATCATTAAATATATCATACTTAACAAATTGCTATATTTTATAATTGAATATACATTTTTTTCAGTATTTTTTGTTCTTTAATATATTAAAGCTGCATAATTATTGCTGTTTTGTTTAAAGCGTTTTTTTTATTGTAATTTAAGTTAACAGCCTGAATGCCAAGAATGGCGAATAGTAAATTATTATTTTAATGAATTAGTTCAACGGATTTAAAATTTTTAAAGTAGAAACTGCAATTCAACTAATTATAGCACAATTCTATTGTTATAATTGACGTCCTGTAGTTATTGGTCCGTATCCTAATGCTCATCGGAAAGTACCTCAGTATATTTGAACGCATCATCGTAGCCTTTTTCTAACAATGATGGGGTCGGCTTTCCGTTTAACCGGATACAGCAGCATCGGACCCTATCATGATACCAGCGCTGCGGTTTATTTTTAAATAATGCAGCATTTTGCTGAGATAAGAGCCTTTTTGGCATCGCACAAGTCTTGATTGTGTTTTTTTTTTGTATACTTATTGTTATTTTTAAATTATATTTTTGTATTTCTTGTGCGTGACCCAAATAAAATAATTTTTCTTTCTTTCTTTCAGCAGCTGTATGCATTAATTTTATTTCCCTTGAGCGATTCTTTTGATGAATTTTTGGGGCATTTGTCCCATAAAACCTTAGAAAGAAAGAAAGTGCGGTAACATAACGCAAAGAAAAAAAAAACACACAAACACGAAAGAACAAGTTGAGGGAAAATATGCGTCACAGTCACGCAAAACAGCCATCGCTCAGCATAATGCTGCGCCCCTATGCGTGACAGAGCCCCAGCGCTGGTTTTCAGCGACAGCCGGCGTTGACGTGATGACGTCAAACCGGTCAACCATCCCTTTATGGTCCTCGTTTGAATTGTATAAATGGAATTATAATAGAACACTAAATCTTTTGAGCGTTGCTGAGACTACATTGATCGAGTGATTTTTCGGTCTTGCAGTTCATTTTCAAGACATAGTTCCTGGTAATTTGTTAGTCTGAATTATTATATCCTTCAGTATTTTTAACTTTAATGAGTGGTTAAAATATACCGGGCATACTTCCCAACAACCTACCTAGTAAAACTACCTACTATAATATAGTAAATCCTCAGCAATATTACAGCAAATAGGTAACTATTTAAAGCGAGATTCAATCGATTGCTTTTTTTTGGTATTACAGTTATCAATAACAATATCATATGCATAGCACCAATCGCGCAGCGTTGAAATTCTAGTGAACGCTTGAAATTTTATGTTTTTGTATAATTTGTTTATTTTATAAAAATCTAATTTATATAATATTTATTTGGAAGATTTTTGTTTATAAGTAATTTATTTTAAAATTGGCACTATAATAATTTTATTTTATATCGATTATTTATCATTTGAAATTCCAAGCTGTGCGTCGAAAATTGTAAAACAGTGCTTTGAAAGATCCAAGAATGATTAATAATATATTATTTTATTATGCTCATAAAAAAGTCTAATCGTTTCGTTTATTGCAACAATAGAAATAATCTTGATTTCATAAGAAATAAAGGTTTAAAATTCAATCGATCTTCCGAAGTTGGTCCGATTGGAGACACTTTCGACTGAAAATTCTTATAAATATAATATTTATTATAATAAATTAATTAACGTACCCCTAGTCTTCTATTCATTAGATGCAAATGTCTTAAGCCCTATAATTGATAACCTGACCGCACGATCAATTAATTAAACATTATTATTGTTCATCTGTACTGGATACTTTTTATCAAGCTTACATCATAAATGCTAATGCTAATAATTTTTCATTATTGCTATTGGTTCATTATCGATTGAAGGATCAACTGAAAATGTACGATGCTCGCATGACCGATCGGTGAATAAATATCTAATCAAATTTTCAATTTAATTTCATCAATACCTAGTTTGAAAGTTAACTAAATTGAGCGCTAAAATCGTCGAGTTATCGTCAGTTGAATAATCTGAACGCTTGAGCTTAAAGTTGGTCGATGATAGAACATTCAATCAAACAATCAAAAACTGTTCAAACGTGCAAACTTATTTTACCAATGACTGAAGATTGAATCAAATGACGAAAAAATATTCAATCACGCGAACTTACACATTTTGATCAAACGATCAAAAACTGTTCAACCGTTCAAACTCTCGAAAATGGAACGAACACTCGACGACTCTAAATCAGTCACGCTCGCATGCATCCTGTGTCCGCGCTAGCCCCACATGAAGTAGAGGCGCGGCAGCGGCTTGTGCTAGGGCGCGGGCTCACCGTGGCGCCGCCACTCGCGGCACAGCACGCAGCACGTGCCGGCCGCCAGCACCACCAGCGTGCCCATCACCACGCACACCGCCACCACCCACGTGCGCGCGTCGAAGTGCTCCGCGCCAGAGAAGAAGTGCTTGTACAGCTCTGTAATGTTACCAAAACTTACATATTAATATGACTATCAAAAGAAAAAGGCTTAATCCTTTATTGAAATTATGTAATGTAAAAAAAGGTTAGGGTTAGCAGTTTAGGACACCAATTTGAATATAAAGGCTATCTAAAAATACTGACGCCCACCTTTGGACCACTATGTTGGGCGCTAGTTAGCGATCCTAATAATAATTATGTCAGTAAAGCATTGCATGTATAACACATGAGCCTCCTGGTCGACGCAAAGCGTAATAACCAGCAGTTCAAGACACTAGCTTCAAGAAAAATGCTCTGGCAAAAAATATTGGCGCCCACCTTGGGACCACCTTGTTGGGCGCCAGTTGTGGCAAGTGATCATAATAATTATTATATCAGTTACTCATTAGGTGTAAGCAATACATAACACACGGGCCTCTTAGTTGTAAATAGCGTAGCAACCAGCAGTTCAAATCAAAATGTTTAAAAATATTGGCCCACATGGGAGTGCATCATTTCGGTTAGTTGCACATTATGGAGTAAAACAATGACTTACCAGCCTCTTGATCGCTGTAAAGCGTTGTGGCAAGCACCTCTACTGGCGGTCCCGAACCCAGAGCATTTGTCGCCCAAACCCTGAACCAGTAGGACGCGTTCGTGTCTAGGTGGTACACGTCTACTTGGCGCTGAAAAGTTATTGATAGAAAAAGATGAGATTTTCTTTTTTTTTATGGCATCTCGCAGGTCAACCTAGGAGGTAGTCCGTCACCTTAACCGGAAGTCTTCCAGCCAGCATAAACTAAGCGACTACATGCTACCAGCTACGGAACGGCTTAGGGCGTCGCTGGGGGAGGACAGCATGGGACAGGTTGGATTAGATTAAACCAAGATTTGTTGTTAATTTCAAACATTTATTACAAGTCACTGTCTTAAGAACTTCGGGCCAGCCTAGGCAGTTTCTTTTGTACTTTACTTTTTAATTTTTATTATGTATTTATTTATTATAACACCTTAAATCTATTTTTGCGGTTGCCCTAATACGACAGGTAAATCTATAAATTTTTAGTTATAAAATATACTTGGATGCATACAGCCGATATTTCTGCTGTCGTAAATAATAAAATCTCCTTTTACCGAATTTGGACTGATATGGTTGGGGCTGATAGGCCTCCAAGGCTCCAGGGTGCCGTTGACAGGCGCCGCTGAGCGATACTGTGCAGTGAAGTCTATGATGGGATGGCCGCCATCGCCAGGCACGTTCCACAGGATCAGCGCCAGGATGGTGGACGCGTGGACTGTCACGTTCACCAGCGGTGGCGGCTCCGCTGAAAACAAGTATAATTAAAAAAGATTAGATTAGGGAAGACATGATTCAAAAATAACTAAGTATAAACTGAAACTGGGAGTTTGCAGAAAAAGCAGGTTTAGTGTTTTTGAGATTATGAAGAAGATGCGATGTGCACACAAGAATACAAGTGTCACTTGGCCACTTGCTTGTGTTTCTTGGAACACAAAACCCATTACTTATAGAGGGAACTAAAACCCTTGTTTTAGTGGTGTGAGAACAAACATTAAATTTTTCTCGTTCTTGTGTTAATACAGAAACTTTAAGCATATCAAAACAAACAACGGCAGTGAGCCCATACGTAATGGCATGTTATATCTATTCATATAAACGCCCCTCAGCTAAGGAATAAATATTGAGTTACCGCGATTTGCTATTCAAAGTGAGTTATTCTAGCCTTATTACGTATTATGAAATAATTTAAGCGTTTGAATTCTGCTAATTCCTACATTAATGGCTCTATTCTGAGGTTGTTAACCCCAAAATAAACTGCCTGCTAGACCAAGCGTGATAATTATGCTATTATCTCACTGTCACAAACTACAACGCAGAAGGGAACTATGGAAACATAGATAGCAGGAGATTTCTACGGTCAAAACCAATCTGCCTAACCTTTTCCCAAATAAGTTTCGTTCCCATCTAACCAGATGCGGCTGAATAGCAGTATTACATGGAGCGACTGCCTGTCTGACCTCCACATCCTAGTAACTGGGCAACATAATACCCCTTGGTAAAACTAGCTGTCAGACTGTTGGGCTGCTGACTACCCGTCAGCATAATCAGCCTATAATGTTGCCACTGCTGGGACACAGGCCTCCTCTCTTAGAGAGGGAGTGGGCTGTAATCCACCACGCGGGCCCAGTGCGGGTTGGTAGATGTTTATTTATTTTTTTATAATAACACCACTTACATTTGTTTTTCCCCTTGGTAAGACTAGCTGTCAGACTGTTGGGCTTCTGACTACCCGTCATCATAATCAGCCTATATTGTTCCCACTGCTGGGACACAGGCCTCCTCTCTTCGAGAGGGAGTGGGCTGTAATCCACCACGCGGGCCCAGTGCGGGTTGGTAGATGTTTATTTATAATAGCACCACTTACATTTGTTTTTCCCCTTGGTAAAACTAGCTGTCAGACTGTTGGGCTTCTGACTACCCGTCAGCATAATCAGCCTATATTGTTCCCACTGCTGGGACACAGGCCTCCTCTCTTCGAGAGGGAGTGGGCTGTAATCCACCACGCGGGCCCAGTGCGGGTTGGTAGATGTTTATTTATTTATAATATCACCACTTACATTTGTTTTGACAGATACCCAATTAAACAATGTAGTCATAATTTCCACACTCAGAGCCGTCACCCAAAAAACAATCAGACACCACCACCAACAAAAATTAACTATTTTTAAACTTTCCTATTATGACTGACAAGAAGTTCAAATTTATACCTGCCGATTATCGTGGATGGTTAACTAACAAGTCCCAAGTAGTGACTCTGAGTACATAGAAAGAAAAGAAAGAAAATACGTTTATTTGCGATAAACATAACGCAAAGAAAAATAAACCCCAAACACGAAAGAACAAGTTGAGGGAAAATATGCGTCATATTCACGCAAAACGGCCATCGCTCAGCATAATGCTGCGACCCTATGCGAGACAGAGCCCCAGCGCTGGTTTTCAGCGACAGCAACATGTTGTTATGTTGGGAGTACGGGTCACAGCATTGAAACACGGTGGTTGAGCAAAGACTGATTTATCGTAGTAAGATTTGTCCTGCCTACCTTCACATGCATTACTAATATTAAGGGCCCCTTTTCCTGAAAGTTTAGGCATGAGACAGCTTACGCCCGCGTTGCACAGGAGTAGTCGCGATAGCACTATACTCGTAGGACTGGCGCGGTGCGCGCGAGCCGTTTTTCACGTATTTATTTAATATAAAAAAAAATAAGTGCCATATTATAAATCTATCCAATAATATCCCTGTCAAACCCGATTAGTAAATGAAATGTTACATTTTCATAAAAATTGCGTTCCCCCAAGTCTCATACAACTTAAAATACTTTCAAAATCGACTTTACTTCTGATTTTTTTTTTATGAAGCAAAATGTTAAATATCGTGTTTTTAACCAAAAAAGTCACTAGATCAAACATATATCTGTACTATATATTTTTTTACGAATTTAAATATGGTGGTTTCTCTGAAAACAACTCCAACCAGGAACGTAAATTTCGGAAAAGGGGCCCTTAAACAATCACATTCATAGTAATACAGTGTGAGTCTTCATAATGTGCACATATCGAAAAGAGTGAAACTAAGCTTAATTTTATCGACGGAAAAAATATAAAAAAAATATTAAACAATTTTTTTTTTACAAAAAAGGGTCTCTACCTGCTAAAGTAAAGTACGTAGTCGAGTGCAAGGCCTTTCTTTAACAGTTGATAGGAAACGTTGTGATTGAGTTATAAACATGGTATTTTTACTTTTGGAAAGCTGATACGATGGAAAATAATTTAAAGTAATAAAAAAGGGTAGGTAATCAGGACTTTTACTGAGAAATTTTACAATTATTATAAAAATTTATGAAAAAATATCAGATGTTTGTTATAAAATCACCCTAATACTCAATTGAGGGCGAGTTTTTCGTTAGTTTTTATTTTACGAAGACGCCCTATTATTTCCAGTCATTACTGAGTTTGTTTCATCGTGACAGATTGTTTAGTTTAAAAGTTATACCGATTTGTTTACACAGGGGTCACAGCAGCGAACAAAATTTAAAAAATGCTATAAAAATTAAATTAAATTTTTAGATTTTTTTAAACTATTTTTTCCGTCGATAAAATTAAGCTAAGTTTCCCTCATTTCGATATGTGCACATTATGAAGACTCACACTGTATACACACATGTGTATGACTTAAAATACATGTCTTAAAATTTTTGATTCTAGGACCAAACATTTCCGTTTTAGGGTTCGAACCCACAATGTACAACTCGTAAGTCGGGGCCGTTACCACCGGGCCACCACTGCTTACTACCCGTAATGACTGTCAAAGATCTACGGATGACAGCCGGGACCAACGGCATAGCGTGTTTTCAGAGCAGGGACCATTTTGGTTACCCATTGAAAGGGTTTTTGTTAGGGTTTTTATAAGCGGTTAAACAAAAACCCATACGATATGGGTAACCCTTATGAACGGCTTAAATTAAATTTTGGTAACCCATTGAAAGGGTTTTCGATAAAAACCCGTACGGTGTGGGTAACCCATTTGAACGGCTTAATTTAAGGCATTCAAAATTACCCACACCGTATGGGTTTTTGATTAACTGCTTAGAAAAACTATATATAGATAGGGTTTTTCTATAATGTTAACCAAAATGGTCTCTGGGTAGAATAGAGATAGAATTGGTCATGCTACGCGTGCTGGGCGGATATCGAAATAACATAATAATATGATTTTTTCATGTTACTGGGTTTCAAGTAGGTATAGAACACATTGAATGGGTTATCAGGTAACCCTTTCACTGGGTTTCAAGTATAAAACCCATTCAATGGGTTATCATGTAACCATTCCAATGGGTTTCTAGTATAAAACCCTTTCAATGGGTTACACCATGATAAAAGTAACCCATTTAATGGGTTACCCTTTCGAAAGGCTTAACTCTTAACCAGGGTTGTACGGTCCCTGCTTCTGAGGCACGATATGTAGTGGGTGGTCACCCATACATCAACCGACCGATCTTTTTACCTTCTATCGACCCGTGCGGCTGATATTATGTAGTCACGAGCCCCCTATCCTACGTAATGTCACCAAAATAGTTCGAAACCTTCCGAAACAACAAATGTATAGCAATATGTAATTACCTGTAGACCGGTTTAGAATTCACAGTTTCGCAATAACAAATCTGAAGAATTTAATGTGCATTAATTGTGTTTTTAATGTAGGTTAGCCCATTTTGTTTGGATTAAAGTTATAATAAGAATTTATCATTTAATTATAATGCTTGCTTTTCCGCAAATAGTTTATTTTAATATAGTGTGCGAGCGAACATAATAGTTGTGTTTGTGCTAGGTACAGCCGGGAGTGTGCTATACAGGAAAAAGTTTTAACCAGTGCGGACATTTTTTTTTGGTGGTTTAGCATCAATCAAACTTCACTGACAATGTTTTTTTTATTTGACGATAAATACCTGCAATTTTAATTTCAACAAGGTTCTAACTTTTATTATTTTAATCATATTTTATATTGTTTTTTTGTTAATGTGAGGACGTAGTAGGCTTAATAGACTGTAGATCTGTAGACCATTTTCTATTTTGTTAAGTACCTGCCTGGTACTTTGACGGGCCTACGCTGTCCTCTCATATCGATTAACACTGAATTTTTTTTTTTTTTAGAGAGTTACCGCGGAGTTTCTTGCCGGCTCTTCTCCATAGGAAACGACCAGTTGGAACCGTGCACCTAGCTTCTGACCTTTCATAAGTGCCCATGTAGGCTTATGTGAAAGAAAAATATTTTTGATTTTGATTTTTGAGTAATAGAACACATTTTCATTATTTGATCAATACTTTTTTTTCCGACTTGATATCCTAATAAAATACCTAAAAACCTACAAATCGCCAATCGAGCCAGCGCACAGCAGTGTACCTTCGCGCGTTCCGCTACACCATGGACACGCGACAGCCGGCAGGTCACCATAAAACCAGTTTCAGTTTCATCTTTCGTTAACGATAACGTTATTTTTTTGTACTAAGACGAATCAAAATAAAAAAAACATGCGGGGCAGTCTTTGGGGACTGCTTATAGAAGTGAAAACAGTATACATATCAGGGACCGTACGACCCCGGTTAAGAGTTAAGCCTTTCGAAGAGGTAACCCATTCAATGGGTTACCTTTATCACGATGTAACCCATTGAAAGGGTTTTATACTAGAAACCCATTGAAAGGGTTACATGATTTGATATCCGCCCAGCACGCGTAGCATGACCAAATCTATCTCTATTCTACCCAGGTACCATTTTGGTTACCATTTTAGAAAAACCCTATCAAAATCCCTTTCAATGGAAAGGGTTTTCGATAGGGTTTTTCTAAGCAGTTAATCAAAAACCCATACGGTGTGGGTAATTTTGAATGGCTTAAATTAAGCCGTTCAAAAGGGTTACCCACACCGTATGGTTTTTTATCGAAAACCCTTTCAATGGGTTACCAAAATTTAATTCAAGCCGTTCATAAGGGTTACCCATATCGTATGGGTTTTTGTTTAACCGCTTAGAAAAACCCTACCGAAACCACTTTCAATGGGTAACCAAAATGGTCTCTGATACATATAGCTCATGGAAAGCGTTCGGTGACGATGACGCGAGTTCCATGATTTTTGTTCACCCAAAATAAGTTTAATAAAAGTTGCTTTAGTTTAATTTGTCATTTGCGCATTGGTTATTTTTTTCCCCGTATAAGTAAATGGTAAAGTAACTCTCTAGAAACGTACCAAACATCCGAACTAACTTCAGAACGAGAAGTTATTTTGGCGCGGCAATAAATTACAATCAACCTAGGACCATGTAACTTAAATAAACCATAAAGGCAGCATTCGTTACATTTTAAGTATACTGTGAAATATTCCTAACAAGAATTGCGACAGTTTAATGAAACCTGGAAGGTAATGTAACTTCCTCTAGGTAGTGAGGTAGCCCACGTTACTGAAAGTGCCTCTGTCAACGTGATGCTCGCACGGTATTCGAGCTATATGTAAAATAAAGCGAACGGACTCATGCAAGCCACATTTCCAAAATTTAAAAATATTTACTGTACCATCACTATGTCTATGAAGCCTGTATCTTTGTAAAAAACAATATGTATTTGTATAAATCTGTCGAAAGTCAACGGCGCTCAAAAAAGTTGCACCCGCTACGCACTAAAACCAAATTTCTACGAGTATACAATAATGTCTATGCAATGGCACCAAAATTGTATAATGAATTACCTGATCAAATTGTAAGAAGCAACAACTTAAATGACTTTAAACATAAGCTTTTTAAATTATTGAGTGACAACAAGGCATACTATTCTGTTAGTGAATATTGAACAAAGTGTAAGTATATGATGTAGTGTCTGTAGTATGTAGAAATATCTTGACAAATTAAAATAATATTTATATAATTGTATATCTGTCTGTATAATTAAAATGTTGCTTCCATATGATAATGATATTCTGTATTGACATTTTTTGTTTAATTTTATTATTGTAGGTTATTGTAAGTATACTTATTTGTTTTTGTACATTTATTAAATAATTTTGACTATTAGTGTTGGGCATGAAATTGTGACAGGTAGAATACTTACTTAGACTTTATTTTATTTTATATTTTCGTTTTGTTAAAATGTGACATTTGATTGCGCAAACAATGTATGCCTTCTGGCGGGACGTAGTATGGATCAAAATTAAATTTTAATCATCTATATAATTTTTTACCTTATGTTCACAAAATGAATAAATTAATTTGAATTTGAACACGGATCTCTGCACCAGCGCGACCGGCACTGATGGCCGATGTAATGGAGAGTGTGTTCTGTTACGCCTGATAGTTTCGCATCAAGGACATGAACAAATTACAACAAAAAAAAATTTGGTAGGTAGGTAAAAGGTGGGTTTTTCTATAGAATAAATAAAATGTTATTATCTAGGGACTGAAGATGATTGCAGAGCGATATTAACATAAAAGTGGACGCCAAAAATGATGACGTGGATTTGCATTGGCATTTGTTCATAATCATAAGCATTTGTTCATTTTCACAACGGCAAACAGTCGCGAGAAACAGAAATAATGGGAGGCCTTTGGGGGAATGTATATATCATGCAGATATCTTAAGGCGACGATAACCGACTTTTAATGATTTTATACTGAAGATCACGTCTAAACGAGTAGTGTTAATGATTTAAAAAAAAAAAATATGTAAAATAAGAGCATTTTTTCAATAATTTAATATGTGAATATTTTAGATTATGTTTATATTACATAGTGAAATTAATTTGTAAAGTTATGTCTAACGCGGATAAAAAACTGAGAATAGCGCAAAATTTACCAAAGCGTATTTTTCTGAAACCTTTACCAATTTAAAGATAATTTAATTATTGATCTTTTACCTTTTAGTATACGCGTTTTTTTTAAATACCTTTTGTTTTGTGTATAACAAATTAATAATGCGTCAAATTGGGGACAGCGCTCCTTGATGGGCGAGTCCTATTACTGGCTGAACGTACGACGCGTTGCGTGAGCTCAGTACAGAACACGAAAGCTAACCACTCAATATCACTGGCATATATCTGGGCCTTAATAGCATCCAGTAAAACTATCTGATTCTTAAGACGCTTAACGAAGCCGAGAGTCACTTATTCTTACGTCATTGTGATCATTTACTGGACCATCCAAACCACACAAGTTTTAAATGTTATAACTTAACTTGAAATACGAGTACCCCTACGACCCCTGTACCGTTGCATGCACCCATAAGTTTTGCGTGCGTAACATTGAGCGCTCCCGGAAAAAGCGATTTTTTACACCAGAAATAAAAGTCTTGTCAGCAATTTTTTTGTGCAATTTTACTTATTGTATACAGAATGCGTAGTTGACGGCTATGTTATGTTTTTGTAACAACCTGTATAAATACTTTTTAAATAATTGGAAACCTGTAAATATTTGGCTGAAACTAGGGCAAAGATGATCTGATTCAAAATCACCCAGCACGTGTAAACGTCCTCAAAACCACACGTACGCCAGTAAGTAATGACAGAAAACCACGCCTCAGCGAGCAGCGTGTGAATGGGCTGCTGGAGATAAAATCTCCAACATTTTAATTCAGAGCGATGTCAAGTACACGTGCACAAAGCGTTCGTGCGTTGTTTATTGGATGCATAGCGGCACATTGCATAGCTTCTGCCTTCGTTAACTTCTATGACCATTGTCCATCTTACAATAGACACTCATCATTTGAGTTTTCATATTTTTTTGGTGGATTTTCTGCCACATACTGTGGCGTAATAAAATAAAATAATCTCATACGCCACTTTGAAAAAAAAAAAAACCGGTCAAGAGCGAGTCGGACTCGCGCACCGAGGGTTCCGTACGAATATATGTAAGTTGATGATTTCTGAAAAACTGTGTTATTTAGAGACATCGTTTTATTTTTCCTGTAATCTTTACTTAGGTTTCTAACATATAGAATAATTTTAGATTTTTATCTCTGCAAACTTCGGAGATAAGGAGGGGGGGGACAGTATTTTTTTTACATGTTTCATCAGTAGTCGGAGCATACGCTGCCCCAAAAAAAAATAAGTTTGAGAATGTGCAAACAACGTTCTTTCATATGATACCCAACAAGCCCTAGTAGCCCCACTTCACATTTTTAAGACCCCCTTTTGCAAAAAAGGTATATTTTTTTAAATTTCTTTCTTGCTTGTAAAATAGTTGGGCAAACGTCATCTAAAACTATTCTAAATTTCAAGTTGATAGCATTAGTAGTTCTTGAGATATCCAGGTGTGACAGACAGACAGACATACTTAGTCTCACCATAAGGGTTCCATTTTACCATATTGGTACGGAACCCTAAAAACGTATAATTTCATAGAAATAAAAAAAAACTGCGGAAAAATAGATTTATTTTCAAAAAAACCGGCCAAGTGCATGTCGGACCACGCACAATGAAGGGTTCCGTAGTTGGGATGAATTTATCCCAAAAACAAACTTAACATTGTAGTTGAAAAACATGCTCTCCCATACATCGATATACGTTACGGTCAATTCTCCAACTGCAAATTTAAGTTGGTCGACTATTACTCGTTAACATGTGAAGCCTACTTAGCTGTGACAGTTTTCCTTTTAATTTCGTTATATATACGAGTACTATTGCCATGAAATTTTTCACATATCCAAAACCAACCATTTAGCTGGCAGGGGGGGGGGGACGCACTTGACTAACAAAAAATAGCACTTTAAAGCTTAATATTACGCAAACGGATTCCTTAATTGAAAAATGGTTTTGCCAATCCCACAATATTTTTGAACGGCCTATCCAACGATACCCCCCCGCACCATGGAATAGACGAGAAAAAGAAATATCATCCCCATTTCACGTGTAAGGGAGGTACCCTAAAAAAATATGTTTTTCATAATTTTATTTTACCATTTTTTCGGCATGATTAATATGTATACCCATGCCAAATTACAGCTTTCTAGGACTAAGCGTCTCTGAGCTAAGCTGGGGACAGACGGACGGACGGACAGACAGACAGACAGACAGACGGACATGGCGAAACTATAAGGGTTCCTTGTTTACTACGGAACCCTAAAAAGGAATAATAAAAGTCAATCTTTGGTTGACATGCTCTTGATGTGAAAAAAGGAGTATTTGAGAGAATAAATTACGTTGCGTTTTAGGTTTGATAATTATACGCCCTACTGGATTGGCTGCCAGACCCCCAGGTTTAGCCAACAACGCGGCGCAAAGCAAATACAGGTTCATATCGTACAAAAAACTAGAAAATATTGCTTAATTTAAACATTTATATCTGAAACTTTTACGGTGTACATAATAAAGAGTATTCTATTCTTATACGCTAGCAGCTATTAAGTTTAAAAAAAAATATAGGTAGATTCAATTATCTGGAAGTAATTCCAAAGGAGCACAGCATAGACTGGTCGCAAGCATGAAGCGCTGCGATGATGTGGTTACGACGTAAACCGCTTCACCCCAGTCAGCATCGCCGACTTGTTCTGCTAGCGAGGTTGACGCCAAAAAAGAACTGGCAAATCGACGAACTTTCCATTTCCTCAAGGGAATTTATATTAAATTGACGAGGCAGGCAAACGATAATTTTATTTTAAGAGCACCGAGGACAAACTACGGTAGAAGGACTGTTGTATAAGAGGGGGCTCAACTCTTTAACTCTTTACTTAAAGTAATTAGGGGATCGAAATCACTTCCAACTTTTAAAAGGCTATTCAAGCACCATGTTCTGAATGGTGTTTGAATTGTAAGTTTTTAGTTTATTACACAGCGAAACCGTCGCTTAACTTAATCTTAATTATTTGTTTTTCCTCATAGAAGTGAATAATTGTATTCTTTTTGAGTGAAATCAATTTTCTTAAACCGTAGTCTTGATGGATTCTTCAGGGAATGTCTGAGACCCGAAATTGTCGTCTCGTACATTCGACGCGTCATATTTTACTTCCATTCCGCATTTTCACCGAGCCCCAACAATTTGCCATCAAGGACGCACGTCTCCGGCTTGCAACCGTTCAACTAGTATTAAATTATATTATTTGACATTTAAACGGAATGCAGCCCACGATTTTCCGTACAAAGGGCTAGTTCGTGAGCACGTAATACGAAAACGGTCCGTTGTTTACGATTGCATATTTATGATGAAAAATAAAAATGGTGGTTCGCTTGCTAATGAGCTTGCAGCCAGTTTCAGCAAATGTATGGAAAAAATAAAAAGTGAATGAATTAGTTCGAAAACAGGCAACCTCAGAATGCCGAAATTAAGATCTGTGCATAATTGATTGCATTGTGAATCGCGGCTACATAAATTAAAGGGACTTCATTGACATAAATACCAGTACAGATTCTTGTAAGGGCTACCTGGATCGAAAGAATAAAATAGGTATACAACTTAACAATATTACCGTAACAGCTAAGTGGAGTAACTTTATCGCCACCTTTACACCTACGACTGTTATAGAGCGACACTTAGTCGTAAGTGGAGCCGTTAAAAGTTCCAAACCCACAAAGACATTTAATACTGCTTTATCTTAAAGGCTTTTATTTAAATGGGATTTTATTTAAATCAAACTCTTACATACTGTGGACATAAAAGTAGCAATGGATTACAAACTCATGAAAATTCATGGCAGAATAATGGGGGACAAAGGCAAAAGTATTCAAATGGCTTCCTTAGAACCAAAAGAAAGACCATAATTTACCAGATTACAACGCGCCGGCCTATGGCTATAAAAGACCTACCATTATAGCCATAGCCCGGTGCGTCAGACCGGATAGTCTGGTAAATTGTGGTCTTTCTTATGGCTTTAATCTGTTAAAAAGCCCCAGTTTGGAAGAGACCGCAGAGGATTATTACTCAGTGCATCATTCAGCTAGATTCTGGCTAGGGTAAACTGGAAGCATTTATTTGAATGAAACCAACAGGCACTTTTGAACTGTCAAGGAGTCGGTCAGTTAGAAAGATGAAGCTAGTTGTCTATTCTAAAGCGTAGTAAGCAAATATGAATGTGACATGATGATGGTACATAGGAATGAAGATACGTGGGGCATACTAAAAGTTTCTGGAATTGGCCACTTACAATGAAAAAAATTAAAAGCAGTTGCGGAATTACAACAAGAATAGTGGGGACAAAGGCAAAAGTATTCAAATGGCTTCCTTAGAACCAAAAGAAAGACCACAATTTACCAGATTACAAGCTATGGCTATAAGGGACCTAGCCTTTATATTTGCTTACTACGCTTTAGAATAGACAACTAGCTTCATCTTTCTAACTGACCGACTCCTTGACAGTTCAAAAGTGCCTGTTGGTTTAATCGAAATAAATGCTTTGAGTTTACTCTAGCCAGAATCTAGCTGAATGATGCACTGAGTAATAATCCTCTGGGGTCTCTCCAAAACTGGGGCTTTTTAACCGATTTCAGAGCCCATTAAGACGCAGATATATGCCAGTGACCTTGAGTGGTTAGCTTGCGTGTTCTGTACTGAGCTCACGCAACGTGTCATACGTTCAGCCAGTAATAGGACTTGCCCATCAAGGAGGGCTGTCCCCAATTTGACGCATTATTAATTTATTACACACAAAACAAAAGGTATTTTAATAAAACGCGTAGACGGAAAGATCAATAATTAAATTATATTTAAATTGGTGAAGGTTTCAGAAAAATACGCTTGGTAGATTTTGCACCATTCTCAGTTTTTTATCCGCGTTTATTTATTTATTTACTTATGCTCAAATTTAACATATATTTTTTTCAAATCATTACCACTACTCGTATAGACGTGATCTTCAGTATAAAATCATTAAAAGTCGGCTATCGTCGCCTTAAGTTAACAAATAAAATAAATCCACAATAAAGGACTGTACCTAATAAAAGCAAACAATCAAATAATTTTACATTTAATTGTTTGTTTTTTGGGAGCCATTTGAGTCGAGTCATTCGACCTATAAACAATTTTTTACAATAGCAAGTCGCGTGCAGCTAATCTCAACACGTTTCACCCCTGGCGTATAAACAATAAAATCCGGGCGACCCTAGCCAAGCCGTCTGTCGCGGACTCGCGGAGTGCGTCAGTCAAAATATACTTCTACTCCAGTCGCGTGTTTAATAACAATAAAAGACTACACGTGATATAATGTTACTGGCTGATATGCACGTCAACATCATAGGGTTGCCAAGACGTGTAATTAACTATACTTTACCGTTTTTTCACGATTTCTGTCTACTTTCGTTTGTTTTCGAGTAAGTTGAGCTCGTAAGCTTTATAGTAGGGACTTTGAATTTTATAAAATATCTTTTTACAACAAAAAAAAAACACCACATTGTGAAAGATAACTTTAATATCGGAAGCTGGTGTCTTTGGATCTGTGTTTTAGTTTTTTGTCACCGACTTCTGAAATTAAAGTAATTTTTTCTTTGTAGTGTTTTTTTTTTTTTCGTGGGTCAGTTATTAATTTATTTAAGTTTCAATAGCCTAATGTCAACTGCTCATCAACTTTTACAAAATATTGCTTGCAGGGACGTTAAGGAGTTCTCCTGGTAAGAACCAGGAGAACTGCCACTCACCATATGCATTGTGACGAGCATAAATTGCTTAGCAACCATATTAAAGTACCTAATCGAATTGCAGCCCGTTAAATACTTATTATTATGTTGTTTATCTGTGGTGTTCATCATCAGTTCCACTTCACCAAATGGTGCTTTCCAAGAGCAAATGCACGAGTTACTATAAAAAATATCCAAATCGCTATAGGTGTGCCAATAAAATTTGAGGATTTCCATGGAATCCCCTCATCAGATTCTGATTTGGTGGAAATGGGACCACCTCGGGAGCATACCCTTTTAAACAAAAAAAATAATTTTGCAAATCCGTCTATATATGACAAAGTTATGCCCGATAAAAAAAAAAACACCCGCATTGATAACCTCCTCCTTTTTGAAGTCAGTTAATAAAAGCTTTCGTGGCTAAATTATAACACAGCCACACAAGTTTAGAGTTCGTCCGAAAGGGATATCGTGGCCCTGGCACACAGGTAAATGAAGGGACACGGGTGGGATTTAGTTAGTAAAAGTCTGACACGCCCTCCTGCTCCACCCAGAGCGGGAGAAGTTATTTGACAATTTCCCACAAAAAAAAAAGAAGCCACACAGCGGGCCGAGCACGGGCGTGCCCAAGACGTTGTGACACGACATGATAAATTATGTCTTGTCAATTTGTGCTAGCATTTTAAGACAAAACGGTTTTATCGCTCAAACTGTGATAAAATGTGTGACTCAAGTCATGTCACAGTCGGCCGTGCTCGCCCCGCAGGTCGATCGAAGGTCCGCTACGCTACGCTACGCTACGCTACGCTACGCTTGCCGCGGTCGGTTCGTGGATTGGTACCCATCCATTACATATCGAGACAACTTCGTGCCTCGGAAAGCACTTTAGCCGTTGGTCCCGGGTGTCATTCGCTAATCTTTGACAGTCGTTACGGGAAGTCAGTAGCCCAATTCAAGGGGTATCAGTGTCAGCCAGTAGTAGCCTATCTGCAGAAGCCAACCCCAACATATTTGGCAAAAGACTATGCAGATTGATTGATGTCTGCGATGTGACTCATTACAGTCTATACAAAAAATAAAGCTGATAATTATTAGGTTCCTACCAAGCAACCTTGCAGAAATCAATTGTAATCTGAAATACAAGAAGCATTTCTGTGTGCTGTCCGTTTCTGATTGTCAATTTATAGCTTCCTTTGCGCCCGATACTATTGTCAGTATCTGCTACAAGCGAATTGGATCATTAATCAATAAACAGCTCCTAGCGTCCATCTCTGCGACGTTATACAATAAAGCCCAGAATCCTTAATGAGTAAATAATGAGAGCATATTAATGAAATACTCAAAGAGATCGATGGTCAGCATAATGATACGAAGTTGAGATGAGAAGGCGGTTACGACTTAAGATAAATGATTTCCTTGTTATAGTGTAAACTGAGAAAAGGGTTCAAAATAATGATAATAAAGTAAGATTCCATGTAGAGTCCATGGCAGTGTGAATTTGAATAAAGACTGCAGGGTTTTGCAACCACAATCCGATTGAACAGGGGTCGTCACCGTCGCGAAACCCTAATGAGGTTGTAATCCTATTAGCGGTCGGGTGAATGTGTTAAAAAGACAAAATGGCTTATATTGAAAACATGAGAGAATCTCGTTAACTTAGTTGTGATGGAGAAAATTCTCAACTGTAATATGGAAAACCCGGCTACAGAAAAACTAACTAAAGATGTTTCATATAGAGATGTCTAGCGTACGCTACATTCAATTTCCTGTGACCTTATAAAGCCCAAGATAATTTTCAGGATAAAGAAAAATTCCAGGACATTTCATAGACTGTATGAGATAAACACTTCCTCATATGGACGGGGTCGTGAACCTCAGTGGGTATATGAGGCTCATATATCCAGTTACCCTCTTAGATTCACGATCCTTCGGCTTTGCCTTAGCCAGGTAAATCTACAGCATGTATATCAATGAAACGTGAGCGTAGGCTATTTGTGTTGTAACCAGAATTCCAAGCAACGACCCTATCCAATACCTGTGGTCCCCCACGATGTACGAAAAGCGACCCATGGAACCGTGCATTTACACTACTCAAATATTTGTGCAATGTGTGTCTGTTAAATGCCGTTCTATTGATCTGCGGGATGGGCTAGACATTCAATTAACATAGTAAACAAACTAGTACGAATGCGTTGGTAAATTCGGCTAAAGTATTTGACAGAAACGAGGGAATTAGGGACTTTATGAACGTTTTATGGTAATGTGTCGTAATGGCAGGAAAAGCAGGTTATTTTGGGCGGGTTCCAAGGTTTTTCATTTTGATTTTCGGCATTGATTATGTAGGTTCAACGACCAGTTAGTTTCGTTGATCTTCCACTTGATTATCATGGGTCTGCTGATAAAGACGGGTACGTTGAGCAGAAAGTTGTGAAGAAAACATGCCATTATATCTTATGCCAATTTTGGCAAATGGTTTGGAGAACGTTACTAAATCAGACAGATTCTGCAGCCTATTTGCTTTTAATCATGTAGGTAATCCTTATTTGCGACATGTACTTAAAATAAATAAGTGAGACTTTGAAATTGCTAGAAAAGGGTATCCCCAACTCATCAGCAATTGTAACCGCGTAGCCCTAGTTCAACAATACGTGTCATGAACAAGCACCGTCGCCCATAATAGCCGACACTTATTTATGAGAAAAATGGCCAGGCGACACGTCGTTGCGTCACTACGTTTAAACCACCAATGGCTGTTGACCTGCCTCACTACTCCGTTCCGAAATGCATTGCAGGCGGAGGGGGGATGTACGGTGCAAGATGGGAGGTCAGCTTGTGATGGCTGATGGGTAATGACAGTCATTACGCGGCCTTCGTATGGCGTACGCGTCTTCAGTACTGATGAGTAGCCATGTCTGGGGTTTTAGGAGGAATGTTCAGCTTTATGCTACGCAGGATTTCTTATCTGAAGTTTTGTGAAAAGACAGCTATAAAACTAAACATTCGCTCTGGAATCCAAAAAGTATACTTAAATCAGTATGCTTCTTGGATTAAGAAAAAATTACTTACAATCTTTTTTACTGCCGGTGTCGCTGAAAACCAGCGCTGGGGCTCTGTCTTGCATAGGGTCGTATTATGCTGAGCGATGGCCGTTTTGCGTGAATGTGACGCATATTTTCCCTCAACTTTGTGTTTGTGTTTTTTTTTTCATTACGTTATGTTACCGGAAATAAACGTATTTTCTTTACTCGCTTTTTCATTAAATGACTTTTCAATTTCAACTCGATCTACGGAGCAATTAATTGGGTATCGGGTTGGAAAGCTTGGATCCGTCCTCCGCGGCTTCAAATAGCCGTAAAAACAGAGTTTTTTTCACTCCATTGTCATTTCAATAATGACACAAGATCTACAATTTGCAGGGACATAATTACGAGCGGTATAGGGACACCTGAGGCGGTATTGTGCGGAATAATATCGAAGAAACACAGGTGGAATACGTAATGTAATGAGCTCTTCTCTTATTTTATAAAAAGAAATTAATTATGATTAGGTATGTCCGTTTATACGTGAGAAGGAAAAGCGTTCTTGTTCCCGGTAAAGATTTTTTGATTAAATGGGCCTGCTTTGATCTCGATTTCGTTTGGTGGAAAGAGATGGATGAACCCTACCCGGGTAGGTATGTACGTTTAAACAACATTATTTTTAGTATATGCGAAACCTGAATATAGTTTGTTCAGAATAAGGAACTGAATCGATTTAAATAATTTTTACACCATGTTATATTTTGTCCCAAAAATATTTAACTGTGATGGAAAATGTTATCACTATTTAATTACTTACAATACAATCGCCGTACGGTTAGGTACCTACTGCCAAATTATTATCAATGAGCGCCGTTGGCAAGTTTTTGTACGGACAAGCCGGTAACATAACAACCTTATAACTTTGTGATTTTTCATAATACAGTTTTGAAATTTTGTACATAGATTCTTTACATAAAAATACTGGACACGTCTTTCGGGTTTCGCATATACTAAAACTAATATTGTATAAGCATTGTAAATAGGACTCAGACACAAACAGAAGGCGAGAAGACAGGGTGTCTTCTGGTCTTGTAACGGCTACCAAAAGATAGCCAAGAAGTGATGATGGACATTATTATAATTATATATAGTACTTAATTGCTTTTTGTTCCGTATGTTGCCGGACGTATAGAATTGCACCATCCCATTTCTTCCCGTGGGTGTTGTAAAAGGCGACTAAGGGATTTATTAGAGAATGGGCAGCAGCGTCCTCTATGCATTTTAACACCATACTGCGATCGCCAACCCGTCTGCCAAGCAGTGGATGTCTTTCGGCTGAAATGATGATGATGAATTGCTTTTAGTTTAGCTATGATTGACATAAAGGCACCCTGAAACCCTGACTGTGCAGAAAACTTTTCCCTCTTTAATATTAAACTATGATGGATGACTAAGGAGCTTTCTTGGAAAATGGAGAGTATACAAACGTGGTCAGCCTTATGAAAAGTTATGTGGTTAAAGCATTGTTCGTTTGTGTTTGGATGGTGACATCAAAGAGTCCTTTGCTGAAAGTAACAACATCACGCCTGTTACCCCGAGAGGATGGGCAGTGATGTACTTAAAATACACCCATATTTCGCATAACATGCAGTAGATAGTATTTTTCTCAATTTTATTTAGCAGTTCGGTCTTGAGAATAACACAAACGGATTATTGGTCATTGAATGCCAATAATCCGTTTGCTATAAACGCCAATGCCAATAATCATTTTATGGATGTTGGGAATATGCATATTCGTCTACTAACTTACTGCACTTAGTACCCAGATATATGTACCTTGAGTGGTTAGCTTGCGTGTTCTGTACTGAGCTCACGCAACGCGTCGTACGTTCGCGTTGTACGTTCAGCCAGTGATAGGACTCGCCCATCAAGGAGCGCTGTCCCCAATTTGACGCATTATTAATTTATTATACAGAAAACAAAAGGTATTTTTTAAAAACGCGTATACTATACTAAAATATCAATTATTAAGTTATCTTTAAATTGGTGAAGGTTTCAGAAAAATACGCTTGGTAGATTCTCAGTTGTTTATCCGCGTTTGACATAACTTTACAAATTAATTTCACTACGTAATAAAAACATAATCTAAAATATTCACATATTAAATTATTGAAAAAATGCTCTAATTTAACATATTTTTTTTCTAATCATAAACACTACTCGTTTAGACGTAATCTTTAGTATAAAATCATTAAAAGTCGGTTATCGTCGCCTTAAGTCGTGTCAAACTCTATGACCCATACAAAATCAGCGATTCTACAAGCACTAAGTAGGTATGTCCAATAAACCCTGAAATTATTAAAGCCTATTCCAGGCCTCAAACTTGGATATCCTAAAGACAGTAACAATTATAAATTCCGTGCCAGTTCTGAAGTCATAACAAATCTTTCTTAAGACTTTCTTAGTGCATTCGAGTTGGGTATAAACTGTAGTCTAAGTTGTTGAACTGTTTCAGTACTTTCAGTGTTTCATAAGTCCAGGGACCATTTTGGTAACCCATTGAAAGGGTTTTTGATAAAAACCCATACGGTGTGGGTAACCCTTTTGAACGGCTTAGTTTAAGCCATTCAAAATTACCCACACCGTATGGGTTTCTGATTAACTGCTAAGAAAAATCCTATCAAAAACCCTTTCCATTGAAAGGGTTTTCGATAGGGTTTTTCTAAAATGGTAACCAAAATGGTACCTGGGTAGAATTGGTCATGCTACGCGTGCTGGGCGGATATCGAAATAACATAATATTATGATTTTATCATGTTACTGGGTTTCAAGTAGGTATAAAACCCATTGAAATGGGTTATCATGTAACCCTTTCACTGGGTTTCAAGTATAAAATCCATTCAATGGGTTATCATGTAACCCTTTCAATGGGTTTCTAGTATAAAACCCTTTCAATGGGTTACATCATGATAAAGGTAACCCATTGAATGGGTTACCCCTTCGAAAGGCCTAACTCTTAACCGGGGTTGTACGGTCCCTTTTCATAACGACTGTAGTTAGCAGCAGTGGTGGTTATATCATGTTGCGTTGTGTTAGATTACGTTTGTGTAGCTAAGTGCACATTACAGCTGCGTCGGGCCGCACCGCATCGCAGTACAGAAAAGTGCGGTGCGGCGCGCATGTAGTGCCATGTTTTATACAGGGTTACTGGTAATTCGACGTATATCCGTCAGGGGCTGATAAGGGGGCCAAAATGCAACAAATTGAACCCCCATATGTATGGCCAAAATTCAATAGTTTTCGAGATATTAGAATTTTAAGGGTTTTTCGATATTTACTCAAAATTTGACATTTCATTCCAAATAAAAAAAAAACTACATATTTGAATGGGTACCATTAAAAATAATGTTGTAGCTGGCACTTCAATTAAGCTATGGACATAATTAAAACTACTTAATTTAACAAAATAATGAAAATAATGAGCGATATAAGAATAATATCTTACCAATATTTTCATTTTACGCTTCAAAAATGTTGTCTCGTCACAAAAATTTATATGACATTAATGGTACAAATAACTAAAACAACTTGCTTATTCTGTAAGCTTTCCAGAAAGCTATAAAAGTCAATTTTAAAATACATAATTCGTGCCAAGGCATGTGTTTGAATCGGCGCGGGGAGAGAAAGGGTCATTTGTATTTGTATGAAATAAAATGCATAAAAAAATGTACATCAAATTTTATTACAAATTTTACACATCTTGTTCAAAATGAGCCCCTCGATTACGAATGCAGGTTCGAATTCTCTTCCTAACTTCGGTTTTCGTCACTCTTGATGTGAACGTTGTTCTCATCTGTTGCGCCGCGTTTATTATTCGCTGTCGAAGTTCTTCGACTGAATTTATTGGGGTCACATAAACTAATGCCTTCATATAACCCCAAACGTAAAAATCAAGTGGTGTGATATCAGGGCTTCGTGCTGGCCACGGAATTGGCCCTCCCCTCCCAATCCATCGGTTTGGATATCTCTCGTCTAGCCACTGTCGGACAGTAATCCGGTAATGTGCTGGGCAACCATCATGTTGAAACATGAGGTTGTTTTTTATTTCTTCGGGAACATCCGCCAACAAATCGTCTAGGTTGTTTCTCAAAAACTCCTCGTAATTTTCGCCGTTCAAATTTTGGGGCAAGAAATGAGGGCCCACCAAATAATTATCAACGACACCCATCCATACGTTCAGGGAAAATCTCATTTGCGACGCAGTTTCTTTTAGTTTTTTTGGATTCCTGCCTGCTTTAGGTGCCCAAAAATGTAAGTTATGGTAATTCGTTATTCCATCCCGGTCAAACTTTGACTCGTCAGTCCACAAAATATTTCTTAGGAAATGTTCCTGGTCAGCGTCAGCGTTTAACATAAACCGAGAAAATTCGAGTCGCCTGGCAGGATCTCCCTCGTGCAATGTTTGAACAGGTTGATAATGGTACGGGTGTCTACCTGATAGATGTACTACCGACCACACTTTCCACTGGGACAGACCGAGCTGTCTTGCAACAATGTTCGTTGAGATGTTTGGGTCATCAATAAAACACTAAAGAATGGTGTCCTCTTCGTCAGCCGTGTACCGTCGAGGTCTGCCAGCGTTGAATTGTGCTCTTTGAACACTGCCAGTTTCAGACAATCGTCGATAGGTGCTCCCGAAAACAGTAACGTGGGGAAGTCGACGATCGGGAAAGCGGCGTTGGTATTCTCGCCGAGCCGCAGCCGCGTTTCCATCGGCAAAACCATAACAAAACATTATGTCTGCGTATTCGTTATTAGGATACGAAGCCATGTTATCCGAAATAACAATGATAACAAAAAGAATAACAAGAGAAACAAGAATTAACAATAATGATCGATAACAAATTAACGGGATGAGAGATTGGTAGCAAGATAACAACACACGTGCTTGCGCGGCGGAGAGTCAAAACTTACTAAGGAAGGCGACGCGAGCGCAGCAGACGCCGTGTACTCCCCCGCCCGCACACCCCGCCGTCACACCCCACCCCATCGCGAAGAATTTCACCAGGAAAATCGGTTGTTTTAGCGAGGATCATAAACTAAAAACACAGATAATTTCTCTCCCCGCGCCGGTTCAAACACATGCCATGCCACGAATTATGTATTTTAAAATTGACTTTTATACCTTTCTGGAAAGCTTATAGGATAAGCAAGTTGTTTTAGTTATTTGTACGATTAATGTCATATAAATTTTTGTGACGAGACAACATTTTTGAAGCGTAAAATGAAAATATTGGTAAGATATTATTCTTATATCGCTCATTATTTTCATTATTTTGTTAAATTAAGTAGTTTTAATTATGTCCATAGCTTAATTGAAGTGCCAGCTACAACATCATTTTTAATGGTACCCATTCAAATATGTAGTTTTTTTAAAATTTGGAATGAAATGTCAAATTTTGGGTAAATATCGAAAAACCCTTAAAATTCTAATATCTCGAAAACTATTGAATTTCGGCCATATATATGGGGGGTTCAATTTGTTGCATTTTGGCCCCCTTATCAGCCCCTGCCGGATATACGTCGAATTACCAGTAACCCTGTATAAAAGGAGGATTTTTGCAATGCGATGTGGCCCACTTAAATCTGCGTTGCCCTCAAGGAAGAATTTAGGTTGGAATACGGATGTTATCCTGATGAGAGGTTTTATTGATGTTGTAAATAGGGTTGCCAACCCTAAGATATAATAAAGTATCCTGATAAATACTGAGGCATAAATAATAAATTACTAAAAAATAAAAAATAGTATGTGAAACTACTATATTTTTATTTCAATACGAAATGGCGAGATGATCGCAATGGGGTCCGTATTAATCCTAACTAATATTTTAAATGCGAAAGTAAGTTTTATTGTTTTTTTGTTACATTTACACATCTAAACCGCTGAACCGATCATCCTGAAATATTGCATATGCGTTGTCAGGTGTACAGAAACGGTCAGGGTACCTTTGATCCCGAAAAAAATACTATTCCCGAGGAAATCAACAATAACGTTCATATGATAATAGATGGCGCCACGTTTCTTTCGAATCACGATTGAATTATATTATTTTTATACCGGTAGTTCCCGTGGGATAATGTCCGACCTCCACGCGGGCGAAGCCGCGGGCAAAAGCTAGTAAGTCATAAAAGCTTAATTAATGGTATTTTGTAATCTTAATTCAGAGTGTAAAAAGTGTTATGAGACTTAAATAAAAAACCTTTTAATAAAGTTGGTAATAGGTGGTAGGTAGTATCAAAAAATATGCATTTAAAGAATAAAAATGTTTTTGAATCCTTCCACCGTGTAATTGTTCGCCATCTACTATATTTTTACAGGCAATGGTGGAAAAATAATCTGTAACACTGTTTTTGGAATAATAATAATTATTATCTCCTTTATTTAATTATGTAGCTACATACAAATCCCTTATAAATCCGTAATTCGAGTCCGTGTGGTGCCGGTCATAAAGAATAGCACCATCCTATTTCTTCCCGTGGGTGTCGTAAAAGGCCACTAAGGGGCTTACTAGAGAATGGGCAGCAGCGTTCTCTATTTATTTTAACACCATACTGCGATTGCCAACCCGCCTGCCAAGCTTGGCGATTATGGCACCCCTCCCCCGCCTTCCCTTTTGGGGGAGGCCTATGTGCAGCAGTGAACGTCTTTCGGCTGAAATGATGATGATGATGATATAAATTATATTTTTAATAATTATATTAGAATGTAAAAAATATATAAAAAACATTAAATAATATAATGGCTTATTAATAGCTTTGAAAATACTATATTTGGTATAGAAAAAGTTGGCAACACTAGTTGTAAGTGAGAAGTACGCTTTTGTGCGGAAATTTCGATCATGACCTCACCGCCTCTTGTTGATCGATATTTATGCTTTCTGTAGAGTCCAAATAAAAATAGTTCGCCAGCCTACTTTAACTAGCCTATAGATATTACATTAAGCTAGTAACGATATTTCCAGCACTCGCTTTCACGCTAGGGGAAGGCAAAGGTTGAATCTGAAAAGTTTCATGTCGATAGACTTTAAGGGCCATAAGGGTGATATTGCAAAATTTCCATATTTTTTTTTTTTTAAACGTTGCCCTACACTAGGAATTTCTCCTGTATCGAGGGTGCATTTACAAACATTCAAACTCACATACACAAACAACCATACCCGGAACAACTACTTGTAGGTCATACAAATATTTGTTCCGTGCGGGAATCGAACCCGCGACACGCAGCGCAGCAGTCAATCGCTTAATCACTGCGCCAACCGTGCCGTCATACTTGGATAGGTACTTTTTTTTTCATGAATTATTAGGAAACTATGATTTAATTATCTTTTTTTCCGCGCTTTGCTTTCGCCAGGTTGATGGAGAAGCATAGGTATAAAGCCGATAAACAGCCTAATAGAAAATTGAAATATTTTTGAGTTTTGAGCAGTGGTGGCCCAGTGGTAACGGCCTCGACTTACGAGTAGTACGGTCGTAGGTTCGAACCCAGACAGGCGCTTTACTTTGTGTAAATTATTTCATCACCACGCTCTCAAAACGGTGAAGGAAAACATCGTAAGGAAACCGGCATGTCCTAGAACTAAAAATTCGAAGACATGTGACATCCACGATCCCGCATTGGGCCCGCGTGGTGGATTACGGCCCACTCCCTCTAACAGAAAGAGGATGCCTGTGTCCCAGCAGTGGGAACATTATAGGATTATGTTAGAACACAAATAAATGTTAATTTGTTCAAAAACGTTTTTTTTATTGTAATAATCATGGTATTCTTACACATTATTAAAAATGTATAAACATTATTTAAATATTCCAAAAATATTAACGCCGTAAAGACGCATCTTAGCCGAAATAAAAAAAAAACACCTGCGAATAGACAGGACCGTCTCTGACGTGAGACGGTGTGAACAGAGGCATTGATCCAATTTGGACTAAGTAAATAACGGTATAAGTTATCTGTGGCAATTTTTATTCCCGCACACGTGTTAGAAAATAAAAAATCGCACGCGTGTGAAATAGATTGCATTGTAAACCTAATCATAGTGCGATATGAACCAGTTTTCGAGGAAGTGTATTGAAAACTATGTTTTACAACTAACAACTTGCGTGATAGCTACTAATGATGATAATAATACAGTTCGCTTATGGAGACATCAGTTCCCAGTATAGTCTACGATCCACGTGTTTTTGAATATGTAACGCTAGATATCGTGACGAGATTAATCTTGGAAACTGATTAGTTAAAGTCAACGCCATGAGACGAGATAAATTTCATACTTTGGGATTTAAAACTTTAACTGAAATTGCGTATGGTTCAGTTTCCATTGCAACTAAAATTATTTTATGACGTTTAGCGATAATTTCTTCATTCATAAATCAACTTAGATATCTTGAGTTTAAAGTTGATAGTTGTATAATTTGCAATTTTATGTATTTATAGCTTCTCATGGCGGTTACTTTAGATTGTTTGTTTGCCTCAGGATTTAACAGAGAATGACGGCTCTGGCTACAAATTTGACGATCATCAAGCTCCTGCTTTTATCCCTATTTATTTGGGTCAGCCCAGTACCTCTTGAAGAATTCTTCTATACATCTTCATCAGGCGTCATCTCAGCGTTCCCTTACTTTAAAACGTTTGTAATCACTATCATACGTATATATACATAATCAAGCCATCTTTTCAGTCTTCTTCTTTAGTTTGCCTCTTCTCTTATAGATGACGACTGTTCTATGCTTTTTATGGTCGACACAAGTTTCTCTCAAAGAGAGATGGCGTTGCAGAAGTTGTATAAAGGCAATCATTCATCTGTATCAGCTGGAAGGCATTACATACTTAGAATACCATTGAAGTTGAATAAGAAGTTGATGATTTTACTACTTCCAATGTCTTTTTAGGATAGGATATTTATATCTTAATACACACAAACCAATCGTTTAACACAAGGAAACTCTGATTGAACGGATAACTTATTCCAATATACTAACTTATGCATTCCATATTTAAGGAGAATGCTATTGAATATGAAATCAATTACAATGAACGCATTATTTCGTTCCATATATTACGTATTAACAAATTAATTAATATACTCTGAACTGTGTGTTACATCAATACGTGCAGTGACCATGAGCGCTTCGAAACATGTTAATAACGAGAATAATTGGAATGTTTTACATTACATCTCGTTGGTCTTGTGGTCGATTGCGCTACTAATGAACATGAGGTCCTGGGTTCGATTTCCAGGTCGGTTAGTGTTATTGGGTTTTCTATCAGGAATTTCTCAGTAGCAGCCCGGAGTCTGAATCTGTGCCCGGTTGATGGCAAATGGGCTCCCCGCTAGTACATGGGACTTAAACATAACTGGCGATATGTGGGAGTACTCAAACTCAAAGCATTTATTTCAATTAAACCAATTACAGGCACTTTTGAATTGTCAAAGAGTCGGTCAGTTAGTCAGAAAGTTGAAGCTATTTGCCCATTCCAAAACGTAGATCTTTATGGAGAAGAATAGGCAAGAAACTCCAAGGACACTCTTTTAAATCAAGATATTACAAAATCCTGGGTACATTATTCTTGTCGCTTCTATATGTGAGAACAATGTAAAAATATAAATTATTTAAAAAACAATATAAAATATTACAAATAAGCCCTGGCAGATAGGAGAAGACCAGTCACAACTGACGGCGCCCGTTCACGAGCATGACGCGTGGATCAGCACCATCCAGCTCAACCATTTTGTAGGGAACCGAATGATCCAACACACGCGCCACCATCAGCGAGACATTTAAGTGAGCATGACATACTCTTAACTGCCAAACTTTTTTAAGTCAACATACATCATAACATAATAAACGGCTCCATGGTACTCACATTTACAAAAATTAAAAACATGCTTTTAAATTATACAAAACTATAGCTTGCAATGCATTTCAAAGATAAATAAAATTTCACTAGCAAAAAGATAAACATAATTACCTATTGAAGTATTCAACAACTAAAACTTGATTAAGTACATTTTATATAATAAATATGATTGTAATGTCAGAACATAAAAAGGGGGGAAGCATCTCTTCCAAATATTATAATTTTAACAAGTGAGCCCAAGTGGTTGTGGAGCAGGACCAGCATTAAGCCAAGCATTTTTATCTACGATATAATCATCCAACCTATAATATGCTTGTCTACATAGTGTGCGTTTAATGCATGTTTTAAATTTCTTCTCATTTAGTTGAAGAATATCGAGTGGTATTTTATTATAACATTTTACACAATACCCCATAAAAGAAGTGTGTACTTTTGACAATCTGAAACGTGGTTGATCTAATTTGTTCCTATTTCTAGTATTAAAATTATGCTTGTCACTTATCTTACTGAAAAGATGTAGGTTTTTTCTAACATACATAATATTTTCATAAATATATTGGCAAGGTACCGTCATGATGTTAATTTCTTTAAACAGTGCCCTTAGAGAGTCGCGTCTGCGGAGGTTGTAGATGGCTCTGATAGCCCTCTTTTGCAGAACAAAGATAGAAACAATATCTGCAGCCCGTCCCCACAGCAAAATACCGTAAGACATGATGCTATGAAAGTAACTAAAATAGACCAGTCTCGCTGTATCCACGTCTGTTAATTGGCGAATTTTCCAAACAGCGTAGGCGGCTGAACTTAGCCGCCCTGCAAGTGATGTTAAGTGAGGACTCCACTGCAGCTTAGAGTCAAGCGTGATTCCCAGGAAAACAGTTTTTTCGACGAATTCTAGTATCTCTTTGTTCAATACAACGTGACATTCACTACTTCTAACATTCGGTAACGCGAATCTTATGCATTTAGTTTTCTTCTCATTTAATACCAAATTATTTACAGTAAACCAATTATGGACCATAATCATAGCGTTATTTACGTCGTCAAGCTCCTGTGCATGTCTGCTTACTTTAAAAATCAGTGATGTGTCATCAGCAAATAACACCATTTGTGGTCGGTTTTTCAGTAAATGAGGTAAATCATTTATATATACTAAAAAGAGGAACGGACCCAATATTGAGCCCTGCGGTACCCCCATTTTGACTATTAAACCCAATGAATTCACACCATTTATTTGAACTTGCTGCAATCTATCATTCAAATATGATTTTACTAAGTTAAGCGCAAGTTTACCCAGTCCGTAATGCTCAAGTTTCAACTGTGACACCGGCGTCAGTTGTACAACGTCCTTTGGTGAAACCATACTGTTGATCGTGTAAGATGTCATTACGATTGAAGTGATTGAGCATTTGATTTAACATTACTTTTTCAAACACCTTGCTGAAAACAGGCAAAACCGATACAGGTCTATAATTATTAGTGTCTTTGCTGTCACCGGATTTAAAAAGTGGAATAACTTTACTATACTTCATTAAATCTGGGAATATCCCTTGATCTACACACAAATTAAATATTAAAGCTAGATATGGTGCAATTGTCTCAATAATGGATTGACAAACTTTAGTAGACATGCCCCACAGCTCTTCGGTAATTTTAATCTTAAGTTGCTTAAAAGTCTTTACAACGACAACAGGGTTTATATGTTTAAATTTAAATTCCACAGGGCAAGCTGAAACATTCGCTTTTAATAGATCAATAGCAAGTAAGGGAGAGGAATTTAAAGTTTCTGTAGTTTTAATTGGAATATTTGTAAAAAAAGTTGCAAATTCCTCAGCAACATTAATGTTATCGCTAACGAGACCGCGGGAAGTTTCCAGTGTGTAATCAGTATTATGTCTTTTGTTCCTGTTCGTTTCATTGTTAATTATTTTCCAAACTGTCTTTATTTTATTGTCTGCTGATTTAACCTTATTGCTAATGTATGAAGCTTTAGCCGCTTTGCAGACATTTTTAAAAGTTTTAGAATAAGTACCAACATACTTATTAAAAGTTTCCGTGTTTATACAGTGTGAGTCTTCATAATGTGCACATATCGAAATGAGGGAAACTTAGCTTAATTTTATCGACGGAAAAAATAGTTTAAAAAAATCTAAAAATTTAATTTAATTTTTATAGCATTTTTTTAATTTTGTTCGCTGCTGTGACCCCTGTGTAAACAAATCGGTATAACTTTTAAACTAAACGATCTGTCACGATGAAACAAACTCAGTAATGACTGGAAATAATAGGGCGTCTTCATAAAATAAAAACTAACGAAAAACTCGCCCTCAATTGAGTATTAGGGTGATTTTATAACAAACATCTGATATTTTTTCATAATTTTTTATAATAATTGTAAAATTTCTCAGTAAAAGTCCTGATTACCTACCCTTTTTTATTACTTTAAATTATTTTCCATCGTATCAGCTTTCCAAAAGTATAAATACCATGTTTATAGCTCAATCACAACGTTTCCTATCAACTGTTAAAGAAAGGCCTTGCACTCGACTACGTACTTTACTTTAGCAGGTAGAGACACTTTTTTGTAAAAAAAAAATTGTTTAATATTTTTTTTTATTTTTTTTCCGTCGATAAAATTAAGCTTAGTTTCACTCTTTTCGATATGTGCACATTATGAAGACTCACACTGTATACGGCTTAAGGCCATACAGTTCAAATAATCTTTCCCTACTCTTCCTGATACCTTTAGTTGCCCAGTCACTGAATAAAAACTTGGGGCAAATAGTTTTAGTTTTTTTCTTAAAATAATTATTGAACTCTGTTTGCACTAATGAAAAGAATTCTTCATACAAAATATTCCCATTGTTCATGCTTAGGCCATGAGCACTTAACGTGCTAATTAAAGTGCTATTAAATTTATTTAAATTACCCGATGTTATTGGTCTAGTTTGTATCTGCACTTTCTGTAATGGTGTGTTGGACTCAAAAGTAACGGTTTGACCGCTGTGATCCGAAGGGAGATAATTTACAATGGCTTTATCTAAATAGTCACAGCAACAAAAAACATTATCAATACATGTTGCAGTAGTTGTAGTTATTCGCGTAGGTTCAAAAAACACATTTGACAGATTAAATGATTTGAAGAGGCTTAATAATCTACTGCTATTTGAATTATTTTCCAAAATATTAATATTGAAGTCACCACAAATAATTACTGATTTCTTACCAGTTGCAAGTTTTGCTAAAACCTCTTCCATTACTGACTCAAATATAGAGTAATTTAGATAATTTGGGGGTCTGTAAACGCACACTATAAAATGCTTATCTAGCTCAACACATGACAATTCAATGCTATGTTCAACCGATAGTTCCACTATGTCTTTACGAGTCTTAGATTTTATACAATTTTTAATTAAGATTAGTGAACCTCCACGCAGCATGGATTTTCGATTAAAACAACTGCCCACATTATAGTTATCATAATTAATTAGCATTTCGTAATCTTTCAACCAGTGTTCGGTTATACAAATAATATCAAACATTGTTTTTTCTAAAAATAATTCTATTTCTAATTGTTTGGAAGAAAAACCTTGAATATTTTGATGAAACAATTTCAAGGAATTCTGCTTAGCCCCTTTTTTACAATTAACTAATTGAGTGCTAGAAGATACCTTGTTGATGGTGAGATTAACACTGTTACTGGTACCTTCTGTTGTCTTACTGACTAGTTTAAATTACTAAAGCTAGCTATCTTAATATTAGTATCATTACTAATTTGTTTGGTGCTAATAACAGCAGACTTCGACATACTACTTATGTCTGAGTTTATAATAAAAACTAATAGCCATGCTATTTGACGTCTAAAACTAATAGGCAGATACGCTGTATCCCTAGTAGATTTTAATTTCTCAACAAAAGTGTTGGTATCAAAAAATATAAGCTTGTCACTATAGTGAGTAACTAATAACTGCATGTGGTTATTTAGCATAAGTATATTATGATTTTGCCTACTTGACAAGTGCTGAAAGTATGGAAAAGCACACAATATTATTTTCTGACAACTAATCTTTAAGAGTTCAGTGACATTGTCAGTGATGTCATCTTTTTTTACATTAGTACTATTACCTACAAATATAGAAATAATGGCATTTGAATCAAATTCTTTTCTAGTTACTGAAGCCATTATCTGTTCATAGGATTTCCCAGGCATACAATAATTAACGTACTAAAGGTACACATCTGCCTAACCCTTCGGGGATTAAAAGCGTGATGTTATGTTATGTATTACATTTTTAAATGGATTTACATTTTTTTGGAAAATTCATAGGTGAGTGTATTATATCAGTCTCCAAAATGACGTCAGCTACACCCTAGGCATTTGGGCAGTTTTTTTGCTACTCATCTGTTCAACACGTGAGTATTAGCTATTCTCGTAAAGCTGGTGAGTGTGCTTGTAAATGATTGCACTATTGAAACGTTATAATTACTTCTACTGTTAGCTGGATCGTCACGAAATCAAAGTTTCATAAAATATGAAGCGGCAGCTTGAAGCTACTTTATTTATGAACATATATGACAAACAGTTGTACCAATCAAATATGAATCGCTAGTAAAAATGCTGCAAAACCGAACGAAGATCAATCAGTGTATATGGTTACCTTCTGTGTGGAAGAGGAAAAAAATGTGACAACCCCAAGTAATATGAAACAAGGGAAAGCAGAAGAAGAATGGTTTCCTTCCCTTCACCACAAGCTACATTAGGGACGTATGGGATAATATGATGACATGAGGAAATCAGAAACAATCAATGCGCGAAGGGAGAGAATTTGTGACTGATATACATAATAGCGCCCTCTGTTGTTGGGTGGTGTAAGCAATGTAGGCGTGTCCTTCTGTTTCGTACTATACCACGCTAGATGGCCTCAGTTTTTGAATGAAATATTGGGTAATTGCTTACGCTGCTCGTCACCAGAGCGACGATTTATCAATGAATCATTGTTTAAGTCATGAATGAATGTTGTAGTTGTCGCTTCTCGACGCCGGGTGCAGCACTTTCGAACATACTAGAATGTTCTCGAAATTTCTAGAACCCGGAAGTAGATTTAAACGACAGTAACATCCGCCCAGTCTTATTTTTCCTTAGTGTAGTTCGCATAGAGTTCGCGTCCAGACGTAGAGGGTTAACTAGTCTCGCAATTATTGTCACCGCGTATTGTTATAGGACACGGTACTTTCACTTAAGCTATGCTTGCCTAAAATCAGTGTATGTAATTTATATACTAAACTTAAAACCTGTGGATATTGACAATAAATCTGGTAGTAGTGTTCACACCCTTTTTTCATTACCCACCAGCTAGTCCTCTGTCCTCCACAGAATTCGAAAAGTAGGGAAACCACAAGGTACCAATATACGAGAATAAGACTGTATTGAAACCAGACCAGTCCTAATATTTTCACAATCCATTGTCCCCCTACTAACCTCATTTTATCAGATTGCTATTTGTGTCGCCTGGATTTGTATTGCTCTCATTGTGTGTAATAGATTTCCTCTCGTACAATGCACACTTTAAACTGTTCTCTAGGGGTGCTACAATGCGATTGTTAACTTTCAAACGGTCGATGCCGATGAATTAGTTTGGTCTTTTGGAAATTTATTGAAGGTGAGCAAAAGAGTTGTTTGCTGAAGGTGTCCTCTTATGTCATTTGCGTAATAAAAAAACGAGATGGAAAGAATTTACTAGACAACAAACTGAGGCTGCTTATGAACACGATATCCAATATTTGGTATACATCTTACAAAAATAAAACCAGCCTTGTATTGTCCTACTGCAGGGCAAGGTCTTTTCTCATATAACACCACGCTAGCTCAAGACTTATACACTCAGGACTCATATTATTGTAGACTTTCAAGAAATTCCTCACGATTTTTTCTTTCTCCGATGTCAGTGATGTCCAAGATAAACTCAGAAAGTACTTATGAATTAAATACAACCTCGTGCATGAGAGGTGAGGCCGTAACCCATCACGACATAGTATCTGTACAATACCAAAAATAATATAATACACTGAGGGGCTTGTTAAAAGCTAGGGGACCACAAAGTCCACGACGCAAATAAAATGTTAATACATTAAAAACCTTTTCAACAGAATTAATAACAAAACAAGATTTTAATTAAAATAATAAAGCCCGAATGGCGTTCCCTGAAGTGAGCATTATTCAGCTGTAGACGATTTCAGGCTTATTAAAATGATGATGAAAAAATTTACATCTGGTAAAAGGCTGCATGGCTATCTAAGTAAGATCACCCTAAGAAATGTGTCAAAACCACTACCAAGGTTAGGAGAAGGATGTTAATCAAAAGATTAGCTTGAACGCTGGTTACGTCTGCAACAATGATCCTTAGGTCACGCGATAGAATTTATGTACTATGGTTATTTTATTGTAAGATAACAATGGACTGAATAATGTGATTTATGGTCACAGGTACGTTAAGTTTTTTATAAATATTGCACGCCTCATAAGCGAAGCGTTGAGGTTGTACTCTCGACATTAAAAAAAAAGCAGTTTTCTCGAAACTGAAAACGATTTTTTTAATTTATATCGCGCTTACAGGTGTGAGTGTACTAATATCAAGTCAAATAATTTGTCAGACACATAAAATATAATTCATTAACAATTATTTTGTTTAACATAGTAAATAATAACATTAAAATGATCTTTCCTGGACGTCCGTGTGTCTGTGTTTATAGATTGGTGTATGTGGCAGAGAAATTGGTCGAAGAATTTTCGTCCCGGAATAATATTTATTAGTATTATTATTTATAATTTATTTTATTTCATTTCATTAATTATCTTATTGTTAGCAGTAATAAGAAAAAAACGACGTGAACGTTATGAGGCGTACACTTTTGGATTTTCCAAATTTTTTTTACTAATCCAATGCATTACCAATATTACCAAGCTTTAAGATACTCCTAGCCTTTTCGAAAATGCAATCATCGCTTTCTACTATAACTGAAAACAGATCTTAATATTACTTTTCACTGGCCAGCTCGTGTCTGTAAATCTAGAAACGATTGGGATCTACTGCAACCACTATCCTATATTTTGATTCTATCTTGACATCGATTGATTAGGGGGCCTAAAATGGACGCTTTCATGCATCGGGAAAAGCAATATCTTGTAAAAGGTGATGAGCAGTTGACATTAGGCTATTGTAACTTAGATAAATTACAAACTGACCCACTAAAAACAACTTTTTTATGTAAAAAGTTTTGTATGGATGGAATTTGAGTCCTGAAAACATAGTTCAATTGTAAAATAGAGAAATGATGGAACCGAACTTCGAAGAGATTAAGACCCGCTTGCACCAGAAATAATTAAAAACGTTTTGTGCTTCACAAATTTAAAACATCATTGCTGTTTGTCTCTGTCAATCGTTTGAAGATGACAGTGACAGAATGACGATTAAAACAGGTTAGCGCTTAACGTATTTATGTGATTGTTGGTGCAAATGGGCCTTAACCTTAATTCCCGTCACGAAAAGTTGATTACACAAAACGTCTCAAAGAATTTCCACTTGTTTGAAATGAAATGAAATCGTTTATTCTGTAAATAGGATATTAAAATCACTTTTTCACGTCATATAAAAAATAAAAAATAAATCTAGATGTAGCCGACATTTCCTATCTGACTACCCCTGAGAAGAAATGGCGAAACAAACTCAGGGGTCAAAGTCTCTTTTAAAGTCCAGACATAATCTTGGTCAGATCATGTGAGGACCATGTAGATCCGTGTCTGAAATGGTCTTTTGAGGAAAGAACCACGCAAATTTGAGCGGACCTGACCAATCAGTGTAAGCATTTGTCAGTAATCGTGCAGCTCAACTCAAAACTTAAGGAGCTCAACGACTCGACGAACAGTACCAAAAAAAGGACATTTGGGTAGGCCGCATAAAGCGCTCAAAATGTCAGACCATCATTAAAACTTAACTGAGAAAAGAAAGGAAAACATTTAAAGAAAAAAAAAATGACCCACATAGTGCTCACATTCACAATAAATTAAAGTAGTAAATATAATACTTTTCAAAGTAAACATTCATGTAAAATTGTATACAATATTCTGCAATGTCAATATGTATATAAAATCATGCATAATAATTAAAATGTCAAGTTTTATCACAAGGCTAGCAGAGCGAGCAGCTCAATCCCAAGCTTTTTTGTCCTCTAAATAATCAGAAATCTTATAGTACCCTTTTTTACAAAGTTTAGTTTTAATACAGATTTTAAATCGTTTAATGGGTAAGTTCCGAATGTCAGTAGGAAGTTGGTTGTAAAAGCGTATACATTGACCCATGAAAGAGTTGCCTACTCTGTGGAGGCGAGTGCGATGTACAGCAAGATTGTGTTTATTCCTGGTATTTAAACTATGAATATCGGACATTTTCTTAAAATTTGATTTATTTTTGTGTACATATAATAGATTTTCAAGTATATATTGAGAGGCTACAGTCAGAATATCTATTTCTTTGAATATTTCACGAAGTGAATCTCTTGGACCTAGATTGTAAATGGCTCGAACAGCCCTTTTCTGTAAAATAAAGATATTATTAATGTCCGCACATGTTCCCCAGAGAAGGATCCCATACGACATAAGACTATGAAAATAACTAAAATAAACAATTCTGGCAGTATCTACATCAGTAATCTGTCTAATTTTTTTAACAGCATAGGCGGCCGAACTAAGCCTTCCTGACAATTTTTCTACGTGTGGGCCCCATTGTAATTTACCGTCAATAGTTATTCCAAGAAAAACTGTCGACTCAACAGGGTCCAACTCTATTCCATTAAGTTGAACATTAGTAGTTAGCTGCCTGACATTTGGCATTGAAAATTTTATGAGTTTAGTCTTTTTCTCGTTCAGGAGAAGATTATTTACATTAAACCAATGGACAACTTTAGAGAGTGCATCGTTAACATGTTCAAAATTGACTAGCTGACGTTTGATTTTAAAAATGAGTGAAGTGTCATCTGCGAATAATACAATCTTGTGATTATCCCTTATGTGAAAAGGTAAGTCATTTATATAAATTAGAAACAAGAATGGACCTAGAATTGAACCCTGCGGAACGCCCATAGTGACCGCAGATCCTGCAGATCTCTTGCCATTAACATCAACCCTCTGAATTCTGTTGTTCAGATAAGAAGTCAGAAGGTCGAGAGCACTGTCCCTCAAACCATAATGGTGCAGTTTTCTGATGAGTGTATCATGATGAACGCAATCGAAGGCCTTAGACAAGTCGCAGAAAATGCCAAGAGCATCCCGCGACTCCTCCCAGGCCTCGAATATGCTCTTCAGTAATTCCACACCCGCGTCTGTAGTTGAACGACCCTTAGTAAAACCAAACTGTTTCAGATGTAGTAGATTATGTTTATTAAAATGTCCTAACATTTGTTTCAAAATTAATTTTTCAAAGATTTTGCTCAATGTAGGTAATATCGAAATAGGCCGAAAATTCGTAGGATCAGTTGTGCTGCCAGATTTGAATGCCAGGTTTCAAGCCATGCTTCAACAGACTCCAACTCAAAGACATGTTCAGCCATTCAACTCATCGTCCAAGTATCAATTTCACGTCAAGTTGAATTTAGTGCTCAATAAGTAGCCACCTGTTACAGAATTATGCGATATTTAAAGGTTTAAACACAGCAGCGCATATTAATGATGCCGCTTCAAGCGAAGTAGCTCTTGAAGCGCTGTTTTATTCCGCAGAACGAAAATATGAGCAATACTTTTTTATTTTAACTGTAGTTGGACTGGTATTGCGGTTTTTATTGCAGTCCGTTTTGTATTTTCTCTGGATATTTAAAGCGGTAGGAATTAAAAGCTTTATTTAAACTGAAGAGCTGATACTTAAATTTGGCGTTGTGTTTCCGGTAAAAGTCATGTTTTTTTTTTTTCTCTGTATGGGAAATTATCAAATAACTTCTCCCGCTCTGGGCAGAGCGAGAGAAGTGTCAGCCTTTTACTAACTAAAACCCACCCGTGTTCCTTCATTTGCCTGTGTGCCAGGGCCACGATATCCCTTTCGGACAAACTCGCAACCCTGGCAGGCATTGGTCCTAACGGACCCCGTCAGTTGGTGCTGACATCTCTTCGAGGTGCGCGTGGATTAAACGCGCCGTCGACCCGGGCCTGGTCCTTATCGGACGGCGAGCTACCCATCGCTCACCGTCCGCAAGCCCGCGCCTGCGGTGGCCGGGAATCGGCCTGCAATTCCCGACGCCCGGGGCGTCTCCTGCGGCGACTAAAGGCGTGAGGGCGCGAACCCTGCCTCACCCTCACGCGTTTCGCCTCCTCCTTCGCGAGCATTACTGCTTCGCAGAAGGAGGTGACGGCCTCCCATGCACTCTCGCTCCGAACCATGGCCTGAACCAGGGCCGGACGCGACAGATCGCCGCCGCCGATCGCCTCCGTGAGGACACGGTGGTGCTCCGCCCAAGAACGACTGCATATCTGACCTCTACAACCCAGTTACTGGGTAACACGATACCCCTTGGTAAAACTGGTTGTCAGACTTTCAGGCTTCTGACGACCCATAACTGTCAAAGATCTACAAATAACAGCCGGATTCAACGACTTAACGTGCTTTCCAAGGCACGGAGGGGTATTGGTATGTAAAGATGGTCACCCATCTATGGACCAACCGCGGCAAGCGTAGCTTAACCCGATCGATCGACCAGTGCGGCTCGTATTACTTAGCTCCAAGCCCCTAACAAGCTAACATGTGCCAATGACAGACTTACAATTTTTCTACAAAAGACATTTCTGATTCCTACTAAAAATGTCGGATGTTACAATCCAGGGTCAGCTCACTTCGCTAAAGTGAAATTGCACAGGGGGCCTAAAATGGACGCTTTGGCAGAATCATAATATGATTTGCGTATAATTCATAACCCGCAATTCATCTGTTTGACAGTTTTTTTTGGAGTTTCGTAAAATGGTCCACAAATTATGAATTGCTATAATGAAGTCTAATGTCAAATATCAGCTGTCAAACAGATGAATTGCGGGATGTATGAGTTGTACGCAGATCATATTATGATTCTGCCAAAGCGACCATTTTAGGCCCCCTGTGCAATTTCACTTTAGCGAAGTGAGCTGACCCTGGATTGTAACATCCGACATTTTTAGTAGGAATCAGAAATGTCTTTTGTAGAAAAATTGTAAGTCTGTCATTGGCACATGTTAGCTTGTTAGGGGCTTGGAGCTAAGTAATACGAGCCGCACTGGTCGATCGATCGGGTTAAGCTACGCTTGCCGCGGTTGGTCCATAGATGGGTGACCATCTTTACATACCAATACCCCTCCGTGCCTTGGAAAGCACGTTAAGTCGTTGAATCCGGCTGTTATTTGTAGATCTTTGACAGTTATGGGTCGTCAGAAGCCTGAAAGTCTGACAACCAGTTTTACCAAGGGGTATCGTGTTACCCAGTAACTGGGTTGTAGAGGTCAGATATGCAGTCGTTCTTGGGCGGAGCACCACCGTGTCCTCACGGAGGCGATCGGCGGCGGCGATCTGTCGCGTCCGGCCCTGGTTCAGGCCATGGTTCGGAGCGAGAGTGCATGGGAGGCCGTCACCTCCTTCTGCGAAGCAGTAATGCTCGCGAAGGAGGAGGCGAAACGCGTGAGGGTGAGGCAGGGTTCGCGCCCTCACGCCTTTAGTCGCCGCAGGAGACGCCCCGGGCGTCGGGAATTGCAGGCCGATTCCCGGCCACCGCAGGCGCGGGCTTGCGGACGGTGAGCGATGGGTAGCTCGCCGTCCGATAAGGACCAGGCCCGGGTCGACGGCGCGTTTAATCCACGCGCACCTCGAAGAGACGTCAGCACCAACTGACGGGGTCCGTTAGGACCAATGCCTGCCAGGGTTGCGAGTTTGTCCGAAAGGGATATCGTGGCCCTGGCACACAGGCAAATGAAGGAACACGGGTGGGTTTTAGTTAGTAAAAGGCTGACACTTCTCTCGCTCTGCCCAGAGCGGGAGAAGTTATTTGATAATTTCCCATACAGAGAAAAAAAAAAAAACATGACTTTTACCGGAAACACAACGCCAAATTTAAGTATCAGCTCTTCAGTTTAAATAAAGCTTTTAATTCCTACCGCTTTAAATATCCAGAGAAAATACAAAACGGACTGCAATAAAAACCGCAATACCAGTCCAACTACAGTTAAAATAAAAAAGTATTGCTCATATTTTCGTTCTGCGGAATAAAACAGCGCTTCAAGAGCTACTTCGCTTGAAGCGGCATCATTAATATGCGCTGCTGTGTTTAAACCTTTAAATATCGCATAATTCTGTAACAGGTGGCTACTTATTGAGCACTAAATTCAACTTGACGTGAAATTGATACTTGGACGATGAGTTGAATGGCTGAACATGTCTTTGAGTTGGAGTCTGTTGAAGCATGGCTTGAAACAAGTGGAAATTCTTTGAGACGTTTTGTGTAATCAACTTTTCGTGACGGGAATTAAGGTTAAGGCCCATTTGCACCAACAATCACATAAATACGTTAAGCGCTAACCTGTTTTAATCGTCATTCTGTCACTGTCATCTTCAAACGATTGACAGAGACAAACAGCAATGATGTTTTAAATTTGTGAAGCACAAAACGTTTTTAATTATTTCTGGTGCAAGCGGGTCTTAATCTCTTCGAAGTTCGGTTCCATCATTTCTCTATTTTACAATTGAACTATGTTTTCAGGACTCAAATTCCATCCATACAAAACTTTTTACATAAAAAAGTTGTTTTTAGTGGGTCAGTTTGTAATTTATCTAAGTTACAATAGCCTAATGTCAACTGCTCATCACCTTTTACAAGATATTGCTTTTCCCGATGCAGGGACTTAATAATTGAGGAGTTGGTAAGAAGCAGGAGAACCGGAACTGATAGTGACTTCACCATAATTATGCATTGTGACAGCATGACGAGCATACATTGCTTAGCAACCATACTAAAGTGTTTAATCGAATCGCAACCGTGGTGGCATATTTATTATTAAGTAGTTCTGGAGTGGTCTTCATCATCAGTTCCGCTTCAGCAAATGGTGTTTTCCGAGTACATGATGTTATTATGAAATTTGAGGGTTTCCCTCAATTTCCATGGGATCCCCTTATCAGATTCTGACTTTGTGACAATGAGAAACAAAACAAGAAAACCAAAAAAAAATAAACATAAATCGGCCCACAATAGACGGAGAAATCGGTGAACATGTACATACAAAATAAACATACAGACGAACATATAACCTCCTCCTTTTTGCATTTCGGTTCAAAATATGATTTATGTGTACTTCACTCACTCACAAAGAGAACCTAAATGTGAGTGAGATGGGTCGCCTTGTTAAATGGAAATCTGTCATCTTACTGTCAAAACTATTGCCATTGATTGAGCACATCCCCTTTTAAGTTCGAAAAAGCTTTTTTTCGCAGATGTAAACTTTCGATCAGAGAACCAAGAGACGAAAGTATTTCATCACTCAAGGGACACACTGAAAAGCTCTAATAATGAAGACATCATTACTAAAGCTTTCCACTTTGTCAATAAGACTATTGATATTTGTAGACACAATTCAAAATGTAGCGAACTGTAAATAGTTCGAGACAGTAGCGAAACTAGAACATCAAACCGCAGGTCGGGATCTGATACTCCGGCAATTATATCAAACTATAACTCAAGCTTCGTTAGTCATGCAGGATTGCGCCGGTCATGAGTTAGCTTATTATAATTTGAGAGAATATACTCGTAGTACCTATTCTACCAATACTCTCTAAACTTTTATAACTAAAAATCTAAATACTTTTTAATAACTTGGGTTATATTGGGCGAATGTAAAAAGTGAAGGAGGCAAGCATTTTCATGTCAGCTAACATTTAGTAGGGTTTTTGTTGTGAATTATTCGTCTACTAGCCGTGTGCCCGACGGCATTTCTCATAGGATCGAATATTAAAATAAAAATTAAATTAGAACGAAAATAAATTACACAAAAAAAAATAGGGGGTACTGGGATGCGTTTGTGTTTAATATGGTTGCTAAGCAATTTATGCTCGTCACTATGCATATGGTGAAGTCACCATTACTTCCAGAACTCCTCAACAATTAACGCCCCTGCGTCTGGATAAGCAATATTTTGTAAAAGGTGATGAGCATTTGACATAAATGGCTATTGTAACTTAGATAAATTACAAACCGACCCACTAAAAAAACTTTTTACAAAAAACAAAACCGACTTCCAAAAAAAAACACTACAAAAAAAAACCTTCATTTCGGAAGTCGGTGTCTTTGGATCTATTTTAATTTTTTGCCACCGACTTCCGAAATGAAGGTTATTTTTCACTTTGTAGTGTTTTTTTTTGAAGTCGGTTGTTGTTTTTTTGTAAAAGTTTTTATTTTTCACTTTTTAGAGGGTCAGTTTGCAATAAATCTTGTTGCAATAGCCTGCAACTGCTCATCACCTTTTACAAAATATTGCTTTTGCCGATGCAGGGGCGTTAATAGTTGAGGAGTTCTCCTGGTAAGAACCAGGAGAACTGATGGTGACTTCAACATATGCATTATGACGAGCATAAATTGCTTAGCAACCATATTAAAGTGTCTAATCGAATCGTAACAGTGAAATACTTATTATTAAGTAGTTCCAGTAGCCATCTGTGGTCTTCATCATCAGTTCCACTTCACCAAATGGTGCTTTCCAAGTGCAACTGCATGAGTTACTATATAAAATACTGAAATCGATATAGGTGTGCTTATAAAATTTGAGGATTGCGCTCGATTTCCATAGGATCCCCTCATCACATTCTGACTTGGTGGCAATGGGATCACCTCGGGAGCATACCCTTTCAAACAAAAAAAGAACTTTAAAAATCGGTCCACAATTGACGGACCAATAGGTGAACAAACATAAAAAAAAACAAACATACAGCCGAACATATAACCTCCTCCTTTTTGGAAGTCGGTTAAAAAACTGAAAAAAAAGAGTCAAAAATTACGGAAAGAAATGAGCATGTGTCTGTACTATACTATTCAAAAAAAAAAATAGATGTATTAGTACTCATGTCTTTGTTGACCTGGGTTGCGGTTTCTCATAGAGGGTCTCATAATGTTACTTCATAAGACATAGGCTTAAGAGGCCGGCGATGGATGCGTAGTTTATACAAACGTAATACCAAAATAATTTGTAAATCAAACATATTCTTAAGGTCGGAGTCATGAGAAAAATAAGTTTTCTATAGAAATTTTAAATTCATCATATCTAGTCTTTAAATCATTGTCTTTTCAAAATATATATTTGGGAACATAGATATTTTGTAATCCAATCGAAATAAATACACACTACCTTAGGAATATGTTTTTTTTTTTCTCTTTATTAATTAAAGGGGGTTTTTATCCATACGGATATGCCAACCCCATCGTACCTTATCAACTATTTAACTTTGATTAAAATAAAGAACAACTATAACGACATAATACTATATTGTAATTGAAATGGAATCATTGACTAGGCATCTTCACCAAGCCTGTGCAACCTCTTTGCAATCGCCGATCTAGGGTTTGCTAAAATGTTATGAATTAGCCCAACGTCCAAAATGTTCAATTTAAATTATCTGATCATTGATTCCCTTTCGTTCTTGTTCCTAACACACTCCATCAACAAATGTTACACATCTTCAATTTTGTTGCATATTTCACAATTAGGTGATGTGACCTTCCGCATTAGGAAAGCAAATTTTGCCGATGGATAGTGCAAGCTACGCCGGACCCTTAAGTGTTGTATCTGTACACACAGAAATAATAACAAAACACAAAGAAAGTACCTAATATCGAAAGTTTATCTCACGTCTGAGTTCTAAATTCTCAAGTCATAAGTTTGCAGACATACTTTACAGATACAGCACCAGCGAACGTGTTAGTGTGCTGATGACGTCTGCCCTGACCAGGCTTACATCATTCATTTTAACTTTAACTAACGAGTAAATAAAGTATGTATTCCAAAGGACAATTTACCTCGGAGAGTCACATCTTTTGGAATATTATCAAAAGGACAAATTGTCTCGAGGAGTTTCATTGGAAATGAGGATAATGTGGTAGAATTAGTATTCCAGACTCAACCAAACAATGTTTTATTCATTCTTATAATTTTGGTAGGGATGTAACAACCTAGAATTCGTATAATGGATTTAAAAGTGTTGTGTTGAGGAAGGTCTAATAGTTTTAGCTTAATTTTTAGGGTTCCGTACACAAACGGTAAAACGGGGTATTACTAAGGTTCCGCCGTCTGTCTGTCAGTCTGTTCGTCTGTCACCAGGCTGTATCTCATGAACCGTGATAGTTAGACAGTTGAAATGTTCACAGATGATGGATTTCTGTTGCCGCTATAACAACAAATACTAAAAAACAGAATAAAATAAATATTTAGGGGGGCTTCCATACAACAAACGTGATTTTTTTGCTATTTTTATAGATAATGGTACGGAACCCTTCATGCGCGAGTCCGACTCGCAATTGGGCGGTTTTTTTTTGCTCGTGTTTGGTCGATTTTGATAACGGCAACAGGTAGACGCTTGAAATATTCACAGAAAAGTTATTGTATATTTATTTTAAAAATAAATAATTAAATGAAAATAAAACAAATATTTAAGGGGGGCTCCCATACAACAAATGTGATTTTTTTGCCGTTTCTATAGATAATGGTACGGATCCCTTAGTGCGCGAGTCCGACTCGCACTTGGCCGGATTTTTTTGTTAAGCGTAGGTTAAAAGATTAATTGTTTCAGCGTTAACCTCTAAATTATTAAGGCTTACAGTATTTATTTAGACAGACGTCAAGATATTGTGGATGTAGCTTTGGTCAGCCAATTACACGATAGGTACAAAACGTCACATCCACGGCAAACTTACGAATCTGCAGTTTTAGTAAAATCGATATTTAGATGAAAAACTGTACGTAATGTGGTTCTACACACCGTGGCAAAACGCTCCCCTGTAAACATTTTCAGCAGATTCGTAAGTTTGCCGTGGATGTGACGAAAATATGACGGCTGATTTACGTGTCACACACTAATGGCAGGCAGAATTTTAGACGGTAAGTGGAGTATCAGTGAAGAGACATAATCCATAGAATGTTAGAAGAGTACAACTTATTAAACTAGTGTTAGTACATTATAATTACTTATTTCCTAATGTGGGTATTAACCCAGTGCTGGACGTAACGCGTGTCCAGCCTATCCGCAATAACAGCCAGGATGCTGTTGGTGCTGGCGGGTAACCTGCCGAGCGCCGCAGCGCAACGCTTGCGGAGCATGGCGTGGAAGCCATCAACGTGTGCGTCCACAAACATGCCCGACGCACTGCACCAGCCGTTCCGTACGAATATATATGATGTTGATGATTTGTGATAAACTGTGCTATTTAGAGACATCGTTTTATTTTTCCTGTAATCTTTACATATGTTTCTATCACATTGAATAATTTCAGATTTTTATCTCTGCAAACTTCAGAGATAAGGGGGGGGAACGGTATTTTTTTTTACATTTTCCATCACAAGTCGGAAACTATGCTGCCTAAAAAAAAAATATGTTTGCGAATGTGCAAACAGCGTTCTTTTATTTGATACCCCACATGCTTTAGTAGCTCCACTTCAAATTTTTCAGACTCCCTTTCAGTCCCTTTTGCAAAAAAGATATATTTATTAAAATTTATTTCTTGCTTGCAAAATAGTTGGGCAAACGTCATCTAAAAATATTCTAAATTTCAAGTTGATAGCATTAGTAGTTCTTGAGATATTCAGGTGTGACAGACATACAGACAGACTTAGTCTCACCATAAGGGTTCCTTTTTACCATTTTGGTACGGAACCCTAAAAAGCATGTATTTGAGCGTACACGTGAAAGCAAATGCGGTGTTCAGTAAACGTTGGCATTCGCACGACGCTCGTAATGCCCAATACGAGTGTGAGCATAACCAGCGGGTTGTTAACTGCTTCGTATGATATTAAAAAAAGTATGTATAAAATGGTACTCACTTCTCACAGTAAGATTAACTCTGTCGACGTACGCTGTCTCGTTCTCTACTGAACACTCGTACAGGCCTGCGTCATCTACAGCTATGTTTTTGAGCAGCAAACTGCCGTCGCTCTGCAACAATACAGAACATATTATTAAAAACATTGTCTTTAACAGATAAATTAAAGTCACTTTTCGTGTCTGTCTAACCGCGTTGTTCTTCTAAACTATGTAACGGATTTTGATGCCGTTTTCACTACAATGCAGAGATGTTTTTCCGGAAGGTTTACAATCCAATATGTACAGTCGCCAGCCCATCAGGTTAAACTGTCAAATTTCTCCAAATGATTATAAACCTTAAAATGTTATTGGTGAAGTTCAAAATCGAATGAGAAAAATTGACAGTTTGTGGTAACTTGATGTGCTGGCGACTGTAAATTAATAGGAAACTTACATAATATTATATAATATAGAAATCTTTATGTTTTATCAAGTCGTAAAAGCCGAGCGAAGCAGGATTGGTCGCTAGTTAGTATATAAAATAGAATAAGCCTCTATCATTTCATTTATTCATTAAACAATTTGCATTGTGTTGAACATATTAAACACATGCAATTTACATACAAATACAAAGAACTATGAATTATTCATTAAGATTCTAAGTGAAATTCAAGTATGTATAGTGCTAAACAGTTTTAAATATATTATAATGTCAAAAAGGTTTAAAATAAAATGTCAAACAGTATTCAATATAATGTCAAACAGTTTTAAATATAATGTCAAAAGATTCTAAAATTATAAATTGTTAAAAATAATTTAATATTGTGTGACATTAGTTCCGATATATTATATAGACATTGTTCTAATAAAAAGGTTTTTAATTTTATTTTAAACAATTGGTTTTTATAAATTTGAATCAGGGCCTTTAGCTCAGACAGTTCACTCCACGCTCACTTCACCTAAGTTTTCACGGTGAGATGGTTACAGAATAGCACTGCTGCTTCTAAGCGGTAGCCTTTCTTATCAGCCTATTAACACTTTACCATCATAATGTTTTAACACCCGTAGGCTAGGAGGAAAGTTGATGGTTGTGGTATGGTTGTGTTCACCATATCCTTACACACATTAATATTATAAGGAAAAAGAGGTAGGTAGGTTATACACGCTCCGCAAGTGGCACGTCAAAATATGGTAATTAGCCACATTTTCCTCTTTCTTTCTTGTCCTTTTGTTCCCGATTATTTCGACATGCTTTATGCATATCCTACTTCCACGTCTCATCTAATAGTGCGAGGTAATTTATAATCTACAATGTATATTTATGAAATAAATATTTTTATTATTATTTCCTTTATTTAATGATGTACATATTATAAATTATATTTTTAAATATTAGAATATAAAAAAAGTATATATAAAACATTTAAAAATATAAAAAAAAATAGTGTTCCGCCAGTAGCGGGAGCAGGGTCCAAGCTACCGGTGGTTAGGGCTCCAGAGATAGAAACTTCCTCACGATGCGAGCCGTATTGAGGAGTACTGCCTTCTGAATCAGGCCCTTGATCCAACCACCTAACGAGAGCCTCGAGAGATGTTGATCGAGGCTCTCGGCCATCAGGCCATTAGCCGATACGACAATCAGCACAATGACAGCCGAGCTCACAATCCACATGTCAATTATTATTATTATTGTGCCGTCTTTGAAGATCGAATGTTGAGTAGGTAACCTATCAACGTCTTTTTACTTATAATATGATTGTTTACACGTATGATGCTCATTGCTTACTAGAGAATGGGCAGCATCATTCTCTATGCATTTTAACACAATACTGCGATCGCCAACCCGCCTGCCAAGCGTTTATGGCATACCCCCCCCCCCCCCCCTTTGAGGAAGGCCTGTGTCCGACAGTGGACGTCTTTCGGCTGGAATGATGATGATGAAGACACGTATGATGACTAGTGAGGCATTTTCGAAGTCCTGTTTCAAGTGTTACTTATTAATAAATCATGGAAACAAGACCCATACATTTTTAACACGCTAAGGTAACTAATTTAACCATCTTACAAGGGGCGTAGCGTAATGAAAATTGGCAGCTGTATGTAGTTCTGATGACAATACAATAATATGGTACTGTCGAACTGATCTGATGATGGAGCCGGAAGATATGAACTGGAACTTCATGATGGAAAATCTTATCATAGCTGTTTTGGATTTCTCAGAAAAGTCTTGTAATGAACTATGACCACGATTAGGTTTCAAGGTCTGATGATGAAGCCGGAAGATAGGCACTGGCATTCCATGATGGAATATCGTATCATAGTCGTGTTTGCACTTGTGAGAAAGGCCACGTAACGGACTTTGAACACGATCAGGTTTCAAGTTTTTTGTTTTTACGTGCATTTTTAAAAGCGTGTTTTTCTAGTGTTTTTTAAACTAATAATTTTTATTTAAACTAGCTGTTAATAGCTACTACGGCATGTAGATAACGAGCTATAAATCTGTACATAATACATAAACGTTACAATGTTTTTGTTTTTTTTTGTCGTAACCTACATACATTATTTCGTCTCATTTTCCTCAAAAATGAAGGTATAAAAGCCAGAGTTGACTTGTAGGTATACGAGTTATTGTGTCGTGTTTGGGTATATTCATATAACTTCTCAATATTCACCTGTGACCACCGAGATATCACGTGACCACAACACTACTCGAAGTTATGACTTAAGACACACTAGCTGACCCGTGCCCACTTTGTTGGGCGAAAAACTTCTTTTTGTGACAAAAATATAAAAGTTAGACATATGCTGTCGCTGACTTTTTGTAGGCATTATCAAGTTCTATAACTTTTGTCTAGAATTCAATCATATATCTCTCATCGTTAAGGCAGCGTTCGTAAGAAACGTTTTCGTTCGACAGTTTTTCTCCGATTTACTTTGCAAATCCGACTACCACGAAGTCTTTTTTTTTTATAATTTTTTATTTCAGAATAAACAAAATTTCACAAAAAGGTTCACAAAAAACAAAATTTCAAGTAAAAAATTAATATGATTAATATAATTTTAGCCTATGACACTCACAAATAACGTGGCTTTCTATGGTTAAAAAAAAAATCAAAATCGGTTTTGGTAGATCCAGAGACAACCTCACAAACTTTACCTCTTTATAATATTAGTATAGATGAGTAGTGTGAGTCACAATATGTTCAGACTGGGTTGTGTATTCGTTTGTGTAGGCGTTAAAACGACAGAAATTGTTTAGACTGGAACAAGATTCTTTAGTGTCACAAGGGTACGCGGGATTTACATTTGTCGCAAAATAATAGACAATGAAGTCAAATTATGTGTTTCAAATAGGCACATAAAAGGCCTTTTGGGACGTCAAAATGTACAAACAAAATATGAATTGTTTGTAGTCGCTCCTTCCAAACGGTAGTTTCGAATAGAGAAGAATGGTCATGAAACTCCAACGTTACTCATATACCTACATATGAAATGTTTTACAATATTTTGTATAGGTACATTAATTATACTACCTAACATTAATAAGTAGTTCTGCGAACCTGTATACTCCGCAAGCACAAACTTTTTTGCAACAATTAATATATCACTAAAGTTATTTAAAACGGTATATTTAACGATTATATTCTACCAACGCTCTTCTATATGATTTGACGGTGACAGACCTACTTTTTTTTCTATAAAAAAACATGACAACGTTCAATAAATCAAATTTAAATTTAACCAGAAAATTTATGAGTCAAAATTTGGAGGCCAGAAAAAATAACTAATAGGTTTTAATTGGCAGAGGTAACGCTGCAGCCTACTTTTGTGATGAGAAGGTGGTCCCAGGTGCTCCATCAATCACTACCTAGTAGTTAAAGGGCCGATTATACTGGTAGAAATCTAAAAGTGAGCAATTTACTGCATTTTGGAGCTATTTTGCACATCACGCCGAAGATCCTAATCAGATCTTCACCAAATTTTTATGAGACCAACTTAAAGAACAAAAAACTTCATAAGGCGGAGATATCCAGTAGCCCCCTTTTTGGAGGAAGTACCCCTCCAATCAAAAATGCCCGACGACAATAAAATCTATAAAGTGTTAAAACTTGTATACCAGGTTTCGTCCAGATCGGTTGTAAAATTCGACCTGCAGAGGAGTACCAACTAACTGACGGAGTAAAGCAAATTTTGCCAGACTTGAAGCAGAGACGCTTCGCTCGCTCGGTCAATAATTATTAAGACCAATCAAACCTAATGCATTTACAGCATCAAGAATTTCAGAAGTAGAAAGCCAAAAGTTAAGATCCAGGCAGCTTAGGAGTGGTTAAAATGGTGCTGTGTACCCAAAACTCTAACATGATTAAAAAACCAATCAAAAATCAAAAGTCATTTATTTAAACTAGGCTGAGAATCAGCACTTTTCGAACGTCAAAAATTACATGAGACAGTCCCCCAAAAACTCCGACCCTTCACCACTTCCTAGTGCTTTAGCTGGGAAGAAGTGGCGCAACAAACTCCCCAGCAGCACAGCTGTCTGTTCACATATAAAACTTGAATCTATACAATAAAATGTAAAATAATTTGCATTACACAGCACAAAACAAAAGATTAAATTAGATTATTTTGCTTGTCTCAAGGACCAATAATTGTAATCTTTAATACTTTTTTTCTACTCCGGAATGGGTTAGCCTTCTATTCAATAACTTGCTTACGATAACGATCAACTAAGTGAAATTAGTTAGTGCTGTAGCAGGGGGTTGTGGGAGTTGGACTACTGACCTATTTAATGCACCGATTTTTAAACCCAGCCTGCTTTTAGATTCTATTGGCACGGACGCATTTCTATATACTATACAGTTACAGGCATTGAAGTTTTGGAAGGTATTTGCAGAGCTCCAAGGTTCTAGTCTAGCCTTGTAGTTTCTATACCATTTTTAGGGTTCCGTACCCGAAGGGTACCAAACGGAAACCTATTACTAAGCCTACGCTGTCCTATCTGTCAGCGGGCTGTATCTCATTAACCGTAATAGGTTTTTTTTTTTTTAAGTAATATTTTAATGGCCTGGTAGCTGGGACCTTTTAGCCAAGTCTTTATTTAGTTACAAAACTTGATATTGATGAAATGAATTATATTCAATGCAAGGTGATGATATCCCCGCCCGCTCCCCATGAGTTTCAGTAAAGATACCCTAAGATAGATTACTGATACCCCACGCGGACTTCTTGAGAGAACTGGAAGCGATGTTGCACTGTTTTGTTTCATTTGCCTACACTAATGCACGTTCACGAACATTTACAGCCTTATTTATAAAAATCTCGCTAATGACTGATTAGCCACTGATTAGCTTAGTAATTGGTTAGCTCCTAATCAGTGATTAACTTTTCTTTATTTATAAACGCTAGTTAGCAAGTGATTAGTCGCGAAACGAAATAGAGGAGACAATATGCGTTCGGTACAGATAATAATCAAAATAGTCGACTAACAAAGCAGCACATTACGAATTAAGTTGTCAAAACCACGATTTTCGTATCTGTTGAGACATTGACAGGCAGAAGACAAAAATTTCATTGGAAAATTTGAATTTGAATATTTTAATTTATTTAGATTATTTCAATGTGTTTGCGATGGTAGCAATGAAAATAATAAGCTCAAATAAATTGGAGCTCCAAAACGGAAGCAACTTGGACTGACACTCAGATAGATCTACTGGATAATTTGATCGAAAGTTACAATTACACCTGGAAAATAAAACCCTCATTTACAAAGCTATAATCAAGCCTTTAAGGCCATATGGCATTCAGCTACGGGTAACAGCTTCACACTCTAACATAGAGATCAAACAGCGATTTCAGCACAAGCTTCTAAGAACAATAAAAATAAAGAAAATATGTTGGAGTAAACAGGGAAAGGTATTTAGGGAGGAGACCGTTTTACGTGAAAAGATGAGGAATGAGAGTGGCATGAGAAAAGAATGGTACCCTTGCTTTGGAGGAAAACAATTGGAAATAAAAAAATTATGAATTTATAACAAAAATGAAGCTTTATGTATCAAAATATATTGTTTTCTTTAAAATGTCTCTTATTATTTGTGTCTGACTTCCACAACATGACTTTTCTTTAGTTCTGGGCCTTATAGCTGGCTAATCACTATCTCCGATGTGCTAACTCACGAACTCATTCTCTTCAAACTAATCACTATCTCCGATGTGCTAACTCACGAACTCATTCTCTTCAAACCTACTGAGCATCGTCCTGATGGAACTTTCCCTATAAATCCTTTCATCATGTGTACTTCTTCTTCATTGGAAGTATGTAATAAGTAATTAATCATTCTTGTAGTGGATTTCAACGAGCGGTGTAGGTCTTCCTCCGTCTACTTTCCGCCGCCGGCGTTAAATTCTTCTGTCGTTCTAAAATCTCGTAAAAGATTGTCGAAATTCCACATTTACTAAGGTTCAGAACAAAATTACCTCGAAGTACACAATAATCTTATTGAATCGATCAGCTGATTGAAATAAAATCCGCCATGTTTCCTCTTAGCAAGCTCTAAACAGGGTACCGGTGGTGTTTAAATTTGACAGCTACTAATCAATTGCTTAGCGACCTGTTAGCGCTAAATAGCGTTTATGAATAAGAATTTTAATGGTTAATAATCCACCATTATTACACATTAACATTCGGCTAAACACAAATTTTGGAAAATAAAACCAAACTGCTGAACATGACGCTTCACTTTCCCGCCAAGAAGTCCGTAATAGGTAGACAGTTGAAATTTTCACAGATTGTGTATTTCTATTGGCACTACGAGTATAACAACCAGTTAAAAAATCGTGTGCGAGTCCGACTCGCACTTGACCGGTTTTTTAAGGTTGAGGATTTGGCATGACAGACTTATGAAGATGTGAAGGCAAACACGCGAAACCTTTTATGGAACACTAGATAGATAAGGAAAAGGGCAAGTCTGTCTTATTCAACGAGATTGTAAGATACAATGCCTTTTTTTTGTTCCCGGGGTGGATAATCCTAATGGATGTCCTCCGCCCTGGGGCGGGCGGAAGGGTCTGTCAGACTCCTACTGACTAAAAACCACCCCGGTGTTCCCTTCCCCACACCTTCACCAGGAATCATGGGATCAAATGCGACTTCCGCGATCCCCAGCTAGATCCCCGCTTCTGCGGGCCACCTCAAGCATGGTGGTGTTTGATTGTTCAACCATTATTTGTTCAATAAATAAACTTAATCTTAAGTATGGGGGGGGTGAAGTGTAAGAGACAATGCCTGCTCCAATAAATGGTAACTTTCAAGGGTGCCAAAATTAAACAACCGATTCGCGCTCAAATGAAGATAGCCAGATCCTGAAGAAAACAGACTGAGATGTCACTAGGTCAAAAACATTGTAAATTGATCGATTACATTAACCGATGGCTGTCATTTATAGCCCAACTTACAGCCCGACATAAAGTTGTAAGAGAACAAAGAATTTACGACAAAAGCCATTACGTGATTAATACCCGTAACTTAATTCCGTCAAACATAAATATTGGCGGCCGAACAGCAATTTTGACGGCAAAGTTTAGACAGTTGACTGAGAGAATCAGGTTAACGGTATTTACGTAATATCTGTGGACCTAAGTGATCTAGGACGTAACTACAGTGCTAATAATAAATCTGGTGTACCTACAAGCTTGCTCACAGACTTAGAACAGTAAATTCTAATATTACATTACAACTAAGAGACGAGTTTTTAATGGGGCTTTTTAGCATTTGTAGGCAGTAGATATACAAAAGAATATGGAGCAGCCATTTGAACATACTCCTGTCTTAAACCTATCAGGCTTACCACTATGCTGTCTTCAAACACACACACAACACACATATTTGGTCTTTCTATCAATTTATCTGGTAGAACCTTGGTTACCTTTTATTACAATTATCAGAAGCTCAACAGAAAGCCATTCCGGTGGCATTCAGGGGTCCGGACTCTGTTCCGGAAATAATTAGGCTGAATGGGCTCCCGTTAAACAGGGTGTCCAAATTTAAATATCTTGGACATTTCATCACCGACGACCTTAAGGATGATATAGACATAGAGAGGGAGCGTAGGGATTTAGCGATCAGAGGTAACATGTTGGCCCGTAGATTTGCTCGATGCTCTGACCAAGTAAAAATTACGCTTTTTAAGGCCTACTGTCAGAGCTTTTATACGAGCAATCTATGGGTCAACTACACCAAGAGATCGCTGGATGCCCTGCGCGTACAATATAATAATGCATTCAGGATGCTGTTGCGACTGCCCCGTTTCTGCAGCGGTTCGGAAATGTTTGCTGAGACCCACACAGATGGCTTTCAAGCTATAATTCGTAAAAAAAACCTCGTCGCTGCTGAGCAGAGAGCGAGGTAGTCGCAACTATATCCTGAGAGCTGTGGCGGAGAGCTATACTCCAAATATTCGGCATTTTATCCGGAGGATGCTCAGGTAGGAAACATGTTTTCTTGCCTGGTCATCCTCTGCGTGGAGTGTGCATTATTGTATTTTATTTTATTTTATACCTACCTATATCTACTACTAACACTAGAATATAAGTTGTTTTTGTAATACTAACATAATATGGATCCCTGTTGTCTGTAATAAATGTCTGTTGTCATTACCTCCATTATTGTTATGCTAAGCACTAACCGAATTCATCAGAATAATGTCCGTAACTCAATTCTGTCGAAGACCAATATTTGCTAAGGCAATTTTAGTGGCACCGGCACCGTTTAGGCCGAGCCTCGAATTATGTAGGCACCGGGCGGCCTTCGTTGAAGCCTTGAACTGCGATCGATATATGTAGTGGCCCACGGCTGCCGGGCCTAGGTATCAACAGTTGTATACAACAGTATTGTTACGAGCTTGGGGTTGACAATAAAAACTGCCGATTTAATAACTAAAAAAATAGACACTTTAATTAAGAACACCAATTTAAACACACTACTACTTTAAACACAATTAAAAACACAGTCACTTAATGTCACTCTCAAATATCGTTCAGTTGTTTTCGCTTGTCTCGTTTTCCAAAGTAAACTAACTCCGTCGCTTTTTTTTTTTTTTTTTTTATGAATGGCATCTCGTAGCAGACCTAGAGAGGTCGTTGCTACTTAACCGGATATTCCTGTGGCTGCCCTAAGGTTTTTAATCTTAAAGCCTCCAGCCAGGGCGCAAATTATATATATTAAAACTAAACGACAGCGCACTAAGGGCACCCCCTGTGGGGTACGGACCTCGGCTCAGGGCGTCGTTGGGGGATCACAAAATTAGTAACAATTTGGGGACGGGCTGGATCAACATTTTGATCATGATTATTATCAGGGGATATTATATTTATTGCTACGGCGCTCTCAGCCTCTAACCGGGCGGCTGGCGCATCGACATTCAAGGGACGGGGGGGAGGACTTTTATTACCATTTACTCGGGAAGTTCGCGTGGTACCTCGGCGGCGAGGACGGAAGGTCGGTTTGTGTATTTTGTGCACTGTACTCGTGGCCCTATTGCTTTCCTGAAGGAGAGTGACGGGGTCATCCGGATCTAAGAGAGTGTGCCTCGGTCGGCGAGTCTGACTAATGGCAGAAGGCCTGTAACTAGCGGCCTGCACAACCAAGGGGTTGCGATGACGTTCCGCGGATTCGAAAAAGCGCTTTGCAAGGCGCTTCATAAACTGTTTGATGGTAGGCATCTTAAGGTCTACGTGAAGTTGTTCGTTCCGAACGAACCAAGGAGCTTTCGTAATTCTACGGAGAAATCGGTTTTGAAGCGTCTGCATCTTATGAATGTGATATGACTTTGCGTGAGCGAAGACTACGCAGGCGTAAGTCATGATCGGTCGAATGCACGCGGTGTAAATACGCAATTTGCACTTAAGGGACAACTTGCTGCGCGGGTTGAGTACGGAGTGTAGTCGGCCGAGAGCAAAACTGGCGCGCGAGCGCACCTGTTTTATGTGCTCGCCGAACGTCATGTGATGGTCTAAGACCACACCGAGATATTTGGCTCGCTTCTCCCAAGGGATAAGCTTGCCGAACATGGTGATCGGTTGGGGCAGGGCGGGTGATCGCCGGGGCCTACAGAATAGGACCCCCTGGCTCTTATCAGGGTCGACTTCGATCCTCCACTTCCTGAACCAGGCCGCGAGTCTGTTGACTTCGGCCTGAAGGATGCGGGCGATATTGTCTTGCCTGAGGCCGGAGTAGTAGATGGCCGTGTCGTCTGCGAACAGAGCTAACTGCGCCTTTCTACATTTGGGGATATCACTAGTGAATATAGTGAATATCAGCGGTGCCAGCACAGCGCCCTGAGGGACGCCTGCGCGGAGCGGATGGGGGGAGGATAGCGCACCCTCGATGCGATAGCGGAAGGTGCGGTCCGACAAAAAGTCTCGTAAGATGAGCACGAGACGATCGGGCACACCGAGTTTGTAGAGCTTATATATTAAGCCGTTGTGCCAGACTTTGTCGAACGCTTTCGCAATGTCGAAGAACACAGCACCCGTCATGAGCCCACGCTGGAAGCCAGCGCTTATATGCTCGACGATACGGTGGACCTGTTGTACGCACGAATGTTGGGATCTGAACCCGAACTGTTCGTTTGGGATGAGGCCCTTCGTCTCGGCATAGTCTCTGAGACGCTTATAAATAAGCCTCTCATAGACTTTGCCGAAGACGTTGAGCAGACTGATGGGTCGGTAACTGGAAGGTTCGGTCTTAGGTTTGCCGGGCTTCGGGATACCGATGACCGTGGCACTTTTCCAAGCTTGAGGAAAAATGTTGTTGCTAAGAGCGCCATTGAAGATGGTGGTCATTAGCATGATCAGGTGAGCGGGGAACAGCTGGAGCACCCTGTTGGTGATTCCGTCTGATCCGGGAGATTTACGGGTTTTCAGACCCTTGATTATGTCGTGCACTTCGTCTGGGGTGACGGGAGCCAGAGGACAATCAGGGTCTTCGACCGGAGGGAGATTCGCCCTACGTTCGACTTCAGCGTCCACCTCAGCGAGGTGAGCTTGGTCTACTGGTTGAGAGCTGGGCGAGCACTGAGTCTCGAGAGTGTCAGCCAGGCATTCAGCCTTGTTGGTGTCGTCGAATGCTATCGTCCTGTCGGGTCGTGTCAGAGGGGGCATAGAAGCTACTTGCGGGGATCTGAGTTTCCTCTGAAGCTCCCAGAAGGCAAGATGAGTGGGCTCTAGTTCACCCAGCATCTTGTCCCAGTTAGCCTCACGCAGTTCTTTCATTCGCTTCCTTACAGATTTCTGTAATTGGCGCATGAAGACTTTGTTAGCGTCACAGGGAAAGACACTGTATGCACGAGTGGCCGCGTTCTTCTCAGTCAGCAGTTCACGCACATCGTCCGGCAGCTTTCGGCGATGGGGGTCCATCGCCGGAACCTGCCTCGAGCAATCGCTCAGGACTGATTGTACGTGTTCCGTGAGTGAGTCGATCGCGGCCGTCGTGTCGGCGATCGAGTCAAACTGATCGGGGATAGAATCCAGTATCGGGGATGTGGTGGATTTCAGTCGGTCGCTTACTTTCCGCCAGTCCGTGACTACTTTCGTGAGGGGGGGGTTGGTCAGGGTCAAGGAGTCCGTCGCGAGGGGCCAGTCTTAAGACGACCGGCCGGTGGTCAGAAGTCAGTTCGTCCATCGCCTCTATCGAATCCAACCGTAGGTTGATATTCTTTAGGAGCGCTATGTCCAATATGTCCGGGGATTGACTGGGGATATGGGGGTAATGAGTAGGATTCATCGGACCGATGATATCGAAATTTAAAACGGCGGTGAGGTCAAACAGATGTTGGCCTCGAAACGTGGTGGTATTACAGTTCCAGGACGGATGTTTGGCGTTGAGATCACCCGCTACGATAACGGATTCACTCAGGCCGAAAAGAATCGAAAGATCGCGAGACAGCATTTGAAGACCGTCTGGGCTCGTGGTCGCGGTGGGCGGCATGTAAGCCGAAACTATCGTAATCGGTTGATGACCTGACATTGCTATTTTGCATGCAGACACTTCAAGACACGAGAGAGTTGTCGGAGCATCGAGCGGGATGCAATGGAGAGGAGTCCTATAGTAAATCAGGGTGCCGCCCCTGTGGCATCGAGTCCTGTCATTGCGAACTACGCGATAGTTCGCAATTGACGGGTCTCGATGACAAGGCTTGAGGAAAGTTTCCTGTACTAGGAGAATATCTAACCGATGGTCGCGGAGGAACACAGCGATTTCGTCGCGTTGTTCTCTAATGCCGTTGGCATTGAAAAAGCCTAACTTTAGTGATCTGAGTTTAGTTCTCGCGGGGGCCGTATTATACATTATGGTTTACTATACGCGATGTACTCTAGGGCTTGCGTGATCTCGGGATACGCGTGATAAATTCGCTGGATCTCCGATAGATCGCAGGAGTTACGGGCTACAATTATTTCGCTGGCCATTTTCTTGGCGCGGGGCGAAAGAAAGATGTTAAATGTGCTCGAGATCACATTAAACGCATCGAAGGTTTTAGGTGATGCGACCACTGGAGTGGCCGCGGGTTGAGGAGGCGCGCGAGTGTTGAGAGGGGGAGCGGCTTTGGAAGCAGGCTCAGGCACGCGGGCCACTGGGGGCGCGAGAGGCGCGCTTCTACCGGCGGTGGTAGATTGTTGGTGATGCTGAGCGCTATGAGCGCGAAGGCGAGGGTCCATCAACCGTGGGATGGGTTGAGGTTGAGGGGGGGGAGGAGCCATGTATTGGCCAAAGGCAGGGAAGGCCTGCTGGTGGTTGAAATAATTCCACGGACTGGACCTTTGAGGGCTCAGTCGTTGCGGAGGTTGGGTCAGAGAGGAGGAGAATCCCCCCTGGTTGTCTCTCTGTTGCCTCGCGTCGTAACGCTTGGTCAACTTCGAGGAAGACGATTTTGGTGCCTTAGGACAGCCACGGTAATTGGCTGGGTGGCCTTGTTGGCCGCAAAGAACGCAACTGGGAGGTTCGGTGCAGAGGGCACGGTCTTTCGGTCGCGAGCATTCCGAAGTGCCATGCTCACCCAGGCACTTGACGCACCTGGGTTTCGCGAAGCAGTTCTTCTGCGCGTGACCGTAGAGTTGACAACGGTGGCACTGTCCGATAATGCTGGACTTGTGCGGTTTCTGAATATCAAAGCCTTTAAGGCTACAGATCGAAGCGATCTTGAAAATAGGGTGATGCCCGTCAACCTGAGAGCATACGACAAGAATCATGTCGTATGGTGCACCGCCTCTAGAGCGGTGCATCCTGTGGACTTCGAGGACAGGAATAGCCTGTCGCTCTAAGTCCGACTTAATGTCTGCGGTGGCAATCTCACTGGGGATCCTACGGATCACCACACGCGTCTGACGCTCTTCGGGGAGGGTATATGAGTGGTATGAGATGCCTCTCACCCGAAGTGTCCTGGTTAGTTCCCTGAAATCGTTAGCCGTGGGAACGGTGACTTTTATACCCGGTTGGGTACTGACCGCGCTGGTGAAATTGATCCGCTGATCAACACACCATTTCGAAATTTCCGTCCATTTACCCTTGTCCTGGATGACAATGGGCGGAGGACGGGAAGCCAACTCCGTCGCGGCCCATAACGGCCTTATATAGGGCCTCGGATAGTTCCCGAAACATCTAGAATATTCGAGAACATACCGGCCCCGACTGACCGGGTGTCGATAGTTCTAGAATCGAACTTTCTCGAAGCACTCTATTAGTTCAGCCACTCGATACTAGATGGCGCTAGTAGGCTTTTTAGTTGTGCGCGCAACAGTATATAAATCGTCAGTGAAGTTCTAACAGTACGGAAATCAAAAATGGCTACTTTACAGGAGAGTGAAAAAACTGTATGAAATTAATGTAACTTACGCGTAAGGCCATATTGTGTTTAATTATTGTGTTCAAATGAACTCTGTGATGATTTGAACCCATGAAAAATAAATCGAAATCACAACATCGGAGCATTTAATGCACGACAAATTTGTACGTGAATGGCTGACATACGCAGTGTTGGCGCCCTGACATACACAGTGTTGGCGCCTACAACTGAGATACGCAGTGTAACTATTTTTCAAATAACGCGTTCGTATTGGTCAGGGTATACTGTTTTGATTGGTCGATACGATACGCGCCATTAAGCTTTATCCAATGACATTCAAATCTCAAAACACACATAAAATGACTTACGCACCGTTAAACTTCACTGACGAAATACCATGTTACAGCACTTTATCCACGGAAATAGTGTTATTGACTTCCTCGTTGGTCTGGTAGTCGCAAGCGCTCACTGCTGAGCATGAGGTCCTGGGTTCGATTCCCAGGTATATAGGCTCGATGGCAATATAGGCTCGCCCTCTATTACATTAAGGGACTTAAACGCACTTCTGCCTAACCCTTCGATTAATACAGGCGTGATATTGTGTTATAGTTGTGTAAGTTTAGAGGCATAAGGAACAGGGTGTAAAGTTCACTCATCCTCCATAGAAAAGGGAAGATCCTCCGACCAGACGGGTGTCGTGTCTGGTGGGCAATTGCCCGACGGTTGATGTCGGGATGTTGTATACAACATTATTTTTAGTATATGCGAAACCTGAATTTAGTTTGTTCAGAATAAGGAACTGAATCGATTTCAATATTTTTTACACCATGTTATATTTTGTCTCACAAATATTTGCAATACAATCGCCGGCCGTACGATTAGGTACCTACTGCCAAATTATTATCAATGAGCGCAAGACGACGCTGGAGGCGCGGGGGCGCCGTTAGCATGTTTTTGACTTATTGTACGGACAACCCGGTAACATAACGACCTTATAACTTTGTGATACAGTTTTGAAATTTTGTACATAGATTCATTACATAAAAATACTAGACACGTGTTTCGGGTTTCACATATACTAAAAATAATGTTGTATATAATTCGCGGTAAACTCTGCTTGCGCGATGCAAGATTTTGCGTGACGTCAGGGTCATGCGTAGTTCGCATGTGGCAATGTAGATGCCGCCACATAAGTACACAGCATAAGACGCGAGGGACACCGGCAAGAATATCAATGCAAACGAATAGGTTAAATTATGCTACCCAGTTCCGTACAGTGGTTAATCTATGTTTCATGGAGTCATGTTTGTTTTGGCTGACATTTATTAGCAAAGGACAACAACATTACAGACGTCGATGAATTGATCGTTGGTCCATTCTAGATATTTCAGCTTATGAAACTATCTATACGAAATCTAGAGACTATTGATGTTTTTGGGTAAGTCAAGGTCTCCAACAGACAATGTCTGAGGAGTAACTTCAAATATTATTGAAGGAAATCAGAATTCCTAATTTACTTACGTGTCTTTTTTTACAGCCTTAATTGACAGTGATTAATAAGTTAGGAATTGCAAGATATTATCAGAGGTAACTTAATAGAAACTTGTGTTACCCATACCACACACACACACAGCTGCAGCTGTGTTAACACAGTTGCATAACTTTTCTTTGTACGGCATTGGGGCTTACATTATTAAAACCAGGGAAGTAGTTACATTATACTTAAACTGGGTAATAATCTGTTATCACTTCATGGTTGATTTGATTAGCTATTACATCATAGCCATTAGCAATAAAATAAAACGTTATATGGAGTGGCAGGCAGTAAACAAGCTCTCAAACTCAGTTTTTTATCACTTGCGTGAAATGGCTGTATTGGTCGTTACATTATTTTCTTCTTAGTCACACATTAGGTGTTAAGGGTAAAGTTTATTTTGCAAATAGGATATATTAAATAATCAGAAAAAAGATAGGAAAAATTGCTAGATGGAGTCGACATTTCCTATATGACTACCCCTGAGAAGAAATGGCGAAACAAACACAGGGGCCTCTTTTAAAGTCCAGACATAATCTTGGTCAGATCATGAGAGGACCATGTTAGATTAGTGTTTGAAATGGTCTTTTGAGGAAAGAACCTTAGCTTTGATTGGACCTGTCCAGTCAGTGCAATCATTTTTCGTTAATCCGGTAGCTCAACTCAGAACTTAAGGAGCCCAACGACTCGACGAACAACACCGAACACGAAAAAAGGACATTTTGTCGTGTCTATCACAAAGTACATATAGTGACCAAATTGGTGATGTTCTTTAGAAAGGTCGCTTGCGTAGTACTCGCAACCGGCGTGCGTGTATGACTAGATGTATGAACGTAGGCGAAGCAAAAGGAGTATGTATGTAGCAAGTGGCGTTCTATAGTTTCTGCCTACCCCCATGGGAAGAAGGCGTGAGTTTATGTATGTATCTATGTATCACAAAGTACCTACTATGCTGGACACGTATATTATGATCATTTTCGTAACGGCAGGTATATGCTAAATTAATTAACTACATGAAGTGTTGCCAAATAAGATAACTGGGTCTTATTCGAAGGTAGTGAATCAGGCTATGAACCTCATACTGTCCATTATAAACCTGATACTTATATCGCACCTTCAGAATAGTAGTGACTTATCTCAAAAAAACAGTTTTTTGGAAAAACAAAAATGAAGTTTTGGAACTGCAAACTTTCAACTTTGAATTGATTTAATTAATTCATTTTGTATGAAAACATAACAATTATTTGATTTCTGTATTAAGATGAGTTTATCTTTTGTGAAATATGAGCAAAAAAAAAATTATGTGTTGCGAATTTTAATTGAAATTAAAGTTTTTTAAAAAGGTTCCCAATTTAAGTCAGTATCATACTGAAATTGTTTTTTAAAGGGACTCAATTCTGTTTAGTTCTTATCACTATTCTCAGTTTTAAGTATTAAAGGGAGCCAATTACCAATAAGTCCTAGAATTAAAAACCAAAATCGGTGATAAAAAGACCTAATATAAAAAAGAGTCTCTCTTAAACTGAAGATTGAGATGTTTACTTACCCGTTTGTTCAGTACACAAGCGACTTATTACGTTTTAGGTCAGTTCACTAATAATTACTTTACTTCACTTTCGATGCATCACTAATCGCGTCGCTACCGATCCGAGCGGCGCGGGTAAAGGGAGGGAGTGCGAAAGAGACCGAAGTATCGTAATCTTTATTCTACCATAAAAACGCCGCTTCTTTAATATTTCACCAAAAAGTGTGTACCTTTTAGTGACCCTCTATGACCGTAACTCGATTTCTTAGATTTTTGAGTTAAGTTCATACCATTCTGAAGGTGCGATAATTATCCTGTCCTTATCCCAATTTATTTGGGGACGGCGCAATTTATGTCTTTATCTTCCATACTTCACAGTCACCATCACTTCATAGTCGTCATCTCGGTAGTCATCGCGTTTCTAACCGTATCAATTTTCACACAGTCCATCCATCGTTAGGAAAGATGATTTGAAATGGTAAAAAGAATTGTACCTAAATGAAAATAATGGTGTATAAAAAGAAAAATATATATATGATTAAAACAGTTAAAAAAAAAAAGAAAAGATTAATGGCAATGAGGAGGATGGCTATTTATATATGTATAGTATTTGCGCGGAGGATGCGAGGAGAATGGTTATCTATGTATGGTATTTTACTTTCTAGGTACATTCCATTGCTACGGTCGGTACACAAAAAAAAAAGTGGCGACAATAGCAATGGAATAAAAACGGTGCGCGAAACGGCATTAAGACCATTGTGCGAATGGCAGACCGGCGACGGAGTCTTCGTGCTGTGTGGTAGCAAGCCCATTTGGGGAGAGTGCATTAGGGACACACAAGGCTACAACTTGTAAGGGATCAAGAAGCGCCTGCGGACCGACTAAATAAGATTGCCAAGGGTGTATAACGGCCCGTATAACGTTTACGTTGGTAGGGCCATGGGAAGGTTGGGTTGCTGCACATCACGCCGAAGATCCTAATCAGATCTCAGGGGCGTGCACAGAGATCTCAGACAGGGTATGCACGGCTAGGCAATGCAAGGGAAACAATACAATGTGTTTGTGAACGAATGAATTAGTCGGTCATTTGGTTAATCAGACAAAAAAAAGTCGTCCCTCTGCAATCAACAATTTATTATTAAGCTGTGCTCTTACGGCTTCTCAATTTGGACGGGTTGCAATGTAAGCTATGCTTCCAAAACTCAAACACGCGCACACATTTTCACGCACACAGTCACACTTTTGCTGTGTAGTAACATGAGATGCGTTGTATGAAGAAGCAAGGCGTAGTACTGCTTTTGCTGACGGGAGCGGTGCACGGCGTTGGATGTTCTTCCAAAAAAAAGTAATAGATGGCGCGTAAATCGCGTTAGATTAATATAATACCATGATTAGCTATAGTTATTTATTATTTAGAGGGGCATGTATGTATTGGACTACAGGGTATGCAGAGCTTATTTGCATGTATGGCGTGCACGCCACTGGTTGGAGGGAGTCCATCCATCGTTTCTTTGATTTTCCCCTACTCTTATAGCCATCCTCATTCATACTCAAAACCTTCCTCAGATCATTTTCCTCATTACAACCTACGATACTATGTGTAAACAAAAATTACTGCTCAAATCACCATAGGACCCTAAAACATTCGATTAGCTCATACTCGGGTCCATTCCATTATCTGATTGGCGTAAATTGAGCGTTCCATTTGAAGCACTTCACGATCTGATAAAATAAACATGGGCTTGGGATAATATTATCAAGCTTAGATATAGCTCTTGTAGAATAAACAGGTATTTATCTAGGACAGGCAATCTACCTGAAGTGTTCGTTCTCCTGTCAAAAACACTCTGCAGATATTGTCGTTCCACAAACATTGATTTACGATACGAAAAAGCGAGTGGAAGTGGTCTTGTTATCGGAGAAGAATGTTCTCTCTGAATTTTATATTTAGAGAGAACTTTTAATTTGAATTTAAAGATAGAATAGCTTTCAGTAGAAATAGTTACCTACATCGACACTGCAGAATAAATTAAGTCAGAAAGTGTACCTGATTTCTAGCTCTATAAAAAATATCCCCCTTATTCCAAAACAAGGTTTATCTTCAGACCCAGGTTTAAAACATGGAGCCATAATTGAATTTCGAACTTTATTCCGACTATGGTACAGTTCATAAACAAAAAACTGGCAACTTAGTACCGAACTAAGTTTTCAGTTTTGAACGGTATTTCAATCACTGTTACGTTCTTATTACAAAAACTGGCTCCATGGTTTAAGCCATGTCAAAATATAAATCTTGTTTCGTAATAAGGCGGTATTAGTTTTTGTTTATACTAAACCCGAAAAGGGGTCATTGTACTCATCATTTTGAACATTTTTTTCTATGGGACCAACCTTGAAATCGCGAAATAATAATCAGCTGTTCCATACATTTTGTCGATTTAAGTGAACACAAATGTAGGGAACAGCTGATTTTTTGTTCGCGATTTCAAGGTTGGTCCCATATAATTTTTTTTTTTCAAAATGATGAGTACAATGACCCCTTTTCAGGTTTAGTATAAACACAAACTAATGTTATATGTGGGGGTTTCAGGTAATTTATGGTTGACTAGCAAGCAGCGACCCGACATCGGCTTTCCTTCCGTAAAATTAAAGTAAACTGGTCCTGTAAACCCGCTACAAGTATCCGTGAAAATTGTGTTAGAGCCCACGCAGTGGGTTCCGAAATTAGAGCTCATTTCGGAACGGTAACCTTTGTTGAGTTTGTTACTATCATTGAATTTGCAGGTCATTTTCGTATGAATGGGGAAGAAGTATTTTTGGTATTCAGTTTAGTAGTCTTTAGACTAGAATTGTTTGGAAAGTCGACAATGTGTTCAGATTTCAGATGACTATACAGCGTGTTACGGAAAGGGTATATCCATACAAACCGGGTGAAGAGTGCATCTGGTTCTGAATCTCTGTACAAAATTTCAGCTCAAAAAGAATAACTGAAAATGTTTGATATTTTTTATTCCTATAGTTTATTAAATTTAAATTATAACAAACGTGTCACCGCACTACGAGGGTCATTATCCATGTAGTGTGTCTGTGCGCCTGGTACACACACGCCAGCTCTGCGACGCGGCGCGCGGGCGGCACGGTTGGCGGCGAGATCAAACGAATGGATTAAAACGTGTACCGATCAGCTGACTTCTTCAGTATAGTGATGTGTAGAATTCATTTGGAAACATTTGATTTTCATTAGTTAAATGTTTTTTAACTTTATAATTATGTAGATATAATTAAAAAAATGTTGCCATGTAGTTTGTTATCACCAAAAAAATCAGTGCCTTTGAAATCGCGAAAAAAAAATCAGCTGTTCCCTACATTTAAGTTCGGTGAACTCGTCAAAATGTAGGGAACAGCTGATATTTTTTTCGCGATTTCAAGGTTGGTCCCATAGTAAAAGTTGTTCATAATGATGAGTACAATGACCCCTTAAGAGGTTTAGTATAAACAAAAACTAATGTTGTATAGACTGTCGGAGGCATCACGATCAAGCGGTCTACACTTGGGAAGACTGCAGAGCTAGCAGTCTTAGGTACACTTAAGGACAATAACTCTACCTTACGTAGATAATTTTAGTCCGTGCCTCGGCAATCACGTTAAGCCGTTGGTCCCGGCTGTCATTTGTATATCTTTGACAGTCGTGACGGGTAGTCAGAAGCCCGAAAGTCCGACAACCAGTCTTATTACCTAGAGGTATCGTATTACCCAGTAACTGGGTTGTGGAGGTCAGATAGGCAGTCGCTCCATGTAAAATACCTACTGGCAGCATTTGGTTAGACTGGAAGCCGAACCTAACATTGTTGGGAAAAGGCGGGCAGATGATGATGTAGATGATACACCTGAAAAAACATTAGCAGAAAACGATTTAAAAAAACCGGCCAAGTGCGAGTCGGACTCGCGCACGAAGGGTTCCGTATCATTAAAACACGTTTAAATTGGCAAAAAATCACGTTTGTTGTATGGGAGCCCCCTTAAATATTTATTTTATTCTAGTTTTTAGTATTTGCTGTTATAGCGGCAACAGAAATACATCATCTGTGAAAATTTCAACTGTCTAGCTATCACGGTTCATGAGATACAGCCTGGTGACAGACGGACAGACAGACGGACAGACAGACGGCGGAGCCTTAGTAATAGGGTTCCCGATTTATCCTTTGGGTACGGAACCCTAAACACTGCTAAATCTCGAATTATTCCTAGAGACTGTCATAGGCGTTAGTAAAGGAACATTGCAAAGCAATTTATTGCAAGGTGGAACGGATAATTCATGAGGGTCACCTATTATGGAGAAGGTTTGGCTTACCAATTAATGACAAATGCCGTCGATATTCAGTAATGAGTATTAATTTATTACTGATAGCTTATCATGGCTTCGGACCAAATTGCATATTATAATATGGCGTAATGGGAATAATACGATTCAGCCAAATTGATTCATTGGGATTAAAAGGGTATGGTCGACATTGATCAATTCCCTTTTATGTTTATACGATTCAATTTAGTAGCTTCATATAAATTAAAAGGCTTATTAGAAATCAACCGTGTAATGCCATGACTTTTAATCTTTGCGTGGTTTGATTAACTTTAACTTTTATAGATAAGAAATTGCTGAAGTTTCATAATATGATTTAGTCCCTTTTTCTGTTTTTTTCTGTCTTCTCTTTGTCGGAGTCGGGACTAATATCTTTCGCAGACTTTATGAAAACCGTTCTCTTATATACAAAGAAGAGCTCAACATTATTAAAAAGTAAGTAAGAGTATCATGTAAAGGTCCCACGGTCACCGCAGTGCATAAAAGGGCTGCTATAATAAACATTATTTTTCCGCACGTGAAAACGCGTGGGCTCTCGGCAATACTCGGTTACGCTCGGTATTAATCGTGAGTTATGTGAGGACGTGGTGTATTCCACTTAGAAGGTTAAACACAGGATGTAGAGAATATGACCCGATGTTTATTTTATGAGGCTTGGCTTCCGAAAACGGCGCAGTACTTGCCACTGATTTTGAACGGTTTTATAAGATTGACATTTTGGTTTGGAAAATGAGGTTGTGTTTAGAGTGTCTACTCTCGCTTAGAAGGAGAGCACGGAAAATTGAAACACGTTGTTATGTAACACGCGATGTATTAGCATTGTTAATGAAAAGCTTTTACTTCAAGCCCGGTTTGTAAATAAACCTTGTCACCCATGAATAAAACAGCTATTAAAACAATAAGAAAAGTAAATAATCCTCCTTCAAAACTTTATAAGGAAAGATTTAGCCATGATAAATTACTCAAATCTCCTCCAAAAGATAAAACAAAGAATTGTGCCGACCGTCATAACTGTCGTAACTTAAAACCGGCCGAAATTGAACCAGATCCTTATTACTGTCTAGACGGAGTTTTATTAAATTTCCCCAGTTATGACAATGTACAGAAATAGACGAATTGGTAGCGGCGTTGTAGCTGAAATTCTACAACATGCGGTCATGCGACAACGTAAGGGTCATTGAGAAGGGGGATATTCTCGTCGAGCTCGAGTACGATCGATCATTATTTATTGCACTCATGAAAATTGTTTTTCTTTGGCAATTGTTTTTCGAAGTTATGAGGTTACCGGCATTTTGGAAGCATTATGGCGAAAGAAACTCTTGTCTCGCGGGACCAAGTATCGATATTGGCAAATAGAGAATGAAATATGAAACCCCTCGAAACATTTCTGAGCTAGTATTTTATCGAAATTAAAGGAAACGAAAGCCAAAGAAAAGATGGATTGATTATGTGAGGAATTATATGAAAGAAAGGGTAGTGAATGATAGCAAGGGGAAGTTAAAGGAAGGAGTGAAAGTGGCGCCAGTGTCAGAAAAGTTGAAAGGAAATCGTTTGGCTTGGTATGGGCATGTGATGAGGAGGGAGGAAACACATGTGACTAACAGAGAGATGAATATAAATGTTGCTGGGCGGAGAGGGAGAGGAAGGCCAAAGAAAAGACGGATGGATTGTGTGAGGAATGATATGGATGAAAAGTGAGTGAATGATAGCAAGACGGCAGACAGGGGAGAATGAAAGAAGAACACGTGTTGTGCCGACCCCAAGTAACATGGAACTAGAGCAAGAAGATGATGATGATTTTATCGAAATTAAAGACGTATAGTAAATAACATTCTGTAATCGAAATTGAATTGGTGGCCTTTGGTATTAAGGGGGATGCGATAAGGTAGCCCGCGAAGTTCAAAATTTCTTAAGTTTGTGCAATTTGCAGGTCTGTGTCAGGTTGTATGTTGATTAAAATATGATTCGCGGGTGTAACAAATATGGCTTTACAGAATTATAATCATAAGAATAAGCAATACAACTAAATCTCTTCGTAGAATCCTATTGAATGACTATTACCTATAGTAATAATTCAATAGGATTCTATGAACTTAGAGAGTAGTATTTTTAGTAGTATGTATTTTTTTAGTAGTATTGCTGATTATAATGAGTATAATTCTATAAAGCCATATTTGTTACGGCCGCGAATCATATTAAGATCAACATACAACCTGTTACTGACCTGCAAATTGCAACGTAAGAAAATTTGAATTTCGCGGGCTACCCTGACGCTTTCGCCTTAAAGCAAGATGAGAAGAACTGTCCGTATTGCAATTTGGTGGTCATTTTAGATTTCCATACTCTACCTACGTTACGCTTGACAAAGCGGCTACTCGATAAAGTGGCGACCTACGCTTGAAGCGGCTATATAGTACGAAAATAGCTTGAATGTAATTGCAACAATAGGTTAGTAGGCCATTCAGGTACCCTTTTCCATGATATTGATTCGCATGGTCATCAGGGTAAGAATAGCTACCGCCTTGATAGTCTAAGGATAGCAAGCAAAATCAAATAGAAATTCAAAACATCTTAATTTTTTTAAGGAAATGTATTATTTATATTCTATCAACAATTTATTGTTTTAATAACTAGTACTCCATAAGCAGCTATAACGGCACGTAGTCTATCTCACATAGATGCGACAAGGCGGGCGCATAAATCAGTCCTTCTGATATCATCCTATACCCGTGCACAATGTGATCTAAAAGCTTCAGGGTTTCTTTCGGTCTGACAATCACAGGGTTGAACCATTATGACCCACAGATTTTCAATCGGGTTCACAGGCCATTGAATATCATTATGCACGTTGAACCACGCCATAGTAGACAGCGCCGTGTGTATCGGTGCATTATCCAGAACGTAATCAATTTGTGGGAATTCTGCTACAGGATACACAACGCGTACTTATTCACAGTAGCCCTATTTTATAACGACGTCAGTGCTCCGACGTCGCGTCGTCGTGGTTCATCCACCACCCCCATAAGTAGACTGTTATGCAAAGAGAATTAAACCACGATTCATTTGAGGCACGATATGAGCTTCATCATACCGAGTGCGATTATAACGCCAAACTCGAAAGCATTTATTTCAATTAAACCATTTACAGGCACTTTTGAATTGTCATGGAGTCGGTCAATCAGAAATATGAAGCTATTTCTAGTACTGAAATATGTAGTTAGTTAGTTGTAGTAATTTCTACATTTATATCTGTAAATTTATGTGTACATAATAAAGAGTATTCTATCAATCTATCTAGTTGCTCATTCCAATGCGTAGTAGGTGCCTATGGAGAAGAACGGGCAAGAAACTCCATGGACACTCTTTTAAATTATATTGTTACAAAAATATTAGTTACATCATTAATGTTGGATTTATAACAATATGTGAGAAAGATGTAAAACAAAACCTACACGTTAAATACGTTCAGAGTACAGCAAACAAAAACAAAACAAATCAAAAACAAAAAAAAGCCGTGGCAGCTAAGAGATGACCAGTCCCAATTGACGGCGCCCGTTCACGAACATGACGCATGGATCAGCCACCATTAGCTCAACCATTCTGAAGGGAGCTAAGTGATCCAACTAACGCGCCACTATCAGCGAGGCATCTGACTGAGCATGACATACTCTCAGCTGCCAGGGCACATTCAAGTTGGCAGGCAGTTGAAGTATATGGGTAGGAATTTTATTGTAACATTTTAAACAGTACCCCATGAAAGATGAGTCGACTTTAGCTAGTTTGAAACCTGGTTGAACTAATAGGTCTCTATTTCTCGTACCATAATTATGTCTTTCACCTCGTCTACATGATGTGTTCATAGATATATTGACAAGTACCGTCATGATGTTAATATCCTCAAACAGTTCCCTTAGAGAATCGCGCCTGCGGAGATTATAAATTGCTCGATGACTCTTTTCTGCAGAATAAAAATAGACTGCATGTCTGCAGTCCACCCTCAAAGTAAAATACAATACTATTAAAGTAACTAAAATAGACTAGCCTGACGGTATCTACATCAGTAAATTGACGGATTTTTCTGCCATCATATGCTGCTAAACTTAGCCGTCCTGCAAGAGATGTTAAATGAGGACCCCATTGTAGCCTTGAGTCGTGCGTGATCTCCAGGAAAACAGTGTTATCGACGAATTCTAGTTTCTCTAGATTCAAATTATCTCACAATCACTGCTTTGACTTTTGGTGAAGAAAACTTTATGCACCTAGTTTTGTTTTTCATTTATTACTTAATTATTAGCAGTGCACCAATTTTGGACCTGCAGTAGGGCGTTATTTACGTCGTCAAAATTTGTAGCACCTTAAAAATTAAGGAAGTATCGTAGCAAATAACACCATTCGTGTTTGATTTTTTAATAAATGGAGTAGATTGTATGTACACTAAAAAGAGGAAAGAACCCATTATCGAACCTTGTGGAACACCCATTTTTACTTTTAAGCCTAGTGAATTTTGTAACCATTTGTTATTTATTTGAATTTGCTGTTGTTAATAATTTAAATAAGATTTTACTATACTAAGCGCAAGTTTTCCAAGTCCGTAATGCTCAAGCTTCAAGAGTAAGGTTTCGTGATCGACGCAATGAAATGCCTTGGAGAGGTCACAGAAGATACACAAGGTTAAGGTTTAAGGTTACACTGGCGTCGGTCCACCCTGTATAACTGGCGAAATGTGGGTGACCCTACTATACGAATAGGTCACTCTACCTAACCCTCAGGAGAAAACAGGAGTTATGTTATGTAATCGTTGGTATTTTTTTTTCTTTTCGTTTTGTATTATTTCCTCAATAAAAAAACAACGCAAACAATAACAAAAAAACCGGCCAAGTGCGTGTCGGAACAGGCACAATGAAGGGTTCCGTAGTTGGGATGAATTTATACGCAAATAAAACTTATCATTGTAGTTGAAAAACATGTTCTTCCATAAATCGATATACGCCACGGTCAATTTTGAAAAAAGTATAATTTTATGTGATAAAACAAAAAATTATCAATTTTCGAACATTTTCCTTTAGTTGTGCAGTGAGACCTTGCTTCTTGACAAATTTCATGATTCTAGGGAAACGGGAAGTACCCTATAGGTTTTGATTTATTGCGAGTATCAAAATATATCGCATACATCGCCGTACGTTTTATTGCGTTGATATAGAAGCTTGATGTTTTTAGAGCACCAAGGGACCGTATACCTACGTATTCGATATTAATTTCAACTTGATACCTCCACGCATTCCTGACAAAAAGTGTCTTGACAGACTAACAGACAGACAGACGGACGGACAACGAAGTGAATCTATAAGGGTTCAATTTTTTTCCTTTTGAGGTACGGAACCCTAAAAATATAATATTTAAAATTTATGTTTTTTTTTTAATTTAATTATCATATAGGTACTTACTACTACAAAGAACACAGGATTACATATTAGATAGCAACCAAAAACCACTAAGGTTTAAACTTGTGCTGTATGTAGGTATGTTGCATTTCTGACAAGTGACAACCCTTTCAAACTTTCAAGTAATATCTGCTTACTAACAAATATTTTGTGTTGTCCTTACAGGCTACTCAAACGGATTCAAAATTAAGTAAATCATATTTAAAGGCAATACGAGTACCGGTCAACTTCTGCGAATACACTTTGTTTCCTTCAACCTTGACATTGGCAGAATCATCGGTAAAACGATGGAGCCATTACTTTAAAATTGTAATTGGATTGATAGCAAGGAAAAGTAGGTCAAGCCACAATATTATTATTTACAAATGTTTACAATTACTACCTTAGCTCTTTATGGCTTGTTTATCAACCTGTGCCACTGAACCTGTGTTACTTTGCGGAACTGCTCCATATAGCTGGAGCAAGGACAATTCCTTTCTGATAAGGCGAAGTTATAACTGCAGTACCTACTAACGCTTCTCTAGCGTACATTACTATACATAGCATATTCATAAACAGCCTATAATGTTCCCACTGCTAATGCTCCTCCTCCGCTTTTCGAAGCGAGCGGGCTGTAATATACTTCACATGTCTTCGATTATTTTGGTTCTAGGACATGTCGGTTTCCTCACGATGTATTCATACCTTCACCGTTTTGAGAACAGTGATTTCAAAACCCTGACGTCTGTGAAGTTAATACAAAAAAAAGTTTTTTTTTCAACTGATATTTCATGTTACGAAACTAACAGCAGTTGATGACCTTTCAAAAAAAACTCATCAAATTAATTTATTTTTGTTTTATCATGTTTAGATATCGATACCCATAGAGGCAAAATTCGCGCCCTCACGCCCCTAGTCGCCGCAAGAGACGCCCTGGGAGTCGCAGGCCGATTCCCGGTCACCGTAGGCGCGGGCTTGCGGACGGTGAGTGATGGATAGCTCGCCGTCCGATAAGGACCAGGCCCGGGTCGACGGCGCGTTGTGTTCTAAGCGCACCTCAAAGAGATGTCAGGACCAAGTGACGGGGTCCGGGAGAGTCCATGCCTGCTAGAGTTGTGAGTTTGTCCGAAAGGGATATCGTGGCCCTGGCACACAGGCATCTGAAGGAACACGGGTGAGTTTCCCGCCCAGAGTGGGAGAAGTTATTTGATAATTTCCAAACAAAAAAAAAAGAGATCGATACCCTACCCATCACGTCTGCGGAGTTTCGCTATTTAATTTGACCCTGTATAAGTTGTTTTAAAATAATTCATGGTAATATATATACGACTGTATTAACAAGGTCTGTTGTTGTCGACATTATGTGAAGGACATGCTAAACATGAGACTTCGTGATAAGCCGATCAGTCTAGCCATTTTTACATGTTATTATACCTATGTCTGGAATAGGTTAGCTAGGTATTAACGCTAGTACATTTTTTGTAGAGCGAAATAGGAATCTTAAGTCGTGGTTTCATATTGGCGACATAGGCATTTAATCAGCGTATAACGTTCCCACTGCTGGGACAAACCTCTCTGTGTGAGTGAGCGGGTCGGCAATCCACTACGCGGGGCCAGTACAGGTTATAGATGTCACATGTCTTCGATTTTTTGTTTCTAGAACTTGCCGGTTTCTTCACCATATTTTACGTTACCATTTTGAGAGAAGGGGTGATGACATAAATGTTTATAATATTAGTTTTAGTATATGCGGAACCCGAAACACGTGTCTAGTATTTTCATGTAAAGAATCTATGTACAAAATTTCAAAACTGTATCATGAAAAATCACAAAGTTATAAGGTTGTTATGTTACCAGGTTGTCCGTACAAAAACATGCTAACGGCGCCCCCGCGCCTCCGGGGTCGTCTTGCGCTCATTGATAATAATTTTGCAGTAGGTACCTAACCGTACGGCGATTGCATTGTAAGTATTATAATTAAATGGTGATAACATTTACCATCACACTTAAAAATTTTTGAGACAAAATATAACATGGTGTAAAAATTATTGAAATCGATTCAGTTCCTTAATCTGAACAAACTATATTCAGGTTTCGCATATGCTAAAAAAAATTGTGGTATACTCGTATGCCTAGAAAATTCCTTGTCAAGTCACCTCGACGTGTTCTGAAACACGTCCTGAACATTTTGCATGATATAAACACTTATCCTTAGACTAACTTAGACAGCAGGCGCCACATTTTCAGTTTAAAGGACATACAGACGCTCAGATGCAGATGTTTTCTATCAGCTGTTTTGCATAAGCTTTATGCGTTGAACTAAAGTAGCTTATACTCGTAGGTCGTGCTCTTTTAATCTTATTTGCTACATTTTTACTTACATACATAAACTCACGCCTTCTTCCCATGGGGGTAGGCAAAGACTACAGAACCCCACCTGCTAAGATCTTTACATACTTCTTTTGCTTCGTACAAGAACATCACCAATAAGGTCACTATATGCCCTTAGGGCGTCCTATCCCGGCGTTTCCACTAACATCTGCCTTGTAATACATTTTAACTTGTCGAAGCGAATAAAATTTTAACGTTTTGTTTGTAGGCGGTTTTATGACCTGCAAAATATGTACTTACATAATATATTATATCAGCGCGGTAAACCCTGGCCCTGAATTGCAAATTGGGTTACAAAGGCGTTTTTCTCATATGTTGTAGTTCGCTTTATTGTTAGGTCTAGACACTTTTTACTTTAATTTATGCAAGGACATAGAATACAATAGTTGGTCACTGTTCGCAAATACTGCTAGACACTTACAACATTTTGGTCCTGAAATACACAAGGGGCAAAAACTGTTTCGAGTGTAATTTAAACCCTGTCGTGTTTCAATACATAGGTATTATAACCGTTGGGCACGCCACAATTGTGGCGATAAGTCTCTCTTGACTCTGAGGAGTGGCTAGAGAGGCGTCCTCACCTTCCGCCTGACGCAGGACCTCACCGGACACGGATGTTTCGAGAGGTTCCTGTTCAGGATAAAGCGGGAGGAAACACCCGGGTGTCACCACTGTGTGGATCGCCCGGAGGACACGGTGGAGTCTGCCCGGCTTGGGGGGAGCACCGCCGTGTCCTCACGGAAGTGATCACTCGCGTCCATCCTTGGTTCAGGCCATAGTTCGGAGCGAGAGTGCATGGGTGGCCGTCACCTCCTTCTGCGAAGCAGTAATGGTCGCGAAGGAGGAGGCGGAACGCGTGAGGGAGAGGCAAGGTTTGCGCGCGCCCTCGCGCCCCTAGTCACCGCAGGAGACGACCCGCGGGCGTCGGGAGTCGCAGGCCGATTTCCGGCCACCGTAGGCGCGGGCCTGCGGACGGTGAGCGATGGGTAGCTCGCCGCCCGATATGGACCAGGCCCGGGTCGACGGCGCGTTGTGTTCCACGCGCGCCTCAAAGAGATGTCAGCACCAACTGACGGGGTTCCGATAGGGCCAATGTCTGCCAGGGTTGGAGTTTGTCCGAAAGGGATATGGTGGGCCTGGCACACCGGCGACGGAAGGAACACGGGTGGGTTTTAGTCAGTAAAAGTATGACACGCGCTCCCGCTCCGCCCAGAGCGGGAGAAGTGATTTGATAATTTCCCACCCATAAAAAAAAGAGGTACTTATTATAAGCGTACCATAATTCCTCTAACTACCAAAACACTCAGATATTAAAATCTCATCAAGTTACTTACTGCTGGATAAAAAGTGTCCTATGTCGTAACACAGTTCATGTTCTACCTGCGTGTGCGCTCGGCTGACGTGAAAAGCTATAGACAGACTGACTTACGTACTTGCACATATATATATTTTTTTTTTTTTTATATTTGTACCGATATTCATTTATTTATTTACTATTATCACTTAATTGCATGCATGTGGGAACATTGCATGTGGGAACCCAATGATATGGATGGATACCACTGCTCGATTAAGGGGACGATAACCGACTTTTAATGATTTTATACTGAAGATCACGTCTAAACGAGTAGTGTGAATGATTTGAAAAAAAAATATGACAAATTAGAGCATTTTCGCAATAAATTAATATGTGAATATTTTAGATTATGTTTTAATACATAGTGAAATTAATTTGTAAAGTTAGGTCTAATGCGGATAAAAAACTGAGAATGGCGTAAAATCTACCAAGCGTTTTTTTCTTTAACCTTCACCAATTTAAAGATAATTTAATTATTGATCTTTTATTATACGCATTTTATTAAAATACCTTTTGTTTTGTGTATAATAAATTAATAATGCGTCAAATTGGGGACAGCGCTTCATGATGGGCGAGTCCTCTTACTGGCTGAATGTACGAGCTCAGTACAGAACACGCAAGCTAACCACTCAAGGTCACTGGCATATATCTGCGTCTTAACTGTCATTCACGATAATATTACAATGTATTTTTTTTTTTTTTGAGCACTTTTTGCATGAACAAAAAGCATAGAACTCGCGTCATCGTCACCGAACGCTTCGATACAATTCACAAGTTCCTTAGTTTTCACTTCTGACGTGCAGTCCTACGACTGACAGTTTTTTTTCAGTTTTCGTTTTGAGTCAGGGTACAGCTGGAAACGACAGTCAGCCAACGATAAAAAATCGTCACCACAAAGTATAAGAAACAGTAGCTAAGAATGTTTTCAGCGAAAACGTGTTACATAATACTAAATCATCGCTGTCTAGCGACGCGAGCTGTGGTGTGCAATGCAGTGGCGAAAGCACCGTATAACACGATTCCTACCGGCTTCCCTTCGGAAATTCGGAACGCAACCACTCTCGTTATTTAAAAAAGGCACACAGTCAGTAGTGTTTAATAATGCCAAATAATATAATAACCATATTGTAGGTATTTAATACACCATACAATTAAAACATTACAAAACGCCTACATTACTTTTTTTGTCTTTATATCCCAACAACAAAACATTTTGCTCTAAAATAACTCAGTCCGCCTTATTACAAAACAAGATTTATATTTTGACATGTCTTAAACCATGGAGCCAGTTTTTGTAATGAGAACGTAACTCTGATTGAAATACCGTTCTTTATACAAAACTGAAAACTTAGTTCGGTACTAAGTTGACAGTTTTGTGTTTAGGAACTTTACCATAGTCGGAACAAAGTTCGAAATTCAATTATGGCTCCATGTTTTAAACCTGGGTCTGAAGATAAACCTTGTTTTGTAATAAGGGGGAAAGAGTTCAATTTATATACAAAATCGACGTCATGACGAGTTTATTTTTTATAGAAAAGATTTTTTTTTGCTCCGGCTCAACTCTCTTATAAAATTACCCTTCGCCACTGGTGCAAGGTGCCACATTTTTGTTCGGAGCGCGGTGAACAAAAGTTAAAACGGCGCTAACACCAGGCGTCTGGGAGCGGAGTGGTTTATAGCTACTTTTAAGGCTGCGGTTATACTGCAGGGTAATTTTCAGAAAAACGCTACGATGAAAAGTAGAAGAACAGAAACTTCAATATGTTGATGCCTTGTGGTCGCGAGCGCTACTGCTGAGGTCCTGGGTTCGGTTCCCAGGTCAGGCAAAATTTTATAGGGTTATCTATCTGGAATTTCTCTTGTGGATTTGTGCCCGGTTGATGGCAATAGGCTCGCCTTCTATTACCTACATGGGACTTAAACATAACTGGTGAAATGTGGGTGTACTATACGTAGATCTCTGCCTAACCTTTCGGGGATTACAGGCGTGATGTACGTTTATATTATTTATTAAAACTTTATGCACAAGTAAAAAAAACCAGACGAGAGCGAGTCGGACTCGCGCACCGAGGGTTCCGTACGTATACATGATGTTGATGATTACTGAAAAACTGTGCTATTTAGAGACATAGTTTTATTTTTCCTGTAATCTTTACATACACTTCTATCACATAGAATAATTTCAGATTTTTAACTATGCAAACTTCGGAGATAAGGGGGGGTGGGGGAGGACGGTATTTTTTTACATTTTTGATCAAGTCGGAAACTATGCGACCTAAAAAATAAATGTTTGAGAATGTGTAAACAGCGTTCTTTCATATGATACCCCACATGCCCTAGGGGCACTTCAAATTTTTAAGACCCCCTTTCAGCCCTTTTTGCAAAAAAGATATATTTTTTTATTTGTTTCTTGTTTGAAAAATAGTTGGGCAAACGTCATCTAAAACTATTCTAAATTTCAAGTTGATAGCATAAGTAGTTCTTGAGATATCCAGGTGTGACAGACAGACAGACTTGTCTCACCATAATGGTTCCTTTTACCATTTTGGTACGGAACCCTAAAAATACGATGTACAAAGGCGGGTGTCTATATCGGGGCGTAATCGAGGAAATTATATCATAGACCGACCATTTTATGAAATTGCAATAGAATCCAATATTGTGAAACGACGTCATATCAATCAGAGAACTAGACTCCGATCTGACCCTGATCAAACATCTCAAAGTGAACCCTCGTAGCACCGTAGAAAAATTTGCTACGTAAAATCGTAGATACCGCTACGCGGTTCGGCCAACTGAACGTTTTTTTTTCAAAGGTGCTTCCATTTTTTGCTACGCTGCTACGAAATACCGGCCCGGCCTAACTCGTAGCAGCTTATTTAAGGGTGCTATCACAAAAAAAAACGTTTTTCGTCAATTTCTTATCTAATTGTGAGAAAGCGTGAAATAATCGAAACAATAAGTCTGTGTAACTATAAAAGGACAGTTTTCGTGGTGATAAACCATTCGTGTCAGTCTCAGCACGCGTTAATAGTTTCATCAGTTTTGCGCTCTCGAAAATATAGCTTATTTCGCCGTTATTTTACTTTTAAATAGACTATTTTTTTTTTCGAGCAAGGTAACATAGCTAAGTTAGTTATTAAATAGTTTTTGTTTGAATTTGGATTTTATATTCGTAGATAAAAAATAAAACTTCGGATGAAAAATGGTCAGTAACTCTCTGTTTTACAGAATTATTTTTGGTGAATTACTGTACGAAATATAATAAATTGATTAAAGCGCTCCCAAGTATAAAATACAGTAGTACCATGGACATTTTTATAATTTCTTAAATTACGTATCTTCGATGTAAAAAAGCATCAAAAGATACCCAAAAGTAAAATTTTATGAAACATCCTTTGCAGAGGCAAGGTTTTTACTGATTTATGTAAATAAATTGAAATATTTATTTAAAGCGCTCCCAAGATAAATAATTAAACTTGCTTGGGCATATTTTATTTTTTTATTTTATGGCTATATCTAAACCATAATCACACATCAAAACTCGAGTAAAACGCGCAAATTCAAGAAAAATTGTGATAGCCCTATTAATGCGGGTTGCAGACCAAGAGCTAAGCTAAGTTAGTTTAGCTTAGCTCGCATAGTTGACGCAGTTTTTCATACTTGTACGCAGACTGCAAACTATGACTCAAGTATGAGAAATTACGTCAGCTATGCGAGCTAAGCTAAACTAACTTACCTTAGCTCTTGGTCTGCAACCCGCATAATGCAGGTGCTTCCACGATTTTTATATTTCTTGTAATTCCAACGTTGCGTCTAGCCGCTGTTTCGAATGAATTATGTGAAGAGGCGGAGTAGCTATAACTTAGACATGTAGCAATATTATTTCTAGAAGCAAGAACTGAACTTTATGGACGAACACCAACGTGGTAACGTTGTGTCTATCTATTCTCGAAGTTTTGGCAGGAAGTGAAGGTGCTTAAGCTGAAGTTTGCTAGAGTTATCAAGGATTTAGTGTAAAACGACGTAAGCTATTTTGGACGTCTATGAATAATGGATGTAAGTTTTATTTATATTTTAATTAGTCTATGTACTGCGAGAGAGATGAATTCTTTGTTCTACTATGTAGTTATATCAGGGAACGTACAACCCCGGTTAAGAGTTAAGCCTTTCGAAGGGGACCTTTATCATGATGTAACCCATTGAATGGGTTTTATACTAGAAACCCAGTGAAAGGGTTACATGATAACCCATTTCAATGGGTTCTATACCTACATGAAACCCAGTGACATGAAAAAATCATAATATTATGTTATTTGGATATCCGCCCAGCACGCGTAGCATGACCAATTCTATCTCTATTCTACCCAGGGACCATTTTGGTTACCATTTTATAAAAACCTATCCAAACCCCTTTCAATGGGTAACCAAATGGTCCCTGAGTTATATATATGGAAGAGGACGCCAAAGAAAACACCATAGGTTAGGTACACGCATTTAACTATTTTTGCTTGCATTTATACCCGGACCCGGATCCGTTATTAGGGACCGAACAATTAGAAATGATGACTACTTTTGTTAAAAGCAAAAGTATGTGATGTTGAATAAATAAATAAATTTTGCACTACACAAAGGCACCGCTCGTCGCCCGACACGCGGGGCCTTTGTGTCGCGTCGCGTGTCGCGCCAGTATGTAGAAGCCTTCAAGCGACGACGTGAAAACGGAACAAGTTTTTAGAAACATAATAATTCGAGCCATATTTAACATTCCTATTTTCTAAGGTATTAACCCACTTGCAGCCCCAAAGACCATAACATTAGGTACTACATTGAATTTACATCTTCATTAACCCCCCTAAGCTATTCCTTCAGGACAGACAGGTGACTACGCAACAACCACAAAGCAACTAACAGTCGGCAGTTGTAAACACTTTATTACCTTAGCCGACTATAAACTAAGTTGTGCCCACAACTGCCGAAGTTATAAGCGGCAGCGGGTAACTTAACAATAAGAAAGAAGAAAAAATCTCTTTTAATTAAAAATATTATAAAGTATTTTAACTTGCTTTTGAGTACAATAATTGTTGTATATCCTACTAAATAGGCTGTGGTGAAACAATCCATGTAATACTAGCACTTAAACTACACCACCTGCCAGCTTTCACTAGTACTGTTGTTGTCACTACAAGTTCTGAACACTTCACCATGTCTTCTCAACTCGATGATATCCAATCGGCCCAGAAGAACCTCGAGGAGTGCTTCTTCAAAAAGATGGGCGAACTTGAAGCACAGATCCATTGTGCTGGGCCTGCAAAGGACACCGTAGCAAAGATTGCTGAAGAGTTCCGGTCATTTCGTGAGCTTATGTTCGGCGTACTGGGACTTCTTAGAAAGCAGATCATGGAGTGCTCTAGAGTGGTTGATGGTTTGGAGACAAGATCTCGCCGGAAAGCTCTGATTTTCACTGGCTTTTCTGAAGCGGACAAAGAGGACTGTAAGGCTCTTGTGCTGGACGTTCTGAAGAACAAACTGGGACTGCCTGACATCACTGCATCGCCCATCAAAGTGTGTCACAGACTTGGGGCGTCAAACAAGGGCCCAAGGATCAGCAGACCTATATTGGTAAGGTTCTCTAATGTTGACGAGAAGTCCACTGTTTGGAAGGCAAAGTCTGCATTGAAGGGCTCCACTGTCACTGTTAAGGAATTCTTGACCAGGTCTAGGCAAACCGTATTCGGCAGAGCGCGCCTGCACTTCGGGATGCTGGACTCAGGACGGGGTTATTGTCATCAGATCCCCCGATGGAGCACGCCATAAGATTTGTTCTTTAGAGGAACTCAATCCCTTGCTGGCCAAGTACCCTAAGAAAACCGGGGAATCATCTACTGTTGCAGGAGGCCAGCCTGATAGTGCAGTGCGTAAAATCTAAGTGTTAGCAACTTATTAGTGTTTGTTTCTCCGTCATAGCAGTTTTTGTTTTTGGTACGTTAGTTCACGTAATTATTATATTATCGTACATGTCTAAATGCTTAATATTTCTTAATTTCACCTCAAAACGACATAAATTTCATTCTGCCGGTAAATAACCTCAATTAATTCCAAAATAATTTGTTTGTCAATTAGTTGTCACTGTCACCTGACAACCTTGAATTTTTGTTTTTTTTGACGTTCCTTTTTCCTTGTTCCACGTCTGTGATGTTTCGTATCTTGCGTTTCGTTTTTGCTCACGTAACTTTGTCATGTATCGTTTTGTTATTCGTTTGTTCATAATATTTTGTGTTTATGTTTGTGATACTATTTTCTCCTCAATTTTTTTGGTTTTGTAATATACTACTGTACAGTGTTACAGGGATCTTTTGGCGCTTGATTAATTTTGCAATGTTATTTCGTGTTTTGAAATCAAGATTGGTAGCGTAGTTCCAATATGGGCCACGCGCTAAAAGATCCATGTACAGCTATACTGGTGCTACTGGTGGGTGGTGCAAAGAGAGTGGTGTTGCACCGAAAGCGAAAGCGATCTTAGCTGTAATTTATTTATATATTTAACAGTTATTTTTATTTATATTTTATGTTAACTGACGATGATTCTTTTTACTCTGCCATTGATTCCTCTAGCTCATCCGCTAATGCTAGTTTTAGTTCCTTGACTGACACCCTTGGTGAATTTGTGTGTCGGAGTCTCAGTCAACAGAAAGGTCACTTGTTCAATATCTTCCATATAAATGCGCAAAGTGTGCCAAGTCACTACAGTGATCTGTTGGACACCTTTTCCGACGCTAATGTTCATGCCGTTCTGGTTTCTGAGAGTTGGCTCAAAACTCATTTTCTCTCCACCACCTACTCTCTTCCTGGTTTCATTCTTATCCGCAATGATAGAATTGGAAAGGGAGGAGGTGGTGTAGCTATCTATCTTCGTAGCGATTTCCCTTTCAAAATCATTGCCTCATCTCCCTCACTCTATCATGCTTCCGCTGAGTACCTCTTTTTAGAGGTCTACGTCAAAGGCGTCAAGACCCTACTTGGTGTTGTCTATTGTCCACCCACCGTCGACTACTTTTCCAATCTCGAATTGGCGCTAGAATCCGTAGGGTCAGATTTTGCACATTGCGTCATCATGGGCGATTTCAACACCGACCTTGCTCACCACACCCCTCGTTCCCGTAAACTCCTTAACATCATCGAGTCCGTTAGTCTCCATGTACTTTCACTGCAACCTACCCATTTTAATATCTCAGGCGATGACACTTGGCTTGACCTAATCCTTACATCCACTCCCTCCCTTGTTTCCTCTCATGGTCAGTGTCCTGCTCCTGGTTTCTCCCATCATGACCTCATTTTCCTCTGTTATGTCCTAAAACCGCCTAAACCTGTCCCAAAAGTTCTGCACATGCGGTGTTTTGCGCGCATGGACATTGAGAAGCTTCGTCAGGATGCGTCAGACCTCAACTGGGAACACCTGGCAGCGGCGACAGCTGTAGACGATAAGCTGCGTATTTTCAATCGGACAGTCCTTGCTCTCTACGACAAACACGCTCCTGTTAAGAAGGTTAAACTCCGGCGTCCTCCTGCTCCTTGGATGACGACAGGGGTTCGGATGGCGATGAGGCGCAGGGATCGAGCCTTTCGTAAATTTAAAAAGGATCGCAGTGAAGAAAATCGCAACTTTTTCAAAGCTGCTAGAAATCGGTGTAATCAGATGATACGCAACGCTAAACGCCGCCATATTCTAGAGAACATATCTTCTTCTTCACCTGCTGATATCTGGAAGTTCCTTGGTACTCTTGGTATCGGTAGACCACGTCATGTGGATTTTCCTAATACGATTGGCCTTGATGATATCAACCGTCACTTCACAACCACTTGTCATTTGGATTCCCAAATGTTGTCCCAGACGGTCGATTTCATTACTGGCCTAGCTAGTCCCATCATAGAACCATTTCACTTCTCTCTAGTCACCTTGGACGAAATTAAAAAGATTATCCTCTCCATAAAATCCAAGGCTGTGGGCTATGACGGCATCAGTCGTAGTATGGTCATTTGGGTGCTTGATATCCTTCTCCCTCCGATTACCCACATCATCAACTTTTCTCTTGATTCTGGACTTTTCCCATCCCTGTGGCGTATGGCTTTTGTCCACCCACTCCCTAAGATTTCAAATCCCTCTCTACCCAGCCACTTTCGACCTATTTCCATTCTCCCATTCCTGTCCAAAGTGCTTGAGGCCTGCGTACACAAGCAGTTTACAGGGTTTGTCCACGAGAACAACCTTGTTAGCTCTTTCCAGTCTGGATTCAGGCCTGGGCACAGTACAGCCTCCGCTCTGCTTAAAGTGACTGCCGACATTAGAGAAGCAATGGAGGATACCAAGGTTACCGTTTTGGTATTAATTGATTTCTCCAATGCCTTTAATGCTGTCAGCCATGATATTCTCCTTTCTATCCTCTCTCATCTTATGGTTTCGCCCGAGGCCCTGGAATGGTTCTCTTCTTATCTTCGGGGACGTCGGCAATCGGTTCGCGTTGATGAGAGCTCATCGAGTTGGCGCGACCTGGATGCTGGTGTTCCACAAGGCGGTATTCTTTCTCCATTGTTATTCTCCATCTTCATTAATTTTATAACTCTCTGTCTTCGATGTTCGTATCATCTTTATGCTGATGATCTTCAGTTGTATGCGGCTGAGCGGGTGGAGAGTTTATCGGACGCTATAGCAGATGTAAACCGAGACTTAGACTCTATCAAAAAGTGGTCTGATAGTTTTGGGGTGTCAGTAAACCCCTCAAAGTGTCAGGCCATTGTAATTGGAAGCTCGCGCATGATGGGTAGGGTGGCACTTAGCTCTCTTCCTCCTCTTATTTTTAATGGTACCGTCATACCCATTACTCCTACAGTGAAAGATCTCGGTTTGCATCTTGACACAACGCTGGGCTGGCAACGCCAGGTTTCTAGTGTTAGTCAAAGGGTCAACGGTACTCTGCGATCCCTGTATCGTCTGAGAAACTTTTTGCCCGCTAAGACGAAGACTATGCTTGTGCAGACTTTGATTTTCCCTATCATGGTGACGTGTGCTACTTTGACTTGAATGCGGTTTTGCTGGATAAGCTCGACAGACTACTCAACAATGGTATCCGGTTCATATTTAATCTAAGAAAATATGACCATGTGTCGAGTTACAGGACTGAGCTCAAATGGATGTCCATTCGCCAGAGAAGAAGTTTGCGCGCTTTGACCTCACTTTTCTCCCTTCTCAACTCTCCCAGCCCTCCTTCTTATCTTATGTCTCACTTCCAGTATTTATGTTCTTCACACGCTAAGAATCTGCGTTCTTCCAACAATCTTCTTCTACTCTGTCCTTCTCATACTTCTGACTTTGTTCATTCTTCCTATCATATTCAGTCCATTCTTCTCTGGAATGCGCTTCCTCTTGATATCAGGACGGCCACTAGTCGGTATGCATTTAAGCGGAAATTGCAGAGTTATTTACAAAACAAATAGCGTAGAGTCATCTCAATTACCTCCTTTCCTTGAATTTGTATGTATTATATTTATATATATAATATAGGGATATGTTATAGTATATATTATGTACGTATGTATATGTATTATATGTTTATAATCTATTTATGTACTTGAGCATCTATTTTATTAATAGTAATATAAATAGGTTAGAATTTAATATTTTTTAATATTATTATTTTCTCTCCATCAGAGCACCCGCCATCTTATCTCTTCACCACCCTTGGTTGACTGGTAGAGAATGCCTAAGGCATTAAGTCCGCCTTTGTACCTTATTGTGTGCGAGAAGTTTAAATAAATAAATAAGAAAAACTTGCAACACGGAGAGCATAACTGAATAAGAACTAACGAGAGTAAGGCCGATCGTCCACGATGCTACTCAAAATGAACAAGTTACAAACTCGAATCACAAATGAGTAGCCAGAATGTCACATCACTAGTATTTGAGTTCGGTCTTACTCTCTTTAATTCTTAGGCCCGTATTTATAGAGCGTTACTCAGTACTCAAGCATTACTTAAGACTAGATTCAAGCCATAGGATTGGTTGAAACTGGTCTTAAGTAAAGCTTGAGTACTGAGTAACGCTCTATAAATACGGGCATTAATGTTCTTATTCAGTTATACTTTCAGTTTGCAAGTGTTTTTTGTTGTTACTTACACTACTCAAAAGTAACCATTTTAAACTCAAATCACTAGGTAACTGATTTGAGTTTAAAATGGTTACTTTTGAGTAGTTTCGTGGACGATGGGCTTAACTGAATAAGAACTAAGGAGAGTAACTTAGCACAACTTGGCAAAGTTACGAACGCTTCAGGGAGACTATTAAATGAGAAAAGACTGTAGCAATAAATACCTGTATTCTTAAAGTAACGAAGTTGAAAACTTTGTACAGCGTTTATTTTTATTTGAAGTTTATGCGAAGAAAACTTTGTTGAATGAAACTTTTAAAGGTAGACCGTAAAGAATTATGAATGTAACATAATAACTACTCGTTCTTGTATGAATGAAATTTACAACTCTTATGTTATGCAACTTGATGAACGTGTTTCAAGGGATCATGTAATCAATCACCCAAGTCTATGGCGGACAACTACTAGTCTTTGTTCAAAAAAAGACAACGAAATTTGCAATCCAGCACCCCCCCCCCCCCCCCTTCCTGCCAGGGTTGCGAGTTTGTCCGAAAGAGATATCGTGGCCCTGGCACACAGGCAAATGAAGGAACACGGGTAGGTTTTAGTCAGTCAAAGTCTGACACGCCCTGCCGCTCCGCCCAGAGCGGGAGAAGTTATTTGATAATTTCCCAACCCAAAAAAAAAAAGCACCCCCCCCCCTATTTTGATACAAGTTCATATTTGGGGTAAGTACGTCCAGAAAGGCGGTACAAAAGTGCCTGTGTCTTTGAGTTTAAAAGCCCCACTTAGCTGTCTAGTCATTCCCCAATTTATTATAGTCTAGCGAGCATCCCCTATATCCCTGAAGCTGACTCACAGGTCACTTTTCACCAGCGCCGCCATCCCCTCTAACTTACTCCTACACCCGTCTTAATATGAGTCACTTACAAAGGGCAACGCACCCTTAGCTAATGCCATGCACCCCTGCGAATAGCCGTGAAGTCACCTGAATCATAACCACGGACTGCAAGACATATGGGAAGTGTTCAACTTTGTAAAGTAGTAACTTTGCCAAGGCAGCTTTTAATTGAAAAGTTTTAATACATTTGTATGAAATATGGAGTTGTTTCAGTTGGAACGTCAAGATACGACTTAGTTTCTTAGCTTTTAAAGCCAGGTCTGGGTGCCTGGGTTTTAATAAGGAAGGAACTGCTCCGATTATCAGCAAAGAAAGGATGGCGATTATGGGATGATATATCTAACTTTAGAGACGTTTAAAACGCATTATGTTAACAACACGTTGAATGAATGACGTTTGAGCTCAGTATAGTTAATCAGAAAATTGCATTGTCAGTACTTATTTAAAAACGTCAGGCAATTTGGAAACTTCCGAGTGTTTGTAAATACCAATTAACAACAGTGTAGGCACGTTGAATGAATGACGTTTGAGCTCAGTATACGAGTATCAGAATATTGCATTGTCAGCATTTAAAAGCGTCAGGCAATTTGGAAACTTCAGAGTGTTTGTAAATACCAAAATAACAGACTACGTAGGTATATCCTGAATGTCATCAGGAGCTCCGGTCCGGAATTCCCGATTCAATTTCCGGGAATACGATACATCATTTACTTATACGAGGCGGGAAGCTTCCATTAGGTTTGATTTTTTCCTGTATTCCGTTCCGGATCTCAACATTTGTGAATGCCAACACACACTTCCTTACCGATTGCAACATTGTCTTGAATGGATAAAAAAAAAATAACCTTAACCTCGGAAAACAAAATTACTCTGGTCTCCGACCGCTATGAACGTGCGAACGAATGAACATGGGATTTCGAAAAATCCTTTAAATTATTGAGATAAACAGAAGATCTAACTCTGGGATACTATCATATCCAGATATGTGGCTGGCTCTAACTGCAAAAGCTTATTGATTATCTACAAACTTTAAAAAAATTTAGATTTTACAGTTTCAGTAATTCTATGACAAATAAAGTAAATAAAAACCAAACAAGATAAAAGGTATGCTATACCTAGATGCTTCTACTATACTGGTATTCACTGCATGCAACACATTAAGAATAAGCCATGCATGACGATGACGTACATTGTACATACAGTAGGCTTAGCACGACAACCGCAGAGAAGCGTTTTGTTGACAGAAGAGTAGACAAATAATCCGTGTAGACAGTAGAACATTTTCGGTAGACAAGTGAGTACTATTCTACAGTAGAGTAGAGATAGACAGCATCATGCTAAGCCTGCAGGATTGCTCTATCACAATTTGTGAGTTTATTTCGGATGTGTGCGGTTAGCTTTAATGTGTTCAGTTAGATAGCCAGTATGCTTCGGATAGAGCGGTTATTGCCGCATCTAGTCTACCAAAGCTATATGGATGATTGATTCAGACATTAGAGTTTTAATTTGAGTTAGTTACCAATAACCTATGTTACATTGTACCTAGAACTGTGATGCGTCGAGAGGCGCGTGTGCCCCGGCTGTTCCACACCGCAAGGTGCAGAACTCACACTGGTGCACGGGCGCCTCTCCGTCGCATTGTAGATACGTATAACACCCACTTCTTCGAATTGGATATTTTTGCGCTTACACACTTTAAGTTCAAAAGGATGGCTATTAATTCTTTAAAATAGCCATCTTATACCTATTATTCCAAAATACGTACGAGTACTTCTTGTTTGTAAAATCTACGCATTATATATCTAAGCTTACACCATTATTTCACGGACATTGGTGTGGGTTACACGTTTACCTAGTTTTTAATGTATTCTGTCACACTTATAATGTAATGTGTAACTGTTTTATGTCCCAATAAAGTAACATAAAATAAATAAATAAAATAGTTTTTCTTTCACTGGCTCACTGCGACATTTGTCATACTTACTCACACCCTGTTTGATATAAGCAATGAGTTTTCCTCGTTAAGTTTTTTAAGTTATACGAAGTAATAGGTATCTTGCCACGGTCAACAGTCTTGGTATACGGAGAGAATTATTTCACCACCATAAAATGTCTTAAACGCGATAAACTTTCATAAAGACGTTAATTAGTTTAGGGGCCAAAGGTTAAGGCAGATGACGATCTACCTTGACCTAAAAGGGGTTCATTCCATGTAATAGCCACATTAATCTTTGATCAAACACAAGTTAAACGCAGCCATTCAATTTATTGCGGTCTAAAGGGGTCGAAATTTCTAATATATAGCTGCTGTATGAAACCAAGAAGGAAACACACATCATTAAATAACCAAAGAAAAACATGTTTTTGTCAGAGACAATCGCTTCATATAACCTCAAAAAAAAACATATTATCATGACAATATTGTTGCACAAACACACAGCCTTATTGTAGTACGACAAAAGCGGCCATTACAACGCACAGTTGCTTTTAGCACGCTCATTGTCTATGATTAAACGTTACACTGAATAGCTTTTTGCTCTGATGAGTCGAGGGAATCAGTCATTTGTTTGGAACCGCTACTTGCAGGTGATGTTTGAATGAAAGAAAAATCTGGGATTGGTTTTAAACTGTCACTGCCTTCATCAAAACTTTTTACCTTCCTTTATCAACTTTTCAGGCTCCTGTGATAATCTGTTTCGAATCCCACAGAAATTGTGTTGTTTCTGTCTTAACTGAAGACGACAGAGCACAGACTGATTAAGATCATAATTGTATTAAGTGCGAGATGGCTCACACCGCGTCTTGCGAGAGCCGCAATTATCCGATTATAATTTGACGACTATCATAACTTGTGTCGTACAATAACCAACAAATGAACATGTATCTAATGCCGTATGATTCATAAATCAGCAATCGTTAATAAATACGCGTTTTTGCAGATTAACCTGAAGTCCAGCGATGAATCAACACAGCAATTTAAGGCGACGATAACCGACTTTTAATGATTTTATACTGAAGATCACGTCTAAACGAGTAGTGTTAACGATTTGAAAAAAATATATGTTAAATTAGAGCAGTTTTTCAATAACTTAATATGTGAATATTTTAGATTATGTTTATATTACATAGTGAAATTTATTTGTAAAGTTATGTCTAACGCGGATAAAAAACTGAGAATGGCGCAAAATCTACCAAGCGTATTTTTCTGAAATCTTCACCAATTTAAAGATAATTTAACTATTGATTTTTTAGTATACGCGTTTTATTAAAATACCTTTTGTTTTGTGTTTAATAAATTAATATGCGTCAAATGGGGACAGAGCTCCTTGATGGGCGAGTCCCATTACTGGCTGAACGTACGACGCCTTGCGTGAGCTCAGTACAGAACACGCAAGCTAACTACTCAATGTCACTGGCATATATTGGCAAGATGTTACACTGAGTGCAGAGGTAGGGATTGCCCACGTAGCTGAATGGCTGAAAAACAATTTACTAACATTAAACACCACCAAGACTAACTACGTATGTTTTAGTATTAGTTACCGGACACAGCCCAATGATGACCTCAATTTGAGGGTACACACATGCGGAGATATAAACAGGATAAGCTGTAATTGTTCATATCTAAATAGAGTCTCTAAGAGGAAATACTTGGGCGTGATGGTTGACCAGTTTCTGTCTTGGTATCTTCACCTTGAGCAGGTGATTGCGAGGGTCAGAAAGCTTACCTGGATCTTCAAAACATTAAGATACGTGGCTCCGACTAAAATGTTTAGGAGTGATAAGCGACCTAGAAATCTCCTTAATGAAATCTATTTTGCTCTAGCACAATCCGTCCTTCTACAGGAAAAGTTTTTAACCAGTGCGCAAATTTTTTTTGGTGGTTCAATATCAGTAACAGAACACATTTCCATTATTTATTCAATACTTTTTTTTTTTATCCTATATAAATCAGCAAAAAATATGGACACAATCTATTCGTAATAATATCAATGGGCGCGCGCGGCGGCCGGCGCAAGCGGCGGTGTTGCACGGGGGTGAAACCCCCTCCCGGACGGCAGGGCACGCCGGGCGCTGTGGCCGACAGTTCGCGTATCGCACGCGCTGTCGTGTGACGTCGCGTCTAATCGATTCCCCGCGCAAGCGCCGCGCCTCACGTGTGTCGTGCTACCGGTCACGATGTCGGACTTCAGTAACCGCGAGTTTTACGAGATGGTGCGAGTGTATGTACTGAGTGATAAAAGTTTGCGAGCAGCTCGCAGAATGTATGCGACGGAGAGCATACCTCGAATGCGAGCCCATGGAATCCTTAACCCCGCGGTCCCTAATGAAAGGACTATTTAGCGGCCACTCAAAGGCTGCTTGATCACGGACAGTTCAGAACCCCGAATCATGCACGAGGGTCTGGCAGACCCCGACTGGCGATCGAAATCGAAGAAGCCATCCTAAACCCATTAAAGTATGAAGGAAAATTTGGAATTACTCTGCAAATAACTTCAGGTCACGGTCTAAACATAAAAAAGTCTAGTTCGAACCTGATAAAATTAGCGATCAGTACATTGTAACCCACGTAAATACCTACGCCGGCGAATCGAGCGAGCGCACAGCTGATAGGTAGGTACTTTCGCGCGTTCCGCTTCGCCGCGCGCCGCCGGGTAGCCATACAACCACTTTTAAAGTAAACATCTTTCGTTAACGATATTTTTTGTTTTTTGTACTAAGACGTATCAAAATAAAAAATATATGTTTAATAAAACTCGTTTAAGTTTAACTTGTCAAAATTTGCGCAGTGGATAAAAACTTTTCCTGTATATTGTATCCCCATTTGGGGTGGCGCAGCTAAAACTAGATTTTTGGACGTGGAACGTGCACAACGAGCACTTATAAAGATTATGTATTTTAAAACTAAAAGACACTCTACTAAAAACCTATACGAAATCAGTAATTTACTCTCAGTTAGGAAGCTGTATATAACTCAAACGGTTCTAAAAAAACATAAAACCCTACCTTATCATATGAATAAGAAACACAAAAGGAGAAAAGATATCATTGCAATAGTTCCCCCATGTAAAACCAAATTTAGTAGCAGACAATTTCACCATCTCTCAGCTCAAATATACAACAGGATTAATAAAAACATATATATAAACAATAAAAACAATCACGACTGTAAAAAAGTTATAACAAACTGGACAAAGTCTCTTAGTTATGAGGATACGGAAGCTCTTCTGGTTTATCATGAGTAACATAATCACACACAATAAAATATACAAACCTTACTGTTCTCAATATACTAGACTACTCTACACCTCGCCACACCAACACTACACCACACCACACCACACCACACTACACCACACTACAGCACACCACACTACACCACACCATACCACACTACACCACACCACACTACACTACATCACACTACACCACACCACACCATACTACACCACACCACACTACAACACCCCACACCACACCACACTACACCACACCACACCACAACACACCACTCTACACCACACCACACCACACATCACATCTAACCGCACTACATCGAACACACACGCCACGCCTAACTAAAGCACACGTGATACATACTCAAGATGTTAGAATAAGAAATAACTAATTGCCGTAATCTATATATATAAAATTCAAAGTCCTGACTGACTGATATATCAACGCACAGCCTAAACCGCTGGTCCTAGAGACATGAAATTTGGAGGGTGTGTTCTTTGTGAAGAGTAGGTATCCACTAAGAAAGGGTTTTTCGAAATTCTACCCCTAAGAGGGTGAAATAGGGGATGGAAGTTTATATGAAAGTCCGTCAGTTTTAAAGTTAGAATATTAAAATTTTGTGTTTAGGCTGACGATTGAAAATGAATTTACACATGTCTCAGCGTTTTTGATAATTCCACCCCCGAAGGGTTAAAAAGGGGAATGATGTTGTGTATGGAAAGTCCTTAATTTTCGAAGTAAAATCACTACATTTATTGTCTAGGCTTATGGTTGGAAGCTAACGCAACGGTGTTGTTAAAATTTGAACCCTTCCATCCCTTATGGATGAAAAAGGGGATAAAATTTTATTTTAAATGAAATTTCTTTTTAAGTTAAAATCACTAATATTTCGGCTTATTGTGGGAAACTATAGGCATCCGCTAAGAAGGGATTTTTCGAAATTCAACCTTTAAGGGGTGAACAAGGGGGATAAATCTTATTCCTTGAGTTAATAAACCTGAAACTTGGCACGAATACTAACCTAAGTAAATTATAAAGTGTGACATTTTTGTTTTTTATTAAACTATTCCATATTGGGGGATTTGAGGATGACAAAGTTTGTATGGAAGAATTTTAACGCGCGGTCCGATTAACTCGAAACTCAGTATTTATACTGTAAACCAAAATAAATAAAAGAATTTACAAATTTTTCGAAAATTGACCCCTTTTTTTTGCGTGGGTAATTATCAAATAACTTCTCCCGCTCTGGGCGGAGCGGGAGTGCGTGTCAGACTTTTACTGACTCAAAAGTTGGTAGATCAATTATTATTTAAGAACAAAAACGTAGACAAAATAAACAATACAAAATTTCTTACAAATAGACTTGGACATTAAATGGAGGAGGACACGTAGGTATATTGAACAAGTATGTACAAAGCGAAGTTTGTATTTATATGCTATATATATCCTTCGTAAAGTTGTAAATCAAACTGCACTCCTATCTGCTTACCACGCTTACGTTGGTTCCAACTAAGATATGGTATAATGTTTTGGGGAAATGCTGCTGACAGAGAAGCTGCTTTTTTTTCGACATCTACGCGGGCGAAGCCGCGGGCGAAAGCTAGTGTAATATAAATATGTAACATTTGTATAACTAAGATATGGAGGAGCGGAGTCTCCTAACACAGGCATTGTTTGCCTAAAAGGAGGCTCCAAACACAAATCATTGTTTAAGAAGCATTTTGTTTAAATAAAAATATTTTCATTTCATTTCAAATATTTTTCATTTTCATTTCATATATCTGCGCGTCTTAAAAGAGAAATACTAAGTGCTAAAGGCAACCATTTCAAAAATTGCAATCTCCCTCAACCGAACACCAGAATGCTCGCATCTTATAATATTTTTTTTTTCAGGATAATAAACAGCTAATAAATAAAGCCAGTATATCAAAACAGGACCGAAATAAACCTTTTTATTAAATTGATACATGCTCCGAGGCGCCAAACATCACGGCTCATATATCTAAGAAAACGTTTTAGAAGAAGGCGGAAGCTATATCTGGACACAAAGAAGGCGAGGGATCTCATCCGACATCCGGGGAGGTAGGGGTGGCTGCTAGCCAGATGGGATATTGATAAAAGACACGTCCGGTAGGTATGTCTGGCGCTTGGCAAATTATGTCGAGGACCGGGTTTAGGGATTTTCGTATCGGGATGTAGTAATCTCTTATCGGAATACTTGTACAGGTATAACACCTACTATTTTGATTTGTGGCAATTTTTGAAACGGTCTTCGGCATAGGGAAGATTTTCAATAGTTATTTTATAACCTAAGTTTTTTTTGTTTTGTATGGAACCCACAAAAATAACGTCTGCTAGTAGCACGAAGCAATTGCCTCAAGCAAAAGGCTTGTGACAACAAAGCTGTTGTGAGTTTAAAACGTTTGAAGTGCAGAAAGGGCCTTGTACACAATGTTGTCGAGGTAACATAAGTTTGTTTTTATACATTCTTTAAGACTATTTTCCCAGTATAAATATCATCATCAGCGTAGCCGTATCAAGAGGTCGTCTAACCGGGTGCAGCTGAATACCAGTATTTTACATGGTGTGACTGCCTATCCATGCCGTGTGGTGCCGGACGTAAAGAATAGCATCATCAGGTCCAGTTGAAAACCAGCGTCAGGCACTGTCGTCAGTTGTCTGGCATTTTTGCTGAAATGGGCCTTTTTGGCGCAGCCGTGAGGCACACTTACCCGCTAATTTCTTACGTCGCACTTTACACTATTTGTTTTCTTTTTTTTACCTGCTGTACTTATATTATATTGTGTGCCTTTAGTCTGTGCTAAATAAATGTATTTTCTTTCTTTCTTTCATCCTAATTCTTCCCGTGGATGTCGTAAGGGGCGACCAAGGGACTAGAGAATGCGCAGCAGCGTTATCTATGCATTTTATCACCTTACTGCGATCGCCAACCCACCTGCTAAGCGTGGCGATGATGGCAAACCCGGCCTTTGGGGGAGGCGTAGGTCCAGCAGTGGACGTCTTTCGGCTGGAATGATGATGCATGATGACTGCCTATCGGACATACTCACTAGTAGAACAAAATACTAATGTTTGACTGAACGTTTGTATGTGTTTTACTTAATAGGTACAATTTGGTACACAGGAGAAATATTACCTAAATAACATAAGGATACTGTTTTAAATCCGAAATTTCGGATACAGATAGTTGTTTCCCTAGGGTGTGAATATAATCGCGTGTAAAAGGAACAGCTATAATACTTGTATACAACCCGTTTTAACATCAGTAGAGCTAGAGCGACATAAACCAGCTTAACGTTAAAATTTTCGTGAGCAAAAACCTTGAGACCGCTATCAAATCGACATTGGTATTGCATCTGACGTTGATAAAGTTTTTGCTGCAGGCAACTTTGTAGCTGACCTCAATACAGATGGTCGGGGTGGGCCAGTATCTAAATGACAGGATTTGTGAGGTAGGAAGGGAGATTAGAGCTGTCATCTCGGTAGATGTTGATTATTGCTACGACTGCTGTTTCTGAAATTAGTTCATTTTCTTTTCTCGAGGGAAAGATACTTTACAAGTTTGTTTTATATTCATCATTAATTTCAGCCGAAAGTCGTCCACTACAGGACATAGGCCTCCCTGGGTATTGGTTTTGCCATAATCACCACGCTAGGCATTACCATTACGCCTCCTCCAGGCGAACATCAACCACTGCGCCTGCGCTCAGGGTCTGTTGCTCCAGAGCATGGCGCAGTGGTTGATTAACATCGCCGTGGTCGCTGAGCCGTATTTTGTCCCGCCCAGGGATGTCTGGGTGGAGGACCTGAGCGGCTCAGTGACCCTAATTTCGTCGGCCGCCGCCGGTACTCCGTCCCTCGAGGCCGTCAAGAGGGGACGGGGTTGCGTGGCAGCACGGTTCGGGGAGATTGTCGTGGTAGGAGTATACTTCTCCCCGAACCGAACTCTCGCCGAGTTCCATAACTCCCTTGGGGAGTTGAGAGTCGTCGTCGTCGGGTACCATCCCCTCCCCGTGATCGTCCTCGGGGACTTCAATGCCAAGAACGTGGCTTGGGGTTCCCGGTATACAGACACACGGGGCAGGATGGTGGAGGACTGGGCTCTGGAGACAGGCTTGGTCATCCTAAACCGGGGTTCTGTCCCTACGTGTGTGCGGATGCGGGGTGAATCAGTGGTGGACATCTCGTTCGCCAGCCCCGCTCTGTCGCCGCGTGTCATTGACTGGCGCGTCATGGAGGGGGTGGAGACCTATTCCGATCACCGGTACATCCGGTTTGACGTCTCCACCCAGACCTCGGGTGCGCCGGTCCGACAGACCCCGAGTGGTCCGAGGTGGGCGCTGAAGCAGCTGGACCGGGAGCTCCTCCTGGAAGCCTCGATCGTGCAGGCCTGGGTGTCATCACCGGACAGGCCTGCCGATATCAATGACGAGGCGGAGTGGTTCCGGGAGGCCATGTCCGAAATATGTGACGTGGCAATGCCCCGGGTCCAGCCCGGACGTGCTCGGCGCCAGGTGTACTGGTGGTCACGTGAGCTGACCGCTTTACGCGAGGCGTGCGTTGCTGCGCGCCACCGGTACTCCAGGCACCGCAGGCTCCGTATCCGCCCTCCGGATACGGAAGCCATTCAGGCGGAGCTGTATGACGGGTACAGAGCGGCGAAGACCGCCCTCCGAGCGGAGATCGAGCGGGCCAGAGGACTGGCCCGCGAGGAGTCGCTGGAGACTCTGAACAGAGACCCATGGGGACGCCCCTACAAATGGGTGCGAGATAAGCTGCGCCCATGGGCTCCCCCACTGACGCAGAGTCTCCGGCCCCAGCTCGTAGAGGACGTGGTGAGCGCTCTGTTCCCTTCGCGAGGGGAACATACCGGGCACCGCAGGAGGCGGAGCCATGGGCGGGGGCCCATGGCTCCGCCTCCTGCGGTGCCCGATGCGGACCACACCAATGACGACGACGACGATACTCCGGAGGTGACCGAGGTAGATTTGAGAGTGGCGGTACGTAGGCTCAATGCCAAAAATACCGCCCCAGGACCCGACGGCTTACCTGGAAAAGCCTGGGTTCTGGCCTTAGAGACTCTCGGGCCTCAACTAAGGGGGCTCTTAAGCGCATGCTTGGAGAGGGGCCAGTTCCCACTTCGTTGGAAGACGGAGAAACTGGTCCTCATTAAGAAGCCAGGGCGCCCGGCGGACTCTCCGTCCGCTTACCGGCCCATCGTGCTGCTCGACGAGGTGGGCAAGCTCTTTGAAAGAGTAATTGCAGACCGCCTTGTCGGGCGGCTGGTGCGTGTGGGGCCGGATTTGGCGGAGAGCCAGTTTGGTTTCCGCAAGGGGCGCTCTACGGTGGACGCCATCATGCGCGTTCAAGCCCTCACGACGGGGGATGCTGTTGCCCGGGGTGGGGTCGTCTTGGCGGTGTCTCTTGACATCGCCAATGCCTTCAATACCCTTCCCTGGAGTTGCATTAGGGAGGCACTTCGGTATCACCGGATGCCGACCTACCTCTGTCGAGTGGTCGAGGCCTATTTGACGGACAGGGCCGTCATCTACCCCGGTCACCACGGAGAGTGGAACCGGCGAGAGATGTCGTGCGGTGTCCCACAGGGATCGGTCCTGGGGCCGCATCTGTGAGACATCGGTTACGACTGGGTGCTGCGTGCCGACCTCCCTAGCAGCGTCAGCGTAGTATGCTATGCTGACGACACGCTGGTCCTGGCGCAGGGGAGGTCGCATCAGGCGGCGGCTGAACTGGCGGCACGCGGGGTTGCAACAATCGTCAATAGGATCCGGCAATTGGGACTCGAGGTGGCCTTGCACAAGTCCGAGGCCATGTGTTTTTATGGTCCTCGGAACGCGCCACTGTCGGGTTCCCAAATAACGGCAGGAGGGGTTCAGATCGGCGTCGATGAAGTACCTGGGACTCGTCCTCGACAGCCGGTGGAACTTCGTGGAGCATTTTCGACGTTTGGCTCCCAGACTGGATCGAGCCGGGGCTGCCCTAAAGCGGCTCCTGCCTAATCTAGGGGGTCCAAACGCCTCCTGCCGGAGGCCCTACGCGGGGGTCGTGCGGTCCATGGCCCTTTACGGGGCACCGGTGTGGGCGCGTTCTATAAGGCTGCGACCAGCCCGGCGGTTGAACGTGTCCCAAAGGGTCATGGCCATCAGGCTGGTCCGAGGATACCGCACGGTCTCCCGTGAGGCGGCGAGCCTCCTTGCCGGACTACCGCCATGGGATCTGGAGGCAAAAGTCCTCGCGCACGTCTGGCAGTGGCGCGAGGAGGCGAAACGCCGGGGTGAAACTCCGCTGCCGCGAGAAATCACGGCACAGCGGACAGAGCTCCGGCGGGATCTTATGGCGGCATGGAGAGTGCGATTGTCGCAACCCAGCGCTGGGCACGCCACAATTGTGGCGATAAGTCCCCTCTTTGAGGAGTGGCTAAAGAGGCGCCACGGCGTCCTCACCTTCCGCCTGACGCAGGTCCTCACCGGACATGGTTGTTTCGGGAGGTTCCTGTTCAGGATAAAGCGGGAGGAAACGCCCCGGTCACCACTGTGTGGATCGCCCGGAGGCCACGGTGGAGGCCACGGTGGAGCATACGGTGGAGGTATGCCCAGCTTGGGCGGAGCACCGCCGTGTCCTCACGGAGGCGATCGGCGGCGGCGATCTCTCGCGTCCGGCCCTGGTTCAGGCCATGGTTCGGAGCGACAGTGCATGGGAGGCCGTCACCTCCTTCTGCGAAGCAGTAATGCTTGCGAAGGAGGAGGCGGAACGCGCGAGGAGAGGCAAGGTTCGCGCCCTCGCGCCCCTAGTCGCCGCAGGAGACGCCCCGGGCGTCGGGAGTCGCAAGCCGATTTCCGGCCACCGTAGGCGCGGGCCTGCGGACGGTGAGCGATGGGTAGCTTACCGTCCGATAAGGACCAGGCCCGGGTCGACGGCGCGTCGTATTCCACGCGCACCTCAAAGAGTTGTCAGCACCAACTGACGGGGTCCGCTAGGGCCAATGCCTGCCAGGGTTGCGAGTTTGTCCGAAAGGGATATCGTGGCCCTGGCACACAGGCAAATGAAGGAATACGGGTGGGTTTTAGTCAGTAAAAGTCTGACACTTAATCAATAACTTCTCCCGCTCGGCCCAGAGCGGGAGAAGTTATTTGATAATGTCCCACCCAAAAAAAAAAAAAAAAAAAGGCAGGCGGGTTGGCGATCGCAGTATGCTGTTAGAATGCGTAGAAATCGCTGCTGCCCATTCTCTAGTAAGTCCCTTAGTCGCCTTTTAGGACACCCACGGGAAGAAATAGGGTTGTGCTATTCTTTACGTCCGGCACCACACGGCCAAAAATAATTGTTTTAATTCATTTTACGTATTCCATTGAAGTTCATTTCACAAATTCAATTACAAATGTAATATAGCCATAGTTCAGGCATAATGCAAGCAACTGATATAAGTGCCTTGGATAGCTGATCATATAAATTACAAGACGAACGCAATTAAGCAATAACATCAGACGCCAATTATCAATGGAGAAGAATCACTCACGAATTCACAATTAACTAAATTCGCGAACAACAAACAACGCAAAAACTAGCAATAACATACCATAACAAACACCAACTTCTTATGCAAAACCAGTTTATGTGCGCAATACGCACATTAGGCAGCAAAACAACTGCACCACGTGATTTTATCGAACGCAGAAGAAATCTAAGCAGCGTTGACCAAGGTCATCAAATAAACTTTTCAATGTATTTTTACAATGGTTATAAAAACTGCATCAACCATTTGGTTACCTGTTGACTGCTTCGTGGAGCCATAATGATCACAAGCGCGACGGCTGAGCATCGGATCCTTGTGGTCGGTTCTTCGATCCCCAAGTTGGGCAAAGGGTTATTTATTTTTAATGTAATTTCGCAATAGCAGCCCAGAGTCTGAATTTGTGTCCGGTTAACGGCTATAGCCAGTAAGTTCGCCCTTTTATCATTGGACTTTATTTATTTATGGAAAAACAAACAATAGCACATTTTAAAACAATTATGCTACCCACTACGTTCTCCACAGATTACAATTTAAATTATTTAAAAACTAGCTAATAACACAGATATAATACCTATACAACCGAAATTATCCTAGAACTCATATCTGGATTTTTAAATTTATAAAAGAAAAAAAGAATATGTAAATTTTTGTGCGTACATTATTAAACATTACGTCATTATATAATTCTTTGCTGATCCTTTAGGGTTGCATGGATTTGTTTCTTAAATGCATTTTACTAAGAAAAAGAAGAGTGGAGAAGAAATTATTGAATTACTATTTCATGATATCATGACAATAAAATTGAGGTCAATTCTAACTTAGATAGTTTAATTGGTGATTCTAATTCAGTATATATATACTTGTTATGATCGCGAATCATATTTTAATCAACATTCAACCTGACACGTACGAAAAACGTAAGAAAATTTGAATTTCACGACCTACCTTAGCGCATCCCCCTTAAACATACCTGGCGAAATATGGCTGTAAGGTGCACATCTGCCAACCCGTTAGGGGAATACAGGCATGAAGTTACGATGTTATGGTTATAAAACGTGTTTGCAGTACACCGCTCGTTCAACGCCACATCGGTTGCGATTGCGTATAAATATTGTAGATCCAAACATGGCTAAGTGGGATTGGATTGAAGTGGAAAAGGCTTGTACCGCACAAGGGTATAAAATTGAGTACATTTATCAAATAGATTGAAAATGCTGAAGTGGTTTTGATTTAAAACCTTAGAAATATGGCACGTTTAGACTGTAATAGAAGAGGTGGAAAAGGTTTGTTAAATTTTAGACTATTTAAAATTTTAAGCTTTATTCGTAACAGTACAATCCGGAGTGCAATGAAAATTAACTTAATGGGACACCAACATACTGATTTATCTATGATTAATGCAATTTTGAATACAAACAGCACAGGTATGAAGAAACAAGATTACAAGATGAAGATGCTTGAGATAGAGTACTTAAGGCGTAGGCTTGGGCGTACGTTTAAGAGGCAAAATGTAGGTTATCCACTTACAAAAATGCCAAAAAGTGAGAAGATAAACGAACTTAAGGTTTACCTAAATTAATTAGAGGGTTTAAAGCTTAGTGCTTTCTAGTTATAATTTTTGTTGAATAAATAATAATAATAATAATCGTTTATTTATAAAAGGGTCACATGTACAATAAATACCTTAACAATTAAAATAGAGCACAGTTGCTTATTTGCCTGAACTAGGTTGAACCTGTGCTTCAGGCTAGAAAGTGCATAAATACAAAATGTAATAAATTAACAATGACTATAAAGTAAGAACTAAATTAAAACTTACGTAAACAAAAGTAAATAATAAAAATAGCATGTTAGCAGTTCTATTTGCAGACAACAAGTAGATCTTCTGAGTTTGCATAATTTAAAGTTAGTAAATGTTTGAGTACAATTTTTTTACAGCTAAAGTAATTTAGTTTATAGATACTAAGTTTTCTATTGAATCTATTGTACAGAAATGGGCCTAAGAATGTAAAAAATCTTTCTACAAAGACATGTTTTGAGGTTGCATTAGATATGCATACTATATCATTCCGTCTCTTGTTAGTATTGTCAGCATTGTAGGTAAGCATGGTGTGCTGTTTTAATACTAAGTGCATAATGAAAAGCTGGCGAACCGTTAATACGTTGCAGGATTTATATAGTAGATCAGTGGGAAAGAAGAAGGGGTGGAAGTTTGCTACCTTTAAAATTGCTCGCTGAGCTCTTTCAAGAGGAAGTAAATTAGTTTTTGGTTAAAATAACGTTATTCTGTAAAATGTACAAGTCCGTGATACCTGTTGTACTGTATGAATCGGAATGCTGGGCCGTGGATGAAAAAGTGCATGCAGCGAAGGTGGGAATGTTGAGATGGATGTGTGGAGTGACGAAAAAGAATAAAGTAAAAAATAAAACAAAAAAAAAACAAAGAAACCCCAACCAATTACAGACGCGCCCCCCGCGGACGCAATATGGCAGGAAAAAATTAAAATACGAAGGTGTACAACTATATAATAATCTACCGGCAGATATCAGGGGGCCTAAAATGGACGCTTTCGCAGAATCATATTATGATCTGCGTACAATTCATATCCCGCAAATCATCTGTTTGACAGTTGTGTATGGAGTTTCGTAAAATGGTCCACAAATTAAGAATTAATATAGTGAAGTCTAATGTTAAATAGCAGCTGTCAAACAGATGAATTGCGGGCTGTATGAATTGCACGCATGATTCTGCCAAAGCGTCCATTTTAGGCTCCCAGGAGCACATCCTCTTTTAACATATTTAAAGCTAAACTCAAACAGTACGTCACTAACAATGCAAAACTACGAGTAATAGGGTAAAAATGTAATCTAGTCGTGCACATAAAATGCGACATCGTACCTACCTACATTAAGAAAAAATCAAAATAGCTACTGGACTTTACAATTACCTTAGTCATGTGTTTATTCGATAAGTGAACAATGTATGTTCTTTTAGAATAAATAAAGAATCTTTAAACCCAAATGAGTATATAAGGAGAGGTTTTAAAGTGGCGCCAGTGACAGAAAAATAGAAAGAAAATCGTTTGGCTTGGTATGGGCATGTGTCATTTAAAGTGAAGGCACGGGAATATATTCGTAAGAAGTTGGCAGAATCATCCCAGCGTTGATTCGATTTCTCCTCCACCAATCGTAATTTCTCATGACACTTTTTATTTTGTTTATAAGTTTGTATGTATCTATGTATTAGTATATATTTTTGATTTTCGGGTTATCAACCTCCTACGTTGCACCTGCCATGTTTTGTCTCTGCATCACCCTAAGGTTGACTTGGTAGAAAATGCCTCAGGCATTAAGTCCGCCATTGTACAGTATTTTTTATACTTGTGCATAAAGTTTTAATAAATAAATAAAGGTGACTAAGAGAGTGATGAATATAAATGTTGGTGGGGCCATTGAAAAGATGGATGGATTGTGTGAGGAATGATATGGAAGAGAATGGAGTGAATGATAGCGTGACGGCAGACAGGGGAGAATTGAAGAGGAACACGTGTTGTGCCGACCCCAAGTAACATGGGACATGGGCAGGATGATGATTCTGTAAAATGTAATCACACTAATATTATAAAGGCGAAAGTTTGTGAGTGTGTGTGTGAGTGTGTGTGTGAGTGTGTGTGTGTGTGTATGTTTGTTACTTCTTCACTCTCAAACGGCTGGACTAATTTTGATAAAGTTTGTATGGAGGTAGCTGACACCCTGGATTAAGACATAGGCTACTTTTTATCCCGATATTCCTACGGGATCGAGACTTACGCGGGTGAAACCGCGGGGCGCAGCTAGTAATTTATAATACTAATGTAAATTTCGTGTACGTTTAAACACACGTCAAAATCACATTAAAAGCAAAGTTTTCGGTACCACATTTCCATTTACAGCTTGGCTTACCGTGTGAAATGAAAAAGCAAGTCCACATTAATTCCCGAGAGATGTTGATTAAAAATATTACTGAAAGCGCGAAACGAGGGCAAACATTGACTGACTCGTAAAAGTAGATTAATATGATCATAAAACTCTGCTATTTAATGTTACATATGTACGGTTAAAAGTGATGTTGATATGAAAGCTACACAATCATGTTGATTGATGAGTATAGAGATAATAAGATTGAAAAATGGGAAAGACATAGAAGCTAACAGAGATCACTAATTTAATACTCCAGGGCATTTAATTTTGAACCAACCAATGTCTAAATAGGATAACTAGACTAGCAAAGCATGTAATGTGGAGACAACAATACGACAATAAATGAAAACACTGGCAATACTAATTCATAAGAGTATTTTGAAACTGTATACTAAATCCTACTATTAAAATAGAAAAAAGTATTATGTTTCGAACAAACTAAATAGTAGTGATGAGCTGACTATGGGGTTTGCCGATCAGCCATCAGCTATAGTGATAGTGACTAAACTATTATATATTTTTGATTGAATTTTTGTATGCAGACTGGGAACGTTATGAGATGTAAGCAGTTTAATTTACTGTCGTATAATCTTATTGTCCTCTCCACCTTGTATAATGAGATTGGAATTAATGTAAAGATGTGAAGAAGGTAGTCCTTTGAACATTGAACAATATTAAAATGGAATGAATTCAGTACTTTTCTGTCAGTGTAAATAATTATGTCTATAAAACACACGGATAATTTCATGAGAGCATGACCATGTGCCAGCGACATCTTATACAGTACCCCAAGGTAAGTTTTCAAGAGAGTAGACGTAACTATTTCGTTTGCGTTAAAATTTTACCGATACATCATAATGCTAAGAATATAAGGGTCAGAATAAAAATGTTAACGCAAACGCGCTAGTTACGTTTAGTCGTTTACTCACTTGCAAACGTACACTCGGGGTACTGAACACCATACATATAATTGTACGTGAGTATTAATTAACTAACTAGATAGTTCCTGATCCCTCGCCCTCCTATTTAATTGGAATAAGTAGTATCCTTGAGGATACTCCGGTTGAATAACCTCCCGGCTTTGGAGGCTTAGAGGAAAACAATAATTAGAAGAAAATTGTTTTCGCAGACACACTGGACAAGGCTGAAAAGAGAATAAAGCAAAAAGTGATAATAACCATTTTTTTAAAGTCACACGATAGTGACGAAGTTGATAATGACCTTTTACAACACTTGTAAAGTTAAAGATGACTAGGACAGATATCCTTCCAAAAAGAGCTTATGCCATCTCTATAAACTGACGAATGTCACAAACTCACAATACTAATAACTGTTTCGGAGTGGAAAAAGCCCCAAACATTTCAATTTTCTCTCAGTAACATTGCCATTTGTGCGGAGTTAATTAAAATCTGAAACAGAGGTACTAAACAACTATAATGTAGTTTCTTTGTTCCCAAACATAGTGGGGTTTCGTATACCAGTATTGAACTTGACAGAGCAATAAAAAAAAAGCAATCTGCCTAGCCTTTTACCAACATTGTTGGGGTCAGCTTCAAGTCTAACCGGATGCAAAATACCAGTATTTTATACGGAGCCACTGCCTATCTGATCTCGACAACCAAGTTACTGGGTAATACGATACCCCTTGGTATTGCCTTGACTGGTTCAGACTTTCGGGTTTCTGACTATCCGTAACGACTGTCAAGTATCTTTGAATGACAGCCGGGACCAACGGCTTAACGTGTTCCGAGGCACGGAGGGGTCTCGATTTGTAATGGATGGTCACCCATCCACAGACCGACCTCAACAAGCGAAGCTTAACCTTTGATCGACCCTTGCGGCTATTATTATTTTGGCCACGAGCAACAAAAGGATGTAATTCATGAGCTCTATCAAGCAACAGCTGCCTTGATGTCGCTATAAATAGACGGAGCACTGTCCGAATTGAGACATTGGCCAATTTACTTTACGGCAGGCGGCAGCCATCTTAGCAAGATCTCGACTCAATTAATACACTGAATTGTTATGCGAGGAGATTTTTATGGTTTTTCGTCAAAGGGACAAATAATGTTGGAAATTCAAATTTAAAATTCGTTAATTTAGTTGATGAAACATTCATGTATTTGAATATAACAATAGCGAGTCACCAGAAGGAGTCTTTAACTCAAATTCCAAAACAAAAATACGGCAGATTCTTAAGGAACGAAATATTATTTAGTCGTTTGTTAAATCTTACAAGACGTAAAGGCAGACACGTAGAGAATGGAAGACAATGCAACAAAGCGTGCCCGGATTAAAGATTTATATCACCTCCCAGCAGACGAACTATACTTACAGAAATGTTCCAAGCAAAACAGCCAAACAAAACCAGTTAGAAATTGGTCCTGACATCGCTTAGAATTTCGGCAACTGATTCCCAGGACTGCCTCCGAAACCGCAAATCTTTTGAGAATCAATATTAGGTATGTCGAGATTGCTGTCCTTGTTGTAACCAATATGATGGAGAGAGATGAGAATATAGTGGAGCACGTTGATTATCTCCAAATGAAAACCAGTTGTATCCAGATTTGTCGAGGCCGATGGTGGACAACGGGGACGATCTGCAGTAGATATGTGGCTATACAAATTCAGATAAACATGATATTCGGATGTTGAGTGTGTCAGTGTTTGTGTTTATGTGAGATGAGACGCTTTGCAATGGTAACTGAAATAGTGACAATAATTAATGATAACGCTTCAGCCTTGACAAACGAAAACAAATCCATCAGTATTATTCTATATTGTCTCTAAATGTTGAATTCTAAATGATTACTTTTGAGACCTTTCAAACTAGAGAGTTATAATAGGTTCACATTTCAGTACAGAAAATACAATTTCACAACACCAGACAATTCTTCCCATTAAATATGGATAGTATTAAAACTTATCTTTAGCGAATCTTCAAAAGCGCGGCACATAACTGGTTTTTCATCCCCTAAGCCGAAACTGAGTAAAGCAAATGGAAAATGCACGACCCTAATCCTGATTAAATGCATTGAAGGGAGGAATTACTCTTGAGCCCCCTAGAAATGGAACCACCATTAAAATACGCCAATGGAAGTGAATAACGATTTCGATGTTATTTGCATTTAAATTGGTTCCAAAAAATATTTTATAGCAGGAAAAATATAAGTTTTGGGCAAAACCACCATTACTTAAATTGAAGTCTGGTTACATAAAAATCATGAAGACTGGTTAAATCTCTTATCACCTTGAAAAGAAGGACGGCAAATTACAGTTTAAAAACTAAATTTAAAAAAATAGGCAGTCATGGACTGCCGACAGAAGTGAAAACTTACAACGTGTAACTTTAAATGCGCAAAACCTCTTAAGGGGTCATTGTACTCATCATTATGAACATTTTTTACTATGGGACCAAACCTAAAATCGTGAAAAAAAAATCATTTGTTCATACATTTTGACGAGTTATGAGAACATAAATACAACCTACAACCTCACAAATTCACAAACTTTTACCTCTTTATAATATTAGTATAGATTTGTATACATGTACACACAGCTACACATCAAGCTATACATTTCCAGTATAAGCTGGCCTCTCATTGTACGAAAATCCTATACAATACGAGATCAGCCTAAACTGGATATGTATAGCTTGATGTGTAGCCGTGTGTACACAGGCTGCTGCTCGTCGCCAGTCTAGCACGACGCGTCACATTAGTATGTCGCGGTTAGCATCTCGGTGATGCGAACCCGTAATTTTCGTCCCCTACCAAAAATAGCGCATCGCGGAAGTTTTCACTTCAATTTTTATTTCCTTTTTTACCTAGTACGAGTATCTACATCTTCAACTTAAACCCCCTTATTACAAAACAAGGTTTATCTTCAGACCCAGGTTTAAAACATGGACCCAATATTGAATTTCGAACTTTATTCCGACTATGGTAAAGTTCCTAAACACAAAACTGACAACTTAGTACCGAACTAAGTTTTTAGTTTTGTATAAAGAACGCTATTTTAATCACTGTTACGTTCTTATTACAAAAACTGGCTCCATGGTTTAAGCCATGTCAAATATAAATCTTGTTTTGTAATAAGGCGGTATGGCTTTAATTAAAGTCTAATCGTTCATTAGCCTTTCAAAATTAAGTAATGCCACATTGCGTTGGTGTTGTGGCAGCATCAACACGCGAACTACGCGTCACAATTACGTCACGCAAAATCCTGCATCACGCAAGCAGAGTTTACCGCGCGACTAGCATAAATATACAACGTCCCGACATCAACCATCGGACAGTTGCCCACTAAACACGACACCCGTCTGGTCGGAGGATCCTCTCTTTTCTATGGAGGATGAGTGAACTTTACACCCTGTTCCTCATACCTCTATAGTACCTACCTTCGCTTAGTATACCCTTCTGAACTTTAGCTCTAAATTATGAGTCTGTTTTCTTTAAAAATTAGATGTAGTGATGCAATACACAGAATGTTTGCCAGAAAACTTTACTATGTTTACCTTCGGGAATGTAGGTCGAAAGTTAAAACGACTATTCACAAAAATCGCTTAACTACTTATATGTTTTCTACGCAATGTAATAAAGATAGGGTGTAAAACTTCCGGAGAAAAACAGAATTCGCTTAGATTATCCACGACAATTTTGGGGACACTTATCCGACATACTCGTACTATGTAAAGTTCGGGCCTGTATCATCTATCAAGGACAATCGTCTGGCATTGATGCTGCTAATGCTTTTACCGATATTCTCATTCCCTTAACCACAATTGTATATGCTCGTAAAATATGTGGTGTCGATACGAAGTTACTGAGTATCGCTTTTTAGCGTACCCAAAGGGTGCCAACAGGACCCTATTATGTAGGCTCCGCTGTCCTCCTGTCACAGGGCTGTATCTTTTGAACCGTACTAAGTCTGTCTGTCTGTCTGTCTGTCACACTTGGATATCTCAAGAACTACTAATGCTATATAAACTTGTATATTTTTTGCAAAAGGGACTGAAAGGAGGTCTTAAAAATTTGTGTGTGTGAGAGTTTGAGTGGGTCATGTGGGGTATCTTATGAAAGAACGCTGTTTGCACATTCTCAAACATTTTTTTTTTATGTAGCGTAGTGTAAATCGGTCCTTTAGGCAGGCGGTAGTTTTCGACTTTTGATGAAAAATTAAAAACAATACCGTTCCCCTCCCCTTATCTCCGAAGTTTGCAGCGATAAAAATCTGAAATTATTCTATATGATAGAAGCCTATGTAAAGATTACAGGAAAAATAAAACGATGTCTCTAAATAGCACAGTTTTTCAGAAATCATCAACATCATATATTCGTACGGAACCCTCGGTGCACGAGTCCGACTCGCTCTTGACCGTTTTGTTTTTAAATGAAGTAAGTTTTTTTTAATCGTAGTTTTGCGGTCAATAGCGAGTCCGACTCGCAAGTGACATATTTTTTGGGGCTAACTGTTAACTTCACTCAAGATTCTTTGCTAAAGGTATCAAAGATTTTTGGCCAATAATGAAACGCGTTTTTTCTGAAACAAATGTTTCAATCACTGATTGGTCCTTTTTAGTTGCAGATAATAGTAATAGGTAACACTTCGCAATCCAACTGAAACTAGACACGCAGGCACCGTCCGTGTGCTCCAAATTGGTTGCAAGTGCAAGGTTATATTCGGTATACAGGGTGGAAACTTTCAGCGGGGCAGTAAGGGGAAGTACCTTATCCGTTCCAGCTACGCGAAAATGGTCTTAAGAGACTATCCATATTTTTTTATGGAATTTTGATCCCCATTCACAGATTTAAAAAAAATTGTAGAGTAAGCAGGAAAATTCGCCGTTTTCACAAAAACTTTTTTTTATGCCAATCGATTCTGTTTCTTATAAGGATCAAAAACCTCTATCGGACCAACTGAGGTTTGAGTACTAGAAAAGTCAGAAATCACAAAAAACTTTTCCCATACATTTCGTAGGAAATGAGACTCCAAGTTAGTTTTATCCAAGTTGTATTTCCAACAAGATGACGCTCCGCCACACAACAGCCGCCATTCCCGTTCTAATTTGAACGGCAATTCCCAAGGCAGTGGATAGGAACATAATTATGGTCCTATACCGTGGCTACCACCTGATCTCATACCTCTTGATTTTTTTATGTGGGTCTATTTAAAAAATGAACTATAAAAAAAGAAAATACGACAATGTTCAGGAACTCAAAGATTCACTTACCACGATTCTCTGTGGAATGAATCCTAGCACATTATCAGCTGCTACCCACTCTGTAGTAAAGAGAGTAAACCAGTGCCTACGTCAAAACGGCTACCATTTTGAACACCTCATATCTTAGAGCAAAAGTAAAATTTCTAGGTGAGTCCAAATGTAAAGTTTCAAGTTTTTAATTTTAAGGTAAAATAATACCCAAAGTAAAAGTTATTGTGTTTGATTTGTTTATCGAACAGTATTTTTTTGTAGCGGCCAGTTTATCTATGGTAAAAAATTGAAGTTGGAGTCTCATTTCCTACGAAATGTATGGGAAAAGTTTTTTGCGAATTCTGACTTTTCTAGTACTCAAACCTCAGTTGGTCTAATAGAGGTTTTTGATCCTTATAAGAAACCGGATCGATTGGCATAACAAAAAGTTTTTGTGAAAACTGCCCATTTTCCTGCTGACTGTAAATTTTTTTGAAAATCTGCGAATGGGGATCAAAATTCCATAAAAAAATTATGGATAGTCTCTTAAGACCATTTTCGCGTAGCTGCAACGGATAAGGTACTTCCCCTTACTGCCCCGCTGAAAGTTTCCACCCTGTATACCGGTATGCTCTGACGTCTATTTGGTCCGTTTCGGTACCAAGCAAGGTCCGAACAGGGCTGACCCAATTAACCACTTCCTGTATATCTGGGTATGGGTAGCGTAATGGACAAACCTCGATATGCCCACAACTCAAGGTTATTGGACGGTTTAATATAGGTTGTGTTGAGGAGTCTGACTTCAGTGTGTACCACACAGAATATTTATTTATTTATTAAAACTTTATGCACAAGTAAAAAAAAATACTGTACAAAGGCGAACTTAATGCCTGAGGCATTTTCTACCAGTCAACCTTAGGGTGATGCAGAGACAAAACATGGTAGGTGTAACATAGGGGATAGATAAACTCGACAATCAAAAATATATATTAATACATACATACATACTTATAAACAAAATAAAAAGTGTCAGGAGAAATAACGATTGGTGGAGGAGAAAACGAATCAACGCTGGGATGATTCTGCCAACTTCTTACAAATATATTCCCGTGCCTTCACTTTAAATGTTAACCGTACGTGCCATCCTGATGCTCAGAGGGAGCGCATTCCAAAGAAAAACCACCTGGACAAAGAAAGAAGAGTGAATGAAACCAGAGCGGTGAGAAGGACATCATAGAAGAAGATTGTTGGTGGAACGGAGGTTTTTACTGCGGGCAGAGCACAAGTATATTGGTTGCAGTTGTGTGACTCATGCCGATCCTACCATTTACTGCAAAAAAAAAACCGGCAAGTGCATGTCAGACCACGCACAATGAAGGGTTCCGTAGTCGGGATGAATATATCCCAAAAACAAACTTAACATTTTAGTTGAAAAACATGTTCTTCCCATACATCGATAGACGCCACGATCAACTTCCAACTGGAAATGTAAGTTTGTAATTGCAAAAACAATTTTTTTTAAGTTATAACTACAAATGATCGATTTTCGGATATTTTCCTTCACTTATGCTGTGAGACCTTGCTTCTTACAAAATTTCAAGATTCTAGGTCAACGGGAAGTACCTACCCTATAGGTTTTGATTTATTTTCGAGTATCAAAATAATTATGTCGCATAAAGCTCCAAGGGACCGTGGATCTACGTATTTGATATTAATTTCAAGTTGATACCTCCACGCGTTCCTGAGAAAAAGGGTATTTACAGACTGACAGAGGGACAAAGAAGTAATCCTATAAGGGTTCCGTTTTTTCCTTTTGAGGTACGGAACCCTAAAAACAGCTGTGTGTACTATAGGGTAAGTCGCAGGTCTATCGTACATAATGCATTGTATGTAAATCGCAAATATATTGCCATTTGACGATACGGTCGCTGCTACATCGCGTGTGTGCACTGATATTGTGTAACATCACTAGACTGCGATAGGCCGAGTTGATTGATTGAACCAGTGAACGTTACTGATATGATTGGATCCCCACCGCTGTATACCGATATGCAGCGTTCTCTCTGAATAGAGGTCTGAAAACGCCGCTGACCCAATTAGCCTTTCATCGTCGATAGTTGAGGCTTGGTGGAAAAGGCGCGTCGATAGTTTCGGGACCACTTTATTTCTGCTTTAACGAACCCATTCTTTAAAACTGGTGGGTTATGTGCTACATGCTAACACATCAGTAATAAAGTTGAATATCGCGTGCGCTCTTTGGTCGTGTTTGAGCACGAAACTAAATAGCGTATGTCTCAATTCTTATTTCGTTTATAACTAAAGTAATAATTGACCTAGAGAAAAAATATCTGGTGGCTGGATAATAAATTATATAATATTTTCTTGCTGTGAATATTTATATTTTAGACAAAAGCTGTTATCTTGTTTGCTTTTATAATTATCCTTAAAAAAAGACATGATTTTCGAATAAAAAATTTATCGAGCGAAAATAATAATAATTTAATAATAATTTTTATTGTTCCAAAAACAGTGTTACAGATTATTTTTCCACCAGTTGTTGTTAAGCAAAAACGCATAGTTTTTGCTTAACAACAACTGGTGGAAAAATAATCTGCAGCAATACAATACAGTACTTAACGTTAGTGGAAAAGATCACCTGTATCCTGTACTAATTATATAAAAATACTACAATCACGTAACTATCTTAAACATGGAAAGAAAAATATCCAATAAATCATAAACTAAAGTTTCATTCTGATTGTATGTGACTGTTTCAGAATATTCATGCAAATTAACATAAAAATAGAGAGCCTCCTCTTGAGAGAGTTGATATTAAACTCTGGATTGTGATTGGGGCAGCCTATTATGACAACCTCGATATATTCTCTATTCATATCTTTGTTTGTCTCCTAAGATACAGGCCATCCCTAGTTTATTCCTGTCATTATTATAGACAATTATTTTATTTTAATTTTTCCCACTTGTGTCCATTGTTAGTTGATTAAGTCTTAGCATGTAACTAGTATACAACCCGTGTCTATGTATATTTTGAATCAATAAACTTATTATTTATTTCATTTATTCTTTTAAATACAAAGTGTATCAGAAAGGTGTGGCACAGACCATCCAACTGAACAATTTTCTTTATCATTTCATCCATTTTCTTCATTTGGACCAACATCCAACATCATAATTGCAAAAAAAATATAGGGCTTTTGTTTAAGTATAATAGGTCAGTTATGACAATATAAGTTTCACCGCTCAGCTTCGAGTACTGCATCATCAAAAGCTTCCATTAGTTGTACCAACTCAAATATGGTCCTACGTGTTATACCAAGACAAAGAATGTTCTCTATTCTTTAAAAAATCGTTTCATTTTTCCGTTTTAGAAACAAAAGGTCTCTAAGGGGCTTCCACTTCTCATGTACGCCATCTGCCGTGTGACACAATACGTGTTTGTTGGATACATATTTAATATCTTCGTTGAAAAGATTGTGTATCATGAAAGTTATATATTTTCGCTGAAACAATGTAGAGAGTGACAGATATGGAGCAAGAGTAAATACTGTTTCATTTTGGTGCAATATTTAATGTTTCAGTGGAAGAAGGATCAGTGTTGTTGGAAGGAACACTCGTGGCCAGTTTCTTTTTCTTAACCTAGAAATTACACAGTTCGACGAAGACAATATCAGACAATTTAATTAGAAAGGACGCTCGAACGCTACACGTGTCAAGATTTTTTATGTTCTTGACTTTAATATTAATTGTTTCATGCACGTGCAATTCCCAGAGACACAACATACACATACACATTGTATGTTTTGTAGTGTTTAATTTATTTTTTGCTACGTATTTTCTGGTGTACAATAAATAAATAAATATGATATGACTATCATGCCAGTTCCGTTTGGTGCCGGAGTACCGTTTGGTGCCGGACTTCAAGAATAGCACCATCCCATTTCTTCCCGTGGGTGTCGTAAAAGGCGACTATGGGACTTCTAGAGAATGGGCAGCAGCGTTCTCTATGCATTTTTTTAAAACGATACAGCGATCACCAACCCGCCTGCCAAGCGTGGCGAATATGGCAAATCCGCCCTCCCCTTTTTGGGAGAGGCCTATGTCCACGTGTGGACGTCTTTCGGCTGAAATGATGATCAAGCCAGAGAGTTTCCAACTAGCTAAGAATAACTCGTATCGTTAGAGAAGTATGATAATTTTGAAGCTCTATGCACCAAATATAGAAGTTATCACTACAGATGAACCACTAATAAAAGTTAGCTTCGTTAATATTAGTACGTATACTTGACATAGAAAATGTTACGCTGAACCGTTACATAAACGGGATGGCTAGGTCATCTGTCTAGTGGCAGAACTTAATGAGGAACATTAACTACAGGCTGGAGGAGGTCGAGTCACCCCTAGCGTTGACACTGTGCAGACTTCAGTTAGCACATTACGAAAGTAATTAGTCCCTCTAAATCAAAATGAAGAAAAAAATAGTGTTCACAAAATTCAGCGAGAATCAGTAAGGCAAAACAACAAATGTAAAATAAAATACGGACAACAAAAACAACTTTGATTTTGTTAGTCCCAAGCAAACAAAACTTTAGACAACTACATAAAACCGAAATTATACCATCATGATGACAACATAAACATCACCAATTTTTTCCAACGTATAATTATCGATAATCGTCTCGACTATTAGAGCGGCTCCCCTAATTCACACTCACTAAAGGCTTGTAAAGGATTACGGCGTAGCCAGGTGTGAGAGTCCATTAGGGACATAGGGAATACGATACCATCACACCATCATTTATCATATTTACATCAAAACCCCTCAAACCTGCAGTTACGTGGACATTCAATTACGTAAATGTACAAGTTGATGTGTTGATGATTTTCAATATTTGATGAGCTGGACAAACAAAGAAACGTCATAGCGAACAAGAATGGTAGCAATCCAGAATGTAAGCAGTACCTCCCGACCCTCCCGGAGAATAAAGAAACGATGCTTGAAAGAAGGACAATATTTTACTGACAAACTGTGATTCATAAAATCACAAGCTATTAATTTATGTTTCCAATTTTTTTCCATCGATCTTTAGATGGACAATGCGAATTGCTTTACATGAAGACCTCAGACAACGTGCGAGCTAAGGCAGTCAGCCTGATTTCCCATAGGCGCATTGTATAAGCTGTGTCGCTTATTAGGTTCGGCAGAATAAGATAGAGAGAATTTTGTAGGCTAGCATGCCCCAGCTGTCTACGTCAAGTCATTGAAATTTGGGAGTAATAGTCAGAGATTCTATGAAACCTATCATCTGCAGATACTTTGCATGAAAGCTTACTAAATTAACGGCCAAAAAATATGAAACACTCCAAATCCTTTTCTTATTTCCTGAATGGCTATCTTTTGCTTTCATGAAAATTACAAACCATATTTTAAGATTGGAGCCCTGACGTCATGCGGTTTTTAAATAAATTCGTCATAAATTGCCGAGAGGCAGTAAACATATCGTAATTAAGGTTCGTACCACCAGTCACCATAAGCGAGATTCGCACTGCTTTTAGATGACTGCAAGTTTTAATAGCATTTCCATGTTTGTGTTTTTGTTGTGTGTAGTTTACTTTCATTTCAGCCGAAAGACGTCCGCTGCTGGACATAGGCCTCCCCCAAAATCTTGTAGTTTGCTTTAAAATCATAAAATTCCATGTCCATAATTTCTGGGGCCTTTATTAGAAGATTTTGTTGTTTTGGCACGGATAAAAGCATTATGTACCTTAGTATTGAAAATTGGTTTGATTTTAAAGAACTCCAGTATTGACAAATTGCCAACATAAATGTGTAAAGGCTTTCTTTTTGCTCCCACGAAATATTTCTCAGTTTTACAAAAATGTTGGCGAGAAAATTTCCAGCCACCTAATAAAATATTATCCAATTTTTCTTCCGTTAATATTATTTTTTTTAACTCTGAACGGCAAAGGTGTTTTCATTTAATTTATTTTTCGTGGTAGATCATGGGCATAAATTTCGCCACAGTCTCGCTAGGCTGGTTTTCATATAAAATACCGTAATTTCGCCATCTTTTATCCTCTAACGACATGGAAAACATACAGGATTTTATGAAAGGTCGCCCTTTGAAAATGGGACAAAATCAATGATCCGAATATCTGTGAACGAGGCACGAGACAGTTGCTTTTACATATTCACCCCCCTTCGTTTGAGGGACATTGGACTGAACCCGGTTTGGGACATCAATGGCCGACAGACATTACGAAGTCATGATGAGGGTTCAATAAAAACTGCTTTTAGTTGACAGACTTGATCGACGGACAGACAATTTCGGGAAAGTACCAATACGATTTAGGTCATTGATTATTAAAGAAGAAAGTGTAATATGGTAATTGGTAACCAGTTAAGGAGGGACTGAATTTAATCTATTATATTATTAAAAAATAATGAAAATTTTACATCAACTGCGATACCAGCTGCGATGTCAGCCGATTTTTTTCTTATCATAGCAGTATATTTGGACAAGTGTTTACATACCTACTCAAACAGGTTTCGTGCTTATATTTTTCACATAAACACTATGTACCTATGTGTGTGACCGATTAGCATCGGCAACGGAGTTGGAGTCCGAAAACTGTCGAGTATTTGGGGATTGTGTGATTTTTCTATGATTATCCTGATTCCCGACTAAAGAATTATAGCACAGTCATGTTTGGCATTAAAACGTGGTCACTTATCGACTATTTTCCGGTTCTATAATATACTCCCGGTCACCTGAATCGAGCCACCCTGCATATTTTTGTTTAATGGTTTTTTTTTAAATAAAGGTAGGACAAAGAAAAATAATAAAGTAGTTTTGAAGTCAGTCGCTCACCATCATTTCCGTTTCTCATTGTTCCAAATTTGAAATCGGAATGCCAAAAAATAACAGTTTAATTGTAATAACTCGTCTTTTCGGTTTTTTAAGGGAAGAATTAGCGCGCGGATTTCTTTAACAAAACAATGGTTTACATAGAGAAAACTTTATTTAGTAACTTATGTTTCGCCCAAGAGCATTTACGACGGCCGTCATGCGGTTTGGCATTGAATTAATTAATGCCACTATGATGTGCTGTGGAATATTCTCCCATGCTTCCAAAATGGCATTTTTCAGCTCCTGCAAAGTTTTGAAGCTGGTTGTTAGTTCGAACACGCCTATTCAGCTTAATATCTCTCTCTATGGAATTTATATCAAGAGCTTCTTGTTGACCATTTCATTACTGCGATACTAACGTCATGCAGGTATTCTCGAAGAATTCTTGCAGTGTGCGCCCTTGCATTATTATGCATACAAATGAAATTCTGACCCACAACTCAGCATACCTATGGCATCACATGAGCCTCATGGCATTGACGAATGTGTCGGTCGCTGTTAGATGGTGGCAACCGTGGTCCTGTCACAATCTCAAGGCCATTTTTTCCTTCGGTGGAAATTTCGCCCCAGACTGGCCATGTCCCACCACCATAACTCACCTTCCACCCTCGCAAAATTGTTGAAAACGCTCCCTGTCTGTGATAGACATCCCGACGTCCATCATTGCCTTGACATCACAATCTTGGATTCATCCGTAAAAATAACTTGCTCCATTCACGTTGAGTTCAATGCAAATGTTCGCGTGCAAAGTGTAGGCGCACCATTCTGTGAGCTAGTGTCGGTTTGGGACCATTAGCTGGCTTATGAGGTTTCAGGCCACGTTTTTTGAGTTTCCTAACAGTTCGAGCGCACACTTAGTCCACGAAAGTCTCGAAGCTGTTTTTGGACTTGTTCTGAGGTCAGGCGACGATTACGCAGACGGTAAAAAGAAACCGATCTTGTAGTGCTGTAGTCACCCAGTTTCGTGGTCCTCCTGGATGGCGCACTAAGCCGCTAGTCTCCGGGTATCGATGGTAAATTATTTGAACGGCAGAACGAGTTACATGAAGTTGTGCACTTACGGTTCGCTGACTAAGCCCAGACTGAAGCCACAGCTTGCGCGGCTATTTCAGGTGCAGTAATGGCATTTGGACGTCAGAATGGATTAAAAAATAAGGAAAAACAATTTCGATACTCTTATTATCCAAAACAAATAACGAAATAACTATTGAGATAGAGATGTTCCAATCAAAGCTTGTTTCTTCTTTATGAGCGCCCAAACTCCGATTTTGTGCTCTTTTTCAAATTTGGTCATTCAAATTTGGAACAATGATGATTCCGACATGATGGTACGTCAGCTTCAAAACTGCATTAAAACTTTTTCACTGACTTATCATTAGTTTGATGTTTTAGGTCTAAAAACATAAAAATGCACGGTGGCTCGATTTAAGAGTACAGGAGTGTATGTATATCGGCCAGACTTTGATGGCGAATCCCGGTTTCTCTTATTGACACCGACCGACTTTAGAGAGTCTCTTCTTAAGTTCTAGTTTTGGCGATTATGATTATTAGATCGATATTTAGTCGGTCGTCTGTCAGCATAAACTTGACACTGAACAACGAAACGACGAGTTTTTATGAGCAAACGTAAATGTTTTATGAACATTTAAAATGAATGGTGTGGAGAGGTTTACTATAGGTAGGTACTGTCGGATGATTGTTCACCAGGAGACGATAAAAATAATTTATAGGCGGGGAAATTTGTAGGAAATTTGTTTCCTAAACGGAGTGGCTCCCGGATTCGAAAACGGGATGGAAGTTTTATTCCTATGAGTATTAGTGCCCTCATCAATTTGCCTTGGTATCGACGTATCGTAAGAACCATATTTGAAGATTCGATCGTTGAGGAAATAGTTTTGATTCAAGATCCTTTCTTTTCCATTACTTTAAATCACTCAAATATAAGCCTAAGGTCTCTATGGTCGGTTTCCTCACGATGTTTTCCTTCACCGTTTTGAAAGCAGTGGTGATGAAATTATTTACAAAGTAAAGCGCCTGTCAGTCAGGGTTCAAACCTACAAATCGAAAGTCGCGGTCGTTGGTCGTTACCACGGGGCCTCCACTGCTGTACTGCCCCAGACTTCGAGGTAACAGGTAAAACAACAAGTCTGCAAGTAGGAAAGTTTGGCAAATAGATCTAAAAACAACGCGGTATTTTATTTTTAACGTCGAAATAAAAACATATTTAACCAGTAAACGGTTTACCATTCGAGGGTTATTACATTTATAATCACACAAGCGTTCTGACTTCAAATAATATATTTTGAACAAAACCAATAAAACTTTTAACTGGATTTCTGGTAAATGTTTGTTCACAAAATAAAGATTTACATAGGTACAGAGCTGCTAAGGTCAACGGAATAACAATTCCGTTTTAATTTTCTTTGATTGCTACTCGTAGTTTTTGTGGAGACCGGATTTGTGCACGGTTGATGACAACAGGCTCGCCCCCTATTATAGCGGACGGCGAAATGTGGGTGTACTATAGGTTCACCTCTGCCTAATTAGGGCAATTGATGAACACATCAACAAGCTGGTTATCCTAATTGATAATGAGCCTACACCAGGATTCTATTGATCGAAAGATTTTTTGTTATCACAAGATCTTCTACAATCTTTCTAGTACGCAAAACACATGTGATGTTTGGATGATGGTAGAAAAGAACTGGACTGCAAGACATACAAGACTGGACAGGCTTTGGACCACGACGGCCACGGCCACGACTTTGGACGGGCCACGGAGCAGCTTGACCAAGCTGCTCCGTGGCTAACTAATTATTGAGCTGACGGATGAGCGTGTACCTACGTTTGCATCCACACTTGTGCACTGTAATATCTCCTGCGCTGATAGCTAATCTTTGCTAAGATCGGCCGCCATGACCGAAATACGGTCAAGACGACTACCTAGTTACTAAACCTACCAAAACAAAATTCATCTTTCCAAAGGTTTTAACCGACAAAAACAATCAAATATATACACCCTATTCTGTCTATCATTAATTCATTACGATACGAAACGAGGAAAATGACTTTGTATGTGGTCTTTGAACCTAACAATTATTGATGCACGTGGCATTCAGTGCCAGGCGCTCGGAATATATTGATGGCCATTAGTTCCGCTACCGTAAGAGAAGATGTGCGTTCATAAAGTATTTAGACTGTTGACGCAGATTGGAAGTTTACGGAGTCGATTCTTGGTGACAATGTCGCGAGTACGAAACTCTTTAGGCCACATCCCGGGGTCTCTAGTTTATCTTTCTGCGGTTTGATACCCATGAAAACAATCAGAAACTCTGTTAAGAGAGATTGTTTTTGCAAATCAGTTTCAGACTAAATTTCGTTTTTTAATCCCAGACCATACCTACTAATTTGATATTTCAAATCTTTGTTGTTTGTTTTGTTTTTTTTTTCAATTTGGAGTTTTACATTTGCACCTGTCAAATTACTGAGATAAAAACTAACTTTACGTAGATTGATTCTTAAATAATTTTGAAGGTACTTGTCGTGTCTTTTCGAATACCAGCCATCTTTGGCCGCGCTCGTAAGTACGCGTGTGGCCAACGCTGACTGGTTTTATTGGTAGTTTTGTTTTCAGTAACTTACATTATAGATCTTGAAAGACCGGGAAAGCAATAGCTTTGTATCGTTGATAAATTATTCTAGCTAGGATGACGCCGTAAGGAACTAGCTGGTAGGTACATTGTTTGTCTATTATCGGGTTTTTGTTGTAAATAAATACGATGTATGACACTGACTATAAAAAAATACTAATAAGTGTTTCCCAACCTATACAATTGGATAAAAGAAGTCCCACTTGTAGGATGAATAAGAACAGTTCAATTTCTGAACTGTGCATTGTTAGATCAGTCTTTGCTTAAGTTATTTGCATGGAGGGAAGGTAATTTTTTTTGGGTATACCTAATAATGATGATCTCATTGATTTGAATACAAGTATCATTTGCTGCAGTTACCAAAGGCTTTTTTAAATCTACTAAAAATTCTTTCAGGAGGTTGTCATGTGAATACAATGGTCAGATGCATTAAGAACTTGGCTAAATAGTGTAACTTTTTCAAGTCATTATTATCTTAAATTGCTCTATTAACTAGTAGGTAAGTAATGTAAATTATTATTATGATTGTGCAGCTTGAGATTAAGGGCTTCAGCGCGACTTGTCGCGCGACGCGACACGGCACAAAGGCCCCGCGTGTCGCGGGACGAGCGGTGCCTTTGTGTCGCGTCGCGTCGCGCGACAAGTCGCCCCGGTATGTAGAAGCCTTAAAGCTGCATGGGTTATGTAAATAAGTAGGTATATAGTTAGGTGATGGTGTGATAGGCTGCAAATATCAGCTGCTATTTACATGGTTCATAATGTAAGATTTATCTAACTAGATACTTAAGTTTAAATTTTAAGTGGTTCAATGGAAATGGAAGCAATAATAAACAGAGTGAGGTAAAGAATAGGAGGAGTGCCTGTTATTATTTAATTGTATTAATTAGTTTATATTTAAATGCTTAGTGTTCTTTTTATGTGTTACATTATTTATTAAAATTCCTCTTCTATTTAATTAAATTTAAAAAACCTGATCTTTAGTATTAATATGAACATAAATTAATTTTCAATTTGAATTCTTTTTTATAAACTCTAAACTCACCAGAACTTCATGGTGTGTCCGGTTTCCTCTGTGCACCCACTGCACATTGGGCACAGGAACTGTGTCTAGACTGCCACAAGGAACGGTCACATTAGTGCCCTTGTCTGCAGCTACATCCCTGATCTCCACCTCCTCGGCAAGAGCCAAGGGGAAGGCTTAAAATAAAATTATAAAATAATGTTAATAATAAATATTATTTTTTTAATACTTAATTGATATTTTTATTGTAATTAAATTAAATTCGTAAATTAATTTCAAGCCGGTTTTTAAGCAAATGCAATTTATTTACCTTCTAATCCAAGGCAGAACACAGACAACAATATACGCTCGAAAAACATTCTACTAAAACTACATCTAGACACTTAGAAAAAATTCTCGAGCTATACTTTAGTAAAGTAAAAAAGATTTATTCCCTATCTATTTATTTTACATCACACAGAATTAATTAAACGACGGAAGGCGAAATAATAGGAAACAAATCTCACAACAAACGTCTTCACTCCATTGATAAAAGGCATAGACTAATTTAATTTTGTCGTAAATTATGTTGCTATATCTCATTTATTGGAACACAATATTGCTACTCAAAAAATGAAATGTCATTTGCAACTAAAGGTAGCTGTACACTTGCGAAAATGTTACTTTTATACTGGTTTTCAATCAAGATTTACAGTTATTATTTCTACTCTCTAAGTAGAAAAGTATTTCTCAATGTTTGGTATGTCACTTCTATTCTTTTTTCAAATAGAAAATGGAAATATTTATCGTCAAATCGTGAACTCCACGCTTTAGAGACCCATCGACAAACACTGTGGTTTGCTGTCACATGTCAAAATCACAGGAGAACAAACGAAATAAACTATTTGGAACTACTTTAGTTCAGGAAAGGAATAAATTTAGCAATTTTTATTTTTTGCGCGGATTTTTGGTTCACTTTTTGTTTTTGTGAAGTGACATTTAATTTTTCTGACAACTGTCAGTAACAGCTTGTCTATGGTTTTACAATGCATGATCATAGACTAAAATATAGATTTTCTTCGGATATGGCCGCTGTATCGGCAATACAACATCTGCAATGTTTTGTAAATTCATTTTTATAAAATGAATAAGGTGTTTTTTACTTATGTATAGTGATTAGCGGACCGTGTACAGTGCTGTGATATTTGTAATGGATGCAGAGAACGAGTACGAAATAAAGAGAGTTCGTGAGGCCATACAAACGATTGAGACTATCCAGTCCATGATCGACGTTTCAGCTGATAGACTCGAGGGTTTACGGACACAATGCTCGACGAGCGCCGAGCTGACGCAGCAGGAGATCCGGACCCTGGAGGTAGGGGTGCTGACCTTCACAACTCGTTATACATCAAAGGGAAATAAGCAATGCCCTTGAAAGTATTATACCGAGAGGCCGGGCCTCAAGGACTTTGGTGCACTCAAGGCCTGGGGTGAATAGTTCATTGCCGTAGTGGAAATTGTAGCCGTACGCGCGCGCCGCTCCCTCTCACCTTGAATGTTTACCATTTTTTAATTTCACGCGTTATAAAGTTGTAGTAGTCAAAAAATTGGTATTTGAATTCTGATGCCAGTTAGGTTGTGAAATCTATCTAACATAAAACTAGAAACATAATGTGCGTAGATGTTTATAGTAAAGTGGGTTTTTGGGTTAAGAATTCTCATTATGTGAAATGTTTTTAGCATTTTAATGAGAAAAAATGAATTCCCTAGGAGAGAGTAAATCATTGTTAGTTGGTTAGTCAATAGCTAAGGAATTTACATTGATCCACTGGTTTCACCAGGCACAAATAAAGATTAGACATGTTATGTGGTAAAAAAGTAGTATTACATTGCATCTTTACCTCGGAGTAACTTTATTATTTTCAACCAAGTTTTAGTTTCTCTTCAAGGCATTTTCTTGTCAAGCAGAACAATTTGTTTAAATAGTTAAGTTTCTTTTATTCAAAATAAACCAACATTTTGAATTGATCATTCACACTGGAGTAATTACTTACTTTAAAATTAATTTTCAAAGGCAAAGTTTTTGTTCCTTTTTTTGAAAGGAAAAGTAAAGGAAATAATAAAGTAGATACCCATATATGAGATGTATCTTATTGGGCTGGCCTGCTATTGCTACCTTATGTAAAGGTATTATGGTACTTGGTACTTTGTCTAAGAATTCATACCTTTTGGTATGAATTCAACTCAAACACAAAAATCAAGTTATTCAATTAAACCGACATGAACACAAAAATCAATCAATCTGCCTAGCCTTTTCGGCTTCCAGTCTAACTGGGTGCAACTGAATACCACTATTTTACATGGAGAGACTGCCTGTCTGACCTCCACAATCCAGTAATAGTGATGGGCTGCAAATCACATGCAAACTACAATTAATTGCCTTTCATACATTCATCATCAAAAGAAACCAAAATACTTGGTTCCTGAGTCTACCAAACCAGAATGACACATACTTATTAAAGCTTATAGTTACATACAAACACTTTGTCAGAAGCAGCGGTGCCAATGTGTCATTGTGCCATAATATTATCAACAATGGGTGGGCTATTTAACCAAGTGATTCAATGTTAATGCTGATATGCTTCATCGCACTTATCTATGCTTGTTTTAATGTATTGTTTTAGTGGTGCACTGCTGGCCAGGGATTTGTTGGTGGTTGAATTGTTTCGTTTCAGATTTTCGTTTGATGTCTTCATAGTAACTTATTACTTTACTAGCTGGAGTTAAAATACTTTGAATTATAATGATGATATCAAATTAAAGACACCATTGGTACCTACTATGATTTGGAGTGGGCGACTAGCTTCATCATTCTAACTGATCTTCCCCTTAAAAATTCAAAAGTGCCTGTAATTGATTTATTTGAAATAATTGCTTTGCGTTGAGTTTGATGACTTTGACTACAGTGGGACTTAAGCTAAGTTTCACCTCAATATAATATAGGTGCATACAATTTCATGGTATGTTGGTGATGTGTGTCTGCATGTAAAGTCGTTAGTTACTTAATTTATTGTAAGTATCATAATTGTAGCCTTTAAACAAGCTCTCATCCTCATTTCAATCTTAATTCGTTTTAAAACATTCAGCCACAAGAACCGCAAACCAATATTCTAATTTTCTTAAACATGTTCTATGTAGGTTAGTTTCAATAAAGTTATGACTAATACAAAATCTTGAACCTCCTACAACAAATATTGTCTGTGTTTTTATTATTTTGTTGACAATGTTGTTTATAAATAAGTCATCTGTATTGCACATTTGTTTTCATAAACAATTAGTATACTTACATTTTATAACATGGTTGTGTTGTGGAGTTGGATATCAGTCATTTCAATACCTTTGTTGAGAGCAATCATGATTAGTAAATTGCATAGAGATGTTGGATGATATTCACTTATAATCTATTTGAAATAAATTTAGACATTTAAATAAACCTTTTTTACAGTCCGTTCAACCGATTTTGACTTCTATTCTGCCTAAGGCTTAAGGATGGCATTAAAAGCAAAAACGTGGTTATAATACCAACTATTTATTACAGCTGCCATTTGTCATGCCACCAACGCAATAGAAGTCAAAATCGGTTGAAAGGACTGTAAAAAAGGTTTATTTAAATTCTTATTTCAAATGGAGTATAGATACAATACTCCCAGTAGGGAAGGGTGAGTTTTCATAAGGGCTCGCACCAATTGCTAGACGATTCTTGTAATCTTGTTAGGGTCGGCGCAGACCTGCCGAAGCGCAGCGCAATTTCCTCTGGATCACTTGATTTCTACAGAGTATTTTTTTTAAATACCTACCGTAATTGTGAAGTTAGTTTTTTCGATCTAGCCATCATCTTACTTCCCGATAACATGCCGTATTCGAAACCGCGATCATCTCCATTCAAGTCTCTACCATTATTGTTATTACAAGAATTATTTGTTACGATTCAATGATTGTACGATTCTTGATGCGTGTTTACATTTCGCGAGATCATACCTACCTACCCAGTTGTAATTTCTCGGCATGAACCTAACAAATTAACAATTATAGATTTCTCTGTTGGTATTAGCAGAAGCCCGATGTTTAAGTGTAATTATTATAAGTGTATATAGGGTGGCAAAAAAAAGTTTAAGAGCCGTAGGTGGGTACGTCAATACACAACTTTCGTTGGGCGTTCTAACACAAATACGGATCAGGAAAACTGACTCTGCTAGTCTTGCCATAGTTCTATTTAGTGGTTTACCCAAAAAAATATAAATTCTCGTTTATCCTGAGCTTATTCATCGAACATCTTCCGAAAAATAGCGACAAAATCATCATCATTATCATGTCCCCTCCCCGAAAAGGATGCTGCCATAATCGCCACGCTTGGCAGGCAGGTTGGCGACCGTAGCGTAGTATGGTGTTAAAATGCATAGAGAGCGCTGCATCCTACTCTCTAGTAAGTCCGTCGCCTTTTACGACACCCACGAGAAGGAATAGGATGGTGCTATTCTTTACGTCCGGCACCACACGTTATCAATTAGACATAATAGATTATTTGAACGCAACTGATGAGTTTAGTTTTAGTTTTGACAGACTCACGACCATTCGACAAGCTCTAACATTTTCGATTACCTAATTTTCCTTACCCAGACAGCAAACAGTTAAGAGAAGAATAGCGGTCGTCTATTGGATTAGAGAGAAAAAAAATGGGTTTTGGATTTGTGCACAGCGTTTAGATATAGGTAACTCCTTCGATATAATTGATTGATGTTCGATTCAGCACGAAAGCGTATCGTATTCGGAAGTTGCGAATAGCTATGATCCTATGATAGATCTAGTTTTTTGTGGAATCCTAACTAATGCTATAAGCTATAAATGCGGAAGTGAGTTTGTAACGCTTTCACGCTAAAACGGCTGAACGGATTTGTATAAATTTGGCGCATGGGTTTCCGGGGTCGAAAATCCTCATGCATGTCCTCCGCCCTGGGGCGGGCGGAGGATACTTTCAGACGGCGGACGTCACATGGGTAGTCCTAACCCAACCAGTCGGGACATAGGATACTTTTTATCCAATATTTCTAGGGGTCGAGACTTATGCGGGTGAAACCGCGGGGCGCTGCTTGTTAAAACTAAATATTTATGCATAACATTTTACTGTAAAGGATTTCCGCAAGTAACCCCTGATTCCATAATTTATCTACAGTATTGTATAACCAATCTTTTTCTGTTCCAGGGCAAGCTGGTGAAGCACTTCTCCCGGCAGCTGGTGATCAAGGCCAGCTTCGGTGAGGAGCTGCGGCGTGAGCTCGGCGACGTGCCGTGTCTCGCGCAGTGGCTCAGGGTTGTGGGGCTCGGCCCCGATTCTATCGAGGTACACATTTCCCTTCCGGTTCCGGTTCCGTTTGGAGCCGGACGTAAAGAATACCACCATCCCATTTCATCCCGTGGGTGTCGTAAAAGGCGACTAAGGGACTTACTAGAGAATGGGCAGCAGCGTTCTCATGCATTTTTAAAACCATACTGCGAGCGCCAACCCGCCTGCCAAGCATGGGGATTATGGCAAACCCCCCCTTTTGGGGGAGGCCTATGTCCAGCAGTGGACGTCTTTCGGCTGAAACGACGAACGACGACACAATTCCCAAGAAAATTACATATGTGCTTCGGGAATAAACGCCTATTTTCGGAAATACGAACGAATCTAATAAAGAGTCACGTCTTATCTGTTACAACCATAGAAGTACTTTACCATGATTACAAAATTATAGATTAACAACTTTTTGCAATTCCAAAAAACTTTACAAAAACTGTTGAGTGACAATATGTCGGTCTGTGACCGAAGTAGGACACAGAGAGAGAACTGCGTACAACCGCGCAATGATGTGTGCAATATAACAACGTGCAATGATAGGGTTACTCTGTGGCCGACGTCCGAGCTAATTTGGAGACGAAGATTACCGAAAATTATACCTTATTGGTTTAGTTGTACATAGATTAATGGCCGATTCTATATTTTACGGACCGTAATTGGTTGTTTTATAAGACTGTTGTATCTTTATTCTTTACAAATAATGAAGCAAAGATCTCGTAGCTTTGTATAGTAGATCCTCCCTTAAGGAAGTACCTATCACAGGTCAAATTTGCTTACGAACCTATTTATATGCCCAGTTGGGAATTAAAAAAATGTTATACGATTGGTAAGCAAAACGACTCGGCTCTAAACATACCCATTTAGATCATCATTATGTCGCTGTCATCTTCAATCGATTGACAGAAACAGAACAATGTTTAATTCGTTTAGCATTAAATGTTTATACTTGTCAAAAACTAATAGGCCCGTTTCGACATTGGTTACTTCACTAGTTCCGTCGCGATTGAGCATCGATACTCACGATAAATCGAATCAAGTTATATGTCAAAACGGGCCAATAATTTTTTGACAACTTTAGTGATTTATGGTGCAAGTGGGCCTAGAGCTTTAGGCGAGAAGCATGTTTTGTTAAATAAGCTGTATTCAAAACGATAGTTGAAAAATTTTATAAGATGTCTAATGCGATTCGTCTTTGATTAATCGCGAACTATGTACTAAGGGTTTAGTAAAATTTTGAACTAGAAAAGAAAGAAAGAAAATACGTTTATTTGCTGTAAACATGAGGGAAAATATGTGTCGCATCCACGCAAAACGGCCATCGCTCAGCATAATGCTGCGACCCTATGCGAGATCTATCTCGCCCAGCGTTGGTTTTCACCGACAGCCGGCGTTGACGTGATGGCGTCGACCGGTGTAGCATAGAGTAAGATTATAAATAAGAAATAAGACACTAACTACTAAAATACATGTTTTGTGTACTTGGCTCCATGTTGAAGAGATTTTCTGTGCTGCAACTGACTGAAAGACAAAAACATACATCGTATAGGTTCGGTAATTTAGCCCTGTTTAGTGCTTGGCACCCTTTTGTTAAGTTACCCCAAATAAGAAAATTACGACTATGACACACCGGGTTTTCGAATGAGTCACAAAATTGACAGATATGTGTTATCTGTTACACACTGATCGACATGAGATACCTACCTATAGTAGGCCTAGCGATTGCAAATTTGCATGACTGTCGACGTTTGCAGTAATGTAAGATAAGTTGGAGGCGTATAGACATAACAAGCATATTATAGAGATACAATCAATCAACTCAGCCTATCGCAGTCCACTGCTGGACATAGGCCTCTCCCAGGCTGCGCCACAACACCCTCCTCCGCCTTCTGCATCCAGTCTGTGTCCATTGTCGATTATTATTTATGACTAATCACTCTATGAAACTCCGCTGATTTTAATGAGAAGCCAAACATGATTTTCGCGAAAATGTGGAGCTCTTGCAGTTCAAGAAATTAAGCAAAAAAATAAAAATTGTTTTGGAGTCATATCCCTCAGGAAACAGCAGTCAGTTTTGACGTATTGTATTCTTTAATTTCAACACCATAATAGTTAAAAACTGACGTCAAATATTTATAAAGGTATGATAAGACAAGATAACGAGGTTCTTGTGTGGACTTCTTTATACAAAAATAATAATTCCGCTTACTTTCGCAATCAAATAATCAACATTTTTAAATGACACTGATAAGGCAAATTTCATGGGTTTTTCCCCGTCCGGTTGAAGTTGGAACCCTGCGTAGGTAAGGATTGAAAGAAGAATAAAGGCTTCTACATACCGGCGCGACAAGACGGCACAAAGGCCCCGCGTGTCGCGGGACGAGCGCAGCCTTTGTGTCGCGTCGCGTCGCGCGACATGTCGCCCCGGTATGTAGAAGCCTTAATGAGCAAGAACAACTTCTTCCGTGTCATAATAATTTCCCGGTCTAAAGGAGGAGATTTATTGGTCGTCGAAATTTTCAATCATAGCCGAGTTCAAATAATGTAGAACGCGACATGCCAAATTCAGAGATGTCTTCCTAGAAAATACTTCTCAAAAACTAGCTAAAGACCTCTCGGCTAACTTACCAAGATCATCTACCGTGAGCTGTCTGTTGGGTACCAACGAGCTTGCGCAGCCAAGTACGCAATTTAAAATGAGAAATGTTTCACCTTGAATAAACTCAGCTCTCCTGATCTACCATGAAAGGCTTGCGTTTGTTATCCAATCCTTGTATATGGTGATTCCTTCAATGTAGCCCGTGGAATTCAAAATTGCTTGGGTTTTTTGCAAATGGCGGCGTTGTTCTACGTTGTATGTTGATCAAAATTCAATATGCGACAATTATAACACACATAACGTAACATCACGCTTGCATTCCCCGAAGGGTTGGGCAGAGGTGCGCCTATTGTACAACATTTCGCTAGTTATGTTTAAATCCTATAGCATAATGAGCCTATAATGTTCCTACTGCTGGAGCACAGGCCAAATCCACCACGCGGGCCCAGTGCGGGTTGTTTAAGTCCTATGTAATAGGTATGATAAACAAACGACTAGAAAAGCGGTGCCATTTACAAAAAACTTAAGAAATTTTTAATGTTGCGGGCTGCCTTGACGGATCGCCTTAAATTGTCTTTGGCTTGCCCCCATTACATACTAATAAACAATGTGTTTTTGTTTGCTAGGCGGTATGTTCCCGCGTGGCGTCGTTAGAGACGCTGCGGGAGCGCTCCGACCACGAGATGCGCGCGCTACTCGCCAGCGCGCGCGACGAGGAGGTGCTGCGACTGTGTCGAGCCATGCAGCGGCTGAGGAGTTACATAGGTGAGCGAATAGCCTGGCAGAGCAGAAAATTTGTACTAAATCCCAAAACTTCCCGAAAATACAAGCCCCCTTATTACAAAACAAGGTTTATCTTCAGACCCAGGTTTAAAACATGGAGCCATTTTTGAATTTCGAACTTTATTCCGACTATGGTAAAGTTCCTAAACACAAAATTACGTTCTTATTACAAAAACTGGTTCCATGGTTTAAGCCATGTCAAAATATAAATCTTGTTTTGTAATAAGGCGGAAGTGGTTTAAAATTATGAGACCAACATAGTACATTCGACCTTATTATGCCACCTGCTTTTAGATGGTTACGTGACTTTTTTATCACTACGTTATTATTAGAGATCGGATATTCGGATGCATATTTACCTAAGGTACGTTTTTTTTCCCGGCAAAGGATACAAAGTATGGAAACGGCTTCTTAAAATATATTTTTATTCCGGGATCGCGGGGTTTCATTAATAACAGTGTGTAGGTATACAATTTTGTATTCCTAAGTATAACAAATATTTCTTATCTATTTAGAACTAGGCAAGAATTTTATGGAAAATATAACACGTTTAAAAACACTATTAATATTTCTTCAAAACCTTTTATTCTAAAATGATATATATAGAGTAGTTCTTAATAAGTTGTCAGTCCTGGAATCGACACTTTCCCGTACCGAAGCGCACTCCATACTAGTCAACTCTCAAACTTTAGGTGAATATGCATCCGAATATTCGATCTCTAGTTATTATAAAACAAAGTCGTCCCGCCGCGTCTGTCTGTCTGAACGCGATAAACTCAAAAACTACCGAACTGATTTTCAAACGGTTTTCACTAATGGACAGAGTAATTCATGAGAAAGGTTTAGGGGTTTTGTGTAAATTGGCTGAAATATGACGATGATGGTTGAAGATATCGGAATAACATTAGGCATACGATCATAGCTTCGCGTCCTTTTAATCCCGGTAGTTCGTTCCCGTGGGATATTTTCCGACGTGCACACGGGCTATAATGCGGGCAAAATCTAGTTTGTCATAGAACAAACACCCTTAACAGATTAGTCATCATTAAAAGAAACTTTGATTTTGAAGAAACTTTGTATCTCATTATAAGTGAACTGTTTGTTATTCATAAGTTCTTATGAGAAATAAATATCTTTAAACCTAAAACATATTGTTAAACACTTGTCAAAAGCAAACTCTCAAAGAAATGATTTTACCCATTTTTTTCCTGACGTTTTTCTATCATCAACAATAACTACGCATGCTGTGATATCACTAAACAAATGAAAGCTACAAACTTGTTTTTCTTTTCAACAGAGGCACTAGGTCGCGGCGAGGTCGGTGCAGAACTCCAGTTGTTCTGGGACTCGTGGGAACGAACCGTGCGGGCGTCACCTAGAGCTCCCCGGGCGAGGCATGCCAACCACGAACATCATGGCACGCCGCATAATAAGAAAGGTACTGATACTTTCAGGAGGAATGAAGAGGGCTCTAGTTTTGATGTGAAACATCTATAGGCGCACATAAAACCGATTGTTGGCGCCGCGACGCATGCCGCGTGGCGATTCACCGCTCACTCCGCGCGCGCGGTTCCTCCGCTACGCGAGTGTTTAAATAATTTCGATGTTTTACATCTGCCAGGCGTCCCGTGACGGCTCAATTTTTTTTAGGGCTCTGTGTCTGACGGATGCCAAACGGTAACCTATTACTAAGCCTCCGCTGTCCGTCCGTCCGTTTGTCAGCGGGTTGTATTTCGTGAACCGTAATAGTTTAGGTAGACGGAAGGCTCAAGTCTTTTTTAGGGTTCCGTACCCGAAGGGTGCCTAACGGAACGCTATTACTAAGCCTTCGCTGTCCGTCTGTCTGTCAGCGAGCTGTATCTCATGAACCTTAATAGGTAGACAGTTGAAATTTTCACAGAATGTGTGTTTCTATTGCCGCTATAACAAAAAATAATAAAAATGAATAAGGTTAAAAATTAAAAGGTCCATACAAGAAATCATCGTCTGCCTGCGTTTTCCCAACTATGTTGGGATCGGCTTTCCGTAACTAAATGCAGCTGACTACCAGTATTTTACATGGAGCGACTGCCTATCTGGCCTCCACAACCCAGTTACTGGAAATGAAATCGTTTATTCTGTAAATAGGATATTAGAATCACTTTTACACGTCATATAAAAATATTAAAACTAGATGTAGCCGACATTTCCTATCTGACTACCCCTGAGAAGAAATGGCGAAACAAACTCAGGGGTCAAAGTCTCTTTTAAAGTCCAGACATAATTTTGGTCAAACCATGTGAGGACCATGTAGATCCGTGTCTGAAATGGTGTTTTGGGGAAAGAACCATACAAATTTCAGTGGACGTGTCCAAATATGGGTAATACGATACCCCGTGGTAAGACTGGTTGTCAACCTTCGGCATAACCTTTGCTGGATATTGACTGGTTGAAACTATACGCTCTAAACGCGTACAAAACGAGTTACTAGCCTACAGTTTCGAAGCGCCCATTTTCACTATGCGCATTCCTTCGATCTTAGTTCTGTACGTCATATGGTTTCTATGACACTGCTGTAACAAACAATCATATTCCAGGTGCTAAATCTCCCCCCACGCCGGTAGCCAAGCGGAAACAGAACAGCACGCTCCCCCCTCCCGCAGCGCTCACCAAATCGCGCTCACACGAGTCGCAACTGTCTGTCAGACCGGACGCTTCCGACCTCAGGTAAGTAGTAGAGAAGAAGAGGAAAATATCGTTTATTCTCGAGCCTAACGGTAAAATTGAGTCGTGACATATCGTGCTATAGTAAATTATTGAATCGCCCGGCTATGCGACACCAATGCATGAGCAAGTTTTAATTGCACAAGCAAGCATGTTAAGGTCGGCTTAGACCAAACGAGCTAGTGCGTATTCTATCCAGGGCCGGAACTACTACGGGGCAACCGGGGCCCATCACTATGGGGGGCCCGGGCAGGGAAAAAGGCAGCGAAAGCACCATACAAAAATTTCAAGACCATTTTACTATAATTTGATACCAAACTCTTTTCGTATAAACAGGGATAGAGCATTACCATAGACACCCCATGCATACTAAAATGTCATGAATATCAAGATAATAATGCTTTTGTTCTGGATCTATGTTCATTTGGTTTGTAAACCCCCTTTAACGTTAAGAGGGCAAAACTATACTGTGCTAACTCATTGCTGTGGTGTGAACGACACATGCTGTTTAAGCATGTAAGCTGGATACAAAAGTATCCAGCTTACATGCTTAAACAGCATGTGTAAAAATAGCGTATATTTAATATAAGTACGCTACTTTTACCCGGATAAAAGTCGGGGATGCCCTAAAGTAGCCCACGAAATTCAAAATTTCTTGCGTTTTTTTCTATCTGTCAGGTTGTATGTTGATTAAAATATGATTCGCAGGCGTAAAAAATATGGCTTTGCAGAATTGTAATCATTAAAATCAACTAACTCTACTAAGAAACTTTGAATTTCGCGGCTACCTTAGCCTTCCCGCTTAAGACGCAGATATATGCCAGTGACCTTGAGTGGTTAGCTTGCGTGTTCTGTACTGAGCTCACGTAACGCGTCGTACGTTCAGTGAGAAATAGGACTCGCCCAACAGGGAGCGCTGTCCCCAATTTGACGCATTATTAATTTAATATACACAAAACAAAAGGTATTTTAATAAAACGCGTATACTAAAAGATCAATAATTTAATTATCTTCAAATTGGTGAAGGTTTCAGAAAAATACGCTTGGTAGATTTTGCGCCATTCTCAGTTTTTTATCCGCGTTAGACATAACTTTACAAATTAATTTCAATGTGTAATATAAACATAATCTAAAATATTCACATATTAAGTTATTGAGAAAATGCTCTAATTTAACATATATTTTTTTCAAACCATTGGCACTACTCGTTTATACGTGATCTTCAGTATAAAATCATTAAAAGTCGGCTATCGTCGCCTTAAACGATTTTTCATTATCTTGCAGCGACAACAGCCAATCATCCGCCGTGGGTATAGTGGAAGTGACTCCCCCCGCCTCCCCTCACGACACTGAGTCCGAAAACACGCCGCAACACAGACCACCAGCTTACTACAACAATAACGTAAGACTCCAGTACTTATTGTATCGCATTTGTACAGATTAGCGCTTTAGACTTGTGATGTGTGCTATGAAAAGTCCTCTTAAAGTGTAGGAATGCTATCGTCACAATAATGTTAGGTCATATACCTGCCTAATCTATACATATAATAAAATCGTAGTGAAGTCAAAACTTTACATTGAATATTTTTGAAAAAAGGTAGTTGCTACGAGGTCTGGGAACGATTCTAATGCCGAAAATAGATGGTTATTTTTAAAACGTCAATAACCTCTTAAGGGGTCATTGTACTCATCATTATGAATAACTTTAACTATGGGACCAAAACTGAAATCGAGAAAACAAAACCAGCTGTTCCCTACATTTATGTTCGAATAATACTTACGTTATTTATTTTTTTCGTGATTTCAGGTTTGGTCCCATAGTAAAAGTTGTTCATAATGATGATTATAATGGCCCCTTAAGAGGTTATTGACGATTTAAAAATAACCCTGTGTAGTATTTAGTTTTTTGTCGGAATGTATGTTCCAACATTACGCAAATGCTGCCGGATAGATTCTGTTCAAATTTTGTATAGATATTCCCTATAGGTCTGGTCAGTCTTTAGGCTATAAATTATCACGCTATTTTCGATGGGGGATGAGCAATATCGCTTTATGTTCGTATCCGAAAAATTAAAAAAAAAACGAACCAGATTAGAATATTGTAGGTAGTTACAGATTTAACTTTTTAAATGGTTATTATCACGCTATAATTTTATACATATACAGGCAGCTGAGACCAAAACTATAAAGAGAAAAAGAAAAAATATTTATTGGGACTCAACACAGGAGATCACAAAATTAAACTAAAAACACACACTCTTAGAAACATAAAAAAAAAAAAAAAAAAAAAACAAATTAAAATGAAAATAAAAACAAAGTCCTGTATGAGGCCAAAAGGCTCCTATAAGCCTTATAGGAGCGTTTTGGCCTCATACAGGACTTGGTTTTATACAGGGAAGTTTTATAGAAATGTGGCTGTTATTTAGTAAAATGTCTTACGACTTCCACGCGAACGAAGTCGCGGGCAGAAGCTAGTACAACAATAATATAAGACATGTACATGTATACAGATAAGCGCTTTAGACCGTGCTCTGTAGGATTTAAAGCTTTCTAAGACACCCCATGTGATATTAGCCATGAAAAGGAATGCCATCATTACATATGTATATGAAAAAGGTTAGGACAAGTTCCGAATTAGTACAGCAATCGAAAGGAATGTATTTTGTAGTATATACAAGGTGGATCAGAAAGGTGTGGTAACATTTAGTGGTTTGCTGGCTTAAATTTGAACACACCTTTCTAATACACTCTGTATAATTACAAAATGTCCCAATTTCATTCCTTTTTGAAATTTTGTAGTTATGTAAAGCATGTGATGAGTCCAATTTGAAAAGCTCCTATTAAATATTACCATATATAATTTATAAATTAGTAAAAATAGGATGTAGATTACTGTATTAAGTACCGACCTCAACTGCATTCAACTGCTCATTATGCACACATCATTAGGTAGATTTACAGCGGTAGCTGAAAAATTTACATATTTTCAGAGTCTAAAACACAGGTAAATAATTTTTTTTTAACCCTGTGATGTCCCACTGCTGGGCAAAGTTTGCTCCCCATAGCTTTTCATTGTTCCTTATGTGTTGCTTTCTGCGGCCAAGGTAAAGTCAGGTTATTTAGGCATAGGTTTATATAAATACGAAGGATTTGAAGACCGGCCGCTTGGCGACATGTACCTTGCTGTAGATATAGGCTTGTTATATATCGGAGAAGCAGGCCTGGCCTGTGCTGGGTACGCTAGCTAGTGTGGCGCAGCAGGTCGCGAGTAGCTCGGCGGCGGCGGCGGCGCGCTGTGCACACAGGCCGCTCGGGCCGCCCGGGCCGCTCGGGCCACTCGGGCCGCACGGGCCACTCGGGCCGCACGGGCCGCCCAGGCCGGGCGCGCTGGGCCGGCGCCTCGCCAGCATCATGGCGTGCGCCTGCGCCGCCACTCATCAGAGGAGACGCTCGCATCCTAGACTGCCGCATCACGAGCCGGTGGGTACAGCGCTTTAGGTTAGCATTCAGGTCGGACAGTGTACGCAATTTTCCATACGCTTGCATCATTACACGTTTAATCCCCGAAGATGTAAGCAGAGGTGTATAGTATACTCACATTTCGAAAGTTATGTTTTAATTCTATAATTTAGGTAGGTCACACGTCTCGATGTATATCTTGTGTCTTGTGCTTATATACAGGGTGGCAGTAGGTACTTGATTTATTAATATAGGGTGGCAGTAGGTACTTGATTAATTAATACAGGGTGGCAGTAGGTACTTGATTAATTAATACAGGGTGGCAGTAGGTACTTGATTAATTAATATACCTATACAAAATATTGTAAAACATTTTAAAAGAGTAACGGTGTAGTTTCTTGCCCATTCTTGTCCTGAGGCTACCTTTTGGAAGGGGCTACTAGAATCAATACTATTTTTTTGTAAACTTTGACGTTCAAAAGTGCCTTATAAGTGCCTATTTGAAATAAATAATTTGATTTTGAACCTGCGTTGAAATTTTTCGTCGGTCATTTAAAAAAACCGCCAAGTGCGTGTCGGACCATGCACAATGAAGGGATCCGTAGTGGGGATTGATTTGACGTGCCAAAGTTGCGAGTTTGTCCGAAAGAGATATCGTGGCCCTGGCACACAGGCAACGGAAGGAACACGGGTGGGTTTTAGTCAGTAAAAGTGTGACACCTATCTCCACCCAGAGCGGGAGAAGTTATTTATATATAGATAATTTCCCAACAACAAAAAAAAAGGGTGGGGGTTCTAGAACCGTGTGCTGAATTCATGGTGACAGTTTGTGTGTCGATGTCCCTGCCATCCTGTATAGTGCATTTGTGCCGATACAGATATCTGTAAACTTTAGTAATCTATTAATTTGTTAATAAAACTAACATTGGAAGAGAGACCTTAAAATCTGGTATACTTATTTGCAGTATACTGTTATTTGTAACCAAAATGTAAAAGTACATATTTCTTGGGACAGAATAAATGATATTAAATTAATCAACAAAATTAATAATTGTTGTGATTTGATCGCTCAAAAATACTGTAAATGTTTAAATGGCACACGATAGGTAAATTGCATAAGCTGACGATCTGAACCAAGCCTTACAGTTTGTTTAAGCCAAGGAAAAAGTACGATCATTGATGATAGTCTAACAACATAACATGTCTCGCGAATTTTGTCCAAAGTATCGATCGACAAAATTCATGACACACGGATACACAATCATCAACGATCATTTCTCTTTCTTTTAACAGACTGTACCAACACACAGCGTCCTTTAATGCTGTCACTTCACAAGGCGTATTTGTCAATATATTCACCCGTTACTTGTGGTAATACAAAATGCACTCTATTTCTATTGGAATAAAGTTTATTTTTGTATGAACAAAATAATGCGAATATTTAGGAAAATGCCCAAGTGTAGTGCCAGCATTATATCCCCTTCAATTTACACCTACATTTACAAACCACGTTTCCTTTCCTCAGGCTGTCGTAGTGGGTGTGGCCCCGCGGTCGCCGCGCACGCCGACAGTCAGCCGATGTATGGCGCATGACATCGCGCATCGGTTCACGAAGACCTTCAATATGATCGCGACGTGCGACTACTGTGATAAGCAGATGCTGTTCGGATCTGGTTTGAAGTGTAAGGAGTGCAAGTTTAAATGTCACAGGTTAGTGGTGGACAATAGGTGATTTATTTTTCTTCTAAATGATTTTTTTCCTATTGTTATTCGGTATTCGTGACAAAATGGGGATAAATAGAAAATCATGTCGATTCGTCATAATTAGTAAATTTTTCCTTTTAATTCAGTAGTTCTTACTTTTAATCTTAACAAATAACTGATTATTAATATGTGAAAGTTTTAATACGTATGTCGCGACGTACTGCAGAAATTATGTAAATCATAATAAAAACCTAATTTATTTCAGGGACTGTGAAAGTAAAGTACCTCCATCGTGTGGTTTACCGCCTGAGTTTGTGGATGCTTTCAAAGAAAAGTTTCACAAAGACGGTAAGTGTGTGACGAAAATTCTCAGTTCATTATCATTTTCATTAATAATGTTAATGTTATTTTCTATAATGATACTGAAAACATCCTAATAATGACATAAACACACTATCACACACCCACACATCACCCACACTACACATCTACTAACATTCGTCTCGCTTATTTAGATATTAATCATATTATATAAAACTATAAAATGTCGTATGATTCCTTACTACATTCTGTCAGCGCGCTTAGTACATAATTTATAAAATGAAAATGTAAAGGGGTGGGATCCTGGTGTCCCGAAACACAGGCCACGAGCCTAGCTTAGGCACCAGTCTCCCACAATAATATTGTATATTATTATATATTATATACTTACCTGAATTGTGTATCATTGTCGAATCTGACCAATGTAAAATAACTATGTATATTGTGGTGAGAAAAATAAAAGTGGATTGATTGTTGACAACTAATGTTTTGCAAATGTCGCACGGTGTGGCTTGTGGTTACAAAATCCCATTGTAGCCCAGCCGCTGCGCAGCTGGCCCGAAGAGAATCAAAATACGAGTTTGAAAAGATCATCTATCTATACTAATATTATAAAGAGGTAGTTTGTGAGGTTGTAGGGGGTAATCTCTGGATCTACTGAACCGATTTTGATAATTCTTTCACTAATGGAAAGCTACAGTATTGCCGACTGTCATAGGATATGTTTTATGTTAAGAAATTTCACGCGAACGAAGTCGTGGGCAGAAGCTAGTCTCATCATCATTTCAGCCGAAAGACGTCCACTGTTGGACATAGGCCTCCCCTAAAGGGGGGGGGGATTTGTCATAATAGCCACGCTTGGCAGGCGGGTTGGCGATCGCAGTATAGTTTTAAAAATGCTTAGAGAACGCTGCTGCCCATTCTCTAGTAAATCCCTTAGTCGCCTTTTACGACACCCACGGGAAGAAATGGGAATGAAGCTAGTCTTATCAAATATTTCATAGATTGATGATACTGTAATTGTATGGAGTTCTTTAAGATGTATGTCTTGCAGGTGGGTACTACGGCTACGTGTCACCCCAGCCGGGGCGCGGCTCCGGCTTCCTATCATCACTAACGCATCGTCGCCGACCTCACGCGCCGCCCGTACCGCACCATACTGTATGTATCTGTTGTTATTTATTATTGTTACTCTGACAGCTTTTTTAGCCTACAGGCTTCTGTGTATCACGTATCCTAAGTATCTGTCGCAGACAGTGCCGGATTAAGCAAGCGCGGGGCCCGTAGCAAATTCTATCGAGAGGCCCTTGATCTGCTATAGGTTCTTTAGTATAGTGGTAAAAAAAAAGATATATATTGGTTACTAAATTATAATAAAAATAATGTAGACTAAGTCTTACAAATAAATAGACAATTTCAACATTTTGAATCGAGCCATTTCAATTCTGCTACACATCCACATTGAGTATCGAGTAAGGGTGCTCGCACACGTCAGAGTTTTTGTAGAGCTGATTATTTATCGGTCCGATTCAAATTCTTTATATTTATTTGAGCGACTTTTGTAGAACTTGTGCGTTTAACCTATGAAAGTGTTTTATTTTCGCCAACGAAATAATCGATTGCCTAACGTGGATTGTCTTAGTCGGTAAAGGTGTTACGTTTCACGTTTTTGTGACATCAAATAAATTCAATATACCTACCACGTCTTAATAAGTTTCACTCAAAAAATTACGCTCAGGCGAGGTGGTGTTTGGATACGCGGGGTCCCCTTTTGCGTGGGGCCCGTAGCAATTGCCAGTCTTGCTACGTGGTTAATCCGGCACTGGTCACAGATAGATTGTCGAATCCGCTGTTTTACAAAATAGCTCTGTTATGTAAGATACAACCATATGATCAACATACAACCTAATAATGACCTGCAAATTACAAAAAAAAACGTATGAAATTTAGAATTTTGCGGACTGCCTTGGCGCTTCCGCCTTCATCAATTCGTTTACGATCGGCAGGGCGGCCCCGACTCGTCGTCCAACACGTCGTCGTGCAACAGCTCCACGCCGTCGTCGCCGGCGCTGGCCCCGCCGCTGACGCCGCAGCACGCGCCGCACGCGCCGCACGCGCACCACGCGCATCACGCGCACCATCCGCCCACCACCAAGCAGCAGTTCCACTTCCCAGGTATGTAAAGATAGAAAGAAAAAAAAATTGAGCTGTCACGGGACGCCTGGCAGATGTGAAACATCTAAATTATTTACACACTACTACTTATAGACTATACAACATTAGTTTTGTTTACACTAAACCCGAAAAGGGGTCATTGTACTCATCATTTTGAACAACTTTTTCTATGGGACCAACCTTTAAATCACGTTGCTGTTCCATACATTTTGTAGAAAAAATTATTCAAAATGATGAGTACAATGACCCCTATTCGGGTTTAGTGCAAACAAAAACTAATGTTGTATAGTAGCGACGCGTCGCCACGTGGCATGCGTCGCCCCGCCAGCAATCAGTTTTACGTGCGGCTGTAAATGTTTCACATCAAAAATGCGTTAATTGGCATTAGGACAAAAAAAACTTTAAAACGTAAGCAACGGAACTAGTGTCAAAAAGAGACCACATTTAACTGTTTATAATATTTTTATCTCACAAAGCGACGCGCACTTCACTTGTGGTAACCATGTGTACTAACACGCTGTGAATGTGTGTGTAAGTGCCAGAGCTCTCGGTGCCGTCCGAGACAATAGGGAAGACGGAAGTTTGTGTGTGTGCGTTTGTGTGTTACATGCTAACGCTACTCATCTTCACGCACGCATTCTCAGCGAACTTATTTTTTTGTGTAAAATTATTTAAATAATCTGATAGAGTCCGACCCGAGTTATTTCGTTTACGCTATGATCATAACTCGACAAATAAAACTGTGTTCCATGTTGTCTAAAGAATTTTCCTGTATAAGAAGGGATTGGCCAATTTCTTTTCTACCAGTTCTATTCTATTTACGACCAGTATATGTAAATCTGAAATTGTAATTCAGTCTTAAATTGCTTATTATGGTTAAAATTTTCTGTGTGGTGTTTTTTTAACTGTCTGTGTGGTGCCGGACGTAAAGAATAGCACTCCCGTATTTTTTCCCGTAGGTGTCGTCAAAGGCGACTAAGGGACTTACTAGAGAATGGGCAGCAGCGTTCTTTATGCATACTGCGATCGCCAACCCGCCTGCCAAGCGTGGCGATTATGGCAACCCCCACCTTGGGGGAGGCCGATGTCCAGCGGGGCGAGCACGGCCTACTGTGACATGACTTGAGTCACACATTTTATCACAGTTTGAGCGATAAAACCGTTTTGTCTTGAAATGCTAGTACAAATTGACAAGATATAATTTATCATGTCTTGTCACAAACGTCTTGAAGGCACGCCTGTGCTCGGCCCGCAGCAGTGGACATCTTTCGGATGAAATGATGGTTTAAATAAGAAGTGTTGTTTTTAAAGATTTTTCAGAATTCAATAAAGATTGTTTCGTGTCAACAGAACTAAAGCCGGTGCTGTCTAGTCCAAACCACGCGTCGGTGCAGTCGCCGGCGAGACAACAAGATAACAAGGAGGACCTCAAGGCTAGCGTTAAAAGTGGTAAGTTCAAATTATAATAATCAACGAACACAAAAATAAAAAACCGGTCAAGAGCGAGTCGGACTCGCGCACCGAGGGTTCCGTACGTATACATGATGTTGATGATTTCTGAAAAACTGTGCTATTTAGAGACATCGTTTTATTTTTCCTGTAATCTTTACATAAACTTCTATCACATAGAATAATTTCAGATTTTTATCTATGCAAACTTCGGAGTTGGTAAGGAGTTGGATAAGGGGGTGGGAACGGTATTTTTTTACATTTTTCATCATAAGTCGGAAACTATGCTGCCTAAAAAAAAACAAAAAAGTGTTTAAGAATTTGCAAACAGCGTTCTTTCATATGATACCCCACATGCCCTAGTAGCCCCAATTCAAGTTTTTAAGACCCCCTTTCAGTCCGTTTTGCAAAAAAGATATATTTTTTAAATTTCTTTCTTGTTTGCAAAATAGTTGGGCAAACGACATCTAAAACTATTCTAAATTTCAAGTTGATAGCATTAGTAGTTCTTGAGATATCCAGGTGTGACAGATAGACTTAGTCTCACCATAAGGGTTCCTTTTTACCATTTTGGTACGGAACCCTAAAAACACTAATTTCTGAATCACAGATAATTATCTTGTTTTGGAACAACAAATTCAATGTCATATTTGACAAAGTTCATTTTCATTCCATTGCAATCAAAACTTATTGCAAATGGTTACTTATACAAAATTCTGAAGACTATATAACATTAAAGTTGATAATTGCGTGACAATGAATGCATATAACAAAGTAAAAAACTGAATGCAAGTATAAAATAAAGTGAAGAGCTGAATCTCTTCCTGTATTTTCCTTAGAATAGTTGAGTTTTAAACGAAAAATATATTTAGGGTAGATTTTTAGAGCATTTTTTTTACGAAACTGATAATTCGTATATAAAAAATATATTTTTTATTCTGTGATTTGATTTTTGAAGAATGGCGGTCGTTTTGCGAGCTACCTTACGCAACTTTTGACGTCCAAGAAGTGTCCATCTTCAGCCATTAGGAAGAAAATGGACACTTTTTGAACAAAAGTCGTTTTGAAATCAAAATAAAAAACACATTTTTTGTTTTTGATGGACACTTTTTGAACGTCAAAAATAGTTTTGAAATCAAAATAAAAAAACATTTTTTATTATGATTTAATGACCTGACCATATTAGGTCTAAACACAGCATTGGGTGATTCCAGGCTGAAATTATGGTAATGATTACAAGACCACTATACAATTTGCAGGCGACAGTTCCCGCTGCGTGTCGCTGTCGGGCTCGGGCTCCACGGACAGCAGCGGCTGCCCGCGCGGCGACTCGCTGGACTTGTCCAACAAGCACGACAACAGGTGGCCGCGGCAGAACAGTGTAAGTATAGTTTTCATCATAAGAGCCTATTTATTTACAAGACCACCCCCACCTATACCCCCTATACTACCTCAAGTTGCTTAGCATCATCATTTCAGCCGAAAGACGTCCACTGCTGGACACAGGCCTCCCCCAAAAGGGGGGTCTGCCATAATCGCCGCGCTTCGCAGGCGGGTTGGCGATCGCAGTATGGTGTTAAAATGCATAGAGAACGCTGCTGCCCATTCTCTAGTAATGGCTTAGCATGATTCTCCGTTATGTCGAAAATACTGCAGCATTAATTTTGAAATAAATATATGGTAAACTTGAGGATCAATGTTAAGTACTATGTTTGACAAAAACACGGTTACATAAAATTATCTTGATAGAAAAAAAACCGAACCGAACAATAAACCGCTGGTATTCAAAAAATACTTCAAATTAGACAATGAAACTTTGCAAATTAACCGAACTAATTATAAAGCAGATCTTATGTTTTTTTATTAAATTACCATTATTTTCACCGTAAAAAGAAATAAACTCAACTAAAGGTGCCTTGGAGTCTTCTCCCTGCCACCCCCTGTCTCGCGTGGCCGCCAGCAGTAGTGTGCGAGCGAGATAGGCGCTGAGGTATTATAGATTGTTAATGGTCAGGGGTTCATTACCACCAGAGTAAGTTTATATGACAGCTGACTGCTACTTTTACACACCGTCTAAATTGACACAAAATAGTTCGATAATCTGTACTTCATACAATAGCTATTCTTTAAAATATTGATATTATACAGGGTCAAATTAAATTAGTTAGCGAAACTCCGCAGATGTTATGGGCAGATACCTATACATGATAAAAAAATTAATGTGTTTTTTGTGAGCTCATTAACTCATTAGTGTAGTCACTTTAAAAATCCGTTATTTTTGTGAAAACTTCACAGACGTGATGGGTATCGATATCTCAACACGATAAAACAGATTTTATTAACTCACGCTTCAAGTAACAACACTACCAGCGAGTGGTCACGGACCCCAAAAAAATAAATCATTACTTTTATCTTTTTTTTTTATTTAGTCGTGTTTAGGTACCCATCACGTCTGGAGTTTCGCCAGCTATTTTAATTTGACCTTGTATACCTACAATTTTAATGTCAACTATTTATTAGTGGCTTTTGTGGACAGGATATTAATTCAGATTTGTTACGGTTGTAATGGCAATCATGTCATTTGCTTTAAATATATTTTTAATTAATATAGATTATTTTATATTTTGTGAATGTAAGAACGTTGTAGGCTTAATAGACTGTAGATTTGTAGACTATTTTCTATTTTGTTAAGTACTTGGTACTTGTTGACGGGCCTACACTGTCTTCCCATACCTATTAACACTGTAACTTGAAAACATAAAAATAAAAACCATTTTAACCATATGATAGTCTTGCAGTGCCATCAAATTCAATAAAAACTATGAATCAATCTCCTCACGGCGATAATTTGAAGACAGCGTGACATATCGCCGCGATTCGTGGAGATGGCGCCTTAAGGCGCGGTGTTACCTCAATATTCACAAAAACTGATTCCTTGGATAGTCGAGTATGACGTAACGCAATGAAAATATCCGACGCAAAAAATACGGTGGACAGAAAAGGGTTTATAGAAAAATTTTAACCGAATAGAATAGTTAAATATAGTTTGATATTCCCAATAAAATTTTTTGAAGTTACATCACAAAAATAAACTTTGGCGTCGAATATCTTTATATTTTCAGCGAAAACAATTTTTTTTTGTTTATTCTAATTGCATTAGCTTTGTTTTAAAACTTTAACCGGACAATTATTTAATATAATGTGTATATTCCGAATAATCTAAATAAAACCCGTAAAATAAATGCCCATTCGCAGCTTAGTCACATCGTCAACACAAATGTTTATTCGATATTCAACCTTATTTGAAGCGGTTGTGTGAGTGCAGTTGCAGCGTTTAAAATCGTAGTCAGTCCGCGCCTTAAGTTAATATTTTCTTTAAAACTTCTGTTCCGATTTTAGTTAAATATTACGCTCAATTATTAACATTTCAAAAACTGAAGTGTTGTAATGTTGCTGACTAAAATCCATTACCAAAAAAAAAATTATAATATTAGGTGAACTTCATTGTAAAATAATAAATATTTTGGCAACCAATTAACATCCACTTATTCTGATTAGAATAAGGCTGACAATTACTGTAATCTAATACTGTTTTGAATTCCTTGTGAGACTTTATTGTTTTATTCAAATTACTGATCTAAACTAATATTATAAAGACCAAAGATTTACTTTTTTGTGTGTTTGCCTGTTACGCTTTCACGCTAAAACAGCTAAATGGATTTAGACAAAAGGAGACGTTTCATTTTTGTATAGGACTCCGGCCATAACATGTACGCTTTAGAAAACCTGGGAAACGATCCCCTGAATTCAACAAAGAATGTCTTTTTTCATAATAACTAATATTTTTTAGGCATTCAATAAAAACTGAAAATGTTTGACGTTTGTCATGCTGTTAGCAACATCGACAGCCAGCGATTTTTCGTCCAGAAATACCTACAAATCTACAATCTAAAAAAATAGTTTTTTTTTTATCGATCACTTTTTTTATAATAAGCCAGAAAAGTTGTCTAACATAGCTATCTTATTATCATTCTTATCTTAAATGCACAGAAATTCATGCCTTTTATATTTATATAAATAACGTCAACGTGTTATTGTTACGTTTTAATGTAACATGATTTCTGGACGAAAGCAGAATGCAAGTAAGACGGTTTTTTGTGCCGAACTAATCTAGAAAATATTCAGGAAAGAATATTTTTCCTGAATTCATGGATTTTTTTTTCTCTTTTTTCATTACCATACACTTTATGGCCGAAAATGAAACATCTTCTTTGGCACATGGGGACACGAGATTTATGAGGGTGAAACTGCGGGGCGCAGCTAGTAATTAATAATTATTTACTCCTAATCTGCGAAAACTCAGCTAATAATAAAAAGTTCCCGTTTAACTTCACACTGACATAGACCCATACACACAGTAGTTACAGTTCCGGTCATTATCCCGATAAGGACCCGAGGGCGGTCTCCTTGCGATAACGAATAATACATGACATTAACTTTGTGTATTGTTGTAGGGAACTTGTCAGTTCAAAGTTACTTTTATAGACGGTTATAAAGCTTTCTGCTTGAGTGAAACTATTATTAATCTTGTGTACTGTGTTTTTATATCAATGTGTGCAGTCGCTTTGTAGATAAGTTCAACTATATTCTGAACAGACATCGAGTTTAGAATTTTCAATTTTATAAGGCTTTGTGATTTTAAACTTGTCTGTTTTAATTATACAAAACGGAAATGTGGTCTTTGTTTTAGTGTAGTAGTGATGGAATAGATGTAAAGGGTTCGTGATTTTGAACTTAAATTGTATGTAACAAGGTGTTTATAAATAGAAAAACAGTACCTAATAATGTCTATATTTGTACGTAGGCGTAGATTGTTTGAAGAAGTGAGTATTTTCAGTATTTGTCTTATTTTAAGCTAAATACTATAATTGTGCAAAACGCACCTCTTTTAATATTATTTATGGTTTTCTACGTCTGCCTGCTCTTTGTGTTGTTACTTTTTGACGTATCAAAAATATATAATTTCAACTGCCAATGGAACCAGCGGTTTTAGTAAATAGTGTTTTATTATAATAATAATGCTTTTGTTTTCTTGGTTATTACAATATCCTGCTGATAATAGCGTAATAATTCAGGCTGTGTAGCTAGTTTTCATTGATTTTTTTTGCACATGACAATTAATCTAATGTAGCCGCTAATAGTCCGTGTGGTGCCGGACGTAAAGAAAACCACATACCCATTTCTTCCCGTGGGTGTCGTAAAAGGCGACTAAGGTACTAATTACTAGAGACAGCGTTCTCTATGCATTTTAACACCATAATGCGATCGCCAACCCACCTGCCAAGCGTGGCGATTATGGTCCTTTAGCGGAGGCCTATGTCCAGCAGTGGACGTCTTTCGGCTGAAATGATGAATGAGCTGTTAATCGGAAAGGGGCATCTCCAAACTTACAAGAAACATTATTTTGGAATTAAAAAGTCCAAAAGTCCTTCGCATGTATTATATTGAACTCAGCAGGATCCGGTCAGACTGGAAGCTGACCACAACATAGTTGCTAAAAGGATGGAAAAAGAATACCGAGATAAAAAAAAACGAGTGTGCTTTAGACCACACGACTGAAGTAAAACAGAAATCACCGTTCGCTAGCAAAAGAAGTTTTACTTGAAAAAGCTGCGGTCTTGTGAGTGTATAAACATCCAGTGTGAATTTAAAAAAATACTTTTAGAGGTATGAGGAACAGGGTGTAAAGTTCACTCATACTCTATAGAAAAGGGCAGATCCTTCGACCACACGGGTGTTGTGTCTGGTGGGCAACTGCCCGACGGTTGATGTCGGGATGTTGTATATATGCTAGACGCGCGGTAAACTCTGCTTGCGCGATGCAGGATTTTGCGTGACGTCGCGTGACGCGTAGTTCGCATATGGCGATGTTGATGCCGCTACATACCAATTAAGCGGGACGGCCCGCAGCGGTGACGCGGTGTCTTCCATGTTTAAAATTCAAAAAAACTTCCGTTCGCCTCTTTCCGTAACGCTCTCGTCACGCATTCACCACATTACTCCCCAAGTCAAGCGTGCATAAAGAAGTTTTACTTAAAAAAAATTGATCATTGTTCAATAAAGTAACACCTTATTTCCTCAAACAGCTATCTATGAAAGAATGGGACATCCCTTACGACGAACTGAAGCTGTTCGAGGTGATCGGCACGGGTCGGTTCGGCACCGTGTACCGCGGCAGCTGGCACGGCGCCGTGGCCGTCAAGGTGCTGCACGTGCTCAGTGACGACTGCGTGCCGCTCGATACCTTCAAACACGAGGTAACTTGAACATTATTACTTGATATAAGCGTTTACGCAGCTGTGGAATGGAAACAAACGTTCAAACATTAGGTAACTACGAATACGTAGCTAATAGAATTTATAGATATACTAGCTTTTCCCGGCCCGGCTTCGCACGGGTAGCGCTAAGTATCTACCCTACCCAACCTACCTACCCTACCTACCTACCTACCCTACCTGCTTACCCAACTTACCTACTCTATCCCCCTTGCGGCTATAAATTGAGATGTAAGCTATCCTATCTTTTAAGTTAGATCAAAAGGCACATTGTGTGCAAATTTTAATAAAATTGGTTAAGTAGTTTAGGAGTCCACCGCGGACAAACAACGTGACGCGTAATTTATATACAGGGTGTTTGGTGCATCGTGTGCCAAATTAAAATGGTCGACTGAAGGGGTCATCCGCTAGCCTTTCAGACCCCTTAACACCCCTCATGCTCTGGATTTTTTTTTATCGACTTTTTATTGTTTTCCAAAAAAAAAGACCCAAATTTTACATTCAAATACAGATTTTAAAAAAAATATAAGGCGTAGACTCTGAATTTTAATTTTATTTCGATGTGTATTGTTTAAGAATACTTTTAAATACAAAATTAGTGATATTAGTCACCTAGTTTTTTTTTTAATTCACTCGCAAAGGTAAAACTTAAATTAAAGCTGTACATGTTACAGCTATTTATAAGGCTACAAAAAAAAAACCAAAAGCGACCGGGATCTTCCAACTCCCTCATTAATTCTCCAGTCTATCCTCTTTCTAATGATGTGCCACATGCCATAAAAGTATTTTAACAACTTTGTGAATTCGCTAGAATTGTGAATCAAGTCACATAAAACTACATTCCAAATTCTAATGAAAAAATATTTATTGCGGAACTGTTACTTGAGAAAGAGGTAAAATTTGTTTTCTCACTCTTTCACAGTAAAATCTATCTTCTATCTCTTTCTTGCATACCTTAAATCGGTTTGAACAAATCGCGCCGCCCGACCCGCCATTTTTTTAGTCGAGACATGACTGCCTCTGCTACCTAACGTGTGTGCTAGTTCACCATACTCCGCGATTCTTTTATTACTTTGTTATCGTTAAGTTTTGCTGGTTCTTGTTACATTTGTTTAATTTTTGTTGTTATTGTTAAACTTTGAGTTTTTTGTTATTGCAATGGCGACATTCTCTAACGAAGAATATGTGGACATCATGATGGCTTACGGAGCCGCTAATGGCGTCGCTCGTGCAGCGCAACGACTTTACCAGGAACGCTTTCCTGGTAGACGATTACCTGGCCGCAGAGTCTTCCAAGACACATACCGACGCATACGCGAGACTGGCAGTATGGCATAATGTTGAAGTAGACGAGAGAATACTGGCACTTTTTGAGGAAGACCCTACAAGAAGCATTAGAAATGTGGCATCACATCTTGATATTTCAATATGGAAAGTGTGGAAAGTACTTCGTCAAAACAAAAAGCATCCATTCCACTACACTCCGGTGCAAGGTACGTAATTTTAAACTAACTTTAAACCCGTGCAAGCTTTGTTTGACCTTGCCTTTGTTTAGCAGGTAATGGGTATGGTATGGCGTCACTTCCAGGTAGTGAATCTATTAGCACGAACAGCGGGTCCTTTCTTGTGCAATTACTTATTGCCCAAGAGAAATTTAAAAGAGTTTTTTGTTTGTTGCAGGTCTTGAGGGTGGCGACTTTGAGAGACGAGTGGCTTTTTGTCGGTTTCTTTTACACACGGATGTGGATGATCCTGATTTTTTAAAAAGAATACTGTGGACGGATGAATCCAAATTTACCAAGGATGGGATCCTCAATTTACACAATTTGCACCACTGGACAACGAAAACGCAAAACCCACGTGTTAAAAGACAGAAATCTTCTCAAAGAAGGTTTAGTGTAAACGTTTGGGCAGGAGTGATTGGGAATCAGGTAATTGGAACGCATTACCTGCCCGATAATCTCAATGGCGAAGACTACCTGGAATTCCTACAAAACGACCTGCCCGAATTAGTGACCGATGTGCCCGTATTTAATGAACGTGTGCCCATTGTATTTCAAAATGACGGCTGTCCCGCGCATTGGTGATTGACTGTGAGGGAATATCTCGACAATGTGTTCCCCAATGCATGGATTGGACGCGATGGCCCTATTCCATGGCCGCCACGTTCCCCAGATCTAACTCTGTTAGACTTTTATGTCTGGGGACGTGCCAAAGAGTTGGTATATGCCACGGAGGTTCCAACTAGGGAGGTATTAGTCCAACGCATAGAAGCGGCATTCAATACTATTAAGGAGGAAATACGACTTCGTACAACAACTGTTGAAATACGAAACAGGTGTCGGGCCTGCATTCGCAACAGAGGCCAACAATTTGAGCAAGATTTGTAACAATGATTAAATAAATGTTAAAAATGCAATTTTGTTTTTTTATTTCAAGTAAATCCCACGAAAGATACAGATATGAGACACGAATTTACCTAACCATAAGAATGAGATAGCAGATTTATAGGTTTGACAGGTATCATTTAAGAGATTTTTTTTTAAATCATAATTTTGAATATTAGCCTTAGGTGACTCGATTCACAATTCTAGCGAATTCACAAAGTTGTTAAAATACTTTTATGGCATGTGGCACATCATTAGAAAGAGGATAGACTGGAGAATTAATGAGGGAGTTGGAAGATCCCGGTCGCTTTTGATTTTTTTTTTGTAGCCTTATAAACAGCTGTAACATGTACAGCTTTAATTTAAGTTTTACCTTTGCGAGTGAATTAAAAAAGAACTAGGTGACTAATATCACTAATTTTGTATTTAAAAGTATTCTTAAACAATACACATCGAAATAAAATTAAAATTCAGAGTCTACGCCTTATATTTTTTTTTAAATCTGTATTTGAATGTAAAATTTGGGTCTTTTTTTTGGAAAACAATAAAAAGTCGATAAAAAAAAATCCACAGAGCATGAGGGGTGTTAAAGGGTCTAAAAGGCTAGCGGATGACTCCTTCAGTCGACCATTTCAATTTGGCACACGATGCACCAAACACCCTGTATATTAAGATGGGTAAACTAACTATACATCTGTGAGAAATCAATGAAAGAGTCACTATTATTACTTCATTAGATAATCGTTCGTGGATGATGGTCTTACGCTGGTAGCACAAATCCGCCGCGAAACCATAGCAACGAAACCGCAGTAGTTCAACTGGCTCGCGTCATGTTCCGCTACTCGCATCCCATTCGAGTAGCGGAACTAGACGCGAGCCAGTTGAATTGAACTACTGCGGTTTCGCTGCTATGGTTTCGTGGCGGAGGTGTGCTAACAGCGTTATGGCTGCGTCAATGAGCGAAGTTCGCGCAGTTGAATTTCGGGACCAAACATGTTTGGACTTTTTGCCATCAATACTATGTGGAGGCTTGTAAATGGCTTGTCGTGAATTACCTCACTATTACCCCTGTATCGATAGCTGTAAGCCACCCAAACACAATAAAATAAAATACGCTAAGCCCATTCTCACATTACGATACTTACAGACGACTAGTATCCTACGTGAATCTCGAAGATGAGTCGTCGAGGAGTATCACGCAAAAGTCAAAGTCAAATTGTTTATTTCAAATAGGCACATATAAGGCACTTTTGAACGTCAATTTCGTTCGTCGTTTACATTTGTATGGTGATTCGCACACTTCGCTACCGGTATCCTACGCGTCCGCTACTAGTCTCGCGATACCCGACGTGTCAGTCACCCGCGTGTCGCGTCTTCTACGAATCTCGGCAAAATGGCGGCGGAATAGCAGTTCAATATTAAATTTGTTGAAGGATTGGAAAAATATCCAAGTCTGTATAACTTTAAATTGCCTGATATATGAGAAAAGATGCGACAGAGAAGGTTTGGGGACAGATTGGATATAAATGTTAACTCACTCTCGACATAATTAAAAACGTCTTCTTCATTTTCTTCGTTTTCAGTAGCGTAATGTACGAATCTCGAGTAGCGAACAAGTATTTTATTGGTATGCGACTGAAGTCAAGTATTTTATTAGTGTTTTGCGAGCATCGTAATGTATGAAGGGACTAAGAAGAAGACTGTTTCATTTCCTGTCTCTATCCAATTTTTGACGGTTTCAAGCCTAAGATGTAATAATTTAGGTTTACAGTCTCCAGTTATACGAATGAGCAACTAATACAATAATACTGTGTTAAACATACCTGACTTAGATATATTCAGCGATAAGTTACTGAGATTCAGAAAGAAAATCACGCTATCCTTGCCAAGTTGTTCTTAATTTTAATTTGTTTTTATTTTTTTTATTCTTAACCTTTTTTTTGAAGCCGTCTTATTTACGTTAGTCTGGTTTATTTTAGTTTAGTTTAGTATAAAGGCAGCAAGATATTGTAACCAATACTATGTACGCCGTAATTGTCATGTGCAGACGCCAGCAGGTACCTACCCGAAACTGTCAAATTTACCCAATCAACCTTGAACCTTATGCTTTAAAGATAAAGTTGAAAATCTTTTAAAGAAATTTGACAGATTGTAGTAGCTTGATGTGCTGACGTCTGTACATTAGTCCTTGAGTTATTAAGATTATTTCTAGCATAAGTTTAATGTATGTGATGTGGCTGTGCTTTTTAAATAAATAAAAGATGTACTTAGCTATATTTTACAAATTGTGCCATTGTATTAATGCGTCTTTGATTGTCTCAGCGTGATCTAATTTATTTTATTTTATTTAAAAGGTACACCAACGACCTATTTACTAGAAACATTAACATAATAAAAAATAACAAATGCATTGAGTTATGGTGAATTAGTCTCTTACTGGCGTACACAGCACTTACATAAAACATTGCTTCTTAAATATACGTTTTAACAAGATTTTTTACTCGTAGTGCGGATAGAAAAATTAATTAGAAACAAATAACAAAACATTAAGTAAAAACAAAATCATAATCGAAATCAAAATTAAAATTGTTATTAGAATCAAATAATAATCTGGTCATAGTGTTTTTCACCACTTATAAAATTTTAGAAGAAAACATCTAACCATCCTTTATATTCTCCAGGTAGCGACTTTCAGAAAGACCCGTCACGAGAACCTGGTCCTATTCATGGGCGCATGCATGAAGCCGCCGCGCCTGGCCATCGTGACGTCACTGTGTAAGGGCATGACGCTCTTTACGCACATCCATCTGCGTAAAGACAAGTTTACTGCCAACAAGAGCGTTATTGTGGCTCAGCAGATATCACAGGTAGGTTGAATTTATGTATAATTAACTGGCTGCGCCCCGTGGTTTGACCCGCGTAAGTCTCGATCCCGTGGGAATATAGGGATAAAAAGCAGCCTATATGTTAATCCAGGGTGTCAGCTACCTCGATACAAAATTTTATCAAAATTGGTACAGCCGTTTTTACGTGAAAGAGTAACAAACATCCATCCATACTTACAAACTTTCGCGTTTATAATATTAGTAGGATGTTGAGGCGTGGCGCAATTGGTAGCACTGAATTTTGTTCGTTTTAATAGTTCTATTCAACAAACAAAACCCTGGACAGGAACGGCCTGCGCCTGGTGACGGGGACCATCACGGGACACTGCTGACTAAACAAACACTTCCACACAATAGGCATAACGGACAGCCCTCTGTGCAGGGCTTGCATGGAGGCTGAAGAAACCGTTGCGCATGTGCTGTTTGAATGCACAGGCGTCCCACAAATCAGAACAGAAACCCTCGGGTTACCCAGATCCTTCACAGATATACTAAACAGACGAGGAGACCTAATCAGCTTCTGGAGGGAGGTGGGCTGGTTGGTATAACCAACGACAACCACCAAACCCGCTAACATAAAACATAGTTCTGTTCGTCAGTCGCCATTTTGAACTCTATTCAAACGAACAATATTCAGTGCTACCAATCGCGTCACGCGTCAAGTAGGTATGTTTTGCACGGTTGTGAACGCACAGTAGGTATGTTTTGTACGGCTTGCACAGAACAGACTGTGCGAAACTTGGTTGCTTTGAAGTAAAAGAAAGGTGTTTGGGTAATTCGCATTGTGCGAACCATTGTAAACGTAACAAATTAGCCAGATGTTAGGGACTTTACGGTGCTCGGGAAGTTTGGGTCATGTATTGTATTGGCCATATGGCCGAGCGTCGTAGTTAAAATTCATTGTTTAATTAGTGCAAGTCAGTGTTGTTTATAACGGGTTTTCCAATAACAGGTGTTATTTTGATATTCAAAGAAAAATGCCATTTGTTAATATAAATGATGGGATGTTTATTTCATTATAAAGAGGAAGATATGCCGTTAATAGGGCAAACATCAGGCAAATGACCACCACGACCACGCTTACAGGACCATATCCTTTTCATGAAATTTTCCATAACCAAATCGCAAAGTGGCTGCCCTATGTCTTCGGACTTCGGACAGACCTGCCAGTTTAGCCGGACATTTGGGTAAAAAGGCCGGACACAGACAAATTTTTAGTCAGTATAACACGACAATTAAAAAAAAAGTAACACAAAGCTTTATTATCATTTACCATAAAATCTTCTTAAATTCTAATGAAACAACAATACAATTGAATGAATCAGTCATCTTTATTATTAAAGCGGTGGTTTCCGCTTTAATATTTATATATAATAAATATATATTTAATATAAGTAACACATGACAAATTAATGTAAAAAAATGGTCAAATTTAAAAAGTCTAACAAAAGTCGGACAGTCCGGGCACCGTCTGCCGCATACGCAACTAAAAAGCCTGGCTGTTTCTGGCTTTATCCGGACGCCTGGCAACGCTAGTTGCGGGGATTATCGCTCAGATGCGCTAAATGTAGATACTAACGTATTATGCTTTCTACACTCTCATAACCTCTTTTTATCAGCTACGTAGTATATTCTATGTTTCAGATAAGAATGACAAAAAAAAACGAGTCTTACAAAATAATAAATTTACTTTGGAAGTTTGATTCGATATCACACGCAGCTTCCAATACGTCTGCAGTTAATATCTTCAGTACCACTCATCAGCATGTCTGCAAAAAAAAAAATGTACGATGTAAAAGCATGCTTGTACGACGCCAGCAGGCCAAGGTACCCGAAACTGTCAAATTTTCCCAATCAACCTTGAACCTTATATTGTAGGGATAAAGTCGAAAATCTATTAAAGAAATTTGACAGATTGTAGTAGCTTGATGTGCTGGCGTCTGTACATTCTTTTATTGTGTTATCTTTAAGGGAGATGCGCTAAGGCCCGCGAAATTCAAATTTTCGTACGTTATTTTTTTTTATTTGCAGGTCAATTTTATAAACTATTATTTCTGTAAATAACTCGATTTACAGAAAGAATAGTTTGTAAAGTTGACCGAGTCGAAAATTTGAATTTCAAAGACAACATTTCGTTACATCAAAACATCATTTGACAAACTACATACATCACGCCTTGTATCCCCGAAGGGTTGGGCAGAGGTGAGAGGTGTACACACACATTTCGCCAGTTATGTGTAAATCCCATGTAATAGGGGGCGAGGCATCGACCGGGCACAAATCTAAACTCCGGGCTGCTACTGAGAAATTCCAGATAGAAAATCCCAATATCACTTTGCCCAACCTGGGAATCGAACCCAGGACCTCATGCTCGGTAGTAGCGCTTGTGACCATTAGACCAACGAGGTACTTGATCTTTTTATGATCATGTTAAGAGCCCTCAGTACATTTTAATACAAAAATGCTACTATACTATTTGTTGGTTCGTATAAAAAATAATTACTTGGTAAAAATAGTTTTTTCTTCTAAAACAATAATAAAGCGGTTTTTAAATTATTTATTTACTTATTTTGCAATAATCGTTCTCCTGATGCATTTTTAGGCAAAAACTCATGGTGAGCCGATTTGAGAGCTCTACTTTGCAGATTCTGTTTAATAAAATCCATCCAAATATTTTTCTCATAATATTCATTTGGAATGATATTTTTCATTTGAAATGTTTGCAAAGTAAAAACTTTGCGAAATGTGTATTTTTTCAAATGATTCGTTTCTATAATGTTATTTTTAAAATTATCAATTTTCATTCGTTTTTGTCAAATTCCCTCCTGATCAGAAGGTCTAAGTAGCTAAATGTCCAACAGCGCAAAACGTCCAATGAGCAATAAGTCTAATAAACAAAATGTCCATGTAGCAAAACGTCCAACTATCTGATGGTCTGTATAGCAGACCATCTATTTAACAAATCGTCAAATTCTCTAAATGTCTGGATAGTCGTATTCAGGCACAAAATTCAACATTGCATCGGGAGGGAAACGGCACGGCATTATAATTATGTACATACAGACTCTTTGGTCTATGTACTCGTAGCGTTTAAATGTATAACTTTTTAATGGTGTCAACATTGGGTCTTCCTGCAAACAGAGAGTGCAGAAACAATGTCAAAGTATGTTCCAATTTACTTCTGCTACCTTCAGACATTACGGAATGTTGGACTAGCATTGCTGGAAAGGCCACAAAAAGCGAAAAAATGGTTGCTTTTTTTTAATTACTTTAAAAGACAATGGCTCCAGTCCCTGGCAGATATAATAAACTGTCCTAGCAATAATAATTTTCGCACAAATAATGCACTTGAAGGTTGGCACAGGCGGCTGCCGGGAGGACACGGCGTGGCATACGCTGGCAGAGTGTGCCGCTTGGGAGGAGCCGCGCCGTGCCCTCATCTTAGGAGTAGGCAGTGACCTATCGCTGCCGGCCGTGGTCGAGTCGATGGTCGGCAGTGAGGAGTCCTGGGACACGGTGGTGTTCTTCTGCGAAACAGTCGTGTCGCAGAAGGAGGCTGCGGAAAGGGAGCGGGAGATCTCGTCCGCTCACCCGGCCCGAAGCAGGCGCACTGAGATATTTTGTTAACAAATAAATTTTATGTAATTTACAAATGGCATTTACTTTCTTTCATGAGTGTACACATTTTAAAAATGACTTTTTGCTAAATAGATGTTCTGCTATACACACCATCCGATAGTTGGACGTTTTGCTTCATGGACATTTTGCTAATTAGCCATACTGCTCATTAGACGTTTCGCACAGTTGGACATTTAGCTACTTAGACCTTCTGATCAGGAGGGGTCAAATTTATGTGAATCGTTTGAATCACAATCTGAATGATTTTAAAGTAGGATAGGTATTGTTTCATTTGGTCGAATTGTAAATAACTGAAACTCATTGCCACTGATAGTGTGTTACGCAATTACCCCGCTGTTACTGACCTTCAAATTGCAAAAAAAAATGGAGTTCCTGGGTTACCTTAACCTTGACTTTTAATGATTTTACTCGTATACTGAAGATCACGTCTAAACGAGTAGTGTTAATGATTTGAAAAAAAATATATGTTCAATTAGAGCATTTCTTCAATAACTTGTTAGGTGAATATTTTAGATTATGTTTATATTACATAGTGAAATTAATTTGTAAAGTTACGTCTAACGCGGATAAAAAACTGAGAATGGCGCAAAATCTGCCAAGCGTATTTTTCTGAAACCTTCACCAATTTAAAGATAATTTAATTATTGATATTTTAGTATACGCGTTTTATTAAAATACCTTTGGTTTTGTGTATAATAAATTAATAATGCGTCAAATTGGGGACAGCGCTCCTTGGTGTGCGAGTCCTATTACTGGCTGAACGAAAGCTCAGTACAGAACACGCAAGCTAACCACTCAAGGTCACTGGCATATATCTGCGTCTTAATACAAAACAATAACTTTAAATGGAATTAATAGAAAAAAAAAACGTTTTGCAAAGAAAATATTCCTACTTACACAGAATGGTGGAAAAGACAAACTCTTGAAATGTCTCGTTGGTCGTGTGCTGAGCTGCAATCCGTTTGCGCCGAACACAACGCGGCGAGTAACGCGACAATCACGAACATGATAAAGAGCTTCATGTTGACACTACTCGACTGTTGTGAGAGGAATACGATAGAATAGAATGCGAGTCCCATTTATATCATTTCAGTGTCTTATGGTAAAACCCATATTAGGTTGGCACCTAATCCAGTAATTGAGAATTTAAATTGATTTATTTTTCCTGTTTGACTAGCGTTAGACGGCTGTTTAAATATAAAATAATATATTATGTTTTAATTAATTACACTACCGTGTGGTGCCGGACGCTAAGAATCGCACCATCCTATTTCTTCCCGTGGGTGTCGTAAAAAGTGACTAAGGGATATACTAGAGAATGGACAGCAGCGTTCTCTATGCATTTTAACACCATATTGCAATCGCCAACCCGCCAGTCCCCTTTTGGGTATCCCTTTGGGGGAGGCCCATGTCCAGCAGTGGACGTCTTTCGGCTGTAATGATGAATTCATTACATATCATTATTAATATAATTGTTGCTAATATTTCGTTAACAAATTGGACGAAAATATCCATAACATGTGAATCAAAGACCGAAGCAGTTATCGCTGACATAAATAGTGTTTACTGGTGTGTCATAATTAATGATACGAATGTAATTATAGCGCAACCACTGAATTCACTAACATGATCCTTCTACTGTATAATTTACGCACTAATAATATTAGTTGAAAACTGGCATGCATCAAACCGGGATTAATAAGATGAATGCTCCATCGTTACAAGTTGCTTATAGCATGCATACAGAAACTTTTCCTGGCCAAACTTCTCAAAAGATCAAATTTCAACACAAATAACCAATTGGTTATCGCGGTTCGCGCGTGGAACACTCGCGCCGTTTCGGGCCCAGTGTGATAGGGGCGGCGGACGTCCCCAAGTCCGCCGTCTCTGGACCTATTTAGGGGGTCCGGAAGAGGGCATTATCTGCCCTCTGCCGACGCCCCGGAGGAACTGACCTAAGTCAACTGTTAAAACATTTCTTACAACGCATTTGGGTGATAAAATCATTCTCATTGTTATTTCAAAAGACTCATTTTTACGTCCTAGTAACCTATGTTTCTATTTATTTTCTCCAGGGTATGGGCTACCTACACGCGCGAGGCATCATCCACAAAGATCTGAAGACGAAGAACATCTTCCTGGAGAACGGCAAGGTCGTCATTACAGACTTCGGCCTCTTTAGCGTTACCAAACTGTGTTTTGGAAACAAGTTAGTACAAAGGTCAATACACAATTTTGCACTTACTTACTTACTTTAGTTATAGAGTTGCTTTTATACGGTGCAGGTAACTATGCATTGTGAAAAAATTATTTCTCGTTTTTTTAAGTCGGTTAATGAAGCGCAAGAGTTGCTGCCTTTGCTTGAGACAGTTACTTGCACCATTTAAGAAGTATGTAAAAACTAATTTTACCACCAGAGTGCTTGCCTGAAGGAAGCAGGATTCCGGTTTGTGAGAATATGGAAGTAAATGGTTAAACAATTTATTTTTAGTTTTTAATGCAAATTAGAACCATGTTCATACACATCGGGTTTTACGCTGAAATTAAACTCGTTAGTAGTAAAATAATACGAAATTATTTTTAAGTGCCAAAAATACCTCGAAACGATCTTCCTGTTTTTCATACAAGCATCTACAGACTTATTTGCAACTGCAATATCTTAAAAGCACGAAGTTGCACGACCACTGCATGACGCCTAAAGTCGTGGGGACTTATTCTATTCTATCTGGGCACGCATATATGTGATCAAGCATAGATCAGCCACACTGAATTAATTTCATGCAAATGTAAGCATTAAATCTTCAATCTGTATGCACGACAATTGGGTATGTAAAGTAAAAATTAACCTATGCCGATTCCAAAACCATTTCGAGATTTTAAGCTTCTAAGACTTATTTTTCTATTAATAGGTCTTAAAATTATAAGATCGTGTTTATTTTCACAAAAATACTTAAAATCACTTGACTTTTAGTTGACCTCTAATTGACGTCACAAAGCAGCCTGAATTGGAAATTTCAGTGCCTCTTGTAATTAAATTGTTCTTTATGTGTCAAGTGTCATGCCAACGTCAAATTTACATGAAGCACTTATTATTATTCTATTCAGATAGGTAATTATGTAAATAGTGTAGTTTTTCACCAGCGGCGGACAGTACAAGTCAAATCATATCGATGTATCGCTTCAGGAAAACTTAACTTACGTTAAAATGATCTTCACAATAAAACAGTCGCCGCCCAGACTTGTACTAAACATTTACTTCCTCGCACCATTTCCTTTTTAAGGTTTCTTTTACTAACAATCAATTTGTGTCGGCTATTTGTTGTGGTGTTTATACTTGACGGTATGAAGAACTTAGCAGAAGTAGTCTTTGAATCCATTCATTTTATTAATATGCCATAACTCTATACTAAAGTACGGAAGTCGCTAAAGTATGAAATGTAAACAAATGAATTGTCAAATTTGACAGTTTGACTTTACTGAATTTTGGTTTTAAATAAGTGTTAAACATGGCAAAGATCCTAAGCTATTCAGCTACTAGTGACGTCAGTACGAACAATACTTAAAAAAAAATATAAAAATAACTACAGCTTGTAAAAACAAAAAGATGAAATTATGTGTTTTTAAATACTCTTATTATTAAAATAAAAATATAAAAAACATACCTGAAAAATACTTTACATACCTAATTCGCATATAAAAAGATTTGAAAAATTACTTGGCAGTTATGAACAGGCCGTTTTAGGGTTCCGAACCAAAATGGTAAAAAGGAACCCTTATGGTGAGACTAAGTCTGTCTGTCTGTCTGTCTATCACACCTGGATATCTCAAGAACTACTAATGCTATCAACTTGAAATTTAGAATAGTTTTAGATAACGTTTGCCCAACTATTTTGCAAGTAAGAAATAAATTTAAAAAATATACCTTTTTTTGCAAAAGGGACTGAAAAATTTGAAGTGGGGCTACTAGGGCGTGTGGGGTATCTATCATATGTGTCGGCGACGAGACCCTATCTACACCATAAAGTATAAATCGAGTCGTGAGTTAGAAGGAATTTAATAATGTCTAGTTAGAATATGTTATTATAAGGTTTATCTCTTTCTAATTAGTTTTTCTAACTTAAAATTGTTATTAGTTTTCATATTTAATCTAATATGACTGAAACAAACTAATTTACAAATAATTGTTTGAGTAATGTTAGGACTATACAATTACGTAACTTGAAAATGTGATTTTTTGTTTATGGTTATATTTTGATTGTAGTTTTAAATGATAGAATCTTGCATACAACCAATATTCCAATTCGTTTCAAGTTAATCGGATAACGCATTTAGGAGTTATAAGCAAATTTGTGTTTAATATTAGTCATTAGTAAGAGATTCTATGAAATCGAATTTGTTGCGCATTCCTAACGCTAGCGGCACCACTTGTACTATAACAGGGCATAAGCTTAAGTAGTAAGAACCCTTTACCTTAACGAGAGCCGTTACAGATTTTTGTCATTTTTAAGGTCTAAATTAAGGTTTTTTGATATAGTTTTTTATATATAGTTAAAATAAGTCCATACCTATGTTAGAAAAATAAGTTAAACATTGTAAGGGGTGTTTTACCATAGAAAATTGCCAGAGTAAGTTTCCCATACAAAACCACATTAGTGCCGTGTGCAAACTTAAAGTGCTCTGATTGGTTGAGCAAAAGGAGATTAGTGCCGTGTGCAAAATGGAAATATTCTGATTGGCTAGGGCTCTCTATAAAAAAGGAGCAAGTTTCTATGGTGATTCATTCCGAATCCAGCAGTATTAGAAGAAACAACCAAGAATAAACTGAAGTCTCCGATCAAGATTCAAGACTGAAAAAATCCTGTTTCATTTGAAGGAATCCCTCTTCGCCGCCAGTCTCTCCGAGGTCCCTGTGGGTTGTACCCAAGCAAACATACGCATTCAGGGGTGCGTGGTGACGTGTGTCGCCAGCGGAGTCACAAGACTCAGGCAGGGAACATTCGTCAAAACACTGGGAGATTGTCCCAGGACGACTGCGGGTGCTGGACGTGCCCCTCTCGTCCGAAACAATATGAAAGAACAACCAAATATCTAGGCATAACGCTTGACGCGAAACTGCGCTGGAAAGCGCACGTCAAAAAGAAAAGACAAGAACTAGACATGCGTTTTAAAAACATGTATTGGTTGATAGGACGGAATTCCTGTCTATCGATGCATAACAAAATGTTATTATATAAGCATATTCTCATGCCGATATGGACGTATGGCATCCAACTGTGGGGCTGTACTAAACCGACCAATATCAAAATGATACAGACATTCCAAAATAAGGTACTCAGGAGTATTGTTAACGCGCCCTGGTATATAAGAAATGACGACCTCCATCGTGACCTAAAAATGGAACCCGTCACCAACATAATTCAAAAATTTGCTGAGGCCCATGAACACAGACTCCACCGACATGTGAACGTCGAGGCAATTCAGCTGTTAGACAACACAAATATAGTGCGAAGACTAAAACGAACAAAACCATTTGAGTTAGTGTAGTGTAAAAAGTGTAGAAATAAAAGTGACAATGACACTTATATAACACATGAACAAAGTGTTTTTAATATCATATCAGACTAAGAAAGTGGAACGAACTTGTGTAAAGTGCAATAAACACTATTCTAAGTTTTAAATTAATTATCACTTATAAAATTAGGTTAGATGAAGATTGCTTATTAGTCTTAATGGCTAGATTGTAATTAATTATTAAGGACTTGGTTCTTTTTAATAAAGCACAAAAAAAAAAATATGAAAGAACGCTGTTTGCACATTCTCAAACATTTTTTTTTAGGCAGCATACTTTCCGACTTTTCATGAAAAATGTGAAAAAAAATACCGCCCCCCCCCCTTATCTCCGAAGTTTTCAGAGATAAAAATCTGAAATTATTCTATATAATAGAAGCTTATGTAACGATTACAGGAAAAATAAAACGATGTCTCTAAATAGCACAGTTTTTCAGAAATCATCAACATCATATACTCGTACGGAACCCTCGGTGGGCGAGTCCGACTCGCTCTTGACCGGTTTTTTTCTAACTGAACAGACAGCTGTGCTGCCGGGCAGTTAGTTGCTTAGTTGCTTTAGTTGGGTTATCTTCCCAGCTAAAGCACTAAGAAGTAGTGAAGGGTGGGCGTTTTTTGGGGACTGTCTTATGTAATTTTTGACGTTGGATAAGTGCTGATTCTCAGCCTAGTTTGAGAAAAAGACTTGGTTTTTGATCTTGGGTTGTGGAGGTCAGATAGGCAGTCGCTCCATGTAAAATACTGGTATTCGGTTAGACTGGAAGCTGACCCCGACATTGTTGGGCAGAACTAGGTAGATGAGTGGACACTTAATCACCGCAGTTTATTATGTCTACACTGAAAAAAATGCGAGCTAACTAAGATACCTTTTCTGTTAGTTGGCATTAAAATGTTTGGAATCATTATTTATTTATTTACTATAAACAAGACAGCATATTTGCAAGAACAAATTCATTTTATTTATACCGACAAAGTGACATGTACAGAATAATCACCGGTCCTTGTTACATCATACATGCTTTGTTTGATTTTACTTCTTCACTTTTTAAAACCAATAATTTGAGTTGATGGTAACAAGCAACTTGCTAGCATTATAACATTCTTAAACTGGCCAACATTTGAGTTAAATTAAATAACTACCCGTAATTAAACTAATTAGTTACTTAGTAGACGGAACTATGATAATTTAACAAAGTTCTCCTAGCTTCAGAAGTCAAGATCTTGTTAGGCTCGTATGGAGTCAAGATGCGTGATCACATTAAACAATTTTTTTGTTAAAGCAAACACTTTTTTTTTTCAGTGTAGTTTGGCGCATTACTTGACTCATGACTGATGTATCGTGATGAAGATGGTGCATTTTAACTGCCTCTGGTCTACTGGTCCACCTGTCTCAGACCCCAAAGTCCCGGGTTCGATTCCCAGCGGGACCATTCATTTCACTGTGATAATTTTTGAAAGTATTAGTTTCATTAATGGCGTGGGTAATAAGTTTTGTTTGTAGAGCTTCCATCTTGCGTAATGTTTATCGCTATAGTCGCCCGAGTTACTTCACCGGACTAACCTACTTAAATCAAAGCCGAACCAACTATAAAGACTTTTTGGTGTTTTTGCATGAGCAAACAACTGGGTGTCCCCATGCGCAACGCCGCACTTAGAAACATAGTAGCAACAAAAGGTAATCAAGGACTGTTCAATCTAGAATGCATCGAGCAATTAAGACGCAGATACATGCCAGTGACCTTGAGTGGTTAGCTTGCGTGTTCTGTACTGAGCTCACGCAACGCGTAGTACGTTCAGCCAGTAATAGGACTCACCCATCAAGGAGCGCTGTCCCCAATTTGACGCATTAGTAATTTATTATATACAAAACAAAAGGTATTTTAATAAAACGCGTATACTAAAAGATCAATAATTAAATTATCTTTAAATTGGTGAACGTTTCAGAAAAATGCGCTTGGTAGATTTTGAGCCATTCTCAGTTTTTTTATCCGCGAAATTAATTTCACTATCACTCAGTTGCAGAAAGCTCACCATTAACACTTCATTACATAAAGCAGCATTATCGCTAATGAATTCATTACTTTAATGAAGTTGCACAAACAAATTTTAGATAGCATTAGACATTTTTAATGCCACTTTAGTTAAAGAAGACTTTAAACAAGGAACAAATTACCATATTGAACGAAAAGAGTGAACATTCGCGTTCTGTTATTATCCGTACGTACAAGTACACCACAATTTTAGCATAAAATAAAGTAAATGTAGTTGATTTATGTGTATTCAGTGTACTCTGTGGTTTAATGTAGTTTAAATAATCTGGTTTAAGGGGGATGCGCTAAGGTAGCCCGCGAAATTCAAATTTACCAACGTTTTTTGCAATTTTTATACTTCTGATTCATATTCTAATGATTAGGAGGGCGGCACTAAAAATTTCGGGAATCAAGGAAGTGACACAACATTACTATTTAAAAATGTATTTATTGCTTTTCGAAGTATTCTCCGCGAAATTTGACACATTTTTCCATACGATGGAACCAATCATTGAAGCAACCACGCCATTCGGAAGTTGGGGTCTCCAAAATGGCCGTTTTGTAGGCGTCCACAGCTTCTTCAGGTGATGAAAATCTCTGTCCACGCAATTTATTCTTTATTTTAGGGAAAGTATAGAAATCATTAGGGCTTAGGTCGGGGCTGTACGGCGGATGGTCTAATAATTCTATGTTTTCTTGCTCTAAAAACTCTTTTGTTCTGTGCGCGGTGTGAGAACTCGCATTGTCGTGATGGAGGATGATGCGGCGGTTGCAGTTCTCATTACGGAGTTCAGAAACGACCTGTGGCAAACAAATGCTAGCATACCATTCTGCATTAACCGTTCTTTATCCCTCAAGAGGAATAGTCGTAACATGGCCGGTTTTGGAGACAAACGTGGCCACCATTTGTTTTGCAAAACTCCGTGAACGAACAATTTTTGTTGGCTTTAACTCATTTTCGAACACCCAAACTCGTGACTGGTTTTTTGTTTCGGGTTCGTACGCGTATATCCAGGATTCGTCACCTGATACAATGTTGTATACAGCATTTGAGGATCCTGCGTGGAATCTTTCGAGAGTTCTGACGCACCAAGTAACGCGAGCCGCTTTTTGCTCTTCACAGAGCGAATGCGGTATCCATCGTGAAAACAACTTTTTTACACCTAATTGTTCATGCAAGATTATTTGTATTTGACTCATGCCAATGTCTAAAGTTGCCTGAATTTCGCGGTATGTCACATGTCGATCTTCCTCAATCAGCTTACGCACAGCATCAACGTTTTCTTGGGTGACTGCAGTTTTTGGACGACCTTGACGGGGATCATCACTGAGCTTGACACGTCCACGTTGAAATTCAGCAAACCAGCGATAAATTGTGGTTTTGGATGGGGCTTCATCACCAAATGCAGAAATCATCCGGTCAACACACTGTTTTTGTGTTAAACCACTTCGAAAGTCATAATAAATCATCGCTCTTGAATTTTCTCGAGTCAATTCCATTTTCTCAACGCCTAAACAAGTTTGATAAAACCTTGTGACAAGACCGAGAATCTTTTTTTAAATAAATAAATGGTATTCGATTTTTAAAACCAAGGAGTTTTCAATTAAAAAGATTTTAATATGACAGGAACAGTGGAAATATTCCATTCCCGATACTTTTAGTGCAGCCCTCGTATAATTCTGTAAAGCCATATTGGTTATGGCCGCGAATCATAATTAGACCAACATACAACGTGTTACTGCAAATTGCAAAAAACGTAATAAAATTTTAATTTCGCGGGCTACCTTAGCGCATCCTCCTTAATCTAATAATTTTAACATGTGTGCAGTCTAGAGCTCCTGCCACACGTGGAAATCTATCAATTTCATAAAAACCTTCTGCAACTCTACGTAGTTCCGTCCGGTCTGGCATTTTAATATAGAGGTGGCTTAATTTTGCTAGTTCACGGGATACTTTTTGTATAAACAAACTGACAAACAACCCGACCCAACCTGTTTCCGACAAACTGTTGATTTATTTATGTTTATTAAATCACCCAATACTTGCTGGAAAGATCCAGTGGCGCAAAATCTCAAACATATTAAAAGCTGTGTCAGGCCATTAATGGATTTATTTCTTTGCGTCACTGGTTCTAAATCTTAATAAAGTAGGTTACAAATTTGAAGAACTGCCTCCTTGGAAATTCTATACCTTACACGAAACTCTTCTCCATCATGTTTTAAAAATAAATTCACTCGGTCTGGGATTCGACGGCGAGGTAAATCTACTAAATAAGAATCAGATAATGACGAAAGACTGGTTAAAGACATCTTTCAATTACAGAAATGTATTCAAGTACCGTAGAAAACACTAATGTTGCTCTTAATGGATGCTTTTCGGCCCATTAAAATAAAAAAATCTGAAATGTCAAACTTAAAGTTCACCACCTGCTAATGGGCGCCAATGAAGTTACGTGCAACGTAAAAGTATTTAAAATGACCGGTTTCATTAGGTTTGACATTTCATTAGTTAAATTTAATGGAGCATTAAAATAAAATAAAAAATGGTTTCGTGCAATGATTTAATGCTACATTAGTGTTTAATGTAGTCTTTAAAATTTAAAGATCGTTTCTGCAACTGAGTGTATGTAATATAAACATAATCTAAAATATTCACATATTAAGTTATTAAAAAAATGCTCTAATTTATCATATATTTTTTTCAATTCATTCACACTACTCGTTCAGACGTGATCTTCAGTATAAAATCATTAAAAGTCGGTTATTGTCCCCTTAAGTCTTATGTTTATATGAATTATGAAATTATCTGCAAAGTCAGTTAACGGGCACCGTACGGGAAGGGGAAGCGTTTGGAAGGCCTCCCCAATGTGCACCGAAAACTTCTCGGAGGCCGCAGGAATCCGCTGGATCTTTTTGTGTCGACGGTCGGGTGCGAGAAGCACATGGCAGTACCGATCGATGTGGCAACGCTTGGGAGTGAAATGATTAAGTTAACCGGAATAAAGGCCCTTAAAGCGCTGACAAGAGACAAATGATAAAAGTAGGCTTGTCTTATCATTATTCTATTATTTTATTCATTAGCAAATATATGTTATTCTTGAACACATTTCTTAGTACTCGGTTGTTACCAAAACATCTATAGAAAAAAAATCTTGATACAAATTAACGGTAAACTAACCCTTTACTTTGAGTTTCAATCTAAAATATCTGTATTAAGTATCAACGTACGGTTGGTATTTAATTAATAACAAGAACGTCTTATTTGTAAGCAGAACTTGGTTGTTTTTTATTTTCGATTACTCAACAAATTTTTGACTAAATAAATAATGACTTCGTATTTTGCAATAAATTACAAGCGCTGGTGTCATAGCGTTTCTCTTTCTTTTGTATGCAGTCTGACAGTGACAGCGGTTTACCTGTTGTCAGCGTCTTAATGTTGTGATCTATTATATTTATGGTGAACTTGTGTATGTATTATCCTGTGTGGCTTCAGTCTCCGCGGCGACAGCCTGGGCATCCCGGCGGGCTGGCTGTGCTACCTGGCGCCCGAGCTGTGCCGCGCGCTCACGCCGCACGCCTCCCTGCACCTGCCCTTCTCTAAGGCAACAGACGTCTACGCCTTCGGGTAATTATACAACACACAAAAAATCAGCTGTTTCCTAAAAAAGTGCAATACTTACGCGGTCAAAATGTATGGAACAGCAATTTTTTTTTTCAATGAATCAATCATTTATTTGCATCGAATGTAGGTTATATTTATTATTTTTTATTTTTTTTTACAAACGTCGCCCCACACTAGGAATTTCTCCTGTATTGTGGGTTCGTTTACAAACATTTAAATTCACATACACAAACAGCCAGACCCGGAACAACTACTTATAGGTCATACAAATATTTGTTCCGAGCGGGAATCGAACCCGCGACACGCAGCGCAGCAGTCAATCGCTTAACTAACTGCGCCAACCGTGCCGTGAATACAGGTGGAGTAGACAGGAGGGAGCCATGTACATTCTGTCTGGAAATAGGCACGCAAAAATTATAAAAATTGTTAAGAATAAATAAAATTACAAATTAAAACGTCACAGTTAGAATTTTCACAATTATACATGCATTATTTGTTATTGAAAAATGTCAAATTAAAATGTTACTCTACAATAAAATTAAAAATAAATGTATATTAGGTCCTTATGTGCAAGATAATATTGCTGATTAACATGTTTTGTCCATTAAAAAATCATTAATCGAATAAAAACATTATTAGGAAGGCCATTATTTTCTTTTTAAATTATCGACGAAATATTTAAATGCAGGGGTTTCAGAATCAAGTACTGAATCGATGGTAACAGGTTCTGCGTCGACGTCCCGGCCACCCATTATAGTTGTAGTTGCAAAACATATAAGCGCACGTTATGAAACAACAAATTATTTTTAATTGAATTCAGTTTGTTATAAAATTCAAAATAATATAACATAAAACTCACGCCTTCTTCCCATGGGGGTAAGCAGAAACTATAGAACGCCACCTGCTACGCTCCTTACATACTCCTTTTGGTTCGTTTACGTTCAATAATCTGATCATACGCACGCCAGTTGCGAGTACTACGCACCAGACCATTCTCAAGAAGATCACCAATTAGGTCACATACCCCCTTATTACAAAACAAGGTTTACCTTCAGACCTAGGTTTAAAACATGGAGCCATTATTGAATTTCGAACTTTATTCCGACTATGGTAAAGTTCCTAAACACAAAACTGACAACTTAGTACCTGCCGAACTAAGTTTTGTATAAAGAACGGTATTTCAATCACTGTTACGTTCTTATTACAAAAACTGGCTGCATGGTTTAAGCCATGTCAAAATATAAATCTTGTTTTGTAATAAGGCGGTATATGTCCATCTAGGGCGTGCAATAAAAAACATATATATATATTAAGGTATATTCGTACACGAAATCTCTTAAGGGGTCATTGTACTAATCATTATGAACAACTTTTACTATGGGATCAAACCTGAAATCACGAAAAAACAATCAGCTGTTCCCTGCATTTATGTTCGCATAACTCGTCAAAATGTAGGGAACAGCTGATTTTTTTTTCGCGAGTTCGAGTTTGGTCCCATAATAAAAGTTGTTCATAATGATGAGTACACTGACCCCTTAAGAGATTTCGTGTATGAATAGATACACCTTATATATTACTTTTATTTTATAATTTATAGTAAACTCGTTTTCAGCACGGTATGGTACGAGCTTCTATGTGGCGAGTATCCGTTTAAGGGTCAGCCGCCTGAGGCTGTGATCTGGCAAGTTGGAAAGGGCGTCAAGCAATCACTAGCCAACATGCAGGCCTCTAGAGATATCAAGGTAACTTCTAGACTATTTTTTGTTCTTCTCATTTCTATTAGCTAACTTGTCTTTCTTATAGGCAAGTGTTTCTGTAGGCTCATACATTTTTTCTTTCTAATACAGTAAGCAATCCAAATATTGTCTTTTTTTTATAAATAAAAATATCAAGCTAGAATCGACCTATATTTATAGACCTCCTTAAAGATCTACTAAGCTCTTTCATACACCTTAAAATCCAAGGTAACATTGGAGATATAAAGCTTAAAGTTACAATAAGTCATTGAGGAAGGCCTTTGCCCAATTTTGAACAGTTGCAAATAAATATGGCGAAATTATTAAGGCGTGTATGCACGAACGAACCTCGAACACTTTGCACGCATGTGCGTACAAACACTGTGTTCGTCAAAAATGTTCGTAGCGATCCAATTTCGTTGTTCTGTGTGGACGGTGTATGCAGTTCGTGTTCGCTTTGCTAATTTACGTCCACATGTACGAACCAAATGTTTGATGTTCGTCTTCACCCTTCACCGTTGTTTTGTTCGCTCGTGCATACACGGCTGTATGCCATTCTTTTTTTAGCCTGACCTGTTCAAATCATACCATGACAGTAATAGCGCCAGTTTTTTCACAGGTCTTTATTCGATGTAAGATTAGACTCCTCACATAAAATACTATTTTGATCATTTCCAGGACATCCTAATGCTCTGCTGGTCATACCGATCATCAGAACGACCCGACTTCCCTCACCTACTCACAACACTACAGAAGCTGCCTCGCAAGCGCCTAGCGCGCTCTCCCTCGCACCCGGTACATCTGTCCCGCTCGGCCGACTCGGTGTTCTGAGAACGACTCGCGGGGGCACTGTGTGTGCGACCCTAGTGTTGGTAGCAGAAGTACGAAGATTGTGAAAGATTTTGGAGTGATGTTAGTGTGGTATAGTCGTTCTGTCGATAGAAAAGTCATAGCTGCGGCCCGCGGCTTCGCCCATGGCTTTAAAAAAAAAAAAATAGCCTTTGTTACTCCTTGTAACATCAGCTATCTGCCAGTGGAAGTCCCGTTAACATTGGTCCAGCCGTTTCGGAGACTAGCTGGAACAATCAGATACACCAATTTTATTTCACATGGAGCGACTGCCTATCTGACCTCCAAGACCCGGTTACTGGGTAACACGTTTCGATGTTTTTTTATATAGTATGCATGACGAGAGGGACGAGGCAGAAATATTGGGTTCGTTTCGTGTCCCGTCCCTCCCGTATACGCATTTACTGGACCAACAAAAAGGGGTAATCCAGTTGCCCAACGTGGTGATTACTAAAATATTTACAAAACGAGATTATAAAATATAAAAAGAACAAATCAACTTTTATAATATAATTATAAACTAATTGTTTATCGGTGATCATCGAAGATCTTTTTCGCCCTTTTTATCGACGAGTCGGGAGTATTTTATAGCAATAAAACAACACCACGTACTCAGAACGGAGACATTTATTTATAATATTCGAGGTGTCTTATACTTTGCGTGGTAACGAAACCATAGCGCGAATTTAAACCGGCCAACGCCATCTATCGAGACATCAGGTAAACTTTCGTACAAAATTGGTTTAAATTTTAGAAAATACAATATTATAACGTTAACATTCCGCCCACCAAGGACCTAGTCCTTTCAAGCCGCCCACCATGACATAATCGTGACTAAATATATGGACAACTTCAGCGTTTTACTAAAGTCCTTGGTGTTCGGAGACCACAAGGTTCATATTATCTTAACATAAATACCATATACAAATAGTTCAGATTTTTCAACAGCATAACATATTCAATGTGCTTACTTTTACATTTCTAAAATTAGTATCTGAGTGGACTGTATATTTATAACATAACAAAATTAAAATTAAAAAGAAAACAATAAAAATACACGTTTATCATTCATCGTTGACAGGCAGAATGCATAGCTTAGAACGCTTGGACGTTTGACTCGGGAGTCCTTACACTGAAGGGTAACTACGCGCACTAAATTATCCTTGCCAGGGTGTAATTCGACTACCTTCCCGTATAACCACTTAGCAGGTGGTAAATTGTCTTCTTTTATGAGGACAATATCACCAACCTTCGGATCGCGCGTACGTTTAGCCCACTTGTGTCGTTGAAAAAACATAGTTAAATACTCCTGAGACCAACGTTTCCAGAAAGATTGAATCATTCTTTGTGTCAATTGCCAACGTCGCAAGCTACTGACTGTCACATGCTCATAATTATAATCTGGTACTGTTACCAGTGGCTGACCGACCAAGAAATGTCCTGGCGTCAATGGGTTTGGATCTGACGAGTCCACACTAGACTGTGATATAGGTCTGGAATTCAGACACGCCTCAATTTGGGATAAGACGGTACTCAGCTCTTCAAAAGTCAGTGTCGATTCGCCAATCACTCGTTTGAGGTGATGCTTGGTGCTTTTGATCCCAGCCTCCAATATACCTCCAAAGTTAGGAGAATGAGGCGGGATGAAATGCCATTCAGTTCCATTATTTGCCAATATAGGCGAAATTTCTCGGGGAAGAGATGCGCATTCATCGCGAAACATTGCTTTAAGCTCTTTTGATGCCCCTACAAAGTTGGTGCCATTGTCACTGTAAAGGTGACTACAATGACCCCGTCTAGCAACAAAACGTTTAAATGTAGCCAGAAAGCCTTGAGAGGTCAGATCAGAGACCGCCTCTATATGCACAGCGCGGGTTGCCATGCATACGAACAGGCATACATAGCCTTTGTAGGACTTATGTCCACGACCCCTTGCTGTTCTTATTTGAATCGGTCCCGCGTAGTCGACACCTGAATGGAGAAAAGGCTTACTTGGAGTCACTCTGCATGATGGTAACTGACCCATCAATTGAGTTTTTGTTACGGCTGCATGACGAATACACGGTACGCATTCGCGGATGTGGGCCTTGATCAAATTCTTTCCACGAATAACCCAATATTTTGACCGAAGAAAATTGTGTGTTAATTGGGGTCCGCCATGCAGTACACGTTCATGAGCATCAGCTATGAGTAATCGTGTCAAATGGGATTGATGAGGAACTATACAGGGATGCCTCATATCATCACTTAGTTGCGAATTTTGGATTCTACCCCCTACTCTCATCAAGTTCTTATCATCCAAGTAAGGATTCAAAGAAGACAAACCGCTGCTTTTGCTGACGTCTCTTCCGGCTTGTATTGCCTTTATTTCTGTATCAAACCAAACCCCTTGACTTTCCTTGAGACAGCAATGCATGGTGTCCGAAATCTCCGAAGCTTCAAGGTAAGGTGGCAACTTTGTCCGTGATTCTCTGGCAATCTTTATTTTCAGGAATCGTCTGCAATAAGTGAGAGTCCTGATCAACTTACGGAACGACGAAAATCTGGACCACATCTGTTCAATCGGGTGAACGTCAATTTGTGCTGCATGAACCTTGACAGATTTTAGTTCCAGTTTAGTCATTATAGCCTTAGGTCTACAGTATTCTATGGTGTCCTCAAGCAACCACGACGGTCCATGTTTCCAAAGTGAGTCGTCTAACAAAGATGTGGATGTTGTACCCCTCGAAGCAATGTCAGCTGGATTGTTTTTTGTATCGACATAATGACATTGAGTAGAATCAAGGGCATTAAGGATTTCAGACGTCCGGTTTGCGACGAAGGTTTTCCATCTACTTGGGTGATCGCTCAACCAAGCCAGCACGACCGTTGAATTAGTCCAAGCATGTAAATTGGATTTTTGGACATTCAAGACATAAGCCACTTCTAAAAGTAATTTGGTAACTAAAACTGCGCCACATAGTTCCAGTCGTGGTATGGAAATTTGTTTAATTGGAGACACCTTCGTTTTTGCAGTTACCAGATTACAGTGGACTCGACCTGCAGCATCGATGACTCTGATGTAAACAACCGCGGCATATGCTACGCTTGACGCATCAGAAAAACCATGCAGTTCAACCTTTTCATCGTCGCTTTTTCTTTTCAGCCACCTAGGAATTCTGAAGTTGTTGAGTATATGCAACCCACTACGATAACACTGCCACTCTGTTAAAAGATCCTCAGGCAGTTTGTCATCCCAATCCAAACCAGCGATCCATAGTTTTTGGATGAAGATTTTAGCGGTAATTATACATGGTGCAATCCAACCTAGCGGATCATATAAACGTGATATCTCTGATATAACTGTTCTTTTAGTTTCAGATGCAGACGGCGGCAACGACGACGGTGTTGAAAAGGGTAAGTTTACAGTATAATGGAATTCATCGGAATTGCGATTCCAGGTAAGTCCTAGAATTCTAGTAGTTTCATCTTCCTTTATTTCCAGATCTCTTCCAGTATCCAGCCTTATCTGTTTTAGCAACTCTTCTTTGTTACTTGTCCATTTTTGCAAAATGAAGCCTGTTTTATTCAATAGTTCATTAAACTCATGATAGATTTTTACAGCTTCTTCATCTGTCTGACAACCTGTCATTAGGTCATCCATGTAAAAATCTGTCCTAACCTTACTAGCAGCGCATGGATACGATTGACCTTCATCGCTAGCGGTTTGCTGCAATGCCTTGACTGCCAGGTAAGGTGCACTAGATGTTCCAAATGTAACTCTCAAAAGCCTGTATTCTTTTATATCAGAATGAACGTCATCTCGCCATAAAATCCTTTGAAAGTCCACGTGATCATCTGCTATTTTAACTTGGCGATACATTTTTATGATATCGGCTGCCAAGCATACTGGATGCTGTCGCCACCGCATAACTGTATGACGTAAATCAGCCTGTAAGGCTGGCCCTACCATTAAGGTGTCATTTAAGGAAACACCATCGGATCCCTTGGATGACGCATCAAATACCACTCTTAATTTTGTGGTCGACTTGTCTTCGCGGATTACAGCATGATGCGGTAAGTAAACAGCGTCAATCTTATTTTTGTCTTTTTCATTAGAAATCTCTTCCATATGACCTAGTGATAAATATTCCTTTATTACCGATGTATATTGTCCTTTAAGCTCGCTATTTTTTGCTAGCTTCCGTTCAAGACTGTATAATCTTTTTAACGCTATTTGCTTTGTGTTGCAGGGCGTTTTACTGGATTGAAAAGGCAGTTTTACAGTGTAGCGACCATCTGCATCCCTACATGTGGAAGCAGCAAAGTAATCTTCACATGCATCTTCTCTTCAGGGCTAAGAATTGACTTTTCAGAGCATGTTGGCTCTGCCTCTAGTTCCCAAAACCTTTTTAGGATTTCATTTTCTTCGACCTTAGCGTGCATGCTTAGAATTACATTGTGACAAGACATCACTCCATCTTCATCGCTGACTTCTCCCGATATGATCCAACCAAGGTAAGTATCTTGAGCCATTGTTTTACCCTTAGGGTCCTTGATTAAGCCTTCTTTTAAGACTTTAGTATAGACTCCCGATCCTAACAAAATGTCAATTTTATTAGGCTCATTGACATTTGGATCAGCCAAAGCCATACTATTAAGCTCTGGCCAATCCACCAACGTAAATTTCCTTTCAGGTAACATTGAAGTCGCCTTACTCAGCACATAAGCTTTTATTTGAAGGGTAAAGTCAGGATCCCGTAACGATTGAATGTTAAGTCGAACCATAAATTTTGACGTTAGATCGCTCTGACCTCCCCCTACACCTGAGATAGACGTTTTAATTGCAATCTTTTTTAGCTTCAATAACTGAACCGCAGATTCCGTAATAAAGGAAGCTTGTGAACCCTGGTCTAACAGGGCTCTCAAAACTTGTGGATACCCATTTTTCGACCTAGCCTTAATAACGGCTGTAGCCAGTATGACTTGACTATGAATACTTTTTGCGAAATGGGTTGAAATATGAGGTTCAGCCGTGGTCTCGTCCTTTGGCGGTTCCCTTTGCAATGGAGACACAGAACTGCTCGCCTGTGCTTCTGAATCAGTTTGTAGATGCAAGAGAGTATGATGCTTTCTGTTGCACATTTTACATTTGGTATTGACTCGACAATTAATATTAAGATGACTTGAGCGAAGGCAATTAAAACACAAACCACGAGATTTAACTATTTGACGACGCTGGTCGACGGTTTCCTGTGCAAACTTTTTACAATTACACAAGAGATGCTCCTCGGAACAATGTGGACAGGATATTTTTGAAGCAACGTGAAATGCTTTAGTACTACCTTTAGACTTGCTACTTTGAGGTTCTACAAATTCCAAAGCCCGAAAGCGTTTATCTAAAAAGTCCCGAAACTCCTTGAAGGTGGGAAGTTCCTCGCAAGAATGACTTACGTGCAATTCCCACTGCTTCCGAGTCTCAACGTCCAACTTGGAGCTAATCAAATAAATAATAATAATATTCCAAGCGTCTACTTTCACCCCTAGATTTGACAATTCATGTAAGCAATCGGTTGTGGTATCTAAAAGCTCTTTGAGAGCAATAGATGACTCAGCCGTCATTTGTTTTTGGTTGAGTAAGCGCTTGAGAATACAATTGGCTCAAAATCTCTTATTATTGTAACGACTGTTTAACTGAGTCCAACATTTCTTATAATTTGCATGCGTGATCGGTATGTGCTTTATGAGTTGTGATGCTTCACCTGACAACTGAGATCTTAAATAGTGTAAACGTTGTACATCATCAAGTGATTGATTACTATCAATTAGTGACAAAAACAAATCTCTAAACGTTGACCATTCCTGATAACTACCACTAAAAACAGGAATTGTTATTTTGGGCAATTTAGCAATTGACCTCATTTTCGGTTGGCTATGGTCTGGTGAGACATCACTCATTTCAGAAGACTGATATTTTGGTAAAGCATTTTTTAATTCTACTTTATAATTTATGAAAGTGTCTGTAACCTCTTCGAATACATCATTTTTGATGTAGCTGGTTGCACTCAATTCACTGTTTGTGTACTTGACCAAAAGTTCTTTGTGTTTCCTTGTGAAATCTTCAAATTGTTTGTCCAATATTTCCAAACGTGAATCCACATATGCCTGATTTATTCTCTCTTTTGGAGATTTTTTGAAGTTACTAAGCCCTTTCTGAATACGACCCTTAATATCTTCCAACAGCCTTAGCTTAGCCTCCATGATTTAATTTGATGTGTCTAATTTGCTAAGTATCAATTTGGAATTTCACTAAATGTAAGAATGTCGTAATTTTTCTAAGTGTTCGAACTGTACTCTAATTCTAAGTGAAATCGGGCATAGATTCGGGGTCTCTTCAATTTTTCACGAATTATTCTAAGTCCCAAGTTTCTTCAACTTTTCTAAGTCCTTGCATTAACTTTAAAATTTTACAAGTCTCTGACACTTGGAACTGTTAATTAAACAATAATGTACTCACAGTTTTTAAGTTGCACTTTGATCACTTTAAAACCACTTTCCTTTAACGCTCCACTTAAATTCGTCGACCTCGCTCCGCTCAGCTCAGCTTTGTCGACCTCGCTCCGCTCAGCTCAGCTTCGTCGACCTCGCTCCGCTCAGCTCAGCTTCGTCGACCTCGCTCCGCTCAGCTCAGCTTCGTCGACCTCGCTCCGCTCAGCTCAGCTTCGTTGACCTCGCTCCGCTCAGCTCAGCTTCGTCGACCACGCTCGCTTACTTAGGTCAACTCCAAACTTGCACCAATTCGACCAACTAACTGCTTTTCAACTCTCGACTTCGACACCAGAGGGCACTTTTAGCTTTTTCAAAAACCGTTCCGGATCGTAGGACCTTATGATCATCGAAGATCTTTTTCGCCCTTTTTATCGACGAGTCGGGAGTATTTTATAGCAATAAAACAACACCACGTACTCAGAACGGAGACATTTTTCTGTTTAACATTCTGATGGCTCTATCGATTTCATTTGTAACGTGAAGAACTTTAGCATTCACGTACAGAAAAAGATCTAAATCTGTCGCAGGAATGGGATTCTTACGTAAAAAGAAATTTCCATTCGTGACTTCTGAAATGACATATTTGGGATGCTCCGTTTGGTACATATTAAACTGACATACATTCTTCTTTCCTGTAGTCATGAGAGTGAATACTTGATCGGGTTGTTTTACACTGAACATGGCGCTGGTTTCATCGGTATAGTGTCCATTGACCATTTGAGCGTTAAGGATCTTTTTGGCGGGTCCAGAATACACGACATGATATGATTCCTCTGAGCATGAGTAGCTATCCTGAACGTTCCAAAAGGTGTACCCCGAAGCGGGATCCAAACAGTTGCCGTCATTGAATGGACAAGCAACCCCACTCTTTAGTTGAACTTTGTCTTCTTTAATCATTCTTACCCCAAGACCCGTAGATATCATAATCTTTACATTTCCATGAGCGATAACATTATGATATTCTCGTCCATTTAAATTGTAGTAAGAGCCCTCACATGAACCGTCAGATGAGAGGGAGCCAGCAAACGTGACTGCGGTGTCAAATGTTTCGTTGAAACGAGGTATTGGTATGCCAATCCCATAAACAAAAGCTTTTCTAAATGAATGCATCGTTTTGCATTCATGCTCAGTTGGGGCGTAAACATGGTTTACAATACCACCATGGACTAAGGAGTTATGACTGGACATTCCGCAGTATGTTATCATATAGTTTAAATTGATGAGACAACTATACGTCGATACATAACTTCGATTCCTTCTGCTGAAGAAGTTGTATCTCAACATCCTCTTCAATAAATTCATCCTCTTTATATATGCAGTTTCCTACTGTTAGTAATAAAATTGTCGTATAATTCGACTCTTCAGCCGTACAGTCAAAAGCTATATGCTATGAACGAATTTTCGAAGCTGCGATAAGCAGGAGGAATAGTAAGCCATTCGCCCCCATGATATTTACTGATATAATTTTCTTGAGAATACAAGTATATAACGTTAACAATCGGCTTACCGACAACTATACCGCACTAGCCACTTTCACCACAAAAAGTATTCGCTCAAAAATCTTTTATTTCGACAAAATAAATTTAGATATTTAAAAACTGTATATTTATAATTTGAAGTGTCAAAAGGATTTCTTTCTCTTCAACAAATTGGGAGAACAATTTTGTTAGAATATTATTTTCTAAGTTATTTAATAAATTATTAATTTAATTAGAATTGGTTATCGTCCAATATTTCGCAGAAATTATGTAAATTGTAATAATGTTCTAAGTTTATTTTACTGACGAATGTATAACGCATTTTTGTTTACTATAACGCATTGTCGTTATAAGTCAATTCTTCGACTAATATTATAAATAGGAGTTTTTGACGAAATTGCGGGGCGATTACATTACATTATTATTTTTGTTTTTCTCGAATTGTTGTAACCTTTAAAGAGTTAAAAGGTACAAAAATTGTCCTCCCAAATTGTAAACAAAAATTATAACAATTGTTATATTCAGTATAACACAACAAACGGGTTTTCGATACTTAGTGTAAACATTTATAAATAAAATGTAAAATATGTTAATAACGTCTATTGTAAGTAAACAATCTTGATCTCTGAATAATCGATAGAGTAAATTATATTTTCGTAATTAAAATAATAATTAATTCAAGTAAAAAAAAAGGAAAAAAAAAAACGTGAAAATGACTGCTTTGTTGATAGAATGTAAATATTATGTACAGGGTTACAATTTTGCTGTGATCGATGAATTGACTGATCTAGTGAAGAAAAGCCATATTGAACATTTTTGGAGAATGGAATGTAGCTTCTCAATGATCTGAAAAATTCACATAATTTTGACGCAGAGGGACAGATTTTTCCTAATAAGTAATAACTAGAGATCGGATATTCGGATGCATATTCACCTAAATTTTGAGAGTTGACTAGTATGGAGTGCGCTTCGGTACGGGAAAAATTGTCCGTTTCCAGGACTGACAAGTTTTTAAGAACGACTCTTTTGTACTGTGTATCCCCGAATAAATATATTTCATTTAAGAATAAAAGGTTTGAAGAAATATTAATAGTGTTTTTTAATTGTGTTATATTTTCCACAAAATTCTTGCCTAGTTCTAAATAGATAAGAAATATTTGTTATACTTAGGAATAAAAAATTGTATACCTACACACTGTTATTAATTAAACCCCGCGATCCCGGAATAAAAATAGATTTTAAGAAGCCGTTTCCATACTTTGTAGCCTTTGCCGGAAAAAAAACGTACTTTAGGTAAATATGTATCCGATCTAGTAATAATTCATGATTTCACGAGTTATTTATCTTCCAAAAATGTAAAAAATGGTTTTTCTATCTTAGAACAGTCAAAATGAATGCACTGATCTGAACACCAAGATAAAGCCTTATAACAATATTATAAGTATCTAAAAACAAGTGAGTAGTTTTAGTTATTAAAATTAAAACAGTTATTTTTGTAATGACTACATGTTAAAACTCGAGCAATAACGTATTAATTTCCACATGGTAAATCCTCGAATAATAACGTTATTTAAGTCCCGAAAATACGAAATAAAAAACTTTATTACAGTAACGTCTTAAAAATAGTGATATCATTATAAAACACGAAGATCAGTGCATTCACAAGATATTCTGTCTGTACTAGGCTAAGAGTTGGCATATTTCATACCTACTACATTATTTTTACAGGTTTTCTTATTAAAACTATGATAGTTCCCTCGCGGTGCGACACGAATTTATTTGATATTACATAGTATAACGACACGACAGTTTATTTTAATGTTACAGTCAAAATATTTGCTATACTTAGTTACTGAGATTATTGGAGTTGAGGAAAAAAATGGTAAATGGACTTGTCTGCAGTCAGTGCAAAAACGAGACTTTGACACTTCCGTATACTGCCCCAGATTTTCCATAATTTCTAAAACTAGGTAAGTACTTATTGGAAAACAAATATGTTTTGTAAATAAAAGAATATAACATTCCTTTTTGTAGGTTGTTGAGGTTTAAAACTTGATATTTACTATTCAAGCTGTAGTGCATCAGTTTATATCTTTTAAAAGTTACCACTTTCTTATATCGTTGCTAAGAGGCTTATCGTTAGTCTAGGCTGAAATACAAGCGATGTTTATGCTACGTCGCGGGTTTAGATGTGACTGGAGTGTCCTGTCGAAAAATAGAGTGGTTTAATTGGTGGAAATTATTGAATTGAGGTTCAGTATTTGACAAACTTCTCAAAAACTAGCTCTTGCTAGTTACGCGTTAGATGTTTATGAATAAAGCGGGGTTCAAATTGTTTGAAATTAGTGCATACACAATTTCTTAGAAAATCTTCTCAGTCACATTCAAACCTGTCACAAAAAAAGCTGTCATCAAATCTTATACATAATAGCAAAAAATTATCATTTAAAATGAAAAAAAAAAACGAAAAATAACAGCTCATTATTTTATTGTTTACTAAATTATTGTTATAAAGGAAAATTGTTCTGGTCAGTCGACTCCTATTATGATAGTTTGTAAAATAAGGTGATGGCGTCACGCTAAACTGTAAATATGAAACTCGCGGGGCGCCCGCCATTTGTAATATATATTTATTAGAAAAGAACAATGGTTGGAATGCAGATGGATGTAGTTTTACATTATGTATTGAGATTTGAAATGATTAGGTTAGTTGCATTTGCCAAAATAAATTTCCCGATCACTGTTTCTTTGTTGTTTTATTTTTGATATGCTGTGAGTTGTATCAACATGTTGTTAGCTGATCCAGGCCATCCTCTGGACAACCACTTACTCAACTGTAAATGGCATAACATAAAAAAGGCTCACGAAATTATTTCTAAACCACCAGGCAAGATTTTAGGGCCTGGTGCACAGTACTCTGTAAAAAATGAGTACCTCCTCTGTGTGCACAATCGTATTGTGTATGTGTGCAGCTTTTCCCAGATACTAATTTGGCAAGTGCAAAAAAACGAACAACAATCATTTGAAATGTGAAATTAGTCTGGGATTCAAAAATGAACTATATGGTTTATTTTAATGTAAGTATATTCATAATGGAGATTTATCAACCTAAATCTGATGAACATAATAATTATTATAGAAAGACAGCCAAACCTTCATGATTTAAGTGGAATTTCTTAATAAGGTGATGTAGCGGCATCACATCGGCTTATGCGAACAACGCGTCACGCAAAATCCTGCATCGCGCAAGCAGAGTTTACCGCGCGACTAGCATATATGGTACAACATCCCGACATCAACCGTCGGGCAGTTTCCCACCAGACACAACACCCGTCTGGGCGGAGGATCCTCCCTCTTCAATAGAGTATGAGTGAAATTTACCCCCTGTTCCTCATACCTCTAAAGTATCAAGTAAGTTTTCATAGGGATTCTAACAATAATAATCAAAAACCATTTTTGGCCTTAGAAATATTTTTATTAAAGAAATTAACACAGCATCATAGAAATGTTATGAAATATGTCCAGCCAATATACTGGCGATATTAGTACACATGCTTTTGATTTCATCATTACTAAGATATTCTGATCCCAAGATGGCATTTCCTAAAGCAATGGTTTCTCTCATAGTGTTTGCTTTTATCCAAATCCTGCCATTCATGCCCGCTGCTAACTCAAAGGGCCATTCATTCTTCAAAGAATTTAATAATGGGCATTCAGGGTTTAATATCTTTCTTATTAGGTTTAACGAGCATTTGAACACGAAACCATCCTCTAGTACGCCCAAACGACCTTTCTTCCCGTGAGAATCGACGCAAATTATTTCAGGTTCCATATCTTTGCTCGCTACAAGCATTTTGGCGTATACTACGTCACCGTTCACCACTTTTGGTCTGTTTTTCTTTGTAGCACCTTCGAAGGACAGGTAAGATAAAGATGCGGTATTACTGCCTCCGACATCGACTCGAAATATATCTCCTGCTTTCTGCACCACAACCCCTATAACATTCTCCCCGCGAGCTGGAATGTATCGCTTCTGGTAGTTGTCCACCCAGTACGTGTTAGGCGCTCGTTTCTTCAAAGTTCCAGCTTTTGTAATAAAAATCCCGTCGACTTCTTTCCGTAATCCTGGTCCGAGGATAACTTTACTTTTCTCACCAACTGTAGCTATTTCTTTCGAGAAATCTCCCGGTAGAACAACATCACCAACTGATACCTTCATAATTGATTCTTTATATCATTTGTTTGGGAAATAAGTTAACGTATTTCGCAATAAACACAAAATTGTCAGTCCACACAAATAACTAACCTCAAAGTTTGTTTTGACAGGCGAGGCGGGCTGTTAGCCCGGGCTAGTGATGGACGTTGATTCAAGTGGTTCGTTGAACGAACTATAAAGAGGGCACAATTTTTCTTGAATTTGAGCGTTTTACTCGAGATTTAATGTGCGATTAATTGATTATGGTTTAGACATAGCCATAAAAAATTAATCAACCGTTAATCTCCTGTCAACGAATAAAGTTACCTAACTGTTTATGAATCAACTAGTTGAATTCGTCAACGACGCGACGTTTATGAATAACTCGTTGAATTTGTCAACGACGTTCATGAATTTAACTCGTTTACTAATTTGATAATGCGAGAACGCAAACAGCGAACTGTGTAAATTAAAAAACTTACGTGGAAAATAACATCATAGATTGCGAGCGACGATCATGTCACACAATTTTAATTCATATGTGACGTGTACACACGGCTACACATCATACTATACATTTCCAGTATAACCTGATCTCGCATTGTGTAGGATTTCCGTACAATGAGAGGTCAGCGTATACTGAAAATGTATAGCTTGATGTGTAGCCGTGTGTACAAGACAAGAGTTGATTTTTGAAATATATTTTTTGAGAAAAGTATGATGATATTGTTGTGTAGTGTGGAATGGCGCGCGCGGTTCGTGGCACCCGGGAGTAACTGGCTCATACTAGTTGGTTTGTAAACGTTTACGAAACCTAAGTTTAAGTCTGCTTTCTTTCTTTTTTTAGGGTTCCGTAGTCAACAAGGAACCCTTATAGTTTCGCCGTGTCCGTCTGTCTGTCTGTCTCTCTGTCCGTCCGTCTGTCCCCGGCTCAGCTGAGACACTTAATAGTAGAAAGCTGTAATTTGGCATGGGTATACATAATAATCATGTCGAAAAAGTTGTCAAATAAAACGATGAAAAACAATTTTTTTTAAAGTACCTCCCTTACACGTGAAATGGGGATGATATTTTTTTTTCGTCTATTCTATGGTGTGGGGTATCGTTGGGTAGGCCGTTCAAAAATATTGTAGGTTTGTCAGAACCATTTTTCAATTAAGGGATATGTTAAAGTCCAATTTTTTTTGAGTCATGTGGCCCCCCCCCCACCATCTAAATGGTTGGTTTTGGATATGTGAAAAAAATCATGGCAATAGTATATATATCGAAATTAAAAGGAAAACTATCACAATTAAGTAGGCTTCACAAGTTAACGAGTAATAGTCGACCAACTTAAATTTGCAGTTGGAGAATTGACCGTAACGTATATCAATGTATGGGAGAGTATGTTTTTCAACTACAACGTTAAGTTTGTTTTTGGGATAAATTCATCCCAACTACGGAACCCTTCGTTGTGCGTGGTCGTTAGAGCTAGGTCAGAGTAATCATCTACGTAAAATCATCAAACTTTTTCCAACACTTAATTTGAATCAAATTGTTTCTAAAATAACAATGTAATTATCAGGTCAGTAGATATAGGGACTCGTTGAAAGCCGCAGCGTTGAATAAAAAGAGTTCAATGAATGAAGTTGACATTAGTGGCACGTTAACTCGATGACGAATTTAATTAGTTGATCGACTAGTAAATCAACGTTGACGTTTCGTTAACTGAAAAACCGTCAACGACCCATCACTACTCGGAAGCACGGTAATATGCCGTTGGTCCCGACCTTAGAATAATAACAAGCAGGATGTAGTCACGGCTATCATTCATAGATCTTTGATTGGATCATTGACATAGATAGTAAGGACCAGGCTAACCGCGCGACTGGCATCGATAAGTTCAGCGATGTACTCGCGAACCAGCAGGCGGAAGAGGACTTCCAGAGTCCCTCCCCTAGCCCGATCGTGTCTATGGACACTTCCGCACCTGCGGACAATCGCGCGCCAAGTCCGTGCACGTCAGACTCCGAAGAGTCCAGCTCTTCCTCTTCGTCGTCTTCTCCCTCTGCCAAGCCAGGGGTCCTAACCTCTGGACCTGGCAAGAGGAAGAAGTCGAAGAGTAAGTCGGGCCAGGCGTCAAAGATAGTGGCGTACGAGCCTCCCTCGACCCCTATCCCTTCTGCCCCCGTGGCATCCACCTCAGTGGCCCCTACCGCGGCCCCTCCTACCGTTACTCCGTCACCGGTCCCGGCGTCTTCCACGCAAGACCAAGACGGTTTCACTCTCGTTTCTGCCTCTAAGAAGGCTTTCCGTCCTCCGCCCATTGTCATCCAGGACAAGGGTAAATGGACGGAAATCTCAAAATGGTGTGTTGATCAGCGGATCAACTTCACCAGCGCGGTCAGTACCCAACCGGGTATAAAAGTCACAGTTCCCACGTCTAACGATTTTAAGGAACTAACCAGGACACTTCGGGTGAGAGGCATCTCATACCACTCATATACCCTCCCCGAAGAGCGTCAGACGCGTGTGGTGATCCGTAGGATCCCCAGTGAGATTGCCACCGCAGACATAAAGTCGGACTTAGAGCGACAGGCTATTCCTGTCCTCGAAGTCCACAGGATGCACCGCTCTAGAGGCGGTGCACCATACGACATGATTCTTGTCGTATGCTCTCAGGTTGACGGGTATCACCCTATTTTCAAGATCGCTTCGATCTGTAGCCTTAAAGGCTTTGATATTCAGAAACCGCACAAGTCCAGCATTATCGGACAGTGCCACCGTTGTCAACTTTACGGTCACGCGCAGAAGAACTGCTTCGCGAAACCCAGGTGCGTCAAGTGCCTGGGTGAGCATGGCACTTCTGAATGCTCGCGACCAAAAGACCGTGCCCTCTGCACCGAACCTCCCAGTTGCGTTCTTTGCGGCCAACAAGGCCACCCAGCCAACTACCGTGGCTGCCCTAAGGCACCAAAATCGTCTTCCTCGAAGTTGACCAAGCGTTACGACGCGAGGCAACAGAGAGACAACCAGGGGGGATTCTCCTCCTCTCTGACCCAACCTCCGCAACGACTGAGCCCTCAAAGGTCAAGTCCGTGGAATTACTTCAACCACCAGCAGGCCTTCCCTGCCTTCGGCCAATACATGGCTCCTCCCCCCCCTCAACCTCAACCCATCCCACGGTTGATGGACCCTCGCCTTCGCGCTCATAGCGCTCTGCATCACCAACAACCTACCACCGCCGGTAGAAGCGCGCCTCTCGCGCCCCCAGTGGCCCGCGTGCCAGAGCCTGCTTCCAAAGCCGCTCCTCCTCTCAACACTCGCGCGCCTCCTCAACCTGCGGCCACTCCAGTGGTCGCACCACCTAACACCTTCGATGCGTTTAATGTGATCTCGAGCACATTTAACATCTTTCTTTCGCCCCGCGCCAAGAAAATGGCCAGCGAAATAATTGTAGCCCGTAACTCCTGCGATCTATCGGAGATCCAGCGAATTTATCACGCGTATCCCGAGATCACGCAAGCCCTAGAGTCCATCGCGTATAGGAAACCATAATGTATAATACGGCCCCCGCGAGAACTAAACTCAGATCACTAAAGTTAGGCTTTTTCAATGCCAACGGCATTAGAGAACAACGCGACGAAATCGCTGTGTTCCTCCGCGACCATCGGTTAGATATTCTCCTAGTACAGGAAACTTTCCTCAAGCCTTATCATCGAGACCCGTCAATTGCGAACTATCGCGTAGTTCGCAATGACAGGACTCGATGCCACAGGGGCGGCACCCTGATTTACTATAGGACTCCTCTCCATTGCATCCCGCTCGATGCTCCGACAACTCTCTCGTGTCTTGAAGTGTCTGCATGCAAAATAGCAATGTCAGGTCATCAACCGATTACGATAGTTTCGGCTTACATGCCGCCCACTGCGACCACGAGCCCAGACGGTCTTCAAATGCTGTCTCGCGATCTTTCGATTCTTTTCGGCCTGAGTGAATCCGTTATCGTAGCGGGTGATCTCAACGCCAAACATCCGTCCTGGAACTGTAATACCACCACGTTTCGAGGCCAACATCTGTTTGACCTCACCGCCGTTTTAAATTTCGATATCATCGGTCCGATGAATCCTACTCATTACCCCCATATCCCCAGTCAATCCCCGGACATATTGGACATAGCGCTCCTAAAGAATATCAACCTACGGTTGGATTCGATAGAGGCGATGGACGAACTGACTTCTGACCACCGGCCGGTCGTCTTAAGACTGGCCCCTCGCGACGGACTCCTTGACCCTGACCAATCCCCCCTCACGAAAGTAGTCACGGACTGGCGGAAAGTAAGCGACCGACTGAAATCCACCACATCCCCGATACTGGATTCTATCCCCGATCAGTTTGACTCGATCGCCGACACGACGGCCGCGATCGACTCACTCACGGAACACGTACAATCAGTCCTGAGCGATTGCTCGAGGCAGGTTCCGGCGATGGACCCCCATCGCCGAAAGCTGCCGGACGATGTGCGTGAACTGCTGACTGAGAAGAACGCGGCCACTCGTGCATACAGTGTCTTTCCCTGTGACGCTAACAAAGTCTTCATGCGCCAATTACAGAAATCTGTAAGGAAGCGAATGAAAGAACTGCGTGAGGCTAACTGGGACAGGATGCTGGGCGAACTAGAGCCCACTCATCTTGCCTTCTGGGAGCTTCAGAGGAAACTCAGATCCCCGCAAGTAGCTTCAATGCCCCCTCTGACACGACCCGACAGGACGATAGCATTCGACGACACCGACAAGGCTGAATGCCTGGCTGACACTCTCGAGACTCAGTGCTCGCCCAGCTCTCAACCAGTAGACCAAGCTCACCTCGCTGAGGTGGACGCTGAAGTCGAACGTAGGGCGAATCTCCCTCCGGTCGAAGACCCTGATTGTCCTCTGGCTCCCGTCACCCCAGACGAAGTGCACGACATTATCAAGGGTCTGAAAACCCGTAAATCTCCCGGATCAGACGGAATCACCAACAGGGTGCTCCAGCTGTTCCCCGCTCACCTGATCATGCTAATGACCACCATCTTCAATGGCGCTCTTAGCAACAACATTTTTCCTCAAGCTTGGAAAAGTGCCACGGTCATCGGTATCCCGAAGTCCGGCAAACCTAAGACCGAACCTTCCAGTTACCGACCCATCAGTCTGCTCAACGTCTTCGGCAAAGTCTATGAGAGGCTTATTTATAAGCGTCTCAGAGACTATGCCGAGACGAAGGGCCTCATCCCAAACGAACAGTTCGGGTTCAGATCCCAACATTCGTGCGTACAACAGGTCCACCGTATCGTCGAGCATATAAGCGCTGGCTTCCAGCGTGGGCTCATGACGGGTGCTGTGTTCTTCGACATTGCGAAAGCGTTTGACAAAGTCTGGCACAACGGCTTAATATATAAGCTCTACAAACTCGGTGTGCCCGATCGTCTCGTGCTCATCTTACGAGACTTTTTGTCGGACCGCACCTTCCGCTATCGCATCGAGGGTGCGCTATCCTCGCCCCATCCGCTCCGCGCAGGCGTCCCTCAGGGCGCTGTGCTGGCACCGCTGATATTCACTATATTCACTAGTGATATCCCCAAATGTAGAAAGGCGCAGTTAGCTCTGTTCGCAGACGACACGGCCATCTACTACTCCGGCCTCAGGCAAGACAATATCGCCCGCATCCTTCAGGCCGAAGTCAACAGACTCGCGGCCTGGTTCAGGAAGTGGAGGATTGAAGTCAACCCTGATAAGAGCCAGGGGGTCCTATTCTGTAGGCCCCGGCGATCACCCGCCCTGCCCCAATCGATCACCATGTTCGGCAAGCCTATCCCTTGGGAGAAGCGAGCCAAATATCTCGGTGTGGTCTTAGACCATCACATGACGTTCGGCGAGCACATAAAACAGGTGCGCTCGCGCGCCAGTTTTGCTCTCGGCCGACTACACTCCGTACTCAACCCGCGCAGCAAGTTGTCCCTTAAGTGCAAATTGCGTATTTACACCGCGTGCATTCGACCGATCATGACTTACGCCTGCGTAGTCTTCGCTCACGCAAAGTCATATCACATTCATAAGATGCAGACGCTTCAAAACCGATTTCTCCGTAGAATTACGAAGGCTCCTTGGTTCGTTCGGAACGAACAACTTCACGTAGACCTTAAGATGCCTACCATCAAGCAGTTTATGAAGCGCCTTGCAAAGCGCTTTTTCGAATCCGCGGAACGTCATCGCAACCCCTTGGTTGTGCAGGCCGCTAGTTACAGGCCTTCTGCCATTAGTCAGACTCGCCGACCGAGGCACACTCTCTTAGATCCGGATGACCCCGTCACTCTCCTTCAGGAAAGCAATAGGGCCACGAGTACAGTGCACAAAATACACAAACCGACCTTCCGTCCTCGCCGCCGAGGTACCACGCGAACTTCCCGAGTAAATGGTAATAAAAGTCCTCCCCCCCGTCCCTTGAATGTCGATGCGCCAGCCGCCCGGTTAGAGGCTGAGAGCGCCGTAGCAATAAATATAATATCCCCTGATAATAATCATGATCAAAATGTTGATCCAGCCCGTCCCCAAATTGTTACTAATTTTGTGATCCCCCAACGACGCCCTGAGCCGAGGTCCGTACCCCACAGGGGGTGCCCTTAGTGCGCTGTCGTTTAGTTTTAATATATATAATTTGCGCCCTGGCTGGAGGCTTTAAGATTAAAAACCTTAGGGCAGCCACAGGAATATCCGGTTAAGTAGCAACGACCTCTCTAGGTCTGCTACGAGATGCCATTCAAAAAAAAAAAAAAAATAACCGCGCGACGAAATGGCACCAGCGCGCTGGCCCTAAAATGACAGTTTAGGGCCAATGCGACTCAGTCGAACGCGGTCCACGCGCGGAGGAGTTAATCAGTACAGTTCAGTCATTAAAATGCCTAGTTGCGTAGTAAAAGGTCGCAAAAATTATAATACAAAGGTTAAAAAGGAACATGGGACATCATAACATCGATAAGTAACCTTAAATTGCCTTTGTTCCAATAAAATTATTCAATAAACACATTTGAATCCACATTCGAAATCTACAATGGCGGCCATGTCACGCGCTGCCGGCAGCGCCCGCGACGGTAACGAAGTAACCTTGTACGGACGTCATTTTTTATTTGTGTTTTATTTAATAATTAATAAATTAATAATAATAATTATTAAATTGTTTTCAATTTCAAATAAAGCTGATCGAGATTAATTTGTTTTATTACGTTTTTTGTCAAAATATGGACGCCTCAGTGGTTAACTTATTTCCGATAAAATGTGATTAAAATAACATTTACGCACGTTACATGTCGTACGTACAAGGTTACGTCGTCGACCTATGCAACGTGACACTCACGTAGTTCATATGAGTTGTCACAGATGGCGCTAGTTTTTGCTTGTATGAAAAAGTTGTAAGTAAAATGTTCTGATGGGCGTATCCTTCCTTTTGAAATCATTGGATTGGATACAATATATGAAGTAACTAACTATTTACACTGGGTACTCAATTAATGAGTAACTAACTAAATAAACAAATAAAATACAAAAAACGTTTTGTAGTCATTTTGTTACTTGAATACAGCAGAGAGTAACAAAACGTAACAACACGATGTTGTAGTCCTGACATCTTGACAGTGACCTGTGACACTGACAGAAGAACTGACTGAAGTGGTTTAGGGTTTTTTAGTCTGTCTCGCATCACACGTGTTTTTATTTGGCCGAATGTTTACATCTTTAATTTTCCCTAAATCTCGAAATAATGGTGGCGACTGTACACAACGACTTGATCGTATATAAGGGCAGCAATTTCTTTCGCCAAAGGCTGTTGCTGGCGACGCTAAGTGGTCGTACAATAAAAATAGACGAGATTCGGAGTACTCACAATGACCCGGGTCTTCGGGAGTATGAAGTGAGTTTGATACGACTTCTGGACAAGGTAACGAATGGAACCAGGGTGGAACTAAGTGAGACGGGTACTTCGGTGTACTATCAGCCCGGGATATTGGTGGGCGGGCAAGTTACACACAGCTGTAGCACTCAACGGGGTATAGGTTAGTATTTACTTATTTTTGTCCGTATAACTCCAAATAAGTTGTGCATCTTGCGTTATCTATGTCATTGGCTCTCGTACTTTCTTAGAGAACTCATCCAGTTCACTCTTTCTCAAAATGTGGGTGTTATACTGTAATAATTACACTAATGTGTCTACAAAGTTCCTTCTGCTGGTTCACAGGCCTCCTCTAATTACCAAATCTTTTTAAATACTTTCCTTTATATTTCTTAAATTGATCATGTTTTTACTTCTGCCACTGAGACAACACTTGTAAGAAGAGACTCCCAAAATAAATGAATAAATAAGATATTGAAGAATCTTTGTAAGAAAGTATTTTTTTAAATAATGTCTCATTTTCAGGTTACTACTTAGAAATCCTTCTTGCCCTGGGTCCATTCTGCAAGGAGCCTCTGAATGCAGTCCTCCAGGGTGTCACACACAGTGATCTGGACGTCTCGGTAGATAAGATCAAGACATCTGCCTTGCCGGTGCTGCTGAAGTTTATTTTAGTTGATGATGGACTGGAGCTGAAAGTTGTGAGGAGAGGTGAGTAGGCTTGTGTATAGAGTAATATATAGAATAGAGTAACTTTTGCCTAGTATCACAATTAAGCTAATTGAAACTTAGCTTGGTCAGATTTTTTGCAGAAAGACACACATGCATTTCTAAGGAAAGGAAGAAAATACTATTATTGGCACCAAAAATGACACACTAACAATAAAAAAAACACACAAACACAATAATAACACGATAAATTGGCGGTATAAAATGAGTATGAATGCACATCCCCTTTATCTTATCTTAACAGTTGGCCTTATGTATAAAAAAATATAAAGCAGTTCTATTGCACTAAGAACAACTTTTTGTCATATTATTAATGCCTTTTACCACTAAACGATATTACCAATTTCAAAATGTAATAGGTACTGACTGTGTGCTTTCACTTTGTTATAAAGACAGGGCCTGCGCCCACTGGGCGGCACGGCACGGTAAGGGATTTTTATGCGGCGAATAGAAATATAACTTATTAGTATGACAATAAAATTGCAACGATGCCGCGGCATCCTTAAGTATGCCACGACGTCCTTAGGCGTCATCATTGAAATTTAAATTTTATTGTCGTATATACAATATTAGTTTTAGTATATGCGAAACCCGAAACACGTGTCTAGTATTTTTATGTAAAGAAACTCTGTACAAAATTTCAAAACTGTATCATGAGAAATCACTAAGTTATAAAGTGGTTATGTTACTGGGTTATCCGTACAAAAACATGCTAACGGCGCCCACGCGCCTCCAGGGTCGTGTTGCGCTCATTGATAATAATTTGGCAGTAGGTATCTACTCGTAACCGTACGGCGATTGTATTGTTAGTAATTAAATAGTGATAACATTTTCCATCACACTTAAATAATTTTGAGACAAAATATAACATGGTGTAAACATTATTGAAATCGATTCAGTTCCTTATTCTGAACAAACTATATTCAGGTTTCGCTTATACTAAAAATTATGATGTATAAGTTATATTTTTATTCGTCGCATAAAAATCCCTTGCCGTGCCGTGCCACCAGTGGGCGCAGGCCCTTAGAGTTCCTGTTCATCATCACCTGCCTGGATTTTTTTCAACGATGTTGGCTTCTAGTCTAACCGTCATCATCATTCCAGTCGAAAGACGTCCACTGCTGGACATAGGCCTCCCCAATAGGTGGGGGGGGTTGCTATAATCGCCACGCTTGGTAGGCGGGTTGGCGATCGCAGTATGGTGTTAAAATGCATGGAGAACGCTGCTGCCCATTCTCTAGTAAGTCCCTTAGTCGCCTTTTACGACACCCATGGGAAGAAATGGGATGATGCAATTCTTTACATCCGGCACCACACGGATCTCCCATCACACAGTCTAACCATATCCAACTGAAAACCAGTATTTTACATGGAGAATTTTTTTTTTCAGAATCATATTAATTGGTCATTATTTTTCCAGGCGCGCCCCCTCTAGGAGGCGGCGAGGTAGTATTCAAGTGTCCAGTGCGTCGTAGTCTGCGACCGCTACAGTGGACCCAATGGGGGCTGGTGAAGAGAATACGAGGCGTCGTGTACGCGCTGCGAGTGTCTCCTACCATGGCTAACAGAGTTGTTGATGCTGCTAAGGGGGTGAGTTGAAAGGACTAGACTGTTTCAAAGTCAAAGTCAAATTGTTTATTTCAAATAGGCCCACATAAGGCACTTTTGAATGTCAATATTTACAAAAAAATTGGATTGATTCTAGTCGCCCCTTCCAAAAGGTAGTTTCGTATGGAGAAGAATGGGCAAGAAACTCCACCGGTACTCTTTTAAAATCTTGTACAATATTTTTATAGGTACATTAATTATATAATTATATGTGAAGACTATGCACCTAGAATAAAATTACTATACCACAATAGGTAATAAAAAGAGTTAAGAATTAAGCAATGACAGATTAATTATGTGATAGATACATGGTGCTCACATATTTACAAAAAAAACGGAATTTTTAGGAAATATACGATTTCCTAAAAAATAACAATATCAGTGTGAGTTGTGAATCACAGAATTTAAAATAAATGTCATAAAAATAATAAATAAATTATACAATTAAAATAGCAACCTGTTTGATTTTGTCTAGAATCTAGAAGTTTGAATAACTTTATAGGTAATACCAATGATATTTTATTAAACAGATATGTTACACACTCACAAAACAACCGAAAAAAGTGTTCAGCGCAGCAGCGGCAGCACCCATACCCACTTCATTCATTTTATATTTCGCTACAAGTAAAAATGATAGAAAAGAGATGGCTTGATAAAAACAAGAAGAAAAAAAAAGACAGCTAGTGTTTTCAATTGCGCGTGAATGTAAACAAACATTATTCTGGCCACCAATCACAGAATGTTGGCATCACAGACTAACAAATTGTATACACGACAAAAAATTAATTCCCATTTCTTTCTTTTTTCTAACCTCCAATTATGAGAAAATTAGGAAAATAATTGAAATATATTAATAAATCGAAGTATATTGCGTACTTACATGTGGTATGAGATCCCTTGTGTTTTATTAACTTTGGTATCATAATTGGTACACTTTCTAAATACACACGATGGCCTTTTTTGAATTTTTTTGCTCAACTAAGCGTATTAGTCATCGCCATGCGTGTCGCAGACTAAAGTCAATACGTCCCGATTAGGACGTTTTCGAGTCTTCATGATTGCGCGCTCACAACATATCTGTTTAATATAATATCATTCAGTAATACGGGCTGGTGTCAGCGACTCCATGTCAGAATGCGTATTTTGCGTAAGGGTGAGAAAATCGGTTATTTGATCCACCCCAGCTCCTCAAGGAAGGCCAGCAACGCCTTGATGTTACGGACAATCTCACACACGGTGGTAAGCGGGCGTTTTGTAGGACTGTCTTATGTAATTTTGACGTTCGAAAAGTGCGATTCTCGCCCCCTTTCTCGTTAGTATTCATCTAAAGAACGAGGAAACTAACAATATATTTTTATTTCCAGGTAATGCTAAACTTCATCCCGGACGTGTACATCAACACGGACCAGTGCCGCGGCTCCAACGCGGGCAAGAGTCCCGGCTTCGGCGTCAGTCTCGTCGCTGAAACTAACGAGAAGACCTTCTACTGTGCTGAGGCTGTAAGTAACTAGTCGTTTTATCCTATCTAGTTTATATTTGTAATTTTTTATTGGGTTGGAACAATCTATCTAAATGCCAGTTAGTAAGGTTACTAGCATGTTTGACTGCCTATTGTGCGTTAGACGTAGCCACTGAAAAACTAAATAAAAAGAATAAGAATAAAAAAAAACGCGAGCCTTAGTGTGAGGCCAGACTGCAAACGCGGGCGCGGCGCGACGTACTCAAACATAAGAACTTTATTTGAGCGTCCATAGTGGGCACGCGGACGTGGGGCGGACTACTTGGCGCGGGGAGCGCGCGGGCAGCTTGCGCCATAGCTCGTTCATACAAGTGGCCGCAGTGAGGGAGCGGGGATCTCAAACTAGTTCGAGCTGACCGCACGCGTTGTCGCGCGGTCGACTGCGAACAGGCACAATCGCGCGTATTCCCGCACCCGCGCCGCTGCCGCACCGCGCTGCCTGTGTGGCCAAGCACTTATAGTAGTCGCATAATGATCTGACATCAAGTAACTGAGCAGCGCCAGAAATTAACTTCAAAATCTAAAAAAGCTAAATACTGACATATTTATTTGAATAATTATTAATTACTAGTGGTCGCCCACTGCTCGAATTTCGACCACTTCTACTAACAATCTATATAGTACTTACTAATTCCATGAGTACACTAATTCCATGAGTACACTAATTCCACGAGTACACTAATTCCATGCTATTATAAATTACTTACTAACTCCATGCTATTAAAAAGTACTTACTTATTCCATGCTGAAGCTGTCACTTCCTGTAACACACTTCCGTCCCGAATCACTCCCACAAAAGGCTAGAGGAAAGTAGTTACACATAAAAAAAAAATTGTTTGTAGTCGTAGTTAGCGTAGTGACTGTGATTGGCTTCCGCACCACGTTCCGCGGGTTAGTTCCGCATGGAATGGATATTTGTACGAACTTCTTGGGCAACTAAAACTGAACGAAACCCATTCAAAATCATTTCCTCCTGCCCTTATCTGAAGTCATTAGGCTCGACGCCCATTGGCTGCACGGCATGGCAAGGTATTTTTAGGCGACGAATAAAAATATAACTTAACAATATGGAAATAAAGTTGAAATTTCAATGTTAACATACCGCGGTATTGTTTTTGAAGTAAAACTTCTTTACGCACGCTTGACTTGGTGAGTAAGCTGGTGAATGCGTGACGTGAGCTTTACGGAAAACGTGATCGGGCGCGGCTAACGGAAGTTGTTTAAATTTTAAACATGGAACACACCGCGTCACCGCCGCGGGCCGTCCCGCTTAATAGGTATTTTTTAAATTCACACGGGCTGTTTTTTTGAAGTAAAACTTCTTTTGCTAGCGTTACGCAAACGGTGATTTCTGTTTTACTTCAGTCGTGTGGTCTAAACCACTCTTTTTTTTTTCTTGTATTTACGACCGTTAACAACAATCAACGATCAATTTCAACTTTATTTCCATACTATTAAGTTATATTTTTATTTGTTGCCTAAAAATACCTTGCCATGCCGTGCCGCCAATGGGCGCCGGGCCTTAGGGATCTTCGCAGCACGTCTTTTATCTCATATTTTATGTTATACTAAAAATCTGTATAGTTTCTTAACATTAAACACTTTCCCTCCAGAAATCAACAGACGTCGGTACCGGCGACATCACACTACCCGAGGATCTGGGCCGCGAGTGTGCTCAGCGGCTACTGGATGAGATATACCGGGGCGGAACCGTTGACTCATCCTTCCAGTGGCTATGCGCTCTGTGGATGGCTCTCGGTCAGAAGGACGTCAGTGAATGTATTGTAAGTAACTTTTATGAAGATATAATAATAGCCCACGATGTAAATGTACTGGTCCTTCGCCTCCCGTGTCATCATAATCATAATCATTTATTTATTTGTTAACATAGGTGTTCATAAATACAGATCTTAGCCTAGATGGAATAGAGCGCTAATAAATGTTATGGCAGGAGGCGTACAAATATGGTGTTCAATTAAAATTAGTTACAAGTAATGTCAATTATTTTAAGTCACACTTACAATTGGTACTTATTGAAAAAGAAAAAATATAATAACAATAATCCCAATTCGATCCTAAATTTATTTATCATCTAAGTATTCGTCAACAGTATAATAACATTTATCAACAATTAGTAATTTAATTTTTTTCTTGAAATGTATTAAAAAAAAAAATTATGGCGTCGGGTATTTTATTGTAAATACGAGGGGCCATACCCAGAACACTCTTTTTTATTAATGCAGTTTTACATTTACGATTACATAAGGAATTTTTGTATTGACTTCGAATTGGAACATCTCGTACATTTGATATTTTTTCAAAATGGTTTAAATTTGTTTTCACGAAAATACTAGTTTCTAATATGTATAACGCCGGCAATGTAAGAATTTTTAAAGATTTAAAGTGTGGTGCACAGCTATCATCGCTTTTCAGACCACACATGGCTCTTATACATCTTTTTGTGCCTTAAATATGAATAATTTCTCTGAAGAATTGCCCCAAAAAATAATTCCGTATCGTAGAATCGAAGCTACTAGACCGTGATAGGCAACCAGTACATGCATGGCCAGAAATTGTACAATGTGACCGCAAGCTGCCATATCTGCAAGCTCAAAACGTATGACTAATTAATTTAATTCTCGAAGAATGACATCGCCAGAAATTTACTACTCTGAGCACCACTTGAAATGTCGACCTAGTTTGGGGATCTAAAAATACAACTTGGTATTTGTATCTAAATCCATTTAATGTTAAGTATGGATATGATGGTGGTTATACGAGTGGTGGGTGGTTATACCATAGACGAGGCTTTGACAAAAGGTATTAAAAAGAAACTTCCCCATTTTATTTTTAAAAGACATTTTTGTGCTACAGCTTTTTTCTAAATCAAGTGGTATGTCATTAAAAATTGTTGGATTAAGCATTTTCTACATCTTTGTCCATAATAATTAATACAAGTGGGTACTACAAATCTTCTTATGGATTTATTTCTTTGAGGTCTTATGTGTACCGTCTTGCATATCTTCTTGTCGTCTTGCTATACATGACCTTTGCACATTTGTATTTAAAAATCGCAACAATTTTCCAAAAACAAAAGATATCCATAACTTAAACACACGCCATAAAAATAGATTACATATTCCACCCTCTTGAATCAAAATGCTTTACCATAGCCCATATTACATGGCAGTAAAAAATTTCAACAAATTACCGGAACAAATAAAAAAAGAAACCAAATTCAATATATTTAACAAAAAATTAAAAGAATATCTAACACAAAAATGCTTTTACTAGGTGGCAGAATACCTAGAACAAACTATTTAATACAATATGATAGCTAGATAAATAAAGCACACATACATGCTCTTATTATTATTTATGTTAAAATTATTATTATTATTATGTTGCCATGCCCTAACCGGGTTCCATGTTGGAACTTACTTAAGAGGGCTATCACAATTTTTCTTGAATTTGCGCGTTTTACTCGAGTTTTGATGTGTGATTATGGTTTAGATATAGCCATAAAATAAAAAATAAAATATGCCCAAGCAAGTTTAATTATTTATCGTGGGAGCGCTTTAAATAAATATTTCAATTTATTTACATAAATCAGTAAAAACCTTGTCTCTGCCAAGGATGTTTCATAAAATTTTACTTTTGGGTATCTTTTGATGCTTTTTTACACCGAAGATAACGTTATTTAAGAAATTATAAAAATGTCTATGGTACTACTGTATTTTATACTTGGGAGCGCTTTATTATATTTCGTACAGCAATTCACCAAAAATAATTCTGTAAAACAGAGAGTTACTGACCATTTTTCATCCGAAGTTTTATTTTTTATCTACGAATATAAAATCCAAATTCAAACAAAAACTATTTAATAACTAAGTTAACTATGTTACCTTGCTCGAAAAAAAATAAAATAGTCTATTTAAAAGTAAAGTAACGGCGTAAATCAACGGTGAAATAAGCTATATTTCCGAGAGCGCAAAAGTGATGAAACTATTAACGGGTGCTGAGACTGACACGAATGGTTTATCACCACGAAAACTGTACTTTTATAGTTACACAGAGTTATTGTTTCGATTATTTCACGCTTTCTCACAATTAGATAAGAAATTGACGAAAAACTTTTTTTTTGTGATAGCACCCGTAAATTGTAACAACTAAATGTACACATGAATGCAATAAAGAATTTTAATTGAATTTGATTTTAAACTCTAATCTATAATGTGCTCAGCATAAACGGACATAAAAGTATAACAAACACCAATTAATTGTTCTGTTTCCCAGGTCGGGCCCCTCTCAGATTACACAATAACCTTCCTGCAACTCCTCAAAGAGTTCTTCGGCGTGATGTTCAAGCTAGAGGTGCAGCGCTCAGGGTCTGGAGACGACGAGTCTGATGATGAAGATGTCACCCCAGCTAACAAGATCAAGATGACTTGCGTTGGTATAGGATATGTTAATATTAGCAAGAGGACGCTATAAATAGTAAATAATATACAGTATTTTTTAAGATTTATTGAGTTTTACTTTGATCCTGAATAAAAAAAACGAAGCACAAAAATCACACCTATAGAAGCCGCTCAAGTCGTCATCCTAATCCAGCAAGGATTGTCTCAGCGTACTATCGCTCGACAGCTTCATTTGAGCCAGTCTTGTGTCTCGAAGGTATACAAGAGGTTCAGGGAGACTGAAAACTTAGTCCGGAGACCAGGATCTGGACGACAGCGATGCACTTCGGTGAGAGGTGACCGATTTATTGTCACCTCTTCTCTCCGAAATCGACAACTAACCGGCGTGGACGTCCAGCAGCAGCTCAGAGAAGCTCGAGGGAGGGCAGCTAGTGGACAGTGAGGCGAATAAGCGAACTTGACCCCGAAAAGACCAGCCACGGGACCTAAACTGTCTCCAGCCCACCAACAAGCCAGGCTTCAGTTTGCTATCGCGATCACTTAGATTGGGATATCGAGCAATGGAGGCGAGTCCTATTCTCGGACGAATCCAGGATGTGCCTGCATGGTAGCGACCGTCGACAGAGAGACTATAGGAGACCGGACATATAGATATATTGTGTAAAAAATTAAGTTCATCTGCATACGTTTTATATAAATTATCCTACATAGTAGATGCCAAAACACTTCTTATGGCTTACCACGGTATAGTTGAATCGCAATTACGATATGGTGTCATTTTCTGGGCGAATTCAACAAATAAAGACACAGCATTTAAGGCCCAAAAAAGATGTCTCCGATCAATGTTTAACCTTAAAACCACAGACAGTTGCAAACCTTATTTTAAGCAATACAATATCCTGACTCTTCCTTGTATCTATATTTTCGAAGTAGCTATGTTTGTTAAGCAAAGTCCAAGTCGTTTTGAATGTCTAGCTGATGTATTCCCTAGAAATAGACGTGACAATAGTAAATTATGCCAATTAACGTGTCAAACTACTTTGGTGCGCAAAAGTGTCTACTGTATGGCCCCAATTATATAAAATAAATTACCAAGTAGTTGGAGAGAATTAACAACAGTGCAGTTCAAGAGTAGACTACGTAAATTTTTAATGGATAAGACGTACTACAGTGTGACTGAGTTTTTATCGGAAAATGATTTTTGCTGAATTACTTTTATAATGGATTTGCCTTTGGTTATACTTTAATAATGTAAATGTTTGCATGCCGAATGGTGAAATATGGCTGACCTTTAATGTATCTTGTCACCTATTATGTATTACCCATATTTGGCAAAATAAATGTCTATTCTATTCTATTCTATTCCGGGGGAGCGATTCGCACAATGCTGTTTTGCAGAAACGGTGGCATACGGGGGTGGGTCCTGAATGTTGTGGGCGGGATATATAGTGAAGCAAAAACGGAGTTGATATTCGTACCTGGTGGACGTCGGGGAGGGGGGCTAACCGCAGAAAGATACATCAACGACATTCTGCTAGGCCATGTGCTCCCCTCCCCTATTAAAAAGAGGGTTTATTAAAAAGAGCGGGAAAAGAGCAATAAGAGCCATATATAATCTCCGCAGGCGCGATTCTCTTAGGGAACTGTTTAAGGATATTAACATCATGACGGTGCCTTGTCAATATATCTATGAAAACATCATGTACGTAAGAAAAAATTTACATATATTTAGTAAAAGAGGCGAAATACATAATTATAGTACTAGAAGTAGGGATCTATTAGCTCAACCAGGTTTCAGACGGCAAAAGTAGACTCATCTTTCATGGGGTACTGTTTAAAATGTTATAATAAAATCCCTCCCCTCATACTTCAACTGAATGAGACGAAATTCAAATCTTGTATAAAACGCACACTATGCAAGCAGGCATATTATAGGATTACATCGCTGATAGAAATGCTTGGCTCAATGCTGGCCAGCTCTACAACCACAACTAATTTATTAACATTTGAAAATACTGTTGGAACTGATGAAGATTGGAAGACTGTTTTTTTCATTGTATAAACTCGAATCTCCTTTGTATTATACAGGGTGATTGGAAGATGGGTGCAAAGCTTTAAGGTGAAGATAGTACAGACAATTTAGAACCATTTAAGCCATGGTTGTCTTAGACGAAGTCTTACCAAATTTTTTTAACCAAATTTTTAAGTTTTTTTTCGGAAATTCTCAAAATTTAATGTAAACTGCATAATTATGGCCAAATTGAATGATAAATGAATTAATTTTTTATTTATTTCATTAAAGTAATGTGTAAGCAACCAAGCAAAACATGTTTTAGGCTTCTGTGTCATTAGACATTTTTTTTACAGTTATTTAAAGCTCAGAAAAAATTAAAAAATTGTACAATACGTCTTTTAAACCTTATTTAAAAAAAAAACGGAGGGTGCTTTTTTTGTTCAAACCTTTTTGAAGACAAGCTTGATAATCGCTCTTTCTTTTGAGGTATCATTTATGCGGATATCTTACAAATTATTGAAATTAGGACCTACAAACCAATTCGAGGGAGAAATTTTAAATTTTAGGCAGTCTAACAAAACACAAAATTTTTGCTTAACAAATACTTTATGTGCTCGAAATGATAACATTGTTCAATTCTAAGAATTTTTGGCACATGCAGGAACCAATTGAGGGGAACCCATTGAGGGGATTCTCTAAACAATGGCCACCGAGCGCGGTGCGACGGCATTTCCAGGTAGAACGCCCAATGAATAGCAAAAAGCTTTGCACCCATCTTCCAATCACCCTGTATAATACAGGGTGATTGGAAGATGGGTGCAAAGCTTTAAGGTGAAGATAGTACAGACAATTTAGAACCATTTAAGCCATGGTTGTCTTAGACGAAGTCTTACCAAATTTTTTTAACCAAATTTTTAAGTTTTTTTTCGGAAATTCTCAAAATTTAATGTAAACTGCATAATTATGGCCAAATTGAATGATAAATGAATTAATTTTTTATTTATTTCATTAAAGTAATGTGTAAGCAACCAAGCAAAACATGTTTTAGGCTTCTGTGTCATTAGACATTTTTTTTACAGTTATTTAAAGCTCAGAAAAAATTAAAAAATTGTACAATACGTCTTTTAAACCTTATTTAAAAAAAAAACGGAGGGTGCTTTTTTTGTTCAAACCTTTTTGAAGACAAGCTTGATAATCGCTCTTTCTTTTGAGGTATCATTTATGCGGATATCTTACAAATTATTGAAATTAGGACCTACAAACCAATTCGAGGGAGAAATTTTAAATTTTAGGCAGTCTAACAAAACACAAAATTTTTGCTTAACAAATACTTTATGTGCTCGAAATGATAACATTGTTCAATTCTAAGAATTTTTGGCACATGCAGGAACCAATTGAGGGGAACCCATTGAGGGGATTCTCTAAACAATGGCCACCGAGCGCGGTGCGACGGCATTTCCAGGTAGAACGCCCAATGAATAGCAAAAAGCGATAAGAGTTGGTTTTTACAGCAAAATGGTCTTAGTTACTGAGGCAACAAAGTCGTTTTTCTTTAGTCAGGGTCAGTCGGTCTGTGATGAAGCCGTTACATCTTTTACTTATTAGTCAAACTACTGCCCTTGTGAGTGGACGTTGTCGTGTTGATTCACAATTTACCGTGTTCAGTTGTAGCCCTTTGCGTTCCTGCACGTGTTGTTTGCGTTAGTTTTGAACTTTTTTGTTTCACCGTGTCCAGTCGTAGCCTCGCGCTCCTGCACGTGTTGATTTTTGACTTAATTGTGTTGAGTTGACATTTAGTGCGCTCCTACGCCGTTTTTCTTAATTGTTAAGTGACTATGGCTACTTTTTCCAATCAAGAATATGCGGATATCGTATTTATGTACGTTAGAGCAGACGGCAATGGATCTTTGGCGCGACGGATGTATCAAGAGCGCTATCCGAATCGCAGGATACCGAATGTCCGAGTGTTTTACAACACGTTTCGTCGTCTTGCCCAAGATGGGTTTCACCGCGTGGAACCTGGAGTCAACCCGGGCAGACACGAAACTGCCGTCGACGAAGACATTTTAGCAGCATTTCAAGCGGATCCTACTACCAGTACTAGAGCAGTAGCTCGAAATTTAAACATTTCTCAATGGAAGGTGTGGCATACAATGCACCAAAATGATAAGTATCCGTTCCATGGCAGGAGTGTGCAAGGTCTAGTAGAGCAAGATCCTCAAAGAAGAATTCAGTTCTGCCGTTTCCTCCTCAACAGAGACATCGAAGATGCGTGGTTTCTGAAATCAATCTTGTGGACGGATGAAAGTAAATTTTCAAGGGAAGGTATTACAAACTTTCACAACATCCATGAATGGGCTGACGCAGACAACAATCCACATTTTAAGAAGCAGGTGTCATTTCAGATGAAATTCTCTGTGAACGTATGGGCTGGAATAATTGGCAGAACATTGATTGGGCCCCACTTTTTGCCTGATCCATTGAATGGCGAAAATTATTTGAAATTTCTGCAAATTGATTTACCACTGCTGGTAGAGGAATCAGGTGTCCCGATCTTCGAAAGAGACCGAACAGTCATCTTTCAGCAAGACGGCTGTCCAGCGCATTGGACTTTAAATGTAAGGGAACACCTCAACAATTGCTTTCCTGATAGCTGGATCGGCAGGGATGGTCCCATCCCTTGGCCCGCTCGCTCCCCAGATCTGACCCCGTTGGACTTTTTCGTGTGGGGCCGGGCCAAGGAACTGGTGTATAACAACATAGAAATAAACACTAGAGAAGAATTGATACAAAGAATAAATTCAGCGTTTGAGACAATGAAGCAGGAGATGATGTTGAAAATAACGACTACAGAAATTAGAAGACGGGGCCGTGCTTGTATTAGGAATCATGGCCGTCATTTTGAACATGAAAAATAAATAATTTTAATTCAAATGTTGTTTTAATCAGTCTGCCTAAAATAAAAAATGTCTACCTCAAATTGGTTTGTAGGCCCTAATTTCAATAATTTGTAAGATATCCGCATAAATGATACCTCAAAAGAAAGAGCGATTGATTATCAAGCTTGTCTTCAAAAAGGTTTGAACAAAAAAAGCACCCTCCGTTTTTTTTTAATAAGGTTTAAAAGACGTATTGTACAATTTTTTTATTTTTTCTGAGCTTTAAATGTCTGTAAAAAAAATGTCTAATGACACAGAAGCCTAAAACATGTTTTGCTTGATTGCTTACACATTACTTTAATTAATTAATAAAAAATGAATTCATTTATCATTCAATTTGGCCATAATTATGCAGTTTACATTAAATTTTGAGAATTTCCGAAAAAAAACTTAAAAATTTGGTTAAAAAAATTTGGTAAGACTTCGTCTAAGACAACCATGGCTTAAATGGTTCTAAATTGTCTGTACTATCTTCGCCTTAAAGCTTTGCACCCATCTTCCAATCACCCTGTATAATTGCATATCACAGGTGTGAGTACTATGTACAATAGACCTACCATTTACCGGGTAATTATGTCTTGACTTAAATGTGCCCTGGCGGCTGAGAGTATGTCATGCTCACTCAGATGTCTCGCTGATGGTGGCGTGTGTGTTGGATCATTTAGCTCCCTTCAAAATGGTTGAGCTGAATGGTGCTGATCCATGCGTCATGTTCGTGAACGGGCGCTGTCAGTTGGGACTGGTCATCTCTTAGCTGCCTCGGCTTATTTTTAATTGTTTTAATTTTGAATTGTAATTTTTTTATCACGGACGCTTCTGACGTATTGCATCGTTCTCACATGTTTAACTTCAATATGAATGATGTAACCAATATTTTGTATCAATATTTTAATTTAAAAGAGTGTCCGTGGAGTTTCTTGCCCGTTCTTCTCCATAGGAACCTACTATATGGAATGGGCAACTAGCTTCATATTTGTAACTGACCGACTTCTTGACAATTCAAAAGTGCCTGTCAATGGTTTAATTGAAATAAATGCTTTGAGTTTGAGTTTGATTGGCGAAGATTTCCTGCTAATGCACGATAATGCCCCCTGCCACACCGTTGCAGTGACTAGACAGTACCTTGTAGAAGTCGGGATTCCCACACTAGACTGGCCAGCCCTCAGCCCTGACTTAAATCCGATTGAACATTTATGGGACGAGCTAAATAGGCCCGGTAATAGGGGGTGGAGGGGGGAGGATAGGTAGGGGGATAGGTAATAGAATAATGACCCCAGAGCTGAACATCTTCCTCATACCTATGAGGAAGATGTTCAGCTCTGGGGTCATTATAAGACCTGAAAACTGCTTTAGTCGAAGAGTGGCAGGAAATCCCACAAGATTCCATCAGGAAACTAATTCGGTGAATGAAAAACCGTTTACAGGCAGTCTCTGTTTGGTAAATATGATGGATGGCATTTATGAAAATGATGATATCGGTACACCAGCGGTAAATATTTCAAGATCATTTTGTATTAGAGTAGCATCATCGAGGGAATTGACTTTTATAAATCTTAAGATCACCATACAAAATAATGACAATATTGTTTCTTTTAAATAACATCGCTAATAAATATTAAAAAGAGTACCGGATCTAAGTGGGATCCTTGCGGGACTCCTGATTCAGCATAGTACGATCGCGACTCGAAGCCACCTACTGGAAATAACTGAGATCTTTTAGATATATACGATGCAAACCTGCGCAGCAAATTCCCACCGATACCAATAAGGAAGTTTTATAATAGCAAATATTGATACACTTTATCAAAACCGCTAGTAAAACTGTGATCGACGTTGGCGTCCTCATTAATTTCAATTTACAATTAAGGTAGATTGAGAGAAGTTTTAATAAAACAAAACATAATTTTAACATTTTATTTCTGTCAATAATCTTATAGCTAACATTTTATAATAATTAAGGCACATTCTGAAATGTATGTATATCCACAACAGCGGGTACATTCAGGATCTTTTTGCCTAGGTACCTACATACTTGTATACGAACTTAACCTACGAGTATATTATTGGCAGTGTTCGTACGAATTTGATACAAAAGTATCAGGTTTTGACTTAGAATTATAATTACAAGGAGCAAATTGCATTTACAGAAAAGAAGTTTGAATTCTAATTTTCAGGTCATATTTTGTCTTTAACAAAATTTTGTCAGCCAATGACAAAAAAATGCAATGACTAATGACAAAATCTTGTAACAGTGACAAAAAGTTGTCATGTAAATGACAAAGTTTTGTCAGACCACTCAGATTGTATCCTTCATCTGGGCTTACTCCTTTTTTACTAAAATATTTTATTTATAAAATTTAATTTACTTTTGTTCAGTCAACGATACAGGATACTTAAATATCACATAGATTTTTACAACGTTTTGATATCATGATAACATAAATATAAAAATAAGATACAATAAAAGACTGAAATAATATTAACCTTTAAATAAATGTGAAGTTAAATTTATAATACATATTATTTTGTGAACAAGTACCTACAGTAAAAATCACTATTTTATTTATTTACATTCATTTGATTTCGTTGTATTTTATCAAGGAATCGATCACGTTCTAAAATTAATTTATACAAAATTCTAATTAATTTAGATGGGACTTGAAATAAATACTCGATTAAAAGAAAATCGTTCGTATCTTAATAAAATTTTGAATACCGTTTCCTTTTAATTATAAAAAGAATAACAGTAAATTTTTAATTCCTCAATAATCAAGCATGCATGATGTAACAATAGTCCAATTTGATCCTAATTCACATTATTTTCTATGAACCAAGATGATTAAGGGATTACCTCAAACGTCTTTCTCATCGCAGCCAAGACCCGCAGACCAGTTACAGATGCCACCTACGGGGTCAAAACTCAGACCTTTGGGACAAACGTACTCCCATCCCAGGAGGGATCCGTTGTCAATGCGGGCGCAGGAGATGAATTTCTTGCACGATTTCGGATGAGGGAAGTTACCGATGTCTAGGCACTCGATTTGACCTGCGAAGAATTGAGATTGGTTAAAAAATAAAAATGGGCCTCTTAACCAGATGTAGAAAGTTTTTAAGGAAGGTTAGATGCCGAATGACGCTGACTAGATGTAGCAATACAAGCCAAATAGGGGGTTAATCGCAGATTTGAAATATACATTGCCCATGATTATTGCCCATCCTCATAGTCATCATAAACTTGTAACAATCTACTCCGGACATAGGCTTCTCTAATAGCACGCCAGTGAATTAGATCTTGGTCACTATCATCCATCATATTCCAGGAATCTTCTCATTTGGCGCTTAGTTGTTTGACACAAAAATGCAGATCTTGAAGTAAGTGTAGCATTCTCCCTTAAAATACTATAGATTTTGCCTCACAATTTAGCCTTATAAAAAAATATCTTACCATTATCATGCATCACAATCTTAGTACCCTCCATATACTTGACAGCCACCTTTTCATCACTGTCATCATAGTAATCATAGTTCGCTATAGGCCTGTACGTCTTCTTGGGGACTTTAGGAATCTTCTCGAACGGCTGCTTGGAAGGTACTCGGCGGCGTGGTAAAGGCGTGGTTGTAGATGGTGGCTCAGTGGGTCGCAGAGTGGTCGAGATCCTGCGTTGGATCTTCTTTCTGATTACTTTACGCGTTGGTGGGGTCGCGGGCGTTTGTGGGGTGGTGATCGGAGAGAGGTATTGGTATTCGTCTGTGGAAAAAGTAAGGTTTTAGTTTTTAAATCGTTAGATATTATAATGGTTTGCAATAATAATGAATGGATCTAGAATCTTTGTCTTCTGTCATTTTAATCACCAGCTTCTACCAAAATTCTTATTGCCCCAATGAAAACAACTGACGGATTGGACAAAATACAGAAAAAAATCACTTACCATCATAGGTCTTAGTAACAGGCGATTCCAAGAGATATTCCCTGGTAAAGTACGAAGGCTCCTGACTTGGTCCAGTATACGAAACCGTAGAGTAACCAGTATTCTCCACGGGTACAGGTATCAGCTTTTCAGTCCTATACCTCTGAGTTGAAGACCTCTGGACTCCAGTATACGCAGTAGGAGCAGCATTTGTTGAAGCTGGACTGAATCTGGAGCCGCTTCTTGAGAACTTGGTGGTAGCTGTAGACTTTGGCACGAAAGCAGTTGAAATTCTTGGAGAGTTTTCAGTTGGTGTATCTGCGAAGGTCGTTCGCTCGAAGTATCTCGTCGGGGTAGGTGGAGCTAAAGCCGAAGAGATTTTAGGAGCATTCAATTCTGTTTGGGTATTATCGTACGAATTAAGTGTTGTTCTAATAAATTCTTGGTTTATTGTATTCTGGAAGTCGGTTGTCGGGAATTTGGGGACGTAAGTCGGAGATGTCTTTGAAAGTAATTCTGTTGAAGTATCTAGGTATGTGTTGGTGGTTGATTGGGCGAATTCTGGAGCTACAGTGTTCGTTGGGAAGTTGGTTGCAGTTGCCTTCGGAAGGTAAGTATTTCTGGAATTGAAGTTACTTCCTGTGTTGTATGCGCCTCCGAATGTCGTTCTAACAAATTGTTGGTTTGTTCCCGTATTAGGGAAGTTAGTTGAAGGTGACCTTGGACTGAAGGTAGGAGTGACTTCAGGAAGTTGATAAGCAGAAGTATTAATAGTGTAATCATTTGGATTGGTTCTTATAAACTCCAAATTCGCCGTATTTGCTGTATTCACAGTGTTAGGGAAGGCTGTTGATTTCGGAACGTCGTAAGTGGTGGTAGAAATCTTAGGAGGATTATATTCTGAAGTGAACGGCTCATTAGAGGTGGTTTGAGCATAATCAGTGTTGTAAATAGTTGATGTTGTTGGTAACTTCGGCGCTTCAAAGTCAGTAGCTACTTTAGTAGTATCGAAGTCAGTATCTATTTTAGTGGTATCAAAGTCAGTAGCTATTTTAGTGGTATCAAAGTTAGTAGTTATTTTAGTGGTATCGAAATCAGTAGCTATTTTAGTGGTATCGAAGTCAGTAGCTATTTTAGTGGTATCGTAGTCAGTAGGGTTTTTGTATCCTGTAGTCTGATCGTAGCTTCCCATGCCCCTATATATTGGAGTGCTCTGGTATTCATCATAAGTAGGTGTTCTGCTAATGTCTGTGTACTCGTTGTACTCGCGGCTCGTGTATTTGTATTCTACGGTGGTTTGAGTCTTTCTGGTAGGTTTGACATCTTCTTCGAAGTCGGGTATGCTCGGTATTGGTGCTGTGATGAGTTGGTGTGCTGCTATCGCTAGAGCTGTTTCGGCACTGAGATCTGAAAGAGAAGTGTAATTTTTGTAAAGTATATAAATGTGATGCTGTGCATTACTTTAAGCTTTGCGAAGTATTTTAAGCTGTGTTCCTTTGATGTGTTGGCTACGCCAAAAAATAAGTGCTGGTGTGGAGTTTTTAGTAGTTTATTCTTTATTGATTTTTAAAAGCCGGCGATCATTACAGCCCCATCAGGCTGCGTCGCATTCGAATACTTAAGTGCGGTGCGGCCCGCATGCAGTGTGCGATAGTTCATACAAAATGGACGAGTTTTGTGGAGGATTTTTGCATTGTGGCGCGGCATGTGTGTAGGTATATGGGTTTGTGTGTGCATTCTAACCAGAAAAGAAGCGAGTATATAATATACTCGTTGTTTCTTTTAAAATTGTTCATTGCGAATATCATCCTTAGTATAGTTATTATCATAATCCCCTCTCCTGTAGTCTTGTCATAAACTCACCATCAGCAGTAGTCCTCCTCTCCGTAGACGTCTCCTCCTGACTCTTCAGCTTCAGAAGGTCGTTTAGCTGGTTCTGCTTGATGGTCGCGCTGTACTTCTTACTCTGTCTCTTGTTCTCTTCTTCGTTGGTTGCTGACGGGTTCTGGTCTTTGGCATCGTCCTTCAAGTTGACTAGAGGACGCCGTTGGACTTTGAAGTTCCTTTTGGGTACTTTAGGTTCTAGAGTTGGGTCTTCGATTGCATCTGTTATGCGAGAAAAATATTTTCGAATAATGAATACGAATTTTTGTAAGGATCGAATAACTGTTACAACTTAATCTTTTCCTTTACACTGAGATTCGAATTTGCCTTAAAACTTATCTCTTTACATCTATCATCTATGATAGAGAGCAAATAACACAGTAGCTATTGATAAACTCCAACGTTTGATACAGGTGCCCGGGCCACTAATAAGATTCAGTAGATACTATTACAGAACCTACACATTAATATAAAATATTGATATCCAGCCGAACTGGTTAGATACCATAATAGTTCTTTACCATATTATGATGACTTACCAATATCACCAATGTCCTGAAGCGACTCTTCATCATACGCATTCGTCAGCGCTTGAGGAGCAGGAGTTGTCGGTACGGCTGCAGTTATAGGAGCGCCTGTAGTTGTCGTAGTAGAGGATACCAGGCGACGGCGACTGGTGACGCGGAACGGACGGCGAGTTACCAGCGTTGATGAAGATGTTGATAGTGGAGCTGCGGTTGATGTTGTTGTTGTTTTTGTAGCTGCAAAGATGATCAGGTGGTCAGTTATTGAATAAAGGAAATGTTGTGATTGTGGGGTAATTTGGATCTTGTGAATATGTAAGACAGAAAAATTTGCTTTCTGCCTAAGGACACTCACTTAAGGGAATGATGCAAAGGTGACGGACAGGTGCGGTCCTCATATGGGACAGTATCTAGATATACCTACTATCAGTTCGTAAAGAATGCTGCCATGGTATCGCAATATTACTTCACAACCGTTCATTGAACCCACAAATATCGTTACACATGTAACAATATTTGTCATGCCGTGGATATTCATCGTCCTTGCTTCCAGTGTGCCAGCACCAGGGACCGGACGACCCAGTTAAGAGTTAAACCTTTCGAAGGGGTAACCCATTCAATGGGCTACCTTTATCATGATGTAACCCATTGAAAGGGTTTTATACTAGAAACCCATTGAAAGGGTTACATGATAACCCATTGAATGGGATTTATACTTGAACTCCAGTGAAAGGGTTACATGATAACCCATTCAATGGGTTCTATACCTACTTGAAACCCAGTAACATGAAAAAATCATAATATTATGTTATTTCGATATCCGCCCAGCACGCGTAGCATGACCAATTCTATTTCTATTCTACCCAGGGACCATTTAGGTTACCATTTTAGAAAAACCCTATCGAAAACCCTTTCAATGGGTAACCAAAATGGTCCCTGGCAAAGTGGTAAAGTGAAACACAGGTGCTAATGCCATTTTAAGCTCTACTAATTCCATTCATTGTCATAATCATAAATGATGCATACAGAATTCAGTTTGCAAAATAAACATTATTCCAAGGTCTATGCAGACATTTGTTAAAACAAACAAGTGTTGTCTATTGTTTGGGTTCAGACCGTGAAATAGCCGGACGCTCTGCCGGACGAGCAGAGATACAATGTATCGTTCGAATGTATGTGAAGTGTGGATTGTGGGACTGGTTCTCACTGGGGCTTTACTCGTAGTTTATTTGCCATTGATATTAATTTCTTATAGGCAAACTTCAAGCAACACTGTTCTTTAGATTATTTTCGGGATTTCCTAAATATTGGGGGGATATCTCGAGAATATATTTTTATGGGCCTGTAACTGTATGCCAAAATGAACAATAATACTGTAAAAGCCAATGGTGTTATTACCTTTAGATGCGTTACCTGCGCTCAATAATGGCAAAGTAAATCGAAGGCAATTGCCTGGCATTTAAAATTTAAATAACTGTTGTTACGTACGCGCCAATGAACATGCAGCAGCTAGTGACGTAACTAAATATGTATGTTCATCTCTTTCTAACAACAGATATCGGTATAGGTCTTTCCTCTTCTGCTGTATGATTGTATGCAAGTATGTAGGTACAATGATGGCTTACGCTGTTTTTGAGTGCACTAATGTTCGTGTATGACGCGTCTATCATTGGTAAAAGCCAATTATTTTTAAATGAGTAAGCTCGGGTTTCTTGTCGGCTCTTCTCCATAGGAAACGAGCACCTATAAGCTTCTGACGTTTGATAAGTGCGTGTTTTTTTTGTTACGAATAAGAAGAATATAAGAAGGTAAGTTGCAATGAACTGCAAATAATGTCTGCAAAGAGGCTACTCTAATTGTAAGCATGCACTAGTACCTATGATTTCATACAAACTGAAAAGGTAGATATTTCAAATCTCCCTATTCCTAACTTGTCAGTAAACTATGAACTGAGTTTCTAAGCTTCATTCGAACAAGAGCGTATTCCACAGAGCCTAAAGACGAAGGTCTTTAATCAGTGCGTCCTACCTGTTATGACTTACGGAGCCGAAACGTGGACACTCACGGTACGGCTGGTCCATAAATTTAAGGTCGCTCAGCGAGCTATGGAACGGGCTATGCTTGGAGTCTCTCTGAGGGATCGAATCCGGAACGAAGTGATCCGGCAGAGAACCAAAGTTGTCGACATAGCCCACAGAATAAGCAAGCTGAAGTGGCAATGGGCCGGCCATATTAGCCGTAGAACCGATGACCGTTCGGGTAGACGTGTTCTTGAGTGGAGACCGCGAATCGGCAAACGTAAGGTAGGACGCCCTCAGGCTGGGTATTTGTTTTTTTTTTTTTTTTTATCGTTGCCCCACACTAGGAATTTCTCCTGTATTGTGGGTGCGTTTACAAACATTTAAATTCACATACACAAACAGCCAGACCCGGAACAACTACTTGTAGGTCATACAAATATTTGTTCCGTGCTGGGAATCGAAACCGCGACACGCAGCGCAGCAGTCAATCGCTTAACTAACTGCGCCTACCGTGCCGTCAGGTGGAGCGACGATCTTCGCTCGCGATCGAGCTGGATGAGAGTTGCCGAGAATCGAGCTGAATGGCGTGCAATTGGAGAGTCCAGCAGTGGACTGCTATGGGCTGACGATAATGATGATTCGAACAAGATACACAGGAACAAGGTTTCTACAACAAAAAAATCAATCTGCCTGCCTTTTCCCAACTATTGGGATTGGCTTCCAGTCTAACCGATGCAACTATAATAGCAATATTTTACATATTTATTGTTATAATTGGTTCTATAGGCATTATATTATAAGTACTGTTTATTTTATTTTATTTTGTTACTATGTTATCTAATCTATGTTCAACTCATTAAAACCTGACTTGAGTTCCGTACGTATTTTGCGGGTAACCATTGAAAATCAGCGCTGTGTTGTGGGTCCCCCATAGCACAGCATCATGCTGAGTGCAAGCCTTTTTGTCACAGTCATGACGCGCAGTTGCCGATTATTTAAGCATTATATTATAAGTACTGTTTATTTTATTTTGTTACCTATTATCTATGTTCAACTCATTAAAACCTGACTTGAGTTCCGTACGTATTTTGCGGGTAACCACTGAAAATCAGCGCTGTGTTGTGGGTCCCCCATAGCACAGCATCATGCTGAGTGCAAGCCTTTTTGTCACAGTCATGACGTGCAGTTGCCGATTATTTGTTTTTTTTGTGCTCGTGATTATATTGTCGATGTGTTTTGTGTAATGTTTATTCCTGCTCGAGTTTATGTTTTCCTAAGCACGTGTTTCTGTGACGAATAATATTTTTTTTTTCTTTCTTTCTTTTCTTTATATAGAGCGATTGCATATCTGACCTCCTCAACACAGTTACTGGGTAACACGATATACGGTAAGACAGGTTGTCAGACTTTTTCAAGTTTTCTGCAATACAAAATCCCAATTAGGTAACTTTGCCAGATTGAAAATAATACTCTCCGCGTTGACGTTGTAATCGATTCGTCGCGACGTCTACACACTAACAAGACAGTCGTGAGTGAATGTAAGACAAGAAATTAAGAGCATTTCATTGGTAACAGCAACTTATGCTACAAATAAGGCAGCTTCGATGATGCAACGTGCGCTCGTTCTCACTCAAGACATACTGAGACGAGTTCACGCGTAAGACATTGATTAATTTGATCCAATTTCTGCAGCCACACGAGCATTTCATCATCTATCACTATGATCGGGGTGTGGGAGAAAGGTGGCGAAGGAATTCAGAAAGCCGATGCTGCGCTGGCGCCAACGCGTCGGTGTGGTTATCAACATCACATAATATTATAGTAGATTGGTGTAATTTATTTCGGGATAAAATAGGTGCAATAGCTCTAGATAACGTAGATAGTTTAGTAGTCCTAATGAGTTTCTGTTGACGGCTTTTTAACCGCTCACCCCATTCGAACTCCCGGAATCCATGCTTGTAATAATACAGTACGCCATTGGTCTTATTCAAAAGAAAAATAGCAAAAATCGCACTTAGGAAAAGAACGAGTTAAAAAATTGAATCCGAATACACCGAAGAAATTGTTGTCCGTTTGGTGCCGGACGTAAAGAATAGCACCATCCCATTTCTTCCCGTGGGTGTCGTAAAAGACGACTAAGCGACTTATTAGAGAATGGGCAGCAGCGTTGTCTATGCATTTTAACACCATACTGCGATCGCCAACCCACCTGCCAAGCGTGGCGATTATGGCAAACCCGCTTTGGGGGAGGCCTATGTCCAGCAGTGGGCGTCATTCGGCTGAAATGATGATGATACCGAAGAAATACACCTAAAAGGTAACTAACTACTTAAGTAGTCATAATGTACCTAACATTTGTTAAGAAATGTAACTAAAAATATTTCTAAAAGAATTATTGAAATTCCTATTGTGCGCAAATTGCACAATTCCCAACAAAATAAACAAATGAAAAGCAAAAAATTATTATTATATATACATTTACAAGATGAATTGTCAGCTTACCGTAACTTTTATATTGTAATCTTCAAATCTTTAACAAGAAGCACGTTACCGTATAGCAATTAATTTTATCGTACGGTAGCTATTAGAGATGACACGCCATTCAATATTTGCGGTTGTAGGTAGCTAACTACCTGACTACCCACATAATTGTAGGTTTTATGGTAATTGAGAAATGTGTGGTCTAAGATTGTTGTTACTTTTGTAATTGCTGTGTAGTTGACAAAGTTATTGTTACGTTGGTCATTGGTCAGTTATTGTTACGTTGGTATTCTGGTCAATAAAAATTATAAAACCTGCTATGAAATTTAGTAGGTGATTTTTATTAGAATTCGAGTAAGTTCCTCATTCAAAGTATTTGACAAAGATTAGGCAGCTTTTCATAGGATTAGTACATTAATATTAGCGTCGAACAAGGAATTGCGATCAAAAACAGTTTTTCAAGCGTGGTATGTAAGTATGGCAACATTCTACAACGGTTGGGAGTTTATTTAGATGCTCATGTTTATTACACCTCGTTACTTCAAAATCCAGAGCAATTATTCAATACAATCTTGTAATCGTGCGTAAGCAAACCGAATGAATATCGAGTACAATTTATTATGTAGTTCGTTACGTTACACTTCATGGAATTAATTGGAGCTCTACTTATCCTTGTATGAGAAGTACGCACTCATTTGTGAAGCGGAGCATTTCTTAAAGTAAGTTTTTTTGCTAAATTGACTTCATAAAGAAAATACGAAACTTGAAAAAACGTTGCCACACACTAGGAATTTCTCCTGCATTGTGGGTGCGTTTACAAACATTTAAATTCACATACACAAACAGCCAGACCCGGAACAACTACTTGTAGGTATACAAACTTTTGTTCCGTGCGGGAATCGAACCCGCGACACGCAGCGCAGCAGTCAATCGCTTAACCACTGCGCCAACCGTGTCGTCAATAGATGCAGATCCAAATAAAGTGTACCTAAGTTAATATATTACTTAACAAATGTTAGGTCAGCCCTTATGTCTGATGCTTCTTTCGGATCTCAGTTGATTTCTGTTCTGATGCTTCAGCAACAGTGAATGGTCACCTACGTCATGACAGATTAATGACTTTTGACTACTTTTCCAACGGCCCATACTTCATTGTTTTTGAAACACGAGATAATGGTGCTTCCTATGCTGAAACTTCCTTTACAGCTGAAAGAAAAGGTACCTCCTTGCTAAATTATAACGTGAATTTGATTGAATAGTAATTAAAATGACGACAGCAAGGTACTAGACAAAAGTGCGTTTTAATTGCAGTGCGTGTGATGTGTATTTACACATCACACGCAGAGCAATTAAAACGCACGAATCAGATCATCACGCAACACCATAACAATGATTGTTCTCAAATCCTATAAACCTGAATAAATGCGTTAAGGCGACGATAACCGACTTTTAATGATGTTATACTGAAGATCACGTCTAAACGAGTAGTACTCAATAATGTTAATGATTTGAAAAAAATATATGTTAAATTAGAGCATTTTTTCAATAACTTAATATGTGAAAATTTTATATTATGTTTATATTACACAGTGAAATTAATTTGTACAGTTATGTCTAACGCGGGTAAAAAACTGAGAATGGCGCAAAATCTACCAAGCGTATTTTTCTGAAACCTTCACCAATTTAAAGAAAATTTAATTATTGATCTTTTAGTTTTATTAAAATACTTTTTGTTTTGTGTGTAATAAATTAATAATGTGTCAAATTGGGGACAGCGCTCCTTGATGGGCGAGTCCTATTACTGGCTGAACGTACGACGCGCCGCGTGGGCTCAGTACAGAACACGAAAGCTAACCACTCAGGTCACTGGCATATATCTCCGTCTTAACGTTAACTTGTCGAAAGTCACGGTATTAACGCGTTTCCCAACGTTGTCTAGTTAACTCAAACACCATGGAGCATGCGTGGCTCAACCAGAGCGTGGGAATTTTAAGGGTTTGCGTTTATGTTGTGTTTTTATGTAGAACAGCACATTTTTACGATAACTGTCGTGGGGGAACACGACATTCTTATAATTATTGCAAAACGCACTTGCATAATCTAGCGTAGGCATTCGCCAAACGAATACGACGCAACGCTAACTCCGCGTTAACGCGACGTCTACACGGCTTAATCGCGACTTCTACAGATGTAAGGATGCGTAAACTAAACACCCTAGATGTCTTGTTATGAGTCGTGGGTTCTGTTACAGACAATACTTATATCCAGCACAGCCTGGGCAGTCAAAAACCTTGCTGACTGGCTTATTCAGTATGTTAGCTTAAACGAGGGACGTACTAGTACTAATGAAATTGCACAACTTTTACGATGGGCCCAACACTGAAAATTAAAAAAAATAAGTGTGCGGTCGGCGGATTTCCGTCAGGAACGAGGTTCCTTCTCACGTATGATTTAAAACCAAAACAAAAACCTTTGACACTTGAAACTGAGATTTATTTCGAAGTTTCTTTTAGCTTGCATAGATTGTTTTACCCACCCACAGACGGGTTTTTAATACCGAGCCATCTAGTATAAGTTTTTAGAAGGTCTCATAAAGTTACTAAAAACTTATAATAGATGGCTCTGTATTAAAAACGCGTATTAAATTCAAACTTTATCAGATAGAAAGTCCCTAACGCTTTTTCCTTACTTGACGATTTCTAACAGTCAACTCTTACCACAAGCCGCGTTTAAGAACTTCGTCCCAATAAATCAGCTGTTCCATACATTTTGATCGTATAAAGGAGCTATTCCACGAGTGTACGGCACAAATGTTTCTTTCGGTGAACTCACTCAAGTAAATATTTACAAATGTGCTGCACTGTACGCTTACAAAAATTACCTAAGTAGGTACAGTTTTGCCGGTGGCAACCGATCTGCAGCTCAGTACGTGCACTGCTGGAGTTCTGCACAAAATGTTTGTGAACAAATGTGCTAAACACAATTTTGGTCGAATCGTGCCTTTAGAATTACACTTTTGTAGGGAAGAGATTTTTTTTTCATATTTCATCGTTAGTCCCGCAGTTGTTTTGTATGTCGCTCGTTTAACCTAACACACTGTAGATGTTATCACCAAGGTACGGCCGATACGAGAGAAACAGTACCCATACCCAGGAGGAGAAAGAAAGGGTGGGAGGGTGCAGGGAGAATGGAAGAAGAGAACGTGTTGCGCCGACCCCAAATAACATGAAGAAGATGGTGATGATGTGTATCTACCTATTGCTAATGTAAGCACATAAACACGTGGAATTCCTCAAAAAAAAAAAAAGACACATGAGCACATACTCATTATTAGGGTTGAGTGCAATCAGTTCGGTCTAGTTTCTCACGCCTTTGTAAGTATGGGACGATTGCGCGACAGACTGCGTAGGGGCAACCTTGATGCAGATGATGTCGTTTAGGTAATGATCTTGCGACATTGATGATTATTGTATGGAAAAACTGAGTGATTAGTAGTGTTCGTGATGCAGTTCTACATTTATTGATAGAATATTACATTGGATGTTGGCAAGCTACTACGATGTACGGTTTTGATATTAAATTACCGAGATAATTGTCGCATGTTACATATATAGCATTTGGTAACGCGTTTCTTTAAAAATCCTGTAGGCGTCATCGCTTCCAAAAGATGAAAGGCTGACTGAGTGGTTGGTAGTGTTGGTGATGCAGTTCTACATTCATTGATAGAACAGAACAATATAACATTGGATGTTGGCAAGCTACTACGATGTATGGTTTTGATATTAAATTACCGAGATAATTACGGAATCATGTTTAACATTTGGCAACGCGTTCCTTTAAAAATTTTGAAGGCATCTTCGCTTCCAAAAGATGAAAGGGTCTGCTATACAAGCTTACCGGTTGCACCTAGTTCGATCAACAGCCTTTCATGCAATTGGTACTCTCTCAATCACTCACAGCTGCAGCCTGTAATTTACGGACGGATACGATTTCTACTCACTTTCAATACCATTCTTTTCATATCACTCTAATTTCAAATTTTTATTTTTCTCTGCTGTATACAAACATAATAATATTATGTTACTACACAGCCAATGACTAAGTATATATTATATACTTAGTCATTGGCTGTGTAGTATAGGTGTCATCTCTATCTTCCATAAAACTGCCTTTTAAACACGAAAAAAAAAAACTACTGAATAAATATCTTAAATTCAATGACAGCCGACGCATAGCCTAAACCTGTATCAAGCAAGAAGCATGACATTTTTTGCAAGAGTTCCTTTTATAACGAAGTTGAGCACTAAGGAAATTGATTCCCTAAATGGGTTAAATATTGCGGAGGAAAGTTTGTATAGAAGTTCGTCATTAAATTGCGAATTGAAAGCTAGAGTAGTTTTTTAATGCGAGTTCTAACGTGGCAATAATTATTATCAACGCTGTGTTTGGAGAGGATACGGCTAATGAACGTACCGTGAGTTTTTGGTTTAATCGCTTTCGTAGTGGAAACTTCGACTTGAATAATGAACCCCGAAGAAGACCAGCCACTAAGGTAAATAACGATGGATTGAATGCGATGGTGGAAGGTGATCCGTATCAAACTACCAAGGTATTAGAGGCTTATTTTGATGTAATCCCACAATATTGATACATTTGCATCGAATTGGTAAATTAAAAAAGCTTGAAAAATGGGTGCCGCATGATTTGACTGATCTGCAGAGAGAAGCGCGCGTTAATGGCAGAAATGTATAGGCAATAAGGGTAAAAACGTTGATTAAGTTAATAAATTTAGAAACAAACATTTTTGAATTGTTCAGTACAAAACGGCAATTTACCTAAACCCGTACGTAATATTTTCCAATAATCTGTAAGTTACATACACTTCAGAATCGCAAGTATTACGTGTCGCCAATGAAAGTGAGTTGCTATCGCCCACGGTTACACTTGACCGGTCGCTTTCACCCATCTCTGTTGATAATTGCTATTGTTATTGCCAGTCGTTTTCTGTATACTTATTGCGGTTGTACAAGGCTGAGATTTTAGAGAAGAATAGAGTTTGTTTAATGCAGATTATTTCGTGTTTTTGCAGTTTTTAAAAGTGTGGATAATTGTAATTGATAGATTGTCTGGTTTCTTTGATTTTTGTTTTTGTGGTTGCCGTCGTTGACTTTCGATTTTTTAAAGCTGTTTGAATTTTATAGATGCTTTTAATTTTTATGATGTTCCGGATTCGATATTGGAGTTATTTCCTTGAATCAATAAGATTTGGAATGCTTTTTGTGGATTGTAATTGAATTACCGGTGACCAGAGATATTTGGTTTTTTGACGTTCGAAAGGCGCTAATTTTTAGCCTAGTTTGAAAATATAACTTGTGGTTTTGATTTGATTTATTTTGAAAAATTTCTAATGATTTGGAAAGCTAGTTTGTAACTTGTGGAGAAAACACTGGCTAATTATTCCCCTAAGGGTCCCCGAAACGATCAAATGCAATTGATCAATTGTTGTAGTAATATTGTCAATCGTTTCAATTGAATTTCGTAGACGATCAATTTGCTCATCAATGCGTATCAATCACGTAAAAATTGACAATTGCAATAGATCGTTTCCCTCTACAGGAGGTAAACTCGCAACCCTGGCATCCACCACCGTATGATCCACCGTGTCCTCCGGGCGATCCACACAGTGGTGGTGGTGGAAGGTGATGAGGACGCCGTGGCGCCTCTCTAGCCACTCCTCAAATACTTATCGCCACAATTGTGGCGTGCCCAAATAGCAGAAGCATGGATCTCATATATCAAACTAAACCTGCTTCTTAGCGTGTTGAAGTCAAATATTGTTTGGCTCAATGAAAACAAAAAAAAATATTTCGTTGCTAAAATACTTCATAAAGACAATTTTTACGCTTCATCGCGCAAAAACCTCGCGTAAAAGACAGCTCGACATCTCAATACATGTCTCACATGGTTACGCAACGTTTAATTTCCGTATAGATCAGCCGCGAGTCGGAACCGGCTAAAGAAATGTTTATTACTGCGATTAATCTCACGCGAGCATCGATATGATGAGTCGAGCAGTTTATAGTGTTGCGACACGAATGGCTGGAACCGAGAAAATGACTTATAAAGTTATAAGACATCAAATATTGGGCAATGATGTTGGACTAAATGGGGTCAAAAATGTATACCTATCTTAATTTGTTAAAATATACTATAAGGCCTAGTTGCGTCCTTCTCGGTTTCAACTTACAACATGGATTCGATAGCAGATTTTTGTATCATAGATTTGATGAGGCTTTTTGAGAAGACCATTTCAAAATCAAAATCAGAAGTCTTTTATTGAACCTAAGCTGAGAATCAGAACTTTTTGAACGTCAAAATTACATAAGACAGTCCCCCAAAACGCCCGGGCCACGATGGGGCCGGGCGTTTTGGGGAAGTTGTACAGTTCCTAGTGCTTTAGCTGGGATTAAGTGGCGCAACAAACTCCCCGGCAGCACAGCTGTCTGTTCAGTTGTCTGTCTGTTTAGTCTGTTCATTTGTTGTAGATATAGCCGGTACGTAAAAAGAAGGGCTCGTGGCTAAATGATAACAGCCTCACGGGTCAATGGAAGGTTAACCTACCCTTGACGAGGTCAATCCGTGGATGGGTGAACATCCATTACATATCGAAACCTCTCCGTGCCTCGGAAAGCACGTTAAGCAGTCTACCTAAATCAACCTATGTAAAATGTATGCCAATATTTTTTTTAGTTTTGCATGTATTCATCAAGGCCTTCAATTTGATACACATAATGTAATAATTAAAGATTTTTTTTTCACATTTGAAAATGGAGCCATACTGCCGCCATAATATTGATTTTACATTTATAGCTTAAGTCACTCGGGATGATTTAAGGATTCTAACGATAGGTACAGATACATCTAAATCTGTTGGTATTTAAACATTATGGTTGCACAAAGAAACTCACATAAGTAGATACATGCATAGGTATTTACATGAACCATAAACACATTGGGCAGTCGTCTAATAATGCCTGCAGTCAAATTAATCACCGATTAGGTAGTAAGACTACATGTTTAGACATGACAATGATTCTGACGCTTGTGACAGAATGGTGTCACGTTGTTGACGGGGCCTTGGCAGAGCTTAAGAGACCAGCGATGGATGCGTAGTTCATACAAACGTATTACAAAAATAATCTTTATTCCGATTGGAATACAGAATAATTCCCAAAAATATATATTTTGAATGGTCACTGATATAAACAAGAGTTATGAGAAAAATAAGTTTTCTATAGAAATTTTAAATTCCTCATCTATATCTCGTCTTTGTATCATTGGCATTAATTCCTTCTGTACATGTGGCTTTTCTGGTACCTCATTAACGGCAAAACTATGTAAAGGTCTATTAACAGCTCCCAAATCACGAAGTTATTTTTTAATTTAATTTTATCTTTTTTTTACAAACTTCACTGACATAATGTTTTTCTTATTTGACATTATTATACCTACAATTTAAATTTCAACAAGGTTCTAACTTTTATTATTTTAATCATATTTTATATTGTTTTTTTTGTCAATGTGAGGACGTTGTAGGCTTATTACTACTACTACTGTAGACCATTTTCTACTTTGTTAAGTACCTGGTACTTTTGACGGGCCTACGCTGTCCTCTCATACCTATTAACACTGTAATTTGAAAACATTGTAAAAGCCAATTTTATTTTTATAAAAGAGTGACCGTGGAGTTTCTTGCCGGCTCTTCTCCATACGAAACGACCAATTGGAACCGTGCACCTAGCTTCTGACGTTTCATAAGTGCCCATGTAGGCTTATGTGAAATAAAAATATTTTTGATTTAATTGTCCTTTCCAAATATATATTTGGGAACATAGATATTCTGTAATCCAATCGAAATAAATACACACTACGTTAAGAATATGTTTGATTTACAAATTATTTTGGTATTACGTTTGTATGAACTACGCATGCTACGCAGGCCCCTTAAGGAAATGGTCTAAAGATAACTGATTGTAAACTTATAGCGTTAAATACAAACAATAATTACGTTGTTTGAAAGTGTCAATAAAAATGTTGTGTTAACTTGATAACATTTATTAATGAGATGGTATTCAATATAAATGGCACTAAAGCAAAAAGTACAGGACCTGGAAACTTCGAGTACACGGGGACTATGACGGTGGCACTGATAAAATAAGTACGACTAAACACATATAAAAGTCGAAAGTTTGTATAAGAAAATATCTCAATGACTACAGTGCATGCAAATTCACAAAAAACAGAACCTACAGTATTAGAAGATACATAAGGTCGTGCGACAATTAGCCTATAAATTATGCAATTTTGTATTTGCCTCTTAGTCCCATACACAGCGCTACTATGCCTTTACAAAGAAGCACACATACCAATTTATGTAGATACAGAAAAACATTATTGAACTCGCGGTCATTGCTACAAAAGATCATAATTATTATTTTTTTTTTTTTTTTTTTTTTTTTTTTTTTTTTTTTTTTTTTAACGTTGCCCCACACTAGGAATTTCTCCTGTATCGTGGGTGCGTTTACAAACATTTAAATTCACATACACAAACAGCCAGACCCGAAACAACTACTTGTAGGTCATACAAATATTTGTTCCGTGCGGGAATCGAACCCGCGACACGCAGCGCAGCAGTCAATGGCTTAACTAACTGCGCCAACCGTGCCGTCCACGCGGCCCTAGTGCGGGTAGATGTCACATGTCTTTGTATTTTTAGTTCCAGGACATGCTGGTTTCCTCACATAATTCCGCTTGTCAGTACTAAAATGGTTGGTTGGGTGTAAACTCGTGACCAATGACCAATTTTGATTAGCCAATCAGCTTACGAAAGCCAGCAAAAAAAACCAGCCATTTCAGAGGAGTCGAACAAATCGTTTCGAGCTGGTCAGATTAGCAGGCAGATGTTAAAACGTTCACGGTCAAATCGTTGCCAAACAGTGCATGCAACTGAACGTTTCGCCAGCCATGATTATTTCAATGTATGGGGTTAAACAGCTTTATTTTGGATTACGCGGGTCTGCGGAGCAGATAATGTGTGTCTTCATACTGGAAAATTTGTCAGTCGCGCAATTTTGTGAAATTATTATTACTTAATAGCTTTCAAATTCTAATAATGTCCTCCGCGGTCTCCAATCTTTAACTCTACAAATTAAACCCACATCTGGTTACAGAAATAGTTGGGCTGCGCTTAAAATCGTCCATTGATCGTACTCATGCCAAGAACTTCCAATCAACACAGCTCCTACCATATTTGCTGACTGTCAAATCTTTAGTCTATGGCATGATCCAAAGAGTTAAGAGTATCATTAGCATGAACGGTTCTCATTGCGCCGATACGAAAGTTGGTACCTCGAATTAGTGACACCAGGAACAAATTAGTATCACCGAATTTCGGGAGTCCTGTAGATATCCTCTACCTACTTTAAAAATCATAGTTTCACAGATTCTCATAGAATAGCACTAAAAGCTTCACAGTCCACAGGTCATATTATTGTTCGAACAGGAGAAAGTTCTGGGTCAACACACGCGGCGCGGGCGCATCATTAGGCGGTTTACATAACGAGGCACCCATTGTTGGGTGGAAAGTGCGATGGGAACCTCAGTGTGACATCACCTTACGTATTTAGGCTTTATTGTTTTAAGCTTGACACGCCACGTGGGTGAAGAAAGATCAGGAGATTACATCAGTATTGGTATCTCACCGTATTTACAGAAATAGTGTCATGACGGATGGATAGAGAACTTATACGACTGAAGATTGGATATGTGCAGTTTGGAAGATAACTCCTTAGATGTTAGAGATTAGAGTCTGTAGAGACAGAGCTTTAAATCTACATAAAGATTTTTGGATCAAACTGGGAGTTGGTGTTAGATAACAAATTGACGTTGTAATGGAATAAACAGTTAATTATTTGATAAGCAGGCGTGGTAGTTGAGGTGTGGGTTCTTGCCCTTGACTGACAGAACAAGCTAAGTTTTTTTTGTTTCTGAAAGCAAGTGATTTCGCATAATAATTTAGTATGATAATATACAACATGTCCCGGATGTAACAACTTCAGGGGTCATTGTACTCATAATTATGAATCATGCATCATCATTTCAGCCGAAAGACATCCACTGCTGGACATAGACCTCCCCCAAGCAAGGGGGGGTTTGCCATAATCACCACGCTTGGCAGGCGGGTTGGCGATCGCAGTAGGTATGTTGTTAAAATGCATAGAGATCGCTGCTGCCCATTTTCTAGTAAGTCCCTTAGTCGCTTTTTACGACACCCACGGGAAGAAATGGGGTGCTGCTATTCTTTACGTCCGGCACCACACTTTATTTATGAATAACTTTAACTATTGGACCGAATCTGAAATCGAGAAAAAATTAAATCAGGTGGTACATTTTGAGAAGTTATTCGAACATAAATGTAGGGACCAGAAGATTTTTTTTCGCAATTTCAGGATTAGTCCCATAGTAAAAGTTGTTCATAATGATGAGTACAACGATCCCTTAAGAGGTTGTGCGTTAATTCCGGGACATGTTGAATAAGCTCATTAACTTTTTGGAATACCAAGGAGTCTATAAAATATTCAGTGTTCCAAAGCGAGATTTATGATGAAAGTACATACCTTCGTGGACAACTAGATTTATGTTCGGATAAGGTGGTCGCTAATGTGAGCAAAACTGGTTATTTTATGCAAAGAGAAAACTCGTGACAGGAAACGCAAAGATGTGAAGAAAGATACAAGGCCGGCAGGATATCATCATTATTTATAGATTTACGTTGCAGATATCCAATAATGCTTTTAAAACGGTCTGCATGAATTCCATTCACTGCATGCGTAATAAAATCGCTTCATCCACCTATGTTGGGTACTGGGTTCGTGTTACCTGATGTAACTATAATAGAGCCTCTGCCATCTAAACTTCAAAACGAGGCACACCGTTTTTAGGGTTCCGTCGTCAATAAACCCTTATAGTTTCTCCATGTCCGTCTGTCTGTCTGTCCGCGGCTTAGCTCAGGTCACGTCGACAAAGTGGTAAAATAAAATCTTATTTTTTTTTTGTTTAGGGTAGGTACCTACCGCTCCTACACGTGAAGTGGGGATGAATTTAGTCAACCGTCGTACATTTGCAGTTATAATATATGGGAGAACATGTTTTTCAACAACAATGTTAACTTGTCTTTGTTCTTGGGATAAATTCATTCCCACTAAGAACCATTCATTGTGCATGGTCCGCCACGCCCTTGGTCGGTTTTCTAAGATGAGACCTGACGGTCTGCCACCGACACTGTCGTCGTGGTTCAGCTCGGTCAAAATATGAAGTCGTTAATCCTCATAGTCTAAAATTGTCACCCATCCATCGACAACCACCGCTGCCCCAGCTTAACAGCACTGATACTTCGATCCACACGGTTGCTAAAGGCATTGAATAAAAGTAAAAGCCTCGTTTAAACATGTGGATGAAAAACACTGACTTATCTAATACGAATATTATAAAGAGCTCAGATTATAGCGTTAGGGTCAGGGATATTCGCGGATGCGCATGTAGATTGTTTCTACAAAACAATGCGCAAAAGGTGCGCTTCCATGGTGCGCAGGGTGTGGGGCAGCTCCAACAGTATCCTAAGCATGATTTCAAGTCGTCTAGACTGTGTTTTCGTGGGTCGCTGTTGTGCCATCTCACATGGGTTGTCACAACGGGGATCCACTACCATTTGTTTGGTTTTGTGAAGTGTCAGTTCTTACTAATATAGTTGTAAGTCTTACTAATCATTTTTGAGTCTAAGATACTTGAATAAAGATAATTCTATTCTATTCTATAGAATATCTGGGATAGAGGTAAAATTTGTTTGTGGGGGGTAATCTCTGGAACTACCAGTCGGATTGGAAAATTATGATTGCATTTGACAGCCCAATTATTAAGGAAGGTCGTAGGCTATTTAACATCATGCTACGACCACTCATTGTCGACAAGTGGTCCACGGGTGGACGCCGCGTTATCACCAATAAACGTCACGCGGTCAACCAGTGGACCCCGCGCGGCCAACGAGTGAACGCCGAGTGGTCAACGAGTGGACGTCGCTTGGTCCACGAATTTTCGAGTAGTCTTTTAACAATTGCAACGCGCGGTCCACTCGGGATCCGCGCGTTGGCAACGCGCAGTCTACGCAAGGCAAGCATGCGAGCAACGAGTTGTCACCGAGTGGTCCACCCGCCGTCCGCGCGTGGAGGGCTTACGACCGAGGCGATCCGGTGACGCTACGGAGTTGATATAGTGAGCGCTTACCCATAAAAGTCCATATAAAGAATACTAGCCGCAGGAGGCGAGGCGGTGCGGAGTGGGTGCCGGGTGGCTCTAATGAGCTGTGATCTTAAGACTTGGCTAACCTGACTTGGGTTCCGTACGTATTTTTCGTATGACCACTTAAAATTAGCGCTGTGCTGTGGGTCCCCATAGCACAGCATCTTGCTGAGTTTAAGCCTTCTTGTCACAATCATGACGTGCAGCTGCCGATTATTAGATTTTTGTGCTCGTGATTGTATGTAGATCTGTTTTGTGTAATGTTTACCTACTCGAGTTTATTATGTTTTGTTATGCACGTGTTTCTGTGACAAATATAATTTTTTTCTTTTTCTAAGTGAAAACGAAAAAAAAAATCAAATAAAAAAAATAATAATTTAACTTAAAAAATTAAAAAAACCTCAATTAAAAATGATATGTAACTTATTTTCAATTTTTGAAGTAATGCAATGTGACGCATTGGGTCGGGGACAAGAAATTTCCCAAGGACGAAGTCGTGGGGTAGCTAGTATTTTATCAATCAGATCAGACATTCCATCTACTACCAATTAAAACCATTTTCTAGTATTATTCACCTTTGATCGTATTCGAACAAAACATTCAAATTCAATATTAAAACCAATTTATTTTACAAAGAATTTTCTTCTTACATCCAAGTTTTCCTCACAGCATTGCGTGATCTTGGACTTGTAACGTTATTTAGTTACGCGCGGCTACCGGTGTGCTAGATACTGTTTCACACTGAACTATTAAACCAATTTGTATATTTATTTAATGTTTATCTGATTTATGACTTATGACTGTTACTGAGTCGTATTTTGCAATGGTTTGAAGATCTCCGGAAAGATACGAGCGTATTGTTTATCATTTTCAGCTCCTAAGTTGTTTTTTTGTCTTATTTAAATAGTATTATAAATCTAACGAATTTATCTACAATTGTGTTGCTTGCATTCAGGCATGCATCTTAAAACTACGAGACAACCAAAACAATTTAACCGATCATTTGCGTGGGCAGGCTCTTACAAACATAGCCCAAGACCATTTTATTCTAACATTCTAGCCAATAAATATGTAAAGTAGAATATCTCCACAAGTCTGACATCACTACGATCTACTTTACATAGTTAAATGATAACTTTAGCATTTATTTGACATCTGCAAAGGCGACCGACCTCCGTGGAGGTCTGTACCGCACTGGCTAGTGAGGACAACGTCCCCGGAATGTCTAGGTCGAAGCTCTAGGCTGGATACTTGTTTTAGTTTATTTTATTTCTTAGTACTGGCTGAATGGGCTGGTTTTCTTTATGATGTTAGGGCTGCCTATAGCTGGTAGTTTTCTTATTTCAAAATTATCCAACAGTTATTTGTGACAGCGGATTTTAAGACTGTTGGAAAACATAGATTTTTGAGGCTATACCTAACATAATCTTTACCGATATGCGTTTAAGAATTGTGTAATTTGTTTAACTATAAGAAAATATATTGCCAATAGGTACCTCTTGATTGTGTCTGGTAAATGGTCATGGCTAGAAGTGTAAAATATTGCATTTCACGCCTACAGATTTCCATTAAAGGAATTAAGTCCATGTTGGGGTCGACCCAATCGCCATTTATCTTTTGACTCTTTTATTCGTGTAAACCTCTTAGATTTTTTTATTTTGGAATATATCTCTTATTGCGTTTTATTTCGAAGGCGATGATGTCATGATTGTGATTTATTTTGATCGAATTTATTCGTAAACAAATATATTTTTCGACGACACTGAAAATTAATGAATTAATTCAAGGATAATGTTCCTACAATGTTTTCTAGAATTCTATTAATCTTTTTTATTAGTTTTTTTTGTCATGCTAAAGAAGTAGGTGCTTAACTTGTTGTAAAGCGAGTTCTAGAAAGTTTATGATAGCGATCGAGAGGTCATGAACTTGTTAGTTAGGTACCTACTGCTCGACTCCATGCTTTACACACTACAATTTGATTTCAAAAAGGTTGTTACTTTTTATTGAATAATACTTTATATAGTTTCGAACTCCATCTATTGGTGCAAACCGTATGGAAATACGTTGGGTATTTTTTGAGTTTATCGTGTTCAGACTTCAGACAGACAGACGTGGCGGGGAGGACTTTGTTTTATTATAATAATTATGTAGTAATATCTACAGTACTCGTAGGTATCAGAATCTATGGGTTTCGACGGTATGTAATATTGAACTTCAATAAAATTCCTTTGCTGACTCTACAGTGGAGCATGGCTTTCATCTAGTCATGAGTGCAGTGAGAGTGAACGATTTCTCTTGATCTACAGTTAGGGTCATGCTCTGTAGTGCTTACTTATGTAATGCTGGTCAAAGGTAACAGAGAGGTGATAGCTATGGTTAAAGTAATGTAATGTTGTTAGTTTTTATTTCTGCTTGAGTATTTATTTTATTTATTTGGGAAAATAAACAGTTACACATTACATTATTACATAAAATTTGAGCTGTAGAGTGAGTAAAAAAAAATCATTCATTCATCCATTCAGATGGGCGCTTTACTTCGTGTAAATTATTTAATCACCACTGCTCTCAAAATGGTGACTGAAAACATCTTGAGAAAACCGGCATGTCCTAGAACCAAAAATTCGAAGACATGTGACATCTACCGACACGCACTGGGCCCGCGTGGTGGATTACAGCCCACTCCCTCTCACCGGGAGGAGGCCTGTGTCCCAGCAGTGGGAACATTATAGCTTGCAGATTATGTATGTAGGAGGTACTGATTTTACAACTTAAGGGATGTCTAAGCTTTGCAGGGATACTAAAGTGGCTAAGTAGGACTGCTGCCTTCTTGTAGTCTGAAGTTTTTACCCATCTAACACTGAAGTCATCAAACTGTGGGCTGATGTTCTTTGAATGTGTCGTGATGAGGAGATATTAAAAAGCAATACAGCTGTTATTTTTTGTCATTAAGACTCAGATATATGCCAGTGACCTTGAGTGGTTAGCTTGCGTGTTCTGTACTGAGCTCACGCAACGCGCTGTACGTTCAGCCAGTAATAGGACTCGTCCATCAAGGAGCGCTGTCCCCAATTTGACGCATTATTAATTTATTATACACAAAACAAAAGGTATTTTAATAAAACGCGTATACTAAAAGATCAATTATTGAATAATCTTTAAAATAGTGAAGGTTTCAGAAAAATACGCTTGGTAGATTTTGCGCCATTCTCAGTTTTTTATCCGCGTTAGACATAACTTTACAAATTAATTTCACTATGTAATATAAACATAATCTAAAATATTCACATATTAAGTTATTGAGAAAATGCTCTAATTTAACATATATTTTTTTCAAATCATTAACACTACTCGTTTAGACGTGATCTTCAGTATAAAATAATTAAATGCCGGTTATCGTCGCGTTAATTGTAAGCAGATCGGTCGAATTCTAACAAAATAAAATGATTATTCCAAATGAAGAATGAATGAATCCTTATTAGAGAATGGTCAGCAGCGTTCTCTATGCATTTTAACACCGTACGGCGATCGCCAACCCGCCTGCCAGCGTGGCGATTATGGCAAACCCCTTTGGGGGAGGCCTATGTCCAGCAGTGGACGTCTTTCGGCCGAAATGTATTCCAAATGCGACGCTTATGTTTTCAAAGATCAAACAGCTTTTGAGTTTGATGTGATGTGATGTGAATGTCAATACTTAGTTGGTAACACCCAACAAATCTAACACCTCATTGTTCTTGCTGATAGTGGGCGTTGCTTACGCACAATGCGTAAGTACATACATTTATGATGATGGGCCTAAAATATTGCCACCCACAGGTTGTAATGACCTCCATTAATGTTTAGCATAAGAATAATCAGCCTGGACACAGGCTTCCTCTCTGGGAGAGGGAGTGGGCCGTAATCCACCACGCGGGCCCAGTGCGGGTTGGTAGATTTCACATCTTTTCGAATTTTGGGTTCTAGGACATGCCGGTTTCCTCACGATCTTTCCCTTAACCGCTTTGAGAGCAGTGGTGGTGAAGAAACAATTTACACAAAGTAAAGCGTCTGTCTGGGTCTGAATCTACGACCTCGTAAGCCGAGGGTGTAACCACTGGGCCACTGCTCTACTCTACTACTGCTCTTTACTGCAAAAAATTATAATCTGCAGTTATTCTGCATTATAAACAACATTATTTTTAGTATTTGCGAAACCGGAATATAATAGTTTGTTCAGAATAAGGAACTGAATCGATTTCAATATTTTTTACACCATGTTATTTTTTGTCCCAAAAACATTTAATTGTGATGGAAAATGTTATCACCATTTAATTACTTACAATACAGTCGCCGTACGGTTAGGTACCTACTGCCAAATTATTAACAATGAGCGCAAAACGACCCTGGAGGCGCGGGGGCGCCGTTAGCATGTTTTTATACGGACAACCCGGTAATAATAACAACCTTATAACTTTGTGATTTTTCGTGATACAGTTTTAAAATTTTGTACATAGATTATTTACATAAAAATACTAGACACGTGTTTCGGGTTTCGCATATCGCACGCTGAGACCGAAAGGGACTCAAGTCAAAATTTACGCTTTTTGGGAATAGAAGAAAATGTGTTCAACGGAATGACATTTTCTATTCATTCTACAATAACTTTTTAATATGAAAACGAAAGTTACGAATTTCTTTTGTATAATATTATTTGGCTGTATCTACACTAATATTACTTATAAAGAGGAAATATTTTTTTGTTTGTTTTTATGTTTGTAACGAATAGGCTCCGAAACTACTGAACCGACTTAAACAATTTTTTCACCAGGAGATAGCTACATTATTACGAAATTACATAGGCTATAATTTATTTTCAAAAATTGTAAGGATCCGTAAGAAAATTGCAATATTGAACAACAAAAATTGCAATTTCTACCCAAGGTAGAAAACCAAAAATTGTTTTTGGCGTGCGCTGCGAAAACTATGAATTATAGCACAAAATGATGTACTACAGTTTTATAGGTCTTACTAATGTCTCCACCTCCAGGCAGGCAAAGCCGCGGGCAAAAGCTAGTCATTTTATATAGAGTGTAATTTTTGGAGTAATTTTCTATTTAACTCATTTTACAAAAATGTTGAGATAGGTCACTTTCGTTCTCAGCGTGCGATATACTAAAACTAATATTGTATATTATATTCATTAATACCAGGATAAATCTATCTCATGTTGTAAGATTATAAAGCAGATTCTGTTAATTTCACTGAGATTTAGGTAAGTACATAGTTAATTTGATTTACAAGTAGCCCACTTTGAAAATATTATATTTTCTTTAAATTGTGATCTGATTCTTAGCTATTACCAACTTCTCTCTGCTGGCCGAGCACGGCCTACTGTGACATCTGACATGGCTTGAGTAGGTTGCTTGCATTTTATCACAGTTTGGGTGATAAAACCGTTTTGCTAGCACGGTGGTGGCGTGAGATAATTTCTTGTCAACTTTGTATTAAGAATTTTATCTCAGACGAAACCAGGTTCGAAAATAACACGATGGTTTAAACCCGGGTCTAAAGATAAACCTTGTTTTGTAATAAGGCCGATTATGTCTTAATTGCTAGTATGGGCCCACACATTTTGACAGATGACTAAGAAAAATGTATCACGTTCGTTCGGAGCTAGGTGGTGATACGATATGAAAATTACAAAAAAATATATATATTATATATTTCCTGTTAATTACTGCACCACTTCCATCCAAGTTAAGCCCTACGTATCTAGATAAACTACGATAACATGGCGCGCCCCTCCTAATTACTGTTTCAATGTATAATATGTAGTCAAATCCTTACGAATAAAGAAATAATTGGATTTATTTTTCTTTGATGGCTGTCTTAGTACGCACACAATGCGTTGTGAATGTTGGTAGCGCTTTGTAAATACTGTCACAAATACTTTCAAACGTTATCCCCCTTATTACAAAACAAGATTTATATTTGACATGGCTTAAACCATGGAGCCAGTTTTTGTAATAAGAACGTAACAGTGATTGAAATACCGTTATTTTTACAAAACTGAAAAATGTGTTCGGTACTAAGTTGTCAGTTTTGTGTTTAGGAACTTTACCATAGTCTGAATAAAGTTCGAAATTCAATAATGGCTCCATGTTTTAAACCTGGGTCTGAAGATAAAAAAGAAGGTTATCGTAGTTTATCTCTATCTGATTCTTTTTTTAATAGAATGTGTGTAAACAAGAAACAGTAACACACTATCATAGCAATGGATTTTATTTTAACAGCTCAACAATATTCATTGCGTTATTTACGTTGTTGAGTAGACAAATTTTTCGAACATACGAAGCAATGGATTATCAATATGCTTCAAAATCATTTAGATTGTGACTGATCGCAGCGCAATTGTTCTTAAACCAAATCTGACTTAGTAGTTACCAAGACAAGACAGTGCCGTGTTTTTCGTCCATTCCTACATTAGTACGCCACGTTCCACATCTTCCCTTCTAAAGTCTATAGTTAGCTATCATTACACTATGCAATCGTGACGATATCAAATCGCAGCGACCTTCGATTTGCACTCAATGAGTAAGGGCTCCAACGGAAAAGTTCCGATTGTTTTAAAACGTACGAAAACAGTATATTATTACGAGGTAACTAGTAAACTTTCTTGTTTTTTAGAGTTTGTGGTAGAACAAACCTGAAAATTTGTCTTATTTTTCGCCAAAATTTACTTATGCATATAAAATTCGGCGAAGAATTAGGCTGAAAGAATGATTTTTAAGTGATGTAATCTGTATGGTATCTCTTTATGTACAGTGCAAACAACCCCTTAAAAAGTTTTAGAAAGTATACATATAGTAGCAATGTCAAATCACGATCTGTAGGTAAACCAGCCACCAGCTTCACCGCAAATTTCCCTTCGACTTTCCGTGAAACTGTGATGGAATCTACAGAAAATAAACACAAATAGCTTAGAGCAAAACCGGACTCACCGTTTGCCCCCCCAGGCCGCACGCGAACAAACTTGCGAGTCGGGCGCTCACTACGCCGCGCACCGCCGTTGAAAGATGGCCGACGCGAAGCATTTTCAACCTCATTTTTCGCGGTCGCTCCTTTTTTCTCGAGTTCAGCCTCTTTTCGCGATTTGAATTTGGAGTTCCCGCGTCTGGTGAACTTGTTTGTGGTGGTTTCTATTTTATCTGTGGCGGATTCCGTCTCCGTTGTGTCTGGTGGCGCGGTCGCTTTTGTACGGCGAAGGAAATTGCGCTTTGGAGCCTGTGGAAAAAATTAACGGTTAGTAAAGTTTTATTTTATTTATTTCTAAAATAGTTTTCTTGTATTGCGTTGTGTCTGAGACTCGACCTGAATGGAATGTTGTTTATTGCTAAATGGAGTTACTACGTAAAACTATTTCGTACGATAAGTAGATTTGTTTGTATTACTATTTGTAAGGTCGCCGGTCGTCACAATATCCAAGTTATCAATGTGTGAATATTATGTAAAAGTCTAGCTAGAACATTGAATTGCACAATATTTATACAAGTGAAGGCATCTATAATAAATTGTATATACGAACTTGAATGAAAGCTTTATTGGAAATCGACAGATTTATCAAAATAATTATGAATAGAAAGTTTTGAGTTTTCATAGAACGAACTGAACAATCAATAAATACCTACTAATTAATGTTGTGGTGTTGGTAATTTGATAATTAATTTTTGTTTCGCAATTAAAAAAGAAGTATTTGCAAATATATGCGATACAAATTAATTTGATTTACTTGTCTATTAAAACCGAGGAAGAAATAAGCATAAACATTTTTTTCTAGAACTAATTGACAATTTCCACACTGTATTTATTATTTACGAAATTGGTCATGGTTTGTCTATGGTCGGTAAAATTAGTGTTGTGTATGTGTAATGGCGCGAATTACACCGAAGGTAACGTTTGATTGTGGTTTAGGGATTATTTCAACTCATAGAAGTTGAAACAAGATACCGTGCGGTTTCCTTAGCGGTTGAAATTACTGAATCGAAAAAATTGTGTCCCACATTACCGCCTACTCGTACTTTATTTGTTCAAGTTTGGATTAATAACATAGGTACATCCGGAGTTTAATGTTTAAAATAATGAAACATTAGCGATATGACTCGCAATTTTGTATCCGCTATTGCCAAAATTGTTATTAGGGTGATTGTAACTAACTGCGTTGTTTTACCAGCTACGTGTGTGTAATAATGAGTGTAATAAAATGTTACTTATAATTAATGAATAATGTATTATAAGTACTGAAATAATCATTTAGATAGCAATGTAGTTGTCTAACTAATAAAAATATAATTATTTACCTAAGTACCTGAAAATTATCAGAATGTTTTTTTTATAAATTCCTATCAGAGTACCTACTTTTCTTTAATTGGATTCGTTTGTGAGAACATCTGTTTCCGCAAAGATAATAATTTTCATATTCGCTGGAAGGTTATTTTTAATATAGAGGTGCTTATTGCCATGTACACACGGCTACACATAAAGGTTTACTATCCAGTTTAGGCTGATCTAGCATTGTATAGGATTTTCGTACAGTGAGAGGCCAGCTTATACTGGATATGTATAGCTTGATGTGTAGCCGTGTGTACATACAAAACTTGATCGTCATTTCATACTTATTATCAATTATAATATCTATACTTAATATAATTTATTCACCAAAATAAGAACACGTTTTACAAAATTGAATAATAAGGTTCAACACTAAATTATTAGCATAAGTATAACATTTTATAGGTAGTTTGGGGCTATTTGCATCGGAACTAGTTGGTAAACCTGTAGGTATCTCGGATTATATTAGATCCCCAAAAAAATTTAATGTGGTCGTGCTCTTATTGCTCCCTAGTCAATGGACATAGAAATATAGATACTTAATCGAAAAACATATCGATTATCGTGAACTTATTTCTTAATTCTCACAAATCACGTGTTGAAACTTGAAATCAAACATAAAATATTTAAAAACAAGCCAAATGACCATAATTTGAAATTCTAATGTGATAATCTTTTTTTAACGTAACGTAGGACATATTTAGAGGTGGTAAATAAAGGTTTTATTGGTTTCGATTTTTAAATGAAACACACTTAGGAAAATTCCATAGATTTCTACCCATAGCTTTTGGTCAGCATGATTTCCACAATATGTCAACATCACATAGCGTAGCTTCAACCAATTTTGAGTTTGAGGCATGTTATGGGCTTTTTAAATATCTACGTTTCGGTTGAGTGTTTAGTCGACGTAGTTTTTTCGTCACTAGGATCTCTAGATAATTATTATGCATGATTGTATACATCTCATTGTAGTTGATATCTTTAAGAAAATAGCGAGTCCCAAGACCATGTCGTGTGTTTGACGTAAAGTAATTTGCTGAATATTACTATGGCCAGTTTGGGCAACAGATCCAGTCAGTAAAATGAAAACCAGTCAAAAACTAGTTTGGGTAAAAAATAATTTATTACGTAAACAATTTCTATCTCATTTAAAATTTAAATCAACGTTCGTAGTTTCATTGTACTCAGTTTTATGGTCTCAGATTTTAATAATACTCCGTTCTTTAATTTCTCGTGTTTTTAAATTACTATTCTTCCGTAATTTATGTGACGTGTTGATTAAATCTACTGTTGAAAAAATATTTATCATATTTTATACATTAAGGACAATTAAAAAAAAGTCTGCTATGAACACAAATAATAAAATCGTAATTTCATTACAAATGTAAATAGATTAAAGAAAGTTAAAGTGTTACATAAACTTTTCACAACTGACAAGGCATACCACAACTTCGACTGCTAAAAAAAATAAAAAATAAATCGCAAGTCTTGTGCGCGCCTCGCCGATAATTCTGTTTATACATCATAAACAATTTAAGAATATTTTAAATTCATTCATATCACCAATTAGCGCGATATGATTTAATCATTAGGTGAAATCTGTTATTAGTTAAACATATTCGGACAATATCAGGGTTTTCTTGTCTGTCGGTGAGGACACGGTCGGTTGCCGCGCAAACTGAGCATGACGGCTAGAGGTTTGTGATGAGCGGAGCGGAAAGATCTGTCATTGTATTTTTATTTGTTAGATTGAAGTTAGAACTTTGATTATTCTTTTGTTTTGACGTTTGAACGCAACCGTTGGAGTTGCAAATAACTGAACGCCCATTGATTGTTTAGGTACTTATTTAATAATACCTACACTATCGATTCGCCCGCGCTTCGCATAGTTTCTACGACGTGACGAAACATTTTGATGTCTTTATTAGGTATGTATGTATAGTTTGATATTAATGTATTAGACACATAAGGGTGCTCGCCCACGATTTTATAGGCGTTTTTCTCGGCGATTTTTGTCAGAAAGAAATACATTCACACAAAAATTGCCGAAAAAATCGCTCGTGGGCGAGCACCCTATACCATTCGAAATAAATGCGAAACGAAAAGTGGCTTTAATTTATAAATTGTAAAGATTACTTTTGCGTTACAACGTTTTTCATGGATCTTTTTATAGGACCTTTTTTATCATTAATAGATAAAGTAGGTTTCATTCAACATTACTACTACTAGTACTTACTATTACACAATTAATTAGTATTATTGCTCCCGCAGACAGGCGCGACGCGTCGGTGCGACGCAATTCTGGTAGAAAATTTTCCATGATGTTTTAGAAATTGTTCTACTATATATTATGGTATATGCTATGAATTTACTATGTTTCTTCAGAAACTCGTAAAATAATAATTCAATAGCCCGTTTCCCTCAATTTCTCGTAATTAATAATAATAAATTAGTAACACAATATAACACCAGTAGTCACCGAAGGGTTTGGCAGAGGTGTACCTATAGCACACCCGCATTTCACCAGTTATATTTAAGACCCACCCATGAGGTCATGGGGCGAGCCTATTGCCAACAACCGGACACAAATCCAGACTCCGGGCTGCTACTACGAGAAATTCCGAATGGAGAAAACCAAAAACACTTTTTTTTAAATTAATTTGTGTTATCCTCTGTACCCATATTTGTGTTATCCTCTGTACCCATATTTGTGTTATCCTCTGTACCCATATTTGTGTTATCCTCTGTACCCATATTTGTGTTATCCTCTGTACCCATATTTGTGTTATCCTCTGTACCCATATTTGTGTTATCCTCTGTACCCATATTTGTGTTATCCTCTGTATCCATATTTGTGTTATCCTCTGTACCCATATTTGCAACGTAAAATTATCTTTATCTTTAAGGTTATTTACGACTAATTGATACCCAATTCAAGTATTCAGGAATGAAATGAAATCGTTTATTCTGTAAATAGGATATTAAAATCACTTTAACACGTCATATAAAAAATAAAAAAAATAAGCTAGATGTAGCCGACATTTCCTATCTGACGACCCCTGAGAAGAAATGGCGAAACAAACTCAGGGGTTAAAGTCGTTAAAGTCCAGACATAATCTTGGTCAGATCATGTGAGGACCATGTAGATCCGTGTCCGAAATGGTCTTTTGAGGAAAGAACCACACAAATTTGAGTGGACCTGTCCAATCAGTGCAAGCATTTGTCAGTAATCGTGCAGCTCAACTCAAGACTTAAGGAGCTCAACGACTCGATGAACAATACCAAAGAAAGGACATTTGGGTAGACCGCATAAAGTATGTAGTCAATACCTCGTAAATCTCTTAATTATGAAGTTTCAGACACTCCTCATTACTTTATCAAGTTTCAGTCATTACTTAACTCGATAATAAAGGTTAGGTATATGCAAAGCCTAAGATCTCTACTAACCCACTAAACCTAGGTAGGTTCAAAGGTATTTAATTGGTTGCCTACTCATACGGTATACGGTAAGACAGATACCTATAAATGCTTGTAACATTGTCAAACTTTTAACTTTTAAGGTTTTGAATACTAGGCTTTTAGCAATTATTATTTATTATTTTTCTTATTTTTATTTCTGGTTATTCATAGTCTTAAATATGATTGCAATTTGGCTACTTGTATTAGTGTGTTTTTTTTTTTTTCGTCAATTTGTATTGTATTTTTGTAATGTGTGTTTTGTTTGTGCAGAATAAACAATTTTTCTTCTTTCTATCTTTTTTGTGCTTTACAGTGGGAATGTTACACCTTGAAAGTAACAAAACTGCAGCGATTAAGTACACAAAGGTAAAAACATACGAGTAAACTGTAGATCTGTAGACCATTTTCTATTTTGTTAAGTACCTGGTACTTTTGACGGGCCTACGCTGTCCTCTCATACTTTGAAATTATTGTAAAAGCCAATTTTTTTTTTTAAAAGAGTAACCGTGGAGTTTCTTGCCGGCTCTTCTCCATAGGAAACGACCAATTGGAACCGTGCACCTAGCTTCTGACGTTTCATAAGTGCACTTGTAGGCTTATGTGAAATAAAAATATTTTTGATTTTTGATTGATTTGATTGAAAATGGAGATTCGAGTTTTCTCAAAGTCGAAACTGACATCTTTCTTTATTGACTAAATTAAAGTAAAGAAACATACGCCTTAGGTAACACTGGTAGCTGTTCCCAACGTTCTTGGGCGTGACAATGATGAAGCATGTTTAAGTACCTGCCTCACTTGATTCAAATCGCTGCAGCAATTTAAATCGTAAGGTCGAGCAGTTCGTCATTGGCACACCTTATTTAATTAGCATTTTCTTACTGACTCATTTAAAATAAATGCAGCATGAATGCACCACGTGGTTGAGTAAATATTTTGTGATGAAATAAGCATTGTCATATTCAGCTCACGTGAAGTTTTTCTTGGGAAATCAAGCATGCCTGCGTTTGATACGATCTTTTCAGTACCAATTTTATAAACTGCTTCATAACTTACTAGCTTCTGCCCGTGACTTCGTCCGCGTGAAATTACTTGTTTTAATATTAGATATATCCTATGAAACTCGGCAAAACTGTAGCTTCCCATTACTGAAATAATTTTCGGAATCGGACTAAAACTTCCGAAGATTACCTACCATAAATTATACCCTACCTATTTAAATAATGTTTTTTTTTATACAAAGTAATACATAGACACAGATTGAGCACAGTGGTAGATATACTAAAATGATACATAATTGTTTGACAAAAGTTAAGTAGTTTTAAAAGGCTACAAAAAATCTATATAAACAAAACATAAACCCTGTCTCTTAAAATACATGGGGTCTACTCCGAAGTATCGGACGAATCTTCGGTTTTTTGAGTTCCAAAGTTTCTTGTTTTGACTTTGAGTCCTAACCCGACTTCAAGTCACGTTTTTGACTTTCACTTATCTCTTTGACTGTCGATTTTTATTCATTCGCCGTAGTCAGGAAATGGCCGAAAATTGGGCAGGTACTTAAATTTGTAGACCTCCAGGACAGTGTTTGGCAAGATGGTTGCGTAAATTAAGTTGTACACTTCGAGTGAAAAAGTGTCAATCTATCTTTATAATATTAGTAGATTATAATGTTGTCAGTATAACAACTATTTTCGAAGTAAGTGTTTCAAAGTAGCAGCAAAAACGTTATGCATCAGCAAACGTCACACTGGGCTCTAAATTAACTGCCAGGGAATTTCTTTTTTCCTCTCAAGTTTTTGTGATTTCAGAATCATTGCACATGAGTTTCAACACATTTTAAGAGTTGATAATCATGTCATATATTTAAAAAAATGTATGCAGTTGCACTTATATTTGAGCTGTTTGTGGTTGTCCGAGTGTTCATCGAGTATTTCGTGACATCGCCAAGCGGTTGGTCGCGGTTCCTCACGTGACCGAAGGGCTGGCCTATTTTTTGGCCAAAGAATCAGCATTGCCATCCAAAGTGGCACTACCAGCCTTTTTTTTTGTACATATTATTTAATTATTTTAGTGTTAGTTTGTATAAAATGTGTTTAAGATTTATCAAACTAAATTCAACAGATCATAAAATAAGATTCGATATTGGGAACTTTAATTACGTACTTGACTTTGTTAAACTTTAATGTAATACTAATTAAACGTAATGTAATACTGTGCACTTGCATAGTCCATTACAAAAAGGATGTCGCAAAAATCGCTTATAGCTCTAACGTGATCTTAACCTTAAATCGTGACAGGCCCATAAAGGTAGGTACTGATCTTGCGAAAAAAAAATCATGGAGGCAAAAATTTTGAATATTTTAATGATGATTTTATTAATAAAAACTGGTTCTAGAGTTGTAGGAATAAGGTTTTAAGTATATATAACTTAACATGTTTTGTTGGAATTTTACTCAAAGAGGTCTTTCTGTCTATATTTTCTGTATTTCCATAAATGATAGAGTTGATTTGATACAAAAATAATGTAACGTAGATACTGATTAGGTACCTTCCTGTACCTGTTTATGAATCTTGCGCATTCCTAGTTCTCTCTTTAGATTTAGAACCATAGATCTGCAAGAAGTATATATTACAACATTTTATCAATGGGCGTTGCTCTGGGCCGTACATAAGTATACCAACCTGTTTGCCTTGTTTGGTCATTATTTGATCAGCTAATACATAGGTACTATAACGACCATTTTTTCATAATTATCTAACCTACTCTGTGTCCTCTGTCGTCTTCTACTCCTTTGCTAACTACATTGGGGGTTTCTTCCCTCTACTAGGATTTACTGAATTTCAGTGTTTTCACACAATGAGTATCATCAGACCTTTGGCTATCAGTATTTCAGCATGCCAAATACTTTTAATTAACTGAATGAACTCTTCAAACAAACCTTGTACTAAGGACCAAACAATAGTTTAAACCAGCAGTAGGCGTACAGGTGGGATGCTCAACATTCGTAACATAATCGCACTACAACAGCATTCAAGGTGATCAACCACTGATCATCTCGGCACAGATTATAAAATACTCTTGTAATTGCGACCATACTCGTTATAGTGCCCTTGGAATATTTTATCGTGAGTGAAGATTTAATATTCCAATTTTAAACTCAGTGGGCTGTATGGAAGGTAAACAAGAATTATTTGCTCGCAATTTGGGTTGTTTGTATGTGTTTCCGTATTAATGGTGGTGTAATGAGGGTTATGAAAGAAAAGTAAAGATTGCTCTGAGTGTGTAAGTCATTGCGTTTAAAATGCGTCGTTTGAAGAGCACTTGTAAAGAGCTTGGTTTTAACATAAAACTTTCCTGTTAGTTCACATGGATGACGTAATAATTATGTAAATTGGCGGTAGGTAACTTTAAAGCTGTCACTTTACCGACTTGAAAAAAGATGATTTCTCTATTCGTTTATCATCATTTTTTTCTTACAATAACTAATTCTCGTTAATACCTTGAGACTAGATACCGTACTTTAAAAAAAATTACGTCTCTTTGTATTCTTTATATTGGTCGTACTCGTAACGTAGGACCCTCTCAGGCTAGGGGGAGGGTGGCTGCCAGCTAGAGGAGAGTTACCAAGAATCGAGCTGAATGGCTTGCAATAGGATAGGAGAACTATGTCCAGCAGTGGTCTGTTGCGGGCTGATGATGATGATGATATTAGTCGTCAATTATGTAAACTATATAAGTTATTTAGCATTTAGTTAAGACTCAGATTTATGCCAGTGACCTAGAGTGGTTAGCTTGCGTGTTCTGTACTGAGCTCACGCAACGCGTCGTACGTTCAGCCAGTGATAGGACTCGCCCATCAAGGAGCGCTGTCCCCATTTTGACGCATTATTAATTTATTATACACAAAACAAAAGGTATTTTAATAAAAACGCGTATATTAAAAGATATCAATCATTAAATTATCTTTAAATTGGTGAAGGTTTCAGAAAAATACGCTTGGTAGATTTTGCGCCATTCTCAGTTTTTTATTCGCGTTAGACGTAACTTTACAAATTAATTTCACTATGTAATATAAACATAATATAAAATATTCACTTAATAAGTTATTGAGAAAATGCTCTAATTTAACATATTTTTTTTTCAAATCATTATCACTACTCCTTTAGACGTGATCTTCAGTATAAAATCATTAAAAGTCGGTTATCGTCGCCTTAAGTTGATAATAGAGTAGATAGAATAACTCGTTCCTCAATGGTATTCGTACATAATGATTAGCAGATTATGATAACTACCGCAGTGTTTACTGGCGATCGTCGAATTCCTACTGACATACAGACCTACCTATATTTAAATAATATACAAATTCATAATAGTTAACTTTGTAATTACCATAATTGGTAGATACTGACTGTAATCTTTAACCACCAGTCAGTTTAATTCGCTCATTCTGAACTGAACGTAATTTAGACAACATAGCTTGTCCCTTGCTGAATATTATGGGCCATCCAATAATCATTCTACCAGACTACCATAGACGATTACAAGCGAACCTACAATAGGTACTGAATAATATCTACTTTTGGCTGAGGATATTGTGCTCCCAGTAGAGAAAAAGCACGTATCTTGAAAATAATTGTTATGTTGGTATCAACCTAAATTGTAGGTATTTACTGCTAAACTAATGAATAGGCAGACGATTCTAATAAAAAACAGCTTAAGTACTCGTACACGTTCACTGAGTTACGGACTATAGGTAATGCGTAATATTGCGTAGCACTGAATTTTGTTCGTTTTAATAGAGTTCTAAATGGCGACTGACGAACAGAACTACCAATCTCATGACTGCAAAATTCAGTGCTGCCAATCCCGTCACGCGTCAAGTTATAATGAACGCACAGTATCATTAATCTTTGTTTTGTGTCAAACGAAAATGGCTGTACCTACTCGTACTTAACAACTATGTTCTTTTATTTTGTTTTAGCAGTCATGTTTGATTAATAATAACGACAAATATTAATCGACGACATTATTATCTCTTTCAGACTCGTATACTTATAAAAAAAGGGGTGGAAACACTTTACTAGTGACTATTTTAAATCATCATAAATTCATTGTTCTTCACGAAATAGCCAAATATGGCTAACCAATCAAAGATAATGTCTTAATGATATAGGAAAACAGTCCAAAAAATTAAAGGCTGTATGCCGAACAACAATACCGTAACTAAAAATTAAGAAAAAAAAACACGGAAGCCATTTTGATTCAAACCTGAATGGTCTCATGACCCGTTATACAGCTCTGTTTCAATGATTAAATCCATAAAACCATCTGGGCGCCCTTGTGTCGCCAAAAAGGTACGAAGATTGCGTGGATCATGGCGAACTGGGCTTTTGTAAAGGAATCTGGCCTTTCGTGTGATTAAAGAATGAAATTCTCGTATTTCCGTATAATATCTTAACAAGAACCTATTAGGTATTAATGTAAAATTAATTTGCATGCCCTAAACAGGCAAAATATGGACTGTACTTATACCACCAACTCTAACAACTGGTAATACCTATATTTTCTGCAAATAAATGAGTCTTATTCTTAGTCTTAAAATAACAGATTATTTTACGTAGGCTGGTAGAGATATAGAACTGCGATTAGGTCATGAGGATGAAGCTGATCTAGATACATTTACATCAGCCGATGACGCTAGGAATTGTCACTCACTTCAAGCTCAGTTCATATAGGTTCTCACGGTGACAGCTTACTTAAGAGGGAACAGGGCGTGTGATTCTCCATACGAATGTATTCCCCTTTTTTCTTCCTGAATAATGCCTCTAGAACAATTTTTTTTTCATAAAATCAAGGGCCGCTGTAAACACGTCTCTGTCATTTTCTTTTTTAACCGACTTCCAAAAAGGAGGTTCTCAATTCGGCTGTATGTTTTTTTTCAGCAACTAATTAGTAAAGAAAATATGACCCTCTAAAAATTACAAAAAATGCCCTATTTTTACCGCCGTGATTTTCCAGTGTCATCCGCCGTGTCTACCAGACAAATTAGAAAAGTTTTTAAGATAAAAATAAATTATTGGAACCTAAACATACTCTTTCTTAAAATGTTAATAAAAAAAATTGTTGAATCGGCTCAGTTTTCGATGACAAAAAAGGGTAATATGAAACGTCGAACTCGTCAAAATTTTTGTGATAATTTTGGTCTTAGCTGCAGCTGTCCCTATCTAGCTACGGGAGGAGACTTGAGGTAAGCGCGACGGCAATAGTTTCTTCAAATACCTGTTTTTCAAATTCCTCGCAGGCCCTGTCCCCTCTTAATTTCGCTTCCATAGGCAGCCTATAATGTTCCCACTGCGGGGACACATGCCTCCTCTCGGTGAGAGGGAGTGGGCCGTAATTTCTTTCCTCCTTTCCTTTTCTTTTTTTTTTAAAAACGTTGCCCCACACTAGGAATTTCTCCTGTATTGTGGGTGCGTTTACAAACATTTAAACTCACATACACAAACAGCCAGACCCGGAAAAACTACTTGTAGGTCATACAAATATTTGTTCCGTGCGGGAATCGAACTCGCGACACGCAGCGCAGCAGTCAATCGCTTAACCGCTGCGCCAACCGTGCCGTCCACGCGGCCCTAGTGCGGGTAGATGTCACATGTCTTTGTATTTTTAGTTCCAGGACATGCTGGTTTCCTCACATAATTCCGCTTGTCAGTACTAAAATGGTTGGTTGGGTGTAAACTCGTGACCAATGACCAATTTTGATCAGCCAATCAGCTTACGAAAGATTTGACGGCAGATTTTACAAATCCCAATTCAAATCAATTCTCAATTGGCGGTGTTATTGCCATTTTCCATTCGGGAAAACATAAAGTGTAGAATTTACTTCACTTTCAATATGCTTTTCTGATTAAAGTAAGTTCTGTGTTAGGTAATCAAAGCCCAGCTTATTTATGTATACCTAATGCAACGTGCTTACAGTACCTCGAAGTATGACATGTATGGGTTGGGTTTCATAGACTAGCTTCCTTGTTATAAAAAGTAATTGAGAAGAACTTCAATCTGTGTTAGGTACTAATACCTAAGAGATTTTTAAAAGAGCAATTTGATAGAATAAATAGCCTTTGCCCTAAAAAATTGACGCAACATTTGAGCCTACCAGACCCGGACACAGACGTCCATCCCACCATTCGCATACCAAAAACCCTTACAACTGCTTACTACCCACACTGGGCGCCAAAAACACCAATATTGGCGAATCTACTGACAAAATGACGTCACGCCTTAGCATGCATGACTACAGCAACACAAGTATAGCATATGTAAACACGAGTTTTACGCTACCCTCATGAATGTATGCTCATCGCGATCGAATCGACTTGTGAATCGTGTTAAAGGTCATTCTGAGTGCTGAATAACAATTTTATTGCTTTACGATGCGGAGCAGGAATGTTAAGTGGAAACTTTGTTTTTCCTGGTAGCATGCAGCTTTGAATTGTATATGGAATTGTTGGGTTCTTTATGAAGAAAAATGTGTTTTTAAATTATTGTTGTTGTGCATTTTTATGTCTTGTAAAATTAGGGTTTTGCCTAGTTATTTTGTCATACGCTTGTAACTCTTATATTTTTAGACCTCTCTCTAACTATTAAACTTTTATAATTTGAGTAAGTTTTTATTTTAAACTTTTGTTTTGGATGTAAATGTTATTATTATGAGTGTATTTTATTTGCTAAACAAACTTTAACCTCTTTTTATATTAAATGATGGGCTACAAATAAAACACCAAATGATGAAACTCGTTAAGACCATCTCTTTTTTCCTAAACTATAAAATATTTCCAAAATAGCGTTGCTCACGATCATTGCTCTTATAGATAATAACTAGTACCTAATGCATTAATTTTGGATAATAAACACATCCATCTTCAAATTCCAAGTCTCTATGCATCAATAATTCGCAAAAATCTAAAAATATTTGCTTGTACCTACGTGATGGAACGGTCGACCATGAAACTACTGGTTTTTTAACCACTTATAAATATGTAAAAACATGCGTCCTTCTGTCGTAATCGTAATGGTGGTTAGTACCATTCAGTGAGTCAATATGAGCTTGTACTTATTTGGTAAAACAATTAACCAACTGTTGCAAATTGGTAATTGAAGTTCATGCTTGCCCGTCAGTAATTGTTAGAAATGACGTTATAAAAATATGAATCAATGCTAAAGAGTTTTTCCACCCCCTTGGTTTTGTTGCTTAATTATTTGTAAACGTTTAATCGATTTTATTACAATTTTAGAGCTTTAGCTCTCCAACTTGTTCTCTCTTGTGTTTGGGATTTTTTTCTTTGCGTCTTGTTTTACCCCAAATAAACGTATTTTTTCTAAATTAGGGATGGATTCGAGGTAGTTTAATAAATATCTTCCTCTATAAAATGTAACTGCGTATACAACACCTACATTTTTATTTAACATGATTGCTATTGCTCACATTAACCATGACATCCATGACAGTTCTCATTTTCCCGCGCAGATTGTGACAGAAACTCTAATAATGTGAAGTTTTGTCGCAACATTTTAGTCTATGGTATTCAGAAGTTAACAACTAACATTTTTATTGCTGCTTGCAACTGTTAAACAATATACATGCTATTGTTTGATTATTTGAAATTAATTTTCACATCCCGAAATTGCAGTGGTGCATTATTGCTTGTTAAGGTAAATATTGCTGAAAACCGCAACATTTTAGTCTATGGTATTCAGAAGTTAACAAGTAACATTTTTATTGCTACATGCAACTGATAAACAATATACATGCTATTGTTTGATTATTTGAAATTAATTTTCACATCCCGAAATTGCAGTGGTGCATTATTGCTTGTTAAGGTAAATATTGCTGAAAACCTTAAAGTCCCAGAAGACGGGTTGGTGATTTCAGACGTATTTAGAAACTATGTCCAGGTTTTCACGATTATTTTTCTTCACCGATGTCAGTAATATCCAAGACAAAGACATTAAATTGTTTACTTAACAATAGACGGGACATAGCGAACAAAATCGTAATCCGATATATTTGTCCTAGTGGGCAAAAGTCGCTCAGTCTAGTGTGGTACGCCTGCATGTGAAGTCGCAATTCGCATTCATGTCCACCAGAAGAAAATTATTTTAGAAGTTTATTGCCTAATTGTGCAATATGATAAATTTGCAAATCTCGTAGTGATAAAACTACTCTAGACGACTTAACCACGGTTTATTTTCGCTGAGACATGGATCACAATTTTTCTATGACATTACTTCTAATAGCCTCTATTTAGGTCAGTTTTCTCCTTAGGGGAAAGGGTCGCACCCCGCGCCGTGCGACCCTGTAGAGCTCGTCTCCAGACTGGACACTCTCCCACTGACAGAGATTAAGTGAATTCCAAATATGAAGAATTCTAACGTCTTATCTCATTAATAGAGTAAGGAAAGGATTATTAAATCTATCTATCTTATATCTCTTTGGTCCAATATAAACTCAAACCCCCTTATTACAAAACAAGGTTTATCTTCAGACCCAGGTTTAAAACATGAAGCCATTATGGAATTTCGAACTTTATTCCGACTATGATAAAGTTCCTAAACACAATACTGACAACTTAGTACCGAATTAAGTTTTCAGTTTTGTATAAAGAACGGTATTTCAATCACTGTTACGTTTACACAAACCGACCTTCCGTCCTCGCCGCCGAGGTACCACGCGAACTTCCCGAGTAAATGGTAATAAAAGTCCTCCCCCCCGTCCCTTGAATGTCGATGCGCCAGCCGCCCGGTTAGAGGCTGAGAGCGCCGTAGCAATAAATATAATATCCCCTGATAATAATCATGATCAAAATGTTGATCCAGCCCGTCCCCAAATTGTTAGTAATTTTGTGATCCCCCAACGACGCCCTGAGCCGAGGTCCGTACCCCACAGGGGGTGCCCTTAGTGCGCTGTCGTTTAGTTTTTAATATATATAATTTGCGCCCTGGCTGGAGGCTTTAAGATTAAAAACCTTAGGGCAGCCACAGGAATATCCGGTTAAGTAGCAACGACCTCTCTAGGTCTGCTACGAGATGCCATACAAAAAAAAAAAAAAAAACACTGTTACGTTCTTATTACAAAAACTGGCTCCATGGTTTCTGACATGTCAAAATATAAATCTTGTTTTGTAATAAGGCGGTAAAAGACCTAGCTAGGTATCTACCTAGACCAATATTTCCTACGCAAATGATTTTAGAATTTAAAATATTACATTGACTACGCATAGTTACTACCTACATTGCTTATATTTATTATGTTATTGTTTCAACCTTTTTTAGTGGCCCCGCCTTAAATTAGATCACAGTCCGGATAAAGGCAAAAAAACATGAAACGTAACACCCAGATTGCCAATCGACCATGGTAAAAAACGTTCATGTTGAATGTTCATTCCCATTTTAATATAAAAAGGTTTTGTGTAACTCGTTGCGAAACTACGCAGTAGATATATATTTCTTAATGAGATCTCGTATCCGATATTCGAATTGAATTAGTGGATAAATCGATCAGTCTCGTAAAACTACTAAAACTACGGCAGTCGATATTTTGATGACCAATTCGAGTTTGTATGAAATTATTATTTTTATTTTAAACTCCTAAATTACGGCAGTCGATATTTTGATGACCAATTCGAGTTTATCTGAACTTAATATTTTAATTTTTCAATTTATTCTCAAGATTATTATGTTATTTATTTTATACTTCGATGAACATATAGGTACATGCAAACGAGTGATACATAAGGCGGCCTTAATGCCACAAAGTATTCTTTGCCAGAACTTTCGGTGTACCTCCGGTATCTAATTAATTATTTTTCATTTACATGTCATAAAACCTATGACCCTTTTCTGAATCGATTGTCAATCACACCTCATTTATAATCGATTATCTCGAATACTCCTCACCGATTAATCGATAATCAATTCTATGAGGTAACTCGTTTGTCATGGTGGCCAGCATTGTTCGGATACCATGTGTGGGCCTTGGTCCATAAATTAGCATAATGGTTTTATAGCCAGTGGTGTAACTTGGCGGGATTAAATTCCTTGGCGTGGATTGTTTGACTTTTGTCCTTTGCTATCCCTTCTCTACGTCTATGTTTCTATTTTTGAATCGAAACGACAGCAATTTTTCAGTCAGTCTGTTTTGCATCAAATAAGTTAAAATCTTGAATTTAAAGACTGAACCAATAATAAAATCTCGCCAGATTTAAAACGTACTATTTTAAATCTTGGCAGCCGTGGTAGAATTTTTTGCTATCCCTCCAATGCGCTTCTTTACAGACTTTACTACGGCCTAACGTAAAGCCGGCTGTTCACACAGAGGTATGGCGACTTACGCGCTGTTTGACCGTGAATAGGATTTGCATAACGCCTGTCGCAACACAGCAAAAAATGGCGGCAAACCTGAATGATGGGCTTTCTATTTAATTAGAGGTTAGGTAATTGAGTAGATACTAGTGCTCACGTCTTCCTGCTATGCCAATTTATTGAGGAATGTGACATGTGCAATGATGTCTTGTATAAGAACGTCAGGGCGGACATTGGAATCGCTTCATTCGTACCTTAAAAGGTAATAAAATTGCGGTAACAACTTCGTTTATATGCCTAGTTATGGGGTGGACCGTAAGTATATTTAAATGCCTCTGGTAGATGTAGAATTATGTGGTTTTAGGCCGAAAGGAGACTTGTCTAGGATCATAAGATTATAGGGCATGGTTTACGTTAGGTAGGTACTATCGCGGACACTGCCGCCTGACCACTTTTCAACCTTATGCTCCTGGTAATAAGGTTGAAAAGTGGGCAGGCGGCAGTGTCCGCGATGGTAGATAAATATTGGTCTTAATATGAACGTGATGCAAATTCCAGTAATTAAATACCCAAAGAAATATCAGATGACAGCTGCAAACATCGTCGCGTTGTAAAAATTCATAATCTGAGATATCAACATAATAAAATTTTCACACGCCTTTTATCACGACAAAATTACTTATCAGTATTCAAGCTAATTCGTCTGCATTTATGTCTCAACGGAAAATATCTTCTAAAGTACAGGAAATGGTCTCATTACACAAGTATGTTACTCTGACCATACATATATTCAACCTTCATAGAAACTCTTTAAGGAAATCCATAGACTAAGTCTACTCAAATTAACATTTCAAGTAGGCAAAGGAATTTAACAAAAGGTCCTGTTCAGCCTATTCGGAGCAAAGCGAACATTACATAAGTCATTACCTCATCGGTTAATATAACGAGAATGTGAACCAGTTAATAAGCGAATGTTACCGGTTAATTTGTAAAATTACCGGGTACAGTGAGAAACGGAAGCGGAAATGTGAAATTGTGGCAACATTATCAAGCTTCTTTTACCTACCGTGGTAATTTCAAATTAGCATAAACTTGTCATTAAATTTGTTTGAGTCATTTTTCTGTCTACTATTAGTGATTATTTCGGCAATAATAATTACTCTTGCAGTTTTATGTTCTCTTTTTAATAACAGTTCTGACTTTATTTTGTTATCCCCTTTTTGTTAAGCTTATCCATTCCTTGCTTCTACCTGAGGTTAGGCTACTGAAACATATATAGCTTAAAATAACTCGACGTAATTCTCTAAGTTTAGCAAGGTCTAAAAAAAATAAAATTTACATTTTCTAAACCTACTAGGGTTATGCCTTTTTAGGATCAATCAAATCAAATCATTTATTTGCTTGAATATGGGTACATGAGGGGAAAACAAAATGGGGAATGTGTTAACACCACGCAGGAGAGAAAGATTAAGGTTATCTCCCTTATGCTCAATTACTACATAGGTACAAGTATATTGTTTGCCTCTATACGAATTCTGTACTCAATCATCTGTAAATATTGACTCGGCCAATATTACCAAAAGTACGAGTGTATGATCGCACCTCGTTATATCATTACACAACTCGTCAGTAACTACATACATCGAGGTGCTATTCACACACATGAAGTAATATGAATGGAAGGCTCATGTGTGAATTCTCATAATATATCAATAAGCTTTGGCATGAGTGCCATCAGTGCCAATTAATATAGACACAACATAAACCTATTATTTTATAACCTATTATTTTATTATGACGCACGTACAAATTTATTTCCATTTACTTAATGATTTTAAAGCATGCTACTTTCATATTGTGTATTATTGTGTAAAATTGTTATGCCCGACAGAGTCCATGTGAACTATATAATTATTTTTACACACATGTGATAAGCAATAAAGATTTGAATTTGAATTTGAATTTTAAACCACTAGTAGGCTTTTGATAACCATCCCAAATTTTTCATTTGGTCCATCTTATTATATAAAATTACTTATTACTTATTTCCATATTTTAGTTTGTGATTAGTTAAGCTAGGATATAATTTTGTTATTTTAATTAATTTATTAGTTATTAGTTATAATAAACCCTTTAGCCTTTTTAATGATGAACTTAGTACTTTAGAAACATTACACATTTCTGTTTTTACGGAAAAATAATAGGAGCATTTTATCTTTTTATTTGGGAGTCAATCTAATGACCCATGCCCTTGTTCTAGGTCAACATGACTTGGCCTGCTAAAAAGTCTAATATCCTGTAGCTATGCAAGGCACTGATTGTGCTCTTGATGAAGTCACCTTGCAATATCCAGCCGCAAATTGGCACTCCATTCAATACAACTTCATGGTGCTAACCACAATGACTCAATGAGCTAGCACTAGGTAAGCTTATACTAGGTACTCACATGACTAACTAGTACAGAAAGCTGCGATATTAAATCGAACTATAATTATAGGTAATCGATAGAAAAAGTGCCAAGTAGAGATATATGACTTAGTTCTCCGAAGTATGTTTTCTTTATTTGGAAGTTAGTTAATTACCTTGCCTTTTACCTTAAAGACTCTTGCAGACCGACGCGACGCGACACTGGTAGATCAATTTCCGTGAAGTTTTCATAGAAATTAATGCGTTAATAGGCCCATGCGATAAAATAAATAAGATCATATAACTGCCTACTAAGATAAATATATTTGATACGTTAATTATGATTTAAATTAATTGGCTTTTGATTATAAATTGGAGTTAGGTACGTTCTTATCATCAAAGGTCGTTCAGTTGAATATAAATCATATAATTATTATATTTGATTTCTATTAATTTGGTCGGCCTTTACCTCGTCAATAAATTTTTAATAAATCGTTTATTTTAAGTCAGCAAATTAATTTGATCAAAATATTTGTCATATTAATATTAATTGCTGTCCCTCACGCTATCATTGGACAAACTCTTCTTACGGCCGAACCCAATAACCTATTTTCAGTGAAAGACAGATCGCTTTTGATGATAGACAGTATAATTCTATCTTTCCTTGTATGGCGTCTCACAATCATTGATAAAGGCTATCATCTATCTAACGAAAACAATAAGTAGGTTTCTCTACTTCACCCTCCCGTGCGTTCCGTTACAACCAACATCACTTTAAAAAACAACATGTGTAATTTAGTCTTATTATAAAACTTCTTTGTTTTTTACTTCTAAATAAGTTACTGGATTAAGATATAATTCTTTAGAGCCATATTTGTTATGGCCCCGAATCAAAATACAACCTGTTACTGACCGCAAATTGCAAAAAACCTAATAAAATTAGAATTTCGCGGGCTACTCTGACGCTCTTGCCATAATTAACCAGTGGAAAAAGGAATACGATAAACTGCAGTCATTCATTCGGATCCATAGACAATTTTTATTTTCTAAATCCAATCAGTGCAAAAATAACAATAATTAACAGCGTTGAAATCAAAACGTGTCACCATCAGCATCTGACGCAACCGTTAGATAATATCTCGCTAAACAAGTCATTGCTCAGAGAAAGTAGTTTTCTCCGGTCGGATGCTGCGCGTCGATATTGTGGGTGAAATGCGTGCGCGCAAATTAGATGGATTGATGTTATTGTTTAGCATGTAGATGCTATACTGGTAGCTGTAGTAAGTCGTATTGTTGGTATTGTACAGCCAACTGCTCCCCGGTAGTAGTGTCTTCATTTCGTAGCAATGAGAGCGTTTTCTTAGTTCGTGTATATTACCCACATGCGACTGACCAGGCTATTTTTTCATATACCTATTGAATTTTGGTTCGAGTTGCCCTACAATAGGAATTACTCCTGTATCGTGGGTGCGTTTACAAACATTTAAACTCACATACACAAACAGCCAGACCCGGAACAACTACTTGTAGGTCATACAAATATTTGTTCCAATCTTAGGTATCAATCTTTTTTTTTTATTGGTGGGAGATGAAAAACTGATATTGTATGACGCTACTGCCAAAAGACATCTATGTCTTATCAAGCAACACATTATCTGTGTTAAGTTTTATATCTTTACAAGGGAACATTATAGAAGTATAACAAGAGCACTTTTTTTAAATGTTCTTGTTAAATGAACGTTGCGTAAACGTCAAAATGAGACCTACAGTTAATGCTTTGACATTAGGTACTTCCAGCTACAGACACGTGGAATAAGCAAAGAATGACGACTTGCTTTTAGATGTGAACACAGCTCCTTATGCGTTTACAGCCATATAGCAACAACGTGCGAACTCACAAGATTCCAATAATGTATATGTAGTGAAATCGACGACCAGTAGCATCGCAAGAAACCGGCCATTCCTCTCAGATGCTAACAACTCTCACAGTTCGCGTGGGAACCAATCGTTCCATACAATCAATACAAACTATCTATTTATATATTCTAGACGTATATAATAATATAACGATATTCTCACTACAATGATTGAATATTATTTGGCCAAGTACGATGAAGGTGGAAACAGAATATGTTATATGGTGCGCCCAAATGTAACCAATGATAACAATAAAATATCCCATGTAATCAAGGACCGTACATTCCCGGTTAAGAGTTAAGCCTTTCGAAGGGGTAACCCATTCAATGGGTTACCTTTATCATGATGTAAAGGGTTTTATACCAGAAACCCATTGAAAGGGTTACATGATAACCCATTCAATGGGTTTTATACTTGAAACCCAGTGAAAGGGTTACATGATAACCCATTCAATGGGTTCTATACCTACTTGAAACCCAGTAACATGTAAAAATCATAATATTATGTTATTTCGATATCCGCCCAGCACGCGTAGTATGACCAATTCTATTTCTATTCTACCCAGGGACCATTTTGGTTTTCATTTTAGAAAAACCCATACGGTGTGGGTAATTTTCAATGGCTTAAAATATGCCGTTCAAAAGGGTTACCCGCCCCGTATTGGTTTGTATCGAAAACCCTTTCAATGGGTTACCAAAATTTAATTTAAGCCGTCATATGAGTTACCCGTATCGTATGGGTTTTTGTTTAACCGCTAAGAAAAACCCTATCGAAAACCCTTTCAATGGGTGACCAAAATGGTCCCTGCATGTAATAGGAGAATATACTGTTGATAATTACATCGCACTAACGTTTTTCTTTTTTATTGTTACAGATAAACATGGAAGGAGGATGAAGCATGAACTTAGAAGCCAGCTTCGTCTGGTGACATGAAGGTCAAATAATGAAGATGGACATGGGGACCTTGGAGAAGAATTTAGACGAATTTTAGGGTAAACTTAAGAAGACAATGATGATAGAAATTGTAAAATAAAACAAGTCAATTTGCGTGTTTCCTTGATTGACCCTGAACCCGATCACCCTACTTGAGTAACTACGATGTATGGCGTAGGAAATAGCGTGTTTTAAAGTAAAACAGGAATCTTTACAGATAAAGGTGTAATTTGATATTTGAAAGTTGCTATTTGCGGTGGTATGACTTTTATTCCAATCGTAATAAAAATAACATAATTGTGATCAGAACTTTCACTTCACGAAGATAAAAATTATATGCAGTATAAAATAAAACCAGTTTTACATAATATTGACAAAGAAGAATTTTATAGAATCAAAGATGATATGAAAAGTTAGGCTTTTAACCGTACTCTATAGGGACTCAAGCCTTTTCAAAGGTAGGAGTCTACACAGACCAGCAGATTTAAGTTCAAATTGTGAAGTTTCAGAGCTAGCTCGAGTAGCAAGGTTCAATTCCTATGTCAGGCTGTGATTGACATTGACATAATTGACATAATTATTCTGCTCTTGAATTCTTCGTAGCAATTTCACTCAATAGATTTTCCTAATAACGTAGGACAGGACTTAACAGGTCACAGATACTTCGCCTATACTGGGATTTAGCTTTATTTTGTAAAATAATGCTGATTCACTTTAACAAGCATTACAGTCTACCTCACCAGGAAAATAGCTTAATACTAAACAATCTACTTGATATTCATAGCAGCGTCTGCTAAACCGGCCCACAAGTGGGTCGCGGATGATACAACACTCGCAATTTATTAGCTGGTATTAGAGAACTCGAGACTTTACGTAAATGGCTACTGGGTTATATTGAAACAGAAATAGGGATATAAGAGCGAACTTTCAACCTACATGTGGTAACTGAAAGTAGATAGAATCAAGATAGTAGTCGATAGATAACACCATCTAAAAGTATGTACGTGCATCTGGTGGTATTCCCTTAGCAAATCTAGGAACAGGAATTATGTTCAAATAACTAGAAAAATTCAGGTCACAACAAACATCACCAAAAAAATTGTATATAGCACTAGTGGTCGCCCACGACTTTCTCCGCGTGGATTTCGTATCTTCACCTCCAAAGTTCAACACTCTCTATAGGGTCAAATTAAATTAGCTAGCCAAACTCCGCAGACGTGATGGGTATCGATATCTAAACACGACGAAATAAAATAAAAAAAGGTTTAAGGTTCTTTTTTAGGTCGAAGACAGCTATAATTTAGTGTTGTTACTTGAAGTATGCGTTGAGAAAATCTGTTTGCTTTTGTTTTATCATGTTTAGATATCGATGCCTATCACGTCTGTGAAGTATACAATAAAAAACTATATTTCAAGTGACTAGGTGTACACCATCCGCAGAAAAGGACCTCAAAAAACAACTCATCAAATTAATTTATTTTTTATTTGATCATGTTTAGATATAGATACTCATAACGTCTGTGGAGTTTTGCTAGCTAATTTAATTTGACCCTGTATATTATTAGCTGCACCCCGTGGTTTCATAAGCATAAGACTCGATCCCGTAGGAATGTCGGTATAAAAAGTATCCTTTGTCCAGCTCATGGTCTACGCATGCTCCTAATTTCATAAAAATCCGTTCAGCCGTTTTAGCTTAAAAGCGTAACAAAAAAATAACCAGAGAAACTCACTTTCGTATTTATATTATTAGTTAGGATCACAAACTTTATTATTTATTACAAACTGCTATTCAATTGTTTCTATTATAGACAAAGTAAAATATGTAGATAGAAACTAGCAGAAACTAAGCGTAGGGCTGTTCGCTCACACCGCGGCATAAGTGCAATTTTGGTAGGGTCTATATAGGTGAAAGAATTTTAAAATCGGCTAAGTATGTTTTGAGTTTATCCATTCCAAACATACAAAAAATACTTTTCTCTTTATAATATTAGTTTAGATGAAAGAGCAACTTGTTGCTGCAAGTCAACGGTCAAATGAAGAAATTGAATTCAATTTAAGTGCTATAGAAATAAAACGTCATCGATGTAAACGAAATAATGAAAAGTTTACAAATACAAAAAAAAAATGTCCCTTACCGAAAAATCAAGGCAAGTATATTTACAAGTAGTTTAACATGGATGTTAAACTACTTGCAAATATCTCGGCGGAACCAATTAACGAAGTTCAAATGCAATCTAATCTTTAGTCATTAAATTACCTGGTGATATCCAGGCGATATACCTTTATCTAAATAAAATTTTGACGTAAAACTGTTAATTATCCGAACAACAACAGCTTTTATTTGAATCAGTATCTACACAAATACATGCTACATAGTAGTTAAGTTCCCTAAGGCAGGCACTTACGAAATGATGAAACCACCGACCATGTAAGTACGATGAATGAATAGACAAAGGCAGTATAATAGACATAAGCAGGTTTGTTTATGAGAATCACGAGGATCCAGTATCGTAAGATGCGCAGGAGTCACGACTTTTCGTAATTTATTACCGTAAGTATATAATACGTGTAAGTATATAAGCTTAGACGTATGAACCTAAAGGTGCTGATTCAATGACAAAATAGAAGCTGGTTTGATTTAAAAAGTATTAACTATTAAAAAAAAAAAGATAATAATTATGGAATATATTATAATTATGTAATGGCTTTAGATTAGCTAGCTGACCATCAAAGTTTGTAGCTTATTACTGAATGCAAATACCTGCTACATTTTATAAATTGTCAAATTATGAAAGAAGAAAACAGCCCTTAGGTAAGTACTGATACGACAAAAGAGTGTCCATGGAGTTACTTCAGCGTGATTCTTCCTTATAGAGATCTACGTTTTGGAACGGGCAACAAGCTTAAACTTTATGACTAATTGATTGACTCCTTGTGTATTCAGAAGTGCCTGTAAATCGTTTTTAATTGAAATAAATGCTTTGACTAGAGTTTGACAGCACATACAGGCTTAGCATTGTCTAGTCATATATTACTCAGAAAGATTCTATGAAAACGAGGAATCCTTGATTGCAATGCAATGTGACAAACTTATTTTACTACTTTTGCATAAGCATAGCATAATCAGCCTATAATGTTCCCACTGCTGGGACACAGGCCTCCTCTCTTCGAGAGGGAGTGGGCTGTAATCCACCACGCGGGCTCAGCGCGGGTTGGTAGATGTCACATGTCTTTGAATTGTTGGTTCTAGGACATGCCGGTTTCCTCACGATGTTTTCCTTCACCGTTTTGAGAGCAGTGGTGATGAAATTATTTACACAAAGTAAAGCGCCTGCCTGGGTTCGAACCCACGACCTATGACTCGTAAGTCAGGGCCGTTACCACTGGGCCACCACTGCTCTCTACTTTTGGGTCTAATTACAATTTCACACTATCCATCATTGTGTGAATGATTGCAGTACACTTACTGCAATCCTTACTAAATCCGTAACGCAACTACTTGTAGATATCAATCAACGTATGATTAACTAGAAACTGCTATCGATATAAACCTAGGTTACCTAACTCTAGGTTTCATTTAACGGCTGTTAACTTAAACATAAAAGTGAAGGGCACTGCAGGCTGACAATCTCATGTGTGTTTAAAATTCTAATGCAATGCGGGTCACTGCTATTAGACTATATTAACTTTTTTTTAACTAATTAGGTCGCCAGTGACCATGAGAAAATTAATGATCCAACTAACTATAATTGCAAACTTCAATTATCCGTTCGAGTCATTTAGGGTTAAGTTTGAAAAAATACTTCCAATCTCTACTCAGTCTAAGCCCTAAGTTATATTTATAAAACTCCATAGTGACAATCTGTTGTAGTTAAAACTTATCGTTGTCCACAGACAACGATAAGTTTTAATTACAACACAACTACACCACAACTGACTTACAAGTCAGACAATCATGAAACTGTTTTACATTAAAGATATATAGATCGTAAACTACAAAATAATTGTTTGTCCTACTGTCTCTCTGCGAGATATCTGTTTTACGCCTGAAGGCAATTCCATTACAGCTTTACCTACTATGCAACGTTGTTTACCGATTACAGTGGCTAAATTATGAAGTCCAATTTAGTTTCAAATATTAGTCGTAGCTTCTGAATGTATGTCAAGTATCAATACATCTTCTTAGATTACTACAGTTCTGAAAGCTTGTTTAATAACGTTTTCTATCAAATTATTGGCTGTTGTCATTTTTGTCAACCAATCACAACAAGTAAGCATGAAATGTGACAGTAGATTAACCAATCAGAGACTTTGTCAGCCTTTTAGAAAATCAGTTAGTCTTCGCACGCGTCAAGCCTACAGATTTAATTTCAGAATCACTGAGAAACAATAAGTACCTACGGATTGGAATGGCAAAGTATTCTACAGACCGTTAACTATGAATGAGTCATATACGATAAGTACTTGTGAATGAATTCAAGTATTTATACATTAGAGGGTTTTGTTATAAACGTTGCTTATAGTTAAGTAGTGATGAACATTTGTTTAACCATACATTTAGGACGTTTAAACGTCTCTTAACTTTAAGTAACGTTTATAAATAAACTCCTGCATTTTAAGCAGGTGATTGTTTGGGTGGATACTTAGTTCTGTTGCCAAACATTAAATGAGGATAATATACGTTTTTAATGTTGAAAATTGCAATGTTTAATGCAGCTAGAAAGGGTAATAAATCACTTTAGTTTATGCACTGATAAATATGCAGTTTAATTAGAGTAATAGTTTTAATTTAGACATCCTAATGTTTCTAAATTGATTGACATAGATTATGTTTTTGTAATGTTCGAAATACAATTGCTACGTATAACCTTTTTGTGATGTTTGATTTTTTTTTGTTTGTATTTTTGTGTAAAACAAAATAAATATTATCTGTCAATCCACTTTACTCTGTACAGGGTCATAACGTCTGCAGAGGTTGACTAGCTAATTTAATTTGATCCTGTATCTGTATAAGTCATGGACCAAGTGGTTATTAGGACATTATAAAAAATGCCCGGGCAGTTTGAAATATGCCCAATATGAGAGGGCAGTGTAATAACAACTATTGAAATAATCAAATCGGCTGGCGATTTTTTATAATACTAGTCACCTATGGGACAGCACAATTAAAACCAGTTTTTTTTGGGCTAGGTTAGGTTAGAACAGCGACTCTCCTTCTATTTTTGGTAAATTCAGCAAAATACCTGTGTATTATCAGGGGGCCTAAAATGGACGCTTTCGCAGAATCATATTATGATCTGCGTTCAATTCATATCCCGCAATTCATCCGTTTGACAGTTGTGTATGGAGTTTCGTAAAATGGTCCACAAATTATGAATTAATATAGTGAAGTCTAATGTTAAATAGCAGCTGTCAAACAGATGAATTGCGGGCTGTATGAATTGCACGCATGATTCTGCCAAAGCGGCAATGTGATAAATATGGAAATTCAAATTATAATTAATTATTTCGCCCTAAGTAGCTTGTCATTATTCATAATGCGCGGGCATTATGAAAATGCCCCTATTTATTACTTGGTCCATAACATGTAAGTATATATACAAATTCCATGACTTTACTAGTTTATGCTTATTTGACTAAAAGTTCATTAGCATTTTGTTTTTTTTTTGTATATCGATGCGCAATTTCTAATGAAATGTCCACACAACATTGTATTTTGACATGCCACTGAGAAAACCTTTTGGCTGTGAGAGTCAATTGTCTTTCAATAATAGCTAACTATTGTTCCAAACTCGATAAGAAATAGCACAATGCAGTTTTAAAAGGTGTCGATAAAAACAGCGATTACGGTAATAATGAAGTAAAAAAAGATCAGAAAAGTATTCACTCATTCTAGGAACTAATTTGCCTAATTAATGAAAATAGATTTGATACAAGAAACGTGATAACCACTCATTTAACTCGGAATATTTAAAAATACTTCCTTAAAATTATTGGTAATTCTAAAGTTGTACACAGTTTGGTAGATTCACTACAGATTACGCACGCTGCATCTTATTAAGCTGTACACACAAATCGTTTAATTAATTAATTTAAGGCGTGAGGTTATGTATGTATGTAATTAATTTAATTTAGATTTTTATTGCGAACATTCAATACATTTCTTTAAAGTGCGTCTAACACATTGTTTCAATAATATTTATGTCGACCAGGGGGGCTAAAATGGACGCTTTGGCAGAATCATAATATGATCAGCGTACAATTCATATCCCGCAATTCATCTGTTTGACAGTTTTGTATGGAGTTTCGTAAAATGGTCCACACATCATGAATTGCTATTGTGAAGTCTAATGTCAAATAGCAGCTGTCAAACAGATGAATTGCGGGCTGTATGAATTGCGGGATGTATGAATTGCACGCAATAATTATTATGATTCTGCCAAAGCGTACATTTTAGGCACCCAGGAATGATGGCTATTCTTTAATAATTATAAATGCCAACCATGTGACTTAAACTAGAAAGATTATAGAAATAAGCACTTACCTGTGAATCCAAGTCTTGAATGAGCACAAATGTGATAAAGTTATATCAATTTGTGCTACTTAATTTTAAGATAAATTTTAAGTTTGAAATTAAGTATAAAGATATTGTGACGACTCTGTTGATAAAAGGGGTGCGAGCACAGAATATTTGTCTGAACATTTTGTTACAACTAAAATAACATAAAAAAATAAGTTCTAATACTTTATTACAAACCTTTTTCTTTGAATGTTACAATATTTCATTCACATTATTACAAAAAAAACATCCCAATCCTAACCATCCATATGTACATTTAATGGTAACGATTAATAATTATTAATATAATAATAAAACCTTTAAATAAATGTAATCTAATCATAACCTATGACATTTTGTAAACTGAAAGTCTTTTCTACCAAAACGAACTAATAAATACAATTATTTGGTACAAGAAAACTTTCATTTAAACCTAGAATATTATTAAAGCTATTAAAATCTCTAAGAAATATGACTATAATGATGTTGTGTACCTATATATACAAGTTATCCCATCAGTACAAAAGAGTATTTTTCAAAATTATCAAGTTATAATATTATGCCTTGATCAACGAATGACAATTTTAAAATCTTGCTTTTTTATATTTTCGGATTCGGACGAAACGTGTTTGCATTATTTTGAACCAATTATACAAAAAATATCAGTCGTTCATGTTATTATGGCCAGAAAAACCGGATCCTACTAGTGGGAGCCGCATACTTCTAGTTAGAACTAGATTTTACCGGATTTTTAAGTATCTCCGGTGACGGGGGGCGTTGTTGTTTTTCTTGGGAAGAAGGCTGGTCTAAAGTTAGGTCTGATTGGTTTGAAATATATTTTTTTCTCGGTTGTCGTCTTTGGACTTTCTGTCGTATACGTTTTAGCTGTTGTAAAGGTCTTAATAACTACCTTGTTATTTTTCTTCTTAAGATCTACTGGGACGTTTTGAGCTCTGTTTGTACTGAAGCGGGATTTAGACGGACTGAAAGTGGTTTTGTTTGCTTTCTGGTTTAAATTAGATGTTACAGATGCGTTAATTTTTTTAAATGTTCTTGGAGCTACGCTTGGTCTAGTAAAGTTTGAAGATTTTATGATGGGTCTTCTAGGTAATCCGAATTTTGCCCGTTTGGCATCCAAAGGCGATATTTTGACTGTAGTCGTTTCTTCTGGTACTGTTTCTGTAGTCGAAGGTGTGTCTGTTGAAGTAGTTGTTGGAACTTCGGTGGTAGCTTGTGTCGTAGAAAGCAAATCTATGATAGGACTTGAACTTGACGGACTTTCCGTTGTTGTGATCGTTGTGGGAGTAGTCGAGGAAATAGTTGTAGATGTGGAAGAGAGAGACACTGTTAAACTTTCAGAAGTTTGCGGTAACACTGAAATATGGATTATTGGATTTTTCACAGTAGCCACTTCATCGGCCGAGCCTCCGTTAAATTCTTGGCCTTTAGCAAAAGTAAGTATGCTGCGACCTGATTCAGGGTTCAAGGGGGTTATTTTGACAATATTGGCTTCTTTTTCTTGGTTTGGTACTGTTGCAGAATAAACGACGAAAGGTTGATTTTTATCATCATTTACTTTACGTGCCATAAGTGGGTTGTCAGTTTTAAACAATCCTTCTAAAGATAAAGTGGATGGGTTAGTCAGCATCGAACGTGGTGTTACAATTTCAAAACTTTTGGCAGCTCTTACTTTTTCATTTTCATATGCTGCTGGAACGAATTGCCATGTAGCGAACAGTGGGCCATCGTGTTCTAGGTCAGTTTTGTTTTCTTCATTAACGTAGCTTAGGAAGTCATCGGCAGGTAGATGTTCTACATGATCTTTATTTTCATCGGCTTTACCAGAATCAGATACTTTTTTTATATGTCTGTAAGCTTCATTAACACTCTCCGATGCAACTAGATTTTCTCTGGGAATTTCAGGAAAAGTTTCAACTAAAGCTCTAGCGTTTCTTGCTTCGTCAATACGGATATGGTTTTCAGGTGGGTGCTCAACTGGATATATGTGGCCGAATTTAGTCAAATAAATTGGGATATCATCTTCAACTATTTTGATAAGACTGAATCTACTGACTTCACCGATTTTATCAATAACGGGTTTCTTTTCAACCATGATTTTGCCTTCTTCAATAAGAGTGGTTTCATTATTTTTGTTTATGTGGTGTTTGTCTAATTTTGAATTTACTTCAACAACTCGAGTGATGGAGAATAACTTGTCGAATTGTGTTTTTATGATCGGTGGTGGTGGAGGAGCAAGCTCAGTTGTAGTAGTTGTAGGAACAGTCGTAGGTACTGGTTCAGTTGTAATTTCCGTATTAGATACAGTGTAAGCAACAGTATTTTGTATAATTGTTGTTTTAATTTCAGCCTCAGTTTGCGAAGTTGTGGCAATATCTTGTGTTGTTGGGTAGTTCGTAGTACCTTCAGTACTCTCTAAGTAATCATCAGTACTATTGTCTACTTCCATTTCATATGTTGAGGTTTCCATTTCATCAGTATTAGTTGTAGATGTATCCTCAGAGGTAGTGAACTCTTTATCATCAGTCGAAGTTGTTAAAGTTACTGTGAGATAATCATCATCAAATGATGTAGTGGTTTCACCTTCAGTAACTGAAGCAGTTGTAGTCGTGATATCTTTAGATTCCTTTTCAGCTCCTTGAGTTCCATTCCTAATTATAATTGGTACAGTGCCTTTAGGCCTAGGTATGCTCACAGGAGAGTTGTAACCTGGTGGGAAGTTTTGCACTCGTTTTTTAGTATCAACAGCGGGTTTATTACTAAATCTAGTTATGACTCCAGTTCTATTCTGAGAGCTTGGGAATCTCTTTGGAATTTCTGTTGTAGAAGTAGAAGCTCTGAATGTGTTTGAGTTTACTACGCGAGGTCTAAAACCTGGTCTCCTTGTGGTGAGAGCAATTCTTGTTGGTGTCTCATCCTCGTCTACAGCCTCATCGTCATAAGGTCCCTCTTCTTCTTCATCTAACAATTCTTCAGAGTTAGCTTCGTCATGTGTGCCTTCTTCTTCAGAGTCAGGTTTTCTTGTAAACAGTTGGTTAGGTGGTACGAAAACGAATGGGTTATCTGATTCTGGATCTTCTTCAAGAAGTTCCTCGTCATTATATTCTTCGTCATCTTCAAATCTTTGGGTGGTTCTGGGAGTGAAAGGTTTTCTAGTAAATAGTTTAGAAGAAAATGGTCTCCTTGTACTTCCAGTTGGTCTGAATAGTGGTCTATCTGCTGTCGCAGGACTGGTGTAAACGCCAGGATTATATTTACGGCTAAAAACTCTACTGGTAGATAGAACTGAAGCTTCTGTGGATGGTGTATATAATCTCTTTCGTGGCCTGTAAGGTAACCTAGTTCTACTTGTTGTTGTGGTCGATATAGTGGTGCTCGCTGTTGTGGTTTCTGTTTGTGAGTCATCAGCTTCTGTTACAGTTGATTCAGTTCCAGTTGTGTCTTGGTTTTCTGAAATATCCACAGACTTTCCTTCAGATATTACTGTCACATCGGGTTTATCTTCCGTTCCAAGTTTTGTGTCTGCTTCAATTTTAGCTTCGTCTTTTGACTTGTCAGAACTTTCCTTATTTTCTTCTGCAGTCTTAGAATCATTGTCTGAATGTGCTTCAGTATCAGCGGATTTGGCTTCTGTAACTATTTCTTGACGAGTATCCGTATCCTTAAGTACATCCATTTGAGTATAACCATTAGATTCAATGTTAGCAGGTGCTATCGTTGTTTGGTCAACTGCTTGCTCTGCTTGTTTTTCTTCTTCGTTTTCCGTGGATTTTTCTGTAACCTCTTCCTTGGGTTCAAAGTTTTCACGTTGTAGCTCCACTTTAACTTTCTGCTCTTTGTAAAATTCAGTAACTTCCTCTATTATTGGCTCTGTTACAATTTCAGTGGTTGTAGAAGTGGGTCGTGTCTTTTCTCCATAGTTAAATTCTTCAGTAGTCGAACTTCTGAAAGTGTTAAGAGAACCAACAGACTTACCTGTTAACTCCGCATCATTTTCAGTAGGTTTTAGTTTCTTGCGAATGATCTTACGAATCCTCTGTGGGCCTGGTGCAGTAGGCGCTTCAGTAGTAACTGGTTCTGAAGCTGCTGTCGTAGAAATTGGCCTGCGTCTGATAACTCTGAATCTCTTTTTACCAGAATCATCAATTGGAATTGATTCAGTGGAAACAGTGTCACTGTCGGCTGAACCCGGAGCCCTGAATTTCTTAATAATAACTCTACGTTTAGGCGCTTCTTCGGTTACTTCACCTTCTTCGTGCTCTTTCTCTTCTCTGGCACTTTCAGAAAGTAAAATATCATCACTTCTGCCTAACGGTTCATCGTCATCATCATCGTCATTATTGGACAAGGTTTGTTGTGTAGTTGATTGACGAGACGGGAATGGTAACTTTCTGGCTATTATTCTCGGTGAAGCTGTTGATGTAGGTCTAGATCTACCAAAAGGTAGACGAGGAGCAATTCTTTGTGTTGTTGTTTCTTCAGGCGATTCAGTATTTTCATCTTCTGCGTCAGGTGAAGCAGTTGAAGATGGCAAACGTGTAAAAGGCCGTGGAGTGAATCTTGCAAATGTTGGTCTTCTCTGAGCAAAAGAAACAGAAGCTGGTTGAGCTGTGGCCTCTGTAGTGGTACTTATTGTGAAGCGGCTACGACCACGCGGGAGAAGGCTTGGTCGACTAGTATCTACAGTAGCAGCTGAACTTTCACTATCAGGTATCGTATCAGAAGAAGTGCTAGCAATGGGCCTGCGGAAACGTCTGTCAGCTCTTGTACTAAAGCTAGAAACTTGACTCGGAACGAATTGTGGCTCCACGTCAATTGGAGTCAACGAAATAACTTCATCGGGGTTCAAACCTTGGGGTTTGAACGACCCCCTTGACACAGGAGACGCGGCAGCAGGAATCGAGTCATCACTACGAGCAGTCTGTGACGCTAGGAACCTACTCCTAAACTTCCTACCAACCGGACCGTTTTCCCTAGGTATACCTTGATCGACTTCACGACTATCCGGAGTAGTGGATCTAATTTTACGAGAAACGTCAGCAGAATCGTCTGAATCCGAAGATATTTCGTTCGGCCTTGATAGAGGTCGTCGTCGGTTCACAAAAGTATAATTCCTGGGACTCACCTGTGTGATACTTGACGGGACTGCTGTACTTGGAGATGGGGTCGTGGAGCCTCGCCGTCTGATCAGAGTACGTCGAGTGGGGAGACTTGGAGGTGCTGGAGTCGTAATAGTCGTCGTTGTAGTTGTGGTTGGAGTCGTAGTTTCAACTACAGTAGTCGGAGCGGGCGATTCAGTCTCAGTAGTTTCGGTTTCAGCGGAGCTCGGGGAGTTAAGTAAGGAGGATATTTGGACAGATAGGACAGTAGTAGGGTCAGGACTACTAGTTTCTTCAGTAGCGACGGTGGTGGAACGTACTCTAAGTACGGGGGCTTCAGAGCTAGGCTCTTCATTGGGACGGGCAGTTGAACGAGATCGTACGATAGAAGTATACTGGGGTTGTGTTGATATTTCTCTTTCTAATGCTGTTTCTTGGAGTTCTACTTCTTCTTCAGAATTTTGATATCTAGAAAAAAGGAAAGGATATTTTAAGCATTAACAAAGTTTATTTATATTCGGTTTTGCTTGGAAAACAAAAGTATAACTTACTGCACAGTAGTAGTTTCCTCAGTGGTAGGTCGCTGTCTCCTAATTGTGACGTATTCTGGTTGATTTTCTCGTCTTGCGCTCAGTATGTCCAGTGAATTAGGTGTGTCAGAAACAGTAACGAAAGGCTCTGAGCGTTCGAACAGAGCGTTCCTAGAATAACGAAACATAATTAGAATGGATTCATAGTTGAAGTAATAATAAAGTCATCTCGCCTTGTAAGTTTATTCCAATGTCAACTCCGTATTTTTATTTAAACAATCCCGCATAAAAGCCATCAAAATGCAAGTTTCTCATCATGTTGGAAGCTTACCTAGAAGCAGTATCATCAGCTGTATCCGAAGTTGTTGGTCTCGCTCTGCGGATATTTACATATTGCAGTGGCTTAGTAGTTGTTCCGACCCTGGACTCTGTATCAACAGACTTAGCTCTCAGAGACTGTTGCACTTCTTCTTGGGAATCGTCTTCAATCTCATCGCTTTCTGGAGTTGCTTCAGTTGTTCCTTTCGATCCACGTTGACGATTGATCGTTGTGTACCTGGATGATGTTATAGTAAATGAGTAGGAAGTAGAGCAAAATACTGGTAGGTAGGCATTGTTTAAGTAATTTTTGTATGTTTTTTAATTTATTTATCAGAAAAGGAACTTACTGTGGTCGGTCTTTTCTTATCAGCTTGTCTTTATCACTTGATGGTTCTATACCAGCATTTTGTGGTCCTCGCCTACTGTTTTGTCCAGCATTTTCGAGTATGCTGTTAGGTCCAGTGTATCTGAAGATGTTATTTTTTTTTGTTTAACTTGTTCATATTGTATGAAGTTATAATAATATCTTTTTATTATTTGCTGCATTATACGGTCTTTATGAACTATAACGGAGAACAATTTAGTAGTGAAGTATTCACTTGCATCCATTATTTCATTAATAGCCTACCTGTTTTGTCCTCGTGTCCTTTCCAATACTTTCTGGTACAACTTCTTCTTGTAAGGAGAAGGCGTGGTGGTGATACCGCCGTCCGTGCTAGCCTGGTTGTTTTCGCCAAAACGAAGTTGTTTCTCCAACTGTTCGATACCGCCTGTAAAAAATAATAACGTTTAATACATACAAATATAGATTTCTTGAAAAAATATGTTTTTGATGAACGAATGAACAAAACTATCCTAAGGAAAAGATTGCTTGTAACATTACTAATAAAAATAATGACTTTCTAAATTATGAATTATGAGTGCCGTTTTCTTATTTCCTGACAAATTTAGGAGGAGACTAGTAAGGGGCTTGTGGCTAAATAGTTACTGCCGCACGGCCTACGCTATGCTACGAGCTACGCTTGCCGAGGTCGGACCGTGGACGGGTGACCATCCATTAAGTATCGAGACCCCTCCGTGCCTTTGAAAGCACTTTAAGCCGTTGGTCCCGGCTTTCATTTGTAAATCTTTGACGGTGACGTTGACGTTACGGGTAGTTAGATTCTTACCAAGAGGTTTCGTGTTACCCAGTAACTGAGTTGTGGAGGTTAGATAGTCGCTCCCTGTAAAATACTGGTGTTCCTCAGCCTCGGGTTAGACTGGAAGCTGACCCCAACAAAGTCAGGAAAAGGCTAGGCAGATTGATTGACTAGTAATGTGTAGATACAAAATAATTGTTTGTACTGTTATTACTTACCGACTTTCTTGATCAGATCAATCAGTTCCTTGATAACTCTGGGATCTTCAGCCTCTTCATCAGTTGGCTCCTCACGAGATTCGTCTTCGTATTCCTCTTCCTGTAAATTGTATAAACCTTTTGTTATTACTACATTAATTTATTTTGGTCCCATTTCACAATATCCATCTTTCTATATTATCGGATAAGACTCAGAAAGGAGAATTGAAAGAAAGCTTACTAGTTTTAGTAAGTACCTTTACCGTCTTATTACAAAACAAGGTTTATCTTCAGATCCAGGTTTAAACCATGGAGCCATTATTGAATCGAACTTTATTCCGTCTATGGTAATGTTGCTAATACAAAACATGGCAACTTAGTACCGAACGAAGTTTTCAGTTTTGTATAAAGAACGGTATTTCAATCACAGTTACGTTCTTATTACAAAAACTGGCTCCATGGTTTAAGCCATGTCAAAGTATAAATCTTGTTTTGTAATATGACGGTTATAGTTTAGATATATTTTATCTTTATGAAGTAAAACTAACCTCAGGTTCAGGAGTAGTCGTCGAAGTAGTCCTGAACAGCGAAGAGCTCTTCGTACTCAGTCTGATAGGCTTCCTAGTAGTTGTAGTGGTCGTGGTGGTACTCGTGGTGACGGCCTTCGTGGTGGGGGCGCGCGTGGTGGGCGCCTTGGTGGTGGGCTCCTTGATCTTGCAGAGCACGTTGCGGGCAAAGTCGCAGGAGTCGGCCGCTTTGTTAAAGAATAGACCTGGGGATGAGCAGAGTAATAAGATTATTGTGCATAAGGTAACGATAAATATGTGTAGATGATATGATTATAATGTAGTATAAATGCTAGTGATGAGGATAGGGTTGATGTTGATATTCTTGTTAAAAGTCAAGTGATTTACCAAAAGTAAAGCAAAATTTATAATTGACAGCATTTGAAACCAAAAATACCTAAAATAGAATGAGGAATAATCTGGTTGAATTATAAACGTCTATATCAAATGTAGAAACGTTTTTCAATAAAAAAAATCGAAATAAAAACAAAAGGGTTGTCTTACCAGAAGGACAAGTGAACTGGTGAGCAACAATTCCGAGGTTGGAAGGTCCAGAGTCGAGACACCAGAAATACTTCTTGCAGTCGCGCGGGTGAGGGTAGAAGCCTTCGTCAACACACTTAAAGTCTGGAAGAAAGATGTAAATATTATATAAATGAAACAGTATGAACATTTCTTTACTAGTATTTTACATTTCACAAAGAATTTACCGAAGATATTTGGTATAAGTTAATAAGAGGTAACTAAGACATTATTTTAAATAAACTAAAATAATCAAACTACAATGTAAAATCACGGTTTTTTTTCAAACTAACAGTTATTATTTCAGCTTTTAGCTCAATGGAATAGACAGTATTAGACAGATGTATCCGAAAAGGAGGACCATAATTATAATAAACAAGAAAAACGTACCTGATCCTGGATCGGGCGTGGTTGGTGGTTCCGGTGTGATGATGTTCCAGGCCGGAGTTGTGCTTGTAACGCTCGTACTGGACTTACGACGGTTGCTCCTAAAACAAGTACAAAAAATATTAGTCAGTTTGAAATTAGTCGTAATTATGTCGCACTTCATCTTCATCACAAAAAATTTACGCAATTTAAAAAAAAAAACATAAACAACTTACTTGGAAGATGGTTTGGGCGTGGTGGTAGTAGTGGTAGAACTCCTCGGTCTACTCTTTCTCCTGGTGCTGGTGGATACCTTCTCCTTAATGACGTTGCCTGTCGATCTACTGAAGAAGGGACCGTTACAATATTGTAAACTTAGGTATAAGAAACCACCACTGATTTTACTTGAAGGAACAAAGAAGTTTCAGGAAACAGGAGAAATCTATTCCGTAGTAGATATAAGAACTTTTAGGAATAAAAATTATTCTAAAATCCGACTTTACAAGATGTGCTACGAGTTTAAATATGAGAAAATGCTAACTAACTGCAATATCTACAGTTTGGCAGACGATGTGGAGTGTTTTTATCTTTTGTCAATTTAAAACAAGTGCTCACCCAAGTTTAGCGAAGTAAGACTCCTTGGCAGCTTCAATGAGCGGGTAGGGCTTGTCGTGACACGCGCCACGGAAGTCATCGTTGTCAATAGACCAGAACATAATACCTAGAAAACAAAATAGATAGATTTAAACAACGAGTCTTTTTTCCTTTTAACCGTAGTTGGTTAAGTAGATACTACATAATATTTTCAATAACATTAATATTATACAGAGTGGAAGGGACATCGACGCGAATCCGTTTACCATGGATTTAGTACATCATTCTTGACTCTCCTGCGTTAAAATTTCGCGTTGGTAATTAAAAAAAAAACTGCTGTTTCCTACAGAAGTGCAATACCTACTCGGTCAAAATGTATGGAACAGCGAAATTTTTTTAAAATAACCGACGAAAATTTTTAACGCAGGGGGGTCAAGGATGATGTACTGAATCCATAGTAAACGGATTCGCATCGATTTCACCTTGTATAGTGATTGAATGGGGCTCATTTTTAGAATCATCATTCCAAGTAATATAATAATAAATTGCAAATAATATTATTTCAAATGGCATAAGTAATGTAATATTGCATGTTTATGACAAAACATGGAATACGGACAATACCAAGAAAGTATTAATTAACAATCAACTTAAACGATTCAGGAAATAACTGACCTCCAAGTCCATTCTCAGCCACATATTCAGCCTTCTTCCTAACGATATCCACATCATCGTAGCCGACCCACTGGTTGCCCTTGAAGGCCACAGGACCCATCGCGTCACGGTTGGGGTGCATCACGGTCCACTCTTCCTCTTCCTCTTCGTCTGAATACTCCTCGGAATCTTCTTCAGATGCCTGACGCTTCTGCTTTTTGGGTTTTAGGGATTCGCAGATCTGAAAAGAATGAGATTATTTTAAGAATTTTGATCTCGATAGTTTTTCTAGTCGACTAGTCAAGTTAAATTAGATTATGTTTAATTTGATTTACAATATCCTTATTAGCAAGATTCCAATGTAAGAGCCGAGAGAGTCTCAATGTAGTAACATTGAGAGTCAAACACACCGTGAGGGCAGGGCAGTGACAGGGCAATTAAAACTAATATTCAAGTGACAATAGTGAAATTACAAATTCGGTGACAATGTTGATAGTGATGGTAGCAACACCTCTATGGTCACCGAATAGAGGGAGTACTTACGTACTATGTTCAGAAATGTAGCAGCACTGTTAGCCTTACCTTTTTTGTGGAAACGGGGTGGAAATCCTAATGGATTTCCTCCGCCCTGGGGCGGACGGAGGGGTATGTCAGTCTTCTACTGACTAATACCATCCCGTGTTTCCCTCGCACACTTGCACCGGTGGCTACGAGGGCACTTCAACGCAGCCCCCGCATGGTGCCGATCCGCCTGTGCGGGCTCCGTCAACTGTTAGCCTTACCTTCCCTTCCCACACTTGCCTTGAGCCTTACGTGCCCCAACCTTATATTTTTATTCTAGATGGGACAAAGATCCCTTATTTTTGAACAACAAATATTACAAAAGTTAGCCCTTAGCAAGCCCACTTTTCTCCGTTTGTCCCTTGTACTGCAGAAACGCTTAAATTACAAGAACAATTGAGACACTTCTTCTCACCTCATAATAAGCCAAGTACCCCTTCTCCCTGGTCGCATCCCCCTGTTCTCCTGGACCATCCGCCGGTGATCCGATCTCCACAGCATCAGGGTTGAACAGCGTGTAGGAGCGTCCGTACGTCGGTATACCGAGCACCAACTTAGATGGGTCTGCGCCGCTCTCGATGTAGAACTTGATCGTATAGTCCTGGAAGGAAAAGTTTGAGGTTATAGGATTTGGCTGAAGAATTGGCATGAAAAGGAGGTAATTAGTTATATTAAGAACATGATGAGCCTAGCCAGTAGCCATATTTACATTTTGGAAAGGTGGTTCTTGCATTTCACCAGATAGACTCTTGGGTTATGAAAGCCTTTTCAATAATAGCTCTTCTGAAATAAAGGTTCATGTTATTTGATTGCTTGTTCTTGTTTTCGATGCACGACGAATAACACATTATACAGCAAATTTTTGACTAGGCATTCAGATACCAGGCTTTGATTCATTTCAGTGCTTACACATTGCAATGCCGTGGACCTTGGTACCACAGTGTGTGTTGATCAGTCTTTGAAGGTCAAAATCGTGTTGCAACTTTGGAATTCCTACGTCTAGCAGCCGTCTGCAATAGGCTGATCGGATTGATTGAAGGATAGACCGGTTTCTCATTGAATACTGCCTGTGACAAAGAGATTTAAGATAGATAAATAATTTAATGTCTTTGGCCTGACGACAACTGTCCGAGCTACATACATGACATGAGTGATAGTCGCAAAGATTGAGAAATAAACAAAAGTATTTCATAATGGCTGTCTGAATCACTTAAATAATGCTGTTCTTTTATTGTAAACACTGCTGGCCTTTTGAAGTTACAGCTGAAGCTGCAACTTCTCAACCAAGTTGGCTTGTAAAAATATATAGAAGCTGATCGTCAGTTGTTTTTTGTTGGTCTATTGGCATCAGCTAAACCTTTTTAGGGTTTCGTACCAAAATGGTAAAAAGGAACCCATAATAAGTCCCATGTCTGTCTGTCTGTCTTCTTTTCTTTTTTTTTTTTAAAAACGTTGCCCCACACTAGGAATTTCTCCTGTATTGTGGGTGCGTTTACAAACATTTAAATTCACATACACAAACAGCCAGACCCGGAACAACTACTTGTAGGTCATACAAATATTTGTTCCGTGCGGGAAACGAACCCGCGACACGCAGCGCAGCAATCAACCGCTTAACTAACTGCGCCAACCGTGTCTGTCTGTCTGTTACACCTGGATATCTCAAGAACTAGTAATGCTATCAACTTGAAATTTATAAATTTTTTGCCCAACTATTTTGCAAACAAGAAATAAATTTAAAAAAATATATCCTTTTTGCAAAAGGGACTGAAAGGGGGTCTTAAAAATTTGAAGTGCCTAATAAGGCATGTGGGGTATCATATGAAAGAACGCTGATTGCACATTCTCAAACATTTAATTTTTTTGTTTTTTAAGCAATGTATTTTCCGACATTTGATGAAAATTAAAAAAAATACCGGTCGTTAAACATCATCATCATCATATATACGTACGGAACCTTCATATATACGTGCGCGAGACCGACTCTCACTTGACCGGTTTTTTTTTTGTTTTGTCTATGGCCTTTGATTCACTCAAGCTATACTTACAATATTAAGTTCGCTATCCACACTGTATTCGTTGGGTTCCTCCAGTGGGTACAAGGGCGCGTGGTGGTTGACTGCCGGCTCGAACGCTGAATGGTAGTCGTACGATAGCAGGTTCATCCAGTCCAAGTATCTGAAATTGATTGGTCAAATTAAGAACTAGATCATCATCATCTGCAAACTCAAACTCAAAGCATTTATTTCAATTAAACCATTTACAGGCAGTTTTGAATTGTCAAGAAGTCGGTCAGTTACAAATATGAAGCTAGTTGCCCATTCCAAATAGTAGGTTCCTATGGAGAAGAACGGACAAGAAACTCAACGGACACTCTTTTAAATTAAAATGGGTAGCCCTATCCTAACTATACTTTTTTTTTTTGGGACGTGAAATTATCAATTAACTTCTCCCGCTCTGGGCGGAGCGGGAGGGCGTGTCAGACTTTTACTGACTAAAACCCACCCGTGTTCCTTCAAATGCCTGTGTGCCAGGGCCACGATATCCCTTTCGGACAGGCTCGTAACCCGGGCAGATCCTAACTCAAACTCAAACTCAAAGTATTTATTTCAATTAAACCATTGACAGGCACTTTTGTATTGTCAAGAAGTCGGTCAGTTACTAATATGAAGCTAGTTGCCCATTCCAAATAGTAGGTTCCTATGGAGAAGAACGGGCAAGAAACTCCACGGACACTCTTTTAAATTAAAATATTGATACAAAATATTGGTTACATCATTCATATTGAAGTTAAACATGTGAGAACGATGCAATACGTCAAAAGCGTCCGTGATAAAAAGATAACAATTCAAAACTAAAATAATTAAAAATAAGCCGTGGCAGCTAAGAGATGACCAGTCCCAACTGACAGCGCCCGTTCACGAACATGACGCATGGATCAGCACCATTCAGCTCAACCATTTTGAAGGGAGCTAAATGATCCAACGCACACGCCACCATCAGCGAGACATCTGAGTGAGCATGACATACTCTCAGCCGCCAGGGCACATTTAAGTCAATGAAAGACATAATTATCCGGTAAATGGTAGCTCTATTGTACATAATACTCGTCACTATACTGGGTTCGGCTTCATATTTAAAATGAGATATTGGAGTTTTTTGGATTGTGTTAATTATGTAGTATTTTAGTGGCCTAGAAGACTTAACGAGTAATATTTAAGAAAAGGTTCGATGATTGATAGAACCTTTAAGACCAGTACCCGCGTGTAGAGACAATTTTACGTATTTTATTTTATTTTTGAATTCCCAGTCACCCAGAAGACAATAAATGTTAAGTGTCACCCCTTAACATTTATTGTCTTCTGGGTGACTTGTGCCGTACTCAGAGTCGTTACTTGGGACTTGTTAGTTAACCATCCACAATAATCAGCAGGTATAAATTTGGACCCCTTGTCAGTCAAAATAGTTTAAAAATAGTTCATTTTTGTTGGTGGTGGTGTCTGATTGGTTTTTCGGTGACTGCTCTGAGTGTGGAAATTATGCCTACATTGTTGCATTGGGTATCTGTAAAAACAAATGTAAGTGGTATTGCTATTATAAATAAATAATAAATAAATTTTATTTTATGTATAATCGAATTGAATGAATCTTTGTTTTTTTCACAGCGGGCCCTATCAGAATACCAGCGCTGCGACACTTATTTCTGTTTTTATTTTAATTAGGGTTCCGTACCAAAATGGTAAAAAGGAACCCTTATGGTGAGACTAAGTCTGTCTGTCTGTCTGTCTGTCACACCTAGATATCTCAAGAACCACTTATGCTATCAACTTGAAATTTAGAATAGTTTTAGATGACGTTTGCCCAACTATTTTGCAAACAAGAAAGAAATAAACAAAAATATATATTTTTTGCAAAAGGGACTGAAAAGGGGTCTTAAAAAATTGAAGTGGGGCTACTAGGGCATGTGGGGTGTCACAAAACATTTATTTTTTAGGTCGCATAATTTCCGACTTTTGATCAAAAATGTAAATAAAAATACCGTTTACCCTTTATCTCCGAAGTTTTTAAAGTTAAAAATCTGAAATTATTCTACGTGATAGAAGTGTATGTAAAGATTACAGAAAAAATAAAACTATGTCTCTAAATAGCACAGTTTTTCAGAAATAATCAACATCATGTATACGTACGGAACCCTCGGTGCGCGAGTCCGACTCGCTCTTGACCGGTTTTTGTTTTACTTTGTTTTATTTTTGGTTTTGTTCTTTTTGTTTCTATGAGAGTGTGTTATTTTAATTTGTGCTCTGTGAGAGTCCCAATAAATGCCTTTTCTTTCCTTCTTTATTTTCAGATGATGTTTTAGCTTTGTCACTAAAGTCAAGAAGGTGTGTATTAAAGCTGTTAGTAATATTTAGTAAGAATGCACGAATGGCAAACTAGAATCAATTCTATTTTATTTGTAAATTTTGACGTTCAAAAGTGCTATTTATGTGCCTATTTGAAATAAATAATTTGACTTTGACTTTTGACTTTGCAAAGCAGGTGTAGTGTATTTTAAAATGAGCCAAAGACTCAATCAACCTTGGGCGTATCCGTATCCCACTAGTATCACGTTTATCTTGCAGCATTTGACAGTTTGTGACTTATGTATCACGATCTACAGACAGCAAACAAAAGCCAACTTTACGCACAATAGCTAAGCGATAAATAGTGCGCAATGTACAAGCACATCGAGTTATACCAAACAAATGATTATAAACCTTAAAATGTTGATTGTTAAGTTCAATATCGTATGATTTTTTTACAGTTTGTGGTAACTCAGTTATTATTCCAGCTGTACAAACCAAATTGTTGCATGGACTGTTTTTTGTGTTTGGTTGTTTGTGTATGTGAGATTTGTATCTAATAAGTTTATAAGCTGCTTGTCAAGGGAAGCGCAAAGAAGTGACCGAGGACAGACGTAAGTATGTTTTAACTAATTGAATATTTTTGTTAATTTTACATAGACAGAGCTCACGATCAGGGACCATACAACCCCGGTTAAGGGTTAAGCCTTTCGAAGGGGTAACCCGTTCAATAGGTTACCTTTATCATGGTGTCACTGTAACCCATTGAAAGTGTTTTATACTAGAAACCCATTGAAAGGGTTACATGTTAATCCATTGAATGGGTTTTATACTTGAAACCCAGTGAAAGGGTTACCTGATAACCCATTTCAATGGGTTCTATACCTACTTGAAACCCAGTAACATGAAAAAAATCATAATATTATGTTATTTCGTTCCGCCCAGCACGCGTAACAGGACCAATTCTATCTCTATTCTACCAGCAGTTAATCAAAAACCAATACGGTGCGGGTAATTTTGAATGGCTTAAATTAAGCCGTTCAAAAGGGTTACCCACACCGTATGGGTTTTTATCGAAAACCCTTTCAATGGGTTACCAAAATTTAATTTAAGCCGTTCATATGGGTTACCCTTGTCGTATGGGTTTTGTTTAACCGCTTAGAAAAACCCTATCGAAAACCCTTTCAATGGGTAACCAAAATGGTCCCTGCTCACGATGCAGGAGAACTTCTATTGTTGAACTAAGTTTTTTTCTAATGTACTCTTATTCCGATTGATGTTATCGAATGCGGAATATCTCAATCAACATTAACACCTGACACACCATGACTAATATTTCAAGATCGCCATGGGAATTAAGGATCGTTATATATATTGTCCGAATCTAATTTACCTTGACCTTTGCAAGTATTCAATCAGATTCCATAGCATGAAATATTTGTTTAACCAGTTCACCCACGCGCTTCATTCAGGGTATTACAGAACGTCGTCAAGCATTACTTTAACTAGTTTCAACCAATCAAATGGCTTGAATCTAGTTTTAAGTAATGCTTGAGTATTGAGTATGTAAGGAAAAATCTACATCTTTTTAATAAAATAAGTGATAGACATAATTTTAACACTAGAAATAAAGACAAAATAGATCAACCATTTTTCAGATTATCTAAAGTACATACATCTTTTATGGGGTACTGTGTTAAATGTTACAACAAAATAGCTTGTGATATATTGCAACTAAATGAAAGAAAATTTAAAACTCATATTAAAAGAACACTTTGTAAACAAGCATATTACAAATTAGAGGATTATATCCAAGATAAGAATGCTTGGAAACATGCTGGTCCAGCTCCATAGGACAATCTAGAGTCTAGACAAAATCAAGCAGGTTGATATTTTAATTGTATAATTTATTATTTTTATGAGATTTATTTTATATTCTGTGATTACCTTAACTCACACCGATATTGTTATTTTTTTCAATTTTGCAAATATGTGAGCACCATGTGTATCTATCACATAATTAAGCTATCTGTCATTGCTTCATTCTTAACTCTTTTTATTACTTAACGTGGTATTTTATTAATTTATTATGTACCTATAAAAAATATTGTACAAGATTTTAAAAGAGTAACGGTGGAGTTTCTTGCCCATTCTCATACGAAACTACCTTTTGGAAGGGGCGCCTAGAATCAATTCTATTTTTTTGTAAATATTGACGTTCAAAAGTGCCTTAAATGCGCCTATTTGAAATAAACAATTGTTTTGTAATACGGGATTAAGACAAAATATTATGCTCTTGATCTATTCATAAGTACGAATGAAAATGAGGTATAAATAAACAACTTGTAACAAAAAGCTTGTCTGATCCGTAAGGGTGTTGTTACGTATCGTGCTAAGAGACTATTAAAAAATACCCCGATTTTTTTTTTAATGGTGAATATTTACTTGGTGCGCAGACGGCTGTCGTGTAGCTTATTTTTTAACCAACTTGAAATAAAGGAGGAGGTTATATTTTCGTCAATTGTGGACTGATTATGAAAATAGTTTTTTCATTTGGTAGGGGAAACTTGCGCGGTGGTCTCATATAAATTTTATTACCTTTGCTTGGTTAGTTTTTGAGTTAGCTTCGATAATACGTATTTAATGCAATTTTTGTATCTTAATGATGTTATAATACTTCCTGTCACTGTTGTTTACATATCAGGTAGTTGTATACGAATTGGTGTGGGTAGCTAGCATAACTAAAAAGAGAAAAATAAAAAACTTAAAAAAAAAACAACCGACTTCCAAAGAAAACACTACAAAGTGAAAAATAACTTTCAACATTTCAATAATTTGACTTTATTATGTAGTGGATTTCGAAGTTCGTGTTTTTCTGATGGTTGACCTTACATTAGCAGATCATTATGTATTTCCTGTAATTATTAGTGATAAATTATAGATGAATTAGTGTGGGTTCAAAGACGGTTCTTTGTTTGGGGTCCTATTATTTAACCGTATGTTTGTTGGCGACTTATAATGTACGTGCATCATTAAAGTTTTTATTGATGTGTTAATGTGCTGTCTCTAGGGTATTGGTGGGATGGATAGCATTGAATCAACCGCACTGGGCAAAAGAGCTTACAAATGAATGATAATTTTAGAATGACAAAATAACCTGCTAATAAACGAACAAGTACTTATTCTAAATACTAATTAGATACTACTTCTTGTGTACATGTTAGGTCAGGTACCCCAGACTTGAGGTGGCCCGCAGAAGCGGGCTGGCACTAGCCGGGGATTGCGGAAGTAATAATACATCCCAAGATCCCCGGTGCAAGTGTGGGACGGGAACACTGGGACCACCCCAGTGTTCCCCTAGTCAGTTCCGCCCCTTCTAGTCAGTAAGAGTCTGAAGAAGCTTATAGATAAAAATGGAGGCAACACTCTAAATACCTAAGTGAAGACGACTGTGGTCGGACTCTCTCATTCTGAATACATACATAAGAACGAGATAGTGATAAGGAGTGTAGAGGATCTATGATAATACATCATGCTAGTGACACTGGCAGCTTAATAAAAATAAATATTTTAAATCGGAAGGGAGTATTAAATTGAATGAATGAATTGAATTGTCAGGGAATCAGACAAAAATTAGCAGACAAAGAAATATGTAAATATTGAAATGAAATATGTAAATATTGAAAAGAAATATGTAAATATTGAAAAGAAATATGTAAATATTGAAAAGAGTAAAATATATCAATGCTGTTAACCTAAAAGCATTATTATTTTGAGTAGTGTAGCACGTTCCGCCTATGTGTTTTCTTTATCTAATGTATGTATTCAGAAAGAGAGAGTAAATTGACATGAAATGCATCATGCTTTGACATCGTGCTTTTGGAATAAAAGGGTTGCATCGCTCCAAGATACATTTCAAGAAAATCGCAAAAAAACTAACTTTTAAATGGGTTTCACTTGGAACCTTTACTGTAGGCTAGTTTAAAAACTATGCAACAGATGGCACTGGGTGTTTGAAATAAATAAAATTTGGAGCTAATATTATAACCTTTATGCATCATAATATAAATTATGCTCAAATTGTTCGTTGGAACCATTTTATTCCAAATGCACGAAATGGGGACATTATTTTTTTGACTTTTGAAACCATAAGTTAGTGAGCATGTAAGACTCGAGTTAACCCTTCGTAGTATGGTAATACAAAACAGCGACCACGAAAGTGCAAACACCGACAAAGCCTGTGATATACTTAGCGCTGATTCTCATCACCCGCTACTTAATTTATCCTAAAGCTCGAATCGTAAACTAAGCCATTGTCTTCCAAACTCTTTGCGTAAATGTCTTAAGACAAAGCTAAACGAAGGAACCAGAGCGTTGAAGGACGGTGGAAGAGAATTAACACAACTCATTGTTTAGAACTGTGTAGGGCTGCCAAGATTTCATGGTAATTGGGATGTTATTTAGTGAGACATTAGGCAGTGACATTTTTAAGACAGACATTATGATTATGTTTGTATCATTTCACTGAGTGCAGCGTTAGCCTACAGAAGATAAAGTCGGAAGCTGATGTTGAAGTAATGTTATAACTAATAGAGGTAGTAATTCAAAAGATGCAAAGACTTGTTCCACAGTTCCGATCTTAATGTTTTCGGTGGTAAATTGTGTATATTAAAAAAAATATCTTTAGTAAAATGTGTTATTATATAAAAAAAAACAGCATTTTTAGCAATATCGTAGTATTAAACATTTTATTTATTTGGTTTTATTATTATTAGATGTTTATTAACAAAAAGATGAGTCCCGTGCTTTCCTATAATTTAGATACCTACATGCGTGATCTATTTTATAAAAAAGTATTTGGGTTAATGCTATGTGTGTTTAGTTGGTAAGCCTATAAATAAATAAATAAATTCATTAACTAACCTAGAAGAATTTTGTTAAGTCTTTAAAAGGCGGCAGGCGTGTAATTGGTATGTTAGTTATTGAACCGGCTGTGCTGAAAAGTACACTGGTCTTCCTAGGTCCTCAATCAAGGTCTACTTATCATTACCAAAACAAAACATGTTCTATCAAGTAAACAGAAGCTTAGCCATCAAATAAAAACCGCCCAAGTGCAAGTCGGACTCGCGCATGAAGGGTTCCGTACCATTATCTGTAAAAACGGCAAACAAATCACGTTTGTTGTATCGAAGCCCCCTTAAATATTTATTTTATTCTGTTAATTAGTATTTGTTGTTATAACGGCAACAGAAATACATCATCTGTGAAATTTCAACTGTCTAACTATCACGGTTTATGAAATACAGCCTGGTGACAGACGGACGGACAGACAGACGGATAGACAGACAGACAGACGGCGGAGCCTTAGTAATAGGGTTCCCGTTTTACCCTTTGGGTACGGAACCCTAAAAACAAACAGAAAAAATGCACCAGCAACATTTGGTACTGACTGAGCATGATGACCATAACTGATTTGCGTCGCAAGTGGAATTTGATTTCTACACTTTAATAAATGCAACATTACCCCGAAGGTTCGTTTACACACACGAACTCCCAAGGCCAAACTTGCATAACCCTCACTCCATGGTCACCGTAGCAATTCCCATTGTGTATTCCAAGCTCCGATGCATTGTAAGCCTCATTCAAATCAGCTGGTACTTGCGAAACCACTCGTACTCGCTAACATTGGAACACTGAACGAAGCATGTGATGAGAATGTGCGGTGGGATTCTTAAGTCAATGGGGATTGTGGTCTCTTTTAATGGTGTTTTAAATTGAAAGTGAATCGGATCAGCTTGTAAAAAGGGTTTCAAAGTTGAGAACGAAAGGAGTTTGAATGTGTTATTTTGTACATTCGCCACAAAGTAAATTCGTCACATTTTTGTACACTCCATACATTGAAAGTGTATTTTGCCACTTGCATTAAAAATATGTGTAAATTCGTCACAACCAAAAGTCTTCATTTTAGGTACGTACATCATTTTTGCATAAAATATTGGTAGAAAGCAAAGTTATTGGTTTTTAAATAAATAAATAACGTTTTTATTGTACTTAGTGTTTGATTTTTCTGCTGTCTGTGCGAAAATAAAAAAAATGAGGAATTTACAATAATCAAAATTAATATACTTCTGTGACGAATTTACTTCATGAAAATAGAACTGTGGCAAATTTACACATCCTTTTTTCCGTGGCAAACTTACTTTGTAGCGAATGTACAATAACCCGTTTGAATTATGATATTAACATATTCCTCATTAACAAAAGAAATAAAGAAAAAGTATTTATTGGGACTCGTACAGGAGATCACAAATTAAAATAAAACACACTCATAAAAAAAAAAGTAAAATTAAAATAAAAACAGAAAGTCCTGTACGAGGCCAAAATGCCCCTATCTCTGCATGATGCTGGTATTCTGAATCAAATTCAGTCTCAGTGATAGACAGCCAGAAAAGCAGGCAATGAAAGATAGAGCTCGATTTTTCTTCAAACAAAATATTTATAAATCTCCACAGAATTGCGGAGATTTCTAATTCAGATGCAGATTTTAGCTAGAACTTTAAAAATAAATTTGATAAGTGAATATAGATGATGCAAAATAAATTATTTATGAATGAATGACGACATGTTTGAACAAGTTCATAGGAATCAAATTAACTTGTTTAACAGAATCCTTGTATCTAAATACCTACGTCGCTGACTGAATTCTTGGTATTCGATCGTAGAATATGAGCGGCCATTCTGACGAGGCGTAAGCTCAGTAGTCACGTGTTTAACGTTTCGTTATAACTGTAAACCTGCGCCCGCGGCGACGGTTTAGGCTTTACATTTACAATCATTAAAACTCCGATTTCGATCGTGACACATTCTTGTCGGGGGCATGGATTGTAGGCTGGTCTGAGGTCAAAGCGGAGAGCGATTTTGTCACACAGATGTGATCCAAAATGGTTGCTTTCAGTAAATCAAACAAATTGTCTTTGCAACAGAATCAAAACATTAAGAGACCGGCGATGGATGTGTAGTTCATACAAACGTAATACCAAAATAATTTGTAAATCAAACATATTATTAAGGTAGTGTGTATCTATTTTGATTGGATTACAGAATATCTAGGCTCCCAAATATATATTTTGAAAGGACAATGATATAACTAAAGACGAGATATGAGGAATTTAAAATTTCTATAGAAAACTTATTTTTCTTTGAACTACGCATCCATCGGGCTTCTTAACATTTAGGGATAAACCAGCCTAAATATTATAGTTCCATCCATTATCAAGATCTCAGGACAGAATTTGTTCAAAACATTCGTTCTACGAAGATATCAAAATAATATAATTTCTCCCACTCAATGGACTTCATTATTTCAAGCACCATTATTACATTCAAATCGTGTACAAAAGCTCATCACAACCCGGTCATTCGCCTGTCACTTTCACGACCGCCTATAGTATATTAGGCAATACGACATTGAACTAGTAAATTAAGCAAGTGTCGTGATGTGTTGTGTATGAGTGGTGTCGTGATGTGTTGTGTATGAGTGGTGTATGTATGTAATGTGTGTATGAAGCAACGTATTTGCATGTCACAATTAAGTATTTGCACAGTGTAGTCTTTGGTAAATTTTACAATGTCATGTGTGTATTTGTGGTCTGTTTCGTAATGATTTAAAGGAGCGTCTGTTTGTGGAACAAGTGGAATATTTTAAATTAAATGTCACACATCAAACAGTAGTCAATATTCAGATTAGAGTGGACTGAGGTCGTTAGTCGTTACTGAAAATTTAAAAATGGATTTCATTAAAAAGTCATAAGTTTATATGACACCTTGACTTTATTTCTTTATCTTCTTTGACAATGTTGAATATTCAAATTTTATTGTACTCAATATTCGCTATTCTACATATCTTGTCCTTGCTTTGTCCTGAAGGTTTTCCTTTCTCACTTTAGCCTCTGTACTTCAAAACTAACCCAAATAAAACATCACTCACCGATTCAGAGTCTTCACGTCAAAGCCCTTCTGTATGTACTCGATGCCCGCCGGCACAGCCATGGTCAGCAGTAGTCTGGGCTTGCCAGTCTTCTCGGATTCCCTGTCGAACTCCTCCCGAAGCTCCTTCACGAGCTTGGCGTAGTTCTCTCTATCCTTGGGCTTCCCTCCGTCACGGAATGCCGGGTACTCCCAATCCAGGTCTAAGCCGTCGAAGCGGTTCTGTCTGAGGAACTGTGGAGCAAAGAAGGAGGTTTAATTTACAGAAAATAATCTTTTTCAATCTTACCAACCCAAATCCTGCCATACTCATCCAACTACCCTCCCTCCCCAATCCCAGTTTCCCATCTGTCCCACTAATATATATTCTTTTATGTTTTATATTATTTTGAAAACTGAGCTATGAGTGCTATGTCGCCCCAACATTTCTTGTAACAAATATCTTATTGATCATATTAATTCATTTTAATTTTGATTACTTCATGGACCAAATCCGGAAAAGTAGGGCAAAGCACCGTGTTCCGTTTGGTGCCGGACGTAAAGAATAGCTCCATTCCATTTCTTCCCGTGGGTGTCGAAAAAGGCGACTAAGGGACTTACTAGAGAATAGGCAGCAGCGTTTTCTGTGCATTTTTAAAACCATACTGCGATCGCCAACCCGCCTGCCAAGCGTGGCGATTATGGCAATTCCCCCTCCCTATTTGGGGGAGGCCTATGTCCAGCAGTGGACGTCTTTCGGCTGAAATGATGATGATGAGGGCAAAGCAAACTGATGAACTAACAAGAAGTCATGATCTCGATTGACAAGACTGTACTTAGCAGTCAAGGTTACGATGTATTTTAGAGAGTTGCGCTTGAGACGGTATTTAAATACTTTCATTGTATAAAATGCTATTTACATATAAAATACTGCTAAAAAGTCACATAGTAATGACACTCGGTCTAAATTAAGATCATTACTCTTATTTACGTTGAAAAATCTCGAAAATTAAATATAAAGCTATTGTGAGAAAAACAAATAGCCAAGTTAGTGCAGAAATTCCCAAAGTCATACTACCGTATAATTCGTAATACATTGTAGTCATATTTTCTAATCTAATTTCACATAGAAAGGTGCAATGTAATTACATGTCTATGGAGAAAGTAATAGTCTCGCAAATGCAGAGATCAGAGAAGGTTACGATGTTCAACATGTCCAATCATCTGAATGAAGACTATCGATGAAGAGAAAATATAATAATAATTACTGACGTAAAAGGTAGTGTATTTTGTGTTGTGAATTATGCCCATTGACAACTCAACGATAAACATCTTTTAAATTAAAGAAACGGTGGCAGGTATGGTGGATAAAGTAAACATTTAGCTATACAATTTTCTTAAGAATTTTCATTGTTGGCAAGGTGGCAACGTCGCAAATTGCAATTGATTATAATCAATATTTTTGTGCACTACAGAGCGATATTTCACAAAGTCATTCAGTAATATTGACAAATTAATCAAAATATCGAAATATTAGTTGCTGCTTCTATGATGTTTTTGGGTGAATCTTGTATGTTGGTTACTTATGTGTTAATTCTTATTATACAGCAAAAACTGCTGAACATAGGCCTCCCAAAGCGAGGGGGGGGGGAGGGTGGTTGGCGATCGCAGTATGGTGTTAAAATGCATAGAGAACGCTGCTGCCCATTCTCTAGTAAGTCCCTTAGTCGCCTTTTACGACACCCACGGGCAGAAATGGGAAGGTGCTATTCTTTACGTCCGGCACCACACGGAATCACATAATACAGTCAGCGTCAAAAATATCGGTACTAGCAAACTGTTCGAAACGTCTTTTCGTCCCGATATTTTTTATGTTAGGGCAAACAAAAACATGTAATCAGGTTGTAATACCTTAATAGCGTTCCTGACGAACTCCTTCCTTCTCTCCCTAGAACCAACCATGGGAGAGAACCTGCTAGAGCCCTCGTTCCATCCGCCAATGGCCAGCATTGTCTTCAAGTTCTTGTTGTAAGTCTTCAAACCGGTGAATTTGGCGTAACCACCTGGAATAAAGGACAAAGTTAAAATGGCGCCCAACTAAGACAGAGTGGATTTCGGTAATTACTAGACTTTAGTTATATTTAATGTAAATTTAGCGAATTGACAAACGTAAAAACTAGTATTAAACTATAATAACAAACTTTGAATAAATCATTAAATTGGCTCCCAAATGGGCCAGTGTGGACTTTCGTATTATTTACCAAATGCCAGTAGTATTGAAAACTAATTACTACTAAACATAGAAGTTTTAAACAAGAATGAATTCATTTTGGACGATTTGGGAAAGTGGCGCCCATCTGAGAAAATTTTCATGGTATCATTAAAAGTTAATTCAACAAAATACTGAATGATGAACAGTATTATAAAACAAGAATTGATTATTTCGAATATATCGTCATGTTGGCGCCCAACATGGAAGTCATAATATACAAAAACAAAGAAAGGAGGACCAACATCTGTAATTGTTTTAAGGGATAAGAATGATTCAACTTTCTTTTTTTTATTCAAACGAGCATCAATTAATTAATGTACTAACCTTTCTCAATATCCTGATATTTATCGAAAGGCTTGAACGTGTTGTCCTTGGTGAAACCTCCGAAGGCATAGACAAGATGTGTGCAGAGGTAGGGGTTGATGTTCTGGGGGTTGAACCGCGCGGTTCCCGGCCGGTACACCGACCAATTTGTGTAGTAGCACACCACGCGGGGCTCGCTCGCTGAAGCTGAAAATAAATAAGGAGGGTTAGGTATTATTTGGAGTAGGTGTCGTTATGGGGGATGAGCAAAGGTAGTATATTCACGTCTTAAGACTGAGATATATGCCAGTGACCTTGAGTGGTTAGCTTGCGTGTTCTGTACTGAGCTCACGCAACGCGTCGTACGTTCAGCCAGTAATAGGACTCGCCCATCAAGGAGCGCTGTCAATTTGACGCATTATTAATTTATTATACAAAAAAAAATATTTTAATAAAACGCGTATACTAAAATATCAATAATTAAATTATCTTTAAATTGGTGAAGGTTTCTGAAAAATACGCTGGGTAGATTTTGCTCCATTCTCAGTTTTTTATCCACGTTAGACATAACTTTACAAATTAATTTCACTATGTAATATAAACATAATCTAAAATATTCACATATTATTGAGAAAATGCTCTAATTTAACATATATTTTTTTCAAATCATTAACACTATTTGTTAAGACGTGATCTTCAGTATAAAATCATTAAAAGTCGGTTATCGTCGCCTTAAGCAATTTGCAATTTAGTATTAGGTTGTATCTTGATCTTAATATGATTTGCGACCGTAACAAATTTGTCAAACCACTAGAGAGTAATTAGAATTGGCTTTCCTTGTCATGATTTCAAAAAATTTACATTCAACAGGGTAATAGGAACTTAGATAGTTGTATTGATGATTTTAATAATTATAATTCTGTAAATACATAATTGTTACGCGAATTTGATATTTTGATCTCCCACCCTGATACAGGCCTGAAAATGGCAAAAACTTTTGAAATAAATTTAAATTTCGTGGGCTACACTGGCGCATTCGCCATAAGTCTCTCACACACACACGAGGCTTTTGCTACTTTGTTTGCGTGCAATTTATGATATTTAGTTAATAAGTTTTCTTTGTGCAGAATAAACAATTTTTCTTTCTTTTCTTTTTACATAAGGCGAAAACGCCAGTGTAGCCCGCGCCTGAAGTCCTACTCACATTGCAGCTTATTCCAAAGTAGTCTTAATCTAAATATACTTTACCTGCTTTTGAGACGCTATTATAATGTAGTTGTTAAGAAATTTAAAAGTATAGGAAAACCAGCTATTAAAACAATTTCACAAATAAAAATCCGTTATTTAGTACATCAACACATTAAAAATTGGCATTTCAATAAAACTAAACTAAATATTAACTAGCACTACAATCGTTCACATAGTTGCGTAAACCAGAAACATGGACGAGTCTAACATAACTTACCGAACACTCGTTTAGATAGGGTTGTGTTCCACTGCAGTTCAAAATAGGATGATTTTTGAGTTACGTGTGTACGTTAGTTAGTAAGGTCGATGAGCGATGGGCATAGAGATTTAAAAAGTAATACCAATTTGTCGGAAGTTTGTCATTTATTTTCAGCGATCGCATTTTGATATTTAAATTAGATTCTGGCAAAAAGTAGATGTAGTATTATAACTCTGCCTCTTCCTTTGGAAAATATAATCGTAATTCAATGTTAAATTAAGTACTCAATTAGATTTTAATTTCAAGGCTTCATTGGATTTTATTCATTTTTGTTTATTTAACTTCAAAACTACGCCATCACTTAAACACTAACACTTAACATTTGAAAATAAGTTTCGCTGTTTTGCCATTTGCTAAATATTGCAAACCGTTTACAATCATTTACCGAGACAAAACGTTTTATTGTATGAAAATTAAACACTTACCTCGATTGCATTACTGTATATAAACTATATTGTATATTCAATCATATATTGTAATTGTTTCGGTAATTTGTGGAATATAAAAATAGGTATAAGTTAGACACAGTGTATTTAAATGTTGCTCAAACAGATTTATAACAAACAGACTTTTCCATGTTCATGTAGGTAATACGAGTATTTAACGTATCTTGAAACAAAAACGAAATTAATTATTTATCTTAGCTCATCGCTCATAAGTTCATAACGCTACAGCAGCGTTAAAATCTCAGAACATTTTTAAACACTCCAATGAAGTCCGAAGCAAGGCCAATCTCGAAATATGCATTATGACGAAACCCAAAAATATATTTTTCGAAGTGGTTGATTTGGTTTGCTCGTAATTTTAGATAATTTTTTACATACAATCTTTAGCGTCTTGCTTAGGCACGTAGATATGAAAGTACTGAAGTAAATAATTGTAATATTTACAAAAAATATTATGTACAATGTGATATGCTCAACTTTTCCCGGACATGGAAAGCAGAGCGCCAAGTGATGACACGTAACTTGTCAGGCGTGTAATTACTAACGTTATGTCTTCACAAATGGCGGGCTTCAGATAATAGTGCGTGCATTATTGCATTTACTATTAGTTACTTCCATGCAATATTCTGATCTAGTTTTCTTGGATTGACAGAACAATTAATTAATCAATCATTGATTAGTGATTCGATGTTGTATTGAGGTCCCGTTGTTTATTCTATTCTATTTTTAATTATGGCAAGCAAAGCCGATGTCGACTACCTATTCTGCCAATGTCTAAAGTGAATTGGAAAAGCAAGTGTGCATTGTTATTAAAAAAAAGATGCTGAAACAAGCACCGTGGTCGCGGAGTGACTGAAGAATGCAGTTAGATGGTGAAAAACGGGAGATAAAATGAATCAATCTAATATCACATTTTAACGTATAATTTTTTTATGAGACACATTGATGTGTTTCAGTGTACCAAATATTGCAACGTTCCTGTCAGATACTATTCGGTTATTAAACCAAAACAAACGATTATAACCTTAACCAAAATAAAAATAAAACATTACGGTGTTTCATCAACCATCGCAAGCCGATTTCCGGCCACCGTTGGCACGGGCCTGCGGACGGTGAGCGATGGGTAGCTCGCCGTCCGATAAGGACCAGGCCCGGATCGACGGCGCGTTGTGTTCCACGCGCGCCTCAAAGAGATGTCAGCACCAACTGACGGGGTCCGATAGGGCCAATGCCTGCCGGGGTTGCGAGTTTGTCCGAAAGGGATATTGTGGCCCTGGCACACAGGCAAATGAAGGAATACGGGTGGGTTTTAGTCAGTAAAAGTCTGTCACGCCCTCCCGCTCCGCCCAGAGCGGGAGAAGTTATTTGATAATTACCCAACACAAAAAAAAAAACGGTGTTTCATCAACCATAGATAAATATAATCTGTACAATTTTTATTTTATTTAGTCTTTAGAGTGTTTCTAGAAATAAAACTATCGTTTTGTTAGCAAATAAACTTTCCGCATGGCTGGGTTTCTAGACTTAACTATAGAATAACTGAAACTGCAACTTTGAATACAGTTTGCCTATGAATAATTTATAAAAACAATAACATGAATGACTTGTAAAGTACCTATTATATTATTTTAATTATTGTAATGTGAAGACTATGTGGGTCATTGATTTTTTTTAATGTTTTACCTATATATAGTACACCCACATTTGGCAGTTATGTTTAACTCCCATGTAATAGAGGGCAAGCCCATTTTTTTCTCAGTTAGTTTTTATCATTATCTGGCAGTTTGAGTAATTTATGCGGCCTACCCAAATATCCTTTCTTTGGTATTGTTCGTTAAATCGACTTAAGAAGCTCAAGCTCCTTAAGTTCTGAGTTCAGCTGCACTATTACTGACAAATGCGTGCACTGACTGGACAGGTCCACTCAATCTGTGTGGTTCTTTCATCAAAATACCACTTCAGACACCTAAATGGTCTTCACATGATTTGACCAAGATTATGTTTGGAAAGCTTTCGACTCCATCGAAATATGGGCAGTTCTGGCCTCTCTGCAACGATGTCGAATTGACTGGCGCTACATAGAAATGTTGAGATGTTTGTATGACGCTGCCACGATGACTGTCCAGATCCAAGATCAGAAAACCAGCCCCATCCAACTGCTCAGAGGGGTGAGACAGGGGGATGTGATATCCCCAAAACTGTTCACCAATGCGTTGGAGGACGTCTTCAAGACGCTGGAATGGACTGGACAGGGTATCAACGTTAACGGCGAGTACATCTCACACCTTCGCTTTGCTGATGACATCGTCATAATCGCAGAGACGCTGGAACAGTTAGACCGGATGCTGCACAGCCTAAATGGAGCCTCTCGGCGGGTTGGCCTCGGCATGAATTTGGACAAGACAAAAGTCATGTACAATACGCACGTATTGCCGAGTCCAATCCGCATCGAAGGGTCGCTTCTCGAAGTTGTGAAGGAGTATGTCTACTTAGGACAAGTCATCCAGCTCGGTAGACACAACTTTGAGAAAGAAGCCGACAGAAGGATCCAGTTGGGTTGGGCGGCATTTGGAAAACTGCGTCAAGTCTTCTCGTCGCCTATCCCACAATGTTTGAAGACTAAGGTCTTTAACCAGTGCGTCCTGCCCGTCATGACATACGGTGCCGAAACGTGGACACTGACAGTCGGGCTGGTCCACAAATTCAAGGTCGCCCAGCGCGCTATGGAGCGGGCTATGCTTGGAGTCTCTTTGAAGGATAAAATCAGGAATGAAATTATCCGGAAAAGAACCGGAGTTACCGACATAGCCTGCAGAGTAAGCAAGCTGAAGTGGCAGTGGGCTGGCCATGTTTGTCGAAGGACCGATGGCCGGTGGAGCAGACAAGTCCTGGAGTGGAGACCGCGTATCGGCAAGCGTAGTGTGGGACGCCCACCAGCTAGATGGACCGACGACCTTAAAAAGGTGGCTGGGACAGACTGGATGCGGAAGGCGAAGGACAGGGTGTTGTGGCGCAGCCTGGGAGAGGCCTATGTCCAGCAGTGGACTGCGATAGGCTGAGTTGATGTTTGGACTTTAAAATGGACTGTGACCTCTGAGGTTTTTTCGACCTTTCTTCTCAGAGTATTCAGATAGGAAACGAATACCTCATAGTTTTTAAAATAACGACCTCATCAATTTTTGTAAATATAAATATTAATTTTTGTAAAAAATGTTTGTACAAACCTACTTACAGAAATAAAATCATTTACCATTTATGCCTCCGACGCGCTGCCCGGCGTTGCTTACTAATCAGTATGACTAACGCAGCGGAAAATTATTAAGAAAAAGAAAATAATACTTTATTTTGTGTAATCCGTCCGTGACAGCTGCAGTAGGGTTGAGTAAGAATTTTATTAAATTATTTTTTTTTAGTTTATATTCGCGTCTCGGTGACAATATGGGGTCAAAAGTTTTAATGACGTCTTAATGTTTTGCATTTTCGAAGCCTTTTCCCTTACTGACGCGTACCCGTGTAGTGTATTACTCCGAATAACCTATTGCAAACCTAACCTAATGTACCTATAAAAAATATTGTATAAGATTTAAAAAAAAGTACCGGTTGAGTTTCTTGTTCTCCATACGAAACTACCTTTTGGAAGGGGCGACTAGAATCAATTCTATTTTTTTTGTACATATTGACGTTCAAAAGTGCCTTTTATGAAATAAACAATTTGACTTTGACTTTAACCACAATTTTTTTGGGTTTCCGAGAAACGATTCCCGTCGAACAACCATTCGTAATCTGGCGATATGAACGATTCAGATCGTTGCCATTACCCATGAAAAGACAGAAAAACTTAAGATTGTCCTGGACACTGCTCTTATACAACGTGTTTTTTTGATATCCCATAACTTTAGGGTATGATTGAGGCCATATCAAAGAATCAATTGGCATATGAGTTATGTTCCAATCCTTCGTTATTTTGTTTTTTTCATTTTTCATACAAAATAATTCGGCAGTCACGATTATTAATGTAAAACACCCTTACGTGAAATATGACAACGTCGACAAGGTAGCTTTCCCTTCACTAGCTGCCGCCGGGAAGCCCCGATACCAACATACCTACATATTTTATTTTACTATTTATTTTACTACACTACTGCGAAGTTTGGCAACCTCGCAAAAGTAAAGATTCGTCATACTGGTGACAATTTTTGACCTAATTTAATTATGATTGATGATATCTCCGAAACGATGCATTTTTGGACCACCTCTTCTAGCAGTTTTAGTATTATTTTTACCTACAGAATATAACCCTAGAGTTATGGGATATCAAAAAAAACAGGTTGTATATTATATTACGAAAAGCCGTTTAGTTTTTATTTTTATTTCTTCAATTGTATTTATTAATCTGGAAGCTGTTCTGAACATAATGCTGACATTTATTTTGGAGGCCTTTGCCGCCTGGCAAACGGACAAAAAAAACATAAACAAACCCCAAATACGAGACTGACGACTAATACTTGATATTTGTCCGACTAAAAGGCTAATAATAAAAAATACAAAATCTTAACCCAGATTAAAATTGATATCTATTAACACTTTTGTAACTAATATTTAACCTCAAAACATCTGCCATTAAATTTAGCAATCATACGCTAATCATCTTTACTGACGAAACATAAGCTATTAATAAAAACTATCATACACAGTTACAATATATCGTTTGTCAATCAACAATATCATTAATTTACAATTATTTGATTGTTGCAAGACTTCATAAAAGTAATATTTGATGGACGTGTGGTAACACTGATGTGCTTGTGTTGTTATTTAATAAAAATATGTCGACATATTTGTATCACGAATGTCGATTAATGTGAGAAAGATTAAAGTGCGTATTTGATACTATATTGATCTGCATTTGGAGCATTACTTGGTTAAAAATCAAGATTTATTAACTACCTAAGTTTATTTATATTTTTTTCCCTGTTTATATTTACGTTATGGTTCACAACAAACAAAGCAGCTATGAGCTATTCCTTTGGATAATCATACAGGGTGTTTGCCAGAACGTTGAACATACGAAAATGGTGGTTAAGTGGGGTCATCTGCTACTTACTCAGCCCTAATTTATTTGGCCCTGGCCCCCCTGGTTTTTTTTTAATATGTTTTTTTGCTTTCTTCGAGTTTCACCACTTTCTTAATTTTAAAGTGTAATTTTTATTAAAAATGGGTAAAACAGGCAATATTTTAGTTTTTTTTTTTAATCTTTAATGTTGGCAGATTCTTATAAAATTATTGCTTTATTCAGATATTAGCTAGAAAAAAAGTTATGAGTCCTCAAACTTACAGAAAGATGTAAAAAATACCTGAATCTTAATTTCAACTTATATTAAAAAAAAACAAAAAAATATTGAGGAGTTCCAGTTCTAGTAAAACATCCCTAGTCATCACCTTTCTAATAGTATGTAATTTGCTTTTATAAAAAAAAACCTTTAAGAGTTATTTCATAATTTTATCAGGTATGAAACACAATACACAATTTATAACAAATTACCAGATTACGTCAGAAATGACGAGAATAAAAATACATTCTATACTAAACTAAGATCGCTTCTAGTAAAAAAATGTTATTACACAGCAGGTAGACCAATTCATGACGGATAAAACTTTATAGAAGTAGGTACCTACTCAATTTTTGCAAAATCCGGTCTGATCAAAACGTAATCTAATAAATACTGTTTATGCCAGTGACATTTAATTTATTTTATTTTGTATTGTATAATGATTATTGACATAATTACCCTAATTCAATGTAATTGCTAAGAATAACATGACATGACATGATTGTATTACCTATCTCTTATCTTTTTTGACTACCTACCTACTAATACTATCTGACTAAAGACCGTTTGTAATTAATTTATAGTATTGTATTGTGTTTTTATAATTTTTTACTAAATTTATGTTATGTACCTACCTACTAATTAATGTAACTCAACAGCAAACCAACATTATGTTTTGCAGTGCCCTGACAGGGTTCATGTCCTAAAGCCGAGAGTGATTTATTGTAAAATGTATGTTGTGCATGAGAGCAAATAAATAAATAATATTCTGGAATATCAATATGTATATAAAAGCATGCACGAGGTGAAGTGTGTCGGTGCGACTAAAAGCACCGTCACAGTTGAAGGACTGAGGAGCGAGGTATCGCGTGTTTGCACGCTCTTTAGTCAAGTGACAAGTACTTGTCACTTGACTCCTCACATGACCTGACCAAGATTATGTCTGGACTTTAAAAGAGACTTTGACCCCTGAGTTTGTTTCGCCATTTCTTCTCAGGGGTAGTCAGATAGGAAATATCGACTACATCTAGCTTATTTTTTTTTTTATAGGACGTGTAAAAGTGATTCTAATATACTATTTACAGAATAAACGATTTCATTTCATTTCTCAGTGTCGTCATTGATGGTCAATAGGTTAGTGATTTGATGTTGTAGATAAAAACAAATGACAAAAGACGTCTAATTTCATTAGAAGGTACCGTCTATCACCGTAGAAGTCTGTGCTACGGATTGCGCGTTTGAGTCTCGTGCGGGGCAAAATATTTGCAGGCCTAGTTGAATTGAATAATGAACTATTAGTAACTAATAAAATATGATTATCAAAACGAATAGCTGTTTTTTTTTGTTGTAAACCATAGCGTGAAAATGAACAGGGATAAAATATAAATAAAGTTTGGTAATTAATAAGTCTTGATTTTTATCGCGTGTTTGCACGCTCTTTAGTCAAGTTATAAGTACTTGACATCTTGACTTGAGGATAAACCGGTAGCTGTAGTCAATAGGGCAGTATTGTCTAAGAGCTTTTGAGGTGACTTTTCTTATGTATTCTTTGTTAAATGTCTGGTAAAGTGTTCTTATAGAACACTATGTAATAGAATCGACGTAACGGGATTAATTCATCGTAAGGTATATCGGGTGTAAAAAGACCTTTTCCGTAGCCGAAAGCTACATATTCTACCCATTATTTGGATCGTTTTTTTTCCACAAGACCATACCTGGGAATCCACTGGTTCTAGAGATATTGAAGGCCAAACTCGCATTTTTTTTTTTTTACGAAAACGAATTCCACGTGTTATTATAAAACTTTTTCCAAGCAAACATTATCTGAATTTTCGATTTTTCTTACATTCATTTCGTTCATAACCTTGAGTATTCGACAAGAACCTACGCATACCGCGTAGAACGGAGGGGCGGGGCAACTCACACAACGGCACTGAGTCCGTTTGCCTGGGTTTGCGTTACATTGCGCGCAATAAAAATTGCAATTTTTTAATACCTGAAAATAAAAATAGGTTCCCAGCAATAATTTTTGCGCAAAGCTACTTAGTTAGATGTACAGTATGCGTAGTTGACGGCTTTGTGATGTGTCTTTTTACACCCTGTATAATGTCAGTCATCATTCATCATTTCAGCCGAAACACGTCCACTGCTGGACATAGGCCTCCCCTAAAGGGGGGGGGGGTTTGCTATAATCGCCACGCTTGGCAATTAAATTCGTAATGGTCGATCAATGGACGGTCAATGTTCTCGTAATATAATTGTGTTATTTTAATGGCATTGTCGTATTGCCATTATTATAAAACCCATTAGTAGGAATGTCATTCATTTGTCATTATGTACGAGATTACCAATAAATGCAATTTCTTTCAATGTAGTGTCAGTGGCCGACCATTGGAAAGTCATAATGACGCCATTATAATAGTAGATTACCAAACTTGCCAAAATCAACAATAATGAAATCAATGATCGACCATTTTGACACTATTGTAATAGCTGACTTGAGGCCCTGTTGTATTGTTAATCTTAAGATGAATCCGCAGCTGTACCCCGCGAAATTAAAAGTTTCTTACGTTTTTTGCTATTTCCAGGTCATTGTCTGTCAGGTTGTATCTTAATCAAAATATGATTCGCGACCATAACAGATAAACTATGTATTTACAGAATTATAACCATTAGAATTATTAATACATCTCTCTAAGTTCGATTTGCAATTTTCAGGTGGTAAAGGCAGCGACTTTTAGTTGTAGGTCGTAAGTTCGAATCCTTCCTTTATTTCTTTTTTTTGTACGTTACCCCCCACACTTGGAATTTCTCCTGTTTCGTGGGTGCGAACCCTGACAGGCGCTTTACTTTGTGCAAACTATTTCATCACCACTGCTCTCAAAACGGTGAAGGAATACATCGTGAGGAAACCAGCATGTCCTATGAACTAAGAATTCGAAGACAATTGTGACATCCACCAACCCGCACTGGGCCCATGTGATGGATTACCACCCACTCCCTCTCACAGAAAGAGGAAGTCTGTGTCCCAGCAGTGGGAACAGTATAGGCTGTTTATGTAATATAAGAACTTATCTAGGAAATTCGCTACGCCTTGGAACTGGAAGCTTTATTTAAAAGCACCGAGATAACTTTAAAACCGATTCATCTTATGACTCACAACGCGAATTCTTGAACAATGAGTAAAGCCTTCAAGATTATTTATGTACTCACCTACCTATGTTTCTGTTTATATACCTAACGTCTGGCTGTATACATTACGCATTGATAATCTAGTTATCTAGTTCGTCACTTAACTTAGGTGCACATGTTTCAAAACAATACGGAGTCGTCAATTTTCTATTTTGCTCGACTTTATGAAGACAAGTCATCATTTCATAATTTCAGACGAAAGACGTCCACTGCTGGACATAGGCCTCCCCCAAAGGGGGGGGGGGTTGCCATAATCGCCACGCTTGGCAGGCGGGTTGGTGATCGCAGTATGGTTTTAAAATGCATAGAGAACTGCTGCCCATTCTCTAGTAAGTCCCTTAGTCGCTTTTTATGACACCCACGGGAAGAAATGGGGTGGTGCTATTCTTTACGTCCGGCACCACACGGAAAACAAGTAACCGAATGTAATTTACCGAAAGCAATGTGTTTTAATTTTTTTTAACCCCATTGTGGAAGCTCTTGTTCTTCATCTCACCTGATGGTAAGTGATGATCAAGCCGAAGGTCGAAGCGGGCTTCATCCGGAATCCTCAACCACAGAGGAAATGGCTATCTTATCTCTAACTGCTCTAACACAACAATGCTGTTAACATTGTTGTTATAGCGACAGACTTAGATAAGATGGTGGTAGCTAGCCAGACGGACTTAGAACAAGCCCTACGACCAACCAAACCGAGCAGAAAATGTTGCCCCAGCTGGAAGTCGAACCCCGACCTCTGGGTCTGAGACAGGTGGTATTACTAGACCATAGAGGCAGTTAAATGTTAAACTAAATCAGAAAATAATGTAGTCAGGACAAAACATTATATACAAGATGTAACATAAATAAAGCACAACCTCTTAAGGGGTCAGTATACTCATCATTATGAAAAAAATCAGCTGTTCTCTACATTTATGTTCGCGTAACTCGTCAAAATGTAGGGAACAACTGATTTTTTTTCGCGATGTTTGGTACCATAGTAAAAGTTGTTCATAATGATGAGTAAAATGACCCCTTAAGAGGTTGTGCGTTATTTATGTTACACCTTGTATACCGAATCGTTTTCGAACTGAAGATGCGCTTAAATGAGTGCAAGCCTTCTTGTCACAGTCATGACGTGCAGCTACCGACTATTTGTTTGTTTTTGATCGTGATTATAATACAATGTGTCCCAGGGATAAGTGACCGCCCGGCGTTTTTTGAATATTTGTACAAAATATATTTGTGACTGAAATTAGTAGCAAACATTGTTCTGAGCTATTGTAGGAAATATCATGAAGTTAATTAATAAATTAAAAAAATGTGATATTAAGAGGCATTTTTTAGATTTATTTTGAAAAAACTGAAAAAAGTTTTTTTTTCTTCGAATTTTAATTTTGTTTTTTATTTAATACATGTTTTACTACATTTTAGTTATGTTTAATGATTTTAATTGATAAACTATGATGTCGGCTAGTCAGTAAAAAAAAATTATGGAAAAAGATGAACAAACTTAGGAAATATCGTAAAAAAACTGCAGCACGTTACGCGTCTTTACAAAAAAAAGAAAAAAAACATTTAAAAAAAACTAAAGCCGCTAAGTCACAATTATAAATGTAATTATTAATAATTTTGTACAAATATTCAAAAAACGCCGGGCGGTCACTTATCCCTGGGACACATTGTATAATATGGTGTACTTAGATCTGTTTTGTGTAATGTTTACCTTCCAGTTTATTACATATTATGTTTTCCAACATTGTATTTGCACGTTTTTCTGTGACAAATAAAATAATTTTTCTTTCTTTCTTTCTTCTTCCAAATCTTGCTTCGTTCAACACACGTTAACCATAAAATGCCTTACTCATTTAAAACCAATGTCATAAAACATGTAGACTTGTACGAAAACATGTTGGTATGTATGCAAACATTTATTAAAAGGCCATCGCTCACTGGCTCCGTCTGGCGGAAGATCATGAGAGGCGTGGCTATAAATTTTTAGGGTTCCGTACCTCTAAAGGATAAAACGGAACCCTTATAGGCTCACTCGTGTGTCTGTCTGTATGAATATTTGTCTGTCCGTCTGTCACAGCTGATTTGCTCCGAATCTACTGGACCGATTAAGTTGAAATTTGGTACACGTATTAGTTTATGTGACCCAAACACGGACGTGTAACGTAAATATATGAATCTTGAATGTGGAGGTCACTTTTGGGGAGCAAATTAGAAAATTTAAAAAAAATATTTGCAAACTGTACCGTGTGACATATCAAAAGAAAGGGCTTGTTGTAAGGATTTCAGGTATATTTTTTTAATAATTTTAAAATAAATACTTTAAAGTTATTTAATTGACCACTATCTTCGAAACTACTGAGCCTTCATTTTTTTTTTTAATATAGAAAGTAGTTTTTTTTTTCTTTACTTACATTTGCAGTTGGAATGTGGAAACGACTGCACTGTTAAGCTTTTTCTTGGGATAAGTTCATCCCAACTACGGAACTCTTCATTGTGCGTGATCAGACAGGCACTTGGCCGTTTTTCATTTTATGTCTTTCTGATAAAAAGAAAAAAATGCTGTGAAGGTCAGTAGCCAGACACAAATAAATTTAAACTGGAAGGACCAAGAATTTAAGCTTACGAAGATAAATGCAGATACAATATAAAACTGCTGTATGGGTGCGGCATATTTTATTACCCGACTACAGCAAATTTAAAAGGAAGAGTTATGGTTCATATGAACTGATATTTTTAAATGATGTTATAGGATATTCAGAATGGTGAATGTTAAACTTCATAATGTTCACAGCTTAGACAAATAAATATACACACTTCAGGATTGATTATTCCAAATTTCAGAAGACGGAAGCAGGTTTAATTCTATACTATGTTTATGGATGCATTAATAATGAGAGCCTAGCCAGCCAGCTGTCGGGACCATTTTATGGCAATAAGTAAACAGGAAGAAGTGCAGTGCTTCAATATACAACATAACATACAACATAGTACCCATTTTGAGAAGTGCCCATTTTGTAAAGTGCTAATTTAGAGAAGTGCTCATTTTGAGAAGTGTTCATTTTGAGAAGTGATCATTTTAAGAAGTGCCCTTTTTGTGAAGTGCTCATTTTGAGAAGTGCACATTTTGCGAAGTGCACATTTTTCGAAGTTCACATTCTGCGTCAAACCCGTGCTCCCTGGACAGGCAGCCCCTTTACCATGATTGAAGCGGTAGTATTGCTCGCGCCAAAATGAAAGGAACATAACTTTAAAAAGCACTAGACAGTGCATGATACTCAAGTATCTTCGTATTTAAGTACACTATACATGTCATGATTCATGTAGGTATTTGTAAAGCTTGGTAAGTAAAGGTCGTCGCTCGCTGCGCCGGCGCAGTGCGCGGGAGTACGTGGGACTAATGATCCATTGTTCAGGATTCACTTCCAGCCGCTCACGATTGTATGACATTGTAAAATACTATCAGTTTTATTTGAAAATCTACCGTTGAATTATCAACCGTAGTAAATAGAACTTAAGGTTCTTTTTCAGCGTCGAATGGTACATAGGTTTCTCGGAGCTTAAGAATAATTTAAATAAGTTTTAAAAGGATGTAATGACGTGGGTTTATAAATTATTTAAGTCTTGTAAAAGGGAAGGTATTGTTTGCTGTTATATCAACGATACATTCCGTGGCCTATTCATCATTTATCGACGTTTTATTATACTGGATAACTTTTTACCGTCTCGAAAAAAATGGGTATAATAGGTGAACGGAGTTGAAGCAAATGGCATACTTAGTTTTTTTTTTTTTTGAAAATTAAAATTCAATCAATTTGAAATTAAAATCATACGCGACTTGCGTATGATTTGAAATTCGATATTTGTAATCAACTTATTTTTTTTTTTCGTTCTAGTATGAAAAGTTTACTTGAAATTTGTAGCGTTTTTTGATGATGTATAATTTTTTTTCTAAGCCATGAAAAAATGAAAAAAAAAACTAGGTATGCCATAACTCCGTTCACCTAATATAGCCAATTTTTTTTCAAGACGGTAAAAAAGTCATCCGGTATATTATACCTTTATCATAAACACTTAATATTATGATAATATCACACTTATGCTATTCGGTAAGTAGAGCAATACTTATATTAGGTACTTAGTTTACCCTATTTGAGCAGATTTGACGACGATATAGTTTTTGAATCAAGTCAAGTTTAAAAACAACGTTTTCATTAAGACTAAATAATTATATATTTTATGTGATTTTTAAGTTAAATAAGTGTTTTTTCCTGAGATAAATAATTTTTAAACCAATGTACGAGCACATTAAAAAAGATAAAATGTTCCTTAAAAGGATATAAATCTTTGTTTTATTTTACTAAGAACAGCTTTGTATTTGTGATATCTATGGCTAAATATGGTGGGAGTCATGTTATGTGATGTCTATGCAAATTACGTCTTTAGACGTAATAATTTGTTTAGTAGTTTTTTATTATACCATACTTTTTGGGAAGACTATTTTGGTAGTTTTTTTTGTACCATCCTTTTTGGGACGACTATTTTTGCGCTATAGCTGCACCGTCATCTTATAACAAAATTGCTTGGAGAGAAGTATGTAATAATTGAATTTTTATCTCCTCTAAACAAAATGAACTAGTTCGCTAATCTAGTGTGGAAATAACCGTTTAATTAAACTTTATTTTTATTTTACTTTCAGTAAATATAGTTTTTATTATTACCTGTTTACTCCCAGTGAAGAAAAGTGTATTAAAAAGTTTTCCGCCTTGTTACCACTCCTCAAAAATAATAATAAAAATATGCATTATAACAAGTTATGAATAAAGAAATTTACAACTGCTGGTCGTATTTCATGCATTCAAAAAAGTACGAGAAAGCTTTGTTGCAAGACATGATCTGTTTTATTATTATTATTTATTTTTATTATTATTTTATTTTATTCAGTCGCATCCAAGGGAAACTACGCGGATCTACGCCGAATTTCGTTAGAATTGGTCCAGTAATTGCGGAGCCAAGAAGAAACAAACAAACAGAAACATTTTCGGAAATGGTAAAAAACAATGTAGTTACCTGTTGTTCCTAATGCTATAACTGCTAACAGTAGTGATAGCCATGTTGTGACTTCCTGTGGACAAAAGGAAAATAAACGTTAGAATACAATAATCAGAAAATAAACATTACAAAAGCTACAATCGGATAATGAAATAAAAAAAATGTATGCCAGTGAGATTAAAATGTACAGGCTTCAAGCAAAATACAGACAAGAGTAATACTTCTAATGCTAGTAATACTTATAAGTATCTAGAATCTAGATACTATAGAATACAAGAAAAAACCATTTCAAACAGAACGTAAAATCAATGACACAAAAGTATCTTAGTCAATCATTTACCAAATACCACAAAAAAATCGACATTACACAATAATTTCAAGAACTTGAACTGAGAGCATGAACTCGACCACACAATACAATACATATACTTCCTTACAATACAATAAAGCAAGAAAACCTCCATTGTGCATTGTTTGCTATACAATGTTACTTTTGAAATAAGACTAAAAAGATGCGCAGGCGACGGTCACGCGTTGATGTCTTTTGCATGAAGAGTTATTAGTGCATCGACTGTGGGTAAAAAGTGAAATGATTTTTTGGCAGGTATTTATTTTGCTATTTCTATACACACAGTAAAATACAGAGAGATGCGACATAATTACAATTTAAGTACAAAGATACTAAAATTATAATATTATTAAAAAATATTATTATTTTAAAGTTATAATTATTAATATGCGTGTATTTATTTTTATTAGTATTTTATTTTTTGCAATATAGGTTGTCCCTTAAGCTGTGTTATTTTATCTGTAAGTTTGATCTTTGAGATGATGGTTGAATTAGATGCCAAAAAGTAATAGAACAGTAACATTTTTCTCATTATCATGACAAGAAGTCGTAAAAAGTGATAATAGCACTATGTTTAGGCCATATGTACTGCTAGGGAGTTCGTTGCGCCAGTTTTTCCCAGCGTTTTTGAGAGACTGTCTTATGTAATTTTGACGTTTGAAAAGTGATGATTCTTAGCTTAGTTTGACTGAATAAATGAATTTTGATTTTGATATAGCTAAGCCAAGGGATGACCAAAGCAATCACCAAAAGGCCTAAGTAAATAAAAACTTGATTGTTCAAGGGAGCAGGACAAATTCAAAACAGATGATGGAGGCTAGTGGCCTCCACACTAGGATTCCCTGTGTCGTGGAGACTAGTCTCCTTCGTCTTACAACTTTATACTCAATACTCAATACTTTTATTGCATTCCACATGTAGATTCTTAAGTGGTAAACTTATAATTAGATCATATGGACCCTGTCGGGCACAGCAAAATAAGTGAGTTAGGAAAGAGGAAGCATTTTTACTATTAATTAATAAAAATAAGTAAAATTTTAAGTTATGACTTTATATGTCTATCACTTAGATACTCGTTTATCGAGTAGTAGCTTTTATTTAGCAAAAAACCTCTTAGTTTTTTCAAAAATATGTTAATTTTCTCTTCTTTTTTTATTGTTGCGGGTATCTATATATATAAAATTCAAAGTCCTGACTGACTGACTGACTGACTGATATATCAACGCACAGCCTAAACCGCTGGTCCTAGAGACATGAAATTTGGAGCGTGTGTTCTTTGTGAAGAGTAGGTATCCACTAAGAAAGGGTTTTTCAAAATTCTACCCCTAAGAGGGTGAAATAGGGGATGGAAGTTTATATGAAAGTCCGTCAGTTTTAAAGTTAGAATATTAAAATTTTGTGTTTAGGCTGACGATTGAAAATGAATTTACACATGTCTCAGCGTTTTTGATAATTCCACCCCCGAAGGGTTAAAAAGGGGAATGATGTTGTGTATGGAAAGTCCTTAATTTTCGAAGTAAAATCACTACATTTATTGTCTAGGCTTATGGTTGGAAGCTAACGCAACGGTGTTGTTAGAATTTGAACACATAAGGGATGAAAAAGGGCATAAAATTTTATTTTTAATGAAATTTCTTTTTAAGTTAAAATCACTAATATTTCGGCTTATTGTTGGAAACTATAGGCATCCGCTTAGAAGGGATTTTTCGAAATTCAACCTTTAAGGGGTGAACAAGGGGGATAAATCTTATTCATTGAGTTAATAAACCTGAAACTTGGCACGAATACTAACCTAAGTAAATTATAAAGTGTGACATTTTTGTTTTTTATTAAACTACTCCATATTGGGGGATTTGAGGATGACAAAGTTTGTATGGAAGAATTTTAACGCGCGGTCCGATTAACTCGAAACTCAGTATTTATACTGTAAACCAAAATAAATAAAAGAATTTATAAATTTTTCGAAAATTGACCCCTTTTTTTTTGCGTGGGTAATTATCAAATAACTTCTCCCGCTCTGGGCGGAGCGGGAGGGCGTGTCAGACTTTTACTGACTAATATCAACCCGTGTTCCTTCCATTGCCTGTGTGCCAGGGCCATGATATCCCTTTCGGTCAAACATGGCAGGCCCTAACGGACCCCGTCAGTTGGTGCTGACATCTCTTTGAGGCGCGCGTGGAACACAACGCGCAGTCGAACCAGGCCTGGTCCTTGTCGGATGGCAAGCTACCCATCGCTCACCGTCCGCAAACCCGCGCCTACGGTGGCCGGAAGCCGGCTTGCTACTCCCGACGCCCGGGGCGTCTCCTGCGGCGACTAGGGGCGCGAAGGCGCGAACCTTGCCTCTCCCTCACGCGTTCTGCCTCCTCCTTCGCGAGAATTACTGTTTCACAGAAGGAGGTAACGGCCTCCCATGCACTCTCGCTCCAAACCATAGCCTGAACCAGGGCTGGACGCGAGAGATCGCCGCCGCTGATAGCCTCCGTGAGGACACAGCGGTGCTCCACCCAAGCCGGGCAGACCTCCACCGTATGCTCCACCGTGTCATCCGGGCGATCCACACAGTGGTGACACCCGGGCGTTTCCTCCCGCTTTATCCTGAACAGGAAACTCCCGAAACAACCGTGTCCGGTGAGGACGCCGTGGCGCCTCTCTAGCCACTCCTCAAAGAGGGGACTTATTGCCACAATTGTGGCGTGCCCAGCGCTGGATTGCGACAATCGCACTCTCCATACTAGCATGAGATCCCGCCGGAGCTCCGTTCGCTGTGCCGTGATTTCTCGCGGCAGCGGAGTCTCGACCCTGCGTTTCGCCTCCTCGCGCCACTCCCAGATGTGCGCGAGGACTTTTGCCACCAGATCCCACGGCGGCAGTCTGGCAAGGAAGCTCGCCGTCTCACGGGAGACCGTGCGGTAATGACCCTTAACAGGGTGAAAAGGGGTAGTCAATTTTACAAGAGAGGATTCTACTGTGTGGCTTGATTAACCCCAAATTATGACGTGGGCATCAAGGGTTTTAGGAAATTCAACCTTTAAGGGGGTGAAAAGGGGGATTTTGTTTGTATGAAAAATCTTATTCCTTGAGTTAATAAACCTGAAACTTGGCATGAATACTAACCTAAGTAAAATATAAAGTTTGTCATTTTTTGTTTTTTTAAACTACCCCCAAAAGGGGGATTGGGGGATATCAACATTTTTATGGAATAATTTTAACGCGCGGTCCGATTACTTGAAACTCAGAATTTATACTGATAACAAAAAATAAAGAATAACTTTTATCCGGTTTTTTATTAAATCTGCCCCTAATAATGGGGTGAAAAGGGATAGTCAATTTACAAGAGAGGATTCTACTGTGTGGCTTGATTAACTTGAAAATTGGTATAAATAACCAATAAATCCAATAATAGAAACGTCAAAAACGATGTTTCAACAATTTACCCCTTTGAGTGCGTAAAAAGGGGCGATATAGTTCGTATGAACAGAATCTTATTTCTTTTGATATATAAACTTGAAATTTGGCCCGAGTACTTATTTACATAACATCAAGCCCCAAAGACCCAAAGGGTTAGGTAGAGGTGTATCTTTAGTACACCCACATTTCGACAGTTTTGTTTAAGTCCCATGTAATAGGGGGCGAGCCTATTGCCAACCGGGCATAAATCCAGACTTCGGGCTGCTACTAAGAAATTCCTAATGGAAAATCCAATAACACTTTGCCCGACCTGGGAATCAAACCCACCCCTCATGCTCAGCAGTCGCGCCTGTGAACACTAGACTAACGAGGCAGTCATTACTTAAATAACAAAGTTTGTCATAACTTTTGCGTTTTTCAAAACTACCCCTCCAAAGGATTTTAGGGAGAGTTATGGTTTGTATTTAAAGAATCTTAATTATAATATATTGAGTTTTCCAGAATCGGAAAAAGGGGTACATAGTTTTCGGGAGAATTTTACTGCGTACCTACCTTGAATAACTCAAAAGTTGGTAGATCAATTATTATTTAAGAACAAAAACGTAGACAAAATAAACAATACAAAATTTCTTACAAATAGACTTGGACATGAAATGGAGGAGGACACGTAGGTATATTGAACAAGTATGTACAAAACGAAGTTTGTATTTATATGCTATATATATCCTTCGTAAAGTTGTAAATCAAACTGCACTCCTATCTGCTTACCACGCTTACGTTGGTTCCAACTAAGATATGGTATAATGTTTTGGGGGAATGCTGCTGACAGAGAAGCTGCTTTTTTTTCGACATCTACGCGGGCGAAGCCGCGGGCGAAAGCTAGTTTTATTATATAATTTAATGGACATTACATAGGGACTTGTAGAGTGCATTTTAATCGAGAACTTGGTAAGTTTAGCCTAGATCGGTGTCCGAGTAGATAGCGTGTCTGAATGTCTTCACGTATACATAGTAGGTATTATTACAGTATTATTACATACGTAATAAGAATGATGATTATTGTAATATCCTTATGAACTTTTGCTATAGTGGTATTAATAATAAATATTAAATAGCATATTTTTTTTTTTTTTTAAACGTTGCCCCACACTAGGAATTTCTCCTGTATCGTGGGTGCGTTTACAAACATTTACAACTCACATACACAAACAGCCAGACTCGGAACAACTAATTGTAGGCCTTACAAATATTTGTTCCGTGCGGGAATCGAACCCGCGACACTACGCTTATTACATTATGCTTCCTAGCATAATTATGCTAATTAATAGACTCATACAGGCACTGTGAAAGAAATGAAAAAGCTTGCCATATATTCAAGGTGAACTACCTATTATAGACTCTTCGCGACGGTTTGACCAGTTTGTCGTATCTTCATTAATTGCAAATTAATATTCCTTTCCGCCATCTTTAAATTCATTGCAGGTAAGTTCTTACTAGTTGTGAAGGATATTGCTATAAGTTTATGAAAATTTCTGTGTTTAAATTACGTGGTTACCACGAAAAAGGCAAAAGCCGCCTTCGTTTAATACAAATTATTTATTGCACAAAATTCTGTAGTTTTAGATGAAAGAATAATTGTTTGTTTAATCCCTTTCTTGTGCTCGGTACGTTACCTTGTTGAATTTCTTAGTTAAAAATTATATACACATAAACCATCTGGAATAAATGCTCTAAATGATGCAGAAGAACTAAAGGGGACACGAAAAGTGACTGTATTTTATACAAAACAAAAATTACCTTAATTTCGACTAAGTCTTTGGATCCGTATTTTAGTTTTTTGCCACCGACTTCCAAAAGAAAAGATATTTTTCACTTTGTAGTGTTTTTTTGAAGTCGGTTTTTTTGTGCAATTGTTTTTTTTTTCAATTTTTAGTTATACTATTTAGCCCACACCAATTCGTTTATTAATACTTGCTACGTACATCATCAAGATAAAGTGGATTAAATACGTATTATCAAAGCTAACTCAAACACCACGAAAGCAAAGTTAATAAAAACAATTGTGAGCACCGCACAAAGTTTCCTCTACCAAATGGAAAATATTGATGAACATACATAACAAAAAATAAACATACAGACGAACATATAACTTACTTAGGTACTTGTTTTTTCAAGTCGGTTAAAAATAATAATAAAGCAAAACTAATCTTGTGCTTGAACTTGGTGCACAAAAATTAGAGAAGTATTTTTCTAAATTTTCATATATGTTACTGAAATACAAGGAAACAAGTTCACAAAGGTCAGTAGTGTCACATAGTGCAAACACAATGTGTTTAAAATGGGGTCAATTGAAACTGGGGCTAATTTAAACAAAGAAATTGTTGCAGTTTTGTCATAAGTGCGAAACTATTTCGTTATATAACCATTCTGAAATATGCTGAATACTGGTTGGATATTTCTTATAGTAGTAAAGTTTATATTATAATGTAATAACTATTTTATTTTATTACTTCATTGCCGCTTGTTAAATTGGAATCGTAAAGAAATCGAGAAGTCATATGCGTTGTAGGTATTATTATTATTTTTTTGGGTGGGAAATTATCAAATAACTTCTGTCGCTCTCGGCGGAGCGGGAGGGCGTGTCAGACTTTTACTGACTAAAACCCACCCGTGTTCCTTCATTTGCCTGTGTGCCAGGGCCACGATATCCCTTTCGGACAAACTCGCAACCCTGGCAGGCATTGGCCCTGATGGACCCCGTCAATTCGTGCTGACATCTCTTTGAGGCGCGCGTGGAACACAACGCGCCGTTGACCCGGGCCTGGTCCTTATCGGACGGCGAGCTAGCCATCGCTCACCGTCCGCAGGCCCGCGCCTACGGTGGCCGGAAATCGGCTTGCGACTCCCGACAGTAACAAAACGATGCTTCTGAACAGCGGCTTTTACTATACATATGTTTAAGAAAAACGAATGGCTCAACAGTCATGAGCCCTTTAACACAATGAGAACGATTTCATTTAAAATACAGTTCTCATACACTTATGGTGGTCCTTAATTAAATATTCCATCGTCGGAGATCGTTAACCAAAAAGAACCATTAACCACACACGAACTCCTTAACATTCGCCACACACACACTCCAATTAAGTTATATAGGTTGATGTAACCGTTATCAGTCACTGAAGGTTGCTGGCCAACCAGCCGCAACCGTTAGGTAACAGTATTAGTAACGAGCTATGAATATTCTATTGTTTTTATTGGTTGGGAATATGGGGCGTCTGTGTGTCTTCCTGTACGTATATGATTTATGAAATTATGTACCTACTAGCTTTTGCCCGCGGCTTTGCCCGAGTGGATATTTGGAAATTATCCCACGGTAACGTTGGGGTCGACGGTGCGTTGTGTTCCATGGTTGAGTTGGATGGTGCTGATCCACGCGTCATGTTGAGACTGGTCTTCTCATAACTGCCAGGGCTTATTTGTAATCTTTTAATCTTATATTTTGTATAGTTTTTTTTTAAATAAGTAATTTAATTTTTTACATTGTTCTCACATATAGAAGCGACAAGAATAATGTACCCACGATTTTGTAATATCTTGATTTAAAATAGTGTCCTTGGAGTTTCCTGCCGGTTCTTCTCCATAGAGATCTACGTTTTGGAATGGGCAAATAGCTTTAACTTTCTGACTAACTGACAGACTCTTTGACAATTCAAAAGTGCCTATAATAGGTTTTAATTAAAATAAATGTTTTGAGTCTTGAGTTTGACGCGCGCCTCAAAGAGATGTCAGCACAAACTGATGGGGTCGGTTAGGGTCGATGCCTGCCAGGGTTGCGGGCTTGTCCGAAAGGGATACCGTGGCCCAGGCACACAGGCAACTGAAGGAACACGGGTGGTTTTTATAAATTTTCCCATCCAAAAAAAAAGGTCATAGTCTACCTGTGAGCCAAATTTCATCAAAATCTTTCATCGGAATCTGTTCAGCCGTTAATGCGTGAAATGGACACAGACGGACATTATTTTCACATTTATAATATTACTAGCTATTTGCCCGCGGGTTCGCCCGCGTGAAGGTCGGAAATTATCAAAAGGGAATGTTCTACTGAAATAAAATAAAATCTATGTCTTGAATTTTTTTTTTTCTTACCCGGTTGGAATATCCTCATGTAGTACGTCCTCTGCCCTGGGGGAGGGGTCTGTTTGATTCTTACCCCCTTATTACAAAACAAGGTTTATCTTTAGACCCAGGTTTAAAACATGGAGCCATTATTGAATTTCGAACTTTATTCCGACTATGGTAAAGTTCCTAAACACAAAACTGACAACTTAGTACCGAACTAAGCTTTCAGTTTTGTATAAAGAACGGTATTTCAATCACTGTTACGTTCTTATTACAAAAATTGGCTCCATGGTTTACTGACTAAAAACCACCCCGGTGTTTCCTTCCCACACTTGCATTAGGGATCATGGAACTTCCGCAACCCCCGGATCCGTTATGTCCTAACCTAGATCATGGTCTACCCATGTGCCGAATTTCATCAAAAACCGTTCAGCCGTTTTATCGTAAGAGCGTAACAAACAAACTAATAAACACTATTACTATTACACTATTACGATGTTTGTAAATATGTGAGCACCATGTATCTATCTAATAAGTTATTTTTCATTGCTTAATTTTTAATTATTTTTGCATAGAGTAACCTAGTATAAAATATATAGTAATTTTATTTTATTCTAGGTGCATCATCGTCACATATAATCTTATAATTAATGTACTTATACAAAATATTGTAAAACATTTTTAAAAGAGTAACGGTGGAGTTTCTTGCCCATTCTGCTCCATACGAAACTACCTTTTGGAAGGGACACCTAGAATCAACCAATCAAATTTTTTTTTTGTAAATTTTGACGTTCAAAAGTGCCTCATATGTGCCTATTTGAAATAAATAATTTGACTTTGACTTTTACACGTTTCCTAACAAAATAAAAAATAAGTCAGTATTTGAGTTTCAAAACATTTGTCTTGTATATTCAAATTTAACTACTGTAACCTGTGGCCTACAGGGAATTCTGCTGTGAGGTAACCTAATACCTTAAAAGAAATCACTCTAGACGAGAAATTACAATGGGGACAACATAATATAATATCTCTTGCGGGGCGGCTAAGCTCGGCGGCTTATGCTGTTAGAAAGATAAGACAGTTAACAGATGTAGAAACCGCGCGGTTGGTCTATTTTAGCTACTTCCACAGCATTATGTCGTACGGCATTTTACTGTGGGGTCGGGCTGCTGACATTGAGTCCATCTTTATTTTGCAAAAGAGAGCTGTCAGAGCAATTCATAATCTAAGTCGCCGCGAATCTCTTAGGGAACTATTTAAAAATATTAATATAATGACGGTACCTTGCCAATTCATTTATGAAAATATTATGTATGTAAGAAAAACTCTACATCTTTTTAATAAAATAAGTGATAGACACAATTTTAATACTAGAAATAAAGACAAAATAGATCAACCATTTTTCAGGTTATCTAAAGTACATACATCTTTTATGGGGTACTGTGTTAAATGTTACAACAAAATACCTTGTGATATATTGCAACTAAAAGAAAATTTAAAACTCATATTAAAAGAACAATTTGTAAACAAGCATATTACAAATTAGAGGATTATATACAAGATAAGAATGCTTGGAAACATGCTGGTCCTGCTCCATAGGACAATCTAGAGTCTAGACAAAACCAAACAGGTTGCTATTTTAATTGTATAATTTATTATTTTTATGACATTTATTTTAAATTCTGTGATTACCTTAACTCACACTGATATTGTTATTTTTTAGGAAATTGTACCTATATATTTTTTACAATTTTTGTAAATATGTGAGCACCATGTATCTATCACATAATTAATTTATCTGTCATTGCTTCATTCTTAACTCTTTTTATTACCTATTGTGGTATAGTAATTTTATTCTAGGTGCATCGTCTTCACATATAATTTATATAATTAATGTACCTATAAAAATATTGTACTAGATTTGAAAAGAGTACCGGTGGAGTTTCTTGCCCATTCTTCTCCATACGAAACTACCTTTTGGAAGGGGCGACTAGAATCAATTCTATTTTTTTGTAAATATTGACGTTCAAAAGTGCCTTTTATGTGCCTATTTGAAATAAACACTTTGACTTTTTTTTTTGAAAACGCTACGAGGATTTTCTCATAGTTTATTGGATACTTATATTATACTAAGCTTCTATCATGAGGAAAAACCATCTTCGAGTTAAAGATAACAATATGTTACGTTAGCAGCCTGTAACAATATGACATAACTTTGATCTTTGAACTACAATATTGCTATACAGTTTCAAGCATACTTTAAGTATGGCGTGCAACCTTAATCTATTAAATAAAGAATTTGTTACAGTTTAAAATGATTCTAAGACAGACTTACAGCAAAATATCTTGTACAGTCAATCGCACATCAGTTGTTACACTTGCACTATGAAAAATCACGCTTAAGGGTCCAGTAATCGCCGTTGACCTTGGCTGACAAATGAGCGTCACGCTCACGCCGCGCCGCCGTTCGGTTTCATAGGGAATATTTATTTTTAACAACGAAAATATGAATATTTGAAAAAATCACAGATAGAATTACAGATAATAAAATAGTCTGTTCATACAAAAAATATCATGAAACTATCATAAGCAGTTTGAAAGTAATATCGTTTTTTATGCTTTGAGTAGACATTACTTTCTGAATTTATTTCATAAAGTCTTTTACAACAATACTTAAATATTCACATAAAGAATTGACGTGTATGCGTTCTAAATTAAGATACATTTTTTGCATAACTTACTTGCATTATATGGAAATGAAATGAAATGAAATCGTTTATTCTGTAAATAGGATATTAGAATCACTTTTACACGTCATATAAAAAAGAAAAAAATATCTAGATGTAGCCAACATTTCCTATCTGACTACCCCTGAGAAGAAATGGAGGCGTAATAACAAATTTAAAAGTCACCAAAATCATATATCTGCGCCTTAATGCTAAGACATAAAGTTACTGTAAATGTCAAATTCAATGTCAAATCAAACAATGACTGTATAATGTATTTCACGGATTCAGGACTTAAAAACATCTTGAAATACAGCCTTTCCTTTGGAATAAGTTTAACTCGATGTTACCTTTGTAACAAACAAGACAGCCATAAAACAAACAAAAAATATTCACCATCCATTATTCATTCCACATACCAAGAACTCAAAAGCTCAAAATTCCAATCTGAACCATAGTCAACCGATTAACCACACGTGTAGCGGTTACTGGCAACGGTAACCGTTGGGTAACTGCTACCGTGACGCAACGATGGGCATCACTGAGTTAACTTGTGTTAGATAATGTAATTACTGTTTACATACTTGCTGAACATCTTCTGATAAGGTTGTGTTAGGGTAATGCGATTGTGGATGATAGCATTGTTATTTGTTTATCTTTCTTTGTGGGTTAATTATAAAGTAACTTTAGGAGCTTTTTTTAAAGAAGCATAAATAGCTGCCTTAGTGAAAGAACTTTAAGGTGATACGTAAAGAATAAATCATAGCGAACTGGGCGAGTAAGAAAGTGACAGAGTTAATTACTTCCCTATGCGAAAAAAGAGAGCGCAACAAAGCGCTGGAACCAAAATAAAACAACGTAAGAGCGCCAAACCAAATAAAAATTGTTTATAAATAAATTAAAAGATCGCTTTTAGCGATAAGACCGCCCATTGTGTCACCTTATGTAAAATTTAAACATTTATATCTGTAACTTTTATGGTGTACATAATAAAGAGTATTCTATTCTATTCTAAACTATGTATCAAAAATATGTTCAGCTAGAGTTTTTAATAAGCTAATACGCATATGTTGAAAGCAATTTTGCAATGAAATTACTTAGGATTTTGAAATTACAGAAAAATATATAAAAAAGTAGAGGTCTTTTCGGAATTAAATTCTATCGAGGAAATTGAACCAATTGCGTTTTCCTTCAGAGTATTAATCAAATAGTCAATAAACATTATATCCAAATATAATAAGTCAAAAATTCCATCCATAGGTACATGCTGTAATTGTGAAATAAATTGACGGCACGGTTGGCGCAGTTAGTTAAGCGATTGACTGCTGCGCTGCGTGTCGCGGGTTCGATTCCCGCACGGAACAAATATTTGTATGACCTACAAGTAGTTGTTCCGGGTCTGGCTGTTTGTTTATGTGAATTTAAATGTTTGTAAACGCACCCACAATACAGGCGAAATTCCTAGTGTGGGGCAACGTTTTTAAAAAAAAGAAAGAAAAGAATAAATGGTTATGAAAAAGTCCCCAATTTATTTTGGTATCGCCTTAAGGAGAAGAGCTCATTGTGAATGGGTAAGAAAGGAAGAATTAATTGATATTGACGAATTTGTGAGGTTTGGCAAATAGCGAGGTATAAGCTAACCCTAAGAGGAGCAGATGCTTAGAAATTCTTGGTGAAGCCTTCTTTCTTCCAGTCGGACCATCGGCTGTTTGGCTAGATTTTGGTGGTGGTATATAAAATACCAGTAGATTAATTTGTCTGCTTCCAAAACTTTTTAAAGTCCGAATCTTAATTTCAAAAAAATCGTCCGCATCGTTGTCAACAGTAAAAGTGCTCAAAAGGCAGGCAGCATTTGCCACGTTGTTTGGCGATGCTGATTCTTTGCCCAAAAAATAGACCAGCCCTCTGGCCACGTGAAGAGTCGACCAATCGCTTGGCGATATCTTGTAAAACCATTCAGTCCCCCCTTTTTTATATACATTTACATATTATTATTATTATTATAAGTCTGTTAGCGTATGTATTATGTAAATATTATTTTACAAATATAATTTAATAAAATTTTATTTCAAAATAAGACTCAACCAGAACCCAAAAACAGTACAAAATATTGCAAATCCCATCAGCGATGTACAAGTTTTACACAATTTATAGAGAAGCAGTTTACATAATAAATTGCAAACGCTATTGTTATTGCTGTTCTATCTTGGCAGCTTGCATAACGTTCACAAGCGTTTAAAAACCGCTTTACATAGAAGAATATAAGGAAGTGTGAAGACAAACCATTTGCGTGGTGTAATCTTGTTAGCTGGTGTGTTAGTTTATGTGCGGTAAATGGTGGTTATCGGAGATATAATAGAATATGCGCATCGAAAGAGTTGGTTAGCTGCGGTAAATGATCCAGGTTGTTGCTTTTCATTAAATAAAAGTCAGAGAGAATATCTATACTCCATTTGAAATATAAATTAAAATAAATCTTTTTTACAGTCCGTTCAACCGATTTTGACTTCTATTCCGTAGGCATATGGATGCTATTAAAATAAAAAATACCAACTATTTATTATAGCAGCCATTTGTCATGCCACCAACGCAAAAGAAGTCAAAATCGGATGAACTAAAGGTATGCTGCGCCGACGCCAAATAGAAATGATCAGGGGGTCTACTCCGAAGCGTTAATCCGATGTATCTGCCGAATGTTCGGCCGTTTTATAACTTCCATAGTTTCATTTTTTGACTTTGAATCCATAACCGACAACAAGTCACATTTTTGACTTTGGCTTAAGTAGTATATTATTGGGCATTCTATACCACTATCGGCAAGTAGCTCGGCGAGTGCGCCTCGCTGCCGACAGTGGTATAGAATGTCCAATAATCGACACTCGACTCGACTCTCCACTTGACCAATAAACTCGAACGAGACAGTTTGTTGCACCGTGTACTTGATTAGGAACGATTTACTCAACCAACGATTAGTAACTTCCATATTATGGCGGGTCAGTATGAACAATCAACTATCAACTCGACTGTAGTGTTTACTGTACACGACCAATGATCATGCGAGCTCGCTATCGCTCTGAAAGGTGGTACAGAATGCTCAATAATGAACAATCGACTCGATCACTGTTCAGTAACGCAAAAGAGGTTGTGGTAAGTTTATAAATGATAACGTTCTAAATACATTCACTCATTTTCAATTGGTTCATTTCCGACAGTAATCATGAAATTTGTAAAACAACCGCAATCGCTGCATGTTAATACAGTCTGCGATGATATTTGTAAGACAAGTTTTCGTCACGGAGAATTATTGCCTAACTCAGTACGGTGTATTATTTGCGGTCCATCCAATTGTGGAAAAACTAATTTATTAATTGGTCTTCTTATACACGAAAACGGATTAAGATTTGAAAATGTTTATGTTTATTCAAAAACTCTGCACCAGCCTAAGTACATTTTTTTAGAAAGTGTTTTGCAACGGGTGCCTGGTGTTTCCCTCCAGAAATATCAGGGAAATGAGGAAGTACTAAGCGTTCAGGACGCAAAACCCAACTCCGTGATTATTTTTGATGATGTTGCTTGTGAAAATCAGAGTAACATGCGTGATTATTTTGCGATGGGAAGACACAAGTGCATTGATTGTTTCTATCTAAACCAAACGTATAGTAAAATCCCTAAGCAGTTAGTAAGAGACAATGCGAACTTAATCATACTTTTTAAACAAGATGAAATAAATTTACGGCATATTTATGAAGAACATGTCAACACTGATATGTCATGGATTGAATTTCGTGAAATGTGTTCGAAAATATGGAGTGAGCCTTTCAATTATGTAGTAATTAATAAGGATTGCGCCAAAAATAAAGGATGTTACAGAAATAAATTTGACACTTTTGTTGTCTTTGATTAAAAATACTAATATTTAAGACCGGTACCCCCGCGATAATATTATTCTTCAGGCAACGCTTAATCAGTCACGAACTTTTTTTGTTATTATGGAGAAATCACTGAAAAGACAAATAGTTGAAGCTGCAGAAGCTGTTAAAAAGAAAGTGCGAAAGATGAGAGATGTTGAGAATAACAATCAGCAAGTGCTGGAATCAGTGTTCAAGCCGGTAACAGAACCACTCAACCAAATTGCTAATGTCAGTAAGCAGGCTCTCAGGCATAATATAGAAAATGAAGAAACCGATGTTCCGTTTATCGATAAAACTCTGCAAAAAGAAGTCCCTATTAGTTCAGAAAGCAATGATAACAACGACAATGAAGACGAATATGAATCTGATATCGAAAGTGATTCTTCGTATAAATCATTAACTGAAAACAACCAGAGATGTGATATGTCATCCTGGTCAGTGTCCTCAGAAGCACTGAAAGATATTCCGTTTGGTGTCCGAGTAGAGAACGGCAAATTGATGTTAGGTTCTGCGCGTATAACGATCAGCGACGAGTATATCATCGTGGCTGGACGCAAATACCGAAATACGCCTGGTTTAAAACAATTGCTGCTGAAAAAGAACATAGATTTAAGCATGGTTACAGAGAGTGATATGAAACATTATAAGTCGATGTTACTTGATACAAATGCACATCGACGAGACTATGAACCTAGTAAACCAATAAAAAGTAATAAAGGACAAAAATATTTGCAAATTATAAAGCCTCTGTTCCAACTACGAAGTACAATTCAGGAGCACCAATCGAAGGGAAAAGGACTACTACCTTTAACAAAAACGTGGAAGAAAAACGTAGATTTTGTATATTGGGACGATCCCAATGAACTGGTGGATAGATTAAAATTATTGATTGCATCTCGAGATGCTGGTAACACAGGATTAGATAATGAAATTATATCTATCATTGAAGAATTGCGTGAAAGTAAAGTTATAAATTAATAAATATTTTAAAATGTGTTTATTTTATTATTAGCCTCTCGATACAATACATCTTAAACATGAACGTAGACAAATTCGGACACTACATTCACAAAAGAATGCGTTTTGCTGAGTTATTTGAGTTTAATGAGAATGCTTTGTTAAAATTAGAAAACGGAGATTTTGATTTAAAAACTTCAAGACTGAGAGGAATTAGATCTCCAGTAGAAGCAGACGATGCTGTGAACAAGGATTATGTAGATCGTTTGAATGCTAACACATTAAAAGAATTAAATAATTTGACTGTGGACAAGGATTATGTAGATCGTTTGAATGCTAATATGTTAAAAGAATTTAATAATATGATTGGATCATTGCGTTCTCAAATCATAAAAGACACAAAGGGTACAGTACAGGCTACTTTAAAAGCAAAGATACCTGAGGTTTTAACTCATTTGCAAGATAAGTTTTATACTAAAGCAGAGGTAGATAAATTACTTCAAAATAAATCTCTATAATGGCAAAACAGCAAATTGTTAATGAACTACACAAAGCAGCAAGAAGAAATTTCCTTCGACGTTCCGTCATTCTAAAAGGGGTCGATGACTTGTGGCAAGCTGATCTAATGGACATGCAAAACCTTAGAAAATATAATAAAGGTCATAATTACATTCTAGTGGTGATTGACTGCTTCTCAAAGTACGCTTGGGCAGAGCCATTAAAATCAAAAAATAAACTTGATGTTACTCATGCATTTAAACGAATACTGATTAACAGCAATCGCAAACCTGTTAATTTACAAACTGATAAGGGAACAGAATTTTATAACAACTCATTTCAAACGCTTATGAAGACGTATAATATTAACCATTACTCAACGTTTTCTACCAAAAAAGCTTCGATCGTGGAGCGACTGATTAAAACACTTAAAAACAAATTATATAAATATTTTAGTCTGAATGGAAACTATAAATGGTTAGGTATACCATTAGAAGTTACGTTAAAGACTTATAACAACACAAAACATCGTACTATTAAATTTAAGCCAATTGAAGTTAATAAATCTAGTGAGTCAGTTATAAAAGAAAATATTAAAAAAACCTTAAATCATGTTACCATTCGAAGAAAACCTAAGTTCAAAGTAGGTGACTTTGTTCGTATCAGTAAATACAAACACAATTTTGAGAAAGGTTACACACCTAATTGGTCAACTGAAATATTTACTATAAAAAAAATAAATCATACCATACCAGTAACATATCATATACAAGATCAGCGAAAGCAAGCCATATTGGGAACTTTTTACGAGCAAGAACTTCAAAAATCTTACTATCCGGGTATTTATTTGGTAGAAAAGGTTTTAAAAAAGAAAGGAACAAAAATGTTTGTGAAATGGTTGGGTCTAAACAACGAAGAAAACTGTTGGATCAACAAAACTGCAATAGTGGAATAAAATAATTATAAAACGGTAATTTTGCATTATTTATTTCATTACACTTTAGACAATGCAAGGAGGTGAACTTGTTAATACCCTAATTAATAATCTGCCGTTCGAACTTCATTTACCAGGCTACAATTATTGCGGCCCGGGAACAAAACTCCAGAAACGTTTACTACGAGGTGACCGAGGTGTAAATAAGCTAGACGAAGCTTGCATGCATCACGACATTGCATATGCAAACCATACAGACTTACCCAATCGTCACAAAGCTGATTTACAACTACTTAATATGGCTAAACAAAGACTTAAATCGAACGATGCAGGGAAAGGTGAAAAACTTAGTTCGTGGTTAGTGAGCAAAGTTATGAAAGCCAAACTGAAATCTGGTGCCGGCGTTAAAACGTTTAAAAGTTTCGTATCAAAAATAAGAGCGAAGATAAAGAAACTCAAACCAAAGGACAGTAAAACTTTAATTAACGCTGCTTACTCAGCAGCAATAAAAATATTTCCTAACATTCAGAAAATTCAGGTACCACGAGTGATACCCTTACCAAAGACTGGAGGTATTCTACCCTTAATCCCGATTTTTGCGGGCTTATCAGCATTAGGAACTTTAGCTGGTGGTGCGGCTGGTATTGCAAAAACTGTTAACGATTACAAAGCTGGTCAGCAAAATTTACTAGAAACACAACGACATAATAGGGCTATGGAGTCTTTAAAGTTAGGGCAGGGTTTATACATTAAGCCACATAAAAATGGAAAAGGTTTATTCGTGAAATCTTCAAAAAACTGAAAAATAAGCTACCTAATCGTCCTCTAACTAATGTAGACATCCAGAGGTATGCACGCGACATTCCTCACTTTCGAGGAGTGTACATGAGGGATCAATTACCAAGAACGCCAAATCCGATTGAATGTGGTATCGTTAACTTGGACGATTATAAGAACGAAGGGACGCATTGGGTAGCTTATGCAAAAGTAGGCAATTATTGTGAATATTTTGATAGCTTTGGAAATTTGAAGCCTCCAATGGAATTAATACGATATTTTAAGAATTGTAATGTTTTTTATAATTATATAAGATATCAAAAATTCAACACTGTAAATTGTGGACACTTATGTTTAGAATATCTGTGGACTTTTTGGAATAAAAACATATAAAATTTATGATTTTCTTTCATTTCAATCATTTGCAAGATGTCACTCACATTATCGATAACTGGAAACTCGTCAACTTTATCTACTTACTATCCCAACACGTTGCAACTATATGATCAGTATGAGTGTGCCTTATTGCATTTCGCAACATTTAATTCTATTCCAAACATTGACAAAACGAATAATAAATTCTATTATGGTTCTAACGAAGTTATTGAAATACCGGAGGGCACCTATGAATTGCAAGATATTAATGATTATTTAAAATCTGAAATGAAAGATGCCTCAATCAAACTACAGTGCAATAACAATACTTTAAAAGCTGCTGTATATTGTACAAAGGACATAAATTTTAATAAAGAAGGTACTTTCAGGAATTTATTAGGGTTTAATAAACAGATCTTGAAAGCAAATAAATGGCATGAGTCACAGTTGCCGGTCAACATTTTACCTACAACTGTGATCAGGATCGAATGTGATATTGTAAGCGGCTCGTACACAAACGGAGAACCGAGTCACATTATCCACGAATTTGCACTCAACGTTCCTCCCGGATATAGGATTATAGAAATTCCGAAAAACGCGATATACTTTCCAATCAACCAAAACAACATTAGCTGCATACATATCAGGCTGTTAGATATAAATAACCGCTTAATAAACTTGCGTGGTGAAGAAGTGCAGCTGTATTTGCATCTCAGAAGAAAAAAATGATCGACTACAATAAATATGTACATCAGCAAATCAAAAATATCAGTTCCACTCAAGCTTCCAACCATATAAGAGCTCGCCCTAAGAAGAAAATAAAATTAACTAAAGACAACAAGACATTTCTCAAAGCGATCGGTTTGCTAAAATGAATATCTTAGACGTTTTATCCGCTCCGACTCACGACAACACGGTTGAAGGAATCGAATTTCATTCTTACAAGCCCTACGTAACTAGTTTCAATAGGAACGATGAAATTCGTATACCCATTAACCAACAAGACTTGTATATACTTCCGTCAGCTAGTACCTTGTATTTGGAAGGGACTGTTATCGTAAGCAAAAAGGATATGAAAGAGAAAGCCACTAGTGTTAATTTTACGAATAATGCTCTACTTTACCTGTTCCAAGATATAAGATACGAGCTAAATGGAGTGGAAATTGATAGAATAAAAAATGCTGGCATAACTACCACCATGAAATCGTTAATATCAATGAGTGAAAGTGAATCAAAGATATCTAATGCATGGGGCTGGAATATCGATGGCATAAAAAATATAAATGGTGGTAGTTTTTCCGCGTCTATACCACTCAGTAACATCATCGGTTTCGCTGAAGATTTCAAGAAAGTCGTGATAAATTGTAGGCACGAACTGATATTGCTACGAAGTAATACTAACCTGAATGCGGTCAAACTTAACACCGGTGAATTTGTAGAAGACGTTCAAATAAATAAAATCATCTGGCGTGTACCGCATGTTAAAGTGTCCGACAAAGAGAAAATAAGTTTACTCAAACTGTTAGAAAAAGATCGACCACTCCAGATGATATTCAGAAATTGGGATCTGTACGAATATCCAGCTTTACCTAAAACTACAAAACATACCTGGTCCATCAAAACTTCCTCGCAAATAGAGAAACCTAGATACATAATTATGGGCCTACAAACAAATAGAAAAAACAATTCAAGTTCTGATATGTCTCAGTTCGATCACTGTCATGTTCGTGACGTTAGAGTATACCTAAATTCAACTTACTTCCCCTATGAAAACCTAAATGTCAGTTTCGCGAATAACAGAATCGCTTTATTATACGAGCAATACATTCGATTTCAACAGTCTTATTACGGACGTCGTCCGGAACCCTTATTAAGTGAAAAACAATTTAAAGATTTGGCACCGCTCTTTATCATAGATTGCTCTAGACAAGCCGATAATGTAAAGACAGGTCCTATTGTGGATGTACGAGTGGAAATAGAGAGTGATTCGGACATACCAGATCAAACTTCTGCATATTGTCTTTTATTGAACGACTGCATAATTGAGTATAAGCCTCTAAGTAATACTGTGAGAAAAATATCATGAATCCGAATACTATCATATTAGATGTTCAAGGGTTTAAAGACCTGTACAATAATTTTATAATAAAAGAATTAGCTTTTGCTAGTCGTGATTATACTCAAACATTTTTAATAAAACCACCATACTTGTTTAAATACTTAACAAGTGATGAAAAGAAGCAGGTTAAATGGTTGGAAAGAAATAGGGGAATTTATTGGAATGAAGGATATATTGACTACAGAGAATTTCGACGTATAATCGTTCCATATCTAGAAAATAAGGAAATCATTGTAAATGGTTTGGAGAAGGTAAATTGGATAAAGGATCTTTGTATGAATTGTAAAGTATTAGACCTTGGTAAAGAACAATGTCCTAATTTCTCTGTTTTGCATAAAAAATACTGTGAAGGAAGATCTAATTTTAATTGTAATAAACATCTGAAGCATTGTGCGCTTAAAAATGTGCTTTGTTTAAGGAAGTGTTTAGAATGGGCATAAAATGTATGCACTAATGTGTGTAATGTAGATTATTAGTTTTTAGGCTTGTTAAATAAAAATCAAAATAAGTTATACATGCTTTTATTTTGCTAAACACTCCCCACACTTCTCCAAATAACTTAACACTACACGCAATTGAATAAAAATATCTTAATAAAATTATAAATATTAGTTTACACAAACGATTATTAAAAGTCAGTATCTATTAAAGATTTCGATATTTTCTTAACTAAAGACTCAGTTTCGTCCATAACACTGTCGATAGCATCTTGAACAATATATTGTGCGTTTATAATAACGTTCTCACTGTCACTATCACTGTCAATGGTTTGAGGATTGTTATTACATAGATCTACGACTGAAATTTTTATTAATTTAATCCCTCTTCGCTGTAGTCGACTCATCACGTAGGATTTGGTTGGTTTTAGTTTTTTCGACTTTTCCCTGCATCGTTGTTTTGGTTTTTTATCTTTCGTGACTGGTTTGCTGTGCTCGGGTTCGCTGCGAAACATCTCAGAGAATCCTTCGTAAGGATCCTGGGCATACTGGCTGAACATGATCTCGGATTCAGACATCTGAAACAAAATATAAAACAATTATACCACTATTCCTTTAGTATAGCGCTCTAAAGCGTTATAATTGGGTTTTCCATCGAGTTCACTATATTCCTTTATTATATTGATTATTAACACTACGGCGATCACAATTGTTAGTTACGAAAAAAATTTATACTCACCGACATTATTACTTTTGCTGAATATTAAAAAAATATATGAAACAGGTGTTCGCGATGAATAATATTTCGTTAATGATTGCAAAATAATTAAATACCGTGTAATAATTTATTACATGTCATATAAGCATTTGTGTCTCCATGCTAAGGCCAATGAACTGCAACGTAGACAATAATTATACAATGAAGAATAGTGCCTTGTAAGCGTGTTACTTAATCGTAAACGTTAGTTATTCAAAAATCAACCTTACGATGCAAGGTATGTAGGTGCATAGTGCAACTGAAATCATTGCAATCGGTATTTACTTCATTTACCGATTGAAAAAAAGAGTGTAATTATATTTTAAAATAAATAGAATTTCATAAATGAAACAAGTCAATGGTTACAATAATTCCAATTTTATTTAATTTCTGTATAATAGTTATTAACATAGATTATTTTCTAAAACTAAACTTATTACATGAGTAGATAATTACGTAACACTGAACTTAAATTATGATCAGAGTAATTCATTCTTAAAAATAAACGCATGACCCCAGGCTCGAGTCGAAATTTGATCTACAGATATCGATCGTTTGTCATCATTTCTAGATAAAGCAACTTTGTTGACAGTACGAGTAAATATTTCGTGTTTTATCGATTTAAACATATAATTTTTTCTCCGGATTACTCCGCCATGAAATAAAATGGTTTCATAGTCTGATAAGTTTAAATCCCTGACCACGCTTGCTTTCACCCCTTTTGCTTTTTTAATAATATTATTAGAGGTTTTTATAGAGTAAAGTTTCGATCTCAAGCCAACAAAATCAGATATATATTTTCCTCCCATTTCATCTTTAAAGAGACCGGGTACCTTTTTATTTTTTAGCGGTATCTGTAAATCATTTGCGGCTTCATAGTTACTGCTGTCAAAATATTGTAAAAAATTATATTTCAAATCATGGTAAAAATCGTTAGTGTCTATTTTATAAACAAAGGAATCGGTATCTGTGTAACATAGCTGCACTCGATCTTTATAAAAAGGCTTTACAATATCGTAATGAAAGTAATACATGTGTGCTTTTGAAAGTTCCAACACAGTGAAACCTATGTAGATAGGCTTATCTAAAATAATTTGGTCAGGTTTCATTTGTATCGCAACTAAGTTTTCAGATAAAACAGATGCACTGTGGAAATAGGGGTTGGCTATAAGTTTCTCAGCGGATATAAATTTCTTAGTTCGATTGGACTGATCGCACCATTGATTAACTAAATGCACGGTTACTCTATTTTCAGTATTTTCTAATGTCTTTCCAAAAACACTGTTATTTAATAACTTAAAAAAGTCTTGTTCGAAGGAACTTTTTGCTTTTTGTCTTAATTGAGTATTTAACTCTATGTATTGTTTTAAATATGGAGCCTGTCTAAAAGTAATAGCTCTATGAATTTTACGCAAAATTAAACCATGTTCCAAACATTTTTTTAAATGAACGTAATGAATCACATAGTTGTACTTATTATACAAATTTGCTATGAGTTTCTTGGTTTTACCTCCCGGGGGTACATATTTTTCAGGACAAAATGGTAAGTCATTATGATGATTATGTAAATTTTCGGGATACAATAGATCGACTTCTAATATGAAGCCCCATTTTGCGTTATCTTCTATAGCGGTAACATCAAAATTAGCTAATTCGTTATCACCTAAAAATCTGAAACTAGAGTATGGTAAATACTGACACATGCTGAAACCGTAAAGATTATTACAATCTAAGTATACTATGAAACTCTCAGGTTGTGATGGATTATATTCAGGCATGTACTTGTGATTAGCTCTAGCATGCCGATGGGAACACATGCACAAACCACCGCGTATACCGCTTTGTATCATTCTGATGATAGCTAAGTCCGACACTAGCTCTAACTGAACGCCTGTTTTTAGCAACATCGCATCGAAAGATAAACTGGGTGCAGTAATGTAAAACGCGGGGTCAAGACTGTAATATTGTTTACAGGTTTTCCGAAAATTTTGGAATATGTCTGTTAACAAAAGCACATCCGTTTTTAAGTATAGATCCGTATACTCGCCTAGGTTATTAATATTAAATTCAGTCCAAACAGCCTGCGCGTGATTATAATCTTCATCACTAATGACTTCGTTAGTCAAAGAATTATAAAAATTATCCTTAGACGGCAAAAATGTTTGATCGTAACATCCCCAAGTGGTCATGTAATCATATGGATAAACACCTTTTCTTCTCAATAAATTAAACTGTCTTTCTTTGGAAAAATGAGACCGTAGATTAACGAAATCTGCCACCTGCAATGTTTTAGCGAGCTTGTCTAAACTTGTTCCCAAAAAGTTGAAGGAATCTAGAAACCTTATACAAATGTACTCGTTATCGGCAATAGGAATAAATTTAGTAAATGCTACATATTTTTCTTTAGTCTTGGGGATTATTTTAATTGAACCTGGAATTTCACCTAACTTTTTTATAAATAAATGACAATCGTATCCGGATAAATTGTGAAAAAATATTGGAATAAATTTCGGTACTTTATGCTGTAAATTACAGTGTCGATGTGCTGCACCTCGATATAGACCTGTAATATGACAATGATCTCTTACTTTTTCGGTTAAGAGTAAATTGTCGCAAATATGACACTTAACGGCACGTTTAAAATCACGAGAATTTTCATCAGTGAATATCATAGGCTCGCTTTTGGATATAATTTTATGTATTTGTTTTACATCCTCAGTAAGAAAATGTATAAATTTCGAAACACAATCATTACCTCGATAACTTCTATAGCCCTCAACGGTGGCATTTTTATTTGATGACACGACATTGTAAGCGAACGCCGCTGGCACGTGGCGTTTTAAGTATGACGTGTTAGCGGTGTTGAATTCAGCGCCGGAAATTGGTTCAAGTAACGTTTCAAAGTCGGCATATATGACGAATGGAATATTTTGTTTTCTATCATAATTTTTAAATTTTAAAAATGACCCTTTTTCCGGTAAAACAGTGACAATCCCCCCACACAAGTGGGATTCAATTTGACTAAGCGTTGGAAAAAACAATAAACATGTTTCACAGAAATATAGTTTACCATGATGTTTGGTCATCTGACTTCTAACTAAACGAGATAAATCTTTGATGAGACAGTAATGAGAATTATTATTATTTTCTAAAAACAGTAGATGGATACTTTTATTAGACTTGTCATTCAACGTTGTATACAATGGCCCAATAATTGTTTTCTCATTTTTTAAACCATATACAAATATATTGAGAGAAGGATTATTTCTCTCAAAGATAGCTATGTCCGAGAATGTAATTGGAAATGTTAAATTATTAACATTCAAAACTTCCTGAAAGTATGGATAAGACGAAATCCTATCGGGATGTCTGTTTGTAGGGTACAATGCCGCCACAACACACCACAAAAAGCAATACTCATCATTGTTTCGAATATTCAAACAAGCTCTTTTAGCCATTATGGATTTCGGCAAAGTTAAAAATTTAGATCCGCTGAGTGGTTGATATTTATTAATATTTAATTCTAAATGCGAATTACTTAAAAATGTCCAACCACTATCTCTTTCCTCAAATTCTTCAATTTTTTTTAGTAGTACATTAACAGCTGATTTGTAAGTAGAATCAAAATCGTAATTAATTAGTGTAATAAAATTTTTTGTTCGGAATGATTTTATTTCTTGTTGATCATTTTTATACATAAGAAAGGAAGCAAACAGTTCGAAGTTTATTTTGACAGAGGTGTGTTTCTGTATTGAACTATCTATTAAATGTTTAATTTGTGGACTAATACTATTGAGGAACATTTCAGGAAAACTATGTATTTGTTCGCCTGTCGCTGTTATTTTATAACTTTTGATTCGTTCTTTAAAAGAAGAATTAATAATTGCCACATTATCATAAATAGGAGTTGAACTATTGTTTTTATGTACATTGCTACGTAAATGACCAGACCATCGGCGATTATCTACAAATACTTTGCAATCAGAACAGTGAGGCATTATGTTATTGTTGAAATCACTAACAAAAAGGAACACTAACAATTTCAATAAAATTAGATTAGATAATACTTACAACTATTATTCACGATCTTAGGTATACCAGTAACAAAATATTTTATATAGGTAATTAGTACAACTTGATCAGGACTATTTTATGTTCGTTCCAAGATCCCTTGTGTAATTTCTTCTCAGGTAAGTCGGTAATTATGTTTAGGCAGAATGTTTCTGAAATAATAAAAAATTGCGTGCATTAGACACATAATTTAATTAGATAGATAATAGTATAATCTGGAGAGAAAAATATAGATAATAATTACCTGCAAAATGTAAAATGATTTAAACATAGGAATGTGTATCTGCGTGATCCAAATATGGAGATATATTTCAGGTAATTAAATAATTCTTCACAGACCAGTCGGTAATTAATATTTTGTTTAGGCAGAATGTATCTGAAATAAAAAAAATTGTTTATTAGGTACCGATAAAGAATCAGACATATAATTGTAAATTCTGGGTTGAAAAATAGTCATACTATTATGTTAATTGAAATTAAAAAATGATATTTGATAATTACCTGTACAATATGAAATGATCTGCTTTATCCAAATAGATGTATTTCCGGCTGCTCCTGATGAAATCGTTCGTATGTACTTTCTGGTGTGTGATCAATAAAATATTTATTTTTAATAATTGATTTAATTTTCGGTGACAGTTCAGAAAGGTACTCACTCCGAGAGACCTTTGAAATAATAAATTATATTTTAAATTATATTTTTTGCCTAAAAGTATTTCATCATAAAATTTGTTTTTGCGCAATTGTTACACGGATGCTTAACCTAATTATTTATTTCACATTCACAATAATCAGCTATTTTAGTTAGGGTTGACAATAACTTAGTATCATTCTATGTATCAGCAAAATACAAAATTTACACAATGCATTATTACGATTAAAATATATCATAGCGTATCGACAGATAGGGATTTCCATGGTTTGACTCATGGCTGTTAGTGTAGTTATGAGAACTATATTATGTATTTATTTCAGGAAGTCTAGAAAAGTACTAGGTTGACGGCAATAAGTTCATATTTTCTACACAAGACCTAAACGTAGATGATAAAATAAGTACCTACCTTAGAAATATTTATTTACTTCTATAAAAAAATTACATCAATGTAGTGTAACGATTCCGTGCTCGCTATCATTTAGTCAGCCCTGGCTAATTTCGCTGCATAGACATTCGATGCAGCAGAAAATTTTCCTTCGTCTTTCATTTTACGTACATGTATAATCCGACTATAGAAAAAGTTACTTCAACACAACAACGTTAAATTGATTGAAGTGTTTTTAACATGCTTTACTTATAATTTGATTTTTACTTATAAGCTACAAGTATTCGGTACAAAGTATTCGCAGTCTGCAAGTGCAACGAAGTGCTCTGTTATCATCGCTATACAAACAGTCCGTGTTGTCTACAAATATCAGCGACGACATTGTCGACAGCCACCCGCTGCCGCCATCACCAACCAAGTCATCAAACTGAGTGGAACTTCTGATTGAAAAATGTAAGTCTTATAAAATATTCTGTTCGTTGTCATGGCTCACACTTGTGATCCGCTTGTAATTTACAGTTATGTTTGTTTGTGGGCGTGTTACTTCACAGATCACCTGAGCTGCTCATAGTATGTCGAGGTCGATCCCTCGAAGGAGTCATTATTTTTCATCCAGTCTTCCGTGCTTTGAACAGCATGTAAAGCCATCGATCCTGCACCCAATCTCTCTATGGTTTTGCTATCCCATGGGCATGTGAGAGAACCAATGTTTGCGCACACACTTGTGTTGTATAGTATGCCCTGAGCAATGGACACTACTCCATTGAGATAAATAATAATAATTGTATGACTAAATTTTCCCTATCTTTATTTCAGGTCAGACTCTGAGTGTGATTACTCGCAAGCATCGGTCACCGGGCAAAAAGTGAAGTCCAGCCGCAAACCGTCTGCAGACAGCAATGGGAAACGCAAGATGCAGTCACAATCAACAACCGTAGCTCGTGCCAGGTAAAATAATTATCTACTTACTCTAGTCACATATCTACTGACTAAAATATAATCGTGCAATTACTATTACATATTATTTTAAAACAAGTGCAGGTTCACTTGGTTATTGTTTGAATCGATGGTTTGATTTGATCGATTACAGTATTGATCAAAGCCGAGTCAGTTGTTATATTTTTTTACAGGAGAAGGTTTTTCTTTGCGTATGCATCTCTCGTTCTAAACATTAACTAATTACAGTTTCTGTTATTGTTTCAGTAAAAAAGTGAATACTGGCATCGACATATTCGGCATCAGTAACAACCGCGACATCCCACACAAAGAAGATGCATCGGATCACCTAACTTCATTCTTTGTGAACCGGGTAGCCAGCGGCTGCGAGCGCCGAGCAACGAGCACCGACGGAGAGTACTACATCGACTGTAAGGTGTACAAGGCTGACGACGCTCGCCTTACCGACTCCGCCGAGCTGTGGAAGAAGGCGCTCGTCCGAATCAAGTTCCAGACTGACGCGGATTCTCCTCAGTGGCGAAAATTACAAGAGCTCGTGCGTGCGGCTGATATCTTGTTTCCAGGCAAACCAACATATTATGATAATTAAACCAAATACCGTACCTTACAGTTGTTTTTTATTTACAATAATAACCCGTTAACGCTTTTCACTACTTGTAATTTCGTTGGTTTGTTACAATCATCAACTCGTTCACCATTCTATGTTAACAGTAAATGCAACTCGAGTGACCGGTTAAGTGCAGTGGTAAGTAAATGGTTGATTGTTCATCGTGCTCCGAAACGAGGCATACTGACCAGCCGTATGGAAGATAGTGGTAAGGAGCAAGTTACTAGACATTGGTCGAGTAAATCGTTCCTAATCAAGTACACGGTGCAACAAACTGTCTCGTTCGAGTTTATTGGTCGAGTGGTGAGTCGAGTCGAGTGTCGATTATTGGGCATTCTATACCACTGTCGGCAGCGAGGCGCACTCGCCGAGCTACTTGCCGATAGTGGTATAGAATGCCCAATAATATACTACTGGCTTATCTCTTTAACTGTTGTTTTATTTTTCCTTTCGCCGTAGTTAGCCATAGTTAACCGTAGTCAAGCAACGGCCGAAAATTCGGCCGATACTTCGGGATTACGTTCGGAGTAGACCCCCTGATGTGACTCTAACTCATATCGGACTTAATCGCATAATCCACAGTTAGATTTACATTATATATGCGCCATCCTGAATCGTTATTTCCATTTACATAAAACCATTACAAATACAAAATACAAAAATGTTTATTTCAATATTACACGATGTACCTACATACGTTATACAGTTGGTGGCGATGGCGTCCCCTTTTAAGCGTTTAGATGCCTGTGCCAGGAGGCGCCGCTCCTTTATATCTTACTATTAGTGTAACATGTTATTAAACAAAAGTTATTAAACAAAAGTTAAAAGTTAATGAATTTATTATTTTCATTTAGTCTGGGTCTGGTATGTGTGGGTGCGTGTGTGAAAATTACCATTAAAACGAGTATCTATCCTAGAGATAGCCAGTCGCATTTCCAAGCTGCATGAAGTTGCCTCATCTGTGGCACGGGAAGTTGCTCCACTCTGCGAGTAGTGGCCAGTTCTCATTGATTATTGTGGCTATCAAGCCGACTTCCTCTGAGGCAAGCAGGAATACACGCCCCGAGTGCAGTGGCTAATGTGTCGGTGTTAATTAACATGATTCAATAATAATTATGATGATTATGCTTTCAAATATAATTAATTTATCTAGGTACACCCATGCTATAAATCCTCTATAAAAGTTTCTGAACAGTTAGCTTATTGCCAACATTAAAACAACTAAGTAGTATCATAGTAACCATTCTATCATCCAAACGGGTGTTATAATGTTGTACTAAATTTAATTAAGCAACTCCTTTTCTCACTACTCAATTCGTGGTATCTTTATGAATTTCAAAAAAAGAACATTGTCAAGCACGTGCGTTTTACTATCACAGCACCGTAATAAAAAAAAACTTATAGGTTATTCGAATTCACGTCATACCCCGCCATTTTTGTTCGAAAATAGTATTGCAAAAATGTATTATAGAGGATTCATATCATGGGTGTAGATAAAGTCTCATGTGATACTATTATCACATTCGTGTGTTAATACCCCTTATTATCCTCTCTATTGTCCAGCGACATCAGTTCGCTTGACAGTTGACGACACAACTGTAAAGCGAACTGAATCAGGTCGATTTTTGGCGTGAAACGCCAGACGTGACAGATGACGTTTCGCGCCAAAAAATGGCTGGACAATGGGGCGGGTAAAGAACAGTTGCATAAATAACTATTACCGTTTTCAAAACCTACTCAAAACATGTTTCATTTTGTGAATCAAATAAATCTGCCTGGCTTTGTCTCAACTATATTGGAGTGGCTTCCAGTATATCTGGATGTAGCTAAATACCAGTTTGGAGCGACTGCCCTGACCAACCCATTCACTGGTAACACAACACCCCTTGGTAAGACTGGTTGTCAGACTGGGCTGCTTGAGCACCCGTAACGACTGTCAAAGTTCTACGAATGACAGCCGGGACCAACGCGCTTCCCGAGTTATGAAGGAGGTTGTAGTGTCGACCATACATGTATGGTCACCCATTCACGAACCGACCACGGCAAGCGAATCAAATTCTAACCTATTTGTGAAGGCTAGTGATATTATACACGTGATAATACCCATCCTCGCAAATCAAGGCGTGGTCAGCAACTAGTGCTAGAATGTGCACCGAGGACTGCGGTGTTTAAAATAAATGGCTCAACTATGTGTGTAAAAATTTATAATAGGTAAAATTTTGGCAGAGTAAGATCTTGAATGTCTGATTGTAAGACATTAATATATCGAACATTAATAAGATTAGAAGACAAGATTAGAAGACATTAATAAGACATTAATAAGATCATACTCTGCCAAAATTTAAGAAAAAGCAAAGGGGATGCGCTAAGGTAGCCCGCGAAATTCAAATTTTCTTACGGTTTTTGCAATTTAAAAAATCCTACTGAATGATTTTTTCTGAAATAATCATTCAGTAGGATTTTTTAAATTGCAAAAACCGTAAGAAAATTTGAATTTCGCGGGCTACCTTAGCGCATCCCCCTTTGCTTTTTCTTAAATTTATTTCCCCTATAAAGAGCTACTTCTGAAAGAAATGATTTACTCAATAAATGAGTGGTTACAAAAATAATGTGATTTAACGTACGGCACGATTGAATCTCAGAGACATATATTGATTATGACTAAATACCCATCCTTTTTTTTATATAAAGTTATTAAGCTACATTATCTATAAGCTACATAATATGATCTTGCATGTTTATCCTTCACATGCCATACTTAGGCTAAATAGAATATCATACCAAATAATGTAACATTTGAAAGCACCGATTGTACTTACTCTATTTAAATGTGTCACGAGTAATATTTTTCCATTAGACCTAACAGATAGTTTCCTAACAGCTGTTAATTTCTAAAAGAGTTCGTGATAGGTTAATCTTAATCTTCTACTAATTCAGATCACTCGCATCTTATATAGTTCTCATTCTTTCTTTCTTATAAAGGTCATTTTAATTGTGCAATGTAGTGACAGGGTAACCGCCTCATTCTTGTGAGGACGAATCCTACAATCTTGATGACCTGAATGATGCAATACAAGATGATGAAGCTACGGTTCTAGTTGTAGCTAAGGGCGAATTTCACTAATGAAACTGAACGCGATCAGCACATCTAAACCGCGTTCAATAGCTGACAGGGTCCTCATTGTTGTGCTAGATTGACACTGATATCTCTTGAACTTGGTTATGATATGCTGATCACGTGGTGAAATTCGCCCTAAGTATGGTATGGTGTTCCTTTTCAGATAAAAGAACAACGAAGTAAATAAAAATATATTGTTGTCTTCATTAAAGTGTTTAGAAAAATGTCAAGAAATATACTTTGAGTAAACCATTTCTTTATAAAGATTAAAATTCAGCACACTGTCACTTGAATTAATTCAAGCCAAAATATTACTAAAAAGCAAACAAATGATCACACGATCACACTATTCTTATGTCAAAGCGAACTTCCCATAGAAATTTAATGGATAGTAAAATTATATCATATTATTGTTGACACAAGTTCCGTGGGAAAATTGCGGGTATTATGATATTTTTCCAAATTTTTCTTTGGCATCACTGCACGGTGGCATGAATAGTTCGATTTTTTGTAAAAAGGTTTGCCAGTATAAAATGAAAGGTCCGCCACATTTCAAATTATACTATCGCAACACTGATTATGACGCCATGACTATAAAAAACTGAAAAGTATGTCTGTGTGAAAAGCGAACAATGTGTCTTTATATTTAGTTCACACTGTCTATGGTAATAATTTGACATTGATAGTGCCTTTATTTTGTAGCATGTGTACCTAGGCTTTAAAGTCGCCATTTTCAAAGTTCAATTATACTTTGTTACTACTGAAAAATATAACTTAAGTTATAATGTGGCCCACAGCGCTGTTCACAAATCACCATGAATAAATACATTTTTAAAGATACTAGGAGGTAAACTGTTAATGCATGACAGTTACCTATTATAAAAACAAAAATTGAAGTACTAATTATACAACTACAATCTGTAAGAACAACTTTCGATGTTTAAGTTTGTCATACCTTTACTCCGGACCATTTTGTACTGATAAGCAGGATTGAATGTACATTGGAAAAAAGGGATATTTAGCAAAGAGGGCATTTTGCGCAGGAGACATTCTCAGAAATGGACATTTTGCGTCCGGCAGACATTTTGCGAAGTACCCACATACATTTTTAATATTTACAAAAATTATAAAATAAAACATTGTACAATTCGCACAACAAATTTATTATTTCGTTATTTTTCTATTATCGTTACTGGTTGATTCAACCAGTAATGATAAATAAAGTTGTGGAGAAACTTGGAACGGACTGAGTTGATTGATAGATTGAGTTCATTCCAAGAATATTTGGAAAATGTTATTCCATTACGTACGCAGTTGTCATTACGCATTAACACTAAGTCTATATCAGATATTGCATAAGCTTCATTCAGGTTGTGACATCACACGAATGATCAAAAGTAAATGTAAATGAATTAGGAATGGAATGCCATGCAGAAATAGTCACTGATGCGAAAAAACCTGTCTAGATTACCTGAGGAGTATACAATATTAGTTATAGTATATGTGAAACCCGAAACACGTGTCTGACAAGATTAAGCAAAAACAAGAAAAGACAAAAACGGTACACACACACAACCATATACATACACCCCCCCACCCCCACACACACACACACACATATAGACACACTTTTACGCACACCTCATACACCTAGAGCTGCTAAATTAATGTTTTATTTTATTTTTATTTATTTTTTCTGTATACTCTATTTACTTGTCATTGTAAAGCAACCACTAAAGGGAAGTGCGAGACAGCTCCGACTCAAGTACTTTTGTAACTTACTGGGGCTGCCTCAATTTATGTATGACACAATGTTTAAGTTGAAAAATAAATATTTTTGGTATTTTTTTTTTGTGTCTAGTATTTTTATGAAAGGAATCTAGTTTCCCATGTGTGTCGTAAAAGGCGATTAAGGGACTTACCAGAGAATGGGCAGCAGCATTCTCTATGCATTTTAACAACATACTGCGATCGCCAACCCGCCTGCCAAGCGTGGCGATTATGGCAAATCCGGGGTTTCGGGGAGGCCTATGTCCAGCAGTGGACGTCTCTTTTCTAACCTCAAAACTTCTGACATCATCTTCATCTCGATCCACCGAACCCTAACGCAAGATTCCGACACATGTTGCTTACGTAACGGCCGCGGGATCGATTCCTGTGCGAGGCAGCATTCTTCCGACGAAAGCCGCCATTTCACTTTCAACGTACGCACGACTGGTTGATACTACTTTTTGTTTCCATCGCAATCATTTGTTACATTTTTTGTTCTTTACTGGTACCGGTGTGCTTTACTTGCAGTTTGACAGATGTCATAATAATTATTGTATGATTGGAAACTTTTTTTTTTTTTTTTTTTTTTTGGCGTTGCACTATTCGTGCTTATTGCCACTGACAATGTTTTATTTGTTAACAAAACGTAAGAATCAAGTACTCGCGAAATGATAAAATATTATAACGGGGAATTTGGAAATGGAAAGGAGATTAGATGTTATTAAATAAAAATAATAAATTATAACAAATTAACACTATGGGAATTTAATTTAACAGAAAACTAACGTTTTAACGCCACCAGAGCAAAAAGGCCGACTCGATGCGTAAACTAAGAGCTACATGGTACATAAAAGAGGTTTATAAATTATGTTTAAATAGATATATCATTATTTACAAGGAAAAGAGCTATGGTTTTATAGATATCTACATTAAAATTAAATAAAATACATGCAATAGAAGTGGGAAAAGGGACTCTGAGGGAAACAAGACTTTGGAAAAGTGAGGAGTGGTCATAAAGGGGGCAGGAAAAAATAAGGTGGTTCAGATCTCCCACTTCAGCGCCACATTCACACGCAGGGTTCTGCACAATGCCAAGCCTGGCAAGATGAGCAGGAGTGCACACATGACCTAATCGCATACGTATGAATATTGTTGTAATCTTTTTGTTTAGTTTGTATTTGCTAAACCAAGGTTTAACAAAAATGGATGGCTGAATATTACGATAAAATTTCCCTTTCACTGATTGCCCGGACCAAAGCTTACCCCAGGATTCCTGTAGATAAACCCTGGGCAGAGCTGCCAGATCTTGGGTGTTATTTTTGTTCGGAAAAACGTCTCCACACAATACGGCATCATTAGCTATCTGGTCAGCTCTCTCATTGCCTAAAATGCCACAATGCGAGGGTATCCACGCAAAATGCACTGAATACCCCTTAATAGAACACCTATAAAGGAGTTCACGTGTTTCAAATATAATATAAGGATTATGAGAATAGAAAGGGAATCTGGCCAAAGATTGTAAGGCACTCCTTGCATCAGTCAAAATGAGTGAATTCCGTAAGCCCATTAGAAGTATATATTCGACAGCTTTGAATAGACCGTAACATTCTCCCGTAAATACAGATGATTCGGGCGGGAGTTTTATTTTTTGGACGATATTATATTGGGAGTGGTATACACCTACTCCCACACATGAGTCTCTTCCATGCTTCGAAGCATCTGTGAACAAGAGCTGACAGCCCTTCCAGTCTCTATCCATAGTGAAGTTGAAGATATGGTTGTGACATACGTCATCTCGGTAAATGTTAAGGTTATAATGTATATTTGGTGACATAATTAATGAACTGTAATTACAGTGAAATAAAGGAAGAAATTGAGAGTGGTGACAGGGAGCTTCAATTAAATTAAATTTTCTAAAGCTTTTAACTAAACACGGAGTAGCTTTGTGCCTCCAGTAAGTGAATGAAATTACTTCTTCAGAGAGAATGAAAAGTTTATTTCGCAAAGGATGATATGTAAATTGCAGACACCGAGCCATAAATCTATCAGCTAAAAATTGACGTCGTAAATGAAGTGGAGGGTCTCCACATTCCACCTGAAGACAATTAATAGGACTGCTTTTCATTGCACCTGAAACCACTCTAAGTGCCTTTGACTGAACACTGTCAAGTTTCTTAAGACCAGCAACATTAGCAGGTTCCAGCAAAAACGTCCCATAGTCCAATACGCTTCTAATCAAGGTGTTGTACAATAGTTTTAATGAAAAGGGATGTGCTCCCCACCAAACACCAGCAAGACATCTAATTATGTTGATATTTCGTTCACATTTAGCAGCTATATAGTCACAGTGTGGTAAACCAGTAAGATGTGTATCCAAAATAAGGCCTAAAAATTTTACCTGGTTTTTAACGGGCATAGGGATATTATTATACCTTACTATAACTATAGGGGGCTTACGCATTCTAGTAAACAAGACAATGTTGCTTTTATCAATTGACAGGTGTAGACCATTGGTTTCTAGCCAAGTCTTCAGTAAGCATAAAGAAAAGGTTAAGGAAGTACAAATATTCTCAACAGAATGACCAGATGAATAAAGAAGTAAATCACCTGCATATTGAAGAACTTGTACTGACTCATTTAGGGAGGATTCCAAATCATAAGTGTAAATATTGTAGAGAATTGGACTAATTACAGAACCTTGAGGGAGACCTTTCCATACTAAACGGGTAAATGTATACCCTTCAATATGAAGATTTAAAGATCTCTCTGAAAGCATGTTAATTATGAACTTAGACAGCATTAATGGAACTTGTAATGAATTCAGCTTTTGTTCTAGGATTGATACCTGGACATTATCGTAAGCTGAGCTAATATCCAGGAAAGCAGCAATTACAGAGTTATTAGAAGAGAAGGCTAAGCGAATATCAGTTGTGAATACACTAAGGCTGTCCATCGTACTTTTACCCTTCCGAAAACCAAACTGTGATGTAGCTAGCAAGTTTTTGCTTTCCAAAAACCACTCCAAACGATTCTTAATGAGATGTTCAACAATTTTAGCAAGAACTGTAGAAAGTGCAATTGGTCGATAAGATGTAACATTAGAGGAAGGTTTGTTTGGTTTCAGAATGGGAATAATTGTTTGAGACTTCCAACTTGATGGTATGTTGCCAGATATCAAAGCTAAATTGATGAGATTTAAATATATTAAAAGAACAGAGTCGGATAAATTAGATATAAATGAATATGGTATACCATCTTCACCAGGAGCTGAATTCTTAACATGTGAAAGGACTCCCTTCAACTCACTTAGTGTGAACAGGGAATTCAACTCAGAATTAGGAATAGGAACATAGGGATAGTGCATTAAAGATCTCTTTTCTGGGACTGAAGGAGGAGCTAAATGATCCATAAACTCATTGGCTAATTCTAATGGCAGTTTTGAGGCTGTTGTGTCACTAAATGCTGACCTGAATCGCCTAATATTTTGCCATACTAGAGATGCATTAACTTCTGGCGAGATAGATGCACAGAATCTTTGCCAACCTTCAAATTTCTTTTTCCTAAGGAGCTTACGAGTTGTACGAGCAGCTTCTAGGTATATCTCAAAATTGTGACGAGTCATAGTATGGCCATAATTTTTTTCTGCCTCTTTTCGTTTTTGAATGGCCTGAGTGCACTCAGCATCCCACCAAGGTGGTGAAGGAATTTTGCCTGTAGCACCATTCTTAATAGGGAAAGTATTATCTGCCACCTCTATTAAAATTCTTGTTATTTGATTAGATAATAACTGAGGATCGTGTAGTTGTAAGGAATTAGATAAACCAAGAATTCTTTCTTGTACATCATTTTTGTATGTATCCCAATCTGCATTTTGAAGTCTATACTTTAATCGTGGTGCTGGATTGCTAGCAACTGGTTTTTTATGTGGAAAAGAAATTATTAAAGGGTAATGATCACTACCATAAGAAGACGGTAAAGGAGACCAGGATAATGTTGATGCTAACTCAGGTGTGCAGATTGAGAGGTCAGGGGCACTTATTTCCTCATCTGGATTTGTTCGGCGTGTTGGGAGACATGTGTTTAAAATACACAAATTATTAAAGTCTAGAATTTCTAATAACTTTTCCCCATAGCAATTGGAACTAGAACTACCCCAGGACTGATGTTGTGCGTTAAAATCTCCCATTACCAAAAATGGTTTAGGTAAAACTGAAAGAAGATTACTTATTTCAGAAAGGATATCTATAGTGGGACGAGAATAATATATACATACTAAACAGATTTTATTTACAATAGCAGCGACAGCAGATATTTCGTCACTGAGACTTGGAAGAGGAAAAGATTGAAAAGACAAGTTATTTTTAATAAGTATGGCGGCACCGCCATACCCATCGCTTCTGTCTGTTCTTAGACACGCATAGCCAGGAATTCTAAAAGAAAACCTGGTTTAAGCCATGTCTCACAGAGAGCGACTGCAAAGGGATCGTATTTGTTCAATATGTAGGACAGATCAGATTTTTTATTCACAATGCTGCGACTGTTCCACTGGACAATCTTGGGTAGATTTGGATCCATTATGATTAAGGTTAAATAAGTTAGACAGAGTATCAATTAAAGTAGCAACGTTGGACGGTTCAGTATTATTTTTTTTAGATAAAGTAATAATAAGCATAATTATTAAATTAAAAATTTGGCTCTCATTATTATTTGTTGTTTTATTTTGGAATGCAACACCATTCCCTGACACAGAAACATCATTAGTGATTAATGCTTGATGAGCTGCCCGGTCATACCCCTTAGTTGTTTTTGGGGGATCCCGAGGTTTAAGAAATACGGTTTTTCTTTGTGAGGAGACAATTGGTGTGTTACGTGATTGGGGCGAAGGTTGTGAAAAGAAAGAATTTTTAGTGGTATGTGATGGGGCAGATGTGACCACATCGGCATACAATTTTGAGATTGGTGGATGTAGCTGTGACGCTTCCGCATATGACACGCAGCTATGGGCCATATAATGCTTAATTGCTTTTTGCCTCTCAAATTCTGGGCATTTTTTATTAATGGCATAATGAATGCCACCGCAATGACAGCATTTACTATTACTCTCATCTTCAATACTGCAAGTGTCAGCAGAATGCTTCTCCCCACACTTGAAGCACTGAGGGTTCGACCTGCATTGTACCTTTGTATGGCCAAAACGACAACAATTAAAACATTGAATTGTTGGGAATGTATACAATTCCACTGGCATAGAATTGTAACTACAAAACACACGTTTTGGTAAAATTTGTCCGTCAAAGGTGAGCACGACTGTTTGCGATGGTTTCCATACAGGGGTCGGTTCGTGCACTTTATAATTGAGACGCCTTGCTTTGATAACTTTCCCGCATCCAGCGGGGAGAGATATATTTTCCAGTATTTCCTCCGGAGACCATTCGGTAGGTACGCCTTTAACAATTCCAATGCGACACACATTAATTGATGGAACAAATGCCTTCAACTTTTCTTTGGCCAAACTTGGGTCATTTAAGAAAGAGTTAGCATCTACGTAACGAGAGAAACTTAGCGATATTCTATTACGACCAATGCGTTTTAATGAACCGTTAATGATGTTGTTGAACATGCGTTTTTTAAGAAAATGCCCTAAAGTTATTGGGTGTAATGTTTGAGCAGAGTTTTGTGTATCAAAAATTTTTTGAATGTGTACAACGTATGGCGACAGGTCTGTGGCCTCATACAAAGTCCTAGTAACCTGTGGCGCCTTCTGGGGAAGATCTGACTTTATGAGGTTTTCAGTCTGGGGAACATCCACAGAACGTGGAGAGGTTTCTTGGTGAACTAAAATTGAATGAACCGGTACGTCTGATGCTATTTTTGAACTAGTGGCTGAGTCATTGTCGCAATGACACTGTGCTCCTTTATTTATTTCTGTTGTAGTGTGAGAGTGACTATTTCGCCTTTTTTTATTGCAATTTTTGCACACTTTACGTGGAGCTCTAGTCCTTTTCCGCTCCGATCTGGTTATGGATGAATCGGTATCCATACTGGATTCGTAAATGGTTATATTATGCCCGACCGAGGGGACTGTGCCCCCCGGATCAGGCGGTTCGTTGTCCATTGTGGACAGAAAAAGATAAAATATAAAAAACTTACCCTAAATATGAAGTACAATGTACACAAACAATAAAATTAACTAATCTAATGAATATCTACATATATTTACACAACTTATCTCCAATCTTAAGTGTTTTTTAATTTAAAAAAGAAAACGAAAGAAAAATCACGCCCGCCAAATTCGATGATTCCTAATTGGAAACTTATGAGCTTCCATAACATAATTACTTGAAATATTCACTTATAGAATTGATGTCTATGCGTTCTAGTTAACACTCGTTTTGTTAAGTAAAACTTCTTTATGCACGCTTGACTTGGGGAGTAAGCTGGTGAATGCGTGACGAGAGCGTTACGGAAAGAGGCGAACGGAAGTTGTTTAAATTTTAAACATGGAACACACCGCGTCACCGCCGCGGACCGTCCCGCTTAAAAGTATTGTTTTTAATTCACACTGGCTGTTTATACACTCTCAAGACCGCAGTTTTTTTGAAGTAAAACTTCTTTTGTTAGCGAACGGTGATATCTGCTTTACTTCAGTCGTGTGGTCTAAAGCATACTCGTTTTTTGCTTATCTTATTTGCATTATACGAGTATGAAGGCGAAATAACAGATTTAAAAGTCACTAAATCATATATCTGCGCCTTAAGGCTTTGCAAAAACCCTGTAATAACTTCGTTTTACATAATATCAAAAAATACACAAATGGATCATATTTTATAACATAGTTAGATGAGTTGCTGATCCTCATATTGATATCATTTTGTTATCTTTTGTTGTATTTTTCTCACGCTCTCGATTTGATAGTTTATGTTAGTTAATAACTAACTTTGTTTGACGACACGGTTGGCGCAGTGGTTAAGCGATTGACTGCTGCGCTGCGTGTCGCGGGTTCGATTCCCGCATGGAACAAATATTTGTATGACCTACAAGTAGTTGTTCCGGGTCTGGCTGTTTGTGTATGTGAGTATAAATGTTTGTAAACGCACCCACAATACAGGAGAAATTCCTAGTGTGGGGCAACGTTTAAAAAAAAAAAAGACTGTTACTACAATTTTTGTTACGTGTATGTACAATCTGTCGTCATGATCTTTTGGGCAAAGGAGAATCTGGCGTTGGATTTAATGGCTGGGTTTTACAAAGTATAGCTTCAGTTTTTGTGTCGCAAAATTGGTTCGAAATATAGGAAATTGACTTTGTAGAAGAATGTGACCTTTCAATCATCTTTGTCCACTATTTTGATCGAATAATAATTTTAAATAGGTTTATATCCGTATTTAGGAGTAACCTACTACGATTACATTTCTTCAAGGTTGCCAGATAGCGTTTTACACGAACTTTTTTTCACAAGTGTTAAATTGTATGTATCTAAAGATGGTGCAATGGTTCAAACCTAAGAAAAGAATGCAAATCTTTCTTAATTACGTAATTCAGAAATGAAAAATGCAACACAACTTTACCCACTTCAGACGACTCCATGCAAGTACTTAAATAGTGATAACTGGTTCAAACCTAAGAAAATGATGCAAATCTTTCTTAATTCCGTAATTAAAAAATGAAAAATGCAACACACAACTTTAGGGCCTATGCACACAACGTTTTTTAAACGCGCCGTCGACGCGCGTTTGTAGCGATACAGACGCGATACGCACGCAAGTCAGTCTATTCTGTAGGATAAAAGCGCGCCGTCGACGCACGTTCATAAAACGCGCGTCAACGACGCGTTTAAAAAAAGTGGTGTGCACAGGCCCTAAAGTTGTGTGTTGCATTTTTCATTTTTTAATTACGGAATTAAGAAAGATTTGCATCATTTTCTTAGGTTTGAACCAGTTATCTATATTTAAGTACTTGCATGGAGTCTTCTGAAGTGGGTAAAGTTGTGTTGCATTTTTCATTTCTGAATTACGTAATTACTTCATAAGAGTCCACCCAAAATACATGTTATTAAATCTTGGCCTACTAGTGTACCACTGTTAAGTCTTTATCTCCGGTAGTATCCACCGTGCAACTACTTTCTGCTTCCGGTTCTATTATTCTATTCTGAGGCACTGGACTACGCCATGCTTTCCTTAATGGAAGTTTCACTTATTTCTGCGTTTCAAGTTTGAGTTAAATAGAGACAAGAATAATTATAGTTAATGGGTTTTTTTATGGGTTAAAAGGTGCGCTTCCCTGGTGCGCAGGGTGCGGGTCAGCTCCAACAGTGTCTTAAGACGCAGATATATGCCAGTGACCTTGAATGGTTAGCTTGCGTGTTCTGTACTGAGCTCACGCAACGCGTCGTACGTTCAGCCAGTGATAGGACTCGCCCATCAAGGAGCACTGTCCCCATTTTGACGCGTTATTAATTTATTATACACAAAACAAAAGGTATTTTAATGAAAACGCATATATTGAAAGATCAATCATTAAATTACCTTTAAATTGGTGAAAGTTTCAGAAAAATACGCTTGGTAGATTTTGCGCCATTCTCAGTTTTTTATCCGCGTTAGACATAACTCTACAAATTAATTTCACTATTTAATATAAACAATCTAAAATATTCACATATTAAGTTATTGAAAAAATGCTCTAATTTATCATATATTTTTTTCAAATCATTAACACTACTCGTTTAGACGTGATTTTCAGTATAAAATCATTAAAAGTCGGTTATCGTCCCCTTAAGCATGGTTGCGAGTCGCCTGGACTGTGTTTACGAGGGTCACTGTTGTGCCGTCTCTCATGGGATGTCACAACGGTGACCAATCATTATTTCTTGTATTGTTTTTGTTTAGTGTCTCTGCTTACTAACATAGTCGTAAGTTTTACTAATAAATCTTGTTGAGTCTTGGTTATTCGAATAAAGAAAATTCTATTCTATTCTATTTATGTTTTACTTGAATTTTAATTAATCTCTCTCGAGTCGGTGCGAGCTTTAAATTATGAACATAACAAATTCAGTAAGAAGAAAACTGAGTTTTAGCTGAACAGAGCAAGAAAAACCTAAAACATGCCTTTTACATTTTGAATACCGCGTGTATTATAGTCATTGAAATATTAAAAATCCTTTACAGAATTAAAGGTTATCCTTTCACCGTATCTTAAACTTTTTACGTATTCCAACTTAAGTGCCAAGCTATACATATACAGGGTTATTTTTAAAACGTCAATAACCTCTTAAGGGGTCATTGTACTCATCACTAAGATCAACTTTTACTATGGGACCAAAACTAAAATCGCGAAAAAAAAATCAGCTGTTCCCTACATTTATGTTCGAATAATTCGTTAAAATGTAGGGAACAGCTGATTTTTTTCAGTTATTCATAATGATGAGTACAATGACCCCTTAAGAGGTTATTAACGTTTTACCAATAACCCTTGTATTTTGTTTGCTAAAAAAGTTATTCAACACACAATTTTTGCCTTTTAAACGTGATAACATTGCTATCGTGTACAATTTTAAATCCGTTCAAAGTTTCCTCGTGAACTATTCTAACCATTCGTAGGAGAGCGGCTCACGGCTCATGCCGATGAATTCCTGGGGCTAATATGTCACGGTCATCGTTCTAGATACATTTACAGTAGCAGCAATTGTTGGACTGTGGTAACGTTGGTATACTGTGGGAATATATTTTAGGCTGTGGTTAAGTTACGGCATAATTACGTTATTAGGTTATTACTGTTCGAGTTAGTTGTAACCAGAACTGTGGAGTTCTGACCACTAAATGTTGACGTCGTCACGTCAACGCCGGCTGTCGCTGAAGCGCTGGGGCTCTATCTCGCATAGGGTCGCAACATTATGCTAAGCGCTGGCCGCTTTGCGTGGACGTAACGCAGATTTTCCCTGAACTTGTTGTTTTTTGTATTTGTGTTCTTTCTTTGCGTCATGTTTACCGCAAATTATCGTTTTTTCTTTCTTTCTATGTTGTAAATGGTGACATAACAATTATATCGCCCAGGGGAATAGGCAAGAGCTGCAGTAGGTAACTAAAACAAAATGGGTTCACTACACTGAAAAAAAGTAAGTGTTTCCTTTAACAATAGTACATTTTGATACAAGTGGAGAATGTTTGCAATGTCAAATGTCCACGTGTATCAAACGACGTTTTTCAATACACTTTTCAAGAAATAAAATAAAATAACGAAAAATATTTTTGTCATGAATTATTAGGAAACTATGATTTAATTTTCTTATTTTTCGCGCTTTGCTTTCGCCAGGTTGAAGGAGAAGCAAAGGTATAAAGCCGATTAAAAGTCTAATATGAAAAATAGAAAATTCAAATATTTTTGAGTTTAGAACACAAATAAATGTTAATTTGTTCATATACGTTTTTTTATAGTAATAATCATGGTATTCTACAAACATTATAAATTCCAAAAAAAATTAACGACGCGCGCCGTAAAGAACCATCTTTGCCGAGATTTAAAAAAAAAATCACCTCCGAATAGAGAGGTCGCGAGACGGTGTGAATAGAGGCATTGAACCAATTTGGACTAAGTATAGGTATAAGTTATCTGTGGCAATTTTTATTCCCGCACACGTGTTGGAAAATAAAAAATCGCACGCGTGTGAAATACATTGCATTGTGAACCTAATCGTAGTGCGATATGAACCACTGTTGGAGGAAGTATATTGAAAAAATCTTGTCTAATGTGATCACGCATCTGGACTCCATAAAAGCCTAACAAGATCTTGACTTCTAAAGCTGGGAGAACTTTGTTAAATTATCATAGTTCAGCCAACTAAGTAATGAATTAGTTTAATTACAGGTAGTTATTTTTAGCTCAAATGTTGGTTAGTTTAAGAATGATATAATGCTAACAAGTTGCTTGTTACCATGACCTTAAATTATTATTTGATATACAAAAGTGAAGAAGTAAAATCAAACAAAGCATATAATTATGATGTAACAAAGACTGGTGATATTATTCTGTACATGTCACATTATCGATATGGCAAATATGCTATCTTGTTTTCTGAAATAGATAGGTAATTAATGATTTCAAACATTTGAATGCCAACTAAGAGAAAATGTATCTTAGTTAGTCTGCATTTTTTTCAGTGTAAGCTAATCACTTCATCATCATCATTGGCAGCCCTTTTCCACCTACTGCATAAGTCTATGCCTCCTCCCTTTTGTGCTACCCTTTCCTGGTCTGTAAGTGTCTCATCTAGGTCTTACCCACCATCTTCTGCAGGTCATCCACTCTTCTGGCTGTTGGTCTCCAACGCTCCTTCTACTAGTGTGAATATACAAATAGGTAGGTACTTTCAACTGTGACCGTCGTCGATAGCAGTAGACTTTGAACGGCCAAAGTTTAGAAGAAACCTTCACGAGCTGATGCATGTTTATGAAATATTTATGTACAGTCGTCACCAGTACATCAGGTTATACCAAACTGTCAAATGTCTCCAATTGATTTTAAACCTCAAAATGTTGATGGTTGAGTTCAAAATTGAATGAGAAAATGTACGTCTTGTTGTATGTACAGGAGTATATTTTAGTCTACTCATATTTTTCACTCTGTGGTGTACTCATGGAAGTTATGGAGTTAATCTATAATAAAGATAAGTAAAGAGCTAGTTGCGTGCTAAAGATAAAATCTTCACACTCTTGTTACTGCCGGAGAAGATGTGTAATTACGTCATTTGTTTGACTTTGGATGAGTAACGGGCACGCTTTTTAAAGGGCATTGACATCTAAGTTCCTACTGTGTTAAGTACACGTGGTTTTGTTGTTTAAAAGATGAAATCATGTAGACGAATAGTACATCTATTTCAGTTGAGTACATGTTGAATAACTGCTTCAAAAAAGAGGAGTTAGGGTAAGAAAATTTCATTTATTTGAAAAAAAAAAATATAAGGTGTATCTATTCATACACGAAATCTCTTAAGGAGTCATTGTACTCATCACTATGAACAACTTTCACTATGGGACCAAATTTGAAATCGCTAAAAGAAAATCAGCTGTTCCCTACATTTGGACGAGCTAAGCGAACATAAATGTAGGGTTAAATTTTTCGTGATTTCAGGTTTGGTCCCATAGTAAAAGTTGTTCATAATGATGAGAACAATGACCCCTTAAGAAATTTCATGTATGAATAGATACATCTTATACAGGGTTACAGGGAAAGTCGTACTGAATATTAAAGGATGTTATTATTCAGGTCATTTCCGATGAATTTCATTCTGAAATAAAATGTCCGAAACTTAACCGTTATGGAGATATTAAATTTTAAAGATTATTTTTAAAAATCCTTTATTTTTTGGCTTTTAGTCGTTTTCTTTGGGATTAGAGCTCCTAGAGTCGGTTTTTTTGATGTATCTAGTTAGAGGACATGTCCATTAATAAAAATGATCAACAGAAACTGAACCTACTACTAACAGCTTAAAAAACTGCTCGACAACGGTTAGCATTATGAATTTTCTAATAGAGTGTTCTTAACTTTAACAGGCTTTTAATAAAAAAAAATGTATGGAACTTATTCTGCGAATAACTTTACAAAGTTTTACGTCTCTTTAGCTATTCAAAAAAGTATAACACTTGCTATTAAATAGGCAAAAAATTGCCCAAATAACAGTTAAGTTAGGAGAGGGTACATTTTTAGTTTGAGGAATCGGAGGGCACGGATAACACATCTACCATGGAAGAATCGCATGAGCAGACTAAACAAACACCACCATCCACGATTTGACAATTCAGACATTCAAAATGACATAAATACCTGTCACCGCACGTCTCCCGGGCACAAACAATGTCTACCCAAACCTTTTTTCATTGTTTAAAAGTGCCAGGTAGTAAGCCGGATTCTTTTGTATCGAAATTCTGTTATGTTGTACTACCAGATGGGCCTATTCTAATAACATTATTTTAAGATTTTATGAACAAACCTAGTAGATGGTATACCTTTTTGAATAGCTAAAGAGACGTAGAACTTTGTAAAGTTATTCGCAGAATAAGTTCCATACATTTTTTTTTATTAAAAGCCTGTTAAAGTTAAGAACACTCTATTAGAAAATTCATAATGCTAACCGTTGTCGAGCAGTTTTTTAAGCTGTTAGTAGTAGGTTCAGTTTCTGTTGATCATTTTTATTAATGGACATGTCCTCTAACTAGATACATCAAAAAACCGCCTCTAGGAGCTCTAATCCCAAAGAAAACGACTAAAAGCAAAAAAATAAAGGAATTTTAAAAATAATCTTTAAAATTTAATATCTCCATAACGGTTAAGTTTCGGACATTTTATTTCAGAATGAAATTCATCGGAAATGACCTGAATAATAACATCCTTTAATATTCAGTACGACTTTCCCTGTAACCCTGTATAAACATATTTTTTTATTTATTTTTTTGGAGAAAAACAGGATTTAGTAAATGGCATTTTTGAACACTTTTTGCTTTGACATAATATTCGGCTTTTGAGGACCATGCTTGGCTAAAAAATATAATTAATTATGTTATTTTACATTGCTCATTTAAAAGTTAAATACTTATTTCATGTAGTTCGCGGTGTTTTCTTGCAATGTTTTTCATGAGCCTAAGACCACCATTTGGTTCAGGAATCTAACAATGTTACACACACACAGCCCTCCTCTCTGTGAGAGGGAGTGAGCCATAATCTACCACGCGGGCCCAGTGCGGGTTGGTAGAAGTCACATGTCTATTTTTGGTTTGACATGCCGGTTTCCTCACATATTTTCCTTCACCGTTTTTAGAACAGTGGTGATAAAATAATTTACTAAAGCGCTGTCAGAGTTCGAACCTACGACCCAACTCGTAAGTTGCGGCCGTTACTACTGGCCCGCCACTGCACCAATCAATCTGACACAGCCCCGGCTTTTTCCAGAGGGGAAAGTTTTATTAACATTTACACGTCAAAAAAGGTACAATTTAACCTGCCACATAAAGTTCAAGTTTCATCATCATCATTTCATCCGAAATACGTCCACTGCTGGACATAGGCCTCTCCCAAAGGCATTTGCCATAATCGCCACGCTTGGCAGGCCGGTTGGCGATCGCAGTACGGTTTTAAAAATGCATAGAGAACGCTGCTGCCCATTCTCTAGTAAGTCCCTTAGTCGCCTTTTATGACACCCATGGGAAGAAATGGGATGGTGCTATTCTTTACGTCCGGCATCAAACGGAACCGTAGTACAAGTTTAAATATACACAAACGTAGCACCAGTACCAAGAACAGGTAAATATGATCTGTAACGAGCCATCCACTTTCTCGAGCACTAGGAAGTGCGCCTGGCATGGTGAAATGAAGTGAAACTGCCATTAGGCGCGGAAAGGTACTCTGTGGTCACATGTCCTGTGCTAAACGTGTTCTGTGTTTTAGATGGATTTGGTATTTAGATTTTATGTGAAGTTTCGCACATTTTCATACACAGGAATTTCTGTCGTTAATCATCATTCTTCTGCCATCATCTCAATTTACTTTTGGCGCTTGAATTACATTGATACGGAGGGCCACTGTTGGTAAACCTTTATTGTCATTTTTTTTTTTTACACTTTTTAGTTAGGATCATAAGACGGTAAATTAGGTTATTTACCGACTTATAATCGGGTGATAACGGCATCTTACTCACTCACCCCAAAAGTTCGGGATAACTTTTTTGTCATTTCTCATTCCAAATTACATTTAAACATATAGCTTGTTTATATATTTTTGTACTCACCTTTTTCACCCTTCATTTGATACCCCACAGCCATTTAGTAGTTACGAAGGACCATAGGGACGGATATGGGAGATTTTTTTTTATCTTAGGGTACATGGGACTGGAAGCTTTTTACGGTCTCCATTCAACAACGACTTTATAAATCAGAAGTTTTCTTATCAGATGGAATTGTCAGAAATTCCATCTGATAAAAAAACTAGCACTTAGCAAGGTTTTGTCAACGCGGAAACCTGAACTCCCTCACGAGTTTAAATATACCTTATGAGTGCATTCGTGTGACAGTCAAATTACACACAAAAGCCTAATAATATAGCTGCCATAAATAATAGTAGACCCCGAGGTTTGAGTGCACGAGACTACGTAGTATTATATTATCTGTGACGAGACTGAGTCCGAGAACCAATGATATTATAAAGAAAAAGGGGTTGATAAGTTACCTACCAATATTCGATCTTCAAAAAACGGCTCAATGTCAAATTATTCGAAGACACGTGGAAGTACGACGGTATTTCATAATTATCAGGAGCGAAAAAAAGACAAGACGAAGAAAATTAGGCTAATTAGCCAAATTTTAAAGTATCACTTGGGGAGCGAGTATAACCTATCTACCACATTTTACTTATGCCGAGATATGTAATGTTTTATGGCACGTGCCATGACTCAGACATGTTCCAGATTCCTGGCTGGGTCTTGCACTTGTAGTTGGACAGTTGAGCGAAAGTGACAGGAGTAACGCTTAGCCAAAGTTCGTGCGAAGTAACTTTCATACATAATCTCGGCCTTAAAGACTTAAGGTAATCTAATAGGTATATTTGGAGAATGGATACCGACATTCTCAATTAAGCCAACATCTTACGTTCACCAAACATTGCATCATTGAATCTGGAATCTAAAGCTATCCTTTATCTAAAGCCAGCCTTATAGAGAATTATTACGACTTTAATATTGGAATTTGAAGCGGCTGATATATTCTGTCTCATGCCCAGCTGATGCTGTCCTGTGCCTTGAAAAGCACAAAATATTTTATGATTTCCTATTCCCATTTTAAAACTTTTAGCATACTTATCTTAATAGGTACAACTTTTTGCATTTTATATATTTTTTACTATTTGATGATTATTATCCTAAGACACATCTTTAAAAGTCGAAGTTCGCAAGTTTTCTGAGAATGTTTAAATAATGCAATCGCATAATTATATAAACCTATAGGTAACTATAATCTATACATATTAATAAAAAATAAGTGTCTGTGTATAATGTCAAAATAACAGCTTTTTAATAAACGCATATGAAAGTGTCGGTATACGGGACTTAAAACAAAAAAAACTATTTAATTTGTTTTAATGTCTGTCGTAAGAAATGTTATTTTATTTAATTAGGTAATATTTTTCGTAGCATCTACGATTTCATCCTATAAAGAAATATTTTTGCATAATTTTGTTGATGTTTAGATTGCATTAATTACAGTACAGCTAATTGTTAAGTATTGTTAGACATTTTAGGCATTTTGTAAAGCAATATACTACTTCATTGTCTACGTTATGTAGCTCTCCTGCCTTATTTCTACCCGACTGTGGTATATTAACTTAATTGGTACTATAAACTATCTCATGCAGTCGGAGGCATCTTCTTAAATTTAACAATAAAGACCTATTGTGTCTTATTGCTTATTTAGTTATATAAATCATGTTTCCATCTTTTTAAACTTCTCTTTTTTTTTTATTTTTGTAAATTTCCATAATTTGGGACAACATATCCCTGTAGTACGTAGGTACTATAATTAAATACTTATTTCGAAAAAGTCGTCAACTAGAACTTGTCCAAATTAAGTTGAATTTATCCGTTCAACTCGCGGATCGGTTGGGCAAGAGTGTTATATGTATTACAGAAACATATTGAAACCTTTTCCGACATAAAATATTTAGATCGATTTCGTAAACACGGACCACATAATTTATCAATGAAAAATTCATATTAATTTTGTATTTTGTAATCCGTATGAAGACAGAAAGCCTACTTGAATTCCGCTATGCTTACGGATGATGCTCATTTTGGTACACCCCTCCATTATCCATGTGTAATACATCGTTAGATAGCTCATTTTAAACTGAATAGAAGTTACTATGGCGCCTTATTCCACATCTCTGTCCCGTTCAGAGTTATTCAGTACCAAACATGCCAGTTTTTGCAGTGGTTGTTCACCATAATATGATTATCAAATCAAATCAAATTCTTTATTTCAGACATTTTGTCCACTTTGTTAGTAACAATTTGACCTATACTCTACTCTAACTTTCCGTTTGGTGCCGGACGTAAAGAATAGCACCATCCCATTTCTTCCCGTGGGTGTCGTAAAAGGCGACTATGGGACTCACTAGAGAATGGGCAGCAGCGTTCTCTATGCATTTTAACACCATACTTCGATCGCCAACCAGCCTGCCAAGCGTGGCGATTATGGCAACCCCCCCCCCTTTTGGGGGAGGCCTTTGTCCAGCAGTGGACGTCTTTCGACTGAAATTATGAATGATGACTATGTTAGTAAGAACTTTAGCATAAATAGAAAATTATAAATTGAAAAATACATTTAGGACGATTCATTTTGGCTTCGATCGAATATCCTACTAATAGGTTATTCGATCAAAACCCGTACGAAGGCCTTCATAATTGGAGACTCTAATTTCTCCGCAAGAACCTGCAAGATGCTGTTAGAACTACCCCATAACCTGCTCAATAATTAAAGCGAACATAAATCTGAATCTGATTTAGTTTTCGCGATTTCAGGGTATAATTACAAACATGCCAACAGTAATGTCATACAGACTGTAATATCCCAACAGTACGCTAATGGCGTTTGCATTGGTTGTGAAGTGATATGCGCACGCGCAAGTGAGGCGTTGCGCCAGAGTCGCTCCAGTTACGGCGCGCGGCGTCACGCGACACCGAGAATTCCGCAGATTTAGTTGAGTTAAATGTTTGTGATGATTAGAGATCGGATATTCGGATGCATATTCACCTAAAGTTTAAGAGTTGACTAGTATGGAGTGCGCTTCGGTACGGGAAAAAGTGTCGGTTTCCAGGACTGACGAATTTTTAAGATCTACTCTTTTGTACTGTGGATCCCCTAATAAATATATTTCATTTTAGAATAAAAGGTTTTGAAGAAATATTAATAGTGTTTTTTAAAAGTGTTATATTTTTCACAAAATTATTACCTAGTTCTAAATAGATAAGACATATTTGTTATACTTAGGAATACAAAATTGTTTACCTACACACTGTTATTAGTGAAACCCCGCGATCCCGGATTAAAGATATATTTTAAGAAGCCGTTTCCATACTTGTATCCTTTGCCGGGAAAAAAAACGTACTTTAGGTAAATATGCATCCGAATATCCGATCTCTAGTGATGATAGACGATCATGTCTTATTCTTATATCCAATAATCGATCGTTTGACTTCCTTTGTAGCTCTTGAGAGAACCTAACTAGCTGATGCTTAAATAAGTTTAAGGAGGTACTTATTCCCGTAAACATTATGGAACAATTAGCCCTAATCAGTTAAGAACTACTTAGCAGAAGAGGGTTGATATGAACCAAGAAGGGCCGGTAAGTCATTAGGAAATATTAGGAATCTACTTTTAACATTCGTCGATGACGCCTGATAGAGATTTTAGGAATTTAAAGCTACATACTGCGTTGACCCTGGATAAATTGGAGCGAGGGCAGGAGGCTTATAATTCGTCTTGATCCAATTTTTTTAAGTTCCTTTTGGAAACATTATGATGCACAATGCTTCTAAGAATTTTATGCCTCATCAGTTTTCCTTATTCAAAATAACACTGTGTTGGTCTTTATATGAAGCAACAAGTGTACGACCTTCAACATTCTAGAGAAACATGTGTATATCTCGCAACATGATTACCTATTCCATTATGCTCATGCATAGAGAAGGTTATAAGCGGTCAAGAGCTGTATTATACTGAAGATATAATGAGGTAGCAGCAGGCACTGTGCCAAAACTTTACTCTCATAGAATACCGGTTGTACACCACAGAATACCTGCAGTATTGTCTCCCTACTCCCTGTAATCCATAGTCCATACAAAGGTGATCGTAATATGAGATTATTCAAAAATAAATTGCATGAATGGTTGTGTAGTCATAGTTTTTTTATTATAGTGTCAAAGTATTACGAGTATGACAATGGGACCTGTCATTTATAATAAAATACCCCATGGTTTTAAGGATTGTTCTGTTAACATTTTTAAATCTAAGGTAACTGCACTACTTTTAGGCAAATGTTATTACTCAGTAAAAGACTTTTTAATGATATGAGTTTGTCCAGATTTTGATTATTATAATGAATTGCAAATTTGACCATGACATATGTACCTGGCTTTAATATTATTAATTGACTTCATTTTAATTACTGTTTTGTTTTGTTGACAATATTTTGTCTATATTAATATTTTAATTGACCGATGACCTTGTGAAAGCCGCAGGTATCCGCTGGATGCGGGAAGCACAGAACCGGTCGAAGTGGCGGTGCTTGGGGAAGGCCTATGTCCAGCAGTGGACGTCTTTCGGATGATGATGATGATGATGAATATTTTAATTTATGTAATAATTTGCACGCCATAAGGTAGACTGTAGCCGATCTCATTCATTTATGTATAACACCATATACCTGTACCTACATTCACAGCAAAAAAGTACTGATACTGATACTGAAAGACTTCTCTAATACTTAAGCTTGTGAAAATTTGTACGCTTATCACTGTTAAGCAAAAACATGTACAGGTACATGATAAAGGTCTATGCTCTTGTTATTTTTTTATATTTTACCATCTTTTTATACCATGTTTTAAAGCAAATAAATATTATTCTTATGCTTTAAAAGATCGCTTTTAACGATAAGACCGGGCATTGTGTCACTCTATGTAAAATTACTACTTTTATATTTGAAATTCGTATATGTACATAATAAAGATTAAAGAGTATTCTATTCTATTCAATCAATTTTTTAAAGTTATTTCTGTAAAAATTATAATGCTTTGCTGTTGCTTCGTCATATTTCTTCATTCGCGAAAATTCTTTGTTTGAATTTATAATATGAAGTACAGCCCGATTCAAACTTAATGGTGGCTCGGAACATGAGGCGGATCACTGCGCAGTAATGAATTCATGTGTCAGCGGCGGTAAGGGGTGGAGTACTGCGCAGCGAGTGTCTAACTTCCGAGCCGCCATTAATTTTGAATCGAACTTTAACTAATGTACGACCTTCAAAACTCTAGAAAAATATGTATATCACAGAGCATGATTACTTATAGTATAAGTATAGGTCAGCAAGCAGTCAAGAGCTGTATTTCACTGACGAGAATGAGCTAGCAATGGGCTCTCTGCCAAAACTCTAATACTCTACTCCCATAGAATACCAAACACATTCCTATATAAAACCCAATTCAAATTCAAATCTATACTAATAATATTTTAAAGAGGTAAAATTTGTTTGTAAGTTTGTTTGTTTGTATGTAGGGGGTAATCTTAAAACGTTTTCACTGGTAGAAAGCTACATTATTCTTGAGTGCTATAGGCTGTAAACTCTATTTATATCAAGCATATTAGCCGAGCTATCACATTTTTTGTCTTGCAAGTCGGAAAGAAAAATACCTCATAAAACAGAATTCACGCAAATTTTACCGGATACAGCCTGTTCTGTTTTGCATATTATATTCCCTATAAGTCTGGTCAGCCGGTAGGCTATATATTATCATGCTATTTACCATGGGGCATGATCAATATTGCATTATGTTTGCTCTATGGTTTACAGCTAATTGTAAATAGCCGAGCCAAATGGTTAGAACATTGCAGATAGTTGCCGATTTAACCTTTTAAATGATTATCATCACGCTATATCTTTCTTCTTCTTCATGCCCAATAGACCAACGAAGCAGTTTTTTATAAAAATGTGGCTGTTATTTGCATAATGTGGTTCTTACGACTTACACGCGAACGAAGTCGCGGGCAGAAGCTATCATTTAATAAAATTCAATTTGTTAGTAATTACATACACATCATATACACTAGTGTTAGTAACATACATTTAGCAAATTTTGGTAATCATTATTTATAATGTCAAAACAATCAATAATAATGTCAAAATCATTCATCATAATGTCAAAATTACCATTAACAGTGGATGTGATATGGACACAATACCATTACGCTAAATACCATATAAACTCGACATGCACACCACACACGAAGCACAATATCTTTCCCCATATAACAATTAAAATTCAAATTCGAAGGTAAAAGCATCCCTTACGACACCCACTTGACACCATAACGTGTTGTGATTGCAACTCGATGTTAACTCGCTTTTGCGAAATATCTGTGACCTTTGGACGACACTAGACTTGGTGAAGTGATGGACTGGTTACAGAAACTTTTTAAATACTGGCAGATTGGTATTTGCGGTTTTGTGAATGACAGTTCGATGGATCATCCTTGTATATCTGCCTAGAGAATATTGTTATTCTAAGAATTTTTTTAGGGTTCCGTACCAAAATGATAAAAAGGAACCCTTATGGTGAGACTAAGTCTGTCTGTCTGTCACATCTGGATATCTCAAGAACTACTAATGCTATCAACTTGAAATTTAGAATAGTTTTAGATGAAGTTTGCCCAACTATTTGACTAACAAAAATAAATTAAAAAATATATATATTTTTTGCAAAAGGGACTGAAAGGGGGTCTTAAAAATTTGAAGTGGGGCACTAGGGCATGTGGGGTATCATATGAAAGTTCGCTGTTTGCACATTCTCAAACATTTTTGTTATTTTAGGTGGCATAGTTTCCGACTTTTGATGAAAAATGTAAAAAAAATACCGTACCTCCCCTTATGTCCGAAGTTTGCATAGATAAAAATCTGAAATTATTCTATGTGATAGAAGTTTATGAAAAGATTACAGGAAAATAAAACGATGTCTCTAAATAGCAAAGTTTTTCAGAAATCATCAACATCATATATACGTACGGAACCCTCGGTGCGCGAGTCCGACTCGCTCTTGACCGGTTTTTTGTTGGGTAACTCTTTGCCTTCGCATAATTTTCAGATCTATAAAATTACTGATTCAAGTGGAACTGGACACATAAATAAATAAGTGATGGACTGAACATAGGAACTTTTTAAATGCTTACAGGGTATTTGCGATTTTGTGAGTGACAGTTTAATGGGTCATGTTGGAGCCGTGCCTCGGAAAGCACGCTATGCCGTTGGTCCCGGCTGTCATTCGTAGATCTTTGACAATCTTTTTTTTTTATAATATTTTTATGGCCTGGTTTCTGGGACCTTTTAGCCAAGTCTTTATTTAGTTACAAAACTTGAATATTGATGAATTGAATTATATTCAATGCATGATGATAATCGCCCGCTCCCCTTGAGTTTCAGTAAAGATGTGGCACTTTACTGAGACCTCACGCGGCCTTCTTGAGAGAACTTGAAGCGAAGTTGCACTGTTTTGTTTCATTTGCCTACACTAATGCACGTTCACAAACACTTAATGGTTAATAATCCACCATTATTACACATTCATATTTGGCTAAACACAAATTTTGGAAAATTAAACAAACTGCTGAACATGACGCTTCACTTTCCCGCCAAGAAGTCCCCTAAATCTTCTTTTTGACAATCGATAAGGAAGCCCGAAAGTCTGACCAGCAGTCTTACCAAAGGATATCGTATTACCCAGTAACTGGTTTGTGGAGGTCAGATAGGCAGTAGCTCCATGTAAAATAGTGGTATTGAGCTGTAGTCGGTTAGACTGGAAGCCGACCTGTTGGGAAAAGATTTAAACGCAGATATTTGTGTATCCGCTATGATTGTCGGGGAATATTTTAAATTCTATGAATTGATATTTGGTTGGATAACTCCTTGTCATTTTCACACAAAAAAAAGAGTGTTTGCTTTAACAAACATCTTGTTTAATGCGATCACGCATCTTGACTCCATACGAGCCTAACAAGATCTTGACTTCTGAAGCTAGGAGAACTTTGTTAAATAATCATAGTTCCGTCAACTAAGTAATTAGTTAGTATAATTACGGGTAGTTATTTAATTTAACTCAAATGTTGGTCAGTTTAAGAATGATGTAATGCTAGCAAGTTGCTTGTTACCATGAACTAAAATTATTATTTGATTTAAAAAAGTGAAGAAGTAAAATCAAACAAAGCATGTATGATGTAACAAAGACCGGTGATTATTCTGTACATGTCACATTGTCGATATAAATAAAATGAATTTGTTCTGGCAAATATGCTATCTTGTTTATAGTAAATAAATAAATAGTGATTCCAAACATTTTAATGCCAACTAAGAGAAAATGTATCTTAGTTAGCTCGCATTTTTTTCAGTGCATGGTCTTCGGGTCTTGTCGTTGATGACCTAAGAATAAAATAACGAACTCAAGTGGATCTAGCCAGTGGTCTGGTGGCATTTTAGTATCAATGACATTCATGAATATTTGTACGCCTTCTGGTATAACATAGCACGCTTGTACTTTTTTTTTGTATAACTACTATTTTATTGTACCTGATTAAATGATTATGATCATGGCATGTTTGCTGTACGTTGGGTGTGATATGGACGAAAATAATCACTCTGGTCCCAAATAGCAGCAAAGGACTTCACAGCAGGCCGAGTAGGAGATGGCAAGTTGAACTGGACTCCTATCTAAGGACTTAACCTCAGATGGCAATGGAGAGACAAGTAGAATGAGGGAATGAGAGCTCTTTGCCTTGAAGTAAGAGAACACGGGCAAAAAAATTTAAACAACCTTTTTGGCCAACTGAGTCTTCTGTCAATGAGCCTTAACAGAAGGCTAAAAGTCACCCAAAGGGCAATGGAGAGGGCTATGCTTGGAGTTTCCCTACGTGATCGAATCAAAAATGAAGAGATCCGCAGGCGAACCAAGGTAACCGACATAGCCCGAAGAATTGCCAAGCTTAAGTGGCAGTGGGCAGGGCACATTGCTCGCAGAACTGATGGCCGATGGGGCCGAAAGGTTCTGGAGTGGCGCCCGCGTACCGGAAGACGTAGCGTTGGAAGGCCTCCTACAAGGTGGACCGATGACCTTGTGAAGGCTGCAGGTATCTGCTGCTGGATGCGGGAAGCACAGAACCGGTCGAAGTGGAGGTACTTGGGGGAGGCCTATGTCCAGCAGTGGACGTCTTTAGGCTGAAATGATGAGTTAATAAAAATTCTGAAGAGTCAAGCCAGCAATTGTCTGCGATAAGTATAGTTTGCTGAACCAACTCTTCAGTCAACATCCTGAAGTTATGATCTTATTACGTAGTAAATAATAAGGCGTAGGTCACAACTTATAACATTACATAACCAGCACGTAATGTATCGCGTCCACTGGCCTTGCCCCGCGGCTCCTGTTACATTTTGATAACATTATGTCATTGATATACTGTGGCACTCATAATTCATACTCTGTAGTTCTAAGAATAGCACTTGTGAGTTAGTTTGCGGATGTTTTAAAAGGTATTTGGGTGTGGTTTGTGGTAAAGAAATATAGAAAAAAAAACAGTTATGGCGATGGAACTGAGATACTAACAGACGTAAGATCCAGGTAGCGGAGAGGAGCATGGTCACAAGCCCTCCATCATCTACTTTGAATCCAATATTGTGAAGTTTGTGAGCCATGGTCATGATCTTACTCACATATCCTTCCACATTTGAACATCCAGCGAGATTTGTTGTACATAAGTCTCGAAGCAATCCCACACGGCGTGTAAGCCCATTGATGTAAGAATCATCAAAATCGGCCCATGCGTTTTGTCTCTAGAGTACCACAAAGGAACAAACACGTAGGTACATAGGCTGATAAACACATTACGCTCCTTTGCGTCTCCCAGTCGGGTAAAAAGCACCCCCTTTTGAAGTATCAAACCCTGATTTTTTCAAAGAAAATCATCTTTATCATCATCATTCTGCCTTCAGCCACTAATGGGCTTAGGCATGTCTTAGTATGACCAAATATATATTTTTTTGTCTCCATTTTCTTATAATCTATTAATATGTATTACGACATTCAGTAATTTTTATGACGTGTTTTAAATGTCTTGCTTGGTCACACCCTAGTAGTTAGGAAGCAACAAGCTATGTTTCTCCGATGAAATCCTGTGAAATTTTGTGTTCTAGCCTGCGTTTTCCTTTTTTACCCATTAGGGGATTTGCCAGGATATTTGGGTGGCGAGTAAAAAATATTTTTTCGAGAGAATTTTTTTTAACGCAACATAACATCACGCCAGTTTAACCCAAAAGGTTACGCAGAGATGTATCTCTATATAGTACACACCTACATTTCGCCAATTATATTTAAGTCTCATGTAATAGGGAATTTAACTTGCCATCAACCGGGCATCAATCCAGAATCTGACTAAATCAACTCAGCCTATAGCAGTCCACTGCTGGACATAGCCTAGGCCTCTCTCAGGCTGCGCCATAAAAAAGGTGGAGGTCAGGGGCCTCCGCCTTCCGCATCCAGTCTGTCCCAGCCACCTTTTTTACGGTCGTCGGTCTATCTAGCTGCTCCACACTATGCTTTCCGATACGCGGTCTCCACTCCAGAACTCGTCTACAATCTGAATCTGACTAGAACTTTGAAGTATATTTCAAAAGCATTCAAGGTAAAAATAAATATCGCAATGCAACTTTCATGACCTAGAGACTGTTTGTCCTAAGCTATGCGGAAGTCAGAAGGTGCTTCGCGAAACGCGCCTGCATTTATTAACATGACTAGTTAAAGAATTGTCTAATTAGAAAGAGTCATTCCTAATTAAGATGGCACATAAAGAACAAAGAAGGAAGCAGATCGATTTTGGTGAATGACTGTATTATCTACGTTTCAAAATCTATTCTACAATCTAAAGTCATGCTGCAATACTATCTAGATCAAAAAATAAATAACAAGTTACTGCGCAAATAATTGAATTGTACACAATTATCTTCTAAAAATAGTCGAGAGCGGTTGTCGGTAGCTCATAGTACAGTCAGCAAAACAGATAATGTGCAGTTAGTTTTTAATACATGGTCTGCGAGCGCTTGTAATCATTGACATCGTTTTTCTCATATTTAAAGTGTTATTCACATACATAAATTAATTATTCTGGTCTGTGGATGAGTGTGCGTCTTTACATGAACCCTCTGTGCCTCGGAAAGCACGTTAGGTCGTTGGTCCTGGCTGTCATTCGTGGATCTTTGACAGTCATAACAGGTCGTCATAAGCCCGAAAGCCTGACACAAGGGGTATCATTACCTAGTTACTAGGTTGTGGAAGTCAGATAAGGCAGTCGCTCCATGTAAAATAGTGGTATTTAGCTGCATCCGCTTCTAGTCTGAGAGCCGACCCCAACGTAGTTGGGCAAAGGATTTTGATTTTTAGACCTCAATAAAGTAAAAACCTATATAAACTTGTCTAAGACCTAACTAGTAATGCACCAAAAAAGTCACAGAATGGTAACCATGGAATGGAAAAAGACGTAGAGGAAGACAGTTGCAAAGGTGGGAGGATGATCTGCCAAAAGGATGGCGAAGAACAGCTCTGGATAGGAATAAGTGGAAGGAGATAGAGGAGGCCTATGTTGCAAGATAGCCTGACCTGGTAGCTGATTACTCGTAGTTTATAAATATTTGTGTATGTACAGAGGTCAGAGGAAATAAAGGCTATTTTTTTTTTTTTTTTAAGTCCTAACTAAGTCAAATTTCTGGCCTACACACCAAACTCTTTCGTCAACTTTACTATCTAGTAATAGTTGCCGTGTAGTGACGTCACCAGCGCAGGCGCAACTGGCAGGTGGATGCCAGCCGGTTCCGGTTCACTCTCACTTTCATTACATACTCGCTTGTCTATGCTATTGACTCTATGAGTCAGTACGCAAATTGTGTGTGTGTGGTCATTGTCTCGTAAGTTATTATCTAACATTGGCAGGTGGCGGAATATGTGAAAAAATTATCATAATTATGTACTGAGTTGATCTTGGACAGTACTGACATCGGTGAAGGAAAACATCGTGAGGAAGCGTTTTTTTTTTTTTTTTTGAGTTGGAATTTATGAAATAACTTCTCCCGCTATATAGCTGGAGGGCGTGTCAGACTTTTACTGACTAAATCCCACCCATGTTCCTTTCGTTGCATGTGTTCCAGGGCCACGATATCCCTTTCGGACAAACTCGCAACCCTGGCAGGCATTGGTCCTAACGGACTCCGTCAGTTCGTGCTGAGATCTCTTTCAGTCTCGTCAGTAAAAGTCACACCGTCCCGCTCCGCAGAGCGAGAGAAGTTATTTGATAATTTCCCAACCAAAAAAAAAGGGTGTTTCCTCTTATTGTCGAAAAAGAGCAAATACCTGCTAACCAAGTGTGCTTAGCTAAATAGTTCTAAAATTAGAAAGGAGTGCTATTCCATATTCATTGCCAGCTCCATAGAGAGTTTGCATATTATGCATTTTGCATTTCTATAAATAGACGCTAAGACCTGAAACAGTGGTTCCATTCATAGCCGCTTTGTCCCACTGGGAGTTCCTGTCTCATGCATGCCTAATTATAGCACATAAATATAGTCTGTCTACATACGGAAATTGAGACCATGCTACCAAAAAGAGCAGACATTCATGCAGTTACCGTTTGGCTGTTCAGGTCAACCGGTAATTTTCTTATGTCAGAGATAGGTTTCTCTAATAATACTCATTGTATTCAAAAATATCTGCTAGCTAGGTAGTTGTTACCTAAGCTTTCACGTAATTCGCCATGGAAAATCTAAAACGACATTATAACATCGATTACAAAATAAATCGACTAAAACATTGATTCAGAAGCTTCAATTTGTCAACGACCAATTCACCAAGCACAAGCTCTCAAGGTCAATTACATCACGTAATTTTTCGTACACTGGTCATGGTCACGATAGACCATCTACATGTTAAATTAAACTATTTTAATAAACTAAACAGGTATTTAGTCGATAAATCTCCTCGATGCACTTGTCGTTTCCGAATTAGAGGCTGAATAACAATTGTGTCCTTGCCTTGGAAAAAATAGCGAATGGTGAATTGTTTATGCGTTGTAAATGTTATTTAAATTACGAATTGTCTAAATCGAAATCTTGTTTTACTGTTTTAATTAAAATTGTATTACATAACCGAAATGTAAACATTCCCAAGGAATCTAGCGGAAACACACATACTTCAATTAATTATTTCTGACAGTATTCTACTTGATGAGTAATTCATGTGGCAATTAAAAATATTTTTTTTTTTTATTTTATGAAAAGAACCGGTTCCTTTCTAGATTCTACCTATATAATTTATTGACATCAATGAATCTGATACCAGGGAAAAGAAATATGAAGATAAACAAATTAGCAATTAAAAGTAGATTTATAAAAACTACCTCGTTGGTCTAGTGGTAGCAAGCGCTACTGCCGAGCAGGTCTTGGGTTCGATTCCCGGGTCGGGCAAAGTGTTATTGGGTTTTCGCATCTGGAAATTCTCAGCAGCAGCCCGAACTCTGAATTTGTGCCCGGCTGATGGCAATAGGCTCGCGCCCTATTACATGGGACAAGTCCCATGTTGTGACTATATTTTAACTGGTGAAATGTGGATGTACTATAGGTACATGTCTGCCTAACCCTTCGGGGAAACCAGGCGCGATGTTATGTGAAGCTTGAGCAACAAGATTTATATTTGGCCTGCGCTAATATGATCACATTTCCGAATTTCATACAAAGCTCAAGTGAGTTCCCAAACGTCTTCGCCAGAATTCTCATATCTTATCCACACCCTCTTATCTTAAAGAATTACTACTATTCTTTTCTATGTTATGTTAAAAAAAAACACTACAGAATACATATTATTTTTCAAACCACATCTAACAAATCATTTATTGTTTCGAATCATTCAAAGCTCACGGTGAAACTTTAGTCGCATGTATTAATCATAGCTTTCACGAGAGTATTGAAGGCAAGCAAATAGATAGTAATAAGTCTGAACATTCATAAATGAGTTTAACTACCATGTTATGTCTGTCTAGATTAGCCGATACTTTAGAAAAGCTAGGAGAGAAATGGAAAAGATACAATCTTTAGATTACAATAACTTTTTAAGGGCTTATGACCTAAGAGTGTAATCAAACAACTACTTAAGGATCTACTTAGAAGGACGTACTTAGAACGTGAAACTTCATTATGAAAACTACACCGGAACATGGCAGCCTGCTGAAATTGCTCATGCATTCTAAGTTCTGAGAATCTGCTTGAAGAGTTATTTAGTTTTAACCATTTTTTTTCTGGGATGGAAATTATCAAATAACTTTTCCTCAGAGTGTCAGACTTTTACTGACTAAAACCCACTCGTGTTCCTTCATTTGGCTGTGTGCAAATAAAAATATTTTTAGTGAATTAAGTTCACATTAATAACAATATTATTACTTCTGTATAAAGCGGCAAAACAAAATATCTTATATAAGCTAAATATATTCTGAAATACATAATCAGATTTCAAAAGAAACTTGAAATTATTATAGCAGCATCCGCCACGTTGGCCACGAAATTAAAATAAAAGCATAATTCGAACAATTATTACTATTTCAAAATTAGAACAGCGTCTACACGCCAGCCCACAGACAATACAATACAAACAGCCAGTTACAAAATTGCCGTTGCTCAATGGATTTCTCGCACGCGGAGTATTTGTTCTTAATAATGCTACAATTGATAATCAGCCTTAGGCTGTACAAAATTAATAAAACAACGCAAAAAAACGAGGAAAACTAAAATGAAAATATTAGTGATTGACAACAAATCGACTAAAGTAATAAAGATCGTTACCAATGTAATCGATTTGCAAATGAATCGATCAATTGTTTTATAATCCGTTTTGTTTTAATGCGTTTTATGTGGCAATAATTATTATAGGTCAATGGTTAATTGAGCCTTTACGCTTTTACTAATTACTTTCGTTGATGTAATACTTTGGAAGCTTAATTATGATAATTAAGAGTTTATTTTTAATGTGAATGTTAATGTTAAGATTAATGGATGGCCTGTCTTATGCACATTTTGTAAGATGTAGGTTCCTAAAACGGTTTGCTACCCTAAAGTTTCAAGCTGTAAGCTGCTCTATTAAGAACAAGAATCATTTATATGCAGAAAATATCATCATCTTCATTTCAGCAGAAAGACCTGCACTGCTGGACTTAGGCCTCCCCCTAAAAGGGGGGATTTGCCATAATCGCCACGCTTGGCAAGCGGGTTGGCGCTCGCAGTATGGTTTTAAAAATGCATAGAGAACGCTGCCGCCCATTCTCTAGTAGTCCCTTAGTCGCATTTTACGACACCCATGGGAAGAAATGGGATGGTGCTATTCTTTACGTCCGGCACCAAACGGAACCATGATGATGCAGAAAATATAAGTCAAATCAAATCAAATCAAAAATATTTTTATTTCACATAAGCCTACATGGGCACTTATGAAACGTCAGAAGCTAGGTGCACGGTTCCAATTGGTCGTTACCTATGGAGAAGAGCCGGCAAGAAACTCCACGGTCACTCTTTAAAAAAAATAAAATTGACTTTTACAATGTTTTCAAATTACAGAGTTAATAGGTATGAGAGGACAGCGTAGGACAAAGTAGGTCTAAATAACAAAACATTCCAACTTCATCTCAAGAACTAAGAAATGGATTAGCTAGATGCTCTGTGGCCTATTTGTAACCCTAAATAAGAGTCAACGAATCCTTGAAGTCTTAAGGCGGAGACTGACTTGCAACGTTTGTTTGTAATGTATCATTCGAGGCGAGCTTGGTTACAAAACGGCGATACACAAAATGCGGCGAACGCTCGCTTCGAGCACTTAACTCAAGCGTGCTCCTTTTTTATTCAGAATGGCGGACGGTGGAGGTTGTGTGTGCTTCATTATTTTTATATGCGCTCGCAATTCTCATATCGAGCGGATCGGTTCGCTACACTGACTACTGTAAGACGTTTCAAAAACTCGATACATATTTTTTTTTTTTTTAAACGTTGCCCCACACTTGGAATTTCTCCTGTATTGTGGGTGCGTTTACAAACATTTAAATTCACATACACAAACAGCCAGACGCGAAACAACTACTTGTAGGTCATACAAATATTTGTTCCGTGCGGGAATCGAACCCGCGACACGCAGCGCAGCAGTCAATCGCTTAACTAACTGCACCAACCGTGCCGTCACGTTACTAACAAACATTGCAAGTCAGTCTCCACCTTTAGAGAACCACCACTTTCTTTAAAACATATGTAAAGTTTCAGTAACATCCTACGATGGTAATCGATCTGCCTAGCCTTTTCCCAACTAACCGGATGTACCTGCATACCTGCTCCATGACGATGGCAATGACCTAAAAATAATATAGGGATGACTAACAATTTCAGGCCACGCAAAAAGAATTAAAAATTGCATATTCAAATCGCGACATACGACAATCTAGTTACATTATTCAATTAAAAATGGATCTAGATCGGCGGCCATTTTAAATTATTTCATGTCATTCATGTGAGTGACAGTAGGAAATGCCAGTAGGGAATGCGATTGCACGTATTCCAATCATTGGTCGGCACGGTTGGCGCAATTAGTTAAGCGATTGACTGCTACGCTGCGTGTCGCGGGCTCGATTCCCGCACGGAACAAATATTTGTATGACCTACAAGTAGTTGTTCCGGGTCTGGCTGTTTGTATATGTGAGTTTAAATGTTTGTAAACGCACCCACAATACAGGAGAAATTCCTAGAGTGGGGCAACGTTTAAAAAAAAAAAAAAAAAAAATTGGTCACGCGTGGCAATTATTTGTTTCATTATTATGTGTTGATGATAGAAAGTCGTTTCCTTGGCGTTAATTTAATGATTTATAACATTTTTTATGAATAAACAATGTATAGGCAAGTTTTATTAAGTCCCATGTAAAAGGGGCCATGCCTATTGCCGTAAACCAGGCACAAAACCAGCCTGTCTATTCAAATCAAATCAAAATATTTTATTTCACTAATACCTACATGGGCATTTATGAATCGTCAGAAGCTAGGTGGATGGTTCTAATTGGTCGTCTATGGAGAAGGGCAGGCAAGAAACTCCACGGTTAAGTACTCTTTTAAAAACACAATCACATTCACAAAATATAAAATCATCATCATTTATTTCAGCCGAAAGACGTCCACTGCTGGACATAGGCCTCCCCCAAAGGGTGGTTTGCCATAATCGCCACGCTTGACAGGCGAGTTGGCGATCGCAGTATGGTGTTAAAATGTAAAGAGAACGCTGCTGCCCCCTTTTACGCCACCCACGAGAAGAAATAGGATAGTGCTATTCTTTATCTCCGGCACCACACGGACAAAATATAAAATCATCTATTAAAAAAATATTATTAAAATAATAAAAATAAAAAACATTTTAAACCAAATGACATGATTGCCATTACAACTGTATTCTGTAAATATCTCTGAGTTTTAAGCTTTCACCTGATGCTAGTGATTGACACTACTGACATTTATTTTACATTCTGTGACCATTCTGTACCTTAACTCACACACTGATATTTTTTTTTAGGAAAACGTTTTATTTTCTTGTACAACTTTTGTAAATATGTGAGCACCATGTAACCACTTTAATTTATTTGTGATTGCTTAGCAATTTTATTTTAGGTGCATAGTCTTCACATATAGTTATATAATTAATGTACCTATACCAAATACTGTAAAACATTTTAAAAGAGGAACAGTGGAGTTTCTTGCCCATTCTTCTCCATACGAAGCTACCTTTTGGAAGGAGCGACTAGAATCAATTCAATTTTTTTGTAAATTTTGACGTTCAAAAGTACTATAAAAGTGCTTATTTGAAATAAATAATTTGTCTTTGACTTTGACAGCTGACTTCAAGTTCACTCCACCAGTTTTCATGGTGAGATTCTTACAGAATAGGCCAGCAGGGCTATTATATTATATAACTTTCTGATCTAAGAATCAAACTCTGGACTACTAGACCAACGAGGCAGTCAAATATAATATTGCTATCAACTTCCCTGATTTTGTGTGATCGGTGCATTTTTGAAGTGAGAACTCCTCCACGTTACTGAATTCCATCAGTATTGAACGAAAACGGAACGTACCTGAAAAAATAAAAACATAATATTAGTTTTTGAACAATAAGAAACAGAGTCATCACTATTATAACTAGCTGTCCCGACAGACGTTGTCTTGTCAAAATTTTAATCCAAAAAAATCACTTTCAGTTTTTCCCGAATTTAATAATTATCCCGGCAACTTTTCGATTTTTTCTTACCGTAAGAACCTAATTCGGATCATAACGAACATTTTGAAACAAAAATTTGCCAAATCGGTCCAAACATTCTGAAGTGATACGCTTACTAACGAACAGCATTTCATTTTTATGAAATGCTGTTCTTTATAAAGAAGATTAAACACTCGTAATTTCTAATCCTACAAGGTGTACCGATGACCTTGTGAAGGCCGCAGGTATCCGCTGAATGCGGGAAGCACAAAACCGGTCGAAGTAGCGGTGCTTGGGGGAGGCCTATGTCCAGCAGTGGACGTCTTTCATTTGAAATGATGATGATGAATTTGTAAACAATTTTCTTTCATACTTTCAAATTACGACCATAAAGAAAACATATTTACAAAACCAATTTGCATGTTCAACGCTTCATTATCAAAACAATAGGAACAAAAACAAATCATACATTCGTAACCGCCAATCAAATCCTTCGATTTTGAAAATGGAAAGCCCATTCGGGCGCGGTCGGCTCATCTCGGCCGCGCCTTATTACATCACTTTGTAATATCGCTTTCTACTACGTAATTTCGTTAACATGGCATGCGTTGTCCAATACAGGTGTTTGGTCTTAAAAAAACTTGATTTTATCATGATTAAATTCAAGGCAAATATAAGAATTATGTAATAACCCTAATTTATGAGTAAGAACTTGTTTTGTGACAGCCCTGATTTATTAAAATAATCGACTAATTTGACAGGCGACAATCGTATAGACTAATTTATTCAACTATGTCTCAAATTAACAAATTATAGTTTCATTTATCTCGTAAGAGCAATCTTTAAACCATTATAACCTAGATACATTTGCCATAGTAACTTATTTTTACGCTACTCATAGTAAAATTTATTTTGAAAAGGCTTCTCCAGGTCATCCGACTATGGACAACCCAGAAAACCACAAACAACATACTTTACTAAGTCCTGCAATCAAAAAACAAATACCATAAACACAGAACCAAAGTAAACCAAACCTTTTTGCTACTTCCACATTCTAATTTCAAAGCAATGAAATTAACCCATAGAAAGCCATACTATACTAACTGTAGTAAGTAATTAGTCAACCGAAGAACTAAATAAGGATAAGTAGCAAAACATTGCAACAGCCTTTCTTATACGCAGAATGGTGTTAATGTGGCCCTTAAAAAGTAGATACTAAAGACAGCGATATGTCTGAATAGTGATGCGATGCTTACACATCGATATAATAATAAGAACTGTGTGCAATGCTGTCTTCGTGTTTAGGGACATCACTATGCGGGTCGAATTGCGAAATGTGTGGTGTAAGTGACACAAGAATAAGGTTTTTGTGCTAAAACCAGATTTATACACGTTTGACTATAATAATATAAGGAATGTAGTTTATGATTCATGTGATCTTAACAAAAAATAAGCATGTAAATCTTTTCAATTTACGCAAATGAGAAAAAGAAAAAGCGGCCAAGTGCGAGTCGGACTCTCACACGAAGGGTTCTGTACCACCATACAATATTGAACACAACATATTTTGTAACCCTGAAAAAACGTTGCGGGGACACTAGGAATTTCTCCTGTATTGTGGGTGCGTTTACAAACATTTAAACTCACATACACAAACAGCCAGACCCGGAACAGCTACATGTAGGTTATACAAATATTTGTTCCGTGCGGGAATCGAACCCGCGACACGCAGCGCAGCAGTCCAAACTACCAACAACTACCAACCAACCACCAACTTAACTACCAAACTTTATTTTATTCTTATACTGAGGGCTCTCTAATTAGTGACTTCACTAAATTTACCAAGAATGAGCACATTAATTGTTTATTAATTACAAATACACAGCTAATTATTTACATTAAGAAGATACTAACTACGAAAAAAAAACCACAACATAAAAAAAAGACACTTAAGCGTCGAAGTACTTGTCCACATCGCTGTCATCTGGAAACGTGCCCAGAAGACTGGCAGCATTGCCACGTTGAATGGCAATGCTAATTCTTTGGCCGAAGAACGAGCCAGCCCTCTGGTCACGTGAAGTGTCGATTATCGGTGAGAAATTTCCTTATAAAGGAGACGCGCACTCGGGCCCCATGACCCGAGCGTTTCGACCCCAAACGGCTCAAAACTGTAGTTACCCATAAGATAAAGTATTTGCGCCGCTTGAGGGTCTCAGCAGCCGCAGCAGCGGAGCCAGCACAGCCAGCCGTGCTAGGAATATGAGATGGCGCAAGGGTGTCGACACAGGTTGCGTCCCACACCAGAAGCCTACCCACCGTCCAAGGCAATAACGTCATGCCATCTGGTCTCTTCCCATCGTCACGTACCAATCCGTTTGGTTCTAATACCGCTGGTACGCCGGCGGTGACAAGGGCTCGACGAATAATATCGTTGATGCTGGCGAAGCCAAGTTTTATACTTAGTTATGTTTTAGTTAACACTCAGAAAAAAAAATCAAGTGTCTACCTATTTCGGTACAAAAGATACAGCGCTGTGACAGACGGACGGACGGACAGCGAAGCCTTAGTAATAGGATTCCGTTGCCACTCTTTGGGTACAGAACCCTAATAATATACACGTATATCTTTGCAATTAAAGCAATTGAGAAAAGAAAAACTAGTTTTTCTTTCAAATACTTTCACGGAAATGGTGTTACATGATTCCTAAAGCGTTCCAAAAAGGTCTGATGTTCTGTCTATGGTTTGATTACGACGAAGTCTTCATTCCTTCATCTTATTACCCTAGATACCGGATTTATTCTCGCTTAACTTTACGATTTTTTTGGGTAACCTCATACGTAGATGGACTCCTTTTCGTATGAGGAAGTCTTTCAGCTCACAATTATTGCCTAATATTCGATTTCGGGAAGGCAATGCTAAAAACTTGTAGATTTCCCTAGTGTAGAAAAAATAACAAAGTTTAAATATACATTATGTAACAAAAACCCTGTTGTTCCTTTTAGGGACGTATACATTTACCTACAAGCACAACATTGGTGGAATTATAATTAAAAAAAAATAAGTATTGGCTAGTCGAGAAGCCAAAATCAAAGAATGAAAAAGATTAGAAATCAGTTAAACATTACAAATATTAATAATTAAAAATTTATCAATGATTAAAAATTTATTTTAATTATTTTTGTTGAATAGTTTTTATAAATGACTTGCTTTATTACGTATGTATACCGATTCTTAAAACGTAGCTAGAAGGAACAACAGGGTTTTTGTTACATTTTGTATAGAAGCATGAGGAACAGGATGTAAAGTTCACTCATCCTCTATAGAAAAGGGAGGATTCTTCGACCAGACGGGTGTTGTCAGGACGTTGTATAAATGCTAGTCAATGAATCAATCAAAAATATTTTTATTTCACATAAGTCTACATGGGCACTTATGAAACGTCAGAAGCTAGGTGCACGGTTCCAATTGGTCGTTTCCTATGGAGAAGAGCCGGCAAGAAACCCACGGTAACTCTTTTTAAAAAAAAAATTGGCTTTTACAATGTTTCAAATTACAATGTTAATAGATATGAGAGGCCCGTCAAAAGTACCAGGTACTTAACAAAATAGAAAATGGTCTACAGATCTACAGTCTATTTAGCCTACAACGTCCTCACATTGACAAAAAACAATATAAATTATGATTAAAATAATAAAAGTCGCGCGGTAAACTCTGCTTGCGCGATGTAGGATTTGTGTGACGTCAGATCTTTGATGCATGTGGCGTTGTAGATACCGCCACAAATTCTACATAAGTTGATTTATCATTTTACGCAACTGACAATTAGTTGGTGTAGAGGATCTAGAACGAACCCGCAACTTACCGGGTTCTATAGGTAAGTTGCTTGTGAAAACAGCGATATTCTTGAAGCTACCTACTAAGGAATACTAAGAATCAATTATTTTGTTACCTAACAAAATGCAATGCTGCTACTTCAATGTCACCATATAGGGAGAAATCAGAACAGAAAATAAAACAAAAATAAATTGAAACCGAATCACTTGACTAGCTAATAGTCAGAGAAATTGACACCCTACGTCAATTTGCCGTTTCATAGAAAGTCTGTCAAAGAATGACATTTGTGATTTGAATATACGCATTTCCCTGACTTAGCGGGTATCAGAAACTCGCTTCAGCCTATAACTTGTCGTACAAAACGTTTACTACCGAGTTTCAAAGAACAGAATCATTGGTATTCTTACTGCAGCACAGTGCAGGGTTACCTAGTTCCACGTTATTGGCTAATTAATATGGCGGGAATACCTAGGTTTCGTAATTAAGCCTCAAGTGCCAAGTGTAGAAAATGGAAAGTTTCATACTTGAACATTAAGCCATTTTTACATAAATAGGTGCAGTTGTTAATTTATGATTCCTAGCAATACCGATGGGTTCGCTAGGAATCATAAATTAACAACTGCACGGTTTCAATTTATTTTTGTTTTATTTTCTGTTCTGATTTCTCCCTATATGGTGACATTGAAGTAGCAGCATTGCATTTTGTTAGGTAGGGAAAACTTGTAAGTTTGACGCATGATAAAACCGAGCGGTTTTATCATGCGTCAAACTTACAAGTTTCAGGATTGCAGACCCGCAATCATGCTATACAACGCGTACGTTCGCAGCCGGTTAGAATATAATGCTCTCATTTGGGACCCGCATGAGGCAAAGTACAAAGTTATGATAGAAAAAATACACAAAAAATTCTGCCGGTACATATACAAGAAGAAGTACGGGTACTACCCGTTTCTTTATCCCTCGCTCTTTGTAACAGGTATGCTTGGACTCGACACTAGAGCTGCGAAGGAGCTCGCAGGCAATTATACACTTTTACCATTTGCTCAATAACAAAATCGACAATCCCTCAGCACTGATCGATATAAGCCTAAACGTCCCTATGGGAGCCATGCGGGGTGCGGGGGAGCGTGGTTTGCGTCGGCGGCGGCCCTTGCTGGCGGTAGCTGGTTCCCGCACACGTGCCACAAGTAATGCAACTACTCGACGTACTCTTACGCTCCTCAACTCGATCATACTAGCTCAAGATGTGGACCTATTTACTGATAAACTGAACAAAATTATATCTGCGGCAAATGTTTACCTCACGCACTGTCATCGAAGTCAAATCATGACATCGACGTATATTTTTATAGGCTAATCTGTATTCAGCATATGTTAGTAGTTAAGCAATAATGTTAATATGTTAAAAAATTGTAACTGTAACTGTACGTATATATTACGAAAATGTAACTTAATTGTAGACGCCTTGGGGTGACCTGTATGTCTACAAAATGTTTAATAAATAAATAAAAAATGACGTTTACGTGTAGACAGTAGAACATTTTCACATAGAGTACACAGTATACAGTAGAGTAGAAATTGAAAACGTCATGCTAAGCCTACAGGTTCTACCAAAGACTACTATAGTATACTGGCAAGGTTCTACTAAAGAAATCATGGTAGTGATTGATTAAAGCAATAATTTTCGTAATCCTCCCGAAAGTAAATTGTAACCTTTTTAGGGTTTTGTAGTAAACAAGGAACCCTTATAGTTTCGCCATGTCCGTCTGTCTGTCTGTCCGTCCGTCCAAGTCCAAGAAAGCTGTAATTTGGCATGGGTATACATATTAATCACGCTGAAAAAGTCGTAAAATAAAACCATGAAAAATATTTTTTTTAAGGGTACCTCCCTTGCACGTAAAATGGGGATGATATTTTTTTTTCTCGTCTAATACATGGTGTGGGGTATCGTTGGATAGGCCATTTAAATTATTGCCACAAAAATATGGAGAAAAAAACCTTGCGATAACAAATTATAATGTGCTAGCTAATAGGTTTAGCCCATCATTAATTTCATAACATTTTATTTGAAATACGTCAAAGGAATTATGAAAAAATAACAGCCTCTAACGCAAGTTGATACATAATTTTAAACTATAATTTCACGCAATTATGACACTTAATGAGAATATTATAAAAGTGTTAATAGCTTACAAAACAAAGTGACATAATATTCTGTTCTGTCAATGGCGACCTCGATTTTTGATTAGCCGTTGTTTATACAACTTGTAGAATGTAGTTTTATTAACAGATATTCATTTTTACCCGAATGTGCGACGCAAAGGAGTGCAATACCCTTATCAGCCTATTTATGTATGTTTGTTCCTTAGTGGCGCTCTAGAGACCAAACCCGTGAGCCGATTTTGATGATTCTTACGTCAATTGATTTATTGTAGTGTCACTAAAGATATGACAGTAATCAAAATTCAATAGGGCGACACGACAACAGGAAACGTGGTCACGTGGTCATTGGCGTTCATTCAATAAAAACGTATTGCTCTTGCCTGGTTAGTGATACAAGAGCATATATTTTTACAATATAATGTAAATCTGGCAACTACTACTGTGTATGTTTATTTATTTGTGATACAATAATGAATACAGACACCACAACTATGCATTTATTTCTGGAATGTTCAATTTTTACTTGGAAAATTGTTTTTGTGAACTGTAAATGGTGTTTTCCTGAAATAAATCGTTTATATATTTATTTGTATTTTACCACAAGCAGCTCGTGGCTAATAACAGCCGCACGGGTCGATCCATCAGGTTAAGCTACGCTTGCCGAGGTTGGTCCGTGGATGGGTGACAGTCTTTGCATACCGAGACTCCTTCGTGCCTCGAAAAGCACGTTAAGCCGTTGGTCCCGGCTGTCACGCGTTCATCAAATACGGCTGTCAAATCGTCATTCGTTGATCTTTGACAGTCGTTACGGGTCTTCAGAACTCAGAAACCCGAAAGCTCGAAAGTCTGACAACCAGTCTTACCAAGGGGTATCGTATTACCCAGTAACTGGGTTGTGGAGCTCAGATAGGCAGTCGCTTCATGTAAAATACTGGTATTCAGCTGGATCCGGTTAGACTTGAAGCTGACCCAACATACTTATACTCCATTTGAAATAAGATTAGACATTTAAATATACTTGTTTACAGTCCGTTCAACCGATTTTGACTTCTATTCCGTAGGCATAAGGATGGCATTGAAAGCAAAAACGTGGTTACAATACCAACTGTTTATTACAGCTGTCATTGGTCATGCCACCAACGCAATAGAAGTCAAAATCGATTGAACGAACTGTAAAAAAGGTTTATTTGAATGTCTAATCTTATTTCAAACGGAGTATAGTTGGGAAAAAGCAGGCAGATTGAGATTGATTTGATTTGTATTTTACCACTACTATGGACCCTTTGATGACCACGTGACCACGATTAAGGCGCCGACAAGAGGCAAATGATAAAAGTAGACTTGTGTCTTAAACAAAACAAATGTTTGTTTAAGACACAAGTTCTTCAATTTTTTTTTTTTTTTTGTTTAAGACAAGTTTGTTCGTTTGTGGTAGCAGAAAAAATAAAATGTTATTCTTGAACATAATATACATATTTCTCAGAACATGGTTGTTACCAAAACACGTTTAGAAATAAAATCTCGATACAAATTAACGGTAAACTAACCCTTAAAGTACTTTGAGTTTCAATCCAAAATATCTGTATTCAATATCAACGTACGGTTGCTATTTAATTAATTAATAACAAGAACGTCTTATTTGTATGCAGAACTTGGTTGTTGTTTTATTTTCGATTACTCAACTCATTTTTGAGTAGATAAATAATTGCTTAATTTTTTGTAATAAATTACAAGCGTTGTGTCATCGCGCTTCTCTTTCTTTTGTATGCAGTCTGACAGTGACAGCGGTTTACCTGTTGTCAGCGTCTTAAGGGTGCAAAAATATCAATTATCCTAAATAGAACCCCATCGGGCTCTTATCCCTTTTCGAAATGCCTTACAAGCAAGCCAAAACTACTTCCCATGCTATTCGCGAAAGTAATGATGCGTAACATCGGTCGGCGAAGGCGCAAGCGCAGGGGGCCTAAAATTGACGTTTTGGTAGAATCATAATATGATCTGTATACAATTCATACACCCCGCAATTCATCTGTTTGACAGCTGCTATTTGACATTAGACTTCACTATAGCAATTCATAATTTGTGGACCATTTTACGAAACTCCATACAAAACTGCCAAACAGATGAATTGCGGGATATGAATTGTACGCAGATCATATTATGATTCTGCCAAAGCGTCCATTTTAGGCCCGCAGAGCTCGTGTCAATCAGTTTAACGGTAGATTTCACTCATTTTAGCATAGCCGTGTTAATTGCTGGCGCAAGTAAACCCTTAGGTCATATGTTGCCTCATTTTTGAAGCTACAGTTGAATAATTAGACAGTGGGTTGGGTAATACAATAGTTAGGTGTGCCAGGAAAAGTTGCTATAAGAAATAGGAACTCTTTGCTATAAAAGACAACTTAAGCTGAGGAAATGTATTTTAATCTATTACAGCCGAAAGACGTCCACTGCTGGACATAAGCCTTCCCCAAAGGGAGGGTATGCCATAATCGCCACGCTTGGCAGGCGGGTTGGCGATCGCAGTATGGTGTTAAAATGCATAGAGAACGCTGCTGCCCATTCTCTAGTAAGTCCCTTAGTCGCCTTTTACGACACCCACGGGAAGAAATGGGGCGGTGCTATTCTTTACGTCCGGCACCACTCAGACACAGTATTTAATAAACAAACTTATTGTGGATAACACGTTTTGGAATTATTTTAGGTAAGTTCCTTGGGCCACGAAAAATCAACAGACAATCCCAATTCTTAGCCATGAATCCTGATGAATGAGAAGCTATTACAATCAAAGTAGGTACCTAACATGCAAATGTGTGTATTTTGAAACCATTATTTTTGGTTGAAACTGTATCACACTTGGAAGTTTGCACTTTAATATTTATGGGCGATACTAAAAGTAATAACGACGACACGGTTGGCGCAGTGGTCAAGCGGTTGACAGCTGCACTGCGTGTCGCGGGTTCGATTCCCGCACGGAACAAATATTTGCACCCTCAATAAAGGAGAAATTCCTAGTGGGGCAATCGTACTACTAAGGGTTAGCACACATGACCGACTTTTCATCAACGTATTGATATCGATATAATTTATTCACGCATTTAATTTGAAATAACTGCCACAGCGTACAGAATAACAGTTACACCATTAACACAAAAAAGCCACAGTCTACACAAATCAGTTAGTCAATGGTAGTTTAACTTAACAAAAGTCAAAAGATGACAAGACACAGTTTCAAAACTGTGTCTATTGTATTGTAAACGCAGGAAATATCAATAATATGAAGTGTTGAGTAAAACAATTTGTTTACAACAAATTGTAATGAAAATCTTTCTTTCTCAGTGCGCGAGCGCAACCTCTTCACAGATCATTGACTGCGAAATCCATCAATGAGTTTCAGTGTTTGAAATCTTTGATGAAACGCTGCACGACTTGCAGGGTTATCGCGGAACTAAATAAAGTGCTTTGAAAGTATTCCGCAAGAAAAAAAAAATAGTGGTGACATCCCATGTTTAATATTAAGGCCCGCTTCCGCCACCATAACTGTCAACTTCAAATATTTGACAGAAACAGAATGATCTTTTAGCTTCGCTTAGCGTTAAATCAGTGTTTGTAGTGCAAGCGGGCCTAAATCACACATGGATTACTTAAGGGTCCGATAATCGCCGTTGACCTTGGCCATACAAATGGGCTCACGCCGCGCCACCATAAACTTTCATAGGGAATATTTAGTTTTAGAAAGAAAAATATTTGAAAAAAACCACAGATAGAATTATATATAATAAAACAGTCTATTTATACAAAAAAAAAACATGGAAATATCTGAAGTAGTTTGAAAGCTAGTAATATCGTTTTTTATGCTTTGGGTAGTCATTACTTCCTGCATTTATTTTATAAAGTATTTTACAACAATATTTAAATATTCGCTTACAGAATTGATGTGTATGCGTTCTAGTTTAACATACATTTTTTTCATAACTTACTTGCATTATATGAAGACGTAATAACAGATTTAAAAGCCACTAAAATCATATATCTGCGCCTTAATAATTAGTAGATGGAACACCCTGCTTTAGTGAGACTACTGTCAACACGAATAGTAAATAAGTAGGAACTACCTGTTTATGCGTTTGCTCACCTACTAGACACATGTTTAATCGTTATTTCATTATGAATAAGACTCATTTTTTGCAGAAACTATAGGTATTAAAATATAAGTAGGTATAGGGGTTAGGTACCAGTTGTAAGTTGTTGGTTTTTGGACAGTCAAAATTTTGCCTGTTCAGGGCATGCAAATCGATACCTAATAGGTACTTATTTTAGTAAAATAAACAGAATATACAATTACCTATGTGTTATTAGAAATTTTAAATTAAAATACATTTTATGCTAAAATAAATATATACACATGTAACATGTTTTCATTCCATATTTAATCGTAACTTTATTTATTTTCTTTGTCATTGTCAACCTTGCAATAATGACTCACCGTTAGTTATTACCTATGTTTTATTAAACATTTTAAATTAAAATACATTTTAAGCTAAAATAAATATACACATGTAACATGTTTTCATTCCATATTGAATCGTACCTTTTTTTTTTTTTTTTTCTTTGTCATTGACAACCTTATAATGACTCACCGCTAGTTAGCAAATAAAGCCATCGAACCTTTTAAACTGGCCATTTTGTACGAAGCCTTTGTCTCGAGTTCTATAAGTAATCTTTACAAATAGCAGCAAGTAATTACTTAAGTAACTAATAACACAAGTGATTGATGTCGTAATTAAGTACGATGAGTTTAATAAGCGGCTGTACTTTCTTTTTTTACCGGTAGTGTAACGATGCTGAGATTAGATAAGATTTCGTAATTAAATTAGATTTTCCGAAAATTAGATATATTTTTTTAGTTAGTTTGCTGAATTTGCAAGCTGAAGTGACAATAAAGAGTTCAACTTGTCGGTTCTGTAAAAATCTCACCGTGAATTCTTGCGTGGAGTGAGCTGTCAGTGACATCCCATTGATGCTAGGGATTGACCAAGGATTACATTTGCAATCATAATCGAGATTATAATAATATTTGTATGCTAATTCTATTGATAATTTTATATTATTTCAAAGCTAGTATTTATGTGTCTTAACATTTCACTATTTAAGGGCTTCTTAAATAAAATAGCAAAACAGAAATTTTGTCAAACCCAAAATAATCTAAAAAAACAAAATTGAGTTTCTGTTCAAAATCTCGATTATGATTGTTAATGTAATCCTTGGTCCATCCCTAGCATCAGGTGGTATGACACTGACAGTTCACTCCACGCTCACTTCATCTAAGTTTTCACGGTGAGATGGTTGCAGAATAGCACTGCTCTGTTCCTGAAAATATATTAATAAGTCATACTGCAAAATATCATAATCACATTGTCTATTACCGGAGAAAACCGCAAACCAGTTCAAAGGAACCTAACAGCAATGAAATTCTTGATAATTCAGTGCAGACTAGAACTCTTTTATCCCAGAATACCAATTTTACTTACACAAAATTGTGTGGTTGTCAAAAACGGGAAAATAATTTCCAACAGTACGAGTACGGTCATCAACCCATAAATATGCTGAGGATTTTTTTTTGTGTGGGAAATTATCAAATAACTTCTCCCGCTCTGAGTGGAGCGGGAGGGCGTGTCAGACTTTTACTGACTAAAACCCACTCGTGTTCTTTCCGTTGCCTGTGTGCCAGGGCCACGATATCCCTTTCGGACAAACTCGCAACCCTGGCAGGCATTAATTCGTCAGTTGAAACATGCTGAGGCTGAGAAGTGATTTTAAGTTGCTAAATGCTTCTTCATTCTATTCCAGAACACCTTCAGAAAAACGAACTCCCGGAACATCAACCACAATAAAAATACCATGCCTCGCACAACTAGTCACCAGTCACCCATAATATAAACCACTAGGTTCGCAACGGATACGGAAGAGTCACGACTCCGAGAGGATATCCACATTTCTTTATAAAAATGTACCGCGGGTGTAACACCCTGACAAGTGGTACTGGTCCGACTTGATCTACCGGTGAGGAACGGATGCTGTGGCTACCTGCGCTACTGATTGATATCATGCTGTTGATAATAACACCTGCATGTTATAAACTTTAGTTGTCATGCAGTTTCGTAACCAATTATTATATGATATAAAACATCTTTAGAAAAGACTACTTCTCTGGAGGATGTAGGATGGATTTTTAAGAAAATGTACCCTACCAAATCCCTTTCGAGGATTACGGGCATGATTTTAGGTATGTTTTAAGTACCCCCATCAACAAAGGCAAAGAGGGGTTGCCCTTACGAATGTCCCAGAATTATAAGCTATAAGTAGGTACTCTTTTTGTTTCTTTAAAACATCATCATCATCGTTTCAGCCGAAAGACGTCCACTGCTGGACATAGGCCTCCTCCAATGGGAGGGTTATGGGTTATGGGGGGGTTGCCATAATCGCCATAAAAAATGCATAGAGAACGCTGCTGCCCATTCTCTAGTAAGTCCCTTAGTCGCCTTTTACAACACCCACGGAAAGAATTAGTGCTATTCTTTACGTCCGACACCACACAGAGGCTTTAAAATATCACGCGCCGAGTATTCCCTAAAAAGGGTTATCTAATTCACATTTCACGTTACGTTTACCCTTTTGATTTTCATTTTACTTATAATTAAGCAATAATGAGTTAATCATCGACGACTTTACTGAAAAGGATCGGAAAATGGGCTTACTGCATAATTCCGATCCCTCTCACTTCTAGATTGCCGACAGATTTCTACAATTTGCATATTTAGCGTCCAATATAATTAATAACAGAACAGATTCCTTGGATGTGTTTCACAAGGCGTGAGTTCGGAACGCGGTGTGCGCAGGAGTTTCGCAATCAGCGCGCACCGGCTGCTGCGCCAGCGCACCGCTTTCACACGCCGCGCCGCTAGTCGTCACAGCCGTGCTCGATGTTCGTTATTATTGAGATTTTTTTATACGTACTGATGGTAGCTGAGGAAATAGATCTCTAGCAATACGATATAACCAATAATGCCTTGTTGTAGGTAGGTTCCATTAATTCTGCAGCCAGCAAGGCCGTTATTATTGAAGAATCGTTGTCATGACTCATTGTGTTATAAAAACGTCGTGCCGTGTCGTGTTGTATGTATACAACATTAGTTTTTGTTTATACTAAACCTCTTAAGGGGTCATTGTATTCATCATTATGAACAACTTTTACTATGGGACCAAAGTTGAAATCGCGAAAAAAATATCAGCTGTTCCCTACATTTTGACGAGTTCAGCGAACTTAAATGTAGGGAACAGCTGATTTTTTTTCGCGATTTCACGTTTGGTCCCATAGTAAAAGTTGTTCATAATGATGAATACAATGACCCCTTAAGAGGTTTAGTATAAAAAAACTAATGTTTTATATAATGTAGGGATATATTATAGTAAATATATGTGTATTAAATCTAAGTTTATAACCTCTTTACTCTTAACCTCGTACTTGTGTACCTCTTTTATGTGTAATTAATTGTGTTATATTTTAATATATTATTATTTTCTCTCAATCAGAGCACCCGCCATCTTATCTCTTCACCACCTTTGGTTGACTGGTAGAGAATGCCTAAGGCATTAAGTCCGCCTTTGTACCTTATTGCGTGCGAGAAGTTTAAATAAATAAATAAAAAGAGACATAGTTAATAATTATGCATCATTATCTTTTACTTTCTTCCCCCCGCTTTTTATCCCCACAATTAATTGTATTAAGTTTATTTTTTTACAAAAGTGCATAACTATTATATCCTTAATGAACGGATGGATAGCCTAACACAGGTTTTTCCTAGCATGGGGGTAATTGATCATTTATTTTGTACCAGGCTACTTCCACGCTTAAAATGAAGTGTCACTCTGTATCTGTGTGCTTTTATTGTGTCAAATAAATAATTAAGTTGTAATTAATAAATAAGTAGTCTTTGGAAGTATGATCAAAACCATATTCAACTAGAAGGCCAGTAGTCATGGATTGATTTTCAATCATCAGCTAAAATCATCATCAGGTAAAATTGTCCACAAAGACCTATGAACTCCTTATACGACTATTCCATAGGAAACGACCAACTGGCACCTAGCTTCTGACATTTCATAAGTGCCCATGTAGGATTATGTGAAAATAAACTGAATTTATGGATTTTAAAGTGTCTACACACGAGTACATCATCGTAACAATTTCCTTCATCCCTTCCAAAAGAATTGAGATTAATTTCGTCTTAAATCGAGATATCATTGTGAAACCAGCCGAGCCTATCTCTGTTCTTAATTTTATTATGGGCTTATTGGAGCGGAGTGGACCGCAGCCGGATTACCGTCAACCATTTTGTTGCCATTAAATCTAATAAAGTTAAAAAAGAAAAAAAAAAAGGTGCTGAGAACAAAAGAAAGTGATTTACGCAAACGTGAATAAAATCTTTGTTATTTATGTTTTTGTTGCTGTGTTTTGATGACTGATGGAGTCATATTTCTGCTTTATTACTACAATTTAGGTTTATTTTTATTTAATCATTTTGAGGTACGGTAAATTTTAAATTAATATTTTTTGAGTCCAATTAATTTATCATTTAAATTTTAAATGATAATGATTTCATTTCTGTAAGTAGGTTTGTAGTGTTTGTACAAACACTTTTACACGTCAATCATATTTTAAAAACTAGGTGAGGTCGGTGTTTCCTATCTGACTACTCTGAGAAGAAAGACCGAAATAAACTCAGATGTCACAGTCTCTTTTAAAGTCCAGACATAATCTTGGTCAGATCATGTGAAGGCCATGTAGATTGGTGTCTGAAATGGTCTTTTGAGGAAAGAACCACACAGATTGAGTGGACCTGTCAGTAGTCGTGCAGCTCAACTCAGAACTTAAGGAGCTCAACGATTCAACGAACAACATCAAAGAAAGGACATTTGGGTAGGCCGCATAAATTACTCAAACAGCCAGACCATGATAAAAACTAACAGAATCAAAAAACAAAATTAAACAATGACCCACATACTAGTCTTCACATTTACCTGCAATCATTTAAATAATATAATATTTTACGAAGTAAACGTTCATGTCATTGTATATGTATATGAAATTCATAAATGTCAATGTGTACATAAAAATCTGAACATAATCTTGGTCGGATCATTTGCGGACCATGTAGATTGGTGTCTGAAATGGTATTTTGAGGAAAGAACCTCATAGATTTGAGTGGACCTGTCCAGTCAGTGCACGCATTTGTCAGTAATCGTGCAGCTCAACTCAAAACTTAAGGCGACGATATGAAATCATTAAAAGTTAGTACTTTTAATGATTTTATACTGAAGATCACGTCTAAACGAGTAGTGTTAATGATTTGAAAAAAATATATGTTAAATTAGAGCATTTTCTCAATAACTTAATATGTGAATATTTTAGATTTTGTTTTTATTACGTAGTTAAATAAATTTGTAAGGTTATGTCTAACGCGGATAAAAAACTGAGAATGGCGCAAAATCTACCAAAGGGTATTTTTCTGAAACCTTCACCAATTTAAAGATAATTTAATTATTGATCTTTTAGTATACGCGTTTTATTAAAATATCTTTTTTTTTGTGTATAATACATTAATAATGTGTCAAATTGGGGACAGCGCTCCTTGATGAGCGAGTCCTATTACTGGCTGAACGTACGACGCGTTGCGGCAGCTCAGTACAGAACACGCAAGCTACCACTCAAGGTCACTGGCATATATCTGCGTCTTAAGGAGCTCAACGACCTCGTAGGGAAAGATGAGCGTAAATTAAAAGCTAAGTTGACAAAGCAGTTTTAATGACTTCTTTAAAGCAAGACATTATCCTGTAGACTGTAAAAATTCCTTTGATATTTCTTTTCAGGCTAGCGCAGTCATCATCATCATCATCAGCCCATAGCAGTCCACTGCTGGACATAGGCCTCTCCAATTGCACGCCATTCAGCTCGGTTCTCGGCAACTCTCATCCAGCTGCCACCAGCCACCCTGCGATGATCGTCGCTCCACCTAGCCTGAGGGCGTCCTACCGTACTTTCGCCGATTCGCGGTCTCCACTCAAGAACACGTCTACCCCAACGGTCATCGGTTCTACAGCTAATATGGCCGGCCCATTGCCACTTGGGCTATGTCGACAACTTTGGTTCTCTGCCGGATCACCTCGTTCCAGATTCGATCCCTCAGAGACACTCCAAGCAAGCCCGTTCCATAGCTCGCTGAGCGACCTTGAATTTATGGACCAGCCGTACCGTGAGTGTCCACGTTTTGGCTCCGTAGCTAGCGCAGTCTGTAACTATTATTATAAACGTGAAATTAAGCGGTACTTTTTGTCCCGAATGATTGAATGGCTACGTAAGAAACCACCACAGCTACTCGTACTTTTTTTTTTTTCTTTTTCCTTCTGGCTTCGCACGGTTTGTGCATTTAGCCAATGTCAAGTTAGTTATTGTATAATATTGATGAAATGAATTATAAATGCATGATGATGATATCCCCGCCTACTCCCCTTGAGTTTCAGTAAAGATGTGGCACTTTACTGAGTCCTCACGCGGACTTCTTGAGAGAACTTGAAGCGAAGTTGCACTGTTTTGTTTCATTTGCCTACACTAATGCACGTTCACAAACACTTAATGGTTAATAATCCACCATTATTACACATTAATATTCGGCTAAACACTAATTTTGGAAAATTAAACAAACTGCTGAACATGACGCTTCACTTTCCCGCCAAGAAGTCCTCTACTCGTACTTATAAATAACTAAAATTATTCGTAAATAGAATCTGTCTATTTAATCTACAAATATTACGAAGTATTACTTACATAACTATACTTACATTAGAAACTTTCTTTCGAACAATGAACATTCTGGCATGGCCTTGGGCATCTTTTTAAAAGCTCAGTCATTACAAAAATGGCTAACTAATAGCCTTACGTAAGTAGATGTACAACAATGTTTAATATCTAATACAAATATTGAACGATGTCGTGTCTGTTTATTCATACTTACATTTAAAACACTTCCGTGACGGATATACAGACGACGCGCAGAGAATTTGTAGGGTGCATCAATATTGTTTCTGCACATATATTACTATATACAACATATCCCGGAATTAACGCACAACCTCTTAAGGGGTCATTGTAGTCATCAGTATGATCAACTTTTACTGTGGGACCAAACCTGAAATCATGAAAAAAAATCAGCTGTTCTCTACATTTATGTTCGAATAACTCGTCAAAATGTAGGGAACAGTTGATTTTTTTTTCGCGATTTCAGGTTTGATCCTATAGTAAAAGTTGTTCATAATGATGAGTACAATGACCCCTTAAGAGGTTGTGCGGTAATTGGGGGTTGGTTGGCTTGGTTGTGTTTGCAAATAAATCTTTGACTTTGACTTTGTGTTTATATTAGTGCACTCTACAAATTGTCTGAGTTAGATGATTACAGCTAGCAAATCAAAATGTTGAAGTTTAAAAGTGAATTTAATTGAATCTATTGTGAATTTCTTATTTTCTGTTTCCGTTTTGAGTTTAAGCTTCTTTTGCTAGAGCCATAATTATAATGGTCAGATAAATTATGTTTAGAAGCAACATTGCTATGTCCTTCCCATGACGTAAATAAAAAAAAATAAACACCATGTAATTTAATAGAGTATGATATCGTGTAACAAACGGAATGTCATTCAATTTGTTTTCACAATTATTATACGATTATATTTATTTGCGCTATCCATTCGATTATTTAGTCGACTTTCTCTAATTCGATTGATGTTTGCATAACATTGATATGCACTTTTAAATGTATGAATCAATTTAGAATTCTATTGTTAGCAATTTTGTTTTATACGTTCACGTTCTTAATTTCGATGCGTTTTTAATACTTTTTGGTTAGATTGAATTATGACAGTTTTTATGTCAGCAAGAGAATCTATGATAAATAAAACCAGAACTAAATAAAAAAAAATAAAAATCTACGTTTTATATAGCAACATATTCATAAGTGAAAAAAAATGTGTAAAGTCAAATAGTTTTTTTTTTTCACTTATGAATATGTTGCTATATAAAACGTCGATTTTTTATTTTTGTTATTTAGTTCTGGTTTTATTTATCATAGTCTTCTTAAATTGCACCTTGAATTTTTAACAAAAGTTAATTTAATTTTTCGTAGAAAACAGAAAAATTCTTCTTAACCAATAAACACGCTGATTAAGTTTTATTACGAAATTAAAATCGATATTTACATTATTAAAAATAAACCAACTCGCACTGTATTAATTTTAATAAAATACCAATTATAATTTTTTACTTACAGACATAAAAAAAACGAATACCTGCTTGGCTCATCTTCTCATTTTGCAATCCGTCGAGTGGTTTCAATAATGTCAAAGTTGACATTTTAAACACCGGTTCGACCTTGCAAAAGGCCACATTCCTATTAACATACCGACTTGACATTTCATTTTGGATTTTAATATTTAAAAGTAAGGTCGCTTTTCCTTTCTTTGATGATAAAGTGTTATTTTTTAGTCCCTTGTCGGTTATAATTTGATTTTTTCCGTGTTTAAACTAAGAATGTCACGAGTTGCTAATTTTGCTATACAATTTAGTCGATTGTATATTGAGTTTTTAATTTAAAAGCGGAATGTGTATGGTCATTACAACCTTTTATTTTTACTAGTGGTTAGCCACTGGTTGAAATTCGGTCCCCGCTACTTACAATTTATTATAGTATTTACTAATTCCATGAGTAGTACTTCCTTATTCCATGGTCAAGCTGTCACTCCCGTCACCTACAAAAATCTATCTGCAAGTGATAAGGCCCTGGTACTATGTGTGTGTCAAACGCATAGCAATGTTTGTAATGTCTTATTTATTAAATTAATTTATTTCTAATGCATATTATATAAAAATATTAGATAGCTTTCTGCACTCCTCCTCCACATTAACTGCGCCAAATTTCACTTTCCTCCGTCCGCGTAACGTTCGTAAAAAGGTACCTAAACAAATTTTTCGCTTCACGTAGAATTAATATAATGAAAACCACCCTTTTACTACTGCTTAATACTAATTAGAGTTTTAAAGGACATACGATAGACGTGACAAAGTACAAAAATATTGCTTTTCAAACAAGATTTTTAAACATTCGGTACGCGATGGCACGAGCAATCTTAATAATATCCCAATCATCATCTTGCTAAGGGAGGCTCCCGAACCATCCGCCAAAATAGAAATATGTACAACAATAAAGATAATGCAAAAAAAAAAATATCTTTAAAAACCTACTTTCCTTTCTTGTCTTTCTTTATAAATCTAGTATTCCAGTTAGGACCTCTAAAACGAAGATTAATATTGTAGGCACTGAGGAGGTTCACCTCGTCAGAAGTAGATACGGGTCTTTGACAAACACTTAAGTGACATACTAATAGAAATGTCAACTTATTTAGTTACACAAATCTTATTACAAATCATACTACAAAATACAATAGTATCAGTTTAATAGTACTACAAATCCAAAACTTAAGCCCACAAGATTGTAACTACTTAAAACTTCAACAAGTAACCACTAAATGTCAGGGGTGAGAGCACTGCACGACTTTGACATTAAACCAACAGATATTTTTAATAGTCTATGCGCATAATATGCCACTATAGCGATGTGAAGCATGCAGTGTATGTTCAGCATGTCGATTCTGTAACCATCTCATCGTGAAAACATGTGTGAAGTGAGCGTGGAGCTCTCAGTGTCATCCCACCTGATGCTAGGGATGGACCAAATAGTACATTTACAATCATAATCGAGATTTTAATAATATTTTTTATGCTAATTATGTTGATCATTTATTATATTATTTCAAAGCTAGTATTTAAGTGTCTAAACATAATGTATAAGGACTAGTCTAGAAAAAAATGAAAAAAAAACAAAATTTAGTGTCTGACTGAATTTCTGTTTTGCTATTTTATTAAAAAACCTTAAAGTTAGTATTGTTTAGACACTTAAATACTAGCTATGAAATAATATAAAATTATCAACAGAATTTGTATTAAAAATATTATCAAAATCTCGATTTTGATTGTAAATGTAATGCTTGTTCAATCCCTAGCATCACTGAGATGACACTGACAGCTCACGCCACGCAAGATTTCACGGTGAGATTTTTACAGAATAGCACTGCTGAACTGCAAATGCCTGAGATCTTGTATATAAGTATAGAGCTTGCAGATATAAACGTATAGATAGATGATGTCGTTGGTGAGTTTTTATGTATCTTGCTTTATGTCATACTTTTCCAGTAAAAAAATGTGCTCATATCATGTGAGGGAAAATAAATAAAAGAATACAACCTACGTTATCTCTTATGCTTGGCAAAATGGCTCGTTTCTTTGTCCGGGCGGTAGCAGAAATCGATCTTAAATTGTTTCAAAAGATCTTAAACTTATTTTACCTGTTGGTAAACGTTACTACTGACGCATCCGAAGGTCTTCTACATTAAGTAATGGAGATCACATTCCTTTATTGGTTAAGGCGACGATAACCGACTTTTAATTCTAACCACTCAAGGTCACTGGCATATATCTTCGTCTTAATATACGAGTCATAACATTATGTTCGTGAGATATACTTAGGTACGTACCTCGTATTCTCACACGACACTTAACTTTGAAACTCCCTTGAATGCTTTCTGTCAATACAAGAGCTTCTTTAAGTTATAGTGACAGCATGACACTTAACTGCAATAAATAAATTGATTTGCAGCATTTGATGATCCGGCCGTTTGACAACTGTAAAAATGAATGAGTATAGAACGATTCAACACAGCCTTTCCCGCCTTCCTTGGTTTGCTATACCCAGCTATGCATCGAGCATCGAAATGAGATTGTGACTGCATTCAGACTACGGTGTTCGGGACATATTCCGCTGAATAGCTTCGCCTTTTTAATGAGAAATAGTGATTCACTCAATTCTCTTCTAAGTGTCATATAGTAGAGGATACCACTCAATTTTACTGGAATGTGTTCGGAACGAGATTGAGAGGAGTAACTATGTCATAGAAAACGGTTTCAATTCTAAAATATGTAGGTATGTTGGTATCGGGGCTTCCCGGCGGCAGCTAGTGAAGGGAAAGCTACCTTGTCGACGTTGTCATATTTCACGTAAGGGTGTTTTACATTAATAATCGTGACTTTGCCGAATTATTTTGTATGAAAAATGAAAAAAAAAAATAACGAAGGATTGGAACATAACTCATATGCCAGTTGATTCTTTGATATGGCCTCAATCATACCCTAGAGTTATGGGATATCAAAAAAAACACGTTGTATAGAGATCAGTATGACCATGTGACCCTCATAAGGGGCATTCTACATCTATCTACGCTTAATACCTAGGTGTACAATTTTGTATAATTTGTTGGCTGTCCTGGACAAGGGAGCAGCCAAGAGAAATAAAATAAATAAATAAAAAAAACATTAATAGAATTGAAACCGTAACTTACAGCTAGGATACAGATAGTCGACAGTTAGTAAAAGATGGCCTATTAAAAGTTTTCACTGACAATATTAGGGTAGCATAAGAAACAGCAGACAGACAAGCAAAAGCAAGAATAAGTAAGCACTCGGCGAGAATTAAGAAGAGACTGAACAGGTTTTAGTGATTTACAAAGAAGTTTTTACATAGCATTTTTTTAAGTTTAGAAACACTGGTGGAGAATAAATCAAGATCATCATCACTCTGACACATTGAGTTGTAAGCCCTGCTAGCTCTTATCATATAAGAGTTAGCAGGGCCGGGCAGTTGGCATGTATAATAGTATCTTGGCTGCTCCCTTGTCCAGGACAGCCAACAAATTATACAAAATTGTACACCTAGGTATTAAGCGTAGATAGATGTAGAATGCCCCTTATGAGGGTCACATGGTCATACTGATCTCTATACAACGTGTTTTTTTTGATATCCCATAACTCTAGGGTATGATTGAGGCCATATCAAAGAATCAACTGGCATATGAGATATGTTCCAATCCTTCGTTATTTTTTTTTTTCAATTTTCATACAAAATAATTCGGCAAAGTCACGATTATTAATGTAAAACACCCTTACGTGAAATATGACAACGTCGACAAGGTAGCTTTCCCTTCACTAGCTGCCGCCGGGAAGCCCCGATACCAACATACCTACATATTTTATTTTACTATTTATTTTACTACACTACTGCGAAGTTTGGCAACCTCGCAAAAGTAAAGATTCGTCATACTGGTGACAATTTTTGACCTAATTTAATTATGATTGATGATATCTCCGAAACGATGCATTTTTGGACCACCTATTCTAGGAGTTTTAGTATTATTTTTACCTACAGAATATAACCCTAGAGTTATGGGATATCAAAAAAAACAGGTTGTATACTAATAAAGCATTAAAAAAAAATAAAAAAATAACATACATTTTAACACATAGCTCTTAGTTTCTTCTTCGTACTTAGCAGGCCACAATTAGCGATACCAGTAATTGCACAATGAGTGTGGTTATACACTGTAATCTGGACAGGCAGGAAGGCGGGCCGAGGTTCGCGGTTTTGCACCATCGAGTTACCTAGCCTCGCACCTACTGAGAACGGTTTTTGTCTACATACCTAACCACATGTTTACGGTGTACTTGTTAAGTACAAAAAACCGGCAAGTGCGAGTCGGACTCGCGCACGAAGGGTTCCGTACCATTATCTATAAAATTGCCAAAACATCACGTTTGTTGTATGGGAGCCCCCCTTAAATATTTGTTTTATTTTAACTATTTATTTTTAAAGTGAATATATAAACTAAATATTCTGTGAATATTTCAAGCGTCTACCTGTTGCCGTTATCAATATAGAGCAAAAACGAGCAAAAATATCACGTTTGTTGTATGGAAGCCCCTTAAATATTAATTTTATTCTATTTTTTGTATTTGCTGTTATAGCGGCAACAGAAATACATCATCTGTGAAAATTTCAACTGTCTAAGTATCACGGTTCATGAGATACAGCCTGGTGACAGACGGACAGACAGACAGACAGACAGACGGCGGAGCCTTAGTAGTAGAGTTCCCGTTTGACCCTTTGGGTACGGAACCCTAAAAAGTATTAATGTCGAAGAAATTAATCAAATTATATTTTGTACAAGACTCTATTTAAAAGCATTAGGCCATGTGTGGTGGACGGTAGGTTAGGTTAAAACTTAATAAAATAAAAGTACCTAAATACTTAGATACAACTTAATTATGTCGTAGGATAAATGAGGAAATCAGAACAGAATAGAATAGAATACTCTTTATTTAAGTACATCATAAAAATTACAGATATAAATGTTTAAATTTTACATAGGGTGACACAATGGGCGGTCTTATCGCTAAAAGCGATCTTTTACAGACAACCTTTGGATGGAATAAAGGGAGAAGGAGAGACAATAATCAGGGTTCTAATCGAGGTACACGACTCTCATAATGTAAATTTCTTTATTTTGACAATTCAACATATCGATTGCGTAGATTCGATCCAAAACTCTTTTTTTCAAGTTAAGTAAAGACTTATACAGCAAAGGATACCGCAAAATTAAATGTTAAAAAAGTTTCCTACTATTAGGTTACTTTTCCTTCTGATTTCACTTTAAACAAAATGATCAAATTACAGTTTAAACTGCTAACTTATACTAATCATAATAATAATAAATAATAAACAACGTACAGCGCTTACACTCGTCCGTGTGAAAGTGTACACTCATATCTAACGAACGAACAGATTATTGTAGAAAATGGACGAATCATTACGGCGCGCTCACTTCCTCAGTTTCTTTACAATTTGTTATTTTTGTTTTGCTTACATAACTGTCATGGCTGACGTCCTCAAGAGGTATGCAAAGTGGAATTGTTACATCTGTTCTATTGACTCTAGGATAGGTAACCTGTTTTTTACCTAAGAAAGAGTAGATAAGTAAATACTTAGTATAGAATTCAATGCCAAACAAACGAATGCCAATTTCCATGTCCATCAATTATTAGATTTATGGTGTATAATAATTTGAATTCAGAACTAAGCATTTTATTGTTGATTTGATTTGATTTCCGTGTAAACTATATAAATCCCACGACTAGGGGTCTGGGGTTCTTGGCGGGAAAGTGAAGCATCATGTTTAGCAGTTGTTTTATTTTGTACAATTAGTGTGTAGCCGAATATTAATATGTAATAATGGTGGATTATTAACCATTAAGTGTTCATGAACGTGAATTAGTGTAGACAAATGAAACAAAACAGTGCAACTTCACTTCAAGTTCTCCCAAGAAGTCCGCGTGAGGTCTCAGTAAAGTGTCATCTTTACTGAAACTCAAGTGTTGCAGGCGGGCGGGGATATCATCTATCATGCATTGAATATAATTCATTTCATCATTATTTAAACAAACTTTGTACTTGATACCTAATTTTACTTGACACTGGCTAAATGAGCAAACCACACGAAGCCATAACATAAAAAAAAAATACGAGTGTGCTTTAGACCACACGGCTGAAGTAAAACTTACAAATAGTAATACTAATTATACTTCCGTAACGCCCTCTTCACTTCCGTAACGCATTCACCAACTTACTAACTAAACAAAAGAAATCCGACGACTGACGAAGTTTGACTGACGAAACACGAAGTTTACCGAGAGACAAGAAAATTGAATGAATGAATGAAGCACTAGTAAGTAGCTGTGTAAATCTTGCAACTATGCTCTACGCATCTTTGTGTTTGCATCAAAACAATTACTACGACAAAAAAGAGCCTGGAGCACAGTTCGTGCTCGAAAATTGTGAAAACCCAGCTTTAGACTTTCCGACACAAGATTTCCACCCACAACAAACCATTAAATTATCGTTCGAAATTTCAATAACTCAATTTACAATTTCTATTTACCGATCGTTCTAGGCCGAGTAGCCAATTAATATTTGTCTAATTTACACAGCAATAAGCGAAGGAAATGAACTAGAATATAAACAAGCACGTAACCTTTGGTCATGCTTCGGCGCACGCGCAGTCTCTGGCTCAATGGATCATAACTTGTGCTTTTACTGATACAAATATGTCTAAGAGAAACCTACTCGTATTTAGCACAGCATCATGCTGAGTGCAACTCTTCTTGTCACAGTCATGATGTGCAGCTTCTGGCTATTTGTTTGTTTTTGATAGTATTTAGATCTGTTTTGTGTAACCTTCGAGTATTATTACATATTATGTTTTCGTACGCACGTTTTTTCTGTGACAATTAAAATTATTTTTCTTTCTTTCTTTCTATTTGTTTGAAATTTATTAATAACTTCTGCAGAGGTTAGAGATTTATCTCTAGATAAGATAATAGAAGATAAGAATGGAAGCTTAGATTGGAAAGCCTCTGTATTGGCTATACGAAGAAATGTCATATAAAAACTGTGATGCAATTTCTCAGTGACGCCATCTACATAAACCGAAGTTAGGTCCAGTCGTTTAACGTTTTAAAAAAAATCTTCTGTGGACACAAATGCGAATTGACATGCTGGCGTACCACACTAGTCTGAGTGACTTTTGCCCACTAGGACAAATGTATCGGATTACTATTTTGTTCGCTATGTCCCGTCTATTGTTAAGTAAATAATTTAATGTCTTTGGTAAAAGTAAACTGTCCAGGAAAACCTGTCCAATTGTCTACACGTTAAAACTATAATTTCACCCATTCCGATTATTTTCTACCGGTCACTTCGCCATTTAATTTTAATTCTACGACATTATTCGAAAATGATATATTTTTCAACACGTTATTTTATGCTTATAAAAGCCGTAATAAAATTATGCATTGATATATATTATTACGAGAGTGATAGTGCGTAAAACGGAGTTATGAAACCACTTTCCCACTTCGTCGAAAGCGTCAGGGTAGCCCGCGAAATTCAAATTTTCTTACGTTGCAATTTGCAGGTCAGTATGTTGATCTTAATAATATATGATTCGCGGCCGTAATAAATATGACTTTATAGAATTACCTATAATCATTAGAATCAGCAATACAACTTAGTGCCAATTTCACCAATGAAACTGAACGCGATCAGCACATAAACCACCTGTCAGTGTCATTATTTTTAACTCGGTTTAGATGTGCTGATCGCGTTCAGTTTGATTGGTGAAATTCGCCCTAACTCTCTTCAAATACATTTTTAGTTTATTATTATTTTGACATTGGTTTTCTTAATCAGCAATACAACTTAGTGCCAATTTCACCAATGACACTGAACGCGATCAGCACATAAACCACCTGTCAGTGTCATTATTTTTAACTCGGTTTAGATGTGCTGATCGCTTACAGTTTAATTGGTGAAATTCGCCCTAACTCTCTTCAAATACATTTTTAGTTTATTATTATTTTGACATTGGTTTTGTGAATCAGCAATACAACTTAGTGCCAATGTCACCAATGACACTGAACGCGATCAGCACATAAACCACTTGTCAGTGTCATTATTTTTAACTCGGTTTAGATGTGCTGATCGCGTTCAGTTTAATTGGTGAAATTCGCCCTAACTGTCTTCAAATACATTTTTAGTTTATTATTATTTTGACATTGGTTTTGTGAATCAGCAGTACAACTTAGTGCCAATTTCACCAATGAAACTGAACGCGATCAGCACATAAACCACCTGTCAGTGTCATGGTTTTTAACTCGGTTTAGATGTGCTGATCGCGTTCAGTTTAATTGGTGAAATTCGCTCTAACTGTCTTCAAATACATTTTTAGTTTATTATTATTTTGACATTGGTTTTGTGAATCAGCAATACAACTTAGTGCCAATTTCACCAATGAAACTGAACGCGATCAGCACATAAACCACCTGTCAGTGTCATTATTTTTAACTCGGTTTAGATGTGCTGATCGCGTTCAGTTTAATTGGTGAAATTCGCCCTAACTGTCTTCAAATACATTTTTAGTTTATTATTATTTTGACATTGGTTTTGTGAATCAGCAATATAACTTAGTGCCAATTTCACCAATGAAACTAAACGCGATCAGCACATAAACCACCTGTCAGTGTCATGGTTTTTAACTCGGTTTAGATGTGCTGATCGCTTTCAGTTTAATTGGTGAAATTCGCCCTAACTCTCTTCAAATACATTTTTAGTTTATTATTATTTTGACATTGGTTTTGTTAGTACTTAAGGAACGGCGTGTTAGTGTGTAAGTAATTGAGTTATTTTAAACGTGTGGCTGTTGTTTCAACACAACTAACTTTATTATTATTTGTATGCTCTCGAGTAAAATGCAGTGAACTAACCATTTTATTATAGCATACTATTTATTGTATTGAAACCTACATTAACGAATAAATTTGATTTTATTTTATTTGCACAAATATGAATGTTTTTCAATCGATGAATAACTAACAGAAATGAGTAACCTTATCTTTCATTGAAACCATTCCATTTGAAAAAAATGTAGATACATATTCAGCCTATAATGTTCCCACTGCTGGGACACAGGCCTCCTCTTTTTGTGAGCGGGCGTGGGTGGTAATCCACCACGTGGGCCCAGTGCGGGTTGGTGGATGTCACATGTCTTCGAATTGTTAGAAATAATAAACCTCAAATGCAAAAACACATAGCTACACACGATTTTACGAGACGCCAAATTTCATAATTTCAGCCGAAAGACATCCACTGCTGGACATAGGCCTCCCTCAAATGGGGGGTTTGCCATAATCGCCACGCATGGCGGTTGGCGATAGCACTATGGTGTTATAATGCATAGAGAACGCTGCTGCCCATTCTCTAGTAAGCCTTTCAGTCGCCTTTTACGACACCCACGGGAAGAAATAGGCTGTTGTAGCAGCAACACATGCCACGGAGAGCCAAATTTACTCTCTAGAATTAAATACTACACTGACACCACAGCTCTGTCTAGCCCTTCGGGAATCACAGGCGTGATAGAATAGAATAGAATAGAATACTCTTTATTATGTACACTATAAAAGTTACAGATATAAATGTTTAAATTTTACATAGGGTGACACAATGGGCGGTCTTATCGCTAAAAGCGATCTTTTACAGACAACCTTTGGATGGATTAAAGGGAGCAGGAGTGACAATACTGCAGGTAGTCAGTGGTGTACCATTAACATATACAATAGATACATACATACACAAAGCATTCACTTATCTAATAAATATATACATATATACAATAATACACATGAAACAAGTGCAGGGAACTGTGTTATGTAATGATGATGTTTATGGAGAGAGGTAATGTTTTTTTACCTCAATCTTAAAAGTGGACAAAGATTGAGCACGCCTTACCGACACGGGCAAGGCATTCCATAACCGCACTGCTTGAACTGTAAAAGACTTGTCATAAAAGCTAGTGGAATGCATCGGCATCTCTAGTCTCAAGTTTTCCGATGACCTCAGATATCTATTATGTGTGTCATGAAGGAACTTGAAACGTTCTTTAAGATAAGAGGGGGTTGTAGGATTGAACAGAATACTGTAGAGCTGAAATAAGATATGAAATACTAAATGAATACTTTACCAAGGAAGATTATACCGTAGTCATATTGAAAGACGCAATTCCCATAAAACAATTTAATCGAAATATTTCCGAATCCCGATTCGATTCCGTTAGTTTCGAATTTAAATTAATCTGCCTGTTGGTCTGATCGTGCTCATACATTTCAACATCTTACCACAACAGATAGTAACTATGAATGTAGTGAATTCCGAGTTAGAGAGGGAATTAGCTTAACTAGGTGATCGGATTGTAGGCTAGGTACATTTTAGACTTAGTTATACGGCTGTATTCGACAGATTGTTTGATTTCTGAAAGAACTTGGCTTTGTAGGCTTAGAATTAATTATTAGAACATCTATTCTAGTCTTTAGGCAGAACTAGTGCTAGTGAATCGTGATGGAACCTGGTTGGTTATTAGTAATTATTATCGAATTAGTTTATATTACACCACCAAACGGACAATCCGTTTGGTGCCGGACGTACAGAATAGCACCATCCCATTTCTTCCCGTGGGTGTCGTAAAAGGCGACTAAGGGACTTACTAGAGAATGGGCAGCAGCGTTCTCTAAGCATTTTAACACCATACTGCGATCGCCAACCCGCCTGCCAAGCGTGGCGATTATGGCAAACCCACCCTTTGGGGGAGGTCTATGTCCAGCAGTGGACATCTTTCGGCTGAAATGATGACCCCACTATTATCCACTCTCTCTCTTTGCTTCTATTACACTATAGGGACCCCTCTGCCTTACCCTTCGGGGGATATAGGCATGATGTTATGTTTGTGTATTGTTTATATTCGCAACTTAGCAGCATTTAATGTATGATGATGTTGTCTTTACTGTAATGAACAGATTTTGATCTAAAAGCACGTCATCATTGTAGATTTTGAATGCAGATCAAAACATGATGACGTTGAAATTATAATAAAATGGCAACAATGATCACAGATCGTATTCTCGAATCAATATGGAGATGCGTATACTTTTTCTCAACGAAATATCTTGACTTTTGCGATACGCACACATTTACATACAAGCGATGTTATTGCCAATTGTCACGCAATTTTAACCCACAAAATATGTGGGACAGTGTACAAATAGTATTAAAAAAACATCGCAATATTACATTTAACACATAAGTATAAAGGCTAGAATCGCGTGCGTGCGAGATTGTCAAATATTACACCATTCATGCAATGTTTGAATGGGTGAAGTGGCGGTAATGAATTTGGTAACGCCTGGTAAGTGGTAAGCTCACGCTATAATCCTAGGCTATAAGAGGTTTTAAATGGTTTAACAAATTAATAGTATTGTTCGATTCGCTTGGGGAAAGTCGTTGTCAATTAAATTTTTCCGTCCATCTGCAAGAGACCAACCAAGGTGTATGAAATTCTGAAGAAATGGTCGAGGCAAAAAAAATGTGTATTTAAGTAAATGGTATGAAGATCTTTTAAAATCTAACCAAGTTTTTGATTATTTCCTAAAGTTATAACTTATAAATCACAATATTTTTCTCGCTTAATTTTTCAAGTTCAGATATTTGTTCATACTTTTCTTCTTACACTTAGGCCCATATTTATAGAACGTTACTCAGTACTCAAGCATTACTTAAGACTAGATTCAAGCCATTGGACTGGTTGAATTTAGTCTTAAGTAATGCTTGAGTACTGAGTAACGTTCTCTAAATACGGACCTAAGTAGGTACCATTATGTACAAACACACGCACATATTTAAATACTAAACTCACAAAACAACTTTCATCTTCAATGTCGATACATCGATAAGGAACTTATTCTAGATACCACTCGACAATGCTACCGTTTCGCAAAAATGCAGGCGAAAAGTGAAAGAATAAGTAACCAATTGAGACTCGAATCACGTCGCACTTTCTCGCACATCTGCGTACAATGTATGGCGATATGAGAATACACCCCGAGGTTACTGCTACAGTTTCTAATTGTGACTGTATTGGGCGTGAGATGACTGTGTAATAATTATGTTTGTCTAATCTTCGTTTTACACGAAACTAGCGACCCGCCCCTGCTTAACATAATAATAATAATAAGTTTATTGATTCAAGATATACATAGACACGGGTTGTATACTAGTTACATGCTAAGACTTGAAACAACTAACAATGGACACAATTGGAAAAAAATAAAATAAAATAATTGTCTATAAAAACAAAAATTTAAATCCTGTCTCCTAAACTAGGGATGGCCTGTATCTTAGGAGACTGCACAGGAGACATGATTTTTACGACTTGACAAAACATCGAGTGTTCTTTATTATGTGTAAGTTTAATATTGATGTAACATAAATAACGCACAACCTCATAAGGGGTCATTGTACACACCATTATGAACAACTTTTACTGGGAAAAAAACATGAAATCGCGAAAACAAAATCTGCTGTTCCCTACATTTATGATTCATAACTCGTCAAAATGTAGGGAACAGTTGATTTTGTTTGCGCGATTTCAGGTTTGGTCCCATAGTAAAAGTTGTTCATAATGATGAGTTAATGACCCCCTATGAGGTTGTGCGTTATTTATGTTACACCTTGTATATTAAAAAAGACATGTTGTTGAGTCATAATAGTTTAAATGTCTAAAGAGAAATTGAATCAAAGAATATTTTTGGTTAAATTTAGAAAAAGTTTACCCCCTAAGCCCCTCAATTCAACGTGTGTTAGCAAAAACTCGTAAAATATTATCCAAAAAATCAAATTGTTATTAATAGGAGCTGACAATATGAAAGTTACCGTAATTTATTAATGGCTTACAAAGGCTTGCATTCCTTTACTAAAATCACACAATCCAAACTACGCAAGTCAGGGTGCTCTAACGTTTGAGCTCGCTTCGCTCGCTCTTGTATACTTTTATTAAAATCACAATTTCAGCTTAACCTAGTATCCCAGTCAGGATGCACCAACTTTTGAACTCAATTAACCAGTATCCCAGTCAGAATGCTTAGTTTTTCTGGCTCACCTCGCTCGCTCTTGCGTTCTCTTAGTGGAATGGACAATAGAAACTTAACCTGCCAATGTCAGTACGCTATTTTGTAAACAAAAATCCTTTCCTTTGGAGTTTAGCCGCAGCCGGGAGCAGCAACAAGGGGACCCTTTTTACTTTTTTATACAGAATAGAATAGAATAATCTTTATTATACAACTCATACATGGCCCCTTTATGACTGGCTACGCTACTGGATAGAACCATATCGCAATGGTGACATACCTACCAATACTACATCTCATTTACAAATACAGAAGTCAGAACCTTCAAAGTCCCTCACAATATCCCACAACCCAGACAATCACAAGGAATGTAAGGCCGTAATTGTTTTGATTACCTTCTTCAGAATCGAGATAACATCGACACTTACTAACTAATACGTTTTTCTATTGTACAAACGAAAAACAACCTTGTTTCAAACCAGCAATGTACGGGCTAAGATAATTATCGTTTAAAGCTGTTAAATTAATATACCTATTCTATGTTTGTTTTTCGTGAGAATGACCTCTATGTTAGTTTTTGTTAGGAACCACTGACCCGTGTAGTATTTTAACTTTTAGTTTTTAGTTGTTAGCTTGTAACCCATTCATTGTTTTTTCACAATGAAATAGACACTTCTGAGAGATAAGTGGCTCTAAAGTTGAGGCCTCCTTGCATGGCCCTTCTGTGTGAAACTGTGAACTATAGACAAACATTATAATAACAAACCATGTTTTCGATGGGATTTCTATCAACAAAAATAATTAACTTGTATAATAACTTTCATTCCTTATAAAACCCCGTTACGTTATGAATTTTCAAAAATGTTCTGGGGTGGGGGTGGGTGAAGTTTTTGTGCCGGTTGTCCCGTGGGATAAATTTCGACACCCACGCGAATGAAACTGCGGGCAATAGCTATACATGGCGGTATATTTCTCATTGAGTCGCGGTCTTGTGAGTGTATAAACAGCAAGTGTGAATTTAAAAAAATACCTATTAAGCGGGACGGCCCGCGGTGGTTACACGGTGTGTTCCATGTTTAAGAGTTAAACAACTTTCGTTCGCCTCGCCCGATCAAAGTTTCCGTAACGCTCTCGTCACGCATTCACCAGCTTACTCCCTCGCTCCCAAAATACTAAGCGCAAAAACAAAAAGTACTAGGCGTCAATACTAACAAGAAGATGAACAGTTCATGGCATCCACCACCAAAGTCCTACTAATCGCGTGCCAAGCAGAGTAATGTAAATCTATGGTGCCAAGCAGTTGACTGACCTGCGCTTCCTTTCCTAATCTGTGTGTTATTGGGATAGCTAATAAAACAGAAATATAAACACATGTATGCCATAAACATAGTTTGGTATAAAAAGTTATATGTCTGTGTTTCTCTCAGGATGTAAGAGGATCAACGGTTGAATAGATAATTATTCAAAATGCTCTATGATTGTGATTTAAGACGCTGACAACAGGTAAACCGCTGTCACTGTCAGACTAAGGAAAGAGAAGCGCGATGACACAACGCTGGTAATTTATTGCAAAATATGAAGCAATTATTTATTTACTCAAAAATTAGTTGAGTATTCGAAAATAAAAAAACAACCAAGTTCTGCATACAAATAAGAGGTTTTTGTTATTAATTAATTACCAACCGTACGTTGATATTTAATACAGATATTTTGGATTGAAACACAAAGTAAAGGGTTAGTTTACCGTTAATTTGTATCGAGATTTATTTCTCGAAACGTATTTTGGTAACAAACAAGTTCTGAGAAATCTGTTCAAGAATAACATATATAGGTATATATTTTCCGCTACCACAAACTATATAGATTGGCATTTTTTTTTGTTTAAGACTAGCCTTCTTTTATCATTTGCCTCTTGTCAGCGGCTTAATCAGACAGTTTTTGCACTGTACGCTTCTAGTGTTGCTACTTCAATCATTCGTTACGATAATTATAGTTAACCTTATCAATAATAACTGGAAACTGCACTTTACTTCGATAATAATATATAACTAGGATAGCGAACGGAAATAAAATCAATAAACGACTACTATCGTTCGGACTATAATCGTTTCCTGTGATGATGTACCTTAAGCAGCCTAATTCGCGTAATAGGTATTTTTAATTTTCATAACAAGTTTAGAGTTTTACCCCCTTATTACAAAACAAGGTTTATCTTCAGACCCAGGTTTAAAACATGGGGCCATTATTGAATTTCGAACTTTATTCCGATTACGGTAAAGTTCCTAAACACAAAACTGACAACTTAGTACCGAACTAAGTTTTCAGTTTTGTATAAAGAACGGTATTTCAATCACTGTTACGTTCTTATTACAAAAACTGGCTCCATGGTTTAAGCCATGTCAAAATATAAATCTTGTTTTGTAATAAGGCGGTTGGGGTTTTAAGGTTAGAATAAAAATCTGCTTATACAACATTATTTTTAATGCATGCGAAACCTGAATATAGTTTGTTCAGAATAAGGAACTGAATCGATTTCAATAATTTTTACCATGTTATATTTTGTCCCAAAAATATTTAAGTGTGGTGGAAAATGTTATCACCATTTAATTACTTAAAATACAATCGTTGTACGGTTAGGTACCTACTGCCAAATTATTATCAATGAGCGCAAGACGACCCTGGAGGCGCGGGCGTGCCCTTAGCATGTTTTTGTACGGACAACCCGGTAATGTATCAACCTTATGACTTTTTGATTTTTCATGATACAGTTTTGAAATTTTGTACATAGATTCTGTACATAAAAATACTAGACACATGTTTCGGGTTTCGCATATACTAAAACTAATATTGTATAGTTATGTATCGTGTTTCCTGAAACTTATAAATGATGTCCGAAACTAACTCAGATGTCACAGTCCCGTTTAAATTCCAGACACTATCAAACTCAAACTCAAAGCATTTATTTCAAATAAACCAATTACAGGCACTTTTGAATTTTCAATGGTCATAAAGACGAAGCTAGTTGCCCATTCCAAAGCTTAGTAGGTACCTATGGAGAAGAACGGGCAAGAAACTCTCTCTTCACTCTTTTAAATTAACATATGGTTACAAAATATTGGTTACATCATTCGTGTTGAAATTAAACATGTGAGAACGATGCAAAACGTCAAAAGCGTCCGTAACAAAAAGATAAAAAAAAAAAATTCTAAAATTAAATTAAAATAAGTCAAGGCCGCTAAGAGATGACCAGTCCCTACTGATGGCGCCCGTTCACGAACATGACGCATGGATTAGCACCATTCAACTCAACTATTTTGAAGGGAGCTAAATTATCCCATTACAGTGAGTATGACATACTCTCAGCCGCCAGGGCACATTCAAGTCAATGAAAGAAGTACTCAGTAAATGGTAGCTCTAGAATAACTACATAGTGCTCACACATGTGCTATGCAATTATATAAAGAGATTGAATTTATCGTTGTCAAATGAGAGAACCATGTAGATTAGTGTCTGAGATGATCTTTTGAGAAATGAACCACACAGATTTGAGTGTAACTGCCCGGTCAGTGGACGCATGTGTTATAACTGTTATAACCGAAGGGGGGGTGGAGATGAAATAACGCAACCGATACGTACTCATATAATGGACTGACGCAGCGGTCGATAGCGTAAAACTAAAGCTAATGTACCCTACTTATTTCCTAATTATAAATAAGTAGGTGCCTACATAACAATAACATTGAACATTGTACGAGAAAACCCGTACATATTAATTGTATCGATTTTATGCTGACATCGACGCGCAGCGAATTAATAAATTATAGGTACATATTTGAGTTAGCAATTAGTAGTCGCATCGCACTGTTTTGGGGCAAAAGACTCATTCGCCGCGGGTCGATCATTATCATTAACTATCAATACACAAGTTGAAGTCAATTCTGTTTATTATATAAATGTACCTTACCCGTACATTTTTGGTCCTTCGAGCCGGATTTTCTTGCGTTGCTTCGAAAGATTGTAACCATGTTGGTCGTTGTCACAAACATGAAGACTGAATAATTCTAGAAGGTCATAGGTACAATAAGGAAACTATTACATCCTATCCAAAAGAAAATACTGACAGTTTTTCAGGTACATTGTATATAACACGTGTCTCTGTCTAAGTAAATTCTTTTGTGAGTGATTAAAATTACTCAATCGATTGTCAATCATTATGGTAAAAACATGCCATTGTTTGCACACCATACAATTTGCAATCACTTAAGTCGACATTCATTCATAATCTCTTTCCGTTTTGAAATGTAGTTTCTTGTTACAATACAGTTTTATCTGAATAGATACAAACAAAAAAAAAAAATTAAAATCTGGCTTTGTAAAAAAGTTTTCTGTCAGAATTGTTCATAATAGGTTTACTCCCTTTAAACTTTAACTTGTATACGACATGTCCCGGAATTAACGCACAACCTCTTAAGGGGTCATTGTACTCATCATTATGATCAACTTTTACTATAGGACCAAACCTGAAATCGCAAAAAAAATCAACTGTTCCCTTTATTTATGTTCTCATAACTCGTCAAAATGTAGGGACCAGCAGATTTTTTTTTCGCGAAAAAAATGATTTCTCTAAATAGCACAGTTTTCATAAATCATCAACATCATATATACGTACGGAACCCTCGGTGCGCGAGTCCGACTCGCTCTTGACCGGTTTTTTTTAAATAGATAGAGTGATTCAAGAGGAAGGTTTATATGATTAGAAAATGCCACGCGGGCGAAGCCGCGGGCAGCAGCTAGTTTTTTATAAGACCAAGTTCTATAAAAATAACAGTGAAACTCCAAAATCAAGTAATTTTGTACGGGTATACAAGACAGGCTTGTAAAACATACTTGCACGCTAAGACTTGCAGGTCAGAGGTGATTCCAAGCGAAAGCCCGATGCTTGCATGAGCGCTTAATTAGAAAAGTGGTCATGGCTCTGCTTGTTTTCACGCTAGGGCATGCTTCAGAACTTGCTGCTAATAGCTACTATCCTTTCTATAACTTGTTTAATTTTTTCGTTATAGTCGCCATAAAAATACATCTGGTATGTATGGCTTTTTTAAGGTCAGCAAAAGCCCATCACGTATGCTTAAAAAATTAAAAGGATTGGAGAAGCACTAGAAAGTTAAGAAGCTAATTAATTATGTTGCTTAACTTTAGGCCGAGCTCATATTGGAAATATATTAGAATATAAGAATACAACCCTTCGTGGCCCGGGCACACAGGCATTAAGGAACACGGTGGGTTTTAGTAAGTAAAAGTCCGACACTCCCTCCGAGAAGTTATTTGATGATTTCCCACCCAAAAAAAAAAAAAAGCCTGAAAAAATGAAGTGAAGTGATGGTGCTTATGATGAACAAAAAATCTACCTACGTAGATTACGCATCAATCAATCAACTCAGCCTATAGCAGTCCACTGCTGGACATAGGCCTCTCCCAGGCTGCGCCACAATACCCTGTCCTCCGTCTTCCGCATCCAGTCTGTCCCAGCCACCTTTTTAAGGTCGTCGATCCATGTAGCTGGGGGGCGTCCCACACTACGCTTGCCGATACGCGGTCTCCACTCCAGGACTCGTCTGCTCCACCGGCCATCGGTCCTTTGACAAACATGGCCAGCCCACTGCCACTTCAGCTTGCTTACTCTGCAGGCTATGTCGGTAACTCCGGTTCTCTTCCAGATAACCGGTTGGCTGTCAGTCACATTTTCAATTTCTTAGTCTGTTTTGTTTGGCTGTAAGTCTTCTAAAGGAAATAAATAAATAAATAACTTAATTTCTGATCTTATCCTTCCGAGAAACTCCGAGCATAGATTACGCATGGTTTTGTTTAAGTTCAGAAAACAATGAAAATCCTTTTTTCTGCAAAGTAATGAACTCGCACAAAACATCCTTATACATATTACATAAGCTACATAATCGACAATTCGCATCGAGTATTCCGGTCTCGTATTCCGGCAAAGCAAATAATTACGATATCCCTTGAGGAAATATTGATAGAAAGCCGAATGTTTGGGCTCATTAGGTAACACTAATTACGAGTACAACGTAACATTGAGTGTTACCACACGTACACGAGTTAGAATCGGTAAGAGAATCGGGTGGGCGAAGATCGGTGGGAATGACGATAAGGTACCTGTCCAACCACGCCGACGAGGGAGTGACTATAAAAAAAAAAAAAATATTTGTTTATTCATGGCAACTAGGCTCAATTGTTAGTAACATGTTCTTAAAAACTATTATTAGTAAACAAACACAAGAAACAAGCCAGTCAGGCAGTCTTTCTCGCTCAAGAAACTATAAAAGATTGAAGGCCCCGTAAAAGTAAACGAGATAATTATATTAATAATTGATCGCTGATTGTTCATATTAGTAGTTTATCGCAGTGACAAGAAGTAATATAGAGAGTACTCCCTCAGCGACACTCGCTTGGCGGACAGAGCTCTCGCCGAGAGACTCACTCTCGGTATATACGCATACCAGCGAATAATCGCTTGTCACCGTGGGGTACTCGCTGCTCGTTGCTCGCCAACTCTTTTTAGTTGCTAGCTCAACTCGATAATCGATGTGGGTTGTCCCACATCGATTATCGAGTAGCCTTTTTTTTGGGTGGGAAATTATTTTTTATTTATTTATTTTCCAATTTACAGTTATCATTACAGGGGTAACCTAATGCGATAGTGTACTTATCTAAACTCCTAAACTAACTTATTTTTAACTTATTATTATAATTACATTTTGTAACTTACAAATAATGCATTCTTTGTGAATTCACTCAGAGAACAACAGAATAGGTCCGAGTCACTAGCTATGAGGTTATCAAATAACTACTCCCGCACTGGGCGGAGCGGGAGGGTGTTAGACCTTTACTGACTAAAACCCACCCGTATTCCTTCAGATGCCTGTGTACCAGGGCCACGATATTCCTTTCGGATAAACTCGCAACCTGGCCGGCATTGGCTCTAACGGACCCCGTCAGCTCGTGCTGACATCTCTTTGAGGCGCGCGTGGAACACAACGCGCCGTCGACCCGGGCCTGGTCCTTATCGGACGGCGAGCTACCCATCGCTCACCGTCCGCAGGCCCGCGCTTACGGTGGCCGGGAATCGGTCTGCGACTCTCGACGTTCGGGGCGTTTCCCACGGTGACTAGGGGCGTGAGGGCGCGAATTTTGCCTCTCCCTAAGCGTTCCGCCTCCTCCTTCACGAGCATTACTAAGCTTCTCAGAAGGAGGTATTAACCTGTGAGTATCTGTGAGCAGCTAGGCTTAAAATAGTCATGTATGATGGAGGAAATCGGTATAAACATCACACTTCCCAAGCGGATTAGTAATCATTAGATGTTATCACATTCCGGAGACATGCAAAAAGACTTTCCAAGTTCAAAACTCGTTATTATTTGAATGGTCACAAAACGGAACATTCAACGATCATGTCCTTTATCTATCAAATCTTCTATATTTCTTGAGATCATAGCCACCATCGTCATAAAACTGATAATATTCATGCATTTCCTTGCAATAAATAGGTTTCGCTCGAAGTTCTCACGGTTGCCAGCGGTTGCTAAAGACAACCAGCACCCGCAGTTCATGGTTGCGCAACCATGATTAACTGAATTAGTGCAATTAGTGGTCCTTAACGTCTTTAAGATGGTTTTTTAATCAATTTTTATGGACTGTTTCAAATTATGTCGATAGCATGAAGTTCTTCTAACGTGATGTAAATTTTGTTATTTATTTTGTTATTTTTCAATTTGGAACAATTGTGTAATTTGGCAGTCCTTAATCAAATATTTATTACAGCAATTACGCAACATGTAGCTAGAAGGAATTGACTCTCCTACTTTTGAAATGGGCCGCAAAACGCAAAAGACAGATACCAGTGGGCCTAAAATGGACGCTTTGGCAGAATCATAATATGATCTGCGTACAATTCATATCCCGCAATTCATCTGTTTGACAGTTTTGTATGGAGTTTCGTAAAATGGCCCACAAATTATGAATTGCTATAATGAAGTCTAATGTCAAATAGCAGCTGTCAAACAGATGAATTGCGTGATGTATGAATTGTACGCAGATCATAATAAGATTCTGCCAAAGCTTCCATTTTAGGCCCCCAGGAGAAAAATTACACCCTAAATATTCATATTTCACAGCCGTAGCAAATACTTTGAAATTTTCCATCGACGTCACCTTTCAAATTCATTAAACACAAAATTAAAAATGGCAAATACATAAAACACGATCGTTCATTAAATCAACTTCATGATAAAGCTTTAAAATAAGCACTATCAGTAAAACCAGTCCATAAAAAGGTGAAGCAAGGAAGACGACTTATGAGAATAATACTCATGTTCCTATATGCTTATATGGGCTAAACAAGTTTCAAGTATTAAAACTCTAGTGTTCTTAATTATTGTGAAGGCAGGTGGCTTTTATTTTTATCTTATTTCGCGTTCTGCCTTTAATTAATGTCTGTAGATATAAAATTATAGGTTCAGTGTAATGTTTTTATATATTTTTGATGAATCCAGGAAATAAGAGAGCTTCTTTTAATTGCTTTAAGAGGCTGACAACAGCTAAACTGCAGTCACTGTCGCAGTTCAAACAAAAGAAGAGAAGTGCGATGACACAAAGCTTGTAATTTATTGCAAAATATGAAGCAATTCAAAAATGAGTTAGTAATCGAAAATAAAAAACAACCAAGTTCTGCATACAAATAAGACGTTCTTGTTATTAATTAAATACCAACCGTACGTTGATATTTAATACAGATATTTTGGATTGAATCTCAAAGTAAAGGGTTAGTTTACTGTTAATTTTTATCGAAAAGCGAAGCATAAGGAGTATGTAAAGACCGTAGCAAGTGGCGTTCTATAGTTTCTGCCTACTCCCATGGGAAGAAGGCGTGAGTTTATGTATGTATGTTGTATCGAGATTTTTTTTCTAAACATGTTTGGTAACAGCCAAGCTCTGAGAAATATGTTCAAGAATAACATATTTTTTTTCCGCTACCACAAACTTTATAGATTTGGCAATATTTTTGTTTAAGACAGCCCATTTTTATCATTTGCCTTTTGTCAGCGCCTTAATATGCGTCATTTTATTGATATGTCAAACTTATATTATATTAAAGGTGATTATTGAGAGGAGTAAAGCTAAATAATAACAGCCGCACCAGTCGATCCAACAGGTTAAGCTACGCTTGCCGGGGTTGGTCCGTGGATGGGTTAACATCTTTACATACTGAGACTCCTCTATACCTCGGAAAGCATGTCAAGCCGTTGGTCTCGGCTGTCCTTCGTGGATCTTTTACAGTCGTTGCGGGTTGTCAGAAGCCCGAAAGTGTGACAATCTGTCTTACCAAGGGGTATCGTATTACCCAGTTACTGGGTTGTGGAGGTCAGATGGGCAGTCGCTCCATGTGAAATACTGGTATTCAGCTTGGAAGCCGACCTCAACATAGTTGGTAAGCCTGCCTATTTGCCTATTGCACGTTAAGACGCCGACAACAGGTAAACCGCTGTCACTGTCAGATTGCATACAAAAGAAAGAGGTGCGCGATGACATTGTTATTGTTATTAATAATTAACTGTTTTTTTATTTTACTTCGATGGTGCTAGTTTATCATTTGTGACTTCGAGTTATAGATATAGCTTTATTTAAGCGGGCACGCCCTTTATGCCTGGAGGATTTTATTTAGATACGTTTTGTTTACGTTATTTGTGCTTGAGTATAATTTTAGACGATTATTATTCAAAATTCATTTATTAGTGTGATTTTTGGTACATTTCACAATGAGATCTTAATAATAAATAAATTGTTCCTCAAAAATCTACCTTAAAGGTGTACACTTTTTCTATTAATTATTATAAAAAAGAATAGTCAACATATTAAAATAAAATAATTACAATGAAACACAACATAACTAAAGACAGAAAAAAAAACATTAACAATTGAGTTTAAATACTGGATGGAATTATTGATGTCAAATTGTTGTTGATTTGTCAAAAAATTAAATAAATATCAATGTCAAATATATCTCACATTTTATCATTAAGGAATTCGTATAATAGTAATATAATAATAGTATAGTAACATTTTTCCAATAATAAATGTCTTAATTTGTTTTTAAATTGAATAATATTTAAGTCCTTTATTCCATTTGGTAATGTATTAAATATTTTTGGGGCCATGCAAAGTATGCTTTTGTGCATCAAGGCGGTCTTTGATGGCGGAACGCATAATTCATGTCTATAAACTTGTCCAATCATTTTATAGCGATGTTCAGATGCTTTTCTGAATAGATGCATGTTCTTTTTAACAAATAAAGCAGTCTCAAATATGTACAAGCAAGGTAAAGTCATTATTTTTAACAATTCAAAATAGGGTTTGCAGCTATCAGTTATTTTTATACCGGTAATAGCTCTAATGCATCTTTTTTGCGATTTGAACACTGTCTCCCTATTGCTGGAGTTACCCCAAAAAATGACTCCATAGCGTAGTATAGAATCGACATCGACATGCTGCTGCTTGATTGACTCCTTTCTTGAGTTTATACAAGGCAAAAGCAAACTTACTAATTTTTTTAATTAATATTGAAGTATGTTGCTTCCAATTTAGTTGATTGTCGATTGTTAAGCCTAAAAACTTTGTATTTGCAACTTCTTCAATTTTTTCACTATTAAAGCTTACATTTAGTTCTGAATTAGCTACTCTTTGATGAAAATTCATAATTTTTGTTTTCTTCAAATTTATAATTAAATTGTTATGTTCTAGCCAGTCAACGGCTTGTTGTAATGCATTGATTATGTCAGCTTCAAAGTCATTATTATTTTTGTCAAGTTTGACAATGATAGTACTGTCGTCGGCAAACAAAGTCATGGGATAGGGTATATTCTGGGCAAAGTCTATATATAAGAAATAATAAAGGCCCTAGCACGCTGCCTTGGGGCACTCCACAAGATATTTTTCGTTCTTTAGATAGGTATTTTATAACGGTTTTATTTAATTTACAGATTCGACTTATTTCTGTACGTTGTGTTCTATTTTTTAAATAAGAATTTATGAGTGATAAAACATTTCCCCTTATCCCATACGCATTTAACTTGCTCAGCAGTATATCATGGTTGACCAAGTCAAATGCCTTGGTCATATCCATGTATATTGCTGATATTGGGACTCTCTCATTCATGTTAGCTACGATAACATTAAGAAAGTCATATATTGCCATATTTATTGAATGATCTTTCCTAAATCCTTTTTGTTCTTTCACAAATATATTATGTTTGTTGAGGTATCCGTCTATGGACCTATAGATCCATTTTTCGAATATCTTGGATATTACCGGAATAAGAGCTATTGGCCTGTAATTTTTAATGTCTTTCTCATCGTCTTTTTTAAATAAAGGTTTTATGACAGTGGGTTTAAGCTTATCAGGGTAGGTTCCAGACTCAATACTTAAATTAATTATGTAGCTTAGAGGATCTGATATTATTTCTAAAACATACTTTAGAACCTTTGTTGAAATATCGTCGTATCCTACACTATTTTTATTTTTTAAGTCTTTTATAATTCTATTTACTTCATGTGGTATGATAGGGGCTAAAAACATTGTCTGTGCAGAGAAATTTATTTTATTGTCAGTGGTCAATTGTGTCGAAGCAGTAGAAAGTTTTTCTGCTTGGCTTATGAAGTAGTCTTTTAAGGTATTTGCTATGTCTTCGGGTGTAGTGAACGTAACCCCGTCATAATTTATTTCTTTTATAAACTCTGGTGGCGAGTTGCTTCTATTTTCATTTATTATTTTCCACGTCATTTTCGATTTATTATATGCTGTCTCTATTTTATAATTATTCTTTGCTAATTGTGTCAATTTTATAATTTTCTTAAGTCTGTTTGAATAATTTTTAAGTTTCATCACATTTATCTTAGATGGATTTAATCTATGACGCCACAACAACTGTCTTTTTATTAGGCTACACCGTCTAATACCAGGTGTTAACCAATTTGGATTCTTTAATAATTTCCTTTTTTTGTACGTAATCGGAAAACATAAATTATAAAACAATTGGAATAGTTCTAAAAAGTTATTGTATGCTACGTTAGGGTCTTTAGTGAGGTAGACATCAGAAAAAGAAATTGATTTTAAACAGTCTTTGAATTTCATCAAGTTTTCATTACTATTGTCACGCACTTTTATATTCCAACTTTTGATTAAACATGTCTTTTATACAGGAAGCTTTAAAGTTTGCGCGGTGTGATCTGACATATGTAGATCAAGGACACTATGAGTACATTTTCGTGAAATATTATGTGCAAAATTATCAATACACGTATTGCTTTGCAATCTAGTTGGTTGATTAATTTGTAAACATAGATTGTACTTCAATAGGAAACTAATAAATTCAAGAGATAATTTATCTGGTTTTAAAATATTAATGTTGAAATCACCACATAGAATTACATTCTTGTTCGAATCGTAACAGTATTTTGATAATATAATGTTTAGTTTTGAGTAGAAAACCTCTAAATTGTTTAACTTTGGCACTCTTTATATGCAAATAATGATTGTTTTATGTGATATTAGTTCAATTGCACAAACTTCGACAATGCCTTCAATTGACATTTTACTGACATTCGTAAGTTCTTTGTATTGGAGACCAAATTTCACCATTATATAAATTATATTTTTTTGTATAGTGGTGTGTGCTAGCTAATATAAGGCAAATAATTTAATTTAATGTTTTGTGTTGCATTTTACATTTTATTGTATAGATTCAAGTTTTTAAATGAACTGACAGCTGTGCTGCTGGGGAGTTTGTTGCGCCACTTCTTCTTCCCAGCTAAAGCACTAGGAAGTGGTGAAGGGCGGGCGTTTTTGGGGGACTGTCTCATGTAATTTTGACGTTCGAAAAGTGCTGATTCTCAGCCTAGTTTGAATAAATGACTTTTGATTTTGATTGACACAACGTAAGGCGTAAAAATTCAAATAAAATCGTATAAAATTAGATATTAACTAATTAATAAAAAATAATCCATCATCGGATGCAGTTTGGCATTTGCAATTTTATGGTATACTTAATTATAACTGTTAACGAAGGGATTAACATTGCTTTAAAAAATAATTAAGAGTTGTCTTTGAAGATTTTTTTGACGTATTAAATTATGTGCAAACTTTTGTCCAGCACTGGACGTTTTTCGACTGAAATGATGATGATGAAATTATGTTTAATTATGTTTTGAGTTCCGTCACCGTATGCACAAAAGACTTGAAAATATCATACTGTTTTTGTATTGGAAAAATTATTTACGGTTTAAGAGATACCTGCTTTAAAAAAAACATTTTTGACCATTTTCAGAAATCTCCGCCTTAAATAAAATAAGCATCCTCTCTATTGACACAACATCGTTTTTATGTCTTACACAATTCTCGTTATTAATTTGACATTCTGCACTTGACAGGATGCATGTCTGACTCGGAGTTATAAAACGCATCGGCATCTGCTGTATATCCCTACATGTATATAACTATGTATGTATATAATCTTGTACAAAAAGCTCAGAATCAGCTGCATAGACGTTCGGAAAGCGGATCTCTCGGTGACGCAAGTTTCTGGTTGAACTTTAGCGTGCTATGATGTCAAATGGAATCTTTTATTGTATTGTCAAATGCGTTATTTTAGTTCTAACAATGCATGTATATAAAATTAATGTAAAGTTGACTTTTGACCTTTATGTGAATTACTTGAAAAGGGGATAATCATGTTTAATCTTTATTTATCTCAACATCATATTACAGACACTTAGTTAAAAATGCATAATCTTAAATAGGGAAAGGTTTCTGAGGTACGAGGGTCTTGAGTCCTGAGTTACAGATCACCCGGCTCTCTTAGATAGGATATGTATATATTAAATCGTTTCAAAAACAGTACAAATACTTTCTAAATTCAAAGACCTTTGTATATTACAGAAATCAGTACTCTCTAATACTTTAGTGCCATTATAATTCTATGTAAATAATAGATGCTTATAATGTGGAGCGTATGTGTAGTGTGTGCGTATATGGTGTGTCTCAGCATACAAGTAGTTTACTTTACAACATTTAAAGTAAAAGCTCCCACAGACAGGCGCGACGTGAAACTAGTATCACAATTTCTATAAAAACTTCATGGAAAGTGTCGCGCTTGAGATATCGCGCCAGTCTGCACGAGCCTTTGCACCGAAAAATGCACGTATTGTTTTTTACTGTGCTGTCTAGCCTTCACCAATCTTATCTATCACATCACACTAATATTATAAAGGCGAAAGTTTGTGAGTGTGTATGTTTGTTACTTCTTCACGCTCAAACGGCTGGACCAATTTTGATAACATTTTGTATGGAGATAGCTGACACCCTGGATTAAGACATAAGCTACTTTTTATCCCGATATTCCCACGGGATCGAGACCTACGCGGGTAGTTTCTTACATAAACTCACTAACAATATCATCCAATCAGCACTATTAATATAATATCATGTACAGACAGTATATTAATAAGTTCTCGCTGACATTGTCTCCGCAGGCGCACCCTTGAGGCCAACCGCCGGCGCCGGCGCCGTGTAACCCTTTACTGTAATGTAAACCTGTTCTATTGACACTACAGTTTAGTAAGATGGAGTCTGATCATATTTTTATTTAGTGATTTACATATAAATTATATTTTTAAATATTAGAATATCAAAAAAGTATATAAAAACATTTAAAAATATAAATAATAGTTGTCCGCTGGTAGCGGGAGCAGGGTCCAAGCTACCGGTGGTTAGGGCTCCAGAGATAGGAACCTCCTCACGATGCGAGCCGTATCGAGGAGTACTGCCTTCTGAATCAGGCCCTTGATCCAACCACCTAACGAGAGCCTCGAGAGATGTTGATCGAGGCTCTCGGCCATCAGGCCATTGGCTGAGACGACAATCGGCACAATGATAGCCGAGCTCACATTCCACATGTCAACAACCTCGTGTGCTAAGTCGAGATATTTAATTTGTTTCTCTTTCTCAGCTTTCACGAGGTTCTCGTCATGTGGAATGGTAACATCGATAATCATTGCGCGGCGCGCTAATCGATCTATCACCACTATATCAGGCTTATTGGCGACAATAGTCCTGTCAGTGATGATAGACCGATCCCAGTACAACGTGACATGGTCTTTTTCGAGAACTGGGTCGGGCACATACTTGTAATACGGTACCTCAGAATCCACAAGTTTATATTTCAAAGCAAGTTGCTGGTGAATAATCCTGGCTACTTGGTTATGCCTGTGCAAGTACTCCCCGTTAGCCAGACGAGAACAACCAGAGATAATATGATCATATTATTATTATTTTTATATAGTTTTTTTTAATATATTTAGTGAATGTGAGAGAACGTTGTAGGCATAAAAGACTGTAGATTCGTAGAACATTTTCTATTTTGTTAAGTACTTGTTGACGGGCCTACACTGTCCTCCCATACCTAATGACACTGTAATTTGAAAACATTGTAAAGCCAATTATTTAACAAAAGTAACCGTGGAGTTTCTTGCCGGCTCTTCTCCATAGGAAACGACCAATTGGAACCGTGCACCTAGCTTCTGACGTTTCATACGTGCCCATGAAGGTTTATGTGGAATAAAATATTTTGATTTTGATTTTATTACGCTAAAACGGCTGAACGTATTTGAATGAAATTTGGCATATGGGTACACTATAATCTGTGATAAGACATACGATACTTTTTATCCCGGTAGTAATTCCCGTGGGATAATTTCCGACCTCCACGCGGGCAATGCCGCGGGCAAAAGCTAGTATACAATATTTGCAAACAAGTAATAGACAATAATAGGCGCTTCTTTTTATTGCAAAACGTCATGCGGAAGTTAAAATGATGAGCTTTTTCTGAAAATGATGATAAAACTATTCCAGGTTTTAAGTATTTTAATAATAGAGTGCTAATTAAGCGGTTAGTTGGTGGTTTGTGTAAGTTTATAACATGACGAAAATATAATTATAACGTTTAGCAACCAAACATTTTGCAATCAGAAACACTGCGTTACAGTTATGTTCTTTACTCAATCAATCAAACAAGTCAGTATGACCCAGTCTACTGTGACTCTAAATAATACAGGCTGTTAAATAATACAGGGTGTTAAATAAATTGCGTGAGTGACTCTGTTGTCAGAGGCCCTAGCTAGAGTATCACAAATATTTTCATTTGTATACAGGAATTTACAGGATGTTAAATAAACTGCGTGCCATAGCTTACGGGTAGATTCAGTATCAATAAAGGCACCCAAGAAAAAAAAGATAAACAAAAATAATAATTAAACATAAAAAAAATAAGTCTCTTCATACTTTAACGGGCATAGGACCGTCAAATAAAATAATTTTAGTTGTAAACGATTGCTAATTAGGTTGATCTTGCAATTTTTTTTTTGTCTTTTCATTTTTTTTTATCCTGTGTTCTTTTATTGATACTGAACCTACCCCTAAACTATTGCACGCAGTTTCTTAACATCCTGTATACAAATGAAAATATTTGTGATACTCTAGCTAGGGCCTCTGACAACTGAGTCACTACATGGAATACACATAAAAACATCACAATCCAACCAAAGAACTACATACACATCAAACAAAATTGACAAGTGTAACGCTATCCTAATTTATGTTCTTCAATAAAACACGATCGATAATTATTAATAAACCAGTGTAAAAAACATTGTTATGCACAAATCAAGTCGTGCACACGTTATGTCTGTACCAGTTTTTATGAACCTTTTTTAGTCTGTTGGCGTCTATCGAATTTAATTAACCTACTGATGTATTTAATTTGGATGCCATGAAATTAAATCGTATGTGGTTAATTGTAGTGGCATTAGAAGAATATCAAGTTTATTTAGAACAAAATAATGACGTATCTAGCAAGAAGGAAAGGAAAATTTGTGGTTACCAAAAAATAAGATTTATTTCAATAAATAAATAGTTTTTGACCACATTTTCGTTCAACCAACTTCAAAAGCTTTAACGATTTTCTCCTCACGATTGAGTCATAGCCAGCAAAAAACCCATCTACAGCAAAAATCACCTAAATAAACTTATTTAAGTCGTCTTAACACGTAACAAAAAAGTATAAAAAGCACAAAATAAGACATACCTACTAATAAAAAACACAAAATAAGACATACTAATAAAAAATCATTTGAATAGCACCTTTTTGGTGAGCGCGTTGAACTCTTTTGTATGGCACGACGACGCACGGTCCGGGCTATGAATGGGTGTATTTGCTACTGTTGAAAAGTTGAAAACTGTCAACCCAAGAAGACTTCTTGGCGGGAAAGTGAAGCGTTATGTTCAGCAGTTTTGTTTTATTTTCCAAAATTTGTGTCTAGCTGAATATTAATGTGTAATAATGGTGGATTATTACTCATTAAGTGTTTGTGAACGTGCGTTAGTGTAGGCAAATGAAACAAAACAGTGCAACTTCGCTTCAAGTTCTCTCAAGAAGTCCGCGTGAGGTCTCAGTAAAGTGCCACATCTTTACTGAAACTCAAGGGGAGCAGGCGGGGATATCATCAACATGCATTGAATATAATTCATTTCACCAATACACAAGTTTTGTAACTAAATGAAGACTTGGCTAAGAGGTCCCAGCAACCAGGCCATTTAAAAAAATGGTGAAACTGTCACCCAAGAGTTTTTATTTTATTTGCTAACATGTAAAACACTGGTTAGTAGGCATGCATTAAAATTTCATGACACAGTATTAAAAGCAAGACAAGCACCCTGTAAGGGCAAATTTTATGTAAAGAATTACTGTTAATAAATTAAATTGCATAATATAAAAAAAAAGAATATTAGATACAATACTAAACATTAATCAATCATTTATTATATCTTAATTTATTTTTTATCGTAAAAAGCGAAAGCTTTCATCGAAGAACTCCATACTCTATGGTAGTCTATGGTGTTTTATTACTGTTTTATGACCTTAAGTAATCGATTACGTAGGAAATTGATGGTTATTTAAGTTTTATTTTTGGTTTTAAGGGCACAGTAGCAGCATTGCATTGATAAATTATTATTACTTTATGCAATTGAATAATGTTTAACTGTAGTTTTAATTGAGCCATAACGCATTATTTTTTTATCACTAGCTATGCGTGTGGCACGTCACGACGAGTAGCGATACTTAAATCTAAGTAGAGTGTAAATTTTTAAGTACAGCTCGATTTAAATTGTATGGCAGATCGGAACATGAGGCCATTCGCTGCGAAATAACGAATTCATGTGTCAGTGGGGGTGGTGGTGGGGTTACGCGCAGCGAGTAGCGTACTTCAGAGCCGCCATTATGTTTGACACGTACTATAAGTATCTAAGTAAGCGTAGCCGGCTGTTCAGCCAACTAAGCTAACTACACATTGGCTGGCGTATATTTTTACAATGCTACAAGTAGTATCAAAATCATCATCAAGCTCTATTACTAAAGTTGTCAAAAAATAATAGACCCGTTTTGAAATTTTTTGACAAGTATAATCTTTAATATGACTAAGCTTGGAGTTAATAGTCCTGCTAAAGCATTGGTCATTGTGCCACTAGCACTGTGTTCTCATATCAACAAGCCAATAATGTCGAACAAATATAACTTTACTGACTGTTGAGAAGAGCCGGAATAGCGCCGCGACGGGGAATGTGCGCCCGCGCAACCAAGGACGTGTCGCGAGTAGGTACTCGTGCGCAGACCGCGCGGAATTGTACGTTATGTGGTTGGAAATATAAAATATATGAGCGTTGAAGTCTTTCTTCAATAGGTATAGTTATTGTGGTTTTAAGACGCAGATATATGCCAGTGACCTTGAGTGGTTAGCTTGCGTGTTCTGTACTGAGCTCACGCAACGCGTCGTACGTTTAGCCAGTAATAGGACTCGCCCATCAAGGAGCGCTGTCCCCCATTTGACGCATTATTAATTTACACATACATACATAAACTCACGCCTTCTTCCCATGGGGGTAGGCAGAAACTATAGAACGCCACTTGCTATACGCTCCTTACATACTCCTTTTGCTTCGCCTACGTTCATACACGCGCGCCGGTTGCGAGTACTACGACCTGATTATTAATTTATTATACACAAAACAAAAGGTATTTTAATAAAACGCGTATACTACAAGATCAATAATAAAATTATCTTTACATTGGTGAAAGTTTCAGAAAAATACGCTTGGTAGATTTCGGCGACATTCTAAGTATTTTATCCGCATTAGACATAACTTTACAAATTAATATAAACATAATCTAAAATATTCACATATTAAGTTATTAAGACAATGCTCTAATTTATCATATATTTTTTTCAAATCATTAACACTACTCGTTTAGACGTGATCTTCAGTATAAAATTATTAAAAGTCGGTTATCGTCGCCTTAATTGTACAGTCAGCAGAAATATGTAGATAAAGGTTGAATAATAACAAAACTTTTAGCTAGAGAAAACGTAATTTATTAAAAGTATATAATCTATATAAATATATAATCAGTAAGAGTCTGACGGACCCCTCTGCCCGCCCCAGGGCGGAGGACATCCATAAGAATTTTCCGCCCGGGAACAAAATAAAATGTTGGCTTATAATTATAACCTAACCTCGCTCAGCAAACACGCACAGACCTGCCTTCGTCCTCTGACGAAGATCGTCTACTACTGAGCTCACCTTTTTTTTTTTTTTTTTTGTTCCTGACCTATTGCAGATGGCTCCGGAGTGCCTTTTCTGCTTAACCGAGCTTTGGCGGGGCCAGAAGGGCCTCTCGCCGTGTTAGAGAAATAATTAAATAGCACAGCTAAGGGCGTCCCATAGTGGGACTCGAACCTAGGCTTAGGGCGCTATTGACTACTGAACCATTGGGGGTATGCAGTATCTGATTATTCTGAGCTCACCTCACATTGAAGCGCCTTATATACCCATTTCATGTGTCGCGTAGCGCGACAAGTCGCGTCGCGCGACTAGTAGCGCTACTTGAATAAAGATAATTTATTCCTTTGAGCATGCCGACTAGCCGGCAAAACCAAGTACCTAAGTCATTGCAATGTAACTCTTATCTCTTTGCAATAAGGTATAAATTAGGATGATTGACATTTGCAAGTCTTATAAAACTTGAAATGTACTCTTGTGTCGCGCGGCGCGTCGCACGACGTGTCGCGCCTGTATGAAAGGGGTTGCGTGTCGCAATATCGCAGAATCGCCACGTGACGCGTCGCGCGACAAGTCGCGCCAGTGTGTAGAAGCCTTAAATCGCCGTATTTATTGCGCTGATTAAAGGCTTCTACATACCAGCGCGACTTGTCGCGCGACGCGACACGGCACAAAGGCCCCGCGTGTCGCGGGACGGGCGGTGCCTTTGTGTCGCGTCGCGTCGCGCGACAAGTCGCCCCGGTATGTAGAAGCCTTAAGAAGCTTGATTTTTTTAGAGCTTCAAGGGACCGTAGATTTACGTATTTGGTATTAATTTCAACTTTATACCTTTAAGCGTTCCTGAGAAAAAGGGTCTTGACAGACTGACAGACAGACAGATGGACAACGAAGTGATCCGAGATAAGGGTTCTGTTTTTACTTTTGAGGTCCTGAACCCTAAAAATTCATTTGCAATATTTTAATTTGCTTAGCCCTATTATTTCTAGAATAAATGTCACGCTCCTTCTATATACTCCATAATTAAGTCAGTTCAGCCATTTTTCTTTAACCATTAAGCCTTAAAACTGGTAGTGTCCTCATTAGTATACCTACCCACTAAACCAGTTCCCTAATCTGCGTTGGTAGCTTGATAATATGTCGTTTGACCTTCAGCACAATTAGAAGAACCAGGTCTTAAAGTCGTGATATTTATTAAAATTCCACAACCTCATTCCACTGGCCCCCTTCTATTATCGGACATCTAGACGCACTGCAGGTTACCATCCCTTCCTTGTTGCTATTCCACCAATTCGCACTAAGCGTTTCCAAATGACTTTTATAATGCGCACAGCAAAAGAGTGGAACTCTCTGCCTGCGTCTGTGTTTCCGAACGCATACAACCCTAATCTATTCAAAGTGAGAGTGCACAGGCTTCTTCTGGGTAAGCTCACTCCATCGTCGACTTTGTCTCTGTCACCTCTGCCCTAGACTAAGGTCAAGAGCAAACCCATCCTAAATAAAAAATTTAAAAATTGATTCTGGGGGTTTACTCCGAAAATAACTCCGAAGTATCGGCCGAATGATCGACAGTCAAAAAGAGATAAGTCAAAGTCAAAAATGTGACTTGAAGACGGGTAAGGACCCAAAGTCAAAATTACTAACATAGTCTGAACTAGGCATAACCGCAGACACACACTAAAGAGTATATGATTTTATGGTTTAGAAGCCTTAACGTACCTACTGGTGGATGGAAGTCAGGAAATCCAACACAATTTTTTACTTAATAATAATGTACGTTGATGTCATCTACAAAATTATACAGAACCAATACACTGCTTAAATAAAACACATCGGTGAATATAAATTGTGATATTTTAACAGAACTAATATAGATTTGCGAATACTCAAGGATGATCTTTAACATTTTAAGCAAAAAATGTTTTATTTCTATAGATTAAGCTATTAAAAATACCAGTCATGTTTAACTTTACATATTATTAATGTAAATTCCATTGTCGTCTCAAAAATGATTTTTATTGAATTTATTTTTAGGTACTCAAAATTTTTTGTCGTTTTTAGATTAAATTTAAGTATTACCGATAAAACAATTGGTTGTAGCAACAACAGCCGAAACTTAAAACCGTACTACGAGTAATACAGCCAAAAGGTCACAGAATTCTGACCTATTGTGGCATAATATAGGAGGCATAGTAACAGAGCTTTATCTTGAAAGTCAGGTTTAAAGGTTAGTATTCAATAAACTATTTATCTCTATATAGAAATATAATGGCATTCTTGTAATTGTAACCTACATTTATGCATGATACGAGTACACAAGTTATGCTAAAAATGAGAGAATTCTTGTCGTGCTAAATTGTTGCTTGTGATTTATAAATAAGAACCTACACAATGATTATTATTTTGTCTATGTTAAAGGCAGTGGCACAGATAATATAATAGTTACGCAGTGGGAATTATAGGAGTAGGTAAATAATTATATAAGTGTGAATGGGCTTGATCCAAAGATGGCCTTTTGTCTATTATTTTAGTACTGGCTATTTTCATAATAGAAGAGTTGTGTTCTGATTAATAACTTGGGATTACATGTTATCTTTTTTCCACTTGCATTTTTTATCCTTGCCTATTAGCAGTCCACATGAAGGCTAACTAATTTAAAGAATTAGTGATGACCATTTATAACTAATGTAACCCTCGTCAAGATTAACGTCAAATCCTACCATTCCTTTTTTCATTGATGTTAGAAACACCGCCTCTAATCAGGTATCAAAAATACCAGATAATTTTGCGTTTTCGGTTGTGAATTTTATAAGAAAAATATTTAAGCTTTGTCTGAAATAAGTCTGACATCGAAAGTAGAGCTGCTAGTTTTCTCTTCGATCCGAAAACGTTTCTACATCGATATTGAAGATAAATCGGTTTAGAATTAAAATTATAATCGGTTTGCAATAGAATCTTGGGTCCGAATGACTTAGCATTACGTAAAGTATGTTCAAACCTGTACTGTTGGTTAACATTCCGAACGCACGCACTGGTATAAATAAGTTAGTCGCTATGGTAGACAGCTCTCACTTTTAATAATAATAATAATACCGTTTATTTCAGGCGACACTGGCCCATAGAAAAATACCTTAACCTAAACCTACATATTATATACAAAACTTGTGTTAATAAAAAAGGCTATGTTACTAGTACTTCACTTTGCACTACCTTGACTTTGTGCTGTCCTGAGCAACTTGTCCGCGGAAGCGACGGAACACCACGTCCTACGGCCAAAAGTCTTCTTCCATGACGAGGGGCTGATAACAGTTCGGTATACGCACGATAAACGCAACGCAACGCAATAAAACCTTATAAAGTACAGGGAGTCTACTCCGAACATAAATCTGAAGTATCGGCCTAATGTTCGGCCGTTGCTTGACTACCGCTAACTATAGCTGACTAAAGCGAAAAAACCAAAACAAAACGACAGTCAAAGAGATAAGCCAAAGTCAAAAATGTAACTTGAAGTCGGGTAAGGATTCAAAGTCAAAAAAGCAAACTATGGAAGTTGTAAAACAATAAAAAATAAAATAAAATTTATTCAAGTATAAAGTAAAGTAAAATTATGATTTAGATTAATTACAATCGGGGAAAAATGTAATTCTAACTGTAATGTAGACCTGCCTGAACTAGGTTTATGAAAAACCTGTGTTTCAGGCCATCGAATGACCATTGATTGAAACGGCTGAACATTCGGCCGATACTTCGGAGTACGCCTCCTGGCTTCGGTAATCTTCGTGTTTCCGAATTAGTGCGAACGTCGCGCCACGAAGTAATCCCTCGAAGAGGCAAAGCTTCAAAATTTGTACAGCCACGCGTTGACTTGGTAGGTATCCTTTTAAGGATGAACAAAGTTGACTCAGGTTTCCAAAACTTCAACAAAGCTTCGAAAAGTTACGACTTTACTCAAGATTTAAACACTGATCAGTTTTTCCTCAAGGTTATAAGTAATCATGAGGAATATCATGAGGCAAAAATCTTCGTTTATCCCTGTTAAAATATTTCATTTTCAACCTAAATAGTCGGGTCTTCCTGTAGGATTTTCCAGTCTTAACCAGGATCAATACATGACTATATTCCTTAATCTGGAAGTTACGAAATCAGCAAGAAAGTATTTTAAACCTGATCATTACTCACATCCATTAGTTAGACTCTCTTATTAGTTTAACGACGACTTATAACATATTTCCGTAATGTAAGCACTTACTCAGCTGTGTGTTAGCTAATCAAGAACCATTTTAATTGAGTGTATGTATAGACATTAGCTTTTTGTTAATTTTATTTTGCGTAACCTTTTCTGAAATCATCAGTATAATTGCCTATTTCCAGAAAAAATGTTATGTTGAAATCAAGAGTCAAGACATCACTACTCTTGATTTCAACATAACACACGGACATCCCAAGGAGTGAACGTCTATGGGATGATATCATCAAAGTGATTATCTGATCAGACCTATATTAATCTTTCTGCCCTTACTCCGATTTATGGGGTCGGCGCAGCTCATCGTTTTCAATATTGGACTGTCATGAGAGGATAATTATTCTCAAAACCACTACGCTTGCATATATGCTGGTGAACGCAGAAGTTATCTTTAAGTTGCTAATTATTTCCTATTAATCACAAAATAATAAATATCCTGAATGAGCGAATACCAATGAGTGTGAAGCCTTATTTGTACCTGGCAGATATGTTTGTAGTCAGAGATTTCTTATTAATTCTGTGTGTAGGGAATGTGTGCTGGTAAGGTCATAATCGAGATGTAGACAAGCTTATAAATAGTGTTTTACGCTAAAACTACCTAGATCTACCTGTTTACGACATAAAAATATCGGTTCGTTGATTTCAAATAAAATAAGGATTTTTTTTCCCCGTTTACTATATTTTGAAATGTTTCAAACCCTGTTTATTTTATTAGAATGGTATTTCTAACAATACAATAATACAACAGCCGTAAAAATATTACCTAAGATTTAATTACCTACCAATTTATTTCCTAACCGCGCATAACCAAACAGAGAAATCCACTGAGAAATCGCAAAACAAATCAAGTGAAATTCCATAGTCGATTTTACTCGATACTACGATTGTATACCGATTAAATTATTAACCAGTTTGTTACCCAACTAAGCCGGACTCAGATGAATTCCTCGCCTTTCGTAAAAGCGACCAATTTTGACGATTACGTATGACTTATGGAAATAAAGGCATATTATGCGGTTACGAAACTCGACTAACGCACATTAATTAGGCTGTATCACATTAATACTGGCTTTCTTGCATGTAATTTAAAAAAGAAAAGTTCAAGCCATGCTTATTAATTTTTTATTGACCATTTACAAATACTATTCTTTCTTTAAATTTGAAAATAGAACTTACCATTTTAAATATTTTTTTAAACCAACTCGTCCTGTCAAAGTTCCCCATCCTTAGAAAACGTAAGTACACAAAGAATCTATCGATTGTACTTATAAAACACTACTGTTATTCACATTATTCACAACATCACATGCGAACTAGATCCAATGCACATTAATAAAAAAAACTATATTGACACTGGCCGTGAACACGCGATTTTAAAAAAAGTTATGAAAAGTCGCGTTCGAAATTCAAGTTTTGGCGGGAAGCGTACACTCGCGCGGACTGCGCGCCACAGACTGGCAACATGGCCGCCGATTTTTTTGACGGTTCACACGAGTCGATTCACTTTCTACGACCTTACGGCGTATGCGACTCGTAATTAAGCATCAAGATTTACGTAACACGCCGATGTAACCCATGTCAAATATGATTTCCGCGAATATTTCGGTTTTAAGACACCTGTCAGTGCGTCAAAAAATTTCCTCAGAGTTTGCAAAAATTGAGGGTAGTTAAACATTAAGAACGGTTCAGACTTCCTATCAATTACCTACATTTCACGCGTTTAGCCTATTGAATGAATATAATGATGTAAGTAAGTCATTGAAGTTACCAATCGAATATTCCATGATCAGAAATGTATGCTGGAAAAATTATCAAGCATTCATTGGTCAACCAAAAAGCGTCACTGGTCATTGTGTTTACCTATCAAAACGCCATAGATCTCTTCAGTTACCTAGTACGCCTACAATCTTCCATGCTCTATTTGCCACATTTATTTAAATAACAAACTAAAAACCGAATGCGATTGGCACATACTCTTATATTGTAGCAAGTTCTCGACCTTATATTCAATAATATGGATCCGGTTCACCTAACCTTCAGCCTAGATCGAATACCTACTGACTAAAGTGAACTGTACGTTGCAATCCAAAACGGACCTTTTTATGATAGGTATTTAATACAGTTCCATAAATTGATTGCAGCCATCAAAAGGTGAGCTTTGGAAAATCGACCGATGTTTTTTTGGTTAACTACAATTAATAGTCAGTTCCCATTACCTATCTGATAAAAATGTAAGCAAATGGATCTGAAAACGTACCTATACTCAATATATACTCAATATATTTATTGTTTCCACATGTGAACTTAGGTGGTAGGTTTTACAAATATGATCATTGTGGACCCTGTCGGGCACAGCAAAAAGTAGGAGAGAGGAAGAGGGCTTTTATTTGACTACTTAGTTGTGGTAATAAATATTGTAATTATTTTATAAGAATCTAAGTCATTTAAAATTTGTCATTGAAATATTCATTTATATTATAATAGCATTTATCTATTAGAAATTGTTCTAATTTATTAGTGAATATATTCAATTTTTGTTCTTCTTTAATTATTTCTGGTAATTTATTATATATCTTAATTGACATGACTAATGTACTTGTTGAGTGCATTTTTAACTTAGAGCTTGGTAAGTTTAAACTATTTTTATGGCGTAATGTATATTTAGACTATATTTTCTCTTGTTGTGTAAAAGTGTTGGTAATTTCGAACGAATTTGCATAATTCTAGAATGTATAAGCAGGGAAGGGTAAGTATTTTATGTTCTTGGAAATGAGGTTTGCAACCGTTGGTGTCTTCTATATTTACTTGAATTCTAGATACCAATATGTGTGTAAATTGTGTAAAAAAGGTGTTATTCATTTCACTATTGAGTTTAATTTTGTAACCTCAATTTTCATCGATGATTTTTCAACTAGGTAGGTACAATATGTGATTCAACAATACCTGTTGAAATAAGGTTGAAACCTTCTAAATACGGATGGATGTGTTCCCTTATAATGAGTTTAATGTTTCTAAATGTTTTGCTAACCTATGCCATCGTGTTTACGCCCAGTTGGTTGAATAAAATACAAATTACTTACAAACCAACCTTTTGATGCCTGATAACTCCTTCAATCATGTCGATAACTGGATGACTTTATAAAACTAATGATTTGAACCCCTTTTTTTTTTGGGTGGGAAATTATCAAATAACTTCTTCCGCTTTGGGCGTGCCCGAGTTTTACTGACTAAAACCTCTTTCGGACAAACTCGCAACCCTGGCAGGCATTGGCCCTAACGCACCCTGTCAGTTGGTGCTGACATCTACTTGAGGCACACGTGGAACACAATGCGCCGTCGCCGTCGACCCGGGCCTAGGCCTTATCGGACGGCGAGCTACCCATCGCTCAACGTCCGCAAGCCCGCGCCTACGTTGGCCGGGAATCGGCATGCGACTCCCGACGCCCAGGGCGTCTCCCGCGGCGACCAGGGGTGTGAGGGCGCGAATTTTGCCTCTCCCTCACGCGTTCCTCGTCCTCCTTCGCGAGAATTACTGCTTTGCAGAAGGAGGTAACGACCTCCCATGCAATTGCGCTCCGAACCATGGCCTGATTCGAACCCTTAACTTTTAAAATGGTGAGAACCATGACATCTTTTTGAAAGTTAAGCCAAGGCCAAAACTGAGAAGCATAGAGAAAACATGACACCGTTTTGGGCACAGCCATCGAGTGGACTGGACTAGCGAAATGCATTTTGTACCTTTGCTGTTTATTCCTTCTTTACGAAAAAAACAAATTAACGATTGGCACTAGCTAGTCAATTAAAGTGATTTATGGAGCTGCGTTTTGCTGCGTTAATGTCAAGTCGTCGATATACATAGTAATAAATATCTAGTCTAATACGAAAAAGACACTGGATATACAAAATTATACATTGACGAGTCAGTTGATGGATTCATTAGTGCGCAACGCTTTGCTTTTCCCGGTTTTCAAATAACAAGTGCATACGCACTTGTTATAACTATATGCTACATAAGTAATTCCAGTGAAGTCAAAAGTATTGTATATCTCCAGGCAGTAAAATAAATAAGGCAGTGTGTCAAAGTGGTACAATATTAAAATAATTGCGTAGGTATACTTGTCTTAAGTCCAGTGCACTAGTTTCTAACCGGAAGCTACTCTACTACGGCTCTTTGGCAGAGTAAAGGATTTTTTTTTCCTTTAACTTCTCCCGCTCTGGGTGTAGCGGGAGGGTGTGTCAGACTTTAACTGACTAAAACCCACCCGTGTTCCTTCAGTTGCCTGTGTGCCAGGGCCACCCTAGGGGATATCCCTTTCGGACAAACTCGCAACCCTGGCAGGCATTGGCCCTACCGGACCCCATCAGTTGGTGCTGATATCTCTTTGAGGCGTTGACCCGGGCCTGCAGGCTAATTGCGTAACATACTATCAGTAGGAATCGGTTTCAATTTGACAATTCAACAACATTCATTGCGTTATTTACGTTGTTGAGCAGACAATTTTTCTAACATATAAAGCAATGGATTAGCAATATACTTCAAAATCATTCCGATTCCTATTCAAACTGTGTTACGCAATGAGGGGGCAGGTCCTTATTGGACGGCGAGCTACCCATCGCTCACCGTCCGCAAACCGCGCCTACGTTGGCCGGGAATCGGCCTGCGACTCCCGACGCCCTGGGCGTCTCCCGCGGTGACTAGGGGCGTTACTCACGCCCCAGGAGCGAATTTTGCCTCTCCCTCAGGCGTTCCGCCTCTTCCTTCGTGTGCACACGTAGCACACTAGGTAGAATCTGCTCGAATTTAGCATGCTTTTGTGCTACTACATAGCATGTTTATTCCTGGCTAAAGGATAAGATAAGAATGGAAATAGTGCGTCTAAGCTACCAACACCTCAAGCGATATCAAAACGGCATGTACCTACGTAGGCTGCAAGACAGTGATTGACGTTGAGCTGGCCTAGCGTTTCGCGGACTATTTTTTTTCCACCGACTTGTGGCCTACTGTACAGTTTAAGGAGCTCTCGAGCCATAAAATTAAAAAAAACCGGCCAAGTGCGAGTCGGACTCGTGCACGAAAGGTTCGGTACTATTATCTTTAAAAACAGCAAAAAAAATCACGTTCGTTGTATGGGAGCCCCCCTTAAATATTTGTTTTATTTTAATTTAATTATTTATTTTTAAAGTGAATATTTATCTAAAGATTCTGTGAATATTTCAAGGGTCTACATGTCGCCGTTATCAATATCCAGCAAAAACGAGCATAAAATCACGTTTGTTGTATGGGGCTTCCATACAACAAACGTGATTTTTTTGCTCGTTTTTGCTTGCCCTTAAATATTTATTTTATTCTGTTCTTTAGTATTTTTTGTTATAGCGGCAACAGAAATACATCACCTATAAAAACTTCAACTGTTCAATCTGTTTCAATCACGGTTCATGAGATACAGGACAGCCTGGTGACAGACGGACAGACAGATAGACGGCGGAGCCTTAGTAATAGGGCTCCCGTTTTACCCTTTGGGTACTGAACCCTAAAAAAAATGTGCTTTTCATCCGGTAAGTAAAAGTAAGTAAGTCCAAAAGTGATCCAAAATAACCTGCCACAAAATACCGCAGCAAGTCTGAAATATTTTTTCGATATCTTTGACAACTTTTTTCGTAAGGCGCGCCAGTCTAGCCTGCAGCCTGACTGCATTCCAGCCTTTACGCTGAACCGGTCACGCGTGATCTAGGACACGTGTTGAAGGCTTGTGTGATGGAGAAGGGCAGTTGATAATGACAGATATTTATTTTTAAATGAATAAATAGTTACTTATATTAGTTCGTGATTTTCGCATGCTCGTGAGCCAGTTGGGTTTTCTGTAAGACGGCGGAAATATATTATTATCTGGGCATTCAGGTTTTTTTATTGTTTATTCAAGTATGTTCAAAGGTCTTAAAAATACGTAATTTTGTCCTATTTTTATTTTATTACGTCAAGAGCGAGCGTGGTGACTTCTGTTAAGGACTAGCTACGGTCCTTTCTTAGAATACATTTTCCAAAATAATAAAGTCTTCAATTCAACGGGTTTTCAGCAAGACATCTTTGCACTATGCCTGCATCATCAATGTATGTATGTAATGTAGCGGGAGATATTATGGACAGGTTTGAAATCGATTGAAGCCCGTAAACACTTTACCATGATATCTTTCGAAAAACAGTTACAACACAAGTCTTGTAACAAGAAATTTCTCCGGACACTTTTTTTTCTGTAATTTCATTGACAAATAAACTTTCCTTGGGCATCGTATTCCGCACACGGCGCAGGCGCAAAGCAAAGAGAATTGCCGTAGTATCAGACAGAGCAGAAGGCCATCCTATAACAATGGACAATTTGGAACTTGGAATAGTATATCTCACTGTGTTTAGAACGAGAGGTTCTAAACACCTTAGCCCTGAACAGTTGTTTACATCCGCCGCTGCGTTTATATTACTGACTAGCTGGTGCCTGCAGCTACACCCGCGTGGCTTTTTCTAAAAAAAGTAAGCCTAAGTTATCACACACTAATATTATAAAGGCGAAAGTTTGTGAGTGTGTGTGTGTTTGTTATTTCTTCACGCTCAAACGGCTGAACCAATTTTGATAAAATTGTGTATGGAGGTAGCTGACACCCTGGATTAACTTTTTATCCCGATATTCCCACGGCATCGAAACTTACGCGGGTGAAACCGCGGGGCGCAGCTAGTTCCTTATAATAACTAAGGACTCAATGTTAATGAGTAGGTAGAGATAGGTAGGTAAAAAGGGTGGTAAACAGTAGACTACTATGCCTAGCCTAGTCATTCAAGCATGACAAGCCTGCACGAACAATCATTTTGTGCAAGCGTGCTTGAGCGTGTGTATTTTGTGCAAGCATCTTGTCTGTGCAAGCGGCACGAAGGTTGATAGAATTGTCAAAATGCGGCTTGAACAAGCCACGCTTGCGCAAGCATGGTTGAACGTGTGTATGCAGAAGCTTACGTAATCATACGCGTATTTTTTTTTTATTTTTTATTAAAATTAATGCAGCTAAAGCAAGCGCATCGTCGTCGTCCTTCGTTCAAGCAAAAACTAATGCTGCTTCAGCTTGCTTGTACAGGTTTGTAGTCTATAGGGAAGTTGTGCACGGAGACGTCGTAAGATAAAGAAAGCTGCTAGCGAGATTTACAAGAACTCTGAAACGGATAGTGAGACCTCAGACAAAGACTCTGGAATCAGCAACGTGTAATACAGCCTAACAGTGACACAGTCAAGAACAGAGAGGACCTGAGCCAACCGGGTGGCGAAGCTATTAAAAGATGCCCCCCCCCCCCCCCTAATATAACCCGTCTCTCCACTATTCCAATGCTTACTCTAGGATGCATATCCGGTACGGCTCTAATAATCCATCCATATCCCAAGGCCACGTCTTCCCTACCATAATCGCGCCCCCCGGTCTACTCTTTGATATGCAATGGTCTCTGTGGTCCCATGAAACATGAGGCTCCAGGGGCTAGAGCGAATCCTTGGGTTCATTCGAGTGTTCGAGTCTGGTTTAACCATGCTGGGGTCGGTGCATTTCATTCATTCATTCATTCATTCATATAGGGAAGTGGTGCACGCTTGCACAAAATGTTTGTTCATGCAGGCTTGTCATGCTTGTTACGTGTGTGGCCACCGTTTAGTTACCGTGAGAAGAGGCCCAGTTACTCTGTAGCGGAAACATTACAGACTTGTATTATTTAATTACATACTTCTTTGTTTAAGATTCTATGTATCTTCTGCAGTACCGTCTTTACTATGAGGGCACACGGGGCCCGTGCCCAGGGCCCCCGACCTCACGGGGCTCGGAAGGCCGATTCAACGCTTGCACTCATAAGCGCATTTTTTTTTTAATTTTGGGTATTACAAACCTGCAGAATTCTACTGCTAAATGAAAGCTAAATTCTACTGCTTAAAACTGTTACATGTATTTGAATTGTTATTACCTGTAATTACCCTTATTAAATAAAATATTAAATCATAACAGAAAAGTGGTTTTTTTTGTCAGTCACTTATTTTTTTTTTTTCCAAAGGGGTCCCCAATTTTTGTATGACCAAGGGCCCCAGCCTGGCCTAAGACGGCCTTGATCTTCTGTGCTTACCTTCTCTACGCCATCGCTATGTTTGTCTCGACGTCCGTGACGAGACTGCTGATCATATGAAATTCTGAACAAGTCAGTGAACTCAGGAACACATTATGAAATCAATGATTGATTTCGAAAAATCTCCTGATGCATTTGATTTCTTTAAATCAATCAAATTATTGTGTACCTAACCTAACTATGTAGGTACCTATTTGTATAAACAAATATTGCTAAGGAAACAATCCGCTTTAGGTAATCGAAATTATGATAACTATGATGCAAGTGCAGATTGTATGGGGAAATTGCGTTTACAATGTAGTTTATTAGAGTTCCTCGTTGGTCTAGTGGTCGCAAACGCTAGTATTATATTAATAATTGATCGCTGATTGTTCATATTAGTAGTTTATCGCAGTGACAAGAAGTAAAGAGAGTATTCCCTCAGCGACACTCGCTTGGCGGACCGAGCTCTCGCCGAGAGACTCACGCTCGGTACATACGAATACCAGCGAGTACCTAATCGTTTTTCACCGTGGTGTACTCGCTGCTCGTCGCTCGCCAACTCTTTTTAGTTGCTAGCTCAACTCGTTAATCGCCGGCTGTGGGACACGAGCATTTTTTTTTTTTGGTGGTTAATTAACAAATAACTCCCGTTCTGGGGGAGCAGGAGGGCGTGTCAGACTTTTACTGACTAAAAACCACTCGTGTTCCTTCCGTTACCTGTGTGCCAGGGCCACGATATTCCTTTCGGACAAACTCGCAACCCTGGTAGTCATTGATCTTATCGGACCCCGTCAGTTGTTGCTGACATCTCTTTGAGGCGCGCGTGGGACACAACGCGCCGTCGACCCCGGACTGGTACTTATTAGACGGCGAGCTACCCATCGCTCACCGTCCGCAAGCCCGCGCCTACGGTGGCCGGAAATCGGCTTGCGACTCCCTACGCCCGGGGCGTCTCCTGCGGCAACTAGGGGCGCGAGGGCGCAAACCTTGTCTCTCCCTCACGCGTTCCGCCTCCTCCTTCGCGAGCATTATTGCTTCGCAGAAGGAGGTGACGGCCTCCCATGCACTCTCGCTCAAAACCATGGCCTGAACCAGGGCCGGACGCGAGAGATCACCGCCGCCGATCGCCTCCGTGAGGACATGATGGTGCTCCGCCCAAGCCGGGCAGACCTCCACCGTATACTCCACCGTGTCCACCGGGCGATCCACACAGTGGTGACACCCGGGCGTTTATTCCCGCTTTATCCTGAACAGGAACCTCCCGAAACAACCGTGTCCGGTGAGGACCTGCGTCAGGCGGAAGGTGAGGACGCCAATGGCGCCGCTCTAGCCACTTCTCAAAGACTTATTGCCAATAAAATTGTGGCGTGCCCAAGATGGGTAGGTACCCGAAATAAGCATTTGACGGATTTGAACGGTACCGACCAACTGAAACGAACGCAGAACCCTAAAGTGCTAAGCGGGCTGATATACCATACCCATTTCACCCAGTTATCTTATTGTCTTGGTCGACTAGTAAGTACTTACAACCTAAAGCGACTATAAGGGACTTACTAGAGAATGGGCAGCAGCATTCACTATGCATTTTAACATCATACTGCGATCGCCAACCCACCTGCCATGCGTGGCGATTATGGCAAACCCCCCCTTTGAGGGAGGCCTATGTCCATCAGTGGACGTCTTTCGGCTGAAATGACGAATGTCCATTCCATCAGTTCAGCCATATGTGCACCAGACCGGACGTTGTCGGCACATCATACAAAAATCCTACGACGGAAACGGATCTGTACCTATAGCTATTACGAGTATTACCAACAAAGCTATTTACTTGTCTTTCAAAACACGTTGTTTGAATTTTGATTTTATAGGTAGGTACTTACCTAGGTATTGAGGTAAATAAAATTCATAATTATTCATGGTTTTTAACACATACCTATTATGAATAATTTACTTGATTCATTATGTGAAAGGTGTTCACCAATATATTCATTTGCCATATCGAAACCCGTGCCACTGACTTGATGATGCTGGTATGCTATACCTATGGACTCCAACCATACGACATTCTTCAACTACCTCTGGGTGGGTGCACCCAGAGTCAGTTGAAGAATATCGTATGTTTTAAGTCAGTAAGAGTCTAACCGACGGCCCCGCCCACCCCAGGGTGGCAGACATCTATGAGGATTTCCACACGAGGCTAGGAAGGGTGGTCTATGTGCCGGTCAGATTGACATTTAAGGAGGCAAGATGTAGTGGCCTCCTATTGGTCTTAAAGGAAAGCGTACAAAAAAAATATATTTATTGCCATTATCAATTTAAAATAATCATTTACAAACTTCTTTGTTTGCTTACGAATTCTTCAATTGGTGTAGTCAGCGCCATCTCTTAACAACACGGTTAACTACAAGTTTTACTAAGTGTTGCTAATACAAATAATAATAAACAATAAAAAGTTCCTATAACTTGTAAGCTAGATTTTAGTACCATGCTTGAAAGAATAAAATAGCTATTTACTAAAAATGTAACATGAATAAATTAAATATTTAATTAAGGATAAATTAGGGACTTCTTGGCGGGAAAGTGAATCGTCATGTTCAGCAGTTTGTTTAATTTTCCAAAATTAGGGTTTAGCCGAATATTAATGTGTAATAATGGTGGATTATTAACCATTAAGTGTTTGTGAACGTGCATTAGTGTAGGCAAATGAAACAAAACAGTGCAACTTCGCTTCAAGTTCTCTCAAGAAGTCCGCGTGAGGACTCAGTAAAGTGCCACATCTTTACTGAAACTCAAGGGGAGTAGGCGGGGATATCATCATCATGCATTTATAATTCATTTCATCAATATTTTAAACAAGAACTAAAACTTGACATTGGCTAAATGCACAAACCGAGCGAAGCCAGAAGGAAAAAAAAAAAAAAAAAAAAAAGGATTAATTAAATGAAAATAACGAAAAAAAACATGAACTATTTCAAAAGTGGCAACTTTAAACAAGCAAGTGTCAAACGAGATATCGTAGAGTGTGGACGGCTGTTCATTAATTTTTATTAGAAATATGAAAATAAACGAAATATTGTGAACCAATTTACATTATATAATAACATTCCGATTAATCTTTATTGAAATGGTGTGAGAAACGTTTTTTTTTCTGTGAAGTGGGACGAGAAAAACCTGCAAAATGGCAAAGTGAGTGAAAAATTGATTCTGTTTAGATTCTAAGTGGATTATTGGCCAGTAACTCAATACAAAGGTGTCGCCTACGCGATGTTGCGGTTGATTAAACACGGCTGATGAAATCTCCGGTTACAGATGTGTTTAGTCTTCAATAATATTGTGGGAACTAATCTTATGTATGTTTTCATAAGAAGGCGATGCTTCCTCGTCTGCTTAGCTTGTGCTGAGATGTCGCAATGATATTTTGCTAGGGCTATGGAGATATAAAACCGTTTTGGAATATAGTTTATTACTAAATTATATTTAATAAAATACTTGCTCACTTATTAACACTAGTGTGTAGTGTTATCAAATCTTTTCAGTAATTACCAACAATAATTACTATGCTTTCTCTTAAAAATAAGGCATAGAAATTATGTGCATTATTAATAGTAGCAACTACAATATTAAAATATATTGGCATATTATGGGACAACCAATAGTATATGTAAAAAAGTTTAATCAAAAACTATGAAGAATACTAGCTTACTAGTATGTACCAGTAAAATTTAAGTTCTGGTTTAAAAGATCTTGTTACAAACATTAGTCTTCTCAGGACTGTATCTCAATTGTCTGCTGGTGTTAGGTTTCCAACTTCAGATAAACTACTAAAACCTAGTCTATCAAATATTGCAGTAATAGGATCCATTACTTATTGATTATGATTAATATTTTAAATGCAAAAGCAACTCCACAACTCTGTCTGCCTGTCTGTTACCTTTTCACACCTTAACGGCTGAACAAATTGTGATAAAATTTGTCACACAGGTACCTCATCACCTTGTTTTAGGACTTATTATCGCGGTGAAGCCAATAGCTAGTATCTAATATTATATTTTTGTCTACAGGGAAATGATGATAGTGTTTGTGTATGACACCCTGTGTTGTACCGCTGAGGAAGATGACCCCATCAATGCGGTGCTGTACTTCCATCCTGGATGGGTGTCCGACACACAGCGGCATGCACTCGCAGGACAGGTTTGTACTACTTGATGCATTTATTTTGAGTAAACAGTTTACGTCCCATTACTGGAAATGTTATTGGCAAGGCTGTTTGACGATTCAGTCCACCATTTGCACCACTCAAAATTAGCTAATGAATTGTGAAACTTATGTCTCATTTCACAATTCATTAAAAAAAATTGTATTGAGTTTTGTTCCAGAAACTGGGTGTTGAAGGCAATTTTTTCCCAATTTTTACAATTCAAAACTGCTTTTAAATTATTTTAGGAAGTTGGTTCGGTCTCAGGTAGCCAGGTAGGTGAAGCTATAAGTAAAATAAGTATGTCCGTTTCAAAGAGTAGATTATCAGTTAAAAAGCTTCATTTCATCCTTGACCAAATATTTTTTTTCTCTTTAATTTTTATATCAGTATCCATTATATTGATTAATCAAAATGTAATTTAGTTGGATGTCTAGCTAGTCAACAGATTTTAATAAATCAATCATTTATATCAAGTGTCACATTTATATGCAGATTTATTTTTGTCCATTAAACAGTTTAGTGGACAAAGATAAATATACTTATTTATAATAATATATTTTATGTTAATATAATAAATGGGAATCAATTAGATATTTATTAAAAGGAAATGAATATAATAATAATTAATGTCCAATGTCCATTAAGCATAGTGACGTTAATGTCACTAATGCATAATAGAAATTAACATGTCTTTAAACAGACATGGCAAGCAAGCATTTACAAAACATTTTTGTTTTTTTTTTTGTCTTGGAAAAACCCAGTTTTTTATTTCATTTTAGAAAATCTAATATTAAACCCTATCCATTTGCATACAATTTTAAGACATAATATAACATGGCATAAATTTGTTTATCCAAACTATATGTACGCATAACGTTATTTACGCTTACGCATAATTATTTTAAGCATAATTTCTCTAATCACAAAGCATACATTTATTTAAGCATAATGACATTAAAACATATTTTTTATAGGCATAACAAATTCGCATATTAATTAACTCCTACAATGTGCTCTAAAGAAATATGCATAATGTAAAACATATTGGCGGGCTAGAGGTGGCCCAAGGGCCACCCCGCCGCACCTTAACCTACTTAAAATTGGTTTCCGTTATTCCTGTAAATGTTTGTGCTTTAACACTATTACGCTAATTAATAGTTATTACGCCAAGTAACATGATGCGAATTAAAATTATGCCAAAACAAACTAACCAAGAAGATAATTATGTCTACATCACCTATTAGTATGGCAAAAAAAAACAAAACAGTTATGCCAAAATAAATGTATTAGTAAAAAAAACATTACCTATGCGAAAAAAAGGGATCCCCCCACATTAAGGTGCCATGCAAGAATTCACAGAGAGTAAATACATTGTTTAGATTTCGTTTTTAGTAAAAATGCAAGTAATTGCAATTTAATTTATTATTTTGAGTATAAACTTACCTAGCTTAACTACTTAAGTTTTTCAATAGTAACTTCTCAAACGACACAGTCGTGCCTAACTGCGGTAACTGACTATCCTCTTCATAAAATAGGTACTTCAAGGGCGGCGCGCCGAAGCCGGCTAAGCCCTGGCTAGCAATATCCATTCTTAATCCATGACAATATGGCCCGTAATTGGCTTACCTCCCCAATTTACTAGGGTAGGTATATTGTATGCCGGAGAATTCTCCAGGGAGTGTTAATATGTGCGAATTAATTTCGCGGAAGAATGCTTTTGTTATCGCGAAAGCACGAAAACAAAGCAAAATAATTATAATACTTAATAGAAAATATATTTCATTCATGTAACTAATTCGTTGATCAAAAACTACTCAATAGGAACGTCGAGTGTTGCGTCTCTCCGTCCGTCTTGAAACATTCATAAATCAGAATTGTTCGAGTATTAATCTCCCATTGCGTGCGGTTTTAAAACCACAAACTTTGGGAAATCATGAAACAGTCGTAACCGTCTGTTTTCTGCATGCACTTGACCAGATTTAAAGCAACAGAGCAACTTTTTTGTTTTTTGGGTGGGAAATTATCAAATAACTTCTCCCGCTCTGGGCTGAGCGGGAGGGCGTGTCAGACTTTTACTGACTAAAACCCACCCGTGTTCCTTTCGTTGCCTGAGTGCCAGGGCCACGATATCCCTTTCGGACAAACTCGCAACCCTGGCAGGCATTGGCCCTAACGAACCCCGTCAGTTGGTGCTGACATCTCTTTGAGGCGCGCGTGAAACACAACGCGCTGTCGACCCGGGCCTGGTCCTTATCGGACGGCGAGCTACCCATCGCTGACCGTCCGCAGGCCCGCGCCTACGGTGGCCGGAAATCTGCTTGCGACTCCCGACGCCCGGGGCGTCTCTAGAGCACCTGACTTAGTATTCTAATAGGTACCTAAGTAAATTATTCAACAATGAAGTTAATTAAGCTCTTCAATGTCACGTCCGTAGCTCACAAACCCGCTATCCAAGACCTGAATACTAGTCTTAAATAATAACCACTACTAACTGATTAGAAAGTGTCTTGTCTTGACATAATCAGCCTGTGGAATGTACAACCTGTTCAGAACATGAGCGAGCATAGTTCCAAAACTAGTTTTGTGTATTATATCGGCATACTTGAGTAGTCTACTTAGCCCGAAATTTAATTAGTAGGGCAGGGCCTGCCCTATTAATTGCGATTGTAATTTTGATAAAGTATCTGTCTGACTTGGATGTTTCTAGCTAGACAGTTATATGAACGTATAGCAAGTGTTTGTGAGTATGTGGTGTAGGCGACTATTAATTACCTATAATTATGCCAGAAGTCATATTGGGCATAGACATAGAGGAACATTTTCGAAGAAATGCCTTTCCGCCACACAACTTGACGCAAGTCCCTCGCACATTTCTGGTCCTAAAGACTTGGAGAATCACAAGAAGCAGAACAACCATACTTCGAAATTTATTATTCTCTTACCCTTATTTCAGTTTCGTTGGGACTTGGGACACTAAACTACAAAACTTAAAATGCTTTCTTGCGGATGAAAAATAAATATGCGAGTAGTCTTACTGCACAACGCATCGTCTGCTTCCTAAACATTTAAATGAATGACTTTTTCTAATTCACGGAAATACACGTGTGTACTTACGTAAGTTTGCTAATGTGCTAAAATGTCGAATTATTGATCGAATCCTCTAATGGTAAGCGTAAGGTCAAATGAGCAAGCTTATTTATAGATTAAACGGCATCAACGCATTGTTTTTATCTTAACTAGGAAAATAACATGTTGGCCAATTTGTTATTTTTAACCCTTGCTGATCTCTGCGGTAGGTATCTTAGGTACAGTTAACAAACATGACTTTTGCTTTAGTTACTAGCTAAGTACTTGGGTACGGTCAACCGAAATTCACTTGAACTACGAAAGCCGCGCCCCACTGCTACGAAATAAAGGCGATATCAAAGTCAAATAGTTACAATGCACGTGAATAGTTGAATGGTTGACTGTAGGTACACTGACGTGCTTGTCTGTCCAGAATTCTCATTGAATATTAGTTCGTTGACTTTATTTCAATGTATTTATCAAGTAGGTAATTGAACCTTGATATCCTTAGTTTCGGTCAAGCAACTCAAACTCAAAGCATTTATTTCAATTAAACCAATTACAGGCACTTTTGAATTGTCAAAGAGTCGGTCAGTTAGTCAGAAAGTTGAAGCTATTTGCCCATTCCATAACGTAGATCTCTATGGAGAAGAATAGGCAAGAAACTCCAAGGACACTCTTTTAAATCAAGATATTACAAAATCCTGGGTACATTATTCTTGTCGCTTCTATATGTGAGAACAATGTAAAAATATAAATTATTTAAAAAACAATATAAAATATTACAAATAAGCCCTGGCAGATAGGAGCAGACCAGTCACAACTGACGGCGCCCGTTCACGAGCATGACGCGTGGATCAGCACCATCCAGCTCAACCATTTTGTAGGGAACCGAATGATCCAACACACGCGCCACCATCAGCGAGACATTTAAGTGAGCATGACATACTCTTAACTGCCAAACTTTTTTAAGTCAACATACATCCTAACATAAAAACATAATAAACGGCTCCATGGTACTCACATTTACAAAAATTGAAAAAATGCTTTTAAATTATACAAAACTATAGCTTGTGTTGCATTTCAAAGATGAATAAAATTTTACTAGCAAAAAGATAAACATAATTACTTATTGAAATATTCAACAACTAAAACTTGATTAAGTACATTTTATTTTTAATAAATATGATTGTAATGTCAGAACATAAAAAAGGGGGGAAGCATCTCTTCCAAATATTATAATTTTAACAAGTGAGCCCAAGTGGTTGTGGAGCAGGACCAGCATTAAGCCAAGCATTTTTATCTACGATATAATCATCCAACCTATAATATGCTTGTCTACATAATGTGCGTTTAATGCATGTTTTAAATTTCTTCTCATTTAGTTGAAGAATATCGAGTGGTATTTTATAACATTTTACACAATACCCCATAAAAGAAGTGTGTACTTTTGACAATCTGAAACGTGGTTGATCTAATCTGTTCCTATTTCTAGTATTAAAATTATGCCTGTCACTTATCTTACTGAAAAGATGTAGGTTTTTTCTAACATACATAATATTTTCATAAATATATTGGCAAGGTACCGTCATGATGTTAATTTCTTTAAACAGTTCCCTTAGAGAGTCGCGTCTGCGGAGGTTGTAGATGGCTCTGATAGCCCTCTTTTGCAGAACAAAGATAGAAACAATATCTGCAGCCCGTCCCCACAGCAAAATACCGTAAGACATGATGCTATGAAAGTAACTAAAATAGACCAGTCTCGCTGTATCCACGTCTGTTAATTGGCGAATTTTCCAAACAGGCAGCGTAGGCGGCTGAACTTAGCCGCCCTGCAAGTGATGTTAAGTGAGGACTCCACTGCAGCTTAGAGTCAAGCGTGATTCCCAGGAAAACAGTTTTTTCGACGAATTCTAGTATCTCTTTGTTCAATACAACGTGACATTCACTACTTCTAACATTCGGTAACGCGAATCTTATGCATTTAGTTTTTTTCTCATTTAATACCAAATTATTTACAGTAAACCAATTATGGACCATAATCATAGCGTTATTTACGTCGTCAAGTTCTTGTGCATGTCTGCTTACTTTAAAAATCAGTGATGTGTCATCAGCAAATAACACCATTTGTGGTCGGTTTTTCAGTAAATGAGGTAAATCATTTATATATACTAAAAAGAGGAACGGACCCAATATTGAGCCCTGCGGTACCCCTATTTTGACTATTAAAGCCAATGAATTCACACCATTTATTTGAACTTGCTGCAATCTATCATTCAAATATGATTTTACTAAGTTAAGCGCAAGTTTACCCAGTCCGTAATGCTCAAGTTTCAAGAGCAGTGTTTCGTGATTCACGCAATCAAATGCCTTGGAAAGGTCACAAAAGATGCCTATTGCGTCTTGTGCCTCTTCCCATGCGTTAAAAATGTGTTTCAATAATGTGACACCGGCGTCAGTTGTACAACGTCCTTTGGTGAAACCATACTGTTGATCGTGTAAGATGTCATTACGATTGAAGTGATTGAGCATTTGATTTAACATTACTTTTTCAAACACCTTGCTGAAAACAGGCAAAACCGATACAGGTCTGTAATTATTAGTGTCTTTGCTGTCACCGGATTTAAAAAGTGGAATAACTTTACTATACTTCATTAAATCTGGGAATATCCCTTGATCTACACACAAATTAAATATTAAAGCTAGATATGGTGCAAATGTCTCAATAATGGATTGACAAACTTTAGTAGACATGCCCCACAGATCTTCGGTAATTTTAATCTTTAGTTGTTTAAAAGTCTTTACAACGACCACAGGGTTTATATGTTTAAATTTAAATTCCACAGGGCAAGCTGAAACATTCGCTTTTAATAGATCAATCGCAAGTGAGGGAGAGGAATTTAAAGTTTCTGTAGTTTTAATTGGAATATTTGTAAAGAAAGTTGCAAATTCCTCAGCAACATTAATGTTATCGCTAACGAGACCGCGGGAAGTTTCCAGTGTGTAATCAGTATTATGTCTTTTGTTCCTGTTCGTTTCATTGTTAATTATTTTCCAAACTGTCTTTATTTTATTGTCTGCTGATTTAACCTTATTGCTAATGTATGAAGCTTTAGCCGCTTTGCAGACATTTTTAAAAGTTTTAGAATAAGTAGCAACATACTTAAAAGTTTCCGTGTTTATATACGGCTTAAGGCCATACAGTTCAAATAACCTTTCCCTACTCTTCCTGATACCTTTAGTTGCCCAGTCACTGAATAAAAACTTGGGGCAAATAGTTTTAGTTTTTTTCTTAAAATAATTATTTAACTCTGTTTGCACTAATGAAAAGAATTCTTCATACAAAATATTCCCATTGTTCATACTTAGGCCATGAGCACTTAACGTGCTAATTAAAGTGCTATTAAATTTATTTTTATTTATTTAAACAACAAACAACAAATCTGTAGGAGTTCTTGGTCGTCAATTTCTAAAATGTTATATTTTTCATCAGGTCGTGGGTGCAGCACACTGCATCAAGACGCTGTTCTCGCAGCCAGTCGCCATCACGCTACAGAGCGGAAAGTTCATCATCAGGGAATATGGCAGGTACATATTGGTAAGTACGAGATAAAACTGAACATCTCTTTGACGTTTTCTACTGCTTTTAGTTGTAAGTAGGGTATGCAGGGTGGATTTTTGAGACGACGGAATAACCTTTGTAGCTACAGGAAAGAACTCCTCAACACATAACGTTCCCGCATCGGGAAAAAGCAATATTTTGTAAAAGTAACATTATGCGAATTAAAATTATGCCAAAACAAGATAATTATGTCTCCATCAACTGTATGCCAAAAAAAGTGTTGAAAGGTGATGAACAGTTGACGTAAGGCTATTGTAACTATAAATTATAAAATAATTTACAAACTGCGATGAAAAGTGAAAAATATAAAACTTTTTACAAAAAAAATCAACCAACTTCCATAAAAAACACTACAAACTGAAAAATAACTTTAATTTCGGAAGTCGGTGGCAAAAAACTAAAACTACAGATCCAATGACACCGTTTTAGAGTTTTTTTTTAAGTTTGTTGTTTGAATTTTTTATTTAAAAAAAAAATATGATGTAAGTAAATCGATGCAGTTTCGTATACTTACAGATTAAAAGACTTTGAATCAACTGAAGTTAGTACGAGAAAAGCCCCAAATTGTATGAAATTTTATTAAGAATCGATTCTAATCATCGCTTTCCACTTATAACCCATGATGCCATCTCCCCCAGGCAATAGGCAGCGACAGGAACATCCCAGACTGGGTACTCAAGAACCGCGCGAACCTCCTCACCTCCATGATCAAGGTGTATCACGGTGACCTTCAAGTCCTGGCTGGTCAAATGGAGGACCAGCGACGACTGTCAGAGAAGCTATACCAAGTCTTCGAGACTTATTTACCGGTGCTGCAGTATGGATGCCATATCTTTCAAAGGGTGCCGATGTTGACTTTGCCGAAGGTGAGGGGTTTCTACTTAAGTACAGTACTTGTGAGCAGATTTGTGTAGTAGTCGCACCCGCTGGCGAATGCTGGGGGTCTACTCCGAACATAAATCTGAAATATCGGCCGAATGTTCGGCCGTTGCTTCACTACGGCTAACTATGGCACGGCTGGCTACCACAGAGTATTACGCAGTCTAAATTGTCTTTGGTCCCTGGCCCTGACATCTAGCAATAGACAAGATTGTCGAATTTTTTATTGTTTGATTGCGGGGCTTTTGGCTACTTTATTTGTGTGCAATTTGTGTTGTTTCATTGTAACGTGCGTTTTGTTTGTGCAGAATAAACATTTTTTCTTTCTTTCTTTTCTTTCTATGGCTGACAACAGCGAAAAAAAAGTCCGATGTTACTGCGGGTCAACGCAAAATATTTTTCCCTATCATTCATGTCACCCGAAACGCTATCATTCACTCCCTTTTTAACCGACTTCCAAAAAGGAGGAGGTTATATTTTATGTTCGTCTGTATGTTTATTTTTTTTTTAAGTGTGTTCACTGATTTCTACGTCAACTGTGGACCGATTTTGAAAATTCTTGTTTTGTTTGAAATTGTATGCTCTCGAGGATCAAATCCTGACTTGGTGACAATGGACCACCCAAGTCAGGATCTGATGAGAGGGGGATCCCATGGAAATCAAGAGAAATCTTCAAATTTTATTGGCACACCCATAGTGATTTGGGCATTTTTTTATAGTAACTCATGCATTTGTACTTGAAAAGCACATTTGGTGAAGTGAAACTGATGATTAAGACCACAGATGGCCACTGGAACTACTTCAATCAATCAACTCAGCCTATAGCAGTCCACTGCTGGACATAAGCCTCTCCCAGGCTGCGCCACAACACCCTGTCCTTCGCCTTCCGCATCCAGTCTGTCCCAGCCACCTTTTTAAGGTCGTTGATCCATCTAGCTGGGGGGCGCCCCACACTACGATTGCCGATACGCGGTCTCCACTCCAGGACTCGTCTGCTCCACCGGCCATCGGTCCTTCGACAAACATGGCCAGCCCACTGCCACTTTAGCTTGCTTGCTCTGCAGGCTATGTCGGTAACTCCGGTTTTCTTCCTGATAACTTTATTTCTGATCTTATCCTTCAAAGAAACTCCGAGCATAGCACGCTGAGTGACCTTGAATTTGTGGACCAGCCCTACTGTCAGTGTCCAGAACTACTCCGGAACTACTTAATAATAAGTATTTCGTCACGTCACAATGCATATGGTGAAGTCACCATCAGCTCCAGTTCTCCTGGTTCTTACCAGGAGAACTCCACAATAATTAAGGCGATGAACAGTTGACATTAGGCTGTTGTAACATAGATAAATTTATTACAAACTGACCAACTAAAAAGAGAAAAATACAAAAAAATAAACACTACAAAGTGGAAAATTTCGGAAGTCAGTGGCAAAAAACCAAAATACAGATCTAAAAACACCGGCTTCCGAAATTAAAGTTATTTTTCACTTTGTAGTGTTTTTTTTTTGGATGTAGGTTGTTTTTTTTCCATTCGTATCCTCAATAAAAAACTAGTCTTTCGCAATCAAACCCCGTTGATTCTTCACCAACGAGATAATATCCTTTAGAGCATCGTTGATAGCGATAGCAAGGTATAGTAACCGCTTGGAGTGTTTACTCAGCGCTTATCATTGTGGTGCAAATATTATGAAGTGTAACAGCAACTGAAGTGAGTGCCACTGCCCTGTCGCAATATCTTGTGTAGTAGCGGGAAATGAAGTGTAGATAAATGCTGACTACAAAAAAATAATAACTGACTACCAAAAATAACACTACAAAGTGAAAAATAACTTTAATTTTGGAAGTCGGTGTCTTTGGATCTGTATTTGAGTTTTTTGCCACCGACTTCCGAAATTAAAGTTATTTTTCACTTTGTAGTTTTATTTTTGGTAGTCTGTTATTATTTTTTTGTAAAAAGTTTTTTATTTCTCACTTTTTAGTGGGTCACTTTTGAATTTATCTAAGTTACAATAGCCTAATGTTAACTGCTCACCTTTTACAAAATATTGCTTTTCTCGATGCTGGGATGTTGATTGTTGAGGAGTTCTTCTGGTAAGAACCAGTAGAACTGCCACTCACCATATGCATAGTGTCGAGCATAAATTGCTTAATCGCAACCCGTTAAATAGGTACTCATTATTATATTGTCCCGGTGGCCATCTCTGGTCTTCATCATCAGTTCCACTTCACCAAATGGTGCTTTTCGAGAGCAAATGCACTAGTTACTATAAAAAATACCCAAATCGCTATAGGTTTGCCTATAAAATTTGAGGGTTTTCCTCGATTTCCATGGGATCCCCTAATCAGATTCTGATTTGGTGGCAATGGGACCACCTCGGGAGTATACCCTTTGTTATGTACCTACAGGACACCCAGATTTTGCCAGTTATGTTTAAGAATAGAATAAAATAAAATACTCTTTATCCTATTTCTTCCCGTGGGTGTGGTAAAAGGTGACTTAGGGACTTACTAGTAGAGAATGGGCACCAGCGTTCTCTATGCATTTTTACACCATATTGCGATCGCCAACCCGTCTGCCAAGCGCTACGATTATGGCTACCCTCCCCCCCTCCCTTTTTGGGGAGGCCAATGTCTAGCTGTGGACGTCTTTACTCAATACCCCCATTACATCCCCCCCTCCCCCCCTACCTTTGTCTTTTCGGCTGAAATGATGATGATGATGATGGCTCTTTATAATGTACAACATAAAAATTACAGATATAAATGTTGTAATAGGGGGCGAGCCTGCTACTGAGATATTCCTAAAGGAAAAACCCAATAACACTTTCTGGGAATCGAACCCAGGACCTAATGCTCAATGCGCGCTTGCGACCCCTAGACCAACGAGGTAGGCGGGGGAGAAATGTCATACTGTAACTGTATGTCAGGAGTTGTGACTTTCAGTAATAAAAAACCGGTCAAGAGCGAGTCGGACTCGCGCACGGAGGGTTCCGTACGTATATATAATGTTGATGATATCTGAAAAACTGTGCTATTTAGAGACATCGTTTTATTTTTCTTGTAATCTTTACATAAACTTCTATCACATAGATAATTGCAGATTTTTATCTATGCAAACTTCGGAGATAAGGGGGGGAATGGTATTTTTTTTTACATTTTTCATCAAAAGTCGGAAACTATGCTGCCTACATTTTTTGAGAATGTGCAAACAGTGCTCTTTCATATGTTACCCCACATGCCTTAGTAGCCGCACTTCAAATTTTAAGACCTTTCAGTACCTTTTGCAAAAATGATATACAATTATATTTTTCAATGTCTTTCTTGTTTATTTATTGGTCTATCTACAATCGTTACACTGTTCAATCAATTAATATAAGCCAACATACAAGCCAAGTGCACAATATTAAGCGATAGACACACCATGCAAAAACAATATTATATAAAAAAATAAAAACAATTTAAGTACAGAAATGACACAATAATTACACAATTTTAACACGAATGGTTGACAGTAGTTGGGAAATCGTGCGTTACATAATTATAATGGTTATCTATTTTGATACTTGTCGCTTGAATTTTTGAAGTGACGTGCAATAAAATATCAATCCCTAAAAAAGCAAAATAGTTGGGCAAACGTCATCTAAAACTGTTCTAAATTTCAAGTTGATAGCATTAGGAGTTCTTGAGATATACAGGTGTGACAGACAGACTTACTCTCACCATAAGGGTTCCTTTTTACCATTTTGGTACGGAACCCTAAAAACCTCTAGCCCGCATCTACACAAGTCTGAATCTCTGCAATATTTTCATTGAAATAATAATATCATCTCTGATGCATCAACTTACCACCTACAATTATTTGGTGTTGACCTACAAGTAGTTGTTCCAGGTCTGGCTGTTTGTGTATGTCAAAATCAAAATCAAAAATATTTTTATTTCACATAAGCCTACATGGGCACTTATGAAACGTCAGAAGCTAGGTGCACGGTTCCAATTGGTCGTTTCCTATGGAGAAGAGCCGGCAAGAAACTCCACGGTTACTCTTTTAAAAAAAAAACTGGCTTTTAAAATGTTTTCAAATTACAGTGTTAATAAGTATGAAAGGACAGCGTAGGCCCGTCAAAAGTACCAGGTAATACAAAATAGAAATCGGTCTACAGATCTATAGTCCATTAAGCCTACAACGTCCTCACATTAACAAAAAAAACAATACAATAAGATTAAAATAATAAAAGTTAGAACCTTGTTGAAATTAAATGTAGGTTTATATGTTTGTAAACGCACCCACAACACAGGATAAATTCCTAGAGTAGCAAAAAAAAAAAAACCATCTCATTTCAATACATACTTCCGTTTTAAGAATATTTAATGTAAATTACCCTGTTTTTGAGTACAACACAGTTTCGCAAAATCGACATCTCAAAAATCAATCTGCCTGCCTTTTGCCAACTATTTTGGGGTCAGCTTCCAGTCTGACCGGATCCAGCTGAATACTAGTATTTCACATGGAGCGAATACCTATCTGGCCTCCACAACCCAGTAACTGGGTAATACGATACCCCTTGGTAAGACTGGTTGTCAGACTTTCGGGCTTCTGACGACTGTTAAAGATCCACGAATGACAGCCGGGACTAATGGCCTATCGTGCTTTCCGAGGCACGGAGGAGTCTCGGTATGTAAAGACGAGAGTCTAGACAAAATCTAACTGATTGCTATTTTTATTATTTTTATGACATTTATTTTAAATTCTGTGATTACCTTAACTCACACTGATATTGTTATTTTTTAGGAAATCATGTATATTTTTTACAATGTTTGTAAATATGTGAGCACCATGTATCTATCACATAATTAATTTCTCTGTCATTGCTTCATTATTAATTCGTTTTACCTATTGTGGTGAAGTAATTTTATTCTAGGTGCATCGTCTTCACATTTAATATATAATTGATGTACCTATACAAAATATTGTAAAACATTTAAAAGAGTAACGGTGGATGGAGTTTCTTGCCCATTCTTCTCCATACGAAGCTACCTTTGGAAGGGGCGACTAGAATCAATTCTATTTTATTTGTAAATTTTGACGTTCAAAAGTGCCATTTATGTGCCGCCTATTTGAAATAAATAATTTGACTGTGACTTTTGACTTTAGTCACCCATCCACGGACCAACCCCGGCAAGCGTAGCTTAACCTGATGGATCGACCCGTGCGGCTTTAATTACTTAGCCATGAGCTAAATCGACCTCTATGAATTCTTATTGTTTCCGAATGAACATGATATACCATCTTACCTCATTGCTTTGTCTGTTTCAGAGCGCGACATCAGTTTACATGGAGTCCATGCAAATACTAGAACATTGTAGGAAAAGTAAAGGCGTATTGGGAGGTGTCATATTATACAACAACAAGTAAGTCGTACTTGTTTTATTAACTTTAAATATTCTGTTCATTGACATTCACTTGGCAAGATATTGAAATAATGATCGATCCGGGACCTCAGATCTGCGTGTGCGCAAGATTCCTTCTAGATTAGTTAAATTTTCAAACTGAATTTAACTCAATCAACTCAGCCTACCGCAGTCCACTGCTGGCCATAGGCCTCTCCCAGGCTGCGCCACAACACCCTGTCCTCTGGCTTCCGCATCCAGTCTGACCCAGCCACCTTCTTAAGGTCGTCGCTCCACCTAGCTGGGCGGCGTCCCACACTACGCTTGCCAATACGCGGTGTCCACTCCAGGGGGTCTACTCCGAACATAAATACGAAGTATCGGCCGAATGGTCGGCCGTTGCTTGACTCCGGCTAAGTATGGCTGACTCCGGCGAAAGAAAAAAAAACGACAGGCAAAGAGATAAGCCATTGTCAAAAATGTGACTTTAAGTCGGGTAAGGATTCAAAGTCAGAAAACTAAACTATGGAAGTTATAAAACCACCGAACATTCGGCCGATAGTTCGGATTAACGCTTCGGAGTACACCCAGGACTCGTCTGCTCCATCGGCCATCAAACTGACATACCGAAATATTTTTCAAACTTACGATAGTAACAATAAGTCTTATTTGATTCTTCTAGAATAATCTCCACACAGTTACCTCCCGGGCTAACATCCTACCTAACAGTGGTAGATCCCTACAGGATAAAGTCCCCAGCAGAAACACTGGACACAGAGACACCCCTGCCTTTAGGTGCTCAACTCCTGGTGGTGTATGTTGGCAAGAAGTTGTATGAGAACCTGAAGAGGCAGGTGGATAAGATACAGGAGTTCCAGCATCATGGGGAGGAGATGGTCGCGAAATTTAAAAAGGTCAGTTATTTTTATTTCGTCCAAAAATTTACAAATCTTTTAACTTTTTCGTAGTTTACATGTGGGGTGGAATGAAAACAACACATATACACTACCAAATGGCGGTTCTGGTCGTACTGAGTCAATTTAATTTCTCTTATCTTTATAGTATTTTAATAATTATAAATTTATAACGGCGCGGCGCCGGCGGAGATAACCTTGTTTTGTGTCAAACATTTATTCATATTACAGAACCAAGAAGCCGAACGCGAAAAACAACGCGAATTCCCCCAAACGGGGATGAAGCGAGACAAATCTCTACTCTTCACCGCCGTCCCCGAAGAGGACCACACCATGATATCGCCGCCCAGCCGTGAGGAACGTAACCCTGACGAGGAACGAGAGAGGAAACCACCTTCAATGCCAGATGTTGTGCCATTCACGAATAAACCGAGACAACGACCAACGAAACTATCTCTAAGCTTCAAAACACAGTTATCATTAGACGAAGAAGCACAAGAAAATGATAAAGTCTTTACTGGACAAACAAGCGTTTGCTCAACACCCATGGTGGAATATAAGCGGCTCCATGGAAATATGCTCTCCATCTGCCAGATACCCGAAAGCCAACAAGACAACGACAAATCAGACTTAGAACCAGATGTGCTCAAAAACATAGAAAATTGCAACAAAATTAACATGGAAAACGAAAAACGGGACAATAAAATGGTATTAGACATCAACTGTATTGCTGATCATTATATCAATAAACCTGAACCAATCAGAAAGCTGGCTAGTGTCACAGACCTACAAGAGACTATTAAGAAATTATCTAATCGTGCAACTTCTAAATTCAAGTTGAAACGGTCAAAAGTGTCCCTAACTGATGATATTCCGTCCCCTGTACATACTCCTAAGAATCCTAGCACTATGACCATAAACGATCCGTTATTCCCCGTCTTTAGAAACGACGGTGTTGCCATATCAGAGTCTCTATTCAATCAGTACTTGGAACAACACTATTCGAAAATGAAAAACGATTCGAACGACAATATGTTCACATTTAACATGAAATTATGTGAACAAGAAAAGTTTGATGATTTTGATTCGGAATTAAATCGGTCTCCTCAAAGAACTCCTAAAAAGATAGCAAAAGATTCGACGAAGACCTTGCCTACGGATCAGTCGAGGAGGAAATCTTTATCTTTACCTTTGAAGTCTTTGAATGAGAGTGCGGATTCGCAGATAGGTAAGCACACCATTGTGTCTTTAAAATAAAGATACTGTATTCAAGGTCAAATTAAATTAATTTCCTAAACTTCAGTGACGTAGTGGTAATCGATATCTAATGACGATAAAACGAAACAAAAGATTTTGAAAAGTCACGTAATTACCGCTGATTAAACGTAAACGTCCACTGGTCCGCACCGGCCGCAACGCACGGACGGCACGCAACGGATTTTGGTTTGCTTTGTATGAATTCATAAAGCGTCCACTATTGGCCAAGTAATTTTATTTGGTCTTGTATACGATCTATTGGATTATTTTGAAGTACAATAAGGCGTTCGGGCCACACGCGTATAACCCGGGCCGACCACGCGCACGCCCCGCACACGCGTTGTGCCCGCCTTGCACCCGCGTTCGCCACGCGCAAAATCCGCGCCCGCCTCGCACCCGCTTATACTACTTATTATTTAATCAAAAAACGCCCTTGGTCACAGGCAGTACGGCATTAGCCGAAGCGCGGGCACAGGGCGGGCGCGGGGTGGACGCGTGTCGTCTGAACGCAGCCTTAAGCATAATTATGTTCTTTCTATTTACTTGTAGGTTCGGAGTCTGAAGCTACGAGTTTCAAGAAGAAGTTGACTGGGGTGCAACTTACGCCTCTTATGGAGAAACTGAGTCACTTGGCGTTCTCTGACAAATCTAGTGGATACAGTAGTAGGGTCATGACGCCGTTGGAGCTCAGGGAGTTCCTGACGCCCGCAGCAGAGAGGCAGATAACTTTTACTGATAGGTATGTTTACTTTTTTACTATAGAAAAAAAAACTATTCAGATCAAAAATACGGTACATCATAAAAAAAACCAAATTCCAAATGTCTGTTACAATGCGCACAGCAAAAGAATGGAACTCTCTTCTGTGTTTTCCGAACGCATACAACCCTAATCTCTTCAAAGTTACAGTGAACAGGCTTCTTCTGGGTAAGCTCACTCCATCGTCGAGTTTGTTTCTGTCGCCTCTGCCCTAGACTAAGGTCAAGAGCAATTCCATCCTAAAGAAATAAATAAAATAAACCCCAAACAAAAATCAAACGAACCAATCAATCAATTTCAAATGAAATCTCTGTAAATTTACTTTATCCTGCTTTTTGTATACGGCAAGTCTAGTGATGTACCGTTCTCGAAAATATAGGTATAATATCGATAATGTTGCTCCAACCACCATACTAGAAATTTTGAAAGCATGTGATTTTTTACCCGACTGCGGCTAAGCCCAACAGAAGTGTTATATTTTTATTGGTAAATGTAACTAGTAATTTAATGTACCAGTCGCAAAGCGATAACCTACTGTCACGTTTAGATGTCTGGGTAAAAACATTGTTATTTTTTTTGTACTAGAATTTCCCCTGCTTTGGGACAAGACTATGTAGTCCAATAAACTATTATTACAGACCAAAAACCCAGCGACAAGACTCAGAAAGCGACGACGATTCGGACAGCGACTTAGAACTACTACCAGAGTACAGCAAGCACGCCGTCAAGTGCGGGTTGTTCGTGAGTGGACTGCATAACATGGCGCTACTGGCGCTTATTGACACCGACGCAGCTAACAATGTGGATACTATTAATAATTTGGTACGTTTTGGGATAGCCATCATGCGAATTCATCACAATGGTTGCGAGGTGTCCTGGACGCACACCACGAGGGACTGTTCGAGATGGCGCGGGCGCTAGGCAAAAGTACATACCTGGAAAGATTTTAAACCTTATGACACTGTTTATAGAAGTCAAACTCAAACTATTTATTTCAATTAAACCAATTATAGGCACTTTTGAATTGTCAAAGAGTCGGTCAGTTAGTCAGAAAGTTGAAGCTATTTGCCCATTCCAAAACGTAGATCTCTATGGAGAAGAATAGGCAAGAAACTCCAAGGACACTCTTTTAAATCAAGATATTACAAAATCCTGGGTACATTATTCTTGTCGCTTCTATATGTGAGAACAATGTAAAAATATAAATTATTTAAAAAACAATATAAAATATTACAAATAAGCCCTGGCAGATAGGAGAAGACCAGTCACAACTGACGGCGCCCGTTCACGAGCATGACGCGTGGATCAGCACCATCCAGCTCAACCATTTTGTAGGGAACCGAATGATCCAACACACGCGCCACCATCAGCGAGACATTTAAGTGAACATGACATACTCTTAACTGCCAAACTTTTTTAAGTCAACATACATCCTAACATAAAAACATAATAAACGGCTCCATGGTACTCACATTTACAAAAATTGAAAAAATGCTTTTAAATTATACAAAACTATAGCTTGCAATGCATTTCAAAGATAAATAAAATTTTACTAGCAAAAGGATAAACATAATTACCTATTGAAGTATTCAACAACTAAAACTTGATTAAGTACATTTTATATAATAAATATGATTGTAATGTCAGAACATAAAAAAGGGGGGAAGCATCTCTTCCAAATATTATAATTTTAACAAGTGAGCCCAAGTGGTTGTGGAGCAGGACCAGCATTAAGCCAAGCATTTTTATCTACGATATAATCATCCAACCTATAATATGCTTGTCTACATAGTGTGCGTTTAATGCATGTTTTAAATTTCTTCTCATTTAGTTGAAGAATATCGAGTGGTATTTTATTATAACATTTTACACAAAATAAAAGAAGTGTGTACTTTTGACAATCTGAAACGTGGTTTCTATTTCTAGTATTAAAATTTGCCTGTCACTTATCTTACTGAAAAGATGTAGGTTTTTTCTAACATACATAATATTTTCATAAATATATTGGCAAGGTACCGTCATGATGTTAATTTCTTTAAACAGTTCCCTTATAGAGTCGCGTCTGCGGAGGTTGTAGATGGCTCTGATAGCCCTCTTTTGCAGAACAAAGATAGAAACAATATCTGCAGCCCGTCAATGACACGTACCTACCTACTCATTATTTCCAATGCTAATACCATGAACTTACCAAATACAACATACTCGTTGTAAAATCTGCAACTCTTTAAAACCTGTGTCTTACTTTTTCAGTGGGAAACCTCACTAAACGCGCTAGGTCCTATAGAACAGAAATGCATGGAGCCTCTCGCAGCAGTCGGCGAAGCGACAGACTACAGCTACCTGACGCTGGACCCGGACTGGGGCACGGTGCGCAAGGGCGGGCCGTGGGCCGCGCTCGACATAGCCACCATGGGCCTCATACATAACGACTTCGCTGAAGATCCGGAGATGTCGGAGTTTATATTGAGGTAATTTTATGTTTATTTACCCTTTTTGAAAAAAAAAAATTGCCAGTTCTTAAGCAACAACTGGTAACAGATTTCAAATTGTCTTGCTCTGCTTGAAAACAATTCCCAGTAAATTGAAACTTCACTGTTCTTTATCCAAACTTCCTAACTAATATTATAAATGCGAAAGTTTGTTTTTTATTTGTTACGCTAAAACGGCTGAACGTATTTGGGTGAAATTTGGGACATGGGTAGACCATGACCTGGAGGACACGATTTTAAACTCCTTTTTTATTGCGATATTCCCCGGGATCGAGACTTAGGCGGGTGAAATTGCGGGGCGCAGCTGGTTATTATAATACATTGAGGGTAACCTCATAATAATGTTTTGTTCGTATGATATGATATCCAGGAAGATCGTGTTTCACTTCATGGTGACGGCGATAAATTCGAATTAGGCCCGGCGCCAATGGGGCGGCACGGCATGGCAAGGTATTTTTAGTCTTTCAATACAAATAAGTTATAAAAATATAACTTATTTGTATTGAAATAAAGTTGAAATTTCAAAGTTAAGGGTCGGTCAAGCACACACAAACACACGCAAGACATTGAAATTTCAACTTTATTTTCATAAGATTAAGTTATATTTTTATTCGTTGTCTAAAAATACCCTGCCATTTCGTGCCGCCAATGGGCACCTACGGCCTAACGCTCGAAACAATGTAACTATTACCTAAAGCAGGGATGCACAGACCGCGGCCCGCGGGCCGCATGCGGCCCCCCGGCAATATGCCAGTGGCCCGCCAGCAAAAATATTTCCTCGTACATTTGAAGGAAAAATATTGCTGAGGTTTACAAATAATATTAATTTGAATCGCGCGCATTACTAAGTACGCTCGTTGTGCGGTGCATGATGTTGATGCGTACTCGGAAACCTTTTCGGTATTGAATAATAATAAAACAAAAAGTCTAAACCACCTTGCAAATGAAAGTTCGGAAGCAATTTTACGTGTAGCTACAAGTAAATTCGAGCCAAATGTTAAAAAGATTGTAAGCATAATGCATGCCGCGCTTCAAACTAGTAAATTATTTTTGAATATTTTTTTTTGTTGCTATTGATAATTTTTTAATTTGTGCTGTTGGCTCGCCATTAGTTCATCATTTGCCCAAGTGGCTCATGGTCTCAATAAGTCTGTGCATCGCTGACCTAAAGAAATAAAACCTTGTTGTTTTATGGCGTGCAAGTGACATACAACTGTAGGGTGGTAATGCAATTACGAAGTCGACCATACGTACGCGCACGTGGTAATGAAAGTGACCTATTTCCTTACCTTTTAATAACAACATGCATCATTTTTGTTGCAGGAGTGACGAGAGCGTAGTTGTAGGTTCAGTATGCGGAGGGGCTCAAGTATACTACCAAGAGAAAGGAGCCCGAGGTGCCGGGCCTCCGCCCCCCTCCGATGTTCTGGCTGTAGCTCCATTGCGCGCACGCAGACGACTACACCGCGACCACGCCACGCTGCTCTTGTAGGGAACCTAACGCCGTGAGAAGAGAACTGCTTTCCACAGGTAAAGCAGCTTCTTAGGTGCAGTCAAGAGGCTAGATCATCAGTCAGCAAAGTTAGGTTGCCTTCACATCTGGCGTTGGTTGAGGCAACGTTTACGTCGCGTTACCGCAGCGTCTACGGACACCTACGTACGCTTGATGCGAACGGTGCCTTACTAAAGATATGCCAATGAAGTTCGCGCAGTATTTTGCGTGTTTGCATTTGACGAATGGTGATGCAATTACCACCTAATTGAAAATGTTATTGTATGGGATTGTTTGTAATCAAGCCGTTGAATGAACTTAGATGGTTGTATAGATCGAACAGGTCGGTATATTTATGTTTGTTAGTGTGCTTGGTGCATAATTGTCGCAATAATTCAGTAAGAAGAACACATGATACGGTCTTACTGAATGATTGCGACTTGTACACAAAATTCCTTGCGTAAATTATACGGTTTTGCAAGACAGGTTTTCTTGAAGGATATTGATAGAAACTATAACTATGTTATGTGGGTATTTGAACGAAAATGAAAGAATTATTTAATAATTACCAGAAGTAAGACTTTAATCACTGAATCAATAGTAGACACTTAAAATGCTATTAGACACACTGAAAATCGGTTTACTTATCTGAAATTTATTCATCTAAAAATATTTGCAACAAATGTTGCATTGGATGCATTGATGTATTAAATAGGAAGATATGGTACGCGCTCCTCGATGTGGACCGCATAAATTAGGGGAAAGGACACAATCGACCTACATTACACCCGGTTTGCGGGGAATACCCGAATCGTAGTTTGTTTGCGAGTTGTTATGGGTACGTAACAGTGACAATTATTGCGATCTCGTTCCCACTATAGCCCGCGTAATATGTCTATCTATTTTGGTTGTCGACCACATGACGCACGACATCGGGTCCATTTAATATTTACATGATGTTAGAGAGTGGCCTATCTTCCTATTTAATACATCAATGATTGGATGCCATGTATTTGTAGCCATTTTAGAATTCTCCAAACAATAATCACATATCCAATGTAGTTAGGAAACCAACAACATAAGTACCTACATAATACCAAATATTCTTAGTACCTTAAACCAAATACTAATCCATTTATGAAGCCTTTGAGTCACATGTATCATTTTGTTATACAAATAGTTGATATTCCACAAAAATTCAACATAAGTTTATGTTAGATATTTCGTGATATTCTGATGTTGAGTTTTATCAGAACCAATAGTTTTTAGATTTATGTATTTAACGGGTAACCTTTCAGAAATTATCCTTTACATCCCTTGTTAATTAATACAGGATGAATTCAATAATCTTATTAGGGAGAATACCGCATTTCCATAACCAAGATGAGTAGGTATGAATAAGCCGCACCGTAATAGCGTTCACTAAACGCCGTACCTACTTAAAAACGGAGCTTGTCTGTTTTATGAATGCAGCAAGCAAAAGCTGAGAATCCAAAATTAGGGGAATGAAAGACGTGTAGCTATATAATAATAAATAATTATTAGGGATGGTCCGAAATTTGTTTCACATTCGGTTTAACCGAACATCAGCATTCGGCCGAATTCGGTTCAAATGCCAAACATTCGATACAAGAACATTAAAATAACTCAATTTTTTTTTACTAAAATAATAACACTAAACCACTCAAATAAAATCATAAGCATTTTATTTGTTTGTTAGTCACTACTTATTTAACAATTAAATGTATTCCAAACATCAGAATTTTCACATCTAAACATTCAAATAATTATTGCCAAAAATCACTCATTTTAATTTTTATAAGGCAGGTTATGGTGCAAAAACACCAGGGTGGGGTTATCTGGCAGGAATCTGTACGTTTTTGTTCGTATATATTTCCTGCATCTGAGAAATGTCGCTTAGAATATACGGAGCGGAGGAGGCGATAAAAATATTCGTGCCAAAAAACTGGCAGTGCGGTGAAAATAACCTAAGTTCGATCGAACTTTTATTTTCACCGAATGTTCGACCGAAGTTCATATTCGATTCAAACCACGTTCGGCCCATCCCTAATAATTATTCTTATCTCGATTATGTAAAATGCGGTTCTGGCCCCATAAGCGGCGACTCAATCAATGAAGTACATTGTCTACTTTGCCAATGTTTTAAGGCATCATGTTCCAAGTCGTATGGGGCAATTAAATTAGAATGTTACCCACGTAAACGAGTGCTTGTAAATATTGCCAAATTGTTGTTTAGATGTAAGAATAATAGTTGGAAGTTTTTTATGAGTGTCACACGGTGTCTGTATTATGAAGTATTCATTATAATTTTATACAAGGACGCTTATTTTCAACACTACTTATTGTGCAGCTTTTTCAAGTGCTGTCTCGCACCAATATGATATTGTGCCAGAATACTTAGTGCCATTTTGCTATTCATTAGAAATAGTAAGCCGAATTTGATGTTATTAGATTATGTTAGTGTCACTGTTGGTATAATCCCATCGGAGTTCGATATAAAATAAAACAAAACTTAACATTTTGTTAGCCTGCGTGATCTCGCGATGATACAGTAGTTTAAAAATAATAATTTTAATATTATCCCCCATTGCACATGACTTAATAGCTGATGTACTTACAACACCTCTGCCCTCTTGAAGGAAAACACAAGCATGACGTTAGTCTTATTTGTTTCTACTGATGATGGGAACATACTAACTTTGTTGTAACAGGTTTGAAAACCACTAGGGTTATGTAGGTCCATCTTTATCAAATATTAATATGTAATACATACCTTCCTAGCTAATAAATGTCTTGCAGTAGTGTAGTAACTGCATCGTAGTCTAATCGTTTCGAGCTCATTCTATTCTTGCCACTAGAAAATAAGTTATTCGGCCAACTCTAGATTAGTGTTGCTATAGAAAGCGGTGTTGCCAATTTAATATTTATTTTCATAGACAGCTGAAAAAGTCTAGTCCTTCCAGAACTTGTATTGTAGTTTTGACTTCGCTAAAGCAGCTTTGTATTCTTCTGCAGACTTCTGAAATGTGTTGCGTTTTACAGGATAATAGTCCGTAGATGTTTCAGGTAGATTGAAACTTGTTGTCCTGAATAATTGACGATAGTTATCGTGCAAACAGTAAAGAAAAGCTGGCTGCTTTATCGAAACTTGTATTTTCTATACGTTTTATATTATGTAGCTTGGTACTGTCACCAAATTGTTTTGTCTAGTATTTTCAGCTTAGCTATAAGTATCTATTGTTGTAATGTTGCTTGCCAAGTACCTAAAGTGTACTCCTATTTTAGCAGTATTATATGTATGCATTCCAGATGTTTAATAGCAATTTTGATTTGAAGCAGTAAAGTGATACCTTAAACAAAATTGACACTAGTTGAGCAATTTGATTGGTCATCAGTGTATTTGATCAGTGTGCAATGGGCCAACTCATAAGGGATGCTTGCATAGAATCGGACAAGAAAATTATGTTCTAATAGTCTTGTGGTGCACTAATTGACAAAAACGACTTGGTTTGGATACCTTATATTTTACATTATTATTGAAATGTTCACAGCTTCAAATCAAATATTGCGATATTTTATCACATTCCACGTCCCGTAGCTTTAAGAAACACAATTCCGCCATAATTGAAATCGCGTCCAATGCAAAATAATGCTAAACAAACGATCATACGTTGCCATGAATTATTTTTAATGTTATTTGTATATTTTACGAGTATTTAAGTTTATTAGCGGTGAGCGCAGTCGCCATGGTGAGTGCCAACACGACACAATTATGTGGTATATTTATAATAATTATACATAAATAATTGTTAAGAATTTTAATAAAAATCTGATAGTGAGAATTCTGTTAATATTATTTCACTAATGTAGTACCCATTCTATTCTAATACTACTTTGCATAAAAACTGTAGTTGGTGTTTGCTACTTTCGTGTGCGTTACGTCAGCGGAATGTTGTCGCTTTTCAAGATTTCGGCTTGACAGATAATTAGTACCCCATCTCATGTAAATGTGCCCGAAATTTTGAATATGTGCGTCACCCCAGCGGCATCTTGAATAACTTTGAAACTTCAAGACGCACAAATTTAATTTTTGGGCACAACTGTGATCTATCCAAGTAGCTAGTTTGTACTCAGCTACGACCACCGGTTCAAAAACATGCCGCTGGGGTAACGTTACTCCAGGCGGCATCTGTTATTCGTGAATATCTTTGGATCGGCTGGAAGCACAAATTCAAAATTTCGGGCTAATTTACACGAGATGGGGTAATAATTATCTGTCAAGCCGAAATCCTGAAAAACGACCACATTCCGCTGACGTAAAGCACACGCTACTTTCTAGTATAACAATATTGGCTTAAAATACGCAATTGGCACCAAGAGACTGGTCATTGCTGCTGAATTGTCTGCCCAGTGTGAATTATTTACCCTATTTGAACCAATATAATAATAAAAACATGTATTTTATTAGTTTTCAGGGTACTGTCATACATAATGAATCATGGTATGCTATTACATCAAGAATCAAAAATTTAATTTATTTACAGTTTTTATGCAATATGGTCTTGTTTAAAACTAACTAAATGCCATCAATATTACATATTAATTAACTACATAATAAAATTATACTAAAAACATAATAAAAGCAAGGTATACAAGCTTAGTCTGTCGGTCTGTCTGTAACGACGCTAGCGTTGGATCAGGGAATGATTTCACTGTTGGTGTAGTGAGTTGGATTTGACTTGCCTAATTAGATTTTTTTTTTCATGAACCATTGCTAATCTAATCATACAAAGGACTGAAACGTATTAATCGGGGTTTAATTTTATGCTAATTCCGCCTTATTACAAAACAAGATTTATATTTTGACATGGTTTAAACCATGGAGCCAGTTTTTGTAATAAGAACGTAACAGTGATTGAATTATTTTTACAAAACTGAAAACTTAGTTCGGTACTAAGTTGTCAGTTTTGTGTTTAGGAACTTTACCATAGTCGGAATAAAGTTCGAATTTCATTAATGGCGCCATGTTTTAAACCTGGGTCCCAAGATAAACATTGTTTTGTAATAGGGGGGATTGAGTTTTATCTCTGAATAAAATAGAGAAAAACATTGATGGTTTTAATCAAACATTTTGCAAACTGATGCTAGCATATTTCGATATTATTTGTTACCTATTTACCTGCTTGCACTCAATCATTTTACATGATAAGCGTTTTGCTGCTATCATCTTCCTGTTTGTGCACTTTATCCTGCTCAAATCAAATATAAGGTATTACGGGATTCAGTACATTGCTGCGAATACTCCTAGATCCCACGCAGCGTCGGTCGAGAGAAAAAAAGGATACAATGGATAGAGAAGGTGGGAGACGAATCAAAATGAATGAAGAAGAACCATAATGACGTTACAAAACTATTGTTTATTAACAAGTCGTACAACACAACGCTACTCTAATAACGTGAGAGGGCAGACTCGATACAACCGAATACATAATAATACATATGTAACTATCAACACGAGAAATGCAAGGTCACGTCGCCACAACGCTAGAATGTATGTACGGTAGTCGGAAGATAAAGAATATGATCTATGCGCGCGACTTCTCTCTTCAATGTCTTCGTAAAGCTTGGGCTTCCTACTTAGCGGCTAACTCGATCATATTCTTTGCGCTTCGACAAGCCGGTGCCGCCGGCTGCACACGGCCGGCACACGGACGCCCGGCGGCCGTCCGGTCCCGATTCCGGCGAGCGCCATTTCGAAAGGACTTTTCAATCAAACATTTTCAAAACTTCAACACAGTTAGTTTCAAGGAACTTCATCCTTTACTTCTTGTTTCAATACCTTTTCAAACAAACAAAATCAATATTAGACTTAGTATTAAATCTTTATTATGAGCTAGTTTTACATCCTAGAGGCAACTATGCCCGCGCGGGCGTTACACGCTAACTTATGCTAGACCCTTTCATCACATTACAATTAACACAAAGGAGCTTCTCTCTTGGGGCCGCGCGGCCGGCGCACGCCTGGTTGCGGCCCGCCTGTCACAGAATGTTCACAAACGTTAACATTACGGCTACTCTGAACCGGCCGTACAGTATATAAATGCATAGGAGCCGGTCGACACATAGTTGGGATCTGTTGTTGTATCAAAATGCTACGCTATGTCTGAAGTCGGACTCAGCATCACGCACTTACTAATAACGACCTGCAAAGTCAAAGAGGGGAGTAACTATGTGTTATACTAGATCATTATGATGCTAAGGTGTGGCAACATAATATCTATCAATTTATTCTATTGGACCAGATGACTTATTAATATCACATAATTTTGTTTGTTTACACAAGGTATTACCCGCGAGCGATAACAATTGAATGGAGCTTTGTAGTAATACGTCTCGTACTTCACTTCACAAGATGAAAAATGACAAGCTGTCGCGGGTTTGTCGATGCTACTGGCCAGGGCTTGAAACCGGTTAATTTTTATTTCCAAAGATACAAATTATTTTTGATACAATTGATATTAGCTTCATCACATTAAGTTCAGCATTGATTTTGTAACAAAATATTAAATAATGTAATATGTTCGAAAACCTTATAACGGTTAAGGTTACATAGAAAACTAACCGGTTTTCGAGCCCTGCTACTGGCCAGTTAGCTAGCCCCAATCTAACTTGTGTAATTTTAGTCGCACGCGACTAATACCGGTAAATCCTCAACATGCAGGATATTTTGTAGAATAAATTGATAGAAAACAGATATAGCAGACAACATTTAGAAACTTATTCCTAATTAAACTAAAACAAAAGATTCAAAGACAGACCCCACTTCATACAATCACATACATTTTATACAGGAGTTTTGTAGTAAGGTACCAATTTTTATGGAAGAGCACTGTTTGGACATGCCTATTCTTTGGTATTTGAAAAGTTGTATTTGAAATGAATAAGTACAATTTTCTCATAGCTATTGCAAAGGTTTTAACCTCTTATACAAATCTATTTCAAATAACAGAAATATTTGTAGTCAATTGAAATTATAATTAATCTGAAAATGAGTTCACTGACTCAAGTTATCCTATTATAATAACATAAAGAACGAATAATGACTTTGTGTCAAAAATAAAATAATAATATGTGTAATATACATTGTTTTGTACAATTTTGCTTGAGCTTCAATCGTCATACATATTCTCACATCGAAGGGATTAAAAAGCTATTTACTGCACATTTAGCAAGTCAATCAAACAGGGCTACTGAAACTATATTAAAGATAAAAACAATATTTTATTGTGAACTCGAGATTACGTTCAACAGTCTGTTAAAACCCCATAACACACACCTTTTTTCTAGTTCCTATCTAGCTAATTGACTATTTACATAGTTACTATATTAATTTTACTATACAGCCAATAAGAGGTAAGAAGGGATTTAGACACACTGCAATTTGTGCAGGTAGAAACCATAAGTGTCACACATAATATCAAGACTCGTGATCTACTCATATAGTGTCAAAATAATACGATCATACTGTGTAAGGTTTCAAAAAAATGTCAACCACCACCAAAACATTTAAAAATTGATGTTCAAGATGTATTGCCTACAATTCAACTTAACTTGCCAGTTAGGTCTAAGTTTGAGTAGCCCTGCATTTACGATGACCCAAAAAATTGGTTTACCAGCAACATGGTCTTTTACACTTTATAGAATAAGAGCTATTTTGGCTTGTAAACTAGAAATATTGAAATGACGCCTATAGCCTTGTTGGCACTTCATTTGGACTAGTAATTTAGTCAAGTGTCGATACTCCATTTACTAATAGACAATAAGAGCTTTTTTTACAATGGAAATGTGTAAAATTATATATTGTTTTGTTCCAGCAGGGATTCAATATAATGCTTATATGAACCTTAAAATGGTCAATCACGATGAGCTGACTCTTTTAGAAATTATTCAAAAAGCTATTTGATTTTGGGTTCGCCATTTTTGTCTAGTGATGAATTATAGTATAGTAATTTTACAGCAAACACGATTTTTTTTAATCAAAAAGGGTAGTTGAGCGACATCTAGCAACAAATGACTCTCCACTGGACTAAATTACAAGTACCAGAGTTTGTTTTATCTATTTTAGTAGTTCCTGGCAAACCAGTCATCTGGGTTGGTAGAGGAGCGGACAACGGTCGTCTACCGCTCCTGGTGGTAATAGGACTTACGCGGCGAGTAGGAGCGTTCGCGCTCGTAGCGGCGCCGGCGGTAGTGCGGCGACGGCGAGCGGTGTCGGTAGCCGCGGTGGTAGTAGTCGCGCTCGCGGTAGCCGCCGCCGCCCCCGCCCCCGCCGCCGCCGCCGCGGTAGTAGTAGTCGCTGGAGGCGGAAATTCTAATTTTATCGGGGAAAGTGCAGCGTGTTAGGACGCGTTGTTCACATCAAGGCCCAGAAGAGCAATTCTCCTACTTAAAAGAGTCGCAACTACATCTCAGTGACTATCAATGTCAAAAATTTTGGTAAAATAAAAGTTTTTTTTGACAGATTGAAACTGAGATTAGAATGCAAACGTTCTTAAAAATACGGGAATTGCTACTCAGGTTATTACTTATTAGCTATGAAACTGAGCAACTAAAGCGAATACAATAAGGTTGTGGATACCTCCTCAACATATTATTTCAATGTTCAGAACATATATTAAAAGCGAAAACTAAAAAAAAAATTGAAACAGTTATATATGAGAGCACCATATAATTTGTATTTCAAAATATGTCAGTCATTACAACATGCACTGACTCACTGATCGCATGCATTGACTACTACTTGGCTTGGCTATTAGCTAAATTAGTCAGCAAAAAGGAAAATAATATAGAAAATTATTTATAGTGTCGTAAACAATACTTACTCTCTATCGCGGCCACCGCGCCTGTCGTATCCATTGTCACCACCTCTGCTTACGCTGAAAATAAATTACATTTGAGTATTTAGTTTTACTAGTAATTTATTTTATATTTCTTCAGCATGATTATAATGATTTTTTGTACAACCAGGCCTTATATAAATCTCCAAAGCTTTAGGACAATTTACTCTAAATCTGTTTGTGTATTATGATCTACCAACATCTAGGAGTCACCCATACAATCTTTATTATGTGTGAATTTCTATGTTGGATATGATGTTATACCATTAGATTGCAATAACAACGTCCCACAGCATCCAAAACGATGCTGATAGATAATGTTTTATCAAAATTACAAGTAAAATAGAGTTGTGGCAATATTGCATTATCATTTATCAATGAAAATACTCTTTTACTGATCAGTAAACATTTGGTTGATCTGTCTGTCTGATGCGGAATTGGACTCACTTAAAAATTTCTTGCAAACAAAAAAACAACTACAAGTTAAAAATAACTATCTTTACGGAAGTCGATCGTTGTTAGTTTTATTATTTTTTTATTGCCACAGACTTCCGTAATTAAGTCTGTTAAAAAAGATTTAATGCTTAGGTATTTACTCACGTAGGTTTTCCCATATAAATGCCCGGTGTCGGTGTGTGCGCTCTCTGCGTGATAGAGAAGTCTACGCGGATGCGACGCCCATCGATTTCCATGCCTGTACACTCATTCTTAGCCACTTTGGCGTCCTCCTGATTCTCGAAGTATACGAAGCAGAAGCCTCGGGAACGACCGGTCTGTAATAAGCTTTAGTCTTAGGCAGGTTTTATTAATTAAACTGAGAACTACTATCATTTGAAATCCTTGTTACTATAGAATAAAATTGACGGGCAACTTAAGGCGCGACTGTTTGGGGGTACAATGGATAAAAACAACATGACGCGTGCCTTGTTTTTGGTGAAAAATATTGCTAATTCGCTATAGGTGTGTGCGTTCTGTCAACACACACACGGGGGTCAAGCACCCGTTCATTCGATGACTTATGAAATTCGTCAGCATCTTTAAAGAGGACATCATTTCACGAGAAGTTCAGAATTTGCAAAATGACACTGTCTTCGGGCTCTAGGTAAGATTTATTATTCTTCAGAGGCCAGGTGCCCAGTAATCTTAAATACTGCTGCTATCTGTACAATGCTGATGGTTGTCTCTTCAAAATCCCCTTGAAGACAGAGCAAAGCTGTTCGGAATATTTTATGTAGGAAAAACCCTGAAATAAACACATAGCAGCGCAACTCACCTTAGCATCAATAACGACTTGTACTTTATCCACGGGTCCATATTTAGAGAAGATGTGGTTGATTTGCTGTTCAGTTGTGTACAAACTGAGTCCGAACACGCCGAGGCATCTAGACGGCGTAGGATTCTCCTGTTGACGGTACATGGGGTCTATTTTCTTGTAGGGGAGTCTCACTCTTTATAATGCTTAGAAAAGCGACAAAAGATATTGAGTTTTGTTTATTCTTTTGCTTCTCTATTTTGAGTAGACAGTCCAGTATTTCACTGTGCTACTCAAAAGTATCAAGCTGATACCGAGTTGATAATAAAAAATTGACATTTGTAAAAAAAAAAAAACTATTCAATTATTCAAGAGCAAGACATTAATTTGATCACAGATTAACACAGACACTAGAAATTTTAAAGGGAATACTGAAATTCAATACAATAGAAATTAATATTGTGCTAGTTTTCATTGAATCTAATGAAAAAATTGAGCTAAGGCCATTATTATGTTCATATCAAATATTGATAAAGGTGCATTTCATTTCAATTAAGTCGCCTTTTACAACCAAATTCAGATAACATTTTAGCACCATGGCTCTTAAAGCTCAAAAATAGCATGCATTAATAAAACTTAAAACTATTCTTACAACAAAATGTTTGCATTCTTAGCAAAATAAGCAATTGGCTTTTAGGGGACTGTAGTGATCAGGGGTTATATCACAAAATTAGCCAATTGCTTTACGACATAGTTTAGTCGCCTTTTAAGATGATTGTGAGCCAGAAAGCAAACTGCTTGCTACTGACATTTCTTTGTTGCTTCAGTACACAATGGCCTTTGTTTGTATAACTTCAATTAATATTCTTAAGGCACTGACAAGAGGCAAACAATAAAAGTAGGATTATCTTAAACAAAAAAATTGCCAAATCTATATAGTTTGTGGTAGCGGAAAAAATATATGTTATTCTTGAACATATTTATCAGAACTTGGTTGTTACCAAAACACATTCAGAAAAAAAAATCTCAATACCAATTAACGGTAAACTAACCCTTTACTTTGAGTTTCAATCCAAAATATCTGTATTAAATATCAACGTACGGTTGGTATTTAATTAATAACAAGAACTTGTATGCAGAACTTGGTTGGTTTTTATTTTCAATTACTCAACTCATTTTTCAGTATATAAATAATTGCTTCATATTTTGCAGTAAATTACAAGCATTGTGTAATCACGCTTCTCTTTCTTTTGTATGCAGTCTGACAGGGAAAGCAGTTGTACCTGTTGTCAGGTCTATTTTTATGGTTTTATCAACTTGAGAACAGGCCCCAAATAGCTGTAGCTTGTTCATAAGTCTCAAACATGGACCACTGTGTACAACCCTTTAGGCCCGGAAGCGGAGAGAAGATGTTTGTAAACAATCAATAGGATATCCGATGGTATGGTAACGGTATCTTATTGGTCGTTCACAAACATCTCCTCTCCGCTTTGGTGGAAACCAGGCCTCATTATAGCATGCGGGGACAGCTTAAAACTACAAGGAGTAATATAAAAAAAAGGTATTCACATAAACATCACTTCTCACCCTGTCGCCCATGTGCCGGCGGCGGGAGGACATGGGACTGTGACTGTGAGATCGACGATAGGAGCCCCGCGGCGAGTACGAGCGACTGCGGGAACGCGAGTACCGGGACGAGCGGTACCCGCGCCGCGCAGAGCCCGACCGCGACCGCGACCTGGAGACCGACCTAGCGTCAGCACGAACGCTCAAGTTAACATGCAATAACACACAAAGCGAAGGACTTTAAGCTGCTTTTTGGTGACTGTAGATTGGATGTTGACATTTTGGCTGAGAATTTTGCATTTGGAAATGTGACAATAATAATATATTGTTATAATATGCATCATTAGCTAACTGTGATACTGCAATGCTGGCTTACCATGGTTATGTATCTTCCGTACTTAGATACGGTATTGTAATATGGGGGAACTCTGTAGATTTTGACAGTTTTTAAAGCTCAAAAAAAATGTATACGAGCAATTTGTGGAGCTCACTTTTTAGACAGCTGTAAGCCACTATTTCAAAAACTTAAAATTCTACCTCTGCCATGTTTATATATTTTTGAAATAAGTCTTTTTGTTAAGAGAAACTATAATTTATTTGAAGCGAACACTGACAGGCCAAATAGCCGAGCATGGCATAAAGATAGACTTCGGCTGCCACCAATAAAACTAAAATTATTTAAGAAAAATGTATACTGCATGTCGATTATTATTTACAATCATTTACCAAATACTTTTCAAGACTTACCGCTGACAAAGTTTAAAAAAATGCTTTTTCAACTATTACTATTTAAAAGATATTATACTATTAAGGACTATTTAGAAGACAAATCAATAGAATCTGTAATTTGTAAGTTGGATTAATTGACATCACTGATTGTGAAGACATTTGCACGCCATGTTATGGCAGGATATGCTGAAACCAATTTACTGTAACACCCTATGTACCATATTCTAGCAAATAAATATTTTTGATTTTTTTTTTGATCAATCAATTCACCTTGCTTATTAAATTCAATACCGCTAAACGCACATGGACCTTTCACCATTGTCAATTAATTAAGCCTATTACAGTCCATTGCTTGTTATAGGACTCTCCTAAAATACAGTATATTGATTGATTACAAACTCTTGTAAGTAATAGGACAAACAAAAATAAACATTGTTCAATATTATTTTGAAATGTCAATATCCAATGAGTAGGTACGCAATTTTGAGTTATATTACAATGAGAATATAGTTTGATCTGGGACATTCCAGCCGAAATGGAAGATCATTCTGGAATATTTTGTGTCAACCAAAAAGCCTATTCATGTTAGCAAGCAAAGACAGTTGTCATGGTTTCCTGCGCACAATATTATTGATCACACATTAATAAACATATTGTTTATATTGTGTAACTATAGTTTTAAAGTAATTGGATGCACCATTTCTATGATTAGATTGGTATTAGTGTGAACAATATTATTGTGAGTAGGAAATAGCGAGAAATGGGTTGTAAGTAGCCACACATATTGTAGGGTGCAGGGGTTAGACACACACACAACAGAGAACCTACTATTATTCTTGTATTTTAAAGCTCTTGAGCACAACAGGATATCGTTGATAATGAACTGATTGTATGTATAATAGGCTAGTTCTATGAGTTTGAATATGACCTGTTTATATAAGTTTAGTTTTATTTTATTAATTGACTTGAAATTATTATTAAATAGGTACTAGTCATTTATACAAATGAGTGTTGAACAAGTTACTTGTGTGAGCACAACAGGATATTGTTGCTAATGAACTGATTGTATGTATAACAAGCTAGTTGTGAGAGTTTCAATATGACCAATTTATGTTCCGTTTTATTTTTATTATTTTACTTGAAAATATCATTAAATACTCGAGTCATATATCCAAAAACAAATGCTGAAAAAGTTACTGATTAGATGCTATTTATTGGTCAAACAATCAACTAATTTGATGTCCATTTATCTTGACTATTTCATCTTGGAGGCCTTAGAAAGTTATTATTACTATGGAGTTCATTAGAGTTTGAGCTACACTTCTAATAAGTTAGAAACCTAATTATAATGTTGAAACTGGGATAAAAGTAAAGTAATTACTCCGAAAACTACTAACATAAACGAAATTACAAGTTGGTACGAAACTGGCATTTGAGGACAAACATTCCAGCTATGTAAATAATAATGAAATGCTATGTAATTTACTACTTTCTTATCATTCCCCGCGCGCCGTTTCTTTCCCCCCAAACATACAACATTATTGATAAAACTGTTGCTACGATATTTTTGTTACTATCGAACAAACTAAGCAATTAAAAACAGATGCCTATCGCCCTACAGATTAGTATGCGGAATCGTCAGTAAAATATTAGCAAGGTCGTACACTCTAGCATAAATGACTACAAAATTTGCACTTCCCGAGACGCATGTAAACTATGTTTGAGTTTAACGATACACACCATTGCGCAACACACGCGAGCGTTGTTACCCTTGAGATCGAGGTTATAAAGTATTTGTTGGTAAAACAACGTACAATGGCAAATATTCATTAACTTTAAAGTTAGTGGCAAACAAGCTTCCACAATCAACATTTAGTAACAGCACACAATATCAGACTTACGGGCTTCTATATTTTCTGCTCGATGCTTTTGGCGGGGGCGGCGTCCTAGACCGGCTTCGGCTGTGGCCTCGCGACATTGCGACAGGCTTCGGTGCCGGCTCTCGGGACCCGTTACGAGTCCTCGAGCGACTCCTCTGAAATCACCCAAGCGATATTATCGTCATTAAATATAGAACGTTCCGTCGACAAAATAAAACACACGCGGCGGGAATGCGAGACAGACGTGACAAACTACGGTTAATAATAGTACCTCTCGATCCGACATTTTAACCGACGTGATGAATCCGATGAATACAAAGAAGACAAAACGTATTCAATCTATTTTTGATTTGTAAAATTCGAATAAAATTTCGCGAGCACACCTCAATCGCGTACAGCAAGAAACGAAAAACAAAATGGCGTGAATTAGTGTTGTCATGGTAGGATGCTCAGTTGCAAGCAAGAAGAACTACTAATGAGTTTTAGTAGGTTTTGGGTGGGGGCCACACTGGTTACTGGTTAGTAATTTCCGAACGCAATTCGAAGACGTCAAGTTTCTAAACGCACATTATATTGTCAATCAATTCGCATTATCCACATCACATTTGCGGAATGTGGTGTGATTCGCTCAATATTTAAATTCATTTAGTTTTTGCGTAAATATGACTGATAATGAAGTACAAAATGAACCCTCAGGGGACCAGCCTCAAGAGAAGACTGCTAAACAACTCGAGAAAGAAGCAAAAAAAGCTGCAAAGTTGGATAAACTGAAAGCCAAATTGGATAAAAAGAGCGCTTCGCCAGCTGTGCCGAAAGATAAACCAGAGGTAGGATTTTGAGCTCTACTGTAGGTCTATAACAATACCCTTTAGCCGTATCTCGCCGTAATCTCCGTAAATTGCAGATACTTTATAAAATAATGAGTTTTATTGCTCCTTTGTTGTAGCGAAATTCTTAGGTTAATAACTTGAAACCTGGCGTCGGCAAGTGAAAGTAATGCCGCACTACTGTTAGTCACGTTGCATCAGTCTAATTGTCTTTCAACACATAATGATATAATCTGTATTACATGTGATGAGATCACTTTGATAATGACAATTTTTAAGAAATCTGAAATTGAATGTTAAATTATGCCTGTTACCATTCAGACTTATTCTATTTGATCAAAAAGAAAAAAAATATGTTGTCTCAGACATTGAAACATACTTGCATAATTATATATATTCCAGATATATACAGATATTCTTACAGATATTCTTTACAGATATTCTTATTAGAATTATTGAGAAATAATTTATAATTCATAATAAATTATAGGGTTTATCTTTACTATCCTAAAGCATTAGATAAGATCAGACAGGATATACTTAATTTGGGAATTACAGTACCCATAAACTTCACAATTTCACATAATCCTTGGCAACATTAAAAAATCTAGTTTATTTTTAAAACTGGCTTCAACTAATAAACTCTTTTTCCAACAGAAAAAGGTGAAGGAAACAAAAGAGAGTGCTGTATACACAGTGGAAACAGCACCGGGTGATAAGAAGGACATAACGGGTGTTATGCCCGATGCCTACAGCCCACAGTATGTGGAGGCAGCCTGGTATGCCTGGTGGGAGAAACAGGGCTTCTTCAAACCTGAATATGGAGTCAGTATAAACTTGTACATACATTATGTATAAAAGATTTTTACTAACAAAAGGCAACACTTATGTATGCCTTTAGGCGCAAATTACACAGAAACGGCGTACGGTGAAGACGCGGCGCAGGCGCAGAGTTGGCGTGGAACAGATAAGGCACGGACGCGATTTAAATTATATCAAAGAGGCGAAGAGACACCGCAACTTTATCGTGATAGCATGTCTTCCTCTTCAGACGACGAAGATGTGCTTGCTTTGCTGCAACTCATTAATGTGCAGAGACACCGAAGATATTGGGTGCACCCTGTGTGGAAAATGTCACAAGAGCATAGATATTTTAAAAACATGAAAAATTATGCGAATATTTGATCTGATATTAATATGATTGTTTTCCTACAGTGTATAAAATGTCACTAGAATGTTTCCACATTCTATTGTCGAAAGTAAAACACGGTCTTCAGAAGAAGCATACAAATTGGTATAGTCGTAAAGAGCTGGATATTGTTCAAATTATCTCGCAGAACTACATTAAACTCACTATCGTCACGCATTTTTCTGCACCTACTGTATAAACAAAAGTCGTGCTGATTGCGCGGAACGCGGAAACGCGGAACAGGCGATGAAACGACGTGCCTGCGCCACGCCGCCGCTTGAGTATAATTCACATCGTGTCGCCTACCTAGTCTACCTACATTTTGTTTTGAAGCGCCAAGATGCCTGCGCCGCGCCTTCACCTTACGCCGTTTCTGTGTAATTCGCGCCTAAATAAAAATGCGCTGTTGGATTTAAACAATTTACAAATCCTACAGGCAACAGCATGCTTTTATTAGACACTAGCTGACCCGTGCCCACTTCGTTGGGCGGTAAACATTTTACCGTCTTTTCATTTTTCGGATTAAATTATGGCCTTATGTTATGACACTCACAAAATAATAACGTGGCTTTCAATGGGTAAAAGTTTTTCAAAATCGGTTCAGTAGATCCAGAGATTACCCCTACAACCTCACAAACTATAAAATATTAATATAAGTAGATGAAGCAACGGTTTAGCAATATCCTTAAAAAAAAATGACTCGCATTCCGTTTGCTCACTATAGGCAAGCGACTTCTCGACAAAATCAATAGCAGTGAATTGGGACTGGGATTGTGAATTCAACTGCACATTTACCGCTGAGTCGGTGACGGTCGGTGACTCTTCAATTTTGCCGCCGTGAGGGGTCAAAAGATATTTTTTGGACTTCCGTACCCAAAGAGTAAAACGGGAACCCTATTACTAAGGCTCCGCCGTTTGTCCGTCGGTCACAGGCTGTATCTCATGAACCGTGATAGTTAGACAGTTGAAATTTTCACAGATGATGTATTTCTGTTGCCGGTATAACAACTAATACTATAAAACAGAATAAAAAAATATTTAAGGGGGCTCCCATACAACAAACGTGATATTTTTGCTCGTTTTTGCTAGATATTGATAACGGCAACAGGTAGGTACGTAGACGCTTGAAATATTCACAGAATATGAAGTTATTTATTCACTTTAAAAATAAATAATTAAATTAAAATAAACCAAATATTTAAGGGGGGCGCCCATAAAACATACGTGTTTTTTTTTCCATTTTTATAGATAATGGTACGGAACCCTTCGTGGGCGAGTCCGACTCGCACTTGGCCGGTTTTTTTATTATTTAAATTAGCCAACGGAATTAAAACATCAAAAAGACCTTCAATAAAGTTTCCTGAGAATCGGATTATTTTGACTCCCTGCCGTGCTTCCCCAAAACCAGCAATAAAAATACCATCCTGAAACACCTGGAACTCAAATGAGAATAGTTCTGCCGCTGCCATTTTTTTTTTTAGGTGGTAAATTATCAAATAAATTCTCCCGCTCTGGCCGGAGCGGGGAGGGCGTGTCAGACTGTTACTGACTAAAACCCACCCGTGTTCCTTCAAATGCCTGTGTGCCAGGGCCACGATATCCCTTTCGGACAGGCTCGTAACCCTGGCAGGCATTAGCCCTTTCGGACCCCGTCAATTGGTGCTGACATCTCTTTGAGGCGCGCATGGAACACAACGCGCCGTCGACCCGGGCCTGGTCCTTATCGGACGGCGAGCTACCCATCGCTCACCGTCCGCAAGCCCGCGCCCACGGTGGCCGGGAATCGGCCTGCGATTCCCGACGCCCGGGGCGTCTCATGCGGTGACCAAGGGCGTGAGGGCGCGAACCCTGCCTCACCCTCACGCGTTCCGCCTTCTCCTTCGCATGCATTACTGCTGTGTACTCTCGCTCCGAACCATGGCCTGAACCAGGGCCAGATCCGAGAGATCGCCGCCGCCGATCGCCGCCGCCGATCGCCTTCGTGAGGACATGGCGGTGCTCCGCCCAAGCAGGGCAGACCTCAACCGTATGCTCCACCGTGTCCTCCGGGCGATCCACACAGTGGGGACACCCGGGCGTTTCCTCCCGCTTTATTCTGAATAGGAACCTCCCGAAACAACCGTGTCCGGTGAGGACGTGCGACAGGCGGAAGGTGAGGAAGCCGTGGCGCTTCTCTAGCCACTCCTCATAGAGGGGACTTATCGCCACAATTGTGGCATGCAAATTCTTTGCCAAATAGTAAATATCCCTGGCGATGGCGCATGCTTATTTTCATCTCTCTCCTATTTGGTGAACAGTAACGTGGCCATGTCATTGTCTTCTCAAATTCGAGACAGCATTGTGCGGCACGTGTCTAAAAACTGGGAAATATTCCAACCTTGCACCCAGGATCGGTCAGGAGGAGCTGTTTATGGTTCAAAGCGTGAATACGTCGCTGAAATGTCTTGTAATGGCACCTACGGAACCACCTGTGAACTCATGGCAGCGGGAGAACTATTCCCATTTGAGTTCCAGGTGTTTCAAGATGGTATTTTTATTGCTGGTTTTGGGGACGCACAACCGGGAGTAAAAATAATCTGATTCTCAGGAAATTTCAATGAAGGTCATTTTGATGCGTGTCAGACTTTTACTGACTAAAACCCACCCGTGTTGCTTCAAATGCCTGTGTGCCAGGGCCACGATATCCCTTTCGGACAGGCTCATAACTCTGGCAGGCATTGGCCCTTTCGGACCCCGTCAGTTGGTGCTGACATCCATTTAAAATGGGAATAGTTCTCCCGCCTTTTTCCAACCCTTACAACACCAGCCTAAACCAAAGATACTAAGCAATAAAATTAAAATACGAACGTAGGTATTCAAGGACACTTTTTCTAGTAAGAACGACTAATACTAAAAACTATTATAGTAATACCAGTGTGAAATACCTACACAATAAGTAATTCGCAAAGAAATAGAAATAACAAAATTCCAACCCGGCAATAGGTAAAAACACATTTATTATCCTCCAATTTAAAATTAGGAAGCGAAACAAACCAAAACGAAAACCAAACAACGACGATGAAAAATATTTCAAAGCAAATTAGTAGTAAGTAATAACAAAATATCGCAGAACAGAAATTTCGGTAACTATAACTTGAACGTGTATCGCTTAGGTTTGTATTCTGTGATTGATACATGACTTCGTTTTTTGATACGATCGGCTTGCAAGCCGCGATTTTAAACATTGTGAAGTTTTCCCCTTGGCTTTCTCGACTTTAATGCTATAAAAGCAACGTTCAAATTACCTGAATACCAATTAGAACCTCATTTCATTATCTTTTAGCAGATGCCTGCATACTGAAAAATACTGGCCACCTTGAACTGGCATAAAAACTTTAGAATGTTATCACGCCTGCACTGAAACATACTGGCCACCTAGAAAAAAAACTAAATATAAATCTCAAGAAACTTCCAAAAATTCTTATTTCAATGTAAAATATGCATTAACGCGTTGTCGTAAAATTCAATTTAGATCTTTATCGGCCTCCGAATTCTAATTTCAATGTAAAGTATGCAATAACTCGTTGCCGTAAGATTCAATTTGGATCTTAACTGCATTTGGTACATTTTTCATACAAAGATTAAAAACCCTTATTTTCACCCTTAAGCGCCGAATTTCGTAAAATCCATTCTTAGTGAGCACCTAGAAGTCGAAAGGAACAATCAGGCCAACATTCATGTCTCTAACTTTAAAAACATAGGAGTTTCATACAAACTTTGACACCCCTTTTCAACCGCTTAAGGTGCGAATTTATAAAAATCCTTTCTTAGTGCGCGCCTGCACCCCATAGAGAGTGCTTGTGCCAAATTTTAGACCTCACGGCCCAGTAGTTTCCGAGATTTCATGATGAGTGGTCAGTGAGTGGACTTCTCTTTTATATATATAGATTTAGATGTCACTTAGGGCCTGTGCACACCACGGTTTTAAACGCGCCGTTGACGCGCGTTTGTAGCGATACAGACGCGATACGCAGGCGAGTCAGTCTGTTCTGTAGGATAAAAGCGCGCGTCTACGGCGCGTTTAAAAAAAGGTGGTGTGCACAGGCCCTTAGTGTTAGTGAAAATTGACATTAACTTAATTCATGCATGATGCCTTTGAAAATGACATGTTTTCTTTTAAGTACCTAAAACAAGAGGAGAAACTGATAGCAGCGGTGGCCCAGTGGTAACGGCCGCGAATTACGAGTTGTAGGTCATAAGTTTAAACCTCCACAGGCCTTTTTGTAAATTATTTTATAACCACTGCTCTGTGTATGTGAGCTTGTCAGTGGTCGAAATAACCAAAGACGGCCGCCATGGCCCACGCACAATGGTCCACATGAAGGACTTAGTGCGGAAACCAAACCCTCTAACATAGAACCACTGCTCTCAAATCGTAAGGAAACCGGCATGTCCTAGAACCACAAATTCGAAGACTTGACATCTACCAACCCGCACTGGGACCGCCTGGTGGATTACGGCCCATTCCCTTTCACTTAGAGGAGGCCGGTTGTGTCTCAGTAGTGGGATCATCATAGGCTGATTATGTGTATACCAAAACAATATACATTAGTAAAAAAAAAATTGAAATAAATAAAAAATTAAATATGAAAATTGAAAATAATGCCTTTAACAACAAAAAACTCTTATTATACCAGGGTCTTTAATAATAATTAATAATTTTTATTTACAGAGGAAATCCGTCCTAGAACCAAATCCAAAAGGCAAGTTTGTGATGGTGATCCCCCCTCCCAATGTGACGGGCACTCTCCATCTTGGTCACGCACTCACCAATGCTGTTGAAGATGCACTCACGAGGTGGCACAGGTAATTGAAAAAAATATTAACTGCATTATGAACATTCCAAAAATACTAGCGAAAATACAGTTAAACCAGTAAAGGTATGCACTTCGGTAATCTTCATGTTCCCGAATAAGCACGAACATCTCCATACAGAGGCAAAGCTTCTAAGTTTTTTAGTACTGCAGTTTATAGTAGAAATAACTGAAAGAAAAAAAAAAGTACAAACGCCTATTGATATGTAAGTATCAATATGCGTTTGTATGAAATTTTCTCTTTGTCAGGTCGCACCTCGTCATCTGCCTATTGCAGGGAAGGCGAAACTTTATACATCCACGTGTCATTTTTTCCAAATAAATATTTAATGTGGCCATGACGTGCCAACAAACAATCTTGACTATTCTTTGGTCACACGTACCGAGTTGATGGGCGAGACAGTGCTTTCGACCGAGTGCCCGGCCGAGCGCCCTGCCGAGTTATAGGGTGAGACAGTCCCTCGAACCCTGTTCTATTTACTAGAACGAGTGCCTCCCCGAGCGAGTCTGTGCCGAGCACTGACTCGCTTGCCCACTCGGCAGGTATAAACATGCACTCGGTGACGCCCTAAGCCGAGGTCCGTACCCCACAGGGGGTGCCCTTAGTGCGCTGTCGTTTAGTTTTAATATATATAATTTGCGCCCTGGCTGGAGGCTTTAAGATTAAAAACCTTAGGGCAGCCACAGGAGCAAGTAGCAACGACCTCTCTAAGTCTGCTACGAGATGCCATTCATAAAAAAAAAAAAAAGTACTCGCCACTCGACACTCACGTCGTTCCCAGCACGCTACCGTTTCCCGCGATTTTTGTGAACTGACTGACGAACTCGGTGCCAAGTCAAAAAATACGTGTAACCACCTACTGGTCCACCCAACTCTCTCGGCCTAGTATAATTTTGCTGTTTCGTGCATCTACTCGGTACTTGTGATCAAGGAATTAGTGACTACTGGAAAATAACTAAATAGTTTCAGAATAATACTCTTTAAAAAAAGAAGTAGACCTTTACTATTATTCAGTTATCTTAACATTTACTTACCGGTTTTTTTTTACCTTCTTTTTTGTCTGTTCTTTTCTTGTATGCATCTACATGTGTGTACCTACATAAATGGTTAAATAAATGAACAAATTATTTGGCGTTCTATAGATTCTGCATACCCCCATGGGAAGAAGGCGTGAGTTTATGTATGTTTATGTAAATTAACAAATTAGCCCGCTTCTGCTGTTACAAACTAGATGTTTAATAATTTATATCAGTTTCACATTTTCCCTTGCATTTAGGTACTTATACACGCGGCAACGATATCCGAAATCGAAGCGGCTATCGTAGCCGGACGCGCTTAGATTTCTATGTTTGTTACTGTGAGTTAAGTTCCTAAATTCCTCAATCGATGCCGTGCCATTGGTTCGCCGTCCTTGGTCTATTGCATGGATTTGTTTATGATTTTGTACTCATGGTTATACAAAATAGGCAAGTACTTCCATGGTTGTAACAGATCTCATCATCGCGCGTACGTTTTTTCTGAAGATAAACGATAATTGCCGTAGCGTATACTTTTTCTGGGAAATATGTACCTAGTTCAAGGATTTTCTGAAAATTAAAACGTGATGAGAGGTAATAAGAGTGATCATAGAGTTTGTTTTCTTTGTGATATTGTTAAACTTTAAATTTACAAAATATAATCTCTGGGCATGTTTACACTTTGTTTATTTTTACTTGTTTCTTATTGAGTTTCGTTAGAAACTGTAACACAATTTAATAAGTACATGACAACAGTCCAGTTGAATAGTATCATTTAACTCAATCGTTCAGCTTTTTTGACTCCGTTTTATGCTGTTTAAACAGGGATGGGCATATCCTCCAGGTGTTACGAGGAACTATAAACACGATAGACAATAGTGGACTGTATTTTAATGCGTAGAATAGGTTGACAAACGGATATCAAGACTTGACTGGCGAGAAAATACTATTAATGCAAAACGCTCAGTATTGCGGCCGCTGACGTACTGCTGGGCCGGCCGGTGCGCGCCCGCTGGTCGAACGCCCCCTCCGCGACCGCTGCTCTCCGCCCGCGGTCGCCCTGCACGTAGTGATGTTCTCGACACTGTTTCTATACACAGCACATGTAAGCACCTTTCTCCTTCCAACCACAGAATGAACGGTAAGACTACACTTTGGAACCCAGGCTGCGACCACGCCGGCATCGCCACCCAAGTGGTGGTGGAGAAGAAGCTGTGGAGAGAACAGAAGAAGACCAGGCACGACCTGGGCAGGGAGGAGTTCATCAAGAAAGTGTGGGAGTGGAAGGAACAGTAAGTAGACTTTATTAAGATTATTTCAGGTAAAAAAACACTTCCTCTCTCCTTAAACATCATCATTACATAATACAGTTCCCTGCTCTTGTTTCATGTGTATTATTTTATATATGTATATATTTATTAGATTTTTTTTATTTTTTATTAATGTTCTAAAAAATATATATCGCAGAGTTAATAATTATGCTAAAAACCACAGAAGCCTTTGATGGCTTATACATGGCTAGTGAGTTCGGAAATTATATTTATACTAAATATCTATAATATAGGTACTACAAAGTAACAATCTATACTGTAAGCTTGTGAGTTTACTTAATTATTATCAGAGATCGGAATCTAGGCGTCCTATTTAGTATTATAGTATAAATTATATTTATACTATAATACTAAATATTATAGTATAAATTATATTTATACTATAATATTTAGTATAAATATAATTTATACTAAATATTATAGATATTTAGTATAAATTATATTTATACTAAATATTTATAATATAGGTACTACAAAGTAACAATCTATACTGTAAGCTTGTGAGTTTACTTAATTATTATCAGAGATCGGAATCTAGGCGTAATACCAGGGCCGCATGTAGAAGGATATTATTCTGGATTTTAAAAATATTGAAAAATTAAAATTTAAACATTTATATCTGTAACTTTTATGGTGTACATAATAAAGAGTATTCTATTCTATTTAAAATTTTATTGAATACACCGATACTCCGATCCCTGCTTCTTTAAATAATATAATAACAACACAATGAAATATGGTAGTAAGTATATCAACTAAAGGGCATATTCATAGTTTGTAGTTTGCAGAAAATGCTTTTTAAGATAAGTGAATGCTTTGTGTATGTATGTATTTATTGTATATGTTAATGGTACACCACTGACTACCTGCAGTATTGTCACTCCTGCTCCCTTTAATCCATCCAAAGGTTGTCTGTAAAAGATCGCTTTTAGCGATAAGACCGCCCATTGTGTCACCCTATGTAAAATTTAAACATTTATATCTGTAACTTTTATGGTGTACATAATAAAGAGTATTCTATTCTATTCTATTTCTCTTTGTTTTTTAGGAGTTTTCTATGCTTGCAAGCCCTATGCCCGATGGAATTCCCCACTGGCAATTACTAAGGTTTTGTGAAAAGGATTAGTGAAAACTTATCCCAAATTTCAAAAAACGAAGATACAAATTACTTTTACTTATAAAAAGAAGTCTCAGTACAGTACCAGCTCCCACATTCCTAACTTTAAAACCGGCGTATCGGACAATGAAGGGTTCCGTAGTTGGGATAACCATTTAGCTGGCACTAACAAAAGTTAGCACTTTAAAGCTTAATGTTACGCCTGCCAAGCGTGGCGATTATGGCAAACCCCCTTTGGGGGAGGCCTATGTCCAGCAGTGGACGTCTTCCGGCTGAAATGATGATGATGATTACGCAAACGGATCCCTGAATCAAATTTTTTTTTCACAAACGCGCAATATTTTTTTAACTGCGTATCCAAAGATTCCCCACACTATGGGATGGACAAGAAAAAATATTTTACTATTTTGCTGGCGTGATTAATATGTATACCCATGCCAAATTACAGCTTTCTAGTACTCGAGAGTCTCTGAGCTAATCCGCTGACAGACGGACAAGGCGAAACATAAGGGTTCCTTGTTGACTACGGACGGAACTCCTTCGTTATAAAATGAATTCTTTGTTCAAACTTTCATGTTTCTGGACTCAGTGGTTTAAGCTGTCAGTTGTCTGTCATTGAGTGAATTTTGTTCATAAACAAAAAAAACCTCTGTTGTAAATTTCGAAAATTGCCAAAAATAGAAAATTCGAAAGTTAGGTTAGAATATTAAAAAAATCATATCTCAAAATTGCCCCGCAACTTTTCCTTCACAGGGGGTTCTAACCTCCCCCCTCTCTCCCCCCAATCCTACAAGAAAATTCGATTAGGTAAGAATATAAAAATATCATATCTCAAAAAAAAGGGGGGGGGGTCCGCAATTTATCCTTCACAGGGGTGAAACTCCCTCCCCACCCCTACTCCCACCCTTTTAATCGTGGGATTGTAATCCGTAGTCGTACCCTTTAATTTATCTTATCAGTGGTAGAATCCTAAAATCAAAGAAAATGAGACCGAATTTAATTTATCTTATCAGTGGTAGAATCCTAAAATCAAAGAAAGTGAGAGAGAATTGAATATCTTCAAAGTCACTTAACAAGTAGCTATACTTACCTACTTAGATGGACAAATAACGAAATGGCGGTAAAACTAGAAATTCTCCGTATGCGATTTTCAAACAAATTTCACTTTTACATCATACAACCTAAAGTCGAATTTCATCTATCACCCAATTTAGTTTCAAACCCTTAATTCAAAATTTTCTCCACAGAAAAGGCGTCCGAATATACGAACAGCTTCGCTCCCTAGGCTCATCCTACGACTGGTCTCGCGTCCGTTTCACAATGGATCCGTCAATGTGCCGTGCAGTCAACGAGGCCTTCATTCGACTACACGATAGTGGCGACATCTACCGGGCTAACAGACTTGTGAACTGGTCTTGTACGCTCAAGAGCGCGATATCCGATATTGAAGTGGATAAAGTTGAGCTTACTGGGAGGACGCTGTTGAGTATACCGGGGTATGCGCAAAAGGTATGTTATTATTTACCGTCTATTAAGTAAGTAAATGAAATAATGATGTTTAGCTACACCCATGCTATAAATCCTCTATAAAACTGTAACATTGAAACAACCAGTGTCATAGTAACCATTATAACATCCAAACTAAAGTGTTAGAATGTTGCAGAATTTCAATAAGCAACTCGTTTTCTCACACTAAAGGAATTTCAAAAAAAGAACATTGTCATGCGCGCGCATTTCACTACCACAGCGCCGTAATAAAAAAAAACTTATAGGTTATTCGCATTCCCGTCGAATCCCGCCATTTTTGTTCGATATTTGTATTGCAAAAATGTAGAGGATTCATAAATTAACATGGGATAAAGCCTTGTATGCAACTTTACATAATTAAGTATTAAAACACTCATGTGATACTATTAGTAACCCAAATTCGTGTTTTAATACCCCATATTATATAACAGTTGCTTAGATAACTAATAAGAATTAGTTGCAATATTTATCCGTTCTGTGTTCCTGTTATTATAAGTCTGTAAGTATAGACTTCGCTTTATCTCTTTTGACAATAAATCCCACTACGCACGAACGAACAAGAACATGGTGATTACGAACATCAAACACTTTGCTCGCATGTGCGTATCAGTAACGAACATCAAACACTATTATCGTCAAAAATGTTCGTGACAATCTAATTTAGTTTTTCTGTGTGAACGGTGTTCGGAGAAATTTGATGCAACATTGTTCGTCCACTAAAAAGTATTTTGTTTTCGCTTTTTTTTACAAAACTGTTTGCCACCACCTAGGATCCTCTAACGGCGAATTAATGGCTACTAAAGAGAGCGGTCGGTTGAGCGCGAACACAAGTCGAACTGTGTTCGTGTGTTCGAGTTCGCTTTGCTAATTTCTGTCCACACGTACGAACCAAATGTTCCGTGTTCGTGTTCACCATGTTTTGTTCGTTCGTGCGTACACGCCTTAACGTTACATAGACAAATAGACCTTGTCGTTTATGACGTCACAGTGATATTCAACCTTAGGGTGTTAAATCAATTCCCAGGTCAAAACCGAATTCAAAATGTATTATGCAAACATTTCTGCCTTTATTAAAAATTTTAGTCAGTAAGCCGGTGGTAACGAGACTGAATGCCCAAGGTAATGCCGGACTAACATTTTAGTAACGTACTCGTAATCTCCTATTTTCACCTTAAGACGCAGATACGAGGGCTGCACTAAAAATATCGGGAATGGAATATTTCCACTGTTCCTGTCATATTAAAATCTTTTTAATTGAAAACTCCTTGGTTTTAAAAATCGAATACCATTTATTTATTTAAAAAAGATTCTCGGTCTTGTCACAAGGTTTTGTCAAACTTGTTTAGTCGTTGAGAAAATGGAATTGACTCGAGAAAGTTCAAGAGCGATGATTTATTATGACTTTCGAAGTGGTTTAACACAAAAACAGTGTGTTGACCGGATGATTTCTGCATTTGGCGATGAAGCCCCATCCAAAACCATAATTTATCGCTGGTTTGCTGAATTTCAACGTGGACGTGTCAAGCTCAGTGATGATCCCCGTCAAGGTCGTCCAAAAACTGCAGTCACCCAAGAAAACGTTGATGCTGTGCGTAAGCTGATTGAGGAAGATCGACATGTGACATACCGCCAAATTCAGGCAACTTTAGACATTGGCATGAGTCAAATACAAATAATCTAGCATGAACAATTAGGTGTAAAAAAGTTGTTTTCCCGATGGATACCGCATTCGCTCTGTGAAGAGCAAAAAGCAGCTCGCGTTACTTGGTGCGTCAGAACTCTCGAAAGATTCCACGCAGGATCCTCAAATGCTGTATACAACATTGTATCAGGTGACGAATCCTGGATATACGCGTACGAACCCGAAACAAAAAACCAGTCACGAGTTTGGGTGTTCGAAAATGAGTTAAAGCCAACAAAAATTGTTCGTTCACGGAGTGTTGCAAAAAAAATGGTGGCCACGTTTGTCTCCAAAACCGGCCATGTTACGACTATTCCTCTTGAGGGACAAAGAACGGTTAATGCAGAATGCAGATGCTAGCATTTGTTTGCCACAGGTCGTTTCTGAACTCCGTAAAGAGACCTGCCAGCGCCGCATCATCCTCCATCACGACAATGCGAGTCCTCACACCGCGCACAGAACAAAAGAGTTTTTAGAGCAAGAAAACATAGAATTATTAGACCATCCGCCGTACAGCCCCGACCTAAGCCCTAATGATTTCTATACTTTCCCTAAAATAAAGAATAAATTTTGTGGACAGAGATTTTCATCACCTGAAGAAGCTGTGGACGCCTACAAAACGGCCATTTTGGAGACCCCAACTTCCGAATGGAATGGTTGCTTCAATGATTGGTTCCATCGTATGGAAAAATGTGTCAAATTTCGCGGAGAATACTTCGAAAAGCAATAAATACATTTTTAAATAGTAATGTTGTGTCACTTCCTTGATTCCCGAAATTTTCAATGCCGCCCTCGTAAATAAATTCTTGTCGATGTATACATATTTCTCAGGCTGACTGTACTTAAGGTCAAAGTTGGATGGGGCTTCATCACCAAATGCAGAAATCATCCGGTCAACACACTGTTTTTGTGTTAAACCACTTCGAAAGTCATAATAAATCATCGCTCTTGAATTTTCTCGAGTCAATTCCATTTTCTCAACGACTAAACAAGTTTGACAAAACCTTGTGACAAGACCGAGAATCTTTTTTTAAATAAATAAATGGTATTCGATTTTTAAAACCAAGGAGTTTTCAATTAAAAAAGAAAGAAAAGAAAGAAAGAAAGAAAATACGTACGCAGCCCTCGTAATTGTCTGCAGTCTTTGTTTCATAATATTGTATCAATGTGTAGCCGCAAAACATTACACATTGGGTACTTAATTGTTGCAATATTATAAAACCCAAATTGTTGACAAGCAAATGAATTCTTGAAAATGATGTATACATTTTAAGGCTGACTGTACTAAGTAAACGTCGCATACGAATGTGAACAGTATTCGTATAACTTTAATATTCATATTCGAATTCTGAAACCCTTGCTGTCATTCGCGCATACAAATATTGACATTATTGTCATAAGAGTAACGTTTATATTCGTGTGGCACGAAGGCGCAGCGTGACTAACTTAGTAAAGTTATCTTGCCTCTAATATCTGTGACTCATTGTTTAGGTGGAATTCGGCGTGCTGGTCTACTTCTCGTATAAGACGGAGGACACAAACGAGGAGATCACAGTAGCTACCACTCGGATAGAGACCATGCTTGCTGATGTGGCGGTGGCCGTGAATCCCAACGATACAAGGTATTATCAAAATCAAAAGTCTATTATTCAAACTAGGCTGAGAATCAGCACTTTTCGAACGTCAAAAATTACATGAGACATATTAAGCAGCTGCTTACTGTACTTGCAATTCAATAACCTAAATACAATTGAAACTGTAACCATTAGAAGGGCGGAATGTCCTAACACAAGCATCTATTTTGCTTAAAAGGACATTCCTAAAAGTAAATATGTAACTAATTTAAGTAATTGAAATTAAAAATTAAAAAATACAGTTCTGTAACCTAAATTATGACATACACAAATACACTTTTATACAGTGTGACTGTATCCATATACAGAATCCGTCTTATTACAAAACAAGATTTATATTTTGACATGGCTTAAACCATGGAGCCAGTTTTTGTAATAAGAACGTAACTGTGATTGAAATACGGTTTTTTATTCAAAACTGAAAACTTAGTTCGGTACTAAGTTGTCAGTTTTGTGTTTAGGAACTTTACCGTAGTCGGAATAAAGTTCGAAATTCAATAATGGCTCCATGTTTTAAACCTGGGTCTGAAGATAAACCTTGTTTTGTAATAAGGGGGAATGAGTTTTAATAATGTGCACATATCGAAATGAGTTTTACCTTAATTTTATGGATGTATTAAAAAAAAAAACTGGCCAAGTGCGAGTCGGACTCGCGCACGAAGGGTTCCGTACCATTATCTATAAAAATGGCAAAAAATCACATTTTTCGTATATGAGCCCTCCTTAAATATTTATTTTTAAAGTGAATATACAACTAAATATTCTGTGAATATTTCAAGCGTCTACCTGTTGCCATTAACAATATAGAGCAAAAACGAGCATTAAAATCACGTTTGTTGTATGGGAGCCCCCTTAAAGATTTATTTCCTTCTGTTTTTTAGTATTTGTTGTTATAGCGGCAACAGAAATACATCATCTGTGAAAATTTCAACTGTCTAACTATCACGGTTCATGAGATACAGGCTGCTGACAGACGGACAGACAGACAGACGGCGGAGCCTTAGTAATAGGGTTCCCGTTTTACCCTTTGGGTACGGAACCCTAAAAAAAGGTATACCTGCTAAAGTAAAGTACGTATCGTAGCCGAGTGCTTTCTTTAACAGTTGATAGGAAACGTTGATTGAGTTCTAAACACAGTATTTTTACTTTTAGAAAGCTGATTATATAAATTCTCAATTGAAGGCAAGTTTTTTCTTTAATTTTTACTTTTTTCTTTTATTACTGAGTTTGTTTCATCGTGATAAATCGTTTAGGTTTAAAAGTTATACCGATTTGTTTATACAGGGGTCACAGCAGCGAACAAGAACTTAAAAAATGCTACTTATAAAAAGTTTTTTTTTTTTTTAATTTTTTTTTCGTCGATAAAATTAAGCTAAGTTTCCCTCATTTCGATATGTGCACATTATCAAGACTCACACTGTATATATTGGATTTTGTCCAGACTAGATTGTCCTATGGAGCAGGACCAGCGGGCCGAGCACGGCCTACTGTGACATGACTTGAGTCACACATTTTATCACAGTTTGAGCAGTAAAACTGTTTTGTCATAAAATGTTAGTACAAATTGACATGACATAATTTATCATGTCTTGTTACAAACGTCTTGTGCAGCCCGTGCTCGGCCCGCAGCATGTTTCCAAGTATTCTTATCCTGGATATAATCCTCAAATTTGTAATATGCTTGTTACAAGGTGTACTTTTTTTATTATGAGTTTTAAATTTTCTTTCATTTAATTGCTATAAGATATCAAGGTATTTTATTGTAACATTTAACACAGTACCCTATAAAATATATATGTACTTACTTTAGATTCTGGAAAATGGTTGATCTATTTTATCTTTTTTTCTAGTAAGTATTAAAATTATGTCTATCACTTATTTTATTAAAACTCAAAAAGGTCAAATTAAAATACAGCGGTTCTTTTACCTTGGCCTCACTTGGCCTTGGTTCTCTCTTTCTCGAGATCAATTATTATCAATCATTTTTTATAGGGACATTTTTTATTTACCTGCCATTTTTCATTTCTGTTTAAATATACCATAACTGGCAAAACTTAAAGTCAATTTTTCAACACTTCAATGCTGCTACATTTAAAATAGTCGTAGTAGTCATTCAAATCTTCCAAACAGAATAATAACATTCGTCTCATACTCCTTAATTTTACAAGATTTATTTTACTTCATCGTATAATAACTTGTCTATTTGGCAGGTACAAGCACCTCGTGGGTAAGCACGTGGTGCATCCGTTCGTCAACAGAAAGCTGCCGATCATCGCCGATGATTATGTCGACATGAACTTCGGCACCGGTTAGTATTCCTCCAATATATTTTTTGTTTTAGTTAACCACATATTTTTATTTTGAATATATTTACATCATTTAAAAACTAACAGACTTAAAATAATAATATTTACAAGTATATAAAAAAGGAGGGGAAATAGTCACAGGGCTTCAAAAAATTCGTCCGCATCATTGTTGTATGGCAATGCTGATTCTTTGGCAAAAAAATAGGCCAGCCTTCTGGTCACGTGTGGAGTCGACCAACCGCTTGGCGATGTCTCGAAAAACTAAGTGGGCACTCGGACCCCATGGCGCTAGTGTTTCAAGCCCAAACGGTTCGAACATTATAAGTCCCAATATAAATTACTTTAATATCACTTACTCCCTTCTTTCAGTTAATACAAAGGTTGTTCGTCACTTTCTGGGAAAGACCGCCCAATTTGTTTTATATAAGGTGTAATTGCAAAACCTGAAAACCTCCAAGGGGTCATGTACTCATCATTATGAACAACTTTTACTGTGACCAAAAATTAAAACGCGAAAATAAATATCAGCTGTTCCCTACATTTATGTTCGCATAACTCGTCAAAAAGTAGGGAACAACAGATTTTTTGTCTGATGTGGGTACTCCTGGCTGGTTTCTTGATTTAGGTACTCGATCCTGGCTGGTTTCTTGATTTAAGTACTCCTGGCTGGTTTCTTGATTTAAGCACTCCTGGCTGGTTTCTTGATTTGGTTACTCCTGGCTGGTTTCTTGATTTAGGTACTCCTGGCTGGTTTCAGGTTTGTAGTTAATACGGCCAGCGTGGGAAATAGAGGTTTTAGTAAACTTCTATGTAAGAGCTTTGACGATTTAGATAACCTTCATTATTATAAGTTAGGGCGAAAGCACCAGGGTAGCTTGAAATTCAGACTTTCTTACGTTTTTTTGCAATTTAAAGGTCAGCATTATGGTTGTATGTTGATCGAAAAATGATTCGCGACCGGAACAAATATGCATGTACAGTATGATCTTGATATGATTAAAATCATCAATACAAGTATCGCGGGCTACCGTAGCACGCCCCTTAATATGGATTAGAGTTTTCAAGACTGTAGATCTGTAGACCATTTTCTATTTTGTTAAGTACCTGGTACTTTTGTCGGGCCTACGCTGTCCTCTCATACTTGTTAACACTGTCATTTGAAAACATTGTAAAAGACAATTTTCTTTTAGAAGAGTAGGCGTGGAGTTTCTTTCCGGCTCTTCTCCATAGGAAACGACCAATTGGAACCGTGCACCTAGCTTCTGACGTTTCATAAGTGCCCATGTGGGCTTATGTGAAATAAAAATATTTTTGATTTTGATTTTGTCTTTGAAGTGTGAAAACTCCTTTTTTTCTAACAGGTGCGGTAAAGATTTCGACAGCGCACGATGTGAACGACTACGAGCTGGCCAAGCGTCACAATCTGCCGTACATCAATATTTTAGATGACGAGGGCAAGATGCTGCCCAACTGCGGGGCATTCGCTGTAAGTTCTTTATGCTGAATATGCTGAAATACTATTTTTTAAGGTTCATTATCATCATCATTTCAGCCGAAAGACGTCCACTGCTGGACTTAGGCCTCCCCTAAAGGGGGGGTTTGCCATAATCGCCACGCTTGGCAGGCGGGTTGGCGATCTCAGTATGGTGTTAAAATGCATAGAGCAATGCATTCTCTAGTAAGTCCCTTAGTCGCCTTTTACGACACCCACGGGAAGAAACGGGATGGTGCTATTCTATACGTCCGGCACCAAACGGACGGTTTTTTTAAGCTTAAGTAAGTGAAATCAAATCAAAGGGCATCTTTTTTTACACTGATCCACACTTTAAACTTTATTATACAGGGTCAAATTGGATTAGCTGGCAAAACTTCACAGATCACTCCTAATTATTATGATAAAACAAAAGAAAACTTTGAAGTTAAAATTTTAAGTAATAGCTGCTCGGAGTCAACGGTCGTGGGATGCATGAACTATGAGAAATAATAAGTTTTGCCATCATGTTTGTAAAGTTTCGCTAGCTAATTTAAATTGATTCCCGGGTGGCAAAGTGTTATTGGGTTTTCCATTGGGAGTTTCTTAGTAACAGCCCGGAGTTTGAAAGTTGGTGATGTGAAGTTAGTAAAAAAAAAGATAAAATAAAATAAAAATATAAAACATCGTAATTAGGGAGCAGTTAATAGACATTTACATAGTTTTGCCGTTAATGAGGTACCAGGGAAGCCACATGTACAGAAAGAATTAATGCCAAACTTCCTTGTCTTCAACGTAGTCCTTAATCTTATAATATGCTTTTTTGATAAGGGGACATTTGATGTGCGTTTTGAATTTTCCATCACTAAGTTCTGTAACCGATTTTGGCAACTTATTATAAAAGCGTTTACAAGAAATGACTTGCTTGTTTTAGTTAATCTAAATTTGGGTATCACAATTTCATGTTTACTACGTGTATTTATATTATAATTATGGAAATCGCTTCTTGTTTTTGAAAAGTCCTAAGTTTTATTATTATTATCTACAGGGTATGAAACGCTACGACGTTCGGCGTAGTATCATCAAGGCGCTGGAGACTCCCAAGCTGTACAAGGAGACTAAGGAACACGCCATGGTGGTCCCGCTGTGCAGCCGCTCCAAGGATGTGGTGGAACCCATGCTTAAGCCGCAGTGGTGAGTACCACGTACTGTCTACCGTCTACGCTCGTCAGCAGCAACCATTGTACTGCAAAAACGGCCTTTACTGCTACGACATACTGTCGTTGTCAAATTATTATTATGGACGTGCCGTTGATTTATACAGGACAGAAAGTTATGTGGAGAAAATGTATATACTATTTTTAGTATATGCGAAACCTGAATATAGTTTGTTCAGAATAAGGAACTGAATCGATTTCAATATTTTTTACACCATGCTATATTTTGTCCCAAAAATATTTAGTGTGATGGAAAATGTTATCACCATTTAATTACTTACAATACAATCGCCGTACGGTTAGGTACCTACTGCCAAATTATTATCAATGAGCGCAAGATGACCCTGGAGGCGCGGGGGCGCCGTTAGCATGTTTTTGTACGGACAACCCGGTAACATAACAACCTTATAACTTTGTGATTTTTCATGATACTGTTTTGAAATTTTGTACATAGATTCTTTACATAAAAATACTAGACACGTGTTTCGGGTTTCGCATATGCTAAAAATAATGTTGTATAATATTAAACGTTGTGTCTCAAATTAAATGTAGGGGATTTTTGTGACTTCGAATAATAAACCTTATCATGAACGTCTTATTTGACTTTTCCGTTTGTAAACGAGTTCATACAACTTTGTACTTCATGACACTGTAAATAAGATGTACTATTCAATGACACCCAAAAATCCTCTACTCTGTGCTCTTCAGTCTGCGCAGTCTTACAGTTCTTCTATAAATGTCAGGTACATAAAATGCGACAAAATGGCGGCTGAAGCCATTAAGGCCGTCAAAACCGGTGAGCTGAAGATTATCCCGGATGTGCACGAGAAGACCTGGTACCATTGGATGGAGGGCATCCGTGATTGGTGCATATCCCGGCAACTGTGGTGGGGACACCGGATACCGGCGTATAGGGTTACACTGCCTGAGCCAGAGGTAGGGTGATAGAGATTTTATGATAGTTGTAAAGGACAAGAACTATTTAAGGTGTTAAAAAATGAACCCTACAAACTTTAAGGAGTGCTTTAGACCATCGCATTGATCGAATCACTTTTACTATGGGACCAACTTTCAAATCGCAAAAAAAAGGCTGTCGGGTTAATTTTGTAACACCTTTTTTATACAGGGTGTTAAAGTAACTGCGTGCCATAGCTTAGAGGTAGGTTCAGTATCGATAAAGGAACCCAGGAAAAAAAATAAAAAAAAAACATGAACAAAAAATGTAATTAAACATACAAAAATAAGTCTAACAAAGTAACGGGCTTCGGACCGTCAAATAAAATAATTTTAATTCTAAAGGATTGCTATTTTAATTACTAGGTACTTACTAAATTAGGTTGATCTTTCAATAGTTTTTTGTTTTTATTTTTGTTTTTTTTTTCTGGGTTCCTTTATCGATACTGAACCTACCCTTAAGCTATGGCACGCAGTTACTTTAACACCCTGTAAACATAATTACATAGTATCATTTATAAATAGTTTCAGAGTAAAATAAAATGTATTCTGGTGTTTGGTGATAGAAACGGTAAGAAATTTTCAGGCAGATCTATAACTTTTTTGGAAATATAAAACTTGAAACTATGTAATTTTAGATATTATAAGGGTAGGACCTTATAATATCTAAAATTACATAGTTTCAAGTTTAACCGGAAAGAAACAGAAGAAATGTGATGGGACATAAATAACCTGACAATATTTTACTAACTCTTTAGCTGAATTATATTATCCTAAGGCCAAATGATTTATTAAATGAACTCTTGCCATGGTTTCACTATCATACAAAAAAAATTAAGGTTTTACTACAGTGTCTATTCGGAACAAAAATAAACATTGAACACGGCTCCACATTAATCGATACAGTGAACTAGTGCCGTCACCAGACATACTAAATCAAAAATCGTTCATCTGTCAACTTCGTTGAAACAAGGAGCTCTGCGACGCGGAAGGTCCCGGGCGCAGTAAGACGACGCCGCGGCGGCGCCACACGCGCTCGGGCCGCAAGAAGCCGCGCCGCCGCGTCGGGCCGCGCGCCGGCGGGACAGCTGTATGTCGCGCACTGGACACACTCCGTCTCTCGAAAGAAGTCCCGCGGCAATAAGTGGAACTAATTATTATTATACAAGTTAGCAACATTCCTAAAATAACCCTCCACCTCAGACACCCTTCTCTATTTAATATTGTCCATTTTATTAACCAGTGCCTGTAATATGATGTCGAGATAAATAAAAAACCGGCCAATGCGAGTCGGACTCGCGCACGAAGGGTTCCGTACCATTATCTATAAAAATGGCAAAAAAATCACGTTTGTTGTATGGGATCCCCCTTAAATATATGTTTTATTTTAATTTAATTCTTTATTTTTAAAATGAATATATAACTAAATATTCTGTGAATATTTCAAGCGTCTACCTGTTGCCGTTATCAATATAGAGCAAAAACGAGCAAAAAAATCACGTTTGGTGTATGGGAGCCCCCTTAAATATTTATTTTATTCTGTTTTTTTAGAATTTGTTGTTATAGCGGCAACAGAAATACATCATCTGTGAAAATTTCAACCGTCTAACTATCACGGTTCATGAGATACAGCCTGGTGACAGACAAACAGACGGGGGAGCCTTAGTAAGAGGGTTCCCGTTTTACCCTTTGGGTACGGAACCCTAAAAAAGATGTATGATTCCGTTGCATGCCTGCAGCACCACGTCTGCGAGACTTCTTTCGTGAGACGGACTCTACGCGTGGATGTAGTGGCTTTATGGTTCATTTGCATGGCGTGTGGCCTACTGTTTTATTATTTTTTAGAACGACGCAATTTATTTCGGGGTTTTTTTTTTCCTCATTTTTTTGGGGTTCAAACGTGTTTTAGCAACAAAGTACTGGGGGCCTAAAATGGACGCTTTGGCAGAATCATAATATGATCTGCGTACAATTCATATCCCGCAATTCATCGGTTTGACAGTTTTATATGGAGTTTCGTAAAATGGTTCACAAATTCTAAATTGCTTTAATAAAAAAAGTCTAATGTCAAATAGCAGCTGTCAAACAGATGAATTGCAGGATGTATGAATTGTACGCAGATCATAATTATGATTCTGCCAAAGCGTCAATTTTAGGCCCCCTAAAATATGTTAAGTTTTCAATCCATAGTAATATCCAATGTGTAATTGTTCCACTCATTAGCGTTACTTACAAAACAAAGATAATTTATTAAATGTAATGCTTTACTGTAATAATAACAATAATTTTAAATGTTATATGGCCCATTTCAAAATTGGGGAATAACAAGTTGGAAAACCATTTCTAATACCTTTAAAAACTCGATGATATCACATCAGCAACATTAGCACAAAACAATATGAATCCCTGGAATCACTAAATTATACTCGGTAGTTTTATTGTTATATGGTATGCTAGCATGGAGTTCTGTAACAGTGCTAGTTTTAATTTAGTTTTTTTTTCTATTTTTGTACATTTTAATTGAAACTTTTTTTTTTACCTTATGTTGGATTTTTTGTAGTTATTCAGGTGTCCGATTTAACTAGGGACATACTTTAAGGGAGTGTTCATAAAAGAAAAAAAAATCCCACCCATCCACCACCATCCTACCTCCACCCTAAATATTGTAACACTTGTTTATGAATCAATAAAACTTTTTTTTTTTTTATTTGAAAAGTATTACAATAAACCTGAAATATGAAAAAATAAAACTGCCCTTGCATACAAAGGGCAATACCTACAAGATTAAAATGTACGAATGTGTAGGATCAGTTGTTTTTTTTTTTCATGAGGACTGCCTTATCGTATGTCCATCGTTTAACCTAGCCCACTGTAATCGACCACTAAAATTGACCTGTGATAATTAATTAAGTAATTATTAATTTCGCATGTATTTTTTTTTTTAAGAAGAACCAGTCAAGCTTGCAGAAGCTTCTCACATATTCTATATCACATTAACTGCACAACATTGGTTCCAATACGACCAAACCATAAACTAAAATATAATGTACCTCCTTCCAGACCAAAGACCAAGAGCTCTGGGTATCAGCGCACACGGAAGAGGAAGCTCGCACTAAAGCGGCCGCGAAGTACAATGTGCCTGCTGCTGACATACAGTTAGTCAGGGATGATGATGTGCTCGACACCTGGTTCTCGTCCGGACTGTTCACTTTCTCAATATTTGGATGGCCAGATGAGACTGAGGATTTGCAGGTGGGTGGTAAAAGCTCTAGATCTAGCCTATATCGTCCCACTGCTGGGTCGTTTAGGATAAATTAGTACAAAAGGGGCATTGATGGACGAACGTGAAAATGTGGGCCGAGGCACTCATACGTGAGTCCATCAATGCCTGATTGCAACCAAGGCTTGTATAGTGCTTTTCTCAAATCATGCGCGGAAATTCAAACTAAGTAAATTATTTATAAATTCCAGATACAATGACGAACAACGATATTTTTTTACGCGCCAATATGTTTTTTTTTTTCTTTTTTCATCGGTAACGTCGGGGCTTAACCGGTTAAACAGTTATATTTGCAAGCCAGTTCGAAATTTAAATAAAATCTTTGATATGCTACCTCCCTGGTTGCCATGTGCTGACGTAAAATGTTCGTTCCATTTTTAAATTACAGACAAATATGAGTTTTCATAGTCATTTATTCGGCCGCTAAACACGACAGATTATGGATTTTCATACTTACATTGCCGACCGCCTCGCATGTATTTGACCAGTACAGCATTTTCGATTTATCTCGAAGAAGGTTGTCAAAATAATGCTCGAATTCCCAAGCATGTTTGAGAAAACGTAATTTATTTAAACCGGCTTGATTCAAAGCTAAACAGACATGGAGAGCATTGTTTAAGTTAGTGCTTTATTTCTTTTGTGACAGCGGCATTATGAAAGCTTAGCAGCAATTTTATCAGTTCCGTAAAATGATAGATGATTTAAATATGTTCTCTAATAACTGGTTATTTCGACAGGCGTTCTACCCCGGTACTCTACTAGAAACTGGACACGATATTCTGTTTTTCTGGGTCGCGAGAATGGTGTTCTTTGGACAGAGATTACTTGGAAAACTACCCTTCAAGTAAGTAAGAATGTAATAAAGTAACCGTCATGAGAAGCTATAAATACATAAAATTGCAAATTATACAACTATCAACTTTAAACTCAAGATATCTAAGTTGATTTATGAATGAAGAAATTATCGCTAAACGTCATAAAATAATTTTAGTTGCAATGGAAACTGAACCATACGCAATTTCAGTTAAAGTTTTAAATCCCAAAGTATGAAATTTATCTCGTCTCATGGCGTTGACTTTAGACGTATGTGTGTATAACGTAAATAGAGTTCAATAAAGGTTTCTGTTTTTTTTTTAAGTTATTGTTGTATTCGTATTTAAGGGAATGCCAGTACAAACATAAAATACAGGAAACCTACAACTTACGCGGATATAGACTTAAATTAAACCACACAAAGAGGTGAATTTCTGAACGAAAATATTGAATAGGTCAACACGGAACGATTTAATTTGTAATAAAAAATATTGAGCCGTCGCGAGACGCCTGGCAGAAGTGAAACATCGAAGCTATTTTTATGGAAAATATGCATGAAAGGATGGTTTAGTAAAGGAAATATGTTAAATTAAACGAGGTTTTGATAAAATAACAGTGATATATTTAATAATAGTAAAAATAAAAGAGCGACACATGCGAACTATGCAATGGCAGACGTGCAAAAGGGAAGAGCGAGCTAGCACATAAAGAAAGAGTTGGCTATAGTTATTCGAAGACATTTTACAACTTTAAAGAAAAAACAATTGAAAGATTTTTTCACACGCGGCGTCAGATACGTTTGAGATTTTTACTAAATTATCAATCACTGAATTTACGGAAACAAACTCGCGGACTTTTATGTTAGAGCATGTCTGGGCCCATAACCTGTTAAATTTATCGAGGTTTTGATAAAATAACAGTGGTTGATTTAATAATAGTAAAAATAAAAGAGCGACACATGCGAACTATGCAATGGCAGACGTGAAAAGGGAAGAGCGAGCTAGCACATAAAGAAAGAGTTGGCTATATAACAATGACCACAGATTAGACTAGTAAGTTCTAATGTCATGTAAACAAGGCTACAGATTTACAAGTATATATTCTAACAAAATACATATGGCATTGTCATAATCAAAAAAAAAATATTCAGTTTTTTTTTTTTTTAAGTAAAATTTATTTACGCACGCTTGTCTTGGGGAGTAAGCTGGTGAATGCGTGACGATAGCGTGACGGAAGCGAGCGAACGGAAGTTGAGAGGGAGATATAAGTTAGTGAAGACAGAAAGAGAGAGAGTTACGTTTCGTATATTACTGTAGGGGCAAGAGAGAGAGGTGCGAGCACACATTTTCTTTCTCTCTTTCTCTCATAGCCAGTTGCGTTTCGTATTTCTAAGACACAATACAGGCCTATTGTTGTAAGTACGTAAGAAAGAAAGAAAAATAATTTTATTCGTCACAGAAACACGTGCTTAGGAAAACATAAACTCGAGCAGGTAAACATTAGGTACACAAGACACATCTACAATATAATCACGAGCACAAAAAAAAACAAATAATCGGAAACTGTACGTCATGACTGTGAAAAAAAAGCTTGCACTCAGCATGATGCTGTGCTATGGGGGACCCACAACACAGCGCTGATTTTCAGTGGTTACCCGAAAAATACGTACGGAACTCAAGTCAGATTTAATGAGTATAATTAGTATTACTATTTGTAAGTATTACTTCAGTCGTGTGGTCTAAAGCACTCATTTTTTTTTTTTTTTCGTCTGGATGTTGGCTGTTGGTCGCGTCGCCACGCCAGCAGCCGGTCTGACCCGCCGCATTCGATATTTCACATCAATTACAGGTTTTAAACACAGGTGGTGTATTGAAAACTACATCAGAGACTTTTGATCTTTGATATTTATATTTAATAATAATATTAATATTTAAAAAAAATAATTACCTAAAAATTGGAGAGAACTGCCCTTGTCACTTTTAAAAAATAAGCTTAGAATTTTTTTAGTTAGTAAAGTGTATTACAATGTTATAGATTTTTTAAATGAGAAGGACTTTTCTCTTCCGACTTCTAATATACATAGTTAAGAATAACAATTTAATGTGATCTTAAATCAATTAGCTTTTGTACGATTTACGTTTATTTTGACTATATTATTATACTTATACTTTAATATCCTGACATCAATTATTATTTATTTGTTTTTTAATTTGTAATGAAATTTAGAATGACTTTTTGTAAAATGCAATTAAATGTATTTTTTTTTTATACCTACAAAATTTGTACGCCGCGCCGTTATTGGCAAAACATGGACGTACACAACATCTATGAATTGAATACCTTGCATGTCTGATTAAGTCAGTTTATGGATACACATGTTTGACAAATAAAGTAACTTTATCTTTTTATCTTTATCTTTGATATTCTACCTAATTCCACAGAGAAATCTACCTCCACCCGATGGTCCGGGACGCTCACGGCCGCAAGATGTCCAAATCCCTGGGCAATGTCATCGACCCCGTGGACGTAGTGAAAGGGGTCACGCTAGAGACCCTTCACGAACAGCTGGAAGAGTCCAACTTAGACCCTAAGGAGGTGGAGAGGGCCAAGCAGGGACAAAAACAGGACTATCCGAATGGGATACCGGAGTGTGGGACTGATGCGCTCAGGTAGGTGTCTTGATGGCTTATAACGGCGTGTAATACAAATGGTGTTCATTCATAGCCAGAGAAATAGTGGTGGCATCTAACGCTATATGCGAACTACACATTAGGTCACTGTATAAATCCTGCATCGCGCAAGCAGAGTTTACCGCGCAACGAGCATATATACAACGTCCCGACATCAATCGACGGGCAGTTGCCCACCAGACACAACACCCGTCTGGTCGGAGGATCCTCGCTTTTCTATGGGGGATAAGTGAACTTTACACCCTGTTCCTCATACCTCTATAAAATAATGACAGTTTATTTTAAAATACTTATTTTGCATATTTAGACGAAAAATGTTTATGAGGGAGGGGGGGATTCATTGAAATTAAATTATAATATACAGGGTTATTTTTAAAACGTCATTAACCTCTTAAGGGGTCATTGTACTCATCATTATGAACAACTTTTACTATGGGAAAAAAACTGAAATCGCGAAAAAAAATCCAGCTGTTCCCTACATTTATGTTCGAATAATTCGTTAAAATGTAGGGAACAGCAGATTTTTTTTCGCGATTTCGGGTTTGGTCCCATAGTAAAAGTTGTTCATAATGATGAGTACAAGGACCCCTTAAGAGGTTATTGACGTTTTAAAAATAACCCTGTATACATTACATTATTATATCTCTCATTACTTATAATATTTTAGTGCAATTCGGACATCTGATTTTTGATACTATTGACTTTAACGTACACACACACACACACACATAGGCCTCTCCTAAGGCGTCATCTACACGGGCGAGAGAACGCGGCATGAAGCAATCTCCCTATAGCGATATCATCGCGGCGAGAATTGGCGCTTCAGCCATTTACTTACTTTATTCCGTTTTGTAGAACGTTGTCTTTGTCACTCGTACAGTTGTGACAATTACTTTCTGAAACTCCATGTGCTTCAAAGACTTTGTAGTGACAAGTTTAGTTTTTTCAATTTGTTGGTTTCATAATAATATACATTCACTTCACATACAACAGGGCAGTTTATAACTTTATATCATGACATTTCAACAACTTTGATCAGGTTCGCTCTGTGCGCGATGACTCAAGGCCGCGACCTGAACCTGGACATCCTGCGAGTACAAGGCTACAGGTTCTTCTGCAACAAGTTATGGAACGCCACCAAGTTCGCGCTGCTGTACTTCCCTAAGGACACCGTGTATGAGGTCAGTATAAAGTTTGGCCACTTACACTACGAACATTCGGTCGATACTTCGGATTTATCTTCGGAGTAGACCCCCAGTATCGCTACCGAGCGGGACAGAGATATCGCTTATATCTGAATAGACCTTAAGAATTATATTGCATGAATACATGGTGTGAGGAGATCGAAAAGAGAACAATTGACTTAAGGCGACGATAACCGACTTTTAATGATTTTATACTGAAGATCACGTCTAAACGAGTAGTGTTAATGATTTGAAAAAAATATATGTTAAATTAGAGCATTTTCTAAATAATTTAATATGTGAATATTTTAGACTGTATTTATATTACAAAGTGAAATTAATTTATAAAGTTATGTCTAACGCGGATAAAAAACTGAGAATGGCGCAAAATCTACCAAGCGTATTTTTCTGAAACCTGCACCAATTTAAAGATAATTTAATTATTGATCTTTAAGTATACGCGTTTTATTAAAATACCTTTTGTTTGGTGTATAATAAATTAATAATGCGTCAAATTGGGAACAGTGCTCCTTGATGGGCGAATCCTATTACTGGCTGAACGTCCAACGAGTTGCGTGAGCTCAGTACAGAACACGCAAACTAACCACTAAAGGTTACTGGCATATATCTGAGTCTTAATAACTAAAATGGAGTACACATAATTGTCTCGTCTTTTTGACATATTGTATCATTTATCCAGGTGCACACACCCAGCCTACCGTCGGACCTGGCCCCGATGGATCGCTGGATGCTCTCCCGACTGTCCCTCGCGGTGAACAAAGTGAACGCCGGGTTCTCCTCGTACGACTTCCCGTCCGCCACCACGCACTCTTACAACCTGTGGCTCTATGACCTCTGTGATGTATATCTGGTAAGTCTATACTCCTGGGGGCTTACTCTCCAAACTAATTTTAATTCCAATCTAAAGCCAATCCGATTCCAATCTTAATTTTGCAATCACGTGATTCGGTACTCTTGAAAACCATATGGTCAACATTTTTTTTTTTTGGTGCGAAATTATCAAATAACTTCTCCCGCTGTGGGCGTGTCAGACTTTTACTGACTAAAACCCACCCATGTTCCTTCAAATGCCTGTGTGCCAGGGCCACGATATCCCTTTCGGACAGGCTCCTAACCCTGGCAGGATATTGTCAACATGGTTGATTATTTTGTTTCACGTGAAGTTAGCTACGTTACGGGTCCCCTGCGTCCTATTCCAAAGTGATCGTCGCGGTCTTATGTCAGTTTTTGTTCGGAAAATTGAAAAGCGCCATCTGTGGGCGCGACCACGCGTTCAGGCTCCCCGAACAAAAAGTGAAATATGCACGCGACAATCACGTATTCGCACGACGACCGCTTTTAAGTACATCTATCTTTCCTTACAGGAATACCTCAAACCAGTGTTCTCATCCGGCTCCGAAGCCGAACAAGCGGCCGCCCGTCGCACACTCTACACAACCCTAGAGTATGGACTCAAGCTGCTGAGCCCCTTCATGCCTTTCGTGAGTGAGGAGCTGTTCCAGCGCCTGCCCAAGAAGGACACCAGCTGTCCGTCCATCGTTGTGGCTAGCTATCCTACTGTGAGTCACACTTATATTCCGGTTACTAATGCTCGGTTCCTATAAACTAGAACGAATCGTTTTGCTTACCAATGGTAGAATAGAATAGAATTTATTTCTTAGTATATGGTACATTAAGATCTTAATATTAATAGACAGCTTCACATAAACTACCGTTGCCGGTGTAGAAATATTAAAATTGAAGTACAAATTAATATAATTATAAATTAGTCTGAAATGATGTTATTTTTTTATACAAAATGTCATGTTAGGTACAATTTTTTTTTTTGTTATGTCAATATTTATTAATTATATTATAATGTCAATAGCATAAAAAAAATACAATTAAATAAACACACAAAGTATTGATGAAATGTAATGTCAATTTTTTTTTTAATTTGCTAACTGAATAGAAACAGCATTTTTTATTGCCAAACTAGCGTATCTATAGATTCGTAAGCTAATTTCATCTGTGATAGCTAGTTCCATATTATGGGAGGTCTACTATGCAAAGCTATGAGATCTTTGCTTCATTATAGGTAAAAAATCAAAATCAAAAGTCATTTATTCAAACCAGGCTGAGAATCAGCACTCTGCAAACGTCAAAATTACATAAGACAGCCCCCCAAAAACGCCCGTCCTTCACCACTTCCTAGTGCTTCAGCTGGGAAGAAGTGACGCAACAAACTCCCCAGCAGCACAGCTGTCTGTTCAGTTAGAAAACTTGATTCTATACAATAGTATATAAAATAATTTACATTACGCAAACAAAATATTAAATTAAATTAGTTGCCATATATGTTAGTTAGCACACGCCAGTATACCAACAAAAGAAAAATAAAATAAAAAATACAAGTCTTAATTTTAACCGATAGCGGTTCGTAATTTATAGGAATCATAAAAAAGATTTACAAGATTAGGAATTAATAAAGTTTAAATTCGTAAAATACGTATTCTTTTGTAGTCAGCTGACACGTCAGGAACGCATTCTCTCATCGGCCGGAGATGTGTAAAAAGGAGGTTCATCTCTGAAGGCTTCAATATTAATAACTTGGAAATTGTTCATAATAATGGAAAAAATACAGAGGAAAAGGCTTCTCTGATACAGAGAAGTGAAGATATATTTTATACTAAGTTTGGAGAATTATATATATATATATATCTTATCTAGACCCCTTCTATTATCGGACATCTATACGCACTGCAGGTTACCATCCCTTCCTTGTTGCTATTCCACTAATTCTCACTAAGCGTTTCCAAATGTCTTTTATAATGCACACAGCAAAAGAGTGGAACTCTCTGCCTGCGTCTGTGTTTCCGAACGCATACAACCCTAATCTCTTCAAAGTTAGAGTGAACAGGCTTCTTCTGGGTAAGCTCACTCCATCGTCGACTTTGTCTCTGTCACCTCTGCCCTAGACTAAGGTCAAGAGCAAACCCATCATAAATTAAAAAAAAAAAAATCTGTGGACAACAATTTATTTATTATAGGCTTGCCAACTAAACACATTATGCACGACATTAACTCAAAGTCTTTGATCTCGCATGTATCTATAATCCATTTGAAATAAGGTTAGACATTTAAATAAACTTGTTTACAGTCCGTTCAACCGATTTTGACTTCTATTCCGTAGGCATAAGGATGGCATTAAAAGCAAAAACGTGGTTACAATACCAACTGTATAATACAGCTGCCATTTGTCATGCCACCAACGCAATAGAAATCAAAATCGGTTGAACGGACTGTAAAAAAGGTTTATTTAAATGTCTAATCTTATTTCAAATGGAGTATAAATTACAGGAAAGCACGGCAATATCAATTAGCATGCCAGAACATTATACAACAAAAAATATATTATTTATAAACATTAAATAATAATAAAAAAATAAAAAATGGTGAATACTACTCAAACTCTAACTCAAAGCATTTATTTCAATTAAACCATTGACAGGCACTTTTGAATTGTCAAGAAGTCGGTCAGTTATAAATATGAAGCTATACCCTAAGTCATCAATTCAGATAATTTTAGTAAACAAAGAAATGTCACTGTCAAAATGACAGGACAGTGCTGCAAAACAATTTATCATAAAAAAAATCTATCTTTTAATTAGAGTTAATTAACTATTTAGATGAGCTATGCAAACAAAATACCGTTGCCGAACAGTGTTTGTTCTGTGTCGGAGTCGCGGCTTATTATTATTATAATCAGCCCTTTTAAGTCCACTGCCAGGCGTGGCCTACGCCTAGCAGCGGACTTAGGGCTCCCAAAATCGCCGTTTTCATCCTACATGTGGCAAATGTCTTGCCTGGAGAAAATAAAACGAACGTATTGAAAAGACGCGAGTTTGCAAATTATGTCAAATGAAATTTGAGAATGTTGGGAACTCCTGTAGTGTTACCAGTATCATAATATTTTTTATACCACAAAATTTTCTTTTTTTAATAACTTTGTTTAAAACCGAAAACTTATAAAAATTAACACGGTATGATAATTGTTTAATTATTATTTCTAAAATCAGTACATAAAAGCCAATATAGCCTTGTTTTCCGCCATTTTATGTGAATTACCATTATGACGATATTTTTTTGATCTGTTATCACCTTTGTTTACATAAATTATCTGAATTGATGACTTAGGGTATAGTTGCCCATTCCAAATAGTAGGTTCCTATGGAGAAGAACGGGCAAGAAACTCCACGGACACTCTTTTAAATTAAAATATTGATACAAAATATTGGTTACATCATTCATAATGAAGTTAAACATGTGAGAACGATGTAATACGTCAGAAGCGTCCGTGATAAAAAGATAACAATTCAAAACTAAAATAATTAAAAATAAGCCGTGGCAGCTAAGAGATGACCAGTCCCAACTGACAGCGCCCGTTTACGAACATGACGCATGGATCAGCACCATTTAGCTCAACCTACTAAACGATAAAGCTTACTTCGTTAATCAACATTCAAACGTGTGAGAAAAACAGAAATTAATTCACTTGACCACAATTTCCACACAGACAAGGTATTTCACTTCTACCCCCTTTTAACTTTGGAATCTCCTAAAATCTGACATCTTACCATTTTCCCAGGACGCCGACACCCCCTGGCGTTCAGAAGAACTAGAATCTGATGTGGACACTGTGTTGAAGATGGTACATCTAATAAGGTCTACACGCTCGGAGTACAACTTGACCAATAAGCAAAAGACCACGGCCCACCTCATCATTGCCGAGGATTTGAAGGTAAAAGAAAATTAGCGAGTAATATTTGACCAACTTACTTTTGCAGTTGGAATGTATTGGAGAACATGTGTTTCAACTACAAGGTTAAGTTTGTTTCAACTACGGCGCCCTTTATTGTGCGTGTTCCGACACGCACTTAGACGTTTTTTTTTAAATTATGGGGTTATATATAGAGATCGGATATTCGGATGCATATTTACCTAAAGTACGTTTTTTCCCGGAAAAGGATACAAAGTATGGAAACGGCTTCTTAAAATATATCTTTATTCTGGGATCGCGAAGTTTCATTAATAACAGTGTGTAGGTATACAATTTTGTATTCCTAAGTATTACAAATATTTCTTATCTATTTAGAACTAGGCAAGAATTTTGTGGAAAATATATCACGTTTAAAAAACACTATAATATTTCTTCAAGACCTTTTATTCTAAAATGAAATATATTTATTCGACGATCCACAGTACAAAAGAGTAGTTCTTAAAAATTCGTCAGTCCTGGAAACCGACACTTTTCCCATACCGAAGCGCACTCCATACTAGTCAACTCTCAAATTTTAGTCCGAATATCCGATCTCTATCTTATATAAAACACCAAATGTATCTAAACTTCAATTCAGAATCTCAGATAATTATCAAGTTGTGGAACAACAAACTCAAAGTCATACATAACAAAGTTCAATTCCATTGCAACCAAAAATTGATTTAGAACTTTTTTATCACTCAGAAATTAATTAAGACTACAATATAATGTTAAAAAGTTACAGTTGAGTAAGTGGCAATGATTTAAATTATCTAAGAATCTGAATTCAAGTATAAGTGAAGTTTCGTTTTGTGAAGATAAAAAAAATAACATCACGCCTGTAAACCCTGAAGGGTTAGGCAGAGCTGTACCTATAGTACACCCACATTTTGCCAGTCCTGTTAATTCCCATGTAATAGGGGGCGAGCCTATTGCCATCATCATTTCAGCCGAAAGACGTCCACTGCAGGACATAGGCCTCCCCTAAAGGGGGGATTTGCCATAATCGCCACGCTTGGCAAGCGGGTTGGCGATCGCAGTATGGTGTTAAAATGCATAGAGAATGCTGCTGCTCATTCAGTTTAATTTGGTTGTAGAATATGTATTAAGTTTATTATTGTTGTAAAATCTAATTTTGTGTATTTTATCTATGGGCCTTAGATGCCTGACGATAAAATGATTATTATTATTATTATTATTATTCTCTAGTAAGTCCCTAAGTCGCCTTTTACGACACCCACGGGAAGAAATGGGATGGTGATATTCTTTAAGTCCAGCGCCAAACGGACAATTTATCCATTACATTGACTTAATTCATACACATATATTACATATAGGTACGTATATTTACTATATCGTCGTATGTTCTTGTAGGTGGACACCCTGAAGGGCCTGTTCAGGAGTTTGCAGTCGTTAGCCAACAGTGAGCTGTCGGACGAAAAACCTCCGATTGGATGCTCTATTCTGACGGTGTCGGACAAGATTGAAGTGCATCTTGTTTTGAAGGTACGTAATGTAACATCACGCTTCTAATATACGTTGGGTTAGGCAGGAGTGACTTGGGCACGCCACAATTGTGGCGATAAGTCCCCTCTTTGAGGAGTGGCTAGAGAGGCGCCACGGCGTCCTCACCTTCCGCCTGACGCAGGTCCTCACCGGACATGGTTGTTTCGGGAGGTTCCTGTTCAGGATAAAGCGGGAGGAAACGCCCGGGTGTCACCACTGTGTGGATCGCCCGGAGGACACGGTGGAGCATACGGTGGAGGTCTGCCCGGCTTGGGTGGAGCACCGCCGTGTCCTCACGGAGGCGATCGGCGGCGGCGATCTCTCGCGTCCGGCCCTGGTTCGGGCCATGGTTCGGAGCGAGAGTGCATGGGAGGCCGTCACCTCCTTCTGCGAAGCAGTAATGCTTGCGAAGGAGGAGGCGGAACGCGTGAGGGAGAGGCAAGGTTCGCGCCCTCGCGCCCCTAGTCGCCGCAGGAGACGCCCCGGGCGTCGGGAGTCGCAAGCCGATTTCCGGCCACCGTAGGCGCGGGCTTGCGGACGGTGAGCGATGGGTAGTTCACCGTCCGATAAGGACCAGGCCCGGGTCGACGGCGCGTTGTATTCCACGCGCGCCTCAAAGAGTTGTCAGCAGCAACTGACGGGGTCCGTTAGGGCCAATGCCTGCCAGGGTTGCGAGTTTGTCCGAAAGGGATATCGTGGCCCTGGCACACAGGCAAATGAAGGAATACGGGTGGGTTTTAGTCAGTAAAAGTCTGACACGCCCTCCCGCTCCGCCCAGAGCGGGAGAAGTTATTTGATAATTTCCCACCCAAAAAAAAAAAAAAAAAAAAGGCAGGAGTGACTGTTCGTCTACATTTCGCCTTATACTCGGTGATTTTTAAATCACTGGTAACCTTTCAGGAGGTGAAAGTACTCATGAGCAACTTTTACTATGAGATCAAGTACGAAATAGCAAAAAAAAAAAACATCTGTTTCATACATTTTCATCGGGTAAATTATTAATTTTTGTATGAAATAACAGATATTTTTTTCGATATTTCAGTTTTGGTCTCATAGCGAAAATTGCTCATAATCAATGAGTACTTTCACCTCCTGAAAGGTTAACAGTGAATTAAAAATCACCGTGTATATTATAATTCCCATGTACCTAATAAACAAATCCAAGCTTTACTACATTCGAAAGTCGAAAATCAAAACAGCAGTAACGACTGTTTAGCGATTAGTGTCGATTAGTGATAATATTAAAAAATAATAATAAGATAAACCAACTAAAAATAAAAAAAAATATTCAATTTATATTACCAGAACAATTATTATCAATTTTTTACATTTATGTCTGTAATTGAAGAAGAAAGACACAAAACGCAGAATATTGAAGAATATTATATTCTACTAGCTGACTCGGTGAACTTCGTACCGCCTTATACCGACAGCAGCGCCACCTACCGGGTCTAATTGTGTTTTCAAACCATCCAGGAACCCGTTGAAATATAAATACAAAATTTCAACCGAACCGGTCCAGTCGTTTAGGAGGAGTTAGGTGACAAACACACGAACAGAAGAATTATACAAGGTTAAATTAAATTAGCTAGCGAAACTCCGCAGATGTGGTGTTTTTTTCTGTTGTTTTTTTTTTCGTTTATACTTCAGACGTGATAGGCGCCGATATCTAAACATGATAAAACAAAAGAAAACAGATTTTATCAACTTATACTTCAAGTAATAACACTTAACAGCGGTCCGTTGACCAAAAAAAAAACCATCAAATCTTTTTATTTATTTTTATTTTGTCGTGTTTCGATATCGATACCCATCACGTCTGCGGAGTTTCGCTAGCTAATTTAATTTCACCCTGTATATGTTAAGATAGTACAGTGTCTCATGACTTGAACATAAGTCTGACCATTTTAGACACTTCTTCTTTTCTTCTAAACAAAAAAACACAGGCATACTGGTTGGTGGAGGTCTATAGACCCTCACCAACTAGTGGTTGCCTAAAAAATTTTTTTTTGTATACTTAATATTTTTTTTAAACACAACATTTCTCAATTTTAACCGACTTCCAAAAAGGAGGAGGTTATCTAGTTGGCGTTGCAGACCACAGAATTAAACCCATCTTTTATTAATATTTTACATAATATTCATTTCACAGGGCCTTATCGACCCTCAAAAAGAGCTATCAAAGATAGAAAAGAAGAAAGAAGCACTATCTCAAACAATTACCAAGCTGCAACAAGCGATGGCCGCGGACGACTACACAACCAAAGTACCCGCCGAAGTACAGAAGACTAACTCCGAGAAACTTACGCAGTCACAGGGAGAGATCGAGAGGTTACAGGCGGCTATGGAAACGTTGAAACTCATGTAGGGATGACGTAAATGAAGAACGAGATTAAACACAGTGCTGATACTATTCTGAGGCCGTCCAAAGTATGACTTTGACGTTTATTTGACAGTGTGAAAAAGTGATGCAGCTTTCATCTCTTTTCCGCACTGTCAAATGACTTTACGGCCACTAACAACACCATGAAGGTTTAGAAATATTTATCTCATTGGGTTTTCCAAACATACTGTACAATGGATTTGATTGAATTGTGAAAATGAAAGCCATTTCGTTTGCAATCGCTTGCTGAATGTGATCAAATTATTTATTTATAAGTATATTTGGCTAGAAGAATGATAAAAATGGAATGAGTCAGGATGAAATTGGCACTGTGCATAAGTAAATAAACTAGTATGAAACAGTACAGTTAGTCGACGTAACTACCTCGTGAGTCTCTTGTCTACCGAATATGGCGCAAACTTTTTTATACCTACAATAGATTTTCTTTAAATAATAAAGGTTAAAGTTTAGAACCCTCCAGTAATTTTACCTGCCAGTAAAGATCAGTAGCAGCATTTGTATCTGTACCCATTGTCTTAAGAAATTTCTAGAAATGTTGAGTCAAGTGACACCAATTTGTGGTATTGTTCTAAGTGAAATGTTTTTATTTATTGATTTTATTGCAATAAAGTATGCTTAAATAAGTGTGTATCCTTTGTTTATATGTTTCCCATAGATACTTTTCTATAATTTTTTATTAAATGATGCTGTGAGACCAAAGCCAGTTGAAGACATAGACTATGTTGAAGTTATAAAGATATTTGCACGTCAAATTTTCTTATTCGATTTTGAACTTAACCACCAGCATTTTCAGGTTAAAATCATTTGTAGACAGTTTGGTATAATCTGATGTGCTGGCGACTACTATGAAACCCCTCTTACTGCTCTTCTAATAAAGACGCAATGACGCAATCAACGTAAAATTGGTTGACCGACACGCGATCTCCTAGCTGGGAAAAGTTAAATCATTTTCCTTGCAAGCTTTGTGCTAGTTAAATCTGCTGCATTATTCAGCTAATCCATAATTGAGTTCCGAATTTTATACCACTGCGTACACTACAACTGTTAAAGTTGTCAAAAATAATGGGCCCGTTTTGACATTTAACTTGAATCGATTTATCGTGAGTATCGAGTACGGAGTCGTATGGTTACTTCACTAGTTACGTCACGATTGACCCCATCACATTGAGGTAGGAATACTATGGAGATGGCATAATATTCTACTATAACAAGAATAGTTATACAAATATCTATCATATCGACACAGTCATCTCATAAAGCGTTTTGTGTCTTTCTAACAGTAACTATAATCAAAAGCTACTTAGAAAAAAAAAGACATCTAAATGTTTGTCAAAGACTAAAGGAAAGACTTGTGTCACGTCAAAATCGGTCTATGCGTGATCGGTCGCCATGTTTAATGCCAAGTTTTGTCCCACAAAACTTGGCAATGTGCTGTCTAACGGTTACTTGCTTTCTCGCACTCGCAGTAACAATCCTACGAAAGGCAGCGATTTTAAGTACTCCATTTTTGTCATTTACCTATAAACCTATGGATTGGCCATACCTACAAAATTTGCGTGACAACCTACAAAAATCGAGTACTTAAAATGGCTGCCTTATGGGTTGTTACTGCGAGTGCGAGAGAGAAAGCAAGCAACGGTTTGATAGTGCGAGAAAGAAAGCAAGCAACCGTTTGACAGCACATTGCCGAGTTTTGTACCTTTGTACCACAAAACTTGGCATTAAACATGGCGACCGGTTACGCATAGAGAGATTTTGAAGTCACATAAAAGTCTTGCCTTTAGTCCAAGTATACAAATATTTAGATCTCTTTTTTCTTATGAAGCTCTTGATGAGTTAGAAAGAAACAAAACGCTTTTTGACATGACTGTGTCGATATTCGATAAGATAGATATTTGTATATCTATTCTTCCTATACTCCATAGTATTCCTACCTCAATGATTTTTGTAGGTGGTCACGCTTATTTTGTAGGTATGGCAAGTTTATAAGTCAATGACCCCATCATTTTCAATTCAAACGTCTTCAATTTCTGAACGATCACAATGACTGCCACTTTGGCATCACTTGACACTTCACTTTCGTGATTTTCGTGAAAATGATACTGTTCGTCGTTTCGGTTTCGAATTTTATTAATCTTAAGCATTTGCAGGTGCAAACCTTTTTCGCTCTTATGATAAAAGTAATTAGCTATCCTGTTGTCAAATTGAAAAGTAGTTTATAAATACTTTAAATAAATTGTACTAGAACGCAGCTTGCTTCATTTGTCTGTTTTCTGTTTTGTTGTTTTTATCATTGCAAGAGATTATTATATTTCCAGAGCCTTTGTAAAATTCAATTTCTGACAAAATTGATTTGGTGAAGGGTGAAAGTGAAGTATTACTAAAAAGATGGAGTTCCCTACACTTGGCGATCACTGCCAATACCAAAACTGTAACCAGACCGATTTCCTACCTCTCCAGTGCAAATGTGGCAAGGTATGCTGCCGGGAACATTTCAACGAACATTGCTTATCCGGGGAATGCGAGTTGGCGCCAAAATCCAAGGAAGTTAACCTCAAAAATGATGACCAGATATTCAGGTGTTCAGAAAAAGGATGTAGAAAGGGAAACCTATATGAAATGTTGTGTTCGAAGTGTAATAAACATTATTGTATTGAACATAGGTTTCATCCGTAAGTACTTACTTATTTTCATATTAATATAATTATAATTTCCCCAATACTATTTTGTTGTTATTATTAGGCAACAGAATACTGAATTGTCCTTGTTAAAAAAACTACTAAAAATCTTGTCCCTCTGTCCTTGTATTTAATAAAAATGTGTCAAGCCTTCTTTTTAACTTTAAATCATAAAGGTAGGTACTTTATATTTTCTATTTTCAGCACTTGTCCTGAAATAGATGATGAAATAATGGCAGCCAAGATAGAGCAGTTGGAAGCTCCAAGGAGACAGTTTAGAGAGGCCAACCAACATTTACAAGAAAAGGTAATTCCTCTGAATTCTATCTTGGATCTAAAGAACAGAAGAGTCTAAATTGCATAGTCATTTGCTTTGATACTGCATCCTACTTATAACTTTATTGATGACTTTTTTACAGATCACAGAAAACATACGCAAAGCCCTTCAATCATCAGCAAAAGTGAAGACAGCCTCAAAAATACATTTAATGAGAATAAAACAAAAAGCAATCGGCCCCAAAAGCATCCCACCTTCTGATAGAGTATACTTTGCCATCAAAAAACCTTTAAACATGGACCCCAAACAAATAAGAATCATCCAAGAAGAGGATAGCATCACGAAGTTTGAATCTGTAACTTTAGACCCAGATTTAAAAGACACTGTACCTGTATTCATTAGTTCTAAATGGAGTTTGGGTCGTTCTATAGATGGTATCTGTGACTCTTGTAATATAAAGAATGACAACAACAAAGTTAGTTCTGTAAAGCTTCGGTTGTTTAGGCAATTGGACAGTTACTGCATAAGTCCCATAAAGATGGATGCTGAAGTGTCTGAACTGATGAAAGCTGAAGTTTTATTGGAAGGTGATAAGTTAGTAGTGGAATATATTGATAGCAATGTATTGAATGAGTTGGAAGAACATGGTCAGTTGTTTTTAAGTTGAGGAGGATGTAAATAAATGTATGTCGATTGATTTTTGTGTTTTAAATTGTTTGTGGCAAATTTTATCTTATTGTTATATTCCCGCCATTTTACCAATAGATAAGCGAAATAGCGAATGTGATTAGTTATAGTTTATAGTGACACCTGAAGTAAGCTGACAGACCACAAGACCTGTCTTTTCTTTCTTTTTTTTTTTTTCTTTTTTTAAATATGTTGCCCCACACTAGGAATTTCTCCTGTACCTATTTTGGGTGCGTTTACAAACATTTAAACTCACATACACAAACAGCCAGACCCGGAACAACTACTTGTAGGTCATACAAATATATGTTCCGTGCGGGAATCGAACCTGCGGCACGCAGCACAGCAGTCAATCACTAAACCACTGCGCCAACCGTGTCGTCCTGTGAGCATGAGACTGGTGTTAAAGACAGGAACAGTAACTGGTTAGCCATAGGAATATCAAGTCCACATCGGTACAATCGCCGGCAAGTAACTTAGCAAGGTTTTGGGCACTTACGCAACAAAAAAATGGTAAATTTTATTGTTTGTCATTATTCTATAGTTATTGCCATCATTTATTTTAAACATGTCTGTTTAGAAGAAAGGAGAGGAATTCGTGAAGTTTATTAGGTGTTATAAATAAAATATATACATAATAAAATATTTTTAGTTATTGTGTCATTTCAAAAAACAATGTTAACGAGAACTAAAGGTCAACAAGCTTCATTAGTAGCTGCCGCAAAAATACACTCATAAAATAAACTTAATTTAAAATACAATTCGTAACAAAAACAAAGGGTATAATTTTAGTGCACGCAAGTGTAATCGGGAGCGAACGGAACGCGGGTCGAGGTGCGGGAGGCGAGTGTCGACTGACGCACCAATCGCGTGCTCGGAACGGTGCTCCCTCATTCCCCGCGTCCCGTTTGACCACCAAAGGGACCTAAAAAATTACTTCTGCGCATCTAACTACTCTTGCCAACTTTCGTGTCGGGGACTGTACACTCACATAACACTATCCATAGCTAGACTTTTTTACTTTCTTCCACATCAACAGATATTTCTTGTGTAGACATTACAGTAGCAATAAAACACCAAATTAAAAATAAATAACCATATAATAATGTCAACATATCCTAATTTACAACTACACACTTAAAGCGCTTCACTACTGTCTTTGCACTGTGACTGGCTCCTCTGGTACGTAACGGAGTCTACAAGGGGCATGAGCTGCGCGGGCGCTGATTGGTTGGTGTGCGCGGTGGGAGGGGGGGTTGCAGCCAACTTGTACTTCTCAACCAACCAATTACAGTGTCCCGTTCGCGCGATCAACGTCATAAAGTCTCTACGGTATTGTTTCGTCAATATCGCGTATAAGAACGGATTTGCACAAGCATTTAGAGGGTAGAAGAACACTAGAAGCACTTTCCCGTGACTGACGTCGACTAGTGGAGCGCCTGCTAACGCTGTAATGCCGAAGAAGGCTACTGGCGCCCAGCAGAGCAAATCTGTTCCTATGAGCAGCGCCATTTTGTTCGCGATCCGTCTTTCAGCCGCTGCAGCCGCCCCCCTCCCTCCATAACTCTCCCCTCCCCCCAAAGACCTGTATATCTGAACGTAACACACTACAATAGTGACCCACGCGAGCGCGCTGACCATAAATATCGCTCCTTGGTACACAGCATCTCCCACATCCTTGCTCTCAACCGGCAAACATATCGAGGTGGACGAGTAATCTGATACGCCGACCAGCGGCAAGCCAGCCATTAAAAAGGAATACAGCCAACCGCCCATCATAATCTTCGCTGCGGCTGATAAAGAGATCCTCCTTTCTAAGTAAATTGCATAAGTTATCGCGAACCAGCGCTCTAACGTGACTATAGTAAGAGTAATGACTGATAGCTGTCCAGAAAATACTGATAGGAAGCCAGCGATCTTGCAGCCGACGCCGTACTGCCAATCGTAAGCGTAGTTGAAGAACTCGCCATAAGACCTGAGGTCAACTACAGCCAGCATAAAGAGGTAGAGGCCAGTACAGAGGTCGGAGAAGGCGAGATGGCACATGAGGAACCTCGGGACGGTAATCTCCGTGTGGTTGGTTAGTAAGACGAGAAGAACGGCAACGTTGCCTACGACTGCGGCTGTGATGACAAACCACACGCTCGCGCGAAGCCACGACCAGCCCATCACGTCTTCGCAAGGGTTGAGGGCGTCTGGTGCGGGTGTGCATTCCACTTTTCGTGGGCTGGAATAAAACAGGTAGATTAGCGGTTTGTCTTTTTTAAACAATATCAGGGATTGTTTATGTTCTTTCTATGCGTCATTTTTACCGCAAATAAACGTATATTCTTTCTTTTTTTTCTTTCTGGGACAACACAGACTAATTTAAGGTACCTAAAACAGTCCCTTGGGGGACGCCCAGCCGAAATTTCTTCCATAAAAAAGTTCAGACATTTGCAAACACAAGCGTCTTTTGTCCCAGTACCATAATGTTTTGTGGTAAGAAAAACTAGTGTCTACGAAATCTATGGTCTACTATATCACAAGATTGTTAAGACCACCCATTGTGTCACTCTACAGCTAGAGAGTAGTATATTCCTTGCTTTAAAGGAAAACAAATTACTTATCCAGTGCGCAAATATTGACAAATTAATTAAACTTAAGAAGCGAGTTATTAAAACATAATTAGGTATGTATCTTTTTTATTTTGTTGTCTAGTACAAAAAAAAATAAGTTATCGACGTTTACTTTGGAACTGCTTTTATGGTGACTGGCCGGCCCGCGTGTGCGCGGTGTAGCGGAACACTCTAAACAGCTGTCCGCTCGCTCGATTTGCGATGTGTAGATACTGATATTTAGGTATTTTATAAGTATTCCGGTCGGGAAATAAAAAAAATATTAACAAATAATGGAAATGTGTTCTATTATTGATACCGAGCCACAAAAATAAAAATTGCGCACTGGTTATTTTTTTTCCTGTATGTAAAATGTGTTCATCTACGTATCTATTATATCAGTAATTTATATGGTGTACATAATAAAAGTAGGTATTCTATCTATCCATCAAGCTCGATTAGGAACCAAGCCGATTCTCAAGTTCCCAACACCAACCTTATACTAAAATTCCCGCACTCCGCAGAAACGGTCGCGAACCCCACCCCCAGACTGTTGTTGACGGGATCATGGAACTCTCCCTGGTCGTCCTCATCCTCCCAGCTGCCCGAGTCAGAGAAGTACTCGTCCATCATGTTCGCGTCGTATTCCTCGCTCGTCGTGGCTGTTGATACGTCGTCTTCCATTGAGTCTCTATGGAGAAGATTTGATCGTTATGAAATAAAAAATAAATTAAAACTGTATTTGGTTCAAAAGACACGGCCCCTACGAATATAAAAAAAAAACTAGTTGTATGTACACTACGATTCCCAGTGTCGTGGTTACTTTATTTGTTTTTGTCAACTACCAACTATTTGCTGATTTTGAAAATTGATGAAATTATTGATTGATTTGTTGCATATGACGTGATCTTTCTCTTTACGTGGCTTTTGTTGTCTCCAATTTTGGAACGGCATGGTTGTGTAAAAACATTCAACATGTCGAAAAAAAATCATCTGTTCCCTACATTTGACGAGTTATGAGAACATAAATGTAGGGAACAGCTGATTTTTTTTTCGCGATGTCAGGTTTGGTCCCATAGTAAAAGTTAAATTTCATAATAATGACCCCTTAAGAGGTTGTGCGTTAATTCTGGGACATGTTGTACATACAGGTAGGTTCTACGTAGGGAAAAAGTGGAGAGATATTTCAGCAAATTATATTTTTTTTGTAGTTTAATGCCAAATATCTTGAATGCTTCATCGTCTTACGTGGTGATGTTCGTGTTGTTCTGGGGCGGCGATATCTTGATCGGCTCCAACGACCTCCGCTTTCGGAATCGCGGAGTCCTCTGCTGACCGACGTTCGCGCATTTCTGAACAAAACAATGTGGAATGTTGAAACTAAGACTAACATATTGTTTTTCTAAAAATCTTTAATACTGGAAACAAGATTTCAAAACATGACGTCAATAAATCTGTAGTAAAAGCCTATCCAACCTATGATAAGTTGTTGCAGCTATAGTAGGATTTGGAAATGGATTATAACTGATCAAACACATGACTAGATTTGATCGTCTTGTAACTTTTACTACAAGTACATACCTAACGGGCCTTATTTTTTTTTGGGTGGTAAATTATCAAATAACTTCTCCCGCTCTATGCGGAGCGGGAGGGAGTGTCAGACTTTTACTGACTAAAACCCATCGTGTACCTTCAAATACCTGTGTGCCAGGGCCAAAAAAAAAAAAAAAAGACTAGCACGAACGCGCGGAGTAAACGTAAGTAGTTAACGTTGAACGATTTTATTATCGAAAATACTCGTTTCACACATAATATTAACTTAGTTTTAAGACTTTATTCTTATCTATGGGTAATACTAATTGTGCTTGTTGCATTTTAAAAATAACTACATAAATATAAATATTGTTTTTATGGTTTATTGATTTTATTATAAGTATATTTTACATATAAATTTTAGTGTTGATTTTAAATTATTGTAATAATAATTTATATTTAAAAGTAGTAATTAATATTAAATTATTTAAGAAATTAAGATTCAGTAATATCTATTTTTTTTATTCTAACATCGTTCGAATTTACCTACCCACGTTAGGTAGGCTTACTACTCAAGCAGTTTAGTACAGTCCGGCCGTTGAGAAAATGCGTTCTTGACACATACTAACGAATATGTGTTTTACGAATTTGATCTTTATTACAACACAGGTGTCAGGAACGCTTTCTCTCGACGGCCTGACTGCAGGTACAGGTAGTCTGACTGTCTTACCGCTTGCATGAGAGCTACTTGTGTTTCGTAGAGCTTGTGTCGTGTGGGGTTGTGTCGCTCCGGGAAGCGGAATGCGCAGCAGTGGAAGTGGTGCGTCAGGTACGCTTTTTGGAGTCTCTGGTGGTGGAAATACACATATAATAAGTCCAAGATAAATGGGTCTAGTAGTGGGGTATTGAGTTAAGACTAGATTCGGTATCTAGAATAGTCAATTGATAACAAGGATTAAAAAAATATTAAAAACGGGCACACTTTTTTTATCAGACATTTGAAGTTGAAACTCTGAAAAGGCTTGATTTGAGAAATAGTACATTATTGCAAAGGCCGTGAAATAGGCAATTGCAGGTCGAGTGCCTCGGCTATATATAGTGATGCTATTATGAGACAGGCAATTGCCATTTCCGCCAAGACATTTATAGTAGTGTAATTATCTATGATATAAAGTGCATTTCTCAAAAGAATGCAGGGAAAGTAAATTATTTATAAATTCCAGATTCAATGACGAACAACGATTATTTTTCACGCGCCAATGTGTTCACTTGTTTTTTTTTTCATTATACAGCTTTCTATTTGCAAGCCAGTAGGTACGAAATTTAAATAAAACCTTTGATTAAGTTACCTCCTTGATTGTCATGTTTCGGAGTAAAACATCGTTCCATTTTTTTTCAATATTTTGTTGCATGTTTGAGAAAAAGCATTTTCTTTCTTTATTTCGTACTTAGTCGTCGTTCAGGCTCAGAATGTCCCTTTCCCAATAGATTCACAGTAGGTAATATGACTTATTTATTTGTATTTTTATAGTTTCAATTTATAATTATTTTACTATTCCAATTTAATTGATGTTTTTTTTTATTAATTTTTGAAATATACTGTATTTCAATTTAACTAATTGTCATTATAAATTCAATGTAAATTGTGTAAATTTTAATTTTCTTATGATGATATATTTCCATTTTAATTTTTATTATTGATTATACATGTGCTGTGCACACGTATATGTGACAAATTCACCGCAAAGCTGTTGATACAGAATATACTTAATGTAATGATTTAGTGAATAAGTCGTTGGTGTGTCAATAAATAAATAAATAAATGACTTGCTGGTTGGTGGTCACGTTACTTAAGCATATCTATATGAATCAGAAGCCATGATCTTTGTGTGTTTTGGGGCTTAGTCTTGGACTATCAGCCAATTTTTAACTGAGCATCATCATTCATCATTTTTCTGCCCTTACCCCAATTTACTTGGGGTCGGCGCAACATGTCCCTTTCTATACTTCTGTATTAGTCGTCATCTCGGTAGTCACTCCCTTTCACACAGTCCCTCCAACGTTTCTTTAGTCTTCCCCTACTCTTATAGCCATCGACATCTTTCCTCACGACATCTTCCTCATTCCTCCGCATCACATGCCCATACCATGACAACTGATTTCCGCACAACTTTTCAGTCACCGGTGCCACTTTCAGACTTCCTCATATGTACTCATTTCTTATTCTATCCATTTGTGTCACCCCACACATCCCTCTTGGCATTCTCATCTCAGCTACATGCAATTGACTTTCATGCAATTTGCATTTGCAATTTTTGACAGCGAGATATATTGACGACACGGTTGGCGCAGTGGTTAAGCGATTGACTTCTGGGCTGCGTGTCGAGGGTTCGATTCCCGCACGGAACAAATATTTGTACGACCTAGATACATACATAAACTCACGTCTTCTTCCCATGGGGGTAGGCAGAAACTATAGAACGCCACTTGCTATGCTCCTTACCTACTCCTTTTGCTTCGCCTACGTTCATACATTTAGTCATACACGCACGCCGGTTGCGAGTACTACGCACCTGACCTTTCTGAAGAACATCACCAATTTGGTCACTATATGTCCTTCTAGGGCGTCCCCTCCCAGCGTTTCCACTCACCTTTACAATTAGGATTCAGTCTTGTAGTAATGAAAACCCACAGTATAGGTATAGTCCCAGTACCCAGCAAACTTCTGCTTAAGAATCTATTACTATTGCTTTTACCACAGTTAGCTGCACATGACGGTAATTTCGTACTTAAAGCGGCATAAAGCAGTTATAACAGCTATCTTAATTTCTGTTAAGTTACTATATGCTTCATAACAGAAACATCGCCTATTATAAATAGCATCAATACTGTCAAAATGTGGTGTTTAATACAACTAAAAGAGAACAGAATATAAATTATTCAGTATCATGCTTGATAATGGAATTTTATACCAATGATAAACAAAAGGTTACACAAACTCTTGAGTAACAGGTCTTTTTATGATGATTATTCAGTTTAAAAAAATAAAATCGGCAAATTACAAAACTAACTCAGCTAGTAGCATTATTATAGCAAAAAATATTTTTAATACAGAAATTCGTAATACACACAGAAGCTTAACCCTGCATAAGGTTAAATTGTTGGCCAGTTATATGACTTGTGTGCTGCCTGGGCTACAAGTAGTTGTTCCGGGTCTGGATGTTTGTGTATGTGAGTTTAAATGTTTGTAAACGCACCCACAATAGAAATTCCTAGTGTGGGGCAAGGTGAAAAAAAAATATATAATATATCTTGTCGAATTTGTCTCATAATGAACGTCGTCTACATTTTATAATAGGTATAGGTAGGGCAGGAAGCAAGGGGTGGCTATGTTTTGTCGGTTAGGTACACAAGGCGGCGGCATTAACCTTTCTTCGCTATAATAAATGGATGAGTTAATACGGTTAGATAACTCACCTGAAATTCGTAAATCGATGGGATGTATTTCAGTGAAGGTGTCTTCTCTATCCTAAGTGTTTCTAAGTTCTGCAGGCCTGCAGTAGGCAGGGAGGTAATAGCGGTGTTACTTAAATCTCTGAAACAATAGAACTTCTACATAATGAAGCTGTCTCAATAGAAATAACTCCATAATTATGGAGGTGAACGGCTGCAGTACGGTAGTATTATTCTATTAAACCTCTTAAAAGGCGATACCAAAATAAATTGGGGACTTTTATTTCACTATTACAGCATGTATGGATTTAGTTTTTGTATATATGTTTATTGTTAGTAGTTTATTTTACTTTATTTTATTAAAACATGTAACAACATTTATACTTATAAATTTGAATTTGAAATTTGACTATTTGTTGTTTTTTTTTTAAGTACGAGATTTAAACTATAATATTGTATTTGGGAGCTACATCTGCAAACAAACTGCTCTGCAGTTTGGCAGAAGTAAACATTTTTGTAAAACTTGGGTGTCACGTCACCACGAATAAACGCTTTTTAATTTTTTTTTCATTAATACTCTGACTGAAGGAAAACGCAATTGGTTCAATTTCCTCGATAGAATTTAATTTCGAAAATACCTCTACTTTTTTACATTTTTTTTCTGTAATTCCAAAATCCTAAGTAATTTCATTGCAAAATTGCATTCAAAATGTGCGTATTAGCTTATTGAAAACTCTGGCTGAACATATTTTTGATACATAGCTTAATTTATTTATAAACAATTTTATTTGGTTTGGCGCTCTTACGTTGTTTTATTTTGGTTTCAGCGCTTTGTTGCGCTCTCTTTTTTCGCATGGGGAAGTAATTGACTCTGTCACTTTCATATGCCCGCCCAGTTCGCTATGATTTATTTTTTATGTACTTATCACCTTAACCATAAGACGCAGATATATGCCAGTAACCTTGAATGGTTAGCTTGCGTGTTCTGTACTGAGCTCACGCAACGCGTCGTACGTTCAGCCTGTAATAGGACTCGCCCAGCAAGGAGCGCTGTCCCCAATTTGACGTATTATTAATTTATTATGCACAAAACAAAAGGTATTTTAATAAAACGCGTATACTAAAAGATCAATAATTAAATTATCTTTAAATTGGTGAAGGTTTCAAAAAAATACGCTTGGTAAATTTTGCTCCATTTCCATTTTTTTATCCGCGTTAGATATAATTAATTAATTTATACGAATTAATTTCACTATGTGAATGTATATTATAAACATAATCTAAAATATTCACATATTAAGTTATTGAGAAAATGCTCTAATTTAATAAATATTGTTTTCTCATTAACACTACTCGTTTAGTCGTGATCTTCAGTATAAAATCATTAAAAGTCGGTTATCGTCGCCTTAAACATTTTTCATTCGCATTTCCACAGATAATTGCTCGAATTTGCTTTTAGGCTGTTTTATAGGAGGAAGAAGCTCTACCTATGAGTAGGGGACGGTCGGTCAAGAAGGTGACGGTAGGCAAAAAGGGTACTGCTTTTATCTCTGTTCTAATGCAAGAGCGAGACAATATTCTTACGTATAGCGCTAGTGCATTCCCCCCGCTGGCAAATTACTTAGTACGCCGCGGCGGGCGGCATGAGCCAGTCGAGTGTACCGGAGTCTGTACAAGTTTTCGCGCCAAAAAATTCAAAAAACAAAAGGTGAGTACGCTGTGTATCTTATGATTTATGTGACATTTACTGTGCATCAATGCTGGTCACGATAAAGCTTAGTCCTTAATGTATGTGATGTGAGTACGTTTACCTAACAAAATACTTAACTTTGTGTGTAATTTTTAGCGTTAGTTCAGACTTCAGACTAGTGGAGGGCAAAACGGGTGCGGGCAATAAAGATAAGACCACGAAGCCAAAGCCATCAACATCTACACAGAGGAAAGTTAAAGATCCGAAGCCGTCATCATCTGGGCAAAGAAAACGTAAGAAGGCAACGGATAACACGGATAAAGAAAATCGTGACTTTTATTGTATAATATGCAAGGAAAAATACGTAAGTCCCCCCTCTAAGGACTGGATTCAATGCTCACATTGTCGAGAGTGGGCTCATGACTCATGCTCTTCCTATAGTGGGCACATCTTACTTCTGTGATCTCTGTTTTGATTAGGATTATGTACTCTTTTTGCACGCCTATGATACCCGTTTTACCAACCCCTTAAGGTCAAAACGGTTTTTTTGGAATAAAAAAAGTTGATGTTGTTAAAAAATGGTGATTATTTGTTTTATTAATTATTTTGATTATGATAGCCAAAGAGGTTGTGTTCAAGAATTTTTATTTTCTTCAATAAATATCTTTTAATTTATATGGGTTTTAATTGATCTACCTTAAGGGGCCCGTCTTGCCCGACCGTCCCCTAGCTATAGGAACGTATACTTAATATTGTTATGAGGAACTCACAATTGTCGGAGTAGCAGGTTTGATGCGAAGGCATTCTCATCTATGTGTTTCAGCTTAGTGTTCCCTCTGAAACTCCTGAAAAAAAGGAATAACATCCTCAATTAACAAACCATTCGATGCTTTGCCATTTCAAGCTCCTTCATGACACAAATAATAAATATCTGAGGTCATCGGAAAATTTGAGATTAGAGATGCCGCCGATGCATTCCACCAGATTTTATGAGAATTAATTTCAACTCACAGTTTGGAAATCTGTGCATTTTTGAACGCAAACGCAGGCACCTCTTCTAGCAAGTTGTAGTTCAAGGACCTGTAATCAAAAGTTTAAAAAATCTTAGACCGTAGAGAGATTAGATACCTACCTACTGTTGTAAACAGATTGTTACGCAATTACCCCGCTGCGGGGTAATTGCGTAACACACTATCAGTAGGAATCGGTTTCAATTTGACAGTTTAACAACATTCATAGCGTTATTTACGTTGTTGAGCAGACAAATTTTTCGAACATAATTATGAAGCAATGGATTAGCAATAAACTTCAAAATCATTCCGATTCCGATTCAAACTGCGTTACGCAATTAGGGTAAAGAGTGAATTAATTGGTTTGGCAATGAACCAAAGTAGTATAATGCTCAACAAACTGTTTTGGTTTGATTGTTGACAGTACGCAATATGAATTTGGTATAAAAAACTAACAAATTGTACACGGTTAAAACCAAAGATTCTACATAGTAACATAACTCATCGGATAACTTCAAAGTAAAGACAAACGGAAAAGTACATATCCACACATTTATAATACCTAAGAATGTACACCTAATCAACTTTTCCGCGATAACTATAGTTGCTGCCGCAATAAAGATAATAATTTTACTTATGGTTGCCATTACTTAAGCAAACTAATTAAACCTAGATTAGAGATAGCGCAGGATAAATATCTAGCTATTTGCGAAGATAATCCATGAGATAATATTGAAATTGTCGAGTTAATAACAGAAACCCAGACAGGCGCTTTATTTTGTACAGTTCTCAAAACCGTGAAGGAAAACGTGAGGAAACCGGCCATGTCCAAGAACCAAAATCTTCGTAGACATGTGACATCTACCAACCCGCACTGAGCCCGCGTGGTGGATTATACCCACTCTTTCTCACAGAGAGGAGGCCTGTGTCCCAGCAGTGGGAACATTATCTAGACTGATTATGTGTGTGTGTGTGTAATAACAGAAAATTGTTTTCATCCCATCTATTCGAAAAGAGCCGAAGGGTTCCTCGATAAGTGCGAGCAAAATGGGTCATTCCGGCGCACTTAATAACAGTGACGAAATGACTTTTGAATTTACAAACACTATTTAATTAACTAAAAGTTTGAACGCAATTCGCTTCGATAAAGTCGGCCGGTATAATAAAAAGCGCGCCTGCCGACGCGGCATTGGTTAACCAAATTAAAAAAAAAACTTCTTATTTGTTTTTTTTATTAAGTAGGTACCTATCTACTTTTTAGCAAAATATTACAGACAATTTTAATTTGATTCACATAAATTGAATAAAAGATGAGTTCAGAGTGAAATATTAACACCAGAAAGTGTAAAATTAAACGCAGACACTGTCATAATCAATTTACTCCAACCAAATCGAGTGAAATATGAATATTCGGCACTAAAGCACCTCTTATTTATTTTCCTCATAGAGGGGGATGAAAAGCAGAGTGTGCACACCACACGGTACCAAAATTATTTAACCTCAAGCGACGTACTTTGAATCTCTCGCTACGCTTAGGATTCTAACAATCGCTCTCGCCCTCGATATATAATTTTGGTCCCGTATGACACAATCTACTGTTATTGTCTAGCTGATGTAGTAAAGACTGAAACTCATAAGAAAAGTTTTATTTTTCCTATTTTACTTATCCTTATAAAGTACCTACATTTTGGTTCACTATGGTAAGTAGCTGTTTGATGAATATCATTTGTAGCGGCATCAACATCGCCACATGCGAACTACGCGTCACACTGACGTCACGCAAAATCCTGCATCGCGCAACTAGCATAAAATATGTACAACATCCCGACATCAACCGTCGGGCAGTTGCCCACCAGACAAAACACCCGTGTGGTCAGAGGATCCTCCCTTTTCTGTAGAGTATGAGTGAACTTTACACCCTGTTCCTCATACCTAGCTCGGCATTCATCATCATTTCAGCCGAAAGACGTCCACTGCTGGACATAGGCCTCCCCCAAAAGGGAGGCAGGTTGCCATAGTCGCCACGCTTGGCAGGCGGGTTGTCGATCACTAGGAAGTGGTGAAGGGTGGGCGTTTTTGGGGAACTGTCTCATGTAATTTTTGACGTTCGAAAAGTGCTGATTCTCAGCCTAGTTTGAATAAATGACTTTTGATTTTGATCGCAGTATGGTCGTGTTAAAATGCATAGAGAACGCTGCTGCCCATTCTCTAGTAAGTCCCCTAGTCGCCTTTTACGACACCCACGGGAAGAAATAGGATGGTGCTATTCTTTACGTCCAGCACCACACGGAACACGGTTACGCCACACGGTGTCTGATGATGATTGAGTTATATTCATTATTTTTAAATAAATAAATCCTTTGATTTCCAGGCGACAGGCCCTTAAATAATAATGACACAAATAAATACAGGGTCAATTTAAATTAGCTAGCGGAACTCTGCAGACGTGGCAGGTGTTTATTTATTTAGGTTAGCAAAGAATTATTGTTCATACAACACATTTAAAATAAATTCCTTAACAATACGTTTGTTTATAAGTGCAACTAATACAACGTTACATGCACCATTTATGCTTTTACAAGATATTACAAAGTCAAAATCGTAAATGGTATCGATATTGAGATCGAGATTGATCTTTATGAATCTCGATCATTATCTAAACACGATAAAATAAAAATAAAAAAGATTTAAAAAAAAAATATGGGGTAAACGACAGCTGGTACCTACATGTTGTTACTTGAAGTATGCGCTGAGAAAATCTGTATTCTTTTGTTTTATTATCCTGTTTAGGTATTGATACTCATCACTATTGTGAAGTTTAATATTTCAAGTGTCTACGCTAACTGCGGTCGATGTCGTGAGGTCGTGTGAACATTTTTTTTTAAAGAGAAAAAGACAACGAGAGAAGAGATAACCCACAGAAAAATCATCAAATTAATTTCTTTTTTGTTTTATCGTGTTTAGTTTTATCACGTCTGTGGGGTTTCGCTAACTAATTTAATTTGACCCTGTATACAACATTATTTTTACTATATGCGAAACCTGATTTAACCTTGTTCAGAATAAGGAATTGAATCGATTTCAATAATTTTTACACCATGTTATATTTTGTCCCAAAAATATTTAAGTGTGATGGAAAATGTTATCACCATCTAATTACTTACAATACAATCGCCGTACGGTTAGGTACCTACTGCCAAATTATTATCAATGAACGCAAGACGACCCTGGAGGCGCTGGGACGCCGGTCGTTAGCATTTTTTTGTACGGACAACCCGGTAACATAACAACCTTATAACTTTGTGATTTTTCAAGTTACTGTTTTGAAATTTTGTACATAGATTCTTTACATAAAAATACTAGACCCGTGTTTCGGGTTTCGCTTATACTAAAACTAATATTTTATATAAACCTTAACCTAAACATACTTATTAAATAAGACACACTAGGTATGTTAAATGTTGATGAGATGTTGTTGTCATTTTTATAAATGTTGGCAAGTTTGGTGGCCACCTATTCGTAGTTCCTCTTACATGGGTCTACGAGACACTGATTCTCCTCGTATAGATAGATATAATATATATAATAATACTTAGGTAGACTAAAGTATGGCAAATAAGGCATAAAACAAAACAAACAAAATAAAATAGCACAGTTGTGTAGGTATGTACCTAGGGACTTACACTTGATCGGCGCGCACGCGCAGTGCGTGCGGTGACAGGCGCTTTATGTGGTTGCCTTCCAGGTCTCTGTCAAAGAAAGAAGAAAGCAGAGGTAAGAAATACGAAACAAGAAAAACAACCGGCTAAGTGTGTGTCGGACCACGCACAATGAAGGGTTCCGTAGTTGGGATGAATTTACCCCAAAAACAAACTTAACATTGTAGTTTAAAAAAAAAATATAATGTGATAAAACTACAAATTAACAATTTTCGGACTTTTTCCTTTACTTGTGCTGAGAGACCTTGCTTCTTACCAAATTTCAAGATTCTAGGTCAACGGGAAGTACTTACCTACCCTATAGGTTTTGATTTACTTGCGAGTATCAAAATACGTCGCATAAATCGCCATATTGTTTTATTGCGTTGATTTTTTTAGAGTTACAAGGGACCATAGACCTACGTATTTGATATTAATTTCAACTTGATATCTCCATCGAGTTCCTGAGAAAAAGGGTCGAGGTACTTATGTGTGGTTACTGCGTCCCATAATTAAGACGCAGATATATGCCAGTGACTTTGAGTGGTTAGCTTGCGTGTTCTGTACTGAGCTAACGCAACGCGTCGTACGTTCAGCCAATAATAGGACTCGCCCATCAATGAGCGCTGTCCCCAATTTGACGCATTATTAATTTATTGTACACAAAACAAAAGGTATTTTAATAAAACGTGTAAACTAAAAGATCAATAATTAAATTATCTTTAAATTGGTGAAGGTTTCAGAAAAATACGCTTGTCAGATTTTGCGCCATTCTCAGTTTTTTATCTGCGTTAGACATAACTTTACAAATTAATTTCACTATGTAATATATAAACATAATCTAAAATATTCACATATTAAGTTATTGAGAAAATGCTCTAATTTATCATATATTTTTTTCAAATCATTAACACTACTCGTTTAGACGTGATCTTCAGTATAAAATCATTAAAAGTCGGTTATCGTCCCCTTAAGTGCGTCGTGAAGTCTACAGCAATGCACACTTCCTTACCCGACTAGCCGACTTATTTATGCATTATACTCACATAGCTTGTAGGTAGGCGAGCGAGTTGTTATCTTTCTTGCTGTCGTGCACATGACTCAGGTTGGGCACTTCCACCAACCCAGACGTCGTGATGATGCTGAGAATTTAACAGGAAGGTAATACAGATCAATTAGCGCGACGATGTTTTATTAGAAAATAAAAACACGTTTCCTAAACTTAAACCGCCTTATTACAAAACAAGATTTATATTTTGACATGTCAGCCAGTTTTTGTAATAAGAACGTAACTGTGATTGAAATACCTTTCTTTATACAAAACTTAATTCGGTACTACGTTGTCAGTTTTGTGTTTAGGGACTTTACCATAGTCGGAATAAAGTTCGTAATTCAATAATGGCTCCAAACCTCTGAAGATAAACCTTGTTTTGTAATAAGGGGGAAAATCTTTATAACTTTCATCTGTTTTTGTTAAGTATCTTTTAAAATTGATAACTATAACAAATTAGAACTAGCCGACAGCCGGCTAGCTAGAATTAGCCGACAGTCGGCTAGTTCTAATTTGTTATAGTTATCAATTTTAAAAGATACTTATACTACTAGATACGACACGGTTGGCGCAGTGGTTAAGCGATTGACTGCAGCGCTGTGTGTCGCGGGTTCGATTCCCGCACGGAACAAATATTTGTAGGACCTACAAGTAGTTGTTCCGGGTCTGGCTATTTGTGTATGTGAATCTAAATTAACCCACAATACAGGAGAAATTCCTATAGTGTGAGGCTACGTTTTAAAAAAAATCTTTACTAGCTCTGCCCGCGACTTCGTTTGCGCAGAAGCCGTAAGACATCACAATTTATTCAAATAATGGCCACATTTATAAAAAAATAACTGTTTCGTTGGTCTAGTAGTCGCAAGCGCTAATGTTGAGCTGACGTCCTGGGTTCGATTCCCGGGTCAGGCAAAGTGTTATTGAGTTTTTCATCTGAAATTTCTCAGCAACAGTCCGAAGTCTATTGAGTTAATGGCAGTAGGCTCGTATTTAGTAGAGAAAAAAAATATAATTTTGTTTTGTTTTGCAGTGCACTTACACGGTGCATGTTTGAAACGTATAATCTTATTCCAACCTTTGATGTTTGCAATACTTAAGACGCAGATATATGCCAGTGACCTTGATTGGTTAGCTTGCATGTTCTGTACTGAGCACACGCAACGCGTCGTACGTTCAGCCAGTAATAGGACTCTCCCATCAAGGAGCGCTGTCCCCAATTTGACACATTATTAATTTATTATACATAAAACAAATAAAACGCGTATACTAAAAGATTAATAATTAAATTATCTTTAAATAGGTGAAGGTTTCAGAAAAATACGCTCAGTAAATTTTGCGCCATTCTCAGTTTTTTATCCGCGTTAGACATAAAAAAATGCTCTAATTTAACATATATTTTTTTCAAATCATTAACACTACTCGTTTAGACGTGATCTTCAGTATAAAATCATTAAAACTCAGTTATCATCCCCTAAAACTGATTTGATTTGAAAGATACCGAAAATATAAATGGAATGAGTATTAGCACCTGGTAAATCTTTTAATATTGTTTCATCAATATATCGATAGCCCTTGAACAAAGCCGCTATCATGCAGATAATCCAGCCCTATCTATTGCAGATTCAATCATTCATAAGTTCATAACCGATTAATAATCTACATACATATTTGATTAATTAATAGGTAGCACATACCCATATATTCATATTGCTGGTGTGAACTCATGGTCTGGGTCATGGTTTGTTATTATTATGAACAAAACAATAGATAATAAAATTGAATACATACGTACAATGTGCGCAGCTCGGGGAGTGATGGCAGAGGCGCCACTCTGTGCAGCCGCGGGGCCTGCGTTATAAACCTGTGGAAAATGCAACCATAGACAATAAGTATATTATTATTTGGTGACCCTAGGGTGGACCTTTGGAAGGCGTATAAGGGGCCGAAGCCAACTCACAGAGGCCCGTTTAAACGCTTTTAATTAAACGAGCCACCAACCGACGGTTATCCCTGTTCGCAGCATCCAAGTGCACCAAGGACAACCCCCCGTTGGTGTAGGAAATATTAAAAACTCCTTTCTTATATCTATGGTGGCTGCTGGATTGGTGATCTTGAACTATTGAAGGACTATGTCCCCGGCCTGATCAAGGGGGTGACTTGCACACTCAATAGGTAATGGGCCCCCGGAAACTCGCTAGCACATAGTGACGTAGCTTAGTGCTAGCATAGTGAGTAGTTAGCATAGTGATGTGCTTGAGATGTGGAAAGGTATTCCACGGCTATCAGAACAATCCCAGAGCCCGGAAGATGATCAAGATCCCTTCCAGCACTTACTGGAATACTTCCTTCCTCCGAGCGCGTTTGCTCTCAAGTCAAGTTGGCCAAAAAAGGCAAGAATGAGGTGGGAGTTCTGTTCCTCATCGGTGTTCACTCCAGCCGGCCAATAAAGGCAAGCCAGAGATGAGAAACAAGACTTCTCCCGGCAACTAGGGTCTGTGGGGTCACTACTGCCCAACAGCTCGCCACATGCTGCCCTGACGGTTTCTGTATCTCTCTTGGTCTGGCTCCTTACCCTAGACCTCTTCTGGCAAAGTAAACTCTACCGGCATAGACCTAGAATTCAGGAGCGCGCATGCGCCACCATGACGTCAACGTAGAGATACAGCGGTGGGGTTATTATTATTATTCATAATTGACAATTTATTATTATGAAATTGTAGATTTAGATTGAGTTGTAGATATACAAACTCAAGGAGACCGTGTCTAGTTCCCATAGTTTTTCCATGTGGGTACTTTTAACTAGCTAGCTGCTAGAGCATCATCAAATTCAGGAGTCCATCAATCCATCAGTCATATTACCTAACCTACGTACCACGGTGATCACGTTAAAACTTGTATTTCGGGCACCTCTAAACCGATCTTTCAGTATCTTAAGAGCGTTTATACCTTACAGCATTTCATACAAACTTTCAAGCCCTTGTTTGAGTTTGCGTTTGACTGAACTGATTTTAATGAAACTTCATAAGCATAAGCAGAACATTTCATCAACAGAAAGAACATTTTCGAAAAATAGTGTAACAGCCAAGTTACACCAATTTAAATTTTTCCATAGAAACAGAGATTTCCCGTTATCTGTTTTTAAATAAGACATTTCGAAAATGTTCTTTACTAACTTATTAGACCTTTGTAGTTCAGTCATTTCGAAAAACAAGGGCTTGAAAGTTTGTATGAAAAACTGGCCACGGATTTTCCTATGCGATATTTTTCTTCACTTTGCGGTTCTACTGTACATACTTAACATTTTCTAGCTCAACTATTGTTTGCCTACGTTTGGGTGCAGCATACTCTGTTCATACGTCACAAAAGTTTTAAACCGTGTGGGAGGTTGTTTGCGTTTGACGCCCAAGTCCCAACGTAACTTCGACGTTACGTGACAGGTTTCTGGTAGTTTGCCAAGAGACACACTGTTATGCTTTATGCTTTTCGTAATAAGCGTGAAGTGACAGACGCCTAACGTGACTCGGCGATTGTTATGGTAGATCTACGTATATCTACGATTAGAACATATACAACTAAAGATTAAAAAACCTATAGCTGTTACCTAATGTTCTGTGGGTCTATCGTTAAACTATTATTCTAGTTTGCTGTGCCTGGCCTATACGGCGCCCGCCCACGAGCGAATTTTTCGGCGATTTCTGTCAGAAAGAAAAACATTCACACAAAAATCACCAAGAAAATCGCCGAAAAAAAACGCTCGTGGGCAAGCACCCTTAATGGGAGGATATCATCATCAGGCTCTGACTCATAGTAATGTTAAAAAAAAAAATGTTAGCTCAAAGTCAAAGTCAAATAATTTATTTCAAATAGGCACTTAAAAGGCACTTTTGAACGTCAAAATTGACTTACAAAAAAATAGAATTGATTCTAGAATCAATTAAGTATAAGTATTTTTTTTTTGTAAATGTTGGCCCCTTTCAAAAGGTAGTTTTGTATGGAGAAGAATTCGCAAGAAACTCCACCGTTACTCTTTTAAAATCTTTTCAAATATTTTGTATTGGTACATTAATTATATAATTATCAGCTCATAGCATGGAAGCTGATCATGAATGTCTATCTACAACATAGATATAAGAAACAAGATCTACAATAAATATTAGTTGGGAGTATTCATTATTTTATAGTACGGTTATAATTTTTTCGTCAAAACTAACAAGCTAATTGAAGATCCCTTCAGTTAAAACCGTTCAAAACTCAACGTACATACTACATACTTACAAAATCTATCTTCGGAAAAATTTCAATAATGCTACAAGTCAATAAAATATTATAGTTTTATGGGATGTATCGCGTATACTCACAAAGATTTGAGATTAGGCATCTTAGTCAAATCTTCAACAGCGATGTGGTCCAGTTTCGGCGCATCCATTATTGATCTGGAACCAAAAATAACGCTCGTAAAATGTTCTATGTCGAATTGAGAAATGAGGTAACAGGTGCGTGTCTGAACAAAGAGATCATGGCAGTGATAACGATAAGATTACATTAAATATTTTTGTATCTAACATTAGCGTTAATCTCTCAAGTCACTCTCGCGTTAATCTCTCGAGTTTTAGGCGAAGTTGAAGAGCCTCTCCAAAAGTAATATTGGAAAGAACTGATGCAAGTGACAAGGGCGTTATAGATCCAATCTATGAAAATAAACATGTGCCAGTATTATGGACTTGCATAGTATAGAAAAGACAACATTACTTATAGGGGATTTGTTATGCTGAGTTATAATCCGTCCAAGGCTAAAAATACCCCAAGACTAGCATACTAATAACGGATATAATAGCATAATCAGCCTACAATGTTCTGCTGGGAAACAGGCCTTTCTGTGAGATAGTGGGCCATAATCCACCACGCAGGCCCAGTGCGGGTTGGTAGATGTCACATGTCTACGAATTTTCTGATTCTAGGACATGCCGGTTTCCTCACGATGTTTTCCTTCGCCGTTGTGAGAGCAGTGGTGATGAAATTATTTACACAAAGTAAAGCGCCTGCCTGGGTCCGAGCCTACACTGGGCCACCACTGCTAACTACTGCTCTGTTCACTAATAACGGATATACCTACTTATATCTATAACCATACGGAAGGGGACTCGTGGCAAAAAAATAACAGCCGCACAGGTCGATCTTCCAGGTTAAGCAACGCTTGCCGAGGTCGGTCCGTGGATGGGTGACCATCCGTTATTACTGTGCTTCAGAAAGCGCGTTAAGCTGTTGGTCCCGGCTGTCATTTGTAGATCTTTGCCCGAAAGTCCAGTCTTACCAAGGGTTACCCAGTAACTGGGTTGTGGAGGTCAGATAGGCAGTCGCTCCATGTAAAATACTGGTATTCAGTTGCATCCGGTTAGACTGGAAGCTGACCCCAACATAGTTGGGAACAAGCTAGGCAAATGATGACAAGAAAAAGCTAGGCAAAAAATGATAAAAAAAAGCTAGGCAAATGATGACAAGAAAAAACTAGGCAAATGATGACAAGAAAAAGCTAGGCAAATGATGACAAGAAAAAGCTAGGCAAATGATGACAAGAAAAAGCTACGCAAATGATGACAAGAAAAAGCTAGGCAAATGATGACAAGAAAAAGCTAGGCAAATGATGACAAGAAAAAGCTAGGCAAATGATGACAAGAAAAAGGAAGGTTTAAAAAAAAAAAAAACGTTTAAAAAAAAAAAGAAAGCATTCAAAAGTTAGGATGTAGTTTAAAAACGGATTTTGATTTTTGTTGGGCTAATATTCCGGAATGCAGTATTTTCGGTAGTATTTTGGTGATGGGTGATGTATTGTATAGGATGAAACAGATACCGTATTATTACAAAACAAGATTTATATTTTGACATGGTTAAACCATGGAGCCAGTTTTTTGTAATAAGAATGTAACTGTGATTGAAATACCGTTCTTTATACAAAACTGAAAACTTAGTTCGGTACTAAGTTGTCAGTTTTGTATTAAGAACTTTACCATAGATGGAATATAGTTCGAAATTCAATAATGCCTCCTTGGTTTAAACCTGGGTCTGAAGATAAACCTTGTTTTGTAATAAGACGGATAGAGTCTCGGTTACTTACAGATGCTCAACCCGATGCAGATGGTAGCCGGCAGCATGGATGGCCTTAGCCGTGAGCCGCGTGATGTTGGTCTGATGGAGCACCACTGAGATGCTCTCGCTCATCACATGGCATGCTGCCTCTCTGCTCCCTGTAACAATGAGAATATTGAGTCATTAGTAGAAATTAAAAGTGGGCTTATAAAAGTAAAAGAGTGGTCTATGTTAGGAGTGTTACTCGTTCCAGTCTACATAATTCGGGACATCAGGCCGGGCGCAAATTATACTGAAGGAACACGGGTGGGTTTTAGTCAGTAAAAGTCTGACACGCTCTCCCGCTCCGCCCAGAGCGGGAAAAGTAATTTGATAATTTCCCACAAAAAAAAAAAAAAGTTTTCCTCACGATGTTTTCCTTCACCGATGTCAGCAATGTCCAAGATAAACTCAGAAAGTACATATGATTGAAAAAGTCACATTGGCTCGGATTTGAACCCACAACCACGAGGTTGCACATGCACGAGCATGAGAGGCGAGGCCTAAACCACTGCGCCATCACGACTACAACTATATAATGGCATAAAAAATCGAATCCGGCCAGCAATAAGCAATCAAATGTACTTAAAACGGAGATATATGCCAGTGACCTTGAGTGGTTAGCTTGCGTGTTCTGTACTGAGCTAACGCAACGCGGCGTACGTTCAGCCAGTAATAGGACTCGCCCATCAAGGAGCGCTGTCCCCAATTTGACGCATTATTAATTTATTATACACAAACAAAAAGGTATTTTAATAAAACGCGTATACTAAAAGATCAATAATTAAATTAACTTTAAATTGGTGAAGGTTTCAGATAAATGCGCTTGGTAGATTTTGCGCCATTCTCAGTTTTTTATCCGCGTTAGACATAACTTTACAAATTAATTTCACTATGTAATATAAACATAATCTAAAATATCGACACTTCACGTGACCAGAGGGCTGGCTCGTTCTTCGGCCAAAGAATTAGCATTGCCATTCAACGTGGCAATGCTGCCAGTCTTCTGGGCACGTTTCCGGATGACAGCGATGTGGACGAGTACTTCGACGCTTAAGTGTCTTTTTTATTTTTTATATTTTTCATGTTGTAATTTTTTTTTTTCGTAGTTAGTATCTTCTTAGTGTAAATAATTTGCTGTGTATTTGTAATTAGTAAATAATAAAACATATTTTAATCTAAAATATTATAAGTATTCACATATTAAGTTATTGGAAATATGCTCTAATTTAACATATATTTTTTTCAAATCATTAACACTACTCGTTTAGACGTGATCTTCAGTATAAAATAATTAAAAGTCGGTTATCGTCGCCTTAACAGCAGACACAGCGAAGAGTAAGGACGCCGCCTCATCTTTAGCCCAAAAATTCAATCAAATCATCCCCAATTTCAGCAAATTGAAAACCCTAATCATACATTTCATGAGTCACACCATTATACGTAATTGTCTGTAAGTTTATTTGTCCGCATCCATAGAAATACGGCGTAGGTGTTGTAACAAGGACTTGGCGAATGGAACGTTACAATACAATATTAATAGCATTATGGTAATCAAATTGGAGATGAGATATTGATGTGTTTTCCAACAAATAGACTTTGTAAGTATACATACTGTTATTTGGAATTTTAACCGACTTCCAAAAAGGAGGAGGTTATATATGTTCGGCTGTATGTTTGTTTTTTTTTTTTTATGTTTGTTCACCGATTGCTCCGTCAATCGTGGACCGATTTTGAAAATTCCTTATTTGTTTGAAAGGGTATGCTCCCGAGGTGGTCCCATTGCCACCAAATCAGAATCTGATGAAGGGATCCCATAGAAATCGAGGGAAATCCTCAAATTTTATAGGCACACATATAGCGATTTGGGTATTTTTTATAGTAACTCATGCATTTGCTTTCGGAAAGCATCATTTGGTGAAGTGGAACTGATGATGGAGACCACAGATGGCCACCGGAACAATATAATAATTAGTATTTAACGGGTTGCGATTCGATTAGGTACTTTAATGTGGTTGTTAAGCAATCTATGCTCGTCACTATTCATATAGTGTGTGGCAGTTCTCCTGGTTCTTACCAGGAGAACTCCTCAACAATCAACGTCTCAGCCTCGGGAAAAACAATATTTTGTAAAAGGTGATGAGCAGTTAACATTAGGCTATTGTAACTTAGAAAAATTAAAAACTGGCCCATTAAAAAGTGAAAAATAAAAAACTTTTTACAAAAAAAAATTAACCGACATCCAAAAAAACACTACAAAGTGAAAAATAACTTTAATTTCGGAAGTCGGTGGCACAAAAACTAAAATACAGATCCAAAGACACCGACTTCCGAAATTAAAGTTATTTTTCACTTTCTAGTGTTTTTTTGGAAGTCGGTTATTTTTTTTTGTAAAAAGTTTTTTTAATTGATAATTGATAATTCGTTTTATGGATCGTCAACAGTGTTAACGACAGGGATATTAATAACTCATCGGGTAGTCGAAAAATAGCGAAAAGTAGTCACGTTCGTCAACACTGTGAACGAATGGGATTTTTTTCCCGTTTGTCAACAGTGTTGACGACGAGGTGTTACTCATCGGGAATATTCGATTCGATTTTGTGTAATACAAAGTCAAATTAAATTTACTATAGGTAACTTCACAAACTTGATGTTAATCGATATAGAAATAACCGTGATAAAACAAAGACACAAGTTATTTCGTTAAAAGACAAAGGTCGTGTCAAATGCCCATATTATGTAACACCCACTCTTATGAAGATCGGAGGCGCTACACTCGAAGTTGTGGACGAGTATGTTTACCTCGGACAAACTGTCCAGTTAGGTAGGTCCAACTTCGAGAAAGAGGTCAATCGTCGAATCCGACTCGGCTGGGCAGCGTTCGGGAAGCTACGCAATATCTTCTCGTCCCACATACCGCAGTGTCTCAAGACGAAAGTCTTTGACCAGTGCGTGTTGCCAGTGATGACCTATGGCACTGAAACGTGGTCGCTCACAATGGGCTTATCAGAGACTAAAAGTCACCCAAAGGGCAATGGAGAGGGCTATGCTTGGAGTTTTTCTACGTGATCGAATCAAAAATGAAGAGATCCGCAGGTGAACCGAGGTAAACGACATAGCCCGAAGAATTGCCAAGCTTAAGTGGCAGTGGACAGGGCACATTGCTCGCAGAACTGATGGCCGATGGGGCCGAAAGAATAGAATAGAATACTCTTTATTATGTACACCATAAAAGTTCTGGAGTGGCGACCGCGTACCGGAAAACGTAGCGTTGGAAGGCCTCCTACAAGGTGGACCAATGACCCTGTGAAGGCCGCAGGAATCCGCTGGATGCGAGAAGCACAGAACCGGTCGAAGTGGCGGTGCTTGGGGGAGGCCTATGTCCAGCAGTGGACGTCTTTCGGCTGAAATGATGATGATGTTGAAGTTATTTCGTTTGCTAAGACATTTTGCCGTTAAAAAGATCTTGTTCAGTAAGCGCTTTGGTTTTAACGGTAAGCATTTTAAAGAAAGGTATAAATTATTTGTAGCAGTGAAATATTGTAAGAATTTTTCATTGTAATGTTTTCGTCTAGGAATGCTTATAATGTTTATTATCTAACCCGAGTGTGTACGTATGCATTGGTAAGCTGGAGATTTATGATCCTTTCAAAGTATAATATTTTATTTCAGTGTTTGCTTTCATGTACTTTTGCATTCAAGTTCATAAAAACATGTTGTTTTCAATAGTTGTGAATGGTACCTACCTACTTATGTTCACTACACATTAAGGCATTATGTAGAAACATACTGGCCCGACTTGTCGCGCGACGCGACACCGGTAGAACAATTTCTATGAAAAATTCAAGGAAATTGTTCTACCGATGTCGCGTCGCGAAGTACAATAAAACCTTATAAAAGCCTTTATAATGTTTCATTGTACCTATGTAGGTGCCTTGTTGGGCTAGTGAAAGCAAGCGCTATTGTAGAGCATGAGTTCTTGGGTTCGATTCCCGGGTCGGTTATTGGGTTACTCTACCTGGAATTTCTAAGTTGCAGCCCGGAGTCTGGATTTCTGCCCGGTTGCTGGCAATAGGTTAGCCTCCTTACATGGGACTTACATAACTGGCAAAATGTGGTGTCACCTCTGCCTAACCCTTTGAGAAATCCATGCGTGATGTTACGTATATATAGGTATGGTATGGTTCCCCGCCTGCAACCTTTAAGGCAGGCGGGAATTTGGGATAACGGCGCACAGTGGTCACGTGCTGCCTTGCACACTTGCACAAATAGCTTTCGGGGACACCCTTTTCTTTTGGTGGTAATTATCAAATAACTTCTCCTACTCTGGGCGGAGTGGGGGAGGGCGTGTCAGACTTTTACTGACTAAAACCTACCCGTGTTCCTTCCGTTGCCTGTGCGCCAGGCCCACTATATCCCTTTCGGACAAACTCGCAACCCTGCCATGCATTGGCCTCAATGGACCCCGTCAGTTGGTGTTGACATCTCTTTGAGGGCGCGTGGAACACAACGCGCTGTCGACCCGGGCCTGGGGTTGTACTCCGAAGCGTTAATCCGAAGTATCGGCCGAATGTTCGGCCGATTTATAACTTCCATAGTTTCCTTTTCTGACTTTGAATCCTTACCCGACTTAAAGTCACATTTATGACTTTGGCTTATCTCTTTGACTGTGGCGGACGGCGAGCTACCCATCGTTCACCGTCCTCACGCCCGCGCCTACTGTGGCCGGAAATCGGCTTGCGACTCCTGACGCCCGGGGCGTCTTCTGCGGCGACTAGGGGCGCGAGGGCGCGAACCTTGCCTCTCCCTCACGCGTTCCGCTTCCTCCTTCGCGAGCATTAAGGAGGTGACGCCGCGTTCCATGTGCAGATGGTGACCACCGGGGTGGTTTTAGTTTGGTAAAAATCCCATACTCCCCGGTCTTATCCCCAAAGCCTTTTGAATGTTCCGAAAAAAAAAATTGTATGGTATGGTTAAGTAAAATGGACTGGTGTTTTCCAGGTAGACTTTCGTGCTCATCTTTCATCGAATTATTCTATATATTTCGTAACCAGCCATATTTAGAATTGAAATTAGTTGCTTCCAGAAATACTTGATACCTCATGGTCAATAGAAACACCGATCAAATATCCTTGGCGAGCTATCCTATATTTCCTTAGGAGATTAATATTAAATTATGCAATGGATTTTATCTCCGACTGTGGTAACGAAGTGCCTGCGGTTTGGCACTTTATCCCATTGAAATATTGAGGTAACTATGTAGACCTACTATTGTGATCGTGGAAATAAAACTAAAGGAGTAAGAAACTTCATAGGAGTAAGTTTTGACTGCTATCAAAAATATACATGAGTTCATTCTTACTTATTTTTAAAGTTGTTAGTTACTAAATAGGATGATTAGTGGAAAAATAAGTACTTAATTCCGGTGGATGAATGGAGAAGGTATTACACGCTTTTGAAATTATTCTACTATCCTTGTCACGCAAAACGATCATTGTAACGAATGGCGCGAAGTTACATGGATGGCGTTTCTGTGTTGTGACGTCAGATCACAGCAGTGCTGTCTCTGTCTACTATAGACTTTAAAACGCATACTGCTTCGGCATTTTTTGAGATATTAACCAATTTTTTTTTTTACCGTGGCTTAATTCTTTTGCCAACAAAAGAATTAAGCCACGGTAAAAAAAATTAAACCAATTTCGAAAAATCTAAATTAAAAAGAACAGTGAAATACTCTATTGATGTAATAATAACCCACCCGTTACAGGGTGCAAACTTCAAACTCATGAGCTCCTTGCCCGTTCGTCGCTCTAAGGCAGACGCTGGACAATGATGACGATGACAAGGGTCAGATAATCGCCGTTAACCTTGGCCATACAAATGCGCATCGCGCTCACGCCGCGCAACCATTTTTCACGGGAAATACTTATTTTTGGTAACGAAAATATGAATATTTGAATAAAATCACAGATTATAGATAATAAAACAGTCGATTCATACAAAAAAAGGCATGAAAATATCTTAAGTAGTTTGAAAGTAATATCGTTTTGTATGCTTTGGGTAGACCTTACTTCCTGAATTTATTTCATAAAGTATTTTACTACAATACATAAATATTCACATTAGTATAAAATTAATGTGTATGCGTTCTAGTTTAACATACTTACTTATATTTTTTGCAAAGATACTTGCAGGCGCTTGCTGGCTGGCTTGAAGGCGTAATAACAGATTTAAAAGTCACTAAAATCTTATATCTGTCCGCCGACAATTTGGAATCGTAAGGAAATCTAACGCGCACGTAGGGCAAAATGCAGGGGATTGCTATACGACGGGAAATCAGTGCGTCTGCTCTTTTCAAAATAACATTCGGAGGAGTATTTTAGAAAACTTAGTACAATAATAGAGCTGTAAATTCCTTATCCTATTTAAGGCGACGATAACCGAATTTTAATGATTTCATACTGAAGATCACGTCTAAACGAGTAGTGGTAATGATTTGAAAAAAATATATGTTAAATTAGAGCATTTTTTCAATAACTTATTATGTGAATAAAACACAACTTAGATATAGATTGTAGAAAGTAAACGGCGCTCAAAAAAGTTGCAGGTGTTAGCAACAAAAACAAAATTTCATAGCAACAGCTTTTATGCCATGGCTCAAAAACTATATAAGTAATAAGTTACCAGGAGAAGTTATCTCAAGCGTTAACATTAACGAATTTAAATGATAAATGATTTTATTTCTGTAAGTAGGTTTGTACAAGCACTTTTACACGTCAATCATATTTTAAAAACTAGATGAGGTCGGCGTTTCCTATCTGACTACTCTGAGAAGAAAGGCCGAAACAAACTCAGAGGTCATAGTCTCTTTTAAAGTCCAGACATAATCTTGGTCAGATCATGTGAAGGCCATGTAGATTGGTGTCTGAAATGGTCTTTTGAGGAAAGAACCACACAGGTTGAGTGGACCTGACCAGTCAGTGCACGCATTTGTCAGTAATCGTGCAGCTCTACTCAGAATTTAAGGAGCTCAACGATGCGACGATCAATACCAAAGAAAGGACATTTGGGTAGGCCACTTATATGACTCAAACTGCCAGACCATGATTAACACTAACTGAGAATAAAAGAAAGGGAAAAAAAAATATTATGCAATAACCCACATAGTCTTCACATTCACAATAATTAAAATAATATAATACTTTACAAGTAAATATTCCTGTCATTGTGTATAAAATAATAATTAAATGTCACTGTTTATAAAATAATAAAGTTAGCAAAAACAAAAAAAAACAATAAAAATAAACTACCTCAATATGTACAAAAATTGGAGCAGCTCAATCCCAAGCCTTTTTGCCCTCAATATAATCTTTAACAGTATAAAAGGCTTTCTGGCACAACTTACGTTTAATGAATGATTTGAATTTATTAAGGCTTAGATCTTGAACGTGGCTTGGAAGTTTATTATAAAAGCGTATACATTGACATCGAAAAGAAATCTGTTCAATTTGTTAAATAACAAGGTGTATTATTCTGTTGACGAATATTTAAATGACAAATTATGATTATTACCTGATAGCTAAATCCGATCTGTTCATATAAGTGACATTTTATATAATTTTGTTAATTTTGATTATTGTTGTATTATTGAATTGATGACATTATTTTGTATTTTATTTTGTATTCTTTTTACTTTATTTAATTTGACATTTAGTGATTGTACCGACTTTGATTTTCTAAAATGTATTTAATTTGTTTTAAAACCTTTTATATTTTGTATGCCTTTTGGTGGAACACAGCTCGGATCTTATGTATTATAACACCTTCTGTATTCACGAAATAAATTAATTTGAATTTGAAATTTGAATTTGAATATTTTAGATTATGTTTATATTACATGTGAGATTAATTTGTAAAGTTATGTCTAACGCGGATAAAAAACTGAGAATGGCGCAAAATCTACCAAGCGTATTTTTCTGAAACCTTCAACAATTTAAAGATAATTTAATTATTGATCTTTTAGTATACGTGTTTTTTTAAATACCTTTTGTTTGGTGTATAATAAATTAATAATGCGTCAAACTGGGGACGAGACTCCGTGATGGGCGAGTCCTATTACTGGCTGAACGTACGACGCGTTGCGTGAGCTCAGTACAGAACACGCAAGCTAACCACTCAAGGTCACTGGCATATATCTGGGTCTTAATTAACTCTTTCTAATTCGCACTGAAAGTAGATGCAAACAATGTTCTTGATAGACATGTTATGCCCTCACCAGTCATCACTCATTCATTCATGAGTGTTCATCACACATCCTCGAGTCTGCAGAAAAATTAAGAAAATTTTGAAAATTCTTTTTAATTTTCGTTTATGCGAACGACTCACACATAACTTCAGGAAATTCGTGCCGAAATAGCGCTTTGTGAGCCGTTTGAGAGATGCCAGACATCTAGCAGTTCGGTACATTAAACACAGGTGTACATGCCGCATAGTTTACGATAGACCAACTGTCTTGTAATTACTGTTCACTTTTACTATCGATACGTCCTGAGGAGAACATAAATCGCTGCTTTTATTATTATTTACATGGAGAGTGTGTTACGGGGTGTTAAATTGTGTTTGTTTTGAAAAGTACGATCAGAGTAATAAAAGGATTGGAGGACCTAGATATATATTGTATTGTAATTTACGTCTTTCTCAATGCAGCTCTATTTTTAGGGTTCCGTACCTTATCAATAGTATCAATAGTTATTTATGATATTAGTGCGGTAAGTTGATTTTACAAACGAGTAGACGAATGTAATCCCGAGACGAAGTCGAGGGCTTACCATAGTCACGAGTTTGTAAATACCAACTTCCGCACGTGTGTCATACAACGTTTTTCAACACATTTGCGAGAAAACAGTATCTACAATAGGTTAATAAAATATGCCATCAAAACATTTTAAGAGAATAATTGAGTATTTCTTCGAGTCTTCCATGATATAAATTTTTTGTAAATCTTAAATAGCACTCACGATTTTAGCGGCTCATTCAAGATATCAGGTGCAGTAGATTCCATATAATATCGGATTCCTCGCTTGAACTCATATTATTATTTTGTAAATCAGTCGGAAAGTCGTAACAATCTTTGACATTTCTGATAAGAAAATGGCGCGAATTTGCAAATGGCGCCACGTGCACATGGTGTAAATTAGTACTACATCTTTCGTCTCATTTTCTCTATAATAATAAAGTGAGATAAACATATTGAGCAAAAGCGCTTCCAAGGAGGTTCGATCATTCAGCTTATTTATTCTCGTAATTTGAAACTCCTTGGTGGAATTCTTATATAATTTTATGGTAATTAAAAAAAAACCGTAAAGAATATGCTCGGCGCTATACAACGAAGGGGGCGGTAAAACATATACTTAAGTGAGAGTACCTATTTTACCGCCCGTTCCGTTGTATGGTGCGTAATTTTTAACTTTCAAAGGCATTTACAGGCATTTTTTGAGCAAATGTGTTGAAAAGGGATAAAACACAACTCCTATAGGATCAATCGTTTGTCTGTCTGTCCGTCTGCCACAGCCGATTTGGTCCGAATCTACTGGACCGATTAAGTAGAAAGGTACAAACATGAATTTCTTTGACCCAAACACAAACGTGTAACGTGAAACAAAAAGTAAAAAAAATGAGTTTTGAATATGAGGTTCACTTTCGGGGGGAAAATTAGAAAATAAAAAGAAATACCTATGTACCGTGTGACATTAAATGAAAGGACTTATTATGAGTATATATTTTTGTATAATTTTAAAATGTTTAGACTTAAAGTTACTAAAACAAATAGATGAAAATTGACCATTGCTCAGCAGTTTCGAAGAAAACCTTACCTCCGAAACTGCTGAGGCTAAAATAAAAAAATAAAAATACAGAGAATAGTTCTATAGATTAGATTAGGAAAAACCCTACCTATAAGAAGTCTATGGTCTTTAAATAACATGGTAAATCACCAAATATTGTGCGTAAAAACTTACATCTGCAGTTGGAATGTATGGGGGACATGTTTTCATGCCTGCCTTAGAACAATAACGCCTCCTATCCTAGGGTTAATTTCATCCCATTGACTGTGTTCATCAGTTCATGTAGTAATGTTCGTCTAGAAATTATTGTTTCAGCATTCTATCAACTTTCTAGCTTAGGTAAGTATCTTTAACGACTGCCCCTTGAATGCCCGTTTGTTTGCTAATCAAACATGGTCGTTGTCAATGGGGAAGGCGACTGTCAAAATGGCGCTGTCGTAGCTAGTTCCCAAAACAAGCTGTACAATACAAGGTGAGAGGTGTTTTTATTTAATTTTTGTGAAAATTATTCATTGTTGTGTTTCAAAATGCTCTGAAATTTGAATCCAGGTCCACCATTTTCCGAAAGACTTTAAAATTAGACGATTGTGGCTTAAAGATGTTCGTAGAAAAAAAATGTAATTAAACATAGTTTGATGTTATGTCGTAAACATTTTGAAGAAAGTGATTACGAGGAAATAAGCAATAATTAAGGTTTTAAAATTCCGACACTTTGCATGTCGAATATATGTGGGCGTCCAACCAAAAAGGGTCCAGCAGTGGGGTATTGAGTTAAGACTATTCGGTATCTAGAATAGTCAATTGATAATAATGATAATAGTGAAATTGAAACTCTAAAAAAGCTGGATTTGAGAAAAAGCATTATCATTTTGACATGCCGCTTGACACCACTCTAGTACCTTTTTACTAAACTTTTCTTCATATTATAATATAAAGTCATTTACTTTAAGAACTTGTAGATAATTGAGCATTCATTTGATGCTTCTTTTTTTTTTTTGATCAATTAAAATCCCGAAATGCATTTTTGCACCCAACTTTACAAAACTGCGTTTATCTCGGAAACTAAACGCCGAGAATTGGACCTTTTTTGCTTGGACGCCACAAATAGTGATTTAAAGTAAGAATTCAAATCACTGAAAATAACGAAATAGTGAAATAAAACCAAACTCATGAATGAACCATTGAATGAACACGAAATGGAATGAAAGACATTGAATGGAAAAAACAAATTTAGTACCTATAGGCCGGAGGGATCTAGCTATGGCCACGGTCACGCCATCTACAAATAGCTTTGACCGGCCTTCCCCATTAAAAACCGTGTTATCTGTGACGTGTCGAATGCTACGGAGATAATGTAACGGCCTTGCCGAACAGCGGCAGCGGTTGATTGGTATATAAAAAAAAAACTTTTATTTCAGACCCATATACGTATATCCATTTGATTAATAGGTATACACACGACTTAGAAACTAGTGTTAGTACTTAAATCTACCAGAAAAACAACACAAACTATTAATTACTACGCCACAGTGGCATGTAGGCGTATCCAATGTCCCAGTGTGGGGCTGTCCCACCTATCAGCTATTGTTTTCAGGATGCTGTTGGGGCTGGCGCGTACCCTGCGCATGATGGAAGCGCAACGCTTGCGCATGATGGCGTGAAAGCCAACTATTCACAGCAACCAACAACTATAACAACTACAACTACTCAACTGCTTTCCAACTATTTTTTTTTTGGATTTACCTACGTAGATCTTGCCGCTTGCCGCAAGAGAGTAGGACTGAGAATCAGCACTGTATTGACCATACGGATTTTGAAAGTAAGGAAGAGGAATCATCAAAAACTTTCGTGCAACAAGCAAGGATTAGTAAAATGTCAGTCAGCCTTGTACGATAGAAAGCGCCTTAGTTTATGAAATAAAAGAAAAATCCAACTTGCACGACTTCTATTTGGCTGCTTGCATTCTGCCACTGATAAAAATGCGAGCTAACTAAGATACATTTTCTCTTAGTTGGCATTAAAATGTTTGGAATCATTATTTATTTATTTACTATAAACAAGATTTATTTTTATCGACGATGTGACAGGTACAGAATAATCACCGGTCTTTGTTACACATACTTTGTTTGATTTTACTTCTTCACTTTTGTATAACAAATAATAATTTTCGTTGATGGTAACAAGCAATTTGTTAGCATTATATTATATCATTCTAAACTGGCCAACATTTGAGTTAAATTAAATAACTACCCGTAATTAAACTAATTAATTACTTAGTAGACGGAACTATGATAATTTAACAAAGTTCTCCTAGCTTCAGAAGTCAAGATCTTGTTAGGCTCGTATGGAGTCAAGATGCGTGATCACATTGAACAAGATTTTTGTTATAGCAAACACTTTTTTTTTTCAGTGCAATTTTCAATCATGTTGCATGTTTCTTGCAGTTTCTTTGCTTTATGTATCATCATAATTTCAGCCGAAAGACTGATGACTGCTTTGTGTATGTATGTATTTATTATTTATTTAATACTTTAAGCACAGAAATGTACCGAGGCGGACTTAATGCCATAAGCATTTTCTACCAGTCAACCTTTGGGCAATGCAGAGACAAACAGTGGTAGGTGCAATAGTGAGAATTGAGGAATAAAATAATATTATTTAAATATAAAAATATACATATACCTATTAAAACTATAAATATAATATATAAACCTAATTATATATATAAATCTATGCACAAATAAATATACATAAATATATTAAAATAATTAAGACAAACAATGGGAAAACATTACCGTTGTGATGATACTGCCAGCTTCTTGCGAATGTGCTCGCGAACTTTTAACTTTAAAGGATAATCGGTTGGTTGCCACCCTGATTTCCTGGGGAAGCGCATTCCACAGAGAGATAGACTGAACGAAAAAGGAAGAGTGAATGAAGTCTGTGCGGTGAGTGGGACATTGAAGAAGACGATTGTGAGATGAACGTACATTGTTATTATGGTTGTTGCAAATGTACTGAAAGTGGGGATCTCTATGTAAATGATACACCACAGGCAACCTGCAGTATTGTCTCTCCTTCTCCCTTCAAAGCCATCCAAAGGCTTTCTTAAAAAAATCGCTTTCAGCGATAAGATCGCTCATTGGGTCAGTTTAAGTAAAACTACATTTATGTCTGTAATTCTTATGGTGTACCTAATACAGAGTATTCTATTCTATTATATATGCGTAGTTAGTCATAGATGGATTGGAAGATGGTATCTAATCTAGCATTAACCTAACCGCAACTCGCAGTACCAACTTTTATAGATAATTAATTTGTTTCGGCTTTGAGTCTACACTACCTACATTGTTTATTATAAAACAAAGTGCCCCCGCCGCGTCTGCCTGTCTTAACGCGATAAACTCAAAAACTACCGAACGGATTTTCATACGTTTTCACCGGACGACGTGATTCATGAGGAAAGTTTAAGTGGATATTTTTTTTTAATTCATTAAGGTTTTATGAATATGACGATCATTATTGACGATGACGGAAAAAATGCCGACTGCTTTACTGGGGTGGTGCGCGTTACGGAAGTACGTTTCCGTGGGATAATTTCCGACCTCCACGCAGGCAAAACCGCGGGCAAAAGCTAGTGAAAAAACTATATATGACGACTTCTGAAACTTTTAATTATCCATGTTATGTTTGTTTACAACAGTGCCAATTATATATTTATGTCTCTGCTTACCTCGTTAGGAATCATACGCGTGATGTATTTACAAATATTATTAAATGTTGTTCCGCAGATGAAAGGAACATTTCATGTTTCAGTTTCAGCTGATGCCAATTGCGTGTTAACGGTTTTTGTGTAAACAATCCGTCTTATTTGTGAATTATTGCATTTTACTAACATTTGATTGCATCTTTGTTTGTAAAGAAGCAATAACATCTTGCAAGTGCGTAAAATTTATGTTTTTAAAGCTGTAGAGAGTCAGAGAGTAGAAGAAGAAAATATTATATTGACTGCTGCGCTACGTGTCGCGGGTTCGATTCCCGCACGGAACAATTATTTGTATGACCTACAAGTAGTTGTTCCGGGTCTGGCTGTTTGTGTATGTGAGTTTAAATGTTTGTAAACGCACCCACGATACAGGAGAAATTCCTATTTGCCCCACAATAGGAATTTCTCCTGTATCGTGGGTGCGTTTAAAAAAAATAAAGAATAAATAATATAGGTACTTACTAGTACTAAATGTCTTTGGTTTTGTATTTTGCAAACTTAATCAAATTCATAACTTTCCCCTACCAATCGAAAAAATCCATCCAGACCACAATGTTGAATTTGCAAAATGTTGAACCCAAAATGTTGATCATGTGGGTTAGGTTAGAACTGTGACCAAACGCGCGCGAGCCGAGCAAGCGCAGCGAGCGGTGCCGCGGCAGCGACCGGCGAGCGCTACATCCCTACATCCAAGTTAGTCGCAGTTACTTGGCTATATAATCAGAATTATATTTCTGAAATTTGGAATAGGAGGTCCAAAAAGGAATTAGGAAAAAAGGAATAAGGGTCCTCCTTCTTTTATGAAGTCGGTTAAAAAGAGAATTTCCTGAAAGAACTTACTTTCCGGTTTGGAAGCATTGGTTTGATAGTGTCTTGTGTATATCTTGGAGTGGCTAGAAGCGTCCTCGCGAAGAGTTAGTGTTGAACCCGTCAATGCATCATGATTGTGTGAGTACCTCAGAAGCGTCCTCGCGAAGAGTTAGTGTTGAACCCGTCAATGCATCATGATTGTGTGAGTACCTCAGAAGCGTCCTCGCGAAGAGTTAGTGTTGAACCCGTCAATGCATCATGATTGTGTGAGTACCTCAGAAGCGTCCTCGCGAAGAGTTAGTGTTGAACCCGTCAATGCATCATGATTGTGTGAGTACCTCAGAAGCGTCCTCGCGAAGAGTTAGTGTTGAACCCGTCAATGCATCATGATTGTGTGAGTACCTCAGAAGCGTCCTCGCGAAGAGTTAGTGTTGAACCCGTCAATGCATCATGATTGTGTGAGTACCTCAGAAGCGTCCTCGCGAAGAGTTAGTGTTGAACCCGTCAATGCATCATGATTGTGTGAGTACCTCAGAAGCGTCCTCGCGAAGAGTTAGTGTTGAACCCGTCAATGCATCATGATTGTGTGAGTACCTCAGAAGCGTCCTCGCGAAGAGTTAGTGTTGAACCCGTCAATGCATCATGATTGTGTGAGTACCTCAGAAGCGTCCTCGCGAAGAGTTAGTGTTGAACCCGTCAATGCATCATGATTGTGTGAGTACCTCAGAAGCGTCCTCGCGAAGAGTTAGTGTTGAACCCGTCAATGCATCATGATTGTGTGAGTACCTCAGAAGCGTCCTCGCGAAGAGTTAGTGTTGAACCCGTGAATGCATCATGATTGTGTGAGTACCTCAGAAGCGTCCTCGCGAAGAGTTAGTGTTGAACCCGTCAATGCATCATGATTGTGTGAGTACCTCAGAAGCGTCCTCGCGAAGAGTTAGTGTTGAACCCGTGAATGCATCATGATTGTGTGAGTACCTCAGAAGCGTCCTCGCGAAGAGTTAGTGTTGAACCCGTGAATGCATCATGATTGTGTGAGTACCTCAGAAGCGTCCTCGCGAAGAGTTAGTGTTGAACCCGTGAATGCATCATGATTGTGTGAGTACCTCAGAAGCGTCCTCGCGAAGAGTTAGTGTTGAACCCGTGAATGCATCATGATTGTGTGAGTACCTCGATACGTATATACCTACTTATTATACTAATGTTTTGACACATTTCTTATGAAACGGTACCTTAGTGCAGATCATTTCGCAACAAATAACTTATTAATAATAACGAATGACATACGATACTGCGTGCATCTGCTGCAGCGTCAAGATCAAAGCTTTAAGTAGGTTTGTGGGTCATCCTTAAAACAATGTTGGCAAAATTAGAACGTTGCGTTCAGCACATGCTGGGTTAGTAACGTGATGACGTGTCGAACATCAGGGCGCCTAAAATGGACACTTAGCAGAATCATAATATGATCTGCGTACAATTCATACATCCCGCAATTCATCTGCTTAACAGCTGAAATTTGACATTAGACTTCACTATATCAATTAATAATTTGTGGACCATTTTACGAAACTCCATACAAACTGTCAAACAGATGAATTGCGGGATATGAATTGCACGCAGTTTCATATTATGATTCTGCCAAAGCTTCCATTTTAGGCCCCCAGTTCGTGTTACTCTTTGACGTATTTCTCAATAATCTGCAGCAGGCCTCGGCATCAAGCATATGCAATGCTAGCCTACACGGTGTAAAGTTTTCGGCATCTTCCATAGTTAAACGCACCCAACTACTCAGTTATTGTCGACATTAAGGGACTAACCACACTTATTCAGCCCTGCATAGCAATTCACAACCATTCGACAAGTTGTCGTATCTATGACACATTATAACTGATTTACCTTGCCCCCGACAGCAAATAGCTGTAGAAAAAATGGTGGTCGTCTATTTGATTTAAACTGACAAAACTTAAGTGTTTTGGACATGTGAACAGCCTTTAGAGGACTCCTTTGATAACATTGATTTATGCTTGATTCGGTACGGAACCGTATCGAACGCTTGTGAATAGCTATGCAGTTCAGCGTTTTTCCATAGAAAACAAAGATTTTGTATGCGATGCGCATCCATACGACGCAGAAAGCTGAACGGATGCGTACGCATCTCCGTCCCATAATGTCGACAATAACTGAGCTTAAGACGCTGATATATGCCAGTGACCTTGAGTGGTTAGCCATATACTGTACTTACTACGCATATACTGTGTTCTGTACTGAGCTCACGCAACGCGTCGTACAGCCAGTAATAGGACTCGCCCATCAAGGAGCGCTGTCCCCAATTTGACGCATTATTAAGTTATTATACACAAAACAAAAAGTATTTTAATAAAACGCGTATACTAAAAGATCAATAATTAAATTATCTTTAAATTGGTGAAGGTTTCAGAAAAATACGCTTGGGAGATTTTGCGCCATTCTCAGTGTTTTATCCGCGTTAGACATAACTTTACAAATTAATTTCACTATGTAATATAAACATAATCTAAAATATTCACATATTAAGTTATTGAGAAAATGCTCTAATATATCAAATATTTTTTTTTTCGATCGTTTAGACGTGATCTTCAGTATAAAATCATAAAAAATCGGTTATCGTCCCCTTAAGTAAATAGAGTAGAGTGTAAGTGAGTAGTCCTGAGTACGAGTATAAGTGAATAGAGTACAGTGAATAAGTGTGGTTAGTTAGTCTCTAAGGCGCCATCTCCACAGACGAGAGAATACTCTATAGTCGCGATGTGCCTTCAAATGATTGCACATTGATGGCTTTCTGCGTACAGCAGCCTCTGGACAAGCTGTACGCAGAAAGCCATCAATGTTCTTCGCGTCCAATACAACAATGCATTCAGGATGCTGCTGGGGCTGCCACGCTTCTGCAGTGCGTCGGGAATGTTTGCTGATGCGCACACTGATGGCTTCGCAGCGATCAGACGTAAGCGTCGCTGCTGCAGAGGGTTCGGGGCAGCCCGGACAGTCTCCTGCGGAAAAATTTGATTGCCCGCTCGTCCGTTATTTGTCCAACCTGCATGTTTACTAACATAGTTGTTAAGATTAATGTGTACTAACGAATTATGGTTGTTTCTGAAATTAAATGTTTATTATTATTATTATTGCCGCGATGGTATCACGCCCATGTGGAGATTGATTCATAGAGTTTCTATTAAAGATGGCACGGCGAGACCATCGCCGCGATTTTCTCGCCCTTAGAGATGGCGCCTAAATCGATAAGCTCCGTCAAAATTGATAAAGTGATAAACACATTACCCTCCTTTGCGTCACGGAGTCGGGTAAAAAGCAGTAAGTACCAGTAAAGGGTAGGTACTTTATAGGCACGCCCAAAATTCTACAGGGTCTCTTTGAGGAGTGGCTAGAGAGGCGCCACGGCGTCCTCACCGCGCACGGTTGTTTCGGAAGGTTCCTGTTCAAGATAAGGCGGGAGGAAACGTCCGGGTGTTACCAATCTGTGGATCGCCCGGAAGGCACGGTGGAGCTTACGATAAAGGTCAGCCCGGCTTGTTGACGAAATTAAATTGACGGGGTCCGATAGGGCCAATGACTGCCAGGGTTGCGAGTTTGTCCGAAAGGGATATCGTGGCCCTGGCACACAGGCAACTGAAGGAACACGGCCGGGATTTAGTCAGTAAAAGTCTGCCACGCCAGTTCCGCCCAGAGAAGTTATTTGATAATCTCACACCCAAAAAAAAAACGGGTCAGCCACTTCAAACTTTTCATTTCTAATAGTTATCATGTCATTCACATTTAGGAACATTCGTTTATCACTCTACGCCTTATCTTATCAGTCTTATGATCGCTATACAAGCAAGCTGGCTGTGTGGCCTGTTAGCACGGCAAACTGTTGTTACAGCAAGGATTAACTCACAATTACGGCGTTTAGACGATGTCCGCCTCATTCATCAACAAAATATACTGCATGTGGCCATTAGATAATTGCATAATATTACAATGGCACATCATTTTTTTTTCTAGTGGAAATGTTCGCCACATGTGAACTACGCGTCACACTGACGTCATGCAAAATCCTGCATCGCGCAAGCAGAGTTTACCGCGCGACTAGCAAAAATATACAATATCCCGACATCAACCGTCGGGTAGTTGCGCACCACCACCACCACCACCAACACTCACCTGGTCACCTGGTCGGAGGATCCTCCCTTTTCTATAGAGGATGAGTGAACTTTACACCCTGTTCCTCTTCCTCATACCTCTATAAAAAGACTGATTATTTACGAGTATATGTCTAGAGAGGTCGCGCTGCAAATTAACTAAAACAAGCAGGCCATGTTTGTTACGTAGGTGTGCGTAACAGCTATGTCTTACACTCACACACACCACGCCATTGTGTTATTCTACTGTGTCAACAGTTGGACGCAATTTTTTTTTCTACTTCAACTGTATAACTAACTATACATATTTCACATAATCTTTGTGAAAACTTACAAACTTTCGCTTTTTATAATATTAGTAGGATTCTGTTTTATGTTATTTCAAATGTTGTGATGCTGCTGGCAGGTACCTAAATATGTAGGTACCTACGTATCGTACGCTTAAATTTTAAACTGTAATGAATTGGTCACGGAGATCTAATTGACACTGTCAACATGCGATCACGACTTAAATATCAGGTGTATTTACACAATGTTATGTTAGAACGTAATTTATACACTGCTGTAAAGGTTAAACTTAAAAGAAATAAAAATAATACAATAACCTACTTATTCCGTTTCATACGCAACCCTTGAAAGTCTAGAACTCGGATAACATTTTACGGTTGCATCCGGGAATCTTTACCTGTCACGCCCACCAGGAAAAATAAACTTTAACGTTGAACTATTTTTAATGAAGAATAAAAAGCTGGAAGCAAAGGAAAGAACAAGGTAGGTATAAGGTATCATCATCATCATTTCAGCCGAAAGATGTCCACTGCTGGACATAGGCCTACCCCAAAAGGGGGGGTTTGCCATAATCGCCACGCTTGGCAGGCGGGTTGGCGATCGCAGTATGGTGTTAAAAATGCATAGAGAAGGCTGCTGCCCATCTAGTAGGTCCCTTAGTCGACCTTTACGACACCCACGGGAAGAAATAGGATGGTGCTATTCTTTACGTACGGCACCACACGGAACACACATTTCTAATTAACAGTTCGCATTTATTGAGGTACTTATGTGATTATAACTAAGTATGTGTAGTACTATTAAGATTAGTTACCTCGGGTGTTGGAGACATTTTATTAGCATACTAGCTGCGCCCCGCGGTTTCACCCGCGTAAGTCTCGATCCCGTGGGAATATAGGGATAAAAAGTAGCCTATATGTTAATCCAGGGTGTCAGCTACCTCGATACAAAATTTTATCAAAATTGGTCCAGCTGTTTTTACGTGAAAGAGTAACAAACATCCATCCATTCATCCATACTTACAAACTTTCGCGTTTATAATATTAGTAGGATTCTGTTTTATGTTATTTCAAATGTTGCGATGTTATGTTTTGCTTTATTCAGCGTTTGAATGTGTTAATGTTGTCACATTTTTTTATATCCTCCGGTAAACTATTGAACAGCCGTGCTCCATCAACCAATATTGTTTTTTGCCATAATTAGTGCGAGCGTGCGTTGGTTTTAAGACGGAGATATATGCCAGTGACCTTGAATGGTTAGCTTGAGTGTTCTGTACTGACTTCACGCAATGCGTCGTACGTTCAGCCAGTAATAGGACTCGCCCATCAAGGAGCGCTGTCAGCATTTTGACGCATTATTAATTAATTATACAGAAACCAAAAGGTATTTTAATAAAACACGTATACTAAAAAATCAATAATTAAATTATCTTTAAATTGGTGAAGGTTTCAGAAAAATACGCTTGGTAGATTTTGCGGCATCCTCAGTTTTTTATCCGCGATAGAGATAACTTTACAAATTAATTTCACTATGTAATATAAACATAATCTAAAATATTTACATATTAAATTATTGAAAAAATGCTCCAATTTAACATTTTTTTTTTTCAAATTATTAACACTACTCGTTTATACGTGAACTTCAGTATAAAATCATTAAAAGTCGGTTATCGTCGCCTTAACTGGATTTTGTTTTTATTCCTAACGTTGTACGAGTATGTTATATTTTTGTTTGTTGATTTAGTGTGTGGGGTGAAGTGTAGTATTTGTAGAGATGCGTTATATTTAAGTAACTAGTTTATTTTTTATACTTAGTATTCTTGTCGGAGTTACTTGATTGAGAAATAATGTTTTTATAATTTTGTTTGGTGTTCTTTTTAGTGGGTAAGTTTTCGCGGCTTACCCCCATAACTCAACTAAATATTCAAGATGAGATTTAACCAGAGAGTTTTATATTATTTTACATACTTCTTTTGGAATGCAGTTTGGGACTTTAAGTAATGCTGCCAGTAATGACATTAACTTTGTTTTGGTATGGTTGATGTGAAGTTCCCATGTGAGTTTGTCATCTTCAATCTACATGTAACCCTAGATATTTTTCATAGGTTGATCGTTTGAGAACTTCTTTATCTATTGTGAACTCCGGTAATGGATTGCTTTTGGCACAAATAATCATAAAATATGTTTTTGGGTAATAGTAGGTAAGTTAATTACGCGTTGATAGTTAGTAAGTATTTATAGGTAAGTACCTAACCAAACCTAGTAACCTACTAAAAAAGGCTTGGGATTGAGCTGCTCCAATTTTTTTTTTTTTTTACTTATTCAGGTATTTTTATTGTTTGATGTTTTTTTGCTAAATTGTATTATTTTCTATACAGTGACATTTAATTATTATTTTATACACAAAGACATGAATTTTTACTTGTAAAGTATTATATTATTTTAATTATTGTGAATGTGAAGACTATTGTGGGTTATAACTTTTTTTTTTAATCCTTTTCTTTTATTCTCAGTTAGTGTTAATCATGGTCTGGCAGTTTGAGTCTTATAAGCGGTCTACCCAAATGCCCTTTCTTTGGTATTGATCGTCGCATCGTTGAGCTCCTTAAGTTCTGAGTAGAGCTTCACGATTACTGACAAATGCGTGCACTGACTGGTCAGGTCCACTCAATCTGTGTGGTTCTTTCCTCAAAAGACCATTTCAGACACCAATCTGCATGGCCTTCACATGATCTGACCTAGATTATGTCTGGACTTTAAAAGAGACTGTGACCTCTGAGTTTGTTTCGGCCTTTCTTCTCAGAGTAGTCAGATAGGAAACGCCGACCTCATCTAGTTTTAAAAATATGATTGACGTGTAAAAGTGTTTGTACAAACCTACTTACAGAAATAAAAATCATTTATCATTTATAGGAATACAGTAGGTAACACAGTTTTAATTTTTTCTGAGTGAATCGTCCTAAAAACATTAGCATGTGTAGTTATGTACGAGTATGTAATGCAAACAACATAGTTGCAAGTGCAATGCACTGACACCCTTCATCATGACATCTGCACGCGAATGAGCAATCTTAGTAGGTAGGTACTGCCCGTAATCATCATATCAATCTTTACGATGCACTGTTAAAGTAAACAATTTGCCGTAAGTTAATCAAAAAGTGTCGCAATATACCTACCGAGTGGGTAGTTTTTCACATTCCGGGGCAGTGGTCCAACTGCTCTGTACAACTAGTTGGACCATGGGTCTTTACTAGGGGCAGTTGTCCAACTTTAAACAAAGTTGGACCACAGCACCTTTTGAGAGTTCCGTGGTACAATTCATTTAAAAAATAACTTGCCAACTCTAAATACCTACCCAGTGTTCCCCTCCCACACTTGCACCGGGGTTCTTGGGATCGATTATTACTTCCGCAATCCCCGGCTGGTGCTGGCCTGCCTTTGCGGGCCCCACCCGCGACGTCTGAAAGAGGCGTGCGTGGAACACTACGCGCCGCCACCTCGGGTCCAGTGTGATAGGGGCGGTGGACTACCCCAAGTCCGCCGTCCCTGGACCCATTTAGGGCGGCCGGAAGAGGGTGTTGTCAGCCCTCTGCCGACGCCCAGTGCGCCTGCTGTGGGCCGGGTGAGCGGACGAGATCTCCCGCTCCCTTTCCGCAGCCTCCTGCGACACGACTGTTTCGCAGAAGGACACCACCGCGTCCCAGGACTCCTCGCTGCCGACCATCGACTCGACCACGGCCGGCAGCGATAGGTCACTGCCTAGTCCTGAGATGAGGGCACGGCGTGGCTCCTCTTAAGCGGCACACTCTGCCAGCGTATGCCGCGCCGTGTCCTCCCAGCAGTCCATGCAGTGGTGACACCGGGCGTCCGGCTCCCTGTTTATGCGACACAGGTACTTTCCGAAGCAACCATGCCCCGAGCCGAGAGCACTGCGTCACCCGAAACGACAGGGAGCCGTGCCTCCTCCTGAGCCAGGGTTCGAGCACCGGCCAGACCGCCTCGATGGTGACGTAGGGCGAAACTGAAAGCCTGCACTCTAAAAAAAACTCTAAAAACCTAACCGAACCTAACTCCCCGTGACGTCGACCGTCTAGGATTAGCATTTCCGTGAGCAGGTCGACGGAGCCCCACTGCGCGCATTTTTACATGAATTGGAACACGGAACTCTCAAAAGGTGCTGTGGTCAAACTATTTTTAAAGTTGGATGACTGCCCCTAGTAAAGACCCATGGTCCAGCTAGTTGGACAGCGCAGTTGGACCACTGCCCCGGACATGTTTTTAAGCCTCCTAAATCAGAAGTTTATAAATGGAATAAGTATACAATCATGGGTATAATATTCCCGTTCCTGGGACACAGGCCTCCTCTCTTCGGGAGGGAGTGGGCTGTAATCCACCACGAGGGCCCAGTGCGGGTTGGTATATGTCACATAATTATATCTTCGATATATTAGTTCTAGGACATGCCGGTTTCCTCACGATGTTTTCTTTGACTGTTTGAGAGTAGTGGTGAGTGGTGAACTTTGTTAGCCCCCTATTACATGGGACTCTAATGTAACTTGCAAAATGTGTGTGTACTCAAGTAAGTAGACCTCTGCCTTAACCCTTCAAGAATTACAAGCGTGATGTTATCAAGTTATGTTTAGCTACATAAAATCTACGTTTTGCACAAATTATAAAACCGTTAGATACAGTTTCTACGTGTAAAAGAAAGTAAAAGTCAAAGCATTGATTTTAAAAGGTGTTTAAAAAAACTGGCCAAGTGTGAGTCGGACTCGCGCACGAAGGGTTCCGTAACATTATCTATAAAAATTGCAAAAAAAACATGTTTGTTGTATCGGAGCCCCCCTTAAATATTTGTTTTATTTTATTTTTATTTTTTTTGAAAGTGAATATATATTGTAAATATTCTGTGAATATTTCAAGCGTCTACCTGTTACCGTTATCAATATAGAGCAAAATTGAGCAAAAAAAGCTTAAATATTTATTTTATTCTGTTTTTTAGTATTTGTTGTTATAGCGGCAACAGAAATACATCATCTGTATAGTATACATAGTATATAGTTAAAATGTTTTATAGTATTTTGTAAGTATATACCTACATTAATTAGTCCCGGAAAACCAATAAGTTGTTACTTCTATACCTGAAACCTTCAGGAAGCTTCCACAAATTACAGCAGTACCAAAAACAGATTTACGAAGGTTACAAAACAAAGCTTGGAGAAATTCCACGTAAGAAAATCACAAGGTTATGGTAATTTTAACAGAATACTTTAGCTAATTAAATGTAGATAAGTGCCTACTTACCACATAGGTACCTATCTACAGGCTACAGCTCACAGAAAATCAATATTTATTTACGCTCGAGTAACAGGGAGAGAATGCAATTAAGAAAATTGAAACACGCGGCAAGCTGTTGACAATTAATTTTAATCGAATTAATTAAAGAGCAAATTGTTATTGGTAGACAACATGACATAGGTAATGTAGCTTGTATAAGCACTAACAACTTAGTACCTGTAATGAGGGGGTTTCATGAACATTGAGGCCACCAGTTGCCGCTACTTTGACAAGAGGTCTTCCATTTCAACAATGAATAAAATAGATGGTTATACAAGGGTCGAAAATAATTGGTGACTTTCACCCGTATTAAACACTCTACTTTTCGGGTGCGCCAAAGTTCACCTAAATTTTCAACTCCGATAATTGGAAATCCGAAAATGTTCTTCCTAACATTTTTTATCCTAACAATCACAATTCCTAACTACTCTGTCTCTAATGTTCATAATTCTGAAGCATTCAACCCCATAATGTCAGTAGCAATAAACATCTATTATACTTTTATTTGTTTTCCTACATTTTCTCAACATAACCATCTTTTACAATATTATTATCTCAGGTATACTCGTAGTTGATGGTTCGGAGCGAGAGTGCATGGGAGGCCGTCACCTCCTTCTGCGAATTAGTAATGCTTGCGAAGGAGGAGGCGGAACGCGTGAGGGAGAGGCAAGGTTCGCGCCCTCGCGCCCCTAGTCGCCGCAGGAGACGCCCCGGGCGTCGGGAGTCGCAAGCCGATTTCCGGCCACCGTAAGCGTGGGCCTGCGGACGGTGAGCGATGGGTAGCTCACCATCCGATAACGACCAGGCCCGGGTCGACGGCGCGTCGTATTCCACGCGCGCCTCAAAGAGTTTTCACCAACTGACGGGGTCCGCTAGGGCCAATGCCTGCCAGGGTTGCGAGTTTGTCCGAAAGGGATATCGTGTCTAAGTATCGCGTCGATAAGTCTGACACGCCCTCCCGCTCCCCCCAGAGCGGGAGAAGTTATATGATAAATTCCCAAAAAAAAAAAAAAAAAGGTATACTCGTAGTTATAGTTTTAGGGATAAAAGCGTTATGATCGTTAAGATAAAAAACAGTAGGAGTTTAAATATATTTACATTAATGATATTATTAATTACAATTTTCGGAAACATGAGTGTTATGAACATCACCGGTAGCACTACAAATAGTATGAATGAAAACTTAAGGATGAAAAGTTTTAGGAAGAGTGATCATTCTGATTACAAATCATTAGGAAGAACAATTTCGGCTAAAGAACTTTAGGTGAGCCAATATGGACCCCTACTTTTCATTTCGAATATAAGGAAAGTAATTTTTTTTCAGTTTTTCTAAAATATTTTATTTTCTTGTTTGCTTGCCACTTCATAAAATAATTGTATGTATTTAAATATCTTTCCTTTGAAATTTCTGGCAAAAGATTTTCGATTACTGTATTTGCGTCGTCTTTAACCGAATCTGGGGTCAACATTTCGGAATCGCTTGAATTCATTTTTAACCAAATATTAGTCTATAAACCCCAGATTTTGAATTTCGGTACAACTTACGAGTTGTAATCCGTCAAATTATAATAGTATTTTTTAAATCCTAAATATGGAACACACCGCTTCACCGCCGCGGGCCGCCTTGCTTAATAGGTATTTATTTTTAATTCATACTGGCTGTTTATACAATCACAAACGCACGCAAACGCAGATTTTTTTTATCGTGATTTTTCTTTTTTTATGTAAAAAATGTCGTAGCCGACTACCTAACCAAATAGTTCTTTTTAAAATGTATTCCCGCCCTAGGGAGGGAAGCAATTACTATGACTCTTTCCCGCCCAAGGGTGGGAAGCAGTGTTTTCCACCCGCTACTCAAGATCAAACAAACACTAGGTAGTTTCCGAGTATGAGAAATGAAAAATATATCTATGTTGACGTTCATCATTACTTTCAGTCACGACTAAAGAAAATATAGGCGCTTTGAAACTTTTGACAGGTGGCCGGACCTGACATCTCAGTGCTGCCACCTGGTGAACGTCATTTCAGAAAATTCTAATATAATATTAAAAAAAACGCAAAGTATAAGCACAGCACGCGCTTCTCTGCCTTCATTTAGAGAACGTGAAAGTTGTCTTTTGGATTTTTTAAAGGATTTGTGCTAACATAACAACTTTTAGAAGGTATAACGAGACAAATCATTGCGTGAAACGGTTTTTATGTTTACTTGTACATGTTGTAGCCATGCCGAGAAGTAATTAGCACAAAAGTGGCAGGCCAATAACGTAAACTAAAAAAAGTTAGTTTTTTTTTTTTTTTGTTCTTTTCTTTTGCATTTGGTAGCCGAATTCTTTAAGGAAGGATATAAAAAAACCTATTAAACATTAAGCTTTGACCCTTAGGCACCGAACAAAAATCAGAAAGAACGTTAAGGGAAAACGAAGTACTAGCGCAGGCTGGAAATGTGGCTGTTAGTTTAGTATATTGTGGTGTCTTAATAAGGAGTACCACGCGAACGAGGTCGCGGGCAGAAGCTAGTAGGTACCTTATAATAATAGTACCAACATTTTGATGCAAGTGTAGAATGTCCACGTGTATCAAACGATGTTTTTCGATACACTTTTGAAGAAATAAAATAACATAACGAAAAATATTTTTGTCATGAATTATTAGGAAACTATGATTTAATTTTCTTTTTTTTCCGCGCTTTGATTTCGCCAGGTTGAAGGAGAAGCAAAGGTATAAAGCCGATAATCAGCCTAATATGAAAAATAGAAACTTCAAATATTTTTGAATTTAGAACACAAATAAATGTTAATTTGTGCATAAACGTTTTTTTTATTGTAATAATCATGGTATTCTATTTATAAACATTATTCAAATATTCCAAAAATATTAACGCCGTAAAGACGCATCTTTGCCGAGATCATAAAACGATAGAGAGGACCGTCTCTTGCGCGAGACGGTGTGAATAGAAGCATTGAACCAATTTGGACTAAGTGTATGTATCTGCGGCAATTTTTATTCCCGCACACGTGTTGGAAAATATAAAATCGCATACGTGTGAAATACCTACATTGCATTGTGAACCTAATCGTAGTGCGATATGAACCAGTTTTCGAGGAAGTGTATTGAAAACAACTTTGTTTTTCTTTGTTTCCCAGAACTCACGGAAAACCTTATCATCGTATACATGTAAACATATTTAATTCAACTCTTAAGAGTAGGTTAATCAGATTAACAATAAATTACTTAGATTATTTTATTTAAACAGGAATGACAACATACATTAGTTACGCGTTTACTAACAGGTTTTAATAATTTAATGCAAGAATTTATCGTAAACGACTCTATGTGTGCATCCATGAATACTAGATTATTTTAAAATAATATTTTCTGAGTCCAGCATTGAGTAATTCATTCATTTAGGTAGAGGTAACTATATTAGTTTACAGAAATATGTATTTTCGGTAGAGATAGAACCATTTTTAGGGTTCCGTAATCAATAAAGCAACAAAGTGTAAAATGTCTAGCTGATGGTGGCGTATGTGTTGGATCATTAAGTTCCCTTCAAAATGGTTGAGCTAAATGGTGCTGATCCATGCGTCATGTTCGTGAACGGGCGCCGTCAGTAGGGGTGATGCTATTCTTTACGTCCGGTACCACACGGAGTCTCTTAGAAAGCTGTAATTAGGCATGGGTGTTTAGAGGCATGAGGACCAGGGTGTAAAGTTCACTCATCCTCTATAGAAAAGGGAGGTTCCTCCGACCAGACGGGTGTTGTGTCTGGTGGACAGGTTTTTGGTATAAATTCACCCCAACTACGGAATACTTCATTGTGCGTGGTCCAACACGCACTTGGCCGGTTTTTTAGGGTTCCGTACCAAAATGGTAAAAAGGAACCCTTGTGGTGAGACTAAGTCTGTCTGTCTGTCTGTCACACCTGGATATCTCAAGAACTACTAATGCTATCAACTTGAAATTTAGAATAGTTTTAGATGACGTTTGCCCAACTATTTTGCAAACAAGAAAGAAATTAAAAGAATATATATCTCGTTTGCAAAAGGGACTGAAAGGGGGTCTTAAAAATTTGAAGTGGGGCTACTAGGGCATTTGGGGTATCATATGAAAGAGCGCTGTTTGCACATTCTCAAAATTTATTTTTTTATTTTTTAGGCAGCATAGTTTCCGACTTTTGATGAAAAATTAAAAAAAAATACCGCCCCCCCTAGATAAAAATCTGAAATTATTCTATGTGATAGAAGTTTATGTAAAGATTACAGGAAAAATAAAACGATGTCTCTAAATAGCATAGGTTTTCAGAAATCATCAACATCATATATACGTACGGAACCCTCGGTGCGCGAGTCCAACTCGCTCTTGACCGGTTTTTTTTCAAGGCAACACGGTTGTGAACACAGGTTTTGCGTCAATGTCCCTGCCACCCTATATGGACTTAATATACTTTTATTGCTGTTTATAGCAATTTTATTTTAAAAAGTAATAAAATAAAAATCCTCCGTAATTATATTAAAGCCGCGTTCCACTGCGATGAGTCGGATTATCTCGACGTTATTGACTTTCCGACTTTGAAAGACAATCGATAAACACTCGTAGCCACTTTATGCCAAAGATAATAATATAAATAACAATTGAAATCTGCTGCACTGTGGAAAATTCCTGTATTTATGAGCTTGGTATCGATATTTGATCGATAAGGATTTACACACGATATTATAACAAAAACAAGTAATCAAGTCATAATTTTAATTTTTCTTATCGTTCAACACACGTATAAATCAGGATATTTATAGAGTGCATTAGAGCCGTCAGTAAATTTTCATTTATTTTCCGTCCCGTAGATAGTAGGTAATATAGCCAAAACTTGGCCAAAACAAATAAAAATATTTCGAAAATCCAAAAGTGCACGCCTCACAGATATAAATATAATAATTATGTTGACGATAAATTTTACGAAAAAAAATTAAGATATTTTTCGATTTTTGTTAATATTTTGAACGGTTATGAGTTTAATAACGAAAATCAATAGGGCTCATCCGAAAGATGAAAGAAAACTTATAGATCTATGAAGATTTAGAATAATCCATTGATGTGTGTGACGACGTGAACCGTGACGATAAGCAGGAATATACACGTAATTTTTTGATTAAATTATTTGTAATAAGTTAATCATCATCATCATTTCAGCCGAAGGATGTCCACTGCTGGACATAGGCCTCCCTCAAAAAGGGGGAGGGGGTTGCCATAATCGCCACGCTTGCCGCCGGGTTGGCGATCGCAGTATGGTTTTAAAAATGTATAGAGAACGCTGCTGCTAAGTCCCTTAGTCGCCTTTTACGACACCCACGGGAAGAAATGGGATGGTGCTATTCTTTACGTCCGTAATAAGTTAATATCAAGGTATATCTATCTAAAAGTATATTAATCTTATAATGTCAAGTCTTTATTTCTAAAAACTCCCCTGCTTATATGAATTTCATGTATAATTAAGAGTATAGAAATGATTTTATGTTGGAAATTTTTGACAAGGCATCACGTTCACACGCTGACGCGTTGCAAGGCGTGCAATACGTACCTAGATATTAAGTATCTGACAGCTCTAAGAAATTAAACTGATTTAGGAATGAATGAATTAATGAAATGCACCGACCCCAGCGTATTTTGACCTGACTCGAAAATACTCTAATGAAACCAAAGATTCACACTAGTAACTAGCCTTGGAGCCGCATGTTTCATGGGACGACAGAGACCATTGGATATCAAAGAGTTGACCGGGGTGCGCGATAATGGTAGGGAAGACGTGCCCATGGAATATGGAAGAATTATTAGAGCCATACCTACCGGATGTGCATCCTTGAGTAAGCATTGGAATTGTGGAGAGACGGGTGATATTGATCTATGGGAGGGTGGGCATCTTTTAACGTCGCCGCCAGGTTGGCTCAGGTCCAGCTGCTTTCTCGACTCTTTTCTTGGGTATATAGGTAGAATAATTGGGTAGGTAGGTAGGTCCCTACCTACCCAATTTTGGAAACAGTAAGTAGGTACGTTCCTATCGTAAAAGTTTGATCTTCATCTTTAGTGCAACAAAGCACAACCGGCATGGCGGATGTTATGATGAAAAAGTACTCTTGTTTTCTTTAATACCGGAAGGACATTAAAGAAACTTTTTACAACATTAACAACGCTTGTTGTAAATGATTTCATGAAAATGTTATAAATACATTATGCACATGTCTAAGATTGATTAAGATAACGTTTTTTTCATTGCACATTGACGAAAAAGTAGGGTTTTTGTAATAATGTACAGATCTGAAGAAGTACCTCATCAAGTAATTACTAGTGACAATTAAATACTATCTACTTCAATTGTCTATAACAAGTTCTTAGAATGATGCTCATAAACAAATGACTAACGCACCCCAAATGTCAAAGCACTAATGAAAACAAATAAATTAAGTTCTCAGAATATTTTTATTAAGTAGTTTTAATTAATGTACTTTTGGAGGAGTACCTAAGGAGTATGTAAGGATCGTAACAGTAGGTGGCGTTCTGTAGTTTTTGCCTACCCCATGGGAAAAAAGCGTGAGTTTATGTATACAATGTATGGAATTTATGAATTATTGCGGAGTAATATTAATGATGGATTCATTAATATTACTTCAAGAATGTTTTACAAAATTCGAACTAAAGTGTGGGCAGGTGACAACATTATAATCAAACAGTTAACTGGCCAAGGTTTTCGCAATGTCGATACCGATTAGCAATAATATTTGCTTACCATTCGGTCAACTCAAGTCCTAATACGACTTGAGTTATCACAAGTAATCACAATATCACAGTATTATATTTCTTCGCTTCATTCTTCAGATATATTATAACCAGGTAGTCCTTTTAATCTACAAGACAACATGCACACTTTAAGAGATTTATGAAAATCGATATAAGTATCGACTTTTTACGATTAAGTCGATTCTATACTGACCATAGCCACACCACTAGTCAAGCTGTCATTCTTTTTTCGTGCACGACAGCAAGCACACTCGCGCTCACTAGTCTTTAAAAATGCCGAAAAAACGGGAATACTCTCAAGAAATTGAAGACTATCAACGTAAAATCAAGAAGCTGGAAGATGAACGAAGACGTAAACGGCGTAGAATTATAATTGAATCGTCATCTGATTCCGGTATGTATTGTACTTACAACTACCCTCAATTATAAATTATTTTATGGCGCCACCTAATCCCGCGAGGATTACAGGCGTATTGTTACATTGTGTTACCTATTATGTTTATGGTGCCTATGTGCTATTCATTTAGTACGGTTTTTTGCCCGGCGGTTAACCGTGAGTTAACACGAAGGCTATGATTTTTTGAACACATGGGATAGTCTCGCCTGGCGGTTAACCGAGAGTTAACACGATGGCTGTACTATGAGCTATTATGTACATAATTATTACAAACTAAATGATGCCCCACAAGAATTAAACCTAGCTATTTTATCCATAATTCTAGCGGTTAACCGCGAGTTAACACAAAGAACAAAAATGTGGAATTCAAAGTTAAGTCTTATACATTTCAGACGATAACGAATCCTTACGTTCCGCCCCCGGCGCCAACGTTGAAGAAAATCTGATAGCGATTGAAGATGCACCTAAAGATATCCCTGACGACGTTCCCATGCCGACCGCGGAAGCATCCACTCCTAGTCAGGAAGATAGTACCTGCCCAGAGCTTGATCCAGAGCTATTGATAGCACTCGGAGAAGAATCCGATAACTCTCCAAAGTTTGGTGATAAAATTCATCACAGCTTAGCTCAGCGATGGGAACCTATCCTCAAGAAGGGATTATCAAAGGAAGCAAAAGATAAGTTGTTTAATGATTATCTCGTACCTGAAAACTGCACTCTGCTTCAAGCACCCAAGCTGAATAACGAAGTTTCGGCGGCTATTTCTGAAGCATCTCGTCATAGAGACAAGAGGAAGGAAACTGAGCAGCAGCAATTGGGTGTTGGCGTCTCAGCCATCAATAAAGCTTTGACAATAATGCTTACGAGTGACAATAAAATTGAAGCAATAAGGATTATGAGCGATGGATGTCGTATCCTGAGTGATCTTCATTATCAGGAAACACAGTCGCGAATTAGCGTCATCAATTACGCATTAGCCAAACCATTTCTAAACGTCGTTCAGGATTGCGAAAGGGACGAAACGTTATATGGCAACAAATTAGGGGAAAAAATAAAAGCTTCCAAAACAATCGAGAAGCAAGGCATGTCGATTAAAAAAGGTCCAAGAGGTCAAAAGGGTACTCCCGTGACAGAACCAACGACATCTAATTCACGTCCCCAGTATCAATATCGACAACCAGGTACCTACCAGGGAAACTGGTCAGGCCCCTCGCGGTTCCTACAGAACAGGGGGGGGCGGAGAGGTCCGAACAGGGCGAACGGCACCACGAGCCGTCGTCCTCCAACTCAGCTGACGTCGAGCTCGGTCGCTGCGAACAAGTCGAGGGCACCTGCGATGCGCCAATAGCTCAGGTACAACACGCTGGTAGAATATCTCATTTTTATTATTGTTGGCTCAAAATGACATCTAATGCTGTAATTTTAAATTGGATACGTAATGGTTTTCCTATACCGTTTGATTTTAACGTAACACAAACTCATGTGCCTTACGTTTCAATGTCAGCGACTGAAAAAGTCGATATGTTTTTAGCTATACAAAAATTGTTAAAATTAGGTGCGATAAGCCCTTGCAAACCTAGTAAGGACCAGTTTATTTCCAAAATATTTTTAGCCTTAAAGTCTAATGGTGATAAAAGATTTATTTTAAATTTAAAAAACTTAAATCATTATGGTTCAAAATTACACTTCAAAATGGAAGACTACCGAACGGCATCTAAATTATTACCTACTCATGGCTTTATGGCTACTATAGATTTAAAAGAAGCATATTTCCTTATACCAATTCGTAAATCTGATCGCAAATTTTTAAGATTCCAATTTGTTAATGAGAACTCAAACTCAACCTACGAGTTTAATTGTATGCCGTATGGCCTTTCGGTAGCTCCGAGGGCTTTTACTAAGATCATGAAAGAAGTGGTTTCCCATTTGTGCTATCAAGGCTTCAAAAATGTTGTTTTTTTCGACGATATCCTTTATATCGGTGATGACTATCAAGAATGCCTAAAAAACGTTAAATCTACCTTAAACCTTTTAGAGTGTCTTGGGTTCGTAGTGAATTACGAAAAGACCTCTCTTGTGCCTAAACAAACCTGTAAATACCTGGGATTTAAGTTTAATTCAGTAAATCAATCAATTTCTTTGCCATCTGATAAACAACAAAAAATTGTGGACCTGGTTGACAAATTCACAGAATTGCCTCAGTGCTCAGTCAGAGAATTTGCTCAGTTAATAGGAGTTTTGATAGCCGCGTGTCCCGCGGTCAAATATGGTTGGTTATATACAAAAAATTTAGAAAGGCAAAAATATCTAGCCTTACAAAAATGTCCTAGCTTTGAAAGACAGTTCAAACCTCACCCTATAATTCTAGATGACTTAAGTTGGTGGCAAAGGAATGTGCTTAATTCTAAGAACACTATTAAAACACCTAACTTCGAATTAGAAGTTTATACGGACGCTTCACGTACCGGCTGGGGAGCGGTGTGTAACAACGAACGAGCTCATGGAGGTTGGAAAAATAGTGAACTGGAACAACACATCAACTACCTAGAGTTGTTGGCTGTTTTCTTAGCCTTAAAGTATTTCGCAAGCAAAAAATCTAATTGTTCTGTTTTACTGCGTGTCGATAACACAACAGCCATCAGCTACGTGAATCGAATGGGTGGGATCCAATTTCCCCATTTAAATAATCTTTCTAGACGCATTTGGCAATGGTCTGAAGAGAGAAACATCTGGTTATTTGCTTCGTACATTAATACCAAGGCAAATTACGAAGCAGACGAAGAATCTCGAAGGCTAAATCCCGACACGGAATGTGAACTTTCCGTCTTAGCCTTTGAACGAATATCAAAAAGTCTCGGTAAACCTGAAATCGACCTATTTGACTCTCGGGCCAATGCCAAATGTCAGGATTATATGTCATGGAGAAAGGATCCTGATGCTCTTTCCATAGATGCATTTACAGCGCTCTGGAACAATAAATTATTTTATGCTTTTCCCCCTTTCCCACTTATTCTTAAGTGTCTTCACAAAATCATACAGGAAAGTGCCACCGGTATCCTAGTATTTCCTTTTTGGCCATTCCAAGCCTGGTATCCACAATTAATGAAAACAATAGTTTCCGATATTATTTGGATATACCCTAACGAACATCACATCGTATCATGTTACAGAAATCCCCTTATCCTGGGTGCCGCAGTACTCTCAGGCAGGCGTTCGCGCTGCGCGGCGTCCCCGAATTAGCCCTGGACCTGATGCTGGCGTCATTGTCAAAGAACAAGATGCAGCAATATAACGTGTCGTTCAAATTGTGGTGGCAATATTGCGTAAAAAATAATTATTACTTTTTTGATTGCTCTGTCCCGATAGTATTACACTTTTTAAGTGAACAGTTTGATAAGGGAAGTTCGTACGGAACTCTAAATAGTCACAGATCCGCGTTATCCCTTTTATTAGGCGGTAATATCGGATCTGACGAACGAATTAAACGACTGCTCAAAGGAGCGTTTAAATTAAAACCTAGCTTCCCCAAGTACTGCACTACATGGGATCCACAGATCGTTCTGAATTATGTTTCTAATATGTACCCCAATAGATCCCTTAGTAGAGAAAAAATAACGAAAAAAGTGGTAATTTTATTAGCTTTAAGTACTGCCCAACGCGTTCAAACATTATCGTTGATAAAGCTTGAAAATATAACAGTAGGATCTAACGGTATAAACATAGCCATCAAAGATATTATAAAAACATCCGCGGCTGGTCGTGATCAACCGACCTTATTCCTGCCGTACTTTAGAGAAAACCTTCGCATCTGCCCCGCGACCGCTCTCGAAGATTATCTCCACGTCACAGACAAAGACCGACCTGCTAATGTATCCAGTCTCTTAATCACTGTGAAGCGCCCCTACAAGGGCGCATCAGCACAGTCAATAAGCAGATGGATAAAGCAGATGTTGGGCGAGAGCGGCGTGGACGTGGCGGCGTACAGCGCGCACAGCACGCGCCACGCCGCCACTTCCGCAGCCGCCGCGGCCGGGGTCTCTGTCGACACTATAAGAAAAGCCGCGGGATGGACTAATGCGTCTAAGGTTTTTGCCCAATATTATCATCGTCCAATTATAGACGACGATAACTTTGCTCAAGCGATCTTCCATGATCAAGTTACCGAGTAACTAATATATTACAGTTTTGAGACTAATCTTAAAGATATCATGTAGTACCTACAAATTATTATTAAGTAGGTATTAGAAATAAATACTCGTTTAGATAAATACTTATTCTTAACTGTTTATATATTGATTAAAACCATTATATTCTTCCAAAATATTTGTTTTAATTATCAAACACAAAACTTTTCTCTGAACATCTACCTGGTTATAATATATCTGAAGAATGAAGCGAAGAAATATAATATATGATCAAACGAACTTCATAAGCGAAGTTCGATCAATATTATATGAGTCGCTTCATTCGAAGATATAGGTTCCCTCCCAACCCAATCCCGGTGATAAAGTTTTGCATACTCTTTGTTATCTCTAAAAGAATGACAGCTTGACTAGTGGTGTGGCTATGGTCAGTATAGAATCGACTTAATCGTAAAAAGTCGATACTTATATCGATTTTCATAAATCTCTTAAAGTGTGCATGTTGTCTTGTAGATTAAAAGGACTACCTGGTTATAATATATCTTCGAATGAAGCGACTCATATAATATTGATCGAACTTCGCTTATGAAGTTCGTTTGATCATATATTATAAGTAATTACAATATTAATAAAAACAGCCATGGATGAAGAGCTAAGTAAGGGTGCGCCGGACAAACGCTTGGTCCAGCCCGATGCAAACTTTATGGCGGCTCTGAGGGGGTGCGCCAAAGTTCACCTAAATTTTCAACTCCGATAATTGGAAATCCGAAAATGTTCTTCCTAACATTTTTTATCCTAACAATCACAATTCCTAACTACTCTGTCTCTAATGTTCATAATTCCGAAGCATTTAACTTCATAATGTCAGTAACAATAAACATCTAATAGACTTTTATTTGTTTTCCTATATTTTCTCAACATACTTTTACAATATTATTCAAAGTCATATTTTAATTTTATTTATAGCGGTGTGTACCTGCAAAGATATCCATAGGTTAGGTTAGGTTAGAACTGTGACCAACTACGCGCGAGCCGAGCGAGCGAAGCGAGCGGTGCCGCGGCAGCGGCCGGCGAGCGCTACCTCGAAATTGGTCGCGAAATTTTTATAAGTATTTTTTTATAGTGCCCCCAAGACGACATTCTGACCTGAATTTCATTCATTTAAGACAAAAATCTGTGAAACGACCTTAAATCATTCTAAACAGTTGGTTTTTTAGACATAATTATCTCATGTATAGTTATAGTTTTAGGGATAAAAGCGTTATGATAAAAAACAGTAGGAGTTTAAATATATTTACATTAAGGATATTATTAATTACAATTTTCGGAAACATGAGTGTTATGAACATCGCCGGTAGCACTACAAATAGTATGAATGAAAACTTTAGGATGAAAAGTTTTAGGAAGAGTGATCATTCGGATTACAAATCGTTAGGAAGAACAATTTCGGGTAAAGAACTTTAGTTGAGCCAATATGGACCCCTCTGAGGGCCTAGACAAATGGCATTCGTTTAGGAGCGATACTGTTTCTACTATCGCTATCGTTGTTTCACTTTTTAACAAGCGTTATCGCTAGTTTTCGATTCGAATTCCTTCATACGAACCGAAAACTAGCGATAACGCTTGTCAAAAAGTGCCACCTGGCTACGCATCTCTATGGAAGTTATCGTTCGACGCTGTCGATTCGTTTCATGGAACCGAATGATGATAACATTGTCTAGTTAATTTCTATTTGTTGACTTATGACCACGTGACATTTCGATAGCTTATTTTATTCCGTGTGGTGCCGGACGTAAAGAATAGCACCGCCCTATTTCTTCCCGTGGGTGTCGTAAAAGGCGACTAAGGGACTTTCTAGAGAATGGGCAGCAGCGTTCCCTACGCATTTTAACACCATACTGCAATCGCCAACCCGCCAAGCGTGGCGATTATGGCAAACCCCTCCTTTGAAGGAGGCCTATGTCCAGCAGTGGACGTCTTTCGGCTGAAATGGTGGACCTATGATCACGTGACATTTCGATAGCTTATGTCAACCCCATACATTTTGTGGCTTTTCTACTAGCGTTATCGCTAATCGAATGTTACTTTGTCTAGAACCTCTGAACACGAGGCGAGTAGCTGCACAGTAACAAATTCATGACCGCGGGGGTGAGGGGTGGGGTACTGCGCAGCCAGTAGCGCACTTCAGAACCGCCATAAAGTTTGACGCTCAATGTACGTCGGCTTTTTTATTGCACCCTTATGCAATTTAAATGAAGCACCGTACTTAATTACTTGATAGGCACCTAAAAAAACAGGTGTAAAAATAGACTTAAGTACCTGGGGGCACGGTAGTCCTCCCGCCAAGACGAGCCAAGCGAAGCGCAAGGGCACTACCTACCTTTTCTCGAAGTGTTTCGTTGTTTTTTTGAACCTTCATAGATTATACTAATTCAATGTGATCCGATGTGTTGTGGTTGTGTATGGGACTTAAACATAACTGGCGAAATGTGGGTGTACTATAGATGTCCACCTCTGCCTAACCCTTCGGGGATTCTAGGCGTGATATTATGTGTAATGTGCAGTGGCGAAGGGTGATTTTATGAGAAAAGTAAGCTGGAGCAAAAAAAAATCCTGTCTATACAAAATAAACTCGTCATGACGTCGGAGAAATTGAACTCACGGCAAGCCGGACACGCGTACGAGTTATGTTAGAGCAAAATGTTTTGTTGTTGGGATATAAAGACAATAATATAATGTATTCGTTTTGTAATATTTGAATTTTACGGTGTATTAAATACCTATAGTGTGATGATATTATTTGGCATTATTAACCCATCAACATTGCGACTATGCCATTTTTCAATGACAATAGAGTGGTTGTGTTCCGAATTTCCGAAGGGAAGCCGGTAGGAATCGTGTTATACGGTGCTTTCGCCCCTGGTAATGTGATACTAATTTGACAGGTGCAAATGTCAAACTCCTAATTGGAAAAACGAACAACAATCATTTGAAAAGTCAAATTAGTCTCTGGAATTAAAAAAAAAAACTAACTTTAATTAGGTTACAGCTTCCAGTCTAATCGGATGCAGCTGAATACCAGTATTTACATGGAGCGACTGCCTATCTGACCTCCACAACCCAGTTACTGGGTAACACGATACCCCTTGGTAAGACTAGTTGTCAGACTTTTGGGCTTCTGTCTGAATATCCATAACAACTGTCAAAGATCTATGAATGACAGCCGGGCACAATGAATAATCGTGCTTACCGAGGCACAGAGGGGTCTCGATATGTAATGGATTCACCAAACGAAGCTTAAAACTCTTAAAATTCAAATTCATTTATTAGTGTGATTTGTGGTACATTTTACATGAGATCTTAATAATAAAAAAAGAATAATGAACATATTAAAATAAATGAATTACAACGAAACACAACATAACTTAAGACGGAAAAAACATTAACAATTGAGTCTAACTCTAAATAATTAATGGAAATAATGATATTAAATTGTTGCTGATTGTCAAAAAATTAAATAAATATCAACGTCAAATAACTTACATTTTATCATTAAGGAATTCGTCAATAGTATATTAACATTTATCGAATAATAGATGTCTTAATTCGTTTTTAAATTGAATAATATTAAGTCCTTAATTCCATTTGGTAATGTATTAAATTTATTTTTTCTTGCGGCTGTTATCGTTGATCCTTACCTACATAATACGTTTATAGTTATTTTAAGGTTACAAGCAGAGGAGAATTAGGTACACACATGCTTCGCCTAAATCGCTGTAACCTTAAACTGTCTGATGCATTATATTGACGTTCTGCAGACGATGCATTATGGATTGCATGAAGCAACTTGTATGAATTGCATTCGGATTATAGAGACATTTTGAGTTAGTTCCTGGGGATCTATCTCCGAAGCGTTAATCAGAACTATCCGCCGAATGTTCGGCCGTTTTATAACTTCCATAGTTTCCTTTTTTGACTTTGAATACTTACCCGACTTAAAGTTACATTTTTGACTTTGGCTTATCTCTTTGACTGTGTTTTTTTTTCTTTCGCCGGAGTCAGCCATAGTTAGCCGGAGTCAAGCAACGGCCGAACATTCGGCCGATACTTCGCATTTATGCTCGGAGTAGTTTTGTACATAAATTATGGGATTCATCATCATCTTGTCAGCCGAAAGACGTCCACTGCTGAACATAGCCCCCCCCCCCAAGCACCGCCACTTCGACTGGTTCTGTGCTTCCCGCATCCAGCGGATACCTACGGCCTTCACAAGGTCATCAGTCCACCTTATAGGAGGCCTTCCAGTTATGGGATTGAATGTAGGTATTTTTCCTTGCATTCTTACACGGTTTCAGCCGAAGCCAAGAATACACATGCCAGTAAGTAACCCTGCGTTTACACCAAGGTACAGACCGATTCAAACTTTATGGCAGCTCGGAACATGAGGCGAGTCGCTGCGAAATAACGAATTCAGTACCCCAAGTGTAAGTTTGCTAGAGAGTAAACGTAACTATTTCGTTTGCGTTAAAATTTGACCGATAGATCGTAATGCTAAGAATATAAGGGTGAGAATAAAAATCTTATCGCAAACGCGCTAGTTACGTTTACCTACCTCACTTGCAAACTTACACTCGGGGTACAGGTGTCAGCGGGGGTGATGGGTGGGGCACTGCGCAGCCAGTATCGCATCAGAGCCGCCATTAAGATCGTTTACGCCATCCGTGCTGTTTTGCTCGAAAACAGTACCTACTTTTCAAACCAGTTAATATCCAATTAACAAATATTTTAAAAACAAACGAATTACTAATCTATGAATAGATTAGTAATTCGTTTGTTTAAAAAAAAAAAAAAACTAACTAACCAACCCAACCTAAAAATCTAACTATTTAAACAAAAACATTTCATGAAGGAAATGTTTTTGTTTAAATAGTTAGATTTTTGAAGTAAAACTTCTTTACGCACGCTTGACTTTGGGGAGTAAGCTGGTGAATGCGTGACGAGAGCGTTACGGAAAGAGACTACGGAAGTTGTTTAAATTTTAAACATGGAACACTTCGCGTCACCACCGCGGGCCGTCCCGCTTAATAGGTATTTTTTCAATACTCACTATCTCCATTGCAAAAAAAAAAAAAAAATTGCTTAATTTTTAATTTTTACCAACAGCGCCCCCTTAACAACGTCACTCAAGCGCCAAAAGATCCTTGTTGCAGTTTAGGTACCCATGATGTATCCAATCAGAAGTCGTTAACGTCACAATGGATCTTCGTGACTCTCATGCTATGTCATAAACTTGACAAAATCTACTATCATATCAACTTTACCGACTAAAAATAAACTCGATTATCTTAGTCTTTATTTAGCAAACAAGATAATGCATAATACATTTTTATGAGACTAGAAGTGCCTTATTTGTTAAGTCAGAAAGTATTTTTAGAAAAACCGCATGGTAACACACCGAAAATAATAATAAATCCATAAATGTATGAAGGTAATCCACTTATAGTGAACTCGCTAAAATCTTCGATGAGTTTACAAACAAAACTTTTTAGTCAAACAAGAGGGATATATGAAAAAAACTGACGCATATTTGGGCATGGTATCATGGTTTGATTAGATGTGTTTACTTGAGTTGTTATTATACTGTCTACGTTAAAGTAAGATATAAAATAATACCAATCTATTACTGTCCGTACTGTGTACAACATTCGTTTTTGTTTAACCTAAACCCGAAAAGGGGTAATTGTACTCATCATTTTGAACAACTTTTTCTATGGGACCAACCCTGAAATCGCGAAATATAAATCAGCTGTTCCATATATTTTGTCGATTTCAGTGAACACAAAAGCAGGGAACAGCTGATTTTTATTCGCGATATCAAGGTTTGTCCCATAGTATATTTTTTTTCAAAATGATCAGTACAATGACCCCTCTTCGGGTTTAGTGTAAACAAACACTAATGGATACTGATCTGTAAATTACACCACTACGGAATTCGTGGACAAGCTGCTGAACTTGTATTTTCCTATCTATCAAACAGGCAGCAAAAAGTAAACATTGACGGGGTGACGTCCTCGGGGTCTCTAGTAAAGATGGGCGCGCCTCAAGGTTCAATTCTTGGCCCTTTCCTATTTCTAGTTTATATAAATGATCTTCCTTACATGATGGCTAACTTATCGGATATAATTCTATTCGCTGATGACACTTCTCTTATTTTTAAAATAGATAGAAAAGCTGCGGATGTCTTACATGTCAACGACAGTCTGGCTGTTCTTTCGAAATGGTTCGCAGCTAATAATCTCTTACTTATTGTGAATAAAACAAATGTCTTAAGTTCTCATTACCAAATGTACCCCAAGTGGATCTAAATTTAAAACTTGATGGGAAGAAACTAGCTATTAGGAAACTGTAGAAATTTCTAGGAATTACTCTAGATTCCAAATTGCAGTGGGCCCACATTAGAGCTCTTCAGGTAAACTAAGTTCAGCTGCATATACAGTAAGAAAAATAAGGCAGTTGACAGATATACCTAGTCACAGCGAGGTTAGTATACTTTGCTTATTTCCACAGTATTATTTCTTATGGCGTTCTGCTGTGGGGATCGGCAGCTGACGTAGATTCAATTTTCATTGTACAAAAGAGGGAAATCCGCGCGATCTATAGAATGGGTCCTCGTGAATCCCTTAGAAACAAATTCAAAGAAATGTATGTACTTACTAACTCTGCCTTCTCTTTATATCTTAGAAAGTATTTTATATGTTCGCAAAAACTTAGGACTTTTCAAGCACGGATGGTTTGCGAACCTCGTTTGTTTTTGTTTAGACACTTTCATCTCGTTCATTCATTCAGTGATCCTGAGTTCCTGACATGAAGCAAAGAACTTGAAAGAGCTTCACCCATCTTGTAACATATTCAATGTAGACAGACACCGCTCGCATTAGTGAATTACCTAATGAATAATAAGTATTTGTGAACATACAACAGATTACGTTATTAAACAAATTGATTACGCGCGCTTTGATATTTGCATAATTATAGGATCCATCTCCAAGACTATTTAAAACTATAATGAGACAACAATCTGCACATTAATATTTATGATTTTAAGTACTTCCGTCATAGCATGCCATTTGTAAAATTGATGATTGACCCATCATTATAACGGATAAAATTATGTCAATGTTCCTATTGTTTTTTAAAATATGTGGCATGGATACCACGTAGCATACCCATTATAGCCTACTAAATGAAAACAATTATATCATTCTTACTTATTTCGATTTGTATACTTTCGATCAAACTCGGAGATATTGGGGATACTTTACAAGTAAGTAATGGTTCCAGGAGGGTCATTAGCTTGTCTTGACCCTGTCATACTTCATCCTTCATGGATAGACAAAAATATGCTCTTTTATCATTTCTAACGTGACTTAATGTACACGTTCACGTACATAAAATGTGTGGAAATGGTCGTTTAGCGGCAGCGGGTTTACTCCGAACATAAATCCGTAGTATGGGCCGAATGTTCGGCCGTTGCTTGACGACGAGTAACTACGGTCTACGGCAGAATAAGGCGCCAGACTTCTTGGCGGGAAAGTGAAGCGTCATGTTCGTTTAATTTTCCAAAATTTGTGTTTAGCCGAATATTAATGTGTAATAATGGTGGATTATTAACCATTAAGTGTTTGTGAAAGTGCATTAGTGGAGGCAAATGAAACAAAACAGTGCAACTTCGCTTCAAGTTCTCTCAAGAAGTCCGCGTGAGGTCTCAGTAAAGTGCCACATCTTTACTGAAACTCAAGGGGAGTGGGCGGGGATATCATCATCATGCATTTAATATAATTCATTTCTTCAATATTATACAAGTTTTGTAACTAAATAAAGACTTGGCTAAAAGGTCCCAGCAACCAGGCCGTTAAAATATTATAAAAAAAAAAAACGACCGTCAAAGAGATAAGCCAAAGTCAAAAATGCGACTTCTTGGCGGGAAAGTGAAGCGTCATGTTCAGCAGTTTGTTTAATTTTCCAAAATTAGTGTTTAGCCGAATATTAATGTGTAATAATGGTGGATTATTAACCATTAAGTGTTTGTGAACGTGCATTAGTGTAGGCAAATGAAACAAAACAGTGCAACTTCGCTTCAAGTTCTCTCAAGAAGTCCGCGTGAGGACTCAGTAAAGTGCCACATCTTTACTGAAACTCAAGGGGAGTGGGCGGGGATATCATCATCATGCATTTATAATTCATTTCATCAATATTTTAAACAAGAACTAAAACTTGACATTGGCTAAATGCATAAACCGTGCGAAGCCAGAAGGAAAAAAAAAAAAAAAAAAAAATGTGACTAAGTCGGGTAAGGATTCAAAGTAAAAAAAACCGGACAAGTGCATGTCGCACCACGCACAATGAAGGGTTCCGAATTTATCCGAAAAACAAACTTAACATTGTAGTTGAATAACATACTCTACCATACATCGATATACGTTACGGTCAATTCTCCAACTGCAAATTTAAGTTGGTCGACTATTACTCGTTAACTTGTGAAGCCTACTTAGCTGTGATAGTTTTCCTTTCAATTTCGTTAAATATACTATTGCCATGAATTTTTTCACATATCCAAAACCCACCATTTAGGTGGCAGGGGGGGGGGACACTTGACTCTAACAAAAAATAGCATTTTAAAGGTTAATATTACGCAAACGGATCCCTTAATTGAAAAATGGTTTTCACAAACCCACAATATTTAAAAACGGCCTATCCAACGATACCCCATAACATGGAATAGACGAGAAAAAAAATATCATCCCATCATTTTACGTGCAAGGGAGGTGACCCTAAAAAAAATTGTTTTTCATGGCTTTATTTTACGACTTTCTCGGCGTCCCATGCCAAATTACAGCTTTCTAGTACTAAGCGTCTCTGAGCTAAGCCGGGGACAGACGGACGGACGGACAGACAGACAGACGGACATGGCGAAACTATAAGCGTTCCTTTTTGGAACCCTAAAACGGAACCTATGGAAGTTATTAAACGGCCGAACATTCGGCCGATACTTCGCATTAACGCTTCGGAGGAGGCCCCCAGGAATACAAGAAAAGGATCGTTATCGGCGTAGCAGTAAACAAGTACAATCCAATCTAGTCTCTTTATACACTAGTAAATTATTCTCCAAATACCAGAAATATTTAGCTGTGTTTATAGACGATCAACGAAAAAGTGCGTCCAGCAGTAAAACCCGTTTTATTCAGACATATTCATAAAACAGTACCGTCTGCATAATAAATTAACGTAAATACGTTCATTTGACGCGCATGGATATTTTATTATCATACGGGTGCTTATTCTGCTGTCTGTAGGCGGATATAATATTATTATTGTAGCTCAGATAATTCCAATAGGAGTATTATTAGGCTGAATATTTTGTAGTATCTACTTAAGTATAGTGAATAAAGTTATTCTTCAATACACTTCCTCGAAAACTGGTTCTTTTCGCCCTACGATTAGGTTCACAATGCAATGTATGATAACTTATTCATTTATTTAGTCCAAATTGGTTCAATGCCTCTACTCACACCGTCTCGGCAAAGATGCGTCTTTACGGCGTTAATGTTTTTAAATAGAATACCATGATTATTATTACAATAAAAAAACGTTTATGAACAAATAAACATTTATTTGTGTTCTAAACTCAAAAATATATTAGGCTGTTTATTGGCTTTATACCTAATTGCTTCTCCTTCGTTCAACCTGGCGAAAGCAAAGCGCGAACAAAAAGAAGAAAATTAAATCATAGTTTCCTAATAATTCATGACAAAAATATTTTTCGTTATTTTATTTTATTTCTTCAAAACCATATTGAAAAACGTAATTTTGATACACGTGGACATTTGATAATGGATTCGAGGTGGAATTAACACCTGAGCCGTAGGCGAGGTTGTTTTTGAGCCGATCATGTAAGAGTACCTGACTATAATATTATAATTATTAACTGACTTCACTTTAATTTCTGTTTTGTTTCGTTGACATTGTTTTGTTTGTATTCATATTTTAATCTATGTAATAATTTGCACGCCATTGTTTAATGTACAACATCTTCACCACCTGTACCAGCCTGTACCTACATTCATAGCAAATTAAGTTCTGATTCTGTATGAAAAGCGGCATTTTCCCTGCAGTGAAACGGTATTAGGCTGGTATAATTTTTTCGCGAAATTAGCATGTCAGCAAAGTTAATAGCGGTGCTAGATACCCAGGGTGCGCCGGACCTTCCCATGTATTGTCATTCATGACAGCCCCTATAACGCACCACTTTCTTGTATTTTTAACATACATAACTTGGAATACATTAAGGCAAGCCCCTAACTTACGTAGGTAAGACCTTGATGAAATCGCTTACTAGTGTGTCAGCTTTATTTGACTGCGTCATTAGTTTCTATCAAACTGTCGGTAGTGAAAACACGCAATTTTCCTAATCGTCAACCGCAACGCAACTGTCAGAGGACAGAAAATGAATGAATTGAAAGCGGTCAAAATGTGTGGTTGATTATTTACACACACAGATACATTTCACGACGTAAAATTATCAAATTGATGTATTTTTCAGGAAACCATTAAGGTGTCCTGAAAATCGTTAATTGTAATTACAATTTTATCACATTTTTTGCGATTACAAACTTATATTTGCAGTGTCCACTCTCTTAAATATGATGATACTTTCTGATCTTAAATATGACATACTTTCTGAAACTTCAATAGGTACCTAATGTATGGACAGCTGATAATTTTTTCGCGATTACGATGTTGGTCGTATGGAGAAAGTTCTTCAGTTTGATGGTCCACACACATGAATGTACGGTCGGTACACAATTTATGTATCTATACTCCATTTGAAATAAGATTAGATGTATAAATAAACCTTTTTTACAGTCCGTTCAACCGATTTTGACTTCTGTTGCGTTGTTGGTATGACAAATGGCAGCTGTCATAAACAGTTGGTATTGTTTTTGCTTTTAATGCCATCCTTATGCCTACGGAATAGAAGTCAAAATCGGATGAACGGACTGTAAAAAAGTTTAATTAAAATTCTAATCTTATTTCAAAAGGAGTCTAATTATGTAAGTTTTCTTTCATCTCGTAGCACAGCCGTAGCATTTTCGTAGCAACTCGCTACGGGCCCCGTAGCAAGTGGCTGGAGCTTTCAGCCTACCCTGTTTTTTTCTGACCCTGGCCTGGTTACGTGGTTACACAGTAGACCCTGCTACGGGACGGAGGCTCCTTCAAAACAGTACCTACCCAAATATCTCGTGACAATTTTCCAGCGTGTTTGTTAGTTTTATTTGAAGCAGATTTATTAACAAGAAACTATGACGTCCGTGCATTGTTTTTGTATACTGAGGAACTACGATATCTGATAAGGGTATTTCAGCAGCTTTAAGGCCTGAAACTGCGTTAAGCGGGCGCCCGCGACGGGCAACCGTCGCGTGTCTACGCGCGTGGACACGCGGGTGGGCTCCGTGGGAACGCAACGGTCCCCGTCGCGGGTACCCGTCGCGGAGACCAGATTATTTTATTTACGCTGTGTCGCTAGTTCAATTTACCTTCAGTCTGTCGGTCCGCCTGTCACCAGGCTGTATCTCATTAACCGTAATAGTTAAACTGTTGAAATTTTCATACATGATGTATTTCTGTTGCCGCTATAGCAACAAATACTAAAAAACTGAATAAAATAAATATTTAAGGGGGCTCCCATACAACAAACGTGATTTTTTGCTCGTTTTTGCTCTACATATAATATTGATAACGGCAACAGGTAGACGCTTGAAATATTCACAGAATATTTAGTTATATAATATTCACTTTAAAAATAAATAATTAAATTAAAATAAAACATATAATTAAGGGTGATTTTTTTTTGCCATTTTTATAGATAATGGTACGGAACCCTTCGTGCGCGAGTACGACACGCACTTAGCCGGTTTTTCCATATTGAACTCTCAATCTAAGTACATAATCACCTACGATAAAAATGTATTCTCAGAATGCCTCTTTTACATGAATCAGGTTACCGGTCCGCTGGCGGGCACCGCGCGTGCCCCCGCGACGGGTTCCGTCACACGGAGGCGGGCCCTGTTGCGTGGGTGCGGGGCGCGCCTCCCCGTGACGGACGCCCGCGCGGGTCCCCGCGACGGAGCACTTTTGTATGAAACCGCGCGGATGCCCGCTTAACGCAGTTTCAGGCCTAAAGTATTTGTGACATAGAAACATAAATCATAGCTGACGTAGCGGTGGGCTACGTTCTTGTTACCGAAATAATAGTTTTCGGTATGTCAATGTACTTGAAAGTAACTTAGTATGTTTTTTGTTTTTTTAGGGCGATTTTTTATAGTGACGTCATTCGTAATAAAGAGGTAGGTGATTGTCCGTGTGTCGTCAATACTTGGCAGGTAAATACCTTACAATTTACAACAAGAATAATATACCCAGGATTTTTTACCTAGATTTAAAATATACATTTAGTTGTCAGCGCGACCTGGCGTCGCGACGTCGCCATGGCGTCCCAGTGTGTTAGCGCTCTTAATGCGTTTAGCGCTAAACGTATTTAAAACATCGTTCTGTTGCTGTAATATCGTTTGAAGATGACAGAGACAGATATACTTATGTTTTAAATTTGTTTAGCGTTAAACGAATTTAGTGATTTTTGGTGCAAATGGGCTTTAAAGTTTATTCTTCAGCGGCGAGGTGTCAATTTTTGTATGAGAGAAGCCGAAACGAAGCCGATTTTAACTTACTTTCTTATAAATAGTAAACAGTAATTAATTTACTTAAAAGTAAGTATTTCCTTTACTGAATTTAACACCATCTATCGTCAAGTAGCAGAACCAAAAAGACATCACTACACAGACAAAACTTTCGTGTTTGTTATTTTAATTCAAAGCTAATAAAATAGGCGTTTTTGCTGTTTGAATGTTATGGTGAATTATATACCCGTAGAGTAACTATATTTTTTGGCAATAGTAGACCTAGACACTATTGACTGTGTCATTTTTAAATAGCGGTAGAATTGTTGATGCGAGCTTCCGAAGGGAAGCCGGTAGAAATCGTGTTATATGGTGCTTTCGCTACTGTTATTCTTATTAAAAATTGGGTAGGTTACCTATTACCTTCCTTATTAGAATAGGTTAGGTTGACACAAGAAGTGAAAAGCTAAGCTATGTAGGTAGGCACTTGATGGACTTGGCAATTAATGAAGGAAAACTAAAAAAAAAAGCGTGCGTTAAAAAATAAAATTGTAAGTATCTATGAAATTAAACCATAGTATAGATAGACTAACTAAAATGAACATCCGGGTTTATTATCTCTTATCATGCTACGTGAATTAACGTGAGCTAGGTCCGAATTCCGATGTGTCATTGAAAGAAATTAGTCACTAAAAGTTATCTATCTATCTATATATATAAAATTCAAAGTCCTGACTGACTGACTGACTGACTGATATATCAACGCACAGCCTAAACCGCTGGTCCTAGAGACATGAAATTTGGAGGGTGTGTTCTTTGTAAAGAGTAGGTATCTACTAAGAAAGGGTTTTTTGAAATTCCACCCATAAGAGGGTGAAATGGGGGATGGAAGTTTATATGAAAGTCCGTCAGTTTTGAAGTTAGGATCTTCAAATTTGGTTTATAGGCTGAAGATTAAAAATTAATTTATACGTGTCTCAGCGTTTTTGATAATTCCACCCTAAAGGGTTAAAAAGGGGGATTAAGTTGTGTATCAAAGTCCTTAATTTTCGAAGTAAAAAACACTAAATACACTAAAAATATCTAGGGTTATGGTTGGAAGCTAATGCAACGGTTTGTTAGAATTTCAACCCTTAAGGGGTGCAAAAAGGGATAAAATTTAATTTTTAATGATAGTTCTTTTTAAGTTAAAATCAATAATATTTCGGCTTATGGTTGGAAACTATAGGCAGGCATCCGCTAAGAAAGGATTTTTTGAAATTCGACCTTTAAGAGGTGAAAAAGGGGAATAAATCTTATTCCTTGAGTTAATAAACCTGAAACTTGGCACGAATACTAACCTAAGTTAATTAAAAAGTGTGACATTTCGTGTTTTTAAGGTTCCGTACCAAAATGGTAAAAAGGAACCCTTATGCTGAGACTAAGTCTGTCTCTCTGTCTGTCTGTCTGTCACACCTGGATATCTCAAGAATTACTAATGCTATCAACTTAAAATTTAGAATAGTTTTAGATGACGTTTGCCCAACTATTTTGCAAACAAGAAAGAAATTTTAAAAAATATCTCTTTTTTGCAAAAGGGACTGAAAAGGGGTCTTATTTGAAGTGGGGCTACTAGAGCATGTGAGGTATCTTATGAAAGAACACTATTTGCACATTCTCAAACATTTATTTTTATTTTTATGGCAGCATAGTTTCCGACTTTTGATGAAAAATGTAAAAAAATATACCGTCCCTCCCCCTCCTTATCTCCGAAGTTTGCATAGATAAAAATCTGAAATTATTCTATGTGATAGAAATTTATGTAAAGATTACAGGAAAAATAAAACGATGTCTCTAAACAGCATAGTTTTTCAGAAATCATCAACATCATATATATACGTACGGAACCCTCGGTGCGCGAGTCCGACTCGCTCTTGACCGGTTTTTTTTATAACTACTCTTTAAGGTGGATATTTCTAAAAATGGTCAAAAATGTGGTTTTTAAAGCAGTGTATCTCTTAAACCGTAAATATTTTTTCCAAAACAAAAACAGTAAGATATTTTCAAGTCTTTTGTGCATAAGGTGATGGAACTCAAAACATAATTAAACATAATTTAATACTTCAAAAAAATCTTCAAAGATATCTCTTAATTATTTTGAAAGCCTTTTTATTCTAGTTTATACCTTCGTTAACAGTTATAATTATAATTATAAGTATACTCGTACCATAAAATTGCAAATGCCCAACTGCATCCGGTGATGGATTAATTTGTACGAGTATTAATTGTACGAATGTTAATCTAATAAATTCTAAGTTAATTTAATAATATTTGTGACCCATGAGTTGTACGCCGATTTCTTTTCACTATTAAACACGCAATTTAATGGCACTTTACCACTGAAGACTAAAAGTATTTACTCAAAGTTCGTATTTAGTGATAGGGCGACTCCAGGTATTCGTAAAAGCAGGGAAAATATTTTTGAACTTTATGGCCTAAAGCAACATAATATGAATAATACAAGCTTTCATCAATATGTTGCAAAATATTCTAAAACTTTTAAAAGTGTGTGCAAAATAGCTAAACCTCTTTTTAGTAGCAATCAAATAAAATCAGCTGATGATAAAATAAAAACTACCTGGCAAATAATAAATAATTAATTAGGTAGGAAAAAACAGCGTAATACTGAATTTAATTTAGAGACTGCACATGGGCCCATCATTTCAGAGGTGATAATAAATAGCGTGAAATAGCTCAGGAATTTGATTTTTTTTTTGCTAATATTTCCCTTAAAACTACCGAAACTTTAAGTTCCTCACCCGCGCTTTCTGCTGCCTTACTTAGAAATAATTTAAAGGTATGCTCTTTGGGGTTAAGGTTTCAGACCTTTAACTGTTATAAAAACTTTTAAAGATCTTAAAATGAAATCAACAGAAGATCTATGGGGCATGTCTGTAAAAGTCTGTAGATCTGTCATCGAAACCATTAGCTATTTAGCTTTCATATTTAACACCAGTGTGGACCAAGGAGTCTTTCCGGATCTCATGAAACACAGTAAAGTAGTTCCTTTGTTCAAATCCGGAGATAGTAAAGAACCCAACAATATTATAGGCCCATGTCAATTCTGCCAGTTCTCAGTAAGGTGTTTGAAAAGTTGATGTTCAATCAAATATTACGTCACTTCAATAAAAATTCCATCTTTCATGAACAACAGTACGGTTTCACTAAAGGTCTTTGTACCACTGACGCCGGTGTCACCCTAATAAAGAACATTCCTAACACCTGGGAAGAAGCACAAGATGCCATTGGAATTGTTTGCGACCTCTCTAAGGCTTTCAATTGCGTTAACCATGAGAAACTTCTGCTGAAACTAGAACACATCATACCTGAAAGATAGAAAGGTTAGAGTTCAAGTAAACGGCGTGAACTCTTTGGGGTCTGAAAAAGCAATGGGCGTTCCTCAAGGTTCGATATTGGGTCCATTCCTCTTTTTAGTTTACATTAACGATTTAGAGAGATGGTGTTATTTGCAGATGACACGTCATTGATCTTTAATATAGACCGACGGTAACAAAACTTTGACGACGTGAATAATTCTATTCTTCAGGTCCAAGATTGGTTTACGGTAAATAATTTGGTTATAACTTATAAAATAATAAATAATCGGGTAAATCAGTTTTCGGGAGAATTTTACTGCTTACCTTGAATAACTCAAAAGTTGGTATACATCAATTATTATTTAAGAACAAAAAGTAGAAAAAATAAACAGATGAAATGGAGGACACGTATATTGATCATGTACAAAACGAAGTTGGTATTTATATGCTATCTATATTATTATCCTCCATAAAGTTGTAAATCAAACTGCACTCCTATCTGCTTACCTTGGTTCCAACTAAGATATGGTATAATTTTTTGGGGGAATACTGCTGATAGAGACGCTGTTTTTTTTTCGACATCCACGCGGCCGAAGCCGCGGGCGAAATCTAGTTTATATATATAATTTTACGCAGTGTTAATTTGATATACACATTTTATTCAAAAGGTAATTTTAAGTGCTTTGGTGGATACATCCGGTTTCTGAAAGAACAATCAACACACTGACAAACTGCTGTGATTGGCTGACTGAAATGACACAACCAATGAAATCACTTGACATTATTTTGACAATTCGTCAACTTGTGTTGATTGACTTTGCAGAAACTGAGGTCTAAGTCAACGGCAGACCATTTCAATCTCTGTAACCAATCCTGTTAAACTGCATCAAAATTTAAATGCACGTCTCATGTAACATCATCAATACATTCATCATCATTTCAGCCGAACACATACATATACTGTCTCATATATATCATCATCATCATCATCATTTTAGCCGAAAGACGTCCACTGCTGGACATAGGCCTTCCTCAAACGAGTGGGGTTTGCCATAATCACCACGCTTGGCAGGCGGGTTGGCGATCGCAGTATGATTTATTTTAAAATGCATAGTGAATGCTGCTGCCCATTCTTTAGTAAGTCCCTTAGTCACCTTTTACGACACCCACGTGAAGAAATAGGGCGCTGCTATTCTTTACGTCCGGCACCACATGGCTCATACATTATGTATACTGTGAATAATTTTACTCCAAACCTGGGGGTCTATTCCGAAGATCCGAAGTATCAGCTGATGTTCTGCCGTTTCTTGACTACGGCTGATTATGGCTGATCAAGACAAAAGAAAAAAAAAACGACAGCCAAAGTCAAAATGTGACTTGAAGTCGGGTAAGGACTCAAAGTCAAACAAGGAAACTTAAGACGTCAAGAAACGGCCGAACATGTGGCCGATACTTTGGATAATCGCTTCGGAATTAGCTTCTGCCCGCGACTTGTGTCCGCGTGGAACTTAACTATGCATATTAAACAACATACCCTATGACACTCAGCAATCGTGTAACTTCCTATTTGTGAAAGAGTAATCTGCACCATAATTGTGTAACACACTATCCATCACAATCTGAATGAATTTGAAGTATATTGCTAATCCATTGCTTCATATGTTAGAAAAATGAGTCTCCTCAACCACGTAAATAACGCAATGAATGTTGTCGAACTGTCATAATGAGATCCATTGTCACTGATAATGTGTTATGAAATTACCCCGCAGCAGAAATAGCACGAGGACCATACAGAAGCGCTTTGTTGACGGAAGAGTAGACAAAAATGACGTTTCCATGTAGACAGTAGAACTTTTTCGGTTGGCAAGCGATTTCTATTCTATTATAGTAGAAATAGAAAGCATCATGCTAAGCCTGCAGACCTGTACTTCCAGATATTACTTCTTACAAACAAACAATTTTAACTCTCTATACTTATTATTTAAAGGTAGGTAGGACTGCGTGAACTTTATCCCCCTTATTACAAATAAGGTTTATCTTCAGACCCAGGTTTAAAATATGGAGCCATTATTGAATTTCGAACTTTATTCCGGCTATGGTAAAGGTTCTAAACACAAAACTGTCAACTTAGTAACGAACTAAGTTTTCAATTTTGTATAAAGAACGGTATTTCAATCACAGTTACGTTCTTATTACAAAAACTGGCTCCATGGTTTAAGCCATGTCAAAATATAAATCTTGTTTTGTAATATGGCGGTATTGGTTTAACATTAAACATATCATATGACACTCAGCAATACTGTAGCTTCCCATCAGTGAAAGAATTTTCAGAGTCGGATCAGTAGTTCCGAAGATTATGTACCTTTTCTTTTCTTTCACACTCACAAACTTTCGCCTATAACAATATAGTGTGATTTTCATCGTCATTTATTTATTTATTTGGTTCACCAACAATTGTATACACTGGTATATGCAAATGAAAACAAAGCAACAAATTAGAATAGAGTGTAACAATCACGTATAGGTAAACTCTGCATGCACACAAAAGTTGCACTAAATAAAACTTAATAAATTATTTAAAACAAACAAATCAAAACAAACTAAAGTTAACAAAACTAGGTAATACAAAAATATGCAATAAGTAGCCCAAATTCACCCACCCAGTTAGATAACGCAGGGCTAAGAAACTCAATGTTCGGGGAGATACTTGTAAAAGGTGGCTTTCAATTTGCCTCAACTGTCAAAATGGAGGTCAATCTGATCACTGCAATCGTTTACAGCCCTGCAAAACCTCGCATAGGGCGAATTAGCACCCAAAACCGTTCTTCTCTGCGGGGGGCAGAGTGGCGTTATAGGATTGCGAGGAATTCTGGAGGGGGCGCGGAAGTTAAAATTATTTAAAATTTGCGGACAGTCAATTTTATGGGCCACAACTTTGCACACAAACATCGCGTCATTCAGTCGTCGACGTTTGTCAAGAGAAACCATATTAAAATGTTTGAGCCTATCACTATATGATCGTATTTTCTTGGACAAACTGCTAGTATAGGCCAGGTGCCCCAGAAAACGTTTTCATATTCGGGAAACTCACGTAATTTCTACTATCAACAAGACCGTCAACCCAAATCATAAATTTTACCAATTATGCCATTTTATATCATATTTAATCATTACTATATCAGGCACAGATAACAATTTATTCATCCACTGTTTCTAAAGACATAAAATAGATTCTATTTTTGGTTATCGATATATTTATCGAGTACATCTATGCGTTATCGATGTTGATAACCAATTTTTAGGTGTTTACAACCGCATTATAACTTATCATACATAACTTCTGTTACCACGCAAACATCCAGATTACTGCATAATGCATTTACAATTATTTGCATTATGCAGTAATCAGGAGGATTTTGTAGCGGAATTATTGAAGGATTACAACAATTGCTATCTGTAACCGTAAACAATATTTTGCTGATAGTTGTTGCTTACTAATCTAAAGGATAGAGGCTAAGGATGATTCAGAATAATTACTTTTACAGGGTGGAAGGGACATCGACGCGAATCCGTTTACCATAGATTCAGTACATCATTCTTGACGTTTGCGTTAAAATTTTTCGTCGGTTATTTAAAAAAAAAATCGCTGTTCCATACATTTTGACCGAGTAGGTATTGCACTTCTGTGGGAAACAGCAGTTTTTTTTTTAAATTACCGACGAGAATTTTTAACGCAGGGGGGTCAAGAATGATGTACTGAATCCATGGTGAACGGATTCGCGTCGATGTCCCTTCCATCCTGTATTATTTTAGGAGTTAAATTAAAGCAACATGACACAAATGGCCTTGCACAAGTCCTCGAGGTGGCTTTGCACAAGTCCGAGGCCATGTGTTTTTATGGTCCTCGGAATGCGCCACTGTCGGGTTCCCAGATAACAGCAGGAGGGGTTCACATCGGCGTCGAGTCGACGATGAAGTACCTGGGACTCGTCCTCGACAGCCGTTGGAACTTCGTGGAGCATTTTCGACGTTTGGCTCCCAGACTGGAGCGGGCCGGGGCTGCCTCAAAGCGGCTCTTGCCCAATCTAGGGGGTTCAAACGCCTCCTGCCGGAGGCTCTACGCGGGAATCGTGCGGTCCATGGCCCTTTACGGGGCACTGGTGTGGGGGCGTTCCTAAATGCTGCGACCAGCCCGCCAATTGATCGCGTCCCAAAGGGTCATGACCATCAGGCTGGTACGGGGTTACCGCACGGTCTCCCGTGAAGCGGCGAGCCTCCTTGCCGGACTACCGCCATGGGATTTGGAGGCAAAAGTCCTCGCGCACATCTGGGAGTGGCGCGAGGAGGCGAAACGCCGGGGTGAAACTCCGCTGCCGCGAGAAATCACGGCACAGCGGACAGAGCTCCGGCGGGATCTCATGGCGGCATGGAGAGTGCGATTGTCGCAACCCAGCGCTGGGCACGCCACAATTGTGGCGATAAGTCCCCTCTGAGGAGTGGCTAGAGGCGCCACGGCGTCCTCACCTACCGCCTGACGCCTCACCGGACACGGTTGTTTCAGGAGGTTCCTGTTCAGGATAAAGCGGGAGGAAACGCTCGGGTGTCACCACTGTGTGGATCGCCCGGAGGACACGGTGGAGCATACGGTGGAGGTCTGCCCGGCTTGGGTGGAGCACCGCCGTGTCCTCATGGAGGCGATCGGCGGCGGCGATCTCTCGCGTCCGGCCCTGGTTCAGGCCATGGTTCAGAGCGAGAGTGCATGGGTGGCCGTCACCTCCTTCTGCGAAGCAGTAATGTTTGCGAAGGAGGAGGCGGAACGCGTGAGGGAGAGGCAAGGTTTGCTCCCTCGCACGCCTAGTCGCCGCAGGACACGCCCGGGCGTCGGGAGTCGCAAGCCGATTTCCGGCCACCGTAGGCGCGGGGTTGCGGACGGTGAGTGATGGGTAGCTCACTGTCCGATAAGGACCAGGCCCGGGTCGACGGCGCGTCGTATTCCACGCGCGCCTCAAAGAGTTGTCAGCACCAACTGACGGGGTCCGTTAGGGCCAATGCCTGCCAGGGTTGCGAGTTTGTCCGAAAGGGATATCGTGGCCTTGGCTCACAAATGAAGGAATACGGGTGGGTTTTAGTCAGTAAAAGTCTGACACGCCCGCCCGCTCCGCCCAGACCGGGAGAAGTTATTTGATAATTTCCAACCCAAAAAAATAAAAAAATGGCCTTGTTGTTGCCTTTTATTTTATTTTTTTTATTATTTCAAAAGAAATTGTTTAACCTATCAAAATTCAAGCTAACAAATAATTTATGAATTTCTCCTTTATTATCAGTCGCAATTTTGACAATATTGAAGTGAAAATAGGGCAAATAATCTACTAAGTATTTTATTTAGGTACCAATCATTGTACCTATGCTTATGCAGATTACCAATTACAAATTACAAATTTACCAGATTTCTCTATCACAAACAGTACGGAGTTTACCCTTTTTATCCCCTGATGTACCCAAGTCTGTTCGTCCTGGGCATGGTTGGGTAAACCAGGCTGACAGTGAGAAGGGACGTGGCACTGGTCAAGTACGTGGCTCGCGTACTGCTAGGGTTGCTGCACCACCCGGAGGTGCTGGCAGCACTGCGGCTGCGCGCGCCGGACGGGTGCGTAGGGGCGCGCCGCCGCCCCGCTCTGTTAGACGTGCCAGCGGCTAGGACTAACCTACTCAAGTTTGCCCCTATGTCACGAGCTGCACGTATTATTAACAGTATTACAGTTTCAGAGGATATATTTGGGCAAAACCTGCCGAGATTCATTGAAATGGCACAAATAATTATTGAAAGAGGTATATTATAAACGTTGTCATGTTTATAATAAAATATAATTTAATTATGTGTAATTTTCCTTACCAATTATTTATTTTGTATAAATCTGTGTAAGTAGACATTGTGACTTATAACATCGCCTTGGATAAGTCTGTAAAGGTGTTATAATTGTGATTTAAATAAATAAATAATAATAATTACATTACATATTATTATTTTTTTGCAAAATTAATAACTACATTTTCTAGAGTCGAACAAAGGACGATCGCAAAGGAAGGCCTACGAAGAGCAACCACACCACAACTAATTGATTAATATTTGAAAATACTGTTGGAGCTGCTGAAGATTGTAAGACTATCTTTTCATTGTATAAACTCAATCTCCTTTGTATTATAATATAATTGCAAATCACAGGTGTGAGTACTATGTACAATAGAGCTACAATTTACCGGGTAATATGTCTGATCTGATCATTTAGCTCCCTTCAAAATGGTTGAGCTGAATGGTGCTGATCCATGCGTCATGTTCGTGAACGGACGCTGTCAGTTGGGACTGGTCATCTCTTAGCTGCCACGGCTTATTCTTAATTATTTTAGTTTTGAATTGTTAGTTTTTTGATTTTAATCTTTTTATCACGGACGCTTTTGACGTTTTGCATCGTTCTCACATGTATAATTTTAATATGAATGATGTAACCAATACTTTGTATCAATATTTTAATTTAAAAGAGAGTCCGTGTAGTTTCTCGCCCGTTCTTCTCCATAGGAACCTACTATTTAGAATGGGCAACTAGCTTCATATTTGTAACTGACCGACTTCTTGACAATTCAAAAGTGCCTGTAAATGGTTTAATTGAAATAAATGCTTTGAGTTTGAGTTTGAGAGCTGGCGCTAAGACTAAGAGCGTTTCTAGAAGATTGGCCGGAGAAGGCAATGTACAAATTGTACAAGGAATAGTAGAAAGTTATGGGGGAGACCTTTGCGCAGCAGAGGGACAATACAGGTTGAATAAAAAGAAAAATACTTACGACAATTTTCTAAAAGTTCAAAACTAGTTGGTATATTGATGGTAGACTATCTATTCATTAAACTACTTCTGCCTATAATAAACAATGTAGTACGATGCGACATATGGTAGGTCATCTGGCCACAAGTAGGTACCTTTGGCTGACAAGCTCAGCGGGCGGTAAATTGTAACGTAACGCAATTTGCACGCACACCGAATACATGGGCTGATGATATTATCATTTTATTGTATGGTGTTTGTGTACTTGTTTACCATTGTTCTAGAAAAATAACAAGTACCTATCTCTGGAACTGTAATAGGTAGAAAGTTGCATTTGCACGTAGGTAAGGAAATAGAAATATTTCTAGCAAATAAAATAAAAATTCACAGCAGTTTAAGTTCATCAGTTCCTCGATGCTTTTGGTCATCATTTAAGCCTACTTGCAAAACCACATTACTAAATGCAATTAGCGCTAAAGGAATTTAAAACATCGTTCTATTTCAGTCAATCGTTTGAAGGTGACAGTGACAGAATTACGTTTAAAATGCGTTTAGCGCTAAAAGTACTTATTTAGTGATTTGTGGTGCAAGCGTGCCTTAATAACGTCGGTATCATGATATTATCATTCTCAAGAAAACTTATTTTCAAAACAAAACGCTGCAATTAATATCGAACCATATAGAGAGAATTCTCGTGATTGTGAATGAGTGACAAACGTTACGAGAAGGGCGTCAATTGTTCCTAGTTCCTACGCAATCAATGAACTGTGCTCAATATTTATTGAGCACAGATTAATACGGTTATGGATATGGACCATTGTGTGGAAAATGTAAACATATCGATGACGGATGGACACACATAGAACGTGCCATATGTCAGGTATCTCACTTGTAGAAACGATCAGAGACCAGTGACCATCTCCAGAGAAAGTGGGCTTATTCCAAAATAATTTGTACTAATAAACATTTAAGGCCCGCGCAGACCGACATGACACCGGTAGAAAAAACTCTATCCAATTGTTCTACCGGTGTCGCGTCACGCCGCAAGTCGCGCCGCGAGCTATTTTTAAAAGCCAGTCTATTCTCAAATCAGGGTCTAAAAAACTACATTAAAGTTATTCAGCTGTACTGAAAGTGTGCTTCTCGGAGCCCTAGGGCTTCACAAAGCCTCCGCGAAAATACTAGTCATAATAAGAAAAAAATACAAATGAGGTACTTACTATAAATTTTATTTTACTCTGCAAACTGAATAATAAAATCTATTTTAAAATAAAGTAAAAAAATATTCAAATGTCATGCCATTTTTGATTATTTTAGAGATCCGTCAAATATTTCGTTTACCAAACGGGTTCCGTCACCAAAAAAATTTGAGAACCACTGACCACCATAAATAGGTATGGTCGCTGGCGCGTAACTTGGCAAGAATCGTTAGATGTTTCTCTCCTTTCTTTAACTTTCTTCTAAACAGACACGTTTTAAAATAAATTCTGGCAATAACCATAGAATAATGACAAGCAATAAAAGTGATAATTTTTTTGTTGCACTAATTTTACATGCGTAAACTTACTCAGACTACGCCAAAACCTTGCCAAGTTACGTGCCGGCGACTATACCTACTAAAGATTAAGGTTGTGTTGGCATTCCTACATTTATACTAAGTCTTAACCTGGAAATATAAATGTAGGTTTCTGATGTCAGGCAAGACATCAAATAAGTCGCAGCAAAAACCTGGTTCTGATTACAACTAAAACAATATCGTAGATAGAAATTAAGAGACTTTCCAGTATAGGCATTTTTGTCTATGGCTAATACCCCTTTTTCAAAGACATCCAACATTCGACGGTAACTTGATTTAGTGAATAAAATTGAGATACCTACTTACTTCTAAAATGATTACGATATGAAAATACTTAGTGTTGATGTTGTCACACAGTCAAAGATACAATAATGTATTGATCACGAATCACGACTTAATAGCTAGAAAATCACGGCCGCTTGCAGTCAATGTTTAGATTTCGATTTTGTGGTGATTGGAACCTTTTACTGTTGTATTTGTTTGACAAACCCACACCGTCCCAAACATACATTAATTGTCAAAATTGAAGTGACTCTAGCCCACTGCTGACCAACCTTAGAGCCTTAACCGACGATTATAATCATTTTTAACCGATTGTCACCAAGTCAGAATCTGATGAGGGGATCCCATGGAATCGAGGGCAATCCGCAAATTTTATAGGCAAAGCTATATCGATTTCAGTAACTCATGCATTTGCACTCGGAAAGCACCATTTGGTGAAAAGACCACAGATGGCCACCGGAACTATGTTTTTTATTTTTTATTTTATTATCATAAATATAAAGAACACAGGATTAAATAATAGATCTAACTAACTTAACAACTAACTAGGTTAACTTTACTTAATAATAAGTATTTCACTGTTGCGATTCGATTAGACACTTTAATATGGTTGCTAAGCAATTTATGCTCGTCACAATGCTTGTGGTGAAGTCACCATCAGTTCTCCTGGTTCTTACCAGGAGAACTAAAAGATAACTAAATGATTCAACACACACGCCACCATCAGCGAGACATCTGAGTGAGCATGACATACTCTCAGCCGCCAGGGCACATGCAAGTCAATGAAAGACATAATTACCCGGTAAATGGTAGCTCTATTGTACATAGTACTCACACCTGTGATACTATGTGTCTGACCTGTTCTGCATACAAATAAGACGTTCTTGTTATTTATTAAATACGAACCATACGTTTTTTTTTTTTTTTTCCTTATTAGTAAGAACCAAGTTCTTACTAGTTAATTGCAATCTAGCCTAAGAAGACTAATAAACAATTTAAATCTAACTTATTATGCTACGTTAAAAATTATGTTAATGCTAAGAATAGTGTCCATACGTTGATATTTAATACAGATATTTTGGATTGAAACTCAAAGTAAAGGGTTAATTTACCATTCATTTTTATCGAGATTTTTTTTCTAAACGTGTTTTGGTAACAACCAAGTTTTGAGAAATATATTATGTTTTTTCCGTTACCAAAAACTATATAGCTATTTGGCAAATTTTTTGTTTAAAACAAGCCTACTTTTATCATTTGCCTCTTGTCAGCGCCTTAAATTCCTAATTCATTTATTGCTTCATACGGTTTGAAAAATTCTTCTGCACGACAACGTAAATAAAGCAATGAATATTGTTGAATTGTCAAACCCGAGTTTCTACTTTTCTGCTTGTGTAGTGAGACAATTTTTAAGACTGAGCTTCAGCAGCATTTTGTTATTATTCGAACATTTACAACGCAAAGTGATAACGGCTTGTTACCGTGCTTCAATTAATCGACTGCTGTTCCATATTTTCTTCCTGCTGTTCCGTATGGTGCCGGACGTAAAGAATAGCACCATTATATTTCTTCCCATGGGCAACAACACCATACTACGCTCGCCCACCCACCAACCCACCTGCCAAGTTCTAAATAAACTCAGAAAGTAGGCAAATCGTTAATTACTGGCCTTCAATGTTTTGAACTGCGTTGTCATATGATTTTTTAGATAAGTCTCCGCACATGTTCGGATAGTGCAAAACGTGCTCAAAGGGATACATTCAATGCTACCATCCTTGACTTGAAACAACTTATTCCACTGAGTGAGAACATTGCAAATAGTCCGAGACTCGAGAATTCTTTCGTACTGATGGTTCATCTCGTACTGCTAATAAAAAAAAATGCTAAATTGTTTAATTTGATATTGAGATAGACTCATGACAGCACAAGTTTAAACCTTTACCCCCTTATTACAAAACAAGGTTTATCTTCAGACCCAGGTTTAAAACATGGAGCCATTATTGAATTTCGAACTTTATTTCGACTATGGCAAAGTTCCGAAACACAATACTGACAACTTAGTACCGAACTAAGTTTTCAGTTTTGTATAAAGAACGTGTCATATATTAAATACGTGTCGCTTGGTTACGGTTGTTGATTACTTTTATGTCATTCAATAAAATACTGCTATCACGAAATATTATGCTTTAATTAGTAGGTATATCATTAATATCAGGCGACGATGCCGTTCGATATAAAGAAAGCAAAACGTTCGCGAGCCATCTTACGCGGATTGTTAACAAAAACTAATAACGTATTTCAAGAAGAACAAAATGTATATACACAAGAAGAATTAGAAACACGATTACTGACACTACAAAATACTTACCAAGGACTGCAAAACATACAATTACAGATAGAGGAGGAGACCGACCAAGCGACACGTATTTAGTATATGACATGCATCGGCGTGTCATACACTAAATACGTGTCGCTTGGTTACGGTTGTTGACTACTTTTATGTCATTCAATAAAATACTGCTACCACGAAATATTATGCTTTAATTAGTATATAATAGCACGGTATTTCAATCACAGTTACGTTCTTATTACAAAAGCTGGCCCCATGGTTTAAGCTATGTCAAAATATAAATCTTGTTTTGTAATAAGGCGGTAATGGTTTTTGGTTGCTATCTACTATGTTATCCTGTGTTCTTTGTATAAATGAAAATTAAAAAAAAAAAAACTCGTTTGGTCGACGGTAATTTAATTAGAATTTTTTATTTTTGTAATGTGTAACTGTTTTATGTCCCAATAAAGTAAAATAAAAACTTTTTATAAAAATAATAACCGACTTCCAAAAAACACTACAAAGTGAAAAATAACTTTAATTTCGGAAGTCGGTGTCTGGATCTGTATTTTAGTTTTTTGCCACCGACTTCCGAAATTAAAGTTATTTTTCACTTTGTAGTGTTTTTTTGAAAGTTGGTTATTTTTTTTTATAAAAAGTTTTTTCTTTTTCAATTTTTAGTGGGTTAGTTTATAATTTATCTAAGTTACAATAGCCTAATATTAACTGCTCATCATCTTTTACAAAATATTGCTTTCCCGATGCTGAGACGTTGATTGTTGAGGAGTTCTCCTGGTAAGAACCTATAGAACTGCCACTCACTATATGCATAGTGACGAGCATAAATTGCTTAGCAACCACATTAAAGTACCTAATCGAACCGCAACCCGTTAAATACTTATTATTATATTGTTCCGGTGGCCATCTGTGGTCTCCATCATCAGTTCCACTTCACCAAATGGTGCTTTCCGAAAGCAAATGCATGAGTTACTATAAAAAATACCCAAATCGCTATAGGTTTGCCTATAAAATTCGAGGGTTTCTCTCGATTTCCATGAGATCCCCTCATCAGATTCTGATTTGTTGGCAATGGAACCACCTCGGGAGCATAACCTTTCAAACAAACAAATCATTTTCAAAATCGGTCCATAATTGACGGAGATATCGGTGAACAAACATAAAAAAAACATACAGCCGAACATAATTATAACCTCCTCCTTTTTGGAAGTCGATTAAAAATAACATATAACAATAATAATTAATACATAGTCTTTGTACATATGAATTGAAAAGTCACATTAGCAAGTACAAGTATTTCAACCCGTTGCGGGTTCAAAGTTCTCTTGCATGTGCGGCAAGGCCTTAAGGCTCGTACAGACTAGAGCGATATCACGGGCGCGAAAGGCAGCGTGACACAGGTCACGCCCGCGATATCGCGCCAGTCTCTACGAGCATTTAACCACTGAGCCATCACGACATACCAAATATGCAATAGGAAATTAGCGCTCAGTTTCATATTTTTAGGGTTCTGTACCTCAAAAGGAAAAAACGGAACCCATATAGGATCACTTCGTTGTCCGTCTGTCTGTCTATCAAGGCCCTTTTTCTCAGGAACGCTTGGAGGTATCAAGTTGAAATTAATAGTAAATATGTAGGTCTACGGTCCCTTGGAGCTCTACAATATCGAAGCTTTTAAGTCTACGCAATAAAAAAATACGGTGATTTATGTGACATATTTTGATACTCGCAAATAAACCAAAACCCATAGGGTACTCCCCGTTGACCTAGAATATTGAAATTTGGCAAGAAGCAAGGTCTTACAGCACAAGTAAAGGGAAAAGTCCGAAAATCGTTAATTTGTAGTTTTATCACATTAAAAAAAAATTGCGATTAAAAATTTACATTTTTGCAGTTGGATAATTGACAAGTGCGTATATCGATGTATGAGAGAATATGATGTTTAACTAGTTTTTTTTGGGATAAATTCATCCCAACTACGGAATCCTTCATTGTGCGTGGTCCGACACGCACTTATTTATTTATTTAATACTTTAAGCACACAAATGTATAGAGGCGGACTTAATGCCATAGGCATTTTCTACCAGTCAACCTTTGGGCGATGCAGAGACAAACAGTGGTAGGTGCAATAGTGAGAATTGAGGAATAAAATAATATTATTTAAATATAAAGATATACATATACCTATTAAAACTATAAAAACACACACACACACAAATCAAATCAAATCAAAAATATTTATTTGCTAGAATATGGTACATAGGGCGTTACAGTAAATTTGTTTCAGCATATCCTGCCATACCATGGCGTGCAAATGTCTTCACAATCAGCGATGTCAATTAATCCAACTTACAAATTACAGATTCTATTAATTTGTCTTCTAAATAGTCCTTAATAGTATAATATCTTTTAAATAGTAATAGTTTAAAGTATTTGGTAAATGATTGTAAATAATAATCGACATGCAGTATACATTTTTCTTAAATAATTTTAGGTTTATTGGTGGCAGCCGAAGTCTATCTTTATGCCATGTTCGGCTATTTGGCCTGTCAGTGCTCGCTTCAAATAAATTATAGTTTCTCTTAACAAAAAGACTTATTTCAAAAATATATAAACATGGCAGAGGTAGAATTTTAAGTTTTTGAAATAGTGGCTTACAGTTGTCTAAAAAGTGAGATCCACAAATTGCTCGTATACATTTTTTTTGAGCTTTAACAACTCTGTCAAAAGCTACAGAGTTCCCCCATATTACACACGCACTTGGCTGGTTTTTTTTCGTTTCATAGCTCATTTCAAACTTTACAATAGCGTTCTATCTACGAGTATTAACCCGTTCGCGGTCATCGCATTTCCACAACAACTGATAAACACACGTACAATGAGTGATGAGTGTTTGCAGACCACGCCGCGGGTTAACAGAGTACTACAGTTTATGTTGTCTTTTCATTAAAACAATCATGTGATTATTGTAGATGTGTAGGGTCCTAAATTAAGGCGTTGACAAGAGGAAAATGATAAAAGTATAAGACTTGTCTTAAACAAAAAAATTGCCAAATCTATATAGTTTGTGGTAGCGGAAAAAGTATATGTTATTCTTGAACATATTTCTCAAAACTAGATTGTTACCAAAACACGTTTAGAAAAAAATCTCGATACAAATTAACGGTAAACTAACCCTTTACTTTGAGTTTCAATCTAAAATATCTGTATTACCTAAATATCAACGTACGATTAGTATTTAACTAATAACAAGAACGTCTTATTTGTATGCAGAACTTGGTTGTTTTTTTATTTTCGATTACTCTGAATTTTTGAGTTAATAAATAATACTTCTTATTTTGCAATAAATTACAAGCGTTGTGTCATTGCGCTTCTCTTTCTTTTGTATGCAGTCTGTCAATGACTGCGGTTTACCTGTTGTCAGTGTCTTAATGCCTTATAATGTACCGGGAAGAGTTCCTACGATTATTATAGTGACAAATATAAGTATTAATCGGAAAACCGGCGCTGAAAACGAGAGATTTGGGCATCCTTAAAACCTGATCACTCTTCAATATCTCATTGTTTACTGTAATTCTTGTTGCGATTTTTTGACTGAAATGAAAACAACCAATCATTCAAAGTGGTAGGCCATTTTACTACAGATAAAATTGAACAGGCTTCCAGTTACGAAGTAAATATCAACATCATCATCATTTCACGCCCTGGTACATTAGAAACAGCGACCTCCACCGGGACCTCAAGATGGATGTCGTAAACAATAAAAAATATGCAGAAGCTCACGAACACAGACTTCATCATCACGTGAATGTCGAGGCGATCCAGCTCCTTGACATCACTGAATTAGTGCGAAGACTAAAAAGGGTAAAACCTTTTGAGTTAGTTTAGTGCAGTGTCAGTGAACTTAAACTGTAGTGCAAGTGCTGACTAAAGAACACGTGTCTTCCCCTTAACATAAAGTGAATAAGAAAGACGTTATTGGACGATTTCTTAATTTTATATGTAATTAGCAGTTTAGGTTATATTTAAATTACTTATTAGCAAATAGGCTAGATTGTAATGTGAATAAGGCATCACCAGCAGTGATACTTTATAAAGGAAAAAAAAAGAGAAAAAAAAACATAATTTCAGCCGAAAGACGTCCACTGCTGGACATAGGCCTCGCCCAAGCACCGCCACTTCGACCGTGTTGTGCTTCCCGTTGGAGTAAATATACTGGTAAGTATTTAGGTATGTAGGTACTTTCAGTATTTAGTTCTTAAGACGGAGATATATGCCAGTGACCTTGAGTAGTTAGCTTGCGTGTTCTATACTGAGCTCACGCAACGCGTCATACGTTCAGCTAGTAATAGGACTCGCCCATCAAGGAGCGCTGTCCCCAATTTGACGCATTATTAATTTATTACACACAAAACAAAAGGTATTTTAAGAAAACGCGTATACTAAAAGAACAATAATTAAATTATCTTTAAATTGGTGAAGGTTTCAGAAAAATACGCGTGGTAGATTTTGCGCCATTCTCAGTTTTTAATCCGCGTTTGACAAAACTTTACAAATTAATTTCACTATGTAATATATAAACATAATCTAAAATATTCACATATTAAATTATTGAGAAAATGGTCTAATTTAACATATATTTTTTTCAAATCATTAACACTACTCGTTTAGACGTGATCTTCAGTATAAAATCATTAAAAGTCGGTTATCGTCGCCTTAAGTCTATTACTTTATCGCCAAATGGTCCTGAATTTCTGAAAATTATTGCATTCGTGAGTCGTTCATAATGTTTTTCGAATATTACGAATATTCGAAATACATTATGAACGACTCACGAATGCAATAAGATTCAGAATAACAAATTAATGCGTAGGTACACTCCCTCGACAGTAGTTATCTAAATATCTAGTTATCATGAATGTTAATGCAGTTACATTAAGTGGCATTACTTAAAGATCATAAAACATGCCCCAACTCTAGCTTCCTTGCAAGGGGCCAGCGTAAAGATAGGTAACTAAATAGATACCACAAATGATAACTAATATTATAAGCAAACAGCTGGTGTCGGTACTCCACAAACGCCTGATCACGAAGCCCAGGCGTGAGTACTCAATTAAATTATAATTGATACATATACACGGATTCATCGAACAACACGCTAAATTTTGCACAATATTCTGAATGATACGCAGTATTTTAAATACTAGGTAAGTATTTTTAACTGTAAATGTGTGCTCATGGGTTTAGATAAAGACCCGTAAGTAGGGGAGGGTTAATTTCGAATATGGAAATGGAAATTGCTAATGGAAAAAATTGCCATAGACTGGATTTGTGTCCGTGTCCGTTTATGGCATTAATGTTGTCCCTCTATAGGATTAAACATAACTGGTAATATGTGGGTGTAGGGAGGTAATGTACGCCTCTGCTTATCCCCTTGGGAATTTAGGTTAATGTTATGTTATGGTTTCCATTTAGAACCAATAGTTTTGAAATGAGAAGTTAAGTATCGCTGCTAATGAATGCTAGTTGCTGTAATTGTTGTAATCAAGCCGCATAGCTGGATTGATCCTTTAATTAATCTCGTTAATCTCTGTTGAACCCACAGTTGAACCATTTAATTGGACTACATCATAGTTTCCAGAAGACAGGATTTGGAACCAATCTCTATTTGTCATTGAATCGGAATTACTCTAAGGAACCTTGGTCACGGAATATCATACTTAACATGTTTTATTCAGTGACGCTTCACTAACAGTTTTTAACAATAAATTAGCATATCGTCAAAACCTTTTTTTTACATTGCAATTTTCATCATAATAACTAAAATACCAACTGACATTAAAACCTTATGGCAAATACGGACAGCTTGAAAATATATCGCATTTTTCAGCAAGAGTTGCCTAACCTGTTAAACTCCGTCTCACGAAAGAAGTCCCGCGGAAATAAGTGGAACTAATTATTATTAAACAAGTTAGCAACATTCCTACAATTACCCACCACCTCAGACACCTTTCTCTATTTAATATTGTGCATTTTATTAACTAGTGGGCGTAATTATGATGTTGAGTTATATAAAAAAAAAATATGATTCCGTCGCATGTCTGCAGCGCCACTTCTGCGAGACTTCTTTCGTGAGACGGAGTTTACAAAAGAATTGTAGTAAAAAAAGCTTACCCAGCAAAAGTAGGGCAACGGTCCAAATAATTAATCTCCAATACATCTTGATCACAGTAAACAAAACACTACTATTCACTAATCATCCTTTTTTATGTTGTCTAAACATTGTCCTCAATTTTAAATTAATAATCAGTTTTTCTTCTAAAACACTACATCATATTAAAAACATAATAATAACTTCACTATAAAAACATGTCTTCCAGTAAATATAACAGAAACAATAATAAACTATTCAATATTAGTTCAGGCCACTTATATTTTAAGTAACCATTTATCACGAATTTTCTTTAATCGTAATTTGTTGGAAGATTGACGCGAAAAACACGCGTGCACTCAACGCCTTCCGAGTTCCAACTGATGAAGTGATGACAAGGAAAATCGGAACGTACTTAACTTACGTAGCTACAAGAATTTTCAGACATAGTCAATGACCGATTTTTTTTCCGTCAGCGTACTAAGTATTTAGTGATGTGATAAGTATAACAACAGAAAAAAAAAAAAGATTCTCTATAGGCGTGGATAAAAAATTAACAGCCGCATGGGTAGATAGAAGGTTAAGATACGGTTGCCGCGGTCGGTTCATGGATGGGTGGCCATCCATTACAAGACCCTTCCGTGCGTCGGAAAGCACGTTAAAGCCTTTGGACCCGGCTGTCATTCGTTGACGTTTCCAGTCATGAGTATAGTCAGAAGCCCAAAAGTCTGGCAACCCAGTTCTACCATCATTTCAGCCGAAAGACGTCCACTGCTGGACATAGGCCTCCCCAAAACAGGGGGGGGTTTGCCATAATCGCCACGCTTGGCAGGCGGGTTGGCTATCACAGAATGGTTTTAAAAATGCATAGAGAACGCTGCTGCCCATTCTCTATAGTAAGTCTATGGGACTTACTAGAGAATGGGCAGCAGCGTTCTCAGGGGAGGGTTGCCATAATCACCACGCTTGGCAGGCGGGTTGGCGATCTCAGTTGGTGTTAAAATGCATAGAGAACGCTGCTGCCCATTCTCTAGTAAGTCCCTTAGTCGCCTTTTACGACACCCACGGGAAGAAATGGGATGGTGCTATTCTTTACGTCCGGCACCAAACGGAACACTTTTATATTAAATTTAAATATAAACAAATAAATTTGTATTTTTTTTTTTATCGGGTTTAACATTTACCATTTCCAAACGATAGCTGTGCAAGATCGTTACTGAAAATTTTTCGCTTGCACCGGCTTTGCCGGCTTTTCTTGCAAGCCGGAGGATTACGGTCTCCTATTCTACCAATAATAGTATTGTAATTAATTAACTATTGGAATCTTTTTAATTATTTAAGATATAACTAAAAATATAATTTTATCTATGTTATTTTAGCTTCGCAGGCCATTAAGACAACCAGTTTCTTTCTTGGTAATTAGTAAGAAAAAACAGGTTGTCTTAAGAATTAAGTACAAATTAGTAATTACTTATTTGTTCAACTCTGATACAGCTCTATTCATATCACGTAGAAACCAACAGAATATAATTGGATCACAGAGTAGGATGGTAAAAGTAAAATGGCATAAAATATAAATAAATAATAAATATTTAAATACAGTCACACCATAATTTTTTATTTTTTTATTTTTATTGATAGAGTAGGATGGTAAAATTACCGAAGGTACTTACTACCTTCTCATTAGGTAGACCAGGTACTTGATTTTAAAGGTCCCTACTACAATACTATAATCAGCACCCTAAATGCGTAGAGATAAACTACGATAACATGGCGCGCCTCTCCTAATTACTGTTTCAATGTATCTATGTAAGTAGTCAAATCCTCGAATCAATCAAATCAATTTTTTTTATTTCACATAAGCCTACCTACATGGGCATTTATGAAACGTCAGAAGCTAGGTGCACGGTTCCAATTGGTCGTTTCATATGGTGAAGAGCCGCCAAAAAAATCAACGGTTACTCTTTAAAAAAAATTGGCTTTTACAATGTTTTCAAATTACAGTGTTATTAGGTATGAGAGGACAGCGTAGGCCCGTCAAAAGTACCAGGTACTTAACAAAATAGAAAATGGTCTACAGATCTACAGTCTATTAAGCCTAAAATGCAAAACAATATAAAATATGTACGATTAAAATAATAAAAGGTAGAAACTTGTTGAAATTAAAACTGTGGGTATAATAATGTCAAATAAGAAAAACATTATCATGTCAGTGAAGTTTGTAAAAAAGATAAAATTAAATTAAAAAAAAAACATCGTAATTTGGGAGCAATTAATAGACATTTACATAGTTTTGCCGTTAATAAGGTACCAGGGAAGCCACATGAATGAATAAATACTTGGATTTATTTTTGTTTGACGGCAGTCTCAGTGCGCACACAATGCGTTGTGAATCTTTCTCTTTAAATACTTTCAAACGTTTTGAATTTTGGAGGGGCGCGCCATGTTATCGTAGTGTATCTCTAACGCAGTTTGAATCACAATCCGAGAGTTTTGAACTATATTGCTAAATCCATTGCTTCATAAGTTTGAAAAATTCGTCTGCTCGATAATGTAATTATCGCAATGGATGAGGGTGAACCATTGATATAATAAGGTCGTTCATGTGGACCATTGTGCGTGGAGAGTGGCCTATCTTCCTATTTTGATGTATTAAATAGGAAGATAGGCCACTCTCCACGCACAATGGTCCACATGAAGGACTAAGTGCGGAAACCAAACCCTATAACATAGAACATAGGCCACTCTCTAACATCACCTAAATCTTAATTGGACCCGATGTCGTGCGCCATGTGCTCGACAACCGAAATAGAGAGACATATTACACGGGATATAGCGGGAACGAGATAGCAATCATTGTCACTGTTACGTACCCATAACAACTCGGAAACAAACTACGATTCGGGTATTCCCCGCAAACCGGGTGTAATGTAGGTCGATTGTGTCCTTTCCCCTAATTTATGCGGTCCACATCGAGGAGCGCGTACCATATCTTCCTATTTAATACATCAATGGGGTGAACCGTCAAAAAGAAAACTATTGCTATCAATTGTGTGTTACGCAATTGCCCCAATTGCAGATGTATGAACGTCAACGAAGCAGCAGCAGTATGTAATAATCGTATCAGTAGGTGGCGTTCTGTTTCTGCCTACCCCGATGGGAAGAAGGCGTGAGTTTATTTATGTAGTAGGTACAATGCTAGGTACTGAACATTGATGACATGATTTCAGTGACACACGGTCATCGATAAAAATCGTGAATTTTGGATTTAAGCAGATGTAAGTAGATAGATATCTTGTGATTTAAGGCTCGTGCAGACTGGTGCGATGTCGCGGGCGCGACAGGCAGTGCGACGATCAGTGCGACACTTTCTATGAAGTTTTCATAGAAATTGTGCTACTAGTGTCGCAAAACAGGCGGTTAGGCGTGATGTTGTTGGTTTTAGGGTTCCGTACCTCAAGAGGAAAAATGGAACCCTTATAGGATCACTTCGTTGTCCGTCTGTCTGTCTGTGTCTGTCTGTCAGTCTGTCAAGACCATTTTTCTCAGGAACGCGTTTAGGTATCAAGTTAAGTCCATGGTCCCTTGGAGCTCTAAAAACTCAAGCTTCTAAGTCAACGCAATAAAAAAATACGGCGATTTATGCGACATTATTGCGACAAATTTCGATACTCGCAAATAAATCAAAACCTACAGGGTACTTCCCATTGGCCTAGAATCATGAAATTTGGCAAGAAGCAAGGTCTTACCTTTCATTGTAAAAAATAAAATTACCTATCTACCAAACTGATCTCTATAAAACCACCTGCATTTTTTTTTTGATAACCTCTTTTAATGCGGCGGCACCACCACAAAGGTTGCATTCCAAAAATAGAGGTAAGTTTCTGATTTTGATGAAAAATTATTATTGATGTATTAAGTAGGAAGATACGATGTGGACCGCATAAATTAGGGGAAAGGACACAATCGACCTACATTACTCTCGGTTTGCGGGGAATACCCGAATTGTAGTTTGTTTCCGAGTTGTTATAGGTACGTAACAGTGACAATTATTGCTATCTCGTTCCCGCTATAGCCCGCGATATGTCTCTCTATTTCGGTTGTCGAGCACATGACGCACGACATCGGGTCCATTTAATATTTACGTGTTATAGAGTGGTCTATCTTCCTATTTAATACATAAATGGGAAAAACAATTAAAATAAAAAAATAAAATAAAAACAAAATATCTAATGGCATCCCATAATTTTTTCGTGCTCTATGGCCAGCGACTCTTTCGTAAGAAGGTGGTACATTCAAGGAAAAATATAAAAAAAACTGTAGTGTGCAGATAAAACATGCGTTGAAGTATTGAAATATATTTGTATATAGATCACTATACTCTAGCCATAAATCATAATTGAACTACTGTACGTACAAACAGTGAGTTTTGGCATCTCTCCAAACTGCTCATGTAGATTTATCTTATATTTTTATCGATTTTATGTCATGAATCTCTATGGAACTATGAAACTGTTACATAGGTCGAGGAAGATAGATAATTTAAAATATGCGCAAGCATGCCTATGTACTATCGCGGATGTGTACATCGGACCACCACCGGTTTTTTTTTTTTTTTGGGTTGGAAATTATCAAATAACTTCTCCCACTCTGGGCGAAGCGGGAGTCAGACTTTTACTGACTAAAACCCACTCGTGTTGCTTCCGTTGCCTGTGTGCCAGGGCCACGATATCCCTTTCGGACAAACTCGCAACATACCACCGTAAGGAATATTCCTGCTAGCAGCGCTCGACAGCTATAGTAACGATTACATACGCTCATCAAACAATAGCATCGCTGCATCAGATTTTTACTGATTTGTATTTGTAAATGAAAAAAAAAAGACCGTAAAAAATCCGGGTAAAGTGTGGTCAGACCTGTGATCATTGTAACAGAGCCTGAAAATGAATTTTAACAAAAGAAAAAAATAGAAATATACTGGTCGACGCAAAAAGGGGCGGTAAACAGTTGTGGTGCCGGCTCCGTGTGGTGCCGAGTCCGTGGGGTGCCGGACGTAAAGAATAGCACCATCCCATTTCTTCCCGTGGGTGTCGTAAAAGGCGACTAAGGGACTCACTAGAGAATGGGCAGCAGCGTTCTCTATGCATTTTAACACCATTCTGCGATCGCCAACCCGCCTGTCAAGCGTGGCGATTATGGCAACTCTCCCCCTTTTGGGGGAGGCCTATGTCCAGCAGTGGACGTATTTCGGCTGGAATGATGAAACAGTTGTGGTAATTGTGAGCATGAGATTTTATTTTAATGTGTTCCGATTTGGACGCCCGCGATAGTACATGTTTGTGTTTAAAATAATGTGTCTGTTTCATTAACGAAATTATTTTAAGTTCTATAATCACATAACCGCTCTCCTGCGCCATGGTAGGAACTAATCATTTATAAAATAATCGTTATTTGAGACTACGAAATATTCCATAACTAGGTACGTACATAACATCACTCATATAATAATCCCCGAAGGGTTAGGCAGGGTGCACACATTTCGCCAATTATGGGGGGCGAGCAAATTACGACATGATTACTATTAAATAGGGCTTTTCAACAAGAACTTTGTATTTTAAAACAAAATAAAACAAAGAGCTTAGATGATAATGATTCAAATTTTTATTGTAATAGAAAGAGTAAGGTTTGGCAATTATGAATGAAAAATGATATCGGACATGTCCACCAAGACCACGCTCACAGATGTCGATGCTTTCATCATGAATTTATTGCAAACCAAATTTCCCGATCGTATAATTTCATCCGATCGAGTGATTTCTCCACTGGATTATTTTATGTGGGGTTAAAGACCGAGTCTATACGGAGCCACTCGAATCGATTGCATCCTTAAAACTCAAAACCCGTGATGCGATTAACGAAATAGACCCGCCATATTGCCAAAAAGTGATTGAAGTCTTTGTCAGTCTAGTCAGGATCATTTTTCATTCATAATTGCCAAACCTTACTCTTTCTATTACAATAAAAATTTGAATAATTTTCATCTAAATTATTTGTTTTATTATGTTTTAAAAAACAAAGTTCTTGTTGAAAAACCCTATATTAGTAATCATTAATCCTAGTTGTAATCATGTCGTAATTTAAACAAAAAATTTCTAAATCAGAAGCCTAAAAAAATTTGATTTGAAAATACATTGATAATACAACCTTATTGGTCACGTATTGCAGTATTTAAATGCAATACATGGCCAATAAGATTGTATTATATTATATATTACACTGGTAATTTATGCCAAAAAAAAACTGAAACGCCATTCATGTTTTCTTTATTTTTTCATGAAAAAACCAGTATCTACGTCTCTTATATATGTCATGTGTTATTGCAACCTTCTTACTTATAATGTAGCTGTCTCCCTCCCAATGTAAACGCCGAAATCGACTATGTTTGCGATTCTTTGACTATGGCAGCGATGAATCGATAACCACCCCAATTTTTTTTCAAAATCTGCTTTTGATTCATCCATTCCGTACAAGGCGTACCGAATGGAAACAATTAATAAAATTATCCTTCCGTAAGCGGCACGCGCGTTTTTATTAAAAGTTAAATAAACAACGTTAAATAACAGTAAACAACCGTATGAGTTATCGGCAACATGTAAGATTAGACTTTGGAGCGTCGTTATCGTTACAATTTAAGGCTTATTTTCCGGGAGACTACAGCCTCATTATTGTCATGAAAGCCGGCCTGTTGTAGCAGTTCGTTGTAGATAAGTTTTCGCTTCGATCAATAATAGCATATAGTTTGTTACAATAGTTGGCGCGTAGTCGCAAACATTGGTCAAACAATCCTATTATTTGCAAACTGATTTATATTTACTATTTAATTCTGTTTATATTACTCGTATTTTAATGATTTAAACTTAACTAAGAAAAGATATTCCTCCCAAAATTGGTGTTGCGGTTGTTCTTTACACGTTTTTTTAACGCGCACTGCGGCATGTTGACATATTATTGGACCGAAAACCACAAAGTATTTGTGATCTTATTTTTCGGGCCGTTTTTGAAGCGCTTATCAGAAATCTAGTACTATTTGATCGAAGGAAATCTGCAATGAGTGCAATAACAGAGGCATTGAAGGTGAGTATTAATGAAATGAAATCGTTTATTCTGTAAATAGGACATCAGAATCACTTTTATACGTCATATTAAAAATCCAAAAATAAGCCAGATGTAGTCAACATTTCTATCTGACTACCCCTGAGAAGAAATGACGAAACAAACTCAGGGGTCAAAGTCTCTTTTAAAGTCCAGACATAATCTCGGTTAGATCATGTGAGGACCATGTAGATCCGTGTCTGAAATGATCTTTTGAGGAAAGAACCACACAAATTTGAGTGGACCTGTCCAAACAAATTCAAATTGTTTATTCGCAAGAAAATACAAGGTTTACAAGGGAAGATCTTACAGCCTTAAGTTCATTGTATTCTGCCTGCGAGCAAGCGTGCAAATTATTCATTATTTATCAGTGCAAGCATTTGTCAGTAATCGTGCAGCTCAACTGTTGCCATCCCAGAAACAGAGCTGACTCATGTGCCTACCTGTGCTTACACCGACACCTTTCTAACTGGAGTCAAGAAACGCTGCTTGCCGGCAGAAATTGTTATACTGGTATAGTTGAAAAATATGAAAGATTTATTAGCGCTACTGGAATGAAAACTGGAGTATTTGTATAATATTAGAATATAATTTTATACTCATTCATACAGAAAGAATGAAAGAAAAATATTTTTATTCGTCACAGAAACACGTGCTTTAGAAAACATAAACTTGAGCAGGTAAACATTACACAAAACACATCTACAATATAATCACGAGCACAAAAATAACAAATACTTAGTCGGCAACTGCACGTCATGACTGTGACAAAAAGGTTTGCACTCAGCATGATGCTGTGCTATGGGGGACCCACAACACAGCGCTGATTTTCAGTGGTTACCCGAAAAAACAGAGACCGTAAGAAGAGTCTGCCAAGTATCTTGGAATATATCTGGATAGACGCTTAACTTGGAAGAAGCACATATTCACCAAGCGGTTGGATAGTGGCCAACAGTTACGCACAATGTACTGGTTACTGCATAACAAACTCCAAAACAAATTGCTGGTATACAAATGCATATATGGACATACGGCCTACGACTGTGGGGCTTAGCGGCAAAATCAAATATTGATATAATTTAAAGGTTCCAGTCAACCATGTTGAGAATGATAACGAACGCACCTTGGTATGTCTCAAATAAGAGTCTCCATCACGACCTCTGCAACAAAACCGTAATATAAGAAATGACAAAAGCGTACAAAGAGAGAATTAAATCCAAACATCCTAGCAGTAGGTATATCTGATGAACACCCAAACAGTCGCTAGAAGACTAAATGACAGACATAATCTTGGTCAGATCATGTGAAGGCCATGTAGATTGGTGTCTCTGTGTCTGAAATGGTCTTTTGAGGAAAGAACCACACATATTGAGCGGACCTGACCAGTCAGTGCACGCATTTGTCAGTAATCGTGCAGCTCTACTCAGAACTTAAGGAGCTCAACCTCTTCCGTCGACCAAACGCTTCTCGTGCTAAGTCTGCAGCCCTTTTCCCATGTTACTTGGGGTTGACGCAACACGTGTTCTTCATTCATTCTCCTCTGCCAACCGTCACGCTATTATTCACTCCCTTTTCCATTCCTCCCAATCCATCCATATTTTCTTTTACGTTCCTGTCCCGCTCCATCCATCAACTTTAGTATTCATCACTCATTTAAGGCTCGTACAGACTTGCGTGATATCGCGGGCGCGACAGGCAGTGACAACGAAATTGTGCTACCAGTGTCGCGTCGCGCCCTTGATGTGATATCGCACTAGTCTGTACGAACCTTTAGTCACATGCGTTTTCTCCCTTCTCATCACATAAGTACCTACCACAGCAAGTACAGCAACATACCTAGGTACTTAGTATAAATAATGTCATCATCATCATCATCATTTCCGAAAGACGTCCACTGCTGGACATAGGCCTCCCCCAAATAGGGGGGGGGGGGCATAATCGCCACACTTGGCAGGTGGGTTGGCGATCGCAGTATGGTTTTAAAAATGCATAGAGAACGCTGCTGCCCATTCTCTAGTAAGTCCCTTTGTCGCCTTTTAGGACACCCACGGGAATAAATGGGATGGAGCTATTCTTTACGTCGGGCACCAAGCGGAACATAAATAATGTATGTGTAGTTAATAGACTCGACTCAACTGAGCTGTCATTAGTGATGGCTCTCATTTATTTTAACGGACTGTTAAAATAAATAGACACCAGATGGTGCGTAGTATCACGCGCGCTTCGTTTGTACGAAATTAATCTAGTGTGTGTGACCCTGATTTACCGCGTTCATTGTGTAATAATAATAACATTAATATAAAAATAACATACATACCATAATAAAATAAATAAAATAAAATAAAATAGCTTTATTATTCCTTACACACTTTTCCTTATGTTCTAACACTATGACCTTATTTGACCTAATAAATAAACATATATATATTAACTACTAAATAGTCTTTTAAAACTAAGGTGTATAAGGACCGCTATCTATAGCGGTAAAAGCCTCCTCCAGCCGTTTCCAAGCTGTCCTGTCTCTGGCGATTCTGCTCCATGTTCTGCCTGCTACGAGTATCTGTGCAATATCGTCGCTCCATCTTTTGTGTGGTCTACCTGGTCTGCGTTTTATATTTACTGGATACCAATTCGTGATGACTTTCGTCCATCTGTCGTCTGTCACTCGTTGGATGTGTCCAGCCCACTTCCATTTTAAGCCCAACACTTTACTTGCCGCTTCCTTTGCTTTGGTCTTCCTTCTTATTACACTGTTTTTCACTCTGTCTTTTAGCTTGTAGTTCATATAGCTCCTCTCTATTCCCCTTTGGCATATCTTAATTTTTTCTATATTTCGTTTTGTAAGGGGCCATGTCTGACAAGCGTATATGAGTGTGGGGAGTAAACATGTTTCCATAGTTTTAGTTTTTAATGTAGTCGGTATCTTGCTCTTAAATATTTCTTTTAGTGTCCAGTATTTATTCCAGGTGCATTTGATTCTTCTCTCTATTTCTTTGTCAGTGCAGTCTCCAAATGTAATGAAATGTCCTAGATAGATGTATTCCTCGACGTATTCTAGGTTGGCAGATGAACATATGATTGGTGTTTTGTGTTTATTTGTCATCAGTTTCGTTTTTGTTTGATTAACTTCCAGGCCACGTTTTTTACTCTCTTTGAATAGTGACTCTTATCATAGACTGCATCTCATTTGGATCTTCTGAGAGTAATACTATGTCATCAGCAAACCTTAGATGTGACAGGTATTTTCCATGGAGATTTAGACCTTTGTTTTCCCATTCCATCGCTCTAAAGATTTGTTCCAGCACGGCTATAAATATTTTAGGAGAAAGTGAATCTCCTTGTTTTACTCCTCTTTCGATTTTAAAACTAAATCCTGATTTCTCAAGAATAATCCTAGAGTTACTATTTTTGTATATTACCTTTATCAAATCTATATAATCTTTGCTAACTCCTTGCACAGATAAAGCTTGCCATATACTCGTAGAGCTGTGTGAAATTGAATCAAACGCTTTACTGTAATCGATGAAGCACAGATATAAAGGTTTGTCGTATTCGTTGTAGTTTTCTATGATCATTTTCAGAGTGTATGTGGCCTATGGTAGAGAAGTTACGTACAAATCCAGCTTGTTCCACTGGTTGATTCTCGTCAATACTTTGTGTCAATCGCCGTAGTAGAGTCGACGAGACCAGTTTGTACAGATTTGAAATGTGACTTATGGGTCTGTAGTTGGATATTTGTTTCGGGTCTCCCTTTTTGAACAGAAGTACAATGTTTGAGCATGCCCATTGTCTGGGTATTTCCTTTTGCGCCAGCACGATATTAAATAAAGTTGTTAATGGTTTAGTTAGGGTGTTTCTTCCTGTCAATAACATTTCATTTGTTATACCGTCTGGGCCTGGGCTTTTTTCGAGCTTGAGTTTATTAATTGAGTATTCTATTTCGCTCTTGCAGAATTCTGGCACGTGGTCTGTATTTACAGGACTAATTTGTGGTTGTGTTGTGTAACTGCTGTCTTTTTTATAAAGTTCTCTATAGAAATTTGTAGCCATACATACCATACGGAACTAATTCTTTACGTCCGGCACCACACGGAACTAATTATTATTAGTTCCGTGTGGTGCCGGACGTAAAGAATAGCACCACCCTATTTCTTCCCGTGGGTGTCGTAAAAGGCCACTAAGAGACTTAACAGAGAATGGGCAGCAGTGCGATGCATTTTAACACCATACTGCGATCGCCAACCCGCCTGCCAAGCGTGGTGATTACGGCAAAAAAAAGTTTAATTTTTTCATTATCATCAAAGGAGGGGGGGGGGCTCCTTTAATTAAAGTTTTTTTAACAGTTTGTGGACACGACTGGCTATTTTTATATTAACTACAAAAACGAAAAAGAAAAGTAATCATGGTAATTTCAGCGGAGCGACATCCACTGCTGGACACAGACCTCCCTCAAGCGTCGCCACATCGTCGGGTTCTGTGTTTCTCGCATCCAGCGAACATGGGGTTGTAGAGGAGAAAAATCAAGCTCATGGAATCCAAAACAAGTTATGCCACGTAAAACCCTGGACTGAAAAATAGTTGATCGCGAAACTGGATAGATTCACCTTCTTATTACTCGACGATGTGGGAGAGAGAGAGGATTAAGACGGAGATATATGCCAGTGACCTTGAGTAGTTAGCTTACGTGTTCTGTACTGAGCTCACGCAACGCGTCGTACGTTCAGCCAGTAATAGGACTCGCCCATCAAGGAGCGCTGTCCCCAATTTGACGCATTATTAATTTATTATACACAAAACAAAAGGTATTTTAATAAAAAGCGTATACTAAAAGATCAATAATTAAATTATCTTTAAATTGGTGAAGATTTCAGAAAAATACGCTTGGTAGATTTTGCGCCATTCTCAGTTTTTTATACGCGTTAGACATAACTTTACAAATTAACTTCACTATGTAATATAAACATAATCTTAAATCTTCACATATTAAATGATTGAGAAGATGCTGTAATTTAACATATATTTTTTTCAAATCATTAACACTCTTCGATTAGACGTGATCTTCAGTATAAAATCATTAAAAGTCGGTTATCGTCGCCTTAAGTATGTTATTTACGAACATTCTTGTGTCAACCTACTAAACACGATTATTTTAAACAATGTTACGACTGTCCAAAATCCTATACATTTTTCGCTCATTCGTTTGGCGATATGAGGTCAAAACGCAATGTTCTGGCGTTCTGCCGATCCCATTCATAGACGCGCAGTGAGTAGATTTATTTTTAGACAGGCCACTTGAATGGGTTATATTTGCAACCCTTCACGCACGTCAGTAGCTATCGACGTTTGAAATATCGCGCGTAGCGTTGGTGCAGCCATGTGTAGGTATTTGAACCGATGAATATGTTTTACGTACTCTAGTGTGCTATTTACATATCAGAAGTAACTAAGGTAAATGCAGGTAATAACGACACATCGAAAATCCGCAGCTATTACCGATCCTTTCCATTCATTTGCAATGTTTACGCTACCGGAACAATTTACGCTGAAGACACTTGACGAAACGCGCATGTTTGCTCATTGAGCATCGCAAAAACTTACGTTAGTGTTAAACTATCGTGCTGAGTGTATTGAATTGACACCAATTCGCACCAATTTCAAGTCTAGTACGCCACCTCAAGATGCTCACTCAGAAAGCTAGAATTGTACAACAGAGCTTCTTAAGCTATGGATCAACAATTGGTAAAACAGGAAAAAGAAAATACATAAAAAATCAAAAATCGATTCACACTAATCTCTTTGTCTAAAACAAAGTTGTATTATTTTGTTTTTAACGAAATGAACTTCAATTCCAATGACGTCATAGCTATAAATAACATTGTTATCATAATTAACGATAATCTTAGAATCTAATATAACAATAAATTCCAACAAATAACATTTTGACATACAATTTAAGTCTATTGTTGCTATTAAATTGTAATAATGACTATAATACTTGTAATAAAAGTTTATTGTTAATCGATTTAGAGATTAATCGGACATTCGCTTTTTAGTATTTGGTAACTAAAATTCTTACAGAAAAATAGAAAACAGGATAAGTCAGGATGTATAAATTTTCTTAAAGCAACATATATAAATTTGCTGGACCTCACTACTATGGTCTATAGGACCAAAATACATACCATTCCTGTATATACTCAGGCATTCTTACAGATTATTCCTGACGCACGGCTATCACTAAAATAATGTAACAGTAGATCAGAACAGATGGCCGAAAGGTTCTGGAGTGGCGACCGCGTACCGAGAGACGTAACGTTGGAAGGGCTCCCACAAGGTGGACCGATGACCTTATGAAGGCCGCAGGAATCCGCTGGATTCGGGAAGCACAAAACCGGTTGAAGTGGCGGTGCTTAAGGTTGCCTATGTCCAACAGTGGATGTCTTTCGGCTGAAATGATGATGATGTGATAAAACAAAAATTTAACGATTTTCTGACTCTTTCCTATACTTGTGCTGTGAGACTTTGCTTCTTGCCAAATTTTATGATTCTAGGTCAACGGGAAGTAATACTAAGGTTTCGATTTATGTGCGAATATCAAAATACTAGCTGCGCCCCGCGGTTTCACCCGCGTAAGTCTCGATCCCGTCGGAATATTGGGATAAAAAGTAGCTGTATGTTAATCCAGGGTGTCAGCTACCTCCAAAAAAAATTTAATAAATAAAATCCAATCCAAAAATCCACAATCTCCAAACAATCCATCATTATCTCCAATCTGTAAAATACCATATTTCAGGCAAATAAATGAATCTATCCATCCACACAAAATTTTATCAAAATTGTTCCAGCCGTTTGAGCGTGAAGAAGTAACACACACACTCACAAACTTTCACCTTTATATTATTAGTCAAAATTAATCAAAACATGACGCATAAGCGGCCGTATTTTTTTATTGCGTTGACGAGAACCTTGAGTTTTTAGAGCTCCAAGCGACCGTAGTAGACTTACGTCGTGTATTTTTGATATTAATTTGATACCTTCACGCGTTCTTGTCCGTTTGGTGCCGGACGTAAAGAATAGCACCATCCCATTTCTTCCCGTGGGTGTCGTAAAAGGCGACTAAGGGACTTACTAGAGAATGGGCAGCAGTGTTCTCTATACATTGTAACACCATACTGCGATCGCCAACCCGCCTGCCAAGCGTGGCGATTATGGCAAATTCTTTAGGGGAGGCCTATGTCCAGCAGTGGACGTCTTTCGGCTGAAATGATAAATTGAGAAAAACGGTCTTGAACTCTTGACTGACTGGCAGACAGACAGACGGACGTATAACGAAGTGATCCTATAAGGGTTCTGCTTTTTAGGGTTCCGTAGTAAACAAGGAACCCTTATAGTTTCGCCATGTCCGTCTGTCTGTCTGTCTGTCCGTCCGTCCGTCTGTCCACAGCTTAGCTCAGAGACGCTTAGTCCTAGAAAGCTGTAATTTTGGCATGGGTATACATATTAATCATGCCGAAAAAATGGTAAAATAAAATTATGAAAAACTTTTTTTTTAGGTCACGTGAAATGGGGATGATATTTTAAAAAAATATCATCCCCATTTCACGTGTAAGGGAGGTACCCTTACACGTGAAATGGGGATGATATTTTTTTTTCTCGTCTATTCCATGGTGTGGGGTATCGTTGGATAGGCCGTTCAAAAATATTGGGATTGTCAAAACCATTTTTCAATTAAGGGATTCGTTTGCGTAATATTAAGCTTTAAAGTGCTATTTTTTGTTAGAGTCAAGTGTCCCCCTCCCCTGCCAGCTAAATGGTTGGTTTTGGATATGTGAAAAAATTCATAGCAATAGTATATATAACGAAATTAAAAGGAAAACTATCACAGCTAAGTAGGCTTCACAAGTTAACGAGTAATAGTCGACCAACTTAAATTTGCAGTTGGAGAATTGACCGTAATGTATATCGATGCATGGGAGAGCATGTTTTTCAACTACAATGTTAAATTTGTTTTTGGGATAAATTCATCCCAACTACGGAACCCTTCATTGTGCGTGGTCCGACATGCACTTGGCCGGTTTTTTTTTTCTTTTGAGGTACGAAATCCTAAAAAGTAAGTTATAGTCTCATTTCCCATGATATGTAAGGGAAAAGGCTTTTTGTGATTTCTGCAGGCTCTTCAAGTACTTAAACCTCAGTTGGTCTAGAGTTTGTTGATCCTCTTAAGAAACGGGATCATCGATAAAAAAAAAAAATACCCATTCTCTTGCTAACTGTACATTTTTTCTAAATCTGTGAATGCAAATCAAAATGTCTCAAAAACTTAAGGACTGTATTCTCTGACCGATTTTGTGTAGCTACAATTAATGGGTTTACAGCCCCGTCTCAAAAATCCACTCTGTATACGTCATGATGATTGACAGCACAGCCCCATAAAGATATAGCGTGATGATTAAATCTTATGTGTGTGTACATAAACAGTTAAATAAATAAATGTTGACCTGCTATTTATAAGTTCGCGAGCTTAAATAAAGCCAGCTGATTGCACAATCTCGTAGAGTGTTGTCCAGAATATTTGCGCCGTTTGTTTGCGGCTAGTAATCGAGAATCAATGGCCCTGCCAGCCTGACGCTCTGAAGGACCATGATTAATTGCCCTTCTGACGCAATCTGAGGCAAACAAACTGCCCGGCGCGGCGTAGTGTAGGCTTCTTTTTACTGGCATTTTGGGAATTAATTAAATGGGGCATTGGGGCTAATGTCATGTTGTTATGGGAAGCTCAGAATCTTTCTAAGTTTAGTAGGTACTTACATTATTTTCTCATCATGATCAAGAGACAGCGGTTTACGTACAGCATAAAAGGTTAGGTCACGAGATCAAAACCGGGCAGACTTATTTATTGATTTATTATTATTCAACTTATATTGCAGTTTGCACCACACATAAAAGTTATCGGTCAATATTAGTTATTACACATACAATCATAAAATTAGGTTTAAATACAATTAGACAAAATTAGATAACATCATATAAAATCATATTCCGTGTGGTGCTGGACGTAAAGAATAGCATTACCCTATTTCTTCCCGCGGGTGTCGTAAAAGGCGACTAAGAGACTTATTAGAGAATGGGCAGCACCGTTCTCTATGTCCTCGCGCACGTCTGGGAGTGGCGCGAGGAGGCGAAACGCCGGGGTGAAACTCCGCTGCCGCGAGAAATCACGGCACAGCGGACAGAGCTCCGGTGGGATCTTACGGCGGCATGGAGAGTGCGATTGTCGCAACCCAGCGCTGGGCACGCCACAATTGTGGCGATAAGTCCCCTCTTTGAGGAGTGGCTAGAGAGGCGCCACGGCGTCCTCACCTTCCACCTGACACAGGTCCTCACCGGACATGGTTGTTTTGGGAGGTTCCTGTTCAGGATAAAGCGGGAGGAAACGCCCGGGTGTCACCACTGTGTGGATCGCCCGGAGGACACGGTGGAGCATACGGTGGAGGTCTGCCCAGCTTGGGCGGAGCATCGCCGTGTCCTCACGGAGGCGATCGGCGGCGGCGATCTCTCGCATTCGGCCCTGGTTCAGGCCATGGTTCGGAGCGAGAGTGCATGGCAGGCCGTCACCTCCTTCTGCGAATTAGTATGCTTGCGAAGGAGGAGGCGGAACGCGTGAGGGAGAGGCAAGGTTCGCGCCCTCGCGCCCCTAGTCGCCGCAGGAGACGCCCCGGGCGTCGGGAGTCGCAAGCCGATTTCCGGCCACCGTAGGCGCGGGCCTGCGGACGGTGAGCGATGGGTAGCTCACCATCCGATAACGACCAGGCCCGGGTCGACGGCGCGTCGTATTCCACGCGCGCCTCAAAGAGTTGTCAGCACCAACTGACGGGGTCCGCTAGGGCCAATGCCTGCCAGGGTTGCGAGTTTGTCCGAAAGGGATATCGTGGCCCTGGCACACAGGCAAATGAAGGAATACGGGTGAGTTTTAGTCAGTAAAAGTCTGACACGCCCTCCCGCTCCGCCCAGAGCGGGAGAAGTTATTTGATAATTTACCACCAAAAAAAAAAAAAAAAGCAGCGTTCTCTATGCATTTTAACACCATACTTGCGATCGCCAACCCGCCTACCAAGCGTGGCTATTATGGCAAATCCCCCTTTTTGGGGGAGGCCTGCGTCCAGCATTGGACGCCTTTCGGCTGAAATAATTATATAAAATCAGATAAAATTAGAGAAACAAAGATATAATTAGACAAAATACGATAAAATTAGACAACATAAGATAAAATTAGACAATATAAGATAGTATTGGGATAAAATTGGTATAAAATTATAACAAAATACAGTAATTTTTTTATTTACTCCAAGGACATTATACTGGGAGTGTCAATGGACTCCAGGTATCGAATAGCAGTGTTCAGGAATCTCAGTTCAATACTCGCGAAGACAACTGAGGAGTCACGTCTGCGGAGTTCCGCTAACAAATTTAAGTTGACCCTGTACAATTTCATAGATACAATAATTTATATGAACAGCACAAGTAATAATGAAAACACTGTCTTGAGGTGAAGAGACCATCGTGAGGAAACCTGGAGTTAATGGTGTAACAACTAATTAAACACAAGGTTTAATAAATGAAATTCAAATAACCTAGCAACTTATTTTAATTAGTTATTTATGGAAATCACAGCAACTTATTTGAACTAAAATCCGTTATAATTTAGTCACAGGAAAAGCAAACTAACAATCAATACCACTACTTATACATAAATAATGAACTACGAGTACCATCATTTTATTGGGTACAATATAAGTCAAGGGATTAGGTATTACTTATCGGGTTTTAATTGTCAGCACAAACAGCGATACAAAGTAGAATCAAATAGTAAGTTGACAGAGGTTTGACCAGGGCAGTTGTCGTTGGGGGACCACCCCACAGTGCTTGCGTCCACGTCGCGTCCCCTGGGCAACGACCCTGTTCTGACCACCGTAACGGAGTGGCAGACCGGGCTCGGCTAAAGTGCACTGTGCATTCACAGATATTAATGCGGTCGTCTGTGAATACCGAGAGTTATTTTAACAAGATGAGTAAGCCAACGCGGGATGCGTCTGGCCGTTTTATCGCGAATCGCTCCTCCCAGGGCGATTCAAACGGCCCTTCTCAGGGCCAAACCAACGGCCCTTCTCAGGGCCAACCCAACGGCCCTTCTCAGTCGGGGGAAACCCCGAAATCCTACCAAATAGAACATAGCCATATACTTAATCCAAAATCTACCAAAACACATTTTAGATTTTCTCCCCGGTAGATTTCTACCGGGAGAAAATCTAAAATGTCTAAATATATCAAAACCTACCAAACAAATTTTCAGTACCAAAACAAGCCCTAAATCTACCAAAAAAGTAGAAATCTGCCAGATGTGGTCACGCTGCGCTTTGGGGTCTCGTCAATGAGCACGTCAGTGCGAGTGTGCCGATTCTAACGTTCGTTCTACGTAGCTTCTGTACTGACATATTTATACTGTGCTATCGGTCTGCCTACGCTCCTTCTACCGTTTCTCGACAACCATATCCCTAACCCTATGTGAAATTGAGTTTGTTTATTTGTGACGCTAAAACGGCCTAACGGTTTTGGATGAAAATTGACACATGAGAAGACCATGACCTGAATTAGGACATAAGATATTTTTTATCCCGATATCCCCACGGGATTGAGACTCATGTGGGTGAAATCACAGGACGCAGCTAGTTACTGATATTAAGGAAGTCGCGCAACCGTAGTATAAGGCAGCTATTAAAAACACAATAGCTACACTAAGTCACGTATTTAAATAAGGTTCTCCTAAATAGCGCATACCGTTTCTAATTCATACACGATCATGCGGGTCAGCGGGCATTATCATTACCGATCCTAGTTTGAGCAATATGAATTACGAAATACATACATACATAAACTCACGCCTTCTTCCCATGGGGGTAGGCAGAAACTATAGAACGCCACTTGCTACGCTCCTTACATACTCCTTTTGCCTTCTTTTTCCTTTTGATTACGAAATGTGTGCGGAAATTATTATGCCTCGCGGACTGTACAACATGTACAGTCCGCGAGGCCTAAGCTGAGCTTTGCATTTGTGTGAGTGCACATAGATAGTGTAGGTGTGACGTCGGCCTAGAGCGCGACGCGTCCTTTGCTTGGTGTAAAGCGGTTTATACAATCGGCCTGAGTTGTGGTGCGTCCCTCGCGCGACGCAACTCCGCCGCGCACCTTTCACCTCTTGTACTGTAATCACTCACACAAATGCAAAGCTACGACGTTTGACTTTTGACGACACGATGGCGATTGACTGCTGCGCTACGTGTCGCGGGTTCGATTCCCGCACGGAACAAATACAGGGTGTAAGGGACAGCCATCCGCAAATTAACAGTGTGCATTCAGCTCCTTATTTTGAATCATATTCCACGGAAAATGTTCTCAGGAAAATTGTATTTTTTTATCGTAATTTCAGTTACTATTCCTTTATTTCAATGTAAATTACATTCTCTGTACGCAGTACTCCATTAATGTAAATAACACAGCTCAAATAAAAAAAACGGCAATGGATTTTGAAATTCTCCAACAAACGACGCCTGAAATCAGCGAGCGCGGCCGTCCACCCCGCCGCGACAAATCACGTTCACTGGATTCCTATAACGTTCCTGAAATAATTTCATGTACCGGTCATCTTAGTACGATATACTGAATTCACCCCATCAGTCTGCGGAGGGCTGTCCCTTACACCCTGTATTTGTATGACCTACAAGTAGTTGTTCCGGGTGTTTACTTACTTACTTACATACACATGTAAGTAATAAATATTTGCAAACTCACCCACAATTCAGGAGAAATTCCTAGTGTGGGGTAATGTTTTCAATAAAATAAAAAAGAAAGAAAGCTCAACTTTGGCCTCGCGGACTGTAACTTCCTATTGTATACGTTAATTGAACATGTAATTTGGCACAATGTTTTAGTTTCGGCACACACAAGTAAATAAAAAAAATATCTTGGTATCTCGATGGTCTAGTGGTTGCAAGAGCTACTACGGAACATGACGTCCTGAGTTCGATTCCTGGACCGGGCAAAGTTCTTTTCGGTTTTTTCATCTGGAATCTCAGTAGCAGCGTGTAGTCTGGATTTGTACCCGGTTGATGGCAATAGGCTTGCCCCCTACTACATGGGGCTCAAACATAACTGGCGAAATGTGGGTGTACACCTCTGCCTAACCCTTTGGGGAATGCAGGCGTGATGTTATGTTATGTATGTAAGACATAAACGATTCCGGATTCCCAGGAATACGCTTTTTGTTCCGAAGAAAACCAAGAAATTAAGGGATGAAATGTAATTATATTTATTTCTATAAGTAGATTTTTAAGACACTTTTACTCGTAAATTTGTTGATCAATATTTTAAAACGAGATGGTGCCGGTATTTCCAAGCTGCTGACTAATCCCTGAGAAAAAATGCCAAAATAATCTCAGAGGTCTTGGTCTCTTTAAAAAAAGTATAAAATAAAATACAGGAAAAAAAATAACCAGTGCGCAAATTTTTAACAAAAAATAGAACATTCCCACATTTCCATTATTTGTTCATTTTTTTTTTTCCCGATTTGAAATACTAATAAAATACATTAAAACCTACAAATCGAAATCGAGCGAGCGGACAGCTGTTAAGGTACCTTCGCGCGTTCCACTACACCGCACACGCTCCAAGGAAAACATCTTTCGTTAACGATAACTTTATTTTTTTGTAAAATAGTTCAAAATAATAAAAAAAAATGTTTAATCAAACTCGCTTAATTTTAATTTGCCAAAATTTGCGCACTGGTTAATAGTACATTATTGCAAAGGCCGTGAAATAGGCAATTGCCATTTCCGCCGAGGCATATAATATATAGTGCTTTTCTCAAAAGAATGCAGGGAAAGTAAATTATTTATAAATTCCAGATTCAATGACGAACAACGATAATTTTTCACGCGTCAATGTGTTCATTTGTTTTTTTTTTTTCAATACGCAGCTTTCTATTAGCAAGCCAGTTCGAAATTTAAATAAAACCTTTGATAAGTTACTTCCTTGGTTGCCATGTTTCGGAGTAAAAGAGTATTTAATAACCCCAGCACGCCGTTTCATACAACATTGCTGGAGCGTTGTAATGTTCCAAATTCGAAAAACGCTCCTGCAATGGATTTGATTTTCTTTGACCGTAAATTCGATACTTCGCGTGTTCTTTCTTCGAAAATAATGAAAATACTCAAACCCGCCAGACGGACTTCTTGGCGGGAAAGTGAAGCGTCATGTTCAGCAGTTTGTTTAATTTTCCAAAATTTGTGTTTAGCCGAATATTAATGTGTAATAATGGTGGATTATTAACCATTAAGTGTTTGTGAACGTGCATTAGTGTAGGCAAATGAAACAAAACAGTGCAACTTCGCTCCAAGTTCTCTCAAGAAGTCCGCGTGAGGTCTCAGTAAAGTGCCACATCTTTACTGAAACTCAAGGGGATATCATCATCATGCATTTATAATTAATTTCATCAATACTATACAAGAACTAAAACGTGACATTGGCTAAATGCACAAACCGTGAGACGCCAGAAGGAAAAAAAAAAATACCCGCCACAGTTTTAAAGTCATTATGTAAGTCATTCAAGAAAAGGTTTTCACGGCCTACGCTGCTACGGCGTAGCGCTACGAGACGCTTTGGCAATCTACATTTTAATAAACAAAATAAAATTTAATTATTATAGTGAAACATTGTAAACCCATGTAAACCTGCAATTTTAATTTCAACTATTTATTAGTGGCCTTTGTGGAGAGGATATTAATTCAGATTTGATATAGGTTTATATTTTTATTATTCTAATAATATTTTATATAGATTATTTCATATTTTATGAATGTGAGAACGTTGTAGGGTTAATAGATTGTAGATTTGTAGACAATTTTCTATTTTGATTGTTAGTACCTGCTAGTTGTTGACAGGCCTACACTGTCCTCCCTTACCTAAAACACTGTAAAATTTGAAAACATTGTAAAAGTCAATTATTTTTAAAAGAGTAACCATGGAGTTTCTTGCCGGCTCCTCTCCATATGAAACGACCAATTGGAACCGTACAACTAGCTTCTGACGTTTCATAAGTGCCATAAAATATTTTGATTTAGATTTTTTATTTTGAGTGTATAATTTATATTCCTTAGTTGTCTTTAATATTTCTTTATCCAATAGGTATATAACTTGTAAAGAGATATTTCTGATGTTTAGCACAGTACGAGTATAACAGTCAAAGCAAGCGGTTCCATCGGCTCTAAAATTGAAGTCACGTCGGGCGATGTGCTAATCGTGTTGTTTATTCACAAACAATACAAACAGTACTGGTACTTATTTGTATATTTTTATTATAAGTACAAACAACAGCTTTAAAATATAACTGACTAATTGTGTCGTCAGTATCACTACTGTGAGCGATGGGTAGCTCGCCGTCCGATAAGGACCAGGCCCGGGTTGACGGCGCGTTGTGTTCCACGCGCGCCTCAAAGAGATGTCAATCCCAACTGACGGGGTACGATAGGGCCAATGCCTGCCAGGGTTGCGAGTTTGTCCGAAAGGGATATCGTGGCCCTGGCACACAGGCATCTGAAGGAACACGGGTGGGTTTTACTCAGCAAAAGTCTGATACTCCCGCTCCGCTCAGAGCGGGAGTAGTTATGTAATAATTTCCCAACCAACAAAAATAATATCACTACTGTACCTTAGCCAAATATTATTGTTTCTATTGTCCATAATAATTGCTTGAGTCAGTTGTCACCTAATTACATGAAAGTATGTTGCCATGTTTGAACAACGATTATCATGCGAATTTATAATATCAACCTCAAATACGAAATATACCTTTATTATTTATTCAGTTATGTATAATATTCGTGCCAAGTTTTAAATTTATTAACTCAAGGAATAAGATTATTTCATACATACGAAATCCCCCCTTTTCACTCCCATAATGGTCGCATTTCCAAAAACTCCTTCTTAGTGCTTGCCTACATCATAAAAAGAACCGATAATATATTATACAAATTTTCACGTCTCTATACTCGAACATTTCTCCTAACCACCAACCATTTTCAAAGTTTAATATTCATTGCTGGTATATAATATTAAATGCAACGAAGGGCACGATCACATACACTCATGTTTAATAACAAAGTGTTACTGACATGATGTATAATATAAATACTGGCTTAGTGCCAGACCCTCTTAAATGTGAAATATCTCGGTTCGTTTATCATATAAATGTACCTACCGTTCCTAGTTTGTCAGAGATTAATGTCTGATAAATATACTATAAGATCCTTTAAACAGGGTGGATTTTGATATGGGGCAGTAAGGGCAGCTACCTTAACTGTTGTAGCTACAGGAAAATGGTCTTAAGAGAGAGTGGCCTTGACTTTCTGAAAAATTTAGATCTGCATGGGAAATGTATGGGAAAAGTTTTTTGCGATTTAAGACTTTTCTAGTACTCAAACCTCAGTTGGTCCAATAGAGGTTTTTGATCCTTATAAGAAACAGGATCGATTGACAGAAAAAAAATGTTTTGTGAAAATTGCCCATTTTCCTGCTGACTGTACTTTTTTTTCAAAATCTGTGAATGTAGATCAACATTTATCAGAAACTTAAAAACAGTCTCTTAAGACCGTTTTCCTGTAGCTACAACGGTAGCTGCCCTTACTGCCCCATCTCAAAAATCCGCCCTGTGTAAGCGTCGTTTTTTAACCCTTATAGTTTCACCATGTCCGCCTGTCTGTCCGCGGCTTAGCTCAGAGACTCTTAGGCCCGTATTACAGAAGGTCACTCAATGCTCAAGCATTACTTAAAACTAGATTCAAGCCATTTGATTGGTTGAAACTAGTTTTAAGTAATGCTTGAGTATTGAGTGAGGTTCTGTAATACGGGCATTAGTCCTGTATTTATAGAACGTTACTCAGTACTCAAGCATTACTTAAGACTAAATTCAACCAATCCAATGCAGATATGCCAGTGACCTTGAGTCGTTAGCTTGCGTGTTCTGTACTGAGCTCACGCAACGCGTCGTACGTTCAGCCAGTAATAGGACTCGCCCATCAAGGAGCGTTGTCCCCCAATTTGACGCATTATTAATTTATTATACACAAAACAAAAGGTATTTTCATAAAACGCGTACACTAAAAGATCAATAATTAAATTATCTTTAAATTGGTGAAGGTTTCAAAAATACGCTTGGTAGATTTTGCGCCATTCTCAGTTTTTTATCCGCGTTAGACATAACTTTACAAATTAATTTCACTATGTAATATAAACATAATTTAAAATATTCACATATTAAGTTATTCAAAAAATGCTCTAATTTAACATACATTTTTTTCAAATCATTTACACTACTCGTTTAGACGTGATCTTCAGTATAAAATCATTAAAACTCGGTTATCGTCGCCTTAAGTAATGCTTGAGTACTGAGTAACCATCTATAAATACGGGTCTTAGTACTAGAAAGCTGTAATTTCGCATGGGTATAGGTACATATTAATCATGCTGTAGCGGCATAACATCGCCACATCCGAACTACGCGTCACACTGACGTCACGCAAAATCCTTCATCGCGCAAGCAGAGTTTACCGCGCAACTAGTTTAAATCAACATCCCGACATCAACCGTCGGGCAGTTGCCCACCAGACACAACACCCGTCTGGTCGGAGGATCCTCCCTTTTCTATAGATGATGAGTGAACTTTACACCTTGTTCCTCTATATATCCTATACCTCTAAAATGTCGACAAAGAGATAAAACAAAATCCTTTAAAAAAATTGTAGGGAGGGTTCCCTTGCACGTAAAGTGGGGATGATATATTTTCTCGTATATCCCATGGTGTGGGGTATCGTTGGATGGGCCGTTCATAGTTATTTATGATATTAGGGCGGTAAGTTGGTCTTTACAAACGAGCAGACGAATATAAAATTATTGTAAATCATTAAATAGCACTCACGATTTTGGCGGCTCATTCAAGATATCAGGTGCAGTAGATTCCATATTAATATCGGATTCCTCGCTTGAACCCATATTATTATTTTGTAAATATCAGTCGGAACGTCGCAACAATCTTTGACATTTCATATATGAAAATGGCGCGAATTTGCAAATGGCACCACGTGCACATGGTGAATTTTTTTTTTTTTTTTCTTTCCTTCTGGCTTCGCACGGTTTGTGCATTTAGCCAATGTCACGTTTTAGTTCTTGTATAGTATTGATGAAATTAATTATAAATGCATGATGATGATATCCCCTTGAGTTTCAGTAAAGATGTGGCACTTTACTGAGACCTCACGCGGACTTCTTGAGAGAACTTGAAGCGAAGTTGCACTGTTTTGTTTCATTTGCCTACACTAATGCACGTTCACAAACACTTAATGGTTAATAATCCACCATTATTACACATTAATATTCGGCTAAACACAAATTTTGGAAAATTAAACAAACTACTGAACATGACGCTTCACATTCCCGCCAAGAAGTCATGGTGAAAATTAGTGCTACATCTTTCGTCTAATTTTCTCTTTAATAATAAAGTGAGATAAACGTATTGAGCAAAAGCACTTCCAAGGAGGTTCGATCATTTCAGGTTATTTATTCTCGTAATTTGAAACTCCTTGGTGGAATTCTTATATATTATTTATGGTATTAAAAAAAAAAAAAAACCGTAAAGGATACGCACGGCGCTATACAACGAAGGTGGCGGTAAAACATGTACTTAGGTGGGAGTACCTATTTTACCGCCCGTTCCGTTGTATGGTGCGTAATTTTTAACTTTCGAACAATGTACATGCTTCGTAAATGCATTTTTTGAGCAAATGTGTTGAAAAAAATATTACGTATCTGTTAAAGCCATTTTTCGCTTCAAGAGCAAATTTTTTTAAAGTCAAGTGTCTCCCCTCAAGTTCCTGCTAAATAGTTTTTAGGAATAGGTATTCCTGAGGAGCTGTTCTCCTACTATATCACCACCTATGGTTAGCGGTTTCATAGCTGTTGTTGTATCTCATAGCATATTATAGTAAATAATAAAATTGTAATTATGGCCACTCTATTGAATTAGGAAATCCCTGTAATGATAGTGATGATGAGTTAGTAAATAAATAAATAAAAAAAAGCTTACCTACATAGTCTTAGTCATAAAGAAAAACTCCTAATGGATTAAGTATAGAAAACTACAGGCGTAACCTCGCGTACCGGAAAATACATAAAAGTCTTTGTGAAAAAGTCATAAATTTGGTAAAACGTAAGTCACATAAAAGTAGGTAAGTAATTTCCATTTATTAATGACCTCACCGAATGGAAATGGAAGCTATTATTTAATATTTTTTACACAATTGTCGTACGACCGTTTCTTCGAAAAGGTAACGGTGAAGTTTTTGACTAAATTAAAAATAGTTTCACCTAAAAGTACCTAATTATGTAGTACATCTCACATGAAATAAAAACTCCGATCAAATGAACAGATTGGTAGTCATTATACACTGACCTCTATTAAAAAAACAAACGAGTGTTTTCGAGTAAAGGCTCGTACAGACTCGCGCGATATCGTGGGTGCGACATGCAGCGACAAGGGCATTGTGCTACTAGTGTCGCTTCGCGCCCGCGATTACGCACGAGTGTTTTTTTTTTTTTTTGGGGTGGGAAATTATCAAATAACTTCTCCCGCTCTGGGCGGAGCGGGAGGGCGTGTCAGACTTTTACTGACTAAAACCCACCCGTATTCCTTCATTTGCCTGTGCGCCAGGGCCACGGTATCCCTTTCAGACAAACTCGCAACTCTAGCAGGCATTGGCCCTAACGGACCCCGTCAGTTGCTGCTGTCAATTGCTGCGTGGAATACAACGCGCCGTCGACCCGGGCCTGGTCCTTATCGGACGGTGAGCTACCCATCGCTCACAGTCCGCAAGCCCGCGCCTACGGTGGCCGGAAATCGGCTTGGGACTCCCGACGCCCGGGCGTCTCCTGCGGCGACTAGGGGCGCGAGGGTGCGAACCTTGCCTCTCCCTCACGCGTTCCGCCTCCTCCTTCGCAAGCATTACTGCTTCGCAGAAGGAGGTGACGGCCTCCCATGCACTCTCGCTCCGAACCATGCCATGGCCCGAACCATGGCCGGATGCGAGAGATCGCCGCCGCCGATCGCCTCCGTGAGGACACGGCGGTGCTCCACCCAAGCCGGGCAGACCTCCACCACATGCTCCACCGTGTCCTCCAGGCGATACACAGAGTGGTAACACCTGGGCGTTTCCTCCCGCTTTATCCTGAACAGGAACCTCCCGAAACAACCGCACGAGTCTGTACGAGCCTCTACTCGAAAAAACTATCGTTTGTTTTTTTAAAGTTAAAGTTTACTATAAAGCTTCATTTACACGGTGCAAGTTTATTACCTTTGGTATGCCATAAAATTCAAATTCAAATTTATTTATTTGTACACATAGTTATAATGTAGTTACATGTTGTAATAAAATAAAATAAAATATTGTATCACTACGTGTTGCCCTGTAAGGCGTACAAACATTTTCTTACAAAGAATAGGTGTACAGGTTAAATACTGCTAAGTAAAAATCTTAAAAACTTTAGCAATAAACATAAACAAACAAAATAATAAAAATTATGGTAACAATAGTTATTAATTAAACTTATTAACTAAAGTAAGTAGGTAATAAATACATTTGAGTAAGAGGTGTTACGTTTTTATTTTTCTTCTAAATATTCAGTTATAGTATAATAGGTATGCTTTCTATATTAGGAACATATGGAGTGTTTTTTTAAAGTATGTAAAGCGCAGGCCACACCGCCAGCTAGCGGGCGGGCGGGCTAGGCGGGCGAACATCGTTTCACCTCTTTACATGGTTAGTCGGTAGCTCGCGGTGTGAACCGAAGTATGTAAAGAGGTGAAACGATGTTCGCCCGCCTAGCCCGCCCGCCCGCTAGCTGGCGGTGTGGCCTGCGCTTAAGTCTTTTGTAGCTTTTATCGATTTAGGTAGTTTGTTGAATATTTTTAGAGCCATTCCTAGGAAACTTTTTGAGAATTTTGTTTGTGGTTTGGTTTGATGGGTTTTTGACTTAAGAGTGTCAGACGGTGCCAGACAGTTGCCCTTCAATTCCAGGTGGAATTGAAGGGCAACTGTCTGCCACCGTCTGTACAACGCGTATAATTGTTGCACGATTTAGGCAAGTTAGTCGCCGTTCAAAAATGGTTTAGGTTTGTAAACAGCACGTACAATAAAATTGCACAAGCTATAAAATCGCATTCAAGTCTACTACGAACGGATGAAAAAAGATTAAAAAATCTTGAGAAGACGTTCTAATTTTTTTTATGAAATATTTGGTAGCGCTAATACGGGCAACACGGCAAGTATTTCCCGTATTTGCGCTAGCAAATACCACATAAAATGGCATTCAATTATTGTATGCCATTTTATGGAAATCGCATGCGTGTAAAAACAATTGCATGCAATTCTTGAATGGCAATAAAATTGAACGTGCTTTATGTTCCAGAAACTTACACCATGTAAATAGGTCTTTAAGCCCCATTTACACGGCATGTTGTCGCGTGAAAGAAAGTTGTTATACGTTCTAATTTTGATAAACATAATTATTATGAGCCTTGAACAGGTCTCGTTTAATAACACAATAGAAATAGGAAATAGTTATTTCCTGCTATTAAGGCTCCCGCAGGTTTTTTTTTATTTTTTTTTTATTTTTTTTTTTTTGTGGGAAATCATCAAATAACTTCTCCCGCTCTAGGCGGAGCGGGAGGGAGTGTCAGACAACACAACGCGCCGTCGACCCGGGCCTGGTCCTTATCGGACGGTGAGCTAGCCATCGCTCACCGTCCGCAAGCCCGCGCCTACGGTGGCCGGGAATTGGCCTACGGTGGCCGGGAATCGACGCTGACGGTGCGACGCGATTCTGGTAGAACAGTTTCCGTGAAGTTTTCATAGAAATTGTTCTACTAGAGTCGCTTCGCGCCTGTCTGTGGAAGCCTTTATGCTATTCCACCATATACTTACATAAACTCACGCCTTTTTTCCATGGCGGTAGGCAGAAATCACCGAACGCCATCTGCTACGGACCTTAGAAACATTCTCCTTGCTTACGCGAACGTGCGTGTATGAGTCATACCTACACGTACCTACGGTGCGAGCCAACCATGGGTAATTATACAAGGTATATCTAATTGCAGAAACTGAAAAACTTTGAAGGGGTCACTGTACCTAGTCATCATTATGAACAACTTTTACTATGACGTTCGAAAAGAAAACTGCTGATTCTCAGCCTAGGTTGAACAAATTACTTTTGATTTGATTTGAATAAAGAACCAAACATGAAATGACATTTAAAAATACAGCACATATTTCTACCTAGGTAAGTAAAGAAATAAGTGGAGAGTTTTTATAGATGTTATAAAAGCAGTTAAAAAAGCGGCCAAATGTGAGTCGGACTCGCACACGAAGGGCGAATTGAACGTATCTATATATACCTATATATTTAACATCATCGAGCAAAAAACGCTGAAAAAAACGTTTATTTTTACCACCCCCTTAAATTTTTATTTTTATTATTATTTGTTATAGCATAGTAGTAAGTACATAGATACTCTATGAAAACTTCAATTGTCTACCTATTAGTTATGGTTCAAAATATACAACCCTGTGACAGACGGACGGACATCGGAATCTTAGTAATAGGGCCCTATTAGTAAGACTCCAATGTCCGTCCGTTGTTGGCAACCTTTGTACGGAACCCTAAAAATGGAATTATCAAGAACAAGACATCGTTGTAGCCGGCTATCAATCAATCAATCAATCAACTTTTTATTTTTCTCACCACAATATATATAGTATTTTACATTTGTCAGATTCGACAATGATACACAATTCAAGTAAGTATATATTGTGGGAGACTGGTGCCTAAGCTAGGCTCGTGGCCTGTGTTTCAGGTCACCAGGATCCCACCCCTTTACATTTTCATTTTATAAATTATGTACTAAGCGCGCTGACAGAATGTAGTAAGAAATCATAAGACATATAGTTTTATATAATATGATTAATATCTAAGTAGGTATGCGAGACGAATGTTAGTAGATGTGTAGTGTGGGTGATGTGTGAGTGTGTGAGTGTGTGGGTGTTTGAGAGTGTGTGATAGTGTGTTTAGGTCATTATAAGGATGTTTTCAGTATCATTATAGTTTAATTTTAGTAGCCAGTCAGTTAGCCTCCTTTTGCATTTATTCTTTGTGAGACTAAAGATTTGTAACACCTTATGAGTTTTATTGTATAAGTAGCCACCAAGATAGCAAAAGAAACGTCTTGCAAAAATTGTTTTGTGACGTAGATGATGGCGCGCCACTGGGTCGTATCGTCATTTCCCCCTGGACAGCGTTGGATTGTAAACCAAAAGAGTATGCTGTTTCAGCAGAAGGTGCAACATAAACAGTTGACGCACTGTCAGGACTTTACATTCTTTGTATAACTGTTCAGTGAGGTAGCGATACGGTCGAAAAGATGACACTTTCAGTATAGCTCTTTGGGTTCTTTCAATTTCTATTAGGGTTGTTTTCGGAGCTCCACCCCAAGAGGTGATGCAGTATCATATTATAGATTGAGCAAGGGTATAGTACACTGATTTCATAATATTTTTATCGACTACAAGTCTCAGCGTTTTGAACACATATATTAGTTTTCGTAATCTGTTACTAAGAGTAGTTATGTGGTCTTGAAATCTTAGGTTTTTGTCGATTGTTATTCCCAGGTATTTTACATTCTCAGCCTTGTTGAGTGGTTCGCAGTTACAACTACGGGTGAGTGGATTTGTGCAAGAGTGAGCTACAATAGTATTAGGTAAAGTTTGTGAGGATTCATTGTTTTTCATGGAGAAAGCTATGTAAATGGTTTTGGTTGTATTAAGGGTCAACAGATTGTCGCGTAACCAGTTGGATACCGTATTAAAGCCTAGTTGTGCATGCTCATAGACATCTTCCCACGAGCTCGCGCTGAACAAGAGGGCAGTGTCATCAGCAAAGCTAATGATTTTGCCATTGAGGATAGTGAGCGTACCCAGATCGTTGATATAAATGAGGAATAGTGATGGTCCGAGGACACTACCTTGGGGCGTGCCGTAGTAAATTATTTGTTCCTCACTGATAAATTCATCTATCTTTACTCTCTGGGTACGCTCACTCAGGTAGTCTTTAAAGAGGTCCAGTGGAAGTCCTCTAATTCCCAAGCTTTCCATCTGGCGTACAAGAATTGGGACAGAAACCGTGTCGAAAGCCTTAGCGAGATCTAGAAATATGGCCATAACTTTATCCCCACTATCTATGTTAGTGACCACATAGTCGGTCAACTCATGGACCGCGTCACAGGTAGATTTGCCGGAGCGAAACCCAAATTGCGCTGGTGCGATGAGATTATTGGTTTCCAAGTAGCTCACAAGTCTGCTGTTCATTCCGTTCCAGTATTTTGGAAAAGGCAGTTAGCATAGATATAGGTCGGACGTTAACGGAGGCACAATCATGGATGCATGCTTTTTCAAGAGATCACCGGATATCCCATCCCATCCCGCGGCACAGTTATTGCGGAGCGACATTAATATTCCGGCTACCTCTTCCTCATCTGTTGCGAGCATTACCATGGATTGCGATCCGTTAGTTAGGTTTCCCTTTGTATCTTTTGTTTGTGTACTGTTTATATTTTTAGCTAGATTTTCACCTATTTTGGCAAAAAAGTCATTGACATAGTTTACAGAATTTTGTTGTGTACTTGATGAGGCTAATAATTGTGATGATGCATTGGTTTTCCTTGTCGACCTGCTTGAGATATTATTTATAGCCGACCATAACTTTTTTGTGTTTTTTCCAGCTTGTCTGATCTCATTTTTTTCAAAATCTTTTTTTATATTCCTTAATAACTTATTACAATAGTTTCTGTATCTGGTAAAAGTAATTTTTAAAATATCATTATTAGGCGCCTGGTTAAATTTTCTATGCAATGTACACATTGCATAGAAAATTTCTTAAAATATGCGTCTTGGCCGCAACTGTACTTTCGTAGCTACGGTGGTAGCTACGCGCCGTAGCAAATGAATGCAGAGTAGAGTACTATAGAGGTTTCATTTGTCCAAGGAAAGAAGAAAATTTGTACTATTTCCCTGTTTCACCCAGACACTAATTCAACTGACCATCCAATTCGTTTACCGACATGCTTATAATTTTACTCTTCACTAAATACAAATATAATAAAACAACATCTGTCTGTTTGAACGCGCTAGACTCAAAAACTTCTGAACGGATTTTCATACGATTTTCACCAATGGACGGGGTAATTCATGAGGAAGATTTAGATGTACAGTCGGTGACCAGCATTACCTTACAAAGAAGAAGAATTGAAGAGGGGTCAGGTAATGCTGGTCACCGACTGTACAACAAATTAAGGTTTTGAGTAAATTGGCTCAAATATGACGATGATTGTTGAAGATGTCGGAAAAAATCATGCCAACTTGGATCTATCTATAATGGCGTGCGCGTTACAGTACCTAGTGCGTTTCCGTGGGATAATTTCTGACCTCCACGCTTGCAGACAAAAGGCTTCGAGGCAAAAGCTAGTGTTCTATAGTTAAAGAAGTACTTATTCTATGAATGGCAGGATATAAATGAACAGTACCTAGCTCTTTTTTAGTCGCTGTGATGTATTTAATAAAATTTACATTTTGTAAATCGGTCAGCGGGAACAAACGAATACAAAACCGTAGTTTACGATGCCTAGTGCCATTAAAGGGGCTATCAAAGCTACAATATAACGATTAACGACCCATTTACTTGTTGTTTGAATAAAGCTCTTCAAAGTTATTGTTACGATGCCGCATTTTAAATTATGTACTTGATAAAGAGGTAGGTCTCACTGTAAAGATAAGTACTGATACTTTCTTAGAAAACAATCATACATTAGGTACATAGACAGAATCGAGAAAATGTACTTCATGGCCACGTAACTAAAATTAGGACCTAATTTCCTTTAATAATGGTTTTATTATAATATTTAGGAAAGTTCCTACATTTTCCACTGACTGATGGTTAGGGTGCTTGACCCCAATGAATAATTGACCATGTATAGGCAGCTTTACGATCGTTCTCTGGATCAACGCCATCTAGTGGTTAATATGAATACTAATTAATGTTTCAGTGCTGCCATCTTGTAGAGATAAATAAATCTTACCATAGACAGAGAGTTACTGTTCTCCTTCACGAATGTTGATAGGGTTATTTCAAAATCATTTTAGAGTTTTAAATTATTATTTATGAAGGTATTTTGAGTTATTAGACGCTACTTATGAGTAATGCAAAACATAAGATAAAACACTGAAATAATAAAATCAAATGCCCTATTATTTTCATTACCTGCTATTTTGTCTATGCTTTGCTCTATTATTTTGCGCCTGCGCTCTTGATGGTCTACGCGACGTACCTAAAATCATTTTGTGGAAAATTTGAAGTTTGTTGTTATTTGTGACAACTTATAATTCATAATTATTTATGAAAGCTCCGTGCTAATTACCATTCCAGGCGCGGGGCAAGATTTCACTGTAGTGGTTAGCCTGGATGCGTTCAGACACTATACTTCGAGCGGTGTACGGTAGCCATCTTGGAATCGAACAAAGCTTCAGATGTGTAGTTTGTCTGTTTATCAATAATTTTTGTGCATTTTCTTGTAAATAGTTTGTATGTTTAGGATATGTACGGAACGTTCGTCCATATGTGTAAATAGCTATGGCTGCGACAAGGAAATTACAAGGTAATTTGTTATGATATCAGGTTAGAGATTGATTGACCCCAACCGATGTAGGTACGTGTTCTAGAGCATTATTGTCAATTGATGAGACCTCTGGCGTACTGGAGCCAGTGGTGGTGAGTAGAATATGTGAAATGTGTGTTAGTTACACGCGTACAGATCGTAACGCGTACAGGTGGTCGGTAAAACTTGACAAACTGCCGCGTTTCTTACGATTATAGTACTACGGACACGATTTTATTGATAGAAACTACAACATCGCCAGTGACAGGCTATCAGTCGATCGTTATCAGGCCTACCCTCAGTACTAATAACAAAATCGCAAAACACTGAATTGTTTTTAAGTGATCCTTTAGTGAAACAGGTTTTATGCATTAATGCAATGATGTGGTTTGCAGGTGAAATAGACAGGTGTTTAAAAAAGGTAACGGAGGGCGTGGAGACGTTCGATGACATCTGGCAGAAGGTACACAATGCGACGAACAGTAACCAAAAGGAGAAGTATGAGGCGGACCTCAAGAAGGAGATCAAGAAGCTTCAGAGGCTACGGGATCAGATCAAGTCGTGGATCGCCTCCGGGGAGATTAAGGATAAGAGTACACTTTTAGAATATAGGAAACTAATAGAAACAGTGAGTTGATATCTATATAATTACTTAATTTAAGATAGTTGATCTAGCTTACATTATTAGGGGTCTTCAACCAATATTTGAATACAAGTTTGCACCCATTAAGGATGAACCTTCTGTTATCAATAGCATTCTTATTGACATTCAAATCAATGTCAATAAGTTGTATACAAGTAGAGTCTGTTGCTACATACCAAATATTTGTTATTGTAGATACAATGTATCTTATAATTTTTCTAAATGTGCTCTTTTATGTACTGTCTACCCTGTGTCTCCCTCTGTCAGGAACCTAGCATGAACAATTTATTTATTCCTATAGATTATGATAATAAGTTTTACACAATTTACTGTTTTTTATTGATATAAAATCATCCTGTCAGAAGTGGCATGGCTGTTCATTAGGGAATATACTTACAACTAAATAGACAAAAAATTAGGGTAAACTATTATTCTGTTTAGTACTGTTTAATCCAGAATCATAGGGCGATCACCCTCACCTTAAATAAAAACTAAAAAATTACTGAAATTTAGAATAGTACATGGACATGCACATTCTCTATCTCCTTTCAATTTACATGATTTAGGTAGTCGGTATTGTTTCCTCAACCCATGCTCGCTGTTAAATTATTAGTCAATTTTAAAACGCTTTATTCTATAAATAACCAGGAATGGCACAAAATTATGCACTCGTTCACATGAACGTCTAAACTACCTGAACTGTACCTTTTTCATTCCATAGTCATCAATCTGTTTACAAAGGGTATTTACGTTTTCTTACTGCACGCTAATAGACTTTTATTGATTACTTTCTTCCACGATTACGTGGCAATCTGGATGACGGTTTAGTTATAATAATTTTAAGAAAGAAAGCAGTGAGGTATTAAATTAAATTGTTAGAACTGTCACATGGAATGTGTCTTCAGAATGGAACTTTCCCCCTACGTTCCCTTAACTCAAGAGTTATCATTCGGCAACAAATACTCAGCTTGCTGCACATCGTTCACTAGCCATGCTCTCCCAGGGGAGATTTGAAGCTAAATAACAGCAACATGAACAGATCAATCCTTGAAATGAAGCTGCATAAGTCTGAGGATGTTTTGACCATTCCTTTCATATCACAACCAAGACTGTCTATGCGTCAAAAAGAAGGTTGAACGATTGGTTCCAGATGTTCTAAAGTGTGACCACCATCCTAACCTAAAAATATTTGTTTTTCCCAGTAATTGGTTTTTGGATGTTAGATTCCAGTTGCTCCAACAACTTGACTCAAACTTAGGAGAAGGCTTGGCAAATGTTACATTTTAGCCTTGTCATTTAATCCAATATTTTGCTGTATTGTAGCATCTTTTTAATCAACACTGCACTTTTTAGTAGATCTGGCTATCAGTCTGCTAGTATCCCCTTCACCTACTGATTTAGGGTTCTCCTCTATTTACCAACTGTCTCTTGGATTCCTTTGGAAGAGTGCTCTATTTTCATTCCGCTTTTATTGTCACTGCTGCTGGCTCTTGTCCATAAAATACAGTCTTCACATTATTTTTCTCTTTTTGAGTTAGAAATTCTTGTGTTACACCATTTTTATGAGACAGACATAAATGTATTATTAAAAATAGTTTAACTTTAATCAGATGTTCATTGAACAAACTCGTTCAATAACTTTTTTCCAATAATGCCAATTGATTTTGTCTGTGTATCTTTTTGTTTTAATTTGTCATTCTCAATTACTATGACCCAGTGAGACTGAATTGAATCGAAAATAATGTTTAATATAAGATTGTTAAAACATTCAATTTCCAAAGGACTGCCCATAGACTATGATTTAGTAGGTATATAAAAAGACCCACAAAGTTGATTACAATTCTGATCAGAATCATATAATATAAAAGTATACCTTGTACTAAAATAACTCAACCAAACGCGCGTGCTTCCAAGTATAAAATATGTACTTGCATCATTATACATGCTAAATCAATAAATAATAGATTACATTTTAAAACGATTAAATAAAAAGCAACTTAGAGGTGTACCTACCTACTCCAATACGATTTCAAAATGAAGTAATGTGATTATAGACACACCCCCAAGTTTCATAACAATAGGCGCGAAGTGATCTATCTTCAAATCAGTGACACAATCCCTTTATCAGTGAGATAAACTTGCATTTCGTAATACTTACGAGCAAAGGAATATGCAAAGCAATGCTTTCAAAATGCGTCCACAGAGATTTAAAGTTATACAAACTTCATTTATTATTACATCTTAAAACTTGGTTTACTTGTTGTCCCTTGCCAGTAGTTTGTGGCTATGTCGCACTGAAGCTATATGTTTCATGTATGTCCTTGTTAATGGTTAAATATTTCGAAATGTTATTGTCTATGAACGCAATACAAGCCGTATGCAGGCACAGGAACGGCTTCCAAAAGAAAAACCAGCCAAGGGCGAGTCGGACTCGCACATTAAAGGAGTTTCTTACCACCATAACTGTAATAGCTTACCTTCTTATTTTTTTTTTTTTAACACGATTTCTGTTACACGTATTCTGCGAAAATTTCAACTGGCTAGTTACAACAGACGGACTATAAAGCCGTGTAACAGACAGATACATGTCGTAGGATTAGTAATAAGGTCCCGTTGACTGACATCCGAGGGTTCCGAAGTTCTGAACCCAATGTTCAGAACTTCGGAACCCTAAAATAGAAACTTTGGAATGTTAAAGTTAGCTACACAGAATCAACATTTCGGAAAGTAGTAGGTACCTACCTACCTACCTATTTAATTCCCAAGAGCCTGCAAATCGTCTAATTCAAATAATAATTATAATTATTTAATATCAATTGAATAAAATAATTTTTATCTTCGGAAATAAAAATTAACCGGTTTCAAGCCCTGGGGGCCTAAAATGGACGCTTTGGCAGAATCATAATAAATTATGATCTGCGTACAATTCATATCCCGCAATTCATCTGTTTGACAGTTTTGAATGGAGTTTCGTAAAATGGTCCACAAATTAAGAATTGCTATGGTGAAGTCTAATGTCAAATAGCAGCTGTCAAACAGATGAATGAATTGTACGCAATAATTATTATAATTCTGCCAAAGCGTCCATTTTAGGCACCCTGGTGTCCTGTAAACAATCTCCCATGTATTAGATACATGTCTGACACAGATTAAACTGATTTAAATTCAGAGTCAACAGTCGGACGCGAATGCATACTGTTGACGTGTTTTTTTGCTGTCCCCAATATTGTTGAGGCTGAAACCTTTTGAAATGTCATCATAATCGTGAATTGATTCATTTGACTGAATAGTTATTTTTTTTCTGTAACGCATACCTACTTAGTCTAGCTAAAAAATCATAACGAATTCTATTTATTACTAGCAGCTGCCCGCTATAGGCAGTCGCTCCATGTATAATACTGGTATTCTGCTACATCCAGTTAGACTGGAAGCCGACCCCAATAGTTGGGAGAAGGCTGGGCAGAGCATGACTAGCAGCTGCCCGCGGCTTCGCCCGCGTGGCTTTTTCTAAAATAAAAGTTACTCGTATCATACATCAGCTGTCTGCCAGTGAAACTCCCGTCAAAATCGGCCGCGAAGAAGCGGAAGCGAAAAAAAACCGCATCATAATCCGTTGCGCAGTTTTAAAGATCTAAGCATACATAGGGACAGACAGGAAGCGGAAAGCGACTTTGTTTTATACTATGTAGTGATGAAATTTTGATATGGTAAGTACTTAAAATAGAAAATATTTATTTTTTATTTTTTTCTGTTTGGGTCCAGCCGTTCCGGAGATCAGCCGGAACAAACATTGTTCCGGTTAATCTCCAAAACGGCTGGACCCAAACAGACAAAAAAAAATAAAAATATATTCTATTATATAGTACCGTATAAACTTTCATCACTACATAGTATCAAATAAAGTCGCTTCCCGCTTCCTGTCTGTCCCTATGTATGCTTGGATTTTTAAAACTACGCAACGGATTTTGATGCGATTTTTTTTAATAGATAAGAGAAATTCAAGAGGAAGGTTTATATGTTTAAAAAAGCCACGCGAGCGAAGCCGCGGGCAGCAGCTAGTAGTAAATAAAAAGCTGTTATTTTGACATTACAAGCAGACATTTCAATTTTATTGATTTGTATGTATTGATTAAGGCGCTGACAAGAGGCAAATGATAAAAGTAGGCTTGTCTTAAACAAAAAAAAATCCATATCTATATAGTTTGTTGTAGCGGAAAAAACTTGGGGCAGTCTTTGGGGACTGCCGATAGAAGTGAAAACAGTATACATACAGCTCATGGATTAATAACAAGAACGTCTTATTTGTATGCAGAACTTGGTTGTTTTTTATTTTCGATTATTCAACAAATTTTTGAGTAAATAGATAATTGCTTCATATTTTGCAATAAAGTGACAGTAACCGCGGTTTAGCTGTTGTCAGCGTCTTAAGGAAAATTAAATTAGCAAAGTTACTGATATGACTTTATTGAATAAAAAAATAGCCAAAGGCAGAATGTAGAAAATAATCATGTCGAAAACAACAAGTCTATTTATAACATTATTTTGATTCGAAAGGTTATAGTTTGAATAAAACCAATTTCCTGCCATTATTACACGCGTTGAATTTAGAAGATTTTTTTTTCTTACAAGCCAGGATTGTTCTTGTTCTCAATGTATTGTTTTCTGCCTAATTCAAGTTTTTTTTTTCTTTTTATTTCTTGTGTGTTCAAGCATGGAAAGAATTGTCGCAACATTCCAAATCGATGTATTAAGTTTTTACTTCTCTGCTTATGTCGTAAAGCAGAACATTATTCACTACATTAAGCTGTATTACTTGTTTTAAATAGTTTAGTCAAGTTAAAAGTTAGTCTAAAGAAATTGCGACTACCCGGTAGCGCTCGGGAGCGTGCCACGTGCGAAAACACTTGACCCCTGTTGGGCTCATCGGCGTGTGTAGACGAGCTCCGAGACCACGCCTAGGGAGGTTGCCCACCCATATGGTAAGCCACCTGAAAGAATAGGCTGCCATGAGCTAGGGTGACAAATATCACAGGGTTTCCACTTCCAGGAAATTATCAAAATTCCGGGAAAATCGAAAGATTAAGTTTTGCTGCAAAAATTCAAAGGAATACTTACATTTTGATGGGAGAAAATATAATTGGCATACAATGACGCAGTGAAAATGAGCGTTAATATTCTCTCCTAAGCAGTGGATACCCTGTCACAACTGTAGGTACTCAGCTCGCCGCACAAAGTCATTTGCCACAGCCGAGCGATCAGCTCCAATATTTAAACATTTTGCAGTCTTGCCTACAAAATATTAAAATATTAGAGAATTTTTCCTCTGACCATGGCTGATGGATTTTGTGTAGTAAGCCCTTCTATTACAAAATATATCTTGAGCTAGGGTTAGGAGTGAAGAGTCAGCTAAAATAGATTATATAATCGATAAGATGATAGACTATTGATTTTCAAAAACTTGGAATCAAAAGCAATCTTTGACGTTCGAAAAGTGCTGATTCTCAGCCTAGTTTAAATAAATGACTTTTTATTTTTTTCACACATCGACAAAATGTTCTATGTATTGAAATACTTTATCTTCTACCGAAAACTTAGATAAGTTTATGAGCATTTTACTTTATTTTTCAACACAGATTTTACATTATTCATATTATATTAGACCTTTTTTGTTAAAATTAAATGAGATTAGACACACATGATATAGGTATTATTTTTTTCGATAGGGTTTTAGTTTTGAAAATAAACAGTTGTATCAAACAAACGTCTTTCTATTTCCAGCAAATGGAAAGGTTTAAAGTAGTGGAACGGGAGACGAAAACGAAGGCGTATTCCAAGGAGGGTCTGGGTGCGGCGCAAAAACTGGACCCCGCGCAGAAAGAGCGAGAGGAGATGTCCTCGTGGCTCGTCTCCTCCATCGACGCACTTAATTTACAAGTGAGTACCTCAGATACACGGAGGAGTGAACAAATGCAGTGGTTATGTGCGGGGGAATGGCGGGAGTCGTGCTGCGCATGTACGTTAAAGAAACCGTATAGTATCAAAAGTATATTCACTTTGTAGTTACAAAAGCATAAGTTAGTTTATTTTTCTAAAAATATATTTACATACTAATTTATTTGCTTGCCTCAGATGTTTATTTCTGACATAATTGTAATGTTTTTTTAACAATTGGTGCAATTTTTTTCATTGCAGATTCTAATGTTAGTAGTGAATTATAAGAATGTTAAATCCTTAACAATCCATAATTATTTGTAAATAAATATTATCGAGTATCGGACAAAGTATTGATACTTATTCGAGTATCGCTTGAAAAATATAGACTAACAGGAGTATCGATATGTTGCCGCGCCATACTTTAGCTATAACTCGTCTAGTATTTTGTTCATCTCGTGCCTTCCGACTTAGTTTTCCTCTTCTTACAAACATGCGCACACTTCATTTGTTTGCCGCTCCGTGTAGTTATAGGAGCAATCACTAAGCGAGTGGCATTGCGATGAATATTCTCATAAGTAATGTTTATAATACTTTAAGCTATAATTGTTACCGCCTCCTGCCATCATCGATCGTCTTCTACAAAATTAAGGTTATCGTTATCGACAGATTTTCACGGTTTTAACATAATTAAATGAAACCCCATGGCAAAATCTGTTTATTGGTTCACCACTTCGTGCCGCAACGGTTCGGTGCCGGCGGCTTGCCGGTAACTCGGTCGTGTGCCGCCGGGCCGCCCAAGTGTCGCGGCGGCGTCGGTGCGCGCGCATCTCGACGGTGTCGCATCGCGCAGCCGGCGGCACTGGTGTGTAGACTAGAATTAGAGACCTGCCGGAGGATCCTCAGTGTCTCCACATCGTGTGTCCAGCGCTGATGTTAACGTCACGTGGTCGCCGCGTAGACTCTGTGTAAACGCAAATGCTGCGCTAGCGTCACGTAGACGTATTGTATCAAAAATACGTCGTGTTGACGCGGCGCTAGCGTCGCGTTTGCGCAGCGCCTACGCTGCGTATGCGTTCGACGAATGCCTCCGCCGGACCCACGTCAGATGTGAAGGCACCCTTTCTCCGGTATCTGTGTCATTAATGTGGTCTTCAAAGTTACCGTTAACATTTCATCATTGGACAAAAACGGGGAAATTTAGTGTAGGGTCCATTTGCTTTGGTGTTGATCAGCGGCGTTACGATTGGTATGGTCATAATCACCATGCTTTTCAGACGTTGGTAGAATCATCTTGATAACACATACATAACATACATTTTGTCATTTAACACGGGTAACGAAATCCCCATCCTTCAAATCAAATATATAGTTTACTAGCTGACCCGTGCCCACTCCGTTGGGCGGTAAACATTTTTACTCTATGACACTCACAAATAACGTGGCTTTATGTGGGTAAAAGAATACCTACCCTACCTGCCTACACTACCTACCTACCTACCCTACCTCATCTACTAAATAGTCCGAACAAAGCCTATACCTTTTTTTTTTATAGGTGAGCCCGTTTTTGAGTTATAAAATTACAACGAAAAGTGGCATTGATTTTTATAGATATAGATTAAATGTAGACTAAAAAGAACCTCTTGTGGAAAATCCGACAGTGAAAGAGAGACTCCAGAAATGCTTCCCACAAAATTATTATTATCCCCAAGTCGTTCGAGACCTGGCACCACCGGCATTGAATATGGCTTGATAGATGTTGATCCTCCTTCTGTTCTGGTCATCAGAACATCGTTGATCTTCATTGATCTGCAAAAGGAATCAATGGCACCCTACTATGGAAAGATCCATTCTATAAAAAAAATCCAATGATCTGATAAATATATAAACAAATGGATCAGAAAACGTACCTTTGGATGTCTATGTGTAGTGTCACTTAAAAATTTAGTGTTTTAGATCGATTTTTTGAATACATAAACCCGAAATTCTAATTTTAAGTCGCCTTAAAGACATTATACATTTGACAAGAAACTTAAAGCTTATACAGTGTTCTTAAACAATGTGAACACGAAGGCCATTTACAAATTTCCACTGATAAACACTAAAAATAAAAATGATAAAAAAGGTTGGTACAAAATACCTATAACATAAATTAGGAAATAAATAGTACACAACAACCACATACATATATTATAACCACAATAATCGTTGATAATGTTATTCAAACCATAATTGTGGGAAAAAGTGGTGAAATATAAAGTTGAAACCAATGTGATGAATGTGTTACTAATTCCATTTAGTGAGTGATTGCAAAAGAATTAAACATGAATTTTTCACTTGGATTGGAAATAATCACTAATTAATTGTTCTTACCCTATCCTGTATTTTAACATGACAGTATTTATTTAAATGACAAATGAATGAAATCTGATAAGCATGTTTGAAATTAGTATTTTTTACCACAGTGATTTTAAAATTGTGACACTGTTGTACGTTCAACTTTTTATATTGCTGTGCCCTAGCAGGGTTCATGTATGACACCTATACCTAAAATTGTAACAACTTGTAAAACTACATGGATGCAACTACAATGATGAAAATGTATAGCGGGGTACACAGGCAAATGAAGGAATACGGGTGGGTTTTAGTCAGTAAAAGTCTGACCGGGCGGTCAGACTTTTACTGACTAAAACCCACCCGGCTATACATTCGGCGGTCCGGCTCCATCACGAGCTGGAGAAGTTAATTTCCCAAAAAAAAAGAAGAAAAAAAAAGGGGGTAATTGCGTTAACACTTACATTAGCGATAGCTTTCATTTTGACAGTTCGACATTCATTACAGTAATTACGTTATTGAGCAGACAAATTTTTCGAACTTATGAAGCGACTAGCTGCGCCCCGCGGTGTCACCCGCGTAAGTCTCTATCCCGTGGGAATATCGGGATAAAAAGTAGCCTATATGTTAATCCAGGGTGTCAGTTACCTCCATACAAAATTTTATCAAAATTGGTCCAGCCGTTTGAGCGTGAAGAAGTAAAAAACACACACACTCACAAACTTTCGCCTTTATAGTATTAGTGTGATGTGATGGATTAGCCGTATCCTTCAAAATCATTCAGATTGTGATTGACAGCGTGTATGCAACTAGGGTGCGGGATTTGCTTACACTTCATCAGATAATTTTAAAACCGACTATACTGTCTTTTCCTATTTCTTCCCGTGGGTAAAAGGCGACTAAGGGGCTTACTAGAGAATGAGCAGCTGCATTCTCTATGCATTTTAACACCATACTGCGATCGCCAACCCGCCTGTCAAGCGTGATGATTATGGCAAATTCCCTTCTTTGGGGGAAGCCTATGTCCAGCAGTGGACGTCTTTCGGCTGAAATGATGCCGATGATACTGTCTTTTACTGTAGGTAAAAGCTATGCGATACACTCCATTTCAATCATACTAATGTTGACTTTCTCCGTTCCAGGTTGATCAATTTGAGTCTGAAATAGAGTCACTGCTAGTGGGTAAGAAGAAAAGATTGGACAAGGAGAAACAAGACCGGATGGAGGACCTTAAACTCAAGCTGGAGAAGCACAGGTTTCATATAAAGAAACTAGAGACGCTGCTGAGAATGCTTGACAACATGTCTGTCGAAGTAGAACAGGTTGGTACTAAAACCTTGTTATTTATTTTAGTCTAGGACCTTATTTTACAGCTATTTATGGTGTATCTATTCATACACGAAATCTCTTAAGGGGTCATTGTACTCATCTTTATGAACAACTTTTACTATGGGACCGAACCATAAATCGCGAAAAAAAAATCAGCTGTTTCCTACATTAATGTTCTTATAACTCGTCAAAATGGAACAGCTGATATTTTTTAAGAGATTTCGTGTATTAATAGATACACTTTATACAACATTAGTTTTTGTTTACACTAAACCCGAAAAGGGGTCATTGTACTCATCATTTTGAACAATTTTTTCTATGGGATCAACCTTGAAATCGCGAAATAAAAATCAGCTGTCTCATACATTTTGTCGATTTCAGTGAACACAAATCAAAATCAAAAAGATCAAAATCAAAAGTCATTTATTCAAACTAGGCTGAGAATCAGCACTTTTCGAACGTCAAAAATTACATGAGACAGTCCCCCAAAAACGCCCACCCTTCACCACTTCCTAGTGCTTTAGCTGGGAAGAAGAAGTGGCGCAACAAACTCCCCAGCAGCACAGCTGTCTGTTCACATATGATTGGAACAGCTGATTTTTTTTCGCGATTTCAAGGTTGTTCCCATAGAAAAAAATGTTCAAAATGATGACCAATGACCCCCCCCCCCTTTTCGGGTTTAGTGTAAACAAAAACTAATGTTGTACAAGTTAGTTGACCGTTAAAAGGAAAGTTCATGGAAAAATTATGCTTTCCAAATGGATTACTGGTTGCAGTTTGTAATACTACTTATTCACTCATTTTTGTGTGAAATAGCAGGATTTTTTGCTGCTTTTTGATAGCTGTTGACATAATCAGTCACCGACGCTTGGGGTTGGCCTATGTCCAGCTGTGGACGTCTTTCAGCTGAAATAATAACGATGATGATTATGAAGTCACCTTTTATGTCACCATACCTTTTGGGCAAAAACGACGTCAAACGCTCGAGATGCGCCCGATCTGATTGGTAAACAAACTGACGCTATATATATCAGAATTTATACACTAACGTATAAGCATTACCATACGATCGAGTAATCGTAAAGCCCTCTGTATATATTTTAATAAATGCCTGAGTCAGACCTGTTGATCTAGGTCAGTAAAACAGTGAACATATTGAGGCAGATCAGTGACATGATGACTAAGCAATGATAATTCGATGAATGTGTCTATACACTGAAGTCGGGCTTTTATCTATTTTAATACAGAATTATTCCATCTGCTTCAGAATAGAATAGAATACTCTTTATTATGTACACCATAAAAGTAGAAAAAGATCAAAGACCGGGACCAGGGGTCCAGATTGGGTGTAGATCAAAGATCAAAGCTCAGTGACTATGGGTGGGTACTCAGACTACCCTATATTTTTGTCATTTCAAGGGTCAATCGCTATAGGTACTCAGACTACCTAATACCTTTTTCAGTACGCTCACTACAGATATATATGGGTCTGCCAAAGGCGGAAACTGATACTGTGAAACAGCTGAAGCCAGGCTTCAAAAATACTGTATCATTCGACAGTGTCGAAATTGGGCCCCAAATCGTTTTTGGAACTGAAAACCCTCTTGATAAATAGTCCAACAGCCCCCAAACCAATACCCCCTTATTACAAAACAAGGTTTATCTTCAGACCCGGGTTTAAAACATGGAGCCATTATTGAATTTCGAACTTTATTCCGACTATGGTAAAGTTCCTAAACACAAAACTGACAACTTAGTACCGAACTAAGTTTTCAGTTTTGTAAAAAGAAAGGTATTTCAATCACTGTTACGTTCTTATTACAAAAACTGGCTCCATGGTTTAATCCATGTCAAATATAAATCTTGTTTTGTAATAAGGCGGAGAGAGTCTAAGGGAGATCGACGCACAAACTATTACTACGAATTCGGTCAAAATGTACGGAACAACATTTTTCTTTTTAAATAATCGACGAAAAATGTCTAATCTGGGGGGGTTTAGAATCATACGCTGAATTCATGGTAAAAGTATGCTCGTCTTTGTCCCTTATACCTTTAATAATGACACATTATAAAATGTCTGTCTGTCCATTATTAGCCCACGACCGCACGGGCGCTTTTTTATGGCGACGTTTTTTTTTTACCGTAGTCTGAATTTTCAAAGCTCAGCTTAGCGCCGTGAGATGAAAATCGAACTCGCTCGAATCGCTAGGATGGTGCTGTGTTAGATTCACAACCCTCGGCTGCACGTCGAGAGTTCAAATTCCAGAGTACGGAAAAAAACGTCACATTAAAAAAGCGCCCGTGCTACGTGGGCTTAGGGCCTGTGCACACCACGTTTTTTAAACGCGCCGTCGACGCACGTTTAAAAGACGTGGTGTGCATAGGCCCTTACACTTATCCATTTTACTTGTATATTTATTTATGTGCACCAAAAACCAAAAATTATTGACCAATCTTTCTCAAGTCTAAGCAGGTGTACCTTACATTGCAGATAAAGAGGATAAAGGACGACGTGGAGTACTACATCGACTCGTCGCAAGAACCTGGTTTTGAGGAGAACGAGTACATCTATGACGATATCCGAGGACTTGATGACATCGAGCTCAGCGGCGTTGGTCTCCCCTCCTCTGCAACCACCGATAGTAACAACAGTAATGACTCCGCGGGATCTCCTACTAGTATGCTCTCAGGTATGTAAGCAATCTTATTATTTTTGTAAAAGTTAAGGCCGGCCACCAAACAGGACTAGTTTTACTTTAGTAAAAATCCGTACCATGTTAATGTGAATTTATTCAAAATTTTCTTAGTTTTTTTTTTGCAATTGGCAGGTCAGTGTCAGTTTGTATCTTGAACAAAATATGATCAAATCAGGGTCAAATTAAATTAGCTAGCGAAACTCCGCAGACGTGATGGGTATCGATATTTTTTTATATTTTTTTGGGGTCAACAACCAATTTTTATTTTCTTTTTGTTTTGTTTAACCTTGTTTAGATATTGATACCCATCACGTTTGTAAAGTTTGCACAAAATATATTATTTTTAAATAGATATTTCCACTTCAGAAAAAAAAAACATCAAATTAATATATTTTTTTGTTTTTTTCGTGTTTAGATATGGCTGCGGAGTTTCGCTAGCTAATTTAATTTGACCTTGTATATTATTAAAATACTGGTGCATCCGGTTAGACTGGAAGCTGACCCCAACGTAGTTGGGAAAAGGCTGGGCAGATTGATTTTAAGCAAATAATAAAAACTGAAATGTGACTGTATGGTCCATGAGTTCATGGATCTGGCTAAACTGACGGAGGTCTGCCTGTTCTGATTGTTCGTCCATGTGTTATAACTAGAGATCGGATATTCGGATGCATATTTACCTAAAGTTTGAGAGTTGACTAGTATAGAGTGCGCTTCGGTACGGGAAATGTGTCGCTTTCCAGGACGGCCGAATTTTTAAGAACTACTCTTTCGTACTGTGTGGTCTAATAAATATATTCCATTTTAAATTTAATCGTTTTGAAGACATTTTAATAGTATTTTTTTTACGTGTTATTTTTTCCACAATATTCCTGTCTAGTTCTAAATAGATAAGAAATATTTGTTATGCTTAGGAATACAAAATTTTCTACACACTGTTATTAATTAAACCCCGCGATCCCGAAAAAAAATATATTTTAAGAAGCCGTTTCCATACTTTGTATCCTTTGCCGGGAAAAAAACTTACTTTAGGTAAATATGCATCCGTATATCTGATCTCGAGTTATATGCCTTACGGTAGTGGTAGAACAGTAAAAAAAAAAAAAAAAAGTTAATAGGTAGCTAACTCCTATTTTATATAAAAAATGGTACTTATTCTAAAACGCTTCCTATACTGACATCCTGTAGGTGTGTGTCCGTACGTGACAAAGCGAAACCCCTATACAACATGCCTCGGCATTTTTAATGAAAAAACCATGACTAGCGAATTCTTTAAGACTTGACGCATTTGTGTTAAATACACACATGTTAAATGGAATGGAACCAATTTTTTTTAAACTAAGGTTAATTGGCGTAATATTCTATGAAGAATCAGTAGTGATTGCAGTATGATATCATGATGCGAATGTTGCTGCTTATAAGACGCGTGTCGCGAGGCTTGTTTCATTGTCAGTCTTGAACGAGGTCATGTCACCCAAACAACGGTAGTTTTCACACCAGGCGAGTCTGCATTCGAGTCTAATCACTCACTTAGTATAAAGCCCAAACGATTCAATTCCCAGGAAAATATAATGCAGCATCTGTGACTATCTTTCATCTTAGTTTATCTATGGTTTATAAAAAACACTTCTTTTTTTTTTCAGGTACAAGTCCAATAACATCACCAACGTTAGACGTACACAACCATTCAACAGACTCCATAGACGTCGAAAAAAAGAAAAAAGAAGAGATCATAACCAAAGTGAGTAGCAACACGCACAAACATACGTCATACCATTACACATATATTTATTATAATCATTAATCTTCTAATGTACTGCTACGTGGAGTTTTGTTGTGGATTTTCCAAATTTATTGCTACGTATGATTAGTTTTGGGTTCTAAAACGAATATTTCGTACTAATTTTCGACGATCGAATCTTAGTAGTGTTATCGTGTGACGAATCTTTTCGATATTATCGTCGATTCGTTACATTTGTTCTCGTAAAGTGTTACATGTAAAACTGATTGGTTTTTCGTGTAAACTTCAATAGAATTATGTTTACACTAATGCCCTATGGCTTATTTATCTCTCGGGCTGCTGTTACTTATTATAAAACCACTTTTTGATATAGTTTTTCTAACAAGGTCGTCTAATGATTATAAAATGTCCCGTAAGATACGCCACTCTGTGGCAGGCGTCCAATAGTGGGATATAGAATAGAATACTCTTTATTATGTACACCATAAGAGTTACAGATATAAATGTTGAAATAAAAACGACAGAAATAGATTCTTGTGGAAACAATCCAGTAACAAATCCCGTGTTCTAATTATCCTCGCATAAAGGCTGATTTTTCAAGCATAGGAGAAGTTTTTTCTGAGGAATAAATACGGCGGTTTGACATTATTATGTCTTTTGTATACAGAAGTTGTAAAACCGTCATACTAATTATTCCTCAGATACGATTAAAAATTTGACCCTAATATAGAAAATAATTGGCCAATAATTTAATAATGAATTAATAATTGGCCAAGTGATTAGTTAATTAAATAGTGTTCTATTATCATAACTAGAACAACATGGGCGTAATTAAATAACACCAATTTTACAAAAGAGCCGCATGCCGCCATAATATATTTGTTATAAAGTATAACAAACGTTATTTGTATCCTTCTGTAAAGATGGTGTGACCACTTACGCCCTTTTTGTTCTAGGTGTGCGATCTGTCTTTTTCACCGACGATTCATACAAACTTGGTAAGTGCTGCTTTTTACGATAAAAAAAAAAAAATCTATATTTAATACAAAAAGTTATTCCCTTTTTGACTATTCTAATTTAATGCCTTTCTAGTTTTGGCATGTAGCCAAAACTAGAAAGGCATTAAATTAGAAATCTTCTTGTCACTAATACAGTTAATCCAACAAAAAAAAACTAGTTTATGTATTTATCGGGCAACCGTGATTATGTGACCAAAAAAAAAAGTTGATTCAACAAAAAAACGTTCTTACACCACGAATTTACCATGATTTTCTCCCAAAAATCATTGAAAAGAACCCAAAACCAATCGTGTGTTGACACAAATGGTAAATGATGTTGTGTTGATATTTGCAGCCGGTAAAACCACTGCCACTGCGCGCGGTGAACGCGAGCGCGGTCAGTAACAGCACCTGTAACGTTAGTTCCTTGCTCAATAACTCCGCAGCATCCACCAATAGGTCAGTCCACTGACACCAAGTGTATTTATTACCACCTTTATATAATTTACCACACGTTTTTGAGGATTATTTCAATGAAAGAGTAGTATAGTTTATCGGGCTGGTGTCCGTGACTCCACGTGCACGCGCGTATTTTGCGTACAGGTGGGAAAATCGATCATTCGATCCACCCCAGCTAATTAAAAGTTGATTTAAAAAATGAGCAAGCTTTACAGTAGTCCCTTTGATGTGTAAAATCTGACATTTTACCTTTGTAATAAGCCACTGAGCAGCGACAGAAATTAACCTCAAAATTTAAAAAGCTAAATACTGAAATATTTATTCGAATAATTATTTATTACTAGTGGTCGCCCACTGGTTGAAATTCGACGCCTACTTACAATCTATACAGGGTTATTTTTAAAACGTCAAAAACCTCTTAAGGGGTTATTGTACTCAACATTATAAACAACTTTTACTATGGGACCAAACCTGAAATTGCGAAAAAAAAACCAGCTGTTCCCTACATTTATGTTCGAATAATTCGTTAAAATGTAGGGAGCAGCTGATTTTTTTTTGGCGATTTTAGGTTTGGTCCCATAGTAAAAGTTGTTCATAATGATGAGTACAATGACATCATAATGATGTTATTGACGTTTTAAAAATAACCCTGTATAGTACATTCTAATTCCATGCTATTAAAAAGTTACTTATTCCATGCTCAAACTGTCACTTCCTGTTACACACTTCCATCCCTTTTCACGAAATCACTCCCACAGAAACGAGAGGAAAGATTTTATCCATCAATTCCACATCAAAAATAGGAATGTGGTTCGGAAGTCATTTGTGATGTAAGTACCACCGCGAACCTTCCCGGTCGACCACTTTTCAACCTTATTACTATTGTCATAAGGGCGAAAAGTGGTCGACCGGGAACTTTCGCGGTGGTACCTTACATTCCAAGAGTAGATGAACATAGAAATCAGCCATGATCTGACCAGCATAGCTATTCACCACCATTCGACTGGCTTCCGAGTCGAAAATTACACATTTTCGGTTACATGATTTGCCTAGACTGCAAATAGCTGTCTTGAACAGACAAAATTTTCGGATTTGTGAACAGCGTTTAGGGGATTCCTTCGATCGATAACATCTAACTTGGAAGGGTAATTCCGTAACACACTATCAGTAGCAATGGGATTCATTTTGATTTTCATTCATTACGATAATTACGTTGTTGAGCTGACAAATTTTTCGAACTGAAGCAATGGATTAACAATATACTTCAAAATCATTCCGATTGCGATTTATAGTGTGTTTTCGACACAATTAGGGCACAGCTTGGAATACTAAACTTCATAAAGTCTTTTCACCGCCAAAATATTTATCAAAAGAAAACCAAACATCGTTTTCATCAACCTTGCACGAGTATTTGGAAATATTCAAATGTCGAAATGGAAACACTTGAATATTTCGAATTGTTGTCTTGCCTTTCTATTGAAACTGCTGTACTGTGGCGCTGAAAAGGGTGACTAGAAATGTCAAAAGTTTTTAATTAATACGAAATTATATTATGAACAGAATTTTATTATATTCACAAAAAAACATTCGTGATAAGTACGGTAAAACTAGTTATATAAGTTTATGAACTCTAAATAATATTTATCATTCATTCGTTTTATTATACCAGTTGCTATGTGACTCATTCTGATGCATTTATTATCATTTCATTGAAATAGTCCTCACCACACTCGATTATGTAGATTATAAGATTTAAAATTCACATAAAAATGAGAATACAAAACAAACTTGCTCCAACGTAATTTTTTTTTTGTTCTCGTTTCATTGCGCGCATGATTCAAGCTCATTTAGAATAACTACTATAATTTCTGAATTCAAATAAGACAATTTGTACTATGAAATTGGATATTTTGGGGCAATAAGCTTAGAAAGTTACAATTTTCATAAAGTTGTGATCTAAAATGCAGTAGTGTTTGTTTATCTGTAAATATATTTATTAAAAAACACCATTGCTTGCACAGCTATTCACGAAATCACACCTGTAATTATCACATAATTTAAGTATATTTTGCAACTAAAAGCGCATACTAGTTGCATTTCTAACTCCGCCGATACAAAATTGCCGCCGAACATTGTAACCTTAAAAGCTTATTGTAAAGGGCAGTTAGCGACATCTCTTCAAATCTCAATGAAATATCTAGCAGACGTATTCGAGACGCGCGGTGCATTCTATATTGATCTCTGCGTTTCAAGTAATAAGTTTCAAAGTCCATTGGTTGTCGACTCGATGTGCATACTCATAATTTATACATGCTGTTATTGATTTTATGTGATTCTATTTATAAAAGATAGTGTAACTGAGTTGTGCAGTATCGGGATGCACGTTTTACTTGCTGATAACAGTTTTCTTTGATAATTGAACTTGTATCCGTGTGTTTTGGGGGACAGAAGGATTTGTGCAGTGTTAGTAAACATGTGTACGTATTTATCGTCAACAAGTGTCACGCGTTTTCAAGGGCAGTTTAGAGTGGTGGTCTGCTTGTTGAGTTTTCACTTTTTATCCGTCTGGTGTTAAACAAAGCATGTTTTATATCGATTTAGGTCTTGATTCTCAAGTATACAAAATTCAATTTTCAAGTTTCTGAATTGGATGCAACAAGTGGTTTAAAGTTTCAGCGAATGATTTCATTGTTTGTCGCTCGTTTGACATGGAGATAGAAGGGATGTCTCTAGTGGCATGAAGTTCGTCGCCTCGCAATAGTGTGTTCAGTGGTGTGAGTGGTGGTGTATGTGCAGTATAAGCAACAACACGGGCGGCGTGTCGGGCGCCAGCACGCCTAGCAAGCAGCCGCCCGCGCCCAGCCCGCCGCACGCGCCGCACGTGACGCACGCGTCGCACGTCACGCACGCGCCGCACGTCGCCATCCACCACGTCCGACAGCCCATCTCAAACACCAATACCAACATTAACAGTAACAATACTGGTGAGTCACTTTTACAATATTACATATTATTCTTTTCTAGGTTTTTGTGTACTAACCATCGGTTTCTTGAAGCCTGTGGGTAGCACGAACGCGCGGAGTAAGCGTAACGAAAATTAGAACGAATTTAAAATGAAAATACTTGTTTCGCACTTAAGATTTAGAATAGAATACTATACAACAACGTACATAAATATCGCAATGAATAGAATAGAATACTCTTTATTATGTACTTCATAAAAATTACAGATATAAATGTAGAAATTTTACATAGGGTGTCACAATGGGCGGTCTTATCGCTAAAAGCGATCTCTTAAAGACAACCTTTGGATGGATTAATGGGAGAAGAAGAGACAAAACTGCAGGTAGTCAGTGGTGTACCATTTACATATTATAATTATACAATAAATACATAAGTACGTAATACATAGTAAACTTATTTAAATAAATATACTCAATAATAATCATGAAACAAGTGCAAAGAACAAAAAAAAAATGTTTAAAGAGTGTTTTTACCATATTTTTTAAAATGGAGAAAGATTGAGCATGCAGGCTATCGACACAGGCAAGGCATACGCGCGGGCGGGCGGGCCATTGCTTGAACTGTAAAAGATTTATAATAGAACATTACGTTTATTTAGTTATAAGACATTCATATCTATGGATGATACTACTTATTGTGCTTGTTTCAAAATGCTATAGGATAATATTTTTAATATAAAAATCGTTAGAATTTACGTTACGTTTAAGTCGCGCGTTTGGGCGGTACTTTTATTGAGAGAATCAGTTGTGAAATTTCATGTTAGTATCATATTTTTCTGTTTGTGTGTATTCGCTTGGTACCTAACAGCCTATACTACCTCAAATGGCTTAGCATAATCCTCCGTTATGTCGAAAATACTGCAGCATACATTTTGAAATAAATATATGGTAAAGTTGAGAATTAATGTTAAGTACTATGTTTGACGAAAACACGATTTCATAAAATTTTCTTCATAGAAAACAAATCCAAAGTTACCTCCAAACCGAACAATAAACCGCAGATATTAAAACAATACTTCAAATTAGATAATGAAACTGCATATTAACTGAACTAACTATAAAGCAGGTCTTACGTAATTTTTTTTTTAATTACCATTATTTTCACCGTAAAAAGAAATAAACTAATATATCGGTGCCTTGGAGTCTTCTCCCTGCCACTTGTCTCGCTTGCTCGCGTGACCGCCAGCTACTTGTGCGAGCGAGATAAAGAGTGAGGTGGCGCTGAGGTAGTACAGACCCTGAAGTACTTTATGGTTATTCATGCGGTTTTCACTATCATTTAGAGGAGAATTTCTTGAGGACGGTTTGGTTTTAAAATACTTTCATATTTTACCTTTGCGAGTTTAGGCTTTTAGAAACCGGATGTTAACAGCGTGTGTTCATACTTTTTGATGTATTGACTACTTACTTTGTTTATGATTATATGAGCTGCCATGACGTTTTGTGTATTTACAACTTGTGAGTTAATATTCATACAGCTGTGAAGTCCACGTGTATTTAACTTTTTAAGACACGTTCTATTATTAAGTTGTAAATATTGTATTGTTGAGTTGACACAGTTGTTAGCATAATATTTTGCGTAATTCTTCATTTTACTACAATCAGCAAGGTTTTCTGTGATTGGTGTTCACGCTTTTGATTTTAGACAAAACATTAATTAGATCTTCGTTTACATTTGCGAATATTTATTTTTTATTAGCTTTATGATTATATTATCGAAATTATCGTTTATTTTCGGTTCGCCTTATAATTTTTGAGGTTTTTTTGATTTGTTGGTTTTCCGGGTAAATTAAGAAAACAATTAGCTTGATTATCGATACCTTTTAGAGGTTAACTAAATACATATTTAGGAAAAATACAATTTATTCAGTTAAAGTTAATTAATCAAAAATAAACATGGAAAAATGTCTCTCTCGTGTAAGTAAAAAATCGTGTTACAATTCCCTGTTATTTCGTGCGTCATTCGCCAACTTTTACTTGTTTATTTAAGGATTTGGCAAAAAATACTAATTTAGTGAAATAAGGAAGCACCCTGACACATATTATGTCTGACAATAATGCTTGCCAAAATAATTATTTCATGTGATTGGCAACCGGAATACAATAATAATAGCCCCATTACTGTCATCTGTTAATCAAATACTTACGTATAATATGATTTCAAACTTCACCAAATCCTAACTATCCATAGGTACTAATATTAATTCGAAACTAACTCTCTGCGGACCGACCACGGGCGTTTCAGGACGTTTGTGACAAGACATAATAAATTATGTCATGTCAATTTGTACTAGCATTTTATGACAAAACAGTTTTATCGCTCAAACTGTGATAAAATGTGTGACTCAAGTCATGTCACAGTAGGCCGTGCTCGCCCCGCTGTCTGTCTGTATTACCTTTCACGCCTAAACAACTGAGTAGTGTTAATGATTTGAAAAAAATATATGATAAATTAGAGCATTTTCTCAATAACTTAATAAGTATGTGAATATTTTAGATTATATTTATATTACATAGTGAAATTAATATGTAAAGTTAGACATAACTTTACATATTAATTTCGCCATTCTCAGTTTTTACATTATAATGTAAAAACTGAGAATGGCGCAAAATCTACCAAGCGTATTTTTCTGAAACCTTCACCAATTTAAAGATAATTTAATTATTGATCTTTTAGTATACGCGTTTTAATAAAATACCTTTTGTTTTGTGTATAATAAATTAATAATGCATCAAATTGGTGACAGCGCTCCTTGATGGGCGAGTCCTATTACTGGCTGAACGTACGCCGCGTTGCGTAAGTTCGGTACAGAACACGCAAGCTAACCACTCAAGGTCACTGGCATATATCTGCGTCTTAAGGGGTGAAAGTTTTTATGGGGAGCTTAGCATTTCTTAAGTTAGGTACATGAAAATTATAATTTATGCTTTTGGTAAAAAATAACAATGTTCGTGTTTCAGCGTTCTTGTAATCATCCCCCAAGGAGGAAAAATTTGGATGAAATTTGCCACATGGTAGTATATTCCCGTGGGATAATTTCCGACCTCCACGCGGGCGAAGTCGCGGGTAAAACCTAGCATAATCAGCCTATATGTTCCCACCGCTGGGACACAGGCCTCCTCATGGTGAGAGGGAGCGGGCCGCAATCCACCAATCGGGCCCAGTGCGGGTTGCTTGGACAAAACCTAGTTATTTATTACCGTACCGAAGTAATCGCAATACTTCCCAGCAAAATACCCTCATTGACATCAATTATTATTCGTTTCTGAAACCGCAAATTCCGGCTGAATCAATAATTGAAACCAACAAGGCAACGCCACCGTGTAACTTCCTCTACGATAACGACACAAATAAATACAAAGTGAGGCGTAATTAAAATACACGTTATCATTACAACTAAACGCGATAACGTACGCTTCCATTGTTTACAAAATAAACAAAATGGTTATCGACGCGAATGAATGGAACACGACGACCGACAAACTCATTACGAAAACCGATTAATCGTACACTGGCATTCCGCCAATATTCGTAAAATTTGCTAAAAACTGGCGGTAAGCCAGAGCGATGACATGGCAGAGCGTCGGATCAGTCACTAGGCTGTATCGGACGAGACCTGTTCGTAACTTTAGAAATAATTTTGAAAAACATAATAACAATGGTTTCCCGCGCGAATGTAGGATAAATATGGACGATGGTAAAGATATTATTGTCGAGTGTTGTGTGTGCATGTTTTTTTCATAAAAGAGTTTCGGTGGTGTTTTTGAAGTAATTCGGGTATGTCGAGAACTGCGTAGTTTATTGTTTTGTGTGGTGTCCGTGAAGTTCAATGGCGGTTACATAATTTATTTTGTTATGGTGTGCTGCTGGGTTATGGGAAACGTCCATTGTTCGATTCTTCATGTCTGTATTGATTGCGAACTGGTGAGTGGGTACCTCGTCCTGCCTACGTCAGGTTCTTGCTTTAAGTTCTAGGCTACCTATATTTCAATTAGCACTTTAGATTGTTTTCAACCTACCTAGGACTCTTCGAGTGTGAAAACAAGATAATTTTGCATTGCAAATGGTTCATGTTGTATCAATTTTGACAGTTGTAATGTCAATTCTACTACGTAAACTTGACATTGCATTGCAATCTGTGTTAGATGTGTTTACTGTAGCTAACCAATCACACGTGTTTGTGTCACTACCTGTGTTATGTCGTGAGAATCCTGTAAAGTAAAATTAAAGGTGTTTCAATAATTTTGCCCAATAACTGATTGGCATTGTGAATCTTAAACTCTTGGCACGCTTATTAAAACTAACATTCGTCTTGGCTCAATCTTTTCATTGTTTGAGATAGTCGTGCTTTATTTTGTGATGGTATTTGCACGTGTGGGTATGTAATGTATTTATTTACTTATAATTTTACTTTGTGTTATAGTTACTATTGTATATAGGCTGCCCCCTATTACATGGGACTTAAATATATCTGGCGAAATGTGGGTTTACTATCCTGCCCATCCCTTCGAAGAATGCAGGCGTAATGTTATGCTATTGTTATTTTTATTGCTAGCTGCTAGCTAGCTACTAGTAGAAAACATACATTCCAAAGCTAACCTAAACAAATTTCGTACATGATAGAGGGTAGACGCGTAGACGGTAGCTGAAGAAATTCAGAACGCATCTGCTGCGATCCCTACATACCTAAGCTAACTCACACAAAAACATACATTGAATGTCTTTATACAACTTGCTTCTTCATTATTATTATTTATTGCTTTTCATACAGAAATATCCGGTCATTCATCTTCATTTTCGTATTCACGCGTATAATTTTATAGCATAACCATAAAAATTATGTTACTTTGAAAATATTGACGTGTTTATAGTTTTAAGGGGTCGTTTACGTATCGCAGATGTTCATTCGACCAACGCGACAGGGGAACGTTTTTTTTTACAGAATATTTATTTTTAATACGCGGCGATTATAATACCGATGTAGGTAGGTACGAAAATAAAAAATGTTTGCTTACAGAAACTGAACAAAGAACATAGAATTTATTTTTCAGCCTAGCTTATGGGGTTTAGTATCGAAAGGTAATATTTCGTCTGTAATTGGCGGAAATTAAAGGCAATGATGCCATTGCTCTTATTTTCCTATCATTACCCAGTGTTCAGAGCGGAGGTGGCCCAATGGCAACGGCCCCGAATAAAGTGTCGTAGGTCCAAACCCAGTGGGTTTGGTGATGAGTCCAATCCCAGCCAAGCACATTACTTTGTGTAATTTATTTCTGTCACCACTGCTCTCAAAGCTGTGAAGGAAAACATCGTAAGCAAACCGTCATGTCCTGGAACCAAAAATTCGCAGACATGTGACATCCACCAACCCGCACTAGTCCCGCGTGGTGGATTACGGCCCACTCCCTCTCACAGAGAGGAGGCTAGTGTCCCAGCAGTGGGAACATCCTGCCAGCCTGATTATGATGACTCAGTGTTAAAGTCGACATCTAGCCAAATTATAAGCTGAATTAGAAATACTGAATTTCTTACGAATATTTTAACTTTAATAAACCATTACATTACGATTCTTCCGGCATTTCTCAGTAGCCCGGAGTCATTGGGTGGGAAATTATCAAATAACTTCTCCCGCTCTGGGCGGAGCTAGGGCATGTCAGACTTTTACTGACTAAAACCCACCCGTGTTCCTTCCGTTGCGTTGCTTTGAATCCTTACCCGACTTAAAGTTACTTTTTTGACTTTGGCTTCCTTTCTCTCTCTCTTTGACTATGGTTTTTTTTTTTACTTTCGCCGTAGTTAGCCGTAGTGAAGCAACGGCCGAAAATTCGGCCGATACATCGGATTTATGTTCGGAGACACCCTGGAGTCTGGATTTGTACCCGGTTCAATGGCACTAGGCTCGTCCACTGTCTCCAAAACTAGCGAAACGTAGGTGAACTATAGGTACACCTCCGCCTAACCCTTTGGGGAATACGTGCTAAGTTACTTACGGATTTAAACTAATATTGTAATTATAATCTTACAAACAAAAAACCGAGAGTCGCGGAAAGTAATCAAAATAACATAACATCACGCCAATAATCCCCGAAGGGTTAGGCAGAGGTAGGTAGGATAGTAAATAATCTTATATATAAAATTCTCGTGTCACAGTATTAGTTACCATACTCCTCCGAAACGGCTTGACTGATTTTTATGAAATTTTATATGCATATTCAGTAGGTCGGAGAATCGGCTACTATCTATTTTTTATACCCCTAAGTGTTACGCTTACGCGGGTGAAACCGCGGGGCGCAGCTAGTAATATATATATATTTTTTATTTTTATTTAAAAGGCTTTCACTCAGTTGCAGAAACGATCTTTAAATTTTAAAGACTACATTAAACACTAATGTAGCATTAAATCATTGCACAAAACCATTTTTTGTTTTATTTTAATGCTCCATTAAATTTAACTAATGAAATGTCAAACCTAATGAAACCGGCCATTTTAAACACTTTTACGTTGCACGTAACTTCATTAGCGCCCATTAGCAGGTGGTGAACTTTAAGTTTGACATTTCAGATTTTTTAATTTTAATGGGCCGAAAAGCATCCATTAAGAGCAACATTAGTGTTTTCTACGGTACTTGAATGCATTTCTGTAATTGAAAGATGTCTTTAACCAGTCTTTCGTCATTATCTGATTCTTATTTAGTAGATTTACCTCGCCGTCGAATCCCAGACCGAGTGAATTCATTTTTAAAACATGATGGAAAAGAGTTTCGTGTAAAGTATAGAATTTCCAAGGAGGCAGTTCTTCAAATTTGTAACCTATTTGATTAAGATTTAGAACCAGTGACGCAAAGAAATAAATCCATTAATGGCCTGACACAGCTTTTAATATGTTTGAGATTTTTCGCCACTGGATCTTTCCAGCAAGTAGGTATTGGGTGATTTAATAAACATAAATAAATCAACAGTTTGTCGGAAACAGGTTGGGTCGGGTTGTTTGTCAGTTTGTTTATACAAAAAGTATCCCGTGAGCTAGCAAAATTAAGCCACCTCTATATTAAAATGCCAGACCGGACGGAACTACGTAGAGTTGCAGAAGGTTTTTATGAAATTGATGGATTTCCACGTGTGGCCGGAGCTCTAGACTGCACACATGTTAAAATTATTAGATTAAGGGGGATGCGCTAAAGTAGCCCGCAAAATTCAAATTTTATTACGTTTTTTGCAATTTGCAGGTCAGTAACACGTATGTTGATCTAATTATGATTCGCGGCCATAACCTATATGGCTTTACAGAATTATAATCATTAGAATATGAATCAGAAGTATAAAAATTTCAAAAAACGTTGGTAAATTTGAATTTCGCGGGCTACCTTAGCGCATCCCCCTTAAACCAGATTATTTAAACTACATTAAACCACAGAGTACACTGAATACACATAAATCAACTACATTTACTTTATTTTATTCTAAAATTGTGGTGTACTTGTACGTACGGATAATAACAGAACGCAAATGTTCACTCTTTTCGTTCAATATGGTAATTTGTTCCTGGCAATATTGTTTAAAGTCTTCTTTAACTAAAGTGGCATTAAAAATGTCTAATGCTATCTAAAATTAGTTTGTGCAACTTCATTAAAGTAATGAATTCATTAGCGATAATGTTGCTTTATGTAATGAAGTGTTAATGGTGAGCTTTCTGCAACTGAGTGTTTGTCGCTTAGCGACCACATCGCCCAGTGCAGAAAAACACAAAATTGTTGATTAATATTTACCTTATCACTAACTTGTACAATTGTTTAGCCTTATCGGACACTGGAAAAGCAAGGATGGCATTACAAAAGCCAATATAATCATACCTTTATATTGTCCAAAAAAAATTATTCTAGTATTTTGATTCCGGACACACGAAAGACATCATCAACCATACCACAGTCATCACAATTTGGGGACAAAGCCTTCCTCATAAATAATAATAATAAATAATGTTTATTTACTCAAAAACAAAGCATTGAAAACACGTTAAAAATACAGTCTTACAAAATTAGTACTATATCTACAAACGTGTGAGCACTGCTCTCCTAGCTAGGTTATAAAAACCTGTGTTAAGAGGAAATGCGGGCGGAGAGACTTTAAGAGTAAAAAGTCATAAATCGAGGTTCGGCTCTCGCCTATTTCCTCCTCCAATATTGGACCAATTTAAAAGATATTTCTTATACTGAATAAGAAGGATATATACTGTGTCCCTATATTTTTCTTTTTTTTTTGTTAATAGTTGGCAAATTTGTACAATAACCCTCTGTTGTCAGCTGTCTAAACAGGCAATTTTGAGCATGTTCAGAGGGTTCCAGCTCTTATAAAGATAATGTATCATCAAAAAGGAAAACATAGGGACACAGTATATATCCTTCTTATTCAGTATAAGAAATATCTTTTAAATTGGTCCAATATTGGAGAATAAGAGACAAGATAGAACCTGCAGTTGCATAAGAAGATAAGTATCTTCTTATGCAACTGCAGGTTCTATAAGCCAAATCAATTACCTATATGTTGTGAATATTAGTGTCTAGTCATTTGACCGGCTGTTGTGATTTTTTTCAACAAATCCCAAAATCTAGTACGAGTAATATGAGATATAAATTTTAAAGTTAAATTATTACTATTGTTTTTGATTTTTTTTTATTATAAATATAATTATTTATTAATTATAATATTCAAAATTAAATAAATTAAAGCACATTTGCGATTTATAGTTTTGATCAGGCTTTCAAAAACTGGATGCAGGTAATTTACTTTTTTTGTTTTAATATTAACGCGAAAGCGTCAGGGTAAAAAATATGTTATATTTGTAACGGCCGTAAAAGTGTTATAATCATTTTTTAATCAACATACAACCTGACACAGACCCACAAATTGCAAAAAACGTAAGAAAATTAGAATTTCGCGGGCTACCTTAGCGCATCTTCCTTAAGGTGTTTTTGTTGTATTTATGCCAATAGACGAATTTTATTTAGTTCCTAGGAACTAAATAAAATTCAGAATCTGAAATCATTTTGAATTGAGGTGTTTTTCACTTTAAAATAAGTGTAGGTACTGTAGCTTACGTTTAAAGTATAGCTATGTTTATCTCGCGTTAGTCATAAGAGTATAGTGACCCCGAAATTGAAAATCTGGGAGTCAACTCCGAATATAAATTCGAAGCATCGGCCAAATGTTCCGCCGTTTCCTGACTACGGCGAAAGAAAAAAAAACAGGAGGGATAAGCCAAAGACAAAAATGGGAGTTGAAATCGAAATTCAAAAAAGGAAACTTTGCAAGTCAAAAACCGATTATAGCTTCGGAGTAGACCTGCGGCATTATTCATCCTTTTGACACACACAAACCACATGCAACTAAATTGTCTGAATCCTAACATTTGTTTGTAAACATCCAATTTACCTTACCGCATAGTAACGAGTAGGTTACCTACAGTTATACATAATGTATATGTACATGATACATAAATAGCAAGTACGTACGTCAGAGAATCCTTGTACGTTTAATACCGTGAAATTTATTGATAGTTCCCTTACGCGCCAACGTAGTCGTAGTACTACTGAGTCACATGCCACGTGCGAGCGTGTTTGTTTGTAAACAGCGTCACGGCGTGTAGTGTGATTGATAAAAGTTCACGTTTTATGATAGTATAGTGTTGGAATCATTCATGGTTTTGCTGTGATAAATAGTGTTAAGTGAAATGTTGGTTCGTAGTGGTTGTGTTAAAACCAGGGACCGTACAACCCCGGTTAAGGTTTAAGCCTTTAGAAGGGGTAACCCTTTCAATTGGTTACCTTTATCATTGTGTAACCCATTGAAAGGGTTTTATACTAGAAACGCATTGAAAGGGTAACATGATAACCCATTGAATGGGTTTTATACTTGAAACCCAGTGATAGGGTTACCTGTGATAACCCATTTCAATGGGTTCTATACCTACTTGAAACCCAGTAACATGAAAAAATCATAATATTGTGTTATTTCAATATCCGCCCAGCACGCGTAGCATGACCAATTCTATTTCCTATTCTACCGAGGGACCATTTTGGTTACCATTTTAGAAAAACCCATACGGTGTGGGTAATTTTGAATGGCTTAAATTAAGCCGTTCAAAAGGGTTACCCACATCATATGGGTTTTTATCGAAACCCCTTTCAATGGGTTACCAAAATTTAATTTAAGGCGTTCATAAGGGTTGCCCATATCGTATGGGTTTTGTTTAGCCGCTTAGAAAAACCCTAGCGAAAACCCTTTCAATGGGTAACCAAAATGGTCCCTGGTTAAATCGATGTATTTAACTAAAATACAATGTCTGTATAAGTATAGTAGAATATGTGACTCATTGAAAAAAAAAACTCACAATTCATATTTCGGAAATCATCCATTTGACATGGTGATAGGCAGAAACTTTATAACGCTGCGTGCTACGATTCCTTCTTGCTTATATCCTTCGATCAACAATACCAACTAGATAACGGGTCACGTACAAAATCAAAGCTAAATTCTGGCCGCATGAACATACTTGTATAGCTACATTTGTTTACTAACAAACTGAGACAAAAGTTTTAAATTCAATCTAATTACAACCATGGCACCTAGTAATAAAGTCTAAAATAATCTACTCTATGCATCTACTGTTCTGTTACACAAAAGTTTGCGCGTGTATTGCCCAACCTTGGCCAATCATTTGTAGCGGCGGCGGGTGGTTTAAAATATAACTTATTCTACATGTATTTACCGAATGACACTCCGGCCGTCAAATTGCTTTTTCGGGCATTATTTTTGCTACTTTTGATTACACATTGTGGCATTGTGAAACGTGTTTACATTGGCTGTGTTTTTCAAGCGAACTAAACAAAATAAGAGCTCACGTCTCAAGTGCGCTGTTATTCACCGAGACATATTTTTTGCGCTGACCCGATATCTAGTTGGTATTGTTGACCGAAGCTTATAACGCATACATTCGCCGGTTGTGGTAACTTCACACACTTACTGCCATCTCAATATATAACAAAAACCCTATTACTATAAGACAACCATCATTCATGACACATTTAAAGAAAATACTTACGTGTCCTTATTTCTTTCTGCAGATAACGAACTAGGCAGCCAGTCTGCGGTCAATCTGACGTTCGGTAGACACGTCGGATTGACTGTACGTCGGATCTCCAGCCTGGTTGCCTAGACTGTTAGCAAATGTATGAAATTAAAAAAAAAACTTGTGTCCCGTTGAAAGAGTACACAATTTGAAAATATTTCAGGTATTTATGTAAACTGACGTTTTCTTGACGCTGTTTATTCGAAGTGACCTTAGTATGTGGTGTTTTATTGCAGAAGTAGTGGAGAATGGTCCGGTGTCGACTACACCCGCGCACACAGCCGCGCATCTACCGCCTGCGCCCGCGCAATCAACGCCAGTGAGTACTATGGTCTATCGTAACGAAAATACTCTCTTAACTCTAAGGGCCTATGCACACCACGTTTTTAGTGTTCCATACCAAAATAGTAAAAAGGAACCCTTATGGTGAGTCTAACTCTGTCTGTCTGTCTGTCACACCTGGATATGTCAAGAACTACTAATGCTATCAACTTCAAATTTAGAATAGTTTTCGATGACGTTTGCCCAACTATTTTGCAAGCAAGAAAGAAATTTAAAAAAATATATCTTTTTTGCAAACGGGACTGAAAGGGGGTCTTCAAAATTTGAAGTGGAGCTACTAAGGCATGTGGGGTATCATATGAAAGAGCGCTGTTTGCACATTCTTAAACATTTACTTTTATTTTTTACGCAGCATAGTTTCCGACTTTAGATGAAAAATGTAAAAAAAAATACCGTTCCCCCCTTATCTCCGAAGTTTGCAGAGATAGAAATCTGAAATTATTCTATATGATAGAAGCTTATGTAAAGATTACAGGAAAAATAAAACGATGTCTCTAAATACCACAGTTTTTCAGAAATCATCAACATCATATATTCGTACGGTTCCGTACGAATATATGATGTTGATGATTTCTGATAGTCTTTCAACTAATTTTTACAGAGCGATAAGATTACTTAGAAAAATAATTTTGTGAACTAATGGAGTGGTTTCTTCGATAGACGTCAAAGAGTTCGTCAGTGCCGCTTCTTGGGTCGAGCACGAGTGCGAGCGAAACCGCGGCGTCGCCGCTCACCGTCAACGGGCCCAGCCAGCCACAGCATCACACGCCGCAACATGTGGCCAACAAGTACGTATTTAAAGCCCATCATCATTTCAGCCGAGAGACGTCCACTGCTGGACATAGGCCTCCCCCAAAAGGAGGGGGGTTGCCATAATCGCCACGCTTGGCAGGCGGGATGGCGATCGCAATATGGTGTTAAAATGCATAGAGAATGCAGCTGCACATTCTCTAGTAAGTCCCTTAGTCGCCTTTTACGACCCATGGAAAGAAATAGTATGGTGCTATTCTTTACGTCCGGCACCACACGGAAGAATGCTAAAGCCCACTTGCACCATAAATCACGGATGCATTTAACGCTAAACGTATTTAAAACATCGTTCTGACTCTGTTATCTTCACATTATTTACAGAAATAGAATGCTAGCAATGATTCCTTTATACATATCAGGCCGAAATTACGTGGCGTAATTATGGTAGAAAATATCAATCAATCATCTCAGCCTATAGCAGTCCACTGCTGGACATAGGCCTCTCCCAGGCTGCGCCACAACACCCTGTCCTCCGCCTTCTGCATAAGAAAATATAAGGACGCGGAATTTTTGTCGCGTATGTTCGCTAGTCGCTACGATAAATAACAAAAAAATACATCGTCTTGATTTTTAACCGACTTCCAAAGAAGACGAAGTTTTTTTTTTTTTTTTCTTTCTGGCTTCGCACGGTTTGTGCATTTAGCCAATGTCACGTTTTAGTTCTTGTTTAAAATATTGATGAAATGAATTATAAATGCATGATGATGATATCCCCGCCCACTCCCTTTGAGTTTCAGTAAAGATGTGGCACTTTACTGAGACCTCACGCGGACTTCTTGAGAGAACTTGAAGCGAAGTTGCACTGTTTTGTTTCATTTGCCTACACTAATGCACGTTCACAAACACTTAATGGTTAATAATCCACCATTATTACACATTAATATTCGGCTAAACACAAATTTTGGAAAATGAACTCTATTACTAAGGCTCCGCCGTCTGTCTGTCTGTCTGTTTGTCCGTCTGTCACCAGGCTGTATCTCATGAACCGTGATAGACAGTTGAAATTTTCACACATGATGTATTTCTGTTGCCGCTATAACAACAAATACAAAAAAAAACAGAATAAAATAAATATTTAAGGGGGCTCCCATACAACAGACGTGTTATTTTTTGCCATTTTTATAGATAATGGTACGGAACCCTTCGTGCGCGAGTCCGACTCGCACTTGGCCGGTTTGTTTTTAATCATACTGTTACATAAAATCGAATCAGATTTATCACGCGCGACCTATTGTAGGTAAAAAAACAATCTACCTACTGACCCGTAATGAATACTTTATACGCGTCCTGTTCATACCGGCAAAGCTATGAAAATGTACCGTTCCCTGAAACCGGGTCGCACATTGAACTGGTTGTTATATTTGGGTCCAGATTAACAAAGTCACTAGGTCAGACAGAATAGAGGTCAGATAGCGTAGGATCAAGTGCTAGTGCACAGACAAACATACTGGGCTTATAAATGTAATGATGCTTATATTCTATAGAAAACTAAGTTTACTTTTAATGGAAAAAAATTATTACACAGTAGACCAATTCATGACGGATAAAACTTTGTAGGTGTAGGTACTTAATTCGTAACTGTTTGTTTTTTTAGGGTTTCTTACCTCAAAAGGAAAAAACGGAACTCTTGTCCATCTGTCCGTCTGTCACAGCCTATTTGCTCCGAATCTAATGGACCGATTAAGTTAAAATTTCGTACACATATGAATTTCTGTGACCCAAACACAGACATGTAACGTAAACAAAATTAATTTTGAATATGGGGGTCACTTTTGGGGGGCAAATAGAAACATAAAAAGAAAATTTTTGCAAACTGTACCGCGTTGGACATATCAGATGAAAGGGTTGTGGTGTGTGTGGGTGGTTCACATCAATCCTGAGCTGTCTTGTTGTCATACTAATATTTATCTATTTAGCTTAGCCAATAACCATGAGATATCTCTTAAGTATTATCGCGTTTTTTCCTCGAAAAGTCGGAAGAGTTAGGTGGACCAATAGAACATTGATTAATTTCATTGACTTGAATGTGCCCTGGCGGCTGAGAGTATGTCATGCTCACTGTAATGCCTCGCTGATGGTGGCGGGTGTGTTGATCATATAGCCCTCTTCAAAATGGTTGAGCTGAATTTTATTGTGCTAATCCATGCGTCATGCTCATGAACGGGCGCCGTCAGTAGAGACTGGTCACATCTCTTAGCGGCCATTGCTTATTATGCATAAACCTAGTTCAGGCAGGTCTAAATTACAGTTAGAATTACATTTTTCCCCGATTGTAATCTAAATCATAATTTTACTTTACTTTATACTTGAATAAGTTTATTTTTTATTTTAATGTAATTTTTTAATAGTTTATTTTTTATTTCGGACGCTTTGCATCGTTCTCAATGTATAATTTCAACATGAATGATGTAACCATAATTATGTTAATTTAAAAGAGTGTCCGTGGTGTTTCTTGCCCGTTCTTCTCCATAGGTACCTACTAAGCTTTGGAATAGGCAACTAGCTTCATCTTTATGACTGACCGACCACTTGACAATTCAAAAGTGCCTGTAATTGGTTTATTTGAAATAAATGCATTGAGTTTGACCCACATTTCGTCAGTATTTTTAAAATTCCGTCTGATATTATTTCCAGTGGTCGGGTAAGCGAAGCATCGAGCACGGCCGCGCTCAGCGCCGGCAGCGGGCCGGGCGCCGGCACCGCGTCGCTCAAGAGCATGGCGCAGGAGGCCGTGCAGCGCGCGGGCCTGGACCAGGCGCACACGCAGGTACACAACACCTACTGCTACCATACAAAAAACTAGTAAAGAAAAATTGTTTATTCTGCACTAACAAAAAACAAATTTATATCTGTAACTTTTATGGTGTACATAATAAAGAGTATTCTATTCTATTCTAACAAAAAAACTTTGAAGTTTTGACCTCTGGCTGAACAGCGATAATATAATATTATACCAGCCTATTATTGCCCCCACTGCACTCCAAGGCCTCTCCTCATAAGGAGAAGGCGAGCATTTATTTATCACCACGGCATAAGTATGACGTCACAAATATGATCGGATCAGTTATAGTCCGCGCGCAAGTGCTAATCACCGCCTGAAGTATGATGGGGGTGGTAGACAAACGCCAAACTAACTCAGTCTGGTAGTCTTGCGCCCTCCCCCGTCATTGTCCAACCCGGGCATTATCCAACTTTGAAAAGCGCCAACCCATTTGCAAGACTTTAAAATTATGTCTTGAATAGAACGAGAACTTAACCTTTCGAAATCCAATGTCTTATTGTCTACTATTAGGGTTCCGTACCAAAATTATAAAAAGGAACCCTTATGGTGAGACTAAGTCTGTCTGTCTGTCACACCTGGATATCTCAAGAACTACTAATGCTATCAACTTGAAATTTAGAATAGTTTTAGATGACGTTTGCCCAACTATTTTTCAAACAAGTTAGAAATTAAAAAAAATATATCTTTTTTGCAAAAGGGTCTTAAAAATTTGAACTATCATGTGGGGTATCATATGAATGAGCGCTGTTTGCACATTCTCAAACATTTTTTGTTTTAGGCAGCATTGTGTCCGACTTTTGATGAAAAATTAAAAAAAAATACCGTTCCCCTTATCTCCGAAGTTTGCATAGATAAAAATCTGAAATTATTCTATGTGATAGAAGTTTATGTAAAGATTACAGAAAAAATAAAACAATGTCTCTAAATAGCACAGTTTTTCAGAAATCATCAACATCATATATACGTACGGAACCCTCGGTGCGCGAGTCCGACTCGCTCTTGACCGGTTTTTTATTTTTTTATAGATTGACAAGCGAATTTAGGTATACTTAGCCTTTTTCCAACTAAGTTGGAGTTCCCTAAGCAACAATATGAAGTCATAATATGATTATTGTTTATGTTACAGAACCTAAGACGAGGGGTTCCCCTGGCGCAAGCGCACATTCCTCCGTTATTGGGCGTGGCACCGCTGGGCCCACTACCACTTAACTCTGTAAGAATAACTAGATTTATTTGCTTTTACAACTTTATTTACAGAAATATACAGGGTGTTAAAGTAACTGCGTGCCTTAGCTTAGGAGTAGGTTCAGTGTCGATAAAGGAACCCAGGAAAAAAAAAATACTAACAAAAAATTAAATTCGACATAAAAAATAAATTAAAAAAAGTCTCTTCGTACTTAAGGCGCAACTAGTCGATACTTTTTCCATACAAATTTCGGGGGGGTTTTACTCCACTGTTACACATTGTACATCTAAAGTAAAACATGATATCGTTTTGTCTTATTACTAATTTTGTCTGTACAGAAGCAGAATAGTAAAAAAAAAAAAGGCATTAAAAAGTTATGAGCCAACAAAGATTCGTTTTTCCTGCTAATTTTAACGCAACTTTGGGCGTAAATAAGTAATAAAAGAAGTATAAAATCTCGAAAACTAAGCTCGTTCCGACAAAGCTCAATGGTCGAAGATTATAATAAACTTTATTCGTGCAGTAGTTTTTTCATAAAACCCCACCTTCCAAAGGAGTTTTCGTATGTTTTTACGCGCGCGGTTTAGTATAAATCATCGTGCACTGTGTTTGTGTGCGTGCGACTAGACGTTATGCGTGTAGACTAGCTTCTAACTGCTCATCACTGATGCTATCTCTGTCGGACATTATGCTAGGTGAGACAGCGTGCTTTTTGGCCGCGCCCGCCAGTGAGTTCGAGCCCGCGACTAGTTGGCTCTTAAACGGGCTTAGGACCGTCAAATAAAATAATTTTAATTCTAAACGATTGCTATTTTAAGTTAGTAGGTACTAAATTAGGTTGATAGAGCAATTTTATTTTTTTTCTTGGTTTACTTTATTGGTACTGAACCTACCCTTAAGCTATGGCACGCAGTTACTTTTACACCCTGTAGAGAAGGAAGGCCTTCTCGCCTAGTATGAGCAGGAGTACATGTAGTGTACCCACGTTCGTTCGAGAGTTTTTCGAATTCTAAATCCAAATAAAAGGGGATTACACAAGGACGGGCTGGTGGTAAGTTAACTGAAGAAGGAAAAAAAATTGTCACATAAACACATGCGTATAACCACAGAATACCTACTTGGCAAATATTTAAATAAAAATATCAAGGATAAAAACGAGCAAGCCTTACAGTAGTATACGATTGGTAATAAGCAGCAACAGAAATTACCCCCTCTACTTATAATCTATAAAGGGTGGATTTTTGAGACGGGGCAGTAAGGGTAAGCACCTTAATCGTTGTAGGTACAGTTAAACGGTCTTAGGAGACTGTCCTTAACTTTTTGAGACATATTGATCAGCATTCAAAGATTCTGAAAAAAAAATCCAGTCTGCAAGAAAATGCGGGTTTCCTACTGCCCCATCTCAAAAATCCATCCTGTATAGTACTTACTAATTCCATGCTATTAAAAAGTACTTATTCTATGCTCAAGCTGTCACTTCCTGTTACACACTTCCGTCCCTTTTCGCAAAATCACTCACAGAAACCGCGAGGAAATAATTATATTACACATAAAAATAAGAAGTATGGTGATCAAGGACCATACTCCAGAACATAAATTTCTAAGAAAACCAAGCATAAAAAATATCATTAATACATCAGGTTTTAGCTACGGTAAGCTAAACCTTAGCCTTATCAAATTAATGATACTGATATATTTGCAGGAACATCAGCTACAATTCCAAATGTTGGAATCGTCGTTCTACCATATGCCGCACCCGTCCGACTCGGAAAGAACGAGGGTATATCTCCCGAGAAATATATGCCCCACGCCCATATATTACAACCAGGTCAGTAGCAATTTATGCCCCACGCCCATATATTACATCCAGGTCAATAGCAATATATGTCCCACGCCCATACATTACAACCAGGTCAGTAGCAATTTATGCCCCACGCCCATATATTACATCCAGGTCAATAGCAATATATGTCCCACGCCCATATATTACAACCAGGTCAGTAGCAATTTATGCCCCACGCCCTTATATTACAATCAGTTCAGTAGCAATATATGCCCGACGCCCATATATTACAACCACGTCAATAGCAATATATTTCAGGCCGTATTTTTTAAACTTCCAATACCCATTGCTAATGAACCTAATGTTTATGGCACCTTTTCGGTGCCGGCGAGGCCTCGCCGGTTAAGAACATTCCTATATTAATTTGTCTCAATCTGTTACAGAGAACCTATAACTCCCCTAAATTTTTGACATTCATTGTCGCTAAGATGAAATTGTGACTTGAATTGAACGTTTTTTTAAGTACGAGAATTGCCCTTCTGACCTATCTAAAGCTATTATGTCGTGTAACAATAGCTAATTCGATCGTGGGCGTTATTTATATTAATTTTTATAATAATGTTCCCAGGTGCTACTGCCGCACTCGGACTCGGTGGAGTTCTTCCAGCGGCTGTCGACGGAGACGCTGTTCTTTGTGTTTTACTACATGGAGGGCACGAAGGCGCAGTACCTGGCCGCCAAGGCGCTCAAGAAGCAGAGCTGGCGTTTCCACACCAAGTATATGATGTGGTTCCAGAGGCATGAGGAACCCAAGGTCATCAATGAGGAGTATGAACAGGTGAAAGATCTTGAACTGGTAGAATTATGCTTATTTACGGAGACGGAGAATCTTACAGGAACCATTTCTGGCATATGTCGCTCGGGAATAGTGTAGCCTTCTAGTGATGGAAAATTCAAAACGCACATCAAACATGCCCTTATCAAAAAAGCTAATAAAAGATTAAGGACTATGTTGAAGACAAGGAAGTTTGGCATTAATTCCTTCTGTACTTATGGCTTCCCTGGTACCTCATTAACGGCAAAACTAAGTAAATGTCTTTTAACTGCTCCCAAATTACGATGTTTTTTTTTAAATTAAATTTATCTTTTTTACAAACTTCACTGACATAATGTTTTTCTTATTTGACATTATGATACCTACAATTTTAATTTCAACAAGGTTCTAACTTTTATTATTTTAATCATATTTTATATTGTTTTTTTTGCTGACTAAATAGACTGTAGATCTGTAGACCATTTTCTATTTTGTTAAGTACCTAGTACTTTCGACGGGCCTACGCTGTTCTCTCATACCTATTAACACTGTAATTAAAAAACATTGTAAAAGCCATTTTTTTTTTAAAGAGGAACCGTCTGGTTTCTTGCCGGCTCTTCTCCATAGGAAACAACCAATTGGAACCGTGCACCTAGCTTCTGACGTTTCATAAGTGCCCATGTAGGCTTATGTGAATTAAAAATATTTTTGATTTTGATGAAAGATTTTTTAATTGAGTCAGTATTTTACTGTTTGTTATTATAATAGATTAATAAGACAAAATAAACACAAGATGATCGGAGAGCAATATACTTGTATCGAAGATAAATTCTCTCTCACTGTCTAATTGTTTATGTATTTTGTAACTATACTGCTATTTCCGAGTTTTATACTGGAAAACGAACTGCCTATAAATGAAATGAGATCTGTATTATCAGAATAACTTGTAATGCTGTGTGTGTATTGTTGCAGGGCACATATATCTACTTTGATTACGAGAAGTGGGGCCAGCGCAAGAAGGAGGGCTTCACGTTCGAGTATAAGTACTTAGAGGATCGTGACTTGAACTGAGCGTGACAGTGTACAGTAGTGTCGCGCGCCGCTCGCTGCCGGGCCGGGCCGGGCCGGGCCGCGCCGCGCCGGGCCGCGCCGGGCCGGCCGGCGACTTCATTCCTTGTTGCAGTATTGTACTACAGTGCGTGATGCGTCTGTGATGGAACCTGAGCATGTGTCGCGAGTGCCGCCGTAGCGCGCGAGGCTGTGTGCGCCGGAGTACCGACATGTTACTGATCTGAATACTTCAGCGTGACGTGTGACTCCGTGGATGATATTGAATGACGTGTTGTCTGCTGCATATTTTTTTGTGTGTGAGATTAGCCGTAGTGTATGGTGACAGTAAGCACGGGAGGCCTATTGCCCGGCAGTGGACACCTGTAGACTTAATACGACTTCTGTCAGTACTACCGACGACGCACAGCTCTCGCGGGCGAGGGCTACTCGACGAGTACGCTGCCTACATTAAGTAAATTCTAACTTAAACATTTTAGTGTATTTGAACATATTCTGGCAGTTTTGTAAAATGGAATAATTTGTGAGGACGAGAAGTCAGTTAGTATTGAAGCCGAAGTGTTTGTAAACTGTACACAAGAACGAACAAGCGAAAGATAACGTGAAGATTAGTTTCAGCCATAAAAGGTTGTTAGTAGCGAAACATGTGATATTGTTATAGGAGCCCGGGCCGGCCTCGACTACTGGGACAGGACCGGCGTTGGCGCAGTCGCTCGCTGCGCTAAGCATTACGATCAGTTCTCGAGTAGTTGTTATGTTCTTATGACCGTCGCGCAGCGAGCGACCTAACACCGACGACCGACGACAGTTAATATGATGTTGATGTAAATGTAAATTCTCCATTAAACGGCTAACGCACATTTTAATTGTAGTACTTTTATTGGAGCGTTTTTAGGAGCGTATGGCTTTAATATATTATTTAATAAAAATTAGCAGACGTATTGTGCTCATGACTACGTACTGGCAAGATTTGTTAAAGGAAAGTCGATTCGAGGACGTCCCGGGTTCATTTGTTTTTTAACTTGTGTATAGACATTGGAATAGTTTGAAATTATTTTAAGTGCTAACTCGCGCGCACCACGCTCTTTGTATTTGTGATCTTAATTTTTGTAGACTGACTAGTTTTCTTATAATTGTGATCAATACTGACGAGTGTCAGTGTTCTGTGAAACTGATAGTTTCTCGGAGCATCAAGCGTGCGGGCGCGTGGTGCGCGCGGATAGATACCTAAATATAACTACAATAAGGACCTCCAGTGTGATTTCATTAGTTTGCTAAGTAATACACTTTTTCACCTCTAAAATTATGTATAATTTATTAGTTAGTGCATTTAAATTTGAACAAAAGTTAAATTATGTAAGAGCATGCATGTCACACTGCCAATGTATTATATTATTGGATAGATATACGTTATATATATATAAATTGTACTTATTTATTGTTTGTGATAAATTGATCGTGATGCACCGGCACCGCTTTGGTATCGAGGTGAAAGAGTATATTATAGAAGGTAACGTGAACGCAATAGTGCTACTGCCAGATGAGTGAGTTCCACCAACCAACACGTCTTGTTCTCCATTGTTCGTCAGACCATAGTGTAATTTTGTATTTAAATATAAATCATAATAGTTGCACACGCGTCGCGCAGCTCAATTAGATGTGCGTTGGGCCGCGTCCGTGTTGGTTGCGCGGCCGGCGCTTGGCGCATGTTCCGGAGTGTAGTATGTTGTTGCGGCTGCGAGCGACGCCGCGGCGAGTCCCTAGTTAAGCGGTAACTGCGCGCGATCTCGTTTATTACGTGCGTAATGTTGATAGTTTTCACTTTTGTAAAAAGTCTATCGTGAGAGCAGATGAAATGTGGTAAATAATTTAAAAAATTATCTGTACAGTTCTATTTGTATAGAAATAATAAATAACAATTAAAAAAAATTAAAACAACGTTGTGATTTCTTCCTAAACGCTTAGTTTTAAGTGCGTCTGTTTTTACAAGTGCGCGTACGCCGAATTTAGGGCGCGACGCGATTTTCGCATTTCTTTTTTTAATTTATTTTTTATTGAATTAAAAGAAATGACTGTTTACTTTTAGAATAAACTGTAAGAAAGCATTGAAAACAATTTGTTTCGTTTGGGGATCGCTCTGATTCTCAGTACTTGTATGAAAATTATTTGTGCAATATTTTCCATCCCGATACTGTTAACACGTTCGTGTTGGTTCAGGGTCGTAGTTGCTCACCCTGCTGGGAACCACATAAGATAACCGTAAGGTCTAATATTCCCAAAGAAGACTACTGCTGGTAGGTATTTATGAAACAAAAAAAGTTCCAAATACTGCCAATGTTAATAATTTATTGTATGTTCATAAATCAATGTCGAAGAATTTAAAAAGCATTACCTAGGCAGCCATAGCCACACGATGAAGTGGTCTAAATACCGATCGAGAGGCGAGTTTGATTCCCACCTAATTAACTAACTGTATTACACATATAAAGTTCTATATGGCTAATCCGAGTATTGGCAAGTCATAACTTTGATTTGTACAATCAGTTGCAGAACACAGTTAAATTACAAAAATACTGAAGCTAACACACCGAGTAAACAAAAAAACAACCTAATATTTTATTTTGTACTTATTAGCTTTAGAATTTGTTTAAATATCTGTTCTATCACCTTCACTTAAGGCGCAACTAGTCGATACTTTTTCCATACAAATTTCGGAGGATTTTTACTCCACTGTTACACATTGAACATCTAAAGTAAAACATGATATCATCGTTTTATCTTATTATTAATTTTGTCTGTACAGAAGCAGAATAGTAAAAAACAAAGGCATCAAAAAGTTATGAGCCAACAAAGATTCGTTTTTCCTGCTAATTTTAACGCAACTTTGGGCGTAAATAAGTAATAAAAGAACTATAAAATCTCAAAAACAAAGCTCGTTCCGACAAAGCTCAATCGTCGAAGATTATAATAAACTTTATTCGTAATTGATTTATGCAGTCGTTTTTTCATAAAACACCTAAAACGTTCCTAAAACCTTCCAAAGGAGTTTTCGTATATTTTTACGCGCGCGGTTTAGTATGAATCGTCGTGCACTGTGTTTGTGTGCGTGCGACTAGACGTTATGCGTGTAGACTAGCTTCTAACTGCTCATCACTGGTGCTATCTCTGTCGGACACGATGCTAGGTGAGACAGCGTGCTTTTTAGCCGCGCCCGCCAGTGAGTTCGAGCCCGCGACTAGTTGCCTCTTAAGGTATTTGTCAAGATAAACCCAAATGGCCGAAACAACAGTGCTATCTCGTTTAGTTGAGGAATGCCCGTGGATCACCTTCAGGCTCCACCATCATCCATCATCTTGGACCAGAGTCCTTGTCAAAACGAATCAAACGAGCCCATACTCGATGGGGTTGCCTCGTTATAATACAAATTTCCCATGGCCACCTTCCGGCTCCATCATCAGTTCAGCTCCATGTTAATAATATTGCATTGTCATCCAATTTACATAAATGCATGCAAAATTTCCAGCTTATTCGGAAACCGGGAAGTGGGTCTAATTTAACTTGCAAGATTTCATTACAGTCACTGGTCAGGTGAAACTAAATAAAAGCTTGTAAAAATGAGTTTCATCTGGTTATGAGTGGCCCCAAGTAGAGTTGGGTAGCACACTCTTTTAAAATGAGGATCGTGCGCGGCACTCTTTTTACAAAATGTGCTACCACGAATGAGGCGAGGCTGCGGTGGCTTGTGTCAGAGATCGCGTTACGCCGCGCGAGTCGCGAGTTGTGCCGTGTCGCGTTGTCGTCACTGCACACCACAGCCACACTCGCGACTAGTGAGTCAGGCACACATACTCAGTCGAGTAGGCACACAAGGTGACTAGTGGGTTCAACGCGTCACGCAGCTCGCACGAGTGATGATGAGGGATAGAGAATTGAGAATGGTTACAAAAATGTTCTGTTTAGCTAATCTGCGCTCTGTGGTGTGTGCTAGCAAATCAAAATAAAGAGTGAGCGACTCTTTTTATCCATGTGAGTAGCTACAACTGTGCTAGCACATGTGCTGAGTTACCCAACACTAGCCCCAAGGACAATGCAAGAGAAGAAACACTTGAGACCAACGCTTCCGATACACCCTTGAAACAACGATATCTTCGAGTACTCGTGTATATTTATATCTTAAGAACAAAAACTTGGTAGATGTTCGATTCAAGCAATAGTATGGTGAAAATGTACTAATATATAAACCTAGTTGGTCTACAGGCACTAGTAAAGCTTTCGTTTCAGAAAGCAGTGAACGGTCAAAAAATAACGGCTGTCCAACTCCAAATACGACGCGTTTGTGACTTATGTCCAATAAGTGGGTCGTTTAGAAATTTCATGAATTTTTAAAAGCCCGTTTTTTTTCGTATTTAGGTGTGTTCAGTAATTAACCACACGACAACCAATGATGCCTTGCAGAGATTTTCATGGCGGCCGTTAAAATATGACGAAACCGCTTTCATAGGAAAACAAAGCATAACCTAACAAAAAGTACTAGCAGTAGTAAAAAAAATAAAGGAATGTTTCCTTTAACTGAAATAATTTATCTTATGGATTTAAAGAGGGCCCATTGATTTTTTCCACCCTGTACCTATAGTGTTCTTATGTACATTATACGCACGGCTACACATCAAGCTATACCGTTCCAGTATAAGCTGATCTCGCATTGTATAGGATTTCTGTACAATGAGAGGTCCACTTAAACTGGAAATGTATAGGTTGATGTGTAGCCGTCTGTACAATGTGAGCTCGCTAGGAAAAAAATAAAAAGCACTATAAATATTAAATCATTCATTTATCGTCTCCTCTTCTTGCCGCCATGTTTGATCTTGTTGTTAGGTTTGCCCTTGATGCGTCTGCGCACGCCTGCCGCCTCCTCCGTATCGTCGTCGGAGTCGGCTCCGCGCTTCTTGCCTTTGAAGTTCTTTTTGTCTTCAAGCTCTTTCATTTCCTGTGAAAATGGAAACAAAACATAAGATTATTATCGAGAATTATTGGTATCATCAATAATGTTGTTTGTAATAATAAAATTAAGCCTGACTGAAGTATTTTTTTCCAGCAGAAGGGCTTTTTATCCTTTGTATCTGTTAACGCGCACACTGTGCGTCACATTACCACCCACTGTGCGGCTGAGGCGGGCCGGGGGCCGCTGGTGTCGGGGGCCGAGGCCGAGGCGCCGGGGGCTGCCGGGCCGGGGCCGTGGGGCCGGGGCGTCGTTTGATTAAAAAGTTGAATAGCAAACTAAACCATATCGAAATATTTGCCTGCTGCATACGTAAGTTGTGATAAAATATCTACGTACGATCTTAGTAAGTCGCTGTGCTTCAGAGACTCTCTCCTGCAGTACCATGACCTCGCTCTCCTCTGTCTTGTACATCGGCAGCTGCTTGCTGATCAGCTGCTCTATGCGTTGATACAGCTCCACGTCATACTGGAAACAATATAGTAGGCATAACATGACGACTGTATTTCTCAAAGAGGTAGGCAGAGGTGTGGGAGTGCACCTGCAATTCGACAGTTATGTTTTAGTCCCATGGGACCTACTATACCCTAAGTCATCAATTCAGATAATTTTAGTAAACAAAGAAATGTCACTGTCAAAATGACAGGACAGTGCTGCAAAACAATTTATCATATATCAAACTTAACAAAAACACAACAGAAACAAGGAAATATAACAACTAACAACAAAATGAAACACTTAACACGATGATAACAAAGCACAATTAACAAACACGCAGCGAATAATATGATCGGAGAAAAGAAAACGAACGTATTGGAAAAGACGCGAGTTTGCAAATTATGTCAAATGAAATTTGAGAATGTTGGGAACTCCTGTAGTGTTACCAGTATCATAATATTTTTTATACCACAAAATTTTCTTTTTTTAATAACTTTGTTTAAAACCGAAAATTTATAAAAATTAACACGGTATGATAATTGTTTAATTATTATTTCTAAAATCAGTACATAAAAGCCAATATAGCCTTGTTTTCCGCCATTTTATGTGAATTACCATTATGACGATATTTTTTTGATCTGTTATCACCTTTGTTTACATAAATTATCTGAATTGATGACTTAGGGTATACATGTAGGGAGCTTATTGGTATAACCTGATACATATCTCTCATATTTCAGTCTACTGCTAATTAATTTATAATATTTTGATAGAGCCATCCCTTGATATAAGTACACTGTCACACATAGTCAATGGATGGCAATCAAGCAGACGGCCCATCTGATGTTATACATGTATGGCCATCTGCCTCTATACCAGAGCCATCACAGGTGCGTTGACATCCTACAGATAAAGCTCAAAGGCTCATGTTTATATTTCGGAACCTCACTATCATAAGAACACAGAAGAAATATGGTAGTTAAAGTTCACCCTCTTTTACAAAGAGCTTCGAATACTATTAACTAATATTATAAAGGCGAAAGTTTGTGAGTGAGTTTATGTGTGTTTGTTACTTCTTCACGCTCAAACGGCTTGACCAATTTTGATAAAATTTTGTATGGAGGTAGCTGACACCCTGGATTAATATATAGGCTATTTCGTATCCCGATATTCCTACGGGATCGAGACTTAAATGGGTGAAACCGCGGGGCGCAGCTAGTAAAATATAAAAAAACGGCCAAGTACGTGTCAGACCCAGGGACCGTACGCCTTTCGAAGGGGTAACCCATTCAATGGGTTTCCTTTATCATGATGTAACCCATTGAAAGGGTTTTATACTAGAAACCCATTGAATGTGTCTTATACTAGAAACCCATTGTAAGGGTTACATGATAACCCATTCAACCCATTCATTCTATACCTACTTGAAACCCAGTTACATGAAAAAATTATAATATTATGTTATTTCGATATCCGCCACGCACACGAAGCATGACCAATTCTATCTATTCTACCCAGGGACCATTTTGGTTACCATTTTAGAAAAACCCTATCGAACACCCTTTCAATGGAAAGGATTTTTCTAAGCAGTTAATCAAAAACCCATACGGTGTGGGTAATTTTGAATGGCTTAAAGTAAGCCGTTCAAAAGGGTTACCGCTGCCGTATGGGTTTTTATCGAAAACCCTTTCAATGGGTTACCATAATTTAATTTAAGCCGTTCATAAGGGTTACCCTTATCGTATGGGTTTTTGTTTAACCGCTTAGAAAAACCCTATCGAAAACTCTTTCAATGGGTAACCAAAATGGTCCCTGTTCGGACCACGCACAATGACGGGTTCCGTAGTTGGGATGTATTTATCCCAAGTACAAACTTTGTAGTTGAGAAACATGTTCTCCCATACATTCCAACTGCAAAATGTAAGTTGGTCGACTATTACTCGTTAACCAAGTTGTGATAGTTTTCCTTTTAACTTCGTTATACAGGGTCAAATTAATTTAGCTAGCGAAACTCCGCAGACGTGATGGGTATCGATATCTAAACATGATAAAACAAAAAAGAAATTAATTTGATGATTTTTTCTGTGGGGTCTTAAGCCGCAGTTAGTGTTGTCAAATATCAGTTTATAAAACATTTTTTTGTGTAAACTTTACAGACGTCACCCAATATCGATACCTAAACACGATAAAACAAAAGAAAACAGAATTTCTCTAATCATACATCAAGTAACAACACTACCAGCTGTCGTAGACCCGCAATAATAAAATTATACAACAATTTTGCTGCCGGAGCACCGCCGTGTCCTCAGCAGATGTCAGCACAAACTGACGGGGTTCGTTAGGGCCAATACCTGCCAGGGTTGCGGGTTTGTCCGAAAGGGATACGCGAGGCTCTGGCACACAGGCAACTGAAGGAACACGGGCGGGGAAATAATTTGATAATTTCCAAGCCAAAAAAAGAAGGAGGGGGGGAGGGGCTTGATTCTAACAAAAATTCACAGACCCGTAATATTTTTGAACGGCCTATCCAAAGATACTTACTTGTCTATCCATCCCACACTAAGGGACTGAAGACTAGAAACAATAAAAAGAATGGTTACCACTGTCGGCATGATTAATATGCACAGTTGCACACCCATGCCAAATTACAGCTTTCTAAGGCTGCATTCCGAATTAAGACCATAATCGCTGTAATCGATTTTAGCGCGCTAAACGGTAATAGGGAACGCGTTTAAGCGCGCTAAAATCGATTACAGCGATTATGGTCTTAATTCGAAATGCAGCCTAAGAGTCTCTGCGCTACACCGCGGACAGACAGACGGATATGGCGAAACTATAAGGGTTCCTTGTTGACTACAGAACCCTAAAAAGCAGTTAAACATACCTGTGACACAAACGTGATAGCCTTGCCGGCTCGCCCCGCCCGCGCGGTGCGTCCCACGCGATGGATGTAGTCTTTGCTGTGGAGCGGTATGTCCAGGTTTATCACCACGTCCACGTGCGGGATGTCCAGACCTCTGCGAAACGAAAAGGTAAGGTTACATTCCTAATACTTTTTAAAGAGGTATTCTCGAAAGAAAAGAAAGAAAGAAAAATTGTTTATTCTGCACAAACAAAACGCACATTTCAACAAATATAAACATAATTAAAATACACACATACAAAGTAGCCAAAACCCTCGTATCCAATACTCTAAAAAATTTGACAATCATATCCATTGGTTGCGATTGGTTGATGTCAGGGCCAGGGACCCAAGCAATTTACATTGCGTTTACTAGATTATAATGTTTTAAATGTCTATTCTAGAACACATAAAAGAGAGAACTAATACTATTACTCCCGAATTTATATTATAGTCAAGTGTTTCTTGTGTCTTTATCCGAGCAAAAAGGGTCCAGTAGTGGGGTATTGAGTTAAGACTAGATTCGGTATCCATTCAGTCATCTAATAGTCAATTGATAATAAGGATTAAAAAAACTGACACATTTTTTTATGTGAAACATTTATAGGCGCACGTAAAACCGATTGCTGGCTGGGCAACGCATGCCCCGTGGCGATTCACCGCTCACACCGCGCGCGCGGTCCCCCCGCTACGCGACCCTGACGTTTTTTGCGATGTTTGTCTGTTTGATTTCGATGTTTCACATCTGCCAGGTGTCCCGTGACGGCTCACAATTTTTTTTTATCAGACGTTAGAAGATAAAACTCTGAAAAAGCTTGAATTGAGAAAAACTATATGAACTTGTAGATAATTGAGCATTAATTAATAATAATCAATTGAAATCGCGAAATGCAATTTTTTCACCGATTCGTAGATTTTTTTTTTACACTTTTACAAATTTTTTAATTGGCACACGATTTTTTTTTAATGCATGTAATTAATAACCTGATTCAGTGTTTTGCTTTGCTTGTTATTTTACTGATAGTGTGTTACGCAATTAGCCCGCAGGTAGCTTAGATATCATAGTTCGTTTCAGTTTAAAATGGCACGCTTCAAGGCCCGTTTGCACCACAAATCAAAGTCTCTGTCATCTTCAAACGATTGACGGCACGGTGTTGGCGCAGTTAGTTAAGCGATTGACTGCTGCGCTGCGTGTCGCGGGTTCGATTCCCGCACGGAACAAATATTTGTATAACCTACAAGTAGTTGTTCCGGGTCTGGCTGTTTGTGTATGTGAATTTAAATGTTTGTAAACGCACCCATAATACAGGAGAAGTTCCTAGTGTAGGGCAACGTTTAAAAAGAAAAAAAAAACATGTTTAGCGCTAAACATATTTCGTGATTTGTGGTGCAAACAGGCCTAAAACTTCTACAAAAAGATTTTAGTACAGTCGTAAGCGCTCCTGACAAAATCCAAGCGTTATCCGCTTACTTACGACGATTCCCTAAGCGGAATAAAGACTGTTTATCAATTTAGCAGCAGTCACGTGACATCTGTAAAGCTAATGTCAACTCCGTACAATTTGATATTCCCTTTGGCGTTAACGCTTTACAAAAGAGATTTTGTCTAGTCCCTGGTCGATTAGTAAATATGCTTCTTTGATATCCCGAGACAACTTTAAAAATGCAAGGTAAGCCATATATCTCACAGAAACTCGAGCCACAAACTACCAACTCACCTCGAAGCAACGTCAGTACAAATCAGTACCGACCGGCTTTTAATCAAAACAGCCGGGAGCTTGTTCTGCAACATCTGTCCGTGTGGAGACACGGCCAGCCCTACGAGTCTACGTAACAAGTTGGAGTGTAACAGACGAACTTTATATGTAGTCGCCAGTACACAGTGTAGCTTAAGAGTCTCTACGTTACTACAGCACTATTAACCTGCCGAGGCGTCTTTAAAAACCCAAGAAATGGGAGTAAAACTCTAGTAACAAACTACGATTCGAACTACCAACTCTCCTAAAGTTCGGTCGCGATAAAGAGCTAGAGAAGCTACTCGAATCAGATGCGAGTAGCGGAACATGAAGCGAGCCAGTTGAATTGAACTACTGCGGTTTCTACAATTGTGCGCGACCGATAGAGATAAGTAATGAGGGGTCATTGTACGAAATTCTTTCTGCTTCGCGACCGGACTTTATTTTTATTTATTTATTTATAAAGGTACACCAACAGCTTCCGTATACAAAATATCAAATAAAAGTAGAAACAGTGATGAGCTTATACAGTTGCCAATAACAGGTGAAACAGCATTCTCAAATACAGTGATAACCGAAGGTAAGAACGAAATTAAACAAAACTTATAAAAATAAAAAATATGTGGTTTCAAACTATATGAATAGAAGTACAATATGACACAAGAAATAAAGTTGCAAGAAATACCTACGTACTAACACAATAAATCTTCAGATTATGTGGGTTGCGTGGTTTGGGACCTTATAATTTGGGATTTAAAAATATTTACGGAGTCATGATAAATGTCAACATGTGGAGTGGATTTTATATAAGAATTCATCTCTCGGTTGAGCCTTTTGAGAGGTGAGTTGGACTTTAGAAGCAACATCAGTACAAATCAATATCATCATCATTCTCTCTGCCCTTATCCCGATTTAGTTGGGGTCGCCAACATGTCTCATTCTTCCATACTTATCGCCGTCATCTCGGTAGACCGCATTTCTAGCCATATCGTCTTTGACACAGTGCAGATCTATCGTTTTCTTGACCGATCCCCGTTGTTTTATTTTAATTTAATTATTTATTTTTAAAGTGAATATATAACTAAAGATTCTGTGAATATTTCAACCGTCTACCTGTTGCCGTTATCAATATCGAGCAAAAACGAGCAAAAAAATCACGTTTGTTGTATGGAAGCCCCCTTACATATTTATTTTATCCTTTTTTTTTGTATTTGTTGTTATAGCGGCAACAGAAATACATCATCTGTGAAAATTTCAACTGTCTAACTATCACGGTTCATGAGATACAGCCTGGTGACAGACGGACGGACAGACAGACAGACCGCGGAGCCTTAGTAATAGGGTTCCCGTGTTCTTATTTTGTTGTGCCCGACAGGGTCCATATGATCTAATTATAAGTTTACCACCTAAGAATCTACATGTGGAATGCAATAAAAGTATTGAGTATTGAGTACCCTTTGGGTACGGAACCCTAAAAAGAAAACTTTGGAAAAAAAATGGTATGGTGGTAAGTATGGCAAAGCGGCCGAATGTTCGGCCGATACTTCGGATTAACGCTTCGGAGTACACCCCCAGGAGATGCGATCAACTTCTGGAGGGAGGTGGGCTGGTTGGAATATCGTTTTCTTGGTCTGGTCTGAATGTTGTGATTGACGTGGTTTTATTGTAAAATATCATACAGTACAGTGCCATATGAACGTGAATCGCTACTAAAACTATAAAATACTAACCTGGAAGCCACATCAGTGCAAATCAGCACCGACCGGCTTTTATTCTTGAACTTATTCAAAGCTGCCAGTCGCTTGTTCTGCGACATCTGTCCGTGTAGAGGCACGGCCGCCAGCCCGAGGTTGCGCAGGAGTAGGGCGGTGCGCAATGCGCTTGCGCAGGTCGACACGAACACGATGAACGAGTTGCCTGACATCTCGTTTAGTATGTGGACGAGGTATACGTCCTGTGGAGTGATAGGGTGGGTGATTTGAAATGTTGTAGAGAATCAAATATTGTTATTATTTTGTCATTTGATATGGTGTACAGTTATGAATATCAATACCTTACACTTACGCAAGATTCAAAAGCGATTTTCTCCTAAAGTATTGTTAGACGACACGGTTGGCGTAGTGGTTAAGCGATTGACTGCTGCGCTGCGTGTCGCGGGTTCAATTCCCGCACGGAACAAATATTTGTATGACCTACAAGTAGTTGTTCCGGGTCTGGCTGTTTGTGTATGTGAGTTTAAATGTTTGTAAACGCACCCACAATATAGGAGAAATTCCTAGTGTAAGTTTAAAAAAAAATGGTGTAGGACGCAAGCCTGTTGCTGGCAAGTTCTTTTATTGTATCAAGTTCTCAGCAAATTCAGTTTAAACGCAAGAGTGGTAACTGTTCATGTTCAACGAATATTATCGAAGGCCATTACACTTTTGAAGTACCTAGGTCTTTTCACAAAAAAATATTTTTTTATTTCACTAGAAAAACGCTTTTAAATTTTGCGTAATTGATAGGTATTTTATAGTTATGCTTGTGACTGCACAATAAACAGTATTCTATCTATCTATTTAAAGGTGCGATTTTAATTATATTGAATTTTTTTCAGTAAATTGGTAGTAGTTATTCCTTTTTTTTTTCTCAAAGTCAAATTATTTACTTCAAACATTGATGTATTAAATAGGAAGATAGGCCACTCTCTAACATCACAAATGTCAAAATTGCAACTGAATTAATTGGCTGTTGATATATTGGTCAACCAATCAGGCAATCTAAAATGGTGGACATGCCAGGAGATTTACTAATCTGAGATTTATATTGATTATATTTTACTTTAATTATACAAATGGCAAATAAATTATTGTCAATTTTATGAGAGTTAATCAAAATCAAAGGTCATTTATTCAAACTAGACTGATAATCAGCACTTTTCAAACGTCAAAAATTACATGAGACAGTCCCCCAAAAACGCCCACCCTTCACCACTTCCTAGTGCTTTAGCTGGGAAGAAGAAGTGGCGCAACAAACTCCCCAGCAGCACAGCTGTCTGTTCGCATATAAAACTTGAATCTAAACAATACAATGTAAAATAATTTGCATTACGCAACACAAACAAATGTCAACTGTTCAGTTGGTATTATCTAGTCTACCAATGAAGCGTCACTATCATACTATAAAACACCAGCTATCCTTACCTTATACTTAACAGGTATAAACAGATAGTACTGCAGCAGCTTCTCAACCGTCTGATACTTGGTTGACACCTCAACCTTCACAGGGTCCTGCAAGGAGGCCCGCTGTAGTTTCTGCACCTTTTTGGTCATTGTGGCTGAGAACAGGTACGTGCGTCGCTCGCGAGGAATCACGCGGAGGATTTTGTCTACTTCCACTTCGAAGTCCATGTTGAGGATGCGGTCAGCTTCGTCCATCACCTAGGAATATAAGCAAAGCATTGAACATCAAAGGTAAAGGTAAAATAAACCAGTAACTGCTAATATTTTAGCTGGGAACAACAAACTCCCCAGCAACACTATTTTCTGGGGGGACTGAATGGGGTGCACTTTTTAGTGTCACAGGCAGTGTGGAGGTGTTAAGACGGAAATATGTGGCTCACTGCCACATATTTCCTTGAGTGGTTAGCTTGCGTGTTCTGTACTGAGCTCACGCAACGCGTCGTACGTTCAAACAGTAATAGGACTCGCCCATCAAGGAGCGCTGTCCCCAATTTGACGCATTATTAATTTATTATACACAAACCAAAAGGTATTTTAATAAAACGCATATACTAAAAGATCAATAATTAAATTATTTTTAAATTGGTGAAGGTTTCAGAAAAATATGCTTGGTAGATTTTGCACCATTCTCAGTTTTTCATTTGCGTTAGACATAACTTTACAAATTAATTTCACTATGTAATATAAACAATCTAAAATATTAAGTTATTGAGAAAATGCTCTAATTTAACATATATTTTTTTCAAATCATTAACACTACTCATTTAGACATGATATTCAGTATAAAATCATCAAAAGTCGGTTATCGTCATCTTAAAGAGAAATAATTTGCTTTTGACTTTTTTTGCACAGTGGTGGACACTTACCTACTTGAATATTTTCAGTTTGTATAAGTCTCGATGTTGCTTAATTTTATCTTATCTTCTCTCTTTTATCTTAGAATAACATAATTTTGCTTACAGCTTTAAAACATAGCATAAGCATTTGAATTTGAGTATGTCATGGGCTTGTTTGTATGTGATTAACTTACCAAAAACTTGAGAGCCTTCAGATTGAATCCCTTGGTATTCTCCAAATGATCCACAAGTCGCCCAGGAGTTGCAATGATGATGTGTGGCTTTTTGGACAGCATGAGGGACTGAGCCACCATGTCCATGCCTCCCACTATTACTGCACATTTCACTCCTATGCTGGCACCTATTAGAAAATTGTACTTGTACAATAATTGTAACTATCTTTGCCTCTGTATTTAACTGGGGCATTAATTAGCCACTTGTTCCACCATCTCTGGAATTTAGCTGCCATTTATAGCCTATCTAGACACTAAAATATAGGATTTTAAATGAATACCTTTACAGGGTTGATTTTTGAGATGGGCAGTAAGAGCAGCTACTTTAACCGTTGTATCTACAGGAAAACGGTCTTAAGAGACTGTCCTTAACTTTTCGAGAAATTTTGATCTGCATTCACAGACTTTGGAAAAAATGTACACAAATGTAAAGTTTCAAGTTTTTAATTTTAATGTGAAATAATACCAAAAGTAGAAGTTATTGTTTTTTATTTGTTTGTTGATCAGTCTTTTTTGGAGCGGCCAGTTTATTGATGTGAAAATGTAAGTACAAGTCTCATTTCCTACGAAATGTATGGGAAACGTTTTTTGTGATTTATGACTTTTCTAGTACTTCAGTTGGTCCAAGAGAGGTTTCTGATCCTTATAAGAAACAAGATCAACTGGCATAAAAAAAAGATTTTGTGAAAATGGACCATTTTCCTGTTGACTGTATTTTTTTTATAAAATCTGTGAATGCAGATCAGAATTTCTCAAAAAGTTAAGGACAGTCTCCTAACACAGTTTTCTTCTAGCTACAATGGTTAAGGTAGCTGCCCTTACTGCCCCATCTCAAAAATCAACCCTGTATAAATATTAAAACGAATGCAATACTTATTAAATTAAACTGGAAAAATTAAACTTACCAAGAGCCTCAAACTGCTCTGATATCTGGAATGCCAATTCTCTGGTTGGTGTCAATACTAACGCAAAGTATCGTTGTGGGTTCTCTAACAGTGCTTGTAAGATTGGAAGGGCAAAGGCTCCAGTTTTGCCCGACCCAGTCTCGGCCAAACCAATGATGTCTTTGCCTTGCAATGCCACTGGTATCGATTCCTTCTGGATTTTTGACGGTTTCTTCCATTTTAACTCTTCGCAAGCTTCACATAAAACGTCAACAACTCCCTGAAAATGGAAGGTTGTGATTTAACAACATAACCTCAATTGGATTATGAACGTTTATAATAAATTATCTGTACGAAACAACAGAGGGATAGGTGATGAGGGTTATTAGATTAGACATCACAAATCTGGAATATTTTGAAGGTTTTTAATGGGTTGTAAATAAATAACACATGCAATTCGCACTTACCAAATCTTTGAACGTCGTGTTATCTTCCTCTTCAATGTCTGCCACTATAGGTTCTAGTGGTTCCTCCTCTTTTTCCTCATTCACAGATTGCTGGCTATCGTCGTCACTGCTTTCACTCTCTATATCAGGAGTCATTTTATTTATTTTTATTAAACTTTGCACGGTAGAAACGTGTGTATCATTACGCCAAACGAGCGAGCTGTCAAAAAGAAATGTCAAAGATAAGTTAAGTTCAAAAACATTGACATAAAATCAAAAACTAGGAAGGATGACGAGTTATTTTTCTTGTATCTATGTACATGCCACTGTTTCATAGTACAAACCATGATTATGTGCATAATTATGATCACTGTATGAATTGACACTTGCAAATTTTCAAATTTGCTGATCTCATTGTACTAAATAAAGACGAAAAAATTAAATAAAACAGAGACAAAGATCTGGTTTTGAACGAAGCCTGTTCGTTCAAATACTCGAGCGGACAATATATCCAAATCACTCAAAACAAGTTATAAAAATATTTTTTAACATGAAATATATTTAAAATGTGAATAAAACTCTGATATAGTATTATTTAAATAATACATTTTTGCTCATTTTTAAATAAATTACATAACAAAAACCTTCAAAATCAAAATATTCATGAAAATTTGATTTAAAAAAATGTGGAAAACGATGTATTCGAACGCATCAATAAACAGCTAAGCGTCGTGTTTTTGAGGTTATCCGTCAATTGTTATTATTGTATATTTCCAAATATTTCGCAAGAAATACTAATAAACTGACGATACATCATGGCAAAGCATCATCCAGATCTTATCTTCTGTAGAAAACAACCTGGAGTGGGTAAGTAGGACCACTTTGAATCGGGAATGATAACCAACGTTCAATGTTTGATTTCATGCTGTTTGTTTTAGCTATTGGGCGTCTGTGTGAGAAATGTGACGGTAAATGCGTGATATGTGACTCCTATGTACGTCCCTGCACCCTGGTGAGGATATGCGACGAGTGTAACTACGGTTCGTATCAGGGTCGATGTGTGATTTGCGGCGGGCCCGGTGTTTCCGACGCTTACTATTGTAAAGAATGCACTATACAGGAAAAAGACGTGAGTAACATTAAGAAATCTGGTATCTACTCGCTCTTAGTCCAATGGTATGCTTGTAGTGTCTTCAATCTTTCTTGTTGCTATGGGATTTGGCTGCAATCTGCCGGTATTGTCATGTTAAAGACGACCTACTGACCAAACTAACTTTGTACCTAGAAAACATAACATATTTTTGTATTTGCTATATCATGCTATTTACCTATCTGAATATCAGCCCCCTTCTCTTATAGAGTAGGCACAAGCATTGACCATACTTGCCCAAGGCGGATTGGCAATTTCAGACTTGCATGAATCCCATTTAGTTTTTTTAAATCAGCCTTTAATTTTGATTTTCTTGTAGTTATATATTTTATAATGTTTTTGTTTTGTTACAGAGAGATGGCTGTCCAAAGATTGTGAACTTAGGTAGTTCTAAGACTGATCTGTTTTATGAAAGGAAAAAGTATGGCTTTAGAAGACATTAGTAGGTAGTGTTATATTTAGGATAATATTATTGGTTTGTATTGTATTGAAACGTGAAAATAAATTGTTCATACCTTTAAGTGTATGTTAAATTTAAACTGTTTGCCTAAGTTACCTATCTGTGATTGTCAACATTCAGCTCTATGGCACAGTGCAGACCGAAGAGGACCATAAAGCAAAGGATTTTTATGACATTGAATTGGAAATGGGTTGGTATGCGAATTCGTAATACTGAAATGATTTATTGGTTTGATTACTAATACCAGTTATTGAAACTATTTATTTTAATAACTATGTATTGGTGATACCAAGCTTACAGCTTGAGTTCGCTTTAGATAGGTATTAGAATGGTTTTGAAACTACATATTTATTTTGATAACTGTGTGTCGTTGATACCAAGCACTAAGTTCGCTTTAGGTATTGGATTAGTTATGAAACAATGGTTATTTTACAAAGTAACTATGTATTGGTGATACTTAGCTCGGTTTCAATATTTAAATAATTGGTAGGTTAAAGTAATAGTTAATAAGTTGAACTAAACAGTTTTTAGTAAATGAACTTTCCTTCATACTTCATCCAGGCTTAGGACTGGCTACAAATTAGTTTAGCTTTTAGTTCCTTTTCGTATTATTTCGACTGCGCTCGGCTTGGTCCGCTTGTATACCACACCGCGGACCGTATCGGGTGTTGTCGCTAGTACTCAGTAATTCGTTATCACGTATCAAGCCAAGAAATAGTTTCACGTAATACATAGTTATTGTGGAAGCCAATACCATAATTTTAAGGTATTACGCCAATACAGTTATTTAAACTATTTATGGTATTATATACCACCCATCTCTACATTGAATAATATACCTTAGACCCTTAGGTGAGTGTCTTAAAGTGCAAGCTAGTCTGCTCAAGGATGCCTGAGGAGCCTTTTGATGTCAACATCAATGTTTATACAACTTTCAACTTTATGATGTTCAAAATAAAGAGTACTATTCGTATTCACATCCCTAATAAATCCTTTGCTCTGGGGTACTTTTTTGTCTATTGAAGCCCACTTATACATAATTGGCTACCACTGTTTGCAGCATCCACCCAGTCAATTAAAAAAATGTACCTTTAGCCATTTACTTCTTGACTGAAACAAATTAAATAATTTTGTAAAAATAAACTTCAATAAAACACTTCCACACTCTCATATTTATTTAATATCAACATTTTAATAGTGTTTAATAAATCTCTCTGATTATAAATCTATATTACTACATACCACTAATATATTTAAATGGAAACTTGCTTTAATACATGCTTAAAACTACGACGAATTCAATACCAAAATACAATATCTGTTCACAAACAACTTTTTTATTGTCTACTATTTAGGTTTTAATACTACTTATGTACTATCGGCCAAACTTCCGCATGCTCACCTCTAAGGCGATAATCGCATAGCTCGTCTCATGGCTCGACCGCCCGATGCATGCATTTTGACCAATAGGAGGATGCACAAAGCGAGATTTTTACAAAATATTTTTATGTTTGTTGTTATTTCTTGTTACACGCCCTGTACTCACACAAATGCATATTGCCTCTAATTGGGCGAAACCAGGAAGGGGTGTGGTCTGTCACTAGCTGCGCTTGCCGCTGAAATATTTTCTTAACTGAGCATGCTTAAGTTTTGCTGATAGTACCTACAAGTACATTAAGTTTTCTTGCTGGATATGGCATAAGGCTCTGCGCAAACGGGCCACCGACCACAGCCACCGGTGGCTGTCGCGCGCTACCGCCACATTTGTAACAGTGGCAGAAGCGAGCGACAGCCACCGGTGTTCGGAAGCCGCCACATTTTTTATCCAGCTCTCTGCTGCGCAGTCTTATGATGGACTCCGACACGGAAAGTTTGCTCGCGCTATTGTTAATACGCAGACGACGTAGACAACGCCGTTGCCGCCTATATTGGGTACATTCAATTTTAACTGCTCGGGGGGTGGAGCAGTGCGACAGTGGCGGGTGTCGGGTGTCTTGTGTGGCCCGTAGCGACCACAAGTGGCGAGTCGCCGCGCGCCGACACTGCTGTAGCGTGTGGCCGCCATCGACTACACGTGTGCGGCGCGTCTATACAAAATATATGAAAAAGTGTGTTAAGTCGCTGTTGCTGGCCACCAGTGGCTGTGGTCGGTGGCCCGTTTGCGCTGAGCCTAAGTACATTTATTTAGTTCATTGCTCTAATTATGCCTAGTGGTAGCAATTTCATTACATTTCAAACAAGCTTTACATGGCTACCCCACAAATCAAAATCCCCTGTGACTGACTTCCATGCTATCCAGTACCCAGGAACCTATTTTGTCCCTGTAAAACACATCACAATAATATCCAAATTCACATTTACACACCATCTAAAACCAGGTTCAAGCAATGAACTATAAAAAAGTAATAACCCTTGAATTCAAGGATTATTACTTTTTCATTAAGAACGTTTACGACGTATGGCATTTCATACAAACTTTCAAGTACTTGTTTTTCGAAATAATGGAACCGATTTTAATGAAACTTCATACGCTTAAGCAAGATACAAAGGTCTAAAAAGCTAGTTAAGAACATTTTCGAAATGTCTTATTTAGAAACTAGATAACTGGAAATCTCTGTTTCTATGGAAAATTTAAAATAGGTCTAATTTGGCTGTAACACTATTTTTCGAAAATGTTCTTTCTTTTAGACCTTTGTATCCTGCTTATGCGTATGAAGTTTCATTAAAATCGGTTCAGTCACAGCTCAGTAAAAACAAGGGCTTGAAAGTTTGTATGAACTGCCGTAAGTCGTAAACACTCTTGTCAAGTTGGGGATCAAGAGTGAAGGATTTTCCACTCTTGATCCCAACAAAAGAATACAGGTGCAGCCAGTAAAAGAAATCATGGTGCTAATAGTACATAAAATGTTATACCCCTCGCATCTGCAAGTTTCTTTTACCAATTAGAAATTTAGAAGGGTCAATTCCAATTTGATAGCTTTTTAGAACATTCAAAGTCCTTTACGTATATTTCCAAGGGCTTTGGCCCTTAGCTAGAGCTCCTCGCACTGCCAATACTGGCTGCCGAATTGATTGGGTTGGTCCAAATGTTGGCGTCGCTGGAATTTGCGCCAGAATATGTTGCCCGCGCCGGGATGATTGGCGAGCGAATACATACACTGCGAAATTAATAAAATATTTATGAAAACTTGCTTTGACGACTTGAATTAATGTAGAAAGTAAATCAGCTATTTCCAAACTGTTCATCCATAAATTTTCCATGAATGAGGAAATGCCAGAACTCGATCCGCATTTTCATTTCTGCTTACAGACGTGCCGTAGGCCCTAGTACCTACGTCACCGCTTCCCCAAGAATCGCCACAAACGCTTGCAGTGTGCTGCCCGCATCGTACGTAAGGGTTCCCACAAATTCCTGCGACCTCCCATAGGTTATCAGACAACAATTCTGCGGATCGCCCAATATCTGATTCGGATAGGTCCTAAGGGAAAATTTTGTCAGGCAGCTGTCTCAAGTCCAACAGTCAGCATTGACTAGCTAATTCGCTATTCATTCAGGCTATCTCTAAATGTAAGAATGAAAGAAACCTAAAATTACTAAATCACACGTGGGATGGTGTAGTGCTGCAATTAACCTTTTAAATTCATTTTAATCATGCTTATATTAGTAAGATCGATAATTAAATATATTTAGAAATAATTATGCAGTTCGGCGTGTTGTGTATCATGCATTGTAACAGCCTTTAGATTTGTAACTGACCTCCCTTCGTTCTTGCTGGGGTATCAGCTGAATCCAAACAGTGTCCTAGGAACACCATCACAAATAATTAGATTTCTAGGTATTCCAAAGTAAAATCTTTTATTTGAATTTGCTTGGAACTCTGAAATTATGTGACAAGCTTAATAAAACTTCCAATTTCGATGCAATTTATTTCGTATCACCAGTGTATTCCACTGGAGATTCTGATCAAATCTGAGGCTTATGATGAGCTGAGTGGTTTGGGTTACTCAAAATAGGAGGGTACCCATAAAAATAGGGTTCTCGAAAAGGTACTCCCACATTTCGGTTTCTTCAACATTTTATGCTATCTTTGTAAGTATTCCTAGTAGTTCTTACACCCTCCGTTCGTTCTCTACACAAAATAGGACTTTTCAAGCCCAGAGCCATCTTTGTTTATCTACCTATACTCACGAGTTAACATCCTCCAGTTTCTTGAGCAGCCTCTCGTTCTCCCTGCTCAGCATCTCTTGGTCTCTCAACAACGTGTCCCTGACTCCGAACAGTTCGCTGTTCTCGGTCCTCAACGCCGAGTTCTCTTCCATGTGCAGTTGTACCAACTCCACCAGTTCCGATTGTGGGAGTTGGTATAACTTGTTTGGTTCTATTTGGGTTGGCGTTCGGCGATGACCTGGGCCTGTGGGAGTTAAAAAAGCATAATTAACCTGGATATCCTGCATAAGGAAGTCAGTCAGTGCTCCATTCAGTATTGAGTATGATTGTGGAAGGTAGATTAAATGAGACTTCTGTTGATCATCATGATATCAGATGTTGCGGGATATAGGCTTCCCGACCATGTTTGTGGCTCTGCCAAAGTAGGTCTGCTCGCATCCTGTCGATGCCGCGACCATCACTATACCGTTACTCCACCTTGTCCACCCTACTTACGCTGTGACTTCTATTACGCAGTTGCCCGGTTGAGCTTTCTCTGGGTAGGTACTGAATCAGAAAAGTTCCTTTACAAAGTTACTAGGTATGTTCTTACTGTAAGCGTCTAAGTTGTAATCCGTCTGCACGTGTAGCGCTGTTCTCAGATGCTGGTTCTCTGCTTGCAAAGCTTCCACTTCCCTTTTCAAACTTAATATTAGGGCATCTCTTGCGTCCTGAAAATGTTATGTCATGTAGGAATTATCTAACATTAATCAAAGATATTTATTGTTGAAAAAAATATTTTGCTTACCATTTTAACGATGGGTTTTGTTTTGATCTTCTTGGCTCGCGCTGCGTATCGGAGAGTGTTGATTGTCTCGCTGAGATTTGATCTCGTTGGTGCTATACAGGCGATCTGAAAGATTGCTTTAGAATTAGAAGTTTTCTTCGACAAGACATAGTAGGTGGTTAGTTTAGTTCCTGTACATTTGTCTTGCGTCTTGGAAATCATATTGAAAATACTAGGTGGTAGTTGATAGCGGCTTGTATCTAGGGTTTGTCTCTTACCATCAGCGTAACTCCATTTCCCGCAAGGCTGTCCGCTAAGAGTTTGGTGAGCTTGCTGTCCCGGTACGGTATGTGGCCTCGTTTCTTGCCATCACTCAGCTGTGCTATACAATATCCTGTGGGAAAAATAACCGAAGTTACTTCGATTTATTTGGTGAAAAAGTGGGTAGGGAGAGTTAACTGTTGTTTGGCAAAGATTGAAAAGGTAAAGAAGAAAGTTACCAACAATAGGCGCAATATCTTCTCATCCCACATACCGCAGTGTCTCAAGACGAAAGTCTTTGACCAGTGCGTGTTGCCAGTGATGACCTATAATGGCACTGAAACGTGGTCGCTCACAATGGGCCTTATCAGAAGGCTAAAAGTCACCCAAAGGGCAATAGAGAGGGCTATGCTTGGAGTTTCCCTACGTGATCGAATCAGTAATGACGATATCCACAGGCGAACCAAGGTAACCAACATAGCCCGAAGAATTGCCAGTGGCAGTGGGCAGGGCACATTGCTCGCAAAACTGATGGCCGATGGGGCCGAAAGCTTCTGGAGTGGCGACCGCGTACCGGAAGACGTAGCGTTCGAAGGCCTCCTACAAGGTGGACCGATGACCTTGTGAAGACCGCAGGTATCCGCAGGATGCGGTAAGCACAGAATCGGTCGAAGTGGCGGTGCCTATGTCCAGCAGTGGACGTCTTTCGGCTGAAATAATGATGATGAATGATGAACAATAGGTATAACCCTGTGTTACTACCCGACCATTAATATAGCATATCGAGTTTTAGAACTAGACTGTCACACAGGTATGAGAGACAGAGACAACGCGACGGACCGAACTTACCGTAGTAAGTACTCGATGTGCCATATTAACGCCCACATTCTGTTCGTTATTTGCTGTTCAATGTCTGTATCTGGCTTAATAATTAATATGGTATGAAACTGTTATCAACTTATCACTTACCAAGCACCATAAGACTTCTATTAATATTATTAGCTTCCTCCAAAGTCTTTCCTGTACTATGCGTTCTCTTAGTCATCTCACTTCCTGCTAAGTCCACAAAGTTGATCTTGCCGTGCGTGGAGCAGACGACGCCGGCGTCCTCGCGCAGGTCTCGTCGCACGCGCACGCAGAGCAATGTGTGCGAGCGAGACGAGTTAGCGTTCATCGCGTGCGCTCCCACGGCGCGGTTGCGCATGCCTGGTAGAAGAGAAAAGCCGTCAATTCAAACCTCCGGTGCTTGTGTGGTCTATTGAGAAGTAAATTCGCTGCTCAACTTCATGTTATCCGTTGATTGGTGACCAAAATAATATCTACATACACTCACGCCTTCTTCTGCGTACCCCACGCAGAAACTTAGCACGCCACCTGCTACGCTCCTTAGCCTTACATACTCCTTTTGCTCCGTTTAAGTTCATAAATCGTCATACACGCAAGCCGGTTGCGAGTACTAAGCACCTGACCTTTCTGAAGAACATCACCAATTAGGTCACTATACCTATGTCCTTGTAGGGCGTCCCCTCCCAGCGTTTCCACTCCGCTCACTTCTGCCTTGTAAATACCTTTTTAGTCACCTTTCATCCACCCTCTCAACAATATCTAATAATTACATAATTATGTTAAATGTCACTGGATATGAGATTTTCCTGAAAGTTCTGCCTTTCAGAAAGTTGGAAGTTTGAAGCTGGTATTTATAATGGGTTTTAAGTTTATTTCTACAATTCTACCATAACTAATAGAACCTATCGAGGCATCTTATCTTTCGGTATCCAATTGAGGTTGGATAAAATGAAAGAACGTCGAGCAGCATAGCAATTCACAACCATTCGACAAGTTGTCGTATCGAAAATGACACATTTTCAATAACTGATTTACCTTGCCCCCGACAACAAGCTGTCGGAAGAATGGCGGTCGCCTAATTGATTTAAACTGACAAAACTTAAGTGTTTTGGATTTGTGAACAGCCTTTAGAGGACTCCTTTGATAACACTGATTTATGCTCGATTCGTTACGGAAGCGTAACGAACGCTTGTGAATAGCTATGCAGGTCTGCAATCCAGAAATGTTATTGTTTCTTAAATTACCTTCTTCTAACACTGCAAATAAGTCATCAAGTGTTTCACAGTCCACGGTGAACTGATTCTCTACGTAGAAACTCCTGCTGTCCTTAGACCACCGCACTTGAAGCGGTTTTCTGGCACTGCCCGGGTTTAGGAGATCTATCACCTGTAACCAAACAACTTTCGTGAAAGCAAATAGTGTGTATGATCATAAGTCATACATAACACACAACTTTCTTTGGTAGATAGATACCGATGGAGGAGTGCTTCAGTTTTTCAATTGGAAGTATTCTGTTGTTGTGGTTATTGGGTTTTCCGCAACAGCCTATAACCACTAGGATAGCTGAGCCAATATTTTCCCTAAATCGAGTTAGGAAAAAATTCAAAAATATTGCCTGGCTGGGGTTCTTCAAGGAACTTTTAAGCAAGTCGTGGTCGAATTGCTTAAAAATATGGTATCTGGGAAACTAAGTTTTAAGGGTGTTTTACATACCTTCTCATTGTATATTTCTAAGAAGGAAGCCTTCAATATGAAGTGTGACTCCGGTCGCTCGCTGATCAGACGGAACAGGTAGATGAAGGAACGAACCATCAGACCGTGTTCCGGGTGGAAGGGACTTGTTCCTCTCTCCACCTGAAGGACAATACGAGCTTATGGGGTTGGGTTCCTTGTTGTTTTTGTGGTCTTACACGCGTCTTACTCGTGAGCGATTCTGGGCCCTGGGTTCGATCCCCAGGTCCATAATGGGAGTTTCACAGCCTAGTCGCTATAGTCCGAATTTGAGCCAAAAAGCAAAGGCTCTCAGCAAGGCACTTCCAATACATGGGAATGGAACTTAAATCTTAATATAACTAGCGAAATGTTGGGGTAGGTAGGTACGTAGGTACATACTATACACCCGGCGCCCCCTTTTTTTTGGATGGGAAATTATAGAATAACTTCTCCTGCTCTGGGCGGAGCGGGAGGGCGTGTCAGACTTTTACTGACTAAAACCCACCCGTGTTCCTTTATTTGCCTGTGTGCCTACCGCTTTGGGAAAACAGGCGTGATTTTAATTTGTTGTATGTCATTAAAATACCAACTATTTATTACAGCTGCCATTTATCATGCCACGAACGCAATAGAAGTCAAAATCGGTTAAACAGACTGTAAAAAAAGGTTTATTTAAAATTCATTTAGATATTCCATTTAGGTTTATTCATTCATTTATTTATTTAAGTAAGTATAGTATTCAAAACCTGACACATCTAAATGATTAACCATTTAAGGGCATATAGGTTTGATACAGGTATCTACCTGTGTATATTATTTGTTAATTTTAATAACAATCGCTTTGAACCTATTTAAATGCATTATGTCCACATCGCGTGACGTCACATGTTACGCGGCATGATTACGATTTTAATTGACGCTCGTTTGTGTCATGCTTATTGTGTGACTATGTAATACTTTGTGTAAAATAAAAATGTAGGTAAATATTTAGTTTCAGAATAATAGAGTAAACATAGAATCATAGACATCAGGCGCAGTTATGACGCTCAAAAGCGGACGCACTAAAGGCTGCCTGTCGCGCCCGCGATATTGCGTGAGTCTGTAGGTAAGACCCTTAAAGCAACTGCCTTTCTATACCAAGCGGGGCAATTGCATAAAGGCTCGTACAGACTGGTGCGATATCGCGGGCGCGACAGGCATCGACAAAGAAGTTGTGTTACTAGAGTAGCGGCGGCCCGCGATATCGCACCAGTCTAGACAAGCTTTAACACACATAAAATCACAATTGATCGCAATGGGTTTCATTTTGACATTTCACCCATGTCCATTGCGATATTTACGTTGTTGAGCAGACGACTTTTCCAAACCCATGAAGCAATGGATTAGCTATATCCATCAAAACTCAATCGGTTTGTGATTCAAACTTTGATAAAGTAAGTATCATTTATTTACCAAAAACTTAGCCTAGGGGACATCAGTTTTTTTTTAATAAGGGATGGGTATGGCTATTACTAATGAGTAAGACCCCTGCCCTTCAAACTAGGAAAATCCTGTATCTTGCAGGACAGTTTTATGAATTAAGACGCAGATGTATGCCAGTGACCTTGAGTGGTTATAGCTTGCGTGTTCTGTACTGAGCTCACGTAACGCGCCGTACGTTCAGCCAGTAATAGAACTTGCCCATCAAGAAGCGCTGTCCCCGATTTGTCGCATTATTAAATTATTATACACAAAACAAAAGGTATTTTAATAAACCGCGTATTATACTAAAAGATCAATAATTAAATTATCTTTAAATTGGTGAAGGTTTCAGAAAATATGCTTGGTAGATTTTGCGCCATTCTCAGTTTCTTAGCCGCGTTAGACATGACATTACAAATTAATTTCACTATGTAATATAAACATAATCTAACATATTCACTTATTAAGTTATTGAGAAAATGCTCTAATTTATCATATTTTTTTTTCAAATCATTAGCACTACTCGTTTAGACGTGATTTTCAGTATAAAATCATTAAAAGTCGGATATCGTCCCCTTGAGTGATTGGTTGTGTAAACCAGTTGATTATCTCGTAGTCTTGTAAGTTTATAGTTGCAACTGTGAATATTGAGCGTAAGGTCTATGGGATCGAACCCTTGATCATGCAAATTGTTATTGGGATTTTTAATTAGTATATTCCCAGACTTGTGTCCGGTTAATTGGATTGCTTGACATCTACACCATCGGTGAATACTTACAACCGTGATGTGTAGTTCTCAGTTTACTAATCAATTCAAACAGACTACTAACAACATGCATGTCGCGTGACGTTCGTTACGCCAGTGTTTTAGCGTCATTACGGATATAATTGTCGTCGGTTTGTTGTGAAGCTTTTCTGTGAATTTATGGTTAACTTTATTACTAACGGAGCCTGAAAAGGAAGAACATCATCAGGGTAATGTTGGCTCGAGTCTTGTCAAACTTTCCCTCTATCTGCATCATAATAATATAAATATTAAAATATCTATGATCTGCATAGAGGAAAAGTTTTATCTACTGCTTTCTGTGGGAGTGATTTCGTGAAAAGGGACGGAAGTGTGTAACAGGAAGTGGCAGCTTGAGCATGGAACAAGTAAGTACTTTTTAATGGCATGGAATTAGTAAGTACTTTATAATAGCATGGAATTAAGTATAAGTGTACCTACTCATGGAATTAGTAAGTACCATAGAGATTGTAAGTAGATGGGTCATTTCTCTCGCTCAGTTGCTTATATTACCAATGTAAGATCTCAGGTGTTACACATCATATGCGACTACTATAGGCTCGCTCGTTTTTTTTTCTCGGGTCTTGCTGTATAAAAATAACAATGGCATAAAATATTCAACAGTCAACAATTTTTTTAAACGGAGTTGACTGTACAAGGTCTGTCGTACTCGTAGTTATTTAAAGAAATTATTTTTCAATTCTCCTTTAATTCGCTCCAAATCAGTAAAGGGAAGCTCTTTATAATATAATGCTCTAGTAGGCGGTACATGGTAGGAGAACAGCGGCAGTAGCCCAAAGTTTAAATTGGACTAGCGTGCGAGAGGTCGTCAGTTTTAAGACGCCGACAACAGGTAAACCGCTGTCACTGTCAGATTGCATACAAAAGAAAGAGATGCGCGATGACACAACATATGGCGTAAAAATGCAAACAAAATCGTATTAAGATTTGTCGTTGAAGATTTTTTTGATGTATTAAATTATGTTTAATTATGTTTTGAGTTCCGTCACCGTATGCACAAAAGACTTGAAAATATCATACTGTTTTTGTTTCGGGAAAATTATTAAGGTTTAAGAGATACTCTGCTTTAAGAGATACTCTGCTTTAAAAAAACACATTTTTGACCATTTTCAGACATCTCCGCTTTAAGTAAAAATAGATCAGGATAGATTGTTGAAGTGAACACAAATTATGTTCTACTTTTTACCACAGTGGGGAAGCTGTTGGCCTTCATGTCACCTGATGGTAAGTGATAATCAGGTCAAAGGTGGAAGCGAGCTTCACCCGAAATCCTCAACCACAAAGGAACTGGCTACGAGTAGGTATATAACCTCTAACTGCCGAAACACAACAATGCTGTTAACGTTGTTGTTATGGCGACAGACTTAGATAAGATGGTGGTAGCTAGCCAGGCGGGACACGGTGGAGCATACGGTGGAGGTCCGCCCGGCTTGGGCGGAGCACCGCCGTGTCCTCACGGAGGCGATCGGCGGCAGCGATCTCTCGCGTCCGGCCCTGGTTCAGGCCATGGTTCGGAGCGAGAGTGCATGGGAGGCCGTCACCTCCTTCTGCGAAGCAGTAATGCTCGCGAAGGAGGAGGCGGAACGCGTGAGGGTAAGGCAGGGTTCGCGCCCTCACGCCCTTAGCCGCCGCAGGAGACGCCCCGGGCGTCGGGAGTCGCAAGCCGATTTCCGGCCACCGTAGGCGCGGGCCTGCGGACGGTGAGCGATGGGTAGCTCGCCGTCCGATAAGGACCAGGCCCGGGTCGACGGCGCGTTGTGTTTCACGCGTGCCTCAAAGAGATGTCAGCACCAACTGACGGGGTCCGTTAGGGCCAATGCCTGCCGGGGTTGCGAGTTTGTCCGAAAGGGATATCGTGGCCCCGGCACACAGGCAACGGAAGGAACACGGGTGGGTTTTAGTCAGTAAAAGTCTGACACGCCCTCCCGCTCAGCCCAGAGCGGGAGAAGTTATTTGATAATTTCCCACCCAAAAAAAAAAAAAAAGCTAGCCAGGCGAACTTAGAACAAGCCCTACGACCAACCAAATCGAGCAGAAAATGGCCCGTGCTGAGAATCGTTTAAGCTTAAGACTAAACCACAGTAAAAACTACCTAAATAAGTTTCGGTCTGAGTCGTAAACACGAATAGGTATAGGTGAGTTAAAACTTAAAATGCTAGAACTATCCAATCTTTAATGTTCTTCCATGAATTACGGAGATTCCCTATTTGTTGGCCAGAGTCGGTCCTGTTTTGTTCCTAGGTTGTAAAATCCTCATGGATGTGTCCGCCCTGGGGCGGGCGAAGGGGTCTGTCAGACTCTTACTGACTAATAACCACACCGGTGTTCCCTTCCCACACTTGCACCGGGGATCATGGGATCAGGTGCCACTTTCGCGATCCCCGGCTAGTGCCAGCCCGCCTCTGCGGGCCACGTCAACTAATGGGGAGCTGTTTGACCGCCCCCCCGCGACGTCTAAGAGGGGCGCGGGTGGAACACTACGCGCCCTGGGGTCCTGTAATTATAGGGGGCCGCGGACGTCCCCGAGTCCACCATCCCATTTAGGGGGGCCGGAAGAGGGCATTGTCTGCCCACTGCCGACGCCCGGTGCGGCTGCTGTGGGCGAGCGAGGTGCTCGGAAAAGATCTCCCACTCCCTTTCTGCAGCCTCCTTCTGCGACGCGACTGTTTCGCAGAAGGATACCATCGCGTCCCAGGACTCCTCGCTGTCCACCATAGACTAGACCACGGCCGGCAGTGACAGCTCGCTGCCTACTCCTGAATTGAGGGCACGGCGTGGCTCCTTCCAAGCGGCAGACTCTGCCAGCGTATGCCGCGCCGTGTACTCCCGGCAGTTGACGCAGTGGTGACACAGGGCGTCCGGCTCCCTGTTTATGCGACAACAGGTACTTCCCGAAGCAACCATGCCCTGCGTCACCCGAAACGACAGGGAGCCGTGCCTCCTCCCGAGCCAGAGCTCAAGTACCGGCCAGACCGTCCCGCCATTCCGCCACCAGGGCTGCGCGAAGCTGCAACCAACCGACGCAACTCCACGTGTCACTGCATCGAAGCCACTCGCCCCGCGCCTTCGCTTCCTCGCGCTACCGATACAGTGACAGGCCAGAGTCGACCCTCATCTATCTTTAGAACTTAATAAAATATGCATCTTCGAATATTGCATGGTGCATACTAACTAAATCATACCTACTCGTGAACCTTAACCATCCTACTTTTGAAGCTCCAGCAAAATGTGATGGCACAATCAATAACTATAAATGTAATGAAAAATATCAGAACATCACGCCTGTATTCCCCAAAGGGTTAGGCAGAGGTGTACAACCACTTTTCGCCAGTTATGTTTAAGTTCCATGACTTCCATGTAATAGGGGGCGAGTCTATTGCCATCAACCGAGCACAAATCCAGACTCCGGGCTGCTTCTGAGAAATTCCTGATGAAAAACGCCATGACACTTTACCCGACCAGGGGGCCTACTCCGAAGCGCTAATCCAGAGTTCGGCCGAATGTTCAACCGTTTTATAACTGCCATAGTTTCTTTTTTTTACTTTGAATCCTTCCCCGACTTAAGAGTCTCATTTTTGACTTTGGCTTATCTCTTTGACTGGTTTTTTTTAGTTAGCCGTCGTCAAGCAACGACCAAACATTCGGCCGATATTTCAAATTTATGTTCGGAGTAGAACCCCTGGGAATCGAATCCAGGACGTCATGCTCACCAGTAGTGCTTGCGACCACTAGACCATCGAGGTACACACAACTTTTTTTAAAGTACTTACTCAAAACACTCAAACAACGTGACAATTTAAATTCTACAAAATTAAACAACACAGCTTAATATTAAAAAAAAAACAACAACTACCCTCCTCACGTGGCAATACAAATTCTACCTACGCGATTCCTGAAACCATAGATGGCCCGCTTATCTATGAATCTGTCGCAATCATAACTCATCAATGCACCATACACACATACATGTGCATACATCCTCATGTATGATTATGTATGTTGTATGTACGATCGATAGACCCACGAGGTCGGAATCGGCTGTCATTCGGAATAGCTGTTATTAACTCCTGTTCACACAAAATAATAGGGCAACGGGCGTTTTGTTTGTCATTTTCTGATCTGTTTTTCCTGATACAGGCTGTGAAAGGGAATTGCTATATATTTATCTACCAGTTGTCAAAGTACTTAAGGCGACGATAACCGACTTTTAATGGTTTTATACTGAAGATCACGTCTAAACGAGTAGTGTGTGAAAAAAATATTTGTTAAATTAGAGCATTTTCTCAATAATTGAATATGTGAATATTTTAGATTATGTTTATACCTATTAAATAGTTAAACTAATTTGTAAAGTTATGTCTAACGCGGATAAAATACTGAGAATGGTGCAAAATATACCAAGCGTATTTTTCTGAAACCTTCACCAATTTAAAGATAATTTAACGTTTTTTTTACGTCGCGTTGCGTGAGCTCAGTACAGAACACCCAAGCTAACCACTCAAGGTCACTGGCATATATCTCCGTCTTAAACACCACGGAAATCGTAAAAATCTGCGCGTAGACATCATTCTTGGATGTTTAATTCAATCACTGTGCAGAACTGACATAACATCAAGGCTTATTTCCCGAGGGGCAGTTTCGGCAGTTCTGCCCTATGTAATAGTTGGCGAGCCTATTGCCATTAGCTCGACCTAGGTATCGAACCCAAGCCCTCCTGCTCAGCAGTCGCGCTTACTACCAATACACCAACGAGACAGTCAAGCCTTGTTCAGGTATGATAGATTATTTGTTCTTTAATCAAATATGTTAAGAAAAATAGAACCGCAAAATATGGGACGTAAGGTGCTGCAAAGATGGAGCAGTTTTGATCCTCGATTTTTGGCAAGTTTATCATACAATTTCAAGAAACTGCGCGGACGTAGAAGTTGCGGAAACCTTTTAACAGTTGCGTCAGCTAAAATTGCTACGTATGCGCAGAATCTAAAGCACCCCAGATTCACTCACCAATCCCGGAGGTCCAGTCAAGGTATGGGTCTTCCCGCTGCCAGTCTGTCCGTAGCAGAAGGCTGTGCAGGAGAACCCTTCCACCGCCATCTCTAACAGCCTCTTCACACCAGAATATTCCAGAACGTCTTCCTGTTTGAGAACAAAATTAAAATCTATATTTAGCGGAATTTGGTGATTGGTGAATCACCGTAGTCAGTGTCGTTCTAGATCTCTCTTTGATTTTAACCTTGTAATTTTCGGCTTTTGATCCTCAATTTATTTTCTAACTGATTTGTATTTCGTTTTTCAAAGTCCACCCTAGGTTTCATGTAGTGTGATCATTTTAAGAGCTGTACCTACATTTGGTAGATTACAAGAGGCCAGTGGGGTAGCTAGGTGTGTGCGACGTGCGCCCCCGCCTACGGCCTCACACTTTAAGGGACCTCGCAAGGCCCCTACAGATGACTACTTAATTTGATCACTTTTACGTTCCAAAAAGAACATAACATATGTAAAAGCGTGTTCGTTTGGGGCCTCACAAATAGCCCCTCATTAGCGCGACTAAGAGGCCGTTGTAACTACCTTCAAAGACCGCAACCGTTAGTTTGACGGAATAAGAGACTTTTCAGGAATGAATAGCTTGGAAATAGCGTTTTTCACATATGCCATAAAAAGTTTTAAGTTAGGAAAAGTGCCAAGGAATGCCAATGATACTCGTAACGGCATTAAGTCAGTATATTTTTTCACTATCATGAGGTGGTGTGTCGTGTCAAGGTAGGATAGATCTATTGGGTAGATCTTCGGAACGAAAGAAAAGGGGCGTCGCTGATGCAACTACGCCCACGTCTTTAGTGCACGCTACGCGTCCAAGAGCTGTAGTTTTGCTGTTGTGACGTCAGGTTTTCTAAGACCATATCATTCTTAAATTACATTGTGTTAAGCATTACAAAGATATTCGTGCAATTACTTACAGCACCATAATTCCGGGACACACTATCAATCACAATCTGAATGATTTGAAGGATATTTCTAATCCATTGCTTCATAAATGTTCGAAAAATGTATCTGCTCAACAACGTAAATAACGGAAATTATGTTGCTTAACTGCCAAAATGAAACCCATTGCTACTGTTGTAATTGTGTTACGCTATTTATTACCCCGCAGGCCTAAGAATAATAAGTTTACTGCTTACCTGCGTCGCTTCAGGTTCAAAAACGACATTGTAGGAGAAGACCTTCGCCTTCTGACTGGGGGTGGTGTTGTGGCAGATGACTTGGCCTTTACCGGGAAACTCCAGAAGCAAGCGCTCCCCACATGAACGCTCTTTCTCGCTGATTGGACGCACTCTACGAAAAATATGGACATTTTGAACAGATTTTTAGATTAATACAAAATGGCTGTGTGGTATTAAACAAAATCCCAAACGATCGAGATAGACGGACGATGAAAGAGTCAAATTTCGCATTTCTAAGGCGCTTTTACCTGTCCTTCCTTAATCAGCCTATAATGTTCCCACTGCTAGGAGCTGGGACACAGGCCTCCCCTCTGTGAGAGGGAGTAGGCCATAATTCACAACGTGGGCCCAGTGCGGGTTGGTAGATGTCACATGTCTTCAAATTTTTAGTTCTAGGACATGTCGGTTTCCACACGATGTTTTCCTTCACCGTTTTGAGAGCAGTGATGAAATAATTTACACAAAGTAAAGCGCCTGTCTGGGTTCGAGAACCAACGACCTACTACTCGTAAGTCGAGGCCGTTATCAATGGACCACCACTGCTCTTACGTCCTCAGATGTTATGAAAAAAAATTGTTATCTCCCAAGATGGACTCGTATCCAACCAAGTGACTTAGGGAATAATAACCATCGTGATTGCTGCTTCAGAAATCGCATCATAGTTTTGGTTGACGAATCTTTGCTATTTATGTAAATAATTCTTGCTTCCTTGGATAGACATTACTAGTGATGTACATTACCACGATAAATTTATTATAATAAGTACAAACATCATACATAAGTACTAATAACAACATTATACAATTTTATTTACAAAAAATATAACTCAAAAAATATAGTTTTTTTTTTTAATTAGGCAAAGCTAAAGCATCCAAATACAGGGGTTAGGCTCCGTATATGATTTTGTCCCATTCGGTGTCGAGACCCTTGGTCCGTGGGGTCCTAGCGCTATAAGGCTTATTAAGGAAATAACAAAAAGGTTAGTCGACATCACAGGAGACCGAAGAGCTGGCAGCTACCTCGGACAAAGAATGAGTCTAGCTATTCAAAGGCGGAACGCTGCCAGTATCTTCGGAACCTTGCCTAAAGGGACTCCTTTTAATAATATATTTTAGTTATTAAAAAAAAAAAACTACTGTACTAGTTACATTGTTATTACGTGATCGAATCAGAAATGAAGAGATCCGCAGGCGAACCAAGGTAACCGACATAGCCCGAAGATTTGCCAAGCTTATGTGGCAGTGGGCAAGGCACATTGCTCGCTGAACTGATGGCCGATGGGGCCGAAAGGTTCGAAAAGTGGCGACCGCGTACTGGAAGACGTAGTGTTGGAAGGCCTCCTACAAGGTGGACCGATGACCTTGTGAAGGCTGCAGGTATCCGCTGGATGCGGGAAACACAGAACCGGTCGAAGTGGCAAGTGGAAGTGGGGGGAGGCCTAAGTCCAGCAGTGGACGTCTTTCGGCTGAAATGATGACATTCTTATTTCTGTTCAAACGATTGTTAATGACCCGAATAACTAAACAAAATAGACTGGACTGATGGTGTTCACAAATCAAATACCTACAAAAACGATAAAACTAATGATTCGAACAAAAGCACGTAGCTAGGAAATTACGACAATATATATTTATAGGTAAACCTATGATTAACAGCCGAAATCTTGAATCTTGGACAAGTTTTGTTCATTCATTATCGACTTTGGGAACATCGATCAATCGAGGGCGGAGTTGTGCTTTCAGTTTGAAACTGATTGTGACAAAAATATTCAAGGGCGTCGTTCTATGTGGTTTGTGTTTTGTTTATTATTCTTTGTTATTTTTAATGATGGCGCAGGATTCAGTTGAGTGGAAAAAGGAAAGGCCTTTGACCTGCAGGGTTAGCAAGACGCTTTCTATGTATACTCTACATTATAATAGAAATCGCTTGTCTACCCTTCTCGGTAGAAAACTGTCAACTGTCTACACGGAAACGTCATTTTTAACCGACTTCCAAAAAGGAGGAGGTTATATGTTCGGCTGTATTTTTTCTCTCTTTTTTTTAAATGATTTTTCACCGATTTCTCCGTCAAGTATGGACCGATTATGAAATTGCTTTTTCTGTTTGAAAGGGTATGCTCCCGAGGTAGTCCCATTGCCACCAAATTAGAATCTGATGAGGGGGGTCCCATGGAAATCGAGGGAAACCCTCAAATAGGCAAACCCATAGCGATTTGGATATTTTTAGGGATCAGCAGATTTTTTTTCGCGATTTCAGGTTTGTTCCCATAGTAAAAGTTGTTCATAATGATGAGTACAATGACCCCTTAAAAGATTTCGTGTATGAATAGATACACCTTATACAATAGGTATGTATTATAAATTTATCACGCTATTTACTATGCGGGATCTATGGTTTACAGCAAATTGTAAATAGACGAGCCAAACGGTTAGAACATTGCAGATAGTTACAGATTTAACCTTTTAAATGATTATTATCACGCTATATCTTTATGGGGCTAAGCAGTCAATCATCATCACATAATTCTATTATACAGGCTGGATTTTTAAGATGGGGAAGTAAGTGTAACAGGAAGTGACAGCTTGAGCATGGAACAAGTAAGTACTTTTTAATAGCTTGGAATTATTAAGTATTTTATAATAGCATGGAATTGAAATTACTAAGGTGAGTTGTCAGATGTTACACATCATCTACTGTAAGGCTCGCTCGTTTTTAGGGTTCCGTACCTCAAAAGGAAATAACGGAACCCATAAAGGATCACTTCGTTGTCCATCTGTCTGTCTGTCAAGGTCCTTTTTCTCAGGAACGCGTGGAGGTATCACGTTGAAATTAATATCAATTACGTAGGTCTACGGTCCCTTGGAGCTCTGAAAAAAATCAAGCTTCTACGTCAACACGATAAAAAAATATAGCGATTTAAGGCTTCTCCAGACCGGCGGCGCGACGCGACACAAACGTCTGTAGAAGCTTTTATGCGGCCTATCCAAAAAAATATCATCCCCACTTTACGTGCAAGAGAGGAACCATGATAAAAATACACGCTGGTTTTATGTATTACAGCTTTCTAGTAGGTACTAAGAGTCTCTGAGCTAAGCCGATAGACAGACACAGACGGACATGGCAAAATTATTAGGGTTTCTTGTTGTTGACTACGGAACCCTAAAAACAACGCCTCCGCTACAATACTAACTGACTATAATATGACTAATTTTATGTGTTTCTTTTTGTACAATAAACTACTTATATTATATTTATTATATTAATATACAACATGTTCCAGAATTTCAGTTTTTTTTTCCCTGGGTTCGATTCTCGAGTCGGGCAAAGTGTTATTGGGATTTTCCATCAGGAATTTCTCAGTAGCAGCCCGAAGTCTGAATTTGTGCCCGGTTGATGGCAATAGGCTCGCCCCCTATTACATGGAACTTTAACATAACTGGCGAAATGTGTGTGTACATCTTTGTCTAACCCTTCGGGGATTACAGGCGTGATGTTGTGAAATGTCCCAGAACTATAAGGCACAAATCGCGGAAAAAAAATCAGCTGTTCCCTACATTTATGTTCGAATAACCCTTCAAAATGTAGGGAACAGAAGATATTTTTTCGCGATTTCAGGTTTGCTCCTATAGTAAAAGTTGTTCATAATGATAAGTACAATGACCCCTTAAGAGGTTGTGCGATAATTCTGGGACATGTTGTATAATATTAAATACGTTGTATCATTGTTTCGCTACACACCTCCACACATTGCCAAGGTGTCATTCGAACGAGTATCGATTTCTTTACAATCAAAGGAGCATGTCAACAACCCAAATACCTACAAGCTGTGTTCTATTAAAAGGATCGACAGATAACAGGGTTTTGCTGTTTGACTAGCAATTATTAGACGATTTATATTTGTAAATCGGCATTCTAGTTATGCATGATTGCATGTGCAAGGTTGTTTAATTATTAAAAAGGTGACGTATTAAAAATTCTAGATCATCATCAAAAATCAAAGCACCGTCATTGTCTCATCAGTAGTCCATCAGTATCAAACTTATTAAAATGTATTAGGAATCGGCGGCAGGCAACCTAGGAATCAAGGTCAGTGTAGAAAATGAGGGTGTCACTAGGTTTTTCGTAGCGGTGACGAGGATTCTTACTGGCCCTAAACCGTAGCGTTAAGCCGGGTCTGCTGCGCCCACAGTTGCGTGTTTCAAACAGTTACAAACATGTTTCGAACTCGATTTGTATGATTTTGATTTAGGCCACGCCCCCAAATAGTGTTTAAAACATGTTTCTAACTGTTTGAAACACGCAAACATGGAGCAGCAGACCCGGCTTTAGGTTGTGGCCCACAATCTAACGCTACGGTTTAGGGCCAGTACCCACAACTTGTAACCCACAACATGTGGGTTCAAACTGACAGTTTTGCAATAAACGCAGAAGGAACGAAGAATTGTATTTATTTTATTTCATATTTTGTTTATTTTTAACTCATTTAATGCTGCATCGGTTTGACGTCATCACGTCAACGCCGGCTGTCGCTGAAAACCAGCGCTGGGGCTCTGTCTCGCATAAGGTCGCAGCATTATGCTGAGCAATGGCCGTTTTGCGTGAATGTGACGCATATTTTCCATTAACTTGTTCTTTCGTGTTTGTATTTTTTTTTTCTTTACGTTATGTTTACCGCAAATAAACGTATTTTCTTTCTTTTCTTTCTTTATGGAATAAGAAATAAGTATAAATTTATTCTGAAGTTGTATGAACTTTAAATCGTATCCAAATGACAAATATACCGAAAAATATTTATTAAAAAATAGCGTCCAATGGTGTAGTACTAGGAATCAGCCCCGGCGTAGCACAGGTAGCAGAGCATATACGCCTACATTTTTTTGTCGTATCAGCCTGTTGCGTCGATCATGTGGGTAAGATTAAAATGTAATGTATCCGGCCGGTGTTCATCCTACTAGAGAATTTTCATACTCGTATACCTAAACCGTCCTAATGAATAACTCCGTCCATATGGTGAAAACCGTATGAAAATCCGTTCAGTAGTTTTTGAGTTTATCGTGTTCAGACAGACAGACGCGGCAGCGGCGAGGCGACTTTGTTTTATAATAATGTAAAGTCCGGTCGCGAAGCAGAAAGAATTTCGTACAATGACCCCTCATTACTTATCTCTTTCGCTCGCGCACTTTTGTATTGCCGTCGCGCTCGCGCATTATAAGGTCCTTCTAATGTCTTCACTTATGCGGTGGTTCAGGGACTCAAGTATAATGCTAAAAAGTGCGAGTTACTTGTGTTTAAAGCATGTGGCAAGTGTTACTCCAACGTGCCACAAGTCACGATATGTGATACTCCTCTAAATAGAGTCACACAGTTTAAGTACCTGGGTCACTGGATAACCGATGACTTGAGGGATGACATGGACATTGAGAGGGAACGCAGGGCGTTGGCTGTCCGATGTAATATGCTGATCCGCAGATTTGCACGATGTAGCAAGCAGGTCAAAATGACACTGTTTAGTTAGAGCTTACTGCCAGTCATTCTACACTTGCAGTCTGTGGGTTAGGTATACGCAAAGGTCATACAACGCCCTGCGTGTACAGTATAATAATGCGTTCAGGATACTGGCGGGGCTGCCTCGTTTTTGTAGCGGTTCGCGGATGTTTGCTGAGGCGAGGATTGACGGCTTTCATGCCATCATCCGAAACCGGTGTGCCTCGATCCTTCGCAGAATGCGTGCCGGCTCCCACAGCATCCTGAGCATGTTATGCTGTAAGTGGTATTGTCCGATGCTGTGTCACTGGATCGGACTTCATACATCTACAAGTGCGTACTACGTGGATAGTGTGAGGTCCGACTTCGAACTTTAGCATTATAATTTTAAATTAGGATTATGATACCAACATTAGATTTTAGGTTTTCTTTACTAACACTATGTGGAACTGTGTGGTCTGTAAATAAAGATTGAATTAATGTGCGAGTGCGACGGCAATACAAATGCGCGAGCGATCATCATCATCATTTCAGCCGAAAGACGTCCACTGCTGGACATAGGCCTCCCTCAAAGGGGGGTTTGCCATAACCGCCACGCTTGGCAGGCGGGTTGGCGATCGCAGTATAGTGTTAAAATGCATAGAGAACGCTGCTGCCCATTCTCTAGTAAGTCCCTTAGTCGCCTTTTACGACACATATGGGAATAAATAGGGGAATGCTATTCTTTACGTCCGGCGCCACACAGACGTGCGCGAGCGAGATAAGTAATGAGGGGTTATTGTACGAAATTCTTTCTGCTTCGCGACCGGACTTTAGTGATGTACTGACCTCACAACGACGTTAATGTTGTCTTCATCAGCGTTGAGCGTGGTGCTGGAGCCCCGCGTGCTGATGCGATCCAAACTTCCTGCTCTGCTGCTGCCACTGTAATGATACAAATGTTAGGATTGAAGATAAAGAGAAGACACCGCAACAGGGATTTAGGGCTAGCCTTTTGTTTAAGGCACACACAATAAGGGTGTCGATAGTGAGGTTATTTGAAAAGGATGGCTTCTTGACTAACTCCTATGATGCCCAATTACCCAATCAATGCGGAAAGCGTGGTCAGCGATCATTGAAAGAAAGAATAATGCGTTTATTGGCATTACAGCAAAAAATACACCTTAAAACTATAAATAACAGAAAACAATTAATTATAATGCCAAAAGGGCCATTGGTAGATCCATGATCAGCAATTGTAATTCACGGGATGATAATGAGCTCGTGGCTAAGAAATAACAGCCGCGTGTTTCGATCCATCAGGTTAAGCTACGCTTGCCGGGGTTGGTCCGTGGATGGGTGACCGCCTTTACATACTAAGACTTACACGTTGATCCCGGCTGTCATTCGTGGATCTTTGACAGTCGTTACGAGTCATGAGAAGTCTGACAACCAGTCTTACCAAGGGGTATCGTATTACCCTGCAGTTACTGGGTTGTGGAGGTCAGATAGGCAGTCGCTCCATGTAAATTATTAGTATTGAGCTGTTTCCGGTTTCCAGTCTAACCGGAAACAGCTCAATACTAATATTTTACATGGACCGCCGACCCCAAACATAGTTGGGAAAATGCTAGGCAGATTGATTGAATGACGAAATGAAGACGCTAGCCGCCTTATTACAAAACAAGATTTATATTTGACATGGCTTAAACCATGGAGCCAGTTTTTGTAATAAGAACGTAACAGTGATTGAAATACCGTTCTTTTTAAAAAACTGAAAACTTAGTTCGGTACTAAGTTGTCAGTTTTGTGTATAGGAACTTTACCATAGACGGAATAAAGTTCGAAATTCAGTATTGGCTCCATGTTTTAAAGTATCAGTATTGGCTAAGTTGACAGGTGCTATTTAACATTAGACTTCATTAGAGCAATATTCATAATTTATGGACCATTTTATGAAACTCTATACAAAACTGTCAAACAGATAAATTGTGGGATATGAATTGCACGCAGATCATATTATGATTCTGCCAAAGCGTCCATTTTAGGCCCCCAGCTTTATACTTAGTTCAGTTAATAAGCAAAGTTTAATTATCTAATTTGAAGTACTTTTTGAATACCAGCGGTTTATGGTTCGGTTCGGTTTGTAAGTTTGGATTTTTTTTGTATGATTTTTTTTTTATGGAATCGTGTTTTCGTCAAACATAGTACCTGCTTAACATTAATCCTGAACTTTACCATATATATTTATTTCAAAATGAATGCTGCAGTATTTTCGACATAACGGAGGATCATGCTAAGTCATTTGAGGAAGTATAGGCTCTTAAGGAGTATGTAAGGATCGTAGCAGGTGGCGTTCCGTACTTTCTACCCCCATGGAAAAAAGGCGTGAGTTTATGTATGAATGTTTATGTCGGCGTCCCAGTTCTCGGCATTTAGTTTCCGATAGTTTATAAGTACACAGTTTTGTAAAGTTGGGTGAAAAAATTGCATTTTGCGATTTAAATTGATTATTAATTATTCTGAATATTTTTTTAATCCTTAATATCAATTGACTATTCTAGATACCGAATCTAGTCTTAACTGAATACCCCACCACTGGACCCTTTTGGCTTGGACGCCACATATGTCCTCTAAAGTCAAAAATTCCGGACAAAATCCAGGCAGGGGGCAAAAAAGCCGGATATGTCCGGCAAATCCGGACCGATGGTGGCCCGAGTTGCCGTACAGTTTTTTGTTTGCTTAGAGGAACTTTTTCCTTGTATCTGCGTATAGTTTCATTAAGACGGAGATATATGCCAGTGACCTTGAGTAGTTAGCTTGCGTGTTCTGTACTGAGCTCACGCAACGCGTCGTACGTTCAGCCAGTTTGACGCATTATTAATTTATTGTACACAAAACAAAATGTATTTTAATAAAACGCGTATACTAAAAGATCAATAATTAAATTACCTATCTTTAAATTGTTCACCAATTTAAGGTTTCAGAAAAATACGCTTGGTAGATTTTGCGCCATTCTCAGTTTTTTATCCGCGTTAGACATAACTTTACAAATTAATTTCACTATGTAATATAAACATAATCTAAAATATTCAAATATTAAATTATTGAAAAAATGCTCTAATCTAACATATATTTTTTTCAAATCATTAACACTACTCGTTTAGACGTGATCTTTAGTATACAATCATTAAAAGTCTGTTATCGTCGCCTTAAACATTAGGCAAATAGAACGAATTGTCGGTCATCATAGAAAATTGCTACTTTATGGCCAGTAATATGCTAGAGCGTTTGTTTAAAGTCCAGTTGACCTCGATAACAGTGTTTACATCTATTAGATGGTCGAAGAGACAATTTTCTGTATAAATTGTCATAAAATTCTTTGATGTTAGAATTTGCCCATTTTTTATGCATGAACGGCAATAGTGCTGGTAGAATCGATTAGGTTGTGGATCGTAGGTAAGTTCAAAAGATACGTCATCAATATTTTAGGCATAGCTAATGTATATTTTCAAGCAATTATTTTTGCTGTTTTCGTAATAGTATTGCATATTATGCTTTTATTATTAAATCGAGATAAACTGGTACAGTCGCTCGGTCGTCAGTGGTAAGAAAACCAGTAGAAGCTGGCCTATTATTCTATTGAAACTTCCTAGTAGGTACCTCTACAATAGGCCATGCAATAGGATGTCAAAATGTGACCTCTGAATGAAGTGCGGACGACTGACCAGCTATCAACTCTTTTGATAACCTTAACTTGAAAATCAAACGTAAATTTGGCTTCAAAAATCTGATTTATGAAGGAGCAAGATTTGTTAAGGTGTGGCTCTTGAAAGGGTGTCACATAGTTACTGAGGAGTTGAAAGATGATGCCGACATGGAAAGGGAACTGAGGGCATTGGCTGTCCGATGCAATATGTTGGCCCGCAGGTTTGCTCGTTGCACACCAGAAGCCAAAATAACTCTTTCTAAGGCGTTTTCCCAATCTTTGTACACGTGCACGTTGTGGGTTCGATATACGCAAAGCGCATATAACGCCCTCAGAGTTCAATATAATAATGCCTTCAGAATGTTGTTGGGGCTTCCACGTTACTGCAGTGCAACCATGTATGTGCTTCGGCAAACATCTCTGTGTTTGCCGAAGCACATACATGGTTTCAGTACCATCCTGCGAAAAAGGATTGCGTCCATGATGCGCAGAGTGCGTGGGAGCGTCAACGACATTCTGAAGGTCACCAGTGACAAGCCGTGTTGCACCAAACATGGCGCATTGGGTGCATGTACATGTGCATGTACTCGGTGCGTCAAGTGAGTGCAACAGGTATTTGAATTAAAAATTTGAGTTGCATTTGTTACTAACACAGCATAAGTTTTGTGTATTACTAAGGATCAAGGTCCGAATTAAAGTATTTTTTTTAATTTTTTTATAAAACTTCAGACGGTTTTCATGTCAATAAAAATGTGGCATAAAGCTGAACTCACTTTTATATAAACATAACATCACGCCTTGTTTCCCCGAAGGGTTAGGCAGAATAACGTTTTGCCCGACCTGGGAATCGAACACAGGACCTCATGCTCAGCAGTAGCGCTTGGAACCACGAAACAGCGAAACAACGAAACAGTGTACTTTTATTAGGCTTAAGGCCATAATCACACCAATGTCCTTGAGCATTTGGGCGGAGCTATCGACCCCTCTCCGCGCCACTCCGCTACCCGCATCGGACGCCGATTTCAGCCGAAAGACGTCCACTGCTGGACATAGGCCTCCCCTAAAGCGGAGTTTGCCATAATCGCCACGCTTGGCAGGCGGGTTGGCGATCGCAGTATGATGTTCAAATGCATAGCGTTCTGCCCATTCCCTAATAAGTCCCTTAGTAGCCTTTTACGACACCCACGGGAAGAAATGGGATGGTGCTATTCTTTCCGGCACCAAACGTACAAATCTCGTATAATACGATACGGACGATAAAAATAATACATATTTTTTAAAAGTAACAAAACCAAATAATTCTCTTTTATATTGTAAAGCAGTAGATAATTTTTTTTTAAATCTTTTGATATTATGAAACCATTTTACTCCTTCATTTTCATGAAGGAGTAAAATGGTTTCATCTCAACGATTTGGAAGTGATTTGGTGTTTGTTTTTCTTATTATGTGATACCGATAGAAAAATTATGGCTAAACCAAATGATGTATCATATTATGTATGTAGATTACTAACAATTTTTTTCGGATGTAATTTCTCTGTAAATGTCGACAAAAAGTTGCTTCATCTGCATGCTTTTTTCAAGTTTTATTTGTTTCGTATATTGTAAGTAATAGGTGCAAAATCTCCCACATCCCGATGCAAACGACGATGTTCTGTCTGCGAACATTAGACCTCGCGAGCACAAACTTTTTTGCAAGAATTAATATACTAGCCGATTCCACTGGTAGAAATCTAAAAGTGAGCAATTTACTGCATGTCGAGGTGCTCATGCCGAAGATCGTCATCAGATCTCAAAAAATTTCTATGAGACCAACTTAAAATGTAGTAATTTTAAGTTGGTCTCATAGAAATTTGCTTTCAAATAAAAAAAGAACCATCGAAATCGGATCTCATAAGGCGGAGATCACCAGTAGCCCCCTTTCTGAAGGAAGTACCTCTCCAATCAAAAACCCCGACGATTTTTTTAAATATAAAGTCGTAAAACCTTTAAACCAAGTTACGTCCAGATCAGTTGTAAAATACGACCTGTAGACTACCAACAAACTGACAGAGGAAAGCCAGTTTTGCCAGACTTGAAGCACAGACGCTTCGCTCGCTCGGTCAACAAGCCGATTCGTTCCTCCGTAAGTAATTTCAGAATTACTTTAGCATCAAACATAATCGCAACCGCATCGAATTTAATACTCCATAATTTTACCCTAACGATAAGGAAATGTATCGTCCAAGTGTTTCCGTTGCGTGGTAATCAGAGGTCTCACGCAATCGCCGCCATGATGGATTATGGGTGACGGTCGGCTTTAAAAAAGACGGTAGGATTATAAAAGCTCATGTTTATTTTCTATAATAGTAAGCTTCTGTGAAGTAAGCAATGTTCGTTCGCAAATCACATTAGCGTTATCTGATTGATTGAGGTGAAAACATCTTTAGGCGCGTTGAGCACTTTTTGAGTGAACAAATTTTTTTTTATACGTCGCCCCACACTATGAATTTCTCCTGTATCGTGGGTGCGTTTACAAACATTTAGACTCACATACACAAACAGCCAGACCCGGAACAACTACTTGTAGGTCATACAAATATTTGTTCCGTGCGGGAATCGAACCCGCGAGACGCTGCGCAGCAGTCAATCGCTTAACCACTGTGCCAACCGTGCCGTCAAAATGATAAATGATTTTTATTTGTGTAAGTAGGTTTGTACAAACACTTTTACACGTCAATCATATTTTAAAAACTAGATGAGGTCGGCGTATCCTATCTGACTACTCTGAGAAGAAAGGCCGAAACAAACTCAGAGGTCACAGTCTCTTTTAAAGTCCGTACATAATCTTGGTCAGATCATGTGAAGGCCATTTAGATTGGTGTCTGAAATGGTCTTTTGAGGAAAGGACCACACAGATTGAGTGGACCTGACCAGTCAGTGCACGCATTTGTCAGTAATCGTGTAGCTCTACTCAGAACTTAAGGAGCTCAACGATGCGAAGATGAATACCAAAGAAAGGACATTTGGGTAGGCCACTTATATGACTCAAACTTTCAGACCATGATTATGGATGGAACTCGCGTCATCGTCACCGAACGCTTTCCATGAGCTATAAGTTACTTAAGTCATAAGTCATGAGTTATTTTTTTCATAACAATATGGAAACATTGTGTTGAAAATAATATAAAAATAACAAATTGCAATGAAATTAAATTAAAAATAACAATTAATACGGATCAAAATTCATTAAAATACATCAAATACGTTGAAAATATAAAACAGTTCATCACTTCTATCGGCAGTCCCCAAAAGACTGCCCCGCATTTTTATTCAAACATATTATTACATCATACCTGTACTCCCCAATCAATTAAGGGTTAGGCAGGTGTACCTAATAGTACCAACATCCAATTTTTTTTTTTTTATTCGCTATTTATGTTAAAGTACCATGTTGTTTTTGGAGCAATGAGCCTGCTGTCGGGCCCAATCCAGATTCCGGGCTGCTTCTGAGAAATTCCAAATGGAAATCCCCAATAACACTTTGCCTGACCTGAGAATCGCACCCAGGTCGTCGTGCTCAGCAGAGCTTGCGACAACTAGAGTACCTACTAGACCAACGAGGCAGTACCTTTATTCCATTGGTAGTTAAATAAAGGTAAACAAATCGTAAAAAGGATTTTTATAGATGACAGTTTCTTGTTTAAGGCGATGATAACCGACTTTTAATGATTTTATACTGAAGATCACGTGTAAACGAGTAGTGTTAATGATTTGAAAAAAAAATATGTTTAATAAAAGCATTTCCTCAATAACTTAATATGTGAATATTTTAGATTATGTTTATATTACATAGTGAAATTAATTTGTAAAGTTATGTCTAACGCGGATAAAAAACTGAGAATGGCGCAAAGTTTACCAAGCGTATTTTTCGGAAACCTTCACCAATTTAAAGATAATTTAATTATTGATCCTTTAGTATACGCGTTTTATTAAAATACCATTTGTTTTGTGTATAATAAATTAATAATGCGTCAAATTAGGGTCAGCGCTCCTTGATGGGCGAGTCCTATGACTGGCTGAACATACGACGCGTTGCGTGAGCTCAGTACAGAACACGCAAGCTAACCACTGGTCACTGGCATATATCTCAGTCTTAAAACATATTGTAACTTTTATCCAAATTAAATGGATTTTTACGATAGTTTCCTCATATATTACCTAATGTATGTTAAACTTTATATTTTATTCTTAAACTACTCTTCGTTGATGTAACTGCTTGAGCACAATTTTTTAATTACATTAAGAATAATACATAAAAATTTTGTAATCTGTCTATTGTAAAGAGCCCAAAAATACAGGTTCTCAAAACGTCAACGAATTAAAACGTTGCTAAATTGAAGAGCATAATTGTGAAGTAGCATGACAACTGAAGTGACAGGTATTACGTTTAGTCGGTTACTTCACAGCTGTCTCGTCATTTGGTTTTTTTTGTTTACCTTTATTTAACTACCTAAACCAACGGAATATAGTGATTTATTTTACTGTTTACAAAAACCAATTCTTTAGCTTAATTTCCAGTAACACTGAATGAATTAATAATAAAATGCTCAGTTAAAACAACGATCATTAATTACACCTCGACCAAAAACAAAAGCATAGCGTGATTCACATTAGGGCAGGAACACACATTGTTCCCAGAAATGCTTTACCTAAAGTAGTTGAATATTCAAATAGTTTTTGCTGTGATTGACAGCTGTTGCGCCATACAGACTTGGACTACTTAAATGCCAAGGGCTCTCCTATTGACCGCTGGCTATATTAATGAGGGTTTTGCTCTTTTCAGTTTGATTGGGAGTTTCTAAGTAGCCGTATAATCGTAGTTTAATGTCGATTAGATTGAGCGTTTACACCTTACAGCATTTCATACAATAAACTTTCAAGCCCTTGTTTTTCTAAATGACTGAACCGGTTTTAATGAAACGTCATACGCATAAGCAGGATACAAAGGTCTAAAAATGTAGTAAAGAACATTTTCGAAAAATTGTGTTACTGCCAAATTAGACCGATTTTAAATTTTCCATAGAAACCGAGATTTCCAGTTCAACTCAGCCTATAGCAGTCCACTGCTGGACATAGGCCTCTCGCAGGCTGCGCCACAACACCCTGTCCTCCGCCTTCCGCATCCAGTCTGTCCCAGACACCTTTTTAAGGTCGTAGGTCCATCTAGTTGGGGGGAGTCCCACACTACGCTTGCCGATACGCGGTCTCCGCGGGTTTATTTCCAGTTATCTGTTTTTAAATAATTTAAGACATTTCGAAAATGTTCTTTACTAACTTTTTAGACCTTTGTATCCTGCATATGCGTATGAAGTTTCGTTAAAATCGGCTCAGACATTTCGAAAAACAAGGGCTTGAAAGTTTGTATGAAATGCCGTAAGGTGTAAACGCTCTTAAGTTGGGTCGTGTAAGTCAAGTTCGTGGTTAGTGTGTTGAAGTTCATTGATAAACAGTGAATTACCAGTCTTAGGGAGAGGTCCACCGGATTATTCCCTGAGTACCCCGATCCCCGAGGCCCCCGTCCCAGAGGACCCCGAATACGATAAATATGATTACATTTCCTTTTTTTCTTTTTTCTATTGTTTTCAACTTGTACGGTCAACATAAAAAGATCTTAAATAACCACTTATTTAGTAGAGGCATAGAATAACAGATTGCAATGCCATTTAGTTCCAAACCCCACTATTTTATTATTTTTACAACTGATAATGATTGATATAGCAAGCTACGATCCGGCACAAGACAAATTACGGTACAAAGCGAAACCCATCACCAGAAAGAAGCGCAGAAGTATTCTCAACGCAAAAGCTATCGCTAAACTGACAAAGGACTATGAAGAAACACATAATTGCATTAACTAAGTTTTAGAAGACCTTAGTAAAAGTAAAAACTGTTAATATTTTGTTTTAGTTTTTTTTTAACTTATGTTAATTAAATAAATAATTATTTATAATTATCAAATTACTGTGAGAAGAATGATTTTACATAACACTGCTTTTGTATCTTTTGAAAAGACTGATATTTTCATATTATGAGACTATTTTTAAAGTAAATTTTTATAACGATTTTTAAAATATTAATGTTGTTTTTGTATCTTTTTTGAAAAGACTGATTGAAAATTTATATATATTACGTTTTAATAAAAAATATTACTAATGTTGATTATTTTGATAGCTGTGTTAAAGTTACCTAATAATCAATTTTTAAAAACATTTTTGATTTTCGGTATTGTAAAAAAATAATGAAATTGAAACTGATTTAACTATTTACGTTATAATAAATAATTCCTGCAGGTGAGACTGTTTTTGCGTATTTTTTAAATTATGTTAATATTCCACGTAGAGTAGGTATTTCGATTTTCTGTACTGAAAAAGGAACTATTGTGATAATAATTAGAACCTGTGATTGCTCTAGGAGACTCTATATTGTATTCTCTAATTATAATATTTACCTTAACCAAGCAAGACTTTATCATTTTTTCCTGATCCTTAAAGTTAAGTATTATAATTTTAGTAAGTAATAAAATTGTATTTAACATATCATCTGCTGACGGTACTTTTAAGCTAAACTGACTTTTAATTGAGTTTATCAAGATAAAAATAAATCGGGGTCCTCCAGGACGGGGGCCTCGGGGATTGAGGTACTCAGGGAATAATCCGGTCCACCGACCTCTCCCTAAAGGCACTCTTCGCGATTATTATAGGCACTTTCCCATTAGATTAGAAATGTAGTAGTAACCCTAACAACAAATATATGTAGGGGTGAACTACTGTTCTCCTAGCTAGGTAGCTGACCTGTATTAAGGAAAGACAGTTTGCCTCCCTAGTTAGAGATCTTAGAAATAGTGCTACGGGTTGACTCCAAAATCAAGCCAATAGTTAAATTACATAGTTTATTATCAATGTTGTTTACTAGAATAAATCTAATAAATTTAATACTGAAATCGGTTACAAATTCGAAGAAAAAAAAAAGTTGTCTGTCACAAACCGATTGCTCCGAATCTTCTGGACCGATTAAGAGGGCTATCACAATTTTTCTTGAATTTGAGCGTTTTACTCGAGTTTTGATGTGTGATTATGGTTCAGATATAGCCAAAAAATAAAATATGCCCGAGCAAGTTTGATTATTTATCTTGGGAACGCTTTAAATAAATATTTCAATTTGTTTACATAAATCAGTAAAAACCTTGTCTCTGCAAAGGATGTTTCATAAAATTTTACTTTTGGGTATCTTTTGATGCTTTGTTACACCGAAGATAACATAATTTAAAAAAATATAAAAATGTCCATGGTACTACTGTATCTTATACTTCGGAGCCCTTTAACCAATTTATTATATTTGATACAGTAATACACCATAAATAATTCTGTAAAACAGAGAGTTACTGATCATTTTTCGTCCAAAATTCAATTTTCAAATTCAAACAAAACCTATTTAATAACTAAGGTGACTATGTTACCTTGCTGGAAAAAATAATAATTGTGTATTTAAAAGTAAAATAACGGCGTAAATCAACGGTGAAATAAGCTATATTTTCGAGGGCACAAAACTGATGAAACTATTAACGGGTGCTGAGACTGACACGAATGGTTTATCACCACGAAAACTGTACTTTTATTGTTTCGATTATTTCACGCTTTCTCACAATTAGATAAGAAATTGACGAAAAACGTTTTTTTTTGTAATAGCACCCTTAAGGTTGAAATTTAATACACAATACACATGAACTTCTGGGACCCAAACACAGACGAGTAACGTAAATTAATTTTGAATAAGGGGGCCACTTTAGGGGGGCAAATTAGATAATTAAAAAAAAAATTATTTGCAATATATTTGGATTTCAGATATTTTTATTATCAAATATTTAGAATCCTTGCCTTTGCCTTGCCTTTGCCTTGCCTTTGCCTTGCCTTTGCCTTGCCTTTGCCTTGCCTTGGCTTTGCCTTGCCTTTGCCTTGCCTTTGCCTTTGCCTTGCCTTGCCTTTGCCTTGCCTTCGCCTTGCCTTTGCCTTGCCTTTGCCTTGCCTTTGCCTTGCCTTTGCCTTGCCTTTGCCTTGCCTTTGCCTTGCCTTTGCCTTGCCTTTGCCTTGCCTTTGCCTTGCCTTTGCCTTGCCTTTGCCTTGCCTTTGCCTTTGCCTTGCCTTTGCCTTGCCTTGCCTTTGCCTTGCCTTTGCCTTGCCTTGCCTTGGCTTGGGGGAGGGGGGTTATGATTGCGATTCATTATGTAACTAAAACAATAAATCTAAATCAATAAAAAATGGGTGGAAGTACTTTGTGCGATGCGTGCGAGCACGCGGGTTGCCTATGCGACACACATGCGACAGTTTGGTAAAGACTTATCGATATTTTGTTACCAACAGCCACTCAAAATCTGCTTTACAGCGCGTTTAAGCGACGAAACAAAATACGTGCAACAGATGGATACGCTCACTTTTATACAAATTTCATATCAGAAATAGTTATCTAAGTACCAAAAACAAGTAAAAGAAACGGCAGGTAAAATTTTACCAAACGACAAAATATATCCTTTTTAGGCGGGAATAATACTTAGTTATTAAGTACATACATTGCATTTAGGAAAAAAATACTAAATCAAAATTATTACATAATTAAGGCGTGTTAAAAAGTATTATATGACGTAAAAAAATAAATTATAATTAGGTAAAATTTCTTAAGCAATACACATACCCTAGATACCGTAAGGAAAAAAATACTTTATGTTTAAACACATTAGTTCGAGTCAAGGCAAAAATGATAGTGTAAAAAGTTAAAATCGAATCGAAACAAAACTGCCAAGTGAGAGTTATTTATAAATCGGTAAAATTTTAGTCACTTGGTCACCGAAAACCGTGAAAATGTGTTATTTTTTAAGTTACCAAGCGACAACAAAACTCGTCCTAGCGGTACGAGAGAGATTTTTTTGCTGATTTCAATGATGTATATAACTCATTATCATCCAACATGTCGCTTGGTAATTATTGCCTTTCAAGCGTCGATATGTTCTTTACTTATAGATTACAGGAAAACCAAAAATAAGAAGTCTTCTTTAAAATAACATGGTAAATCTCTCAATTTTATGCGTACAAACTTACATTTGCAGTTGGAATGTATGAGGAGGGAACATGTTTTTCAATTACGATGTCAAGTTTTTTCTTAGGATAAATTTATTTGTTTAACGTTATATGGCACTACCGACATTCTTGATTGCGATTATGGCAACCTCCCCCCCCCCCTTTGGGGGGCCTATGTCCAGCAGTGGACGTCTTTCGGCTGAAATGATGATGATGATTTATTTTTTTAATACCTTGTAAGTTTTTATTGTATTTATGCCAATAAACGTATTGTCTTTCTTTCTTTATGTCAATAAACGTATTGGCTTTCTTTGTTTATGTCAACAACACCCCTAAGCAGTTCACGGTCAAGTTGATGATACTCGTGCAACGTGATAGTATCAGCTTTAATAAATTATTCAATCTGACTTGTGTTACGTTATGGCGGCAAGAACGATACGAATTGATTAATTACGTTCGCCTTCATAAGGTCAGTTAGTATTGTTAACTTCCATCTATTATTTGTGCTAGTGAAACAAACTGATTTGTTAGGAATGAGTCATTAAGATTGTGTTCAGTGAAGCGAACTTGATTTGTTAGGAATGAGTCATTAAGCTTGTTTAAAGAAAGGCTTTTAGCAAAGTGATTCATGCTTTTACTTGTGGGTTTAGAGGTATGAGGAACAGGCTATAAAGTTCACTCATCCTCTATAGAAAAGGGAGGATCCCCCGACCAGACGGGTGTCGTGTCTGGTGGGCAACTGCCCAACGATTGATGTCAGGGTGTTGTATATATGCTAGTCGCGCGCTAAACTCTGCTTGCGCGATGCAGGATTTTGCGTGACGTCAGTGTGACGCGTAGTTCGCATGTGGCGATGTTGATGCCGCTACATGGATGTCACGGACTGAACGTAAGCTTTGGAAAGGCTTATGTCGTAGGATCATGCTGCGATAGTTCTGTGCTTTTTGGTCTCGTACAGGACTTTGTTTTTATTTTCATTTTACTTTGTTTTTATGTTTGTATGAGTGTGTTTTAGTTTAATTTGTGATCTCCTGTGCAAGTCCTAATAAATACTTTTTCTTTCTTTCTTTCATTCTATGCAAATATACTGTTGGCCACAAAATACCCGTTCAAACAAAAAAAATAATTTTTAAAATCGGTCCCATTTGACAGACATATCGGAGAACATAAAAAAAATACAGACGAACATAATATAACCACCTCCTTTTTGGAAGTCGGTTAAGAAAAAAATTACCGACATTGTCTGAAACTCTGAATGCTTACCTCGCTATCAGGTGAGGTTTATAACATTCTTAAGGAATAGACAATCACTCAGCGAATTTAAAAGAAAGAGAGTAGCCACTGTGACCAGATACGAGTTTTGTATACAAATGACGTAGAGGCAGACCAAAAATGAGTGTGTAAAATGTGACATGGCTATGAAAAATGTTAACTCTAATGATAAAGGACATTTATTTCTGTAAATTGGTTAAAAAAATACATTTACGCGTAAAAAATACATTATGTTTTAAACTAGATCAGTTCGTTGCTTCCTATCTGGCTACTCTGAGAAGAAAGACCGAAACTAACTCAGAGATCACAGTCACTATTAGAGTCCAGACATAATCTTGGTCAGATCATAGCAGGCCGAGGATCATGCAGATTAATGTCAGAGATGGTATTTTGAGGAAAGAACCACACAGATTTGAGTGGACCTGTCCAGTCAGTGCACGCATTTGTCAGTAAGCAGCTCAATTAAGAACATAAGGAGCTCAAGATAAGGATAAGGTGACAGCTGCGCCGAATCACATAAATAAGGAGAAGGTCAGGCTGACGTTGATGATACACAAGCTATCCCCGATAAGGGCTGGCCTTGGACTGAAAGAAATCCGGACGACCACGGAAATCGATAACTATTATGTAGTTTTATATTTTGTTGAAAATTCAGTTTTAATGAATGAAAGGGAAATCAGGATCATTAGGAGCAACAATTTGGATCAAGGTTTCACGTATCAATACTCCATTAACTTCTGAATGGAAAGAGTTAGTGGAGTTCTTAATAGTTGGGTTAATTCGGTTATTGATACATAGCGTGTAATTGCGAAAATGTACCTTTATACGTCATTTGTGCGGTTTGGGTTAAAATGTTTGTAACTAAATCGTCGGTATGGGAATTATATTAAGGTTTTGGTTGGGTGTTATAGTATCTACATGCTACAGACACTACATCATATACTTACACTTTGCATTCATTAAATATTATGTATTATACTCTTCTATTGGTTTTGCATTATTATTTTGCGAATCGTTCTAAAACGATTAGTTTTCTTTAATTTTCATATTTTTCAATGTTATGACACTTAGATGTTACACTTGGATGTCATGATAGATGCTCTACTGGCACTCAAGTAGAGCGGACGTGTGTATAAGCAATATTATTTATCATATATGTCGTTAAAATATTTCCGAGTGATCTGTGACCTAGAAAAACGACTCGTGCATTTTCCTGCTAAGTTAGTGATTTACTTTAGTGAATAACAAATAATTATGAGAAACATTTAAGAATGAAGTATGTCAAATAGTGAAAACAGCCCTCGGAGTATCCCACCACCAAGCAGCCCTGCCAGCAAATCTCAAATACCTTACAATGTTGCTGAAGGAAAAATTCAGGCAGTGGTCACCAGTGACATTAGTAACTGGTTGATCTCAATTGAATCATGCCTGAATGAAGTCTGTACCATTGCTCAGGAAGGAAAGCTGAACTCCGAACAAAAGCTAAGGATCAATTCCTTATCGTGCAAGGTTGGACATGGCGTTTCACAAATGGCAGTTTACTACCAGGACTTGAAGCTAAAGGCCCAAGAAATTCAAAACTCTAAACTAGCGTTGAAAGAAAGAGTTGACCTGACAGATTGCCTCGAAAATTTCCAGAAAACCATTCAAGCTAGCATTCATGAAAACTGCGCTAAACCGGCTATGGCAGAAACAGTTTCATTCGCTGACATGGTAAAAACCCATCAAAATAATTACTTGCGACCCAGTAACATCAGCTCTATTGCAATTTATCCAACGGATAAATTAAAATCTAGTGACGACACTAAATCTCTTGTCCAAAAAATTATATGCCCTGAGCAAATGAAACTGCACGTTAGAAGATTACGCAAAACAAAACACGGAGGCGTTTTAATCAGCACGGAGTCCAAAGACGACATTGAAAAACTTAGGAAATCATCGCAGCTAAGTAGTTCCAGCCTGAAAGTGGAAGAGCCCCATAAGAGAAGACCAAGAATTGTAGTTATAGGAGTACCGAACGTTTTAAATGACAAAGATGTTTATGATTGCATCTATGAGCAGAATATTGCCGACAAGCTGCCTAGTTTGTCCCGTGACTCTTTTTTGGCCTCTGTAAATTTAAGTCACAAGTCTGGTAAAAAAGAGGGACCTACGTGCAACTTTATTCTTGAAGTAACTGCTAGCATAAGGAAGGCGCTTATAAACCAAAGCCGAGTGTTCATTAATTGGACATCCTGCCCAGTGAGGGACTTCACACTTGTGACCAGGTGCTTTAAATGTCAACAGTATGGACATGCTGCAAAGACTTGTCGTGAGGCTACCTATACGTGTGGACATTGTGGAGAACAAGGTCATCAAACGAATGAGTGCACTAAACATGCTAAACCATCACATTGTGCAACCTGCTTGCGATTTAAAAAACCGAGCAATCACAAAACAGGCGATCAAGAATGCCCTGCAAAGAAATTAGCTGAGACAAGATACATAAATTCTATAGATTATACTGAGGTCGCGTAATAGCGACAAAGTTATCTTTAAGTCTTTATTAATTAATGTATTTTGTATTTAATAACTAGTATTAATGTATTTATTAACGAAACCTTAATTAAAATATACATGTTAACAGTAAAATATATATAGTATGTACAAGTTTAAAATAAAACAGAATAAAATAATAAAGGGGGGGGGGGGGGGGGAAAGCTCATTGGGCATTAAAAAATTCGTCCGCATCGCTGTCAACGGGAAAGGTGCCCAAAAGGCTGGCAGCATTGCCACGTTGGATGGCAATGCTGATTCTTTGGGCTAAAAATAGACCAGCCCTCTGGTCGCATGAAGAGTCGACCAACCGCTTGTTGATGTCCTGAAAAACTCGATGAGCACTCGGACCCCAAGGCCCTAGCGTTTCAACCCCAAACGGCTCAAACATATAACTCCCAATAAGGTTGTTATATTTGCGCCGTTTGAGGTTTTCTGCTCCTGTAGCTGCCGCCCCGGCACAGCCCGTCGTGCTAGGAAGATGGGATGGCGCGAGGGTGTCGACACAGGTTGCATCCCACACCAAAGGCCTACCCAACTTCCACGGCATTATGGTCATTCCGTCTGGCCTCTTCCCATCGTCGCGCGCCAAGCCATTGGGTTCTAAAAAATATTAACTAATATTGCCCTTTACAAATAAAAATAGTTTTAGGTTTTACAATTCGTTCGCCAACATGCAAGCTTTACTTTTTGTTGACACGGCAAAATTTTCTGTACTGATGTTTAAAGTAAATGCGACCTTGTTAAAAATGTTACATTGCAAAAATTATAATAGAACACGGTTGTAAAAATGTCTTACGATGATGCAAAAAAGCAGCATACTATTTTTTCTAAATTTGAATAAAAACATAATTTATAAACTGATGTACAGTTACAATTTTTTGGAATCTTAGATAACACTTATTTATAAGCACTTGAGTGAGATACCTGAGATACAGGTTTATTCCTAGTTCAGGTAGAATCCAATTATTATTTACCTTAACTTCTAGTCTAAGGCCCTATTTTTGTAAATATTTATGTAAATTCAATTATTTCAATAAACAATTTACAATTTTACAATTTTTTACTTACGTCAGACTGTCAAGCTGTCATTACTTTTTCTTCTAATTATCTCTCATAGTTTTCTTACTGGCTTAGTCCATGAAGGTTACTTTTGATTTATATCATTTCAATTATTTTTATCAATATGTTTAGCTCAAATATTGTATTTTATAGATAATTATAATTGTTTACTGTATAATATTTGTATCCTAATTTACATTTATAATAATAATTGAAACGCTCTCATAATTCATAAAGAGGTTTTTGGTACGAATATGTCTGGCCTTTTCGAACACTGAATTTGAAATTAAATTCTGTAAAGAACAGAAAAAACAGATGATGTGAAAAAAACACCCGAGACTCGGATATAAAAGAGATTTCTGACACATTCCTGGCAGATCTGATCTGGTAGCGCTCAAGGAATCACCTCCTCTACAAAAGTCTCGCAACATACTCAGTCTTCTCGGAACTACATACTTGCTAAGAGGACCATCCACTACTTCAGAGACCTGGACTGGACTGGCAGTGATACTGCGAAGCGGATCTTCAGGCCTCTAAGCTAACGAGGACTGACGACTTCTACACTGCCTGTTGAACCTACCAAAATAACTGGAAGCGGATCTGGATGCTTCAGAGCTGACGAGGCCTGACGTATCGAACCTGGACACCGTTTCGTACCATCTTTTTATAACCTCCCTTATTTTTTTAAATTATTTTTTCTGTATTTTTTAAAATTCTCCTTAATTATATAGTTGACTAGTCTACTTTCCCTTTTATTTTTAATAGTTGCAGTAGACTTGTTACAGTGTTAATAGTCTTGATCGACAGGATAATTACTGAAAAACTTTAAACTGGTAGTGTCAAAGAAGGTTTGTTTTAAGCATCTCATAATTGCTAGTTAACTTAACTTATTGTCACCCTTCCATCCAAGTTTGTCTGGGAGGTATATATCGCTACTAATGATAAAATGTGCTGTGAATGAATGAGCTTTGTTAAATTTTGGTGTACAATAAAGCATATGCATCTTGGTGTACAATAAAGCATATGCATCTATCTATCTAACTCAATCAATCAATCAACTCAGTTATAGCAGTCCACTGCTGGACATAGGCCTGTCCCAAGCTGCACCACAACACCCTGTCCTCCGCCTTCCGCATCCAGTCTGACCCACCGGTTTAAGGTCGTCGGTCCATCGTTACTGAGACGCGTCCCACGCTTGCCGATACGCGGTCTCCACTCCAGGACTCGTCTGCTCCACCGGTCATCGGTCCATCGACAAACATGGCCAGCCCGCTGCCACTTCAGTTTGCTTACTCTGCAAGCTGTATATTTAACTGTGTGTCTTAAGTATCTACTAGGTACCTACTAATATTATTTCTACTTTAGAAACTCCTTAATCGTAAGTACCTAGGTATCTAAGTTTCAGTCACTAAAATAAAGTAAGTACAAAGCAAGTTACTTAAGGCGACCATAACCGACTTTTAATGATTTTATACTGAATATCACGTCTAAACGAGTAGTGTTAATGATTTGAAAAAAATATCCTATGTTAAATTAAAGCATTTTCTCAATAACTTAATATGTGAATATTTTAGATTATGTTTAAATTGCATAGTGAAATTAATTCGTAAAGTTATGTCTAACGCGGATTAAAAACTAAGGATGGCGCAAAATCTACCAAGCGTATTTTTCTGAAACCTTCACCAATTTAAAGATAATCTCATTATTGCTCTTTTAGTATACGCGTTTTATTAAAATATCTTTTGTTTTGTGTATAATAAATTAATAATGCGTCAAATTGGGGACAGCGCTCCTTGATGGGCGAGTCCTATAATTACTGGCTGAACGTACGACGCGTTGCGTGAGCTCAGTACAGAACACGCAAGCTAACTACTCAAGGTCACTGGCATATATCTCCGTCTTAATGAAACTATACGCAGATACTAGGAAAAATTCCTCTAAGTAATCATAAACTGCACGGCAAGCTTGTAAAAATAACATATATATCATGAATGAAACGTAAAAGTAGGAAAACTTTTGTACAAAACGTTGTCTTTCAGTCAAAATTTAAGCCTAAAAAGTCAAATGTGTTAAAAGTACAGACACCAATAAATAATTCAAAGAAAATAATACGTCAAAGTGTAAAACGTAGGGGTATAATAGAGGTGCTCCTTGATTACATGTTACAAAGTGTAAAGCGATTTCTAGGGACGCGGCCACATTGCGTGTTCCACACCCTGTGATTCATCGCTTCGGGAGCGAAGGAAACTTGCGTACAGCCTAGTTTGTTACTCATGCTTTTAATCCTCATATATGTTAAGTGGAAAAGAGGAAATTGCGTGGTTTAAGTAGGCATCAGATTGTTAGTCATTTATGTCGACTTTTCTGACTAATTCTGCGGTAGTGTTTAACGGTAAGTTAATTTGCCAGAGTCAGTGTTGTGAAAAATAACATGAATCGGTTGGAAAAACGATGGAATGACGATATACATCACCATCATTATTTCAGTCGAAAGACTTCCACTGCTGGACATAGGTCTCCCCCAAAAGGAGGAGGCGGGGGAGGGGGGGGGGGTTGCCATAATCGCCACGCTTGGCAGGCGGGTTGGCGATCGCAGTATAGTGTTAAAATGCATATAGAACGCTGCTGCCCATTCTCTAGTAAGACCCTTAGTTGCCTTTTACGACACCCACGGTAAGAAATGGGATGGTGCTATTCTTTACGTCCGGCACCACATGGAACATACAGTCATCACCATACAACGTGGCAATGCTGCCAGACTTTTGGACACTTTTCCTGTCGACTGCGACGTGGACGAACTTTTTGATGCTCTATGGATTCCTTCCCCTCCCTTTTTTATATCCTCGTAGGTACATATTATTACTATTATTTTAAGACTAGCTGTTAGCTTTTAAATTATGTAAGTAAATATTTATCCATCTTTAATAAATAAATTTATCCTAGAATCTTATTCCAAGGCATGAAAACTTAAGTGGTAGCCGATCCAAATATGATTCGTAACCATAACGTAACAATAAGTATTTACAGAACTATAAAATCATTAGACTCACTAGGTAATGCATCTCTTTTAGTTAGTTTTTTTTATTTTTTTATTTAGGATGGGTTTGCTCTTGACCTTAGTCTAGGGCAGAGGTGACAGAGACAAAGTCGACAATAGAGTGAGCTTACCCAGAAGATGCCTGTTTACTCTAACTTTGAAGAGATTAGGGTTGTATGCGTTCGGAATTCTATAAGGATGCGACCAGCCAGTGAACGCGTCCCAAAAGGTCATGGCCATCAGGTTGGTCCGAGGATACCGCACGGTCTCCCGTGAGGCGGCGAGCCTCCTTGCCGGACTACCGCCATGGGATCTGGAGGCAAAAGTCCTCGCGCACGTCTGGGAGTGGCGCGAGGAGGCGAAACGCCGGGGTGAAACTGACAGAAATCACGGCACAGCAGACAGAGCTCCGGCGGGATCTTATGGCGGCATGGAGAGTGCGATTGTCGCAACCCAGCGCTGGGCACGCCACAATTGTGGCGATAAGTCCCCTCTTTGAGGAGTGGCTAGAGAGGTGCCACGGCGTCCTCACCTTCCGCCTGACGCAGGTCTTCACCGGACATGGTTGTTTCGGGAGGTTCCTGTTCAGAATAAAGCGGGAGGAAACGCCCGGGTGTCACCACTGTGTGGATCGCCCAGAGGACACGGTGGAGCATAAGGTGGAGGTCTGCCCAGCTTGGGCGGAGCACCGCCGTGTCCTCACGGAGGCGATCGGCGGCGGCGATCTCTCGCGTCCGGCCCTGGTTCAGGCCATGGTTCGGAGCGTGAGTGCATGGGAGGCCGTCACCTCCTTCTGCGAAGCAGTAATGCCTGCGAAGGAGGAGGCGGAACGCGTGAGGGAGAGGCAAGGTTCACGCCCTCGCGCCCCTAGTCGCCGCAGGAGACGCCCCGGGCGTCGGGAGTCGCAAGCCGATTTCCGGCCACCGTAGGCGCGGGCCTGCGGACGGTGAGCGATGGGTAGCTCACCGTCCGATAAGGACCAGGCCCGGGTCGACGGCGCATCGTATTCCACGCGCGCCTCAAAGAGTTTTCAGCACCAACTGACGGGGTCCGCTAGGGCCAATGCCTGCCAGGGTTGCGAGTTTGTCCGAAAGGGATATCGTGGCCCTGGCACACAGGCAAATGAAGGAATACGGGTGGGTTTTAGTCAGTAAAAGTCTGACACGCCCTCCCGCTCAGCCAGCTCAGAGCGGGAGAAGTTATTTGATAATTTCCCACCCAAAAAAAAAAAAAATGTGTTCGGAAACACAGACGCAGGCAGAGAGTTCCAGTCTTTTGCTGTGCGCATTATAAAAGTCATTTGAAAACGCTTAGTGCGAATTGGTGGAATAGCAACAAGGTAGGGATGGTAACCTGCAGTGCGTCTAGATGTCCGATAATAGAAGGGGGCCGGTGGAATGAGGTCGTGGAGTTCTTGGGCACACTCACCGAAGTACAATCTGTAGAAGACCGACAAGCAACCTTGCGGCGATGGGCCAAGCTGTGAAGATTGGCATCCACCAGTTTTACGTCGCCAATGAGCCTCTTAACTCTGCATTCCACCGAGTCAAGCGCGACAAGTTGGTATTTTGCTGAGCCATCCCAAAGGTGGCTACAATACCACAAATATATATATATTACAACAAATCTAACCACAGTGGAGCACACCACGATATTCGATCTAGTTTGTGATCAAATTGTCTTTGGTACTCCAAGCTGTACTCGGCCATTTTTCAGCTGATTATAATTATTATGTGCGGTTTTTGCCATTCTACTAACAATATCACAAATGTTCCTGTCTAGACAATAATTAAATACACTGTTCGAATGTATTAAATTAATGGAATTCGAATATATAATATTTTAAGTAAAGAAAAGCTCTACACAACTGCCTATTAATCAGGTTTAAGTAAATATGTTATTAGAAAATGCGTGAAAATTTAAACAGCAGACACGTCATTTCTATTCGTCGTAAGATTGCCATTTTTATGACGTCACTTTACTTGTACAAAATATTTTGTTACTTAGTGATTCAAAGTAAGCAAGTAGTTAAAAAGGTTTGCGTGTGGGCGTTCGGAAGTGCACAGTGCTTGCTCAACCTTAGGTAAACTATAGCCAGCTTTTTGTATTAAAATGAAGCTTTTTCTGATTTTTTTATGTCCAAAGTTTGGAATTTGAAGAGCTTGTATGCTGGACAGAAGAAACTGCAGTGTCTAAACATATTTATATCATACTCTTTAAGAAATTGTGGGAGATATAGTTAGTTGATTCATCATAAAATTGCTACATGTGTAGAAGCTGTATCTAATCCAATCCTAATAAGCGCAAATGCTTCACAAAATAATATTTCATTTAATTGGCCCTAATAAAGGGCCCATTTTTAAGTTCCCTTCAAAATGGTTAGCTAAATGGTGCTGATCCATGCGTCATGTTCGTGAACGGCCGCAGCGCCGTCAGTAGGGACTGGTAATTTCTTAGCTGCCACGGCTCATTTTAGCTAAGGTATTTTAATTGTTTTTTGTTTTTTATATTTTTATTACGGACTCTTTTAACGTGCACGTCTTTCTACATTGTTCTCACATGTATAATTTCAACATAAATGATGTAACCAATACTATGTAACACTATTTTGATTTAAAAGAGTGTCCGTGGAGTTTCTTGCCCGTTCTTCTCCATAGGAACCTACTACGCTTTGGAATGGGCAACTAGCTTCATCTCTCTGACTGACCGACCCCTTGACAATTCAAAAGTGCCTGTAATAGGTTTATTTGAAATAAATGCTTTGAGTTTCAGTTTGGGAAAGATGGTCACCCATCCACTTACCAACCTCGGCAAGCTGATGGATCGACCCATGCGGCTGTTATTACCTAGCCTCAAGTTCTTATAACATTTCCCTCATAACAATGTTATAAAAGTGATTAAATAAACGAGCCATTTATGCGTACTAGGTACATTGTAATGTACCTAAGTAATATGATGACGTCAGCTTTGTCTAGATCAGTAACTATCTATTTAGTATACTTAGCTAAGTTGTGAGTATCACGACAGGTGGTAGGAGACAGTAGACTTCGTTCCCAAGGCGTGGGTTCTATTAATGATATACCGCGAAGGGTCAAGAACAATGATATCTACTTACATAACCTTGATCGTGGAAATGCACTGGCTTAATTTTCGAATTAATGGGAAAATTCTCACGTATTACTTAGAACTGTCATATTACCTCCTTTCATAGTCTAAGTTATTTAATTTTGGAATGTTGTCATGTGTAGGTATGTGATTTGTAAGTGTTTACACGTAATTTACGGAAGCCCCACTGATTTCCAAGATAAAGGTTTTTTTTTACCTATATAGTTTGGAATTCAGGAGTTCATATTATAATTTTAGCCGTCTACTTATTTCTATGGTTTGTATCCTAGTTCTTAGGAATATAACTTAGGTTATATTTTATTGAGTCCATAAAATAGTACATTACTGCAGCGGCCTGCAACGGGGACATTGATGGACGAACGTGAAAATGTGGGCCGAGGCGAAGCCGTGGCACTCATACGTGAGTCCATCTATGCCTGGTTGCGGCCAAGGCTTGTATAGTGCTTTTCTCAAATAATGCGCGGAAATTCAAACAAGTAAATGGCTTTTATATTCCAGATTTAATGACGAACAACGATAACTTTTCACGCGCCAATATGTTCATTTGTTTCTCTTTTACTTTAAACAGCTCTATTTGCAAGCCAGTTCGAAATTTAAATAAAATCTTTGATAAGCTGCCTCCTTGGTTGCCATGTGTCGACGTAAAAAGTTCGTTCCATTTTTAAATTACACGACAGTTATGAGTTTTTATAGTAATTTATTCGGCCGTTAAGAGGGCTATCACAATTTTTCTTGAATTTGAGTGTTTCACTCGAGTTTTGATGTGTGATTATGGTTTAGATATAGCCAAAAAATAAAAAATAAAATATGCCCGAGCAACTATGATTATTTATCTTAGGAGCGCTTTAAATAAATATTTAAATTTATTTACATAAATCAGTAAAAACCTTGTCTCTGCAAAGGATGTTTCATAAATTTTGACTTTTGGGTATCATTTGATGCTTTGTTACACCGAAGATAACGTAATTTAAAAATTTATAAAAATCTCCATGGTACTACTATAACTTATACTTGGGAGCGCTTTAATCAATTTATTATATTTCATACAGTAATATGCCAAAAATAATTCTGTAAAACAGAGAGTTACTGATCATTTTTCGTCCGAAATTTTATATTTTATCTATATAATATATGATCCAAATTCAAACAAAAACTATTTAATAACTAAGGTAATTATGTTACCTAGCTCGAAAAAAAATAATTAGTCTATTTAAAAGTAAAATAACGGCGTAAATCAACGGCGAAATAAGCTATATTTTCGAGAGCGCAAAAGTGATGAAACTATTAACGGGTGCTCAGACTGACAGGAATGGTTTATCACCACGAAAACTGTACTGTTATAGTTACACAGACTTAACGTTTAGATTATTTCACGCTTTCTCAAAATTAGATAAGAAATTGAAGAAAAACGTTTTTCTTTGTGATAGCACCCTTAAACACGACAGATATGGATTTATTCAATGTTCCATACTAACCATTGGTGGCCGCCTGCTTGCATGTATTTGACCAGTACAGCAATTTTGATTTATCTCGAAGAAGGTTGTCAAAATAATGCTCCAATTTCCAAGTATGTTTGATAAAACGTTATTGTTAATCTCACGTATGGTAGGTAACCTTTTATCGAGGAATACCAGCGGGATAATTGCGTAGCACACACAGTAGCAATTGGTTTAATTTTGACAGTTCAACAACATTCATTGCGTTATTTACGTTCTTGAGCAGACAATTTTTTCGAACATAAGAAGCAATGGATTAGCAATATCCTTCAAAATCATTCAGATTGTGATTTATAGTGTTTTACGCAATCAGGGTGCTGTTGTAGAGATGGCTTTGAAAAGAATAGGCAATTCTACCGACAATTCGAAAAGTCACAGGCTCTTTAAAAGTCGCAGGCTCTTTAAAAGTCGCAGGTACCTTTAAAAGTCGCAGGCTCTTTAAAAACCGCAGCCTCTTTAAAAGTCGCAGGCTCTTTAAAAGTCGCAGGCTCTTTAAAAACCGCAGCCTCTTTAAAAGTCGCAGGCTGTTTAAAAGTCGCAGGCTTTTTAAAAGTCCCAAGCTCTTTATAAGTCCCAGGCTCTTTAAAAGTCCCAGGCTCTTTAAAAGTCGCAGGCTTTTTAAAAGTCGTAGGCTCTTTAAAAGTTGCAGGCTCTTTAAAAGTCGCAGGATTTTTAAAAGCACGGGCTGCTGCTGGTCCCCGTTAACTAACGCGGAGTAAAAGTCACCATAAGTTCAGTTCAAAGATACCTTTTGGCATGTTTACAGAATATTTACTAAAGTTGTCCTGACATAAACTCGACTATTGCATGACACATCAAAATATATCCCTTGGTAACTTTGGACAAGCTAAGGCTTGTCCAAAGTTACCAAGAGATAAATTTTCTTATATTGTAAGTAACACCTTGGTGCTTTTCATCCTTCAAGCTGAAGCTATCCTCATATTATCTTACCTGCCATTCCTGCTGCGACTTCGTATGCTGTCGTCATCTCTGCCCCATCCCTTGGTCAGGTTTGGCAGGCCGAGCACACTGCTGCCTTTCGCCATGCCTCCTCCTGGCTGGTCTGTGCTTCGAGCTTTGCGTTTTATTGGCTCTTTGTCTGATAGGGAAAAGGTGTAGATATTTTATCTCGGAGTAAAATTCCCTATACCACGTTGAAATCAGGGGGCCTAAAATAGACGCTTTATCAGAATCATAATATTATGATCTGTATACAATTCATACACCCCGCAATTCATCTGTTTGACAGCTGCTATTTGACATTAGACTTCAGTATGGCAATTCATAATTTGTCAAACAGATGAAAAAAACAAAACTGTCAAACAGATGAATTGCGGGATACGAATTGTACGCAGATCATATTATGATTCTGCCAAAGCATCCATTTTAGGCATCCAGGTTATTTTGATTTAATTCATTCTAATCAGAGATCCAAAAACTGGGTACGAAATGTGTGATGGGAAACAAATTTTTCATTTTCAGGGAAGCTTACAGCCAAGTAAGCAGTGTTTTTTCCACATTAGGATTACTGAAAATACCTACCTATTAAGTAGGTACTTAGGGCATTTTTGGAAAAGTATTTTCTTGTTTTAAAAACTCATTGTATAAAATTCAATATAATTACATGGGTTAGGACTCACATTTGGTGCTGCCGGCGAGGGTTTCAGCAGACTTGGATATACTCCTCGACATGGCCGTAGGAGGAGCCCTCATAGGGGTCGCATGACGCTGCTGATATACCATCTCTGAACGAGGGTGGAACAGTTGGAGATTCTTCAACGCCATAGCTTACAACGACCATTTTCACTTCGAATCAACATTATTTGAAACGTTTTGTTTTATCAGTTACCCCAACGAGAATAACCGACCGCATTCGATTTTTTAAAAACAAAACACCGATAAGCGATGTAAACAAGAATCTGTTTTGATAACATTTTCACATGATGCGGGTAAAGTAACTACTTTGTAGAAAGTTAACAAGTAGTACAAAATATAGCAAAGCTTTTAAGCAATATTCAAGTTAGTTTAGACACGATAATTAGCATCGTAAATAAATAAGTAACACTGTCTATTGAGTATATGTCATAATAATCGATGTTTCCGTCAATGCCGTGTGAACGAAAAGGTGTAAAACTAAATATTTATGTTAAAAAACGTAATTGACACTCCACTTAATTCAACTATCTCAATCCAATAGTCAGTTTAGAAGACTTTTACGATTGTATAATGGCGCGAACAGAAAAGCGGGAAATATTTTCCACAATATGGCGGACGCAACTGTCACTTACGCGCGCGAGGCACAGACTGAACTGTTTTCAGCCATAGGGGTTGTTTTAAAACTTATTCGTGGGGTTTGTTAAACGTAGTATAGTTAGAATTCATTTGTTAGTGAGTATGATAAATTGTTTTAAGTAGATATTTGAAAATATATATAAATACTCCTCCTACCTATCTATCCAAAATCATGGCGATGATGGATGACGTATCATTACTCTATTAATCTGATGATTTACGTTGTTTTATTTATTTTCTCTGTGTAAAACAAAATTGGCCCAGTGTCTAAGGCCAATGTGACTTTTTCTGAGTTTATCTTGGCCTTCTGTGAAGGAACCCCCTTCTTTTTGCTTCCTCTTTAGCACCTTCTTCTTTAGCTTTAAGCCATTGTAACACTTATAAACATTATGGAATGCAAATAAATATATTAATATGAATATGAAAAACATCATGAGAAAACCTTGGCTGGGTTCATATTATATATATGAAATTGCCTTTTTAACGTTCTGGCCACTTTTAATTAAATTAAACCTGGATGGTGTGAGATCCCAGAGTGAAACTTTTTTCACACGATAACTATAACATTCTAAATTTGAAAAATATACAACAGTTAATTGTTTTTGATTACCGCAAAGGCATAAATTACTTTCCCACGAGATGGTAGAAATTTATAAACAATTTATGAGGGTAATTGATGATAAAATTAATATATTTTACCTTAGAAAAAAATTGTTTAATTTTTTAGTACAAAACGGCAATTTCATAATTAAAGCCCTAATAAAAGTCTGAAATCGTCAACCTGTTTGGAGCAAGCGTGGCGGTAATTTTCTTTAGCATTTTTTGGCAATGGTAACAGTCAAAGAGATTTAGGCTGCCTGTCCACCGGAGCGGAGCGAGGCCGTGGAGCGGAGATACGGAGAAATATTAACCAATAGGATTGCACATCCACATCCAAGTATTGTCCACTTGCAATCCTATTGGTTAATATTTCTCCGTTTCTCCGCTCCGCAGCCTCGCTCCGCTCCGGTGGACAGGCAGCCTTAAGATACCTAGATACTATTTAAAGGGCACCAGAAGTAATGTCATACAAAAATTGTGATCCCATGTCTCAGTGACGCCATCTAGGGTAATATAGCAAAATTCAACAAAAGCTAAGTTTGACAGTTACACATATAATACCATATTGCACAATTAGACATTAAACTTCGAAAATAATTTTATTTTGGTGGACACGAATGCGGTTTGCGACTTGACATGGAGGCGTACCACACTAGACTGAGCGACTTTTGCCCACTAGGACAAATGTATCGGTTTAAGATTTTGTTCGCTATGTCCCGTCTATTGTTAAGTAAATAGTTTAATGTCTTTGGTAACAGTATATGCGACATTGGCAATTTGAAAATTGCTGGAATATTAAACGAGTTATTTTATTTTATCATAAAATAGATATGGAACGAGTACCTACAGGTAAGTAACTAAAAGAACTTCACGCGATACGAACATCAGGTACCTAAGTACCTCGTGGTTTTAAACCATATTCAATAGTGTTTGTTTTGATGTACCATTAGCGCATGAACTAGACAACTTCACTGTAATTTGGCATCAACTTTATTTACCCTTTCAGTTCATATCGATCGATATAAAATTACTTAGTTGCCAGTTTTCCCACTCCACTTCGAATAAGTAGGTATTATTGGGTAGTAAGGTATCTATTATTTTAAGGGCTGATTTTTAATAGTATCTAACTTTTCCCTGAAGAATATACTCGTATGACAGTTTGACATATTTCAAATCGTAATTCCATATACAGGGTTATTTTTAAAACGTCAATAACCTCTTAAGGGGTCATTGTACTCATCATTATGAACAACTTTTACTATGGGACCACACCTGAAATCGTGAAAAAAAAATCAGCTGTTTCCTACTTTAACGAATGATTCGGACATAAATGTAGGGAACAGCTGGTTTTTTTAACCCTATATATAAGTTATCTGACTAAAATGAAAAACCGGTCAAGAGCGAGTCGGACTCGCGCACCTAGGGTTCCGTACGTATATTTAATGTTGATAATTTCTGAAAAACTGGGCTATGTAGAGACATGGTTTTATTTTCCTGTAATCTTTTTAAAAACTCACATAGAATAATTTCAGATTTTTATCTATGCAAACTTCGGAGATAAGGGGGGCGATGGTATTTTTTTTTACATTTTTCATCAAAAGTCGGAAACTAGACTGCCTAAAAAAAAAAATAAAGCAAAAAAGATAGGGGAGCGGCACTGTATATCGGATAGTTGCGCAAATTCGGATAGTCGACTATCTCGACATTTTTAAATAGCGACATCTGTTTTTATTTTCATATACTTATTGACATTCGTAAGACAGCGCCACTGCAGAAAGTGTGACCTTCTAGCAACAAAAATGGCGGGACAGTGAGCCGACGCAACTTTTCTGGTACTTGAAAAAAATATTATTGTGTATAAAAGTGTTGTTTTCATTGAAGTAAGTACACATTATTTTTGTCATTGCTATTTTTCATCAAGGGTAGCATTTATTTTGTTGTTTAAACGCATTTTATTTCAGCAAATACCAAAATTTTAAAAATTGTTGTTTTTCATATCCAGTCATGTTAAATCTTAATATCGGATACCTACGCGGGCCCAATGTTGGATATCCGATAAAAGGAGACACATTTTTACACATTGTTAAATTTTGGTTCACCATGTCATTACAATGTTTTTCGAATGTTTTATGTTTATTTTCGTTTTTCTTTCAGTTTCACCATGTCTTCATGATTAAATAGAAAAGCATGGGATAGCAAATCCATGAAAATTGCCTACCTTGCTGTGAAAAACAGAGATGGGATATCTTAAGGCTTCGAAAATATAGGGTGATCCCAAAAGCACTTTAGAAGGCTGTATTAAGAGTCCCAAGGACATAGATGAGCTCCTGGCAACTAATTGGGCAGAAAACTTACGTTTGACAAGGAAATAGAAGAATAATTAGTTAAATACTTGAGATGGTAAAAAAATATTATGGGCTTCGGGCAAATGATATAAAACATATTGCTTTTGAACTTGCTGTAAAAAATAACATTCCGCATCAGATCTCTCACAAGGGTCAGGCTGGGAAAAAGTGGCCTGCTAGTATTATTTTTATTTTAAGTAAGATTTTGTAACATAATTGAGGCAATATGTTCCTGCTTAATTGAAATAAACATAATTTAGACTGATTTTAAAAATCAATAAGAATGATGATTGTTAATCAATACAATATTAAACATTATGCAGCTCGTTTTATTTAAAAAATAAGTAGTCGCCTAATACCAGATATGGCAAATGGACCCTATTATCGGATATCCGATTAAGGGTAACCTTTTTGAAAACCACAATTTCTACCGGTATTTGTAAAATAAATATGTATAGATATTACGTTAAATTGTTACTGGTTTCTTATAGTACATAAAATGCAGATAGTAAAACTGTCAAGTTTTAAGGTCTGAGCCATTCTTTACTATTTTTTTAAATATTTTAAACAAAAGTATCCGATAATCGGTGCCTCATATTTTTTAATTTCTTTTTTATTTGCAATATAGTTGGGCAAACGTCATCTAAAACTATTCTAAATTTCAAGTTGATAGCATTAGTAGTTCTGGAGATATCCAGGTGTGACAGATAGACAGACAGACTTAGTCTCACCATAGGGGTTCCTTTTTACCATTTTGGTACGGAACCCTAAAATTACCTCTTAACCCTTTCTCGACTAAGGGAAACATTTTTCCCCACTTTATTTTGGTGATTATAAAGTTGTTCAAAATTAGCAGTTAGATACCTACCTAACTGCTAATTATGAACAACGTTAACAATTTTTTTTTTTAGCAACCTTTGATCTAGAGCAGTGGTGTCTCAGTTACGGGCCCTACCTACGAGTTGTATTAGGTCGTGTGTTGAACCCAGGTAGGCGCTTTACTTTGTGTAATTTAATTCATCACCGCTGCTCCCAAAACGGTGAAAAAAACATCGTGAGCAAACCGGAATATTCGAGAACAAATATTTCGAAGACATGTAACATCCACCAACCCGCATTGGGCCCGCGTAAGGGAATTATAATTCAAAAACAAAATCAAAAAGTCATTTATTCAAACTACGCTGAGAATCAACACTTTTCGAACGTCAAAAATTACATGAGACAGTCCCCCAAAAACACCCACCCTTCACCACTTCCTAGTGCTTTAGCTGGGAAGAAGTGGCGCAACAAACTCCCAGCAGCACAGCTGTCTGTTCGTATATAAAACTTGGATCGATACAATAAAATGTAAAATGCAACAAAAAACTTTAAATTAAATTAAGTATTTGCCTTATGTTAGCTAGCACACACCACTATACAAAAAAAAATATATATATATAATAGTCGTCGAAAACTATAAGTACTCAAGCAGAAATAACGTAAACAAAACGTATCTATTTAAGCATCCAGGCATAATGGGCGTGCCCGCTTAAATAAAGCTATATCTATAACTCGAAGTCACAAATGATAAACTAGCACCATCGAAGTAAAATAAAATATAGCATTTGTAGCCCACTCCCTCTTGCAGAGAGGAGGCCTGTGGCCCACTGCGTCGTAGGTTCCTGTAGTTCGGGGACCATTCTGTGGGTGGCTACTTTCGCCCATCACTTTTATACAGGGTGTAAGGGACAGCCCTCCGCAAATTAACAGGGTGCATTCAGCTCCTTATTTTGAATCATATTCCACTGAAAATTTTCTCAGGAAAATTGTAATTTTTTTATCGTAATTTCTGTTAATATTCCTTTATTTCAATGTAAAATCACATTCTCTGTACGCAGTACTCCATTAATGTAAATAACACAGCTAAAATAAATAAATCTGCAATGGATGTTGAAATTCTCTAACGAACGACGCCTGAAATCAGCGAGCGCGGCCGTCCACCCCGCCGCGACAAATCAGGCTCATTGGATTCCCATAACCTTCCTGAAATAATTTCATGTACCGGTCATCTTAGTACGATATACTGAATTTACCCCATCAGTCTGCGGAGGGCTGTCCCTTACACCCTGTATTTCGGCATTATGTCTTTAAAATTATTTGTGAAGAATATTTTTTACGAATTGTACAACAGCGAACTAAAGGCCGTAATTTTAGGACATAATCATCATTTCAGCCGAAAGACGTCCACTGTTGGACATAGGCCTCCCCCAAAAGGAGCGGGGTGTTGCCATAATCGCCACGCTTGGCAGGCGGGTTGGCGATCGCAGTATGGTGTTAAAATGCATAGAGAACGCTGCTGCCCATTCTCTAGTAAGCCCGCTTGTAGTTGTAATGAATGTGTGTACATGCCCCGGATGCCAGACCGGTGGGTGTCCAGCTCATACAAATATGAAAAACACGGTCCGTGGTCCCATGGAAAAGACGAGCGTCTACAAGCGAGACATACTATTCTGTCAAATTAGTATGTAACACGGAATAATTATAGTAATTATGTTTGGTGGACAACACGATTATATATTTATAGTACCCACGTGCCTACGTTGGTAAAACAATGAAAGACGGTGGCTTGATGAATTAATTATTAGCCGCAGTATGTTTGTTTGTTTTACTCAATCATTACTTATACCAAATGATAAAAAAATATGAGAAATCATATTGTGGTTAGGTTCGAGGGAAAGGAAATTACTGCTGTCATAGATTCCGTGTGATGCCGGTCGTAAAGAATAGCACCTCCCTATTTCTTCCCGTGGGTGTCGTAAAAGGCGACTAAGGGATTTACTAGAGAATGGGCAGCAGCGTTCTCTAAGTATTTTAACACCATACTGCGATCGCCAACCCGCCTGCCAAGCGTGGCGATGGAGGCAACCGCCCCCTCCTTTAAGACGTCCACTGCTGGACATAGACCTCCCCTATGTCCAGCAGTGGACGTCTTTCGGCTGAAATGATGAGGTGCCGGAAGCGGGGTACAAGAGGGTGCATTTGCACCGCCCCGGCTTCAAAATAAAATATCGTTTTAAAAACATTCAGAACTATAAAAATCTGAAAATGCCGAATACAATATTAGAGAACTTAACTTATTCGAGGCGAGATCCTAAAATGTTCCTCTCAATTCTAAAGCTCCTGTGCATTAGTCGATAAACTACCGAACTCCTATTTCCATAAATCTAATCGCTCCTAGGCGGGGTGGTAACTTTATTGAGCCTGCTTCGCTTGCTCTTGCATCCTACTCTATTTTACATACATAAACTCACGCCTTCTGCCCACGGGGGTAGGCAAAAACTATACGCCACCTGCTACGCTCCTCACATGTTCCTTTTGCTTCGCCTACGTTCATACATCTGGTCATATACGCACGCCGGTTGCAAGGACTACGCACCTGACCTTTCTGAAGAACATCACCAATTAGGTCACTATATTATGTCCTCCTAAGGCCCTCTACTGGCCTACTCTATTTTAATTGTTAAGATTTCCTGCACAAGTAGACAAAGTTACGCCAGGGTACGAATGGAAAAACGATAACCTAACATATCCGAGGTGAACTGCAAAAATGAACAAGCTTCGTGGAGCTGAAGATGCACCCCTCTGAAAATAAACTTGCCGGCGCCCATGACTGTTGTACTGCTTTTATCTATGCTAGGTAATAATCAGCCTATAACGTTCCCGGATAGCGCACCGAGTGTTCCGTACGACTATATGATGTTGACATCGAGATATAAGTACTAACGTACTAGAGAAGCTACGTCAAATAACTGAATTGTCCTATTCTTCGTAATTTTAATCTTTAGTTCGCGCAGCGTTAAAATAATAACAATTCGTCTAAACCGTAACTAATTTACCACAGCGCTAGATTTGCTGCGGAAGTGTATTTATTATATATAATTTATTATTGTCGGAAGTACTAGGCGCGAAAGAGCTAGAGAGCGACTGAGTGAGGTGCGGCGCGATCGCCGCAGTTGAACGAGACAAAGTAGGAATTTACGGTGTCTTCTCTAGTACGTTAGTACTTATATCTCGATGGATGTTGATGATTTCTGAAAAACTGTGCTATTTAGAGACATCGTTTTATTTTACCTGTAATCTTTACAATAAACTTCTACCACATAGAATAATTTCAAATTTTTATCTATGCAAACTTCGGAGATAAAGGGGGAACGGTAATTTTTAACTAAAAAAAAACTATGCTGACTAAAAAAAAAAAAAAAATCGGAATTTGCAAACAGCGCTCTTTCATATATGATACCTCACATGCCCTAGTAGCCCCACTTCAAATTTTTAAGACTCCCTTTCAGTCCCTTTTCCAAAAAAGATTTATATTTTTAAATTTCTTTCTTGTTTGCAGAATAGTTGGGCAAACGTCATCTAAAACTATTCTAAATTTCAAGTTGATAGCATTATAGTTCTTGAGATATCCAGGTGTGACAGACAGACAGACAGACTTAGTCTCACCATAAGGGTTCCTTTTTACTATTTTGGTACGGAACCCTAAAAAGAATAAAAAAGAATGAAATTATTTAAAGAATAAAAAAATACCCTTACAGTGGAATGCACACATTCACAATAAATTAAAATAAAATACTTTTCAAAGTAAATATTCATGTAATTTTGTATAAAATATTCGATGTCAATATGTATATAAAATTATATAGGACAGGTAATGATGATTTTGCATAATAATTAAAAATGTCAAGTATTCTAGTTTTATCAGAAGGCTAGCTGAGCGAGCAGCTCAATCCAAAGCTTTTTTGTCTTCTAAATAATTAGAAATTTTATAGTCGGTACCCTTTTTTACAGAGTTTGGTTTTAATACAGCTTTTAAATCGTTTAATGGGTAAGATTTGAATGTCAGTAGGAAGTTTGTTGTAAAAGCGTATAAAGTGACCCATGAACGAGTTGCCTACTCTGTGGAGGCGAGTGCGATGTACAGCAAGATTCTGTTTCTTCCTGGGGGCCTAAAATGGACGCTTTGGCAGAATCATAGCCCGCAATTCATCTGGTGATGCCGGATGTCTGTGTGATGCCGGACGTAAAGAATTTCTTCCCGTGAGTGTCGTAAAAGGCGACTAAGGTACTTACTAGAGAATGGGCAGCAGCGTTCTCTATGCATTTTAACACCATACTGCGATCGCCAACCCGCCTGCCAAGCGTGCGATCATGGCAAACCCCCCCTTTGGGGGAGGCCTATGTCCAGCAGTGGACATCTTTCGGCTGAAATGATGATGATGAATTCATCTGTTTGACATAAATTATGAATTGCTCTAATAAAGTCTAATGTCAAATAGCAGCTGTCAAACAGATGAATTGCGGGATATGAATTGTACACAGATCATAATATGACTCTGCCAAAGCGTCCATTTTAGGACCCCTGGTATTTAAACTATGATTATCGGACATTTTCTTAAAATTTTATATATTTTTGTGTACACACTGATTTTCAAATATATATTGAGAGGCTACAGTTAGGTCATCTATTTCTTTGAATTTTTCACGAAGTGAATCTCTTGGACCTAGATTACAAATGGCTCGAACAGCCCTTTTGAAACCCATTGCTACTGATAGTATGTTACGCAATTACCCCGCAGGTACCAAGTCATAGCCATTTCACCCTGCGTTGACCCCCTCAAGGTCGGTCTATTGTCACGTCTACAATTCAGATTGCCACTTCAGGCTATCAATCATGACCGTTATGTGTTGGATATTACAATAAACGGTTCCCATGATTAATTAACTGAAATTATATTGATATTATTGGTGCGAAGGTTTTTATCGACTACTTTTTGTTGGGTGGTAAATCATTCCTATTTTTTTTTTTATTTGGGATGGGTTTGCTCTTAACCTTAGTCTAGGTCAGAAGTGACAGAGACAAAGTCGACGATGGAGTGAGCTTACCCAGAAGAAGCCTGTGCACTCTCACTTTGAAGATATTTAGGGTTGTATGCGTTCGGAAACACAGACGCAGGCAGAGAGTTCCACTCCATTCAGTTATGTTTGGTCCTGGATTCGATTGCCAGGTCTGGAAAATTTAATGGAATTGCGTATTTTCCATTAGGTAGCTGCTTTGATTTTGGGTACCTATCAACCCGGTCAGATATGTGTGTACTAAGTATGTGTACAACTCTTCACAAGTGCGATATCATGTTTTGATATTATTATTATTTGTTATTGAACTAACTAAACTGACACTGCACCACCATTTTCATTAAAAAAAATCCCAAACTTGAATTATCGATCGTCCAATTGCCGGACTTTATTAGGGTGAAGACAAACGAACGTAATTTTGTTAGTCGTGAGTCGCAGAATTTCGGTCGCAGAAATTCTGCTGCATTCGGTTTCATAAAAAAGTCCTATTTGATTCACACGGCGACGCAAAATGAGTTGTCTGCCGACTCACACGCATTATTCGGACCGAATTGAGTTTGCGGAGGGCGAGGGGGCTGAATTGAGTTTGAGGGGGTTACTTTTCAAAAACATCTGGATTTGCACATAAACGTTCATATAAAGTGTGGAACTGTCCAAGCATCAGTCTTTCACTATTAAGCGGATTTACCCAGCATCTTTTTCTGGCATTATCTACTTCTTCGTCTTCTAAATATGCTTCGTGAATACACAAATTTTTCAACGGTTCCATTGCACGACACAAACATCCGCTATAAACGTTGGATAGTAACTGAATAAAATGCGCTCGTCTGGCATCCCAACAGAATTTCTGCCGGGCAGAATTTCTGCGACCGAAATTCTGCGACTCACGACTCACAAAATTACGCTCGTTTGGCCTCACCCTTATTGTTTACGTTTTCGTTTACTATTAATTATTCACGATCCTCCAGCGGATAGGAAGGGTGTCCGGTTGTTGACACCGCTGCCCTTTGTCCACTGATTTTGGTAAAATATTGACCTCTCTGGTAGCTGCTCGTTATTTTTTGTGGCGTCAGGTGTTAGATTTGTTGTCATAGGATGAGTGGAGTTTCCGGTAGTCGATAAAATAGCCTTGTACTGAATTTATGCATAAGGTAGGTATGCAGATAGAAAGCTTGTTATTCGTAGGTACCACATTGATTGTTTGGTTTAAAAACTAAGTATCTTTGCATTGTATAAATTCAATCTCACAAATATTATATAATTACATAGCACATGTGCGAGTATGTATGCTATGTACTTACTATAAAGCTACCAATTACTGGGTACGTCTTTCATTGACTTGAATGTGCCCTGGCGGCTGAGAGTATGTCATGCTCACTGTAATGTCTCGCTTTTGCGTGTGTTGAATCATTTAGCTCCCTTCAAAATGGTTGAGCTGAATCGTGCTAATCCATGCGTTATGTTCGTGACCGGGCGCCATCAGTAGGGACTGGTCATCTCTTAGCGGCCTTGACTTATTTTAATTTAATTTTTGAATTGTTTTTTTTTAATCTTTTTTCTACGGCGTCTTTTGACGTTTTGCATCGTTCTCACATGTTTAATTTCAACACTAATGATATAACCAATATTTTGTAACGATATTATTATGTTAATTTAAAAGAGTGTCCGTGGAGTTTCTTGCCCTTTCTTCTCCATATGTATCTACCTACTAAGCTTTGGAAGGGGCAACTAGCTTCATCTTTATGACTGACCGACCCCTTGACAATTCAAAAGTGCCTGTAATTGGTTTATTTGAAATAAAGGTTTTGAGTTTGAGTTTGGTTCTGTGAAAGAAACTGTGATCAGTTGATCACACATATTTTCATGTACATGCATAAGTTAATTAACTGAAAACTTCAGGCTTTACAGTTTTAATATAGCATAACAGCATAATCAGCCTATAATGTTCCCACTGCCTGGTGGGTCACAGGCTCACAGGCCTCCTCTGTGTGAGAAGGACTGGGCCGTAATCCACCACGCGGGCCCAGTGCGGGTTGGTAGATGTCCCATGTCTTCGAGTTTTTGGTTAAAAAAAATGCCGTTTCCTCACGATGTTTTTCTTCACCGTTTTGAGAGCAGCAGTATGAAATAATTTATACAAAGTAAACCGCCTGTTAGGGTTCGAACCTACGACTCACTGGGACACCACTGCACGCAGTTTTAATATAATTATTGTGTTCTAAATAACTTAAAAAAAAAAAACATCTTAAATTCACAGTAAGTTTAATGTTTAAGTTTGGAGCAGTGTCGGCCCAACGTACACGGCCCGCGACTTAAGAATGTCGTAGGTTCGTACCATGTGCCCTTATTTTTTTGGGTGGGAAATTATCAAATAACTTCTCCCGCTCTGGGCGGAGCGGGAGGGACGTGTCAGACTTTTAGTGACTAAAACCCACCCGTATTCCTTCACTTGCCTGTGTGCCAGGGCCACGATATCCCTTTCGGACAAACTCGCAACCCTGGCAGGCATTGGCCCTAACGGACCCCGTCAGTTGCTGCTGACAACTCTTTGAGGCGCGCGTGGAATACAACGCGCCGTCGACCCGGGCCTGGTCCTTATCGGACGGTGAGCTACCCATCGCTCACCGTCCGCAAGCCCGCGCCTACGGTGGCTGGAAATCGGCTTGCGACTCCCGACGCCCGGGGCGTCTCCTGCGGCGACTAGGTGCGCGAGGGCGCGTACCTTGCCTCTCCCTCACGCGTTCCGCCTCCTCCTTCGCAAGCATTACTGCTTCGCAGAAGGAGGTGACGGCCTCCCATGCACTCTCGCTCCGAACCATGGCCCGAACCAGGGCCGGACGCGAGGGATCGCCGCCGCCGATCGCCTCCGGGATACGGCGGGGTAATATAAACATAATCTAAAATATTCACATATTAAGTTATTGAGAAAATGCTCTAATTTAACATACATTTTTTTCAAATCATTAACACTACTCGTTTAGACGTGATCTTCAGTATAAAATCATTAAAAGTTGGTTATCGTCGCCTTAAGGCTAGGGTTGTCAAGTTTTTGTACGAGAAATAAAGTATATTAGAGTGAAAAAAACAACCGACTTCCAGAAAAAAACCATTACAAAGTGTTAAATAACTTTAATTTCTGAAGTCGGTGGCAAAAAACTAAAATACAGATCCAAAGACACCGTCTTCCGAATTTAAAGTTTTTTTTAACAGTATCAAAGTCAAAGTCAAATTGTTTATTTCAAATAGGCACATAAAAGGCACTTTTGAACGTCAATATTTACAAAAAAATAGAATTGATTCTAGTCGCCCCTTCTAAAAGGTAGTTTCGTATGGAGAAGAATGGGCAAGAAAGTCCACCGGTACTCTTTTAAAATCTAGTACAATATTTTTATAGGTACATTAATTATATAAATTATATGTGAAGACGATGCACCTAGAATAAAATTACTATACCACAATAGGTAATAAAAGGAGTTAAGGATGAAGCAATGACAGATAAATTAATTATGTGATAGATACATGGTGCTCACATATTTACAAAAATTGTAAAAAATATATAGGTACAATTTCCTAAAAAATAACAATATCAGTGTGAGTTAAGGTAATCACAGAATTTAAAATAAATATCATAAAAATAATAAATTATACAATTAAAATAGCAACCTGTTTGATTTTGTCTAGACTCTAGATTGTCCTATGGAGCAGGACCAGCATGTTTCCAAGCATTCTTATCTTGTATATAATCCTCTAATTTGTACTATGCTTGTTTACAAAGTGTTCTTTTAATATGAGTTTTAAATTTTCTTTCATTTAGTTGCAATATATCACAAGGTATTTTGTTGTAACATTTAACACAGTACCCCATAAAAGATGTATGTACTTTAGATAACCTGAAAAATGGTTGATCTATTTTGTCTTTATTTCTAGTATTAAAATTATATCTATCACTTATTTTATTAAAAAGATGTAGATTTTTCCTTACATACATAATATTTTCATAAATGAATTGGCAAGGTACCGTCATGATATTAATATTTTTAAATAGTTCCCTAAGAGATTCGCGGCGACTTAGATTATAAATTGCTCTGACAGCTCTCTTTTGCAAAATAAAGATGGACTCAATGTCAGCAGCCCGACCCCACAGTAAAATGCCGTACGACATAATGCTGTGGAAGTAGCTAAAATAGACCAAACGCGCGGTTTCTACATCTGTTAACTGTCTTATCTTTCTAACAGCATAAGCCGCCGAGCTTAGCCGCCCCGTAAGAGATATTATATGTGGTCCCCATTGTAATTTCTCGTCTAGAGTGATTCCTAGGAAAACCGTTTGATTAATAAATTCCAGTTTTGCTCCATTCAATATGATATTACATTCACTACTTCTAACATTAGGTAATTTAAATCGAATGCATTTGGTTTTTGCTTTATTTAGTACCAAATTATTTACCGTAAACAAATCTTGGACCTGAAGAATAGAGTTATTAACGTCGTCAAGATTTTGTGACCGTCGGTCTATTTTAAATATCAATGATGTGTCTTCTGCAAATAACACCATCTTCGGTTGATTTTGAAATAATTGGGGTAAATCGTTAATATAAACTAAAAAGAGGAATGGACCCAATATTGAACCTTGAGGAACGCCCATTGCCATTTCAGACCCCAATGAGTTTACGCCGTTCACTTGAACTTTAACCTTTCTATCTTTCAGGTATGATCTTAGTAAATCAAGAGCTGTATACCTAATCCCATAGTGCTCTAGTTTCAGCAAAAGTGTCTCATGGTTTACGCAATCGAACGCCTTGGAGAGGTCGCAAAAGATTCCAATGGCATCTTGTGCTTCCTCCCAGGCGTTAAAAATGTTCTTTATTAGGGAGACACCGGCGTCAGTGGTACAACGCCCTTTGGTGAAACCGTACTGTTGTTCATGAAAGATGGAATTTTTATTAAAGTGACGTAACATTTGATTGAGCATCAACTTTTCAAACACCTTACTGAGAACTGGCAGAACTGACACAGGCCTATAATTGTTGGGTTCTTTACTATCTCCGGATTTGAACAAAGGAACTACTTTACTGTGTTTCATGAGATCCGGAAAGACTCCTTGGTCCACATTGGTGTTAAATATGAAAGCTAAATAGGGCGCAATGGTTTCTATGATAGATCTACAGACTTTTACAGACATCCCCCAGAGATCTTCTGTTGATTTAATTTTAAGATCTTTAAAAGTTTTTATAACAGCCTCGGGGTTTGTATGCTGAAACCTAAACTCCATAGGGCAAGCCTTTACATTCTTTCTAAGTAAGGCTGCAGAAAGCGCGGGTGAGGAATTTACAGTTTCAGTAGTTTTAAGGGGAATATTAGCAAAAAAGTTTTCGAATTCCTGAGCTATCTCTACATCTGAAGTGATGGGCCCATGTGCAGTCTCTAAATTAAATTCAGTATTACGCTGTTTTTTCCTACCTGTTTCATTATTTATTATTTGCCAGGTAGTTTTTATTTTATCATCAGCAGATTTTATTTTATTGCTAATATAAAGAGCTTTAGCTAATTTACACACACTTTTAAAAGTTTTAGAATATTTTGCAACATGCTGATGAAAGCTAGTATTATTCATATGTTGCTTTAGGCCATAAAGTACAAAAATATTTTCCCTGCTTTTACGAATTCCTGGAGTCGCCCAATCACTAAATAAGAACTTTGTGTAAATGCTTTTAGTCTTTAGTGGAAAAGTGTCATTAAATTGCGTCTTTAATAGTGAAAAGAACTCGGCGTAGAACTCATTTGGGTCACACATATGATTAAAACTCTGAACACATAATTTACTGGCCAAAGAATTATTTAATTTCTCTAAATTTTTACTTGTGATTGCCCTAAACCTTATTTGAATTTTTTGTAAAGGAATAGAAGAGCAAAATGTTATTGTTTATCCACTGTGATCAGATGGCAACTTATTTACAATTTGTTTGTGTAAGTAATCACAATTACAAAAAATATTATCTATACAAGTGGCAGAAGAAGCGACCACTCGGGTTGGTTCATCAAAAACGTTTGACAAATCAAATGACCTGAAAAGACTTAATAATCTGATAGTATTCGCGTTATTTTCTAATAAGTTAATATTAAAATCACCACATATGATTATTGACTTACTATTTGTACTAAGTTTTTTTAATACATCTTCCATTACAGAATCAAACACGGATAGATTCTGGTAACTTGGAGGTCTATATACACATACTATAACATGCTTATCGAGCTCAACACAGGACAATTTAATGGTGTGTTCAACAGATAGTCCAATGATGTCTTTTCGTTCTTTCGATTTAATAGAATTTTTAATTAATATTAATGATCCGCCATGTATCATACGTTTTCGGCTAAAGTGGCTAACTACACAATAATTTTCAAAATTAATTGACATCACTTGATGATCTTTTAACCAATGTTCTGTTAAACAAATGACATCAAACTTGGTATTTTCTAAAAACAATTCTATTTCCAGTAACTTCGAAGAGCAACCTTGGATATTTTGATTAAATAATTTTAAAGTATGTTTGGCAACCCTAATTATGGCCCACTCCCTTTACAGAGAGGAGACCTATGTCCCAGCAGTGTGAACATTATAGGCTGATTATGCTATAAGTTTGGCCTTCTCATAAAAACATTCTCACGAAATTCCTGTAATAAGCCCCTGAATTTATCTATACAATACGTAACAAAAACCCTGTTGTTCCTTCTACCTACGTTTTAAGAATCGGTATACATACGTAATAGAGCAAGTCATATAAAAAAACTGTTCATCAAAAATAATTAAAATAAATATGTAATTAATAATATTTGTCATGTTTTACTGATTTCTAACCTCTTTAATTCTTTGATTTTGACTTCTCGACAAGCCAATGCTTAATTTTTTTAAATTATAATTCCACCAATGTTATGCTTGTAGGTTAATATACACGTCCCTAAAAGGAACAACAGGGTTTTTGTTACATACTGTATAACCAGGTACTGCCTTTAGTTTATTCTAAAAGGGACGGCAACACATTAATTCACTCAGTTCTATCACCTTTCAACTCTCACTAACATTCGTAGTAATCCAACGTCACTATTCCGATTAAATAATATCGATTAACCGTCAATCAATTCCGTTGATAATAGCCCTCCGTTTGATGCGTCAAAACAAATTGCCGGCATCTGGGTCACGCACGAGTAGTGTTAAGGGCTGATTGAAGTTAAAGCATGGCCCAATAGCCCGGGGTTTTTAGCACGCCGCGTTAAAATAGGTCGAATAGCCAAGACGTCTGGCAGCAAAGAGGTTGATAACTTAATTTGAAAAAGGAATTGGCAATGTGTTGTTTTTATTATTCTAAGCATTATTTCAATTTCGATGCCAAGCACCCAGCATATGCGTCACATTATACGGGCGTACCTACGAATATTTCGTTGTATGCATAGGTTGTAGGCAGGTTGTAAGCCTTGTAGGTGTTTGCAGCAGGGACCATTCTGGTTACCCATTGAAAGGGTTTTCGATTGGGTTTTTCTAAGCGGTTCCTTTTTGAACGGCTTAATTTATAACCCATTCAAATTTGGTTACCGGGTTTTGAGACTAATAATTTTTTTTATTTTAATTTTTCGCTGAACCATTGAAAGGGTTTTTGATAGGGATTTTTTAAGCGGTTAACAACCCATACGATAAGGGTTTTTACTAGGTTTCAAGCAAAAATCCATTCAAAGAGATACTTCATGATAAAGGTAGGTAACCTTAAAGACGGCTTAACTCATATCCGGGGTTGTGCGGTCCCATTTTTTTTTCTCTGGGTGGGAAATTGTCATAATATAACTTATCCCGCTCTGGGATAAGTTATACTTCCACTGACTATAACCCACCCGTGTTCCTCCATTTGCCTGCAAACTCGCAACCCTGGCAGGCATTGGCCCTAATGGATCCCGTCAATTGTTGTGCGGTCCCTGGTTTGCAGACTAGTTAGGCTCCTAAATTGAGTATCAAGAAAGGAAGTCCACACACGTAGCTTATTAAGTTTAGAGCTCTACCATTCTACCTACCCTTAGTAACCTCACTATGTTGTAAAGTACTTCTAGACCAAAATAGTCCCATAGCTTGCCTTGGCCCTAACAATTTCTGTGGTGTAAGCAGACTCATCTCATGCTGCGTGGATATTATGGGTTCCCATAACGTATAATCTTCATAACGTATTTATCTTCACAACAACGTTACCTTGACCCTAGTTTAGGTAAATATGGTTTCCAAAAAATAGTAAATTACTGACATCAAAATAACCGGTGAAATTGCACAATCACACGTAATAAGTACCTATCTATGCAAAAAAAGAATTATGCCCATTGACACAAAAAAGTATGAATCACTCAAAAAAGTATGAATCACATCACATAGTTCTAATGTCATCGTTCAGGGGGCGCTGGCCGTCACGCACATGCGTACAACAGACGCTTTGGGCGGGAACGACATCTGTCATCCGATCAAAAATGACAAAAACCGCGAATTACATTGCAAGGCCTTGTTTTTGTAATTGGATATAATTCTACGTTTTTATTCTATCGATAACGGTAATTGGCAATAAATATTACCTACTAAGCAAGTGGCAGCTGTGAGTATAATTACGATTTCATTAGTTGGTTTGCAAAATAAGTGTAAGCAGGTAATAATTATTGGTGATTAGGGTTTGCGTTCAACAAGTTGTTGTGCCCTGGTGCCTATCTGTCTTCCCCTATGGAAAACAGTCAGAGGTTATTTTAGTTTTTATTATTTACTAGCTGCTGCCCGCGGCTTCAACCGCGTTGCTGTTTCGTTTTTTTTTTTATTTTAAGTAAAAGTAAACTAGGTACTCCTCATAACATGAGCTATCTGAAAATTGAAATTCCCGACAAAATCGGTCCACCCGTTTCGGAGAATAGCTGGAACAGAATGATAGACAAAAAATGTAAAAATTGTTTTTTGTTAAGTATAAGTTCCGTATACCTTTTTTTTTTTTGGGTGGGAAATTATCAAATAACTTCTCCCGCTCTGGGCGCAGCGGGAGGGCGTGTCAGACTTTTACTGGCAAAAACCCAGCCGTATTCCTTCATTTGCCTGTGTGCCAGGGCCATGATATCCCTTTCGGACAAACTCGCAACCCTGGCAGGCATTGGCCCTAACGGACCCCGTCAGTTGGTGCTGACAACTCTTTGAGGCGCGCGTGGAATACGACGCGTCGACCCGGGCCTGGTCCTTATCGGACGGTAGCACATCGGACGCGTCATCGTCACCGAACGCTAGCTCGATGATACAATTCACAAGTTACTTAGTTTTCACTTCTATCGGCAGTCCCCAAAGACTGCCCCGCATGTTTTTTATTTATTTGTCTAGATACAGTATACAGATATAGCTAGCTTAATTCCTGTTAATTAATTTCTGAGCACCCTAATTTCTGCAGGGAAGCCCGCATTATATAAATATACTTATTAACTGGTGCCTAATTATTTAAAAAACTTATAGATAATAATTTATGTTTAGCAACTAATTGGCTTCCGTAACTATGCTTCAGGCCATAAAATCAATGATGGGAACCTTATTGACCTTACAAAACAATTGAATAGCACTTGTTCCGTACAACTAACCGAATCAATAATGTTTTGATCTTACATGAAATAATTTGACGATAGAGTGCGTTGGTACGGTTCGTTGGCTGGCACAGCACCATAGCAGTCAGCATACTCAGCACAATGACGTGTCAGTTGCGGTTCGGTGCCCGGCAGTCCGGCACTTTTTGATTTACTTGTTTTAATTAGTTTGTTTCCATTTGAACACGACTTTTTTGGCGATTCAGGATCCGAGAGATTAATACACGATAAGCGACCAAAAGAGTCCTGATGCGGTAATGTAACTACCTAATTCATAGCTTATGAACCGTTATACTCAGATTGGCTCGGACATGTCAAAGATCTATGCAGACATAGATTGCACGAGTATTTTGATGAACGATCAAAGGAATCTGGTATAAAAACATCCAATCCGAACCGCTTCGTTACCCATGGTTTGAAGGAAGGGAGATAGATAGGAAATTTGTAGTAGCTCTGTTGAGGATGCGTTCGGGCCACATACCATTGAATAAGTTTAAATACTTAATGTGCAAAAGTACCTCACCAAACTGCGAAGTTTGTGGGGTGATTGAGGATATTTACCACGTGCTGATGGAATGTTACCGGAACATACACGATCGACAATATTTGCTTGGTATGGAATTTGAAGTGGGGGCATGTAGCAGCATCCTAGCGTCCCCTTTGTCGGAGGAGGCTTGGTTGTTGTGTCGACTGTTGTTGGTTATTTACCAAAACGAATAGGGTCAACACTATTAAGTAGGTCATAATTATAATAATAACTGTTTACAACCCATTGTTTAGTTTTAAGTTGTTGAATGTTTCTGTTACGGGCGTGACATTATCACTAAGTGATATAACCCTTTCAAAAAAATAAAGATTTAAAAAATAGCTTATGAAATAGCATTTCAAAGCTAATCTTCAGAATATTCCTGAAAATAAATAACTATAAAAATCGCACCAGGCATAATAACCTTGACGGCGCACAGAGTGGTGACACCTCGTTTTGTTACGAAGTTACTAGAATCACCGAAAAGGTCGGATGAGAGTGACACTGGTTGGTGACTGCAGTCACTCTAGCAGAGTGTCGCATCGATCGTTTCGTGGCGGCTGAGATCAGTGGCAGTATAAAGTTATCTGTGGCAGATTATACACTTATAACAAAGATGATCTCAGGGGAGCCGCTTTCGTTCGTTCCGCCACAATCCTGATGATACTGAAGCTGCTGAGAACCACTAATACGATGACCACTTCTGGTGAAGGCTATCCTGCGCCATTAAGCTTGTAAATGAGTTTGGCCATCTATCTATGTAGGAGGTAGGGTAGAATAATAGACATAAATAAGTACGTTATTATATTTTTCAGTAAGTGACTCAGCAATACTTCATAACATTATTAAATATTAGGATTTAAAAATAATAACACAGTAAAATACAACATAAAAATAGAAATTCAACATTACAACGTTTTAAGAAACGTACCTGACAGTTCAGAGCACCGTGTTGTGCCGTGTCCGCTATCGGACAGCTTCTGATCCGTCGATAGACAGTGCGCCCCTTTTAAAGCAAGATTTACTTGTATAATGGGGGACTAAGTTACAATACTTTCATAGACCGGAAGTTGATAAAAATATTATTAAAAAATCATTAAATAATTTCTCTCTCGTATACCTTAACACAAGGGTCTTGCTTGAGTTTGACGAAACGACAGCGCTAGTCAACTTAGACAACAAACAATAATCCTCGAATAATCTGATCAACTGCAAATTCTCGTATACTACAGTAAATAGCAGTAGTGAGGCTATAATTTTTATTAGAGGTAAGCCGAAGTAAAAGTTGTTCAGTTCTCATAAACTATAGATAACATCAAAATTAATTTACTCAAAAATTTTATTCATTCCTTTACTTTTCTAAATTTAACGCCAGGTATGGTCGGAATTCTTTGTTTAGTCATACAATTTAGGCATTTTTGTAATGTTTTAATTAAACTGTTAATATTAATTTGTAATGTGACACAAGTCTAAGAAGACTGGTTGTTCCGAAGGGAAGCCGATAGGAATCGGGTTGTAAGGAGGCTGCGCCCCTGGTAAATAGAGAGAAGTTTCACGCAGCCTAGGACTAATAACATAATCAGCCTATAATGTTCCCACTGCTGAGACACAGGCTTCTTCTGTGAGATGGAGTGGGCCGTAATCCACAACGCGGGCCCAGTACGGGTTGGTTGATATCACATGTCTTCGAATTTTTGGTTCTAGGACTTGATTGTTTCCTCACGATGTTTTCCTTCACCGTTTTGAGAGCAGTGGTGATGAAATAATTTACGCAAAGTAATGCCCCTGTCTGGGTTCGAACCCACGAACTACTACTCGTAAGTCGAGGCGATGCCGTTACCACTGGGCCACCACTGTTCTAGTCAGAGTACTATATGATAAAACTTATTAAAATTTTCCACAAGTCGTACTGTACTGTAAAATGAAATAACATTAACCAGTGATATTATATTAAACAGAACTCACAAAACAACCGAAAAAAGTGTTCCGCGCAGCAGCGGCAGCACACACCCACTTTTCATTCATTTTACATTTCACTACAAGTAAAAATGATGGCTTGATAAAAACAAGAGATAACTAGTGTTGTCAATTGCGCGTGAATGTAAACAAACATAATTCTGGCCACCAATTACCGAATGTTGGCATCACAGACTAACAAAAACGTCCCAATTAGGACGTTTTCGAGTCTTCACGATTGCGCGCTGACAACATATCTGCAATATCTATGACGTTAACACATTCTTATTTTCAAGAGGTGTAATGGAAACAGCTCTACTAGTTTTAGACAATAGCGCTTCCCCTTCCTGCTTCAGAACTTCTACAGATTACAACGACTGCTATTATTTAATTTTGGTCACATCCTCTTTAAGATAATCATGTAAACCATATTTTCTCTACCGTAATAAAGTAGCTGTAAAGTATTTGTCATGGGGAGTGAATGACACTTCATGTAGACACGTTCTGCATCACTGTGCGTAAAATTTTAAAGGACCCGGGTTTTTCAGGGCATGGGTTTCTTCCAACAATCAACATAGACAAAGCCCGCTTATGCACTACAAGGAATTTTCCCGTGACTGTCCGGATGAGAAATCTCCATACATTTGCCAGATGACGTGAAATTTTCAAACAAAAGTTCCACGCTGGACCGTATAATTCCATGTCGTTCAGAAGCGGCCTTATTTAGATAACTTCTCAGTTTCGTGAAAACTATTCTTCTCCTAATGTATGCCAAGATAAAAACCCACCACTTGGGTTTAATTTGAAGAAAATTTTGCATGTGAAAAAGCGCAATTATGGTGGATGGTTTCTTTGCAAATGGAGACTGTAAAGACAAATCCATCCTTCTACGAAGAACAGTTTCCCTACAGGCTTCCGACTGTTCGGAACATTGTGTATAAATATATCTTTCGTCTGCTTTTTGGCAAAATCGCCTCCACAACAAAGATATCTAAAATAATTACGCAAATTTACTCAATCTATTTTTTGAGTGTAGTGTTAAATCCACGCAGCAGGAACATACGGTGCCATATTATGGATTTAAACAGATCCTGTCTGGGAAATTGTTTTCAAACATGTACCTAACGATTTTATCACTGACATCTGGCCTTTAAACTGAGCGATGGCTACAGAGCCCCATGCAAGGCCTTCGCCAAACAATCAAATATTTTAGACTAATTAAATGATTGCAAAATCATTACAGTTTTGCACTTCCTGGACTGACAGAGAATCAGAGTTATGATGATTTTGGTGATAAGAAAATGGGTGGTCATTACGAGCTGTCACAAGCTTCCAAATCTAACCAGGTACCTATGGCTTACCTTGGTGGTCAGAGAGCATAATAATGTCACGAATTGTTTCTGTGGTAGGTGTTTTACTAACATAGTTTGTAAGTATTTTGTTACTAACACTATCCACCTTATTACAAAACAAGATTTATATTTTGACATGTCATAAACCATGGAGCCCGTTTTTGTAATATGAACGTAACAGTGATTGAAATACCATTCTTTATACAAAACTGAAAACTTAATTCGGTACTAAGTTGTCAGTTTTGTGTTTAGGAACTTTACCTTAGTCGGAATAAAGTTCGAAATTCAATAATGGCTCCATGTTTTAAACCTGGGTCTGAAGATAAACCTTGTTTTGTAATAAGGAGATATGAGTCTTGTTACTTGAATTAAACCTACTAAGCTTTGGAATGGGCAACTAACTTCATCTTTATGACTGACCGACCCCTTGACAATTCAAAAGTGCCTGTAATTGGTTTATTTGAAATAAATGTTTTGAGTTTGAGTTTGAGTTTGAAATGATTAAATTAATTAATAATGGCTCTGTGAAAAACAATGACTTTGTAACAAGAATCTAGTTCCGAATTTCTGATGAACTTACCGACGCGACGCTTTGACAATGCATAATTTATTATGTAGGTACGTAGGTAAGTAAATGGCTCATTTGAAATAAATTCTCTGACTTTGACTTTTCAGCAGCATCTGGTGAAACGGAGAGTCGAATCAGCTTCAGAATAATTGAATTTTAGAGGGTAGTTGCGTAAAATTATTCTAGCAGGTACCTATGGTATCATCAACATACTTATTCAATTTTTTTAGGGCTTCATTCCGGATCTTCTGATTAAATAGCGCGTAACGAATCCTATTAGTTTCGCAAAACTAAAGGATTGCGTGTTCTTGAGACACAATGGATAAACCAATTGTCAATATCCTCAGAACTAATGTATTGTTGCTTAAATTGATTACAATGCTAATTAGCAAATCCGAGTTTACAGTAAATTATGCTCTTGTACGACTTTTATTTACTGATTACGTAGACTTCAATGCACTGGTCAAAGCCTGCAACTGTTTGGTCGAGAGGGGTAAAATGATTAAAAACATCTAAAACGATTCTTTGGTGGTTGCAAAAGTCACAAACGGAAAAGAGGTCTTACAAAAAATTAGGCAGTCGATGGTAAAACAGATGACTGCAGCATTTTAGAGATTGCTCTAATCGACATGTCTTATCAAAAAGACAAAATTGTAATAATCAATTACTATACCCTGTAGGTAAATTTAAACATACCTACATCTAATTGCTGCTGAAAGTAGAATAAAGGTAAGCTCTTAGATTATATACTTGTTATAATGTAAGGGCACCCTAATTGACAGAATGTACCTATACTTATTTTGTGGGAGAGATGTTCCAAAATGTCTCAAAAGCTTTGATTTACTAATAAAAAAATAATTTTCTAAATCGGTCTACAATGACGGTGAAAACCATAAACATATTCAAAAAAAAATGTATACAGGTTTATTTTTAAAACGTCAATAACCACTTAAGGGGTCATTGTACTCATAATTATGAACAACTTTTAGGTAGGTACTATGGGACCAAAGATGAAATCGCGAAAAAAAAATCAGCTGTTCCCTACATTTTAACGAATTATTCGAACATAAATGTAGGGAACAGCTGGTTTTTTTTTTCACGTTTTCAGTTTTGGTCCCATAGTAAAAGTTGTTCATAATGATGAGTACAATTACCCCTTAAGAGGTTATTGACGTTTTAAAAATAACCCTGTATATAGCCGAACATAAAATAACTTGTTCCTTTTTGGAAGTGGTTAAAAAGCAGTGAACAGCCACGCAATAACGGTTGTTCAAATACGCCTGCCTACTTCGAAGCGATAATCCGAATTAGTTAGTAGTCGGCCGAATGTTCGGCCGTTTCTTGACTTCCAAAGTTTCCTTATTTGGCTTTGAATCTTTACCCGACTTCCAGTCACGTTTTTGACTTTGACTTAGGTATCTCATTGACCGTCGGTTTTAGGGTTCCGTACCAAAATGGTAAAAGGAACCCTTATGGTGACACTAAGTCTGTCTGTCTGTCTGTCACACCTGTATATTTCAAGAATGCTATCAACTTGAAATTTAGAACAGTTTTATATGACGTTTGCCCAACTATTTTGCAAACAAGAAAGAAATTAAAAAGCATATATTGTTTTTGCGAAAGGGACTGAAAGGGGGTCTTAAAAATATGAAGTGGGGCTACTAGGGCATGTGGGGTATCATATGAAAGAGCGCTGTTTGCACATTCTCAAACATTTTTTTTTTGACAGCATAGTTTCCGACTTCTAATGAAAAATGTAAAAAAAAAAACCGTTCCGCTTATCTCCGAAGTTTGCATTGATAAATATCTGAAATTATTCTTTGTGATAGAAGGTTATGTAAAGATTACAGGAAAAATAAAACGATGTCTCTAAATAACACAGTTTTTCAGAAATCATCAACATCATATATACGTACGGAACCCTCGGTGCGCGAGTCCGACTCGCTCTTGACCGGTTTTTCTTCTTCTTTAGCTGTAGTCAGCCAGATTCAGCCGTAGTCAGAAAACGGCCGATACTCCAGATTTATCTTTGGAGTAGACTCCCAGAGCGTTTTTTGACGTGTAACACCTTTCCTCTCGCTTTTTGTGGGAGTGATTTCATGAAAAGGGACGGAAGTATGTAACAGTAAGTGACAGCTTGAGCATGGAATAAGTAGGTACTTTTTAATACCATAGAATTAGTAAGTACGTTACAATTGTTAGGTTTTTATTTGTTTTTAATAGGTTTTAGGGGTTTTATTGGCAGATTAGATTTAATTTATTAAAACAATTTCATGCCTTGCTTGACAGCAGAGAGAAGACGTATTTTTATTTTTTAATATTCATTTTACCACAATAAATAGGAACAGATCAAACGATCATTATGTCTATAGACAATCCTATCGAGTAGATAAAGTACTGTTTCTTTTGATTAGGTATTCTATTAATTTATTATTACTTAACAATAATAGCATGGAATTAGTGTACCTACTCATAGAATTAGTAAGTACTATACATTGTAAGTAGAGGTGGTCGAATTTCGACCAGTAGGCGACCACTACTAATGAATATTATTCGAATAAATATTTCAGTATCGAGCTTTTTTTAAATTTTGAGGTTAATTTCTGTCGCTGCTTACTTATTACCAATGTGAGATGTCAGTTTGCTCACTCGTTTTTTTTTAACGCCATAATGTAAAATACTGGTGAAAAATACAGATTTTCATGACGTCGGCGTCGGTTCTAATATGACGGAACCGCTTTCTTACAAAACCCAGGCCTACGGAACTACATTTGAAATACATTTTGGTGTTTTTATACTATAATAAATAATAAGCAAGTAAAAGTTGTTACCTACTTAGACTTTGACATGAAAGATCTAACTAGAAGTCAATGACATGAACGATGATTACAACCACGCGTATAAATTATTTTTCCTAATTACAGATACTTAACAGTTTAATCAGTAGGTACTTAGTACGTACTCCAAAAAAATGTCAATTCATGATGTTTAAATTATTGCTTAGCTGCTCAGCTGAAAGAGCTCTTCGACCCCGTTCCATGACCTCATATTTTGGAAAACGAAGTCAAAAAACTTTCGATCAATGGTGCAGGATACATGGGTAGACACACAACAGTAGCCTTCACAATACCGACCCAGTAGGCCCTAGGCGGATGGGCAAACAAAAAACAACGACGGCCATAATTATTATAAGCGGGGGACGCATGCGCTGTAGCCAGTCCGCCATAACACGCCCGCGCATCCACCAGCGCATAGTAATATTAAATACTTTTTAGTTTAAAACTATTTTTTTAAATAATGTAAAAGTTTAAAAAGTTTTTGTTATTAGAGAAAAGTTTGTATATAACTTTTTGTGCTTTTAAATAAATTAAGACGCGAATGATGAACTTTATATTTTTATAGTTAAGTTTAAAAAAACAAAATGGAACGGCTTGCGATTCTGGTAAGTGCAGTTTTATTGTTACAAAAGTTTTAAATTTAAATGTTTACAAAAAGTTAATATAATCAGGAGTTTCATAGTGAGAGCTTTTTTACTGTTCCTCGCTCGATTGAGCTTCGTTTTTGCATCATTTGGATTGAGATCAAGACCTGTTTTCAGTTGAGATGAACATCTAAAAATAACTAGATTGGCACAATTAGAGTTATTTTTACTTTGTATAATTTATCATTCCACCTAAGTTCATTTCGATGCAAGAACGTTTAAAAACTTCAGAGGATTGAAAATGCAAAAGAGTTTTTTTTGCTCCTCAATATTTTTAAGATTGTTAGCCATCTAGCCATATACAAAAGTTTGCCTAGGTAATCCGTTATATCTAATAGTAGATACTAGCAGGAAAACAGGCATAAAATTAACAGTAAGCGATTAATGTGGAAAAGGCAATAACGTTTCCTAACTGTAAACTTATGGCTATTGTATTCTTATAATGATGCCGACACCTCGTCACTAACTATGCCCATAGGGCACCATAGTCCTAACACTAGAAGTAACACTTCAAAATATTGGATTACAAGATGAGAAACCAATTTTTTTTAATTGGTTTTTTCGGTAATGTTTGTCACATTTACAGTTCTTGGGCTCCGTGTGGTGCCGGACGTAAAGAACAGCACCATCCTATTTCTTCCCCTGGGCGTCGTAAAGGGCGACTAAGGGACTTACTAGAGAATGGGCAGCAGCGTTCTCTATGTTTTTAACACCATACTGCGATCGCCAACCCGCCTGCCAAGCGTGGCGATTATGCCTCCCCCCCCCCTTTGAGGAGGCCTATGTCCAGAAGTGGACGTCTTTCGGAAATGAAATGAAATGATGATGATGATGACAGTTCTTGAAAGCTTCATCTGTTGTTACACACTGACGTGATTAACTGCATTTGTAATCTATTTCGGTCAGAGGGTAATTGCGAACACACTATTAGTAGCAATGGGTTTCTTTATGACAATTCAACAAAATTCATTGCGTTTTCTACGTTGTCGAACAGAAAAAATCGAACTTATGAAGCAATGTATTAGCAATATCCTTCAAAATCATTCAGTTTGTTTGTTACGCAATTAGGATGCTGTTCTTCTGTTTGGAAAGCACATGTTGCGCCGACGCCTTGTTAATTACGATAACAGCAAGAGAATGATAATAATAATGATGTTCTGAACGTCTAATTAGTCAGATCTGGTACCTAACATGAGGACTGAGAGTAGGTTTACTACATGGGTTGTCGAGGCTGCTAAATGATCGGTATTGCATCTGCATTATTTAACCATACCCCAAGTGTAAGTTTGCAAAAGAGTAAACATAACTATTTCGTTTGCGTTAAAATTTGACCGATAGATCATAATGCTAGGAGTATAAGAGTGAGAATAAAAATCTTATTGCAAACGCGCTAGTTACGTTTACTCACTTGCAACTTACACTCGGGGTACTGGACATGGCAGGCATGATGTTAGCAATTAGTATTCATAGCTATAAAATATATTAGGGCCAAAGGAAAGGGCCAGTGTTGGTTTCAACCTACATACCTAGGCATTAACGACTAGCTAGACAATAGTTATTTTTGCAACAAGATAGCAAAGTTGGTTTTTGCTGCGAGTGTTGATTTTTAATCCCGAGTAAACGAAAGATTTTAAATTGAATCACGAGTGTGAGTGATTCTAGGTTAGAATCCTGAGCGCAGTGAGGGATTGAAAGACATGAGATGCAAATACATATCTGTTATAGTGGCGAATCATATTTTGATCAGGGTACAACCTGACACGGATCTGCAAATTGCAAAAAACGTAAGAAAATTTTAATTTTGCGGGCTACAGCTGCGGATCCACTATAAGTCTAATATTGTTCCCCGGGGCGTATATACTCTCACAAACCCATATGACCCCATTACCCGCCTCCAGGAAAGCAATAGGGCCACCAGTACAGTGCACAAATTACACAGACCGTCATTCCGTCCTCTCCGCCGAGGCACCACGCGCATTCCCCGACCAAATTGTCCCCCCCGTCCCTTGCACGTCGAATCGCCAGCCCGCGCCGAGGCTGAGTGCGCCGTAGCATTAATAGTAACCCCTGATAATAATCATGATTTAAACTTCGTTTAGTCTATAATATATATTTAAGCCCTGGCTGGAGGCTTTAAGCTCATACCATAAGACGGAGATATATGCCAATGACCTTGAGTGGTTAGCTTGCGTGTTCTGTACTGATCTCACGCAACGCGTCGTACGTTCAGCCAGTAATAGGACTCGCCCATCAAGGAGCGCTGTCCCCAAATTGACGCATTATTAATTTATTATACACAAACCAAAAGGTATTTTAATAAGACGCTTATACTAAAAGATCAATAATTAGATTATCTTTAAATTGGTGAGGGTTTCAGAAAAATACGCTTGGTAGATTTTGTGCCATTCTCAGTTTTTTATCCGCGTTAGACATAACTTTACAAATTAATTTCACTATGTAATATAAACATAATCTAAAATATTCACATATTAAGTTATTGAGAAAATGCTCTAATTTAACATTTATTTTTTCAAATCATTGACACTGCTCGTTTAGGCGTGATCTTCAGTATTAAATTTAAAAGTCTGTTATCGTCGCCTTAAGGCAGTCACAGGAAAGCTCGGTTAAGTAGTCACGGCCTCTCAAGGTCAACTACGAGATGCCATTCACAAAAAAAAAACCCGGGGCGTATAACATGGGAATTAAAACAATTATAACATAACTTGCGAAAATAATATGTACGGTTACAAATTGCTGCATCCGGTAAGACTGGTAGCCGACCCCCAACATAGTGCGGAAAAGGCTAGGTTGATGACACAACTCACCTTTCCCCGTCGGGAAATACAGCCGTGATACTACGTTATGTTATATTTGAAACATTTTCTAACAAACACGCGTAATGTCCGTGTAATAATTCGTAGGCACACAATGCCAATCTTTTGTCTCCATTAGCCCATGGTCGCGCACAATTATAAACCGATTATTTCAACGGATGTGTGGCTCTGGCTCCTAAACAATGCAAGTGAGCTCTCTGACTAATTCGTCTATGTTTATTTGTATTATATAATTTGTTATAAGTCCCAGTTCCCACGGGTTGGAGACAAGCTGGTGGAAATAGCTTCATTGTGTGCGTTATTAAGGTCGGAATGTGGAGCGGTTTTAAGATTTTTGTGTAATTGCTGTTTCTTTACTAGCTGTTGCCCGTTACTCCTTTATAATATCAGCTATCTGCCAGTGAAAGTCCCGTCAAAATAAGTCCAGCCGTTTCGGAGATTACGCGGAACAAACAAACAGACAATTTTTTTTTTTGTTATAAGTATCCTATAAACTTTCTGCATTTAGTAAAAAGCTGTTATTTTAACATTACAAACAGACCTTCAATTTTATTTAGTTGTATAGATGAGCCTGTTGTGCCCAACTGACAGAGCAAAGGCTTCATTCCGTCTTTCCATTTTTAGGGTTCGGTACTCAAAGGGTAAAACGGGAATCCTATTACTAAGGCTCCGCCGTCTGTCTGTCTGTCTGTCCATCTGTCACCAGGCTGTATCTCATGAACCGTGATATAATTTTTTTCAACTTAAAATTAATTTCAACTGTCTAACAGTTGAAATTTTCACAGATGATGTATTTCTATTGCCACTATAACAACAAATACTAAAAAACTGAATAAAATAAATATTTAAGGTTGCTCCCATACAAGAAACGTGATTTTTTTGCTCGTTTTTGCTCTATATTAATAACGGCAACAGGTAGACGCTTGAAATACTCACAGAATATTTAGTTATAATATTCACTTCAAAAATAAATTAAAATAAAACAAATATTTGAGGGGGGTCCCATAGAACAAACGTGATTTTTTTGCCATTTTTATAGATAATGGTACGGAACCCTTCGTGCGCGAGTTCGACGCGCACTTGGCCGGTTTTTATTTCTCTTTTCTAGCAGGGTTCCGTACGTATATATGATGTTGATGATTTCTAAAAAAACTGTGCTATTTAGGGCTCTATTTTACGTTTATTACTTTTCTAAAACGCGCGTCAACTGCGCGTTTAAATACGTGGTGTGCACAGGCCCTTAGAGACATCGATTTATTTTTCCTGTAATCTTTACATAAACTTCAATCACATAGAATAATTTCAGATTTTTATCTATGCAAACTTCGGAGATGGGAACGGAGGGGGGAGGAACGGTATTTTTTTTTTACATTTTTCATCAAAAGTCGGAAACTACTCGTATGCTGACTAAAAGAAAAAAAAATGTTTAAGAATGTACAAACAGCGTTCTTTCATATGAAATCCACATCATCACATCATCATCATCACTTCAAATTTTTAAGATCCCCTTTCAGTCCCTTTTGCAATTTTTTTTTTTTATTAATTTCTTTCTTGTTTGCAAAATGGTTGGGCAAACGTCATCTAAAACTATTCTAAATTTCAAGTTGATAGCATTAATAGTTCTTGAGATATCCAGGTGTGACAGACAGACAGACTTAGTCTCACCATAAGGGTTTTTACCATTTTCGTACGGAACCCTAAAAACAACCGACTTCCAAAAAAACATTACAAAATGAAAATTTTCGGAAGTCGGTGTTTCTGTATCTGTATTTTAGTTTTTGCCACCGACTTCCGAAATTAAAGTTGTTTTTCATTTTGTAGTGTTTTTTTGGAAGACGGTTGCTTTTTTTTGTAAAAAGTTTTTTTTTTCACTTTTTAGTGGGTCAGTTTGTAATTTATCTAAGTTACAATACCCTAATGGCAACCTTTTCCCGATGCAGGGCCGTTAATTGTTGAGGAGTTCTCCTGGTAAGAATCAGGAGAACAGCCACTCAGCATATGCAATGTGACGAGCATAAATTGCTTAACAACCATGTTAAAGTACCTAATCGAATCGCAACCCGTTCAATACTTATTATTAACTGGTTCCGGTGGCCATCTGCGGTCTTCATCATCAGTTCCACTTCACCAAATGGTGCTTTTCAAGCGCAAATGCACGACGAGTTCTATAATAAAAAATACCGCAATCGGTATAGGTGTGCCTGTAAAATTTGAGGATTTCCCTCGATTTTCATGAGATCCCCTCATCAGATTCTGACTTGATGATATGACAATGGGACCACCTCGGGACCATACCCTTCCAAATAAAAAAAGAACTTTCTAAATCGGTCCATTGGCGGAGAAATTGGTGAGCATACATAGAAAAAAAAACATACAGACGAATATATTTATAACCTCCTCCTTTTTGGAAGTTTTTTAAAAAATGAAGAGGGTATTCTTGCACAAATCTAATCATTTACCTAAGTTATACGCTATATTTTTTTATGATCAAGTTGGCTTTTTAAAACGTGTAGGAGAAAGCCTGTAGCGAAAGCAATTGTCTTTCCTTTCTGCACGTGGTTCAAATCCTTGAAGATTCAATGACATGATCTTTACGGCCAACGCAATGCACTCTTGTAAACCTGTTTTTCTAGTCAATGAAGTAGGACTATAACTTACTAGTTGGTCTAGGTACTAGGCAATCATGTCGGCTTAATGTACTTTTTTCTGGGCACAATCTCCTCAGTAAAGCATGTTAGTCCTACATTATATATTATAGGCCTGTAATTTTTATGACTGCTTCGCTGGACTGCCTCACACCCCTGCTGACCATGAGTTTCTGGGTCCGAATCCCATGTCGGCCAAAGTGGTATTAGGTTATTCCATCAGGAATTTCTTAGTCAGCAGCCCAGGAAGGCAATTCTCGTGCATCTCGCGTTCGTGATTGTCGTTCAATCCGTAAACGTCACATTGAGCTATTCCGGGCATGTTGATTCAAGAATTTCTCGCATGAAAGCCACGACGCGACATGCCTTAGTTTACCTACATGTGACATGGAAAGAGTGGTCGGGACCAGTCGACACATCCATGACGTTATGTGGTCCGTCGGACCAACGTCAAACAGTTCTTTTTTTTTTAGGATGGGTTTGCTCTTCACCTTAGTCTAGGGCAGAGGTGACAGAGACAAAGTCGACGATGGAGTGAGCTTACCCAGAAGAAGCCTGTTCACTCTAACTTTGAAGAGATTAGGGTTGTATGCGTTTGGAAACACAGACGCAGGTAGAGAGCTCCACTCTTTTGCTGTGCGCATTATAAAAGAGTTCTTGTGTCATTCATGATTGTGTCAATTGCGGAAGAAAATAATAAATATTTAATCTGAGTCCGGATTTGTGACCGGTTGATGGCAATGGGCTCGCCCCCTCTGTAACCTACATGGGTTTCAAACATAACTGGCGAAATGTGCCTGTGCTATAAGTACCTACACCAGTCCCTTACCCTTCCGGAAAAAAGGCGCGGTATTCTATAATTTTTACTAAGTCATAAACTCATAAGTCATTTCAATCAAAAAGAATAAGTCCCTGCTTATTTTAGACAACTCAAAAACATACACCACACACACACACACACACACACTCACACTCACGACACATACACTCGGAAACCCAAATTCACACTAGAGAGGCTGTACAATTTCTTATTATTATTTTTTTCTGTGTCTTTAATTTAATTTATTAACTTTATTTTATTTTTGTACTCAAACGATAGCTACTAACCCAACGCAACTCCGTACTAGCTTGTATAAATTCGAAAAATTTATTAATAGAGAGAGCCCTGGCACCCATAACACAAGTTTAATCTTAGCTTGGGTGCGGTGCGGGAGGTAATAATCAGTGATTTACGCAGTTTAAAAAAACAATATTGTCATCGTACTAACCTATCGCCTTTGTATAAATTGTAAATTTGGAAATAAAGTTTATTCTATTATATTCTATTTATTCATTTGTTTAACATAGGTAATAATAATGGTATAAAATGATAACAAAAAGAGTGCGCTATGTTATGCCAGAGGGCGTACAAACATTAAGGTACTTAGTCCAAAATAAACTATAACAAATAATAACACATTTCATAATACAAATTAATTAATAATAAATAGCAATATAAATCCATAAAAGAAACTCTGGGGGTTAATCAAAACAATTTGTGGCAAGTCAAGCCTGCCTGATTCTTCGTCCAGTCTTATGTCGAGCGAGAATCCTAAGAAGAGCATCAATGAGGTTAACAACTTCTTTGCTAATGTGGGAAAAAATCTTGCTGAAAGCGTTACAAGTGAAAATAGGGCTAGCTGTTCTGACCTCAACGGTCAGAAACTCATAAATCCGGCAGAATCACTCGTCTTGCTCCCTGCGGATGAAAATGAAGTTGATTCACTTATTTCTAACCTGAGGGAGAATTGTGCAGTGGGAGTGGACGAAATCTCGAGTAAAATCATCAAACGATACAAGCAATTACTCACTCCTCCCATTACGTATATCTGTAACCTTGCCCTTTCTACGGGCATTTTTCCTCGAGTCTTTAAATCCACTCTAATTAAACCCATCTTCAAGAGCGGAGACAGAGACTGTGTTAATAACTATAGACCAATCTCAATACTGCCGACCTTGTCTAAGATCTTAGAGCGTCTAATAAACAATCGCCTAGTAAGTTTCTTGGAATCAAAAAACCTTCTTTCAACGTCGCAGTTCGGTTTTCGTTGCGGAAAATCTACTGCTGACGCGGTGCATGAGCTTACCAATACTATTGTTTCCAATTTAGACTCCAAAAGAAAATGCTTAACCATCTTTTTACATCTGGCCAAGGCCTTTGACACGGTCTCTGTCCCTCACCTTTTGAGGAAGCTAGACAGGATTGGAGTGAGGGGTCTTCCTCTCTTACTCTTTGAAGACTATCTCAACAATCGTACACAGAGAGTGAGGATAGACAGCTGGACCAGTGATGAGGTCAATGTAAGCTATGGTGTTCCGCAAGGAAGTATTCTTGGACCTTCTCTGTTTTTAGTGTATATCAACGACCTTTGTCAGCTACAACTTCATAACGGAAGAATATTAACCTTCGCTGATGACACTGCACTCTTGTTCTATGGAAATAGTTGGGATGAAGTTTTTCGTAATGTGCAGGATGGATTTCAGACCGTTTGTACATGGCTGAAGAACAATGTACTAACGCTAAATGCCACTAAAACGAAATACATTACATTTGCTCTTAGAAAAAACCTTCTACCTCCTACGGCTCTATCTATCACTGCTCATTCATGTCGCCAGCCGGCGTTAACTGGCTGTGACTGTCCGACTCTCCAAAGAACGGAGTCCCTAAAATACTTGGGAGTCACTATAGACCAATCCCTATCATTCAAATCCCACTTGGAGGTTCTTGTTACCAGACTTCGCAAGGTAATTTATATATTTAAAACACTAAGACATATTGCTGACCGTCGAACAATCAAAATGGTATATGATGCCCTGTGCCAGTCTCTTATTAACTATTGCGTAGCCTCGTGGGGAGGGGCCGCAAAAACTCATATTTTGGAGGTTGAAAGAGCGCAGCGGGCAATTCTCAAGATTGGAGCTGGACTGCCTTTTCGATTCCCTACTGCGCAACTTTACAAAAAATGGGATATTCTGACAGTCAGACAGATGTTTTTGCTTAACATAATTATAAAAAACACACCCAGTTGAAGTACAATAAGGACATAACAAAAGGTAAACGCAGGAAGGGTACAGTATGCCATAAACCCTTATTTAAAACCAGCTTTTCTCATAAATTCTATTGCTTCCTTGGTTCATTCATCTACAATAAGACAAACACCGCTCTTTCCATCTACCACAAGCCCAAGAGTTTTTGTAAGGCTTCTGTGAGTAAATGGCTAAAAACTCTGGATTATGAAGCAACTGAAAAATTATTGGTTCCTATAACTTGACACTTCTTACATACACATTATCTCACATAAACTACATACGCTTCACCTACACAATTCAACTCACACTTACGCACACAACACACAGTCAAATCCACTCTCGAAAGTTTGAATTATCGTTATGTTGCTTTGTATTATTTATTTTTTACTTTCTTATATTGTAAATTCTCTTCTGTTCATAAAACCATCCAATGTAAACTTGTACATTAAGAAGCGTCGTGGGTTCCTGGTGACTTGTACCACAGGCGTTGGTTGCAATGCCTATATCAAGCACCAGTCTCTCACAAATGTAAACTTATCCTTAAGCTAGTTTTAAGCAATACTAACTGTACATTTGTGAAGAGAAAATAAATATACTTATACTTATACTTATAATATAAATCCATGACAATAAAATAAACAATGAGAAGAAACAAAAAAATCAAATAAAAATGTCAATACAATGTCGCAAACTGAAATAAATAATAAGACCATGTCATAAACCAAACCCAATAATGTCAATAAACAAAAAAAAAAAATTAAAACAAAAAATCACATGAATTATGATGCAACACAATCTCATACCAAAAAAACTCAGTAATCATGTTCCTGTACTAAATTATACGAAAACAATACAAAATTAGGCTGTGTCCTTCATGTTGGACCATTTTCTCTTTGTGTACGATCGTGTGTGATATTACCATACCATACCATTGTTTTTAGAGGTCATAGGCTTGTTGAGGGCAATTTTATGGTGTTTTTTTTTGTGCATGCATTTAAAGTTTGAAGAAACAATGCGTAAGGTTGTGTAGTAAATTAGGTAGTGTGTATTATCTGGAGATAATTAGTGGTTACGGAAGGGGCCGCTGTCCCACTGCAGACGATGAACTCGTTATCAATGATTAAACGTACAATGCGCGATGATGGACTCGCTATCATCGATTAAACGTACAAAAGATTGTAGGTCCCGTATAAGTAACAGAGATCATCATCATCATTTCAGCCGTAAGACGTCCACTGCTGGACATAGGCCTCAAAGGGGGGGTTTGCCATAATCGCAACGATTGGTAGGCGGGTTGGCGATCGCAGTATGATGTTAAAATGCATAGAGAAGTCCCTTAGTCGCCTTTTACGACACCCACGGGAAGAAATAGGATGGTGCTATTCTTTACTTCAGGCACCACACTGACAATTGCTTCCTTTACTACCTTCTTATACGTACCGTAAATGTCTCAATTTTCCGCGAATTTTCACGATAGAAACTGAAAACTTATAGGACTGAAACTCAAGGCATTGCTAGGAAATTAAACCCTTTACAGGCACCTTTGAATAGGGTTTAATTTCCTTGCAATGAAACCCTTTACTTTTACCTTCTACCTTTGAATTCTGCCAGGGTTACGAGTCTGTCCGAAAGGGATATCGTGGCCCTGGCACACAGGCATTTGAAGGAGCACGGTGGGTTTTAGTCAGTAAAAGTCTGACACTCCCTCCCGCTCCACCCAGAGCGGGAGAAGTTATTTGATAATTTCCCACCCAAAAAAAAAAAGGCACCTTTGAATTGTCAAGGAGTCGGTCAGTTAGAAATATGAAGCTAGTTGACCATTCCAAAGCGTAGTTATGGGTTCTTATGGAGAATGACTGAAAGAAACTGACTTACCAGTTCTAGATTCCCTGCAGATAGTTTTGCCGTCATGACTTAATGAGGATGTAAAAATTTGCTAAAAACAGTTCAAAGCCGGATCTCGGTCATAGGTTAAAAGTGTTTAAACATGGATGTGAATTGTGAAGTGACCGTCAAAAAAATTTCTCAACTGCCTGAATGACTCATACAATTATATGTTTATCTCAAGACAGACAGACAAATTACACAAATCATAATAACATTTACATTAATACAATTACGTCCAGTTTTTCACAATAACCTGTCGACGCGGAAACTGCTGCACAAAAAACGATGAAACAATCCGTTCGTACAGTTAACGTAGCGTGATATTGACTGATCTTTTAAAGATAATACCTAATGCATTATTTATTATGAAGCTCTTTTGTTCTAGTTTTGTTTTTTTGTCATATATTTTTAATTATATGTATAATATTATTAGCTTAGAGTTACAGTGTTGTTCACAGACCTTCCGTAGTAATGAAGAACATTAGTTTGTCTAAGTTAGTAGTAGTCTAGGTTTTTAGTAGTCTAGGTTTTTAGTAGTCTGGGTTTTAAGAAGTCTAGGTTTTTAGTAGTCTAGGTTGTAGAAAGGTGTGGGTTTGGTGACTAATAATATAAAAAATAAAGTATTTAAATTGTCGGAAAAGAGGCCAGAAAATAAATCCTACTGAATAGTTACTATACTGATTTTATTTTGATAATATTAAACTAACAGACTTAAAATAATATGATATAATAATAATTATTAAAAAATTCGTCCGCATCGCTGTCAACAGGAGAAGGGCCCAATAGGCTGGCAGCATTGCCACGTTGTATGGCAATGCTGATTATTTGGCCAAAAAATAGGCCAGCCCTCTCTCTGGTTACATGAGGAGTCGACCAACCGCTTGGCGATGTCCCAGAAAACTAAGTGGCCATGGGACCCCATGGGCACTTAGTTTTCCTCTATATTTCCACTATATTTCAACCCCAAGCGGCTCAAACATACAAACCCCTATAAGATTGGAGTATTGGGGCCGTTTGAGGTTTCCGCACCTGCAGTTGCCGCCCCAGCACAGCCCGCCGTGCCAGGAAAATGGGATGGCGCAGGGGTGTTGACACACGTTGCATCCCACACCAAAGGCTGGCTTCCAAGACATTATGGTCATTCCATATGGGTCTCTTCCCGTCGCCAAGCCATTGGGTTCTAAAACAGCGGGCACCCCGAAAAGTTATTGATTTATATGTTACTAGCTGTTCGTGCCCGGGGCGTACGTCGCCCGGGTTAACTTTCCGGTGGATTTTTCAAAAAAAATCTTTCATATAAACCTTGTCTTAACAATTACGATGACAACAAAAAAAAACAGCCAAATCGGTCGAGCCGTTCTCAAGTAATGATCTTTCATACATGCGGCGATTGATTTTTATTTATATAAGATTTTTTGTTTCAGTTCCTATTCGCCTACGTCCTAACCGGTTTCCAGTATACCTCAGCAGAAGAAACAGTCTTATCAGAAGTCTTAACACCAATCAAAACTGAAAGCACTGAGTCTGACAAACTAAAGCGACAGAGCAGGAGTTACTACGACTACCGATATGGAGCACCTAGACCTATATACGACAGGCTAGAATACGCAAGGCAAGAATACGACAGACCACGATGCGGCCGATGTGACGATCGCAGAGATGACAGAGACGATCGTGACGATGACTACGACAGACGCGATAGATACGACGACGACAGACGTGGACACAAACCAACATCCGGTAGCAGATATGATAACAAAAAAAACTATGACAGCGATGAAGATAGATACTCAGGCAGAAAAGGTGGACAAAAGAACGGGACGGAAGACGAGAATGGTGACAACAAAAACTCGTACGACGATAAAGATAGTAGACCGAGCGGCGGGAGCCGAAGAGGGAGTGACAGAGACAGGGATAAAGATCGAGGTCAAGACAGGGACCGTGACAGGAGACGAGGAGGTGACCGCTACGATGACAGAGATAGATACAGACCAGATTATTACGATAGATTTCTAAGAGAAAGAGATCCCTATAGAGAACGAGATTACTATGACGATTATAGAGGAAGGAGGCCCTCGTATGATAGATATTATCCGAGCTATGAAGATGGATTGAGCAGATATGATGGATATGCTGGGGCTAGGAGGCCTGCTTATGATGGATATGATGACGGCTATGGAGGATATGGACCGAGTGCTGGCAGGGGACCGCATGATAGGTGAGTGTTTTTTTTAAATATTTTATAATTAATATCTTGGAATTTAATGGTGAACAACACAACCCCAACAAAATAGAATAAAATGCTATACCAACTAGTTACAATAGAATAATTCGATATACCGCTTGAATTACTTAATTATGTGACACATTCGAAGTAGACCATAAAACCAACGATATCAAAGTTCGTTCACACATAAACTAACAATACAATGTCCGCTACGCTGATAACTATAATGTCGAACACATCAATACATGACGCTTTCACCTAAAATTCAAAATGGCAATTCGAATTATGGAAAGTAACGGTAAAATTGCGGAGGTTAGGTTATTTTCCCTCCATTGTGGCCATTGTTGTTTTATTGAACTTTATGTGATTATAGATTTGAGCTTGTTATATTATTTGTTGGGATTTCGAACCCTTTGTTATACTTTTCGGTTTATTAGAAAATTCGAGCTAATTTAATTTTACGGTTGTGGCACATACCAGCCTATTTGAACTATTTGGTGTGGCTTCCATGTACCTCTATGTACCTATGTGTCAACATTGTGATGACAGACATATCACCTTTTACAACATACTGCCTTATTACAAAACAAGATTTATATTTTGACATGGCTTAAACCATGGAGCCAGTTTTTGTAATAAGAACGTAACAGTGATTGAAATACCGTTCTTTATACAAAACTAAAAGTAAGTTCGTTACTATGTTGTCAGTTTTATGTTTAGCAACTTTGCCCTAGTCGGAATAAAGTTCGAAATTCAATAATGGCTCCATGTTTTAAACCTGGGTCTGAAGATAAACCTTGTATTGTAATATGGGGGGAAGTGTCTTAAACTAAGTTTATAATATCAAAGACTTCTTGAAGAGTCAGTGTTCCTCAATTACCGACATTACGAGTTACCCGCAAACAAAAAGCATTTCTTTATACGCACTAAAGTCATACAACAATATATAACCCACAAACGTAGTACCGTAAAGTCTTTGACTAGATAATCTCGGGATTCCTCTAATTCTGTACAATTATCCAATTTGCAAGACAATCAGATGTTTCGCGGGCTATGATTAACAGTACACGGGTAAGTACTGTTATTAGTTTATAGACATTCTTGTTGAAGGAATTAAGACTAGGCGCACGCGAAGCAACTGTTTTGCTCATCATGAACTATGAAGTGGATAACACTCAAGAGCAGTGTTAAATTTAACACCTATTGTAAACTTTTACGGTAAGAAGTTGGGATTTAGAAGCAGATTATAGTGAAAGGTCTATTCAGAAGGCTTTGATAACTTCAGCAAAATTGAGTAAACTCAGTAAATTACTGCCGCGGTCTGTAATGACTGCGTTGCTGGTCGCGCTGATGATAACCTAAAGCGCAGCGTAGCGCAGCTCCAGGCGCGCGCACAGTGCGGTCAGCAAGGGCTGCAATCATGACCAAGCTTGAAGGCCGAGAGCGTAGTCTCACTTCATAGGTTTTAGTTGCCGTTCACGAACAAAATAATTTAATTACGCAACTTAATAGAGATATTATAGTGGAATAATAAGTAACAATACTGAACATTACTAAAATAAATCAAACTAAAATAATTACAATAATAAAAACAATTGTTTTCTGCAGATGGCTATATTAGACTCGCCCAACCGCTGTTTTTACATGATCTATGGCGGTAATAGATCAGGCAACAGCTGATCGGTTGCTATAATTGCGACATAGAGACACTGCTTTATCCCCTTATTGAATAATCTACTATTATCAATGCGCTAACGGGTTTAACTGTATCTATGTCTATTTGAACTCCATTATGATTTTGATGTTTTTCTGTCCCACGTTTGACCACTGTCTCATTATCTGGTATTTAAATTGAAGGCTAAAGAGAGTCTGTTAATATAATACCGTAGTCACAATAATAATACTGTCCCCCAGTCCATATTAGCATTATATTTATGTATATAAATGTCGATATAGATCTCGATATTTATCTGAATGAACATGCACACAGACTGCAGTGGTGCATTGTCTTGTCAACCACACATGCGGCATATTAATGCATAAAAGGGGTACCTTAACCGCACGATGTTGGACCATATACATACAGATCGGATAGGTTAATGAATGAATGGTTCCTTTTATTTGATTCTTTTGATTTTAGTCTATTTCGATATTTCGGAGTTGATCATTTTTGAGAAGCATTTTTTTGCTGTAAATTCGCTTCAAAAAACCATACTAGTCACCTTTTTCCATGATCTTGGCAGAATCTTCTGTACGCAAGTTGCGATCCTCCTTAGTGGAGGCTAACTACCGTTGCCAGAATATTGTCTTTTTTTCCATTTTTTTTTTCAAATTGAGAGCTTTATTACAGTTGCCCTATGTACGTCTACTCTTAATTTGCAAAGCGGTATTTGTATTTTTTCTGCCACCATTTTGTTTTTCCGTTGGCTGGTCACGGGTTGACGGTTACTGACCGTTTGTTTCCATTCTGTTCGAATTTGAAACTGAGGTCGAAGCACCTATAATTATGTAATTTTGTTTTTATTAATTCAATTCAATTCAATTCAATTTATTCAGTAACAATTCACATTGAAACATGAAACATGAATTGTCTAGTTGCTTGTGGTTTTCGGTCTATAAAAACCCTTTTTTGCATTCCAATCTATTTAGATTAGAACAAAACAAAACTATTGCCATCGATATACGTGACGGTTAAAAAATTATAGATACAATCCACTGCTCTTCCCGCCTCTCCTCCACACCGAATTCCAACATATTATAATAGAAAAAAATCTTGAGGAAAACAGAAATCCGAAGACGTGATTTCCACCGAATTACTCCACTTCCTCTCACAGAGAAGAGGAATGTGTCCCAGCTGGCCAGCAGTAGGAAAATTATAGACTAATTATGCACCCCCGCTGTACTGTACCCATCCTTTTAACACTAATTTATAATGTATCAGCGGTACCAAAATCCATGCTTGTTCCGCGCATTGCGATCCCCCAGGCACTATTCTGTAATAAAGTTCGATTCTTTGTTAGTTTCAGGCCTTGGGACGAAACCTACCGAGGTCAGTCGGGTTGGGACGCGGGCGGGAGGGGCTACTATTTTGCGTCGGGCAGGCCTGAAGCTGCGCCCGCGGCGGGATGGGCAAGACCCGAGTATTCCAGGTAATGGCTATAGATTTCTGTTATCATTAGATTTGGGTTAAAAAAATCCCTTCTTTTTTCTTCTTTCCTAGTTATTACTGACGTCTTATCAAGTTACCGATCCATTTTGCTCAAGGTGACGTTTCGTCATGTTTTTTGCTTAACAGTGGTAAATCTAAATCATTCATTCTTTTTTGTTTCCGGGGTGAAAAATCCTCATGGATGGGGAGGGGTCTGACTCTAACAGACTAAAAATCACCCCAGTGTTCCCTTCCCACACTTGCACCCATCTTGGAATCTAGTGCGACTTCCGCGATCCGATTTAGTTTGCGGGCCACCTCAATTCGGGGGGTGAGGTGTTTAACCCCCCTCCCCGCGACGTATGAAAGGGGCGCGCATGGAACAGTACGCGCCGCCACCTCGGGTCCAGTATGATAGGGGACGGAGGACGTCCCCGAGTCCGCCATTTCTGGACTCATTTAGATCATACATCCTCAGTCAAGTCTTTTCCCAACCACGAGGAAAATAAAGTAACATATTAGGTACCTTGCAAGGGGCTTGTGGAGGAGATAGTAGCTAAGAATAACAGCCGCACTGGTCGATCGATCAGGTTAAGCTACGCTTGCCGCGGTTGGTCCGTGGATGGGTGACCATCTTTACATAACGAGACTCCTCCGTGCATCGGAAATCACGTAAAAACGTAGGTCCCGGCTGTCATTCCTGAATCTTTGACAGTTGTTAAGTGTCATCAGAAGCCCGAAAGTCTGACAATCAGTCTTACCAAGGGGTATCTTGTTACCCAGTAACTGGGTTGTGGAGCTGAGATAGGCAGTCGCTTTATGTAAAGTACTGGTATTCAGCTGAAGACTGGAAGCCGACCCCAACATAATTGGGAAAAAGCTAGGCATCAGATTGATTGATTTTGACGTTTCGTCATGTTTTTCGTTATGCTCATAAAACAGTAGGAAATCCAGATCATTTATCCTGAGTCAAGTCTTTTCCCAACCACGAAGAAAATAAAGTAACATAGTAGGTACCTTGCAACAAATGGCAGAAAGTCATTGAATTTAAAATAAAGAAAGGAAGAAAAGAGAGAAAAAACATTTATTGGGACTCGCACAGATCACAAAAACACACTCAAAGAAACAAAAAAAAAGAACAAAACCAAAAATAAAACAAAGTAAACAAAAAGAAAATAAAAACAAAGTCCTGTACGAGGCCAAAAGCCCTGTAACTCAGCAAAAAAAAACGCGCGTAAATAAATAAATAAAAATTGTCTTTATTTCCTCTGACCTCTGTACATAGATACACAAATTCTTATAAACTAATCAGCTACCAGGTCAAGCTGTCTTGCGACATAGGCCTCCTCTATCTCCTTCCACTTATTTCTATCCAGAGCTGTTCTTCGCCAACCTTTTGGCAGATCATCCTCCCACCTTTTCGTCTGTCTTCCTCTACGTCTTTTTCCATTCCTTGGGTGGGTAGCATTCTGTGACTTTTTTGGTCAATTTTTCAGTCACTTAGCTCTCATTATATGACCTGTCCATTTCCATTGCTACTTTGGTGATGTTCCTAATTTTTGTGATTTTCCATTTGTCTAGTAGTCTCAGATTCATCATGCTCGTCTCCTCTTTGACATACACACACTGTGTGTAGAAAGTCATTGAATACGTTTACATAAATAAAATCGATGTTACAAAAAAACTCCTTTCCATTTTCAGACCACAAGACACCGGTTACCAGAGCGTTGGCTACTCCGGCTACGGTGGCACCTACCGCGACCCTTACGCACAAGGCGGCAGTGGTTACGGCCAAGGAGGGGCTAATTACGGCCAAGGAGCTAGTTACGGCCAAGGAGGAGCTAGTTACGGTCAAGGAGTGGCTGGTTACGGCCAAGGGGCTAGTTACGGTCAAGGAGGGGCTGGTTATGGCCAAGCCGGGTATGGACAAGGATCGGCAGCAGCTGCTTATGGTCAGAGTTTTGCTGGAAATGGACAAAGCGGTCAGGGCAGCGGATGGCATAGTGTTGGAGAAAGGAGACCTTATAGAGATGAGAGGTGAGAATGGTGGATCTTTAGTATTAGGGTTCCGTACCAAAATGGTATAAAGGAACCCTTATGGTGAGACTAAGTCTGTCGCTGTCTGTCTGTCTGTCTGTCACACCTGAATATCTCAAGAACTACTAATGCTATCAACTTGAAATTTAGAATAGTTTTAGATGAAGTTTGCCCAACTATTTTTCAAACAAGAAAGAAATTAAAAAATATATATCTTTTTTGCAAAAGGGACTGAAAGCGGGTCTTAAAAATTTTAAGTGGGGAACTAGGGCATTTGGGGTATCATGAAAGAGCTGTTTGCACATTTTCAAACTTTTTTTTTAGGCAGCGTAATTTCCGACTTGAAAAAAAAATACCGTTATCTCCGAAGTTTGCATAGATAAAAATCTAAAATTATTCTTTGTGATATAAGTTTATGTAAAGATTACAGGAAAAATAAAACAATGTCTCTAAATAGCAGTTTTTCAGAAATCATCAACATCATATATGTATACGGTGCGCGAGTCCGACTCGCTCTTAACCGGTTTTTTTGGCCTGCAGTAATTATGGGTGCATGCAAAATGTAACTTATATTTACTAGCATTGGATTCATTTCAGCCGAAACACGTCCACTGCTGGACATAGGCCTCCCCCAAAGGTGTGTGGGGGGGCGGGTTGCCATAATCGCCGCACCTGGCAGGCGGGTTGGCGATCGCAGTATGGTGTTAAAATGCATGGATGCATGAATGGGCAGCAGCATTCTCTAGTCTCCCTTAGTCGCCTTTTATGACACCCACGGGAAGAAATAGGATGGTGCTATTCTTTACGTCCGGCACTACACGGAACGCATCGGATTGGTATTAAAATAGCTAGTCAAAACTGGTTTGAAACATTCTCCGACAAAGATGTTGTTACTAAATTAAGGCTCGTACAGACTGGTGCGATATCGCGGCGCGACAGGCACCGACATAGAAATTGTGCTACTAGTGTCGCGTCGCGCCCGCGATATCACACCAGTCTGTACGAACCTTTATCCATTGTAGAAACTGAAATTGGTGTACAATGTACCTCCAACTGGGATCTTTTTAGGGTTCCGTACCAAAATGGTAAAAAGGAACCATTATGGTGAGACTAAGCCTGTCTGTCTGTCACACCTGGATATCTCAAGAACTACTAATGCTATCAGCATGAAATTTAGAATAGTTTTAGATGACGTTTGCCCAACTTTTTTGTTTCGGGCAGTCATTAGTCTCGGTCAAAGCCATCTAGCATATTTTTATAATTACGTATCTCTTCTCCTTTTCAGTGGCGTAAAGAAACTAGACAACAGAGACAACTACAACCAGGATTCTAAGCGCAGCCAGAGCAGTTACGAGCAATCTAGCCGCCAACCGGCCAGTTATGGCCAAACGGCCAACTATGGCCAGAGCGGCTATCAACAAGGCTACGGCCAAAGCAGCACTACGCCTGGGACCAGTTATCTGTTCCAAAGGGAAGATGAACAAGTCACTGTGAAAGTAACTGAGACCACCAAGAAGCCATCTTAGATTTTTTGTGTTCTTTTTTCAAATATTTCGTGGTTGACTTAAGTTATAAATAGAGAATCGGTGATCTAGGTACTCATAGGTATCTGGAGAATTTTGATAATTATGTTGAGTTGTTTGACATGGATCCTAATTTATTGTTCTGCCTATATACAGGTTTTTGAATCAGAAAGAACCGATGGATTTGATTCTGTAGATTATACAAATGCCTCGTCCGACAGCCAGTTTCTCGAACGAAAATAAATTATCGCAAATTAATTTGATAAATTGTCAAGCGCGCGTAAGCTGTTGTGATTGGTTGATAGTTTTATCAACAGCCAATCGCGAAACTTGATTTTGTGTGCGTTAATTTTGACGCATCGATAATTTTCTTTCTAGAAAATGGGAGTGAGAGACACTAATTCTACTTACTCAAAACAATACGTGGACTGGAACGTGAATCCACGCGAGAATGGCTTTTTAATTGTTTCTGTAATTAAGAAGGGTCAATCCAGCTTGGGCAATAAAACAGTGGTCGAGGTCTCTGGTTAGGCTCTATTTCTCCATAGCACTCTATGGGCATAGAGTGACTAGCGAGCAACTGAGTCAAAGCTATAGAGCGTCCATAGGTACCTATGGATGCTCTATATCAGGGGTCACCAAATGGTGTACCGCCGACCTATTTTGTGCAAACCTCGTTAAACAGTAATATTTATAACTAAAATATTTAAATACTATTTTTGAGTAGGTCATTTAATTTAGCCCGCGCTTTGTCTTTTCCGCCGTTGACACTCCAAGAGTTCAGACAAAGTGCGAAGTAAAAAAAAAATACTTTTATATTAATTACATAATAAATAATAAATATTTCTTTATTCATGAATATGAGACAACCATACAAAGTAACTTAATAATTACACAAGATAGCCAAAAATCGTTTAAAGTTATTTTAACAATACAACTTAGGCAGGTGAAGAGTTGGAGAATGTAAAATGGTGGAATAAAATAATGGATTGGTTGTCTTTGGACTTATTCGCCCTATCCCCTCGTACTAGTATAAAACTGTATCACGAGCGGATAGTCTTCCTCAACCTAAGAATAACTGATTCCCACAAGGTTCCAGTTACGAGTCACAATAGTTTAGAAAAGACATATTGTTATTTTTGTTCATTATTACATAATATTTGTTTATTACTTAATAAAAAATGAATTGCTAGTAATCGTCGTTGTATGTAATCGTCTGACAAACGGACCGCGACTGTCATATATTATTTTTTACATCGGATCCGCAATTAAACTAATGGTGATCCCCGCTCTATATTATACCTATGAACTAACCGGTTTTCTTATACCCATGACTTTAAGAACCTACAACGTAATAAGGTTCATTAAACAATGCCACGATTCCCTCCAATCCAATTAAGTAGACCATGAACCCTCCACAGTAGTGTCATTAGTGTCTTGTGTCAGGTTGTCGCTCTCTGACACCTGTGTCTGACACTGACCCACGGCCTGACACAGCTCTAGCGTATAGTGTTGCGTTCCCACAGTTAGAGATAAGTAATAATATTTAATTAATGATAATTTGTGAAGTAATAAAGTAATTTAATTACGGGGTTTGTTTTATTTTTTCCTGTGCCATGTTCGCAGTTTGTACCTACGCCTTTACTGATGGTGGATATCGTGTCAGAGTGCAACACTACCCTAAATGCTTAAAGGTTTCAATCTAAGGGTATAGACATCAGGAGCTATAAAGACTTTTTTTTACTTAAGTATGTTATAGTACGGTACGGTATCTAGTAATTTATCAATGGACGATGACGTTTCATTATCCTTTCATCAATGGGTACCTTTGTTCGAAGACACTTCCATTACGAACTCCTATTAGACTGTCAATATGATTTCTTTTGTTTTATCAGCGTCAGATATATTTGCCTGACACATGCTGGAGCTGGACTCCCATTTGGTACAACCTTGAGACGCACACCACACCTAGTAGGTATATTCGTTAATTAATTTGCAGTTTAACATAGTGTCACTCTATTTCTATGAGGGCGTACAACGGTCCACTAGCACCACTTTAAAAAAAAATATTATCTCGTAACTGAGAAGGAATTATGAATAACGGCTAGCTACCCTCGGAAAGTGTGTCAAGAATTTTCTAATACCTATAAAAAGTTATAATAATTCGGATTTAGTAAAACAAGAGTTATGATATATTTTTGCAGGAATAACTGCTACCGCCATCTGTTAAGGAATAGGAAAATTAACGTATTCGACATTTCGACAGAACAGCAATGGAGGTAGCTTGACAACTTCAGATTAAGTTCATCTAGTACTTAACAGATGGCGCTGTATAAAGCTTGCCAAGCCTCCAGTGACGTAACTACGAAAGTGCAAATTTGTGCGGGGCACCACCGCTGTGGGGGCCCACTCAGACTCAGTGTCTGGCCGGGAAGTCTGCCAAGTCCACAAGGCACACCGTCTAAAAGTCTAAAGTCTCTGTTGGTGAGATGGGTTTTAGAATAAAATTTATAGAGCTAAGAAAGAAGTACTTAAGTATAGCAGAAAGTAAGCCTATAGGACTAGAAATAGATGAGATTGTAAAAGCATTGAAAGGGATGAAAAATGGGAAAGCTGCAGGGTGTCTACTAAAATGCTGAAAGGCGGTGACGGGGCGGTAACAAGCCTGTTGTGGCGATCTTTAATGGAGATAAATAACCATAGGCTGGTCATATGGCTGGTGCAAAGCTATAATCTTAGGGAAAAGGCTCTCAGCAGGAGTGCAAAAACTTCCGTGGCATTAGATTTTTGAGTGTTGTGGGCAAACTCTAAGCGAAGGTTTTAATAAACAGAGTGACATAGATGAGAAAATAATGGGATGTGCACCCATGATTTGGAGAGGGAAAGAGCTGTATGGAATATTCTCCTTAAGGTGCATAGCCAAAAAACATCAGGCAAAGCTCCAGCCCCAAAGAAAGGACAGGCAGACAAGGAGGGCTTGGTGACGGTGGAGTCGAAGGAATCCCACTTGCCGTAATCGATGTGGTTCTGCTCTGTCTCTCTGTCTACGCAGCGACGCAGCAACATATTTGGTCTCACCAAATATGTTGCTGCGTCGCTGCGTTAACTGATGCCGCGTGCGCGCTTGTTTTTTTTTGACCAGCCAGGACTTTATCGAAGCGAATTGCGTTCAAACTTTTTAATTAAATAGTGTTCTGAATTCAAAAGTCATTTCGTCACTGTTATTAAGTGCGCCGGAATGACCCATGTTGCTCGCACTTATCGAGGAGCACTTCGGCTCTTTTCGAATAGATGGGATGAAAAATATATTGTATTTAAATCAGGGAGCGTACAACCCCGGTTAAGAGTTAAGGCTTTTGAAGGGGTAACCCATTCAATGGGTTACCTTTATCATGATGTAACCCATTGAATGGGTTTTATAATTGAAACCCAGTGAAAAATATTATGTTATTTCGATATCCGCCCAGCAGGCGTAGCATGACCAATTCTATCTTTATTCTACCCAGGGACCATTTTGGTTACCATTTTAGAAAACCCCTATCAAAAAACCTTTCAATGGAAAGGGTTTTCGATAGGGTTTTTCTAAGCAGTTAATCTAAAACCCTTATGGTGTGGGTAATTTTGAATGGCTTAAATTAAGCTGTTCAAAAGGGTTACTCACACCGTATGGGTTTTTATCGAAAACCCTTTCAATAGGTTACCAAAATTTAATTTAAGCCGTTCATAAGGGTTACCCATATCGTATTGGTTTTTGTTTAACCGCTTAGAAAAACCCTATCGAAAACCCTTTCAGTGGGTAACCAAAATGGTCCCTATTTCGAATAGATGGAATGAAAAATGTATTTAAATATGGAAATGGCGCTGCACGTAACTATTTATCAAAATATTATCGCAGCACAATTATTACCTTTTATAGTAATAATGTGAATTACCTACTTATTGATTGGACAAATTAACTGTAGATATGATAAAAGGATTATTTTTGATATCAGATAAGTGACCGACGATCGTCCACTTGGCATCGGATTCTTGTAAGGAAATAGTCTTACTATACTTAATTAATTTTTTTAAATTATTACCTAACAATAAAATAATTATTAAATTTCCGCGTAATAATAGCAGCAAATCAGAGTTTTCTAAAAATTGACGCAATTTTGTTAAAAATCATTCGCGAGTGGATTGAAAAAAATGGCTTTGGCAATTGAATAAAATCTTGAGGAATAAAAAATTTATTTGCACAGAGATTGTGCAAATACATTAAAGAACTTCTTAGTTTGCATTTCAATATACAAAGCTGCAATAATTAATACACATTTAATATTTTTTTATTTCATTGCCATTTCGTTGCCAAAAACATTTTAAATAATTAATAAAAAAATAATAATCATAGGTCGCGTTAATTTGGATTCGTTGTAACAATGGCGGACTCTGTGCAAGTGGCGGAACAACCCGCATCCGAACAGAACTCTGTGCAAGTTACGCAAATACTTGTGGAAGATACACAAGTACACGTGCAAGACACGCAAGTGACTATGCAAGTAACGCCAGAGATTGAGCAAGATTCCGGCGTGCAGCTGAAGAGGGACTTGCTGCAAGTTGTGGCTGACAATGAAGATGCAGTGGTGCTGAAGAATATGAATGAGTGAGTTTTTTTTTACTTATTTTAATGATTCAGGAACTTATTTAATACCTACCTAAAAGGAACGGAAAAAAAACAATTTAATAGTTGTGATAAAATCATTGATGTATTAAATAGGAAGATAGGCCACTCTCTAACATCACGTAAATATTCAATGGACCCGATGTCGTGCGTCATGTGCTGGACAACAGAAATAGAGAGACATATTACGCGGGCTATAGCGGGAACGAGATAGCAATAATTGTCACTGTTACGTACCCATAACAACTCGGAAACAAACTACAATTCGGTTATTCCCCGCAAACCGAGAGTAATGTAGGTCGATTGTGTTCTTTCCCCTAATTTATGCGGTCCACGTCGAGGAGCGCGTACCTTATCTTCCTGTTTAATACATCAATGGATAAAATGCAATCCTTTGGAAAGGAGAATCCCAAAAGATAGATTCTTCTTTTTTAGGTAGACGTATAACGTATCTAAAGGCAATTGTACCTAGTCTATGTTCCGTTAAGTATCCAGATCGTATTGCTTATGCAATTCCCAGCGTGGCAATAGAAAAAGTTCCGCGACAAAATCAAACATTTCTGTTTTATTATATTATAAAAAAATAAATCAAGTAACTATATCATTAGCTGAAACATGTCACGTCACATCTCAAATATTTTTTTGATCTACCTACACGTCGGCAAATCCTTGAGAATCCGTTTCAAATCATATAATTATGTATTTTATCGATAAAAGACGTTTATTATCATTATAAAGGTACTTACGTAAGTGATAAAGAATATAGAGTGTGTTATTTACTAGAAAAATGTTTATAGGTAATACTTATCATGGATATCTTTCGATTGCCGTTTATTGATCGTGAGTCATCATTATTTGCACAAGTTGAATATAATTATGTTGCTAAAATATAAAATTTTACTTGATTGTTATCGAAGCTATCTTCTTACAAGGCAAATTTGCAATTTTTGTAATCGTCCGTTGGTAACGACGAATGTGTTTGGTTTGAATTCACATTCAACAATAGGGCTATTAGAAAACCTGCCCCAATTCCCCGAAATATCCACCTATAGATAACCGATAAATATAAAAAAAAAATCAAATTCAAATCTTTATTACGGTTAAAGATATTTTTATTTCTCAAAAGAATTACAAATTCACTTATAGAGAAAACATAAATAGATTTAAACAATAATTATATGTGCCATCAAGCGTAGCTTAAAATAATATTTTGCTCCACATAAACTCCGTCTCACGAAAGAAGTCTCAAAGACGAGGCGCGACGTGGCGCTGCAGGCATTGCTAACTTGTATAATAATAATTAGTTCCACTTAATTCCGCGGGACTTCTTTCGTGAGACGGAGTTTACTTACTACGAATCTTAAAACTAACATTATAATGACATTTTGACCAAAAAGTTTCGTCGTAACAATCAAAACAAATAAGAAGTACCTAGGTAGTTCTACACAAGGAACAGCAGAACTTTAAGCGATGCGGGTAGGGTGCATTTCAACGGTTGTAGCGTGTTTACTAAGGCCTACACCACAGTGCAAAACAACAAAATATTATTGCATATCACATGTGTGTACAAGTTCTTAAAAATAGATTCAACTGATTTTTTATGATACCCGCGCCACAACTCCATACCAAAGACTGAAAATAATTAAGTTCCACATATTCTAATTATTGAATCGAAGATTCATTGAAATTAGACATTCCAAAAATATCTACCGACACTGGACCATCATTTTGAAAGCTGAAACCTTGTTGTTAAGACTGGAAGATTTAATGACGCTACAGTTAAGAAAGAGAGAGAGAATAACATTATGATAAACCTACACCATCGATCACTAATGTTCTTTATTAGTGATCGATGACCTACACTGAAAAAAAAGAGTGTTTGCTTTAACAAACATCTTGTTTAATGTGATCACGCATCTTGACTCCATAAGAGCCTAACAAGATCTTGACTTCTGAAGCTAGGAGAATTCCGTCAACTAAGTAATTAGTTAGTTTAATTACGGGTAGTTATTTAATTTAACTCAAATGTTGGTCAGTTTAAGAATGATGTAATGCTAACAAGTTGCTTGTTACCATCAACTAAAATTATTATTTGATTTAAAAAAGTGAAGAAGTAAAATCAAACAAAGCATGTATGATGTACACACACATGTCACATTGTCGATATAAATAAAATTAATTTGTTCTGGCAAATATATAAATAAATAAATAGTGATTCCAAACATTTTAATGCCAACTAAGAGAAAATGAAACTTGAATGAATCTTATTGAGCTCGCATTTTTTTCAGTGTAGCTCAAAAATCAACGATCTATCTTAATAGACACTATTCGTAATATCCATCGTAGTACAATACAACAAAACAGTTACTGTTATCAAAGTAGATTAAAAATAAAGGGCTGCTTCATTCAAGAAGACAATAAACCTGTAGAAACAGCTGCAAATAATATCTATACTCCATTTGGAATAAGATTAGATATTTAAATAAACTTGTTTACAGTCCGTTCAACCAATTTTGAGTTCTATTCCTTAGGCATAAGGATGGCACTAAAAGCAAAAAAGTAGTTACAATACCAACTGTTTATTACAGCTGCCATTTGTCATGCCACCAACGCAATAGAAGTCAAAATCGGTTGAACGGACTGTAAAAAAGGTTTATTTAAATGTCTAATCTTATTTCAAACGGAGTATAGGCAAGATAATATGATGTATGGTATGACGTAACTGAAGTAACGGAGTAATCACGATAAACAGAAAGGCGCATAGCAATCACTCGCCACAGCAAAAATGTTATTTTTTTTTTAATTAATGGAAGACCTTTCGAACTTAAATCCAACATTGTACAAAGCTTCTTTAAAGAGACATTGTTGGACAATGACATGTTTTTAAGTAGTCTTACAGCGTTTGTCCAGCACCACCGTCAACGGGACGTCAATTTGAGCTGCTCGATTACAAATGCTTGCACCAGAGGGCCTAAAATGGACGCTTTGGCAGAATCATAAGTACAATTCATATCCCGCAATTCATCTGTTTGACAGTTTTGTATGGAGTTTCGTAAAATGGTTCACAAACTATGAATTGCTATAATGAAGTCTAATGTCAAATAACAGCTGTCAAACAGATGAATTGCGGGATGTATGAATTGTACGCAGATCCAAATATGATTCTGCCAAAGCTTCCATTTTAGGCGGCTTGTGTGGTTATTTCCTCAAAAGAACACGACGTGTAAAAGTGATTCCCATATCCTATATAAAGAATAAACAATTTCATTTCATTTCATTAACGAGAAACGAGATTATTCAAACTTAGTTGATTACCTAAGGTATGTAACACTAATTCGGCGCCATCACCTCGTTCACGTTGACGTGGCGGTGGACAAACGGCCTTACTAGGAACATTCAACAGGTCTGGTCGACGGATTCTTCCTGTTTAAATGGAAGAGGAGGTAACCTACACCTTCTCTACGGGGCACATTATTGTTACACCGTGACATCCACGCAAACAAAGTCGCGGTACAGTCAAAAGTCAAATTATTTATTTCAAATAGGCACGTATGCTTAAAGCACTTTAGAACGTAAAAAATTACAAAAACATTTGAATTGATTCTTAGTTGCCCCTTCCAAAAGGTATGGAGAAGAATGGACCAGAAACCCCACCGTTACTCTTTTAAAAATGTTTTACCATAAATCTTGTTTAAGTAAAGACGCTAGCAGGTCAAACTACCCAAAACTGTAAAATTTTCCCAATAAACCTTGAACCTTATGCTTTATATATAAAGTTGAATATCTTTTAAAGAAATTTGACTGATTATTGAGCTTGATGTGCTGAGTCTGTACATTTATTATTTAATTATAATTATGTGAAGACGATGCACCTGGAATAAAATAGTAATAGCTAGGGATGCATCCGATACCGATATCGATACCGATATATCGGCGATATTTCAGGTTTGCCGGTATATCGACATCGGCGATATTTTTATGGCCGATTCAACGATACTTTTCAAACTTCGCGTTTTAAAAATGTAATGTAAACGCGCGTGTTGTCTCGTCTATTTCGTTGCAATCGAGCCACGAACTAACTATGCTCGTGCAAACCCCGCGATTTATAATGTAGCACTGCAGGCTTAGCACGAGAACCGTACAGAAGCGTTTTGTCAACGGAAGAGTAGACAAAAATGACGTTTCCGTGTAGACAGTACAACATTTTCGGTAGACAAGCGATTTCTATTCTACAGTAGAGTAGAAATTGAAAGCGTCATGCTAGGCCTGCTGCATTCCGAAACAATACCAAACACGGTCTCATACATCGAGATATAAGTACTAACGTACTAGAGAAGCTACGTCAAATAACTGAATTGTCCTATTCTTCGTAATTTGAATCTTTAGTTCGCGCAGCGCTAAAATAATAACAATTCGTCTAAACCGTAACTAATTTACCACAGCGCTAGATTTGCTGCACACTATAATTATAATTTATTATTGTCGGAAGTACTAGGCGCGAAAGAGCTAGAGAGCGACTGAGTGAGGTGCGGCGCGATCGCCGCAGTTGAACGAGACAAAGTAGGAATTTACGGTGTCTTCTCTAGTACGTTAGTACTTATATCTCGATGGTCTCATAGCTGCATCTAGTACTGCAACCTCTGAGGTGCCTACGAGTGGCGGGTTTTGGAGCATTTGTGAAACTATTATTTTATTTAGAGAGTCCGAAGAAGATGAGCCCCTGTCTACTCTGAGCTGTAATTCTCTCAAAGAGAAGTATAGAGAGATGCCTAAGGTCTCCTAATATTTCGAGAGATGCAGATCCGTTCGATTTTCAAACTTAAAAAAAATGGCTCAGAGATACTTTAGTTTCCAAATGAGTTCAGTCGCATCCATCTGAGAGACTAATTTCCACCGCAGGTTTCAGGTTAAACAGATTTGCGAAATCGCCTTTATCCGCAAAACTTAAGACGGAGATATATGCCAGTGACCTTGAGTGGTTAGCTTGCGTGTTCTATACTGAGCTCACGCCACGCGTCGTACGTTCAGCCAATAAGACTCGCCCATCAAGGAGCGCTGTCCCCAATTTGACGCATTATTAATTTATTATACACAAACCAAAATGTATTTTAATAAAACGCGTATCCTAAAGGTTAATAATTAAATTATCTTTAAATTGGTGAAGGTTTCAGAAAAATACGCTTGGTAGATTTTGTGCCATTCTCAGTTTTTTATCCGCGTTAGACATAACTTTACAAATTAATTTCACTATGTAATATAAACATAACCTAAAATATTCACATATTAAGTTATTGAGAAAATGCTCTATTTAACATAATTATTTTTTTGAAATCATTAACACTACTCGTTTACACGTGATCTTCAGTATAAAATCATTAAAAGTCGGTTATCGTCGCCTTAAGAATACTTACCTACTTTGTTTTTTTTACAAAAACGTTATCAATGTTAATTTTAATTACTAAAATGAACCTGACTTGTGTTTTATTTATTTTACCTTCATTTTTCAATTGAATAAGCGTATCGGTATCGGTATCGGGATCGTATCGGCAAAAAAGCGTATCGAGACATCCCTAAAACTTACTATATCACAATAGTTAAAAAGAATTAAAAAATAAACAAGCACAGATAATTTAAATTTGTGATAGATACATGGTGCTCATATATTTACAAACAACGTAAAAGTAAACATTTTCCTAAAAGTAACTCAGTAAACTCAGTAAAAAGTCATCGAAGAAGTTTAAAAGAAATAGATACTTACACATTCATTATAAACAAGAAAACTGTAGACATAGCTGCAATTAATTATACTTAGGCAAGATTTGACGTATCATATGACGTAATTGAAGTAACGGAGAAATCACGATAAACAGAAAGGCGCATAGCAATCACTCGCCACTGCAAATGTTAGCAATTTATATTAATTGAAGACTGTTCGAACTGTAACGTCGGCTCATTGAAGCTGACGCATTACAAACGGTTTGTAAATAGAGCCCTGCCATAGTTATCAATTTATGACAGAGCTACTAGAAAACTAATGAATTTACTAACTTATGGAAATTATGTCAATTAAGGCCGATTTTTCATATTATTTTTACAGAAAAGCTGTTAAACCGCATTTTTTTAATCCTCAGTCAAGATTTATAAAAACCGGTTAAGAGCGAGTCGGATTCGCGCACCGAGGGTTCCGTATGTATGTAATGATGTTAATGATTTCTGAAAAACTGTGCTATTTAGAGACAAGTTGATAGCATTAGTAGTTCTTGAGATATCCAGGTGTGACAGACAGACAGACAGACAGACTTAGTCTCACCATAAGGGTTCCTTTTTACCATTTTGGTACGGAACCCTAAAAATGCCACACTTTAACAGAGGCATCTATCAACTTTTTAGATTTTTTTTCAAATTTGTGGATTTCGTTGATTGATGATAAAATACAATGATAAAACAAAAATAAAAGATAATACTGTTACGACACACAAAAATTACATTATCATGGATCGTGACAACATATCCTAACTTTTATTTAATTTTTACAACACAAAAATATGAATAAATGGTCAATTGTTTATCTAATATTAATTATTGGATATATTAATGCCAATATACTCGATGAAATTAAAAAGTAAGTTTACCTTACGGGGTCGCACTTACCCATGTCTACCAACATGTACTGCGGAAGATATAGCTTCTAACACATACCAATAAGAGTGAAATTCCTATAGCTTCGCTATATACAGGGTTATTTTTAAAACGTCAATAACCTCTTAAGGGCTCATTGTACTCATCATTATGAATAACTTTTACCATGGGACCAAACCTGTAATCGCGAAAAAAAACATTATGAACAACTTTTACTACGGGACTAAAACTGAAATCGCGAAAAAAAAACCAGCTGTTCTCTACATTTATGTTCGATTAAAATGTAGGTAATTACCTACATTTTAACGAATTATTCGAACATAAATGTAGGGAACAGCTGATTTTTTTTCGCGATTACAGGTTTGGTACCATGGTAAAAGTTGTTCATAATGATGAGTACAATGAGCCCATAAGAGGTTATTTACGTTTTAAAAATAACCCTTTATCTAAAGTAGTAAAGAGTGTAGTGCTCACATAGACGAATACAGAATTACTGTGTCTGACACTGTCAACCTAAGAACTGTTGAAATCTAAGATGTTTTCAATGAATCATCGATAAAAAATAATACTGTTGCGACCATTTTCTAGTTATCTTCAATAAACAAACATGATTTTATTATTTTCACGAAAAGTTTTAACAGTCCTTCTTTAAAAAATACAATGGAGTTTAATTAACAAAAGATGGGCCAAAAAGAAGATAATTTTCTGGAAGACGTGAAACCGGTATTTATTTATTATGCCGCACATGAGTTTTAACATGAAATGGCAATTTAAAAGTTCCATTGTTTGGTAAAACATCACTTACTTTAAGAGAATAGCTAATAATTGGTAACTTAGTTTTAAAGCAGTTTTATGAGAAACCATTTTTGTTAATAGTCTTTAACTTCAAGAAAACATTAAGTTCCTGGTATTCACAAGACGTTTCAATTATTATAAAACAAAACAATTCTTCACTGCTACATGCCACAGACATCTTGTGAAAAGGCATTTTCATAAGATTATCACACGAGAAACATAAATGGACTTAGAATTAAGCCCTGGGGAACGCCTGCTTTTGCTAACGCTCTTGAAGATGCCGTTGATGACGAATATCCGAGAATTAATCTGATTAGGGATCAATGAAGCTATATGTAGTTATAATGTCTGTCACCAACAAACTACAAAAAAAAAACATTTTGCTCAGCCTGCTCCCAACTTTGTTGGGATCGGCTTCCAATCGGCTTCCATCGAAGCTGCTGAATATTTTACATGGAGCTACTGCCTATCTGATTTCCACAAATCAGTTACTGGGTTACACGATACCCCTTGATAAGACTGGTTGTCAGACTTTTGGGCTTCTGAATAATAACCCATAACGACTGTCAAAGATTTACAAATGACAGCCGGGACCAACATTAACAACATCCTGCAAAATAAAATTGATTAAATATTGAAATTGTGTTATAACTTTTAACAGTGAGAGTATTCGTATTCCAATTTCCTCAAATTCTATCCGATTAGTACCGATGTTCTGTAATGAACCGAATCTAATCTAAGTTGTCTTGAGATAATACCTGATAGCTAATGCGTCGGAACGATACAATATAAGATAATTTACATACGCGTAATCTTACTACGTGATTGAACATTTACAAATAAGCACTCATTATTATTGCTACCGACATTCTACAATTAGATGTTACCTACTAATAATATTGGTTATTTACCTATAAATTGGTATATATTCCTAAAATAAACGTGGCCCTGCAAGCCAATTTTTTCAGTATCATGAAACTCTACTTTGTGTCTATACCAGTTGAATATCGTCACAATTATTCAATTTCAGTGAAATGTTGACACATGATGTATTAGTGAGGATGTACCATCATCGGCTTCTAGAAGTCTCATGCATTACCTATAAATTGGTATATATTCCTAAAATAAACGTGGCCCTGCAAGCCAATTTTTTCAGTATCATGAAAATCTACTTTGTGTCTATACCAGTTGAATATCGTCACAATTATTTAATTTCAGTGAAATGTTGACACATGATGTATTAGTGAGGATGTACCATCATCGGCTTCTAGAAGTCTCATGCATAGCCGCATAGGTTTAAAAATTAAATTTATTAACTCAACCTATCGCAGTCCATTTCTGGACACAAGCCTACGCCACATCACGTGGTACTTCATCTTCATCTAGTATCCCATGCTGCCTTCTTCAGGTCGTTCATCCACTTTTACTCCCACACTACGTTTGAAGAATTACGAATTCATATACATATATTGGCACCTGGCGCGAAGATTGTGTCGTAACTTGGAAGAAGACATTTCTACCTGCACCTGCACGAATTGGGCGGCCATTATAGTATTTATGCCAATTAGAAAGTTGAAGTAAACATGGATACTGATCACACCAACCCAATGTTAACATAAGGGCTAAGAGCTAAAGGATCTTATATCAATAAATTTTCCTAGTTATTCGCAAGGGGGTATTTTGATAAATCAAAAATACAGAATTAATTAATAACTGTCAAACAAACATGATTTGGAATATTGATCGAAGTGTAATATGTATTATATACCTCTGGATAGTTCTTATTTTATACCAAGGCCAGTGCTTTCATTTGACATTTACAGCCTGTTATGGAAGTAGATACCTGAGATAAATATATAAGTAATTTAATATTTTTTTTAAAACATAGATCGTGACAACATTTCCTAACTTTTATTTCATGTTTACAACACAAGAATATGAATAAATTGTTAGTCAATTGTTTATCTAATGTTTTAATCTGCATGACCTCCAACCTTATCGGTTATAATTTTATAATTATTGCCATAGTCTTAATACTCGATGAAATAAAAATAGTAAGTTTACCTTACGGGGTCGCACTTACCAATGTCTACCAACATGTCTGCGGAAGATATAGCTTGTAACGCATACCAATAAGATCGAAATTCCAATAGCTTCGCTGTATATGTAAAGTAGTAAAGAGTGTAGTGCTCGGATAGACCAACACATAATTTCAGTGTCTCACAGTGTCAACTTATGAACTGTTGAAATCTAACATGTTTCCAATGAATCATCGCTTCTTGTTTTTTAAGTAATCTCAAATTGTGTGTGTCAATACTTTAACAGCTGTCGGTTGATAAAAGAGATACAATTTTCTCTTCAGGCGTTAAGAGGATTAGAGTGATAGGGGAAAGTAGTGCTGAAATGATTATCTGATAAGGTGAAACATTCTTTTGCTTAGCTGTTGTCATGATCCCGTCTATTTAACATGACTCACTGTAAACGCAGTTTGGATAACATCTTCTTGGGAGTATTAAGTAATCGTAGATGTTCATTGGGATGTTATTGACATCCTCTTACGCTTGTCCATCAGTGTAAATCCTATTGTTAAGGTAGGAAGGAATTCTTCTGCTTGGCGGAGTTACGATAACATCCTCGGAATCCAGTCTATCAGGTGTTGCTTTATAATACCCATAGCAACAGTTCAAAGCATCCAATAATCTAATCAGTTTCTTTTGGTTTATGATTATTTATTATCTTTCTAATTAGCTAGTGTCCCATTTAAACACAAAATAATAGTTACTTGTACTTCTACCACTAATCCTCATATCAGTATTTTATTGATTCGTTGCTATTCCTCTTCATTATAGTCCTTCCTTTCGCCTTCAAAGTTCTATACCTTCTTCTTTAACTTGGTGTCATTGTACCTTATCCGAAGTAGTCCAGTCTTCAGCGAAGTATCAAGTATTTATTTATCTGCCCACACGTGTGTGCTTAGCTGGAACACACGGAGCACATTGATGACACAATGTGCGCTCTCACTTGACCGGGCCGCGGCGGTTCAGTACCGTGCTAACTGCCGCGGAGATTCCATGTCTGTCGCCAAAACGCTGGCCGTTAGCGACACAAAACTTTTTAAACTTCGAACTCGATCAGATTCAAAATAACAAATTGAGCGGGAAAAGTGACAAGTGAAAATAAAAATTGTAATATTTTCTGGAGTTTGAATTAATTGCGTGTGGACATCGAAATCTATGTGTTCTAGATAAGACGTGATAAATAAATCGATTGGCACATGTTGTAAGGTGTATTGCGGGTTATTTTTCGTGTTGTGATGCACCGTGGGGTGTCGAATGTTTTGGAGTAAGCAAGTTTCGGTTTGAGCAAGGTGAGTCGTGCACTTTTTTTGCGGTCATTGACTTGCAACTTTTCAGACATCTCCCGATGTGCGAGTCGGTAAGTGAACCGATGATAATTTCGGCTATCGCGAAATGCGACTGTGATTGGGATCATTGGCTTTTGTAAGGTGCCGAAAATTATTTTATGGCTTCATACTTTGGTTATTTTTTATATCTTGATTGTTAATAATATATCTAATAAAAGTAATGAGTTTTGCTCAAATAATCGATAGTTCAACACTTTATAATATCTTTGTAAGTATAGGGCTAAATCCAGCTTATTTCTCAAATACATACCTATATTGATCCGTCGCGTAGGAATCTGTGAAGAAAATTTTTTGCTCCTACCTGTCTCAAGTTACCTTCAATAAGCGTTTTCTTCAGTCAGGGCCTTAGGGACTACACATCACTGCAATTTTTGTTAAATGAAGTTCAGCTGCTAAACCCTCAGCATGTGTTTATTGTTTTTCTTCATCTGTTAGCGATCTTTCCTACTGAGGCTAAACGTTTACGGAAATAGTAAGCTTATCATCAATGACATAGGCTGTAGAATATAACCTTGAGATTGACCACCAATAGGTACTTATATGTCAGCCAAAGTCTTCACCTCTCTAGATCTCACACTTGGGAAAAGCTTTTTGTTTTGCAGCTGTGACGTATGGCATTGCGGATATTCCAGCCTTCCTACAATTAATGACTATGCAGATATTGTTATACCTTTTGACCTGAATACGTCTTAAATTCATTAGAACCGAACGTTAGGTTTTCCACCTCAAGCAACGATATTTATTAAATAGGTTAAATCCAAATATTTACAGAATATTATTAATATGTAGGTATATATATATGCTCCGGAAGACGTAGCGTTGGAAGGCCTCCTACAAGGTGGACCGATGACCTTGTGAAGGCCGCAGGTATCCGCTGGATGCGGGAAGCACAGAACCGGTCGAAGTGGCGGTGCTTGGGGGAGGCCTATGTCCAGCAGTGGACGTCTTTCGGCTGAAATGATGAACTCATGCCTTATAAAATTTCCAATAATTATCTACTGTGGTTTGGGAACGAAGCGTACGGTTAGATTCAAAGACGACGGATGAGTAGTTAAACTTGTGAGATATACTTATTTAATTTTTAGTTTTTCTCTTCGCTGACAGACTCTTCAAGAATGAGAAATCATAAAATAAACCATGTAAACAATAAGTTAGGTATTTCAAACCGTATATAAGTAAGGCATTCCAATGGCAGTTCCTGCTTCAAAAAAGACAATGATACAATAACAAGGCAAGGCAAAGCGTTCCATTGTCGACCGCATATATTCACTTAGCACCAGGTGAAACAAAGGTTAAACGCGAACCCATCCATAATAAACAAATAACAATAGAACAGGTATTAGGATTAGGAAAATACCAGAATAGTGAAAACTCAACAATATTGAAGAACAATGAATTAATATCTATCGTTAACCATAGCTAGGACTTAAAGCAATAAACATTGGAATCCCCACAAGACTATAAATTATTCTCAATCACATCCATGCCAATAATATGGGTTTGTGAATCACCATGTTTGTTCGATAATGTCAATATTATAATTAATGATGTCATATGTTCATTCTACGTGGTTCTAAGGTGTCATTGTTACTAAGCCTGGCTTGGATTCCGCTTAGTATTGTTAGCTAAACTCAAGAGGTGAGCCATAATTAAATATTAATGGTTAATGACTGAAGAACCTTACGTGAACCTAAGCTTTTTAAGATGATGATGAATCACCATCATCATCATCATCATTGGCAGCCTTATTCCATTCACCGCTGAGTATAGGCCTCCTGGTCTGGTCTGTTGTTTCTAAGGTTACTGCTGTCTAAATAAGATTAAATCTTAAAATTATATTTAAACACACGTAAACTGGCAGGATATGAAAGTCAAAATGTGAAGACGACATTATTGAGTGCATTAGTCAGAAAACAGTGTAAAAATAAAGATTTTGTGAGACCGAAAGCGGACTAAAAATACTTTGTAGAAGGTTTACCGGATGACAAGTGTGACCAAAAATATTCCGAAACGAACGCTTACAGACCTATAAATGAATGCACAAAATCTCAACTATTCATAATTTTCGTGCCCGTCTCCCAATTTATTTGGTAGTCTTTTATTTAACTTAATATCATCTTTCACACAATCCATCCATCGTTTCTTAGGTCTTATTCTAGTTTTATAACCATACACATTCATACTCAACTTTCCTCACGAAATTTCAACATTTATTCAAATAACAACATTAGTCTGATATTCTGAAACACTCTAGTTTTAAAACACTGACCTATGACCAAACGAGGTTTGCTTAATTCGACCAACAAGACGTAGCGAAGTAGATCGCAAGATTGTCCTATTGCAATATATTTGAATTCTTTGCTAATCGTAACCAATACTAAAACAGTACCAATATCTCTCCCCTCCCTCCTCCTCTCTCTCTTTCTGATCCTTCTCAATATTTGCATAACGAATTGTATGTTTTTTGTAATCTAATATTGGTGTTTCTAATCCACCATTCAATTTTGATTGACTGTGATGAGCGAGTAACTGACCGTTATACAAATACATTGGATTCTTTCTATCATTGCTAATGTGTGTAATTGATGCTACTACTTTCTCCTTTATTTTGATCTGTTTGAATGTGATACTTACAAATATGGATGTTGGTAGGCGTCAAAGTAATTCTTCTCTGTCTCCGAATTTGTAATTTATCCGTATTGTGAATGTTTTTAAACAGGTGTCTTTGTTTTTATTCAATCCATTTCTATTATTGGAAATGAGAGCTTTACTTTTCACTCAGACTTGTTATCACTGCCTCCTTTTATTCCAAGATGAGTCTTTCACACACAAAATGCTAGATATCTAAGGCTATTTCAGCAAAATAGTTTATGTAGATAAGAATTCAATGACACAAACGATGGCAACAGAAAACCCGTTACTATTATAGCTAGATTCGAATGAAACTTATTACCACAGCACATCTTTACTACCATAAACAATATCTTCGATCAAAAGTTCAATACCATAGCCAATATACATCAACACCTAATCTATAATCATTTTCATGTTGACCATAACACGCTTCTATACCGAGGAAATTGTAAAAGCTATTATTTACGACATTTAAAGGCAAAAAGCTATATAACACTTTAAGTGCCCATGAAAATGCAAACTATTGCATATAAAATGGAACTGCAATGTTAGCATGGCCCTATTGTAACTGAGGTTTGTAATTACGTTAGCTGTATGAACTCTTTGACCTCGTGAGATTCGTAACGGTTCAGTATCTGATTCTTTGCGATGCCGATTGATTATAGAATGTAGAGTATCATCTGTTTTTGATCTCGATTGATTAATAATAAGATCAAAGGGAAATTAATATACATTTCATATTTCTGCGAAATGTTTTTCTGTTCTTTATAGATTACGTTATTATGGATCATTATAGACTTTAGATTTGATATATATAATCAAAATTGCTTTAAAACTAATTATGATTACATCAACTTCAAATGATTTGCTCTGAGATGTTTTATTGTTGAGTTGAGGATCCCATAACTGCGGGGTGATTAAAGTTACGCAACTGATGCTGGCATCAAACCTGTGAAACGATCTATTGCATGATATTTAGACTAGACATGATGCATTAGGTCTTCAGGGTCTTCTAGATCTTTAATCACACAAGTGAGTTACGTATTATGAACCATACCTAAAACATAACTCTCCTTAATACTAACAGTCGGTTAAACGTGCCAGTCTAAACAAGTATGTTATGTTATTTATCGCTAATAAAATAAAAGAAAGCCATTGTATCGGATACGTAACAGTTGAGGGCATTCCGATCAATGCCAGTTAACATAATATAATATGTGTGTTTGCTTAAAGTATTGAGTACATTATTCTATCTTCACGTGTAGGTACTGATTGAACTTTCAAGTTCTTTTCATTGAATAGGTCAAATTCAAAACCCATTAATTCAAAATTTTAAATTAAGTAGGTATTTCGACGCAGCTCGTTGAATTTGATGATGTCCCAAAGACACACGCGTATATTTATATTGTGTATCTTTGGTCTCGCGTTTTCATTAATTTGCATGCTATTTTCTTCGTCTGAAGCTGTAACATCCTTTTATACTAAATTGTATGCAGTAAATAGGAATACTTTCTTACATAAAATTATTCTAATTTTTTTAAGCAGTGTGGTGAAAAAACTGCTAATAACATCCAACAATTATTTCCAACAAATAATCTGATCTTGATTATCGTTTCAGTTAACACTTTTTAGACGTATGAGGAACAGGGTGTAAACTTCACTCATACTCTATAGAAAAGGGAGGATCCTCCGACCGACGGGTGTGGTGTCTGGATGTATTATATCTAGTTGCGCGGTAAACTCTGCTTGCGCGATGCAGGATTTGCGTGACGTCAGTATGACCCGTAGTTCGCATGTGGCGATGTTGATGCCGCTACGGTTTTAATACGGAGTTTGCCTGTGTTAAAATAATCTACGTAAGTAAATTAATTAACAGTGTCCGTGACGAAAGCCACAAATTGATAGTTTACACGCTAAAGTCACTAAACTTTAGCCATTGTGGGTAATAAAGACACAAGATGTTTATCCACGCATTTATAATCTGTTTGATCAGGTAATCAATTATTATCTGTAGAACAATAATTATATTTTTAGATTACTTTAATGATCAATAAATGAGAAATGGCCAGCTAATCGCTTGCAGCTATAATGCCGGTTTCTCTCGACAAAATTATGTCATGCGTAGGATTATGTCTTGAAGGCGTTAGAGAATACTAATTGTATCATCCATCATATTCAATGTAATTCGAATAACGTTATTTTAGCACATTCTGTGTAGCTGCAGCGATAGCTTAGTGGTGTGACCGGCGAACTGCCAAGTCATAGGTCTCGTGTTCGAAACCCAGACATGCACCCCTGACTTTTCAGATTCATATGCGTATTCTATAATTAACACTTGCTTAAAAAAGGATGAAGGAAAACATCGTGAGGCAACCGGCATGACTGAGAGATATTTCTCGACGGCATTTGAATAGGCTTGCCAGGTCTTAAAACCGAAAAGCCGGACAGACCAGCCAGTTTAGCCGGACATTTGGGTAAAAAAGGCCGGACACACTTAATTTTTTAGTCATAATTTAACACGACATTAAAAAAAAAAGGAAATCGGGTTTTTCATCATTTACCATAAAATCTTCTTAAATTCTAATGAAACAACTACTGTTCTATCTCAGATTATAGAAAAGAAGTGTTCTATCATCTGAGTGAAACAACAATAAAATTGAATAAATCAGTCTTCTTTACCTTTTTGTCCATACAAACTACGCATCTCCACACAAAATAGTTTTTTTCTTTATGGATAAAAGCTGAACAGAGTTGAATAAGTGTGGTTAGTCCCATTATTATTAAAGCGGAAACCAACACGTGACAAATGTAAACTACTAATAAAAAAATTGTCAAATTTAAAAAGCCGGACAGGCCAGACACCGTCTAATTTGGCCGCACACGCAACCAAAAAGCCTGACCGTGTCCGGCTTTATCCGGACGCCTGGCAACGCTTCATGTGAAGCCAAGCCAGAGACCCATGGGCGGCATAAAACCTCTGACGTTAGTCACTATAACCACACGAAAAAAAGAAGCACATTGTTCTGATTTTCAGTTCGTTCTTCCCAGTTTTGAATAAGTTTTGTAGGTAGGTATATCTTGCCAAGATCTTGCCCGATCTTTCTTCCTTATTTTCCAATTTTCTTCTTCCGCGGTTGGTGGTCAGTTGTGATGGAATTAAACATATTTTTGCATACTTACCTATGTCGGTAACATTAATAGAGATTCAACATGAAAGAAGATATTTTTTTGATAACTTTTATTGCAGTTAAATCTATATATAGCTAATATTGCTAATTATGAACTGCATTAAAAGGTACAGTAAAGTTGTATACTCATTAACTTATGTAAGTTACGTACAAATGAGTTCAGGAATAGGTATTATTTTAGCACAGTCGAACCTAAGTTTAGGTTCCAAGTTCCCATTATGAAATATTTCTATAAAAAGTTTAAAAAAATATATAATATTAATAACACTATGGCACTGAGGTAATGTGAACATTGCTATGAAGTACGTAACTATTGTAGGCAACAATGCATTGAAATGTATTTAATAAAACATGCTGCACGATTCTGTGAATGTATTGCTCACGAATTGTAAAGAATTACATTTAATTTGTATAAGTTGGTAGTAGAGAATAGACCCAACTTTTTGTTAACTTTGAGTTTTAAATCTTACCCAATTCCTAATGTATATTACAGGTAGAATAGTCTTCAGCACCCTAATTGATTGATTTTGACGTATATTGCTAATCCATTGCTTCATTAGGTATTGTTCGGAATAATTTGTCTGCTCAACAACGTAATTAACGCGATGAATGTTGTTGAACTGTCAAAATGAAACCTATTGCCACTGTAAGTGTATTACGCTATTGCATCTGCAATTGCAGTTGCGTTTACCCTGCAGTTTCAGATGTACAGCAATATTTCGTTCGGACAATTAGTTTTTAAGTAATAAGATATTCTATTGCCAGAACTCGAACGCTGCACTAATTCTGTCAAATTGTGTTATTGCAAACGCACCCGTACCTACTCATGTAATTTCAAAGGTTTCAAGGACAGTGCAGCTCAATTCCCGTATTTGAAAATATTCAAAATCAAGGCGCGAACTCATCTCAACGACAATGAATGTCAAAAAGTTATAAAAAATTAAGGTAAGAGTAAATTAGACTTACCTTTATTGAAAGATAGAAGAAATAATGAAAATACATTTATTTAGCACAGACTAAAAGGCACACAATACAACATTGTTATTAGGTATATATTAAAATCAAAAATAAAATAAAAAAACAATAAAAGTGTAAAAAAATTAAGATATTTGCAGGAAAATGTGCCTCGTGTGTGCGCAAAAAGGCCCAGTTTAGCAAAAATGCCAGACAGCTAGTGCCTGACGCTGATTTTCAACTGGACCTGAATTATTATTTTTTCCTTAATTATTTGACAGATTGATAATGAGATTAGAATGCGAATGATCTTAAAAATACGGTAATTGTCCCTTTATTTTCTGTTTATAAAACGTAAACATGGTGAAAATGTTTTACGATCGTCACAACCTTATAGTAATGAACAAAAAGTCGTAATTATAAAAACAGTAACTATGATTCATTTAGTTATTCAGTTGTTCAAACAATTTATTGTAATTGTAATGTAATGGCCCGAAGGTTAATCTTAAACACGAGGTTTAAAGTTTAAACCTGTTTTTATTATTATTTATCCTTCAAAAATAATCTTATTTTCTAGTAAGTACCTACCTAACTTACGGCATCACTATCCGAGGTAACGTAACTAACGCAATAAATGTTATTGAATTGTCAAAATGAATGGCATTGCCACTGTAACCTGTTTGTCACGCAATTTATAGGCTAGCTGGCAACGTCACATTTATAGAGGGTTTTCGTGATTATTTTTATTAAATTTAAGTAAATCAATTAAAAGTACAATTATTTTTTTCAGCCAAGTACTAGATAGATAAGTACGTAAGTATATTAATAGAATAGAATAGAATAGAATACTCTTTATTATGCACCATAAAAGTTACAGATATAAATGTTTAAATTTTACATAGGGTGACACAATGGGCGGTCTTATCGCTAAAAGCGATCTTTTACAGACAACCTTTGGATGGATTAAAGGGAGCAGGAGAGACAATACTGCAGGTAGTCAGTGGCAGTCAATGCTATTTTTTGACAGTTATTTTAGTATTTACTCATAAAAATTGACATAAGTATTGACAATTATTTTCTATTTGTAGTATTACGATTAAATATTTTTATTTATTACTAGCTGCCCAGTGCGACTACTTTCGTATGGTGTCCTACCCCTACCCTATCCCTTCTCTACCCCACCTCTACCCTACCCACCCCTAAAAATTCGCGGGCGCATGCAGAAAAACTCACCAAAGTTTCATCAAAGTCGGTCCAGCCCTTTCAGAGTCCATAGATTTTTATTTATGTATGTAGAAGAAGATAGATAATTAGATAGAGTAAAATGTTAAAAATAATTGTGGACCTTAGTCTGAAATAAAGTTTTATTTAATTTTGATTTAATTACTTATTAACAATGTTTATAAATAAAGGGGTTTATTATCAGGGGGCCTAAAATGGACGCTTTGGCAGAATCATAATATGATCTGCGTACAATTCATATCCCGCAATTCATCTGTTTGACAGTTGTGTATGGAGTTTCGTAAAATGGTCCACAAATTAAGAATTGCTATATTGAAGTCTAATGTCAAATAGCAGCTGTCAAACTGATGAATTGCGGGATAAATGAATTGCACGCATGATTCTACCAAAGCGTCCATTTTAGGCCCCCTGGTTATTATCTATCATTCAGGGAGCAAGCATGGTTTAGCTCGTTCTTTCTCTGTAGGTATTAGATATGTGATCTTTGCCTTGCGGAACGACAGTGTTGCAGGCTGATAATATTATCATTAGTAAAATGTAATAATTTAGTTTCAAAAGACAATAGAACAATGGCTAAGGCGAACACCGTGTCATTTGTCAGTCTCACAAATCTTACGCTTGTTTTCGCGTATTGGATAACAAATTAAAAAAATATTGTTATAACATCAAACTGTCTATCTAACGCTGATGTTTCTAATGACCACCTTAATTTAAATGGTCTGTCCATACATCTTTCATTTCACTTAGTGAAACTTTCTGTAGTGTATCTATTTAATAGATAAGTAAACACTATCTCATGCATGTCAGAGTGAGGTAGCTGTCATTAATGTCAACTGTCAGCTGTCAACGGTTCACTACGAATGGCGGGAAACGGAGAAAGTGAAGCGTGCATGCACGAAAATCTTCGGTGTGGTGATGAGCCAGCAGTTAACAAAAGAACCTTACAAATATTAAACAAATGTAACAACAGTTCACAACTTGCCAAAAAATATTGACATAGCATTTTGATATTTGTCTAAATTGATAGACTGAATAAAACTTCTGAAGGCCAGTTCCCGTACTTAATTTAAAAAATTGTCAATCAATGTCAAAATCTTACGGTAAATTAGAGGTATTTTTGACATGTTGCGACTGACATTACGTCTTTCAAAATACGGTTTGATTTTAAAACGAATGTATAAACACTTTCCCCCTTATTCCAAAACAAGGTTTATCTTCAGACCCAGGTTTAAAACATGGAGCCATTATTGAATTTCGAACTTTATTCCGACTACGGTAAAGTTCCTAAACACAAAACTGACAACTTAGTACCGAACTAAGTTTTCAGTTTTGTAAAAAGAACGGTATTTCAATCACTGTTACGTTCTTATTACAAAAACTGGCTGCATGGTTTAAGCCATGTCAAATATAAATCTTGTTTTGTAATAAGGCGGAACATGTCCCAGAACTAATGCACAACCTCTTAAGGGGTCATTGTACTCATCATTATGAACAACTTTTATTAAGGGACCAAACCTGAAATCGCGAAAAATAAATCAGCTGTTCCCTACATTTATGTTCTCATAACTCGTCAAAATGTAGGGAACAGCTGATTTTTAGGGTTCCGCCGTAGTAAACAAGGAACCCTTATAGTTTCGCCATGTCCGTCTGTCTGTCTGTCCGTCCGTCTGGCTGTCCCCGGCTTAGCTCAGAGACGCTAAGTCCTAGAAAGCTGTAATTTGGCATGTGTGTACATACCAAATTACATTAATCCTGTCAAGAAAGTCGTAAAATAAAACCCTGAAAAACATTTTTTTTGGGGAACCTCCCTTGCACGTAAAACGGGGATGATTTTTTTTTTCTCGTCTAATACATGGTGTGGGGTATCATTGGATAGGGCGTTCAAAAATATTGTGGGTCTGTGAAAAACATTTTTCAATACATAGAGTCAAGTGTCCCCCGCCCTGCCAGCTAAATCACAGCTAAGTAGGGTTTACAAGTTAACGAGTAATCGTCGACCAACTTAAATTTGCAGTTGAAGAATTGACCGTAACGTATATAGATGTATGGGAGAGCATGTTTTTCAACTACAATGTTAAGTTTGTTTTTGGGATGAATTCATCCTAACTACGGAACCCTTCATTGTGCGTGGTCCGACACGAACTTGGCCGGTTTTTTTTTTCGTTAATTCTGGCGTTAATTCTGGGACATGTATATGTAGGTACTAGCTTCTGCCAGCCACCTCGTCTTCCTGGACTTCAGAATTGGGTCCAGAGAGAAATGTGATATTGATATCTAGGTGATGTTTTTATGGGGAAAAGTTCCATAACACATTGTTTCCATATACCTAACTCTATTGGTTTACGTGGCGCATGCCAGAAAAGCTCCCAGTCGGCATGATTTTTGCCAACATCTTCAACAATCATCGTCATGTTTCAGCCAACTTAAACAAAACCAAAATGAATTATCAGTACAACTAAACCTTCCTCATGATTCCAAAATAGGTGAAAACCATAAATAAATTCGTTCGGTAGTTTTTGAGTTTATCACGTTCAGACAGACACGACGGTGGCGGGGGACTTTATTTTATATTAAACTAGCTTTTTCCCGCGGCTTCGCTCGTGTTAATTTAGAATTTGACAATTAATTCAGGTTGTACTCTGCTTGTTGTTTGGCGTTTGGCGGCAAAAAACTCTTAACACACTACTAAAGTTTCTATATATTCAATCATGATTCGAAAGACATGTGGCGCCATCTATTACCATAAGAACGTTATTGTTGTTTTCCTCGGGAACAGTACTTTTTTTCGGGATAAAAGGTACCCTATGTCCGTTTCTGTACACCTGACTACATATATGCAAAATTTCAGGATCATCGGTTCAGTGGTTTAGGCGTGAAAAGGTAACAAACAAACAAACAAACTTACTTTCGCATTTTAAATATTAGTTAGGATAGTGATGAATGGGTATTGTTCAATTTTTTAGCTTTGCCTCGGGTTTACCCAATTACCAGACAAAATAAAATACTTACACAACATCTTAATCAATCCAATTCCGTCATTTCATGTCTGTATGTTTTTTTGCAAACCACACATACAAACTGCCTCTAAATCACAATCACGAATATGACAAATAATTGACACCCAAGTTGTTTCCCAGGACGAGACAATAATGGGAAATACTACAGACTGTTAAAAACATCGCTTTCCCATACATAATATGTAATGGCAATCTTAAACAGGGAAGGGGAAATAAATGCCTTTAATTCTTCCCATCCTTTTCCTTATGTAATCTTCTTTGTAATTGAAACTATTTACGTACGTAATGAACATCTTGTTTACATGCTTGCATTATTTAAAACAGGAAAGGCTTAATGAGCATCATTTATTTACTCAGAAACTAAATAACGTCATGTCCGATAATAGGACTTAACTTTACATAAATATTTTCAGGAAAATCGATCATCCTGTTTGTTTCATTAAACACCTTATAAATAAACTCATGAGACTACTACATGTCATTATACAAATCGTCAATACAGATTGCTGACTTGACTCAGATCCTTGATCAGTTTTTGTCAAAGATCTTTTAAATACCCACAAAATATTTATCTCGATGACTCAATTCGCTCCTCAAGAGATTTGCTATGCTATTGACAAAGTATATTTTATAGACTAAAGAAATCTATTTTCTGTAAGCTATCTCGCCGATATTACTATCTTAGTGAAGTGAAGTCAGGTGAGATAGTTAAAATGCGAACCTATCCAATAATTAAAAAAATGCGACATTTCCTTACCCAACTGTTAGTACTGGAAGGATAATGTTTCATTGGCCGTTTTAATTAGTAAAGCAACAAAAGAAGCCAATGTCCCAATAAAAGCCATTAGTCATTGATGCAAGCTTATCAAAATTTGTTCACACTTACATTACGTTGTAAGTGAAGACATGTGTAACCATACCGATCTGCTAACCCGTCACGTACTCTTGAAGGATTCGTGACATCATCCTGTAGATGACTCAAGAAGATTCGCGAATTTTTAGCTGTCAACAAGGATTTAACGATTATAGGACTTGTTTCTGTGCGGGTAATAGAACGCGATTTCGTATGCCTGACTGTGTTTTTTAGCTAATCATAAAGTTGTATAATAAACAAGTTTACAGCATTGATCATTTCAAAGTCACCCAAAAGGCAATGGAGAGGGCTATACTTGGAGTTTCCTTACGTGATCGAATCAGAAATGAAGAGATCCGCAGGCGAACCAAGGCAACCGACATATCCCGAAGAATTGCCAAACTTAAGTGGCAGGGGGCAGCGCACATTGCTCGCAGTACTGATGGCCGATGGGGCCGAAAGGTTCTGGAGTGGCGACCGCGTACCGGAAAACGGTAGCGTTGGAAGGCCTCCTACAAGGTGGACCGATGGCCTTGTGAAGGCCGCAGGTATCCGCTGGCTGCGGGAAGCACAGAACCAGTCGAAGTGCTGGACATAGGCCTCCCCCAACATTTGGGGGGGGTTGCCAAAATCGCCACACTTAGGATTAATAATTATAACAAAATTTAAAACTAAACACTCGTAAAACTACGCATGCAAATCCACTGGCGGGCCGACTGCCTACAAATTGAGCACATCCAGGAAATGCAGGCGAGTTCAGAGCGTGCTGGAGACCCTGAAAACATAGGCTACCGACAAATTGACAATAGCATAGTTAAACCTAGACAGGATACCTGACAATTGTTGTTAGAAGGTCGATGATCTAACTGTAAATTATTTGTGAAATTCAAGTAAACAGTAAAGTTCAGTTACTTCTGATGTCTGTCTCAAATCTAATCAGAAAAGAATGTGATGACAAAATGCAAAAAAAAATCATACGTCTCAACAAAAGTAGTGAGACAAAGAAAGAAGAAGTACCTGATAGACCAAGGGAACGCACCTAACTCCTATTAGGGATAACGACGATGGAAAAGTAAAAAAGATATTGGATTAACTTGCTGCCGAAAAGATTTTGTCACAGTGGTTCGATGGTTTTAGAAATATGAAACGCTTTGTAAGCGATTGCCACTTGTTTAGGCCTTATGGCTAGACGTTCTCGCTGGGCGTCGGGAGTCGCAGGCCGATTCCCGGCCACCGTAGGCGCGGGCTTGCGGACTTTGAGCGATGGATAGCTCGCCGTCCGATAAGGACCAGGCCCAGGTCGACGGTGCGTTGTGTTCCACGCGTGCCTTAAAGAGACGTCAGCACAAACCGGGAGGACCAATGCCTGCCAGGGTTGTGATTTTGTCTTAAAGGGATACCGTGGCCCTGGCACACAGGCAACTGAAGGAACATGGGTGGGAGGGAGTGGGCTGTAAATTACCACGCAGGCTCAATGCGGGATGGAAGATGTCACATGTCTTCGAATTTTTGGTTCTAAGACATGCCGGTTTCCTCACGATGTGTTCCTTCACCGTTTTGAAACTAGTGGTGATAAAATTATTTACATAAAGGCGTCTGCCTGAGTTCGAACTCACGACCTACAATTCGTAAGTCCACTGGACCACCACTGCTCAAATACTACTCAATGCTGCGGAATTAGCCTGTAGTGGCTGTACCCAAAGGAGTGTGAAATGGTACTGGCCACTATTATTGTAATTTCCAAGAGTATTTTTATTATGAAACTGTTTATGGTGAGGCCCATATTTGGCAGAGGATATTTATGGGCAGTTATGTGGCTTATATCCTTCTGCAATACGTGACCTTCCGCTATGCAAAGTTCTGTCATAATCCGCTGCATTTTATAACGTGACTTATACCGTAACGATTTCTTATGTACCCGCAAAGAAACATTTAATGTGTTGAGCACCTTCTTTGTTATGCATCTCTTTCATGCCTAAAGCTTCACCCATCCATTGACTACCAGCAATCTTCATTATAGCATCCAAGCAATAATTAAAGACTCATAATATTTTCTTTCCGCATCCAGCGGATACCTGCAGCCTTTACAAGGTTATCGGTCCACCTTGTAGGAGGCCTTCCAACACTACGTCTTCCAGTACGCGAAGAACCGCACAGAACCGGTCGAAGTGGTGGCCTATGATGATGATGAATATTCTCTTGCTCTTATCCCTTATAATTTACTCTTCCCACCTTCTCTCCTTCCCTTCTCTCTTCTCTTCCTTCTCTTCTTTTTTTTCTTTTTTATTTTGTGTTTTTTCTTCTTCTTTCTTTTTTTCTTCTTCTTTCTTTTTTCTTCTTCTTTTTTGTTTTTTCTTCTTCTTTTTTGTTTTTTCTTCTTCTTTCTTTTTTTCTTCTTCTTTTTTGTCTTCTATTTTTTTCTTCTCTTCATTTTCTTTCTTCTGTTCTTTTCCTTTCCTCTCTTCTTTTTTTTATTTTTTCCTTTTTTTTTGAGTATGCCATGCCTTTTCTTCCATACTTCTCAATTTTTCATCAGTAGTCCCTTTCCAGCCATATACTCGTAATCTTTCACACATTCCATCCACTGTTTCTTATAACCATCCACACACTCTAAACTATCCTCCCGACATTTTCCTATACTTTTTAAAATCTTCTCTAAGCCAACTAGTAGGTATCTCCAATTGCTGCACCTTCTTAAATATTCTAGACCGCGTCAGATTCGGAACTTATCTCAAGAACCGGTATTATGAATGGTTGATATAATCACGACTTTTCTATTAACCGCGTGTAGTCGTGCGATGAATTTACAATAACATTATTTCTGCCGGAGGTCTTAGAACTTATTTCCGATGACGCCTAAAAAGATTGTCTATCTCTAGGTTATTTTAATAGGTCAAATGCTATCATTATCATCGGTGCTGGACGAGAGATGACAGTCGCTTCTGGGTAGACACGTTACAGGCCACGTATAACATAGTTGGAAAAATTGGTGTAAGTACATGAAGCTACTACAATCGGTCAAATGTCTTTAATAGATTTTCAACTTTATCTTTAAAGCATAAGGTTCAAGGTTGATTGGGAAAATTTGACAGTTTCGGATAACTTGACCGGCTGGCATCTGTACACACATGAAGAAAAAAAATACTCGCATAACCACCTCCTTTTTGAAGTCGGTTAAAAGGGCTAGGGTGATATAGATATAGATAATCATAATCTACTAATTAGACAACGTAGTTTATATTTTAAGGGGAAACTCTTAATAGCGGCTTAGAGTAATTTACGCTAGGCTTAGAGCCATTAACTCCGAAAGTGTTTGGGTTAAGACAGGGACTTTCGATGACATCAAATCTGCTAATATTCACCACAATGTGAAGCAACATGACTGAGCAACGACCGCATGACTTTGTTCTCTAAAGGGTGCGCATACCATACCGTCATCTTGATCCGTGTGTCACGATCTTATGCATACGAATAATGGGGTCATATAGAGGTTAAGAAAGCTTCAGAATTTATTAGGTTACCATTTTGATTTATGCAAGATTGAAATCTTTAAATCAGACAGTATAAGTTCCATGCCAAGCTCCACCCATGGAATTCTTTAAAACTATCTTGCATTTAGGATTATCATTATTTTATTTTTATTATCATTTCATGTTCGCGATAAACCATACCGATGAATTTCATGCCATTATCCGCAAAAAACCGCTTCACTCCTGAGCAGAACAATAGCCTGTTACTAACATGTTTTTGTTGTCCGAATTAAAATGATTTTATTTATTTATTTCAGTCTGGAAACACCCACTGCTGGGTACTTATAGGCTTCCTTTATTTTCTGTCACACTTCACGCTTAGTGCATCCGTCCTCCAGATACTTTCAGTAGTTCCGAAGCCGATCCATTCGTAACTACAGTCTACAGAGTCTTCCGCTATGTTTATTGAGTGCCTCAGTAACCAAAAGCCTGATTTAATAAACAGACCGCAAGTGATACTGAAGATGCCAGATCAAGTTAGACTGAATCAGGTTTATTTATTTATTTAAAACTCTTAAACTATCATTACAGGTTTAGAAACCTATGCGATAGCTAAGCCTAGTTATAATATTAACTATTTTAAATAACACTATTACTAACAATTAGAAATAACTACACAATACATTAACACCAAATTACTTATAACTAAAACAATACAACCTTATAATTATAACAATATCTATTATATAAATATCTATTTAAAGCATGTTCTACAATGTTTTGGTATTACCGCTGTTATTGTAATTCCGCTTATTGTGGGAATTGTGACTATAAACCCGCTTATGGTGACCTAATTTGAGTGATTTTCGTTTACCGGGGCTTACTCACACTTGATAAGAACTGACGAATGCATGTTCTGAGGAAAATACTTATGAACCTACCTGCAGGAATGTTGGCTTTAAGGAGACAAAGATAATTACTATTGTAACGATCGACCTGAAGCCCTGAAATAACAAAACATAAAAAACTTTTTACAAAAAAATAATAACCGACTACCAAAAATAACACTACAAAGTGAAAAATAACTTTAATTTCGGAAGTCGGTGTCTTTGGATCTGTATTTGAGTTTTTTGCCACCGACTTCCGAAATTAAAGTTATTTTTCACTTTGTAGTGTTATTTTTGGTAGTCAGTTATTATTTTTTTGTAAAAAGTTTTTTATTGTTTACTTTTTAGTGGGTCAGTTTTGAATTTATCTAAGTTACAATAGCCTAATGTTAACTGCTAATCACCTTTTACAAAATATTGCTTTTCTCAATGCTGGGACGTTGATTGTTATGGAGTTCTCCTGGTAAGAACCAGGAGAACTGCCACTCACCATATGCATAGTGACGAGCATAAATTGCTTAATCGCAACCCTTTAAATAGGTACTCATTATTATATTGTTCCGGTGGCCATCTGTGGTCTCCATCATCAGTTCCACTTCACCAAATGGTGCTTTCAGAGAGCAAATGCACGAGTTACTATAAAAAATACCCAAATCGCTATAGGTTTGCATATAAAATTTGAGGGTTTCCCTCGATTTCCTTGGGATCCCCTCATCAGATTCTGATTTGGTAGCAATGGGACCACCTCGGTAGTATACCCTTTCAAACAAAAAAATAATTTTCAAAATCGGTTCATAATTGACGGAATAATCGCGTAACAAACATACAAAAAAACATACAGCCGAATTGAGAACCTCCTCTTTTTTGGAAGTCGGATAAAAATACTTGGTACTTATCAGACTTTGTTTTAATCACGTCAGAATTCCCAATTTTACTGTTTTATTTTTTATATTTATTATTACACTGGAAACCTGAACAAGATCTCTTATCAGTAACTGCTGTCTTATTTTGTTTAGCCGTAGTAATTCTATCAATTGGTTCCTTGATTTGAGATTTGGCGTTAGACTAATTTTCAGAATCTGGGGGTAAGGTAAGGCCCTTCGTCCACGACGCTTCTCACAAGTCACAAATGTGTACGGACCGCTAGCCCCATTGAAATAGGTACTAGTGCTGTGAATTTTCTACCATGCTACTCATTGGACCTTAACCTGTAAACAGGTTTTTTCTAAAAGCTACTTCAGGCACCAGCTCTCATAAAGTGATTTTATATAGTCCAAAACTGTTAAGACGGAGATATATGCCAGTGACCTTGAGTGGTTAGCTTGCGTGTTCTGTACTGAGCTCACGCAACGCGTCGTACGTTCAGCCAGTAATAGGACTCGCCGATGAAGGAGCGCTGTCCCCAATTTGACGCATTATTAATTTATTATTCACTAAACAAAATGTATTTTAATAAAACGCGTATACTAAAAGATAAATGATTCTCTCTTGAATGATAATCTTTAAATGAGTGAAAGTTTCAGCAAAATACGCTTGGTAGATTTTGCGTCATTCTCAGTTTTTTATCCGCGTTAGACATGACTTTACAAATTAATTTCACTATTAACTATAAACATAATCTAAAACAATCACATATTAAATTATTGCTCTAATTTAACATATATTTTTTTCGTATCATTAACACTACTCGTTTCGACGTGATGTTCAGTATAAAATCATTATTAGTCGGTTATCGTCGCCTTATGAGCGTTTACACCTTACGGCATTTCAAACAAACTTCAAGCCCTTGTTTTTCGAAATGACTGCACCGATTTTAATGAAACTTCATACGCATAAGCAGGATACAAAAGTCTAAAAAGTTAGTAAAGAACATTTTCGAAATATCTTATTTAGAAACAGATAAGTAACTGGCAATCTTCGAAAATTTAAAATCGGTCTAATTTGGCTGTAACACTATTTTTCAAAAATGTTCTTAACTAACTTTTTAGACCTTTGTATCCTGCTTATGCGTATGAAGTTTCATTAAAATTAGTTCAGTCATTTCGAAAAACAAGGGCTTGGAAGTTTGTTTGAAATGCTGTAAGGTGTAAACGCTCTTAATGGAGATTTGAGTTTGTAATAAATTACTTTTGAGTAGCTTCATTTTATCCTACTAGGTACAGTCCCTACCTAACAGTTCAAAATAAGGTTACTAAGTTAATCAACATCTGGAAACACCAAACGTTACTCATAAAAGGTCGCAATCGCAATACATGAAACAATAAATTACGATATACTGTAAACCGTAATATAACCAGAACTGCACTATGCAACTATGATAACTATGTGACGTGACGTCATTACGTGAAATTTCAACGTCATTCTGTCACACATTTAGGCGACTGCTTGGCGGATGTGCGATGTAGGTCGCGGGTGCGGCTGTACAGGTGCGCCATCGCCACCGTGAACTAACGACTCTTCCTATTATAGTTCCCATTGCTACTGTGTCTTGGCCTGTCGGATATTATGGTGGAATGCTTTTGCTGGTGGAGAACCTTCTATATGGTGTATAGTGCTGCTGTGATGACGATCCACACATACGTGTACTTAAATTGATATCAACAAGCCAACACTTTTGTGTGGTATAAATTAACTTAAAAAACAATCACTATTGCTTGGAGTGTAGTTTACCTCCTAATTGTGTGAAATTCAAGTTCAGGAAACAATCGATTTGTTATTAATTTGATTGGTATACCCCCAACCATTCATAACATTTGATCACGTTTATTGCAGTCAATAATCACACGCAAATTAGACTAAGTATAAGTAAGTTAATGTGATGTTGTATTTTATTTTAAATTGTCTTTCTATTGTCTTCCTATGGTAAAGTAGCTCATATTTATCTTTCATTATTACAAAAAATAAGATAAGTTTTTAAATTAAATAAATAAATTTAATAAATTTTAAATCACTTTTAATTAATTCTTATAATTGGTATGCGTTTTTTAGGGTTCCGTACCCAAAGGGTAAAACGGGAACCCTATTACTAAGGCTCCGCCGTCTGTCTGTCTGTCCGTCTGTCACCAGGCTGTATCTCATGAACCCTGATAGTTAGACAGTTGAAATGTTCACAGATGATGTATTTCTGTTGCCGCTATAACAACAAATACTAAAAAACAGAATAAAATAAATATTTAAGCGGGCTTCCATACAACAAACGTGATTTTTTTTGCTCGTTTTTGCTCGATATTGATAACGGCAACAGGTAGACGCTTGAAATATTCACAGAATCTTTAGTTATATATTCACTTTAAAAATAAATAATTAAATAAAATAAATATTTAAGAGGGGCTCCCATACAACAAACGTAATTTTTTTGCCGTTTTTCTAGATAATGGTACGGAGCTTTCATGCGCGATTCCGACTTGCACTTGGTCGTTTTTTTTATAGATCAACGAAATCTAGATATAATAGTTTTTTTTTTTATCGATCAGTTTCTTATAATTAGCCAAAAAAGTTGTCTAAGATAGCTATCTTATTAACTTATCTTATTAGCACATAAATTAATGCCTTTCATATTTATATAAATAACGTCAACGTGATAATGTTACGTTTTAATGTAACATGATTTCTGGACGAAAGCAGAATGCAAGTAAGACGAGGCCATGATCAATAGAATATGGCAATAATAAGAAAAACTATTATTTATTGCGCCGAAAATATTCGGGAAAGAATATTTTTCCTGAATTCGTGGATTTTTTTCCTCTTTTTTCATTACCGTACACTTTATGGCCGAAAATGAAACATCTCCTTATAGCCCAATCAATTCAGTGATTTGAGCTTTGTGTTGATAGATCAGTCAGTAAGTCAGAGCTTTGTGTTGATAGATCAGTCAGTAAGTCAGTCACTGTTTCCTTTTGTATGTATTAAATCTATAGTGTAATTCGACATGTTACGACGACCTCGAATAAATTGGGATTAGGGCAGGAGACTGATGATGAAGTATTCAGGCTGATTATTTATGTGAGAAATTCACCATAATAATAGATGTATAAGTTCATTTATGTAATAAGTAAATAGTGAATAAGTCGTTGAAGTACCTATATTTAAATAAATTAGAATAGAATAGAATAGCTCTTTATTATACACCATAAAAGTTACAGATATAAATGTTTAAATTTTACATAGGGTGACACAATGGGCGGTCTTATCGCTAAAAGCGATCTTTTACAGACATCCTTAAATTATGAGGTATATAGTAAGCCCGTAGACGTCCTTTGCTGTATCTACCTCTTACTCATACATTCCACGTTCCTCATTCAGCTATTTTCGCAGAGCACCCGCTTTCCATTCATTTCTATACGATACGCTCTTTGTGAAGGCTTCATGCTTCTGCACAGCTTAATTCCATTTTTTCACATAGCTTGACTGGTTTTTTTTCCTCCAGAGATGTTTTGTAATTTGTTGATCAATCACATTTGATGTAGCTAGATTACTGAATCCATACTAATGCTGAAGTAACTCAGTCTGTAACATTTATTCAACCTTTCGGCTGAACGAATTTTAATGGAATTTGGCGAAACGGCCAATGCCTGCCAGGGTTACGAGCCTGTCCGAAAGGGATATCGTGGCCCTGGCACACAGGCATTTGAAGAAATACGGTGGGTTTTAGTCAGTTAAAGTCTGACACTCCCTCCCGCTCCGCCCAGAGCGGGAGAAGTTATTTGATATTTCCCACCCAAAAAAAAGACATAACCTGAGTTGGGACATAGACTAGTACGGTCCCGTGGGATAATTTATCCGACCATTAGGCAGCGGACAAAAAGCAAGTACACTACACAAGTAAAATCATCCAAAATACCGTACCAACATCGAACACACCCATTGAATATAACAATAACTTTCAAGTTCCCAATAACCTACTCGCCGTATCACATTTAACCGTGTCCAATGGTTGTCACATCGCCTTTATAGCACCCATGGGGACCGATGACATAAAAATGGAGGCACGAGGCGCGGCCAGCTGTTTTATAACAGTACATAATACCTTCCGAGTTATTGTGCTATACGACACAGCTACGTCTATGTAGGTATGTATGTCGGTAAAAGAATGGGAACTCTTCTTTCCTTATTGTACTTTTTTTTTTTTTTGTTCCTTCTGGCTTCGCACGGTTTGTGCATTTAGCCAATGTCAAGTTAGTTCTTGTATAATATTGATGAAATGAATTATAAATGCATGATGATGATATCCCCGCCTACTCCCCTTAAGTTTCAGTAAAGATGTGGCACTTTACTGAGTCCTCACGCGGACTTCTTGAGAGAACTTGAAGCGAAGTTGCACTGTTTTGTTTCATTTGCCTACACGTTCACAAACACTTAATGGTTAATAATCCACCATTATTTCACATTAATATTCGGCTAAACACTAATTTTGGAAAATTAAACAAACTGCTGAACATGACGCTTCACTTTCCCGCCAAGAAGTCCTTATTGTACTTATATGTTGTTGTACTTATGTGTACCTTAGTTAATGCAGGACTTTCGATTTGAGGTGGATCCGCAGTGGTTAGATTTGTTCCATAAGAACAAATCTCTTAGGTATAAGAAGAAAAATAATACGTTTATTTGCGGTGAACATGACGCAAAGAAAGAACATAGATACAAAAAGAACAAGTAGGGGGAAAATATGCGTCACATCCACGCAAAACTTTCGGAAGTCGGTGTCTTTGGTTTTGTATTTTTGTTTAGGGCCACCGACTTCCGAAATTAAATTAAATATAATATTTAAATGTGGGTGTGCACAGGTACACCTCTGCCCAACCCTTCGAGGAAACAAGGCATGATGTTATGTTAGGTGCTTCCGAAATCAAAGTTATTTTCCACTTTTTAGTGTTTTTGTTGGAAGTCGGTTGTTTTTTTTGTAAAGAATTTTTTATTTTTCACTTTTTAGTGGTACCTACCACACACCAATTCGTATACAACTACTTGCTATGAAAACAACAGTGACAGGAAGTTTTATAACATTATCAACATACACCGAGTGGATTAAATACGTATTATTGAAGAGTTAACTGTAAATCTGTAATGTAATGAGACCGCGCAAGCTTACTCTACCAAATAAAAGAATTATAAAAATCAGTTCTTAAACAAATAAGTTATGCCTGAACATATTATATAATACTAGCTTTTGCCCGCGGCTTCTTAACTCTAGGAATAAGATTTTTCATGAAAATAAACCCCCCGTTTCCCCCCCCTTAAAGGTCAAATTTCCAAAAACTCCTTCTTAGCGGATGCCTACGTGCCAAATTTCAGCCCAATCTCAGTGGTTTGAGCTGTGTTGATACACCAATCAGTCACGGACGAAATCGCAACTATTGTCTTTTGTCTTTGGCCTGCCTTGACAAGCCCTGACACTGACATCAAGCAATTGACAACATTGTCAAACTTTTAACTTTTAAGGTTTTGAATACTAGGCTTTTAGCAATTATTATTTATTATTTTTCTTATTTTTATTTCTGGTTATTCATAGTCTTAAATATGATTGCAATTTGTCTACTTGTATTAGAGTGTGTTTTTTTTTTTCGTCAATTTGTATTTTATTTTTGTAATGTGTGTTTTGTTTGTGCAGAATAAACAATTTTTCTTTCTTTCTCTTTCTTTCATGGTTTCCTTTTATATGTATATGGCTAGATATATATATATATATATTGAGAACCTCTTCCTTTTTGAAGTCGGTTAAAAATCATTTATAGCTAGAGTGCATCTCATGACAATTCCAATAAGACCAAACACGGGTAGGATACATTGTTTTATTACGGAGTTCCAGTCCCTACCTTCCGGCTTCATCATCAGATCAGTTTGATGGTACCATTTTGATCAGAACTATTTATTTAAATTTGCTTCGCTTAACTATCTTAATCCAGATACCTCATCGCCACCCGTGAAATATTAGTCATTGAGAAGTTCCGGTGGCCATCTGTGGCCTTCTTCATTAGTTCCACTTCACCAAATTATACTTTCTGAATGCAAATGATTGACTTGTTGATGAAAATATAAAAATCGCTATATGTATGCCTATAATATTTGAGGAGTTCCCTCAATTACTCATGGATTCCAACATCAGAACTGGATTTTAATAAAAATGGGACCAATCTGGAAGTGTATCCTTTCAAATAAAAAAAGAATTTTCCAAATCGGTTCATAAACGACGGAGTTCTGTGGTAACAAACATTAAAAAAAAAAAAAAAAACAAAACAAAAAAGAAATACAGATGACTTGAGAACCTCCTCCTTTTTGTGAGAGACAATAAATGATAAATGATTTATTTTCTGTAAGTAGGTTTGTACAAACACTTTTAATATGCGAGGGTGTCCACTGTTACATGTTAGTTTATGTTAGTTATGATGTATTCTTTCTAATTTTTATAATTCTATGTTAATATAAATATAATATAATATAATTGTTCCGTTTGGTGCCGGACGTAAAGAATAGCACCATCCTATTTCTTCCCGTGGGTGTCGTAAAAGGCGACTAAGGGACTTACTAGAGAATGGGCAGCAGCGTTCTCTATGCACTTTTAAAACCGTACTGCGATCGCCAACCCGCCTGCCAAGCGTGGCGATTATGGCAACCCCCCCCCCCCTCTTTTTTGGGGGAGGTCTATGTCTAGCAGTGGACGTCTTGCGGCTGAAATGATGATGATGATGTTGAAGTATCTACACAACCCCGAAGGAGTTGGCAGACATTAATAGTACCTATACACAGCCCCGGATTTTCAATTTTTAAAGGCGGGGCTAAAACTGAAAAATCCTCCCCCCGCTCAGTTATATTTATTTTTACCTTTATCATCTTTATAATTTCAGTTGTTAAGCCTATTTGCTCCATAAACAAGAGTAAAATTTATGTACTATTATTTATTCTGTGATCGAAGTTAAGTAAATGATGAATTGTCCATTCGTGTGTAAAGTGTGAATTTGGCCGCCCTCTGAACTTGCCGCCCGGGGCGTAGGCCCCGGCTTGCCCCCCCCCCCCCCCCCTAGATCCGGGGCTGCCTATACACCCTCATTTCGCTAATATTAAAGTTGTAGTTGTTGCTGTTGTAGTTGGTTGTTGGTTGGTGTTGTTCTAGTTGTTGTAGTTGTAGTACACCACTGAGTACCTGCAGTATTGTCTCTCCTGCTCCCTTGAATCCATCCAAAGGTTGTCTGTAAAAGATCGCTTTTAGCGATAAGACCGCCCATTGTGTCACCCTATGTAAAATTTAAACATTTATATCTGTAACTTTTATGGTGTACCTAATAAAGAGTATTATATTCTATTCTAGTTGTAATAGGAGTAAGCCTGTTGCCATACGGAAAAAGTCCTGAAAGTTGACCACATCAGATTCTGTTGCCGCTCTCAATTGCCACAACGTAACGGGAAAGTTTTGTGAAAACAAAAACCTTTTATAGCGCATTTAAACATCAGATAAGCGTTTGTAATAACATGAAAGGCATCTCGGAAAAGGAACTGAAATGTGAAACCGAACATCATGAGCTTGAGAACTGAGAGAGTGCAAAGTAGGTCGTAAATATTAAACTGGAAATAATACGTAGGAAGACAATATTTGAACCTATTGTGTTAAGACAATACATTAAAAATACATAACTACCTGAATGATTAGAATGTTCATTTTATATATTGGTAATTATAATTAAGTACCAAACCAAACTGATCAAACCGACATTTCATACCGGAGTTGTCCATGAAACAAAAACCTAAAAATAGCATCAAAATATATAGAAATCTGAACAATCAGAACTCTACAGACTCTCTGGTGTAAATGAATTGTCTGAACAGTTGGGTGCCTTAGGCGCTCTAGACCTCCTCCATCCGTACTCTGGAGAGCTGCTATCAGATCTCATCCGAATCGTTATACCTGTCGGAGAACCGAGGCTGCGAAATTACCTCTTGAAAATGTTACTCTGGGTACTTAGTAGTGACGGTAGGTGTAAATCTAATTTACTTTTCCATTGAAACAGTGCATTTTTCAATTTCTACTCGGTCATTTCAATTACTCATATGATGAGCACGCTTGTACAATGATATGTGTACATACATTTTTATGCCGCAGCAGGTTTGGGCTTGGCTGTGTACCTCAGTACATCGACTTATGCTTGACCTTAAAGGGGAGTTGCCAAAAACCATAAATTATACAGACACTTAGTCATCCGCTCGTAAATGTCGCTGACATTTGCTTTTTTCGGTAATAACTCAACTTTCCAGACAAGTTGGCCGAGTGAAAATGTAAGAACGAGTTTTTACTCTAAAATTGGACTTTTAAACACCCTGAAAGCATGTCTAAAGGCTCACATAAATCCGATTCACTGCGCCGGTAGCGCCTAGAGAAGGAAAATAAAAAATTAATTGCGCCGAAAGTGCGTTGACCGTTGAGTGCACAACTTCTGCCACGGACCGCCTTCAATGCCGTCAGTTTCAATACGTCATGTGTCATAGTGCAAGTAAACGGTAACACGCGTGTTTTTTTGGAAGGTGTTGACAATGCCGCCTCTAGCAACGACTGCCGTGACGTGATGCTCAATAAATCTCCTGGTTCCACCAATTTGTCTATAACCTATAAAACAACCTTGTTTACACCGAAAAAAACAAATGGTGCCAATTAGGTATTAACTGCCTTAAACCTAATTAGGATAATTTCGCACTTCACAGGATTCTTTGACTTAAAGCCACGTCCTAACCTTAAGCGAACATCGTGCGAGCACGCGATCGTCGCGTTCTTATGTCATTTTTTGTTCGGGAAACCGGACGGCGCCTTCTGTCGGCGTGACCACGCGTTGCGGATCGTCCAACAAAAAGTCAGTCGTGCGTTTTGGTTAGGACGTGGGGTACTACTTACTTACCCATTTCATAATTTCAGCATAAAGACGTCCACTGCTGGACATAGGCCTCCCCTAAGCACCGCCACATCGACCGGTTCTGTGCTTCCCGTATCCCCTGCGGCCTTCACAAGGTCATCGGTCCACCTTGTAGGAGGCCTTCCAACGCTACGTCTTCCGGTACGCGGTCGCGACTCCAGAACTTTTCGGCCCTCATCGGCCATCAGTTCTGCGAGCAATATTGTGCCCTGCCCACTGCCACTTAAGTTTGGCAATTGTTCGGGCTATGTCGGTTACCTTGGTTTGCCTGCAGATCTCTTCATTTACTACCCTACTTACCCATTTAGTGTCCAGTATTTTTAGACATTATCCAAGACCAATAGTTGCTATGAATATTTAGAGTCTACGGTATATTTTCCTACAATTTGACCTATTTCGGAATGAATTTGTAGGTTTTACTAACGAAAGAATGATGTGTGAAAATTATAATTTATTAGCTGCGCCCTGCGGCTTGGTTTCACCCGGATACGTCTCAATCCCGTGGAAATATCGTGATAATTTTTTTTAACCTCTCTACCCATGGGCGAAATTGCTCTTGCACACTGGTGTGATATCGCGGGCGCGACAGGTAGCTACATATAAATCGAGCTCTTTTTTTTTTGTGGGTGGGAAGTTATCAAATAACTTCTCCCGCTGTGGGCTTGGACTCTGGGCAAAGGATGAGTTATAGATGCTCATAATGCACAAGTTTTTTGTTAAGCACAGGAATATCCTATTAGAAAGTCTTTGGCATAGCAACGAGATGACCAATGGAACTCATGTACAGTCGACAGTACATGGATGGATACACTTTAACCTTGAGCTGGCCTACCGTAGTACAGAGGTGTATAGGAGAATAAGAGGCCAGCTTACACCGCTTTTGTTACCATTGAGGTTTTTTTTTTTGTGTGGGAAATTATCAATTAACTTCTCCTGCTCTGGGCGGAGCGGTTTTAGTCAGTAAAAGTCTGACGACTATCCCACCCGTATTCCTGCATTTGCCTGTGTGCCAGGGCCACGATATCCTTTTCCGAACAACTCACAACTCTGGCAGATAAAATAAAAGTGTCGCGTCGGCGTTGCGCCTTCGATATCGCGCCAGTCTGCACGAGCCTTTAGCGTAACAGCGTAACAAACAAACATAATTATAAAAAATCAAATAATTTTTCTTTATAATACCTATTACTTTAGATTGTAATGTTGCAAAATAAATTAAAAGTGTGGCCTTGATAACTCGCTTAAACATCGGAATTAATTTAAATAATTAAATACGAATGCCTCAAATCTTTCTTTAACCGTGCTATTTTATACGATTATGAAATACATAATGATTAGTTCTAACACTAAATCTAATTTATGAGCAAAAAAAAACCAAGATTAACTTAAATTTATTTCCAAACATTCATTAAGTGTGCTCTAATTACCCATTCAGGTTAATTCAAGTAATTAAACACAGTCGTTTCTTAATAACTCGTAATAATATGTAAACAGGAAGTTTGCACTGCTATTACTAAATTGATAGCACATCGCTTAAATATTTATCGGATAGTCGGCTAATTTATTGATCCCTAACTGTATCTATGTTTTAAAAAAGAATGTGAGTGTTTAGGGTTCCATAGTAAATAAAACTATAAGGGTTCCTCCTTATAGTTTCACCATGTCCGTCTGTCTGTCCCCGGCTTAGCTCAGAGACTCTCAGACCTAGAAATCTGTAATTTGTCATGTGTAGGTAGGTATACTTCATAATCACGCCGATAAAATAGAAACTTAAATAAAAAAACATTTTTAGTAACCTCCCTTACACGTATAGCGGAGATGAGAATACTTTAGGTTAGAAATTGGTCTCACATGTCATGATTTCATGGAAAAGCCATAAAACTAACTTAGAGAATTATTATTATTATTGTTATTATTTCTGTGATTTTTAGAATAATTATTAACTCTGCGATATATATATTCTTTGAACAATAATAAAAAAAAAAAACATTATAATTTTGTAAATACATATTTGATATGGTCGCGAATCATATTTGGATCAAGATACAACCTGGCACTGACCTGCAAATTGCAAAAAACGTAAGAAAGTTTAAAATTCGCAGGCTACCACCGGATCCACCATAAACCTGGGGGTGTACTCCGAAGATACATTCGAAATATCGGCCAAGTGTTCGGCCGGTTCCTGACTACGGCTGACTATGGCTGACTACGGCGAAAGAAAAAAGGACTGTCAAAGAGATACTTAAGTCAAAGTCAAAAACGTGACTTGAAGTCGTGAAAGGACTCAAAGTCAAAAAAGGAAACTTTGTTAGTCAAGAAACGGCCGAACATTTCTGAGTAGACTTCCTGAATTTTAAATAAAGGTTTCAATCAAATGAATTTAAAACAAAAGATTGAATATCTCAACTAACTCAATTAACAAAAAAACACAAAACTAATCTGTATCCTAATCACTTTGATATCAAACTTATTATCTTTACTGCAAATCGTAAAAGTACGGTTCTTGCTCGAATTTTTTGTTAAAGACGTGAGCAGCCTTGGTTTTATAGATAAGTGGAAGATATTTAAAATTGCTTTAAAGATTGGTACAAATAATTAAAATAATTCGATTGAAACACCTGCACCGGATGGAATCTTTCGGTCAGTTTGATTATTTTAATTTGCAATTTGTAACTCAAGCTTCAAGAGTTTGTAATGATTTTCTATCCATTTCGAAAGCTTCACTTCCTATTAAAGCAGACCGTTTTGATTATATCCTAACCTACTTACTTCAAAGTTTGACGTACTGTTTTTATGTACAAGTAAAATTCTAACTATAAACTTCAAAACGAGTTTATATTGACATACTAAAGAAACACAATGCCGAAATATCTTAATATATAATAATTCTTCTGTACGTGTGTTTGTCACCTAACTGCTCCTAAACGGCTGGATCGATTTGGTTGAAATTTTGTATTTATATTTCAACGGGTTCCTAGATGGTTTGAAAACACAATTGGACCCGGTAGGTGGCGCTGCTGTCGGTGTAAGGCGGTACGAAGTTCGCCGGGTCAGCTAGTAAAAATATATTCATTTATTATAACACTTTTTAACCGACTTCCAAAAAGGAGGAGGTTATATGTTCGGCTGTATGTTTGTTTTCTTTTTTTTTATGTTTGTTCACCGATTGCTGCGATAATCGTGGACCGATTTTGAAAATTCTTTTTTTGTTTAAAAGGGTATGCTCCCGAGGTGGTCCCATTGCCACCAAATCAGAATCTGATGAAGGGATCCCATAGAAATCGAGGGAAATCCTCGAATTTTATAGGCACACATATAGCGATTTGGGTATTTTTTATAGTAACTCGTGCATTTGCTCTCGGAAAACACCATTTGGTGAAGTGGAACAGATGATGGAGACCACTGATGGCCACCGGAACAATATAATAATAAGTAATTATCGGGTTGCGATTCGGGTTTAATATTGCATCGGGAAAAGCAATATTTTGTAAAAGGTGATGAGCAGTTAACATTAGGTTATTGTAACTTAGATAAATTTAAAACTGACCCACTAAAAAGTGAAAAATAAAAACTTTTTACAAAAAAAAAAAACCGACTTCCAAAAAAACACTAAAAATAACTTTAATTTCGACACCGACTTCCGAAATTAAAGTTATTTTTCACTTTGTAGTGTTTTTTGGAAGTTGGTTATTTTTTTTTGTAAATAGTTTTTTTCTATTGTTTATTCAAATTCATAAATAAATGAATCGATGATTTCAGTTATTTAATTGTTTTTTAGTTACCGGGGGTTGCAATTTAGTGCAGAACAATAAATACCCACATATAATTCAGGAATTACCTATTAAGTTGAAAAAAAACACAATAATGGAAATGTTAATCAATTAATTTTATAAATAATATCCTTAGGGAAATACTTCAATTAACCACAAACATGAGGTACACACATCCAATATCTGTATAAAATTAGATGTGACTAAACGATGATGTAACGCAAATTGTGACAAAGCTATATTGATCCGTATAGGGAACCACATTAATAGGACAAGTATTTATTGTAATGTCCATGACATGAATGATTGAATGAATGAAATGATCCGATTCCAGCGTGGTTAAACCAGACTCGATTGCTCGAATGAACCTAAAGATTCACATTAGCCCCTGGAGCCTCTTGTTTCATGGAACTACAGATACCATTGTTTATCAAGTAGCTAGTTCTTCTTCTGTTCATTTCTGATTCGATCACGTAGGGAAACTCCAAGCATAGCCCTCTCCATTGCCTTTTGGGTGACTTTTAGCCTTCTGATAAGGCCCATTGTGAGCGACCACGTTTCAGTGCCATAGGTCATCGGCCTTTGGGATAGGGAAGGATTATTAATGCCGTATGGGATATGCATCCTTGAGCAAGCATTGGAATAGTGGAGAGACGGATGATATTTATCTATGGAAGGAGCATCTTTTAACAACATCGCCGCCAGGTTGGCTCAGGTCCAGCTGCTTGTTCGACTCTTGTCTGTGTCACTGCTATGCTTTGGTACACGTTGCTGATTCCAAAGTCTTCGTCTGAGGTCTCACTACTATTCGTTTCAGATTTCATCTAAATATCGCTAGCAGCTTTCTTGATCTTATCTCGGTCTTCAGCCGTGTCCACCCAAAAATGTATTTCCTTGTTGAAGTATGTCGTGTCCTAAAGTAAATAAATAAACTACAGACTCCCGCAGACAGGCGCGACGCGACTCCGGTAGAACAATTCCATGAAGTTTTCATCCAAATTGTTCCAAAACAGTGTCGCATCGGGCCTGTCTGCTGGAGCCTTAACTTTGAGCCTCATTCATCACAAGTTCCCAACACAGAATATCCAGAAAAAAAAATCGCGAAAAATTGCGAAAAAGACGCGAGTTTTTTTAAATAGCATCGACATCATGATGCCTTTTTTAATATGGTGGCCCTGGCACACAGGCAACGGAAGGCACACGGGTGGGTTTTAGTCAGTAAAAGTCTGACACGCCCTCCCGCGCTGCCCACAGCGGGAGAAGTTATTTGATAAATGCCGTTTGAAGAATAATTATGGAACTCTTCAAACGGCTGGTTGACAGTTCCCGTGACCCCGTGGCTGGCTTTTACCTTGACCAGAGGCTAAACATTGCCATACAACGTGGCAATGCTGCCAATCCCTTGAGTACATTAGCAGTCGACAATGATGCGCTGGAATTTTTCGACGCAATATTTTAGTTAGTAGGTTATTATATTTTGATTTAATTAATTTATTAATCAGATTTGAGTTGTTTTTAAGTAGGTACAATTCATTTTAATTGTGAATAATCATCTCTTAAATTACTGTGGTCAGATGATTAGTAAGTCAAGAAAGTTAGTACTTAACAGCCAAGGGTGCGCGGAATGTTTTGTTGGTGTAGGTTCACAGAAGCCTCGCTTCGAAACGAGTACTATGTAAACAGCTGAAACACTTGAAGGACTTGCGTTAGTCTAGTTCAAGGTCGGAAGTGCCGCACAGCTAGGTCAAGGACGGTAGATAAACGTTCAGGTCATGGTACAACGAATGAAACCTTTAGGATTCACGACAATATTCAAATGACATCCGTGGAATAATTGTGTAACACGCTGTTGAGCCTAAATATTTTTACGTTTAAAATAAGAACTGATAAGTACACAGATAACAATAAATATATCTTCAACGTTATGTTCATTCTGACAGTTCAATAACATTCATTGCGTTCTGTACGTTGTTGAGCAGAAAACATTTTCGAATATAAGAAGCATTGAATTTGCAATGTCCTTCAATCAAAATCATTCAGACTGTGATTGATAGTGTCTGTGCCGGTGCTGGATTACTTATGGATTAGAGTGCATCCTATAAGAATATAAATACAGCTGGCCTCACGTCAATGGTAACAAAAGCGGTGTAAGCTGGCCTCTTATTCTATTAAACCTCTGTACTACGGTAGGCCAGCTCAAGGTCATAGTGTTTCCACCTGCCGGCTATCGCTGAAAACCAGCGCTGGGGCTCTGTCTCGAATAGGGTCGCAGCATTATGCTGAGCGGTGGCCGTTTTGCGTGAATGTGACGCATATTTTCCCCCTACTTGTTCTTTTTGTATCTATGTTCTTTCTTTGCGTCATGTTTACCGCAAATAAACGTATTTTCTTTCTTTTTTCTTTTTTACCTATGTGCGATCGACTGTACTGAGTTCCGTTGGTCATCTCGTTGCTATTCCAAAGACTTTCTAATAGGATTTTCCTCTGCTCAACTAAAGACCTGTGCACTATGAGCATCTATAGCTCACCTTCATTAAAAATATTCAAGACTATCTTATGCCCGGCGTTGGCCGCGTGGCTGCGTGGCTGTCGAAAATTATCACACGAGAACGTACTACCAGGATAAAAAGTATCCGACCCAGGTCATGGCCTAACTGTGAGCCTTTCATTGATATCCGTTCAGCCGTAAAGGCGTGATAGATAGACAGACCGATATTTTCACATTCATAATGTTACTTCGGAAGTATGGATAGTATGGATTTGGATTCTCAGCCAAATTCAACACTAACTGTCTTTTAATGGCGTCTTCAAAGCGAACGATAAACTCACTTACATTTTTTATCAACTCTCATACATCTTAATAATACGGTTGACAAGTAACACGGTCGACAACTAACATGGTTGACAAGTAACACGGTCGACAACTAACATGGTTGACAAGTAACACGGTCGACAAGTAACATGGTCGACAAGTAACATGGTGGACAAGTAACATAGTGGACAAGTAACACGGTCGACAAGTAACATGGTGGACAAGTAACACGGTCGACAACTAACATGGTCGACAAGTTACATGGTTGACAAGTAACATGGTCGATAACAAACATGGTCGACAACTAACATGGTCGGCAACTAACATGGACGCCAACTAACATGGTTGACAAGTAACATGGTCGACAAGTAACATGGTCAATAACCAACATGGTCGACAACTAACATAGTCGACACCTAAACCAGACACGACGTCACGGTCTACAGCTCTAGAATCTAGATCTGCACACAAAGAGTTTGTAAGGTCAACGTGTGCCGTATATAGACTCGCGTAGGTTGCCTGTCGCCATACCCGGGACTATAAACTATTGATGTCTGGCATAAATTATCTACTGTGAAATATTGACTGGAATTAAATTAGAATTGAAGATCTTTATAGCTTTCATACAGATTGGTAAAGATAAAAGATGATGTCTTGAGTTAGCGTGGGTCTTTTGTTCCAAAATGCAAATTAATCATATTCCGTCCTATTTAACAATTACATAAAGATACATTACATATATATTATTACTAGCTTTTGCCCGCGGCTTCGCCCGCGTTAATGTCGGAAAAAATATCACGGGAACGTACTACCGTGATGAAAACCTAGTACCCTATGTGTTAATCCAGATTATAAACTATATGTGCGCCAAAATCATCTAAATCCATTCAGTCGTTTTTGCGCCAATCTGAAACATAAAATCCCCTCTAAAAATTACTCCCCCTTTTAGAGGTAGATTTTTTGAAAACCCTGATATAATTTTTCCTTTATTTCCAATCATAAATAAATAAGTACAGAGTTTCAAGTTAATTTAACGGCACGTTAAAATCTTTCCCCCACAAAATTCAACCCCCCCCCCTTTAAAAGTTTGTTTTCAAAAATGTATGTTTACGGTCGTTTCATTTATTAATCAAAGTAAACATAATTTTGATATAAACTGTATTTCGCCTGAAAGAGGTTTTTTGAAAAATCTTTAGTCATGTGTTTTGTGATATTCCCCCTTATTACAAAACAAGGTAAATCTTCAGACCCAGATTTAAAACATGGAGCCATTATTGAATTTCGAACTTTATTCCGACTATGGTAAAGTTCCTAAACACAAAACTGACAACTTAGTACCCGACTAAGTTTTCAGTTTTGTATAAAGAACGGTATTTCAATCACTGTTACGTTCCTATTACAAAAACATAGCGGAGGCCGTTACATAGCGGCCGCCGCTATCTTACGGCCGCCGCTATGTAACGGCCCCCGCTATGTAACGGCCTCCGCTATGTAGCGGCCGCCGCTATGTAGCGGCCCCCGCTATGTAACGGCCCCCGCTATGTAACGGTCTCCGCTATGTCACGGCCACCGCTATGTAGCGCCCACCGCTATGTAGCGGCCGCGACTATGTAGCAGCCACCGCTATGTAACGGCCACCGCTGTCACGGCCACCGCTATGTACCGGCCGCCGCTATGTACCGGCCGCCGCTATGTACCGGCCGCCGCTATGTAGCGGCTGCCGCTATGTGACGGCCGCCGCTATGTAACGGCCGCCGCTATCTTACGGCCGCCGCTATGTAACGGCCCCCGCTATGTAACGGCCTCCGCTATGTAGCGGCCGCCGCTATGTAGCGGCCGCCGCTTTGTAGCGGCCCCCGCTATGTAACGGCCACCGCTATGTGACGGCCGCCGCTATGTAACGGCCGCCGCTATCTGACGGCCGCCGCTATGTAGCGGCCGCCGCTATGTGACGGCCGCCGCTATGTAACGGCCGCCGCTATCTGACGGCCGCCGCTATCTGACGGCCGCCGCTATCTGACGGCCGCCGCTATGTAACGGCCGCCGCTATGTAACGGCCGCCGCTTTGTAACGGCCTCCGCTATGTAGCGGCCGCCGCTATGTGGCGGCCCCCGCTATGTAACGGCCACCGCTGTGTGACGGCCGCCGCTATGTAACGGCCCCCGCTATGTAATGGCCACCGCTATGTAACGGCCCCCGCTATGTAACGGCCTTCGCTATGTAGCGGCCGCCGCTATGTGGCGGCCCCCGCTATGTAACGGCCACCGCTATGTGACGGCCGCCGCTATGTAACGGCCGCCGCTATCTGACGGCCGCCGCTATGTAACGGCCGCCGCTATGTAGCGGCCGCCGCTATGTAGCGGCCGCCGCTATGTAGCGGCCGCCGCTATGTGACGGCCACCGCTATGTAACGGCCGCCGCTATCTGACGGCCGCCGCTATCTGACGGCCGCCGCTATCTGACGGCCGCTGCTATGTAACGGCCGCCGCTATGTAACGGCCTCCGCTATGTAGCGGCCGCCGCTATGTGGCGGCCCCCGCTATGTAACGGCCACCGCTATGTGACGGCCGCCGCTATGTAACGGCCCCCGCTATGTAATGGCCACCGCTATGTAACGGCCCCCGCTATGTAACGGCCTTCGCTATGTAGCGGCCGCCGCTATGTGGCGGCCCCCGCTATGTAACGGCCACCGCTATGTGACGGCCGCCGCTATGTAACGGCCGCCGCTATCTGACGGCCGCCGCTATGTAACGGCCGCTGCTATGTAACGGCCGCTGCTATGTAACGGCCGCCACTATGTAACGGCCACCGCTGTCACGGCCACCGCTATGTAGCGGCCGCTGCTATGTAACGGCCCCCGCTATGTAACGGCCACCGCTATGTAACGGCCACCGCTATGTAACGGCCACCGCTATGTCATGGCCACCGCTATGTAACGGCCACCGCTATGTAGTAGCTACCGCTATGTAGCGGCCACCGCTATGTAGCGGTCCCCTCTATTTGGTGGCCAACGCTATGTGGCAGCCAACCCTATGTGGCGGCCGCCGCCATATTTTGAAGGCCACCCTTGTGTGGCGGCCACCGCTATTTGGCGGCCACCGCTCTTCGACGTTCGCCGGTAAATTGCAGACGCATGTGGCGGATGCATGTGGCGGCCACCGCTCTTCGCAATTTCGAGTCTTTCCCTAAAACTTAATTACCACCTTTTGCCCCGTAAGGGTTACATTTGAATAAACCCAAAAACATGTAAGGCTTTATATTCTGTGTTAGGTATTGTATCATAAAACACCGAGATTCGAGTAAATCAGACCGCGCGTTAAAATTCTTCCATACAAACTTTGACATCCCCATATCCCCCTTTAGGGGGTAGTTTAAAAAAAAATGAACTTTATCATTTACTTAGGTTAGTATTCGTACCAAGTTTCAGATTTATTAACTCAAGGAATAAAATTTTTCATACAAACCAAATCCCCTTTTACGTATCACCCTCTAAAGGTTGAATTTCAAAAAATCCCTTCTTAGCGGATGCCTATAGTTTCCAACCATAAGCCGAAATATTGGTGATTTTAACTTAAAAAACTTAAAACTTTTTTACAAACAAAATTTCATCCTCCGCTTTACCCCTTAGGGCCCGTTCCCACATAGACGGACCGTCTGTTTTCTCGGTCCGTCTAAAGAGACGGATATGCCACTGGCAGTACAATTTATATGACAATTTTCACATTTAGACGGACTGTCTTAGTGAAAAAAAGTGGGACCGGGCCTTTATGAGTTGAAATTCTAACAACATCGTTGCGTTAGTTTCCAACCCATACTTAATTTTGTGATTTTTAAGGACTTTCCAAAAACAACTTCATCCCCCTTTTTGACTCTTCAGGGGTAGAATGATCAAAAACGCTGAGACGCGTGTAAATTAATTTTCAATCGTCAGCCTAAACCCAAAATTTGACATCACTTTTTCGACCCTCAGGAGGTTATTAGGGCTAGAATAAGTTTAGTCAGTGTTAGCTTTTAGTGATAAATGAGTCATAATTGGTAATTTAGTAGACTTAATTGGTACAGTTACATACTACAAAAAAATGTAGCTAATATGTCAAATTGTTTTGCCGTTGCCACTATTACATAAATCCCGTTCACCGTATCAGTTCATATTTCCTAGATAACACCACATCACACTTCACCTCACTTCCTGCCTTTCACATCTGTCTTAAAATCGATCAATATGATATAATATGATTGCCTAAAACTAATCTAATTCTTTAGGTCACCTACAGAAACTGCACATTTTGTAATGGCGACGATAACCGACTTTTAATGATTTTATACTGAAGATCACGTCTAAACGAGTAGTGTTAATGATTTGAAAAAAATATATGTTAAATTAGAGCATTTCTTCAAAAACTTAATATGTGAATATTTTAGATTATGTTTATATTACATAGTGAAACTAATTTGTAAAGTTATGTCTAACGCGGATAAAAAACTGAGAATGGTGCAAAATCTACCAAGCGTATTTATCTGAAACCTTTACCAATGTAAAGATAATTGAATTATTGATCTTTTAGCATAAGCGTTTTATTAAAATACCTTTTGTTTTGTGTATAATAAACTAATAATGCGTCAAATTGGGAACAGCGCTCCTTGATGGGCGAGTCCTATTACTGGCTGAACGTACGACGCGTTGCGTGAGATCAGTACAGAACACGCAAGCTAACCACTCAAGGTCACTGGCATATATCTGCGTCTTAAAAATGGGTGATGTCGACATTCTATGTTTTGAGGTCGGCTCGTATACAATTCTTACAGTGTACTAGATTTTGCCCGCAGCATCGCCCGCGTGGTGGTCGGGAATTATTTCACGGGAAAGTATAGATATCCTCATCACCATTGGCAGCCTTGTTCCATCCACTGCTGAATAAAGGCCTCATTTTACGAAGAATTTTTGTCCGTTTCTCTGTTTGTCTGGATGTATGTTCCGGATTGGCGCCCAAACGGCTGAATAGATTTGGATGTAATTTGGCACACAGATAGTTTATGACCTGGATTACTGACAGAAATAAGTAGGGTACTATTAATCCCAGTAGCATGTTCCCGTGGAATATTTTCCGACGAAAAGCGGGCAAAAGTTTTTAAAATAAGCTTTGGGTTCCTTTATTCCCATGTAGCTAGTTCCACATGGAACTATTGCAACCTAAAATATTTTGTACCATTACTTCCATGTAATTTTAAACTAGTTTTACAGCCGACATTTATTTCATATGGAACTACTGCAACTATTTAGTTCCATGTGATTTTGATAAAAAGTGCCTCAAAAAATGCCAGTAAGATTGCTGCACAGAAGATTCTCCTTCTTCAGCTTAACAGCTAAAATGTTGTTGGAGCAGTACTTCCAGACTGTGTATGTATTAATTTGAGATACAATTCCTTTACGTCCTCATAGGACATTTGGTCATTTATTTTTGTTTATACTATTGGTACCATAATATTTAATGTTTAAATTTTACGGAATCAACAATTTGATACTATAATAGTTATGACATTATAAATTATTTATGTATTCATAATCTGAAGATTTATTTGACGATGGATTAGGATATGGATTGTTTAAGTTGAGTTTCAATAGCATCCGTGATCATTAGGAACTTCCGTAAGTATTTAATCACCATCCATATTAGTTATTATTACGGTATATGTTTCCGTCATTTCCTGTACGCATGTATTATATGTGTATCGATTTGTGATATCATGAATTTTCGCCGAAACCCGATAAGTGTGATCCCGGCTTTAAGGATAGTAATTAGTGGGTTTAACGACCGTGTACTTACGCAAATTGTGGGGAAAATTAATGTCGTCATAATGAGTTTTTCAAAACCGTATACTTAGATACTTTTAGTTACTTATCATAATAATATTTATTTATTTATTTATTTATTTATTTATAATAAGCACACCAACAGCATAGTCACTTACAATTCAAAAATAAATAACATATAAAATTGGCACTTTAGTAACCATGCAAATAACAGGTATGCATGACATTTAACATATGAATATTAGAGACAAAAGAGAAAAAATTAAAAGTGTAAAAAATTAAAAGTGTGTCCAGAGACCCAAATCCAGAACACGACAAAACAAACCAATTTGAGCTACACAGACGTGCACTCTTCGCACTGTTTGAATAGGGAACGCCTGTATGAAACGAAACTCATGGAAAAAATATCAATAGGGTAATCTGTCAAGTTGGACCTTTCATTATATTGCCTTGCCATACGTGTTAGGGGGCTATTAAATGTGGTATTTAATGTGGATGTAGGCAATTCAAAAATACGATGATGACGCTTACTACGTTGGCTAGACCTAAATTTAAAATAGTTTACTAATTGTGCGTCTATTGTACCGTTTATAATTTTATGGAGTATTAGTAAGTCAGAATGGTTACGTCTTTCTTTTAAGCTAATCATTTTAAAGTGCCTTAACCTGTCGCTATAATCAGGTATAGCTTTTCGGATCCCATTCTTCATACATAAATGCCTAACAAAACGGGCCTGAACAGATTCTACATTATTAGTATAAGTTGTATAATAAGGAGACCAAATAGTGGAACAATATTCCAAGGAGCTCCTTACTAGTGCGTTGTAAAGTAAAATAATGCTACTATAATTACGAAAAGGTTTCGACATACGGATTATAAAGCCAAGCATTCTTTTAGCCTTAGTCACCGTGCTATCTATATGTTCACGGAAAGATAGAGATGTATCAAAAAGTACCCCAAGGTCACGGATGACTGACACTCTGCTCAGCACTGATCCATCAATATGATAATCAAATTTAATATAATTCACTTTATTTGTGAATGTAATAGTCTGGCATTTTTTAACATTGAGCGTCATTCTGTTGTTCAAACACCATTGTTGAAGGACATCAAGATCCTTTTGAAGCTTCGCACAATCACTCAGGTCCGATATGCTACAGTATATTTTTAAATCATCAGCGTAGGCCAAACAATTGCAATTTATTAAATCTAAAAGATCATTCAAAAATACCAAAAAAAGCAAAGGGCCCATCTTAGAGCCCTGAGGAACACCAGAGCCAGGAGAAAAAGGTACAGATTCATAACCCGCCAAGGCAACTATTTGAGAACGATTAAATAAATAACTCTCGAACCACCGCAACAGAGAGCCATGAATACCAGCGCAATTCAATTTCATAGAAAGAATTGAGTGATCAACGCGATCGAAGGCTTTTGCAAAATCTGTGTAAACAGCATCAACCTGACCCCTAGCTTCAAAGGTGTTACTAATAAAAGTAGTGTAAATAAGTAAGTTAGACATAGTAGAACGGTTAGACACAAAACCATGTTGCTTCAAACTAACTACATGACGGAGGTGGGAATACACTACATTGTATATGAGCCCCTCAAACATCTTTGCAAATTGCGATATAATAGAGATTGGTCTATAGTTAGTTACGTCATTCATACTACCAGACTTATGTATGGGGATAATGTGTGAGATTTTCCATAAATCGGGAAATGTACCTTCCTTAAGGGATTTATTGTATATTATCTGCAGAGGTATAATAAGGGCATCAATGCAGAGACGAATAAAAATAGGAGGAAGTCCATCCGGACCAGCTCCTTTATTAAGATCTAACTTTTTGATGCTATCTCTAACGTCATTTTCAGTAATGCCAATGGAAGACATACTATAATTAGACGAGGAGTTACCTGGAGACAAGTAACCAGGCTGTTGATTAACACCGTACACAGATGCAAAATAGTCTGCAAATAGATCAGCCACACCACTACCACCCTCACCAACACGATCACCCCACGATACTTGGTCAGGGACGCCTCTGAAAGATCTTTTAGACTTAGTATAACGCCAAAAAGCTTTTACATTTGTTTTTAATTCACTCTCAATTCTTTCTATGTAATCTTTAAAACAGTTATCCATAGCTCTCCCAGCTCGCATCCGTAGGGAAACAAAAGTATCATAGTCACGAGGGTTTTTGTACCGTTTGAACCGAGCTCTGTATTTATGCTTTTCTTTAAGAAGCTTAATCAACGAAGCTGAGAACCAAACTGGATAAGAGTTATTCTTAGGTTTACCCTTCGGAGTATATTTATCTATATTTTCCCATAGTATATTATAGAATGTCAGAACGTAATCATTACAACTCAAATGACAATAATCCTCCCAATTTACTTTACACAGATCACGAACACATGCCTCATAGTCAGTTTTAATGAAAATATATTTAGACTGTAAAGTATTATAATTTAAATTAGAAATTGAAGTTTTAGTTAGGGCTAATTCTAATTATTGTAGGTATTCAGAGTGTTCTAAAATACTTTATCATAATTAATTGAAAAAACTTAGACTATCTTCTCGTACGTGTGTAGTCAGAAGCTCAAAAGTCTGACAAACCAGTCATAAAACTGTCAAAAAATAATAGGCCCGTTTTGACATTTAACTTGAATCGATTTATCGTGAGTATTGATTGACGAACGATTGACCATCGCGACGTAACTAGTATAATATGTCAAAACGGGCCTATTATTTTTTGACAACTATAGAAGAGATCATCATTGATAAATGACTCACAAAGACGTGATAAGGGACTTCTTGGCGGGAAAGTGAAGCGTCATGTTCAGCAGTTTGTTTAATTTTCCAAAATTAGTGTTTAGCCGAATATTAATGTGTAATAATGGTGGATTATTAACCATTAAGTGTTTGTGAACGTGCATTAGTGTAGGCAAATGAAACAAAACAGTGCAAATTCGCTTCAAGTTCTCTCAAGAAGTCCGCGTGAGGACTCAGTAAAGTGCCACATCTTTACTGAAACTCAAGGGGAGTGGGCGGGGATATCATCATCATGCATTTATAATTCATTTCATCAATATTTTAAACAAGAACTAAAACTTGACATTGGCTAAATGCACTAACCGTGCGAAGCCAGAAGAAAAAAAAAAAAAAAAGACGTGATAACACAGTACAGCCCGAATCAAACTTCATGGCTCCGAACTTGAGGCGCGACGCTGCGTGGTAAATTCACGTGTCAGCGGGGGTAAGGGGTGGGGTCCTGCGCAGCGAGTAGCGCACTTCAGAGCCGCCATTATATTTGGCGCGTACTCCTATCCGTGGCAGTTGGAAACCAGACCGGTTCTAGAACTCTTTGTGAATACGACAGGGTATACGCTTACGTCACGCCACAAGATCCTTTTGTTGTGTCCGCCTATCTCGTTCCCTTAAGAGCCTATATATACTACCTCAAATGGATTAGCATGATGCTCCGTTATGTCGAAAATACTGCAGCATTAATTTTGAAATAAATATCGGCAAAGTTGAGGATTAATGTTAAGAACTATGTTTGACGAAAACACGATTCCATAATTCCAACTGAAAATTTACGTTGGTATTAGTTTTTTTTTAATGTGATTAAACTACAAATTAACGATTTTCGGACTTTTTCCTTTACTTGTGCTGTGAGACCTTGCTTCTTGCCAAATTTCATGATTCTAAGTTAACGGAAAGTACCCATACCGTCTTATTACAAAACAAGATTTATATTTTGACATGGCTTAAACCATGGAGCCAGTTTTTGTAATAAGAACGTAACTGTGATTCAAATTCCGTTCTTTATACAAAACTGAAAACTTACTTCGGTACTAAGTTGTCAGATTTGTATTAGGAACATTATCATAGACGGAATATTGTTCGAAATTAAATAATGGCTCCATGGTTTGTCTAAAGATAAACCTTGTTTTGTAATAAGGCCGTACAGGTTTTGATTTATTTGCGAGTATCAAAATATTTTGCATAAATCGCCGTATTTTTTTATTGCGTTGATTTAGAAGCTTGATTTTTTTAGAGCTCCAAAGGACTATAGACTTACGTATTTGATATTAATTTCAATTTGATCCCCTCACGCGTACTTGAGAAAAAGGGTCTTGACAGACTGACAGACAGATAGACGGACATCGAAGTGATCATATAAGTGTTCCGATTTTTCCTTTTGAAGCACGAAACCCTAAAAACAGACAATCATAAGCATACGGTAATATTCTCCACATTAGCCCAATATTTATGATTGCAGTGTTCAAAAAGACATTATGATACACTAAAAGTTATTATACAAACTAGACTGTGACGGTGCCAGACGATTTCCTGCGGAAATACAATGGCTTAACTTAGATAAAGCCATCTTCTTGTTAAGTACACTAACGGTTCTCTCAGGGTTACCAGCTGGGGGGCTTTCTAGGTTGTCACCTAGAAAGCCCCCCAGCTGGTAACCCTGAGGCCTGTAGGCCCCTTAGATGATATGGCTAGAAAGAGGGTAGAGCTACTGCTTCCAAATGTTCCGTGTGGTAAAGAATAGCACCATCCTATTTCTTCCCGTGGGTGTCTTAGGCCCGTATTAATAGAGCGTAACTCAGTACTCAAGCACTACTTAGGACTAGTTTCAACCAATCAAATGGCTCGAATATAGTTTTATGTAATGCTTGAGTACTGAGGAGCGCTCTATTAATACGGGCCTTAAGGCGCAACTAGTCGATACTTTTTCCATACAAATTTCGGGGGGGTTTTACTCCACTGTTACACATTGTACATCTAAAGTAAAACATGATATCGTTTTGTCTTATTATTAATTTTGTCTGTACAGAAACAGAATAGTAAAAAACAAAGGTATTAAAAAGTTATGAGCCAACAAAGATTCGTTTTTCCTGCTAATTTTAACGCAACTTTGGGCGTAAATAAGTAATAAAAGAAGTATAAAATCTCAAAAACAAAGCTCGTTCCGACAAAGCTCAATTGTCGAAAATTTTAATAAACTTTATTCGTAATTGATTTATGCAGTAATTTTTTCATAAAACCCCACCTTCCAAAGGAGTTTTCGTATATTTTTACGCGCGCGGTTTAGTATGAATCGTCGTGCACTGCGTTTGTGTGCGTGCGACTAGACGTTATGCGTGTAGACTAGCTTCTAACTGCTCATCACTGGTGCTATCTCTGTCGGACACGATGCTAGGTGAGACAGCGTGCTTTTTGGCCGCGCCCGCCAGTGAGTTCGAGCCCGCGACTAGTTGGCTCTTAAAGGCGACTAAGGGACTTACTAGTGAATGGGCAGCAGCATTCTCTATGCATTTTAACACCATACTGCGATCGCCAACCCGCCTGCCAAGCGTGACGATTATGGCAACCCCCTCCCTATTGGGGGAGGCCTATGTCCAACAGTGGACGTCTTTCGGCTTCGTCCAACTGCAAATGTAAGTTAGTCCGCACAATATTGAGCGATTTACCATGTTATTTTAAGCTCACAGACTTCTTATACATTTTCCTGTAATTTATGCGTAAAGAACCGAACCGATCCGGATCCGTATCCGGACCCCGTCCGGGTCCGGGTCCGGATCTGTATTTTTTTCAACATTTTAGACTTAGTAGTTTCGGATATAATGGTCAATTTTCAGCTATTTTCTTAAATATTTTTAAGAGTGTTGATTGTAAAATTATAAAATTTGTATTTATATATGAAATCCTTACAATAAGCCCTTTCATTTGATATGTCACACGGTACAGTCACCAAATCTTTTTTTTATTAATTTTCTAATTTTACCCCCAAAAGTGACCCCCATATTCAAAATTCGTGATTGATTGAATTAATGATTTATATTGTAATTCTTTTAATTTTTAATTGTAAAATGTGCAAAATTTCGATACAATGTTAAAATTGTTACAGAAATCAATAAATAAAGATTAATTTATTTACATAACACGTCCGTGTTTGGGTCACAGAAGTTCATATCTGTACCAAATTTCAACTTAATCGGTTCAGTAGATTCGGAGCAAATCAGACAGACAGACAGACACACGTGTGATCCTATAAGGGTTCCTTTTTTTCCTTTTGAGGTACGGAACCCTACAAACGGAACCCCCGTGTGTCTGCCTGTCTGTTCGGTTCGTCTGTCACAGCCAATTTGCTCCGAATCTACTGGACTGATTCATTTGAAAGGTACACTTGTGAATTTCTGTGACACAAACACGAAGGTGTAACGTAAAAAAAGTAAATAAATCACTCAATATTGTGCGTATAAACTTACATTTGCAGTTGGAATGTATGGGGCAACATGATGTTTTTCAACTAAGTACATTGTTCTTGGGATAAATTCATCCCAACTACAAAACACTTAATTGTGCGTGGTCCGACACACACTTGGCTGCTTTTTCTGTTTCTTAGCTTTGGACAAAATTTTGTAATAAATTGTCGGGCATTTACATGTTAAAATATGTATCTTGTAAACTTGTAAATCACTCCATTATCATTAACTTTGCATAAACGATCGCTACAAATGATGTTTATTGAATTTATTATGACATTATTAATCGTGTCAACATTAAGCTCATTCTAAAAGTCACGTTTTGTTGTTATGAAATAATTTATTTGGAAATATAAAGTCCATTTCACGAAAGAAGTCCCGCAGACGTGGCGCTGCAGGCATGGGTTATTTTAGGAATGTTGCTAACTTAGCGTATAATAATAATTAGTTCCACTTATTTCCGCGGGACTTCTTTCGTGAGACGGAGTTTAGGCCTATATTCCATTGGTTCAGGCAGTTAAATAAAGGTAAACAAATCGTTAAAAGGGTTTTTATAGACGACACTTTCTTGTTTAAAAACACTTTGTAACTTAAACCAAATTAAATGGATTTTTGTTTTTTACGATATAGTTTCCTCTTTTTTTAATTTATGTTAAACTTTATCTTTTATACTTAAACTACTCTTCGTTGATGTAACTGCTTGAGCACAATTTTTTAATTGGGTTTTAATAATAAAGGCTTCTACATACCAGCGCGACTTGACGCGCGACGCGACACGGCACAAAGGCCCCGCGTGTCGCGGGACGAGCGGTGCCTTTGTGTCGCGTCGCGTCGCGCGATATATATATGATAATCTGTCTATTGTAAAGAGCCCAAAAATATAGGTTCTCAAAACTTCAACGAATTATAACGTTGCTAAATTGAAGAGTATAACTGTGAAGTAGCATGACAACTGAAGAGACAGGTATTACATGGGTATTACGTTTAGTCGGTTACTTCACAGCTGTCTCGTCGCGTGGTTTTTTTTGGTTCACCTTTATTTAACTACCTAAACCAACGGAATATAGGTATGTAATTGTTTCCCTAAGTACACGTCTGAATTTTTTTTTTATGTGCCAGCCGTACTCTGAGCAGGATATATTATGTCTTGGTAGTGTTGGTAAACAGTAATTTTCTAAGTAATGTACTTTTACTCAGTCTGTCTAGATAGGCATACTGCAATCTAGCGCGTCTAATGTTCTTGGAAGGTATCGTCTTGGGTTGCATTGACAAGGTACAGTCAGCAAAAAAATTAAAAACGAAGAGTCGCATTATAAAGACTAACTTTATAATATTTATATAGATTAGCTTTCTGCACTCCTCCGCCATATAAACTCTGCGTAATTTTCGTAAAAAGAGATACAAAGTTTTTGCTTCACTAAATTGTCCGGAGTGTAATATAGTGGAAGTCTCTAACCATTACTGATGGAGTGCGTCCGGAACGAGGCCGAAAGAGCCACATTGTTATCGAAGTCACTGGATGTTGGAAGGTGTAATAGCATTCTTGCGTCCCCATTGTCAAAGGATGCAAGACCTTATACAGGGTTATTTTTATAACGTCAATAACCTCTTAAGGGGTCATTGTACTCATCATTATGAACAACTTTTACTATGGGACCAAACCTGAAATTGCGAAAAAAAAATCGGCTGTTCCCTACATTTTAACGAATTATTCGAACATAAATGTAGGGAACAGCTGGTTTTTTTTTCGCGATTTCAATTTTGGTCCCATAGTAAAAGTTGTTCATAATGATGAGTAAAATGACCCCTTAAGAGGTTATTGACGTTTTAAAAATAACCCTTATAAGGTAGCAAAAATAGGATTTAGATCTTATAGAATAATTGTTTGTACCGATGAGGGTGGCATAATCAGTTTATGATTAAACTCTCTATACCTAAATAAAATAGCTTACGGCATTTCATACAAACTTTCAAGCCCTTTCTTTTCGAAATGACTGAACCGATTTTAATGAAACTTCATACGCATAAGCAGGATACAAAGGTCTAAAAAGTTAGTTATGGGTGCGCCATGTTATCGTAGTTTATCTCTACCACCTATGGTTATGTAAAACATCGTGAGGAAAATGACATGTCCTAAAACAAATCTTCGAAGACATAATGTGACTTAATATAAACCCACAATAGGCCCGTGTGGTGCACTAGGGCCCGTTCCTTCCCACAACGAGGAGGATTGAGTCCCGAACCCCAGCGAGTAAATTTTGTCTGACTATAGTATTTGTTTTAATAATAGTCTGATTTGGCTCCGTATGGTGCCGGACGTAAAGAATAGCACCATCCTATTTGTTCCCGTAGGTGTCGTAAAAGGCGACTAGAGTCAATTATCACCTTTAGATGCAAAGTAAATGCCAGGCAATTGCCTGACATTTACAATAATAATTATTATTATTACGTACGCGCCAATGAACATGCAGCAGCTAGTGACGTAACTAAATATGTATGTTCATCTCTTTCTAACAACAGATATCGGTGTAGGTCTTTCCTTTTCTTCACGCGCTGTATGATTGTATGCAAGTATGTAGCTACATTCATGGCTTACGCTGTTTTTGAGTGCACTAATGTTCGTGTATGACGCGTCTATTTATAAATTTATAATACGTCATTGCCTAGAGTTGTCAAAAAATAATAGGCATAATATTTTATGACAAGTTTAAGGGACTTACTAGAGAATGGGCAGCAGTGTTCTCTATGCATTTTAACACCATACTGCGATCGCCAACCTGCCCGCCAAGCGTGGCGATTATGGCAACCTCCCCCCATTGGGGTCTGCTCAACAACGTAAATAACGCAATTAATGTTGTCGAACTGTCAAATTGAAACTGATTCCTACTGACAGTGTGTTCAAAATCAAATCAAATCAAAAATATTATTATTTCACATAAGCCTACATGGGCACTTATGAAACGTCAGAAGCTAGGTGCACGGTTCCAATTGGTCGTTTCCTATTGAGAAGAGCCGGCAAGAAACTCCACGGTTACTCTTTTAAAAAAAAATGGCTTTTACAATGTTTTCAAATTACAGTGTTATTAGGTATGAGAGGACAGCGTAGGCCCGTCAAAAGTACCAGGTACTTAACAAAATAGAAAATGATCTACAGATCTACAGTCTATTAAAAGCCTACTCACATTGACAAAAAAAAAAAACAATATAAAATATGATTCAAATAAAAGTTACAACCTTGTTGAAATTAAAATTGTAGGTACGCCATTACCCCGCTGTGCAGTTGTTAAGTTAGCATGGTTGGAAAATTTAAGTGTATACTCGTGGAAGCTCTTCACTTCATGCTCTTAAATATTAAGAGGAGGCTCCCTATTTTTAAGTTAATTTGCATGAATATTCTGAAACAGTCACACATACAGTCAAAATGAAACTTTAGTATATGATTTATTGGATTTTTTTCTTTCCATGTTGAAGACAGTTACGTAATTGTAATATTTTCGCTCGATACATTTTTTAATCAAAATTCATCTCTTTTATTAGGATAATTATAAAAATAAACAAGATTCGGCTTTTATGTCTAAAATAAATATACACAGCAAGAAAATATAGTTTATTATCCAGCCACCATATATTTTTTCTTTAGATCAATTATTACTTTAGTTATAAACGAAATAAGAATTGAGACTTACGCTATTTAGTTTCGTGCTCGAACACGATCAAGGAGCGCACACGATATTCAACTTTATTACTGATGTGTTAGCGTTTAGCACATAACGGAGTGGCGGGGAGCATGAGGCGGAGCTTGCGTGGAAAGGAGAGGTTAAAAATGGTATAATATTCCGAAGATTTTTAAACGCTATTGTGATGTTCCTTATTAGAAAGCTTATTTATTAAGCTATATATAGATTATAGTTAAATCAGATTTTATCAGGCGCCCGTTTTTGTAAAAAAGTGAAAAATGTTTCAGTACAAACAAAACGCACATTGTCTTTATTTATTCATTTTTAGGGTTCCGTAGTAAACAAGGAACCCTTATAGTTTCGCCATGTCCGTCTGTCTGTCTGTCTGTCTGTCTGTCTGTCTGTCCGTCCGTCCGTCTGTCCCCAGCTTAGCTCAGAGACGCTTAGTCCTAGAAAGCTGTAATTTGGCATGGGTATACATATTAATCATGCCGAAAAAATGGTAAAATAAAATTATGAAAAACATTTTTTTTTAGGGTACCTTCCTTACACGTGAAATGAAGATGATATTTTTTTTTCTCGTCTATTCCATGGTGTGGGGTATCGTTGGATAGGCCGTTCAAAAATATTGGGTTTGGCAAAATCATTTTTCAATTAAAGGATCCGTTTGCGTAATATTAAGCTTTAAAGTGCTATTTTTTGTTAGAGTCAAGTGTCCCCCCCCCCTGCCAGCTAAATGGTTAGTTTTGGATATGTCAAAAAATTCATGGCAATAGTATATATAACGAAATTAAAAGGAAAACTATCACAGCTGAGTAGGCTTCACAAGTTAACGAGTAATAGTCGACCAACTTAAATTTGTAGTTGGAGAATTGACCGTAACGTATATCGATGTATGGGAGAGCATGTTTTTCAACTACAATGTTAAGTTTGTTTTTGGGATAAATTCATCCCAACTACGGAACCCTTCATTGTGCGTGGTCCGACATGCACTTGGCCGGTTTTTTAAACTATGCATGTGATCATCTCCCTACGTATAGGTAAGATTGATGAACATAATATTTTGATGCTGTCTGTACCTCTCATTAGCATCTAAGTATCACAATATATCAATTGTTTGTTGAAGGTAAAGAGGTACTCAAGCTCCTGGAAACGTTAACAATTTAACAATTTCTAATCCATTGTCAATATCAGTAAGACTGATAATTGAAGATTATTATCGTTACAATCAAGGCTGTTGAAATAATTAGTCATATAACATAACATCACGCCTTATTTCCCCGAAGGGTTGGGCAGAGGTGTACCTGTATCAATATTAGGTACACCCACTTTTCGCCAGTTATGTTTAAGTCCCATGTAATAGGGGGCGACCCTGTTGCCATCAACCGGGCACAAACATGTTAGTCATTGTTTACGGAAATCTACGAGTATTAATACGAGTATTCGTCGTGAAATGAATAAAATTTGAGACAACTTTCTATACAAACTAACCATCTATCTATATGTTACCGGCCAAACCCGATTTCAGGACAAACTAGTTTAGCCTAGGCTAAACTAGTTTGTCCTGAAATCGGGTTTTTCTTCCTATACGCGATAGGATTAACTAGTATAGCCTAGGCTAAACTAGTTTGTCCTAAGCCCGATAGGATAAACCAGTTTAGCCTAGGTCGAATCGGTTTATCCTAGTTAGAATTTACGTACCAGTTTATCCTAAAGCATTTTAGGATAAACTGGTACGTTCTAATCTGAAATCTGATTGAGCGTGCTGCGGGAGCGGCGTGACCGAAACGAATCGCAGCAAAACCGACTCCACGTAGTCTTGTCTGCCCTACCCCTAGAGTGTTATTTAAAATCGCGTAGGCGCGTAGGGGCGAGGCGGCCCGCGAGCTGAGGAGCAGGTGGTTTCAACGCTTCCCACCGCGGCTGAGGCCGCGGCGAAGCCTCGGTGGTGAGCGTGAAACACATCTGTGACGATAAGCTCGCATGGGACCGCTGGAGCCCTGCAGCGCCGGAGCCGTGACAGAAAACATGCCTGCTGCATGCTTGCTTGCACGTTTATCATATTAGACTAAATAGGTTTTATGTCTTTTGAGTGGTATATCAAACGATTTTATATTTGTTACCGGCCAAACCCGATTTCAGGACAAACTAGTTTAGCCTAGGCTAAACTAGTTAATCCTATCGCGTATAGGAAGAACTAGTTTAGCCTAGGCTAAACTAGTTTGTCCTGAAAGCGGGTTTGGCCGGTAACATATATACAATATTTGTAACAAAAGCCCTGTTGTTCCTTCTACCTACGTTTTAAGAATCGATATACATACGTAATAAAGCAAGTCATTTATAAATACTGTTCAACAAAAATAAATTTTAATATTTATCTGATTTCTTACATTTTTTAATCTTTGTTTTTCACTTCTCGACTAGCCAATGCTTAATTTTTTTTAAATATAATTACATCAATGTTGTGCTTGTAAGTTAATTTATACGTCCCTAAAAAGAACAACAGGGTTTTTGTTACATACTGTATAGACACAGAAACTGTTTGTTGTATTTATATTAACGGAACTATTATAATGATTGAAAGGTTTATTTTTCACTATGTTAATTGTTTTTAATCAAGTTGATCCTACTTCTTTTCTTTAATCTTCTGTACCATCAACTTATAGAAATATTCGGAAAGGTTTATAGTAAAGCCTTGCAGGCTAATACCTTAGTTTTTTTTTACAAATTATTGGATAAGACTTCATAGAGAAAAAAACTCAGTATGACGAGAAAAAAATCAACCCTGACCAAATGAACAGCCTGTAGAACTTACGACTTTAATCATTCATAATACATAATTTTACTAACAAAACATTACTTTTCAATCAGCGTGAAACATTTCAAAGTACATAAGAGACACTATAACTGACTTATTACTAAAGGTATGGATACCATTAGGCTTATCATTGGCGCTAAGTAACGCTGATCGTAAAAATATCGTATTAAATATTACTTACTTAGCAGTAACACCAGGATACAGTGACATCATTATGTCTTTACAATGTTTTTTTATGACTTTGTTGCTCAAACCTTGAAGAAAGAATCGAAAATAATTGAATAAAAAGTATTTTTATAGGGTTGGTGCTATTTGAAAATTAAAAATCATTTAGCTATTTGTTTGTCCACACTTGATAGCAATGAAAGCTATCGTTAGGTCTTGATAAAAGACGATAAATGGAGGTTTTAGATAAAATAATAACTAACAGAGTATTAATAACGTCTCTCAAAATCCAGGAGATTCCTTACACTTTTAGCGGTGCAGTAAAGTAACATTCGATTAGCGATAACGTTCATAGAAAAGTCATAAAATGTATGGGATTGACATAAACTATCGAAATGTCACGTGATCATAGGTCAACGAATAGAAATTAGCTAGACAATGTTATCATCATTTGATTCCATGAAACGCATCGACAGCGTCGAACGATAACTTCCATAGAGATGCGTAGCCAAGTGGCACTTTTTGACAAGCGTTATCGCTAGTTTTCGATTCGTATGAAGGAATTAGAATGAAAAACTAGCGATAACGCTTGTCAAAAAGTGAAATAACGATAGCGATTGTAGAAATAGAATCGCTCCGAAGCGAATGCCATTTGTCTAGGTCCTCTGGTATTTATCTCATTCCTATTTCCTAAGCAATAACTGTTCCGACAAAGTTGTACAAGTTTCTGAAATAAACCCTTTTTTTTTTTAAGGTATATTAATCTTGAAGATAAACATTATGGTTATCTTTAGTGTATTTACTGTCAAATACTGAAATAAAGGTATGCCCTGTTTAACCGAGCTATGAAGCTCATCTTTATTGGCTAATATTTGTTACTTGGTTTGACTCACTCGTGTCGATACAAGAAAATATATTTCTTTAATTACTAATAAAGCAATTATTGACTGTTCTGTCATTGCATTTATTGATCACCATTTTCCATGTTATTTTTTTTATAGTTATTTTTATTAGAGCATCGTAACCTTGATTCAATTATGAATGTCAATGACTCAATAAGTCAAACCATAAGCCTATTTTATTCGAATACGTGCGTTATCTAAAGAAGGATTATCATATCGGTGTGATACTTTTAATTCGTAATAATTTTGATAAGGACATTCATTTTATAATAGTCAACAGACTTTTTTTACTTCATTTTCCTCCTTTTACTTTAAGAGCGTTTACGACGTACGGCATTTCAGACAAACTTTCAAGCCCTTGTTTTTCGAAATGACTGCACCAATTTTAGTGAAACTTCATACGCATAAGCAGGATACAAAGGTCTAAAAGTTGGTTATGAACATTTTTGAAATGTCTTATTTAAAAACAGATCTGGAAATCTCTGTTTCTATGGAAAATTTAAAATCGGTCTAATTTAGCTGTAACACTATTTTTCATCACTCATTTCACGGTGTTCACGGTGAGATTTACATGTACAGAATAAGTCGGCTGTTTTTGAATGAATAAACGAATTAGGTACTATAATCATAAATACTTACTCGTGATGACAGCCCTAATGGAAGGCCCAAGCATTCAATTGATACAGCGATTAGTATTCATCGCACGGTTATTGACGATGATGGATTCAAATGAGCTATTAATTTGGCATGAATAACTGTTTGAGCTATCATTGTTGCTTTACTTGTTCCGTAAGAAGATTTATATTCATAAGAGATTTGTCAGAACAAATCTAACTTAGAGAGATGTTTAATTATTGATTCTAATAATTTTAATTCTGTAAATCCATATTTCGTGCATTTGGTACGAGTATAAAATGATTTGATGATATTTATTTCAAACACCCAGTGCCATCTGTTGCATAATTTTTAAACTAGACTACAGTAAAGGTTCGAAGTGAAACCCATTTAAAAGTTTTTTGCGATTTTCTTGAAATGTATGTTGGAGCGATTTAATCCAAAAGCACGATTTGTATGGTCGCAAATCATATTTGTTATGGTCGCGAATCATATTTGTTATGGTCGCGAATCATATTTGTTATGGTCGCGAATCATATTTGTTATGGTCGCGAATCATATTTGTTATGGTCGCGAATCATATAATATTTTGATCAAGATACAATACAACCTGACACTGACCTGCAAATTGCAGAAAACGTTTTCGCCTTAAGACGCAGATATATCAGAAGGTCAGCAGACCTTGAGTGGTTAGCTTGCGTGTTCTGTACTGTACCCCAAGTGTAAGTTTGTATGAGAGTAAACGTAACTATTTCGTTTGCGTTAAAATTTGACCGATAGATCATAATGCTAAGAATATAAGGGTGAGAATAAAAATCTTAACGCAAACGCGCTAGTTACGTTTACTCACTTGCAAACTTAGAAAAAACTCACACTCGGGGTACTGAGCTCACGCAACGCGTCGTACGTTCAGCCAGTAATAGGACTCGCCCATCAAGGAGCGCTGTCCCCAATTTGGCGTATTATTAATTTATTAGACACAAAACAAAAGATCAATAATTAAATTATCTTTAAATTGGTGAAGGTTTCAGAAAAATACGCTTAGTAGATTTTGCGCCATTCTCAGTTTTTTATCCGCGTTAGACATAACTTTACAAATTAATTTCACTATGTAATATAAACATAAAAATGCTCTAATTTATCATATATTTTTTCAAATCATTAACACTACTCGTTTAGACGTGATCTTCAGTATAAAATCATTAAAACTCGATTATCGTCTCCTTATGCAGTTATAATAAGTTGAAGATAGACTTCTCAAACCTCGCCAACTTGATTCTCGATAGCGGGCACCTGACAGGGTGATTTTTAGGGTTCCGTACCCAAAGGGTAAAACGGGAACCCTATTACTAAGGCTCCGCCGCGCGCCGTCTGTCTGTCTGTCCGTCTGTCACCAGGCTATATCTCATGAACCGTGATAGTTAGACAGTTGAAACTTTCACAGATGATGTATTTCTGTTGCCGCTATAACAACAAATACTAAAAAACGGAAAAAATAAAAATTTATGGGGGCTCAACAAATACTAAAAAACAGAATAAAATAAATATTTAAGGGGGCTCGCATACAACAAACGTGATTTTTTTGTTCGTTTTTGCTCGATATTGATAACGGCAACCGGTAGACACTTGAAATATTCACAGAATATTTAGTTATATTTTCACTTTAAAAATATATAATTAAATTAAAATAAAACAAATATTTAAGGGGGGCTCCCATACAATAAACGTGTTTCTTTGCCGCTTTTATATATAATGGTACGGAACCCTTCGTGCGCGAGTCCGACTCGCACTTGGCCGGTTTTTTTTAATTCATTCTGTGTATCCTCCAGAACATAAAAAATAAAATAAAATTAGTTTAACTCAAGTAAACTCAAAAACAAACATACGAAAAAGGATTCTCTAGAAAAATGAAACAGTCTGTAGGTACCTACTTGCTCCTTGCTGACTGTTTAATTTTATATACGAGTATCTTTACTACATACAGCATGAGCATGTCAAATACGGAAGTAGAAAATAAGTTAAAATAAAATTAACTTAACATAATATCATCACATCTGTTATCCCTGACGACGGGTTTGGCAGAGGTGTAGCTCTCTATAGTACACCCACATTTCGCCAAGAGGTCATTGTACTCATCATTATGCACAACTTTTACTATGGGACTAAACCTGAAATCGCGAAAAAAAAATCTGCTGTTCCTTACATTTTGACGAGTTATAGAACATACATTTAAGGAATAGCTGATTTTTTTTTCGCGGTTTCAAGTTTGGTCCCATATTAAAAGTTGTTCATAATGATGAGTACAATGACCCTTAAGAGGTTGTGCGTTAATTCTGTTGTATACAATATTAGTTTTAGTATACAATATGTAACAAAAACCCTGTTGTTCCCTCTACCTACATTTTAAGAATCGGTATACATACGTAATAAAGCAAGTCATTTATAAAAACTGTTCATCAAAAATAATTAAAATAAATATATAATTAATAATATTTGTCATGTTTAACTGATTTCTATCCTCTTTAATTCTTTGATTTTGACTTCTCGACCAGCCAATGCTTAATTTTTTTAAATTATAATTCCACCAATGTTATGTTTGTAGGTTAATGTATACGTCCCTAAAAGGAACAACAGGGTTTTTGTTACAAACCCGAAACACGTGTCTAGTATTTTTATGTCAAGAATCTATGTACAAAATTTCAAAACTGTATCATGAAAAATCACAAGGTTGTTATGTTACCGGGTTGTCCGTACAAAAACATGCTAACGGCGCGCGGCGTGGCGGCGCCCCCGCGCCTCCAGGGTCGTCTTGCGCTCATTGATAATAATTTTGCAGTAGGTACCTAACCGTACGGCGATTGTATTGTAAGTAATTAAATGATGATAACATTTTCCATCACACTTAAATATTTTTGGGACAAAATATAACATGGTGTAAAAATTATTGAAATCGATTCAGTTCCTTATTCTGAACAAACTACGAGTATATTCTAGTTTTGCATATACTAAAAATAAAGTTGTATATATTATGTGTGTACATAATGAATGTTATAAATAAATAAAAATTAAACGTTTCACTCAAATAACATCCATACAATACATGCTATTCAAAAGTATCTACATACAAGAACTGTCTTCTTCAACCAGAAATAACCACAGGTTCCATGCTAATTGAAGAACTTTCGCTAGCATTACCTCTGTACTTAATTAACTTGACTCATCTAACTGAAAACTGACGTGAGTGGGGCGAGCACGGCCTACATGACTTGAGTCACACATTTTGTCACACTTTGAGTGCTAAAACTGTTTTGTCATAAAATTCTAGTACAAATTAACATGACATAATTTATCATGTCTTTTTTGTCACAAACGTCTTGGGCAGCCCGTGCTCGGCCCCCAGTTGGTGCTAAGTATCAAATCAAACTGACACGACTGCTTTAGCCAGAGATATCCGATTCTGTATTGGATAAGTAGCTTCTGCAGATAGTATTGTGTTGTTAAAAACAGCCACTGTGACATGCTTGTAGCAGGCCATAGTTAAAAGAAAGTTTTCTATGTAGCAGCCACTGTGACATACTTGTATCAGCAGTAGAACAAGCTGCTTCGAAAGAACTGTAGTATTTTCAAAAAATAAGTTTTGTTACATTAAGGGGAATGCGCTAAGGTAGCCCATGAAATTCTATTTATTTTTTACGTTTTTTGCAATTTTCAGGTCAGTGTCAGGTAAATCAGTGTAAATTGAAAAAAACGTAAGAAAATTTGAATATTCCCGAAAAATAGCAAACTGTCAAATTGAAAACTTGCACCTGAATTCTGAATTTCGCGCTTGGTCATGGTTTATAAATAAAATCATTTATTTCAGTTAATAGTAAAGGTTAATAAAAACACTCATATAAATATAAACTGAAAACTTGCACCTAAACCATTGATGTATTAAATAGGAAGATAGGCCACTCTCTAACATCACGTAAATATTAAATGGACCAGAGGGGCAATTCCCGTAATTTTAAGAACGTTCGCATTCTAATCTCAGTGTCAATCTGTCAAATAATCCTCTAATTTCCCTACATTTTTGACAAGTATTTGACATTGATTGTCGTTGAGATGAGATTGCAACTTGAATTTGAATGTTTTTAAGTACTAGAATTGGCCTTCTTTTTTTTTTTTTTTTTTTTTGGGTGGGAAATTATCAAATAACTTCTCCCGCTCTGGGCAGAGCGGGAGGGCGTGTCAGACTCTTACTGACTAAAACCCACCCGTGTTCCTTCATTTGCCTGTGTGCCAGGGCCACGATATCCCTTTCGGACAAACTCGCAACCCTGGCAGGCATTGGTCCTGACGGACCCCGTCAGTTGGTGCTGACATCTCTTTGAGGCGCGCGTGGAACACAACGCGCCGTCGACCCGGGCCTGGTCCTTATCGGACGGCGAGCTACCCATCGCTCGCCGTCCGCAAGCCCGCGCCTACGGTGGCCGGAAATCGGCTTGCAACTCCCGACGCCCGGGGCGTCTCCTGCGGCGACTAGAGGCGCGAGGGCGCGAACCTTGCCTCTCCCTCACGCGTTCCGCCTCCTCCTTCGCGAGCATTACTGCTTCGCAGAAGGAGGTGACGGCCTCCCATGCACTCTCGCTCCGAACCATGGCCTGAACCAGTGCTGGACGCGAGAGATCGTCGCCGCCGATCGCCTCCGTGAGGACACGGCGGTGCTCCGCCCAAGCCGGGCAGATCTCCACCGTATGAAAGAAAGAAAGAAAGAAAATACATTTATTCAGCACAGACTAAGGCACACAATATAACATAAGTACAGCATGTAAAAATAAAAAATAAAAAACAAGTAAATAGTGTAAAGTGCGATGTAAGAAATTTGCGGGTAAGTGTGCCTCACGGCTGCGCCAAAAAGGCCCAGTTCAGCATAAATGCCAGACAACTAGTGCCTGACGCTGGTTTTCAACTGGACCTGAAGTATGAGGTGACGGATGTGAATCAGTTTTATACTGCATACATAAATAAATAAATAAAATAAATTTGTGTCAGATATAAAATAATATAGTGTGATTATAGTGAAAACTGTAAAAAAACAAAACAAAAAAAGACACTAATAAATAAATGAGAAGGACACATCAGGACCTTGTTAATATCTAATGAAATCTAACATAACATGTAATATATACAACAGCGGCTATTTGCATTTTCGTGCAACTTTCACCGACAGACACAGAAACACTAACACATACCTAAGTTGGTAGGTACCCACATACATCATATAATTGAGACATTTAGTGCCACCATGTCCAGCTCCCGTTGCGCTTCTATAAGGTACTGCCGTAAGCGTCGTCTAAAAGTGTCTATGCTGTTAATTACTCTAATCGGTGGTGGGAGGTTATTCCATACTTTGGAAGCCGCATAACGAAAGCTACCCCTAAAAGCGGCTGAACCCTGAGACTGTGTCGAGAGTTGTTGTGAGCATTGCCTTCTCCCGCATTCTCGTCTACTCGTAACCCAGCTTAGCTTGTTGAATAGGTAGTCTGGTTTCTGATATTTAACCACACCGAACAGAAGGCAAGCCAAGTGTAGTTTGCGTCTGGACTTCATTTTTAGTGTAAAGTGCTTGTTTAGAAAAGGTGTTACATGGCTTCTGCGAGGGATATTGTAACAAAAACGAGCACAGGCGTTTTGTACCCTTTGGATGAGGCGGTCGGTACGAGCTAATAGGCGCGGGCCGTAAACCGTGTCAGCATAGTTCAACCTAGACAGAACCAGAGTTTCCACTAGCTGTTCCCGCAGTCTTTCGGATAAAAAAGGCCTCACATTGTATAAAACCTTAAGGCGATAGAAACAGTTTCTAACCGAGTCTGCTACGTGTTTCTCAAAACGAAGGTCTTTATCCATAATAATACCTAGATTTCGCGCTTCATTCACTCGCTCAATTGGTTCACCCATAAGTCTCAAGTCAAATGTCACTGGTAACCGAGCCAACTGCTGTCTTGTGCCAAATACCATATATTTCGTTTTTGTTGGATTTAACGACAAGCAGTTCTCCTCAGACCAGGCGGCGATTCTTTGAAGATCATCGTTAAGGTCCTTAATGGCATTATCGTACTCGTCTGGTCTAAATGATATATAAAGTTGGACATCGTCGGCATAAATATGGTATGCTCCACCGTGTCCTCCGGGCGATCCACACAGTGGTGACACCCGGGCGTTTCCTCCCGCTTTATCCTGAACAGGAACCTCCCGAAACAACCGTGTCCGGTGAGGACCTGCGTCAGGCGGAAGGTGAGGACGCCGTGGCGCCTCTCCAGCCACTCCTCAAAGAGGGGACTTATCGCCACAATTGTAGCGTGCCCGGCGCTAGGTTGCGACAATCGCACTCTCCATGCCGCCATGAGATCTCGCCGGAGTTCCGTCCGCTGTACCGTGATTTCTCGCGGCAGCGGAGTTTCACCCCGGCGTTTCGCCTCCTCGCGCCACTCCCAGATGTGCGCGAGGACTTTTGCCTCCAGATCCCACGGCGGCAGTCCGGCTAGGAGGCTCGCCGCCTCACGGGAGACCGTGCGGTAACCCCTTACCAGCCTGATGGCCATGACCCTTTGGGACGCGTTCAACCGCTGGGCTGGTCGCAGCCTCAGAGAACGCGCCCACACCGGTGCCCCGTAAAGGGCCATGGACCGCACGATCCCCGCGTAGAGCCTCCGGCAGGAGGCGTTTGGGCCCCCTAGATTGGGCAGAAGCCGCTTCAAAGCAGCCCCGGCCCTCTCCAGTCTGGGAGCCAAACGTCGGAAGTGCTCCACGAAGTTCCACCGGCTATCGAGGACGAGTCCCAAGTACTTCATCGTCGACTCGACACCGATGTGAACTCCTCCCGCCGTTATCTGGGAACTCGACAGTGGCGCGTTCCGAGGACCATAAAAACACATGGCCTCGGACTTGTGCAAGGCCACCTCGAGTCCCAATTGCCGGATCCTATCGACGATTGTCGCAACCCCACGTGCCGCCAGTTCGGCCGCCGCCTCATGCGACCTCCCCTGCGCCAGGACCAGCGTGTCGTCAGCGTAGCAGACTACGCTGACGCCGCTAGGGAGGTCGGCGCGCAGCACCCAGTCGTAGCCGATGTCCCACAGATGCGGCCCCAGGACCGATCCCTGTGGGACACCGCACGACATCTCTCGCCGGTTCCACTCTCCTTGGTGACCAGGGTAGATGACGGCCCTGTCCGTCAGGTAGGCCTCGACCACGCGACAGAGGTAGGTCGGCATCCGGTGGTACCCTCTCTACGCGTTTTGTCGACGGAAGAATAGACAAAATGACGTTTCAGTGTAGACAACAGAAAGTTTTCTACTGTCTGTAGCACGGCGATTACAAAACCAAATGTGAAGAGACTTGTCTTCTCTACCCTAGACAACTGTCTACAACGTCGAGCACGGCGTACAATCTTTCTCCGGTGTTGACAGCTAGGGATAGAAACCTTTCTTCCGAAATAGTCTACATATAAAATGACCTAGACAACGATTCGTTAGTTGTTTTTTCGTTAATTCGAGTAATTATAGGCGGTGCTTTTTTACTTTTTTCATGTATTAAGCTGAAATTAACATGTTGGGTTCAAATTGCGCTTTTTATTTAAGTTTTTTTATAGAAAAACTTCAGCGAAGATGGGAAAGAAATACTATTAGCGAGCTTGCTTTGCTTGTTTGGGAGCCTTTGATCTCACGGGAAGTGAGTTCTGTAGAATTATAAAATAAGCAAGGAGATAGTGCAATCAATGTTTATGCGAAGAACTCGGCTAGGACCTGTCGCCCAAAATAAATAATAGATTTTTGGAATTAACAATAAAATAAGAACAACAATATAAGTATCCTACAGTTTTTACACTATGTTGTCCCTTAACTTTGATTTATTAGATACCTACATTCACAGGGAATATAAAACATCTGACTATGAGCCAAAATCTCCTCATTGAACACTAAATTATTTATTTATGAAGTACTAGCTGCCGCCCGCGGCCTCGCCCGCGTTGCATTAAGGCTTCTACATACTGGCGCGACACAAAGGTCCCGCACGTCGCGTGACGAGCGGTGCCTTTGTGTCGCGTCGCGAGTCGCGCTGGTCTGTAGAAGCCTTTACTATGTAGTGATTATTATTTTCATTTACTAAATCTTACACACTCAGTTTTAAATGGAGCATTTACCTACTAATAAATAAAATATCGATAAACAACAATACAATAACAATGTTAGTACCTAGTAAAAACAAGGGCTCCCGCAGACAGGCGCGACGTGATAGCACGACCAGTCTGCAGTACCCTTAAAGGATACTTCTTGCGTGACGCCATCAAAATAGTATAATTATGGCTCTTTATTTAAATAATGCCTGTACATTTTATGCAATTACCAATATTATATAGTGTTCTGTGTATGCAATACAAATGAGTTTTAAAACTTAGTGGCGCCACAGCCAATGATGTATTATACCTATAATACGTCATTGGCTACAGCCATTAAACAATATTTTTAAAAGGGAGATGCGCTAAGGTAGCCCATGAAATTCAAATTTTATTACGTTTTTTGCAATTTGCAAGTCAGTAACACGTTATAAGATGATTTAAATATGATTCGCGGCCGTAAAAAATATTGCTTTACAGAATTATAATCATTAGAATCGGCAAAACAACTAACTCTCTTCAAAAAATCCTTAGAATTCAAAAAACGTTCCAAAATTTGAATTTCGCGGGCTACTCAGCGCATCCCCCTTGACCATTTGCGTTTTGTAATTGAAGAAATATTCGTTAAAAACACTTTGCTTCATAGATTTGTTTGAGAACGAAACGCAAAAGTACGGTAAAATTGGGTAGTAATACACACCACTAGCGAATACCCCGTTGCTATGGACAAGTCACTGTCTACGAAGAAACCCGAGTCTAGGTGTGTCCTCGTGCTCGCGAAGAAGAGATAACGAGAAGTGTAGACAAGCGATGTCTATTCTATAGTAGAGTAGAGATCGAAAACGCCATGCTAAGCCTGCTGATGTCGTGCGTCATGTGCTCGACAACCGAAATAGAGAGACATATTACGCGGGCTATAGCGGGAACGAGATAGCAATAATTGTCACTGTTACGTACCCATAACAACTCGGAAACAAACTACGATTCGGGTATTCCCCGCAAACCGAGAGCAATGTAGGTCGATTGTGTTCTTTCCCCTAATTTATGCGGTCCACATCGAAGAGCGCGTACCATATCTTCTTATTTAATACATCAATGACCTAAACTCTGAATTTCATAATCTCGTGTGGTTCCACAAGACATACTCGTAAAACCTACCATATCAAAGCAAAACATAAATAATAAATATAAAATTAAGAACACACGACCACTAACTTTTCACACTACTCCATTTCGTAAGTGCATCAAACATGCACCTTCCAGCCAGACATCCGTCCATTTTACATACAAACAAACTAACTTCCATCCTGAACGGAACCTGTTTATTTATAACTCTAAGCTTTATTTAGCGTGATTGATTGTATGTAACCGCAGGGTGATTGACTTCTACGGACGATTTTGGGACTTGCTGTACCAAAATAGTCTTCAGTAACGATGCTTGAGCTAAACATACAAACGGAATCAGTACATGGGAATCTAAACCTTAGTTTGTGAGGAGTATGGTGGAAAGTCGTGTACAGTACGGTTGTATTGTAAGGATACATGCGGAACAGAAAAATGCGAAGAGAATTCTTAATGAAGGTAATTGGACACGTTTCCGAATTGAATGTGATTTTGTTATTGAAATTTAATCTGAGCGATTTAGTCTAGTCACGATTTCTTGAGGTTTAACGTGGTTTTTATTTACGGTTTCCGACAGCGGTTACCGACTGACAAACATTAATCCTATTTTTTTTGTAACCCTTCCGCTGCTTATTCGTACCTACTTTATTTTTTTTCCGTAGTCCAAGATTTTAAAAACCAAATGGCCGATTGTATTTCAATAGAAACAAAGACATTAAATTATTTACTTAACAATAGACGGGACATAGCGAACAAAATCGTAATCCGATACATTTGTCCTAGTGGGCAAAAGTCGCTCAGTCTAGTGTGGTACGCCTGCATGGCAAGTCGCATTCGTGTCCACAAAAGATAAATATTTTCTAATAAAATATGCCACGTTGCGCATTAGGTACGATATTGCGAATCTAGTAATAGTAAAACGACTGGACCTAACTTCGGTTTATTTAGATGGCGTCACTGAGAAATGGCATCACAGTTTTTCTATATTTCTTTGCATAGTCTCTCTAGTATCTTAAATCTCTTTGGATAAAAATGAAAAACTCGCGGATTGCAACGCCTTGTAAGCTGAACTAACATAAACCAGGGCATTTATTGTCACGGTTCTTGTTGCACGAAGTATCTTTTAATATTTAGGGGCATGAAGAACAGGGTGTAAAGTTTACTCATTCTCTATAGAAAAGGGAGGATCCTCCGACCAGACGGGTGTTGTGTCTGGTGGGCAACTGCCCGACAGTTGATGTCGGGATGTTGTATATATGCTAGTTGTGCGGTAAACTCTGCTTGCACGATGCAGGATTTTGCGTGACGTCAGTATGACGCGTAGTTCGCTTGTGGTGATGTTGATGCCGCTACAAATACAAAACAATTAGTGTGGAACTAAGATCTATTTACATACATACATTCAAAAACTCACGCCTTCTTCCCATGGGGGTAGGCAGAAACTACAGAACGCCACCTGCTACGCTTCTTACATACTCCTTTTGCTTCGCCTACGTTCATACATCTGGTCATACACGCACGCCGGTTGCCAGTACTACGCACCTGGCCTTTCTGAAGAACATCACCAATTAGGTCAAGATCTATTCGGGGCGCCTAAAAACCTTTACCTTTATTTAAATATGTTTTCCAACAGTGTCTTTGCGAAATTTATCACAGCCTAGCCAACTATGTTGGGGTCAGCTTCTAGTCTACCCATGAGCTGAATGACAGTATTTTACATAGCACGACCCTTTGCAAAATTATTGAACAAAAATTCTACCAACCTATTGACCCAGTGTTTGACTAAAACGGTTTGCGTTCAGCGACCGGGCAGGCAGGCGCCCGCACGCGACGTCGCGTCGCTTTAACATTAATTAATTAAACGCGGATTTGCGGAAACGACACTATGCTATTTGAGGAGGGGTTGAGTGAGCAATGTGCTTTAAAGAATTGATCTTTAGTATCCCACTAATCCTATATATGGTATACAGGATTAGTGGGATACTATGGATCAGTATGAGTATAGATTCTGAAAGCCCCCAAATTCTTTAAAGCACATTGCTCACTCAACCCCTCCTCAAATAGCATAGTGTCGTTCCTACTTAATAATACAATAATCCTTCTTAATATTTCGAAAGAGCATGTTTGGATGTTCGGAAGTTTGTTACTCAATCACGCAAAAACGGCAGAACGGGTTTGTATGAAATTTGGCACACCGATAGTTTGTTGGTTTATATCTCGATATTACTACGTGATCGAGATCCGCTCGACGCGCGACACGCAGGGCCTTTGTGTCGCGTCGTGTGTCGCGCCGGTCTGTAGAAGCCTTTATCCGGGTGAAACCGCGGGGCGCTGCTAGTAATATTAAATGCGAAATTAACTCTGTCGGTTATCTTTTCACGACTTAACTGCTTAACGGATTTTGATGAAATTTGGCACACGGATAGAACCCTGGGTTTGGACATATTAATACGACCATTGTGCGTGGGCCATGGCGGCCGTTATTGGTTATTCCAACCAGCCCACCTCCCTCCAGAAGCTGATTAGGTCTCCTGGTCTGCTTAGGATATCTGTGAAGGATCTGGGTGACCCGAGGGTTTCTGTTCTGATCTGGGTGACGCCTGTGCATTCGAAGAGCACATGCGCAACGGTTTCTTCAGCCTCCATGCAAGCCCTGCACAGAGGGCTGTCCGTTATGCCTATTGTGTGGAAGTGCTTGTTCAGTGAGCAGTGTCCCGTGATGGTCCCCGTCACCAGGCGCAGGCCGTTCCTGTCCCGGTAGTAGGATACTATTCATGTACTTTTAATATTAATGGACCTTATCTTGGTTCTAAAATTAAAGAGACATAAGATATTTTTCATTTTAGAACCAAGCTTAAGCTTTGCGGAAAAGCCACAAAGTTATTTAAGGTCTCAGGAGTTAAGTAGGCAATATATTCGTAAAATGTTCTGGGAACGTCTGGTATTGAAGGGTTACTGCCATGAATATGAAAAAAAAAAAAAATATATATATATATAGTTAAAGATATAAGTAACCATTTCCTGAGAAATGTTTATTGCCATGGGTTTGCGAAATTGCAATAAAGCTTCGATGCTAAACTTATTTAAAGAACCACCGCGCGCCGTTTATGATAACGAAAATAAGAAGCTATATATTATGAAGAGAAAATACCGTTTTTCAGTACCTATATGACCTTAGTATGGGTAAAAAACTGAGAAATGCCTTTGGTTGTATTATGAATTGACTTTGGTACAATTTTAATTCGGCCGTATTGTATTATATATTATTATGTCCGTGTGGTGCCGGACGTAAAGAATAGCACCCTTCCATTTCTTCCCGTGGGTGTCGTAAAAGGCGATTAAGGGACTTACTAGAGAATGGGCAGCAGCGTTCTCTATGCATTTTTAACACCATACTGCGATCGCCAACCGCTGCCAACCCCCCCTATTGGGGGAGGTCTGTGTCCAGCAGTGGACGTCTTTCGGATGGAATGATGATTGTATGTATGGAGGGATGGTACCTTCCAGGGACTACGAGAGGGACACCGTTTTAATTTTGCAGCATTGTAGTTTTCGGAGGGACCACAGGTAAAAAAAGTTACGGGAGGGACTACCGTTTTAATTCTATAAATAAAATAGTAGACCTAATCAGCTTCTGGAGGGAGGTGGGCTGGTTGGAATAACCAATAACGGCCGCCATGGCCCACGCACAATGGTCGTATTAATATGTCCAAACCCAGGGTTCTATCCGTGTGCCAAATTTCATCAAAATCCGTTAAGCAGTTAAGTCGTGAAAAGATAACCGACAGAGTTAATTTCGCATTTAATATTACTAGCAGCGCCCCGCGGTTTCACCCGGATAAAGGCTTCTACAGACCGGCGCGACACACGACGCGACACAAAGGCCCTGCGTGTCGCGCGTCGAGCGGATCTCGATCACGTAGTAATATCGAGATATAAACCAACAAACTATCGGTGTGCCAAATTTCATACAAACCCGTTCTGCCGTTTTTGCGTGATTGAGTAACAAACTTCCGAACATCCAAACATGCTCTTTCGAAATATTAAGAAGGATTATTGTATTATTAAGTAGGAACGACACTATGCTATTTGAGGAGGGGTTGAGTGAGCAATGTGCTTTAAAGAATTTGGGGGCTTTCAGAATCTATACTCATACTGATCCATAGTATCCCACTAATCCTGTATACCATATATAGGATTAGTGGGATACTAAAGATCAATTCTTTAAAGCACATTGCTCACTCAACCCCTCCTCAAATAGCATAGTGTCGTTTCCGCAAATCCGCGTTTAATTAATTAATGTTAAAGCGACGCGACGTCGCGTGCGGGCGCCTGCCTGCCCGGTCGCTGAACGCAAACCGTTTTAGTCAAACACTGGGTCAATAGGTTGGTAGAATTTTTGTTCAATAATTTTGCAAAGGGTCGTGCTATGTAAAATACTGTCATTCAGCTCATGGGTAGACTAGAAGCTGACCCCAACATAGTTGGCTAGGCTGTGATAAATTTCGCAAAGACACTGTTGGAAAACATATTTAAATAAAGGTAAAGGTTTTTAGGCGCCCCAAATAGATCTTGACCTAATTGGTGATGTTCTTCAGAAAGGCCAGGTGCGTAGTACTGGCAACCGGCGTGCGTGTATGACCAGATGTATGAACGTAGGCGAAGCAAAAGGAGTATGTAAGAAGCGTAGCAGGTGGCGTTCTGTAGTTTCTGCCTACCCCCATGGGAAGAAGGCGTGAGTTTTTGAATGTATGTATGTAAATAGATCTTAGTTCCACACTAATTGTTTTGACAAGGCTATTGACAAGGCACCGTCATGATGTTAATATCCTTAAACAGTTCCCTAAGAGAATCGCGCCTGCGGAGATTATATATGGCTCTGATGGCTCTTTTCTGCAGAATAAAAATAGACTAGATGTCTGCAGCCCGTCCCCAAAGTAAAATACCGTAAGACATGATACTATGAAAGTAACTAAAATAGACTAGCCTCGCGTATCTACATCAGTAAATTGACGGATTTTTCTGACAGCATATGCTGCTGAACTTAGCCGTCCTGCAAGAGATGTTAAATGAGGACCCAAATGAAGCCTAGAGTCGAGCGTGATTCCCTGGAAAACAGTTTTATCGACGAATTCTATATATTATGAGTAAAATAGTTAGAATTCCTCCCCATAACATGCCATGACAACCTATAATATTTCCGCACATCTTTTCAGTCACCGGTGCCACTTTCAGACTTCCTCTTATGTACTCTTTTCTGATTCTATCCACTCATGTCACCACATCCCTTTTAGCATTGTCATCTCAGCTACATGCAATTGCCTTTCATTCATCCCTTTTGTGGCCCGACCTCTTCTTTAACAATAATACAGTTTCCTGCTCTTGTTTCATGTGTATTATTGTATATATGTATATATTTATTAGATAAGTGTATGCTTTGTGTATGTATGTATTTATTGTATATGTTAATGGTACACCACTGAGTACCTGCAGTATTGTCTCTCCTGCTCCCTTGAATCCATCCAAAAGTTATCTGTAAAAGATCGCTTTTAGCGATAAGACCGCCCATTGTGTCACCCTATGTAAAATTTAAACATTTATATCTGTAACTTTTATGGTGTACATAATAAAGAGTATTCTATTATATTCTATTCTTTCCATATTTCCTATTTCAGCCATAATAATGACTAATTAACGCCTACTTATAAAATTATGAATAATACTATAACAATTTATTACGGGACTTGAGAATCATGTTACTGGGTCAATGCAACCGGACGGTCATATCTCATAGGGATAACTTAATGCGCTCATATGCAACAGTGTTGATGACGTCAAGCATACATTGTAAACGGCCTACGGTTTACGTGCGTTATTAGATTACGGATATCGATAATTTGTGATACCTTTCTTTTTATCCGGCTTTTTGCAATTACCGTTCGCTAAGAGCCTTGCGCGTGGGCAGGATAGCACTTTAGTTTCCAATGTGTTTATATAGAATTCGAGGTCATACGCAACCAAGCGCTACTGAACTATTTATCATAATTGACAACCTTGTTCAACCGGCTTAGTCCCATCTCTTCCCCTTCCCATCTCTTCCCCTCGGAGTTTATACCTACAAAAAATTCCCATCTCTTGACATAAATCATTATAAAAAAAATAGATTCTGTTGTTAAAAGTACAGTCTCATCCATATTTGTTTGAGCTACTTAAGGCTAAGGATCACGTCTAAACGAGTAGTGTAAATGATTTGAATATTTTAGATTATGTTTATATTACATAGTGAAATTAATTTGTCTAACGCGGATAAAAAACTGAGAATAGCGCAAAATCTACCAAGCGTATTTTTCTGAAACCTTCACCAATTTAGAGATAATTTAATTATTGATCTTTTAGTATACGCGTTTTATTAAAATACCTTGTTTTGTCTATAATAAATTAATAATAACTCAGTATAGGCATCAGTAGATAGTATAGATACTACATAAAATAATATTCCATTGTATGGGCCTCCTTCTATTTGTGCTTCCCTAGTCTTAAGCCCCATTAACACAGTGCAAGTTTTCGGATCGTTCAAGAGCACTAATCGCATGTAGTCTTCGCTTCTTCTGCCGACTCTTAGCAACTGTTGAGTTAGGGCTGTTAAACTTATTATCATTTCATTAGCTCGCTGTTAAACTTATTATCATTCCATAAACAGTAACAATTCTGAATAATCTTACTTTACGTGCAACCAAAAACTAAAGCATTTTCTACGAATTAGCACCGCCACCCTCAAAACTCCACGAAAGCCACCCACACTCATTTGATGAGTAATCGTTTAGTCTTGCTGGGATCGTCCCGTGTTCTAATGTCATGATATTTGAGCATAATGTCAAGAAAGTTGACATTCCCGCAAATATCAGAATTTGAGCTAATTGAGCCGCAGATATACTGCAATACGACTTTTTGGTGCTTCGGTCTGAGTACTTACGTAAAATTTTAATGCTACAGTAAAGATGGTCGTGTGACTTTTTACGGCATTGAGCAGGTAGCTATAAAGTTCTCTTAATGGTAGGTATAAGCAGAGCATGTAGTGTTTTCAAGGCTTGGAAACTAACAATTAGGTTTTCTGGGATAACTATTCAGTGTCAAAATCAAAACTCATTTGTTCAAACTAGGCTAAGAATCAGAACTTTTCCAACGTCAACATTACATAAGACAGTCCCACAAAAACGCCCGCCCTTCACCACTTCCTTGTGCTTTATTTAGCTGGGAAGAAGAAGTGGCGCAACAAACTCCCCAGCAGCACAGCTGTCTGTATAAACAAGTAGCTAGTGCGATTTAGTAGTACTGCGGCTGCTTGTAAAGGTGTTCGTCAGGCACGAAGTAATTGAGCAGGACTTAAGGCGGGTAGTTTTAACATTGCCAGAAGTTATCGTTGAACATCAGGTGGGCTATCTGCTAAATCCAACACTTACCGACTAAAACAATAGTGATGAAATTAACAAATTACCATTTTGTATCCATTCATCTTTCCGGTCACCTAATCATCGAAAACAATATTACCAATTATATTTCAATACTAAACAACCAAACTCTGTTTATTTTATCTCATTATAAGCCAACAAAATACAAACAACTCTTTATTTGTACCCAACAAACAATGCAACAGTGTATTTACCGTTCCCATAGCGTTAATTATCTTGTAAACACTATAATTACATACCCTTTCGATCTCCAAGCATATTCCCTAGTCAGTCAGTTAGACAGTCATTATGTTTAGAGTGGTCAAAGATGGGCTACAGCTATTTTTATCATGCGCGTGTCAGTGCCTCCAAAATGGGCTATCAGTATGATAGCAGTGACTTTTGTTATACTATGTTTGTGCGTGCTAAACTCTCGAAAGCATGGTGAGTTTTTAACTTCGGTGGTGAAGATTTTTTAGGGAATTATACAGATACCAAGAATGCAAGCAGAAATAATAAATCCACTCTTAGAACTTTGGGATCTTAAAACCGTGTACCAAATTCGTGTCTTATGAAACAATAATAATAGGATAGTGAATTTCGTAGTAACCATTCATTAGCTTTTGTAATTACATTTGATTCAAGATTAACCTATGCTTTGTTTTTAGGGTTCCGTACCAAAATGGTAAAAAGGAACCCTTATGGTGAGACTAAGTCTGCCTGTCTGTCTGTCACACCTGGATATCTCAAGAACTACTAATGCTAACAACTTGAAATTTAGAATAGTTTTAGATGACGTTTGCCCAACAATTTTGCAAACTAGAAAGAAATTTAAAAAATATATCTTTTTTGCAAAAGAGACTGAAAGGGAAGTCTTAAAAATTTGAAGTGGGGGGCTACTGGCATGTGGGGTATCATATGAAAGAACGCTGTTTGCAAATTCTCAAACATTTTTTTATTGGCAGCTTAGTTTCCGACATTTCATGAAAAATGTAAAAAAAAATACCGTCCTTATCTCCGAAGTTTGCATAGATAAAAATCTGAAATTATTCTATGTGATAGAAGTTTATGTAAAGATTGCAGGAAAAATAAAACGATGTCTCTAAATAGCACAGTTTTTCAGAAGTCATCAACATCATCTGAAGCCTCGGTGCGCGAGTCCGACTGGCTGTTGACCGGTTTTTTTTGCCTAAATCTTAATCGTTTGAACTAAAATGATTCCTTGTGGATCAATCAACGCGGTTCTATCTCTAGTGTACCAACTTAGCTTCATCCTATATTTTTGTTATCCGAAAACACTACACTGGTATACCTCTAGAACCTTCATGTTCTGTCTACATTTTACTCTATCGTCGCTCTGTCGTCTCCGTTAGTTTGTCTCCATACGTTAATCCAACCGCCTTTAAGCCCATGTGGGTTATCAGTTGTTATATCACTGCAATGAAACTAATCCATTGCCTCCTTTGGTTGCAGGCTCCTGCGGCCGGTGTCAGTGACAGGCATGATGGAACACGCGCTGGTCCACCGGGAGAGGGTCGGAGTGCAGGACTTCGTTCTGCTCGAAGACTTCCGCTCCGAAGCCGCCTTCATCGACAACCTGAGGAAGCGGTTCAACGAGAATATTATCTATGTGAGTATGTTTTACCGTAGTTCCCTAGCAATTATCCGCAAATTGGGAGACGTACAAAACCGAATGTTTGAATACTGTTGACTCTTGCTCCAAGGCCATCTACATTTACCTGAAGAATAAAAGAAAAGAAGAAGAAGGAAAAGAAGATATTTGATTTGAATTTTTATTTAGTTAAGGAGACTGCCGTAAGAATAATTGAAATATTGCTGATTAAACTATAGTTCTAGTTAGACTTCCCTGAAACGATACCTTTGTGGTAGAAAAAGAGATTTCTGATAGGGACGACACAGTCATAATGCCGGTCATCTCCGAAGATGTGAATAAATTATATCTATAAATCATTTCCTTAAAATCAAATCAATTTCTAGTCTAGACAGTACAATAGCAGTATTTTAAGGGCTAACTTTTTATCTTTAGGGTCAAGCCAAACGAACGTAATTTTCTGAGTCGTGAGTCGCAGAATTTCGGTCGCAGACATTCTGCTGCATTCGGTTTCATAAAAAAGTCCTATTTGATTCACACGGCGACGCAAAATGAGTTGTCCATCCAAAGGTTGTCTGTAAAAGATCGCTTTTAGCGATAAGACCGCCCATTGTGTCACCCTATGTAAAATTTAAACATTTATATCTGTAACTTTTATGGGGTACATAATAAAGAGTATTCTATTCTATTCTATTCTATTCTATTCTGCCGACTCACACGCATTATTCGGACCGAATTGAGTTTGCGGGGGGCGAGGGGGCCGAATTGAGTTTGAGGGGGGTACTTTTCAAATACATCTGGATTTGCACATAAACGTTCATATAAAGTGTGGAACTGTCCAAGCATCAGTCTTTCACTATTAAGCGAATTTACCCAGCATCTTTTTCTGGCATTATCTAGTTCTTCGTCTTCTAAATATGCTTCGTAAATACACAAAATTTTCAACGGTTCCATTACACGACACAAACATCCGCTATAAACGTTGGATAGTAACTGAATAAAATGCGCTCGTCTAGCATCCCAAGAAATCACAACAGAATTTCTGCCGGGCAAAATTTCTGCGGCCGAAATTCTGCGACTCACGACTCACAAAATTACGCTTGTTGGCCTCACCCTTAACAAGTGCATTAAAAGACATTGCGTTTTTCAGAAACAATATTCAAGTAACCAACTTTCTAAGTAATTATAACAATACAATTCTATCTCCTACAGACGTACATCGGAAACGTGCTCATATCAGTCAACCCGTACAAGCTGCTGCCTATCTACACGGAGGAGAAGACCAAGCTCTACTACAAGAAGGCTTTCTTCGAGGCGCCGCCACACGTGTGAGTCTTATGTTACTACTATTTTACTCATAATATATAGAATTCGTCGATAAAACTGTTTTCCAGGGGATCACGCTCGACTCTAGGCTTCATTTGGGTCCTCATTTAACATCTCTTGCAGGACGGCTAAGTTCAGCAGCATATGCTGTCAGAAAAATCCGTCAATTTACTGATGTAGATACGCGAGGCTAGTCTATTTTAGTTACTTTCATAGTATCATGTCTTACGGTATTTTGCTTTGGGGACGGGCTGCAGACATCGAGTCTATTTTTATTCTGCAGAAAAGAGCCATCAGAGCCATATATAATCTCCGCAGGCGCGATTCTCTTAGGGAACTGTTTAAGGATATTAACATCATGACGGTGCCTTGTCAATATATCTATGAAAACATCATATATGTAAGAAAAAAATTACATCTTTTTAGTAAAAGAGGCGAAAGACATAATTATAGTACTAGAAGTAGGGATCTATTTGCTCAACCGGGTTTCAGACTGGCAAAAGTAGAGTCATCTTTCATGGGGTACTGTTTAAAATGTTATAATAAAATCCCTCCCCTCATCAACTCAGCCTATCGCAGTCCACTGCTGGACATAGGCCTCTCTCAGGCTGCGCCACAACACCCTGTCCTCCGCCTTCCGCATCCAGTCTGACCCAGCCATCTTCTTAAGGTCGTCGGTCCATCTAGCTGGGCGTCCCACACTACGCTTGCCGATACGCGGTCTCCACTCCAGGACTCGTCTGCTCCATCGGCCATCGGTCCTTCGACAAACATCCCCTCCCCTCATACTTCAACTGAATGAGACGAAATTCAAATCTTGTATAAAACGCACACTATGCAAGCAGGCATATTATAGGTTGGGGGATTACATCGCTCGCGCTGATAGAAATGCTTGGCTCAATGCTGGTCCAGCTCCACAACCACAACTAATTTATTAATATTTGAAAATACTGTTGGAGCTGATGAAGATTGTAAGACTATCTTTTCATTGTATAAACTCGAATCTCCTTTGTATTATATAATTGCATATCACAGGTGTGAGTACTATGTACAATAGAGCTACCATTTACCGGGTAATTATGTCTTTCATTGACTTGAATGTGCATGGCGGCTGAGAGCATGTCATGCTCACTCAGATGTCTCGCTGATGGTGGCGTGTGTACTGGATCATTTAGCTCCCTTCAAAATGGTTGAGCTGAATGGTGCTGATCCATGCGTCATGTTCGTGAAAGGGCGCTGTCAGTTGGGACTGGCCACCTCTTAGCAGCCACGGCTTATTTTTAATTATTTTAGTTTTGAATTGTTTTTTTTTTTGTTTTTTATCTTGTTATCACGGACGCTTCTGACGTATTGCTTCGTTCTCAGCTTCTCACATGTTTAACTTCAATATTGTGTATGTAACCAATATTGTGTATCTATATTTTAATTTAATAGAGTGTCCGTGGAGTTTCTGCCCGTTCTTCTCCATAGGAACCTACTATTTGGAATGGGCAACTAGCTTCATATTTGTAACTGACCGACTTCTTGACAATTCAAAAGTGCCTGTCAATGGTTTAATTGAAATAAATGCTTTGAGTTTGATATATTACATCCGTAATATATACCCGTAAAGGCCGCTGCCTATCTACACGAAGGAGAAGACCAAGCTCTAATTAATGAGGCTATTGCTGGACAATGACTCCGAAACCCCCCCCCCCGTAAAACCCTAACCATATCAGAAAGATAGATAGCTAGACAATAATTCTCTCAATAGTTTTCGTGAATGGTTGACTTAATGTCAACAACCAATCCTATAGGAAAGTTACACACGTATTATCAAAAGAACTGAAAAAAGTTATAATATTTTTGCGTTGAAGAGCTTCTGGTGTAAACTCGAATTTTTCAAGTTACACAACGCGTACACACGTTGTTACGTTTTTGCGTTGTCATGTTCATTGCTGTGGGCCTAAAATGGACGCTTTGGCAGAATCATAATATGATCTGCGTACAATTCATATCCCGCAATTCATCTGTTTGACAGTTTAGTATGGATTTCGTAAAACGGTCCACAAATTATGAATTGCTTTAGTGAAGTCTAATGTCAAATAGCAGCTGTCAAACAGATGAATTGCGTGATGTATGAATTGTACGCAGATCATAATAAGATTCTGCCAAAGCGTCCATTTTAGGCCCCCAGGTGTCGAATTAACAAATGATGATTTGAAAACACTGCAGCATGTCACATAGAAATCCTATTGTTTTACGAGAAACAATAAGTACATTTTAAAATGACTACATACTTTCTGTAACGATAATATTACTAGGAAATTGTAAACTCTTTTATCTGGAGTGGTGGGCACTTTTATTCCGATTCGAGTTGCCTTCTAGCCCTCTACCTGATCCGATGTTGTGATCTGCTGTATAATTACTTTTGTAAACCCTTTCTCTGATTTAAGCTGCATTATTTCACGTCACGATTACGTATCGACAGGCTGACTTTGAAAACTATGACTATGGGACCAAATTAGAATTCGCAAAGAAAAGTCGACCTTCTTATACAAAATGGTCCAATCGGTTATGTACCTGTAAGGAAGGTCGATTTTTTTTGCGAATTCTAATTTGGTCCTATAGTAAAAGTTGTTCATATATATTGATGGGCAGAACACTCCCTTAAATTTTGTCACATGTTTTCAAAGTCAGCTTGTACAGTTAAAATGTCGAAACGGAAAGTCCATCTATGAAGTTGCATATTTTCAATTTGTTGGATATCATGTGCCTAGTATAGACTGCCACGCAAGCACTGTCGGTTGAAAGATAAAATACATACATATAGGTAATTATGTGATAATATATCTTTTGGACACGATAATATAAGATAATCGTAGATTTGCTAGGCTTAGCATAGTATAACAAATTGGATAAAATCTATATTTCAATAGTAAATCTGTCTCTAGCTGATTGAAGTATAGTACTGGGGTTCTACTCCGAAGCGACAATCCGAAGTATCAGACGAATGTTCAGCCGTTTCTTGACTTCCGAAGTTTCCTTTTTTTACTTTGAGTCTTAACCCGACTGTTTATGATAAATTAAACAAAGATTTCTTGATGAAAAATAGGTTTACTAAAGTCTTTACAATTTTTAATAGTTTTTAAATACGTATGAACAGATAATTTTGCAAGATTGAACGAATGTAGGAATGAATTTAAGAATGAAAGTTAAATTGAACGAAGGTAATTGAGCGAATGTGTCGTAGACATTTTCGGGGGCCTTGAAATTTATAGATGAAGCTTTCAAGATCATTTGTCTGTGTTGTTAACTGGTGAAGGCAGCAGACACAATCTGTTGATGGCTCTCCGTATGGAGCCTTGTGAGGTAGATACGTCGGCGACGGGCGCCGGGAAATAGCGTTGAGACTCTTCCAAGGCGCCAAGATAGTGGAGGAGTCCTATCTTTGATTCTAGTCACATTGTTGACTTTCACTTAACTCTTTGACGGTCGTTTTTTTTTTCATTCGGCTTAGTTAGCCGTATGTCGTAGTCAGGCAACGGCCAAACATTCAGCCGATACTTCAGTATTATCTTCGGACTAGACTGCCTGCATTTACCACTTCAGGATGGGCACTAGCACTATCGGCACTAGTTTCTATTGTTGTAATGCAGATAAAATCGGTTAATTAATTTATTAAAAGGTTTGTTGTGAAAATTGAAAGTATTAATTGATTAACTAACTCACGATCTTTTATGTATGTAACAGCTATTTTACTGAGCCTTGAGTGACACCTAAAGTGTTAGTGGGTTGTCATTAGGCAGTTGGATCCAGGGCTTGACACAAAACCGATACCTTTGGATCCAGGACATGGCTCGTATTTTCAGAAGGTTGTCGAAGGTTAGGGGTGTCCTCTCTCTGTAACCCTGACCACCAATAGTTAAAATTTAATATTTTCACCATTAATAGTGAAAACCATCAAACAGAATTCGTATGAAATTATCGGCCGGGCATAATTTAACCGGGTTCAACTTATCTAGAGATAGTAATACAGACCCTTACACTACAGAACCAATTGATGAAAGACCACTTGACACAACACAGACAAGACACACTGATCACAAGATTTTGAGACGGTATTAAAAGGGCAGGTATTTTAACCCTAGGGAAACGTTCTGATGAGTTATGGGAATTTTATTTTGCTATTTGTAGCTTTCTAGTACTTCTAACCTTTAGTACTGAGGCAATATCTAAGAGATTTGGTATCACGGCATATGACATCGGGATATTAACGCGAAAAGAGCAAGTCTTAGACGCCTATATACAAAATATGTTACCAAAATTCTGAGCCAACTCAAAAGCTTCAACAGCAAATAAAACACTACCGTTCCATTATAATTATTTATTCTAACTGTAGTTAATATTTATCTCGAAAAACAAAAAATGCAACAACACATACCCGTATCAAATCGCAGATATTGTCGAAAATGAGAACATTTATAAAAAAATAAAAATACAATCGTAAACCAAACATATACAACATAACCAGCGAATAAAAAAAAAACCTTTAGTACTTAGTACTCTAGTCCTTACTGCCCCATCTCAAAAATCTTCTCGTATAATTGTGGCCTAAAATTCTAGAATTTTCTGACCAAACAACAGTATCTGGATTGCCGAGTCGGAAGTAGTCAGAATGCCAGAGAGACCTTTATCCAAAGATACTAATGGATCATCGAGGTTATCTCTGACATTTGACGTGTGGGAAAGTGCAATGAGAAAGTATAGTTGTGTCATTGTTATCGGCTCTTATCTACCTATATCCAGAAATAGTTGAGTCGTTGAATGCTTCAATAAAGGTGCGTAGGTCGCAGATAAAATCCGAATGGACCGACCTACGCTCATCGATGATTTACTGGCGAATGTTTTTCAAAAGTTGTTTTTTACGATAGAATAAATTTCTTCTTAATCACTATCTTCTTTTTAAATATTTTAAATATTTAAAATATTTTCTACTTTTTAGTTAAGTTTTCTGTTAAGGCGACGATAACCGACTTTTAATGATTTTATAATGAAGATCACGTCTAAACGAGTAGTGTTAATGATTTGAAAAAAATATATGTTAAATTAGAGCATTTTCTCAATAACTTAATATGTGAATATTTTAGATTATGTATGTATTACATAGTGAAATTAACTTGTAAAGTTATATCTAACGCGGATAAAAAACTTAGAATGGCGCAAAGTCTACCAAGCGTATTTTTCTGAAAACTTCACCAATTTAAATATAATTTAATTGTTGATCTTTTAGTTTACGCGTTTTATTAAAATACCTTTTGTTTTGAGTATAATAAATTCATAATGCGTCAAATTGGGGACAGCGCTCCTTGATCGGCGAGTCCTATTACTGGCTCGCGTATGACGCGTTGCGTGAGCTCAGTACAGAACACGCAAGCTAATCACTCAAGGTCACTGACATGTATCTGCGTCTTAAGTACTTAAATAAAAAAAAAACTTTTTTGAATCATTTTTTTTTTTTAGTTGAGTGTACAAATCTCTCCCGTTGATCCTACCAATAGTCCTACGCTTGTCTCAAAGTTTAAGTCATGTATGCCTTAGTACTTGGCACAAATCACTATCGTGTCTATGAATATAAAAAATCGATAACACTGAAGATCTTGGTAAGGATAATGGGACAAACTTATTAAATTTATTATTGTATTGTCATCGGTCATTGATAACTGTGCACAATTTTAAATTAATCCGACGTTTTGAAGTGGTCGAAAATAGAGTTCAAAGATTCAGTTACATACATACATAGATACGTAGATAAAGGCGAAGCTAATAAAAGCGTTTTAAAAATAAGGTCTAAGCTTGGCTTAGCTCTTTAGTACCCTTTCAGATTCTTTGAAAGTATCTATTCTTCTGGGTAAGCTCACTCTATTGTCGACTTTGTCTCTGTCACCTCTGCCCTAGACTATGGTCAAGAGCAAACCCATCCTAAACAACAACAAAAAACTATAATCACACAAGCCCAGTCGGTAATATACCATAGCTTTTTCTTCTTCTATCTCTTGCACAAACAAAACTGCCGGGGTTAAAATATTGACCATTTAGCTAGTTTGCAGGGCAGCCTGACCAGCGAAGTAATTGCGTACCACAATAACAATTGCAATGCCTTTCAGTTTGACAATTCAACAACATTCATTGCGATATATATGTTGTCGAGCAGACGAATTTTTAAAACATATAGGGTGGAAGGGACATTGACGCGAATCGCGTTTACCATGGATTCAGTACATTATTCAACGGATTCGCGTTGATGTCCCATCCACCCTGTATAAAGCAATAGATTAGGAATTTAATTCAAAGTCCTTCGTATTGAAAGAAAGTGTGTTACACAATTGGGTTGCTAAGGTAGACCATAACATTTTTTTTAAGTGAAAACTTCTTTAGTCGCGTTGAGCACTTTTTGCGTGCACAAAAATCATGGAACTCGCGTCACCGAACGCTTTCCATGAGCTATAAGTATACTGTTTTCACTTCTATCGGCAGTCCCTAAATACTGCCCCGCATGTTTTTAGGGTTCCGTAGTAAACAAGGAACCCTTATAGTTTCGCCATGTCCGTCTGTCTGTATGTCCGTCCGTCCGTCCGTCTGTCCCCCCGGCTTAGGTCAGAGACGCTTAGTCCTAGATAGCTGTAATTTGGCATAGGTGTACATATTAATTACGCCGAGAAATTAATAAAATAAAACTATGAAAAACATTTTTTTTAGGGTATCTATCTCCCTTGCACGTAAAACGGGGATGATATTTTTTTTTCTCGTCTAATACATGGTGTGGGGTATCGTTGGATAGGCCGTTTAAAAATATTGGGGGTATGTGAAACACATTTTTCAATTCTGAGATCCGTTTGTGTAATATTAAGCTTTAAAGTGCTATTTTTTGTTAGAGTCAAGTGTGTCCCCCCCTGCCAGCTAAATGGTTGTTTTTGGATATGTGCAAAAATTCATGGCAGTAGTATATATAACGAAATTAAAAGGAAAACTATCACAGCTAAGCAGGGTTTACAAGTTAACGAGTAATAGTCGACCAACTTATATTTGCAGTTGAAGAATTGAACGTAACGTATATCTATGTATGGGTGAGCATGTTTTTCAACTACAATGTTAAGTTTGTTTTTGAGATAAATTCATCCTAACTACGGAACCCTTCATCGTGCGTGGTTTTGTATTGCCACGCGTAGAAGCCGTTTTTGTGTAATTGAATTCGTACTAAGATAAAGTAGCGCAAATTACAGTTTTTTTTTTAAATAAATAATGATTAAACGGGCAACCCATCCAATTCGGTATTATTCCATACGAATACCCGTAGGTAAGTTGTACTTATAAAGAGTAGATACTTGTGACAAACTATTATTGTCTAGATGTCTAGCACTTCGATACTATTTATTATTGAGCTGATAATGGCCACTTATCTACTCGATATCAGTACCTAATGGTTATTGGATGTTGAAACATACTTGATATCGGGACTTACATCAATAACCGACTAACGAGAAGACCGTGGATGGATAGGCAGCTGTACAAGTACTAAACAAAAATATCTGGAGGAAAATATTTTGTAAAGAGATGATGTCAAAATCTAAACAGCGTAGATTAGCTGTAACGCCATTTATTGGAATATCTTTGTTTGTCCCTAAGTTCGTGTAAATGACGACATACCATCAGGTGGTACCTACGTAATAACTAGAGATCGGATATTCGGATGCATATTCACCCTATTGAGAGTTGACTAATATGGAGTGCGCTTCGGTACGAGAAGTGTCGGTTTCCAAGACTGACGACTTTTTAAGAACTACTCTTTTGTACTGTGTATTCCCGAATAATTATATATATTTCATTTTAGAATAAAAGGCTTTGAAGAAATATTAATAGTGTTTTATAAACGTGTTATATTTTCCACAAAATTCTTGCCTAGTTCTAAATAGATAAGAAATATTATTTTGTATTTGGAACACAAAATTGTTTACCTACACACTGTTATTACTGAAACCTTGCGATCCCGGAATAAAAATATATTTTAAGAAGCCGGTTCCATACTTTGTATCCTTTGCCGGGAAAAAAACTTTAGGTAAATATGCATCCGAATATCCGATCTCTATTAATAACATAAAATCTTTTCTATTTTCCCCGTTCCTGCGCTAAAAAATGATTTTATAACTGTTCGTTTCTGTTACAGATTCGCTATCGCAGACAACGCATATCGGTCCTTGGTATATGAACACAGAGAACAATGCATTTTGATCTCAGGTACGATAACTTTACCCTTTTCCCTGTCCCACCATCACATTTGGTTCCTAGCGATTGTTTAAGTAACGCGTCGTCCTTGTCGGTGTACAGAGAAAGTGTTGACAAAATCCCAAATCTGCTTAGTTATTACTACTGACAATGTTAACCCAAAATCTTTTTCTGTTCAGGCGAATCCGGTTCCGGCAAGACAGAAGCCTCCAAAAAGGTCCTAGAGTACATAGCAGCAAGAACAAACCACCTTCGCAACGTAGAAACAGTGAAAGACAAACTTCTTCAAACGAACCCTCTGCTAGAAGCCTTCGGTAACGCGAAGACACACAGAAATGACAACTCCAGCCGATTCGGAAAGTACATGGACGTTCAATTCAATTATGAAGGAGCTCCTGAAGGAGGACATATCCTCAACTATCTGCTAGAGAAGTCCAGGGTAGTTAGCCAGATGTCTGGAGAGAGGAACTTCCACATCTTCTATCAACTGATATCGGGCGCTGACCAGGAATTGATGAAACAGTTAAAGCTGCAGGGAAGGCCTGATGCTTACAGATACACGACTGAGGTGGTTAGTACTACATCTATCTAACATAAAGTATTCTTACTATCCCAATTACTATTAAGCACCTACAGCTAACTTAAATCAAATAGGAAAGATAGTTTAACAGCTTGTAAAAGTAAATTGGGCAAAACAGTGGGCTCAATAAACTACCTTATTGTACCCTCCATAGTCTCTGTCGACCATTTATTTTTAAAACTTGCCAATTACTCAATTATGCATTTATTGTTATATAATATTATGATTTTTTTAGACTCACTTAAACTTGATGCTACGCCCAATAATAACAAAGTTTTAGTAGCATGGTAAACATGATCAAAAGCTTTCGCCAAATCTATGTTAAGTCATCCTCACTAAATCCATCGTTTTCTAGGCCACCGCAGCAAACCAGCGCAACAACGACGCCGACCAGTTCCGAACAGTCCAGGAAGCCATGAAAGTCATAGAAATCGGCCAATCGGAACAGACGGAGATATTTGAGATTGTCGCTAGTATTCTCCACCTCGGTAACGCGAAGTTCATTCAGAATGACAGAGGCAACGCTGAGATATTGGCGCATGATGCTAACACAACCAACGTGGCTGAGGTAAGGAGAAACCTATTTAATTAGTATTTATTTAACTAATTATTATTATAATATATTAGTATTAGTAGTAGTAGAGGTCCTTGTGAAGGTACTCGTTTGAGGAAGTACTACCACCGAATATATCTTCATATTTATCAATTTGTGCCACAAAACAGCGTTGCTGCAGACACCTAATTTTTAGGAGTCCTTGTCAAGTTGGCATTGTTTAAATTAGTTTCCTACAGGATGTTTAAATGTATTGAGATAAAAATGAGATGCGCTTTGTTCTGGTGATCTATTCTTTCCGCATAAGATGAAAAAACCTTGTGAGGAAGCCATTGACTTACATTACCTACATTAATGCAGGAAGTACTTAATTTTTAAATATAGGTGCTCGTAATAATTGTTATTCCAATTATAAGTTGCTATAAAAAGTGTACGAGCACGCGTTAAGATGGTTTTGTTTTCAAAACTAAATTACGTTACATCTTTCTGTTCTTAAGACTTGTAGTTTTCCTGACTACCTCTTATTACGATCGAAACTTACTAGTCTTTAGCTATTGCTAACAACGACATCAAGAATACTTGCAAACACTACCATTGATGTCGAACCAGCAATGGTAAAAAAATGCAATTTGGCTAAATGTAGCTTTATTGATTTTTCATGAATCTGGAATTAGTTGCATTATAGAAAGCCATGGGAATTTAGATAACTCATTAAAAATAGTAAGGGATAGGCAGTTAGGAATCGCTTTCTTCCGTGTTCTTCACTCTCAAACGTCCATCATTCTTAAACATAGAATTTATTGTGGTTATATCTATAAAACTGATGTTCAGTGGATTCTTACGAACTGATATAACATTGCCAACGTAATCTTGCTACTCTTATTCTTCACTGAACCCAATAACCTTTTCAAAACTATATCTCCATCCAATATGTCCCAAATCACTGAACTGTGTAGGACAATAGTGTTTATGTTTGATCCGTTAATTTAGCGCCATTGTTCCTCTCTGTTTGTATTTAAACTACTATTTGACTGCTATTGTCTTCCTAATACAGGATGACGTCATTGACTTTCAGTTGTAAGTAGTTCAACCTTGAATTTATCACGTTTACATCGTTGTCGACGGTCGTTGTTGAGCACTAAGCGACCTAAGTTTTGAGATTCGGACAAAAAGGACTCCGAAATTAGAACTTCACTTCTAATTTCGGAGTCCTTTTTGTCCGAATCTCAAAACTTAGGTCGCTTAGTGGTGGGAACTTTTAAGTATTCAACTTCAAGAGTTGATGCATGATTATGATGCTTGCCGAAAGTTCGATTCCTGAAACTGGATGGCAATCGTCTTTGCAGAAAAGTCTTGTCAGATCCAAAACTGCCGTCAATTTTGTTCTGATGTCTATATGTCCATGTAATGCCTTGAAGAAGTACTTAGAACAACAATCGCCCTTATTTCGCTGTTTATGATTGTTAGCAAATAAAGTGAATTCTTTCTAAAAACCCCCAAATAACCTCTTCCATACTTTTGTAACCAGTTTCAGCTACATATACCTAAACCCTTTTTGCCTTGACACAGTTTCTCTTACAAAATAATTCTTTGAACCTACTCAAATCACACTCAGTAAAAAACACATTGCCAGACGATGATTTATTCGATGTAACAGTGGTTTTTGACCTAACCCGTTTGTGATAACGATCTTCAACGGAAAGATGACGTAGCGTTATAGTTCTTACGAAGACGTCTCTATTTATTACGATAATGTTCGTGATAACCATGAATTTGACGAATTGCTTTTGTTCGTCGTATTTAGATGTCACTGGTTAGATCTTGATGTAATATTTCGAAGAATTCTTCGCTTGCAAACTATCAGTAATTTGACAAAATTAACACACATAAATTCACGCTTTCTTCCCATGCGGGTTAGCAGAAACTACAGCACGCCACCTTCTACGATCCTTATATACTCCTTTTGCTTAGTTTACGTTCATACATCTGGTCATAAACGCACGCCGGTTGCGAGTACTACGCACCTGAAGAGAAACACTAGAAAGAGGAACTTGGTAAAATATTAGCCTCCGTAATTACGAATTTTCTTTATCATCAGCGTACATAAAGGTTTCCATGCTTCTATATATTTCACTTCTCAGTTCATATGACTGGAATTGGCCTCCAATATTTTTACGCAGCGAAGTAGTCTCGTAGTCTCCGTAGTCTCAAATGTCCTTAAAATTAACTTTCACATTATTAAGGGGTCTCCGAAACGATCAATCGCAATTGACTTTCTAAGTCGATACTGTTTGGTTTCTAAGTCGATACTGTTTGGTTTATGTTGAATAACTATTGCTTTGTTTTTCTTATCTCCATCTTTTTCTTTCATAGCTATTTTAGATACAATTTGACTATTATAGAGGTCATGGAGGACGATAACTCCTTTGCTATCAAACGCGGTAGTCTGTTTTGTAAGGCATTTCTAAATATTTGTATAATATTATTTCTTAAATGTGTCTATAATATTTTGTAATACTGACAAAAGTGTATCGTTCTATATTGTAGCAACATAATGTGTGTTACATAATTTCATTTTAAATTAGCTTGGTACATTTATTTGTCACTGCTCAATCAAGAAATGGACATATTTTATATTTCTAACAAATATCAAATATGTCCATTTCTTGATACCATACTATCTTTCTGCTCTCATGAAACCCGATCAGCAGATCATCGATGAAAACGTTCCAGCCTAGATATACCTACTCACCCTTAGATTAAAATATTAGCCTTGCTCTGATACCAGTGGCAAAGTATATAACATATTACTAAAGGTACTAAACATGAAAACTAAATTAGAAAGAAATGAAGAAGAAAATTGCGCTTATTGGCATAACATCATACACCTTATAACGATTAAAACAGAAAACAATTATTATAATGCCAAAAGACACAGACACAGATTAAATAATAACTAACCCTAATTTGATTTTCAACAATCCAATGACATGACTCCACCAATATCACCACAAACCATTAAATCGTCCAACCTTAAAACACTATTAGAAATCTACCCTATTCCACAGCTCCTCAAAGTAAACGGCACGAAACTACGCGAGGTACTAACAAGCCGTACGATCAGCGCCCGCGGCGACGTCGTCACCACCCCCCTGGACCTGGAACAAGCACAGTACGCCCGAGACGCCCTGGCTAAGGCCATATACGACAAGCACTTCAGCTGGCTGGTGTCCAGGCTGAACGCGTCACTGGCGCCTAAGGACAAGGAGAGTCAGTCGTCTGTCATCGGTATCTTAGATATTTATGGATTTGAAATCTTCCCGAAAAATAGGTGAGTCTTTTATTTAAGCCCTTCACAATCATAGTCAAATAGGTTCCCTGGATCATCATACTCCTCGAGGGGCCATGATGACTTCTTCCATACATCTTCTATGTACTGTCATGTGCGTAGATATTCATCCCTATGGTAGATCATTTCGCAAAAACCCTCAATCCTTATTCTTTAAACCCCTCAGATAATTCTAATATACAAAATTATTCGCAACTAATTGTTTCTTAATTTAAAAAGTAGTTTACAGAAATCTGATAAAATCAGTCAGCGGCAAAACAATATTTTAATTTCAAATAATGAGAAAAACTCAATGTTTGACTGTTCCAAAATCCGACCATTTTCACACTTACACTAACTCAACCATTCTTGCTCCAGCTTCGAACAGTTCTGCATCAACTTCTGCAACGAGAAGCTGCAGCAGCTGTTCATCCAGCTAACCCTGAAGCAGGAGCAAGAGGAGTATCTGCGCGAGGGTATCGAGTGGGAGCCCGTCGAGTACTTCAACAACATCATCATCTGCGACCTCATTGAGGCCAGGCATACAGGTAAACAGTACATAAATGACCACATATTATGTGGGACCAATCTATCTGACACGTAGGAATTGAATTAAAGTCTTTTTCTCAAACATGCTTGGACTGTCGAGCATTATTTTGACAACCTTCTTTGAGATAAATCGAAAATGCTGTACTGGTCAAATACATGCGAGGACGGCAATGTTAGTATGAAAACTCTTACAACTGTCGTGTAATTTAAAAATGGAACGAACTTTTTACATCGGCACATGGCAACCAAGGAGGTAGCTTATCAATAATTTTATTTAAATTTCGAACTGGCTTGCAAATAGAGCTGTTTAAAGTAAAAAAGAAACAAATGAACATATTGGCGTGAAAAATTATCGTTGTTCGTCATTGAATCTGGAATTTATAAATAATTTACTTAGTTTGAATTTCCGCGCATTATTTGAGAAAAGATTTTTGACATACGGTGCCGAAACGTGGACACTGACAGTCGGGCTGGTCCACAAATTCAAGGTCACTCAGCGTGCTATGGAGCGGGCTATGCTCGGAGTTTCTCTGAAGGATAAGATCAGAAATGAAGTTATCCGGAAAAAAACCGGAGTTACCGACATAGCCTGCAGAGTAAGCAAGCTGAAGTGGCAGTGGGCTGGCCATGTTTGTCGAAAGACCGATGGCCGGTGGAGCAGACGAGTCCTGGAGTGGAGACCGCGTATCGGCAAGCGTAGTGTGGGACGTCACCCAGCTAGATGGACCGACGACCTTAAAAAGGTGGCTGGGACAGACTGGATGCGGAAGGCAGAGGACAGGGTGTTGTGGCGCAGCCTGGGAGAGGCCTATGTCCAGCAGTGGACTGCTATAGGCTGAGTTGATTGATTTGAGAACAGCACGAAGCCTTGGCCGCAGCCAAGCATTGATGGACCCCTGCAGATTTTCACGTTCGTCCATCCATGCCCCTTTTGCAGGCCGCTGCAGTAATGTACTGTATCGCTCTTGATTATTCCTAGACTACTGCGAGTGGTAGTACTCCAGGGATACTCAAGTCAGCTACTAAACATGGAGATTAGCTATACGTTTACCATGCCATGTTTGATTGATTCTCATGGAGAAAATATTGTATGAACACACTAAAGAATTAAACGATTATCCTGCTCCTGAGATTGTATCTTGCTCTAATAAGTTCGCATAACATAGTTCAGTAAACAGCCGTTTGTTTTTACGTGAAGCTTGTTTACTGTTATCGCTGACTTCACCACAAAACACGTGCTTACTTCCTTTGTAAATCAACACACACAACGAGTAGACTAAACAAGAAAATTAAACCTAACATCATGTCGTTGATTTTAACAATTTTCATCTCTGGTCCTAATAGGTATCATCTCCATCCTGGACGACGAGTGCCTCAGGCCTGGTGATGCCAGTGACCTGAGCTTCCTGGAGAAGCTGACTCATAAGCTGGAGCCGCATCCTCACTACAAGTCACATCGCCGCTCCGACATCAAGACCCAGAAGATTATGGGACGTGATGTGAGTATACATCTTAAAGTTACTGTTGGGATTCGCCACCGTGCGTCGGGTAAAAAGAAGCGATTTAAGCATTCGGGAATAAAGATTATAATTTAGTCTAGAATGTGAATTCCGTGAGTTCAATAAACACCTGACGCAAATAAAATAAAATAAAATCTTTGATTAGTAAACTATGTTCAGACTATGCACTAAGTAAAGTTCAAACTCCATGTTTCTTTTATATTCATAAACATCCAAAGATGATTTCATCACGGGAGTTCTGAGTCCATGCTAAGGACAAACAAGGCGTCTTTAAGCAGTACTCAACAACCAATTCCAAACTTACCAATTAGACAATATGAGGAACAGGGTGTGAACTCATCCTCCATAGAAAAGGGAGGATCCTCCGACCAGACGAGTGTTGTGTCTGGTGGGATACTGCCCGACGATTGATGTCGGGACGTTGTAATGCTAGTCGCGCCGTAAACTCTGCTTGCGCGATGCAGGATTTTGCGTGACGTCAACGTTATGCGTAGTTCTTATGTGAGGATGCCACATACATCATCACGTCATGTTTGTGAACGGGCGCCGTCAGTTGAGACTGGTCTTCTCTTAACTGCCAGGGCTTATTTGTAATCTTTTAATCTTATATTTTGTATTGTTTTTTTAAATAAGTAATTAAATTTTTTACATTGTTCTCACAAGAAGCAACAAGAATAATGTACCCAGGATTTTGTAATATCTTGATTTAAAAGAGTGTCCTTGGAGTTTCTTGCCTGTTCTCCATAGAGATCTACGTTTTAGAATGGGCAAATAGCTTCAACTTTCTGACTAACTGACTGACTCTTTGACAATTCAAAAGTGCCTGTAATAGGTTTAATTGAAATGTTTTGAGTTTGACATCTTGAGGCACCAACTAATCCGTCCAAGAAACTATCCTTGACACACAATCCTCACGGCTGTTCTAAAACCATTTTCAAAGAAGGAAAATTAAATACATTCCGTATTCGTGCTCATTACAGTGATCAAGGTTCTGACCCACTCGCTGAGTACATTTAAATTCTAAATAGTATGTAGGTATTGTATGTAAGTGCTGAGAATGTGTTGACAAATTGCTACAGTGCCAATGTTTACGAATTTCATGGAGCAAGAGCCATAATAATTAATGTATGATGTATGAAAATACCTGTTTTTGTTAGGATTAGTCACGTTGCTTTATATATGACGAGGTTAACTAAATCAATAATGTCTATACTCCATTTGAAATAAGATTAGACATTTAAATAAACTTGTTTACAGTCCGTTCAACCGATTTTGACTTCTATTCCGGCGGCGTAAGGATGGCATTAAAAGCAAAAACGTGGTTACAAAACCCACTGTTTATTACGGGTGTGTAATGTATGATATAATAACAAATGCTCTAATTTCACTTGAAATAACGTTCATATAATATAATTTTCATATGCTATAAAATCATATAACCTAATTTCATATGACCTAATGTTTTATATGATATAATTTTCATTTAATATAAAACATTTAGTATAACGTTCATTTTATATAATTTTCAATATGTATAATATTCTTTTTATATAACATTCATTTGACCTAATGTTCTTTGGACCTAATTTTCATGTTTAATGGTCCCAGTTCTAACCTAACTAGAACTCTAATTAGTCTAATATAATAAAACATGCAAGCAAGCATGCAGCATGCAGCAGGCATGTTTTCTGTCACGGCTCCGGTGGTGCAGGGCTACAGCGGTCCCATGCAAGCTTATCGTCACAGATGTGTTTCACGCTCACCACCGTGGCTTCGGCTTGCTGGCCGGCGCAGCCGGCCAGCCTCAGCCGCGGCGGCAAGCGTTGAAACCACCTGCTCCTCAGCTCGCGGGCCGCCTCGCCCCTACGCACCTACGCGATTTTAAATAACACTCTAGGGGTAGGGCAGACAAGACTACGTGGAGTCGGTTTTGCAGCGATTCGTTTCTGTCACGCCGCTCCCGCAGCACGCTCAATCAAATTAATCGCAATATTATATATTTTAAACGATAGGCCTAATGATTTTCGATTACTTAAAGGTTATATCAAACAACGTTATGCTGTTGTAGCGGTATGCTTATGCGATGCATTTTTGCTAGCACCATACTAGCAGGCGTTTAAAATCGTATCAGATTTTCTAAATTATATTAAAAGTTATTAGAGATTATGAATATTATAGTAAATGAATAATATACTACATGAATATTATGTCAAATGTGCATTATAGGAAATGTTTATTATATCATAAGAAATTAGATAAAATGAAATTATATCAACAATTATCTATATTATCTCAACTGATCGTTATATTAAACAAAAGTATATTAACTGAAATTAGGTCAAGTGAACGTTAGATTTTTTGTTATTATATCAACCGTTACACACCCGTTTATTACAGCTGCCATTTGTCAGACCACCAACGCAATAGAAGTCAAAATCGGTTGAACGGACTGTAAAAAAGGTTTATTTAAATGTCTAATCTTATTTCAAATGGAGTATAGGCTTCAGCATAAACTGAATACTTATGTGAACTAATTATTGCAATGGACACCGTTTTTATGGCCAATTTACACTATTACCCAGATAATGAGGTACACAAAAGATTACATAATTTTTTTTAAAGGCATCATCAGAACTCATAAAAGTAAACCACTTATCCGGAGGTGGAGAAACAAGCCCAATTCTTTAGATTTGATCTTACAATACCGTTCTGTAAGCATCTTTCCGTAACGTATAAGACAGAAGACATTTCCAAATGACAGTTTAATGAAAACAAATGATCAAAAACCTTTTAAGATTTAAAATTCAATTCGATCAATCACGATCGTGAGGAAACAGGCATGTTCTAGAACCAAAATTCGAAGACATGTGACATGACATGACACAGCCCACTCCCTCTCGTAGAGAGAATGCCTGTGTCCTGCTTATGATTGGTGATCAATTTCGAGAGACACAAGCCAGACATCCTTGATGAAATGCTCATGAACACCACTTGAAAAATCGATAAGGCATCTGTAGCCATGAAAGACTTGTTCGGCAACGTGCATTCTAAAACATACATTGATGACATATTTTAAGGCCCTAAATCAATTAATGAAACATAACGTCATTTATGATCGTGATGTAATATAATTTGAATGAATGCGATTGACATTAGGTGAGAGTGCATGCCAGAAGGCAAACAATGGTAGCATTGTGTTAGATTCTTTCGTATGTTATCATAGAATGGATTCTATTAGTCGCCAGCTAGTTTGTGAGGAGTAGTGTTCGAGTTCAAACGTGACAGTGTTCAGTTCGTTCTATGTTCAGTGTTTTCACCAGCACCAGCATAACTATTCGGAATATGTTCATTATCATTTAAAAGAATTCAGCAACTCATCAAACATTTTTGTAACACTCACTGGACTGTTTGAATAATACGAATAGAATTCAGCGTTGAATATAAAAATATTTTGTAACTTTGAAAAACCTATCTTGGTGAGAAAGAGACCGGTGCCAGCAGACCCTTAACTTAAACAAGCAGTCAGTCGTCTTAATATTCAAAAAAGCAGGTGATAAAGTTTGTTGTAATTTTTTTTCATACAATAACTCTAGGCTATACAGGGTCAAATTTAATTAGCTAGCGAAACTCCGTGGACGTGTTGGGTATCGATATCTAAATACGATAAAACGAAAAAAAGAAAGATTTGATGTTTTTTTTCTGGTGTCAATGACCACTGGCAGTGAAGTTACTTGAAGTAGTTAAGTTTTTGTTTTATCGTGTAGTTTACAGAAAAAAAAACTGATTTTGAAACTCATATTTCAAGTAACTTGTCGTTGACCCCCAAAAAATACATAGTTTTTTTTTTCTTTTTTTCATTTTATCGTATTTAGATATTGATACCCAACACGGCTGCGGAGTTTCGCTAGCTAATTTAATTTGACCCTGTATATAGAGCCTGTTTTACTATGCCTGAAAAAATAACTGGAACTAATCTTCAAGGTGCGTGTACGACCAGATGTATGAACGTAAACGAAGCAAAAGGAGTATGTAAAGATCGTGGCAAGTGGCGTTCTGAAGTTTCTGCCTACCCGCATGGGAAAAAGGATGTATTTATGTATCTCCAAAATGTTCTTCATTTCCTATGTCTTTCCTTCCGTCACCAGGAGTTCTGCTTGGTCCACTACGCGGGCGAGGTCACGTACAATGTGCACACCTTCCTGGAGAAGAACAATGACCTGCTGTTCAGAGACATCCAGAGTCTCATGGCAAGCAGTAACAACACCATCGTCGCTAGCTGCTTCAAGGTAAATTGACAAAACTACCTATTCTTTGGTCACTGACTGTCCACCATTGCCATTCACAATTCACAATTCTTTATTGCATTGCATTATGTTGATAAAACAGGGGGCCTAAAATGGAAGCTTTGGCAGAATTAGAAATATGGGGGCCTAAAATAACAGATGAATTACGGGATATGAATTGTACGCAGATCATATTATGATTCTGCCAAAGCGTCCATTTTAAGCCGCCATGTGGTAGGCATTGTGGTACGCTTAAAATTAATGAAACAATTATGGACCGTGTCGGGCACAGCATAGGAAAGAGGAGGAAGATCGATTATTATCCACCTCTGTTGCTCTTATGGTTATGATCTAACCAATATGTGTGGTAAGTAGTAGGTATGTAGTATAACCGTATTATAATTATTTCGTCGCGAAATTGAATGATGTTCTTCGTCCTTAAATTCATTCATATTTACATAATGACTGTACCAAGTTACATACGGCCCCTGATGACGCAGACGCGACAGGTATGCTTACATATCTCACAAAATATGGAGAGATGAAGCTTAGGAGCCATAAGAAAAAAAGCCGGCGAAGTGCGTGTCGAACCACGCACAATGAAGGGTTCCGTAGTTAGGATGAATTTATCCCAAAAACAAACTTAACACTGTAGTTGAAAAACATAACGGTACACCACGTAACAATAAACGGTACGGTCAATTCTTCAACGGCAAATTTAAATTGGTCGACTATTACTCGTTAACTTGTAAACCCTACTTAGCTGTGATAGTTGCCCTTTTAATTTTGTTATATATACTACTGCCATGAATTTTTTCACATATCCAAAACCAACCATTTAGCCGAGGGGGGGGGGAGACACTTGACTCTAACAAAAAATAGTACTTTAAAGCTTAATATTACGCAAACGGATCTCAGAATTGAAAAATGTCTTTCACAGGCCCATAATATTTTTAAACGGCCTATCCAACGATACCCCACACCATGTATTAAACGAGAAAAAAAAATATCGTCCCCGTTTTACGTGTAAGGGAGGTACCCTAAAAAAAAAGTTTTTCATGGTTTTATTTTATGACTTTCTCGGCGTAATTAATATGTATACCTATGCCGAATTACAGCTTTCTATGACTCAGCGTCTCTGAGCTAAGCCGGGGAAAGACGGACGGACGGACAGTCAGACAGACGGACATGGCGAAACTATAAGGGTTCCTTGTTTACTACGGAACCCTAAAAAGGGGTTCTGTAATAAGCTATGGTGTTCAGGACCCACTAACTGAATAGACACAACAGATCTAATGAACCTTACCATGCTTCTTTCAGGACATAAACCTAACGAGCAAGAAACGTCCAGAGACTGCGATCACTCAGTTCAAGAATTCCTTGAACGAGCTGATCAAGATCCTGAGCAGCAAGGAGCCTTCCTACATCCGCTGCATCAAACCCAATGACTTCAAGGGGCCTAGTAAGTACCCACTATTTAAATGAAGTCTCCAATAATGAAACCAAATGAACTTGGTCATTTATGAAAGCATTATCGAATCTGCTATTGTGAAGACTGGTTATAGTTATTAACAATTAAATTATTAAGAATCAGTCTAAATTAACAAGAAAAGTACCAGCAGCATTATCCATTAACTTGATCATCAGCATAGAATAGCAAAAAAATTGGGATTCGGATCTCATATCAGATAATCCCTATCTTTGCAAAATCTTTTGTCCAAAAGGACGAAGGATCCTAAAGGAGGAAATCATAAAGTTTGCTATCGCTTTTAAGGTGTGATAGCAAACTTTAAGATTTCCAAGCAAGATTTTGAAGCAATTTATGGGGTCACGAGATTCTTTAAAAAAACAGCTTTTTTTCTAAAAAAGGCTTTCCAAACAAATTGGTGATAGTATCACATAATCAGCCTATAATGTTCCCACTGCTGGGACACAGGCCTCCTCTCTGTAAGAGGAGTAGGCCATAATCTGCCACGCGGGCCCAGTGCGGGTTGGTAGATGTCACATGTCTTCGAATTTTTAATTCTAGGACACGCCGGTTTCCTCACGATGTTTTCCTTCACCGTTTTGAGAGCAATGGTGATTAAATAATTTACACAAAGTAAAGAGCCCGTCTGGGTTCGAACCAGTGACCTACTGCTCGTAATTCGAGGCCGTTACCACTGGGCCACCACTGCTCTCATGTAGCATATGTAGCCAGTTTCAATTGAAGACTTTGATTGAAAGTCTTTTGGCAGCTGACGTAATACTCTGTGTTTGTTCCAGTGCAATTTGATGACAAGCTAGTGTCCCACCAAGTGAAGTACCTCGGTCTGATGGAGAACTTGCGCGTGCGACGTGCAGGCTTCGCGTACAGGAGGACCTATGAGGCCTTCCTTGAGAGGTACTGTTATTAGATAATTATTTTACCATAATTTTATTAGAACTTTGGCTGTGGTTACTTCTTGATTAGTAAACTTACCCACAATCCCATAGGCCATCCTAGTGGCAGTTCCTACCCCCATTTAACAACTTGTTTTTTTAAAGAACTGCCGACTGAAAACTAGGGAGAGTAATCATAGACACCTAATACTAAAAACAGATTTTTTGACAAAAAAATCTTAAATTTTTAGGATTTCGTACCCGAAGGGTGCCAAACGGAAACCTATTACTAAGCCTCCGCTGTCAGTTTGTCCGTCTGTCTGTCTGTCAGAGGACTGTATCTCTTGAACTGATAGGTAGACAGTTGGAATTCACAGATTGTGTATTTCTATTGCCGCCATAACAACAAATAATTAATAAAGTTAATAATTAAAGGGGGTCCATACAAGAAAGTGTTTTTTTATTCGGCATTTTTTGCTCGATCTTAATACGGTACGGACCCCTTCATGTGCTTGTCCAACTCGCACATGGCGGGCTTTTCTAAATTGTGAAAATAACCAGAGGGCCGAGCACAGGCGAGTCAAGACGTTTGTAACAAGACATGATAAATTATGTCATGACAATTTGTACTAGCATTTAATGACAAAGCAGTTTTATAGCTCAAACTGTGATAAAATGTGTGACTCAAGTCATGTCACAGTAGGCCGTGCTCGCCCCGCAGAAAGGATCAACATAACTATACTCCATTTGAAATAAGATTAGACATATAAATAAACCTTTTTTACAGTCCGTTCAACCGATTTAGACTTCTATTGCGTTGGTGGTCTGACAAATGGCAGCTGTTAATAATAATACTAATAATAATAATAAAATAAAAATATAATGTTATAATAAACAGTTGGTATTGTAACCACGTTTTTGCTTTTAATGCCATCCTTATGCCTACGGAATAGAAGTCAAAATCGGTTGAACGGACTGTAAACCAATTTATTAAAATGTCTAATGTTATTTCAAATGGAGTATAGGTACCAATTTGTTGCATTCTCGTCAAATACAACCTGTAAACGAGTACTCGGAACATTTCGTTGTCCCTCAGATACAAGTGCCTGTCGCGCGACACGTGGCCGCACCACCGCGGCTCGGCGCGGGACGGCGTGCAGAAGCTGGTCAACGTGCTCAACTTCGAGAGGGAGGACTACAGGATGGGCAAGTGAGTACCTACTTCTGCTGTTATACTGTCCCTCTCCACAACAACACTACAACTCTCTAAGTTCGTAGAATCCTATTGTAGTATACAACATTAGTTTTTGTTTATACTAAACCCGAAAAGGGGTCATTTTACTCATAATTTTGAACAATTTTTTTCTATGAGACGAACCTTCCCTACATTTGTATTCACTTATATCGAAAAAATGTATGGAACAGCTGATTTTTATTTCGCGATTTCAAGGTTGGTCCCATAGAAAAAATTGTTCAAAATGATGAGTACAATGACCCCTTTTCGAAACTAATGTTGTATTTATATAATATATTTCAATAGGATTGTACGAAGAAAGTTAAGAGTATTGCTTATTCTAATGATAATAATTCTGTAAAGCCATATTTGTTACGGCCGCGAATCATATTTAGATCAACATAAGTACAACCTGTTACTGACCTGCAAATTGCAAAAAACGTAAGAAAATTTGAATTTAGCGGGCTACCTTAGCGCATCCCCCTTAACTATAACTATTAACAAACTTAAATATGTCGTCGAAGAACTCCTCCGCATCGCTGTCGACTTGTAATGTAAACTTCCCTTATAATCCTATAGCTAATGTAAAAACATTTGCAAGTCAGTATCCGGTTGATAGACCCAGAGACAGGTAATTGTACTGTCACCAGCGTTTAAAAAACTCAGTGGTAGGTAATGGTGCTGCATCTCAATCATTAATTGTTTTCATCAATCCCCGGTAGTGTTGTGTTTAGATTTAAACTACGCCAAGCTATTGAAATGCATTAGGAAGAGGCCAGTGTCTAACCGCAATGTTTTTTATTCAATTCAAATTCCTAATAATTTTATTCAATTTAAATTCTTAATAGGTAATTTTATTCAATATACAATTCTTAATAATTTTTATTAAATTCAAATTCTTAATAATTGTATTCAATTCAAATTCTTAACAATTTTATTCAATTCAAATTATTAATTATTTTATTCAATTCAAATTCTTAATAATTTTATTCAAATCAAATTCTTAATAATTTTATTCAATACAAATTCCAAATATTTTATTTCTCATAAACCTACATGGGCAATTATGAAACGTCAGACGCTAGGTGCACGGTTCCAATTGGTCGTTTCCTATGGAGAAGAGCGCAAGAAATACCATGGTTACTCTTTTAAAATATTGTATTCTGCTAGCTAAAACTTATATGCACATCATTGTTTGCATTGTGATTTTTTTTTGCAAGAGCGAGCTTAAAATACTCAATATTCAGAATTCCATAATTATTTTCTTAAATCAAATCACCCCACTAACACCCCGAAAATTCCAGCACAAAGATCTTCATCCGCTTCCCGAAGACGCTCTTCGAGACGGAAGACGCCTACCAGCTAAAGAAGAACGACATCGCGACCATCATCCAGAGCAGATGGCGAGGGTACTGGCAGAGGAAGCAGTACCTCAAGATGAAGCACGCAGCCGTCATCATACAGAAGTGGGTGAGGAGGTTCCTCGCGCAACGGCTGAAGGAGAAGAGGAAGAAGGCCGCGTTGGTCATCAGGGCTTTTATTAAAGGTAAGATTTAGATGGCGGTTTGAGGAATAGATGCAAGATTTCTTTATGATGGTCAAATTCAAATTATATATTTCAAATACGCACAGAAAAGGTACTTTTTAACGTAAAATTTTACAAAAAAAATTAATTGATTCTAGTCGCCACTTCTAAAATATATTTTCGTATGGAGAAGAACGAGCAAGAAACTCCATCGTTACTCTTTTATAATGTTTTACAATATTTTGTATAGGTACATTAATAATTGCTAATTATATGTGAAGACGATGCAGCTAGAATAAAATTACTATACTTACCACAATAGGTAAAAATTATTAAAAATAAGCATTGATTATTATAAAAGATAAATTAATTATGTGATAGCTAAATGGTGCTCACATATTTACAAACATTGTAAAAGTAAAAAAAAAAAAAAGTAAAAAAAATAAGTAATAAGTCATTGTGTGAGTTAAGGTAATCACAAAATATTGTGGTAGGTCGTAATTGTAGATCAATGAAGTGTGCTTTGAGACTCGAGTACTTCACACTAAACATCAGATAGGAGGCATCTTATAAGGTGTAGATGTCCTGAATAGATAATATTACAAAGCTTGAATTGGTCCTGGATTGAAAGCATTTCATTTCAAATTTCAAGTTTTTCAATACCTACTAATATATAAAAGAGATTTTGCTTATAAAAAAAAAAATTGTTTTGTTTGTAAGTTTGCATGTAGGAGTAAATTCTGGAACTACTTTAGACATAAAAAGTGCTGTCAAAACTAAAAAAAATCCTATTGAATAAGTGTCTGTATGTAGAAGACTGTAATTTGATTGAATTGTAATTTTATTGATATTTTTTTTTCATGGTTTGTTAAAGTGTATTGGATTTTGTTCATTCGGATTTATTGATCTAACTATTGTCTTATTATTAATTAATTATATCAATCATTGCCAATTTATCTATAATTCATTATTTTTATTGTTATTATTTTAAATTTTAAGGTGTTGGTCATCATATTGTTTAATTTAGGTACTATTAAGAAATGTAATTTATTGTGTAGTAGTGTATAAATCCTGTAATTGTGTAATTTTGTGTGGAAATTCAGATACAAGTTACTTTGTTTATGAATAAATGACTATGACTATGGTCTTCTATTCGTGCTCATCTTGCTAGACAAACAAAGTAAGGCTTGCATTTCAAACTGAATATTGACTTTGTAGAAGTATTTTCTCCAAGCTTTTTTGTGACTTTTACATGTCGAAATAGAAGCACCCATAACACCAAATCCCCTCACCAGGTTTCATCACCCGCAACGGCCCCGAAACCGCGGAAAACCGTCGCTTCCTCGGCATCGCTAAAGTGCACTGGCTGAAGCGGCTCACCACCCGGCTTCCCTCCAAGGTCCTGGACCTGTCCTGGCCTCCGTGCCCAGCTACTTGCAAGGAGGCCTCCAATGAGCTGCATCGGCTACACAGAGCTCACCTCGCGAGGAAGTACCGCCTGGCGTTGTCGCCGCAGGACAAGAAACAATTTGAGCTGAAGGTGCTCGCTGAGAAGATGTTTAAAGGTGAGTGTTCTAATCTTCATCTACACTTAAGACGCAGATATATGCCAGTGACCTGAGTGGTTAGCTTGCGTGTTCTGTACTGATCTCACGCAACAAGTCGTACGTTCAGCCAGTAATAGGAATCGCCCATCAAGGAGCGCTGTCCCCAATTTGACGCATTATTACCATTTTAGACACCAATCTACATGGTCTTCACATGATCTGACCAAGATTATGTCTGGACTTTAAAAGAGACTGTGACCTCTGAGTTTGTTTCGGCCTTTCTTCGCAGAGTAGTCAGATAGGAAACGCCGACCTCATCTAGTTTTTAAAATATGATTGACGTGTAAAAGTGTTTGTACAAACCTACTTACAGAAATAAAATCATTTATCATTTATCATTAATTTATTATACACAAAACAAAAGGTATTTTAATAAAACGCGTATACTAAAAGATCAATAATTAAATCATCTTTAAATTGGTGAAGGTTTTAAAAAAATACGCTTGGTAGATTTTGCGCCATTCTCAGTTTTTTATCCGCGTTAGACATAACTTTACAAATTAATTTCACTATGTAATATTTATACATAATCTAAAATATTCATATATTAAGTTATTGAGAAAATACTCTAATTTAACATACTTATATTTTTTTCAAATCGTTAACACTACTCGTTTAGACGTGATCTTCAGTATACTCGTAAAATCATTAAAAGTCGGTTATCGTCGCCTTTTAAAGCTAAATATGTTGGATTCCAGTCGTAAATATACTCCATTTGAAATATGATTAGAAATTTAAATAAACCTTTTTTACAGTCCATTTATCCGATTTTGACTTCTATTGCGTTAGCGGCATGATAAATGACAGCTGTAATAAACAGTTGGTATTGTTATCACGTTTTTGCTTTTAATGCCATCTTTATGCCTACCGGAATAGAAGCAAAAATCGGTTGAGCGGACTGTAAAAAAGTTTATTTAAATTTCTAATCTTATTTCAAATGGAGTCAAAATCAAAAGTCATTTTTCAAACTAGGCTCATATAATTATGTCGAAAAAAATAGGTTTGTTTTTTTCTGGGGATCCTATTAAGGTCGTCTAAAATCAACGTAAAACAGGAATATCGTCCATCTTTTGAGGTACGTAATACGTATCTATTATGCGAGCGACTCGTTGGCAATCTGTGACCCATAAAAATACTTTCTTACAAACTAGGAAAGAGCTGACATCCATGAACTAGAAAAGACCTCGATATATCTACCTACTTGGTTGTTCCTTTACTATTTTTTTTTGTTTACAGGCAAGAAGAACAGCTACCCTGCCAGCGTGGGCGAGCGCTTCCAGGAGGACAGACTCACCGGAGAACATCAGACGCTCAGAAACACATTCATGGCGTCGCCGTCCTGGCCTACTGGCGAACAGCTTATTGTAAGTGTAGCAATAGTAGATTTTGTCTTAAGGGACCAAAATAATGTGTTGAGGGTGAGAGCGATTGTTTGAATCCAAAGCGAAGCGAAGGATTCTAGAATAGAATCCTAAGTAGAATCCTAAGCGTAGCGACGATTCAAAGTACGTCGCTCGAGGTTAAATAATTTTGGTACCGTGTGGTGTGCACACTCTGCTTTTCATCCCCCTCTCTATGAGAAAAATAAATAAGAGATGCTTTTAGTAGTGACAAATATTTATATTTCTCTCGATTTGTTTGGTAGTAAATTGTTTATGACTGTTTCTGCGTTTAATTTTACACTTTCTAGTGATAATATTTACTTTCACAGCTAGAACTCATCTTTTATTCAATTTGTGTGAATCAAAATAAAATTGTCTGTATTAATTTGCTAATTAATTAATTTAATTTAATTTAATCCAAGTAACATTAGTAACAAAATACTTACAAAGTAGGTATGTTAGTAAAACATTAACACAGAAACAATTCGTGATATCACTGCTGCAATGTGACAATCTAGCCTACTTGCTACCATAAACAGGATGCTGTTGGTGCTTTGGCTAATACTCGTAAGTACTTATCAAAAAAACAAATAAGAAGTTCCCGAGTATTTTTTTTTTAATTTGGTTAACCAATGCCGCGTCGGCAGGTGCGCTTTTTTGTTCTACCGGCCAGGACTTTATCAAAGCGAATTGCTTTCAAACTTTCTAATTAAATAAGTAGTGTTCCAAATTCAAAGGTCATTTCGTCACTAATACATGTTTAGCAGTTCTAGTGGTCCTTCTATAGTAACAGATTGAGCCCAAAGTAATATTGTTTCACACAAGCATTTTCTCTACCCAAAAAAAGAAAAGAAAGGACATTGGGCAAAAATGTATGGGGTTTGCTCCGAATGTCCACCACTCACGAGACTGTTTCTGAATAGTCTAATAATTAAGGAGTGTGCTTTAGAACACAGGACTGAAGTAAAACAGAAGTGTATAAACGGCCAGTGTGAATTTAAAAAAATACCTATTAAGCGGGAGGGCCCGCGGCGGTGACGCGTGTGTTCCATGTTTAAAATTTAAACAACTTACGTTCGCCTCGCCCGATCAGACTCCGTGACGCTCTCGTCACGCATTCACCAGCTTACTCCCCAAGTCAAGCGTGCGTAAAGAAATTTTACTTCAAAAATTCAAATGCTGAATTAAATTTACTCGTTATTTAATAGACTATTCATTTACATACTTATAACATAGGTTCGTTAGGTTGACATCTGGACCACTTTTGCCGATTTTCATGAACGACTGTATCCCTTCCGCAGTACTCCTGCCTGGCCGTGAAGTACGACCGCCGCGGCTACAAGCCCCGCGAGCGCGCGCTGCTGGCGTCCGACAAAGCGCTGTACGTGCTGGACGCGTCCAAGAGCAAGACCTACAAGCTGAAGCATCGCCTGCCGCTCGACAAGCTGAGGGTCGTCGTCACAAACGAGACTGACACGCTCGTGCTGATCAAGATTCCGCAAGAGTTGAAGAAGGATAAGGTGCGTACCAATTCCTATTTACGGAACTCTGACTGTTACTGGATTTGTCTCCCTTATGAATGTAAAGTGGAGAGACGACAGGAACTAAGCTTCCATAAACTTAATTCATTCATTAAAAACGAGCTGATCAAATATTTTAATTTAAAGTTTTATTGCAAAGAGGCCATAACTATCTTCAAGAAACACAAATATTTCTTGAAGGTTGCGAAAAGTAAGTACATAACAAAAATTGTAATTTTAAAGAAAAAAAAAATATAAGTACTTTATTTTTATGCTGTTTATGACTTTATTTTCGTTCTATCGAAATGAAAAAATACTTTATTCGCCCCAGAAAAAGATGGCCACCCCGGCCCTAGTGGTTGGTGAGTACCTTTGCCCATGGATACCTACGATACCAAATTAAATGTCTCATGTAGTTTAGTTTACAATTTGATTGTGTACACATCCATATTCCTCAAACCAAAACACAGCTAGGTAACTCCTTCAATATGACTCCATTTTTTTTGTCTTCCTGAGAACTCCTCTTCCTAGCTGCAAGCATAATCATAATCAGCCTATAATGTTCCCACTGCTGGGACACAGGCCTCCTCTCTGTGAGAGGGAGCGGGCCGTAATCCACGAGGCGGGCCCAATGCGGGTTGGTTCCTTGCTGCAAAGTTTGGATCATTCGAACCCATCTGTTCTGCTAACCAGCACCTATCATTTAGTACCTATCTGGACAGCTGCAAACTTTGCAAAAGAAGCTCGCAGAAGCCAATGGACGTATTAAATTAGTATATGTGAAGCCTGCGAGAACTCGAATAGAGACATCATTCTAAATTTTAATATTTATGTTCCAGGGTGACCTGATCATCTCTGTGACGCACCTGATCGAGTCGCTGACCATCGTGACCGACTATACCAAGAAGCCCGAGCTCATCGAGATCGTCGACACCAGGACGTAAGTTACCAGCAAATATGAAAATCCAAGCACTTTTTGTCCTCTTCAAATCTTGAACTATTACCAAAACCTACCCATATTTTTATTTGGGTCCAGACAACCAGTTAAAGTGGATCCGCTGCTGTATCACGCGAAATTCGCGACATTGGCGAACAAATCTATTTTAGAGAGATGTATTAATGATTCTAATGATTATAATTATGAAAATCTAGTCGCGAATCATATTTTGATCAAGATACAACTTGACAGAGACCTGCAAATGCTATTAAAAAGTACCTACTTATTCCATGCTCAAGCTGTCACTTTACAGAAAGCGAGATGAAATTTAAGTTACACATCAAAACGATCGTTTTTTAATTGGAATTTCGTTAACCATTTTTTATCATCATACTTTAGCCATTGTTCTAGACTTATTTTCCTTGGTTCATTTATTTAATGCTTTAACGTTTGTTTCCACTTGCAGCATCGCGCATAACCTGGTGAACGGCAAGCAGGGCGGCACCATCGAGGTGCAGAACGGGCCGCAGCCCAACATACACCGCGCCAAGAGCGGAAACCTGCTCGTCGTACGTATACCGTATACCTTTATTACTTCTTAATTATAGGGACTAGATTACTGCACAGAATAAGTAAGAAGAGTTGTTACCGGAAAATTAACAGTATTTAGCCCTTTACAAAGACCTGGGGGCCTAAAATGGACGCTTTCGCAGAATCATATTATGATCTGCGTATAATTCATATCCCGCAATTCATCTGTTTGACAGTTGTGTATGGAGTTTCGTAAAATAGTCCACAAATTAAGAATTAATATAGTGAAGTCTAATGTTAAATAGCAGCTGTCAAACAGATGAATTGCGGGCTATATGAATTGCACGCATGATTCTGCCAAAGCGTCCATTTTAGGCTCCCAGTAACCTCGCGGGAAGCACAGGACCGATGCTTATGGCGATGGCTTGGGGTAGGCCTATGTACAGCAGTGGACGGGCTGAATGATGATGATAAAGATGTTGCCGTAGGATCTATGAACTACTGCTATAGATCATAGGGTCGCATAACGTCAACCAGCAACTCACGCACAATTTTTTTTTTTTTTTTTAAAGAATGAGAAATGATTGTGAAATGGCGTTATACCTTCTGCTCGTCATTAGTTTGGGATTTATACCTTCTGTTCGTCACCAGTTTGGGCTTTATACCTTCTGCTCGTCACCAGTTTGGGCTTTATACCTTCTGCTCGTCACCAGTATGGGCTTTATACGGTCTGTTCGTTACCAGTTTAGGCTTTATACCTTCTGCTCGTCACCAGTTTGGGCATTACACCTTCTGCTCGTCACCAGTAAAATAATAAGAAATGCATTTACCAGGTAATCACAGACTTAATCCAATCTTCGCACCAATAACGCAGAAATCTTCGGTAAAAAATACCTAAACCTTACTTAAGTTAGTTTTCATTTGTAAATTCTAGATTATTAACCTAATATTTTTCTATTTTTCAGATCGCAACCCCCTGAGCGTAATTTTTGCAACAAACTAGTTAATTATACAAAACAACGATGTTACTGTATGTAGAATTAACTTGAACTATTCCATTTCGTATTGCATAGTACCTATTTATTGTTAGTACCAATTATAATGTGCCTGTCGCATTGTAAATAGCAACACATACATTCCTTACAGGAATACTACCCGCATTTTAAAATTATTTAAAAAATGTTGTACTACCCTCCAACTTTCGTCTGGTATTTCGAACTTAGGGTTTTCAGTTGAAACCTATTTTTAGTTGTAATTCTGAAAATAACTAAGGATTGGCAGGCACATTCTACATGTAATGTTTGGTAATTTTAACTTGGCAATAAGCTAAGCGAACAACGACAAGTGAACGTTAAGTTTTTATAATTATTATTACGATTATTACATCGTGTTTATGTACTTATTTTTTAGTCATTATTATTCTGTTTTTTTTTTATAGTTACGTGCTCTATATATAGTGTAAAAATAATCATTTTTTATACAAAAAAATCTTGTTGTTTGATACGTGGAGTACCAAACTATAACAGGCAATCAAATTACAATTTTTATACCCTATTATGCATTAAATAAATTCATGATATAAATAATTATGTATATACGAAAATATTATACCTAATATATAACAGTTTTAATGAAGTTTTTATGTATTTGATGTGATATAATCTTCATGAGATTTACGTACAAAGTACTTGGTATTTTTTGTAGGCCATAAAACTAGGTATCGTGGGAAATGTGTCAATTATTGCATTATTTATTAGAAATTATAAAATACTTTAAAACATATTTTATACATAATTTTATTATGCAATTGAAATCTGAAATATTTACCTAGTAGCTGGTTTTAAATAGTAAGAGTACTGTGGGAGAGGTACATAAATAAAACATATCACATATCATAATATATATATATATATCTTTGGAATTAAAAAAATAATTATTCACAGAATCGTTTTACGTTTTTACTTTTTATATCAAATCAAATATATTTATTTCGGATTCAAAAATGATAGGATCCATAAGTGTTAGTAACAATAAACTTAGCCTAGTATTAGTACAGTTTATTCATGCAATTTAATTTAAGCATGCCGAGCGCCCATCAGCTGAGCACTCATTCACTGCTTCAACAGTGAGAATCCCACCTGTTTGCCAACGCGTCCAGGATGCCGTTTGCAATGCCACGCACGCGTCTGATCAGCGAAGCGCTTCGCTTACGGATGATATCATGCACTTGTCATATTACGAATTAGCGTTTGTCTCCTATTACAACTTATAAACTATTAATAAAGGTTGCATGGTATAACCATGCAGTACCCTAATGGCGTAACACAGTTTCTATCACAATCTGAATGATTTTGAATTAGTTTATGGCTACTCCATATTATGTTTCATATGTTCGAAAAATTTCTCTGCTCAACACCGTTATTATAGCAATGAATGTTGTTGGACTGGCAAAATAAAACGCATACTGATAGTGTGTTACGAGTCTGACCACGGATAAGTATCTAAGAGTCTGACCAACGAAAGCTGTCAAAGAAAAATCTGACCACGGATATCTATGAGTCTGACCAACGAAAACTGTCAAAGAAAAAAAGCGGTAATTTAAAAAAATCATGAGCGTCACCCTTGCTGTACACTTTTAAACAGAGTTGATACTATTCATTATTCAAGAAATATTCTGCGATACTTACATGAGTATTTCATATCTATTAGAGAACGTAGCAAGGGTTGACAGCTCTTTTATTTTATTTTAATTGCCGCTTGTTTATTATGACAGTTTTCGTTGGTCAGACTCTACGCAAGTATCCCGCTGAGTACCTAAGCATAGTCGCATGTTCCAAAGGTATTTTCAAAATGATTGAGAATTGCTAGTTACAATTTTAAAGCTTATCGCCTCTAAGCTTTTCATAAAATTATCATATTTATAATTGACACATTTCATTTTGTTTGTTATAATGGATAAGCTGAATCAAAGGTGCCTACTGTAAGGAAACAATTTGAATTAATGTTACAATGAATATATTTTATAAAGATAGATCTTATCTTTATAAAGATAAGATCATTGTGGGGACGAAATGGTCTAAAATAAAGTTCGCGTGGGCCATTGCTTTTCCTTACGGAATTTTTGAAGACCTATTGTGTGCTACGTTCTATTTACATTAAAGTGGGAGCTGATGAGGCAATTCGTTATTCAAAATTATTTATCCTTTTGGTCGAACTATCATTCTTGGTAAGCACACAATAGGCCTCCGTGGCAGTACTAATGGCCATATTTTTAAGGTACGGGCTAATATGTGCCTTGTTTATATAAGCCAGTTCCTTTGCAGTCATTTTAAATAAACGTATTTTAATAAAGCATCGTGTTTTTATTTTCAATTATTACCTAGAGATTTACATAGTTAAGTATGCCGTTATTGAGGTACCAGGGAAACCACATGTACAGAAGGAATGAATGCCAAACTTCCTTGTCTTCAACATAGTCTTTAATCTTATAATATGCTTTTTTGATAAGGACACGTTTGATGTGGGTTTTGCACTTTTCATCGCTAAGTCGTAAATGACTTTGGAAACTTGTTATAAAAGCGGATCTACTGTTGCAGTTAATAAATGATGTTTGTTTTTGTTAATCAAAATTTGGGTATCACAATTTCATGTTTGCTACGTGTATTTATAATATGGAAATCGCTTCTTAATTTGAAAAGTGCTAAGTTCTTGTTTCAGTTGAACTTAATCTACCTGAAAGAGCTCTAATGTGGCATTGAAATTTGGAATATCGAGTCATTCTTAGAAATACAATTTCCGTAATAGCATCTAGTTTCTTGCCATCAAGTTTTAAATTTAGACCCACTTGGGTTACATTTGGTAATGATAACTTAAGATATTTTGTTTTGTTCGCATTCAGTAAAAGATTATTATCTGCGAACCATTTCGAAATAACAGCCAGTCATCATCAGCGAATAAATTTATATCCGATAAGTTAGCCATCATGTAACGATCATTAATATAAACTAGAAATTGTTTTGTCGTAAGGAGATGGGTGTGCAAGAGTGAGTCAGAGGGAAACGCTTGAGGAGGAGTGTTAAGAAGAGGTTTGCAAGCGTTACTCAGACTGGCTGGTATGGGAGATGACGGATGTTTTGAATATGTTTGTTAGGAACATGATGTGTGTCATTTTATCTGTTATTTTCTATAGTGTCAAGAAAAACCAAAATTAAAAATTCTTTGTGCTTATCTACGTTGTTTTCACTACCTAAACCCATCAGGTTATGGGTTTAGACACGTAGTAGAGAGTAGGTAATATGGAAACGAAAGATGTTGTAAACACGACTATGGGCGGCGGACTAGAGAGATCGCAGCCGGTACGAGATACAGGTATGAGTTTAATGTCAATAGAGAAACTTGATGGAAACTCGAATTATAGTACATGGAAGTTTATGGTAGAGTTGTATTTAATCCATGATGATCTGTGGGAATATACTCAGGAGACACCAGAGAGTACAGATGTATTTGGCTTAAAGAGAGACCAAAAAGCGAGAGCCAGGATATGTATGATGATACAACCGCATTGCCTGATTCACGTGAGACATGCGAAAACGGCAAAGGAGGCGTGGGAGTCTTTAAGGTCAGTTTTTGAGGATAAAGGACTAAATAACCGATGTAGACTTTTATCAAAGCTAGTAAGCCTAAAACTTGAGCAGTTCACATCTATGAGAGACTATGTGACTGCGCTAATGTCAGTAGCACAGCAGCTGAGGGATATCGGAAAAGAAGTTGACGATGAGCTGTTAGCGGCGCTGATGTTGCAAGGACTACCGGAGGAGTATAATCCGATGAGATTAGCGTTGGAGAACACTAATGTTGAGCTGACAACAGACTATGTTAAAACGAAACTGTTGCAATTGGACCAAGGCACATCTTGCGCAAGTTCCAGTAATTCGACGAGTGCTGCACTTACAGCTAAGATGAAGAATCAGAATCAGATAAAGTTTGTTCAGAGGAATAAAGACAAAGAAAAGAAAATAAGATGTTTCATTTGCGATGGATCGCATAAAGCTCGTGACTGTCCGGATAATCCGAAGCGGAAGGCGAAGGCGGTTAATATGGTAACTGCAACACCGACTGAGACGGCGACGGAGACAGCAACAGCGACGGCGATAGCGCTTGATACGAGAAGTCAAGAGAAGCAAGCAGATGATGCATGGGTTATTGATTCAGGAGCGTCGATGCATATGAGTAGCAGAAAAGACTGGATGAGTAAATTTGCGGCGGCAAGTCGTGAGGTTGAAGTGTTTTGTGCAAATGGAGGTAAGATGTATGGAAAGGGATATGGTAATGTAACAGATGAGCATCTGAACATTGAGAATGTGTTGTACGTACCAGAACTGACATCGAACCTACTGAGTGTTAGTAGTATTGTTAAAAAAGGTAATGTTATTGTTTTTACCAACAGAGGTTGTGAGATATTCAATGAGTGTGAGTATACGTCGAGAGGACAACCATGTGTGACAGGTTTGCTTGATAAGGGTGTGTATAAAATTAAATCTCCTTCTCAGCAGGTCTGTGCAATAGCGACTACAGCATCAATGGAGCTATGGCATAAGAGAATGGCACACTTGGGTATACGGAATTTGACACTATTGAGAGATAAAATGGCAACTGGGGTAAAGTTTGAACATAACGATAAATTAGACTGTGTAGCTTGTCTAATGGGAAAACAAACGCGGCAACCGTTTGAGAGGAATAAAGCGACGCGAGCCAAAAGTTTATTAGAATTGGTACATTCGGATATTAGTGGACCAATGAGTGAGAATTCTTTTGGAGGTTTTAGATATTATATTACTTTTATCGATGACTTTTCGCGTAAAACTTTCGTATTCTTTATAAAGCAAAAGAGTGAAGCCTTTGAGAAGATGAAGGAGTTCAAGAGTTTTGCTGAGACACAAACAGGTAAGAAGCTGAAGGTTCTAAGAACCGACAATGGGCGCGAATATTGTAATAAAAGGTTTAATGAGTTCTTGAGAGAACACGGTGTTAAGCACCAGCTTACGATTGCTTACACACCTCAACAAAATGGTGTAGCGGAGAGAGCCAATCGTACCATAGGGGAAAAAGCACGAACAATGCTTCAAGAAGCAGGTCTTCCCGTTCGATTCTGGGCTGAAGCTGTAAATACAGCGGTGTATTTGAAAAACAGGAGTCCCACCATCGCAGTGAAGAACAAGACACCCGAGGAGGTTTGGAGTGACCATAAAATAGATTTGTCTAATCTTCGTGTGTTTGGTTGCAGAGCCTTTATGCATATCCCAGATGAAAAGAGAACCAAATGGGATGCAAGGAGTAAAGAGCTAGTATTTGTAGGATACTGTGAAGAATCGAAAGGTTACAGATTAGTCAACCCTATGAACGGAGAGCTTCATAGAGCAAGAGATGTGGCATTTTTCGAAAACCAGATGAACCATAATTTGACTAAGACTGAAGAGAAAAGAAATACTGCAACAATTCATCTAGAGAATGATGAAGAGAGAAAAGTCGTTCATCAAGAAGAGACCGACCTTCAACGTGATAGAGATTACACAGATGATGTTAGAGACGCTGAATTTATGGAAGAGGAAGATGAACAGTGGACATCATTTGAAGAGAGGCCGGAGGAAGAGCAACCTGTTGAAATAATACCTGTAGTAGAAGAGAGAAGATACCCACTCAGGAACAGAAAGCCTGTGGAGTTTAAGGATCATATCACCTATGAAGCGATAGTGGAAGAAAGAGATCCACTAACAGTTAAAGAGGCACTGACGAGAAAAGATGCAAAACTGTGGAAACTTGCTATTCAGGAGGAGCTGGATGCATTAAAGAAAAATCAAACCTGGGTGTTGGTAGAGCCAAACCAAGCGAGCAACATTATATGTCAGCTTATCGGAAGCTGCTAAAGATGCCATATTTTTGAGAAGGTTCTTGGGGGAACTGGTGGACACCCAAGAAAAGGCTATCACAGTATACACGGATAGTCAGTCAGCAATGGCCATAGCACAAAACCCAGTGCACCATCAGCAGACTAAGCATATCGATTTACGATATCATTTTGTTAGAGAGGCCTTAGAGAAGGAGATTATTAAATTGAAATATCTCGCAACAAATGTGATGGTCGCTGACATTATGACAAAACCTGTGCCTAAGAGTAAGCATGAGTTTTGTCGTAAGGAGATGGGTGTGCAAGAGTGAGTCAGAGGGAAACGCTTGAGGAGGAGTGTTAAGAAGAGGTTTGCAAGCGTTACTCAGACTGGCTGGTATGGGAGATGACGGATGTTTTGAATATGTTTGTTAGGAACATGATGTGTGTCATTTTATCTGTTATTTTCTATAGTGTCAAGAAAAACCAAAATTAAAAATTCTATGTGCTTATCTACGTTGTTTTCACTACCTAAACCCATCAGAAATAGCAAAGGGCCAAGAATTGAACCTTGAGGCACGCCCAACTTTACAAGAGACCCCGAGGACGTCACCCCGTTAACGTTTACTTTTAGCTGCCTGTTTGATAGATAGGAAATAACAACAAGATCAGCAGCCGCAGTCGCAGCAGTTCATGAATTCCGTAATGGTGTAATTTAATGATCAGTGTATTGTGGTCAACGCAGCCAAATGCTTTTAAGAGGTCACAGATAATGCCAGTTGCATCCTGGGACAACTTCCAAGATTCAAAAATGTGACTGATGTGTTTTACTCCAGCGTCAGTTGTCAACCAACCTTTCGTGAAACTAAACTGGTGACTATGTAAAATCCCACTTGAATTAAAATGTGACATCTGGTCTAACATGATTTAATCATATATTTTACTCAATGCTGATGGCACAGATATAGGTATATAATTAGTGAGATCACTACCTGTTTTGAAAATTGGTACTACTTTACTGTTTCATTGAAATTGAAATTGTTTATTGAAATAATTGATTTAGTACTTACATATTTACAATATTTGGGCCATAGACTGGAGGTAGGTAAAATAATTATAATCATTGGATTGTACCTGACCTAGGAATAAACCTGTATCTCAGGTACCTATCTCGCTCAAGGACAATACATTGATTTTATTAACATTAAGTAAATCAAATCGGGAAGCGTACCGCTGTCTAAACATTTATTTAAACCTGTTAGGACACCATTGTGTGTCAATGATATCTCCCATATCTCCAGTTTCTTTGTTAATCACCTGCCACACAGCTTTTATTTTATTATTAAAAATACTCATCTTGTTACTTATTCATTTAGATATAGCTTGAACGCAGACTCTTGAATATCTTAAAATAGTTTCTGACATAATTATGAAGGGCTAGATCAGGGGGGCCTAAAATGGACGCTTTGGCAGAATCATAGTATGATCTGCGTACAATTCATAACCCGCAATTCATCTGTGTCAGTTTTGTATGTAGTTTCGTAAAATGGTCCACATAAATAAGAATTCCTTTAATGAAGTCTAATGTCAAATAGCAGCTGTCAAACAGATGAGTCGCGGGATGTATGAATTGTACGCAGATCGTATTATGATTCAGCCAAAGCGTTCATTTTAGGCCCCCTGAATTCGAATGATTTGTACAAAATAAATCTTTCTTTCTTTTCTTTTTTTTTAAATCGTTGCCCGACACTAGGAATTTCTCCTGTATTGTGGGTGCTTTTACAAACATTTAAACTCACATACACAAATAGCCAGACCCGGAACAACTACTTGTAGGTCATACAAATATTTGTTCCGTGCGGGAATCGAACCTGCGACATGCAGCGCAGCAGTCAATCGCTTAACCACTGCGCCAACGGTGTCGTCAAATAAAATATATCTGCTTTTTCTAAAGCCAGCAGTGGCCCATTCATTTAACTTTGGTTTAGTATTGATTGTAACTTTTTTAACAAACTAAATACCATGACACAGATTACTAATATGTAGCAAGCTATACCAAATCTAGAAGTGGTAGGTTAGCGTTTCGTTTGAAATTCTGCTGTCACTTTTTCTACAGCAGGGTACTGTTTTAGGCGACATACTAACCTATTTTTTTTTATTCACGGGGCGGAAAATCCTCATGAATGTCCTCCGCCCTGGGGCGGGCGGAGGGGTCCGTCACTCTTTACTGACTAAAAACTACCCGTGTTCCCTTCCCACACTTGCACGGGGGATCTTCGGATCTATTATTACTTCCGCAATCCCCGGCTAGTGCCGGCCCGCCTCTGCGATATAAGTGTATAATCTATGCCTCTGCGGGCCACCTCAAAGGCGAAATGCTAACCTACTAAACAAACCTAACCCTCTTTTGACTTTTGTGTGCTGTGAATTTAAAAGTACCTACCTTCTCAAATTAATAGATTCATTTTCGCACGGTGTAAAAATGAACTATAACTTATCCACTCCCGTAAACAATACCGAAATTGGTATTGGAACGAAAACGCTCGATTGAACATTGCCAAAATTGGGACTTGAAAACAGCGTTCTCTTTTTTGATTTATTTGAATTTTTTTAACGCAGCTGCGTGTGTCCGGAAAATGGTAGCGAAAAGTCCTTGTATCAAGCTATTATTAAAACAAAATCATCTGTGTTTTATCAGGCTGTGGAAATATGAAATCTGTGGTTGAAAATGACATTGTCAGCTTGTTTGCTAAGGCGTTCGATTGCGTAAACCATGAGACACTTTTGCTGAAACTAGAGCACTATGGGATTAGGTATACAGCTCTTGATTTACTAAGATCATACCTGAAAGATAGAAAGGTTAAAGTTCAAGTGAACGGCGTAAACTCATTAGGGTCTGAAATGGCAATGGGCGTTCCTCAAGGTTCAATATTGGGTCCATTCCTGTTTTTAGTTTATATTAACGATTTACCCCAATTATTTCAAAAACAACCGAAGATGGTGTTATTTGCAGATGACACATCATTGATATTTAAAATAGACCGACGGTCACAAAATCTTGACGACGTTAATAACTCTATTCTTCAGGTCCAAGATTGGTTTACGGTAAATAATTTGGTAATAAATAAAGCAAAAACCAAATGCATTCGATTTAAATTACCTAATGTTAGAAGTAGTGAATTTAATGTAATATTGGATGGAGCAAAACTGGAATTTATTAATCAAACAGTTTTCCTAGGAATCACTCTAGACGAGAAATTACAATGGGGACCACATATAACATCTCTTGCGGGGCGGCTAAGCTCGGCGGCTTATGCTGTTAGAAAGATAAGACAGTTAACAGATGTAGAAACCGCGCGTTTGGTCTATTTTAGCTACTTCCACAGCATTATGTCGTACGGCATTTTACTGTGGGGTCGGGCTGCTGACATTGAGTCAATCTTTATTTTGCAAAAGAGAGCTGTCAGAGCAATCTATAATCTAAGTCGCCGCGAATCTCTTAGGGAACTATTTAAAAATATTAATATTATGACGGTACCTTGCCAATTCATTTATGAAAATATTATGTATGTAAGGAATAATCTACATCTTTTTAATAAAATAAGTGATAGACATAATTTTAATACTAGAAATAAAGACAAAATAGATCAACCATTTTTCAGGTTATCTAAAGTACATACATCTTTTATGGGGTACTGTGTTAAATGTTACAACCAAATACCTTGTGATATATTGCAACTAAATGAAAGAAAATTTAAAACTCATATTAAAAGAACACTTTGTAAACAAGCATATTACAAATTAGAGGATTATATACAAGATAAGAATGCTTGGAAACATGCTGGTCCTGCTCCATAGGACAATCTAGAGTCTAGACAAAATCAAACAGGTTGCTATTTTAATTGTATAATTTATTATTTTCATGACATTTATTTTAAATTCTGTGATTATCTTAACTCACACTGATATTATTGTTATTTTTTAGGAAATCGTATATATTTTTTACAATTTTTGTAAATATGTGAGCACCATGTTCTATCACCTAATTAATTTATCTGTCATTGCTTCATTCTTAACTCTTTTTATTACCTATTGTGGTATAGTAATTTTATTCTAGGTGCATCGTCTTCACATATAATTATATAAATAATGTGGGTCCATATTGGCTCAACTAAAGTTCTTTACCCGAAATTGTTCTTCCTAACGATTTGTAATCCGAATGATCACTCTTCCTAAAATTTTTCATCCTAAAGTTTTCATTCATACTATTTGTAGTGCTACCGGCGATGTTCATAACACTCATGTTTCCGAAAATTGTAATTAATAATATCATTAATGTAAATATATTTAAACTCCTACTGTTTTTTATCATAACGCTTTTATCCCTAAAACTATAACTATACATGAGATAATTATGTCTAAAAAACCAACTGTTTAGAATGATTTAAGGTCGTTTCACAGATTTTTGTCTTAAATGAATGAAATTCAGGTCAGAATGTCGTCTTGGGGGCACTATAAAAAAATACTTATAAAAATTTCGCGACCAATTTCTAGGTAGCGTAGTTGGTCACAGTTCTAACCTAACCTAACCTATGGATATCTTTGCAGGTACACACCGCTATAAATAAAATTAAAATATAACTTTGAATAATATTGTAAAAGATGGTTATGTTGAGAAAATATAGGAAAACAAATAAAAGTCTATTGGATGTTTATTGCTACTGACATTATGAAGTTAAATGCTTCGGAATTATGAACATTAGAGACAGAGTAGTTAGGAATTGTGATTGTTAGGATAAAAAATGTTAGGAAGAACATTTTCGGATTTCCAATTATCGGAGTTGAAAATTTAGGTGAACTTTGGCGCACCCAAATAATGTACCTATAAAAATATTGTACAAGATTTTAAAAGAGTACCGGTGGAGTTTCTTGCCCATTCTTCTCCATACGAAACTACATTTTGGAAGAGGCGACTAGAATCAATTCAATTTTTTTTTGTAAATATTGCCGTTCATAAGTGCCTTTTATGTGCCTATTTGAAATAAACAATTTGACTTTGACTTTGACTTTTGTTGAACTAATATTTCCGTGCAAGTGTTTTGTGACAATTAATACCGGTGAAGATTTTATATTATTGTGATGGAGATTTTACGCCCTTTCGATTGATATACAGGGTGATTGGAAGATGGGTGCAAAGCTTTAAGGCGAAGATAGTACAGACAATTTAGAACCATTTAAGCCATGGTTGTCTTAGACGAAGTCTTACCAAATATTTTTAACCAAATTTTTAAGTTTTTTTTTCGGAAATTCTCAAAATTTAATGTAAACTGCATAATTATGGCCAAATTGAATGATAAATGAATTCATTTTTTATTTATTTAATTAAAGTAATGTGTAAGCAATCAAGCAAAACATGTTTTAGGCTTCTGTGTCATTAGACATTTTTTTTACAGACATTTAAAGCTCAGAAAAAATAAAAAATTGTACAATACGTCTTTTAAACCTTATTAAAAAAAAAACGGAGGGTGCTTTTTTTGTTCAAACCTTTTTGAAGGCAAGCTTGATAATCGCTCTTTCTTTTGAGGTATCATTTATGCGGATATCTTACAAATTATTGAAATTAGGGCCTACAAACCAATTTGAGGTAGACATTTTTTATTTTAGGCAGACTAATTAAAACAACATTTGAATTAAAATTATTTATTTTTCATGTTCAAAATGACGGCCGTGATTCCTAATACAAGCACGGCCCCGTCTTCTAACTTCTGTAGTCGTTATTTTCAACATCATCTCCTGCTTCATTGTCTCAAACGCTGAATTTATTCTTTGTATCAATTCTTCTCTAGTGTTTATTTCTATGTTGTTATACACCAGTTCCTTGGCCCGGCCCCACACGAAAAAGTCCAACGGGGTCAGATCTGGGGAGCGAGCGGGCCAAGGGATGGGTCCATCCCTGCCGATCCAGCTATCTGGAAAGCAATTGTTGAGGTGTTCCCTTACATTTAAAGTCCAATGCGCTGGACAGCCGTCTTGCTGAAAGATGACTGTTCGGTCTCTTTCGAAGATCGGGACACCTGATTCCTCTACCAGCAGTGGTAAATCAATTTGCAGAAATTGCAAATAATTTTCGCCATTCAAAGGATCAGGCAAAAAGTGGGGCCCAATCAATGTTCTGCCAATTATTCCAGCCCATACATTCACAGAGAATTTCATCTGAAATGACACCTGCTTCTTAAAATGTGGATTGTTGTCTGCGTCAGCCCATTCATGGATGTTGTGAAAGTTTGTAATACCTTCCCTTGAAAATTTACTTTCATCCGTCCACAAGATTGATTTCAGAAACCACGCATCTTCGATGTCTCTGTTGAGGAGGAAACGGCAGAACTGAATTTTTCTTTGAGGATCTTGCTCTACTAGACCTTGCACACTCCTGCCATGGAACGGATACTTATCATTTTGGTGCATTGTATGCCACACCTTCCATTGAGAAATGTTTAAATTTCGAGCTACTGCTCTAGTACTGGTAGTAGGATCCGCTTGAAATGCTGCTAAAATGTCTTCGTCGACGGCAGTTTCGTGTCTGCCCGGGTTGACTCCAGGTTCCACGCGGTGAAACCCATCTTGGGCAAGACGACGAAACGTGTTGTAAAACACTCGGACATATATCGTATCCTGCGATTCGGATAGCGCTCTTGATACATCCGTCGCGCCAAAGATCCATTGCCGTCTGCTCTACCGTACATAAATACGATATCCGCATATTCTTGATTGGAAAAAGTAGCCATAGTCACTTAACAATTAAGAAAAACGGCGTAGGAGCGCACTAAATGTCAACTCAACACAATTAAGTCAAAAATCAACACGTGCAGGAGCGCGAGGCTACGACTGGACACGGTGAAACAAAAAAGTTCAAAACTAACGCAAACAACACGTGCAGGAACGCAAAGGGCTACAACTGAACACGGTAAATTGTGAATCAACACGACAACGTCCACTCACAAGGGCAGTAGTTTGACTAATAAGTAAAAGATGTAACGGCTTCATACCAGACCGACTGACCCTGACTAAAGAAAAACGACTTTGTTGCCTCAGTAACTAAGACCATTTTGCTGTAAAAACCAACTCTTATCGCTTTTTGCTATTCATTGGGCGTTCTACCTGGAAATGCCGTCGCACCGCGCTCGGTGGCCATTGTTTAGAGAATCCCCTCAATGGGTTCCCCTCAATTGGTTCCTGCATGTGCCAAAAATTCTTAGAATTGAACAATGTTATCATTTCGAGCACATAAAGTATTCTTATAAGCAAAAATTTTGTGTTTTGTTAGACTGCCTAAAATTTAAAATTTCTCCCTCGAATTGGTTTGTAGGTCCTAATTTCAATAATTTGTAAGATATCCGCATAAATGATACCTCAAAAGAAAGAGCGATTATCAAGCATGTCTTCAAAAAGGTTTGAACAAAAGAAGCACCCTCCGTTTTTTTTTTTAAATAAGGTTTAAAAGACGTATTGTACAATTTTTTTATTTTTTCTGAGCTTTAAATATCTGTAAAAAAAATGTCTAATGACACAGAAGCCTAAAACATGTTTTGCTTGGTTGCTTACACATTACTTTAATTAATTAAATAAAAAATTAATTCATTTATCATTCAATTTGGCCATAATTATGCAGTTTAAATTAAATTTTGAGAATTTCCGAAAAAAAACTTAAAAATTTGGTTAAAAAAATTTGGTAAGACTTCGTCTAAGACAACCATGGCTTAAATGGTTCTAAATTGTCTATACTATCTTCACCTTAAAGCTTTGCACCCATCTTCCAATCACCCTGTATAATACATGGAATTCCGAGTTGTACAATATAAGCTACAAGTAAAATGCTGCTGGGATCTGTAGTTCCCATTAAACAAACATTAAAAAACACTTCAGTCATTAAGTTACTAAACAACTTGAATTGTATAGCCTTATCTATGCACTCAAAGAAACAATAGTCACCTTACAACGCTTCATAGAATTTTTTTGTTTACGAAAAGTTTTTACGTCGCCGGCCGGCGAGCCATAAAAAAGCGATAAAAAATTGTTCATGATCAATAACGGGGAACGCGCGCGCGCGGGGCTCCTATCAGTGGGTAGGTGGGGTGCTCTCTAAGTATAAAAGAATTCTTCAAATCGAACAGGTAGTTCCAGAGATAACTCTTCAGCTTTATTATTAGTTTATATAGCATACATACTTTAACTCACGCTTGGGGTAGGCAGACACTACAGAAGCCCACCTGCACGATACTCCGCCCAGAGTTCGAACCAAGGGGGCTGTCACCGTGTATTCCCGTTATCCCCGTACGCCGTGTCCCCGTCCTACGGGGACAGCGGTACTTCAATTAGATATTTAAAAATACTTCCCGTTGTCCCCGTGGTTTGGTTTTACATTCAAAAATATGTTTCTGGCCGTTGTGTGGTCACAGTTCTAACCTAACCTAACCGTTTCGATTTAAAAAAGGTTTACTTCGTACGATAAGGGGACAACGGGAAAAAAATAATCACGTCCCGCTGTCCCCGTGTCGGGGATATGGCAAACGGGGACAACGGGAATACACTGCTGTCACTATGGTCAGGTTGAACGGTCAAACTGGGTTCTTCAGTTACGATTTCTCAGTAGCAGCCCTGAGTCCGAAATCATTATGGTGTTTCTTGCTGAGCTAATCATTTTAATAAATGCCATAATGCATATCGACACCACCGATATTATTGTCTTGTAATTAAATAAAGTGATAATTGTGTGTTTAGGAAAGGGTAGGTTTAAATGGTGCACCAAATAAAATACAAAATCATATTTCATTGTAGTATAATTATTTTAAAAAACATTAGGTACATTTTTACAATTATTATTATCATAAATGTGATAACAACAATCCAGAGTTACAGTGCCAGACAATCGTCCGTTCGCCTACTTCAGTCTTACTATAAAACGAAACGTCCTTTGAGTTACAACTGTAAACTATTATCTGCTTAAATTATTCTGTCTTTATGAAGTATTTGATCAATGTTTATACAGGGGAGTCAGGGACATCGACGCGCAACCTGATAAACCATGGATTCAGTAGATTGCCTGCGTTGAAATACTACGCCGGTTTTTTTTTTATTGCTGTTCCATACGTTTTGACCGCGAAGTAAGTAATGAATCCATGGTAACAGATTGTGCGTCTATGTCCCTGCCACCCTATATTTAGCCTTTTCTAGCAATACATGATATATCAAGATCTATGACATTCCTTAATTCCGGCCTTAAAAATTGTATCTACGTCTGTTTTTCTGGACGGCGATCCAAGCATTCACTGATGTTACAATACCCAATATCGACCATCTTATGAAGCACATACTACCCACACAATTTACAAAATAAAATCACAAGTACCATCGATAACCACACCATACAAAATATAAAAAAACGACGATTATCTCCGAAACTCCGGATTATTTACACGATGAACATCGCGTCTTAGAACTAATATAATACAAGGGAACATAGTCTTTCAGCCGGCGACTTACCAAAATGATCGATATAGCGATTCGTCAAGGAAAGCGAAAATTTTCAAATAATTAATTAAAATTGTGACTACATCATTGTTTGCCTGGGTAACTGCACAATATTATACTTAATTAAATTTTTATGTACATTTTATGCAACCTCACGCCACGAACCTTGTGGTGTTGGCTGAGGTATTAAATACCTTTCTATTTTATCGTTGGCATGCATTAAATTCTACACATTTTTCTTCGCAAATCCGCAATTAAATAAGGTGCTTTAAGTCTTATTTCGCGTGTAAATTTTCGCTTTCTCGATCAAAACAATATCGCTCATAGAAATGCAGGGAAGTATATTCTATTCTATATACATTTTCGACTAATTCATGGAAGATACGTTCATAGAAAACGCAACTAAAACTTCGAACATATTTACAGACAAATGTTTAAACAATAACGCAGCCGCTAACGTTTTAAGTTAATCTTTACATCCAATCTTATATTTTGTGAACAGTCAACATGATATATATTAGTTTTTTTTTTTGCTAGATATCCACCTGACGGTGCTTGAAACTCATGAATATGCCATACACGCTTACATAATATAAATGCCAACTAGGTAGGGCCCGATATTATTGCTAGTTAGGACCTACTATTCGAACTAGGAGCGATATGCATGGATATGTAGAATTAAATAAAAACATTGATGATTGATACAAGCGTGACCAATCAGATTTGGTATAAAAAAAAAAAAGTGATTATTTCTGGCAATTTTGCAAACTTACATTTATAACATAAAAGCCATATTATTAAATAAACACAACTATAATAGGTAATACGAGCTGGTGTTCGCAAATCCACGTCAATGCGCGTATTTTGCGTACATGTGGGAAAATTTATTATTCGATCCACCCCAGCTCCTCAAGGAAGGCCAGCAACGCCTTGGTGTTACTGATAATCTTACGGACGGTACCTGGGGTACCATCCGTAAGATTATCAGTTACAAAAGTAAAACACAACTATACATATCGCCCTAAATCAGCTAAATAATCGGGACCCAACAAGAACTTAACATTAAATACATATCAAATACGCAAAACAGACACGAAAATAACTCAATTCCGATTTATACATAATCATTAATCACAGAACTCCCAGACTTAGATTAAACGTCTAAAGTATTACAAACATTAACGTTTTATTAATGATAACATCAACAGACCGACGCACACCAACTTATTATGTATAGCTATGACAAGAATTATTGTAATTATTGCTGATATTGCATCCAAAACTAGTACGGATAACTTTTTCATTTATACTTTTTTGATATCCGCCTCTAGGATCGTAGTTGCAACCATTGCAAGGTCTAACATATCAGACTAAGGCCTTGTCCATCAAATTCAGACACATTGGCAATCCCCATCTTTTACTGGACGTGGCAGACTTCCATTTTCATGTACTTTGTCCTGCGTGGATGGGGGAGGGGGGGTTGCGTAACACACTATCAGTAGAAATGGGTTTCATTTTGAAAGTTCAACAACAACAACATTTATTGCGTTATTTACATTGTTGAGCAGACAAATTTTTCACATATGAAGCAATTGATTAGCAATATCGTTAAAAAAACATTTAGATTGTGTGTTTGTGACGCAATTAGTGCTGAAATATTGAGTATTGCATTTGCAGTAAAATAGCTACAATTCAAGGATAACTTTAGGTTTAGGATTCAAATAACTTTTAAAATGTTCTGTCAATAGGGTATTTGAATGCTATAAAAAAAGAATGAATACTTATTTTAATAGGTGTTACTAAACAAGTCGATTTATGAAAAAAATATAAAATCGGTAACAACATTGAAAAAATACACGCTTTTAAAATTATTCTACTATCCTTGTCACGCGAAACGATCATTGTACTGAATGGCGCGAAGTTACTATGGCGTTGCTGTTGTGACGTCAGATCGCAGTAGTGCTGCCTACAATAGACTTTAAAACGCATACACTTTTACTGACTAAAACCCACCCGTGTTCCTTCCGTTGCCTGTGTGCTAGGGCCACGATATCCCTTTCGGACAAACTCGCAACCCTGGCAGGCATTGAAGTTCGACATTTTTTGAGATATTAAAACATGTTTTTTTTACTGTGGCTTAATTTTTTTGTCAGTTAAGAAAAATCTAAATTAAAAAAAACGGTCAAATACCCTATTGCATGCCATATGTTCTAATAAATTCAACATTCGATTATTACTGCAGTGTAAAAGAAGTAATTACATTTTAACCAACTTCTCTAGAACACATACAAAATGGCAGTTTTTATTGACAAACTACCTTTTTTCGGATTTGTCTCTAATTACGGCGCATGAGGTCTTACTTCATAATGGAATAGGATGTAAAACTATTATGCTCTATTTTTTATTTTATGTTGGCAACACAAATATTGGTGTTTTTTCATTACTGGCAACTTACTACCATTCACAAATTCAACAACAAATATTTTTGGACGAGTATTGAGGATAGAAGTGGTAAGGGAAAATATCGCTTACATACATTACTATAAGCAGGGGCAAAGGAAGAATTGTAGAAATCATAGCCTCAGGCACTTTGCTCTGCCTGACATGAAATGGGAACAATGAGAGTTGCCAGCTTTCATAAGAGGAACATAGTGCTGCCAACCGTCAAACATTACTTTTACAATTACAAGGATTCTTTAACACAAATAAAACAAGTTGTTTCGCTAAATTGAATTGAAACAAAACTATTCATATTTAAAATTATTCTAGTTTACATTATTTACAAACATGCACAAGTGCACAGGACGCCTGACATCCGTCCGCGGGTAACTAGCGCTATGCGATACTTTGGTTACTAATTTTATCATAGATTTTGGTACGCGTTACGTTCAACGCAATAAGTTAAATTGCTTCACAGGGTTCCGCACCTTTACAAACTTTACTAAATTCAATTTTCATAATAAGATTAGAATTTATTTAAAAACATAGAAATTTAAGTCTATTCAGACTATTCATCCCAATATCCGTCGTTAGGTAATCAGATTTTGTTGTTATAATTTTGTACTGAATATTCGTAAATTGTGCAAGAAGCATAGCGTAGTGCTAAAGTTTCTTGAAGAACACAGCCTTCATCTTAGGAGCTAACCATACAAGAGATTGAAGCTATCATTAGACTAGGCACATAACCGCGCTTGCACGGAACCCACACTTCGTCACGAGCACACCCTAGACAACAATTTATACTAGATCACATCGTCAAAATTGGTCAAAAGTAAGCACCGTTTCTTTCTTTTATGAAAGTATCTTTTGCACTGAATTTTATACTATTTCACTTGTCCCACAGCTTCTTGGGACGTCTCGTTGGATTTGAAACCACTTTCAGATTTGTAAGGCTCACTTTTATAGTCCTGGCTGTCGTTTTTGGATTGGTCCTTGTCTTCGGGGTACCCGTAGGGTTTCTTGCCCTGCGTGTGGTCCTGCTCGCGCTGCTGCCGACGTCGCTGCTTGGACCACAGCTCGTGGCAGTCCTGCCACGTGGGCAGCTCCGGCGCAGGCATCCTGGAAATGGGTGGACCGGTTAATGGGGTACATAGCTACAGAGGTGCAGTGACGCAAAGCAGTCTCGTCAAGGATTTCGGCTGATCTGGCCGTCTTGGTTTCACTGTAATTTCTTCTGGATTTATTTAGATTACCTAGAACCAAAAGCACATATTCCTTTCGCAGTTGGGATTATGGGTTTCTATGCTTTACACCGAGACACTGCCTTTTGGCCTTCTCATAGTTTATGCACATAGAACCTTTGATACCAACATATTATGACTGGACCGTATGGTTCTCAAAGTCCAGATGCATGTTTTGGGCCCTGCAATGATTCAGTAGGATGACAACAACACCAATTTGTTATGATTGCACTCATTCACTCCACACTTGTCTTTTTATGTCAGTTTGCGAGTCCGTCGATGGTGGCTTCTACAATATACTAGTAATAAAACCTGGATGATTGAACAATATACATATAATCAATACTCACGGGGTTTGATAATCCCATCTGGTATAACTATAGGGATAAGTTTTTTATTAGGTCTTTACCCTAACATATTCCCAGCCTATTACCAGGTATTTCTACTAGATTTGCTCAAAGGAACTACTGCGTTTTTAAACAGGACTAGCCGTCATTTCGGGCAGTGCATCAATGTTTATTTTGTGAGCTTGCCTGCAGTTCCTTTGAGCAAACCTTTAATTCAATTCTAAATTCAATCATTCATGTTGACATTTGATTTCGCCATTGTATTCATACATCATCCCATGTAATTTTAATTTGCAGCCATGCAATTGAACTACGAAGTTTTTGAAGGTCAGGCGAGAGATGTTATTGCTGAAAAAATAAGTATTGCTGCACGTTCTTGATCTACTGCGGCGAGTACGTCACTTTACGGGAGAATTGGTGAAGCATGGATGGATGAAAATGTATAGATGATGGTGATCTTTCTTGGTTTGATTACGGAGTCGCCTTTTACGATTGTATTCCACGGGAAATTATCAAATAGTCACAAGTAAAACGAAGCTGCATGCATTATGATATCAATTATACTATAATAATGTAGACATGCAAACAGATATTGGTGAAAAATAATTCTACAACCAAATTTTTGGGACTTCTCGACCAAATCTTCGGGCTCTGGCTAGTTTTCCGAACCAGTAGCAGCTGATCCAGTTATTTGTTAATACATTCGCCATCGCATTTAGAACTCATCCCTCGCCGGAGGCTTTCAAGATCCATTCATCGCCTCATTGTGACCCTACATGCAATCGCGCGAAACATACATGATCTATAGCTGCCCGTGCTGGACACCAGTACTTCTAATATATTCTATATGAGCACGGACAAGGAATCATTATCCGTATGCCACGAGCCGTGCGGGGGTGTACAATTCCCATACAATTATTCCAATAAAATGCCAATAAATAACAATTTTAGTGCAGGAATTGAACCCGCGAGTCCTGACGCAGAGAATACTGCTCAAGATGTACCAATCGTGTCATCAAAACTTGGCAACGAGGCTCTCCTCGATCCTACACACCCTGCACCAAAGGTGTGTTCCCTACAGTGCCAAGCCAAACAAACAAAGTCAAACAACTCACTGCTCTGGCACCACATTCTTCAACCAGGGGCTTTTCAGAGCATCCTCGGCGGTGATCCTCCTGTCAGGGTCCAGTTCCAGCATCCTGTCCAGGAGAGTGAGGGCCTGGGGGGGCATGAAGGCGAAGTGTTCGCGGACGCAGCGCTTGTGGAACTTCTTCGGGCGGAGAGTGTGCCACAGAGGCAGGTTGATCACGTTGGGCCACACGCCCGGCACTGGGGTTCCGCAGACTCGGGATATCATCTCTAGCTGCATCATTTCGACGTTGGCCTGTGGAAGAGTGAGTGTTAATAAGGATGTAAGTTATTGGTGATGTATAGTTACCCCCTGCATTTTGGAGTTTGAGGACATGAATAGAATATAACTAATACTGTATTTAGATTAGGGCACTTTTTGTTTTTAATTTGTTTTTTTGTTTTGTTTTTATATTGTTGTTTCGTATGTACTTGCATGACACTCAACACCAGTTGTATGCCATTATATCTGGAGGAACATTGGACTCTTAAAACACAGGCTTTTAGCCTAGTTTAGGAGGCATCAGTTCGCCCTTTAATGTGACTATATTGTACAACATTTATTTAATCCTTGTGTACTTATGTATGTTTAAAAGTCAAATTTTTATTTCAATTTCTATGGCACTTTTGAACGTCAATATTTACAAAAAAATACAATTGATTCTAGTCGCCCCTTCCAAAAGGTCGTTGTAGTTTCGTATGGAGAAGAATGGGCAAGAAACTCCACCGTAATCAATCAATAAATTCAATTTTTTTTTTATGAGCATAGGTTTCCTGACCCAATCGTTTACTTAAGGCGCCATCTCAACGGACGAGAGAATCGCGGCGATATTTACGGTGTGCCTTCAAATTATCGCCGCGACGATATCTATTGAATTGATGGCACGGGGAAACGATCGCCACGATTTTCCCTTAGAGACGGCTCAAGTCTAGACAACAAAATGTTATAACATCTGATGATAAACTTTATTCGTTTCTGTAAATTGGTTCAATTTAAAAACTTTTTACATGTCAAAAACAAATTATGTTTTAAAACTTGATGACGTTGGTGTTTCCTATCGGACTAGTCAAAGAAGAAATACCGAAACAAACTCTAACCCCCTTATTACAAAACAAGGTTTATCTTCAGACCCAGGTTTAAAACATGGAGCCATTATTGAATTTCGAACTTTATTCCGACTATGGTACAGTTCCTAAACACAAATCTGACAACTTAGTACCGAACTAAGTTTTATATAAAGAACGGTATTTCAAGCACTGTTACGTTATTATTACAAAAACTGGCTCCATGGTTTAAGCCATGTCAAAATATAAATCTTGTTTTGTAATAAGGCGGAAGAGGTCTGTATGTTTTAAAGCCCTACAGCCCGACCGGAATTATGTATCTCGGTCATATCAGCCATGTCGATTCCTACCAGATTATAATTTTTTATTACAACTCTTCTAGATCATGAACTGATGTTCATTTCAGTTTCACTTGCTTAGGTAATCACAAATATCTGGCTAATTTTCAGCATGCCATGAGCTATAATGTCAAGGACCGAAAATTAAAAAAAAACCCACGTAAATCGCATACCTGGAACAGCGGATGTTTCAAGAAGAGCTCGCCCAGTATACATCCCATGGACCACACGTCGACGGCGGGTCCGTAGCGCTCCTCTCCCAACAGTAGCTCGGGCGGTCTGTACCATAACGTGATGACCTTGTTGGTGTAGGGACGCTGTCGGTCTTCCGCAGACCAAAGCCGCGCCAGACCGAAGTCGCCGAGTTTCACTTCGCCTCTGTGGATGTTAGGAATACTCATTTAGAAACAATATTAAGACAAGTTTTCTGCAATTTTAGTATCAAAGTGGGAGTCGATCAATCAATCAACTCAGCCTATCGCAGTCCACTGCTGGACATAGGCCTCTCCCAACACCCTGTCCTTCTGCATCCAGCCTGTCCCAGCCACCTTCTTAAGGTCGTCGCTGGGGGCGCCCCACACTACGCTTGCCGATACGCAGTCTCCACTCCAGGCCCTGCAGTCTGGACATAGATAACGATCGCTTTACGACCGAATTCGATCGCAAGGTCCTAATGGGATCTCTAGACGGTCAAAATTGCTTGATAAGCACGAAAAAATCACAATCTTGTGAAGCATTTTTTACCGTCTAAGGACTCTGCGACCGAAAATTGTCGTAAAGCGATCGCTATGTATGTCGAGACTGCAGGGCCAAGAGACTCGTCTGCTCCACCGGCGATCGGTCCTTCGACAAACATGGTCAGCCCACTACCACTTCAGTTTGCCTACTCTGCAGGCTATGTCGGTAACTCCGGGTCTCTTCCGGACCACTAGACTAATGAGGCAGACTATCTATAAATAAATATAATAAGTAAACACCAAAACAAATACCAACTCACTTATTATTCATGAGTATGTTGCTGCACTTGACGTCTCGATGCAGGAAGTTCTTCCGGTGACAATACGCCAGTCCGTCCAGGAGTTGGCGCATTATGGACGCGTTGTGCGACTCGGTGAAGTCCACCATCTTGGATTCCAGGAGACCCATCAAGTCGTGGTCCATGTATTCGAACACCAGGTAGAATGAGCCTTTGTCCTGGAGGAAATAGTAAAATGAAGTTGTTTTGAACTGTCAAGTTATAATTAGGTATGTTAAGTATTTTTCAGGTATGTTTTTTATATTTTTATTTTAATGATAAGAGTATTTGAAACACATAATTCCATCTTTTTGTTTTTAAAAGCAGTAGTTATTTTTATATATATTTTTAAAGTATTTTTCGTACTGACGTCACTAGTAGCTGAATAGCTTAGGATCTTTGCCACGTTTAACACTTATATAAAACCAAAATTCAGTAAAGTCAAACTGTCAAATTAGACAATTAATTTGTTTACATTTCATACTTTAGCGATTTCCGTACTTTAGTTTAAACATATATTATGGCATATTAATAAAATGAATGGATTGAAAGACTACTTCTACTAAGTTCTTCATACCGTCAAGTATAAACACCACAACAAATAGCCGACACAAATTGATTGTTAGTAAAAGAAACCTTAAAAAGGAAATGGTGCGAGGAAGTAAATGTTTAGTACAAGTCTGGGCGGCGACTGTTTTATTGTGAAGATCATTTTAACGTAAGTTAAGTTTTACTGAGGCGATACATCGATGTGATTCGACTTGTCCTGTCCGCCGCTGGTGAAAAACTACACTATTTACATAGCTGAATACAATAATAATAAGTGCTTCATGTAAATTTGACGTTGGCATGACACTTGACACATAAAGAACAACTTATTTACAAGAGGCACTGAAAGTTTCCAATTCAGGCTGCTTTGTGACGTCATTTAGAGGTCAAATAAAAGTAAAGTGATTTTAAGTATTTTTGTTAAAATAAATACGATCTTATAATTTTAAGACCTATTTGTAGAAAAATAAGTCTTAGACGCTTAAAATCTCGAAATGGTTTTGGAATCGGCATAGGTTAATTTTTACTTTACATACCCAATTATGTTGTGTTGATTTGGAAAAGTGGATTTGAATCGGTAGCAAATGCGGTACACAGCACGTAATTATAGTGCGAGACGCGTTTGGTAGTACTGAATTTTGCAGTCTTAGTTTCAATACCAATAGAGTTCAAAATGGCCACTCACAGAACAGAACTACCAATCACATGACTGCAAAATTCTGTGATACCAATCGCGTCACGCGTCAAGTTATATGAACGTGATTTTTTTTAATTAAGGCCTGACAAGAGGCAAATGATATAAGTAGGCTTGTCTTAAACAAAAAAATAGTCAAATCTATATAGTTTATGATAGCGGAAAAAATATATATGTTATTCTTGAACATATTTCTCAGAACTTGGTTGTTACCAAAACACGTTTAGAAAAATACTAAAATAAAAAATAAATTACAAGCGTTGTGTCATCGCGCTTCTCTTTCTTTTCTAAGCAGTCTGACAGTGACAGCGGTTTACACTCTAAATACCTAAGTGAAGACGACTGTGGCCCGAGTCTCTCTTTCTGAATACATATATAAGAACGAGACAGTGATATGTTTTTTCTTTATCTTAGGTCTGTATTCAGAGAGTCAGCCCACAGTCATAATCACTTAAACTCCGTTTGTAATAAGATAAGATATTTAAATAAACCTTTTTTACAGTTCGTCCAACCGATTTTGACTTCTATTGCGTTGGTAGCATGACATTATGGCAGCTGTAATAAACAGTTGGTATTGTTACTCAAAATTTGTTGAACGGACTGTAAACAAGTTTATTTAAATATCTAATCTTATTTCAAATGGAGTATAGGTATTTAGAGTGTTGCCTCCACCTCTATGTACAAGCTTCTTGCCCACAGCGCGCCACACGACGCGGGCGCGGCGACGCTCAGCTGATTGAGCGGCAGAACAAAGGGGGGAAATCTTTGCGGAGCGGCGCCACAACGCATCGTGTGAACAGGCCTTACTCTTTGACCAAAATTCTTACACACTTCAGATATCAAACACAGAATGAAATATTAGTTGATCAATTCCTAAACAATCACAAAACAAACTGTCTAAAGTCAACGCCATGAGACGAGATAAATTTCATACTTTGGGATTTAAAACTTTAACTGAAATTGCGTATGGTTCAGTTTCCATTGCAACTAAAATTATTTTATGACGTTTAGCGATAATTTCTTCATTCATAAATCAACTTAGATATCTTGAGTTTAAAGTTGATAGTTATATAATTTGCAATTTTATGTATTTATAGCTTCTCATGACGGTTACTTTACATGCATTTATATCTGTAATTCATACGGTGTACGTGATAAAAGAATATTCTATTCTACATACCTTTCTAAAGTCCATAGCATCCTGCTTATCCGTGACAATTTCCCGTAGGTTAACAATATTCTTATGGTTGAGCTGTCGTAATATCTTGATCTCTCTCACAGCCGTGATGGGGAAGCCTTCCTTTTCGTTTTCAAGACGGACCTTCTTCAGTGCGACCAGTTGGCCCGTGTTCTTGTCTCGAGCCTTGTATACTTGTCCATACGTGCCCTCGCCAATTTGGGTTATGACCTGGGAATATTAAAATTACGATTATAACCGTACACAAGATAAGGCAAAACATGCCTTACTCTATTCTCCTCTCTCTCTCCTCTCTCTCTACTCGAGGGTAGTTTAAACAATAATTGCAAATAAACTAAGATTTTCAAATTATTGGCTTCTGTGGCTCCCAACAGAAAGGTATAAATAATGTCTAACCTCTAAGCCTTATATGCAGAAATGGAATTTGAAACCATACAAACTATTTAAGGCCATTCTACCACTGGATAAGATTCGATTTACTTATCCGACAGATAATTATTAACAGTTTAAAAAAATGCCTTTAAGGACTCTGTGACACAAACCATAGACCCTTAACATTTAAGTATCATTCAAGAACATAAAACAAACATTTTTGCACTAAAAAAGTATATTTACCTGGAATCCATCGACACACTTCTCCCCCCAGTCCTTGGCGTGATACGTGGGCGTGGCCACGGGCACTACCTTGGAGCCGCGACGCTTCAAGATGCGCGGCCTCTTCAGCTTCGAACCAGACTGCAATACACTTAGTTTTAACCCTCGAGTATATGTATTAACGAAGTGTTGCATCATTCCGTTCTATACAAAATGATTGAGCTGGATGGTGCTGATCCACGCGTCATATTCATGAACGGTCGCCGTCAGTTGAGCCTGGTCATCTCTTTTAACTGCCAGGGCTTATTTTTTAATCTTATATTTTGAATATTTTTTTATTTTTATCATTGTTCTCACATAAAGCAACAAGAATAATGTACCCAGGATTTTGTTATATTTTGATTTAAAAGAGTGTCTGGAGTTTCTTGTCTGTTCCTTTCCAGATCTACGTTTTGGAATGGGCAACTAGCTTCAACTTTCTGACTAACTGACCGACTCTTTGACAGTTCAAAAGTGCCTGTAATAAATGCAGGTTTAATTGAAATAAAGCTTTTGAGTTTGAAGAACAGGCTATAATGACCAGTGTTTTCTGCAAATGGTGGATGACACTGCATGTTTGCAGTATCATCATTGCTTTGGTTTCGTTGACGAAAAGTATTTCCAACTTCAGAAGCTATCATATCAAAGCATTAACTGCATTAGATAAAAACATTGCCAACCCTACGAAGATATTCTACTAGATTAGGAAAAAAAACCTGTCACGGGTCGCCTGTCAGATGTGAAACATCGAAATTATTTACACTCTACTACATAAAGACTGTATAGTGACAAGGCGTCGCCACGCCGCATGCGTCGCCCCGCCAGCAATCGGTTTTACGTGCAGCTATTACAACATTAGTTTTTTTTTATACTAAACCCGAAAAGGGGTCATTGTACTCATCATTTTGAAATTTTTTTTTCTATGGACCAACCTTGAAATCGCGAAATAAAAAAATCAGCTGTTCCATACATTTTGTCGATTTAAGTGAACACAAATGTAGGGAACAGCTGATTTTTTTTTCGCGATTTCAAGGTTGATCCTATAGAAAAAGTTGTTTAAAATGATGAGTACAGTTACCCCTTTTCGGGTTTAGTATAAACAAAAACGTATGTTGAAGATGTTTCACATCAAAAATCAATTTTTATTCGCCATCTGGCTAGCTAGTAGCATCCACGCGGTGGCAGCACATACAGTGTCCCTGGCGAGCTTCCTGCTGCTGAACACGTGCGAGTAGTGGTCGCGGCGCGACGCGGGCGGCGGCGTGCCGCCGTCCAGCTCGTCGCCCGACAGCTCGGAGCAGCCCGGGATCACTGTAACGCCAATTTGTTACATTTTAACATTAATCTATCGTTGACAACACTTTTTAGGGAGAGCTAGCTACATGACGTACAATGAGTACAAAATATTTAAATATTTTCTAGTGAAGTAATACTGAGTTATTGCAGTTTGTGGTTACTCTATCACAGCCACGAGCCATAATTTCTCTTTAAAATTATTATGGCGTGCGATATAATATAATTTAGCATATTAATTATCCAATAAATTACTAGAACAACAATTCGTTATCATTTTTAAGTGAAAATCTTCAGAATACACAATAATAGTTACTAGATACCGTAAAACGGGGTGAATAGAGACGCAATTTTAAAATGGATTTTAACCTTGAAATAATATCGTTTGTTGCCAACAAGGACACTTAATCGTTTAGTAACAACTTATAGTCCTTTTAGGCAACAAAAGATATTATTTCAACGTTAAATCCATTTTAAAGTTGCGTCTCTATTCACCCCTGCATGGCTATTCACCCCGTTTTACCCGGTAATTAGAGAAATTCTCCTGAACAGACAAATAGGTTCTCAACTACTACTCTTTCACAACCAGAACATATTTTTACAGTATTTTGACCAAATATGGTATGATGGTATTTACCAGGTGGCATAGGTAGATTCATAATGCCAGTTCGTTTAGGTTTCTCTGATTTCTCTGGCTTCTTGACAGGTGAGGGTGACGGTGTGCTTAGAGGGCTCTCGATGACTAACGTCTTCAAATCCTCTACCTGAAAACATGAAGAAATATAATAGTTTTTTTTTTTTCGAGATTATGAAACGTCTTGTTATTTCAATGAGGGTTTTCATGAAAATTCTTCTGTTTCGACAATGAATAAAATATAATTTTATTATGATAGTTCATAATTCTTCTTGGGTCTTCACAACTAAAGAAAATATCAGGCGCTTTGACATTTTTGACACCTGTCAAAAATGTCAAAGCGCCTGATATTTTCCCCATATTTTGCCCAAGGTCCGGTCCGGGGGCCTCCCCGGACCAGACCTTGGGCTGGACGTCTTAGTGCCGAAATGACGCTCATTAAGTGGCAACTTAGTAAGCGTCATTTCAGAAAATCCTTGTTAAAAAAAAAATACACTAAATACTTTTTGTTGACTACATAAGGTTGAAAATTTGATTTAAAATTCCTTCAATTCCTTAAATTTGATTTCAAATTTACCAGTCAAAATCCTTGGATAAATGTATCACTGGAGAGTTAAATTAAAAGTTTGTAAAAAAAGAAGGTATGGACGGACATTGCATAGGCCTCCCCTAAGCATCGCCACATTGGCATCCAGCGGTTTTCCCCGAAGATAAGTTTCTCAGTAGCAGCCCAGATTCTGGATTTGTGCCCGGCGCCCCCTATTACATGGAACCTGGCGAAATGTGGGTGTACTACAGGTACACTTCTGCCTAACCCTAAGAGGAATATAAGCGTGATGTTATGTTTATGTTAAACAATTTATTTTTCACTCCTCTTGCTCAAAAAGTCCGTCATTTTAGCGTATCAGAGCGGGGGGATAAATGGCATATTTGCCTCTAGGGGAAAAAGTATATTTTGTTTAATATTTGTCTGATACTAACAAGCCTACAAAAACGAAAAAGTCTTTATTCATAAGTAGAATAATCATAAATAAAGACTCGACTTATTACTGTTTCATAAAAAAACAAGAAAATATTATTTTTGAAAATGGAACTAAAAGTGGCGATCTCTTCGGTAGAATGCGTGCATTGCGTTGCGGCTACAGAAAAAGTAAAAAAAAGGACTTGGAATTAAAATAAAAAGTTGCGTCGGTGTTGCGACGAGTACCGAGAAAGAGAGAGAGAGAACCGATACTGTTCTGCTCAGTAGGGTCACTTGGTTCACTGAACTCCCATGTGTTGCGAGACCGATGAGCCTACTATGCAGGGGTAGACAAGGAAAATAAATCATTTTCAATCTGTTGCCGTCAAGGTGTCTTGGATTATTTTATTTTCTCGCAATCGTAGTGAAAAGTAGAGTGTGTAACACACGGCGCTAAAAAGTCATTATAATTCGGTTTCTATTTACTCCCTCGCTAAAGCTCGGGAGTAAAACTACCTCAAATATAATGGGTCATTTTAGCCCCTTGTACAACAATCTACTATTTACTGTGACATTTTTTTTCTACGCTTCAAGATTTTTTATTTAAAAACCTTGCCAAATACCCTATTGTACCTTTATCACTTCTTTTATAATGAGCAATAGGTATTTTATCCCAGTTGATGTCGTGCCTACCTGAGTATTGGGCGGCATGGGCAACTTGGTGAGGCTCTTTGGCTTGTGCGGCGGCGGCTGGCTGTTGAGCATGTACACGCTGTCGACCACGCTGCGGGGCGCCGGCAGCGGCGGGGACGCGGCCGCGCGCGGGGGCGTCAGCGGCTTCTGGCAGAACACACATTTACATCAACTAATATTATATTATGTCATGCTCACTTAAATTCTCACTGATGGTAGCGCGTGTGTTCGATCATTCAATTCCCTTCAAAATGGTTGAGCTGGATGGTGCTGATCCTCGCGTCATGTTCGTGAACGGGCGCCGTCAGTTGAGACTGGTCATCTCTTAACTGCCAGGGCTTATTTGTAATCTTTTAATCTTATATTTTTTTACATTGTTCTCTCATAGAAGCGACAAGAATAATGTACCCAGGATTTAGAAATTTCTTGATTTAAAAAAGTGTTCTTGAAGTTTCTTGCCCATTCTTCTCCATAGAAATCTACGTTTTGAAATGGGCAAATAACTTCAACTTTCTCACTAACTGACCGACTCTTTGACAGTTCCAAAGTGCCTGTAATTGGTTTAATTGAAATAATGCTTTGAGTTTGAGTTTGAAATGTCATAATAAAAATCAATGTTTGTTTCTTTGTCTTATATGGACTCCTAAAGGGTTGGGCCGATTGTGATGAAGCTTTGGTGAGTTTTTCTACATACGCCCACCAAAATAGGGGTAGGGTCTCCTACCCAACAGAAGGGTCTTCTCCTACCCAGGGGTAGGGTAGAGATAGGGTAGGAGTAGGACACCACACAAACGAAGTCGCATCGGGCAGTATGTCATAAAGGCTAGCATAGCAACACACCCCTGCCTTTTTTTTTTTTTGGGTGGTAAATTATCAAATAACTTCTCTCGGAGGGCGGAGCGGGAGGGAGTGTCAGACTTTTACTGATTAAAACCCACCGTGTTCCTTCAAATGCCTGTGTGCCAGGGCCACTATATCCCTTTCGGACAGACTCGTAACCCTGGCAGGAACATACCCCTGCCTTGCACGAATTTTATAACGTGATAATACATCGATTTCTTTATTTAATTAATATGAATGTATTATTTCCTTCTGCAATAAATTCTCAAAAAAATGGTGAAAACCGCATCTAAATCGGTTGCGTAGTTTAGAAGCACACCAGACAGATACGAAAAGAGACTTTAATTTAGGGCGCTGACAAGAGGCAAACGATAAAAGTAGGCTTATCTTAAACAAAAAAATTGCCAAATCTATATAGTTTCTGGTTGCGGAAAAAAATATGTTATTCCTGAACATATGTCTGAGAACGTGGTTGTTACCAAAAAACGTTGAGAAATAAAAAAAATTGTCACAAATGAACGGTAAACTAACCCTTTACTTTGAGTTTCAATCCAAAATATCTGTTTTAAATATCAACGTACGGTTGGTATTTAATTAATAATAAGAACGTCTTATTTGTATGCAGAACTTCGTTGTTTTTTATTTTCGATTACTCAACTAATTTTTGAGTAAATAAATAATTGCTTTATATTTAGCAATAAATGACAAGCGTTGTCATCCCGCTTCTCTTTCTTTTGTATGCAGTCTGACAGTGACAGGGGTTTACCTGTTGTCAGCGTCTTAATATGTTTAGCGTATGCGTAGCGTAGCGTTCGTGTATGTCAACGGGTCAAAAATTTTGCCTCAAGGTATAACCATGAATGATTTAAAATCATTACAAATTTTAAGGGTGAAATTACTCATAAAAAGTTTTTTATTTTTATACAGAACAACTTGAAACTGCGTTTATGAATTTTGATTCGTAAGTCACATTTTTGCATGAAACTGGCAATTTTCTTCAATATATTAGTTGGTCGTGGCCACAGGCGTGATATGTTCGTATGTATGTACAGGGGTGTTATGTTAAGACCAGCGCAGAATGGGGTGGGTCGCGCCACAACGCAACGCATTAAAAAAATCCTCCTTCATCACTTTCGGACGGAAGCACTGCACGTTTTTGTATGCAAATCCGTTGCGTTGCGGCTGCAATGTACGCTTGGCTTCATGATTTTATAACATTGTTACAAACCTCATCAGCAACAAGCTCAGCCGGAGGTGGAGGCGGTACTGCATCACCGTTAGCCTCAGCATGCTCGGGCGCCGAGAACGATGCGAACTCCGGCGGCGGCAGCATGGGCGCGGCAGGGGAGCCGGCGGGGGGGCCGGTGGGGAGGCCGGCAGGGAGGGCGGGGAGGCCGGCAGGGAGGGTGGGGAGGCCGGCAGGGAGGGTGGGGAGGCCGGCAGGGAGGGTGGGGAGGCCGGCAGGGAGGCCGGCAGGGAGCCCCGCGGGGGGCCCGGCGGGCTCGGGGCCAGCGGGCACGGCGGGGGCCGGGGCCGGCGGCTCATCGGCGCCCGGCATGGGGATGTCTACCACGTCGCCGCCTTCACGAGTCACCTCGCCGTTCTCTTTTGACTGCAGAAAATGATAGATAGATAGAATACTCGTCATTATACAACGTGGAGACGACATTAAGACAATAAATTCAACTGCGTATATCTTATGACGTTCGTAGTCTGTACACGAAAATTCAATCAAATATATCCAATAGTTTAGTCGATATAGCTAGTCAAAGATTGACAAAATCCATAGTCGGCACACCGCTGCTATTTAGTTTGTTTGAAAAATTACTTTTTTAATTTCAATGCTAGAATTTATTTAATCTGATCTGATCAGTAGTTCCAAGATCACCCCCTGCATAAAAACTCGCAAATTTGACCTCTTTATAATATTAGTATAAATAAATAAACATAGTACACTGACCTGTGAAGAACTATCGCAGGTCATGTTGGACAGTTCGTCAATGGTGAGAATCTCCGGGTTGTTGATGGACGTCGAGTTCGATAACGCGCCCTGAGACTCTTCCTCCTTCTGATTCAAGATCTCTTGCAGTTTCTGTAACCGCAACAAAATGTAAATGTCACATTTCATAAGTTCTTACACAAAACTTTAATTAGTATGTTTAACGTTAAACGAATTTTAAACATCATCCCGTCTGTCATCTTCAACAATAGGGAATATGCATGTAATATATTTTTTCTCACTAAATCAATAAGACAGTAATAAAAACCAAAAAGAAAAGTAAAAGAGAAAAACAAAAAAAGGGTTTAATGTTTAATTCAACTACTGCTTGTTGCTCGAAAAAATTATGCAACTCCAACAATTTTCTACTACAGTTCAAACGTCCGATCCTGTCGCGGTCATTATGTGACGTCATTTTTTTTTTCTTTTTTTTTTCGATACTGCTTCGTACATCTGTTTTTTAGCCCCAAACCATATAAATTAAATTATTTTTTGTGATTTATTCTTTATTATATAAGCACTTTGCAAAAAATAGATTTATATTTATTCACATAGTTGTTTTAGTCAATATCCGGCATTGTCGAAGACGACGCCTTTTGGGTTTACGTTCCGTTCCACAAAAAAAAGCAACATAAAATAACGAATTGTAAAATAAGTAATGCATTAAAATATAATAAAAAATTGTTTCTTTTCTTTTGTTTATTTTGAATTACGTGCATATTCCCTTATTGACTAAAAATCGCTTAGGCTGAAATTTCATACCACAAAAAATATAAATACATTCGCAGTAGTTCATACACATGTCATGAGGGCCTCGAGGTTAGAGGATCCGATTTTGAGCACGAAGCTGAGGGTTCGAAGAACCTGACTTATATCAACTTTTTCAATTTTACTGACTGACAATTAAGGCGACGATAACCGACTTTTAATGATTTTATACTGAAGATCACGTCTAAACGAGTAGTGTTCATAATTTGAAAAAAATATATGTTAAATTAGAGCATTTTCTCAATAATTTAATATGTGAATATTTTAGATTATGTTTATATTACATAGTGAAATTAATTTGTACAGTTATGTCTAACGCGGATAAAAAACTGAGAATGGCGCAAAATCTACCAAGCGTATTTTTCTGAAACCTTCACAAATTTAAAGACAATTGAAGTATACGCGTTTTATTAAAATACCTTTTGTTTTGTGTAAAATAAAAAAATAATGCGTCAAATTACGGACAGCGCTCCTTGATGGGCCAGTCCTATTACTGGCTGAACGTACGACGCGTTGCGTGAGCTCAGTACAGAACACGCAAGCTAACCACTCAAAGTCACTGGCATATATCTCAGTCTTAATGTAAACATTTACACACACAACAACCTTGACTTCTAGTAGACCGAAGTCGCCAAGGCGCGTTGGTCATTAATGCTTGTTCTGTCTCTATGAAAAGAGGCCTGAGCCCTGACGTAAGTCAGCTGTTCAAGAAAAGTTAAATAAAAGAAGACCCATGTTGAAGTCAAATTATTTCAAATAGGCACATAGAGTGCAGCAAGCCCATCTGACCCGGTGACAGTGGCTGCTGGTGAACAAATACAGGAGAAATTCCTAGTGTGGGGCAACGTTTAAAAAAAAAACGGGCAAGTGCGTGTTGGACCACGCACAATGAAGGGTTCCGTATTTGGGATGAATTTATCTGAAAAACAAACTTAACATTGTAGTTGTGTGTTGAAAAACGTGTTCTCCAACTTCCAACTGCAAATTTAAGTTTGTAATCGCAATTTTTTTTTTTTGTTATGTGATAAAACTACAAATTAACAATCTTCGGACTTCTTCCTTTACTTGTGCTGTGAGACCTTGCTTCTTGCCAAATTTCATGATTCTAGGTCAACGGGAAGTACCCTATAGGTTTTGATTTATTTGCAAGTATCAAAATATATAGCATAAATCGCCGTATTTTTTGTTGCGTTGACATAGAATCTTGATTTTTTTTAGAGCACCAAGGGACCGTAGACTTACGTATTTGATATTAATTTCAACTAGATACTTCCACGCATTCCTGAGACAAAAGGGTCTTGACAGACAGACAGACTGACGGACAACGAAGTGAGTGATAAGGGTTCCATTTTTTTCCTTTTGAGGTATGGAACCCTAAAAATTACAGAACTTGTCAGTTTTCATAATGATTTTGTTAGTTCCAATTAAAGCCATCGGGACAAGCACCGGGACAAGCTTCTTCTTACCTTAGCTCTCTTATGCTTGTCCTTGACTAATTCAGCAAAAAGACTGGTGTCACTGATCTTCTCCTTGAAGTCTATCTTGCGTTGCAGCATCGTTGGGGGACTGGGCGACTCATGCTTGGTCCTGCTTCAGGAAATAATAAACTTATTAGTATTTATGGAATTATTTGGCATTATATTTTCGGAAGGGTATGTCCAACAGGCGCGTTACTTTGTGTAAATTATTTCACCATAATTGCTCTCAAAACGGTGAAGGAAAACATCGTGAGGAAACCGGCATGTCCTAGAACCAAAAATTCGATGACATGTGACACCATACCAACATGACATATATACCAACCAGCAATAGGCCCGCGTGGTGGATTACAACCCGCTCCCTCTCATAAAGAGGAGGCTGTGTCCAAGCAGTGGGAACATTGTAGGCAGATTATGCATGTCCAGCAGTGGACTAGGCTGAGTTGGTTGGTGAGGTATGTCATACAACGGGGTATTTCTCGCTAGTTCACACTTCCCACGTTTCGGTATTGACTGTACCAAGTCAAACCAAAACGGAGTTTAGATCCTCTCCTCTCTTCGGTCTAATAACCCAATGTTACGTAATGACCGCGATCACTAATCCACGCCTCTTTTCTCTCATTTCTGCTAAAAAAATAAAAATCAATCTGTGCTGTACACGTACCTATGCCTGTCCCTAGGCGATGCTTCCCGGTGTTTGGCGCGATGTCTCGGCGGAGATTGCGTGGAACCGCGCCGTCTGTTGCGCGAGCCCGAGCGACGACGCTTGAGGGAGCTGCGGCTGTGCGACCTGGGTTTACACGGGATTGGTTAATATGGAGTATGGATGAATGACATTACATCGCCAGCAAATACAAATAGTACTTTATTTGACTGATGGACTGCAGGAAATCGAGAATTACGTAAATAACTTTCTCTATTTCTCATAATTTCAATTATCCTTGCAGTCCTATCTCATATTCATTATATTTATTTGCATTCCATAATTTTTAAAGGTGTTACAATCAGGGACATTGTGGTTACCCATTGAAAGGGTTTTCGATAGGGTTTTTCTAAGCGGTTAAACAAAAATCCATACAATATGGGTAACCTTTATGAACGGCCTAAATTAAATTTTGGTAACCCATTGAAAGGATTTTCGATAAAAACCCATACGATGTGGGTAACCCTTTTGAACGGCTTAATTTAAGCCATTCAAAATTACCCACACCGTATGGTTTTTTGATTAACTGCTTAGAAAAACCCTATCGAAAACCCTATCCATTGAAGAGGTTTTGGAAAGGGTTTTTCTAAAATGGTAACCGAATTGGTCATGCTACGCGTGCTGGGCGGATATCGAATTAACATAATATTATGATTTTTTCATGTTACTGGGTTTCAAGTAGGTATAGAATCCATTGAATGGGTTATCATGTAAACCTTTCACTGGGGTTCAAATATAAAACCCATTCAATGGGTTATCATGTAACCCTTTCAATGGGTTTCTAGTATAAAACCCTTTCAATGGGTTACATCATGATAAAGGTAACCCATTGAATGGGTTACCCCTTTGAAATGCTTAACCCTTAACCGGGGTTATACGGTCCCTGGTTACAATGGCTTAAAGCTAAGGTACAATTACGGGCCCTGTACGGCATAAAAGTATCATCATCATCATTTCAGCCGAAAGACGTCCACTGCTGGACATAGGCCTCCACAAAAAGGGGGGGGGGGGGATAAACTTTGTGTAATATTAACTACTAGCTACGCCCCGCGGTTTCACCTGCATAATCGCGCATTTACATTAGGTCGGTCACCGAAGGCGGCGGCCGCATTCGGTTTAACTGAAACGCTTACGAATACGGCCAAACCGAATACGGCCAAACGAATACCTGTTTATATTAGTCGGTGACCGAATACGGCCTGCAGCCGAATACGGTCTAACCGACTAATGTAAATGCGCCATTAGTCTCAAACCCGGGGGAATATCGGGATAAAAACAATCCCATGTCCTAATCCAGGGGGTCTACTCCGAAGATAAATCAGAAGTATCGGCCGAATGTTAGGCCGTTTCCAGAGTACCGCTGACTACGGCTGACTAAGGCCAAAAAAAAGCGACAGTTAAAGAGATGAGTCAAAGATTTGACTTGCAAGTCAGGTAAGGACTGGAGGAGAAAGTCAAAAAAGGAAACTTAAACCCCCTTATTCCAAAACAAGGTTTATATCAGACCCAGGTTTAAAACATGGAGCCATTACTGAATTTCGAACTTTATTCCGACTATGGTCAAGTTCCTAAACACAAAGCTGACAACTTAATACCAAACTAAGTTTTCAGTTTTGTATAAAGAACGGTATTTCAATCACAGTTACGTTCTTATTATAAAAACTAGCTTCATGGTTTAAGTCATGTCAAAATATAAATCTTGTTTTGTAATAAGGCAGTTAAAGTTCGGCCGATACTTCGGATTTTCGTTTCGGAGTAGACCCCCAGGTCATGGTCAACCCATGTGCCAAATTTCATCCAAAAATGCCAAACTCACTTTCGCATTTGATGACTCAGCTTGGAGATTATGATCTTGTCAGTATTGCATAGAACCAAAGCCACTATCATTTACCAAGCTTTGGGGCACTTCATCAACGAACCAATCAGCACCTTATCCTCTCCTAATATCTAAGATCTTACCGGTGTGAAGGTTTGAAGTCCCTGTCGCGATGTCGGTCCCGCGAGCGTGTCCGTCGGCGGTGGTGCGGGCTGCGGCGCCGGTGCGGCCGCCGCGGGCTGTACTCGCGGGAACGGGACACTTCGTGGACCGGCGAGTCTGGGGAAGACTTGCAGGTTAGAATGATAGTCAAAACAGTTCAAAACAGTTCCTTATTTTCAAACTCGATAATTTAAACAATTTTTTTAATACAGGTTGTAAAGGACAGCCCTCCGCAGACTGATGGGGTGAATTCCGGTACATGAAATTATTTCAGGAACGTTATGGGAATCCAGTGAACGTGATTTGTCGTGGCGGGGTGGACGGCCGCGCTCGCTGATTTCAGGCGTCGTTTGTTGGAGAATTTCAAAATCAATTGCTGTTTTTTTTATTTTAGCTGTGTTATATACATTAATGGAGTACTGCGTACAGAGAATGTAATTTACATTGAAATAAAGGAATAGTAACTGAAATTACGATAAAAAAAATACAATTTTCCTGAGAACATTTTCCGTGGAATATGATTCAAAATAAGGAGCTGAATTCACCCTGTTAATTTGCGGAGGGCTGTCCCTTACGCCCTGTATAATAAGCTCCCATAGTGAACAGGTAAGGGTCTACGACATCGTCATTTAATAAGGCCACTATAGATGACCTTCGATTCCAATTAACTCTTTAACCAGAGTTAATGGGTCAACAATTTCTACCATCGAAACAAGATGTCAGATGATTAGTTTTAATTTTTAATCAATAATATTGTTTGATTATCTGGCTACTTGCAATAGTGTATTTTGTTGAGTCTGGCTGGATTTCGTCTTCGGCCTAACTAGAAAGTTAGGCGAAAGATTGCCATTAAAAATTCGGTCTTTGCCGAAAAAAGATAAGATCCGGCAAATCAATGCTTAAAATTCTTTTTTGCTCAGAAAATCCACCCAGACTACGACTACTAAAAGCATAACTGAGAAAAAGCAGAAAAAATAATTTTGGTCGCATAAAATATAACATTGAAACTGTATTTCATTAATTTTACCAAACAAAAACCTATCGATATACAAAAAAACATGTTTTCCGGTTCTCAGCCGAAAATGCAAAGCAGGCCGAATTTCGTTTTCGTTTTTGGCCGAAACCTAAAAATCTATTGTCGATCAGCGGGGCGAGCACGGCCTACTGTGACATGACTTGATTCACACATTTTATCACAGTTTGAGCGATAAAACCGTTTTGTCTGTGCGTTTTGGCTAGTACAAATTGACAAGACATAATTTATCATGACACAAACGTCTTGGCACACCAGTGCTCGGCCCGCTGTAGCTAGTATTTTGTATACGAACCGTGTGTTAAGTCTGTGTATGTTGTACCGTGTGTAAAGAATGTACAGCGCGTATTACCGGACACCATGATGGGCGACTGCACGCGGTGCTGGTCGTGCCAGTAGTCGCGCCGACCGCGCTCATATTCCTCCGTGTCGGAGTCAATCGTCACCGTATCGTGGTACGGTGGCGCCGACGGCGTGTGCGGCGTTGTGGATTTCTGTCTTCTCCTGTGGAATTACAAAACATCATTAGGATTTAAAATACGAGGAATTTCCGATTGGATCTTTCAAAAGGAAAACATTTTCAAATCAAGACTAGCAGATAAGGCGAAGCGTAACACATCAATCAGTTAAACTACCATGCTTCATTAAGATCTTATGGGATATTTCATAACGTCTTCATTAGTTTGTTATAAAAATTTATTGTATTAAAAATTATGTAATTTCGATTTTAAATTCTTGTACTTTGACTTGACTAGAAAGAGTAATACTCTAGAGTCCTGCAAATACGGCAACCAAACTGTTCGCCTTTTATAGTTTTTTTTGCAAAATCCTGCCTGTATAGGTACTCTTTGCCCCAATTTCAGGAAGACCAACCAAGTCTCTGTTCAGTTGAATGCCGTCAAACCTCATATTAATACCTGTGATTAGTCAGGCGTTCAGAAATCGGTTACCAGACCAAAATTTATGGTCAACTTTTGAGCCACTAATGTCCGTTTTCATTATTTTTTAACGCTCGGCTCAGCGCCGTGAGTTGAAAATTCAACTGTACACTACTATGAGGCACTACATTTTAATTGTCGCCGAGTGTTAGTGAAAACGAGCATAACATAATTGAAACCCTCTCAAAGTACACTTTGTAAATATTACAAATTGGAGTATTGTAAGAATGCTTGGAAACATGCTGGTCCAGCTCCATAGGACAATCTAGACAATATCAAACTGGTTGCTTTATTCATTGTATAATTTATTATTTTTATGACATTGAACTTACATTGTGTGATTGATTACCGTAACTCACACACTGACTAATTTCCTTTTTTTTTAAGAAATCTTATACTTATACGATGTTTGTAAATATGTGAGCACCATGTATCTATCTCATAATTAAATAATTATCTCTCATTGCTTAATTTTTTATTCTTTTTAGTTTTTGTATAGTAATTTTATTCTAGGTGCATCTGCACATATAATTATATAATGAATGTACTTAAACAAAATATTGTACCAATTTTTAAAAGAGTAACGTTGGAGTTGCTTGCCCATTCTTTTCCATACGAAACTACCTTTTGCAAGGCGCAACTAGAATCAATTCTATTTTTTTGTATATTTTGACGTTCATTAGTGCCTCATTTGAAATAAATAATTTTACTTCTGATTTCTCTCTGGAAAGAAAAGCCGGTATAATCTGGACATAAACCGACACCGACTAAAAACTATACTTAAAGAGCACTTTATCTAGACAGATCCTACATGACCTTGAGTTAATTTCCAAGTGGTAAATTAGTCAGCTAAGAATACTGGAGCCTACTAACATAGTGACTTGTACAAGTGTGCTAAAGCTGCATAAAGAAGCGGGCACCCGGTAAAGACAAGTACTTAGGTCCCGATCGGTGCGGGTAAGCGCTCACGTAAAGAAACAGTTAAACCGTTGTAACCGTTCCTTTTCGTTTTTTTATTTTTATCTTCGGGGTGGAAAATCCTCATGGATGTCCTCCGCCCGCCCCAGGGCAGAGGGGTCTGTCAGACTCTTACTGACTAAAAACCACCCCAGTGTTCCCTTACGACATTTGCACCGGGGATCATGGGATCAAGTGCGACTTCCGCGATCCCCGGCTGGATCCTCTGCGGGCCACCTCAAAACCGTTCGTTTCCGTGAATCAACCTGAAGCGATATGCACCGGAAAACCAGCTGCTTTATGCGAGTGTTGAAAATCACCTTTACAGAATTAAGACGCAGATATGCCAGTGACCTTGAGTGGTTAGCTTGCGTGTTCTGTACTGAGCTCACGCAACGCGTCGTACGTTCAGCCAGTAATAGGACTCGCCCATCAAGGAGCGCTGTCTCCAATTTGACGCATTATTAGTTTATTATACACAAACAAAAGGTATTTTAATAAAACGCGTATACTAAAATATCAATAATTCAATTATCTTTAAATTGGTGAAGGTTTCAGAAAAATACGCTTGGTATATTTTGCGCCATTCTTAGTTTTTTATCCGTGTTAGCCATAACTTTATTAATTAATTTCACTTTGTAATATACACATAATCCATAATATCCACATATTAAGTTGTTGAGATAATGCTCTTATTTAACATATATTTTTTTTCAAATCATTAACACTACTTGTTTAGACGTGATCTTCAGTATTAAATCATTAAAAGTCGGTTATCGTCGCCTTAAACATTTGACTTTTTGAAGTTCCATCCAGTCTTCACAGTTTAAATGGTATCCATATTACATTCTAATCGCTAGGTAGGTTATGAAATGTTACGTTCAGGCATAATAGAATTTAACTAATTAACGGACATGGATCGTTATGGTGTTTAACTACAAACTAAAAGTACGCCCGAAGACACATCAAGCTATACATTTCCAGTGTAAGATGACCTCGCATTCTATAGGCCTTCCTTACAGCGAAGTCAGTATGCTATAAACATCAAGCTGTAGGTATACTGTATACGGATGGTGATATTGTCAGAAGCTACCGTCAAAAAACTTTTCATACATGCATCGAAATAGTCTGTCTATACTTATAAGTTTTTTTTTTTTTCGTTGTGAACTCGCGTCATCGTCACCGAACGTTTTCCATGGGCTATATGTACTGTTTTCACTTCGATCGGCAGTCTCCAAAGACTGCCCCGCATGTTTTGTTTTTGCTAGTCGGCTTTGAGTTTCATAGTGAAAGTTGTTTCGTATGACGGGTAAAGTCACCCCATTGACGGATGCTGCGGGCCGAGCACGAGCGTGCCAAGACTGAAATTATGTCATGTCAATGAAAAATTACGTCATGTTGCACATTGACAGCACGACACATCGTGCATACAATGTGCAACTTTTTATTGTTTGAATACGAGGCTTTGTATATTTTATTTGTTATTTTTTTGTAATGTGCGTTTTGTTTTTGCAGATTAAACTGTTTTTCTTTCATACAATCTATAAAAATTAAACCTTTCTAAACAGGGTTATTGATTGCACGAAATGTTTCGTAGACGTTTCAAGCTGTTTCGTGCCGGGAACGAAAATGACGTAGCCATCTAATTATAAAAAAATCACAGTGGTAATTAATTAACTCTTTAATACTCTTTTGGGAATAACATAATATGACAATTTTCTTACACTAACTATGCTTTAATATGAACAAGAAAAAAAAAAGGGAGGGGAATAAATAAAAAAATTCGTCCGCATAGCTGTCAACAGAAAAAGTGCCCAAAAGGCTGACAGCATTGCCACGTTGTATCGCAATGCAGATTGGTTCGCCAAGAAATAGGCCAGCCCTCTGGTCACTTGAAGAGTCGGCCAACCGCTTGGTGATGTCTCGAAAAGTAAGTGGCTGTCGGACCCCATGAACTATTTATTAGCTTTTAAATTACTTATGTAAATATTATCCAGAAATAAAACTTATACTTTATAAAATGAAAATTACACTAATAATGATTTCAAGTAAAAGTTAAAATAATTACGACGCAAGCAAATCTTCTTTGTAAACTTTTTTTAGACTTCCAATACCATTGACTTCAAAATGTCTACTGGAAACATTTTATGAATGTAAAAAAAATATTAAGTAACTATTACAATTATTCAATGAACAAATAAATACTGTATTAGTACTAACAATAAGTAACATTTGGATGTTAAGGAATAGAACACAATATTACTTAGAGTTATTCATTAATCATGATAATAGAAGTTATATGTTAGCAAGTGGGGTTTTAGAACATACTCAAACGTAACTGAATAAGTACTAGATCCCTCAATCTATATATCTGGAAGATTCTAGTAGCATAATCAGCCTATAATGTTCCCACTGCTGGGACACAGGCCTCCTCTCTGTGAGAGGGAGCGGGCTGTAATCCACCACGCGGGCCCAGTGCGGGTTGGTGAAAATCACATTATTATATACAGGGTCAAATTAAATTAGGAACAAACAAAAAAAATAGACGAACATAATTTAAACACTCCTCTTTTTAAGAAGTCGGTTAAAAAGTAGTTCATAATGTTGACTACAGTGACCTCTTAACACTCAGATATATGCCAGTGACCTTGAGTGGTTAGCTTGCGTGTTCTGTACTGAGCTCACGCAACGCGTCGTACGTTCAGCCAGTAATAGAACTCTCCCATCAAGGAGCGCTGTCCCCAATTTGACGCATTATTAATTTATTATACACAAAACAAAAGGTATTTTAATAAAACACGTCTACTAAAAGATCAATAGTCAAATTATCTTTAAATTGGTGAAGGTTTCAGAAAAATACGCTTGGTAGATTTTGCGCCATTCTCGGTTTTCTATCCGCGTTAGACATAACTTTACAAATTAATTTCACTATGTAATATAAATATAATCTAAAATATTCACATATTAAGGTGATTGAGAAAATGCTCTAATTTATCATATATTTTTTTCAATTATTAACACTACTCGTTTAGGCGTGATCTTCAGTATAAAATCATTAAAAGTCGGTTATCGTCCCCATAACAGGATATCAATGATTTCAGTTACATTGTACATGTATTGATGACAGGCCTATGTTGATTGAGTATGTGACGTCGCAGGTGAAAGCTATCTGAGGCGCCGTAAAATATTCCATCTAATTAACAAGATGCGAACTATACGCGATGCTACACGGCGTCGTCAAGAAATTATAAATAGGTAGCGTTTTAAGTGAAGTTAAGTGACACAAGATAATGGTTGTTCTGCTGGGCTTCCCTAAACGGAACTGAGGCTAAAGCTATCTCTTACTGGTAGATGAAACTAGAAAGAGATGGAAAAAAAACAGGCCAAGTGCGAGTCGGACTCGCGCACGAAGGGTTCCGTACCATTATCTATAAAAATGGCAAAAAAAATCACGTTTATTGTATGGGAGCCCCCCTTAAATATTTGTTTTATTTTAATTTAATTATTTATTTTTAAAGTGAATATATATCTAAATATTCTGTGAACATTTCAAGCGTCTACCTGTCGCCGTTAACAATATATAGCAAAAACGAGCAAAAAATCACGTTTGTTGTATTGGAGCCCCCTTAAATATGTATTTTATTCTGTTGTTTAGTATTTGTTGTTATAGCGGCAACAGAAATACATCATCTGTGAAAATTTCAACTGTCTAACTGTCACGGTTCATGAGATACAGCCTGACAGACGGACAGACAGACAGACAGACGGCGGACCCTTAGTAATAGGGTTCCCGTTTTACCCTTTGGGTACGGAACCCTAAAAATGTTTTTTTTAACGACCTCATAAAGAGTTCTCAACATGATGAAGTGTTCAAGCAGTCTAATGCAGTTGGTGGCATCAAATCCGAGATTGAATAAAATTACACTCACATGGCATTGGGTAAAGACTCAAGACTTTACTTATTGGCATTTAAAGAACAATGGCGAAATGTTATTCGAAATAAAATTTTGACGATCAATCGTTAAGAATTGACACATATGAAAGAAAATCAATTAGTTATCTACGTTTATTTTTTTCTATCTTATTATCTAGTTAGGCCCGAGCAAAAAATAATGTTTAATGAAAAGTTATTTAGTTTTAAAAGATTAAGAAATTGTTGGGTTGGATTGGTTTAGTATTGCCATTTTATAATTTATTTTCCCAAATAGTAGCTACAGCGTAATTGTAGTGGGGTTGTTATCATTTGTAGTTTGTTACTGTATTTACATGTAGTAAATGAATAAATAACACATTTACTTTGTTGTATATCTAAGTTTATTACTTCATCGCTTTTCTTATGAAGTACCGCACTAAAAATAGAATTATATTATAATTTGATTGAAAAGTACATTATCATAGTATTTTTAGTGCAGTTACGTTAAAAATGTCAGTTAGGTCACTTCGTAAGAAAAGCGACGATTATGTTCTTCCTTAGATGAGAATAATGTAGTAAAGTAGAAAAAATTACTAATATTCACAGTATTAAAAAAAGAAGATAACTTGGCTGTTGACATTGACAACCGTTGACAGTTTACAATTATTACTGGCGCCTTGTCCTGTGTTGTTCAAAAGTTCAACACTGAATATTTATTAATCTCCGCCTTCTCTAATATTTTTTTTTACAAATTAGCTCAGAAAATGACGCTGAGTTAAATAAGATATTTTCAGACGTAGTAATTTAATTTCAAATAAAACAATGTATGGGAAGCTGCCATTGTTCTTTAAAATCCGCCACTTTGATTTTATAAGAACACTAGCTGCGCCCCGCGGTTTCACCCGCGTAAGTCTCGATCCCGTGGGAAAGCCACCCTTAAAAATAGATAATAGCCGATTCTCAGACCTACTGAATATGCATATAAAGTTTCATAAAAATCGTTCAAGCCGTTTCGGAGGAGTATGGTAACTAACATTGTGATACGAGAATTTTATATATAAGATAATCTAGCATATAACCATCGTACAATCAAGACGTATCGATAGACACGTCATGTACTAATCCACCCGGGGTTAGGATGCTTCGAGGGTATAGAGAATCCGGGAATCCCACATACAAAGATACATCGATTCGCGTAAAATACAGTACGTACCCTATCTTGGCTGTAGCGCAGTCGGATACAAATAAGAGAAAGTTAATAAGACTCTGCAGGCCTAGCATGACGCGTTCTGTTTCTACTCTATTGTAGAATAGAAATCGTTTGTCTACCCTTCTCGGTAGATGTAACTGTCTACACGGAAACGTCATTTTTTAGGGTTCCGTACCAAAATGGTAAAAAAGAACCCTTATGGTGAGACTAAATTTGTCTGTCTGTCTGTCACACCTGGATTCCCAAGAACTACGAATGCTATCAACTTGAAATTTTGAATAGTTTTAGATGACGTTTGCCCAACTATTTTGCAAACAAGAAAGAAATTTACCAAAATGTACCATTTTTGCAAAAGAGACTGATAGGGGGTCCTAAAAAATTGAAGTGGGACTACTAGGGCATGTGGGGTGTATCATATGAAAGAGCGCCATTTGCACATTCTCAAACATTTTTTTTTAGGCAGCAGTTTTCGACTTTTGATGAAAAATAAATAAAAATACCGTCCCCCCCCCTTATCTCCGAAGTTTGTAGAGATAAAAATCTGAAATTATTCTGTGTGATAGAAGTTTATGTAAATATTACAGGAAAAATAAAACGATGTCTCTAAATAGCACAGTTTTTCAGAAATCATCAACATCTTATATCGTACGGAACCCTCGGTGCGCGAGTCCGACTCGCTCTTGACTTTTTGTCTACTCTTCTTGCCCGGTCATAGCAACCCAATGGTAAAGGCTTCTACAGAACGGCGCGACTCGCGACACGACACAAAGGCACCGCTCGTCGCGCGACACGGGGGGCCTTTGTGTCGCGTCGCGTGTCACGCTGGTCTGTAGAAAGAAGCCTTGATGCGTTTGTCCAAGTTCATTGCAACCCACTTCTCACAGATAAAGGAGAACGTGCGTAAAAAGATAAACAGCTGATGCAAGAGAATACCTGTCGCACCTACGTAATGCAAGAACTTCATGACAGTATGTAAAATGCCTGAAATTTTGATCTGCATTCACAGATTTTGAAAAAAATGTAATATGTTACGAAATGTATGGGAAAAGTTTTTTTGCGATTTCTGACTTTTCTAGTACTCAAACCTCAGTTGGTCTAATAGAGGTTTTTGATCCTTATAAGAAACAGGATCGATTGGCATAAAAAAAGTTTTTGTGAAAACTGCCCATTTTCCTGCTGACTGTACATTTTTTTCAAAATATGTAAATGCAGATCAAAATTTCTCAAAAAATTAAGGACTGTCTCCTAAGACCGTTTTCCTGTAGCTACAACGGTTAAGGTAGCCCTTACTGCCCCATCTCAAAAATCCATCCTTTATAGGGTGACTGAATTAGTGACCGAAACTTTGAACACATGATTATACTCATGATTACACGCAACTTATAATATGGGACCAAACCTGAAATCGCGAAAAAGAAATCAGCTGTTCCCTACATTTATGTTTGGATAACTCATCAAAATGTTGGGAACAGCAGATTTTTTTTTTCGTGCAGAGTTATTGACTACAGAGCTTATGTCCAGCAGTTAGCTTTTATCACGCTACGAAAATTGAATGGGTAGAAACGCGATGTATCTCAGTATATAAATTGTTTTCAAACAAGCCAGGTTACTGTGATAAGATAGAACTGAGTATTTGTGATGTCAGATTATTCGATTCGTCATAAAAAATATGCACACAATAATATTATTTAAAAAAAACCCGCCTGCCAAGCGTGGCGATTATGGCAAACCCCCCTTGGGGAGGCCTATGTCCAGCAGTGGACGTCTTTCGGCTGTAATGATAATGATGATGATTATTATAAATGTTGGGCATCAGTACGCTCACAGCCATGGCTTGATTTACAATGTCAAGAAAAGGCATGGTCTTTCAGGCCAGAGGAAAATGTCCAACTACAATACCTGCTATAAGATTATGTGGAACACCACTGAAGAGGGTTGAACATTTTAAATTGGACATATGATGTCCTCTGATCTGAAAGACGATGCAGACATAGAGCGAGGACGCAGGGCTTTGTCTGTAAGGGCGAATTAGATGGCCCGCAGGTTTGCTCGTTGTACCACTGAAGTGAAAACAACATTGTTCAGAGCATATTGTACATCTTTCTACACGAGCAGCCTGTGGGTCTCATACACGCGCAGACAGTACAGCGCCTTGCGTGTCCAATATAATAATGCATTGAGGGTGCTGATGCGGCTGCCTCGATTCTGCAGCGCATCAGGGATGTTCGCCGAGTCGCATGTAGACTGTTTCTATTCTACTATGCGAAAACGGTGTACATCCCTGGTCCGCAGGGTTCGGGCAAGCTCCAACGGCATCCTGAGGGCATTCGCGCAGAGGTTCGATTGCCAGTACCTGAACCATTGCTGTATGGTTCACATACTGAGCAATCAAGGTCAGTAATGTGTTTTATGTGGTATGTTTAATTGTGTTTTTTATTATATTTTTAATTTGATAAAACATGTTGTGCATAATTATGATCCTTGTTGGTCGAAATAAACGAATTTTATTTATAAAGGCGAAAGTTTGTGAGTGTGTGTATGTTTGTTACTTCTTCACGCTCAAACGGCTGGACCAATTTTGATAACATTTTGTATGCAGGTAGCTGACACCCTGGATTAAGACATAGGCTACTTTTTATCCCGATATTCCTACGGGATCAAGACTTACGCGGGTGAAACCGCGGGGCGTAGCTAGTTTCCTAATAAAATACAATTATTTATAGACCGCGCGCAAGTGCTAGTCACCCCCTGAGGTATGCGAGCGGTGAGACTGGGGAGGTAGACAAAGGCCAAGCTAACTCAGTCTGCCAATCTTGTCAAACCCCCCACCCCCCCCTACCCCGTTTCACCGCTCACATACCTCAGGCGGTGACTAGCAGTTGCATGCAGACTATACCAAAGTGTATTAAAAAAGGGATAAAATACAGAAGACATTTATTTTTAAAAAAACAGACTTTAAACCGCTTTTTATAAACTACTACAGCAGATCGAGTCGTCACATATCGACCAAACATAAAAAACTTTTTACAAAAAAAAATAACCGATTTCCAAAGAAACACTACAAAGTGAAAAATAACTTTAATTTCGGAAGTCGGTCTTTGGATCTGTATTTTAGTTTATTGCCACCGACTTCTGAAATTAAAGTTATTTTTCACTTTGTAGTGTTTTTTTGGAAAACGGTTATTTTATTTGTAAGTTTTTTATTTTTCAAAACATACAGCCGAACATATAACCTCCTCCTTTTTGGAAGTCGGTTAAAAATCATATTATGCAACTAGGAAAATAACTTTAAAATTGTACATACAATGTAAGTCCGACGGACGTACCAGGCGTACGTAAGTACATTAATTTTATTTAAAATTAAAAGCATGTCTTATGATTAAGATCTTCTACATTTAAAAGCTTAATGTATATTATTACTACGTAATTCATCAACCATGTAGGCTGAATTATTATGAAAATATGAATAAATAAAGATGTCAGAGGACTAGATACACGGTAGACAAATTAAATGACGGTCGGAGGTGGACGGATCCCATTTATGTGAGGCCGTGACGATGTTTTACTGTATTGCCGCATGATTAATTTCAAAAGCTATTTTAATAAATAATAAGAATGTATTTTACGGAAAGGATGTCATAAAAATATAATTTCTTTGTATAAAATAAAGACTCGTGCAGACTGGCGCGATATCGTGGGCGCGACCCTTGTCGTGCCCGCGATATCGCGGCAGACTGTACTAGCCTTTAGGCAGACAACACGTTTGTCAGTTAGGGAGGCCAGGGCGAACTTTTGGTAAATAATCCGCCAGAAGCATATGCTTATAGCTGTCGCTTTTTAGCATGGCAATAACGGTCATTGACCTCAAAAAAGGAGGAGGTTCTACGTTCGTCTGTATGTATTTTTAGGGTTCCGTAGTAAACAAGGAACCCTTATAGCTTCGCCATGTCCGTCTGTCTGTCCGTCTGCCCACGGCTTAGCTCAGAGACGCTAAGTCCTAGAAAGCTGTAATTTGGCATAAGTGTACATATTAATCACGCCGAAAAATTCGTAAAATAAAACCTTGAAAAACATTTTTTTTTAGGCCTTGCACGTAAAACGGGGATGATATTTTTTTTCTCGTCTAATACAAGGTGTGGGGTATCGTTGGATAGGCCGTGCAAAAATATTGTGGGTCTGTGAAAAACATTATTCAATTCTGAGATCCGTTTGCGTAATATTAAGCTTTAAAGTGCTATTTTTTATTAGAGACAAGTGTCCCCCCCCCTGCCAGCTAAATGGTTGGTAACACAGCTAAGTATGGTTTACAAGTTAACGAGTAATCGTCGACCAACTTAAATTTGTAGTTGAAGAATTGACTGTAACGTATATAGATGTATATATAGGAGAGCATGTTTTTCAACTACAATGTTAAGTTTGTTTCTGGGACGAATTCATCCTAACTACGGAACCCTTCATTGTGCGTGGTCCGACACGTACTTGGCCGGTTTTTTATTTTATTTAAGTATGTTCATCGATATTTTCGTCAATTGTGAACGGGTTTTGAAAATTCTTCTTTGTTTTTAATGTGACTCCTGAGGTTTTTGAGTTAGCTTCAATAATACGTATTTAATCCAATTTGTGAATGTTGATGATGTTATTAGAAGTTTATTTCATTGTTTACATAGCAAACAGTGGAATAAGAATTTGTGTGGGGTAGGTACACACGGCTACACATCAAGCTATATATTTCCAGTATAAGCTGATGTCGCATTGTATAGGATTTCCGTACAATGAGAGGTCAGCATATACTGGAAATGTATAGATGTGTAGCCGTCTGTACCACAACTAAAAATATAAATTCCAAAAAAAAAAAAGAACACCAGGCCTCCAAAAAACACTGCAGCGAAAAATAACTTTAATATCGGAATGTCGGTCTGTGACAAAAACGAAAATACAAAACCAAAGTCACCAAATTCCGAAATTAAAGTTATTTTACACTTTGTAGTGTTTTTTTGGAAGCCGGCGTCGTTTTTTTTTTAAGTTTTTTGCAATTTGCAGGTCTGTGTCGGGTTGTATGTTGATTAAAATATGATACGCAGACGTAAAAAATATGGCTTTACAGAATTATAATCATTAGAACCAGCAATACAACTAACTCTCTTCGTAGAATCTTACTGAATGATTTTTCAGAAATAATCATTCAGTAAGATTTTATGAACTTGCGGGAGTTGTATTGCTGATTCTAATAATTATAATTCTGTAAAGCCATATTTGTTATGGCCGCGAATCATATTTTGATCAGCATACAACCTGTTGACTGTGGTTTGACTGACCTGCAAAAAACTTAAGAAAATCTGATTTTCGCGGGCTACCTTCCCCCTTAATTTCAATAACTGAAATAAAGTCCGTTAACGTCCTGATTCAATATCTATCGTGATCAAAAATCAAAACAAACAAGTTTATGGTTTGTGTTCCTATGGAGAGTTATTAGGGAAAGGGCAATGACCGCTATTGCCATGGTAAAATGCGATAACTATAGCTTTAATTTTGCTATAGAGCTAACCCATCGCGTTTATCGCACATTTAAACTGAATAATTCCCTATTTATAGGTCGTAATAAAGAAAGAAGAAGAAGAAGAATATCATCAGTCCAGGGCCTCAAGTCTGCTATTACAATAGTGTCAGAATGGTCGATCACTGATTAATTGTCGATTTTGACAAGTTTGGTAATCTACTATTATAATGGCGTCATTATGACTTTCCAATGGTCGGCCACTGACACTACATTGAAAGAAATTGCATTTATTGGTAATCTCGTACATAATGACGAATGACTGACATTTCTACTAATGGGTTTTATAATAATGGCAATACGACAATGCCATTATAATAACACAATTCTATTACGAGAACATTGACCGACCAATGATCGACCATTAGGAATTTAGCAGATTACGAACTTTTAGCAAAATGACAATGGGATCGTGTTGGAATGACTGAATTTATAAAATAGCAGACTTGGGCCCCAGCTTATAAGTAGTAACATGTTATACTTATAAGCCTCAATTACCCATATCCGGATGATTCATAGAACTTACGCAATATGATAAGAAATTGATAAATACTGTTTACTTTCACTCAGATGAATTACTGTGACAGTTGTATTGTTTTATTTGTACAAGTGAGGTTTTTGTGTTTGCATTTAGGGTAAAAAGAACATTTATTGAATTAATTAATTACCCAAATTTCTAGGAAAAAATGCAACGAACCGGTACTTTAACTTACGCAATACGTACGTTAAGAAATTAATAGATAGTAGTGCTTAATTTTATTTCACAAAAACAGTAAAAAAATTCAACAATGAAAAGTAACACTGCAGTGTTTTAAAAAGTAGGATACCATGCACTTTAATGATTTATATAAAATAGATTATGGGGTGAAATTCCAGTCTGGTAGCTTTTAAAGAGTTTAAGGTTGATAAAATGTAGGATTTTATATTATTATGATATTATTTTATTTTTTATAACTATTAACACTAGTAATAAGTTATATTATTGTTTACTAACACAATGGATCATTGTTGTCTGAAAATAAAGAATATAATAATAATAAAAAAACATCCTGTATCCTGTAAGATAACTCCTAAACTAGACCACAACATGGTTTAGAAAAGTAGATTTACTAAAATAAATTATTTTATCTTTGTGCCATGCGATTGGATATGCCTATGTCCAGCAGTGGACTGCTATAGGCTGATGATGATAATTAAAATCTTTGTCAACTAATATAATTGGGTTTTATTACTTTTGGTTAATCAATCAAAAAATGCAATTTGACTGAAATTTAGGGGGTCACAAAGTTGATCAACCTTTAAGAACCCAGGAATAATGTGTTCAATAAAGTCTAAACAAGACCTGAAGTTCATTGACAATGCCAGTAAGAGCTATGAAAAGGCATAGAGTAAAAAAAAACAGATTGCAAGCCGGTCGTAAAAACTTCACATTCAACACTTGTTATTTTGCACAATGTCAGACTTGTAAGAGTTTAAAAGTAAAATAATTTAAATTTGTTAGTATCAAAAGCTATAGTATTATCTCTGCCTATTAAACAAATTTTATCTACCACAACACATAAGTACATGCTCAATAAAAATATCACTCACAAATCGCAGTTAATGTTCTGTATAGAATAGGGTGCCATGTGATGGACCGGAATCCAGGAGGGGCTAGAAACCATAGCAACCAATATCCCTTGATTAATTTTAGGATATATGTAAATACATGACAACAAACTAATACATTGTCAATACTGACATTTTAGTAGCCCTACATTGTCGCAAACATGGATTAGTTAGAAAATGGAGTGCTAACACATTCATCTAGAATACAAATCACCTGTTATTAAATTTAAACATAAGTCATGAGACTACTACTATGAAGTCACAGATTTTGCGATTACATAAATTAAATGAGTTGGAGAAAGATCCAGAAGGCTTAACCCATGGCCATTAATGGCATTAAAAGTGAGAAGGAGAACAAAAGGCGAAGCCGCGCCGTGCATCTCGTTCTACGACATCTAGATTAGCAACAGTTGCGCCCACAGTAATCACTCCATTCGCTTACTAGTCTGTGGTTACATAAAAATTACAACTACAGTCAAGGGCAAAATAAGTGTACAATGAAATTCAATAGCGATTTTCAATTGAAATTAAGAGAGTTTTGTATTATACCATCTTTACACACATGTATGAATTCTATCACATTTCAACATTTGAACTGATATCCTAAAAAAACTTACTTTTTAATAGGTCTAACTGTACATTTCTTTTCCCTTGACTGTACACACTAGACTGACAGGCTATGACAGCATTGATGTAATTCTTTAGACATATTGTCTAATAAAAAGTCAACTTCTGAGCCTGTGCAGTCCTAGCAGTGCATTATAAAAATGTTTGTAGTATTTTCTCACCTGACAGGTGGAGATCTTTCTCGGTGGGGTGAGTAAGGCATGGGCTGGGTGTGGTGCAATGAAGGCTCCCGGACGAATGGCCGGTGGCGCGGTGAATCGTGGCGCATCACCGGCGTCGTGGACGGCGACACTGGCGAACACGAGCCCCCATTCCTCAGCGGAGACGATCCTTTCTCCCACTCGCTCACAGGAACCTGCTGGTATCTCTGGGGACTCGCAGGCCTCATCGGAGGCTCCTCATGCATATTATCGTCTGGAGACACACTCTCCAAACTCGCCGATCTTGACCTATTCTTTGACTTCTTCTTCTTCTTTTTCCTATCCTTTTTCCGCTTGTCTTTCTTCTTCTTAAAACTACCATGGTCATCAAATTCTGGGTCCCGTTCATCATACTCTGTGCGTCTCTTCCTTGGCACAGATGAATCCCTCAAAGCATACTCCTCAGCAGCTCGACGACTCGTTGTTGTCACCGATATTGTCTTGTTATCTACAAATGTACGGATGGAATGGGACTTCCTCGTCCTATCAAGGTCATCAGCGATATGCCTGCTGATTGAGCTTGTTTCACTGTCAATCTCACCAGCCTCTGGGGCTGATAACGCCTCCGAACTGACATCAGAATACTCCACAAGAGGTTTGAGAGAATTGACTGTAGCATAAGATTGTTCATGGGAACTACCTGAATGTGACTTATGTTTCTTGTGAGCTCGCTTCTTATGCTTCTCCTTGTGGTGCTTGGTATGCCTCTTATCGTAGCCTCGGTCCATGGCCCACTGGGGCGGCGCCCCTCTGTGTCGACACTTCACATCACTTCAACTGAAACATAAAAATAATTTCATGACAAACATCATATTATGATTATAACGAATTAAAGCATATTAATTAGAAATGATAAGCAATAAGCTGTACAAAGTTCATCTTATCGCACAAATAACACAAAAAATTTAATAAATTGATGGTTAGTACATACCTACAAAACTTCACAAAGTTGATGTAAATTTATGTACATGATCGGTGATTGTCAAGCAGTACCGCATAAAAATCTAAGCACGTAGACAAAAATTATGGAGGTACATAAACAAAAATTCAGGAGTTCTTAAATCAAAATAGAAAACACTTAACACTACACAATTGGTTAATGAAAAAATTAATTACAAAATAGCAAAATCTAAAAATAAAATAGTCGTAAGCACTCGCGATTTTTGATAATTCCAAAAAATTATAAACAAATCACGGCACTGCACAAGCACATGCAACAAGAATATAGATTAAAGGACTTACCTGAGTAATAAACGGACGTGCGTCCGTCACACGCACGATAAATACTTTTGCAATTTAATACGAATTGTGTAAGCTAAGGTATTAGTTTCTCGTATATTTTTTACAGTTTCAGCAGGCTTTCTGCCCGTAATATATAGTGATCTTAGTTCTTTACTCTTTATATAATCTTATTTCGCTAATCATAATCTTGAAGAGCGCATAATTCATGTAATTACATCGGATTTATATTAGGACCAAGAACGTCGATTTTAGTCAGCCATTTGCTTTTTTTCATTCATTTTCTTTCATCATCGTTTAGTGTTGTCCTGATTTGAACAATGTTGTTATGTTGGCAGTATCTCAAACTCTACGGAATTGACAACTTTATTCGGTTACTAATATTATTTTTAATCGATCCTATTCTTTTTCAACAGAACTTATCACGTTTTGCATTTATGCTATCTATTATTAAATCCTTACGGTAAATCACCACTTAGTCAGTTTTCAATCGAAAGCGACGTATACAGGTAATTATTTATTAATAACTAAAGATTCTGTGAATATTTCAAGCGTCTACCTGTTTCCGTTATCATTATCAAGCAAAACGAGCAAAAAAATCACGTTTGTTGTATGGAAACCCCCTTATTTATTTTATTCTGTTTTTTAGTATTTGTGGTTATGGCGGCAACATAAATACATCATCTGTGAAAATTTAAACTGTCTAACTATCACGGTTCATGAGATACAGCCTGGTGACAGACGGTTAGACAGACAGCGGCGGAGCCTTAGTAATAGGGTTCCCGTTTTACCCTTAGGGTACGGAACCCTAAAAAAAGAGTTATTGATAAATTTATTGTAATGGTGTAGTTTTGTACATACTTGTACACTTGTACCCATAAAATAAAATCGATTTGTGTAGGGATAACGATTCTACCATATCTTTCACACCACTATTAATTTTTGTCTGTATTGGCGGAATATTCAAAATTCACCAATGTTTTGGGTCTCACTTGGTTGAAGTGGTTTTTGCAAGACCCTTAGATAATTTAAATTAATAATGTAATTTTTTTTTATTTTGAAATCGTAAGATAAAATTATAAACAAGTAAATCACGTAATGAGTAAACATTTTTAAATCATGTGCATCCGCCGGAAATTTTGCTTTCCGTTTCTCATGGCGTCGTTTTGTAAATTGATATTCTGAAAACATTCTAAATATTTTTTATGTGTATCAATTTAATTTCCACAAAAAAAAATACGTAAAAGTTTTTTAAATAATCTGATATTTCAAGGTTTAATATATTATCCTCAATTACCCAATTTGTTTAAGAAGTTGATGCTGCGTTAAACTATACGAATAAGTGCCTAACTTACCATTGAATAAAAATATCCAACAACGGTAGAAATAATTTTGGTTGAGATCAAATTATTGCATTCAAACGTGATTTTATCATTCGCTATAATTAATTATAGAAAATAAATACTATCCATTTCACATTATAGTAAAAAAACTTAATATTTGAGCATATATATATCCGCGTTCATTTATTTTTTTGACGGTTTAATTGTTTTTTTACCTATTCATATGGCAACTCTGTATAGTTCGCGTGCGATTTGCGTCCTAGCACTATAGCATTTATTTTGCTGATTATACTAAAGAATACAAAAGTTATAATTAAATACGACAATAATTTATGATCAATACAATGTGTAGTGATTTATTAAGATAGCATCTATGATAGTATTGTCACGAAATTAGTCACAATGACCCCTGAGTTCACGGCTGCTATTGCTAGTACATTGTGATATTACCCAATATGGGAAAGAAATTACAAACAATTTAGCAATTAGTGTTGTTTATTTAATTTATTTAGTTTTTGTACAACGCCTGCGAACTTTTGGTGGTTGTATGTAGGTCAGAATATTAAATTATGGTTACAAATGGTCATTTTAAAGTCATTGAACCTATGCGCGGCGTGGTGACACTGTGCAGTGACTTGTGAATCGGAAATATGTAAATAAACATGAACGATATAAGCTTGAAAATAGTGGAATCTCCGAAGAGCCACGGTGGTGTTGATGTGTCTCCGTCGGGGGATGCAGGTACCGACAATGAGGTTGACCCGCTGGCTTTAGACGAGGCCGAAGTTGACAGACTCAAGGAGCCGGTATCGCTGGACGCGGTGCTCGAGAAAGTTGATGAAGAAAAGGCGGGAAACTGTGATGATAATGCCAAAGAAAAAGTGATAAGTGAGAGCCAGAAAGGAAGTAGTGATAGTTTCGTAAATGTCCAGTCTGAGAATGCGAAAGGTAATGCAGTTTTGTGCCTAGATATTCATACAATAAGCTTGTTAAAATACTACACTTTCTTTCATACACTCAACATTATTGATGCCATTAATTTTATACAGAGGCATCTTACACCTTGTTTTATACCCATTAAAGCATTTGAAGAATGTAATTGATTGCATGTTCAGTCAGTACATCTATTGAGATAATTTGTTCCATTTGAGCTGTTTCACTTTTCTATTATTTACTGCAATACAAGATACTGCACTTGACAATCATAAAAAGTTATACAATTTTACAACAGGGCAGAGTTCAAGTAGACTCAATTGAAGGCATTTATATTATATTTAGAAAGATGTCTACTGTTTTTAGTTTTGATTTGTTGCTCTTTGATACTATTAAATGCATTGCTTGGTCTCTTCTTATCTCTTGGTCTTGGACCTGATTCAGTTAAGATATTCAGAAGCCCAAAAGTCAGACAACCAAGGGGTACACCTTAACAGGTCTGATAGGCAGTTGTTCCATGTTAAATTCTGGTACTTAGCTGCATCTGGCTAGTCTGGCAGCCAACCTCAACAATTTTGGGCAGAAATGATATTCATATTGCAACAACGGATAAAAATCCATGGTCGAACATGGAATAAAGACTATTTTAGTGAAACTCCTAGCAGATTCTCAATGACCAAGCTTAGCAGAATGTTTGACAGTGCAGTGCTTACACTTGACTGAATCAAGCACTGTAATAACCTCTAAGACTGATCATAATCTAAACACAACATCATCATTTCATCCGAAAGACGTCCACTGCTGGTCATAGGCCTCCCTCAAAGGGGGGTTGCCATAATCGCCACGCTTGGCAGGCGGGTTGGTGATCGCAGTATGGTGTTAAAATGCATAGAGAATGCTGCTGCCCATTCTCTAGTCCCTTAGTCGCCTTTACGGCACCCATGGGATGAAATAGGGTACAACAGTTTTCAACATATTAATACCAGCTTATTATAGTCCCACTCTTCTCCTACATTGAAGGCATGAGCTTTGATATCACCACTTTTGCTCGAGGAGGATTGGCAATTTCAGACGTATGATAATGAAAAGAAAAATTCTCATTCTTTTTTTTTTTTTTTTTTCGTTTTCTTATCCTGCAATCAGTTTTTAAAACTATGAGCAGATGAGTTGTAGGATGTTCTGGCAGGGAAGAGTTATTCCTCATCAGGAGCAACTCTCTTATTAGTCAAGCAGCCCTCTACAAGTTATCTAATTGTAGAATGTTGCGTCTTTTGAGTCTGCTGACACAATCTGGTATTGTGAGTTGAGCGGCCAATTGGTTGGGGTGTCTCTCCAGTCTGGACTTGTACTTTTGCGAACATGAACTTATTTCTTCCTTGACTGTTTTCATGTTCAAGTGTTCGTGAACTTCAGCGTTCCTTATAAACCATGGTGCATTTGATATCTGTTTTAAGATGTTATTCTGAGTTCTCTGAATCATGTTTATATTGGAGTTACACGCGGAGCCCCACAGTTGAATGCCGTATGTCCATATGGGTTTTAATATGGTCTTATAGATCAAGATCTTGTTGTCTACGGACAACTTGGAGTTCCTACCCAGCAGCCAGTACATGCCTTTGTACCTTATGTCGAGCTCTTTTCGTTTCGTTTTTATATGTTTCCTCCATGTCAATCGCCGGTCCAGATGCATACCAAGGTATTTGACGCATTTGCTTCGTGGGAGTTGATTATGACCAAGTTTCACTGGTGGACATTGCTGGTGTCTAAGTGTAAAGATGACCTGGACCGATTTCGAAGTATTGGCCCGTATCCTCCATTTTGCAAGCCAGTTGTGAATTTCGTCTAGACTTTCCTGTAGGTTTTCCGACGCTTTAATGGGGCAATTGGTACATGCCAGGACTGCAGTGTCATCTGCGTAGGTAGCAATTGTCACTCCAGGGTTTTGCGGTAGATCTGTCGTGAAGATAATATACAAAACTGGCCCGAGAACAGAACCCTGAGGTACTCCTGCTAGTATGTTATGGAAACTAGAAGTGCTATCGTCTTCCTTGACCTGAAAAATTCTATCAGATAGATAAGATTCCAGGATGTTGTAGAAGCAGTGTGGCAAGAGTAATTTTATTTTACATAATAATCCCTTGTGCCACACTCTGTCGAAGGCCTGTTGTACGTCAAGGAAGGCTGAAGAACAGTATTGCTTGGTTTCTAGAGCATTTCTGATGACGTGACACACTCTATGGATTTGTTCAGAGGTGGCATGTTCTGGTCTAAAGCCAAATTGATGATCGGGAATTATTGACATTGAACTTAGAAGCCGGCGCAACAATAATTTCTCAAAAATCTTGGAGAGTACAGGCAGCAAACTGATAGGTCTATAGGACGTCACTTCGTGAGGCGGCTTTCCTGGCTTGTGTATCATGATGATTTGTGATACTTTCCACAGCAATGGGTAGTATCCTACCCTGAACATACTATTGAAAATAGTTGTCAGGAAAACGATCGCCTTAGCAGGTAGCTCTTCTAGGACCTTTTTGTCAATTAGATCAAACCCTGGGGCCTTTTTATCATCCAGTGCCCTGATTACCCTCCTAATTTCCTGAGGAGCTATAGGTTTAATTGGCATTTCCATCTGGAAATCCTGCTTCATTATATTGTCTATGTCGACATCATTTGTTCCAGGGTCGGGTTCATTTGGTACGAAAACGTTGGCGAGGTGTTCAGCGAACGCATTTGCTTTTTCTAGGTTTGTTCTAGCCCAGCTTCTTCTTTCTATTCTAATAGGTGGTTTTGGGTATTTTGTCTGGTTTGTGCTTTTGCATGCCTTCCAGAGTGAATAAGCGGTCGCACTGGTTGCAGACAGGGATTGTAAATGTGTTTCCAGAGTAACATCTTCCGCGTCTTTAATTGATTGTTTCAGGTCCTGTATAGCCTTATTCAAGGCCCGTTTGTCATCAGCATGACGACTTATATGCCACACACGACGTAATCTTCGCTTTTCTAGGACCATTTGACGAATTTCCAGCGGCACTGTATTATGTCTTGGTTTATTATTCTTAAACTCGTGTGTGCACTTCCAACATGCCTCCTGAATAGTTCTAGTGAAATCTATTACTGCATTGTCAATGTCATCACTATTTTTTAAAGCTATTTTGAGTTTGAGTGACATTTCAATGATGCTGCGGTATTCTGTCCAGTCTGTTCTGCTGTTGTACAGTCTGGGACTTTTTTGGCGATTGAGAACAGTTGCGCCAATTGTCAGAATAACTGGTATGTGATTAAACGACCCATCCAGACAAGATTGGACGTTATAGAAGAGTCTGCCGAGTCCTTTCATTATGAAGAAATCCAAAACGTAACGCAGTTTGTTGGGGTCTGTCGGCCAGTGGGTTGGCTCTGATGTGGCAATTGTGATTAAATTGTTCATATCAACACACTTTTTTAGCTCTCTCCCTCTCGTCGTGTTTAGTCGCGAGCTCCAATGAACATGTTTAGCATTCCAGTCTCCTCCTGATATAAAACGGTGCCCAAGACTCTTGACATATACTGTAAATTGCTCCTCTTTTAAATTGTGTTTTGGATGACAATATACAGAGGACAAAGTGATATCTCCATTTCTGTCATGGACTGCTATTGTGGTTGTCTGTATATGCTCCGTGCTGAACTGGGGTAGTTCGTGATGTTTGATTGACTCCCTTATTATAACAGCTGTTCCACCATGTGCAGTGCCATCAGGGTGATATGCTGTAGTTTTTTATTTTGATGTGGCTGTTAGACGTGAAATGTATTTCAGATATAAGTAGGACATCCAGACCATGGAAGTTAATCAGGGTCTCGACTTCACTTTTGTTGGGAGATAGTCCGTTGATGTTCCAGGTGGCTATTTTGATTGTATTGATCATTTTGAAATTTTATTGACGAGTGTAGTTATGAATCCTAAGAGGGTGCTCATCTGTTGTAAGAAAACGTCAATCTTTTCACTTTGTTTAAGGAGCATCTCTTCCAGTTTGCTGGCGGTGTGTTGTGTGAATTGTTCGTAGGTTGTTTGAGTTGCGGTCCTTTCATGCGGTATTGACTTAACCATATCTGCGTATTGTTTATGTTCCTTTCTAGTTTCATTATTTTTGTCCTGCGAGTTGTGATCACCATCGTTATTTCTGATCTGTGCGTTTTGTGTTGTTTTACTTCTAGTGAAGTTTGGCTTACGAGTTTTTCTGGCCAGAATCTCTTTGTAGACCTCACATCCCTTGTAGTTTGCTGGATGTGGGCCTAAGCATAAAGCACACGTAGCTGGGGAATTACGATCAGTCTTAGGGCACTCCTTGGTGTTGTGTGATTCTGCGCATTTTAGACAGCGGTAAGGTCTCATACAGTAATTTTTTGAATGACCATATTGCTGACATCTGTGGCATTGTACCGGGGCTGTCCTTTTCTTGGGATCTTCGATAGCAACTACCTGGTGATAAATAACTTTCACTTGTTTTGCTGCTTTGTTGTTTGGTCCGGATTGCAAATTAACGAAGAAGGTGGATGTGGGTACTTTATCAGGTCCATACCTAGAGTTTATGATTTCGCCTAATACTACATTTCCGGTATTTTCGAATGCCTCCTTAATAGCTTGATGTGGAGTGGTGTGGTGTAGGTTTTTGATTACCAACCTCATGTTTTTTCCATCTTTTCGATTGAAGGTGTGACCTATCAGGTTTTGTTCTCTGATCACACTCATAATTTGTTTGTAGATGTGAATGTCTTCACTTGTAATTCGTAGCTGATTTTTATTAATTATTTTATAAGTGAACTTAGTATGCTCAGCGACCGTTTCTAGAAGCTCTGTGAGTTTGTTGACGTCGTCAACCCCATAGAGCATTATAGGTGGTGGTTTGCTGATTTTCTTCTCTTTTTTCTGAGTGCCTTCATGGGAATTTTCTTCCACAGGTAGTCCTGAATAGCGATTTGAGACAATCACACAATCAGGTGATGGTGGATTGTTGAGTTTCCTTTTTTTGGTGTTCCTGGTAGTTGGGACTCTTTGCCAATCGGGAGGACAAGTGCTGTGTTCTTTTTGCAATTCAGCTGAGTTGAAATATTCCTTGCCTTGGCTAGTGCAAGCTGGATTCTCCACAGATCTTTGAGTACTGTTTCCTACGGAGGAGCTCCTAGGACGCGATATAAACATGCTCGGGTGAAAAGCTTGTTGAACTAGCTTTTTGCTGCTGCTATTGCTGCCAGACCCATTTACTATCACAGGGGCTTGGTCGCCTACCCCTGTGGAGTCTTCGGTAACAAATTTCACACCCACAGGCCCGGGTACCTGTGAGCGCCGGGTGTTAGCCGGGTTGCCAGACATCGTATTCTCATTATTTTCCATATTCATAAAAGGGGGGGTGGGAAGGTACACATGGCGCTTTCCCAAGGTGCCATGGCCACGTTTTTAGAGAAGATTTAAATTCTCTAGGCTTGGGGTAGCCATATCAGGTTAATTAACCGCCGCCAAAATTCTCATTCTAATCCTCATTCGTTGTTCATTCTAATTCTTGTAATGAAAGAAATTATCTCCGTAATATCTCCCATTTTATCATAATGAATCTAATGCTACGTAATTTTAGCAATATTATTTTTTCTTTTTCCAAATAATGTATAATCATTGTCTAAAGAAAGTTGAGACACAGCAAATAGGCTGCGAGATACCTATTATTCTAAATTCAGAACATAATCAATATTAGGGATGTTTGTCGCATTCATTATGACCATTTCTGTTATAGTCTCCATGAATTTTAATTGCAGAGAAAACATTAAGGGCGTTATTACAATACAAGGTTTATCTTCAGAACCAAGTTTATACCATGGAGCCATTATTGAATTTTGAACTTTATTCCGTCTATGGTAAAGTTCCTAATACAAAACTGACAACTTAGTACCGAACTAAGTATTCAGTTTTGTATAAAGAACGGTATTTCAATCAGAGTTACGTTCTCATTACAAAAACTAGCTCCTTGTTTTGTAATAAGACGGTAAATCTTTTTTTTTATTTTTTCGTAATCAGCTTCATTCTCCTGCCCTTATCCTTATTTATTTGGGGGTCAACGCAGCATTTATTCTTTCCATACTTCCGTTTTAGTTTTCCTCTCAGGATTCACCAGAGTTTCTAGATATAATAAATCATCTTTCACACAGTCTATCCATCGTTTCTTTGGTCTTTCCCTACTCTTATAGCTATTCACATTCATACTCGAAAACTTTCCTTACAACATTTTCCTAATTCCTCCGCATCACAACTATAATGCTATAATATATATCACATGCTCATACCATGACAACTGATTTCCACATTTAAATGAAAGTATGAAATCTTATAGTAGATAAGCTTGGCAAAATTATTTAAGTAAGCATGAGATACAAACAAAAGAAAAGCAATGGAATTATAAATATTGTATCACTAAAACCTTTCAAATCTTTCAGAGGAATTGATCAAAGAAGATAATAGTCCCACAGTGGATGCGCAAACCCTTTCCCCTGAACCGACAAACCAAACAGACAATGAACCTGCAACCGTTACTGAACCAGTCCCAGTACCAGAAATAGTTGAAAAACTAGTTGCATCAGATAATCTGGTTGTAGAAACTGTGGTCTCGAAAAAGGAACCGAGTCCTCCGAAAGAGGAACTTATGGTTGTTGAGGAACCAAAGAAGTTGGAACCGGAAGCTGATGCGGATATGACCGAAGTGGTTACGGTTGAAGAGAAGGTGGAACTAAAAGTGGAGACACCTAAACCAAAGCCAATGAATGGGGATGTTGCTAAGGTGAGTGATGCGTTACTAATAATAGTTAATGAATTTAAAGAACTACTGTTTTCTCGGTGTATTTTGTTGTTGGCACTGGTTAGTAGAGAAATGGAATGATATCTCTCAAAATTGAAACAGCCTAGTGGCTAGTGGGGAGAATCTAAGGGCCTGTGCACACCACGTTTTTTAAACGCGCCGTCGACGCTCGTTTGTAGCGATACAGACGCGATACGCACGCGAGTCAGTCAATTTTGTAACTACTAACACTAGTAATAAGTTATATTATTGTTTACTAACACGTTGGATCATTGTCGTCCGAAAAATAAAGAATATAATAATAATAATATATTCTGTAGGAAAAAGCGCGCCGTCAACGGCGCGTTTAAAAAACGTAGTGTGTACAGGCCCTAATTGAACTGTTTAGCTGAATAACTGCATTCTTTATCACTCTTTTTTTCTTACTGCATGATAAAAAGCATCATCTGTATCATCAACATCATCATTTCAGCCGAAAGACGTCCACTGCTGGACATAGGCTTCCCCCAAAGGGGGGGTTTGCCATAATCGCCACGCTCGCGCATTTATTTACTGCTTTAATTTATTGTGAATGTGAGCACTATGTGGTTCATTTTTTTTTTCTCTTTAAAATTTTTCCTTTTTAATTCTTTTTCTCAGTTAGTTTTAATGATGGTCTGGCATTTTGAGCGCTTTATGCCGCCTACCCAAATGTCCTTTCTTTGGTATTGTTCGTCGAGTCGTTGAGCTCTTTAAGTCTTGAGTTGAGCTGCACGATTACTGAGAAATGCTTGCACTGATTGGACAGGTCCAGTCAAATTTGTGTGGTTCTTTCCTCAAAAGACCATTTCAGACACGGATCTAGATGGTCCTCACATGATCTGACCAAGATTATGTCTGGACTTTAAAAGAGACTTTGACCCCTGAGTTTATTCCGCCATTACTTCTCAGGGGTAGTCAGATAGGAAATGTCGGCTACATCTAGCTTATTTTTTAATACAACGTGTAAAAGTGATTCAGATAACCTATTTACAGAATAAACGATTTCATTTCATTTCATTTCTTGGCAGGCGGGTTGGCGATCGCAGTATGGTGTTAAAATGCATAGAGAACGCTGCTGCCCATTCTCTAATAAGTCCCTTAGTCGCCTTTTACGACACCCACAGAAATGGGGCGGTGCTATTCTTTACGTCCGGCACCACGCAGACTAGTAGCACAATTTATATGCAAATCTCATGGAAAATATCTCGCTGCCCGTTGCGCCCGCGATATCGCGCCGGTCTGCACGAGCCTTTACGCAATTAGGGTGCCGTCAGGCGTTGTCCATTGCCATCCAGGGCATGTTTTCTCCTTTTGCCTCTACCTGTCATAATTATGATGTTATCATAGCAGTTTGTCCCACGCATTGTACAGTAAAAATTTAGTTTACTTTGTTTTGATGTAAATAGATGACCTTCAAATGTTAACAGTTGACTAAAACAGTGACTTTAAGTTATGACGGAAGTATGACTTCCAGTGTACCTACTTTTTAATTTGCTTCGTAAAGAAAAAAAAATTCCCGATGTAGCGGCACCAACATCGCCACATGCGAACTACGCGTCACACTGACGTCACGCAAAATCCTGCATCGCGCAAGCAAAGTTTACCGCGCGACTAGCATATATACAACATCCCGACATCAATCGCTGGGCAGTTGCCCACCAGACACGACACCCGTCTGGTCGGAGGATCCCCCTTTTCTATAGAGGATGAGTGAACTTAACACCCTGTTCCTCATGCCTCTAAACTTCCCGAAATAAGGCAAAAACAAAACGTGTTATGAGGCTATGGAATATGTTTGATTTACAAATTATTTTGGTATTACGTTTGTATGAACTACGCATGCTACGCCGACCCCTTAAGTATGTAGGTACCTTTTTTTATCGTGTGGAAATTCTCATGGATGTCCTGCACTCTGGGGTGGATGGAGGGGTCTGTCAGACTCTTACTGACTATAACCACACGGTGTTCTATTGCTACCTTTAGCCGGGGCGCTGGAGTGCTTGCGTATTTCGTCACGCTCCCCCGGCTAGGTGTTGGACTGCATTAAAACGCTGACAACAGCTAAACTGCGATCACTGTCAGACTGCATACAAAAGAAAGAGAAGCGCGATGACACAACGCTTGTAATTTATTGCAAAATATAAAGCAATTGTCTATTTGCTCAGAAATTAGTTGAGAAATCGAAAATAAAAAACAACCAAGTTCTGACTACAAATAAAACGTTCTTGTTATTAATAATAAAAAAAATATATATATTCGGACCTTGATCCATATAATGTTAGTAATACACAAAACTTATGATATGTTAGTAACAAATGCAACTCAATTTTTTAATTCAAGTACCTGTTGCCCTCACTTGACGCACCGGGTACATGCACATGTACATGCACCCAATGCGCCATATGGTGCAACACGGCTTATCACTGATGACCTTCAGAATGTCGTTGACGCTCCCACGCAATCCTTTTTCGCAGGATGGTACTGAAACCATCAGTATGTGCTTCGGCAAACATCCCTGATGCGCTGCAGTAACGTGGAAGCCCCAACAACATTCTGAAGGCATTATTATATTGAACTCTGAGGGCGTTTATGCCCTTTGCGTATATCGATCCCACACAGTGCACGTGTACAAGGATTGGCAAAACGCCTTAAAAAGAGTTATTTTTGCTTCTGGTATACAACGAGCAAACCTGTGGGCTAACATATTGCCTTACCTTACCTTACCTACCTTAATGAAATACCAACCGTACGTTGATATTTTAATACAGATCTTTGGGATTGAAACTCAAAGTAAAGGGTTAGTTTACCGTTAATAGGTGACGAGATTTTTTTCTAAACTTGTTTTGGTAACAATCAAGTTCTGAGAAATAAGATCAAGAATAACATATGTTTTTTCCGCTACCACAAACTATATAAATCTGGCAATTTTGTTGTTTAAGACAAGCCTACTTTTATCATTTGCCTCTTGTCAGCGCCTTAATTCATGCGGACCCCGTCACCCACAGCGGCCGCATATGGCCGCAATATCTCTAGAAAGAGGCGCGCCGCCGTCTCGGGCCCTTCACTGTTCAGGCAACAAACTCCCCAAGTCGGTTACCTGCAGGCCTCACCCTAAGGCGGCTGGAGATCGTTCCGCGCCCTCCGGTGCCCGGTGAGTCTGCTACGGATTGGAAGGGAGGTTGTATCCTCCCTCTCCCTTTCTGCCACCTCCTTCGTGACCATAATTTCCTCAGAAGGAGGCGACAGCGTCCCACGCACTCTCACTTCCGACCATTGACTGGACCATGTCCGGATGCAAGAGAGCATCCGCAGCACCAACCGGTCACGGCGCTGCACTGCTCAAGCAAGGCAGTCCTCAAAAAGTATGTAGGTACCTACCTACCTTGGGAGTTATTAGAAGTAAATAATCTTTCCTTTTACTTCTCTTTGGTTTTAAAAATACCGGTTGCCAACTGTTGCTAGGGATTGACTTTTGCAAGTTTAGGGGTATAAAATCTTATTTTCGTTTTCCTCTTCCATACGCATTGTTTCGATCTTTGAAAGGTCTTATTAAAACGTTAAATCAAAGGAAAATAGGTATCTAATCTATAAATAATAAAGTCGCTATTCGTGTCTGTCTCTGTGACCGCTTAGTCCTTCCAAACTTCTACTTTAACTCCACACACTGACTAATATGAAAAAAAAATTGTTAAAATTCTATGAAAATGTCTACTTTTACAATGTTTGCAACTATGTGTAATGTGAGCACCATGGAGCTTATCACATAATTAATTTATCTGTCATTGCTTCATTTTTAATTCTTTTTACCTATTGTGATGTAGTAATTTTATTGTTGGTGCATCGTCTTCACATATAATTATATAATTAATGTATACAAAATATTGTAAAACAATTTAAAGGAGTAACGGTGCAGTTTCTTGCCCATTATTTTCCATACGAAACTACATTTTGGAAGGGGCAACTAGAATCATTTCTATTTTGCTGTAAATTTTGACGTTTAAAGTGCTTTTTATGTGACTATTTGAAATAAATGATGAATTTTTTGTACAATCCGTACGAAGCATGGACGACTCGCTAGTAAGCAATAGAGTAGTTATTTATTACATTAATCGATAAAACTAAACTTAACTCTGCATTTGACCCAACGGCTTGCATAAAAACTTGTTGCAAAACGACCTTCCGTGACACTTGATCTCAACCAAGGTCACGTTGCCCAAGCCGTTGGCAAAATTGAACAATATGGCGTTATTGTGCTCCGTCTGTGGCAGCTTCGTAATAATACAATGTTATAATTTATTCGGAACTGGCTGCAGATCAACCTAGATTAGATTTGGTATGCTTTGTTGCTTGGAAGAAGAATTATTGAAAGAAGTTTTAGTGTAGGGCATTTTTGACTATAAATAAATACATAAACATACTTTACGCCTATAATCCGCGAAGGGTTAGGAAGAGGTGTACACCACATTTCGCCATTTAGTCCCATGTAATAGGGGATGAGTGATTATAAATCATCATCTTCATTTCAGCCGAAAGACGTCCACTGCTGGACATAGGCCTGTCCCAAAGGTTACTTCGTTGAAAATAATGTGGAAGAAATAAATGCAAAAAAGTTACTGAACGACTACAAAAGCTATCCGATTCAAAATGGGCGTGGTAAGCCAACGAATGCTCTTGGGCCAACCGCCGCTCCCTCGCTCCAAACCTCTACATCTACTTGCGCTTATTTATTTTTGCGCGTAGAACTAGTGTGCGCATGAGTTGAAATGGCCAGGGTCAAGTAAGGTCAGGAAATAAGGTCATGGCGTGGAACTTTTATAAAACTTTTTTCATCTCTAAACATGGGGGTCATATAACTATGAGGTAATTAATACTGATATACCAGCCTATTATTGTTCTACTGCAGGGCAAAATCCTCTTCTCTTATTGAGATATGCAAATATTGTCAGGATCCCAAAATCCCAAGGATTTAGTTTAGGTAATATTATGATTTTTCCGTGTGGTGCCGGACGTAACGAAGAATAGCACCATCCCAGTTCTTCCCGTGGGTGTCGTAAAAGGCGCCTAAGGGACTTACTACAGAATGGGCAGCAGCGTTCTCTATGCATTTTAACACCACCACGTCAAGCGTGGCGATTATGCCCCCCCCCCCCTGGGGGAGCCCTATGTCCAGAAGTGGACGTCTTTCGGCTGAAATGAATATTATGATGAGCACATTGTCAAAAAGAAAACTTTAAATTACGACACCCATCGCTAATGTCTCTGACAGACATCGGAAAAACCCGTCACCCAACCAGCTATCAAGTACAACAATTAATTAAATATCTGGAGAAGTTTGAAACAACTGCACAATGCAAAGGTTATTTAATGAAATAAGTAAATGGCTGATTATAATATTGTATACTACCGCAGACTTTTTTTTTTATATTCCTATTTTTTATATGGCCTAGGGCACTCAGGAATAATGTAGCTTTCCATTAGTGAAAGATTCTCGGAATCGGATTAGTAGTTCCGAAGATTACCCACTATACAACACGTCCCGGAACTAACGCACCACCTCTTAGGGGGTAAAAAAAATCTGCTGTTCATTACATTTTTGCGATTTCAGGTTTGGTCTCATAGTAAAAGTTGTTCATAATTATGAGTACAATGACCCTTTAAGAAGTTCTAAAGGCCTGTGCACAGCACGTTTTTTAAACGCGCCGTTGACGCGTGTTTTAGAAACGTGCCTCGACGGCGCGCTTTTATCCTACAGAATAGACTGACTTGCGTGCGTATCGCGTCTGTATCGCTACAAACGCGCGTCGACGGCGCGTTTAAAAAACGTGGTGTGCAATGTGCATAGGCCCTTACTGTTTCCCGCAACGTCGTCATGACAAGATAATAATTGACGTGCTTCAACCCTGAGTGTCGCGAGGAAAGTTTTGAGTATGAAGGCTTCTGCAGACCAGCGCGACTCGCGACGCGACGTGACACAGGCACCGCTCGTCGCGCGACACTCGGGGCCTTTGTGTCGTGCCAGTATGTAGAAGCCCTGAATGTGAATAGTGGATGTTTACAGGGTCAAATTAAATTAACTAGTAAAACTCGACAGCTTTGGGTACCGATACCTAAACATCAGAAGCAAAAAATTGTTTTATCATGTTTTATTTTTTGAAAAAACGTTGCCCCTCACTAGCAATTTCTCCTGTATTGTGGGTGCGTTTACAAACATTTAAACTCACATACACAAACAGCCGTTTAGATATGGATATCCTTCACGTCTGTGGAATTTTGCTAGAAAAGGGGAAGGGGGAAGTCCTAAGAACAGCTAGATGAAATGTTTGAAAGATGATATTTTTTTGATTCAGTAATGATGCGTTTTTTGATACAGAAATATTATTATTCGATAAGTGATTTTTTGAATGACCCTATGTGTGACATCTCAACAGTTTAATATTATTAACATTAATTGATACACTTTTGAGCATGATCTGGACTTTTTAAAATAATTGATTAATTTATTGACTATTTCATAATTTTGCTCATGAGCTTATTGATTGATGGTGACATTATTTGTTATATTTTGCATACTGAAACTCAGGCAGAATGTACCCGGCTCACTATATTTTTATTACAACTTCATTATACAATACCTACATTCTATGCGAATAAATGATTTGATTTTGATTTATTATGGCTAGAATGGGGGTGAATTCTGAATTGACGCCTCACGCCTGTCAGAGATGTGTGGAGTAGAAGAAGTGAAATTGATTGATTGCCCTTATGCAGAAGATTAATAACTAAAACCCTTTGTTAGATCCTCCCAGAGGATCAGTTTCGCAGAAATCCTTCCTTATAGCACCTCTACACCCTCTTTAGAACATAACATAAAATTGTACCTTTCTATAGCTTCTAAGGTCACTGTTTCCCATAGGATTTGTCAAAAGCAATGTCCTCATTTTTTTTCTCTTTCTAGGAGGACCAAGGAACAAAAAGACGGTCAAGCGAAGAAGTTGACACAGAGTCTCCGCTAAAGAAGCTCTGTATAGAAGTAGAGAAAACGTTTCCTCAACACGACACGATGATCAACGACTACATACATACAGCCACGAAAAACAACGTAGATGAAATACAGAGGCATACGGAACAGCTACTCTCAGAGATACAGACGTTAAGAGAACTCGCGCAAAAGAAAGAACACGAGTGGAACAACATTCTTCACCTCAAAAAAGTCAAAGAGGAAATACTACTTCGACTTTTAAGACGGAAGCAGGTGTTATCATTCGAGAAATCTGCAGAAATCAACGGTGCAGAACGAGATCGAGATCCGTTTGACTACCTTAATCAACCCAAGAACTTGGCTATAGATAAAAGTGACGAGATCTCAGGGCTGGCGCTCAAACAACCTGGCTCTAACCTCAGTCCGATGATGCAGACGCCCATCATGCCCGTCACTTCTCACTATAACCCCATGGCAGGGTTACCGCCGCCTTACGACAAGGCGCACATGTCGATGCCAAAACCAGTATTCCCACAGCAAATGATGATGCCTGGTCACTTGACTGGGTTCCCCAGAGACATGAATGGGCAGCTACCTTCTAGTTTCGGGCTTCCTATGGGCCGTCAAGGACCTACGAAAGATGTGAAGTCCATAATAGCAGATTATAGGCAAAGGAATCCAGAGATAACGCCAAGAAGAGGTCGCAGAATGAAGTCTATACTAAATCCTAATATGATGAATGCACCGCGACCAATAGCACCGAAACTAGATGGCATGAACAATTTGAACAGCCTTAACATGCTGTTTAATAATCTAGATATGGTAAGTGTTTTTTATTAGTATTAAATTTAATTTGAATGCAGTGTTTTACAGTAATTTTATGTTGTTATCATAGGAAATGAGTCATTCATTATTAAGATAGGATAAATGTATCAACAATGAAGTATTTCTGTGTTTAAATCCGTTATTGCTCTATATGGGCCTCGATCTGAGATAACCTTCCAATTCCAAATATTCGGCTCAAACAATAAGCGAAACGAACAATCCCAAAGCAAACTTCAAAAATGAGAAGAATCTTTTTATTTCGAATCTTTGTTTTATCGTAAAGTGAAGACTTACAAAAGCATTCGAATAACTTCACCTACTTTTCATTTTCCTGAAAACGTGAAAAGAAAATAAAGGGACTAGAATTCTCCAAAAAGTTATTTATTTCGTCACTTTTTAACAAAACGCGTTTCAAGTCAAAACGCCACTAAGAATCATCTCTTTTTGCTACTACACTAAAACTACGACATTTTCGCCTAATACGTGGTAACTGCGTATCACACTTACAATAGCAACGAGTTTAATTTTGACAGTCCAACAACATTCAATGCAAAGCAAGCAATGTATTAGCAATATCCTTCAGAATCATTCAGATTATCATTGAAAGTGTGTTATGCAATTAGGCTTCTGCTTAATTTTTTTTTCTAAAACTATTTAGTTACATCACATCGCTCGAAACTAGCATAGTGTATATCGTTAGAACTTACAGCCGAGTCAATAATCTAATTTGTAATTGTGTTCCTTGACCTCAATTGTGAATAACTGTCTGTGGCATGGAACAGTACTGGCCCACATGTTATGGCGAATAGACGTGGATTTCGATTGTGGGCATATGAGGGATGGTGACGTGTATGTTCACACTTCGCGGCTATATGCTATGATTGGCAGGGGTAGAAGTAGAAGCTATGGGTATTGATATAAAGGTAATAAATAGTAGGTACTACGGTTATGTAAGCATAATTTAATGAATGAATGACGTCTTAAGTATCGTATAAGTCGTCGTTTCGTGTCATCAATGGGATCGTGTCAGCAAATATAAAAAAAACCGGCCAAGTGCATGTCGGACCACGCACAATGAAAGGTTCCGTAGTTGGGATGAATTTATCCCAAAAACAAACTTAACATTGTAGTTGAAAAACATGCTCTCCCATACATCGATATACGTTACGGTCAATTCTCCAAATGCAAATTTAAATTGGTCGACTATTACTCGTTAACTTGTGAAGCCTACTTAGCTCTGATAGTTTTCCTTTTAATTTCGTTATATATACTATTGCCATGAATTTTTTCACATATCCAAAACCAACCATTTAGCCGGCAGGGGGCGGGGGACACTTGACTCTAACAAAAAATAGCACTTTAAAGCTTAATATTACGCAAACGGATCCCTTAATTGAAAAATGGTTTTGACAAATAGTCAATATTTTTGAACGGCCTATCCAACGATACCCCACACTATGAAATAGGAGAGAAAAAAATATCATCCCCATTTCACGTGTAAGGGATACCTCCCTTACACGTGAAATGGGGATGATATTGTTTTAAAAAAATAGTTTTTCATAATTTTATTGTACCATTTTTTCGGCATGATTAATATGTGTACCCATGCCAAAGTACAGCTTTCTAGGACTAAGCGTCTCGGAGCTAAGCTGGGGACAGACGGACGGACGGACAGACAGACAGACGGACATGGCGAAACTATAAGGGTTCCTTGTTTACTACGGAACCCTAGAAAGTCAGAAAGAACGCTAAGTGAAAACAATGTAAAGCGCGGGCGGGCGATGCGATGCGATGCGAGGGGGTGGGACAGAAAAATAAGAAATTTCACGCGGACTAAGGCGCGAGCAGAAGCTAGTCGTAAATAAAACCTGTGTGCCTTTCCAATAGACATTATAAATTAAAACTGTTTACTGCGAAAGCGGCGCATCGCTTCATAGAGTACTTATAGGGCCGGGTCGGGTCATTGTCCTGCATGGAGTCTTGAGGCCATATTAATAAATAAACCGTTGACGACCTATGCCTGTCCAAGCGAGCAATTTTACATGAAAATAAGAAGGTTTTTCTTCGATCTAGCATTTATTGGATATAAATTATTGTTGGTACCTTTATAATATGTCTAACTGATAAACATTTGAGACTTGTTTTGGGTTCCGTAGTTCTTATTCTATCCTTAACTGATCGCGGAGACATCGCAGTGCTTCCTTGCCCAAACCATTCGTTCCACCTGCTGAAGATCTCGCACCTACCGGTCTACTTCGAAGATAAATCCGAAGTATCGGCTGAATGTTCGGCTGTTTCCTGATTACGGTGAAAGAAAAAAAAAACCGGCGAAGTGCGAGTCGGACTCGCGCACGAAGGGTCCCGTACCAATATCTATAAAAATGGCAAAAAAACACGTTTGTTGTATGGGAGCCCCCCTTAAATATTTGTTTTATTTTAATTTGTTTATTTATTTTTAAAGTCAATATATATCTACATATTCTGTGAATATTTCAAGCGTCTACCTGTTACCGTTATCAATATAGAGCAAAAACGAGCAAAAAATCACGTTTATTGTATCGGAGCCCCCTTAAATATTTATTTTATTCTATTTTTTAGTATTTGTTATTATAGCGCCAACAGAAATACATCATCTGTGAAAATTTCAACTGTCTAGCTATCACGGTTCATGAGATACAGCCTGGAAACAGACGGACAGACAGACGGCGGAGCCTTAGTAATAGGGTTCCCGTTTTACCCTTTGGGTACGGAACCCTAAAAACGACGGTCAGAGAGAAGTCAAAGTCAAAACCGTGACTTGAAGTCGGGTAAGGATTCAAAGTCAAATAAGGAAATTTTGGAAGTCAAGAAACGGCCGAACATTCTGCCGATACTTCAGATTATCGCTTCGGTGTGCGCTCCCTGGACATGAGCTGCCCTGGCTAACCTGGAAGTCTTTAAACAGACTCCGGACCCAGGTTGGGTGAACCAAGAAGTTCAGGTGGACATTCATAGACGACTTCACCTAATGTGGGACACCTTATTATCATATCCTGTCAGCTGCACGTTACAGGAACTGATGCACGCTAGTGATGGGATGGAGTTCATTTAGATTGCCAACGACATGCTAAATAGAAGAGAATAGTAATGAAAATCAGACCTATAAAAAGAATCATTTTTTAATTAAGAGGACATAAAGTCATGAACTAAAAAAAAATACCACGGTCATCCTTTGAATATCACTATGAATATGTAATACATTACTTTAGTTTTTTATTTAATAGACGATAAATATTGAATAGTCTAAACATAACAATTTCAGATCATTCATAGTTTTTAGAGCGTGGTTTTTCAGTAGTTGGGGTTTTAGTTTTTGAACTTATTTTTTTTTTTCATAATATTTATTCTATGACTTCCCATTAGTGAAAGAAATTTCGGAATCCGAGCTGCAGTTCCGACGATATTACCCTTTACATACAAACTCACAAATTTTACCTTTTTATAATGTTAATTAATTTAGATAGCACCATCTTCTTAACAAACCCTAATTTATAACATTTCAAGAAAAATACTCTTTAGTCCGTGGATACTGAGTACTTCTCCTACGACATAAAAAAGCTAAGATATCTATTAACCTTTACGACACGAATGTCTATAGGTGAGTGACAGAGCATTACCTTGACCCAATATTAGGTTGCGCTAGGATTCTAGCGGCCTTCGATCAATCAACTAGTCGCTGGCTATTAAAATTGTTTATTAGACATATTTTAATGGTAGTAGTAATGTAGAAAGCACTAAGGTATGCCTCGAGACTACTAGTTTTAACCAGCGACCACCCATTGAAAGGGTTTTCGATAGGGTTTTTCTACGCGATTAAACAAAAACCCATACGATATAGGTAACCCTTATGAACGGCTTAAATTAAATTTTGGTTACCCATTAAAAGGGTTTTCGATAAAAACCCATACGATGTAGGTAACCCTTTTGAACGACTTAATTTAAGCCATTCAAAATTACCCACAACGTATGGGTTTTTGTTTAACTGCTTAGAAAAACCCTATCGAAAACCCTTTCCATTGAATGGGTTTTCGATAGGGTTTTTCTAAAATGGTCCCTGGGTAGAATAGAGATAGAATTGGTCATCGAATTAGCATAATATTATGATTTTTTCATGTTACTGGGTTTCAAGTAGGTATAAAAGCCATTGAATGGGTTACCCTTTCACTGGGTTTCAAGTATAAAACCCATTCAATGGGTTTGACGGCACGGTTGGCGCAGTTAGTTAAGCGATTGACTGCTGCGCTGCATGTCACGGGTTCGATTCCCGCTAAAGCCGGTACATCGTACCTACATATTAATTGACTGATTTTTACATATAGGGTCAGAAAACAACTCAAAACCCGATCGCCAGACTTATTGCTAGCCATTTGACTAATGCCGATGCCGTTTCGTGGTTGAAATCACGAGTCTTACAAAAGCGGTTCGTAAGTTATAGGAATCGGTCATGTAAATTGCAACTGAATTGATTCATATTCCATGTACTATATGATTATTAAGAGGTGGTTCACATCACGATGTTGACCTTAAACATTTAGACGTATTGATTATTTATTAGTCAAAGTAGCATTAAATTGTAAAATACATAAGTGCAGTCCTGTGTTTTAAATTAAATATGACATTTTGACCTGTACAGTACGGAGCTATTGTTCTGAGTTTGTGATGAGTAATTTTCGTGATTTTCTAAAATTACCGCATTCTTGAACGCTTGCTCACATATTGAAGTTAAAATCAAGATATTACTCACACTTAGAAATAAGTTTAAACGGTCGAAATTTCGTTAAAAGATCGACCGTTTCTTGAAAATAGGACACAAATATTTTAGCTGTGTATTTGACTGTAGTCACCCAAAAAAGCCGCAAAAAAACCGTTTTAAAAGTTGATGCTCAATCAAATGTTACGTCACTTTAATAAAAAATCCATCTTTCATGAACAACGATACGGTTTCACTAAAGGACGTTGTACTTCTGACGTGTTACCCTAATAAAGAACATTTTAACGCCTGGGAGGAAGTACAAGATGCAATTGGAATCTTTTGCGACCTCTCTAAGGCGTTCGATTGCGTAAACCATGAGACACTTTTGCTGAAACTAGAGCACTATGCGATTATGAATGCAGCTCGTGATTTACTAAGATCATACCTAAAAGAAAGATTAAAGTTCAAGTAAACGGCGTAAACTCATTAGGGTCTGAAATGGCAATGGGCATTCTTCAAGGTTCTATATTGGGTCCATTCCTCTTTTTAATTTACATGAATGATTTACCCCAATTACTTCAAAATCAACCGAAGATGGTGTTATTTGCTGATGACACATGTTTAAAATAGACCGACGATCACGAAATCTTGACGACGTGAATAACTCTTCGGGCCCAAGATTGGTTTACGGTAAATCATTTGGTACTAAATGAAAAAAAAAACCCTAGAGTATTAGATAATCTTACCTAATGTTAGAAGTAGCGAATGTGATATCATATTGAACGGAGAAAAACTGGAATTTATCAATCAAACGGTTTTCCTAAAGAATCACTCTTGACGAGAAACTGCAATGGGGCCCATATATAACCTCTTGCGGGGCGGCTAAGCTCGGCCGCTTATGCTGTTAGAAAGATAAGACAGCTAACAGATATAGAAACCGCGCGTTTGGTTTATTTTAGCTACTTACACAGCATTATGTCGTATGGCATTTTACTGTAGGGTCGGGCTGCTGACATTGAGTCCATCTTTATTTTGTAAAAGTCCGAGCAATTTATAATCTACGTCGCCGCGAATCTTAGGGAACTATTTAAAAGGATTAATATTATGACGGTACCTTACCAATTCATTTATGAAAATATTATGTATGTAAGGAAAAATTTACATATTATTAATAATATATAGATAGACATAATTTTAATACTAAAATAGATAAAATAGATAGATAAATCAGATTATCTAAAGTACATAGGTACATCTTTTATGGGGTACTGTGGTAAATGTTACAACAAAATACCTTGTGATATATTACAATTAAATGAAAGAAAATTTAAAACACATATTAAAAGTACACTTTGTAAACAAGCATATTCTAAGGTAGGAATGCTTGGAAACATGCTGGTCCAGCTCCACAGGACAATCTAGTGTCTAGACAAAATAAAACTGGTTGCTATTTTAATTGTATAATTTTCTATTTTTATGACATTGATTTTACATTCTGTGATTATCACACACTGTTTTTTTTTTAATTAGGTAAATATTTTCTTTTACGATGTTTGTAAATATGTGAGCACCATGTATCTATCTCATAATTAAGTTATTTTTCATTGCTTTATTTTTAATTATTTTTACCTATTATGGTATAGTACTTTTTTCTAGGTGCATCGTCTTCACATATAATCATATAATTAGTGTACTCAAACAAAATATTGTAAAACACTTTTAAAAGAGTAACGGTGGAGTTTCTTTCCCATCCTTCTCCATGCGAAACTACTCGTACCTTTTGGAAGGGGGCGACTAGAATCAATTCTATTTTTTTTGTAAATGTTGACGTTCTTATGTGCCTATTTGAAATAAATAATTTTACTTTGATTTTACCCTTTGGGGAATACAGGCGTGAAGTTATGTTAAAATCATACCTATATATATTTAATGCTTATTTCAGAATCAAAAAGCGATGCTAGAACGCCTCCAACAAATCCAAGCTGGTGGACTACCGAACGGGCTATCATTCAAAGACGTTCTCGTCCAATTTGCCAACATGCAGCAAGCTAACTCAGGCCTCATACCAAACAGACCACCAGAAACCATCACCAACAGGCCTGAACACCATATAAGACCTGAAGGAAGAAGGAGACAGGAGAGGAACCATGAAGATGCCCATGTGTCTGTCAAGCAAGCGGAGAGACTGGCCTCCCCAAGCCCTAGGTTGCCACCTCCTCCGCCATATCCCGAAATATCCTTACTACCCGTCACCACAAGCCAAGAATCAACACAACAAAACTCCTTACTCCATGGCATCCTCACAAAGGTATCCATTTTTTTATTAACTTATCATTTTTATGGCTTGTAGAAATACTCATATCCCAGCTTCCATTAATATTTTCTTTTTTTTGTATATGGCAATAATGCTTGCAAACTAGCTTGAAATGAGTGTTGCCAACCTTCCAGCAGGCGTTACCTGCGTCTCAGAGTTACTCCCCGACGTTGGCTAAACTCCTCATGTCGCCGGAACGGAAACAGAGTGCGCCAACGTTACCAACTTTCGGTCAGGCCAAGGTACCACTAATGTACGACATTATAAAAATTGGTGTGCTGATTGGCCTTGATCATTCCAAATTCAAAATTTAGTTTTTAAGTTATGTTATGGTTTTTAAACAGTTGTAGCTGTAGTTTTTAGGGTTCTGACACATTGTTTTTGTTTTGTCTAGACTTTGGTTATCTATGGTAACTTTCCCAAATTCTTTGTGTCTTGAAAAGATAACACATTTACAGATGTAATGATCTTGTGGATTTATGCACACCTTTGCAGACAATGTGCCAAGATCTTTATAACTACTACTTAACTTATTAAGGGCGAGTTACTTAATAGAAATAAGTAAATATGTCACTCAGTTTTTTATTTTTATGTTTCTACAATTTTTTTGGAACAATTTGCTCTTAATATTTTACAAATGAAGCTCCAACTGTTTAATATAAAATTAAATTATTTGATTTGATTTTTGAGAGTCTGGCAATGCTCATTGAATAAATGCCACCTCATAATCATAAACCATAATATCGAATAAACATTAATATAATGAGCAATAAATATTTATCAAATATATTCCTGCAGGCAAATATATATATTTTAGACCCATAAGTATTTATTTACTTACATAGACAAAAATATAATCATGTACTCTATCATAACAGAAATTATATAATTACTTACAATATATAAAAAATAATATTTATAATATATTTAAATAGGCGTTTTGGTCTAGCTTTTTGGCATTAAAAAAACAGTATAATATTTTAATGATATATAAACCTTCTAGAATCCTGGTATTCTAGAAGGGAACGTTCATACTCTCAATATTATTATTTTTAAATCGCATTGGATAATTGGCTGTGAAACCAATGTAAATTGCATTGGCTTAGTGATTATTCTCATTTGAATAGAATGGCGAAAAAATTTAAATATAGAAAGAAAGATAAATATTTTATTTGTGACACGCATAAAAAATGGAAAAGAAAAAAAAAAATGAAAAATTTCCCGGCCAAAATGGCACCTATCTCAGCATAATACTGCCGTATTTAAAAGAAGAAGAATTAGAAACGTGAAATACAATATTGTTCAAAGATTTTGTCTCACCATTCTGCGCAAATGTGTTTAGTCTCCCTAACAAAGTCGGGCAGCAGCCGTCTGATTGGCTAAAACGACTGGCTGCGCCCAAAACTACCCAATGTGTGCTTTGTATGTACTACGAATAAATAATAATATGCATTGGCTTAGGGTGCACATTATTCATTGTATGGAATTCTATAGATAAATGGGGTTTATTATTGTACTAACAGAGTATACAGGTTGTTAAAGTAACTGCGTTCCATAGCTTAGGGGTAGTCTCAAAAATCGTATCAAGTAAAATAAATAAAAATATGTTTCTTTGTACTTTAACGGGCTTAGGAGCGTCAAATAAAATTATTTAATTCTAAACTATTGCTATTTTAAGTTATTAGGTACTAAATTAGGTTGATCTTGCAATTTTTTTTGTTTCCATTTTTTTTCTGGGTTCCTTTATCGATACTGAACCTACCCTTAAGCTATGACACGCAGTTACTTTAACACCCTGTATATAAGTCTTGGGTTATGTCATTATAAGTATTTTATCGGGTTTATGTCGATATTAATGTACTGTCCATTTTCTATTAATCTGTGGTCGTAATAAAGCAAGCATGCTGTTGGTGCATCTTCAAAATTATATCTAATAAATAGGGTACAAATTGCATGACGCTCTATACATGTGGGTTCTCCCAAAAAGGCATGTGTTTCTCTTACTGTCGACAGTACTTCCGTAGTTTATATTTCAAAATAAATATTGCAGTAATATAAAATTTGGAGAGCAAAGGCCATAAGTAGCTGTTTTATAGATTCGAGAAAACTATGTGCCCCTAAGCTTTTACATACAAAATAAATATTGCCTTATACTTCAAAAAATTTACACATAAAGGTGCGTCTACGCTAAACGAGCCGAGCACGAGCGGAGCCGCTCTGCGCGTCGAAGCGTGTCGTTCGCGGCGTCAAGTGTGGACTTACAACGATCACTGTCTTCGAACGCGATGCAAATCCCTTTGTATTTATAAAAAAAATGACAATTGACGGAGCACGAGCCAAACGATCGAGGCGCGCTCGTTCGAGTCTCGGTAAGTCGGTCCACACTACGCGAATTCGTGCTCGGCTTGTGCTCGACTCATTTAGCGTAGACGCATCTTAAAACTTTACTATTAATATATGTTTTATAACTGTCTATGTAATTATTATTACCCCCTTATAAAATCACTAAACCATGTTCTGGCTATCTTTGTAGAACTGTGGAGAGATTACAATAACTCCTGTGCAGCCAACCCCAGCCGCAGAGCCACAGCCTGAAAAATCTGAAGAGGTGGTGCAACTGGTGAGTTCCCTTACCTCTATTCTAGGTGCATCGTCTTCACATAATTCATCAATATCATCATTACAGCTGAAAGACGTCCATTGCTGGACATACGCCTCCCCCAAAAAGGAGGGGATTTGCCATAATCGCCACGCTTGGCAGGCGGGTTGGCGAACGCAGTATGGTTTTAAAAATGCATAGAGAACGCTGCTGCCCATTCTCTAGTAAGTCCTTTAGTCGCCTTTTACGACACCCACGGGAAGAAATGGGATGGTGCTATTCTTTACGTCCGGCACCAAACGGAACCACATAAATTAATTAAATTAATTCACATAATTATAATAATATAATTAATGTATATGTATAAACATAACTAGTAATGTTGCTCTTTTAAAATGTTTTACAATATTTTGCATAATATTGTAAAACATTAAAAGAGTAACGGTGGAGTTTCTTGCCCATTCTTCTCCATACGAAACTAACTTTTGAAAGGGGCAACTAGAATCAATTTAATTTTTTTGTTAACTTTGACGTTCAAAACTGACTTTTATTAACCTACTTGAAATATAAATGATTTGACTTTGACGAAAAATAGGGTTATAAACTACCCTCAACTATAAAATGGTGAAAAAAAAATCGACCAAGTGCGAGTCGGACTCGCGCACGAAGGGTTCCGTACTATTATCTATAAAAATGCCAAAAAAATCATGTTTGTTGTATAGGAGCCCCCCTTAAATATTTGTTTTATTTTAATTTAATTATTTATTTTTGAATTGGATATATAATTAAATATTCCGTGAATATTTCAAGAATCTACCTGTTACCGTTATCAATATAGAGCAAAATTAAGCAAAACAAATCACGTTTGTTGTATGGGAGCCCCCTTAAATATTTATTTTATTCTGCTTTTTAGTACTTGTTGTTATAGCGACAACAGAAATTCATCATCTGTGAAAATTTCAACCGTCTAACTATCACGGTTCATGAGATACAGCCCGGTGACAGACAGACGGCGGAGCCTTAGTAATAGGGTTCCCGTTTTACCGTTTAGGTACGGAACCCTAAAAAATAGCGAGCCTTACAGTAGTTGCGTATGATGTGTAACATCTGACATCTCACCTTGGTAATAAGCAACTCAGCAGCGACAGAAATTAACCTCACGATTTAAAAAAGCTAAATATTGAAATATTGGAGAATTGACCGTGACGTATACAATGTGGAGACAACAATACGACAATAAATGAAAACACTGGCAATACTAATGCATATGAGTATTTTGGAACGATCAAATAAATTCTAGCATCGAAATTAAAAAAGTGATTTTTTCAAACAAACTAAATAGCAGTGGCGTGCCGACTATGGGTTTTGTCAATCTTTGAATAGCTATAGCGACTAAACTATTGGATATATTTGATTGAATTTTCGTGTGCAGACTACGAACGTCATAAGATATACGCAGTTGAATTTATTGTCTTAATGTCGTCTCCACGTTGTATATCGATGTATGATAAAGATAAAGATCATTTTATTTGTAAAAACATGCGTATACATGCAAATTCAGCATGCAGGATGTCACAATATTAATATTTAAGTACGTACATGTTTCACCCGTATGGCGTACAAATTTCTTAAATTTACAAAAAAATACAAAGCTAAATAAGCAAAGCATAATTATAAGAGCTAAGTCAAATTGTGTAACATGTTTACTCTTCTTGTTCTAATAAAATATATAAATAAAAAAAAATATAAATATATAAATAATATTACAAAATAAAAACTAAATTACTAAAGGCACTTTTCAATCCATATACACAATAGTCAGTAATAAATATTGATAAGTCAGTAAAATAAATAAATTCTAAAATGTCACAAAAAATAAAGATGAATAAAATAATAAAAATATAAATAATGTCAAATAGTGTCATGCAAAAAGTAATTTATATTATTTATGGGAGAATATGTTATGTGTCTGTGTGGTGCCGGACGTAAAGAATAGCACTCCCCTATTTCTTCCCGTGGGTGTCGTAAAAGGCGACTAAGGGACTTACTAGAGAATGGGCAGCAGCATTCTCTATGCATTTTCACACCATACTGCGATCGCCAACCCGCCTGCCAAGTGTGGCGATTATGGCAAACCCTCCCCCCCGTTTTGGGGGAGGTCTATCTATGTCCAGCAGTGGACGTTTTTCGGCTGAAATGATGAATGATGATGTTTTTCAAATACAATGTTAAGTTTGTTTTTGGGGTAAATTCATCCCAACTACGGAACCCTTTATAATGCGATACGACATGAACTTGGCCGGTTTTCACATTTTCATTAATAGTTTTGAAACAGTTTAGACATGAGAAATAAAACGATCGATTTGAAAGAGGAACGAAAACATCCGTACTATGTAATCTTTTAAATACGAAAGTGTGTCCAAAACTGCAGCCTGAGAAAACAAGAAGTGGTGCAGCTGGCTACTAGCCTTGGGAATGACTTTGAATACTTTAAAGTCATTCTCAAGGTAAGTCACCCATTGTTTGTTGACTTAAACCGATCGATTTGAAGAAAAGATGAGGGAATGTAGCCGTACTGTGTAATGTTATAACTAGAGATCGGATATTCGGATGCATATTTACCTAAAGTACGTTTTTTTCCCGGCAAAGGATACAAAGTATGGAAACGGCTTCTTAAAATATATTTTTATTGCGGGATCGAGGGGTTTAATAACAGTGTGTAGGTAAACAATTTTGTATTCCTAAGTATAACAAATATTTAAAACTAGGCAATAATTTTGTGGAAAATATAACACGTTTAAAAACACTATTAATATTCTTTTGTTCTAAAATGAAATATATTTATTCGGGGATACACAGTACAAAAGAGTAGTTCCAAAAAACTTGTCAGTCCTGGAAATCGACACGTTTTCCCGTACCGAAGCGCACTCCATACTAGTCAACTCTCAAACTTTTGGTGAATATGCATCCGAATATCCGATCTCTAGTTATAACACACATATCATCACGCCTGTAAACCCCGAAGGGTTAGGCAGAGGTGTACCCATAGTACACCCACGTTTCGCCAGTTGTGTTGTTGTGTAATGGTATAAAATACAATAACGTAATATAATATAAATAGACGCGTCATACACGAACATTAGTGCATTCAAAAACAGCGTAAGCCATGATTGTAGCTACAAACTTGCATACAATCATACAGCGCGTGAAGAAAAGGAAAGACCTATACCAATATCTGTTGTTAGAAAGAGATGAACTTACATATTTAGTTACGTCACTAGCTGCTGCATGTTCATTGGCGCGTACGTGATAATAATAATTATTATTATCACCATCTGATCATTCATCTAAAGGTAATAAATAATATATTATAATATATATTCATCATTGATAAAATATGTGAATGTGTCTCTTTCATCGAGTCTATATAGAGTTAACTGATTTTGTTGAGGTATCTAAGAGATCCACTTTGACGGGTAAACCGATAAACAGATTTAATTAAAATTATAGACATAGCTTGAACTCTAAAAATGCTATCCCCTACTCTATAAATTGATCACGTGACTTGACGATATGAGTTCGTATGTCAAATTCTGAAATCCACGCGGGCGTACAGTCCTGACGAAAGGCCGGATATTTGATTTTTTCTTTGTTTCTTTTTGGGGTTCCGTACCTCAAAAGGAAAAATCGGAACCCTTATAGGACCACTCGTGTGTCTGTCTGTCCGTCTGTCAAAGCCGATTTGCTCCGAATCGAATGGACCGATTAAGTTGAAATTTGGTACGCATCAACTTCCGTGATCCAAACATTGTGGTACGAAAATAAATTAATTTTGAAAATAATTTTTGGGTGACAACTTTATTAAAAAAATTAAAAAAAAACGTTTGCACACTGTATCATGAGACATATCAAATAAAAGGGCTGACTGTGAGCGTCTAGTATTGCTTTATAATTTTAAAATTAATATTTTTAATGTTACTTATTATATGAAAATTATACCCTTACCTCCGACACTACTGAGCAAAAAAAAAAACAGAAAATAGTTCTATACTCATAGATTACAGGAAACCCTATAAGACGTTTATGGTCTTAATATAACAGGGTTTCTCCCAATATTGTGCGTACAAACTTACATTATCAGTTGGAATTTATGGGTGAACATGTTTTTCAACTACAATGTTAAGTTTTTTCTTGAGATAAATTCATCCAAACTACGGAACCCTTCATTGTGCGTGGTCCGACACGCACTTGGCCGGTTTTTTCGTTTTTCAGTACTCATCTTACTTTTTTACTCTCTAATAAATGCCCTTATGTCGAAAACGAACAAGACCGGACAAAGTCTGAACGGGAGCCAAAAAGCCTGACAAATCCGGACGTATGGTAACCTTACCTGAGGGCAAAGCACTTGTTTTAAATACAAACCATTTTCCATTGCCAATAGGACCCTCTTTAACCAACACCATATTTCCAGGACGACGAAGAAAATCCTGCCTCCGAGGGCGAAGCATCTGCCTCACCTTCGGGCTCTGGCTCGGGCCGGCTCGTGATCGACGAGGGCGGCGCCGAAGCCCCGGCAGAGGGCGCCACCGAGCAGGCGGACAAGAACGACGACACGCCGCTGTGTCAGGGCTGCCGGCGGAGAGACGCGCAGTTCGTGTGCGCGGGCTGCTGCGACCAGTGGTACTGCAGCCGCGAATGTCAGGTGAGAATGTCACATTAATTTTGCGATAATTCTCGTTCAAGAAACTGGCCCTTAGTATTGCATAATCTTATAGCAAATGTGTGAGTACATGTTCTATAAAGGTACCATTTACTGGGTTATGCTCACTTTAATGTTGCGCTGGTGGTGGCATGTGTGTTGAATCATAAAATGGTTGAGCTGAATGGTGCTGATCCATGCGTCATGTTCGTGAACGAGCGCCGTCAGTAGGGACTGGTCATCTCTTAGCTGCCACGGCTTATTTTATTATTTACTATGGAAGCTTTGAACGACGTGCACGTTAAAAGCGTCCATATTAATCTCTTTCTACATCATTCTCACATAATTATAGTGTTCCTTATTAATCTACTAAATTAGTAGTATTCAGTCACATTTTATGTTGGTACAGTTTAGTATTTAATAATATGAACATGTTTTTTTTTTTCAAATTATTTTTTTTTATCAAGTCAGGACACATAACATAATGCATTTTGAAACTACGGCACTGAGAAAGAAGACTATTTTAAAGAAAACTATATTTATTTAATAACTTAATAATAAAGATCACAATAGCGTATACCTTTGACCATGTGGAGTTTACATCAACCTAAAACCATCTGACATGTGCTAGCTGTCACTTTATGTAATAAAATGGTCATAAATAAAATAATGAAATGAAATTCATTAAATAATCATTTATTTCAGGAAGTTATTCCCTTATTTAAGTCTAAATTATTCATAAGGATTCATTGTACATTAAAACCATTGCATGAAAAATCAATTTAAGTTAAAGTACAATTATAACTAAGACTACCGAATATTGTAATATTGCGAAAGGAGTAGTAATTAATTGTCTGTGTAGGCAACACTTAAAAAGACTCACAGATTTGACAGGATGAGAGTAGTGAAATCACTCGCTCCGGCTGAGCTGCCCAAGTTTTGACAATAATAAAAAATGTAGTGAGAAGAACAAAAAAATATATAATAATAAATTATTTAAATATTCATAATTTCAATGTTAGTATTTTGAGGGTGGAACATTATTAAGCAGTTTCTCAAAAATAGCCAAGTAGTTTATTGTCAAATGAAAACCAGATACTTGTGGAATATACCATAGATACATGTGGTATGTATGTGTGCGAGGTCTTAACCACTGAGCTATCACGACACTTAAATCTAACATTTCAAAAATAAAGTTAATGCATTTACATCTAATAACTAATTTCTTTTTAATTCTATTACAGGTAGCAGCATGGGACGAGCACTCAGAGATGTGTTCAGGTTAACTGCGATAAGTATAGTTATAATTATATACAGTATAACGCACGCCCACTATGCCGTATATAAATATAAAGTCAGCGAAATTAATTGTTAAGAGGGCGTACATCGGTACACTAGCGCCACACCTTTAAAAAAAATATTATCTTGTGACTGAGAAGGAATTATGAATAACGGCTCAATAATGACCCTCGGTAAGTGTGTCTAGAATTTTCCAATACCTTATAATGATAATAATCTTATATATCAAATTCTCGTGTCACAATGTTAGTTACCATACTCCTCCGAAACGGCTTGACCGATTTTGATGACATTTTATATGTATAGTCAGTAGGTCTGAGAATCGGCTACTATCTATTTTTAAGGGTGGCTTTCCCACGGGATCGAGACTTACGCGGGTGAAACCGCGGGGCGCAGCTAGTATATTTATATAATCATCAATTCAGCCTATCGCAGTCCACTGCTGCCACAACACCCTTTCCGCTGCCTTTCGCATCCAGTCTTAAGGTCGTCGGTCCATGTAGCTGAGGGGCATTTATGGATTATATAATGGGTATATAATATAAATATGATCTAGAATTCTACAGGAATGTGGCCGCTTTTCTTTAGATCGTATTTTGTTGCTTCGTTGCTCAATATGAAACTTTATAAAAGGTATTAGAAAATTCTTGACACACTTACCGAGAGGGTCCTTAGTAGTCCTTACTGAGGCGTTATTCTCTAATTCCTTCTCAGACTCGAGATAATATTTTTTTAAAGGAATGGTGCTAGTGTACAGTTGTACGGCCTCTTAAGCAAATTTATTACCAATTTAAAAATTGCCCATCTACAGTGCTACAAGGATCTTTTGGTGAATGACGTTGACAGGGGGATGCTGTTGGTGAACATTTGTGCAATTCTATGAAATGTATTGAAAAAGCAAGATGGCGGCGTTCGTTCAGATTTTGGCGGCCACGCGCCAAAAGAACTTTGTAGCGGTATTCAAATAACAACCGTCAATCTTTAACAGTTGTATGAAATGGCTATAATAAGTCAAATTGACGTAGTGTGTCAATTTGATAAACAATTAATTTCCCTGACTGTACATTAGTATAGTTGTATTATACAGTGTAACGCGGCGCTTGCGACTCTCAAACTTAAATAGACATCTGCCTTAAATTGAATAGTGCATATATGTATGTGAATCTCTGTTATCGTGTCGATGGTTAGGTGCGATCGTTTAAGTGATGAAATTTTATGACAAATCAATATAAAATGGGATAGGATATAAACTTTCGTTTCTCCATGGAAGATAATCTTCCAGCATTTGAACGAATAACCATTGTAGGATGTGTGACTTGTTTTTTGGCCACTAGTCCCCAGTCGGGCGCCAGAAGGGATACTCGACTCGACTTTGTGGTATATACGTTTTCGGCTTTTTAACTTTTGTAAGTATATAAAATCAATTCCATCGAAATCGGTTAAAAATTTGATTTTATACTGTAACATACCTATATTTTCTTTTTTAATTTCTTAATTAAATTATTCAATTTCTTTTGTTTCCAAGCAAAATGTATAATAAATATTAAAATGTAAATGCCAGTAAGACGATCGCACGGAAATTGTAAAGTTCCCGAGGTTTATTTCATTTATTGATGTTCCATAAGTCGTGTTTAGTCGACCAGGCATCTCATGTTGTAAAAATAAACTAATCCTTCTCGACTTTAAATATTGTAAAAAAGTTGTTTAGTAATGTTTAATTAGTTTATGAAGTATGTAAATAAAAAAGAAGAGTATGGGTTGGTAGGAAACTACCCAGTGATTTGGTAGCCATAAACTGGAAAAAGTAAGTATTTAATTACCGAAATTCAACTTTGTTTTAATTATTTACTCCTACGAAATCTTAACTGCCTGCTAAAGAAATTATCGGACTACTTAAGGGTCCATAATACCTCGAGAGTGAGGTGGCACTCTTTATCTCGGTCGTACACTAATGCTCGCGGTCACGCGAGTAAGCGAGACAGGGCGGCAGGGAGAAGGCTCTAAGGCGCTGATAGTTTAGGTAATTTCTTGTTACGGTGAAAATAATGGTAAATTAAAAAAGATAAAAAACATAGTACTTATTACTATGTAATAAGTACTATGTTTTCTTCTCTATATTTACTTCAGTTATTATGCAAAGTTTAATGATTTAATTTGAAGTATTTTTAATAGTAGCAGGTTTATTGTTCAATTTGGAGGTAAATTTGTAATTTTTCTGTTGGTAAGATTTTGTGGAATCGTGTTTTCGTCAAACATAGTACTTATTTTATTTTATTTATTTATTTAAATCTAACACAAATTATTCATATTGTTGTTATTAACACTTATAAAACTATGTTAGTAACATTTCTCAACAAAAACAAAAATAAAACTAATTCAAATATCTATAACAGCTATGTCCGTTGCCTGCTGCACCAGACCTGCAGCTGTGCATACGGGTACAGTGCCCCAGGAACGGGCAATCAGGCTTATTAGCAATAACTTAACATTAATTCTCAACTTATAGGCTGGAATTATTTGCTTACTCATTTCAAACAGGAGCAGTGATGGCCCAGTGTTAAGGGCCGCGACTTAAAGACGGTCATAGGTTCGAACCCTGACAGGCGTTTTACTTTGCGTAAATTATTTCATCACCACTGCTCTCAAAACGGTGAAGGAAAACATCGTGAGGAAACCGACATGTCCTAGAACCAAAAATTCGAAGACATGTGTCATTTGCCAACCCGTACTGGGCCCCCGCGTGGTTGATAATAACCCACTCCCTCTTACCGAGAGGAGGCTTGTGTTCCTGCAGTTGAAACATTATATGCTTATTATGCCTTATGTATTTTCATATGGGCAGCTACTAAAACAAAATTAAACGTTACTGAGCAACATGTATAGTGTCCTAAAAAGATATTATTAAATCCTAGTAGAAATCCGTATTAGCTGTGTCATAAGCCTAATATTCGTTTAATATCTAGATTTAGTGTAGGATATACATATTTATGATTTCAACCAATACCTATAAATTATTCCTTCTTTTTGGGAGTACGGAATGGCTGCGTTAGGAAAAAATAGCAATGGCTGACACTGATGACGTCATTTGACAGGTCCGCCATCTTTTTTTGTTGTACCAGTTTATGTAATAATTTGCGAATGGTCTTAATGTTTTTTATTTTTACTTATTTGGATTGTTTTTGGGGCCTCAATCAGATGACGACATAATTATGTCATGCCGCTATTTGTGTTTCTAAAAATAAGTGCTAAAATTAACACTATTATTTAGTGCATAAGGTGCACCTTTGTGTATTTGTTTTGTTCCTATGGAAAACAATGAATTTTTGACTTTATTTAGAATCCAATCTTTTTGACAAACACTTACGTGCAAAAAGCATAATAAATTGACTGATTTTTCAAATCTATATAAAACGAAAAATAAATCGTTTCTTATATTAGCTACTGAGCTATGCTTATTTATTTATTATTCTGTATAGGGTGGTATGAACTTAGGTCATGTTGTTGTTTTTTTTGTACTGTCAATGACATTTTCGAGAATAGTAAACAAGAAGTGTACTAGCCTAAATTAAATAAAAATCTTCCTATAATTTTTACGCCGCAATATTTTTGCCAAGAACTAGACACTCTTTGCGCGAATTGTTTCGTATCGCAGTCGTTATCAAAAGCACGTAGATTTAAGTTCTTATGTTTTTGTTTTTTTTGTCTCAAAATATTTAAAAAAAAAAAATTATTAAAAAATTAAGTTTTATTAAAATGCGAAGCAATTCACATAGATGTGTCTGTCAATCAATATGATTGAGTACTATTTGTCTCGTAAAAAGTAGCAAATACGGACTTAAATAAATAAATGTCAAAAAAAAAGTTTTCAGCCAATCACGTACACCCATTACCCTAAAAATTAGGCCATTCCTTAAAACATATAGAACACAGTGTTAGATATATTCATTATTTATTAGTGAATTACGGATAATATATGTGCGTTCTGGATTATGCCAAAATTTTGAGCAGTTGTTGAATGGCTGCATAGATTTCAAATCAGCCTACAATTTGCAAGAATTAATTGGCGTCATAGGCAAAATCAGTGTTTAAGATTATTGGTGGTTTCTATACGGGCTTTAATTTAATAATATAATAATATCTCTTTGTACATAAATCCAATTCGCTTGTTTTCGGGCGTTTCCGTGTACTACGAACTGTTGACCAATCAGCGTTGTGAATTTAAAATGTTTCTTTGATTGCTCATTTCTTTTTTTTCGTATATTTAATGGTATAATTCAGAACACAGCGTGTCTGATGTGTGTATTATATAAAATATAAAGCGAAATATTTTAAGTTAGCTAATAGATCGTAATGTTAATGTAATTATGTGAAAAAATGGTTCTTTTCGTCTTATTTAAATCGGATGTAGAAATCAAATTATTTTGTGATAAGGATGTATTTGACTGTGTGAAATCTCTGTGTGCTTTCATAATAATCGAGTTGATGATCAACTGTCTTATGTACTGTTTGGTGGCAATTGGCAAACTACCTAGACTTTTGTCATGTACTGTCAGGGAATTCGACTATCAATTTAAATTGTCTGTATATTCAAATCACAACTGTAATTTTTTATCAGTTGTATGAATTGGCTATAACACGACAAAAGTATGTATGTGGCAATCTGCTGAACAAATATTTTCCCCTACAGTGCGCAATTCTTCGGTATCCTGTTTATTTTTGACCTATAGCATGGGCCAATGTGTTTAGCGTTCCGTAGTAAACAAGGAACTCTTGTAGTTTCGCCATGTCTGTCTGTCTGTCCGTCCGCGGCTTAGCTCAGAGACTCTTAGTACTAGAAGGCATGGGTATCCATATTAATCACGGCGACAAAGTGGTAAAATAAAATCTTTTTTTAGGGTACCGTGCAAAGGTGCGGGTAGTAATGATAATAACTTAGAGCATTTTCACACAGTCGAGTACGTAATAACGATCGAAAAATAAATAATAAATAAGGGTTTATTTTCTACAATAATGAACATTAATCAAGTATTATATTGTAATATAAAGAAGCGTTCTAATTTTCTACACTGTGCAGTGCCAAAATATATCCTTTGGGTAAAGTTGCCAATGTTCTTTGTTGATAATGACCGGGCAATGTTAGCACTTGTGTAGGTGTCTTGTCAGTTATAGATGTGACGGACACATATGCTTGCTTTTTGTGCCTTGCTGTATATTTAACGTCGTTAAGAAATCGAAGAAAAGTTGGTAGTGCTCAAATGTCTTAATTTTAATATCCATTTGTTTGCCTATAAAATACTTTAAGTCTGAAGAAAAAAAAAATCTTCAGATCGTGTTTTTGTTAATGCCCGGGCAATGTTGACCGCATATTATCAACTTTACCCATGTATAACTAGTTGATTTTCAATCAAACCTGAATTTTTCATTTATTTACAGTTAATTTTTTAACTTTAGGTCTCAAAATGAAACAGTTGAAAAATATATCCCATGGAAGGAGTATTTTTTGGTTTATTAATTTAGTTCACCGGATCATCAGTAAATATGGGGCATCTAGTGTTCAAATACTTTCTTAAACTGTGGCGTTAAGAAAATCTTCCATGTTTAACTCAAATCCTCGCATTAACTTACTGTGTCAAGGGTGCTCGCTACCCACCTTGTAATTATTTACAATAATGAAGAAGTAAAAGTTGTTTTTCGACTATTGCATAATGTGCTAAAATACTAGACGAAATAAGTACTTTTTCGACTCTCGCAAAACCTAAAAAAATATAGATGTATATTGCGATAGACTCAGCCCGATATATGGGCTTGATTACCTTTGAACGGTTTATAATTTACGAATAAAATGCCCGTTTACACTTAAAAGAAATACAAGCACACTGTTGGATATTAAAATAATGTTTAGGGGTTGCCTAGTATAAGTGGAAACGGGCATAAATAACTTATTTAGGGCATAAATAGTAGGCTTCATTCACTTGCACTAAATGCTTCATAGTTTGGGCAATTTAACAGTCTTAAATGTCGCCTCATTTATGTAGATTTGTATTTCTATCAGTTGAAAATGCTACCATACACGATCTGTAGTATTTCCTAAAAATCCGTAAATTACTGTGTGAATTTTGCGGCCTTAAAGCGGCTTACATACGGCACAGATCGTTAAAACTAAACAGTTTCGTGTTTTTGCGGTCAGCACCCCAATTGATTTTAAAGGAAATTGATAATCCATTGCGGCCGATGAATTTTTCAAACTTATAAAAGTTTGAAAAATTCATCGGCTCGACAACAGAAATAGCGCTATGAATGTCATTGAATTGTCAAAAAGGTAATATATGCAGTTTAGTTGAAACGCCACAGTGTCACATAATGTCCTTCACATCGACTCGTATGCTCGTGTCTGTAACGCTAGTCACGTTTTTTGTTACCTTATAACTGTTTATGTATTTTGTAACTTATGTGTTAAATAAGAATAAATCACTACTGTATTTGATGTTGGTGTTTTTTATTTAACATCTGCCTAACATGCCGATGACATTGTTCTTGTCGGTGAAGATAGACCTGAAATCCAGAGTAGATTGTAGAAATGGCATCAGAAGCTGGAGAATGTTGGCTTAAAATCAGCAGAACCACAACCATTGACTAAGATCTAGTCACCTGACTTTGACCCCGCGTCCTATACAACATGTCCCAGAAGTAACGCACAAGGTCATTTTACTAATCATTATGAACAAGTTTTACTATGGGACCTACATTTATGTTCGAATATCTCGTCAAAATGTAGGGAACAGCTGATTTTTTTTCGCGATTTCAGGGTTGGTAAGTTGTTCATAATGATAAGTACAATGACCCCATAAGAGGTTGTGCGTTAATTCTGGGAAATGTTGTGGAAATCGTGGCTTCCATATGTCACTTAGTACGGAAAGCGCTCTGTCGGCGCAACCACGCGTACAGGCTCACCGATACGATCGCGTATTCGCGCGAAGATCGCATTTAATTAGGACGCGGCCGATACCTTTCCAAATCTAATTTTATTTTAAAGTTGATTCTAATATTGCTTACATTTTTGCTTTTTGCTATTTTAATTTTAGAGATAATTTTAAATAATATAACTTGCATAATTGTAACCGAACTGGAAGAAGCCACTGGCTCTCGAAATACAGGTGGGTACTCTAACCTAGCTCATTTTTTTTTAATACCAATAATTAAAAAAAAAAAGTTTGTTACTAAGCAAGCAGTTACCAACGAGGTAACTGCTCACTGCCCCGTTGGTGTAGTAATTGCAAGCGCGACTGCTGAGTGTGGGGTCCTGTCCTGGGTTCGATTCCCAGGTCAGGAAAAGTTAGGTAGCAGCCCGGAGCCGCCGCCCCTGAGGACTATTAGAGTTAGGGAATAGGGAGTGCATCTACGTTTGCTCACACACTTGTGTGCACTATATCTCCTGCTTACTACTAATACTACTTGGTTAGCCTCTCTTGAGATTGGCCGCCATGACAGAAGTTCGGTTTGGACGTTATTCATTAAAAAATGTTTTGAAGACGCTCCCTCACTGGAGCATTTGCCTGTAATGTAACAATCTAAGATTCGTATTCATGTTACAAATACGGCCGGCACGGTTGGCGCAATTAGTTAAGCGATTGACTGCTGCGCTGCGTGTCGCGGGTTCGATTCCCGCACTGAACAAATATTTGTATGACCTACAAGTAGTTGTTCCGGGTCTGGCTGTTTGTGTATGTGAATTTAAATCTTTGTAAACGCACCCACAATACAGGAGAAATTCCTAGTGTGGGGCAACGTTTAATAAAAAAATAAAATAAAACAAATTGTGTCACCACTCACAACTTTTACATTTCAGGCAAATTGTATCATAACAGGCAGTGCAGTGTAATGCTTGGTTCTCCTCACTCACTGATGTAATGCTCGAATCTAAGGGCCTGCACACACCACGTTTTTTAAACGCGCCGTCGACGCGCGTTTGTCGCGATAAGGACGCGATCCAGACGCAGCCTGTAGACCATCTGTAGGATAAAAGCGCGCTGTCTACGCACGTTCCTAAAACGCGCGTCAACGGCGCGTTTAATAAACGTGGTGTGCACAGGCCCTTAACTGTTGCCTTGCAGGCGAATGTCTTTTGTTACCTAAAGAAAATGTATCATTATTTAAAAACCCGAATAGATATTTTCTCGTATTTCCGTATAATATCTTAATAAAATAAGAACCTATTAGGTATTAATGTAAAATTAATTGGCATGCCCTAAACAGGCAAAATATGGACTGTACATGTGGTATATGTACAGTCCACTCTTACAACTGGTAATACCTATATTTTCTGAAAATAAATGATTCTTATTCTTATTATTCTGAATGCTTCCGGTGACACCTGTAATGGGATTCCCAATGAGAAATGCTATTCCACAAACGATAGGACACTTAATATCATGTCCTGTCAGCAAGCAGCACGTTACAGGAGCTGATGGATGCTAGTGATGGCGCCAAACACTTAGCCGTATTCTGGACCAAGTTTATTAGATTGCCAGCCGACATGCTAAGAAGAAGAGAATAGAAATAAAAATCAGATCTATAAAAATAATCAATTTTAATGAGTCGTATTACATGTAGATAACATATAACATCAAAATTAACATTTATGTACTTACACATGTATCCAAAACGCTAATTATAAAATAATCATCAAAAATGGAAGTTTAAAATGAACATTACGTATTTTTAGGGTTTTTTCAGTACACTGTAAAACAATTACAAGAACTCGTTTTATTAAAATGTTTGACAATGTAAGAATAAACTAATTACAAATATATATTTTTTACAATTTATATGAAACATGGAACTTATTTTAAACATGACAACAGCACGTGGTGGTGATAATCTCTTAAAAATAACTAATATTATGCATTGTTTACGACGTAATTTAAAATATACAAGAAATAAGGCACAAAAGAATCCTGACTAGTTTTGGCGTGTTCAGAAGACTGACTGCTAGGTAAAGTAAGGGTTTCATTCGAATATGGATCTTATTCTTATGCTTATAATGTTGATATTCGATAAGCAAATGTGAGCAAGTGTTCAATACGATTATAAACATTAATTGTATAAGAATAAAGTTCACATTCGTATGAGACACTTACTTTATATTTTAGAGTTTCATTTGAATATGCATCTTAAAATTTTACGAATAAGGGTAATATTCTGTCTGTGAATACTTACACCCTTCATATGCGAATCACACGCGAGCCTGTTGCGCAGAAGTGGCATTTTGACAAAACAGGAGGTTCTCAATTCAACGCTTATATTTTGCAATAACGCTACAAACTGCATACAAACTTTTTAGAGTGGCCATTATATTAGATTCAGGGTTACCACTTACAAAATAAGCTGTATATTTTCTACATAGGTTACTTACAAAGATTACACAGGTGCATTAATTAATAGTTGTAACACGCCTTACCTAATAATTAAAAAACAAAAAGAAAAGTAAGCTGACGAGATAATATTTGGGTAATAATAAAAATAACCGGAAAATGCTGACTATAGCCGGCCAAAGTCTATACATCAAAAATAAAATATACATTCAACAAATATACAAATAATTTTACATAACACGACTAGACACCACTAGATGTATAATTTCAGAAATTCTTTGGGTCAGCGCACACCTACGGAACGCGGCGAAGCGCGATTTCTGGTCGCAAAGCAGGAGCAGCACGCGGATTCCGCGCGATCTTCGCCAAGAGCCATCGAGTGTCCGTGCGGACCAACGCGCGGGGTCTACGGCTGCTTTTCCATCAGAGATGTGAAAGCTAGCCTCAAAACTATGTGACCTTTTTCACCAGTGCAATTCTATGTGGTCCAATGAATATGATTGGTGGATGTCAAACGCATCCATGGCAACGTAGTTTAGCACATCTGTGGTGGAAAAGCACCCTTAGGCTGCGATCTATACACGCCGACCGCGACCGACGATGTGAAGCCGTCCGTCACCGACGACGGCCGAATGCTATGTTCGTTAGCGGCGGGCGCGGTCTCGCTCGCACGCCGCCCGCGAAGGGCAGCTGCGAAGGCGGCAACGAGTATTTTGGCAACCGGCGGCGGCGCCGGCGTGTCGGTTGTCCGACGTGACGTCACAGCACGCAGTCTCGCGACGCGTGGCATAATTTATCTTTGGCATGCCATTTTCAAACCGTATATGATAGAAAATAAGGTTTAGTTTAAATTGCTATCTTCTCAGTGTCTTCGCCGCGCCTCGCCAGGTGTGCGCTGGGCCTTTATATTTTGAATATTCTTTAATATGTGCTCAGTACTTTGATGTCATAGCGTTATTTAAGTAAGGAAATCGTACAATCGGTGGGTATTTATTATAAATTATACATGCTGTTGTTAAAACAAATTGTAAAAACTGATGGCTAAAAACAATATTAAACTATATTTTTAATTAGAAAATTATTTTTATAATAATAAATTTAAATTGTCCTGTAGGGGTTTTTTTTAAGTTCTTAGTTGCTTTAAAATAACTACGATTAAACGGATTTTCAAATAGGTTTGCATTAACGTAAAATTGAGCTCAATTTTTTATGTTTTTCAACTGCAGCACTAAGTAGTTTTCTTTGGTTTTCCTTTTTTTACAACAGAATTACAGTTGCATACTTGTTTTATACATTAGAATAAAATTATTTAGCACCTTTACGGATTAACCGGTCAATATGTACATTTAATAAAATATTAAAAAAAAAACAGTTCTAAAAATATTTTAAAATAAGATTGAGCAGTTTTGAACTTGTAAAATGGCGCGCACAACGGGCATAACATAACATCACGGCTGTTATTCCCCAAAGGGTTAGGCAGAAGTGTACCTATAGTACGGTCAGCATCAAAAGTCGATGACCACAATCAAATTTTCAAAATCACTGTACATTATATATTATTATTTATATTATTGATTTTGAAAATCTAAATTTTCATCAACTTTTGATGCTGACCGTACACCCACATTTTACCAGTTATGTTCAAGCCCCATGTAGTAGGGGGCGACTCCGAGATGTTACGGAGAAATTCCAGATGGCAAAACCCAATAACACTTTGCCTGACCCGGGAATCGAACCCAGGACCTCATGCTCATTAGATGCGCTTGCGACCACTACTCCAACGAGGCAGTCACAATGGGTATTTATCGATTATGCGCGCTTAACTTTAGGTACTTATAGTAAAATGGTTTTAATACAGGGTCATATTAAATGAGTTAGCTCAACTCTTCAGACGTGTTGGGATATCTAAACACGATAAAATAAAAATAAAAACGATTTGGTGATTTTTTTTTGAGGTCACTGACCGCTGGTAGTGTTGTTACTTGAAGTATGAGTTGAGCAAATCTGTTTTTCTTTTGTTTTATGCTGTTTATATATCGACACCAATCACATCTGTGAAGTTTACACAAAAAACCTGATATTTCAAGTGACTAAAATCTGCGACTCTTGACCCCACAAATAAAAACAATAAATTAATTTCTTTTTTGTTTTATCATGTTCAGATATCGATGGGTATGACGTCTGTGGAGTTTCGCAAGATAATTTTTATTTGACCCTGTATAATAAGTAAAAAAAGGTTACATTGTAGTCTAAAAAAGGTTACATTGTAGTCTAAAAAAGGTTACATTGTAGTCTAAAAAAGGTTACATTGTAGTCTAAAAAAGGTTACATTGTAGTCTAAAAAAAGGTTACATTGTAGTCTAAAAAAAGGTTACATTGAAGTCTAAAAATAGAAAATCTAGCTCTTTAAATAGTAGGTAGAGTAGTATTTTATACGAAAGTATATGTATGGCTATACAACATGTCCCAGAATTAACGCACTACCTCTTAAGGGGTCATTGTACTCATCATTATGAACAACTTTTACAATGGGTCCAAACCTGAAATCACGAAAAAAAAAATCAGCCGTTCCAATTGATGTATTAAATAGGAAGATATGGTACGCGCTCCTCGATGTGGACCACATAAATTAGGGAAAAGGACACGATCGACCTACATTACTCTCGGTTTGCGGGGAATACCTGAATCGTAGTTTGTTTCCGAGTTGTTATGGGTACGTAACAGTGACAATTATTGCTATCTCGTTCCCCTAAGCGTATAGCCCGCGTAATATGTTTCTCTATTTCGGTTGTCGAGCACATGACGCACAACGTCGGATCCATTTAATATTTACGTGAGGTTAGAGAGTGGCCTATCTTCCTATTTAATACATCAATGGCTGTTCCGTACATTTTGATGAGTTAGTCGAACATAAATGTAGGGAAAAGCTCAAGCTGATATTTTTTTCGCGATTTTAGTTTTGATCCCATAGTAAAGGTTGTTCATAATGATGAGTACAATGACCCCTTAAGAGGTAGTGCGTTAATTCTTTGACATGTTGTCTATTCAAAGAATATAACTCCCTAATTATAAAGATTAAAAATTTAATATTTTTACAGAAATATTTATCTTTTATTTGCGTAGAATCGATTCTGCGCATTACCAGACCAGTAAGAGAATCGATCATATACAAAATTATACATTTACAAAAATACAACAAACTATATTATACATAGGTAATCCTTAGCAATAAAAAATTCTCATTGATTCGTTTTACACGTGAATACAAAATATACAATAGGTACTTCAGTAATTCATTCTTAACACATAACTATGTAGTATAATTACAATAAAGAGATACCCTTTTATACACAACTTCGTTGTTCTCCTAGTCTATTTACAGTATATTCCTCTTTTATATATCAAAGTGTCTTTCGTAGGTACATCAAGGACATTGGCGGTGAACCACTTTTCAACCTTATGCTCTTAGTAATAAGGTTGAAAAGTGGTTCACCGCCAGTGTCCGAGTTGGTACTTCATTTCTCATAATTTTGTTTCACTCCTATAAACTCCTGGTTTCTGAAAACCAAAACTGTCGTGAAGTTACTCGGAATAGTTAGTATTAATCGTCATAGTTGTCTAGAGTTTAAAATTAACCATTGTTTTTTTAATGAGAATTAATTCAGGGCGAGAGCCTGGTGATCCGTCACACAAGGTATCCTAGTATGGACGCCAGTCTCTCACAAAGGATCATATTTTATGCATTTTTGTCAAAACAACAGATTTAGAGTAGGCTAGATAACGCATGTTCATTAGATAGTATGAAAACCAGAGATATAAGAAAGAAGGAGATATGCCGGCCGGTAGTTGAAAATGTATCGGAACCCGGTGTCTCCAGTTTGTCCCTACCACTCGCCACAACTACACATGCAGTTCAGTCAAAGCAATCTATACGAAGTCGTGCACACACTCGCAAGGAATAAAGCAGAACGTACTACACAATCTATTATAAACCTTATCCCATCAAACACAGCGTGCATTTACCATGCACCGTACAACTTACTCACACGAAAACATCAGTAGCTATCGTTGTGCTGTGCAAAAGCCATTTATTTTACATAAGTATATACGCTAGTGATTGACTAAATTGGAAAGTTATCGATCCTTCCATTTATGATTGTATAATAAATGATATACTGATACTAATATAATATAAATACACAATAATGTAGCAAAAAAATATATTATTAAGTAATAAAAAATAAAAAAACATTATGAGCAAATCAAAATTAGTAAAAATATGATTTCCTCGATCATGGGACTTCCAATCGGGTTTCAACGGTTGACAAATTGAAGAATAAACTATAATAGATAATATTCTTGCTGATGATTTATATTGATGCTTAATATTCATTAAGCAATCGACATTGTTGTCGATAGCCTACGTTAGTGGATCTGCACAAGGACATCACTAACTCGTCGCAAAATATAGGTCGTACTACGCGATGCATCCGCATATACAAAGTATCGTTTTGTGATGTTTATATTGATTGTCGCGTAGTAGGCGGGTCGGGACACGCTTGGTCGGACGGCTTTTGGTATCTAGCCTACTCTAAATCTGTGTTTTACCCCTTTATACTCCTCATTTCTGAAAACCAAAACTGTCGTGTAGTTGTTCGGGTCTCTCAAACTCAACTACGGGTAAAAATAAATGAGCTAGCGAAACTCCACAGATGTGATGGGTAGGTACCGATAGCTAATGAAGATGTTTTTTTTTTCTAAATTCATAATTTCAAGAATCTACACTACCAGCGGCCGTTGACCCCTTAGTCAGCTGCAGCTAGGTAGTTGAATTTACGGCCTGGCGCTCATTGGCAGCAGGGCATGGCAAGGTATTTTTAGGCGACGAATAAAAATATAACTTAATTGTATGAAAATAAAGTTGAAATTTCAATGTTAATAGAATGTTAGCATACCGCGGTATTTGTTTTGTACTTACGACCGTTAACATTGAAATTTCAACTTTATTTTCATACAATTAAGTTATATTTTTATTCGTCGCCTAAAATATACCTATACCTTGCCATGCCGTGCCACCAATGGGCGCTGGGCCTAGAGTTGTTTATATGAGGTGTTACATCTTTATTCTCGCTTTCTGTGGATGGATTTCGTGAAAACGGACGAAAGTGTGTAACAGGAAATGACAGCTTGAGCATGGAATAAGTAAGTACTTTTTAATAGCATTAAATTAGGAAGTACTTTATAATAGCATGGAAGTAGTGTACTCATAGAGTTAGTAAGAACTAACTTGGTGTAACATTTATTGAAATCCGATTCAGTTCCTTATTCTGAACAAACTATATTCAGCTTTCGCATATACTAAAAATAATGTTGTATAGATTTTAAGTAGCGGGGGTCATTTCTGTCGCTGCTTATTTGCTTATTAATATCAAGGTGAGCTGATGTCAGATGTTACACATCTTAAGCGGCTACTGTAAGGCTCGCTCGTTTATTTTTTATTTATCTTCGCTAGATATTTATGTAGCGGCTAGCACTGTTAGTTTTATAATATTTCATGTTTAAAAACTAATTGTAAACAGTAGGTACACAACACGTTTGCTGTGTACTGTTTACAATAAGTTTAAAAAAAAACAGCTGATTTAAAAAAAAAAATTTAAAAAAAATCCAAGATTGACATGTCAGCTGTTTTTTTTACATTTACGCTTCTTTCGTCATAGACAACAAAGGAGGAATATAATACTATTTAAGTTTCGCTAGTTAATTTAAATTGACCCTGTTATGTAGTAATTGCTAGGGTCGGCTTTGATGTTCAACGAATAATGCCGAGCAAGTATCCGAACAAATTTGTAGCACCCTTAACGAATTGAGGCATGTGTTTGCTTATTGTATGTCAAGCAATCATTACAACTAAAATTAGATTTTACCAGCAGACGACAGAGAGTCAAGCTCTCAGAAACCGGAAGTTAGATCATAGATCAAAATACACAAAACGTATTTTGACCATACTTAGCTAAGTAAGCTGTAAGCTTTTTATACGATTTTATACATTTTTGTTTTACAAATAATGTTCAAATTCGAATGTCGAAGTGAGGTCTGTGGGTCTTCAGTAAGAGCTTATAAAATTCTTATATTATACTTACCTGCTATTAGTAGGCATTCATATTCGCCCATTAATTATAAAAAATAGACCTACTACGTCTTCAACTTTAGGACGAAAATTGGTTAGCCGTTTCGGAAAAATATTTATCAGCTCTTGAAGCTAATGCGACATTTTAATCATTTATTTTTGGCACTCTTAACAGTCAGGATATTGTAATAATAGATGCACTAATACTGAAGACTTAAACCGTCTCCGTTTCGTACGATTTGTGCAATGTTTTTGGGTACTAATTACTCTGGTCACACGATAGGTAATGATACAAAGAGCCTATCAAAACTTCAAGAATAACCCTGGCTCCGTATAACAATAATAACATTTCTTTGATAGTACCTACATCTTTAAAAGAACACAGTTTCTTTATGAAAATGTAAATCCGATAAAATATATCCCATATTAAAGGAAAACAAACCCCTTATTTAGAGCATTCGAAAGCCAAGTAACCATAGACCCGCTTTTCCACGTCTTCTTACCACGACAATAATTAAGCCATAGCTTTTCCCTTCTATAGGAAAAGTCATCGTACAGACCCCACAAAATCTCCATTTCAAACGCCCATACAAAAAAGCTTGCGATCTAATAGCTCCATCTCGCTCATTTGACGATGAACACCACGTTGCTGTCTCTTTCCAGCTGTTCTTCGATCTGCAAAGCTGAAAGGCCGCTCTGACAGCACAGCTCGTCGAGGCAAACCAGGCCGTTGTACGTGCGCACGAGGGGCTGACTGTGGTCGCTAATGATCGAGGCTGTGTCGTCATTGTGTAGTGTTATTGGAAACTGGAAAATAGAGATTTCTTATAAGTCTACTTGTATTTAAATGGTTAAGACTGTTCTTAAAAGGGTGAAGAAAAGCCATCCAGCATGTTAAATCGACTGTACGTCAGTGATAATAACCAGTATAAGCAGGCCTTTTATTCTAAGTATCTTTAGAAATACGCTAGGCCAGCCCAAGGTCAATGTGCTACCACCGACTTGCGGTCGACTGTACTACAACCAAAAATTCGAAGACATGCGACATCCACCAACTCGCACACTCCCTCTCATAGAAGCCTGAGAGAGGAAGCCTGTGTCCTAGCAGTGGGATGGAACATTAATAATAATAATATAATATTTTATTTCTCACCATAATATCCTTATAAAATAATAACAAAAGACAATATTGTCCAGTGATGGGCTTAAAGAAAAATATTGTGGGAGACTGGTGCCTAAGCTAAGCCGAAGCCCGTATTTCAGGCCACCAGGCCTCCGCCCCAAGTACATAATTATGGTTTCCCGTAAACTAAAACTAGACAATAGTTTCCATTTTACATATAGGAAGGAATGTTCATGTGGACTGCGTGGGTGTGTGAGTGTGTGAGGGTGTGAGTGTGTGTAGGTGTGTGAGTGTGTGTGGGTGTGTGAGTGATGAAGAAGTTGGTGCTTGTTAAACTATTTTCTGAATGCCATAGTAGTATGCTAGAGAGTTGTATGGTAGAGATTAACATATTAGGAATGCGGGGACTATTTTGGGATAGAAAGTAGATTTTCGGTTGTACAGAGTCATAAGCCATCCATTAAGTGTTTTCTTACACAGATGTTTTGTGAGTGGGAAGATGTTTTGAGCTTTGTTTATTTTGTTATGGAGGTAGCCTCCTTACTCATTACACCCTGATTATGCTAAGCTTATGCTAAAAAGGTTAATAACAGATTCTAATCAGCAAATAAAACCGTGTTTGGGCTTAGTTCTCCGAAAATTGAGACCCCAAAGGTGACGCATATGATACAAAAGCATTCTCACCTTATAAACCCTTCTAATAAGCCCCTCCAGTACTCCGAAAAGCACCAGTTTCCTCTCGTTGATGGCCAGCTCCTGAGGCTTCATCCTTCTACAGAGATCTCTGATGGTACTGCCGTAAGACATGCCCGCATACATGCGGAATATGTCGCTGACCTTGGGCAGTTGACGAGCTGGAAGAAGAAAGAATATGTTGTTGAAGATAGAAGTTTCTTTAATGACAAACCGTCTGCCCGATGGGGTATCCCAAAAGAACTTCCATACAAACTGTTATCCCCTATTTAAATAGGAGATGAATTTAAAAAAAGTCTTCGGTTTTTTTTTAAATATCATGCTCTTGTAGACCTAGCGGTTAAGGCGACGATAACCGACTTTTAATGTTTTTATACTGAAGATCACGTCTAAACGAGTAGTGTTAATGATTTGAAAAAATAAATTAGAGCATATTCTCAATAACTTTATATGTGAATATTTTAGACATAGTGAAATTAATTTGTAAAGTTATGTCTAACGTTAACGTTATTAAAATACCTTTTGTTTTGTGTACAATAAATTAATAATGCGTCAAATTGGGGACAGCGCTCCTTGATGGGCGAGTCCTATTACTGGCTGAACGTACGACGCGTTGCGTGAGCTCAGTACAGAACACGCAAGCTAACTACTCAAGGTCACTGGCATATATCTGCGTCTTAAGGCTGTGCGTTGTTTCAGTTGTTTGTCAGTGAATGTATGTATAAAAGATTTGAATTAAATTTTTATTAAGTAGATTTTCTGACAGAGCAGTGGTGGGCCAGTGGTAAAGACCGCGACTATCGTAGGTTCGAACCCTGACAGGAGTTTTACTTATTAATTCATCACCACTGCTCTCAAAAAGGTGGAGGAAAACATCGTGTGGAAGCCGGCATGTCCTAGAACCACCTAGAACATCATGTACGTAGGAAAAATTTTACATCTTTTTAGTAAAAGAGGCGAAATACATAATTATAGTACTAGAAGTAGGGATCTATTAGCTCAACCAGGTTTCAGACTGGCAAAAGTAGACTCATCTTTCATGGGGGACTGTTTAAAATGTTATAATAAAATCCCTCCCCTCATACTTCAACTGAATGAGACGAAATTCAAATTTTGTATAAAACGCACACTATGCAAGCAGGCATATTATAGGTGGCTCAATGCTGGTCCAGCTCCACAGCACTTATTAACATTTGAAAATACTGTTGGAGCTGATGAAGATTGTAAGACTATCTTTTCATTGTATAAACTCAATCTCCTTTGTATTTTATAATTGCATATCACAGGTGTGAGTACTATGTACAATAGAGCTACCATTTACCGGGTAATATGTCTTTCATTGACTTGAATCTGCCCTGGCGGCTGCATGCTCACTCAGATGTCTCGCTGATGGTGGCGTGTGTATTGGATCATTTAGCTCCCTTCAAAATGGTTGAGCTGAATGGTGCTGATCCATGCGTCATGTTCGTGAACAGGCGCTGTCAGTTGGGACTGGTCATCTCTTAGCTGCCACGGCTTATTTTTAATTATTTTAGTTTTGAATAGTTTTTTTTTGTTTTTTATCTTTTTATCAATGACGCTTCTGACGTATTGCATCGTTCTTACATGTTTCACTTCAATATGAATGATGTAACCAATATTTTGTATCAATATTTTAATTTAAAAGAGTGTCCGTGGAGTTTCTTGCCCGTTCTTCTCCATAGGAACCTACTATTTTGGAATGGGCATCTAGCTCCATATTTGTAACAGACCGACTCCTTGACAATTCAAAAGCCTGCCAATGGTTTAATAGAAATAAATGCTTTCCCCCTTATTCCAAAACAATGTTTATCTTCAGACCCAGGTTTAAAACATGGAGCCATTATTGAATTTCGAACTTTATTCCGACTATGGTAAAGTTCCTAAACACAAAACTGACAACTTAGTACCGAATGAAATTTTCAGTTTTGTATATAGAACGGTATTTCAATCACTGTGACGTTCTTATTACAAAAACTGGCTCCATGGTTTAAGCCATGTCAAAATATAAATCTTATTTTCTAATAAGGCGGAAAGAGTTTGAGTTTGAGTTGAACCAAAACATTCGAAGACATGTGACATCTACCAACCCATACCGGGCCCGCGTTGTAGATTACGGACCAAGTAGATTTTCTAAGGATGCTCTTAGCTCTGTCATCGGTGGATCTAGTCTTCAGCTCATGTGTTGCTAAAGGATAACCATCTAAGCATCCTACTATTCATCAGAGAAGAATTGAGAGACCTCTCGTGGTCCTAAGATCAGCTGAAGACTCCCATGTGATATCCCCCGCGGTGACTACGTTTGGTAAATCATTTCAATATTCCTTTTTACAAAAAGGTTCATATAAAAATAATATCAGGAAAATACATAAAGGTAGGTTGTCTGTGTGGTGCCGGGCGTAAAAAATAGCACTACCTTATTTCTTCCCGTGGATGTCGTAAAAGGCGACTAAGGGACTTACTAGAGAATGGGCAGCAGATTTCTCTATGCATTTTAACACCATACTGTGATCGCCAACCCGCCTACAAAGCGTGGCGATTATGGCAAACCCCCCTTCTGGGTAAGGCCTATGTCCAGCAGTGGACGTCTTTCGGCTGACATGATGACATAAAGGTAACCTATCGACCTTTAAGGTTACATAGTTATTTATAATATAGGTAGAATAGACACGCCTGGAAAACCGAGGATGCAGATTCTTGGAAATACCGCAGTAATATTTATGATTATTAAGAAACGACCGCGACGGCAGAAATATAAACCTTTATGAAAGCAAAATAAGTAATAAATTTATGTGTAATGTATGCAAATCTTAATGTGTAACTTACGTGATCGTGCGCAGAAGTCCACACATTGTCGCTGCAGCCCTGCGCATCGAGTCAGCTGCCTTAACTTAGGGGTAGCACTGTACACCTGAAAATTACAGATACAGAAAAATTTATAGAATAAATAAAGTACCTAGTGAAAGTCGTAACTAAATCATCTCCTTGAGCTACACGATTACTGACTGATTGAAATGCTTGTACTGATTGACCAGGTCCACTCAAATTTGTGTGGTTCTTTCCTCAAAATACAATTTCAGATACGGATCTACATGGTCCTCAAATGATCTGACCAAGATTATGTCTGGACTTTAAAAGAGACTTTGACCCCTGAGTTTGTTTCGCCATTTCTTCTCAGGGGTAGTCAGATAGGAAATGTCGAGTACATCTAGCTTATTTTTTAATATTACGTGTAAAGGCTCCTACAGACTGGTGCGATATCGCGAGCGCGACGCGACACTAGTAGCACAATTTCTTTGTCGGTGCCTGTCGCACCCGCGATATCGCGTGTGTTTGCCTTAAAAGTGATTCCGATATCCTATTATCAGAATAAACGATTTCATTTAATTTAATTTCATCTATCAGCATAATTTCAAGCTTCTGGAATGAGGAATGAAAAGGAATCAGGAGATACCTATGATAGTCTTAGCAAGAATGTGGATGTGGGAAGAGGCAAACCAAGAAAAATATAAATTGATCTTTTCACATCACTCTACACTCCATTTGAAATAAGATTAGATATTTAAATAAACTTGTTTACAGTCCGTTCAACCAATTTTGAGTTCTTTTCCTTAGGCATAAGGATGGCATTAAAAGCAAAAACGTAGTTACGATACCAACTGTTTATTACAGTTGCCATTTGTCATGCCACCAACGCAATAGAAGTCAAAATCGGTTGAACGGACTGTAAAAAAGGTTTTTTTTATTTAATCCATTATTATACAGCTTTAGTTTAAGATAACACCTGCCAAACTGCAAAAATATCTAATCTTATTTCAAACGGAGTATAGGTAAAGCGAAAACTTTGTACCCTATTTTACGAAAATTACGCGAATGGAGGAGTATGAAATTAAGCACATTTAAAGTTGTTATGGAGGAGTGCAGACAGCTGATATTTTTATACATAGTATACGTTAGAAATAAATTAAATTAATAAAAAAAAACATTACACACTCTAACATGCGTTTGACAGACAAATAATAGTACCAGGGCCTCATGAATCAAGACTTGAAGATAGACAGGTGACAGAAGTGACAGCTTGACCATGGAATAAAGGCTTCTACAGACCGGCGCGACACGCGATGCGACACAAAAGCCCCGCGAGTCGCGCGACGAGCGGTGCCTTTGTGTCGCGTCGCGAGTCTCGCCGGTCTGTAGAAGCCTTAAGTAAGTACTATACAAGGTTATTTTTAAAACGTCAATAACCTCTTAAGGGGTTATTGTACTCATCATTATGACCAACTTTTACTATGGGACCAAACTTGAAATCGCGTAAAAAAATCAGCTGTTCCCTACATTTTAACGAATTATTCGATCATAAATGTAGGGAACAGTTGGTTTTTTTTGCGATTTCAGTTTTGGTCCCATACTAAAAGTTGTTCATAATGATGAGTACAATGACTCCATAAGAGGTTATTGACGTTTTAAAAATAACCCTGTATAGATTGTAAGTTGAGGGGGTCGTATTTCGACCAGTGGGTGACCACTATTCCTAATTATAAAAGATGATAAGGCTAGGAAGATGACGCCTATTACCTACTGTAGCTGTTTCAGAAATTGTATAAAGTGTGTCCGCGTAAGTACCTACAGAATAGGATCGAAAAAGTTAGACCGTTTGATACTTACAGCACAGTACTGGAAGATGGGCACGAGCGTAACCACTCCGTAGTAAACTAGATTCTGAACACACGCGCGAACCAAACTGATCTCCACGTCGGTCAGGGACGCGATCTTCGACACGTGGTTGAAACCGTCAATGTACGGCAAGATCTGAAATAATTAGAGAATACCCTGTTAGTCAGTGTGAAAATTCGTCTCAATTTATAGCCAACAATTCATTTTTGTAATAGGAGTACACAAAGGTATAAAAAGAAATCCTAGAAAATCTGCTTTCTTTGAAGTACCTAGTCAAATGCCACTTGAGTCTACATAGCGATTTTTAAATGGAACTTCAAAGAACCTTTTAATATCGGTAAAATCATGTTACCATCAGTCAAATTACCAACAAATTGGTTTTGGTTCATGCGCTCATTTCGCATGGTGTTTTCGTTTAGTAAACACGATCACTAAACTGATTTCTGCACAGGTATTCTTACGCAATTTTGCTAATGAAATGAGCGCAAAGAAAGAGAAAAATTATTTATTGGGACTCAATGGACTCAACACAGGAGATCACAAAATTAAACGAAAAACACAGTCTTATTAGATACATAAAAAATAAAAACAGTTATAAAAAAAGTAAAAAAAAAAACAAAGTAAAATTAAAATAATAACAAAGTCCTAATAAGAGGCCAAACAAAAGGCTCTTAGCTCAGCACGATGCGATGCTGCGACAATTAAAAATAAGTGCCGCAACGCTGGTATTCTGATAGGGCCAAAGATTTAACAATAGATGGGACATAGCGAACAAAATCGTAATCCGATACATTTTATCCTAGTGGGCAAAAGTCGCTCGGTCTAGTGTGTTACGCCTGCATAACAAGTTGCATTCGTGTCCACCAAAAGAAAATAATTTTCGATGTATTTATGCGGAATTGTGCATTAAGGTATTGCAAATCTCGTAGTGTTTTAACGACTAGACTTAACCACGGTTTATTTTTGTTAGTATTTTGTAATTTTACCCAGTATTTAGATAAAATAAATAATTTCCTTAGAAGTTTCAAACTATCTGACGGTTGTTAATCAAAGGTTGGTGTCGGTAAAAGTATATCTTATCAAACTTAGCTATTATGTAATTTTTCTATATTACGCTAGATGGCGTCATTGCGACATGGGATCATAATTTTTCTATGACATTACTTCTGATAGCCACTCTAAAGTCCATTTCACGAAAGAAGTCCCGCGGAAATAAGTGGAACTAATTATTATTATACGCTAAGTTAGCAACATTCCTAAAATAACCCATGCCTGCAGCGCCACGTCTGCGGGACTTCTTTCGTGAAATGGACTTTATAGTATCTATCTTAAATGTCTTTGGATAGCGCCCAATATTATGTCACGGATAGATAAATATTAAATTAAATAAATTAATTAATACGAGTGTGAATGTGACTATCATATAAAAATAAAATATTTATTTAATATAACCCAGGACTTGAACTTTGTTTCTCTCGGGACATGAAGTTGCATTTGATCTGTGTCATCTTCATCTGCTTAGCCGTTTCCCTGTTGGTTGGGGTCGGCTTACATTTTAAACGGACGCAGCTAAATACCAGTATCTTACATGCGCGCGTCTGCCTGTCTGACCTCCACAACCCAGTTACTGGGTAACACAAAACCCTTAGGTAAGACAGTTTGTCAGACTTTCGGGATTCTGATGATCCATATCGACTGTCAAAGATCTACAAATGACAGTCGGGACCAACGGCTCAACGGGCTGTTCGAGGCACGGAAGTCATGGGAGTCTGTATCGTGGGTATACAGGGTTATTTTTAAAACGTCAATAACCTCTCAAGGGGTTATCGTAGTCATCATTATGAACAACTTTTACTATGGGACCAAACCTTAAATCGCGAAAAAAAAAAACAGCTGTTCCCTACATTTTAACGAATTATTCGAACATAAATGCACAGCTGGTATTTTTTTCGCGATTTCAGTTTCGGTCCCATTGTAAAAATTGTTCATAATGGTGAGTATAATGACCCCTTAAGAGGTTATTGATGTTTTAAAAATAACCCTGTATGTATATTAAAATCGAGAAAGAATTTTTGAAAGAGAATCAGCAGTCTCTGCTTGATAGTCATAATGATTGAGGCTCCCTAGCTGAGTCTGAAGGCGACGACAGAAATCTTGGTAGTAATCCCAATTTCAATCCAATATGTTGACATTATGGTTTTCAAGAGTACCGAATCACGTGACTGCAAAATTGAGATTGGAATCGAATTGGCTTTAGATTGGAATTAAAATTAGTTTGGAGAGTAAGCCCCCTGTTCGTTCCAGTATCTTTAGTTGAAGGGCAGTCTTATACCTAGTAGTTTGATATCTATGTTCAACAGTGGAAAACTATGATGTTTATTTATAAAGTTAAGAGACGCTTAACCCTTAAGGCGACGATAACCGACTTTTAATGATTTTATACTGAAGATGTGTGAATGATTTGAAAAAAATATAATGTTAAATTAGAGCATTTTCTCAATAATTTAATATGTGAATATTTTAGAATATGTTTATATTACATAGTGAAACTAATTTGTAAAGTTATGTCTAACGCGGATAAAAAACTGGAATGGCGCAAAATCTACCGAGCGTATTTTTCTGAAACCTTCACCTATTTAAAGATAATTTAATGATTGATCTTTTAGTATACGCGTTTTATTAGAATACCTATTGTTTTGTGTATAATAAATTAATAAAGCGTAAATTTGGGGACAGCGCTCCTTGATGGGCGAGTCCTATTACTGGCTGAACATACGACGCGTTGCGTGAGCTCAGTACAGAACACGCAAGCTAACCACTCAAGGTCACTGGCATATATCTGCGTCTTAAAAATGTATGGTTAAACAGTCGCTAATCATTACCTTAACTTTACGCAACGTTTATATAAAGGGGTTAGTGTAGCTGTTGTTTCGGCAACACAATTACGCGTAACCAAGAAGACATGTCGTGGTGGACTAGTTTAGCTGGTTGTCAAATAAATAATGGAATATTACGCCACTATTTTTGTGTAAAAACTTTGAACCTGGCCTTGAGTCTATTCTGATTAAATGAGACAAACATTTATTTGTACAATCGAAAGATAAATTAATCAAACCCCACAAAATAACAAAATGCAAAAGGTCCGGTAATAACCAGCCATGGAAAGACCCACAAAAAACATATTTTTTTTAATTTCTTTCTTTTCTTGTTTGAGCCACTATTCTGCTGTTTAGTTGGAACATTCCTGACAGAATTATTACAATAAAGATTGAGCCGGGCACGGGACGCCTAGCAGATGTGAAACATAGAAATTATTTACACACTACTACTTATAGACCGTATAGTCACGACGCGTCGCCACGCAGCATGCGTCGCTCCGCCAGCAATCGGTTTTACGTGCGGCTATAAATGTTACACATCAAAAAAAAAACTGACCCGTCAGGGCCATGGGGCAACTGGCAGATGATGTGAAACATGGCACTACGGCACCAGTGTATAGTGGCCGATCGCCACGCGGCATGCGTCGCCCCGCCAGTAATCGGTTGTACGTGCGCCAATAGATGTTTCACATCAAAAAAAGACAAAGCTTTATTTGAAATTCTGAAATTCAGTTATGATCAGCACCAAAATTGCGTAACACACTATCGAGCACAATATTAATGATTTTGAAGGACTAGAGTAGATTAGATTTGTAGACCATTTTCAATTTTGTTAAGTACCTGACTACCTGGTGCTTGTTTACAGACCTTTACACACTGTACTCCGATACTTAATTTGTTAAAACTGTTTGAAACAAGCCTACTTGGGTCTTGTATAACAGGCAATTGAGACTCGATGTTTCGGTATTTTGAAAACATTGTAAAAGTCAATTATTTTTAAAGAGTACCTAACCGTGGAGTTTCTTGCTGGCTTGCTGGATTGGAAACGTGCACCTAGCTTCTGACGTTTCATAAGTGGGGCATGTAGGTTTATGTGAAATAATATATTTTGATTTTTTAAATGCAAACAGAAGCTCCTTAAACAAGATAGATGTGCAAGCAATGCGCAGATATCTTTTGTCTAGTGCTGTTATAGATAAACCAGGAAAACGGTTCTTCTGCCTTCTGAATCATCCCTATCATGACGCGGACGATACAATGTAACTAATCTTTATAAGAGATATTGCTTACAGTTGGCAAGGGTCCAGCCAAAAAGCTTTATTAACAAATAGTTGTAATGTTTGTTTAACCCGCTTCGGAAAGCGTGATGTAAAAATACGATCAACTTTTTGGTGCAAGTGAGTGGTAGGGAATTGGGGCCTGTTGTGATGAAATGTGCACTGTTAACGTTGTGCAATTTGAGATATGAAGTCAGAAAAGCTTTTAGATGCTTAGATAATTTTAACGCGTTGGCTGAGACGCAATAACAAAAAGGCGGGATTCCTGTCTATCCAGCAATGTGCTTGGCAGTCGACCATCAGTCCCATCTAGGGTTACCATATGTAAATAGAGGGATGCCTGTCCATGGTACCTAAAATGCCTGAATTTTCAGAAAAATGCCTATCTAAAGCAAAACGCTGTAGGTAATAAGTAAAAGCCAACAGATAATAATTAAGAGGGATATTTATTACTGATATTTGTCAGAGGACATTATTTTTTTTAATAGTTCTTTCTTTTCTAAAACATAAACGTAAAAATCTTCACAAGATACAGTTTTGTAATTTTCCTGAGTAATCAATATTGCTTTTACTGATTCAATTGTCAGCCGATTTCTTTCTTTACTCCACTGGGCGTTGACGAGAGAAAACGTACGTTCTACGTTCGCATTGTGTGCCAAAATAGAGAACACAAACTGGCAGGTCATTCAAATTTCGCGCCCGCGCGCGCGAAATATAAAAATGCCTGTCTCAGACCAATGCCGGCCTGTCTAAACCTTAAAATGCCTGTCAAATGCGGCGAATGCCTGTCAAATGGTAACCCTAAGTCCCATCAGAGCGCCAACAATCGAGCAACTTAATAGTTTGTCATTGACCGCTGAGAATGGAAGTTGTCCATGATACCATACCAATTTCCTCCTCCTTACACTTTACCTAAAACCAGTTTTTTTAAGTAAAACTTCTTTAGGCACGCTTGACTTGGGGAGTAAGCTGGTGAATGCGTGACGAGTGCGTTACGGAAGCGAGCGAACGGAAGTTGAGAGGGAGATATAAGTTAGTGAAGATAGAAAGACTGAGAGCTACGTTTCGTATATTACTGTAGGGGCAAGAGAGAGGTGCGAGCACACATTTTCGTTCTCTCTTTCTCTCATAACCAGTTGTGTTTCGTATATTAATATCTAAGACACAGTGCAGGTCTATTGTTGTAAGTAAGTATAATTAGTATTACTATTTGTAAGTTTTACTTCAGTCGTGTGGTCTAAAGCAAGTAATTAGTCCATCATTCCTCATGATGTCTTGCGTAGTATAACAAAAATAGTCTATAATGTGGGAACTGCTGGGACACAGGCCTCCTCTCTCTGTGAGAGGGAGCGGGCCATAATCCACCACTCGGGCCCAGTGTGGGTTTGGTGGATGTCACAAGTCTTCGAATTTTTGGTTCTAGGACATGCCAGTTTCCTCACATTGTTTTCCTTCACTGTTTTGAGTGTGATGAAATAATTTACTCAAAGTAAAGCGCCTGTCTGGGTTCGAACTCACGACCTTACTCCTCGTAAGTCGCGGCCGTTACCACTGGGCCACCGCTGCTCACTCTCTTAAGACGCAGATATATGCCAGTGACCTTGAGTAGTTAGCTTGCGTGTTCTGTACTGAGCTCACGCAACGCGTCGTACGTTCAGCCAGTAATAGGACTCGCCCATCAAGGAGCACTGTCCCCGATTTGATGCATTATTAATTTATTATACACAAAACAAAAGGTATTTGAATAAAATGCGTATACAAAAAAATCAATAGTTAAATTATCTTTAAATTGGTGAAGGTTTTAGAAAAATACGCTTGGTAGATTTTGCACCATTCTCAGTTTTTTATCCGCGTTAGACATAACTTTACAAATTAATTTCACTATCACTCAGTTGCAGAAACGATCTTTAAATTTTAAAGACTACATTAAACACTAATGTAGCATTAAATCATTGCACAAAACCATTTTTTATTTTATTTTAATGCTCCATTAAATTTAACTAATGAAATGTCAAACCTAATGAAACCGGATATTTTAAACACTTTTACGTTGCACGTAACTTCATTAGCGCCCATTAGCAGGTGGTGAACTTTAAGTTTGACATTTCAGATTTTTTAATTTTAATGGGCCGAAAAGCATCCATTAAGAGCAACATTAGTGTTTTCTACGGTACTTGAATGCATTTCTGTAATTGAAAGATGTCTTTAACCAGTCTTTCGTCATTATCTGATTCTTATTTAGTAGATTTACCTCGCCGTCGAATCCCAGACCGAGTGAATTCATTTTTAAAACATGATGGAAAAGAGTTTCGTGTAAAGTATAGAATTTCCGAAGAGGCAGTTCTTCAAATTTGTAACCTATTTGATTAAGATTTAGAACCAGTGACGCAAAGAAATAAATCCATTAATGGCCTGACACAGCTTTTAATATGTTTGAGATTTTTCGCCACTGGATCTTTCCAGCAAGTAGGTATTGGGTGATTTAATAAACATAAATAAATCAACAGTTTGTCGGAAACAGGTTGGGTCGGGTTGTTTGTCAGTTTGTTTATACAAAAAGAATCCCGTGAGCTAGCAAAATTATTATTAAGCCACCTCTATATTAAAATGCCAGACCGGACGGAACTACGTAGAGTTGCAGAAGGTTTTTATGAAATTGATGGATTTCCACGTGTGGCCGGAGCTCTAGACTGCACACATGTTAAAATTATTAGATTAAGGGGGATGCGCTAAAGTAGCCCGCAAAATTCAAATTTTATTACGTTTTTTGCAATTTGCAGGTCAGTAACACGTATGTTGATCTAATTATGATTTGCGGCCATAACCAATATGGCTTTACAGAATTATAATCATTAGAATATGAATCAGAAGTATAAAAATTGCAAAAAACGTTGGTAAATTTGAATTTCGCGGGCTACCTTAGCGCATCCCCCTTAAACCAGATTATTTAAACTACATTGAACCACAGAGTACACTGAATACACATAAATCAACTACATTTACTTTATTTTATTCTAAAATTGTACGTACGGATAATAACAGAACGCAAATGTTCACTCTTTTCGTTCAATATGGTAATTTGTTCCTGGCAATATTGTTTAAAGTCTTCTTTAACTAAAGTGGCATTAAAAATGTCTAATGCTATCTAAAATTTGTTTGTGCAACTTCATTAAAGTAATGAATTCATTAGCGATAATGTTGCTTTATGTAATGAAGTGTTAATGGTGAGCTTTCTGCAACTGAGTGTATGTAATATAAACATAATCTAAAATATTCACATATTAAATTATTGAGAAAATGCTTAATTTAACATATATTTTTTTCAAATCATTAACACTACTCGTTTAGACGTGATCTTCAGTATAAAATCATTCAAAGTCGGTTATCATCGCCATAAAGCTCATATAAATGTAACACCACATAGTCACGTACAACAGAACGCCGGCAATATATTCCTGTCTACATAATAATGTTAATCACGTCCCCTTCTTACTCGCGCACTTAGCAACAGCATAATAACCCGCATAGTAATGAGACTAATAGTGCATCTGATTAGCAGCCGTCCCAGTTCGACCATAGCAACAGAGCGCATGTGTGCAGTCGACCGGCCCGCGCAGTAATGCCTTGATCACACGTACCGAGTAGATGGGTACAGCAAAATGATACTAGACGAGTAGGTGTTTACACGTATTGTTTAAATTGGCACCGAGTCAGTCAATCAGTTCAGTTTTTCAACGCTGCAGACTAACGAGACAATAGAGTCAATACACTTAACTATAAGAACCCCATAATTGCGCAAATAAATGTTTTTTTTTAGATCCCTCAAATATGTATACTTCATTTAAAAAATAAGGTAGAGTGCTGTGAGCGAAGTTTTTATTTTTATAAATTGGCATCTCGCAGGTCAACCTAAAAGTTTGTCGTCTGCTTATATTAATCGAACTTTCCTGTGGGTGCCTCAATAAATTAAAAAGCCAGGGCATAAACTTATAAACCAAGCGACTACAAACTAAGGGCACCCCCTGTGGGGTACGGACCTCAGCTTAGGCGAGTGGCGAGTGCACACCGAATGCATGTTTTTTGTTTAAACTTGCCGAGGGGGCAAGCGAGTCAGTGCGCGGAAGCGCTTCCGCGCACTGACTCGCTTGCCCACTCGTGTGCCCAGTGGTGATTCTAGTAAATAGAATAGGGTCCGAGTGACTGTCTCGCCATTTAACTTGGCCGAGCGCTTGGCTGCGCACTCGGTGATGTTAACACGTACCGAGCACTCGGCCGAGAGCACTGTGTCGCCCATCTACTCGGTAAGCGTGATCAAGGCATTACGGTGAACACATTGAAATCCCGTAAGAATGGGTGTGTTTTATTTTAAAATCTCTGTAACTCACACGTTCTAACGACCGATTAGATAGAATCTTAGCATGAGAATTTCGTGTCTTCGTGAATAATGAAGCGGTGTTTTTCATAGCATTTCATTTCTGTGCCATAGACAGGTACAGGCTTGACCACAGAACATTATAAATAAAGACGAAAATCGCTCGTGCCATGAATGTGTCCTCAAGTAATAAATAGTTCAGCATATCCATTAAAATATCGTGATGAGAAAAATTATCCATCCACAATGAATGGCTATATGAGTAGGAGTAGTTTTCAAGACTTACCGCTGACAATGTTTAAAAAAATACTTTCCAAACTATTACTAAGTATTTAAAAGATATTATACCATTAAGGCTTCTACAGAACGGCGCGACTCGCGACGCGACACAAAGGCACCGCTCGTCGCGCGACACGCCGGGCCTTTGTGTCGCGTCGCGTGTCGCGCGATCTGTAGAAGCCTTTATGGACTATTTAGAAGACAAATCAATAGAATCTGTAATTTGTAAGTTAGATTAATTGACATCGCTGATTGTGAAATCATTTGCACGCCATGTTATGGCATGATATGCTGAAACAAATTTACTGTAACACCTTTTTTTTTTCTTGTTTTGGGTGGGAAATTATGAAATAACTTCTCCTGCTCTGTGGAGCGGTAAGGCGTGTCAGACTTTTACTGACTAAAACCCACCGTGTTCCTTCAAATGCCTGTGTGCCAGGGCCACGATATCCCTTTCGGACAGACTCGTAACCCTGGCAGGCATTGGCCCTTTCGTACCCCGTCAATTGGTGCTGACATCTCTTTGAGGCGCGCGTGGAACACAACGCGCCGTCGACCCGGGCCTGGTCCTTATCGGACGGCGAGCTACCCATCGCTCACCGTCCGCAAGCCCACGCCTACGGTGGCCGGGAATCGGCCTGCGATTCCCGACGCCCTACTGTAACACCTTGTGTACCATATTCTAGCAAATAAACATTTTTTATTTGATAGGGGAAGACCAAAGAAACGATGGATGGACTGTGATGATGATATGGCTAGAAAGGGGATGACTACCGACTGAACGAGATGACGGCTAATCTTATAGAGAAGTATGGGAGAAAATACATGTGGCACCGACATTGATGTATTAAATAGGAAGATAGACCACTCTCTAACAACCTGAGCAACCGGCAGCGAGTTCGTCATGCTCCCTTAGATGTCACTGCTTGCGGTAGCGTCGGGGGTCGGGTTGCCTCCTTCCCTCAAATATGGCGCGGGGGGTGATAGCTGATCTTTGCGTTATGCTCGTGAACTGGTGCTGCTTGTGGTGACTGGTCGTCTTGCTGACCATGGTTTTGTTATTGTTATTAATAATTAACAGTTTTTTTTATTTTACTTTGATGGTGCTAGTTTATTATTTGTGACTTCGAGTTATAGATATAGCTTTATTTAAGCGGGCACGCCCATTATGCCTGGAGGCTTTTATTTAGATACGTTTTGTTTACGTTATTTCTGCTTGAGTATAATTTTCGACGATTATTATATATAAATTATATTTTTTTGTATAGTGGTGTGTGCTAGCTAACATAAGGCAAATAATTTAATTTAATGTTTTGTGTTGCATTTTACATTTTATTGTATAGCTTCAAGTTTTATATATGAACAGACAGCTGTGCTGCTGGGGAGTTTGTTGCGCCACTTCTTCTTCCCAGCTAAAGCACTAGGAAGTGGTGAAGGGTGGGCGTTATTGGGGGACTGTCTCATGTAATTTTGACGTTCGAAAAGTGCTGATTCTCAGCCTAGTTTGAATAAATGGATTTTGATTTTAACATCACGTAAATAGTAAATGGACCCGATGTCGTGCGTCATGTGCTCCACAATCGAAATAGAGAGACGTATCGCGGGCTATAGCAGGAACGAGATAGCAATAATTGTCACTGTTACGTACCCTTATCAACTCGGAAACAAACTACGATTCGGGTATTCCCCGCAAACCGATAGTAATGAAAGTAGATTGTGTCCTTTCCCCTAATGTATGTGGTCCACATCGAGGAGCGCGTACCATATCTTCCTATTTAATACATAAATGGGCACCGACCCCAAATAAATTAGGATATGGTAGGAGAATGATGATGATCCATTTTGTCGTTTAGTCGAGAATTCCGTCTGAATCTGATCTCTCTCTCTCTCGAAACTCGTTGGCCATGCCATATACCAAAGATCATCATCATTTCAGCCGAAAGACGTCCACTGCTGGACATAGGCCTCCCCCAAAGGTTTGCCATAATCGCCACGCTTAGCAGGCGATCGCAGTATGGTGTTAAAATGCATAGAGAACGCTGCTGCCCATTCTCTAGTCGCCTTTTACGACACCCACGGGAAGAAATGGGATAGTGCTATTCTTTACGTCCGGCACCACACGGTACCAAAGATAATATCTAGTGAAGTCGCGACGTAACTAGTGAAGTAACCATACGACTCGTATGGTTACTTCACTAGTTACTTCACTAGTTACTTCACTAGTTACTTCACTAGTTACTTCACTAGTTACTTCACTAGTTACTTCACTAGTTACTTCACTAGTTACTTCACTAGTTACTTCACTAGTTACTTCACTATTTACTTCACTAGTTACTTCACTAGTTACTTCACTAGTTACTTCACTAGTTACTTCACTAGTTACGTCGCGATTGACCATACGACTCGGTACTCACGAATCACGATTAATCGATTCAAGTTAATAGTCAAGACGGGCCTATAATTTTTTGGCAACTGTTACTATAAGTTGGGGCATTGACATAAATCATGATTTTAGATGTCAGTAGTTTCACTTGTGTCCCTAGTCCCTAACGGCCGAACCCAATAACCTATATATCACCAGTTTCGGCCTACTGGAGATATAAAATATATCTATCGATGGTTTTAACGTCCCAATAATCTAGGAATCATACCGGCCCACGCTATCTACTGATATCTCTTTGTATGAAAATGCCAAAGTATGCGTCCCAATACACGATTTGTTTGACAGGACAGTACTACAGATGGCAGATTTGGGTATTCCCCGAATTGCAGGGATAAACGTAAAGTAGCCAAGCTAAAATTAACTCTTTAGTACTTGCAATAATGATAATAGATGTTTTTTTTTATTTAAAGTAAGTAATAAAAAAAAATGAAATTCAAATATCTCGAAAACGGTGCGCCCTAGGCAAAAAATAACAGAAATTTAAAAAGAATAGATATACAATTAGTACAAATATCTATCATAACGACATAGTCATGTCAAAAAGCGTTTTGTTTCTTTCTAACTCATCAAGAGCTACATATGAAAAAAGAGTTAACTAAATGTTTGTCAAGATCTAAATTAGGCAAGACTTTTGTGTGACGTCAAAATCTGTCTATGCGTGACCGGTCGCCATGTTTAATGCCAATGTGCTGTCAAACGGTTGCTTGCGTTCTCTCTCGCACTCGCAATAACAACGCTACAAAAGGCAGCCATTTTAAGTACTTACTCGATTTTTGTAGGTAGCATTGAGGTAGGAATACTATGGAGAGGGCATATTCTACTATATGAAGAATAGTTATACAAATATCGCTATAAGAGCTACATATGAAAAAAGAGATATCTATATGTTTGTCAAGGACTAAATTTGGCAACACTTCTGTGTGACGTCAAAATCTGTCTATGCGTGACCGGTCGCCATGTTTAGTGCCAAGTTTTGTGGTACAAAAATCTGCTACGTGCTGTCGAAAGGTTGCTTGCTTTCTCTCTCGCACTCGCAGTAACAACCCTACGTTATGCGGCCATTTTAAGTGCTCGATTTTTGTAGGTAGTCACGCTAATTTTGTAGGTATGGCAAGTCCATAGGTTTATAAGTCAATGCTACGTACTTACATACAAACAGAAACATATCTGTCACACCAAACACACAAGCATCTATAAAATGCAACCAAACCTTGCGTTTGTTAACTGTCTATCTTGGCCATAGTATATATGTATAAATGTTTACTTCTCACGTTTGATGTGTTTTGACGTTTCTTGATAACGATGCCGTCTCTAATGATGCACTAACAGATGTGCCTGATTATCTGCCGTCCTAGTTGGTGCATGGCAACAGCGTGCGCATTCGTGCAGCGGTCGGCGTTAGCGCAATGTGAGTTGTACGACTGTTTACTTTGTAATTGATGTGGATTGACTGTTTAATAAGTTGGTTGTTATTGATATAGATACTAATTAATACAGATGGTATAATGTATTATGAAATGAATGCAGTTGTGTCCCAGTGGTAACGACTACGAGTTTGTAGGTCGTAGGCCGTAGTCCGTACGCTGAGAGGCGCTTTATTTTGTGTACATTATTTCATCACCACTGCTCTCAAAACGGTGATGGGAAACATCGTGAGGAAACCGGCCCATCCCTAGAACTAAAAATCGAAGACATGACATCCACCAACCCGCACTGGGCCCGCGTGGTGAATTACAGCCCACTCCCTCTCACAGAGAGGAGGCCTGTTTCCCAAAAGTGGGAACATTATAGGCAAATTAGGCTTAAGTTTATAAGTAGGTATAATAAATTGTTCTAGTTTGGGTTTCTCTCAGCGCTAGCTTATTACTTTTTGACGCGTTCACAATTTTGCTCTGTATGCAAGCGAGGAGGCTGTGCTCTCGAAGTCGTTTGATCTTCACAAAGTCGCTGACTACCTTATAGGTAATGTTTTCGACGACTATTTTAAAGTAGAACGAAGATTCAGACTAGCGAATATCCCCTTTTCCATCATTTTATTATCGGCATTGTGAAATCTTAATCACCCAAACTAGGCTCTAAAAAGGTATTTTGTAGTGAAAAAGACAGTCCGAGAAGGTAGTCCATCCCGAAATATAGCTCCAGAGTCCAAATAACAACTGCTACAAAACATTTCTATTAAGGCGACGATAACCGACTTTTAATGATTTTATACTAAAGATCACGTCTAAACGAGTAGTGTTAATGAACTGAAAAAAAAAATAAGAGCATTTTCTCAATAACTTAATATGTGAATATTTTAGATTATTTTTATAATCATAAAGAAATTAATTTGTAAAGTTATGTCTAACGCGGATAAAAAACTGAGAATGGCGCATAATCTACCAAGCGTATTTTTCTGAAACCTTCACCAATTTAAAGATAATTTAATCATTGATCTTTTAGTATACGCGTTTTATTAAAATACCTTTTGTGTTGTGTTTAATAAATTAATAATGCGTCAAATTGGGGACAGAGTTCCTTGATGGGCGAGTCCTATTACTGGCTGAACGTACGACGCATTGCGTGAGCTCAGTACAGAACACGCAAGCTAACCACTCAAGGTCACTGACATATATCTGCGTCTTAATCATATCAAGCAGTTTCTACCGGTATCAATCTAATTTCTGACTAAAGTCCGGTCGCGAAGCAGAAATAATTTCGTACAATGATCCACTTGTGAACTTATCTCTATCGCTCGCGCACGCACTCGCACATTAGAAGGATCTTAAAATGCGTGAGCGTGACGGCAATACAATTGTGCGCGAGCGATAGAGATAAGTAATGAGGGGTCATTGTACGAAATTCTTTCTGCTTCGCGACCGGACTTTAGCGAATCATAATAATATGAAACATGCAGTTATATGCACCAACAAGTAGGTACGTACGAGCTGTGTTTTAATGGATGAAAGTCACGTAGGTACCTACCGATATACAAGGTTAAAATCCTAGAATACATCAGGTTTATATCAAAGAAATTAATCAACATGCTTGACAGCTTCTTGAAATTCGTAATCAGTAATTAATTACACACACAGGGTGGCAGGGAGATCAACGCGCAACTATTACCATGGAGGATTCAGTAAAAATATGATTCTGAACCGGGGCATTGAAATTTTTCGTCGGCTTCTATGAAACAGCTGATTTTTATTTTTGTTAACCGACGAAAAACTTCTACGTTTAGAATCATGTGCTGAATTCAAGCTGACAGTTTCCTGCCACGGTTGCGAGTTTGTCCGAATGGGATATCGTGGCCCTGGCACACAGACAACTGAAGGAACACGGGCGGTTTTTAGTCAGTAAACGTCTGACACGCTCCGCGCAGAGCGCGAGAAGTTATAATTTCCCACCGAAAAAAAAAAGGAGTTGCGCGTCGATGTCCCTGCCACTTTGTGCATACTCATTCCAAACAACGGCTACTCCAGGGCCTCAAGTCTGCTATTACAATAGTGTCAGAATGGTCGATCATTGATTTCATAATTGTTGATTTTGACAAGTTTGGTAATCTACTAATAAAATGGCGTCATTATGACTTTCCAATGGTCGGGTCGGCCACTGACACTACATTGAATGAAATTAAATAGGTATTGCATTTATTGGTAATCTCGTACATAATGACAAATGAATGACATTTCTACTAATGGGTTTTATATTAATGGCAATACGACGATTCTATTACGAGAACATTGACCGACCAATGATCGACCATTATGAATTTAGCAGAATACGAACTTTTAGCAAAATGACAATGGGATCGTGTTGCAATGACTGAATTTATAAAAATAGCAGACTTGAGGCCCTGGGCGTATGCCCACTGCACTGTGTAATTTCTAGCGACACCCTGTGACTACTTTCATTAGGTAGCGTTTTTTGCTCGTCTCCACTCCTCCGGCTGCCGAAAAAAGGCAGGTCTGAACTTGTGTAAGTGTATTGGGAAAACTTCCCAAAAAAAAATGGAAATTAAGTATAAGTTGGTGCTTTCCAATTTTTTAAGGCGAACAGCCAGCTCTGCTCCTAATGCTAGCTGCATTAGGAACAAACCTTCGAAAAAATCGCCTACACCTTAAGCAATAGTAAATTTATGCAAATGTCTCAAATACGACCATGTTTTTCCAACTTATATATCACTTTAGGTACCTAATAGTTGTCCGAAAGGGATATCGTGGCCCTGGCACACAGGCAACGGATGGAACACGGGTGGGTTTTAGTCAGTAAAAGTCTGACACGCCCTCCCGCTCCGCCCAGAGCGGGAGGAGTTATTTTATAATATCCCACTCAAAAAAAAAAATGGTACCTAATAGTTTCAAACTTCTAAGACACACAAGTTCTCGAAGGCCAAATGTTAAGTGAAACTAAGTGATTGGTAGGAATCAACCACATCACATGAGCTATCAAATCAATCTCGGTCACATACACTTTAGCATAAACAATATTGTCTATGCTCCTAGTCTCTGGTTTTATGACGTGTGTTTACCTACCCAGTTTACTTTTAATATGGATAAAGTTGAGGCCCCCCGTATTGTAAAGGTTACTTTCGTTTACGTAAGTATGTATGACTGAAGGAATGGTTTGTTTGAAGTAGCGACGATCTAAGACTTTTAATAAACCTGCAGTAAAATTACACTTTTCTTACTGTCATTTCGTCCATAACTAAGAATTTGTTTAACGAAATGAAATATCAATCGAAGAATCTTACTTAATTTAATTAAATTTGACGTTTATTTTTTTTTCTTTTTTCTCTTCTTGTGCACCCTTTTCTCCCAACTCACTTTAGACATTGGCAGAATAGTAGACATCGGCTTTGCTTGCCATTTATTAAAAAATTGAATATAACGAAATGACAGTAAGAAGTGTCACTTTACTGCAGCTAATCAAAAGTCCGACGATAGGTACTTTACATACGTCGTACGTTACATAGGTTTGGAAATTGGGCCACTGCCGCTCTGTGGCCTTAGGGGTGGATTTTAAGTACTAAAACTATCTAAGCAGCAGAAGACGATATTAAAGATTCATTACAATTCTAACTGATGAGTGTCGTACTTCAGACTAAGATTTTCCCAAAGATATTATGATGTCTAAATAGACAGTTTAAAGCTGTGAACTAGTCGAAAAAAATTGCGTCCAACTGTTGGCCGCAAAATGCACGCACACTAGAACAACACAATGACATGGCGCGAGTGTTGTCACGCACACCAGCGTAACAAAGTTGTTTTGTTTATAATAAATGTACTCTGTAGTTTTGTTGGCTTCTTTTGCAGCACGCCAATATCTAGCTAGACATATAAATAATCAAAGGAATTTTCCTATAGTTCTCTCAGAGTTATTTTACGTCAAAGAGCAACCTTATAGCAACACAAATAAAGGCCACTGTGATTTTGACAGTGACGCAAAATCATCAGGTGAAATAACTGAAGAATAGGTGCATTCTGTAGTTTTGGATAAACCCATAGTTAGAAATGAATAAACCCAACAACACTTCAACTAAAAAAAAAAACCGTTTAGTAGTTTGAGGTAGTAACATTAACCTCAGACCAATAAAATGAATCAACTCTATGATTTTGCCGACGCAAATAATCGTGCAGTAATTAATTATTTTTCCCGACATGCGACATGAATCAGCTTCTAAACCACATCTACGTACAAAAAATTATAGAGAGCTACGTGTTTGCAAGCATGTAGCAAGACCACACAGAGAAATAGCGAATCGCTCGTAGTACGAGTATAACCACAGAATAAGTAATAGTACTCGTACTACGTAGTATAACAAGCATTTGTAATCCCCGAAGGGTTGAAAGAGGTGTGCGTGCGTATAGTACACCCTCATTTCGCCAGTTATGTTTAAATCCCATAAAACAAAAATAAAACCATTTATTTTCCATAAATGTCTTACTTATTGGTTACTTTATCGACACGTGTGGTTTGACTCCAGAGACGAGACCCGAGAGCTTGGGTTTATAGCCTTTTTTTTTGGGATGGGAAATTATCAAACAACGTCTCCCGCTCTGGGAGAACTGGGAGGGCGTGTCAGACTTTTAATGACTAAAACCCACCCGTGTTCCTTCAGATGCCTGTGTTCCAGGGCCACGATATCCCCTTCGGACAAACTCGCAACTCTGGCAGTGGATTTATAGCCTGACCTGAGGAATTAAGGACCTGTCAATTTCCGATAGTTGGTTTTAGGCTTTTAGCAACCCCTTTTTTTATTATATTTAATAACTTCTTCCGCTCTAAGCGGAGCGGGAGGGCTTGTCAGACTTTTACTGACTAAAACCCGCCCTTCTTCGTTCAGTTTCATGTGTGCCAGGGCCACAATATCCCTTTCGGACAAACTCGCAACCCTGGCAGGAGTTTAACCCCTGTGAGACGACTTTGTTGTAGGTAGTATACAAGCAAATATAATATTATATAAAAATTACCATCTATAGCATTCACAATTTATAAAAACTCGTCAGTAAGTCTAACTATTGAGTAATCTAATCCTAAACATTGCACAATAATTTGGTTTGTTCGTGGACTTACACAAGATAAGATGTATTTGTCTACCGTATTTTGTCATGTCGGAATATACACACCTAACATAACGCCTATATTCCCCGAAGGGTAAGGCAGATGTGCATTTAGAGTGCCTACACCCACATTGTGATAATACATTACATATCACAACACATTTTCCTCATTTGCCAAAACAATACATGAAATAACGATGACGACCATTTTTTTTAAAAAGAGTAACCGTGGAGTTTCTTGCCGGCTCTTCTTCGACCAATTGGAACCGTGCACCTAGCTTCTGACGTTTCATAAGTGCCCATGTAGGCTTATGTGAAATAAAAATATTGTTGATTGATTGATGTTTACCTAGATTCTGTAAGTAAAGTCCTTGACTCCGGTGACCTATAGTTCCAATAATAGACGCTGGGTTATCATACAATAGGCCGACCTACACGACCTGTCCGAATGTGAACTGCCATTCATTTCGTCAAGCCAACTGTGCACTGTAAGGGTTCAGTGACGACTAGGCTTGCAGAAAAAATATCGATGTATCGATATCGGTAGCAACACTTCCACGCACTGTAGTACAGCTCCCAGTACTTACGCATTTTAAAAATATAATAATGGCCCAGAAGGCCCTTGAAGGTGTAGTGCGCGACCTACATAAATTAGTTAGTGATCTCGCGACAAAAATCAGTGCTCTCGAGTGTAAAGTGGATGTGCAAACCACTTTGATAGTTAAGCAAGAGGAATCGTTGAAATTGTTAACATTAGCTATTGAGGGTACACCGAAATCAGTCCCTCCGAAAGTATTGGATGCCGACGGCGGTCAAGAGCAGCCAGCGGTTCCAGCGACTACGCAGCGTCCCATGCGTCAAGCGCGAGTTAATTCTATCGCTAAAGCTAAAAGTGGATACGCAGCCGCTGCTAAAGTGTCAGCCGCTGCAAAACTAAGGACCGATTTTGACGTAAGTGACACCGATAGCTTGTCGAAGATATCCACTGTGACTACTGCGAGTGCAATTCCCAATCTACCCACAAAAGCAACTTTATCATCGTTGGAATGTCGGGCTACTAATTCAGCGGAAACGCGCACGGTTGACACAAGAGATAATTGCCACGAAAACATTACATCCGATGAAGGGTGGCAACTGGTGCGCAAAGCTCGTAATTCTAAACGGCGAGTGGTCACTTGCAGCGGACAATTGGATGACGAGCTTAAAACGGTAGAAAAGCTTAAGTATTTGCAGGCTTGGTCTTTTAACCCGGAGACGACGGAGAAAAACGTGCTCACCTATTTGAACAAGCTTCATGATTGTGACCAATATATTGTGGAGAAACGTTTAATTAAGACTACTAGACACGCTGCCTTCGTAATTGCTTTTCCTGAGAGCTTAAATGACCGCATTAACACGCCGGCGGCGTGGCCCGCAGGTGTAAAGATGTCTGACTGGTTTCCGAGGCGTCCCCGCGGGCAGCGGGGGGACACGAGCTCCGAGATACACACCGGCGACGGTGCACGGGCAGTCGTTGGGTGATTCTCCCAGTGAACACCGTACTGAACGACGAAATAGGAATGTTTTACAGTGTCGGTATGCTAATACTAGTGTTTTGAATAGTTCTCACTCGTAAACGTCGGAACTGGTGTGCTCGAATGGTGTGAATGTGGTTCAAGCTAGTGTTAGGAAACCTAAGTGCTCGTTGGATCTCTTCTACCAAAACGTTAGAGGCTTACGTACGAAGTTAAAATCATTTTATAATAATATTATAGGGTCTATGGCTGATTTGGTAGCATTAACCGAGACTGGAATTAATGACTCGATACATGATGGTGAACTGGCTCCAAGCGGATACACGATAATTAGATGTGACCGCACGGATGGCCGCAAGCACGGAGGGGTCATGCTGATCGCCACACCGCGTAGCACTCTCGACTTACGCAAAGTACCGTTACCTGATAACGCTAGCTTGAACCACCACCCGTTCGAAATTGTATGTGCGTCGGTATACCGTCAAAATATGTTTTTGTATTTGTGTTGTGTTGCGTATATTCCACCTAAAACTATTGATAGGGAATATATGTTTATGTTCCATTTGCTGGAGCAGTTATGTGTTAGCTGTGACAAAGTTGTTTTAGTAGCTGATCTAAATATGTATTCAACAAGCCAAGATATACAATATTACTATGAATACTTTGTTACCTTCTGTGGGTTTCGCCAAAGTAACAATGTTCTTAATTGCAACAATCGCACGCTCGATGTTGTCTTAACTACTTTGCCCGTAGGTGATATCGTTGTAAAAGAGGAACGTGGGGAGTGTTTGTCATGCATAGACCCACAGCATCCACCGCTACGAATAAGTATAAGTCGTGAGCGGGTGACTTCTAGCCCTGGTTACCCTGTACCGCAGGTTTCCACCGCCCTACCACGATGGAATTATAGTAAGGCGGACTTCCGTGCTTTGTATTCGGGGCTTGCAGGGGTGGACTGGAGCGTCTTGTATGAAGCGAGTAATGCCAACGAAGCATATAGGATATTTTACGATATTTTTTACAGGATTTTGGATGATAGCACTCCAAGAAGGAGCTCCAAGTTTGATTGCTTTCGTTATCACTACCCTGAATGGTTCACTGCTGACTTAATAGACCATATTAAGAAGAAGGCTCTGTGGCACAAATCTTTTAAGAAGTCTGGGTCAGACAGCGACTATGTTGAATTTTCTCACTGCCGTTCTATTGTCAAAGACAAAATCAGTGCCGCATACCGCGATTATCAGAGGCGTACGGAGCAACAATTTGTGAAAGAACCGAGGTCTTTTTGGGGTTATATCGGAGGCAAGCGCTCGAAACGCAGTAGACCGAGGATAACTAGGGATGGCGAGCCGTTGCCAGAGTATGAGTGTGCTCAGGCGTTCGCTGACTACTTTTTTTCGGTTTATGGGGCGGTGGCGCCGCGGTTGGATGCGGCTGCCGCTGGGCTGGCGGCGCCCGAGCGCGGCGCTCGCGTTCACGTGGGGCAGCTGTCTCTCGGTGAGGTGGGAGCCGCGCTCACGCGCCTCAAGCCCAAGCGTTCGGTTGGGCCAGACGGGGTGCCACCCTTCCTTGTTAGGGATTGTAGGGCAGTACTGGATCGGCCGCTCATGCATTTATTTAATAGCTTTTTACGAGAATGCTCGTATCCGGATGGTTGGAAATTGACCAGGGTTACTCCGGTACCGAAGGGGGCTCCTAGTTCGGATGTTAGCGGATATAGACCAATAGCAGTACTGTCAGCATTTGCTAAAGTCTTTGAGTCCGCGTTGTGTTCAACTATCCACTCGCAAGTAGCCTCACAGCTCAACGACGCACAGCATGGTTTCCGTGTGGGCCGTAGCACGAACTCTAATTTAATGTGTTTTTTAAATCAAGCCACCACAGTGCTGGACTCGGAGTCTGGTGCCCAACTGGACGTCGCTTACTTCGACTTCAGGAAGGCATTTGACAGTGTGGATAATGATATACTTTTAATGAAATTTGCGAGGGCTGGTTTTACCCCAGCCCTCCTAGAGTTCTTTGCTAACTATTTGGGCAACCGCAAACAAATGGTAGAATATGCAGGTTACACCTCGGACCCGTACTCCACCCTTACGGGGGTAAGTCAGGGGACAAATTTAGGACCTTTAGAATTCATAATTATGATCAATGATCTTCCAGAAGTCATTAAAGACGCTAGCTGTTTGTTATTTGCTGACGATCTCAAGCTATTTTTGCGGATCTCAGACGAGTCACACTGCAGAATGCTCCAGCGAGACATCGATCGGGTGGTAGCGTGGAGTGAAGAGAATAAACTACTCTTTAATGTGACGAAGTGTAGCGTAATGTCCATCACGCGTGCCGTGATACCCCGACGACATGATTATTGCATGGACGGCCACGCCATAACGCGGGTGGGGGTAGTGCGAGATCTCGGGGTTACTTTCTCTGGGGATCTTTCGTTTCGTGCTCATGTAGTGCACGTGTGCAAAAAAGCGTTTAAAAATCTTGGTTTTGTCATGCGTGAAACCCGTGACTTCACTAATATGACGGCAGTGAGAGCACTTTACAATGCGTTAGTGCGAAGCAACTTGGAAACTAGTGCTATCATCTGGAATCCTTATGAAGTGAAGTATTCTCAGATGTTGGAAAAGATGCAGAACAAATTTACCCGATACTTGTACTGGAAGCAGTTTGGTGTCTACCCTTTCTACCCACTTATGTATCCAACTCTCTTTGTTATAGGCATGGTTGGATATTATAAGTTGGAAGTAAGGCGCAACCTCGCTCTTGTAAAATATGTGTTTATGGTTTTTCGTGGGATACTGAATAATCCACTAATATTGGAATCGTTGGGATTGCTCGTTCCAGACAGGAGGTTACGGTTGGGGCCGAGGGGAGAACTTTTTAAAGTTCCGGCAACCCGTACGAACTTATTCATGTTTGCGCCAGTGATTCGTGCAATAAAAATACTTAATAGTATCTCTCGTCGGTTGGACATATTTTCTTGCTCTTTGGCGGAATTCCAGAGGGTGACACTTAGTGTGTTGTCCACTGTGTAACTTGTGCTTTACCCGGACCCATCATTAGGGACCGAACGATTAGAAAATAAGACTACCTTTGTTAGCTTGGGTATTATATTACCTGTTAAAACAAATGTATGTGATGTTGAATAAATAAATAAATAAATAAATATTGTTAGGCGATATCTATTATTACGATACATCGACTTATAAAATATAAAATATCGAAAATGTATCAAATACGATATATTTCCAATAGCAACACCGTTGTACCCACTGACTATAAAAACCGCTAGAATTCATAGCCGTAAAATAGTAAACTTATTTTTATCAATGTTTTATTAGTTGAGTTTACATCAGAAATTATGTTTCTATTTAGTTGCAAAAAAAAACAAATGCAATATCATAAACTACCATAATATACTTTTTAGAACATTTCACCGATATATCGTTTTTTTTTTTTGATATATCGAAATCGATATCAATATTTGTTTTTCGATATATCGAAATCGATATAAATATTTTTTTTAAATAGCGATACGATATTTATATCGATACTTTTTGGCACTTCTTGCATCCGTAGCGACGACTACTTGAATTTACTATTTTATATTCATTCGATTTAAATAGTTATTATCGACGTACGTCAACTCAGTTTCCAAGTTCTATTATTACATTTTTTCCAAGTTTTATTATTTTTATACTTTTATAAATAGTAATAAATAATAACCTGGGTACCGCATTACCCAGGTACTGGCTGTGGAGGTCAGATAGGCAGTCGCTCCATGTAAAATACTGGTATTCGCTGCTTCGGGTTAGGCTCGAAGCCGATCCCAACATAGTTGGGAAAAAGCTGGGCAGATTGGTTTGATACTAGTTTAATTCGTAGAGTTGATTGTGATTTGTTTAAATATCTAAAGAAAATATCACATAACCGCCACGTATACAGGCTGTTCATGCTCACTTAAATGGCTCGCTGATGGTGGCGCGTGTGTCGGATCATTCGGTTCCCTACAAAATGGTTGAGTTGGATGGTGCTGATCCACGCGTCATGTTCGTGAACGGGCGCCGTCAGTTGAGACTGGTCTTCTCTTAACTGCCAGGGCTTATTTGTAATCTTTTAATCTTATATTTTGAATTGTTTTTTAAATAAACAATTTTTTTTTTATATTGTTCTCACATATAGAAGCAACAAGAATAATGTACCCAGGAATTTGTAATATCTTGCTTTAAAAGAGTGTCCTTGGAGTTTCTTGCCTATTCTTCTCCATAGAGATCTACGTTTTGGAATGGCCAAATAGCTTCAACTTTCTGACTAACTGACAGACTCTTTGACAATTCAAAAGTGCCTGTAATAGGTTTAATTGAAGTAAATGTTTTGAGTTTGAGTTTTTGAGTTTGTTAAAGTAACTGCGTGCCATAGCTTAAGGGTAGGTTCAGTATCGACAAAGGCACCCAGGAAAAAAAAAATTAAACAAAAAAAAAATTGCAAGATCAACCTAATTTAGTACCTACCTACTAACTTAGAATAGCAATCGATTGGAATTAAAATTATTTTATTTGACGGTCCTAAGTTCGTTAAAGTACGAAGAGACTTAATTTTTTTTATGTTTACCTAAATTTTTTGTTTATATTTTTAATTTTCTTTGAATTTATTTTTTATTTTGCCTGGGTTCCTATATCGATACTGAACATACCCTTAAGCTATGGCACCCAGTTACTTTAACAACCTGTATAGAGCGATGGGCATTAAGCCTTCTACATACCGGGGCGACTTGTCGCGCGACGCGACACGACACAAAGGCACCGCTCGTCCTGCGACACGTGGGGCCTTTGTGCCGTGTCGCGTCGCGCGACAAGTCGCGCTGGTATGTAGAAGCCTTTAAGCGCTGACAACAGGTAAACCGCTGTCACTGTCACACTGCATACAAAAAAAAGAGAAGCGCGATGAAACAACGCTTGTAATTTATTGCAATTATTTATTTACTGAAAAATGTGTTGAGTAATCTAAAATAAAAAAAAGACCAAGTTCTGCATACAAATAAGACGTTCTTGTTATTAATTAAATACCAACCGTACGTTGATATTTAATACAGATATTTTGGATTGAAACTCAAAGTAAAGGGTTAGTTTACCGTTAATTTGTATTGAGATTTTTTTTCTAAACGTGTTTTGGTAACACCAAGTTCTGAGAAATATGTTCAAGAATAACATACCTAATTATATTTTTTCCGCTGCCACAAACTATATATACATTTGGCATTTTTTTCGTTTAAGACAAGCCTACTTTTATCATATGACTCTTGCCTTAAGACGCAGATATATGCCAGTGACCTTGAGTGGTTAGCTTGCGTGTTCTGTACTGAGCTCACGCAACGCGTCGTACGTTCAGCCAGTAAGGACTCGCCCATCAAGGAGCGCTGTCCCCAATTTGACGCATTATTAATTTATTATACACAAAACGAACGGTATTTGAATTAAACGCGTATACTAAAAGATCAATAATTAAATTATCTTTAAATTGGTGAAGGTTTCAGAAAAATACGCTCGGTAGATTATGCGCCATTCTCAGTTTTTTATCCGCGTTAGAGATAACTTTACAAATTAATTTCGCTATGTAATATAAACATAATCTAAAATATTCACATGAAAATGCTCTAATTTAACATATTTTTTTTTCAAATCATTAATGCTACTCGTTTACACGTGACCTTCAGTATAAAATCATTAAAAGACGGTTATCGTCCCCATATGACGTAATAAATTATGTATTGGTGGATATCATAGAAATATAAAAAACAAAATTTCTTATATCTATGGTGGATATTATTATAGGGTGATTTATATCGTCCATTTCCGAATCGCTTTTCTTCAGTTATTCTATCGCCTCCCCCAGACCAGTCTGACCAGTCTATGATCAGTGATAGATATGGTTAGGTTTTCGTCATCAGTCTGTCTTGGTCATTATGATTTTTGTGTTTCTGGGCACAGTCTCTACTGATCATATCGAATACGGAATTTATAGACTCCAGGGAGTGCGCATGAGCCTACTTCCTGGGGGTATCCCCAGGAAGTAGGCTCATGCGCACTCCGCACTGGAGTCTATAAATTCCTAGAGTAGATAGTACCCAAAACAAATCGCGCTCTTCTTGGCTATTTATCTATTTAATTATTTTAACGACGTAAAAATAATAGTAATAATATACTTTTTTTTAATTCTAATATTTTAAAATATAATTTATATGTAAATCATTAAATAAAGGACATGTATACAATAATAAAGTATATGTTTTCCCTAAAAAATTAAAAATAATATGTCAAGTAATCGACTTATTATTTTAATTTTTTTAGGGAATACAATATATACTTTTACGATGTTTGTAAAATATATGTGAGCACATATTGTATCTAATAGTTAAGTTATTTTTCATTGCTTCAATGTTAATTCTTTTAACCTATTGTGGTATAGTAATTTTATTCTACGTGATCGTCTTCACTCTTCACATATAATTAATGTACAGACGCCAGCACATCAAGCTACTACAATCTGTCAAATTTCTTTAATAGATTTTCATCTTTATCCCTACGGCATAAAGTTCAAGGTTGATTGAGGAAATTTGACAGTTTCGGGTAGCTTGACCTGCTGGCGCGTCAGGGGGCCTAAAATGGACGCTTTGGCAGGATCATAATATGATCTGCGTACAATTCATACATCCCGCGATTCATCTGTTTGACAGCTGATATTTGACATTAGACTTCAATAAAGCAATTAATAATTTGTGGACCATTTTACGAAACTCCTTAGAAACTGCCAAACAGATGAATTGCGGGTTATGAATTGCACGCAGTTTCATATTATGATTCTGCCAAAGCGTCCATTTTAGGCCCCCTGTACTTAAACAAAATATTGTGAAAGAGTACCTAACAATGGAGTTTTTTGCCCATTCTTCTCTATACGAAACTACTTTATACCTTTTGGAAGGGTATGTGCCTATTTGAAAGAAATAATTTGACTCTGAGTTTATAGGAACATTGACGAATTGGGAAGAACTCCTAAGATAAGCCCACGTTTGCACGGATGTAAAAATATCGCAGCGGAATTTTATCGCGCACTTGATTTTCAACTCTAGTGCGAGAAAAACGAACTTGAGCTAAATTAACTCAAGACACCTCAGTGACTTTCAGCGTTACTAAAGCGTGAGGGAATACCTACATAAGTAATCTTATCTTCCATTTAGGCTCGAAGTGGCAAGTAATAGTGAACTGCTCCTTAATATCCTAGAACTATTGATTATACAGAAGACTGCAGCAGCGGCGAGGTGTAATTTTTTGTATGAGAGAAGCCGAAGCGAAGCCAGTCAAGCCAGTAACTTCTTAATTATCAATAAATATCAACTTAAAAAGAAGTCTTTCCTTTACTGAATTTAACACCATCTATCGTCAAGTAGCAGAACCAAAAAAACTCATCACTACACAAACAAAACTTTATTTTTTGTTGTTTCAATTCAAAGCTATTAAAAATAGGCGTTTTTGTTGTTTGAATGTTATGGTAAATTGAATACCCGTAGTGTAACTATATTTTTTTGGTAATAGTTGACATTAATGACTGTGGCATTTTTCAAAAGCGGTATAGTTGTTGATGCGAACCTCCGAAGGGAAGCCGATAGGAATCGTGTTATATGGTGCTTTCGCCACTGGTCTGCAGTAGTAAGATTGTTTGTTTTGCGATAAACATGAGTAATGAGCACCAAGTAGTGTGACCTCGTCAAAATATGAGACAGACAATGAATTCCCATGCCATACCGATTAGGAGTGGTTCAAGTGATATTACATTGCTAATATCGCTTGGACCAATAATTTACCTAGCATTCCTTAATAAAACTGAAAAATAGTGTGGCCAATATGGTAGATAATGCTATATGCAATTGCGCACAAATAATTATTATTTATCTTATACAATATCGACGGTTAAGAACCAATAGTGTCTATCTCAGTTTTTTACGTTTTTCACTTTTTAATGCAGGTAGATTTAAATTTTAATTTGTCTTGGCCTACTGAGGCACTTATCTCAAAATTCACAAAATTGTTGTAGTTATTCGCTATAGAAATTCCATCTAAGTTAAGAGCGCGTGTATTTTTCTGCCAATACCGTTTATCTCTTCTCTATTGCGGCTCATATAAACATTTCAAGTATCTTTCTATTCAAAGCCGAGAAATGTTTTTTTTATCTCCTGTAAAGTTGACTTTATTGAGATAGACACTATTGATTCTTAACCGTCGATATGTAACAAACACCCTGTTGTTTCTTCTACCTACGTTTTAAGAATCGGTATACATACGTAATAAAGTAAGTCATTAATAAAAACTGTTCAACAAAAATAATTAAAATAAATATTTAATTATTAATATTTATAATGTTTAACTGATTTCTTACCTCTTTAGTTCTTTGATTTTGACTTCTCGACTAGCCAATTCTTAATTTTTTTAAATTATAATTCCACCAATATTGTGCTTGTAGGTTAATGTATACGTCCCTAAAAGGAACAACAGGGTTTTTGTTACATACTGTATATAAAATTCTCGTGTCACAATGTTAATTACCATAGATACTCCTCCGAAACGGCTTGATCGATTTTTATGAAATTTTATATGCATATTCAGTAGGTCTGAGAATCCTACTGAATATGCATATAAAATTTCTACTATCTATTTTTTATACCTCTAAGTGTAAAGGGTGGCTTTCCCACGGGATCGAAGCTTACGCGGGTGAAACCGCGGGGCGCAGCTAGTATTAATATATATTTGCACAAATAATTATGCATAAATGCGGTAGAAAAACGTTAATTATTCCTTTTTCGACGAAGGTTTTAAAATCTCATATGCTATGTTCAAAATATGTATTTTTGGAGATTCTTATTACTTTTTTATCCAGAAAAAAAAATGTCTACTCAAGGAACGGAATTCAAAAAAAGAGTTATCGTTTGATTTGTCTCCAAATTCGAGGTGGACTCGTCATGGTCATAAAAAAGATAGAAGAAGAAAAGACGGTTGTTTTATTTTTTTGTATTCTTTTTTTATTATTCACCTATATTTTTATTTATTATTTGTCGTACCTACCCCAAACAAATTCGAATATTACTACTTATGTAAATAACAGTGACAGGAAGTTATTACAACATCATCCACAATACACTATGTGGGAAAAATACGTATCATTGAAGCTCAGCTCAACTCAAAAACTACCCAAGCAAAGTTAATAAAATTTATATGGGACCACCTACGAAGTACTACTTTCAATAAAAAAAAAATATATTTTCCAAATCGGTTCAGCCATCTTCGAGTAATCGGGGATCATAAATAAAAAAAAACATAGGCAGTCATGCCGACAGGTGTGAAATCTTATCGCTCGACGCGCCAAAATAATTTATCACTTGAATAAAATAATGCTACTACAGCATGTCGGCGCGGTCATGTCGGTGACGCGAATCCATGAGTTTTTCTCCTACCAAAAATCGCTAAACGCGCCGAAAGAAGTTTTTACTTCAAATATAAAATAAAAAAGATTGCAACGAACTGAGAACCTCCTACTTTTTTGAAGTCGGTTATAGTATATAGTTTTTTTATTGGTTTTACGTGTTACTTTTTTCAAATGCAGATAGTATCGTTTATCCAGTCATTCTCAGGTTCACACATTGTTCTCACAATTTCCGCTACGACGCAATTCGCCGTCACTTCCACCTTGCACCACGCTCCCTACACGTGGAGCGATCAGCTCGCCTAGCGCTGCGCGTGCGCCGTATGCAATTAACGGCTTTATTTGTTTATTATCGTATTGTTATTATTTGTATTTGACGGAAGCCATATTATTTAACAGCTGCGAGAGGCGGCGACTAGATGGCGCTAGTGGAACGTGCACCATAGACAAATCATTCATTCTATCGGATGTTTGACTTAAAAGAATTGAAGTCAATTGAGTGAAATATTGTAACGTTACCCCCCTCTAGCGGATCGCCTTTATAAGGAGGTGCGCTATTGAGTCGGTACGCATTTTGAACGGATGCGTCTTGGTGCACGGACCACTGTCTCTCGACAGTCAGTACTGCCCGGTTATTGGATATGGAACGCTGTCTCCGACAAATTAGTACTATCCTTATTGCGGTGGGTGCATGGACCACTATCCCTGACAGTCAGTACTGCCCTATGTGACCGCCACTACCATTATTAGTTATTTAATTAATTCTATTTAATTCCTATATTCTCTCGATTTAAAATAACTGATTGTTCGATTGAAATATATTTCTGTATTGCCATATCTGAGTATTACTTCTGATGTCTGAACCTATCCCGACATATTTATATCCTAATCTATATTAGTCATTAGAAACTGGGTGACGCGACGGCTAGAAAATTGATCATTTTATTAGGAAAGTAGTAGAGTTAAGGCTTCTACATACCGGGGCGACTTGTCGCGCGACGCGACGCGACACAAGGCACCGCTAGTCCCGCGACGCGACACAAAGGCACCGCTAGTCCCGCGACGCGCGGGGCCTTTGTGCCGTGTCGCGTCGCGCGACCAGTCGCGCTGGTATGTAGAAGCCTTTATGACGAACACTTATTATTCATCACAACATCTATTTTTAATTATTTGAATTGCATTTAAACCTCAGACTGTTTGTACTTTGTGTATTTTAAATTTTTAATAGGAAACGGAAACGTTTTAAAAAAATGTTTTTTTCTTTGTAACAGATTTTTAGGATTATAATATAATATTCATTTCAGAAATATCTTTATAAATTTCTCAGCTTACATGCAGATATACGGTTAACTTAATCGTAGTATTTTAAAATAGCTTCTAATGAAACCATGTAGATATACTTCAGAGGTTTAAAAAGGTAGGTAGATGGGATAAATTGAGAGAAAACGTTTCTTAAAACGATGGACAGCTTATCATGCTATGCACACAAACGTATCCTCCACAAATGTTTACCTACTAAACACAAAACACACCACTCGTGAACCTGAAACGTGGTGTGATCAAAAGAACAGCTGCTAATCACACCACACTTACTCGGAAGCGAAACCGACACCAGATTCCACTCCTGCACATAATGCAACCAACACTGGCTATTGGCCATAATACAGCATCCATTGAAGTTCCAATAACGGCGAACAAAACCGTTCTTAGTACCGAAAAGGCAATGGATACCCAGTACGGCCAACATAATAATCTTTGTTTGTGAAAAACAATAATCATATTATGTTTCACTGACCTTGTGCAGGCACGTGTATCTTATATCCAGTGCATCTATTTATGCAGTCAATACAGGGCATTGCTTATTTACTGGTATAAATGTATGCTGGATCATTTTATGACCAATTAGATTTGCATTCAGATTAGTGTGTAGCTTGAATAAGAATAAATCTGTCTTTCCACTGATTTTACAAGTAGAAAACTAGCTGTTTTTATGAGGGCTACATTAGAGCCTCGTTGAGGCGTTGACACCAGTGGCGTAACTAAGAGGGACGGGTGTCACCAGGGACCATTTTGGTTACCCATTGAAAAGGTCTTCGATAGGGTTTCTCTTAGCGGTTAAACAAAAACCCATAAGATATGGGTAACCCTTATGAACGGCTTAAATTAAATGTTGGTAACCCGTTGAAAGGGTTTTCGATAAAAACCCATACGGTGTGGGTAACCCTTTTGGGCGGCTTGATTTAAGCCATTCAAAATTGACACCGTATGGGTTTTTCTAAAATGGTAACCAAAATGGTCCCTGGGTAGAATAGAGATAGAATTGGTGATGCTACGCGTGCTGGGCGGATATCGAAATAACATAATATTATGATTTTTTCATGTTACTGGGTTTCAAATAGGTATAGAACCAATGACTATATAGAACCCATTGAATGGGTTATCATGTAACCCTTTCACTGGGTTTCAAGTATAAAACCCATTCAATGGGTTATCATGTAACCCTTTCATGGGGTTTCAAGTATAAAACCCATTCAATGGGTTATCTTGTAACCCTTTCACTGTGTTTCTAGTAAAAAACCCTTTCAATGGGTTACATCATGATTATAACCCATTGAATGTTACCCCTTCGAAAGGCTTAACTCTTAACCGGGGTTGTACGGTCCCTGGGTGTCGCGCGTCGGGGGCGGTCCACACCGAGTGCCACCTGATTGGGGGTGACACCCGACCGAAAAATAATAATTAAACATACTATCACGTTTTACAACGATACATCACTTAGGCTTGAAGCCATCGTACAACTGGTCTTGGCCCTGGCACACAGGCAACCCTTCCGCTCTGGGCGGAGCGGGAGGGCGTGTCAGACTTTTACTGACTAAAACCCACCCGTGTAAGGAAGTCCCTAATAAATAGTAGATAATTTCCCACCCAAAAAAAAAGCTTGATGCCATTGTATAACCAAGTTATCCAAACTAAATAATTTAAATAAAGCAAAAAGGGAAGGTTATCGGGCCAAGTGCGAGTCGGACTCGCGCACGAAGGGTTCCGTACCATTATCTATAAAAATTGCAAAATAATCAAGTTTGTTGTATGGGGTATAATCCTCGATATTGATAATGGCAACAGGTAGACGGTTGAAATATTCACAGAACCTTTAGTTATATATTCACGTTAAAAATAAATAATTAAATTAAAATAAAACAAATAGTTAAGGTACAAGAAACGTGATTTTTTTGCCGTTTTTATAGATAATGGTACGGAACCCTTCGTGCGCGAGTCCGACTCGCACTTGGCTGGTTTTTTTTTCATAGTTTTCTGCTTTATGTATTAAACAGCACGTGTCACAAAGATGATAGTAAAAATATGCAATTTTTTGAAAAATTATCGCATTGTTTATGAATAGGGCCCTGACTACGAACCACTGCAACCGTCATAACTATAGCTCGTGAGTCGTGACGACAGGAAGAAAGGCCTGATCCACAGACGACAATACTCAATACTTTATTGCATTCCATAATGTGTACATAAAAGTAAAATAGTTGGTATGTTAAAACATCGAATCAATTACTACAATTACTGTGACATGACTTGAGTCACACATTTTATCACAGTTTGAGCGATAAAACAGTTTTGTCATAAAATGCTAGTACAAATTGACATGACATAATTTATCGTGTCTTGTCACAAACGTCTTGGCACGCCCGTGCTCGCCCATTTTTAATAGGAGAGGATGAAGGCGCTTTTTGCTACAAAAAAAAAAAAAAATAGTGTCATTTGCTTTTATGGTACTTATTAGGGTTCCGTACCAAAATGGTAAAAAGAAACCCTTATGGTGAGACTAAGTCTGTCTGTCTGTCTGTCACACCTGGATATCTCAAGAACTGCTAATGCTATCAACTTGAAATTTAGAATAGTTTTAACTATTTTGCTAGTAAGAAAGAAATTTAAAAAAATAGAAATCTTTTTTGCAAAAGGGACTGAAAGGGGGGGTCTTAATAAGTTGAAGTGGGGCTAATAGGGCATGTGGGGTATCATATGAAAGAACGCTGTTTGCACATTCTCAAACATTTTTTTTTTTGGCAGTTTTCGACTTTTGATGAAAAATATGAAAAAAATACCGTTCCCCCCCCTTATCTCCGAAGTTTGCAGAGATAAAAATCTGAAATTATTCTATATAATAGAAACTTATGTAAAGATTACAGGAAAAATAAAACGATGTCTCTAAATAGCACAGTTTTTCAGAAATGATCAACATCATATATTCGTACGGAACCCTCGGTGCGCGAGTCCGACTCGCTCTTGACCGGTTTTTTTTTAATACGAGAGGATGTAGGCGCTTTTTGTTAAGAAAAAAAAAAGTATCATTTGCTTTTATGGTACTTATTTATATTTTAGTATAATATATATATTTATTTATTTGTATATTTGGTTTAAAATAGTCAGTAAAAGCTTGACATAATTTCTGTACTTACAGTACTTAAAAAAAAATAGGTAAATGAGAATACAAATATGTTTTTGGTCGTGCGTGATTGGACCAACTTATGAAATAAAGGCTGCTACATACCGGCGCGACTTGGCTCGCGACGCGACACGGCACAAAGGCCCCGCGTGTCGTGGGACGAGCGGTGCCTTTGTGTCGCGTCGCGTCGCGCGTCAAGTCGCCCCGGTATGTAGAAGCCTTAAAGCGTTAAAAGTGTGTATATTATCAGAATAATATCATGATTTGTTTTTATTCAATTCAATAAATCAATCATGTAGTGAGCTCTTCAAACGAAGTGCTCTTCAACATTATTGAATAGTGAACCAATGAACCACTCTACAGTACCATTATCTATTCTGTGACTCTACCTACTATGATAATGTTAAGGCAAGTGGGTGGTCACATAATTTTTTATATGAAAGTACCTATTTTGTCAATTCCTTAATGGGATATTTGATTAAAAGAACGAAGGAGGAAGGAACATAAGAAAAACACCCCAAAATAATTCCGGACGTAGAATTATGCTTCGATAAACTTCGATAATCTTCATAAGATGAGATAATTATGATGACAAACGAAACAAATTACCAATCTGCGGAATCATCAAGTGAATGAAACACATCGAGGGAAATATTTTTCTAAATCATTATTTTCCCCGAGACTTTCCGTGATTTTCCCCGTTGCGTTTTCATTGCGGTCTTACGCCATTAAGACCGCAATGAAAACGCAACGGAGCGTTCTACCAGAGATCATGAAACCCTCATCATTATAAGCCATACTTTTTCTAGTTCGAGAAGAGATGAAGCTATCCATGACGAACAACACCATTTCACCTTTCTTGCAAAGGAAAAATAGCCGAATAAAACACTGCATTGATTCTTTCTAAATCTTTGTACACACGGCTACACATCAAGCTATACATTTCCAGTATAAGCTGATCTCGCATTGTGTAGGATTTCCGTACAATGAGAGGTCAGCGTAAATTGGATTTGAATAGCTTGATGTGTAGCCGTGTGTACATCACACAATGATATTATATTAAACAGATGTTATACACTCACAAAACAACAACACACACATTATCCACTTTTCATTAATTTCACATTTCACTACAAGTAAAAATGATGGGTTGAAAAAAAAAAATAAGAAAAAAAACCGGCCAAGTGCGAGTCGGACTCGCGCACGAACGGTTCCGTACCATTATCTATAAAAATGGCAAAAAAACACGTTTGTTGTATGGGAGCCCCCCTTAAATATTTGTTTTATTTTAATTTAATTATTTATTTTTAAAGTCAATATATATCTACATCATCTGTGAAAATTTCAACTGTCTAGCTATCACGGTTCATGAGATACAGCCTGGTGACAGACGGACAGACAGACGGCGCGGGCGGCGCGGCGGCGGAGCCTTAGTTATAGGGTTCCCGTTTTACCCTATGGGTACGGAACCCTAAAAAAGAGACAGCTAATGTTGTCAATTGCGCGTGAATGTAAACAAACATTATTTTGGCCACCAATCTCCGAATGTTGGCATCACAGATTAACAAATACGTCCCAATTAGGACGTTTTCGAGTCTTCACGATTGCGCGCTCATAACATATCTGTATATCATTAACATCACATCACCATTTCCTTCCTTTTCAGAGCAGCATCATAGATACAACCCATCCAACAACATTCCGTCACAGCATCATGCTGATCATCACATCCGATTCCTGGTCACGTAACCACTCGTTATTGCCATCACGAGCAACGTCCTGGCGATAACTACTCGTTACAGCATGACCCTGACTTGTAACCGTCCGCCTCGTGGGAGATAATTTAAGGACCGATAACACAGGTGGGCGTATTTGTATTGTAATTCAAACCATGCGTTTTAGGGTCATTAAAATGAGATACGTGGGAAATTGAGTAAAGTAATTGGATAGGCGTTGAATAATAAGTGTCTAATTTGGGTTTCTATTTTCTGGAAAATAGGCGAGTCAAAGGAAAGGAATTTATCTGACGAAGACATTTTGGAAATCCTACGAGGACTCTTATACCCAGCGCTGGGTGAAAATAAAAAGAAAGATCCATATGGGACCCCTACCCTATAGGATAGACTGACACTGGAGAAATATCCCACGAGGACTTACGCCTATGCACTATGCAACAGTGAATAAAATGGGCAAAAGCAGAAAATGAAGGGAAGAATGCGAGTCATATCACAATAATTGATTTTGTAATATCTTGATTCAAAAGAGTGTCCTTGGAGTTTCTTGCCTGTTCTTCTCCATAGAGATCTACGTTTTGGAATGGGCAAATAGCTTCAACTTTCTGACTAATTGACCGACTCTCTGACAATTCAAAAGTGCCTGTAATTGGTTTAATTGAAATAAATGCTTTGGAGTTGGAGTTAAGAGCAGTTACCAAGGAAAAATATATCTCAGTAGGAAGGCCGTAAATCACAGAAACTTTGAGAAAACTTAATTGTTACCAAAAGTAACTTAAAAATCACCAAAGTTAAAACGAGGTAAGCCGAACTTTTATACTTCAAAGTTACTTCGAATAAAAACGGAGACATGTAGTATATCAGCGAAGGTTATAAGGAAATTGGGATTCGTAAAGACGATTGACATTCAGAAAGTAATACAGGCTCTGAGCCTGCATTACCTGCCTGACCGGTTATATTGTAAACAAGGAATCGAAGAGTTTCGCTCCTTAAGGCGCTGACAAGAGGCAAATGATAAAAGTAGGCTTGTCTTAAACAAAAAAATAGCCAAATCTATATAGTTTGTAGTATCGGAAAAAATATGTTATTCTTGAACATATTTCTCAGAACTTGGTTATTACCAAAACACGTTTAGAAAAAAAGTCTCGATACAAATTAACGGTAAACTAACCCTTTACTTTGAGTTTCAATCCAAAATATCTGTATTAAATATCAAGGTACGGTTGATATTTAATTAATAACAAGAACGTCTTATTTGTATGCAGAACTTGGTTCTTTTTATTTTCAATTACTCAACTCATTTTTTAGTAAATAAATAATTGCTTCATATTTTGCAATAAATTACAAGCGTTGTGTCATCGCGCTTCTCTTTCTTTTGTATGCATGCTGACAGTGACAGCGGTTTACCTGTTATCAGCGTCTTAACGGCACCAAAAAAGAGGTGGTGATGATTAGGTTCAAGTCATGACGGATAGCGGAGTGCGTTTCTTTCGTAGTTTTGGGAGCCAGATAGTGTTAAAGAAGATAAACGATTTTTATTGATTTTTAACTATTTTACGAGGGAACATAGGGACAGTCATACATACATATATAGATACATACATACATACAGGTCAAACACATAACCCTCCTTTTTTGGCTTCGCCGCAGTCAGGTAATAAAAGTGCCAATAACGATGGTTATTGGATTTTGATGAATGATATGTCGTTAGATTCGTCTCTATTGCGCGAGTGTCGTATGGAGAATATATTTTTTTTTAAATCAAAATGGCGGATTTTTGGCGCTAATTAAGGTGTGTTTTCGAAAAAAAAATATCTGCCAAACCTATCGAGTGGGGTATCAAAATTAAGGGTTTTAAAAGGTGATTACAAAAATATATACTTATTATATGTTTAAAAGTAATTTAAATGACAAATGATAAAAAAATATCCCGAATACCCGAGTGTCTTTTATATCTATAAAATACACATGTAGCTTTGCCCAGATATATTCTACACGTGTCAAAATACACTGGTCTTCGATAATGGGTACTAGAAATGACTCACATGTGTTTTTGTAAAGTGTTCTGTTTAAACATTGGTATCGTTATTTTTATTATTACTTAAGAATGTTTGATTTTCGAAGGTTACCATTGTTCCTTGTTTTTACAGTTTACCTACGAAGACGTTTTCAATAAAAGTGCCAATAACCAGATAAAAAAGACACGTGCAGCTTTGCCAAGAGATATTCGACACGTGTCCAAATACACTGGTCTTTGATAATGGGTAGTAGAAATGACTCACATGTGTTTTTGTAAAGTGTTCCGTTTACACATTCGTATTGTTATTTTTATTATTACTTAAGAATATTTGATATTCGAAGGTTAGCATTGTTCCATGTTTTTACAGTGTGTAATTTTTCAATGTTTTTTTTTTTAATTATAAAAACAATAAATTAGTAGGAATGGGAACATTTAAATTGTTATTGTTGTGATATCCGATAAGTTACAATTTAATTCAACGTGATTTTAAATGTATGTGGTCTTTACCAGTCGGTAAAATTAATAAATAATACAAGATAGTTTTTATTTTCAATAAAATTTTGGGTTGGATTCGCGGATTTTTTTCCCCCCACTGAAATCGTATTAAGGCTCGTGCAGACAGGCGCGGGCGCGACATTTTCCATTAAGTTTTCATAGAAATTGTGCTACTAGTGTCGTGTTGCGTCTGTCTGCGGGACCATTTACTGACCACTCCTATTTCTCAAACTTAGTTATAGTAAGAGGTAAACTTTATGGCGGCTCTGAAGTGCGCTACTTGATGCGCAGTCCCGCATCCCTCACCCCATTGACACGTGAATTTGTTACTGGGCAACGGCAACGACTCGCCTCATGTTCCGAGCCGCCATAAAGTTTGCATCGGGCTGTAGGTACCTACAGTTACCTGAAGTCTCATCGTAAAATAGCCCGAATTTTATTTACACACGTGAACTTTATTATTACTCGGATTTGTAATTCCCTTTTATTTCCCATTTAGGTAAACAGATTTCTATTTACATAAATTACGTGTCAAACCGAGGGTAAGGCTTCTACACACCGGCGCGACTCGCGCCGCGACTCAAAGGCACCGCTCGTCGCGCGACACGCGGGGCCTTTGTGTCGCGTTGCGTGTCGCGCCAGTATGTAGAAGCCTTTAAACTTTCAGTAAGGAATTAAAGATGATCGCATGTCCCTAATGGTGTTTTCTGTTCTTTGAATAAGTTGATTATGTAACAGCTTTAAGGCTCTTACAGACTCACGCGATATCGCGAGCGCGACAGGCAGCGACATAGAAATTGTGCTACTAGTGTCGCGTCGCGCCCGCAATATTGCACCAGTCTGTACGAGCCTTTACATTACTAACAGCAGGAGTCTACTCCGAGTACTCCAACGATAAATCCGAAGTATCGACCGAGTGTTGGCCCGTTTTCTGACTACGGCTGACTATATCTAACTAGGAAAAAAAAAAAAACGGCCAAGTGCGAGTCGGACTCACGCACGAAGGGTTCCGTACCATTATCTATGAAAACGGGCAAAAATCACGTTTGTTGTATGGGAGCCCCTCTTAAATATTTGTTTTATTTTAATTGAATTATTTATTTTTATAGTGATTATATAACTAAATATTCTGTGAATATTTCAAGCGTCTACCTGTTGCCGTTATTAATATAGAGCAAAAACGAGCAAAAAAATCACGTTTGTTGTATGGGAGCCCCCTGAAATATTTATTTTATTCTGTTTTATTATTTGTTGTTATTGCGGCAACAGAAATACATCATCTGTGATACATGAGATACAGCCTGGTGACGGACGGACAGACAGACAGACAGACGGACGGACAGCGGAGCCTTAGTAATAGGGTTCCCGTTTTACCCATAACTCAAAGTCAAAATTGTGACTTGAAGTCGGGTAAGGAACTAAGGAGTAAGGAACTAAGGAGTAAGGAACTAAGGAGTAAGGAACTAAGGAGTAAGGAACTAAGGAGAAAGGAACTAAGGAGTAAGGAACTAAGGAGTAAGGAACTAAGGACTCAAAAGTCAAAAAAGGAAACTTTGGAAGTCATGAAACGGCCGAACATTTGGCCGATACTTCGGAGTAGATCCCCAGCCTTTGATGAAAACAAACATGTGAGTGAAAATGGTTGGCGTTGCAAAACCATTATTTATGAACATAATTATTGTGATTTTTATTAGATCAAAGACATGATTGTTTTTCTTTAGGCCGCTTGCACATTAGGACGTTAGCAGCGCGACAGTAGCGCGGCAGAAGCATATTCCTTCACATTATTAGAACAGCTGCGCGTTAGCCGCGCCGCAGTTTAGATCAGTGTGGCGCACTTCATTTAAAAAAAGACCCACAAAACAAGTCGCATTTGAATTTCAATAATAAATCGCTCGGTATTTAATCTCGCTCATCGTGCAGTCTATAATCACGTGCGTTTGCAACACCGGCTCATCGGGCATCGGGCACTGAGCGCACGCCGCACGCGCTCTGTATTATGACAGCGCGACAGTCGCGCGTCTGTCGCACGACTGTCGCGCTGCTAAAGTCGCCTAAATGTGAAAGCGGTCTTAGGTAGGTACCAATAATAAATTGTTAAATTCATGGCTGTGAAATGATGACCCAAATTTAACGTCCCCGAAAATATATTGTATTTTTAACGACGATGTATTTATGTTTTATTTAAGTAGGGTTTAAGGTTGTCTTGATTTATCTCTTCCCACTCGTATGACGCTTGTCTTTGAGTCTTTCTACCGGCAAATGGCAAATAAATATACATAAACTCACGCCTTCTTCCCATGGGGGTAGGCAGACACTGCAGAACTCCACCTGCTATGATCCTTATGAGTTCCTATAATCCTTATCCTTATACCTAAATAAATTATGCGATTCAACTAAGAATAAGAATGACGACACGGTTGGCGCAGTGGTTAAGCGATTGACTGCTGCGCTGCGTGTCGCGGGTTCGATTCCAGCACGGAACAAATATTTGTATGACCTACAAGTAGTTGTTCCGGGTCTGGCAGTTTGTGAATGTGAGTTTAAATGTTTGTAAACGCACCCACGATACAGGAAAAATTCCTAGTGTGGGGCAACGTTTTTAAAAAAAGAAAAGAAAAAAAATGACCTTGCTCCATATTGTGGCGTTTTAGCAAAATTGCACCTCGTTTACTCATTTTGGAGCAAAATTATATAACAATAACAAGTTACAAAAACAGATAACAACAAATTTTACGAAAACGGATTATTATCCGTTTTCGTAAAATTTTCTATGCAAGCTGTATAATTCCACAGATAGTTCACAGGTCATTGACGTTCCTTCTTAGCATTGCAATCGCATTGTACTCCTTTTGTTTCGTTTTTAAAAAGGTTCATAGTCAGTTAAACATAAATCGGTTAGCTTCCAAAGTTTTAATGCACGCTCTAAAGCCCTTTGAAAGCTATTCCTTCCAAAAACGACACAATCGATTAAGATCCTAGTTTTTAGGCACGTACAACTTTTTTTTTTACAAATAACATCACGCCTTTAAAACCCCCGAGGGGTTAGAAGTGTACTTACTTAAAGCACACCCACATGTCGCCAGTCATGTTTATGTCCCATGTAATAGGGGGCGAGCCTATTGCCGTCGACCGGACATAAATCAAGACTGCGGGGAATTTGAAACTTTTTAAATTTCATACCTACCTAGCTTCTAACGCACGCTCCAAATGCCCTTTGAAAGACATTTCGTCGAAAAAAGATCCAACCGCTCTAAAATCAAGTCTAGGCTCAAACTAAGAATTTTTCCCTCGTAAAAGAGCAAATAGCAGGTCGTAAATAGCAGGATTGAAAAGGATCCTAAAATACCGGTATAGAATCGAACCGGTATTTAGTGGTTCCGTTACTAGAATCTGAACCGGAACAGGAACCTTTATTTTATTGTCAGTAAGTATGTTTTTTGGGCATGTCCTACCAAGTTCATAAGGTATTTATGTTACATTTGATGCTTTTCTTTTTGTAAAAGACTTTATTAGCTTTAGGAACTTGTTTAAACTATCAGTGCAAATGTATAAAAAACAAAACTTTGTAATCAGTTATTTCCTGTCGTGTATTATTACTTATTAGTTTATTACCACACGATGGCCATGTTTCATAAGTTCATACGACTAAGAGACAATCTTTAAAAAAAAATCGTGGTGGAGTAGTTATGTCTCCAAAAGAAGACATTTTTATTTTAAAACGATTTTAATAACACACATTTATTTTAACATAATAACAACCTTTATATGATACGGAATAGGTATATTGGAACCAGTACTTTGGAACCAGAATCAAACCGGAACCGTACCGAAAAGAAAAACCTTTTTAAGAACCAAAATTAAGAACCGGAACCCAAATTCACTCTATCAAGCAGGGGTTTTCAATCCCTGCTTGATAGAGCTTGACGGAACTGATACCGTATTGAAGGTCACTAGAGCGTAAGGTTAATTTTGGAAGACAACTGATAATCAGTGAGTAGTAGTAGATCTTACATCGTGCGTGACCTTAACTTCCTGTGTTGGACGTCCGAAGTTCCTGTCAAAGCGGGTGACGGGAACATCGGGCGTGAACTTATTTCGTTCTTAGTTTTTTTTTTTGAGTTTTTTGGTTTTGGTTCTTGATTTTTTTGGGCAAGCAATCTCTACAGCTAACAAAAGATTGGACAGCACATACAAATTAACTAATCAGAGATATTTTCAAGCTTTCAGAAACGAAGGGAAACTAATCTTCGTACCACTTCAGTCGAAATAATGGTAAATTATCTATCGATAATTATTCGAATGAATCGAATACCGCAGCGACTGCGATACCGAATTATTAGTGAGACGCGATGGCCTTCACGCAGCTAATATAATAAATATGCATATATTCATTGTTTATTAGTTCCATGGCAAAATAGCGCAGGGCAGGGGCGCTCAACGTTTTCTGATATATACATTGTCTTAGCACATATTTTGTGCAGTATAATTTTTCCTATGTAAGTACTTGTCTCCATTGAGATTCGCCGCCGGAACCGAAATTTGGTCGGGGGAGATTAACTGAAAATTAAATATTTAAGGGAGATAGATTTACGGGGTGTAGCAAATAAAACCACAAGTAATAAATCTATATTTAAAGCTGTCATTATGACTTTGACGCCAAAACCTTTTATAAATTGAATCTGAATGTATCAACGTTTAATTTTAAATGTTTCGTCGAAAAGCATTTTGCCGGATTTACCAGTTGGGTATAAATATATTATACTAGACCCTAATCATGACAAACGGTTGGTAGTCCGCTTGATCATGAGTTACGATATTTTTAAGTACACACGATGTCAAAATGGGAACTGGACAATGACAGCTTTTGTTATTTTACCTTTTCATAATTTGGTAAATTATTAATTACTTAGTTATGTAATAAACAGGATACGGGGTAGATTTTTTTTGTGTTATTAACTTTTTAGACGCGGTTAATAATAATAACTAGGATATACGTGAAGGAAAACATCGTGGGGAAACCAGTATGTCCTAGAACCAAAAAAACGAACTCGAAGACATGCGACATCTACCAACCCGCACTGGGCTGGCGTGGTGGATTACGGCCCAGTCCCTCTCACAGATAGGAGGCCTGAGTCCCAGCAGTGGGACGTTTTATGCTGATTATGTATCATGGGATATACTTTTCAGTACTGGGCAGCTGTTTTAATTATCTAGATCAATTTAATTATTTGTCTCACTACAAGGTAAATATTACTTTTGAAAAATCTATATAGTGAAAACACATAGCTAATGCTACATATTTTTCTTTTGTCCATCAATCACAAATTAATTGTTTTTATAACAAACAGTTTATTTGTGGATAAGGGACACAAAAAACATGAAATAATTGAAATCTTAACAAATACCAGACACGATTGTTCTGTATTTAGTTCAACCACCTATATTAAAAGAAAAACAAAGAGCGATCGCTTTGAACAACACCATTATACTTGGTAACATCAAACAGAATATGAAATAACTAAACTAGAAGTCTAGAACAAAGCTTGACCTAATAGGTTACTTATTTATTGATGACGTAGAAACGAAGTTAATCAGCGGGGTGATTGCGTAACACACCGTAGCTTTCATTTTGACAGTTCAACAACATTTATCGCGTTATTTACGTTGTTGAGCAGACAAATTTTTCGAACATATGACGCAATGGAATAGCCAATACAACATAGATCAAATCAACATAGATCAAAAAACATAGAAAATATCCTTCAAAATCGTTCAGATTGTGATTGGTATTATCGTTCAGATTGTGATTGGTAGTGTCTACTAATTTAATCTTAATGTATTGCATGATAATTTGATGTATTGTATTTGATATTGTATTTGATCTATGTTCCAAACTTATGATATGTATGCCTCTATGGCGGGACATAGCAGACTTTTACCTGTAACTAACAAATATCTTATGAACCTATGATCCACAATAAATTATTTGAATTTGTGTTACGTAATTAGGGTGGAGGCTTTTATATAATATACTTTTAATTCATATTGAAAGACGAAACTGCATGGTTGGTGGTTGCAATAAAGAAGCCTCTATCTATGATCTATCAAGCGCGTGTCGAGCCGTCTGCTTTGGTACTTATCGAACCGACTGACGAAGAAGAAGACACAATACAAGTTGATCATCTCTGAACAAAAAGATAAATATACCATTACGCCTGAATTTCCCAAAGGGTTTTAAGGCGACGATAACCGACTTTTATGATTTTATACTGAAGATCACGTATAAACGAGTAATGTTAATGATTTGAAAAAAATATATGTTTAATTAGAGCATTTTCTCAATAATTTGATATGTGAATATTTTAGATCATGTTTATATTACATAGTGAAATTAATTTGTAAAGTTATGTTATGTTGTGTTGTGGTATTGTGTTGTTATCTGACAATTTTTATTTTTAAACCGACTTGCAGTGTTCTGAATTTATTTTACTATTGTTTTATTTCTTTTATTTGATTTTTTTTTCTTTTTGAGTATAATAATTTTTTTATGTTATTTTAATAATTATTTAATGATATAGCCAATAATATAAATATTTCCACACCTTGTTAGGTAATGATACAGTGTACTTTATATTTATTTGTAACATCTGTTTATGCACCTGTATTAATCAAATAAATAATTTGATTTGATTTGATTTGAACGCGGATAAAAAACTGAGAAAGGCGCAAAATCTACCAAGCGTATTTTTCTGAAACCTTCACCAATTTAAAGATAATTTAATCATTGATCTTTTATTATACGCGTTTTATTAAAATACCTTTTGTTTTGTGTATAATAAATTAATAATGCGTCAAATTGGGGACAGCGCTCCTTGATGGGCGAGTCCTATTACTGGCTGAACGTACGACGCGTTGCGTGAGCTCAGTACAGAACACGCAAGCTAACCACTCAAGGTCACTGGCATATATCTCTGTCTTAATAGAGTGAGTCCCTCTAGTCTAGTAGAACCTATCATCATCTGCTCAGGCTTTTCCCAACTATCTTGGAGTCGGCTTCCAGTATAACCGGATGCTATATACCAGTATTTTACATGACGCGATTGCCTATTCAGCTCCACAGCCCAGTTACTGGGTAATACGATACCCCTTGGTAAGACTGGTTGTCAGACTTACGGGCTTCCGACGACCCGTAACGACTGTCAAAGATCTACTAACAATTAACTGTTTTTATTTTACTTCCATGGTGCTAGTTTATAGCCGGTGGAACTTCGTCGAGCATTTCCGACGTTTGGCTCCCAGACTGGAGCGGGCCGGGGCTGCCTTGAAGCGGCTCCTGCCCAATCTGGGGGGTCCAAACGCCTCCTGCCGGAGGCTCTACGCGGGGATCGTGCGGTCCATGGCCCTTTACGGGGCACCGGTGTGGGCGCGTTCACTAAGGCTGCGACCAGCCCAGCGGTTGAACGCGTCCCAAAGGGTCATGGCCATCAGGCTGGTACGGGGTTATCGCACGGTCTCCCGTGAGGCGGCGAGCCTCCTTACCGGACTGCCGCCATGGGATCTGGAGGCGAAAGTCCTCGCGCACATGTGGGTGTGGCGCGAAGAGGCGAAACGCCGGGGTGAAACTCCGCTGCCGCAACAAATCGCGGCACAGCGGACGGAGCTCCGGCAGGATCTCATGGCGACATGGAATGTGCGATTGTCGCAACCCAGTGCTGGGCACGCCACAATTGCGGCGGTAAGTCCCCTCTTTGAGGAGTGGCTAGAGAGGCGCCACGGCGTCCTCACCTTCCGCCTGACGCAGGTCCTCACCGGACACGGTTGTTTCGGGAGGTTCCTGTTCAGGATAAAGCGGGAGGAAACGCCCGGGTGTCACCACTGTGTGGATCGCCCGGGTGCGCCACTTCTTCTTCCCAGCTAAAGCACTAGGAAGTGGTGAAGGGTGGGCGTTTTTGGGGGACTGTCTCATGTAATTTTTGACGTTCGAAAAGTGCTGATTCTCAGGCCTCAGCCTAGTTTAAATAAATGACTTTTGATTTTGATTTTTACAAATGACAGCCGGGATCAACAGCACGGAGGGGTCTTGGTATGTAAAGATGGTCACCCATCCACGGACCAACCGTGGCAATCGTAGCTTAACCTGATCGATTTACCCATGCGGCTGTTATAACTTAGCTACAAGCTGCTCTTAGTAGAGCCTATGTGGCTTGTAAATAAGGCTGTAAATGATTTAAAGGGTCGAAGAAAGCGATGTGTAGTCCATTCTAACCAATGTGTTTGAGATCTGGTACCCCGAGTGTACGTTTGCAAGTGAGTAAACGTAACTAGCGCGTTTGCGTTAAGATTTTTATTCTCACCCTTATATTCTTAGCATTATGATCTATCGGTAAAATTTTAACGCAAACGAAATAGTTACGTTTACTCTCTTGCAAACTTACACTTGGGGTACTGATGAATATTTCATTCTCTTATTGAATCTACTAAGAAATTGCGCCTTTACATTGTTTTTCTTTCCCAGGTAATTTAGAAGTTTTTTTTGTGTTGGTCTATGGAAGTCATTATTCTTTCATTCATTTATAAAATAAGTCGAAAAACTGTTGTTAAACATTCCAAAACTACATGATATATCTTTTTTCTATACGTCAAAGACTTGTAACAGATAAAAAACCTAATCTAATGAAATATAATTTCTATAAACGTATACATATAATTATAACAAATAATAATATCTACATCCGCAATGACTTAAGTAATAAGATTATGTTGTTCAAAGCTATTCAATGTAGGTAAATAATTGTCTAGGTCAGTATCAACATAGCAAGACTTTTTTTTCTGCGCCCAAAAAATATTGCTTCAAATCTTCGATTGATCGATGCTTCAAATACATGACTTGATAAAAAAAGTGTTAATATACTCGTGGAAGTATCGAAACTAAATGTTCTACGGAATATAACTACAAAAACACGTGATAATATTTCACAATATTTACTAATGTTACATTGTAATTTGATAATTGATTAGGCACCTATTGCTACCTAATTAATTGAAACGTTCGTGTTTATTTAATACAATTTACCTTCAACGCCAGTGTTTCTGTAGGTCAGGCTTTCAGGAAAACTGACACTATTTAACTGAATTTTTTTTTTTGAGTTCGAATCATTTCATTTTTAGGTTTCCGTACCCAAAGGGTAAAACGGGAACCCTATTACTAAGGCTCCGCCGCCGTCTGTCTGTCTGTCCGTCTGTCACCAGGCTGTATCTCATGAACCGTGATAGTTAGACAGTTGAAATTTTCACAGATGATGTATTTATGTTGCCGCTATAACAACAGATACAAAAAAATAGAATAAAATAAATATTTAAGGGGGCTCCCATACAGCAAACGTGATTTTTTTGCTCGTTTTTGCTCTATATTGATAACGGCAACAGGTAGACGCTTGAAATATTCACAGAATATTTAATTTATGAATATAAATTAAATATTCTGTGCTTTAAAAAGAAATAATTAAATTAAAATAAAACAAATATTTAAGGGGGGCTCCCATACAACAAACTTAATTTTTTTTGCCATTTTTATAGATAACGGTACGGAACCCTTCGTGCGCGAGTCCGACTCGCACTAGGCCGGTTTTTTAATTAATTAAGAATTAATTCTTCCATTATTTCTGCTTCTTGAAGCAAACGAAACTTTCCTTTGCAAATTTTTTTAATGGATTCTCCAGTCGCAAACATAGTCTCTTGTTTTTCCGCAACCTTGTATTTAATGGTGCCCAACTCCCGTGAATAAACACAAAACAATAGAACACTTACAAAAATATAAACAACAGGAAGATTGCGATAAAACAGGTGACGAGCAAAACAATGATTTTATCATCTACAGCAGGGTTCAGGTTGAGTACCCCTGCCACGGCTCGCGACTTGACTATCGTCAAGCAAAGTTTATACGATTCTATAAATACAGGGGGCGCTCACACCACTAAGTTATATTTAGAGCTACTTCTTCATCTAGAAGTGTTATACGAAACGGTTAGTAACAGGTTTGTTTTGAATTTTTGATACGAGCTATCGGCTCGTATTTGGTCCGAATTTCAAGTAGGTATGTTTGTAAATACGGTACAAATGTGACCTAAATAGTCTGTGTGTAAGACACAACAAGTTCTTTAATTAAAATATAGTTAAGTACGTTATAGCGATTTTGTGAATGATATAAGGAAGCTAATATGACTGACTCTAATAACATAATATCATGCTTGCATTCCCGAAGGGTTAGGCAGAGATGTACCACTACGAATGTTCCCGGTCGACCACTTTTCGCCCTTATACCCATAGTAATAATAAATATACTGGCGCGACACGCGACGCGACACAAAGACCCCGCGTGTCTCGCGATGAGCGGTGCCTTTATGTCGCGTCGCGAGTCGCGCTGGTCTGTAGAAGCGTTACCGATGGGACTTAAGTGCGAAAACTGTAGGAACAGCCCGATGCAAACTTTATGGCGGCTCGGAACATGAGGCGAGTCGTTGCGCAGTAACAAATTCACGTGTCAGTGGGGGTGAGGGGTGCGGTAATGCGCAGCCTGTAGCGCACTTCAGAGACGCCATAAAGTTTAACGCTTACTACTCCCTCTCACAGAGAGAAGGCCTGTGTCCGAGCAGTGAGAACATTATAGGCTGATTATGTATAACTAAGTATGAGAAATATAGGAGTGGTCAGTAAAGGCTCCCGCAGACAGGCGCGACGCGACACGGCACTAGCTAGTAGCACAACTTCTATGAAAAATTTATAGAAAGTGTCGCGCTGCCTGTCGCGCCCGTGATATCGCGCCAGTCTCTACGAGTCTCGTAGAGACTGGCGATGTATCTTTGTGCCACCATAACTTTTTTATTTTCTATATCCCATGTAATAGGCTCGCCCCCTATTACATGGGACATGAACATAACTGGCGAAATGTGGCTGTACTATAGGTACCAGCGCGCAAGTGACTCCTATATTTCTCATACTTAGTTATACATAATCAGCCTATAATGTTCCCACTGCTCGGACACAGGCCTTCTCTCTGTGAGAGGGAGTAGTAAGCGTTAAACTTTATGGCGTCTCTGAAGTGCGCTACAGGCTGCGCAGTACCGCATCCCTCACCCCCACTGACACGTGAATTTGTTACTGCTCAACGACTCGCCTCATGTTCCGAGCCGCCATAAAGTTTGCATCGGGCTGTACATACAGTTTTCGCACTGAACTGCCATCCAGCCCGAATTTTATTTACACTCGTGAATTATTATTACTCGGATTCGAAATTCCCTTTTATTTCCCATTTAGGTAAATAACACGACTGCCCAAATAAAAGGGCTGTAAAGGTTCCCTTTACCCTTAGTCCTTTTTGGGTAGTCCATCGGACCCGTGCGATCTTGAGACCCATAAAAACAATATTTCTAAAAACAATAACATTGAAATGGTTTTAAATACTTATGACAAATCCACTTAGATAGGACAAAACAAAGACTATGATCACCGATATAGTTATCAAAATATATGCAATTTGGTACATATTTACCTTGTATCTAATCTATGTAGAAACTGCCAAGATTAAAGATTTGGTGCTAAATAAATATTCATTATCTGGGTAGATACCGGATTTATGAGAGGGGTTAGTGACCTTTTAATATGTAACGGCTTTGTGATATTACTGTAGGCGTAAGAGACTATGCTGGTCGTGTTCGAAATAGATTTTTCAAGTTGTTAGAAGAGAGCGGAACACAGTGAGACCATCCTGTATTAAAATAAATAAACATCGTTTAATTCAGGTATTAAACCCATAGTAAAATTACAAAAAAAAATTACAATCCATTATAAATTTAAATTAAATTAAATTACAATAGGAATTAAAAATTAATTACATTAAATTAAATAAAAAATATATCAGCGTCTTATTATGTACAGACGGCTACACATCAAGTTATACATTTCGAGTATAAGCTGATCTCGCATTGTATAAGATTTCCGTACAGTGCGAGATCAGCGTAAACTGGAATTGTATAGCTTGATGTGTAGCCGTGTGTACACACAGCGAAGTATTACAGACACTATTTGATTAGTACATGCACATAGTCGAGTCAGGAAGGATACCTTGAGTTTCCTCAAGAGCCCGTAAAAATCGGTAACTCGGTTCTCAACGAACACGCCAGTCGCACTACACCACCAGGGCAGCTTTTAGCCCTAAAGGAGTTATTACTTCTTTGCTATTTGTGAACATTCGCAGGAAGCTTGAAAATACATGCCTAAGAAAAGATAAATCAGATAGATTAAGATAGTAAGAAAAGAATAATCTTAATACGGAAGGATGAAGGACAATTCGCGTGATAAAATAAGTGTAAATTGTCACTGGTGTCGCATCGCGCGACAAGCCGCTCTGCACGAGACTTTATGCCAAAAACACTACTGGTACTTATAAGAAAATTAAATTTTTGAAATTTTTGTCTGTCTGTTCAGGCTAATTTCCGAAACGGCTGGACCGGTTTTGACGGGACTTTCACTGGCTAATAGCTGATGTTTTAAGGAGTAACTTATACTACTTTATTTAAGAAAAAGCTTCGCGGGCGTAACCGCGGGCAGCAGCTAGTGTTTATTTTTATTAATTGTTTGATTCGCTTAGGTATGTTGTGTCTTTTGGTTTATGGTTATATTTTTAAAAGTATTCTCATTTTCGACAGTAGGTACCTATCGGTCTAGCGGTCGCAAGCGCTAGATAAGCACGAGGTCCTGAATTCAATGCCCAGTTCGGGCATAGATAGAAACGTTTCAGTTTTTAGGGTTCCGTACCCAAAGGGTAAAACGGGAACCCTATTACTAAGGCTCCGCCGCGAGCCGTCTGTCTCTGTCTGTCCGCCTGTCACCAGGCTGTATCTCTAAAACCGTGGTAGTTAGACAGTTGAAATTTTCACAGATGATGTATTACCGTTGCCGCTATAACAACAAATACTAAAAAACAGAATAAAATAAATATTTAAGGGGGCTCCCATACAACAAACGTGATTTTTTTGCCGTTTTTATAGATAATGGTACGGAACCCTTCGTGCGCGAGTCCAACTCGCACTTGGCCGGTTTTTTTTAGTTACGGTTGATGGTTATTCCATCTGGATTTTCTCAGTAGCAGCCCGCAGTCTGGGTTTGTATCCGGTTGATGGCAATAGGTTTATTTCAGCATTAATGCCAGACAAATGCTGTCTGACGCTGGTTTTCTAATAAACCTTTAGGGACAAGTGACGGGGAGTACAAACACTTTCAACATACCTAATACATCATTCTTATACTTATAAACAATGATATTATATTAAACAGATGTGTTATACACTCACAAAACAACCGAAAAAAGTGTTCCACGCAGCAGCGGCAGCACACATACCCACTTTTCATTCATTTTACATTTCACTACAAGTAAAAATGATAGAAAAGAGATGGCTTGATAAAAACAACAATAAAAAAGAGACAGCTAGTGTTGTCAATTGCGCGTGAATGTAAACAAACATTATTCTGGCCACCAATCACCGAATGTTGGCATCACAGACTAACAAATACGTCCCAATTAGGACGTTTTCGAGTCTTCACGATTGCGCGTTCACAACATACCTGTTTAATATAATATCATTGCTTATAAATAAATAATTAAACTAGTAAGTAATCAAATATAATATATATTTAACAATACAAAAAAAAAACGAAAACAACAAGAACTGTCCCAGCAAAGCCTGTTCTAAGCGATTAGCTAGATTGATCCAAGTGCACGGTCCAGTCACAAACAAAGCGCTACAGGCGGCCGACCGCGACGGACAATATACTGACAGTTATTTAATTTTACTACAAGAAAAAGTCACTGTAGATTGTTTGAATAAAAAAAAAATATATATACTTAATAATAATAAAAACTAAGACTAACATTAGTCATAAATAGTCAACTTATTACTATTCGTAACGTAAGTGAAATACTTACCTACCTATATTAATAGATTATGAAGTCAATATTAAGATGATTATAAGGTTTAAATTGCAATAATTGACGCGCAGTCATAAAGCTCAACCACTATACATAAATATAGAGTTCGATTCGTCACACACAACAACCAAATATCAGCTACGTAATGAATAGTTGAATATCGGCCTTCAGATAACTGGTGTAAGGCCTCAACCATCATTCGTTCGCTTGCCCTACCGACCTTGGAAAGGGACCGGCACGCGGCATTCCTTCGAATTGCTCGACTCGAAGGGAACGCGCATAAGTGAGAAATTTTGTTGGTACTTGGGACATACAGCTACACATCAAGCCTCTCATTGTACGGAAATCCTAAACAGTGCGAGATCAGCTTATACTTGAGTGTATAGGTTGATGTGTAGCCGTGTGTACATTACTACATTAGCCGCATTTAATTTTGATGTATTAAATTTAGATATGTATCCTAATGAAAAAAAAATAGAGCAAATAAAAAAAAAAACAAAAAGCCCGGCAAAAACACATAACTGAAAAGAGAAAAATAAGCATTATTACTAGTATCTATTGAACTTCGTTTTTTGTAAGATAGCAGGCAAGCCATACCAATAACCTGAATTACGGCGTAACTTTTATTTGTTTATATTTAAATGGGATATAATTTAAATAATTTGCTTTATTTCTAGCTTTTCAGACACAATGGCACCGCTCGTCCCGCGACACGCGGGGCCTTTGTGCCGTGTCGCGTCGCGCGACTTGGTATGTAGAAGCCTTAATTTCAAGAAATTTACAGCCTACCAACGTGGTCAACGGCTGCTGGTAATAGTAAAATTGAGAGTTATGAAAATTAATATTTTCCTTTTGTCATTAATTCATTATCGATAAATCCCGTCACGTCTGTGAAGTTTTGCCAGTCGAAATTGAATTTGTATAATTTTGGTTTATAATGTTTTTTTTTTTGTAATAGTGAAGAATTCGCTGAGATGAGATCCATCCGTGATCCAATATTGATATTTTTACGATTTAAACAAGTCTTTTTTTAGAGATTGTCTACCAATTTGTAGCACATTAAAATAAAAGCATCCGCCATCTTGAAATTTTATGAGCTCATAAAATGTTCACGCCGTGATGATTCAATGGCCACTGAATCGAGTCATAATAAAGTCAAAAATCGTGTAAAAATAACGTTTCCGCGTAAAAATTTTATTACCTAAATTCTCTTTCAGATTTTACTTTTAATTACTTATTTTAATTAAATTAAGCGCGAAAGATAAGTCTACGTTTTTATGGCTCTGTTGGGGGTTCTATCTTCGAATTTGAGTCCCGTTTATCCAACGACAACCGCTCTACAACATTTTTTTTATATTGTACCTTGATATTGATAGGCATACAATCTTTCATCACTTTAGAATGTGTAGTCTGCCGAATGTGCAATAAGTTTGGTAAAAAAGGTATAAACTCAATTGGGGAAACTAGGTTGTTCTGTAATTGTTATAATTAGCTGCCAAGTATAATATGATTTAAGACTTCCAGCTATGGTACAACATAATGTAATTTACATTTTGGCAAAAACCCTGGTTATAATTTACGATACCACCAAAAAACGTGATCTTAAAAGTTTCAGAAACAACTAACAAAAACATGATAATAAATTCATCCTAAAATAGGCATGTACTATTCTAATTTAAATTAATTTTATGTCAAGTTAAACTCGTCGAAAACCCGTTTAAAATAATCCTGTTATGTCAAGACAGCAGTGGTCCAAAGTTGGTAGGCCGTTGCTACTTAACCGGATATTCCTGTGGCTGCCCTAAGGTTTCTAAGCTTAAAGCCTCCAGCCAGGGCGTAAAATATATTTATTAAAAGTAAACGACAGAGCACTAAGGGCACCCCCTGTGGGGTACGGACCTCGGCTTAGGGCGTCGTTGGGGGATCACAAAATTAGTAGTTTGGGGACGGGCTGGATCAACATTTAGATCATGATTATTATCAGGGGATACTATATTTATTGCTGCGGCGCTCTCAGCCTCTAACAAAACATTTTATGAATTTTATGTATTTGAATTTCGAATAGCGCTTCTAGTGATGCGACTGCACCATTTACATAATCGACTAAATTATCCGCTACCGTTTATTAGTCGATTATTCAAGCAGTAAATACAATGAACAGTAATTACAGGCTGTATGATAATTACAATGAATTATTATTTTTATAGATTTCCTTTTGATTGAAAATACTGACACAGATTTATTAAGCGTGTAATTTGTTGAAGGTCTTCCAATTTGTCAGGGATGTATGATATCACTAGTGGAATTTAGAATTCCTTTTGTTTTTAAAGAGCCCTAATAGGAACTAACAACCGGCGGCGGCGGCGGGGGCGCGGTGTCTCCTAAAGACATTACGGTGATTACGCTACAGTTAGATAATTTTGAGGAGTGCCATTTTGTAGGTAGGTACGTAGGAAGTGTTTTCATGAGTAAGTAGGCATAATAATAAGCTCTCGAATTTAGAATATATAGAACAGAAACATGTAACTTCAAATGATTTTTACAATTTTCGCGGCAACGCAATTTATCAGTAAGTATTTATTTCACGATTACCAGAAACTTTTTCGGCAGCGATTCGATAAATAATTAAGACTGACATTTCAAGTACGCGACATGCCCAAACGTCACGTTTAGGCATGTCACCGTTTAACAATTATGAACTTTGATAGTTTATAATCTATCGGTATTATTTCCCTTAGATTTTTTAAACTGTCGAAAAATTGTGAACTGCAACAAACCATTTACAATTAAACGCACAGTTTTTCGATAGTTTATAAATATAATATATCCATGGAAAACCGACAAATTGTGAACTGGTATCAAAATTGCTTGCGACGTAACGCACCTTGCGCTAAATACTAATACTAAATAGCCTGCCTAGCTGTGAGCAACTTGGAAGTAGCGCTCGCTCAGCTCGCGCGCGGTTGGTTCTAACCTAACCTAACCCATTTCACCCAGATCACAATTTTTGGATAGAAAACTCGCGGTTCTCACAATATTAATGAGAGAGAAGAAAGATAAAACTGTCTCTCACACTAAATCTCTCATAAAACTCCTTAATTTTTAAGAAGTTACATTTCTATCATGTGTACGCTGCACGTGCATTTTTGTGGACAGACAGACAGTACATTTGTGTCTGTATTTCGGTTTTTAACGTTATTTTGAACAAATTCCTGCAATTCAAGTATTTTGCGCGGGCGACGATCTCATCAACATATTGTTTCGAGGGAAACGTTTATTTAATTTGAACGTATTTATTTTTACAAGTGTTATTGTATCAGTATTTAGTATGTATACCTATTGTTAAAGTATATACGGCAGCCATGAAACTGTATAAATTAGTATTATTTGCTGAAACTGGCTTGTTTTAATTCGTAAACACGTAATAAAGCTGGTAAATAAGTTACCTACCTTATAAAAAAACAATAACAATTTAGTTTATTAAATTTTTATTCTCTTTTTTATGGTTCGTTGATCTATAAAAAACGATTAAAACGTGTCTATTAAGAACACCATGCGTGACTGAGATTGAACGCATCTACATATTAATAGGAAAAACACAATTTGAAACGGTTAGAGTAACGCTGAAGCTTGGAATTTTTATCTACTTGTTTTTCTTCATTTTTGCCAAGCAGACTGAATAAGCTGAATAAAGTAAATAACCTGATTACTGTAAATATCCATTTAACGTTGGCATTTTATTATGATTTATTATTTGGTTCAAGTCTCTAGACGTGTTAGGCAGAATTTCTCGATTTTAATGACTAGATAAATGTGTAGAATTTTAAATCTTTAAAATAATTATGTGCGCACGTCAGTTGCCTACCGATTTCGTCCATTTTAACGATCCTGGGTCGTTGCTGATCGGCAACAAACTGTAAGTTAACTTTATCGGTTATATTGTCCGAAATAGCTAAGTATCTACCATCGCTGTAAGGAGTTCATGGACCAAGACCATTTTTTTCTAATGTTGTCCCTACCTGCAACTGTCAAGATCCTTAACGATTATTCGACTAAAACTTTAATACATTTCGTGCAACCTTAGCATTAACTTTGTGTGCAAATAATAGACAGACATCAATATAGAACGCTAGATTGTATGCGTATGTGGAAAATAAAACTAGACCAACTTAGGAATGACCAGACCGTTCCTAAGTTGGTCCAGCGTAAATCCATTGCTTTACGTTGTATGTACATATTCAAGTCAGACCATCAACGCATGCAAACTAGCTCATAAACACGTATCATGATGTCACTTTACAGACGAAAATATCGCTTCCTAAATGGTTAAAGGCGTTAAACTCAATATCTATAAACGGGCAAAAATGGGGCAACAGTTGCACCGCAATTAGATGCTACAAGTGCGAGAGGAACGGGCCCGGTGGCGCATTTCTTTCAAGAATATGCACCACGGCTGTGACAAACAAGATCCACCAAGGCGGATAGTGGCACGAGTCAACACTAGGCAGTAGTATCTCTATCTACAGCGTGCCGCTACAGAATGGCGACATTAATATACAGTTTCGCCTTTACGTTTTATGAAAATATTTTAATTTAATTAAACATTAACACAAACTAAAACAAATAACGTGCAAGGAGTAGGCGAATTGAAGGAAAGAGAGAGTTTTATTATTTAGTTTGTTTGATTTTTTCAATATATAATTACTTTTTTTTTTTTTTGAGTTTAAAAAACGTAAACGTTAGGTACTTGTTTTAATATAATATAGGTACTTATGAAAAATAAATAAAAATACTGGCCACTAGCCCTACCAGTGTGTCAAATTAATGTCGCCACTGTAGCGGCAAGCTGTATATAGAACTCCACATAAAACTATAGCCAAGAATAGCACGGATATAATAAACAATTTATTAAAATCATATTTCACATTATTCACATGTTTCCAGATAAAGACATGTAAAATATTGATACAGCTTACATAGTTTATATTGATAAGCTGATAGCAGATAAAAATATACCCGCTCAGTCTAGACTGCTCAATAGGTATTATACGAAGGTCGTGCCACTGAATTTTTTTATGAGGATTCAGGAAATACATCAATAACGTATGATTTCTGATTGGCAAAGCACTTGTTGCTTCATTTATTTAGTGTTTAATTCACAATGGCGGGGACCATTTTGGTTACCCATTGAAAGGGTTTTCGATAGGGATTTTCTAAGCGGTTAAACATAAACCCATACGATATGGGTAACCCTTATAAACGGTTTAAATTAAATTTTGGTAACCCGTTGAAAGGGTTTTCGATAAGAACCCATACGGTGTGGGTAACCCTTTTGAACGGCTTAATTTAAGCCATTCAAAATTACCCACACCGTGTGGGTTTTTGATTTAAAACCCTATCGAAAACCCTTTCCATTGAAAGGGTTTTCGATGGGGTTTTTTCTAAAATGGTAACCAAGATGGTCCCTGGGTAGAATATAGATATATTAGAATTGGTCATGCTACGCGTGCTGGGCGGATATCGAAATAATGTTATCCTCTATTACAGCTTAAAAGTTGCTCGTCTGTGGTCAAACAATTCCAAATTTAGGTTAAGCACGAGCAACGGCTCATTACGACACATAGCAACAGCCATATTTATCTTGGGCGACACACTCGACATACAAATTATCTTTTTATATCTCGCATTATAAACCGGCTGTGTTTAGAACATTATTTTGTATCGTTGCAACGTTTTGTTATTATGAACCATGAGTTCAGTTTTTTGTTAACAAGTTGATTTTGAATTCTTAATGCTAGCTTTATAGGTTTGTGCCAGTTAATCAGTCTTAAAACACTGAATTTGATAAAGTTTTTATAGAACAAAGAAAACTCAGTCGCAAGCAATTTCTTTCCAAAAATTAAAAGTGAAACTCACAAAATAACTGCCTCTTGATTCCATATTTTATAAAACTGCAGTTTCAATCTTGATCTAATTTTTGTAATCAAATTACAAATCTGACTGAATAACAGTACTTACAGTAAAACTTAAAAAACAAAAATATTATGATAAAGATCAAGTTTTTTGTTTTTATCCATATTTATCTCTACGTGGGTGACAAAAATAAGCTCAGCCGTCATCGACAATCTCGTCTCAAATATTGGATCAACATCGCGACACGACACGACATGAGCAAGTTCGAGAAATCGAGATATTCATGCAGGGATTTCTGAGGGCTTAGAAAAGGTTAAGACAGCAACTGAATATCTAATTCCAGCTCAACATAACAGTTTATTTATCCAACACCATCCTTAAAATTAAGTACCTAACCTATTTTGAGGGTAACGACATAAATTGTATATATGTTATTAATTCTTATAACAAAAATAGCAATAGTGATGTACAACAACCTGGTTTAGTCGATTCCTAGTTTCAGTAAAGATACATCGACTAAATGACTGCAGTCTATTTCCATAACAAGAAGAGTCAAACAGTAAACACGACTTAAATCAGTCGGTGTATATTATGCGCCGGCGCCTATTGACCTCGATATGGTACAGGGCCATTAATTTAACAAGATATGGCCCCAGGCCTGCAGTATATCGGGTGCCCACTTCATTTAGTATTCGAATTATAAACAATGGGCCGTGATAAATGTCATAACGTTATTTATTGAAGTGTTAAAAAACCGGCCAAGTGCATGTCGGACCACGCACAATGAAGGGTTCCGTAGTTGGGATGAATTTATCCCAAAAACAAACTTAACATTGTAGTTGAAAAATATGCTCTCCCATATATCGATATACGTTACGGTCAATTCTCCAACTGCAAATTTAAGTTGGTCGACTATTACTCGTTAACTTGTGAAGCCTACTTAGCTGTGATAGTTTTCCTTTTAATTTCGTTATATATACTATTGCCATGAATTTTTTCACATATCCAAAACCAACCATTTAGCTGGCAGGGGGGGGACATTTGACTCTAACAAAAACTAGCACTTTAAAGCTTAATATTACGCAAACGGATCCCTTAATTGAAAAATGGTTTTGCCAAACCTACAATATTTTTGAACGTCCTATCCAACGATACCCCACACCATGGAATAGACGAGAAAAAAAAATATCATCTCCATTTCACGTGTAAGGGAAAATGTTTTTCATAATTTTATTTTACCATTTTTTTGGCATGATTAATATGTATACCCATGCCAAATTACAGCTTTCTAGGACTAAGCGTCTCTGAGCTAAGCTGGCGACAGACGGACGGACGGACAGACAGACAGACAGACAGACAGACAGACGGACATGGCGAAACTATAAGGGTTCCTTGTTTACTACGGAACCCTAAAAACTATAAGGGTTCCTTGTTTACTACGGAACCCTAAAAATGACTAATGATAGAGATGATTTTGGAATAAATGTGTTTAGAAACGCAAAGAATCAACGAGTGGAAACTGCGAAACTGCAACCATTTCTCTTCCCAGTTATCGTGTTGATTGATAATGACCTTTAATGACATACTCTGAGATTACATTTTACAGCAGAATGAAACGGTTAAATCAATTTAATTAAATAGTTCTGTTGTAATATTTATATTAGTTCAATCAATCAATCAACTCAGCCTATAGCAGTCCACTGTTGGACATAGGCCTCTCCCAAGCGGAGTTGAGCCACAACTCACAAGCACACTTTATAAATTTAAAAATCCTTACTGTGCCCAGCCTCTATGTTTTAGTATTGTTGGTGAATTTTAAAATATATCTGTTTAACTATGAAACAGATGAGGAGAGACAGTTGAGGGAAAGTACGCGCAGGAAAGATTTTAAAAGCGAAATAATACCCCAATTTAGGATTGTTCAACATAGTCCTCAATATCAAGCAGTGCGGATTTTTAACAGGTTGCCATTAGACTTAAAAACTATAATTTACAATAGCTCATTTACGTCAAGACTCAAAAGCGTTCCTATTGGAGAAATGTCTGTATTCGATAGACGATGACATCACGTTTTAAAAGACTGGGTAATTAGTATGTAGTAGCTTGTAATGGTATTGAATTTTTAATTGTATTGAATGTTTTATTTTCTATAATTATTGTATTATAAATGGGTTAGTTTTATAATTTTAATGATCGTGATTTATTTTTTATTTATTGTTTATGATTTTAAACACAATGTGAATTGTTCCTGAATAAATTGAATTGACTTGTAAAAAACCGGCCAAGTGCGAGTCGGACTCGCGCACGAAGAGTTCCGTACAATTATCTATAAAAATGGCAAAAAATCATGTTTTTTGTATGGGAGCCCCCCTTAAATGTTAGTTTTATTTTAATTTAATTATTTATTTTTAAAATGAATATATAACTAAATATTCTGTGAATATTTCAAGCGTCTACCTGTTGCCGTTATCAATATAGAGCAAAAACGAGCAAAATAAATCATGTTTGTTGTATGGGACCCCCTTAAATATTAATTTTATTCTGTTTTTTAGTATTTGTTGTTATAGCGGCCACAAAAATACACCATCTGTGAAAATTTCAACTGTCTAACTATCATGTCTAAGTTTCATGAGATACTGCAGCCTGGTGACAGACGGACAGACATACAGACGGCGGAGCCTTAGTAATAGGGTTCTCGTTTAACCCTTTGGGTACAGAACCCTAAAAACACCGTGTCCTCCGCCTTCCGCATCCAATCTGTCCCAGCCACCTTGCTGGGGGGCGTCCCACACTACGCTTGCCTTCTGGATTTGTTCGGGAGGTTGATGGCACTATGGCTCGCCCCTATTAAATGGGTCTTAACAGAGCTGGCGAAATGTGGATGTACCTACTATTAATTATAGGTAGAGGTACACCTCTGCCTAACCCTTGGGGAATACAGGCGTGATGTTATGATAAGTAAACAAATTAGGTTATCTTAAACCTCATGTTTCTCTATTTGACAACCTGTTTTTAATTCTCATCAATATTTGGAACTAAACCTGAATGCAAACACATACAATAATACGTTTAGAAGTTAATTAACGGTTTTGTTTTTTTACACATCGTTAATTAATAGTTATTTATATCATCTGCATAGCTATTCACAACCGTTCGATACGCTTCCGTGCCAAATTTAACATCAATCAACGTTATCCTTGAAGTCCTCTAAAGGCTGTTTACAAATCCAACACCCTAAATGATTGTCACTTTATTAATTTTCGCTTCATGTATTAATAATAATAATGATTTATTGGATTTATTCGGCGAAATTATGTCAAATCTAACATCAATCAACGTTATCCTTGAAGTCCTTTAATGGCTGTTTACAAATCCAACATCCTAAATTTTTGTCACTATAAAGTTTAAAGCCGGCAGCTATTTTATGTTGGGGGCAAGGCAAATTGTAATTGAAAATGTATAATCTTCGATACGACAACCTCTCAAATGGTTGTGAATCGCTATGCTGCTACCGTAAAACATGACGAGGCAATTCCGTAAAGGCTTCTACATACCGGGGCGACTTGTCGCGCGACGCGACGCGACACAAAGGCACCGCTCGTCCCGCGACACGCGGGGCCTTTGTGCCGTGTCGCGTCGCGCGACAAGTCACGCTGGTATGTAGAAGCCTTAAAGGGAAAATATGATATAATTTGATTTTCCTGACTACATACTACAAACTTTTAAACACCTACCAAATTGTAGTTATGTGTCATTAAATTAGGTCTTCTAAGCCGGTATGAGATAACGTAGCAATTAGATGTGTTGCTGCGTAACCAACTCAGCTACTAGTCTGACAAGTTTTAAGATCGTCTCTTGGATGAAGTCAGGCTGGCTACCTTCCATAGCCCATTAAAATAAAAAAGATTTAACTGAACATAGCACTTTTCCCGTTTTATAGTAGCTGGCAACATTCAATAGCCATAAACCAAGCAAAAACATCGATGAAATCACCACTAGAACTAGTGTTGTTTTAAGAAATCGTCAATCCATCGACATAATTTTTTAACATCAAAATATGTAATTCAACAGCTGAATCGTGGATTCTAATAAAACTAGTTGGATTTCGAAACGAAACTTAAAATAAAACGCATAAACTGACAACCTGTTAGTTTTAGGGCTGCCAACAACACCGATGTCATGGTCTTTTTGTCTATTGCCTGTTTTTTTTCGTATATTTTCATACTTTTAATTTCTGTTATTGTATTTTATTTTGATTTTACGTCTTTTAAAATTATATTTTGTAGCACATAATATGTTTGTCTATTCCTATGTTGACATTAGTATCTATAGTTGTCAAAAACGAAAAGGTCCGTTTTGACATTTAACTTGAATTGATTTATCGTGAGTATCGAGTACCTAGTCGTATGGTTACTTCACTAGTTACGTGGATTCAGGTTAAATGTCAAAACGGGCGTAGTACTTTTTGACAACTTTAAGCCAAATAAAATGCGAGAGGGTGCTGACTCCCGACATACAACACCTAGTTCAGGAGTCAGAGGCTTCAAACAAGTTTCTGTAACCTATTATGTCAATAAAGAATTATTGTTATTATTATTTGTGCTTTTTTTTAAGCAGCTCTAGCATCGACCCTAGTCAGTCTTAACAATGGAAATGAAAGAAACATTTTGGAAAAAGAACTACTTGCATGTTTATTACCTGCAGACTACATAAATTATATCTGACTGTATGGCAGACAGCCAGGACCTAATATAGCCTAGACCGCGGACGGGTATATTTTTCCCCGTGGAAGAGACTCGTAAACTAATTAATTAAATTAAAATGTTTATTTCATCAACATATGTAAATTACATTGTTATGTTTGGAGTCACCTTTTAAGCAAAGATTTGCTTGTATTAGGTGGTTCCGCTCTTCCAGTTTACATTGACTATACATGTATGAGAGAATAAACAATAGAAAATTTTGAAAGCATGCCAAAGGCTTTTAACAATACATAATAGAAAAACAAACAAAAAAACTAATTAAATAAGGAATAAGGAATGCGCACAGTGTTATGTGTGTGTGTGGGGGGTGAGTATGTGTGAGGTGGCGGTGTGTGTAGTGTAAGGGTGTGAATGTTGGTGTGGAAGGTGTGATTTGTGTACTTAATGTTTTATTCAGCGGCCAATTGTATCTATAGATTATAATTAGATATGTATTTGGGAATTAAGTGACTGTGTAGAGCATAGCCTCGATTTCTTCGTAACTTTTGCTCTTCAACCATTCAGTGAGTGTCTTTTCACAATCGCGGTATTTCATAGGGTATATGGTGAGAATTTTGTTGAGAGAATTGTATATGCGAGAAGATTGCTTTGTGTATTGTCTTGTAGCAAATGTAGTTTTGACTGGGGTTTCTGGAGCTACTTTATTCTTCCTCCTAGTTTTCGTCCTGGCAGTGACGAAGGGAAGGGATTTATGCTTCTTTAGAGTAATCAGCAGGACATAGAGCTTTCTAATTGACAAGAGGTTCGAAGTTAAGTATAAGGTTTCGGTGGGAAATATACGTGGCTTAAAGTACATGACTTTTAGTAAAGCTCTCTGCGTCCTCTCAAGTTCTAAAAACTTTGTTTTGGATGCTCCACCCCAAATTGGTAAACAATACGTCAATACGGATTTACCCAGAGACACGTAAATTTGTTGGATAAGATCTTTAGTAGCTACGTGGCGAAGAGATTTGAAGGTCCAAATTAATTTCCTGACTCTGTTCATTATGAGTTCTAGATGCAAGTGCCACGATAGCCTTTGGTCAAGCATAACACCAAGGTATTTAGTGCTACTTACTTTGTTGATTTTTAAACAAGAGCAGTTGGTGTCAGGGAAGTCAGAGCAGGTATGTATTTTAATCTGTAGATCTTGAGATGGCTGAGTGCGATTGTCAATGGAGAAACAAATGTAGTTGGTTTTTGATACATTTAAAGTTAAAAGGTTACATTCGAGCCAGGCAGCTATTGTTGACAAGCCACGTTCGGCGGTGTGACCGACACTGTCCCATGTTTCTCTCGAGAAAACAATTGCTGTATCGTCAGCATAGGAGAATATGTGAGCTGCGTCAAGTCTCATGTTGCATAGGCTGTTTATATAAATAAGAAACAGCGTCGGACCGAGCACACTACCTTGTCCTACTCCGTATGTGACTATTTCTTCGGAACTAGTGATTGATCCTATTTTTACCACATATCTGCGTTCGCTTAGGTATTCTTTAAAAAGTTTAAGTGGTATTCCTCTTACGCCAATGCCTTCTAGCCTGTGTAAAAGTGTAGGGACACTGACCGTGTCGAAGGCTTTTTTAGGTCTAAAAATACTGCCAGACACTTATCACGACTGTCCATTTTTTCAGTGACTAAAGATGTAAGTGCCAGGACTGCGTCTTCTGTAGACTTTCCCTGTCTAAAACCAAACTGCGAGGGCGAGATTAAATTATTTTTTGTTAAATATCTAGTCAAGCGATGATTTATTAATCTTTCAACAATTTTAGACAAGGACGGAAGTACAGATATCGGCCTGTAGTTAGACGGGTCAACTATGTTACCACTCTTGTATACTGGTGTTATTACAGCTTGTTTCAGGGCGGTAGGAAAAATTCCTTGTTCAAAGCAGAGGTTAATAAGATGTGAAATAATTGGCGAAATAAAGGACTTGGCAGCTTTTAAGAAATTTATCGGGATTTTGTCCCAGCCAGTTGCACTGTCACATTTTAGGCTCATGATTACGGTTGCTACTTCGTCAGGGTCAGAATTGAGAAGAACAAAGGATGAGGGAAGCATGGAACAAAAATACCATACATATCCCAGCAGTCAGAAACGGATAGAACAAGGAAAGAAAGAAGAAGAAAGAAAATACGTTTATTTGCGGTAAACATGACGCAACAAAGAACATAAACACAAAAATAAGAAAAGGTTGGGGGAAACATGCGTCACATCCACGCAAAACGGCTATCGCTCAGCATTATACTGCGACCCTATGCAAGACAGAGCCCCAGCGCTGGTTTTCAGCTACAGCCGGCTGCCAATGATGGTGATCCGTGACAGTGAATTATGGCTAGTCAATGTTGACTCAAAGATTGCTAAACATAACTATTTCTAATTCGCAGTCGATGTACCGTACGTCACTTATGTGCAACTCGTGGTAGTTTAGTATTTTCATAACTAACGTTTTCCTGTAAATACAAACTTTGGCATCCCTGGCCGCGCCGGTCGGCATGCGTCCGAATATATTCTGTGTACAATATCCGCGAGTTCGACGCACTCTTTATCTGCACGCTGAATTTATACTTACCACATTTATACTTAGTTCACAATACAGGGTGTTAAGTTAAATGACGGACATACATAAAATAAAATATAAAATATAATTAGTTTATTTCGACCAAAAAGGATCATAAATTATGCACAACATGTTTTATCAAAATAAAAATATATAAGGCGCAGATAGATGATTTTAGTGACTTTTAAATCTGTTATTAAATCAAATTGCCTTCAAATAATGCAACTAAGTTATGCAAAAAATGTATTATTGTAGTAAACTACTTTATGAAATAAATTCAGGAAGCCGGCCAAGTGCGAGTCGGACTCGCGCACGAAGGGTTCCGTACCATTATCTATAAAAACGGCAAAAAAATCACGTTTGTTGTATGGGAGCCCCCCTTAAATATTTGTTTTATTTTAATTTAATTATTTATTTTTAAAGTGAATATATGTATAACTAAAGATTCTGTGAATATTTCAAGCGTCTACCGTTGCCGTTATCAATTTCGAGCAAAAAAACCGGCCAAGTGCGAGGCAGACCCGCGCACGAAGGGTTCCGTACCATTATCTATAAAAACCGCCCAAGTGCGAGTCGGACTCGCGCACGAAGGTACCATTATCTATAAAACGGCAAAAAAATCACGTTTTATTTTTGGTCAATATCCGGTGATCAAGTAATCAAGAAGGAGTACTGTATTAAAAAACATTTTTCTTGCCATTTCGCAGCGTGACTTCAAACTCTCAAATTCACACATAATATATTTTGATAGCAGATTTTGTTGCTAGCGATTAGAAAATCTGTGTGTGGACGTGAGATTTTGAAATCAACACCAAGTCGCTACGTGTGTAAGGGCGCGCCCACACAAAACCGCGATGCGATGGGATACGACGACGCCGCACGCAGGAACTACGAAGGAACAAGCCGCAGATATTTGCGATGCGTTTCGAATTCGCAGTTATGTGTGGGAGCCCTAATTAGCATTACAGACAAGCCTGCAACAATATTGAAAACAAGCGTGCCTAACTGGTATTAATAATACATATTACCAATGATATTTTATAATATCATTGAGTATTACCTATACTTAAACTTATAATATTTTCCTCCTTAAATTAGTCGGGAACGTATAACCAGCGAGTGCAATGACCTCCCGCGTAATATTTATATTATTGGCACAAGTGTCGACCATAGACTGAGATAACACTTTATTCACATAACACATTGTTCCACGACACTAAAATTAAACTTTACAGCGAATCGCCGCGAATAACAGGCGCGAATGATAAATATAATAACGTGAACATAATGGGACGCATCTGTTCCAGTTCAAACAATTTTAAGTCATTGTGTTGAAATTAAAAACTGCTATATGTACTTTGATTACATTGTCTCAACTCTGTGTTTCTCTATGGTTTCAATAATTTAAAATAATTTAATTAACAAGCGTTCAGAATAGGTTGTTTCATTCATTCAAATATAAGAATAATAATTCACTATTCACTTGGATGAGACATTTTAAAATCGACAAAAATGTAAAAACTCGATAATTTTTAATCAAAACTACTTTTTTCTGAAATAAGACCTCGTCAAACCAATAGTTCTGCGAACAGGACTTCGTGAGCACAAACTTTTAACTTACTACTTACTTATTTTTTTACAATTAATATACCAGCCGATTCCACTGGTAGAAATCTAAAAGTAAGCAATTTACTGCATTTAGAGAAGCTATTCTGCTCGTCACACCGAAGATCCTCATCAGATCTTCACCAAAATTCTTTGACATCAACTTAAAGTTACTTTCTTATAAAAAAATAACCATCGAAATCAGATCTCTTAAAGGCTTCTACATACCGGGGCGACTTGTCGCGCGACGCGACGCGGCACAAAGGCACCGCTCGTCCCGCGACACGCGGGGCCATTGTGCCGTGTCGCGTCGCGCGACAAGTCGCGCTGTTATGTAGAAGCCTTAAGGCGGATATATCCACTAGCCCCCTTTTTGCCACTTTTTGGAGAAATTACCTCTCCAATCAAAAATCCCCGACGAAAAAAAAAAACTATAAATTCGTAAAACATGCCATCCCAAGTTTCGTCTAGATCGGTGACCGTTTCGACAGCTTCTATTTACTACTCTAAAGAATTCTATTATTACGCAAATGTTGACAGATGTAGACAGACCTTCTACGATGATCAAAACAACTCGTTTTTACCATAATTGACAAAAACTTGTGCAAGATTATAAGCAGTGAATGTTTGTAAGTCAACCGCGCACTGACTTGCTCTACGAAAGTCGGCCTTACTGCTTCGATATAATGGCGCTGCTAATGTCAAATTGTTACCACTGATTTGCAGTTGACTTGTACTATGATCGATTTTAAGTTTGCAGGAACGATTACCCTATAGTGAAGTAGTGGAAGGAGTCAATTGTTTATAATAATTATGACTGAATTTTTTCGTTCCAGCTTCGATGGTCTAGTGGTCGCAAGCGCGACTAATGAGCGTGAAGTCGTGGGTTCGATTCCCAGGTCAGGCAAAGTGTTATTGGGATTTTCCTATCTACACTAATATTATAAAGATGAAATATTTTTTTGTTTGTTTTTATGTTTGTAACAAATAGGCTCCGAAACAACTGAACCGATTTAAATAATTCATTCACCAGTAGATAGCTACATTATTACGGAATAACATAGGCAATAATATATTTTCAAAAAAATTAGGGAGCCGTAAGAAAATTGCAATATTGTAACCCAAGGTAGAAGACCAAACATTGTTTTTGGCGTGCGCTGCGAAAACTATTAATGATAGAAGAAAATAATGTACTTCAGGTTTATAGGTCTTAATGTCTCGACCTCCACGCGGGCAAAGCCGCGGGCAAAAGCTAGTGAGAAATATCTTAGTAGAAGTCCGCAGTCTCGATTTGTCCCCGGTTGATGGCAATAGGCTCGCCCCCTATTACATGGGACTTAAACAGAACTGGCGAAATGTGGGGGTACTATAGGTACATATCTGCCTCACCCTTCGGGGATTACAAGCGTGATGATATGTATTTTTCTTTTTTGGGAAATTGTTAGGTGTTGGTGGAAAGTGAGATGTTGATTCTAAAACCTCAAATCAAATCAAAAATATTTTTATATCACATAAGCCTACATGGGCACTTATGAAACGTCAGAAGCTAGGTGCACGGTTCCAATTGCTCGCTTCCTATGGAGAAGAAACAAAAAGGTTACTCTTTAAAAAAAAAAATGGCTTTTACAATGTTTTCAAATTACAGTGTTAATAGGTATGAGAGGACAGCGTAGGCCCGTCAAAGTACCAGGTGCTTAACAAAATAGAAAATGGTCTACAGATCTAGTCTTATGCCTACAACGTCCTCAGGTCCTCAAATTGACAAAAAAAAAACAATATAAAACATGATTAAAATAATAAAAGTTAGAACCTTGTTGAAATTTAAATTGTAGGTATAATAATGTCATGTGCCTCGTTTGGATCAGCCACGAGCAAATGAGGATATAGGTAAGGAAAGAAGAGTTAAGGATCCCACAGACTGACGCGAAGCCACGGTGCGACGCGATTCTGGTAGAACAATATCCATGAAGTTTTTATAGAAATTGGTCTACTAGACTAGCGTGGCGCCGCGCCGCCCCGTCGCGTCGCGTCTGTTTGCTGGAGCCTTTAATTTCGCAACAACAAATATTAATTTAACGAGCACCGACTTTCTTTTAAAGAAGTGTTGATTTTCTCTTGTTTGGTATAAATTGACAGTGAATTGACACTAATTGGGACAAGATAAACAACTTTGTTTATTGTTGTTTTTAAATATTTTAACTTTGCCAGCTTTTATCAGTCGTTTCACAACAAAATTAGAAAACAACTAATTACATACCATCACGACTGTAAGCCCCTAAAGGTTAGACACAGGCCGCCTTATTACAAAACAAGATTTATATTTTAACATGACTTAAACCATGGAGCCAGTTTTTGTAATAAGAACGTAACAATGATTGAAATACCGTTCTTTATACAAAACTGAAAACTTAGTTCGGTACTAAGTTGTCAGTTTTGTGTTTAGAAACTTTACCATAGTCGGAATAAAGTTCGAAATTCTATAATGGCTCCATGTTTAAAACCTGGGTCTGAAGATAAACCTTGTTTTGTAATAAGGGGGAGGGTGTACAAACAGGATACAAAGTATGGAAACGTCTTCTTAAAATATATTTTTATTGCGGGATCGAGGAGTTTAATAACTGTGTGTAGATATACAATTTTGCATTTCTAAGTAAGTATAACAAATATTTCATATTTATTTAGAACTAGGCAAGAATTTTGTGGAAAATATATCACGTTTAAAAAACACTATTAATATTTCTTCACCTTTTATTCTAAAATGAAATATAATTATTTATTCGGGGATACACAGTACACACGGCTACACATCAAGCTATACAAATCCAGTTTACGCTGATCTCGCACTGTACGGAAATCTTATACAATGCGAGATCAGCTTATACTGGAAGTGTATAGCGTGATGTGTAGCCGTCTGTACAAAAGAGTAGTTCTTAAAAACTTGTCAGTCCTGGAAACCGACCCTTTTCCCCGTACCGACTCCATACTAGTCAACTCTCAAACTTTAGGTGAATATGCATTCGAATATCCGATCTCTTTATTATAACACCAACATTTCACCAAAATTTAAAATTTTGTTACATTTTTGCAATTTGCAGGTCAGTGCCAGAGGGTCTACTCTGAAGCGTTAATACGAACTATCGCCCGAATGTTCGGCCGTTTTATAACTTCCATAGTTTCCTTTTTTGACTTTGAATCCTTACATTTTGGACTTGGCTTATCTAATATTTGGCTCTTTGATTGTCATTTTTTTTTTCTTTCGCCTTACGGCCGAACCCAATAACCTATATATCACCTGTTTCGCCCTACTGGAGATATAAAAATATATCTATCGATGGTTTTAACGTCCCAATAATCTAGGAATCATACCGGCCCACGCTATCTCTGCTATCGAAAGAGCAGTGGTGGCCCAGTGGTAACGGCCCCGACTTACGAGTCATAGGTCGTGGGTTCGAACCCAGGCAGGCGCTTTACTTTGTGTAAATAGTTTCATCACCACTGCTCTCAAAACGGTGAAGGAAAACATCGTGAGGAAACCGGCATGTCCTAGAACCAACAGTTCAAAGACATGTGACATCTACCAACCCGCACTGGGCCCGCGTGGTAGATTACAGCCCAGCCCATCTCTTTGTATGAAAATGCCAAAGTATGCCTCCCAATATACGATTTGTTTGACAGGACAGTACTACAGATGGCAGATTTGGCTATTCTCCGAATTGCAGGGATAAATGTAAAGTAGCCAAGCTAAAATGAACTCTTTAGTACTTGCAATAATGATCATAGATGTTTTTTTTAATTTAAAGTAATAAAACAAAATTGAAATTCAAATATCTCGAAAACGGTGCGCCCTAGGCAAAAAATAACAGAAATTTACCCCCCCCCCCCCTTTACTAACACCCCCCGTGCAAGCACATTCCAACATGAATCTAAGTTAAAAAAAAAAGTAACATTAATGCGCTAAGGTAGCCCGCGAAATTCAAATTTTATTACGTTTTTTTGCAATTTGCAGGTCAGTAACAGATTGTATTTTGATTCGCAAATATGGCTCTACAGAATTATATCTTAATCCAGTAACTTATTTAGAAGTAAGAAACAAAGAAGTTTTAATATAACCCTAATTACACATGTTGTTTTTTAAAGTGATGTTGGTTGTAATGGAACGCACGGGAGGGCGAAGTAGAGAAACCTACTTATTGTTTTCGTTAGATAGATAGCCTTTATCAATGATTGTGAGACGCCATCCGAGCATAGATATAATTATACCTACTGTCTATCATCAATAGCGATCTGTCTTTAACTGAAAATAAGTTATTGGGTTTGGCCGTTAGTTAGCCATAGTTCTTTAGCCGTAGTCAAGCAACAGCCGAACATTCGGCGGATATTTATGTTCGGAGTAGACCCAGGTCTTATCTTGATCAAAATATGATTTGCGACTATAACAGATAAATGTATTTACAGAATTATTATCATTAGAAATATATTATCAGAAGAAAAGAAAATGCTCTAATTTAACATATATTTTTTTCAAACCATTAACACTACTCGTTTAGACGTGATCTTCAATATAAAATCATTAAAAGTCGGTTATCGTCGCCTGAAGTACCTACTTACCGTTAATTTGAATCGAGATTATTTTTCAAAACATGTTTTGATAACAACCAAGTTCTGAGAAATATGTTCAATAATAACATACATTTTTTCCGTTACCACAAACTACAATACTTATATCTATTTTTTTAACAAGGCCTTGTACACACGGCTATACATCAAGCTATACATTTCCAGTTTACGCTGACTTCTCATTGTAAGGAAATCCTATACAATGCGAGATCAGCTTATACTGGAAATGTATAGCTTGATCTGTAGCCGTGCGTACAATCATTTGCCTCTTGTCAGCCCCTTAAGAATAATACTAGTCTATCTTACCTGATTTGTAGTCAGGTCCCACTGGTCAGCGACGAAGGAGTGCCTGCTGTACAGGAACACAGGCACCTGGTGGTCTTTGACAGGAGTAGGATCGGTGTTCACCCTTACAACTGTCAGGTGCGTGGTCGTTGTTCCAACTGTGGACAAGAGAAACGAGTGGTTAGAAAATATATTGATTGGTAGTGAGAGATTTGCCTTATCTGAACATCATCAGATCCCTCCTACAGCAACTTGGCACTCGCTTAGGTTTTAACATTCATTCATCAATTTCTAGTTAAAACCGAAGCGGCTTCCATTAGATTATTACCGCCCCGTATGCTTGTAGAAAAAATATCGATACTTTTTGTTCGATATGTCAATATTTTTCGGCGATATCTATTATTTCGATATAAGTATCGATATAAAACATCAAGTATCGAAAATGTATCAAATACGATATATTTCTAATAGCAACATCGTTGTCCCCACTCGCCATTGACTAAAACCGCTAGAATTTAAAGCCGTTCACAATTTAGCCTTCAAATTTGTAAAACCAATATTTTTTTTACATAAGTTATCAAATCTTCTATGGTTTATTCTAAACCAAAAATATTTTATTTTGTACGCCTTAAGGCTTCTACATACCGGGGCGACTTGTCGCGCGACGCGACGCGACACAAAGGCACCGCTCGTCCTGCGACACGCGGGGCCTTTGTGCCGTGTCGCGTCGCGCGACAAGTCGCGCTGGTATGTAGAAGCCTTTATATGGCAAAACATGCAGATCTACCTGTTATTTTAAGACCTTGCACATATTATTTGATGTATGCTCATGTTTTACAATAAATATATTCTATTCTATTCTAATAAAGTAAACCTTATTTTTATCAATGTTTTATTTGTTTAAGATTTTACTATAGTTATGCCCTGGCTGGAGGCCTTAATTTATTGAGGCACCCCCAGGAAAGTCCGGTTATGCAGACGACAATCTCCTAGGTTGGCCTGCGAGGCGCCATAAAAAAAAAAACTTTATTAAAAAATTCTTAACAAAACATTGCTTGAAGTCTAAAATATTTTAACCGAATATTTACTAAGTAGTAGCTTATGCCCGCGACTTCGTCGAAATTCGTGAAATTTCTTATTTAAAATTTCTAAAATAAAATATATCCTACGGTACCTACTGCAGCTTCCCATTAGTCAAAGAATTTTCGGAATCGAATCAGGATTATAAATTACATAGAAATTCATAAATTTTACCTCTTTATAATAGGTTATAGTTTTTATTCTTTTTAGGAGTCAAAACGGTGAAGGAAATCATCGTGAGGAAACCGGCATGTCCTAGAACCAAAATTTTGAAGACATGTGACATCTACCAACTCGTACTTGGCCCGCGTGGTGGATAGGACAGCCCACTCTCTCTCACAGTGAGAAACTAAATTGAAGAGTACAACTGTGACGTCGCATGACAACTGAAGTGACAAGTATTACGTTTAGTCGGTTACTTGACAGCTCTCTCGTCGCGTGTTTTTTTTTTGTTTATCTTTATTTAACTACCTAAACCAACGGAGTATAGCTGTCTGACATTTAAGGCTTCTACAGACCAGCGCGACACAAAGGCACCGCTCGTCGCGCGACACGCGGGGATTATGTGTCGCGTCGCGTGTCGCGCCTGTTGACACAATACTATTTTAATTAAGTATTTTCTGTTTTTGTGTGAATCTTATGTGCCTTAACCTGGGTCAAATTTTATTTTTATTCTTCTTTCTTTAGGATAAATTATATGGTCTCAAGTTGAGACCATATAATTTCTTATATCTTTTTTTTTGTTATAAGAACCCTTCGTGTGTTGAGAGTCTCAACACACGAAGGGTTCTTATAACAAAAAGATGGCAAATGATTCTTGGTAAAAAATCATCAGGTAGTACATGCCAACCTTTTTGTTACTGCAATCTCACAAATTAAATCAATCTAAAACGCATTTCTTTTCGCCTTTTAACTGCAAGCGTGCGTGAAGCGCAGAACAATAAGGGGGACAAGAACATAATGAGATTCTTAGGGTCAGCTCACACTGAGACGTGACGCGAGCGCGACGCGCCGCGCCTTTTAACCGGTTAAGCCCGACCGACTCACCGGTGAGTCAGTTGTCCCCACCGTCAAGCCCCACCGACTCACGTTTGTGAGAATATCTACCAGACAATCGACTAAAATCACCACAAACAATACTAAACGTTATATTCAAGTGTAATTTGAGCCTACAGTAGCATGAGTCACTGTTGCCGAATCGGCAACAACGGGGCTTTACGGTTTGGGCACACTGTTGCCGAATCGGCAACGCCGGGCTTAAACGGCGCCGTGGAGCTCACTTTCGTGACGCGACGCGGAGCGCACTTTTTAAGATAGTGATACAAAATATAACTTTATTTACTACACGAGAGATACACATTTTATTGAATTCGAAAATGTCCCCCGGCGACGGCGCGGCGCGACGTCACGCTACTCCGCGCTGTGCATCGAGATTATTCGAGATGCCTCGCGGCGCGGCGGGCGTAGCGCGGAAGCACTGGCCTCTTCAAGCATGATCACGTCGCGTTGCGTCTCGATGTGAGCTGACCCTTAGGTGATAGGCAAAAAATGTCACAAAATTATCGTTGCTAAGTGCACTCACAGGACTCACAGTAGTGATGCGAAGGATTTATTCATCATAATGGATCTTTAGTTGATTTTGAATGTCATTAAAATTGGTTTACGCAAAATATTTATAGGTATTGTACAATTTTAATTGAATTATATTTTTCTTTAGTCGAATTGAAAACCAACAAACAATCTTAATTACTTAAGTAATTAAAGTTTTAAAAGTTTTAAAATATTTATTCATCAGCAATGTAACTAAAAGGACATACTTATATAATTTAAGCCGTACTAAAACACTAATTTATTGTTAAGTGCACTTGTAGAATGTGTAGCTAATGTGCTAATTAAGTGTCTAATACAATAATGTCTATTCACTCTGGTTTAAACCTATTTACTGGGAAACCGAGCCACATAAAAACACTTTTCTTTAATTTAAAATGATTGCGTGCATACGCAACCGAGCACAATGTGTGAGAAAAATATAAATCGTGTATTGCTAAGTGCACTCATAGTAGTGATGGGAATGCGCGTGCAATCGAATAAAAACGTCGATAAAATACAATGAAAAATATTCGAAATAATTATGTTTTTTTTAATAATATTTTAATGGCCTGGTTGCTGGGACCTTTTAGCCAAGTCTTTATTTAGTTACAAAACTTGTTATTGTGAAATGAATTATATTCAATGCATGATGGTGATATCCCCGCCCGCTCTCCTTGAGTTTCAGTAAAGATGTGGCACTTTACTGAGATCTCACGCAGACTTCTTGAGAGAACTTGCAGCGATGTTACACTGTTTTGTTTATTTGCCTACACTAATGCACGTTCACAAACACTTAATGGTTTTAATAATCCACAATTATTACACATTAATATTCGGCTAAACACAAATTTTGGAAAATTAAACAAACTGCTGAACATGACGCTTCACTTTCCCGCCAAGAAGCCCCGAAATATGATTGCAACGTTTTGAATGTAGTAAATAAATAAAAAATGTACTTCTTCGAGAAGGATTTCCGCACGTTTTGTAATTTTTGTGATCACAGGTGCGGTCCAGTTACCGCAAATATTTATTTACGTCGACAATTTATTTTTAATACATTTTGTATCTGTATAAACTATGCGTCATAAATAATCATACATGAATGACGCAATTACTTTTATAAATAAGGCCCACTTTGGGGCAACCTGCCTCTTCACACAGAGACGAAAGCATTGATTAAAGAATTCATCATCATGAGAGATAATGATGAATTATTTAATGTTTTTAACGCATGCCCATGTTCCTTGGGGTCGACGCTACACTTTGTCTTCTTCCATTCTCCCCTGAATACCGTCACGCCATCATTCACTCCCTTTTCTTTCATATCATTCCTCACAATCCATCCATCCACCTTTTTTTAGGGTTCCAATCCGTACCTCAAAAGGAAAAAACGGAACCCATACAGGATCATTCGTGTGTGTCTGTCCATTATATATTTTTTTTTTTTTATAACTAATATGAAAATTTATTAAATTTTATTTTAAATGAAATTATTTATAATAAATTAATTTGTTTTTAACAATATAGATCATAAAAATCTCAGCCGAATTGCTCCGAATCTAACTTACACAAATGTGAATTTCTGTAGTAAATAACTGAATTTTGAATATTGGTTTAATTTTTGGAGTAAATTATATAAAAAGTTTTACAAACTGTACCGTGTGCTTGTGACGTATCAAATGAAGGAACTTATGAGGATTTCAATTTATTTTATTTTAGTTGATAACTAGTTTTAAAGCTCGTATTAAAGAAAATAGATGAAAATTGACCAGTCAGTAAACTCAACTGCTGAGCCAAAAATATTGAAAAAGATACAGAGAGTTCTATACTTACTTATAGATACAGGAAAACCTATAAGAAGTCTATGGTCTTAAAAGAACATGGTAAATCACTCAATATTATGCGTACAAAATTACATTTGCAGTTGGAATGTATGGCAGAACATGTTTTTAAAATACAATGTTAAGTTGTTGTTAACTTAATTCTTGGGATAAATTCATCGCAACTACGGAACCCATCATTGTGCGTGGTCCGACACGCACTGGGCCGGTTTTTTGGGGTTCCTCTCCCTCCCCATCCATCAACATTTATATTTATCACTCTTTTAGCCACATGCGTTTCCTCCCTTTCATCACATGGTCATACCCAGCCAAACGATTTCCTATCAACTTTTCCTGTCAGTGCTGCCGCCACATTGAAACTTCCACTTATTCATTCATACTCGTAATCATAATTCATTTATTACAGATAACAAAGGTCCATTGGGTTAGTAACAATAGTCTTAACCTATGTTAGTACTTAACTAATAACACAGACAGTGTACATTGACAAGTGACCTCACCAACGGGCTGTCATGTCTCCCGGCTATAGAACGTAGAATGCTGTTAGGGCTGCCACGGAGTCTGTTTAGCAACGAGGCCGCTCTCTTGCACCGAACAGCATTGAAGCAGTCGGTACGTGCCTCAGCGAACATCGATGATGCGCTACAGAACCGAGGCAAACGCAACAGCACTCTTAAATGCGTTGTTATACTGGATCCGCAGAGCATTGTAGCCCTTTTGGGTGTAGCTGAACCACAGACTCCCCGAGTACAGTGACATGCAATATGCTTTGATGCCTTACTCTCAAACTCAAACTTAAAGCATATAAATTTCAATTAAACCATTTACAGGCACTTTTGAATTGTCAAGGAGTCGGTCAGTTTACAGATGAAGCTAGTTAGAAGTTTCTTACTCTGTCCGTTCTCGTCATTCAATTAAAGAATTCAATTGTTGTCATAATACAATTATTATTTTTCTTCTATTCAGAAGAAAAGGTTAGGATCCATATCCAAAATAAATCAAAATCAAAAATATTTTTGTTTCACATAAGCCTACATGGGCACTTATGAAACGTCAGAAGCTAGGTGCACGGTTCCAATTGGTCGTTTCCTATGGAGAAGAGCCGGCAAGAAACTCCACGGTTACTCTTTTAAAAAAAAATTGGCTTTTACAATGTTTTCAAAGTATGAGAGGACAGCGTAGACCCATCAAAATTACCAGGTACTTAACAAAATAGAAAATGGTCTACAGATCTACAGTATATTAAGCCAACAACGTCCTCACATTAACCAAAAAAAAAACTATATAAAATATGATTAAAATAATAAAAGTTAGAGCCTTGTTGAAATCAATAAACATCGATTATGTCAAGGAAGTATGTAAAAAATAAATAACATAAACATCGCAACTTGGGAGCAGTTAATAGACATTCACATATTTTTGCCGTTAATGAGGTACCAGGGAAGCCACATGTGCAGAAGGAATTTCCATTGGAAAGAACCATTTGCTTATCATTCGATAAGGAAATGGCTGGAACAATTTTGATAAAATTTTGTATCGAGGTAGCTGACACCCTGGATTAATTTAAAGGCTACTTTTTATCCCTATATTCCCACGGGATCGAGACTTACGCGGGTGCAACCGCGGGTCGCAGCTAGTATTTAATAATACTATTCTTTCGGATAATTACAGTCCACAATCCTAAATCCTTTAATACATTTAATTACATAAGTAACATTTTGTGAATATCCTTTCAAAAACTGCTCGCTGTGTGATGGATTACAAAATAAAGCATTAAAACACCTCAGCATGGATATTTTATAACATTATTTTCACAAGATTATTTTTTATAAGAAATTGCATTCGTCACAGTCATTCTCCGCACTTCGCATGCACTTAGCAACTGTAACGTTATCGCGAAAACCTTCATTTTACTGGTAAGAATTGTATGGTTGTTAGGCTAGGTTAGGATCCATAACCATTTGCTTATCGAATGATAAGCAAATGTGTTAAAACTGACAACTTGCAATGGGGAATGCAACTGTCAAAATGGCGCTGTCGTAGATATTTCCCGGAACAAGCTAATCGTACAAGACGTGAGGTGCTATTTAACTTTGCGAAAATTACTCGTTGTTGTGTTCTTAAATACTACGAAATTGGAGTCTACCGTTTCCCGAAAGACCCTACAATTAGAAGATTGTGGATTAAAGCTATTCGTAGGGATTTTTTTTTAATTACATAGAGTTTGAGGTTATGTCGGAAACATTTTGAAGAAAGTGATTATGAGGAAATGTTTATGTTTTAAATTCTACCATTTACCATGTGAAATAATTGATTTAAAATATTTAAATCACTGAAAATAACGAAAAAGTGAAACTTAACAAAACCCATGAATAAACAAGAAATGAAATGAATGAAGGAAATGTCATTGTGGGCCGTAGGGACTAGGGACCTAGCTATGACCACGCCATCTACAGTAAGTTTTGCCCGACCCCCTCCATTACGAGTCCCATCACTATTGCCAGCCTATCCAATATCGATATAAAAACTGTTAGTAACAGAACAAGTGTATTGAGAAACTACCTTCTTGCTAACAATTACAACGATGCGTCTACAATTGTAGACGATTTTGCTCGCCTTTCTCACAGAAAATAGTTCGGCCATTGTCTGAACAGCATGCACTTCTATTTATAGGTAGGCAAAGACTTGTGACGCCCTGTGGCATGATGCAGTTTTATAATTATATTTTCTACGTAAGATAAGATCACGCCTGTATTCCCCAAAGGGTTAGGCAGAGGTGTACCTACCTCTGTCTAATAAATAATAATAGTACAGACGCCAGCAGGTCAAGCTACCCGAAACTGTCAATTTTTCCCAATCAACCTTGAACCTTATGCTGTAGTGATAAGGTTGAAAATCTATTAAAGAAATTTGACAGATTGTAGTAGCTTGATGTGCTGGCGTCTGTACATCCACCAATGATATTATAATAAACAGATATGTTGTGAGCGCGCAATCGTGAAGACTCGAAAACGTCCTAATTGGGACGTATTGACATAAGTCTGCGACACGCATGGCGACGAGTAATAGGTACGCTTATAAGCAGCAGCAAAAAAATTCAAAAAATGTTAAAATGCCATCGTGTGTATTTTTATAGTGTACCAATTATGATACCTAAGTTATAAAACACAAGGGATCTCATACCACATGTAAGTAAGCACTATATTTCGATTTATTAATATTATTTAAATTATTTTCCTAATATTCTCATAATATTTGGAGGTTAGAAAAAAAAAAAGAAATGGAAATACTGAAGATCACGTCTAAACGAGTAGTGTTAATGATTTGAAAAAAATATATGTTAAATTAGAGCATTTCCTCAATAATTTAATACGTGAATATTTTAGATTATGTTTATATTACATAGTGAAATTAATTTGTAAATTTATGTCTAAAGCGGTTAAAAAACTGAGAATGTCGCAAAATCTACCAAGCGTATTTTTCTGAAACCTTCACCAATTTAAAGATAATTAAATTATTGATCTTTTAGTATACGCGTTTTATTAAAATACCTTTTTTTTGTGTATAATAAATTAATAATGCGCCAAATTGGGGACAGCGCTCCTTGATGGGCGAGTCCTATTACTGGCTGAACGTACAACGCGTTGCGTGAGCTCAGTACAGAACACGCAAGCTAACCATTTATGATCACTGGCATATATCGGAGTCTTAAATAATTTATTCAAAACTGTTTTATTGCTTATCACTCACAAATTATTTTGATGTGTCTCATAATTACAGACATCGTAAATAAATGCTAGACTGTGTCATTGCAGATAATAAGTGACTATCTATCTATACCTTTATTGATCTAAGATCTATAAAGGCACGCGGCGGCGCAGTGGTTAAGCGATTGACTGCTGCGCTGCGTGTTGCGGGTTCGATTCCCGCACGGAACAAATATTTGTATGACCTACAAGTAGTTGTTCCGGGTCTGGCTGTTTGTGTATGTGTGTTTAAATGTTTGTAAACGCACCCACGATACAGGAGAAATTCCTAGTGTGGGGCAACGTTTTTAAAAAAAAAAACAAAAAAAAAAACAAAATAAATATAATTGATGTATTGGTTGTATTGTTCAGTTATCAGCTTTTTACTAAGTTTTAATGCATAAAATCACATTATATGTATACGTTAGGTACTTATAACAAAAAACCGGCCAAGTGCGTGTCGGACCACGCACAATGAAGGGTTCCGTAGTTGGGACGAATTTATCCCAAGAACAAACTTAACATTGTAGTTGAAAAACATGTTCCCCCTTACATTCCAACGGCAAATGTAAGTTTTTACGCACATTATTGACTGATTTGCCGTGTTATTAACCGACTTCCAAAAGGAAGGAGGTTATAATATGTTCGGCTGTATGTTTTATGTTTGTTCACCGATCGCTCCGTCAATTGTAAACCAATTTTGAAAATTATTTTTTTGTTTGAAAGGGTATGCTCCCGAGGTGGTCACATTGTCACCAAGTCAGAATCTGATGAGGGGATCCCATGGAAATCGAGGGCAATCCTTAATTTTTATAGGCATACCTATATCGATTTCAGTATTTTTTATAGTAACTCATGCATTTGCACTTGGAAAGCACCATTTGGTGAAGCGGAACTGATGATGAAAACCACAGACGGCAACGGGAACTACTTAATAATAAGTATTTCACTGTTGCGATTCGATTAGACACTTTAATATGGTTGCTAAGCAATTTATGCTCGTCACAATGCATATGGTGAAGTCACCATCAGTTCGCCTGTTTCTTACCAGGAGAACACCTCAACTATGAACACCCCTGCATCGAGAAAAGCAATATTTTGTAAAAGGTGATGAGCGTTGGGCGTTAGGCTATTGTAACTTAGATAAATTGCGAACTGACCCACTAAAAAGTGAAAAATAAAAAACTTTTTACAAAAAAAAAACACCGACTTCCAAAAAAAAAGACTACAAAGTGAAAAATACCTAACCTTCATTTCGAAAGTCGGTGGCAAAAAATTAAAATAGATCCAAAGACACCGACCTTCGAAATGAAGGTTATTTTTCACTTTGTAGTGTTTTTTTTTAAAAAAGACTTTCTTTGTCGGTGCCTGTCGCCCGCGATATCGCGTGAGAGCGGCTTACTTAACTTTTTTTTTCTAAGAATATATTAGCACAATTCATTTCACTTTATTTAAATAATTATCTGGTTTAACTCAAGAATAATGCGGGCAGATTAATTCTGGCATGGCACTTAGCAACATGCTACTGATAATACTAGTTATAACTCGAGTACTACTATCAATTCGGCCTGAATATTTAGATAAGCAAGTTGACAGATATGGGTCGTTTGTAAGTTAATGTACTTTACATTTTATTTATTTAATGTTCTCGCACACAATAAGGTACAAAGGCGGACTAAATGTCATAGGCATTCTCTAGCAGTCAACCTTTTTGTATTTCTAATTATTTTTAGTATACCTATGCAAACCTGAATATAGTTTGTTCAGAATAAGGAACTGAATAGATTTTCGTTATCAAACTCATAACTGTTCAAAGAATATTAACAAAAATCATCAACTTATCATGTTTCCGTCTGCTGTGAGGCGTACACTTTGGGATTTTCTTTATGTATAAAAAAATATTACTTTCACGTCGTTGTGAATTATACAACATTAGTTTTTGTTTATACTTAACCTCTTAAGGGGTCATTGTATTTATCATTATGAACAACTTTTACTATGGGACCAAAGTTGAAATCGCGAAATAATATCAGCTGTTCCCTACATTTTGACGAGTTCAGCGAACTTAAATGTAGGGAGCAGCTGATTTTTTTTCGCGATTTCAAGGTTGGTCCCATAGTAAAAGTTGTTCATAATGATGAGTACAATGACCCCTTAAGAGGTTTAGTATAAACAAAAACTAATGTTGTATATGTAGTATGCGTGGAAATATAAGTGGTCTGCTATCTGACTAGTGTTGGTAGCCGCTGCACCAGGAAGCGAATGTTTTACAATAATTGCAGCCATTGATAATGATAACGTAATCACTATAATTTTCCACGTGTATTTACTGTCTACTGGTACATTACAGCGCTAGACATAAGCCGGTCGGTGCATACGCATTATATTAATACCTAACTATTAATTTATCCAATCTGCAGGCTAATTCACGTAACTAAAGAAGTGCGGTAGCAGTGCAGTTGCAATTAAGTTTCGATCAAAACAACGCATTTCGTATTCTACTATTCTCTACGGCTGTCAGATACTATATAAATTCAGCTATCACTCAAACTTAAACTTCATTGCACCTGCACTGCAACTTGATCGGCGCGTCATAAAATTACGTGAATTAGCCCTCAGGAGCAAATCTAAGTAGTCAGAGTATAAGAGAAAAGCCGGTCTCAGACGATTATGCTTTTAGAAAAGAATAAATATCAATCTAAATTGGACCTTTCATGAGCTTGCGATTAATTAGGGTAATTAGATTACAAAAAACTTTTCACAAAAAAAAGAAACGACTTCCAAAAAAAACACAAAGTGAAAAATAACCTTCATTTCGGAAGTCGGTGTCTTTGGATCTATTTTAATTTTTTGCCACCGACTTCCGAAATGAAGGTTATTTTTCACTTTGTAGTGGTTTTTTTTGGAAGTCGATTTTTTTTTCACTTTTTAGTTGGTCATTTTGCCATTTATCTAAGTTACAATAGCCTAATTTCAACTGCTCATAAAATTTTACAAAATATTGATTTTCCCGATGCAGGGCCGTTAATAGTTGCGGAATTCTCCTGGTAAGAACCAGGAGAACTGATGGTGACTTCATCCTATGCATTGTGACGAGCATAAATTGCTTAGCAACAGTGAAATACTTATTATTAAGTAGTTCCGGTGGCCATCTGTGGTCTTCATCATCAGTTCCACTTCACCAAACGGTGATTTCCGAGTGCAAAAGCATGAGTCTCGTCCTTTTTGGAAGTCGGTTAAAAACTAGCCGTGGATCCGTTAGAGATTGCTACACCTCCTGTAAAGATACCTATGTTATGCGATCAGCACTAAGAACCCAAATTAATTGACTGTATTAAAGGATAATCATGATATACTGTTGTTTGCAGATGACACTTCACTTTTGTTTAAACTTAAACGTCAGCAGCTGGTTACTGACGATGTAAATAGCGCGATCTCAAAAGTAGTTCACTGGTTTAATGTTAATAATTTACTTCTAAACGAAAAAAAAAAACCAAATGCATTAAGTTTACGCTACCTCACGTTAGGCAGGTGAAAACTAATGTGTTAATAAAGGGCGAAGAATTGAATCCTGAAGATAGCACAGTATTCTTGGGCTTGACTTTGGATGCTAAGCTTCAGTGGGGCCCACATGTAGATAAACTGTCAAAAAAGCTAAGCTCCGCAGCATATGCTGTTAGAAAAATTCGTAATTTAACTGACATAGAGACAGCCCGTTTAGTGTACTTTAGCTATTTTCATAGTGTAATGTCGTACGGTATTCTGTTATGGGGAAATGCTGCCGATATTCAGACTATCTTTGTTTTGCAGAAAAGAGCTGTTCGATCAATTTATAAATTAAGTCCAAGACACTCTCTCAGAGAGAAATTTAAGGAGATTAATGTAATGACTGTGCCTTCTCAGTATATTTTTGAAAATCTATTATATGCCCATAAAAATATAAAATTATTTAAAAAATACAGTGATATCCATAATATAAATACTAGGAACAAACACAAATTTGTTGTACCTACAACAAGGCTCAAGAAAATAGGTGGCTCGTTTCGATGTCAATGTATACGCTTTTATAATAAACTTCCAAGCCACGTTCAAGATCTAAGCCTTTAATAAATTCAAATCATTCATTAAACGTAAGTTGTGCCAGAAAGCCTTTTATACTGTTAAAGATTATATTGAGGACAAAAAGGCTTGGGATTGAGCTGCTCCAATTTTTGTACATATTGAGGTAGTTTATTTTTATTATTTTTATTGTTTTTTTTTTTTTGTTTTTGCTAACTTTATTATTTTATAAACAGTGACATTTAATTATTATTTTATACACAATGACAGGAATAGTTACTTGTAAAGTATTATATTATTTTAATTATTGTGAATGTGAAGACTATGTGGGTTATTGCATAATAATTTTTTTTCCCTTTCTTTTATTCTCAGTTAGTGTTAATCATGGTCTGGCAGTTTGAGTCATATAAGTGGCCTACCCAAATGTCCTTTCTTTGGTATTGATCGTCGCATCGTTGAGCTCCTTAAATTCTGAGTAGAGCTGCATGATTACTGACAAATGCGTGCACTGACTGGTCAGGTCCACTAAACCTGTGTGGTTCTTTCCTCAAAAGACCATTTCAGACACCAATCTACATGGTCTTCACATGATCTGACCAAGATTATGTCTGGACTTTAAAAGAGAATATGACCTCTGAGTTTGTTTCGGCCTTTCTTCTCAGAGTACTCAGATAGGAAACGCCGACCTCATCTAGTTTTTAAAATATGATTGACGTGTAAAAGTGTTTGTACAAACCTACTTACAGAAATAAAATCATTTATCATTTATCGACTTGTCTACATATTAAGGCTCGTGCAGACTGGCGCGACAGGCAGCGCGACGTGATATTGTGCTACTAGTGTCGCGTCGCGCCTATCTACGGGAGCCAGGAAAAAGCTTGCCTGATGAGTTAAGTAGGTACTTGAAATTATCATTTTACAAAGTCTTATTAAAGAAGACTAGCTGGATATTTGTGGAGGGATACCTCATATTTACCCTTGTGCCAAGAGGTATCAAAATATCACCCGGCAATTTTGAGAAAAATAACTGTATTATATTTCCATAGACCGCTTCCCGCTACACTCGAAGTTGTGGACGAGTATGTTTTTACCTCGGACAAACTGTCCAGTTAGTTAGGTCCAACTTCGAGAAAGAGGTCAATCGTCGAATCCGACTCGGCTGGGCAGCGTTCGGGAAGCTACGAGTACGCACTATCTTCTCGTCCCACATACCGCAGTGTCTCAAGACGAAAGTCTTCGACCAGTGCGTGTTGCCAGTGATGACCTATGGCACTGAAACGTGGTCGCTCACAATAGGCCTTATCAGAAGACTAAAATTCACAAAAAGGGCAATGGAGAGGGCTATGCTTGGAGTTTCCCTATGTGACCGAATCAGAAATGAAGAGGCAGGCGAACCTAGGTAATCGACATAGCCCGAAGAATTGCTAAGCTTAAGTGGTAGTGGGCAAGGCACATCGCATCGCAGAACTGATGGCCGATGGGGCCGAAAGGTTCTGGAATGGCGACCGCGTACCGGAAGACGTAGCGTTGGAAGGCCTCCTACAAGGTGGACCGATGACATTGTGAAGGCCGCAGGTATACGCTGGATGCGGGAAGCACAGAACCGGTCAAAGTGGCGGTGCTTGGGGGAGGCCTATGCCCAGCAGTTCCTTCGGCTGAAATGATGATGAGGCCGTTTCCCATAGAAATTTGCTCAGTCTCCTTTAAAAGGCCTTGTACTTATACCCTATAGCAAAATGTTCTATTTACATGTCTCACGGAATATTTATATCTCAAATTTTTCTCAAGTCATAATAATTATTCGATAATACAGTAAATGTTTATAATGAGAGCTGATAACAGTAAATTACATAACGACGCATGTAAACATAGTTCACGAGCTGTACATTTCCAGTATACGCTGACCTCTCATTGTACCAAACTCCTATACAATGCGAGATCTGCAAACTGGAAATGTATAGCTTGATGTGTAGCCAGTACACACTGACCTCTCATTGTACGGAAATCATAGACAATGCGAGATCATCTTATACAGGAAATATATAGCTTGATGTGTAGCCGTGTGTATTTGAATACATACCTTACGAGATATCTCGAGTAGGTACATAAATAAGATGAGTAGGTACTTGTTTACTTTACGTTGAACTGCAATCTACAATGATACTTTAGAGGTATGAGGAACAAACAGGGTGTAAAGTTCACTCATACTCTATATAAAAGGGAGGATCCTCCGACCTCCTCCGACCTGACGGGTGTTGTGTCTGGTGGGCAACTGCCCGACGGTTGATGTCGGGAGGTTGTATATTATGCTAGTTGCACGGTAAACTCTGCTTGCGCGATGCAGGACTTTGCGTGGCGTCAGTGTGACGCGTCGTTCGCATGTGGCGATGTTGATGCTAGTAATGGCAATTAATGCTATTTCGAATTAATTTCATTAGCGTGTGAACTCTTAGTCTTAGCGTGTTAATAGCTATTGCTATGATATTTGCTAATGACGATAATTGATAACAATGAAGTATGTCAATTTTGTTATTAAACTAATTAAAAATCGCGTTCGCGTTTAGTTTACTCGCCGACTCGCCAATAATTAAATATATGTACAGCACAACACGCTACCGCGCTGCACGCGCATGCGCGATTGCCCGACGCTCTGACTATTTAGAAAAGTACATCGCTTCGCATTTCACAGAATTTCGCGACTACATTTAATTTGCTAACTGCTAAATGATCATTCACAAGCTAACAATGGATGCGAATGCTAATTAATCCATCACTAGTTGATGCCGCTACAATACTATTATAGTTTATTGAGTTTACTAGCTTCTGCCCGCGACTTCGGTCGCGTGGAAGTCGTAAGACATCACAATTTACTAAAATAACAGCCACATTTCCCGCCCGCGCTATTGCTTCGTTATCGTTTACGACTTACGGCATTTCATAAAAACTTTCAAGCCCTTGTTTTTCGAAATGTCTGAACCGATTTTAATTAAACTTCATACGCATAAACAGAATAAAAAGGTCTAAAAAGTTAGCTAAGAACATTTTCGGAAAATAGTGTTACAGCCAAATTAGACCGATTTTGAATTTCCCGTGGAAACAGAGATTTCCAGTTATCTGTTTTTTTTTTTTTTTTAAACGTTGCCCCACACTAGGAATTTCTCCTGTATCGTGGGTGCGTTTACAAACATTTAAACTCACATACACAAACAGCCAGACCCGAAACAGCTACTTGTAGGTCACACAAATATTTGTTCCGTGCGGGAATCGAACCCGCGACACGCAGCGCAGCAGTCAATCGCTTAACCACTGCGCCAACCGTGCCGTTTTAAATAAGACATTTCGAAAATGTTCTAGACCTTTGTTTACATCGTGACGCTAACCGTACCTACTAACGATTGCTATTTTAAGTTGGTAGGTTCTAAATTAGGTTAATCTTGCAAACTTTTTTTTTGACGCAATTTCTTTAACAAGTATTCTCATTTTCGTCAGTATCTGCGATTTGATACGGATACTATGTTCAAAACCAGCCATTTAGCTGGCAGCGGGGGGGGGAGGGGGGGTGACGTGACACTTGACTCTAACAAAAAATAACACTTTAAAGCTTAATATTACGCAAACGGATCTCAGAATTGAAAAATGGCTTATAAACGGCCTATCCAACGATACCCCACAATATTTATTACATCAGAAAAAAATTATCAACCCCGTTTTACCATAAAAAAATGTTTTTCATGGTTTTATTTTACGACTTTCTCGGCGTGAACCCATGCCAAATTACAGCTTTCTAGGACTAAGCTTCTCCGAGCTAAGCCGGGGACATACGGACGGACGGACAGACAGACAGACGGACATGGCGAAACTATAAGGGTTCCTTGTTTACTACGGAACCCAAAAAATGAAAAAGATTTGATGTTTTTGGGGTCTACGACCGCTGTGTGTTGCTACTGGAAGTATGAGTTGAGAAAGTCCGTTCAGATAGGTCAGGTGATTTGATTTGATTCATAGAAACAAAAAAAAAAGAACAAAACCAAAAATAAAACAAAGTAAACAAAAAGAAAATAAAAACAAAGTCGGAAGGAGCGTAACAGGTGATGTTCTATAGTTTCTGCCTACCCCCATGGGAAGAAGGCGTGAGTTTATGTATGTGTACGTAAATATACAGTCTCTGAAAGACGACGTACGGTAAATTAAAGGAAACTGTTAATAAAAAAACCGGCCAAGTGCGAGTTGGACTCGCGCACGAAGGGTTCCGTACCATTATCTATAAAAATGGCAAAAAAAACACGTTTGTTGTATGGGTGCCCCCTTAAATATTTGTTTTATTTTAATTTAATTAATATTTATATTCTGTGAATATTTCAAGCGTCTACCTGTTGCCGTTATCAATATAGAGCAACAACGAGCAAAAAAATCACGTTTGTTGTATGGGAGCCCCATTAAATATTTATTTTATTCTATTTTTTTGTATTTGTTGTTATAGCGGCAACAGAAATAGGTACATCATCTGTGAAAATTTGAACTGTCTAGCTATCACGGTTCATGAGATACAGCCTGGTGACGGACAGACGGACAGACAGACGGACGGACGGACAGACAGACGGCGGAGCCTTAGTAATAGGGTTCCCGTTTTACCCTTTGGGTACGGAACCCTAAAAATCACGTTTGTTGTATTGAAGCCCCCTTAATTATTTATTTTATTCTATTTTTTAGTATTTGTTGTTATAGCGGCAACAGAAATACATAATCTGTGAAAATTTCAACTGTCTAACTATCACGGTTCATGAGATACAGCCTGGTGACAGACGGACAGACAGACGGCGCACAGTGGGCTGAAAATCGGCTTTCATAGACATTCGATTTTTTTTTCGAATTGGTCAAATTTTTTGATTGGAATTGTTTAAAACAATTATGACCTTGAGGTATAATTGGTATGACGTCATAGAACATAGTGGAAGATAGACTTTTGATTTTTTTTCAAAATACTTGTATGGGAATTATCATAAAATCTTCAATATCTCAGCTATCGCATATTTGCGCAAAAGAATTCTTTCACACAAAAAATCTCCTATTTTTTTGCTAATTTTTGATATATTTCACTTTTATGGCAGAGGTGCGATGAAAAAGAAAAAAATTAAAAATAATTTTATTATTTTTATTTCTTCATTTATAACGATTATAAATGAATTGTATTACGCATTAGAATAATATAACAAAGAATATATAGCAAAATAGTCTAGGCCATCGTGAGCCGCTTTTTTAATAATTGATTTTTAAACTACCTAGCAGAAAAACAGCATCTTATACGTAAAAAAACTATTCTTAAATTGTTGACAACAAATACTCGACTTTATCGGAAGCCTGACCCTTTTAGCCTATAACAATTACCGAGAATTATTGCTAATAGGTACCTACCTATTAACTAATAGGTAGGTGATCACTGATCACCTAATTTAAGTTTTATTATGACAATGAAGGGTTTTTAGGCTGATTACTAATCGTTCTCCAGAGGTAGAACTTACAGAATCACTGTGCCTAATGGGTTATTATCATTAGGGTATAATAACAGTTAAACATATAATATACAACTACAAATATGACTTACATTTAAATTTTAAATAGTTTTATATAAAAAAAAATAGAACAAAAATAGTACCTAAATCTAAATACATTCTAAAAATAAAATTTAATTGATTATTTACAGACATGCTCTAAATTAATACTAACAAAAGTAAAACTAATAAAAAGTTAGTAAATAAACAAAAACATCTTAACCTACTGTTAGTCACAATCACTACATTCTGATTCTGATTCAGATTCGGAATCTAATTGATTTATATCGCAAAATTCGACATCGGGTTCTTGCAGGTTATCCAAAAGATCCCGAGTTTCAGCGAAGAGAGCTTTCCTGTTCTTTACATCCATAATTGGTCTAACTGAAGAAATGAGAGGGTCTGAAGTGAGAAGAAGCATGTTTAGAATGTCTTCATTAGAACATTGTCTGCTCTTTTTTCTTGAATGATGACATCTAAATCTTCGAAAGTCCTTATTACGAGCCTCTGATGCTTCTTCTGAAAGACACCCAATTGGTACTACTGCATTACAAGCTATAATATCTGCCCCATGTACAAGTAACTTGTGCACAGTTGACGACATGTAATACCAGTTATAAAGTGCCAAATACCTCTCTGCTGTCTTTAGGCAGTACTCTTTAAATTTTTCAATATATATATTTTCTTCTGATGTAATAGCCTGTAAAATAACAGCAAATCTCCGAATCAAATTCTCATCCAGACCCGTAATGGCTGCGGTTTTTTCCGGAAATTCAAAAAATCTCCGTGCTGTATTTCCATCGTTGGTTGTTCCTGAGCCTTGTTTAACCACACCTATGATCAGGTTCAGTTCCCGCTTGAAACCGTCTTGGATTGTTTTTTTCCTTGCCTGCAGAATAGCTTTATCTTCTTCCCCTTTTGCCATCCATTTTTTAAGATCTTGTCTGTAAGAAATGTTTAAAAGGCATTCCATGCAATTGATGCGTGCATGTAACGAAGACAGCCCAAATTCGTATAAATTCTCAGAAACAGGCCTTTTTAACACTTCCGTTAAATTGTTCATCTCTGAAGGTTTTGCCAAACATAAATAGCAAACTGAGCTGGCTTTGGCTTCAGAGATGTAAGTGCAGACCTTGCCATCGATCATGGTCATCTTAAGGTCATGGGTGACCTTGTTGCTGCCACTATCTGTCGGTCTCAACGCTTTTATTTCTTCTTTCATACTGTCTAAATGCTCATTGACAACCAGTTTTGCTTTCTTTCATGAAGCTAAATCGCACGGGACGACAAAATGATGAAGAACAGGGTTTCGGGTTTTTCCATATGGTGTCACTGCCATTGATTAGTTTCAATGGAACTAATGATGTCATGAAGACACTAGAATCATCATTTTCACTGTCCATTGTCTGTTTATATCTGCTCTGGCTAGACGCACCGTCAAATCCCCATTTCGATATTAATATTAACTGTTTCTGTTCTACGCACTCAGGTAAACTGTCGAAGATTCTTTTGACTGTTAAATCTAATAATCCTTGAAGAGAAATTTTTGCTGATGAATCCGTCACTGTTATTGTTTGTTTGGAAGGATAACATTGTAATTTCGCCTGTTGAACTTTGTAATAAGATGGATACAAATCTTTTACGCCTTCACGTATGGCTGTTTCTCTCAATGTTATATATTGCCACTTAGATAATTTTAAAGAGAGAAATATGCCAAGTGCCTTCTCGGGTGTGAAAACTTGCTTGGCCGACGATTGATGAATTAAATTATTGAACTTATCAGCAGCTCCTGGATTTGTCAACATGAATTCTAGTGCTGAAGCAATATTCTCCTTTCCTTCTTGTCTCATCTTTATGATAGCAGCATATGCTATCTCACTGGACTCACAATTTTCTTGATCTGTAATTCTCCTTCTTTTTTGTTTCTTTCCTAGATCTTGAAATGGTTTACGAGTTGGTGCCTTTCTTTTTGTCATTGTTCCAACTGATATTGCTGCTGATGTAGATGTGGAAGGTTGAGGAGATATGGCATTTACTTCAGAATCCACAATGCCTGAAGCAGCAGGTACTTTTATGCAACTAGGCCAATCAATATCAGTCTCAAGCCAGTTTTTGTGTTCCTTTAAGAAACACTCCAGTTTTCTGTTGGCTTGCTTCCATTTCCTTGTAATAGCTAGTGTAATCCTTCTGCAATATTCTTTTAATGTTAAATTATCTTCATCGGAGAGATTTAAGTTCAAACGAGAAACTACAGCATTATATAGTGCAAGGCTGTCACTGTACTTCCCCGAATTCTTCAAAATCATGAAGAAATCTAGGTAAGTAGATAAACTCTCCATTTTTTGCAAGCACAATTGTGAAATTGTGCTTGCAAAAAATGGAGAGTTAACACAAGGGGAAATCAATGTGAACTGAATAATTGTTCCCAATACTGCACTTTAAATACCTGTGAGATATCTGTACAGAACTAAATTAACCCTAATGATTATAACTCATTAGGCACCTGCACAGTGATTCTGTAAGTTCCTCTGGAGAACGATTAGTAATTAGCCTAAAAACCCTTCATTGTCATAATAAAACTTAAATTAGGTGATCAGTGATCACCTACCTATTAGTTAATAGGTAGGTACCTATTAGCAATAATTCTCGGTAATTGTTATAGGCTAAAAGGGTCAGGCTTCCGATAAAGTCGAGTATTTGTTGTCAACAATTTAAGAATTGTTTTTTTACGTATAAGATGCTGTTTTTCTGCTAGGTAGTATAAAAATCAATGACTAAAAAAGCGGCTCACGATGGCCTAGACTATTGTGCTATATATTCTTTGTTATATTATTCTAATGCGTAATTAAATTCATTTATAATCGTTATAAATGAAGAAATAAAAATAATAAAATTATTTTTATTTTTTTTCTTTTTCATCGCACCTCTGCCATAAAAGTGAAATATATCAAAAATTGGCAAAAAAATAGGAGATTTTTTGTGTGAAAGAATTCTTTTGCGCAAATATGCGATAGCTGAGATATTGAAGATTTTATGATAATTCCCATACAAGTATTTTGAAAAAAAATCAAAAGTCTATCTTCCACTATGTTCTATGACGTCATACCAATTATACCTCAAGGTCATGATTGTTTTAAACAATTCCAATCAAAAAATTTGACCAATTCGAAAAAAAAATCGAATGTCTATGAAAGCCGATTTTCAGCCCACTGTGCGGCGGAGCCTTAGTAATAGGGTTCCCGTTTTACCCTTTGGGTACGGAACCCTAATTATGTCCTCCCTGACTACCTCTGAAAAGAAAGGTCAGCTTCTAAGGGCAAAGAAAATATCTCGAATTTAAAGGCCACGATCAGTGGTGGCCCAGTGGTAACAGCCACGACTTACGAGTTGTACATAGGTCGTGGGTTTGAACCCATGCAGGCACTTTACTTTGTGTAGACATTATTTCATTACCATTGCACTTAAAACGGTGAAGGAAAACATCGTGAGGAAACCGGCGGCATGTCCTAGAACAAAAAATTCAAAAACGTACTAGGCCCGCGCGGTGGATTACCTACTCCCTCTCACAGAGAGGAGGCCTGTGTCCCAGCAGTGGGAACATTATAAGCTCATTATGCTATAAGAAAGCACATTTCAAAATATAATTTGTTGAGCATTGAAAGCTTTTAATTAATAGCCTAACTCGTAAGCTTTTATTAGTTTCATGTTTGTGATTGATCTTTAAGGATGCTCGCCCACGAGCGATATTTTCGGTGATTTTTGTGTGAATTTGTGTGAATGTATTTCTTTCTGACAAAAATCGCCGAGAAAATCGCCGAAAAAATCGCTCGTGGGCGGGCACCCTAATGAGTTTCGAATTTTGGAATGGTTTAAATCACTATCAAAATATTTTATTTTACACTAGCAACCCGTCCCGACTTCGCACGGGTAGCAGAGCATGGGTATTATCTTTACATTTTTTTTTCTGTCGTATGGTCTTATCAGTCTCGTTGTGTCGACTGTCGAGCACTGTTTTCTGTTTATGTGGGTTTGATTAAAATGTAACTGATTTTCATCTTACTTGGAGTATTTTTAATGAACGTATTTTATTTCCAATCCTGCAAATATTTGAAAAAGTAAAGGCTCGTGCAGACTGGCGCTATATCGCGGACACTCGTCGCGCTGCTTGTCGCGTCCGCGATATTGCGCCAATCTGCACGACCCTTAAATAATAGATAAAGAAAAAAACAAACTAAAATATTTAATTGTATTAAACATACATACTTAGTGACTGTTCTTAAACTACCCACCCTTGGCTGGTAAACTGTAGTTTTTTCTAATTTTTATAATACTCGTATTAGTGTTTAGGTCGGTTTCCCCCTTCAAATAACTTAACCGCTTTCGCACATCATTAGCTGCCGTTTACACGACGCGGCGGCGGCGCTGTCATTATGAATTTATGACACCTAATTTACGGTAAAACGTTGGGATCACACATCAACATCCCAATGTTTATACGGGTAAAAACAAATGCAGTAAATGTATGAAATTGTCGGATGATTCCAAAATTATACAGTAAAATATCGTATTGATCATCACCGTGTAAACGGCCCTTACAATAATTAAAAAACAAAAATGGTCTACATATTGTAAATGGTTCCCCACTACCTATTTACATAATAAAATAAGATAAATGAAATAAGTGTCTAAATGTGAAAATAAAGTCCTTCTCCATTAGTGGAGTTTAATGTTTTTTAGCTTCAACCACCAGCACCAAACAGCGAAGCACAGACTGTCATCAAACAGCGATGATCGCATACCTAATAGCCGAGTCAAAGGCCATTAACTCCTGCTGTTGCCGTCAACCATAATTATTTTGATACGCGTAATTTTGAATCTGTGATAAGTTGAACCTTAAAGGCTTCCACATACCGGGGCGACTTGTCGCGCGATGCGACATGACACAAAGGCACCGCTCGTCCCGCGACACGCGGGGCTTTTGTGCCGTGTCGCGTCGCGCGACTAGTCGCGCTGATATGTAGAAGCCTTTATCCGTGTGTGTGATAACTGTGATAAGTTGAAACCCACAAAACGTTAATGAATTATAAACCTAAAACTTCCTCATGAATCATTCCGTCCATTGGTGAAAACCTTATGAAAATCCGTCCGGTAGTTTTTAGGGTTCCGTACCCAAAGGGTAAAACGGGAACCCTATTACTAAGGCTCCAACAACTGTGTTTTTTTTTTGCCATTTTTATAGATAATGGTACGGAACCCTTCGTAAGCGAGTCCGACTCGCACTTGGCCGGTTTTATAAGTTTAACGTGTTCGGAGTCAGACGGACATGGTGCGGCAGGGGTCTTTATTTTATAATAATGGTGATAAACCTACATGGGTACATAAGAAACGTTAGAATAGAAGCTAGGTGCACGGTTCCAATTGGTCGTGTCCTATGGAGAATAGCCAACAAGAACTCCACAATGTAAAAAAAAAAATATTAGGTAAGATAGAGATGAAAAATCACCTAGTTACAGTCGGGAAGTAAAAAGGAACAAATATGTCTATGATAAATATGATGCAAAAGATATCATATCAAAACCGATGCAAGGTCATCATAACCAAATATTTGCCAACGGCCGCGCAAATCTTTTCAGTTAGTTCCATGTTTGCAGACCCATCGAAACAGTCTGTACCTACGTTGATAACGGATAACAGGCAGAAGAGTGATTACACTGTGTAATCGAAAAATAAAAAGCTATAGAATATGTAAGTACTTCACGAAATGGCTGATAAGAAGTTTATGAATGCTGCATTAGTCATAGAGTTAAAACCAAAAACAAAAAAGAAATTGCATCAGAAAAACACACCACAAATACGATCCAGCTAACACTGAAGTAAAACGAAAAGTAATATCAGTATAGGAGTAAGGGAGGCATCTGGTTGTGTACCACCCACGCTGCTCTTTAAGAAAAGGTAGAAAATCTTTTTCAATTACCAGTTCCTACATCTATTCTCTTGCAGCGTTTGATGCGTCTTATATAAATAACCAAATTCTTATGCATACGGTTACACCTGGAAGAAGCCGCAGGATCGTTGAAAGAAAACGTCCCAGAACCAATCGATGAGAAAATATTTAACCCTTTATAGGGCTGGAACGGAATTTATAGTGGGTGGTTACAGACACTGTACAATTTTTCTGGTTAAAAGGGGTATTTTTTTCCAGCAGTAGACGTTTCAGGATCAATATCTAGAATTATCATTGAAGGAAGATGAACTGTAGGGGAAATAATATCATCTTGACGCAAAAGGCCAGCCCAGTAATCTGCAAGTTTATCTGTCAGAGGCTAAGGTTCATTGATTAAAATTATACGAAAGCAGGTAACGATGATAATATAATGGTTGAATTTTGGCCTCGTCTGTAGTCTACAATTGTTAGTCTGTCATCTGTATCAAGCACTGCATGAGATATAGATACTGCATATATACATGTTTTGTGATTACAATATTACTATCCAACATAATAAAATAAGTTTTATCTCGTGCCAGATTACGGGTTATCGCTACACTGATTACGATGTTTCATTAGTAATTAACTCAGACAGATTTTTCTGTTATCTCCAACGAGTTTGGTAAAGAGTTTTTGATTAACTTCCTGAGTTTCAGGAAAATTTATTGAATTTTCTTTTTTTTCAACAAATTCAGGTGTCTTTTATTCTAAAGTCACGAACTCGTGACGCAGGATCATACTAATCATTTCGTTTGGAAAATCTGCGCTAGAAATTTATTGAGATAATACCATTTTATTTTTCTTAAATGAACGAATGAAATGCTGTCCCTGAATCTGAATTTGTGCCCGGTTTATGCCACTACACGCACGGTTATCACCCACAAACAGATGGCACTTTATCATAAAAGTCGAAATGTGGGTGTGCTATCCGCCTTTGCCCACCCTATCGAGAAACAGGCGTGATATTATATTATTAAATGTAAGTACATGTCTTCTTAGTAAATATGACAAGTGTTCCTGCGTGACAAGACTTTGCATAACACGCAAAGACGCTTGCATATACATAATATCGTTTATATTAATGTATGCAAATGTTGAAGCTTGAAGGTGTATATGAATTATTTTACATGCGTGTTTGTCAATACGTTTTCATTGTTCCGACAAATGACTCGTTCTCTACCCAATTTGTATAAAATACATAAACTAAAGGTAGTTGCTTCATTACAAACAATATAGTGATGGACCAAGAGCAGCTGCCTGGAGCACACCAATTACCGCAAAGGGTAATAACTGCCCAGGGTAGTAGAAAATTAAGATCGTGGTTTTATTCATGTCTAAATTATCATTAATGTAGACTTAAGGAACAGAACTTCATCTAAACGCTATACAAAGTGTATCTAGCCTTGAGGACAACATATTCAAATGTTTTTGATAAGTCTAAAAACCACTGTTCCGACAGCTGAACCATGTCGTTATGCTTTAACTAGTGTGTGTGTTGATAGTGATTATGATTTATTTAACAGATACAGTGTCTCATAAACTCATAACCAAATCAAATCAATTTATTTGCCATAAGTGTCGGTACAATTTCGGTTTAAACTATATGATAAATTAATAAATACAGACAAGACAATCTAGCCTAGACTATTATTTAATATGTGACGTCTGCATGATAGCCTAATTTTTAAAATCATTATTTATTATATTATAAGAATAAAAAGTAATTCTTAAAAAAAAAAGTTTAATATAATATTTGGAAACTATGGTTTGACCAATACCGCTGTACCGCGCCTTAGGTATGTGCGCGGCGAGACGGGGGGGTGCATGCCGCTAGTCGTCAAACTATAATTAATATGTAAGTATCGTATCGTAAGAAGAAGTATCGTATGGCATAGTATGGCGTTTTGAAGTTCCTGCCTATTCCAACAGGAAACAGAAATGTCACATACAAATACATAAATATAATTAATATGGCCATATTACCATAATAATAATAATTGGCGTAAGCTTAAATAAGGATAAAAATAAAATTTAATTGTAAAATAAACACGTGGTTACTGCTACGATTACCTACACCCGGAACATTTAACAATAAACTTAGTTTCACATTCGTATGCAAATTAAATTAATACAACGATGAGCAATTGCGTGCCGGCAGTAATTTATTATCACTTAAGCACACATGGAGAATGTGCCGGTAGCAACACGGAACATTATATTATTAAACAGTACCTATGTCTATTTGGTGTTTTCGTTTATATTGTCACTTCTTTACATTATCATGATGCTTTTCTTCTCTGATAAGTGCGAATTCTAGAATTTGATTTGCAGACGCTAGAGTAAAACTAGACGTTGGTACCTAAATAGCTAAAACTTAAATAACTAAGTATCTAGCATTATCAGCTTATGTTCCCACTGCTGGAACGGCCTCCCCTCTTTGAGAGGGAGTGGGCTGTAAATCCACCATGCGGACCCAGTGCGGCTTGGTAGATGTCACATGTCTTCGAATTTTTAGTTCTAGGACATGCCGGTTTCCTCACGATGTTTTCCTTTACCGTTTTGAGAGCAGTGGTGATGAAATAGTTTACATAAAGTAATGTGCCTGGCTTTTTTTTGTTTGTGTGGGAAATTATCAAATAACTTCTCCCGCTCTGGGCTGAGCGGGAGGGCGTGTCAGACTTTTACTGACTAGAACCCACCCGTGTTCCTTCCGTTGCCTGTGTGCCAGGGCCACGATATCCCTTTCGGACAAACTCGCAACCCTGGCAGGCATTGGTCCTAACGGACCCCGTCAGTTGGTGCTGACATCTCTTTGAGGCGCGCGTGGAACACAACGCGCCGTCGATCCGAGCCTGGTCCTTATCGGACGGCGAGCTACCCATCGCTCACCGTCTGCAAGCCCGCGCCTACGGTGGCCGGAAGTCGGCTTGCGACTCCTCCTTCGCGAGCATTACTGCTTCACAGAAGTAGGTGACGGCCATTACGACCTACAAGTTGTAAGCCGCGGCCGGTTCAAATGGGCCACCACTGCTCTGTAATAATAAAATAACTAAATACTTAAGTAAAAAGTTGGTATTTTTTACGCAAAAAAGTAGGTACTCCTAAACAGCAAACATTAATACCTAGGTAATCCAATACTTATAGCAGTAGGCTTTTCAATAATTTCAAGTTTTCCTTGAGCATCCTGTTGGGGTTGCTAACATCCGCAAACAAGTACATGCTAATCACGCTAAAAAAACCTCAAATCTATAAAACGCGAATTTCGGCACTTGTGTCAGCACTAACATTGGAATATTAGCACTTTGTACATAAACTTTAATGTGAGTATCTTGGTAGGCAAGTAATATTACTGCATTCCCTAGACCAAATTTCATGCGTGACGAAAACGTAAGGTAAATTGGAACGATGTTTTAATCCCCCAATAGATATGAATAAAGCTTAAAGCTAAGTAAATATTACAACATGCGAAACGAGTATTTCTGCAGTCTCAACATAGGTACTATATTAGCGATTGTGCTAGGGCCACTGAAAATGCAGTTCCGATCACTTACCTTCTTTGATATTCGTTGGACCCTACCACCCTAGGTACTCATTAACTAGTTAAAATATATCTAGTTAATGAGTACCTAGGGTGGTGGATGGTTATGATATTATCATAACCATCAAGCCTGCTAAATGGAATCGCAGTTCTCATTATTCATAGAAGATGCTAGTGGAATTTGAATCGTAAAGTTTCCTTTGAATCCTCCTGACTGAAGTCCTGAGTGACCTGGGTCAGGCCGATGTGTGAGTTTATAATATGCATTTACGTATGCATGTATGTACAATATTGTTTTTGACGGACAACACAATAATACTGTTGAATTAGATACTCATAAAGTTATAACCATATAACAAAGCGTTATCTATAACAAAGAGACACGAGTTCTAGAAAAGGTTAATTAATGTGATTACTTTAACGATCTGAGCCGACAATTGTTGCTGCTGATAGGAATTTTGTGTTCCAAGTTCCAATATTTAATTATTCTTCTATTTGGTTCTACATTGGCCTTGTTTGTGTTTTTAGGGTTCCATACCAAAATGGTAAAAAGGAACCCTTATGGTGAGACTAAGTCTGTCTGTCACACCTGGATATCTCAAGAACTACTAATGCTATCAACTTGAAATTTAGAATAGTTTTAGATGACGTTTGCCCAACTATTTTGCAAACAAGAAGGAAATTAAAAAATTATATCTTTTTTGCAAAAGGGACTGAAAGGGGGCGGGGGGTTTTAAAAATTTGAAGTGAGGCTACTAGGGCATGTGGGGTATCATATGAAAGAACGCTGCTTGCACATTCTCAAACATTTTTTTTAGGGAGCATAATTTTTGAGTTTTGATGAAAAATGTAAAAAAAAAATACCGTTCCCCCCCTTATCTCCGAAGTTTGCATGGATAAAAATCTGAAATTATTCTATGTGATAAAAGTTTATGTAGATTACACGAAAAATAAAACGATGTCTCTAAATAGCACAGTTTTTCAGAAATCATCAACATCATATATACGTACGGAACCCTCGGTGCGCGAGTCCGACTCGCTCTTGACCGGTTTTTTTTCTATGTCTTTTGTGGCTAATGGATCGAAATCTAATAATTTAATTTAAAGTACGATGGATTAGGATGTTAATAGTTTGGTCTTTAGTTTTCAAGAATTAAAAACGTTTTGTTAGACTGACAGCTGACAAGACAAACTTGGCGGGAAATAAGTTACTCTCGCTCAGTCTGTCTGTGGGTGGGGACTACTGAGTATTGTTAAAAACATGGTTGCATTACATCACATTTTTTCCAATGTGTAAATAAGCAAAAGCACATCTTTGCTTCGTTGATTAAAATACATTATGTAGCAGCTGACATTTATGACACCCTATTGTTATTTGTCCAATTTGTTTAAAGCTTTCGCATGATTTTCATCCCAATACAAATACGGGCGAGTATTCAATACCGCTGCATATTTTTAAACTGGGCACTGGCTATTCACATGGCAACAGCACATATGAACCACGGTTATTTCTTGTTTGAATATGTTATTTATTCAATTGTATGAACGGAAATTTCTATTTTGAGGTACCGGTTCGACGTGTGGGCAGTAATTAATTTCAAATACTTACTTATATATTTATGTCATCGTCTGCTTGTAGACTTGTGGGGATCATCAATAAATTAAAATGTAGGTATCAATGCGAGAACACGGATGGGCTCAAAACCAAAAGGAAAATTACTAAGAAATTTGTAAATTAATATTTGCACTAATACGGGGTAAAATTTTAATGGGCAAAATCGATGATGTTCCTCAAAAAGATTCACTCGTAGTTGTAGCTATGTGTAAAACCCGTTAATTTTGAATAAAACATGAGCTTATTTTTTTTATAAAAATACTAGCTGCGCCTCGCGGTTTCACCCGCGTAAGTCTTGATCCCGTGGGAATATAGGGATAAACAGTAGCCTATTTGTTAATCCAGGGTGTCACCTACCTCAATACAAAATTTTGTCAAAATTGGTCCAGCCGTTTTTACGTGAAAGAGTAACAAACAAACATCCATCCATCCATCCATCCATACTTACAAACTTTCGCGTTTATAATATTAGGTACATAAGCAAAAAATAAGTAGCGGCGGTAGGTACACATCTTATTTATGAATAAGTATTGGTATTCATGAATATGTTATTATGTTAAACAAGTATTGACTTCCATAAATAAAATATTGTTTGCTTCACAGAGGAAACTTTTGCAGGTAAACCTACTTACCTATTCTAAATGATTACTGTATTTTAATTAGAACTGCACCCTAATTGCGTAACACAGTTTGAATTGGAATCGTAATGATTTTGAAGTATATTGCTAATCCATTGCTTCTTATATATAGTAGAAAAAATTGTCTGCTAAACAACGTAAATAACGCAATGAATGTTGTTGAACTGTCAAATTGAAACCGATTCCTACTGATAGTGTGTTACGCAATCAGCCCACAGGTTCCTTAATGTATACCTGCACCCTAATTAGCATAATCAGCCTATAATGTTCCCACTGCTGGGACACAGGCCTCCTCTCTTCGAGAGGGACTGGGCTGTAATCTACCACGCGGGCCCAGTGCGGGTTGGTAGATGTCACATGTCTTTGAATTGTTGGTTCTAGGACATGCCGGTTTCCTCACGGTGTTTTCCTTCACCGTTTTGAGAGCAGTGGTGATGAAATTATTTACACAAAGTAAAGCGCCTGCCTGGGTCCCCAACCCACGACCTATGACTCGTAAGTCGGGGCCGTTACCACTGGGCCACCACTGCTCTCACCCTAATTGCGTACTTTCAATCATAATCCAAGAGTTTTTAAGGATACTTATTTATTATTTATTTGCTGTCATGCACATCACACATTTTACAATAAATTACTAATCCATTGCTTCTTAAGTTTGAAAAATTCGTCTGATCAACAACGTAAATAACGTAATGGACGTCCGTGAACTGTCAAAAATGAAACCCATTGCGATTAATTAGCATTTTAAGTGTGTTACTTTTATGTGTGTAACGAAATTACCCCGCTGTTGGAATTCAAAATAAGAGCGCCAATATGGGGTTTTATGAATATAGAATCACAAAGAAAATAACAAATTACGATTATTTAAAAGGTCAATTAATTAATTAACCTGTTGTACTGTTGTTACGTTGTAATTCTTCTAAATAAATGTATCGAAACTTCGAAAGGTTTCACAAAAACAACAAAGCCAAATTCTGTTTGATCTTCTACATATTATTTTATGGAGTTTTTAAGTATTCTGCTTTATTTGTAGCAGATTTCTTCATTAGAAACTATTATGGGTCCTACTTCCGTCTAAGGTGGTCCGTTTGGTGCCGGACGAAAAGAATAACACCATCCCATTTCTTCCCGTGGGTGTCGTAAAAGGCGACTGAGAATGGGCAGCAGCGTTCTCTATGCATTTTTAAAACCATACTGCGATCGCCAACCCGCCTGCCAAGCGTGGCGATTTTGGCAAATCCCCCCCCTTTTTTGAGGGAGGCCTATGTCCAGCAGTCCAGCAGTGGACGTCTTTCGGCTGAAATGATGATGGGTCCTACTATGTAGTAATAAAAAAAAAATGTATATTTTATGAATCGAATGCTAATTTGATTATCGAGCAGGGTTTTGCCAAGTCTTCTAATAGCATCTGTCAACATGATCTCCAGGAATTTGTACTTAATTCAACAAAGTTCGCTTTACACGTGGCAAAATCGCATTGAAAGCAAGAGTGAAGTTTATTTATGTTAGTGACGTCTATAGTACCGGATGATGATACCATGATTAAATTCTGGCGCAACGTTTGGTCGTTGCTAGTCAGTATCTCCAAAGAAGATCGGATGCGGGAATATGTGATTGCAAACATTCGCCTGGCTTTTTAAGCACAAATCTTGAATATCAATTCATTCAATCGATTTATTCTAGGTGTGTGTAAGTATTAATATTTACCAGTTAGTGTGCACATCCTGCGACTGTTGATGTCCTGCATCACTTGACGCATGACACCGCTAAGTGCCTTAGCTTCGCCAGAAATTGACTGCTTCGATAGCCATTCTGTCTCCAGCTCCATTGATAACTACAAAAAGAGATTATAACATTAATAATGTCATCAAGATGTGGGAGCAGTGGTGGATCAGTAGAAACGACCTAGACAGGTTCGAACCTAGACAGGGCACTTTACTTTGTGTAAATTATTTCATCACCATTGCTTTCAAAACGGTGAAGGAAAACATCGTGAGGAAACTGACTTGATCACATGACCTAAAACTAAAAATTCGAAGACATGTGACATCTACCAACTCGCACTGGCCCGCGTATTGCTTTACGGTCCACTCCCTTTCACAAATAAGGAGGCCTGCGTCTCAGCAGTGGGAACATTATAGGCTGATAATGCCATGCATCAAGATAAAGAAACTTTTTGTTTGGAAAACTGCTTTTGAGATGGAAAGTTCCGTTTTCCATTTGTAACTTCTACGCACAAACTTCGGGAGTCTAAACGAACACTTCTAAATCTCATTTCAAACCCAGATTTTTGTTTGTGTGGCTCTTCAATCTATTCAAAATTTGTCCCCATTTCTAACTTTCCTCCATTATATGGTAAAGAGGATTGCGATAGAGAATAGATGAATAATGGAAATATTGATTCATGTTGTCTTTAAAGGGCAGAGAAATACATTTAGTTTTTATGGAATATGATTCCTCCCCTTCCGTATTATGGTTCCATTTGCAAACATCAAAACTCATGTGAATGCAGAAATAACCAAGCCTTTTACTCCAAGTTCTGGCTTCTGAGTAAAATCAGAGTACTAGCCATTTACGTATAGTGTCATTGAGTAATAAGATTTTATCATAATTCTAGTTGGTTCTGTTGGTGGGAGGTCAATTGTATCTTGTAGGTGAGTTAGAACCGTGGCGCCATATCCATTGAGGGCCATTAGGATACTATTATCATTATAAATAACTGTTATTAAGACTTCTCTCAGCCCTTTGTTACTATAAAAAGTTTCGGTAAGATCATGTTGATTTTGGAGTCAGCTTCGTCACTGTGTGAATAGTATTCACACAGAGAAGTTTTAACATTTCTAATGGCCCTCAATGGATATGGCGCTACCGTTTGCCAATACTTACAAAGACGTTGATGGAACAATGTGGTTATGTGTAATACCAAGCCAAGCAAGTTAACGACAGCACCTTACAAAGATGTTAGTCCTTATGAACTAGATAGCCGATTGGCTTGATTATTACAGCAAAAGAATATATAACTGTTCCACTTACCAGGTATTCTGTAAGCTTCTTGACGAGAGGCTCGAGATGCACCGTCCTGGCCCAGGCATCGCAGACAAAGCAGAGGTTGAAGTAGTAAGCGTTGCGCGCGTACTTCTTGTTGTCTATCCGCACTGGGAAGCCCAGGATCTTCGACCCGAGGAGGGTTCTGGGGGAAAAAATATAATTACTAGGTACGTAAAGCTTAAAAAACTTAAAAAAACGAGAGTTGATTTGAAAGTATTAAAGAATTACCACATAAATCAACGAAGAGCTATAGAATTTAGCATGCAGAAAGAATTTATGAAGATGCTGCTCACTTTGTACAAGATAAGAAGTTCATGCTAACAGAAGTAGAGTAGGTACGTTCTTCGTACCCTTCCTAGATAGTTTCGATGGGGACTTTATTAATATTTTTATTTAAATCTCTTTATAGTCTACGCACACAAAGCCACAGGAAGCCCTAATCAATATTATTATTATATTTGAATTTGTGATGTCTTGTTCATTTGTTTCTATGCAGGCTGCACGGAAGCCAGCGGACCTGAGCGGTACGGAACGGTAACCATTATTATCGCGTGCATCGGATGGTATCAAGGTTACAGACTTTATTGTGCATATTCAAGCACTTTATTGACTTGGAAATTAGGCGGGTCCATTTATTTTTCGCGATTAATTAAAACCTAATAGCAATATTTGGTTAGCATACAAAAACGGGTAAGTAATTCAGAACAGAACGAATTCGAGATTTTAAATTGTCATAATACAATTTATAATAGGTACTTAGTGTACATTACTACATGATGTTAATGTTTATATTTAAAGACAGAATGATGTACTTAATTACCTCCTGCAAGAATAACATGTTGATATTAGAGAGACAATAATAGTTATTGTCATGATGATGCATTTATTTTAATTAAATGTCAAGACCTCGGTCAGTGAGAAATATGAAGCTAGTTGCCCATTCCAAAGAGTAGTAGGTTCCTATGGAGAAGAACGGACAAGAAACTCCACGGACACTCTTTTTAATTAAGATATTGATACAAAGTATTTACATTGAAATGTATAATGTCACAGTATGATTATGAACATTGTTAGTTTATAATCTATCTATCTAGCGAGATTATAAGCTATCGAAAAATGGTGAACCGCACGCAACAAACCATTTAACGCATTATTTTTCGATCGATAGTTTATAATCTATCCATTCATGGCACCTTGCGCTAGTATGTAAGTAAATACCCAAGCAATTGCAACAAACTTGGAAGAAGCGGATGGGCACATTTCTAACCTAACCCATTTGGTCGAGTTGCCCTGGCTCAGTTACTGCGACCAATTCGGCTACCACCCAAGACCTACTAATCAGGGACGGTTCATAATTTTACGGATGATAAAATCGGACAGATTATGAACCATGTCGATAAGTGCACTTATCGACAGGGTTCATAATCTGTCCGATTCGTTACAATTTGACGATTTGCCATTGATAGATTATATTTTTAAACTACTGAAATTGATAGGTATTTATTATCTGTTCACAATTTTCGATAGTTTATAATCACGCTAGATAGATTATAAACTAACAGTGCTCACAATATTTCGGTGACTTAGACAATGTGTTTATTATTATTAGGCTTGTAGAAAAAATATCGATGTATCGATACATCGATATTTTTTGTTAGATATATTGATATTTTTTGTTCGATATATCGATATTTTTCGGCGATATCTTTTATTTCGTTAAATCAATATGAAATATCAATCGAAAATGTATCAAATACGATATACATTTCCAACAGCAACACCGTTATCCCCACTGACTAAACGCGCTAGAATTCATAGCCGTAAAAAGTAAACTTATTTGTAACAAGTAGTTTAATCAAAGCAATAAGTTTGGAATTTTTATGAATAAAAAAAAATACAATACCTACAATTTTATAAAGTACCTACCTATATACTTTATAGAAATTTTCACCGATATATGGATATCTTTTTTTTCGAAGTATCGAAATCCATATCAATTTTGTTTTATAAATATCGATACGATATAGGTATATCTATCAATATTTTTTTAATGATCGATACTTTTTGGGACTTCTTGCATCCCTACTGTTTATTGAATAAAATGCAAATGAGCGACGCCAAGTAATTAGACGTATGGAAAATCAGTTGCGCAGCATGAAAACAATTGTCTACGCTCTTTCTTTAGCTACGGTCAGTGGAATTCCAAGCTGTATTCAAAGCTGGGTTCAACCAGCAACATGCACGAGAAAATAAGCAGCTACATCTCAGTGTTCGGTTTATTTCCACACAAACATAGAAGTGAAATCGAAAGTTTTCAAAGATTCAATTTAGGTTTACAAAATATTGCATTTTTATGTCATAATTTAACAAATTTGCAACTACCCGCAAAAATACTTACACTGTCAAAGTGCATCTCTGAAGTTGTACTTTCGGTATGATATAATGACTGACTGTATCAAAAATATCTTTCGATATATAATTTTCTGGCACTTGGCATGTTATTTTCGGCCCAGCGGTCGGATGGAATTCACACAAAAATATACAACGAATCGGCCCTTCCTGTCCACAACCTTCGTAATACTTCACTTTGCCATCCATTGTAAACAAATAAATTCTAATCAACACATCACTCACATATTTCTAACACTTGAACAATTCACAAACACACTACGCCAAAACTTTTAACAAATAAAGTGACACACTAACATTATTTTCACTAGCGTAAATAAAAACTGTTTTCACTCACTAATTAATACACCCACTCCTTTCGCGTATTTATAATCGACTGACGTAATTTTATTGTGGAAGTGGACTTGTGGTTATTTTGTTGATAATAAAATGACGTTTCAGTTCAGTGCTGCCAGTATTAAGACTCATTAACCATCTGGATTGATTGTTGGAATATTGACTCAGCAGTACATTAATGGAACTGTGAAAGAAAAATGTCGATACCATAAATATAATTCAACAATGTTAACGGATAATAAAAAAGATAAGAAATGCCGAAAATCTAAGTAGGATTTTTTACAGCTATTTGTTTCTGAACGAGAAAAATGTATTAATGTGAAATGTCATCTAATGTCACTATTCTACTGTAAATATTTAGGTTTCTAAAATAAGTTTAAAATGGATAAACGATCTTGCAAACTATTAATTGCAGCGACAGGTAGCGTAGCTGCCTTAAAAATACCGAGTCTAATAAAATCCCTATTAGAAATACCAGAGGACGAATTAACTTATGTTTTTGAGGTTATGTTTACATATTCTATTTAGTGTTTTGACGAAAATTACAAATCGTTACCAACATTACCGTTATATATTTGTAGGTGCACCTTATAGTCACGGAACATGCGAAACATTTCTTCAAGATGTCGGAACTGCCGTCAGATGTGAAGGTATACGATGATAGCTTGGAGTGGCAGGCCTGGAAGCAGAGGGGTGACCCTGTGCTGCATATAGAGCTTGGAAAGATGGCTGACATCATGGTGATAGCTCCTCTGGATGCCAACACGCTGGCAAAAATGTCACAAGTAACCAGGACAAGCATTTCTATCTGAATGTGTTAAAAACAGTAAACTATTGATAACTCTAACTGTTCCGTGTGGAGCCGGGCGTAAAGAATAGCACCTCCCTATTTCTTCCCGTGGGTGTCGTAAAAGGCGACTAAGGGACTTACTAGAGAATAGGCAGCAGCATTCTCTATGCATTTTAACACCATACTGCGATCGCCAACCCGCCTGCCAACGGTGGCGATTATGGCAAACCTCCCCAAATGTTGGGGGAGGCCTATGTCCAGCAGTGGACATCTTTCGGATGAAATGATGATTGATAACTCACAAAATCAATATCTTCAACAAGGAATATACCTTTTTTTTGTTGCATCTACTCTAATAACAATAAATATTTCTAACTGTAAATTAACAGAATTTCATAAAAGCAAACTTAATTAACCAATACTTAACTCTTGTAAAAAGGTCAAGATAACCTATTTTATAGTTTCTGTTTTTACATACAAATCCATTGCATAAATAAATCATGCCATTCAATTCCAGGGTATATGCGACAACCTGCTAACATGCACAACCCGAGCATGGGATATTTCAAGGCCACTAATCTTCTGCCCTGCAATGAACACAAGGATGTGGGAGCATCCCATTACATTACAACAGGTTGCAACACTCAAAAGCTGGGGCCACACAGAAATACCACCAATTAGTAAGAAGCTAATGTGTGGTGATACTGGTATTGGAGCAATGGCTGAAATTGAATCCATTGTGGAGAAAATTAAAAGTATTGCCAATGAGAAATTTAATGTCACTTTTGATTGAAACAATTTCTATTTCAAAATGTAGCGCTTGTGATGGTTTTTAAAGTACTTGTTGATTCTTTTGACTGCCACATATTTTATACTGCTTTTAGGGATTCCTAGGCCAGAGCTAGTTTTGGGTAGATTGGAGCTTGAGTCATTAAAATAAATAGCATTCATTAATTTGTAGTAGGGTGCATGAAATGTAAGCATTGTACAAAGAAACAAAATTATGACTAAGCTTTAAGTAAGTATTTCTGATAATTTCTTTTTTTTAATACTTATTTGTTACATGCTTTACTTTTTATTTAGCTTTGCAACATTGATTGCTTATAATTAATTGTAATATTATTAAACTTGACAAAAAATAATAGGCCTGTTTTGACATTACAAAGTAAGTAAGAAAGTAACAAGGCCTATTATTTTTGACAACTTTATTAACATTTCAGTAACTTGTGATTTCTATTGTTTTAACAAGTTACCTTTTTTAATTTTATTAGGCTGTGGGCTATGACTTATTAGTTATTACACTAAATCACTGTTTGAGTGGTCAAAAGGCTAATATTCCATTTCAGTGTATTTTAGGAGCTTCTTTTAGCTGTACAAAGTTTAGGACCAAAGAGTTATGATCAAATTGTGTTAGTTGTATTTTTGAATAAGGCCTTCATAGACCAATACTGTTTTTATTTCTATTTATGGTCTTACTAGATATAAGAAAATTATTGTTATGGTGCAGGATAGCAGTGGCGTGCACTCCATACATGCAAATAAACTCTGCATACCCCCTGTAGTCCCATACATACTTGCCCCTCTAAAAGATAAATAATATACCTAATACAAAAAAAAAACATATTACTTTTTTTTGAAGAACACCCGCCGCTGCGCGCCGCTTATGCACAGCGCAGGCAACGCTCCCGTGGGCAAAACCATACTACGCCATGCGTAATCTTCATACAACGCATCAAGTGTAGTACACAACAAAAGTGTAAATGTGTGAGTGAAAATGTGTGGGCGTCGTTGGATTTTTGAAACATAGCTTGCATTGCAACCCGCCCATATTGAGAAACCGTAAGAGCACCGCTAAATTATTGATTGCAGAGGGTCGAATTTTTTTGTAGGATTGACCAAATGACCGACTAATTCATTCGTTCGTATTAGTTCGTTTTTTCACCATATTGTTTCGGTTGTTTTTCATGGCGCAAGTGATTGACTGTCTATGTAATTATTTAGTAAGTTTATTGTATAAAATGGAAAATGATATGGTTCCTGTCAATAAAAATATAAAATTATACCTGTGAGACTCTATAAGGTATAATTTTCCATTTTTATTGATAGCACAAGTCTCATAGTGAGACCTGTGCTGGCAAAATGTATTAAAATAAATGAAAGTCTGCCGCTTTACGACGTTATCTTTTGAGGAAAAAGTTAAATTGATTGCAAAGGGAAAGTGTGTACCCGGGAAGAACTTAACAAAAAAAAAATTTGTGACCAGTCACGGGACGCCTGGCAGATGTGAAACATCGAAATCAAACAAACTAACAACGAAAAAATGTCAGGGTCGCGTAGCGGAGGGACCGCGCGCGCAGTGAGCGGTGGATCGCCACGCGGCATAAGTCGCCCCACCAGCAATCGGTTTTACGGTTTTATCTGGCTCAGGTTGTGTACACACATTTTATTGTCTGTCTGACATCTCTGTGCACGCCACTGCAGGATAGAAAATTATTAGACCTAACTTTTTGTCAATGCGTAGAATAAAGTACAGTCCGCCCGTCAAGACAATGCGTTCCTGACCTGTCAGTTGGGACGATTTCTAGTAACAGTAAGGATCAAATTCGCAAAACACATTCGTTAATTGATCTGACAGTTGTCAAGCATGCATTATCTCGACGGCCGGACTCTAGTTCTATTATAATGTGTAATACCTTGTAATACTTATTTGTTTATAGAGTATAAATAATAGTCTATGGTTTATAGTCATGACATCACATAGATCTACAATATTGTACAACGAAGGGAAAAGTAGATCTATAAGTTAAAAACGCACTTAAATTAATTAATTGTTGCACTAAATGTCCTTCCAAAATATTCACACTTTGTTTTTTAAGTGTAAATGACACAAAAAAAAAACTAAATGAAACAATTGGTAATTTTCCTTAGCTTAGCTGCTTTATTTCACGTCGCTTTCAGACAACACGTCTATTGGTTTGTCTGAAAAAAATATGTTTGGGCACCATTGTAATCAAAGTTCTGTGCTAGCCAATCTGCTAATCATGAATACGCACTTTGATTATATAATCAAAGTATACGCAAGGGTGGGTACCTATTTAAAAGTTTAAGATAGATTTAAGGTGCTACTAAATGACACGTATTTTATATTTTCAAAGTTAAATAAAATCACTGTTAAAATGTATGTTTTATTTATTGCATCCGAATACTGTTACTAATGCTAGCGTACATGCGATACTAACACAAAATCGGAAATCGAATACAATAATTACTATACACAAAACGTTTCTATAAATTTCTACTAAACTTAAATAGTTCCCGAATACACATGAAAGTATATGAATTAAATATTTAAAGACTGTAAGTTTATAGCACTTGGAATATTTAAATCAAGTTATGATACTATAGTTAAAATAATTATTATTACTTAGTAAAAAAAGGACAGCATGTTAATTATATGTATATCTTAAATAGGCACACATACTGTTTATATTACACTAAATTAGAAATACTATTCGATAAATACAGCTAAATAGGTAAAGTGTAGAACAATACAAATAGCATAAAATATAAAGATTACACCTCGATCGCTAAATCATCGCCAAGAAATAATAATTACAAAGAAAATGCCCAACTACAATAAATTAAAATTAAATCCATATCCCAAAAAGGGATACAAAAAACCATCAAAAACTTGAATGCATCGTAAAACGAGTTTATTTCTTGGCAACACTGAAGTGATCTATGGGCTATTTTACCTCTATGGTGGGGTAAAATGTTGGGTAAAGTTCCCTATTTTAAAACACCGTCATCTGTATTCGGGAAGTAATAATATTCAAAATGTATAACTTGAGAAACCGTATCGACAATAATACACAACATATTAATAATAAGATTCATTTTAAAGGCTGTAGTCCACTTTCACGGCCATTCATGTGTCAGGAGCTGGTTTTTGTGCAATTTTCGCGTTTTCGTAGAGTTGCCTTAGTTTGGGGGTCAATGAAAAGTATTGATGACGAATTAAGGTGGTCAGCTTTAAAGCTACATACAGACAAAGTCTGTAATATACTGTACGATGTGGATTTGCATATTTCCATAGCAGCATCGTAACATGAGTGACGATGATCTTCAATTTGGTGTCTTTCTATCCGACATATCTTAGTAATATGTAGGTTCAAAACCGTATATTTCTTCTACTCCCAAAGCAGTATTATTTACGAGATGACCGTAAGAATGAACTGCAGTCATATTTGTGCATGCATACTTGTTAATTAAACGTAACCCTGTATCTTCTATACAACTCCCGGACGAACGAGTTTTAATCATTTTGTCATGACTTAGCGAAACGAATATTAAAAAGCTAATGTGCGCATAAGCACCTCTATTTAATAACCTAAGCCTGAGTGCGTAGCTATTTAAATTATTCCAAATCATACAATATACTTAAAAGGTAAATCAAGATCCTTGTTATTCATTTCAAAATCATATTTTCTTTTATTGAATGCTCAATAATAAAAGTAAATAATTTCCTTGTTTTCTTTTCATAATCATATCAAAGCAAATTATAATCATGCATGTAATTTTATTATATTTGTAGTATGCGTTGCATAATTTTAATTGTTACGCGCTAAGGTAAGTGCATAGGCATCAATATATTAAATATTCACTGGATCAATTAAATTATTAAACTTATTTAATCGAAATTACAATGTAAAAGTACCGATTTTAGGCATAATATTAAATATATAGGTACCCTAAAAATTATATTGCCCGCTTACATTCTCAAGCAACTTGAGAAAATACATAATATAAAAAATACAATATTTACATTATCTATTTATGCGAATACAGTTCTGAAATTGGAACTTTTACAGGCAAAAAAATAACATATTTACAATAATTAAAATAACTTATTCGAAAAATTAATCAGATTATTACCAGATCAATAAAAAGGCAATTATTTTTATTGGGAAAGGATTTAGTATACAAAACTTAATCTAGATGGAATAGAATCGTATAAATAATTACAGCTATAGTGTCATGTTAGGACTAATATCAGGATATATAGTAATAGAGACAATCGTTTCTGACCGTTGTGTGGCGATAATTACAAATATGTAATATATATTGATACGACCTCTAGCGGCTTTCATGCGAGTTTGTAGGAGTGAAACCAAACTGCCACATGGAATTTGAACGATAAATTAACATAATAAAGTTTAGTTTCCTTTAAGGTACATAAATACATGCAATGGCAATATACGGTTAGGGATTTAATAGAATATATAAAAAAGTAATTATAAAACTAGACAGCCGATAAAAGTCGTATCATGCAATAAAAAAATTTGAACTATCACAAGTAGGTAAAAAATGCTATATTATAAATGCGTATGTTCCATACTATAATATTAAATATTACTAAAAATCGTTTATTGGTTCGTAATAATGTCTATGTGTACATATATAAGGACACTGTTATTAATACCTAGCCTATATTTAAATTGAAAAAATTGCGGTACAAAACCTGTGCGTCTATTTTAAAGGCCATTTTTGATCTAGCGGGACTAACTGCCCATAGCTTTTTGAACTATTTATCTATGAAATTCTGGTGTTTGGTCCTATTCTTCGATTATTTGTGCTTGAGATTCAATTCACTTCTATTAAAAAAGGTTTTTTTTTCATAAGTTTTAAAGGTCCAGCTATGGGCATGTAAACGATAACAAAAGCTAAGCTTCCGTATAGAAAATAAAAAACTCGTGTAAATGGTATCGTAGCAAAATACTAGTTATCGCTGTCGCGTGTGAAATGGAATGAACTGTAGGCGTATCAAAGATAGTATACTCTTACATATATTGCACCCAGCTATCAGGTTAATTATTTATTAATGGCAACACTTTAAACGGCTTCGAAATTCGAATTGTCTGTCTTATTGGACGTTTATAACTCCGCGCACCTTTTAGGCCAAATTAACTACAAGCCAATAACATTGAATATATTTAGAAAACTTTTAATGAGTGCAATATACGCGCAATACAAAATAGGCACATCGTTCATACGACGGTTTCGTTTTGTTTGTCGAACATGGCTCTCGTGTACTTCGAAATTACTTCGTAAGTAGATTTGATGAGTTCGCAGCGTTCCTCAATCTCACAGTCCGTCGGCGCGGGCGCCACTCTATACGTAGACTTTTTTCTGTTGCTCTCGATATTAGCTGAAAACTCTGTCACATTATCTTCGATATTATAGATAGCTATCGACTGTTTTGGGACCATCTCTAGGTCTTTGCGTCGTTTCTTTTTGTCTGTGTTGCACCTGGCGTTGATAGATTTGACGGCGTTTTGTACGGGGGAGTCCAGTGCTTCACTGGAGTGGAGTTCGTATCATACATCCAGTTCCTCTAACCCTTTGGATAGTCGGTGTGAGTTGATGCGGCGTCGGTGTGAGCGCCGCACGGCGTCAGCGCGGCGGTAGGGTTCGCTCCGCAAGCCATGCAAGATGTCCTCCAGCGCACCGTTGTATACCTCGTCTTGGTGAAGCAGCTTCTTTTCGCCAACGGCCTGAGATTTCGTTTTTAATTCGTTGATTACAGCCTCCTGTTGAGAGAGGGGGAATTAATATATCGATGACTTTGTTTTTGGGTGTAGGTATGGATATTGGGGTAATAGTGATTCTAATGACGTTGCTACAGTGACGGATATAAAAATCATGCTTATAGCTACTAATATATCGATAAAAAATAATCTTAATCTATGTATAACCAAGCCTAGGGATATAAGGTTTAATATTGATGCGATTAAGGTTGGTTTTAAGAATGGCTGATGGGTTTTCTATCTACATTAACAGGGTCTCGAAATAAAAGATTTCAAATCTAATAAATAGGTAACAAGAAAATGCAGTTTTGCTATTCAAGGAGCGAATAAGTTTGTAGCACTCACTAAACTATATTTAATAAATTATAAAAAAGAGGCACTCAAGACTACAGTATAAGAAATATAAATGATAATAATTATCATAGTAAGTAAACACATTCCCTGTTAAGTCCATGCAAGTGCAGCGTTAAGACAAAACACATATTTACACTCAATTTCTTTTTGAAAGTTCATCGAACTCACAAGAGTTGCCAGACGAAATAATATTTAAATATTTCTGTCATTTTGAGAACGTGTCAAACAAAAGAATAGCACAAGGAAAGCATGGTCATTTTTAACATGCAAAATCTAAAAGATATAGAAAATGTCGCATCCCATTTCGTTTTCATCGCTTGATAGACCATCGCCTTTTGTCTGACACGTCTTTTATATGCAAAATACTATGATTATAATGCATGACAACTCAATAAATAAAAAAAAAAATAACTAAGGTAAAATAAATTCTAACTATGACTCGAATATTTTATTGTAAATGTATGTATTCTCTCTTTCTTCCTCGTATTTTGCATTTTCCCTAGTGAGTTAGTAAAGTGTATTTGCAATATAGACCTTATCTCGTTTTGGTCCTTAGGTCCAAAAACTGAATTTCTCATAAAATGACGTCACGGCTGAAGCAGTATTAAGCTTTCGCCTTACACAGCAAAGAAATGAATAAGAAAATCTTGAGGCTGTTTATCCTAATTTGTTAGCTTTTCACTCATACAGCATTCGCTGGGAGTGAAAGTGAATTGAGATCTTATTTCAATAAAAAATAGGCAGTCATGGGGACTGTCGACAAGTGAAAACTTAAAACTTTAGCATATACAACATGTCCCGGAATTCACGCACAACCTCTTAAGGCGTCATTGTACTCATCATTATGAACAACTTTAACTATGGAACCAAAAAGAAAGTGTTTAAGCGATTGACTGCTGCGCTGCGTGTCGCGGGTTCGATTCCCGCACGGAACAAATATTTGTATGACCTACAAGTAGTTGTTCCGGGTCTGGCTGTTTGTGTATGTTAGTTTTAAATGTTTGTAAACGCACCCACAATCTCTTAAAACCTGAAATCGCGAAAAAAATATTTGCTGTTCCATACATTTTGACGAGTTATTCGAACATACATGTAAGGAACAGCTGTTTTTTTTTTCGCAATTTGAGGTTTGGTCCCATAGTAAAAGTTGTTCATAATGATGAGTACAGTGACCCCTTTAGAGGTTGTGCGTTAATTCCGGGACATGTATACAGGGTGGATTTTTGAGATGGGGCAGTAAGGACCTTAAATCGTTATCGCTACAAGAGAACGGTCTTAGGAGACTGTCCGTAACTTATGCAGAAATTTTAATCTGCATTTATAGATTTTGAAAAAAAAAATGTATAGTCAGCAAGAAAATGGGCAGTTTTCACAAAAACTTTTTTTGGTGCCAATCGATCCTGTTTCTTATAAGGATCAAAAAACTCTATGGGACCAACCGAGGTTTGAGTACTAGAAAAATCAGAAATCGCAAAAACACTACCCCATTACTGCCCCGTCTATTATTATCCTTTAAAGTTAAAGTTCGCGAGCACATTCGTAAGAAGCTGGCAGTATCATCACAACGGTAAAGTTTTCCCATTGTTTGTTTGGTTAATAGTATATTCGTGTATTTATGTGTATTTATTTGGTCATATTTATGTATAATTAGGTATATATTTAAAGTTTTAAATAGGTATATGTATGTATATCCTTATATTGAAATAAATATTTATTTCACAATTTTCGTTATTGCACCTACCACTGCTTCTCTCTGCTGCACCATTCAAAGGTTGACTGGTAGAAAATGCCTATGGCATTAAGTCCGCCTCTGTACATTTAAAGTATTAAATAAATAAATAATACTGCCCCGTCTGCAAAATCCACCCTGTATACATGTACACAGACCACTGCGCGTCGCCACTCTGGGGCAACACGCGGTTAGCACGTCAGTGACGCAAAACCATAAGTTTTACCCCTACCAGAAATCGCTCAACGCGGCTAAAGATTTCACTTCAATCAAATTTAACGGCTAGTTTAATATCTAGGCGGTAATATCCTAAAATTAAAATTACGCCCATTCCATGCACCATATCACAAACACAACCTAATGAACCTATATTTCGTTGGCGGGTGTTTTCATAATAATAATAATTAAATAAAATGGTTGCATGCACTGAGATGACGTATTTATGTTAAGAGTGTATTGTGCGATGTGTTAATACCTTTGCTACCCTCCAAACAACCGTGTTTTAAGATACAACAACTTCCAACTCCAATATCACACTTCTATATTAGGGTTTACTCTTGTTGTCTATAATGTTTTGGGATCAAACGAAACTCCATTGATTTTCAGTATGCACGGTTTGCACGGTTGGCGCAGTGGTTAAGCGATTGACTGCTGCGCTGCGTGTTGCGAGTTCGATTCCCGCACGGAACAAAGATTTGTATGACCTACGAGTAGTTGTTTCGGGTTTGGCTGTTTGTGTATGTGAGTTAAATTGTTTGTAAACGCACCCACGATACAGGAGAAATCCTAGTGTGGGGCAACGTTTTTAAAAAAAAGAAAAGAAAAGAAGAAAGTATAAAAGGTGTAAATGAAAACTCTGAAAACCTCTTAAGGGGTTATTGTACTCTTCGTTATGAACAACTTACTATGGGACCAAACCTGAAATCGTAAAAAATAAATGCTGTTCCCTACATTTATACGTTCGCCTAACAGTCGTCAAAATGTAGTTTTTTTTTTCGTTTTCTGGGTTGGGCCCACAGTAAAAGTTTTTCATAATGATGAGTACATACGGCTACACATCAAGATATACATTTCCAGTATACGCTGACCTGTCGTTGTACGGAAATCATATACAATGCGAGATCAGCTTATACTGGAACTATATAGCTTGATGTGTAGCCGTGTGTACAAGGTTTTCAGGTTTTGCATTTACACCTACAACAGTAAAAAAAAAATTAAATGACTTTCCACTTACATTTCCGTCGTGAATATCGACGTAAAAAAATCTATATTTCAATTAAGAAAAAGGCTTGTATGCAATGTTGTTTTTAAAACCTCAGCCATTTATATTGATCAGTATATTTTGTTATTGTGCAACAGTTTAATCTGCTTTGAAACACACTAACTTTTAATACACGTCAACAAACATAATATCGCGCTTGTTTTCCCCGAAGGGTTAGGTAAATACACATAAACCAGTGTTCCAAAATGATTAATTCGTAAAGTATAAGTTTCGTTTGAACCCAAAAAACAGCTCCCAAAACCAGAGTAGTCCTTATCCCGTGCATAGGCACACCTCTATCCCAAATATCTAGACCCAACCCTAACGTTGTGAGGGTTACTATGGTCGTGTGCATGCTAGGCGCGTGGGGGTTATCAACCAGTCCAGGCTTGCCCCAAAACATGCTGAATCTTTCTCATGATCATTAGTCACACTTTGGCCTAGTATTGGCGTGTAATAGGAGTATAGACTCTTATTAAAATTTGAATTTTTATTGCCGGTTTCACAAACTAGCAAGTTCCAGTTTCCGGCCATTAGGGTCAATCCGCAGCTGTAGGTCACGAAATTCAAATTATCTTAATTTTTTTGCAATTTGCAGGGTAATAGTGTCAGGTCAAAATCAAACCAGGACCAGGATACACCAGGGGGGGGACGGGACCAGGGACAGGGGGTCAGGTCTTGATCAAAATTAGATTTTTTCCATTGATTGAATGACTTTTTCATTAAATCATAACATTGGGGAACAAATATAACTTAGAGAGATGTATTAATGATGCTAATTATGTAAATACATATCGTCCGTGAACTTCTGATACCTCCTAACTGGCATTTTTGCGCAAAACTTCATGTTAATGCATTGATGTATTAAATAGGAAGATAGGCCACTCTCTAACATCACGTAAATATTAAATGGACCCGATGTCGTGCGTCATGTGCTCCACAACCGAAATAGATGTCACTGTTACGTACCCATAACAACTCGCAAACAAACTACGATGCGGGTATTCCCCGCAAACCGGGAGTAATGTAGGTCGATTGTGTCCTTTCCCCTAATTTATGCGGTCCACATCGAGGAACGCGTACCATATCTTCCTATTTAATACATCAATGTGTTAATGCCATCTTTTGGCACAGGTCAGAATCAATTCAATGCATTAACCAACAACTAACCTAACTAACTAACAATGCATAACCAACAACCGACTACTTTATTGTTTTACCAAAATTGTCCACGAAAATTTATACTTAATTTAGTTTTATGTTCCTCCTGTAAAATTTGTTTGTAGATAGATAGAAGATCTCAGAAGTTCACTGTCGATATCTGTTATAGTCGCGAATCATTTTTTGATCAAGATACAATCTGACACTGACCTGCAAATTGCAAAAACGTAAGAAAATTTGAATTTCGCGGGCTACAGCTCTGGATTCACCCTAACACCCGGGTGTACTTCACGATATTTTACGATAAAAAGTTTAGATCACACGTCAACATCCCACTGTTCATACGGTAAAACAAATGAAGTAGGAAATTGCCTTATGACCCCAACCATTATACAGAAAGAATATCGTTCTGATCAGCGCCGTATGATACTATATTCCGTTGGTTTTGGTAGTTAAATAAAGGTAAACCAAAAAAAACACGTGACGAGACAGCTGTGAAGTAACCGACTAAATGTAATACCTGTCACTTCAGTTGTCATGTTACTTCACAGTTATGTTCTTCAATTTAGCAACGTTATAATTCGTTGACGTTTTGAGAACCTGTATTTTTGGGCTCTTTACAATAGACAGATTACAAAATATTATAGTATTATTATTAATAAATAAAAAAAATGTGCTCATGCAGTTACATCAACGAAGAGAGTTAAACAATAAAAGATAAAGTTTAAACAAGAAAGTGTCATCTATAAAAACCCTTTTTACGATTTGTGTACCTTTATTTAACTACCTAAACCAATGGAGTATAGGTTTCTAACTTATTTGACAAATTTTATACAAATTCTGTAAGACCATTTTTTAGATAGTGCCTCGTGATATTGAACATTGTGAAACAGGCTTTTAGTTTTATTAAATTATGACAAAATTATTCGTGGTGATGTCTAACAGACTCTTGAAGTCTGTTTTTTTAGATGCTTTCACGTTTGCAACGCGTAAAATAAGTTATACCAAGTATTTTAGTACTGTTTCAAAGTTTCAAGTTGTTTATACCTTTAAGTATACTTTTTTTATAGAAGTCTTAAAAAAATTAAGAAAAAATCATTTTATTAGCCATCTACACCCATTACACACCAACCATCCCCACCCACTGTGGTTAGTACACACGCACACTCAAGTGTCCCCCGTCAGTGTGAACTGGACTTACTCCTATAAGTTAGGCCTTTAGCCTGGGCCCCGGGAGGCCTACACTGGCCCTAGACTGTGCCTCAACTGTGACAAGTGTTGCTGCAATAGGCCTGCGTTGACGGCCGCGTAGTTAAACCTCTGTGAGAAAGTTTACGGTGTTACCATCACCTACTACGATTTTTTTTGGTAGTTTTTTGATGTGGTTGTTGTGGCAACACTGGTATGTGGGAAGTAATTTAAGATTGGATTTTTTTTTTTAATACTTTCTACGTTAGTTAGTCAAAGTTATTATTAATTCATTGAAAGTTTTAAAATTGTTACATCTTTGTTAAAATTAAACCAAAATCCAAGAACATTCAAATCAAAAGGTAGATTTAACTACCAGTGTTGCCACATTAACCTTTAAATGTAATACACCACCACCACTAAATGGCATGTTATATCATGTGTTTCAATGTATAATGTTGTCTACCTGTCACCTCAAATAAGAGTATTAATGCACATACTCACTCACATCTTTAAGTAACAGATTGTAAGTGAAATAAAATCAAACTGGCTTTCTTAATCACCTTTAAAAGCAAGTTTGTAATAAAATATATTATTGGAAAACAAAATCTGATAATAATAAAAAAAAACTTGACTTTACAGCCAGACAAATGTTGAAGGTTAAACCTCCACTAGTGTCACTACACGTGCCTGACGTTGCAGCTAACGGGTTAAAATTATTCACAATAAAATCATAAAAACTAGAAGTAATTCTAATAATTATTTGCATTTATTAACACAAAAAGCGACATCGCCAAAGGTGATTAAGAAAGCTACAAAGTAAGAATAAAAAACAAAATTAGTGGAAAATATGAGTACATTATGTAGAAAAAGTCGAATCACGGCTACTGTAGACAGAATGCATCAATATAAGCCTCAACACTTTGATTATTGCAACGAATATACACTTTCTTTGCTTAAGACGCTGACACAGCTAAAGCGCGGTCACTGACAGACTGCATACAAAAGAAAGAGAAGCGCGATGACACAACGCTTGTAATTTATTGCAAAATATGAAGGAATTCTCTATTTACTCAAAAATGAGTTGAGGGATCGAAAATAAAAAAGAAACAAATTCTGCTTTCACATAAGACGTTCTTGTTATTAAATAAATACCTACCAACCGTACGTTAATATTTAATACAGATAAATTGTATTGGAACTCAAAGGAAAAGGTTAGTTTACCGTTAATTTGTATCGACATTCTTTTTTCTAAACGTGTTTTGGTTACAACCAAGTTCTGAGAAATATGTTCAAAAATAACATATATTTTTTCCGATACCACAAACAATAAAGATTTGGCAATTTTTTTGTTTAAGACAAGCCTACTTAGATTATCGGTCTCTTGTCAGCGCCTTAAAGACAGCGTTAACTTTATAATACTGACATACTACGCCAAGCCATGAAATGAAGAAAATATAGTAATAATTTTCTTTCTCCTATTTCTTTTAAAAATGAACGAGCATACGCAGTTGTGTTTAGACGTAAAATAATTTAACTAATGCGCATTTGATTGCCGCGCATCTGCTTTACATGCATTTGAGTGACGTGTATGTGCCTCTCGTGCATCTGACTGACGGGCTTAAGACTGATGCAATCAATCTGGGCCTCAAGTCTGCTATTACAATAGTGTCAGAATGGTCGATCATTGATTTCATAATTGTTGATTTTGACAAGTTTGGTAATTAACTATTATAATGGCGTCATTATGACTTTCCAATGGTCGGCCACTGACACTACATTGAAAGAAATTGCATTTATTGGTAATCTCGTACATAATGACAAATGAATGACATTTCTACTAATGTTTTATAATAAAACGACAATGCCATTACGAGAACATTGACCGACCAATGATCGACCATTATGAATTTAGCAGATTACGAACTTTTAGCAAAATGACAATGGGATCGTGTTGGAATGACTGAATTTATAAAAATAGCAGACTTGGGGCCCCGCTTAGCAGGGGCGACGGCTTCATACAACCCTATTCCTACCGGCTTCCCCTCGGAACAAGGACTAGTAGAGTTTACTATTACTAAATAATATACAAATACATTGTCACATTACAAGTATTTAATAAGTAAATCATAAGATAAACAACTCGTCCCTATCTATAATCTATCCTAAATCGTGAATGCAGTTAAAATATTTTTGTTTTAACTAAGAATTCCGACGAATTAAGATGGCGTTAAATCAAGAAAAGTAAAGAAATTACTAAAAATATATTTGAGGTAATCAATTTTGATGTTATTTTGAGTTTATGTCAACTGAACAATTTTTTTCTTCGTCTTCCCTCTAATGTAAGTTGTAGCTTCGCTACTGCTGCTTAGTCTTTTTCAACTATGTTTGAGTCGGCTTCCAGTCTAACCGGATGCAGCTGCCTATCTGACCTTCACAACCCAGTTACTGTGTACGACTGATGCGCAATTCTATTACTACCATCAAAACCCGGTTCGAGTCCAGTTCATCCTAATTCGGTTTTCAATTTTGATTGGGAATTTTCTTGAAATATTCACGCGCGGTTTTAACTTTACTTCGAAGTTAGTGAAGCTATTAACTTGCTGTAATCAAAGTGTTGGCTTTGAACTCTACGACAAATGACTGTCCATTCAACTTGAAAGCGTTATGTAGAGCCATCGAAGCGAATCTAACAATGAATGCCACATCGAGTTTATAGGAGTTAAGCGCTGTTTAGTTTACGTACTGCAGGGTTAGCATGAGATCCGTAGAAAAGCGTTCTGTCGACGCTAGAGTAGACAAAAATGACGTTTCCATGTCGACAGTAAAACATTTTCGGTATACAAGCGATTTTTATTCTACAGTAGAGTAGAAATAGCGTCATGCTAAACCTGCTGGTAGGAATAGGATTTCTTTACAAGAGATGAGGCAATAATTAACACAGGTTCCAAACATCAATTGTGTAATACGCTTTCATTTTGTCAATTTAACAACAATAATAGCACCGTATGTTACAAAAAATCGTTTTCTGTCTTGAAAACTGAGAGTATTAACACTAAAAACTTAGGTTATTCTGTCAAAATGAATGCAACCACGATTCCCAAAGTGTGATCCAATAAAGCCGATTACTGATCCGTTAATTATTTTCCAATAGATGTATGTTGTCAAATTTTTTAGATTCTTATATCTTATATCTTTTGGAAAAGCAGCAGTTCGTTGTGATCAACTCTCCCCAAAATGACAATAAAAGTATACAACATGTCCCAGAATCGCACAACCTCATAAGGGGTCATTGTACTCATCATTATGAACAACTTTTACTATGGGACCAAACCTGAAATCGCGAAAAAAAAATCAGCTGTTCCCTACATTTACGCTCGAATAACTCGTTAAATGTAGGGAACAGCTGATTTTTTTTTCGCGATTCCTGGTTTGGTCCCATAGTAAAAGTTTTTCATAATGATGAGTACAATGACCCTTTACGAGGTTGTGCGTTAATTCTGAGACATGTTGTATTACAAATACACTATCCGAAGTCCCAACAAAAATATCTCTGATCAAATCCCATACACTCTTAAACAGCGCTTAAACCCCCACTACAAATCTCCCACCCACGCCACAATGGTCCATCCTCGTCCACACACAAGGTCGACAGTCGCATACCTGTTGTTTCTTCTGCATGATCTTGGTTTTGTTAGGGTCGACGTGCTCTGCCTGTTGTGCTGCTAGCTCCAGTCTGCGACGTTGTTCGTTTTCACCGTCTGCTTGCTGTAATTGTAGATATGTTAGTTTTGAGTTGTTGATAGATAGAATACGCAAGTTTATTTAGTACCCCAAAGTTATTTTGATTACATAACCAGCTTATAATGTTCCCACTGCTGAGACACAGGCCTCCTACTGGTGAGAGGGAGTGAGCTGTAATCCACCACGTGGGCCCAGTACGGGTTGGTAGATGTCACATGTCTTCGAATTCCACGAGTCTGCCATAATCGCCACGTTTGGCAGACGGGCTGGCGTTTTAGAATGAAAATTTTTTAACGTTGTCCCACACTAGGAATTTCTCCTGTATCGTGGGTGCGTTTACAAACATTAAACTCACATACACAAACAGCCAGACCCGGAACAACTACTTGTAGGTCATACAAATATTTGTATGACCCGCGACACGCAGCGCAGCAGTCAATCGCTTAACCACTGCACCAACCGTGCCGTGCCCATTCTCTAGTAAGTCCCTTAGTTATTTATTGACCTGCTTTAATTACTCTAAAATTATTGAAAATCTTCAAAAATAATTCGGAGGTCAATAATACCTTCTGAAAAGGTCTACGCAATCTTATTGTGCTTGCAAACGGTGAAAGTATCTTAAAAAGCGAGTTACTTGTGAGCTACTCGCGCGGGTAACACATGCGGAAGATACAGGACCCATGTAATCTGCGCATGCGCATATTATTTGCATCTTGTACAGTTCTTCAAATTCTTTCAAAATCAAAAGTCAAGTCATTTATTTCAAGTAGGACATTAAAAGGCACTTTGAACGTCAACATTTACAAGTAAATAGAATTAATTCTAGTCGCCCCTTCCAAAAGGATGTTTCGTATGGGAAGAATGGGCAAGAAACTCCACTCCTTTATCAAGGCAGGATACATGATACCTTTTGACGCTGCGGCACTGAGTAGACTGTTGCATAGAAACCCATATTTATTTAATTGATAACAAAGACTTTTTGACCTCTTTGACCTGCCTTGACACCAAGCAATGGACAAGATTGTCAAACTTTTAAGAGCGTTTACGACGTACGGCATTTCATACAAACTTTAAACCCTTGTTTTTCGAAATGTCTGAACTGATTTTAATGAAACTTCATATGCATAAGCAGAATACAAAGTTCTAAAAAGTTAGTTAAGAACATTTTCGAAATGTCTTATTTAAAAACAGATAACTGGAAATCTCTGTTTCTATGGAAAATTTAAAATCAGTTGAATTTGGCTGTAACACTATTTTTCGAAAATGTTCTTTTCTAACTTTTTAGACCTTTGTATCCTGCATGCGTATGAAGTTTCTTTAAAATCGGTTCAGTCATTTCGAAAAACAAGCGCTTGAAAGTTTGTATGAAATGCCGTACGTCGTAAACGACGAAGGACGAAGACGAAGGTCGAACGAACGGACGAAGATGAATACTAAGCTTTTGGCTACTTTTCTTATTTTTTTTCTGGATTATATTTACATAATTTAAATGGTAAAAATAATAGGTAATAAAATTAATATACAAACAAGTATATTTTTGACTACTTTGAATTTTTACTTTTTTGTATATATTTTGTTTTTTTTTTGTGTTATGTTTCATGTTTGTACAGAATAAACAATTTTTCTTTCTTTTCTCTTCTTTCTAAAGACCAAAATAACATACATCTTTGAACAATGTCGAGTTGACATCAACTTTTCAACTTTTTAAACTAAAACCTTTTCTTTTGTAATTGTTAATTTTACTATAAGACTTCGTTGAAGATGTGTGTCTGGAACAAATGTCTTCCATGTATGTTGTATGGGGCGTTGATAGCTGCGCCACAGTGTTTTACTTTTGCAGCTATCTTCGTGTCTTTTGTTAAGTTATACCTAAATTGTTCCTAATAAATAAATTCTAAATTCTAAACAGCCTAGTAGTAGTAGTAGTGTGGGACGCCCCCCAGCTAGATGGACCGACGACCTTAAGAAGATGGCTGGGTCAGACTGGATGCGGAAGGCGGAGGACAGGGTGTTGTGGCGCAGCCTGGGAGAGGCCTATGTCCAGCAGTGGACTGCGATAGGCTGAGTTGATTGATTGAAACAGCCTAGCCATTTTATACAAGTGCAATTAACGTTCCACCAAATAATCATTACTAAGCGACAATTATGAGTACAATGTTGTGTTACCTTGTACGCCCTCGTGAACCTGACGAGTAGCGAGAAGAAAGCGTTGGCGTCGCAGCCGCGCGGCGCCTCGCCGAAGTACTCCACGCACGACGCGAACGAGTCCTGGTGACGTAACAATATGTTATATTCAGGGACCGTACAACCCCGGTTAAGAGTTAAGCCTTTCGAAGGGGTAACCCATTCAATGGGTTACCTTTATCATGATGTAACCCATTGAAAGGGTTTTATACTTGAAACCCAGTGAAAGGGTTACAATTTAACCCTCATGATAACCCATTCAATGGGCTCTATACCTACTTGAAACCCAGTAACATGAAAAAATCATAATGTTATGTTATTTCGATATCCGCCCAGCACGCGTAGCATGACCTATTCTATCTCTATTCTACCCAGGGACCATTTTGGTTACCATTTTAGAAAAACCCTATCGAAATCCCTTTCAATGGAAAGGGTTTTCGATAGGGTTTCTCTAAGCAGTTAATCAAAAACCCATACGGTGCGGGGGTAATTTTGAATGGCTTAAATTAAGCCGTTCAAAAGGGTTACCCACATCGTATGGGTTTTTAGCGAAAACCCTTTCAATGGGTTACCAAAATTTAATTTAAGCCGTTCATAAGGGTTACCCATATCGTATGGGTTTTTGTTTAACCGCTTAGAAAAACCCTATCGAAAACCCTTTCAATGGGTAACCAAAACGGTCCCTGGTTATATTACACAAGTAATAAATCAAGTCTACATAAACTCACGCCTTCTTCCCATGGGGCAGAAAATACAGAACGCTACCTGTTACGATCCCTACATGCTCCTTTTGGTTCGTTTACGTTCATACATCCTGCATTTTCTGAAGAATACCACCAGTTCTTCATTCATAAACAGGGTGGGGCGTAAATAATGGATAACCCTGAAACTGTCGATCAGCCAGATTATCATCTATTATTTACCCCACTTATATCGCCATATACAATATGTAACAAAAACCCTGTTGTTCCTTCTAGCTACGTTTTAAGAATCGGTATACATACGTAATAAAGCAAGTCATTTATAAAAACTATTCAACAAAAATAATTAAAATAAATTTTTAATTATTAATATTTGTAATGTTTAACTGATTTCTAACCTCTTTCATTCTTTGATTTTGGCTTCTCGACTAGCCAATACTTATTTTTTTTTAATTATAATTCCACCAATGTTGTGCTTGTAGGTATATGTATGTAAATGGTTTTTGTTACATAATGTATATATTTTTCGATATCCCCTATAACGACATCCCAACATTGCATAATTCCGTAAAAAAAATGTAAAAATTTAAGAATAAGTATGTTTTGCAATGTTATCTTAGATTGTAATAAAAAATATTGATACTGGTCTCATAATACAAATATACAGGAGTGACATAAAAAAAAACAAAACGAAAACAAGTCACCAATTGTAGAAATGGCAATTGATTTTGTAAAAGTACGATTTTTATTTAAAATATCAATAACTTGGTCATCCATGGGCATATGGCGATATAAGTGGGGAAAATGATAGAGATAATCTGGCCGACCGACAGTTTCAGGTTTATCCATTATTCACGCCACGACCTGTAGATATGCCCCTTTTTCCTTCATGAAAACCAAGAGGCTCACTTCTTGGTTTCCCGAATGTGAAAGTTTTTGTTAGGTAAGTCGCGGTCCAGTCAACTTCGGGAACCACTGATCTATACTCCGTTTGAAATAAGATTAGACATTCAAATAAACCTTTTTTACAGTTCGTTCAATCGATTTTGACTTCTATTGCGTTGGTGGCATGACCAATGACAACTGTAATAAACCGTTGATATTGTAACCACGTTTTTGCTTTCAATGCCATCCTTATGCCTACGGAATAGAAGTCAAAATCGGCTGAACGGACTGTAAACAAGTTTATTTATGTCTACTCTTATTTTAAATGAAGTGTAGAAGATAAATGCTCCTTATAATAACTTCTCAGTACCTGTGCATGTTTAGTCTCAGTCCGCAGCCGCCTCAGTTTGTCGGCCGCGTTCGCTAGGAAGTCCCTCAGAACATGCGGGGACGCTCTAAGTCCGTCCCTCGCTTCTGCCTCTCGCCTCACAGCCTCCATGCCTCGCTCTAGCTCACACACGTCGCCTGCTACGTTCTCTAGGGACACTGGAAGTAAGATAAATGAAATGGTTTAGTTTTGAAGCTTTTGTCATGAACAAAAGGGTTAAATTCGAATGCAGTCCCAGAAAATGGGCTTTTTAGTAACACTCCTAATTCGAGTCACACTATTAGTAATTGCACTTGAGTGAAACAGGCAGTATTCACCGTTTGAAAAGTGTCCTATGGAAGCCAAAATCTTTCAATTCTTTTCTAAAAAGAGCTAAAGAGGAGCAATATAAGTTTATACACACGAGAGCATCACACAAGGAAAAATAAAAATTGCTTTTGAAATAGTGTAGTATCGCAGGCTTGCGGACAACTTTCAAAACCAAATCCCGTGCTCCCCGTGACAAAAAAAAAAAACTTATATTAAATAAATTTCTCAGGCTCTGTTATTATGATCACAGATTTCTGTCCATCCTTTACCAGGTTTTTTTACGCAGGGCTCGGAAACCGGTTAAATTTCTATGTAACCTTAACCGTTATTATAAAGGTTTTCCAACATATTTCGTTAATTATTTAATATTTTGTTACAAAGTCAATGCTGAACTTTATGTAATGAAGCAATCTTTGAAGCTAATATCAATTGAACCAAAAATATTTTGTATCTTCGGAAATAAAAATTAACCGGTTTCAAGCCCTGTTTTTACGGTATTTTTTATTTTTGAGATCACAAAAATCTGATGCGGTGATTGCTATTGATGGACCGCTGCAAGCAGGAATAGTGCCTTACGGTGTGGTCCGATTTGCACATCCGCGATAGTACAAAACTGGGGATGCTTGATGAGTATTAATTGAGTATAAATTACACGTATAACATCGTATTCAGAATTTCTCCAACTTTTGAGATCAGATTAAAAAGAAAGCCTCAAACGGCGCAAATACTCCAATCTTATTGAGACTTATGTTCGAGCCATTTGGGGTGGAACACTAGGGCCATGGGGTCCGAGTGCCCACTTAGTTTTTCGAGATATCACCAAGCGGTTGGTCAACTCTTTACGTGACCATTGTCATACAACGTGGCAATGCTACCAGCCTTTTGGGCACTTTTCCTGTTGACAGTGATGCAGACGATTTTATTTAAACCCTCTGATTATGTCTTTTATGCTTGTACATATTATTATTATCTCCTTTATTTCATTAAATATACATATAAATTATATTTTTAAATATTAGAATATAAAAAAAAAATATAAAAACATTTAAAAATGGCAGCCCACCGCTATCGGGAACAAGGTCCAAGCTACCGGCGGTCAGGGCTCTAGAGAGAGGAACCTCTTAACAATGCGAGCCGTGTCCAGAAGTACCGCTCTCTGAACCAAGCCCTTAATCCAGCTGCCCAACGAGGGCCTCCTTAGGTGTTGGTCGAGACTCTTGGTAATTAAGCCATTGGCTGATACAACTATCGGCACAATGATTGCTGAGTCCACAAGCCAAGTCCGCGAGCCAAGACCGCGAGCCAAGTCAAGATACTTGATTTGTTTATCGGTCTCATCTATATCTATAAAAATCAATGCCACCGGGGACTATTTAGTAGATAGTTTATATGAAGTTTTTTTTTTTTTTTAAGGTAGGTAGGTAGGGTAGGGTAGGGTAGGTAGGTAGGTAGGGTAGGTAGGTAGGGTGGGTAGGTAGGGTAGGTAGGCAGGGTAGGTAGGTAGGGTAGGCAGGGTAGGTAGGTAGGGTAGGCAGGTAGGTTGGGTAGGTAGGATAGATACTTAGCGCTACCCGTGCGTAGCCGGGCCGGGAAAAGCTAGTTATTTTATTATTTTAAGTCTGTCAGTTTTTAAATGATGTAAATATTTTTTAAATAAACTTTTACCTTCTATAAAGTTAAAAAATAAAACTAACCTTGAGCAGCCTTATCAATATACATCAATTCCGTATCGAAATTCATCAACTCAGGGAAGTTCTGTCTTATAGTAGCCACAATATAATGCAGCAGCGATATTCTCTTATCAGTTGACTTTGTGTCCATAAGGGTATCTAAAGACTGCAGTTTGAACCCATACGCGGGCCCCCTCTTACTGCTGTTCAAGTAGTTACCAAACGCAAGAATAATTTCTAATACATTGCGTAGTTTTGTAGAGGATTTGACTGAGGAGGACCCGGAGATAATGGCATGGATTTGAGGAGTAATTAGGTGTATGTTGTCGAAGAAATTTCCCATGTAACTCATGATTGAAAGCTTCGCTGATATTCGTTCTACTTTGGCTAGTTGCATTAAGAATTTGTCTTCTTCTGTGAGTTGGTTAATTGGTTTCTTATCTGCGACGTATTCTTTGTAAGCTTTTTGTTCGGCCTCTGTCGGCACCATTCGTTGCAGGATCTCGACGCTTTCTAAAGGTAATTGTTTGAGGTCTAAGCTGTTTATTGCTGTCATTACTTTTTCTACTGGCGTGTCGAGTTTTCTTCTTGATATTGCTGTAAGAGAGGATATTTTGTTTAAAGTTTTATGTTCTATGCTAATATTATAGGTAAAGTTGTTTGTAAAGGGTAATCTCTTAAAATACTGATCCGATTATACAAAAAAAAAATACTGATAGTAAGTTACACTATTCTCGAGTTTCATATGATACTTTTTATGCCAGAAAATGCACGTTTCCTGCGAAACTCCATGCAATTGAAAGTTTGTGATTTGAAATTGGCGTTGCTAGTGCGATGTTTTATTTTAGGTATATCGTTTTCACATATAATTATACAACATTCGTTTTTGTTTATACTAAACCCGAAAAGGGGTCATTGTACTCATCATTTTGAACAACTTTTTCTATGGGACCAACATTGAAGCCGCGAAAAAAAAATCAGCTGTTCCATACATTTTGTTGATTTAAGTGAACACAAATGTATGGAACAGCTGATTTTTTTTCGCGACTTCAATGTTGTGCAAATGTAAACAAAAACTAATGTTGTATAATTAATGTACCTATACAAAATATTCTAAAACATTTTAAAAGAGTAACGGTGGATTTTTTTGCCCATTCTTCTCCATAAAAAACTATCTTTTGGAAGGGGTGAATCATTTCTATTTTTTTTTTTATAAATTTTGACTTTGAAACGTGCCTTTTATGTGCCTATTTGAAATAAATAATTTGACTTTGATTTGGGTCAAAGTCAAATTGATTTTATTCAGATTGATTAATGATTCGCCGGCAGGCGACCCTGGCAGGATCCACTAAAGACGAATAATTACCAATATTCGTCGTTAGGGGATCCTGCCAGGGTTGCGAGTTTGTCCGAAAGGGATATCGTGGCCCTGGCACACAGACAACGGAAGGAACACGGGTGGGGTTCAGTCAGTAAAAGTCTGACACGCCCTCCCGCTCCGCACAGAGCTAGAAGTTATTTGATAATTACCCACCCAAAAAAAAAGGGGGGTTATCTGTAATGATTATGGTAATTTTATCACCAGGCACACTTATTTTGGGGGATCCACATTTCAATAAGGTACGTTTTTATGCTTTGCAAAGTGTAATAGGAATAACTGAAAACCTGAAACTGTGGTCACTGTACTCATAATTATGAACACAAGGGATCAACCCTGAAATCGCAAAAAAGATACATCAGCTGTTCCCTATATTTTGTCGAGTTCTAACAGTTTGTCAACACATTAATTAGATGTGACTAACTGTGTGTAACTTACCTATGTTCCTAAGCCGTGTGTGTTCCAGCAACGACACAGTGTCGGGTTTGCGGAAGCGCTTGCTGGGGAAAGAAGAGAGTGTGTCCGTGTCTGTGTCTAGTTGAGGACACGCGCCACCGATGCGGAACTTCTCTTCGAACTCTGTGAAGTTTATCCTTCTTCGAGGTCGTTCTTCGTCGAGCTCGTTGAAGATTGTTCCTCGGACCTGTGTTTGGAGAAATTTTTAGTGACATTTTCGATTTTCTTTGTCGTAGGGTTCAAACGTTGTTTAGAACCAAAAATAAAATAAAAATGTTTATTTCAGTTACATAATATTTAACAGACATATTTAGAGATCACCTTTTAAGGAATGAAATGCTTGATGACTCCGTTGTTCCACTTAAGATCGTTTACGACGTACGGCATTACGACGTACGGTCTAAAAGTTAGTTAAGAATTTTTTTTTTTTTTTCATTTCAAAAATGTTCATTACTAACTTTTTAGACCTTTGACCTACCACGTCCACGTCGCTTACACGTCATAAAAAATTAAGGTTTATTTTCGCTTTCAAGACCAATGTGACAGTTATACTGTAGTGACCTACACACTTAAGTCTAAATAAATTATTAAAGTAAAACTAAATTAAATATAAATTATGTATTTCTTAAATAAAATTAATTATAATTTATATGTACATATTTACAAAAAAACTTACAGCTAGACTTATATAAAATCAACATTCAAAATAAAACTATTTATACTAATTAACTTCAATGAACGAACAGACAAATACAAACATTGTGTTAGTAGCTAATTACTTATCAGCTGGCCGGCGGTAGCTATGACGCGTCTATTGTTCTAGCGCCGCGGCCGACCGGGCGCTCGCGTTACGTCACGCGAGCCGTGTGCGTGAGCGAGGCAGCATCATCGTGTGTTGCTCTCACGCACCCGTTCGTCAGGTGGCGCGCGAGCGCCGACGTGTCTTACAACTTAGTACGCTCACTGCGCGCATAGCTTTATGTATTAAACTCGCGATCCTAGCTTCACCGCGCTGACTAATAACCCTTGAGATCTAGTATTTATGTTAACTGCTTATCTGTGCTTTTCTCTGCTATCTACATTTCTATCACTCCTTCATAACGCCATCTTTCATCATCAGCTTTTAATGCCATCCTTATGTCTACGGAATAGAAGTCAAAATCGGTTGAACGGACTGTAAAAAAGTTTATTTAAATTTCTAATCTTATTTAAAATGCAGTATAGGTTGAAACTACAATAATATACAAGGTAAAATTAAATTAGCTAGCGAAACGCCGCAGACGTGAAAGGTAGGTATCGATAACAAAAAAAAAAAAAAAAAAAAAAAAAAAAAAAAAAAAAAAAAAAAAAAAAAACCAGTCATGGCCGCTGGCAGTGTCGCTAATTGAAGTATGAGTTGAGAAACTCAGTTTTTTTTCTGTATTAACATGTTCTGATATCCATATCCATCACATCTGCGGAGTTTCGCTAACTAACTTAAATTGACCCTGTATAACTGTCACATTGGTCTTGAAAGCGAAAATAAACCTTATTTATTAGATAAGTGTATGCTTTGTGTATGTATGTATTTATTGTATATGTTAATTGGTACACTACTGAGTACCTGCAGTATTGTCTCTCCTGCTCCCTTTAATTCATCCAAAGGTTGTCTGTAAAATATCGCTCTTAGCGATAAGACCGCCCATTGTGTCACCCTATGTTAAATTTAAACATTTTTATCTGTAACTTTTATGGTGTACATAATAAAGAGTATTCTATTCTATTCTATTCTTAACTTTTTATGACGTGTAAGCGACGTTCCAATCATGTTAGCAAAACAATTACGAGGTCTTTTATACACAGCGTGGAACAGATGAGAGATCCTCAATTTTCTTTCCATTTCGTAGAGTCACTTTGAAACCAACACTTGGGCGCAGTAGTTGACGTTGATATAAAGAACAGAATCGCTGGAGGAGCTCGTAGCTAATAACAGCCGCACGGCATTTTCCGGGGTTGTTCCGTGGATGGGTGACCATCTTTGCATACCGAGACTCCGCCGTGCCTCGGAAAGCACGTTAAGTCGTTGGTTCCGGCTGTCATTCGTGGAACTTTGACAGTTTTTACGGGTCGTCAGAAGCCCGAAAGTCTGACAACCAGTCTTCCAAGGGTTATCGTATTACCCAGATATTTAGTTGTGGAGTCAGATAGGCAGTCGCTCCATGTAAAATACTGGTATTCAGCAGCATCTGGTTAGACTGGAAGCCAACCACATTGATAAAGAACAAACTATTTAGTTGTCGAGACTCACCTGGTTAGGCTTGAGCGCGATCCAATTGAGCGTGGGCAGCTTATACTTAGTATCCACCTTCCTCTTTATAGTCATAGCGTCCGTGTGCATCGGAGGCGCCATCAGACCTGGTGCGGGGGGCGCCGGGGGCGGGGGCGCGGGGGCCGATAGCGGAGGGGGCGGGGGAGGCGGCGGGCAGGGCGCGGGCGGGGGCGGCGCAGGCGCGGGAGGCGCGGGCGGGGGCGGAGGGGGCGGGGACTTGAAGGTAGCTGTGTCGCCGTTCGGTAGCGGAGGGGGAGGGAGGTGACCGTTCGCTGTGCCGTTGCACAAAGCGTGTGTCGATATAGCACCCACTAGAAAGTTGATAAAGCGTGAAATCAGATTAATCATAAATAAAACCAAAAAAGCAAATGTAGACAAGACGCTAGCGCAGCGCATACAATGGTATCACGACAACTCGACCCCGTAACAATTCAACCCCAGGACAACTCGACCCCGCCAAATCGATCCCGGGTACTCGACCCCGACCTTGACCACAAAAAGTTGGTTGTAGTAACTAAGCTAGGGCACCCCGACCAAAAGGGTGAGGTTAGAACTATGACCCCAACCACGCGCGATCCGAGCGTCGCAGCCCATTGGTCGGGGTCGAGCTGTCAGAGTCGAGCTATCAGGGTCGAGCTGTCGCGGTCAAGTGGTCGGTCGCCTCTCCGAGCGGTCGTCTTGTCACGGGGTCGAGTTGTCGCAGAATAGTATACAATAAATTAACACAGCTTTTACACGGCGTCAACGCCTACGCACGTAATGTGCTTACGTATGCGTACGTACCGTATTTTCAGAGCGATTTAAACTCTCATATTGTGGTGAAATATAACACAAATTATAACATAACATCATCACGCCTGTAATCCCCAAAGTGTTAGGCAGAGGTGTGCCTACTTATATCTACACCCACATTTCGCCAGTTATGTTTAAGTCCCATGTAAAAGGGGGCGAGCCTAATCTAAAAAATACTGGCAATCAAATCAAAAAGCATCGTTCGTCATCATCATTTCAGTCGAAAACTTCCACTGCTGGACATAGGCCTCCCCCAATAGGGGGGGGAGGTTGTCATAATCGCCACGCTTAGCAGGCGGGTTGTCGATCGCAGTATGGTGTGAAAATGCATAGAGAACGCTGCTGCCCATTCTCTAGTAAGTCCCATAGTCGCTTTTTACGACGCCCACGGTAACTTAAAATAGGATGGTGCTATTCTTTACGTGCCGGACGTAAAGAATAGCACCATCCTATTTTAAGTTACCGCACGACCTGGCGTCGTTCACAAGGTTGAATTTTGCCAAACAATTAGATCATTAAACTGCAAAGTCAGCGCAATTTCATTCAGTTCGATTCAATAATGCATGGCTGGTTGGGTCATGGTTCAGGTACTCACTGGAGGCTCCTCGGGGCAGAGACTTGGTGAGCGACTCAAGCTCCTGCACCTTGGACTCCAACATCGACTGACGGTTGCGCGAGTCCTGCTGCGCGCGACGTAGCGTTGACACCTGGGAAAAAACCATCAAACACGTTAAAACCGTCTTTATTACAATACAAAAAGCTGGTGATGACAAGATAATTATCCTACTATTATTATAAACGCGAAAGCTTGTAAATATCGATGGATGTTTGTTACTCTTTCACGTAAAAACGGCTGGACCAATTTTGATAAAATTTTGTATGGAGGTAGCTGACACCCTGGATTAACATATAGGCTACTTTTTATCCCTATATTCCCACGGGATCGAGACTTACGCGGGTGAAACCGCGGGATGCAGCTAGTGTGTAATAAAAGCTAAGGAAATCTAAATAAACAACCATTTCCCGTCTGCTGGATATAGGCCAGGCCCAAGCATCGTCACAACACAAGGTCCTGAGCTGCCAGCAACTAGCAAATTCCTGTGACCTCCACCATGTCGGTCCATCTAGTGGACCTAATTATTTGGGAATTTAATTCTTTTTCTGCTAAAAGATAGATCTGCAAAAATGTAAACATTTAAATATATTTACATATTTACTTAAATTTATTCAAGTTTTGTAAGGTACGATTTACAGCACAGTTATTAAATTAAAATTCAAATATCTGAATAAAACGAAATGTTTCCATGTGGCTGTGAGGTGTTGGTTTTTATTATATGTGGTAGCTTGCAAGTGAAATTGTGAATAATAAGCTGAAAAGCTGGGTTTTGGGAGACCTCGGAAAAAACTGTTTGGTAATAAAGTACGATTCAAAACAAAGTAAGTATCGGCCGTTTTATAACTTCCATAGTTTCCTTTTTTGACTTTGAATTCTTACCCGACTTAAAGTCACATTTTTGACTTTGGCTTATCTCTTTGACCGTGGTGTTTTGTTTTCTTTCGCCGGAGTCAGCCATAGTTAGCCGTCGTCAAGCAACGGCCCGAACACTCGGCCGATACTTCTGATTTATGTTCGGAGTAGACCCCCTGTGGTCTTGAAATATCTGGCTTAAACTGAGGTTTCGCACATCTTTTGTCATGAGGCTCAGGATCTAACCAGGGTAGATACCTTGGATGCCATTATTGCTATATAAATATTGTACGTTAAGTCTTACCTCCTCAACAACTTGTCTTCTGGCTTCAGCTAACTGGTCCCGCTCCGCTCTCACTGCAGCCAATTCCGACTCCAGTGTTGCCAGCTTCGCTATCGCTTCTCTTTCTAACGCCGCCATTCGTTCGTGTGCCTGTAATGATGAAATACAGAAAATGATAGTCATTCATTTGCCATGTAAGTACTTATGCCATCATCATCATCATTCCAGCCGAAAGATGTCCACTGCTGCTGGATATAGGCTTCCCCCAAAGGGCCATAATCGCCACGGCTGGCGATCGTTCAATGGTGTTAAAATGCATAGAGAACGCTGCTGCCCATTCTCTAGTGAGTCCCTTAGGCTCCTTTTTACGACACCCACGGGGTGAAATGGGATGATGCTATTCTTTACGTCCGGCACTACACGATGCCCACTTATGCCATAGCAAAAGGAATTATACTTGGTACCAGCAAAGCTCCTGCTAGTAACAACTTGGCTATTTAAAATTGCGCTATTTTATAGCGTACAGATTCGCTAGTTATTTTAGTGATAAACAAATCAATGTTGTAGCCTGTAGGTGCATATAGTTTCTATATTATTTTTTGTCATGTTATGTAATTAACTATTATATAGTACATTACTGCAGCGGCAAGCAAAAGAGGCACTGATGGCCGAACCTGTAAATGTGGGCCGAGGCGAAACCGAGGCACACATAAAATTGAACGATCTTTTACTCCGAAACATGGCTTAGTTGCCATGTTTCGGAGTAAAAGATCGTTCAATTTGGAGGTAACTTATCAAAGGTTTTATTTAAATTACGAACTGGCTTGCAAATAGAAAGCTGTTTATTGAAAAAAAATAACAAATGAACACATTGGCGCGTGAAAAATTATCGTTGTTCGTCATTGAATCTGGAATTTATAAATAATTTACTCTGTTTGAATTTCCTCATATTATTTGAGAAAAGCCGCAACTAGGCATTGATGGACTCACGTAAGTGTGCCTCGGCTTTACACAATCGTCCATCAATGCCTCTTTTGCTGGCTGCTGCTGTAATGTACTATTAGGTCACTCTCGTGTCTCGTGCAACTTCAGAGAGCTCTTTCTGAGCGTACTATAGGCAATGTGCCGCCCCCTGGCACCGTGTGGTGCGCCTGAGCGTCGTCGGGTTGCCAGGCTGAGGGTTGGGAGAGTAGGGGAATAGTGAATGAACCTGTGTCTACGCACACACGCCTGCACTTTAATATCTCCCGCGTAGATGGCTAGTCTCCACTGAGAGAAATTTGATCTGGAGGATTATCATTATTATTAACAAGTCTATGTCCAGTGGATGTCATCTACAGACTATAGATAAGTAAACTTACATGTCCTAACTCATCTTCGAGTTCATTGACCTTCTCCAGGGCGGCAGTCTTGGTCTCACTATCCTCCATCAACGCGGCCACGTCGAATACGTTGTCTAAGTACGCTGAGATTTGAACCTGAAATTAACCATTTCACAATATTTCAGTATCTGCTTAGGAGAATGGCTTCTGCCATGAGCCCATGATACAAACATGGTCAGCATGGAAAATAGGATGATGGACCTGATGGCCTAGGCATAGGGATGCAAGAAGTGCCAAAAAGTATCGATATTATATCGTATCGGTATTTAAAAAAAAAATGATATAAATATTTCTACTTTAAGAAATGACAATGTTTGTTTTTAATTCATATAAAACTAAACTAGGAACATCATTTCTGATGTAAAATCTTAAATTATTAAAATTATGGTCTACTTTTTTTACGGCTCTGTGTTCCAGCGGTTTTATTCAGTAGCAACAATGGTGTTGCTATTGGACACATATCATATTTGATACATTTTCTATACTTGATATTTTAGATCGATATCGATCGAATAGATATCGCCAAAAAGTATCGATATATCGAACAAACACTATCGATGTAACTATACATCGATATTTTTTCTACAAGCCTACCTAGGCACAAAACCATAGAGCACCCGGCCGTAAATACGGCACATAGAATAATAGAAAAAGTGTGGGTTAGTAATTTAGTATAACATCGTCTGTGTCATTCGTAACTGTCTCAGTCTTTTTCTAAAGTGTCGTTCTAATGCTCAGGTACTGTTTTTAAAGTTTATGAAAAGACTTAGGGTGCCCACCCACGAGCGATTTTTTCAGCGATTTTTGTCAGATCTTTCTGACAAAAATCATATATCACCCTCATACATTCACACAAAAATCGCCGAAAAATTTGCTCGTAGGCGAGCACCCTTAAGGTTTGTAACTTAGCTTTTTTTTTTGGGTGAGAAATTATCAAATAACTTCTCCCGCTCTGGGCGGAGCTGGAGGGCGTGTCAGACTTTTACTGACTAAAACCCACCGTGTTCCTTCAAATGCCTGTGTGCCAGGGCCACGATATCCCTTTCGGACAGACTCGTAACCCTGGCAGGCATTGGCCCTTTCGGACCCCGTCAATCGGTGCTGACGTCTCTTTGAGGCGCGCGTAGAACACAACGCACCGTCGACCCGGGCCTGGTCCTTATCGGACGGCGAGCTACCCATCGCTCACCGTCCGCAAGCCCGCGCCTACGGTGGCCGGGAATCGGCCTGCGATTCCCGACGCCCAGGGCGTCTCCTGCGGCGACTAAGGGCGGAAGGGCAAGCACCCTGCCTCACCCTCACGCGTTCCGCCTCCTCCTTCGCGAGCATTACTGTTTCGCAGAAGGAGGTGACGGCCTCCCATGCACTCTCGCTCCGAACCATGGCCTGAAGTTCAATCGCCCCTGAATTTATCTTTTGTTAATTAGGAGAGACAACCTCGGTTTATTCTACTTTAGTCCTTAAAACTAAACATATAAAGGCGTTGGTAGGCTGTTTACCTGTAAGTCATCGCTCTCACACAGCCGCAGCCTCTCCAGATAATCATCCAACTTGAGCGCAGTGAACTCGTACTGTAGATGCACCCTGAAGTTCATGTCTTCTACAGAATGGACTATTATGTTTACGAACTGCATGCAGGCCACCTGGTGGAAAAGAGGAACATTAATATGGTTGTAGCACCTTAAGTCTAGAGATTCTTTATCTATACTAATAATAATAATATTATTTTAAAGAGAAAAGATTTGATTTTTTGTTTGTAATGGATAAAGTCGAAAACTACTTAACCGATTTTAAAAATTATTTCACGTATATAAAGCTACATTATCAGCGAGAATCATGGAATGTATTTAATTTTTCAAAAAAAATCCCTACGAAAATTACAATAATGTAACCCAAGGTATCAAAAATTGGCCCAAATACGTCATTATTTAGCGTGCACTGCGAAAACTATTGATGATACATAAAATAATGTACCTACTACATGTTTATAGTACTCATCCTCACCCACAAAAACATATAACTCCGCGAGGCTATAAATGTCTATTATAGTTTTTTTTTTTTTCGGATGGGTTTGCTCTTGACCTTAGTCTAGGGCAGAGATGACAGAGACAAAGTCGACGATGGAGTGAACTTACCCAGAAGAAGCCTGTTCACTTTGAAGAGATTAGGGTTGTCTGCGTACGGAAACACAGACGCAGGCAGAGAGTTCCACTCTTTTGCTGTGCGCATTATAAAAGACATTTGCGCATTATAAAAGACAAAAGTACTAATTTATAGTTTAATAACCTGAATTAACACAAATGATTTACTATTACTATTACTACTAATATACTACGCGGCTGAAGCCGCCGGAAAAGCTAGTATCACACTTCACACTAATACTCTCACTCATCAATTTTTTTTTCCGAATCTATCCGTGACATCACAGCGGTCCCTATTAGAATACCAGCGCTGCGAAACTTATTTTTAAGTGCCGCAGCATCATGCTGAGATACGGGCCTTTTGGCCTCGTTGTTTTATTTTTGATTTTGTTCTTTTTGTTTCTATGAGTGTGTTTTATTTAATTTGTGATCTGTGCGAGTCCCAATAAATGTTTTTTTTCTTTCTTTCTTATATTATAAAGGCCAAAGTTTCTCAGTGTGTGTGTTTGTTACTTCTTCACGCCCAAACGGCTGGACCATTTTTGATAAAATTTTGTATGTAGGACATACCTACGGGATCGAGACTGCGGGGCGCAGCTAGTGACAATATAAACTCGTTTTGAAGTTTATAATTCGAATTATCCGATATGAGAGTAGATAAAGCTTATTATAAAACTCCTATAACATAATATAAAACTTTTGTCATCTACTCACCATGAACTCGATATGAAAATTATCATAATTCATAAAGTACTCCATGAGCGTGTGAAACCGCCTGGGTTCGCCGACCACCTCCTTGAAATTATCGAAGGCGGACAGGATGATCTGATGGCCGCCCTTCACCAGGCATATGGCCGCCAGGAGTTCCAGGACTAAAGCCTTGGTGCGCAGAGAATGGTGGACTAGCGAAAGAGCTATGCTGTTGATCGCTTCACGATGCTGGATCACCATGTTGAAGCCATACTGGAAAAGGAAAAGAGGTATAGATTAATTTGAGGTTGTTTCTCTTACGTACATATTAAAATATTTCGTAATGGACCTAAGTAGACAAAATCGAGTACCAGGGCTTCCAAGTACCACCGCGAAAGTTCCCGGTCGAGCACTTTTCAACCTTATTACTATGGACATAAGGGCGAAAAGTGGTCGACCGGGAACGTTCGGGGTGTTACGTCCACCTTTCGACACCAGCGCCAAAATCCAGGGCTCAAGGTACTTTCAAGTATTTTCTTTCAGCATCGAAAATTGATCCGTAAAATGATACAAATAAGGAGTACAATCGCGTATGCAAAAAAGGATACGGCCAACTTCCAAGACTTTTTGGAATAAAAACTTGCATAGAACATTGATCCGTAAATTTATATAAATAAAGAGCACAATCGCTTCAGCATTCATCATCATTTCAGCCGAAAGACGTCCACTGCTGGACATAGGCCTCCCCCAAGGGGGGGGTGTTGCCATAATCGCCACGCTTGGCAGGCGGGTTGGCGATCGCAGTATGGTGTTAAAATGCATAGAGAACGCTGCTGCCCATTCTCTAGTAATTAGTCCCTTGGTCGCCTTTTACGACACCCACGGGAAGAAATGGGTTACTGCTATTCTTTACGTCCGGCACAACACGGACGATCAATCGCTTGTACAAAACAAATACTTCCAACTTCGACGGCGCGTGAATAGTAAAATACTTTGATGTCTTGCGAATATTTCGGGTCGGCACTTGGTCTGCGGACTTCAAGTAAAATTATCTGTTAAAAAAACCTGGTCGCGTAAATTGCACCTTCCCCTAAGCCCTAGCGTAAATACTCTTAGGGCCGCCTTCGTTTTTGTTTTGCCTCGTTGGTTTAGTGTTCACAAGCGCTACTGCTGAGCATGAGGTCCTGGGTTCGATTCCCAGGTCGGGCAAAGTGTTATTGGGATTTTCCATTAAGAATTTCACAGTAGCAGCCCCGAGTCTGGATTTGTGCTCGGTTGATGGCAATAGGCTCGCCCTATTATTACATGGGACTTAAACATAACTGGCGTATGGAGGTGTACTTACTATAAATACACCTCTGCCTAACCCTTTGGGAATTACAGGGGTTATGTTATGTAATAGGTGAAGGTTTCAGAAAAATACGCTTGGTAGATTTTGCGCCATTCTCAGTTTTTTATCCGCGTTAGACATAACTTTACAAATTAATTTTACTATGTAATATAAACATAATCTAAAATATTCACATATTAAGTTATTGAGAAAATGCTCTTATTTAACATATTTTTTTTTGCAAATCATTAACACTACTCGTTTAGACGTGATCTTCAGTATAAAATCATTAAAAGTCGGTTATCGTCGCCTTAATAATATTATTGTAGATTATCCCATATCTTCAATTAATTTGGTTCTACAGCACAGTTTTCGGCATTCTAGACTCAAAAGACAGAACGGATCCTGTTCCTGATCTGCATAACACTACCATACCTTGTTATTCATGATAGCCCGCATGCACATGATGCACACGTGTATGTCATCGGTGGAAGCTCCCATATTCAGCCTGGCCGCATGCCTGGTCCTTCTCCTGGCCACTGCTGGACTAGCGGCACCTTCACACTCGGCCTCCGCGGAACGAGCTCGTCGCCTCCAAGATGCTGACATTGTGGACCCCGTTTCAGTTGGCCCGCTGCATTCTGATGTTGTGGTGTTTACTGGAGATGGAAAAGTAAGTAGATTAAAGAACTGATTTGAGGTAGTGAAATTACTGCACAAGTTGAATCAACCATCTATAATTTTATTCATGTTGTCGAAAATATATCACAATTTTTTTTTTGTCTTTTTTTTTGTTTAAAAAAACGTTGCCCCACACTAGGAATTGCTCTTGTATTTTGGGTGCGTTTACAATCATTTAAACTCACATACACAAACAGCCAGACCCGGAACAACTAGGTACTTGTAGGTCACACAAATATTTGTTCCGTGCGGGAATCGAACCCGCGACACGCAGCGCAGCAGTCAATCGCTTAACCACTGCGCCAACCGTGCCGTCCATTACATTACATTTTAGGGATAATAAAATTCGCAAGAAACACCAAAACTGGCCAAATGTGTGTCGGACAACGCACAGTGAAAGTAGTGGGGATAAATATTTAGGAATGCGCAGTATTGATTTTATCGACCGCAAAAATAAGTTTGTATTACATAGTATTTTGCCATTTAATTTACCCAATATTATGCCAATCATTTAATTTATTTTTTTGTGTTGAGTAATGTAATAGTAGATTGTGTCACAAGGGACCAAAATAATTTATTGAGGGCGAGAGCGATTGTTTGAATCCAGAGCGAAGCGAAGGATTCTCGTCACTACTAAAAGCATTTCTTATTTATTTTTCTCATAGAGGGGGATGAAAAGCGTGTGTGTCACACGGTACCAAAATTATTTAACCTCGAGCGACGTACTTTGAATCCCCGCTTCCCTTTGGATTCAAACAATCGCTCCCGCCCTCAATACATTATTTTGGTATTGTATAGAATCAAGCTGTTCTAACTAAACAGACAGCTATGCTGCTGGGGAGTTTGTTGCGCCACTTCTTCTTCCCAGCTAAAGCACTAGGAAGTGGTGAACGACGGGCGTTTTTGTGAACTGTGTTATGTAATTTTGTCGTTCGAAAAGTGCTGATTATCAGCCTAGTTTGAATAAATCACTTTTCATGTTGCCATTTGCCTACGGAACCCTAAAAATTAAAGTGTAGATAATTATGAAATATACAGTTTTGCCAGGACATATTTGTACAGACGCCAGCACATCAGGCTACTATAATCTGTCAAATTTCTTTAAAAGATTTTCAACTTTATCGTTAAAGCATAAGGTTCAAGGTTGATTGGGAAAATTTTAAAGTTTCAGGTAGCTTGACGACGAATCATTTCCATTGTCTTTATCAAAGTTAAATCTGTAGTTGAAGATCGAAGATGTAAGTTTTCTAACCTTGGTTAATCCCATCGCTGGACTGGCTCCTGGCGAGTGCGATCCTCTGCTCGTGGCGCATCATGCTGAGCCGGAAGCTGAGGTAGTCGATCAGCACGTCCAGACCCTGGTTCTGTTCGTTCAGGAACTCGCGGACCCATCTGAAAACATAAATTTATCATTACATAGTACTTATTCAACAATGCTTTCATCTCTGTTTTCGCTTAGTAAGGGGTCGTCCTTTAATAAAGTAATGTTTTTTAGCAACTTTTGAACCCCCCTCCCCCTTGTGGTACGTGGTGAAATAAGTAACCCCCGCCCCCCACCCAAAATCACGTGTATTTTTTGGGACAAAATATCTGAAAATTTAGTCATCGTCACGCACCGCTTTTCGTCTTAGAAATTGCTCGTTCAACGAAAAAATTAATACACGTGTTTGCTCACTACACCCCCCCACTCTTGTGATTTTCGTGATCTTTTCCGAGTCCCCCTTTAGAGTCTCACGTGATTTCAAATCAAATCAAAAGTCATATTCAAACTAGGCTGAGAATCAGCAGTTTTCGAACGTCAAAAATTACATGAGACTGTCCCCCAAAAACATCCACCCTTCACCGCTTCCTAGTGTTTTAGCTGGGAAGAAGTGGCGCATTAAACTTCCCAGCAGCACAGCCTGGCAGTTCAATTAAAAAAAAATCAAAAATCTTGATTCTAGACAATAGAATGTCAAAATAGTTTGCATTACGCAACACAAAACATTAAATTAAATTAGATTAATGGACGATCCCTAAGGTGAACCGGTACAAAAGGTAAGTCGCTATAAAAGTGTGATTGACTATACTTTCAAACTACATATTTGATGGATTATGCCAAGCCATGTGCCCAATGGGATTTCCCATCGGCAAAATTGACGATCTTCCATTGATACTTTCGTCCCCTATTTTACCCCTTTAGGGGATACATTTTCCATAATCCTTCTTTAGTGTTCAGTTTCTGTATACAGGGTCAAATTGAATTAACCATTAAAAAACGACGAAAAAAAAAGGTTTTGATGTTTTTTTTTTTTTGGGGGGTGTTACCGAATGCTAATAGTTTTGTTACTTGAAGTTTGAGTTGAGAAAATCTGTTTTCTCTTGTTTTATCGTGTTTAGTTATCGAAACACTAACTGCGGTCGATGACCCCACAAAAAAAAACCGGGCAATTAGTTTATTTTATGTTTTATGATGTCTAACCCTGTTAATTTGACCCTGTATAATGTATAAGAAACTCCTGCGCAAAATTTCTTGCTTCTCGACCCAGCGGTGTAGGTTGTGCCTTGTCTGTCACTGTCAGTAAGTAAGTACTCATTTCTTTTTTACCATAAACTTAGCCTAGGTAACATCAGTTTTGTATGAATAAGGGATGGGTATGGCTATTACTAATGAGTAAGACCCCTGCCCTTCAAACTAGGAAAACCCTGTATCTTGAAGGACTGTGTTCTTTATTGGGATTGACACGTTTTTACAAAATATAACTGCGTAATAATTCTGATGTTAACATAATTATTGAATCAGTGAATTAACGTATTTAAGATTTTTATTGAGTAGATGATACAATTTTTAACAGCATTTGGAGAATTTTATGATGAAGATTTAAGCATGGAAAACATTTATTTTTAACCCGCGCGAAGCTGGGACGTGGTGGTGCGACAAACTAATTCAATACAATACGAATACATATGAACCAATTTATTCAGCCCCAGTTCTCCCTGTCGGAAAGATATATGCGAGCCTATCTTTAAACGGTAAATAATTTCCTGGCTTCCGTCCAGACAGATATGGGAATGCACTACTTATATTCAGCGCCAGGAGTCGATGGGCGGTAAGTTACAAGCGTGCTTGCAGTAGTTACCATACCATTTCTGCTTCCAACATAGTTATGTCTTTGGTATGCAGACATCATAGCTTCTAACCTATACACAAGTTTCTAACATAAACCATTTGTTTCAGTAAGTTTTGTAGTGGTAGAAGAAAATTTTCTTGTTTTAAAATAAAAGCCAAAAAGAAATACTCACTCTATGTGGTTAGTTCGTAAAGATATCTCCAAGTCCCTGAGGACTTGCGTCGAAGTTGAGTCGCCGACCATTTTCCGTTTCTGAAATAAAGAAAGATTTAAGTACATATCGTTATTCAAATTGAATCACTGGATTATCCGACATATTTTTGCCTACAAATGGCGTATTAGTATAGTTTTAGCTCAATAGGCTGATCTGGCAAAAATATTCAACTGGCAACAATCGATAAACAATTGCCTCTATGAAAGCCGGAAAATCCAAATTCCTGATCGAGAATTCGAGACCGACACTCAGTCCTTTGAAACGCAGATATATGCCAGTGTCCTTGAGTGGTTAGCTTGCGTGTTCTGTACTGAGCTCACGCAACGCGTCGTACGTTCAGCCAGTAAATACGAGTAGGACTCGCCCATCAAGGAGCGCTGTCCCCAATTTTACGCATTATTAATTTATTATACACAATAAAAAGGTATTTTAATAAAACGCGTTTACTAAAAGATCAATAATTAAATTATCTTTAAATAGGTGAAGGTTTCAGAAAAATACGCTTGGTAGATTTTGCGCCATTTTCAGTTTTTTTTCCGCGTTAGACATAACTTTACAAATTAATTTCACTATGTAATATAAACATAATCTAAAATATTCACATATTAAATTATTGAGAAAATGCTCTAATTTAACATATATTTTTTTCAAATCATTAACACTACTCGTTTAGACGTGATCTTCAGTATAAAATCGTTACTAGTCGGTTATCGTCGCCTTAAATACTCGTAGGTACATTTAATAAACAAAGCTTAAACAAACTGCACAGATAACAACGCCTCCAGCTAATCACGAAGTTTACAACGCTAAACATCCGGAGAAAGTCGCAGATCATGCTCCTCCCTGTGCACCCTGAGACCTGACTGGAGATATGTTTGTATGTGTAGATCACGACTGCACGAGCTACGGCTAACATCATGTGGATCGAGAAAGGTCAGGTATGCACCATACGTTGGTGGGGCAACAGGATTTTTATATGGGATTGCTGAAGCTTTAAAGTTATGTAGATTTTTTGGAGACAGTAAGTGTTAACTTTGAAGGTCTTTAAAATTGATTTCATGCAATTCTAAGTTTTAGTTAATACCCTGTAGTGCACCCTGGGCTGTAGACATGCTATCGTTGACATTCCTAACGGGCCAATATGCATGAGCTGTCCTTGTATAATATACTAGCTCCAGCCAGCGGGGCGAGCACGGCCTACTGTGACATGACTTGAGTCACACATTTTATCACAGTTTGAGCGATAAAACTGTTTTGTCATAAAATGCTAGTACAAATTGACATGACATCATTTATTATGTCTTGTCACAAACGTCTTAGCATGCCCGTGCTCGGCCCGCTGCAGCTGCATGCGACTTCTTCCACGTTTTATTGTTTCAACATAAAATATATCCTATAGTGCCGCGTTACTTTGTTTTCGTATAACGCGTGCATTCAGATTTTTTTTTCTTTTTGCTCGGCTCCTAAGGGACGTAGCGTGGTGTTAAATAGCTTATAACCTTCCTCAAGTATTGGAGCATAAAATGCAAAAAAAAAATCAAATCCGAGTGGTAGTTCCAGAGATCGCGTTCAATAAAAAAAAAACATGTGTCGGCATCTACATCACCACATGCGAACTACGCGTTACACTGACGTCACGCAAAATCCTGCATCGCGCAAGCAGAGTTTATCGCGCAACTAGCATATATACAACATCCCGACATCACATCGGGCAGTTGCTCACGAGACAACACCCGTCTGGTCGGAGGATCCTCCCTTTTCTATAGAGGATGAGTGAACTTTACACCCTGTTCCTCATGCCTCTAAACTGGTGACCCCGACGAGCTTTATTATTAAGAAGAAGATAGATTACTATTTTGTGTCAAAACTACCGAACTAAGTATTCTTAGATGCACGGAAGCGAAGCCAGTCATGTAAAGGCAGTTCAACATTTTGGTCGGCATCGGTAACGTGACATTCCAAGTTGCAATTCACAAGCAATCTTCACCGTTAACATAAATGAATAAACTTTCGATAGGTAAAGACGTTATCCAACCTATCTTCCCGATATTTAATGCCTCTACGAACCGTAACACAAGTGCTCCATATCCGGCGAAAGTTCAGGTAGATCACGAGCAGATAGGACAATCTACGTCCATATACGTTGCGCTAGCATTCATCACGACTATCTGTATTATGTACGCCCCATTCACGTTGTGGCACAAATGAGGAGAAACAGCGAATAAATTATTTCACAACTTAATTGATTTAAGCAAACGGTTTGAAAATTAAACCTTGCATCGGTGCCTTTTGGTACAGATTTAAAAATTTGGAAATCTCCTTTTAGAATTCGTCTTATACACTTACTGGCACCAACTTTTATTTTAGGTGCCATGAACAAAAATGACGTGTTTGAGGAGTAATTATCATTACTAGTGGTCGCCCACTAGTCGAAATTGGACCCCCTCTACTTACATTCTATATAGTACGTACTAATTCCATGCTATTATAAAGGACTTACTAATTCCATGCTCAAGCTGTCACTTCTGTCACCTTATCTTGCCCTGGTACTATTAGCATTCTGCACTCCTCCTCCATAAAAACTTTAGCTGTGCCAAATTCCATGCTCCTCCGTCCACGTAATTTTCGTTAAAAAGGGGTACAAAGTGTTTGCTTCACGTATTACTTTTTATAATGATTAACAAATGTCAAACAAAGAACATGCACTGCTGGACACAGCTCTTCCTCAAGCATCGCCACAACGACCGTCCTGTGATAGATAGATAGATAAAGAGATTCATTTATTTGCCTGAAATATGGTATTTTACTGATTTTATAACACATACCTACACAAATAGTTCTTCATATTCCGCCTACTACATTCGGCATGCAAATTTTCTGACAGTAATAATGATTCTAATTTAAACAAAATAATTACATTTCAATGTCAAAAAAAAAGTACTAAATCAAGAATTGTCTACTTATCAAATTACAAATGTCAAAGCAAAATAATTAAATTACAAATTGTCTAATATCAACTTTAAAATGACAACCAAGGAAATTAAATTACAAGTCAATAGCAAAATAAAAATAAAATAAAAATGCCAAATTGAATGTCATGCAACTTTCCTATTTGTCATAGAATCCATAAATTAAATTTAAATCCATAAATCAAATATTTTGTATAAAAAAAAAAATCAATAAGCCATGCTCTGAGGTGTTTTTTAAATAACAAATATGACACCCACATATCCAGCGGATTCCCATAACCTTCATATCCAGCGGATTCCCATAACCTTCATTAGGTCGGTCTACCAATCCAAGGAGTAAAACCCTGAATACGGTAAGTAAAGCTTCTGCTTATCGCCTCCACCAAATGCCATCAGAAGCACGACGCTACAATATGTGACTCAGACAGACATGATTACAGTTTGAGACGCGACCTTTTCGGTAATGCGAGCCGATTGCCGTGCGACCTCAATAATTAAAATAAAGGAACAGGTCACTAGAGATTATCACCTCGCTCTAGTGATCTAAATGGTAAATACAGATAAATTCTCAAAAAAAACGAGTGTGCTTTAGACCACACGACTGAAGTAAAACTTACAAATAGTAATACTAATTATACTTACAATAATATGCAACTGTGTCTTAGATATACGAAACGCAACTGGCTGGAAAAGAAGTTTTACGTCAAAAATATATAATGATCAGTTGTGTGGTCTTGGTGACGAAAGATCTCCCTGTTGGTTCTCAGATGACGAAGGTACGAATAGGTTGCATCATCGAAAGGATGGGGAGCAACAACAATCTATATACATGTAGTACTTGATGTTGTTATCCAGTAATCTACTCGTACATCAAACTATTGAAATGGTCTACAAATGCTACTAACGAGGTAGTCAGTATAATATGGTTTTCCGTTAAGAGAATTATGAAATAGCACTACAGAATATAAAAATGCATTCAGCGCTTTCTTCATGAGGGTCATTTAAAACATAGCCTTCATCATTCGTCTCCAAAAGGAAACTTCTTCGTCTCCACACAATAACTTTACATGTGGCTCGTGATCTTGGAGCCCGAGGTCAAGTGGCGCGCCGTTCTGTGGGGCCTCACTTATCTTTTGTTGTATCTCATCGGGATTTATTGTTAGACACACGCTAGCTTAATTGCCAGTTGGGTTCTCGATGAGATATTAGTGATAATGGAGGAAAATATGTCTTTATTGGAAGTGTAATAGAAAATGCTTTCAAAATCATTTACGTTGTAAATCAGGTTCATTCTGAGAAATACCAAAGTTCTGATTTACTGCCATTTTGTCGTTGCAGACCCTGATGTATCTGACACCGTCAGGGATAATAAGTCTTAGTGTAGTTACCTATAAAATTTGTGGGGTTGTCATTTTCGTCAGTTAGTTAATATATTTTTCAATACACTTCCTCGAAAACTGGTTCATATCGCACTACGATTAGGTTCACAATGCAATGTATTTCACACGCGTGCGATTTTTTTTCCAACACGTGTGCGGGAATAAAAATTGTCACAGATAACATAAACCTAAAAATACATAAAAATTAGACAGATTACTGATGTAGATACTGCCAGAATTGTTTATTTTAGTTATTTTCATAGTCTTATGTCGTATGGGATCCTTCTCTGGGGAACATGTGCGGACATTAATAATATCTTTATTTTACAGAAAAGGGCTGTTCGAGCCATTTACAATCTAGGTCCAAGAGATTCACTTCGTGAAATATTCAAAGAAATAGATATTCTGACTGTAGCCTCTCAATATATACTTGAAAATCTATTATATGTACACAAAAATAAATCAAATTTTAAGAAAATGTCCGATATTCATAGTTTAAATACCAGGAATAAACACAATCTTGCTGTACATCGCACTCGCCTCCACAGAGTAGGCAACTCTTTCATGGGTCAATGTATACGCTTTTACAACCAACTTCCTACTGACATTCGGAACTTACCCATTAAACGATTTAAAATCTGTATTAAAACTAAACTTTGTAAAAAAGGGTACTATAAGATTTCTGATTATTTAGAGGACAAAAAAGCTTGGGATTGAGCTTCTCGCTCTGCTAGCCTTGTGATAAAACTTGACATTTTAATTATTATGCATGATTTTATATACATATTGACATTGCAGAATATTGTATACAATTTTACATGAATGTTTACTTTGAAAAGTATTATATTTACTGCTTTAATTTATTGTGAATGTGAGCACTATGTGGGTCATTTTTTTTTTTCTTTAAATGTTTTCCTTTCTTTTCTCAGTTAAGTTTTAATGATGGTCTGACATTTTGAGCGCTTTATGCGGCTTACCCAAATGTCCTTTTTTTGGTACTGTTCGTCGAGTCGTTGAGCTCCTTAAGTTTTGAGTTGAGCTGCACGATTACTGACAAATGCTTACACTGATTGGTCAGGTCCGCTCAAATTTGCGTGGTTCTTTCCTCAAAAGACCATTTCAGACACGGATCTACATGGTCCTCACATGATCTGACCAAGATTATGTCTGGACTTTAAAAGAGACTTTGACCCCTGAGTTTGTTTCGCCATTTCTTCTCAGGGGTAGTCAGATAGGAAATGTCGGCTACATCTAGATTTTTTTTTTTTTTTATATGACGTGTAAAAGTGATTTTAATATCCTATTTACAGAATAAACGATTTCATTTCATTTCTATACTTAGTCCAAATTGGTTCAATGCCTCTATTCACACCGTCTCGCGCCACGGTCTCTATTCGGAGATGATTTTTTTAAATCTCGTCAAAGATGCGTCTTCGCGACGTTAATATTTTTGGAATATTTAAATATTGTTTATAAATAGAATATCATGATTATTACAATAAAAAAAAACGTTTATGAACAAATTAACATATTTGTATTATAAACTCAAAATATTTGAATTTTCTATTTTTCATATTAAGCTGTTTATCGGCTGTATACCTTTGCTTCTCCTTCAACCTGGCGAAAGCAAAGCACGGAAAAAAAAGAAAACTAAATCATAGTTTCCTAATAACTCATGAGTCATGACAAAAATATTGTTCGTTATTTTATTTTATTTCTACAAAAGTGTATTGAAATACGTCGTTTGATACATGTGGACATTTGTTATTGCAGTTCTCGGCTCAAAAACAACCTCGCCTACGGCTCGGGTGTTAATTCCGCCTCGAATGCAATAACAAACATTCTCCACTTGTATCAAAATGTACTATCCTATGATTGTTAAGCCTCATTAATATCTACAAAATCGATGTGATTATCACTTTTTCGATATATTTTTAACGGTTTTCTTCCAGCCCTTCAGATTTAACCTCGTGGGACTGACAACTATAAAGATCTTTATTTCCGATAACTTGATACATCTGACGTCACACTTCTTCAAGTTCGCTCTGGTTCACTTATTCAAGTACTTTACAATTGAATTTCTCGCGAGTGTATTGAAACATCACACTGGGTATCTCGTTACAATACAGATATTTATGTACAAAAGCGATGTCGTTTCTCACGTACTCATCAATAACTTGAACTGTCTGAGCCTGGAGTATTTAGCGACAGTTTTATTTCACAATATTATTTTATATGAAACTCATTATTCTGTATACTAGCTCGCTGTATGTAACTATTTCGTTTGCGTTAAAATTTGACCGATAGATCATAATGCTAAGAGTATAAGAGTGAGAATAAAAATCTTAACGCAAACGCGCTAGTTACGTTTACTCACTTGTAAACTTACACTTGGGGTAATCCAGTACCCCCTTAGAATTATGGGTAGGAAAATAAGTATTTTTATATAAATACGGTAACACCGGAGTGTTTCAAGGATAATGCAGTAAATGTTGACGCATTCAGAAACTATTGGCTTGTAGTAGGTAGCAAGTACCTTTCGAAAGAGTAAAACAATTAAAACAGACCATAGGATTATAAATGTTCAAAAATTATAAATCACAAATTAAAACTACAAACTGTTATATAACTAACTCTAACAACTTAATTATATTTCATTCAAATACTTCAAAATTTTGCATGGCCGTAAGGAAAAACATACGGAACTATTAAAAAAAAAACATCTTATGTATACCTACATTATAAACAAATAAATTATTTATATTTCTATACCATTTGCTTTAATTTACATAAAAATATAACACTAATCAGTGAATAGCAATCGCAAATATAATAATTACGAATAATATAAAGGTACTATCTTTACTCAGAAGACAGAAACAATGTTTGTTATTTACCAAGTTGGAAGTGTCGAAATCAGTTACGAAGTGTGACACCTATGGGTAAATAAAAAGCGCCACATTGGCGCCTGTTGCTCGTGTTTTTGTAGCCATTTACAAAAGAAAAATGGGAGCTGATTCACACAGGTAGGACGTTATCCTACCTACTACAATGCCCGTCCCAAGAGTTGACTCAACGATAAGGCATTAGGCAACTTATCTCCGCTGAAAACATAATTTGGCAAAAAAAAAGGCATTATTGATTCATCCAACATCCAGTGCTCCTGAACAGACTATGCCTTATCTGCTAGTGCCCCAAATTTCCGTTTACCTGCACCCTTGACCATCTGCACAACGCCTTTAACGCCGCAATAAATGTGGCCACCTGCTGGTCCCAATTTAAGTCCAAAGAGGTAATAGTATAAACGTTTTCATGTTTATAATAAAATGTAATTTAATTGTGTGTAATTGTACTGGTCATTTATTTTATATAAATCTGTGTAAGTAGACATAGTGACTTAAAACATCGCCTTGGATGATTCTGTAAAGGTGTTATATATTATAATTAAGGACCGACCGAAGGTTCGGTTTCGGTTTCAGTTTCGGCTAGTTTCGGCCAAAAAATCTAGTTTCGGCCCCGCCGAAACTAGGTGTTCGTGAATTGTCGCGCATCATTCGGCTAAATTCGAGTGAGTGAACGTGATTGCCAGTTGAGTTCGCTAGCCGGCGCGATCGTGATGATTTGAGGTTATGTGTTTTTTTTCTCGCGCAAACATTATTAGGTAAGTATTCGTTTTTACTTATTTTATTTTATTTATTTGGGAAAATAACCAGTTACACATTATTTATTACATGAAATTTGAGCTGTAGAGTGAGTAAATGTATAACCCACAACATTTTCCACATATTATAAAAATAAATTATAAAACTAATGCGATGTGCTCTTACAATTACTATGTACAATTAAATTATGCTGTTAATGATAAAACTAAACGCTAAAAAGGCATGCAAATAAAAAAGAAAAACAAGAAATTACAAATATATAGACTAAGAGTTAAAAATATTACGGAGCAATATCCAACATAGTTCCACGAACAAGGCCTCTAAATTTATCAGTTGGCAAAGCGAAGATGTCAATATTCTGAAAGAGATTGTTATATTGACCAGTAAGACGACGTAGGGGTGCTCGCAAGCCTGCGTTCGTACGACTAGAAGATACTGCAAATACAGGTCGTGCACGCACCCCACGGCTTATGGTTGTTCTAGGTACTACGTAGCTAATCTTATTAGTGATATCCATACAATCACTTGTGTTATTACATATATCAAATAAAAACATTGTCTCTAAAATAATACGTCTGGCTTTAAGATTATGTAGCTTATACCTATTCAGAAGATCACTATAAGATGTATAATTGCGAAAACAACGAAAACGCATGGCTTTCAAAAACTTACTTTGAACTTTTTCAATCGCATCTGAGTATTTACTGTAGAAAGGATTCCATACCGCGACAGCGTATTCTAACTGGGACCTGATTAACGATTTGTAAAGATATAAATATGTATACGGGCGGACAAATTCTGTGGCTGATCTCATTACAAAACCGTACATACGGAAGGCATTATTTATAATTTTACCAATATGAACGTCAAGATGTAATTTATTATCCAATAGAACTCCAAGATCGCGCAATAGTGTTTCACTTGTTAAAATTACATTATTTAAAGAATAAGGGTGCGTGATAATATTTTTGTTTTTAGTAAAACTGATACAGCAACATTTAGATAAGCTAAGTTGTAGTTTATTAATTGAACAGTATGTAGAGAACCTGTCTAGGTCTTCCTGTAAGAGTAGAGAATCGTGCACATTTTTTACAGGCCTAAAAATTTTGAGATCGTCTGCATATAGCAATAATTTTTAATTTTGAAAACATGTATTGATGTCATTAATAAATATGATGAATAAAAGAGGTCCTAGAATGGAGCCCTGAGGCACTCCCGAAGTAACACCTAGGGTGCTGGAAATGAAACCATTTATCACAACCCTCTGAGTCCTATTAAAAACGTAAGAAGAGAACCATCTCAGAAGATCACCACGTATGCCATTGAATGCAATCTTTTGCAAATTATGATTAATGATGATGTATTTTTATGGCATTCATTAGAGTCTTGTCCTACAGTGGAAAATAAATAGGTTGTAAATTGTAATAGAATAGAATTCATTCGATATTTTACTTGGTTCTGTTGAGTTATTCCCTAGAACCTATACAATATGAATTTATGTAGAAATTAATATAACACTTAAAAGGTGTGAAGATACCTGTGATGTTTGATTTAAACATATACTATATTTGTTTGTAATTGTTGTTGGATTAAATTTTGTACCCGTATCCGAACCGCCCCATAATCCGATACACAACTACCTCCGGTGATTTAACTATTACCGTTAATGACCTTCAGTACTATTAGTCATGTCTCATTTTTTCCCTTTAGTACGCGAGGTGCTTAGTCAATTCGGACGCGTAGTACAGTAGTATCGTAGTACGTGAAAGTTTTCTAGTTAAACTTCATTATTTACACAACAACACAAGTTATCTAATAATTAAGACTATTGTAAACATAAGTAATTAATGTTAATTTTTGAAAAAGTTTGACAAATATGTTGATTGTGTTTTTTTTTAAATTAAATTTTTAATTTTACAAATAAAGAACTATTTTTGTTACATACTTTAATTTTTTTACACGTGTTGTCTCTCTATATATTATTATGCGTAAAAATACAATAAATTTAACATGCTATAAAAATTCAAATAAATTTCGGTTTCGGCCGAAACTGGCACCAAAACCGAAGGTTCGGTTACGGTTTCGGTTTCGGCTGAAAATCCTGTTTCGGTCGGTCACTAATTATAATTGTGATTTAAATATTATAAATAAATAATAATAAATAAATAATTTTCCAAACAGTATAAGAAACATACAGGGTCAAATTAAGTTAGCTAGCAAAACTCCGCAGATGTGGCGGGTATCGAAATCGATACCTAAACACGAAAATATTAAAGTGAAAAAGATTTGATGATTTTATTTTAGGGTCACCGACCGCTGATAATGTTGTTATTTATCTTTTGTTGTATGTCATCGGGATTTATTGTTAAGCACACGCTTGCTTAATTGCCAGTTGGGTTCTAAGTAAGAGTTGAGAAAATCCGTTTATTTTTATTGTATCCTGTTTAGTTATCGACCGAGACCCATCATGTCTGTGAAATAAAAATAAAAAAATCAACTGATAAGTATTTCAAGTAACCACATTACCGGATCAACAAATTAATTTATTTTTTGTTTTATCATGTTTAGATATCGATATCCATCAAGTCTGTGGAGTTTCGCTAGCTAACTTATTTTGACCCTGTAGATGTACCGTCGAAACGAAACGAACAAGAATCCTATCACTGTATCTGTGCAATTTGATTAGACCGGATTTTTTTTAACAATATCTGTTGTAATTAATCTACAGCCCTCATTACATGATTGAGTTCTATTTCCAGACCATCGCATGAAACGAATCCAAACTTAATCACGACAACACAAGGACCAAAATCGGTTAACTATGCAAATAACACACGTTTTTTATAACTGTTACTCGATGTGTTTAATTCAAGTGCTTGTAAAACACGGATCAATCAAGCCTATACGTTTGAAGCACCGTTGCAACGGTGCCTCTAAGAAAATACACTTGCTTTCATTTTGAGAGGTAACGTTTTTAGGATTCCGTACCAAAATGGTAAAAAGGAACCCTTATAACTAAAGTCTGTCTGTCTGTCTGTCACACCAAGATATCTCCTTGAACCTTTTTATTAACTTGAAATTTTGAATAGTTTTAGATAACGTTTGCTCAACTATTTTGCAAGCAAGAAAGAAATTTAAAAAAATATATCGCTTTTGCAAAAGGGACTGAAAGGGGGGGTCTTAAAAATTTGAAGTGAGGCTACTAATGTGGGGTATCATAATTATGAAAGAGCGCTGTTTGCACATTCTCAAACATTTTTTTAGGCGTCATAGTTTCCGACTTTTGATGAAAAATGTAAAAAAAATACCTTTCTTCCCCCCCCCCCTTATCTCCGAAGTTTGCATAGATAAAAATCTGAAATTATTCTATGTGATAGAAGCTTATGTAAAGATTACAGGAAAAATAAAACGATGTCTCTAAATAGCACAGTTTTTCAGAAATCATCAACATCATATATGCGTACGGAACCCTCGCCTCGGTGCGAGTCCGACTCGCTCTTGACCAGTTTTTTTTTTACGCTATGTTGTGGTTTAATTGGAAAGCATTATGAAAGGTGTCTGGTTCACGAGTTTATGTATAACGAGCTTGAAATAATAGCGTTTTAAAACAAGCTGCTCGCTTTTTAATTAATTTGGTCCTAAGGTACAAGAATGGTCCTCACGGAAAGTTATTTTTTTCTCGCCATTTTTGGTGGCGCTTTATTCGTATTTCTGTCTGGGGAAGGGTTCCCATGTTACGTAGCTGAGTAATGGTGGTGGTAAGACAGAGAAAATGCTTAATGATTTTAAACTAGTTTAAGTAAGACTGTAAGATAGAGAAAATGCTAGTTTAATGAAAGTAAGGATATAAAGATATGCCAGCCACATACAGAGCGATTACGATTATTATTCGATTAGATAAGATTACAAGAGGCAGTGAAAGCATGGCACTGAAACTTAATTACTGACAACTAACTTAAATACTAAATAAAGACGGGCGCTAGGATGTCCCAGTGGAGGTTCCAGTCCTCAGTACTGCCGGCTGGCGTGAGTATTCGCCACAGAAGTGATAAACAGTGGTGATAGTCATCATCATCATCATTTCAGCCGAAAGACGTCCACTGCTGGACATAGGCCTCCCCCAAGGGGAGGGGTTTGTCCGCTTCCCATGCTGCCCATTCTCTAGTACGTCCCTTAGTCGCCTTTTACGACACCCACGGGAAGAAATAGGGGAGTGCTATTCTTTACGGCCGGCACCAAACGGACGATGATAATAGTATGGAACTAATGTAATGTCATACTTAGAGTTTGGCAAGCGAACATTTGGGAAACTTCTATGGAATTCTTCAACAATCAATGTCTAATTATAAGGTATTTTCTGTTAATAGTTATGAGCACATCGTCGCATAGTTATTAACTTTACACGGTGGTCTGCGGACCTATACAATTGTGACCTCCCATTGCACATTTCCATATACAGGGTCAAATTATATTAGCTAGCGAAACTCTGCAGACGTGATGGGTATCGATATCTAAACGCGACAAAAAAAAAAATTATGTATTTTTTTGGGGTAAACGGACCTCTGTTAGTGTTATTTGAAGTTGAGAAAATCTGTTTTATGTTTGTTTTGTTTTATCATGTTTAGATATGCGGTACCTATCACGTCTGTGAATTAAGTAAGTAAACATTAAAAAAAACAGATCTTTCAAGTGACTACACTCCTTGCGGTTGAAGAACCCCAAAAAACAAAAACTCATCAAACATTTTTTTTGTTTCTAGCTAATTTAAGTTGACCCTGTATTTCATTTGTGAAATCACATAGTTCACTATGACAAAACTGATTAGTTTCGTGCATTTCACTACCCATAATTCGTTTTTTTTCCTTTCTCAATAATCACTCGTAGTTCGTATCGACCCCTACATTATCAGATGACGTATCTACATACAGCCGCTGCAAGCACCTGCGTTTCCACATTTACGTAAAAGCTGCCAAACCACAGCACAGGTGCTTAAAAGCCTTTACATACTGCACGCGGATTTACTAAAAATATCGTTCTTAGTTACAGTTCAATATTATTAAAAAACCGGCGAAGTGCGAGTCAGACTCGCGCACGAAGGGTTCCGTAGCATTATCTATAAAAAAGGCAAAAAAATATTTGCTTTATTTTAATTTAATTATTTATTTTTAAAGTGAATAAATAACTAAATATTCTGTGAATATTTCAAGCGTCTACCTGTTGTTATCAATATAGAGCAAAAACGCAAAAAAATCACGTGTTGTATGGGAGCTCCCTTAAATATTTATTTAATTCTGTTTTTTTTGTATTTTTTGTTATAGCGGCAACAGAAATACATCATCTGTAAAAATTTAAATTGTCTAGCTATCACGGTTCATGAGATACAGCCTGGTAACAGACGAACTGACAGACAGACGGCGGAGCCTTAGTAATAGGGTTCCCGTTTTACCCTTTGGGTACGGAACCCTAAAAAGGATGAGGTCCTCAAGATATAGGCATATTTTTTTAAAGTACGATATTTATGAGTGTGGGGTAAGTAGATTAAAATCGAGACTGGGATAACAATGATTTTATGAGCCTATTGCGTTCTATTTTCCAAGGCATACACTGCTTGTCCCGTAATCTGGAGAAGTCCGACATATCCTTCCGCCTTCCTCAGGCACGGAAGGTATCTTGACGTTACGGTATTAAGCTGGCTTCCATTGACCGAGTATCATTCAGATTTTGCAATTTGAATCATGTATCTTTCAAAACTTTCGACCTCCCTACCATACATGGTCCAGCGGCTGCGGCAGTCAGTGATGTGATTATGCGATTAGTAGTCAGTTGAGCATTTGATTTTTCCGCGAGATTGTGCAAGATGATGGTAGGAAAAGAGGCATTAACATGCCCACACAGCTAACTTATCATTATTTGCACTATAGCATTTGCAAGCCTTGAGCTAAATGTTTAGACGATAATTTGCTCATTACTTGGTAAAGACATACGTCTATTTTTATGAAAACCTGATGTTAAAAAATGTGTTATCCAAGGACATTAAATTATTTACTTAACAATAGACGGGACATAGCGAACAAAATCGTAATCCGATACATTTGTCCTAGTGGGCAAAAGTCGCTCAGTCTAGTGCGGTACGCCTGCATGGCAAGTCGCATTCGTGTCCACAAAAGAAAAATATTTTCTAATAAAATATGCCACGTTGCGCATTAGGTACGATATTGCAAATCTCGTAATAGTAAAACGACTGGACCTAACTTCGGTTTATTTAGATGGCGTCAATGGGAACTGGCATCAGAGTTTTTCTATGACATTTCATCGCATAGCCTCTCTAAAGCATCTTAAATCTCTTTGGTGTTATCAAAGCACAGATAATTTTAACTTCACAGCTTGCGGAAAACAAAATCAAAGAGATAGATATAAACGAGGAACAAAATAATAAAAAACATGAGAGGCACATTTATATCTTCAAAATCCAATTACTTACTCGTACATCAGAACGAGAAAAACAATATCTTCAGAGGTTTTCTCCCATATCTAAACAAACAAATTAATCCGCTATACACAAATAAAACTCTAAACATGGTAATGAGACATAACAACATAACAGTGGCGAAAGTACCGTATAACACTATTCCTACCGGCTTCCCTTCGGAAATTCGGAACACAACCACTCTATCGTTATTTAAAATGGCACACAGTCAGTAGTGTTTAATAATGACAAATAATATAATAATCACATTGTTGAATTTAATACACCATACAATTAAAACATTACAAACGCCTACATTACATTTTTTGTCTTTATATCCCAACAACAAAACATTTTGTTGTAAAATAACCCAGTGAGTTCAATTTCTATTCATAATCGACGTCATGGCTAGTTTTTTTTTATAGAAAAGATTTTTTTTTGCTCCGGCTTAACTCTCTCATAAAATCACCCTTCGCCACTGCAACATAACATCACGCCTGTAGTACCCGAGGGGTAAGACAGAGGTATACCTATAGTACACCCACATTTCGCCAGTTATGTTAATGAGACGTGTCCATAAAATCTACTACACTGCTTAGCTTACACACAACGGGAGTCTGTTTATTTGTTTGTCCCGAATCTCGAGGTCATATCAATAACTGGTACCTAACAGTTCAGGTTTACTCTGTTCAAAACTGGGCCAAATATGACGTGGATCATTATTACTATTAAATATGTGAAGGTTTTCAATCAGCCATTTGTAGGCTAGGATTTCCTACAGTTTGCATTGATGTAAACTTTAATCATTCATGTCAAATGCCCATGTAACACCCACTCTCATGAAGATCGGAGGCGCTACACTCGAAGTTGTGGACGAGTATGTTTACCTCGGACAAACTGTCCAGTTAGGTAGGTCCAACTTCGAGAAAAAGGTCAATCATCGAATCCGACACGGCTGGGCAGCGTTCGGGAAGCTACGCAATATCTTCTCATCCCACATACCGCAGTGTCTCAAGACGAAAGTCTTTGACCAGTGCGTGTTACCAATGATGACCTATGGCACTGAATTGTGGTCGCTCACAATGGGCCTTATCAGTCAGCTTAATGACACCCAAACGGCAATGGAGAGGGCTATGCTTGAACTTTCCCTACGTGATCGAATCAGAAATGAAGAGATCCGCAGGCGAACCAAGGTAACCGACATAGCCCGAAGAATTGCCAAGCTTAAGTGGCAGTGGGCAGGGCACATTGCTCGCAGAATTGATGGCCGATGGGGCCGAAAGGTTCTGGAGTGGCGACCGCGTACCGGAAGACGTAGCGTTGGAAGGCCTCCTACAAGATGGACAGAAGGACAGTGACCCTTGGGAAGGATGCAGGTATCTGCTGGATGCGGGAAGCACAGAACCGTTCGAAGTGGCGGTGCTAGGGGAGACCACCAGTGGACGTCTTTCGGCTGAAATGATGATGATGATGAAACTTTAATGCTTGAGAAGACTTAGTATTTGAAAATTGAGATAAGGTCACACAAATTGGTCTTATCGAACAAGATTTGGTCCTTTTAAACTAACTGCGATACAGAAATAGAAAATTGTTTATTATCCATTAAGACGGAGATATATGCCAATGACCTTGAGTGGTTAGCTTGCGTGTTCTGTACTGAGCTCACGCAACGCGTCGTACGTTCAGCCAGTAATAGGACTCGCCCATCAAGAAGCGCTGTCGCCAATTTGACGCATTATTAATTTATTATACACAAATCAAAAGGTATTTTAATAAAACGCGTATACTAAAAGATCAATAATTCTTAAAATTGAATTCTTAGTCTTTAAATTGGTGAAGGTTTCAGAAAAATACACTTGGTAGATTTTGCGCCATTCTCAGTTTTTTATCCACGTTAGACATAACTTTACAAATTAATTTCACTATGTAATATTAACATAATCTAAAATATTCACATATTAAGTTATTAAGAAAATGCTCTAATTTATCATAATTGTTTTTCAAATCATTAACACTACTCGTTTAGACGTGATCTTCAGTATAAAATCATTAAAAGTCGGTTATCGTCGCCTTAAAGCGCTACTTCAAACCAGACAGCAGAAAATATACAAATACTACGATACAAGAAAACATCATATCAAATCACCCCAACCCTCTTTTCCAATTTCATTTTTGTAGTTGTAGATTGTAGAAGATAGATCAGACACTGGTATCAACCAAACGACAAAATGACGTCTGGGTTTCGTATCGATTGTAAGCTGCAATGACTAATCAAGTTAAAGCTTTTCGAAACGACACCACTAACTCGCAATTGAAAAACCAATAAAGATGTGAACAGAATTTCTAATACGAACAACTTGACTTTTTCTAAGATTCCCAGAGCATTCCCTTAAAGGGCCTTAACCCATTAAATGTAACGATCTCTTGAACAGTAGCTTGGGAAGGGATTGCTCACAAATTGAAGCTGGCCAGCGATCCGTATCGATAAAACGTGATGTATTGCTCATTGTTTGCGACATGTAACGGGACATGGGAGCTTGAGGGCTTTTCTGTGTTTATTGTGTAGGAAACATGGTGTTTCGATGTTAAAAGTTAAATCAGCTTACTTATATCCGAATTTACATTACGAAACTAGTTATACAGGGTCAAATTAAATTACCTAGCGAAACTGTAGGAGTGATTAGTATCGATATCTAAAGATGATCAAACAAAAAAGAAATTAATTTGATGAGATTTTTTTTTGGGGTCTTCTACCGCAGTTATTGTAGTCACTTGAAAAATCTGGTTTTTTTTGTGTGTATACTTCACAGACATGATGGGTACCGAGCCTACCAATATCTAAACATGATAAAAAAAGAAAACAGATGTTATCAACTCATACTTAACAGCGGTCCGTTGATCCCAAAAAAAAATCATCATATGTTTTTATATTTTATTTTTTCGTGTTTAGATATCGATACTCATCACGTCTGTGGAGTTTCGCTAGCTAATTTAATTTGACCCTTTATAGTAAATATATATTTTTTACACGTGAAACTATCAATTAATAACTAAGTTTGCACAACTAGTTTTGTAATATAAATTTGGCTTAGGTGTATCACCAGAAATAGTACAGATTGCCAAAACACAACACAATCCGGCAATATGCGATGTCAAAATGATTCGACGTTCCTGAAAGATGCTGCGGTAAGGATGCACAGCTCAGGCTCAGTGTGAAAAAAGTAACTTGCACGCATTGATGTATTAAAAAGGAAGATAGGCCACTTTCTAACATCACGTAAATATTAAATGGACCCGATGTCGTGCGTCATGTGCTCGACAACCGAAATAGAGAGACATATTACGCGGGCTATAGCGGGAACGAGATAGCAATAATTGTCACTGTTACGTACCCATAACAACTCGGAAACAAACTACGATTCGGGTATTCCCCGCAAACCGAGAGTAATGTAGGTCGATTGTGTCCTTTCCCCTAATGTATGCGGTCCACATCGAGGAGCGCGTACCATATCTTCCTATTTAATACATCAATGCTTGGACGCAACTAAAAGTGATGCGAGCTTTTGTAAAAGACGCAAATAGTAAGTAAGTAATCATTTATTTACCAAAAACTTAGCCAAGGTAACATCAGTATCGTTTCAATAAGGGATGGGTATGGCTCCAAAATCCTGTACCTTGAAGGAGTGTTCTTTAGTGGGAATGACACGTTTTTCAAAATATTTATTACTGCGTAATAATTCTGATGTTAAAATATTTATTGAATGGGTTTAATAGTTAATTGTGAGACGAGTTTGTGTGAGTGTTGCTGTAGGGTTAAACTACTTAAACTGGGGCCCAAGTCTGCTATTTTAATAAATTCAGTGATTCCAACACGGTCCCATTGTTCATGCCATTATCATTTTGCTAAAAGTTCGTAATCTGCTAAATTCATAATGGTCGATCATTGGTCGGTCAATGTTCTCGTAATAGAATTGTGTTATTATATTGGCATTGTCGTATTGCCATTATTATAAAACCCATTAGTAGAAATGTCATTCATTTGTCATTATGTACGAGATTACCAATAAATGCAATTTCTTTCAATGTAGTGTCAGTGGCCGACCATTGGAAAGTCATAATGACGCCATTATAATAGTAGATTACCAAACTTGTCAAAATCAACAATTATGAAATCAGTGATCGACCATTCTGACACTATTGTAATAGCAGACTTGAGGCCCTGGTCTGGTTGGGGTTTGTGTGTGAGTTTAGTATACTTAGCAAAAAATTGTCTGTCAAGGAAGTGAAAAAAAAATGTATATTAGTCGATAATCTGTAGAATAAATAAGTTCCTCTGAATCGCAATAGTTTAGATTTAAGAGCACTTTTTTATTTCGAAATGGTTTAGATTATTTATATTTAATTTATTTGAAGCTTGTTGTATATTCTAGAACTTAGGATTAAATATTGGTGGTAGCAAATGTGGTCCTGTAACGCTCGACTTGACATACTCGAGCAGAAACAGGATAGAAGATACTTGGCTCTAAACCACATGCATCTAATCACAACAGTAAGATTCCAAACGAGGAGACACGAACACAAAGACCAAACAGAAGTTAAGACAAAAAGTCGATTGAAAAAGGACGTTTAACAACTTCATATCAAGAAAACCCAGACCTTTCCAAAGTAAGTTTCAGTGCACAATAGTGTCGTAGCCACAAATTGCCGGCGGCCACAGATCTCTATCGCTAACTAATGCAGCTCATTGTTTACAATGTGTAACGGTATCGCCGAATACGGTGAGCTTGGCAACTTTGTTCCAATATTTCTATAGTATCCTTTGACGGTGAAGGGAACAATGAAGTGCTCTTTGTAACAATATCATCTAACCAGGGATATTATCTAAGTTTGTTTGTTTGTTACCTTTTCACGCCTAAACCACTGAACCGATCATCCTGAAATTTTGCATATACGTTGTCAGGTGTACAGAAACCGACATAGGGTACCTTTCATCCCGAAAAAAAAGTACTGTTCCCGAGGAAAACAACAATAACTTTCATATGATAATAGATGGCGCCACGTGTCTTTCGAATCATGATTGAATTATATCTCGTATTATACAAACTTTAGTAGTGTGTTAAAAGTTTTTTGCCGCCAAACGCCAAACCACAAGCAGTGTACAACCCGAATTGATTGTCAAATTCTAAATGAACGCGAGCGAAGCCGCGGGAAAAAGCTAGTAAAGAATAAATGAAGAAATATTGATTATTCTGCACAAACAAAACTTAAAAGACATAAAATACACACTTACAAAGTAGCCAAAAGCTTCGTACTCAACAATTAAAAGTTTAAGGTATTTAGAGGCAGGAGGAACAGGGTGTAAAGTTCACTCATCCTCTATAGAAAAGGGAGGATCCTCCGACCAGACGGGTGTTGTGTCTGGTGGACAACTGCCCGTCTGGTCGGAGGATCCTACCTTTTCTATAGAGGATGAGTGAACTTTACACCCTGTTCCTCATGCCTCTAAACTGGTGACCCCGACGTAACTGTGTGCTGATTCTCCTTCTGACTGTTTTCTGTGTTGTATGTGTTGTTGCTGAATTAACCGTGAGTACTAGAATAGTAGATTGGACTTTTAATACCTATACTCTGCCTTCTACACACCCTAAACAACTATAGGTATGACATTATTACCTTACGACTTTTTTTAAATAAAATGTTATTTCTCTTGGTAGTAAATTCTAGAATGTATATTGAGAATGCTTATAATAAATGCTCCATTCCTACGATTTTTGTAGGTTTATAAGCATTCTCAAGATACATTCTAGAATTTATTACCAAGAGAAATTACATTTTATTTAAAAAAAGTCGTAAGGGGGGACCGAAATGCAGTTCTCGAACACGTAAAGGGTTAAGTTGAAGTCCAATTGAATTGGTTAGATCATTAGAGTATTAGACAAATAAACCAACGAATAAGATAAATCACAAGCTACGTATCAAGTAAGTAGCATGAGCATCTGATGATCAGCAGTTTTGTATGCCTTAATCCTGTTACCTGGACAATAGACAAGGCCTTCTATGATTGGTGGCTATGAAGGTTTTCGTTTGTCTATAGTTGGCTATTTGTACAATAGTACATACCCTGTGACTCCTGGACGCCTTTGGATCGAGGTACGTTCTGAGCTTGTTGAGGTAGTGTGCTGGCGAATCCTTGGCCTGAACCATGTCCTGGTCGCAGATGATCTCCCATTTCTTCTCCAGGTCGTAGTTGCGCAGGAGTTTCGCTTTGTCCGGGGGCAGGTCCATAGATGCCTGTAACAAAGATACGATACGTTAAGGTTTTTTATGCTTGAAAACATTTGATTGTTGCATATAACAATGAAGATGTAGTACAGCTGGTAGAACCGGTACGAAGAGATCAAGAATGAATCAATCAAGCCGATTGGGGCGTTTAAAACTTTTGGTATGAGAGAAAAATCGTCAACCCAGACATTACAAAGACAAACTCAAACCATTTATTTCAATTAAACCATTTACTACTACTAGCACTTTTGAACTGTCAAGGAGTCGGTCAGTTAGGAATATGAAGCTAGTTGCCCATTCCAAAGCGTAGAATGTACAAACGGCAAGCATAGGCAAGAAAATCCATAGACACTCTTTTAAATTTTAATGTTTTAAAAATATTGTTACATATTTAGGTGTTGAATTTATAACTAAATGTGAGGACAAAAATAATTAAAATAAGCCGTGGCAGCTAAGAGATGACCAGTCCCAACTGTCAGTGCCCGTTGACGAACACGACTCAGCAGCATGGATCAGCAGCATTCAGCTCACTGACAGACATCGCTATCTTTTCCTTTAGATCTATTTCCAACAACAAATTCCCTATAAAAATCCCATCCACGTATAAATTACGTTACGCCTATGTTATAACACCACATTGTATTCAATCGTGATGGATTTAGTATCCGAACAAGGATCGGCTAGCATTGAACCAGTTTCCAAGATATTGGCTTATACGTCGGTAACGGTATACGCAGACTAACAGGGCTGATACCTTACTAGTTAATTATATTTTATGACAACGCATGTAGTCTCAAAAAGAGAGAGAGGTCACTAGCGAGAGCAGTTCTTGGAAAAACTAAGGTGGTTAAGTTGGTCTCCCTTCTCAGGAGAAGGGAGACCAACTTAACCACCTTAGTTTATGTCACTCAGGAGTGACATAACAGACAACGTAGGATTATATCTAATCATTCAGTCATCATCTCACTGCTAACAGTAAACTTTGATCCACGAAGGTTTCCAATAAAATTTCTATAAGCTTTTATAGACCAGTCAGTGGATGCTTCAAGAGTTAATATGATTATGTGACACTCTCTACCAATGGCGACATTCGGTCTTATATCATGGCCTCATGGGATATATTTATCGCAATTCATTGAACACAAATTCCAACGGATCAATGTACTGTCAACTACAGGTGAATCTTCCTGGCTATACACCTGATGTGCTACAATCGCTCAGTCGCATCTAATCTGATAAAAGTCGTTCCGACGCTTCAAAGTGAAGTCAAGACGTGTCGAGAACTACAAGAGATACTTCACTTAAGAGTTATAGTATACTTAGGTAGCTAGAGAACTTTTGAATCCTTAAGGAGCCGGCGTAGCATGCGTAAATCATATAAACGTAATACCAAAATAATTTGTAAATCAAACATATTCTTAAGGTAGTGTGTATTTATTTCGATTGGATTACAGAATATCTATGTTCCCAAATATATATTTTGAAAGGACAATGATATAAAGACGAGATATGAGGAATTTAAAATTGCTATAGAAAACTTATTTTTCTCATAACTCTTGTTTAAATCAGTGTCCATTCAAAATATATATTTGGGAACCTAGTATTCTGTATTCCAATCGGAATAAAGACACACTACCTTAAGAATATGTTTGATTTAAAAATTATTTTGGTATTACGTTTGTATGAACTACGCATCCATCGCCGGTCTCTTAAGAGGCAGCAAATTTTGGGATCTCAAAATGGCAGTGTTCTACCAAATCGAGAGCAAATGTAGCAAAACTTCTTCTAGTCACCAACTTTATCCTAGCCTTTTTCTTTTGTATTAAGGTTACAAAGGTGTGGCACACAAAGCAAAAAAATCAAAAGCAAAGGCAAAGCAAAGGGCAAAGGTTACACAGTAATGGTCATTTCGCAAAGAAGAAAACTTAAGACCTAATAACTATTTTACTTTACCACCCGATCCCACAAAAGTATCTTGGCAACCTAAAATAACAAGAAAAATTTCTCATTTTCAGCTTAAATAACTTATTATATTTATTATTAAGCAAATAATTTGCTTGTGTTAGGATGCTCCGCCCTTCCCCAGGTTATATAATTGCTATTATGTTATTGAGCCTGTTCAAAATAATTATATAAAGTTATAAAAATAAAAGAAAGAAATGAAAACAGTATTTCTATGAAAGGGTTAAACCTGCTCATTTGTTTTTAGAGAATCAAGTACAATATGATTAGTTTGACCCCTGTCTAAGACCGAATAGACCATGTCCCAGCCCTGGCCATACATAATTCTCTTCATACAAGCACGTTTGAATACTTGACATTTACTAGGTTATAATTTATTGCCAATGTTTCTAACCGATCGGTTCGCGAACTTACGGCCGACGCTGTAGACATAAATCGCTGGATATACTGCGCTATCGTAAATATACCTTTTTACTAGAGTACTGGGGCCCAAGTCTGCTATTTTTATAAATTCAGTCATTCCAACACGATCCCATTGTCATGCCATTGTCATTTTGCTAAAAGTTCGTAATCTGCTAAATTCATAATGGTCGATCATTGGTCGGTCAATGTTCTTGTAATAGAATTGTGTTATTATATTGGCATTGTCGTATTGCCATTATTATAAAACCCATTAGTAGAAATGTCATTCATTGTCATTATGTACGAGATTACCAATAAATGCAAGTTATTTCAATGTAGTGTCAGTGGCCGACCATTGGAAAGTCATAATGACGCCATTATAATAGTAGATTACCAAACTTGTCAAAATCAACAATTATGAAATCAATGATCGACGTTTCTGACACTATTGTAATAGCAGACTTGAGGCCCCGATAAAACGCAGTATTTTATCATTACTAAACTTTTATGAATGCTGTATTTATGATGGCAAAGAGGGTTTATGCAAAGACTTAGTTTAGAATTGCGGGTAATGCAACTCAGCTAGCAGTTACAGAACCATTACTGGTTGACAACCCAATAAAACATAGGTTTCCAATAAAACATAGGTTTTATTGGAAATCCTTGGCAGTGACTAAAGCACAGGACTTGTCAGTAAAAAAAAAGATCACAAAAGTCAAGACAAGACAAAGTCAAGTCTTGTCATAAAAGTGTTTACACTATGAAATAGTCGGGGTTTAAAACAAAACTGATTCTAGTAATTGCTCAGGAAAACTTCATGTTTTACCTACTTCAACGGTAGTTTGTAAAAGTACGCAGGAGATAGTCCACAGCAATAAACGACGGAAAACAGCTGTAGAGAACTCGAGGTAACCCTATCAACCTCAGTCGCTCTAGCAAAACTCGTCTACGCATAGTACATAGGCTAAGGACAAACTGTTTAAGTGCAGTCTGAACACTAATTGGTAATGGCCCAACTAAACTGGACTAAATTGGACAGTTTGGGTTTTGCGACATTCGGCCTACTCTGCATGCTATTATAGTGCCCACATGTTTAGAGAGTTATAGTAATTCATATAATTTCCCCTAATTGTTTAGGGGTCAGAAATCTCCAAAAAAAACGGTAAAATAACTATGATTGAAATCAAAAGCTTCAGGTACACCAAAGTAGAAGCTTATCAATATGCCAATATAGAATCACTTTCGCAAGATCTGATCTAAGTTACTCAGTTAATACACAAAGCGTCCATCTCAATCGTAAGCCACGGCACGTGCCAAGTGGACTTGACCCAAACCCGTTCGGAAAGCTTAAGCATCATCGTAATCTTAGTCAACATCTAACACTTGGAGGGTGCTACGGAATACAGAAGCATATGCGGTTCTTAAACGGAATACGTCAGGGCTTGTTGATTTGGTCCTTAGTGTGTAGTCCTTCGGTTTAAATTGAGGTCATTTTATGACCTGTCATTCTGAAACTATTAGTCCCCACTTCCCGTGGGTGAGAAGAGACGTGACCAGGGTAATGAACACAAATGAGCTTATAAGCGCAGCAATTTGTGTCGTCTGGATCGTTCAGATTAAGCTCATGTGTGGTCGTTCGGCAAATCCACTTCGTTACTAAAGCCATATTTCGTTAAACCCCAATAATTATCAACGACTACATTAATTGGCTTGATAACATTTATGGAACATGCTCACGCCCATGTATATCGCAAACAGCCTCCATTACCCGATTCATTACTGCAACATTGCCTATCGCGGCGAATGAGACTCATCTCCCATGATTCACTACTTCAACTCCTGCAATTTTATCAACGCCTTCCATCTCACACCGTCGCACCTTATTGAGAAGACGTAAAGGTTAGTTTCAAGTGTCTGGAGTGATTAAACATGTTGGTGTTATGATGCTCGTATTAGCATAGACGGTGTGTTCTCAATTATGATGCTATGGGCGTGATCCCACGCATAGATGTCTTAGGTGTGGTCCTAATTTTACTTTTGTAGGTAGCAAATACCGCTGACGAAATTGCGCATTCTGCAATTACGTCTTCAAATAGCTTGCACTTTGCTATAATGGCTTGCTGTTGACTATCGTTCATGGTTTGTTATAAGTTAAAAATAATTAAATCAGGTTTTAAAGTACTTGTCGATGCACCCGAAGATAAACCGTATTAATGAGGTGTGACTTTTGAGGGTTTGGAACAAGAAAATTAAGCGTCAAAACTTAAAAGTGAATGCAACAGAAACTCAGGTACGGGCGTAATTATACAGAAACAAGTTAATGACCTTTCGTCACCAATCCCACAAAATAAAAGCAGATTTGGTACATTCCATGATTTTTAACTAACTGTTATGGTATTTTCCATGAATTGTCTTTTTGGGAAAACATGAGCCTAAATAAGCTACAGTGAACGAACGTCCACCTAACTAAATATCATGATTTAGATGGGATGAGGATCTCGTGGCTAAATAAGCTACAGTGTACAAGAAAGTCCACCTAACTAAATATCATGATTTAGATGGGATGAGGATCTCGTGGCTAAATAAGCTACAGTGTACGAGAAAGGCCACCTAACTAAATGTCATGATTTAGATGGGATGAGAATCTCGTGGCTAAATAAGCTACAGTGTACGAGAAAGGCCACCTAACTAAATATCATGATTTAGATGGGATGAGGATCTCGTGGCTAAATAAGCTACAGTTTACGAGAAAGTCCACCTAACTAAATATCATGATTTAGATGGGATGAGGATCTCGTGGCTAAATAAGCTACAGTGTACGAGAAAGTCCACCTAACTAAATATCATGATTTAGATGGGATGAGGATCTCGTGGCTAAATAATAACAGCCGCACAGGTCGGTTCGTGGATGGATGATATTATGACATATCGAGACTCCTCGGTGCCTCGGAAAGGACGTTGGTCACGGCTGTCATTTGTAGATCATTGACAGTCATTGCGGGTAGTCAGAAGCCCGAAAGTCTGACAAATCAAAATGAAAAGTCATTCATTCAAACTAGGCTGAGAATCAGCACCTTTTAAACGTCAAAAATTACATGAGACAGTCCCCCAAAAACGCCCTTCACCACTTCCTAGTGCTTTAGTAGCTGGGAAGAAGAAGTGGCGCAACAAACTCCCCAGCAGCGCAGCTGTCTGTTCATATATAAAACTTGAATCTAAACAATAAAATGTAAAATGCAACACAAAACATTAAATTAAATTATTTGCCTTATAACGTAAACAAAACGTATCTAAATAAAAGCCTCCAGGCATAATGGGCGTGCCCGCTTAAATAAAGCTATATCTATAACTCGAAGTCACAAATGATAAACTAGCACCATCGAAGTAAAATAAAAAAACTGTTAATTATTAATAACAATAACAAAACCATGGTCAGCAAGACGACCAGTCACCACAAGCAGCACCCGTTCACGAGCATAACTCAAAGATCAGCCATCACCCCCCTCGCCATATTTGTCTTGTTGTCTGTAGACAGTCTTACCAAGGGGTATCGTATTAATGGGTTTTGGAGGTCAGATAGGCAGTCGCTCCATGTAACATATTGGTATTCTGCTACATCCGGTTAGACTGGAAGCCGACCCCAACGTTGTTGGGAAAAGGCAGGCAGATTGGACAACACGGTATATAATTTCTCAATCAACGATAACATTCACACCGTTAAAGGCCCGCCGACGCACCAGTGCGTCAGTTGTCCCCAACCGTCAAGTCCCACCGACGGCCCAAACAGCTTAAACAAAGGATGTTTATGCTCTTAGAAATCACTTGAGACTTCCTTTGTTTACATTAGCAGCAGGGGCAATAAATCTGGCGGCCATTAAGATAAGGACAGGTACTTGACTTATGTCACAGGGCTCAATCGGTTAACGTAATTGCTATGCAACAAAAAAGTTGCTGATCATGCAGGTGAATGGCCTGATATGTTTGTGCTGTGTACACATTGGACATCATCATCTGACCAGTAAATGAGCAGCTAAGTCTATGATTCAACATCTATGACTTAGCTGCTCATTACGGTAAGTTCTATAATATTCTCCAGGGAGAAGTGAGTTTTTAATGGGACAGGGAAAGCCTGGACTGGACGCGAAAGGCAGCAAGTGTTTAGGAGCAACTTCAGTAGCTCTTATATGTAACTAACTTATTATGACAATAAAAGTTCAAATTGAGCTAATCTATTTGCTTGTGATACTGCTTGAAGATGAACTTATAAGTCGTGGGAGTCAAAAAACCTTCCTAACAATTTAAAAGCACCAAACAGTTTAAAATGTACATCTAACTTATATACTATACATAAACAAAAACCGGCCAAGTGCGAGTCGGACTCGCGAACGAAGGGTTCCGTACCATTATCTATAAAAATGGCACAAAAATCACGTTTGTTGTAAGGGAGCCCCCCTTAAATATTTGTTTAATTTTAATTTAATTATTTATTTTTAAAGTGAATATATATAACTAAATATTCTGTGAATATTTCAAGCGTCTACCTGTTGCCGTTATAAATATAGAACAAAAACTAGTAAAAAAATCACGTTTGTCGTATGGGAGCCCCCTTAAATATTTATTTTATTCTGTTTTTTAGTATTTTTTGTTATAGCGGCAACAGAAATAGATCATCTGTGTAAATTTCAACTGTCTAACTATCACGGTTCATGAGATACAGCCTGGTGACAGACGGACAGACAGACAGACGGCGGCGGAGCCTTAGTAATAGAGTTCCCGTTTTACCCTTAGGGTGCGGAACTCTAAAAAGGGAGGCTGGTTCTAATTAACATAAGCTAACATAACAGCTATGCAAAGTCAAGCACATTGACGAGTCTCAAAAAATTTTCGGAACTTGGACTATTCAAGAACTAAGTCAACATTTGCCCTTGGGAAGTCAGAACTAGTCAGCAGAACTGAAGTACCATTAGTCACGCTAGTTTTAGTAGCTATCGAGTTCGAAGAACGGGTCTTGTGTACTTTGAATTGATGTTCATCGTTTATTAATAACCGATTGTTTTAGAGTTGATAACATGAGACTAATAGCTGAGTGAGTCACGAGAGGAAGCAAAGTCTAACTAAAGGATTGTATTAGATACTTTTAAACAGAAGCTATAGACACCTCAGAAAGATTCGAATCTGTATGATCAGAGGCTTGTTGCGTGGTATTAGGGATGCCAAAAACTAACACAAATTTGGTGACCTACTGCAAAGATAAATCCGAAGTATGTTCGGCCGAATGTTCAGCCGTTTCCTGACTACGGCGAAAGAAAAGAAACGACAGTCAAATCAACAAAGTCTAAAATGTGACTTGAAGTCGGGTAAGGACTCAAAGTCTAAAAACGAAAGTTTGGAAGCCGAACATTCGGCCGATACTTCCGATTATCGCTTCGGTGTAGACCCTCCAGCGGGCCGAGCACGGGCGTTTGTGACAAGACATGATAAATGATGTCTTGTCAATTTGTACTATCATTTTAAGACAAAACGGTTTTATCGCTCGAACTGGAATAAAATGTGTGATTCAAGTCACAGTAGGCCGTGCTCGCCCCGCTGGTATTTTTAATATTGGGTACGATTGGTTGATCTATGTTTAAACATTCCAGATTACTGTAATTTAATCAAATCCAATATTCATCAATTTATTTGCCCGTTTCGTCTGTAGGACTTAATGATCCAAGATGTATTATATGCCATCTCATCAACAAAACCCATTTCCTCGCCTTCACAATATTAAGACAGACAGATAATTAAATCCTGCATTATAACTGTTTTCTAGTTATTAATGGTCCTCCTTATAAACTGTACTCCTGGTACATTTGTCATTGTAACTGTCACCGGGGCTATTGTACCTGATACAGCAAGTCCAGAAATAAAGCCTGATTTATTGTGGTTTATTAGTAAAACAGTGATTTTTGAAATAATTTATTTTTGGTTAATTTGTTAAGTCTCGGTCTCTTTTGTTGTTATCGCAATATAAAAGGTGAAACCATTTGTTTTAGCCATGATAATTAATGTGCTGTTAATGGCTTGACTATTAATTTTAATATTGCTTTGAGAACAAAAACGGCCCTCTGTTCTCTTTGATTGAAAAGAAAGAAAGAAAAATTGTTTATTCTGCACAAACAAAACGCACTATCCAACAAACATAATAAAATTAAAATACACACATACAAGGTAGCCAAAACCCGATTGCGATTGGTTGATGTCAGGGCCAGGGACCAAAGACAATTTACATTGCGTTTACTAGATTGGAGTCGCAAAGCAAATTAATGTTTGACTCAAGAAATCGTTAACGTTACGCAACTATTTCTTGTGCCTATCATTGTCTTGCAGACAGTCTTCCTCTGCCATGCAACTACTCGTACTAGACCAATATGGTCTGATACGATGATGATGCCCAATGATAACACACGACAATACGCCGCGATGCCGTCACGCATGTGTTTTCGAATCGATTCAGTAGAGCGAATCGAATTCTATGCAAATGCGTGACGATCACGACCGGTGACGAGTGATGGATGGAGTCTAGATCGTGAATATATCGAGACTGGCATGTGCTTATCGATAACATAGCAAGAATTTGCTAGTGGTACGAAAAAGCAAATAGGACGTATCCGAGGATTAAGTTAAATGGCAAGCGTTTGAAAAAAGACCTATGTTCAGCAGTGGCTTGCTATATGTTGAGGATGGTGACACTGTGATATTGGCTAGCAGGTATGTTTATTCTTCAAAAGTCGTCGTGGTTGGACTTGATTTAGTAGCTACGCCATTATAATAATAACTTTTAAGACAACTTAATTTTAAACACTGTCTTTCCATCGGCTCTGAAATTCCACAACGACTTCATCTGACCCCAAGCCGATATGCGCCACAGACAGGCTCTAGCGAAATAATTAGATTTTCTACTTTCTAATTAGGCACTCGGCGTGGCGCCGGCGCTTCCCGCCTCATTAGACGCACATGCTTGTAATCAGACCATGAAAGTGCACGGACTTTACCCTCTTTATCGTTTCTTTTTCCATTTAAATCTTCGTTTATACTAGCTTTACCTATTCCATGATTGTAGATGCGCAGATTGGTAATTTCACGGTGTCGTAAACGGTGATTGAAGGGATAGTGTGGTGAGGAGATGGGCAGTGTTTTCCTACTTGCTAATAACGAATGGAATGGGACTGGAATAGAGTATAGGTAGATTAGCTACGTTAAATACTCCATTTGAAATAAGATTAGAAATTTAAATAAACTTTTTTACAGTCCGTTCAAACGATTTTGACTTCTATTCCATAGGCATAAGGATGCCATTAAAAGCAAAAACGTGGTTACAATACCAACTGTTTATTACAGCTGCCATTTGTCATGCCACCGACCCAATAGAAGTCAAAATCGGTTGAACGGACTGTAAAAAAGGTTTATTTAAATGTCTAATCTTATTTCAAATGAGGTATAGTGCGTTATGATTGTTATTATCATTGGAAGATTTGTTCAGCAGTTTAGTTTTTTTAGTAGTTCAGTCTAGACTAGTCTGAAGTCGCATGAATACAACTACGACTAGTAATCTCTTTGACAACATATCGGATGGTGAGGCGAACAGTTAGTAGAAAAGTAATAGCTGGAAAGTTGTCAATGTATAATAATGTTAACTTTTAACTCAAATGTAGGGAACAGCAGATTTTTTTTTTAATGATGTTATTCATAATGATGAGTACTATGACCCCTTAAGAGTACTATGACCCGTTAATTCTTGGACATGTTGCATAAGCCTTTTTTTAAATTCTTTCTAAACGCAATCTTTACAGATTTTTTATTCGTTTTGATCACTTTTGATAGGTTTACTGTGCAGTGTAGCATTCTGCCTCTGCCTCGTCTCTGTCTTGTTGGTCTAGTCACAAGACCAGCTTGTGACCACTAGACTCTAGCAGTCACAAGCGCTACTACTGAGCATGAGCGAGGTGTTGAGTTCGATTCTCAGGTCGGGCAGTGTGTTCTTGGGTTTTTCTATGTGGAATTTCTCAGTAGCAGCTCAGAGTCTGGATTTGAGCCCAGTTGATGGCAATAGGCTCGCCCCGTAGTAGATAGGACTTACATAACTGGCAAAATGTGGGTATACCTGCTATTTATTTATTTTATTTTAAATAGAACGGACGAAGCCAATTACACTATTTAAACATATCATTTATTTAACACAGTTATGCATTCTTCTGACAGTATCACCTTCCATTCATTCGCAAACATATCAAGATCTGTGTTTGAGTTCAGGAGAGTATGTCCGAGGAATAGGTCACTTGGAATGTGCAACAGTACGGCAAGTTGGAGCAGCCAGTAAGCGGTGTTTTCTGCCACGACAGTAACACCTATGCTATAGGAACACCTCTGACCAACCCTTTGGGGATGTGGCGCGATGTTATGTTTTAGTTGTGTAGCGTTCTTTCCACAATCCGCATCAAATACGGAAGCAATTTCACTAGTACATTAAGTATGTTTCTTCATAACAAAATTGACATAAAATTCCTTTTATTGTTTTTCTCATTTTAATGCCCATCTTCCGTCTGTGTTCCAATCATCTGGAATGACTCGTAAAGTCTTGAGGGATCGTAAAGCAGTTGCGAGAAGTCTGTATTGTGTGGTGTCTGTGGCCAGGTGTCAATATACCAATTCTGTTTTTCTTGGTAACCATAGATAAACAAACTAATATGTACCGTTTGGTCTACCCAGAAATGTCATAGATTCATGGATAATGACAAAAATAAATGATTAGGTTTGTTAAATTCAAAGTGGCCCTTCTGTGCGAAGAATATTTCAAACCCTCATATTATTCAGCTTTGCGAAATTCAGGCCCAAAACACCATAATACGAGTATATGCCAGTGACCTTGACTGGTTAGCTTGCGTGTTCTGTACTGAGCTCACGCAACGCGTCGTACGTTCAGCCAGTAATAGGACTCGCTCATCAAGGAGCGCTGTCCCCAATTTGACGCATTATTAATTTATTATACACAAACCAAGAGGTATTTTAATAAAACGCGTATACTAAAACATCAATAATTAAATTATCTTTAAATTGGTAAAGGTTTTAGAAAAATACGCTTGGTAGATTTTGCGCCATTCTCAGTTTTTTATTCGCGTTAGATATAACTTTACAAATTAATTTCACTATGTAATATAAACATAATCTAAAATATTCAATAATAAGTTTTTGAGAAAATGCTCTAGTTTAACATATATTTTTTTCAAATCATTAACACTACTCGTTTAGACGTGATCTTCAGTATAAAATCATTAACACTACTCGTTTAGACGTGATCTTCAGTATAAAATCATTAATAGTCGGTTATCGTCGCCTTAACCAAGCAATCAAATTAAGGTTACCATTAGGCACGGGCGTATACCAAAACGTACTGCGAAGTCTAAACAATGCAACAAAGAACTAAATGGTAGAACAATACCAATTTAAACTAATGTTTCCTTTTTCCACCCAGTCACGGTCAATTATTTATTTTAAGCCACATATAGTGAATGAAACGATTGTGTAAACTTGAAAAATACTATACTTAGTAGACTAGTGACGTGAAAGAGATAAACCTATTATTTATCGATAAGTACTATGTTTAATATTAGGTATCGATAAATTACCTAATCGAGATTTATTGACGTCGACAGAGCTTGTTATTGGGGAAATAAATCGTCAATTTATAGTTATTATCGGATTGTAAAGCGATAATTCAATTTTACTCGAGCGTTGTTTATGGAGATATTGACATAGTATAAAAGAACATTATTCTTGGGAAACGTAATATAAATAACCAATGTAATTTTAATTGAAAATTTACTCAACCGTAGTTCCCGGTAGTAATAACTAATAATATAACTATACAGTGAAGAAGACTATACAGTGTACATCAAAGGAAACATCTTCATTTACGAAATAATAGGAAACTATTGACATTAAAACGCATGTTTACAGACATCGCAAGCAGATTTATCGAAACCAGTGATTCAATATTCTATAAATACGTTGATACACAACATATATTTATAAATTTTTCCAAGAGTGACATTATAATAATGATTCACGGTATAAGACAATGAGGAAGCTCGTGGCTTGAATTATAACCAGAGTCGACCACGACAACTTGACGTAACTGTGTTAGAAATCAGATGTAGATATGGCCATTTAAATATGTATAAATAAGACCACCGTGCTTCTGAAATAGCTGTCATGTCATAAAAGGCGATTACGAGATAGAAATATAGAATTTTAAAGCGATTAAATTCATCCAGCATAATAATTGCGAATTATTTTAAACTATGACCGTTAATCTTCTTGTCATTCACGGTGATTGCAGCAATTTTCTTTCCAAACGAGGATGAACTTTGGTCATGTAGTTGACATAATGACGACCATATAAGTATAGAGGAGTTATTTGGAAAGATATGTATTCACATTGTAGGACGAATTAACAATGAATATTTATTAAAACTTTATGCACAAGTAAAAAAAAATACTTTACAAAGGCGGACTTAATGCCTGAGGCATTTCGACCCGTCAACCTTAGGGTGATGCAGAGACAAAACATGGTAGGTACAATTTGGGGATAGATAACTCGTACATAAATACTTATAAACAAAATAAAAAGTGTCAGGAGATATAACGATTGGTGGAGGAAAAAACGATCAGCGCTGGGATGATTCTGCCAACTTCTTAAGAATATATTCCCGTGCCTTCACTTTAAATGTTAACCGACTGGTTCGCATCCTGATGAATATTAACAATTGAATGTCAAAACAGCTGTTCGTTAATTAAAAGTCATGTTCTTTCATTCCTCGTTATCTACACTAGGATGCGATAAAACATGCAACAAATGACTAAAGGCTATAACAACAAAAGGAAACAACATAATTACATTAGAAAGGAAGTAATTAAACGTTTCAAGGAATAGCATCGATACATTCGCGGCTTCCCGATAATTTATCGATAACGATGGCGCAGCACTGGCCGATGAATCAGACGAATAAAAAAATAACTTGGTGCGAATATAGTCCGCGACCTTCGAGTGAGTCAATCAGTAAATACTTGACGAAAGGAAGACTGAAACGACTACAAATTATACCCCTGACATAAAAAGTTGGAACTCGTACGACAACATGTGCTGTTGAGCGGGCGTACGAATACCTGTATGGCCGCCAAGTTTTGGTGCAAATTAGGTAATTATGTAATTATGACTTCGAATAAATTGTGGCTCAACTGTGTGTCTGACTGATTTTGGATGCTTTTAATCCTTCTAAAAGGAAAAAGGGGATGCTGGTGGTGGATCGCGAAGGCGAAAGTTTATGTATGTATATAATCATTATATTAGTAAACAAAACATAATTATCAACCATAGCAATATATGTATCAATCATTTATCGAATCAATTTTAGAACGACGAATGCGTAATTGATGAACAAACGAAAGACGCACACAAAAATAAATAACAAACTAAAGTACGCAAAATACGCGCCTAGACGTAGAGTTGCGGTCACCAGCCCGTCATACTACTCCTAACGTAATTAAATTGAGTAAGAACTAATAATACCTATTATTATCATCGTCATTGTTTGAATAAACGAAAACTTAAGATTATTACAAACAAAGCTTTCAATTTTAATACAGAAAAACTTTTTACAAAAAAATAATAACAGACTAATTTTCTTTTTCACTTTTTAGTGGGTTAGTTTGCAATTTATCTAAGTTAGAATAGCCTAATGTCCACTGCTCATCACTTTTTACAAAATATTGCTTTTCCCGATGCAGGGGCGTTAATAGTTGAGGAGTTCTCCTGGTAAGAACCAGGAGAACTGATGGTGACTTCACCATATGCTTTGTGACGAGCATAAATTGCTTAGCAACCATATTAAAGTGTCTAATCGAATCGCAACAGTGAAATACTTATTATTAAGTAGTTCCGGTGGCCATCTGTGGTCTTCATCATCAGTTCCACTTCACCAAATGGTGCTTTCAGAGTGCAAATGCATGAGTTACTATAAAAAATACTGAAATCGATATAGGTGTGCCTATAAAATTTGAGGATTGCCCTCGATTTCCATGGGATCCCCTCATCAGATTCTGACTTGGTGACAATGGGACCACCTCGGGAGCATACCCATTCAAACAAAAAAAAAATGAATTTTAAAAATCGGTACTCAATAATTAGCGGAGCACAAGGTGAACAAACATAAAAAAAAACATACAGCCGAACATAATTATAACTTCCTCCTTTTTGGAAGTCGGTTAAAAACTTAAGATTATTACGAACAAAGCTTTATTCTACTACAGCTTTATTCAATTTTAATACAGAAAAAGAAAACCATGCAATGAAACAAACAGATACAAATCTGGCAAGTCGTTACGGAGATAATAGCAAGACAAACGGACTTTCCAACAATATTGCACACAAATGGTCTATTTGGACGACATAATAATACACTACAGTAAGCACTCGAGAATCGAGAGTTGCTTATTGACACTTCCTGATAATAATGACGCACTTCCGTTATTATAGTTTATATAGCTATGCAAATATTTAGTTTACTTGTCTATGGAGAAATTCGGGAGTACAGAAATAAGTAAGTGATAATACTAATAATTTGCCACAACCGGTTAGACTGTAAGCCGACCCCACCATAATATATGTAGTTGGGAAAAGGCTAGGTAAATGATGAGAAGTAAGGATACACAACTATACACAGTAGTATTATCTGATCTTTGGAAGTAATGATGACAAGATGAATCAGACAACAATTTGAAAACCAAAACCCATAATAAACACTGATGCACACAGATTACTATGTAAGTTTGACGGCACGGTTGGCGCAGTGGTTAAGCGATTGACTGCTGCGCTGCGTATCGCGGGTTCGATTTCCGCACGGAACAAATATTTGTAAGACCTACAACTACTTGTAGGTCTTACAAATATTTGTTCCGTCAAGTAGTTGTCCCGGGTCTGGCTGTTTGTGTATGTGAGTTTAATTTTTTGTAAACGCACCCACGATACAGGAGAAATTCCTAGTGTGGGGAAACGTTTAAAAAAAAAAAATGTGGGCATGTCAGACTTTTACTGACTAAAAACCACCCGTGTTTTTCTGCAGTTGCCTGTGTACCAGGGCCTCGATATCGCTTTTGGGACAAACTCGCAACCCTGGCAGGCATTGGTCCTAACGGACCCCGTCAGTTGGTGCTGACATCTCTTTGAGGACCTGCGTCAGGCGGAAGGTGAGGACGCCGTGGCGCCTCTCTAGCCACTCCTCAAAGAGGGGACATATCGCCACAATAGTGGCGTGCCCAATGTAAGAACTACTTGACGATTTGATCAAAAGTGATTTCCGTTCGATGTCAGCAAGTTTTCTGGAAACAATTCCGCAACCTATTCATCTGATGTAACTGACGTTAGTGTAATATATTACCTAATAAAAGTTGCATAAAATAATGATAAATTACGTTCTCGCACAATTCATAGAAAAAGTTATAATCACGTGAAACTAAACAATGAAATCAAGTGGCGTTGATTGGAGTTTTTGCAACCGCTTGCTATAACATGCATGTTGCATATTTTCAAGTATACATGGTGTTACAGGACGATTGACATTCCTATAAACCACGTAAAGAGTATCTTGTTTTTTACCCGTATACAAAAAATAAATCAAATTCAATGAATACTTTAGCCACAGGAAATTATTTTCCATTTTGTTATTTTTCATCATGATGTAGATCTGAGTCTGTAATAATAGGTAAACATTGTAAGGCGCGCCTAACGCGCCGCGCAAGGTCAGTAACTTTTCGTAGATATAGAGTGTTTACTTTTTATGCAGTGAATTCTGCTATTTATTTTGTTTGAAAATTGCAATTTTTAAATTTTCCATTAACTACTAATCTTCGTGTTTTAAAATGTTTCGATGGACTAGTACTGTGCTCGTTTTAATTTAATGTCGTACATCCAGAGCCAGATTGTATAACAAAAATAGGTATGCTTTTAACTGTATCGAAATTTCTTCAAATTCACTTTGGGCAACACAATACCTCATCTGGCCAGTTTCAGATACAAAATCGAGAAAAAAGTTAATTTGCCTGTAGTCAGCCACCAAATCCAAACCAACAATCAATCTTTATTTTCCTTCCTACATTATCAATTTTCAAACCATATTAAATTCATGTTGACAGCTCCACAAATCGATATTTCGCGTGCAACTATGCGAGTCATGTCGACGGTTGCGTGACGGTCGTACTACTGAGAGATCATCCGATTCTTGGTCTACATTACTATTCTACATCGGCTCTTCAGTAAAAAGCATCATTTAAAGAGACAAATTATTTCAGACGTAATAATATTTGCATAATGTTCCTACAAGCATTTCAATTCAAACTTTTAATCACGAAGAAAAGTTGGCACCAACAGCAATTAGTTAAACCAGGCAGTTTACAGCACAAATTAAACAATAGCACTTCACTCCTGTATTCTTCGGAAACGAAAATAAAACGCAAAGAGTCCCTTCATTAAAATCCAAAGAATGTAAGGAAAAGAGATGAGTAGAGTTTCACACAACGTTGGAACGAATGAGGAATACACATGACTCACTGCTGATCCGAAAATAACCACCAAAACGGTTTTAGCCCTAACCCTAATCTTTCAATTGTACGCTTCAATCGACAAATGTAGTTTGTAAATTGTAAGTAACTATAAATCTATATTCGGATTGTTGTTTGTTTCTCGTTATTTAGGTTGAAGACGATGTAAGATTAGCTCTTTGATTCATCCATGCATGATGGATAGGGAAAATTATTATGGAAGGGGTTGTTATTTATTTATTTTGAAACTCACTAGTCACAAAGTATGAATGACTAAAGACTTGCTATCAATTCCACTAAGTATGCATCCACAGCGAAATAACTACGAACTTGAAAATAAGGAAAAATAACCAGTTTTAGCAATAACAGCCACAAGCAACAATATTACTACTATTAACAATATAACAACTATAAAAAATTACTTTAGTTTAACCACGAAAACGATTGTTTTAAACCTCAATGATGAATCTATAAAAATTCAAACAAAGAAACGTTATTTCCCAAAAAAAAATTTCCAGGTAAAAATTAAGCCCGAAGCAATAGTACCAACATCGTGAATCGTGTGACTGAACTTACCGAACGAATGAACAGACAGATCGACGTCCCAATCCTTTCTAATATATACGGGGCATTAGCGACAGGGTCAGAGCATGGTTTAGCATGCCTGCATACCATTGTCGCATGGCACTACGGGTGGGCATTGTGAAGCCCTAGGGAATGGTTCATGTTGGAATCATTGAAATTCTAGCATATACTGAAGCTGGGAGAATTCTTGCCACCGAAATTCTTTGGATAGGACAAGTTTGCAGTTGAAGAGATCATAGTTGAATTCTGAAACGTCAAGTTGTTTCTAAGGCTGCATTCGCACCTGAGCGATACAAAAGTTTTTCCATATCTTGGTTTATAAATGGCATCCGGACCATTGAATATTCCAGTATGATAATGTTCAATGATAATGGCAAGTGTAAATGATTGTTAAGTTTCTTGTTTACACACAATTGCTACTTTGTGTACTAGTAATGGATATTTAGTTGTCTATTATCTGTATTCAGAAACAGCTTTAACCCTTATAAAGCCTAAGCAGATACTTATCTACGTCATGTAATATTCAAAATGGAAATGTTAACGTAAACAAATAAAATTATGTTTCAGACAGAAATACAAGGATAGAAAGACCAAACTGATTTCATAAAGATACGAAACAAATCCTCGTAACATCGGTCAGTTCAGAGGTCAAATTATTTTTGCAAGACCATCTCTAATCCTATGCACACAATGGCTCCAACAGAATAAAAAAGGTTCCAACCCAAATAGCTAAAGAACTGCAACCAGGTTTCCTGCAAATAGACTAATAGCAACAACAAAACTCCCTATTAGAGACAGTCCAAAATTGAACAACATGGAATGCTCGCGTATAAAGCGAAATTTCTCAGTGCTATGAGAAAGCAAGTTTGTGTATTTAGTTCAGTAAACCCATAAACGTATTTTAGGTGTCTAGGCTTGTCCAACTTAATGTGTGTCCAATTCACCCTACCTTTGTAAACGATACCTTACCAACCATTTCAGGTTCAGAAGTAGCATTCTTGTTACTATACTGCTATTAAACTTATTTGTGTATTTCCTTAATGGTCTTGGAGTCAAGCCATGTCAATAGTACGACATCGTTTTGGACAGAGCATTAGAAAAGAAATAAATAGCAGTAATCCGAGCATAGTTTCTGTTTGTTTCCTTAATATGGGCCTTACCTGTTTATTGGCCAACATTCACAGATAACTTGCCTGAAATAAAAGATCTAGTGGAAGACTCGAAGGTGGTGTCAGCTGCTTACACTTTCACAACCTAAAATCGGAGTAAAACGATAAATAATTAGGTATCTTAGTAGTAGTTAGTGATATCGAATTTAAGTATATGAATTGTGACAGGTTCCAATGTAATCAATTTACCAATTTTATCCTTTAATTTTATCTTTTATTTTTACAGATGTTATCAATTTATACTTTTAATTTTACCTTTTAGTTTTACAGATGTTATCAATTTATAATTATCAATTTAATTTAATAGATTTTAATTTTTTGTTTATCATCTATTAATATTGTTTTCATCATGTTAATAATCTTTATGAATTTGCTTGGTTTAATTTTTGATTTATCGATAAATTATAAATTTTTTATAATTTTCGTTGTTTATTTAATTCTTATCAATTTTACCAAAGTTATAATGTCATTTTTTTTTTTAATTTTACCTTTTTACCAAATTAATATTTGTTAATCTGAATTTCATAAATTTATTTTCATTTAAATGTAACTTTTTACCAATGTTACCAATTTCCTAGTGTGCTTATTAAGTAAGTTTGCTTATTTCTCTAATCCATTGTTTTATGCATGTGGTGTTTACCTATAAGTAACTGATGCACTGTTATTTTAATTTTTTAAATGTATTATGTGATTGTATCAGTGTAATCAATTGTTGGTGAACCTAATAAAATAAATAAATAAAAATAAATAAATAAAAATAAATAATAAATATCGATAACTGACCCACAGTTACTTCGATATCACTACCAATAAACGTATTTCAATTCAAATGACCAATCACACTTTATGAGTGTCCTCTCCATTGTAAACCACACCTTAGAACCCCGTGTCTGCGGTCGGTTCAGAGGTGACATTCCTGTCCTTATTCTGTCTTTCGCCTTATTTGTGTACATGACCAATAGCATTGGCATGAAATATGTGAGGAACCCAGCGCTCGTAAAAAAATTTCGGGAGAAATTATTGATTGATGAGCCGAGCAGTGGAATGATTGCAAAGATGTGGGTACTGATGTATATGAATTAACTTTCGGTTTTACATCAACAGCCGAGCTAATATTTCAACCACTAAATATGTTGACAGCTTGCCAGATAGTATGATGTGATGACCTATCAGTTTCATATGTAATACCAACTATTCATACTGACATTAGCCTGTATTATGAATTATGATATGAATGTCAAGCAACTTCATTGACGATAAGATATTCTTTTTAACTTTTTTTTTATGAAAAAAACTTATTGACAACAAAACAGAATCATCTCGAAATTAGAATGATTTCATAATACCTACAAATAATATGGTTATTTTTGCCCTAGAAGGCAGCAATGATAAAGTCACAGTTCTTGATAAAATGTTAGCTTGGTACAGATACATTAATCAAGGCAGACATGAACCATGGCGCCCCGTAACTCTGAGCTCTGATTGGCGACCCTTCACTTGCATTACTCACTATCGATTTGGTTTATTTGCTAAATTCAAAGGACTGTAATTTTACTATTTGTGAGCAAGAATGTAAGAAACTAGTCAAGCGAACCCGAAACAAAGAGTGAGTAAAGCCACACAAATAGACACGAAATATTGAGCATTTAATCAATTACTTAGGTACATGAAAGAAAAGGGTATTTAGTAAAGTATGATGATGAAGTGAAAGAAGGAGATAATTCAGAAGTAGATAAAGAAAATAACCATAAAATACTTAAAGAACGACGAATTTCAAACAGAACATCAGAAACTAATTTATAAGAATGTAACCGTCTACTGCCTACTTGTTAACTGCCTTCACCATTTTGGGTTAAACAAAATTACCCAACCGTTAAATGAGCCAACCAAATTTAGACCCATTCGATGGGAACACAAAGAATTTACATGAACACCAATCCATTGATTATCGAAGAGATTATCAAACTCATGAATATCAATAAGACTTTTTTATTGATACACCGCGTATTTAGTTAAGCTTACGAAAGGAAAAATTATGTTTTTCTTATTTTAGCAGGGGATTGGATTATTATGGTGTTAGCTTGAGCGGCCAATTGCGTATAGGATGGTTATGATGATAATTGATTGATATGATATATGATCTTTGTGAGCTTAACAGATAAGAGGAATTATTAGACAGATGTCCAGTAGCTGCAATTTCATAATAAACCATTTATTTGACCTGTTCTTATGAAAGGTAGGCTCATTGCTTTGTTCACGAAAGCTCCCTCGAAAACCTCATTATCTTCAAGAATCGTCAAATAAAGAAAAATAATACACTGTTTCAGTTGGTTGGTTCTCTCGTGAAACTCGTAAAAACTCCGAGAAAAGTTTGTTATGAGTCTTTTTATTATGGCGTTTGTAATTGTTATGTCAGATACAGTCGCTTCTTCTTTAATTAAAGAACTTTTATATTTTCTTGTCGCAGTTACATTTTCTTAAAACCTGTGACGGGACTATAAATATTAACTGTATCATTTCAAGTTTGCTGTATGTCTTGCCGCAACCATTATCCATACACAGTCAGTCAGTCGAATATATTCTTGGAGAATCTAAATTCTCCATTCAAAAATGCAAAAGCTTTCTTCCTTACAAGTAGCTACTGGAAGCAAGTAGCAGCAAATTAAACGCCATCAATCAATGGCAACAGACAACAATGGGCTTTTCTGTAGGCTCTGACGTCACACTGCGGTATTTTGGTCACTGTGTTATGTTATGCAAGTTACTCTGACCAGGCAGTTTTGGCAGTTCCGAGCAGTCATCAAAACATTGATGTTCAGCTTGATGGATTTGAATGTTGTAGTACGCACTAACTGCTGGTCGTTGTGTAATCTATACAGGATGTTTGGCAGAACGTTGAACATACGAAAATGGTAATGGCTAAAATGGCTAATTTATTTGGCCCTGGCCCCCTGGATATTTTTTTTATTTTTTTTTTGCTTTCTAGTTTCACCAGTTTCTTAACTTTAAAGTGTAATTTTTATTAAAAATGGGTAAAACGGCTGAACTGATTTTTAGGGTTCCGTAGCCAAATGGCAAAAAACAGAACCCATATAGATTCGTCATGCCTGTCTGTCCGTCCTTATGTCACAGCCACTTTTTTCCGAAACTATAAGAACTATACTGTTGAAACTTGGTAAGTAGATGTATTCTGTGAACAGCATTAAGATTTTCACACAAAAATAGAAAAAAAAACAATAAATTTTGGGGGTTCCCCATACTTAGAACTGAAACTCAAATATTTTTTAATACGTCACAAATCGTAAACCGCAATTTACCTTAGGTAATAATTGTACGGAACCCTTCGAGCGCGAGTCCGACTCCCACTTGGCCGGTTTTTTTATGTTTTTGGGTTTGTCTTCGTCCGGAATAGGATAATAAGTATTAAAATATCGACAAATTCAAGGAAAAATATTATACAGGAAATTAATTTTTAAGTAAATTAGGTTTGGAACTTCGCCATCTTCCGTAATTGACAGCTCACGCCACGGACGCTACCTTATCTCTCTGCACAATTTCTGGGCAGTAAACCTATCAAAAACTACTAGGGTTGCGGGAATTCACGATAGTACCTCAATCATTAATAATAGGATTTGGATGAAATAGGGTTGGTAGGTAGAGTAGGTAGGTAGGTAGGGTAGGGAAGGGTAGGTAGATAGGGTAGGTAGATAGGGTAGGTAGGTAGGGTAGGTAGGTAGGGTAGGTAGGCTAGATAGGTATGGTAGGAAGGTAGGGTAGAGTAGGGTAGGTAGGTTAGGTTTTTATAGATACTTAGTGCTACCCGTGCGAAGCCGGGCCGGGTAAAGCTAGTCATGCGTAGTTCATACAAATGTAATGCCAAAATAATTTGTAAATCAAACATATTCTTAAGGTAGTGTGTCTTTATTCCGATTGTAATACAGAAAGATATATTTTGAATGGACACTGATTTAAACAAGAGTTATGAGAAAAATAAGTTTTCTATAGAAATTTTGAATTCCTCATAATCCGTCTTTATATTTATCATTGTCCTTTCAAAATATACAATGTGCCAGCCCCTTAATAAAGTGATTTTTAAGTAATGATTCTAATAGAAGCTTCTATCGCAGAGTTTCGATTGCATTTGTCAAATGGCGATGGCCGTGATGACTAGCCTATGGATGATCATAACAATGATCACAATGAAGAACATTGTAGGGACATACTAGAAAGAAGTTTAACATCGTGCATCTCTAGTAGAAAACGTATCTCTGTCAACCTTTTACATATTGACAAGCGTGATTTTAATGTCGTAATTGTGAAAAAAAAAACTGACGCAAACGATGGTAGCCCGTTAGCACATATTTGCAGTTCTCTATTGACAGTGTCGAGGCCTAAAAATGCAAATAGGCACGATTCCGGTGCAGAGCCAACGAACCGAGCTGTTAAACCATTCAATGGAGTTGCATTTTACTACTGTCAACGACCATTGAAACCGGGAAGGATAATAATAGATACCTACTATGTATTGTGTTAGGTCGGATTTCAAAATGTTGGTTGATTTTAGAAGTTCAAGACAAAAAAAAACCGGGATTCCGTACTCGCGCACCGAGGGTTCCGCACGAATATATGATGTTGATGATTTCTGAAAAACTGTGCTATTTAGAGAAATCGTTTTATTTTTCTTTAAATCTATACAAAAGCTTCTATCATATAGAATAATTTCAGATTTTTATCAATGCAAACTTCGGAGATAAGGGGGTAACGGTATTTTTTTTTTAACATTTTTCACCAAAAGTCGGAAACTGTGCTACTTAAAAAAAAAAATGTTTGAGAATGTAAACAACGTTCTTTCATATTATACCCCACATGCCCTAGTAGCCCTAGCCCTACTTCAAATTTTTAAGACCCCCTTTCAGTCCCTTTTGCAAAAAAGCTATTTTTTTTTAATTTCTTTCTTGCTTGCAAAATAGTTGGGCAAACGTCATCTAAAACTATTCTAAATTTCAAGTTGTTAGCATTAGTAGTTCTTGATATATCCAGCCAGGGGTGACAGACAGACAGACTTAGTCTCACCATAAGGGTTCTTTTTTACCATTTTGGTACGGAACCCTAAAAAGTCACAAGATGCAGGTGTTTGACCAGAGATGTTCTTCTGGCACGGCATAGAGCACTTACGAAAATGTAACATCTCAGACACCTGTGTATGTGTAACCTTTGTTTACAAATATATAATCTGAATATGAATGAACGAAATGCACCGATCCCAGCGCGGTTGTACCAGACTGTATTGCTCGAATGAACCCAAAGATACACCCTAGCCCCTGAAGCCTCATGACAGTTACATGAGACTACAGAGACCATTGTATAACAGAGAGTAGACCGCGGGGCGCGATAATGGTTGGGAAGACGTGCCGTTGGGATATCATTTCAGCCGAAAGACGTCCACTGCTGAGCATAGGCCTCCCCTAAAGGGGGTGTTTGCAAAATCGCCACGCTTGGCAGGCGGGTTGGCGATCGCAGTATGGTGTTAGAAAGCATAGAGAACGCTGCTGCACATTCCCTAGTTCCCTTTGTCGCCTTTTACGACACCCACGGGAAGAAATGGGATGGTGCTATTCTTTACGTCCGGCACCAAACGGACCCTTGGGATATGGAAGGATTATTTCAGCCTAGAATCTGAATCTTTATCCTGTTAGCCAAACAGTGGGTCTGTTTGGCTTACTCATTGGATTTCTTCATCGGATTGTATCTCATTGGCAAATCATCGTCTGGTTTTTAACCTCTTTATCTTCGACGCCGAAAATAGTAATTGGAAGTGTTTACTGACCTATCTCATAAATCCGGCTCGAAGGACCAAAAGTCAGGAACCCCGAACCACTGCCGCGCTGTTTCTTGGCGCCAAAGAATAGCTACTAGTTTCTAAATGAACTAAAACCTTCGCCTAAAGTTTTGGGAACCCCATTTGATCAGCAGTTTAGTAAAACTCCTTTAATTTCATATCCACAAATAAGAACAGCGCCGGAAGTAGGGGAGACATGGGGGCACGGTCGGCAGTTCGATGCCCGCCCACAAAAACTTAATGCTTCGATTGTTTGCGTATGATGCAGATGTGACTATGTGACTAATCTGATTGTGTCATAGGTGCGATTATGTGAAGCTATGCGACTGTGGTGTGACAACTTGTGGTGGAATGTAAAGTTTTTGCTGAGGAGGTGTTACAATGGCATGCAAAATGTTTCTTGCAATGTCTGTATTGCCGCGGCAGCAAAAACCTTTTGAACATTGCGCTCACAGATTATTTCGAACACTGATCATAATTTTATTGTACACATTTTTTGTTTCTATTCTCAGTTTATCTATCATTGACATTGAATAATAAAAGTATAATATGTATTTTATCTCCACTCATCCACTTTGTTTCTTAAGAGCGTTTACGACGTACGGCATTTCATACAAACTTTCAAGCCCTTTTTTTCGAAATGACTGAACCGATTTTAATGAAATTTCATACGCATAAGCAGGATACAAAGGTCTAAAAAGTTAGTTAAGAACATTTTCAACAACAAACAACCAAGTTCTGTGAAGTATGCAGAACTTGGTTGTTTTACGATTACTCAACTCATTTTTGAGTAAATACCTAAATAATTGCTTCATATTTTGCAATAAATTACAAGCGTTGTGTCATCGCGCTTCTCTTTATTTTGTATGCAGTCTGGCAGTGACAGCGGTTTACCTGTTGTCAGCGTCTTAATAGGTTATAATACGCTTTCGAAATATCAACACCATCATATCTGGGGGATGAACTCGATTTGCTTATCTCGATTCCCCGTACCAGTATTCAACGATGAAAGCTACTATTCCTAATCTCATTAGGGTGTGCAGTGTGGCCTACAGCCGAATACGATATGCAGCAGTAATGACAAGCATGTGGGTGCGGGTTCGACGCCCGAGTACGGACATAATGGAGCGATTGTCGCCGCCCGTTAGACGCCCACCTCGGTGCCTCGGACGTCGTTAATATAATATTATTAACTTGGATCTAGGTAAGCGATTGATTTTTGGAACAGGTTGTAAAAATTTGTTAAAATTATATTCTCAAGTGCTCATTGTAGCACTCTAGTAAAAATAGTAGCTAGCCTAACGATTCTTTCTACATTAAAATAGCAGAGGCTACCCCATAATCAGTCAGCTAAAGGTCGAAATATATCGACCGGCTTAAATCTGGGTTACCCAGTACATTCCTAAGGCCGATGCGGACAAAACCATGGTTTTATTTATCAACAGCTCTTGCCCGCGAATTCGTCAGAGTGGTGTAGGGTGACCCTTAGGTAACCTTTGATTGGGCTGGAAAGTAAGTAGTGTGTGTGTGTGTGTTTGTGTGTGTATGTGTTGTTCCATAGTCGTAAGGGCATACTCTAGTGTATACGAATCGACCGTTAGTTTTAGGATCCTAAGGGTTCCTTTTACTGACATGAAAAGTATCTCAAGGGTGTTGAGCAAGCCCTCTTTTTTTTCCGTTTCGGCCATCCTAACTTTTGAATTTATAATCATAAGTACGGATTCGATTCGTCGAAACTGAATAATTAAGGCAAAAAATATTTTGAATACCCAGACCGTTGTGGTTGATTTGATGCGGCCTTACCTGGAACAAACAAGAATTTGGAATTAATTTTACGGTTCAGTGTGACAATTCTCACGATATTATTTGGGGAAGAATATGATTGGAAAAGAGATAGTATGAAGTATAATGACGAATGAATGAATTAATGAAATGCACCGACCCCAGCATGGTTGAACCAGACTCGATTGCTCGAATGAACCCAAAGATTCACCCTAGTCCCTGAAGCCTCATGTTTCATGAGACTACAGAGACCATTGTAAATCAAAGAGTAGACCGGGGGGCGCGATAATGGTAGGGAAGACGTGCCCATGGTAAAAAGAGATAGTATGAAGTATAAAGAAGTAAAATATTTTGTTTCGTTTCAGCTTCATTTAACACTTTATTTATCTTCCATTCAGCTATTCCATTCCCCAAGTCTGATATTTTTGTAAATTCAGTCATTCCAACACGAACCCATTGTCATTTTGCTAAAAGTTCGTAATCTGCTAAATTCATAATGGTCAATCATTGGTCGGTCAATGTTCTCGTAATAGAATTGTGTTACTTATAATGGCATTGTCGTATTGCCATTATTATAAAACCCATTAGTAGAAATGTCATTCATTTGTCAAATAAATGCAATTTCTTTCAATGTAGTGTCAGTGGCTGACCATTGGAAAGTCATAATGACGCCATTATAATAGTAGATTACCAAACTTGTCAAAATCAACAATTATGAAATCAACGATCGACCATTCTGACACTATTGTAATAGCAGACTTGAGGCCCTGTAATCACGGCATCGGCTACATCAACGTATGCTAAGTACACCTTCTATACGCCGGATTTTCGCTTATAATGTAGCCATACCATGTTATCTCGTTTCGCTCGTCTAGTCGCATTGCAAATCGCTGCCTATATACTGTAGCCTCAGCCTAATGGTGAATGCCTTAAAGCATTCTCTACCAGTCACTTTATCTATTATTACATGGCTATTTCTCAGCAGTCTAGCAATAGGCCAGTAAAATACTAGATTAAAAGGATGAGTAGTATTCTAGTCTAGTTACCAGTGCGTGTGTCACGTTAATTGCTTGAATACGTCTCATTTGGGTCGCCAATTAGCAAAATAGGACGTAAAGCAATTAAATCTAAGAGAAACGTGATATGAATGTGGTCTATGTTTCGTCTAATCAAGCTCATTTGTGTCATATTACCGTCTTGGTAAGGAAAGTCTATTAGTTTGATTGTCTTGTCGGTCTTAATTATCTTCACGGATGAGAGAATCGCGGCGATCGTAACACTGTGCCAAAATCAATTTTTTTGATTTTGATACAAGAACATAATCAAAATTTGAAAATCCAAAAGTGCACGCCTCATAACGTTTACGTCGTTTTTTTCTTATTACTGCTAACAATAAGATAATTAATCAAATGAAATAAAATAAAAAACAATTATAAATAATAATAAAAAAATAAAAACACAATTATTAAAAAAAACCAGAAAACTGCTATGGTTTAGTGGCGCCATAATTATAAGGTGAGGAAAAAAATACTATAATAAATAGATACGTATACAAAAAAATACACAGTCGTATAATAGTTTTTTATGAATAATAATTAAAAGACAGTGAATTGAACGCTCATATTAATTCTTTTCTTCTTTCATTTTTTTTTTCTTTTTTTTAAAAAAACGTTGCCCCACACTAGGAATTTCTCCTGTATTGTGGGTGCGTTTACAAACATTTAAATTCACATACACAAACAGCCAGACCCGAAATAACTACTCGTAGGTCATACAAATATTTGTTCCGTGCGGGAATCGAACCTGCGACACGCAGCGCAGCAGTCAATCGCTTAACTAACTGCGTCAACCGTGTCGTTAAGAAAGTCCGTAGTGTATCACTTTAGATAATAAAAATAAAATATTCCGGTACGATAATTTTTTCGACCAATTTCCCTGCCACATACACCAATCAATAAAGTATAAAAATTGACATATCTACCAAACTATAAAACTTTAGTTAAGGAAAGTAAGGTTCAATATTTAGTAAATGACCTCCTCTATATGCGAATTTGCTATGGCGGGTCCAGATCCAGTCACCTTGTGTATGACACAGACACGCGTACGTCCAGGAAAGATTATTTTAATGTTATTATTTACCATGTTAAACAAAATAATTGTTATTGAATTATATTTTATGTGTCTGACAAATTATTTGACTTGATATTAGTACACTCATGCGATAAAAGTAACTCCTGTAAGTGCGATATAAATAAAAAAAAAACGATTTCAGTTTCGATAAAACTGCTTTTTAGGGTTCCGTAGTAAACAAGGAACCCTTATAGTTTCGCCATGTCCGTCTGTCTGTCTGTCCGTCCGTCCGTCTGTCGCCAGCTTAGCTCAGAGACGCTTAGTCCTAGAAAGCTGTAATTTGGCATGGGTATACATATTAATTATGCCAAAAAAATGGTAAAATAAAATTATGAAAAACATTTTTTTTTAGGGTACCTCCCTCCCTTACACGTGAAATGGGGATGATATTTTTTTTTCTCGTCTATTCCATGGTGTGGGGTATCGTTGGATAGGCCGTTCAAAAATATTGTGGGTTTGGCAAAACCATTTTTCAATTAAGGGATCCGTTTGCGTAATATTAAGCTTTAAAGTGCTAGTTTTTGTTAGAGTCAAGTGTCCCCCCCCCCTGCCAGCTAAATGGTTGGTTTTGGATATGTGAAAAAATTCATGGCAATAGTATATATAACGAAATTAAAAGGAAAACTATCACAGCTAAGTAGGCTTCACAAGTTAACGAGTAATAGTCGACCAACTTATATTTGGAGTTGGAGAATTGACCGTAACGTATATCGATGTATGGGAGAGCATGTTTTTCAACTACAATGTTAAGTTTGTTTTTGGGATAAATTCATCCCAACTACGGAACCTTTCATTGTGCGTGGTCCGACATGCACTTGGCCGGTTTTTTTTTTAATGTCGAGAGTAGAGCACAACCTCAACGCTTCGCTTGCAATAAGTACGCCAATTCTTAGTAACTCAGCTACTGGAAATCATGATCAGTCACTCCAACACCAACTAGTTCAAAGTATTCATAAGGACAGCCCATATGGACTGGACCCATATTACGTGACAAATCATTATTATGAATATCAAACAGCCGCCAGTATGTTACTAATGGCATGTCTACGTGACTCATATTGTTTTAAAGCTTGTGATAGATATGTGTTTTTCATTCCGGGAGCTATTGATAGTGTGGGAAGCTCATTGTGATGAAAGGGGTGAAAGAATGTTCGGTCGAGGTGTTTTAAGTAAGATGATGCACGATGGAAGATAATAAAGGTGAGTTACTGTGGAAAGTATGTGCTCGTAGCATTGATGTATTAAATAGGAAGATAGGCCACTCTCTAACATCACGTAAATATTAAATGGACCCGATGTCGTGCGTCATGTGCTCGACAACCGAAATAGAGAGACATATTACGCGGGCTATAGCGGGAACGAGATAGCAATAATTGTCACTGTTACGTACCCATAACAACTCGGAAACAAACTACGATTCGGGTATTCCCCGCAAACCGAGAGTAGGTAATGTAGGTCGGTTGTGTCCTTTCCCCTAATTTATGCGGTCCACATCGAGGAGCGCGTACCATATCATCCTATTTAATACATCAATGGCTCGTAGTCATAACGTGACATCAACATGAGAAGCTTTATTTTTGGGTGAAATTATGACTAAGCAGTCATTTTCTACGAATTTAGGTCACCTAAAACTTTGCTAACTTTTCGACCGCAATATTTTCCAAAACCACATTGTAAGAATACACCAAGTTTTTCGATATAATATGCAGCCAGCGTTTTTTTTTTAATTCAATAAACCTCCTTATAGCCTGCAGAGTAAGCAAGCTGAAGTGGCAGTGGGCTGGCCATGTTTGTCGAAGGACCGATGGCCGGTGGAGCAGACGAGTCCTGGAGTGGAGACCGCGTATCAGCAAGCGTAGTGTGGGACGCCCCCCAGCTAGATGAACCGACGACCTTAAAAAGGTGACTGGGACAGACTGGATGCGGAAGGCGGAGGACAGGGTGTTGTGGCACAGCCTGGGAGAGGCCTATGTCCAGCAGTGGACTGCTATAGGCTGAGTTGATTGAAACCTCCTTAGATCTAGTGTGTTATTTTGAAAAATGAACACGTCATTCTTGTCAATGAGAACATTTTACGTACAACAGTATTGTATGAAAGCATAATGACAGTGTAAGTATGCTTCCGCATCTCAATTCTGATTGTAGACAGCTCCTGACATGTGTTTATAAATGTTTAAGACAGTGAAACCCGCGTTAAGAAGTGTTAAAAGATTGATTGATCATCTTAACTTCATCTCAAATTATCAAGCCAGTCGTTTATCATGTACGTAAGAAAAAAATTACATCTTTTTAGTAAAAGAGGCGAGACATAATTATAGTACTAGAAGTAGGGATCTATTAGCTCAACCAGGTTTCAGACTGGCAAAATTAGACTCATCTTTCATGGAGTACTGTTTAAAATGTTATAATAAAATCCCTCCCCTCATACTTCCAACTGAATGAGACGAAATTCAAATCTTGTATAAAACGCACACTATGCAAGCAGGCATAATACAGGTTGGGGGATTACATCGCTCGCGCTGATAGAAATGCTTGGCTCAATGCTGGTCCAGCTCCACAACCACAACTAATTTATTAACATTTGATAATACTATTGGAGCTGATGAAGATTGTAAGACTATCTTTTCATTGTATAAACTCGAATCTCCTTTGTATTATATAATTGCATATCACAGGTGTGAGTACTTTGTACAATAGAGCTACCATTTACCGGGTAATTATGTCTTTCATTGACTTGAATGTGCCCTGGCGGCTGAGAGTATGTCATGCTCACTCAGATGTCTCGCTGATGGTGGCGTGTGTGTTGGATCATTTAGCTTCCTTCAAAATGGATGAGTTGAATGGTGCTGATCCATGCGTCATGTTCGTGCACGGGCGCTGCTGTCAGTTGGGACTGGTCATCTCTTAGCTGCCACGGCTTATTATTAATTATTTTAGTTTTGAATTGTTTTTTTATTTTTGTTTTTTACCTTTTATCACGGACGCTTCTGACGTATTGCATCGTTTTCACATGTTTAACTTCAATATGAATGATGTAACCAATATTTTATAACAATATTTTAATTTTTAAAGAGTGTCCGTGGAGTTTCTTGCCCGTTCTTCTCCATAGGAACCCACTATTTGGAATGGACAACTAGCTTCATATTTGTAACTGACCGACTTCTTGACAATTCAAAAGTACCTGTCTATGGTTTTATTGAAATAAATGCGTACCGCCTTATTACAAAACAAGATCTATATTTTGACATGACTTAAACCATGGAGCCAGTTTTTGTAATAAGAACGTAAAAGTGATTGAAATACCGTTCTTTATACAAAACTGAAAACTTAGTTCGGTACTAAGTTGACAGTTTTGTGTTTAGGAACTTTACCATAGTCGGAATAAAGTTCGAAATTCAATAATGGCTCCATGTTTTAAACCTGGGTCTGAAGATAAACCTTGTTTTGTAATAAGGGGGATTGAGTTTACAAATAAGTTCAACAACATTGACAGCGTTGAGCTATCCAGAAGATATATACAAAACATACAATGTAAAGAACGTGATCGAACTGTCACAATAAAAGCTATAAGGCTACTGTTTATTCCTGAACACGAGCTAACCCATCAAAACACAACACGAAATGTCTGGTCGCATGTAGCGCCATACAAATAAAACAAAACACTACAACTAAACTAAAATGCTCATAAAGAAACCGCTTTCCATTCAAACAACAATGAAATGAGTAAAGCAGTGCGTTCACACAACACTGGTTGCACTTAGAGGGCGATTGTAAGGGCCACCCACTCCCTAAATACCCACACTATGGTGAGTACCGCTGAAACAATTGATTCGTCAAGTTCGTCCGTCTGTGGCGCCTGCCACGGGACAAGGGATAAGCTGAAAGCGGGATAGAAACTTTATGACCATTCTTCTTTTATGAATGGTCTTCTACTTCGATAATAAAAGATGAATTTGACTATAATTAAATGTCCAATAACACTGCCTTTTCTTCGTCATTCTTTGAAGACTAAGTTAGGAAAGATGCTGCAGAGAAAAGGTTAAAGCTTTAAGCGCATGGTTTGTTCATGAGGGTTCTTTGTGAGTTTTCTTGTACCCACAACAGTTCAAACCTAGTAAATACTAGGTTTGGCTACTCGCCTAGATATATGTATAAACCGTGTAGTAAACACGGCTAAAATCGTCAGCGTGACATAGCTACTTATTAAAGAAATGGGGGGCAATTTAATTTAATTTTGTAAATGGAATATATAAATATTATAAAGCCTATGTCACTCCAACAATTAGACGAATCTAACTTCACCTCTTAAGTTAAGTAAATAAAATCTATCAAGCCGTTTAGGCTGCTGAGCGTCTCAAAGAAATAGACATACACACTCTCGAAAAACATTACCCTCCTTCTGGGACAGTCGGGTTAAATGGTGCTAATTTTGCTGCGGCAACGTAATAGCTGCTGATACCCGAACGAACCCTCCGTGACATAAAGGCTTCTACATACCGGGGCGACTTGTCGCGCGACGCGACACGGCACAAAGGCACCGCTCGTCCCGCGACACGCGGGGCCTTTGTGCCGTGTCGCGTCGCGCGACAAGTCGCGCTGGTATGTAGAAGCCTTAAGTCATACTTTGTTGCTCGTTCTTCCCTTTTTGCACCTTAACTAGTAGTTCTGCAAACAGTAGACTTCGCGAGCACAAACTTTTTTTGCAACAATTAATATATTCGTCGATTCTACTGGTAGAAAAAAATGAGCAATTAACTGCATTTTTAAGAGCTATTTTCCTCATCACGCCGAAGATCCTCATCAGATCTTCACCAAATTTCTATGAGACTAACTTAGTTCTCCTCCTCTTCCTTTCAAATAAAAAAGAACCATTGAAATCAGATCTCATAAAGTGGAGATATCCAGTAGCCCCCTTTTTAGGGTTCCGTACCCAAAGGGTAAAACGGGAACCCTATTACTAAGGCTCCGCCGTCTGTCTGTCTGTCCGTCTGTCACCAGGCTGTATCTCATGAACCGTGATAGTTAGACAGTTGAAATTTTCACAGATAATGTATTTCTGTTGCCGCTATAACAACGTATACTAAAAAACTGAATAAAATAAATAAGGGGGCTCCCATACAACAAACGTGTTTCTTTTTTGCCCTTTTTGCTCTATATTGATAACGACAACAGGTAGACGCTTGAAATATTCACAGAATCTTTAGTTATATATTCACTTTATAAATAAATAATTAAAATAAAATAAAACAAATATTTAACGGGGCTCCCATACAAAAAACGACATTTTTATAGATAATGGTACGGAACTATTCGTGCGCGAGTCTGACTCGCAATTGGCCGGTTTTTTGAGGAAACGTGAAATTAAAAGTCCCCGACGACAAAAAAATCTATAAAGTCGTAAAACCTGTGTACCAAGTTTCGTCCAGATCGGTTGTAAAATACGACCTCCAATCCCAGTAGCGACAAACTGACACAGGAAAGCAAATTTTGACACATTGGCAGAGACGCTTCGCTCACTCGGTCAATTAAAGTTCGCTCCCATCTCCAACACGCACCATACAACGAAGTCAACCCTTCAGGTCGTCGCCCTGTGTAGTGGGCACGGCTGAAACCTTCAGCGTGACACAGCTACGTTACTCAAACGTGTCTGTTTTGTAGCTTTCTATTACGAGACTTGCTTCTGTACAAATGGAAACGGTATTCAGTTTGTGGAGGACATTAAAGAAGTCAGAATTTGAAGGAATTAGCGGTTGCTTATTTCAATATGATTGTTCATTCGTCTGCATTAATAATATGATCCAGTCTTAATTTAACGACAATTTCGTTTATTTGGGGGTATTTTATACCAAATTGACTGACTGCCTCGTTTGTGTAGTGGTCACAAGCGCATCTGCTGAGCATGAGGTCCAAGGGGTCTGCTCCGAAGCGTTAATCCAAAGTATCGGCCGACTGTTCGGCCGTTTCATAACTTCCATAATTTCCTTTTTTGACTTTGAATCCTTACCCGACTTGTCACATTTTTGACTTTGCCTTATCTCTTTGACTGTCCTTTTTCTTTTTTTCGCCGGAGTCAGCAATAGTTAGCCGTCGTCAAGCAACGGCTGATCATTCGGCCGATACTTCGGATTTATCTTCGGAGGAGACCTCCTTGGTTCGATTCCCAAGTCGGGCAAAGTGTTATTTGGTTTTTCCATCAGGAATTTCTCGATAGCAGCCCGGAGTCGGGATTTGTGCCCGGATGATGGATATTGGCATCATCCGGGCACAAATCCCGACTCCGGCCGGGCCGAGCGTATTGAGATTTGAGGCTCGCCCCCTTGTTAATAGGACTTAAACATAACTGGCGAAATGTGGGTATACTATAGGTACACCTCTGCCTAACCCTTCGGGGAAATACAAGCGTGATGTTATTGTTTTTTATACCAAACCAAAATCGATTAGAGCGAAGATGGTCTTTCGAGACTTACACACTACACAGTTAATTTTGCACACAATCGTGAAACTTAAACAGGCAATAACATATAAACTGAAACAGCCAACTCAAATACAGATACCCGATAAAGATCCACATATACACGACATGTGTATTAAGTATGCACGAAACAATTTCGTCCCTGTCACCCCCCACTGAATGGGTTCGGGTATGATCCTATTTGTAATGTCACTCGACGCGATGCTGGCTTAATGTTGGCACTTCGGCTTTGGAGGGCTGCTCTTAGGTTTGAAGAGGAAGCTGAAGTGAATTGATTTATAAACTACGATGGGAAGGGAAACTCGGGAAATTGTTAAAGAATATTGGTATATTTTCCAATTAGATGAATCAGTTGGGAAATCAGGAAAATTAAGGATATGTAACTTGAGGGGATTCGAGGAAGATAGATCTTATTGAAGAAGCTTTGGAAGGGGTAGACGTTATCAGTAGAACAAATTTTCGTTACAATGAAGTTGTTTACTGGATGGATAAAAAAAAAACTTAAAATCCGAGATTAAAAAAATACTTAAAAGGTATGATTATCCAACACGATCCGAGAAATTAACGTCGAGGTGTGGCATCCACCGAGTTTTCATTTATCACTCCCAAGGGAGACTATTTTAAATACTGTCCATTAAAAGCCTATCCGTATCCAAGGACCACACATCATATTAGTACGGAAAGTATAATTATACCCATTTCCCGCACATAAATAACCTGAGTTATCATGAGGGACAGTCGAGTCCATGTAAACAAACCTTACAAGGGCGCGGCTAACAACCGCCCTTAAATATGCGCATAATATTACCGTAGACTCATATTAATAATAGGAGGCCTAGGAGAAAAGACAGTGTTAACTTGCTAAATGTAATTTCTGGAACAATTTCAAGGCGACGATAACCGACTTTTAATGATTTTATACTGAAGATCACGTCTAAACGAGTAGTGTTAATGATGTGTCAAAACTATATGTTAAATTAGAGCATTTTCTCAATAACTTAATATGTGAATGTTTTAGATTATGTTTATATTACACAGTGAAATTAATTTGTAAAGTTATGTCTAACGCGGATAAAAAACTGAGAATGGCGCAAAGTCTACCAAGCGAATTTTTCTGAAACCTTCACCATTTTAAAGATAATTTAATTATTGATCTTTTAGTATACGCGTTCTATTAAAATAACTTTTGTTTTGTGTATAATAAATTAATAATGCGCCAAATTCGGGACAGCGCTCCTTGATGGGCGAGTCCTATTACTGGCTGAACGTACGACGCGTTGCGTGAACTCAGTACAGAACACGCAAGCTAACTACTCAAGGTCACTGGCATATATCTCCTTCTTAAGTAATAACAAATACAATCAGTAAGACTAGCCAAATTGTTTAAATTCTACATGCCGTTCTTGTCTCCCCAGAAGTTTCTAAAATCTCAGCTTTATACGAAACATCTGCCGTCCGACTTTTGCAAGCTCCTGTACAATAAGACCAAATGGTCCTGACAAGGTAAACATTTCTCAACGTAACTCCTTGAATAAAACTTGTGTGCAACTGGTTTGTCGTGATTTCGCAGGCATCGTAAACTATATACAAATTCATAGACACGGCTGGCGCGATGCTCTATGATAAATGCATCTACAATGAACATTAATTCTCGGCTCCTCAAAGCTTATAAAATACTGCACAGCACAATTGCAGAACGCAGATTCTATCACAATCCGAAGAATTTTAAAGGATACCTAATTTAAAATCGCCTGTTCGACAATGTAAATAACGCAAAAAATACTGTTGATTTTTTTAAAATGAATATTGGAATTGAGAGTGTTACGCAATTAGGGTCCCTAGAACTGCAAAGTATCAACAAAACTTTTTACAAAAAAAAAAATAACCGACTACCAAAAATAAGTAATTAGTGTCAGTTTTTAATTTATCTAAGTTACAATAGCCTTCTGTAAACTGCTCATCACCTTTTACAAAATATTGTTTTTCCTGATGCAGGGACTATGATTGTTGAGGAGTTCTCCTGGTAAGAACCAGGAGAACTGCCACTCACCGTGACCATATGCATAGTGACGAGCATAAATTGCTTAGCAACCACATTAAAGTACCTAATGGAATCGCAACCCGTTAAATACTTATTATTATATTGTTGCGTTGGCCATCTGTGGTCTCCATCATCAGTTCTACCTCACCAAATGGTGTTTTCCGAGAGCAAATGCACGAGTTACTATAAAAAGTACCCAAATCGCTATAGGTTTGCCAATAAAATTTGAGGGTTCCCTACGATTTCCATGGGATCCTCTAACCAGATTCAGATTTGGTGGCAATGGGACCACTTTGGGAGTATACCCTTTCAAACAAAAAAATAATTTTCAAAATCGGTCCATAATTGACAGAGAAATCGGTGAACAAATATAAAAAAAAACATACAGCTGAACATATTATAACCTCCTCCTTTTTGGAGTCGGTTAAAAATCAATCTGATGTGCCAAGAAATTACTCGGGCCATCTAAATTGGGATGAAAACAGAACCGATTTTACATGAACCCGTAGCCTCCAAAGACCACCAGAATTACCGGTCATACAAAGCAAATGGACCCAAGTATGTTTCTCAACAGCTTAAATACTTGGAAAATAACTTAATAGCTTATGTGGCAACTGCAGTATCAGGACTCGCAGGAAAGCCAAGACCGTCACGTCGTAAAATATAAGAATTCATAGACACGGCCGGTGCGAGTGCGAAACTCTATGATACGGCACGTACTTGTTTTGAAAGTAATTTGTAAGTTGCCACATTTCACTGACCCATATCATTACGCATTTTATTGTTGCCTTTGTAAATGTAAAGGTGTCGCCAAACATTGAGCGGCAAGAGCGCGACAGCAACACGCGGCGTTCGCAGGACACATTTCTGCCGCGCTCTAGTTAGGACTAAACCGACGAATGTTTGCGCGGCAATACTGCGCGAGTGCGCGGCACATCCGAGACACGCCGCGCACTTCAGTTGGCATCAGAACTAAAATGAAAGCGGTTACGTGTGTCGTAGCTCTGCTTATTATTCGAAAATTGCGAAGAAGGAATATGAAAACCTATTAAAATAAGAAAATTCTGGATGAAACCACTTTATCAGCGGAGGTCACAGAATTTTGAATCAATAAATTACGAAATTAATTACCGAACACCACAGTTTTTAAGATTATCCTTGGTGGAGTTTGAATAGAGTTTTAGTTTTTATAGTTTTGCCTATTCCATCCCATATGTCTTCACGTGTGTTTTTATTCTGGTATTCTTTTTGTCGAGGATCCCATAACACATTAAAGGATCCATACATTTCAATCAAACGAATCGATGTTTCGTTGTCCATTTTTATACGCATCAGATATACGTCCAAACACAACTACTGACGAATGTTCACTGCAAATGTTTGTGCGCGGCAGGTTGACAGAAGCGTTCGCGCGCGGCAGTCGTCCAAACACAGCGCGGCTGCCGCGCTCAAACGCCGCGCTATGTTTGTACACACCTTAAGGCTTCCATAACTTTTTTTTTGGTCATGAACACTTTTTGCTGAGTTGCTTTGTAAAGATCTTTTAAGTTAGTCTTCACTTACCTTTACAGAATAAACAATTAAATTTCGTTTTATGCCACTGTTCTGTCAATACTCCAAATTCCATGCAGCAAAAGAAGCTTAGTCTGACTTCGCGTCTACCTCTTTAACCAGAGCTAATCGTGCTCGTGACATTCTAAAACAATTAAAACAGCTCAAAGTCATGGGCATTCACAAATAAATTCTACGTATGGCTACAGAGAAAGTCTGGATGCATAAACTTTACAAAGACAGATAGCATTCATAAAAGATCGGTTAATTCAAAGCACAATAACATTTTACGCTTCATTATATTTCTCAAAAGACCCTTGGACCTCATTAAGAAGGCCCTTAATTTTGCAACACGCCCGCACGAAACAGTATACGTTTTACAACTAACAATATGCATAATAAATCAACGCTGACCCAGAAAGCAGTAGGCTTTCAAGAGCTTCAAGTATCAAAAATGCAGCATATAAAAGCTTCGTATTAAAGTTAAGGGGACCAATTACATTAATATGGAGTTCTGTATAGGCGCCACGCGAGCAGGGGGCCTAAAATGGACGCTTTGGCTGAATCATAATACGATCTGCGTACAATTCATATCCCGCAATTCATCTGTTTGACAGTTTTGTATGGAGTTTCGTAAAATGGTCCACAAATTATGAATTGCTTTAATGAAGTCTAATGTCAAATAGCACAGATGAATTGCGGGATGTATGAATTGTACGCAGATCATATTATGATCCTGCCAAAGCGTCCATTTTAGGCCCCCTGGTCGTTTTTTTTTCCGCTTATGATTTGTTTGCTTTCGTGATATGATAGTTAAAAGGGCAGGCAGGTTATAGTTGCGGGTGTGACACGGGAGGTGAAACAGTAGTTTATTATGGCTCGTTAATTTTGTGGGGCCATTATCATTAATTGAATTTGTATGATGAATTTTTACGAAAGTATTTTAGTTTGCTCTGAACACAGGAACACAATACTGAAAAGAAACACCTTTTCAGTACGAATATTTCTGTATTTATCTTCTTGAACACATACAAACTTGGCACTTAGCAATATTTAACGAACTATTTAATTAGGTACTCAATATAATAATCAGTATAGGCTTTAGACATCTTGGAGACAACCTTTATGTTCCGAGGCTCGATGGGAATTCCTCAAAAACAAGGCGACGCGCGACGCTCCAAACGATCATGTTTTCATTCTGTTCCGTTAAAAAAAAACCCGTACGTGAGAGAGTGGGCCGTAATCCACCACGCGGGCCCAGTGCGGGTTGGTAGATCATGTCACATGTCTTCGAATTTTTTAGTACTAGGACATGCGGGTTTCCTCACGATGTTATTTCCTTCACCGTTTTGAGAGCAGTTGCAGTGGTGATGAAATAATTTACACAAATTAAAGCCAGGGTTGCGAGTTTGTCCGAAAGGGATATCGTGGCCCTGGCACACAGGCAAATGAAGGAACACGGGTGCATGGGTTTTAGTCAGTAAAAGTCTGACACGCCCTCAGCTCCGCCCAAAGCGAGAGAAGTATTTTATTAATTTCGCACCCAAACAAAAAAAAGCCTGAATAGAATAGAATACTCATTATTATGTACATGTCATGAAAAAAACCCGCTTCAGAGCAAAAGCCTCAATTATTTAAAATGATTAAAAGCTTGTTTTAGATTCTAAAGCCTTCAGACAAGATGGCAGTTAGGAAGATCATTCCAAATTCAAAGACAGTTTATTCGAGTCATCACTGCTAACCGATTTAAAATCGATGGCGCCCGAGACTAAGCAGAAAAAAAAACCCACTAAGGACACGATTTTTCTCTTCATTCCTTTTTAAGTCCTTACACGACCACACTCTAAGAGGCAAGGCGTGCTCAAGTGAAGCCTAGGAAATACAAAATGCGAACGAGTAAGAAACGGGTTGACATTACTATAGATTCTATAGTAATGTCAACCCGTTTCCTACTTTTCCATCCTCGGAAGGAGAATCTATAGTATAGATTATCCTTCTGAGGATGTAAAAAGTATCCTATACGTACTATTTTGAACTAATTTCTTAGCGTCTCATCTTCTTAGCGTATCGATCGATGGCATATAAGAAAGTTCATCATCATCATCAAGATTTCAGCCGAAAGACCTCCACTGCTGGACATAGGCCTCCCACAAGGGAGTTTGCCATAATCGCCACGCTTGGCGCGGGTTGACGATCGCAGTATGGTGTTAAAATGTATAGAAAACGCTGCCGCCAATTCTCTAGTAAGATATAATAATAAAGTTGTGAAAGTTTAACTGTTATGTTTAGATCCACACGAACTCCGTTTGCTGATGCAGTCATAAGAGCCTCAAGATCACAGGTGACAAGGCATACGGATTTCCAAGTCGCCACGGTACCGCGACAGGAAGGCTCGATAAAGCTGTCAGAGGGTTTAAGCAGCTCAAACCAAAGATCACGTCTTGCTGTAGAGACATTAGTTGAACCTGTCGTCTCTGAATAAATGTTAAAACCCAAATTGATCATCAACAAAGATTATGTATTTAAATAATTATTCTTGTCATTATCATTATTTTAGTAACTACCTACCTCTTTATTATGCATTACCATCTAAATTACAGATAAAAAAAATACAAAGGGTGACACAATGGGCGGTCTTATCGCTAAAAGCGATCTTTTAAAGACAACCTTTGGATGGATTAAAGGCAGAAAGAAGGAGATACAATACTGCAGGTAGTCTGTGGCGTATTATTTATATAATTATACGATAAACCACTAACAATGTGGCTCTACTAGCAATCTGGTTACGAAATTACCGAAAAATCAATATTTGAAACGGAATTTCCAGGATGGAATCCATCAAGTTTAACTCCCCTGGGTTTTCGCAGAATAAAACAGTTACTTAAGTTTTGTGTCAAGCGGACTCAAGCGTAATGATGTTTTAAGGCGACGATAACCGACTTTTAATGCTTTTATACTGAAGATCACGTCTAGACGAGTAGTGTTAATGATTTGAAAAAAATATATAATGTTAAATTAGAGCATTTTTTCAATACTTTAATATGAAAATATTTTAGATTATGTTTATATTACATGTGAAATTAATTTGTAAAGTTATGTCTAACGCGGATAAAAAACTGAGAATGCCGCAAAATCTACCAAGCGTATTTTTCTGGAACCTTCACCAATTTAAAGATAATTTAATTATTGATCTTTTGGTATACGCGTTTTATTAAAATACCTTTTGTTTTGTGTATAATAAATTAATAATGCGTCAAATTGGAGACAGCGCTCCTTGATGGGCGAGTCCTATTACTGGCTGAACGTACGACGCGTTGCCTGAGCTCAGTACAGAACACGCAAGCTAACCACTCAAGGTCACTGGCATATATCTGCGTCTTAAATTAAATTATCTGATGGACAAAAGACATTTAATATACCCAGAGAATGGCCGGAAAGCTAGACACTTCCAATTTTCCGCAAATTACGCCTTCTGAGGAAACTGTTATTGCACGTAAGTGGCCGCAAGTTGACATTATTTATGCACCCATTATCGATTTTCTCAGCAACACGTAAGGATTTGCTTTGCACTGTTAGCTTTGTTGCAGAAATAAAGTGAACATTCTATTAGTCTTAAAGAAAATACGATACGTACACCCCTACCTCCGGCCAAGAAATGGTTAGGCAAATTATTTTGGCATCGCTGCGGAGTGCCATAAAAATCTCTAGATTAAAAGAACCGTTTATTCCCGTTGTCTCCGTACGCCGTGTCCCCATCCTACGGGGACCGCGGTACTTCAATTAAATATTTAAAAATACTTCCCGTTGTCCCCATGGTTTGGTTTTACATTCAAAAATATGTTTCTGGCCACACTGGCGTTGTGTGGTCACAGTTCTAACCTAACCTAGCTGTTTCGATTTAAAAAAGGTTTACTTCGTACGTTATGGGGCCAACGGGAAATAAATTTAATCACGTCCCGCTGTCCCCATGACGGGGATATGGCATACGGGGACAACGGGAATACACTAAAAGAACATGTTAACAAGTCTGCTATTTAACTTAAATCTAATTAATTTAGAAAAAATAACAAAACTATATCGTAACTAAAACTATTAACAAACTAAAATATGGCGTCAAATAATTCCTCCGCATCGCTGTCGACTGGTAATGTACCCAAGAGGCTGGCGGCATTGCCACGTTGTATGGCACTGCTTAGCCTCTGGCCAAGGTAAAAACCAGCCCTGGATCACGGGAACTGTCAACCAGCCGTTTGGAGATTTCTTTGAACAAAACATAACCCCATGTATTCAATTCAAATCAAAATCAAAAGTCAAACTAGGATAAGAATCAGCACTTTTCGAACGTCAAAAATTACATAAGACAGTTCCACAAAAACGCCCACCCTTCACCACTTCCTAGTGCTTTAGCTGGGAAGAAGTGGCGCAACAAACTCCCCAGCAGCACAGCTGTCTGTTCAGTTAGAAAAACTTGATTCTATACAATAGTATGTAAAATAATTTACATTATATAACACCAAGCCTGTATTCCCCGAAGGGTGAGGCAGAGAAGTACCTATAGTATACCCACATTTTGCCAGTTATGTTTAAGTCCCATGAAATTGGGGCGAGCCTATTGCTGTCAACCAAGCATAAATCAAGACTCCGGACTGCTACTGAGAAATTCCATATGGAAAAACCCAATAACACTTTGCCCGACCTGGAAATCGAACCCAGAACGTCATGCTCAGCAGTAATGCCTGCGACCAGTAGACCAACGATGCAGGCAATTTAAAAATTCCTCATGTAAGTACTTAAAAACCAGAACAGAGTCAATAACGTAAAAGATAAAAACAAGTATCAATAACAAACATTGAACACCAAAGGAATCTTGTGCAAACAAAGGCGTTTCTATACACATAAAATGTGCCATAAGTAGCAGTTGGCAATAACGAATAAATAAAGCCTTTCCTCTACAATCGTATACGGCCCGAGTGTTTATAAAAATGAAGAAGCTCTCGAGTGGGAAACGACTATGGAAAACATACATCTTTACGAAATGGAGAGAAAATCACAAAATAAAAGACCTTTTATTCAAAACAGGCTAGAATCAGCACTTTTTGATCGTTAAAATTGCAAAAGACAGTCACCAAAAAACATGCGGGGCAGTCTTGGGACTGCCGATAGAATTGAAAACTAAGTAACTTGTGAATTGTATCGAAGTTCATGGAAATGGTTCGGTGACGATGACGCCAGTTCCATGATTTTTGTTCACCCAAAAAGTGCTCAACATGCCTAAAAAGTTACACTTCAAAAAAAAAAATACGGTTTTCAGACTACCGTCTCGTATTTGAACAGAACGTCACTCAATACTCATGCATTAAAGGCTTCCACAGATCAGCGCGACTCGCGACGCGACACAAAGGCACCGCTCGTCGCGCGACACGCACGGTCTTTGTGTCGCGTCGCGTGTCGCGCCAGTATGTAGAAGCCTTAAGGTTTCTACATACCGGGGCGACTTGTTGCGCGACGCGACGCGACACAAAGGCACCGCTCGTCCCGCGACACGTGGGGCCTTTGTGCCGCGTCGCGCCGGTATGTAGAAGGCTTTAAGACGGAGATATATGCCAGTGACCTTGAGTGGTTAGCCTGCGTGTTCTGTACTGAGCTCACGCAACGCGTCGTACGTTCAGCCAGTAATAGGACTCGCCCATCAAGGAGCGCTGTCCCCAATTTGACGCATTGTTAATTTATTATACACAAAACAAACGGTATTTTAATAAAACGCATAAACTAAAAAATCAATAATTAAATTATCTTTAAATTGGTGAAGTTTTCAGAAAAATACGCTTGGTAGATTTTGCGCAATTCTCAGTTTTTATCCGCGTTAGACATAGCTTTAAAAATTTATTTCACTATGTAATAATTATAAACATAATCTAGAATATTCACATATTAAATTATTGAAAAAATGCTCTAATTTAACATATATTTTTTTCAAATCATTAACACTACTCGTTTAGACGTGATCTTCAGTATAAAATCATTAAAAGTCGGTTATCGTCGCCTTAAGTACTTAAAACTAGTTTCAACCAATCAAATGGCTTCAATCTAGTTATAAGTAATGCTTGAGTATTAAGTGACGTTATTTAATACGGGCCTAAGATGTATCTTTAATTTCTGTGTAGCTCAGTTACTAGTCAGTAAAATCATGGTCAATATGCAATATTGTATGATACGCCAGTTGTGCAACCCTCAAAAACAACCCTATAATTAAATTGAGTAGTTATTACTTAATCTTAACGTAGAACCGACTAACCCATTAACCTATCCCGTGAGAAAGAAAATATACATGAAAATCACCATCGTCTAAGTACGCATCGAAATGTGTTTGTTTCCAAAATTATAAGCGCAGACGCCGATGACGTCAGCGCCCTATTACTAAGTGATAAGCGGCAGCGGGCTAGAGACACACCCTCTATCCTTATTTGACCGAGCGAGCGAACCAACCGAACCAAATTGACTTCCCGCTGTTAGTTTGTTGCTACTCCCTCTACAGATCGTATTTTACAACCGATATAGAGGAAACTTGGAATACAGATTTATGACTTTATAGAATTTCTTTGTCTTGTTGATTTTTGATTGGAACCCTCCAATCAAACATCCCCGACGACAAGAAAATTTTTCCTCCAAAACAGGCAAAAAGGGGGCTACTGGATATCTCCGCCATATGAGACCCGATTTCGCTGGTTCTTTTTATTTGAAAGGTAGTATAGTAACTTTAAGTTGGTCTCATCGAAATTTAGTGAAGATCTGATGAGGATCTTCACCAGTGGAATCGCCCCTATAGCCACTAAGTAGGGATAGATGAAGCACCTGGGACCACCTTCTCATCACAAAACTAGTCTACAGCGTTACCTCTGCCAATTAAAACCTATAACTTATTTTATCTAGGTAGCCTACAATTTTGTACTCATATCTTTTTTTTTTTAAACTAAAAAGATAGTAAATTTAATTGTTGCACATAAGTTTGTGCTCGCTAGGTCTACCTGTTCGCAGAACTACTAATAATATCATAATTAATGCTAAAGTAACTCTGTGTGCTTGTTAGTTTTAGATATACGTCGTATTTCGATGAAATTTGACACACAGGTACTTACTTAGTACCTACTTAGATCATGACCATGGGTTAGGTCCTAAGGACCAGGGATGGGGTCACTACGGCCCGCGACCATCAAACAAAAACCGGTCAAGAGCGAGTCGGACTAGCGCACCGAGGGTTCCGTACGAATATATGATGTTGATGATTTCTGAAAAACTGTGCTATTTAGAGACATTGTTTTATTTTTCCTTTAATCTTTACTTAGGCTTCTATCATATAGAATAATTTTAGATTTTTATCTCTGCAAACTTCGGAGATAAGGGGGGGGGTGGCGACGGTATTTTTTTACATTTTTCATCAGAGAGAGACTATGCTGCCTAAAAAAAAAATATGTGACGTTCTTTCATAATAATATGATACCCCACATGCCCTAGTAGCCCCACTTAAAATTTTTAAAACCCCCTTTTAGTCCCTTTTGCAAAAAAGATATATTTTTTTTAGTTTCTTTCTTGCTTGCCAAATAGTTGGGCAAACGTCATCTAAAACTATTCTAAATTCAAGTTGATAGCATTAGTAGTTCTTGAGATATCCAGGTGTGACAGACAGACAGACTTAGTCTCATCATAAGGGTTCCTTTTTACCATTTTGGTACGGAACCCTAAAAATCAAGTGAAGTTTTCGTATTGTTAGAAATTTCATTTTCATTGGCAGTGCGCAGCTACCTTTTTTAAAGACCAGCGCTCCGCAACCTTCTACTTTGCTGCTTACTTAAAAGTTTAATTGCAATTTTCAATTTCTTTATTATTTCAATAATTATTTTGTAATATTGCAAAATAAATAAGTGTTTCAGAAAACACATATTAGATCAATATTTTTATTTCAGTAAATAATATAGCCATAATTGCAACAACTTCGCCTGCCATAATATATTTCTTTAGTAAATATTGGCATGCGAAGGAAAGCTTCTCCATCCCTGGGTCAGGACATAGGATACTTTTTATCCCATATCACATATCGGTCATAATGCGTTTAAATCTAATTAGAATGTTATATTTTTAATAATAAATTCGCTTTTTCCACAGTAATAGCATGCACATAATCAATAAAACAAACAATTCGATATCAAGCAGCTGCCGCTTCCACAACGTGCTAGCGGTTGTATTCAAGTTGCATTGCGTACGCGCATCACGCGGCGCGCTTCCTTCCCGTCTTCTGGGAACTGCGCTTGCGCAGGCCTAAAGTTGCGTGGAGAAATTTATTGGAAATTAATATTTGTCCGGTGGGAATTGGGGAAACTTCGCTTGGGGATTGTATCCTAAGGTAACTGCCGTGATAGCTGGGGTAGGGAAAGTTGTGCCCATAGGGGATGGGATGGACGTAAGTAAAAAATTATTGTGTAATTACCAATAATTACTAGTCGGAACTTTCATTGTTTTTGAGGTTAAATAAGACATGTATCGGTGCTTCTTGGTAGAGTGCATAATTTTTTTAAATTATATTCAACATTCAACTACTTACCCCAGCCTTTAATAGTCAATCAAAGTACATCATTACATACATTAGGTATTAGCAATGATGTATTACCTGCGCTCAATAATGGCAAAGTGTAAATGCCAGGCAATTGCCTGACATTTACAATAATAATTATTATTATTACGTACGCGCCAATGAACATGCAGCAGCTAGTGACGTAACTAAATTATGTATGTTCATCTTTTTCTAACAACAGATATCGGTATAGGTCTTTCCTTTTCTTCACGCGCTGTATGATTGTATGCAAGTATGTAGCTCTACAATCACGGCTTACGCTGTTTTTGAGTGCACTAATGTTCGTGTATGACGCGTCTATTTATAATACGTCATTGGGTATTAGCCGTATTCTGTATGTATCACAATATTTTTATCCACAACTACTATCAAAAAGTTCTTCTATCACGCTGAACTAAAGGTTTATTATTGTAGTTTAGTTAATCTCCGAATAGCTTACGAGGGACAATTTATTTATTGATCAACGAGATCGCCTTCGGAAAACCTTTTTAATGATCAAGGAAAGCAACCCCGGGGGAAAGTTTACTTTTACGACATCCTCTGCTAACATCAAAGGACCACAGATCCGCAGGTTTGCTCGCTGCACAAGAGAGGTAAAGACGACTCAAGCAGCCTGTGGACAGCATATACGCAGAGGGTTGTCAATGCTCTGCAGGTCCAATACAATAACGCATTCAGGATGCTGCTGAGGCTCCCTCCGCACTGAGGCACGCACAGATGGTTTCGCGGCAATTCTACGCAAGAGGGCAGCGTCACTGTTGCGCAGTGCGTGTGAGTAGCAACAGTATCCTGCGTGTGATAGCGGACAGGTATGACTGTCCGTTCTTCAAACATTGTATGCGTTTATGTGTGAACTAACATAGTTATTTTTAGGGTTCCGTACCTCAAGAGGAAAAAACGGAACCCTTATAGGATCACTTCGTTGTCCGTCTGTCTGTCTGTCAGTCTGTCAAGACCATTTTTCTCAGGAACGCGTGTAGGTATCAAGTTGAAATTAATATCAAATAAGTTTATGGTCCCTTGGAGCTCTAAAAAAATCAAGCTACTAAGTCATCGCAATAAAAAAAATACGGTGATTTAAGGCTTCTACATACCGGGGCGACTTGTCGCGCGACGCGACGCGACACAAAGGCACCGCTTGTCCCGCGACACGCGGGGCCTTTGTGTCGCGTCGCGCGACAAGTTGCGCTGGTATGTAGAAGCCTTTATGCGACATTATTGCGACATTTATTTCGACACTCGCAAATAAATCAAAACCTACAGGGTACTTCCCGTTGACCTAGAATAATGAAATTTGGCAAGAAGCAAGGACTCACAGCAAAAGTATAGGAAAAAGTCCTAAAATTGTAAATTTGTAGTATTATCACACAAAAAAAATGTTTTTTGCGATTACAAACTTATATTTGCAGTTGGAGAATTGACTGTGACGTATATCGATATATGGGAGAACATGTTTTTCAACTACAATGTTAAGTTTGTTTCTTGGATAAATTCATCCTAACTACGGAACCCTTCATTGTGCGTGGTCCGACATGCACTTGGCCGGTTTTTTTACTAACAATTGGATCATGTTATCTGAAAAATAAATAAATAATAATAATATCATGTAAAACACGATAAAAAATTGCAAACATCGCAAGATAGACAGTCTTCAGTACATAAAGGTAATACAAACGTTTCGCAACAGCTGAGTCACTCGTATAATTTGTGCTCGAGTGTTGCAGTGCAGACAAAAGGTGTTTCAACTCCGCACCTATAATGCGAAGCTGATATTAAAGGGCATTAGACTTCAGATGTGAGATACGGTATTGTCAAGCTGAGAGCTATTTGTTAGAGTATCTTGTTCTAAAGGTTGGCAGTCTGATGTAAGTCACTGAGGAAGGCTGTACTGTCTGAAGTTCCATCATAATGAAACCTCCTGAGGGGATAAACAGGATGATGATAGAAAGAAGAAAGAAAATACGTACATTTGTAGTAAACATGACGCAAAGAAAGAACACAAATACAAAAAAGAGTAAGTTGGGGAAAAATATGGGTCACATCCACACAAAACGGCCATCGCTCAGCATAATGCTGCGACCTTATGCAAAACAGAACCCCGGTTCTGGTTTTCAGCGACAGCCGGCGTTGACGTGATGACGTCGACCGGTGCAGCATACAGTGAGATCAAGGGGTCACACTACGAAAGCACGAAATCCGCTGTTTCGCCAAAGTTATGGGCGTTTGCTACTGCGTATTACTTACGGACCTATAATTAGTTCGGGGTCCCAAAACAAAAATGAATGACAACACGAATTGACAGCTGTTCCTACTCCCGGTATGTTTTTGCACGTCCAAATATTTGAATTTGACACTTGTTTTGACGGATCAACTACTTTCGGACGGACCCGTATCTTTGTTAACGGATTTAGAAAGTAGACCCCCAGTAGGTATTCAACTAATCACAGACATTACAGAAGACTGATAGGTTTTTAAACCAGACAATGTAGTCCGACTAAATCAAAATAATATGTCCTTGTTTATATACCCGAAGAAAGAAAGAATAAACTTTCTAGGGTAGGTACCGACAAAGAATTTGAAAGGATATCTCATCGACATGAATGGAAAGCTCATCGATTCCCATTCCTACCAGTGTCTCTTTGTAATAATTATGAACGATAAATATAAGTCTATTACATGACTGTATATTAATAATACCCAATTTCTTCCCGTGGCCGTGGGTGTCATAAAAGGCGACTAAGGGACTTACTAAAGAATGGGCAGCAGCGTTATCTATGCATTTTAACAGCATACTGCGATCGCCAACCCGCCTGCCAAGTGTGGCGATTATCCCCTTTGGAGGAGGCTTATGTCCAGCAGTGGACGTCTTTCGGCTGATATGATGATATCGTCACTCAATATGGGACAAAAAATCAGAAAGTATTAGCGATTGGCGATCAGACCCTTATTTCGAAATACAATGTTGTCTGTATTATACGCAGAACATCAGGTGTGACGTCACCGTATTTCAATACGTTTTTGAATAAAATGGACATATGCAGCTTGAATACAAAGTGGTAGGTATATATATGTGTCAAACAATACATGCACTCAACACACACAAGTAGTAAAAAATATCAATATTGTCTACCGTTAAGGCTTCTACAGACCGGCGCGACACGCAACGCCACGCAAAGGCCCCGCGTGCCGCGTGACGAGCGGTACCTTTGTGTCGCGTCGCGAGTCGCGCCGATCTGTAGAAGCCTTTAGTTCGCGTTTGCAAAGTTATACTACTATTTGGAGAGCAGGTGACCGCACTATTTTCAGTGTAAATGGGTCTAGGAAATAGCAGAGGGCATCGAACGGATGAATTCCAACTTGAAATAACCTATAAGTGCGACGATATGCCTAGTTAACAGGTTCTCTGTCAAAGCCCAGGAAGTAAGTCCAATAACATACATAAACTCACGCCTTATTCCCATGGGGGTAAGCAGAAACTGCACAGAGAGCAGTGGTGTACCAGTGATAAGGGCCCCGACTTACGAATTTGTACGGGTTCGAACCCAGGCAGGCGCAGAAACGGTGAAGAAAAACATCGTGAGGAAACCGGCATGTCTTAGAACCAAAAGTTCGAAGACATGTGACATCCACCAACCCCCACTGGGCCCGCGTGGTGGATTACGGCCACTGCCTATCACAGAGAGGAGGCCTGTGTCCCAGCAGTGGGAACATTATAGATTGATTATGTAAGCAGAAACTATAGAATGCCACCTGCTATGTGTGTCGCGCCGGTCTGTAGAAGCCTTTACTCAGCGTGCAAATAGTTTGACAGTAGACATCAATAATGTTTGTGTACAAAAATGTTCAAATACTCAGCAATGTCGACATCGATTCCATTACTCGATTCAAAGCATCGAGATATAAGTACTTACGTACTAGAGAAGCTACGTCAAATAACTGAATTGTCCTATTCTTCGTAATTTGAATCTTTAGTTCGCGCAGCGCTAAAATAATAACAATTCGTCTAAACCGTAACTAATTTACCACAGCGCTAGATTTGCTGCGGAAGTGTATTTATTCTATATAATTTATTATTGTCGGAAGTACTAGGCGCGAAAGAGCTAGAGAGCGACTGAGTGAGGTGCGGCGCGATCGCCGCAGTTGAACGAGACAAAGTAGGAATTTACGGTGTCTTCTCTAGTACGTTAGTACTTATATCTCGATGATTCAAAGTGATTTATTTCAAGTCAGTCAATAAAAGGCACTTATGACCGTAACAAATTACATGAAAATAGAATTGATTCTAGGTGATTGATTCCAAAAGGTAGTTTCGGATTTAGAAGAATTGGCAAGAAACTCCGTAGTTACTCTTTAAAAATGTTTTACAATATTTTGTATTTATTAATTATCATTAATTATTATCATGTGAAGACAAATAAAATTAGATACAATACTACAATAAGTATTACATAGTACTCATTCGATAATCCTGAACTATGACACAGCACAGCCTATAAAAAGGTTCGAGCATCAATGAGTTATTCATCAGCCGGCAATATGTTCACTGACTGCTGACCGATTCCTATGAATCGATAGTAGGAATCGGAACTCTCATAAAAACCCAATTCCTTTTATGAAGTCACGATATGATTTTATTATGATTGGGCGGTCCTTCAGTCCGTGGTACTATTTTCTGTGGTTGAGTTGTGTAATGAGTACACTTATAGTGTCTTTTTGGAGTATTGAAATATTGAAATCTATCTGAAACGACCTAATTTTAGGCTTCAGCAAGCGTGGAGATTCAACAGGATTTTATTTAGACGGGTTCCTTGAAACTAGGACAGCTCAAGATGGCTGATTTATTGAGAAATAAGACAATCGGCCATTTGTAATTTCCTCACGCATAAAGACGACTCAAATACAATAATGTACAAGTTGAATCACGATTACGTGACAGTACAACAAATTGTATTAGAAGACCACAAATAATTCTGGTATTTTGGTACTATTTGTAACTTTTAAGAATTAAGGTTTTAGATGTACTTTTTTTAATCAATCAATCAATTCAACCGGTCATCCGCCTTCCGCTTTTTTTTTATAAATTTGTGCAATTTGTATCCAAATTTTCAGATGCATTAGCATAACTTTTTTCGTGTGAAACTAGGGCGTGGGTTGCGATATTTTCTTTCCAAAAATTTAATAAAATAAAAATGACCAAAATCGCATTGCCGAGGTTTTCACTCTAACGACGATATGGTTCTTTTCCAGTACGAGAAAACTCTCGAAGGACCATTAACAAATCGTCTACACCAGGGATGCACAGACCGCGGCCCGCGGGCCGCTTGCGCCCCCCCGGCACTATGCCAGTGGCCCGCCAGCAAAAATATTCCCTCGTACATTTTGAAGGAAAAATATTGCTGAGGTTTACAAATAATATAAATTTGAATCGCGCGCGTTACTAAGTGCGTTCGATGTGCGGTGCATGATGCGTACTCATGTGACCTCATGCGACCTTATGCAGTTTCACTGCATATTCATAACACACCAAGAAGCCCTCTGTTAAAAAAAGTTGGATTTGAAAATGTTAATGAAAGTGGTGGTTTCGACTGTAAACTTTATAAAATCCCGCGGTCTTAATCACAGACAATTCAAACAATTCTATACAGGCTACTGGCTATTTTTATGTTTTTAATTTGTTCTGGTGGCCCGCGATTTGTTCATCATTTACCCAAGTGGCCCATGGTCTCAATAAGTCTGTGCATCCCTGGTCTACACACATTGCAATTGCATGTTTATTTATGACGTCCATATTTCAAAAAGCCATGATATAATTTCAATTGGCCAGCACAAATGGACGTATCAATTACGTTATTGTGAAACTATCGTGTACAAACAACGCCTCAATAACTACAAGGTAAGCATTTGGCAATACAAGCAACGATGTACTTAAATTATGTGATTCACATATTCTGACCTTAGTAGGTATTATAAAAGTAGTTTCGTCATCAGAAGCATCGTTTATGCCCTTTACGGTGATCGGTGAACCTTGATTTGAAATGGTTAGCCAGAAAAACATTTATTGGTGTGTAAACATCTTTCCTCTCGCTTTATGTGGGAGTGATTTCGTTAAAAGGGACGGACGTGTGTAACAGGAAGTGTCAGCTTGAACATGGAATAAGTACAGTCCCCGGCACGTAAGTTGTCAAGAGTAGTTGAGGGGAATTCAAATTTCATTACATTTTTTGCAATTTGCAGGTCAAATTGCAAAAATTGTAATAAAATTTGAATTTCGCGGGCTACCTTAGCGCATCCCCCTTAAGATGCGCAGAAGTTATTTTTTAGGTCTCTTTGGTGGTCAAGCGGGACGCGGGGAATGAGGGAGCACCGTTCTGAGTACTTCCGAGCACGCGATTGGTGCGTCAGTCGACACTCGCCTCCCGCACCTCGACCCGCGTTCCGTTCGCTCCCGTTTACACTAGCATGCACTAAAATTATACCCTTTATTTTTGTTGGTTTTTGTTACGAATTGTTGTTACTATTTTAAATTAAGTTTATTTTACGAGTGTATTTTTGTGGCAGCTACTAATGAAGCTTGTTGACCTTTAGTTCTCGTTAACATTGGTTTTTGAAAGGCCACAATAACTAAAAATATGTTAATATTTATTTTATTTATAACACCTAATAAACTTCACGAATTCCTCTCCTTTCTTTAACTTTCTTCTAAACAGACATGTTTAAAATAAATGATGGCAATAACCATAGAAAAATGACAAACAATAAAAGTGTCAATTTTTTTGTTGCATAAGCGTACTATGCGCGAACTTACCCCCACTACCCCAAAACCTTGCCAAGTTACGTGCCGGCGATTGTAAGTACTTTTTAATAGCATGGAATTTGTAAGTCTTGTACTTTATAATTGCATGGAATTAGTAAGTTCTTTACTATGGGACCAACACTGAAATCGCGAAAAAAAATTTGCTGTTCCATACTAAAGTTTTTTATCTACTGTTCTAAACTGTATGGGACAGCAGTTCAAGTTCAAAGTTGGTCCCATAGTAAAAGTGATTCAGTCGATGGTCTAACTAAAGCACTCCTTAAAGTTTCTCGAGTTAATTTATAAACACCTTAAATATAGAGGGATTGTAAGTAGAGGGGAGGTGTGATGTTAGATGTTACAAATCATTTATGATGCGACTACAGCCGGGCGAGCACGGCCTACTGTGACATGACTTGAGTCACACATTTTATCACAGTTTGAGCGATAAACCATTTTGTCTTAAAATGCTAGTACAAATTGTCAAGACATAATTTATCGTGTCTTGTCACAAACGTCTTGGCATGCCCGTGCTCGGCCCGCTGTAACTACGGCTCGCTCGTCTTTTGTAAACAATCGGTGCAGGGTCACTTTGCTGAGATATCCTGGGAGTATTTAAATCTAGGGATAGGTTACTTATAGGTAAGCGTGTAGCATTGCCAACCGAGCATTTGACCACTATTTCTCCATCCATTATTTTCAACATTTTTCACTCAAAAAATCAATGGTACTAAAGGTTTTAGAAAGCCGGTCGCGTACCTGAAGTTCCTTGATCACCTTCGCATTTGATCAATCGCTTAATCTTTAAGTAGTTAATTAATTCATATATTTATAATTACATTTACACAGACTTATATACACACAAGTTTTCACCATATTTTATCTCTCTCTCAATACATACACAAACACATTTCCCCACATAGGTACTTTAACAGACACATCATAACATGCATTTTCTAGTAGTACTCGTAAGTAGTTTTTAATAATAATATACTGTGCTCGTCATACAACTACTGTTATATGTTCAAATTATACTCTGAACACAAGTTAAATCTTACTCTGGGTGCCAGAGTTCATCGAAAACACTCTTTATTTTAGTTGTTACGCTGCATAGTGTTTAGTGTTTACCTCAGTGTTTATGTACAATGGAAGATAATAAAAATATTTTCTTTCTTTTTTTTTGTCTCCACAACAAAGTAAGCAAAATCAAAACATCTTATATTGGCATGACCGCAGCTCAGTAATATCCGAGAGCTATCAGAATAAGGAAGTCCACTGCAACCTATTTCGTACTCCTTACTACCACAGGGTTCTATCACGCGACGTTGGCGTACAAGTTGGAACCTTATCGAAGTAAGTGTACAACGACATCCTGCTTAGACCAATCACTCGTTCAGACTGCAAACGTCCGCGTTTGTGATTTTGTAATGAAACTGGGCCGGTTCTTGTGGTTTTGTGTGCTGATTTTGTTTAGAGAGTTAATTTAATCACCCTGGCTCTTCCTTAGGACTTATGGCGAGAGATAGAATAGTCTTAGGAATCTATGATAGAAAACTAACAATATTGTACAGACGCCAGCACATCAAGTTATCTTTTTCAACTGTCAAATTTCCTCATTCGATTTCGAACTTAACAATCAACATTTTAAAATTAAAAATCATTTGGAGAAATTTGACAGTTTGGTATAACCTGAAGTGCTGGCGACTATTACGACTATACGTACTTTTAACTTCAAATATACCGATACTCGTTCCAAGGAACGTTTATTTGTATGCAACCAGCGTTTGTCATTCTAAGTGAATAAATTGTATTCTGTTTTTGAGAAATGTTCCTAATTGGGTCTCGTTCATGTTTCGGTCAATCATTAAATTTTAGTCTACTTTAGATGTCAAGTTACGGGGCTGAGCTGTCAGCATTTGAGAAAAAATAATATTGCGTGGATTTTAGTGACATTTTCGCCGCATTAACTGTTCGAACAAAATTACACACTACATTGCCGTGCATAGTAATTGTAACACCATCGCCAGTAGCGTGACAAATAGATTACATTCATACACATCGTTGCAAAATAATACACCCATCCGATGTTCTATGTCACATGATGAGCAACATTCGTCACGCCACGCTATTGTTTACAACAAAATTGCTATTTGGAAAGCGAAAACATTGCGCAAGTCAGACAGTGGAAGCCAGGAAATAAATTTATTATAACGGAAAAGGAAAATGGGAAAATAAATATGTAATATGTGTAATAAATTGCAGCGACGGGTTTCTCTGCTGAAATAAATGAAACATCGCTTCTTTACTCTGTGACAATATTGTACGGAAAAATAACATCAACGGGTTTGAGAACAATAGTCATTTGGTAATTTTGGATTTGTTATTTTTGCACACGATATTAACAAATCTGTGTAATTGATGTATTGTTAATCGACTCCATTGTATGTTTATTTTCGATATTTATGTTATATATATTTAAACAGCATGTTTAGTATAATTCTTATTGGTTAAAATCAAATAGATCATGGTTTTCTCTCATTGTGATCAACCAGTCAATGTTCAAAAGGCTCGACTGGCTGTTCACAATGGTGTGCTGGTGCCTACGCTTATGTATGGAAGTGAATGTTGGGTGTAGCATAAGAAGCATGAAAGTAGAATAAATGCTGTGGAAATGCGTTCCTTGCGAAGCATGTGTGGTGCGACTGTGTGACTATGAATGATGGGCTAAGGAATGATGGGACAAGGCAGATATGAGTGAAAACGTCGGGAGGGGACGCCCTAGCTAGAAGGACTCACATCTTATTGGTGATGTTCTTCAGAAAGGACAGGTGGGTAGTACTCGCAACCGGCGTTCGTGTATGACCAAATGTATAACGTAAACGAGGCAAAAGGAGTATGTAAGGATCGTAGCAGTTGGCGTTCTGTAGTTTCTGCCTACCCTCATGGGAAGAGGCGTAAGTTTATTTATGTAGAATTGTAGATAATGGTCTTTATTCATATTAAACTAATTTTCATGTCATTTTACAACAATGTCAATCATTCTGCCTGGCTTTTTCCGAATCGGGGTCCGTAAAAAACTCTTAACTTTTCTATGTAACAACGAAGAAAAGTGGAACTAGTATTTAATGACCCCATTTTCAAGTCCAACCAACGATCTGTTATAAATAAGTGTTCCAAAAATAGCTTGATGACGTCGTTGACGTCATTAGCTCCAGGATATTGCGCGGGATGGACAATACAATAGCTTTTAGGAAGATTGCTCCTGTTAATACTACTTTATTGTTGAGTCGTCGCTAAGAATAGCAGGGAAATGGCGGCCGCTCGGTTCTTGGGTTGATGTAAATTTGAGGGTTTTAATGGACATAATGGAAGTATTTATGTTTAGTAGATTGCTGTGCAATGATTAAAGGCTTCTACATACCAGCGCGACTTGCCACTCAAGGTCACTGGCATATATCTGCGTCTTAAACAAAATCTTCTGGCCTATTTCTTTTGCATTTTACTGCACACAAATGTTCACTGACTTAATTTTTGAACTTCAGAGAACATTGAGATTATTTTTCAAAAAACTTTACAGCCCTACCATTTAACATGCACCAGGCATAGGCCATAACAAACAGGTCATAAACGACTTCTACCACTTAAAACCATTTTGTTCAGCATCCTAATTGATGCTAATACCATATTTCCAATGTAAATTGTGTAGCAAGCCGTTTTACGACTGTCATTACTTGATGACAATGATGTCAGTAAGATGCTAGTGAATCTAAATATAGGGGAATAGGTGAACGTGGGAACTAAATATCTAATTTGGGTATGTTTACTGCTTCTTCTTCATTTATTTTTGACGGTACACCTATGTCGCTTATACTGAGTGTCCTTGGAGTTTCTTGCCTGTTCTTCTCCATAGAGATCTACGTTTTGGAATGGGCAAATAGCTTCAACTTTCTGACTAACTGACCGACTCTTTGACAATTCAAAAGTGCGTGTAATAGGTTTAATTGAAATAAATGTTTTGAGTTTGAGTTTGAACTGTGTATTGCAGCGTCTGAGGCGTTTACTGTATACTGCTTAAAAATAATTCAAGACCTGAAGAAACACTGTGCAAGATACGTACTATGCCTATGACCTATAACTTTTAACACCCCAATGGGCTTAAAGAAAAGGTCACAGACAAACAATACTATTTATTAAACCTGCTACGCATATCAAAGACTAGCACAACGTGAGACGTCGGATGCCAAGCATTCGCCACAGTGCAATGACTGATGCTGCTATGTCAACTACCGATCTACCTATTCTCTAGATATTGCTTTTAGTCATTTAGGGTTACCCAAAGTTCTAGTCTTGTAATTTTTCATCAGTGTGTCAAGACCAATTTCTTTATCAATGCCTTTTCAACCCTCATCAACTTAATAGATAGGATAAACTTGGTGATTTTGAGAATGTTTAGATTATGCATGGACATACTGAGTCAACGAAAAGCATAAGTCCTAAGTTACCTATGGACTCAAATAAAGCAGAAAGCAGCTGGGGCAGACTTAATGTGGATTTGGGAAATCGAATGTTCTGGTGCAACTTGAGAGGGACCTATACCCAACAGTGACTGAATCATCCAGAAATTTAAGGTGCGGATAGTTATTCAGCCAAGTCAAGCGACCTAAGCGATAAAATAACTCAATATTCCTTTGCACGGACTCCAAATAAAGGTCCACGAAAAATAAACCATCAAACGGCCAGCAACAAAGAGAGGCAGGAAACAAAACGAAAAGGTCGCGGGCTGGGTGCCACATGTGATGACGTCATGCAATGGCCGCCATGCCAGTCAGCTGGCGAGTGCAGCGTTTGATGTTCCGATGCGCTAACTTCGAATTGAGCTCATCGTTTAGTGCAGCGATGCGGGTTTAGATTGTAATCTCTAAGATTTGTAGCGTAAGTTAGATTGTAAGCAAGATTAGTTGTTAAGTAGACGGTTCTTTTTATTGGGAATAATTTATAATGTTTATTACTTTTGATCGGGATGAGATGAAATAAAATTCAGTAATTTATGCAAGCATAATAATATTAAAACGCAAACGTTAAAGCTACAAATCTATACCTTAGTGTTTGTGTAGATAATGATGTATGGAAAAATAAAAATTAAAGACGTTACGTCCATCAAGCATAATGAAGAAAAATACAGCTTACTTATGGACCTATTCTTTTTGTCAAACTTGGGAAGGGGAATGGTTATGCTTATGACATCGAATGGGTTTTACTACAGCCCTATAACCAACTACATGTATACTGACATTTCCCTAACATAAATATATAAGAAATGTCATTGGTCGCTACCAGATTTTTTTATGGGGTTTTTTTTTTTAATGTTTACGTCCCCGCTTGACATTTGGACGTTCGGCGAAATGTTCATTTTCCCATAAAAAAAATACTATAAATGTTATGGCAACAAAATAGGTTAATGGTGATCGCTCAAGCTTGCATCCTTAATGGATGAGCAGAGCTTTTATACTTCGGTAAACTTATATCACTACTTCTTCGAAAGTATTTGACCAAAATACACAAGTGGGACGAATTTTTAGACAGGCGAATTTAAAACATAATTATGGTTAAAAAAAACACGCTTTAATAGGAAGCCGAACTAAAAAGTAGAATTTTATTTTTCAATATGAAGAGTTTGTTCTATAGCGATATAAAGTCTACTGGTTCATTATAATTTAAAAAAATCAAATGAATTTAAAATAAGATTTAAGTTTCCACTTATTGGCTCCATCATCAGACCCTCGTCTCCAAGAGGAATATTGGACACATCAAAACAAATCATATGACCCCAAGCTCTAAAGTAACCGTCATGAGAAGCTATAAATACATAAAATTGCAAATTATACAACTATCAACTTTAAACTCAAGATATCTAAGTTGATTTATGAATGAAGAAATTATCGCTAAACGTCATAAAATAATTTTAGTTGCAATGGAAACTGAACCATAAGCAATTTCAGTTAAAGTTTTAAATCCCAAAGTATGATATTTATCTCGTCTCATGGCGTTGACTTTAGATGTTTATTAGTAGCCACTGAAGAGTTCCACTATCCACCTCCTGGCTCTATCATCAGAGACAGACCCTCGTGACCAAGCATTATCTATTAGACTAGTCAAACCGAATCATATGAGCCCAAACTCAAACCCCCTTATTCCAAAACAAGGTTTATCTTCAGACCCAGGTTTAAAACATGGAGCCATTATTGAATTTCGAACTTTATTCCGACTGTGGTAAAGTTCCTAAACACAAAACTGACAACTTAGTACCGAACTTAGTTTTCAGTTTTGTAAAAAGAACGGTATTTCAATCACAGTTACGTTCTTATTACAAATACTAGCTCCATGGGTTAAAGGTTCTACATACCGGGGCGACTTGTCGCGCGACGCGACGCGACACAAAGGCACCGCTCGTCCCGCGACACGCGGGGCCTTTGTGCCGTGTCGCGTCGCGCGACAAGTCGCGCTGGTATGTAGAAGCCTTAAGTCATGTCAAAATATAAATCTTGTTTTGTAATAAGGCGGGAGGGGTTTACTAGTAGTCTAATAGCCACTGAAGAGTTCCACCATTCACCTCCTGGCTCTATCATCAGACCAGCTCCAAGATATCAAATTATAGTTTTGTTATCCGAACTACATACATACCAAGTTTAATTTCGATACGGCAATGAAGCTGAGGCTACAGTAGGCAGAGATTTGCGATGCGACTGGAAGAGCGAAACGAGATAAAAAAAAAAAAAAAATTTAAAAGTGTTTAGTCTGATTAATAATATGAATACAGAACATTTACTTCTGCCAAACTGCACGGCAGTTTGTTGGCAGACGTATCTCCTTTTTTTATAACTAAAGTTTAAAATTACACATTTTTTTCATATTTTTTTTGTTTATAAACATGGTATGGCTACATTATAAGCGAAAATCCGGCGTTTATTCGGCGATCACGTGACTACAGTACACATGCTACACGCAAAATTTAGTAGCACTATTGAACTAGTCGTGCAAGTGAGAAATTTCCTAATAAATTCGCTTCAATTTCGTTGATATGTTGATGTAGCCGATGCCGTGATTACAGTAATGTTGTTCCGATCGCTTAAAGAAATCAAAGATCGCTAGTTATATTTGATGTGTGGTGTAGCCATATACGTGAGCATTCATTGATTTGTTTTTTTCGCTCATGTGTCGCAATATGAATCTATTTCTTATATAAATGACCTAAATAGGATAAGCAACTAGCAGTTCTCTTGCAAGTAAATTGACTTTGATGAGTGTAGTTATTTATACAGGGTCAAATTAAATTAGCTAGCGAAACTTCGCAGTCAAAATAAAATAAAAGATTTGATAAAAAATTTTTGGGGTCAACGTACCGCTGTTATTGTTGTTACTTGTAGTATGAGTTGAGAAAATCTGTTTTCTTTTGTTTTCATCATGTTGAGATATCGGTACCCATCACGTCAGTGAAGTATATAAAAAAAAAAACAATTTTTCAAGTGACTACACTAACTGCGGTTACAGACCCCAAAAAAAAAACTCGTCAAATGTATTTATTTTTTGTGTGATCATGTTTAGATATCGATAATTCGATACCCATCACGTCTGCGGAGTTTCGCTAGCTAATTTAATTTGACCCTGTATACCTTCTAGTAAGATGTATCCTTGAAGAAGTAGCACATCCGGAACACAACCTTGTGAGTCATAAGGTCACGGGAACAACAATGCAGATAAGAGCTAGCGTGCATTGCAATGTCCAATGTCCCCAAAGCACAATCTGCCGTAAACAAATGAGGCTATTAGTTATCATAACCATTCAAAAACAATGCTTCCGACTGTATCAATCAATCAATATGTACGAGCCTTATCTCGGAAATTTATCATGATTTCAGCCGAAAGACGTCCACTGCTGGAGTATAGGCCTCTCCCAAAAGGGGCCTTTGCCATAATCGCCACGCTTGGCAGGCGGGTTGGCGAGCGCAGTATGGTGTTAAAAATTCAAATGCATAGAGAACGCTGCAGCCCATGCACTAGTAAGTCCTTTAGTCGCCTTTTACGACACCCACGCGGCCACGGGAAGAAATAGGATGGTGCTATTCTTACGTCCGGCACCACACAGACTTATCTCGGAAATTACTGCACGGATTTCGTTACAGTTTGCAGCGTTTTCTACTTGGGAGTTGCGACGTAAATTAATTAATTAATACTGGGTATAGGTGAAGCTGTATGGCGGCAACGGGTCGCTAATTTCTTTTCATTCGAAGTTTAGAACTAGACCGCAGCAGCGAGGTGTCAATTTTTGTATGAGAGAAGCAAAGCCGATTTTAACCTTTCTTATCAGTAAAGTAAAAATTAAAAGTCTTTCCTTTACTGAATTTAACATCATCTATCGTCAAGTTGCAGAACCAAAAAGACGCATCACTACACAGACAAAACTTTCTTGTTTGTTATTTCAATTCAAATCTACTAAAATAGGCGTTTTTGCTGTTTGAATGTTATGGTGATTTAAATACCCGTAGTGTAACTATATTTTTTGGCAATAGTTAGACACTATTGACTGTGCCATTTTTCAATAGCGGTAGAATTGTTGATGCGAACTTCCGAATGGAAGCCGGTAGGAATCGTGTTATATGGTGCTTTCGCCACTGCTAGACCGAGACGTCAATAAGTTAAATTGGCGAGCTCAAAGTTTTTTAATTAAACTTGCGCACATACGACGCCATGGGGATGTCTCTCACATATATTCCTTGATAAGGGTGTGAGTATATGGACTGGGTAGAATACTTGATAGAAACTATAATAGGGGTGATGACATTTTTATTTTTTTTTTTCAACATTAAAAAATATTTGTTTGCAAATAGTGCAAACCATTAAAAAAGTGTAAAGTTTAAAAAATTGCCAAGTTATAAACGTATAAAAATAACTGGTAGACAAAGATGGCACTATCACAGAAGTTACGTCACGACTATGTAACTTCATACTAGCGCCATACATTGTCCGTACCACGCGACAAGGACGGGAATAATCCTATTCAAAAACTTAAAGAGTGTATGGCTTCTCCATATTTCTATCGATTTTACTGTATTTTTTTCAATAATCTGAGTTTATTATGCCTTCTTTGAAATGGCATATTAGCCATCATCCATCATCCCTATTGTTTTAATAGCCTGTATGTAGGTCTGTACAGTACTCTGCAGTGTTAGGTGCTTATATTATCCAAGCGCATAGGTAGTCAAGGATATTATCCGGGTATCCATTTTGTGTTCCTGAACACTTTAATCCCATTAAAGTGTTCAGGAACAGATGCTCTACTATAGTTGTCAAAAAATAATAGGCCCGTTTTGACATTTAACTTGAATCGATGTATCGTGAGGACCGAGTCACTAGTTACGTCGCGATTGACCATCGCGACGTAACTAGTGAAGTAACTATACGAGTCAATACTCGATATTCTTAAAAAAAAAACACAAAAAAAAAGAATAAAAAAACAGAAAAATCTAGAAAAGAAACAAGACAAGTGAATATTGAAAGAAATCTATGTAACTTAACACTAACACCTAACATAACATAACATCCCAATTCTCAAATGTAGGTACGTAGTTCTCAATCAAAAGATGCGTAGTAAGTATCGACTGCATTTTTTGTTAATGACCGCCCTCGGTCAGTGACCCGGCCACAGTTCAGTCCGGCCGCTATCTGAGAGTTATCTTAGGCGCGTGACGTCATCGATCCTAATGTCTAGGATGATAGGGAATTACTGTTAGATGTCGTTCATTATTGTCTGTTAATTGGGTATTTCTCGGCCCTAATTGATGGTATGAGTGGGCCCTGTGTTTCTGTTGGATGATGTAGGACCTACATCATTGAGAGTAATAATAAGGGATCACTTTATGATGATATACTAGTGCCACGCCAGGTTGACAACACACGGGAATTTCTTCAAATGTAAGTTAGTAAGTATTTCTTTAATACACAAACATTCCGGAATTAAATCTCGAAATTATAGTGAAAACTGCATCCAAATCCGTTGCGTAGTTTAGAAGAACAACGCGGTTACACAGACTGACACGAAAGACGACTTTAATTTATAACTTACTAGCTGCTGCCCGCGGCTTCGCCCGTGTGGCATTTTCTAAACTTAAAAAACTTCCTCTTGAATCACTCTCATTTATTAAAAAAAACCGCATCAAAATCCGTTGCGTAGTTTTAAAGATCTAAGCATACATAGGGCAGACAGGAAGCGGGAAGCGACTTTGTTTTATACTATGACTGTAGTGATTTAGAATAATTATGATATATTGGTAATTAATGACTTAATAACTAAACGAAGAGAATGAATGAAACTGCGTTATTTAAGAAATCTGTCGGCTCGTGCAGACCAGGTGGCCAGTCCAGAGGTGCCAGTCTTCACGAGCCTTTTATCATGCTAATCCCGAGTAGTCCCTCAACTAAGCTTCCCCAAAAAATCCAACTACACTATATTAAAAAAAAAATCTTATTCTTTACCATCATTCTTCTCGCCAGAAAACATCATAACGTCAACTAAACCCAAGCGGTACAAATCCTTACAAATCTCCGGGATCTTCGCCCTCAAGCTCAAATGGGCAAGGGAAGCTAACAGCGTCAGACACGCGATGTGTCGTGAGTTCGAGACAGGATTACGCCCTTCAATTTACTAAAAGACCGACGTTTACCACTTCGCAGCTTTTTTACAATGACTTTGCTTTAGAAATTAATTCTGAATGCTGCTATCGTTCTTTGTGATCCAACTTGTTGGGTATAAGTGCTATAAGATTACTGGTGTCACGAAAGTACTACTGGAATTGGTCACAAAATAGTTGTCCTAGCCCTACCGTCTAGTCGGGTAGAAAACCGAACCGATTTGATTATTTGGAAATCAACTGGGCGCTCTATCAACGAAACCTATGACCTATCAGCAAATCACGACACTATTGTCGTGATTGTATTAGGAATTACGACCTTCAAAGGTTTCAATAGGACTAAAAAGATGAGGCAAAGAAAACAACCACTTCCCCGATTTTGATTTAGCATAAACTAGCTGGTCCTAGGCGAAACCGCGACATTTTTCATGGCGTACTCCTCTGTTTGGTTATGTAATATTCTTACGAGTCAAAGCCATTGAAAGCAATAACTTTTATCTTTATTGCATTTCCTTGCAATACTTCGATGACATAACTAGGAAAATATTCCATTTGTCATGAACGATTTCAAGTTTTACAAGAAATCGATGAATATTTAATGACAGTCGAAGCTAGTCATGAATTTTATGACGAATCAAATGATATCCTACAGAAAAACTCATTAAAAAACCCTAATGACGCAAAGTGGACTTTGGTGTAAGCAGTTCGGCATTTGATGGCATTTAAAGAGATAGTTGACTGCAGTGTAGTCCATGAGCCAATTATTGTATTAGACATTTGATGGCATTTAAAGGCGTTGACACTTCACTGCATCACTCACGATTTGACAGCAATTTAAAACAACGATGATCTTGAAATTAAGTACCAGTCCTTCGTTGTCAGCTGTCAGTTGAACATGTCGAAATCAATCGGAATTTATCTTGACATCAGCAAAAACCACAAAGTAGGTTCCCTTTACCCACAATAAAACCGCGCCCATCGAAGGGCTTACATCACACCAACCAAGGTTTCTTTCGTAATGTTTTTACTACGATCCGTTGATTCTAACAGGCCGTAGTATTTCGTGGACACTCGTAATTTCACGGTAGATAACCACGATAACTTTATACACGTAATATTTTGTGCAGTAAGTATGTACTTCTGTTTACTAGATCGCTCCATGGTCTTCACCCGACAATGAAGGTAAAATGTGGGGGTAGTCAATGGAGTAATGTGTGATCTCAGGCAGGATGATAGATAGTAGATGTTGCATTTAGAGTATGTTTTTGGGTGTTTTTGTGTGACTGAGTTTTTATCGGAAAATGTTTTTTGCTGAATTGCTCTGTTATCTTATAATGGATTTGCCTTTGGTTAGACTTTAATAATATACATGTTTGCATGCCGAATGGTGAAATATGGCTGACCTTTAATGTATCTTGTCACCTATTATGTATTTCCCATATTTGCACAATAAATGTCTTTTCTATTCTATGCAGACTTATGATCACTTTTAAGTAGGTGTTTAAGAATAATCGAAACATACAATTTTATTTGCATTAGCAACATTTATATTTTTTTGCACTATACTCTGGTAACATTAGGAAAAAGTAGAATCTTCTCTGTGCTCAACTTTTGGCTCTTGTGTAAAAGTTATTAACACTATTTTGGAAATACAGTTTTACGGCTAAAAATCTACAAGCATTTTATTGTACAGTGGGTGTTTGGTTTTTGCCTCCAAGTACCAATTACAATAACTGCCAGGGTTGCGAGTTTGTCCGAAAGGGATATCGTGGCTCTGGCACACAGGCAACGGAAAGAACACGGGTGGGGTACATCCAAAAAAAAAAAGTACCAATTTTCGGACGTGTTTTTATTTGATGCGTCATAATAGTATATCCAATATCTGAATTTTGATAAGTGTTTTAAATATATACTCATGACGCGACTTAAATACTCATTTTTTCCAAGTTATTCGTAGTTACCCTTGACATTTTAGAATAGCTCTTGCTTTTCTTTGACCGTAAAACTCTACTTAATTATCATCCTCATAATTACATTAATAATTAAAAACGTAATATTAAACATATTCCAACGGTGTGTGAGACGACCTTCGGTAGGTCTAGGCCGACACGGCGCCCGCGCACATCGAGTGTAACTGTCCACACTCGATGCACTGTGGGAATTTTATCTATCTAATTATAATACACGATTATAATTATACAGTACATGCGGTATGCGAACATCTGTGATGCGCCCGCGACGCGCCCTGCATCCGTCGAGAAGGAAGCAATGTTGAATATTAATGCCTTTTGATCCTGAACTTTTAGCCACCAATAATTTTAATGCCAACTTTAAAACTTTACCAAGCTGAGGCTTCCGTTTTTTCCATCAGCCTGGGCCTGCTACTACAATAGTGTCAGAATAGTCAATCATTGATTTCATAATTGTTGATCTTGACAAGTTTGGTAATCTACTATAATAATGGCGTCATTGAAAGAAATTGCATTTATTGGTAATCTCGTACATAATGACAAATGAATGACATTTCTACTAATGGGTTTTATAATAATGGCAATACGACAATGCCATTATAATAACACAATTCTATTACGAGAACATTGACCGACCAATGATCGAACACACAGTTTGAATCGGAATGATTTTGAAGTATATTGCTAATCCATTCCTTCCTATGTAAGAAAAGTTTGTCTGCTCAACAACGTAAATAACGCAATGAATGTTGTTGTGCTGTCAAATTCAAACCGATTCCTACTGATAGTGTGTTACGCAATTAGGAAGCTGTTCTCTCTTGAGCCATTTCTTACCCCGCAGATTCCTGATCAGATTAGTACATTAGTACAAAAAGGCATCACAATAATTTTTGTTATTTTTTTTTAAACGTTGCTCCACATTAGGAATTTCTCCTGTATTGTGTGTGCGTTTACAAACATTTCAACTCACATGCACAAACAGCCAGACCCGGAACAACTACTTGTAGGTCATACAATTATTTGTTCCGTGCGGCAGTCAATCGATTAACCACTGCGCCAACCGTGTCGGCAAATAAGCTAAAGCTATCTAATTTATACACACTCATAAAGTACCAGCCGTTAAATATATTTGATGAAATCTCAACGGGTCATAATTAACATTGAATAGAAACCACAATAATACGATATTTTAACAATTCCAGTGTCTGACTATTTACTACCATTGAAAATGAATCTATTCTATTGTGTCAAATATACTTACTTCTTAAATACAAATGACTCAAACGGACCGCGGACCAGCTTGTCAAAATTGATCCATTAGCAATAGTTGAAGGAGATAAAAAACCGGCCAAGTGCGAGTCGGAGTCGCGCACGAACGGTTCCGTACCATTATCTATAAAAACGACAAAAAAATCACGTTTGTTGTATATGAGCACCCTTAAATATTGATTTTATTCTGTTTTTTAGTATTTGTTGTTATAGCGGCAACATAAATACATCATCTGTGAAAATTTCAACTGGCTAACTATCACGGCTCATGAGATACAACCAGACGGACAGCGAAGTCTTAGTCTTATAAAGGGGTTTTACCCTTTGGGTACGGAACCCTAAAAAGTCAAATAAAACGTTACACAGCAAGCATAAGCTTTTGCCCAGAGGGGTACCTAAACTACCTAATTGTCAATTTAAACACTATTAGTAGCAATGGGTTTAATTTTGTCAGTTCAACAACATTCATTGCGTTATTTACGTTGTTCAGCAGACAAATTCTTCGAACATAATGAAGCAATGGATTAGCAATAAACTTCAAAATCATCCAGATTTGATTGTTACGCAATTAGGATGCAGGAGACGGTACGCGACTAGATACGATCTCTAATCGACTTCTTTTGCTTTCCGATCGTTTATCTAAAGCGCGCAGTTCCACTTAAGAGAACTGCCAACTGAAATCTATATTTCATATTTAATTTAATTTAATTTTCGGATACTATGGGTGTATGTGTAAAAAACTTGCTTGAAATAAGGTTTTTTTTTTTTTTATAAAGTCTAACAAACTCACGCGATATCGCGGGCGCAACAGGCACCGACATAGAAATTGTGCTACTAGTTTAAATTCTCTAAGGAGTCTAAGGGCTGGTTTCACCAATAAAACTGAACGCGATCAGCACATTTAAACTGAGTTCAAGATCTGTCAGTGTCAATATTCTATAACAATAATGACACTGACAGCTCTTGATCTCGGTTTAGATGTCAAATTCGGCCTAAGGGCCGAATTTCATGAAAACTGAACGCGATCAGCACATAGACTACGTTTAAGAGCTGTCAGTGTCATTATTTTCTTTGTTAGATTGACACTGACAGCTCTTGAACTCAGTTTTTAGGTGCTGATCGCGTTCAGTTTGATTGGTGAAATTAGAAAAAGAAACAAAAAAAGAAAAAAAAATGTTTATTCTGCACAATCAAAACGCACGTTACAATAAAACAACACAAATTGCACACAAACAAAGTAGCCAAAAGCCCCGTAATCAAACAATAAAAAGTTCGACAATCTTGTCTATTGCTAGATGTCAAGGCCAGGGACCAAAGACAATTTAAACCGCGTAATAATCTGTGGTGTTGCGATGCGACACTGGCAAATGACAACAAACAAACAAAATAAAAACAAAATGCTGATTGCCGAGTGGAAAATTCGCACTTAGTCTACTAGTGTCGCGTCGCGCCTACGATATCGCACCAGTCTGTACGAGCCTAAACAAGAATTATTTAATTTCATAATTATTTTAATACAATCAACGTCAACATTCAGTAATTAAATCGCATGCCGCACGTTATTATTCGCGTGTTTTCCGTCCCGCTGACTCAGACAATTATTATATTCGACCTTGCTTGGACCTCGCAGTAATTAATAACCCATCGTTTTTGCCCTCAAAGTGGAACAGATTACGTAAGTAAGCTATCTGTGGACTGTGGCTTGTGCCGTGTCAAGCTGTAGTTTTTAGGGTTCCGTAGTAAACAAGGAACCCTTATAGTTTCACCATGTCCGTCTGTCTGTCTGTCTGTCCATCCGTCTGTCCCCGGCTTAACTCACGAGACGCTTAGTCCTAGAAAGCTGTAGTTTGGCATTGGTGTACATAATAATCACGCCGAAAGTCGTAAAATAAAACCATGAAAACCATTTTTTTTAGGGTACCTCTCTTGCACGTAAAACGGGGATGATACTTTTTTGGTGTGGGATATCGTTGGATAGGCCGTTTAAAAATATTGTGAGTCTGTGAAAGACATTTTTCAATTCTGAGATCCGTTTGCGTAATATTAAGCGTTAAAGTGCTATTTTTTGTTAGAGTCAAGTGTCCCCCCCCCCCTCCCATCCAGCTAAATGGTTGGTTTTGGATATATGAAAAAAATCATGGCAGTAGTATATAACGAAATTAAAAGGAAAACTATCACAGCTAAGTAGGGTTTACAAAATAACGAGTAATAGTCGACCAACTTAAATTTGCAGTTGGAGAATTGACCGTAACGTATATCGATGTATGGGAGAGCATGTTTTTCAACTACAATGTTAACTTTGTTTTTGGGATAAATTCATTCCTAACTACGGAACTCTTCATTGTGCGTGATCCGACACGCACTTGGCCGGTTTTTTATAAATTCGGAATGTCGCATCTGGGCCTTATTTTTAAGTGGCCAGGTGGTTTGAAATTGTTAGAATGTTTTTCCAGTATTTTAACTTCGGTTTGAGAAGCCAATTTTATTGTAGGTATGTTTTGCTTTTATCTCCTTTCTAATTGCCGAATAAATGGTTTAGAAAACGGCCGAATGGTGGGGCATGCTTCCCGCACTTTTCCTTTCGAAATTTTTGACGTTAGCATTTTATCAGTACCCAGAGTGTAAGTTTGCAAGTGAGTAAACGTAACTAGCGCGTTTGCGTTAAGATTTTTATTCTCACTCTTATACTCTTAGCATTATGATCTATCGGTCAAATTTTAACGTAAATGAAATAGTTCAATTTACTCTCTTGCAAACTTACACTTGGGGTACTGCCTTCGCACATCCGCGGGCCGAGCACGGGCGTGCCAAGACGTTTGTGACAAGACATGATACATTACATCTTGTCAATTTGTACTAGCATTTTAAGACAAAACGGTTTTATCCATAGATATAAGAAAGAAGGTTTTATCGCTCATACTGTGATAAAATGTGTGACTCAAGTCATGTCACAGTAGGCCGTGCTCGCCCCGCTGTCAAATCAAGGATAAGTCAGCTGCATCTAATGGCAGCAAAAGAGGTTAAAGGCAAAAACTTGTACCTTCCCCCATTAACGCGGTGTTTAATCACAATCAGTCACAATTAGTCACGTCACGACACAGTTGGCCCCACGCCATCATTGTTGGTGTTCACTTACCTTGCAACATGATACATGGTGTTGTGTTGACAGTTATCGGATCTAATGACGGACAGTCCTGTATATCGTACCATGGTCTTGTAACTGCGCAGTTTGAAGCTAACTGAATGTAGGCGCAGAGTAAATATGATAAGTAATTATGGAAAATAAAACCTAATTATCATAACTTGTCATAGCAATATAAGTAGGGTAAAATGGTCTTGTTATCCTGTTTAACCCTGACTGAATAACGATGCAAAAATTAAAATAACGAAGGGATTTTTTTTTTTATTGTTTGGAATGAAAGAAAGCTCTGAAAGAAGAATATTTCAGGGTTTTCTTTTAAGGATCGTGCAGACTAGCGCGATATCGCGACAAGCAGCGCGACACTTTCCATGAAGTTTTCATAGAATTTTTTTCTGTTGAATATCGCGGCATTAAGGCTTCTACAGACCGGTGCGACACAAAGGCCCCGCGTGTCGCGTCGCGAGTCGCGCCGGTCTGCAGAAGCCTTTATGCTGAGACTGAGATAGTGACGTTTTTGGCATCGCACAAGTTTTGATTGTTTTTGTTGTAATGTTAGTTTTAAATGCTATAATTTTGTATTTCTTGTGCGTGTCTCAAATAAAATACTTTTCTTTCTTTCTTGCCTGTCTGTGGGAGCATTTAAGTGTCGTTATGATTTAATATGACTTAATATGAACTTGCGAGATTCTGCTGACATTTCGGTTTAGACCACTTTTTGCAGTATGGTGCCTTTTCGGGAGTATGGAGTACTACTCGTAACACGCACTCTAGTGGAAGTAGTATCTTAAAGACATTAATTACTTTTTAAATACTTATTTATCAAGAAATATAGAATAACTTTTAGTGTACCGGCAGTTGTATGCCACAACATCCAGTCCTTTAAGGGGACGATAACCGACTTTTAATGATTTTATACTGAAGATTACGTCGAAACGAGTAGTGTTAATGATTTGAAAAAAATATATAATGATAAATTAGAGCATTTTCTCAATAACTTAATATGTGAATATTTTCGATTATGTTTATATTACATAGTGAAATTAATTTGTAAAGTTATGTCAAACGCGGATAAAAAACTGAGAATGGCGCAAAATCTACCAAGCGTATTTTTCTGAAACCTTCACCAATTTAAAGATAATTTAATTATTGATCTTTTAGTATACTCGTTTTAAAATACCTTTTGTTTTGTGTATAATAAATTAATAATGCGTCAAATTGGGGACAGCGCTCCTTGATGGGCGAGTCCTATTACTGGCTGAACGTACGACGCGTTGCGTGAGCTCAGTACAGATCACGCAAGCTAACCACTCAAGGTCACTGGCATATATCTGCGTCTTGAGTTAGATTGTATTCACTAAATGTCCTCCAAATGATAGAAACATGATTATAAATCACTAATTATACGTATATACCTACATAATAACACCATTGCGCCTCCATATTAGTACCAACATAGAAGCATTGCTGTAATTACATTATGTGACCTCATTAGACCATTAAATGGCTATAGTTCCGACCAGCGCGCAGCGCAAGCGCATCCTTCCGATGCATTACGGACGTTTCGGAGCGGAAGCTCTAAACACGGAGTTAATTTATTACAACATTATTTGAAGCGTACACAAAATGGTTATTAATTCGTTTTTACGCTGTATGATGAATTGATGAGTATGATGACGTACTTATGAGTTTTGTTTTAAGGAAAAAGGAAGATTTTTTTTAACTTACAGTAAAAAAACTGCGGTTAGGGTTCTTTTTTTTGCTGTTGTCTGTGATTTTAGTCGCTTCCTACTATTATGTAACCAGGAAAAAATATTCCTTGCATGAATCTAGGATAGGTTATTCATTATAGTTCATCTGTTTGCTTTTAATCACGCATGATTGAGGAATAAACCCATGTTCCACATTTATATTAATAGGATTAATCGCAGGAAGCGATAAGGCCGCCCATTGTATATTTTGTAGTATTTGATTATTTTTTTTTTACATGTATTTTTGTGATACGTACAATACAAGTATAAATATTAATATAATTTTTATTATTAAAATAATTAATATAAAAATATAATAATAATACATTTATAAATAAATAAAACGAGAAGATTTATCGTCAACACAACATGTACTACAACACCCCTTTTGGTTTGGTACGGAACCCCAATAACGAGATGTGCTGTTGAGAGATATGTTGCTACTTGAAAAATGAAATAAGATTTCCCTTTCGTAATAATGTCTGACAGGGCTTTGAACGTGGTAGCGTTCACCCTTCACTGCTTTATTTGTTTACTTTTTGCACTTTGGTAACATGACAACTTTTTCCCTCATTTCAAAATTAATCCTGTGGGATGAACGAAAAGCACAGCGATAATCAATGTCAAAATCTTGTCATATGTATTAGGTATTATACATACATACATAAACTCATGCCTTCTTCCCATGGGGGTAGGCAGAAACTATAGAACGCCACTTGCTACGCTCCTTACATACTCCTTTTGCTTCGCCTATGTTCATAAATCTAGTCATACACGCACGCCGGTTGCGAGTACTACGCACCTGACCTTTCTGAAGAACATCACCAATTTGGTCACTATATGTCTTTCTAGGGCGTCCCCCCCTCCCGGCGTTTCCAGTCACCCGGTGTTTTAGGTATTATAATGAGCTACCTTCAGGTGCGTCAGTCAATAAGACCAATTTTGAGAGTCGTAAAACTGTGCAAAACAGGAGCAGGTCGTTAGTTACCTTATAAAACGTAACACAAAAGTCGCCTATCAAATACAACGGAAAATACGTAATGTTAGGGAAAAAATAACCCAGTCATTATTTCTGTAGTATTTCAAACGATGACATAAATTCCATGAATTGATAGTATGTTAAATATGACTATTACAAGTTCATTGCGGCACACTTGAACATATTAACACTATAAATCTTGAAGTTATTACTTAACCCATAATATCTTGATATTATGTGTATTTAAGTACGGAAACCAGATGTGTGTTCAGATTATAATTCCATCTCAACGTTGCGTTGGCTCAAAAGTTAGGAAGATTTTCATCAAAAGCGCCTGTCTGCCTCAAGCCCTCAAACTTCTTGGTAATGGAGCTTTTTCTTCGGCATTGGCTCGCAAAAAGCAGTTACAATATTCCAAGGCATACAATTACCAAGCAATTTGCCTGTCAATGTCTTGTAAAACAGTTAAAAAGTCGTAACATCGAACAGGGCGAGTGCTACTAAATCATAACAACAATCTTCAGAAGATTTATTGAAACATTCATCGTTGATAAAGACAGCTATAAACGAGCGATTATAAAAAGCAATAAAAACATGTTCTCGATGTCTTGCCGCATCGACTTGTCGCAGCGAATGTACCGATTGGTTCTACAGGGATTGCTCGATGCGTGTCGTATTCGATTGGATCATTGTAGTGTGTTTGATGTCTTTACGGCGCCCACATACCGTAGTTTGTCGCTGTTACTTTTATAGCTTCTGCGATTTGCATGTCTGAGTCAGCTGCGAGAACTTCGTAGCTAGAACAGCCGTCAATCAGGTGGTTTTTTTCGATGTTATGACACTGAAAACGGGAAAGACTTGTTCATCGTCATAAAATTTCCCTTCTACGTAGGTTGAAGCGTGTCATTATATTTCGTCACCCTTAGGATGACAGATAACCCAACGTCATGATGAAATAGAAGGGAATGTCACGATAAACCACACCATGTCATCCAACCTGGAAAATTGGAATCGTCAATCGCTTGATTGACAATTCCAATTTTCCCGGGGCCCAAGTCTGCTATTTTTATAAATTCAGTCATTCCAACACGATCCCATTGTCATTTTGCTAAAAGTTCGTAATCTGCTAAATTCATAATGGTCGAACATTGGTCGGTCAATGTTCTCGTAATAGAATTGTGTTATTATAATGGCATTGTCTTATTGCCATTATTATAAAACCCATTAGTAGAAATGTCATTCATTTGTCATTATGTACGAGATTACCAATACATGCAATTTCTTTCAATGTAGTGTCAGTGGCCGATAATTGGAAAGTCACAAGTTTGGTAATCTACTAATATAATGGCGTCATTAGCCATTATATTAGTAGATTACCAAACTTGTCAAAATCAACAATAAATATATAAAAAATCATAAATTATGAAATCAATGATCGACCATTCTGACACTATTGTAATAGCAGACTTGAGGCCCTGGTCATTCACATAGATTTAGTATTCATTCATTACATTTTACTACCTCTTAGGTTTCCTATGAAAAAGGAAGTTCTGAAAACGACGCATAATATATATTTTTTGTCAGAATCTAATCTGATGAAGGTAATTTATTTGCCAACATTGATACACTAAAAGTCTAATAAAAACTTCCATGCATTAAGGAAGTGCTTACTTCAATAACTTAATGCAGTAATTTAACTTGATCACTGTAAAAGGAAGTATAATAATGAAATCCTTAATTATTTTACGTCCATGTTAACCGCATAACCTTGGCAGTGCTTTATTTTTAGCTAATGTGTATACCTTAGCTCATTTAATATTTCTGCGCGAGCGCAACACTGTATCAAACAACACACATAATTTCAGTAGGAGGCAGTTATTCTGTTTCGAATAGCTTCCATGGATAAAATTTATACAGTCAGGACCTTTTCCTGTTTGTCTGGGTTATTATTTTTGGACGTCATCTCATTGTGGCTATGGGATATGTTATGGACTTATGGGTGAAGATTTATCCCTGACCATTACTTAATTAAGTAAAGATACTCAAAACCACAGCTGTAAACAATCGCTCATGTAAGTTTCACGTTTTAATTAAGCACTTTGCAATCATTCAGTATTTTCTATCAGGCATGCACCTTAACCATGTCGATTTTTGTTAAACCATACTTCAGGAATACATGATTTAATCTGTATTTTTCAGGTTTAACATCAGCATGTTTGTAAAGAGTGTTCATGATTGAATGAATGCAACAAAGGGGTGTTGCTTTCATTCAATAATCAACATTTACACGAGTGATGAGCAGTAATAGCATCTGTAATATCTATCTTAAAAAACCGTATGGAAGTACTATAAAGACCCTCGCCATTTATTTTCAATCCCATGAAATACCATGTATTCATAATCCCCACTCCATCTAATATCTGTTATTTGTACCAGGCCTATGTAGATGGTGGAGGCACCGAGGCACCCCATAGTCGTAGGAATGCAGCCGACTCATGCGTCGCACGAGTGATTAATAGAAAACCTGTATGACAAGCCGCGAGACGGGATACGCAACTTACCACGCTTTTAGAAATACGCCGCTTATCATACAGCTGACGTAATTGCATTTAGTAAAGGAATCGACTTACAATCAGTAAGAGGTTCGGTGAGACAGCAGACAACTGACTGCTTTCGGTATCAATAATATTATTATAATGCGAAATTCCAAGATCATTGTTAAGGGGTTTATTGAGGAGCATGTGACAACAAAAGTGTTGTATGTGAATGGCGATATGCAAACAGCCAGACCAAAGAAAGAAGAATAATGTATGGCTAGGAAAGAAGTAGACACTGAGGTAATTGCTGATAGAGATGTTATGGAAGAAAAAGAAGTGAGGAGGATGGTTTTGGGATTTCTAAAATCTAAGAAAGTGTTGGCTATTTGAAATTATTCAAACAAGAACCTGAGAACATTCAAACTGAGGATTTCATGCCATTTAAAGAGAGCAGCAGAGGTTAAATCGGAAAAAGGTTATATAGAAATAACATCATTCAATTCAACAGTTCGGAAATACGTTTCAATACCGATATCGGTAAATCTATATAGATTTCCTGGCCAGATTAAGCAACAACGCAGATTCTTCGGCCTCTCTCAATGATCACCTTCTAGACAAATATGGCAACTTCCGCTTGAATCACATGATATGCCACTTAGCTAACGAGATGTGTATTAATTAAGGATAATCGTCAATCAATGCATGCATAATAATGATCGTTTATAAATCGATCCAACGACGCATGTCTATATTACAACGACTGGAGATATAATAAAGATGGCTCATAAATCTTCGACAATGTTATGCCAAGAGATGCAGTAGCCTGTTTTGTTTATTAAATAGTAACACTTGCATCGCAAATGGAAGCAGTTTCTGATACGGTGAGATAGAAACATTTGCTTCTTTTTTTGGAGCTAACGATACTGAAAGTGGTGAAGGACAAAGCAAAAGGAACTTGATGTTGGATAACTGTAATGCCAAATTAACAATTGTCAGGTTTGGGTGGGTACAAATTAATATCATAGATATTGGATGGCTTGGAGGACTCATTCCTTAACCTTGTAGGTGGAGCCTATAAGGTTATGCATGCATGATTCGAAAAAGTGTTATGGTAAAGAAGCTTGATGTACCCCAGGAAAATTATTAAACTACAGAAACTGATATTATCTTCAGGAGTTGTAGTAATTGCATTGGTGGGCATTTCCCAAAACAAGGATTCAACGTAGGTCTTAAGGTTTTTAGTATAACGATAATATTATTATTTCATAATGATAATATTAAATTCTGACTTAGATTTGGCAGATTGACACAGTGACAGGCTGTATAATGAAGTAAGTAGTTCTTTACTTTCTTAAATACTGTTATTTCTTTGTAACTCTAGATACCCAATCCAGTACGCCTATTTAATTAAACTTTGTAAGTGCTAATAAAAATCCGATTCAATCAACTCAGGCGCACAATTTACGATGTCGGTTACTTAGAGAAAGTAAGTACTGGATAAGATCTACGAAATAATGTGTGTGTTATGTACTATGTAATTTCATGTGTGTGGTTCGTGGTTCGGATACTATCAACAACTTATTAGCATGAATGATGGTTCCCGACTGATAGATACTGTTAAATTACTGCTTAGTTTTTCCTAAAAGGTTCTAATTGAAGTTTTGTATATACTTGTTTGATACAGATTTCATCTGGTGTTAAGAGGCACACCCCAAAATAGAGCTTGTCTACATAGACGACATTATCAATTCCAAAACTATTGAATTCTTGAAACCGTTAATAAATTCAGCCTATTAAAACGGGACCGGCCCATCAGAATAAAATATTCCAAATATCATCCACGCCAATCTACTCCACGGTCTGCAACGCATCACCCTGACGAGTTAATGACTCGTTGACTAACTGCTCCCAAGGCCTCGCATTGACCCTATTTCAAAATGACCAGTCCCAATGATTCACAGACGTCATTTACTGGTTAAAAAGTCGACCGAATGACCTTGCCGTAATGAAGAGTTCCTGTTTTTGTACCAGAAGGAATCGCCAACATTTGTTTACTTTTGTTAATTCGACTTGAAAATATTCAAAGTCGGACTGATAATCGTAATTGGGTTTGGGGTCAGCGGGTTCAATTTCAGCTGGAATAATTTACATATTTAAATAAGTAATGTGTGGCTGAGTTTGGGAACTTTGGGTTGCGTGTTAGTATTGGTTGTCATAAGTAATCCCAAATATTCTTAGCATTTCTATAGCACATAAGTCACAATCCAAGGGGTTTGAAGGTATTTCCTAATTCATTGCTTCATAGATTTGAAAAATTCGTCTGCTCAACAATGTAGCAAAATAAAGAATGTGGCTGAACCTTGTTTCTATAATCTGAGGGCACGCAAGTACCTACCCCGCTAGCCCTTTTGATAAAAAAAAGGTATGCGAGAACTGTTAGATGAAGTCGTTCGCATCTGATGAAGGTTCTCCACCTGTAGCAAACACAATTATGTATCTTCAATGAATTCAGGCAATTTCGCTTTGTTAAGCAGGGTTGAAAGTTTAGTACCTACACATATAGGCTACCAAGAAACATGGACTGACCATAGAGTTTATTGGATGCGGACAACGCAGGACAGGTCGTTGTAGCGATTTTTGAATAAGTGTCTTTCCGCTGAGATGGTTCAGGAATGCAGGTGTTCCCTAGAAAACCACCTAATACTGCGAACGCGCTCTTGCTATGTTCAAGACGCTCACAAGATACCGGAAGAAATGTTGGGAGTGGCAAGTATTTTTAGTTTTTACCAGCGATGACAGTTAATTTTAGGGAGTTTAAATATAGCAACAACAATATCCTACACAAAGTAGCCATGAACAAGTAACGCGCGGTGGCAGCAGGAGTGTGGGCACAATCGCCTCATGTCGCTGATAGTACAGAAATAGCCAGCCATCAATGGGGGCTCTGTGCGCGATAACGAACGCGGACGCAGCCCCCGACTCGTCGCCACATCGTACACTCGCGCACACATTATTTGTGAGGAAGTTGATTTTGTTTAAGTTAAGCGAAGAAGTAAGATTTAATTTGGCTTTTTGAATTTATAGGGAGATAGCGATCTATGTATTTCCAAATTTTACGCACATATGTGGTTGATAAGGGAAGCGCAAACTAGTGCTTTTAGTAATAGGATAGGATGTCCTCTGTTAAGATTTTCAATTGATCGCAAGATCTGAACAATATGTCTCTTTTCAGAAACTGACATAATACAGTAACAGTAAGTTAAGCTTATGGACTGGAATGGGTGATATTTTATTTTGATTTTACAAATGCTATTGGGAACATATTTTTTTATCTGTTTAGCAAAGGAAGTGGGGTTTGTAAAGGTCATACTCACAACATTGAACCAATTTAATATCCTATTTTTTATGTTTAAAACCTATTTCAAATACAATTTTATTTAAAATGTAGCGATAAGTAATCTTTTATGTTAATTAAAAACACTCGCATTCTGCATGTTTTATTTTTTTTTTAATTAAAGCCTCAGTACCACATACTATACCAAAAAGTACCTACTTGCAGACTGAAAATGTAGAAATTATAAAAACCTTGATCCATTCATTTGTTTTGAACTTAGGTACTTACTTTCCTCAATTTCATTGACACACACCTAATTGGGTTATTGATGTCATGTTTAAAATTGCAGAACTACCGCATCAAACCAGTTTCATAAATTTTTTATCAAATTACTTACAAACTTTTACAACCATAAAATTACAGTGAATTGGGTGATAAAAGTTTATGATTTTTATAATTATTTATGGATCATATATTTTTTATAGTCTATGCTAAACTTAAATAGCTTAGTTTATAACTAAGCTATGTAAGTAATCTAGCTGAAAATATTATACCAAACGATATCAATACTTAGCTCATTGACACCAGGAACTAACTGATCAACAATAACAAACAAAACCTAGAATCATGACAAATACATAGATAAAACAGGAAATGAAACATTTTGCTTGTGTTATCACAAAGATACTTGTGTTAGGAACACTGTGACAGATAAGTGGCAGGATGATAATGTTTTGAAATAGGAAAGCTGATAATGCAGCTGCATAGACAATGCAATTGTAGAATAGGAACTTTTTTGAATGGGAACTTGTTATCATCATTGTTTTTGGAACACAGTTACAGAATAATAATGTTATCACTGACTTATCAGGCACATGCTGTTAATTCAGAAGTTATAGTTTGTATAAGTACTTCACCATAAATGTTTGACTGGGTATTTGCCAATATTTGAAGGTCCTTCTTCTGTCATACTTAAGTTAGTACAAGGTGGTCCATTTAAAGTGGTAAAATTTTTAGCTTAGAACCCTTTCCAATGGCTTTCTGAAACACCCCCATGTATGTTTGACAGATAGTTACAGTTTAGAAGCTAGATTAATTTAAAAACATTTTTTTTTTTAATCAGTAATATTTTAACTCCCTTTGCTCTCAGTCAGGGTACATGGGGCATACATTTAATATATATCACCTCTTGAGGTGGTTTTAATAATAATAGTAGTGTTTATGAAACTTTTAAGAATTTCTTTCAAATACTCGTGATGATGGGCTAAGGTTGGCTAGACATTGTGATGTTATTGAAACTGTGTCCATAAATTCTATAATATTATGGTAGGATGTTATTTTGTGATGATAACTCTCCTGAGGTCCATGGAAAAACTGCATTTGAAACAAAGGTAAAAAGTTAGGTACAGTCCCATTGGTTACTTCTTCAATATTTATTTCAAGTTAAACTTATGGGTAGACCATGACCTGGATTAGGAAATATTTCATATTCGATATTCCCACGGGATCGAGACGTATGCGGGTGAAAAAACGCGGGACGCAGTGATGTTAAATAATCAGTATTGTTATTTCGAAACTTGAATTATACTATAATTTAATTTACCGTACCATTTCTGGTACATTAGTTGGACGGTATTATTAATACTTCAGGGAAACATAAAAAAGACAGGAAACTGTACTAGCTATAGTCAACAGTGTCCGTATGAGCTCAGTTTTATGATAAATAACTATAACAGCTACCAGGAATCACACGCAAATGGTCTCGACTGTTCCTTTATGTCACGAAAACACATTTCGGAAACAAAAACAAATAAGAATCCCGTAGATTTGCCGCAGTGTAGTTTAGACCCATCCCTGCGACACATGGACCAAGTAGCCTGCATACGCTTTTTCACGGAAAAAAAGTGTGTTAGATAATATTTTCACGACTATTTACTACTATCAGGTCACATGCTGTTTACAATATAAAATATTGTATAAATATTGACGCGAGCGCCGCAGTCGCGTTATAAAAGTAACGTCTGCCGCCGTTCACACGGTAAACAATGTTATGTTTGTAAACATAATGCCGGCAAAATTCGGTGCCAATGCCAACACTCACCAACACTTTGACGAATCGGTTCTCCAACTCGTCCCGGTCCGGCATCGGGGGTTTCGTCCGGTTCCTCGTTGACGGCTGCCGTACATGGTGACTCTTGGCCGACGCCACCGGCCCGTCCAACATTGTCTGCTCCCTTGAAGTTATCAAACCCATTTTACACTGAACACACAATCACTCAACGCGCACCACTCATAACATTTTTAAACAGCATCATGTCATTTTTTTATCACAGACAAAATCACAAAAACACGATGAGTAATAAATCAACAGGTCGCATCACTCGCGACGAAGCGTAAAAGTAGTTCGTCGGCAACTGCAGGCAACAACAAAGCAAACTCGAGCGAAGGGCGAAGGCCGAACCAAACGTATGAGCTGTCAGTGACGTGAAGTTAGCAGGAAGCGACTGATAAGCTCGCGTCCAATCAGAATCATAGTGTGTTCAAAAACTATAATTTTCTATACAGCGTCTTGAACGGTGTTGGTTTTATGAAAAACTGCAACGCTTCTTTAGTTTATATTTTTTAAGGAAGAAATACAGTAAGAAAATTAATAAAAACCAATGCATGTATCCGTCACAATCACAACTTTAATTCCAATTACCCGTTTTTGGATTTTATGGTTTCAATCGCACCTGTCAGAATTGACAGACAATGTTTACGTTTAGTTACTAAAAAAATTGTTTTGTTAATGTTAAATAATTAATGCACAATAGAACAATACACAAAATAAAACTAATGTTTTAACAGCTAGTAAATTGTATTTCGCAGTATAATAAATAGTCTACGTGTCGCAGTGTCGCTCTTCAATCAATCATGAACAATCTCCTTTGTAATTCAGATGCGCGCCATCTATTGGTAACTAGAGTAATCCACGTGATTTTTTTGAAGTCAATTGAGTTGCCGTACCTTAGTCATCGTATTTAACCTGAAAAATCGTGCGAAACTATTTGTTAACACGCTTTTATTACCTTCACTTGCAACTAACAAAAACTATGTAATAAAATATCGGAACTTAATTTTAACCTGCTTCTAATTGTCGTATTGAACTGAAACTTTGTAAGTACATGACAATAAGGGGATGTGCTAAGGTAGCCCGCAAAATTCAAATTTTCTTACGTTTTTTGCAATTTGCAGGTCAGTAACAGGTTGAGTGTTGATCTAAATATGATTCGCGGCCATACAAAATATGGCTTTACAGAATTATAATCATTAGAATCAGCATTAAAACTCTCTTAGTTCAGAAAATCCTACTGAATTATTATTTCAGAAAAACCTTTTATTAGGATTTTTTGAACTTACTGAATTTTGCGGGCTACCTTAGCGCATCCCTCATAAGTACTATAATTTGGTATCTTGCAGCTGATCTGATGATGGAGCCAGGAGGTGGGTAGTGGAATTCTTCAGTGGCCACTAGTAAACCTTTCGAGTTTCGGGTCTTATGATTCGGTTTGACGAGTCCAATAGATTGCGCTTGGTGTTGAGGCACTGATCTGTCGAAGTCTTCAGTGCTTAAGTAAACCGGTCAAGTCTTAACTTCAGACTTATTAACCAAATGAACAATAAACTAAACTAAAAAATAATAGAATAGAATAGAATACTCTTTATTATGTACACCATAAAAGTTACAGATAGAAATGTTTAAATTTTACATAGGGTGACACAATGGGCGGTCTTATCGCTAAAAGCGATCTTTTACAGACAACCTTTGGCTGGATTAAAGGGAGCAGGAGAGACAATACTGCAGGTAGTCAGTGGTGTACCATTAACATATACAATAAATACACAAAGCATACACTTATCTAATAAATATATACATATATACAATAATACACATGAAACAAGAGCAGGGAACTGTGTTATGTAATGATGATGTTTAAGGAGAGAGGAAGTGTTTTTTTACCTGAATCTTAAAAGTGGACAAATATTGAGCACGCCTTACCGACACGGGCAAGGCATTCCATAACCGCACTGCTTGAACTGTAAAAGACTTGTCATAAAAGCTTGTGGAATGCATCGGCATCTCTAGTCTCAAGATTTCCGATGACCTCAGATATCTATTATGTGTGTCATGAAGGAACTTGAAACGTTCTCTAAGATAAGAGGGGGTTGTAGGTTTGAACAGAATACTGTAGAGCTGAAATAAGATATGAGAATTCCGGCGAAGACGTATGGGTAACCACTTGAGCTTTGTACGGAATTCGGAAATGTGATCATATTTGCGCAGGCCAAAGCCTTATGCAAAAGTTTTGAAGTTGCTCAAGTTTATCCAGTTGTGCCTCAGTGAGATCGAGATAACTGACATCAGCGTAGTCAAGGAGGGGTAGTAAAAAGGATTGTGCAAGCGCAGTTTTAGTGGCAGTTGGGAGAAAGTTCCGCAATCGTCTCAGGGACTTCCCGGATGCAAAAATTTTGCGACTCACGTCCTGTAGCTGGGGACCCCAAGAAAGATGTTGATCGATCCAAACTTCAAGGTTCTTAACCTTTTCGCTTACTGGAAAATAATTATGTAATTAAAAAAGAAATAGGGTAAATACGCCATACATCGGCCCCCCCCCCCAAACTTCGACAGTCTGCACAGCTTGCATTCATTCAAAAGGTAATTAAGTGGCAGTTTTACCACTCGCGTTGCATCCTTAGTTCATACTCTATACGTACAAACCGTTACTATCCGATTATGTCACCCGCTCTTCGCACGCTGAGCATCAGCAGTGGTGGCGGCGTTGAAGCGTCAAATTCGTAGTTAAAGTAGCTTACTTGCTGTGAATATCCACGCTCCGGGGATTGATATTACTACGGTAAGAAGTTTCTTCTTTTTATTTTAAGCTTTGTTATCACTAAATCGTTATTTTTACTATATTTTGAGATAGTTTTTTCAATATTTTGCGTATTGGTTTAAGGGAAAAATAGGGGGCCGCCATTAGAATACCAGTTTCGACTTAAAACCGGATTCTCGGTCGGGGCCGACTTAAAGTAAATGCAGTCTGTTTTATAAATTCGAATTCTATCTATTTCATTGACACATTAGGTGAATTTGCAAAGTTTATAGGTAAATAAATCTATTTTACGCTTAATCGCCAAATACCGGCCGGGGTGATATTAATTAAATCTCGAGAAATAAGGTACACGAAACAGGGGCCGACTTTAGAAATATTAAAGATCGTAATGTCGGCCAACCTCAAATTCGAGCGCCCGCCACTATACAGGCTGATGACTTTGTATTTTTTCGTTGATTGTATGGGTAGTCATTTTTAATAATAATTTATTAATAAGAATAGAAAAGAAGCAAGAAGCGAAAAGTGCAAATCAAAAATTTAATTTAGTACAATTTAAGAAATACAAATGTATACCTACTTAGTGTGTTATTATACTCCTGCTAAAATAAATCGTATTAAGTAATAATATTTTTAAATGTCTACATTTTAAACACCTTTTAAACCCGGCCGACATTTGGGAAAAACTTGACCGACCATGGGCCGTAAACGGCCGACTTTAGGGTTTTTACGTTCTCGACTCATTTAAACCTTACTACATTTTTCTTTTAGTAGAAATGTCAACTTTAACCTATAAACATAAAATTGATTTATCAACCTGTCTAAAACCGCTTCACAAGCTATCCTTTCGTTGCAAACTGATGGAGCCAAAAAGATCCCAGTTAGGAAATCCGTAAGTGGGCCGACGCGCGACGTTTAACGTATTTACCCTACACGCTTTATCACCCACTAATAATGATAAAATAGTTCATTAGTTGCGATACGATAGACATTTATTAGTTTCGATAAGTGTATTAAATAATTATCACTTTTTTATATCAAATGCCTCTTAATTAAATGCCTATTTGAAATAAATAATTTGATTTTGACTCTATACAAGCTCCTCCTTTTTGGAAGTCAGTTAAAACAAATTTAGATACCTACCTACGTCCTATCTAAGGTGATCTTACCTACAACTTACTGACAAAATGACAATATATTTAGCTTTTACAGCCACCAAATGAGCAGTAGGGTAAAAACGTGGCAAAAGTAACACAAAGTAAGTAAAAGTCAAAGCACCAGTTAAAATTGTGAAGAAACAAAAACCATTACTTTTACTATATCGACGTAACTTTGGCTGTTACTTTTGATGAAGAAACTGGCTGTTGTGCTGATTAGCAGCGTCAGCTTGTGTGATTAATAACGTCGGGTCGTGTTATTGACAAAGTCAGCTCGAGTGTGATTGACAACGTCAGCTTGTGCGATTGAACCTTCTGGACTTACAATGTTGAATTTGCAAAATGTGGAATTCGCGAAATGTTGAATACCAAAATGTTGAATTTGGAAAGTACAAAAATATAATTCTTACTAAATAGCCAAGTAACTGCGACCAACTTAGATGTAGCGCTCGCCGGCCGCTGCCGCGGCACCGCTCACTGCGCTCGCTCGGCTCGCGCGCGGTTTGTCACAGTTCTAACCTAACCTAACCCTTATGGTCAACATTTTGCAAATTCATCATTTAGGATTCAACATTTTGCAAATTCATCATCAACATTTTGCAAATTCAACATTGTGGTCCGGAAGTCGATTGACAACGTCTGCTCAAGTGATTGATAACGTCAGCTCGTGTGATTAGCGTTTTCTCGAGTGATTGATAATGTCAGCTCGTGTGATTGACAACGTCTGCTTGGTCAAAGTCAAAAGTCAAAGTCAAATTATTTATTTCAAATAGGCACATAAATGGCACTTTTGAACGTCAAAAATAACAAATGAAATAGAATTGATTCTAGTCGCCCCTTCCAAAAGGTAGCTTCGTATGGAGAAGAATGGGCAAGAAACTCCACCGTTACTCTTTTAAAAATGTTTTACAATATTTTGTTTAGGTACATCAATTATATAATTATATGTGAAGACGATGCACCTAGAATAAAATTACTAACAATAGTTAAAAAGAATTAATAATGAAGCAATGACAGATAAATTAATTATGTGATAGATACATGGTGCTCACATATTTACAAACATTGTAAAAAAAAAAACGACTTCCTAAAAAAAGAAATATAATAATATCAGTGTGTGAATTTATGGTAATCACAGTATGTAAAATAAATGTCATAAAAGTAATAAATTATACAGTTAAAATAGCAATCAGTTTTTGTCTACACTGGTGATTGACAATGTCTGATCAAGTAATTGATAACGTCAGCTCGTGTGATTCTTCTCGAGTGATTGATAACGCCAGCTCGTGCGATTGACAACGTCTTCTCGAGTGATTGACAACGTCTGCTCAAGTCATCGCCAGCTCGTGTGGTTCTTCTCGAGTGATTGATAACGTCAGCCCGTGCGATTGAAAACGACTCTAGTGATTTATAATGTCAGCTAGAGCGGTTCGTTTATGTGGTGTGTTTTAACGAGACTGCAGCATCATTATCAAGCTAGGGATGAAGTACACAAGTGCATGAACAACAAAACATCACGCATGTAATCTCCGAAGGTATCCAGGACCCACACGTTTTAGTTATGTTCAAGTCCCATGTGATGAAGTAATAAATAAAAAACCACATTGTATTTATATAATTTATTGGTTATAATCATTTTTATGTTTTTATTCGTACAAAATTATAGCGGTAACGAGAACAATGTTATTGCCCGTGTTCTAATAAAATAATATACAATACACCAATACTTTTGTTAGCACCATTTTTTTTTTATTTTTCAACTTTTCTACAAACATACCATTACCTTTTATTGCTACGAATGCATAGTAATAACGAAAAGTTTATGGTCTTTTTTATTTTTTTCCATAAAATGTAATTAACTAATATTTAAAAAAGTCATTAGTTTGATAATGGTGATCGGACATAGTCTAAAACTAAATGAACTTATAATAGTCACTGAAGTGATGTGTCGCTCGCAGCGGTTACAGAGCCAGCGACACACAAAGATAATTTGGTCCAGCTTCAACAACATTGAGTTTACACTTTTGTTAATTATCATAATGAATCTCCACATCGTCAGTACAGTCTTTGGTTAGGACAAAAGAGATATTTTCAGAGATTACATAACTTAAATTTATAATATCACAAGCATAATAAAATGAAACATTTCATACTTAAGAAGTTCAGTCATACATTCATAATATGATCTTTGTGTAAGAAAGCTGATAACTCATATATAATTTTAATAGAATGATAATTTGTATAATTGGGATGTCTATACTAATAGATAATAAACTAACACCAGAGTGCAATACGTGGTTTGTGTATAGTGCAGGCTTGGGCCCGTGAAGCATTGCCAGGCAAACGATAACTACAAGCGGTAAGGTAAAGGCGACACTACAGTTAGACACAACCGACAAAGGGTACAATGCACCAAATACTATGCGAAGAACGTACAGTAATGTACATCGTCATTTTGTCCTACTTCTTATGTTACACGTACTTTTTAATACTTTCAAGGCATATCTTGCGTTTACTAAATCCACTTTAAGCTAAAACTACACCTTACATTTTAATTGTTACGTTCCGTCGCTCCCGAGGGCGTCTTACGTCTGATAAATATTACAAAATACTTTTTATTATGTCTCGAGAGCGAAGAGAACGTGTCTATACTACTAAAATCTTTAAAGGCACAATAAATGAGCTTATGGCAGCATCATGCCTACAATACGTATAAGGGACAACAATTAGGAGACCTCCTGTACAACTAACGCAACACTATGAAGGTCAAACTGAAACAAATCAAACACTACAAGAAATGCTTGTAACCTTTGTATATTAATCTAACATAATTACTCCCTAAAGAATACTAACCTACCCCTCCGAAATGGTCCTCACAGTAGAACCGGTCCTCATATTAGGACCGAAGAACCAAATTGGCTTAACTTATAGTCGATATTATGAGAGCGACAACTCCAAAGCTTTAACAATTGAAAGGTTTGTTGTCGCCGTATAAAAATCAATATACCATGCAATTTAAGGGGCGAAGAAGACCGAAGATACCCACCACCAACAGCAGTCGCCAAGAACGAAAACTCATTACGCGGTACTTGCTAACTTAAGATACTATACGGTATAATTTTCTTGGGTACTTGCCACCTTATGGAGATACAATGTGGTAGTTCCCAAAGTACACTAAGATACACATTTCCCGCTAAAGCTTTACAAACTAATGTTTAGTCCTAGCTGAACAACACGTTTTGCGGCGTCAAGCTTTTCTTTTTAAAAAAGACAAAGAAAGAAAGGTTTCTTTTCATAACGCAGCGTAATGATCAGCTGGGATACAAGGCTAACAAAAGTATATAAAGCTGGTGTTGATACATAGGCTTTGCAAATTATAAATGTTAGTTCCCAAGTTCAATAGAAAACACTGGGATTCTGGTTACAGTAACAACAGTACCAAATGTACATTAATGCATGCTTTAAACTACTACAATATAGATCTCCGTACAATATAATGTTCCATAGCACTGCCCGAAAATAGCAGTACATTGAAGTTATCATGCAATATCTTCTCCATCACTACAAACGATCGAACAGTCATAGCTTCGTCGACTAGCAAGCAGCATATTCCGAGAGTCATCAGTTCTCAAACAACGTGGTTTCCGGCAAAGACACGAGTACAGTGATACAGTATATAGGTTCCGAAGTACACGTCAGATTTTCGTGCTTCTTGTGGCGCGTGAGCAGGTAGGCGCCAGGCGCTACTTGGAGGAGGGGTAGTAGTAGAGCACGGCGCAGCCCGGCAGCTGCCAGCGGCTGGCGTGCAGCTCGATGAGCTGCAGCAGCGTGCGGCGCGTGGACGGCGCCGCCGCCGTGTTGAGGAAGGCGTCGCGCACGGCCGTCAGCAGCCGCTCCAGCTCGCCCGGCAGCTGCGACTCCAGGTCGCGCCCGATGTACGTCAGCACGAAGAACAGGTTCTCCGTCTGGAAGGAGCAATTTAGTTCTTCAGTGCAACAATTAGAGGTTAAACGGTTTGAGGATCGAAGATAAAAGGGGATGATTTGAGGTAAAAACCAGCCAAGTGCATGTCGGACCACGCACAATGAAGGGTTCCGTAGTTGGGATGAATTTATCACAAAAACAAAATTAACATTGTAGTTGAAAAACATGCTCTCCCATACATCGATATAAGTTACGGTCAATTCTCCAACTGCAATTTAAGTTGGTAGACTATTACTCGAACTTGTGAAGCCTACTTAGCTGTGATAGTTTTCCTTTTAATTTCGTTATATACTATTGCCATAAATTTTATAACAAATCCAAAACCAACCATGCATGGCAGGGGGGGAGGAAACTTGACTCTAACAAAAAATTGCACTTTAAAGCTTAATATTACGCAAACGGATCCCTTAATTGAAATTGGTTTTCTTTGACGACTTTTTCGGCATGATTAATATGTATACCCATGCCAAATTACAGCTTTCTAGTACTAAGTGTCTCTGAGCTAAGCCGGGGACAGACGGACGGACGGACGGACAGACACACAGACGGACATGGCGAAACTATAAGGGTTCCTTGTTGACTACGGAACCCTAAAAAGGCATTTTCTTTATCATGGTCTTGGTTTTGATGATGCTGATGTCGACAATGTGGACTATTGACGTATTTTTTTTGCAGAAAAGTTAAGCAGTAGTATAGTATCTACATACTACATCATATACTTACACTTTGCATTCATTAATATTATGTATCTTAACAAATATGAATGAATGCAAAGTGTAAGCATATGATGTAGTGTCTGTAGTATGATAAATGATAAATGATTTTATTTCTGTAAGTAGGTTTGTACAAACACTTTTACACGTCAATCATATTTTAAAAACTAGATGAGGTCGGCGTTTCCTATCTGACTACTCTGAGAAGAAAGGCCGAAACAAACTCAAGAGGTCATAGTCTCTTTTAAAGTCCAGACATAATCTTGGTCAGATCATGTGAAGACCACGTAGATTGGTGTCTGAAATGGTCTTTTGAGGAAAGAACCACACAGGTTGAGTGGACCTGACCAGTCAGTGCACGCATTTGTCAGTAATCGTGCAGCTCTACTCAGAATTTAAGGAGCTCAACGATGCGACGATCAATACCAAAGAAAGGACATTTGGGTAGGCCACTTATATGACTCAAACTGCCAGACCATGATTAACACTAACTGAGAATAAAAGAAAGGGAAAAAAAATATCATGCAATAACCCACATAGTCTTCACATTCACAATAATTAAAATAATATAATACTTTACAAGTAAATATTCCTGTCATTGTGTATAAAATAATAATTAAATGTCACTGTTTATAAAATAATAAAGTTAGCAAAAACAAAAAAAAACAATAAAAATAAACTACCTCAATATGTACAAAAATTGGAGCAGCTCAATCCCAAGCCTTTTTGTCCTCAATATAATCTTTAACAGTATAAAAGGCTTTCTGGCACAACTTACGTTTAATGAATGATTTGAATTTATTAAGGCTTAGATCTTGAACGTGGCTTGGAAGTTTATTATAAAAGCGTATACATTGACATCGAAACGAGCCACCTATTTTCTTGAGCCTTGTTGTAGGTACAACAAATTTGTGTTTGTTCCTAGTATTTATATTATGGATATCACTGTATTTTTTAAATAATTTTATATTTTTATGGGCATATAATAGATTTTCAAAAATATACTGAGAAGGCACAGTCATTACATTAATCTCCTTAAATTTCTCTCTGAGAGAGTGTCTTGGACTTAATTTATAAATTGATCGAACAGCTCTTTTCTGCAAAACAAAGATAGTCTGAATGTCGGCAGCATTTCCCCATAACAGAATACCGTACGACATTACACTATGAAAATAGCTAAAGTACACAAGTATGTAGATACTATAGTAGGTACTGTACTCACGTCGCTAGCCGAGGGCACGGGCTGCCGGATGCAGTCCTCGCAGCACTTGCAGATGAGCGTGAGCAGCACCTGGCCCGGCTGCGCGGACGCCCCGCGGCGCTGGATGGCGCGGCGCCGCAGCTGGCAGTACATCTCCAGCAGGAACGACAGGAACGCCATCAGGCGAGGCCTTCCGCCACCCACGTTGGAGCCCAACAACTGCAACGACACAAATTAAAAAGTTAATAATAAAACAGGTTTTAGATGAATGATAAATAGTACATTATTCACTAAAAGAATAAAGCAGTGCCCTATATCACGGGCGCTATTGAATCCCGAGCGTAAGGAATTAATGATTCTAGTGCTTCCGAGCGCAACGAGGGAAGTTCAGAATTAACTTTTTTAAAGCAGTTCTATTTTTTACTTAATTTGATATCATCGAGCAGATGGTGTGAGAATTCAGTTTTTTTGACTCAGATGACAGAACAATCGAAAAAATAATATTGTCTTGACTTTCGATACGAAAGAGTCAATTAGCTGAAACTGCTTATACTCGTACAAAGTTAGCTATAGGGTCAATTTCACTTCGGCTTACAAAGTCAAGGTCAAAGTCAAATCATTTATTTCGATAAGGCCATTAAAAAAACAGCGTCTTTTAATGGCCTATTCGAAATAAAACGATTTTATTTTTTTATGATGTCAAAATTTACAAGAAAAAATAAATATTCTAGTTGCCCCTTAAAAAAATATATGGTATTGAAAAAAAAAAGTCGAGGCACGCCTTAGCACAGATTACCAAATAAATCACTCCATACAAAATGTTCAATATCTACTGCTATAATAGCCTACGAGTCGCTAGACGCTGCGAACGAAAATCTACCTAACCTTACAAGTATAATGTGAGTTTTGTATTGTAATCTGTGGCCTTAGTAAGTGTGTCACCTTGTCTCTGTCGTGGTACCACTGCTGGCACGTGTTGAGCAGCGACTCGAGGAAGGTCTCGGTGTTCTCCCGCTCCACCACGGCGATGCAGCGCCGCGCGGCCGGCAGCGCGTAGCGCGGCGACTCCACCGCGCGCGACACCAGGTGCCCCACCGCGTCCATCAGCGTGCGCGCGCACACTGCGTTCGGGTCTGACGCACAAACAACAAATACGTCAAGTGATTGCTGGTGGTTTTTTGATAGATAGCATATTTGCTATCTATCAAAAAACCACTCAACCCACAAGGGGGTGAAAAGGGGGATGAAGTTTTGTATAGAAGTTGTTCATTCGCTAAATTTTGTACTCAAGTAAAAATAATATAAGTACACGTGTATCGTTTCTAACTTTTCATAGAACGAAGCGATTTCGATGAAACAAAAACTAAATGTTGCTCCAACTTATACACAATATTTATTTAAATATAATATAAAGTCGCGAGACTGACTGGGCTATCAACACACAGCTCAAACCACTGAACGGCACACATAGTTATTATGATACATCCGCTAAGAAGGGGTTTTTAGAAATTCGACCTTTAAGAGGGTAAAAAGGGGGGATTTTATTTGTATCAAAAATCTTATTCCATGAGTTAATAAACCTGAAACTTGGCATGATTACTTACGTAAGTAAATTATAAAGTTTGTCATTTTCTGTTTTTTCAAACTACTTTGGGGATGTCAAAAACTGTATAGAAGAATTTATTTATACTTAGAAACAAAAATAAAGAATACCTAACATGTATCAGTTTTTTTTTAATTTGCCCCCTAACGGGGTAAAAAGGGGTAGTCAATTTGACAAGGGAGGATTTTACTGCGTGGGTTTATTAACTCTAAATTATGACGTAGTCATCCGCTAAGAAGGGGTTTTTGGTAATTCGACCTTTAAGGGGGTGAAAAGGGGGTATTTTGTTTGTATGAAAAATCTTATTCCTTGAGTTAATAAACCTGAAACTTGGCACGAATTTTAACCTAAGTAAATTATAAAGTTTGTAATTTTGTTTTTTTAAACTTTGCTGCCTTTGTATTGAAGGGTGTCAAAGTTTGTATAGAAGAATTTTAACGCGGTCCAATTAACTAGAAACTCGGTATTTAATATATACCTAATGCTCCCAGAATATAAAGCCTTACATGTTTTTGGGTTTCTTCAAATGTTACCTTTATGGGGCAACAGGGGGTAATTAAGTTTTTAGGGAAGGATTTTACTGCGCGTCTTGATAAACTCCAAAGTATACAGAATAACACATGATTGAATATTTTTAGGAAAAGGGGGATACAGTTTATATCAAAATTATGTTGCCTTTGATCAATAAACTTGAAAATTGACCCGGATATTTTCTTAATAAATAAAGCGACCGTATAAACATAAATTTTCGAAAACAACCTTTTAAAAAAGGGGTGTTGAATGTTGTGGGGGAAAATAGTTGTACCAATGGAAAGATTTTAACGCACGGTTCGATTAACTTGAAACTCAGTATTTATGTTTAAGATCGGAAATAAAGGAAAGGTATAACAGGGTTGTCAAAAAATCTACTGAGTGGAAAGGGGTAGTCAATTTTATAGGGGATGATTATTTTTATGTTTCGGATTGACGCAAAAATGGCTGAATTATTTCTTTCTAGATGAAATTTGGTAACATACATATAGTTTATAATCTGCATTAACACATAGCGTACTTTTAATTCCGGTACCTGGTACGTTCTCGCGACTTTTTTCCGACATCCACGCAGGCGAAGCCGCGGACAAAAGCTATGTATGTATATAAAATCATGCATACCTAATAATTAAAATGTCAAGTTTTCAAGTTTTGTGTTTTATGACAACGCTAGCAGAGCGAGCAGCTCAATCCTAGGTTTTTTTGTCTTTTAACTTTCTAAGAGAAGATACACTACGATTCAAAGACCTATTTGAAAAGGAGCGGATAATTTGGGATCCTAAGAACAAATATCATAAAAATCAACAAAGAGTCAATGATGCATGGTCCAGATTGTGTAATGAAATGTGCCGGACCTATCACAGAACTTAAACAAAACAGTCATTGCAACTTTTCGGAATCATCTTCGGTTTTCAGTTCATTTTGTAATCAACGGTTCAATTTCGCTTAGTAAACACTCGAAATAAATTGGTAACTTTCTTCAAAAATCGCTGAATTCTCTAGAATCTTCATTCAACATTTCATGAAACATATTTTCCATATTTTGCCTAAAAGTAAGTAGAAAGAAATACAAGAACATTTTTTTTTTATCAAAGATAGAGTTGATGCCCCGCTAATACTTTGACGTCCTCCTTATTTGATAGTTCGAAAACAACTGAACTCGCCGCGAGCAAGAGTGTGAACATAAATTGGTTAACTTGACGAGCGAACGAGCTGTGGCCGAGACACGAGACGAGCCGCGAGGCGTGAGTGTAAATGAGCTATTATAATAGAAATATTTCTTACATTAGGTATTCATTCATTTACAAATATTAATATTTAATTAATAGGAAATTTACTAATTAAATATTTTTATTATCATTACAAAACTAAACATTTTTATTACATTTATCTCTATAGGCTTTATTGATCAGTTAAGTCTTTAAATGATATAAAATTCTTTTCAATACACTTCCTCGAAAACTGGTTCATCGCACTACGATTAGGTTCACAATGCAATGTATTTCACACGCGTGCGATTTGTTATTTTCCATCGCGTGTGCGGGAATAAAATTTGCCACAGATAACTTATACCTATACTTAGTCCAAATTTGTTCAATGCCTCTATTCACACCATCTCGCGCCAGAGACGGTCCTCTATTCGGAGGTGATTTTTTTTTAAACTCGGCAAAGATGCATCTTTACGGCGTTAATATTTTTGGAATATTTAAATAATGTTTATAAATAGAATAGCATGACTATTACAATAAAAAAAAACGTTTATGAACAAATTAACATATAATTGTGTTTTAAATTCAAAAATATTTGAATTTTGTATTTTTCATATTAGGCTGTTTATCGGCTTTATACCTTGCTTCTCCTTCAACCTGGCGAAAGTAAAGCGCGGAAAAAAAGAAAATTAAATCATAGTTTAGTCATGACAAAAATATTTTTCATTATTTTATTTTATTTCTTCAAAAGTGTATTGAAAAACGTCGTTTGATACACGTGGACATTTGTTATTGCAGTTCTCGGCTCAAAAACATCCTCGCCTACGGCTCGGGTGTTAATTCCGCCTCGAATGCAATAACAAACATTCTCCACTTGTATCAAAATGTACTATTGCTTCTTTTATTAGTCATAATTATTGAATTACCTTCGAGAGCCTTGTCGATACACTCCTGTATCTCGGGCGGGAAGTTGCCCAGATCGCCGGCATCAGCCGCCAGCCCCAGCGCCGCCATGCCGCTCGCCAGCGCGTCGGCCGACGTCAGCGACTTGGAGCGCTTCAGTCCCGGCGTGAACGACTGCGGCCGAATGCTCTTGCCATTGCCGTTCGTTAGAGAAGACGGCGGAGACTTCTTCTTTTCCGGAATCATCGCCTGCTGAGGCTGCAGCTTGAAGTGGACACGAGGTCCCATCTGCAATGTTATAGGCTCTTTTATAGGCTTGTACCGAATGGAATTTTAATTGTTTACCTAATTACTTTTCATAAGTCTCGTCTACATGATATAAGTTTCTTGACCGAATAACTCTTGTTACTATGGCGCTTTCGTTAAATAAGTAATGCTAAAGTAGAGTTTGACAAGTTCCCAAATCAGGGGTGTACACGCAGGAGACGCCCCGGGCGTCGGGAATCGTAGGCCGATTCCCGGCCATCGTAGGCGTGGCCTTGCAGTAGCGCGGCGTCCAATAAGGACCAGGCGCGGGTCGACGGCACGTTGTGTTCCACGCGCACCTCAGAGATGTCAGCACAAACTCACGTCAGGGCCAATGCCAGCCTGTGGTTGCGGGTTTGTCCGAAAGGGATATCGTGGCCCTGGCATACAGGCAACGGAAGGAACACGGGTGGGTTTTAGTCAGTAAAAGTCTGACTCGCCGCTCCGCCCAGAGCGGGAGAAGTTATTTGATAATTTCCCACCCAAAAAAAAAAGGTAAGTACACCCCTTTTTTTCCAGCCAGATTAAAATTAATACCGTTGACTTCGTGAATCGAGGTGACTTTCTCAAATCGCAATTCAATTTTCTGTTGACACGGACGCGCTGTTTAGAATGGTGAGCTGATTCTCGGCATTCTTAACTCATCGTATATACGATTCTCTATTGTCAATACTGGTTGAGCTAATTGAATTTAAATGGTTTATTGCATTATTGTCAATAATGGTTCGGTTCCCATAATAAAGTAACGTTTAGTAATCCGCCAGTAACGTTGGGTAATGTTACACACACATGAGACAAAGTAGATGAGGCTGTCAACAATGAAAAACTATGGGAACAAAAGGACATGTCAAGATTATCGCCTTTGAATCTTTATGATTATGACGAACTCTGAAGCGTCTTATGAAACCATCCCAGGCCTCATTGCTGACCTGTTAGTGGTTGCTGAAGGATATAGGTATGACGAACTCACTTTTAATTACCATGAATTAGGGTATAGTTGGTATATCATAATTTTTTTGTACTTAGATGATTTTGCTAACGCTGGTGTCTCCTATAAAATCATTGGGTACCTGAGGATTTCTTAAGCTGTAATTGTGAGTTTTTTTTAAACAGGCCACATCTTTATTCCTTTAAGATCCAGTAAGGCGTCACGCTGTATGCGGCCGATCGTTTATTTTAATATAGTCCGTTCCAAAAGTATCTGATAGAAATGTAAACAAGCGACGCGTCCTTTACAGGCCACATCTTTATTCCTTTAAGATCCAGTAAAGCGTCACGCTGTATGCGGCCGATCGTTTATTTTAATATAGTCCGTTCCAAAAGTATCTGATAGAAATGTAAACAAGCGACGCGTCCTTTGCTTGGTTTAAACCGGTTTATACTGGTTTTTTATCGGTTGAGTATAAACCGATAAATAACCAGTATAAACCTGTTTTTTGATAATCACTCACACAAATGCAAAGCTCAGCTTAGGCCTCGCGGACTGTACCTACCAGTCCATGAATTTTTTTAGTAGGTACTATTTACAAATTGAGTGCTTCGATTTGATTATTTAATTTAATTCTAATTTTAATTTTAAATCACCTGAAGATTTTTTTTTTTATTTGACAATTGAAGTCAATAAAAAAAAAATACTAAACGAATGTGTTACTAATCCCCTATAAATGAGTAATTGTGTGAGAATTTAACCTGAACAGGGTTTGTTTACACTTCCATTAGATACTTTTGGAACAGAACTAGGAGACTTCACCCTTATGATATCGGTGGGCGCAAGTAGAATCCAGTATAATGTTTGTACCTGTGCGTGCGGCACGTTCCCGCTGGAGGCGCTGTTGAGCAGCGTGTGCGGCGGCATGACGGGGCGGTAGTGCGGCGGCACCTGCGCGTGCAGCACCGCCGAGCGCGAGTGCTGCAGCCCCACGCTGGCGTAGCCGATGCCTGGCCTGCAACGAAACAGTACACTTTAGTAAAAGGCATGAGGGACAGGGAAGAAACAGTTTACGATGTGCACCTGTTCCTGACCGATTCGACGGAGAAGAAAAAACACAGAAAAAATTGGAAACGTATGTGGGGAGACCTTTGCCCAACGGTGGGGCAAAATATGTTAGTAATAGTTATTTATGATTTATGTGCGGTAAGTTGGTTTCTACAAACGAGTAGACGAATGTAACTTACCATAGACACGAGTTTGTAAATACCAATTTCCGCGCGTGTGTCATACAACATTTTTCAACACATTTGCGAGAAAACAGTACAATAGGTAATAAAATAAGCCATCAAAAGAGAATGATTGAGTATTTCTTCGAGTCTTCCATGATATAAAATTATTGTAAATCATTAAATAGCACTCCACGATGCGGCTCATTCAAGATATCAGGTGCAGTAGATTCCATATTAAGACCGAGATATATGTCAGTGACCTTGAGTGGTTAGTTTGCGTGTTCTGTACTGAGCTCACGCAACGCGTCGTACGTTGAGCAAGTAATAGGACCCGCCCATCAAGGAGCGCTGTCCCCAATTTGATGCATTATTAATTTATTATTCAAAAAACAAAAGGTATTTTAATAAAACGCGTATACTAAAAGATCAATAATTAAATTATCTTTAAATTGGTGAAGGTTTTAGAAACATACGCTTGGTAGATTTTGCGGCATTCTCAGTTTTTTATCCGCGTTAGACATAACTTTACAAATTAATTTCACTATGTAATATAAACAAATTCTAAAATACGTATTCACATATTAAGTTATTGAGAAAATGCTCTTATCTATATCTATTAAAATCAATGCCACTTTTCGTTGTAATTTTATGATGATCAAAAAAAAAAAGTTTAGGCTTTGTTCGGGCTATTTAGTAGATGGTTTGTTTTTTTTTTTTTTTTTAGGAAGGTATGGTAGGTAGGTAGGGTAGATAGGGTAGGCAGGTAGGGTAGGTATTCTTTTACCCATAGAAAGCCACGTTATTGTGAGTGTCGTAGAGTAAAAATGTTTACCGCCCAACGGAGTGGGCACGGGTCAGCTAGTTTAAAATATTTTTTTTTCAAATCATTAACACTATTCGTTTAGACGTGATCTTCAGTATAAAATCATTAAAAGTCGGTTATCGTCGCCTTAATATCGGATTCCTCTTCCTCTAACTCTAATATCAGTCAGAACGTCGGAACAATCTTTGACATTTCTATTAAGAAAATGGCGCCACGTGCACATGGTGAAAATTAGTACTAAAGTCCATTTCACGAAAGAAGTCCCGCGGAAATAAGTGGAACTAATTATTATTATACGCTAAGTTAGCAACATTCCTAAAATAACCCATGCCTGCAGCGCCACGTCTGCGGGACTTCTTTCGTGAAATGGACTTTACATCTTTCGTCTCATTTTCTCTTTAATAAAGTGAGGTAAACGTATTGAGTAAAAGCGCTTCCAAGGAGATTCGATCATTCAGCTTATTTATTCTCGTAATTTGAAATTGAAACTAACTGAATTTAATATTTTTTATGGTAATTTAAAAAACAAACCGTAATGGATACGCACGGCGCTTTAGAACGAAGGCGGCGATAAAACATGTACTTAGGTGAGAGTACCTATTTTACCGCCCGTTCCGTTGTATAGTGCGTAATTTTTAACTTTCGAACAATGTATACAGGCTTCGTAAATGCATTTTTTGAGCAAATGTGTTAAAAAATATATTAATAGTTTTAATTCAAGCATAGGTAATCTGTAATCATCAGCCTGGGCTGTTAGTTGATGTCTGCAATTAATTCCCGCGCGTCTGCTCACTGACATAAGCGTTTTATATAATGTATGCAATGATGTATGTAAGAGATATGTGCGTACATAAAATATATGTCATGTACCTACATAATGTGACAAGATCGTTTATCTATGTACAAATTACAATGCCGAGCTCGCCGCAGCCACGCTCATAAATGTTATCTAGGTATTACACAGATTAGCAGCATCACGAAGAATCAACATTGTTATTGAAACATTAAGTACGTTAATGTAGGACGACCACCTACTACGAGCTTCGGTGTTGTCAGGTGTAAGTAAATACAGACAGACGCGCGAATTAATGACGCGAAATATAAATTATAATTGTCAACGGAACAGAATTTCTTATTAAGTCGCTGACAAGAGGCAAATGATAAAAAATAAGTTCAAAAACTAAAACCCGACTACTGAAAAATCACGCTCCAAAAATCTAAAAAGTATGAAACAAGAAAATATTCTCAATGAAATTGTTATGTAGGTACAAACTATTCAATATTTATCGTCTATTAAATAAACAACTTACACGTAATATATTTTAATGTATTTAATACATATTCATAGTGATGTTCAGAAGACAGCCGTGGTCGTATGCCACTTGCCCTAAAGATTATGATCGCTCACTACTGTTAGAATGTGTTGTTTTGATAGTTTAGGTGGCATACGAGTACGACCACGGCTGTCTTCTGAACATCACTATAAATATGTATTAAATACATTAAAATATATTACGTGTAAGTTGTTTATTTAATAGACGATAAATATTGAATAGTTTGTACATAATAATTTAATGTAACCTCACATAGCCTATAACCAGCAGACGATCAAGACGCTTCTAACAATACCTCATTTGTCAAATTATGACAAGCAGTTTAAAAGTAATGAGGGAACAGATGAACATTCATGCATACATACATACATACATACCGGTCAAAATCATAACCCTCCTTTTTGCTTCGCCGTAGTCGGGTAAAAAGTAGGCTTGTCTTAAACAAAAAAATTGCCAAATCTATATAGTTTGTGGTAGCGCAAAAAATATATGTTAATCTTGAACATATTTCTCAGAACTTGGTTTTCACCAAAACACTTTTAGAAAAAAGAATCTGGATTCAAATGAACGGTACACTAACCCTTTACTTTTGAGTTTTAATGCAAAATATCTGTATTAAATATCAACGTACGCGGTTGGTATATTTTGTATGCAGAACTTGGTTGTTGGGGTTCCGTACCAAAGTGGTAAAAAGGAACCCTCATGGTGAGACTAAGTCTGTCTGTCTGTCTGTCACACCTGTGGGCTAATTGCGTAACATACTATCAGTAGGAATCGGTTTCAATTTGACAGTTAAACAACATTCATTGCGTTATTTACGTTGTTGGCAGACAAATTTTTCGAGCATATGAAGCAATGGATTAGAAATTTACTTCAAAATCTTTCCGATTGCGATTGAAACTGTGTTACGCAATTAGGGTGCTGGATATCTCAAGAACTACTAATGCTATCAACTTGAAATTTAGAATAGTTTTAGATGACGTTTGCCCAACTATTTTGCAAGCAAGAAAGAAATTTATAAATATATATCTTTTTTTCAAAAGGGACTGAAAAAATTTGAAGTGGGGCCTACTAGGCATGTGGGGTATCATATGAAAGATCTTTTGATCAAAACATCAAAAGATCATTTCAGGCACCAATCTACATGGTCTTCACATGATTTGACCAAGATTATGTCTGGACTTTAAAAGAGACTGTGACCTCTGAGTTTGTTTCGGTCTTTCTTCTCACAGTAGTCAGTTACGAAACGCCGACCTCATCTAGTTTTTTTTTAATATGTTTGACGTGTAAAAGTGTTTGTACAAACCTACTTACAGAAAATAAATCATTTATCATTTAACGCTGTTTGCACATTCTCAAAATATTTTTTTTTTTTTCCATATTTCCGACTTTTGGTGAAAAATGTAAAAAAAATACCGTCCCCCACCCCCCTTATCTCCGAAGTTTGCAGAGATAACAATCTGAAGTTATTCTATATGATAGAAGCTTATGTAAAGATTACAGGAAAAATAAAACGATGTCTCTAAATAGCAGTTTTTCAGAAATCATCAACATCATATATTCGCACGGAACCCTCGGTGCGCGTGTCCGACTCGCTCTTGACCGTTTTTAATTTTATTTTCGATTATTCAACTCATTTTTGAGAACTTAAATAAATAATTGCTTCATATTTTGCAATAAATTACAAGCGTTGTGTCATCGCGCTTCTCTTTCTTTTGTATGCAGTCAGACAGTGACAGCGGTTTACCTGTTATCAGCGTTTTAATGAGCACCAGACTTTTCATGAAAACTTTGTATTAACTGAATTCTCTGACTAAGAATAAAGGTGGCTTGGAAAAATGACTATCTGTACAATTATGAACGCATTCTGCAGTGTTACCACCCCCTATGAATACCAAGGCCAACTTTTCCAGAGGTTTATCCCATTATTACTTTCTAATTTCTTATTAATGCTGATGGTATAAATCCACAATCGTACACAATTTCGGCGAAACGCTCTGATTCACTGCAAACTATTCCTACTTCAGTTTATAGGTTGTAATTTATGGGCAAAATGTTAGTAGGGAATAATATCATTAATATCCCGTTAGATAAATATATCTTTGGCACTAAGTTCAAAGCGTCAGCGTGATTTCCGATTTGATTCCGATTTATTATGGCTATCTCTGTCCTTGAATATTGTGTTAAACTGAACACTAAATCGTACCCCCATGTATATTTTTATTTCGCAACCTTTTCCCTGCCAAATACATATTGATATGTGTAACTATAGTTGCAGCACCGACTGCATGACACACCACAGAGTTAGGTGATGTCAGCCTGGGCGTATTGTGTTCTTCTTTCATATTCAAATCAGTCAGCCATAACTTTTGAACTACTATTGTTTTAAGAATTTTCCACACGACAGTAGATACATTGTCTAAAGTGCACGTTGAGGAAATAACTCCACTACCAAAAGAAGAAGTGAGCTGATGAAACGCCTAGTTAAAAAAGCAATGTTTCAAACATAACAGTGCCAAACACAGTTGCCATTACGATTGTTATTCATGGTGGACAATGGCGTCCAGTGGCGCGTGTCCCATAGCCATGAGCATAAACCTCATAAATAATAAGTGATCATTGTCGCAATGCCGCGCACAGCCAGCCTGTTATGGCAAATTGTTTCATTACGATAGGAAACGGCGATGATTAATGGTGAACTCATTGTGGATATATTTAAATAAGCACGTAGGTATAGCTAGGACAAATCGATACCATGAATACTTAAATAGCTTATACTTTGAGCTGCATCCGGATTTTGTTTGAAAGTTCCGTGGTATTAAAAGGGTCGACCTTTAAATCATTTTTAATACTTATTGTTCAATTCGTTCAAAACTTCGATTATAATCTGGAAATTATTGTGATGCATGAGTTGAACGAAGAGCGCTGACCGAAGTTGCATAACAAAACACAAGAAGCAGCATCAAGAACACAAAATCCATTGAAGGCAAGTGGCAAGAAGGCAAATGCAATTGAAGTCATTCCTGCTGTCTCGAGAGCTTCAATATTCGATACAGATAACCTCAGTATAGAAGGGTAACTAATATAAACGTAAGTTGTGCATTTATTGCCGCAACTTTTTTTTTATTTGTTTGGGAAATTACCAAATAACTTCTCCCGCTCTGGGCGGAGCGGGAGGGCGTGTCAGGCTTTTACTCCCACCCGTGTTCCTTGCGTTGCCTGTGTGCCAGGGCCACGACATCCCTTTCGGACAAACTCGCAACCCTGGCAGGAACCTCACCAGCCTAATAATATAATCTTCGACTGTCGATACGGATAGTTAAAAGCACCCCACATCACAACGACCTTTTTCGTGCCAACCTGTTTACCCAACACCTACTGCTGGAATGTCAATGAACGTGAAATTGCCAGTTTAAACTAGGAATATCAGACTGGGTCTTCTGATACAGAAAGTGAATGCCATACATATTGGCCAAGATTCAACTATGTATTGGAGAACTAGAATATAAGGACTTTGCTCTTTAATTTGAAAATGTTACAAAGAAGAGTGTCCTTTATACCAGATGCTGCCACATAATTATATTCTAAAGAGAACTAAACTTATCCACGTCTGCCTGCCCTTGACTCAAGGGTGAAGTAACAAGAGTCAAGGGCCTGGACCCTTGTTACTTGTTGGGGTGGTCGGTGCAACTTTTTTTTTATTTAGGATGGGTTTGCTCTTGACCTTAGTCTAGGGCAGAGGTGACAGAGACAAAGTCGACGATGGAGTGAGCTTACCCAGAAGATGCCTGTTTACTCTAACTTTGAAGAGATTAGGGTTGTATGCGTTCGGAAACACAGACGCAGGTAGAGAGTTCCACTCTTTTGCTGTGCGCATTATAAAAGTCATTTGGAAAAGCTTAGTGCGAAATATTTTCGTCTTCCATTATTCCCTGTCAACCTAACGCTATAATTTACTCCCTTTACATTCATAAAATCCCTCACACTATCCCTCTATCTTTTCTTTTCATCCACTTCTCTAAACGTTAACCTATATATCCCCTCGTAAGCGTATCACCTCTTCTATCGCCCTATTTCCAATCGCAAAACAGGCGGTGAGTCTCGAGACCTGGCATGTCATAACCGGTGTGCTGACAGTGATGACGTGTCACGGAATGGGCACAAGTGGCGTGTCCTGTCTGTGCTGCACTCCATTGTCAGTTTGCAACCAAGTGTTTATCTACTTTAGACTACAAACTCACGTGGTGTATTTGAATATGAGTTGAATGGCCGATGTGAGGCGATTTGTTCAAGAGTTCAGCCAATTTTCTAATTTACATGACAAACGATTATTTTGAAGGTGTTCGGCATAAACTGGGTCAAATTAAATAAGCTAGAGAAACTCCGCAGACGTGATGACGATTGATTGATAAAAATAAATAAAGTTATGAGTTTTTTTTGGGGTCATCGACCGAAGTTAGTGTAGTCACTTGAAATATCAGTTTAAAAAGTCCGTTTTTTTTTGTGTATAATTCACAACTGTGATGGGTATCGTATGTCTAAACATGATAAAACAAAAGAAAACAGATTTTCTCATGCTACAAGTAACAACAATGAGAGCGGTCGGTCGCTGACCCCAAAAAAAATCATCAAATACTTTTTATTTTATTTTGTCGTGTAAAAAAAGAAATCTGCTGTTCCATACCTACATTTATGTTCACTTAAATCGACAAAATGTATGGAACAGCTGATTTTTTTTCGTGATTTCCAGGTTGGTCCCATAGAAAAAGTTGTTCAAAATGATGAGTACAATGACCCCTTATCGGGTTTAGTGTAAACAAGAACTAATGTTGTATATGGCCTTAGTTCATTCCTCATTGGTGTTATTGAAAAGAAACTACTCAAGACAAGCTGTTGGAAATTGGGATAAAAATTTTGTCTTGAACAAAATCACTGTTAGTCACAAGTGCTATTTCTACCAAGGGAAACGCTTGATAAAGTACTGGGCGTGCTATTGGATTCTAACTTTCTAATAATGTGCACTGTGCAGTAAACTAATTCTCCTCTATTAACTTTCACATCACGCACTATATTAGATTATAAGTCCAGCTCTTGTATTTCTGTTCGAAATTATTCTCATACATAACTTATCAAGCACTTGAACGATTCAATGCTGTCTGTTGGTAAATGTCAAGTCTTTTGCAAGATTTATATGAACATATTGAATTATTGCTATGAATTAACAAGCACGTTATGGAGGATAAGCTAAGGTAGCCCGCGAAATTCAAATTTTCTTACGTTCTTTGCAATTTGCAGGTCCATGTCGGGTTGTATGTTGATTAAAATATGATTTTACACAAATATGGCTTTACAGAATTGTAATCATTAGCATCAATCAGCAATACAACTCGTGGCTTCAAATGTCATGATTTCTTGAAATAGTCATTCATTAGGTAATAGGAACTTCTTCTTGACATATTTGATACAGCCGGGAATCATATTTAGATTTTAGATCAACATACAACCCTGATGTTGACCTGCAAAAATATTTAAGGAAATTTGAATTTCGCGGGTTACCCTGACGCTTTCGACTTGACTCCCGCAGACGTCGGCAGTAGTCATTATTCTGATACTGAATATATAGCGTTAAACAGCTTGTTGGTGACAGATAAATCTCTCTAACACCTCAGCGGACATTTACTCAACCACAAAACAACATTAAAACTAAAATTTACGCTGAAATTATTTTATTACACACCGCTGGCACATTTTAAATCAACTCAACTCTAAGTCCCCAGTTTACGTTTACTCCCCCAGCTGCCAAAGAAAATTGAAATGCTTTCAATTTTATAGCAGTTTCGACATATTTAATTCACTCAATCTGAAGCTAAAATTAAATACTCGAGTGGTCTAATACGAAACTAAAAGTTCTTGAAAAATTATAAATAATGTCTGCAAGGCTGTGGAAAATTAGACCGTTAGAAAAAAAGACAATTCAGTAACTTTTCATGTGTCGACACACGACGCCTGAATATGGAAATGTCAAGGAGACCAATATCAAATGCGGTAGAGGTTTAGGAATGATACATTAGAAAAGTATGTAATTAGTCGAATCGAACAACAAGAGTAGTTTAGAGTAGAGCAACTAGAACGGAATAAAAACTTTTCGCTAGTAATTTCATCAAAGCATTTAGCAGCATTTTGTGATACAAAAGAATTTGCACGAACTAGGTTATAAACGTGTCATCACAAAATAGTAGACGAAACGAACACTACGTGTAAATGTTGACATCTGTAATTGAAGGCATCGTCAAGGCAAATTATCAAATATTGCATAAAGGGTCATAACAGGCTTACAGGCAGTTGATACTGATACGTGCGGTCGGTGTGGGACACAAACTAAGGCAATTACGTATAAACAAGACACCTAACACCAGCGCTCGAGTTGCATTCCGTGACTCACGCGCAATTGCACGCCAGCGCAACTTTTCTACGTACTCGTACATCACGTCGATGTCTTCACAAATTGTATCGTTATTAATGTTCCAATTTGTTTAGGAAAGTTTTACAATACAGTTGGAATTTACAAGAAAAGGATATTATGACACAGTTACAAATGACGGGAGGAAACTGTCGACATGGCAGGCAAACCACCTGTGTTGACAGAATTTGCATAACACTCAACGAATGTCCAAGTAATTTCGAGCAGCCAGGCAGACAAATTTGAGCAAATAGTGGAAATGGTAGAACTTAAGTGAATGAAGTCATATTTATAAACAGAATAAAACGGTGTGGTAGGTACTTCGACCTTGAGATCGAATAATGACAAGTCGACAAAACATTGCAATGATCTCTAAAGTTAGATGAGAATGACGCACAGTCCGTTCTATTGAATGAATTGTTTAGTCTGAGAAGTAGGTAAGTCGTAGTCTTTAAAAGAAAACGAGAGCCAATTTAAAAAGCAATCGCACAAATTATGGAAGATCTGAGTGTTGTGGTGAGTAATGGAAATGAATCGTCGAAGTCACCGATGTCTTTGGGTAGTAGACACAAATATTCACTTGCCTCCACTATTAAAAACAAGTAAAAACTTTTTGCTACGAAAATATCTATTATTTGGGTTATCCTTTATTTGCTAGTATATAATCGTGCTTATTGCTAGACAGTTTTGAATGCTATGCCCTAGATCTTGAAGATTGGCAGCAACTGAGGAAAAATATAAGGAAGCTTTTTATTTGAGATAATACACACGTTTATGGTGATATAAATATAATAATGTTTGCTAACATATTTTTTTGGAAATACATATGCTTGAAAACGGAGGAATAGCATGAAAGAGAAAATATCATCTTACTGGACACTTTCATGAAGATTGAAAGACTTTGAATATAAATAATAATATAAACCTCTGTAGAAACAAGAAAAACATCAACCCTAGGACAACAAATATGATAAAGACTATGATTCGATTGATGATGATCGTGTAAATTAGGAATAGAGAGCAAAGAATGAACAAATGTTGGACAAGGGATATAAACAACTTCCACTAATCAAATAATTTTTGTTTTCAATAACATGTTTAACATAGGCACTAATGACAATGCACCAAAAAACAATATACTAAGTCCAAAACTAACTGTTTATTAATTCGAAGATAAGTGCAAATTAAACGTAACGTATCCAACGTAGAGTTGCTGATACTTTTGATAAGCACCCCACGCTTCAACATTATTTACTCACGACTCTACAACCGACTCGAGTTTGTTTTTAACCTTCTGGGGCTTCTGGTACATTGTAATTAAAGCATGTTATTTTATTTTTAAACGTATTTGTTCTGAACCAGATAACAGCAGAAAAGCCGTGTGACAACAGCTGAAAACAAACGTACCGCCATGCATGGGTTACCATTTCAATTAAACTCAATGGCGCTCGCGCTTTTAAACAAGGATCAACAAAGGACTCAAAAAACAATGTAGCAAGACAATGTCCTCTTTACGCCAATCACCTCAATTAGTCTTGACCATTTGTGGCGAGAACAATTCCAGGACTTACAACGTCATGGTCTGATTAAGAGTGCTATGTTTCAGAAAATGTGTATGTACTTACAAGTCCGATGTAGAGTATCTTCCGCGAACCATTTTCACAACAAATCTTCTTTCAATATAGACTAGAAATCACAAGACAATTCCACTACACCATGCTCGTCAACACACTGTTTGTTTAAAATCTTGATGTTTACCGCGAGCTACAATACAATTTATCACTATCTTCAAATGCAAATCTCAATGCAAACTTGGCAATACTGCCGACAAATTACGTCTCATTTCCCTCTTAGCATCAGAACTTTATTAATAGAATCCAATATCCGCGCACATCCTATCCCGAGCTTACACTTTCCAGCGCGCGGTGCATAAACTCTTCGTTCAAGTGGGCGATTTGTCGGCGGATCACTCACACGGCACTGTTGAGATTTGTACTCAAAAATACGGAGTGTACGAGTCAAGTTCGTTCGTCGGAGGCGTTCGCGTTATAATTTCGTGGTTGTTTGGTCGCGGTCGTGTCGGGAACTCCGCGCGTCTCCCGGCGCGTGCGCGGACTGCGCGGGGCGGCACGCTGTTCGGCCCGTTTTGGCGCGCGCGGGCGTGTTCGCGTCACCGTAGCCAAGAACAAAGTGATAACAAAAACTCTACAATTGATACTACGAGTACGTACCTACGTGACGCGAACATCAGTTTCGCACACTGTTTCACAGATTTTTGTATTGTCTCTTTTGGTGCCGTGCCAACAGCGACCATTGCTTCCACTCACGTTACTACAGTGGATGAGAAACGAAGTATTCAAAACCAACCAGAGCAAGGTCAAAAACCGTGTGGACGACGGAACATTATCTTAAATCTTATTAAGGCGACCGAGGCGACTTGAACTGGTAATTAATTCACGAGGCGAACCAAAAAGAGTTTGTTAGGTAGTGAACCTACACAGATCATGGAAAAGTTCCTAGTTTCCAAAGTCAACGTTTTACACGTTTGTCACCATGTGCATGGTTCATGGGCTTTAAATGACGGGCACGAGGCTAAACTTGTCGACAAGATTTTATCACACGAGTGGGTGCAGAAATTACGTGTTTGGTACCCGACCGGCAGAACAGCAGTTGGTTGGAGAAATGAAACTATTAATACCGGTCTAGGAACTTAAGGACTTGGATATTCTTATATGGCAACAGAGAAATCACAATGATAGACTATACACAATTAATATGCACAATAAATCACACCTACTAGAGACGTGACGAAGGACCAGACATCAGGTAAGGCTGCCAGGGTTTGGCATAATTGATAAGCAGCAACTATAAACAATGGAAACGGGATGTGTTTCCATTGTTTAGAACTGCTTACACAAAGATAGATTGGAAATGGTCGACTCCCAGAATCAATCAATTCATTCTCGTTGTGTATGTGTAAGCCTAGCCTAATTTATTAAGTCTGAGGAATTAAGAAATTGTTTCATAAAAAAATAATTTCTGTTTAGCGCATCCCTTGAGAACGACTAGACTGATTTGGTTATTATTTTGTTTGAAAATATTCTTTATAGCCCACAAAATAGGCTTTTTATGGAAAAAAAAATTCAAAGTTTCCCGAAAAATTAAAAATTTAAATGTTTTCCGACATATTGCAAAAATTTCAAATTCGGGAAAAACAACGTCCTTTTTTTTCATGGGATTTTTGTATGAACTATTGACATCTGGACAAGACAACGTCTGTCGGGTCGGCTATTAAAAGATCACTCAACTCACCTATTGTGAAGGTCGGCAGACTTGGCCATGGTGAACTCCTTAGCGTGCACATTGAGCTTGTTGGTAGAGGCAGACATAGAGCCACCCGCCGCTGTAGTGGTGGTCGTCGCGCCAGAGCCGGCAGCTGTGGTCGCCACGCCGTCTGTGCGGACACCTGGTGGTCAACGGTGGTCGTCAAGAGAAGAGGGAGATAGGACAGATGTCGTGTTCTAGGTTATTGATGGAAGACAGTCATAGATGTAAAGAAGCACCTACATTTTGTGTAGAAGCTGTGTAAAGTTGTAACGTGGCTGTGCCATTAGGACGTGATTCTGATAGGAAGGTGAAGTAATAGTGAAAGCTAATGATTTAAGAGTTCTTAATTATGAAGATGAAAGAAGAGTAATAAATAGGAATGGCGCCTCATCCCTCCTATCCGGAAGGGACATGGCAAACAAGTACGTATGAATGAACAGATGGAACTTGGCCAAAACACCGTGACACACTGACAAAATATAGATCAACTGGAAGTCTAAGCGTAGACTCGGACCGGATAGATTTAATGTAAAGAAAAACGTAATGAAATTTAAAAGTTCTTAAAATCGTCCGGTCGACATTCATGATTTCTAACGTATTAAAAATCTCTTCCGCTATTTCTTGCTTACAAAAACTCTCTTACACTCCATACTAAACAATGAATACACCAGAGGCCAGACTGAGTTTAAACACAATACCAAGGTCTGTTTTAGTGACTTATCAGTTATCCTTATCACTGAAAAAAATCAGGAAAGCGACCTCAAAAAAATGAGATAAATTGACAGTAAATTTTGGCCAAGCATATAGAACAATAGAATACCGACCGAGCCCACAATACAATGCTGGATGAAAGAATCAATAACCGATATATAGAACCCTAAAACAAAACCACGTGGAAAAAACATTGAAATAAAACATGAGTTTGGTGGAAACACCGATTTCACAGCAGACGTCATATATCCTCATAAATTTTGATACAAATCGGTGCCGGTTGTTGAAATCTTTTAAAGTTCTTTTGACCTCATGAAGTCATGACTCAGTATTTTGAATTCTTCATCTTCAGGCTGTCTTGAGTTTTTGAGTCATATTCAGCCATAAACCATTTTCCAGAGACTGCGTCACAATGTTTAGCTTAGTAGTTATTATAACGTTTATTTTTGGATATCGACGCATGTATACAAAGAAAATTACGTTCTAGGCAGTGTTATATCATCGCTTTAGTTTCTATCATCAGCAGCTTCAAGTAGTTAATTACTATACAAAAGCCTGTTACATTCATCTTTAAAACAAGATCATGTACTTGATGTAACAGTCAATAACATTGGTCAGTACACCTCTGCATTCATAGACGAAGTACAGTTAGATTGATTGGTGTCCGGTGCGCCGCTAGCTTCCACTGGTATGTGGGCCTTCCAATGGAAACGTTCAATTACTTTACTATTAGTTGAATTGGAGCAGATTTTATACTCTCTTAAAAAGGCTTTGTTAAATATTGATTTGGAAAAGGCAGGTATTATGTTTTAATTAATGTTTAACAGTGGTGTGGCCCTTTGGGAAAACTACAAACAGAAGTTCGAGGTGTATTGACACAAAGTGGGATAAAGATAGACAAATAGGTAAATCAACTAAAAATTTAAAAAAAAGAGGGGGATGACAGCATAGGAGGAGGAAAGGTAGAATAGACTAGGTATGCCTACTGCATAAAACACATAACGAACGGCTACGCTTTAAGAAAATAATACAACAGACATATTGCTGCCGTTCTGTTGATATCTAACAGAACAAGTTAGTTACCACCGAACAAAACGGCAATTAATTTAAAACTAAAATGAAAAATAATAGCAATATAACAACAATATATAAAATCATCACGAATGTAGCAAGCGTGTGCGTCTAATTGGGTAACCTAGATCATCGCGCGCCGCACGCGAGCCGTCCCGCTCAAATGCACAAAAGCGAAACTTTCATCCAAGATTTACTGGCAAATATGTACAGTTTTGACTGAACAACTGAACGCTGTATATTATACGCTATAATGACAGGGTAAGTGGTAATAAAATGATTTCATTTAGCGTTAGAACTTTTGTAAAGCCTCGTATTCATTGCAGATAAAGTTGCGCAGCACTGATGTTGCGAGGGTTGCGGGGAACAATGTAGAGCAATGCTGCTCAACTTTGTTTCAAACTCAAACCCCCTTATTACAAAACAAGGCTTATCTTCAGACCCAGGTTTAAAACATGGAGCCAGGCTATGGTAAAGTTCCTAAACACAAAACTGACAACTTAGTACCGAACTAAGTTTTCAGTTTTGTATAAAGACAGTTACGTTTTTATTACAAAAACTGGCTCCATGGTTTAAGCCATGTCAAAATATAGATCTTGTTTTGTAATAAGGCGGAAAGCATTTATTTCAATTACACCATTTACTTGTCAAAAAGTCGGTCAGTTACAAATATGAAGCTAGTTGCCCATTCCAAATAGTAGGTTCCTATGGAGAAAAACGGGCAAGAAACTCCACGGACACTCTTTTAAATTAAAATATCGATACAAAGTATTGGTTTTACATAATTCATATTGAAATTATACATGTGAGAACGATTCAAAACATCAGAATTTTTTGTCTCGTTTTCAATGAATACGAGACTTATCTCATGAAAGAGAGAGGTCAGGGGTTCGGGTGTGCGGCCAACTAGAAAAAGACAATAATGAAGATAATTCGGTAAAAAAAAATGAAAATAAAGGTTACAAAGTCTGTAAACACAGAACATTACTGTGCTTTCATTAAAACTTGACGCGTGACGCGATTGGTAGCACTGAGTTCAAAATGACAACTGACAGAACAGAACTACCAATCACATGACTGCAAAATTCAGTTATACCAATCGCATCAGGCCGCAAGTTATAATGAACGTACTATAAAAATGAGGTTGCATACGAACTACCAGAATCAAAGAGCAGAACTGGAGCTGTCACTGCTGTCAGTTCCACAATATCTCTGAATATCTCATGCTCAACGAAATTCTCACACAAGCAAGTTGCCAAGAATAATACAGCCTTTTTTTTTTATTTACATACAATTATTTCATTGTTTAACGTCGTCAGAACACTCGTGTTTTGTGACGGAAATAACGAATCTACCGCCAAGATTCAATGTTGATATTACAGGCCACTTTCAAACAATTTTCCGACCGGCATAGCGGCATACGATCTGAAGAGGCCAATGAAAATAATTTGGCGATACTAATAACTACAGCTATTGCTGCTGAATGCATACACAAACCTGAGGCATCAGAAACTGGTTGCTCAGCAGTCACGGTCACAGACACCGATACCGGAGTCACGGACACGGGAGACACAGATGACGGCGACACCTGAGCTACGGGGGCGACTGACGCAACCGCCACCGGCTGAGACAACGACTGTTTCACGATACACCGAGACATAATAATATCTCACATAGACCATAACACATAAAACTACAAACAAACATTCGTCTGACAAACGCGCCCCGTCGCAACAAACATTCGACTGTCGACCTGTTCCAAATATGAAATTTGTTTATTTTTAATTTTGGCGCCAAATTTACGTAGAGACGCTTGCTAGCCAAGTATTTACATTCAGCCTGTGACAAATCGAGAATCGGATTGATACCATACTTAATCGAAAAATTCATTAATTGAATGAGTACTTAATAATTAGTATTATGGAACAGTAGAGAACGAGTGATGATAATAACTGAGAAAACTGTTGTAAATAAAATTGACCAAATAATCAAGATAGATAGTGCTTGTTTCTGCAGGAATTAAGACAGTTTATTCCCACTTAAATTCTACAATAACTATAGAAGATTTCGTTGCCCCGATTACACGGTACCTATGCTCAAGATAAGCAGACAACAAAGAAATCGCGACCTCATAGCAAATGAAATGCAATAAATTATGCAATGCAGTAGCTGGTTCCCCAACCAAATTGTTCAATTAACTCTGAGTAATCCGACCAACAGGCCGTACTTATGATGTGTCATGATGTTCTTCACTTACCGGGAGGCCTGTAAATTTCCAGCGTAGGCTTCCCTTTGGTATTGGTCAGGATCATGCTCCGTCTTTTCGCATTGTTGAACTGAAATAATAAAATAATGCTAACGCTTTCAGACATTCTAAATGGAAAATGATACATAAAGAGAGCCATAGAATTACAACAAGCAGAATAATCCCTGCGAGATAGATGATCCTTCCTTTTCCAATTAATATTTACATTCTGGTTTCTGGCTGGACAGTCACAAATTATTTCGACACTTTACACCTTACAATCTCAATAAGATGAAACAATATAATCATCGACTAATATAACATCTAGTAATCCGTTTGTTTGTTTAGTAACATCATGGTTATTAAGTCGGTTTATTTTTTATTTACACAAGTAAAACTTTATACGTTGGTGTAAAAGCTAGGTCTTCTTACGTGATGCAATACAGAGATGTAGCTATTAATTAAACTGTGGAAATATTACATTTAGAGCACGTTATTAGGGCGTCTATTACTCCATTTATACAATATACCTACCATTAGCAAAATAACGGCAAATCAACAACAGTTATTGCGTAATATTGTTGAAATTATGGACTTTATAGTTATTTTTTTTAATGTACATGGTAAACAGATTATATTGCTTTGTATTTATCGTGAAATAACGGAGTTTATTATAAGTTTATATCGAAATAACGAGAGGGTGATAATGTTATTTTTCTAATGTTATAATAAATGGAGACACCAACCTGATAGACAGAAGAAATAAATAGCATACTTATTGTGAATGTTATGCGGATCAGGAATCGAATAAGAATGGCTTAACCGACCGTTGAAACTTAAAGCGGCGTAGCATGCGTAGTTCATACAAACGTAATACCAAAATAGTTTGTAAATCGAATTTATTCTTAAGGTAGTGTACAGTATTTATTTCGATTGGATTACAGAATATCTATGTTCCCAAATCTTTAAAAGGAAAGGACAATAATATAAAGACGAGATATGAGGAATTAAAATTTCTATAGAAAACTTATTTTTCTCATAGCTCTTGTTTAAATCAGTGTCCATTCAAAATATATATTTGGGAGATATTCTGTATTTTAATCGGCCTCTCAAACTTTTTTTCATATTCAATATACCTATGCCTATATGCACTCCACTTATTATACTATTAGACACACAACGGCAAAATAACGACAAAATAAATTATTGTTTAATATTGTTGAAATTACTGCACTTAGTTATTTTTTTAATGTAAATAGATTACATTGGTTTGTATTTATCGTGACTTACGGAATTTATATAGAAATAACGAAAGGGTTGATAACCGATTTAGTTCTAATGTTATAATATGTGTCAAGAATAATCGATTACAAAATAAAGGCAAAGGCTATCGAGTTATGCAGACAGGACGTAGGCGTCGGTGTAGAGCGTGTCGCGATCCTGCCTACGCGTTAACTGCAATCGTACTAGAAATCCTTAGCACATACCAAGGTCTTGCTAACTTAATCAAACAATTCCACACTAGGTGACTGGGCTGTTGCAACTTCGTAAAATATTGCCGCCATTTTTAGCTTTTAGAATGATACGCCGGGCTATTTTTGTTAAACGATGAGGCCCTTTGGGACAAGGTCTTATCCATTAGAATTCTGTGTACAGAAGATGACGACCCAATTTCTACCTATAAACAGCATGGGAGCTCACGCTTAAAAATAGAAAGTTAGTCACAAAACAGTAAGTATCTCAGAAATGAACATACCTGGTTATGATGCATGTTGTGATGGGATTGAGGACGCATGAAGCTCCTCTCCCGCAAGATGACGCCAGGCGATGCAAAGTCCTGCATTCTGTAGCTTCTCTGCAGCTCGTTACCAACACCGATTTGAGTCTGCATCTTGCCGATTGTGCTAATCGATTCAACGGAGTTAAGCACTATGTTTAGATTATCTGTGGTACTGCCCACGGCTTCCCGCCTTTTTTGGCAGACAGAATGCCTGTTACTTTTAAAAAGTTCACTGCTTTTTTTCTTTGGTTACCGATGCACTCAGGCATTAAGTTTAGTATTTTTTTTAAATATTTTTAATACGTAGTCAGAAATCTTTAATATAGCTAGTTTATCCTCATAAATCGATTACAACATTGAATATTATCAAAATAAATACACAGATCAATGACTAGTATTATGTAGTTTTTTTTTTTACTTTACGCAATGTCACACTTATTATGATTAAGTATATTTTTGCTATTTACAATTTTAAAATAAACAACTAACAATACAACGGGCAATACGCTTTAAAATGCGATTTGAAAACAGCAAAGCGATTAAAATAATGTAATAATTATTAAAATAATCACAATTTTGGTATTGTGACGTCACGTTAGAGATCACTATTTTTCTCTTTTTTATATATGCATATATAAATGTACATAAATTAAAACCCTCTGTCGTGGCCACTGATAGAGGGCGTCTGTCGAGATTTTTTTTTCGTTTTTTAGTACGGCTTTATACAAGAAATAGTGCAGGTATATTGTAGTGCCTGACAGTCACCGAGCGATTTTTTACAATTTTTCGAGGGGCCGAGAAGTTATTTCTTCAGCTCCAACTCGAATCGTTTCGTCGAAGGGGTTCAGTGAACCCTAATCTGAAAAAAGAAAAAATAACTGTTAATCCTCGCACTTGCTTAAAAGTCAATCAAGGTTGCATAAGAGACTCCCAGGCTCTCCGATTCCCGGCCACCGTAGGCGTGGGCTTGCGGTCGGTGAGCAATGGGTAGCTCGCCGTCCGATAAGGACCCAGCACCCTAATTGCGTAACACACCATCAATAACAATTGGTTTCAATTTGACAGCTCATCAACATTCATTGCGTTATTTACGTTGTTGAGCAGACATATTTTTGGAACTTACGACGCAATGAATTAGCAATATACTTCAAAATGATTCAGATTGTGATCGATCGTGTGTTACGCAATTAGGGTGCTGGGGGCCTAAAATGGACGCTTTGGCAGAATCATAATATGAAACTGCGTGCAATTCATATGTTTGACAGTTTTGTATGGAGTTTCGTAAAATGGTCCACAAATTAAGAATTGCTATAATGAAGTCTAATGTCAAATAGCAGCTGCAAACAGATGAATTGCGGGATGTATGAATTGTACGCAGATCGTAGTATGATTCTGCTAAAGCGTCAATTTTAGAACCCCAGGTGGTTTGCTCCGAAGATAAATCCGAAGTATCGGCCGAATGTTCGGTAGTTTCTCATATTTTGATCAAGACACAACCTGACACTGACCTGCAAATTGCAAAAAACGTAAGAAAATTTTAATTTCGCGGGCTACAGCTGCGGATTCACCTTAAGACGCAGATATATGCCAGTGACCTTGAGTGGTTAGCTTGCGTGTTCTGTACTGAGCTCACGCAACACGTCGTACGTTCAGCCAGTAATAGGACTCGCCCATCAAGGAGCGCTATCCCCAATTTGACCCATTATTAATTTATACACAAACCAAAAGGTATTTTAATAAAACGCGTATACTAAAAGATCAATAATTAAATTATCTTTAAAATGGTGAAGGTTTCAGAAAAATATGCTTGGTAGATTTTGCGCCATTCTGAGTTGTTTATCCGCGTTAGACATAACTTTACAAATTAATTTCATTGTGTAATATAAACATAATCTAAAATATTCTTAATGTATATCATATCACAATAACTTAATGTTATTGAGAAAATGCTCTAATTTAACATATATTTTTTTCAAATCATTAAGACTACTCGTTTAGACGTGATCTTCAGTATAAACACATTAAAAGTCGGTTATCGTCGCCTTATGTAAAATAATCATGAATAAAAAAGACTCGACGTAGTAGTGTTTCATAAAAAAAGATAAAAAAAATATTTTTGAAAATGGAACTAAAAGTGGCGATCTCTTCGGTAGAAAACATTTTATTTTTGATATTATCAATCATGTCATACAAACATTAAAAAAAAAACCTCTTTATAATATCTAAGTAGTGTCATTGACTATTTATCCTCCTCTAAGTAGTGTAGATTTCAGAGTAACGTTGATGGTCTCCCTCCCCATTGTGTTGTGAGTGTTTGACAGATTTGATATCTAATCAAAATCATTTATTCAAACTAGGCTGAGAATCAGCACTTTTTAACCGACTTCTAAAAGAGGAGGTTACTCAATTCGACCGTATATATTATATGCTTTTTTTATGTTTGTTCGCGCCTAACTTCGTCGTTTATGAACCGATTTTGATGATTATTTTTTTGTTGGAAAGGGTATACTCCCGAGGTGGTCCCATCAGGCCACCAAATCAGAATCTGATGAGGGGATCCCATGGAAATCGAGGGGAACCCTCAAATTTTATAGGCAAACCTATAGCGATTTGGATATTTTTTATAGGAACTCGTGCATTTGCTCTCGGAAAGCACCATTTGGTGAGTGGTTACTCCCAAAAATAACACTACACTGTCTTATGTGGGCATTTTTAATTTTGATGTTGGAAAAAAACTTTTTCCAAAAAAAAATAACTGACTCCCAAAAATAACACTACAAAGTGAAAAATAACTTTAATTTCGGAAGTCGGTGGCAATAAACTAAAATACAGATCCAAAGACACCGACTTCCGATATTAAAGTTATTTTCACTTTGTAGTGTTATTTTTGGGAGTCGGTTATTTTTTTTTGTTAAAAGTTATTACCACGTCAAAATCAAAAATGCCTACATAAGACAGTCCCCCCCTAAAGGCTTCCACAGACTGCTGCGATATCGCGGGCGCAACAGGCACCGACAAAGGAATTGTGCTACTAGTGTCGCGTCGCGCCCGCGATATCGCAGCAGTCTGTGGAAGCCTTTAGGGGGGGACTGTCTTATGTAGGCATTTTTGATTTTGACGTGGTAATAACTTGGGCCTTTAAACGCCCGCGTTCACTACTTCCTAGTGCTTTAGCTGGGAAGAAGTAGTGCAACTTACCCCAGCTAATCATAAAAAATCTTTCAAAAACTCACAATGGCATAAATACTTAGGCCCCTGCTCAATTCTATAACCTCTCTTTCATTGCATGAAAACGCAAGGTAAAATCCGAAAAGGACTGCAATAAACTTATTTTTAATATATTTAAATCGTTTTCAATAACAAGTTCCTTCAACTTTTGTCTCTGTGAGATGATTCACAAGGCTAAGCCCAGTTTCCCAAAATGGCGGTAACCTAACGCAGGTAAAGAAATATTAAAATGGATGGATTTATATTGAGTCAGTGGATTAGCTACATTGATACTCCTTTAATACGTAGGTACAGACGGCTACACATCAAGCTATACATTTCCAGTATACGCTGACCTCTCATTGTACAGAAATCCTATACAATGCGAGATCGGCTTATACTGGAAATGCAGCTTGATGTGTAGCCGTGTGTACATATTTGCGTAGATTATAACATAATCTTAAATTAACAGTTGGAAACTTCCTTGCTCAACTTGAAATCTCTCACAAAAAGAAAATTAAGCTGCTACATAAAGACTAACGAAATGAAAAACGCAAAAATTTCCAAGAGCGCGCATTAATTTGTACTTACGGGTCCTGAAAATTACAAGTTATTCTCTCTGAAAAAGGTAAAACGCACCCTCTGATATTCCACAAAGTAGATTTCAAAATATAGAAGATGGTCAGACGCGATCAAGAAGGCTGTTGGAGGCAGCATTTACCGAGCGGTCCACGCTGCAGAAGACCGCATAACTTGGAGACGTGTCGTATGTGGTTTCGATCCTCAGCATTGAGGGATCGACGAAGAAGAAGGTATCAAACAAGGTGGAAGGGAAACATTAAATATATGTAGTGTGTACATATTGATCTAAATTATAATGAAAACCCTTGTCTTTCAGGCGTTCAACATTAATCCGCGTCCGCATTACATCGTTTCCTAGTACCAATACAGTTGTTTTGTTGAACACTATCTTTTCAGTTCAGTAACCGGTTTACAAAACTACACAATATACATAATTGCAGCCAGTTGAAAATAGAGGAAACTGCCAATTACGTGGAACTGTTACGTTAGCCTGTTTGTGTTCGCTTAAATTGTATGATATTGCTTATTTCTATTTATAATATTTCGCCTGCAACCCCAAAAGAGGAGTATACTACGCTCCAAGATGTATTATGGGGCCAACCGAATGACATTTACCATCATCATCATTTCAGCCAAAATTCCTTTACCTGCTGGACATAGGCTTTTCCCCAAGCATTTCCACTTCGACCAGCTGTTCTATGCTTCTTATCCTCGCATCCAGTGGATTCCTGCGTCCTTCACAGGGTCGTCGGTCCACATTGTGGAAGGCCAAATGACAATGGCGTTGTATTTCTAATCTAAACCGGGCGACAACAGCTATAGAATTAGGGCATGAATCTCGGAATCTCGGAATATCGTAATATCGGAATCTCGGAACGTAAGTTCCGATATTACAATTCCGATACTGAGTGATCCAATATCGATATCGGACATTTTTTTATATATTTTGAGTTTGAAACTAAACCGCGACAGCGCGCTACCGTATTCCGATACAAGAACAATAATAGTGTTATCTATCTCGCTCACTCTTTACCTGCGCGGTACGTCTTACTTATTTGCACAAACGAACAAATTATTCTGTCAATCAGTTGCGCTGACTTGCGCTCATGCACTGTGTAAGTTAAGAGAGCTATCACAATTTTTCTTGATTTTGAGCATTTTACTTGAGTTTTCATGTGTGATTATGGTTTAGTTATAGCCATAAAATAAAAAATAAAATATGCCAGAGCAAGTTCGATTATTTTTCTTGGTAGTGTTTTAAATAAATATTTCAATTTGTTTACATACATCAGTAAAAACCTTGTCTCTGCAAAGGATGTTTCACAAAATTTTACTTTTGGGTATCTTTTGAAAAAAATGTCAATGGTACTACTGTATCTTATACTTGGGAGTGCTTTAATCAATTTATTATATTTCATACAGTAATACACCAAAAATAATTCTGTAAAACAGACAGTTACTGATCATTTTTCATCCGAAATTTTTAATTTTTATCTAGTAATATATAATCCAAATTAAAACAAAAACTGTTTAATAACTAAGGTAACTATGTTACCTTGCTCGAAAAAAAAAATGGTATATTTAAAAATAACGGCGTAAATCAACGGCGAAATAAGCTATATTTTCGAGAGCGTAAAAGTGATGAAACTATTAACGAGTGCTGAGACTGACACGAATGGTTTATCACCACGAAAACTGTACTTTTATAGTTACACAGACTTAATGTTTCCATTATTTCACGCTTTCTCACAATTAGACAAGAAATTAATGAAAATCGTTTTTTTTTTGTGATAGTACCCTTATGACGTGGTTTTGTGGTTTTCCAATTCAGTATTAACTATAATATCTGTGTTTAAATGATTTTATAATTGTGCTAGCTCAAAATAAAACCAAAAACGCCGAAAATTATTCTTTCGTTCGTAGGCTTTTAAAATGCTAGTTTGTATAGATCGTAAAAAGATGGTTTCTCCATTTTCATTTCGCGAAATAAAATAGTAAACAGAAGTTAATAATTTATAAAATAAAGCAGAAAACTAATATAGAGTGTAAAGAGTCTAATGTAGAGAAATTCATAAAACCTAAGTATAGCAGGTAACATTTAATATTAGGTGCCTGCTGTAGGTAGGTTTGCTTGTTTATTCCAGGCCCAGGTAACTAAGCAGGTAGGGGTTGGGTAGCTATCAAAATTACTAGTCAAAGTTTACGTACAATTTACATTAAAAAAAATATTTCTTTTTGTGCAGGGGTTAATCAAAAAACAAACGCTCATCAAATGTATGGGATCATTTTTATCCAATAATTGTTGTTCCCAATTCTTGGTTTTGCTTGCACATTTTAAATTATAAGAAGTTTTGTTGATTCTGGGTCAGGTAGTTTAATTTTTAATAAGTATAGGAAAATTAGTGTGATTAATAAATAAAAACAAAACAAAACAACCAATGTTTGACCCAAATTAAAGAATACGATTTAAAAATGTTTTTTATTGCGCTTAATCCAACCTCATACCGAATTTGTGCAATTTATAAATAAAATGTGCAATTTCTAAAGAAATAACGAAATTCCGATATTTATATCGGAATTCCGATATTGAGATCTAATATCGGAAATCAGTATCGGAATTGAAAACCTTTCGATATTACATGCCCTATATAGAATACTATGAAAATACAGTAAAGGCTACTAACTCGGGAAACAGAGTCATACATTTGACAGCCTCTTTAGAGACAATCACTTGCCCCACTTGGTGACAGAATAAACTAGGTAGTAGTTCAGCAGCAGTAGACCTCGCGAGCACAAACTATATTACGTCATTGATTGCATCAGTTAAAATTAATACCAGCCGTTTCCATTGGTAGAAAGCTAAAAGTGATCAATTTACTGCATTTTGAGTAGCTATTCTGCTCATCACGCCGAAGATTTTCATCATCAGATTTTCACCAAATTACTATGAGACCTAATTAAAATTAATAATAATAAAAGTTCCGTGTGGTGCTGGACGTAAAGAATAGCATCACCCCATTTCTTCCCGTGGGTGTCGTAAAAGGCGACTAAGGGACTTACTAGAGATTGGGCAGCAGCGTTCTCTATGCATTTTAACACTATACTGCGATCGCCAACACGCCTGCCAAGCGTGGCGATTATGGCAAACCCCCCTCCGCTCCCTTTGGGGGAGGTTTATGTCCAGCAGTGGGCGTCTTTCGGCCGAAATGATGATGATGATGATGAATAACAAAAGTCATTTAATAAAAACTTAGAGTTACAACCTTTCAAATAAAAAAATAAACATCGAAATCGGATCCCATAAGGCGGAGAAATCCAGTAGCCCCCTTTCTGGGGGCAGTACCCATCCAATCAAAAATCCGCGACGGCAAAAAAATCAATAAAGTCGTAAAACTTGTTTTCGTCGATCGGTTGCAAAAGACCTGGGGGCCTAAAATGGACGCTTTGGCAGAATCATAATATGATCTGCTTACAATTCATATCCCACAATTTATCTGTTTGACAGTTTTGTATGGAGTTTCGTAAAATGGTTCACAATTTAAGAATTGCTTTATTGAAATCTAATGTCAAATAGGCTGACAAATAGATGAATTGCGGGATGTATGAATAATTTGTACGCAAATTATAATATGATTCTGCCAAAGCGTCCATTTTAGGTCCCCTGTAGGGGAGTACCAACAAACTGACAGAGAAAACCAAATTTTTCCCAGACTTGAAGCAGACGCTTCGCTCCTGAATTGACTCCTATCGTATGCTGTGTAAAAGCAACAAATGGAGTGTGCTGTGTGTATGTATACTTTGCACAGTTTGCAGTACCATATTATTAATTAAATCTTGTGCAAGTGGCTACTCATAAAATTAACGCAGCGATTATCAATGTCCCACTCACCGCACAGACTTCATTCACTCTTCCTTTTTCGTTCAGTCTATCTCTCTGTGGAATGCGCTTCCCCAGGAAATCAGGATGGCAACCAACCGATTATCCTTTAAAGTTAAAAGTTCGCGAGCACATTCGCAAGAAGCTGGCAGTATCATCACAACGGTAATGTTTTCCCATTGTTTGTCTTAATTATTTTAATATATTTATGTATATTTATTTGTGCATAGATTTATATATATAATTAGGTTTATATATTATATTTATAGTTTTAATAGGTATATGTATATCTTTATATTTAAATAATATTATTTTATTCCTCAATTCCACTATTGCACCTACCACTGTTTGTCTCTGCATCGCCCAAAGGTTGACTGGTAGAAAATGCCTATGGCAATAAGTCCGCCTCTGTACATTTCTGTGCTTAAAGTATTAAATAAATAAATAAATATCGCTCGCTCAACCAATTTAGCATCTTCAACGGGGCGAGCACGGGCGTACCCAAGACGTTTGTGACAAGACATAAAAAATTAAGTCATGTGTTACAATTTGTCTTAAATGCTAGCACGGGTCAACCATGTGACATAATATAAAGGCGCGATATGCCTTTCTTGTTGCCGACTTCATAGTGTGACATAGTAAACGGGTTTAGGTATTTTTAGGGTTCCGTACCTCAAAAGTAAAAATGAAGGAAACTAGGTATGATCAAAAATATGAAAAAAACCGGTCAAGAGCGACTCGGACTCGCGCACCGAGGGTTCCGTACGAATATATGATGTTGATGATTTCTGAAAAACTGTGCTATTTAGAGACATCGTTTTATTTTTCCTGTAATCTTTACATAAGCTTCTATCATATAGAATAATTTCAGATTTTTATCTCTGCAAACTTCGGAGATAAGGGGGGGGGAACGGTATTTTTCATCAATAATCGGAAAATGCCGCCTAAAAAAAAAATGTTTGAGAATGTGCAAACAACGTTCTTTCATATGATACCCCACATGCTAGTAGCCCTACTTCAAATTTTTTAGACCCTTTCAGTAGTTGGGCAAACGTCATCTAAAACTATTCTAAATTTCAAGTTGATAGCATTAGTAGTTCTTGATATATCCAGGTGTGACAGACAGACAGACAGACAGACTTAGTCTCACCATAAGGGTTCCTTTTTACCATTTTGGTACGGAACCCTTATAGGATCACTCGTGTGTCTGTCTGTCCGTCTGTTGTCACAGCCGATTTGCTCCGAATCTACTGGACCGATTAAGTTGAAATTTGAGAAACATATGGACTTCTGTGACCCAAACACGGACGTGTAACGTAAATAAATGAATTTTGAATATGAGGGTCACTTTTGGGGGTCAAATCAGAAAACTGTACCGTGCGACACATCAAATGAAAGGGCTTGTTGTAAGTATGTCAGAAATATATTTTTTATAATTTTGAAATTAATTCTTTTAAAATTATTAACGACAATAGATGAAAATTGACCATTCCCCCCCCCCCCCCTTATCTCCGAAACTACTGAGCCTAAAATTTTGAAAAAAATACAGAAAATAGCTCTTTACTTATAGAATACAGGAAAACCTATAAGAAGCCTATGATCTCAAAATAACATAATAAATCTCTCAATATGTTGCGTACAAACTTACATTTGCATTTGGAATGTATGGGGTACCATGTGTTTCAACTACAATGTTAAGTTTGTTCTTGGGGTAAATTCAGCCCAACTACGGAACCCTTCATTGTGCGTGGTCCGACACGCACTTGGCCGGTTTTTACGTGTTGTTGACATTATTTCTGTACAGCGACTTCGAAACTTACTAACTTTATCTATTTCAGCCATACACATTGGCCTACTGAACTCTGAGGTGTAGTCAACTCACTACCCTTAGACAGTTTTTAAACTCGTAACTTTACCAAAAAGTTTTTTTAAGAAGGATCATTGATGTGTTAAATAGGAAGATATGGTACGCGCTCCTCGACGTGGACCGCATAAATTAAGGGAAAGGACACAATCGACCTACATTGCTCTCGGTTTGCGGGGAATACCCGAATCGTAGTTTGTTTCCGAGTTGTTATGGGTACGTAACAGTGACTATTATTGCTATCTCGTTCCCGCTATAGCCCGCGTAATATGTCTCTCTATTTCGGTTGTCGAGCACATGACGCACTACATCAGGTCCGTTTAATATTCACGTGATATTAGAGAGTGGCCTATCTTCCTGTTTAATACATCAATAGGAAGGATTCAAGTCAATGCCTCTCCTAAAAAAACCCGCAGGCCAATTTTCACAAAAAATTGTTACAAAATATTATGTTTATGAAATTTTATTTTCATTTTCCTCGTTAGCATACTTTTATTTATTTATTCAATAAGTAAACTAGCAGCTTAAACAATACATATAACATTGGCTTAAACAGAATTTAAGGTATTACTTTATACCGTTAAAAGAAAAAAGACATTGGACAGAAGCAGAAAAGCTTACTTATGAAATAAAATTTTCATATCTTATCACCACCTCCGAAAAGCCTCCGAACGAACGTGATATTTTTTCTTAGTCAGCTGTCAAAATGTGACATTTGTGACAAAACGGGTGTGCTCTCTATTAATTAGGTCCCAACTAAACGTCAAGAAGTTATGTTAGTTATGGGTGTCAAGAGATTATCTCACGCCGCCGCCGCGCCGCTGTGCTAGTATTTAAGACAACACGGATAAATCGTCCAAATTGTGGTATAATGTGTGACTCAAGTCATGTCACAGTAGGCCGCGCTCGCCCCGCAGTATGATGCAAAGCTAATCAAAGTTTCGTAACGTCCACGTAAAAATATAGTTCATCCCGATTCCCAACCTCACGTTCACAGCCCAACAAGCGTTGCAAGATGTAAACAAACTTTTTTTATATGTTTGTACCATTTTATATGTTGCGTAAGGCTCAATTTACACTGCCGCGGAACGGAATGGAAGCGAATTTATTTGTACAATGTATAATGAACTTTATGGCTGTAGTGTAACGTACAAACTAGATACTCGGAGTCAAATAACAGGCCGCGCGTTTTCTGAAGAATTCTCGGTAATTTCTGCAGTTACAAGCTCATATCTATTTTGTACGTTCCACAATTGATATAAACTTCATAATACATTGTTCAGAAAAATTCGCTTCTGTTCCGTTCCGCGGCAGTGTAAATTGAGCCTAAAACTTGGGAAGTATTATTTTAATGGCTAGGCTAAAAGTGCCATGCTTTTTTGTGTCTGCAAAGAACTTAATACTTAGGCACTTAAGTCTTGAGGAATTTCTCTCTTAACTTTGTCTTGTCAAGTCTTTCTAATGTTGGTCAGTTACACAACATAATTACAGAAATACTCCAGTTTTCTCTTGGTTTTTCCTATCAAGATTTTTTTCAGCGTTGCTGTCGACGTTAATATGACGTTAATGTGGAAAACAACACTTCCAGACAGTCTGATGTATCAATTATATGATGTCAGGTGTGTGACAGAAATATCAATGGAAACGAGCTGAAACTGCAGAGTGCGTTGAACTATGCGTACGCGCAGTGCGGTGCAGCGGCACGACAGAAAAATAGCTCGGTTTTCACCTGAAATCGTTTCACGGATTTGAAAAATTTCTTGAATTACGGATACGAAGATGGAAATGTATGGAAGAATGGAAGTATCAATGTGTATGTATGATTGGAAGTATGCTTTAAGATAAAAGTAAAGTCTGTATCACGAATGATCAACCAGAAAAATTACAATATGAAACTGAATTTTTTGCCAACTGTTTCTATCTAAGTACATAGAAACTTACCCACCAACATAAAAATGTAAAAAGTATAGATGACTGAATGAAATATCAACATAACTAATTAGGTACCTTGCTGAAATTCAAACCTTAACCAGCCGATTAATAGTTATCCTAAAAATGTTCGTGGCTCGTTACAAATTAATAGAAATCTAATAAATATTTATAAACTTATATTATAAAGTGCAGTTTAAAACGCGCTAAACAATTGTTGTCGGTACGATTTCTAATAAAAAATGCGAAACAAAAATGTTCTTGTTTGCTTTACAAGATTAATTAAGTGATGTTTTGTAATTAATTGTAGTTTTTGTGCGGCCATTACTATTTGAAGAAACAGCATTATTATCGTTATTATCAAAGAATGTTTAATCAGAAGAATTAATTATTATAATTGACTAAGACTGCATTATTTATGTGCCTGCTTATATTTTTCAGACTTTCAGATTTCAGCACGGCTTGAGTGTAAAGAAGTTTGTGGCTTGGTAAAAGGTCTCTTAACAAAAGTCCCTACTGCCTTTTCGTGACTAGAGTGGCAACTCCAAGAGGTTGATCATCGCCCTGGTAAAGTTCATCAGAATTTGTTACATGCTGGCAGACCAGAGGGTCTACTCCGGACATAAATACGAAGTACCGGCCGTAAAACAAAAACGACGATCAAACAGATAAGTCAAAGTAAAAAACGTGACTTGAAGCCGGGTAAGATTTCAAAGTCAAATAAGAAAACTTTGGAAGTCAAGAAACGGCCATACATTCGGCCGATACTTCGGAGTCGATCTCCAGTACCGAGAAATGGTGATCCTAGACATCAACTGCTGGATATCATGTGGTTCCCCCATCCCCAAACGGAGGAACTTTAGTGGGAGGTGGAACCACACAGTGGCCTTTCTTTTTTCGACCTTAGACGATTGTGTATTTATAATTTATTATTGGTAAGGTAAACAATACAATGACTCACCGCTCTCTCGTAGCAGTCTGTCGTTTCGTCCTCTGCACTAGAGACTCGTTCACGTACTCGTATTTAATTCACTGTAACAATGAGAAAGTTCATTATAATTAATTATTTAATATGTATCTTTGATACAATAATTTCAGTTGTAACGTGCAGGTAGGTACATGCTGGTTTGAAGAAATTCGTGGTAAAAGTTATTAATTTTCGAAATCTGTACTTTATTATTATAAAGAGGTATGTAATCTTCGGAACTACTGATTCGATTCCGAAAATTCCTGCTCTATTGGGAAGCTAGGATAGGATAGGAGGGATAGGATATATTTTATGTCAAAACAAAAAAAATCACGCGGACGATGTCGCGGGCAGAAGCTAGTGGCATATAATATAATCTTGACGATTCGTTCTTCACTTCAGTCACTAAGCCAAAACCATAGAATTAGTGAAATGCTTATGGCAATACTAAATGTCACACTATCAACATATCATCCAAGTAAGTAAATGTAGAACAATAACGCGTGATGTGCGTTATGTTATGGCTTCTTGAGCTACACTCTACACTAGAATATAGGAAATCAGAGCAAGGTTAAGTGTCATTATTCTTGTGATTTTTCGTAACGAATTTTTGAGATTGCTTCTTCCATTCCACAGCTGAAAATAAGCCTCCCCTAAGTCACTGAAATCTGGTTGCATGCTCCCATCTTTTGCCACAACACTAGAATTTAAAAAATTTGGTAAGTTTCTACTTTACAATCTTCCTAAATTGTTTTGTTTTGAAATATTTAAACACTTAAAAGACCTATATAATATCGATATAAATAGTACGTAATTAGTTATTTATAGCATTCATTCTTTTCGAAATTTCGGTGTACAAACAAGAAATACTTAATGCAAAAACTTGTTAATAAGTGCTACTGACGAAGTCACGATTCTAAGACATTCTAAATGCACCATAAAGAGAGTTGAGACGAGACTTGATAGCTCACACAAAAAACTGAGAATGAACAAAAAAAACTGATTAATTGCAGATGTCTCTTGACGCTCTATTCTTAAGAAGTTTTTTCTTCAGAACTTCTCTGGTACGCTCTTTTAGGTCTAGCTTATCTGGTTGATACAAAATCATATAAAAAGGCTAAATACGAAGAAAAGGAAGAATAGGGCAATAGCTCGGAAACAAAGGAAGCTCCACTTAAATACTTTTTTAATTCTGTGACAAAACCGTATCTACAATCCATGACATCACGGAAGAATGAAAGATTCCAGATGCCACCACATATTAGGAAGCAGAACGACGCAGTGCATGAAATGAGCATTGTAATTGAAATGGAAACGACGCAACAACCACAAATTTTCTGTGTTTTTGCAGAAAATATGTACCTACTTGCTGACAATTTGGCGAAATAGTTTCTAGCCTGTTTTGCATATTCATAGCAGATAATAGTGATGACGCAGTTTACTCAGCTTGTCAGGAAATATTTTAGAAATGACACACCTACCTACTGTGTGCAAGAAATGCTAATTGCATACTTGGTTAGGTTAGGTTATCGCACGCTTCTTTTATTTGGACGCTTAATTACGTAATCTGAAAACGCTAAAGGAGTGAGTAATTGAGTATTTCTGCAAGCAAAGCTTTTCTTAAATAAAGAAGCCCGATTTTGAGTATCAAGTATTTTTTAACGAAGAAGATGAAGACCCAGGTAATGGTGTAAAAATCTTCTCCGGCTGGCGCAATGTTCAGGTTTGGAAAAATATTTTGGACCGAATGTAAGTTTAGCCAATAGAGCTTCAAAACTTAACACTATCACAGTTCGAATAATCCCATATGCCATAAGCCTGAAGTTAGTTTTCATCGCCATGGCCTTGCAGTAACCTCCTACTTGTAAGTAGATTTAAATACGCAAATAAATAAGTATCTAAGTAATAAGATTTTGCTCGGTATAAGTTGAAGACTTGAGTGATGCACTTTGTCTCTCCGTTTCAGCTGACATCATCGACTAACACACTGTGTTTTTCAAAGACGAGTTCCACCTTACATACCTTCTCAAAAATATCGATTAGCAAAAAAGGTTTTCTGAATAATTCCTGAAGACTGTGGAGATGAAGACCCTTTGCAAAATGGTGCATAGTGCACAATGACCTTCAATGCGCTCGGTTTGCATAAGACAAAGTAGCTTCTGTTAATACGGATAATTTGAAGCATTACAAAAATGCGTAAATTTAAAGACCTTTAATTTAAACTACGAATAGAATTTTTTTGCAAAATCAATGTAGGTGGAGCATAATGACATCACCAAGATTACTCATGTACAGACACACACATGCGTTAGAAACAAGAATCAAAAGATATTATCTCCGGACACTAGCATTTGAATTCCAACTCTACTCTAACGGACTAAGGTTGGTATTACTTTGTGGTGTTCTCAGGAGTTACGCCAGGATGCACAGGACATCTGTGCAGACATTACGAAGTCGGCAAAGGTTCTCGGTCAGTGGGCACGAGCTGCTTTTGTTTTGCCGCAGTATTGATTCATTGATCGATGGAGTTAATCGAGTTTGAACACAATGACCGTGTTTGTTCAGCGGCCTTGTGTTCGGAGCTTGAAAAATGGTCTTGATTATATATGAGCATTTCTCAAATTTTTTGACCGTAGCCGCAATGTGGATGTCCCATGTTTTGGTCTTTGATTATTTTTTTACTACGATAACATAAATAATATACATGACTGTCGTAACTTCATTGATATTACTAAATTATCAGAAAAAATATCAAAACTATAAATAAACCACACTAACTACAATAAATAATTAATAATCTAAAATACCAAAATTTTCGTAGTATGGAAAATAAGTTGTCCCATTGTGACCGGAGTGATTTTGAACTCATTTATTTCATTACATTCTAAGAAACTGAATATATGTTATAGTCTTAAAACACTACTTAGAGTATTTGAATACATGTTTTATTTAGTATATAGTGAAATACGTCGTTAGTTAATCAGTTTTCGGAAAATAATATTGTCCCATAAAAAATTCCAAAACGGAAATTCAGTTTTTGTTACCGATTTTTGTGTCGAAAGATTTTTTAAACTACTAATTTAGGTAGTGTTTTTTCTTTTGGCAATACTATTGACGACATTTCACATCGCCATTTTGATTGTGATGTCATTTCGGTGTCGACAACAGCCGCGACTTAACGTTGTGCCCTGCACTGCGACGAATTCGTTCCGGATTTTGTTATACTGTGTGAAGGTAAGTTCAACTATACTGAATATTCTTATTAAAATGGATAAATAGTTAATTTTATGGACTACAATTTGATGTAAAATACTGTTTTAACTATTGAGTTTTAAAGAATATGTATTTTTTTGAAAATCTATAACCATCCTTTCGTTACTTCTGATTTTGTTACTTTCGCGTGGTAACGTATAACCAGAACGAAGGGTAACAAAAAAGGAGTTTTTAAAGCTAAGTATAGACTATAGTATTGACTATATTCGTTTAACCTCAATTTTCATAATGTTATATTTTGTTATGTTTATATTGCTTTTGAAAATTTTATCACAGGATTAAACTAAATAATAACCATCACATATATTACAATATATACATTTCAAAATAAAAACGGTTGAGTAGGAATGTCAGCTGACCGAAGCACTAAAGTAATGTATTTTATTTTTCAAATAGATTTTTAATGTATTACATTGTGTTGTAAAAAATAAGGTGAGCATTAAATGAAGGACCTTGTTAATATTAATTCATGCATATAATAAAGTACGGTAATGGGTCCGACATTTGGGTTATGCCATTTAGTTTATTTGTTTAACATCACCTTCCCGAGCTTCAACAATAGGATCGTAGGTACTTTAAGTTTCGAGTTAGACGTGTATTAGAGATCGTCCATTGTGGTTTGCAGTTGACAACATCATGATCGTGTTTAGTATAACGTGGTGAGTTCGTTGTTTAAATATTTGACTAATAAATTTTATTATATAATTGCTTGCAGGTGAGAGAAGTTTATTCTCGTAAAAAAAAATCATAAGAGGCCCAGTACTTGGAAGATACCTACTAAGAAACTTAATTGTTGGTTCAGGTATGGACAGTTACATTGTTATTTTATCCTCACAGTAAAAAAAAATAATAACAACCCAGCGCACCTATTCTACGCAAAAATGCCGTTAACGGCGGCTGAGAAGATGAAATGTTATAGAGAACGCTTAAAATTAAACCCAGAAAAATTAGAAGAACAAAGAAAGAAAAATCTGGAAAGAATAAAATCGAAATATAAGTACAAGAAGATATCAGAAATGACAGAGGAAGAAAAAAATAAGAAAAGAAAAGAATGGAGAGAGGAAAAACAAAGGCAAAAAGATAAGAAGAAAACTTGCGAACAGTCATCGAATACTGCAAACACGTCAAAACGTTCTAGTTCCAGGACATCGAGAATTAATTATAAACAAAAATACACTGCCGCCCAATGTCGTATTATACATTTAAATCGAGCTTTAGAAACCATGAGGAAGAGATTATACCGATCGCAGAAAAGCCAAATGCAAGAAAAGAAAAAGCATGAAGTAGAACTTAACAAGTTGAAGGCTAGGAATGAAATTTTAGAAGCTTCTCTAAAGTCAACCTATAAACAATGTAAAACTAATAAAGAGAGAAACGTTATAAAGAAAATCGCTACTAATGATCTCGTGAAAAATAATAAAGCTAAGTCGTTCATTGCAAAACAAATAGGTCTAAGTGAACGAGTTCGAGATAAGAAAACAAAGAATAGGATTTGGAAGCTCAAAAATTCTATAATAGAGTTTTATATCAGAGATGATGTAAGCAGAGCCACCTCTGGCAAACGTGAATGTAAAACTTTAAAAAAAAACAAACAGCAAATAAGATTCCTTAATAATTCATTACTTGTTCTATACAAAAAATATAAATCAGAAGGTGGCTCTGCATCTTTTGCTTCTTTTTGCCGGTACAGACCATTTTACATCATTTCACCTAACTTAAATAATAGAAATACTTGTCTCTGTATTAAACACAGCAATATGAGTTTTAAATTGGCGGCTCTTAAACATCACAAAGTGGTTGATATTAGTAATACTCATGATCTCCTAAATAAAGTAGTATGTAATACTGGATCATTCGCGTGTATGTATGGCAATTGCGAAACATGTAAAAGTGTAGCTTTAGACTACAATTTGGAAAATGATAAACCATCTCAAGAAATTACATGGCAAATGTGGGAAATTCAGGAGCACACTTATAAAAAACGAACAAAAGATGATGAACAGGAAGTGAAAACTAAAAGAACTGTTAAATCATTTAAAAAGGGTACAATTACAGAACTAATAATTTCGTTTGAAGCATCTTTAAAATTATTTAAGGTTCACAGTTTTAATATGTGGCATCAAACAGAAAAATATAAAACTTGTATTGAAAACTTAAATGATGATGAAATGGCTGTGCATTGTGATTTTTCTGAAAACTTTGAATGTAAAATGGCAGAAGAAGTGCAGGCAATGCACTTCGGTGCCTCCAAAGTGCAAGTTACTTTACATACGGGAGTCATATTTTATAAAGGCGGACAGAAGTCTTTTTGTACGGTCTCCCCCTCCAGTATACATCAGCCACATGCCATATGGGCCCACTTAAAGCCTATTATAGAACTGGGGAAATCCTTAGTTATTAATCTAAAGAAAATATATTTTTTTTCTGATGGGCCCAGCTCGCAATACCGTCAGAAAAAGAACTTTTTTCTCATTAAATATTATTCGTCTTTCTACAAGGTTGATATTTCGTGGTCATTTTTTGAAAGTGGGCACGGAAAGGGTGTGGCTGACGCTATTGGAGGGGTCGTCAAGAGGGCTCTTGATAGGCAAATTGCATATGGAAAAGATATTATAAGCGCTACCGATGTGTACTTGACGTTGAAATCTTGTGTAAAAGCTGTAAAAGTGTTTTACGTTTCTGACACAGAAATCAAAGCGATAAGCCAACTTATACCTACTGGCCTAAAGACCATAAAAGGGACAATGAGTATTCATCAAGTTATTTCTGAACAAGGTAGTGATGAAATTCAACATCGTATCCTCAGCTGTTTTTGTAGTAAAAAAATCTGTAGTTGTTATGATCCTCAAACATACAAATACCCAAATTTTACACATGTTAACAACCAAGAATCTGAAAATAATGAGCCCACAGATAACCAAACGTTAACGCCGAAATTAAATGAGTTGCCAATTCTTGATTCTGAGATGATAGATGATGATTTGCCAATATTATACAATATTGATGATCTGGATCTAGAAGAACACGTTGCTAGCGGAGATAATTCCGCTGAAAATCGCATTGATATTATAGACTTGACTGATATTTACTCTAACCCAGTTATCGGAGAAATCGATTCTAATAAAAATGACCTCTCAGTGCTATCAAATATTAGTAAAATAAATAATGTTGGTGAGGATTTTAGTGAAATGACAATTAAAAATGATGTATACAAATTAATGAAAACCAAAGAAAACGTTGCACCTAATACTACAATTAATGCAATAGATCCATATCCTTCAACATCTAAAGTTAGTCGAGATCCAGTTAAAAATTCAAAACTTGATACATATACTCGTAATACCGCGAAAAAATCATTGCACATTCCTGTGACAAGAAAAATGGCTTGTTATAAGTGCAAAAATCCCACGCCATTGCATTATCTGGTCAAATGTATGTCTTGCAAAAATTATTACTGTGATAAGTGCACAGAAGGACAAGCATATTTTGATTACATATGTGATTTTTGTTTTGAAGATGATTAAATTAATGTTGTAGGAACGGCTAAGCAGCGGTTTTTATCCTGATTTCTGATTATTTTTTTTAATTTTTCAGGAAAATCACCTCAAGGTGTGTCTCAAAAATGGTGATTTACCTTGATATTGATAAGTTTCTGAAGAAGACAGACTTTCTTGCTTTTTTCGATGTTATATATATATTGTATGGCCCTGGTCAGTCACACATTTCGTACTATCAGAAAAATGTTTTGGATGTGGAAGTGCAACTAATAATATATTGCATAGTGTTTTTCCACATTTTGTAGTAGCAATGAATACTGAACAGATCAGACTGCTACTAGACAGTAATTTATTCTGGTGTAAGGCATGCAAAAGTTTCAGTGTCTACGACCACTACCCTGAGGATGAGTGTGTATTTTGTAATGTCTAATTTTTAACTTAATTTTAAATATTTATAAGTATTTAGCTCTGCAAGGGCGTTGTTTTTTACGTACTTATTTTATGTATTAGAATAATTATTAGTTTTCGTGACATTAAAAAAATATGTTGTTTTGTTTATAGGTATTATTAAAAATGTTGATTTTAACCAAAGAGAATTAAGACTGTATGAAGACTCAACTGATTAGTTTTTATTTGTTTCCTTACTGAAAGCTTCGCAATAAATTTTTAATTTTTGTTTTGATTTTAACTTATTTTGTTTTCATTTTATGATAAAGTGTCAAGTGTGTATGCTAAGCCTTACATTTCCAATTTTGTTACCCAAGCTTCTTGTTTTGATACTGTCCCAAAATTATGCTGATAAATAAGATAGATATTTCTTTTTCTTTCAAATGAAACGCAATAATCAATCATTTAAAACAATTTTATGATAAATATTATTATAATAAATAGAAAATATAGCATCCTTCCTTTCCTATCATAAAGGAAAACTAAACTTTTTGTTGGAAAGTATTCAAATGGTAACAAAAAATACTCAGTATTGCTAAAAACAATTTAATTTATTATATTTTTCGCAATTTTTACTTTTTCAAGATGTCGTTTAATTTATGATCTACATAGAAAAACATAAATTTATAATACAGTCTGCATGTTTTTTTATGGTTTTCACTCCTTTCCAAGTAACAAAATAAGAATTTTTATTTCGTCCTTAACTTATATTTTATAGGTTTTTTGTATAAAAACTCTAATAAAACAAAAAAACAATTAGAAATTCAGAATCTGTCTAGATTTAGCTAGCTGTATGTAACATAATATGTCCTAAATATACATATTATTTTTTAAGACGATTTTTAAAATTATGGTCAAAAATTTTGAGAAATGCTCATATACCCTCTGTTACAGTCTTGGTTTTTGCTTTCGTCAGATTATTAATGTTACCTAGTGAGCTCTCCAGTTTATAACAAATTGTGCATTGCTTGAATGCAATTTTTAAGAAGATAAATAGAATAATTATGGTTCATTGTACACTTAAATTCAATTACAAAACACATTAATATGAAGGGTACAACGGCGGTCTTATCGCTAAAAGCGATATCTACCAGACAACCTTTGGATGGACAGAGAGACAATAAGTCTGAAGAAGGTGTGTGAATCCTTCTGTATTCTAATTCCAGGACTGAATTGTTCATGATATCGTGGCCCTGGCACACAGGCAACTGAAGGAACACGGGTGGGTTTAAGTCAGTAAAAGTCTGACACGTCCTCCCATCTCCGCCCAGAGCGGGAGAAGATATTTGATAAATAATTACCACCCAAAAAAAAATCTGTAAGTATATACAGTGTCTGTATACGGTGTGGCGAAAATTAAGGGTGTGGTACAGACCACCAAACTGAATAAAATCTCGGTTTAATTAAATCTCAACTTTGCCATGTATAAAGTATTATGAATTGTGCAGAGCACCTGCTTAGAAAAATAAAATCCTTTAAAATTACACACGTCTTCAAATTGTGCTGAACTTGTGACTATGTGACATGTGACCTATGACTACCGTGATTATATTTACTTATCAAGTAAAATTGCGAAAAATAAACAGATCGCTGACATTTTGAAATGTAGGAGCGTCTGTCTGAGCAAAGCACGATTGATTGTATGCATAATACCTAAAATAATCGTTTAGCACTTAATGCAATACTTGACACACGAGATGGCCTCAATTCACCAGACATGAAAAGGGTTACCAGCATCTTTTTAAGTCAATTTGTTTAGAAACAGTCTGTAGCTGTAGAAGATCCAATGGAAAATCTAGGATGCTCTCACTGACAATTCTTCTTAAAGAGTTGACCAACCGCTTGGCGATGTCCCGAAATACTTGATGAGTACTCGGACCCCAAGGCCCTAATGTTTTAACCCCAAACAGCTCAAACATATAGCTCTCAATAAGGAGCAAAAACCTCAAACGGCGCAAATATACCTAACAATATTTGCGCCGTTTGAGGTTTTTTGCTCCTGCAGCAGGCGGCCCAGTACAACCCGCCGTTGCTAGGAAGATGGGATGGCGCGAGGGTGTCGACACAGGTAGCATCATTGAATTGTATTGAATATTTGAGGGTGAATACTGAGATGACGTCAGATATTAGATCTTTATGGAAGAACACACCCCAAATAAAATGAGATAAAAGCAGGGGGATGATGATCAACATCCTGTATTGTGTAACGCACTTCACGTCATCAATCACAATACGAGGATTTTGAAGGAAATTCCTGAACCAATTAATCAGGAATTAGAAGAAAAAAAATGGAAAAATGGAATGGAATGGAATTATATATTATTTTTTATTATATTATTATTTTTTATTGGAATTATTATTGTATTATTTTAACCTCTGAAGAGGTTTGAATAATTCGACTGCTACAACGTCAAGATGAAACACAACCCATTGTTTGTGTGTTACGCAATTATCTCCGTAAGAAGGAAATAACTAGGAAAGAACTTTGACAATACTTTGACATATACCATAGATTTAGCCATAGCCTGCCATAGCCCTGCTCAAGGAATATACTACTCTCTAACGAGAGGCCCTGCTTGAGTATATATATTATGTTCTGTGCCATAGCATCTAATGCGTCTACAGCTTAAAAGTCCATTTCACGAAAGAAGTCCCGCAGACGTGGCGCTGCAGGCATGGGTTATTTTAGGAATGTTGCTAACTTAGCGTATAATAATAATTAGTTCCACTTATTTCCGCGGGACTTCTTTCGTGAAAACAGTCTCATTTCGTCTTCACAGCACAGATTACTCATCTAATTATCCCTGTTCCAGGTTTCAATACACTTTAAAGTGCCCTAGGACATGCTAACTGCCAGCGTCAGCAAAGGCAGAGTTGATAATTAGCCGTGAATGTGTGAAACTACATAATAATAAGCGATCAACAAGATATAATCGGGCATTGTTTACCATGACATCATGAGTCATTCGTCTGTCGGAAACCGGTTCTGTTAGGTATTATTTACTGTCCATTACTTAGGTATGTAAGCATATAGATTATTTAATGATAGAGAAAATTTGATTGGATCGTTTGATTTATTGTTGGGGTTAACATGGAGTTCTATTTTCAGGTTTTTTTTTTTGGTTGTTTGATGTACCTGTTAAGAGATGTCCAAGGGGAAACATATTGCGTGACACTATGGAATTTGGGTCCTCTTGCTGCATCGGATATTAATTCATGGATAGCCTTTTCTTTAAGGAAAGTCAAAAATCGAATTCCTAACGACTAAACTCACATGATAAACTTAACAAAAATAACCTTATTATTATTATTCCAATGGAATTTACCGTCGCATATAGAACCACGGCAACAACCAACGGTTCCAGAGGCTTTGATGCAAGACAGAGGTAAATAATGTCAGCTGCACGGACATATTCACGGACAATACGCAGAACTCAATCTGTATTTCGCGTGACCTGGGGTTCTACTCCGAAGCGTTAATACGAAGTTTCGGCTGAATGTTTAGCCATGTTATAACTTCCATAGTTTCCTTTTTTGACTTTGAATCCTTACCCGACTTGTGTTATCTCTTTGATTGTTTTTTTTTCTTCTTTCGCCGTAGTCAGCCATAGTTAGCCGTATTAAATATCGGCCAAACATTCGGCCGATACTTCGGATTTATGTTCGGAGTAGACCCTCATAACTGCGTACCCAAGGAAATTGATTACATTACAGACTCTGTTAGTAATGTAGGTACTAGTTACGAGTATATCACCGTGGGAGTTGGCCTGCTGCCTACACCACTTACGATGCAATTTAAACTTGATACTGATATTTATTGCCTTCATATCGTACTAGCTTTTGCCCGCGACTTCGTACGCGTTTAATTTCTTGTTCCCCGACCCACGCCGCATCGTCGTTCTTTCTGATTTTTTTCTTTTTATTCGGCTCCTAAGGGTCGTAGCGTGATGATAAATAGCCCCCCCCCCCCCCCCTCGCGGATTGGCGATCGCAGTATGGTTTTGAAATGCATAGAGAACGCCATTCACCCATTCTCTAGTACCTAAGTCCCTTAGTCGCCTTTTACGACACCCATGGGAAGAAATAGGATGGTGCTATTCTTTACGTCCGGCACCACACGCACGGTACGCGGTACCAGAGATGAGCGCGTTCAAACGAAAAAACAAAGTTTCTTCAGTTTAGAAACGAAGATTGCTAACAAGGCAGAATTAGCTACCGCTGCAAATGTGGATAAGCTGCATTCTGAATTCTGTTCATCGCATTGCATGCCCGGAAGAGAAACCATCTCTACTAAGATTATTCCTCAAGATCCCTCTGCCTTTCTAAGCTTCTTTCACTTCTCTCATAAGCTGCTTGTTGCTAGGAATCTGTCTTTTCGAGACCTCAGACAGTCTCTTCGTGTGGGTTTGTCACGTGCGTTTGTCAGGTTTAGGTATCCCCAAAACATTCTAAAAGTTACTGTAGGTTTATACGTCATTATAGTTCATCGTACCGAAGTATCAGCCACTGTAATAAAACTATAAGGGATTTAGGATACGGAAGGTTTTGTGTATCTTAAACTACCTGAAGACGAACCCTACAACGCCCTTCAAACTCTAACTAAGGCCTCTGTTAATCCTTCAATCGTAGGAACAGCGTAAACATAACCCGAGTGGTATCTATTTATAAAGGTAATAAACTAATAAGTTTGCTAGCGGCGATGTGTCGGAAGCCGTATGAGTCATCCGCGCAAACTACAGCACAAAAACCTCTGGCTCCGAGTCTTTGACTACTGGCGCAAAAACTAGCTCGGAGTTGTTTCTTACTTCTAATGGCGGTGACTTGTGGATAAATGAGAGTTTTTACTGTCCGGTGAAGTACTTTCAGTAAGATTTTTATTGTCATAACTTCGGAATTTTAAACACCGAATGAAGTGACGGGAATGTCTGTGTCCTATTACGATTGCGAAGATGAAAATAATGATTAGGTTGCTGATGGTAGAGGATTTTTGGTAATTCGGGGTGCATTAAAATTGCTGATAAAAGGCAAACGTTATCATTAAAACTTCCACCAAGTCTCGGTCTATGATGCAGTTATAATTGTCCAAGCACGTCAGTTTGAACAATGATAACAGTGATAAGACAATATTTGCCGAAGTAAGGTGAGGACAGTGCCTTTTCTTTGGCAAGCCAATGTATATAGTGTGTTGTATGTCTCCACTTGCTTAGCTCAATTTGTATTTACATCATTCTGGAATTAGATGCCGAACGGAAGATTTTTTCAGGAGCTGAACGTGAAATCATAGGTCAGTTTCTAGTACTCTTAAAAAGAATCTCATAAAATTTTCGCCAATATCTTTGTAGAAGTTGAATGATGAAAAATGTTTCCAGGCTCAATTTGAATGGAAGTCTTCTTTTTGGAGCATTATCTAATAGGTAACTTTATGATTCTTTTGGTCACCTTGCTCTCAGGGTGTCAAGTCTCTCTAAATTGGCACCTGTCGGACTTGTAGCAAGTTTATCATCATTCATCATTTCAGCCGAAAGACGTCCACTGCTGGACATCGGCCTCCCCCAAAACGCGGGTGGGGGTTGCCATAATCGCCACGCTTGGCAGGCGGGTTGGCGATCTAAGTACGGTGTTAAAATGCATAGAGAACGCTGCTGCCAATTCTTTGGTAAATCGTAGTCGCCTTTTGCGACACCCACGGGAAGAAATAGGATGGTGCTATTCTTTACGTCCGGCACACACGGAACGTAGCAAGTTACCATTATTCAAAACCCTGCATTCTCCCACACCTGCAGGGTCCTTAAACACGTACCGCATACATTGAACCACTAAGTTTATGTTAATACCGCCTAACAGGTGCTGTCCAATGCCGCGTCGCCTACATAGCATCCTACGCCTGCGCCAGCGCATACCAACTGTATGCAACTTATTTGCTCGCCAGTTGTATTTTCCGTCTGCTGTTGAATGAGAAAGAAGCTGGATTGTGGCTATTGATGATTAGTTGCCACTGAATTCGCAATTTCAGGTCAGAAACGTGGGTACAGTCAGGGAAATTGATACCCTACCGCCCATTTGCCGTGTTATAGCCATTTAAGACGGAGATATATGCCAGTGACCTTGAGTGGTTAGCTTGCGTGTTCTGTACTGAGCTCACGCAACGCGTCGTACGTTCAGCCAGTTATAGGACCCGCCCATCAAGGAGCGCTGTCCCCAATTTGGAAAAATCATTAAAAGTCTGTTATCGTCCCCTTAATACAACTGCCTAAAAATGATTGTATTTGAATATACGGACAAATAAGTTGTTAGTCAATTTGCTTAAATAAAAATAAGTATGGATGTAATTTCCCTGACTACATTATAACTTTAATCCTTCATTTCGTTGATGAAGTTTGGAGGCCAGCAGAGGTCTTGCAATTTGAAGCATTCATTCATTGGTTTTAAATTAAGCTTCACTATTTTTTATTATTTTTTGTAATAGCGGTCATAGTAATACACACTGTGACAATTTTAAGTGTCTACCTATTACGGTTGAAAAGATACAGCCCTGTGACAGACGGACGGACAGCGGACCCTTAGTAAAAAAACCGGCCAAGTGCGTGTCGGACCACGCACAATGAAGGGACCGTAGTTGAGACGAATTTGTCCCAAAAACAAACTTATTATTGTAGTGGAAAAACGTGTTCTTCCATACATCGATATACGCCACGGTCAATTTTACAAAAGAAAATGTAAGTTTATAATCGCAAAACAATTTTGTTTTTATAACTTTACCCTTAAACGATTTTCGGACTTTTTCCTTTACTTGTGCTATGAGACCTTGCTTCATGCTAAATTTCATAATTCTAGGTCAACGGGAAGTACCCTAAGGTTTTGATTTATTTGTATCAAAATATGTCGCATAAATCGCCGTATTTTTTTATTGCGTTGACTTAGAAGCTTGATTTTTTTAGGGGACTTACGTATTTGATATTAATTTCAACTTGATACCTCCACCCGTTCCTGAGAAAAAGTTTCTTGACAGACAACGAAGTGATCCTATAAGGGTTCCGTTATTCCTTTTGAGTTACGGAACCCTAAAAACAACTATACAAGATCTTGTATGTTACCTAATGCAACTGAAGATGACTTGTTTAACCTACTTTTATATTGCATCCCTTCCGTTGTATAAGAGGTGCATCAAACATAATCATTCAACAAAGTTGGATGACGCGTAGTTAGCAGTTAACTTGCTAATTGAATGTCTAGGCAAACTGAGGCAAACGGATCATGGTTATGTTAACACACCACGCAAGCGTGTTACACTCCATTTACATTTTGTGCAAATTTTGTAGTGCACGGTGAGATTATTCCAAATTAGGTTTGCAAGTGTCAGCCTCACCGTCCACGACGCTATTCAAATACAAACTCAAATCATCACTAGTATTTCAATCAGGGACCGTATCACCGTACAACCCCGGTTAAGAGTTAAGCCATTCGGAGGGGTAACCCATTCAATGGGTTACCTTTATCATTATACTAGAAACCCAGTGAAAGGGTGACATGACAGCCCATTGAATGGGTTTTATACTTGAAACCAAGTGAAAGAGTTATATGATAACCCATTCAATGGGTTCTATACCTACTTGAAACCCAGTAACATGAAAAAATCATAATATTATGTTACTTCGATATCCGCCCAGCACGCGTAGCATGACCAATTCTATCTCTATTCTAGCCAGGGGCCATTTTGGTCAGCAGTTAATCAAAAACCCATACGGTGTGGGTAATTTTTAAGCCGTTCAAAAGGGTTACCCACATCTTATGGGTTTTTATCGAAAACCCTTTTAACGGTTTACCAAAATTTAATTTAAGCCGTTGATAAGGGTAACCCATACGTCCATGGGTAACCCATACGTCCATGGGTAACTCATATCGTATGGGTTTTTGTTTAACCGCTTAGAAAAACATTATCGAAAACCCTTTCAATGGGAACCAAAATGGTCCCTGATTTCAATGGTGGGACCCGTGGGACGCGACTACTAATAAGCGCTATAGTTTGTGATTGGTTGCGTCGCCGTCGTGAACGCTCCATCATTGAAATATTAGTGCTGTCATGCTGTGACATCACATTCTAGCTTCATATTGGTAATTTGAGTTTGTAACTGGTGACTCTTTGAGTAGCGTCGTGGACGACGGGTCTTTTTTTTCTTGGTAATGATGACTAATGAATGACTAAAGATGCACAAGGGCAAGCGAAGTGAAGATACATTTTAGGAGAACTGCAATAAGCCGAGATAAAAAAAGAAGGGGTTTAACTTAAAGATGACGTAAGAGAGAGTCGACGCCTCTGTTTGTCTAAAATAGTTCTGTCCGATTGTTCTCTACATAATATTTAAGAAAATGTAGGTAAGCACTTGCCATGAGATTAGGGTTACCATTCGTCCAGATTTGTTCGGAAATATCCAGCTTTTTGGCTTCTGCCCGGACTTTTAGACTTGAGGTTTTTTTTTTAGAAAACAAAAATATATTGATAAAATAAATATTAAAAGATTAAAGTGGCCGGGTATTTAAAAGTTTCGAAATTGTCTAGTCGCCGGCACGTAACTTGGCAAGGTTTTGGCGTAGTGTGAGTAAGTTTACGCATGTAATAATTAGTGCAACGAAAATAATATCACTTTTATTGCTTGTAATTATTTTATGGTTATTGCCAGAATTTATTTTTAAACGTGTCTGTTTAAAAGAAAGTTAAAGAAAGGAGAAAAACATTTAACGATTCTTGCCAAGTTACGTGCCGGCGAAAGTAACCCTACATTCAAAGATCTAAAAAAAAAAAATACAATGATTGTGTCAAATCTTCGCGGGAAAGAAGATTTTTTACTACTTCCACCCTTCCTAAAATATTATAAAATATTGAAAATTATTTCATTAGGTAGTGTTGTTTCCTGCGCCATGTCGTTAATAACTGTAAAATCATCATCACATCAAAGTTATGACTAGGTACTCCTCAAGGCCGTTACTCATGCCGGCAGGATATCAATATTTACGCAAACATCTCACGTTTCATCGTCTTATATCCTTGCATGGTCTGCTGTGCTTCATTAATCATTATCAATAATTTTATTATAGTTGCACTCGATTAAGGCGACGATAACCGACTTTTAATGATTTTATACTGAAGATCACGTCTAAATGAGTAGTGTTAATGATTTGAAAAAAATATATGTTAAATTAGAGCATTTTCTCAATAATTTAATATGTGAATCTCAGATTATAGAAAAGAAGCAGATAGACCGCGCGGAACACCGAGAGTGCGGCCAACAAAGCAAATACAAATTCAAAAGCGAATACACACTCGATTCAGTACAGCCCGAAGCGTCGCATCGTTAATACGTCACGGGCTGTAACAGATAATTTCAGAATAATGCCGTCTTGTATTTTTAAACATTGTAAAAACTGTTCCCAAAAACAAAAGAAATAAGATGGAGTATCTTTCATAAGTAAAATTTTCATGATTATTTGTCTATTTGGATTTATTTGACGTGTTTATTGTTAGTGACATCTTGAAACACAAAACCTTAGAAAATCATTCGGTGTTGCTAGTTTATATTGAAACATTTACCCCTAAGTTAGGAAATAAGTATAGGATACAGGAGTATCGATTTACAAAAATATTTATGTCGATAATAGTGTTTTATTTATCGCCTTTTCTGGTTGGTATGTTTATAAATAAATAAGTATGTATGTGTCTTCGTAAGTGTAACTAGATAATGGATTTTATAATACTTATTACATCAGTCGATTTGCTATATCATGGGATATAGGACGTCACCATAAAGTAAATATAGCTACCAAAAACAATAAAATGTTGGTGTCTCAAAATAAAAATATATCGCAAATGTATCGTTTATATGGGTATTGTTAATTTGACATAAACTGTTAATAAAAACAACTGATTTAAGAGAAAAAAAAAACTTATTTTTTTCATGTAATGAAATATGATGGCTAATTTTTTCATTCTTCTGGCAACCGTACACACACATAGAGGCACCTGTTCTTATAGTGCTGTCACGTGGCTGCAACGCACACATGTCTACAAACGGGCCTCACTTTATCGTTCCGCGCGGTCTATCTGCTTCTTTCGATAATCTGAGATGTGAATATATTAGATTATGTTTATATTACATAGTGAAATTAATTTGTAAAGTTATGTCTTACGCGGATAAAAAACTGAAAATGGCGCAAAATCTGCCTAGCGAATTTTTCTGAGACCTACACCAATTTAAAGATAATTTAATTATTGATCTTTTAGTATACGCGTTTTATTAAAATACCTTTTGTTTTGTGTATAATACATTAATAATGCGTCAAATTGGGGACAGCGCTCCTCGTTGGGCGAGTCCTACTACTGGCTGAACGTAGGACGAGTTAAATGAGCTCAGTACAGAACACGCAAGCTAACCACTCAAGGTCACTGGCATATATCTGCGTCTTAAGTTAGATTTGTTCCATTGAATGACTTTTTCATGAAATCATGACATTGGGGAACACGTCGTCACGTACTTAATGATTCTAATGAATTATCTACAATTATATTATATTTAATATAATATCATTGTATTGTATACGAGTATAAAAAAATGAATTGCTGTTCGTGTGTCTCGCTAAAACTCGAGAATGGCTGGACCCATTTGGCTAATTTTGATCTTGAAATATTTGTGGAAGTTCAGGGAAGGTTTAAACGGTGGGAAACATAAATAATAAGTAAAAGAAAATACTAAAAACGACAATTAAATTTTCCTATAAGTACAAACTGTTCCTAGCTGTGAAACATTTGATGTTTTATTTTTAATTCGCCCAAAGGGCAGGCTCAAGTCTTTCGACCATACTGCCTCGTTTTCCGTGCAGAATTTTTGTTTTTAATGATGAAATTAATTATATTCAATGCATGATGATGATATCCCTGCCCGCGCGCCCGGTCCCCTTGAGTTTCAGTAAAGATGTGGCACTTTACTGAGACGGGAGTTCACGGGAGACCTCACGCGGACTTCTTGAGAAAACTTGAAGTAATGTTGCACTGTTTTGTTTCATTTGCCTACACTAATGCATGTTCACGAACACTTAATGGTTAATAATCCACCATTATTACACATTAATATTCGGCTAAACACAAATTTTTGAAAATAAAACAAAGCTGCTAAACATGTCACTTCACTTTCCCGCCAAGAACCGTCGACAATTCGACATAGATGACCGACGAAACCTCGACTTTTATCTTTTTACTTGTCACTTGGTTTGGTTGTCAAATATTTAAAAGTGCGTTCAGAAATTTATCTGTTTCATAACTGTAGTATGAGGTCCGATCAAAGTCAAAGTCAAATAATTTATTTCAAATAGGCACATAAATGGCACTTTTGAACGTCAAAATTTACAAATAAAATAGAATTGATTGTAGTCGCCCCTTCCAATGGGTAGCGTCGTATGGAGAAGAATGGGTAAGAAACTCCGCCGATCTCTTTGGTCTGTTTGGTTGGAATACAAAACTGTTCTGTTTCAGAAATAAAAAAAGTGTGAAAGTGTAATTTGGTTGTCGAAAAAAACTTTTTGCAAAAAAATAATAACCGACTACCAAAAATAACACTGCAAAGTGAAAAATAACTTTAATTTTGGAAGTCGGTGTCTTTGGATCTGTATTTGAGTTTTTGCCGACGACTTCCAAAATTAAAGTTATGTTTCACTTTGTAGTGTTATTTTTTGTAGTCGGTTATTATTTTTTTATAAAAAGTTTTTATTTTTCACTTTTTAGTGGGTCAGTTTTGAATTTATCTAAGTTACAATAGCCTAATGTTAATTGCTCATCACCTTTTCAAAATATTGCTTTTCCCGATGCTGGGATGTTGATTGCTGAGGAGTTCTCCTGGTAAGAACCAGGAGAACTGCCACTCACCATATGCATAGTGACGAGCTTAAATTGCTTAATCACAACCCTTAAAATAGGTACTCATTATTATATTGTTCCGGTGGCCACCTGTGGTCTCCATCATCAGTTCAACTTCACCAAATGTTGCTTTCGGAGAGCAAATGCACGAGTTACTATAAAAAATACCAAAATCGCTATAGCTATATAAAATTTGAGGGTTTTCCTCGATTTCCATGGGATCCCCTCATCAGATTCTGATTTGGTGGCAATGGGGCCTCGGGAGTATACCCTTTCATACAAAAAAAGAATTTTCAAAATCGGTTCATAATTGCCGGAGTAATCGCGTAACAAACATACAAAACATACGGCCAAATTGAGAACCTCCTTTTTGGAAGTCGGTTAAAAAGAAAATAAAGAGGAAGTTCAGGAAAGGTTTGTGTGAAAAAAAAAAAGTAAAAAAAGGTAGGTAGTGTAGGTTGTAGGTAGGTAAAGGTGGGTAGGTGGCTAGGTAGGTAGGGTAGGTAGGTAGGGTAGGTAGAAAGAAAAAGTTAGAAAGAAAAAATATTTATTGGAACTCAACACAGTAGATCACAATATTAAACTAAAAACACACTCATAAAAACCAATAATAAAAAAAAGAGTGTGCTTTAGACCACACGTCTGAAGTAAAACCGAATCACCGTTCGCTAGCAAAAGGTTTACTTCAAAAAAGCTGCGGTCTTGTGAGTGTATAAACAGCCAGTGTCCGCCCGCGGCGGTGACGTGATGTGTTCCAACGTCCATGTTTAAAATTTAAACAACTTCCGTAGCCTCTTTCCGTAACGCTCTCGTCACGCATTCACCAGCTTTACTTACACTCCCCAAGTCAAGCGTGCGTCCGTAAAGAAGTTTTACTTCAATATTAATACTAATTATATTTCCGTAACGCTCATTCACCAGCTTACATCCCAAGTCAAGCGTGCCTAAAGAAGTTTTACTTAAAAAAAACAAAGAAAAATGAAAATAATAACAAAGTCCTGTACTCGTATAAGGCCAAAAGGCTTCTATCTCAACACGATGCTGCGACAGTTAAAAATAAGTGCCGCAACGCCGGTATTCTGAGGCCCAAAAGGTAGGTAGGGGGGTAGGTAGGTAGGGTAGGTGGGTCAGGCAGGTAGAGTAGGTAGGGAGGGTAGGTAGGTAGGTAGGGTAGGCAGGTAGGGTAGGTAGATAGTGTAGGGTAGGGTAGATACTTAGCGCTACCCGTGCGAAGCCGGGCCGGGTAAAGCTAGTAATTTTATAAATACATATTATATCAGGAAGGTGGTCATGGGAAATCTGTAATACAACGACGCAACCCCATCGAATTTGAGCTCGTTTGATTCCCTTTTCTTTTTCTCATCTTCATAGGTAGTTAATTACAAGGAATGAATCTTGTGTTTTGTATTCAAACGTTTGCTACAGCAAACGACAAAATAATTACATACAGCGATGCTGTTTTAAAACACTAGATGTAGGCTGAAACAATATAAACTAGATGTTGAAGATTCTTATCTTATCAAACACTTTGTTTGACTAGCATACATCCTATGCAGATCTGCTGGTCATTCACCTTGCATTTTCCCTAATTAACAAGAACGATCAACATTGCTATTCTGTAAAAATCTCACCGTGAAAACTTAGATGAAGTGAGCGTGGAGTGAACTGTCAGTGTCATCCCACCTGACGCTCAATCATGATTTTGAACAGAAATTCAATTTTGTTTTTGACAAAATTTCTGTTTTGCTATTTTATTTATAAACCCCTTAAATAGTAATGTTAAGACACATAAATACTAGCTTTGAAATAATATAAAATGATCAATAGAATTAGCATAAAAATATTATTGAAATCTCGATTAAAGTTGTAAATGTAATCCTTGGTCAATCCATCAGTGGAATGTCACTGACAGCTCACTCCACGCAAGAATTCACGGTGAGATTTCTACAAAATCGACAAGCTGTTCTTGGTAGATTTTTAGTTAATTTTATCAAAGTGCATGTTTGACATAATTGTCTGGGTATATAATAGGTACATAATCGAGAGTGACATTCATCTAAAATTAAACATTTTGTAAAGACTGGCGAGCTCTTTTGATCTATGAAATCATTGATGGATTAAGATGTAGTTATATGGCAGTGACCTTGAGTAGTTAGCTTGTGTGTTCAGTACTTGAGCTCACGCAACGCGTCGTACCTTCAGCCAGTAATTGGACTCGCCCATCAAGGAGCGCTGTCCCCAATTTGACGCATTATTAATTTATTATACACAAAACAAAAGGTGTTATAATAAAACGCGTATACTAAAAGATCAATAATTAAATTATCTTTAAATTGGTGAAGGTTTCAGAAAAATACGCTTTGTAGATTTGGCGCCATTCTCAGTGTTTTATCCGCGTTAGACATAACTTTATAAATTAATTTCACTATGTAATATAAACATAATCTAAAATGTTTACATATTAAATTATTGAGAAAATGCTCTAATTTAACATATATTTTTTTCAAATCATTAACACTACTCGTTTAGACGTGATCTTCAGTATAAAATCAATAAAAGTCGGTTATCGTCGCCTTAAATAGGAAGATAGGCCACTCTCTAACATCGTACACACGTAAGTATTAAATGGACCCGATGTCGTGCACTCGTGCGTCATTTGTGCTCGACAACCGAAATAGAGAGACATATTACGCGGGCTATAGCGGGAACGAGATAGCAATAATTGCCACTGTTACGTACCCATAACAACTCGGAAACAAACTACGATTCGGGTATTCCCCGCAAACCGAGAGTAATGTAGGTCGATTGAGTTCTTTCCCCTAATTTATGCGGTCCACGTCGAGGAGTGCGTACCATATCTTCCTATTTAATACATCAATGTATGAAATATACTAAATCAAACAATTTTAGCTAACATTCAAAAGGTGTGGTCTCAAGAGCGTAGGATGTTAGGAACTTAGAAACACTACAAAGTGAAAGTACCAACTTAAAGCCTAGATGGATGGATGCTTGTGTTCACACAAAGGCCAACACGATTATTTTATACCTAAGTTGGTTCCTCAAGTAGGTTTGTTCAATTGAAGATGTTTAGGGTCGCGCTCGTCTGCCAACGATCCCGTTTGGCAACTGTACTTATAAATTGGTTATGTTTGTAGATATGTTTAGGGAGAGTAGGGACTCAGTACCTATCTAATAACCTGTATTGTAGTTATTTATTTAAGGAAAAACAAACAGTAGCACAATACGATACAGTCATTATAACTATCTTAAATATTACATTTTAAACAATTATGCTACCCACTACGTTCTCCACAGATTACAATGGAAAGTATTTAAAAACTAGCTAGTAACACAGATACAATACAGAATTATACTAAAATGTTCAGCTCAGTTGTTTTTTAGTTACAATAAAATTTATTTATTTTATATTTATTTATTGACCTAGAAATTATATCTGGATTTTTAAATTAAAAAAAAGAAGAAAATGTAGGTAAATTGTGTGCGTACTTTATTAAACATTACGTCATTATAACATACTTTGCTGATCCTTTAGGGTTGCTTGGATTTGCTTCCTAAATGCATTTTTACTAAGAAAAAGTATGTCGATTAAATTAAACTCTTTGTTATATGTCTCAACCAAACGATGAAGTGGTGAACGCGAGCTAGCGTTGGATTTACAGAGGCGAGTAGCAAATAGACGTCGAGTGCGTACCTCACGCACATGAACTGTTCGAGGAACCAGGTAACAAAGACTCCTAACTAAGTCCGGACAATCAAAATTATTGCGGCACACATTGAACAGAGTCATAACTTCCAGAAGTTTCCGCCTTGATTTTAAGGTCAGAAGATCATACTTTTTAAGAAGTAAATGGTAAGACAATTTATTCCGATAACATCTTCTTCGTGCAATTCATTGCACGAAGGTATTTACGTTGTACTAGTTCTAATTGTTCACAATATTTTACTTAAAAAGGGTTCCAAATAGGTACTGCAAACTCTAACTGTGGCCTAATTATTGATTTGTATAAGTGCAAAAAGGTGGAAGGTCGACGAAAATCCCTGGAAGATCTCATGACAAAACCAAACATTTGGTAGGCTTTGTTAATTTTTTTTTCAATATGAGCATCCAGATGGAGCTTCGAATCTAGCAGAACACCAAGATCGCGGAGAATACCTACTTTACTAATTGGCGTATAGGCTCTTAAGACGATAGTCGAACTCAATAATATTTTTCTTTTTGGTAAATGTTATAACATGACACTTTGGAAGGCTGAGGTAAAGCTTATTGGAAGAGCAGTAGCTACAGAAACGGTCTAAATCTTGCTGGAAGTTAACACAATCGTCTTTATCAGAAATAATTTTATAGACCTTTAAATGGTCCGCGTAGAGGAGAAATTTTGAAAACATGCTTTTATGTCATTAATGTAAAAAATAAATAATAAAGGGCCTAAAATAGAACCTTGTGGTACACCGGAGGTGACCCGAAAAGAGCCAGATTCAAAGCCATTTACAACCACCTTTTGTGTTCTGTTAGTTATATAAGATATAAACCACCGTAAAATATCCCCTATGATTCCATTGTACGCAATTTTATTAAGTAGTAGTGTGTGGTCAAGTTTATCGAAAGCCTTCTGAAAATTTGTGTATACCGCATCAATCTGCTGTTTATTATCGAGACTATCAAACAGTTGGGACGTGAAAATGAGGAGATTGCTAATGCAAGATCTGTCTTTAACGAAGCCATGCTGTTCTTTTATTAAAACACTGCGAATAGCAGGATATAAATTATTATGTACCATTCTCTCAAATAGCTTGGAAAAATCAGATAGTATAGAGATAGGACGATAGGTCGTTACATCATGCTTGGAACCACTCTTATGAACAGGTACAATATTTGCATGTTTCCAAACTTCTGGGAAAATACCACATGATAAACATTTATTAAATAAGATAAGTAAACGATAACATAATGAATTACCCGTGTTTTTCAGAAAAACCGAAGGAATCCCATCAGGACCAGGACCCAGGTAGTTAAGTACCTAACGAAACTTTTGCTGAATAGAATCGATCCCTTGGGGCTAGGCTAGCACCTTGGCATTGGCACCCTAACCAGAATTTATATTCTACAAAGTTTTTAGTGTTTGCAAATACATTATAAAATATTATTCAAAATAATTAAGGAATAAGTACACAAGAAATGTTATTTAATAAAAATTGTAAGGGTTATTGGTAAAATTATGTAAAAATAAAAGCTTCAAAGATTTCGGCTTAGAGAAAATCGCGAGCAAAATGGGACCAAATTACGCGTTTCTCTGGAACGTAAAGCAGGCCCGTATAAAAAACGGGCCATTTACCGGCACGAGTCAGTCGCAGCACAGCCGTCGAAGACACAACAACTCAAGAAACAAGCCGAAATCTGCGAACAAGAATCAAGAAAGAAAAATCCTGCTTTCATTTCCACCACTCCTCTTCGCTACCCGTCTCTCCCCGAGGTCCTTGTAGGTTGTCTCCCCACATACACATTCAGGGGTGCGTGGTGACGTGTGTCGGCAGCAGAGTCACTCGACTCAGGTTGTAGGGAACATAAGGGAGATTGTCCCAGGACGACTGCGGGTGCCAGACGCACGCGCCCCTGCCGTCCTAAACACAAGACAGTTTAAATTCATTCCCGAAGAACGGATTGTGCCACTTGTCACATACACTCACTAAGTTAGTCGTTGAATACAGTCTTTTTAGGGTGCTTGCACAATGAAGCGAATTTTTGGTCCCTACTCTCGATACTGATATTGGTGGTCAAACCCCCTCGACTTGAGGTGGCCCGCAGGTGCGGGCCGGCTCTAGCCGGGGATTGCGGAAGTAATACTAGATCCCAATATCCCCGGTGCAAGTGTGGGAAGGGACACTGGAGTGGTTTTTAGTCAGTAAGAGTCTGACCTTTTGGTATGGTAGTCATTATTATTGGTACAGATAAGTGTTGACCTGCATTAAGAGACAATAATTTATGCCTGCACCCTTGACACCGGTGAGCAACCAAGCAATGCAAGTTTTGTAGCGTTATTGGACCAACTTATCCTTTCGCCCTTGTGACTGTTCCTAAATTACCCCAGGCTGATAAAAAAATTGTTTATCGGCTTTACCTTTCCAGATCACAATTTATTTGGGATCACACACTCGCACGTAATTTTCTTCCAAACATCGGTCTGTATTGGCTATCATGTCACCTAAGAACTAACCTCCAACCTAGCCGTAGCCTTTCACACAATGCATCCATCACCAATCGCCAGTTTGGACGACATTTACTACAAAGAATTTGGTGAAAATAGTTTTCTATTCAAAACAAACGGTAACATTCAGTCATTGACTGTGTGGAAGTCGCAAGACTGCGGGAAATAGCCAGTTATGGTGCCCGTAGGCGATCGCCCATCCTGCAATAACTCGGTCACATACACAATGTTATTGTGAGCCTTGAACAAACAGGCAGGCTTGCGTCAGTGATACTGATATATCTACCTACATACATAGGTATGTAGAATTGAAGATATATAGTACTGACCACGTAGATGCCTCAGAATTACCATAAACATGTTCATACAAGTTCTTTCGTCTATCGTGAAATTGAATGGGTTCAGCTATTCTGTAAGAATCTCACCGTGAAAACTTAGGTGCAGTGAGCTTGAAGTGAGCTGTCATCCCTCGTGATTGACGCTATTGACAGCTCACTTCACCTAACTTTTCATGGTGATACGGTTACAGAATAGCATTGCAGGTAAGCTTCTAAAACCCCTTCGTGTTTACATTCGTCCATCTCTTCACTGTTATCAAAATGTGTAGACTTTTCGACACCAATTCCCATAACTCCATTAGACATTCACATTCCCCTTTTCATTCGGGAATTGGGACATAATAATATGAAACGTCGGGACTATCCAGACTAATCCCGAGTCCCGAGTCCCAACCATCTGGCAACCCTAACTGTGTGTGATGTTATTGAACTAGGAACAAGTGGTATCTTTCAAAACATTCAATTAATTATCAGTGCTACATTAGTTCAATCTCTACATTAGTAGGTAGGCCTTAAGGAATGTAGGCACCCGTTTATTTCATATTTACGAGCTCTATCGTGGATGGAGAGCATTACAAAACAGACCTTCATTTGCGACTTCCTAAAATTCTGTGCATAATAATACCGTTTTTTGCAAGAATTAATTATTTTTTGTGCATCGCCCTTACTTTAAATGTGCTCACTGCAGTTGGCTTTCCAAGCAAATTATACTAGAAAAAACTTTTTACAAAAAAAAAAAAAAAATAACCGACTTTTTGTAAAAAGTTTTTTATTTTTCACTTTTTAGTGGGTCAGTTTTTAATTTATCTAAGTTACAAGAGCCTAATGTTAACTGCTCAGAAAAAAAAAATAAACATACAGCCGAACATATAACCTCCTCCTTTTTGGAAGTCGGTTAAAAATGGTGTCTGTGTTGACTAGTTCCTAGTGTTATAGTCTTTGGCATTGCGATTACTGCCAACTTACTGCCATCGTTATGAGCTGCATTAATTAGGCAGTCATCTCTCTTGATACATTTACTAATTACGCGATCTTTCATTTCAGATTTCATTTCTGTTGTATTTGTATCCGAGTACAGGCTGATTTTATTTTCACTTTAATCTTATCAAGTCTGAATAATGTTAAAATTAAAATGCATTATAAGTTGTATCTTCATAAAAGCGAACGATTACTGTAACTCCGTCGTTGGTCGGTCTCAGTTTCAGGGGTAAACGACCTGAATCAATCGTCTGAGTCCATTCGCTATATTTTTTATTACCTAATGCCGATGCCGCTGCCGGTGCTCAAGCGCTGGCGCACCACTAAAGTCGATTTTTAGCTGTTAATTAACTGTAACTACGAATTTGAAATATTGCATTATTATTTATTATTGACTAGAAAAATGTTTATTGTATTGCCGTTGTTTTGATCGCGTGACGATTGCGCGTTATGATGGGGAAGGTTTATGCGAAAATACCTTTGCATTCAGAGTTTCAGTTCTATAAAATTGTAATTGCCGATGACATAAAACAAAAAAAAACCGGCCAATGCATGTCGGACCACGCACAATGAAGAGTTCAGTAGTTGGGATGAATTTATCCCAAAAACAAACTTAACATTGTAGTTAAAAACATGCTCTCCCATACATCGATATACGTTACGGTCAATTCTCCAACTGCAAATTTAAGTTGGTCGACTATTACTCGTTAACTTGCGAAGCCTACTTAGCTGTGATAGTTTTCCTTTTAATTTCGTTATATATACTATTGCCATGAATTTTTTCACATATCCAAAACCAACCATTTAGCTGGCAGGGGGGGGGGGGACACTTGACTCTAACAAAAAATAGCACTGTAAAGCTTAATATTACGCAAACGGATCCCGTATTTGAAAAATAGATCTGACAAACTCACAATATTTTTAAACGGCCTATCCAACGATACCCCACACCGTGGAATAGACAAGGGAAGGACTTTTATATACGGGTACATATATATATATATATATTTGAGGGGGGAAGGGGGAGGGGGTGTAGATCTCCCCCTCGCATCAGAAAAGTTTAGGAAATGCATACTTTTTTTTTTACGATTTTTTTAAATTCTTATTTTGAGGTTATGTTTTGTTCGTTTTTTTGATAAATCATCTACCTGATTTATGAGGAGAGGGAGGAGACCCCCTGTACCACTCGTCGTGGTCATAGTTAACGGAGACCAGGTCGCCGGAGCCCCGCTTGCCGGGGCTCCTACTTCTGAATAGTTTAAAAAAAATAACCATGAAGGGGATGGCGGGGTCTGTTCGCTCGCTTCACTCGCTCTCTCGACCCCGCCATCCCCTTCTAACCTAACCTGTCCGAGTCGGGGTGCCTTAAGTCCCGAGCTCGCTTCGCTCGCTCTTGCATTCGTTAAGTTACACACGCGTCAAATTCACATTCAACATAATGTAAATTTTCAAAAAAGAATAAAGTGCGCGTCTAATTATTATTTGCAAAATCAAAAGGCATAAAGAATAAAGTGCGCGTCTAATTATTATTTGCAAAATCAAAAGGCATAATTAAAACTCCCTAAAATAGCAACACCTTCTGTCAAAATTACGTCTAAAGCAATAAAATAATGCAAAAGTTGAGGTTATATTTATCAAAGTTTGATATTTTTTATTTCCAAAAGTATTTATTTCCTAGACTTGAAACTTCGTGAGATTGGTCAAGATAATAAGCACTGTCCAAAAAAAAAAAAATCAAGAGTACTACTGCGGATCCCGTTTATAAAAGACGAGCCAGATTTAATAGTAGGTAAAAAGGCATTTCCTATTTTTTGCTTTCTGACAAACCACAATGACGCCTCCGCTCTGTCATGTATAAAGTGTAAATGTTGTGTATAGTATGCAGATTTATCGGATTAAAAACGGACTTATTGTTACTTTTATTCAAAAACATGTCGTAATAGGTACATATTATAAGTGTAATTATGTTGATGTTGTTTACAAATACGAATACGCCGCCGCCGCAGGTAAAGTGATCCACTCATTGACGCCTCCAAGCTAGGAAACATTGATCTATAGTAGGTGTGTCGGTATTTAGGCCAGAGCGCAGTCTGCGGCCTATTGAGAACACAAGCACAGACAAGAGAATCTATTTTTTATCATGCTCTTAACTAATTAGCCGACTGGAAACGATGTTTTCGCTTCAGCCACCCCTGAAGCTTGTATGTACAGCCGCTGCTTTCATTTCACTTATTCGATTAATTTTAGTGACGGATATGTGTGGAATTTTAGTTCACTGTTCGTTTTTGGTAGGTACTGAGCATTAGCACTACTCGCACGCACGGGTTAACGCGGGTCAATTGTTCTTAAGGTTAATTTTCACGCGGGAAACACAGACGGTGGAAGCCGCGTAAAAGCGCAGCGTGAAACTCCCTCGTCAATGCAGCGTCCCAAAATAAGGCGCAACTAAATATAGACGTAGGAAATGCCTAACTGTTTATAACTAGATTCGTTTCAGTTTGTCACTGTGTATTGAAGGCGGGGTATGATGTGGAAGTACTCACCAGAATCTTGCGCTCGCATCTTACAGCGTTTGGCGGATACGTGTTTATTTCACTGATATTATTTTGGTTCGCGTCGCCGCTCTTCGCTTGCGCAGATCCCGGTCGTGTGGCGCCCGCCCGGGCGGTGTGCCGACTGGCCGCCGCGAGCGCGCTCGCGTTACCGCACTGTGTGCGTGTGTGTCACGACACAGACCGCACACTGTGTCGCGTTTGTCAGCAGCGAATCGACGCACGCGCTACGTCACAGCCCTTCTTGACCATCATAATAGTGTTCGTAGGGAAGCCACACTACTGCACCATCCGACACACTCTCGTAGACTACATTGGTACAAGTTCGCATATGTGTTGTTATTTACAAAGTAAGAATGTGGCACGAAGTCGCGAGCGAGTGCAGTTGGAAAACGCGCTGCGCACGATTCGCGAACTATTCAACCATTGAAACTGTGCATTGAAATGTTGAATCGATGTTTGGCTGCTACATCGGCTGTTACTTTGATAAGTGGACCACAAATGCGTAACACACTATCAATCACAATCTGAATTATTTTGAAGGATCCATTGCTTCATATGTTGGAAAAAAATTATCTGCTCAACAACGTAAATAACGCAATGAATATTGTTGAACTGTCAAAAAATAACCCATTGCTACTGCTAGTGTGTTACGCAATTACCCCCGCAGCTTTGTATTGCCAGTAACATAAATATCATGATTGTAAAGATTTATTCAGCAACGCTATCTGACAATACAACCCTATTATACATACACTTTGGAACTGGAGAAATACTGCTTGCATTATTTATTTTAATCCTATAATCCTCAACAAACGATACAAGTGGATACAAGAGTACACAAAACCTACTTAAATTAGAGAAATGTTCATAATAGCTTTTTAGACCTTTGTATCCTGCTGCGTATGAAGTTTCATTAAAATCGGTTTAGTCATTTCGAAAAACAAGGGCTTGAAAGTTTGTATGAAACGCCGTACGTCGTAAACGCTCCTAATCCTAAGTAGGTACTCGTACGACGGCTACTTCGATCCGTAAAAACTGACTCGATGCGATTCTAACTTGCATTTACGTAGGCCGCATAAATAAATGGACTAAGGCCGGGCATCCACCGCACACCACCACCGGGCGGCACGTTTGGTTAGAATCAAGGAATATACTACTCTCTGACCAGAGGTACCAACGAGAAACGATAAACACTATTCTATAGTCTTTATCGTTTCTCGTTGACATCCTGTCGACGACGTTGTGACTTGTGCGGTGGACAAACATTGTACGACAGCGACTCGCGACGTAGGTAACGTTGGTGGGTGAGTGATATCATATCATACACAGGTACAGGGAAAGCTTTTAAACAAGGTTTTATGTAGCTATGCTAATGTCTAGGCATATCATAGAATCCCTGTTAAGACGGAGATACATGCCAGTGACCTTGAGTGGTTAGCTTGCGTGTTCTGTACTGAGCTTACGCAACGCGTCGTACGTTCAGCCAGTAATAGGACTCGCCCATCAAGGAGCGCTGTCCCCAGTTTGACGCATTATTAATTTATTATACACAAAACAAAAGGTATTTTAATAAAACGCGTATACTAAAAGATCAATAATTAAATTATCTTTAAATTGGTGAAGGTTTCAGAAAAATACGCTTTGTAGATTTTGCGCCATTCTCAGTTTTTTATCCGCGTTAGACATAACTTTTCAAATTAATTTCACTATGTGACATAATCTAAAATATTCACATATTAAATTATTGAGAAAATGCTCTAATTTAACATATTTTTTTTTCAAATCATTAACACTTACTCGTTTAGACGTGATCTTCAGTATAAAATCATTAAAAGTCGGTTATCGTCGCCTTAACAACCTGGACACACCTTGTTATACAATGGATGCCACGCATTATCATTATCATTTACTTATACAGACTTTCCATATTAATTTAAGTAAGTACCTAAAAGTCTAATTAGTTTGCAGGACTAAACAACATTTTCGACAACTCACTCGCCAGAGTCGCCAGCCAATGTTCTTCCCTTTTTTTTCGATCTGCAACTCTGCCAAGCTTGAAAGTAACAAAGCGTAATGAGATGCGCATAAGTTGCAGTGTGTTTGCGTACGATCGTCGGATAACGACGACCGTCAACACTACCCACCATGTTACCGACAATGTCGCGAAGTGAAAGGCTGTCGCCAAATTAACTGGACGTGCTGAAACATTCGCGAATCGCGCGGGTTTATACTATAAATATGTTCAAGTTGTGGGCGAAGATTACGTGTTTTGTAACTTTCTTTCCTTTAAGCTGTGAATATTTTGCGCAGTTTTTTTCCTAGTGAACTAAATTCAATTCTTACTAAGTAGATAATTATGTTCGTGAAATTTCGTTCCAGCAAAGAAGAGGGCCTATTCATACTTACTAATTTTCGTCAAAATTATGCTTTAAAGCGAGCGACACACAGAAAGCGGAGCGTGGTTGTACAGACGCCAGCACATCAAGCTACTACAATCTGTCAAATTTCTTTAATAGATTTTCAACTTTATCGCTACACATTAAGGTTCAATGTTGATTGGGAAAATTTGACAGTTTCGGGTAGCTTGACCTGCTGGCGTCTGTACTACTGGGAAGGTAACAGGTAGCTTCTATTATTGAATAACTTGCGAGTTCCATACGAGTTAAGTCTTGCTGCTCACAATAACTTTGAGTATTTATACTCAATAATAAAATAGCCTAGTCTTCTCGGTTTGACGACGATACAAAAATATTGACGATGAAGTGATAAAAGTGTAATTTTTAGCAAAATTAACTTTCTAAGGTTCAGAATTAAAAGGTCATTACGCCTGTTCTATTAAAATCTCCTATCTACATAATTAATTGCCAGTATTGCAACTGCATAAATCAAAATGTAGAAATTGGTACTTTTTGGCTAAACCACCGTGTCTTTGGCATTACCCCCTAACTTCCATGGGGCACGTGTTAACTTTGCCAGTTAGAATTCTTATCAATTCGCCGTCGATATGTGAGAAATGTAGCGTTGAAACGAGCAAGCCGTTCAAACAAATGCAATGCAACATTAAATGTTGACACAAATTCGCCTAGTTATTGTGTTACATTTCATGTTGCATTGTGTCACAATGCACAAGGCTGACCCTTGTGGTCGGATGCTGGTTGAATGAAACAGAAGAATATGTTGTTCCAAGAGTGCTTCCTTAGTTTGCTATTGACTTTGGCTTCGATCAATAATAGCACAAGCGATTGCACGCTAAGGGCACCCCCTGTGGGGTACGAACCTCGGTTTAGGGCGTCGTCGCTGGGAATGTACATTTCTGTGAAGCAGACAATAATCTTCGTTTTACACTACCAATAACAAAAATCTAATAAAACAATGAATTTTAACTATGACACTCGGCCATAAATATAGCAAACAATACATGACGAAAACTTCCGGAGCGTCGCGACGTAGTGGTATAGAGTCCCTAACATCTGGCTAAACTCGCTACTTTTATAATGGTTCGCACAAAGTCAATTACACAATCACCGAGCGCTTTCATATTGGTCGTAAAATAAGAGCACGTGGGGTTTTCCCTAGCGTTATTTTACTAATATTAATAATATCTACATTTTGCGACTATTCGCGAACACATTACATAAATATATTTGGACGACGTGTTTGTTTTGATTAACATATGTTATCATTACCATTTCCATACGAAACTACCTTTTGAAAGGGGCAACTAGAGTCAATTTTATTTAATTGTAAATTTTGACGTTCAAAAGTGCCTTCTACATGCTTATTTGAAATAAATAATTTGACTTTGACTTTGACTCCGCAAGTGAGAGCTTGGTTCGTCGTGGGTTAGAAACTCTGCTGCGTTCGCAACCTTACTGTACTTATGTAAACGATTCTCAACCGCTACAATAAAACACAATTTTTTCACTCAACATGTGTTATCTCATTTACCATAAGAAAATAAATATATGGGATACATTAGCAACCTTACAGAGTCGCTCACCCCATTGAATTCTGACCATTTACAATTCTATACAATCTACTCATCATTAACACTAATGAGACCTGAAATAAATTATGGGAAGTGGTTTTTTTACAGTTCATGATAATATTATTTTCATAGTTCTAATGCAGTTTTTCAGAAAGTGTGAGATATGTAGTTTGTTCCGATCTCTTAGTCATGCATGTACAAACACTGTGGAAAGGATGAACTAAATGAGAAGATTAACAACCGGTATTTATAGCCCGGATGTTAGTACAATGTGGGTATGGGACGCGCTGGAAGGGCATTCCCCTGACATTACTGACAGTCACTGGTGAGGTCCTTCTTTGAGCCTTTAGAAGGCATTCATGCAGCATCATGCGCTAAGGTAGCCCGCGAAATTCAAATTTTATTACGTTTTTTGCAATTCGAAAATATTTCAGAAATAATCATTCCGTAGGATTTTTTGAACTTAGGGAGTTGTAATGCTGATTCGAATGATTATAATTCTGTAAAGCCATATTGGTTATGGCCGCGAATCATAATTAGATAAACATAAAACCTGTTACTGACCTGAAAATTGCAAAAAACGTTGGAAAGTTTGAATTGCGCGGGCTACCTTAGCGCATCCCCCTTAAAAAGAAAATTCTTATATTCTACATCTTTCACTCGAAGTGAGGCGTGTGTGTGATATCAGATTCAGCGTGAACTCGGATCCCAATTATGTTTTTTTAGGACATTAAAACTGACTGAGACACAGTTTTTAGAGAAAAAACAAACTGAGTCTTTGATTATGCTTCATTTGAAAGAACGCCTAGAACTTATTTGTTACCTAACAAGGATGAGCAACTATTCATAAATATTACATTTTACAGTACACAATTCACGCTATAGATAAATGTAACTGCATATTTTAGAAGTAAGACCTGTACCACATTTTCAAAAGTACCTATAACTGAGTTTTTGGTGTACAATACTTGTGCAAAAATTAAAACTCAATTGTAAAATTAATTAAACTGAGTCCCTTTGCGTGTATAATTAAATATGGCACATCGAGCTTTAGAGAGAGACTGTCACTCAAGTACAGACGCCAGCAGGTGAAGTTACCCGAAACTGTCAAATTTTCCCAATCAACCTTGAGCTTTATGCTTTAACAATAAAGTTGAAAATCTTTTAAAGAAATTTGACAGATTGTAGTAGCTTGACGTGCTGGCGTCTGTACAGTATTTCGACGCGCGCTTTACTTGTGGTTACCAAGTGTACAAACACGATGTGGATGTGTGTGTAAGTGCAGGAGCTCTCGGTACCATCCGAGGCAACGGCGAAGTCGGAAGTGTGTGTGTGTGTGTTATGTGCTGACGCTACTCGTCTCGACGCACCCATAACAGCGTGTTTGTACACTTGGTTACCACGAATAAAGCGCGTGTCGGTTCGTGAGATAAAAATACTGTATGAGTGACAAAACCGACGCTCTACACCCGCCGAACTTTTCTTAAAAATCGTTGTGGCGTATTTACGGCCGGTTACTATATTAGAGAGTCTAACCGGACCGAAAAAGGAAGGATTCCTAATCTTTACTAAATTGTTAAAAAACGTACAGCCGATCTATTCTGAAAAATCTGACCATGAAACTTAGGTGAAGTTATCACAGTGAGGTTTTTGCAGTTTGTGTCTTCTGACACCGCTTATTTAGTAGCAAAATGATGGCTTAGATAAAGCGGACTTAAGTCCTAATTAAGAAAATTAATCTACACCTTTTGCGTAAAGAATGTTTGAAAACTATCAGCTAAATAAATTACATGTACAGTTTTGTGTAAAATTAGCAGCAAGTTTTATGTATTCAACCCACATTCCGCCAGTTATGTAACAGGTTGCAAGCCTGTTGCGATATACAATATTAGTTTTAGTATATGCGAAACCCGAAACACGTGTCTAGTATTTTTTTGTAAAGAATCTATGTACAAAATTTCAAAACTGTATCATGAAAAATCATAAAGTTATAAGGTTCTTATGTTACCGGGTTTTCCGTAAAAAAAACATGCAAATGGCGCCCCCGCGCCTCCAGGGTCGTCTTGCGCTCATTGATAATAATTTGGCAGTAGGTACCTAACCGTACATCGATTGTATTGTAAGTAATTAAATGGTGATAACATTTACCAACACACTTCAATATTTTTGGGAAAGAATATAACATGGTGTTAAAAATATTGGAATCTATTCAGTTCCTTATTCTGAACAAACTATATTCAGGTTTCGCATATTCTAAAAATAATGTTGTTTATCCGAGTCAAAATCCGAACTTTATAAAATAATTAACGTATTACATTTTATTATTGTGAAGAGAGCACAGGATCCTAAGGGAATAGGCAGTAGTTCATAATACGAGCAAGACATGCATGCAAAAGATAAGGAAATAAAAAAAGAATAATTAAATCAACTAATATATTTACTGAGGAATGTGCTAAACTATTATTAAACTAAAAACTTACTACTTTAAACCGATAAATTGATCTAAAAAGTGAATAAATAACTAATTAATTCAAAACTGTATTTGAATTCAGAATCAAAGATAATTCTCGTGTTTTGGGAATACAGATTCAATGTCAGACATGACAAAGTTCTCAAATTTCATTGCAACCGAATGTTGTTAGGAACTTTTTATTACAAATGGTCAATCAAAAAATCAACCTAGACTACATAATACTAAAGTAGATAGTTGATTATGTGGCAATAGGTGTAAATTGTAAATTATCTAAGATTATTTATTCAAGTATAACTCATATGATCGCAATGTTGAATAAAGTATTTTTTTGTCATTCATGCATGGTAGTGTTTCAGAAACTTAAGACTTATCCTCATAGCAATAAGACTGAATTTCAAATGCCAAGGTTTTTGGTGCAGAGTCCTCGTGTAACGAGATGACAAAAAATAAAACATTACATACCTAATTGTTTTAAACCCAATAGAGTACAAAAGCATACTTTGGCCTTAGAAAACTCAATTATTGGCTGTGTAAGTCAGACATGCTGAAATTAAGTCAGAAATATAAAATAAGTATCAAAATCATTGCAAAAAGATTATTGTGACTATTTTTTTTTTTATAGATTGCATTCTATGTATATTTTGTATATTCGCGGGACCCACGAAACGTCAGGTGCAAGCCTAGCAGGATAAGCCAATCAACATAAAAATGCTACATTTTGGAAAACTAAACGGAAATTTGAATTTTTGGGTGCACTATATAAAATTAAAACAAGTAAAGCCCTGGCATAAGTTAGTCTATTAATTATAGACATATTATACAGGTGTAGTCAGACTTAGTTGTAAGGCTAGGTTCAGGTGAGAAGTGCTCGCTGCGAGATTCTTTTTTTTTATGATAGGATCAGCACGCGCTTTATGAGCAAAAAATTCTTGCAAAATAACCGGCGTATCGACATGCTGAATCGCCCGATTAGCCTTTGTAGACTCGCATCTAAAGCTAGTTATCTGAACTAAGCCTTAGCCATTAAATAATTATTATCATTCAATAAACTTAAATGAAGTACAAAAGTTGTCACACTTTAAGTTAAATTTTATTATAAGTGCTAAGCTTACCAAATATAATGTATAATTATTATCTTACAAAGTTTTTAATAATTACGAGATATAACACTAATCCATTTATTTATTTATCTAATAGGTACGTTAATAATTCGCGTATACTTTTTTACAATTTTTTGTTTGGTTCCAATGTTTGTCTACCAGTCATGTTGGTGAGAAGAATTACATAATAATGTACAAATAAACATTTTTATGAACTGCAAAATAAAAATTATAATAGGATATGATTTGGAATTATAATAAAAAATTATCCGAATTATAAAGATCCGTTTTAACAATCCACTATTTTAATAAAAAAAATTAATCAATAAATTTCAATGTTTTCCAAGAATTCCCAACATATAATGATACACATACACTAGAACCAGCTTTACAATTTATGTTTTACGTTGTATTATTTGTAGAGCTTACGTTAAATAACCAGAATATCTCAGTAGTACAAAGCAGTAACATTGTAATCAGTAAATTATATTTATATGCTAGTCTGTGGGCGCTTCGATAATATTATACAATCGTTTATATTGTTATACTGACATGGCAATGTATTAACTAATAACTCGAGTCGTGTCGACTGACCAACAAGATCCAGATGTTTCTGTCTACCCTAGGTCTGTGGAAAAGCTTGATGCTAACCTGCGTTGAACGTTCATCATCATCATCATTTCAGCCGAAAGACGCGTGTCGACTGACCAACAAGATCCAGATGTTTCTGTCTACCCTAGGTCTGTGGAAAAGCTTGATGCTAACCTGCGTTGAACGTTCATCATCATCATCATTTCAGCCGAAAGACGTCCACTGCTGGACATAGGCCTCTCCCAAGCACCGCCACTTTGACCGGTTCTGTGCTTCACGCATCTAACGGATTCTTGTGGCAGACGAACGTCATCGGTCCACCTTGTAGGAGGCCTTCCAACGCTACGTCTTACAGTACGCGGTCGCCACTCCAGAACTTTTCGGCCCCATCGGCCATCTGTTCTGCGAGCAATGTGCCTTACCAGGTTCCAAATATTTGGCTATAGGTCAGATTATGACAATCAAATAACCTGGTATTTTAATAAATGATTTCAGTCTGTAAGCCCAGATAGTCACTCCCAATATCAATCTTGCAGTTGTTCAAATAAAGTCGAAAATAAATTCAACAACAGCATACCTGCTTTCGCAGAGGTAATTAGTTGAATTATTAAAAACTTTATTTTAACGTGACAAAGGTTGAATTTTTGGGCAGCTGTGCTTCGTTATTTCAACCCTCAGGTTCTGCTCTTTCCTAGATTTTTTTTTACAAGCTTTCTATTAATCTTGCTTCGTTGTATGTTTCAAGCACTTCTTTCAGAGTTTCTTTTACATAATTTGCATTGTCTGTTTGGCTGTCTCTCCTATCTCTTAAAATTCTTCTAAATCTCTACTATTGTGTCAAGTAATAAAATAGTATGGAACTTCATTTTGTCAGCATCTCAATATAAACAATTTGAGGCATATGTTTAAATACTGCATTATACACGGTAGGCGACATCGCACAAATAAATAATACGTTCATCTTTAAAGTCACACATACAGTTTATTTCACTCTCTCACATTTAGACAAGTTTACAAAGTGAACATCTAGTGCATTTCGTTCATTTTTCGTACATTTCCACCACAGCAGTATTCAATAGATTTCACAAAGCAACCTCAGAGTATTTTTTGTGTAAATGTTACTACAGTAAATAATTTGAGACGTAAATATATATCTGGGTTTACATACATAAATTATATATTAAATTACTATAAATAATATACTAAAGTGAACACATCAAAAAGAAAATTAGGTCATTGTTGCTCTAGAAATGTTGCTATTTCGCTAACACAGGCGCGGTCATGGCCTGTTTGGAAGTGAGACAGCCATATTTTCAGAGCTTCAAATATAGTGTCAATAAATAAAATATTTCTCTTCGATGCGCACATTTTAGCTTCACGTAATGGTCATTGCACAGGCAAAAGAGAAACAAATTTGCACAGAATAAATTTCTGCTACAGTCCAGCTCAGTAATGTTGAATAATAATTCCTATAAAGTATGTATAAGTTAAATATATATTGCCGACTCTACACTCGTGAAGTTTCATTGTCAATGAACCGATTTGGAGCATACGCACGACGCAACGTCGTTTTAAAATACCTGTATTTTTATCGGCAAGAGTAATATCACTATTTTCAGAATATCAGCTTTCAAATAATCGGTTTGTAAGCAATATTTGCTGCCGAAACCAAGGACTGGCAAGCTATTTGTATGAACTTTCGCGTTTTTGCTAGCCATAACGGCAGCGAAACTGGCCTATGTTTGAATATAAGCCTATTATTATAATTTTCGCTATAAAAACCCACGATCGTAGAGTCGTTTAGAGCTGAATCTACAGCTAGCTTCTATAGTTACATTGTTTTAACATTAAATAGAACTTTATTGATATATTTATAAGGCAGTGGGTGGCAATGCAATGACAAAATCACACCAGTATTTTTATATTACACTTTCTCCCGAATACTCAAATGCCGCTTAACTTTAAGTGTGAGGCCAGACTGCAAACGCAGGCTCGGGGCGGGCGCGGCGCGACGTACTCATACACAAGAACTTCATTTGAGCGTCCATAGTGCACACGCGGGCGCAGGGAGCGCGCGGGCATATACCTTCAGGGCCAGATTTAGGGCAGGGCAACAGGGGCTCTAGCCCTGGGCCTCTACAAAGAAGGGGCCTCCACAATTTGATTTTTTTAGATAACAAAGAAAATACTTCCTTTGTAGGGATGGGTCGTTGACGGTTTTTCCGTTAACGAAACGTCAACGTTGATTTACATTCGTCAACTAGTCGATCAACTAGTTAAATTCGTCAACGAGTTAACTTGCATCGTAAACAGTCTGTTCATTCATTGAATTGTTTTTATTCGACGCTGGGACGTTCAACGAGTCTCCTTGCGTATCAAAGAAAAAAAATCCCCAAAAGTCTGACAACCAGTCTTATCAAGGGGTATCGTATTGTGGGGGTCAGATAGGCGGTCGTTCCATGTAAATACTGGTATTCAGCTGCATCCGGTTAGACTTGAAGCCGACCGCAACAGTTGGGAAAAAGCAGGCAGATTTATTGTGTGTATCAAAGAAAAAAATATTCAGAAGGTACCTTTTTAAATTGTTTTTTTTGTCTTTTCTCAATACATTTTTGAGGCTTACACTTTTTGGTTGCCCCAGGGCCTCCATACCACTAAATCCGGCCCTGTATACCTTTGAGTGACAGAGACAACAAACATCGACCTTAAAGCAGCATTTGAGTAATCAGTAGTTTGCCAAATGAATAAGATAAAAAATGTTGTCTATCGACCAGCGCAGACCAGTGAAGCGCGATTATTCTTGCCAAACAACTATCTGCATAGTGGATTTTAAAATAAAGTCGAAAATAAATAACCTTAATCATTCGCTTTGATATTATTTTCAACTTTATATCAATAATTACAAGGTTGATATTTATTTGTCAGTTAAATCCGCTCTGCACCAGACCTTAGTATCCAAATTAAGTTTAAATTTATGAAAGCTTCGATAAATCACTTATGATATTCACCAATCACTTGTTATACAATATACACTACAGGAAATATTCACAGCACACACTTCCACATATTCCGGGAACATTTGCCGCCAATGTTTGCACAAATGTGGGGTGGTATCACTATTGTTTGCCATGATTGGTCAGTGTCTGGTCCGGGACGACGACGCTATTGGTCAGTGATCATTTGCCCGGCGAGGTGAGGCCTAGGGCGGCCGATAATAACCGCACCACGTTCTTATTTTCGGTCTTGTCGTTTTCTGTAGGATAAAACACAATTTCATGTTAAGAATGCTAGTGTAGTTATACAGTCCCTGTCATGCAGGATGTCCTAGTTCAGGGGTCGAGAGCTCATTGATGTAACGTGTACCGAAGTTAGGAAATAAAATTACTATTACAGTTTGAATTGCAATAATCGAATCATGCGATCTTATTTTTATAAAATTCGGCCCCATGACTCTTTTGAGTATTTTTCGCCATTTATAGTATCCATACTTTATATTATACATAAATACGAATGTAACTTTATACTATCCTGCTCGAAAGTACATTATTACTTTAAAAAAAAGAAAGAGGAATGAACGTCAACGTTGTACAAATGTGCGGATCAAAAGAGTGTATGAAAATCCATTGTTAACGTGCTGTGCTTTTTTTGTTTAGTTTAAGGCGAACTGCTCTAAATTAAAAAAAAACAGCACGTTTAGTAGCCAAATAATGCCAAAAGGCAAAAAGTTTTTATATCTCCAAGCGCGAAATGATACAAGCCACATAAATATAATGCATTTGCTGAACATTAAATAAAAAAAAAAAAAAAAGATTGCACAGTGAGAATCGCGCGCACAGGTAGCTTTCTTTTCTTTTATTTATCTGAGTTTTCAATTTGTGTTTACGATCGATCTACTGAAATGCTATCTTCTAGTAGCGATAGTGAAGATTTGATGACGCCGACAGAACTAAACTATTGCCCGAGAAATCCAGAAATAAATATAACAAAGACATATGAACATTTTTTACAGTGGAAAAGCGAGAAATATGTGCGTTCTTTTTCTGAAAATGTTTTACCGTTTTATTTTAAGCCAAGTACCTTGTGGTCTCGTTGGTATAGTATAAAGCACTATGTATCACTCGGAAGAAAGAGCGATTCCCAACTCCTGTGTATTAAGGCCCTCGGCTGAGTCTCAAACTACATCCTCGTGAGTAATCGGTCACTTTCTCCCCTCGGTGAATAATTTACTATTGTCTGTGTTACCTTCTTACGCCTATTCATAATTGGATGAAATTTAGCTCATAGGTTGAGCATGATGGGGATAGGGGATAGGGAGATGAGGGATAGGACAAAGGACTTTTTAACCCGGTAGTATGGTCCCGTGGGATAATTTCCCACCTGCACGCGGGCGAAAGCTAGTTTCTAATAGTTTCAGATTTAGCCATTCACGCACAAAAAAATTGAAAATATCATCCTGTATATTCCCCTAATTGTATTTTTTTGTCAGTGGGGTGAAAAAATGGTCTTACTTTTAGACAATATGTTCAGCCGCGTTGAGACAATCAAAGTATGCTTGGACAAAGTAGATTTGACGACTACTTAGACGTTTTTTTTATCGTGGCAACACTGAATAAAGCGCACTTGGATGACGGCATCGAATCAAAGTGGACTAGGACCACATTCAAGTTTTCAAAAGCTGCTTTTCTACTTTGTACAAGCGTATACAACATTCGTATTTGTTTATGTGAAAAAAAAATCAGCTGTTCCATACATTTGTGTTCACTTAAATCGACAAAATGTATGGAACAGCCGATTTTTTTTCGCGACTTGAAGGTTGGTCCCATAGAATAAGTTGTTCAAAATTATGAGTACAATGACCCCGTTTTGGGTTTAGGGTAAACAGTAACTAATGTTGTGTAGAGGCATGAGGAACAGGGTGTAAAGTTCACTCATCCTCCATAGAAAAGGGAGGATGCTCCGACCAAACGGTTGTGGTGACTGGTGGGCAACTGCCCGACGGTTGATTTCGGGACGTTCTATAATTATATGCTAGTGGCGCGGTAAACTCTGCTTGCGCGATGCAGGATTTTGCGTGACGTCAGTGTGATGTTTTCGCATGTAAATGTCGCCACACGTACTTAGATTGTGTCAAGGCGGCATTAGTTTATATTACTTTCAGGGTACATACCATCAACTCCAGTGACATGTTTCTCTAGGTTGAGCTTTTCCTGCGCGACCTGGTAGATTCCCTCCTCGATGGTGCCACAGCTCAACAACCGGTATATTGTTACTGGACGTGTCTGACCCATCCGGTGACATCTGCAATGAAATTAGAACACATTTAGAAATGGTTGTTATTTAAAGTTACCACTTTATGAGGAAACAGGTGCGATTCCTAGTGATATGGCTACATTGTCGCGATAACGCGAATTAAACTTTGCGCGATCTCTGTTGTACAGCGAGACGTCGAACAGTGTGCGAGAGAGAGCGCACGAAGTAGTTCGCGTTATCACAACAATGTAGCCGTAGCATTATAGAAAGCGATCGTCGCACACTCTGGCAGCGCTTCGAACACGACGGTCCTGTATTCGCTTAGCGATCGGTTTCTATTATGCTACGGCTACATTGTCGCAATAACGCGAACTATCAAGGTGTCGAGAGCGAGCGCGTGAAGTGTCGCGCGTTCGCTCTCGACGCTTCGCTGTACAACAGAGATCGCGCAGTGTAGTACGCGTTATCGCGACAATGTAGCCGTAGCATTAGTCTTTATTAGGATTACTTTGAGTGTAGACTTGACCTCATCTCAATGTAGCTTTTATCGTCTAACTAATGCGTGGTAACATCTCCTAGGTCGGGGAGTGTTACTGGATTTTCTTTTAGAAAATGGTTAGTAGCATCCCGACGGGGACTTGACTTATGCAATGGCAATTGGCTCGCTCCCTGTTACATAAAACTTAAACAAAACCGGTGTAATGTGGGTCTACACTTCTGGTCTATAGCTGTAGCTTTATTTAAGCGGGCACGCCCATTATGCCTGGAGGCTTTTATTTAGATACGTTTTGTTTACGTTATTTCTGCTTGAGTATAGTTTTCGACTATTATTATATATATATATATTTGTATAATGGTCTAGCTAACATAAGGCAAATAATTTAATTTAACGTTTTGTGTTGCGTAATGCAAATTATTTTACATTGTATTGTAAGTTTTATATGCGAACTGACAGCTGTGCTGCTGGGGAGTTTGTTGCGCCACTTCTTCTTCCCAGCTAAAGCACTAGGAAGTGGTGAAGGGTGGGCGTTTTTTTATTTTTGACTTTCGAAAAGTGCTGATTTTCAGCCTAGTTTGAATAAATGACTTTTGATTTTGCCTAGCCCTTCGGTGGGTATACCCGTAATGTTATATTATGTGTCACCTGTCCTCGGCCTGCTTGTCGTTGTAGGGGTTGAAGTCGATGTCGTGTATGATGACGGTGTCGGCGGCCGTGAGGTTGATGCCGAGCCCGCCCGCCTTTGTCGACAACAGGAACACGAAGATGTCCGAGTTGTTGTACTGGTCTATTAGGTCTTGTCTGGAACATTATGTGAATACAGTTAATTAAATAGGCAAAAACAAAAAACACAAAGAAGGGTTCCGTAGTTGGGATGAATTTATCAAATGTTTACAACAACATTCCAAACTCAAAGCATTTATTTCAAATAAACCAATTATAGGCACTTTTGAAATGTCAAGGGGTTGGTCAGTCATAAAGATGAAGCTAGTTCCAATTCCAAACGACAATTTAAATTTGTACGCACAATATTGAGAGATTTACCATGTTATTTTAAGACCACAGACTTCTTATTTATCATCATTTCAGACTAAAAACGTCCACTGCTGGACAGACGCCTCCCCTAAAGCGAGACGGGGGGGGGGGAATATCACCACGCTTGGCAGGCGGGTTGGCAATCGCAGTATGGTGTTAAAATGCATAGAGAACGCTGCTGCACATTCTCTAGTAAGTCCCTTAGTCGCCTTTTACGACGGTGCTATTCTTTACGTCCGGCACCTCTTACCACGGGACTTCTTATTGGTTTTCCTGGAATTTACAAGTTTATATCAACTTTCTCTATTTTTTTTCCTTTCATTTGATATGTCACATGGTACAGTTCTGTTTTTTTTTTTTAAGAATACGTATAATTTCATACCGGTCAGTAACATTGGTGCTGCCGTCGAGCCTGATATACCGGTAGCGTCGGATGGTGAGGTAGGGCTCCAGGATGTCCAGCATCATGGTGAACTGGCTGAAGACCAGCACTCGGTGTCCATCGGCCTTCAGCCTCGGGAGCATCTCGTCCAGCTTCTGGAACTTGCCGGAGTCCAGGATCAGGTGTTCTGGGACGCCAAAGGAGCGGATACTCTGGAAAGAAGAAAAGGATACTAACAATTACAATATATTTAAAAAAAAATTCAGCAAATATTTTGTAAGTAATCTTATTAAGTTATTACACACTGCAAGAGTTTTTCGACTTCACTAATTATAAATACAATTTTATAAATTAGAGATTAGAGTTTATAGAGCTATGATGTATAATTAACTCATCCGCCAAAGAAAAGGGAGGATCCTCTGACCAGACATGTGTTGTGGCTCGTGGGCTACTTACTGCCCGACGGTTGATGTCGGGACATTGTATACAACATTCGTTTTTGTTTATACTAAACCCGAAAAGGGGTCATTGTACTCATAATTTTAAACAATTTTTAGGGTTCCGTATCAAAATGGTAAAAAGGAACCCTTATGGTGAGACTAAGTCTGTCTGTCTATCTGTCACACCTTGATATCTCAAGAACTACTAATGCTATCAACTTGAAATTTAGAATAGTTTTAGATGACGTTTGCCCAACTATTTTGCATAGAAGAAAGAAATTAAAAAAAAAAATCTTTTTTGCAAAAGGGACTGAAAAGGGGTCTTAAAAATTTGAAGTGGGGCTGCTAGGGCATGTGGGGTATCATATGAAAGAACGCTGTTTGCACATTCTCAATTTTTTTCTTTTTTTTGGCAGCATAGTTTCCGACTTTTGACGAAAAATGTAAGAAAAAATACCGTCCGTCCCCCCCTTTATCTCCGAATTTTGCATAGATAAAAATCTGAAATTATTCTATGTGATAGAAGTATTAGTAAAGATTACAGGAAGAATAAAACGATGTCTTTAAATAGCACAGTTTTTCGGAAATCATCAACATCATATATACGTACGGAACCCTCAGTGTGCGTGTCTGACTCGCTCTTGACCGGTTTTTTTCTATGGGAACAACCTTGAAATCACGAAAAAAAATCAGCTGTTCCCTACATTTGTGTTCACTTAAATCGACAAAATGTATGGAACAGCTGATTTTTATTTCGCGATTTTAAGGTTGGTCCCATAGAAAAAGTTGTTCAAAATGATGAGTACAATGACCCCTTATCGGGTTTAGGGTAAACAAAAACTAATGTTGTATGTATAAATGTGGAAATGGACCATATAGTCAATTTTGCTAAATTGCGCCAAAGCATCCGGTTTTCCGAAAGATGAAGTAGCCGATAGAGCTTTCAGAGTTTAGAAGTGGCAGTAAGCTGACTATGTCTTCCAATGGCCCAAGATCCTAGAGTTGAGACATTGAATAGGAAAGCATAGCTTTTCCCCCTAGCTAGATTGACTTATGTACCTACTAAGAGATACACGGTATATGAGATTCTTTGTAGTATAAGTATTTTTTTTTACAGAATTTTGTCGAACCTACCAAGATAGATATTACATTACCACTTTAAACTGTTTAAACGATAAATAGTCTAGTTTTTTGAAGTGAACGATTCTTTAGGCGAGTTGAGCAAACCGATTTTAATTAGACTTCATACGCATTTTTGAAATGTTTTATTAAATAACAGATAACTGGAAATCTCTGTTTTTATGGAAAACTTGCGTTAGCATCTTTTGGGGTAGGCCTATGTCCAGTAGTGGACGTCTTTCGGCTGAAATGATGACATTTTTCGAAGTTTATAATGGCCCAATAAGAGTGATGGTGTTTTGTAGTAAATTCTTACTCACATTATGGGTCAAAGTAAGCTGATGTATCTGGAAGTCCGACATGCACATGAGGTCTTCCCAGGCGTACTGCTCGTTGTTCTCCTTGTACCCGGGGTCCCTTGCCAACCGCGCGGCTATCTTGCGCACCTGCTGGTCTTGGTAGTGGTAGCGCAGGAGTAGCGGGTGATTGGACAGCTTGCGCATATCCATCATCATTGCCATACCGCTCTGTTCGGTTGTTGCGCGGATCTGGAACGAGAATTATTAAGAATAGAGTAAAACTAGACTTTTTGTCAAAACAGTGAAAGAAAACATCATGAGGAAAAGGGCATGTCCTAGAACAAAAAAAAATTGCCGTCACGGGAGGCCTGGCAGATGTGAAACATCGCACTACTTTGGGTATAAACAAAAGTATTAGGTTCCATACAACAAGTATTTGAATCTTACTAACCGAACCATCCTTAGCCGAGAAGCTCGCAATAAGATTCTTATACAACAAGTCCTGTCTCTCCGACATAGCGCACAGCTCTCTGTGGTTGGTCTTCTTGGGCAGGTCTTGTAGTACATCTCTCTTCAGCCGACGAAGAACGAACGGCTTCATGATCCGCTTAGCTTGCGTTATTTGACTCTGTTCGAACGGTAGTTCGTCGTCTTCCTTGCTACTTTCCGCTCTCCTTGTGGTTTTTGATTTCTGGAAGGTGGTAATTATTGGTAAGGTATATTGGCAAAGCCCTGTCTGTATTCATTAATTGGGAAAACAAATTAGAGATTTTTTTTTTTGAAACAAGCTTTTGTGTTGCAAAAAACATGTTGCTGGCAACATGACGCCTTCACAACAAAAGTTGGGCAGCATTTTCCCAGCTACACTTGTAAGGCGGAAAATAAAGCCCTGTATTCATGGTAAAGTTTTGTTGAGCAACAGTTGATCAACATTGTTTGATGAGCAACAACGAAGTTGCTGGAAACAAAGTTTATATAATACTAGCTGCGCCCCGCGGTTTCACCCGCGTAAGTCTCGATCCCGTGGGAAAGCCACCCTTAAAAATAGATAGTAGCCGATTCTCAGACCTACTGAATATACATATAAAATTTTATAAAAAACGGTCAAACCGTTTCGGAGGAGTATGGTAACTAACATTGTGACACGAGAATTTTATATATAAGATATTATTATATGATAAAATATAATCTTTATTTATATAAAAACAGATTGTAGTACATGTAACAGTTTTCACAAAGTAGGTAGTATGAAATCTCTGGCCATCAAGTGGGTGAAGTGCTGTTCTCCTTGCTAGGCTATGAAATGGCGTGTATTAAGTAGTAACAGTGCCGATCCCCTCTAATTGTATTACTACAATTTAAATTTACAAGTTAATTTTTTAATACAGATATTAGTGCGCGAGCGCATTTGTGTGCGTGTGTGAGTGGGGGTGTGTGTGTGCGTGTGTGTGTGTGGGGGTGTGTGTGTGCGTGTGTGTGCTATGCGTACATGAATGGGTCTGTTTGTGCGTGACAGTGCGGCTGTGTAAGCGTGCGTAAGTAAGGGGATTGGATATCAATATGTCTTGTCCACACCACAGTCTGCGTCAAAATGTTGCCCGAGGAAGTAGTGTTGTTGTTGTATCCCATAATAATGCTTTTGATTGAAAGAGGTCTATTAACTGAATTATTATATCATTGCTCTACACTACTCCCATGTTTATAAACTGGTTGCAAACACGTCCACACGATTCAATAATTGTTGATAAACAGAATTTGTCACTCGTCGAGCAAGAACTTTTGAACATGCATCTCTGCACCACGCAGTGTTGCCGGCAACATGTTGACAGGAACTCAGCAACATGTTGATTAAATTTAGTTTATAAACAAATGTTTACCATGAATACGGGGCTTAATGTTTATCAACTTTTTCAGTCAATTCTTTTATTAAAAAAATATCCTGGAAATGGAGGCTGGATTAAATGAATGGTAATAAGCGCGTCCTTTGACATGGGACTTCAACATATAACCAGGAAAACGTTAATGTACCATTTATATACTACATATACCACAGTGATTAACTACTTACCACAAACACACACCCTCTCACATTCACGCATCCACATTATCGTATCACACAAAGAGAGGACTCACACACTGTCCAGATGTTACTTTATTTTTATTTTTGATTTTGTATATTTTTAATTTTAACAAATTCTGATATTATTACTTTTAATGATTATATTATTTTATTGTATCGAATCACAAATGTTAGCATATCTACTTGATGGCTATTTTTAAATGTAAATAATTATTTGAGGGTTTTGGCGCTGATAGCCGAAATACAGGCTTTTGCCTAGTTTGGCTACAGATGTCTAATTCATTTGTAACAGGAAACTAGTATAGCCTATATACATGTGTATCATTGTAAACAAATATTGAAATAAACTTTTTATTATATTATCTCTTTATTTCACTTAAGTACATACAAATTATATTTTTAAATATTAGAATATAAAAAATATATATAAAAACATTTAAAAATATAAAAAATAGTAGCCCACCGGTATCGGGAACAGGGTCCAAGCTACCGGCGGTCAGGGCTCCAGAGAGAGGAACCTCCTAACAATGCGAGCCGTGTCTAGAAGTACCGCTCTCTGAATCAGGCCCTTAATCCAGCTGCCCAACGAGAGCCTCGTTAGGTGTTGGTCGAGGCTCTTGGCAATTAAGCCACTGGCTGATACAACTATCGGCACAATGATTGCTGAGTCCACATCCCACATGTCGACAACCTCGCGAGCCAAGTCAAGATACTTGATTTGTTTATCTTTATTATTATTTTTATTATTTATTATACAAATTGACAGCACATTGGTTTGGTATGTAGTGTTCTAGATTTAGGTCTCTCGACACACTTTTAATTTTTCTCTTTTGTCCCTAATATTCATATGCTAATGTCATGCATACCTGTTATTTGCATGGTTACTGAAGTGCCAATTTTAGATGTTATTTAATTTTTAATTGTAAGTGACTGTGCTGGTGGTGTGCTAATTATAAATAAATACACCTCAGCTGTTCTCCCTGCAGAATATGTCATGGTAACTTACAGAATTCTTTTGAAACAAGCTCTTGAGGTCCTCGGTCTTGCCGGAGAACATATGCGGCATCACGAAGCATAGCAGTGACATCAGCTCCAATAGATTGTTTTGAAGAGGTGTGCCCGTTAGTAGCAGACGGTGCTTAGACTGTAAAGGAAATACAACTTTATCATTATCAAAGTAAGGTTGATTTTTAACGTGTTACGGCATAGGTAGTGGACCAACTTCTACCAATAAGGGTTTTCAGAAATAACGTTCACTAGGTGGCAGCACGGAAATGTCAGGTCCGGGCGCCTGTCAACTGGCAAAGCGCCTATATTTTCTGTAGTCGTGACTGCATGATGAACATTTTATAGTCCAGCAGCCACCGCCTGGTTTTTTTTAGTGTAATAGTAATAACAGGCTGAATCTTCGTGAGCAGGTTCGGTTCGACGAGACGGCCAAGCTTTTCCTCTGAAAATTCTCGATAGAGGTAGGTAATGTAGAGAGCAGGTATAAAACATGTCGATTCGGTGGGGTGTCGAAATTGTCTCAATAAGATTGGTAGGAAAATGAGAATGAGATTGGACCTTAATCTTGAGCAGGTTGTCGTATCTCTGCGTGGACATGTTCTTGAGCATGTGCGCCTCGTCGTAGATCACGTAGTGCATCGGAGTTATGCGGAACATTTTGCGCTCTTCTGGACAGCTGTTTACCATTGTGTAGCTGGAAGGAGACATGGGGAACATTAGCTTAGGACTAAAAGAAAGCCTATCGCCCAATTACTACTACTAGAATCGGACTGGCGACCGAATTTCTTTAATGAGTGTGGATTTCGAATGCATACAACCCTAATCTCTTCAAAGTTAGTGTAAACAGGCATCTTCAGGGTAAGCTCACTCCATCGTCGAGTTTGTCTCTGTCACCTCTGCCCTAGACTAAGGTCAAGAGCAAACCCATCATAAATTACAAAAAAAAAAAAAAAATTACAAAAACCGATTTTGACTCAAAAATCAAGTCATTTATTGAAAAAAGGCTGAAAATCAGCACAGAACGTCAAAATACGTTAGACAGTCCCCCAAAACGCCCGCCCTTCACCACTTCCTAGTGCTTTAGCTGGGAAGAAGAAGTGGCGCAACAAACTCCCCAGCAGCACAGCTGTCTGTTCAGTTAGAAAAACTTGATTCTATACAATAGTATGTAAAATAATTTACATTAAGCAACACAAAACATTCCATTAAAATATTTGCTATATGTCGGCTAGCCACTATAACAAGAAAAAAAAACATCAAAAACTATACTCGAAATAAAAAAACGTAAACAGAACATAACACCTAAATAATAGCCTCCAAATCAAATCAAATCATTTATTAGCTCGAATATGGGTAGGTACCACCGCGAACGTTTCCGGTCGACCACTTTTCGCCCTTATGCCCATAATAATAAGGTTGAAAAGTGCTCGACCGGGAACTTTCGCGGTGGTACATGAGGTGATACATACAAACAAGTCTGCGTCTCTTAAATTTATTTTAACTTTTTAATTAAAAAGTAAAATTTTATATTTAACTAAGAGACAGTTTATATCTTATCCAATCCTCCAGGTATACGGCTGCCTGTCCACCGGAGCGGAGCGGGGCTGCGGAGCGGAAAAACGGAGAAATATTAACCAATAGGATTGCAAGTGGACAGGGATTTGCAATCCTATTGGTTAATATTTCTCCGCTCCGCTGGACAGGCAGCCTAAAGGGCGTGCCCACTTACATAGCCTGGTGCCCATGCAATATACCTAGTCATATTCTGGAAACTTTCTCACTGAACCATCATATTTAAATTCTTCAGCAGAGAACTGCTAAACAACCCCATAGTCCGTACAAAACAGACTACTAAGGCCCGGTGCCCATTGGCGGCATGGCACGGCAAGGTATTTTTAGGCGGCGAATAAAAATATAACTTAATAGCATGGAAATAAAGTTGAAATTTCAATGTGCATGCCTAAGCATACCGTGGTATTGTGTTTGTACTTATGACCATAATTTAAAGAAAATAATTTTTGTGTTCGCCGCCGACTAAAAATACCTTGCCATGCCGTTCCGCCAATGGGCGCCGGGCCTAAGAGTACTAAGGTACTGCTTATTAATTATATAATTAGCAGTATACAGGGTGGAAGGGGCATCGACGAGAATCCGATTACCATGGATTCAGTACATCATTCTTGACCCCCTGCGTTAAAACTTCTCATCAGTAACGGCCAAAAAGATCAGCTGTTTCCTACAGAAGTGCAATACCTACTCGGTCAAAATGTATGGAACAGCGAATTTTTTTAGTGACCAACGAAAAATTTTAGTGCAGGGGGTTCAAAAATGATGTACTGAATCCATGGTAAACGGATTCGCGTCGAAGTCCCTTCCACCGTGTATACAGACAAGAACAGAACAAAGAATTTTGTTTTGTTTTTTTTCCTGGGTTCCTTTATCGACACTGAACCTACCCCTAAGCTACGGCACGCAGTTTCTTTAACACCCTGTATAGTAAATAAGCTATTGATAGTAACTCACGTGGTCAACACTACGTCAATATTTTCCAATCCTCTCGCGTACTGTATGCGTAGCTGTCGTCGATCCTCCGGGTGTCCGTAGTATTTGCTGACGTTGAGCGCCGGACACCAGCGGGCTAACTCACTGCTCCAGTTATCTGGAAAACACAATAGTTTAAGGGGCGATAACCGACTTTTAATGATTTTATACTGAAGATCACGTCTAAACGAGTAGTGTTAATGATTTGAAAAAAATATATGATAAATTAGAGCATTTTCTCAATAACTTAATATGTGAATATTTTAGATTACGTTTATATTACTTAGTGAAATTAATTTGAAAAGTTATGTCTAACGCGGATAAAAAACTGAGAATGGCGCAAAATCTACCAAACGTATTTTTCGTAAAGATAATTTAATTATTGATCTTTTAGTATTCGCGTTTTATTAAAATACCTTTTGTTTTGTGTATAATTATATTAATAATGCGTCAAATTGGGGACAGCGCTCCTTGATGGGCGAATCCTATTACTGGCTGGACGTACGACGCGTTGCGTGAGCTCAGTACAGAACACGCAAGGTAACCACTCAAGGTCACTGGCATATATCTGCGTCTTAAGAAGAACTGTTTTAGCAAACCAGTATACCTCGAAGGTTAAGACAGAGGTAGGGGGGGTCTTCCTCGTTGTCTATGTATTTTACGTAATTCGTTGGCAAAGATTGGGTATGGTGGCTCAACTAATGACAAGAAAGGGATTAACGGATCATTCTTTAAATATCGCTTAATCTGTTATTTCATAACCAAAATTACACTTAAAACCAGTTTTCTAAAAAAGCATTAATAAAAGATTAAAGTATGGACTCTTTGAAACTGGTTACTTTGTTTATTTTCTTTATTTTTATGTGAAACATCTATAGGCGCACGTAAAACCGATTGCTGGCGGGGCGACGTATGCCACGTGGCCATTCACCGCTCACAACGCGCGCGCGGTCCCCCCGCTACGCGACTTTGGACTGCCAGGCGTCCCATGACGGCTTACCATTTTTTTCTCGTCCCGTGACGGCTCACAATTTTTTTCTCCAAAATATTACTCAACTGCAAGTAAACAGTGTTTGTAAAACTGCAATCAGTTTGTCGGCAATAGAGTTGTCCCCAACTCACCAAGCGTAGAAGCGGGCACTACCACCAGATGTGTTCCTCTCGCCTGTCCGGTCTCCTTCAGATGTGCCAGGAATGCGATGACCTGCACCGTCTTGCCGAGCCCCATCTCGTCAGCCAGGATGCCGGAGACTCCTTGCTTGTGGAGTACTGCTAGCCAGTTCAGCCCTACTAACTGGTATGGAGCGAGGGTTAAACTGGAAAGAGGTTTTATTGTGTTACCAGCTTTTGCCAGCGACTTCTCCCGCGTGCATGACGGAAATTGTCCCAAGAGAATGTACTACCGGGATAAAAAGTATCATATGTCCTCATCCAGGTCATGGTCTATCAGTGCTCCAAATTCATCAAAATCCGTTCAGCCATTTTAGCTCGAAAGCGTAACAAACAAACTCACTTTCGTATTTATAATATTAGTTGGGATTAGTTGGTGTTTACAAATGTGATCTAAATGGCAAATTATAGAATTCGTAGAAGTAACCCTTTTTTTTTTTTGGGTGGGAAATTATCAAATAACTTCTCCCACTCTGGGCGGAGCGGGAGGGCGTGTCAGACTTTTACTGACTAAAACCCACCATGTTCCTTCAAATGCCTGTGTGCCAGGGCCACGATATCCCTTTCGGACAGGCTCGTACCCCGAGCACCATCCTATTTCTTCCCGGGGGTGTCGTAACAGGCGACTAAAGGACATACTAGAGAATGGGCAGCAGCGTTCTCTATGCATTTTAACACCATACTGCGATCGCGTACCCGCCTGCCAAGCGTGGCGATTATGGCACCCCCCCCCCCCCCTTTGGGGGAGGCCTATGTCCAGCAGTGGACGTCTCTATGAATTATTTATTTATTTTATCACAAACACTGCTATCGTTACAGGAAAAAATCCTAATGCGGTAGCGTGGTCCTTAATTAAACTATCTTACATAACTATCATAAATAACAATAATAAAAAATACAAAATGATGACATCTACTTGAGCCGGTCAGAAAGAGCTTTATGTCCATGCAATAAGAGCGATAAAGACGTCATTCGCCTGTAACTGGCGAAATGTGGAACCACCTCTGCACATACTTTTTGGTTTTATTTTTGGGCAATTTTTGCCATTTGTGATACTACGAGCGATATAAAGATATGTTTATTTGCTCAAACATGTGTACCCATACAATAATAAAAATGCATGCAAATAAAATAAAGGTTCACACATGATTGCCACGTACTATGGCGTGCAAATATTATGATTGGTAATAATTTATTTCAATACAATTTAACGTCAAACAATAATGAATTATTATTAATGTCAAAAAAAATAATGCATAAAAATCTATGACAAAATAAAAGATTCTGCCAGAAATTAATTAATAATATAGTTATTTGCTTTGTTAGTTAGTTATAAATTCAAAAAATCCTACTGAATGATTATTTCTGAAAAAATCATTCAACTTAGAGAGTTATAATGCTGATTCTAATGATTATAATTATGTAAAGCCATATTTGTTATGGCCGCGAATCATATTTAGATCAACATACAACCTGTTACTGACCGGCCAATTGCAAAAGACGTAAGAAAATTTGATTTTTGCGGGCTAGCTTAGCGGCTACTTTAACCCCTTAAGCTGTTTTTTCAACTGTATATTATTAAGCTGCCTTCAACTTTTGGGTCATCATTCATCATTTCAGTCGAAAGACGTCCACTGCCGGACATAGGCCTTCCCCAATGGGGGGGGGGGGGGACATCGCCACGCTTGACAGGCGGGTTGGCGACTTTTGGGTAACTTATTATAAATATGCTTTTTTGCGCATAAGTGCAGTCCTACTAGATATGATTGCGGTATCAATAAATGTTTTTTCTTTCTTTCGGTATGTCATTTGACCATCCGCCACCTCGTCTTTCATTTGAAGCTTTTATCTGTTGAGATAGGTACACAATATGTTGATAATGGTGGATATAGAACAGAAGAGGACCAATAGTAGGTATGTCCTTACCTTTCATGCAATATGGCGGGTTGTTGGAGCCTGCCCGCACCGGCAGCCACTGCCGACTCCAGCTGAGTAGCCAGACCGATGCACTTTTTCATCAGCCGCTGTATGTTGTTCCTGGTCGTCAACAACTCTTGCGTCGAGTTCAGAAGCTCTGTGCTTAGCATCTTGTTGCTGTTGAATTTTTCTACCTATTATGAGATAAACAGGAACATGTTATTGTATTATAATAATAATAGAGCTGCACGACTACTGACAAATGCGTGCACTGACTGGACAGGTCCCCTCAATCTGTGTGATTCTTTCATCAAAAGATTATTTCAGGCACCAATCTACATGGTCTTTACATGATCTGACCAAGGGTATGTCTAGATTTTAAAAGAGACTGTGACCTTTGAGTTTGTTTCGGCGTTTCTTCTCATAGTCAGATACGAAACGCGGACCTCATCTAGTTTTTTTTTTTTATATGATTGACGTGTAAAAGTATTTGTACAAACCTACTTGCAGAAATAAGTAATTTATCACTTAATATAATACCATTTAGTTCAGGCGACATAGGGTCATAGAAGTATTGAGCTGGAAGATTCAATTTGAGTGGATGCGATAGTATTGTGATTGTGATAAGATAGTGCATTATTCCTAGTCAGTCTTTTGTTATTTAGTATTAGAATTAGGAATTCGAAGGGAGGAAGTTGATATTTAAGAATCATTTTAATTTGGTATCTGCCAAGCCATGTTTAAGCCTTTGGTGATAATCATAAATCTTTATTTATCTCGACATTTTAGTAGCACTGTTAAATATAACTAAAAGTGTCTGAGGTTCAAAATGCTGACAACCAATTTAAATTATATTTAGTTATCCTCAATTTATTATTATTGTAGTGTACCCCCCCTCCTTGGGGGAGGCCTATGTCCAGCAGTGGACGTATTTCTGCTGAAATGATGATGATGATTATTCTTAGTGTCATTATTTTTATTGAACACAGTAAACTTTTTAAGGCTAGGTACCCTGGGTTCTCTGTGAACAGACATAAAAAGATTTTTCAACCGCACTTACCATATCTACCCAGCCTTTGAAAGGCCTCAGAGACATGATAGCGTCCGCCTTCTTCTGTGAGCATCCACTGAGAAGCGACAACTCGTTCAAATTGCTATTGTTGAGGAACTCGAACACCTTCTTCTTGTCGCCTATCAGGTCATCCGTTATTTCGTTGTCTGAATCCTCACTGAAAAATAGGGCAAACAAAATTGTATATATGTAGGTACAGTACTGATGCAACTCAATATAGTAGCGAGGCAAGTAAGATTGTATTTTTACACACTGTGTCTATGTTTCCCATCCAACCTACTATCGGAGGTCAGCTGGAAGAAATTTCTGAAGAGATAAGCAGTACTTTTGTGCTCTTCTATCTTAAAGCCTGAAATACACATGCTACTAATAAGCATGCCTGTTTGCTACAAGGTGGTAGCACGCTCTCTGTGCCTGTAAAATAGTTATGCTATCTACTAAGTAGCATGCTCTTGTACTACTAGGTACAGTCCCCGGCACGTAAGTTGGCAAGAGTAATTAGATACGCAGAAGTCATTTTTGGGACTCTTTGGTGGTCAAGCGGGACGCGGGGAATGAGCAACGGAGCACCGTTCCGAGCACGCGATTGGTGCGTCAGTCGATACTCGCCTGCCGCACGTCGACCCGCGTTCCGTTCGCTCCCGATTACACTTGCGTGCACTAAAATTATACCCTTTGTTTTTGTTAAGTTTTTGATACGAATATGTTGTTACTATTTTAAATTAAGTTTATTTTACGAGGGTATTTTTGCGGCAGAAACTAATGAAGCTTGTTGACCTTTAGTTCTCGTTAACATTGTTTTTTGAAAGACCACAATAACTAAAAATATGTTTATATATATTTTATTTATAACACCTAACACCTTCCACCACCTAACTTCAAAAATTCCTCTCCTTTCTTTAACTTTCTTCTAAACAGACATGTAATAAATGATGGCAATAAACATAGTGACAATTTTTTTGTTGCATAAGTGTACCATGCCCCTTAACTTACCCCCACTACCCTAAAACCTTGCCAAGTTACGTGCGATTGTAGCATGTGTATTCCACGTTTTATGTATTTTTCTCTATTTAGTATTTTTTAATCGCAATTCTTATTTAATTATTTATTCATGTAGTACTCATGAATAAATAATTAAATAAGAATTGCGAATATGTGATCGCCCCGAAATTCACGCGCCCTCGAGACGATTTCTCGTTCAAGAGTCGAACAAAGCCAATGCATTGGAGCTACTGACGAACTCGGATGTTTAGTTTACACATACGTAAGTACATATGCACGAATGTTTTGACCAATGTCGAATCGAGGCTCGATTGTGTAATCCCCATATACGAGGGCTGCACTAAAAGTATCGGGAATGGAATATTTCCACTGTTCCTGTCATATTAAAATCTTTTTAATTGAAAACTCCTTCCGCCTTATTACAAAACAAGATTTATATTTTGACATGGCTTAAACCATGGAGGCAGTTTTTGTAATAAGAACGTAACAGTGATTGAAATACTGTTATTTATACAATACTGATAACTTAGTTCGGTACTAAGTTGTCAGTTTTGTGTTTAGGAACTTTACCATAGTCGGAATAAAGTTCGAAATTCAATAATGGCTCCATGTTTAAACCTGTGTCTGAAGATAAACCTTGTTTTGTAATAAGGGGGTTAGGTTTTAAAAATCGAATACCATTTATTTATTTAAAAAAAGATTCTCGGTCTTGTCACAAGGTTTTGTCAAACTTGTTTAGTCGTTGAGAAAATGGAATTGACTCGAGAAAATTCAAGAGCGATGATTTATTATGACTTTCGAAGTGGTTTAACACAAAAACAGTGTGTTGACCGGATGATTTCTGCATTTGGTGATGAAGCCCCATTCAAAACCACAATTTATCGCTGGTTTGCTGAATTTCAACGTGGACGTGTCAAGCTCAGTGATGATCCCCGTCAAGGTCGTCCAAAAACTGCAGTCACCCAAGAAAACGTTGATGCTGTGCGTAAGCTGATTGAGGAAGATCGACATGTGACATACCGCGAAATTCAGGCAACTTTAGACATTGGCATGAGTCAAATACAAATAATCTTGCATGAACAATTAGGTGTAAAAAAGTTGTTTTCCCGATGGATACCGCCGCTCTGTGAAGAGCAAAAAGCGGCTCGCGTTACTTGGTGCGTCAGAACTCTCGAAAGATTCCACGCAGGATCCTCAAATGCTGTATACAACATTGTATCAGGTGACGAATCCTGGATATACGCGTACGAACCCGAAACAAAAAACCAGTCACGAGTTTGGGTGTTCGAAAATGAGTTAAAGCCAACAAAAATTGTTCGTTCACGGAGTGTTGATGGTGGCCACGTTTGTCTCCAAAACCGGCCATGTTACGACTATTCCTCTTGAGGGACAAAGAACGGTTAATGCAGAATGGTATGCTAGCATTTGTTTGCCACAGGTCGTTTCTGAACTCCGTAAAGAGAACTGCAACCGCCGCATCATCCTCCATCACGACAATGCGAGTTCTCACACCGCGCACAGAACAAAAGAGTTTTTAGAGCAAGAAAACATAGAATTATTAGACCATCCGCCGTACAGCCTCGACCTAAGCCCTAATGATTTCTATACTTTCCCTAAAATAAAGAATAAATTGCGTGGACAGAGATTTTCATCACCTGAAGAAGCTGTGGACGCCTACAAAACGGCCATTTTGGAGACCCCAACTTCCGAATGGAATGGTTGCTTCAATGATTGGTTCCATCGTTTGGAAAAATGTGTCAAATTTCGCGGAGAATACTTCGAAAAGCAATAAATACATTTTTAAATAGTAATGTTGTCACTTCCTTGATTCCCGAAATTTTCAGTGCCGCCCTCGTACATAAGAAAGTAATGAGACGACATCAAGACAACCATCATAATTATACATACAACTCGCGTGCATTAGGTGTTGATGTGGGATTATGGACCTGCGATATTTATGAAGTGAGCGCGACACTGGGGTGGGCCAGTGTCTCACTCACATCTAAAATATCGTTAGGACACATGCATTTTTTTTTTTTGGTAAATTATTAAATAACTCCTCCCTCTCTGAGCGGAGCGGGAAGGCGTGTCAGACTTTTACTGACTAAAACCCCCCCGTGTTCCTTCCGTTGCCTGTGTGCCAGGGCCACGAAATCTCTTTCGGACAAACTCGCAACCCTGGCAGGCATTGGCCCTATCGGACCCCGTCAGTTAGTGCATGCCTGCCATTCATTTCCCGTGTGTTAAATATTAATTTCGTTAGCCTTATCGTTTCTTTATCATCATCAACATTTCAGCCGAAAGACGTCCACTGCTGGACATAGGCCTCCCCCAAGCACCGCCACTTCGACCGGTTCTGTGCTTCCCGCATCCAGCGGATACCTGCGGCCTTCACAAGGTCATCGGTCCACCTTGTAGGAGGCCTTCCAACGCTACGTCTTCCGGTACGCGGTCGCCACTCCAGGACCTTTCGGCCCCATCGGCCATCAGTTCTGCGAGCAATGTGCCCTGCCCACTGCCACTTAAGCTTGGCAATTCTTCGGGCTATGTCGGTTACCTTGGTTCGCCTGCGGATCTCTTCATTCCTGATTCGATCACGTAGGGAAACTCCAAGCATAGCCCTCTCCATTGCCCTTTGGGTGACTTTTAGCCTTCTGATAAGTAGTATCGTTTCTTAAAACGTGTCAATCAAATTAATAATGAAAATCTTTTATCAAAGCTTCTTCAAAATAATGAGATAGGAAAATAGTTATTAACAAGTAGTCCTCCCAACCATTTATATGATTAAATAAATATTTTAAGGGATTTCATTATTCGCAAAAATCACACCAACCTGTCATAAACCCTATCATCTTTCCCTTTTCTGACACCATAGTCATCATCCTCACTGCCGCTACTGCCTCTTCTCGCCCTCCCTCCTTTAGCTTCCAGGGGTTTCCGCACCACCGCAGCTGTCTTAGGCCCACTAGTAACCCTGACGATACCCATGTTTGTGTACGGCCGCTGTATACTCTGTGATCCTGAAGCACCAGCCTTGGCTCCGAAGAACGTGGATGAAGAGCCTTTGTCGTTGGTCTCAGGGTCATGCATCAGCAGCTCGTCTCGAGAACGCTCCTCATTCCAGCTGTGTTTTACTAGTGTGTTTTTTACGAACTGTGGAGAACAGAGCAGGAATGAGTGAACTGTAAAATTTTGGGTGATAGAACTTTTGGCAAACACGTTTTGCAAGATTGCAGGTAACTGTTGGCCTAAGAGCGAAGCTACACGATGCGTTGGCGGTGCGTTGCGTTGCCTGAAGCCGGGTCTGCTGCGCCCATAGTTGCGAGTTTCAAACAGTTACAAACATGTTTCAAACACGATTTGTATGATTTTGATTTAGGCCACGCCCCCAAATCGTTTTTGTAACTGTTTGAAACACGCAACCATGGGCGCAGCAGACCCGGCTTGAGCGGTGATGCTGCGTCATCCTACATACAAATCACAGTGCAACGCCCGTGTGGCTTCACTTTTACTCCTATATTAGGGGTTTGACTCACAGACTAACGCTTTAAGTTGAGGGTAGCATCCAATTATATTATATTAAACAGATATGATAACCACTCACAAAACAACCGAAAAAAGTGTTCCGCGCAGCAGCGGCAGCACACATACCCACTTTTCATTAATTTTACATTTCACTACAAGTAAAAATTATGGTTTGATAAAAACAACAAGAAAAAAAGAGACAGCTAGTGTTGTCAATTGCGCGTGAATATAAACAAACATTATTCTGGCCACCAATCACCGAATGTTGGCATCACAGACTCTAACAAATACGTCCCAATTAGGACGTTTTCCAGTCTTCACGATTGCGCGCTCATAACATATCTGTGTAATATAATATCATTGGTACCATCAATTTGACGAGCGTCAGTCAGCAACAACAAAGGAATTTCAAGACCATGTGTTTGACGAAAAACAGTAGGTGCTAAAACATTTAATTGAAGACAGAATCAAAGCGATTGCAAATATGCAACAACAAAATACTTTATGAAAGTCAACAGTCCATACATCCCCATCAAATAATTCTCATTCATAGCATTAAAATTTATCTGAGCTGAAAACACTTACCATTGGAGATATTTCAGGGAACATTTCTAGCATATTTCTAAATCTTCTCTCTCTGACAGCAGTGGTGAGTTCAGTAACAGTAACAGCTGGCTTCTTAGCAGCAGGAGTTGCTGCGTCATCAGAGTCTGAGCTTTGGACCCGTATCCGTTTGTAGACTACAGGTCCATTGGCCCTATTCACTACTACTGTATTTGGTACCGCCATCCTGATTTTGTTATTCTGAGTTTGATTATTAACTAGAAGAAAACTGTCTAATTAGAATTATGGAAGTATGAAATTATACTTTTCATGTTGATGGTAGGTGGAAGGTAATTTAACATGGAATGAATCAGTTTTGTTTTATCTTGCACCAGATGCAATGACTTTGGGAAGCAATACGTCGGCCACATTACCCATTGCTTCAATCATGGTGAATGGCCAAGGTAGATGTTTAATATGAAGTTAAATCATCTTGAGCATCCACTGAATACAAAGCCTGGTTGCAACTTGTTACAGTCTTTACAAGAAAATATAAGTTTTGCATCTGTGTGAGTGGTAATAAGTAGGTTAATGGCAGCAACATTATTAGTTGATTCAGAATCATTTTTTTTTTTTTTCAACAAAAAAAAAAAAAATATCAATTAAACGTGAGATTTAGATTCACAAGAATGTAAATCTCATGTTTAATTGATATAACTGTTCACTTACAGCTGTGGCTTTGGGTGGTGTTAATGCAATTAGTTTTATTGTTATTATTGCTTCTACGCTGCTTAGCCTGTAATGAAAATTTGCGTGAAGATAGAACGTTAGTTAGACATGTCAACACCATGAGGATTTGTTACTTTGTTAGCTTTATATTTACAAAACTTAGTTAATTTTGCAGCAAGTTAATAAATGGTTAATACAAGACTAGGTTAGTAACTCATCTGCTTTTCCCTATCACTACATAGTATAAAACAAAGTCGCTTACCGCTTCCTGTCTGCCCTATGTATGCTTAGATCTTTAAAACTATGCAACGGATTTTGATGCAGTTTTTTTTTAATAGATTGTGTGATTCAAGAGGAAGGTTTATATGTTTAGATAAATCCACGCGGGTGAAACCGCGGGCAGCAGCTAGTATATGATAAAATGGAAGTCTCTGCGTTAGTGCTCTCATAACTCAAGAACCAATTAGCAGATATTCTAGTCATCGATAATAAAAAGTTATTTTGCTAGGATTTCCTATTTGTATTAATCTATGGAAGCCAAAACGTGAGTATGGCTAAACAGAAGAAATAGATAAATGTTTATTTACAATGAACACCTTGAACACATAATAAATCATAGATTAATACCCTCTAATAAACTACAAATAACAGCAATACAACATAACTATTTGTTTCCATTTATTAATTACTATATTGAACACAGAATACATAATCAGTAACAAACCCAAAATACTTCTTCATACCAGTAATTTGTTTTAGCTGAGCCTAACCTAACTCCAACATGACAATCATAATTATTATGAAAATTTATAAAGTTATTGCAATATGTCTAAAAGCTTTCTTTATTCAAACTGACTAACTTTTCTCAACAATTTTGTGGTCGGCTTCCAAACTGGATGCAGCTCAATATCAGTATTTTACATGGAGCACCTGCCTATCTGACCTCCACAACTAGGCAACACACTACTGGGTAACACACACGCACACATCACACACACACACACACACATCACCCACACACACCCCACCCACACCCACATCCCACATTTATATCTGTAACTTTTATGGTGTACATAATAAAGAGTATTCTATTCTATTCTACTGGGTGCTTTCTTTATTGGAAAACAATAATAAGTTTTCTTAAACATAAAAATGCAAGAACAGCATGCAGATTCTGTTTTAGAACTCGAAGATTATTTGTGAAAAATAAGCAGAGAATTTGTTACCATATTTTCTGCCATAAGAAATGAATGTCCTTGCAAAGGGTCAAACTTCAATCAATAAAATCTATACATTCTAGGTGGTGTTAACATCTTTTTGTTTATAGTCTTATTCAACTAAAACAGCAAGTTTGAAACTACAAGATGGTGAAATGGATTGAGAACTACAGATGAGAAAAAAAGTCACTAGTTGAATGACTTTTCATTTATTCGTTTCAAGGAAATAGATTGCGCTGTCTGAGATGGTACACAATGCTTGCTTGGTTAGTAGAAAGCGTGTTCCTTGTGAGCTTCTTATTGGTGTTTCTTGTGAGGTTCTTAGAGAAGAAACATATTGTACAATAATCAATAAAATGGCTTAATGTAACTCTTTGCCCAGAAAATTGACAGTGTTACAGGTTGCATTAAGAAAGGGTTTTTTTAAATAATAATTAATCAAAAGCTTTGTAGACCCTGGCATGTAATATTTAGTCCAAAGACTGGTTGGACAGAGATAGTTGCAAATCAATATTGTGAAAACTTTAATTCATAGCCATGCTAACAGACTTGATAATAGATGAAGGTCAGTCTTGTCCCTTTTGTAATAGCGTGATGATATAAAATGCAAATAAAAAAACTTGCTAATAAATTATTAACAGTCCTGAAAAATCGTTAGAAGGTAAAGAAAAAAATGTAAGTGAATGTGCATTGAAGAGGTGCACCCTAATACAGGGATAAACTCGCAATTTCATGGTCAAGGCAGGATTATTTTTTGCCAAATAACCGGTACAGAAATTAAACTTGGAAACACGGGTCACTGAACGTGGTAATAACTCCTCGTGGTGAAAAGAAGCACGTGCTGCCTTCGCAATGACCTTGTCCTACGAATAGAAGCTTTCTACTCACGAGAACCAGAAGGAACCGACGTGACTGTTACTGGACTGCTGGGTCCAGCAGGATCGTTAGGTTTCCTCTGGAACCTGTACTGTCTCAGAAAACTTATCACACTCGGACTTGTACCATTAGACATTGTCACACTTATTCGATCAGATAATCAACACTTTTGTGAAAAAAAAATCTTTTATGTTCTTTGATAAAAAAATCTAGTAAAGATTTACGAAAAAAGTATCACACCACAGAAGCACGACAAGACAACACTACGGCCATTTTTATCCGCGAGACTGCAAATGATAAATATTCGGGCCAATCAAATCCAATGTCATCAACTGTCATTAAATATGTTGACCAATTACCGCGACGTAAAAATATTTTTAGCAAATGACAACAATTTTTCAGGTTCTTAATGACGTTAACGAACAATAAAGTAAAAAGAAAAAAATGTGGCTACACCACAAAAATAAGGTTTCCTGATTACGGTTTATCCTGGAAACTAAAATAAACAAAAAGATTATTTTAGTTAGGCAGGTTTTAGCGTAGGCTACACTCATATAAACATTTTCTTTAATTGAACGACACACGTAAATATTACATTTAAAATATACTTACATTACGATATCTAAGTACTAAATTGGTAACGAGTGAGGTGAATGTTCTCAGCTCGTAATCATTCGTTATCAAACTTCCTAACTTACATCATACCTGTATCCCATGGGTGGGAAAACAGAAAGGCAGGCAAAGGTTAAAATGTAAACCGTGTATTACTGTAGTCTAAGACTAACACCATAATTATTTCAACCTATTATTAGACAGTTCTTAATTCCAAGCTCTACTGAGAAAATATTTACACTATCCAAGTATTCTTATGAGATGGTCGGAGTGTAACTCCGTTCCGGGGATTTATTCCTGTCCCCTCTCCTCATTCTTTGAAATTGGATGAATTAATTTAATTAATATACATTATTAGAGTAATACACTCTTTGAGAGAAGATCGTCGCACTGGGACTAGATGAAAAACATAACAAAGCGATTCATCATCATCTTCCTCCTGTCCTTGTCCCACGTTATTAAGGTCAGCGCAACACGTTTCCTTCTACCATTCTCCCCTGTCGCCTGTCAATTGGCACGCTATCATTCGCTTCCTTCTTTTTATTCTTCACACTTCACACAATCCATCCATCTTTACTTTGGCCTTCCTCTCCCTCTCCATCCATTAAAATTTATACTTATTCATCGCTCTTTTATCCACTTGATGATGACACTTGCACATGCCCATAACAAGCCAAACGATTTTCTGTCAACTTTTCTGTCACTGGCGCCACTTTCAGGCTGTGACCCAGTCCGGCTAGCGGCTGACGCGCGGCCCAGTTAAAAATATTGATTTGGTTGCATCCTATGGACACAAATATTTTGTAAAATAGTATGTGTTAAGAAAAAGTATTTTACATATCATTTTGTAAATAAATCAGATGTGAATTTTATATTCTTGTCTCATTACCCCTCACTGTGGCCAAGACACCTTTAGCCATGTCTGATCAGTCTCTTAAGTGAGTCTGCGCGACTGGCAGCGAGTGGACTCATCCCAAACCTGGAAATCCTGTACAGTCTACTATCCGTCTGTAACCTTAGGTCGCATGGTGCAGAAATCCTGAACTTATCTATAATTTATTTATCAAATAATAGATACATGATAGGTTAGGGCGGCTTGTAGTGCTTCAGAGTCGTAGGGACTGTTAGGCTTGTAGGTCTAAGTTGAAAGGAACATATTATGTTCCTTTAACTTATCGATTTTCACCCTTGCCAGTATTTCGGCGGCCTTATGTGACGTTTGCTAAGGGTGGACGTACATTTTTTTTTTACTAGTATACATATTTTCATCACTCCACACATACATCTCAACATTCTCAGCATCTCAGCTATTTAGTTAGTATTACTAGCAAGTGCTAGTAACACAAAACGTTGAAGTTAACACTAAATAAGGACCCTTCAACCTTTTATAAAAAACCACCAACCACAGAACAGTTTATATCCGATAGAGTTCAATCAAGTGATTGACGTCTTTTTATATTGTTTATCCTAATCAATTGTATTAGAGATTTTAATTTTATTACCGGTTATTAATTGAACATTTAAATACATCCCTAAAATTCACTGTTGCCACACTGTTTCTGTCAGATTAATAGGTGCGGCCATGTTGATCTGTAGTGAATAAAACTGAGTTAATTTTCTTTTAGGGAAATAAAATTGACACAATATGCCCAAATGCGACCTCAAAACGAGATACATCCCTGCGACGTTCGCCTGGACTCTCTTGTTGGGCACAACATCCCTGTTTTTTTATTTCCCGTAAGTATACAATATCGTCGATCGTCTGTAAAATCTCATTTTCGGTTTGACAACTTTCACATGAGATTGTTGAATTGTTTCTATTAATATCTTGGGGCTGTGAAGTTGCCCTGTGTGACTGTGTGTGAATTATACCCCTGCTATGCCTGTGGCGGTAACGGTAAGAGTATTTTTATCAGATCCTTAAAGATGGTGTAGGAGCCATGTTCCAAGTAATTATATATCTTATTTACATTAACATAATAACCAAACGTAATTAGTGTTTTGAAGTGAGTAACCAGTGGTGTGTTTCATGTCAATGGCCAGGTACTTCCTGTGTGGTTTCCAAATCTGTATAAACAAAAGATGTCTCATGGTGTGATAGATATGAGTCAGTCAACCTTATTAGTTTCCCTATGCCTGTATCGTTTTCTTGGTTACTTGTATACAATTTTCCTGTTGTTTACATAGATATGTATATTATTACAAGCTGTTACCGGAGATAAGTTGTAACAAGACTTACAAGTTGCATTGATGATATCCCTTTGTAAATATTACAACATGATGATTAAATTAACATCCATTATTTATAATGCACTGTGTAGCATTAACACTTTATTTATATTATAGGTAGTTCTGGTTAACACATACAACATATTGTTTAATATCAGGGAATTCTTTCTGTGATAGTCGACATCTGTTTTTTATAGTTTATGTGGTATGACCTCAAAAGGCAATAGGTTATTTTAAGGACACATTAAATGGAGTATAAAGTTTTATCTAAACCTATTATGTAAGATCTAGCTACAGTTAACAAATTGCCTATAATTACAGTCTTGTCAGTTTTAGTAAGACCTTATATGAGTTTTTTTATGATTTGTTTACCTTATAGCTAATCAAAAGTGCGCCTTTTAAGTTTTAGAGTAACTTTATAACAGCTCAGATGTAATTTAGTGAATTTGAATTAGATTCTACAAATATAGGTGATTAAATAATACAATTCATGAATATAAAATTATACATCATTTGTAGTAAGTATAAAATGTAATTACAATATTATTTTCTTTCAGGAAATAGTGGTCATCTATGTAAGATTTGTAATAACTCTGTTCTTCTAAGTACCTACTTGATTTTTATATAAATACACTATCTTGTGTGTATTACTAACACAACTTGGAGCAATCCAATCTCCAAACATACCTGTGATATGTTGGCACAGTTTAGAACCAGAGACCTATTTTTTTAGGCTAATTATAGCTATAATTAGTAATAATAAAGATTGCAAAACAATAGTAGTAATACTTAATGATATTTTTCATTACTTACTTAACTTTTTATTGTTTTTAGAAACACAAAGAATTTATGCTTAAAAAGAGAATAATAAGTATTTATTTCAGGCTACAATGTCCTATAGAAATATACCTTATGTATATTATAATATATATCATACATACAAATTATAAACAAACTTGAGTTAATAATATACAAGGCTTAAAACTAATTAGGGCTTGTGATTTTGGATAAGATGAATTTTTTGTAAATACTTCCAATAAGTTTTACCTGGCATACATGTAGGTATAATCTTAAATTTTTGGATTGAATATTATTACAACAATATTGAAAGAAATTTGAAATATACAGAGTTTATACAATGCCTGCTTGGTCACTGAAAATTCAGGCTTCTAGTTTTATCCACAACAAAGTTATAGGGGAGTCGAAAATGGCCTGAACCTCGAGGATGGTACGGCCGTGCCGCTTGTTGTTGCTTGACTTGGTGGGGGCACTGCTGTGCCCCCAGATTTAAGTTGTTGTTGTTGTTTAGAGTTTTGAGAAAGTTCTTATTAGATAGTTATAGGATGTCTGCTTTCAATACCTTTTTGATAAATATGAAATAACATTTTACATTTGGCATTTCAGATGATAAAATCTATAGTATTCATGGAACAATTTCTTGATTATTCATTATGCTGTAAGCCCTGGCCTTATTAGAAAAAAAATTAAAACCCTGTAAAATTACAACTGTTCATGACTTGAATTTTACCTTGCACCAGTGCAAAAAACTAGGTTAAGTTCACACAAAATTGTCTGTTACTCCAATACAGTAGCTGACGAGAGTAATTACTTAAATTCAATTTTGAGACAGCTATATAAATAAACTATCTGAACTTTTGTTACTGTAGAATCTCAACATGATAAATTAAATTCTAAAGATAAGCTGGAGATCTAAATGATAAGATTTTTTTTTTTTATATTTTACTATAATCAAAAGTAGAAGAAGGCTTATATTAAACTGATCAATTTATTACAAGTCGACTAGTTTATGTAAAGTGTATTCATGATGGTAATTTTCTACTTTGCTTTAGCAATATACCAAAAGCCCTTTTTAGGGTTCCGTAGTCTACCAAAAGCCCTTTTTTAGGGTTCCGTAGTCAGGGTTACGAGCCTGTCCGAAAGAGATATCGTCGCTCTGGCACACAGGCATTTGAAGGAATACGGTGGGTTTTAGTCAGTAAACGTCTGACACGCCTTCCCGCTCCGCGCAGAGCGGGAGAAGTTATTTGATAATTACCCACCCAAAAAAAAAAAAAAGGTTTCCGTAGTCAACAAGGACATAAAATGTTGAAAAATTATTGTTTTAAGTTACCTCTCTTGCATGTAAAGTGGTGATGATATTTTTTTTTCTCGGTTGTCCCATTGTGGATAGGCTGAAATATTGCGGGTCTGTGAAAACCATTTTACGATTCAGGGATCCGTTTACGTAATATTAAGCTTTAAAGTGCAATTTTTTGTTAGTCAAGTATCCCCCTGTGAGCTAAATGGTTGTTTTTGGGTACTTATGTGAAAAAATTCACGGTAGTAGGTACTATATACAGCGAATTTAAACGGAAAACTATCACAGCTAAGTAGGCTTATAAGTTAATGAGTGTAGGCTCGTACAGACTGCTGCGATATCGCGGGCGCGACAGGCACCGACTAAGAAATTGTGCTACAAAGTCGCATCGCGCTTGCGATATCGCACCAGTCTGAACAAGCCAACTTAAATTTGCAGTTGGAGAATTGACCTTGACGTATATCGATGTATGGGAGATCATGTTTTTCAACTACAATGTTAAGTTTGTTTTTGGCATAAATTCATCCCAACTACGGAACCCATCATTGTGCGTGGTCCGACATACGCTTGGCCAGTTTTTTTATTATTGCAAAATTGGCATGCTCTTGGCCACAGATTAAATTAACCATTGGTAGGTATACCCTACTACAGAAACTAAATTTTGTTCTTGACATATTCAAGTAATTGCAGTTTTCCACTCATTGTAGCCTGTTCAAATGTGGCGGGAGTTTCAAAATAATGTATGTTAAACTAGTATCTGTGAAATCTGTTAGCACAAACATATTGATTGCAGATTTATTTTCGTACTGTTTACCCTCATTTAGTTCAATTATTTCCTGTAGGTAAATATATTATGTTGTTTGGTAAAATAGTGTATTAGTTTAGCTTTTTAATTACAGTGTAAGAATGTTTGTAATCAGTCCGCTTCAGTCATGACATAATACATACATCATGTATCATCAACATCATGTTAATTCCTTAAAATGTGAAGTAGTAATAATTCATAAAAACGACCTTTTAAATCTTTAAGAAGTCTAATAAAATAAACCATTGAAAACCATTTAATATCAAATGTAGAAATCCTAGGTTCAAGATTTGCAAATTAGATTTATAATAAGCTTACAGTAAGCAATATTGACGACACGGTTAGCGCAGTGATTAAGCGATTGACTGCTGCGCTGCGTGTCGCTGGTTCGATTCCCGCACGGAACAAATATTTCTATGACCTACAAGTAGTTGTTCCGGGTCTGGCTGTTTGTGTATGTGAGCTTAAGACGTACATATACGCCAGTGACCTTGAGTGGTTAGCTTGCGTGTTCCGTACTGAGGTCACGCAACGCGTTGTACGTTCAGCCAGTAATAGGACTCGCCCATCAAGGACCGCTGTCCCCAATTTGACGCATTATTAATTTATTATACACAAAACAAAAGGTATTTTAATAAAACGCGTATACTTAAAGATCAATCATTAAATTATCTTTATATTGGGGAAGGTTTCAGAAAAATACGCTTTGTAGATTTTGCGCCATTCTCAGTTTTTTATCCGCGTTATACATAACTTTACAAATTAATTTTACTATGTAATGTAAACATAATCAAATAAAAAAAAAAAAAATTCACATATTAAGTTATTGAGAAAATGCACTAATTTAACATATATTTTTTTCAAATCATTAACACTACTCGTTTAGACGTGATCTTCAGTATAAAATCATTAAAAGTCGGTTATCGTCGCCTTAAATGTTTGTAAACGCACCCACAATACAGGAGATATTCCTAGTGTGACGCAAAGTTAAAAAAAATATATATATATTATGCTCATGTAAACAGTTAAACATACGGCCAAGAGTCAAGTCAAGTTTTAAATTATTAGCATTGTATGAAATAATATTTATTGATGTCAAAAATTTATTCTGGATCATAATTGCAAAGTTTACTGTGCCTAATTACTATACCTACTGGCCTACTGCTTTTTTTTTTAATGAATGGCATCTCGTAGCAGACCTAGAGAGGTCGTTGCTACTTAACCGGATATTCCTGTGGCTGCCCTAAGGTTTTTAATCTTAAAGCCTCCAGCCAGGGCGCAAATTATATATATTAAAACTAAACGACAGCGCACTAAGGGCACCCCCTGTGGGGTACGGACCTCGGCTTAGGGCGTCGTTGGGGGATCACAAAATTAGTAACAATTTGGGGACGGGCTGGATCAACATTTTGATCATGATTATTATCAGGGGATATTATATTTATTGCTACGGCGCTCTCAGCCTCTAATTTCGACATTCAAGGGACGGGGGCCTACTGCTATGTTTCCTATTCCTTTTATACGAAATGCAAAAAATGGCCACATTTAGGTAGGTACTTAAAGTGTATTAATCTTATGCAGTCTATATCCCTTTTAAGTAGGTACTTAGCTAATCTTATATCTGGACAACAACTATTGTTTAACTGTTTGTTTTGAACTTTCATTATCACTCGTGTGTGAATCAGAAGATTATGTTCTGTTTATTATCATCAGTATTGTCTTTTTATAGTACTTATCATAATATCTTCTGTTACATAAGGAGACCCCTCCGTGACTCGAGATGCACGTTAGGGCCTGTGCACACCACGTTTTTTAAACGCGCCGTTGACGCGCGTTTATAGCGATACAGACGCGAGTTTATAGCGATACAGACGCGATTCGCACGCGAGTCAGTCTGTTCAGTAGGATAAAAGCGCGCCGTCGACGCACGTTTCTAAAACGCGCGTCGACGGCGTGTTTAAAAAACGTGGTGTGCACAGGCCCTTAAGCCGTTGGTACCGACTGTCATTCGTAGATCTTTGACAATCGTTACTGGCATTCAGAAGCCCAAAAGTCTGACCAGGGGATATCGTGTTACGCAGTAACTGGGTTATGGAGGTCAGATAGCAGCAGAGCAGTCGGTCCATGTAAAATACTGGTATTAACCTGCATCTGGTTAGACTGGAAACTGACCCCAACATACTTTGGAAAAGGCAGGCAGATTGATCTTTTTTAGGCGACGCAAATTGGCGATACCTATCTGCTACAAGTATTTTTTTAGGATGATGTTCTGGGTAATCCCCACGCTTACCGCAGCGACAATCGCATCTGTAGACCTACTCTGACTCGTAGTTAGTTACACACAAAAAATAGGTATCTATTCACCTTTTGTTTATTTCTGATTCGTGAACCTAAATGAATCATAGTTTTTAGTGCTAATATGAATCAGGATAAAAATATCCTAATAACCAGTAAACATTTAATTAGAATATGTTTCCTAGTACAAAAGCAGTGCAAAATACCGTGCCAGATTTAATTAATCTTTAGTAAAACGTGAAATATCTAATCACTCAGTAGAATTATTAATCTGTGCTTAAATATAAAGAGGTAAATTTTCTGTTTGTATGTAGTAGGTAATCTTCGGAACTACTGATCCGATTCCTAAAATTCTTTCACTAATGGAAAGCTACAGTATTGCCGACTGTCATAGGATAATAATATGTACTTATGTTATACGTTTAAACAAGAAATTCACGTGGATGAAGTCGCGGGCAGAAGCTGGTTATTTTACAATTATTAAGTACCACCTGGGCATTGATCTATAAATAATTTTGGCCTATTCAGAAATGGCAGATCCACTCACCAAGTTGAAAAATGTACCTAATAATAATTCTAGCCTGATAAGGAAGAACACCGTAAGCGACATAAATTAAAATTTACAGGAGAGGTATTTTATTGATAATATTATTTATTTTATTATTTTTCGAAAAAGTGAAATACCTACATTATGTCGCTTACGATGTTCTTCCATATCGGGCTCAATATAACGAGCCTGAAAAGGAAGAACATCGTAAGCGACATAATGTAGTTATTTCACTTTTTCAATAAATAATTAAATAAAATCAATAAAATAATCAATAAAAAACCTCTTCTGTAAATTTTAATTTATGTCGCTTACGATGTTCTTCCTTTTCAGGCTCGATAATTGTGATTGTCTGTCTTTCTATTTCAATTTCAAATATGTATTTTTAAAGAAAAAAAATACATTTATTTAGCACAGACTAAAGGCACACAATATAATATAGGTAGGTACAGAAGATAAAAAAATCAGCCAAGTGTGTGTTGGACCACGCACAATGAAGGGTTCCGTAGTTGGGATGAATTTATTCCAAAAACATTGTAGTTGAAAAACATGTTCTCCCATAGATCAATATACGTCACGGTCAATTCTCCAACAGATGTAAGTTTGTAATCGCAAAACAAAATTGTTTGATGTGATAAAACTACAAATTAACGATTTTTGGACTTTTTCCTTTATTTGCGCTGTGAGACCTTCCTGCTTGGTTTATAAGTACTTATGTCTATCCTTTATGTCTATTTCAGGTGTCAATACTACCTTCACAAGCACCCATGGGTTCCCGCGTACCAAGGCTTCATAACTTTTTTTGTTTTGGCCAATTTTACCCTGGCCACTTTCATGGACCCGGGAGTTATACCAAAAGGTGTGTATATTTTTTTTTAGTTACATACGTAAACTTACTTATTTTACCCACGCGGAAAACTGTAGCGGCATGGTTTTTTTACGGTACGGCGTATAAACCGCGCCTTAGAAAAACGTGTCTATCAACAAGCTTCCGTATGATAGTGATCCATACAACACTGACGACCGTGCCTACACACGGCGAATAAACCGTAGTTTTTTACGGCAAGAAAAACGTGTGCACAAAGGGCCTTTTTTTTTTTGGGTGGGATATTATCAAATAACTTCTCCCGCTATGGGCTGAGCGGGAGGGCGTGTCTGACTTTTACTGACTAAAACGGTAACCCTTTCGGACAAACTCGCAACCCTGCCAGGCATTGGTCCTAACGGACCCTGTCAGTTGGTGCTGACATCTCTTTGAGGCGCGCGTGGAACACAACGCGCCGTCGACCCGGGCCTGGTCCTTATCGGACGGCGAGCTACCCATCGCTCACCGTCCGCAAGCCCGCGCCTACGGTGGCCGGAAGTCGGCTTGCGACTCCCGACGCCCTTGGCGTCTCCTGCGGCGCCTAGGGGCGCGAGGGCGCGAACCTTGCCTCTCCCTCACGCGTTCCGCCTCCTCCTTCGCGAGCATTACTGCTTCATAGAAGGAGGTGACGGCCTCTCATGCACTCTCGCTCCGAAACATGACCTGAACCAGGGCCGGACGCGAGAGATCGCCGCCGCCGATCGCTTCTGTGAAGACACGGTGGTGCTCCGCCCAAGCCGGGCAGACCTTCACCGTATGCTGTACCGTGTCCTCCAGGCGATCCACACAGTGGTGACACCCGGGCGTTTCCTCCCGCTTTATTCTGAACAGGAACCTCCCGAAACAACCATGTCCGGTGAGGACCTGCGTCAGGCGGAAGGTGAGGACGCCGTGGCGCCTCTCTAGCCATTCCTCAAAGAGGGGACTTATCGCCACAATTGTGGCGTGCCCATGCACAAAGGGCCTTACTCTGCTAAGTAGTATCTTTGAGTAAGCGTCGTAATATGAACATTATTTGTAAAAGATTCAAATCAAATCAAAAATATTTTTATTTCACATAAGCCTGCCTACATGGGCACTTATGAAACGTCAGAAGCTAGGTGCACGGTTCCAATTGGTCGTTTCCTATGGAGAAGAGCCGGCAAGAAACTGCACGGTTAAATCTTTTCGCGGTTTCATAATCACTGCTCGTGCAAAGGAAACATCGTGACAAAAAGGTGCTTATGAATTAAAAAATCGAAGAAATCACATCCACCTACCCGCACTTGGTCCGCGTGGTGGAGACCTGGGTAGCAGCCTCAGCAGTAGAAACGTTAGGCTGATTATGTAGGAAAAACACGGCGAAACTATACAAGGTTAAATTTGAATAACTGAAAACATCTTACTGACCCCTCATTGAACTCATCATTATGAAGACCGACACAAAAGTCAACAAAGCTGGGGCTCTTCCTACTCCGAAGTTTTGGGGTTTCCTACTCCGTATCACTTACGGACATAAGATTAGTTCATGGCCCGTATTAAAAATGAATGACAACATGATTTGACAGTTGTCCCTAATCTCGATGTGTATTTACCAGTTACAAACATTGAATTTGTCACTTGTTTTGACGGACCAACTACTTTCGGACGGGCCCGTATCTTCGTTGAAAGATTTAGAGAGTACACCCCCTGTTCCCTACATTTTTGTACGAACTGAAATGTATGAAGCAGGTGATTTCATTTTCGCAATTTTGTCCCATAGTAAAGTTTATGTTGTTCATAGTGATGATATCAATTATACATTTTAGAATGCCACAATGCTACAACATTGCCACAATCTTCACATACTATTTGCGTTTTCCACATTTTTCGTACTTAGATATGAAAGAATCTGCTATCTTCTAGTAACACTATCTATATTTATGTTATTCATTAGTTAACACTTTCTGACGGGCCCGTATGTTCGTTGACGGATTGAAATGTATGAAGCAGGTGATTTGGTTTTCGCAATTTTGTCCCATAGTAAAGTTTATGTTGTTCATAGTGATGATATCAATTATACATTTTAGAATGCCACAATGCATTGGCAACATTGCCACAATCTTCACATACAATTTGCGTTTTCCACATTTTTCGTACTTAAATATGAAAGAATCTGCTATCTTCTAGTAACACTATCTACATTTATGTTATTCATTAGTTAACAGTAATTTTTTAGTTATCTCTGATAATAATGGTTCGGTGCAGTGACTAATTTGACATTGACAAACCCTATTTTTTTACTCCAATTTAATTTAATTATTTGTATTAATCAAGTGCTGTTCTGAATTTCTGATCCATGTGATTAGTTTGAAATAGTTTGATTGTGGATGGGATTGATTTTGTATCAGATTTAGGTTTTTGGTGATAAGCCATTGAAAAATAAATAATTAGATACATGAAATAATAGATAGATATGTAAAGCCCTCGCTCTTCTCCTCGCATTATTTCTTTTCCCATACTTACCTTTCACAAGGCAAAAGTGTCTATAAAAAACCGGCCAAGTGCGAGTCGGACTCGCACACGAAGGGTTCGTTACCATTATCTATAAAAACGGCAAAAAAAAAACACGTTTTTTTTTATGGGAGCCCCCCTTAAATATTTGTTTTATTTTAATTTAATTATTTATTTTTAAAGTTAATATATAACTAAAGATTCTGTGAATATTTCAAGCGTCTACCTGTTGCCGTTATCAATATCGAGCAAAAACGAGCAAAAAAAATCATGGTTGTTGTATGGAAGCCCGCTTAAATATTTATTTTATTCTGTTTTGTAGTATTTGTTTTTGCAACAGAAATACATCATCTGTGAAAATTTCAACTGTCTAACAATCACGGTTCATGAGATACAGCCTGGTGACAGACAGACGGACAGACGGACGGACAGACAGACAGACAGACGGCGGAGCCTTAGTAATAGGGTTCCCGTTTTACCCTTTGGGTACGGAACCCTAAAAACTAAATAAAGTCATAGACAAATATTATTCTAGCTACCAACTTGTTTACGCAATACAAGCGAATCGAGGCTTAGTAGCCCAAGTGAGGTTTTTTATAGCCCACATGTTTGTCTGTGCTGATTTGTTCATGCCGTGAAACACTATCTTATCTGTGCCTGTCTACAATATGAATGCCCTTGTGACGAGATTTTGTACCAATGTGGTTTAAGGGATATTTAATGAATTCACAGAATATCGCAAGAATCGATTCACAAAGTGATACGTTAATACGTAGCTATAAGGATGCATATGCATTGACAACTATAATAGAATAAATACAGTGTTAGATACAGCCACAATTATATAGCCACTTGGTAGGTAAGTACTGTAATTATCCATAGGTATTATATGAAAAATATTTCCAGTTCAAAACGGGTCCTTACAATAATAAACAAGATTTACCGCCGTGACTCACGACTCATGGTAATGGTTTAATAATGACCTTTTAATATTGTTAGTCATTTATTTTGTAACATTCGCTTGATAGTACTATCTATTACAAGAAAATTATTACGACCTAATTGATTCAAATTAAAACTCAATTTTGATAACATAACGTTGGCGTACTTCCGACCTTTTCTAGTTTGAATCAAATCGAATATGATTCGAATCAATCTGCCTAGCCTTTTCCCTTTTAATATTGTTAGTGATTTATTTTGTAACATTCGCTTGATAGGTACTTATCTATTACAAGAAAATTATTACGACCTAATTGATTCAAATTAAAACTCAATTTTGATATTATAACGTTTGCGTACTTCCGATCTTTTCTAGTTTGAATCAAATCGAATATGATTCGAATCAATCTGCCTAGCCTTTTCCCTTTTAATATTGTTAGTCATTTATTTTGTAACATTCGCTTGATAGGTACTATCTATTACAAGCAGGGACCATTTTGGTTACCCATTGAAAGGGGTTTTCCAAGCGGTTAAACAAAAACCTATACGATATGGGTAACCCTTATGAACGGCTTAAATTAGATTTTGGTAACCCATTGAAAGGGTTTTTGATAAAAACCCATACGGTGTGGGTAACCCTTTTGAGCGGCTTACAAATTACCCACACCGTATGGATTTTTCTAAAATAGTAACCAAAATGGTCCCTGGGTAGAATAAAGATAGAATTGGTCATGCTACGCGTGCTGGGCGGATATCGAAATAACATAGTATTATGATTTTTTCATGTTAGTGGGTTTCAAGTAGGTATAGAACCCATTGAATGGGTTATCATGTAACCCTTTCACTGGGGTTCAAGTATAAAACCCATTAAATGGGTTATCATGTAACCCTTTCAATGGGTTTCTAGTATAAAACCCTTTCAATGGGTTACATCATGATAAAGGTAACCCATTGAATGGGTTACCCCTTCGAAAGGCCCTGATTACAAGAAAATTATTACGACCTAATTGATTCACTTTGAAACTCAATTTTGATAACATAACGTTGGCGTACTTACGACATTTTCTAGTTTGAATCAAATCGAGTATGATTCGAATCAATCTGCCTATTCTTTTCCCTTTTAATATTGTTAGTGATTTATTTTGTAACATTCGCTTGATAAGTACTATCTATTACAAGAAAATTATTACGACCTAATTGATTCAAATTAAAACTCAATTTTGGAAAACATAACGTTGGCGTACTTCCGAACTTATCTAGTTTGAATCAAATCGAATATGATTCGAATCAATCTGCCTGCCTTTTCCCAACTAAGTGCGAGTCGGCTTCAAGTCTAACCGGAAGCAGCTGAATACCAGTATTTTACATGGGGCGACTGCCTATCTGACCTCCACAACCCAGTAACTGGGTAACACGATTCCCATTTGTAAAACTAGTTGCCAGACTTACCTTAACCACTGACAAAGATCTGTGAATGACAACCTGCGGGAACAACGGATTAACGTGCTTTCCGGGGCATGGAAGGGTCTCGATATGTAATGAATGGTCACCCATCCACGAACCGGCCGCGGCAAGCGTAGATTACCCTGATGGATCGACTCGTGCGGATGTTATTACTTAGCCACGAGCTCCTTACTCGAATCCAAAATAACAATAAATACTTAAATCCTACTAATATTATAAACGCGAAAGTTTGTAAGTATGAATGGATGGATGGATGGATGTTTGTTACTCTTTCACGTAAAAACGGCTGGACCAATTTTGATAAAAGATTGTATCGAGGTAGCTGACACCCTGGATTAACATATTATAGGCTACTTTTTATCCCTATATTCCCACGGGATCGAGACTTACGCGGGTGAAACCGCGGGGCGCAGCTAGTCTATTATAAATTTATAAGTTAATAGAAACACGTTAGAACCCTCTTTCTTAAAAAAAACCCCTATCAAAACCAGCCGACTGGAAACTAAACCTTCCTTCGCCTACCAAAAATGATCCAATGATGCTTATAAATTGAGAACATCGACGAAGAATTCTTACTCTCCCCTTTGAAGGCATTTTGTGGATCAATTAGGAAGATTCCTATTTTTCCTCCTTCTGGAAGTTTTCTTTCATGACACTAGTTATAACGTATGTTTTATTACCTCAATGGACTTTTATAAAATTTATCAAATCAATGTATTGAAAAAAAACGGGCCAAGTGCGAGTCGGAATCGCTCACGAAGGGTTCCGTACCATTATCTATAAAAATGGCAAAAAATCACGTTTTTTGTATGGGAGCCCGCCTTAAATACCTATTTCTTTTATTTTAATTTTTTTTTTTCGTTTTTTAATTGAATACATAACTAAATATTCTGTGAATATTTCAAGCGTCAATATAGAGCAAAAAAATCACGTTTGTTGTATAGGAGCCACCATAAATATTTATTTTATTCTCTTTTTCAGTATTTGTTGTTAAAGCGGCAACCGAAATTCATCATCTGTGAAATTTTCAACTGTCTAACTATCACGGTTCATGAGATACAGCCTGGTGACAGACGGACAGACAGACAGACGCGGAGCCTTAGTAATAGGGTTCCCGTTTTAGGTATGGAACCCTAAAAAACGAGCGAGCCTTACAAGTAGTCGCATAATGATGTGTAGCATCTGACATCTCACCTTGGTAATAAACAACTGAGCTGCGACAGAAATGAACCACAAAATTTGAAAAGCTAAATACTGAAATATTATTTTATTCATCGGAGAGTCTGATTTCGACAGTTTCTACTTACAATCTATACAGGGTCAAAGTAAATCAGCTAGCGAAACTCCGCAGACGTGATGGGTATCGATATCTAACCATGATAAAAAAACAAAATAAATTAATTTGACGATGTTTTTTTTTGGTGTCATCAGCCGCTGGTTAGTTACTCAAAATATAATTTTATTTTTTTTTATTTTTTGTGTAAACTTTTCAGACGTATGCATGATACGTCTACGACAACAGATTTTTTCAACTCACACTTCAGGTCACACACAATATTACCAGCGGTCTAATTATTGACCCCAAAAAAATCATCAAAACTTTTATATTGTCGTGTTTAGATATCGATACCCACCATGTCTGCGGAGTTTTGCTAGCTAATTTAATTTGACCCTGTATAGTACTTACTTATGCCATGAGTACACTAATTCCATGCTATTATAAAGTACTTACTAATTCCTGCCGCCTGATTGCCTCGTTGGTTTAGTGGTCACACGCGCTACTACTGAGCATGAGATCCTGGGTTCACTTCCCAGGTCGGTCGAAGTGTTATTGGGTTTTTGCATCTGGAATTTCTCAGTAGCAGCCCGTAGTTTGGATTTGTGCCCGATGATGGCAATAGGCTCGCCCCCTATTACATGGGACTTAAACATAACTGGCGAAATGTGGGTGTACTATAGGTACACCTCTGCCCAAGCCTTCGGGGAAACAAGGCATAATGTTATGTTACTAATTCCATGCTATTAAAAAGTACTTAGTCCATGCTCAAGCTGTCACTTCCTGTTACACTTTTCCGTCCCTTTTCACGAAACCACTCTGGGGAAAGCGAGAGGAAAGATGTTACACATCATAAAACCATAACATCACGCCTCTATTCCCCGAAGGGTTAGGCAGAGGTGTTTGTATGGACACCCACATTTCGCCAGTTGTGTTTATACTCAAACCCAATTACGTGGGCCGTTTTGCTGCATCTAATAAAGTCCCTCTTAAGACGGAGATATATGCCAGTGACCTTGAGTAGTTAGCTTGCGTGTTCTGTAATGAGCTCACGCAACGTATCGTACGTTCAGCCAGTAATAGGACTCGCCCATCAAGGAGCGCTGTCCCCAATTTGGCGCATTATTAATTTATTATACACAAAACAAAAGGTATTTTAATAAAATGCGTATACTAAAAGATCAATAATTAAATTATCTTTAAATTGGTGAAGGTTTCAGAAAAATACGCTTGCTAGATTTTGCGCCATTCTCAGTTTTTTATCCGCGTTAGACATAACTTTACAAATTAATTTCACTATGTAATATAAACATCATCTAAAATATTCACATATTAAATTATTGAGAAAATGCTCTAATTTAACATATATTTTCCGATATTATATGATATTTATATTTTTCGATTTTTCAAATCTTCAGTATAAAATCATTAAAAGTCGGTTATCGTCGCCTTAACGGCGCGGCGGCGTTACGCAAATAAAATTGAGTACTTTGATGATCTATGTCCTATGTAATAGTATGGGCGAGCCTATTGCCTTAAAAATATATTTGATTTGATAATGTCTCCTGTCCCCAGCTCCACCTGACGAGGACCGGGAGGATGACTTTCGAGCACCTCTATATCGCAGCGTGGAGATAAATGGCATCACGGTGCGAATGAAATGGTGCGTGACGTGCAAGTTCTACCGGCCGCCGCGGTGTTCACACTGCTCGGTCTGCAATCATTGCATAGAAGTGAGTATTATGTTTGTAACACTTTTTTTATGAACTGCTTATTGGTGTTAAACTGTTGGACGTTGAGAATTGCCAAGATTAAGTGGCAGTGGGCAGGACACATTGCTCGCAGAACTGATGGCCGATGGGGCCGAAAGGTTCTGGAGTGGCGACCGCGTACCGGAAGACGTAGCGATGGAAGGCCTGCTACAAGGTGGACCGATGACCTTGTGAAGGCCGCAGGTATCCGCTGGATGCGGGAAGTACAGAACCGGTCTTAGTGGCTGTGCTTAAGGGAGGCCTATGTCAAGCAGTGGACGTCTTTCGGCTGAAATGAAGATGATGATGATGTTGGACTTTATGTATATGCCATGGCTGATAAGGGCTTCGCCCGAGAGACTAATGGTCGTTAAGGCGCGGACTGACTACGATTTTAAACGCTGCAATTGCCCTCACACAACCGCTTCAAATAAGGTTGAAAATTGAATAAACATTTGTGTTGACGATGTGACTAAGCTGCGAAAGGGCATTTATTGTATGGGTTTTATTTAGATTATTCGGAATATACACATTATATTAAATAATTGTCCGGTTAAAGTTTAAAAAAAAAGCTAATGCAATTAGAATCCTAAAAAAATATATGTTGTTGTCGCTAAAATACAGAGATAATCGACGCCAAAGTTTATTTTTGTGTAGTAACTTAATTTTTTTTTTATTGGGAATATCAAACTATATTTTACTATTCTATTCGGTTAAAAATTTTGTATAAACCTTTTTCTGTCCACTGTATTTTTTGCGTCGGATGGTTTCATTGCGTTAAGTCATACTCGACTATCCAAGAAACCAGTTTTTGTGAATATTGAGGTAACACCGCGCCTTAATTTTTTAACACTACCGATAACACTAACAATAACATTCCGCGTCGATACGGGTGGTCACTGCACCACACGTATCGACGCGGAATCTGCTTGAGCCAATCACGTATCATCAGTTCAACACACTCGTCGCATTTAGTTCGACGCAGTGTTGAGTCGCGTCGGCTGAACCGTAACGAATCAAATAACATATTTTGACTTTTATTACATGAAACAGAAAGCTCTTTCTGACCGGTACCAGCCGATTCCGCGTCGATGAGTGTGGTGACTCTCTAAGTCGCCCTTTTAACAACAAAATCTAGTCGAGAGTAATCACTGAAGCTACACATTGACTTTTGAGCCTATGTCATGAACAATTTTATGGTTGTATTATGTAGAAAAAGTGCAATAAACGAATACAATAAATAGTCATAAAAGGATATTGCCAAACAAGGTCACCATAGTTGGTGATCGCAGTATTATGTTATTAGCCAATGATTTTATTATTATATTAATTTTATATTATATTAACCAGATAATAATTATGTTGTGAAAACGACCTAATTGGGACGTAGTGACTTTAGTCTGCGACACGCATGGCGACGAGTGATACGCTTAGTTGAAGTAGCTAAAAAATAAAAAAAATGCCATCGTGTGTATTTAGAAAGTGTACCAATTATGATACCAAAGTTAATAAAACAAGGGATCTCATACCACATCTAAGTACGCAATTTATTTCGATTTATTAATATATTTCAATTATTTTCCTAATTTTCAAATATTTGGAGGTTAGAAAAAAGAAAGAAATGGAAATACATTTTTTTGTCGTGAGGACAAGGACGTATGCACTCTATTCACAATTTGTTAGTCTGTGATGCCAACATTCGAATTCAAATGTTTGTTTACATTCACGCGCAATTGACAACACTAGCTGTCTCTTGTTTTCTTGTTGTTTTTATCAAGCCATCTGTTTTCTATCATTTTTACTTGTAGTGAAATGTAAAATTAATGAAAAGTGGGTATGTGTGCTGCCGCTGCTGCGTGGAACACTTTTTTCGGTTATGTGAGTGTATAACATATCTGTTTAATATGATATCATTGTTATTAGCCCAGCAGAAACCTATGCTCCCATGTATCTTTTGCTTTGAAACACAACTCCTGCTCCAACAAAATCTTCTCAGTTCAGAAAATCAAAGAATTTTTAATAATCTTATTTTATTTCATTGTTTTCAGACATTTGACCACCACTGTCCGTGGGTGAACAACTGCATCGGACGACGAAACTACAGATTCTTCTTTTTCTTCTTAATATCATTGTCCATACACATGCTGAGCATATTCGGCCTCAGTTTATATTACATCATGAACAATAACAAAACGTTGACGCAGGTCGAGCCCATTGTGTCGTATCCTTTACAAATAACTTATCACAATTTTTGCATAACCACTATTTGTTTCAGGGGTTAAGAGCGTTTACGACGTACGGCATTTCATACAAACTTTCAAGCCCTTGTTTTTAGAAATGACTGAACCGATTTTAATGAAACTTTATACGCATAAGCAGGATAAAAAGGTCTAAAAAGTTAGTTGAGAACATTTTCGAAATGTCTTATTTAAAAAACCGGCCAAGTGCGAGTCGGACTCGCGCACGAAGGGTTCCGTACCATTATCTATAAAAATGGCAAAAAACCACGTTTATTGTATGGGAGCCCCCCTTAAATATTTGTTTTATTTTAATTTAATTATTTATTTTTAAAGTGAATATATATCTAAATTTTCTGTGATTATTTCAAGCGTCTACCTGTTGCCGTTATCAATATAGAGCAAAAACGAGCAAAAAAAAATCCCGTTTGTTGTATGGAAGCCCCCGTCAATATTTATTTTATTTTGTTTTTTAGTATTTTTTGTTATAGCGGGAACATAAATACATCATCTGTAAAAAAATTAACTGTCAAATACAGCCTGGTGACAGACGGACAGACAGACAGACAGACAGACGGCGGAGCCTTAGTAATAGGGTTCCCGTTTTACCCTTTGGTTACGGAACCCTAAAAACAGATAACTGGAAATCTCTGTTTCATGGAAAATTTAAAATCGGTCTAATTTGGCTGTAACACTATTTTTCGAAAATGTTCTTTACTAACTTTTTAGACCTTTGTATCCTGCTTATGCGTATGAAGTTTCATTAAAATCGGTTCAGTCATTTCGAAAAACAAGGGCTTGAAAGTTTGTATGAAATGCAGTAAGTCGTAAACGCTCTTAAGGGTTAATGAAGAACTCTTCGCAGCATCAATTTGGCGACAATTTGATTGGATACTTTGTTCAGTTTGACGATATACAATTAACGAGTAATGCGTATATTGCTTAATGGATGAACCAATTGATAGATCGTTTAATCATTCGGGTTACTCTTAAGATTGGCTCCAAATTGATACTGTAACCTCCATCGATACTAATATTATACATGCGAAAGTATTCTCTGTCTATCAGTCTGTTATCTTTTAATGGCTTAACGGATTTCGATGAAATTTGCCACACAAGTAGACCATGTCCTGGATAATTATAGGGTAATTTTTAAAACGTCAATAACCTCTTAAGGGGTCATTGTACTCATCATTATTAACAACTTTTACTATGGCCCCAAGCCTGAAATCGCGAAAAAAATATCAGCTGTTCCCCACATTTTAACGAATTATTCGAACATAAATGTAGGGAACAGCTGTTTTTTTTTTCGCGATTTCTGTTTTGGTCCCTTAGTAAAAGTTGTTCATAATGATGAGTACAATGACCCCTTAAGAGGTTATTTACGTTTTAAAAATAACCCTGTATACTTTTATCCCGGTAATAAATTCCCGTGGGATAATTCCCGACCTCCACGCGGTCAAAGCCGCGGGCAAAAGCTAGTCTTACGTAAAACCCGTACGAAATTACCAAAAAAATCTCCTAATCCTTAACTACGCCATCTCAGAATGGTAATAATGGGCATAATCGCACTACTAGCGATACCTATATTCGGTCTGACCGGATTCCACATGGTGCTTGTGTCCCGAGGGCGCACCACCAACGAACAGGTGACGGGGAAGTTCACCGGCGGTTACAACCCTTTCTCTAAAGGATGCTGGTACAACTGCTGTTATACGCAGTTTGGACCACAGTATCCTAGGTAAGCGGCCTTCTGTATTCGTGTATTCCCGTTGTCCCCGTACGCCGTGTCCCCGTCCTACGGGGACAGCGGTACTTCAATTAAATATTTAAAAATACTTCCCGTTGTCCCCGTGGTTTGGTTTTACATTCAATAATATGTTTCTGGCACTCGCCGGCCGCTGCCGCGGCACCGCTCGCTCGGCTCGTGCGTTGTGTGGTCACAGTTCTAACCTAACCTAGCTGTTTCGATTTAAAAAAGGTTTACTTCGTACGATAAGGGGACAACGGGAAAAAAAATTAATCACGTCCCGCTGTTCCCGTGACGGGGATATGGCAAACGGGGACAACGGGAATACACTATTAGGGTAGCAAATCTGATTAGCAAAGTCGCGGGTTAAATTGCGCTCCATATTAAAATGTTCCAAAAATCATGTTCAGCCCAATGATATTTTATTAAACAGAGACTCCCACTTTACATACATTCGACATTTCACTACAAGTAAAATACGTCCCAATTAGGACGTTTTCGAGTCTTCACAATTGCGCGGTCACAACATATCTGTTTAATATAATATCATTGGTTAAGCCAGTAACTTTGAACAAACTTAAGGCAGTTACTCACTTGCGCACGTGCAGTGCGTGCATCTTAGGAACATAATAAGGACGGACACGTCTGGACATGTTCCCGAGCGGTTAGCGAGTGGTTCGCGTGCAAGTTACATGCACATGTTCGTGGTTTCGCGAGATGTCCGCGAACGCGTCCATACTATGATTGTGCTTACACAATTCAATGAAGCCCAAACAATTCATACAAATCAATGCTCTCGAACGGCGCATAAGTTGTTCGAGACATGTGCGTACGCGCGCAGAGTGTGACACGTTCATAGCCGTCTGAAGCACGTAGTGTGCACGTGCGCTATCTGCCTTTAGACTGCTGATTTGTTGCTTTTCTTTAAAAACCCCGACGTGACTGCCTCGTTGGTCTAGTGGTCGTAAGCGCTACTGCTGAGCTGGTCCTGGGTTCGATTCCCAGGTCAGGTAGTGTTATTGGGATTTTCCATTAGGAATTTCTCAGTAGCAGCCCGGAGTTTGGGTTTGTGCCCGGTTGATACCAATAGGCTAAATGACTGGCGAAATGTAGGTGTACTATAGGTATATATCTGCCTAACCTTCGGAGATTACAGGCGTGATGTTGTTTCTTTAAAATATTCCCTTCCAGATGAAGAGTGAATAAAAACCATCAGTACATTTACGAAATGGAAAATGGTTTCCGGCAATTTTAAGTGTCCCTATAGGCCGGGACTCCACCAAAGCGGAGATGTGTGTAAACGACCAATAAGATATCGGCAATGGTACGGTAACGTTATCTTATCGGTATCTTATTGGTCGTTTACACACATCTCCGCACATCTCCGCTTTGGTGGAGTTCCGGCCTTTGGTATAAGATGGTGCGCCAGTCAATGCACTATTTTCAGCCAGTCTAATGCAAAAGAATTTTGAGCGAATAAAAGCTTTCTCTTCCTCAGGGTCGAACTAGTATCTAAAACATCGAGAAAAAAAGCACTAAAAGAACTACTCTATTGACTGTCGCGCCTTCTAAGGTTTGCTTTCACATTTCAATTTAGATTGTAGATACGTATACAGGGTTATTTTTAAAACGTCAATAACCTCTTAAGGGGTCACTGTACTCATCATTATGAACAACTTTTACTATGGGACCAAAACTGAAATCGCGAAAAAGAATCCAGCTGTTCCCTACATTTGTGTTCGAATAATTCGTTAAAATGTAGGGAACAGCTGGTTTTTTTTTTTTCGCGATTTCAGGTTTGGTCCCTTAGTAAAACGTGTTCATAATGATGAGTACAATGACCCCTTAAGAGGTTATTGAAGTTTTAAAAATATAAATTAATTTATGTTCTGGTCGATTCTAGATAGTTATTTTAGAATAATATTATGTAGTCTCATTTAGTTCAATTTGACGGATCATTTTGTAAAATTATTCCACCATAGAGTAATTAGGTTTGATTCAGCTCTACCGATACCTATTTACAGATTCAAAAGACCAAAAGATTCAAATAACCATGAACAAATAGAAACAAGGATTTGCATTAAACAAGAACCGAATGCATTGAAGATGCATATCCTGCTTTGTTGGAACGTTTAGGTAGGGATCAATCATATTGGTAGCTTAGGAGAGTAAATATCCTGCTTTGTTGGAACGTTTAGGTAGGGATCAATCATATTGGTAGCTTAGGAGAGTAAATAAACATAAGGCTTAGCTTACACTGTGGCAGAAGAGAATATAATCGTTATTTGTCTACTTTGTCGCTTTAGTTATGCAATCGTCGCGAGTATTCTTCGGAAGACGCGCTTCCCGTTTTTTGGTATCATATCTAATTTGTACGTTATACATTGGAAATAAAGTTCAAAAGACAAAAAAAAACCAGTGTGCTTTAGACACGACTGAAGTAAAACAGAAATCACCGTTCGCGTAATGCTAGCAAAAGAAGTTTTACTTCAAAAAAGCTGCGGTCTCGTGAGTGTATAAACAGCCAGGGTGAATTTAAAAAAATACCTATTAAGGCGCTGACAAGAGGAAAATGATAAAAGTGGGTTTGTCTTAAACAAAAAAATAGCCAAATCTATATAGTTTGTGGTAGCGGTAAAAATAGTTATTCTCGATACAAATTAACGGTAAACTAACCCTTTACTTTGAGTTTCAATCCAAAATATCTGTATTAAATATCAACGTACGGTTGATATTTAATTAATAACAAGAATGTCTTATTTATATGCAGAACTTGGTTGTTTTTTATTTTCGGTAACTCAACTCATTTTTGAGTAAATAAATAATTGCTTCATATTTTGCAATAAATTACAAGTGTTGTATCATCGCGCTTCTCTTTCTTTTGTATGCAGTCTGACAGTGACAGCGGTTTATCTGTTGTCAGCGTCTTAAACGGGATGGCCCGCGGCGGTGACGCGGTGTGTTTATATTAAACCATATTTAAAATTTAAACAACTTGCGTTCGCCTCTTTCCGTAACGCTCTCGTCACGCATTCACCAGCTTATTCCCTAAGTCAAGGGTGCGTAAAGCAGTTTTACTTAAAAAAAAAAACATTTCGGCCCCCTTTCCTTCTCTTCACACGCAATGTAGATAAAACCCTAACATAAATAAAAGTGCCTAAAATATTGTGTAATTTACAGTCTAGTCCGACCGTCAAAATACATCTACAAAGGTGGTAAGAAGCGGCGGGAAGCGATGCCGGGTGGTATTCACTCGGCGTCGGCGATATCCACGATAGCCACCGACACGCAGCACCAGGTAAAGACGTACACGGCGGACAACGGCTCCGCGCACCGGCCCGCCGGCCCGCACGCACACTATAACAAGGTGAGAGCCAGACGCTTTGCTGTCATTGCTAAGCTAAGCTAAGCTATGAACTGAACTGGTGGGGAGAAGATGAGTAAAGGTGGGGACACGTTTCTGATATTTTCATCGCAACGTACTCCGTGTGTGACCGAGTCAGTTGTTCGTGGCAATAGTAGTTTATGGAACTGTTGCATAATGAGGGGTATTAGTGTTTTAATACTCCTAAAGTAGTGTGTGAAGTGCAGTTTCATACACTATTTTATCTACTCTCATACATTGGGATTGAACCTACTAAATAAAAGATCAAAGTTAAAAGAGTCAGAAATAGTTTATTGCTTGTAAAACCCAGCACATCACCGCGCATGCGCTAAAGCGGGCGCTGCCACAGACACGTAAAAATTTGAAAAAAAAAGGTTTTGTAATGCTATTAAAATGGCGCGCCCCGCATATGCGTACCATTAAATAAAAAAAAATATGGAAACTCCTTGGTGATATTAACTTCTTGGATTTGCCCTGTAGTGTTAAAAAAAAAATCATAACATTATTTTGTTATAGAAAAGGTGTTAGAATAAATTATTCCATTTTTAAATTTCGGTATTGTGTTTATAAAGTATGTCAATATAAATTCGGTTTGAAGTTTATAATTCGAATTTTACGATATGAGAGTAGATAAAAGCTGATATACATGGTCAAATTAAATCAGTTAGCAAAACTCCGCAGACGAGATGGGTATCGATATCTTAAAATGATACAAACGATAAAAGTATACTTAGATGATTTTTTTTGGGATGTAGGATCGATATTTAAGTTACTTACACTCAGTTGCAGAAAGCTCACCATTAACACTTCATTACATAAAGCAACATTATCGCTAATGAATTCATTACTTTAATGAAGTTGCACAAACAAATTTTAGATAGCATTAGATATTTTTAATGCCACTTTAGTTAAAGAAGACTTTAAACAATATTGCCAGGAACAAATTACCATATTGAACGAAAAGAGTGAACATTTGCGTTCTGTTATTATCCGTACGTACAAGTACACCACAATTTTAGAATAAAATAAAGTAAATGTAGTTGATTTATGTGTATTCAGTGTACTCTGTGGTTTAATGTAGTTTAAATAATCTGGTTTAAGGGGGATGCGCTAAGGTAGCCCGCGAAATTCAAATTTACCAACGTTTTTTGCAATTTTTATACTTCTGATTCATATTCTAATGATTATAATTCTGTAAAGCCATATTGGTTATGGCCGCGAATCATAATTAGATCAACATACGTGTTACTGACCTGCAAATTGCAAAAAACGTAATAAAATTTGAATTTTGCGGGCTACTTTAGCGCATCCCCCTTAATCTAATAATTTTAACATGTGTGCAGTCTAGAGCTCCGGCCACACGTGGAAATCCATCAATTTCATAAAAACCTTCTGCAACTCTACGTAGTTCCGTCCGGTCTGGCATTTTAATATAGAGGTGGCTTAATTTTGCTAGCTCACGGGATACTTTTTGTATAAACAAACTGACAAACAACCCGACCCAACCTGTTTCCGACAAACTGTTGATTTATTTATGTTTATTAAATCACCCAATACCTACTTGCTGGAAAGATCCAGTGGCGAAAAATCTCAAACATATTAAAAGCTGTGTCAGGCCATTAATGGATTTATTTCTTTGCGTCACTGGTTCTAAATCTTAATCAAATAGGTTACAAATTTGAAGAACTGCCTCCTTGGAAATTCTATACCTTACACGAAACTCTTTTCCATCATGTTTTAAAAATGAATTCACTCGGTCTGGGATTCGACGGCAAGGTAAATCTACTAAATAAGAATCAGATAATGACGAAAGACTGGTTAAAGACATCTTTCAATTACAGAAATGCATTCAAGTACCGTAGAAAACACTAATGTTGCTCTTAATGGATGCTTTTCGGCCCATTAAAATTAAAAAATCTGAAATGTCAAACTTAAAGTTCACCACCTGCTAATGGGCGCTAATGAAGTTACGTGCAACGTAAAAGTGTTTAAAATGGCCGGTTTCATTAGGTTTGACATTTCATTAGTTAAATTTAATGGAGCATTAAAATAAAATAAAAAATGGTTTTGTGCAATGATTTAATGCTACATTAGTGTTTAATGTAGTCTTTAAAATTTAAAGATCGTTTCTGCAACTGAGTGTTAAAATATAAGCTGTGAAGAAAAAAACATGTTTAGTTATCGACACCGATCACGTCTACGGAGTTTCTCTAGCTAACTTAACTTGACCAAGCAGACGTTTATTGTCAAACTAATTGCCACGCGTCTCGGATACGGTCACCGTGTAAGGTGTGTAGAAATGGCACAAATGTGGACCCACCTTTTACCAGAGGTGGGGATGGGATCTTGTGAAAATGTTTTTTGGGTTTAAAGATAGTGCATCGAGTGTATCTAACTCTGTGGGTATCTAACCCAAATGACAAACATCATTTTAAAGATATTTTCACATATGTTGGAGCCAGGGTCTTCCAAGCTCTGGTCTGTCAGCCTTCAGTGTTCAAGAGATAGCCTGGAGCTTAGAAGCCTGGGTTCTGGTTTCATAAGGGACTCTATTAAATATTCTGCACTCAGTCTGATTATAAAATCACCACTATGAAGTGAAGAGGCACTGAATACATATTTCGATCGAAATGGGTGGTATAATTGTTTTTTTTTTGTGTTCATATTATGATATGTAATTTGTTATCAAATCATCTCATTTTAGTCAAAAAAGGGTAGGATACAAACATTCTTTAACTAACAATTTTAGACTAAATAAAATACAGATCTTTATAACATTTTCACTTACACACTATCTAAATAACTTTAATTTCTCATTTTTAAACATTTTCTAACTACAGCGTCTAGCTTTATATCATCACACGCTTCACTAAACGACAAAACAGCTTGTTTCATCCAAGTAATGCAGTAGCATCATCTAGTTATCATGCTTGTAGAGCGAATTACATACCTTCAATTCACAGACATAAGGTCGAAATTAGCACTTGCACATTTTTGTTAAAATCCTATTTACGTGAATTGAAGACATGATATGTCTGGCTCTCTACTAATGTTTCTGAAACTATTCAAAGGTAATGTCATGGTGATGGTACTGTACTGAAAATCGACGGTTTAACAAGTTACTTAAACCAGGTACAGTCCGCGAGTCTTAAGATGAGCTTTGCATTTGTGTAAGTGATTACCAAAAGTAGAGTATAAACCGATAAAAAAAACGGTATCAACCGGTTTAAACCAAGCAAGGGACGCGTCGCGCTCTAGGCAGACGTCACACCTACACTATCTATAAGTGCACTCACACAAATTAAAAGCTCAGCTTAGGCCTCGCGGACTGTACGCACGGGCGCTTTTTTTTCACGCACTGTATTTTGAACTCTCGCTGGTAAGCAGAGCGTTGAAAATCCAGTGTGCAAAACAAGTCGCCGCTATGAAATATCGCCGTGCGAACCTGGCCTTATACCGTTGGTTTCTCCCATGTGATGTGGTCTCACTTTTATAATGCACAGTATCGATATATTATAGTTTTTTTTCTGCACTGTCATTTTACCGAAATTATTTTTTGTTTACGTTAAAGACTAACTTTCTCAGATTGGTTATTATTTTTTTTCAACTGTATTTTAGAAACAGTTAATATTTGTGCACTGTGAAAGTAAACCGTATTGGTTGAAGTCGGAATACTCTAGTTTAGAAATACTAGATCTTAACGCCCTTGACACAAATCACTAGCGCTAAACATATTTAAAACATTATCTCGTCTCGGTCATGAGAGGCTTGTCTAGCTACGCTTGCCGCAGTTGGTCCGTGGATGGGTGACCATCTGTACATACCAAGACCCCTCAGTGCCTCGGAAAGCAAGTTAAGACGTTGACCCGGCTGTCATTCTTGGATCTTTGACAGTCGTTACGGGTCGTCAGAAGCCCGAAAGTCAGACAACCACTCTTACCAAGGGGTATCGTATTACCCAATAACTGGGTTGTGGAGGCCAGATAGGCAGTCGCTCCATTTAAAATACTGGTATTCAGCTCCATCCGGTTAGACTGGAAGCTGACCCCAGCATAGTTGCGAAAAGGCTGGGCAGATGATGATGATGATGATCCTGTCTCTGCCATATTCAAATGATTGACAGAAACATGACGATGTTTTTAATTAATTTAGGGGGGGGGGGGTATTTAGTGATTTGTGGTGCAAGCGGGCTTTAGCATTACTATGGTTAGATAAACATTAAGGCGCTGACAAGAGGCAAATGGTAAAAGTAGGCTTGTCTTAAACAAAAAAATTGCCAAATCTATATAGTTTGTGGTAGCGGAAAAAAAAATAAACAAAATTCTTGAACATATTTCTCAGAACTTGGTTGTTACCAAAACACGTTTAGAAAAAAATGATATAAATGAATGCTAAACTAACCCTTTACTTTGAGTTTCAAACTTTCAATCCAAAATATCTGTATTTAATTATCAACGTACGGTTCGTATTCAATTAATAACAAGACCGTCTTATTTGTATGCTTGGTTGTTTTTTATTTTCTATTACTCAACTCATTTTTGAGTTAATAAATAATTGCTTCATATGTTCCGTTTGGTGCCGGACGTAAAGAATACCACCATCCCATTTCTTCCCGTGGGTGTCGTAAAAGGCGACTAAGGAACTTACTAGAGAATGGGCAGCAGCGTTCTCTATGCATTTTTAAAACCATACTGCGATTGCCAACCCGCCTGCCAAGCGTGGCGATTATGGCAAATCCCCCCGCCCCCTTTTGGCGGACGCCTGTGTCCAGCAGTGGACGTCTTTCGGCTGAAATGATGATGATGATGATTTTGCAATAAATTACAAACGTTGTGTCATCGCGCTTCTCTTTCTTTTGTATGCAGTCTGACAGTGACAGCGGTTAACCTGTTGTCAGCGTCTTAAAACTAGTGACGTTTAGATTTCTACTGTTATTATTAGCTTATCGAAATCAATTTTATAATCATTCCGACTTTGCCAACATCTCAAATACTAATCTCATAAAATACTTATTTCTAAGTTTAATATAAATCAATATGTATCTATGTATTCTATTATGTGACATAATTATTTCTTATAGCTTTGTGTACGAGTCTTTAACATCTCACTAATAAATCTTGTGTGTCATGAAATCAATGTTTCACATTCAAATGCTTATTGAAACTAATGCATAATGCAAAAGCGCTGTTTAACATAAACTAATAAAATATTAATTTGGTTTCGTTGAATGGATGTTAAATGTGGTAGTGTCCTTTTTGTCTACATTTTAATATAAATCTTTTTCTATATTATTCTGTACTTTTCTGATTCATATTACATTTTAAAGCTGTCTTACAAGAGGGAAATAACCAAAATATTTTTGATTTTGTTTATGTCCCAATTTTTTTAAGTTTTCCAAATTACCATTCATTAATTCTGTAAGGGATGACCAAAAAATTATCGTTTTTCATGGCAAAGTAAATGTCTCCTACCCTTTCTCAAACCGAGTGGTAGTACTGCCACATAAACCCTCTCACGGAGAGTGAGTAAGAACTAGAGTGTAAAGTTGGTGTGGGCGGCGCCCTCGCAGCTGTCTCCGGGGCGAGAGGATGCCGAGGGTGAGCTGGACGGGCCAGGGGCTTCGCAGTCTGCCGACTGTGAGCCCACGCCGCCTTCCATGCAGCGCCGAGGCTCCGCGGCGAACTTGTTCCCGCCTGAACAGCACCATCATCTGCCGCCAAGGCCGCACCATTATCCACGACTCAGCCCGCTCTCCAGAAATACCAGGCAAGCATAAAAATTGTGATCTGTGTTGTTGTGTTGTATAATTGCAAATGAAAGTTAACGATATTTGTATGAACGAGGCTCCCATGCTTCTCTAATAACCATTAGAGAGATAGAATACTCTTTAAGCATAGCAAGTTGCGAAATATGTCTATAAGAGTAGGGGAGATCAAAGAGGTGACTACCGAGTTGACTAATCGAGAAGTAATTTATAGCAGGGAAGAAACACATGTTGCTCCGACCACAATTAAATTGGGGTTAGTTGTTAGACAGATATCCAATTGAAATAGATATACTCACACTAGTTAACTCGGTGTTCTAGTCACGGTGGCACCACGACGTCAGGCTACCGGGTGGTAATGGAGCCGGTGAGATACGAGACGGGCTCCAATGGAGGCGCCCGGCCTTCGCCGACCATGCAGCAGAGGATAAAGGCGCTGGGAGTTCCCACGCCGTTGGCCGTCAGCAGTCCGGTCAGAAGGTATGTACCATAAAATATAGCCGGAGCGGCGGAGACTGAAGGATTAATGATCACATGAAATTGGTGTTATTTGTGAATTTATTTATCATGTGACAACCCTGGGGCCAGTTACTCGAACGATAATTATTGCAAAATTAATGTGACAAATTGTCAACCGACTGTAAACTGCAGCGATTGGCTGTTGATAAATAATTCAACCAATCACAGCAGTTTACGCGCGCTTGACAATTTGTCACATACATAATACGATAATTTTCGTTTGAGAAACTGGCCCCTACCGTTGCAGTTTACAAATGAGTCGTGTTATGCTAATTTGCTTAATCAAGTGGGATTGGCTCGCATGCGAGATGCGTCCCACGTGCGTATAACACGCATTATAATAAACGGCATTGCGCGCGCAACGTATGCGGGGAAATACCGCGTGCGTGAGCAAATTCACATGACATTAAAAACGCATAAAAAAGTAGATAATTATTTTTGGATTAAGGATTTTTGGATAAAGGTTCAGTTTTAAGATTGTCCTTTCAGTTTCCGCAATTTATTTTCAAAATATCTACAACTACCGTCGAATCCAAGGTCGACAAATTGAACTTTCCGCTGTAATACTTTACTTAAATGTTACTAGATCAAAATTTCGATAAAGGATTACCTAATTGGCTGATTATTGAGAGGAGAAAATGTTCCCATAATGATTAAATAGGTATTTATATTATTTCCCATTGTATCATGGCCTGTTCCCATCATTAACAGAAATGGTTTTGATCCCCTTCTACCTACAACCGGGAATGCATCGCTTAAACCACGGTACGGCTCAAAACAGAAGTACAATTTTGAAGTTGACATTTTTTGTATTCTAAATTAAACCGTTAAATACCAAAAACTGGTAAACCGGTTAACCGGTTTTCTAGCATTGAAAATTGTGTCGATCAAAGTTATACTCCTGCAAGTAGTCTGTATTGTGCTTATACGTTTTTGATTTGATTCAGTGTTTATTTGCATGTAAAATGTTTTGCATTCACGTATTAGAGGTTACTAACGGCCGAACCCAATAACCTATATATAACCAGTTTCGGCCTACTGGAGATATAAAAATATATCTATCTATAATTATACGAGTATCTTAATCCAGTAACTTATTTAGAAGTGAGAAACAAAGAAGTTTTAATATAACCCTAATTACACATGTTGTTTTTTAAAGTGATGTTGGTTGTAATGGAACGCACGGGAGGGCGAAGTAGAGAAACCTACTTATTGTTTTCGTTAGATAGATAGCCTTTATCAATGATTGTGAGACGCCATCCGAGCATAGATATAATTATACTGTCTATCATCTATAGCAATCTGTCTTTAACTGAAAATAAGTTATTGGGTTCGGCCGTACGTTTGGGAACACTATTAACTGTCGATATTTATTGTCATTGGTGTATATTTAGCTTTGTAAGATGTAAGGGTTGCTTACTAATATTTGAAATGTGGACAAATTGTGGGTAGTCTGAGATTGTGTAGTTCCTTTTGCACGTTTGTATTTCTACACATTCTAATCTGTGATTATGATTTTCCATTTTTTTTGCATAAGTACTTAATATTAATAAGCACTTATTAAGAGGAAGCAATCAGAAAGCTCGCAACCTCGCAAATAGCAGTCAAATATTTACCAGTTTTGATGAATTTGTCAATATTATTAAATGAAAATTATGGATATCTCTATAGTGCACTAAATATTGATTTTGAATTGCAATATTTAATATCTTAACGCTGAATATTGAACTTGACAAAAACAATCATTTGGAAAGTTTCCAAAATTAAATGATTGTTTTTACACCTAAAACGATACGATATTATTTTTTTTATTGCAATTCATAATCAATATTTTAGTGCACTCATAGAACAGTCATATTGAAAATCCACGAAAATACATCTCAGTCTACCCTGCTATTGTGCCACAGAAATATAATTTAATACTTATTTTTGTCCATAGTTGAATATGTATTACGTATTTAAACTGGGATTGTAAAGTTATGTAAACATTGTATATAAACGAAAAAAAAAAAAAAAAACAAGGAATGCAGTGAGACCACAAACAAAATAAATGCTTTTTTTGTGGATTTATTTTACTCATGTGTGCCCTTAATCACTGACTGTATACATCTTTTATTTTTCCAGTGACCGTCTATGGTTTTATTTCGTCCACTTTTCAACTTGTAAAGCATAGGGCACACTATATTTTCGTGTTTTGTAATGAATGCTGTCCCAATACTGAACAAAGATGGCCCTCCATGATCATGATCTTCTAAAGCTTCTTCTCGTGTTTAGATAATTTTGGAGCTGTGATTCTTTCGAAAAATTACTCTGCGATTTATTTTTTATTGAATTGATCCAAAACCGGTTTCTAGTTTTCATGATCAACGATCTGGACAGAAACGATATATTTATTTGGAATAAAAAAAAAAAAAAAATTTCAGACATTAACACATATAGGTACATGAACAGTCCATAGATTGTTTACTGATGAGTTAGTAACAGAAAGTACTTATAGTCTATATTGTAGGGACACAAACACAGCTAAATTGCCTAAGCCCGCCCTCGAGGCTCAGTGTGGTAGCACCATAGGTACAGCGGGAATCACAGGGGGGGGGGGGGGAGCGGTATAAAACATATCTATAGCAACAATATTAATTTGTGGTCTCATAGCTTGTACGACACGAAATATAAACTTTGTGATTTACCGCTTACCGCGTCAGGTGGACCTAACGCACAGAGCCGACGTGTCAACGGTAATTCGTTAACTGTCGTTGTTTGCTCTTGTGTGTGTTTGTGTGTTTATGGCCATTTTCTTTACTTACAAAGAATTTGTGGATATTTTTAAAAATATTTTTTTTAGCTGCATTTTTAAACCATCAACCAATCATTTTTAGGATTCTTAATCATTTCGTTACTTAGTTTCGATTTTCTTTTTCCCATACCCTAGAAAATCACTCGTAGAATCAAGCATTCTAATTATTTCTTCTTCTAGATGCCAGATTTCCAACAGTAAGTTTTGTAAAATTGATTTAGAGCTGCAATAAAAATATCCACTAATTCATAAACTTACTTTTGTATATATTTTTTTAACCTGGCTCTGCACTTTTCGGTTTGATTTTGCTAAATAAATATATTTAAAATACCTATTCGACAGGTTTTTCTGGATTTTGCCCCTAATCGGAATTGTTTATTTTTTTATTTTTTATTAATAATGTTTATTTTTAGTGGCGTACTTTTGGACTATCAAAACAACATTGTAAATAATGCGCGTATAAAATATCTAAAAGTACTGAAAACGACGTTTTTGCTTTGTATAGTATTCTATTTTTGAGCACAAACCAGTTTTTCTTTGGCATGACTTTCTGTACCTATATTTAATTGTTTTTTTTTTAATTATAATTGAATAATAATCAGTTACACCGTATTTTAAATTATTTGCATGTTCTTCCTTTACGACCTATCTTTATAATATATTTTTTTTTTGTGTTTTGGCAACATGTGGAGTATGTGGTATCATGGACCAAATAACCTGCTGAATGTTACTATTTCTATACTTTTAATGTAAAAATGGGGAGGGGGGCCAAATGACCTTAATGGTTTTTTTACTCTGCTCATGTGTTTAATTTGCATTTGTAGTAAAACTTAAAAGATGGTGTAACTAGGTTGAAATGGGAATTCTGTCTGGAATATCAATTGATTTAGTAAAGATACTGTAAAACATCTCTAAATTTTCCTATCTTTTGCTGAAGCAAACCAAAACTATGACTAATAATTATTGAATGTAAGACTACTTGAATAAAGTAAGACAGAATTCAGCCAAAAATTTGTATACCACATAAAAATATACATCACTTTTTATTTGCAAGCTGTTGTGACACGGGGCGCAGGCGTAGCTCGACACACTATACAATGGCTGATAACGGCTACCAACGTCTGTCTATGGTCGACTTATGATCATAGACACGTTATACTCCATGGTAAACGAACGATTGCTAGTCGAACTCACTATAAATAATTTTTTTATATATTTTTACGCCGCTATTACGTTTTATGCTAGCATTTTTCCTATATATTTCAGTACTATTTTTGATATTTACATTGTTTTTTATCCCAATTGTTGTTATTTTTGTATGGAATTTATTATGAATTCTTCGTTTTCAGTCGGTTACATAAGCACCCAAGCTTGAATTTTAGTTCTCATGTCAAGATTAATCAATGATCTGTTTTCATATTGTACGAAGCCATTGTATATGTCGTGTCGTTGCTTACCGGTGTTATTTGTTTTATCCTGATGAAATGAGTTCACGAGTAGAGTAAACGCATTTTTTTTTTCAAAGCACAATGATTCTGGATTTATTTTCGTTTTTAATCAATACAATTTATTAATTTAAATAAATTTAAAAGCAAGCTATAAGAATCCGCTATCTACTTCTATTTACATATCTACATTTCATAGGAGACACTAACATTTCTATATATTCTTATTTCACCAGGATAAGCATGCAGTAGTTACCGTAGTGTGTATAATATAATAGTGTAACATAGTTGTGGCATGTGGCGTTGGCATGCTCCCCGCAACCGTAGCAGGCGGGGTCGCCGCCTCCGGACCCAAAGTTCTACGCGTTCAGAACCCGGTCATCTCTTCGCGCTAACGATGACTATACTCTGATCCCAAACACGTGTTATATGCTCATGGTTATACGTAGATTAGTTTTTATATATAATTGTGACATTTGGAACGTAGTCGGGATTGCGGTACGGTCTTGTGATGATTGGTGTAAATAACCGACCGATACTTTGAAGAAGCGCACGCCCGCGGTGAATCGTCCGCCTTTCGATCGTACCCGACGAGAGAGAGCGTGCCGACCAACGCGGGCGCAAGCGTGTTCACGTTCTGAGCGTGCGCAGTCCGAAGGCGGCGGCGCCGGTCGCGCGATCGCACGTGCAAACGCTTCGCCCCGCAGCTCCCTTCTCCTTCTGTCCGTAGGCCGTACGATAACGATAGCGAGGGCTCGGACGAGCTCGCGCGATTAAACCCCTGACGTGAGCGACGCGCCTGACAGGTCCAACCCGGGCACGCCGACGCAGCCGCGCCGCCCCGACTTCATCGGCGTCGGCGGCCGCGCCTCTCCGCAGCGCCGCTTCCTGTCCGAGGGCGAGCTGCTGCGGCCCGACCCGCCCGCGCCGCACCGGCCCACGGCCGACGACATCCGCGAGCTGGCCGCCTCGCCGCAGCGCGGCAACTACCTGTGGGCCGAGCGGCCGCCGCACGCGCACCACCCGCACCCGCCGCGCGGCGGCGTGGCCGTGTTCCCGCCGGGCGTGCTGGGCGCGGCCGGCGCGTCGCCGCTGGCCCGGCGGCGCGCGGGCGGCGTGCCGGCGCGCCCGCTGTCCTTCGTGCGCGCGCTGGAGGTGCAGGACCAGCTGGAGGCGCGGGCGCCGCCGCCCGACCCGCCCGACCGCGCCTCCGTGTACGACTGCAACTACGAGATCTCCGTGTGAGCCCCGACCGACCCGCGCGCGGGGCGTCTGACTAAATCCGGTGCCCGACCCCGCTCGAGGGACGTTTCGTAACGAGTGACTAGAGTTTTATATGTATGTATATTTGTGAGTAATTTGTAACGTTGACTTATATTTAATTGTGAATTTGTTGAGAGAGTGTACATAGTCCCCCCAGTGTTGTGATTCCGAGATGACATAATAATTATATAGAAGTATATAAAAGAGTAAATGTATCAGCACCCGAGTGTCTCAATTATTGTGTAAAAAATATATTTATAAAAATTGTTTTTCAAGGAGCTGTTGTATGTTTTTCCTTTAGGTTTAAAGTCGACGTGTCAGATAGTCGGAGGTTACGGAATTGACTGATTCGTTAATCTGCCTCAATTTTTTTTAGTTAGTTCAAACTTTCTGCGGGCGCAGCGAGGTTTAGAAAATGTCGTAGCGTGCGTTTTTTACTTGACGTATTTTTTTATCTAAAAAGTATTATTGTGAACTCAGTACATTTGGACGCAGACGTTTATCTTATAAATTAATTCTTCCAGTAGTCTTCAAACATCGCTTAGCTTATTACATCCCCTAATGTGACAAGCAAAGCGATGTGATACAATAAACAATCACGAAATTTTCAAAGTAAAAAATGCACGACGCCTGAGATAATAATGTGCCAAATATTCTGTAGTCACAGGTAGCTTAGAGCACGCGTCTCGTTAATTGATTTATTGATTCCCTCCTCGAGGTGGGAATAATTTAACTTCCTGAATTTTGTTGTGATAACACCACGTTACTCGTAAAAATTTGCTATATCTTATTATCCCTTGCGCTATTTTGACTTTATTGAAAACGTCAAGTCTATTCATTCTTGTACTCTAGTGATAATAATACTTTCCTATTTTATGATTAGTGACAAATTATTAGTACCTATATGATGTGGAATGTTATAGCTAATGAGCACGAGGCGCCCGTGAGGCGGCCTCGTGTCTGCTTGCGGAGAGCAAGATGGTGATAAATTCTTATGTCTAAAATTACCAGAGGGAGTAGTTTAAGAAATGTTCACGTTAATATCATATCTGCGTGTTTGAAAATGTGGATTGATTGTTGTGTAATTAATTACACCATACTAAAATTTACATAGGATTAAATATAAAATAACTTAAAACGCCGTAATCTCAAGCAACTGTAGAGGACAAAATGATAGTATTATCATGGCAGCTGTAAAAGATTTAAGGACAATGCAATGATATTATATTAAACAGATATGTTGTGAGCGCGCAATCGTGAAGACTCGAAAACGTCCTAATTGGGACGTATTGACATAAGTCTGCGACACGCATGGCGACGAGTGATACGCTTAGTTGAAGCAGCTAAAAAGTTAAAAAAATGTCATCGTGTGTATTTAGAAAGTGTACCAATTATGATACCAAAGTTAATAAAACACAAGGGATCTCATACCACATCTAAGTACGCAATTTATTTCGATTTATTAATATATTTCAATTATTTTCCTAATTTTCAAATATTTGGAGGTTAGAAAAAAGAAAGAAATGGATTTTTTTTTTGTCGTGAGAACGACAAGGACGCATGCACTCCATTCAAAATTTGTTAATCTGTGATGCCAACATTCGGTGATCGGAGGCCAGAATAATGTTTGTTTACATTCACGCCCAATTGACAACACTAGCTGTCTCTTTTTATCTTGTTGTTTTTATCAAGTCATCTCTTTTCTATAATTTTTACTTGTAGTGAAATGTAAAATGAATGAAAAGTGGGTATGTATGTGTTGTTTTGTGAGTGTATAACATATCTGTTTAATATAATATCATTGGGATAATGCTATTGACTGTATTATTTGACTTGTTGCTAGTTCTTAATTAGCTCACCAGACGGCAGTTGCTTGAGTTTGCGAATTTTAAATTGATCGATGATTGAAGTACACGAATTCCTTTTTTTTTTGTCAGTTACGATTCTTACTGCAGTCAAATTCTACGTAATAAGTAAACCACCCTTATATTTTTCATTTTTTTTTTGCATTTGAAAGCATGAACGTAGCTGCCTTTTCTTTGAAAAAACTATAAGAAAACAATGTAAAATAGTTTGTTTACATAAGGGACCTGTTTCACTACCTCCTGATAAGTTCGGATTAAGTCTTTGCGCTGGCAAAAACCGGGCAAAAAATCTGTCGTACTCACTGATCCAGTCCGATTTTTGTCGGTGGTGAACGGAGGATAGAACACGAGTATACATGCGCTATACTTGTCAAAAAACGCGATGGTCAATCGCGACGTAACTAGTGAAGTAACCATATGAATCGGTACTCGATACGCGCGATAAATCGATTCAAGTTAAATGTCAAAACGGGCCTATTATTTTTTGACAACTTTAGTGCAGTACATTGACATAAGTCGGGTGGTTTTTATTAGTGACCGATTTTCACCGAATAAAGTAGGTCACTGATAAAAGCAACCGGTTTATCTGGCAGATTCTAATTTAAATGAATTAACATACAAATTATTTTTATTTTTGAATTAATCTGGCATACAAATATTGCATATCGGGGTGTATTGAGACAGTCCCTTACTTTACAATGAATTTGCCTGTGGTATAGCGTATGGCTGTTAACTTCACAACAACTAGCGAAATTAAGTTATATTTCGCCATTTTGTTTTCAATGTAAAAACGGATCTCAACTTTCCGAATTCCTATTTAGCCCTGGATAAACTGTACTTATACTATTTGTAATGTAAAAAAGAATATATTATTCTAAATTACACGAGATGTACTGAACACGTTAAAATAGAAGTGAGTCAGTTGAGATTACATTATGTAAATAAATAATAATAAATATCTATTATATTATAAATATCAAAATATATAAAACGTATCACTAGTTTTTGATACACAAGTTTGTTGGCGAACGCTGTTTACCAAGACGTTTGGGAGTGATACGTTTGACCATGTATAGAAAAAAATACAATAACTGTCTTCTATTTATTAAGGGTTAAGTATGTAAATATTCATGAGAAATATCTAAGGACAATTTTGTATAGAACCTATGTAATAGTATTTGTTGTGAATGTTACAATTGCGTATAAAACAACAACACTGTTTTGTTTCAGTGCCAGTAAATACAATATTTTTTTAAACTACATAAGAACATATCAGCAGCGTATTTTTTTTAATACGCAGCAAAGGTTTTGTTGAACGGCCTACTAGTGAACATTAGTACTTTTCATTCATTCGTCTGCCTCTCATCACTGCACATTCCGTCTCTCATATTTATTTTAATGTAGTTATCGTTTTCACATTAGTTTGATTGTGCGTACTTAAATTCACAATTAATGCTATATTAACACTTGAAATGACAATGCACGTGATCATTGTAATGTTGTTGTTGATTGAAACCTGAGTTGACTAAAGTCCAGATATTAAGTCCATAAATATCTTAGACAGACTATTTACTAGTTAGAAGTAATTTTTTTAAATAAAATTGTATGATATAAAAGCAAGTTGATTTGAAGTAATTTAGTGATGGACACAGCACGAATACTTTAGGCGTTACTAACTTATTACATTTTGGTTTAATAGCAACATGCATACTTTGATAAATAGATACGGTGATAATGAAACAAAGTATACAATTTAAAAAAATGTTATATAATATAACTTTTATGTCCGATTTAAAAAATCAATACGTATGTAACGTCAAAAAATATTCGTGCTGCAATAGGTACATACTACACATCAAGTTATAGAATTCCAGTTTACGCTGATCTCGCACTGTACAGAAATCTTATACAATGCGAGATCAGCTTATACTGGAAATGTATAGATAGCTTGATGTGTAGCCGTCTGTACTACAGAAAGTTCTTTGTAATTAATAAACAGTTAATTTCGATAGAATTTTTTTTGTAACAAGTGAAGGTGCTTTTAAACGCAAATATCATATGATGTAAGTGTACAAACTGTACAAAAGATTTTTTTTACGGGCTTTCCCTGTATCCGAAAATGTGTATTTTGAGGATAACATCGGTTTGAAATACAGCTGCGCTGCAACATACCTAAGACTAATGAGTAACTATAATAGTACCTCCTCAAACGTTATTACCTGTATGTATGTGACAGTGTTTTATTTTTGTATTTTGATAAAATTTGTGTAAATAATTTTCTTATTTTATTGATATTAAACTCAATTAATCAACTTACTTGTTATAATTTCTCCTGGTTACATTCTATGGTTAGCGGGGACCGCCTGCTTTTTTCATAGCGTTTGAATTTGTTGACCCAATATTACTCAACATTACATGGAACTCGAACATAACTGGCGAAATGTGGTTGTAGTATAGGTCACCTCTGACTAACCCTTCGAGGAAAATAAGCGTGATGTTATGTTGTATTACGCATTTTCGGAGGCGGTCATGCAGAGCTCCACTGTATCATTGGGGCCTAAAGGTAAGTACTCATAGCAGATACTTGGCCAAACGTACTGAGCAGTAAATGGATTATCGGTACGGGGATTAATCTTTTCACCGCCCACGGACACAGAACGCGATGCCTCGCCAGGCGCCAAGCTATAACGAAATATATAGTAAACAGTAGTGATGATGGTATCGTCATATTTTAGAATGAGATTTATACGCGTTACGTTTTAATCATAATTTTATGGATATAAATAAAAACTGATTAAATATTTCCTTATTTGTTTTAGGTCACAGTAACCCCCTCTCGAAGAGAGGAGGCCTGGGTCCCAGCAGTGGGAACATTATAGGCTGATTATGCTACAGTAACCTTAGTAAGAAAAAAACACTATAAATTATAAGTATCAAAGAAACAAATACTTAGAACTTAAAATAATTAGAACTTAAGGAAATGAGGTACATCTCTATTTGTTTCATGAAGTCATTCTTTGACTTCAATTCAAGACACGAGCACGTTAAATTCAATTCTGATTAGGGATGTGGTCTATGGTCTTTCTTCTATTTTTGACTACTCCCATGTTTGTGGCTTACCGAACATTTCACTTATTAAATTCTTACTTTTTGATGAATAAACGTATTATTATTATCTAGTTGGACATATCTCAGAATCTTCTTCTTCTGGTTCTACGTTCTCCACAAAATACTCGGGAGTTCGATTCCACACCTTCTAAAATGATAGCTGATCAAAATCCAGTTCTTCATTCATCTTCTCACCTATTTGTTTACTCCGATAATGAATCCGATTAGTACCTGCAGCCTGCACTATGCCAAAGTGACCTTGACAGCCGTACGTTTATAACGTCACTGAACGACCCCTTTAATAGTCCGTGGCGCCCGGGGCACTGACAACCATAGACTTGTAAATTTGTAATTGTTTTGTAGAGATGAAAATATAATTATCGACAAGGATTGCTAACAACTATTTAATTCAGAGTCGGCACCCATCTGAATGTCGAAATTAGTCTATTTTCCCTTTGTTATAAAGTAGTTCACTAAGTTCATATTTTACTGACCTCAAATTGTTTTCGATAATAATATTTATAAATATTTCAACGGGTGAAATCAAACAGTGATAACTGTCGCGTCACATCACTGGCTGACTATATAACATTCGTTTTTGTTTATACTAAACCCGAAAAGGGGTCATTGTACTCATAATTTTGAACAATTTATTCTATGGGACCAACCTTGAAATCGCGAAATATGCCGATTTACTGCTTTTTTCTACAAGGCACGACAGGACTAATCTATATATAATATATTAGCCTATTTCATAAAGATTCTAACAACACATCATTTACACTCAGTTGCAGAAACGATCTTTAAATTTTAAAGACTACATTAAACACTAATGTAGCATTAAATCATTGCACAAAACCATTTTTTATTTTATTTTAATGCTCCATTAAATTTAACTAATGAAATGTCAAACCTAATGAAACCGGCCATTTTAAACACTTTTACGTTGCACGTAACTTCATTAGCGCCCATTAGCAGGTGGTGAACTTTAAGTTTGACATTCCAGATTTTTTAATTTTAATGGGCCGAAAAGCATCCATTAAGAGCAACATTAGTGTTTTCTACGGTACTTGAATGCATTTCTGTAATTGAAAGATGTCTTTAACCAGTCTTTCGTCATTATCTGATTCTTATTTAGTAGATTTACCTCGCCGTCGAATCCCAGACCGAGTGAATTCATTTTTAAAACATGATGGAAAAGAGTTTCGTGTAAAGTATAGAATTTCCAAGGAGGCAGTTCTTCAAATTTGTAACCTATTTGATTAAGATTTAGAACCAGTGACGCAAAGAAATAAATCCATTAATGGCCTGACACAGCTTTTAATATGTTTGAGATTTTTCGCCACTGGATCTTTCCAGCAAGTAGGTATTGGGTGATTTAATAAACATAAATAAATCAACAGTTTGTCGGAAACAGGTTGGGTCGGGTTATTTGTCAGTTTGTTTATACAAAAAGTATCCCGTGAGCTAGCAAAATTAAGCCACCTCTATATTAAAATGCCAGACCGGACGGAACTACGTAGAGTTGCAGAAGGTTTTTATGAAATTGATGGATTTCCACGTGTGGCCGGAGCTCTAGACTGCACACATGTTAAAATTATTAGATTAAGGGGGATGCGCTAAAGTAGCCCGCAAAATTCAAATTTTATTACGTTTTTTGCAATTTGCAGGTCAGTAACACGTATGTTGATCTAATTATGATTCGCGGCCATAACCTATATGGCTTTACAGAATTATAATCATTAGAATATGAATCAGAAGTATAAAAATTGCAAAAAACGTTGGTAAATTTGAATTTCGCGGGCTACCTTAGCGCATCCCCCTTAAACCAGATTATTTAAACTACATTAAACCACAGAGTACACTGAATACACATAAATCAACTACATTTACTTTATTTTATTCTAAAATTGTGGTGTACTTGTACGTACGGATAATAACAGAACGCAAATGTTCACTCTTTCACGTTCAATATGGTAATTTGTTCCTGGCAATATTGTTTAAAGTCTTCTTTAACTAAAGTGGCATTAAAAATGTCTAATGCTATCTAAAATTAGTTTGTGCAACTTCATTAAAGTAATGAATTCATTAGCGATAATGTTGCTTTATGTAATGAAGTGTTAATGGTGAGCTTTCTGCAACTGAGTGTTAGCCAGATCCCTTAAGTATCTTTCGAGATATCGGCGATGATCTCAGACGCGGCAAAAACCGCGGCGCGTCTTAAAAACAGGTTGGCGCACGTCGTATGAAGTTTTTGTACCGTCGCGACGCACAATGGGATATAAACATTTTGTCGATGAACACAAATGTAGGGAACATGTGTATTTTTTTTCGTGAACTCAAGGTTGGTCCCATAGAAAAAAATGTTCGAAATTATGAGTACAATGACCCCTTTTCGGGTTTAGTATAAACAAAAACGGATGTTGTAAAAAGTCCTTGGTGTTCTGGGGACAAAAATGTTTGGAGTTTTTGTTTTTGCCAATTTTAAGACAAATAACGGCATCTTTTGTGTGGAAAAATAAAAAAAAACAGGTTAATAGACTGCTATAATAAATAATAAAATGAAAAAAACCTGTTAAATAAGGCAAATTATTTTTTATAAGATAGTTAGAATGAAGAGCTTCTAATGAAGTCGTGGCGCTGGTGGCACGAAAATCTGGAACTTCTATTGAAGTCCGTGGCGGTGAAAAGGTTAAAATAATAAATAGTGATTATAGAAAAAAGGAAGGAAACAAACAAAGCGGTGTTTCTAAACTAAAGTTTTTGTATAACTGGCGCCAATGATAAACTAGAGTTGTAAAAACTGATACTAGATACTCAAAGGATACTAGCAAAATGAAACGATATTGAATCGACTAAAGGAAAATCTTGGGCTTGTTCATTTTATTAGCCTAGACGTTAATTGAAATTGGGGAATTAGATGTCACTGTGATCCTGAAATAAATCAGTTTTGTTTGATTTTTTATTTTTGAAGACACCATGTAAATAAAATACAAGCTAAATTAATTTAGTTTTGAAGCTGTCATGTTTTTAGTAAATTTTTCGACAGTGAAATGAACGCGACCTGTAAATCTTCAAATGTCATTGTCAAACCTACATGTTTTTTTGCAATAGCAACACAGTTTCTTTTTCAGTCGACGGGTAAAGGGAATGTGAGTTTTGGAAACTTTTATAAAAATATCCATAAAAATCTGTGAAATGAGGGAATTAATTGAACGAAATACTTCACGTATATCAAAATAGTGATCCCCACGGCATAATAGTGTCCTTATTTTTTGATATTACTGATAATTTGTCGTAAAAATAGAAAAACCAAGTTCGTGTTGTACACAGAGTTTGAGGTGGTTATCATATTATTTGTGCATATTCTTTAGTGAATACCCACTCTAACTGTTCGTGTTGAGTGATAACAGCAATACACGTCTTTGTTGATAGGGATTCTTGCCGTGGGTAATAGAAAAATAGACAAAAACACAGGTTTTGAAGGTTAGTTTTGTTGTTTCCAGATCCACCCAAAATGGGTAAGATTATGAAACCAGGGAAAGTGGTGCTGGTCCTCAGTGGCCGGTACGCGGGCCGCAAGGCGATCGTCGTGAAGAACTACGACGAAGGCACCTCAGACAAGCCCTACGGACACGCTTTCGTCGCCGGCATCGACAGGTATCCCCGTAAAGTGCACAAGAGGATGGGCAAAAACAAAATCCACAAGCGCTCCAAAGTAAAGCCTTTCGTGAAGGTGAGTCGTACTTTTACTCTACCATAACCTCGCTAATGTTGTTGTTTAGGCCATTTCTTGACATAGTTCATCAACAGCAAGCATCATCAAGTATTGTAGTGTGTTCTCCCAACCCCAAAGTGAGGTTACTTGATTTATAACCTGGTGATAATAGGAATACTTACTATATTTGGGTGAATTGATAACCAATGACAGCAACCAACAGCTACATATTCCCTATCACATGTGGTTCTTTGTAATGTTTATGTTTGCTAGACTGGCTTTAAATACTGAAATCTATGATGACAAATCAGGTAGTACTTACTGCATGTGTGTACTCAAACAGCTGATTATTTAAGTTTTTTTAAACTGTTAGTATGGCTCAAGTTGGCTGGGTTAGATCTTGAAAAACTGCACTTGCTTGATTAGCATAATACTATCAGCCTATTTTAACGAAGTTCCACACAAGGGTAGGTATTATGCTAAGAAGAAATGATCATTTTCTTATTTCCTATGCTTGGTTGTCACTTGAACAATCTACCTTAAATTTTTTCTAACATTCTTCAAGATACCTGTACTTTATACAGAGGCAAAATGGAGACACAAAAAAGTATTTATTGGGATCTTCCTCCCTGGCAATCAAGACCATTAGAAATTACATACACAAATCTACAAGCCACCATAAATTACTTTTTTTTATACATTAGTGAAATGTGTGACAGCTATCATTCCCCAACCCTTCAACCAATCCAAGGGTTATGTTATACGGCCCAACTTAACCCACTGCTCTCTTTGACTGTATGTCTTCATACCCTTGAACAGGTCTCAATTGCACCAGTATTGTGCCCATATTGCCATTGGATGACCATTATTTCTATTAAATTACAGTATTATGCAAACTAAAATGCTATTCTCCTCTTTACAGGTTGTCAACTACAATCACTTGATGCCCACTCGCTACTCCGTAGACTTCAGCTTTGAGAAGTTCAGCGCAAAGGACCTGAAAGACCCCGCGAAGCGCAAGAAGCTCCGTTTCAACACAAGAGTGCGCTTCGAAGAGAGATACAAGAGCGGAAAGAACAAGTGGTTCTTCCAGAAGCTTAGGTTCTAAGTAATTTAAAAAAATAAAACGTTACACCTGTAATGCATTTTATTGTTTCATTTTGATACTTATTTAAGAAATTTTCACTATCTAAATAACGGGCTTTGCATCCCTGTTGAGAATGGCAAACTTTAAGGCCGCAAATTCGGAGGGCCGTTTCTAGCAGCGGGGCGTTACATGGGCAGTTCCATTAAACGCCCTGCTGCACGCTGCAAGAAACACTGCTCCGAATTTACCGCCTTAGAAAACTAGGGCTGCGTTCGCTACCATTTGCAATCTGCGTGAGATAGTGAAAGGCTTCGTCCTAACTGAGCAATGTGTGTATTGTGCTGGCAGTGAAACGTGTCACAGTGTAGTTTGTTGTGAACTTGTGACGCAGCGACGTTCCCAGCTGCACTGAACAGCTCATTTCTGTTGCTGACTGCTCAAAATAAGCTAAACTCGTTTAAACGTCTGCTCACGTTAGTCTAGCTAGACGGCTTGTCACTCGTTTTGCGGCACGTCACGACCGCCCAGCTCATCGAAGACCTTTAGTGTCAAATCAAAATATATATTTGGGAACCTAGATATTCTGTATTCCAATCGCAATAAAGACACTACCTTAATAATATGTTTGATTTTGAAATTATTTTGATATTACGTTTGTATGAAATACGCAGCCGGCCTCTTAAAAGCAAAAAATATCCCGTATCTACCTGACCCTAGCGTCTTTCAACGTAACGATTTGCATCCACATTGCGAGCAGCGAGTGACTAGGCGTGCCGTATGAAGCCATTCGTAATCTGCGTATTTCCGTGTTCAATTCGAGACACCGCACCGGATTTCGAAATATTTTCAACTTCCGGGGCATATCTCCTTCTTTCTTATATCTATGGGGCCACTACTGAAACAGCTTCATGCAATTTAAAATCCAACAATAATTAGACAAAGGTCAATTATAGGTCATCCGTAATCACTGGCGTAGCTAAACTCCATTTGAAATAAGATTAGACATTTAAATAAACCATTTTTACAGTCCGTTTAACCGATTTTGACTTCTATTGGGTTGGTGGCAAGACAAATGGCAGCTGTAATAAACAGTTGGTATTGTAACCACGTTTTTGCTTTTAATGCCATCCTTATTCCTACGGAATAGAAGTCAAAATCGATTGAACGAACTGTAAACAAGTTTATTTAAATGTCTAATCTTATTTCAAATGGACTATAGGGATTTTGACCACGGGGGGCAGCCGTCCAGCTCAACAAACCACAGTAATTTAATGTGAGATCATACATGACGCATATTAATAAAACAATGCATTTCATTCGATCTCCTTTTTACAATGTGCCGTCTTTCTTAACTCCATACAGTAAAGTTGAAAATTATTATTATTATAAATACAAAAGAAATTCTAGTAAGTTTAGCAGACTGTTACTGTCTGTGCCGAGTCCCATGCAGGTTTTCCCCGCGATCTTCTGTAGGTCGTCCGCCCACCTGGTCATTGTTCTGCCAAAGCTCCTACCGTCTCTCGGCAACCATTCAGTTAGTGCTATGTTCCACCTGCCATTACCACATCTAGCCAAGTGTCACGCTCACCTCTATCTCTACCTTAGTCCTACGTCCGATCTCTGAGTTACGGACTTGGTCTTTCAGTGATTGGCCTAACATGGCGCGCTCTAATTGCCCTTTGTGCAACTTGGACTTTGTACAGTTTCTTTAGTGAGTGTCCATGTTTAGGTCCCATAAAGGCGTATAGGCAGAAAATACATCCTGATTAATGCAGGCTGAATTTCCGCCAGTCCTCGTTGTGGGATGCTTCTTCCACTACAGACTTATGCCTACTGCGAAAAGCAGAGTTGGAAATAACTCAAGACTGGAAGGTAGACGTTTCTAGGGGGCAAAGAAGTTTTTAGGGTGGACATTGTCCACCCTGCTGGCCCCCCCTAGCTACACCCATGTCCATAATCTGTAGACAACCCGTAAACTACAGACAAATGAAATGGGTAACGAAAGTTCGGCAAGTGTCCTCAACCAGTACCACGAAGAAAAAAATGTGGAATGAAACAACGAGTAGCTACATAATCGATTTATTTTAAATAAATTATATTCTCTTAAGCAGTCTATTCTTATAGATAACATACAATACAAGAGTTAGTTATTTATTAGTGAATGTTCAACATTGAAAATAATTGTGTATAAAATATAAAATGCCGAACGTTGCTGCTTTTATATGGTATAATTGCAAAATATAAATTTCTGGTGAACAGATTAATTGAAATTCTCTCCTCTATTATGCATTGGACTATAAAAAAGCCTTGTATGTATTGCACGCTGCAAATAACAATAATAATTAAATTAATTGCAACTCACCATTTATAGTACCATCCAATTCCGTTAGATTCACACATCGAGAATTTTGACTTTAAACGCTTTGACGCCGCTGTAGTATTTTGATCGTAATGTTAACAAATTAAAATCATTTATTTGCATAAAATGTGGTGGGTACAAAAGATGTTTCAAATAAAATTCAGTGCAAAGACACATTCCGCCATGCACTGATGGCATGCAAATATTGAATGGATGTTACTCAGTTACTTAGTCACAAATTAATAAGATTTTTTTTAAGGTTAAGTTATTTTTTTATATTATTGATCGTAATTTGACTTGCTCTGGGTTTGCCGACTCTGGTAAGTCACTTGTTACATGTAGGTACAGTCCGATTCCAACTTTATGGCGGCTCGGAACATGAGGCGATTCGCTGCGAAGTAACAAATTCACGTGTCAGCGGGGGTGAGGGGTGCGGTACCGCGCAGCGAGTAACGCACTTCAGAGCCGCTATTAAGTTTGTCGCGTGGTACTATAGCAATGGACTGCGGTTAACAAAAGGGAACATTGGTTGTGGTCAATCCGTTCAAAATCGCGTAATTGATTAGTAATAGCGGTAACAGCTATACAGCTCGCCTATGCGTAGTTCATACAAACGTAATACCAAAATAATTTGTAAATCAAACATATTCATAAGGTAATGTGTATTTATTTCGATTGGATTACGGAATATCTATGTTCCCAAATGTATACTTTGAAAGGACAATTATATAAAGACGAGATTTATGAGGAATTTAAAATTTCTATAGAAAACTTATTTTTCTCATAACTCTTGTTCAAATCAGTGTCCATTCAAAATATATATTTGGGAACCTAGATATTCTGTATTCCAATCGGAATAAAGACACATTACTTTAAGAATATATTTGATTTACCTACGAATTATTTTGGTATTACGTTTGTATAAACTACGTATCCATCACCTGCCCCTTAATGAGCAAATAATACGTTGGTAATGGTTATGACTTGAATCTCAAATAATTGCATTAAGTAATAATGTTGAATGATTCAAGAGCTTTGATGTCCAAATAGTTTTTATATCGAGTGTTGTTATAAAATCAATTACTTTGTCGATGTTATGGAATGATTAGAATATAATAAGTAATAATAATAGAAATAATTAGTTTTATTAAATAAAAGTTATGGAAAATCAACTTAAGCTTGATTTTCTCGTTCCATTAGGTTTTGTATAGCCTTACAAGAAGTAACATAAAAATATCACAAAATCCAAAGCAATAACATTTTTTGACAAACGAATCAAAGATAAATATCGAATTTACAGATTCGCGACAATCGATTCGAGAAAAAATCAAGCGAAAGCATCGATTCAAAATAGTCTAACATCAATTATATCGACAAGCCACTCGATTTCTTAACAACACTGACCTATTCCCTTATCACGCTGCAGCCAGCTTCCCAATCCTTTCATCTAACTTCTTGATCTCCTTGTGTACGCTCTCCACGTTGTGTGCGAACACTTCTTGAACACCCTGTAGTAACTCCTTGTTGTTTTGGACACCACTAGCTATCGTATTCTGGAGCGTTTCTAGTTCTGTCAGGGACTTTCCGAAGTTGCTCGCTGTAAGGAGCAAAATGAATTTTATTATATTATTTTAATGCACTAATAACTATTATGCATTAAGAATTACAACCAGAATGTTCTTATTTCAGATAATAACTATAATTTATAATATATATGTACGATACAATGACGTATTATAAATAGACGCGTCATACACGAACATTAGTGCACTCAAAAACAGCGCAAGCCATGATTGTAGCTACATACTTGCATACAATCATACAGCGCGTGAAGAAAAGGAAAGCCCTATACCGATATCTGTTGTTAGAAAGAGATGAACATACATATTTAGTTACGTCACTAGCTGCTGCATGTTCATTGGCGCGTACGTAATAATGGTGATTATTATTGTAAATGTCAGGCAATTTCCTGCCATTTATTTTGCCATTATTAAGCACAGGTAACGCATCTAAAGGGTATGATAGGCTCGCCGCACTCTTACCGCCAGAAAACAATAAAATTTCAACATTGCACAAGTTGAAATAAAGTCGAAAATAAATAAACCTCTTGTCTGTGTCCGCTGATGATTTACTTTATTCGACTTTATTTCAATTAATGCAATCTTCAAATTCGTTTGGCAGTTTTGCTGCCTGACCACAAGGTTAATATTATTCTTTGGGCAATCAGAATCCGGCCGGCTTATATTGTACTAACCCTGATTATGTAAGGCCTCCAGAGCCTCCATGCGCTCCAGTATCTCGGAATGTGATATACCATCTATTTGCTTCAGCAGTTTGTACAGCTCGTTCACCTGAAATAATACAATTTTAATAATTAATTTAATACTAGCTGACCCGTGCTCACTCCGTTGGGCAGTAAACATTTTTACTCTATGACACTCACAAATAACGTGGCTTTCTATGGGTAAAAGAATACCTACCCTACCTGCCTACCCTACCTAAGAAAAAAAAAAAAAAACATAAACCATCTTTAAATAGTCCGAACAAAGCCTAAACCTTTTTTTTTATAGGTTAGGTTCTTTAGTTATAAAATTACAACGAAAAGTGGCATTGATTTTTATAGATATAGAAGAGTTTTTGAGTTAAGTTGGAGGAATGTTAAGCTACGCTTGCCGCGTTTGGTCCGTGGATGGGTGACCACCTTTAAACACCAAGACCCCTCCGTGCCTCGGAAAGCCCGCTAAGCCGTTGGTCCCGGCAGTTATTTGTAGATATTTGACAGTAGTTACGCGTCGTCTGAAGCCCGATAGTCTGACAACCAGTCTTACCAAGAGTATCGTGTTACCCAGTTACTGGGTTGTGGAGGTTAGATAGGCAGACGCGTCATGTAAAATACTGGTATTCAGCTGCTTCCGGTTATTCTGGAAGCTGACCCCGACATAGTTGGAAAAAGGCTGGCAGATGATGATGTAATTAATTAATTGAGTTAGGCAGTTTTTTTTTTTTTTTTCCTTCTGGCTTCGCACGGTTTGTGCATTTAGCCAATGTCACGTTTTAGTTCTTGTATCTAGTATTGATGAAATTAATTATAAATGCATGATGATGATATCCCCGCCCACTCCCCTTGAGTTTCAGTTAAGATGTGGCACTTTACTGAGACCTCACGCGGACTTCTTGAGAGAACTTGAAGCGAAGTTGCACTGTTTTGTTTCAGTTGCCTACACTAATGCACGTTCACAAACACTTAATGGTTAATAATCCACCATTATTACACATTAATATTCGGCTAAACACAAATTTTGGAAAATTAAACAAACTGCTGAACATGACGCTTCACTTTCCCGCCAAGAAGTCCGAGTTAGGCAGTTGTCCACAACAGCAAGCAACACTAGGGATGCAAGAACTAGAACAAATATTTGTATGACCTACATGTAGTTGTTCCGGGTCGGGCTGTTTGTGTATGTGAATTTAAATGTTTGTAAACGCACCCACAATACAGGACAAATTCCTAGTGTGGGGCAACGTTTAAAAAAAAAAAAAAGTAGTGCCAAAAAGTATCGATATACAATATGGAGACAACAATACGACAATAAATGAAAACACTGGCAATAATAATGCATATGAGTATTTTGGAACGATCAAATAAATTCTATCATTGAAATTAAAAAAGTGATTTTTTCAAACAAACTAAATAGCAGTGGTGTGTCGACTATGGGTTTTGCCAATCTTTGACTAGCTATAGCGACTAAACTATTGGATATATTTGATTGAATTTTCGTGTGCAGATTGTGAACGTCATTAGATATACGCAGTTGAATTTTTTGTCATATTGTCGTCTCCACGTTGTATATAGTATCGATATACAAAAAAATTGATATCGATTTCGATATATCGAAAAAAATATATCGATGTATCGGTGATATAATAATAATATAATAATCATTTTATTGTTAGGCATATATAAAATACACAAAATTAGATTTCAACAATAATAAACTAATACATATTCTAAAACCAAAATAAACTATAACTAAACACGTTGTCGGCGTCGTGTTTCGCTGCGTGGTGTCGCGTAACCGTCCTCGGAAACGTCGATAAACGACACCTTTCGGCCAAAAGTCCTCCTTCAAGCAGGCCTGTAGATGGTTGGTTGGGATTCGTACCACAAATGACTTAAAGTTAATGTTGTGGCGCGATATGCAGTCCCCTCTTTGAGGAGTGGCTAGAGGCGCCACGGCGTCCTCACTTTCCGCCTGACGCAGGTCCTCACCGGACACGGTTGTTTCGGGAGGTTCCTGTTCAGGATAAAGCGGGAGGAAACGCCCAGGTGTCACCACTGTGGAGGTCTGCACCCGGGTTGGACGGAGCACCATCGTGTCCTCATAGAGGCGATCTCTCGCGTCCGGCCCTGGTTCAGGCCATGGTTCGGAGCGAGAGTGCATGTGAGGCCGTCACCTCATTCTGCGAAGCAGTAATGCTTGCGAAGGAGGAGGCGAAACGCGTGAGGGAGAGGCAAAATTCGCGCCCTCACGCCCCTAGTCGCCGCGGGTGACGCCCCGGGCGTCGGGAGTAACAGGCCGATTCCCGGTCACCGTAGGCGCGGGCTTGCGGACAGTGAGCGAAGGGTAGCTCGCCAGATAGCCTACCGACTCCTAGACAATTATTAAAAGTGTAATAAATAAATGGTTTAAATGAAATAAACGTTTTGCGTTTTAATACCTTAGCATCCAGCTCAGGGTCTGCAGGATTGACGGCAGTCTTCAGAGCCTCGACGTTGGTCAGCAGGGAGGTGACGCGCGCCTCGGCTGCAGCCAGCTCACCCGGCCGCAGGAGGGACGTTTGAGCTGCAAGCGATGCCGCCGCGCCGCATAATGTCGCCTGAAATAATTTTTATTTATTTGATGTCACAATGCGGTCGACGTGATAGAGCACATTTGCCTAGACTTGAAAGACTCCTAGATTGCGATTGTTTTTGAAGAGCCGAGTGCGAGTCGGACTCGCCCATGAAGGGTTCCGTAGCAGCAAGTAACATAATATAAAAGTTCTTGTAGTTCGTTGTAGTTTTGATCATCATTACAGCAGTTTTCTTAAGTTACAAAAAACTACTTACTAGATCTCGTTCAAACCAATTTTCGGTGGAAGTTTTCATGGTAAAAAAAAAAAATATATATATAATGATGTAAATCATATATTTTTTTTAGTATAAACATTCTCTTATTTTAGAAGTTACAGGGACACATTTTACCATTTTGGAAGTGTCTCTCGCGCAAACTATTCAGTTTAGAAAAAAATGATATGAGTAACCTCAATATAATTTTTGAAGACCTATCCATAGATACCCCACACGTATGGGTTTGAGGATTTTTTTTTTTTGTTTTAGTTCTAAACTCAAACTCAAAGCATTTATTTCAAATAAACCAATTACAGGCACTTTTGAATTGTCAAGGGGGTCGGTCAGTCATCAAAATGAAGCTAGTTGCCCATTCCAAAGCTTAGTAGGTACCTATGGAGAAGAACGGGCAAGAAACTCCACGGACACTCTTTTAAATTAACATATGGTTACAAAATATTGGTTACATCATTCGTGTTGAAATTAAACATGTGTAAGTATGGGGAACCCCCAAAATTTATCGTTTTTTTTCTATTTTTGTGTGAAAATCTTAATGCGGTTCACAGAATACATCTACTTACCAAATTTTAATAGTATAGGTCTTATATAGGTCGTAGGTTATTCAAAATTAAATTATATGAATGGTTGAATGAAAATAATTTTTATAATATTAAGGATTTTTTTGAACATAAATTATAATGTTTTTAAATTCAAATTTGTATTATAATCTTCTAAGTTTGCATGCTTTAATTTTAAGCAAAACATGTATGATCTCATTTCCTTTAATAACACCTATGTATACCATGTTTTAAGCAAATAAATTATCTTATCTTATCTTATAGTTTCGAAAAAAAAGTGGCTGTGACATACGGACGGACAGACTAACAGACATGACGAATCCATAAGTGTTCCGTTTTTTGCCATTTGGCTACGGAACCCTAAAAATGAGACCACACGACTGAAGTAAAGATTACAAATAGTAATAATAATACAACAATAGGCCTGCACTGTGTCTTAGATACACGAAACGCAACTGGCTATGAGAGAAAGAAAATGTGTGCTCGCACCTCTCTCTCTTGCCCCTACAGTAATATACGACACCTAACTCTCTCTCTTTCTATCTTCACTAACTTATATCTCCCTCTCAACTTCCATTCGCTCGCTTCCGTAACGCTCTCGTCACGCATTCACCAGCTTTCTCCCCAAGTCAAGCGTGCGTAAAGAAGTTTTACTTCAAAAAGGTAACAGACGACAAGCGACACACCACCGTAGGCGCGGGCCTGCGGACGGTGAGCGATGGGTAGCTCACCGTCCGATAAGGACCAGGCACGGGTCGACGGCGCGTCGTATTCCACGCGCGCCTCAAAGAGTTGTCAGCACCAACTGACGGGGTCCGTTAGGGCCAATGCCTGCCAGGGTTGCGAGTTTGTCCGAAAGGGATATCGTGGCCCTGGCACACAGGCAAATGAAGGAATACGGGTGGGTTTTAGTCAGTAAAAGTCTGATTTCTCCCGCTCCGCCCAGAGCGGGAGAAATTATTTCATAATTTCCCACCCAAAACAAAAAAAAGGTAACAACACAAGTGTTGGTCACAGTCACAGCGAAACAACACATTGTATGTCCAGGTATGGCAAACACACTATGGTAAGGAGTACCTACCATAGACTGTTTAGCGTACATAGACATAACATAACCAGCCTATAATGTTCCCACTGCTGGGACGCAGGTCTCCTCTCTGTGAGAGGGAGTGGGCTGTAATCCACCACGCGGGCCCAGTGCGGGTTGGTAGATGTCATGTCATGTCTTCGATTTTTTGGTTCTAGGACATGCCGGTTTCCTCACGATGTTTTCCTTTACCGTTTTGAGAGCAGTGGTGATGCAAAAATTTACACAAAGCAAAGCGCCTGGCTGGGTTTGAATCTACGACCTACAACTCGTAGGTGGCGGCCGTTACCGCTGGGCCATCACTGCTCGTACCCAAAAAAATTAAATCTTTTTCTTAAGACGCAGATATATGCCAGTGACCTTGAGTGGTTAGCTTGCATGTTCTGTACTGAGCTCACGCACCGCGTCGTACGTTCAGCCAGTAATAGGACTCGCCCATCAAGGAGCGCCGTCCCCAATTTGACGCATTATTAATTTATTATACACAAACCAAAAGGTATTTTAATAAAACGCGTATACTAAAAGATCAATATGTAAATTATCTTTAAATTTGTGAAGGTTTCAGAAAAATACGTTTGGTAGATTTTGCGCCATTCTCAGTTTTTTATCCGCGTTAGACATAACTTTACAAATTAATTTCACTATGTAATATAAACATAATCTAAAATATTCACATCTTAAGTTATTAAGAAAATGCTCTGATTTTTCAACACTACTCGTTTAGACGTGATCTTCAGTATAAAATCATTAAAAGTCGGTTATCGTCGCCTTAACAAAGATAATATTGATTCCACTAACCTGTCCAGTAGCTGCCTGCAATCTTCTGAATGCCTCTTCATCTCTTACACCTGCTGCCTGCTCCAGTTTGTGTAACCTAAAATTACCACATACAGGGTGAATGGTAATTCTACTTATTCCTTGTACAGGTAATTATTACATTTATTGCAGAACAGCTGCAAGACATGGTAACTGTGATAGATGAAGCATATAAGATGAAGGGGATAAATATAAATGTATTAAGACCAAGTTTGAAAGAGAAGAGGACATATACAGGGTGTAAGGGACAGCCCTCCGCAAATTAACAGGGTGCATTCAGCTCCTTATTTTGAATCATATTCCACTGAAAATTTTCTCAGGAAAATTGTATCTTTTGTATCGTAATTTCAGTTACTATTCCTTTATTTCAATGTAAAATCACATTCTCTGTACGCAGTACTCCGTTATTGTATATAACACAGCTAAAATAAAAAAATAAGCAATGGATGTTGGAATTCTCCAACGAACGACGCGCGACGCCTGAAATCAGCGAGCGCGGCCGTCCACCCCGCTGCGACAAATCAGGTTCATTGGATTCCCTTAACGTTCCTGAAATAATTTCATGTACCGGTCATCTTAGTACGATATACTGAATTCACCCCATCAGTTTGCGGAGGGCTGTCCCTTACACCCTGTAGATGTGTGATGTGAAAATAAATGATAAGAGTGTGGAGAAAGTGAGTTTGTATACTCGTATTTGGGGTGTCAGTTTACAAGGTGAATGGTGCTATATTTACATGCGATTGTGACCGACTAGTCGATGCCCAAAAAGGCTTGACTGGCTGTTCATAATGGTGTGCTTGTGCCTACGTGCCACTTATGTATGGAAGTGAATATTGGGTGTGGCAAAAGAGTTTTGAGACTGGCGTGCGCCGCGTAAACCGATTGTACCTATATCTTAAAAAGTTCAACAAAAAAGTCCGCGATAGCATTATGTCTATCTTCTAAGAATGACCCACAGCAACCAATTTTGTTTCAGAATATGATAAAAAAAAATTAAAGTTATTTTGACCGGTATATTATTAATCCTTATCCAATAAAATATATAATAAAAAAAATAAAAAAAAATTTGAAGGAAATTTATAAAAGGGGTAAAGCGAAAGTTAAATTAGAGAGACAAGGAAGACCTTTCGAAGTACAACGTGGAGTCCGACAAGGTGACCCGATATCACCGAACCTTTTTACTGCTCTTCTCGAGACCATTTTCCGTCACTTAGAATGGGACTCTGTGGGGATCAACATTAATGGGGAAACATTGAATCACTTACGCTTCGCAGATGACATCGTACTAATCTGCGACAACCACACACACCTAGAATACATGCTGCAATCTTTAGATAAAGAGAGTAGAAAATGTGGATTGACTATGAATCTGGAGAAAACTCGCATAATGACCAACGGAGAAAACATACCAGTAAAAATAGCATCAAGGGAAATAGAATACGTGGAAGATTATGTATATTTAGGTCAGAGAATCACGTTTAATAAACAAACTGCAGGCGAAGTAGAGCGTAGAATAAAACTTGCTTGGAAAAGATATTGGTCATTAAAGCACATTTTCAAATCTAATCTCCCGATCAAATTAAAGAAAAAAGCATTTGAAACTGTCGTGTCACCCACACTACTCTACGGATGCCAGAGCTGGGCACTAACAAAAGAAGTTCTCATCAAACTCCAAGTCTTCCAGCGGGCCGTCGAACGAAGTATGTTGGGATTGAAACTGCGAGACCGAATTCGAAACTCTCAAATCAGAATGATCACCAAACTGATAGACGTAGCAGACTTAGCCTGTAGGTTTAAATGGCGATGGGCAGGTCACGCGGCGCGCGCGGACGACGGACGTTGGAGCGAGCGTGTGCTGCACTGGTGGCCGCGCGGCGAAGCACGCCGTCGAGGTCGCCCGCGCCGCCGCTGGGGCGACGACGTCGCGCGAGTTGCGGGACCCACTTGGACCAGGATCGCCAAAGATAGGAAATTATGGAAATGCATGGAGGAGGCCTTTGCCCAAAACTGGGTACCCCAAAACTAAAAATCTAATTTGATCTAATTGTTATTATATTATTATTTGAATTACACTATACTGATAACGTTAATCTATATAATTGGATCAATTGTTGTTAATTAATTTAATTTTTTATTTGTTTAGCATAATTTTAATTTCTAACAAGATTTGAATTTATTAGTAATAACAACTAATAAATTCAAATCTTGTTGCTAATTTAAAATAATGTATCGGTAAATAAATGGTAATGAATGATACTAAATAAAATAAAAATGTATAGTTAATTCAAACGTTAGATAATTAAGTACATTATTTTAACGTCAGAACTTAAATTGAATATGTAATTTTATTTGTTACATTTAGTTAATTTATTTTGTTGCATGTGTTTTTGTTATTTGCATGAAATAGATATTTAAGGAATATGTTAAAGTTAATGTTATAATTTTGGGAAATAAATGGCTTTATTATTATTATCCAATAAAATATGATAATTATATTGGGCATTTAATTAAGATTAAAATATGACTTAAATATTAAGAATTAATTATATTCTCTTCTTATTATCTCTTTAACTTAATTAACTCTTTTTGACATTTCCATATCTAATATTTGACTAATTTGCAATTTGAATGTTATAAATTTATTTTTGATTAGAGAGATTGCCACTTCAGATTATAGAAAAGAAGCAGATAGACCGCGCGGAACACCGAGAGTGCGGCCAACAAAGCAAATACAAATTCAAAAGCGAATACACTCTCGATTCAGTACAGCACGAAGCGTCGCATCGTTAGTATGTCACGGGCTCTAACAGATAATTTCAGAATAATGCCGTCTTGTATTTTTAAACATTGTAAAAACTGTTCCCAAAAACAAAAGAAATAAGATGGAGTATCTTTCATAAGTAAAATATTGATTATTTGTCTATTTGGATTTATTTTACGTGTTTATTGTTAGTGACATCTTGAAACACAAAACCTTAACAAAAATCATTCGGTGTTGTTAGTTTATAATGAAACATTTACCCCTAAGTTAGGAAATAAGTATAGTATACAGGAGTATCGATTTACAAAAATATTTATGTCGATAATAGTGTTTTATTTATCGCCTTTTCTGGTTAGTATGTTTATAAATAAATAAGTATGTCTTCGTAAGTGTAACTAGTTAATGGATTTTATAATACTTATTACATCAGTCGATTTGCTATATTATGGGTTATATGACGTCACCATAAAGTAAATATAGCTACTTACCAAAAACAATAAAATGTTGGTGTCTCAAAATAAAAATATATCGCAAATGTATCGTTTATATGGGTATTGTTAATTTGACGTATACTGTTAATAAAAACAACTGATTTAAGAAAAAAAATCCTTTTTTTTTTCATGTATTGAAATATTATGGCTAATTTTTTCATTATCCTGGCAACCGTACACACACATAGAGGCACCTGTTCTTATAGTGCTGTCACGTGGCTGTAACGCACACATGTCTACAAACGGGCCTCACTTTATTGTTCCGCGCGGTCTATCTGCTTCTTTCTATAATCTGAGGATTGCCACTGCCAGTTGAGTTCGTTAGCCGGCGCGATCGTGATGATTTGAGGTTATGTGGTTTTTCTCGCTCAAACATTATTAGGGAAGTATTTGTTTTTACTTATGATTAATGATGATGTATTTTTATGGCATTCATTAGAGTATTGTCCTACAGTGGAAAATAAATAGGTTGTAAGTTGTAATAGAATAGAATTCATTAGATATTTTACTTGGTTCTGTTGATTATTCCCTAGAACCTATACAAAATCCCCCTTATTATAAAACAAGGTTTATCTTCAGACCCAGGTTTAAACATGGAGCCATAATTGAATTTCGAACTTTATTCCGACTATGGTAAAGTTCCTAAACACAAAACTGACAACTTAGTACCGAACTAAGTTTTGTAAATAGAACGGTATGCCAATCACTGTTACGTTCTTATTACAAAAACTGGCTGCATGGTTTAAGTCATGTCAAAATATAAATCTTGTTTTGTAATAAGGCGGTATGAATTTATGTAACACTTAAAAGATGTGTGAAGATATCTGTGATATTTTATTCAAACATTACTATATTTGTTTGTAGTTGTTGTTGGATTAAATTTTGTACCCGTATTCGAACCGCCCCGTAAATCCGATACACAACTACCTCTGGTGATTTAACTATTACCGTGAATGACCTTCAGTACTATTAGTCATGTCGCATTTTTCCCCTTTAGTACGCGAGGTGCTTAGTCAATTCGGACGCGTAATACAGTAGTAGGTACGTGAAAGTTTTCTAGTTAAACTTCGATAATTAGACAACAACAAGTATCTAATCATTAAGACTATTGTAAACATAAGTACTTAATTAATGTTGATTTTTAAAAAAGTTTGACAAATATGTTGATTGTGTTTTTTTATATTTGTTAATTTCGCAAATAAAGAACTATTTTTGTTACATACTTTAATAATAGCATTTTATTTTTTTACACGTGTTAACTGTCTATAAATGCGTAAAAATACAATAGATTTAACATGCTATAAAAATTAAAATAAGTTTCGGCTTCGGTTTCGGCCGAAACTCTTGTTTCGGTCGGACACTAAAATTTATTTTGTTGGGATATCAATGCACATCCCTAATTGTGTATGTGTCACAGCACTAGAGTAGTGAGTCGGTGAATAAGACAAGATGGCGACATGGCTAAGTAAAAGGTTTAAGAATAAGAAATGTTGGTGAATAATAAAAGAATAAAGATCATAAACTGTTTACATCATTGAAGAACCTGGAAACACGCGACCTCAAATAAATCAACAGTGGTAGCAGAGCGTGGTTGCAGTGTTTCCATTGCATATCGTGCCTTCAAGTTGTGAACATGAATTCCAGAGAAAGATTTCCAATTGCGCAGTTCGACGGAACAAATTTTAATACGTGGGCTTTTAGAAGCAAGAGTATTTTAAGAGAAAGCGGTGTGATATCGGCAATAGAAAATGAAAACTACAGAAACGGTGAGGAAAATAAGACGAACGAAGCGAAGGCCCAGGCGCTCATTATTGCGGATGTGGCCGACAGCCATCTTGAATACATAAAAAAGGAAACAGCCTACGCCATGTTCATGAGCCTATGTGAAAATTTCAGAAAAAAGGGTGTGAGATCAAAATTATTTCTAAGAAGACAAATAGATAATATAAAGTACACAGGTCAGCGACCTTTGATTGAGCATTTCACCAAAATGGAATCAATATTCATCGAACTGAAAGAAGCCGAGTGTGAATTATCGGAAGAAGAAAAGATCAACTACTTATTATTGTCCATGCCGGAGTCTTATGAAGGAATTGTAACAGCGTTGGAGACAGTGGAAGTCCTCAAATATGACTTTGTAAAATCAAGATTATTGGGTGAGGAAGAAAAAAGGAAAAGACATAACGAAACACCTAAAATGCCAAACATGAGTGCATTTATATGTTATACATGTGGAAAAGCAGGTCATAAACAATATCAATGTAAAGAAAAACAAATGTATGGCCAGAATCATCAAGGACGAGGACGTGGAGTTGATCAAGGGCCAAGTCGTCAAGGACGAGGACGTGGAGTTTATCAAGGACCGAGTTACCAAGGACGAGGACGAGGAGTTCATCAAGGACGAGGTCATGCTGCTTACCAAGGTCAAGGTCGTGGCACTTACCAGGGACCGGTACGAGGAGGTTACCATCAAGGGAGAGCATATAATGCCGAACAGAATGAAAATGGTGTAAGTTTTCTATGTGAACAGGACAGTGAAGTGAACATTTGTGACACAAATAAAGATAATCTAGTGTGGTGTATCGACTCAGGGTGTTCGGATCATTTAGTCAATACTAAGGACTATTTTACAGACTATTTAGAACTTAAGCAACCTAAAAGCATTGCAGCAGCAATAAATGGTGTAATGTTACAGGCGGTAGGTATTGGAAATATTAAAGCTGTGTGTTATGTTGGCAGAAAACCAAACTACCTTAATATTAAGAATGTTTACTATGTACCCAAGTTGAGGAAAAACCTAATGTCTGTATCTAAAATGGAAACAAGTGGATTGTCAGTGACATTTAATCGAGGTAAGGTTAGAGTATACAACTACAATGAGATTCTAATGATAGGAAATATAGAGGGAAACTTATATACTATTGAAACGGAAATTCAAAAGAAAATTGACTGTAACTATGTGAACAATGAATACAATGAAAATGCGAAATTGTGGCATAGGAGGTTTGCTCATCTAGCTATGAATAATATAAATATATTGTCCAAATCAAATATGGTACACGGCTTAAATGATTTGAAAAATAGTAATGTAAATACTATGTTATGTGAACCATGTCTGTTAGGTAAAATGACAAGACAGCCCTTTAGTAAGACAGGATATAGAGCTAAACAACCGCTAGAACTTGTACACACCGATGTGTGTGGACCAGTGACCCCAACCAGTAGAGAAGGCTATAAATATTTCCTAACATTCATCGATGACTATACACACTTTGTGATGGTATATTTAATTACACAAAAATCGGAAGTATTTGAGAAGTTTAGGGATTATTATTATTATGTAACAAAATATTTCAACACAAACTTGCTAAAGCTACGTTCAGACAATGGTAGAGAATATGTATCAAACGAATTTTAACAATTTTGTGCTCGTGAAGGTATAACTCTTCAATACACAGTCCCATATAACCCCGAGATGAACGGTGTAGCGGAACGAATGAATCGTACTCTCACTGAAAAAGCCAGAACGGTACTGTTAGAGTCAAAATTAGGGAAAGAGTTTTGGGGAGCCGCTGTGCTATATGTTGCTTATGTCACAAACAGAAGTCCATCAGTTGGAAGAGAGGTAACAGCAAGTGAACTATGGATGGGAAGGAAACCAGACGTGTCAAATATGCGAGTATTTGGTTGTACAGCCTACAACCATGTACCTAAAGAACTACGACAAAAATTGGACGATACAAGAAGAAAGATGATCATGATAGGATACAGTACATCGGGATATAGGCTCTTTGATCCTGAAAATCAAAAGGTAGTTAGTGCAAGAAATGTGAAATTTGATGAAAGACTGAAAGAAGATAAACCTGACATATATTTACCAACAATGATTGAAGATACAGAAATAAGAGAGACAGACAACAAAGGAAGCGACAGAGATGAACATGTAGAAGAAAATAATGAAGACGAGAAACAGAACAGAGATGAACCAAGAATAGAGGGAAGAATGGATGTAGAGTCATATAGAAATTCAGTAGAACTAAAAGTAGATCAAAGACAGAGAGTGTTGAATAAAAAGGAAAATGTACCAAACAAGAAAGAACAGGAAGAAGGGAGAGGTAAAAGAAGAAAACAAAAACTAAAATGGCAAGGAGATTATGTCATAGATTTGAATGAAGATAGTGATGAAGCCTTATATGCATTAATGACGAACCAGGAAGATGTACCATCATGCTTTCAAGAGATAGAAGAAAGAGAAGATAGACATGAATGGAAAAGGGCAATAGATGAAGAATTTCAAGTATTAGAAGAAAGTAAAACATGGAAAATTGTACCTAAACCAGAGAAAGAGAAAATACTAGATAGTAAATGGGTATTTACGAAGAAAAATGTGGGAGGAAAAGAAGTATGTAAAGCAAGACTTGTAGTACGAAGATACCAACAAAAAGAACAATTAGAAGACATTTACTCACCTGTTCTAAAGTTACAGACCCTAAGAGTATTGCTGTCAGTCACAGCATGCAGAGACTATGAAATACACCAAATGGATGTGAAGGGAGCATTTTTATATGGTGACATCAAGGAAAATGTGTATCTAAGGGCACCAGAAGGACGAGCTCTACCAGAAGGACATGTATTAAAGTTGACTAAATCTTTGTATGGATTGAAGAAATCACCAAAGTATTGGTATGAACGATTTAATGACACTATAACTGGATATGGCTTTAAAAGATCTGATAATGACTTTTGCTTATATAGTATGGGAGATATATACCTATTGTTGTATGTAGATGATGTACTGATAATGGGCGGCAACACAAAACTTATAAACAAACTTAAACTTTTTTTATCAACACAATTTAGAATGAAAGACATGGGACATGACAAATTAGTTTATTTAGGAATTTCAATCAGCAGAGAGACAAACAAAATTGTAATTAACCAAACAAAGTACTTAGAGAGTGTTCTTAAGAAATATGAAATGTATGAATGTAAAGGCAGTGACACACCAATGGATGTCAACGTTAAACTTGATGAAAATAACATAGATATGTCATATGAACATCAATGTAGATCTCTTATAGGATCTTTAATGTACGCTGCTGTAGGGTCTAGACCAGACTTGACAACTGCTGTATGTTATTTGAGTAGGTTTCAATCTAAACCAAATGAAGCATTGTGGAAAGCATTGAAAAGAATACTAAGATATGTAAAGCAAACCGTAAATTATTCATTAGTTTATTCGAAAAATAATTGTCAAACTTTAACACCTTTAATTGGATATGCAGATGCCGATTGGGCTCGAGACAGTGATAGAAAGTCCACCAGTGGATATGTATTCCAACTGTATAATAATACTATAATGTGGAGATCTAAGAAACAGACAACTGTAGCGCTTAGTACAACAGAGGATGAGTTAATTGCATTGTGTGAATCAGTGGTAGAAGCATGTTGGCTTGTAAAATTATTGTCAGATTTGAATATTAAATATGAAAATGTAGCTATGTTTGAAGATAATCAAAGTACCATAAAAACTGTAAAGAACCCTGATCAAAAAAGACTTAAACATATGGATATAAAGTATAATTTTGTAAAGCAAAAGGTTGAAGAAGGTTTAATTCATGTAAAGTACATAAATACTAAGTTTCAGTTGGCTGATGCCCTAACTAAGCCCTTGACAAAAGTTCAGTTTAAGCAAAGTATGTATGAGTATGGTATCAAGATGTGCATTAAGGGAGAGTGTTGGGATATCAATGCACATCCCTAATTGTGTATGTGTCACAGCACTAGAGTAGTGAGTCGGTGAATAAGACAAGATGGCGACATGGCTAAGTAAAAGGTTTAAGATTAAGAAATGTTGGTGAATAATAAAAGAATAAAGATCATAAACTGTTTATATCATTAAAGAACCTGGAAACACGCGACCTCAAATAAATCAACATATTTAATTCATTGTTATGTCTAACAAACAAACTAAAACCCTAAAAATGTATTTGTACGCCGGAAACGGCAGAATATTATGAACTTTTATAAAACTATGTAACAACCTTGTAACAATATTCTGACAAATAAATGGACTATTACTATTAAAAGATATCACAGATTCAAAATTACGCGTTGGTTGACGGCGGCGCGGGAGTCATTGACCATTGACCTTTTCCTCTGCTATTACTACGAAAGCAAAAATGGCAGACCGGATTAACTGGATTAACACATAGGGTAAATTAATCCCGGTAGTGAGTTTCCGTGGGATAATTTCCAACCTCCACGCAGTCGAAACCGCGGGCAAAAGCTAGTAATAATGCTGTACCTGTGTTCAAGCTGTGCTACCCTAGTGGTGTAAGCCAGGTTCACTTCAGGTTTCAGCTTCAGGTGAGCCGTCATAACCTCCCCTTGCTTCTTCTTACTGGTACTTGATAGGTATTCCCTGAAAAAAAAAAGTTGTGGGTTAACTCTATTCAAATGTTCTTAACTAACTTTTTAGACCTTTCTATCCTGCTTATGCATAGGAAGTTTCATTAAAATCGGTTCAGTAATTTCGCTTGAGTTTGTATGAAATGCCGTAAGTCGTAAACGCTCTTAAGAGATTTCGTGTATGAAATGAAATTAAATCGTTTATTCTGTAAATAGGATATTAGAATAACTTTTACACGTCATATCAAAAATTTAAAAAATTATCTAGATGTAGCCGACATTTCCTATCTGACTACCCCTGAGAAGAAATGGCGAAACAAACTCAGGGGTCAAAGTCTCTTTTAAAGTCCAGACATAATCTTGGTCAGATCATGTGAGGACCATGTAGATCCGTGTCTGAAATGGTCTTTTGAGGAAAGAACCACACAAATTTGAGTGGACGTGTCCAATCAGTGCAAGCATTAGTCAGTAATTGTGCAGCTCAACGTAACATATGAATAGATACACCTTAAATATTTATATGTACAGATAAGTTTAAGTTTTATGTATTTATTGTATATGTAAACGGTACACCACTAACAACCTATAGCAATATAGTCTCTCCTTCTCCTTTTAATTCATCCAAAGGTTGTCTGTAAAATATCGCTTTTAGCAATAAGACCGCCCATTGTGTCACCATATATGTAAATATCAACATATATATCTGTAATTTTTATGGTGTACATAATAAAGAGTATTCTATTCTATTTGCACATTATACAATCTGTGTTCAGCAGAAATAAAACCTGTAACATGTGGCATTGAACAGTGCCTCAATAAAAATAATAAAAAGTTGTGTATCAACTTTGATGATTTTGCCTACAGAATAAATATGAAATAGGTCTTACTTTAATTTCTCAGCCTTAGGATCAATTTGTTCCCCTTCTTCCAGTTTCAATTCTTCCAGTAATTTCTTAGTTGAGTTGATTTGAACAGCCAGTTTGGTGTATTCATCCTGAAAGTAAAATGTTGAATATAAAAGCTGTTTACAATGAAATATCTGTGTATTGGCATGTATTGATGAGTCATTATTATTATACTTATTTTATTGTCTCATAGAATGATGAAATTATGATTGTCAATAACAAATACTGTCTACAAGCTACGTCAGTAATTCACTTGCTTGAGTTTGTGTTTATGCTTGTTTTTTAGGGTTCCGTACCAAAATGGTAAAAAGGAACCCTTATGGTGAGACTAAGTCTGTCTGTCTGTCTGTCACACCTGGATATCTCAAGAACTACTAATGCTATCAACTTGAATTTTAGAATAGTTTTAGATCACGTTTGCCCAACTATTTTGCAAGCAAGAAAAGATTAAAAAAAATATATCTTTTTGCAAAAGGGACTGAAAGGGGGTCTTAAAAATTTGAAGTGGGGCTACTAGGGCATGTGGGGTATCATATAAAAGAACGCTGTTTGCACATTCTCAAACATTTTTTCTTTTTTTTTAGGCATCGTAGATTCCGACTTTTGATGAAAAATGTAAAAAAAATACCATTTCCGAAGTTTGAAGAGATAAAAATCTTAAATTATTCTATATGATAGAAGCTTATGGAAAGATTACAGGAAAAATAAAACGATGTCTCTAAATCGCACAGTTTTTCAGAAATCATCAACATCATATATTCGTACGGAACCCTCGGTGCGCGAGTCCGACTCGCTCTTGACCGGTTTTTTATTTTTTTATTTAGCACATAATTGAATTTGAATTATTTGCTAAATCTTAAGAGGGTGTACAAAGGTATAGCGCCACTCCTTTAAAAAAATATCTCGTGACTGAGGAGGAATTATGAACAACGGCTCAATAAGCACCCTTGGTAAGTGTGTCTAGAATTTTCTAACACCTTTTAGAAAGTCTCATATTGAGACATGAAGCAACCAAATACGATCTAGAGAGGAATGTGGCTCCTTTTCTTTAGATCGAATTTTGTTGCTTTGTGTCTCAATATGGAAATTTATAAAGGGTATTAGAAAATTCTAGACACGCTTACCAAGGTTCTGTATTGAGCCGTTATTCATAATTCTGTCAGTCATCAGATAATAACGTGGCTCTTAGGCCCGTATTACAGAAGGTTACTCAATACTCAAGCATTACTTAAAACTAGTTTCAACCAATCAAATGGCTTGAATCTAGTTTTAAGTAATGCTTGAGTATTGAGTAACCTTCTGTAATACGGGCCTTAGACAGTATTTGTTATTGACAATCATAATTTCATCATTCTATGAGACAATAGAATAAGTATAATAATATGACTCATCAATACACAGCAATAACAAGATATTAAAGAGAAAGTCACACTCCACAATCTTGACTATATTGTACAGCATTTATTTAATCCTTGTGTACTTATGTATGTTTTCAAAGTGTACAAATAAACATTTTATTATCATTATTATAATGCATGTTAAAAACTAACCATAGGAATAATTATTGCATTGAGCATTAAGCAATTGGCGTCCGCCATAAGAACCTTCCATGTTTTGTAAATGAAGTAAGTATAATAACAATGCTGTTTTAATTAAGTTTAGATATTGTTTATTTACCTTTTCACTCTCAGTGGCTTTATTCTGCTGTTCTGCAACTTGTTCAAGTAACTCTGAGAACTCACAGCGGAGCCTGTTGTAACGCTCCAGGGGAGTCTCTGGCTCACCTTCAGCTGCCAGTTCCCACTCACCAGCCCTAGTTTACGTAAATCTATTTAATATATAGGTTTGACGACTTATTTGACATTTATGGTTGTATAAGTTTAAGTCATTGTAATTCTGGATTGAACATAAAAATACGGGATTTACTGAATACCTGTACCCAATTCTAGATTTTCTGCTAAGCCTATCAGAAAAGTCCACTGCGCCAGTTAAAAATTTTCCTTTGAACTTGTTGAAAGAATCTTTCACTGATAAATGTAATTGTTCAATGCATTCGTTTTCTTCTTCCTCGGAGGGATCGGGTTGATCGGCCTCGGGCAAATCACCGGTTTCATACACATCAAGTTGATCATACGCCTGAGAAAAATATAAAGTGAGAACCACAATGTCCACAAAGCAAAATCAATAATTTTCTGAGTCTCCACATAATGTACTCACTATGCCCGGAAGATTTTCATATTTAGGATCAGCCATGGTTATATTGGTCTATTGTATTATTTATTTTATTTTCAATAAAATAATTTAATTTATAAATTTTTACATAAAATGACGTCACTCGACAACGGGACGAGCAGTCATTTTTGACAGAAACGTTTCGTTCGTTTTACTTGCAGATTGCAGAAATAATACTAATTTATCCATTGGCCTATTGACTATTGAGCAGAGTGTAGTAGTTAGTTATATAAATTGAATAATTATTCCCCATAGACCTAACCAAAAAATAAACCCTGGCTCTGAGTATAAGTGTTCTGTGCCGCGATCAGCGAAAAATTATTGTGAATGGAATGGAAAGGGAACGTTAGTTTCGTTGTGAAATTCGAACCTTAAACTATTGTAGTCTGTGATTCGAACGATAATTCGTTGGGAAACTGAATAGAATAACTGTAATGCGACTAATGCGAGCCATGCACCATCATTTTATTTTTTTTATGATTTATTGGAAAAATAACACTTAAGTTTCATTAAACATAAAACTACACTAAGTACACTAACTAACTGTGTAAGTATTAAAGATTGTACGCCCTTCCATAATTATCATCAAATAGAATCAGGCTAGTGGTGTATGCGCTGCTTTTGCTCGCTTTCGGCTTTTGACACGTCATTATTTTCTACATACGTCATTTGTCATTTTTGTTAGTCACCGATTATTTTTACTATAAAAACCACATTGAGTTGTTGTAACTGATTTTAAATTGTGTTGTGCCGCTGCTAGTATTGCAGCTGTTAAATTCGTTGTAAGAGTAAAGAGTTTTATAGTGCCACAATGAGTTTACAGTGGACCATCATCGCGACATTCTTGTACGCCGAAATAGCCATTGTGCTTCTCTTGACATTGCCGATCGCAAGTCCATCAAAATGGCAGAGGTTTTTCAAATCAAAATTCCTAGCTTACATAAGTGGTCAAGCTTCTATTTACTTCTTAATTCTGATCGGCGTGCTGGTACTATGCCTCCTCGATGCCATCCGCGAAATGCAGAAGTATTCAAACATGGAGTCGACAGACCACCAGCACTTGGATGCGGAGATGCAAGGTAACATGAGGTTGTTCCGTGCCCAGAGGAACTTCTACATCTCTGGTTTCGCGCTATTTTTGCTGGTCGTTATTCGCCGGTTGGTGCAGCTAATTTCCCAGTTGGCTACTCTGTTGGCGCAGTCTGAAGCGAACTTCCGTCAAGCACAGAGCGCTACAGTCACCGCCAGGACGCTGCTCGACCAGGCCGGCGCCGGTGACGAGAAGTCCAAGAAGGAACTTGAGGAGCTCAAGAATCAAATCAACACACTTGAGAAAGATTTAAACAAAGAGAAGAAGGACAAGGAGGCTGTGAAGTCCCAGGCCGAAAGCCTCAATAAGGAGTATGACAGGCTGGCTGAGGAGCACAGCAAACTTCAGAAGAAACTGACAGTGGCTAGCGGTGGTGATTCCAAGAAGGATGAATAGATTTTTCAAAGTGTAAAACTCATGGTCTGAATATAAGTTAGTGATGTATAAAGTCTATTAATCTATTATCAAGTCTTTACATCACTATTAATGCTTAATGAACAACTTATAAACATCTCTGATATCTTTCTATCAAATATAAGCAATGATGCACCTGTGATTCCAGTAACTTCTAGATCTATGAATAAATTGCCTTATTTTTTGTTGTAAGGTATTTACTAAATTATCATCTGAGAATGTTGTTTACTTATAATATTTGTCATAAAACTAATCAATTTGGAATTATAGTGTCCACATAATTACTGATAACTAATTAGATACTAATAAGGCATTCTGAGCAATGTTTTGCATTTATTTTTATGGTAACTACTTATAATACCTAATTATATTTGAAGCTATCATAATTTACCATTATAAAATGAAGGTAGCTTCAATATTACCTATCTGTTCCATAAGACGTGATGTTTCTATTATTTCAACAATTTAACCAAATTTTTGATTCCATTAAGAAATAATGTGAGCAAAACAGATGATTGTTAAATAATATTCATCTAAGTATATTGTTGAGTGTGTTAGCAGGAATATATATTTTTTACTGCTTTTCTGAAGCATTTTGTGCACACAGTACTTCCGCACAGGTATTTTTGTACGAACCTAAAATTATGTAAGTACTAAGTTGATTTGTGTAACAGAAAGTCTGAATTGTTAATTTATTTTATTTTTGTTTAAAAAGACAAGCAATGCATATTAAAATATAATATAAACCAGTTTGTAGCTGATTGTCAGAAGAAATCATAAAATTCTTGTTTTTTTATCAAGTTATCCTCTTCCACAGACATTTGAACTTGAGTTTTGAATGTAAATATTGGTTTTGTTGGCCAGTTTATCAGGTTTAGTAAGAAAAATATTTGCGATCAAAGTTCAAAGTACACAGTGTGGGTAAATACCTGTTTATTGTACTAATAATAAATGATGAGTCATCATGTAACATTGTGCACATTATGTGAATAACGACACATCTACCTTATGTTTCATCATTTGGCCGTCATAAAACTTGGCACAGTTTCTGAAAAAAACATAAAAGTGCAGATTGGCAGCTGATGAAATATAATGCTGATGAAAAGTTGAGGCTTCTACGTATTCACAATAATTATTTCACCATATTATTTAAAAATACGTGTTGCGCCGACCCCATAATAAATAGGGATAAAGGCAGGAGCAGAATCATAATGATTATGGTTATTATTATACAATTATACAAACAAATATTTCACACAGTAATAGGAATACATGTTGCACTTGGATTGTTTGTTTTGATGCTTATTTTTTTGTGGTTTACCTCAAACATGGAGTAGTAAGTGCCCAGAGTAGGTATGCGGGTGAATCTTGTTGCTAAGGCGAGCAACCAGGATAATAATGAAGGACAGACTGTAATCTGTTGGTGATGGTTCAATGAACTTTTCACAGTATTCTCATTCTACCTACATACATGTAAGTGGGTAGGTTCTTCATTTTATTTCCTACTCCATGTTTCTGGTGTGTTTTCTTTAGTAAATGTATGGTTTTTATATTATCGTCGGGTTGTTATGGGTAGTTTAGTAACCAAGTGGGTTCATTTGTGATGTGTATGTACCTACTCATTAAACTATTTTCAGTGTTGCTTCGAAATAAATTTGTATTTTTACTTCTCTAAGTTTTATTGAACCCTAGTATCACATTTCTACTTCAACTTCACTTTTTAGGGTTCCGTAGTAAACAAGGAACCCTTATAGTTTCGCCATGTCCGTCTGTCTGTCTGTCTGTCTGTCTGTCTGTCCGTCCGTCCGTCCGTCTGCCCCGGCTTAGCTCAGAGACGCTAAGTCCTAGAAAGCTGTAATTTGGCATGGGTGTACATATTAATCACGCCGAGAAAGTCGTAAAATAAAACCATGAAAATCATTTTTTTTTAGGGTACCTCCCTTGCACGTAAAGGCTTCTACATACCAGCGCGACTTGTCGCGCGACGCGACACGGCACAAAGGCCCCGCGAGTCGCGGGATGAGCGGTGCCTTTGTGTCGTGTCGCGTCGCGCGACAAGTCGCCCCGGTATGTAGAAGCCTTAAAACGGGAATGATATTTTTTTTTCTCGTCTAATACATGGTGTGGGGTATTGTTGGATAGGCCGTTCAAAAATATTGTGGGTCTGTGAAAAACATTTTTCAATTCTGAGATCAGTTTGCGTAATATTAAGCTTTAAAGTGATATTTTTTTGTTAGAGTTAAGTGTCCCCCCCCGCTGCCAGATAAATGGTTGGTGTTGGATAAGTGAAAAAATTCATGGCAGTAGTATATATAACGAATTAAAAGGAAAACTATCACAGCTATGTGATAGTTTTCCTTTTAACTGTGATAGTTTCACAGCTAATATACAAGTTAACGAGTAATCGTCGACCAACTTAAATTTGCAGTTGAAGAATTGACCGTAACTTATATAGATGTATGGGAGAGCATGTTTTTCAACTATAATGTTAAGTTTGTTTTTGGGATAAATTCATCCCAACTACGGAACCCTTCATTGTGCGTGGTCCGACATGCACTTGGCCGGTTTTTATTTAATGCCACGCCTGTATTCCTTGAAGGGTTAGGCAGAGGTGTACCTACCCATAGTACACCCATACATTTCGCCAGTTATGTTTAATTTTGTCCCATGTGGTATGGGGCGCGCTTATTGCCATCAACCGGGCACAAATCCAAATTCCGGGCAGCTAATGATAAATTTTACTTCCGGCATTTCTCGTTGGATATCCCAATCTTCTTGCTATCTTTTCATGTGTAGACTTGGATGAGAACAAGTTTGATTTAAAAGCTTCACAAAATACTTATTCCATTATACCTATTTGGCTTCTATTCAAATACAGGCATGGACCACTGATTTTCATGATAAAGTCGTTTATTCAGACGGCAAACATAATACTATACAACAACATAACAATAACAATAATTATTTAAAATTTGCAAAATTCTTCCTATCAGCTTAAAACATAAATACCTACTACTGGTTAACAGTCATGGCAGCTGGGGGCGTCACTCGCTAGTTACCCATAACCACGCAACTAGGATGGTATCAGCAGGTAAATTTGATGTACCTAGAATAAAGAACTATTTTGGCGACCGAACGCTTGACAAAAGAGTTCCATACCTTCTCAATCAATTGCCTACTGTTAAAAGAAGTCGGGAAATAAAAGGTAAATTTGCCAAGTTACTTATGCAGTTCTTTTTCAGGAATTTGCAAACGATGTTCTAAGGAAAATGGTTTGCAGATTGTTGGGGAAGAGCGAATGAGTGATTATGGATATTTTAAAATAATTAATTCATAAGATTAGATAATTCATAGTTACGTATTATGTTCAGTTAGAGGAATTAAAGTGTCCCCACTATAAATAAAAATTGTATAATTGTGTTCTGTTCCCACAGACAAACCGTGAAAACGGTTTTGCGGGGCAAAGTCCATAAGTTAAGTTTTTGTAAACGTAGTTAATAAATAAATAATAATATACCTACCGTCGCTTTAGAGTGAAAACCTCGTATAGGCGAAAAAGGTAACTTTAGGTACTTACAGGAGAAAGAAAAAAAGTGTGTATTTTATTGTGCAATTTGGATACATTTTCAAATGCATACGATACATAATAATTAGGTATTTCATTTTATCGTAAAAGCGTGAAATGCTATTTGTGAGCTTTTATTCAAAAACACATGGTTTGCTGATAGCAGTTAGATACACAATGACATACCTTAATCCGTTTTAGTTCGTTGCCTTACCTACTTAACTATAACTTAACACTTGAAGTGTACCTATGGCAAATAATCATCAAAAAGTCCTAAACATAATATTATTATTCAAAAAGTTCTAAGTGATGGTAAACCTTTAAAACCTCATACTACGTTCGTTAGCGAGTTTTTCAAACTCGTCATAGATGGCGTTACAGGTTACTTAACTTTTTTTTGTATGAAAATAGGGTGTTGCGAGGTTTTCTTTCCAAAAATGTAATAAAATAAAAATTACCAAAATTGCATACCCGAGGTTTTCACTCTATGACGACGATACCTACCTAATTAATTCGTCTGGTCTGAATCGCGTGTCTGCCAAAGCGTCAGTTACGAAACTATTTTTAGATTCATATGAGCATCTTAAAGATAACTACAAGCGGAAAGCGGGATGACGACATTGATTTGATGCATTGGTTAATGCGTACGTGGCATATTATTTATGTCAATGATACCTACCTACGTGGGCTTTTGTTTGGATATTTCACTGTTATTTTCGTGTCTCGCTAGGTTTATAGGAACGCTCTAGATCAGGGATGGCGAACCTCTGTACATCCACGGGCCATTTTTTTGGATTATGTAGTCAACAAGGAAGGTAGGTATAGTATTAGTATCGCCATGTCCGTCAGACAGACGCCCCCGGCCCCCGGCCCCCGGCTTAGCTCAGACTCTTAGTACGTAAGTGCAAATTTTTGCTAGAGTCTAGTGTCCCTGCCAGCTGTTTTTGGATACTTACCTACATATTATTATGTGAAAAAAAAAATCATGCCAGTAGTACATAAATAACGAAATTAAAAGGAAAACTATCACAGCTAGGTATACCTAGCTGTATATAAGTACGTACCAAAGCCATGTTTTTTTTTGCATATCCAAAAACAATCATATATCTAGCAGGGGGGGCACACTTGACCAACAAAATGCACTTTAAAGCTTAATATTACGCAAACGGATCCCGAAAAATGGTCTTCACAGAACCTCAATATTTTCTATCCAACGATACTTCATACCATGGGATAGACGTGAAAAAAATATCATCCCCACTTTACGTGTAAGGGAGGTAGGTACGCTAAGATTTTTTTTTCAATATTTTATTCACGGTATAAACGGACATGACAAAACTTTTTGCGTGACACAGGAAAACGTTGTTAGAACATCTAAACTTATAATTTATGGCCGGCAATAAACAACAGGCACCAATCAATGATCATTGCGTCTTCTTTGTTTGAGAAAATACCTTTGCCCTGGAATGAGATTTCTATTTTTGAGGGTTTCTATTTTTATTATTTATTTTTATATATTTATTTCTGTAACAATTTTTACATTGTGTCGAAATTTTACACAAAATGATAACAATTAAAAATGAAAAGAATTACAATATAAATCATTAATTAAAACAGTAACCAAATAATTATGAAAGTAAAACATTTGCAATTCCCAAATATGATGTAAAACGTCAAAAAAAAAAATATCTAAGATTAGTAACAAATCAATTAAACTAAATATTATTACGTATTTCAAAAATATAATCTAATGTCAATAAAAATAGTGATGTTTTATATGATGTCAAATAAAGAATACAAAAACCAATTAAATCAAATTCATCCATTAAACAATGTCAAAAATACAAAATATCATGTGATTATAAATAATAAACCAATAATTAAATAAGCCTAGTTTTAAGTGTCACAGAGAAACTCATCAAGGGTGTAATAGCATTTTTCTATCAAAAATCATTTTAACTGCTGCTTAAACTGATTTAAGTTGTTTAATGACTTGAAGTGTACAGGTAGTTTATAAAAGAGTTTAATTGATTGATAACCTGCAGCATGACTCACTACTTTTAAATGAGGTTGTATATTATTTTGTAAGTCCCTACGCCTAGTAGCTTCGTTGACTACGGGACCGTAAAAATGGGGCCTAGTCTTGTATAAGCCATACAAAGTTATAATATAAAGTTTTACTGTACCTACGTACAGTAAAACTTTGAACATGCATCTTCCGATAGCCGGGCTATTGTAGTGCCTAGCTGTAGGCATATCCGCATATTTCACACGAACTTTAGTTTCGAGTTTGCGAATAGCATTATAATTTTTTCGTTCAATACAATACATGCTTACAAATCATTTCCTTGTTACTCAAGGCTACGGTTGGTTAATTTGTTTAATTATGTAGGTAGACAGAATATTTAGACTCAGAACAGTAATTTGCCCGGATTCCGTAGGAGATCCGTGAATTTATTCAGCGTTCATTATTCAGTCTTACCTCAGCCAAAGACCAAAAATACGTAAGTAGTCAGAATGAGATAGAAAAATTACGTAAGTAGGGTTGCCAAGTTTTTTTCAATAATAACGAGTGTGTAATAATTTAATAATCAATTCACACGTGTATCATACGACGTTATTTAACACACTTGCGAGGATAACAATACATACTATTGAAACAATTAGTGAAAATACAATATTCTCAAAATTATACCGAACAGTTTTTGTTGTTTTGTATTTCCAGCGGGGTCAAATCTACGTATTGCTCTTCTTCCCTACCTACGTGAAGGTATACATTTTTGATCGACGACATTGACGTTTTTGATAATAACAAAAACGTTAGCAAATCTTTAAGGAAAATGGCGCGCTCGTTTTGTTTTTTTCCGCGCGCCACGCTATTGATGCCATGCGCGCGCAGGCGCAGGTGTAAATAAAGGCACTGGCAAAACCGCTAAACAGCTTATGTAAAAAATATAATTAACACAAAATAATGTTTTGAATAATGTGTAAAATAAGTAATGAAATGATGATAATTTAGATCATTTATTTATCATACTTATTAGTTTATTTATTTTTTATTAAAAGGTTTTTTTTTAGATTGCCACGTAATTATTTTAAATCTCTAAATTTCAGCTTTTATGAGATTAAATTATAATACTGGCCCTATTGCGTTCACCCCGCCATTTTGTATTGAAATAAAAATATAGTAGTTTCGCCTACTATATTTTTTCTTTAGAAATGTAGGTCAAAGTCAAAGTCAAAGTCAAATAGTTTATTTCAAATAGGCACATAAAAGGCACTAAAACATTGTAAAAGCCAATTTTTTTTTTTTAAAGAGTGACCGTGGAGTTTCTTGCCGGCTCTTCTCCATAGGAAACGACCAATTGGAACCGTGCACCTAGCTTCTGACGTTTCATAAGTGCCCATGTAGGCTTATATGAAATAAAAATATTTTTGATTTGATTGATTTGAGGTAACTACCTACATTAAGCCGCTGACAACAGGTAAACCGCTGTCACTGTCAGACTGCATACAAAAGAAAGAGAAGCGCGATGACACAACGCTTCTAATTTATTGCAAAATTGAAGCAATTATTTATTTACTCAAAAATGAGTTGAGTAATCGAAAATAAAAAACAACCAAGTTCTGCATTCAAATAAGACGCTCTTGTTATTAATTAAATACCAACTGTACGTTGATTTTTAATACAGATATTTTGGATTGAAACTCAAAGTAAAGGGTTAGTTTACCGTTAATTTGTATCGAGATCTTTTTTCTAAACGTGTTTTGGTAACAACCAAGTTCTGAAAAATATGTTCAAGAATAACATATATTTTTTCCGCTACCACAAACAATATCGATTTGGCAATTTTTTTGTTTAAGACAAGCCTAATTTTATCATTTGCCTCTTGTCAGCGCCTTAACGAGAAATTAGGTTACTCAATTAAGTATTTGCCTATTCATGACGAGTTTGTGGCTATTAAAATATTATCACGCTCTGACAGATACAGGTCGGCAACCTTTTTCACCTCGAGCCGAAAAGTCTTGGTGTGAGAAAGGTCAGCACTCAGCACTGCACAAGCGTTGTGCTTCGGATGTTACGAATGACGAATACAATCAACCAACTAATCAAATCTGTGTGTGTGTTCATGTTTTTTACTTACGTCATTGACTTTAATTAATGCTCCATCATCGCCGTAGGTAGCTGAGTAAATTGACATGCCAAGCTTCGAGTCGTGGGTTCGATTCCCAAACGACCACAATGCGGTACACATTCGGTGTTTCGATAAGTTTTCTGAAAAGCAGCTGACCTCAACACATTTGTGGCAAGGCTGCTGATGACGTCAGACAGAGTAGCGGGGTACGTCGAATTTATGACGTCAGGCACAGTAGCGGGTACGTCGTATTGAATAGGTTCCACCTGCCTATACAATATGTAACAAAAACCTTGTTGTTCCTTCTACCTCCATTTTAAGAATCGGTATAGTACATACGTAATAAAGCAAGTCATTTATAAAAACTGTTCAACAAAAATAATTAAAATAAATATTTAATTAAGTATTAATATTTGTAATGTTTAACTGATTTCTAACCCCTTTCATTCTTTGATTTTGACTTCTCGACTAGCCAATACTTAATTTTTTTAAATTATAATTCCACCAATGTTGTGCTTGTAGGTAAATGTATACGTCCCTAAAAGGGACAACAAGGTTTTTGTTACTTACTGTTTATGAAATGATATAGCAAGTAGGTACCTATGGCTATACGTGGACGTCCAAGCAAAAAGGACATTTAGTTTCCAAGATATACTTATATCTTTTTTTGTTTTGTAAAGTTGGGTTAAAAAAAACCGGTCTAAAGCGAGTCGAACTCGCGCACCGAGGGTTCCGTACGAATATATGATGTTGATGATTTCTGAAAAACTGTGCTATTTAGAGACATCGTTTTATTTTTCCTGTAATCATTACATAAGCTTCTATCATATAGAATAATTTCAGATCTTTATCTCTGCATTTCGGGGAACGGTATTTTTTTCACATTTTGCATCAAAAGTCGGACACTATGCCGCCTAAAAAATAAATAAAAAATGTTTGAGAATTTGCAAACAGCGTTCTTTCATATGATACCCCACATGGCCTAGTATCTCCACTTCAAATTTTTAAGACCCTCCTTTTTGCAAAAAAGATATATTTTTTTAAATTTCTTTCTTGCTTGCAAAATAGTTGGGCAAACGTCATCTAAAACTATTCTAAATTTCAAGTTGATACCATTAGTAGTTGTTGAGATATCCAGGTGTGACAGACCGACAGACAGACAGACTTAGTCTCACCATAAGGGTTCCTTTTTACCATTTTGGTTCGGAACCCTAAAAATTGCATTTCGCGTTTTTTATTGATTATTAATTACCGCTCGTCCCGCGACACGCGGGGCCTTTGTGCCGTGTCGCGTCGCGCGACAAGTCGCGCTGGTATGTAGAAGAAGCCAACACAATCAACAATCTACAAGCAATCACAACTACAAGTTCGTAAATAGTAAATGGCTTTATATGATGTTTCAAATACCAGAAATTTTACGAGAAAGGTTAGTATAAAGTTAAGTACCAGTGGTATGGCAAGTCAAATTTGAAAATGCTTTTTCTTTTTTTTCAGAGTTTCTACTTAAAAAATATGTGGCAGTTTTTGATTTTGTTTTCAATCCATATCATCAATTGACTATTCTAGATACCGAATCTAGTCCTAAGCTTAACTCCATACCAAACTGCTGGACTGGACCTTTTTTGCTTGGACCCCACCTATATCGTAACTTTATTAATTTCGAACCTAACATACTCGTAAAATTCTAAAGCTTTGGAATTCCGATATCATGTTGGACAATTCAATACTTAATTACATTTTGCCTAAAATAAATTCGAACTTTTATAACAAGGGTACAATGTTAAACGATGCTAATAGGTACCTACAGATAGAAAGATATTTTGTAACCAATTTTGGGAAATAACAAATAAGACACTGACTTCCGAAATTAAAGTTATTTTTCACTTTGTAGTGTTTTATTGGCCGTAGGTTGTTTTTCTTTGAAAAATGTTTTTTTTTTTCACTTTTTATTTGTAGTACTCACCCCGAGATGTCACCGTTAATTCTAGAATAAAAGCCAAATCTTCCGCAATGCATTCAAAATAGCTCAATTTCTGCCATAAAACATAGTTTGGCCAATGTCGGTAGATCATATCAGACGTTTCGGAAGGCACGGTGGCATTTCCTGTCGCTATTCCAACGTGAAATTATATTTATTGTCGACTGTGCTCTGGCAGAATCGATGTTTTCCTTGGCTCAAATATGTTACGAAAGTAAATAAAAAATACTGTCTGACAGATTCGACGCTTGAATAATATGGGATATATATTATATTATTATTATATATATTTCTATGGCTTCGATTGCAAAGTTCGAGTTATTTAAAAATTTTGAATGAAATAATATCGAAGCGAAATAAGAAATACCTACCTAAGTTTAATTAATTTTATTACCGTAAAGCTCTTATAGAGTAGTATATTATTTGCTGTAAAGAAATCTACATTCTTTCTTTTCATCTATCATCTATCAACAAAATGAAAAAAAAAAAGTAAAAATGCAATAGAATCTATGGACAATTAACACTTTATTTTTTATTTTGATATCGCAAAGTGAACGGAACATTATTTAATTAAAAAAGAAACAATATTTTTAAGAAATATTTGAATAAAGAATGAGATAAAAGTATTTTAAAGTTCGTCCTTAAGGTAAGCACGGTAGTTTTCATTCTCGTTAAAACCTAGGCTGTCCCAAAATGATTTCTGGCCGAAATCGGTCGTGGATTTCATTTCCATTTTAGTGGGTGACAGGATATTCAAATAGTTGAGTTCAGGAGCTCCTGGCTTCACTGGATCCCATGCTGGTCCATTATTGTTCAGTTTCGGGATTCTGGAAACAAAATGGGTGACAAATTAAGCCAGAAAATTTAACATAACATAACACCACGTCTTTATACGTCGAAGGGGTAGGCAGAGGTGTAGGTTTGAACACTGTAGTGTCCTCAACTCAGCCCAACAATGTAACCGGGGATGAACCTATAGCTCAGACTTCGGGCAGTTACTGAGATTTTCTAAAGGAAATACCTACGCTCGAGGCTGGAATCGAACCCAGCTAGGAACACTACACGCTCAATAGTCGCGCTTGCGACGCCGACGATAAAGGAGAAGAGAAAAACAAACCCAGAAACTGTCTGACTGGCATAATGTTTTTCTTGGCATTTCTCAACTTTATACAAAAAAAAAAATCGAGCTAGGTAAGTTTATTCTTTCATCGTGTATTAATATCCCGCTGACAGTAGGCAAATAAAACATAACAGTGCAACATCACTTCAAGTTCTCTGAAGAAGTCCGCGTGAGGTCTCAGTAAAGTGTCACATCTTTACTAAAACTCAAGGGGAGCGGGCGGGCGGGGGGATATCATCTATCATGCATTGTACATAATTCATTTCATCATTATTTAAAAAAAGTTAGTAACTAAATAAAGACTTTGCTAAAAGGTCCCAGCAACCAGGCCATTAAAATACAAAAAAAAATGCCGCTTACTTAATTATAGACAAAATAATCATAATCTTGCTCCTTTTCAAAGAAAATTACGATATTATTAATGTAATCCGATCGAAACGTGTTTACCTACTTCTGATATAAATCTTTATCTTATCATAGAAATAAACAATCTAATAAGTAGGTAGGTATGCTCAATATTATCGTCTAAGAATCGATGTATGTTTGATTTGCTGGAATAAGTACCAACCTACTTATCTTAGGTAGGTACCTAACTACATTATCTAGTTGATACGTGTACCAGAAGCACTTAGCTATATGTAGTAACTAGCTGCGTCCCGCGGTTTCACCCCATAAGTCTTGATCCCGTGGGAACCTCGGGATAAAAAGTATTCTATCTCCCAATATGTCATGGTCTACCATGGTACCCACGTGACAAATTGAAACCAAATCCGTTCAGCCATTTCAGCGATAAACAATCAAACACACTTTCGCATTTATAATATTAAGACGCAGATATATGCCAGTGACCTTGAGTAGTTAGCTTGCGTGTTCTGTACTGAGCTCACGCAATGCGTCGTACGTTCAGCCAGTAATAGGACTCGCCCATCAAGGAGCGAGCGCTGTCCTCAATTTGACGCATAATTAATTTATTATACACAAAACAAAAGGTATTTTAATAAAACGCGTTTACTAAAAGATCAATAATTAAATTGGTGAAGGTTTCAGAAAAATACGCTTGGTAGATTTTGCGCCATTCTCACTTTTTTATCCGCGTTAGACATAATTTTACAAATTAATTTCACTATGTAATTTAAATAAAATCTAAAATATTCACGTATAAAGTTATTGAGAAAATGCTCTAATTTAACATAAATATTTTTTTCAAATCACTAACACTACTCGTTTAGACGTGATCTTCAGTATAAAATCATTAAAAGTCGGTTAACGTCGCCTTAAACATAGTGTTGTATAACTTGTGGCAAAGTAATAACAGCCCCACGCGTCAATCGATCAGGTTAAGCTACGCTTGCCGCGGTTGGTCCGTGGATGGGTGACCATCTTTATATACCAAGACTCCAACATAGTTGGTAATAGGCTAGCCAGATGATGATGATAGTGAGGATAGTACCTAGGTATGTAGTATGTACCTAGTCACATTTGGTTTGTCTGGAACATTGGTCTGGAAGCTGACCAAAACATGTTTGGAAAATATCCAAAATGATAACAAAACCGGTGCGAGTTGAACTCGCGGGGGGTGAGGGTACAATGAATATGATAGATAACTACCATGTTTTTATCGCAAGAATTAACTTAACGTTGTAGTTGAAAAACATGTTCTCCCATGCATTCCAACTGCAAATGTAAGTTTGTACGCACAATATTGAGAGATTTACCATGTTATTTTAAGACCATAGACTTCTTATAGGTTTTCCTGTAACCTATAGGTAAAGACTAATTCCGATCTTTTTAAAAACAAATTAGGCTCAGCAGTTTCGGAGATAAGGGTCCCGGGAAATGGTCAATTTTCATCTATTTTCATAAATAACTTTATACATATTTATTTTAATATTATAAAAAAATAATATTCGAGGCCCTCATGTCAAGCATCCTCCCTCATAACACTGATATGTCAAACGCTACAGTTAGTCAAACATTTTCTAAATTTTCTAATTTGCCCCCCGAAAGTGATCCTCATATTCAAAATTCATTTATTTACGTTACACGTCCGTGTTTGGGTCCAAAGTTCAGCTTAATCGGTCCAGTACATTCGGAAAAAATCGGCTGTGACAGACGGACCGACACACGAGTGATCCTATAAGGGTTCCGTACCTCAAAAGGAGAAAAACGGAACCCTAAAAATTAAATAAAATACATATGATTAAGGCACATTGGGTATCTACATGATCATACCTGAGCGGTAGGTAAACCACGACACACGTATCTCACGATAACTTTTAAGTGGAACGACTTGAGTTTAACTGAATTGAGGCAGTGGTCGAAAGGGCCGAAAAAGCTTTTAAATTAGGCGATGAGTCTAAACTCTTTTTCGGCCCTTTTTTCGTTTAGTGCAAAATAAGTACTTATTTATCATCATCATTTCAGTCGAAAGACGTCCACTGGCCACATAGGCCTCCCCAAGCATCGCCTCTTCGACCGATTCTGTGCTTCCCGCATCCAGCGGATTCCTGCGGCTTTCACAAGGTCATCGGCCCACCTTGTAGGAGGCCTTCCATCGCTACGTCTTTCGGTACGCGGTCGCCACTCTAGAACCTTTCAGCCCCATCGGCCATCTGCGTGCAATGTACCCTGCCCACTGCCACTTAAGTTTGGCAATATTCTTCGGGCTATATCGGTTAGCTTGGTTCTCCTGCGGATCTCGTCATTTCTTATTCGATCACGTAGGGAAATTCCAAGCATAGCCCTCTCCATTGCCATTTGGGTGACTAAAATGGGCCTTATTAGAAGGTTCCCACCTTCTAATAAGGCCCTTAGATGTCACTGCTTGCGGTAGCGTCGGGGGTCGGGTTGCCTCCTTCCCTCAAATATGGCGAGGGGGGTGATAGCTGATCTTTGCGTTATGCTCGTGAACGGGTGCTGCTTGTGGTGACTGGTCGTCTTGCTGACCATGGTTTTGTTATTGTTATTAATAATTAACTGTTTTTATTTTACTTCGATGATGCTAGTTTATCATTTGTGACTTCAAGTTATAGCTATAGCTTTATTTAAGCGGGCACGCCCATTATGCCTGGAAGCTTTTATTTAGATACGTTTTGTTTACGTTATTTCTGTTTGAGTATAGTTTTCGACGATTATTATATATATATATATATTTGTATAATGGTGTGTGCTAGCTAACATAAGGCAAATAATTTAATTTAACGTTTTGTGTTGCGTAATGCAAATTATTTTATATTGTATTGTATAGCTTCAAGTTTTTTATGCGAACAGACAGCTGTGCTGCTGGGGAGTTTGTTGCGCCACTTCTTCTTCCCAGCTAAAGCACTAGGAAGTGGTGACGGGTGGGCGTTTTTGGGGGACTGTCTCATGTAATTTTTGACGTTCGAAAAGTGCTGATTCTCAGCCTATTTTGAATAAATGACTTTTGATTTTGATTTTGATTTTGCCCATTTTGAGCGACCACGTTTCAGTGCCAAAGGTCATCACTGGCACCACCCACAGGTCTATAAAAAATTGATACAACTATATTTAGTTGTAGGTAAATGTGAAAGTTCTGCTAAACGGATTTTGATGGCACATACTCGTAGCTAGACATAAAGGTACAAGCATACTTTATACCCAGGTAGTGACATTAATAAGTTCCCCTAGAATACTGGTGGAACCGCGAGCAACAGCTAGTGCAGAATGGAAAGAACCAGCTTACCCAGTGGTAGAGAAGGTGTAGACCATGTTGATGAGTCCGTCCATCATGGCGATGTCCTGAGGGTCGCTGCTGGCAATGCCGGGGAAGTTGAAGATTCGCAGCACATCGTCGGCGTGGCTCACACCTGAGAATATAATAGAAATGGTAAAATCTATAAACTTGACGCTCGCTGTTTTGTGAAATGCCGATAGTAAATTGAAGTTCTAATAGTATTTATTTCGCCAAGTGTCCTATTTTAGGGTAACCCCGATTAGGGGTGCTCGTTTTGTAGCCCACGTCGATATTTTTTGCTGGCTATCGAGGGGTGTGCACGTCATGGATTTACAGAGGAACGATGTTTAACGATAAAATGCAATGATATTATGTTATGAGCGCGCAATCGTGACTCGAAAACGTCCTAATTGGGACGTATTTGTTAGTCTGTGATGCCAACATTCGGTGATTGGTGGCCAGAATAATGTTTGTTTACATTCACGCGCAATTGACAACACTAGCTGTCTCTTTTTTTCTTGTTCTTTTTAACAAGCCATAATTTTTACATATAGTGAAATGAATGAAAAGTGGGTGTGTGTGCTGCCGCTGCTGCGTGGAATACTTTTTCGGTAAGTTTTGTGAGTATATATCGTATCTGTTTAATATAATATCATTGATAAAATGTATTTCTTTCTTCGAAGAATACTGTTCAACCGAAATCAATAGTTCAAATAAGTACTAACGCTTAAATTATTATAACAATTAGAATTACCTACCGTTTTAGGAGGTACCTATTATAATATTACACTATTTTATAAACTCATCTTAGTACCTACCTAGGTACTAAGATGGCTCAGTATAATACAATTTGGAAACTTCCGAATATTTCTTATCATCTACTTAGATAAGTACCTACTTACGTAACACGTTTTTGTAAGTACCTATGCGTTTTAGGTGTGAAAGTGATAGAGAGATAAATACATAGGTACCTAGGTAGACACTAAGATGAGTGTATAAAATAGTTTATATTATATTAGGTACCTACTAAAACGGTAGGCAATTCTAATTGTTATAATAATTCAAGCGTTAGTACCTATTTTGAACTATTGATATCGGTTGAACACTATTCTTCGAAGAAAGAAATATATTTTTTGGTTAAACATCGATCCCCTGTAAAGCCATGACGTGCACATCACTCGATAGTCAGCGTTATCGACTTGTGCTATAAAAAATCAAATAAAATAAAAATGAAATAAGTATCTCAAACTTTCATGAGTTTACAGTTTACATCGGCAAAAACACCTGCGGTTTTCAAAGCCGTCTATGATAAGTAGCCATTTATATTAAAAAAGCGCTGCAACATTTGTAAATAACGAGTTTAATAAGTCTGGTAATAAATTCAGAAACACTGAAACAGTTGGATGCCTTTAGAACAATCCCCATTTGCAAGTTGTGCAAAGCTTTAGCTAAGCGCTACGCGTGTGCAATTTGTTTTGGTACTGCCCACAGAGCATGGAGACGCCTCTGTGGCCGCTGCTGGAGGTGGCATCGGGCATTGTCAACACTTCCGATACAAAACAACTAAGTGTCCAAGTGTCACCGTTCACTGACATTACGCAAATGACGTTTATATAAACTGACGGCTTTAAAGCCGGAGCGTGACAGAATATGTGCTCTCGATTCGACAAATTTTATTGAAGTAAAACTTCTTTACGCCGCCTGTTTAGTTTGGTGCCGGACGTAAAGAATAGCACCATCCCATTTCTTCCCGTGGATGTCGTAAAGGCAGCTAAGGGACTTACTAGAGAATGGGCAGCAGCGTTCTCTATGCATTTTTAAAACCATACTGCGATCGCCAACCCGCCTGCCAAGCGTGGCGATTATGGTAAATCCCCCCCTTTTTGGGGGAGGCCTATGTCCTGCAGTGGACGTCTTTCGGTTGAAATGATGATGATGACGCACGCTTGACTTGGGGAGTAAGCTGGTGAATGCGTGATGTGAGCGTTACGGAAGCGAGCGAACGGAAGTTGAGAAGGAGATATAAGTTAGTGAATATACAACATTAATTTTTGTTTATACTAAACCTCTTAAGGGGTCATTGTATTCATCATTATGAACAACTTTTACTATGGGACCAATTGAAATCGCGAAAAAAATATCAGCTGTTCCCTACATTTTGACGAGTTCAGCGAACTTAAATGTAGGGAACAACAGATTTTTTTTTCGCGATTTCAAGGTTGGCCCCATAGTAAAAGTTGTTCATAATGATGAGTACAATGACCCCTTAAGAGGTTTAGTATAAACAAAAACTAATGTTGTATAAAGAGAGAGAGTTACGTTTCGTATATTACTGTAGGGGCTAGAGAGAGAGCTGCGAGCATTCTTTCTTTCTTTCTCTCATACCAAGTTGCGTTTCGTATATCTAAGGCCCGTATTTGTAGAGCGTTATTCAGTACTCAAGCATTACTTAAGACTAGTTTCAACCAATCCAATGGCTTGAATCTAGTCTTAAGTAATGCTTGAGTACTGAGTAACGCTCTATAAGTACGGGCCTTAGACACAGTGCAGGCCTATTGTTGTAAGTATAATTAGTATTACTATTTGTAAGTTTTACTTCAGTCGTGTGGTCTAAAGCACCCTCGTTTTTTTTTGTACTGTCATGTCTGTCGTCTCTAGATGCTGTCGGCGCGGCGCGGAGATTTCATGCTCTGTGGTAGGTACTGCCCGTGCTGCCACGCCACCAGCCATAATCTCGATAACCAGCATAACCCCATAGTCTCGATAACCAGGGGCCCAAGTCTGCTATTTTTATAAATTCAGTCATTCCAACACGATCCCATTGTCATGCCATTGTCATTTTGCTAAAAGTTCGTAATCTGCTAAATTCATAATGGTCGATCATTGGTCGGTCAATGTTCCCATAATAGAATTGTGTTATTATAATGGCATTGTCGTATTGCCATTTTTAAAAAACCCATTAGTAGATGTCATTCATTTGTCATTATGTACGAGATTACCAATAAATGCAATGTCTTTCAATGTAGTGTCAGTGGCCGACCATTGGAAAGTCATAATGACGCCATTATAATAGTAGATTACCAAACTTGTCAAAATAAACAATTATGAAATCAATGATCGACCATTCTGACACTATTGTAATAGCAGACTTGAGGCCCTGCTTGTGGTTTGTTAGGAGGACACTCACCGTAATTGGCGTCGTTGTGCGCCATCAAGTTGGACAGGCTGGTGGCCCCACGGTAGGCGTAGCGGTACACGTAAGTGGGCTGCCCAGACTTGGCCGCGTGGATCTGCGCCGTCTTACCCACGTCCACCACGAAGAGGCGGTCGCTCAGAGCCTGTGGGATACAGGCACTTGTTAAAATAAAAATCAACAGAAACGCTGAGCCTAAACCACAGGGTTTAGAAGCATGAAATTTTGCAGAAGAGTTCCCTTTAACGCGAAAGTGAGCACTCAGGAAGGATTTAAGAAAATTCATCTCCTGACGGGGTTAAATAGGGGATGGAATTAAAAATATAATAATAATAAAATCTGGTGTGGAATCCCATCGGGCACACGGCTTATGATAATAGAAATAGGTTAAAATTTGGACTTTTAGTTTGACCGAAACCGCTGTACCATGCCTTAGGATTGCGCGGCGAGGCGGGGGGTGGGACATCGTGAGCGTTGACGAATGAGCGGCCTGCATTGACCAATGAGCGACCCGCACTGCCCCTCCGTCTCGCCGCGCACATACCTAAGGCGCGGTACAGCGGTTTCGATTTCGATCAATCAAACTATAAGTCAGTCTGATTACTTTCTGTGTTTGTAAATTGCAACGCGTGTTTAAGTTTCCGAACGTATTCCACTTGAAGGTCAGCTGGGAATTCGTCCACTTCATTTCATAATTAGCGATAAAATGACATCAAAAATGAACAGTTATATTATGTAAGTATCAAAATAAACAATAATGAAGTTATATAAGTATTTTATTGATCTCCTGATTTATTAAATCGATCTCCTGGTTTTTTTACTTTTATTTCCTGGATTTTGAAATTTTGGTCTGGCAACATTGGTCAATCAGCTCGATAGGCACAAGGTCGCCGACTTGCCGTATTTATCTACCAACTGGCTAGATTTTAACCACTACTGCAAGGCAAACTGTCAAAGGTCTACCTCTCCCTTTCCTAGCATTCGTATCTTATTCTATCTATATAAATAAATAATTATGAATGTTTATTTGTTTGTCTTTAGGGTGAAGCCAAACGAACGTAATTTTGTTAGTCGTGAGTCGCAGAATTCGGTCGCAGAAATTCTGCTGCATTCGGTTTCATAAAAAAGTCCTACTTGATTCACACGGCGACGCAAAATGAGTTGTCTGCCGACTCACACGCATTATTCGGACCGAATTGAGATTGCGGGGGGCGAGGGGGCCGAATTGAGTTTGAGGGGGGTACTTTTGAAATATATCTGGATTTGCATATAAACGTTCATATAAAGTGTGGAACTGTCCAAGCATCAGTCTTTCACTATTAAGCGGAAATACCGAGCATCTTTTTCTGGCATTATCTACTTAATTCTTCGTCTTCTAAATATGCTTCATAAATACACAAAATTTTCAACGTTTCCATTGCACGACACAAACATCCGCTATAAACGTTGGATAGTAACTGAATAAAATGCGCTCGTCTGGCATTCCTGCGACCGAAATTCTGCGACTCACGACTCACAAAATTACGCTCGTTTGGCCTCACCCTTAGTAATTTTCCCGGACTATTCATCCGATTGCAAAAACTGTGCTATTTAGAGACATCGTTTTATTTTTCCTGTAATCTTTCCATAAGCTTCTATCATATAGAATAATTTCAGATTTTTATCTCTTCAAACTTCCGAGATAAGGGGGGGAAATGGTATTTTTTTTTTTACATTTTTCATCAAAAGTCGGAATCTACGATGCCTAAAAAAAAAGAAAAAAATGTTTGAGAATGTGCAAACAGCGTTCTTTCATATGATACCCCACATGCCCTAGTAGCCCCACTTCAAATATTGCAGACCCCCCTTTCAGTCCCTTTTGCAAAAAATATATATTTTTTTAAATCTTTTCTTGCTTGCAAAATAGTTGGGCAAACGACATCTAAAACTATTCTTAATTTCAAGTTGATAGCATTAGTAGTTCTTGAGATATCTAGGTGTGACAGACAGACAGACAGACAGACTTAGTCTCACCATAAGGGTTCCTTACCATTTTGGTACGGAACCCTAAAAACCGATCAAGTACGTTTCGGACCACGCACAATGAAGGGTTCCGTAGTTGGGGTGAATTTATCCCAAGTATAAACTTAACATTGTAGTTGAAAAACATGTTCCCCCTTACATTCCAACTTCAAAAGTACCTAAGTTGGTTGACTATTAATCGAGCCTACTTAGCTGTGATAGTTTTCCTTTTAACTTCGTTATTTGAACTACTACCGTGAATTTTAACACAAGACATAAATCCCAAACGGCACGGTTGCCGCAGTGGTTAAGTAGACCTACGAGGGCGGCACTGAAAATTTCGGGAATCAAGGAAGTGACACAACATTACTATTTAAAAATGTATTTATTGCTTTTCGAAGTATTCTCCGCGAAATTTGACACATTTTTCCATACGATGGAACCAATGATTGAAGCTACCATTCCATTCGGAAGTTGGGGTCTCCAAAATGGCCGTTTTGTAGGCGTCCACAGCTTCTTCAGGTGATGAAAATCTCTGTCCACGCAATTTATTCCTTATTTTAAGGAAAGTATAGAAATCATTAGGGCTTAGGTCGGGGCTGTACGGCGGATGGTCTAATAATTCTATGTTTTCTTGCTCTAAAAACTCTTTTGTTCTGTGCGCGGTGTGAGAACTCGCATTGTCGTGATGGAGGATGATGCGGCGGTAGCAGTTCTCTTTACAGAGTTCAGAAACGACCTGTGGCAAACAAATGCTATCATACCATTCTGCATTAACCGTTCTTTGTCCCTCAAGAGGAATAGTCGTAAAATGGCCGGTTTTGGAGACAAACGTGGCCACCATTTTTTTTTGCAACACTCCGTGAACGAACAATTTTTGTTGGCTTTAACTCATTTTCGAACACCCAAACTCGTGACTGGTTTTTTGTTTCGGGTTCGTACGCGTATATCCAGGATTCGTCACCTGATACAATGTTGTATACAGCATTTGAGGATCCTGCGTGGAATCTTTCGAGAGTTCTGACGCACTAAGTAACGCGAGCCGCTTTTTGCTCTTCACAGAGCGAATGCGGTATCCATCGGGAAAACAACTTTTTTACACCTAATTGTTCATGCAAGATTATTTGTATTTGACTCATGCCAATGTCTAAAGTTGCCTGAATTTCGCGGTATGTCACATGTCGATCTTCCTCAATCAGCTTACGCACAGCGTCAACGTTTTCTTGGGTGACTGCAGTTTTTGGACGACCTTGACGGGAATCATCACTGAGCTTGACACGTCCACGTTGAAATTCAGCAAACCAGCGATAAACTGTGGTTTTGGATGGGGCTTCATCACCAAATGCAGAAATCATCCGGTCAACACACTGTTTTTGTGTTAAACCACTTCGAAAGTCATAATAAATCATCGCTCTTGAATTTTCTCTAGTCAACTCCATTTTCTCAACGACTAAACAAGTTTGACAAAACCTTGTGACAAGACCGAGAATCTTTTTTTAAATAAATAAATGGTATTCGATTTTTAAAACCAAGCAGTTTTCCATTAAAAAGATTTTAATATGACAGGAACAGTGGAAATATTCCATTCCCGATACTTTTAGTGCAGCCCTCGTACAACTAGTTGTTCCGGGTCTGGCTGTTTGTACGTGAGTTTAAATGTTTGTAAACGCACCCACAATACAAGAAATTCCTAGTGTGGGGCAAAGTTTTAAAAAAATCGGAATCGAAAAATGGTTGGAACGGCCTATTCAGGAACCCCATGGGTGATGGGATAGACGAGAAAAAAAAATATCATCCCACTTTCCCACTCGTGCAAGGGACTTCCCTTGCACGAGTGGGCAAGTGGGATGATATTTCTTTTCCCTACAAATTTTATTTTTTCATGATTTTATTTTACGTATACGCATGCCACTTATAGGTTTCAAGTACAGTACCCCGAGTGTAAGTCTGTAAGTGAGTAAACGTAACTAGCGCGTTTGCGTTAAGATTTTTATTCTCACTCATATACTCTTAGCAGTATGAGCTATCGGTCAAATTTTAACGCAAACGAAATAGTTACCTACGTTTACTCTCTTGCAAACTTACACTTGGGGTAGTCAATGCTCTGCATAATCCGACCCCTTTTCCCTTGTTCTTCTTGGCAAGAATGCGGAGCACTGACCATACTACCTCTGTCACTGCGCTAAGCCGCGGACAGACGGACATGGCGAAAGTATAACGGTTCCGTGTTAACTACGGAACCCTAAAAACAAATTAAAAAGATACAAAGTGGATAAGTTATGTTTTGATAATTTATTCCATTTTAGTATCTAGGTACCTATTTACTTATTTTTGTAAACGAGATTGTCAAAAGACTTATTACTGTACCGTGCCTAGGGCCATTTTGTAAGCTCTCATCACTTGGCAAATTATCTTGACACAAATTGTGTCTCTACAAAAAGTATAAAGGATGTAACGAAATTATTTTATTTAATACTTTTGACGTCAGAAAAGTTATTTTAGAAAATTACTGACTTATTAAGAGGAAGACACAGTTTATTTTCGTTTTGGATGGTCTTTCCGTAACGTAGGTCCCTCTTTAAATCCGTCAACGAAGATACGGGCCCGTCCGAAAGTAGTAGATTCGTCAAAACAGAAGACAAATTCAATTTTTCTAACGGGTAAATACTTACCGGGGTTAGGAACAACTGTCAAATCGTGTTGTCATTCATTCTTAGTTCGGGCCCGGAACGGAACTAATCTTATGTCCGTAAGTGATGAGGAGTAGTAAACGCCCAAAACTTTGGCCGAAACTATGGATGTCGTGATTAGGGAGTAGACCCCTTTGAACATTAAGATACGGACCCTCCGTCAGTGGAGTAGCTGGGGGGGGGGAGGGGGTCCGCACCGGGTGACACCCGACCGTGAAAAAAAAAAATTACACAAACCATCAAGTTTTTCAACGATAAACTACTTAGGATTGAAGCCATTTTAACCAAGTTATCCATAAGTTATCCAAACTAAATCATATAAATATAGCAAAAAAGGAAGGAAAAAACGAAACGAAACGAACGAATAGTCGACCAACTTACATTTGCAGTTGGAATGTATGGGATGAGAACATGTTTTTCAACTACAATGTTAAGTTTATTCTTGGTATAAACAGATCCATTCAACAACGGCACCCTTGATTGTGCGTGGTCCGACACGCCCATGGCCGGTTTTTTTTCTAGGGTGACTCCACAATTAAGCATTTCGGGTGTCACCCATGATATTAAAATCAAAAATATTTTTATTTCACATAGGCCTACATGGGCACTTATGAAACTTCAGAAGCTAGGTGCACGGTTCCAATTGGTCGTTTCCTATGGACAAGAGCCGGCAAGAAACTCCACGGTTACTCTTTTAAAATAAAATTGGCTTTTACAATGTTTTCAAATTACAGTGTTAATAGGTATGAGAGGACAGCGTACGCCCGTCAAAAGTACCAGGTACTTAACAAAATAGAAAATGGTCTACAGATCTACAGTCTATTAAGCCTACAACGTCCTCACATTGACAAAAAAAAAACAATATAAAATATGATTAAAAATAATAAAAAAACTTTTTACAAAAAAAGATAATCGACTTCCAAAAAAGCACTACAAAGTGAAAAATAACTTTAATTTCGGAAGTCGGTGTCTTTGGATCTTTATTTTAGTTTTTTGCCACCGACTTCCGAAATTAAAGTTATTTTTCACTTTGTAGTGCTTTTTTGGAAGTCGATTATTTTTTTTTGGAACAAGTTTTTTATTTTAACTTTTTAGTGGGTCAGTTTTTAATTTATCTAAGTTACAATAGCCTGATGTTAACTGCTCATCACCTTTTACAAAATATTGCTTTTCCCGATGCTGAGACGTTGATTGTTGAGGAGTTCTCCTGGTAAGAACCAGGAGAACTGCCACTCACTATATGAATAGTGACGAGCATAAATTGCTTAGCAGTCACATTAAAGTACCTAATCGAATTGCAACCCGTTAATTTCTTATTATTATATTGTTCCGGTGGCCATCAGTCATCATCAGTTCCACTTCACCAAATGGTGCTTTCCGAGAGCAAATGCACTAGTTACTATAAAAAATACCCAAATCGCTATATGTGTGCCTCTACAATTTGAGGATTTCCCTCGATTTCTATGGGATCCCTTCATCAGATTCTGATTTGGCAATGGGACCACCTCGGGTATTCAAACAAAAAAAGAATTTTCAAAATCGGTCCACAATTGACAGAGCAATCGGTGAACAAACAAAAAAATAACAAAAAAAAACAAACATACAGCCGAACATATCACCTCCTCCTTTTTGGAAGTCGGTTAAAAAGTTAGAACCTTGTCGAAATTTAAACTGTAGGTATAATAATGTCAAATAAGAAAATCATTATGTCAGTGAAGTTTGTAAAAAAAGATAAAAATAAATTAAAAAATGACTTCGTAATTTGGGAGCAGTTAATAGACATTTACATAGTTTTGCCGTTAATGAGGTACCAGGGAAGCCACATGTACAGAAGGAATTAATGCCAAACTTTCTTGTCTTCAACGTAGTCCTTCGTGTGCCCTGGTTCATGAATAGTAATTTAAATAGAAAATTAGTTGTTACAGCTCACAGACTCAGATCTGGACACATTCCATGTAATAAGTTTACCTACATGATGAAAAAAACGAACTCGCCTAATTGTGAGGAGTGTGGAGTTGTGGAAGACCTACATCACTTATTAATGGACTGTGTTCGATATGAGTCTGATAGAAATTAAGTGTTTCGGGTGTTGAGGTTGAATCGACTTGATCTCAACCAAATGGTGATGATGCGAAGAGTCTGTTCAGGTTCATGGCCCGAATTTATTATAAGAGTATAATCAGGGTATGATGGGACTGTCATACGCATTGCGATTATAAAAGTCCCTAAATAAATAAGAATAAAAAAAAAAAAAACGTAGTCCTATCCATCTTATAATATGCTTTTTTGATAAGGGCACGTTTAATGTGCGTTTTGAATTTTCCATCACTAAGTTCTGTAACCGATTGTGGCAACTTGTTATAAAAGCGGATACTGTTTACAAGAAATGACTTGCTTGTTTTAGTTGATCTAAATTTGGGTAACACAATTTCATGTTTACTACGTGTATTTATATTATGGAAATCACTTCTTATATCTACGCCACTATATAGCTACGCCACTGCCCTACTTAAAATGCTAGCTAGTTCATTACATGATGGGCGCGATGGCCGTAGATCAATAGGCATTAATTAAATGGATTCAGGATTATCAAGTGAGCTCATGTGAGTAATCTGTTAGGAACGGGAGTAGGTACTATTAATCAGTCTTAGTAAGGAGATGTACCTACTAACTTAAATTATAGAGGTACCTGTATAGGTATCTATTACGGTTACGTATAGTTAGATAATTTTGGATTATGATTAGGGCTCCCGCAGAAAAGCGCGATTCTGGCAGAACAATTTCAATGAAGTTTTCGTAGAAATTGTTCTACTAGAGTCGCGTCGAGTTGTTGCGTCTCGCCTTTATGCTATGAAATTTATTAAAAGTAGGTAAGTATTTTTGATCCAATATGTTATATAATAGGTACATCGTTTTATGTTGAAGTTCCTATACTCCATTGGTTTAGGTAGTTAAATAAAGGTAAACAAATCATAAAAAGGGTTTTTATAGATGAGACTTTCTTGTTTAAAAATACGTTGTAACTGCTTGAGTACAATTTTTTTGTTAGATTTATAACAATAGGTACTATAATATTTTGTAATCTGTCTATTGTAAAGAGCCCAAAACGACAGGTTCTCTAAACGTCAACGAATTATAACGTTGCTAATTTGAAGAGTACTACTGTGACGTAGCATGACAACTGAAGTGACAGTTATTACGTTTAGTCGGTTACTTGACAGTTCTCTCGTCACGTGTTTTTTGTTTATCTTTATTATAACTACCTAAACCAACGGAGTGTACCTAATGTGATTATTTTTCGGAACTTAACATGGTCGGGAAATATTCCGTTGCTTTTCCATAAGTAGTGTAAAAGTCTTTTTTTTTTTTGGGTGGGAAATTATCAAATAACATCTCCCGCTCTGGGCGGAGCGGGAGGGCGTGTCAGACTTTTACTGACTAAAACCCACCCGTATTCCTTCATTTGCCTGTGTGCCAGGGCCACGATATCCCTTTCGGACAAACTCGCAACCCTGGCAGGAGCCAGGAACCCTAAGAACAGAATTCAAAAAGTCGAAGCCTGCGGGGTAATTTTGTAACACACTATCAGTAGCAATGAGATTTATTTTGGCAGTTCAACAACATTCATTACGTTATTTACGTTGTTGAGCAGATACATTTTTGGAACATATGAAGCAATGGACTAGCAATATCCTTCAGAATCATTCGGATTGTGATTGATAGTATGTTACGCAATTATGGTGCTGTAGCTGAAGAGCAATAAAGGATGACCACAAAATCTTAATTTTTGGCTTTACGCCAATAGCGCAACGGACGGATTTTAAACTCACAAGTTCACAACACGATATCTCGCTCGTTCTCTGGTCTGATCTTTAGTAATTGCTGCTTTTTCTGTAGGTAACAAACTCCTAACCAGACGCAATTAGACAAAAAATCTGGTCTATCTACCTGAACAAGCTGCGCGTAAGTCTCCTGGCTGACCGGTTTGCCTCCCAGGTATTGTTGCTTGATCTTCATGGCGACTTCATCGCGTAGGTTGAGTGGAAGAGTATCATTGTACTCAAAGATGTTGGCGGCCAGCTGGTTCCAGTGGGCTTCCAGGTCTGGCAGGAGGTCTGGCGATTGTTGGTAGGCTGGAAAAGTAGAGGTTGATTCAAATCAAAATCATTTATTCGAACCAGTCTGAGAATCAGCTCTTTTCAAAATTACAAGTCCCCCAAAATGCCCGCCCTTTACCACTTCCTAGTGCTTTAGCTGGGAAGAAGAAGTGGCGCGGTCTGCTTCCCTAAAATATAGACTGCTGCTGGAGAGGTCCAGCACCAGTCTATATTTTAGGGCAGCAGACAACCTGACCCCCGACGCTACCGCAAGCAGTGACATCTAAGGGAGTATGACGAACTTGCTGCCGGTTGCTCAGGCAAAAATAATATGATTAATTGTAGAGGTCGCTAGCTAACCACATATTGTAAAACAAGTCATTAAAAAAAACATTGTAATGAGTAGATTATGTCATTATCTATGTATTTGTCTAATGATCCCATGAATGAGGGGCAATGGGTTGATGAGGAAGATTTTTCCATTCCTACTGAAAACTTAGTAGTTAATTGGAGTAGGTATGATTCTTTAAACTCATTGTATGATCCAATTCTTAAATTCTTTACAGATATAGGTGGTGTTATAATTTTTAACAGAGTATTTTTATAACTTTAACATCAATCAACCCGTCGATATAAATCGAAAGATCTGCGTCAATAGATGGTCACGTTTGTGCGTGAATTGTCATCTGTCACTCATCTGGGGCCCAAGTCTGCTATTTTTATAAATTCAGTCATTCCAACACGATCCCATTGTCATTTTGCTAAAAGTTCGTAATCTGCTAAATTCATAATGGTCGATCATTGGTCGGTCAATGTTGTCGTAATAGAATTGTGCTATTTTAAATAAAATTAAAAAAAAATTAGGTGTTCCCTACATTTAAGTTCGAATAATTCGTTAAAATGTGTTTCATTGTAATTGTCAGTTTTGGTCCCATTGTAAAAGTTGTTCATAATGATGAGTACAATGACCCCTTTTTTTTTTTTTTGTGTGGTAAATTATCAAGTAACTTCTCCCGCTCTGGGCGGAGCGGGAGGGCGTGTCAGACTTTTACTGACTAAAACCCACCCGTATTCCTTCATTTACACTATTACACTACTACTACACCTACCACTACTGCTATTACTTTACACTATTTACTTGTTTTTTATTTTTTATTTTTACATGCTGTACTTATGTTATATTGTGTGCCTTAGTCTGTGCTGAATAAATGTATTTTCTTTCTTTCTTTCTTTCTTTATTTGCCTGTGTGCCAGGGCCACGATATCCCTTTCGGACAAACTCGCAACCCTGGCAGGCATTGGCCCTATCGGACCCCGTCAGTTGGTGCTGACAACTCTTTGAGGCGCGCGTGGAATACGACGCGCCGTCGACCCGGGCCTGGTCCTTATCGGATGGTAAGCTACCCATCGCTCACCGTCCGCAGGCTCGCGCCTACGGTGGCCGGAAATCGGCTTGCGACTCCCGACGCCCGGGGCGTCTCCTGCGGCGACTAGGGGCGCGAGGGCGCGAACCTTGCCTCTCCCTCACGCATTCCGCCTCCTCCTTCGCAAGCATTACTAATTCGCAGAAGGAGGTGACGGCCTCCCATGCACTCTCGCTCCGAACCATGGCCTGAACCAGGACCGGACGCGAGAGATCGCCGCCGCCCATCGCCTCCGTGAGGACAAGCCGGTGCTCCGCCCAAGCTGGGCAGATCCCTGACCCCTTAAGAGGTTATTGATGTTTTAAAAATAACCCTGTATATGCTAGTTGCGCGGTAAACTCTGCTTGCACGATGCAGGATTTGCGTGACGTCAGTGTGACGCGTAGTTCGCATGTGGCGATGTTGATTCCGCTACACAATAAAGGTATTGACGTAAGTACGGTGAGGGCAAATCTTTGATTTACATATCTGATTAACAGTGTCCTTGAGCTTCGATGACCCCGGCTAAAATGTTAATCAAAACCATGACTTTATGTAACTTTCGTAATTTTGGCTGACAGTCCAACAGAACTTAACTTATTATCTTAGTCCACGTTCTTACCTTCTAATAACAACAATATCACCAAGGTCGATATAGAATTATTTGAGAGATAATGTTCAATTGTAAAAGATTGTAGACTGTCAAGGCAGTTCTCTTTTTCGCTGTTTTTTTGTTCGATGGAATGCGTTGTTTATTATTTCAGATTTAGATTCAGATTCATTTATTTGCAAAAACATGTGTAGATAATATACAAGGTATGATGCTTATTATAGGTGTTACAAGGTATTTTTTGGCTCAACATGTTTGACCATGGCTGGTGTACAAATTAGGTCGAAAGACAATAGGATTTCAAAATTAAGATACAATGAACAATAATATAAATAAATCAACAAATTAACAATAATATTAAATTAAACAAGTCAATAGTCATGCGATTCAAAATAAATGGAATAGATCTTCAGAGCGATTTATCATTTAAAAATTAATTAACATTATAATAGGCTTTTTCTGTCAGTATTTTTTTAAATGTTTTCTTAAACTGTCTATATTTAATTTCTTAACACAGCTAGGGATATTATTATAAATTATTGGCGCTCTGCAACGCTTTTATACAGTAACGCTGTCTTAGCTGGCTGAACACGAATTTTACTATTATCCCGGCGATTACGTATTATAATGTCCGATATTCGAGGAAACAAATGGGGGGGTTATTTCTCACAAATAGGGCTATTTCCAAAATATAAAGTGACGGAAGTGTGAGTATTTTATGCTTTTAATTAGTTATAGATGTCAGTACCGATAAAGTTAGGAAAGCCGCATTTATTGCAATGGGTTAAAAACTCCTGAAATTTTATATGTAAGTTAGATAAATAAACAATAATTTTATACCTACAAGAAAATCATCACTTACCAGCAGCAGGGTACAGTCCCTCTTCAGACGTGACCGACGTGATGAGGGGCACGTTCATCATGCTGCCAGAACTGGTGGCGTGGTACGGATACTGTTGGAGGAACGGCTCACGGACTCCGGGCGCTTCCACCACGGGAGTGAACGGCGTGAACATGTGCACTTTCCATTCCTGAAGGAGAAGAGTTGAGTTGTGGATTAGTTCTGTTAAAATGTGGTGGAGTAGTTCTGTACTTTCAATTTGGACAGGACCTAGTTTTGACCTGTGAAAGGACATGTAAAATTATTGGAAAAAGCTTGGCAGGTAATGATTGGAGGCCATTTCTATCAGTGATTTTCGTCATGATGGTATTAGGCGTTTAAGGCGTCTAATAAAATTATATTAAATCAAGAAATACTGCTAAAACTTCTTCTATTTCACAGAAAAAACGAAGTATCGGATATCGAGATGTAATTTCATCACTATCACATCTTTTATTACAGGCGTTCCTATCAATGAATCAAATATTTTATTAATCTTTTTGTTAACCAACACGTTATATTTATTGCCTGTAACTGGTTCAGATAGCTCTCAATTAAGTTGTAAAGCACCAGAAAACAGCATCCTGGCTGTATGCCAATATTATATAAACCTATTGCGGCTGATTGAGGCATAAATTGTTATGCCGCCATATTTCCCAGGCCCAGCGCGGATGAAGTGCTCCCAAACTATATGTAAATTGGAATTTGTTCAGGCAAAGTGGCTTTGCAATTAAAAGTATTTATCCAATTAGTTATGAGCTAAAGTTCCTAATATAGTTATTTGGAAAAGTACCATGATTAGCGCAGTCAGTTCTTGCTTATGACAGGAAAAAAAGATAACCAGTGCGCAAATTTTGACAAATGAAACTTAAGCGAGTTTTATTAAACATACATATTTTATTTTGAAATGTCTTAGTACACACGGCTACACATCAAGCTATACATTTCCAGTATACGCGGACCTCTCATTTTTCGTAAATCCTACACAATGCGAGATCAGCTTATACTGGAAGTGTATAGCTTGATGTGTAGCCGTCTGTACAAAAAAAAAATTAAGTTATCGATATCGAAAGATGTTTACTTGGAAACTGGTTTAATGGTGACTTGCCGGCCAGCGCGCGTGTTAAGGTACCTTTGTACCACTCTATGTCACTGTGCGCTCGCTCATTTGCGATTTGTTGGTTTTTAGGTATTTTATTAGTATTTCAAGTCGGGGAAAAAAAAACCAAGTAATGGAAATGTATTCTATTACTGAAACAGAGCCACCAAAGAAAAATTGCGCACCGATTCAATTCTTTTTCCTGTAGACCGCGGAACGGCACGGTACGTTTTAGTGATGGGTTTATCCATAGATCATATTTCTATGGGTTTATCCCATCTATGTTGGACATATTTTGCATAAATATAGAATACATCAACATTGTTTGTTTGGTGCCAGATGTAAAGAATACCACCATCCTATTTCCTCCCGTGGGTGTCATTAAAGGCGACTAAGGGACTTAATACAGAGTGGGCGGGCGGCAGCGTTCTCTATGCATTTTAACACCATACTGCGATCGCTAACCCGCCTGACCTGATTATGGCACCCCCCCCCCCGCTTAGGGGAGGCCTATGTCCAGCAGTGGACGTCTTTTCGGCTGAAATGAATGTTACCCAATACCTGAAGTTGGGACATCCTCACCCGAGTTTGTATTTGTGCCCGGTTGATGGCAATAGACGCGCCCCGTATCACATGGAACTTAAACATAGCTGGCGAAATGTGGGTGTATTATAGGACACCTATGCCTTTCCCTTCGGGGAATAGCTTGATAAATTGATGAGCTAACAAGATGGCGGGACCTGTCTTAACACGGCGATATATGCCAGTGACCTTGAGTGGTTAGCTTGCGTGTTCTGTACTGAGCTCACGCAACGCGTCGTACGTTCAGCCAGTAATAGAACTCACCCATCAAGGAGCAATGTCCCCAATTTGACGCATTATTAATTTATTATACACAAACCAAAAGATATTTTAATAAAACGCGTATACTAAAAGATCAATAATTAAATTATCATTAAATTGGTGAAGGTTTCAGAAAAATACGCTTGGTAGATTTTGCGCCATTCTCAGTTTTTTATCTGCGTTAGACATAATTTTACAAATTAATTTCAATATGTAATATAAAAACAATCTAAAATATTCACATATTAAGTTATTGAGAAAATGTTCTTATTTAACATATATTTTTTTCAAATCATTAACACTATTCGTTTAGACGTGATCTTCAGTATAAAATCATTAAAAGTCGGTTAACGTCGCCTTAAGGTAGAAGGTGGAAAACTGGGCATTCAGGAGAAACTTGGGGTTTTATAGGATGGATGAGAAATTGAGGCGATTTCAAATTAAAATGTGTTGCAATATACGTACAAACATCTCAATCTGCGCGTTGACGATGACCTCGGCAGGCCTGTACTTGAGGCACTCCATCATTTCCTTGTTGGTAGTGGTGGGACATCCCACGATGGAAGCCAGGGTCTTGGCTTTCTCTGCTGGCTTGATGGAGTGGGTCCACTCGGTGAGCGCGGAACCGCTGTAGGCTATGCCTCGAGAGAATGTGCCTGGAAATAAATTTGGGGTTTAGATTAATACTTAGCCATATCATCTTTCACACAGTCCATCCATCGTTTCTTTAGTCTTCCCCTACTTTTATAGCCGTAGTATTAAAATTTGTTCATCTCTTATGGAAAAGTTCTTATGGAACGAATCTAACTCCACGGGCTTCTGAGTTCCGTAAGTATTTTTCGGGTGACCACTGAAAATCAGCGTTGTGTTGTGGGTCCCCCATAGCACAGCATCATGCTGAGTGCAAGCCTTTATGTCACAGTCATGACGTGCAGTGGCCTTTTGTTTTTTTGTTCTCGTGATTATATTGTAGACGTGTTTCTGTGACGAATAAAATGATTTTTCTTTTTTCTTTTTTAACTTAAATGTATGAATTTTGCGGGCACCTTTAATGTGGTCTAGACATTATGTGGTATATTCGTTATTTATAGCAACCTTACCCGCCTTGTTTGGTCGTGATAAACATTAATTATTCTCGAGTCTAGTCCAGTTAGACATTAGGCCCGAGCTTAGTTTAATTATGAATGCTCTGGCTTAGAAAACTGCCTTGAACAAAGGTATCGTTAATTATTTTAATATACTTATATTAAACTTCAAGTTTCGGCCCGCGAATTCGGCGGTGTGAAATTTCTTGTTATAAGTAAAATATCCTATGACACTCAGTAATACTGTAGCTTCAATTTAGTGAAAGAATTTTCGGAATCGGATCAGTTCCGAAGATTACCCCCTACACACCAACACCCAAATTTTACCTTTTTAGGGTTCCGTACCAAAATAGTAAAAAGGAACCTTTATGGTAAGACTAAGTCTGTCTGTCTGTCACACCTGGATATCTCAAGAACTACTAATGCTATCAACTTGAAATTTAGTATATATATTGGGCCACCGAGATACAGGCTGTGCCTAGTTTGGGACCCACGGCTATATCTATATAAGCACTCTTTCAATTAAAATTGTTCCTATTTATAAATGTTTCCTAACTTGTGTGTGTCAATAAATTGTTTTTTTTTAATTTTTATATTATAAAAAGAGGCGGACCCAATACACTTCCTTGTGGAACATCAGATGTAACCTGTCTACATGCGGATGAATAATGTATCATTTTTTTCGAATGGGGACATATCCTTGTTATTTGTGTAATTTGCGTTCTATTACTTAAGTAAGATTTAATCAGGTCATAAATGTTTCCTCTGACACCATAAGCGTATAATTTATTTAAGAGTATTTTATGGTCCACATAATAGAAAGCCCTTGTGAGGTCCATAAACAGTACACACGTTTGTTTACCTCTATCTATGTGAGTTAATATGTTGTGGAGAAAATTATAAACTGCTATGTTAATCGATTTATTTTCACGAAAGTCAATCTGTTCATCACAAAGTAAATTATTTCTCTCAAAGTAACTATAAATACCATCATGGATCACTTTTTCAAAAACCTTCGATATGACTGGTATAAGCGCTATTGGACGATAGCATCTCATATCATTTTTATTGTTTTTTTTTAAATAAAGGTTTAATTAGGGTTAATTTTAACTTTTCCGGGAAGACTCCATTTGCTATACTTAAATTTATTATATGACTAAGTATAAATCATAACTTATTTGATACGTGTTTTAAAACTTTTGTTGATATATTGTCATATCCGGTACTATTTGTGTTCTTTAGATCTCTAATTATTTTGTGTATATCTTTAATATTATTAAATTTAATACCCACTCGTTGGCTTGAATATATTGCTATCGGCTTCTTTTGTCATGTTTATCAGTTAAGCTACGTATGCTAGTAAATGTAATGCTGCAGTAAAGCTTAAATCATATATGGGCAACAACCGGCCCGCGGGCCGGATCCGGCCCGCTGTAAGATATTATCCGGCCCGCGAGACATTTTGAAAAAACCCAATAAAAAAAAAAAAGTAGTTTTAGATGACGTTTGCCCAACTATTTTGCAAACAAAAAAAAAAGAAACCTTTCGTATAATATATACCCTGTATTTTTATTATATGTATACTGTACCCTACTAGGGCATGTGGGGTATCATATGAAAAAATGCTGTTTGCACATTCTCAAACATTTTTTTATTTTTTTTTACGCAGTATAGTTTCCGACTTTTGTTGAAAAATGTGAAAAAAAAATACCGTTCCCCCCGAAGTTTGCATAGATAAAAATCTGAAATTATTCTATGTGATAGAAGTGTATGTAAAGATTACAGGAAAAATAAAACGATGTCTCTAAATAGCACAGTTTTTCAGAAATCATTAACATCATAAATATGTACGGAATCCTCGGTGCGCGAGTCCAACTCGCTCTTGACCGGTTTTTTATTATTAATTAAATAATGTTTTTTATTTCGGAACAAAGAATCCATAGAGCGTTAGTAACATAGTATTAAAACAACTCTTAGCAGAAACGGAGAGCTGACACTCTCCGCTACAGTTCTCAGTATGCTGTTGAGATGGACTGCCTCACACTCTCCTCACTAGTGAAGCTGTTTTCTTGCGATTTGTGATTTCTTGGTATTAGTATACAGCGTTGGTCTTTGACTAACATCCAGAAGCCCAAACTCAAGATCTGCCAACGAGCAATGGAGCGCAGTATAAATTAGCGTTAAATTAACTGATCGTGTTCGAAACACAATACTGCGCTCCAAAACAAAGATAGCTAACGTGGCTCAAAAGGCTGCCCAACTTAAATGGAACTGGGCAGGACATGTCTGCCGCATCCGGACCAACTAGCACAGAATTGGTGCCCTGAAACAGTGCGACGGGGTCGCGGCAGACCACGTAGGAGATGGCGGGATGAACTGGAGGTTCTGTCAAAACTGGAAGAAGGACGCGCGGGCTCGCGAAAGATGGAAGGAGTGGAGGGAGGCCCTTGCCCAGCAGAGGGACAGCGTAGGCTAGGAAAAAAACAGTATAGGTACAGGGTAGATAGCGATTTAGTCACCGGCACTTCTTGCATCCCTTGTGTTGCTTGCTGTTGTGGACAACTGCCTAACTCAATTAATTAATTACATCATCATCTGCCTGCCTTTTCCCAACTATGTCGGGGTCGGCTTCCAAAATAACCTGATGTAGCTCAATACCAGTATTTTACATGGAGCGACTGCCTATCTGACCTCCACCACCCAGTTACTGGGTAATACGATACCACTTAGTAAGACTGGTTGTCAGATTTTACGACCCGACGACCCGTTAGACTGCGTTCTGCGACTGCGGACGACACTCGCCCGCTGGTCGTTTTGAAATTTATTGTATATAATTTGAGTCTTATGACACATCAATAGATCTCAAATTGCATTTATAGAAGTCGATGCGCGCTCGCTCCGCGCCAATCCCGCGCCCGTTCCGCGCCTGCTCCGCGTCACGCCCGCTCCGCGCCCGCCTCGCACCCGCCTTGTGCCCGCGCTTTGGCTAGTGCCGTATTGACTGTGATCAAGAGCGTTTTTTGATTAAATAATAAGTAGTATACCGGGTGCGAGGCGGGCGTGGGGCGAACGCGAATTTTGGGCGTGGCGAACGCGGGTGCAACGCGGGCACAACGCGTGTGCAGGGCGTGCGCGTGGTCAGCGCGGGTTATGCGCGTGTCGTCCGAACGCAGCCTAACGACTGTCAAAGATCTACAAATGACAACCGGGACCAATGGCTTATCGTGCTTTCCGATGGAGCATGGAGGGAGGGGTTTCGATTTAGGTCATGTCATTATACATCTTAATTTATACTAATTAAGTTCATATTATATAATAATTATTGAGTTGTGTGACTTGAATTCATACTGAGGTAAAATGTAACGACACTGCACCGATAGCTACTGACAGCCTTTGAAACTTGGTAGAACGCTGTGATCTAGGGATGTAAGAAATGCCAAAAAGTATCCATATTATATCTTATCGATATCTCCAAAAAAATTGATATCGATTGAAAAAATAACATCGATATTTACCTATATCAGTGAAAAAAAAAGCACTTTATGAAATTCTATTGTGTTGTGTTTTATTCATACAAATACCAATCAAGGAACATAATTTCTGATGTACACGTGTATATAGTAAATTAATAAAACATTAATAAATATAGGTCTACTTTTTTACGGCTCTGAATTGCAGCGGTTTTAGTCAGTTGCGACGACGGTGTTGCTATTGAAAATAAATCATATTTGATAAGGCAAATAATTTAATGTTTTGTGTTGCATTTTACATTTTATTGTATAAATTCAAGTTTTATATGCGAACAGACAGCTGTGCTGCTGGGGAGTTTGTTGCGCCACTTCTTCTTCCCAGCTCAAGCACTAGGAAGTGGTGAAGGGTGGGCGTTTTTCGGGGACTGTCTCATGTAATTTTTGACGTTCGAAAAGTGCTAATTCTCAGCCTAGTTTGAATAAATGACTTTTGATTTTGATACATTTTCAATAGGTACTGGATATTTTTTATATCGATATATCGCTGTATCGAAATAATCGATATCGCCAAAAAATAACGATGTAATGAACAAAAACTATTGATGTATCGATTTATCGCTACTTTTTCTACAAGCAAATTTGATGATTACAGTCTGTATGTAATCATCAAATTTGCTCGTTCAAATAGTTATTAGGCAGGCTAATACGGGCTCAGAGGCTCGAACGCGGGACGTAAGTATAATCAGCCTATAATGTTCCCGCTGACTCAGGCCTCCTCTCTGTGAGACTGAGAGGGAGTGGGTCGTAATCCACCATGCGGGACCAGTGCGGGTTGGTAGATGTCACATGTCTTCGAATTTTTGGTTCTAGAACATGCCGGTTTCCTCACGATGTTTTCCTTCACCGTTTTGAGAGCAGTGGTGATGAAATATGTTAAATAAAGTAAAGAGTCTGTCAGGGTTCGAACCTACGACTTACGACCTACAACTTCTAAGTCAGTGGCAAATTCTAACGATTCGTGAAACGAAAAACTTTTTTACAAAAAAAACAACCGACTTCCAACAAAACACTAAAAAGTGAAAAATAACTTTAATTTCGGAAGCACATAACATAATATCACGCCTTGTTTCCTCGAAGGGTAGGGCAAAGGTGTACCTGTAGTACACCCACATTTAATATTATACTTAATTAAATTTCGGAAGTCGGTGTCTTTGGTTTTGTATTTTCGTTTATGGCCACCGACTTCCGAAATTTAATTAAATATAATATTAAATGTGGGTGTACTCCAGGTACACCTTTGCTAGGGCAAAGGTGTACCTGGAGTACACCCACATTTAATAGGTAGGTAGGCCCTTCGAGGAAACAAGGCGTGATGTTATGTTATGTGCTTCCGAAATTAAAGTTATTTTTCACTTTTTAGTGTTTTTGTTGGAAGTCGGTTGTTTTTTTTGTAAAAAAGTTTTTTATTTTTCACTTTTTAGTGGTACCTACCCCACACCAATTCGTATACTACTACTTGCTATGAAAACAACAGAGACAGGAAGTTTTATTTTACACCCCTTAAGGGGTTAAATCTTCAAAAATCTGTTTTTAGCGGTTACCTACGTCATAATAACTCTCTGTGTGCCAAATAGCCCAATCAATTCAGTGATTTCAGGTTTGTGTTGATAGATCAGTCAGTAAGCAGTCACTGTTTCCTTTTGTATGTATTAAATCTATAGTGTAATTCGACATGTTACGACGACCCCAAATTAATTGGGATTAGGGCAGGAGACTGATGATGAAGTATTCAGGCTAAGCTTCAAGTTAATAGATCAACGAAAGAAGATTTTTTTCATACAAACTGTATCCATCCCCCTTTACACCCCCAAAGAGGTTAATTTTTAAAGTGGTTTGCGACTTTTCCATTATTTGACATAGAGGTTATACCAATTTTCGAGTTAATCAAGCCACGTAGTAAAATCGTCTCTTGTAAAATTGACTACCCCTTTTCACCCCGTTATGGGTAGATTTTCGAAAAACCCTGATACAAGTTGTTCTTCATTTTTGGTCTTAAGTATAAATTTATACTGAGTTTCGAGTTGATCGGACCGCGCGTTAAAACTCTTCTATACAAGCTTTGACATCCCATCCGTTGAAGTTAAGTTAACAAAAAAATATAAACTTTATAATTTACTTACGTAAGTATTCGTCCAAGTTTCAAGTTTATTAACCCTAGGAATAAGATTTTTCATGCAAACAAAACCCCCCATTTTCCACCCTTAAAGGTCAAATTTCCAAAAACCCCTTCTTAGCGGATGTCTACGTGCCAAATTTCAGGCCAATCTGTTCAGTGGTTTGAGCTGTGTTGATATACCAATCAGTCACGGTTTCCTTTTATATGTACATATGACTAGATATTGTATATATATTGAAAACCTCCTCCTTTTTTGTAGTCGGTTAAAAATCATTTATAGCCAGAGTGCATCACATGACAATTCCAATAAGACCAAACACGGGTAGGATACATTGTTTTTTAACGGAGTTCCAGTGCCTACCATCCGGCTTCATCATCAGATCAGTTTGATGGTACCATTTTGATCAGAACTATTTATTTAAATTTGCTTCGCTTAACTATCTTAATCCAGATATCTCATCGCCACCCGTGAATTACGTATCACTGAGAAGTTCCGGTGGCCATCTGTGGCCTTCTTCATCTATTCCACTTCACCAAATTATACTTTCTGAATGCAAATGATTGACTTGTTGATGAAAATATAAAAATTGCTATAGGTATGCCTATAATATTTGAGGAGTTCCCTCAATTACTCATGGATCCCAACATCAGAACTGGATTTTGAAAAAAATGGGACCAATCTGGAAGTATATCCTTTCAATTAAAAAAATAATTTTCCAAATCGGTTCATAAACGACGGAGTTCTGAGGTAACAAACATTAAAAAAAAAAAAAAAAATACAGACGACTTGAGAACCTCCTCCTTTTTGTGAAGTCGGTTAAAAATACAACTATGCTATTCCTAATAGCATTTTGGTTAACAATTTTGCAACAAGCACAGCTGTAAGCATCACCATAAAAATCATTAAAAATTATGTACACACGGCTACACATCAAGCTATACATTTCCAGTTTATGCTGACCTCTCATTGTGCGGAAATCCTATACATTGCGAGATCAGCTTATAATCGAAATGTATAGCTTGATGTGTAGCCGTCTGTACGAGTCGATTATTTTCAATTTTAAAATCGTTCGAAAAAGTTTACGTTACGATTAGGTACCTGCTCCGTGCGTTTGTGCCAGGCCCCCAGCTGCAAGCTTAGCATGAGAACCGTAGAGAAGCGTTTTTTTCTCTACGGAAGAGTAGATAATAATGACATTTCCGTGTAGACAGTTGACAATTTTCTACCGAGAAGTGTAGACAAGCTACAGTAGAGTAGAAATAGAAAGTGCCATGTTAAGCCTGCAGATGATACGTTTGCACAGAATCGTAAATTATCTGTGACATATTATGTGAAACTCTCGTAAATCAGAATAATTTAAGTATTTGTTTTCTAAGGTAAGAACTTCTACATAATTTTATTTATTATAATCTTTATTTTATCTCAACATCATATTACAGACACTGGTTAATAAAATGTACAATCTTAAATAGAGAAAGGTGTCTGAGGTAGGAGGGTCCTGAGTTATAGATCACCCGGCTCTCATAGATAGGACATGTTAATAACCAAATACAGATAGTCAAGATAATAGAGGAATAATAAAGTCTGAAATTGTAATGAAGTATAAGCAGAATCTATAAAACTAAAGATATAGTCAGTTAAAAATGTAGGTAGGTACATGTTTTTGATAATCATGAAATTGGGGAAAATTGCATATTATATTGTCCGTTAGCTAATTTAACTTATACCGAATTATTATCTGTTTGTAAGAGTTTGTTTGAGTTTACAAAATTCAAATCATAAACTAAAAAAAAAACAAAGAAAAACAAATCAACTAAAAATTCAAGAAAATATACAAATTATGTATATTATTATTTACTAATACGCACTTAAATTATAATAGTAATAATGAGCATAACAAAGAATGAAGAATTCAAATGGAGTAAATGAAGAATGTTGTGTGTATTGTATGTTTGTAAGTCTAGGTGTGTGAGTGTAAATATGGTGTTTAGACACTGGTTTTAAATAAGTTTTCCGTGGCATTGTAATCTAGATTTATAGCGAAATGCGTAATCTTTTTAACACTTCAATAAATGGTCTATGACAATGCAATGCAATTACAGATAATTACTAACCTATTTTGTATCAATGAAGTTAAGAATACCAATCTGTAGCAAAGGTTATCAATGAAATTAGAACGTTGAGATCATTCTAGGGTTGCGACCCATACTGTCAAAGACAGTAATATACTGTTTTTAATTGTAAAATACTGTTTACTGTTTAAGAAAAATAAAGTACGTATACGATTGTACTATTTCCACTGTTAACCAGAGCTACAAATAAATAGTTCCATCTACTGTGTAGAATATGGTGCATGCAACGCGCAACGGGACATGGACACAGTGTTTTAGCCAGCCTTCAATTAATTACATTAAAATCCTTAAAACAAAGTCCCGTGATATCCATGGTCCCGTGCCGCGTCTCTCGAATCCGCTTCTGAAGGGAGGTGGGCTGGTTGGAAAAACCACCGACGGCCGCCATGACCGCATGGTCCACATAAAGGACTAAGTGCGGAAAACAAACCTTCTAACATTATAGAACATACAGAGAAGGCGCGAACGTTGAGTCGGGTTGGCGATACCTTTATAACTTTGTTTCATTGTATGTAATTACTAGAAAAGACCAATATTCTTCCTAAAGAACGGTTCAGCTACATATTATGCGAGAGTTTTAATAAAACCGTACTGCAGTGGTCTGCCATGTACTCTGTGCTAAAATTACTACCTACATATTATAAAACGTCCCCTTGCGCGTCTGTCTGTCTAAATGCGGTAAACTAAAAAACTACCGAACAGATTTTCATACGGTTGTCACCAGTGGACGGAGTGATTCATGAGGAAGATTAAGGTTTTGTGTAAATTGGCTGAAATATGACGATGTCGGAATAGTACATTTTGATACAAGTGGAGTATGTTTGTTATTGCATTCGAGGCGGAATTAAAACCCGAGCCGTTGGCGAGGTTGTTTTTGAGCCGAGAACTGCAATAACAAATATCCACGTGTATCAAACGACGTTTTTCAACACACTTTTGAAAAAATAAAATAACGAAAAATATTTTTGTCATGAATTATTAGGAAACTATGATTTAATTTTCTTTTTTTGCCGCGTTTTGTTTTAGCCTAATATGAAAAATATAAAGTTCAAATATTTTTTAGTTTAGAACACAAATAAATGTTAATTTGTTCATAAACGTCTTTTTTATTGTAATAATCATGGTATTCTATATATTTATAAACATTATTTAAATATTCCAAAAATATTAACGCCGTATCGCAGGCGCATCTTTGCCGAGATTAAAAAAAAAATCACCTCCGAATAGAGAGGACCGTCTCTGGCGCGAGACGGTGTGAATAGAGGCATTGAACCAATTTGGTTTAAGTATAGATATAAGTTAGTAAAGACTTTTAAGCAACTTAAGATTAAAATTACCGAAGATCTGTGGGGCATGTCTACTAAAGTTTGTCAATCCATTATTGAGACAATTCGGTATGTAAAGTAAAAATTTACCTATGCCGATTCCAAAACCATTTCGAGATTTTAAGCTTCTAAGACTTATTTTTCTATTAATAGGTCTTAAAATTATAAGATCGTATTTATTTTCACAAAAATACTTAAAATCACTTGACTTTTATTTGACCTCTAATTGACGTCACAAAGCAGCCTGAATTGGAAATTTCAGTGCCTCTTGTAATTAAATTGTTCTTTATGTGTCAAGTGTCATGCCAACGTCAAATTTACATGAAGCACATATTATTATTCTATTCAGTTAGGTAAATATGTAAATAGTGTAGTTTTTCACCAGCGGCGGACAGTACAGTCGAGTTCACTAATATATTGGCAGTGACAATGTTTCAAAATATTGTAAGCGTTAAAATGATCCTATAGTTCTATACAAACTTAGACATCAATAAAATGTTATCATATAAACTGTTCATAAGTATGTTACGTTAGTGCATTCAAAAATATCTGACTATGCTTCGGAACATAAATATCTAAATACTCTAGATTTCAATATATTTGGTGCAACCTAGGATTCGTAAATATCCATACGGCTTTGAATATTCAACTAAATGGCCTTTACTATTAAATTTATTTTTGCTTGCCGGAGCAGAAGTACGAGTACCTTTTTTTTTTTTTTTTTTTTTGGTGGGAAATTATCAAATAACTTTTCCCGCTCTGGGCGGAGCGAGAGGGAGTGTCAGACTTTTACTGACTAAAACCCACCGTGTTCCTTCAGATGCCTGTGTGCCAGAGCCACGATATCCCTTTCGGACAGGCTCGTAACCCTGGCAGGCATTGGCCCTTTCGGACCCCGTCAATTGGTGCTGACGTCTCTTTGAGGCGCGCGTGGAACACAACGCGCCGTCGACCCGGGCCTGGTCCTTATCGGACGGCGAGCTACCCATCGCTCACCGTCCGCAAGCCCGCGCCTACGGTGGCCGGGAATCCGCCTGCGATTCCCGACGCCCAGGGCGTCTCCTGCGGCGACTTAGGGCGGAAGGGCGGGCACCCTGCCTCACCCTCATGCGCTCCGCCTCCTCCTTCGCGAGCATTACTGTTTCGCAGAAGGAGGTGACGGCCTCCCATGCACTCTCGCTCCGAACCATGGCCTGAACCAGGGCCGGACGCGAGAGATCGTCGCCGCCGATCGCCTCCGTGAGGACACGGCGGTGCTCCGCCCAAGCAGGGCAGACCTCCACCGTATGCTCCACCGTGTCCTCCGGGCGATCCACACAGTGGTGACACCCGGGCGTTTCCTCCCGCTTTATCCTGAACAGGAACCTCCCGAAACAACCGTGTCCGGTGAGGACCTGCGTCAGGCGGAAGGTGAGGACGCCGTGGCGCCTCTCTAGCCACTCCTCAAAGAGGGGACTTACCGCCGCAATTGTGGCGTGCCCAGAAGTACGAGTACCTAGTAATGCAATGTTGCCGTTCGTAATATGACTATATCAATCTGACAACGTTGCGTATTACTTAACTGTAATAATTGATTACCTAGGTACAGTCGAGTTCTTTAATATATGAGCATGTTCATTAATCAAAAATATATAAGCAATAGTAAGTTTCATAAAACACTAAACAGCTTTGCCTTACAATAAATTGTAAACAATCTGTGACATCATAAATATGTGACTACAATAAATCAATAATATTGCTACAGACAAAGACTCTAAAAATTGTGCGCAATCCCTTGTTCATATTATTTAGCGCAAAATTAGGATCACAAATATGTATGCAATTTTTAGATGAAAAATAACTTGACAATTTGACATGACTCGAATTGCTGTCTTAAATTCTTTGAACAATCTCTTTACAGAAGTATATCCTATTGTAATCTTGTATCGTATTGTAAGTGGCCACATTTACTCGCCGCTAGCGGGGGGCGCAGGACTATTGTCCTGCGCCCCCCGCTAGCGGCGAGTAAATGTTCCTTCCAGTACGGAAAACCGGCTGTTAAAAACAGGCAGCAGCCGACGCCGCATCTGGTGCGAAGGTCTTATTTAAGAGCCCGGAGTCCGTAAAAGTGGGGGCTGGGAAGAACTCCAAAAAGTTGAGGAAGCGCCCCACGGTCGGGGGACGGCCAAGGGTCGTCCACTGATGGCCGGTTTAAGCTCGGCCCGGAGAAAACTTGCAGGGGGGGTTCAAGGACGGGGTGTGGGTAGAGGGCACCACTCAGGAGGCCAGCGAGCCCAGCCGAACTGGCCCAGCGAGCCGAGAGGCTCGTCACGGAGGGGGTCCATCTTGGAGAGACTAGCCGCAGGGCGGCTCCGTCTCTCCGGTGGGATCTCATGGAGGCATGGAGAGTGCGATTGTTGCAACCCAGCGCTGGGCACGCTACAATTGTGGCGATAAGCCCCCCTTTGAGGAGTGGCTGGAGAGGCGCCACGGCGTCCTCACCTTCCGCCTGACGCAGGTCCTCACCGGACACGGTTGTTTAGGGAGGTTCCTGTTCAGGATAAAGCGGGAGGAAACGCCCGGGTGTCACCACTGTGTGGATCGCTTGGAGGACACGGTGGAGCATACGGTGAAGTTCTGCCCTGCCTGGGCGGAGCACAGACGTGTCCTCACGGAGGCGGCGATCTCTCGCGTCCGGCCCTGGTTCAGGCCATGGTTCAGAGCGAGAGTGCATGGTATGCCGTCAGCTACTTCTGCGAAACAGTAATGCTCGAGAAGGAGGAGGCGGAACGCGTGAGGGTGAGGCAGGGTTCGCGCCCTCACGCCCTTAGTCGCCGCAGGAGACGCCCCGGGCGTCGGGAATCGCAGGCCCATTCCGCCGTCGGCGCGGGCTTGCGGACGGTGAGCGATGGGTAGCTCGCCGTCCGATAAGGACCAGGCCCGGGTCGACGGCGCGCTGTGTTCCACGCGCGCCTTAAAGAGATGTCAGCACCAACTGACGGGGTCCGTCAGGACCAAGGCCTGCCAGGGTTGCAAGTTTGTCCGAAAGGATATCCCTTTGCCCTGGCCCTGGCCCGTGGCCCTGGCACACAGGCAAATGAAGGAACTTTCTGATAATTTCACACCCAAAAAAAAAAAAGGGCGGCTCCCTCTGAGTCATCGGGTGGTGAGCCGGACGTAGCTGGCAGGTCCAAGGCGAAAGGAGTGGCCAGCAGCTTTGAGGAGGTCGTGGTAGCCGCAATCAGGGGTGTGGCCTTGAAGAGAATTCAGTCCTCTAAAGACAAGGTCGTACCCATTATGGCGGCAGCGAGGGCCCTTCAGGTCGGGCCTCCATCGGACGCAATATCCAAGATGCGGGCGGAGGACGGCCGCTTGACAGCCGCCATGGAGCTTTTCCGAAAGGAGAATGTGGAGTTCCGGGTGGACCTGGCCCGGCTTCGAGGAGCTGGCCCCAGGGGGGAGCGCAGCATGGGCAGGGCTTGCCCTTGCCGGCGGAGGACCGGGTTTTGACCCTGGTGCGGCAGGAGCTGCCTGTTTTTAACAGCCGGTTTTCCGTACTGGAAGGTATTGTCCTGCGCCCCCCGCTAGCGGCGAGTAAACGTGGCCACTTACATAGGATACAAGATTACAATAGGATATTCTTCTGTAAAGAGATTGTTCAAAGAATTTAAGACAGCAATTCGAGTAATCAAATTGTCAAGATATTTTTCATCTAAAAATTGCATAGATATTTGTGATCCTAATTTTGCGCTAAATAATATGAACAAGGGATTGCGCACAATTTTTAGAGTCTTTGTCTGTAGCAATATTATTGATTTATTGTAGTCACATATTTATGATGTCACAGATTGTTTACAATTTATTGTAAGGCAAAGCTGTTTAGTGTTTTATGAAACTTACCATTGCTTCTATATTTTTGATTAATGAACATGCTCATATATTAAAGAACTCGACTGTACAAGTCAAATCACGACAAGCCTCAGGAAAACTTAACTTACGTTAAAATGATCTTCACAATAAAACAGTCGCCGCCCAGACTTGTACTAAACATTTATTTCCTCGCACCATTTCCTTTTTAAGGTTTCTTTTACTAACAATCAATTTGTGTCGGCTATTTGTTGTGGTGTTTATACTTGACGGTATGAAGAACTTAGCAGAAGTAGTCTTTGAATCCATTCATTTTATTATTAAGTCATAACTTTAAACTAAAGTACGGAAATCGCTACAGTATGATTTGTAAACAAATTAATTGTCAAATTTGACAGTTTGACTTTACTGAATTTTGGTTTTAAATAAGTGTTAAACGTGGCAAAGATCCTAAGCTATTCAGCTACTAGTGACGTCAGTACGAACAATACTTTAAAAAAATATATAAAAATAACTACAGCTTGTAAAAACAAAAAGATGAAATTATGTGTTTCAAATACTCTTATCATTAAAATAAAAATATAAAAAACATACCTGAAAAATACTTTACATACCTAATTGCACCATATCTAGCTTTAATATTTAATTTGTGTGTAGATCAAGGGATATTCCCAGATTTAATGAAGTATAGTAAAGTTATTCCACTTTTAAATCCGGTGACAGCAAAGACACTAATAATTATAGACCTGTATCGGTTTTGCCTGTTTTCAGCAAGGTGTTTGAAAAAGTAATGTTAAATCAAATGCTCAATCACTTCAATCGTAATGACATCTTACACGATCAACAGTATTGTTTCACCAAAGGACGTTGTACAACTGACGCCGGTGTCACATTATTGAAACACATTTTTAACGCTTGGGAAGAGGCACAGGACGCAATAGGCATCTTTTGTGACCTTTCCAAGGCATTTGATTGCGTGAATCACGAAACACTGCTCTTGAAACTTTAGCATTACGGACTGGGTAAACTTGCGCTTAACTTAGTAAAATCATATTTGAATGATAGATTGCAGCAAGTTCAAATAAATGGTGTGAATTCATTGGCTTTAATAGTCAAAATGGGGGTACCGCAGGGCTCAATATTGGGTCCGTTTCTCTTTTTAGTATATATAAATGATTTACCTCATTTACTGAAAAACCGACCACAAATGGTGTTATTTGCTGATGACACATCACTGATTTTTAAAGTAAGCAGACATGCACAGGAGCTTGACGACGTAAATAACGCTATGATTATGGTCCATAATTGGTTTACTGTAAATAATTTGGTATTAAATGAGAAGAAAACTAAATGCATAAGATTCACGTTACCGAATGTTAGAAGTAGTGAATGTCACGTTGTATTGAACAAAGAGATACTAGAATTTGTCGAAAAAACTGTTTCCCTGGGAATCACGCTTTACTCTAAGCTGCAGTGAAGTCCTCACTTAACATCACTTGCAGGGTGGCTAAGTTCAGCCGCCTACGCTGTTTGGAAAATTCGCCAATTAACAGACGTGGATACAGCGAGACTGGTCTATTTTAGTTACTTTCATAGCATCATGTCTTACGGTATTTTGCTGTGGGGACGGGCTGCAGATATTGTTTCTATCTTTGTTCTGCAAAAGAGGGCTATCAGAGCCATCTACAACCTCCGCAGGCGCGACTCTCTAAGGGAACTGTTTCTTATTAACATCATGACGGTACCTTGCCAATATATTTATGAAAATATTATGTATGTTAGAAAAAACCTACATCTTTTCAGTAAGATAAGTGACAGGCATAATTTTAATACTAGAAATAGGAACAAATTAGATCAACCACGTTTCAGATTGTCAAAAGTGCACACTTCTTTTATGGGGTATTGTGTAAAATGTTATAATAAAATACCACTCGATATTCTTCAACTAAATGAGAAGAAATTTTAAACATGCATTAAACGCACACTATGTAGACAAGCATTTATAGGTTGGATGATTATATCGTAGATAAAAATGCTTGGCTTAATGCTGGTCCTGCTCCACAACCACTTGGGCTCACTTGTTAAAATTATAATATTTGGAACAGATGCTTCCCCCCTTTTTTATTTTCTGACATTACAATCATATTTATTATATAAAATGTACTTAAATCAAGTTTTAGTTGTTGAATACTTCAATAGGTAATTATGTTTATCCTTTTGCTAGTATAATTTTATTTATCTTTGAAATGCATTGCAAGCTATAGTTTTGTATAATTTAAAAGCATTTTTTCAATTTTTGTAAATGTGAGTACCATGGAGCCGTTTATTATGTTATGAATTTATGATGTATGTTGACTTAAAAAAGTTTGGCAGTTAAGAGTATGTCATGCTAACTTAAATGTCTCGCTGATGGTGGCGCGTGTGTTGGATCATTCGGTTCCCTACAAAATGGTTGAGCTGGATGGTGCTGATCCACGCGTCATGCTCGTGAACGGGCGCCGTCAGTTGTGACTGGTCTTCTCCTATCTGCCAGGGCTTATTTGTACTATTTTATATTGTTTTTTAAATAATTTATATTTTTACATTGTTCTCACATATAGAAGCGACAAGAATAGTGTACCCAGGATTTTGTAATATCTTGATTTAAAAGAGTGTCCTTGGAGTTTCTTGCCTATTCTTCTCCATAGAGATCTACGTTTTGGAATGGGCAAATAGCTTCAACTGACCGACTCTTTGACAATTCAAAAGTGCCTGTAATTGGTTTAATTGAAATAAATGCTTTGAGTTTTTTTTGAGTTATCTGTGGAAATTTTTAATAAAAAATCGCACGCGTGTGAAATACATTGCATTGTGAACCTAATCGTAGTGCGATATGAACCAGTTTTCAAGGAAGTGTATTGAAAAAAAAACATACCGACTGGGAGCATTACTGGCGTGCGCCGCGTAAAATAATAGATTTATATTGACAATGTATTACGGAATGATACCTCCCGTGGCTTATTTTCCGACATCCACGCGGGCGAAGCCGCGGGGAAAAGCTAGTTAAAAATAAACAAGAGATGTTATTTTTTCTGTACAAGTACAGCTACATACAAATGCTGGCATGCGCCAGATGTGGCCAGTTACATGGGAACGAGAAACAAGCGAATAAAGTACGTTTCGTATTTTCTAAACGAGACGCTGCGCTGTCAGAATAACATGAGTTAAATTGTAGTGTAAGTTGGGGCTATGCAAAACGTGGTTAAGTTTCCTGCTTCTGTATTAGTGATTATTTTTTTGTATATTTTTTTAAATAGTTTAGAAAGATTTTATTAATTTAAAAATGAATTATTTTCGCTTTAATGTTTGATCGCCCGATGACTTGTCTTACTGGAAGCTCTTCAGGAAGGCCGGGTTTGCAAAGACGTCCGTGAGTTGTGCTAGCAGCACGCAGTTTGTATTCAATTTTGTCTGGTCCTTCCAGCAGTACGGTGACCTTGGACTTGAACTTGCGCTCGTCAGAAGTTTTAAACATTTGGTCAGTGCGTATTAAAATAAAACTCATTTGTTTCTTTCATAATTTGAACAATTATATATATGTACAATTGATAAGTTAAGAATTACTAATATAGGAGCACATTCTTTTACCTAATACTAGCTGCTGCCCGCGGCTTCACCTGCGTGGCTTTTTCTAAACATATAAACCGTCCTCTTGAATCACTCTATCTATTTAAAAAAAACCGCATCAAAATCTGTTGCGTAGTTTTAAAGATTTAAGCATACATAGGGACAGACAGGAAGCGGGTAGCGACTTTGTTTAAAACTATGGCTAGGTAGGTAGGGTAGGCAGGTAGGGTAGGTATTCTTTTATCCATAGAAAGCCACGTTATTTGTGAGTGTCATAGAGTAAAAATGCTTACCACCCAACGGAGTGGGCACGGGTCACCTAGTTATTTATATGAATGAGCCTATTAAGGGTGCTCACCCACGAGCGATTTTTCGGCGACGCTCTCGGCGATTTTTGTCAGAACAAATACATTCACACAAAAATCACCGAGAAAATCGCCGAAAAAATCGCTCGTAGCACCCTTAAGAAACTATAAATCTGTCACTTTGTTTTAATATTAGGCGGCACTTAAAATTGTGCCTGTATTGTTAACAATGAAAGAAAAACGGCCAACTGCGTGTCGGACCACGCACAATTAAGGGTGCCGTAGCTTAGTTGGGATGCATTTATCCCAAAAACAAACTTAACATTGTAGTTGAAAAACATGTTCTGCCATACATCGATATGCGTCACGGTAATTCTCCAACTACAAATGTAAGTTGGTCGAATATTACTCGTTAATTTGTAAAGCCTACTTAGCTGTGCTTGTTTTCTTTTTAAAAATCAGCTAATCTTTTTTTTTTTTTTTAAATCAGCTGTTCCCTACATTTGTGTTCACTTATATCGACAAAATGTATGGAACAACAGATTTTTATTTCGCGATTTCAAGGTTGGTCCCATAGAAAAAAAAAAATCAAAATGATGAGTACAATGACCCCTTTTCGGGTTTAGTTTAAACAAAAACTAATGTTGTATATTCTTTATTTCGGATTACACATGTCATACAAGTACACACAATCCATATAGTATTAGTAACAATGACTTACAAACTCGTATTACTATTACTATTTTTTGGTGCAAATTTGCACTTTGTGCTATTCATTATTAAGGCTTCAACAGACCAGCGCGACTCACGACGCGACACAGAGGCACCGCTCGTCGCGCGGCACGCGGGGCCTTTGTGTCGTGTCGCGTGTCACGCCGGTCTGTAGAAGCCTTTACGGTACTGTGACCGAAAAAAGGTGCGTCCCTCCGGAAGCACTCAGTCCTGCTGGCGGGACTTCGGGCGATCTATCATTAATTTTTTTTTTTGTTTGGTCTATGTACTTCGAAGATAGAATGGATCTTCAAGCCGGATGCCAGCAAATCGTCTGCGACAATTGTACTTGATCGTTTTTGTCTGTGGTCACCCAAAGTGGAAAAGTAAATACGCTTTTAGGAAGCCATTTTCATTCAGGCTATATTTAAAAGTGGACAACCAACTTTTTTATCTTTCCATCCAAAAATTAAGCGGTGTGTGAACAGTAAACATGTCAACCGACAATCCGAAAAACAATTGACATTCGATTAAAATCGATTCGCCTGACATTCCGATTCCTCGTGTCACATAAATCCGAGATCGGAGTGACTTTTCGATCTTGTTCCGTGTCCCGCAAATCCCTGTAAAGCTGTACTGTCGAAAATTGAACACTTTGGTAATTGCCTTTGTGTCAGTTGGTGTCAGTCCTGCCCTGTCCTGCCCATGTTCTCCCACCACTTTTTTTGTTTTTTTATGTTATGGCTTTGTGTGGTTTTTGCACATTTAGCCAGTGTCAAGTAAAATTAGGTAACAAATACAAAGTTTGTTTAAATAATGATGAAATGAATTATATTCAATGCATGATAGATGGTATCCCCGCCCGCCCGCTCCCCTTGAGTTTCAGTAAACATGTGGCACTTTACTGAGACCTCGCGCGGGCTTCTTGACAGAACTTGAAGTGATGATGCACTGTTTTGTTTCATTTGCGTTCACTAATGCACGTTCACGCACATAAATATTCGGGTAAAAACAAATTTTAGGAAATAAAACAAAACTACGAAAGGTAGATGCTTCACTTTCCCGCCAAGAACCCTGCCACAGCTGTTCATTTTAGGGAACGTTTGACATAAAAAGGTGATCCAATTAATCCAACTATAGACGTTTTACTAGAGTTGGAGATTAGTAAATACTCGCTACTGCCCGCGACTTCGCATGAAATGACTTGTTCCCGCGCCCCACTGCGTCGCATTGAATCGCCCGCCCGCGCTATTGCTTCGTTTTCGCTTAGCATTTTTTTCTTGTCTTTTTGCTCGGCTCCTAAGGGTCGGTGATATTAAATAGCCAACCTTAGCCTAGTAACCTTGCTCAAGAATGGGCTATCAAACGCAAAAATAATTTTAGTAGTTCCAGAGATTAGCCCCTACATACTAACTTACAAACAAATAAATTATACCTCTTTATAATATTAGTATAAATGTGAACTTTCTGAGGTTAAAAGGGTGCTCGCCCACGAGCGAATTTTTCGGCGATTTTCTCGGCGATTTTTGTGTGAATCTTTCTAACAGACATCGCCGAGACAATCGCCGAAAAAATCGCTCGTGGGAGAGCACCGAGGTGACTTAAATAGGGTCAAATTAAATTAGCTAGCGAAACTCCGCAGACGTGTTGGGAATAGATCTAAACCTAATAATACAAAAAAAAAAGAAATTGTTACTTATTGTTTTATTTTAGGTTTTCATCGACCGCTGGTGGTGAAGTAACTTCTTAAGAAACTCCGCAGACGTGTTGGGAATAGATATCTAAATCGGACAAAAACAAAAATAAGTTTTTCAATACACTTCCTCGAAAACTGGTTCATATCGCACTATGATTAGGTTCACAATGCAATGTATTTCACACGCGTGCGATTTTTTATTTTCCAACACGTGTATGGGAATAAAAATTGCCACAGATAACTTATACCTATACTTAGTCCAAATTGGTTCAATGCCCCTATTCACACCGTCTCGCGCCAGAGACGGTCCTCTCTATTCGGAGGTGATTTTTTTTTTTATCTCGGCAATGATGCTTTTTTACGGCGTTAATATTTTTGGAATATTTAAATAATGTTTATAAATAGAATATGTACCATGATTATTACAATAAAAAAAAAAAGTTTATCAACAAATTAACATTTATTTGTGTTCTAAACTCAAAAATAAATGAATTTTAAATTTTTCATATTAGGCTGTTTATTGGTTTTATACCTTTGCTTCTTTTTCGACCTGGCAAAAGCAAAGCGCGGAAAAAAAAAGAAAATTAAATCATAGTTTCCTAATAATTCATGACAAAAATATTTTTCGTTAATTTATTTTATTTCTTCGAAAGTGTATTGAAAAACGTCGTTTGATACACGTGGACATTTGTTATTGCAGTTGTCGGCTCAAAAACAACCTCGCCTGCGGCTCGGGTGTTAATTCCGCCTCGAATGCAATAACAAACATTCTCCACTTGCATCAAAATATACTATTTTTTGGGGGTTTCAACGATCGCTGGAATAGTGTAGCTACTTACTTAAAGTATTGGTTGAGAAAATCATTTGTTTTTGTTTTATCGTGTTTGGATATCGACACCCATTACTTCCGTGACGTTTAAAAAAAAAAAAACAGATTATTTTAAACTCTGTTACTGGAAGTATGAGTTGATAAAATCTGTTTTATTTTATCGAGTTTAGTTATCAACTTATCACCTTCATTAGATTCCTTATTAAATTACCAAGAAATAAAATAATAACTACAATAATAGTTTAGTTATCTATACCCATCACGTATAAAAAAAGAAAGAAAGAAAGAAAAATGCGGTTATTGACATTCCAGCAAAAAATACACCATAAAACTATAAAAAAAAACCGGTCAAGTGCGAGTCAGACTCGCGCACGAAGGGTTCCGTACCATTATCTATAAAAACGGCAAAAAAATCACGATCGTTTTATTTGAGCCCCACTTAAACATTTGTTTTAGTTTGATTTGATTATTTATTTTAAAAGTGAATATTATTATATAACTAAAGATTCTGTGAATATTTCAACCTATCTACATGTTGCCGTTATCAAAATTGAGCAAAAACGAGCAAAAAAATCACGTTTGTTGTATGGAAGCCCCCTTAAATATTTATTTTATTCTGTTTTTTAGCGGCAACAGAAATACATCATCTGTGAAAATTTCAACTGTCTAACTATCACGGTTCATGAGATACAGCCTGGTGACAGACGGACAGACAGACAGACGGCGGAGCCTTAGTAATAGGGTTTCCGTTTTACCCTTTGGGTACGGAACCCTAAAAACAGAAAACAATTATTATTATGCCAAAAGGCCCTCAGCTCAACATAAACGAATGTGAAGTTTACACAAAAAAAAACCAGATTTATTAAACTGATACCTATTTCAAGTGATTACACTACCGGTTGATGGCCGCAAAAAAAAACCCGTCGAATTAATTTCTTTTTTGTTTTATCATGTTTAGATATCGATGCCCATCACGTCTGTGGAGTTATTGCTGCATATTACAAAAAACCGGCCAAGTGCGTGTCGGACCACGCACAATGAAGGGTTCCGTAGTTGGGATGAATTTATCCAAACAAACTTAACATTGTAGTTGAAAAACATGGTTCCCATACATTCCAACTGCAAATGTAAGTTTGTACGCACAAAATTGAGTGATTTACCATGTTATTTTAAGATCACAGACTTCTTATAGGTTTTTCTGTAATCTATAAGTATAGAACTATTTTCTATATTTTTATCAAAATTTTAGGCTCAGTAGTTTCGGAGATAAGGGGGGGGGAATGGTAATTTTTCATCTATTTTCTTAAATAATTTCAAAAGTATGTATTTTTTCATTATAAAAAAAATATATATGAAATCCTTCAAACAAGCCCTTTCATTTGATATTTTACAGGGTACAGTCAGCAAAACTTTTTTTTTTAATTTTCTAATTTGCCCCTAAAAGTCACCTCCATATTCAAAATTAATTTATTTACGTAACACGTTCGTGTTTGGGTCACAGAAGTTCATATATGTACAAAATTTCAACTTAATCGGTCTAGTAGATTCGGAGCAAATCAGCTGTGACAGACGGACAGACAGATAGACAGACACACGAGTGATCCTATAAGGGTTCCTTTTTTCCTTTTGAGGTACGAAACCCTAAAAACTCAAAATCAAAAAATCAATAGTCATTTATTCAAACTAGGCTGAGAATCAGCACTTTTCTATAACGTCAAAAATTACCATAACACAGCCCGAACAACGCCCACCCTTCACCACTTCCTAGTGCTGGGAAGAAGAAATGGCGCAACAAACTCCCCAGCAGCACAGCTGTCTGTTCAGTTAGAAAACTAACTTAGCGCCTTTATTTTTGGAGTAGGCAGATGTTTCGTATGAACCCCTAGCACCTGCCAAGCATGACGAATCATCCATCTTCATTTATTTCGTTTTTCTTTTAAAATTTTCCTCGGTAAGTAAGTCTCAAAGAAACCAACTAGGTATCTACTTTGCAAACAAATCTTTTGTAATGCGGGCGCCAGACACCGACACATATTTGAACAAAGACTTTGAGACTGCTCACACATAACACATGTTTGCTTTACCTGTCAGATGTAGGCTTCACCATGCCTTGGGTTCATAGTTCTCAAATAGACAACAAACAGGATGGACGACGATTTTGTTGACGCGGTTTATCTGTATTATTTAAGTGTATGTTTTTTTAATTATTATAAAGGTACTAAATGTCCGAGAGAAAGGCGCGAGTGGGTGTTTGAAATCCTAACTAATAAATGCGAAAGTGAGTTTTTTTGTTAGAGCAAGGTTACACGCTCAATTTGGCGTCATTCGGGTCCATCAGTCTAGAATAACTTGACTGAAGCCAGAATGATGGATGATTTTCACGGTTACGCGGTCAATCTAGACTGACAGCAGACTGATGAAAAGTACGTAGTCGGTTGTCAATTTATCAGTGTTTAGTCATGGATATTATAAGGAAAAAGAAAGCGTGTGCTATTATGATAATTATCGCGTTGCTGCTAAAGAAACGCGTAAAAGAGAGCGATGGATGAGAAGCTGGCTACAAAGAAGAGATCATTACACTCCTCTTAATTTATTGAATGAAATACGAGATCTAAACGAAGAAGAAGACTTTCAAAATTACTATCGGATGAAAGAAGTCTGTTATGATTGCGTTGCTTCTGCATTGCGTCGCTGACGGTGACTGACGCGAGAATGATACGAGCGGGTTACACGATCATTCTCCCATCAGTCTTTCATCATTCAACAACAACTGACAAAGATATTTAATTTTCATCAGTCTGGACCACCAGTCTGTCAATCCGTGGGTGAAATGAAATGAAATCGTTTATTCTGTAAATAGGATATTAGAATCACTTTTACAAATCATATAAAAAATTAAAAAATATAGATGTAGCCGACATTTCCTATATGACTAGCCCTGAGAAGAAATTCAGTGGTCAAAGTCTCTTTTAAAGTCCAGACATAATCTTGGTCAGATCATGTGAGGACCATGTAGATCCGTGTTACACGATCATTCTCCGATCATTCTGACTAGACTGATGGACCAGAATGACGCCAAACTGAGCGTGTAACCTTGCTCCTACGCTTTCACGCTAAAACGGCTGAACGGGTTTGGATGAAATTTGGTATACGCGTAGACCATGACCTAGATACGACAATATTTTTATCTCGACATTCCCACGGAATCGACACAAATGCGGGTGAAACCGCGGGGCGCAGCTAATGTATCATAAATAATCATAATAGATCAAGGTAGGTACTTATTTAATGAATAAAATTGTCTATGTTTTTGATAAATTTTATTTAATACGATGTTAATGTTTTACGCATATAAAAATTTTATTATTATTATTAAGTATGGTTAGTCCCTAAAGGTCAACCGTTCCGCCCAAATGCGGTACATTCAACCACATTTGGTAAGTTAGTCGACCCCATAAGACGCTAGGATGATAGATGGGTTCATCTCGACGTTCATCCCACGTCATCATATTATATTACAAGCCACGACTGTTGACTTCACAAACAAGCCTTGTTTATCGCCCTGTAATTATAAGGACATGCTTGCAAGTTTACGTTACTCGTCTGATAATATTGAAACTAGTTTCTGAGATTCTCTGTGTATTTGTCTTAGTGTGTAATGTTTGTTAAGATAACGACATGGTTCAAGTGAATGAACTGAGTAAGAACAAAGGAGTCTCTTTGTAAGGCCGTGTTCAGATAATTCCCGCGCCGACCACGCGCACGCTCCGCATCCGCGTTCGCCACGCACAAAATCCGCGCACGCTACGCGCCCGCCTCGCGCCCGCTTACACTACTTATTATTTAATCATAAAACGCCCTTGATCACAGTCAATACGGCACTAGCCGAAGCGCGGGCACAAGGCGGGCGCGAGGCGGGCACGGGGCGGGCGTGGGGCGGGCGCAGATCGGGCGCGGACCCGGCGCGGAGCAGGTGCGGGTCGACTTCGATAAAGCCTTAAGGCTGCGGTCGGACGACACGCGTATAACCCGCGCCAACCACGCGCACGCCCCGCACACGCGTTGTGCCCGCCTTACACCTGCGTTCGCCACGTGCAAAATCCGCGCCCACCTCTCACCCGCTTATACTACTTATTATTTAATCAAAAAACGCCCTTGATCACAGTCAATACGGCACTATCCGAAGCGTGGACACAAAGAGATTTCGATAAATACAATTTGAGATCTATTCTATGGATGTGTCCAATGATATTATATTATACAGAATTGTTATACACTCACAAAACAACCGAAAAAAGTGTGCCACGCAGCAGCGGCAGCACACCCCCACTTTTCATACATTTTACATTTCACTAAAAGTAAAATACGTCCCAATTAGGACGTTTTCGAGTCTTCATAATTGCGCGCTCACCACATATCTGTTTCATATAATATCATTGGATGTGTCATAATCATAACTTCATAAGACTCAAATGATATACAACAAATTTCGAGCGGGGCGGGTGTGGGGCGGGCGCGTGTCGTCTGAACGCAGCCTTAAGGTAGATCACAGTGGTGACCCGGGAAATTCTAAATTGTTTTGCAATTTGTAGGTCAGCGTCAGGTTGTATATTGATCTAAATTTGAATTTCACGGGAAGTTTTAAATGAAAATTCTACCACATTATACTGCGGTTTGAAACTACGAAAGTTGGTTTTCGTTATAAAATTACCATTTAGGAGTTAGTTTTAGGTTTTCTGCGGTTTTTGAGAATATTATACTTACCTGGTTGGAGTTTTACGGCTTAGCATGCCAAAAATAAGTACCTACTTTTGTAATGCATTTTCTTCTAACGTTTCTTATTCAGTTAAATATAAAAAAGTACCTAGGTAATTTTAACTATTGTTATGGCAAGAAGTCATTACCAAAATATTTAAGGTAAAATGGATAAACGGCCTTATTAATATGAACAGAACCCCGTCCGAACCCCGCACATAACCTCGTAGTGCCAATGAAGTTTTATAGGGCCACGAACGTGTCACTATGCAGCCTTTTTGGCTTAATTTTGGACCTGGTATTAGGTATTAAATTATTTAATTAGAAAGGTGTTTATTTTCACCGAGTATACTACCTAAGTATGGAATGTTAATCCATGTTTTTGGTAATTGTAGGTGTTGTGTCGTGCATTTGGTCGGTACAGGTTGACATTTTTCACGGAGCTCAGCAAGAACGATTATGATTATGATAAAAACCGGCCAAATGCGGGTCGGACCACGCACTTGGCGTAGTTAGAATGAATTTCCCCCAAAAACAAACTTATTATTGTAGTTGAAAAACATGTTCTTCCCATACCTACATACATCCACAGTATTCCACATCGATATACGTCACGGTCAATTCTCCAACTGCAAAACTCACTTTACGCGCAAGGTAGCACTACAAATTTCTTAAAAATGTTATTTTGGATAGATAAACGGCCTGATTAATACCTATGTACGTATACCCGTGCCAAATTACAGCTTGCTAGTACCAATAGTCTCTGAGCTAAGCCGCGGACAGACATACAGACAGACGGACATCAATGGTGAAACTATGAAAGCTCCTTGTTGAAAACGGAACCCTAAAAATCGATTTAAAAACAGTTTTTATAAACGTCTTAGATTTTCAAATGCATTTCCTTGACAGCGGGGTAGGTAATAATACGAGGCGGGTTAAGATCCCGGCCATCAAAGCTTTTCTCATAGTCAAAAGAAACAACATGTCCTACAGCTATAACGATCATGCTCGAGATAATAAATAAAAGAAAAATAACATATAAATGTTTCACGTAATACAATGTTTTGTGAACAATAAAACGACCTACAACCTCGGGGAAAGGTTATATGTAATAAAAAAGATATGACATGAAGAATGGCGCGCTATGCTCTTTCCATTTTCAAGAGAATTTGGCAGAAGTTTGACATAAACAACTTCCATTTTTCGACGCGTTCATTCGGAACAAAAGATTCCAATTACTTTATGCTGCATGCAGCAGCTTGCGTTTGAATTTCGAATTGTTTATTCGATGTTTTGACCCGCAGTCTGCAGCCATTTTTGTTTATGGTTTTCACCACTGCACCCAATCTTGCGTTGCCTGGCTGATTTTTAAGCCATCAAGCACAAACATGATATAGGGCAGACCGCTTTGGATGTTATAAAGATAGAGGAAGGTTTTGAGTATGCATATAGGGCAGACCGCTTTGGATGGACTGTGTGAAAGATGATATGGCTTGAAAGGGAGTGATTAACAACTAATAGAGAAGTATGCCAGAAAAAAACATGTTGCGCATGTCTACTCTATTAAATCCGAAGTATTGGCCGAATGTTCGGCCGTTTCCAGACAACGGCGAACGAAAAAATAAAACGACTGTCAAAGAGTTATGTCAAAGTAAAAAACGTGACTCGGGTAAGGATTCAAAGTCAGATAAGGAAACTGGAAGTCAAGAAATGGCCGAACAGTAGACATATAGGCCGGTAGTAAGACAATAAAATTACAATGCCTTTCATTTTGTCAATAGTAGTGATAGCCTAGTGGTGTGACCGTCAGACTGCCAAGTCATAGGTCTCGACTCTCGAGTTCGAACACAAGGCAGCCTACTGACTTTCAGATTCATGATTGTGCGTATTGTTTAATTATCACTTGTTTAAAAAAAGATGAAGAAAAGCATCGTGAGGAAACTGGCATGCCTGAGAGATATTTCTCGACGACATGTTAAGCTAAGTCAGAGGCCCATGGGCAGCATAAGAACTCTGACTGCAGGTTAGTCACTAACCACACGAAAATGAGAATAAATTTTGTTAATTCAACATTCATTGCATTATTTACGTTGTCCAGCAGGCGAATTGTTCAAACATACGAAGCAATGGGTTAGGAATTTCTTTCAAATTCCTTCGGATTGTAAAAGAAAGTGTGTAACACAATTGGGTTGCTGGTTTGTCTTTGACATAAGGTTATGTTGATAGATAATAACGTTACGATACATACGGAATTTACAGCGTCGTGGGCCATAAACTGTTTTATTTCCTAACTTATGTACAGTGGCTTCATTGACAATTCTACAGCAGTCTTCGATTTCTGTGATCATAACTATCTAGATATATATATCTCTATAAATATATTAGTTGGTATATATATACAGGGTGGATTTTTGAGATGGGGCAGTAAGGACAGCTGTCTTAACCATTGTAGCTACAGGAAAACTCTCGAGTCTCATTTCCTATGAAATTTATGGGAAAAGTTTTTGCGATTTATGACTTTTCTAGTACTCAAACCTCAATTGGTCCAATAGAGGTTATTGATCCTTATAAGAAAGAGGATCGATTGGTATAAAAAAAGTTGCCCATTTTCCTGCTGACTGTTCATTTTTTTCAAAATCTGTGAAAGCAGATCAAAATTTCTCATAAAGTTAAGGACAGTCTCTTAAGACCATTTGCCTGTAGCTACAACGGTTAAGGTAGCTGCCCTTACTGCCCCATCTCAAAAATCCACCCTGTATACTGTTTCACTACGTGAGTGAAATCTGGTAGTGATTGGTTTTGTTGCTGCTATATCTACAAATCGATGACCCGGAAGAGCGCAGTTTCTGATTTGTAAGACTATATCAAGTTTCGAACTATCGAAGTTGTGGTTCGCTTGAGTTCGTTCAACTATTTGGTCTACTGGGTCCCATTTTCTGCTCTATATCAATCCTTTTATTCTTCGAACTCTTCGAAGTTGTGACTACTACTTGCAATTTTAGTTCTTGTCGTTTTTCTATATGAATCTTTAGTGAGCGTGGTTGTGCCAGTACGAATTAGCTACGCGTTGACAAATCAATTTTTTGTCCGTTTGGTCAACAGAAATCCACCAAATAAAGTAAAAGTCAAATTATTTATTTCAAATAGGCACATATGAGGCAGTTTTCAACTTCATTTACAAAATATTAATAATTACAAAAAAAAAAAATACAAACATCCTGACTAAAACCCGAAATATAATATGCAGTCAGAGGCAAATTTTAAGGCGTTCGTTACATCCTAGATCTCCTACTGCATTCATTTATTTTTGGCAATAAAATGATACTCTTTTTCTTTTCATCTTTTCAGTTCGTTTTTTTGCAGGGTTTTTTTGTTAATAATTTGTTTTATTTTAAGTTTTTTAGTGTTAAGAAAAAAATAAAATTTAACTGAACAAACTGTTCAGTTAAGTATTGGTAAGTACATAAGCTATACGGTAAAATAAGGTTAGCAGGATAGGATAGGTTTTAAAAAAGAAAATGTAATTTTTTGTAGTTCGTGACAAAATAATAGTTTAATAGTGATTCAATATTTTGGAATTGGCTATTTACTAGCTTATATTTGGATCCCCACCACAAAAAAAACCCCTCTGTTTTTTGATGCGCAGATGCCATATTATTATTTTATTACTCTATCACTCAGTTGCAGAAACGATCTTTAAATTTTAAAGACTAAAATGTAGCATTAAATCATTGCACAAAACCATTTTTTATTTTATTTTAATGCTCCATTAAATTTAAGTAATGAAATGTCAAACCTAATGAAACCGGCCATTTTAAACACTTTTACGTTGCACGTAACTTCATTAGCGCCCATTAGCAGGTGGTTAACTTTAAGTTTGACATTTCAGATTTTTTAATTTTAATGGGCCGAAAAGCATCCATTAAGAGCGACATTAGTGTTTTCTACGGTACTTGAATGCATTTCTGTAATTGAAAGATGTCTTTAACCAGTCTTTCGTCATTATCTGATTCTCATTTAGTAGATTTACCTCGCCGTCGAATCCCAGACCGAGTGAATTCATTTTTAAAACATGATGGAAAAGAGTTTCGTGTAAGGTATAGAATTTCCAAGGAGGCAGTTCTTCAAATTTGTAACCTATTTGATTAAGATTTAGAACCAGTGACGCAAAGAAATAAATCCATTAATGGCCTGACACAGCTTTTAATATGTTTGAGATTTTTCGCCACTGGATCTTTCCAGCAAGTAGGTATTGGGTGATTTAATAAACATAAATAAATCAACAGTTTGTCGGAAAAAGGTTGGGTCGGGTTGTTTGTCAGTTTGTTTATACAAAAAGTATCCCGTGAGCTAGCAAAATTAAGCCACCTCTATATTAAAATGCCAGACCAGACGGAACTACGTAGAGTTGCAGGTTTTTATAAAATTGATGGATTTCCACGTGTGGCAGGAGCTTTAGACTGCACACATGTTAAAATTATTAGGTTAAGGGGGATGCGCTAAGGTAGCCCGCAAAATTCAAATTTTATTACGTTTTTTTGCAATTTGCAGGTCAGTAACACGTATGTTGATCTAATTATGATTCGCGGCCATAACCAATATGGCTTTACAAAATTATAATCATTAGAATATGAATCAGAAGTATAAAAATTGCAAAAAACCTTGGTAAATTTGAATTTCGCGGGCTACCTTAGCGCATCCCCCTTAAACCAGATTATTTAAACTACATTAAACCACAGAGTACACTGAATACACATAAATCAACTACATTTACTTTATTTTATGCTAAAATTGTGGTGTACTTGTACGTACGGATAATAACAGAACGCAAATGTTCACTCTTTTCGTTCAATATGGTAATTTGTTCCTGGCAATATTGTTTAAAGTCTTCTTTAACTAAAGTGGCATTAAAAATGTCTAATGCTATCTAAAATTTGTTTGTGCAACTTCATTAAAGTAATGAATTCATTAGCGATAATGCTGCTTTATGTAATGAAGTGTTAATGGTGAGCTTTCTGCAACTGAGTGTTTGTCACTCACGCACTTAAAACGAACCTAACGATACCTCATAAATGTTAAAATCAGTAGTTTAGGCTACAGACCGTGCCAAAGAAATAGACATTCATTCATACATACATACACTCGAAAAAATGGCACTTGACAGCGTATTTGCTGTAAAAGAATTGATAGCTTTCCTCATGTAAATTGTTCCTTTAACCCGACTCGTTTCGATTTACTTAAGTATATTTATTCCATTTGAAATAAGATTAGTTTAAATAAACCATTTTTACGGTCCGTTCAACTGATTTTGGCAGCGGCATCTGTAATAAAACTGACAAATTGTGAATCGATCGACCTTGTAAAGCTTGACGTAAATGTATTACGTCTGTGTGGTGCTGGACTTAAAGAAAAGCACTCTCCTATTTCTTCCCGTGGGTGTCGTAAAAGGCGACTAAGGGACTTACTACAGAAAACAGCAGCGTTCTCTATGGATTTTAACACCACTGCGATCGCCAACCCGCGTGCCAAGCGTGAGAATTATGGCAAAACCCCCTTTTGGGGGTGCCATGTCCAGCAGTGTACGTCTTTCGGCTGCAATGATGATGATTATGAAATGTGTTAGGTAATGACTACGAGTAAAATGAATGAACGAATTGTTATTCATGATTTATTTTAAAATAAGATGTAATAAATGATTGGTTAATGTTTAGTATAATGTAATAAATTGCAATAATTAGAGTCAATAGTATGTAATTAATAATTAAATTTAATAATAGTAATTCGATAATTATATTATACAATTTGCAATGCCCTTACAGGGTGCATGTTTTAATACTGTGTCATGAAATTTTAATGCATTTAAAACACTGGTTAGTAACCAGTGTTTTACATGTTATCAAATAAATAAACAGTTGGTATTGTAACCAAGCTTTTGCTTTTAATGCCATCCTAATGCCTACGGAATAGAAGTCAAAATCGGTTGAACGGACTGTAAAGGTTTATTTAAATTTCGAATCTTATTTCAAAAGGAGTATAATAGTTTTTTGTGTGTAACGTATGTTTGTAACGTTGTTATGTTTCAGTTAAGAAAATATTAAATCCTCTTACCTCTAGACAATGGCGACAGGTAATGATAATGAACGCTGGCGCCTCCAGCAGAGCATCCTGTCAGTGTGATGCTGTCAGGGTTTCCGCCGAACATCAGGATGTTGTTCTTAACCCAGTGAAGGGCGAAGGCCTGGTCCTTCAGCCCATTGTTACCGGGCGCGATCTCGTCACCGGTGCTGAGGAAACCTGGGGAGCAACGAAAAAGGGGAATGATATATACAGGGTTATTTTTAAAACGTCAATAACCTCTTAAGGGGTCATTGTACTTATCATTATGAACAACTTTTAATAAGGGACCAAAACTGAAATACTGAAAAAAACCCAGCTGTTTCCTACATTTATGTTCGAATAATTCGTTAAAATGTAGGGAACAGCTGATTTTTCTTTCGCGATTTCAGGTTTGGTTCCATAGTAAAAGTTGTTCATAATGATGAGTACAATGATCCCTTAAGGGGTTATTGACGTTTTAAAAATAACCCTGTATACAAAGTATTGGCGGGGACTTGAGAACACAAAGAAAATTTATGGGCCCCTAATAGGTAAGCATTTGTGAAAATAATAAATAATGACTGAGTACAATCTCAGCTGCCTAGAACATTCACGGGAAAACTGGCCAAGTGCGTGTCAGATCACGCACAATGAAGGGTTCCGTTAACATTGTAGTTGAAAAAGATGTTCTCCGGCATATCGATATACGTCACGGTTAATTCTCCAACTGCAAATATAAGTCGGTCGACTAGTATTCGTTAATTTGTAAAGCCTCCTTAGCTATGATAGTTTTCCTATTTACTTTGATATCTATACTATTGTCATGAATTTTTCACATATCCAAAAACAACCATTTAGCTAGCGTAAATGGTTGTTTGGCCAGCTAAATGGCTCTTAACAAAAAATTGCACATATGCTTATTATTACGCAAATGGATCCTTGAATCGAAAAATGGTCTTTGACAGTCCGTCCCAGTCTTTGAACGGCCTATCCAACGATACCCCACACCATGGGAAAGACGAGAAAAAAAAATATCATCCCTACTTTACGCGCAACCTAGAAAAAAAAATCAAGATTTTATTTTACCGCTTTTTCGGCGTGATTAATTTGTCGTCCGTCTATCTGTGTGTAGGGTTTCGTAGTCAATAAGGAACCCTAATAATGGACTCACGAAGACCACGAGTACCATGACTAAGCTTAAACGTCCAGCAGTCAACACATCAAAATAAATAAAAAAGCCATATATTTCTTGCGTTTACAGTGATATCTTAATTCTAGTGTTAGTTTTATTAATTTCTATCTAATAACTGTTCTTTATCTATGAATCTTTATTTATGCAAGAACCCCATTTTGGATAAAGGCCACCTCCCAGTAGCGAAGCTATAATTTTTGTTAGAGGTAAGCCGAAGAAAAAGTTGTTCACTTCTCATAAACTCTAGATAACGTCAAAATTAATTAACTCAGAAATTTTAGTACTTCCTTTTATTTTTCAAAATTTTACGCCGGCTAATGGGGTCCATATTGGCTCAACTAAAGTTCTTTACCCGAAATTGTTCTTCCTAACGATTTGTAATCCGAATGATCACTCATCCTAAAATTTTTCACCCTAAAGTTTCCATTCATAGTATTTGTAGTGCTACCGGCGATGTTCATAACAGTCATGTTTCCGAAAATTGTAATTAATAATATCATTAATTTAAATATATTTAAACTCCTACTGTTTTTTATCATAACGCTTTTATACCTAAAACTATAACTATACCTGAGATAATTATGTCTAAAAAACCAACTGTTTAGAATGATTAAAGGTCGTTTCACTGATTTTTGTCTTAAATGAATGAAATTCAGGTCAGAGTGTCGTCTTTGGGGCACTATGAAAAAAATACTTAGAAAAATTTCGCGACCAATTTCGAGGTAGCGCTCGCCGGCCGATGCCGCGGCACCGCTCGCTACGCTCGCTCGGCTCGCGCGTAGTTGGTCACAGTTCTAACCTAACCTAACCTATAAATATCTTTGCAGGTACACACCGCTATAAATAAAATTAAAATATGACTTTGAATAATAGTGTAAAAGATGGTTATGTTGAGAAAATATAGGATAACAAATAAAAGTATAATAGATGTTTATTGCTACTGACATTATGAAGTTGAATGCTTCGGAATTATGAACATTAGAGACAGAGTAGTTAGGAATTGTGATTTTTAGGATAAAAAATGTTAGGAAGAACATTTTCGGATTTCCAATTATCGGAGTTGAAAATTTAGGTGAACTTTGGCGCACCCCGGCTAATGCTATGGTATTAGTTGTTCAGTGAAAAAACATTGGCAGTTTTTGGAATATTTTTAATCTTATATGATGTTTTAAACTAGTATTAAATGTTTTTATGCGATGTGATACACACAGGTGTAAGAAGACCCCTGCTAGGGTTGCGAGTTTGTCCGAAAGGGATATCATGGCCCTGGCCCACACGCATCTGAAGGAACACGGGTGGGTTTTAGTCAGTAGAAGCCTGACACGCCCTCCCGCTCCGCCCAGAGCTGGAGAAGTTGTTTGATAATTTCCCACCCAAGAAAAAAAAAAAAAATTGTAAGAAGACTGGTTGTTCCGAAGGGAAGCCGATAGGAATCGGGTTGTATGGAAGCTGCGCCTCTGCCACCTCCAAAGATGCTCATTTGTGTCCGTCTCAGTCAACACAAAATAAGTATTCAAAGAAGCTTCTTTACTGAGGCATGTTGGTCTGTTGATCTTAAAAATCATCAACAGTGTGTCACGTTACATTACTTACCTAGTTACTATTTTTTTTTATTGTTTTGGTCAAACTGCCTCTGAGTAACGAGCTACGAGATATTACTATCTCTACCATTTTCCTCTATGTCACGCTCCAACTGGCTAGCTACATGTTCGCGACCGATTAACAGCCTCTTATAAAAATGTAAATTATTCCTATAGACTACTACATACTTTATAGATACTCAGATATATGCTAGTGACCTTGAGTGGTTAGCTTGCGTGTTCTGTACTAAGCTCACGCAACGCGTCGTACGTTCAGCCAGTAATAGGACTCGCTCATCAAGGAGCGCTGTCCCCAATTTGACGCATTATTAATTTATTATACACAAAACAAACAAATATTTTAATAAAACGCGAATACTAAAAGATCAATAATTAAATTATCTTTAAATTGGTGAACGTTTCAGATAAATACGCTTGTAGATTTTGCGCTATTCTCAGTTTTTTATCTGCGTTAGACATAACTTTACAAATTAATTTCACTATGTAATATAAACGTCATCTAAAATATTCACATATTAAGTTATTGAAAAAATGCTCTAATTTAACATATTTTTTTTCAAATCATTGACACTATTCGTTTAGACGTGATCTTCAGTATAAAATCATTAAAAGTCGGTTATCGTCGCCTTTCGAAGGGAGATACTGTCATCAATACGCTTGACAAATGGATTCCTTTTAAACTAAATGAATGAAAAACCAATATTTTGATTAAATGTACAATACAAAGATATACTGTTTATTTTATTCCGTTGTTATTCTGGCCATTATGTAAAATGATTGGGGTTTTATCGTGAATTATTTTTCGCTCTTGGCAACGAGATAAGGGACGGTTGCCTTCGATTAAATATAAATGAGTTTTGCGGAGTTTGTTTCGGGTCATATTTTCTTATTGTCTGTGCTTGAAACTAACCGTAAACTGCTCGGTTTTACGAACAAGCTTCGTTTGAAAGAAATTAAAGTTAATTTTGTGTTTGAGTATTTATTTTGTCTTTGTTTGTTCTTTTATGGCGCGAGATAGTTGGATTAAATGGTTGTGTAAGTATGAGGAATTTCAGTATAAACGAGCTAAGATAAGACTGTAGTTGACGATAGGACGTTAGACCTTACGGAAAATATTACAAAGTTTGTACTCTTGAATGTTCTTTAGGAAAACGTAAACAACTAAGCCCATTTTTCATGGACCATTTTCAACAATTTGATGTATTTGTAAAGCTTCGACCAAAGGGGAAATTGCGTAACACACTAAAGTCTTGTCACGAAGCAGAAAGAATTTTGTACAAGACCCCTCATTACTTATCTCTATCACTCGCGCACAATTGTATTGCCGTCGCGTTCGCGCATTTTAAGGTCCTTCGAATGTGCGAGTGCAACGGCAATACAATTGTGCTCGAGCGATAGAGATAAGTAATGAGGGATCATTGTACATAATTCTTTCTGCTTCGCGACCGGATTTTATCTGTAGTAATGGGTTTCATCTTGACAGTTTAACAACATTCATTACGTTATTTACGTTGTAGAGGAGACAAATTTTTCGAACTTTGAAGCAATGAATTGGCAATATACTTCAAAATCATTTAAATTGTGATTGATAGTGTGTTACGCAATTAGGGTTTTGGTTTTCTTATGCCCAGTTTCAGTAACTCTAGGTGACACCTAAATAAATGCTAAATAAAAGCGCACTGTAAAATCCAACCTCGTAACAATATTTCGAGCCTGATAAAGAATAACATCGTAAGCGACATGAATTAAAATTTATAGGAGAGGTAGATAGATAGATCATTTATTTGTTCGAAACATGAGTAATGCACACACAAACCATGCAAGATGTTAAGTATATTGCAGAAAGGTTCACAGTCATGTTTTACCTTAACGGCATACAAATATGTATTACAATAACATTTGTTCAGTTATTCAATTAATTATATATAATTATTATTATTATTTTATTAATTATTTTTTATAGTTTACATAGAACTCCAGTTTTTGTATACAATATTAGTTTTAGTATATGCGAAACCCGAAACACGTGTCTAGTATTTTTATGTAATCTATGAACAAAATTTCAAAAATGTATCATGAAAAATCACAAAGTTATAAGGTTGTTATGTTACCGGGTTGTCCGTACAAAAACATGCTAACGGCGCCCCCGCGCCTCCAGGGTCGTCTTGCGCTCATTGATAATAATTTGGCAGTAGGTACCTAACCGTACGGTGATTGTATTGTAAGTATTTTCCATCACATTGAAATATTTTTGGACAAAATACAACATGGTGTAAAAACTTTTGTTATTCTGAACAAACTATATTCAGGTTTCGCATATACTAAAAATAATGTTGTATATTGCAAAATACGTTAGGCTTTACTTGTAATTAATTAAGTCTAAGGACCTTTGTAGGACCTAAATTACTTTAGCAGTACGTTACAGTCAATAAGTGAAATACCTACATTATGTCGCTTACGATGTTCTTTCATAACAGGCTCGATTTATGCGTTCACAAGGTGTTTTCTAGTGTATGACTAGCTATGCGGATTGTATTCTACTTGTGGCACTGGGTCACTACCTCTCGCTAGACTTACATCCACTTTAAAAATAGATATTTTATTTTAATGTTCTTTTTATAGCTCAATGCGACGCCCTCAAACTGTAATGTTCCACGTCTCCATTCAGTAAATTAATGCCAACATTTACATCGCAATACTCTTTATAGATTGTATCCTCTGGACTGGACCCGCCTTCATGGATATACAGGGTCAATATAAATCAGCTAGCTAAACTCAGCAGACGTGATGAGTATCAATTTCTAAAAAAAAAGGCGCAAATACTTAAATCTTATTGGGACCACCCCTAACCTTAGGCTCTTATACCATCGAGCCGTTTGGGATTGAAACACTAGGGCCATGAGGTCCGAGTGCCCACTTAGTTTTTCGACACATCGCCAAGCGGTTGGTCGACTCGTGACGTGACCAGAGAGCTGGCCTATTTTTTGGCCAAAGAATCAGCATTGCAATACAACGTGGCAATGCTGCCAGCCTTTTGGGCACTTTTCCTGTTGACAGCGATGCGGAAGAATTTTTCGATGCCCTATGATTATTTCCCCTCCTTTTTTATATATTTGTACATATTATTATTTTAATTTTAAGTCTGTTAGTTTTTAAATTATGTAATTATTTTAGAAATAAAATACTACCACCTAAAAAAAATATCTAAACTCGAAAAAATAAAAAGATTAATAATGATTTATTTGGGGGTCAATGACCGCTGGTAGTATTGTTACTGGAAGTATGATTTGCGAAAATCTTATTTTTTATTTTATCGTGCTTAGTTATCGATACCCATCGGCCCTCGAAGAATAGAATATAATACTTTTTTTTATGTAAACCATAAAAATACACAAGAAACTAATTTTATAAACTGATATTTCAAGTGACTAATATATCGATACCCATCACGTCTGCGGAGTCTCTCTAGCTATTTTATTTTGACCCTGTACACGCGGAAAAGAGGTGGGACGCAAAAAAAAAATAAGAATTTAGATTGTTTCTTAGTTATTGTCCCTCATCTGACGTAGATAAAGTCATTGTATCTTCTGACAAGTCAGTAGTACACAATACCATGAAAGAAGTACGGAAACTGAAGTAAAAAAAAATCCGGTCAAGACCACACACAATAAAGGGTTCCGTAGTTAGAATGAATTTATCCAAAAAACAAACTTAATATTGTAGTTGATAAACAATATGTTCTCCCATACATTGATATACCTACGCCATGGTCAATTTTATTCTTAAACTGCTAAAGTAAGTTTGTAATAATTTTTTATGTGATAAAACTACAAATTAACGATTTTCAGACTTTTTCCTTCACAGAAAAAGTCCGAAAATCGAAAACTTGCTTCTTGGCAAATTTCAAGATAAGAGTATAAAAATATGTCGAGTAAATGGCCATATTTTTTATTGTGTTCACGCTTGATTTTTATTAGAGCTCCAAGGGGCCTTAGATCTAGGTACCTATTTGATATTAATTTCAACTTGATACCTCCAGGCGTTCCTGAGAAAGCGGTCTTGACGGACTGACTGACAGACAGACGGTACGGAGAGTACAGAGGTACGGAACCCTAAAAACAAGATGGCGGCATTCGATCAATCTTTGCCACGCGCCAAAAGATTTTTGTAGAGTTATATCTACGTAGACACTGTCTTCATAGATACTTTTTTTTTTTCTCGCTTGAACGGTGCAGGTTTTCATGAACTTATCAAGCTGTGCCATTTATAAAGGCGTGTGTGCACGAGCGAACAACGCAAATCGAAAACTTTGTTCGCATGTGCGTACAACTATCGAACATCAAACACTTTCGTCAAGTGTTCGCAGCGATTTCGGCGAATTTCGTTGCTCCGTGTAGACAGTGTATGGTGTTCGCTTTGCTAAATTACGTGCACACGTACACACGGCTACACATCAAGCTATACATTTCCATTATGAACTGATCTCGCATTGTATAGGATACCCGTACAATGAAAGGTCAGCGTATACTGGAAATATATAGCTTGATGTGGTGCCGTGTGTACGAACCAAATGTTCGGTGTTCGTGTTCACCATGTTTTGTTCGCTCGTGCGTACACGACTTTATCAAACTCCATATAATTTTTCTTTTTCAATTCGACTTACCTAGCGGTCCGAGCCTATAATTGAGGGTAACGACCACCATGTCCCAGTCCATGAAGTTAGTGGCGTCGTAGACTCCTCCCTCTCCATACATGAAGGCTCCTCCATGGATGAACACCATGACCGGCAGGTTGGCACCAGGGGTCATCTTTGGAGTGTACACATTCACGTAGAGGCAGTTCTCGCTACCTGATGAAGAAGAAGAGTCGATGATTAATGGAAAATATTTTTTTTAAACGATAGCTTCGACGAAAGTCACGACAAAGGTATGTGGGTATATTGAAACATAGCACAAAAACGGGTGAACTTATTTCATTGCTAGCGAGCCTCCTTGCTGGACCGAAATTATCAAATAACTTCTCCCGCTCTGGGCGGACGGCAAACTTAAACTCAAACCGCCTTATTATAAAACAAGGTTTATATTTTGACATGGCTTAAACCATGGAGCCAGTTTTTGTAATAAGAACGTAACAGTGATTGAAATACCGTTCTTTATACAAAAATGAAAACTGAGGTCGGTACTAAGTTGTCAGTTTTGTGTTTAGGAACTTTACCATAGTCGGAATAAAGTTCGAAATTCAATAATGGCTCCATGTTTTAAACCTGGGTCTGAAGATAAACCTTGTTTTGTAATTAGGGGGAAAGCATTTATTTCAATTAAACCATTGACAGGCACTTTTGAATAGTGAGGTCCTGGGTTCGATTCCTAGGTCGGGCAAAGTATCATTGGGATTGTCCATTAGGAATTTCTCAGTAGCAGCCCGGAGTCTGGATTTGTGCCCGGTTGATGGCAATGGGCTCGCCCCTATTACATGGGACTTAAATATAACGGGCGAAACGTGGTTGTACTATAGGTACACCTCTGCTTTGCCCTTCGGGGATTACAGGCGTGATGTTATGTTATAATGAAAAAGAAGTAGATAGGTTATACACGCTCCGTAAGTAGCACGTCAAAACTTGGCTAATTAGCCACATTTTCTTCGCGTTGTCTGTTTTGCGCTCCTGATAATTACGACATGCCGTCCTAATTCCACGTGTCATCTAATAGTGTGACATTGTGTCGTTTTTGGAGATCGAATGTGAGTAGGTAACCTATCTATATTCCGTTGGTTTAGGTAGTTAAATAAACGTAAACAAAAAAACCACGTGACGAGACAGTTGTGAAGTAACCGACTAAACGTAATACTTACCTGTCAGTTGTCATGCTACTTCACAGTTATGCTCTTCAATTTTGCAACGTTATAATTCATTGAAGTTTTGAGAACCTGTATTTTTGGGCTCTTTACAATAGACAGAATACAAAATATTATAGTATTATTATTAATATTATTAAAAAATTGTGCTCAAGCAGTTACATCAACGAACAGTAGTTTATGAATAAAAGATAAAGCATTAATAAAACTGGAAACTATCGTAAAAATCCGTTTAATTTGGTTATAAGTTACAACGTGTTTTTAAACAAGAAAGTGTCATCTATGAAAACCCTTTTTACGATTTGTTTACCTTTATTTAACTACCTAAACCAATGGAGTGTTTTCACTTTAATATCATTGGTGAACCGTGAGTCTGAACCGTGTCACTGAAAGAAACATTAACCTACGTTTTCTGTTCATTTATTCTGTTATTCTCCGATTGTCTAGACATGTTTTCCATAAAACTTTAGTTTTGTGTAACAAAAGTTGCCAAAGAAGCCAGTCAGCTGCGTCAGCCACTTCGCCAGCATTTTGTTAATAAATCAAAGAGAATGTCACTGTTTGCCGACTCAGCTGACATAACTTTGTTGCAGCGCGTTTTATAAAATTTTCAGCGATGTTTCAGCTTATACTTAACTGTGAAAGATTTCGTCAATAACTGTAACATAAAAGTGATTGGTAATTGAACTTGGAGAGTTCTTATAAAGAATTTGAAGAATAAAGATAACATTCGATCTTGTAAAATAATAGTAAAGTAAAATAAGAATAAAGACGTTTATCTACACCCATGCTATAAATCCTCTTTATAATAAAAGTTTCTGAAACAGTTAGCTTTTTGCCAATATTAAAACCATCAATGTCATGTAACCATTATTAACATCCAAACGAGTGATAGAATGTTGTACTAAATTTCATAAGCAACTCCTTTGCCCACTACTAAATTCGTGGTATCTTTATTTTCAAAGAAAGAACATTGTCATGCACGCGCGTTTCACTAGGTACCACAGAGTGGCGTAATTATAAAAAAAGCTTACAGGTTATTCGAATTCACGTCGTCGTATCCTGCCATTTTTGTTCAATTCAACTCAATTCATTTATTTATTGCATCAAATATGGTAGGTACATGAAGTTCTTAGATAAAATATTTAGTAACACACATTTGGCCAATATTTAGCGTGCAATAGTACAAGTTTTTTATATTCAGTTAAGAGTGCTTTAACGCATAAAATTTACAGGGACACTTTTGAAAGAACTAATCTATCGAATAAAAACATTCTTGTAACAACAACTTCCGCAACGCAACACAAAACTTATTAAAGGGTAGTTGAGTAATTTGACCTAGGCAAAGCATTGTAAATTAGGGGAGCCGTCGAAAAAGTTCTAGCTTTGGAACGGGCATTTCAAAATTTGAATGTGTAACTTTCCTTTTATTTGTGTTATCTTTTCGTTCAAACAGTTCAAGATTGGACCTCACAAACCTGGCAATTTCGTAAATATAAGTAAAATGAGTCAGACCACTGCATTTTGAATATTGCACGAATACACTTTTTTTTGGGCGATGAAGATCTTCGCTATTTCGGAAGAGTTTTCCCACACAACTTGTTCGATATTAGTATTGCAAAAATGTAATAGAGGCGATTCATATCATGGGTGTAGATAGTCTTGTATGCAACTGTACCTACATAATTAGGTAAGTATTAAAACACATGTGATACTATACGGTCGCGATTCATATTTTGATTAAGATAAAACCTGACACTGACCTGCACATTGCAAAAAACGTAAGTTTTTTTTTTTGTTTTTTTTTTTTTTTTTTTCTCGCGGGCTATATATATAGCTGAGGATTCACCTTAAGGCAACGATAACCGACTTTTAATGATTTTATACTGAAGATCACGTCTAAACGAGTAGTGTTAAAGATTTGAAAAAAATATATGTCAAACTAGAGCATTTTCTCAATAACTTGATATATGAATATTTTAGATTATGTTTATATTACATAGTGACATTAATTTGTAAAGTTATGTCTAACGCGGATAAAAAACTGAGAATGGCGCAAAATCTACCAAGCGTATTTTTCTGAAACCTTCACCAATTTAAAGATAATTTAATGATTGATCTTTTAGTATGCGAGTTTTATTAAAATACCTTTTGTTTTGTGTATGATAAATTAATAATGCGTCAAATTGGGGACAGCGCTCCTTGATGGGCGAGTCCTATTATTGGCTGAACGTACGACGCGTTGCGTGAGCTCAGTACAGAACACGCAAGCTAACCACTCAAGGTCACTGGCATATATCTGAGTGTTAAGTAACAGTTAACAGTAAACGTTTTTATTATTATGTTACAAAGCGAACAACAACGCGGTTTTACGTAACAATACAACTTTACGTCTTAGTAACAATACTGAGACGTAAAATTGTATTGTTACACTCGAAATAAAAGTCTTCTCAAAACCAATTTTGTAGGTACAGTGCTGAAACAGCGATGTCTCTTAATTTGGGGGTTACACTCTCTAATTACGACAAATGGTCCAAAAATTATGAAATGAAGTCGTAAAATTGTAAACGAAATACAGCTACATCTAGAAAGTATACTCGTCTAAGTAAATGATTTAGTTTTTTTTTTTGGCGAGTAACAGATAGTAAGGAGCTCACTATTATTAGGCTTTCATTTTGTAGTGAGTATTGAATAAACTTTTATCTACAAAGAATATTATGACTATAATTAACAACTTTATGTATTTAAGTTAAGGTAATTAAGTTTTTTTACATGGGCACTTATGAAACGACAGAAGCTAGGTGCACGGTTCCAATTGGTCGTTTCCTATGGAGAAGAGCCGGCAAGAAACTCCACGGTTACTCTTTTAAAAATAATGGGCTTTTACAATGTTTTCAAGTTACAGTGTTAATAGGTATTGGGGGACAGTGTAGGCCCGTGTTAAAGTTGTATTCTACACCCATGCTATAAATCCTCTATATAAGTTTCTGAAACAGTTAGCTTATTGCCAACTTTAAAACAACCAGTGCAATAGTAAACCAGTATAATAAAACCATATCACCCAAACGAGTGTTATAATGTTGTACTAAATTTCATTATGCAACTCCTTTGCTTTTTCTATCCCTTCCTTAATCATCAAACATCCACATTGTCACTACTCAATTCATGGTATCTTTATGAATTTCAAAAAAAGAACATTGTCATGCACGCGCGTTTCACTGTCGTAATTAAAAAAAACAACGTATAGGTTATTCGAATTCACGTCGTATCCCGCCAGTTTTGTTAGATATTAGTATTGAAAAAATAAATAATTATATTATTACCTATACATAGTTTTGTATGTATTAGATACTCAGCAATTAAACTTCCCATGACAACATTTTCATGGAAAGTTTAATTGCTGAGTATCGATTATAATTTATTAATAATCGAGTACATCATACATATCAATTTCAACGGTGATCCCCAAACTAGACGTGAGTCTGATCTTGGGGATTCATATCATGGGTGTAGATAACGTCTTATTATGCAACTGTACATAATTAGGTATTAAAACATTCATGTGATAAATGATTTATTTTCTGTAAGTAGGTTTGTACACACGGCTACACATCAAGCTATACATTTCCAGTATACGCTGACCTCTCATTGTACGAAAATCTTACGCAATGCGAGATCAGCTTATACTGGAAATGTATAGCTTGATGTGTAGCCGTGTGTACAAACACTTTTACACGTCAATCATATTAAAAAAAAAACTAGATGAGGTCGGCGTTTCGTATCTGACTACTTTGAGAAGAAAGGCTGAAACAAACTCAGAGGTCAGTCTCTTTTAAAGTCCAGACATTATCTTGGTCAGATCATGTGAAGACACCAATCTACATGAGATTGGTGCCTGAAATGATCTTTTGATGAAAGAATCGCACAGATTGAGGGGACCTGTCCGGTCAGTGCTCGCATTTGTCAGTAGTCGTGCAGCTCAACTCAGAACTTGAGGAGCTCAACGATTCAACGAACAATACCAAAGAATGGACTTTGGGTAGGCCGCATAAATTACTCAAACTGCCAGACAATGATGAAAACTGAGAAAAAAAAAATATATATAGATACTATTATCACACTCTTGTTTTAATACCCCCTTTTTTTTTCTTTTTTTTTTTTAGTTGGTAAATTATCAAATAACTTCTCCCGCTCTGGGCGTGCGGGAGGGCGTGTCAGAGTTTTACTGACTAAAACCCACCCGTATTCCTTCATTTGCCTGTGTGCCAGGGCCACGATATCCCTTTCGGACAAACTCGCAACCCTGGCAGGGTTTTAATACCCCTTACATTATTATGCTACAACAGTTGCATACCTAACTATTTCTTCCTTTGCTTAGTAGAAAATACTCTGAAGAGAGTTTAATGTGTTAACTAATTTAATAATCATACAATTATGGTGCACTGGTGATTCAAATACCCTTAAGCACCGGCTTTCTGGTTCGAAGCATTTATTATTGATGCGTAACATCTTTCCTCTCGGTTCCTGTGGGAGTGATTTCGTGAAAAGGGACGGAAGTAATAGGAAGTGACAGCTTGAAGATGGAATAAGGAAGTACTCTTTAATAGCATGGAATTAGTGTAATCAGGGAACTAGTAAGTACTTTATAGATTGTAAGTAGAGGGGGTCGAGTTTCGACCAGGGGGCGACCACTAGTAATGGGTAATTATTCGAATAAATAGTTCAATATTTAGCTTTTTTAAATTTTGAGGTTAATTTGTGTCGCAGCTCAGTTGCTTATTACCAAGGTGAGCTGTCAGATCATGTGCGACTACTGTAAGGCTCGCTCGTTTTTATAGTATTAGTCCTGTCATGTTCGTGAACGGGCGCCGCCGTCAGTTGAGACTGATCTTCACTTAACTGCCAGGGCTTATTTGTAATCTTTTAATCTTATATTGTTTTTTTATTTAAGTAATTAATTTTTTACATTGTTCTCACATATAGAAGCAACAAGAATAATGTACCCAGGATTTTGTAATATCTTGATTTAAAAGAGTGTCCTTGGAGTTTCTTGCCTGTTCTTCTCCATAGAGATCTACGTTTTGGAATGGGTAAATAGCTTCAACTTTCTGACTAACTGACCGACTCTTTGACAGTTCAAAAGTGCCTGTAATAGGTTAATGTTTTGAGTTTTTGAGTTTCCTAAAAACTAACTATGGTGTGTTTCAAAAGTACTAGATAAAATGTAAACAAATGTATCATGAAACGTACCTGTGGATCCCAATTTGTAGTTCCACTTACAAATTGAGTGCTTTGATTTGTTTATTTGAATATCTACTTTATTTGAATATCTACTTTACTTGAATATCTACTTTATTCATCATCATCTGCCCGCCTTTTCCCAACTATGCTGGGGTCGGCATCCAGTCTAACCCGATGTAACTGAATACCAGTATTTTACATGGAGTGACTGCCTATCTGACCTCCACAACCCAGTTACAGGGTAATACGGTTATCCCTTGGTACGACTGTTTGTCAGACTTTCGGGCTTCTGACGACCCGTAACGACTGTCAAAGATCCACGAATGACAGTCGGGACCGACGGCAGAACGTGCTTTCCGAGGCACGGAGGAGTCTCGGAATGTAAATATGGTCACCCATCCGCGGACCAACCCCGGTAAGCGTAGCTTAACCTGATGGATCGACCCGTGCGGCTTTTATTACTTAGCCACGCATGCGTTATTTATTACCTAAAGGCCATGTCCTAACTACAAGCGATTGTAGCACGTGGTCGTCGCGCTTGTGTAATATAATTTATGAATATGACATAGGAATCGCGCGATCAATCTAGTCGCGTATATACACACGTCTACACATCAAGCTATGCATTTCCAATATACGCTGACCTCTCATTGTACGGAAATTCTACACAATACGAGATCAGCTTATACTGGAAAGTAACAGCTTGTCATTGTACGTCATTATTCAAGTAAACGATCGCGTAATTGCGAATTCCCGTGACAGAAGTGACAGGTAGACCATGGAATAAGTAAGTACTACTCATGGAATTAGTAAGTCTTGTACCTACTTTATAGACTGTAAGTAGAGGGGGTCGAACTTCGACCAGTGGGCGAATTTAATCTGAACAGGGTTCGTTTACAGTTTCATTAGATACTTTTGGAACAGACTATAATCATCAAAGTGGTCAAGCAGAGTGATTGATTGATATTCTGTGTAATGTAATTTCATCACAACTGCTCTCAAAACGATAACGGAAAACATCGTGAGGAAACCGGCATGTCCTAGAACCAAAAATTGGAAGAAATATAACATCTACCAACCCGCGCTGGGCCCGCTTGGTAGTTCCCTCCAAAAGAGAGGAGGCCTGTGTCCCAGCAGTGGGAACATTATAGGCTGATTATAATAATGGAATTACTTTCATGATACTACGTAACTAGTGCTCCGTACTAAAGTCCGGTCGCGGAGCAGGAGGAAATTCGTACAATGACCCGCAATTGCCGCTGCCGCCGCCGTGCCGTCGCGTTCGCGCATTTTAAGGTCCTTCTAATGTGCAAGTGCGACGGCAATACAATTGTGCGCGAGCGATAGAGATAAGTAATGAGGGATCATTGTACGAATTTCTTCGTGCTCCGTGACCTGACTTTAGTCCTTGCAGGGAGTTGGTTGGTTGACGTAATAGTCATTTACCTGTGATACTCTTTATGAATGAATCGTATTGGAGGCAGGCGGAGAGAGGCCTGGTGGCGTCCCACACTCCGAGCCATGGCTTCAGCTGCTGTGGTTCCTGGCGACAAATAGAAAGGATGAAGGATTAGGAAGAAGAATCTCATGTTTAGAATAGTATACTCAGGTATTCCATTATTATTATGTGTTTATATATATCTCGAGACCATGGGGTCCCGGTCCTTTGGAAGACGTATGAGGGAGCGGAGCCAACTCGCAGATACCTCTTAGACAATTTTAAATGGAATGAGGCACCAACCGACGATTATCCCACTATGCAAGTGCACCCAAGGACAACCCCCGGTTGGTGCAGGACTATTGCAGAACATGGAAACAAAACTTACTATAGGCTATGAGTTTGGATGGCTATAGCGGATTGGTTACCCTTGTCCTCTGCCTGAGAAATGTTATATAATAATACACGGATAAAATGGCAGGGGGTAACTTGCACACTCAATAATGGGCCCCGGAAAAGAAAGAAAGAAAATACGTTTATTTGCAAAAACACAAACATGAATAAACAAGTTACTAGGAAACTGTCGCTAGCACAAAGTGAAGTAGTGATAAGGGAGCAATATGTCCTGAGGTGCTTGAGGAGTGGACCAGTATTCCACGGCTTTCAGGACAATCCCAGATCCCGAAAGATGGTCAAGATCCCTACCAGTGTTTTACTGGAATACTTCCTTCCTCCGAGCACGTTTACTGTTACGAATCTCCACTCAAGCCAGCCAATAAAGAGGTTGGAGCACTGTTCCTCGTCATCGTTCACTCCAGCCGGTCAATAAAGGCCAAGCCAGAGGTGAGGAAAAAGACTTCTCCCGGGAGATAGGGTCCGTGAGGTTGCTACTGCCTAACAGCTCGCTAGATGCTGCCCTGCGTGTTTATGTATCTCTTTTGGTCCGGCTCCTCACCCTAGATCTGTTTTGGCAAAGGAAACTCTACCTAGGGTTCAGGAGCGCTCAAGCCCCGTTGTCGTCGTCGTCGGCTGGTGGGGCCATTTTTTTGTTTCCTTTGCCTATCCCGATGACCTAGACTCGTACCGTGGAGGCTGGTTTGAGGTGGCACGGGAAAAGTTGTTTTGGGAGGACTTGGTGCAGGCTTTTGCCCTGCAGGGGCACAGTATAGGTTCATCATCATCATTGCAGACGAAAGACGCCCACTGCTGGACATAGGCCTCCCCCAAAGGGGCGGTATGCCATAATCCATAATCCAGTATAGGTTAAATAGTAATAATAAAATTGTTTTCTCAGAAGCAGGATTGCAGCCCGGAAACTGGATTTGTGCCCGGATGATGGCAATTGACTCGCCCCTTATTAAAATTTACATTAGACTTGAACATAACTGGCGTAATGTGGGTATACTGTAGGTACAGGTGCCTTTTAAGGTTTCCCCCCCCTAAAAAAAGGTACACCTCTACGTACCATTCGGGGAAATCAGACGTGGTAATGTTGTGTTAGAATAAACTATGGCGGACGTTCGGACGTTTTTTAATAGGTCCATTCGAAGATTTGAGAGTGAAAATAACACATAACCGCGGGTGTCCAAACCGGAGCGGAGATTACACTGCTTGGAAGGCAGCAACAAAACCAAGTAGCATTTCCTAGCTTAACATTGCATACTCCCAAATAAGCTCTAGGAAATATAACAATATTTATGTGACGAAACAGTCTAATTATTTCGGCACACAACTGCAACAGTGCACTATTCACGATCGACAGCCAGACAAAGCAATTAATTACAGAGCAATGCACAATTTGGAGTGTCGTCATGAACTGTGACGTCATAACCACGATATATTTACATATGCAGAGCCTTTGATTAGTTGTCAATGGAATTGTCGGATCGTTTCGGAGTTATAACATAACATCACGTTTTGTTTCCCCAAACGGTTTGGCAGAGGTGTACCTATACAACATGTCCCAGAATTAACGCACAACCTCTTAAGGGGTCATTGTACTCATCATTATGAAAAACTTTTACAATGGGACTACACCTGAAATCGCAAAAAAAAATCTGCTTTTTTTTTGCGATTGGTGTACAATGACCCCTTAAGAGGTTGTGCGTTAATTCTGGGACATGTTGTGTACTACACCCACATTTCACCAGTTATGTTTAAGTTTTTAGTTTTTTTTAGTTTTGACGACACGATTGGCGCAGTGGTTAAGCGATTGACTGCCGCGCTGCGAGTCGCGGGTTCGATTCCCGCACGTAACAAATATTTGTGTTCCGGGTCTGGCTGTTTGTGTATATGAGTTTTAAATGTTTGTAAACGCACCCATAATACAGGAGAAATTTCTAGTATAGGGCAACGTTTTTCAACCCATGTATGATGTTATAGGGGGCGAGCCTTTTGCCATCAACCGCCATCAATTCCAGACTCCGGACTGCAGCTGAGAATTTTCTCATGAAAAAACCTAATAATACTTTGCCCGACCTGGGAATCGAACCCAGGACCGCATGCTCAGCACTCAGCAGTGGCGCTTACGAGTTGCAACCACTAGACCAAAGTGAGTTATAAATGACGGAATTTCGAATCGCAAAGGGTCTATCGGATACACCCTTTGCGATTCGAAATTCCGTCATATTTTATTACTCCAAAACGACTGCCCCTTTTTATTGAATATCTATGATCATACCGATAGACTATCGCACAATCAGAGATATTCAATCAATTTGAGATCCCTTTTGTCTTTAGCCCCGCATAATTCGAAAGCCTCGAATCATCAAAGCAAAACATTCAAAGCACTCTTTCTCTCTCCCACTTATTTAAAATTTTGCTGTGCCCGACAGAGTTCATAATTGTTTCTAATAAGTATTATTTACCACCTGTATGTATACATTATGGATTGCAATAAATATATTTTCAATACACTTCCTCGAAAACTGGTTCATATCGCACTACGATTAGGTTCACAATGCGATGTATTTCACACGCGTGCGATTTTTTATTTTCCAACACGTGTGCGGGAATAAAAATTGCCACAGATATCTAATACCTATACTTAGTCCAAATTGGTTCAATGCCTGTATTCACACCGTCTCGCGCCAGAGACGGTCCTCTGTATTCGGAGGTGATTTTTTTTAACCGACTTCACAAAAAAGAGGAGGTTCTCAAGTCGTGTGTATGTTTTTTTTTTTAAGTTTGTTACCTCAGAACTCCGTCGTTTATGAACCGATTTGGAAAATTCTTTTTTTATTTGAAAGGATATACTTCCAGATTGGTCCCATTTTTATCAAAATCCAGTTCTGATGTTGGAATCCATGAGTAATTGAGGGAACTCCTGAAATATTATAGGCATACATATAACGATTTTTATATTTTCATCAACAAGTCAATCACTTGCATACAGAAAGTATAATTTGGTGAAGTGGAACTGATGAAGAAGGCCACAGATGGCCACCGGAAATTCTCAATGATAAGTATTTCACGGGTGGCGATGAGATTTATCTGGATTAAGATAGTTAGGCGAAGCAAATTTGATCTGATGATCGAAACTGATCTGATGATGAAGCCGGAAGGTAGGCACTGGAACTCGGTAATAAAACAATCTATCCTACCCGTGTTTGGTCTTATTGGAATTGTCATGAGATTCATTCTGGCTATAAATGATTTTTAACCGACTTAAAAAAAGGAAGAGGTTCTCAATATATATATTATTATATCTAGCCATAAATACGTATAAAAGGAAACCGTGACTGATTGGTCTATCAACACAGCTCAAACCACTGAACAGATTGGGCTGAAATTTGGCACGTAGGCATCCGCTAAGAAGAGGTTTTGGAAATTTGACCTTTAAAGGAAGGAAAACGGGGGGTTTTGTTTGCATGAAAAATCTTATTCCTAGAGTTAATAAACTTGAAACTTGGACAAATACTTACGTAAGTAAAATATAAAGTTTGTGTTAAGTCAGGGTTGGGCAGAGGTGTACCTGTAGTATACCCACATTTTATATTATATTTAATTTAATTTCGGAAGTCGGTGGCCATATAAACGAAAATACAAAACCAAAGACACCTCAAAAACAACCTCGCCTACGGCTCGGGTGTTCAAACATTCTCCACTTGTATCAAAATGTACTATTATCCTCATTCTTCATCATTTCAGCCGAAAGACGTCCACTGCTGGATATAGGCTTCCTCTAAAGGGGGCGTTTGCCATGATCGCCACACTTGGCAGGCGGATTGGCGATCGCAGTATGGTGTTAAATACTATACTAGTCCTCGCACACGTCTGGGAGTGGCGCGAGGAGGTGAAACGCCGGGGTGAAACTCCGCTACCGCGAGAAATCACGGCACAGCGGACAGAGCTCCGGCGGGATCTTATGGCGGCATGGAGAGTGCGATTGTCGCAACCCAGCGCTGGGCACGCCACAATTGTGGCGATAAGTCCCCTCTTTGAGGAGTGGCTAGAGAGGCGCCACGGCGTCCTCACCTTCCGCCTGACACAGGTCCTCACCGGACATGGTTGTTTTGGGAGGTTCCTGTTCAGGATAAAGCGGGAGGAAACGCCCGGGTGTCACCACTGTGTGGATCGCCCTGAGGACACGGTGGAGCATACGGTGGAGGTCTGCCCAGCTTGGGCGGAGCACCGCCGTGTCCTCACGAAGGCGATCGGCGGCGGCGATCTCTCGCGTCCGGCCCTGGTTCAGGCCATGGTTCGGAGCGAGAGTGCATGGGAGGCCGTCACCTCCTTCTGCGAATTAGTAATGCTTGCGAAGGAGGAGGCGGAACGCGTGAGGGAGAGGCAAGGTTCGCGCCCTCGCGCCCCTAGTCGCCGCAGGAGACGCCCCGGGCGTCGGGAGTCGCAAGCCGATTTCCGGCCACCGTAGGCGCGGGCCTGCGGACGGTGAGCGATGGGTCGTATTCCACGCGCGCCTCAAAGAGTTGTCAGCACCAACTGACGGGGTCCGCTAGGGCCAATGCCTGCCAGGGTTGCGAGTTTGTCCGAAAGGGATATCGTGGCCCTGGCACACAGGCAAATGAAGGAATACGGGTGGGTTTTAGTCAGTAAAAGTCTGACACGCCCTCCCGCTCCGCCCAGAGCGGGAGAAGTTATTTGATAATTTCCCACCCAAAAAAAAAAAAAAAAGGTATGGTGTTAAAAATGCATTATAGAGATCGCTGCTGCCCATTCTCTAGTAAGTCCCTTAGTCGCCTTTTACGACACCCATGGGAAGAAATAGAGCGGTGCTATTCTTTACGTCCGGATCCACACAGACAAATGTTTTAATATATTTATATAAAATTATAATTACGAGTATAATTTGTACTACCTGAAAAGGATGACATTAATATTGCTGAATAATTGTATTAAATTCATTAGGTATTATTGAAATTTTAATTCTGACATACTAGCTATAATTTCTCAATATAAGTGTGCTAATATAAAAAAAAATAATTAAGAAATAATAATGTTTAATGCATGCTAATTTAGGATGATAAGGGCAGGCGAATGATAATTGCAAAGCTTGTAAAAGGCTCCTAGGTCATATATAAGTACTAACATAACATAACACCACTATTATACACTTAGTTTGCAATAAACGTTTTGAATTTGAATTGAATTGAATTTGAATTGACTTTGAATTGAATTGAATTTGAATTGAGTTTGAATTGAATTGAATTTGAATTGCCTAGGATATAAAACCGATTCCAGGGTTTATTTGACGCTTTTCTGTCCTTGCTTTTGCATAATTTTATAGGTAAAAAAAGTAAAAAGTTTATTCATCAAAAAGTAACAATACAATGTGACTTATTCGGTAACCACAAACTATAAGCATCGCTTGTATCTTGTGGCTCTGGTGTGCAAATTTTACTAAGTTATTAATATTACATTACAATTTGAGGATGTTAGTATTTTTTTATTTTTTTTAACAATAAAGGTTAGCGTAAACATATTTTTTTTTTTTTTTTTTTTACCTTATTATGTATCACAGCTGGTGATAATTTATTCACATCAATCTAGCCTATTAGCTAATAAGTAATTTAAATATAACTTAAACTGCTAAGTAACTATAAAGTTAAGAAATCGTCCAATAACGTATTTCTTATTCACTATAAGTTAAGGGGAACACTTGATTCACGTGTTCTTTATAAAAGTCAACGAATCATATTTTTTTTTTTTTTCCTTCTGGCTTCGCACGGTTTGTGCATTTAGCCAATGTCAAGTTTTAGTTCTTGTATAATATTGATGAAATGAATTATAAATGCATGATGATGATATCCCCGCCCACTCCCCTTGAGTTTCAGTAAAGATGTGGCACTTTACTGAGTCCTCACGCGGACTTCTTGAGAGAACTTGAAGCGAAGTTGCACTGTTTTGTTTCATTTGCCTACACTAATGCACGTTCACAAACACTTAGTGGTTAATAATCCACCATTATTACACATTAATATTCGGCTAAACACAAATTTTGGAAAATTAAACAAACTGCTGAACATGACGCTTCACTTTCCCGCCAAGAAGTCCAACGAATCATATTTCGATCAAGTTATAACCTGACACTGACTTACTTTTACAATAACTGTCAAATGACTTTTAAACTACATTGATACATGAATCAAATTTTATATTAAGTATATAAATCCACTAAAAATCTTATTAATATTTGGAAATCATGACACTCGCTAACTAATTCAAATCTCATTAATCGTAATCTATGCGTATAATTAATTACTTGCGACCCGCCCGCCCCCTTGCTTAGCAATGTTGTAAAGGCGACATGTCAAAACATGGAGATTTCTGTGTTAATTTTTTCATTAATATTTATGTACCAGCTTTTGCCCGCGGCTTTGCCTGCGTGTAGGTCGGATATTATTCCACGGGAACGTGCGACCGGAAAAAAAGTATTCTATGTGTTAATCCAGGATATAAACTGCCGGGGTGCCAAAGAAGAATGGCAATTTTGGTGTCGCTTAATTTCAGAAGCGTTCATGAATGAAAGTATGTAAATTATATGAAACAGTTACAGGGCTTTACTTTGTATGCATTAGTTTTTTTAATAAACAGAATTTAATAAAATTTTATTTAATTTGACTGTCAAAAAAAACACTACAAAGTGAAAAAATACTTTTTAACACATTTGCTCAAAAAATGCATTTACGAAGCCTGTATACATTGTTTGAAAGTTAAAAATACGCACCATACAACGGAACGGGCGGTAAAATAGGTACTCTCACCTAAGTACATGGTTTCCCTCCGTTGTATAGCGCCGTGCGTATCGTTTACGGTTTTTTTTTTATTTCCATAAAAAATATATAAGAATTCCACCAAGGAGTTTCAAATTACGAGAATTAATATGAAAGAAAGAAAAAATATTTTATTCGCTAATCGAATCGCAACCCGTGAAATACTTATTATTAAAATAGTTCCGGTAGCCATCTGTTGTCTTCATCATCTGTTCCACTTCACCAAATGGTGCTTTTTGAGAGCAAATGCACGAGTTACTATAAAAAATTACCAAATCGCTATAGGTATGCCTATAAAATTTGAAGATTTCCCTCAATTTCCATGGGATCCTCTCATCAGATTCTGACTTGGAAAACATACAGACAAACATTATAACCTCCTCTTTTATGGAAGTCGGTTAAAAATGCCAAATCCTTTTTAGCGTGACATTTGTATTATTATTTGTACACACATAAACATTCCGGAATACATGCTGCAAAGGCTCTTGCAGACTGGTGCGATATCGCAGGCGCGACGCTGCACTAGAAGCGCAATTTCTATGTCGCTGCTAATCGCGCCCACGATATCGCGCTAGTCTGCATGAGCGTTTAGTCTAAATGATGGTACAAACCGCATCAAAATCCATTGTGTATTTTAAAAGATCTAGGTGTTTATATACAGACAGACACAAAACGCTACTTTATGTTATACTGTGTATAGATATAATTATATACATTATATACACATACCCCAGACTAGTTGTTCCAAATTAAATGAAACACGAGGTCCGAATTATGTTCTATTATTACAAATAGTAATATGGTATAGATTCTAAGAGCAATTAATTTGCCACTATATTGCTTTAAGATTATAGCAAACTACCAAATTAATTGCTTTTAGAAACAGATACATAAGCGTTCTCTTCTAATAGAGAGGAGGCCAGAGTCCCAGCAGTTGGAAAATTATATAAGGTGATTATGTAGAAATGTGTATCCCCGTTCTTTCGAATGATAATTTCTTATTAGCTTAAAAAAATTACGTTTCCTTCACAGATCTCAGTATCATTTGCCAACTGTCAAAAGTTATTTTTGGAATAGCTCGTGTATTTTGAGCCTGGTTTTAATTTCGTTTCAGTAGAAGATTATATGGCACATTTACAACGCGCTTATAATACTAAACGGTGTAGTTAACTGCTCTAATAAGTGGTTACCTAATTTACATAAGGCAATGAACGTTGTAATATTTAGCACGCTGCCTTGAAAATGTTTTCTTTTGTCTTGATTGATACAGAAATAGGACATACTTTGTTGACAACAGAGTAGCTAGAGCATCAGACGAATAGAGGATGGCAGAGCGACTGAAGCGAGCTCGTAAATTTTGCCACCTCGCATTGTTTAAATTTTCTTTTCAATATTTATACAGAAAAGTTTGAAAATGTAACAAGACACAAGAGCATATGAGAGACCACACGCACGCACACACGCGCGGCACGTGATAAGCGTGTATGTGGGTGGGGGATGTGATACAAGAGCGAGCGAAACGGGCTTGAAAATTATAGCACCCCACCCCGGATATCTAAGGTTTTCTTTTGTACATAAATAGGAGTAACTTTGTCGAATTAGAATAGAATAGTAAAGACTACTCTTTATTATGTATACACGGCTACACATCAAGCTATACATATCCAGTTTAGGATGATCTCGCATTAAATAGGATTTTCGTACAATAAGAGGCCAGCATACACTGGAAATGTATAGTTTGATGTGTAGCCGTGTGTACACCCTAAAATTTTCAGATATAAATGTTGAAATTTTACATAGGGTGACACAATGGGCGGTCTTACACACTTAGAAGTGTCAGAAAAAAGAGATTGTAAGGACAATTTTAGCACCATAAGTTTATATTAAGCATTCGTAACCCCAACCAGGGTAACCCAACTACAAACTGCCTTTTTTACTGAACATATTTTGGTCTCGCTTGGGATTTGATTAAAAAGTATTTCTCGAGTTAAAGGCCCCCCAGGATCATCCCGCTCGGGGCGGACCGCTCCTGCCACCCTTAGTCCATCAGTGATAGATAAACAGACACACACATATGCCATAAAATAGATACATACATCTAAACTAATAATATAGAGCTAAAATTTGTTTGTTTGTAAGTTTGTATGTAGGGGGTAATCTCTGGAACTACCAGTCGGATTTGATAAAATCTTATTTTATTTATTTTATTATTTATTTTATTATTTATGTACACACAGAAAAATACAAAGAGATATGACATAACAAAAATTTAGTACAAAGGTACTGCTTATTTCTTAAGAAATTTCTTCCAGCAGACCTGCGAAAGGAGAAATGTAGACAATAGTGTGTGAGAACAAGAAGAGAAAATATGAATATGCGAAGTCTTAAACTAAAATGTTAAATATACCTAAACTATACCATAACTAAATATTAAAAATACACACGTATACGTACCAAGTGCAAAACCTACATAAACTTAAATAAATACATAAAGCATATATAAACAAATATATATATATATATATAAGTATAAATACTCACAGTTGAGAGGAAAGGTAGTGCTCTTTTAAGCGATATTTGAATAAAGAAACAGTTTTTAAATCACGAATGCTAGGCGGAAGTGAGTTCCACAATCTTACAGCATGGACAGAGAAGGAATAAGAATAGTAGCTAGTTTTATGAGGATGAGATTTAAGGAGGGATCTAAGGTGTGATCTGCAGGGAGCGTCGCTAGGGCGAGCGTAAGAAAAACGCTCACGCAGGTAGGAAGGATAAGACGGGTTATGTAGGATGTTGAAGAGGAGACATAAAATCCGAGTGTTCCTGCGAAGGCGGATTGGGAGCCACTTGAGTTCCTTGCGAAGGTGATCTTTTTACCGTGATAGCCTAATTCTTGAGGAAGTGTATTTAACATCAAGCTACGACCCTTAGGAGCCGAGCAAAACGAAAAATAGTCAGAAAAAACGCTAAGTGAAAAGGAATTAAAGTACGGGCGGGCGATGCAATGCGACGCAGTGGGTCGGGGGAACAAGAAATTTGAGGCGGACGAAGTCGCGGGCAGAAGCTGATACTCAATATACAACATTATTTTTAGTATATGCGAAACCTGAATATAACTTGTTCAGAATAAGGAACTGAATCGATTTCAATAATTTTTACACCATGTTATATTTCGTCCCAAAAATATTTAGTGTGATGGAAAATGTTATTACCATTGAATTACTTACAATACAATCGCCGTACGGTTAGGTACCTACTGCCAAATTATTATCAATGAGCGCAAGACGACCCTGGAGACGCGGGGGCGCCGTTGTTAGCATGTTTTTGTACGGACAACCTGGTAACATAATAACCTTATAACTTTGTGATTTTTCATGACACAGTTTGGAAATTTTGTACATAGATTATTTACATAAAAATACTAGACACGTGTTTCGGGTTTCGCATATAATACTCGTAAAAATAATGTTGTATAAGCAACGAAAATAAATGACGGCTATAGATTATTACAGCTAACAACGTGAACAAGACCATTACAACAAGGATTAGAAATGTTCCTACACAAGTCTTTTAAACGCAAATTATAATGTACAGACGCCAAGCAGGTCAAGCTACCCGAAACTGTCAAATTTTCCCAATCAAACTTGTAAATAAAATTGTAAATCTTGTAAAGAAATTTGACAGATTGTAGTAGATTGATGTGCTGGGGCCTGTACAATAAAACGTTTACCTAATTCTATTAGGTACGCGTGTGCTGACAACAATGAGTTTCATTTGTATTGGTTATCGTTCTCCGACATGCTCAGGCGGCTAAAAGTACAGTCGAATGACTATGTAGTACCTACTTATACTGTGAACAGCCCGATTCAAAACTTATGGCGGCTCGGAACATGAGGCGCAACCGCGCAACGCAGTAACAAATTCATGTGTCAGCCGGGTGAGGGGTGCGGTACTGCGCAGCCTGTAGCGCACTTCAGAGACATCAAGTTTGAATCTAGCTGTACTTTATGTACACAAGAAATATTAGATTGTTGTACAAGGGTCGAAAGTAATTGGTGAATTTCACTCTACTTTTCATTTCGAATAGAAGGAACGTAAAAAAAAAATTGTTTTTCTAAAATATTTAATTTTATTGTTTGCTCGCCACTTTGTATAGTCATTGTACTTATGTATTCAAATATCTTTCCCTTTAAATTTCTGGCAAAAAATTTTCGATTTTTAGAATCGCTTGAACTCATTTTTATTAACTAATCAAATAATAGTCTATTAAACCGAGATTTTGAATTTCGGTGCAGCTTACAGAGTCCCGCAAAATTATATATTTCTTTTTAATTTTAAACATGGAACACACCGCGTCACCACCGCGGGCCTAGGTATTTTTTTAAATTCGCACTGGCTATTTATATACTCACAAGACCGCAGCATTTTTTTTAACTCTAATCGATATTTTTTTAAATTATATAATTTTTTTTGTAGCAGTTTAACTAACCAAAAGTCTAATTTTTTAATTCATTCCCACTCTAGAGAGGGAAACAGCGTCTTTCACCCGTACTCGGATCAAACAAACACTGGTTTCCGAGTATGACCCATAAAAAATAAAGTGCAATGAAAATTAATGAAATACATTTGGCGGTCCTATCGCTTTCTGTGATCTCTTCCGGGTAACCTTGGCATGGACAGTCATTGCCTGGACACAAAATAGATTGTCATAGGTGTATAAGTGGTAACAGTTTCAAACAATATTGTCTGTGTGCTGAGTAATCTATTCTCACATCACTCTCAAGCAGCGTTCACGCTCAAATTTGAATAACGATAAGCCATTGCAATGTAGCTCTTATCCTTTTGTTATAAAATATACTAAGTAATATACCTTACCCTAACAAGATAAGAGGTACATTGCAATGACTAACTAATGGTTGTATGAATGTTTTACGTTGCTCCTAATGTCCTAACTCAGTATGCCATAAGCTTGAAAAGTTATTACGCGTAAAATCAAATGAATACTGGCAGCGCGGCAGCGTAGTGAAACCGGAATGCCTGAGAGATATTTCTCGACGGCAATGTGAAGCCAAGTCAAAGGCCCATGGGCGGCATAAAAACTATGACACCAGGTTAGTTACTAATCAAATGAAAAAGAAAGACGTGGAAGGTTGAATATTTTTGTCTGAAATGTATTCCAAATAGCTCCTTCGACTGAACTCCAGGGATGTATGTAAGCATACTCAGGAGAGGTAATTGTCATGACCAGTAATAAAACGGAAATGTCTCCCTAAAACTACCTGTTCCTATTAATAGCTATCCGTTTACATGAGAAATACTACAAGCGCATGTTTATGGAAGCTGCCAAAAGGCTGCAAATTTGACAAAAGGCTGATCCCAATGCGGATACAGTCAGCGACAAAAGTACGTTCACACTATACACTATACAGTAGAAGAAGAAAGAAGTAGGTAAACGAAAAAAAACTTTTACGGTGTTATTTTAATTGTATATATTTTTTTTACATTCTGTTATACTGATTACCTTAACTCACACACTGAACTATTTTTTTTTGTTTAGGAAAATATATATTTGACGGCGCTTCGATGTTTTGAGAGTGTCAAGAAACGTCAAAAAGGACAGCGGACATTTGACAAGCTTGGATAGACGTTTCTTCACTCTGACACAACTCCGGGCTCTTTTGCACGCGGCCGTCAGACGGAACACAATCCGTTTGCATCGCGCTCAAGCAAGACGTGTTCGGTGGAGTGTCACTGTATTTCGATTAATTAGAAAGTGCTGATTGTAATTCTGTTAATAGTTTCTTGAAAATAATAATCGTGCATCGTTGATTATCTCCAACACGTGGTTTTAATTCTCCTCGCCCGCCTACCCACGATAGCTCGGCAGCCGCAATGAACCCAGAATTGATTGGTAATGGCCATGTGCCGTTATCAGAAGTGGGATCTGAAGGGCTTGCTTCAGAGGAGAATAGTCGTACGAGATCTTCAGCGCCGGCATCAGAACCAAGCCTGTCTCAACAGATGGAGTTGTTTTTAGCCCGATTGATGGCTATATCACAGCCACAACCTTCGAGCAGCACGTCTACTCAGTTGATTGAGTTTGACCCTGATGGCAGCGAAGCAGACATCGAAGGTTGGTGCAACGTGACAGAAATCGTAGTCAACAACCGTAAGATAGAAGGCGCAGAACTACTTTTGTTACTTACACGTGCACTCAAAGGCCGAGCTGCTACCTGTTTAACACGACTGCAGGCATCGCAGCTGACATGGCCTCAAATAAAAGAAGTATTGCTTGCGAAGTTTGCTAAACCTATGCTGCCACAAGATCACTTCGATGAAATTCTACGTTTTCAAGTTGGTGTTAAAGAAACCGCGAGTGAGGCGGCCATGCGCCTTTGGAACATCATCGAACGCATTCCGCGGATGGAGATGTCTGAAGATATTACAACGGGATTTGTATCTTCAGTTTTATGCCAAAAGGAAGCCGTGATTCGCCGTGAGCTCTACTCTCATAACCTGACCACTAGATCTCAACTCCTGCGCGTTCTCAACGGCATTTCACTAAAGCGAAGGCATGAGGGTAGTGACGACCACACTGCGGATGTGAAGAGGACCCGATTCAACGAATCACGCTTCATGGGAACATGTCACCGCTGCGGTACTTCGGGTCACAAAGCGATTGACTGCCGCAAGCGAAGAGAAGAGCCTTCTACTTCAGAGAAGACGCACGAGCTAACATCCAGAGCCGCTGATAAACCAAGACCAGTCACCTGCTTTGCGTGCGGACGACCAGGACACTTGGCGTCCGCGTGTCCAGATCGAGCGGGTACATCATCCGGTGAGCCAGTTTCCTTTCTTTTTGATAGCGGTTCTGCTTGTTCATTAGTAACTAACAGCTACGCCGATAAGTTCCCTGGTACTGCGCAGAATGATTTAGTTTATCTGACGGGCATTGGTAGGGGGGATGTAGAATGTGTTTCCGAGGTTATTAGCCCCATCAATGTTCAAGGCCTATCGCTCTCAGTGTTGTTTCACATAGTACCTGATGGCACTATTACTGAACCAGTTATAATAGGTAGGGATATATTAGAGGATAACGTACACGTGCATATGGATAACGATCAAGTAACTTTTTTTCAGCGTAAGGAAGTAATTTTTTCTGACAAATCTAGTAACTTTGATTTTATGAATATTGATACAGACTTACGAGGTGATGACAAATTAGCATTGATTAGAATTTTAGAAAAATATAGTGAGTTCTTCTTCACAGACGGTATACCAACGCGACGGGTTACGACAGGCGTTCTCCGTATAGACCTTATTGATTCAAATAAGACCGTGCAAAGGCATCCCTATAGGTTAGCACCCGCGGAAAAGGAAATAGTCAACGAGAAAATAGAGTCCCTTTTAAAAGCGGGCGTTATTCGGGAAAGCAGTTCTCCTTTTGCTAGCCCCATTTTATTGGTCAAAAAGAAAGACAACACTGATAGGATGTGTGTAGACTATAGGGAACTCAATTCTAACACGCGTCCCGAGCATTATCCGTTGCCGCGTATTGACGAACAAATCGACCGTCTCCATGGCGCGCACTATTTCTCGTCATTAGATATGACATCTGGTTATCACCAGATAATCGTTGACCCTGACAGCATAGCAAAAACGGCATTTGTGACGCCGGATGGTCAATTCGAATATTTGACGATGCCGTTTGGTCTACGGAATGCCGCTTCCGTATATCAGCGGTGCATAAACACAGCTCTAGGTCCTCTAAAAGACAAGGTAGCGCTGGCCTACGTGGATGATGTCATGTGCTATTCAAATGACGTCACTGCAGGGCTAGAACGTCTAGACTTAACTTTGAAAGCTCTCACTGACGTGGGCTTTTCGTTGAACTTTAAAAAGTGCAGATTCATGAAAAAGGAAATAGATTACCTCGGTTACGTCATAAAAGCAGGAGTAGTTACACCAAACCCTAGAAAGATACAGGCTTTTGTTGACGCTCCGACTCCAAAAACAGCTACACATGTTAGGCAATTTTTAGGCCTACCCTCTTATTTCAGACGGTTCATACCAAATTTCACCCGTATAGTAGGACCTCTTTACCCATTAACAAAATTGAAAGGGCCCATCAAATGGACAGATGCTCACAACGATATCCATATTAAAATTGTTGACATTCTTACGTCAGAACCGGTGTTAACAATATTTGATCAAGACTCGCCCATTGAACTTCACACTGACGCGAGTTCAGAAGGTTACGGGGCTATATTGATCCAGAGGAAAGATAATGTTCCTCACGTGGTGTCTTACTTCAGCCGTCGAACGTCCGACGCGGAATCGCGATATCATTCTTACGAATTAGAAACCCTGGCGGTCGTTCGTGCGGTTGAGAACTTCCGGCATTACTTATACGGTCAGCACTTTACTGTCTTCACCGACTGTAATTCTTTGAAAGCATCCAAATCAAAAACCGACCTAACCCCACGCGTACACAGATGGTGGGCTTTCTTACAAGCGTACGATTTTGATATTATTCACAAGCAGGGCATTAGCATGAGCCACGCTGACTATTTATCTAGAAATCCCGTTTCGGCGCCCACAAATAGTTTGCAGGGATTAAATGACTTAGCTGTTGCTACGAGTAGGAATAAGAAAGTTCACTTTATAGAGTTACATCAGGGTTGGCTAGCTGTGGAGCAAAAACGTGATAGCGAAATTTGTGACCTTATCAGCAAACATCAAAACAACGAGTTACCAGAATCGATTTCACACACGTATGACGTGCAGAAAGGCATATTGTATAGGAAAATTGAACGCAATAGAACCAGCTCTTGGTTACCAGTTGTACCAAGATCCCTGACATGGACACTTATTAATCATGTTCATACAGAAGTTATGCATCTTGGCGTTGATAAGACGCTTGACAAAATATATGAACAGTATTGGTTCCCACAAATGTGCAAGCAGGTGCGTAAATTTGTAGATTCATGCATAGTATGCAAAGCCTCAAAAGGATGTTCGGGAGCGCAGCAGGTTCGATTACATCCAATACCTAAAGTGTCTTTAGCATACGATACACATAGACATCACGGGCAAACTAAGTGGTAAAAGTGATAGGAAAGAATATGCGTCTGTTATTATCGATTCGTTCACCAAATATGTTCTCTTAGATTACACATCTTCTCTCGATGCTGCTAGCGCAATTCAATCTCTTAAAAGGGCAGTTTACCTATTTGGCGCACCGAAGCGTATAATATCAGACCAAGGTAGGTGTTACATTAGTGCAGATTTCAAACGGTTTTGTAGTGAGCATAGTATAGAGCTTCACCTTATCGCTACTGGCTCCAGTGGAGCCAACGGTCAAGTTGAGCGTATAATGCGCACTCTAAAATGTCTGCTCACAATAGTAGAGAACGATCCAAACAAAACATGGCGCGATGAACTTCCTGAAGTTCAGCTTGCCCTGAATAGCACTAGATCCAGAGTAACAGGCTACTCCCCTACGGAATTGATGTTCGGCATACGAGCAAAATCATTAGGATTATCAACCTTATCCTTACATGCTGAACCTGAGCCCCGTTTAGATTTAAACACCATTACGCATAATGCTTCCGAGAATATCAAAAAGGCTGCTTCGTCAGAGGTAGAACGCTTTAACCGGGGCAGAGCAATAGTGAGACCATTTAGTGTGGCCGACTTTGTCTTTATCAAGGGTAGTGAGCGTAACCAAACTAAACTACAGCGAAAGTTCAAAGGTCCTTTTACGATTGTCAAGGTAATAGATCACGATAGATATGAGCTGAGAGACATTGATGGGTCTAACCGAACCTATAAGTACGCCCATGAAAACTTGCGCGCAGTACCCAGGGGCTACGGTGGATTGATTGAAGTAGCTACTTCTTTAGTCAATGAGTCAGAGGAGGCCGAGACGGCGGAAGTGCATAGTCATGAGAATGGAAAGGTAACATCTGATGATGATAGTGACACAGTATCGGTATCTAGTTCACACACTTTGACCGCAAGCTCTGGCACCCTCTCTGCCTCCGAAAATGATGAGTAGTAAATGGTGAGTTTATAACAATTGTGTAAATCCTGTGCTTTTATCGAGAATCGATCTAGAGTGTAGGGCAATGGATAGGCAGTTGGGAGCGGCGTGGTTGATCAATGGGGCTGGCCTAAACCGGGTCGATGCCCCTGATCAGACTGTGTTTTCCTACGTGGTATGTATTGTAGTTGATTGACTGGGCTGGCCTAAACCGGGTCGACGCCCACGATCAGACTACGACTTCTCTGGTATGTGCTGGGTGGCAGGATATTGGTCTGGGGCTGGCCTATGCGGGTCGACGTTCCGGACCAGTTGATTGCAGCAGCTGTGTGTGGTTTTCATGACTGGTGGAAGGGGCGCTGACGGGTTGTCCGGTCCACCGCACCATGCGAGTTGGTGGGTGGTCGAAGGGGCGCCTGAAGTCAGTTGTCCACCCAGTGTGTTTAATTTATCTAAATTACATCTGTGAGGGGTGAAGATCGAGATCTTTTTAAACAGGCAGCATAAATGGGTAGCTAGTCAGGGATGGGCGAGCATGCCCAGACGTGTACTACAGATTTGTATTTGGTCTTTGCAGATAACTCGAGGCGTGAGCAGTCGCACGAGGACGTGTGAATGTGGCCGTGACGGCGCTTCGATGTTTTGAGAGTGTCAAGAAACGTCAAAAAGGACAGCGGACATTTGACAAGCTTGGATAGACGTTTCTTCACTCTGGCACAACTCCGGGCTCTTTTGCACGCGGCCGTCAGACGGAACACAATCCGTTTGCATCACGCTCAAGCAAGACGTGTTCGGTGGAGTGTCACTGTATTTCGATTAATTAGAAAGTGCTGATTGTAATTCTGTTAATAGTTTCTTGAAAATAATAATCGTGCATCGTTGATTATCTCCAACACGTGGTTTTAATTCTCCTCGCCCGCCTACCCACGATAGCTCGGCAGCCGCAATGAACCCAGAATTGATTGGTAATTGCCATGTGCCGTTATATTTTTTACAATGTTTGTAAATATGTGAGCACCATGTATCATCACATAATTAATTTATCTGTCATTGCTTAATTTTTAATTCATTTTGCTTAATGTGTAATAAAGTTAATAAACAATTTTATTTTAGGTGCATCGTCTTCACATATAATTAATGTACCTATACAAAATATTGTAAAACATTTTAAAAGAATAACGGTGGTGTTTCTTGCCCATTCTTCTCCATGCGAAACTACCTTTTGGAAGGGCCGACTAGAATCTATTCTATTTTTTTGTAAATATTGACGTTCAAAAGTGCCTTTTATGTGCCTATTTGAAATAAATAATTTGACTTTGACTTTGGATTTGTATTTTAGTTTTTTTGCCACCGACTTCCGAATTAAAAGAACTTTTCCACTTTTTAGTGTTTTTTTTGGAAGTCGGTTGTTTTTGTCTTTTTAGCGGGTCAGTTTGTAATTTATCTAACTTCTAATACCCATATGTCAACTGCTCATCACCTTTTACAAAATATTGCTTTTCCCGATGCAGGGACGTTAATCTCAACAATTAACGTCCCTGCATCGGGAAAAGCAATGGTGAGTTCTCCTGATATGTATACCAGGGGAACTGGCACTGATAGTGAAGTCATCATCAGCTTCACCATATGCATTGTCACGAGCATAAATTGCTTAGCAACCATATTAAAGTACCTAATCGAATCGCAACCCGTGAAATACTTATTATTAAGGGGGATGCGCTAAGGTAGACCGCGAAATTAAAATTTTCTTACGATTTTTGCAATTTGCAGGTCAGTAACATGTTGTATGTTGATCTAAATATGATTCGCGGCCATAACAAATAATTATGGCTTTACAGAATTTTAATCATTAGAATTAGCATTACAACTCTCTCCCCCTTATTACAAAACAAGGTTTATCTTCAGACCCAGGTTTAAAACATGGAGCCATTGAATTTCGATCTTTATTCCGACTATGGTAAAGTTCCTAAACACAAAACTGACAACTTAGTACCGAACTAAGTTTTCAGTTTTGTATAAAGAACGGTATTTCAATCACAGTTACGTTCTTATTATAAAAACTGGCTCCATGGTTTAAGCCATGTCAAAATATAAATCTTGTTTTGTAATAAGGCGGTCTAAGTTCAAAAAATCTTACTGAATGATTATTTCTGAAAAAATCATTCAATATCGCGTGCGCTCTTTGATCGTGTTCGAGCACGAAACTAAATAGCGCAAGTCTCAATTCTTGTGGCGATAAGTCCCCTCTTTGAAGAGTGGCTAGAGAGGCACCACGGCGTCCTCACCTTCTGCCTGACGCAGGTCCTCACTGGACACGGTTGTTTCGGAAGGTTCCTGTTCAGGATAAAGCTTCAGCTTCAGATAAAGATTTTAGCCCCTGGGCTAAAATCTTTATCTGAAGCTATCGCGAATAAAGCGATCGTTATTTATGTCGAGACTGCAGGCCCTGGCCTGCAGTCTCGACATAAATAACGATCGCTTTACGACCGAATTCGGTCGCAAAGTCTTATATCCTAATGGGGTACCTAGACAGTCAAAATATGCTTGACAAGCACGAAAAAATCACAATCTTGTCAAGCAATTTTGACCGTATAAAGAGGTCGTAAAGCAATCGTCGAATATAAGGCAAATCGCTACGTGGAGACTGCAGCACCAGAGGTGAACTTACAACAAATGTAATAAAGTCTATGAAGAAAAGACCACAAAGAGTATGCATGATGATTTTTCATCTGAGGGACATCTAGCGACCTCATTGCTCAGCACATCTACATGTTAGGTCAATCACATTGCTTATTGGCATTCCTGATTTATTCAGTCCTCGTTGGCTGAAATAATAGTAATGAATGTGTATGAGTACCATCTGGATGTGGTCACAGATGTATAAGGTCAATTGCCGTTTGTTGCAGAAGAATAAAAACAAAAGTAAAAAAGGTTTTATTGCAGTTAAGCTTTAAAACAAAACTCGTAGCTAAGTAAGTAAGCTACAAAGCTACTTCATAGTTAATGCTAAATCTTTTAAAACAAATCGTAAGTTCTTTGCATCTCGGGGAGCCCTTGGGAGGGAAAGTATTTTTGAGATTTTCGTTAACGGTAAATTCGCTGAACGATTACTTTCTGCGTCAATATGGTCGTAGGTTCTGTATGGGGAAAATCTCGGTTATGGGGAAAAGTTTATAAAAATACTGAAGACTAAGTTTAATAATATTAATTCTACAGTTCCGGTCCTGGGGGTCTACTCCCTAAGCGCTACTTCCGTAGTTTCGGCCGAAGTTACCTTATTCTTTGTAATATGTCTTGATTATTTATATGTCCAGCTAGATAGCTTTGATTGCCTATCTAGACATATTTAATATACAACCTGTTTTTTTTGATATCCCATAACTTTAGGGTTATATTCTGTAGCAATAAAATAATACTAAAACTCCTAGAATAATAGGTGGTCCAAAAATGCATCGTTTCGGAGATATCATCAATCATAATTAAATTAGGTCAAAAATTGTCACCAGTATGACGAATCTTTACTTTTGCGAGGTTGCCAAACTTCGCAGTAGTGTAGTAAAATAAAATATGTAGGTATGTTGGTATCGGGGCTTCCCGGCGGCAGCTAGTGAAGGGAAAGCTACCTTGTCGACGTTGTCATATTTCACGTAAGGGTGTTTTACATTAATAATCGTGACTTTGCCGAATTATTTTGTATGAAAAATGAAAAAAAAAAAATAACGATGGATTGGAATATAACTCATATGCCAGTTGATTCTTTGATATGGCCTCAATCATACCCTAGAGTTATGGGATATCAAAAAAAACACGTTGTATATCTTTTGTCCTTTAATGGATATTTCTACGTAAGTACGCCGTCGCTTTGATTTCATCATAAGGAAAATTGTGAAATCAATATTTATTTCAATGTAAGGATATATAATACATAGGTACATATACCTACCTATTTACAACGTACTCGTTGTAAATAGGTACGCTTAAGTGTCTTTTTTATATTTTTCATGTTGTTTTTTTTTTTTTCGTAGTTAGTATCTTCTTAGTGTAAATAATTAGCTGTGTATTTGTAATTAGTAAATAATAAAATATATTAAATGAAAGAAATAAGTACCTTTAAAACTAAAAATAACACGCTTACGCTAAACGCTTAGCTTAATAAATGCTTGGCAGGCGGGTTGGCGATTGCATTATAGTGTTAAAATGCATAGAGAACGCTGCTGCCCATTCTCTAGTAAATCCCTAAAGTCACCTTTTACGACACCCACGGGAAAAAATGGGATGGTGCTATTCTTTACGTCCGGCACCACACGGATAGTTTAGTTAGATAACTATAAATCAGTGCGAGGTGAGAATTTTTGTAACAGGTAAGTAAGCCGGTGCTTAATATTTAGTCTTTAAAAAATCTATCGGGGCGCGGACGTTCTAACTGAATTACATTGTTATTTTTAAAGAACGTAACTTTGAAAAGTTCTATCTAACTTTTGTTTTATAATGTTTTTGTCTTATTCGCGATCAAGGCTGACGTGTCAAATCAAAATATTTTTCAATACACTTCCTCGAAAACTGGTTCATTTCGCACTACGATTAGGTTCACAATGCAATTTATTTCACACTCGTGCGATTTTTTATTTTCCAACACGTGTGTGGGAATAAAAATTGCCAACTTATACCTATACTTAGTCCAAATTGGTTCAATGCCTCTATTCACTCCGTCTCGCCTCTCTATTCGCAGGTGATTTTTTTTTAATCTCGGCAAAGATGCGCCTTTGCGGCGTTAATATTTTTGGAATATATAAATAACGTTTTTAAATAGATGATTATTACAATAAAAAAAACGTTTATGAACAAATTAACATTTATTTGTGTTCTAAACTCAAAAATATTTTAATTTTCTATGTTTCATTTTAGGCTGTTGATCGTCTTTATTTATACCTTTGCTTCTCCTTCAACCTGGCGAAAGCAAAGCGCGGAAAAAAAAGAAAATTAAATCATAGTTTCAATCATTCATGACAAAAATATTTTTCGTTATTTTATTTGAAAAACGTCGTTTGATACACGTGGACATATTTCTATTTCAGTTTCTATTTCATTTGAACATTCCAATATTGCAATCTGGGTTTTCCTAGGATTTGTGGCGGTTTGGATTGAACTTGTTAAGAAGCTGCGTAGGTAGTTCTCTAGATGTTCGTCTTTGATGGGATTTTAAGTTATAACTTAAATTGTTGAATTGATATTCAAGCTCAATTGGGCAGCCCGAAAATTTATTCTATGATTTTAGCAATAAGTTGTAGTTACTTGTTGTGTATGATATGTAAAAATGTTTTTTTGAGTAAAATCAGGGGACTTTATTGTTTACTAGTGGTCATCCACTGCTCGAAATTCGAACTCCTCTACTTAAAATTTTTAAAGTACTTACTAATTCCTTGAGTACACTGCTATTAAAAAGTAGGTACATACTTATTCCATGCTCAAGCTGTCACATCTGTCACCTATCTATCTTCAAGTCATGAGGCCCTGCTACTATGTGTGTGTGTGTCAAACGCATGGTAGTAGTGAATTAATTTAATTTATTTCTAATGCATATTTCTATAAAAAATATTAGCTTTCTGTACCCCTCCTCCATAAAAACTTTAATTGTGAAAAAATCTCATACTCCTCCGTCCGCGTAATTTTCGTAAAAAGGGGGTCAAAGTTTTCGCTCTACGTATTAATATTATAATGATATTTAATACCAACTTAAATTGTCCGTATATTCAAATCACAACTGAAATTCTCTGAAAATTGTATGAAATGTCTATAGCCTGGCAAATTATCGTAGTGTATCAATTCTACAGGGTGTTTGGCAGAACGTTGAACATACGAAAATGGTGGGTAGGTGGGGTCATCTGCTACTTACTCAGCCCTAATTTATTTGGCCCTGGCCGACTGGGTATTTAAAAAAAAAAAAAAAGTTTTTTTCTTGTTTCACCACTTTCCTAACTTTAAAGTGTATTTTTTTTATTAAAAATGGGCAATAAAACAGGCAATTTTTTTTTTTTAATCTTTGTTGTTGGCAGATTCTTATAAAATTATTGCTTTGTTCAGATGTTAGCTAGAAAAAAAGTTATGAGTCCTCAAACTTACAGAAAGATGTAAAAAATACTTGAATGTTAATTTCAACTTGCATTTAAAAAAAAACAAAAAATGATTGAGGAGTTCCAATTCTAGCAAAACATCCCTAGTGTGTGAGCTTTCTAATGGTATGTAATTTGCTTTTATAAAAAAAAAACTTTAAGAGTTATTTCATAATTTTATCAAGTAGGAAATTTTTGACTAAACTCTACCTTTACGGAAAGTTAAATGTTTTGCGAAATTTAATACTGCAAAGTTGGTAAAAATTATGGATCGACGGCTTGCCAGTAGCAGTGGTGCAAATTGACATTCACTATTCCCTTGAGATGGTTACACAAAGCAGGTAGAAATTTTGTTTCACTCTTGCGCAGTCATAGCGTATTTTTGCTCTCTTTCGCTCTCGTGGCACCGTGACGCGTCAGAATGAATTCTTGACGAAACTCTACCTTTACGGAAAGTTAAATGTTTTGCGAAATTTAATACTGCAAAGTTGGTAAAAATTAAATGATCGATTGAAATTATGCTGTACCAGTTAGGTGCGTTAATGAAACAATTAAATAATTTTAAATAATTTATTTAAATAATAAATCATATTAGATGTTCAAATTGACGCCCTTCATTCGCAATACAGGTGCGGCATCTACGTCTGATTTCTACAGTTGTTGTGCGCAGCAGCATCTCCTGTCGCATAACTTCGAAAGCAGCATTAATTCGATTTATCAAATCTTCCCGACTTTCTACTTCTGTAGTGTAAACTAGTTCCTTTGCCCTTCCCCACACGTGAAAATCGAGCGGAGTGAGGTCGGGCGATCGCGGAGGCCAGGGAATTGGTCCTCCCCTGCCAATCCACGAATTTGGGAAACAATTATCCAAATGCTCACGTACAACTAGACTAAAGTGAGCTGGGCAACCATCGTGTTGAAAGACAATAGGCCTGTTTATGTCTACTTGGAACACTTCTTCCACTAATGGTGGTAAATCATTTATCAAAAAATCCAAGTAGTTGTTCGCGTTGATGTTGTCGGGCAAATAATGAGGCCCTATTAGCTTATCGCCAATCACTCCTGCCCAGACATTCACACTGAATCTCCTCTGGAAGCCTCTTTGTCTCTTCACGTGTGGGTTTTGATTTTTAAGTGCCCAATGGTGAAGATTGTGATAATTGACAATCCCTTCTTTGTCAAATTTGGACTCGTCTGTCCACAAAATACTTTTTAAAAAGTTAACGTCGTCCACATCGGTATGCAGCAAATGGCGACAAAATTGCACACGTCTCCCAAAATCACTGTCATCGAGACCTAGAACAAACAAAACATGTCTAAGAATTGATTTCAATACTGAATCTTTTCTTCCTCCGAGTTCAAACTCTACAATTATCCAAATTTTTCATCTTCAATTTTTAAGTACACTAATTGGCTTTATGGCTTAGCCATAAAGACGTAAGACCAAATTCACAAAAGGGCGTGCGACTTTCCAATTTTGTTCTAAAAAGGACCCATAAGTGCTGGCAAGTTTACCTACGCTGACCACCTGCGCAAACCGAATCCGAATCCTGTAAGCGCTGGCCGGCTGATTGTTACGTGAATGCGGCCGAATAGGAATAGTTTATTGAATTTAATTTGAAATTAGAATTGAATGCGCTAAAAACAACATGAGGCAAAACAACTAATAAAGAAAGTGACGAAATCAAGGTTAAATGGAACGATCAATTGAACTGTCTCATAATTTACTACATTCCACAAAATCGTATCAGATGCAGTGCATAAACGGCTTAATCTTACCTTGCACTGGAGTGTAGTGAAAAGCATGTCTACCATCTTGCCGGAGAACAGACCACACTTTCCATATGCTTAAGCCAAGTATTGAAGCTATCTGTCTAATGCTTTTGGTAGGATCCGCGTCAAACTCGGCAAGAACTTGTTCGTCAATGGTAGCATCGGGTCGTGCTGCGTTCACTCGTGGTTCTTGTAAGTTCAGGTTACCGGTTTGTCGTAAACGTCGGTAAGTACTCGCAAACGTCTGATGACTGGGTACTCGGCGGTTGGGATAACGCTCTTGATAAATTCTTCGCGCTTCACGCGAATTTGTATTAGCGCTTCCATACGCTAACAACATGTCCGCGTATTCCTCACTGGTAAAAGCAGCCATTTCTTTACCAATAACAACAGGTAACAGTAATAACAAAAAACTTAACAAACTTAAACTTAAACTTAACTAGTGATAACAATAAAAGAAAACGAAGTGAACAAAAACAAACGTAAGCGTAACGGGCACGTGAGATCGCAGAGGCAGTTAAGTCTCGACTGAATAAAAGAAAAGAATTCATTCTGAGGCGTCACGGTGCCACGAGAGCGAAAGAGAGCAAAAATACGCTATGACTGCGCAAGAGTGAAACAAAATTTCTACCTGCTTTGTGTAACCATCTCAAGGGAATAGTGAATGTCAATTTGCACCACTGCTACTGGCAAGCCGTCGATCCATAATTTTTACCAACTTTGCAGTATTAAATTTCGCAAAACATTTAACTTTCCGTAAAGGTAGAGTTTCGTCAAAAATTTCCTGCTTGATAAAATTATGAAATAACTCTTAAAGTTTTTTTTTTATAAAAGCAAATTACATACCATTAGAAAGCTCACACACTAGGGATGTTTTGCTAGAATTGGAACTCCTCAATCATTTTTTGTTTTTTTTTAAATGCAAGTTGAAATTAACATTCAAGTATTTTTTACATCTTTCTGTAAGTTTGAGGACTCATAACTTTTTTTCTAGCTAACATCTGAACAAAGCAATAATTTTATAAGAATCTGCCAACATCAAAGATTAAAAAAAAAAAAATTGCCTGTTTTATTGCCCATTTTTAATAAAAAAAATACACTTTAAAGTTAGGAAAGTGGTGAAACAAGAAAAAAACTTCTTTTTTTTTTTTTTAAATACCCAGTCGGCCAGGGCCAAATAAATTAGGGCTGAGTAAGTAGCAGATGACCCCACCTACCCACCATTTTCGTATGTTCAACGTTCTGCCAAACACCCTGTATAAACAATGAATTTCCCTGACCGTACATTTCGTCCGTATACTTACTTGTAATACCTATTTGAATTGTGCTTCGTCTAGCTAGACTAGGATCGCCAACACTAAAGGATCCCGCAGACAGGCGCCACGCGACTCGGGTAGAACAATTTGTATAAAGAGAAAACTTCATGTCTACGCGCGGGAGCCTTTATTTGTAAAGTTTTGTCTGTATTGAAGGGGCTGTAGCGACAGGCCTGTTATTCAAACTGAACAAAACATTGAGTTTTTCATATAATTTTTAGGCGTTTCAAAATATAATTGCTTACTTTCCATATGCTACGGCTACATTGTCGCGATAACGCGAACTTCACTACGCGCGCTTTCTCTCGCACACCGCTCGACTTCTCGCTGTACCTACAGAGGGCGCGCAAAGTGTAGTTCGCGTTAGCTACAATGTAGCCGTAGCATTAGAAACATTCGGTAGATTTACATTTACTATTATAATAAAGAAATCATGATTTCTGTAACAATTTAACAACAAAAATATTTTTCGTTATTTTATTTTATGTTATTTTTAAGGATTTTAGGGATTTTAAGTTATAATTTAAAATCCCATCAAAGACGAACATCTAGAGAACTACCTACGCAGCTTCTTAACAAGTTCAATCCAAACCGCCACAACTCCTAGGAAAACCCAGATTGCAATATTGGAATGTTCAAATGAAATAGAAACTGAAATAGAAATATGTCCACGTGTATCAAACGACGTTTTTCAATACAGTTTTGAAGAAATAAAATAAAATAACGAAAAATATTTTTGTTGTTAAATTGTTACAGAAATCATGATTGCTGTATTATAATAGTAAATGTAAATCTACCGAATGTTTCTAATGCTACGGCCACATTGTAGCTAACGCGAACTACACTTTGCGCGCCCTCTGTAGGTACAGCGAGAAGTCGAGCGGTGTGCGAGAGAAAGCGCGCGTAGTGAAGTTCGCGTTATCGCGACAATGTAGCTGTAGCATATGGAAAGTAAGCAATTATATTTTGAAACGCCCAAAAATTATATGAAAAACTCAATGTTTTGTTCAGTTTGAATAACAGGCCTGTCGCCACAGCCCCTTCAATACAGACAAAACTTTACAAATAAAGGCTCCCGCGCGTAGACATGAAGTTTTCTCTTTATACAAATTGTTCTACCCGAGTCGCGTGGCGCCTGTCTGCGGGATCCTTTAGTGTTGGCGATCCTAGTCTAGCTAGACGAAGCACAATTCAAATAGGTATTACAAGTAAGTATACGGACGAAATGTACGGTCAGGGAAATTCATTGTTTATAGAATTGATACACTACGATAATTTGCCAGGCTATAGACATTTCATACAATTTTCAGAGAATTTCAGTTGTGATTTGAATATACGGACAATTTAAGTTGGTATTAAATATCATTATAATATTAATACGTAGAGCGAAAACTTTGACCCCCTTTTTACGAAAATTACGCGGACGGAGGAGTATGAGATTTTTTCACAATTAAAGTTTTTATGGAGGAGGGGTACAGAAAGCTAATATTTTTTATAGAATATGCATTAGAAATAAATTAAATTAATTCACTACTACCATGCGTTTGACACACACACACATAGTAGCAGGGCCTCATGACTTGAAGATAGATAGGTGACAGATGTGACAGCTTGAGCATGGAATAAGTATGTACCTACTTTTTAATAGCAGTGTACTCATGGAATTAGTAAGTACTTTAAAAATTTTAAGTAGAGGAGTTCGAATTTCGAGCAGTGGATGACCACTAGTAAACAATAAAGTCCCCTGATTTTACTCAAAAAAACATTTTTACATATCATACACAACAAGTAACTACAACTTATTGCTAAAATCATAGAATAAATTTTCGGGCTGCCCAATTGAGCTTGAATATCAATTCAACAATTTAACAACATTTTACTCAATTATCCGTTTGACCGCATCGTCCAAGTTTTGTATACTTAATAACATTGAAGACAACCAAAGTGCCAATTTCACCAATAAAACTAAACGCGATCAACACATAAACTTATAAACTGTGTTCAAGAGCTGTCAAGTGTCAATATTCCACAAACTAAAAAACTCAATTTATTTCAAATAAAACAATTATAGGCACTTTTGAAGGGTTATTCCCTGAGTACCCCGAACCCCGAGGCCCCCGTCCCGGAAGACCCCGAATACGATAAATATGATTACATTTCTTTTTTTTTCTATTGTTTTCAACATGTACGGTCGACATAAAAAGTTCTTAAATGACAGTAGCACTAATTTATTAGAGGCATGGAATCAAAACTTACGTTTTTAAAAATGTTATTAGTTATTACTAATGTTGATTACTTTGATAGTTGTAGTTTCCAAACTACATACACAACAAGTAACTACAACTTATTGCTAAAATCATAGAATAAATTTTCGGGCTGCCCAATTGAGCTTGAATATCAATTCAACAATTTAACAATATCTTACTCAATTATCCGTTTGACCGCATCGCCCAAGTTTTGTATACTTAATAACATTGAAGACAAAGTGCCAATTTCACCAATAAAACTAAACGCGATCAACACATATAAACTTATAAACTGTGTACAAGAGCTGTCAAGTGTCAATATTCCACAAACTAAAAAACTCAATTTATTTCAAATAAATCAATTATAGGCACTTTTGAAGAGTTTAATTAAAAAGAGTGCCTGTGGAGTTTCTTGCCCGTTCTTCTCCATGGGTGCCTACTACGCTTTGGAATGGGCAACTAGCTTCATGTTTCTGACTGACCTAGCCCTTGACAATTCAAAAGGGGTTATTCCCTGAGTACCCCGAACCCCGAGGCCCCCGTCCCGGAAGACCCCGAATACGATCAATATTATTACATTTCTTTTTTTTCTTTGTTCTATTGTTTTCAACATGTACGGTCGACATAAAAAGTTCTTAAATGACAGGAGCACTAATTTAGTAGAGGCATGGAATAAAACTTACGTTTTTAAAAATGTTATTAGTTATTACTAAAGTTGATTATTTTGATAGTTGTAGTTTGGATGTTTTGAGACTTTAAAGTTACCTAATAATCAATTTTTAAAAGCATTTTTGATTTTCGGTATTGTAAAAAAAAAAATCAAATTGAAACTGATTTTGCGTGTTAAAAGATTATTTTAGAGTTAACTATTTACTATGTTATATTATAATAAATAATTCCTGAAGGTGAGACTGTTTTTGAGTATTTTTTAAATTATGTTAATATTCCACGTAGAGTAAGTATTTCGATTTTCTGTACTGAAAAAGGAACTATTGTGATAATAATTAGAACCTGTGATTGCTTTAGGAGACTCTATATTGTATTCTCTAATTATAATATTTACCTTAACCAAGCAAGACTTTATAATTTTTTCATGATCCTTAAAGTTAAGTACTTATTATCATTTTACTTAGTAATAAAATGTTATTTAACATAACATCTGCTGACGGTACTTTTAAATTAAACTGGTTTTAATTGAGTTTATCAAGATAAAATTAATCGGGGTCCTCCGGGACGGGGGCCTCGGGGATCGGGGTACTCAGGGAATAACCCCTTTTGAATTGTCAAGGGCTCGGTCAGTCAGAAACATGAAGCTAGTTGCCCATTCCAAAGCGTAGTAGGCACCTATGGAGAAGAACGGGCAAGAAACTTCACAGACACTCTTTTTAATTAACAAATCGTTACAAAATATTGGTTACATCATTCATGTTGAAAATTATACATGCGAGAACGATGCAAAACGTCAAAAAAACAGATTAAATAAACACAATTAAAAAAAAAAAATTAATTAAAATAAGCGATGGCAGCTAAGAGATGACCAGTCCCCGCTGACGGCGACCGTTCACGAACATGACGCATGGATCAGCACCATTCAGCTCAACAATTTTGAAGGGAGCTAAATGATCCAACACACGCGCCACCATCAGCGAGACATTACAGTGAGCATGACATACTCTCAGCCGCCAGGGCACTAGTAATGGCAATTAATGCGATTTCGAATTAATTTCATTAGCGTGTGAACTCTTGAGTCTTAGCGTGTTAATTGCTATTGCTATGCTATTTGCTAATGACGATAATTGATAATAATGAAGTATGTCAATCTTGTTATTAAACGAACTAAAAATCGCGTTCGTGTTTAGTTTACTCGCCGACTCGCCGATAATTAAATATATTTATAGCACACCACGCTACCGCGCTGCACGCGCATGCGCGATTGCGCGACGCTCTGACTATTTAGAAAAGTACATCGCTTCGCATTTCACAGAATTTCGCGACTACATTTAATTTGGTAAATGCTAAATGATCATTCACACGCTAACAATGAATGCTAATTAATCCATCACTAGAGGGCACATTCAAGTCAATGAAAGACGTAGATACCTTGTAAATGGTAGTAAGTACATAGTAGCGTGATCATAATGACACTGATAGCTCTTGAACGCGGTTTGGATGTGCCGATCGCGTTCAGGTGATTGGTGAAAACGTTAACTTCCAGAAGTTAAAACTGTTGTTTGATCAAACTCAATAATTTTAACACAAGTTAATAAGTTAAGGGCAACATAACTAATTTGCCGTCAAAACTTTGAAATATTTAAACGGGTAATGGAGATGAACCTCTTTGGATCCTTGTTGATATCCATTTTCTGTGTAAACTGTTTGTGATTATGTTGGATATTGTAACTGTGATGAATAATCTCAAACTCAAAGCATTTATGTCAATTAAACCATTTACAGGCACTTTTGAAATGTCAAGCAGTCGGTCAGTTAGAAATATGAAGCTAGTTGCCTATTCTAAAGCTACATATGGAGAAGAACGGGCAAGAAACTCCATGGACACTCTTATAAACTATAATATTGTTACTAAAATATAAGTTACATCTTTAATGTTGAATTTATAAATATATGTGAGGACGATGTAAAAAAAACGTATGTAACGTTAAATTTTGTTCATAGTTAGATATGCTGGTGAGTGTGTTTTGTTGTAAAATTTTAAAGTAAAACTGTCAACTTCACACACTCAACCGATGAAGGCTCCTGTAGACAGGCGCGACGCGACAGTGCGACGGGATTTTGGTAGAACAATTTCCATTAAGTTTTCTTAAAAATTTTTCTATTTCGCGGGCTAGCCTGACGCTTTTCCGTTAAGACAAGAGGCAAATGATAAAAATAGGCTTGTCTTAAACAAAAAAATGCCAAATCTATATAGTTTGTGGTAGCGGAAAAAATATATGTTATTCTTGAATATATTTCTCAGAACTTGGTTGTTACCAAAAGACGTTTAGAAAAAAAACTCGATACAAATTAATGGTAAACTAACCCTTTACTTTAAATATCAACGTACGGTTGGTATTTAAATAATAACAAGAACGTCTTAAGGCTTCTACATACCGGCGCGACTAGTCGCACGACGCGACACGACACAAAGGCACCGCTCGTCCTGCGACACGCGGGGCCTTTGTGCCGTGTCGCGTCGCGCGATAAGTCGTCCCGGTAGGTGAAGCCTTTATTTGTATGCAGAACTTCGTTGTTTTTTTTTTTCGATTACTCAACTCATTTTACAGTAATTAAATAATTGATTCATATTTTGCAATAAATTACAAGCGTTGTGTCATCGCGCTTCTCTTTCTTTTGTATGTAGTCTAACAGTGACCGCGGTTTACCTGTTGTCAGCGTCTTAAACGATTTTATTTTATTTATATTTTTGACTCCGAATACAAAGCACGATTTTCAAAAAAAATGTACCCTAGTAAGTAGACATTTTTCACAATATTTCACTACATTACGATAATATCAATCAGTAGGAGGATATAGGTACCTACGGCCTCAGATAATACAATAATAGATACGGCAGTTAGTAACTGGGGTTATCGATTAAACATACTTGTATGATTATACCTTTTTATCGCCGATAAAACTCCGCAAACATTGGGTCTCACGTACTTTTGCGATAGTTTTAGAATATCTAGTTAGAATTAAAATAGTATGTACATAAATAATAACTTATAACTAATTCATTTATAAAAATAACAAAATTATATACTAACTAAACTAAAACATTAAAATATAGCGTCGAAAAATTCCTCCGCATCGCTGTCGACTGGTAATGTACCCAAGAGACTGGCGGCATTGCCACGTTGTATGGCAATGCTTAACCTCTGGCTCAGGTAAAAGCCAGCCCTTGGGTCACGGCAAGTGTCAACCAGCCGTTTGGAGATATCTTAAATGTTATTATGAAAGGGGAAGAAACATGTCAAGCAACCTAGCAGACGGCGCAGACAAGAAGCATCAAAGCAGTCACTTTCAAAGCATTTCATGTTTCTAGAACGATTTCAAGTGGATACCTAGTTTTACCTAAATGTCCTTTCTTTGGTATTGTTCGTCGCATCGTTGAGCTCCTTAAGACTCAGATATATGCCAGTGACCTTGAGTAGTTAGCTTGCGTGTTCTGTACTGAGCTCACGCAACGCGTCGTACGTTCAGCCAGTAATAGGACTCGCCCATCAAGGAGCGCTGTCCCCAATTTGATGCATTATTAATTTATTATACACAAAACAAAAGGTATTTTAATAAAACGCGTATTCTAAAAGATCAATAATTAAATTATCTTTAAATTGGTGAAGGTTTCAGAAAAATTCGCTCGGTTGATTTTGCGCCATTCCCAGTTTTTATCCGCGTTAGACATACCTGTAGAAATTAATTTCACTATGTAATAACATAATCTAAAATATTCACATATTAAGTTATTGAGAAAATGCTCTAATTTAACATATATTTTTTTCAAATCATTAAATCTACACACTATTCGTTTAGACGTGATCTTCAGTATAAAATCATTAAATGTCGTTTATCGTTGTCGTAAGTTCTGAGTTGAGCTGCAAAATTTCGTGCACTGACTGGACAAGTCCACTCAATCTGTGTGGTAATTTCCTCAAAAGACCATTTCAGACACCAATCTACATGGCCTTCACATACTGACCAAGAATATGTCTGAAGTTTAAAAGACACTGTGACCACTGAGGTTGTGTCGGCCTGTCTTCTCAGAGTAGTCAGATAGGAAACGCCGACATCATCTAGTTTTTAAAATATGATTGACGTGTAAAAGTGTTTGTACAAATCTACATAAAGAAATAAATGGTTGAGTTGGATGGTGCTGATCCACGGCTCCACGGGTCATGTTCGTGAACTGGCTGGTGTTCTCTTATCTGCCAGGGCTTATTTGTAATCTTTTAATCTTATATTTTGTATTGTTTTTTAAATAAGTTATTTAATTTTTTACATTGTTCTCACATATAGAAGCAACAAGAATAATGTACCCAGGATTTTGTAATATCTTGATTTAAAAGAGTGTCCTCGGAGTTTCTTGTCTGTTCTTCTCCATAGAGATCTACGTTTTGGAATGGGCAAATAGCTTCAACTTTCTGACTAACTGACCGACTCTTTGATAATTCAAAAGTGCCGGTACCGCTTGCGGCAAAATTAAACTAAATCAAATGTAACTTATAATTGCCACAGATAGACTACTCCTTTATCTCAAAAAGTAGCAATTTTTTATTCGAAAATGTTGGTTCTTAATATTGTAAAAAAAATATTTCCGTTGCCTCTTCACAAAAAAATTACTATATCGTGTTGAATTTAGGAACATTTTTCTTCAATGTAGTTACATAAATTTAGTTTAAAAAAATATTTTATGTAAACAAACATGTTCAACCTAAAAAGATAGCGAAAAAGAACTATCAAAATGTTACAAATAGTCTCAGAAAATAATCTTGAGAAAACCTATATTTGTTTAAAAACACCTCTCGGTAATGTTTTTTTTTCTATTATTTAAAAAACCTTACCACGAAGTTTGAAAATCACACATTGGGCTTCAGCTATCCGTGTGATAAAATAAAAATTTTATTTTATGATTATACGATATCTTCAATAAGTAAATCAACGGCGAAATAAGCTATATTTTCGAGAGCGCAAAAGTGACGAAACTAGTGCTGAGACTGACACGAATGGTTTATCACGACTAAAACTGTACTTTTATAGTCACACAGAACTAATGTTTCAATTACTTCAAGCTTTTTCACAATTACTTACATAGTAAATTGACGAAAAACGTTTTTTTTTTGTGATAGCACCCTTAATTGAAATAAATGTTTTGAGTTTGAGTTTAAAAATCATTTATCAAGTAGCTTATGTCAGTAATTTTTAACTTTTTTACCTTTTTTGTTAAGAAATCGGTTAACAGTGACATATAATCATGGCAACAATTGAGAAGAGACACGATCCGCGACATTTACGAATGCCAGTTTTTTTTAAACCCCCAAAGCAAGTTGCCCTTTAAATGCCCCGAATCAAATTGCCCTTTAGGGCAACGAGGGCAATCAAAATCTGTTAGCATATTTAGGTTCAAGACTGCCGCAGACAAGCGCGACGCAACGCTAGTAGCAAAATTTTTATGAAAACTTCATGGAAAGTGTCGCGCTGCCTGTCGCGCCCGCGGTACTGCGCCAGTCTGCACGAGCCTTTAAATAATTTATTTCTCATCAGAACTTAGATAACACTTCACTTAAAATGACATACAAAGTGCTTACATCTAGCAATTAAAATTATCATATTTGCCTCTGGGGTGTTGATGACGCTATACGAAGGGATCGCGGTTGTAGATGATAGATTATGTTCAGACAGCATATTATCAACTAAAACTTTCTCTGTAGACAATGAAATGAAAACACAGTACCCAGAAACGTTCTACAATTTAGTAGAAGAAAACCCAAATTGGATCGCCGGCGCCGTCCCGAACGACTGACAGTTCTGAGATTGCTTCTAAGAATTTTTCGTTTTTAATTGAGTGTCTGTCAACTTTAGCTTTCCAAAACAATGCTCGGCGGACTGTGATTAAATAAAAAGGAAATAACGCTTTGTCTTAGAAGAATTTAATTTTCTTAGAATCTTCAGAAAGGTCAGGTGCGTATCACTAGCAACCGGCGTGCGTGTGTGACCCCGAGTGTAAGTTTGCAAATGAGTAAACGTTTGCGTTAAGGTTTTTATTCTCACCCTTATATTCTTAGTATTATGATCTATCGGTCAAATTTTAACGCAAACGAAATAGTTACGTTTACTCTCTTGCACTACTCTCTCTGTCTGTGTGGTGCCGGACTTAAAGAATAGCACCGCCCTATTTCTTCTGTCGTAAAAGGCGACTAAAGCGACTTACTAGAGGATAACCTGACCTATGACGAAACTGAAAACCTCTTAATAGTACCACACTAAGTTTCACATACTCACCCTCCTACACACACTCTCACTCATCTACATTCTACTCAAAAGGAGGTCTCCACTCCAATATCCATACTTCATTTTACTTTATTTGCTGATCTAAAAATAATGAAATATGTATAATAATATTAAGTCAAATTTGAACTTGTAGCTAATATATATTTTTAGGGAAGAGCGCTGTTGTCTGAGATACAGATATTTATCTAGTTCAGACACAGATGTCTTGTAAATTTTTTGTAAATCTATGCTCATTTAGATATGTTTTTATTTAATGTACTATTTATTTTTGAATTTGAATAAATACATTTAAATTTAAAATTGCAAAAAAAAAAAAATGGGCGGCAGCGTTCTCTATGCATTTTAACACCATACTGCGATCCTCAACCCGCCTGCCAAGCGTGGCAATTATTGCAACCCCCCCCTTTAGAGGAGGCCTATGTCCAGCAGTGGACGTATTTCGGTTGAAATGATGAATGATGACTCTCTTGCATTCTTACACTTGGGAAACAGATGTATGAACGTAAACGAAGAAAAAGGAGTACTTATGTAAGGAGCTTAGCAGGTGGCCTTCTATAGTTTCTGCCTACCCCCATGGGAACAAAGCGTGAGTTTATGTATACAAGTATCTATATAAATAATCTGCAAAGCGTAGATCAGTTCAATTTTTCAATCAAAATTCTTTCGATTCCTCGAAAGAATTTTGTTATTGAAGTGAACACACTGCTATTGTGAGCATTTATTTAAAGGTCAAATCTGAAATAGTGGCGATTACAACCCAATGAGGGCTGTTGTTGTGCCGTGAATGTTGTTACATGGTAACATAGAAATATATTTGTACGTTCAAATCTTCATTTCTTGATTCCGTTAGCGAGCCTCCCGACCATGATGGTGAACGAAAACGTTAGCATCACGAAGAAACTAGCAAGCGTGAAGATCCATGTTCAGTAGATACTTCTATGTAAGAGTACATACCTAAAATTTGTCTTCCAATAGAACGTATACAGGCTGATATTTTCATAAAGTTAAAAACCGGGCAAGTGCGTATTGGGCACAACTATGGGTTCCGTTGACCGTTTGGTGCCGGACGTAAAGAATAGCACCATCCCATTTCTTGCCGCGGCTGTCGTAAAAGGCGACTATGGGGCTTACTAGAGAATGGGCAGCAGCGTTCTCTACGCATTTTAACACCATACTGCGATCGCTAACCCGCCTGCCAAGCGTGGCAATTATTGCAACCCCCCCCTTTAGGGGAGGCCTATGTCCAGCAGTGGACGTATTTCGGCTGAAATGATGATGATAATGAAGGGTTCCGTAGTTGAGATTAATTTATCCCAAAAACAAACTTAACATTGTAGTTGAAAAACATGTTCTCCGATACAGCGATATAAGTCACGGTCAATTCTCCAACTGAAAATGTAAGTGGGTCGACTATTACTGATTAATTTGTAAAATTTTAAACGAATTTTATTAAACATATATTTTATATTTTGATACGTCTTAGTACAAAAAACAAAAAATATCGTTAACGAAAGATGTTTATTTTAAAAGTGGTTGTATGGCTACCCGGCGGCGCGCGGCAAAGCGTAACGCGCTAAAGTACCTACCTATCAGCTGTGCGCTCGCTCGATTCGCCGGCGTAGGTTTTTACGTGGGTTACAATGTACTGATCGCTAATTTTATCAGGTTCGAACTAGACTTTTTTATGTTTAGACCGTGACCTGAAGTTATTTGCAGAGTAATTCCAAATTTTCCTTCATACTTTAATGGGTTTAGGATGGCTTCTTCGATTTCGATCGCCAGTCGGGGTCTGCCAGACCCTCGTGCATGATTCGGGGTTCTGAACTGTCCGTGATCAAGCAGCCTTTGAGTGGCCGCTAAATAGTCCTTTCATTAGGGACCGCGGGGTTAAGGATTCCATGGGCTCGCATTCGAGGTATGCTCTCCGTCGCATACATTCTGCGAGCTGCTCGCAAACTTTTATCACTGAGTACATACACTCGCACCATCTCGTAAAACTCGCGGTTACTGAAGTCCGACATCGTGACCGGTAGCACGACACACGTGCGGCGCGGCGCTTGCGCGGGAAAGCGATTAGACGCGACGTCACACAACAGCGCGTGCGATGAGTGAACTGTCGGCCGGCGCGCGCCCGGCGCGCCCTGCCGCCCCCTGCCGCCCGGGAGCCGTGCAACACCGCCGCTTGCGCCGGCCGCCGCGCTCGCCCATTGATATTATTACGAATAGATTGTGTCCATATTTTGCTGATTTAAAGTAGGATAAAAAATTTAAAAAAAGTATTGAATAAATAATGGAAATGTGTTCTATTACTGATATTGAACCACCAAAAAAAATTTGCGCACTGGTTAAAAACTTTTCCTGTATATTATACTACTGCCATTATTTTTTTCATATATCCAAAAACAACCAATTAACTGGCAGGGCACACTTATTAGCACTTAAAAAGCTTAATATTAGGCAAAAGGATCCCTGAATTGAAAAATGGTTTCTACACACCCGAAATATTTCTAACGGCCTATCCAACGATACCCCACACCATGGGATAGACGAGGTCAAAAAATATCATCCCCAGTTTACGTGCAAGGGAGGTACCACACAATTTTTTTTTCAAGGTTTTGTTTTAACCATTTTGTTGGCATGATTAACATGTATTATACCCATGCCAAATTACAGATTTCTAGTACTAAGAGTGTCTCAGCTAAGCCGCGGACAGACAGACGTTCCTCGTTGACTACGGAACCCTAAAAAAGAACCGACTGCCTCGTTGTTGGTCTAGTGCTCGCAAGCGCTATTGCTGAGCATGGTTCTGGTTCAGGTTCTGGGTTTGATTCCCGGGTTGGGTAAAGTGTTATTGGGTTCTTCCATCTGGAATTTCACAGTAGCAGCTCGGTGTCTGGATTTGTGCCCGGTTGATGGCAATAGGCTCGCCCCCTATTACATGGGACTTAAACAGAACTGGCGAAATGTGGGTGTAGTTTGGTACACATCTGCCTAAGCCTTCGGGGAATGCAGGCGTGATGTTATGTTGAAAGCTTGAAGTGCCCAGAACGATATAAAATACTCCCGCAGTATATTTTTCAAACGTTTTTTTTCAACATCGTATCTTTCCCGGGACTCCAGTAAATTATGAAAACAACTTTATTAAGTACCGAACACTTCAGTTTCAAGTTTTTATAACGTTTTATATAAGAACAGTGCAACTAATTTGTATTCCGAGCTGAGAACTGATATTGATATAAATTGTTAGCAGTTGCTATAGGGTTGCAAGCCCTACTATATATTATAGTATCCTGCTATTTTAGAAGCTTAAATACTATATTTCTAAACAAAAAATATAGTAGGCGAAACGAATATATTTTAATTTCAATAAAAAATGGCGTGATGATCACAATAGGGACAGTATTATAATTAATCTCATAAAAGCTGAATTAATAGTATTTTGTAACGATAACCGACTTTTAATGGTTTTATACTAAACTGAGCTCATGTCTAAACGAGTAGTGTTAATGATTTGAAAAAAATATAATTATGTTAAATTAGAGTATTTTCTCAATAACTTAATATGGGAATATTTTAGATTATGTTTTTATTACATAGTGAAATTAATTTGTAAAGTTATTTCTAACGCGGATGAAAAACTGAGAATGGCGCAAAATCTACCAGGCGTATTTTTCTGAAACCTTCACCAATTTAAATATAATGTAATTATTGATATTTTAGTATACGCGTTTTATTAAAATACCTTTTGTTTTGTGTATAATAAATGAATAATGCGTTAAATTGGGGACAGCGCTCCTTGATGGGCGAGTCCTATTACTGACCCGTGAGCTCAGTACAGAACACGCAAGCTATCATATATAAGCCGGCATATATCTGAGTCTTAAATAAAACCTGTTAATAAAGATTCATAGTAGCACAAAATATTTATTTAAAGAATAAAAATGTTTTTGAAACACCCAATGTTTATTTTTATTTTTACCTACTTATTTTGTTATTTTTTGTCCATCTAATATATTTTTAAAGGCAGTGGCTTCTTTAATATTTAATTGAATACTTTATTTAATATTTAAAAACAAGTTGGCAACCCTAGCAGTAGCCAACCCACAATGGCCGCAATGGACGTCATCTTTGTTTTATAACTATTTAAAATAAAGCGTATTGTGACTCTTGAAGCTGGTGTGTTTGCAAACATCAGTTTCATTTTAGTTTCTTGTTGACTGATCCGCTTAAAACAATTATAATTGTAACACAGCGTGTTTCCGTCGACTGCTGCATGAAGAACTTGCTCAGATGTTTCAACATTTGGCAGGGTGAATCCGCACCCGCGACATATATACAATATTAGTTTTAGTATTATGCGAAACCCGAACACGTATCTAGTAGATATTTTTATGTAAAGAATCTATGTACAAAATTTCAAAACTGTATCATGAAAAATCACAAAGTCTGCTGTTACAATAGTGTCAGAATGGTCGATCATTGATTTCATAATTGTTGATTTTGACAAGTTTGGTAATCTACTAATAAAATGGCGTCATTATGACTTTCCAATGGTCGGCCACTGACACTACATTGAGAGAATTTGCATTTATTGGTAATCTCGTACATAATGACAAATGAATGACATGACTAATGGGTTCTGTCATTATGAATTTAGCAGATTACGAACTTTTAGCAAAATGCCAATGGCATGACAATGAGATCGTGATGGAATGACTGAATTATAAATTCAATCATTCTATTATAAAACCCATTAGTAGAAATGTCATTCATTTGTCATTATGTACGAGATTACTAATAAATGCATATTCTTTCAATGTAGTGTCAGTGGCCGACCATTGGAAAGTCATAATGACGCCATTTTATTAGTAGATTACCAAACTTGTCAAAATCAACAATTATGAAATCAATGATCGACCATTCTGACACTATTGTAATAGCAGACTTGGGCCCCAGGTCACCTTGCGCTCATTGATAATAATTTGGCAGTAGGTACCTACCGTACGGCGATTGTATTGTGAGTAATTAAATGGTGATAACATTTTCCATCACACTTAAATACTTTTGGGACAAAATATAACACGGTGTAAACATTATTGTAATCGATTCAGTTCCTTATTCTGAACAAACTATATTCAGGTTTCGCATATAAAAATAATATTGTAGAATACATGTCTCTAACTTAAAGTTTCTCAATGTCATGATACGAGTATCATGAAAAAGTCATTTAATGGTACAAATCTAAATTAGATGCATTAATAAGATAAGATAAGTCTTTATTTGTGTCTTTTTTTTTGTTTTTTTTTTTTTTTTTGTTTTTAATGATTATAATTCTGTAAATACATATTATCTGTGATAGTCGCGAACCACATTTGATCAAGATAAAACCTGATACTGACCTGCAAATAGCAAAACGTAAGAAAATTTTAATTTCACCTATTTGAAATAAAATGCCTATTCTTACTCTTTGAAGCTGGTGTGTTTGCAAACATCAGTTTAATTTTAGTTTCTTGTTTTAGAGTGTTAATGTTTTCTGACTGATCTGCTAAAAATTAATGAATGGAATGCACCGACCCCAGCGTGGTTTGACCAGACTCGATTGCTCGAATGAACCAACGATTCACCCTGGCCCCTGAAGCCTCATGTCTCATGGGACTACAGAAACCATTGTATATCAGAGAGTAGACCGGGGGGCGCGATAATGGTAGGGAAGACGTGCCCTTGGGATATAGAGGGATTATTGGAGCCTGCCGGATGTGCATCCTTGAGCAAGCATTGGAATAGTGTCTAATCTGCTAAAAACAATTAAAACTGCCGCACAACTTTTTCCATCTATACTGCTGCATGAAGAACTTGCTCAGATGTTTCAATATTTTGCAGTTAATCGTTTTTGATAAGCAACCCCAAAACATTAAGGTTTTTCGACTATAACACACAACATTCAATATTGTATTCATGTTAATTCTTATTCCTGACACTTTGAATGGCTTAAGGCTTCTACATACCGGGGCGACATGTCGCGCGACGCGACGCAACACAAAGGCACCGCTCGTCCCGCGACGCGCGGGGCCTTTGTGCCGTGTTGCGTCGCGCTGGTATGTAGAAGCCTTTATTCCCAGAAGCTCCAAATCTATTGTTCTGAGTTTCAGAGCTCCATAATTTTATTACTTAAATAATAAAATACTAAAATTGTTCCCAGCGGCTCCAAACCAAATTGCGTAAGGTCAACAAAACAATTGAATGCCTTTTGACTCCAAAACGGCTTTCCAAGACATCTTTCTCTACCACATTATGGAACTCAGAGTGGTAGAATAAATTTGGTACATTTACGCCTATAATAAAACTGTCTCCTGTCCCTGAGATCTATTAATGGTGTCCAAAGAAACCCCGAATGATCAATAACGTGCGGAATCACCAAGGAAACTATTCTACTGCCTACATATCCGTAATTAAATTAGTTGTTATGAGCGTTTCGCAGACGGACTGGCGATCACAATATAGGTGAAAGTTATAGGTATTTGGTAGCACTGTTAGGGTGCTCACCCACGAGCGACTTTTTCGGCGATTGTTGTCAGAAAGAAAAAACCGGCCAAGTGGGTGTCGGACCACGCACAATGAAGGGTTCCGTAGTTAGGATGAATTTATCCTAAAAACAAACTTAACATTGTAGTTGAAATACATGTTCTCCCATACATCGATATGCGTCACAGTCAATTCTCCAACTGCAAATATAAGTTTGTAATCGCAAAAAACATTTTTTTTATGTGATAAAAGTACAAATTTACAACTTTTGGACTTTTTCCTATAATTGTACTGTGAGACCTTACTTCTTGCTAAATTTCATGATTCTAGGTCAACGGAAAGTACCCTATAAGTTTTGATTTATTTGCGAGTATCGAAATATGTCGCAATAATGTCGCATAAATCGCCATATTTTTTTATTGCGTTGACTTAGAAGCTTGATTTTTGTAGAGCTCCAAGGGACCATAGACTTACGTATTTGATATTAAATTCAACTTGATACCTACACGCGTTCCTGAGAAAAAGGGTCTTGACAGACTGACAGACAGACAGTCAGACAGACGGACAACGAAGTGATCCTATAAGGGTTCCGTTTTTTCCTCTTGAGGTACGGAACCCTAAAAATCACCCACACACACAAAAATCACCGAAAAAATCGCTTCATTAATTTTCCAGTGTCTTCTAACTTCTGAGGGGCTTGTTGCTATACTTAGCCGGCTATAACAGCCGCACAAATGAAATGAAATGAAATCGTTTATTCTGTAAATAGGATATTAAAATCACTTTTACACGTCATATAAAAAAAAAAAAAATCTAGATGTAGCCGACATTTCCTATCTGACTACCCCTGAGAAGAAATGGCGAAACAAACTCAGGGGTCAAAGTCTCTTTTAAAGTCCAGACATAATCTTGGTCAGATCATGTGAGGACCATGTAGATCCGTGTCTGAAATGGTCTTTTGAGGAAAGAACCACGCAAATTTGAGCGGACCTGACCAATCAGTGTAAGCATTTGTCAGTAATCATGCAGCTCAACTCAAAACTTAAGGAGCTCAACGACTCGACGAACAGTACCAAAAAAAGGACATTTGGGTAGGCCGCATAAAGCGCTCAAAATGTCAGACCATCATTAAAACTTAACTGAGAAAAGAAAGGAAAACATTTAAAGAAAAAAAAAATGACCCACATAGTGCTCACATTCACAATAAATTAAAGCAGTAAATATAATACTTTTCAAAGTAAACATTCATGTAAAATTGTATACAATATTCTGCAATGTCAATATGTATATAAAATCATGCATAATAATTAAAATATCAAGTTTTATCACAAGGCTAGCAGAGCGAGCAGCTCAATCCCAAGCTTTTTTGTCCTCTAAATAATCAGAAATCTTATAGTACCCTTTTTTACAAAGTTTAGTTTTAATACAGATTTTAAATCGTTTAATGGGTAAGTTCCGAAAGTCAGTAGGAAGTTGGTTGTAAAAGCGTATACATTGACCCATGAAAGAGTTGCCTACTCTGTGGAGGCGAGTGCGATGTACAGCAAGATTGTGTTTATTCCTGGTATTTAAACTATGAATATCGGAAATTTTCTTAAAATTTGATTTATTTTTGTGTACATATAATAGATTTTCAAGTATATATTGAGAGGCTACAGTCAGAATATCTATTTCTTTGAATATTTCACGAAGTGAATCTCTTGGACCTAGATTGTAAATGGCTCGAACAGCCCTTTTCTGTAAAATAAAGATATTATTAATGTCCGCACATGTTCCCCAGAGAAGGATCCCATACGACATAAGACTATGAAAATAACTAAAATAAACAATTCTGGCAGTATTTACATCAGTAATCTGTCTAATTTTTTTAACAGCATAGGCGGCCGAACTAAGCCTTCCTGACAATTTTTCTACGTGTGGGCCCCATTGTAATTTACCGTCAATAGTTATTCCAAGAAAAACTGTCGACTCAACAGGGTCCAACTCTATTCCATTAAGTTGAACATTAGTAGTTAGCTGCCTGACATTTGGCATTGAAAATTTAATGAGTTTAGTCTTTTTCTCGTTCAGGAGAAGATTATTTACATTAAACCAATGGACAACTTTAGAGAGTGCATCGTTAACATGTTCAAAATTGACTAGCTGACGTTTGATTTTAAAAATGAGTGAAGTGTCATCTGCGAATAATACAATCTTGTGATTATCCCTTATGTGAAAAGGTAAGTCATTTATATAAATTAGAAACAAGAATGGACCTAGAATTGAACCCTGCGGAACGCCCATAGTGACCGCAGATCCTGCAGATCTCTTGCCATTAACATCAACCCTCTGAATTCTGTTGTTTAGATAAAATTTTTAATTCAGGTCGATCGATCAGGTTAAGCCACCCTTGCTGCGATTGGTCCGTGGATGGGTAACCATCTTTACATACCAAGACCCCTCCGTGCCTCGAAAAGCACGTAAAGCCGTTGGTCCCGGCTGTTATTTGTATATTTTTGACAGTTGTTACGAGTCGTCAGAAGCCCGAATGTCTGACAACCAATCCTTACCAAGGGGTATCGTGTTACCCAGTGGAGGTCAGATAGGCAGTCGCTCCATGTAAAATACTGGTATTGAGCTACATCAGGTTATTTTGGAAGCCGACCCCAACAGTTGGGTAGGCAGATTGTTTGACTCTTAGGACCGTATTACAGAACGTCATTCAATACTCAAGCATTACTTAAAACTAGATTCAAGCCATTTGTAAGGCGACGATAACCGACTTTTAATGATTTTATACTGAAGATCACGTCTAAACGAGTAGTGTTAATGATTTGAAAAATTTACAGGAAAAGTTTTTATCCACTGCGCAAATTTTGACAAATTAAACTTAAACGAATTTTATTAAACATATATTTTTTATTTTGATACGTCTTAGTACAAAAAACAAAAAATATCGTTAACGAAAGATGTTTATTTTAAAAGTGGTTGTATGGCTACCCGGCGGCGCGCGGCAAAGCGTAACGCGCTAAAGTACCTACCTATCAGCTGTGCGCTCGCTCGATTCGCCGGCGTAGGTTTTTACGTGGGTTACAATGTACTGATCGCTAATTTTATCAGGTTCGAACTAGACTTTTTTATGTTTAGACCGTGACCTGAAGTTATTTGCAGAGTAATTCCAAATTTTCCTTCATACTTTAATGGGTTTAGGATGGCTTCTTCGATTTCGATCGCCAGTCGGGGTCTGCCAGACCCTCGTGCATGATTCGGGGTTCTGAACTGTCCGTGATCAAGCAGCCTTTGAGTGGCCGCTAAATAGTCCTTTCATTAGGGACCGCGGGGTTAAGGATTCCATGGGCTCGCATTCGAGGTATGCTCTCCGTCGCATACATTCTGCGAGCTGCTCGCAAACTTTTATCACTGAGTACATACACTCGCACCATCTCGTAAAACTCGCGGTTACTGAAGTCCGACATCGTGACCGGTAGCACGACACACGTGCGGCGCGGCGCTTGCGCGGGAAAGCGATTAGACGCGACGTCACACAACAGCGCGTGCGATGAGTGAACTGTCGGCCGGCGCGCGCCCGGCGCGCCCTGCCGCCCCCTGCCGCCCGGGAGCCGTGCAACACCGCCGCTTGCGCCGGCCGCCGCGCTCGCCCATTGATATTATTACGAATAGATTGTGTCCATATTTTGCTGATTTAAAGTAGGATAAAAAATTTAAAAAAAGTATTGAATAAATAATGGAAATGTGTTCTATTACTGATATTGAACCACCAAAAAAAATTTGCGCACTGGTTAAAAACTTTTCCTGTATATGTTAAATTAGAGCATTTTCTCAATAATTTAATATGTTAATATTTTAGATTATGTTTATAATACACAGTGAAATTAATTTGTAAAGTTATGTCTAATGCGGATAAAAAACTGAGAGTGGCGCAAAATCGCGTATATTTCTGAAACCTTCACCAATTTAAAGATAATTTAATTATTGATCTTTTAGTATGACGCGTTTTCTTAAAATACTTTTTTTTTGTGTATAATAAATTAATAATGCGTCAAATTGGGGACAGCGCTCCTTGATGGGCGAGTTCTATTACTGGCTGAACGTACGACGCGTTGCGTGAGCTCAGTACAGAACACGCAAGCTAACTACTCAAGGTCACTGGCATATATCTCCGTCTTAAGCAATGTTTGAGTATTGAGTGATGTTCTGTAAAGGCTCTTACAGACTCACGCGATATCGCGGGCGCGACAGGCAGTGACATAGAAATTGTGCTACTAGTTTAGCGTCGCGCCCGCGATATCGCACCAGTCTGTACGAGCCTTAATATGGAACTTAATTTTCTTAAGATTTACGTCGCTTTTGATGTGATAACGTAGTCACTCCACATGCCAAAATGTTCAAAAGATTTTATTTCTAAAATTAGCTCGTGTATCATCGGCTGTTTCTTTTAAATGTACATAATTTTCACATCATTATAAGGCTAAAGACCTTAGCTAAATGCTACAACTATTAATAAAATAAAATGAAAATGGTTTTACAATATTCTATTTTTTATTTCCGTCCAATAACTTAGTAATTAAAGAAAGAAAGAAAGAAAAATTATTTTATTCGTCACAGAAACACGAAAGAAGGAACATGACGGTAGTAGTATGTCTTTATTCCGATTGGAATACAGAATATCTAGGTACCCACATATATTTTTTGAATGGCCACTGATTTAAACAAGAGTTATGAGAAAAATAAGTTTTCTATAGAAATTTTAAATTCCTCATAACTCGTGATCTTTAAATCATTGTCCTTGCAAAATATATATTTGGGAACATAGATATTCTGTAATTCAATCGAAATAAATACACACTACCTTAAGAATATGTTTGATTAACAAATGATTTTGGTATTACGTTTGTATGAACTACGCATGCTACGCCGCGCCGGCCCCTTAAACAAATAAAATAATTGTAATTCTAAACGATTGCTATTTTAAGTTAGTAGGTAAGTACTAAATTAGGTTAATCTTGCAATTTTTTTTTCTGGTTCCTTTGTCGATACTGAACCTACCCTAAGCTATGGCACGCAATTTCTTTAACATCCTGTATATCGATACTTTTTGCCACTTCTTGCATCCCTACTACTACTTTACTTTTACTATTTACTTTTTTTTTTAAAACGTTGCCCCACCCTAGGAATTTCTCCTGTATTGTGGATGCGTTTACAAAAATTTCAACTCACACACACAAACAGCCAGACCCGAATCAACTACTTGCAGGTCATACAAATATTAGTTCCGTGCGGGAATCGAACCCGCGACACGCAGCGCAGCAGTCAATCGCTTAACCACTGCGCCAACCGTGCCGTCGAACGAACACGAACACTACGAATTGACAGAACATCTAGATTTCTTTAATATACATATCAGTGGTGTCTGGTATACAGGGTCAAATTAAATTAGCTAGCGAAACTCCGCAGAGGTGATGGGTACATCTAAACACGAACAATGAAACATAAAAATATTAGATGATTTTTTTGGGTCAACGACCGCTATCGATACCCATCACGTCTGTGAAGTTTACATATTTTTTTTTTAAACTGATATTTCAAGTGGACACACATGACCCCAAAAAAAAACTAATCAAATTATAATTTTTTTGGTTTATCATATATTTAGAGATAGTTATCCATCACGTCGAGTTTCGCTAGGTCCGTTAATTTAATTTGACCCTCTTTAAGTATAAGTCTAAAATTTTGACTTTACCTACAGTTAGAGCATATTATTATGAAACTTTGAAAATATGCTACAAATCGGAATAAGTACCTACTATAATAAAACGAATGGATGATAATTATTTATTATCTTTACTGTACTGAAGTTGAAAGTTCACAAAAAAAATAATTAAACATTCTATAGTTTATCAGTTAGTGTTACATAAAAAAAAGAAATTGAAACAAAACAATGCACTTATCATCGTTTGACTTCTTTGCCTTTTCGTTTTTGATTGCACACTTACGAATAATCAGTCAACTAATAATAAAGTACTTGAATATAATAATTTAAAAAACTTGTATTACGCTTTTCAAATTATTAGTACTTAATTGTCTCTTACCAACATTTATCCGTAACTTTTACCGCCTTATTACAAAACAAGATTTATATTTTGACATGGCTTAAACCATGGAGCCAGCTTTTGTAATATGAACGTAACTGTGATTGAAATACCGTTCTTTAAACAAAACTAAAAACTTAGTTCGGTACTAAGTTGTCAGTTTTGTTTTAGGAACTTTACCATAGACGGAAAAAAGTTCGAAATTCAATAATGGCTCCATGGTTTAAACCTGGGTCTGAAGATAAACCTTGTTTTGTAATAAGACGGTTAGAGTCCTTTAATAAGGATCAATAAATGGAAAAAGATCTTGTATGTCTTTGTATTTTATTAATACATCAATATTAATGGGATGCTTCGTCGCGGGGAAGGTTTAAACTAATTGTATAAGTTCTGATATTATGGTTGGTAGAAGCTCGATTATAATATGTATAAAAATGCTTCATATGTATAAAGTGAGATAAGTTAGCTAGTGTTTGTAATATAGGACTTATCATTAAAAAACATTTTTTTTAATTTGGTCAAAACGTGATAAGTAGGTAGGTACACTTATGACATGTATCATATAGGTACCTACTCGGTACGTGTTGGAAAGTCATGTTAAGTTATTTTAACATCTGCCAGGGTTACGAGCCTGTCCGAAAGGGATTTCGTGGCCCTGGCACACAGGCATTTGAAGGAACACGGGTGGGTTTTAGTCAGTAAATTCTGACACGCCCTCCCGCTACGCCCAGAGCGGGAGAAGTTATTTGATAATTTCCCACCCAAAAAGAAATAAAAGTTATTTTAACATAGGTACATTTATCAAACGAGAATTACTTTTTAATGACCGTTCAGTTGTAGATCAAACTGTTACAATGTACTTATAGCAGCAAGAGATTTAAAAAAAACCGGTCAAGAGCGAGACGGACTTGCGCACCGAGGGTTTCGTACGTAAATAATGATGTTGATGATTTCTGAAAAACTGTGCTATTTAGAGACATCGTTTTATTTTTCCAGTAATCTTTACATAAACTTCTATCACATAGAATAATTTCAGATTTTTATCTATGCAAACTTAGGAGATAAGGGGGGGAACGGTATTGCTTTTTACATTTTTCATCAAAAGTCGGAAACTATGCTACCTATAAATTTTTTTTTTTGAGAATGTACAAACAGCGCTCTTTCCTAAGATACCCTACATGTCCTAGTAGCCACTTCAAATTTTTAAGACCTCCTTTCAGTCCCTTTTGAATTGCGTAACCTCAGATTATAGAAAAGAAGCAGATAGACCGCGCGGAACAATAAAGTGAGGCCCGTTTGTAGACGTGTGTGCGTTACAGCCACGTGACAGCACTATAAGAACAGGTGCCTCTATGTGTGTGTACGGTTGCCAGGAAAATGAAAAAATTTGCCATAATATTTCATTACATGAAAAAAAAAAAAGTTTTTTTTTTCTTAAATCAGTTGTTTTTATTAACAGTATACGTCAAATTAACAATACCCATATAAACGATACATTTGCGATATATTTTTATTTTGAGACACCAACATTTTATTGTTTTCGGTAGCTATATTAACTTTATGGTGACGTCATAAAACCCATGATATAGCAAATCGACTGATGTAATAAGTATTATAAAATCCATTAACTAGTTACACTTACGAAGACACATACATACTTATTTATTTATAAACATACTAACCAGAAAAGGCGATAAATAAAACACTATTATCGACATAAATATTTTTGTAAATAGATACTCCTGTATCCCCCCTATACTTATTTCCTAACTTAGGGGTAAATGTTTCAATATAAACTAGCAACACCGAATGATTTTTGTTAAGGTTTTGTGTTTCAAGATGTCACTAACAATAAACACGTAAAATAAATCCAAATAGACAAATAATCAATATTTTACTTATGAAAGATACTCCATCTTATTTCTTTTGTTTTTGGGAACAGTTTTTACAATGTTTAAAAATACAAGACGGCATCATTCTGAAATTATCTGTTAGATCCCGTGACGTACTAACGATGCGACGCTTCGTGCTGTACTGAATCGAGAGTGTATTCGCTTTTGAATTTGTATTTGCTTTGTTGGCCGCACTCTCGGTGTTCCGCGCGGTCTATCTGCTTCTTTTCTATAATCTGAGTGCGTAACACACAATCTGTAGCATTGGGCAGTGGCATAGTAACAAGGGGGAGGCGTCGGGGGTGACAACCGACCATGAAAAAAAAAATACACATACCACATACCATTTTTCAACGATAAACCACTTAGGCTTGAAGCCATTGTAACCAAGTTATCCAAACTAAATAATTTAAATAAAGCAAAAAAGGGGAGAAAAAAATCACGCAGTTAAAAGGAAAACGAGTAATAGGCAACCAACTTACATTTGCAGTTGGAATGTATGGGAGAACATGTTTTTCAACTACAATGTTAAGCTTGTTCTCGGGATAAATTTATTCCAACTACGGAACCCTTCATTGTGCGTGGTGCGACTTGGCCGGTTTTTATTCTTGGGTGACATAATTATGGGTGCGCACCCATGCTATAGCTACGCCACCGGCAATGGGTTTCATTTTGACAGTTTAACAACATTCATTGCGTTATTTACGTTGTTGAGTAGACAAATGTTTCGAACATAAGAAGCAATGGATTAGCAATATACTTCAAAATCATTTGGATTGTGATTACGTCAGTGTGTTACGCATATTGTTAGCAGTCTGTTAAAGCGACGATAACCGACTTTTAATGATTTTATACTGAAGATCACGTCTAAACGAGTAGCGTTAATGATTTAAAAAAAATATATGTTAAATTAGAGCATTTTCTCAATAATTTAATATGTGAATATTTTAGATTTGTTTATATTACATTGTGAAATTAATTTGTAAAGTTATGTCTAACGCGGATAAAAAACTGAGAATGGCGCAAAATCTACCAAGCGTATTTTTCTGAAACTTTCACCAATTTAAAGATAATTTTACTATTGATCTTTTAGTATACGCGTTTTATTAAAATACCATTTGTTTTGTGTATAATAAATTAATAATGCGTAAAATTGGGGACAGCGCTCCTTGATGGGCGAGTCCTATTACTGGCTGAACGTACGACGCGTTGCGTGAGCTCAGTACAGAACACGCAAGCTAACCACTCAAGGTCACTGGCATATATCTCCGTCCTAAGGTACACTCTTACGGTCCATTAATAGTTTATAATATGCGATAATTGATCGTAATTAAAATGATAACTAGAACCTATTATAATGACAGTGAAATGTCATACCTATTTATAACGAATGCTTGCTAAAGGATGCATATCCGGTAGGCGCTAAATAATCCTTCGATATCCCAAGGGCACGTCTTCCCTACCATTACCGCGCCCCCCGGTCTACTCTTTGATATACAATGGTCTCTGTAGTCTCATGAAACATGAGGCTTCAGGGGCTAGTGTGAATCTTTGGGTTCATTCGAGCAATCGAGTCTGGTCAAACCATGCTGGGATTGGTGCATTTAATTAATTAATTAATTAATTCATTCAGCGGTAGGTAGAGGTACATTGTTGTACTATTAATATTTGTGACATTCCTTAGAAGATGGAAATCACGACTCGCATTTAATATTTATTCAAGAGACGAGTGTCTAAATATCTATATATCGTTGGAAGATGTTATGTCAATAGCTTTTGGTTGTATATTTAAGTAATTTCCACATAAACACACACGAGTATGTTAATGTATGGTAGATTTTAATAGAAGTTTCAAGGATTATAACCAAACCAATATTAATTAGTTCGCCGACGGTTTTATTTTCACGGTCAACCATACAAATACAAAGTTTGATATGGTTGTTACTTAATTAGGTAACAGAACCATAAAGTGACAAAGTCACAATATAGTTTTGTTTACATAGTTGGAAAACTATAATTAGTTCGACTATACACCTTATTTATGTATTTCAGCCCATTTTAAAGGCTTCTACATACTGGCGCGACTAGTCGCGTGACGCGACATCGGTAGAACAATTTCTATGAAAAATTCAAGGAAATTGTTCTACCGATGTCGCATCGCGCCAGTACGTAGAAGCCTTAACTCTGAGGCAAACTTGAATGCCTATAAAAACGATCTTTTTTAACAAGGATTTAAGGATTTATTAAGAAAGCTGTGACCTTTTTCATCCTTTTTAACCTCTATAAATTATGGTTAACTGTATTACCATAATATAAGTTGATAAAAGTTTAAAGGGCAGAACTTAACGCCCTCTTGGCGGCTAGGTGGCGCCAGAACTTGAGGGTTATTTTATTATCATGCCATCAGATAAAGTTTATGAAAATCATAATAATCACCAGCTGCAATAGAATATAACAGGTACTACAACTAGGTACAGGTATACTTAACAACATTGTACAAATTCTCAATAACACAAGTTAAAAAAAACTGATTTAATATTAATTAATAACTTACCCTAAATCGATACTTTCCGATCGGCGCCCGCGCATATGGTACACCTTGGAAGCTGGCAAAAGACCGTCCCTTCGTGGACACCTTCCATGTACCCTGAAGAACCCCATGAGTCACTCTTATGGTAGGGTTAGGGGCCTGGGCGGCAACCAAGCCGGCGATGGCTAAAAACAGGAATAACCTCAAAGACATTTTTAAAATTGGAATCAAGATAGCGCCGCTATCATGCGTGCGTCGGCGCAGCTGGCTGGCGCGGGACTGGTTAGGCTATGGCTAGGGTCTAGGTTATCTTATGATATATACTGTTTTTAACATAAACAGTTTCGCTTTCATGTGAGGATGTGATACTGATACGGTCGCTTAGGTCCCAATCACACTATCATAAATTATATTAATCATACAAATATGATTTCATATCTGTCAAATTCTATAATCATAGTAAAAAAGCTTTTCTTCATTTTTACCCGACTGCGGCGAAGCCAAAAGGGAGGGTTATGTGTTTGACCTGTGTGTGTGTGTGTATGTATGTATGCATGGCTGTCCGTATGTTCCCTCGTAACTACTAAACGGCTGAACCGATTTTGATGAATGACATGTCGTTAGATTCGTCTTTATTGCGCGAGTGTCATTTATGGTATAATAAAATTATTAAAAATCAAAATGGCGGATTTTTGGCGCCAAAAGGTGTTTTCGAAATAAAGTATCTGCCAAGACTATCGATGAGGAGGCAACAGGTCGTTATTGTAAGGAAGATGCCTCTGACTGCATAAGATTTTTTATAGTATTAATTTACTTATATAAATCTTGTTTCGATTTGTTATGATCATATTTGTACGCTTGCTGTCAAATAGGATCTCTTAACCTTGATCATAGACAATTTGTATGACCTACAAGTAGTTGTTCCGGGTCTGGCTGTTTGTACGTGAATTTAAATGTTTGTAAACGCACCCACAATACAGGAGAAATTCCTAGTGGGGCAACGTTTTTATAAAAAATAAATTGAATTATATGTAGATATTATACCGTCACAGGTTCTTCATAAAAAATGACTCCATCTCAGATCATAATTATTTCTATGATAGTCTATTAAGGCTCTTAGTCAAGTTCACGGATAATACATGTCATTATAGGGCGCGCCTACATCTATTGCAAACTCAAACTCAAAGCATTTATTTCAATTAAATCATTTATTGAACTGTCAAGAAGTCGGTCAGTTACAAAATGAAGCTAGTTGCCCATTCCAAATATAAGGTTCCTATGGAGAAGAACGGGCAAGAAACTCCACGGACACTCTTTTAAATTAAAATATTGATACAAAGTATTGGTTACATCATTCATATTTAAATGATACATGTGAGAACGATGCAAAACGTCAGAAGCGTCCGTAATAAAAAGACACAATTCAAAGCTAAAATAATTAAAAATAAGCCGTGGCAGCTAAAAGATGACCAGTCCCAACTGACAGCGCCCGTTCACGAACAACCATTTTGAAGGGAGCTAAATGATCTAACACACACGCCACCATCAGCGAGACATACTCTCAGCCGCCAGGGCACATTCAAGTCAATGTGAGACATATTACCCGGTAAATGGTAGCTCGCTATTACATAGTACTCACACCTGTGATATGCGATTATATAATACATCATTGCGTTTGACCGCTTAGGGTTATGCTGATTGAAGTATTCAGTTCGACAGTGTGTAGTATATTATAGTGTGTTGGTATTTGGTCAAATGGACTGTGCTCCGTTTAAAATGAGATATGTATTAAAAAGGTTTCATCTCCCAGTAAAACCGGTAGTACAACATAATTTATGCAAAACGTGACCGAACTTCGCGTTGGATAGAAATTTAAATAAAGGTTTAGCTAGGTAGGTAATTTGGGGTAGCTAATTTGTGAGTTGAAAACCTTAATTTTTTACTAATTCTAATAAATTCGACTTTTAACGTTAATATTTAATCCTTCTTTGAAACCCTTTTTTATGTGGGAAATTATCAAATAACTTCTCCCGCTCTGGGCGGAGCGGGAGGGCGTGTCAGACTTTTACTGACTAAAACCCACCCGTGTTTCTTCCGTTGCCTGTGTGCCGGGGCCACGATATTCCTTAATTGCAGGGTTTCTTTTGAACCTTCGATCAATAAGCTTGAAACCCTTGATTTGGCATGTTAATCCGTAAAATTAATACTTAAATATGTAATATCCATAATGATACAATAATTATTTATAAGTTTAGTATTTTTAAGTACCTAGTTTAAGTAATTTCTTTAACTCTATAAAATATGTATTTAGTAAAAAAAAGGAGATTTAAAAGAGTAGGTACTTGAGGCATTGTTTGCTTCGTCGCAAACTGGAGACGTCGCTAGGGATGTCCAAACTGTCCTGTTTTTGAAGAGACTTTCCAAGAGTTTTCAGTGCCCTCTTTAACAAGAATAGCAGTATCAAGTGGCTTTTTGATCCTTAACTTTAGTTGGCTGCCCGCGTCCACTTAAATTATGTGATTTATTTTCGGTTGGCTACATTTATTCTGAAAAAAAAAAGTGGAATGAATGTTATATACAACTCTTTAATGTTAAGATCAATTAATCTGGAATAAAAAAAAACTGCTTACATCACTTATAATAATAATAATAATGTATTTGTTACATCGGACAACAATAATCCATTTGTTGTTTGTTTTTGTGTTTTTGTTTGTTTGTTGTGTATTTGTTTCGTTTGTTTGTGTTTGTTTGTTGTGTTTTCTGTATATTACCTAGCTGTTGTTTGGTTAAATAAAACAGCAACTGAAAACGTAACACGATTTTTGACAGTTTATTAAATTAAATTGACTTCAATATCCGAAGGGAAAGCTGTAAGTTCAATAGGGATCTGGTAGCCATTAAAACCTGGGCTGATAAATTCAGTGTAGCTGTAAACCCTACGAAGTGTCAGGCGATCATCATTGGCAGTCCTCGTGGCATTTGCAAGGTGGATGGTACAACCTTGCCTCCAGTTCTTTTCAATGGTGCGATCGTTCCTTTTGGCACTGACGTGAAGGATCTGGGCTTGCACATTGTTAATACCCTGAGCTGGCGTACTCAAGTCGCTAGGGTAAGCCAGAAGGTTACTGGAACGCTGCGAACTCTGTACCGGTTGAAAAATGTATTACCATCGAGTACGAAGACAATGCTTGTGCAGTCCTTAATTTTCCCTATCATCGATTATGGTGATGTGTGCTACTATGACCTGAATGCAGATCTCCTCGACAATCTTGACCGTCTTCTAAATAACTGCATTCGATTCGTTTTCAATCTGCGTAAATATGATCATATCTCTGTGCATCGGTCGCTTCTAAAGTGGTTGCCCATACGCCAGCGCAGAGAGCAAAGGGCGCCTTGTTTTCATTTCTTGACTCTCCCTCTTCCCCTAGTTATCTAGCTCCCCACTTTCAGTACATTTGCACCAACCATAATAAAAATGTACGTTCATCTCACAATCGTCTTCTTCAATGTCCCACTCACAGCACAGACTTCATTCTCTCTTCCTTTTTCGTTCAGTCTATCTATCTGTGGAATGCGCTTCCCCAGGAAATCAGGATGGCAACCAACCGATTATCCTTTAAAGTTAAAGTTCGCGAGCACATTCGCAAGAAGCTGGCAGTATCATCTCAACGGTAATGTTTTCCCATTGTTTGTCTTAATTATTTTAATATATTTATGTATATTTATTTGTGCATAGATTTATATATATAATTAGGTTTATATATTATATTTATAGTTTTAATAGGTATATGTATATCTTTATATTTAAATAATATTATTTTATTCCTCAATTCTCACTATTGCACCTACCACTATTTGTCTCTGCATCGCCCAAAGGTTGACTGGTAGAAAATGCCTACGGCATTAAGTCCGCCTCTGTACATTTCTGTGCTTAAAGTATTAAATAAATAAATAATTTCGTCAAAATTATGCTTTAGATTGAAAACTCGGTATTTTTAGTATATGCGAAACCGAAACACGTGTCTAGTATTTTTATGTAATGAATCTATGTAAATGTAAATATCTATGTAAATTTCAAAACTGTATCATGAAAAATCACAAAGTTATAAGGTCGTTATGTTACCGGGTTGTCCGTACAAAAACATGCTAACGGCGCCCCCGCGCCTCCAGGGTCATCTTGCGCTCATTGATAATAATTTGGCAGTAGGTACCTAATCGTACGGCTATTGTATTGTAATTAAATGGTGATAACATTTTCCATCACACTTAAATATTTTTGGGGAAAAAAAAACATGGTGTCAAAATCATTGAAATCGATTCAGTTACTTAATCTGAAAAAACTATATTCAGGTTTCACATATACTAAAAATAACGTTGTAGATATAGTAGATATAGATATATTATAAATGCGAAAGGGAGTTTGTTTGTTTATTTTTTACGCTAAAATGGCTGAAGGGATTTGGATGAAATCTAGCACATAGGTAAACCATAACCTGGATTAGGTAATTGGATACTTTTTATCCCGATTATCAACGGGATCCACACTGAGGCCGGGTTCAGATAACCCGCACCGTCCACGCACACGCCCCGCACGCGTTGCACCCGTGTTCACCACGCGCAAAATACACGCACGCCACGCACCCTTCACGCACCCGCTTATAATATTGATTATTTACTTTAAAAAAACGCTCTGGATCACAATCAATACGGCACTAGCCGAAGCGCGGGCACAAGGCGTGTGCAGCACGTGTGCAGCGCGGGTATGGGGAAGCGCGGAGCGGGCGCGGGGTGGGTGAGAGGCGGGTCCGTGGTGAGCACGAGGCGGGTGCGTGCCGTGTGCGGGTCGTTTTGATAAATGCAATTTGAGATCCATTGATGTGTCATAAGATTCAAATTATATACACATCAAATTTCAAAGCGAGCGGAGCGGGCGCGTGTCGTCTGAATGCAGCTTTCCGTGGGTGAAAACTCGCGGCACAGCTAGTATATCGATATAATATAACACATACCCATGTATAGGCGTCTATGTATGTAAAATGTATGCAAATTTTAATGGAAATCGGCTTAAGGCTTAACGTCTAAACAGCAGAAGCGTTAATGTGGAATAAGTACCTACGCCTTTGCGTAGGTACTTGTGGCTGTGATTTTCAAGGTTACCTCACACATGTAGGTCAACCAACAGAATTAATTTAGAAGGTTGTATGACAAACTGAAGGGGATATTACACTATCTTATAGCCAGGATCATATCTGTTATCCCATATGAGTTATAGTACGCGCATCCGGCGTGATTGTATGACCAGGCGTAGCACGACAGAGGAGAAGCGTTTTGTCAATGGAAGAGTAGACAAAAATGAAGTTTCAGTGTAGACAGTTGACAGTTTTCTACCGAGAATTGTAGACAAGCGATTTCTATTCTGCAGTAGAGTAGAAATAAAAACGGGCCTAGTGCGAGTCGGACTCGCACACGAAGGGTTCCGTACCATTATCTATAAAAACGGCAAAAAAATCACGTTTGTTGTACAGAAGCCCCCCATATTTGTTTTATTTTAATTTAATTATTTATTTTTAAAGTGAATATATAACTAAAGATTCTGTGAATATTTCAAGCGTCTACCTGTTGCCGTTATCAATATCGAGCAAAAAAATCAGGTTGTTGTATGGAAGCCCCCTTAAATATTTTATTCTGTTTTTTTGTATTTGTTGTTATAGCGGCAACAGAAATACATCATCTGTGAACATTTCAACTGTCTAACTATCATAGTTCATGAGATACAGCCTGGTGACAGACGGACAGACAGACCGACATACAGACAGACAGAGAGACAGACAGATAGACAGACAGACAGACAGACGGCGAAACCTTAGTAGTAGGGTTCCCGTTTTACACTTTGGGTACGGAACCCTAAAAAGCGTCACGCTAAGCCTGCAGATGTATGAACGTAAACGAAGCAAAAGTAGTACTTATGTAAGGGTCGTAGCAGGTGGCGTTCTATAGTTTCTGCCTACCCCCATGGGAAGAAGGAGACAGTTTGTATATGTGTAAATATATCATATAATATACCAAAGCTCACAAATTATTTATATCTCTTTGTTACATTGTCATTTGTGATGTTAGTTGTCGAGGACCTACAACATTTATTGATGGAATGTGTCCAATATGAGTCCAGTAGAAATAATTTAGTAAGGTCCCTGAATTTGAACAGAACTGATGTAGGCATGTTTCATACAATTCTGTCCCAAACAAATGACGATGCGAAGGGTTTGTTCAAATTCATAGACCACGTGTTGTGGAAGAACTATTGTTTAGGATACGAATAGCAGTAAAGATATTCAATAATATACCAAAGGTTATTAAAGAATTGCGAACCGGCTTATTTAAAAAACATCTCAGAGCATGGCTTATTGAAAATTGTTTTTATACCATTAAGGAATTTATGGATTCTAGGACAAATGGGAAAGTTGCATGACATTAAATTTGACATTTTTTATTTTATTTTATGCTATTGACTTGTAATTTTAATTTCCTTGGTTGTCATTTGAAAGTTGATAATAGACAATTTGTAATTTAATTATTTTTCTTTGACATTTGTAATTTAATAAGTAGACAATTCTTGTTTAGTACTTTTTTTTTGACATTGAAATTTAATTATTTTGTTTATGTATTAGAATCATTATAACTGGCAAAAAATTTGCATGCCGAATGTAGTAGGCGGACAATGAAGAACTATTGTGTACTTGTGTTATAAAATCTGTGAAATACCATATTTCACGCAAATAAATGAATCTATCTATCTACGATGGGACTGATATACGCTGTGCGTAAGCCTCTATAAAAAAAAAATTGTCATGTCATAATATATCTATGAGCCATAGATCTATGATAATCGATATTTCAGCCTATAATTTTCTCACTCATGCTGGGACGAAGAGAGAAAGCCTGAGCCTCTCTCTTCGAGAGGGAGTGGGCCGTAATCTACCACGCGGGACCAGTGCGGATTGATATGTCACATGTCTTCGAATTTTTGGTTCTAGGACATACCGGCTTCCTCACGATGTTTTTCTTCACCGTTTTGAGAGCAGTGGTTGAATATATTTTTAATCGATATTTAATAGTGTAATATCCCACTTATAGAAAACTGAACTGATAAGTTGGTGACCCTACTCATTTATTTACAAGGAAAAAGAAATGAACAGTGTCTGTGTAATACAGTTAGATATTATACATCTTATTTTACTAGTAAGATGGCTTCTTTTTATTTCAGTTGGTGGCTTGCTTGCGAGTGTTGTAGATGTAGATTGAGGCTAATACAGTTAGGAGATGTAAATTAGGCAGTTTACATTATGAACGGCGTTTTCAAAACAATAGAAGATTACCATGACTTTGCTTTGATATAATTCGTTCTTGGGAATTGGGATAAGACAGTGGCGTAGCTAGCATGGGTGACACTCGGTGCGCATAATTGTGTCACCCAAGAATAAAAACCGACAAAGTGCGTGTCAAGCCACGCACGTCGCACCATGGCTTGGGCAGAGCACCACCGTGTCCTTACGGAGGCGATCGGCGGCAGCAATCTCTCGCGTCCGGCACTGGTTCAGGGGGTCTACTCCCTAAGCACGAAGTCCGTTGTGTCGGCCCTCGTTATGGGCGTTTCCAACTCCCTATCGCCCTCGGACGGATGATTCGTTCCGGGCCCGAACGAAGAATGAATGACACCACGATTTGACAGCTGTCCCACTCCCTAAGTGTTTTGGCCCGTCCGAAAAGTTTGACACTTGTTTCGACGGATCGTTATGTCAGTTGATACGACATCAAAATAGTTGTCGGGTTGTCGACGGAAGTTACAAGTTTATGAAAAATTTGAACCTATGACTGCTTTTTTAATGCTTGAAGAAGCTCTACAGGAAGAGCGGAGGCGACGCCGACGATATTTACGCCAAAACATTCAGTTGGCGAGTATTCCCGACTTTGAGTTCATAGGAAACTATAGGCTCACCCGGGAATTATTAGAGGACTTGTGTAAGGATATACCTAATACCCTAGAAAGTGGTGTTGATCCAAGAATGAAGGTAAGGATATATTGAAGATTCTGCAACCTATTGAGCTGTATTACCAATCCATCCCACCCATGTACTGTTGTTTTTGTTTACTTTTAGATCCTCGCTGTTCTTAATGTTTATACCCGGAGGAGTTACCAGCGTGCAGTGGGCCTAGGCAGTGATTTTCCAATGGCACAACAGAAAGTGTCACGCTGTCTGCGGGATGTCACAAATGCACTCAACAGCCCCTCAATTTTATAGAAATATAGGGTCAAATTAAATTAGCTAGCGAAACTCCGCCGACGTGACGGGTATTGATATCTAAACCAGGGACCGTACAACCCCGGTTAAGGGCTAAGCCTTTCGAAGGGGTAACCCATTCAATGGGTTACTTTTATCATGATGTAACCCATTGAAACGGTTTTATGCTAGAAACCCATTGAAAGGGTTACCTGATAACCCATTTAATGGGTTTTATACTTGAAACCCAGTGAAAGGATTAATGATAACCCATTCAATGGGTTTTATACCTACTTCAAACCCAGAAACATGAAAAAATCATAATATTTATTTCGATATCCGCTCAGCACGCGTAGCATGACCAATTCTATCTCTATTGACCATTTTGGTTACCATTTTAGGTTTTTCTAAGCAGTTAATCAAAAACCTCCTCTCGGCCAAATTCTGTAGAAACTTTATATACAGGGTCAAATTAAATCAGCTAGCGAAACTCCGCAGACGTGATGGGTATTGATATCTAAACACGACAAAATAAAATAAAAAAAGATTTGATTAAAAAAAATTGGGGTCAACGTACCGCTGTTAGTGTTGTTACTTTAAGTATATGTCGAGAAAATCTGTTTTCTTTTGTTTCATCATGTTGAGATATCGGTACCCATCACGTCAGTGAAGTATACACAAAAAAAAAACAAAATTTCCAAGTGACTACACTAACTGTGGTTAAAGACCCCAACAAAAAAAACTTATCAAAATAATTTCGTTTTTGTGTGATCATGTCCAGATTAGGGACCACTTTGGTTACCCATTGAAAGGGTTTTCGATAGGGTTTTTCTAAGCGGTTAAACAAAAACCCATACGATATGGGTAATCCTTATGAACGGCTTAAATTAAATTTTGGTACCCATTTAAAGGGTTATCGATAAAAACCCATACGGTGTGGGTAACCTTTTTGAACGGCTTAATTTAAGCCATTCTAAATTACCCATACTGTATGGGTTTTTCTAAAATGGTAAACAAAATGGTCCCTGGGTAGAATAGAGATAGAATTGGTCATGCTAAGCGTGCTGAGCGGATATCGAAATAACATAATATTATGATTTTTTCATGTTTCTGGGTTTCAAGTAGGTATAGAACCCATTGAATGGGTTATCATGTAACCCTTTCATTGTGTTTCAAGTATAAAACCCATTAAATGGGTTATCAGGTAACCCTTTCAATGGGTTTCTAGCATAAAACCCTTTCAATGGGTTACATCATGATAAAGGTAACCCATTGAAAGGGTTTTATGCTAGAAACCCATTGAAAGGGTTACCTGAGAACCCATTTAATGGGTAACCAAAGTGGTCCCTGATCTAAACATGATCACACAAAAACGAAATTATTTTGATAAGTTTTTTTTGTTGGGGACTTTAACCACAGTTAGTGTAGTCACTTGGAAATTTTGTTTTTTTTTTGTGTATACTTCACTGACGTGATGGGTACCGATATCTCAACATGATGAAACAAAAGAAAACAGATTTTCTCAACACATACTTAAAGTAACAAAACTAACAGCGGTACGTTGACCCCCAAAAATATTTATCAAATCTTTTGTTATTTTATTTTGTCGTGTTAATTATCAATACCCATCACGTCTGCGGAGTTTCGCTAGTTGATTTAATTTGACCCTGTATATAAAGTTTTTACATAATTTGGCTGAGAGGAACCTTATAAAAAGACAGTAAGTTTAAAAGCTTGTACTATTTTTCTCTAATGTAGGTATTTTATACTTAAGACGGTAACATTTCGTTTGGACAATGACTACCTACTTAAGCTTTGAAGTGTGTATAGTGTGCACTTAAATGGATTGTATAATTTTAAATGTAATTAAGCTGTATGTTTACAATTTTATGAAAAATATGGTCTGTCAGGCGTAGTCGGCTGCACGCATGTGGCATTGGTGAAACCCAGTGAATATGAAGAGTGTTTGCAATTGCTGGAAAGAAATAGGTACCCAAGCAGTCTCACAAAAAACTTTTCTAATAAAACATGTCAATAAATGCATATGGTTTATATTATTGATTAGGGTATTCATAAACTTTTTATTTTACTTACAGGACATTGGGTGTTGGGACTGGTGTTATAAGAAGATAGTGATATAAAAAAAGATGTACACAATAAAAGCATTGTTTTTATTATCAAAATGGATTTTCTTTTATTTATCTAATGTAGGTAGTCTTAAATTATTGCTAGGAACTTAGTTTCTCTTACCTACAGTACTTCAGTCTCAAATAATTTATAATCTGAATAAAATTAACAATCAACAATGCACTATAACAATCAAAACATAGATTTTCTTTTATTTATCTAATGTATTCAGTCTCAAATACCTTTTAATCTGAATAAAATTAACAATCAAGAATGCACTTTATCAATCAAAACATAGATTTTCTTTTATTTATCTAATGTAGTCTAAAGTTATTGCTAGGAACTTAGTTCTCTTATTTGTCTACTTTGCTTTCAAATACTTAATAATCTGAATAAAATTAACGATCAACAATGCACTTTATCATAGATTTTCTTTTATTCTAGACACTAATCTCAAAGAATCAACTTTATACAATCAACAGATTTTTTTTTACAAAACACATTCATTTTTCTATTACAATCTTAATTTCTAATAGACAAATTCAGTAAATCAAGTTGGACTGCCAGAAACTCCAAGCTACAAAAGAAATGAGGAGTTCGGGAAATAAATGTAGCCTGCATCATTCCACTGCTGGGCAAAGGCCTCTCCCCAAGGACTTTCACGGGGACACGTTTCTAGAAATAGTTAAATTGCCAGATATTTAACTATTTCTTGACATGTGTTCCCGTACCGAGTTACATAGGTCCACAATGGCAACTTTTATTTTACAGAGCACCACATTTCTTCTGGTTTTGAGTAGCAGCCTTTGTTCTTCCACCTCAATAAATCGGCTTCTTGCTGAGTCGGCAGCGAGGTGTCGCCGAACACGTGGACGTGCATAACGAGGGTTTAATGCTATAATCAAAAGAAACAATTTTTTGTTTGTTTAAGTAGGTCGTTTTCTGGAACATCATTTACTTAATCTCTTTTCTATTAAACAATCATACTTACTTTTATGATTTGATTTTGCATTGGCAACTCCAGCTCCAGTGCCTCCTGTGAGGGTCTCTGTGGACATTTAGGGTTGCTCATCGGAGAGTGGGTTTGAAGGGGTAGCAGCAGATGTATGGGTGAGATGGCTGCTGGCTCTTGTCTTACAAGTGGACCCTGTACAACAAAAACAATATCATTTGCGGTTACAACAGATATGTAATTATGTATCTGTAATTTATTCTTATTTAATAAAAATAAGTCACGGCAAATACTTTAAGCAACATTATTATAAATACATTATTGCTGTTTTTGTTTTTTTACCATTGAGCCAAACATACAAATATAAATGTAATTACCTATTACTGATGGAAAAGCTGGCAAGAGTGCCACTCTTGTCTCAGTTTGTGGCTCTCCAAAACCCTCTCTCCCATAATTGAAAGTATCCATCAATTCCAGTTTGGAGAGGCTTGGTGCTACCGATGGGCCTCTACCTGTAGCACATGCTGACCGTCTGGCAGCTCCAGCAGCTTATTTGGCCGAATTTTTTTTTCAGCCCACACCTAAAATTTGGTTATTTTTGGTTAATTTTAATTGCATATAAAACTATATATAAACCAGTACACTCGTAAGTCCTCCTACAGATAAGTATTTGGAGGATTACTGATTATTATTGTACCTATGCACTTTACTGATAACAAGACCTTAAAATTATATTAATATTGGCGAGTAATGTATTTAACTCACCATTTGCCACTGCTCCACGGACTTAGTGCAAATTCCCATTGCATTAAGGGCGTTGCACAGGTTTTCCACAGCCGTTTCGATCTTATTCTCCCGTCGTCACCCCTCAATAGTCTGCGAGCCAACTCTTCATTCTCACTCATAAAATTGAGGAGAGCCTCTATTTGCGCGTGAGTTGCTGCTGGAGCGATTGGGGCTATTTTACAAAATTAATTTTATCTAATAAAACGAAAACTTGATGTGAACTTCGGTAGTTTTATATGTCAATGGGTTAGATAAATAAACAACATTGACATTTCATTTTATAATTTTCGACATAAAGAAAAAAGGCAAAGGTATAAACAGGATACTGCCGCTATCCGGCCAAAAGTGGCAAAAATAATTCAATTCTTTAGAAAACACATAATAAAAAGTATATTGTTAAAAATGTGGTCATTTCTAATGACTATAATATTAATTTTTGTATATAAAGCTAGAAAACCACAAAATAAGGAAACCGGTAATTGACCGGTAAAATAGCGCAACTCTATCTTCATGCGCCATTCGTTTACGAATATTGTCTACTATTGTCTATGATTCCGTTGGGAACTGATGAATCCGAAATCATTAGGGAGTAGGGTTCACTGCGACGTATCGGGCTACTGTCGGACGGGCTCGTAGCTTCGTTAACGGACTTAGGGGGTAGACCCCCAGGTCATGGTTCGGAGCAAGAGTGCATGGGAGGCCGGCACCTCCTTTTGCGAAGCAGTAATGCTCGCGAAGGAGGAGGCGGAACGCGTGAGGGAGAGGCTAGGTTCGCGCCCTCGCGCCTCTAGTCGCCGCAGGAGACGCCCCGGGCGTCGGGAGTTGCAAGCCGATTTCCGGCCACCGTGGGCGCGGGATTGCGGACGGAGAGCGATGGGTAGCTCGCCGTCCGATAAGGACCAGGCCCGGGTCGACGGCGCGTTGTGTTCCACGCGCGCCTCAAAGAGATGTCAGCACCAACTGACGGTGTCCGTCAAGACCAATGCCTGCCTGCGAGTTTGTCCGAAAGGGATATCGTGGCCCTGGCACACAGGCAAATGAAGGAACACGGGTGGGTTTTAGTCAGTAAAAGTCTGACACGCCCTCCCGCTCCGCCCAGAGCGGGAGAAGTTATTTGATAATTTCCCACCCAAAAAAAAAAGCCACGCACAATGAAGGGTCCCGTAGTTGGGATGAATTTATCCCAAGAACAAACTTAACATTGTAGTTGAAAAACATGTTCTCCCATACATTCCAAATGCAAATTGGTTGACTATTACTCGTTTTCCTTTCAACTTCGTTATATACAACATTATTTTTAGTATATGCGAAACCTGAATATATTTTGTGCAGAATAAGGAACTGAATGGATTTCAATTATTTTTACACTATGTTATATTTTGTCCCAAAAATATTTAGTGTGATGGAAAATGTTATCACCATTTAATTACTTACAATACAATCGCCGCACGGTTAGGTACGTACTGCCAAATTATTATCAATGAGCGCAAGACGCGCGGGGGCGCCGTTAGCATGTTTTTGTACAGACAACTCGGTAACATAACAACCTTCTAACTTTGTGATTTTTCATGATAGTTTTGAAATTTTGTACATAGATTCTTTACATAAAAATACCAGACACGTGGTTCGGGTTTTCCATACACTAAAAATAATGTTGTATATACTACTGCCGTGATTTTTTCCTTCCCTTTTTTTGTGTATTTATATTATTTAGTTTGGATAACTTGGTTACAGTGGCTTCAAGCCTAAGTGGTTGAGCGCGGTTGAAAAACGTGATGGTATGTTTATTAAATTTTTTTCACGGTCAGATGTCACCTCCCATCAGGTGGCACCCGGTGCGGACCGCCCGCCGCTCCCCCCTAGCTACGCCACTGGGATACGATCTTATCTCATTTTATCATGGATTCTCATAATAATACCAGCCTAATACTACACATACATACCCGAGTTAGCTATACACGCTGGTAGCTTCTCATCCAGCTAGTAACTTGGAGATAACGGTACTGATGACATCTCGTGTCCTGGATAGATAATGCTCTCGCACTCACTGAAATGTAATGTTGACAAACGCATACCAGTTAGCTATGCACAGTAACATCGCTAACGGCTTCCTGGTAGCTTCTCATCCAGCTCGTAACGTGTAAATAACGTTACTGATGACATTTTGTGTCTGAAGTAATGCGGTTACCAACGAACAGTATTTTATTTTTATTATATATCTGGATGCGACTACGAGCAGCGTGAAATCTCTGAAATCTTGTTTTAACATAAAATATAACATCCTAAAATCCTGAACGAATTTTTCGAATAGGATCAGTAGTGTACGTTTGTTTGTTTAGTATAACTTTTGTTTTAGGATAAGTTTTCGTTTTTCATTTTATGGGTGCTAATGCCTGAAATAAACGATTAATAATATAGAATAAATAAAAATAATTGCGTTATCTATCTTGTTGAGCAGACAAATTTTACGAACATATGAAGCAATGGATTAGCAATATGTTTAAAAACAATTTAGATAGTGATTGATAGTTTGTTACGCAGAGTGCAGCTTGGTAGATATAGGTAAGCTGACGAACTATCTTTTGGTACCGCCCTCGAGGAGGCTTTTTAATTTTTGTACCGATCAGATGATTTGTAGCTGGCTATAATAACTCAAACAGAATCACGCTTCCGAATTAAAGGGATTGCTATTTCAGTTCGTCTTACAGACGAGATTGATTATCGTTAACTATTTAATTAATTTTATGCGTTCTTCACTTGAATGAGCAGCGTTAAGACGAATGGGTAATAAATAATAATTAAAACATTTGTACCGTTTAGTACCCTGTTAATCCACGGATGCTATTTTCATCACGTTTGTCAGACGGATTGCTGATCGTTCGCATACAAATTTCTAGACTCCTTTAGACCCAGTTATTTGTGTCGGTCATGGGGCCCGATTGCACGTTTCCTTTTTAAGGAAATTTCTCACCGACTGATCGACACTTCACGTGACCAGAGGGCTGGCTCGTTCTTCGGCCAAAGAATTAGCATTGCCATTTAACGTGGCAATGCTGCCAGTCTTCTGGGCACGTTTCCGGATGACAGCGATGCGGACGAGTACTTCGACGCTTAAGTGTCTTTTTTATGTTTTAATTTTTTTTTGTAGTTAGTACCTTCTTAGTGTAAATAATTAGCTATGTAATCTATGAGAAAATAAATAAATAAATGAAATAAAGGAAAAGTTATTTGTTGACATAACATAAATATATTATTTTATGTCAATCTGCCTAGCCTTTTCCCAACTGCGTTGGGGTTAAAAAATCAAATCAAAATCAAAAATGTTTTTATTTCACATAAGCCTACATGGGCACTTATGAAACGTCAGAAGGTAGGTGCACGGTTCCAATTGGTCGTTTCCTATGGTGAAGATCCAGCAAGAAACTCCACGGTTACTCTTTTAAAAAAAAAAACTGGCTTTTACAATGTTTTCAAATTACAGTGTTAATAAGTATGAGAGGACAGCGTAGGCTCGTCAAAAGTACCAGGTAAGTACTTAACAAAATAGAAAACGGTCTACAGATCTGCAGTCCAGTAGCCAAGCTATATTTTTTGTTAGAGCTAAGCCGAAGAAAAAGTTATTCAGTTCTCATAAACTCTAGAAACGTCAAAATTAATTAACTTAAAAATTTTAGTACTTCCTTTATTTTTCAAAATTTTACGCCAGCTATGGTGTTAGTTGTTCAGTGAAAAAACATTGGCAGTTTTTGGAATATTTTTAATCTTTATGATGTTTTAAACTGGTATTAAATGTTTGTAATGCGATGTGATACACACAGGTGTAAGAAGACCCCTCCCTGAAAGGGATATTGTGGCCCTGGCACACAGGCATCTGAAGGAACACGGGTGGGTTTTAGTCAGTAGAAGACTGACACGCCCTCCCGCTCCGTCCAGAGCGGGAGAAGTTATTTGATAATTTCCCACCCAAAAAAAAAAGTTCTAAGAAGACTGGCTGTTCCGAAAGGAAGCCGATAGGAATCGGGTTGTATGGAGGTTGCGCCTCTGCTACAGTCCATTAAGCCTACAACGTCCTCACATTAACAAAAAACAATACAACATGATTAAAATAATAAAAGTTAGAACCTTGTTGAAACTAAAATTGTAAAAAAAAAAGATGTCAAGGAAGTATGTAAAAAATAAATAACATGAACATAGCGTCGGTTGGCTTCCAGTTTAACCGGACGCAGCTGAATACAAGGATTTTACATGTAGCGACTGCCTATCTGACCGCCACAACCAAGTAACTGGGTAACACGATACCCCTTGGAAAGACTGGTTGTCAGACTTTCGGGCTTCTGGTAACGACTGTCAAAGATTCTCAATTCAATTCTCAATCCTTTATTGCATACCATAATGTATATAGTTGGTAAGGAAATAATTATTTTAGACACATTTATGGACCCTGTCGGGCACAGCATACATCAAGTAGGAGAGAGGAGGAAGAACCTTGGGTATTTAATGTGATACTTTTTATTATTGGTTAAGTAGATATTAAGTTAAACTGTTTTATTAATACAGAATTGAATTTAAGAATTATAATTATTGTTTTATAGATTATATACATTTATTTATTTATTAACATTTTAAAAACCCTTTATTTTTAAATTATTCATTATTTATTTATTATTATTTTTATTTAGTACTTAATTAATATTTATTATCCCTAGGGTAAGTTATTTTTGGACACTCCATATTTATTTAAAATTTATTTTTCTTATTATTAGTAGAGTGAAATCCACGAATAAAAGCCGGGACCGCGAAAATTTCAGCTGTTCCATACATTTTGACGAGTTGTTCGAACATAAATGTAGGGAAGAGCAGATTTTTTTTCGCTATTTCAGGCTTTGTCCCATAGTAAAAGTTGTTCATAATGATGAGTACAATGACCCCTTAAGAGGTTGTGCGTTAATTCTGGGACATGGTGTATAAACTAATTCCAAAATTTACTACTACTATCTTCTAATTATCTTTTTGTAATTAGTTTTTAGGCTGTGCTTAATCTGTTCTGTCAGCTAATCTGTCGCTTTCTGAAACTGTTATACACACCGACCTATATTATGTTTAGATGACATTAGTGGATTAGCAGCAGGACGCGGCCCCCTTTTTAGGATAATCTCAGAGCCGGACTTCACGAGGCTTAGCCTAATAATTAGAAAGCAGAATGGCTGATCTTTTCCGAGAAATCTAACTTCAGACATTGATATATATGTACTACGTATAACTCAATGACATCAAACGCTGAAGTTTGGAGTAGGTGCCTACCTAATTAATGTTTATTTTTGTGTTACGGTTGGAAATAATTGAATCAACCATAATGTATGGTCTGTGCCAAAATATAATTAGTGAAAATGTTAACAAATGGATCAGAAAACGTATCTACGGGTGCCAATTAATGCTACAAACCCGAAATCATATGATACGATGAATTTTAAACATCTATTTTCATAACTTATTTTTCAATTACTATTTAATAATGTTATTCAAACAATAATTGTTGGAAAAAGACGTGAGATATCAAGTTGAAACCTTCTAAATACAGATAAATGTGTTCCTTTCCCTTTACTGACTGATTCCGTATGAATTTAACCTGAACAGGGTTTGTGAACTCAAACTCAAACTCAACTCAAACTGAAAACATTTATTTCAATTAAACCTATTACAGGCACTTTTGAATTGTCAAAGAGTCGGTCAGTTAGTCAGAAAGTTGAAGCTATTTGCCCATTCCAAAACGTAGATCTCTATGGAGAAGAATAGGCAAGAAACTCCAAGGACACGCACACACAAGATATTACAAAATCCTGGGTACATTATTCTTGTTGCTTCTATATGTGAGAACAATGTAAAACAAAAAAATTGTTTATATATAAAACAATTCAAAATATAGATTAAAAGATTACAAATAAGCCCTGGCAGTTAAGAGAAGACCAGTCTCAACTGACGGCGCCCGTTCACGAACATGACGCGTGGATCAGCACCATCCAACTCAACCGTTTTGTAGGGAACCGAATGATCCAACACACGCGCCACCATCAGCGAGCCATTTAAGTGAGCATGACATACTCTCAACTGCCACGCTTTTTTAAGTCAACATACATCTTATCATAATAAACGGCTCCATGGTACTCACATTAACAAAAATGAAAAAAAAATTGCTTCTAAATTATACAAAACTATAGCTTGCAATGTATTACAAAAATTAATAAAATTTTACTAGCAAAAGGAAAATCATTATTACCTATTAAAGTATTCAACAACTAAAACTTGATTACATTTTCTTCTTCTTCTTAGTCGTCGTCGATTACACTTTATAAAATCGATATGATTGTAATGTCACAACATAAAAAAAAGTCGGGGAAGCATCTCTTCCAAATATTATAATTTTAACAAGTGAGCCCAAGTAGTTGTGGAGCAGGACCAGCATTAAGCCAAGCATTTTTATCTACGATATAATCATCCAACCTATAATATGTTTGACTACATAGTGTGCGTTTAATGCATGTTTTAAATTTCTTCTCATTTAGTTGAAGAATATCGAGTGGTATTTTATTATAACATTTTACACAGTACCCCATAAAAGAAGTGTGTACTTTTGACAATCTGAAACGTGGTTGATCTAATTTGTTCCTATTTCTAGTGTTAAAATGATGCCTATCACTTATCTTACTGAAGAGATGTAGGTTTTTTCTAACCTACAAATTATTTTCATAAATATATCTGACTGACTGCGTAAGAATTTAACCTAAACAGGGTTTGAGACTGACTGCGTAAGAATTTATTCTGAACGGGGTTTGTGATTGACTGCGTAAGAATTTAACCTGAACAGAGTTTGTGACTGACTGCGTAAGAATTAACCCTGAACAGGGTTTCTGACTGATTGCGTAAGAATTTAACCTGCACAGGGTTTGTGTGTTTGGGTCACAGAAATTCATATGTGTATCAAGTTTCAACTTATAAGTGTCTAGTAGATTCGTAGATGTATGTTATCCTAATAATTATGTGTGAGTACTTATTCATGAAAAAATAAAAAAAGATTCAGAGCAAATCGGCTGTGACAGACGGACAGAGAGACACAGGAGTGATCCTATAAGGGTTCCATTTTTTCCTTTTGATTTACGGAACCCTAAAAAATATGTTAAAACAAGATTTTTTACGCAGATGAAGTCGCGGGCTAGCTCAAGCTCGCGTCAAGCTAGTCCATAAATACGTTTGTTCTAGGTATCAGCTGCTCTCATGAAGATCGGAGGCGCTACACTCGAAGTTGTGGACGAGTATGTTTACCTCGGACAAACTGTACAGTTAGGTAGGTCCAACTTCGAGAAAGAGGTCAATCGTCGAATCCGACTCGGCTGGGCAGCGTTCGGGAAGCTTCGCAATATCTTCTCGTCCCACATACCGCAGTGTCTCAAGACGAAAGTCTTTGACCAGTGCGTGTTGCCAGTGATGACCTATGGCACTGAAACGTGGTCGCTTACAATGGGCCTTATCAGAAGGCTAAAGGTCACCCAAAGGGCAATGGAGAGGGCTATGCTTGGAGTTTCCCTACGTGATCGAATCAGAAATGAAGAGATCCGCAGGCCAACCCAGGTAACCGACATAGCCCGAAGAATTGCCAAGCTTAAGTGGCAGTGGGCAGGGCACATTGCTCGCAGAACTGATGGCCGATGGGGCCGAAAGGTTCTGGAGTGGCGACCGCGTACCGGAAGACGTAGCGTTGGAAGGCCTCCTACAAGGTGGACCGATGACCTTGTGAAGGCCGCAGGTATTCGCTGGATGCGGGAAGCACAGAACCGGTCGAAGTGGCGGTGCTTGGGGGAGGCCTATGTCCAGCAGTGGACGTCTTTCGGCTGAAATGATGATGAATGATGATCAGCTGCGCCTGCACTTGACATCGAGAGGCATCAAGAACTCTAATAACATCTTGGCAGTCTACTGTTAAGAAAATTTCGTTTTAAAGTGGCTTCAGTACCGTCGTTCTTTGTTGAGATGTCTTATTATACCATCAAGTCACGTTTAGAATTGCTCAAGTTAAGGACAACCCATTAAATTATGTCACTGCCTTGTATGTAACATTATCGTAATGTTGTTCATCCATTACTGTTTGGCAAGGTGATGTTACTGACAAGGCTCGTCTAAAACGTCAATGCATAAGTAACAGAGAGAAATGTTAGTTGTATCTGAGTAAGTTGGTGGAGGGTCCTTCAAGAAATACTGAAACCGTATGAATATCTGGAATTAATTGCTGCGAATTGTTCCGCGCAAGTATATTCAAATTTTATAATAAAATGCTGATGGAATATTGTAAGTTTACTGAAGTGCCTGTAGGTCTTCGTCTGCGTTTATTTTGATTTTAATTTTCAGTGTGCTAAGTATGGGTAAGGTTATAGGTAAGTAGGGTTGACTTCTCGCCAAGTGCAAGCCATCAAATCACACGCAAAATAATCTTTTTTTTTTGGCACGTTAAGGCATACATTATAATATACAACATTATTTTTAGTATATGCGAAACCTGAATATACTTTGTTCAGAATATGGAACTGAATCGATTTCAGTAATTTTTACACGATGTTTTTTTTTCTAAAAATATTTATGTGTGATGGAAAATGTTATCACCATTTAATTACTTAACAATACAATCGCCGTACGATTAAGCAGCTACTACCAAATTATTATCAATGAGCATGATTTTGTACGGACAACCCGGTAACATAACGACCTTATAACTTTGTGATTTTTCATGATACAGTTTTGAAATTTTGTAATTTTTTTTTGTACATTGATTCTTATACTAGACACGCGTTTCGGGTTTCGCATATACTAAAAATAATGTTGTATAGGGTATCTAAAAAATTGTAAAGAAAATGTTGACAAACATTGGTGTGGTTTTAACTCGGAACCATTAATATAAAGACCCTGATCTGATACCGAATCAAACGAAGCACAATGGGTACAAACACACATACGCCACACACACATGCCACACACACATCACACACACATTACACATACCATACTAGACCTGAAATTACGTCACTAGTCTCCACTCTGGAATTCGTAGCCCCAAGATACAGACTACAAGTGCAAGTTACTGGAATGTACAAGAGCAATAATCACACGCCATAAAGCACGTTCAATTATTGCCATTCAAGAATACATGCAAGAGTTTACACACGTGCGATTTCCTTAAAAAGGCATACAATAATTAAGGCCACGATAACCGACTTTTATTTATTTTATACTGAAGATCAAGTCCAAACGAGTAGTGTTAATGATTTGAACAAAATATAATATGGTAAATTAGAGCATTTTCTCAATAATTGAATATGAATATTTTAGATTATGTTTATATTACTTAATGAAATTAATTTGTAAAGTTATGTCTAACGCGGATAAAAAACTGAGAATGGCGCAAAATCTACCAAGCGTATTTTTCTGAAACCTTCACCAATTTAAAGATAATTTAATTATTGATCTTTTAGCATACGCGTCTTATTAAAATACCTTTTGTTTTATGTATAATAAATTAATAATGCGTCAAATTAGGGACAGTGCTCCTTGATGGGCGAGTCCTATTACTGGCTGAACGTACGACGCGTTGGGTGAGCTCAGTACAGAACACGTAAGCTAACTACTCAAAGTTACTGGCATATATCTCCGTCTTAAATGAAAGTTATTATTGAAAGGCGATTATTGCATGCAAGTTCTGCCTCGTCTTAACACAGAGTGTCACGTTCTTGTACAATTGATTTAAATACTTATTGCCCGTATTTGCGCTGAAAAATATATCTTTCAAGTTTTATTGAACGTCTTCTCAAGATATTTTTAACTTGTTTATTCTTTCGTACTTACAGAGTTGAATGCGATTTTATTGCACGTGCAATATTTTGTACGTGCTGTTTACACGGCCAGTTTTGAATGCCAACTAACTTGCCCGTGTCGTGCAACACCATTCAACACCACCATTCCATACCAGACAAGCCATTTACACCAGAGAGTGTGTAGAGAGTTCTGAGTGTTTAGATTTCTATACATTTGGATGATATGCTAGTTTTTTGTTTTATGACCAACTCCAGTATGGTTTGATCAGCCTTAGGCGCTCTAGACTTCCTCCATCCGTACTCTAGAAAGCTGCTATCAGATCCCATCATAATTGTTAGTTGACGGAGAACCAAGGCTTCGAAATTACCTCATTTGTATGAAAATGTTGCTCTGGGTACTTAGGGTTGACGGTCAGTGTATTTAGCTACTCATGTCGTCTTAACTTCATGTTATTACCTGGACTTCACATGCACGAGGTTGTGGGTTCAAATCCGGGCATGTACTAATGTAACTTTTTTCAATACATATGTACTTTATAGAAAGAAAGAAAGAAAATACGTTTATTTGCGGTAAACATGACGCAACAAAGAACATAAACACAAAAATAAGAAAAGGTTGGGGGGAACATGCGTCACATCCACGCAAAACGGCTATCGCTCAGCATTATACTGCGACCCTATGCAAAACAGAGCCCCAGCGCTGGTTTTCAGCGACAGCCGGCGCCGACGTATAACGTAGGTTTATTTTGGACATTACTGACATCAATCTGCCGTCGAATCTGGCGTCTGTGTTTCCGAACGCATACAACCCTTAATATCTTCAAAGTTAGAGTGAACAAGCTTCTTCTGGGTAAGCTCACTCCATCGTCGACTTTGTCTCTGTCACCTCTGCCCTGGACTAAGGTCAAGAGCAAACACATCCTAAATAATAAAAAAAAAACAATGAAAATTTCATCAGGGATGAAATTATCCGGAAAAGAACCGGAGTTACCGACATAGCTTGCAGAGTAATCGAAGAACCGATGGCCGATAGAGCAGACGAGTCCTGGAGTGGAGAGCGCGTATCGGCAAGCTTAGTGTGGGACGCCCCCAGCTAGATGGACGGACGACCTTAAGAAGATAGCTGGGAAAGACTGAATGCGGAAGGCGGAGGACAGGGCGTTATGGCGCAGCCTGGGAGAAGCCTATGTCCAGCAGTGGACTGCGATAGGCTGAGTTGATTACTGACATCGGTGAAAGAAAACATGGCGAGGAAACCAAGCGTGGTGATCAATGCTCGTGCCTTTTCTGTTTAAGAAGAGGCTTTTGTCTTGCAATAATTATTATCTAGAGCGTGTCCTGCGTGATATGAGCTACTAGCTCAGGTAATTCTAATTGGCGGTGATGCTCAATAATCTCAATAATCATAAATCAATAAAATTCTAGACCGTTTTTCAAAACCGTAGTTTTATAAATCCTGTAAATGTCACGTGTAAACTGTCAATTTAAATAACGAGTACCAAAAGTTTTGTACTACTTCGTCCAAAGCCAACTGTTCCAATTGAGTTAGGAGTCCGAAAACAATTTGAATCTTATGAATAAATAAATAAAAAGTTTCGTTGTTTCAACTTTACTAACATGTCTAGGCACATGGACTGTAAGTGGCTCACGTTTCAAGTTTCAAAGATTGTCGCGCCTTAGGGATTAGTGCCAACACAAACTGTGCGTCTTGTCGCTGCATCTAGTCGTTGCAACAAGACGCAGAGTTGTCGTTTGCATCTGTGTCTTAACGCTGCAACTAAAGGCAGAGCTGTCGTTTATATCTGTGTCTTGGCGCTGCGACTAGAGTCAGAGCTGTCATTTGCATATGTGTCTTGTCGCTGCAACTAGAGGCAGCTCTGACGTTTACATCTGTGTCTTGCCGCTGCAACTAGATGCAGCGCTGTCGTTTACATCTGTGTCTTAGCGCTGCGACTAGAGTCAGAGCTGTCATTTGCATCTGTGTCTTGTCCCTGCAACTAGAGGCAGCGCTGTCGTTTACATCTGTGTCTTGTCGCTGCAACTAGAGGCAGTGCTGTCGTTTGCATGTGTCTTGTCGCTGCAACTAGGGGCACCGCTGTCGTTTACATCTGTGTCTTGTCGCTGCAACTAGGGGCACCGCTGTCGTTAGCATATGTGTCTTGTTGCTGCGACTAGACGCATGCAGAGCTGTCGTTAGCATCTGCGAGTAGTTGTTACGACAGACGTCGTTCAGGAAGTGATCATGTTTTTTTTTGTATTCGACGCGCATACACCTCCGATTTAGAAATACGTATCCATGTTGAGATTTGCAATACAAACACATGAGCACCCTCCTCAGCGCTCACAGCAAGACTGACGCTGACCTGTCGCATGTGACTGTCATCAGCGAAAAGTAGCGAGAGCGTGCCACTCCCGTAGCCTGTCGCTGCGACTCTGCAACTCGATGGCAAGTGTGTGGAGGTGTAGTTTGGAGTGAGAGTGCGTGGGAGACCGTCACCTCCTTCTGCGAAGCAGTAATGCTCGCGAAGGAGGAGGCGGAACGCGTGAGGGAGAGGCAAAATTCATGCCCTCACTCCCCTAATTGCGGCGGGAGACGCCCCAGGTGTCGGGAGTCGCAGGCTGATTCCCGGCCACCGTAGGCGCGAGCTTGCAGACGGTAAGCGATGGGTAGCTCGCCATCTGACATCCGTTGCTTGTCGCATAGTGTGCGCCATGTATTAGTAATGAGAATGAATAGTACAAGTATTATGCATATGAAGGCAGAGGGTCCAACATCTTAAATGAAAGTAAGAGATATAGCAGAAGTCAGCCTTTATTTCCACAACTTATTAATTCACTGTAATAATAGTTTAATTGAGACTACAGTATCTAAGCGCTACAACATGTGCACCGGGCCGAGCCTGCGACAAGAATGATCCCCTCCTTGCTGCGCGCTCGCTTATATAGAGCGGCTCGAGTAGTGGGGAGAGTGGGGAGGCCTAAGTGACACATTGCAGTGCGTAACTCGGACCGTTGCACGTGTTGTTTACAATGGTGTCGCCGACACGGCCATACTGACGTGCGAACGTCCTCGTGCGCATAGTCTCATCAAACAGTGTCTAAAAAGACAACGATGCTATTAATGTTCGTTCATCCTGACTAGCAATTTGGTCCAGTTCATAATTTCAGGGTTTGCTCATAACTCTGAACCGCTCAACATTGAGCCTTAAGGACTTATACTAGCATACTGGTCCGGCTCATCCCTTCAGTTGCTACTTATTCTGGACCGCTCGTTACTGAGCCTGCAGAACTTATTCAATTTTTTTTTTGTTATTGGTCCGGCCATTACATCTTAACGACCTTGCAAAACTATTATCCCCTGGACCAGACATTGCCGACTAAATAAAGTCTTTTATTCAAACTAGGCTGGGCAAACTCCCCAGCAGCACAAATGTCTATTCACATTATAATACTTGAATTTATACAATAAGTACTACTTATATAAGAATTTATATAAGACTACACAGGATCACGTCTTTTGCTAATTATTATGACTGCTTTAGTAATAATAGCAATTCACAGACATTGTATCACTAATAATCGACATAGGATTGCTATTCACAGACAGACATTATTAATCGATACAGGATTGCTATCCACAGACATGGTATCACTAATTGCCAAAGTTATATTGCTGTTAGGCATGGCATTATTCTCGTGACTTGTTTCGTGAATAAGGATATCATCATCATTACTGCCCGCCGTCACGTCATAGTAATTCTCCATGATATGATATCTACCAGATTTTGTTTGACCACAATTTACTTTAAGTAAATTTTTGTCAGAATATTTATAGACTTTATTTCTCCCATTAATATTTCAAAAAAAACGTGCCGGTTATTTTCTTACACGGTACAAAAAAAAACTTAAAAGCAGAATTTTCGTACGATCGCCCGTGATCAGTCATTATTCATTTCGGGACACCAAACAAATGAACTGGATTTTAACTGCCTCAAAAATACGAAATTTGTATAACGCTTGTAAACACCCTACTAGTCTAACTTTAAGGTAGTTTTTATCATAGCTATTGTACGAACGACAACCCTTACGTTAAAAACACGATAATCTTAATCAGGCATGGCGCACTAACGCGACCACCATCATGAATTTTAGCCAACATGATCGCCTGTGGTGCCAAGTAGTAGTGGTTTCTTTAATTTAGAAAAACTTGGATATTAATTTATCCTGTAATATATCCATCCGGTTTTCTTCCGGCAATACACCGTGAATTATTTCAAGCTTGTGGTTTTGTACCATGGTTGGACATTTAATTTGTAATGAGCACGCTACGTTCCTCCCATCTATACCTTTAAGGATCACTTGTTCGTGAAATTGCTCACCATTAACAAGATTTCAATTACTATGCTCTATGCGGCATTCTGATCCCGAGTCAAATATAACAGGGAAATCTGTACCTCCTATGTGTCACACTCCACCAGCTGCTCTGGAGCACAGGTTCACTTGATTGGTGCTGGTGCTCGGTGTAAAGCCTTCGTTCTTTCAGCGCTTGGGGCAGGCGTTGGCCATATATTCGTGCTTACTGCAAACATAGCACGTTACGGCTGGTTTCAGTTGTTCAGAATTGTATCATCACATTGAGATTGAGACAAAACTGAAATGGTAAATCCCGTCACCATTTTTTCTGACCAATTTGCTTCTGGAATCTTCTCAATGGGTTGCCATAGACACATACCCGCTCCAGCTGCAGTTTTCTTATTATCAATCTGAAATTTGATAACCTGGTAAAAATAGTCTTGCATCATCATAGGTTTATAGAATTTTTGGACCAATCTGATATCGTCGCGGCAATTAGGTAGGGGTCTTAAGTGTGGTAAAGCCTCTGGCTTAGACGACATCTCAGTTGAGCAAATCCAACAGCTTGGCCCAGTTGCTGAGTTGTAGTGGCTGCAACTATACAACAACTGTCTAGAATCAGCTTCAATACCCCGTCTCTGAAGAACATTAAAGGTCGTAGCTAATCCGAAGCCAGGTAAAACACCAGACGATCCAAAAACTTTTCGTCCAATTCAAAAATCACACATTCTTCCATACTCGCTCTGCCATACATACAAACAAACTGTTTGAGGGACAGTTGCTAGACCAACTAACGAGTGTTATTGGCTCGAAGTTAATCCCGGAGCAAGCTGGTTTCAGACCGTAAAATTTTGCTGCAGACCCTCAAACTCGTTGAACATATTGAGGATGGTTTCGGGACAAGGAACGGTCACAGGCGCTGTATTTGTAGAACTGTCAGCTGCATACGATATAGTCAACCTTACACGGTTGCTGTGTAAGGTGGAGACATTGATCTGCGATCAGAATTTTGTTCGAATACTTCAAGAATTTCTCCACACACCTTAATATCCATACCAACAACCAGTTATCCAGCCCGAACATATCACGCTTCCTCTATGCAAGCGACCTTGTCACAATTTGAGGAAGTTGAGGTCCGTATTACCTCGCTAACTGACTCGGGCCCAATCCGAGCCAAACCCAGTCTTACTTAATTCATCTTCACAATAGAGACTCGTGCCGCAAACTTAAAACCGTTTGAGATGGTGTGTCCATCGAGCACAGCAACGACCAACAGTATTCTTCAGCGACTCGTCCGATCAAAGTGAAGTTGTTTGTCTAGGTGCCTACCATTATGCGGACCACTGGCTGGTATTATCTTTTCCTGCGGGTGAATTCGCGTGGCCCGTGTGGAGTCGTTCTGCTCATGCAGAATCAGTGGACACAGCTTTGAATGAAACGTCACGTCGACGATCATCACTAGTTACCTAAAACCAACTCAGCAGGAATAGTGGCACTAGTAGTTCGCAGAGTGGTGGCAAGCTCTAGCGGAAGAACCAATTTGGTATCAAACACACGACACCCTTTGCACGACAACATCCTCGTGCCACAAAGTCCGTGCACTCTCGCTCCGAACCATGGCCTGAACCAGGGCCGGACGCGAGAGATCGCCTCCATGAGGACACGGCAGTGCCCCGCCCAAGCCGGGCAGACCTGCACCGTATGCTCCACCGTGTCCTCCGGGCGATCCACACAGTGGTGACACCTGGGCGTTTCCTCCCGCTTTATCCTGAACTGGAACCTCCCAACACAACCATGTCCAGTGAGGACCTGCGTCAGGCGAAAGGAAAGGACGCCATGGCGCCTCTCTAGTCACTCCTCAAAGAGGGGACTATTCGCCACAATTGTGGCGTGCCCGGCGCTGGGTTGCGACAATCACACTCTCCATGCCGCCTTGAGATCCTGTCACAGCTCTGTCCGCTGCGCCGTGATTTCTCGCGGCAGCGGAGTTTCACCCCGACATTTCGCCTCCTCGCACCACCCCCATGCTTGGAGTAGCTTGACAACTAATCATGGCATCCGCAATTTATTTTTAATTTTTAATATAGCGTCCATGCCAGCAGAAAGCAATGAAATTTGGTCTTTTATTAAATTACTGTGGCTATCATTAGTGGACGGTGGAATGTATCCCACTTCTGATGAAGGCAGAGGGTCCAACATCTTAAATGAAAGTAAGAGATATAGCAGAAGTTAGCCTTTATTTCCACAACTTATTAATTCACTGTAATAATAGTTTAATTCAGACTACAGTATCTAAGCGCTACAACATGTGCACCGGGCCGAGCCTGCGACAAGAATGATCCCCTCCTTGCTGCGCGCTCGATTATATAGAGCGGCTCGAGTAGTGGGGAGAGTGGGGAGGCCTAAGTGACACATTGCAGTGCGTAACTCGGACCGTTGCACGTGTTGTTTACAATGGTGACGCCGACACATATTTCTTTGTAAGCATGGGATAGTTGTGAAGTACGAGTATTGTTATTTATTTATGTTTATGAAGTTTGTTATGAAAGGTAGGTACGACTTTGACGGCGATTTATCGATCGATCTTCTGAATTCTCCGTGATGAGTTGGTGATTGAGTCATTTGTCTGTAAATTAGATTCAACCACTGTTATTCGTCTACCAACACGTAGGTTAGATTTGGTAAATTATTTATATAACTTTTATATTATTATTTAATTTGCACAACAATAAGAAATTCTCAAAATTGGTTTGTGTTTAAAGATGTAGGCCTGCTTGCACGACTAATCATTAAATGCGTTTAGCGCTAAACGTATTTAAAATATCGTTGAGGTATCTGTCCACAGCCCGGGCCACACTGGTAACGAAGCGACACGAAGCTAAGTTCATTTAACGGGGAAGGCTGGATCGCTCCAACGCGGGCTTATACGTACATCCGTAGTGAGGTGACCCAGACTGCCAGGCACTCTTGCAACCGAGTGGGTGGGCAGGTTGCGGATAGCCCAACTCTGGCTGCGGGACCGACTGTTAAAGGTCGATCCTGCACCCAGAGCATTTCCAAGAGATCCCGGACAAGAGAATTAAGTTTCCGAAGGCCTTTCTACCCAGGTGGATCCCGGCCAAACCGGGGAATCCCACACCACCTCGGCGGTCAGCCCCCAACGTAATCTGGGGGGAGGGGCACCTATCTGCTCTTTGGAGCCGCGCTTTTCAGCGCGGCCGGCTGCTGTTTTAGCGCCCACAACCCAGGCTGCGACTCACGCGCCCACAAACCTGACCCTGACTGCGCCAAACGCGCCACACAACTGACCTTCGGCTGCAACCCACGCGCCAACATCCATTACGGGGTCGCTGCCCTCCACAACAGAGTATTGTGCGTAGCAGCTTCACCTACTCGGCGAAGAATCGAGAAAAAACACAGACGAGAAGATATGGGGAAGGATGACGGGCCTGGCAGCTCTAGCACTTTCTCGGCTGAGGGAGTACGCATGCTGAACAAGCGCGGAAAAATCGCTCCGGGGAAGAAAGTAGGCGACCGAAAGCGCAACACCCACGACGGCTTTAGCCAGCGCGAAGCGCGATCAGATGCCGAAGAGTCAGTACGCGACCAGCCGCGAGTACGAGAAGGGGCAACCCAGCGCGAAAAACGGCCGGACGCGGAACCATGTGGCCAGCTGCAAGTACGTGAAGGGGAAACTCAGCGCGAAAACCAGCCGGTCGCAGAATCACGCGGGCAGAGGCAAGTACGCAAAGGGGAAACCCAGCGCGAAAAGCCTCCGCACGCGTCAGAGCCTGCCGGAGCCGCCATTCGACCCAAGGACACGGACACGACCCACGACCGACCTCGACCTCAGCGAAAAAGGGGCAAGCGTGCTGCATCTTCACACCTGGCGTTGCCGGCAAAAAACACCCTGCCAGGCACCTCTGACCCGCAGCCTGGACCGAGTGGGACAAGGCCGTCAAAGAGGAGGCGCCCTAATGACACGGCCTCGCCGAGTACGCTTCTGGGGGAGCGTGTGAGGGTCGACTCTGCTCAAGGGGTGCAGAGAAGCTACGCGCGAGCCACGAAGGACATCCCTGCGCGGCTGGCCGTAGCAGTCTGCTCCCCTCCCCCCTCCAGAGATCTGACCAAGGAAGAGGCCACAAAGATTAAGACGGACTTGGAATACTTAATGTTAAACACGGACTCGACATCACAGCTCTGGGCCTTCCGTGGTTACCCACGGGTAGCGGGTACCGTGCAGCTGTGGAAAATGGAACCAAATGATGTCAACTACCTGAGTTTGGACTTCTTGGCGGGAAAGTGAAGCGTCATGTTCAGCAGTTTGTTTAATTTTCCAAAATTTGTGTTTAGCCGAATATTAATGTGTAATAATGGTGGATTATTAACCATTAAGTGTTTGTGAACGTGCATTAGTGTAGGCAAATGAAACAAAACAGTGCAACTTCGCTTCAAGTTCTCTCAAGAAGTCCGCGTGAGGACTCAGTAAAGTGCCACATCTTTACTGAAACTCAAGGGGAGTGGGCGGGGATATCATCATCATGCATTTATAATTCATTTCATCAATATTTTAAACAAGAACTAAAACTTGACATTGGCTAAATGCACAAACCGTGCGAAGCCAGAAGGAAAAAAAAAAAAAAAAAAAACTACCTGAGTTTTCTAGATTTAGAGACGGATAGTTTTCCGTAAGTAAATTTATTACTGACATACCACAAACTTAAGTATTGATTTTTCGTCAAACCATATTTTAGGTTAGAATTCGTCTTTGTAATATTGACGCAGCACTTGATTGAGCAAACTTTTAAAATTAACACTACCTGTACCTATGGCAAATTTTATTAAAATCCGTTCTGTCATTTTTGCGCCTATCCGGAACATACATTCAGACAAATGTACTATATTTTCGGCATTAGACTCAAACACTTCGTAGTAAAAAGGTAGGTACTTAAATCAAAAACTATTTAGAGATTTGACTTCGTTACTATTTTATTATATGCATAGAGGATTGATATAGAATTATATGGTTTATATAATACAAAGTATTGTACTCTGTTCTATTATAGTGTAACGAACACAATATTTTTGAAACCATTCATACAATATTTCACGAGAAAACCTCTATTGAATTTTACGTTGTACTCGACGTACCTATTTATGCTGGTGACTGTACATTCGTCAGTATAAGTCTCGAAACACAGAACTTACCGCTTTATCGTTCAACGAGTTGTTGGACAGTTCAGAACAAAATCTTTCAGTAAGTTAGAACAGTCGTTTATCAGAAGTTATCGTACCAATTTCAGTACCCCAAGTGTAAGTTTGCAAGAGAGTAAACGTAACTATTTCGTTTGCGTTAAAATTTGACCGATAGATCATAATGCTAAGAGTATAAGAGTGAGAATCAAAATCTTAACACAAACGCGCTAGTTACGTTTACTCGGGGTAAAGCTAGCGAAGGCGATTGTCAAACGTAAGTAGGTATACCTACGCTGTGCTAACGGTGTCAACGCGATTTTATTTCGATACAGTCACGTCTACGCGAGGAAGCTAGCATAGCGTCTACGAGGCCCCAGCGTAGTGTCTACGCAGTGTCAACAGGACTTTATGTCACGCCTACGTGAGGACGCTAGCATTGCGTCTACGTGGCCCTAGCGCAGCGTCAACGCGGTGTCAACACGACTTTCTTTTGATACAGTCATGTCCACGCGACGACGCTAGCATAGCGTCTACGCGGTGTCAACACGACTTTATTTCCATACAGTCACGTACAAGTGTCGACGCTAGCATATCGCCTTCGTGGCGCTATTCTAGCTTCTACGCGGCACTAGTGTAACATCTACGCTGTTTCAACATGACTTTATTTCGATACAGTCACGTCTACGCGACAAAACTAGCATAGCGTCTACGTGGTGCTAGCGTAGCGTCTACGCGGCGCTAGGGCAGCGTCAACGTGGCCCTAGGGCAGCGTCTACGTGGCGCTAGGGCAGCGTCTACGCGGTGTCAAAGCGACGCCAAAAAAGAATAAGAATGCCATGCAGTTGCATTTAAATTTTGCCATGAAATTTTGTCGTCCAGTCCAGACATTTATTTCAGCTCATAAACTTCTACGATATCTCATTGTTTTCCTATCGACTAAAATAATATTCGTTTGCAATGTGGTGTTATTGGAGTATAATTTGAAGAGGATAAGGCTAAGCTATGATAATATTTTCTTCCCCTTTTAACATAATCTGCTAATATTTTTTTACGACACACAAACCAAAGGGTTGACCTATCAGTTAGGTACATAGAATCACTTCAAACTTCCGTATAATTAGTTGTTGTATGTGACCCCCGAATACCTAAAGTAATTAAATTGCCCTTTCTGGTAAAATTAATATTGTTTTAACGTGTAATTTTGTTATGAAACTAGATGTTATTAGTTATAACCGACTGTAAAATAATAATTAACTTAATTGCGTAGTCTACCGTCATGCATTAATGAACCTGTATTGTCAAATGTTGGAAACGCGAGCTCAAAATTGTTATATTAATTTATAGTTTCAATTCTAATTAGTTGGCTGTTTTGCTTCTATTTTATTGTTTGCGGTTTTGTAGTAGGAAATAGTTTTAAAGAGTATACAGCATGTATCAAAAAGGTGTGGTCATTTTGAAGGGTGTGCAACTTTCTCCATTGCACGAACAACGTAATCGCGAAAAAATATCAGCCATCCTATACATTTGAGTCGATTAGGTATTTAAGTTTTGTATAGGACAGTTCATAATGTTTTTATTTCAGTTTTGTATAGGAGGACAGTTCATAATGTTTTTATTTAAGTTTTGTATAGGACCGTTCATAAAGTTTTCGCAGAGGTTAGTGCTAATGGCTTGTGGCTAAGTTATAACAGCCGCACGGGCTCGATGAACTGTCCTATACAAAACTTAAATAAAAACATTATGAACAGGATTATAGGACAGTTCGTAATGTTTTTATTTAAGTTTTGTATAGGACAGTTCATAATGTTTTTGTTTAAGTTTTGTATAGGACAGTTCATAATGTTTTTATTTAAGTTTTGTATAGGACAGTTCATAATGTTTTTATTTAAGTTTTGTATAGGACAGTTCATAATGTTTTTATTTAAGTTTTGTATAGGACAGTTCATAATTTTTTTATTTCAGTTTTGTATAGGACAGTTCATAATGTTTTTATTTAAGTTTCGTATAGGACAGTTCATAATGTTTTTATTTAAGTTTTGTATAGGACAGTTCATAATGTTTTTATTTAAGTTTTGTATAGGACAGTTCATAATGTTTTTATTTCAGTTTTGTATAGGACAGTTCATAATGTTTTTATTTAAGTTTTGTATAGGACAGTTCATAATGTTTTTATTTAAGTTTTGTATAGGACAGTTCATAATGTTTTCGCAGAGGTTAGTGCTAAATGGCTTGTGGCTAAGTTATAACAGCCGCACGGGCTCGTATTCAAACGTATTTCGTGCGAGTTGGATCATTTTATCATTACCACATTTTTATTAAGACGCAGAAATAATGCCAGTGACCTGGAGTGGTTAGCTTGCGTGTTCTGTACTGAGCTCACGCGTCGTACGTTCAGCCAGTAATAGGACTCGCCCATCAAGGAGCGCATTATTTATTTATTATACACAAAATAAAAGGTATTTTAATAAAGTGCGTATACTAAAAGATCAATAATTAAATTATCTTTGTTTTTTTTTGAGGTCAGAAAAATACGCTTGGTAGATTTTGGGCCATTCTCAATTTTTTATCCGCGTTAGACATAACTTTACAAAAAAATATTCACATATTAATGAGAAAATGCTCTAATTTAACATTATTTTTTTTCAGATCATCAATACTACTCGTTTAGACGTGATCTTCAGTATAAAATTATTAAAAGTCGGTTATCGTCGCCTTAATAGGATTCAGCTAATATATGTCACCATTTTACGAAAATTAGAGGAATTGCGAATGATCTGCTGGGAATTCATGAAATTAATCGCTTTTAGAGGCATTGCTTAATGAGGCCGTTTTAGGGGTGCTGCTCTTTCCGTTTTGAAATGTCCGAACATTCAGGGACTATCATCTCAGACGTCCCATGACCATTATGTAAGCGTATAAAGGATCAGGCTCACTCCACCGTATCAAACCTACGTGACATACGTACGTCCACTATCATTACTTTTTTATATTGGCTTGTAATAGTAATTGGTCGTTGTCGGTTTTTTCGTTAACAGAAAGGTCAACATTGATTTACGTTCATCAACTAGTCGATCAACTAGTTAAATTCGTCAACGAGTTAAAGTGCTCTTAGTGTCAACTTGAAACGTAAACCGTTAATTCATTGAACGGTTTGTTCAAAGCTGGTTCGTAAACGTATATACAAACTAATATGATGGTGATAACGTACCTAACAGGTTTCTTTAAATACTGTAAAATCTTGCCAATACAAGTTGCCAACACAAAATACGATAGTGGTTATTGATAGAATAGGTTCACCAACAAAGAACTACAAATTAAATTCAATCATAGTAAAGCAACAAGAATGGCAGCACAATGAAAACTGGTAGTAACGAGATACAAAAACTGTTACGGGCAACGAACGAACGTTTATTTAATACCTACTCTAATTAATGATGTTCCAGCAAAAATTCAATCAGAAATAAAAAAAATATAATTATAAAAATAAATACAAACATTTCTTTGTTACTCTTTGAAAATGCATCATTCTGTTAATTTATTAAGTTAGTAATTAACATTGACTGGCTGTTGGACCCGCGTCGTCGTCGTTTTTGTACTATATTTTAGTTATTATTCACGAACTACCATACAATGTTTTAACCATACATAATATTTCGTTAGTATTAAGATTGCTTTAAAGTGTTTCAACATTCGGACAAACCTATTAAGGTCCTTGTGATGTTTCTGTTTATATTTTGTTATGTGCCATAATTAATTAAAAAAAAATATATTATGAACTGTTTTTTCTCAGGCGGCACGAGCGGTGCGCACCGTTCCACAAATATCGGAATATTTCAAACATCAACACTGTTTCTGTTACTTGAAGAGTTCAAAATAAAAATTATATGATGTGACGGTCGCTCGCAATCTATGATGTTAATTTCTAAGTAAGTTTTTTAATTGGTTCAGTTCGTTGTTTGCGTTCTAGGAATTTAGTCGATTATTTTAGGAGTTAAATTCATAAACATCGTTGACGAATTGATTAAACTAGTTACTCAACTACTACTCTACGTTACGTCTACTAGTTTATTAGTTAGTAATACATATTTGTACGCCATTAATTTGTGATCCTTTCTGCAATATACTTAACATCTTGCATGCTTTGTGTGTGCATTACTCATGTTTCCAACAAATAAATGATCTATCTATATATTTATTTAGTTGATTCATAAACAGTTAACGTTAATACGTTGACAGGAGATCAACGGTTGATTCAGCTAGTTCGTTGATTCTATGCCCTTCGCTAGCTTGTAAACGATTTCTGCGACTTATGGGCTTTGGAATCCATTTCAATAACAATTACGGAATTGTGGTCATTGTTTCTTGTCTTAGAAAGGGAGGACGCTTCTGCGTTGTAGCATGTGTAGCCTTCATTATACAACATGTCCCAGAATTTACGCACAACCTCTTAAGGGGTTATTGTAGTCATTATTATGAACAACTTTTATTATGGGACCAAACATGAAATCGCGAAAAAAAAATCTGTAGTTCCCTACATTTTGACAAGTTATTCGAACATAAATGTAGGGAACAGCAGATTTTTTTTTTCGCGATTTCTGGTTTGGTGCCATGACCCCTTGAGAGGTTGTGCGTTAATTCTGGGACTTGTTGTTTATAATTATTATTTAGAAGAAACATAAAAACGATCGCAGATGTATTTATTACCTACTTACTTTAGTTAATAAGTTTAGTTAAGTAATAATTATTGTTACCTTATTTTTTATTATTTTGTTTATGTTTATTGCTAAAATTTTAAGACGTTTACTTAGCAACCTGTACACCTATTAACTACTGTGTAAGAAAACGTTTGTACGCCTTACAGCGGGGCGAGCACGGCCTACTGTGACATGACTTGAGTCACACATTTTATCACAGTTTGAGCGATAAAACCGTTTTGTCTTAAAATGCTAGTACAAATTGACAAGACATAATTTATCATGTCTTGTCACAAACGTCTTGGCACGCCCGTGCTCGGCCCGCAGGGCGGCACATAGTGAGAAAATATTTTATTACATCATGTACCAACATTATACCTATGTTTACAAAAAAATAAATTTGAATTTGAAAATTGCCTGTAACGACATCGTGGGATAGAGGTGGGTACATCATTTAAATCATATGGAAAGAAATATATCGCGTAGAAAAAGTTATGAATGACCAAACCTTCACCCGGTTACAATGCCGGGAGAGTTTTGATTACACGCCCTGGTTCAACAGAAATGATTGTAGAAGGATGTACGAGACTTTAATACTAGTTCTGGACAAATACGAGTTGAAAATCCCCATGAATAATGAACACTTCTACGTCTCTAATTCCTTGAAAACTACTTGATCTAGGATTGAAACTTGTGAATGGATGAATTTATGCAAAATTTAGCGAATTCTGTTGAACACTGGAGCTGTGAACGTGGTACGTTCAAACAAACTTTTGCTTTTATAATATTAGTGAGTATTGATCCCCTGGGAGTTCGCCGGCACGTTACACCAGTAAGGCTCGGTACAGGATAGGCGATATCATGCAGTTGCACAACACTGAGATCTTTACAATTGCACAACACGCAGATCTTTACAATTGCACAACACTGAGATCTTTACAATTGCACAACACGCAGATCTTTACTAAAATTATCTATATCTTTCTATACTTACGACTGCCTCGTTGGTCTTGTGGTCACAACTGCTACTGTTGAGCTGGAGGTCCTGGGTTCGATTCCCAGGTCGGGCAAAGTGTTGTTGGGATTTTTCATTAGGAATTTCTCAGTAGCAGCCCGGAGTCTGGATTTGTGCCCGGTTGACGGCAATAGGCTCGCCCCCTATTATGGGACTTAAACATAACTGGCGAATGGGCGTACTATAGGTACACCTCTGCCTCACCCTTTGTGGATAATAGGCGTTATTTTATGTATGCTTACACAGTAAAGAAGCAAAGTTGATTTTCGTGTCTGTGTTAACAATTCTTCTAAACCTCACGGTGGATTTTGATGCGGTATTACCATAATATACATATAATATAAATTCCAGAAGAATAACGTGTACCTCAACATCATCATTTCAGCCGAAAGACGTCCACTGCTGGACATAGGCTTCCCCTAAAGGGGGGGGGGAGGAGAACGCTGCTGCCCATTCCCTAGTAAGTCCCTTAGTCCCCTTTTACGACACCCACGTTACGTCACGTTTACGTGTACCTATAATTCATTAATATTTTAAGGAGAGGAGGAGATATAGTAGTCGCTAGTATATGAAAAAATGCGGGAGTGAGTCTATCGACGTTTGGGATGCACTTCAAATCATATATATAGGGATATGCAATTCAAATCTTCATTGGCTCAATCAATCAATTAAGCTGTTTTTTTTTTTCATATAAACCTACATGGGCACTTATGAAACGTCAGAAGCTAGGTGCACGGTTCCAATTGGTCATTTCCTATGGAGAAGAGCCGGCAAGAAACTCCACGGTTACTCTTTTAAAAATAATGGGCTTTTACAATGTTTTCAAGTTACAGTGTTAATAGGTATGGGAGGACAGTGTAGGCCCGTCAAAAAGTACCAAGTACTTAACAAAATAGAATAGAATCTGCTCATAAATCACAAAATTGTCACGCGCATTATTGCGTGGTCAGTTCTTGTCAAACGATATTGAAAGTTATTGTATTATTTATATGAATTCTGTCCAGCCTGAACATAGCCTTATATTATTACTATAGTCAGTGGTAACACAGACGAGAAATTGAAATATTTTATTCAGATTAGATATAAATATCAGGTTTTAAAGCGTATTGTATATTGTAGCGTTTTTGTAGCTTTGCAAAAGCTGGTAAAATTCTACTGTAAAACTCGAATTTCATTCTTGTTTTCATTTCGAAGACAATGCAGGCTGCCGTAGTAAAAGATTTATGTCTTACATTTAAACTCCCGTCGTTTATAACTGAATGTACAAATACAAAAGTTTTTCGTTACAAAATTGGCATTACTGAGTTTAAGAGCGCTGGGAACGTAAGTCAGGAACACATTTGTTACACTCCGCTCACCCCGAGGTCTCTCGATGAGAATAAACAGCAGCACGGGCCACGTATAATATAATTCGTCAAATGAGCGCACGTCATTCGAGTCGAGTGGCGTGTCGTGTTATAAGTCTGTTCCTAGCTGTACATACAAATCTAATCTGCGGTGGTACAATCATGTTCTTCGTCTAAGTCGAGTTAAGTGTAATTTTTAAAAGAGGCTTTTCTGCTGTCAGTTGAATATAACTCTGCGGGCCGAGCACGGGCATCCCAAGACATTTGTGACAAGACATGATAAATGATGTCATGTCAATTTGTACTAGCATTTTATGACAAAACAGTTTTATCGCTCAAACTGTGTTAAAATGTGTGACTCAAGTCATGTCACAGTAGGCCGTGCTCGCCCCGCTGGGTGAGATTTGCTCTTGATAAAAAGCGATAGGTCCAAGTGTCATGATAATGGTTCTGAAGATGAAGTTGCTAAAAGGCCCATTTCTAGCAGTAAATTATTTTAAATTAGTTCGATTTCGGGGTTAGTCTTTTACGCGAATGTCGTGAGAATTATAGATGTACTAACATTTTCTTATGCGTGGAGCTTATGTTCAACTTTGCAGTACAGGGGCCAGACCCCAACTACAAGTTGGTGTTATTGAGGTACATATTTCACAAAATGACAATTGTATTAATATAATAAAAGAAAAAGATGGAGATTAAAATAAACACAATTTTGATGTCGTACAAATACGTAAAACGGGGTGAATAGGGATGCAGGGGTGAATCGGGACGCAACTTTAAAATGGATTTTAACCTTGAAATAATATTGTTTGTTGCCAACAAGGACACTTAATCGTTAATTATAATACAGGTAACACATTGTAGTTCTCTTTGGCAACAAAAGATGTTATTTCAACTTTAAAATCCATTTTAAAATTGCGTTCCGATTCACCCCTGCATCCCTATTCACCCCGTTTTACCCGGTACGTCTTAAAAATCACTCTGATTTGATCAGTGTACCTCCTTATTTGCGTTTGGTGCCGCGGCATCATGCTGAGATACGGGCCTTTTGGCCTCGTACTTTGTTTTTATTTTCTTTTTGTTTACTTTGTTTTATTTTTGGTTTTGTTCTTTTTTTTTGTTTCTATGAGTGTGTTTCATTTAATTTGTGATCTGTGCGAGTCCCAATAAATGTTTTTTCTTTCTTTCTTTCTTCTTTATTTTGTAAGATTGAGCAAACTACGCTTCGCTAGATCTCTTTCAGAAGACATTCGCGTTCTTAGCGCTTGACTAAATCCTCCAAGTATTATTACAAAGATTTAGATCTTTGTAATAATACTTGGAGGATAAACTGTCTAAAATTAATATAGGCAAGATGAATCCGCCGCTAAAATCATTATTATTATGGCTGTTAATAACTTATGTTAACTCAAGTTAACCAACCGGTTCTGAATAAACTATGTCTATAATGAATGAGGCTGTTTACATAATGTTAACGGTATGACTGAAGCCATATCGTTTAACAGCTGCGAGAGGCGGCGACTAGATGGCGCTAGTGGAACGTGCACCACAGACAATCATTCATTCTATCGGTCATTTGACTTAACCGGTTGAGCCCGGCCCTTGGAAGTCAATTGAGTGAAATATTGTAACGTTACCCCCCACTAGCGGATCGCCTTTATAAGGAGCTTCGGCCTGAGTGAATCCGTTATCGTAGCGGGTGATCTCAACGCCAAACATCCGTCCTGGAACTGTAATACCACCACGTTTCGAGGCCAACATCTGTTTGACCTCACCGCCGTCTTAAACTTCGATATCATCGGTCCGATGAATCCTACTCACTACCCCCATATCCCCAGTCAATCCCCGGACATATTGGACATAGCGCTCCTAAAGAATATCAACCTACGGTTGGATTCGATAGAGGCGATGGACGAACTGACTTCTGACCACCGGCCGGTCGTCTTAAGACTGGCCCCTCGCGACGGACTCCTTGACCCTGACCAACCCTCCCCCACGAAAGTAGTCACGGACTGGCGGAAAGTAAGCGACCGACTGAAATCCACCACATCCCCGATACTGGATTCTATCCCCGATCAGTTTGACTCGATCGCCGACACGACGGCCGCGATCGACTCACTCACGGAACACGTACAATCAGTCCTGAGCGATTGCTCGAAGCAGGTTCCGGCGATGGACCCCCATCGCCGAAAGCTGCCGGACGATGTGCGTGAACTGCTGACTGAGAAGAACGCGGCCACTCGTGCATACAGTGTCTTTCCCTGTGACGCTAACAAAGTCTTCATGCGCCAATTACAGAAATCTGTAAGGAAGCGAATGAAAGAACTGCGTGAGGCTAACTGGGACAAGATGCTGGGCGAACTAGAGCCCACTCATCTTGCCTTCTGGGAGCTTCAGAGGAAACTCAGATCCCCGCAAGTAGCTTCAATGCCCCCTCTGACACGACCCGACAGGACGATAGCATTCGACGACACCGACAAGGCTGAATGCCTGGCTGACACTCTCGAGACTCAGTGCTCGCCCAGCTCTCAACCAGTAGACCAAGCTCACCTCGCTGAGGTGGACGCTGAAGTCGAACGTAGGGCGAATCTCCCTCCGGTCGAAGACCCTGATTGTCCTCTGGCTCCCGTCACCCCAGACGAAGTGCACGACATTATCAAGGGTCTGAAAACCCGTAAATCTCCCGGATCAGACGGAATCACCAACAGGGTGCTCCAGCTGTTCCCCGCTCACCTGATCATGCTAATGACCACCATCTTCAATGGCGCTCTTAGCAACAACATTTTTCCTCAAGCTTGGAAAAGTGCCACGGTCATCGGTATCCCGAAGCCCGGCAAACCTAAGACCGAACCTTCCAGTTACCGACCCATCAGTCTGCTCAACGTCTTCGGCAAAGTCTATGAGAGGCTTATTTATAAGCGTCTCAGAGACTATGCCGAGACGAAGGGCCTCATCCCAAACGAACAGTTCGGGTTCAGATCCCAACATTCGTGCGTACAACAGGTCCACCGTATCGTCGAGCATGTAAGCGCTGGCTTCCAGCGCGGGCTCATGACGGGTGCTGTGTTCTTCGACATTGCGAAAGCGTTCGACAAAGTCTGGCACAACGGCTTAATATATAAGCTCTACAAACTCGGTGTGCCCGATCGTCTCGTGCTCATCTTACGAGACTTTTTGTCGGACCGCACCTTCCGCTATCGCATCGAGGGTGCGCTATCCTCCCCCCATCCGCTCCGCGCAGGCGTCCCTCAGGGCGCTGTGCTGGCACCGCTGATATTCACTATATTCACTAGTGATATCCCCAAATGTAGAAAGGCGCAGTTAGCTCTGTTCGCAGACGACACGGCCATCTACTACTCCGGCCTCAGGCAAGACAATATCGCCCGCATCCTTCAGGCCGAAGTCAACAGACTCGCGGCCTGGTTCAGGAAGTGGAGGATTGAAGTCAACCCTGATAAGAGCCAGGGGGTCCTATTCTGTAGGCCCCGGCGATCTCCCGTCCTGCCCCAACCGATCACCATGTTCGGCAAGCCTATCCCTTGGGAGAAGCGAGCCAAATATCTCGGTGTGGTCTTAGACCATCACATGACGTTCGGCGAGCACATAAAACAGGTGCGCTCGCGCGCCAGTTTTGCTCTCGGCCGACTACACTCCGTACTCAACCCGCGCAGCAAGTTGTCCCTTAAGTGCAAATTGCGTATTTACACCGCGTGCATTCGACCGATCATGACTTACGCCTGCGTAGTTTTCGCTCACGCAAAGTCATATCACATTCATAAGATGCAGACGCTTCAAAACCGATTTCTCCGTAGAATTACGAAAGCTCCTTGGTTCGTTCGGAACGAACAACTTCACGTAGACCTTAAGATGCCTACCATCAAACAGTTTATGAAGCGCCTTGCAAAGCGCTTTTTCGAATCCGCGGAACGTCATCGCAACCCCTTGGTTGTGCAGGCCGCTAGTTACAGGCCTTCTGCCATTAGTCAGACTCGCCGACCGAGGCACACTCTCTTAGATCCGGATGACCCCATCACTCTCCTTCAGGAAAGCAATAGGGCCACGAGTACAGTGCACAAAATACACAAACCGACCTTCCGTCCTCGCCGCCGAGGCGCGAACTTCCCGAGTAAATGGTAATAAAAGTCCTCCCCCCCGTCCCTTGAATGTCAATGCGCCAGCCGCCCGGTTAGAGGCTGAGAGCGCCGTAGCAATAAATATAATATCCCCTGATAATAATCATGATCAAAATGTTGATCCAGCCCGTCCCCAAATTGTTAGTAATTTTGTGATCCCCCAACGACGCCCTGAGCCGAGGTCCGTACCCCACAGGGGGTGCCCTTAGTGCGCTGTCGTTTAGTTTTTAATATATATAATTTGCGCCCTGGCTGGAGGCTTTAAGATTAAAAACCTTAGGGCAGCCACAGGAATATCCGGTTAAGTAGCAACGACCTCTCTAGGTCTGCTACGAGATGCCATACAAAAAAAAAAAAAAAAAGAGTCGGTACGCATTTTGAACGGATGCGTCTTGGTGCACGGACCACTGTCTCTCGACAGTCAGTACTGCCCGGTTATTGGATATGGAACGCTGTCTCCGACAAATTAGTACTATCCTTATTGCGGTGGGTGCATGGACCACTGTCCCTGACAGTCAGTACTGCCCTATGTGACCATTATTAGTTATTTAATTAATTCTATTTAATTTCTATATTCTCTCGATTTAAAATAACTGATTGTTCGATTGAAATATATTTCTGTATTGCCATATCTGAGTATTACTTCTGATGTCTGAACCTATCCCGACAGGTACATCAACTAGGGTGAAGCATTGTAAGGATTTATTGTAATCTATTTAGAGACAACATTATTTTTAGTAAGTATATGCGAAACCTGAATATAGTTTGTTCAGAATAAGGAACTGAATCGATTTCAATAATTTGTACACCATATTATATTTTGTCCCAAAAATATTTAAGTGTGATGGAAAATGTTATCACCATTTTATTACTTACAATACAATCGCCGTACGGTTAGGTACCTACTGCCAAAATATTATCACAATGTACTCTGTGATTATTATCAATGAGCGCAAGACGACCCTGGAGGCACGGGGGCGCCGTTAGCATGTTTTTGTACGGACAACCTGGTAAAATAACAACCTTATAACTTTGTGATTTTTCATGATACAGTTTTGAAATTTTGTATATATATTCTTTACATAAAAATACTAGACACGTGTTTCGGGTTACGCATATACTCGTACTAAAACTAATATTGTATAACGGCGCAGGATAGATGACGCCTTTACCAGAAGTGATCATCGTAATAGTGGCTCATCAGCTTCAATATCATCAGGATTGTGCCGAAATATAGCAGTTCGTCGTACACAATCTATTACTATAATTTATTGTCGTGGACGTGGTACGAAAACGGCTTCCCTGACGTCATTTTCTGTCATCAGAAGACAGCCGCCACGTAACCATCGATGCGATGCTCTGCTAGAGTCACTGTCAGCCATTGAGGTACGAATACTATGGAGAGGGCATATTCTACTATAAGAAGAATAGTTATACAAATATCTATCATATCGACACAGTCATGTCAAAAAGCGTTTTGCTTCTTTTCAACTCATCAAGAGCTTCATAAGGAAAAATAGATATGTAAATGTTTGTCAAGGACTAAATTTGGCAAGACTTTTGCGTGACGTCAAAATCTGTCTATGCGTGACCGGTCGCCATGTTTAATGCCAACTTTTGTGGTACAAATCTCGGCAATGTGCTGTCAAACGGTTGCTTGCTTTCTCTCTATTATATATATATAATATATTATAAATTATTTTTAAATAATTTATATTTTTACATTGTTCTCACATATAGAAGCGACAAGAATAATAATGTACCCAGGATTTTGTAATATCTTGATTTAAAAAAGTGTCCTTGGAGTTTCTTGCCTATTCTTCTCCATAGAGATCTACGTTTTGGAATGGGCAAATAGCTTCAACTTTCTGACTAACTGACCGACTCTTTGACAATTCAAAAGTGCCTGTAATTGGTTTAATTGAAATAAATGCTTTGAGTTTGAGTTCTCGCACTCGCAGTAGCAACCCTATACAAGGCAGCCATTTTAAGTACTCGATTTTTGTAGGTAGTCACCCTAATTTTGTAGGTATGGTAAGTCCATAGGTTTATAGGTCAGTGCTGTCAGCAGCCAGTTGAGTGACACTCTTATCCGACCTTTTCGGTTACTCCCTGTAACTTTTTAACAAAAATAGGCGGCGCCACTTGCTGCGCCGTTATATTATTTTACATCTTTTAAAACAAAGTCGCTTTCCGTGTCTGTCAGTTTGATCGCTTATATCTTCTAAACTACACTATGCGTTTTGATACGGTTTTCACTATCATTTAATTAAAGCATTTATTCCGGAAGGTATAACGTAATAAAGAGCTCAGAAATCTCGATGTTTTATTTACTTATTTATTTGCTCTCATGCACATCACACATTTTACAATAAATTACTGTCGGCTTTAGTACATGAACCCTGTCAGGGCACTGCAAAACATAATGTTGGTTTGCTGTTGAGTTACATTAATTAGTAGGTAGGTTATCAATTTACATCAATTTAGTAAAAACTTATAAAAACACAATACAATACAATAAATTAATTACAAACAGTCTTTAGTCAGATAGTTTTAGTAGGTGTAGGTAGTCAAAAAAGATAAGAGATAGGTAATACAATCATGTCATGTCAGTTATTCTTAGCAATTACATTTTTTTTTTTTAACATTTCCCCACACTAGGAATTTCTCCTGTATTGTGAGTGCGTTTACAAACATTTAAATTCACATAAACAAACAGCCAGATTCGGAAAAACTACTTGTACATACAAATATTTGTTCCGTGCGGGAATCGAACCCGCGACACGCAGCGCAGCAGTCAATCGCTTAACTAACTGCGCCAACCGTGTCGTCAATTAGGATAAGTATGTCAATACAAAACAAAATAAATTAAATGTCACTGGCATAAATAGTATTTATTAGATTACGTTTTGATCAGACCGGATTTTGCAAAAATTGAGTAGGTACCTACTTCTATAAAGTTTTATCCGTCATGCATTGGTCTACTGTGTAATAACATTTTTCTACTAGAAGCGATTCCGGTAATTTGTTATAAATTGTTTAATATGTACACTGTACCCGTGAGAAGCAGGGTCGGGTCGCTAGTATTATAATAAAAACCGAGTGCGTAGTGCGTATAGAGGTATGAGGAACAGGGTTTAAAGTTCACTCATTCTCCATCGAAAAGGGAGGATCCTCCGACCAGACGGGTGTTGTGTCTAGTGGGCTACTGCCTGACGGTTGACGTTGGGACGTTGTATACAACCTGTTTTTTTTGATATCCCATAACTCTAGGGTTATATTCTGTAGGTAAAAATAATACTAAAACTCCTAGAATAGGTGGTCCAAAAATGCATCGTTTCGGAGATATCATCAATCATAATTAAATTAGGTCAAAAATTGTCACCAGTATGACGAATCTTTACTTTTGCGAGGTTGCCAAACTTCGCAGTAGTGTAGTAAAATAAATAGTAAAATAAAATATGTAGGTATGTTTGTATCGGGGCTTCCCTAGCTTTCTAGTGAAGGGAAAGCTACCTTGTCGACGTTGTCATATTTCACGTAAGGGTGTTTTACATTAATAATCGTGACTTTGCCGAATTATTTTGGATGAAAAATTAAAAAAAAAATAACGAAGGATTGGAACATAACTCATATGCCAGTTGATTCTTTGTTATGGCCTCAATCATACCCTAGAGTTAAGGTTAAGCTAGAGTTGTATAATATATGTTAGTCGCGCGGTAAACTCTGCTTGCGCGATGCAGGATTTGTGTGACGTCAGGTCTTTGATGTGTAGTTATTTTTCTGCTATATATTTATTTCATCGCACTTACTTTTTACTTGTTTTTTTTTTTCCTGTATATTTATCTGGGGTATATTTGTGTACCTTTTAGTCTGTGCTAAATAAATGTATTTTCTTCTTTTTTTTTCTTTACTTCGCACTTGGCGTTGTAGATGTCGTCACATGCGCAACTGTGAGGCAATTGTGTAACACACTAACAAGACATTAAAATGCTCCCGCGCGACGGCAATACAAACATGAAGCCATGGATTACGTAATTATTTCCTTAAAAATACTTCGGATTGTAAAATGAAATGTGTTACGTCCCGCTTTCATCACGCCTTTAATCCCCGAAGGGTTAGGCAGAGGTGTACCTATTGTATGGTTATAATATGGTTAGTAATATTGTTATTAATTTACTTAGGCTGTTTATATTTACCTTGCTCGCCATAATTTCAAAACCAACAAACCCTTTTCGGATACCGACAATATTTAAGCATCCAAGCTAACTTTCTGGGAGCGTAAAACAAATATAAACACGGTTTATAATTCGTGGAGCGGTGTTATAATCCTACTATATATTTTTATTTATGAATTCAGAAGTTTGCTTTTCATCTAGCTTCAACGGATAAGCGTCGAATTGGATAGTTGTAACCGGAACTTTTCATAATTCAGTGAGAACTATGATTGATTCCTTTTTCGGCACATTCCTTTTTGGACATATTCCGTTTTCGGTATATTCTTGTTTCGGCACATTTTAGTAAATAAATTATACTATTTAGTACTTGTGACTTTGCTTGCGTAATAAAATAAAATAATATTTATTAGTAAAATATTATATTTTTATCAATAAAAATTAAACAGTACCTACCCTGATTACTTAAAATAATTGGACAACTAACTAATGATGATAACCAACTAGGTATCTAAATTCTTATGCTTATGCTTATGAAACCGTCTTTTATAAAAGTTGGCAAAGCCATTATAGCCACAATATGCTCTTCAATTGATAAGATCCTCATTACAAAACTATTTCACTGCCGTCTACCTTGTATTAAGTTGTTGTGGGTAAGTATATTACAAAATAGCCCTAGGCATTTTAAAATTTCAGAATAATGATGCTTTGTTGTATATAATGATTTATGCCGAAAACGGAATGTGCCGAAACAAGAATATGCCGAAAACGGAATATGTCCAAAAAGGAATGTGCCGAAAAAGGAATCAATCAGAACTATGTCAGAAGTTAGGAATTAAAAAGTTAGGAGTTAGTACAGGTATATTTAACATTTTAGTTTAAGACTCCGCATATTCATATTTTCTCTTTTTGTTTTCACACACTATTGTCTACATTTCTTTTTCATTTCTCCTTTTGCAGGTCTGCTGGAAGAAATTTCTTAAGAAATAAGCAGTAGGTACCTTTGTACTAAAATTTTAATTATGTCATATCGCTTTGTATTTTACTGTGTGTATATAAATAATAAAATAAATTAATGAAATAGTATTGGAGATAATCAAAACGTGCTGTTTTTTTTTAAATATGTAACTACTACATAATTATAAAAATACTGCATCCTGAAGTTATCGCGATTGACCATCGCGACGTACCTAGTGAAGTAACCATACGATTCAGTACTCGATACTCACGATAAATCGATTCAAGTTAAATATCAAAACGGGCCTATTATTTTATGACAAGCATAACTAACATTATAAATCTGGAGGTGTGTTTGTTTGTTTGTTACACTTTCACGCTAAAACGGCAGAACGAATTTGGATGGAATTTGCCACATGGGTAGACCAAGACCTGGGTTAGAACATAAGATACTTTTATTCCGATATTCCCACGGGATCGAGATTTATGCGGGTGAAACCGCGGGGCGTACATAGTTTACTATTAAAAAAAAGATGGTTCTTGTACTTTCTACGCATAAGAACGCAGAAATAAAACCATACAGAAACTAAGACTTTATACTATGGTATTTTTGCAATTGCACTTTTTGGTGACAATATTGATAGGCATGCAAACATAATTTGTATTTAATATTGCGTCCCTACCAAGAGATACTGATCACGACGATAGGTCGTAGTGGAGCGAAATGAAAGTGAGTGGACTGTACCTGTATCATGTATAATTAATTTATAGGAAAATATAAAACTATAACAGACTGTGTCGGTTAAAAAAGCAAACATGAATTATTATGGCCGATATAAAACGCGTGAGCGCAGCTACGCGTGAAGGCGTGGAACAGCTGACAGTCGTTGCGCGGGAGCCCGCGTTCAGCCGTGCGGACGGTTTAGTCCCATCTCTTCCGCTAGGCGTTTATACCAACAAAAATTTCCTTTTCAAAATATAAACGTAGCCATATAAATATAGCCGTCTGACTCACCGCTGACCCCGCCCCCTCGTTCACTGCCGCCAGCATGCGGCGATGTTGAGAACCGATCAACAGATACCGTAACGTGTTACCCAGTGACTGGGTTATGCAGGTCAGATAGGCAGTCGATCCATGTAAAATACCGGTATTTAGTCGCATCAAGTTATACTGGAAGCCAACCCCAAAATAATTAAGTAGGTCTGCCTAAGGCAGATGATGATTGCGTCCCTAGATCCGTCACTCGTAAATGGGCCGGAAACAAAGTAAAAAGTAATTCATTTGTTATACATGACGACGTCAGCGACGGCGGAGCGATAGGGTCGTCACCATCTTGATTCGGTGGTAAAGGGTCCATTTCGTTGGTGTCGTTAAATTATAACACGAAGTGTAACATAACCTCACTTATAATCAGAAAACTAGATAATAACAAGTGATAATAATTTAACTAGGCAAACCAACAGTTTCGTTTTGGAGAAGTGACTTGGTCCGCGTCTCGATGCGAAGTGCCCGTTCGACAATCCCCACCTTCCAAAACGACTCTGTCCACGTGCCGCCATTACAAAATAACGTCACGGCGTTTGCCCCACTACTACATTAATCAATTGAGCAACTTTTTTATTAAAACAATATCGTTCCACGACATATAAATAAGTCCATACTTGAAAAGGTGAATAGCGGGACTTCTTGGCGGGAAAGTGAAGCGTCATGTTCAGCAGTTTGTTTAATTTTCCAAAATTTGTGTTTAGCCGAATATTAATGTGTAATAATGGTGGATTATTAACCATTAAGTGTTTGTGAACGTGCATTAGTGTAGGCAAATGAAACAAAACAGTGCAACTTCGCTTCAAGTTCTCTCAAGAAGTCCGCGTGAGGTCTCAGTAAAGTGCCACATCTTTACTGAAACTCAAGGGGAGTGGGCGGGGATATCATCATCATGCATTTATAATTTTATTTCATCAATATTATACAAGAACTAAAACGTGACATTGGCTAAATGTACTAACCGTGCGAAGCCAGAAGAAAAAAAAAAAAAAGTCCATACTTAATGACATAATCCGCCTTATTACAAAACAAGATTTATATTTTGACATGGCTTAAACCATGGAGCCAGTTTTTGTAATAAGAACGTAACAGTGATTGAAATACCGTTCTTTAAACAAAACTGAAAACTTAGTTCGGTACTAAGTTGTTAGTTTTGTGTTTAGGAACGTTACCATAGTCGGAATAAAGTTTTTGTAATAAGAACGTAACAGTGATTGAAATACCGTTCTTTAAACAAAACTGAAAACTAGGTCGGTACTGAGTGGTCAGTTTTGTGTTTAGGAACTTTACAGTAGTCAGAATAAAGTTCGAAATTCAATAATGGCTCCATGTTTCAAACCTGGGTCTGAAGATAAACCTTGTTTTGTAATAAGGGGTAATGTTTCTGGTTGGTATTTCTTCTTCAGCCTCACAAACCGACGAACATTTATTTTAGAACAAGTAGAAATTTGAAGCGACCCTTTGAAACCGTAAACCATTGCGAATGTCCCCGATTTTGTCCCAAGTAAGTGGATATACAACATTATAATATTTTGTTGAAACGTGATGGTTTGCGTTTGGCAAAGGTTTTGAACTGAAGTTACGTTAATTCGTTTTTATAAGCTTCTAAGTTTCCGTTAGATCTCTGATAAAAGTATGGATTAACAATGTAACTATAGACTAAAATAGTTAAAAAAGATGTTACGCATTGTACCATTTTCAAAGTATCCCCTGATTACTCGTATTACTAGATAGAACTCCATAAAAAAACATAAAGGTACCTGTAGCTTTATCTCAACAATAGATGAACGGCGACGATGCCGATGATGACGTTTTTTAAAAAGAAAAAAAAAAGAGAAAAGAAAATATTATAAAATGGTGAAGATCCCAAACTGCTATACAGTATGTAACAAAAATCCTGCTGTTCCTTTTAGGGACGTATACAGTTACCTACAAGCACAACATTGGTGGAATTATAATTTAAAAAAATTAAGCATTGGCTAGTCGAGAAGTCAAAATCAAAGAATTAAAGAGATAAGAAATCAGTTAAAAATTACAAATATAAATAATTAAATATTTATTTTATATATTTTTGTTGAACAGTTTTTATAAATGACTTGCTTTATTACGTATGTATACCGATTCTTAAAACGTAAGTAGAAGGAACAACAGGGTTTTTGTCACATATTGTATAGCTACACTAATATCTTGTGTTTCAATGGTTCATGCTCATGCATGTATGTGTTTTTAGGGTACCGTACCAAAATGGTAAAAAGGAACCCTTATGGTGAGACTAAGTCTGTCTGTCTGTCTGTCACACCTGGATATCTCAAGTTTTACTGACGCTATCAACTTGAAATTAAGAATAGTTTTAGATGATGTTTGCCTAACTATTTTGCAAAAAAGAAAGAAATTTAAATAAATATACCTTTTTTGCAAAAGGGACTGAAAGGGGTCTTCAAAATTTTAAGTGGGGCTACTAGGGCATGTGGGATATATATCATATGAAAGAACGCTGTTTGCACATTCTCAAACCTTTTTGTTTCGGCAGCTTTGTTTCCGACTTTTGATTAAAAATGTAAAAAAAAATCCGTCACTCCCCCTTATCTCCGAAGTTTGCCTAGATAGAAATCTGAAATTATTCTATGTGATAGAAGTGTATGTAAAGATTTCAGGAAAAATAAAACTAGGTATGTCTCTAAATAGCACAGTTTTTCAGAAATAATCAAAAACATCATATATATGGTCGGAACTCTCGGTGCGCGAGTCCGACTCGCTCTTGACCGGTTTTTTTTATTTTTGTTAGTTAGTTTTAATGGTGCCCTGGCATTTTGAGCACTTTATGCGGCCTACCCAAATGTCCTTTATTTGGTATTGTTCGTCGAGTCGTTGAGCTTGAGTATTGAGTTGAGCTGCACAATTACTGACAAATGCTTGCACTGATTGGACAGGTCCACTGAAATTGTGTGGTTCTATCCTCAAAATACCACTTCAGATACGGATCTACATGGTCCTCACATGATCTGAACAAGATTATGTCTGGAATTTAAAAGAGACTTTGACCCCTGAGTTTGTTTCGCCATTTCTTCTCAGGGGTAGTCAGATAGGAAATGTCGGCTACATTTAGCTTATTTTTTATTTTCTAATATGACGTGTAAAAGTGATTCCGCTGTCCTATTTTCGGCTGGAATTAATGATGAATAATGATTTACAGAATAAACGATTTCATTTCATTACAGGATAAACTCCTTTAAACAAAAAATATGGTTTTGTATTATCATAAAATCCGGACTACTTAGTTATAGTGTTTTTATGTCACGAAACGACGCGCGCTTGACTTGTGGTTACCAAGTGTTCAAATACGCCGTGAATGTCTGTGTAAGCGCAGGAGCTCTCGGTGCCGTCCAGGACAATGGCGAAGTCAGAAACTCAGGAGTGTGTTTGCGTTATGTGCTGACGCTACTTGTCTTTACGAACACATTCACAGCGAGTTGGTACACTTGGTTATCACGACTAAAGCACGCGTCGCTTCGTGAGATAAAAATACTATATCTAGATAGCTATCCAGTTTACCGGTTTCATATAATATCTATCATAGCTACCCATTCAACGTGGCAACGCTGTCAGCCATTTTTTTTGTTATGGCTTCGTTCGGTTTGCACATTTTGCCAGTGTCAAGTAAAATTAGGTAACATGTACAAAGTTTGTTTGATTAAATGAATTATTACACATTAATATTCAGGTAAACACAAATTTGAGAAAATAAAACAAAACTGCTAAACATGATGCTTCACAATTTTCCGCCAAGAAGTCCTGTCAGCCTTTTGAGTACATTTGCTGTTGACAGCGATGGGGACAAACTTTTGACGCCCTATGATTCTTTCTCCTCTTTTTTATAGATGTACATATTATTATTTTAAGTATGTTATTTCATAAACTATGTAAAATTATTTCGTTCCCCTAGTGTTTGCCGGTATATTTGATTGCTGACGTGAACTTATATAAAATGAATACCGTGCCTCCCGACCTTGACCTACTGTTGGTATTATATTGATATTTGGCGGTCTGACGCTGTCGCCAGTCGGGGCGAATAAAGTGTACTGCATCTCTTTGGGTCCCGGGAAATTAGCAAACATGTAAAGATTGGAGGTTCATGGTTCATCAACCAAGAACCTCCAATCTTTACGTGGTTGTTAGTTTGTCTAGTAGATATTTAAAAAAGTTACAGAGTTTATATGATATGTTCCGTTGTTTTACAGGGTCCAAATAGGAAGATACTTACTATTTGTTTTCTTTTCCAGATAAATTAAGATGATGAATTAATGAATGACAAGAAAAATAAATAAAATGTTATGTTGATTTGCGATAAATATGACGCAAAGAAAGGACATAGACACAAAAAAGACCAAGTTGGGGGAAAATATGCGTCACATCCACGCAAAACGGTCATCGCTCAGCATACTGCTGCGACAGACACAAAAAAGACCAAGTTGGGGGAAAATATGCGTCACATCCACGCAAAACGGTCATCGCTCAGCATACTGCTGCGACCCTATACTATGAGCCCCAGCGCCAGCAGCAGAATGAAATAATCTGTCATTATAATTCAGCAGAACTTTTCAGGAGGTGATAAAAAAGGGTCATAATGAAGATGAATGTGGAATAAAAGTTGAAATAAAATAAAACATAAAAATAAATGGCTCCTCTTATTTACAATGCTTTGCCTAGGTCAATTGCTCAACTACCTTTCGATATGTTTTGTGTTGTGTTGCGGAAGTGGTTGTTACAAGAATGTTTTATCCAAAGGATGAGTTCTTTCAAAAGTGTCCGTGTACATTTATAAGTTGAAGCACAGATATATTTAACTGAATGTAAAAACTTGTACTATTAGTATTGCATGCTAAAGATTGGCCAAATGTGTGTTACTAAATATTTTATCTAAGAACTTTATATACCTACCATATTTGATGCAATAAATGAATTGAATTGAATTAAAATAAAATTGAACACGAAGCATCCTTCAAGGTTCTAATTACGAGATAATACTGTGTTATCTAACTAACAATACACTCGTTACCAATTTGATAGAAATAGAAATAGAAAATAGAAATAATATTTATTTGCATAAAACATGGTGTATAAAGTTGTTTTAAAAATACATTAAAGAGCATACACGTTTTGCTTATATCACAGCATGCAAATATTATTGGTTACATTACAAAATGTTTCCCGTCAGTAAATTCTTTCATGCTGTAAAAAAATATTGTTGTTTAACCATTTGAGTAATATTTGTTTAAACAATCTAAAATCTAAATTTTTTTATTCACTTAGAATTTTATTATAAATTCGAACACACATGGCTAAACAGCCTTTATTATATTTAGCCAGTCTTGGTAAGTCATTTAATATAAGCCTGTGAGGATCTCGCCGGTTTCGCGGACAAACGTACTCTGCCTCTTTAAATAAGTCTTTATGCTTCTTAACAAACATGCATACTTCATAAATATATAGAGAGGGTAATAAACCAAGTTCTTTAAATATTGGCCTTCAAGATTCATCAGGTTGAAGGCCATATATGGCACGAATATACTTTTTTTGTGCAACAAATACTCTATTTTTGTCGGTACTATTACCCATAAACTATTATTCAACATAAACATGATAGTGATGTTACATAAATTGGATATTGTAAATACCCAATTACCCATGCTTTTCTGAAAATGCTACTGTGACAATATTTTCTCTTTAATGTTAGTCTTAAGCAAGCCCATGTAACTACAGTTCTTAGTTGATGATTACATAAAAATGTAAATCTTGAAGAACATTGCCAAATCTGAAGAATGATAACCAATACTTTGTAACAATATTTTAATTTAAAAGAGTGTCCGTGGAGGTTCTTGCCCGTTCTTCTCCATAGGTGCCTACTAAGCTTTGTAGTGGGCAACTAGCTTCATCTTTATGACTGACCGACCCCTTGGTGATTCAAAAGTGCCTGTAATTGGTTTATTTGAAATAAATGCTTTGAAACCTCAACCGCCTCAGTAACTTAAACGAGTTTGATGGTCAATGATAAAAGGTAAGTACTTACCGTACCGGCTATTTTTAATCATATTTATATTTTTTTTTTGTCAATGTGAGGACGTTGTAGGCTTAATAGATTGTAGATCATTTTCTATTTTGTTAAGTACCTGGTACTTTTGACGGGCCTACGCTGTCCTCTCGTACCTATTATAATACGTACACACGCACACGCGCACACGCACACGCGCACACGCACACGTATATGTACTTAGATCTGTTTTGTGTAATATTTACCTTCCAGTTTATTACATATTATGTTTTCCAATATTGTACTTGCACGTTTTTCTGTGACAAATAAAATTATTTTTCTTTCTTCTTTCTTTCTATTAACACTGTAATTTGAAAACATTGTAAATGCCAATTTTATTTTTTTTAAAGAGTAACCGTTGAGTTTCTTGCCGGCTCTTCTCCGTAGGAAACGACCAATTGGGATACTAGCTTCTGACGTTTGAAGTGCCCATGTAGGCTTATGTGAAATAAAAATATTTTTAATATTGATTGACTTCTAAAGAGTATTCCTCTTTACTCAACTCTTCAAAAATGAGATTTAAGTCCCTGTTTTTCTTTGAAGTATTATTTCACAAAGTCATCGGTCCACCTTGTTGGAGGCCTTCCAACGCTACGTCTTCAGTCGTCGTCGTTATTGGCCATCAGTTCTGCGAGCAATGTGCTCTGCTCACTGCTACTTAAGTTTGGCAATTCTTCGGGTATGTCGGTTACCTTGGTCGTAGTTATCTTTTAGTTGAAAGAGAAGCTTCTAGGAAGCTTCTATATTTACAGTGTTAAATTGTTGTAGACTCGAGACTCGAGTTGTTCTATTAATTTCTGAAAACAATTTCAGTATTATTTCGTTTAGGTACAGAATTTAATTTGATAAACAATAACGTATAAGTAAACGTTGAACTTTGTTTCGATACAGCTGGGCTTAAGAACTTGGACTATAGCTGGAGCTTCGTACAAGGGAATTACAAGTACAAGCGAACAGAGTTTTCGACTAATACGTTTTGTTAGAGTTCGTACACGCGCCTGGGATGTACCAAAGACCTTTATACTACAGAATTGTACCGTATTTTTAGTTGATCTTTCCGACATATGCTTCCGTTTTTATTTACAGAGGTAATAATGATTACACACAAGAAAAGGATTTAAATACAAAGTCAAATTATTTATTTTAAATACTATATGAGGCACTTTTGAACGTCAAAATTTACAAAATAATTGAAGTGATTCTAGTCGCCCCTTTCAAAAAGTAGTTTCGTATGGAGAAGAATGGGCAAGAAACTCCACCGTTACTCTTTTAAAAATGTTTAACAATATTTTGTTTAAGTAACACATTAATTATATAATTATAATTATGTGAAGACGATGCACCTAGAATAAAATTACTGGACCACAATTGTAAAGACCACATTTGTAAAGACCTAATCGGACTTTTAAATGAAAGGCAGTGGACTGTAAAACTAACTTATAATATTGAAACGAATGTACAGCTAGAATTTAACGCGTGCGTGTCGTCTATAGCGATCGTTGGTGAAGTGACGAGGCATCGGGGCCTCTCATGCATCCACGTTGCCCGTCCCGCGCGCCCGCGCAGCCGCTTGACTCCAGACACGAAGATAGCCGACGGCGCCCGAACAACAATAGGTAAAAAGAATTAAAAAAGAACCAAAAAACAAAAAACAGCGGATGTTTCGCGGTTGGCTACGCTGCTACGCCTTGACTACGCCGCTACGCGTTGACTATGCTGCTACGCTTTGACTGCTACGCATGGCGATCAAATTCTACGCGCTAAGCATACGCTGTCATTAAATTATCACTCGTTTGTACTTCACATTAGAGTCAGTGTTTTGTTGCCGTATACAATATGCAGCAGTAGCCAAACACGTATATGAAACAGTTATCCCAAAGCGATATTTGTTATCAATTACTAGCGATCCGCCTCTGCTTTGCACGGGTGCAATGGTGACAAGTCAAAACATCAAGATTTGTGTACTATATTTAATTTTAATATATACTCCTTGGAAGGGGGGACACTTAATTGTAACAAAAATTTGCACTTTAAAGCTTAATGTTACGCAAACGGATTTCTGAATCGAAAAATGATTTTAACAGACCCACAATATTTTTGAACGGCCTATCTAACGATACCTCACAATATGGGATAGACGAGAAAAAAATATCATCCCCACTTTACATGTAACCCCAAAATAAATTTTGTGCAACATAAATAATTAATTGTGAAATAAGTTATGCATTAAAAATGTAAAAAAAAAATAGTAATTTGCTTCTTGACTCCTACACAATGTATATTAAAATAATGGATAAGTTTTAAATTACGCATATTACCCTATTTTACTTATAAAACCAAATATGTACATTATACACAAATTATAAGAAATAAAATACCAATTTCTACGTATTCACATAGCGGCCCACACATTTAATCGTGGCGGCATTAGATCGTTAAGGACTAGACACAGATGTCCGGAATAACCGGGCCGGGTGTTATTGCCGGTTCAAAATTATATGAAAGCACGTTATGTCGCATAACACCGTACCGCTAAAACGCTGCGACATATACAGTTTTAAGTTCAAAGTCGCTTTGTGTAATTTGAATAGCATACTGAAATGAATTGTGGTAGCTGGGTAAAGAGAAGAATAAGTTGGTAGTTTAAATATAAAGTTTTGGAACTACTCTATAGTTTTTAACCGACTTCCGAAAAGGAGGAGGTTATAAAAATAAAATTTCTTTATTTCAAGTAACAAGACTCATAAGTTTACATAAAAAATAAAATAAAAATAGCTACATAAAAAGGATACAGACAGGATAACAAGCACAGACAAAATAAAAAGCACAGACAAAAACGCTTACAAGGTAACAATATGTCTGCTACAGCATTGCCGGATATAAAGGCAATCCGGTCTGTTGGCGATCATCATTATATATTCGTCTGTATCTTTGTATTGATTTTTTTTTCATTGATTTCTCCGTCAATTGTAGACCGATTCTTAAAATTATTTTTTGTTTGAAAGAGTGTGCTCCCGTGGTAGTCCCCTTGTCACCAAGTCAGAATCTGATGAAGGGATCCCATGGAAATCGAGGTAAATCCTCATAATTTATAGGCACACCTATTATAGCGATTTGGTATTTTTTTATAGTAACTCGCACATTTGCTCTTGGAAAGCACCATTTGGTGAAGTGGAGCTGATGGTTCTTTACAAGAGAACTCCTCAATAATTAACGTCTCTGGATCGGGAAATGTAATATTTTGTAAAAGGTGGTGAGCAGTAATGACATTAGGCTATTGTAACTTAGATAAATTACAAACTGACCCACTAAAAAGTGAACATAAAAAAACCTTTTTACAAAAAAAAAAAAACAACCGACTTCCAAACAAACAGTACAAAGCGAAAAATAACTTTAATTTCGGAACTCGGAGGCAAAAAAACTAAAATACAGATCCAAAGGCACCGACTTCCAAAATTAAAGTTATTTTTCACTTTGTAGTGTTTTTTTGGAACTCGGTTGTTTTGTAAAATACAGATCCTTTGGTTTGGGCTTGTTAAAAGACTAATTTCTCAGTAGCATTCCGGAGTCTGGATTCGTGCCCGCTCGATGGCAATAGGCTCGGCCCTTATTACATGCGGTTTCAACATAACTGGCGAAATGAGAGTGAACCATAGGTACACCTCTGCCTTGCTCTTCGGGGAATACCGGCGTGATATTATGTTATTTGTTTAAAAGGAGTTCTGCGAGTGAAGATAATAATACGTTCATAATTCCGAAAGACGTCCACTGCTGGACATAGGCCTCCCCCAAAAAGGGGGGGGATTTGCCATAATCGCCACGCTTGGCAGGCGGGTTAGCGATTGCAGTATGGTTTTGCTGCCCATTCTCTAGTAAGTCCTCCCTTATTCGCCTTTTACGACACCCACGGGAAGAAATGGGATGGTGCTATTCTTTACGTCCGACACCAAATGGAATAATAATACATTAGTGTCTACGTTTAGGAATAGGACAAAAATAGCAGATGTAAAGAGAAGAATAAGGACGTTAAAATGGAGTTGGGCTGGACACATTTGCAGACTGGAAAGTGTTAGGTGGGCAAAAAGGGTTACGGAATAGATACCACTCGAATGTAAGAGGAAGAAAGGGAGACCCAGAAGGAGATGGAGAGACATTTTCACCCAGCAATGCGGACCAGACTGGATGAGGAAGGCGCGTGGGAGGGACAAGTGGAAAGATTTAGGGGAAGATTTACGCCACAGAGGCGACAACTACATAAAATAATAGTAGTTAGTACACCGTTTTATAAATACATATCTCAAACTCAAACTCAAACTCAAAGCATTTATTTCAATTAAACCATTGACAGGCACTTTTGAATTGTCAAGAAGTCGGTCTGTTACAAATATGAAGCCAGTTGCCCATTCCAAATAGTAGGTTCCTATGGAGAAGAACGGGCAAGAAACTCCACGGACACTCTTTTAAATTAAAATATTGATACAAAATATTGGTTACATCATTCATATTGAAGTTAAACATGTGAGAACGATGCAATACGTCAAAAAGTCTAAATATCTAAATAAGTAATAGGTGTAAAATAGGTTTAAAAAGTGATAGTGTCATAAGACAGGCATCTTAACTACTTATGTGTTAGGGTAGCTTTTCAGCTACCCTAACACATAAGTAGTTAAGATGCCTTTATTTTCATAAAGGCTTTTTTTTAACTTCGTTTAGTGCATTCTGAGCAATCATCCCCGCAACCAGCCTTTCTGACCGAAATCATAAACTTTTGCTATCACGAGTGAACAGCAGACTCATTAAAAGTTTCTGAGAAAATTAATACGCAAAATTGTGAATATCTTGGAAATCAACGGACTTGGTATAACTGCTCCAGAATCTACTCTTACAAGTTAAAGTCAAACTCAAAGTATTTATTAAAATTAAACCAATTACAGGCGCTTTTGAATAGTCAAGGAGTCGGCCTGACTAACAGATGCTGGTTAAGTTAAGTGAAGATGTTAGTAAGGTAGTCGCCCATCCCAAAGAGTAGTAGGTTCCTATGGAGAAGAACGGGTATGGTAGTTACACATAACTTTTTAAAGCATCCTGTATATTATTATAGCATCTATTTATTTCTTAACTAGATGATCCGGTGAACTTCGTACCACGTGAGACAAAATTTAGATTTCTTCGATTTTTCGGCTGTTCCTTTCAGTTTTTCTTAATTTTATTTTTTTCTAAACTACCCCAGTATTGAGACGAACAAAACAAAAAAAAAACACTCGAGCCTTTAGGAGTTTTGCCAAAGGTTAATGCACGGCAATTGTTTTTTATATGTGTATATTAAAACAAACATAACAATCATACAATTATATATTTCATTCAACAAATGCAGTAGGTAATAAATTAATTAACAATTTTAAGAAATAGGTAAGTAAGTATAAAGCAGAGGTCAGTGGAAACGCCGGAAGGGGACGCCCTAAAAGGACATATAGTGACCAAATTGGTGATGTTCTTCAGAAAGGTCAGGTGAGTAGTACTCGCAACCGGCGTGCGTGTATGACCAGATGTATGAACGTAGGCGAAGCAAAAGGAGTATGTAAGGATCGTAGCAAGTGGCGTTCTATAGTTTCTGCCTACCCCCATGGGAAGAAGGCGTGAGTTTATGTATGTATGTATATATGTAAGAAATATAAGTTACCTATTCATCCCTAATAATAAAATTGATTCACTAATTCATGAATAACATACAATAATTAAAGTTCATAAACATTAATGTAAAATTTCTAGTAACGCACCCTGTATAAATAACCGTCGCAAATGACTCCCCTACATGTGACGTCATCACATTATCCTTTCTCAGACGGCTTCATTACTCCGGGGAGGTAGGAATTAAGACATAGTCGCTGAATAGTGAACGTTGGCTGGTACCACGTTTGCCCGGATTTCCCCGACATGACCTGTTGCTAACCCAATCAATACCCGGGCATAGCGTTGCCAGGCGTCCGGATAAAGCCGGACACAGTCAGGGTTTTTGGTTGCGTGTGCGGCCAAATTAGACGGTGTCTGGCCTGTCCGACTTCTGTTGGGCTTTTTGAGTATGACCATTTTTTTATGTGGTTTTTTCCGCCTATAATAAGAAACAATTCATTCAATTTGATTGTTGTTTCATTAGAATTTAAGAAGATTTAAGGTAAATTATAAGAAAGCCATGATTTACTTTAAAAAAATCGTGTTGTACTAACCAATTAAGGGTGTCAGGCCTTTTTACCCAAATGTCCGGCTACACTGGCTAGTCTGTCCGGCTTTTCGGTTTTAAGACGTGGCAACCCTACCCGGGCATAATACGACACAACTTCAAAGTTCCATCCTATCTAGTCAAAGAACGAATACTTGAGATGGCAATCGCTTATTGTCGCAGCACTATCATAACATTACGCCGGTATTCCTCAAAGGGTTTAGCAGAGGCGTACCTATAGTACACCCAGATTTCGCAAATTTATGTTTAAGTCCCATGTAATAGGGGGCGAGCCTATTGCCACCAACCGGGCACAAATTCAGACTCCGGGCTGCTACTGAGAAATTCCAGATGGAAAAACCCAATAACACTGCCCGACTCGGGAATCGAACCCAGTACCTCATGCTCAGTAGTAGCGTTTGCGACCATTAGACTAACGTGGCAGTCAATTTTCGCTCCACTAACAAGTTATTAAACGTTCAGATTGGGTGACTGTAATAAACTGGATTTAAAAGAGTTTTCACTCCTCTGCTCAAAAAGTCCGTCATTCGGAGATAGAAAAGCATATTTTCCTCTAGGGGAAAAAATATTAATTTTTAATATTTTGTCTACAAAAACGAAAAAGTCTTTATTCTTAAGTAGAATAATCATGAATAAAGACTCGACTTATTACAATTTCATAAAAAAGAAGAACATTTTATTTCTGAAACTGGAACAACAAGCGGCTATCTCTTCGGTAGAATGCGTACATTGCGTTGCGGCTACAGAAGAAATAAAAAAACCGGCCAAGTGAGAGTCGGACTCGCGCAAGAAGGGTTCCGTACCATTATTAATAAAACCGGCCAAGTGCAAGTCGGACTCGCGCACAAAGGGTTCCGTACCATTATCTATAAAAATGGCAAAAAAATCACGTCTGTTGTATGGGAGCCCTCTTAAATATTTATTTTATTCTGTTTTGTATTTGTTGTTACAGCGGTAACAGAAATACATAAAAAAAATCAACTGTCTAGCTATCACGGTTCATGAGATACAGCCTGGTGACAGACGGACAGACAGACAGACAGATAGACAGACAGACAGACAGACGGCGGAGCCTTAGTAATATGGTTCCCGTTTTATCCTTTGGGTACGGAACCTTAAAACCAACTTGGGTTTATCTCGGATTTCAATTTTCATGTCTTTTGGGGGGTGGGTAACCACTTAATGAAGCTGTGTGTACCATGTGAAATATCAAATGAAAGGGCTTAAAAAAAAACTTTATAAACTTACATTTTCAGTTGGAATTTATGAGGGAACATACATCTTTCAACTACAATGGCGGAGCCTTAGTAATAGGGTTCCCGTTTTACCCTTTGGCATTGGCGCGAAATCTTTAGATTTTTTTTTTAATTACAAATTGAATTGGTGACTGTAATTTATTTTACAACAGTGAAAGTATCATCATCTAGTATGGAGACCTTAATTTGCAGATGGAAGAGAAAGGTTATAAATAATTTTCGAACTGTTACCGTCAAGGTTTATTGGATTATTTTATTTTCTCGAAATCATAGTGAAAAGTAGAGCACACGGCGCTAAAAACCCATTATAACTCGGGTGCTAATTACTCTCTCGCTAAAGCTCTGTAGCAAAACTACCTCGTATATAATGGGTCATTTTAGCCCCTTGTATAACCAACTATTATTCTTTCCCGTTCTTCTCCGTAGGAATCGACGCTTTCGAACGAGCACCTTTTAAAAGAATTTCAACTTTCTGACGGACGACTCTGACGTATATTTTGAGATGGAACCTTTAAGTTGTGTCGAACTGTAGGTACTAACGGACTGCCGAACAGTTAGCTCGCTCAGCTACTATGACGCCACTCATCTTAGTAAGTACATAATTATTATTAATGTAGATATTTTCGTTGATAGTTTTGACTTTTGGAGTCCTGCTGAGTTCAAAGCGCAGGTTATTTTAAACACAAATTTTAGTAAACAATAATGCACAATGTGACTGCAACGACTAGTCGCAGATGCATACGACAGCTCTGCTTCTTGTTGTAGCGACTAGACGCAGCGACCAGACGCACAGTTTGCGCTGCTACTAATTAAACGGGGCGCGTTTACGTGAACAATTTAATTATCATACGTCCTTTTATAATTAGAAGCTGACATCATGATTAGGGGATTAAGTAAGCGGCCATAGACCTCTATCTTAAAGGTCTATCTTTAGTTGAGTGGAGGCTTAACGGCTTATCCGTTTTTAGGCATAAACCTTTTATAAAAATACTAGCGACCCGCCCCTGCTTGGCGTGGTTTTTACGACTTGATAAAACATAGAGATTTATTTATTATACAATGTGGAGAGAATAATACGAAATGAAAATACTGGCAATACTAATGTATTTAAGAACGATCAAATAAATTGTAGTATTGAAATTAAAAAAGTGATTTTTCAAACAAACTAAAATAGCAGTGTCAAAGTCAAATTGTTTATCTCAAATAGGCACATAAAAGGCACTTTTGAACGTCAATATTTACAAAAAAAATAGAATTGATTCTAGTCGCCCCTTCCAAAATGTAGTTTCGTATGGAGAAGAATGGGCAAGAAACTCCACCGGTACTCTTTTAAAATCTTATACAATATTTTTATAGGTACATTAATTATATAATTATATGTGAAGACGATGCACCTAGAATAAAATTACTATACCACAATAGGTAATAGTGGTGTGTGTGGATAGTGGTGGCACGACTATGGATTTTGCCAATCTTTGACTAGCTATAGCGACTAAACTATTGGATATATTTGATTGAATTTTCGTGTGCAGAATGCGAACGTCGTTAGATATACACGCAGTTGAATTTATTGTCATATTGTCGTCTCCACGTTGTATATTAGCTTTGATTATTTATATGTCTATACTCTAGATAGAGTGTCGCGCTGCAAAAGAACTATTAAAACAAACTGGCCAACTTTGTTATGCTGATATGCGTGACAGCAACATCTTATACCCGCGCCTCGTTATTGTGCTGTGATTATGTTATTTTAGTGTGCCTGCATTTTGCGGCCAACAGTTGGACGCAATTTTTTTCGATGACTCTCAGCTTTGACTGCCTATCTAGACATATTTATATATTTGTATATTAGTTTAATGTTCATTTATTATACACATAAACGTTGCGGAATCAATTTTTAGAGTTCCATACCTCGAAAGAAAAAAACGGAATCCTTATAGTATCACTCGTGTGTCTGTCTGTCAGTCTGTCCGTCTGTCACAGCCATTTGCTCCGAATCTACGGGACCGATTAAGTTGAAATTTGGTACACAATTCCACATATAGACTACTGTGACACAAACGCGGACGTGTAACGTAAATAAATGAGTCATGAATAAGAGGGTCACTTTTATGGGGTAAATAAAAAAATAAAGTTTTTCATACTGTAACATACACACATCAAATGAAAGGGCTTGTTGTAAGGATTTCAGATATATTTTTTGTATAATTTTAAAATAAATGTTTTTAAAATTATTAACGAAAATAGATGAAAATTAACCATAACCCCCCCATATCTCACAAACCACTGAGTATAAAATTTAAAAAAAAATACAAATAATAGTTCTTTAAAACCTATGAAATATAAGAAGTCTATGATCTTAAAATAACATAGTAAATCTCTCAATATTGTGCGTACAAACTTACATTTGCTTTTGGAATGTATGGAATGCATGTAGTTTGTTCGTAGGATAATGAATCCCCACTACGGAACCCTTCATTGCGCCTGGTCCAACACGCACTTGGCCCGTTTTTAGGGTTCCGTACCAAAATGGTAAAAAGGAACCCTTATGGTGAAACTAAGTGTGTCTGTCTGTCTGTCACACCTGGATATCTCAAGAACTACTAATGCTATCAACTTGAAATTTAGAATAGCATTAGATAACGTTTACTTAACTATCTTGCAAAAAAGAAAGAAATAAAATAAAATATATATCTTTTTTGCAAAAGGGACTGAAAGGGGGTCTTCAGAATTTGAAGTGGGGCTACTAGGACATGTGGGGTATCATATGAAAGAGCGCTGTTGTGTGTGCACATTCTCAAACATTTATTTTTATTTTATAGGCAGCATAGTTTCCGACTTTTGATGAAAAATGTAAAAAAAAATACCGTGCCCCCTCCCCTTATCTCCAAAGTTTGCATAGATAAAAATCTGAAATTATTCTATGTGATAGAAGTTTATGTAAAGATTACAGGAAAAATAAAACGATGTCTCTAAATAGCACAGTTTTTCAGAAATCACCAACATCATATATACGTACGGAACCCTCGTCGCGTGAGTCCGACACGCTATTGACCATTTTTTTTTTAATCATTATGATGGTGAAAACCGCATCAAAAGCCGTTGAGTAGTTCAGGAGAATAACGCGATCACACAGCGACTTTAATTTATAATAATATGTAAAGACAAAGGATTATGAATGAATCTATAACTTATGTGTAGATACGGATTCATTGATAATTCTTTGTCTTTTTGAGAAAAAGAATGGAAAAAGGATCAAAGTTATGATATCACAATTCATACGATGTTTCCCCAATTTCTTTTTTATATGTGTCTATTTGTTATTTGGAGCAAATTCACGGGACTATGTAAAAATGTAGGTACTCGTGTAAGATTACCTTTTGACTGGCGTGTTGTATTGTATTGTATAGTGTTTGGTTTATTGGGTTTACGTGTTTGTGTTCGAAAACACAACTACAAAACAAAAGAAATACATACACTAAACAAATACACTTATAACGTTTTTAGGGTTCTTTAGTCTGGGTACGCCACCAGTTCCCTCTTTGAGGAATGGCTAGACAGGCGCCACAGCTTTCTCATCTTCCGCCTGACGCAGGTCCTCACCGGATACGGTTGTCGGGAGGTTCTTGTTCAGGATAAGGCGGGAGGAAACGCCCGGGTGTTACCACTGTGTGGATCGCCCGGCTTGGCGGAGCACCGCCGTGTCCTCACAGCGGAGATCTCTCGCGTCCGGCCTTGGTTCAGGCCATGGATCGGAGCGAGAGAGCATGGAAGGCCGTCACCTCTTTCTGCGAAGCGTTAATGCTCGCAAAGGAGGAGACCGAACGCGTGAGGAAGATGCATAATTCACGCCATTCATACGAGTATTCACAAGATTCCCGGCCACCGTAGGCGCGGGCTTGCGGACGGTGAGTGATGGGTAGCTTGCCATCCGATAACGACCAGGCCCGGGTCGACGGCGCGTTGTGTTCACATCCTCAAAGAGATATCAGCACAAATTGACGGGGTCCGTTAGCGCCAATGCCTGCCAGGGTTGCGTTTGTCTGAAAGGGATATCGTGGCCCTGGTGCATAGGCAACTAAAGGAATACGGGTGGGTTTTATTCAGTAAAAGTCTGACACGCCCTCCCGCTCCGCCCAGAGCGGGAGTTGTTATTTGATAATTTACCACCCAAAAAAAAAGGGTTCCGTAGTCAATAAGGAATCCTTTTAGTTTCTTTGTGTCCGTCTGTCTGTCTGTCCGCGGCTTAGCTCAGAGACTCTGTACTAGAAAGCTGTAATTTGGCTTGGGTGTACAGACTAATTACGCCGACAAAGCGGTATAACCTGATCCACCGAACCGCACTTATCAAAATTTTGTTTCAATGCGGTTAGTGGAAGTGCTCAGGTGCGGTTCGGTCAAGTGCTGTTGAAATCAGTGCTCTGAGTGGAATAACTCAATTAAAATCGTGAAAAAAAATATGCGGGGCAGTCTTTGGGGACTGCCGATAGAAGTGAAAACAGTATGCATATAGCTCATGGAGAGCGTTTGGTGACGATGACGCGAGTTCCATGATTTTTGTTCACCCAAAAAGTGCTCAACGCGCCTAAAGCAGTTTTCACTTAAAAACAAATTGTATACACTTAAATTTTTTTTTAAATATGAAAACTGCGTTTACAACACGTCTGCGAAGTTTTGCTGGCTAATTTTATTTGCCCCTGTACACAACATGTCCCTGAATTAACGCACAAACTCTTAAGTGGTCATTGTACTCATAATTATGAACAACTTTTATTATGGGACCAAACATGAAATCGCGAAAAAAAATCAGCTGTTTATAATTTATGTTCGTATAACTTGTCAAAATGTAGGAACAGCAGATTTTTTTTTCGTGATTTCATGTTTGGTCCCATAATAAAAGTTGTTGTTGTTGGTAAAAAAAGAAAAAAGAAACTGAAATGAAACTGCAGTTTTTTTTGGAAGTGAAAACTTCTTTAGGCGCTTTGAACAGTTTTTGGGTGAACAAAAATCATGGAACTCGCGTCATCGTCACCGAACGCTTTCCCTATGCTTTATGTATCCTGTTTTCACTTCTATCGGCAGTCTCCGCCTTTTTTTTTTACGCTCTTCATGTATGGAACAGCAGAATTTTTTTTTACCGACGCGCGACGTGACCTGTTTTCCCTTACACACTGTATAATATACTCTAGCATATTATATTTTACGTTCATCCTCCACGCGTGACGGATTATCACCGACATTGTATTTTAATTCTGAAGGTTGCTCTAATCTTGTTTGGAAAATCAAATAAAGACAACAATTGGATTCTTAGCTGCTTCTTGAGCTCCTTGTGTAAGAATTCGTCCGGGGAAAGGGGAATATCAACATGGATACTTCACAGGGTCAAATTAATGAAACTGGCGAAACTCCACAGACGTAATTTATTTATTTATTAAAGCATAAAGTCCCAATATACAAATCACAATACATAAAACGCCGCGTATCGGCAAGCGTAGTGTGGGACGCCCCCCAGCTAGATGGACCGACGACCTTAAAAAGGTGGCTGGGACAGACTGGATGCGGAAGGCGGAGGACAGGGTATTGTGGCGCAGCCTGGGAGAGGCTTATGTCCGGCAGTGGACTGTTATAGGCTGAGTTGATTGAATACATAAAATGAAAACCAAAAATCATTACATCATTATTCATCCATCATCATCGTCGTTTTTCATCGTTATTATTTTTTCATTTGCTGGTGGGGCTGCCCCGCTTCTGTAGTGCATCGGGGATGTTCGCGGATGCGCATGTAGATTGTTTCTACACAACCATGCGCAACAGGTGCGCTTCCATGGTGCGCAGGGTGTGGGGTAGCTCCAACAGTATCCTAAGCATGATTTCAAGTCGTCTAGACTGTGTTTTCGTGGGTCGCTGTTGTGCCATCTCACATAGGTTGCCACAACGGTGATCCACTACTGTAAGGGACAGCCCTCCGCAGGCTGATGGGGTGAATTCAGTATATCGTACTAAGATGACCGGTACATGAAATTATTTCAGGAACGTTATGGGAATCTAATGAACCTGATTTGTCGCGGCGGGGTGGACGGCCGCGCTCACTCATTTCAGGCGTCGTTCGTTAGAGAATTTCAACATCCATTGCTGTTTTTTTTTATTTTAGTTGTGTTATTTACATTAATGGAGTACTGCGTACAGAGAATGTAGAATTTGTAATTTTACATTGAAATAAAGGAATAGTAACTGAAATTACGATAAAAAAAAATACAATTTTCCTGAGAAAATTTTCAGTGGAATATGATTCAAAATAAGAAGCTGAATGCACTGTGTTAATTTACGGAGGGCTGTCCCTTACACCCTGTATTCTATTAAAATACAATACATAAAAAAATATTTAAACATTAAAAAAAAAAATTATCATCATCATCATCTGTCCAGCATTTGCCCACCTATGCTGGGGTCAGCTTCCAGTCTAACCGGATGGAGCTAAATACCAGTATTTTACATTAAGCGCCTGCCTATCTGACCTCCACAACGAAGTTGGTAAGATATATCATTAAAATATACAACATGTCCCAGAATTAACGCACAACCTCATAAGGGGTCATTGTACTCATCATTGTGAACAACTTTTAATATGGGACCAAACCTGAAATCACGAAAAAAAAATCTGCTGTTTATAATTTATGTTCGTATAACTCGTCAAAATGTAGGAACAGCAGATTTTTTTTAAATCGTTATTTCAGTTACTATTCCTTTATTTCAATGTAAAATTACAAATTCTACATTCTCTGTACGCAGTACTCCATTAATGTAAATAGCACAGCTAAAATAAAAAAAATCAGCAATGGATGTTGAAATTCTCTAACGAACGACGCCTGAAATCAGTGAGCGCGGCCGTCCACCCCGCCGCGACAAATCAGGTTCATTGGATTCCCATAACGTTCCTGAAATAATTTCATGTACCGGTCATCTTAGTACGATATACTGAATTCACCCCATCAGTCTGCGGAGGGCTGTCCCTTACACCCTGTAGAATAGAGTTGTCTTTATTGAAGTAACTTAGACTCAAAAATTACACTTCACAAAAACAAACAAATGGTAGTGGATCACCGTTGTGGCAACCCATGTGAGATGGCACAACAGCGACCCACGAAAACACAGTCTAGACGGCTTGAAATCATGCTTAGGATACTGTTGGAGCTGTTCCACACCCTGCGCACCATGGAAGCGCACCTTTTGCGCATGGTTGTGTATAAACAATCTACATGCGCATCCACGAACATCCCCGATGCACTACAGAAGCGGGGCAGCTCCACCAGCAAATGAAAAAATAATAACGATGAAAAACGACGATGATGATGGATGATTTTTGTTTTCATTTTATGTATTCAATCAACTCAGCCTATAACAGTCCACTGCTGGACATAAGCCTCTCCCAGGCTGCGCCACAATACCCTGTCCTCCGCCTTCCACATGCAGTCTGTCCCAGCCACCTTTTTAAGGTCGTCGGTCCATCTAGCTGGAGGGCGTCCCACACTACGCTTACCGATACGCGGCGTTTTATGTATTGTGATTTGTTAAGTGGGACTTTATGCTTTAATAAATAAATAAATTACGTCTGTGGAGTTTCGCTAGTTTCATTAATTTGACCCTGTGAAGTATCCATGTTGATATTCCCCTTTCCCCGGACGAATTCTTACACGAGGAGCTCAAGAAACAGCTAAGAATCCAATTGTTGTCTTTATTTGATTTTCCAAACAAGATTAGAGCAATCTTCAGAATTCAAATACAATGTCGGTGATAATCCGTCACGCGTGGAGGATGAACGTGAAATATAATATGCTAGAGTATATTATACAGTGTGTAAGGGAAAACAGGTCACGTCGGTTAAAAAAAATCTGCTGTTCCATACATGAAGAGCGTAAAAAAAAAGGCGGAGACTGCTGATAGAAGTGAACACAGGATACATAAAGCATAGGGAAAGCGTTCGGTGACGATGACGCGAATTCCATGATTTTTGTTCACACAAAAACTGTTCAAAGCGCCTAAAGAAGTTTTCACTTCTAAAAAAAACTGCAGTTTCATTTCAGTTTTCACTTCCAAAAAAAACTGCAGTTTCATTTCAGTTTCTTTTTTCTTTTTTTTTTTAAAACGTTGCCCCACACTAGGAATTTCTCCTGTATTGTGGGTGCGTTTACAAACATTTAAATTCACATACACAAACAGCCAGACCCGGAACAACTACTTGTAGATCATACAAATATTTGTTCCGTGCGGGAATCGAACCCGCGACACGCAGCACAGCAGTCAATCGCTTAACTAACTGCGCCAACCGTGCCGTTTCATTGTTTGTTTTTAACCCCCGATGAAAAAGGGGGGTTAAGGCGCAGATATATGATTTTAGTGACTTTTAAATCTGTTTCGCCTTCATATAATGTAAGTAAGTTATGCAACAAATGTATGTTAAACTAGAACGCATACACATCAATTCTATATGTGAATATTTAAGTATTGTAGTAAAATACTTTATGAAATAAATTCAGGAAGTAATGTCTACCCAAAGCATAAAAACCGGCCAAGTGCGAGTCGGACTCGCGCACGAAGGGTTCCGTACAATTATTATCTAAGGTAAATTGCGGAATACGATTTATGACAATATTAAAAAAAAACTACTAACTAGTTCTCGTTCAAACCAATTTTCGGTGGAAGATTACATGGTAATGTACATCATATATTTTTTTTAGTTTTATCATTCTCTTATTTTAGAAGTTACAGGGGGGGGGGGACACATTTTACCACTTTGAAAGTCTCTCTCGCGCAAACTATTCAGTTTAGAAAAAAATTATATTAGAAACCTCAATATCATTTTTGAAGACCTACCCCACACGTATGGGTTTGATGAAAAAAATATTTTTGAGTTTCAGTTCTAAGTATGGGGAACCCCAAAATTTATTGTTTGTTTTCTATTTTTGTGTGAAAATCCTAATGCGGTTCACATAATACATATACTTACAAAGTTTCAACAGTATAGTAGAAGTATACTTCTTATAGTTTCAGAAAAAAGTGGCTGTGACATACGGACGGACAGACAGACATGACGAATCTATAAGGGTTCCGTTTTTTGCCATTTGCCTACGGAACCCTAAAAACGATATTACTTTCAAAATACTTAAGATATTTTCATGCTTTTTTTTTAATGAATACACTGTTTTATTATCTATAATTCTATCTGTGATTTTTTTAAATATTATTTTTTTTTACAAAAAATTATTATTCCCTATGAAAGTCAATGGTGGCGCAGCGTGAGCGCGACGCGCATTTGTATGGCCAAGGTCAACGGCGATTATCTGACCCTTAAGAGAAAATGTAGTGACAAAAATTGAAAAGAGCATGCTTACATGGTTTGGTCATTTTGAGAGGATGAATGCGGAGGGGACGCCCTAGAAAGACTTATAGCCTAATGGTGATGTTCTTCAGAAAGGTCAGATGCGTAATACTCGCAACCGGCGTGCGCGTATGACCAGCATGTCGATTCTGTAAAAATCTCACCGTGAAATCTTGCGTGGAGTGAGCTGTCAGTGTCATCTCACTGATGCTAGGGATTGACCAAGCATTATATAATATTTACAGTATAATCGAGATTTTAATAATATTTTTTATGCTAATTCTGCTGATCATTTTATATTATTTCAAAGCGAGTATTTAAGTGTCTAAACATTACTAATTTGGAGGTTTTCAAATAAAGCAGCATAACAGAAATTCAGTCAGAAAGTCAATTTGGTTTTTGTTCCTTTTTTTCCTTAGACTAGTCCTTAAACATTACTACTATGTTTAGACACTTAAATACCAGTTTTGAAATAATATAAAATCTCGATTATGATTGTAAATGTAATCCTTGGTCCATCCCTAGCATCAGGTGGGATGACACTGACATTTCACTCCACGTTCACATCACTTAAATTTTCACGGTGAGATGGTTACAGAATAGCACTGCTGTACCCCGAGTGTAAGTTTGCAAGTGAGTAAACGTAACTATTTCGTTTGCGTTAAAATTTGACCGATAAATCATAATGCTAGGAGTATAAGAGTGAGAATAAAAATCTTAACGCAACCACGCTAGTTACGTTTACTCTCTTGCAAACTTATACTTGGGGTACAGATGTATGAAAGTAGACGAAGCAAATGGAGTATGTAAGGAGCTTAGCATGTGGCGTTCTATAGTTTCTGCCTACCCCCATGGGATGAAGGCGTGAGTGTATGTATGTATGTATATAAATATGTAGATATTGAATAAGTAAGGCGATGGAGTCTGAATCACCATGAAACTTAGCAAGTAAAAGCGACCATGTTACAGTTACGAGTATGTCTTTGCGATCCATTGTGGCGCTGATTGCACTGAACTTTTCAAATTTACATTTATGAGTCTAGCTCGAGTATGCCGTACATAGTGCACATTAAGATGGTAACTATCACTACTATGTTGCTTTCCTTTTGTTATATTTGTAATATAACAAAAGGAAAGAAGTGAAAAAGTGTGTTGGATCATTCGGTTCCCTACAAAATGGTTGAGTTGGATGGTGCTGATCCACGCGTCATGTTCGTGAACGGGCGCCGTCAGTTGAGACTGGTCTTCTCTTAACTGCCAGGGCTTATTTGTAATTTTTTAATCTTATATTTTGAATTGTTTTTTAAATAAACAATAGAATTTTTTTTACATTGTTCTCACATATAGAAGCAACAAGAATAATGTACCCAGGATTTTGTAATATCTTGCTTTAAAAGAGTGTCCTTGGAGTTTCTTGCCTGTTCTTCTCCATAGAGATCTACGTTTTGGAATGGGCAAATAGCTTCAACTTTCTGACTAACTGACCGACTCTTTGACAATTCAAAAGTGCCTGTAATAGGTTTAATTGAAATAAATGTTTTGAGTTTGAGTTATAATATTATCACCATCTTTATCATTCTCCTGCCTTTATCCCATTTTTTTTAGGATCAGCGGAACATGTCTGTTGTCTTTCATACTTCTCTATTAGTCGAACATTACATAAAACACACACACACACATTATACTGCAGTGTGTCGCGAGCATACTGGACTGCTTGTGTGTGAATCGCTGCTGCAAGCTTTCCACATCGGTGTTGAGCTTGTAGCAGGGATTCTCATAACTATGGGGCAGGTGTTTGGTTAAATGTGTAGGTTTAGTTTACTAACATAGATAATAAGAAATATTTTTACTAACACATTTGAGTCTTGTTACTTGTTTATTAAAAATAAATAAATAACACACCCCCCACACACCCCTACATACACTACACACATACACAATACATACACGCCCACACAAAAACATACATACATATATTACACACATACATATTACATATACACACACACATACATACACACACACACACACGTAGAATATTTTCACTTTTTATTTTATATTTGTATTTTGTGAACTGTGTCCAAATAAACGTTATTCTTTCTTTCTTTCTTTCGTCATCTCGGTGTCAGTCGGTAGATTTGTTTCACATCTTTGTAATATTCATAATATACAGCGAAAAAAAAAAACCTTTTAGCCTTAATAAGCTTCTAAATCAATATAAGTTGGTAATTAACTTTGTGACGGCGCGGGCGCCAAACAAACAATCAAAGCTGCAATCATTTTATGGTTTACGTAATTAATTTGTAGGCAGTTTATCGAAGTATCGAAGCATAATGAATTGGATATTAAATGCAAATTATCAAAAAAGTTCAAAAAAGACAATAAAAATCATATTATCCAATTCGTAAAACATTGTTATTTTTCTCTGTTGGCTTTTATGGTTATTCTTTTTTCCATATTCGTTTGTTTTTTTTTTAATTAATTGGTTGTGTAATTCACTTTTATTCTTTTTAGGGTTCCGTACCAAAATGGTAAAAAGGAACCCTTATGGTGAGACTAAGTCTGTCTGTCAGTCTGTCTGTCTGTCACACCTGGATATCTCAAGAACTACTAATGCTATCAACTTGAAATTTAGAATAGTTTTAGATGACGTTTGCCCAACTATTTTGCCAGCAAGAAAGAAATGTAAAAAAAAAACATTTTTGCAAAAGGGACTGAAAGGGGGTCTTAAAAATTTGAAGTGGGGCTACTAGGGCATGTGGGATATCATAATGAAAGAACACTGTTTGCACATTCTCAAAATATTTTTTTTTATGCAGCATAGTTTCCGACTTTTGATGAAAAATGTAAAAAAAATACCCCCCCCCCCCTATCTCCGAAGTTTGCAGAGATCAAAATCTGAAATTATTCTATATGATAGCTTATATAAAGATTACAGGAAAAATAAAACGATGTCTCTAAGTAGCACAGTTTTTCAGAAATCATCAACATCATATATTCGTACGGAACCCTCGGTGCGCGAGTCGCGACTCGTTCTTGACTGGTTTTTTTTTCCTTTGTGTGATTTTCGTGTTGAGAGCATTAAAATAAATCAAGATACATTCATTTATTTTAATGTTCTTTTCTTGTCAAGCTTAATGTACCTAGATTTTATGTAAATGATGTGGTCTCCTATAATTGGAAGCACACACTTGAATTCGTCCCTGTCTATGTATGTGTAATTGTGTAGCCTCTGTTGGAGATCCAATAAATAAATTTCCTTGTAAAAGACTGACAAACGGACAGACAGACTGGCGTAGCCTTAGTATCCAATGGTGCTTGAGCACCCTTCTGTGTTTGTCCGTCTGCCTGTCTGTCACAGCGCTACTTGACTGTCAAAACTAAGTACCTACCCAGAGCAACATTTTCATACATACGAGGTCATTTCGAAGCCTCGTTTCTCGATCAGTTGGGCGCCATAGGTGCTCTAGACCTCCTCCATACGTACTTTGGAAAGCTGCTATCAGATCTCATCTGAATCGTTACCTGATTAAAATCTTTTTAATTGAAAACTCCTTCCGTCTTATTCTAAAACACGATCTAAATTTAGTACTAGGATAATTACTAGGTTTGCCACCATGACTAAATAAAACGTTATTATAAAATTAAGTTTATCACTAGTTCATGAACAAGCTATGGTACTAAAGTTAGTCCGCCAAGACCCCTAGTTTTTCTATGGACCAACTTCGGTATTAATTTATTTGAGGTTAGCGTTTATTGTTATTGTGTGGCTTTTTATTTACAAATCGACTTGATGGATTTGGAAGATTTGGATAATTATGCTGGAGACGTCTCGGCGATCTTACAGACATCGTCATACGTAGTACGACGTAATATTTCATAAAATAATATGAACATTCGCGTTAGGCAGTCGAAATAAGATGATACAAAGCATTGCTTACCTAATATTAATTAAAAATCCATGTTTTGGTCAGTGGGTCGTCTTAGGGTTTTACTAAGTTTATCTTCAACGGTTTAACCAGACACAACTCACGAACAAACCACATATCATCAACAGTACCTAATACTAAGATTTATTATTTATGGACGCAACATAAACATTCGTCTCAAATTACGAGTGCCGCGCCGTACATATTTAATTCTCTCCACTTCACGCTAGAGGTGTTAAAAAGTATGATAACTTGATTGTAAAAAGCACGTCAAAAGTACAAGTTGTGCTTGTTCAATATATTGTAACCTAAACAAAGAACGATTTATGACATATTTTTGTATTGATTAATAATTATTTATGCATTTCAAGTGTTATTATAATATCAATATTTAGAGAAACGAAACGTTGCTTCAAATATATGTAGAATGAACGAATGAAATAATGCCATTTTTGTTTTTATCTGTGGAACCATTAACCTTCTTTGGTACTAACTGATCCTCGAAAAGTCTTCGTTTTGTAATAAGAACACGTTTTGAGCCTGATATTAACTTGAATACCGTAACAATCCTAGACCTTGTGGTCTTGGTATAAAACAGTACTTAAGCATTTTTTTGTAATAAGACGGCTTGGTTTTAAAAATCGAATACCATTTATTTATTTAAAAAAAGATTCTCGGTCTTGTCACAAGGTTTTTGTCAAACTTGTTGACGGAGAACTGAGGCTTCAAAATGACCTCGTTTGTATGAAAATGTTGCTCTGGGTACTTAGTTTTTGACGATCATTGTAGTATGTTAGTTGAAATTTTCACTCTACTGTTTTTGTTACTATGGCTTCTATCACGGCAAATAATAAAAATAATGCAAAATATAATACTTTTAGTGGTACGGAAATCTTAGTTCGTGAATCGGAAATACGTACGGAAATCTTATGGTTATCTTTCATAAATATTTTCTCTGGCACGGTTTATTAGTTCAGATGAGAGAGCATAGATAGTCGTAAAAACCGGCCAAGTGCGTGTCGGACCACGCACAATGAAGGGTTCCGTAGTTGGGATTAATTTATCCTAAGAACAATGAAAAAACACTCATTTTCCCTCATATATTCTACCTTCAAAATATGTAAGTTTGTACGCACAATATTGAGAGATTTACCATGTTATTTTAAGATCATAGACTTTTTATAGGTTTTCCTGTAATCTTTAAGTAAAGAACTATTATCTGAATTTTTTTCAAAATTTAGGCTAGCTTGTTTCGGAGTTAAGGCCCGGGGAGTTGTCAATTTTCATCTATTTTCTTAAATATTTTTTAAAGTATTTATAAAAAAAAAGTATTATCTGACATTCTTACAAGCCCTTTTATTTGATTTGTCAAATGGTAGGTACAGTTTGAAAAACTTTTCCGATTTGCCCCCCAAAAGTGACCCATATTCAAAATACATTAATTTTTTTATTATTTATTTATATATTCGTTATGTAATTTTGTGGTATACATACCACAAAATACATAACATAAAATAAATAAAACACAAAAAAAATACAGCTGACTTGAGAACCTCCTCCTTTTTGTGAAGTCGGTTAAAAACATACAAAGGGCGACCTTATCGCTTTCTGCAATCTCTTCCAGGCAACCTTGGAATGGACAGATACGATTGACGTACGTTGATATATGTTACACATCCGTGTTTGGGTCACAGAAGTTCATAATTGTGTACCTTAACTTAATCGGTCCAGTAGATTCGGAGCAAATCGGCTGTGACAGACGGCCAGACAGACAGACAGACACACGAGTGATCCTTTAGGGGTTTTGTTTTTTCCTATTGAGGTACGGAACCCAAAAAACGACCCAAACATGATAATAATGATGACGTAAATAGAAGAAGGCCGAGTAAATAGATACTAAATCTTCTATGATTGTAATAACTTGTCGTAGTGATTCACACAAGTTTTGTTTTCATTGCGTCCCCTCAGTTGGGGGATCGACCTACATTGATAACTGGAAAAATCGTATCTTTATGAAACCAAGAAAGATTTCCGTAATAACACGAGCTAATATTAGGATATTTGCAAAAGACGCAGTTTGTTTATTTAATTATTGGAACTCCAACAGAGGCTACACAATGACATGCAATTATACATAGAACAGGGACAAATACAAGTGTGCGCTTCCAATAATAGGAGACCACATCATTTACTTATAATCTAGGTAGGTATGTACCTACATTACTAAGACTAAAATAAATCAAAATACATAACACGAAAATCATAAAAAGGAATCAAAGTGAATTACACAACCAACTTTTTTCTTATTTGTTTGTATTTATTTTTATTATTCAAATAAAAATAAATACAAACAAATAAGAAAAAAGAATACTTACTTAAACCTATAAGACAACAGACAAAAATAAAAATAAATATTAGGAATTGGATACTATGATTTTTATTATCAAAGTTAAAAAACTGATTTTTGGACTTTGATCATTTGCATGTAATATTATACCGCGAATCGGCAAAGGTAAGGTAGGACGCCTTCAGGCTAGGTGGAGCGACGATCTTCGCCAGGTGGCTGGTGGCAGCTGGATGAGAGTTGCCGAGAATCGAGCTGAATGGCGTGCAATTGAAGTAGACTGCTATGGGCTGATGATGATGATGATGAATATTATAATATATATATTCATTATGCTTCGATACTTCCCTACACTGCCTACAGCTGTTTAGGACGATTGGAAACGTTAAAGCTGATTGGCTAATTTGCGGCCAATGAGAGAATGCGTCTCTGACATCTGTCAGCTGTGTACAAAAGAATACGTGTTTTACGAATTGTAAACTTTATTCGTTCCCAATCTTGTATACAACTGACGTTACCGGACATGGTGTCAGAAATGCATTTTCTCGGTGGCCGGAATACGAGTATATTCTAACAGTCAATTCATTACAGCGCTAGTCAATTCATTAGTGCGTCACTTCTGCGCCGTGGCCGTGGCAGCTCGAACGGGCTCCTGAGCGTGTTGTCCGAGAGCGGTGGGACGCACCTTTTTTGCGGAGGTGGCTGCAGATGCATGCCAGCGCCTGCGTTTATTATATAATGTAATGTGTCTTAATTTTTAATTTTAATATTATGATAATTTTGTTTTAAAATTTTTGTTTTTAATTTTGATCTTAATTTTGATATTAATTCTATAAGTTTGTGAATTTATTTTATTTTATTTTGTATTATGACATGAAAAATTTACCTATGGATATTAAATTTATCTGAAATAAATGATTTGATTTGATTAGTCTGGTTGGTCAGCTCAGAACATAAGCCCGAACATAGCTGTGTTGCGTGGATGGATGCATATTTTTCCCCAACCCTTTTTGTATTCTTTCTCTGCGTCATGGTTACCGCAAATAAACGTATTTTCTTTCTTTCTTTCTTTTCTTTCTGTATTTCTTTCTGTTAACCAATCAGCGCATTCGGTAGTGCAAAACGTTTTTATCGGCCAATTAGCGTTCATAATCGTCGTTGTTCGGGAATAACCTAAGATAGTTTGGTTTCTTGCAAAAATCCTGACATTAGGTCGTATTATTACGAAAATCTTTCTAGAAAATCAATCTTTCTACGTTTCCAACAATCCGTAAAATTCCTAGAATTTTCGCAAAGATTTTCCAATTGTCCTGGGACTTATATATGGTTCCGCTCGCACACATTTGTACACTTGTAGAACATACGTGGAAGACGAATCTTACGTGTTATTAAACCACAGAATTCAGAACAAGCGTAGTCGTGCGGGTAAACTTCTGCGAAGCAAAAGAATTAGGTACCTATTTATGGATTCTAGCAGATATTTTGAAGTTTCTATTGCACTTTTATGGGAAAAAGACATGGGTTTATGAATATTTTTAACCGACTTCCAAAAAGGAAGAGGTTCTAAATTCGGCAGTGTTTTTTTTTTTTTTTTTTTGTATGTTTGCTACGCGATTACGCTGTCAATTATGGACCGATTTTGAAAATTATTTTTTTGTTTGTAAGGGTATACTCCCGAGGTAGTCCCATTGCCACCAAATCAGAATCTGATGAGGGGATCTCATGGGAATCGAGGGCAACCCTCAAATTTTATAGGCAAACCTATAGCGATTTGGATAATTTTTATAGTAACTTGTGCATTTGCTCTCGAAAAGCACCATTTCGTGAAGTGGAACTTATGATGGAGACCACAGATGGCCACCGGAACAATATAATAATGAGTACCTGTTTAACGGGTTGCGATTAAGCAATTAATGCTCGTCACTATGCATATGGTGAGTGGCAGTTCTCCTGGTTCTTACCAGGAGAACTCCTCAACGATCAACGTCCCAGCATCGGGAAAAGTAATATTTTGTAAAAGGTGATGAGCAATTAACATTAGGCTATTGTAACTTAGATAAATTCAAAACTGACCCACTAAAAAGTGAAAAATAAAAAACTTTTTACGAAAAAGTAATAACCGACTACCAAAAATAACACTACAAATTGAAAAATAACTTTAATTTCGGAAGTCGGTGGCAAAAAACACAAATACAGATCCAAAGACACCGACTTCCAAAATTAAAGTTATTTTTCACTTTGTAGTGTTATTTTTGGTAGTCGGTTATTTTTTTTTTTAACTTGTTAAAATGCAACTGTAGGTCGCAATACCTATCATACGTTGCCTCGCTTAATAAACTAACTAGTTCTCCCTATTTCCCTGGTTTAAAAATAGTCTATGTCGACCTTCGTATATCACAAATTATCTGTGAGCGTGAAATTCACGAAGATCGATTGAGGTGTCGAGGCGTGAAAGCGGGACAAACCAACCAAATAAACACAGTTTTTTTTATAATATTACGAACAGGCTCAGAGCTCACTCACCTATCTATTTCTGTTGTCGTAGTGAACAGGTGAAAATGTTCCCACGTGCAATTAGGTAAATGTCACGCAGAATTGAATTTGGCGGAATATCGATCAATATGCATTAAATTCGGCTCTTGTTACCTAGGATATTAGAGAGATAATCAAAGTAGCGGTTTGGTACTTTAAGTTATGACATGCAGGCAATGCCTAAATATTATCGCCTTTGCCTCTCAACATTAATTAAAAAGATAAAACGAAAGTGATTCGAATTCATTTTATATTTTTATTACTTCAACGTTACGTCTTAGTGGATAACGATCATAAGTTAGCTCGTGAGAGCGCCTGTGTAGATTCTGGAATTCAATGTCTGTGTGTGTTCATTCAGTGTTGCTCGGGCATTTGCGCCAGGCGCTCGCGTCCAGAGCTAGCCTCCCCTTTTTTTCTGTACGATGTATTATTTTGAATGAACTTTTAGCATATTTATGTTTTATTATGAAACGGCTAGTGTATTGCGGAAGACTTTGTGTATTGTGAGAATGTTTAGTTATTTAAAAGTACCCGTGGTTTCTTCATGTTAAAGTTGTCTGGGAGTGATTTGTTCTGCAGTTGTGTCAGTAAAATGAAAGTCAGTGTTACTATAAAGTTATTAATTGGAAAACTTAGAGCCGAGCGACGACTTATTTAGACGGATAAAGTTTTATATAGGTAAGTTGTATTGCAGTCTGTTCGTTTGTGAATATTGTTTGATCAAAAATTTGATAATTATAAAAGTATTTTAACTTATTTCCTTCGAAATACGTAAGTTTTAATGCCCGAAACCAGTTGTAACATTATATTCAACATATCAACATGTCTCCTACAACAGTATCAAACTAGCACAAAGAAAACTTCACCCGGCGAATTCGCACCGAATTTTTAAAGTTACGATCGTCCGTGAGGAACATATAATATTAAAAGACACACTTTAATCCCGGGCTTTTCATGGGGGCCTATAGCGTGAATGAAGCACCGGCCGGTCTATTTTCGTGAGCCCCTAAAAGCTGACCAAGGTCGTTTAATAAAAAAACTGACGAATGAGATACAAGATCCACCTTCTTTGAAAGTTCTCGTTTTTCTGTTGGGTAAAGGCGTTCTCTTTGTCCTTCAAACCGTCTTTATTTTGGGGCATCTCTTTGACACCGATGTCTGATACTACTTACACAGACACTGCGACAGTTTGCTTTCCCACCCCCCCTCCTTTTACTTACGTCACTGCTTACTACTTTTGTCTTGCAGGACTGGCAACAGGTCGCCAGATATACTGTAAATAAACCCTACTAGTAATATTAAGCATTATCTAAGTATTATATAGCAGCCTATGTGAAAAACTACCTCTTTAAGTACAGGGTTGGTATGTTGATGAGTGGAAACGCCGGAAGGGGACGCCCTAGTAGGACATATTGTGACCAAATTGGTGATGTTCTTCAGAAAGGTCAGGTGCGTAGTACTCGCAACCGGCGTGCGTGTATGACTAGATGTATGAACGTAGGCGAAGCAAAAAGAGTATGTAAGGAGCGTAGCAAGTGGCGTTCTATAGTTTCTGCCTACCCCCATGGGAAGAAGGCGTGAGTTTATGTATGTATGTTGGTATGTTCACAGCGTGTTCAATACTCAATATTGAATATATTTAATGCTTTCACAGTGAATTTAGGTGGTAGGTTTTACAAAATATGATCATTGTGGACCCTTTCGAGCACAGCAAAGTCAGAGAGAGAGTGGAGAGATAAAGAGGGCTTTTATTTGACTACTTAGTTACTTATTAAAATTTGTCATATAAATATTCAACAAAAAATATAATACCTAGCATTTAGATAGTAGAAATTGTTTTAATTTATTTATGAATGTATTAATTAATAAAGAAAGAAAGAAAGAAAAATATTTTATTCGGGACCCGCACAAGAAATACAAATATAGCATTTAAAACTAACTTAAACAATAAAAACAACCAAAACTTGTGCGATGCTAAAAAGGTCCCTATCTCAGCATAATGCCGCGATATTTAAAAAATAAATACCGCAGCGCTGGTATTCTGATAGGGCCCGCTGTGATGTCACGATGTAATAATAATTTGTTCTTTTTAATTTTTTTCTAGTCTAATATGATTTTGTTATAGTGTTTAAGTACGTATGTATATGTATTATAAGTTTATAATCTATTTATGTACTTGAGCACCTATTTTATTAATAGTAATATGAATAGGTTAGAATTTAATATTTTTTAATATTATTATTTCCTCTCCATCAGAGCACCCGCCATCTTATCTCTTCACCACCCTTGGTTGACTGGAAGAGAATGCCTAAGGCATTAAGTCCGCCTTTGTACCTTATTGTGTGCGAGAAGTTTAAATAAATAAATATAAATAAATAATATATATAGTTATTAAAATTTGTCATTTATATATTCACCAAAAATATAATAGCATTTAGATAGTAAAAATTGTTTTAATTTATTTATGAATGAATAATAATTTGTTATTTTTTTATTTTTTCTGGTAAGTAGTGTACTTGTTGAGTGCATGCTATACGGTTTTAAACTTGTTTTGCAGTACATTTATTTAGTAGGTTACACGAACATGGTTCATGCAAATATTATTATACAAAGATTCCACGTCCCGCACTCTTTCATTCATAAAATTATTCATATATTTCAAAATGAGGGAAACCTGAAGAGGTTTTCGAGAGTACCGACCTAAATCGTCGCAATGATATACGAACACGGTAAGTGCAGCTGTGGTAGAAGTAAGTCTGTTCGAGGGATGTTTGCAAACACGCTTTGAATACAGTCCCGGGAATCCCGGGACCTCTTCACTGTGGTGTCCCAGCAAATGGCGCGTAGGTCCGGGCTTAGCACTAGAGGGTCTCATTAGCATGCGAGCTCACGATCAGAGTATTTCACCACCATATCTCAAATGTTCAGTTTTGGTCTTTAAACCGCCATTAGCTTTGGGTACGAGTTACTGGCAAGTTATGCTTTGGAATATAAGTAGGTACGTAACTGTCTAGAAACTTATTTCGTGGCTACCTGACGAGGCGTAAACAGGTTGTTACAATCGAAACATTTATTAGCAATTCTGTAAATATGAATTTTGGTGTACACCAAGGTAGCACTACCTTGGGGTACACCAAAATTCATATTTAGGACCAACCCTCTTTCTCATCTATGTAAATGAGCTGTGTCATCTCTTCCGAACACAAAAATAATTATATATGCGGATGACACTGCTCTTTTAACCCATGGTAGGGACTGGCCTAAAGCTCGTGAGAAGGCAGACGCTGCTTTGAGGTTAGTCATGATGTGGTTAACCTTGAATCTGCTTACACTCAATATATCAAAGACGAAGTTCATCCCCTTTTCCCCGGGAATTCTTGGCCAACCACCTACGACATTTGGGATCAGGACTCATGTTTGTCCTTACCCAGCGGCCACCACCTGTAACTGTGTGCAGATGGCCTGACAGTATCAAATATCTTGGAGTTATATTGGACAATCTTCCAACTTGGAAAAAACAGGTTGACTTTATCGTGATTCGTGTCAGAAGACTGATTTATTTATTCAAAAAACTTCGCACGGCTGCTGACTTTCAATGCCTAAAAATCGCTGTCGCTCAATCAGTTCTCGGTTACTGCATAACTGGGTGCGCCAAAGTTCACCTAAATTTTCAACTCCGATAGTTGGAAATCCGAAAATGTTCTTCCTAACATTTTTTATCCTAACAATCACAACTCCTAACTACTCTGTCTCTAATGTTAATAATTCCGAAGCATTCAACTTCATAATGTCAGTAGCAATAAAGATCATTATACTTTTATTTGTTTTCCTATATTTTCTCAACATAACCATCTTTTACAATATTATTCAAAGTCATATTTTAATTTTATTTATAGCGGTGTGTACCTGCAAAGATATCCATAGGTTAGGTTAGGTTAGAACTGTGACCAACTACGCGCGAGCCGAGCGAGCGAAGCGAGCGGTGCCGCGGTAGCGGACGGCGAGCGCTACCTCGACATTGGTCGCGAAATTGTTCTAAGTATTTTTTTCATAGTGCCCCCCAAGACGACACTCTGACCTGAATTTCATTCATTTAAGACAAAAATCTGGGAAACGACCTTTAATCATTCTAAACAGTTGGTTTTTTAGACATAATTATCTCATGTATAGTTATAGTTTTAGGGATAAAAGCGTTATGATAAAAAACAGTAGCCCCCTTATTACAAAACATGGTTTATCTTCAGACCCAGGTTTAAAACAAGGAGCCATTATTGAATTTCGAACTTTATTCCGTCTATGGTACAGTTCCTAAACACAAAACTGACAACTTAGTACCGAACTAAGTTTTCAGTTTTGTATAAAGAACGGTATTTCAATCACTGTTACGTTCTTATTACAAAAACTGGCTCCATGTTTTAAGCCATGTCAAAATATAAATCTTGTTTTGTAATAAGGCGGAAAGAGTTTAAATATATTTACATAAATGATATTATTAATTACAATTTTCGGAAACATGAGTGTTATGAACATCGCCGGTAGCACTACAAATAGTATGAATAAAAACTTTAGGATGAAAATTTTTAGGAAGAGTGATCATTTGGATTACAAATCATTAGGAAGAACAATTTCGGGTAAATAAATTTAGGTGAGCCAATATGGACCCTGCATAACTACGTGGGGGGTACCCACAAGACTACCATATTGCGTTTAGAGAGGGCACAAAGAGCTGTGTTAAAAGTACTCGCGAGGAAACCTATTCGATTTTCGACTACTGAATTATATTCACTTTGTGAGGTCCTCGCAGTAAGACAGCTGTACGTACTACACACAATGCTTAAGAAACACCACCTTTTGCTTTACGACCCTCAGTACCTCACTAAAAAGCGACGCTCTGATAGAATCTGTAAAACTGAGCTCTGCAGGCTTGCGTTGGTAGGTCGCCACTTCAACCACATTAGCTCTAAGCTTTATAATAATATAAATAGGAGAGTCAAAATCTACCCTTTGACAAGGAACGAACTGAAAAAAATATTGACAGACTGGCTTAAATCTATGTCCTATGATGCGACTGAGCAACTTTTAGTATCTTAAATAAACTCTCATGCTAGCATCCTCTCATAATAGACTAATTGCACATCTTACTCACACTCACACACACACTCACAAACACTCTCGCCCTCACTTCCACTCTACATCATTACATACAAACTTTTGAGTGAATTTTTCTTTTGTAATTGTTAATTTTACTATAAGACTTCCTTAAAGCTGTGTGTCTGGAACAAATGTCTTCCATGTATGTTGTATGGGGCGTTGATAGCTGCGCCACAGTATTTTACTTTTGCAGCTTTATTCGTGTCTTTTGTTAAGTTATACCTAAATTGTTCCTAATAAATAAATTCTAAAATATTATCGTGGACATCCACGTCCACGTCACGGAATCACGATATCACGGGAAAGTAAATTGTATGGAAATATAATATAGAAAGAAAGAAAATACATTTATTTAGCGCAGACTAAAAGGCACACAACACAACCAACATATTATGCTAAAAGAAAAAAAAAAAAGAAAATAAAGAAAACAAATAAAAAGTGTAAAAAAAATTAAAGAATGTATACATGAAGACGCTTTTAAAATTTCGTCCACGATTACGTTATAAATAACGTGCACGTATTTCTATAAATTTTGTGGACGGTGGATCTACGATAATATCGTGACGTTAGAAATACTAAAAGCGCACATGGAGGTTAATTTAATGAGCATGTTGTCAATCAAAATTAAAATATTTTATTTCAAATAAACCACTTAGGAATCGATGGCACTGATGAAACGTCAGAAGCTCGGTGCCCGGTTCCAATTGCTCGTTTCCTATGGAGAAGAGCAGGCAAGAAACTCAACGGTTACTGTATCAAAAATAATTGTGTTGTTGTTGAGGACAGTGTAGGCCTGTCAACAAGTACCAGGTACGTAAAAAATAGAAAATGGTCTACATATCTAAAAAGAAAAGAAAGAAAAACAATGTATTTACTTTTTTTTTTTTTTTTTATCTTCAGTCTATTAAACCTACAACGTTCTCAAATTCATAAAATATAAAATAATCTTTATAAAATAATACAAATTAAACCAAATGACATGATTTCCATTACAACTGTAACAAATCTGAATTAATATCACAAAAGCCACTAATAAATAGCTTATATTAAAATTGTAGGAATATAATGTCAAATAATGAAAATAATTATTATGTCGAGGAAGTACTTATGCAAAAAAAAAACATCGTAATTTGGGAGCAGTTAATAGAGTAACACCGAACTTTGTTAAAAGTTGTGATAACTAAAGTATTCCTACACAATCTATTTACGGTGGTCTGTAACAAAACTACAAACTAGATGGAGTTATTAGTTACATACTACTAAACCTGATATTCTGGGCCCTCGTCACCTTCCCGGCGCTCCCAAAGAGGGTCACCTATTTTTAGCTCACGGCTGCCGAAACTCATTCCTATCTCAGCATTATACCCTGGCATTTGGAAACCTCATCACGTGATGGGTCAACTTAATAAAAAAGAAAATACACTTATTTGCACTAAACGTGACGCATAAAGAAAATAATAAAGCACACAAACAAATTGCAACTGAAATGTGAACAGAAAAAGCCGGCCAAGTGCGTGTCGGGCGGGAGAATAAAGGGTTCTGTAGTTGGGATGAATTTATCCCAAGAATGAACTTAAGATTGTAGTAGAAAAACAAATTCAAATTCATTTATTAGCGTGATTTAAAAAAAAAAAAAAACATTTATTTCGGGTAACTGGGCCCATAGAAGTCAATTTACAAAGACACACACAAGAATTAATAATGCCTGACAAACGGCCTAACCGGAACATGCCTGCTGCAGCAATGCAGCATGCATGCATGCATTTTTGGTACATTTTACATGAGATCTTAATAATAAATATGTAGTTCCTCAAAAATCTACCGTACCCCCGTACATTCCAACTGCAAATGTTAGTTTGTACGCACAACATTGAGAGATTTACCATGTTATTGTAAGACTTCTTATAGGTTTTCCTGTAATACATTAGTAGGTATAGGAGTATTTTCTGTATTTTATCAAAATTCTAGGCTCAGTAGTTTCGGAGGTCAATTTAAATTTATTTTTATTAAATGTCTTTAAAAATATTTATTTTAAAAATACATTTGTAACCCTCAGAGTAAGCCCTTTAATTTGATATGTCACACGGTACAGATGCAAAACTTTTTTTTTAATTTTCTTATTTGCCTCCCAAAAGCCCAATTTAAAATTAATTTATTTACACATACGTTACACGTCCGTGTTTGGGTCTCAGAAATGTATAATGTGTACCAAATTTGAACTTAACCGGTCCATTAGATTTGGAGCAAATTTTCTGTGACAAATGGACAGACAGACACACACAGATAGCTTATTAGTAGTAAATAAATATAGTTAGCAAATAAATGATTATCTTATCTTATCTTATCTTATCACACACAAATAATCCTATATGGGTTTCGTTTTTTCATTCGGACGTAGGTACATAACCCTTCAAGCTGCCAATCAATTCATGTGACGTTAGATTTGACAGCGGATTAAAATGAATGAACTTTCAGAAGCCCGGGGTTAGTGAACAGGGTGTTGCAAAAACAACTATCCCGAAATAACCCAACCAAACCCTTTCGTTGGCGGAGGATATAAAAAAATGTATCAGTTTGGATCTCGGTCGCGTTTTGACGTGAATACGAATTACTTACAAAGCCGTAAGCGCTGTGAAAAAGTTATAACTTTAGCCACTTTAAAAGAAAATTAACAATTTTTGAAATCATGAACCTTAACTCCATTGAACTAAGTCCAGTTTCAAGTGCATTTTCAGTTGTTTTTATATCGTTTCTAAAACTTTCTTTCTCCATGTAACTAACTTTATATTCAGTTTCGCGCTATAAATTGCTGCGAAGTTTCTCGTAGGTAGTTTCCTGGGATTTAAACCGGTTATAGTCTGATAGAGTGCTCCCCCTTAACGTCAGCCCCGTTGACAGGTGACAGTTGACAGTTGTTTTGACATTTATACATGCTGTCCTGTCGTATCAATAAAACAATGTTATCGATAAAACGATGTTTCAATTTCAAAATAAAAAATTTATACCAAGATTCCTCAAAAAAAAAACACAAAAACCGCTATATCTTGTGAAGGAAGCGAGAAAGAGCAAAAATAACACTTTTTGGGGGTGTCATAAAGGGGTTTCACTAATCAAGACACATCGATCGAGAGGTTCGCAAACCTGAAAAACCTATTTCATATTTTTAAATCTCATCATCGATAACATCTATCGATACGAGTGGACAGCATTTAATTACGTCAAGTCAACTGCCAACTGTCAGTTTCGTCAACTGACAGCTGTCAACAGCACTTTCCGTTAAGGGTGAGCGTTTTTTCGGGAAACTACTTCGCTGCACCTTTTAGGTGCCAGTAGGGTCTGACCGGTTAAAGGACCTTCGTAACAAAAAGACGGAATAGAATAAAATATACGATATTTATTTCAAACTAACTGAGTCGATACACGATAACGTGTCCAAATTTTAATAATTAAAAAAAAGTCCCATAGAAAATGCCCTTTCAGTTGTCGCGATTTTTCCAAATTACCCGGCAACTTTTCAAAATTTTCTTTCCGTAAAAACTTGAGACGAACAATGTAAAACAAATAGGTCCAGGCGTTCTGAAGTAATGCGCTTACCGACGAACAACAGTATTTAACTTTTAGGGTTCCGTACCTCAAAAAAAAAAACGGAACCCTTATAGGATCATTTCGTTGTCCGTCTGTCTGTCAGTCTGCCAAGATCCGTTTTCTCCGGAACGCATGGAGGTATTAAGTTGAAATTAATATCAAATACATAGGTATTTAATACCTCATAATACCTCCATGCGTTCCGGAGAAAAGTGGTCTTGACAGACTGACGAACAACGAAATGATGCTATAAGGGTCTACGGTCCCTGGAAGCTCCAAAAAAATCAAGCTTCTAAGTCAACGCAATAAAAAAAATACAGCGATTTATGCGACATATATTGATACTCGCAAATAAATCAAAACCGATAGGGTACTTCCCATTGACCTAGGATCATGAAATTTGGCAAGAAGCAAGGTCTCACAGCACAAGTAAAGGAAAAAGTCCGTGGAGTTTCTTGCCGGTTTTTCTCCATAGGAAACGACCAATTGGAACCGTGCACCTAGCTTCTGACGTTTCATAAGTGCCCATAATGTAGGCATAAGTGAAATAAAAGATTTTGATTATGATTTTTTGAAAATAGTTAATTTGTTAGTAGTTAGTGTTTGATAGTTTTAACACATACATTTTTTTTTTCCGATTACAAACTTACATTTGCAGTTGGAGATTTGATCTTAACGTATATCGATGCATGGGAGAACATGTTTTTTTAACTACAATGTTAAGTTTGTTTTTGGGATAAATCCATCGCAACTAGGAATTTACGGAACCCATCATTGTGCGTAGTCCGACACGCACTTGACCGGCTTTTTGATATACAAACATGTCCCGGAATTAATCCACACTACAAAAACCCCAATCAGAGTAACATAACATCACGCCTGCAATCCCCAAAGGGTAAGGCAGATGTGTACCAAACTACACCCACATTTCGCCAGTGTTTAAGTCCCATGTAATAGGGGCGAGCCTATTGCCATCAACCGGGTACAAATCCAGATTCCGGGCTGCTACTGAGAAATTCCTAATGGAAAATCCTTTGCCTGACCTGGGAATCGAACCCAGGACCTCATGTTCAACAGTCGCGCTAAAAAAAAAAAAAAAATATGTTATACTAGCTTTTGCCCGCGGCTTTGCCCGTGTGGAGATCGAGACATTATTTAGACCTATAAACCTGTAGTACATTATTTTGTTCTATCGTTAATAGCTTTCGCAGCGTACGCCAAAAACAATGTTTGGTTTTCTACTTTGGGTTACAATATTGAAATTTTCTTACGGATCCCTAATTTTTTTGAAAATAAATTATAGCTTATGTTATTCCGTAATAATGTAGCTATCTACTGGTGAAAGTTTTTTTTTAATCAGTTCAGGAGTTTCGGAGCCTATTCGTTACAAACAAAAAAACAAACAAAAAAATATTTCCTCTTTATAATATTAGTATAGATAATCCCAATACATATTATCCTGAATTTGTACTATATGTGTAAAACATTGTTTATTTATTAAATCAGTAAGATATACTGAATGTGGGTGAACATTTTGGTCATATTACAAATCTACGCACGCACACAGTCGCGCACGTTTATGGGTCTAGCGTAGTAGGTATTTCGTCTATTTTGGTTTGTTTTCACTATACTGCGGAAGTTTGACGGTATTTTACGTAGCTTTAATTATTTTTTAGATAAGTCCTATATTAAAAAAACCAAGAGCGAGTCGGACTCGCGCACCGAGGGTTCCGTACGTATATATATGTATAATGATGTTGATGATTTCTGAAAAACTGTGCCATTTAGAGGCATATTTTTATTTTTCATCATCATAGTCTTTTCATCATAGTTTTTTTTTCTTGTAATCTTTACATAAACTTCTGTCACATAGAATAATTTCAGATTTTTATCTATGCAAACGTCGGAGATAAGGGGGAGGGGGGGGGACGGTATTTTTTTTACATTTTTCATCAAAAATCGGAAACTATGTGCAAACAGCGGTCTTTCATATGATACCCCACAAGCCCCACTTCAAATTTTTAAGATTCCCCCCCCCTTTCAGTCTCTTTTGCAAAAAAGATATATATTTTTTAATTTCTTTCTTGTTTGCAAAATAGTAGGGCAAACGTTATCTAAAACTATTTTAAATATCAAGTTGATAGCATTAGTAGTTCTTGAGATATCCAGGTGTGACAGACAGAGAGACAGACTTAGTCTCACCATAAGGGTTCCTTTTTACCATTTTGGTACGGAACCCTAATGACAGAAATCGATACAATAAACCATTCGAAACAAACTATGTACAGACGCCAGCACATCAAGCTACTACAATCTGTCAAATTTATTTAATAGATTTTCAACTTTATCCCTACAGCATAAGATTCAAGGTTGATTGGGAAAATTTGACAGTTTGGGGTAACTTGACCTGCTGGCGTCTGTACTTTCATAATGTGGATTAATTCAGTTACACATTGTTTAGACGAGTAGATTATGATGTAAGTTGTGGTATTTGTATACGATGTTTGACTGTAATTTTGTTTTATCATCATTACGATTTACGGAATGATTGTGAATGTCTTAATGAATGAATGAGCGAATGTCTTAATCAGAACACTGAGAACGCGAGCGGGCCTCGAACCGTCGCGTCGGCGTCGGTCCCGGTTGGGACAGTCAATACACGTAGTCAGTGCCCTGAATCCCGAGAACTGGGTCTAATCTTGGGATATTGTGTTATCGAACTGAGAAGTGGAGGTCAGACGGCAATTTATTGCCCATAACATTGAAACTACTATTATAGCAATTTGGTCGTAACCCCACTAAAGACTCAAGCAGTACTTAAGACGCAGATATATGCCAGTGACCTTGAGTGGTTAGCTTGCGTGTTCTGTACTGAGCTCACGCAATGCGTCGTACGTTCAGCCAGTAATAAGACTCGCCCATCAAGGAGCGCTGTCCCCAATTTGACTCATTATTTATTTATTATACACAAAACAAAAGGTATTTTAATAAAACGCTTATACTAAAAGATCTATAATTAAATTATCTTTAAATTGGTGAAGGTGAAAAGGTGAAGATTTTGCGCCATTCTCAGTTTTTTATCCGCGTTAGATGTAAGTTTACAAATTAATTTCACTATGTAATATAAACATAATCTAAAATATTCACCTAATAAGTTATTGAAAAAAGGCTCTAATTTTTCATATATTTTTTTGAAATCAATATCACTACTCGTTGAGACGTGATATTCACTATAAAATCATTAAAAGTCGGTTATCGTCCCCTTAAAGCTAGTGTAAAGCCATTTAGTTCTGTAATATTGGCCTTAGACTGGATGGCAATACTAAAATATCTTCGCATATTCATATTTTTCACTTCTTGTTCTCACACACTATTGTCTACATGTCTTTTTCATTTCTCCTTTCGCAGGTCTGCTTGAAGAAATCTCTTAAGAAATAAGCCGTACCCTTGTATTAAATTATAATAATGACGTATCTCTTTGTATTTTACTGTGTGTACATTCCTAACAATGTGAGTCTCTAGAGGATTCCGAAAGCTTGAATAAATTAGTAGAGCACTTTTGTTTATAATTTCATACGTACACTACAAAGGTGCTACTTAAGAGGCCGCATGGATGCGTAGTTCATACTAACGTAATACCAAAATAATTTGTAAATCAAACATATTCTTAAGGTAGTGTGTCTTTATTCCGATTGGAATACAGAATATCTAGATTCCCAAACATACACTTTGAATGGACACAGATTTAAACAAGAGTTATGAGAAAAATAAGTTTTCTATAGATATTTTAAATTCCTCATATCTCGTCTTTATATCATTGTCCTTTCAAAATATATATTTGGGAACATAGATATTCTGTAATTCAATTGAAATAAATATCCACTAACTATACTATAAATATACACTACCTTAAGAATATGTTTGATTTACAAATTATTTTGTATGAACTACGCATGCTACGTTGGCCCCTTAACTCCATAAAGACAACCGTTGTCTTCACGTTTAAGTTTTTATGTACTAACCTCCCGGGGGATTATTTCGTTAACTCGTCCTTAAAGATATATTCTCCAGGGCCAAATAATACGGCTCGAGAGACGATTATGATAATCTCAAGGCCCATTTGATCTGCTATGATGTCTAATGTCTATGATCTATGTACTCTAAATCATGAGGTTGGATAAACAGACGATAAAATGGACAAAACAAGAAGGCGTTTATTGTATAATTTGTTGAGGAAAATGGACATAAATAAGGTTAGCTTAGATCTTATTCCTCTCACGTACTTTGTTGTTTAGGAGTCGTATTTTCGCACGATTTTGTAGGTACTTACAGGAGTAAACTTATTGCACGTTTTTAGGGAACATAAAAAAAAAAATGGGCTTTTTTAGAGGCATGAGGAACAGGGTGTAAAGTTCCCTCTATTGAAAAGGGAGGATCCTCCGACCAGACGGGTGTTGTGTCTGGTGGGCAACTGCCCGACGGTTGATGTCGAGACGCTGTATATATGCTAGTTGCGCGGTAAACTCTGCTTGCGCGATGCAGGATTTGCGTGACGTCAGTGTGACGCATAGTTCGCATGTGGCGATGTTGATGCCGCTACATATTAAATAGCATTGTTCATCTCATTTAACCCAATTATTCGATACTAGATGTGCCAATCAATTCGAGAGCAATGGTGACCAATCCAGACAGACGCTTTTCTTTGAAACATCGTGGGGAAACTGGCATGTCCAAGACCTAAAAATACGAAGACATGTGACATCTATCAACCCGCACTGGGCCCGCGTGGTGGATTACGGCCCGCTCCCTCTGACATTCGGAACTTACCCATTAAACGATTTAAAATCTGTATTAAAACTAAACTTTGTAAAAAAGGGTACTATAAGATTTCTGATTATTTAGAGGACAAAAAGCTTGGGATTGAGCTGCTCGCTCTGCTAGCCTTGTGATAAAACTGGAAAACTTGATATTTTAATTATTATGCATTATTTTATATACATATTGACATTGCAGAATATTGTATACAATTTTACATGAATGTTTACTTTGAAAAGTATTATATTTACTGCTTTAATTTATTGTGAATGTGAGCACTATGTGGGTCATTTTTTTTTCTTTAAATGTTTTCCTTTCTTTTCTTTTCTCAGTTAAGATTTAATGATGGTCTGACATTTTGAGCGCTTTGTGCGGCCTACCCAAATGTCCTTTTTTGGTACTGTTCGTCGAGTCGTTGAGGTCCTTAAGTTTTGAGTTGAGCTGCACGATTACTGACAAATGATTACACTGATTGGACAGGTCCGCTCACATTTGCGTGGTTCTTTCCTCAAAAGACCATTTCAGACACGGATCTACATGGTCCTCACATGATCTGATCAAGATTATGTCTGGACTTTAAAAGAGACTTTGACCCCTGAGTTTGTTTCGCCATTTCTTCTCAGGGGTAGTCAGATAGGAAATGTCGGCTACATCTAGATTTTTTTTTTATATGGCATGTAAAAGTGATTTTAATATCCTATTTACAGAATAAACGATTTCATTTCATTTCATTTCACAGAGAGGAGGCGTGTGTCCCAGCAGTGGGAACGTTATAGGCTGATTATGTAGATGTGCTAACTGTTTTTCTTATGGGGAATACATTATAAACATAACCGATTGGAACCATGCACTAGCTTAAACCTTCCGTAAGTACACTGTAAAAAAACTAAGATACATTTTCTCTTAGTTGGTCTTAAAATGTTTGGAATTATTATTTATCTATTTACTATAAAACAAGATAGCATATTTGCCAGAACAAATTAATTTTATTTGTATCGACAAATGTACATGTACAGAATAATCACCGGTCTTTGTTACAATACCTACATACATGCTTTGTTTGATGTTACTTCTTCACTTTTGTATATCAAATAATAATTTAAGTTCATGGTAACAAGCAACTTGTTAGCATTATATGATTCTTAAACTGGCCAACATTTGAGCTAAATTAAATAACTTCGCGTCTTTAAACTAATTCATTAGTTACTACACGGAACTGTGACAATTAAACAAAGTTCTCCTAGCTTCAGAAGTCAAGATCTTGTTAGGCTCGTAGAGTCAAGATACATGATCACATTACTTTTATAAAAATCAGGGTGGCAAATTAAACAAGTATAGTCTGTATCTTTTATAATAGTAACATGTGGAAAGGTAGTGGATTGTACATTTACTTATAGCATAATCTGTATCTAGATTTAATATACAATGTACGATTGTTTGTCTTCCCAAATAAAATAGTAAATAGTTGCTTATATTTCTAGCACACTGGATACACTTATTAAGCTACGTCCGTCCGCTTCGACGGTCTAACACCGAATGCCCCTCTCTGTCAACTTGTTCTTATGTATATAATCTGTTATCAGTACCTCTTAATCATAAACAAGATAAAATAATAATTATAATTATCCAAATATGATTCTTACAATTTTTGACTATTCCTACATTTATAAAACATATTTGTTAAAAGCGAAGTAAAACTTCGCTTTAATTGTAGTCAAATTAAATACTTTTCCATGTATTCTAATAAACGTTTCTAAATTAAACATAAATAAATTAATAAGCCTAAGTGAATATAGTTCCGAATAGTAACGGTGTAAAATCTATAATTACCCTTAATTCTAACACTTTTAATGTGATCATGCATCTTGTTCTTAACTAACTTTTAAGACCGTTGTATCCTGCTTATGCGTATGAAGTTTCATTAAAATCGGTTCAGTCTTTTCGAAAAACAAGGGCTTGAAAGTTTGTATGAAATGTCGTAAGGTGTAAACGCTCATAAACAATATTTTTGTTAAAACACACTTTTTTACACGTAGTTTTATGTGAAATATAATATTTTGGATTTGAATTTGAAAGAATACAATGAATCGGAAATGGTTCGCAAATTATAGATGCCGACAACATGGAGACATTGCAATAAATAACATGATATGTGAGAACGGACGCGTGTTTTCTGAAAGATAGAAGAAAGACACTTGGAACAAATTAATGTGCTAATATGTTTGTTCTTCTTCCTTTGTTTTTTCGTGGATATTGTGAGAGTAAGATGGTGTATGCGAATGAGCAAGACAGGTATAAATCCCGGGTAGACGCTGGGTTAACTGTTTGTTACATTTGACCTGTTTATCTGGATATAGAAAAAATAAGGGTAGCAGATATAGCTATAGGATGCCCATTTGTCCATTGCTTATCATAATAGGGTTTTCTTTATCCATAGATCGTTATAAAAATAGGTTTCCAAACACGGAATGTATTAATCATCATTCAACATTTCAGCCGAAAGACGTCCACTGCTGGATGTAGGCCTCCCCCGAAGATGGGGGTTTGCCATAATCGCCACGCTTTGCAGGCGTGTTGGCGATCGCAGTATGGTGTTAAAAATTCATAGAGAATGCTGCTGCCCATTCTCTAATAAGTCCCTTAGTCGCCTTTTACGACACCCACGGGAAGAAATAAGGGAGTGCTATTCTTTACGTCCGGCATTACACAGACGCTTGTATTAATAAAATAGGTATATTTCCGATCGTTTATTTAAATACTGTAACCAAAGTATTGTAAAATAATCCCATCACAAAGAATTCTTCAGCAATATTTGTGAAAATAAAAATATTAAGTATTTTTATATAGAATATACAACGTGTTTTTTTTGATATCCCATAACTCTAGGGTATGATTGAGGCCATATCAAAGAATCAACTGGCATATGAGTTATGTTATTCGTTCGTTATTTTTTTTTTCATTTTTCATACAAAATAATTCGGCAAAGTCACGATTATTAATGTAAAACACCCTTACGTGAAATATGACAACGTCGACAAGGTAGCTTTCCCTTCACTAGCTGCCGCCGGGAAGCCCCGATACCAACATACCTACATATTTTATTTTACTATTTATTTTACTACACTACTGCGAAGTTTGGCAACCTCGCAAAAGTAAAGATTCGTCATACTGGTGACAATTTTTGACCTAATTTAATTATGATTGATGATATCTCCGAAACGATGCATTTTTGGACCACCTATTCTAGGAGTTTTAGTATTATTTTTACCTACAGAATATAACCCTAGAGTTATGGGATATAAAAAAAAACAGGTTGTATAGAATAATTTTATATAGAATTTCTATTCAAAGTTTAACTCAAATATTGTTAAAACATTTTGTTCTCTGTAATAGGATTTTAAGAATAATCCTACCTTAGTTACCTTTGTATAGATTTTCTTCGGCTGATGAAACTCGAAAAAACGGGAGTCGCTCTCGTTAAACCGAGCCTCATCGGAAATTCTATATCCGATTACAGGATGGCGGAAATTTCTATCTCTAAACATTTGTGCCGTGCCGTAACCGTCCGATTCGATTGCATTCCTGCTGTCCGGTCGTACCTACATATACCTACCACCTACCCCTGGCCACGTCCGAAACCGCTCCGGAATTTCTGATCGCGATCCGAGAGCTAATTTCCCATGAATATGCATGGGAAAAAATAATTAATCTAGTTTAAATAGGAATTTGCACAACGATATGTATGTAAATTGAAAAAGTACTGATGTTTCGTCGCATCTAAAAGATTTAAGGCAGGCTTAAACCGTAAATAATTTTTCCAAAACAAAAAACAGTATGATATTTTCAAGTCTTTTTGTGCATACGGTGATGGAACTCAAAACATAATTATACGTAATTTCATACTTCAAAGACAACTCTTAATTATTTTTAAAAACAGTTTATACCTTCGTTAACAGTTATAATTATAATTAACAGTATACCATAAAATTGCAAATGCCAGTTTTACTTCAATATTAATACTAATTATACTTCCGTAACGCTCTCGTCACTTCCGTAACGCTCTCGTCATGCATTCACTAGCTTACTCCCCAAGTCAAGCGTGCCTAAAGAAGTTGTACTTCAAAAATCATAAGCAGTCAGAAATAAAAGTTATCGCTCACCGCGCCAAAAAAAAAATTCACATCAAAAAGATAAAGAAAAAAGGTCCTTGTTCAAACATGTGTAACATAGTGATTATCTAAAAAAACAATTTAAACAATGCACATACATAATACATAACATCACGCCTTGTTTTCCCGAAGGGTGGTCCAGAGGTGTACCTATAGTACACCCACATATTGCCAGTAAACAATGCACAGCACCGCGTGAAAATTTTAACTTCATTTACTGCTACTACAGCATGTCGGTGCGGGACGCCGCGGGCGTGTCTGACTTTTACTGACTAAAACCCACCCGTATTCCTTCCGTTGCCTGTGTGCCGGGGCCACGATATCCCTTTCGGACAAACTCGCAACCCTGGCAGGCATTGGTCCTAACGGACCCCGTCAGTTGGTGCTGACGGGGTCGTCTTTGAGGCGCGCGTTGAACACAATGCGCCGTCGTCCCGGGCCCGGTCCTTATCGGACGGCGAGCTTCCCATTGCTAACCGTCCGCAAGCCCGGCGACTAGGGGCGCGAGGGCGCGAACCTTGCCCCTCTCCCTCACGCGTTCCGCCTCTTCCTTCGCGAGCATTACTGCTTCACAGAAGGAGGTGACGGCCTCCCATGCACTCTTGCTTCGAAACATGGCCTGAACCAGGCCCGGACGCGATAGATCGCCACCGAACGCGCCGGCTATCGCTGAAAACCAGAAGGCTTAGCCAAGTTGACAATCTACAATCGATAACGCTAATAGAAAACGAATTAAATGTATGGGAATGACATCATCTAAACGTTAAGTCACGTGGTCAGAACAAACGAATAGAAAATTCGTAGCCAAGTTTACAACTTATCTAATCGTTCAAAATGTTAGAATGAAATGTAATCCTTTCTACAACGTTGATCGCTACACCCGTATAAATGGTAGCCAAGTTACAGTTTTGACAAGAGAAAACGAAACGATGTCGAAGTTTTTGAACGCCAATGAAGCGATCGCCGAGACCCAAGAGTAAACGATAAAAAATGGCGTTTTAATGCTACAGTAGGCCTAGCCAAGTTACAAACGTTTCGTATCGAATTCTTTTCTACAATCGTCAACGCCACGGCGTTAGCAATTGTAAAAAACGATAAGTTGGTAGCCAAATTGACACGACTGAGTCGATCGCTCGTTCTCCAACGTACTTAGAAAAAACCTATACTTTAGTCTATGGTGAGCGTTCCTACAAACGTCAAACTAACGTCAAACTCACAGTTGTTGTACTTTGTGCGCGGACTGAACTTTGGTTTTGAATTGTTTTATTATTAATTGTTTTAAGTGATAAAAAAGTAAGCAAAATAAGGTAAAGTTCTTCTTATAATTGGTTTGTTATAATATTACAGTGCGGAATGTAATTTTAAACATAAATGTGTCTCTGTGTCTCGAAATGTTGAATGATCCTGCACATGAAAGATACCTTAAAAGAAGTGATAACTTTTATAGGATGGAATCTAGATCTCGAGCAAGCCCATAGGAGTTCGCAGCTTTATACGAATTCATGGAAAGGTACGTAAATTATTAGTTATTTCGTGAATATCTTCCTTTGTTATCTAAGTCTTTCATACTTGGGCACTTGAAAGTTTGAAACATAAACAATGACGTGATACGCGACATGAACTAATATTTCTACTTACGAAACAAACAAAACAATTGTGTTTGACCCTATACTGAATCAATAGACCCTTTGTTTCTCTGAAATAGTTTTAACTTATGTTCTAGTCATGACGACATAACGAGGCCCCAGCAAGGGCCTCAAGGCCGAATAAAAGCTAACCGTCTGTGGCAGGAACTGGGAGAGTTACTTAACTCCATTGGTGGAGGAGTAATAAAGTCATTGGACAAATGGAAAAAGGTACAATTCTTACAAAAATCAGTGTAACTAACATTTAGTGTTCTACAAGATGAAGTACAAACAACAATCAGATTACTTCATAGACTAGAAAATTATTGATGAAAACATGCATGACAAAAATTAACAGACAAATATGTTCAGGTGTGGGCAGACTGGAAAACCAAAACAAAGAAAAATATAAATAATATGACGTGTAAAAGTGATTCCTACATCCTATTTACAGAATAAACATTTGGTGGTATGAGGAACAGGGTGTAAAGTTCACTCATCCACCATAGAAAAGGGAGGATCCTCCGACCAGACGGGTGTCGTGTCTGGTGGGCAACTGCCCGACGGTTGATGTCGGGACGTTGTATATATGCTAGTTGCGTGGTAAACTCTAATTGCGCGATGCAGGATTTTGCGTGACGTCAGTGTGACGCGTAGTTCGTATGTGGCGATGTTGATACCGCTACAAACAATTTCATTTCATGTGTATGTATCATTTTTATTTCTTTTATAATTAGTATATTTAATATTTTTATAGGAGGAGCTCGTGGCTAAGTAATAACAGCGCATGGGTCAATCTATCAGGTTAAGATACGCTTGCCAGGGTCGGCCCGTGGATGGGTGACCATCTTCACATACCGAGACTCCTCCGTGCCTCGGAAAGCACGTTAAGCCGTTGGTCCCGGCTGTTATTCATGGATCTTTGCCAGTCGTTACGGGTCGTCAGAAGCCCGAAAGTCTGTCTTATCAAGGGGCATTGCATTACCCAGTAACTGGGTTGTGGAGGTCAGTTATAGGCAGTCGCCCCATGTTAAATACTGGTATTCAGCTGCATTCGGTTACACTGGAAGCCGACCCCAACATTGTTGGGAAAAATCTAGGCAGATTGATTTGATCTTTTTATAGTAAACCTATTTAAATTTAGACTTGAAATGTAAGAATAAAACCCATATTTATGTACAGTAACTGTAGATAATTGATTTTTATGTAAAGTATTTGACAACAATAATACCTAAAATATAGGTATTGATTGAGTTAATTGTAAATACCAAGTATTGGATAACTGATAAACCCTTCCTTCTTACCTACCGTGCACGCCCCCACCGAATTATTTTGAATACAACATATTTAAAGTATGCATTTTAAATGCTAATAGTAAATAAAGTCAAATAAACAACACACTTCTCTAATTCTCACTTCAATAATTTACGTACCTTTCCATGAATTCCAATAAAGCTGCGAACTGCTATGGGCTTGCTCGAGATCTAGATTCCATCCTATAAAAGTTATCACTTCTTTTAAGGTATCTTTCATGTGCAGGATCATTCAACATTTCGAGACACAGAGACACATTTATGTTTAAAATTACATTCCGCACTGTAATATTATAACAAACCAATTATAAGAAGAACTTTACCTTATTTTGCTTACTTTTTTAACACTTAAAACAATTAATAATAAAACAATTCAAAACCAAAGTTCAGTCCGCGCACAAAGTACAACAACTGTGAGTTTGACGTTAGTTTGACGTTTGTAGGAACGCTCACCATAGACTAAAGTATAGGTTTTTTCTAAGTATGTTGGAGAACGAGCGATCGACTCAGTCGTGTCAATTTGGCTACCAACTTATCGTTTTCTACAATTGCTAACGCCGTGGCGTTGACGATTGTAGAAAAGAATTCGATACGAAACGTTTGTAACTTGGCTAGGCCTACAGTGCTGGGGCTCTGTCTCGAATAGTCGCAGCATTATGCTGAGCGGTGGCCGTTTTGCGTGGATGTGACGCATATTTTCCCCCTACTTGTTCTTTTTGTATCTATGTTCTTTCTTTGCGTCATGTTTACCGCAAATAAACGTATTTTCTTTCTTTTCTTTTTTTTCTTTCTTTCTTTCACCGTCGATCGCCTCCGTGAGGACATAGCGGTGCTCCGCCCAAGCTGGGCAAACCTCCACCGTAGGTTCCACCGTGTCGTCAGGGTGATCCACACAGTGGTGACACCCGGGCGTTTCCTCCCGCTTTATCCTAAAGAGGAACCTCCCGAAACAACTATGTCCGGTGAGGACCTGCGTCAGGCGGAAGGTGAGGACGCCGTGGCGCCTCCCTAGCCACTCCTCAAAGAGGGGAATTATCGCCACAATTGTGGCGTGCCCAACCCCAACAGCATCCTGAGAACTGTAGCGGAGAGTTTCAGCTCTCCAATTAATGTACTGCAGTGTGTGCTGACGGTTATTGGTACTAACACTAGATAATAAGTTATTTTAATACACAGAAAAAAAAGTGTTTCCTTTCACAACAATCTTGTTTAATGTGATCACGCATCTTGACTCCATACGAGCCTGCTTGACTTCCGAAGCTAGGAGAACTTTGTTAAATTATCATGAAGATAAAGATACTTTATTTGTCAAACATGCGTATACATAAACTGACTTAATCAGACATGCAAGGTATTGAATTCATAGATGTTGTGTACGTCCATGTTTTGTCAATAACGGCGTACAAATTTTGTAGGTATAAAAAAAAATTACATTTAATTTACATTTTATCATTGAACGGATGCGTACGCATCTCCATACAAAATCGCTGTTTTCTATGGAAAAAAGCTGAACAGAGCTGAATAAGTGTGGTTAGTCCCTGATCCCAATTTATTCGTGGTCGGCGCAACATGTCTGTTTCTTCCATACTTCTATATTAGTCAACTCACCCATACCCTCACTCCCCCCCCACCCCCCCCCACTCTAGCCATATCATCTTTCACACACTCCATGCATCGTTTCTTTGATCTCCCCTACTCTTATATGCATCCACATTCATGCTGAAAACTTTCCTCACGACATTTCATTCCATCGGAAATAATTAACCTAATGATACAATAATAATAATAAAAAATAAAATACATTTAATTCAGACCTAATTTTGGTCCTTATTTTGTTAGTATTACAATAATATCTAAAAACTATGTTAGTCATGAGCATGACATGTTCAATTAATGCGCTAATAACATAAAATCCAAATAAATAATCTAAAACAAATTAAAATGAAAATGCAATTGAAATAAATAATTTCAATTAAATATAAAATGAAAATAAGTAATTGAAAATAAATTGAAATAAGTAATTGAAAATTAATTAAAATTAAATTGACATAAAAACATAATATTCTAAAATAAATTCATAGTTTACTACATCACTAGCTACCTCCCCGTTGCTATGGAAAGAATATCTGTCTTTGTCTTCATAGAAACGCGATTCTACGGGTCGCGCCATGCTCGGGCAGAAGAGATAACGAGTTGGATAGAAAGAGCTTTGTCGTTTCTTGGTAGAACAGAGATAGAATTGGTCATGCTACGCGTGCTGATGAGCCTTCCCACTGCTGCCGATATTGGTCTGAAATAATGCAGAAAAAAAGATCCAGAAAACATACAGTTTTCAATTTCCAGCAATTATTTTTGCACAAAGTTACTTAGTTTGATGTGCTGAAAGCGTAGATGACGCCATTGGGAAGGATCTTGTTACACCCTGTATTATTATGATGTTTAGTTATCTGAGCTCTCAAAGGCTGTCCGTTGTCATAGCTACTTATTGTATATCTACACACCCTGTATATCTCCACATCAATATTGATTAAACTACACAAAGGTTCTTCAAAACAATAGTTGGTCATTCTCTTTTTATTGTATGCGTGGGTTTTACGAGTATGTTAAACTTTCGCAGAAATGAGGTACTATAAGTTTTTATTATGGTACCCTTAAAAAATACTTCTTTAGGGTGGTTTTTAGTGGTGAACCAATAGGGTTATGGTCATGTTCGTGATCCTTGAATGTTGAGGAAGTGGTGTACACAGTACTTCTTTTTTCTTAATGTCTGTCGGTAAACTTCGTATTTCGTCAGTCGTCAGGTTTGTAAAGCTTCGGCCAAACCTGAGCGAGTACAACGCGGGAAGCAGGAGCGAAACGGGAGCGTCAACAACGCGAAACTAACGCGGGATTATCATGCACACCTGCGCGACTACAACGCGAACTGCGAACATCATTTTGTTTAGTGAATAGTCACTTTTTACGTATATTTTTGTATCCAGGATTTTTCAGATCGTTTATAAGAGTATGTCCTTTTTCGATAAATGATAAATGATTTTTATTTCTGTAAGTAGGTTTGTACAAACACTTTTACACGTCAATCATATTTTTAAAACTAGATGAGGTCGGCGTTTCCTATCTGACTACTCTGAGAAGAAAGGCCGAAACAAACTCAGAGGTCAGTCTCTTTTAAAGTCCAGACATAATCTTGGTCAGATCATGTGAAGGCCATGCAGATTGGTGTCTGAAATGGTCTTTTGAGGAAAGAACCACACAGATTGAGTGGACCTGACCAGTCAGTGCACGCATTTGTCAGTAATCGTGCAGCTCTACTCAGAACTTAAGGAGCTCAACGATGCGACGAACAATACCAAAGAAAGGACATTTGGGTAAGCCGCTTATGCAAATTTTTAGGCGTTCGTAACATCTTGGATTTTTTTTTTGGTACTTAAAGGATACTCGTTTTCTTTTCATCTTGTTTCCATCTTTTCAGTTCATGTTTTTAAAGTCGGGTTTTTTGTTTTTATAGTTAACTTTTTTTTAAACATGGAACACACCGCGTGACCGCCGCGGGCCGTCACGTTTAATAAGTATTTTTTTTTAATTCACACTGGCTGTTTATACACTCACAAGACCGCAGCTTTTTTGAAGTAACACTTCTTTTCTAAATAACTTCTCTGTTCTGTCAGCAGTGAATCAAGAGCATTGAGATAGGAAAACTATGGAGATGCCCCATTCTACTATATGAAGAATAGTTATACAAATATCTATCATATCGACACACACATGTCATAAAGCGTTTTGTTTCTTTCTAACTAGTCAAGAACTGCGTAAGAAAAGAGAGACGTCTAAATGTTTGTCAAGGACATAATTTGGCAACAATTTTTGTGACGTCAAAATCATGTTTAAGCGTGACCGGTCGCCATGTTTGTTGCCAAGTTTTGTGGTACATGTGCTGTCAAACGATTGCTTACTCAAAATATTTTTATTATTTTCGAGAGAAATACGTCTAGAAACTAAGTATTTTGGTGTTCTGAGTTTTGCTATTAAAAGGAAAATCATGCCCTCGTGTTGCATAAAACAGTGTGGTACGAGAAAAAACAAAAATCAGCCTAATTTGTCTGTGCACAGGTTAGTAACTAGTTTTCACTAATCCAGTCGAATATTGTACAATTTTGTTTATTACACTGTTACAAGATGATGTTTTTGATCATTGTTGCAACCTGTGTCATGTATAAATTGCTTAAAAGATAAAACGTTTGTTATTTTCTTTAATTCTTTGCATTGCTTACATTCTGTATTTATATTGGTATGTAAGGTTAGTGATGTGTGATGCTCGCATGCGATTTGAAGTATCGATAATATTTGTTTAGTGTGTAAAATACATTGCAATGATGTTTTAATCCACAGATTTCCTAAAAACGAAATTTTAAAGAAGAAATGGATAGAAGCTATTGGTTCTGAAAATATAAACCCTAGAAATAAAATGTCGCATATCTGCTCCATGCACTTTGACTTTGATGGAGAAGAATGGGCAAGAAACTCCACCGGTACCTACTCTTTTACAATCTTGTACAATATTTTTTATAGGTACATTATTTATATAATTATATTTGAAGACGATGCACCTAGAATAAAATTACTATACCACAATAGGTAATAAAAAGTGTTAAGAATGAAGCAATGACAGATAAATTAATTATGTGATAGATACATGGTGTTCACATATTTACAAAAAAAATCTAAAAAATAACAATATCAGTGTGAGTTAAGGTAATCACAGAATTTGAAATAAATGTCATAAAAATAATAAATTATACAATTAAAATAGCAACCTGTTTGATTTTGTCTAGACTCTAGATTGTCCTATGGAGCTGGACCAGCATGTTTCCAAGCCAAGTGTCATGGATATAATCCTTTAATTTGTAATATTCTTGTTTACAAATCGTCTTATGCAGCCCACTTCATGAATGATTAGTAGTCATTAGATGTATCCAATGACTACTAACCAAATAAACAAAAAAAGTAAAAAAATATATTTAAGTATTAACATTTGAATAATTACAAAAGCCTTACTTTCTTATTTCAGCCACAAAGCAGCAATGCATCCAGTATCGTGTTTCAATTTAAAGGGAAAGAAAGCCAGTGTAAGAACAGGCTATGATGAAAGATAAAACACCAACAACTTCTAAAATTCTTATCATTTCACCTGCATTACATTTACGAGGCTAATCGAAAAATGTAAACCAATACCTTAAAACAAATTCATGTATGTTTTATAAATGTCGATATCACCTACGCATGTTGCACGCAGTTACAACCCTATTAAAGGCGGCCATCTTAAGCAACCAATTTTTGTAGGTATGCACGCAAATTTTGTAGGTAGGGCGAGTTATATGGGGGGGGGGGTGTATATGTCAATGGTCAATGCTCACTCATCAATATCCACGCATACATACCTATATACATACTCCCAAAAACACAGATGCGTGCAACTGTACTCACACTCATTACAAACACACACGAACACACTCACAACACACACACGCAATATACATTAATTAATGATTACACCTCTAGTTGTCATTCAGTTATAAATTGTACCAACTTACTCGCCCCGGGAGGAAGACCTGGACTCCTGAAATACAGGGCTACCCTAGTTTAGGCTCCAGTCCACTCCATTTATTTTAATAATGTCTGTACTGTGTTTTGATTATTGTGGAAATAAAGAAAGATTATTATTATTTTTCTAGCGAACGGTGAATTCTGGTTTACTTCAGTCATGTGGTCTAATAAAAGCACACTTGTTTTTTTTTAATTGTCGCAGTATCATGCTGAGATAGGAGCCTTTTGGCCTCGCACATGACTTTGTTTTTTTTTTGTTTATGTTTTTTATGTTTCTAAGAGTGTGTTTTGGTTTAATTTGTGATCTCCTGTGTGAGTGCCAATAAATATTTTTTCTTTCTTTCTTTCTAAACAAGTAATTTCATGCGGACGAAGTCGCAGGCAGACACTAGTAGTGTTTAAAATTAGGCAGCCATTAACGTAAAACAGTTCCGTATTGAAGACAAAGCATAAAACACCCTCTCCCCACCTGCCGAGGTCGTAAAAGGCGATAATAACAAGAGGATCGAATGGTAGCGTCATCCTGTCTGCTTATCTATACAAATAAATTAAAAAAATTAGAGTGTCTGTTTGTTATATCATAATAACAGCTTTTTACTAAATGCAGAAAGGCGTCTACATACCGGCGCGACTTTTCACGCGACGCGACGCGACAAAGACACCGCTCGTCCCGCGACACGCGGGGCCTTTGTGCCGCGTCGCGTCGCGCGACAAATCGCGCCGGTATGTAGAAGCCTTAAGAAAGTGTATACGGTACTTATACAAAAAAAAAAACTATTTTTAATATTTTTGTCTGTCTGTTTGTTCCGACTAATCTGCGAAACGGCTGGACCGATTTTGACGGGACTTTGACTAGCAGATAGCTGATGTTATAAGGAGTATCTAAGGCTACTTTTATTTTAGAAAAATGCACGCGGGTGAAGCCGCGAGCAGCAGCTAGTTATAACAAACTGCGGTCACCAATCGTTTGCCAAGCGTGGCATAATATGGCAATTTCCGGTAACGGTCGATGGAAGGTCAATGTACCTACAGGAGAAAAGGTAAAATCATTGTCTGAAAATGTTTCTTCTCCCGTAGGTATTGGCTCGAATTATACAGGGTTATTTTTGAATCGTCAATAACCTCTTAAGGGGTCATTTTACTCATCATTATGAACAAGTTTTACTATGGAACCAAACCTGAAATCACGAAAAAAAAATCCTATAGTAAAAGTTGTTCATAATGATGAGTACAATGACCCCTTAGGAGGTTATTGACGTTTTAAAAATAACCCTGTATTTAAAAAATATACTATTTTTGAATTCAATCTCAGATTTGGTGTAACTCAACTGCATCAGACTGGCTGAAAAGTCAGTATGTTTTGAACTTTTTATTAGCAATCAGGTTTTTTTTCGGCCTTTTAAGGTCTATCAACACATGTCAGGGCCGAACCCGTGGGTTCACCCTTGTTTGGTCGAACAATGTTTCGTCGAAAATCACTTCGGCGAATTTTAGTTGCAATAAAGTCATTTCGTAGAATTATTCATTTGACCGAATAATTCATTGGTAAATTTTTATTTAGCTTAATTATTTATTTGAACTAATTTCACTTGAACAAATTTCATTTCACCGAATTTTCAAATGCACTAATTTTATTTAAACTAATGTTTCACTAGACTAAAATACTTCCCGTTGTCCCCGTGGTTTGGTTTTACATTCAAAAAATGTTTCTGGCACTCGCCGGCCGCTGCCGCGGCACCGCTCGCTTCGCTCGCTCGGCTCGTGCGTTGTGTGGTCACAGTTCTAACCTAACCTAGCTGTTTCGAACTTTCGATTTGTCCCCGTTCGCCGAATGTACGTTATGGGGACAACGGGAAATAAATTTAATCACGTCCCGCTGTCCCCGTGACGGGGATATGGCATACTTGAATATTCGATAAAATACATGTTATACCATCTGAACATTACATCAAATGAACATTATACCTTTTGATCATTAGCACAAATGTTGTTATAGCAAATAAATATTCGACGAACTGAAAATTCTGTCAAACGATATTATACTAAGTGATGATTTTCTTAAACGTTGTTCGATTTAGTAATATTGTATCAAACGTTGTTCGACCAAACAAGGGTGAACCGAACCCGTGACGTGGATGGAGCGAGCTCCGCCAGGGGGGTTATTCGCAAACCGTCTACTTCGCAAAATGTCTACTGGTCGTAAAATGTATCTTTTTCAAAATGTCTCTTTCGCAGAATGTCTCTTCTCAAAGCATCGCTTTCGCACAATGTCTCTTTTTCAGAAGACCTCTTCCGCAAACTGTCGCAATAGTAACGTAGGATAAAATTTTAGTTAATAAAAGAAACATTCATTACAGTAAAGTAAATAAATCATAAATGTTTTCATTTTGGTATTAAAATTACTTTAGTGTTACATATTATTATAGTTAAAAAAAAACATATTAAAGATAAAAAGTTAACAAATCATAAATGTTTTCCTTTTGGTACTTACATTTACTTTAGTGTTACATATAATTATACGTAAGCAAACGTTTATTAAATAAAATAAACAAATCATAAATTTCTAAATTTACTATAATAATATAATTTTGGCATTTATATTGGTGAGGATCTCTAAAAAGTATTTACTACTGAAAACTTATTAAACTTTTTGAAGTTTAATAATTATAGTATATATCCACAATAATATAATAGTACATTTTGATACGAATTAGAGAGTGGGTAAACTTTCTTTCACTTATATTTTCCGATAGGTATCCAACATGAATTTTTATGTTGACTTGAAATTCATGTTGTTCACGTCGTTGGTCTTCAAATTCAGCGGCCACTAACATATTTCATGCTAAATAAGCTCTTCCAGACAATATTTCAATTTTTCACACCTCAAAATGCTAGTGAGCTATGTTATTACTATCGCAAGCGTATTTTTCGATAGATTCTGTCAAATTAGTGACTAATGTTGCCGTTTTGTATGGCGACAGCTGAAAAACGTTAGTGACTATAGCATAGATTACGTTAGGCTTCTTACTGAGTGAAATCTGTATTGCTCATGGTGCTAATTTTAATTCTTCCTGTGCCCGCTAGGGGGGCACTGTACAATATTTCATGCATTTCATTTACGGAGACGCTAGCGAGTTTTGTCTGTGTAAACTCATGGTAGAGGTACTGACACCTAACTTGAAAATATTTTTCTGTTTGCTGAGTAGTCAAGTCTTTTACTTCATTCTTATAAGTGTCCCGAAACTGTCAAATTTTCCCAATCAACCTTAACCATATTCTTTTAGTAAAAAAAAATATATATATTTCGCAGGGTTAATAATTATGCTAAAAACCACAGAAGCCTTTGATGGCTTATACATGGCTAGTGAGTTCGGAAGTTATATTTATACTTATTATCTATAATATAGGTACTACAAAGTAACAATTGCTGTAGGGATAACGTTAAAAATCTATTAAAGAAATTTGACAAATTGTAGTAGCTTGATTTGCTGCAGTCTGTACATATTTGACATGAATATTGGCAGGAGTGGAATAAAAGATAAATATGTTTGCTTGTAAACTCTTAGTTCGACCGTACATTTATTTAAGCGAAGTATGCTTAAATAAATATATGGTCGAATGGTTTGGTCTATGGGACCAAATTAGAATTCGCAAAAAAAAAGTCGACCTTCCTATAAAGGTACATAACCGATTGGACCATTTTGTATAAGAAGGTCGACTTTTTTTTGCGAATTCTAATTTGGTCCCATAGTAAAAGTTGTTTATAATGATGGGTAGAACACTCCCTTAAATTTTGTCGCATGTTTTCAAAGTCAGCCTGTATATGTATCCCATTTATGCCACCCTGGTTTCTGAAAACGGATCCGCTTTCAAATCTTATTTCAGCCGTTTTAATTGGTTCCCCAAAACAACAACAAGCAATCACATAAGATCTGACAACAGTTATAATTGAATGGGCTTTCAGCAAGCCGGGGTAAGATAATCTGAATAATCTTGCCGGCTGAGCTGCGGGGGTCACAAACAATTTATCCCGTTAAAACAATCTTAAAGGCTGATTAGGACTGTTCGCAGTTATATAAATTAAGTGATTAAACGTGAGGGATGATACCGTTTATTTCTTTAATGATGATACTTTCATTTATATGTATTCGTATATAACTTTATTTGACGTCGCGTCCGAAGAATTGGTTTTGGTTTTGAGATGCTAAATGAGATGCTGGTTAAGTGGTTGCATTAAGTTCCCTTCAAAATGGTTGAGTTAAATGGTGCTGATCCATGCGTCATGTTCGTGAACGGGCACCGTCAGTAGGGGCTGGTAATTTCTTAGCTGCCACGGCTTATTTTAACTTATGTATTTTAATTGGTTTTTATCTTTTTATTACGGACGGTTTTAACGTGCACGTCTTTCTACATTGTTCTCACATGTATAATTTCAACATAAATAATGTAACAAATACTATGTAACAATATTTTGATTTAAAAGAGTGTCCGTGGAGTTTCTTACCCGTTCTTCTCCATAGGAACCTACTACGCTATGGAATGGGCAACTAGCTTCATCTCTCTGACTGACCGACCCTTTGACAATTCAAAAGTGCCTGTATAATAGGTTTATTTGAAATAAATGCTTTGAGTTTGAGTTTAAACTTACAGAGTGGTTTTTAGACACTTCACTTTTGTTTAAACGTCAGCAGCTGGGTTACTGACAATGTAACGCGATCTCAAAAGTAGTTCACTGGTTCATGGTAAATACGATGTCCTTCTTAATTTAAAAAAAACCAAATTCATTCCGCCGTATTACAAAACAAGGTTTTTATTTTGACATTGCTTAAACCATGGAGCCAGTTTTTGTAATAAGAACGTAACAGTGATTGAAATACCGTTCTCTATATAAAACTGAAAACTTAGTTCGGTACTAAGTTGTCAGTTTTGTGTTTACGAACTTTACTATAGTCGGAATAAAGTTCGAAATTCAATAATGGCTCCATGTTTTAAAACTGGGTCTGAAGATAAATCTTGTTTTGTAATAAGGGGGATTAAGTTTACTCTAGATCACACTAAACAGGTGAAAACTAACGTGTTGATTTTAGGGCGAAGAATTGAATCCTAAAGATGGCACAGTATTCTTGGGTTTAACTTTGGATGCTAAGCTTCAGTGGGGCCCACATATAGATAAACTGTCAAAAAACTTAAACTCCGCAGTATACTCTGTTAGAAAAATTCCTAATTTAACTGATATTGATAGACCCCGTTTGGTGTGTAGCGGCATCAACATCGCCACATGCGAACTACGCGTCACGCTGACGTCACGCAAATCCTACATCGCGCAAGTAGAGTTTACCGTGCAACTAGTTTACTAGTAATTAAACAACATCAACCGTCGGGCAGTTGCCCACCAGACACGCCACCCGTCTATTTGTAGGATCCTCTCTTTTCTATGGAGGATCAGTGATTTTTACACCTTGTTCCTCATACCTCTAAACGTACTTAAGCTAGTGTAATGTCTGAACATTCAAAATTAATGTCTTTGTTTTGCAGAAAAGGGCTGTTCGATCAATTTATAAATTAAGTCCGAGACACTCTCTCAGAGAGAAGTTTAATAAGATTAATGTAATGACTGTGCCTTCTCAGTATATTTATGAAAATCTTACACATGCCCATACAAATATAATATATATTTTTAAATACTTACATTGATATCCATAATATACATAATAGGAACAAACACAAATTTTTTGTACCTATAACAAGGCTCAAGAAAATAGGAGGCTCGTTTAGATGTGACTTACGGTTTTATATTAAACTTCCAAGCCACGTTCAAGAACTAAGCCATAATAAACTCAAATCATTCATAAAACTTAAGTTATGTCAAAAAGCCCTATAGACTGTTAAATATTATATTGAGGACAGAAAGGGTCGGTATTGAGCTGCTCCAATTTGTACACACTGAATGGATATTTTTTTTTTGCTAACATTTTTTTTATATATCATTTTATGTACACTTTGATTATTATTATGTATGTCGCAGACAATTTTTAAGATTTCGCTTTTTACAAACGGCATCGTCCGTTTAAAAACGCTCGCAGTAATATGGTATATGCCGAAGGCAAAATCGGAGAGATCGGATATTCGGATGCATGTTTACCTAAAGTACGTTTTTTTCCCGGCAAAGGATACAAAGTATGGAAACGGCTTCTAAAAATATATTTTTATTCCGGGATCGCGGGGTTTAATTAATAACAGTGTGTAGGTATACAATTTTGTATTCCTAAGTATAACAAATATTTCTTATCTATTTAGGCCTAGGCAAGAATTTTGTGGAAAATATAACCTTTTAGTCTAAAATGAAATATATTTATTCGGGGATACACAGTACAAAAGAGTAGTTCTTAAAAACTTGTCAGTCCTGGAAACCGACACGTTTTCCCGTACCGAAGCGCACTCCATACTAGTCAACTCTCAAACTTTAGGTGAATATGCATCCGAATATCCGATCTCTAATTATAAAACATAATATGCCACAAAATTTCAGGCACAATTCAAATGCCGTTTATAAAATGCCGCAGCAAATTGAAGTACTATTTAGTTCTATTTCAAAGGGCACTCGCCGGTCGCTGCCGCGTCACCGTTCGATTCGCTCGTTAACCTAACCCATTTGATTGGGGTGCCCTGGCTTAGTTACTGCGACCAATTCAGCTCGCGCGTGGTTGGTCACAGTTCCAATGGAACCTACAATAACACTCACGCTGGTAGCACACCTCCGCCGCGGATCCATAGCAGCGAAACCGCAGTAGTTCAATTGTACTGGTTCGCGTCATGTTCCGCTACTCGAATCGGATGCGAGTCAATGTCGAAATTATAACAATTGAACGAGTTGCCAATTTGCCTTCGGCATATTTTATAACTGCGAGCGTTTGTAAACGGACGGCGCCGTATCTATAATGACGAATTATATTCAATATATTTATTGCTTCCACATGTGAACTTAGGTGGTAGGTTTTACAAATATGATCATTGTGGACCCTGTCGGGCACAGCAAAAAGTAGGAGAGAGGACATATAAGGAGGACAACAGAGGAGAGGGAGGGGGGGGAGGTTCATATATTCTGCCTGCGACATTTATACACATTAATGATATTGTGAATGTGCGGACTGTGTGGGTCATCTTTTTTTTGTTTTCCCAGTTGCTTTTAATGATAATCTGACAGTTTGAGTACTTTGTACGGCCTATCCAAATGTCCTTTCTCTAGTATTGTTCGTCGAGTCGTTGAACTCATACGGCCTTATTACAAAATAAGGTTTATCTTCAGACCCAAGTTTAAACCATGGAGCCATTATTGAACTTTGACCTTTATTCCGTCTACGGTAAAGTTCCTAATTCAAAACTGACAACTTAGTAGCGAACCAAGTTTTCAGTTTTGTATAAAGAACGGTATTTTAATCACTGTTACGTTCTTATTATAAAAACTAGCTCCATGGTTTAATTTAATATAAATCTTGTTTTGTAATAAGACGGCTTAGGTTCTCATTTGAGCTACATGGTTAAATGAAAGAAAGAAAAGAAAGAAAGAAAAATAATTTTATTCGTCACAGAAACACGTGCTTAGGAAAACATAAACTCGAGCAAGTAAACATTAAAAAAAATCTAAAATAAATCTTATCTCTCTCTAATCTAATCTTAATTCTAAATGCGTGCACTAACTGAACAGGTCCATTCAAATCTGTATGGCCTTTTCTCAAAAGATCATCTAAGACATTAACCTGCATAGTCCTCATAAGGGGTGACCAAGATTAGGTCTGGACTTTTAAAGGAACTGTGACCTTTGTAGTTTGTTTTTGGCCTTTATTCCCAGAGTTGTCAAGAAACACAAAACTCATACCCCCTTATTACAAAACAAGGTTTATCTTCAGACCCAGGTTTAAAACATGGAGCCATTATTGAATTTTGAACTTTATTCCGGCTATGGTAAATTTCTCAAACACAAAACTGACAACTTAGTACCGAACTAAGTTTTCAGTTTTGTATAAAGAACGGTATTTCAATCACAGTAACGTTCTTATTACAAAAACTGGCTCCATAGTTTAAGCCATGTCAATATATAGACTTTGTTTTGTAATAAGGCGGATCTAGTTTTAAAACATAATTTAGTTTTGACGTGTAAAAGTGTTTTTTTTAACAATTTACAGAAAAATATAGGTATGTTTTACTAGCTGACCCGACATACGTTGTCTTGTCCGAATTTCAATAGTTCATACAAACACCCAAAAAAAACGTTAATATTTTCCCGAATTTGAACCAAAGAAAAATAAAATTTGGACTGTTAGCAACATTTTAAATAAAAACATACCCAATGCCGTTCTCAAGTGCCTACCCAATCTATATTAATAAAAATGAAATACTATTCGGTAGCAGCATTTCATTTTCATTTAATTATTAAATAAAAAAATAATAAATGTTATTTTTATTATTATTGTTCTTTTTATACGTTTACGTATCTCGGCGTTGCGCCGGAGTTATGGGGTAGTACGGGCCGAAGCCAAGTGCTACCACTGGGAATTGGTTATATTATGATGAGATGATGGTGTGTTCGAGTTTTGTGATGGTGATTGTGTCTGTTCATGAGACTGTGTTCGTGCGTTGGTTGCTGCACGCGTGTGTGAGGAGACGATTGATGTTTCGTTGTCATTTTGCAGAAATTTTCTAACAATCCTGCAGGTAAGTATTCAAGATTGCAGCTTTCTGAAGAGTCTGATATGTGTAGGGTGGTAAATCAAGTGTTTTTAAAGACTGATGAAGCTGTTTAGGTATTACACCAGTTGTTGACAACACTATAGGAACTATGGTGACATTGCTAAGCCGCCACATTCGGCTGATTTCTATTTTGAGGTCTATATATTTTGAGAGCTTTTCTGCTATAGTATTCTGTAGATTGTGTGTATTAAGAACAGCTATGTCTATGATTTGTGCAGTTTTGTTAAGTTTGTCTAATAACGTGATATCTGGTCTATTGTAGTGTGTTGTTTTGTCGGTAAGGATAGCTCGGTCAAAGTACAGCTTGTGGGTGGAGTTTTCAAGAACAGTTTCGGGTTGATATTTATAATAAGCTACAGGTGGTGTGGGAATTAATTTATATTTTATTGCTAATTTTTGGTGGATTATATTCGCTATCTGGTCATGTCTGTGTTTGTAATCAGTCTGGACTATTGCTTTACACGCACCCGTGATGTGTTGAATGGTTTCGGAGGAACAATTGCATCGCCTACATCTGTCTATGGTTTGAGGAACACGCATTATGTGTTTTTGGTAATTGCGAGTTTCTATTACCTGGTCCTGAATCGCTATCATGAACCCTTCTGTCTCAGGGAACAGTTCTCCACGTCTTAACCATTCGTTCGACGCTAAATTGTCGACGTTAGGTTGATTAAGATCATGTCGATGTCTCCCATGCAGTGACTTTTTGGTCCATTCTGCGATTTTAGTCTGTCGGTCAGTCTGTTGTTCGTTATTCTGGGTTGTCTTCTCAAATATGTTTAACGGAGAAAGACCACCTAACATTAATTTGACAGCTGTCAACTTGACGTTACCCTGGGTACTTGTAGCGGCCCGCCAAAAATAAAAATAAACAAATGAAGATTAAAGACCGGGGATTTCGATCGAAAAGTGCGAATTATGCTGGGCATTCACGGTCAGTCCATCGCGCCAAATGGAGTGATGTACTTCCAAAATTTAATCGTGAGTGTCGATTCATCAATCCAAATTTTGGCGCGACGTCAAATCACGGATTTTCCGTGTGCGCCGTAATCCACAGCCTCACACCATTCGGCGTCGCGCCATTAGTCTGTGAGTGTGAAATCAGTGGGCCGTGGCATCACGCCCAATCACGCCGCGCGGCCCGTGAGTGTGCAAACCCACATATATTTTGCGTTCAGTATGTTGAAAGCCATGCAGTGATACACATGTAAAAAAGTTCGGGTGCTACAATAACATCGCTTCACCATACGTCTGTATGCGTCCCCATCCATCCAGAAATGAAATTCATTTAGACTGAAGCCGCGAGTGGCTATTGGCGTCCATTTCATTGAATCCAAATAGACTGACCGTTAATGCCCAGCTTTAGATTTATGGTGATTGTGATCGTTGTGTCTACCCTTGCAGTGCAGTGAGTTGATTGATTTGCGCTCGGTCACGTACTCGGTGGAACATCGGCGTCGTTTACATTATTGTTCATTCGCTAAAGAGACTTGTAATCATTCAGAATTTTATTGACTTTCATTTACTTATATCTCCTCGGTCGCAAACCCACTTCAGATAAAGGCGACGTATTGACATTATGTGAGACTAGCATATGCCCGCGGCTTCGCTCGCGTTAATTTAGAATTTGACAATCAATTTGGGTTGTACTCTGCTTCTACTAATATTGATTCGAAAGCCTAATGCCTAATCATATTTCAAATCATATTTTAAACTTGATTTGATCATGATGATTCCAAGGAAGCACTGTATTTTAAGAAGCAAGTAATAGAGCAGTGCACAGTGGTGGGCCAGTGGTAACAGCCCCGAGTTTAGAGGTTGTATGTCGTGGGTTCGAACCCAGGCAGGCGCTTTACTTTGTGTAAATAATTTCATCACCACTGCTCTCAAAACGGTGAAAGAAAACATCGTGAGGAAACCGGCATGTCCTAGAACCAAAAATTCGAAGACCCCGCGTGGTTGAGCCCACTCAAATACGAATCTCTTCGAGAGGGAGTGGGCTCAACCACGCGGGCCCACTGCTGGGACACAGCACAGTGGGAACGTTATAGGCTGATTATGCTATACAGGCCCAAAATAAGCAAAACCACAGGTGCCTAGAAAAAAATCGCCAAATAGTTCCATACGGGATTGTGAGATCATTAAAGGTGGGGAAGATCAGCAGGGAGCAGGGAACCTAATTATTTGCAAATCTGTGATTTCAAGGTAATTAAGTAGTAAGATGATCTATTATCATCTTGGTTAGTAGTAGGAAATCTATGCTTGACATTGATATGAAAATTTTATGTTTTGATAATTGAATTGTTTTATTTTTAAAACCAAATTCAAACAGTGGTAGCCCTGCGCTAGTGGAAAAAACTCAACTCATAGTTCATGCGAGTGTAGTTTGCCCCACCACAATTATCGGGACATAGTGGCAGGTAACATTGTGCACATTCAAGAATAGAACATAATAACGTTTATTTAGAGACAGCTCGTGAAACACAAAATACAAATAATAAAAAAAAAAGTCAAATTATTGTTTTAACAACAATTAATAGTGTGTATTCACGGCAGCGCCAAAAAGGTTAATTTCAGCAATAATGCCAGACAGATGCTGTCTTACGCTGGTTTTCTGATGAACCTTTAGGGAGAAATGACGGTGAATACAAACAGTTTCAACATACATAAAACATAATTTTATACTTATAAATGATTGATGTATTAAATAGGAAGATATGGTACGCGCTCCTCGACGTGGACCGCATAAATTAGGGGAAAGGACACAATCGACTTACATTACTCTCGGTTTGCGGGGAATACCCGAATCCTAATTTGTTCCCGAGTTGTTATGGGTACGTAACAGTGACAATTATTGCTATCTCGTCCCCGCTATAGCCCGCGTAATATGTCTCTCTATTTCGGTTGTCGAGCACATGACGCACGACATCGGGTCCATTTAATATTTACGTGATGTTAGAGAGTGGCTTATCTTCCTATTTAATACATCAATGTTATAAATAAATAAACTAGTAAACAAACCAATATAATTACAAATACAAAAACAACAAGAACTGTCTCAGCGACTGTTCTTAGCGATTAGCTAAAGTAACCGTCATGAGAAGCTATAAATACATAAAATTGCAAATTATACAACTATCAACTTTAAACTCAAGATATTTAAGTTGATTTATGAATGAAGAAATTATCGCTAAACGTCATAAAATAATTTTAGTTGCAATGGAAACTGAACCATACGCAATTTCAGTTAAAGTTTTAAATCCCAAAGTATGAAATTTATCTCGTCTCATGGCGTTGACTATAGATTGATCCGTGCACGGTGTATTCCAAAGCGCTACAGGCATTCCACTTTGTCCCACTGCACTGGTGGGATAGATTGGTAGGGCAAAGTGGAATAATCCCATTATCAGTGGTAAAATGTTAATTTATGTAAATAAGTTGAACATAACTAGCGAAATGTGGGTGTGCAAAGGTTGTGCTGTAGTGTCAAAGTCAAATTGTTTATTTCAAATAAGCCCATTTATGGCACTTTTGAACGTTAATATTTACAAAAAATTGAATTGATTCTAGTCGCCCCTTCCAAAAGGTACTTTCGTATTGAGAAGAATGGGCAAAAAACTCCACCGTTACTCTTTTAAAATCTGGTACAATATTTTATATAGGTACATTAATTATATAATTATATGTGAAGACGATGCACCTAGAATAAAATTACTATACCACAATATAGGTAATAAAAAGAGTTAAGAATGAAGCAATGACAGATAAATTAATTATGTGATAGATACATGGTACTCACATATTTACAAAAATTTTAAATATGTGAGAAAGTGTACCTATAGCATAGGCTTAAAAAGCATTTGTTGGCGAAAAGCTTCTTTACGGTAAACTAATTGTTTGATTCTAAACGATTTTTAGTTTGTATTGGCTGATCGTGTACTATTTATTTACTAATTTATGTTATAGGTATTTTGTACCGACGTTTTTTTCTCGTTTTTATTTTTATGTTGAATGGCCTGCAATTTCATATTAGTTTCCCGAATACAATAAAACTAGCTGCACCCGCGTAAGTCTCGATCCCGTAGAAATATCGGAATACAAAGTAACCTATGTCTTAATCCAGGATGTCAGCTACCTCCATACAAAATTTTATTAAAATTGGTCGAGCCGTTTGAGCGTGAAGAAGTAACAAACATACACACACACACAATCACAAACTTTCGCCTTTATAATATTAGTGTGATAAATAAAATAGTGTACATCTGCCTAACACTTCGGGGATTACAGGCGTTTTTTTTTTTTTTGGGTGGGAAATTATCAAATAACTTCTCCCGCTCTGGGCCGAGCGGGAGGGCGTGTCAGACTTTTACTGACTAAAACCCACCCGTATTCCTTCATTTGCCTGTGTGCCAGGGCCACGATATCCCTTTCGGACAAACTCGCAACCCTGGCAGGCATTGGCCCTAGCGGACCCCGTCAGTTGGTGCTGACAACTCTTTGAGGCGCGCGTGGAATACGACCCATCGCTCACCGTCCGCAGGCCCGCGCCTACGGTGGCCGGAAATCGGCTTGCGACTCCCGACGCCCATGGCGTCTCCTGCGGCGACTAGGGGCGTGAGGGCGCGAACCATACCTCTCCCTCACGCGTTCCGCCTCCTCCTTCGCAAGCATTACTAATTCGCAGAAGGAGGTGACGGCCTCTCATGCACTCTCGCTCCGAACCATGGTCTGAACCAGGGCCGGACGCGAGAGATCGCCGCCGATCGCCTCCGCGAGGACACGGCGGTGCTCCACCGCTCAAGCTGGGCAGACCTCCACCGTATTCTCCATCGTGTCCTCCGGGCGATCCACACAGTGGTGACACCCGGGCGTTTCCTCCCGCTTTATCCTGAACAGGAACCTCCCAAAACAACCATGTCCGGTGAGGACCTGTGTCAGGCGGAAGGTGAGGACGCCGTGGCGCCTCTCTAGCCACTCCTCAAAGAGGGGATTTATGGCCACAATTGTGGCGTGCCCAGCGCTGGGTTGCGACAATCGCACTCTCCATGCCGCCATAAGATCCCGTCGGAGCTCTGTCCGCTGTGCCGTGATTTCTCGCGGCAGCGGAGTTTCACCCCGGCGTTTCGCCTCCTCGCGCCACTCCCAGACGTGCGCGAGGACTTTTGCCTTTTGCGTGATGTTGTTTTGTTAAATAAATTGAATTTTTGAAACTTTAGGATTCCTTTTTTGAAAACTAGGCGTCACTACGAATATGAAATTTGGTCGAGGTAACCTAGCTTGGTTGGCAAACTTACTGCGACCAACTGTGAGAAAGGCGAGAAAATTAAAAAAATCTCAATGATTTAAAAAAGTGTGCATCATTAGAAGCACAAAAGGTTTTTAGAAGTCTAATAATTCAAAAAAAAAGTCCATCATCTGGAGATCAAATTTTCTTTTCGATGCGCAGTTATTTATTTCCTGTTCCACCTTAGAGCTTGTCCAGAAAGTGCGAATTCGCCGCGATTATGTAGCGCGTATTAGGCGCGACCGTTGCGTCCAGAAGGAGCGTACCAACGCGCGGCTATAAACATTTCCATATCAAAGTTTTGGGGCTCCATTTCCCTCGATATGTGTACTCGCTCTGGAGTTCGCGCGTTAACTGAATGCAACAAGGCGTCTTTAGTATCTCGACTCGCGCGCAATACGCGCGAATCAAGCGCGAGTCGAGAGTCTGGCGAAGTGCTAGCGAGTTACGCGCGTATTTTAAACTCGCGCGATGCTTGTGGACGCAATGTACTGGCGCCTAGTATCTCGCTAACGTGCGAATGAATTCGCGCGAAACGTTTCGCGGCGGATTCGCCCTTTCTGGACAAGCTCTAACGTAAATGAATCGCCTATGAGTGTGTAGCTAAAGAACGTAGCTACACAATGCAACTAACGCCAATTACGACAGCAGGTCGTGTTTTTAGAATGAATTCATGGAATTCCGACGACGTGCCGGGGTTGTGATCGGCGCACGGAGCAAAACTGAGCGTTACGAGTCCGATAACGATCCTGGGTCGTAACTTACGACCCGGGGTCGTTATCGGCTGTCAAAGTGTTAAAATGGAAAGAATTAAACTTTTTAAAACTTCTCCGTTAGGTTTTGGCAATGACTGACTACTTCACACATCATTTGGTACGTACATAACTCGCAGTAGTAAATATTATGTTAAAAGTTCAAAAAATATGTTAATCCGCATGCCCGATAGATTGAACTCCATCCTTATAATATTGTCCTATCATTGTTCTAAAGTTTGCAAAGTTCGTTGAAAAGGTTTTTTACATATCATGATTTTTATGCTCCTATCTGCCCGCACGTCATAATTTCAGCCGAAAGACGTCCACTGCTGGACATAGGCCTCCCGGGGTTGCACTTATCTCCACGCTTGGCAGGTGGGTTAGCGATCGCAGTATAGTGTTAAAATGCATAGAGAATGCTACTGCCCATTCTGTAGTAAATCCCTTAATCGCCTTTCACGACACCCACGGGAAGAAATGAGGCCGCGAGCGCAAAAACGGCCTAAGTAAAATTTCATAAAAAGTTAGTTAAGTGGGCTTAACGGCTTATGGTCTTCAAAAATATCTTTTATAAAACAGCAAAATGGCCTAACACTGATTTCTCGAGCCAACAAGAGATGGCGTTAGTAACACATTTATTGCGTTAAAAACTTTAGTCAAAATCTGTGTGTATGAACGGCTTAAGTTAGTTGGGTCGTTTTTGCACTGTGGCTGGATGATATGGAAACAAGTGGTTTTAGCCATATAATAGGATGGTGCTATTCTTTACGTCCGGCACCACACGGCATCCCCGCAAGCCCGCACGTCTGCCAGAGTGTAAATAAATTTTGATTTCACAACGTGAAAGTGTTGGAGTACGTGTTGGTATTTTCACTCGCTCTAGACTATTTCGTTTGCCTCTAGCCATCGACTCGTAGTATTTATTTGAGGTTTATTAATAACCTCCACTTATTGGGAGCTCGTAACTAAGTACTAACAGCGTCACTGGTCGATCTATCAGGTTAAGCTACGCTTGCCGGGGTTGGTCCGTGGATGGGTGACCATCTTTACATACCGTGACTCCTCCGTGCCTCGAAAAATATGTTAAGCCGTTAGTCCCGGCTGACATTCGTAGATCTTTGACAGTCGTTACGGGTCGTCAGAAGTCCAAAAGTTTGACAACCAGTCTCATCATTTCAGCCGAAAGACGTCCACTGCTGGACATAGGCCTCCCTCAAAAAGTGGGGGGGGGGGATTTGCCTAATCGCCACGCTTGGCAGACGGGTTTGCAATCGCAGTATTGTTTTAAAAATGCATAGAGAACGCTGCTGCCCATTCTCTAGTAAATCCCTTAGTCGCCTTTTACGACACCCACGGAAAGAAATGGGATGGTGCTATTCTTTACGTCCGGCACCAAACGGAACAACCTCGCCTTTTACGACATCCACAGAATGAAATGGGATGGTGCTATTCTTTACGTCCGGCACCAAACGGAACAACCTCGCCTTTTACGACACCCACAGAATGAAATGGGATGGTGCTATTCTTTACGACCGGCACACAACGGAACAACCTCGCCTTTTACGACACCCACAGAATGAAATGGGATGGTGTTATTCTTTACGTCCGGCACCAAACGGAACAACCTCGCCTTTTACGACACCCACAGAATGAAATGGGATGGTGCTATTCTTTACGTCCGGCACCAAACGGAACAACCTCGCCTTTTACGACACCCACAGAATGAAATGGGATGGTGCTATTCTTTACGTCCGGCACCAAACGGAACAACCTTGCCTTTTACGACACCCACAGAATGAAATGGGATGGTGCTATTCTGTACGTCCGGCACCAAATACAACAACCAGTCTCACCAAGGGGGTATTACCGAGTTTCTGGGTTGTGGAGCTGCATCCAGTTAGACTGGAAGCCGACCCCAGCTTAGTTGGGAAAAGGCAGGCAGATTGATTATAATAACCGCCACAACAGTAAGACCTACTGTCTTGTATGGATCAGCGAGGCGAGCACGGCCTACTGTGACATGACTTGAGTCACACATTTTATCACAGTTTGAGCGATAAAACTGTTTTGTCATAAAATGCTAGTACAAATTGACATGACATAATTTATCATGTCTTGTCACGTCCGTGCTCCGCCCACTTGAATGTTAACCAATAAAACCGATAAATGAAAGACAATCGTATGCAACTGTGACGAGGATTCTAATGATGGTGTGACGCGAATGGAGAGGATAAGTGATAAATGATTTTATTACTGTAAGTAGGTTTGTACAAACACTTTGACATTAGAATTAGGGACCATTTTGGTTACCCATTGAAAGGGTTTTCGATAAGGTTTTTCTAAAATGGTAACCAAAATGGTCCCTGGGCAGAATAGAGATAGAATTGGTCATGCTACGCGTGCTAAGCGGATATCGAAATAACATAGTATTATGATTTTTTCATGTTACTGGGTTTCAAGTAGGTATAGAACTCATTGAATGGGTTATCATGTAACCCTTTCACTGGTTTCAATTATAAAACCCATTCAATGGGTTATCATGTAACCCTTTTAATGGGTTTCTAGTATAAAACCCTTTCATTGGGTTTCATCACGATATAGGTAACCCAGCTTTTCGAAGGGGTAACCCATTCAGGGTTACCCCTTCGAAAGGCTTAACTCTTAACCGGTGTTGTACGGTCCCTGATTAGAATAGAATATAATACTCTTTATTATATATACCATTAAAGTTACAGATATAAATGTTTAAATTTAACATAGGGTGACACAATGGGCGGTCTTATCGCTAAAAGCGATCTTTGACAAACAACTTTTAGATGGATTAAAGAGAGAAGGAGAGACAATGCTGCAGGTAGTCAGTGGTTTACCATTTACATATACAATAAATACATACATACAAAGCCTACACTTATCTAATAAATATTACAATAATACACATGAAACAAGAGCAAGGAACTGTATTATTAACTGTGTTTATGGAGAGAGGAAGTTTCACGTCAATCATATTTTAAAAACTAGATGAGGTCGGCGTTTCCTATCTGACTACTCTGAGAAGAAAGGCCGAAATAAACTCGGAAAGTAAAGTATATAAGAGGAAGTTTGAAAGCAGCACCGGTGACTGAAAAATTGTGTGGAAATCGGTTGCATGTAATGCGGAAGAATGAGGAAAATGTCGTGGGGAAAGTTTCGAGTGTGAATGTTGATGGTTGTAAGAGTAGGGTAAGACCAAAGAAACGATGGATGGACTTTGTGAAAGATGATATGGCTTAAAAGGGAGTGACTATCGAGATGGGGACTTATAGAGAAGTGTGGATGCATACATGTTGCGCCGACCACGAATAAATTAGGATAACTGCAGGAGAATTTCAATAAACGAAAACAATTTTAATTCATTCTCAAATAACGCAATCTTTATTTCGCTAAAAGATTAACAAACTATAGCCACCTAAACCTATAGTCCAATATGTTTTGTTTCCATGTTCTGCAATAGTCCTTTTTTTTTTTTTGTTCACGGGGTGGAATATCCTCATGGATGTCCTCCGCCCTGGGGCGGGCGGAGGGGTCTGTCAGACTCTTACTGACTAAAAACCACCCCAGTGTTCCCCTCCCACACTTGCACCGGGGATCTTGGGATCTGTTATACAAACACTACGCGCCGCCACCTCGGGTCCAATGTGATAGGGGGCGGCGGACGTCCCTAAGTCCGCAGTCCCTGGACCCATTTATGGGGGTTGGAAGAGGGCGTTATCGGCCCTCCGCCGACGCCCGGTGCGCCTGCTGCGGGCCGGGTGAGCGGACGAGATCTCCCGCTCCCTTTCCGCAGCCTCCTTCTGCGACACGACTGTTTCGCAGAAGGACACCACCGCGTCCCAGGACTCCTCACTGCCGGCCATCGACTCGACCACGGCCGGCAGCGATAGGTCACTGCCTACTCCTGAGATGAGGGCACGGCGTGGCTCCTCCCAAGCGGCACACTCTGCCAGCGTATGCCGCGCCGTGTCCTCCCGGCAGTCGACGCAGTGGTGACACCGGGCGTCCGGCTCCCTGTTTATGCGACACAGGTACTTTCCGAAGCAACCATGCCCCGAGAGCACCTGCGTCACCCGAAACGACAGGGAGCCGTGCCTCCTCCCGAGCCAGGGTTCGAGTACTGGCCGGACCGCCTCGATGGTGGCGAGGCCGGCGGTAGGGCGTGAAAGCCTGTCCTGCCATTCCGCCACCAGGGCTGCGCGAAGCTGTGACTGACGCAACTCCACATGTCGCTGCATCAGCCACACGCCCCGCGCCCTCGCTTCCTCGCGCCACCGATACAGTGACGCGAGTACTTTCGCCTCGAGGTCCCATGGCGGGGATCCGGCCAGTACACAAGCCGCCTCGTAGGAGATCGTGCGATAACCCCTGATGACTCTGACGGCCATCGCTCTCTGCAGTTTCCGCAGGACTGCGATGCTCCCGACCGTCAGGTCAGCCGCCCAGATCGGGGCCCCATACAGGGCCATCGATCGCACGATCCCCACGTAGAGCCGCCTACAGGCGGCGCTCGGGCCCCCCAGATTGGGAAGCAGCGTTGATAACGCCCCAGCCGCGCCCAACAACTTGGGCGCAAGCCGCCGGAAGTGAGGGCCAAAATCCCACCGGCTGTCGAGCACCAATCCTAGGTACTTCATGGTGGACTCGACAGCGATTTGAGCCCCCCCGACCACGATGTGTGATCCCGGCGGCGGCGCCCGCCGAGGGCCATGAAATATCATGGCCTCCGACTTGTTGAGGGCAACCTCCAGGCCTAGGCGCCGTATGCGGCTCACCACCTGTGAATGTTCTGCAATAGTTCTGCACGAACCGGGGGTGGTCATTGGGTGCACTTGCATAGTGCATACATACACTAGTACTTATTTTCTTATGAATATAGAAGATTAGATACCCAACTTAGACCAACAAAACAAGGTTATTTTTTTTGGTCTGAGATACCCAATTATTTCAGTGCATAATAATAAATTCATGTTGTTATGACAACGATTCACCCTGACCCCCGCACTAGTATAAAACTGAATTACGGTGGGACAGTTTTCCTCGTTCTCTGTTTACAACATTATACGTATAATAAGCCGGTTTGAGAGAAAATAATTAGATAATCTCACATTTCAAATAATACAAAGCAAAACTGTGGGTATTAAGTATCACACATTCAAATTGTTGTTTACTTGATGTTTTACTTTGTAGATAGTAGCGTAAGTTCACATAGTATATGTAACATTTTTAGATGTTAAGTTTGTTTACAAATATTTTTGTATTGTTTATTTTTTACTTTACCTTAATAAAACAAAAAAAAACTGATTTTAAGAAATTATAAGTGAAACTAAAAAAAATAATAATAAGTAAGAACTAATTCAAAATTAAACAATTTTTATGTGTGATTTCGTGAAAAGGGACTGAAGTGACAGCTTGAGCGTGGAATAAGTAGGTAAGTACTTTTTAATAACATGGAATTAGTGTACTCATGGAATTAGTAAGTACTATATATTATAGATTGTAAGTAGAGGGGGTCGAATTTCGACCAGTGGGAGCCCAGTAGTAATGAATAATAATTATTTCAGTATTTAGCTTTATAATATTTGAGGTTATTACCAAGGTAAGATGTCGGATGTTACACATCATATGCAACCACTGTAAGGCTCGCTCGTTTTTGTCTTTTAACTTTAACATGCCATATTTTGTGTGTTCTTGTATAAAATGTGTGTGTGTGCACACACACCACTTCATAATAATTTAGTAATCTATTTTTAGATTCGGGACAGCTAAGATCTCTTATTTTTAGTTTTTCATTAAGATCTCTTATTTTATTATGCTGGGGCCAAGAGAACTTGGAACGGGCTGAGCAAACCTACTCTTACATTTGGGATTGTAAACTATAACCAACCTTCGCTTAGTTCCGAAATCAGGTTTCATTAGGCGTTGTGCAATCAATAAAAACTAGATGAATAGTTTCTAGGGAAGAATGAAAGTGATAGACGCAGAAATGAAGGATATTATTGAACTGAATAATGAAGTTAGTATATTATTAATGATTACAATTTATGCATACAGACTGACACTTGCAAGGTAAAACAAAACTTAGTTAAAGCAATATTATTAGTGGTGGTGTATATTTATGTTCCACCACAGGTATGTTATGCCAATGTTTTTGCTCTAAATAATAAAATCGTGTCCACAGCAAATGTGACAATTTGCCCCTTAGCCATACATTGATCTACACTAATGATCTCATTAGTGTAGATTAAAAAGACAGTTGGGCCAAGCACGCTTTCTTGTAGGACTCCGTATACCATATCGACTTCTGGACTATATTTATTATTAATCTTGACACTCCGTTTGCGGTTACTCAAATAATCGCTGAACAAGACCAGAGGTATACCTTGAATTTCCACGTATTCCAGCTTAGCGAGGAGAATAGGGACGGAGACCGTGTCGAACACCTAAGTCAGGTCCAAAAATTTACCCATGACTCTAACACCACAATCCAAGCCATCAACAATAAAAGAAGTTTACTTATTTAGCTCATCACTGGTAGACCTGCCTTCCCTGAATCCAAATTGGTTGCACGAGAAAAATCCTTTTGGCTCTAGATATTTCTTTAGTCTACAATTGATTAGTTTTCCTAAGATTTTCGATAAACTAGGCAGCAAGGAAATAAGTCTATAATTTGACACGTTGTCTCTGTCCCTAGATTTAAAAATTGATACAGTGACAGACTTTTTTAGAGCCATTGGAAGGTCCCTTTGGTAAAACATTGTAGTAACCGGTTTACAATAGCGTTCACTAGTTTTTTTAAACTTAGTGGCTATTCCGTCCCACCCTGACGAAGCTGTATTTATATGGTTGGAGATGATGCATTAGACTTCACTCTTTTCTGTCGGGAAGCGTATAAACGAATGCAGGGGTGGGTTGATATTGTTTTGATTAAAATATCCACTAAGATGCTTCTCATTTGTTTTAGTGTTAGTGATGAAATGATGAGTCTCGATACATACATGTACTGTCAGGCAAATTAAGTTACAGTTATTGTTTGAATATACGGACAATAAAATTGGCGGTAAAGGAGACGGGGTGATTTTTTTATGGGAAGTGGTCTATGGACCAATAGCGATACGGTTTTGTTTTTTGTGTAGGGGTACTTGATCTATACCCTTGGGCAAAAGGGCATCAAAATCTGTTCCGGCAATTTTTATGCCGCTTCGGCTGACAGCCCCACTACCAATAGCTGTCTGTCAAATATTTTTACCAAGTTATGAGAAGAACAGCGACGTAAATCAACCTTGTCTAAAAAACTTATGCATCACTTGTAGTGGCTTGAAATTGCGGGACAGCAGGTTTTTAAGCATTCATTTGTTTCTTGGCTTACTTGCCAAGATTTCATAGAGTGACATACTAGTTTAGCTGTACGAAGATCTTTTGACGTTTTTTTTTGTTATGGCTTGTGTCCAGCAGTGGACGTCTATGGGCTGAAATGATGATGATGACCTTAATTAAATTAGCTAGATAGATTCTGTTTTTTTTTCAAGTTCGAGGGTTAGCAGCCGTTCTCCATCAGGTGATATAAAAAAAGTTTATTTATATTTAACATTACATTTAACAACTTGTTAAAAGTGTATATTGTGCAATTAAAACTTAGAATTTACCAAGTTCCGTGTGGTGCCGGACGTAAAGAATAGCACCGCCCCATTTCATCCCGTGGGTGTCGTAAAAGATGACTAAGGAACTTACTAGAGAATGGGCAGCAGCGTTTTCTATGCATTTTAAAACCAAACTGCGATCGCCAACCCACCTGCCAAGCGTGGCGATTATGGCAACCTCCCCCTTTGGGGAAGCCCTATGTCCAGCATTGGACGTCTTTCGGATGAAATGATGATTTACCAAGATTCGGGCTTTTACAGTAAGAGATAGTTTTAGAGTTTAATTAATAGCAGTGTATCCACTGCGATTTATTAGACTCTATGATAACTGTTAGATAACATAACATAGCATCACGCCTATAATCCCCGAAGGGTTAGGTAGAGGCGTACCTACAGTACACTCACACATTACACTATATTTTTCGCCAATTATGTTTAAGTACCACGTAACAAGGAGCGAGTCTATTGTTATCAACTGGATACGAAACTTCAGGCTGCTACTGAGAAATTCCAGACGAAAATACCCAATAATAATTTAACCGTCCTGGGAGTCGAACTCACGACTTCATGCTCAGCAGTAGCGCTGGTGACCACTAGACCAACGCGACAGTCCGAAGACGAGATTATTGGATAATTTTATTTTATGTAATAAATTCAACGAAACAAGGAAATTACTGATTAAATTTGAATACATTTCCTTTATTTACCATTTACAAACTTAATTACAATTTTAAAACACAAGCAATTAGAAAGAGTTAAAAAAATATTTATATTACAATCTGACTTTAAAATTACCCGTTTCTGAAGTCAATGCCTTCAATAAGGTTTTATTTCCATTCTTCGATAAAGGTTTTACAGACAAAGTTTTACAGAAGGTTATACTTGACAAACTATTAGGTATTTGCCCAGGATTTTGTAATATCTTGATTTAAAAGAGTGTCTTTGGAGTTTCTTGCCTGTTCTTCTCCATAGAGATCTACGTTTTGGAATGGGCATTTGCCAGCTTCAACTTTCTGACTAACTGACCGACTCTTTGATAATTCAAAAGTGCCTGTAATTGGTTTAATTGAAATAAATGCTTTGAGTTTGAGTTTATGCATAATCTACAGCATGTGTCAGAAACTGTCAGCAAAGTGTTTTTAAATTAATAATATATTTATTTTTTTCACCAGTGGGTGTCAACACCAGTGACAATCGTCTGCTCCCGTGAGATCCATGTACGTAAAATGTAAAACATATTATACGTGTAAGGGATGTTTTGTAACAAAAATAGTCTTTGATGAATTAATGTATTTCCTGATCATTATTGACAGGGCAATCCAAGAGCTCGTAGATATTTTAATAGTTTTCCAACACACTTGTTCGAAAAGTGACATTATTGCACCGCTTTTGGGTTCACAATCCGAAGTGTAATACTTTAATAATACTGTGTTACTGGGCTTCCGTATAAAGTACGGAACCCTTCGTGTGCGAGTCCGACTCGTACGTGGTGCATTTTTTTATTTTAACTGACAACAACACGGCACGCTACGGTATTGGTGTTATACGTATTTCAAAAACAACATTAATTAAATTCCAAAACAAATAAAAATCAGCCTACACTTATAACGCACACGAGAAATACAATAATTATCAAAGACAATTAATTTCGGTAAAGTTAGTTAATTTCTTTTAATATATTTGGAATAGAATAAAAATCATTTATTTGCTTAAGTTAGTTATAAGTTATACAGTTAAGATGTAACTTAGACGTATTTATCTGGGGGGCTTGTAATTAGCAATTTAGTTATATATTATTGTTATTATAATATTATTAGACTATAAGCCTTCCAAAAAAAAAATTTGAAATTGTTTCGAGATCTCGAACGAAGAATTATGAACAGATGTATGGAATATTTTGTACTTACAGTTCGCAAGTAACGCATAGTCCTTGCAGACGAACTAAATCTGCTGGGCAAAGACAACTTGAGTGATAATAGCCTCTCTTATTCCGTGTCATAGCTGAAACTTCCGGTTGCTCGGGCGCTGAGCTGTCAACCGGTTTCGCCGAACACAACGCGGTGAGAAACGCGACAAGCATGAAAAACAGGACAAAGAACTTCATGGTGACACGTACTTCCGTGCTCACTACTAAACTACTGTCAGCGGAATGTAGGGAACGTCAACTAACGCCTAATTTATATAGTGGTATAAAACCTCATTTACGCAGCATTTGCGCTAAATAAACTATTCCCGATCCTTTCTTACTTAGCAGTCATTGTTTATGACGTCAACGAAGGTGACTGTATATACCTTTTGAATTATAAGGTAAATTGAGAATTTATTATGATAATGATGTCGCCTACTCACTTCATAGCACGTAGTCTACTTCTTTTTCGCGCGTATCGATGATTCCCTTTTATTAATTTTAAATAAATTTCGACGAGTATTCAGCCACTTCGACAGCGGCCGGTTGGCCTCGCAAAAGATCTTCCATAGCGCAGGAGTTTTTCCGCAGATGCGATTCTCTAAGGGAACTGTTTAAGAATATTAACATCATGACGGTACTTTGTCAATATATCTAAGAAAACATCATGTACGTAAGATAAAAAATTAAATAACTCTGTTATTGTGTATTATGTAATTACTACACTGTCCTCTCATACCTATTAACACTATAACTTGAAAACATTGTAAAAGCCGATTATTTTTAAAAGAGTAACCGTGGAGTGTGTTGCCGGCTCTTCTCCATAGGAAACGACCAATTGGAACCGTGCACCTAGCTTCTGACGTTTCTTAGGTGCCCATGTAGGCTTATGTGAAATAAAATATTTTGATTTTGATGTCTTTATATCCGACTGCCTCAGAAGGATGGTTATGTTTTTCGAGTGTATACAGTATGTATGTATGTCTATTTCTTTGGCAGACTTTGTAGCCTAAACGGCGCGCGTGATGAATTTAATCATATGAGGTATCGCTAGATTCGTTTTAATTGCGGCAGTGACTTATGGTATAAAATGTTGACAGTATAAAACTTTAACCGCCTTATTACAAAACAAGATTTATATTTTGACATGGCGTAAACCATGCAGCCAGTTTTTGCAACCAGAACTTAACAGTGATTGAAATACCGTTCTTTATACAAAACTTAAAACTTAGTTCGGTACTAAGTTGTCAGTTTTGTATTAAGGAACTTTACCATAGTCGGAATAAAGATCTAAATTCAATAATGGCTCCATGTTTTAAACCTGGGTCTGAAGATAAACCTTGTTTTGTAATAAGGGGGTAACAGTTGAACCACAGTTGAAACTTTCCGGAACTTCCTTAAAGCAAGTCACTACTTTCAAGTATCTGGGCCACTGGATTTGGTGGGGTCGCCGAGCTACACAGAAAAAAAAAGTGTTTGCTTTAACAAAAATCTAGTTTAATGTAATCACGCATCTTGACTTCTTAATATGAGCCTAACAAGATCTTGACTTCTGAAGCTAGGAGAACTTTGGTAAATTATCATAGGTCAACTAAGTAATTATTTTTTTTAATTATTTAATTTAGCTCAAATGTTGGCCAGTTTATGAATGATATCATCATCATCATTTCAGCCGAAAGACGTCCACTGCTGGACATAGGCCTCCCCTAAATAGGTGGGGGGGAGATTTGCCATAATCGCCACGCTTGGCGCGCATTTTTACTACTGCGATCGCCAACCCCAGGCGGGTTGGCGATCGCAGTATGGTTTTAAAAATGCATAGAGAACGCTGCTGCCCATTCTCTACTAAGTCCCTCGCCTTTTACGACACCCACGGGAAGAAATGGGATGGAGCTATTCTTTACGGCCGGCACCAAACGGAACAAGATATAATGCTAACAAGTTGCTTGTTACCATGAACTTAAATTATGATTTGATATTCGAAAGTAAAGAAGTAAAATCAAACAAAGCATGTATGATGTAACAAAGACCGGTGATTATTCTGTACCTGCACATTTGTCGATGTAAATAAAATTAATTTGTTCCGGCAAATATGCTATCTTGTTTATAGTACGTAAATATATAAATAATGATTTCAAACATTTTAATGCCAACTAAGAGAAATGTATCTTAGTTAGTCTGCATTTTTTTCAGTATCTATGTTCGCATTGGCGAGAATAAATGGTTTTCACGCCATCATGCTCAAGCGTTGCGCTTCCATTATGCGAAGGGTACTCCCCAGCGCCAACAGCATCCTGAAAACTATAGCTCATAGGTGTGACAGCCGCAAACTGGGACATTGGATACGCCTATGTGCCAATAGGGCGTAGTAATGAATAGTTTGTGTTTTTTATGGTAGATGTAAGTACTAACACTAGTTTCGAAGTCATTTATATATACTATATAGTCATGTATATATAATCGTGTATATACTAACCAAGTTGACTATACCAGTGGGTCCAAAATAAGCTTTATAAAAAAAAATACTAGCAGCGCCCTGCGGTTTCACCCACATAAATCGTGATCCCGTTGGAATACCGGAATAATAAGTTAGCTATGCCGTAATCCAGGTTATGATCTGTGCATGTGCCAAATTTCATCTAAATCCGTTTAGCCGTTTTAGCGTGAAACCGTAACAAACAAACAAGCAAACCAACAAACTTACTTTCTCGTTTATAATATTAGTTAAGATTAACAGAGGCCAGTATTCTAGGGCATAAATCTGAATTAGTAATGACATATTTCAGAGTACTCGTAATCTCCAACGATTATTAGCACAATTAATTGTATAGTTACGATTTTACAGTTCCTAAGACATTTTATGCCAAAAATTTCTGACTATTATAAGTATAAATAGTTATCTGTGGCACACATTGCCGCACCAGTGCGGAAATACAAAATAAGGGTGTGTTAAGGTGAATAGGTTTTTTCGCTTCTTATCTGGTGAAAACGCGGTCAAACAGTCTATCAATTATATTAAACCTTAAATTTATCAACTTGTTGGTAAATATTGAGATTTTTATAAGTAAAACAATATTCAAGTTTTTACCAGTAACAGATTGTTACCCTGCAATGCATTGGAGTCTATGACAAATGTCAGATAACAACATCACGCCTGTAATCTCCGAAGGGTTAGCAAAGGCGGGCCGGCACTAGCTGGGGATTGCGGAAGTAATAATAGATCCCAAGATCCCCGGTGCAAGTGTGGGAGGGGAACACTGGGGTTGTTTTTAGTCAGTAAGAGTCTGACAGACTCCTCCGCCAGCCCCAGGGCAGAGGACATCCATGAGGATTTTCCACCCCGTGAACAACAAAAAAAAAAATGGTGTACCTATAGTACACCCACATTTCGCCAGTTATGTTTAAGTACCATGTAATAGGGGGTGAGCCTATTGTCATCAACCGGGCACAAATCCAGACTTTCGGCTGCTACTGAGAAATCCCTGACGGAATCCCAATAATAATTTGCTCATCCTGGGAATCGAACTTACTAACTCATGTGCTCAGCAGTAGCCCTTGTGACCACTAGACCAACGCGACATTCTGAAGACGAGACTATTGGATAATTTTCTGTAATCAATTCTTGGAGGAATAAAAGTAATTCAATGAAACAAGGAAGGTACTGATTTGAATACATTGCTTTATTTACCATTTACAATTAGTTACGTTTTTTAAGCCCAAGCAACAACTCCTCAACAATTAACGTTCATGCATCGGGAAAACCAATATTTCGTAAAAGGTGATGATCAGTTGACATTAGGCTATTGTAACTTAGATAAATTACAAACTGACCCACTAAAAAGTGACAAATAAAAAAATTAAAAAAAAGAAAACACAGACTTTCATAAAAACACTACAAAGTGAAAAATTACTTTAATTTCGGAAGTTGGTGTCTGGATCTGTATTTTAGTTTTTTGCCACCGACTTCCGAAATTAAACACCAGTTACCTGTTACCAATACCAGTTATCACCAGAGAACTATATGCATTGTATGACGAGCATAAATTGCTTAGCAACCATATTTAAGTACCTAATCCAATCGCAACCCTACTACGTACGCTAAATACTCATTATTAAGCAGTTTATATATTTGGGGCGTCAGTTTACAAGGGATGGAAAGATTGATGAAGATGTGGAAAGGAGAGTAAATGCGGGAAATAAAATTGATTGGTGCTATACATGCGATTGTGACCAATCAGTCGATGCCCAAAAAGGCTCGACTTGCTGTTCACAATGGTGTGCCAGTGCCTAAGTTTATGTATGGAAGTGAATGTTGGGTGTGGCAAAAGAAGTATGAAAGTAGAATAAATGCTGTGGAAATGCGTTCCTTGCGAAGCATGTCTGGCGTGACTATGAAAGATAGGCTGAAAAATGAGGTGATAAGGCAACGGTGCAGTTTAAAAGAAGATGTAGTGACAAAAAGGGAAGAGTATGCTTAGATGGTTTGGTCATTTTGAGAGGATGAGTGAAAGGCGACTAACAAAAGATATTTATAAAACGGAGGTGAGTGGAAACGCCGGGAGGGACGCCCTAAGAGGACATATAGTTACCAAATTGGTGATGTTCTTCAGAAAGGTTAGGTGCGTAGTACTGGCAACCGGCGTGCGTGTATGACCAGATGTATGAACGTAGGCGAATAAAAAGGAGTAGCAGGTGGCATTCTATAGTTTCTGTCAACCCCTATGGGATGAAGGCGTGAATTCATGTATGTATGTATGTGTTAAGTAGTTCCGGTGGCCATCTGTGGTCTTCATCATCAGTTCCACTTCACCAAATGGTGCTTTCCGAGAACAAATGCACGAGTTGGTGTGCCTAAAAAAATTGAGGATTTCCCTCGATTTCCATGGGATCCCCTCATCAGATTCTGACTTGGTGACAATGGGACCACCTTGGGAGCACACCATTTCAAACAAAAAAAATCTTAAAATGCCCAAGAATGGACTGAGAAATCGGTGAACATAAAGGCTTCTACATACTGGCGCGACTTCTCGCGCGATGCGACACTGGTAGAACAATTTTCTTGACTTTTTGTTCTACTGGTGTCGCGTCGCCCGACATGTCGCGCCAGTGTGTAGAAGCCTTTAATAATAAAAAAATATATTACCTTTTTGGAAGTCGGTATTAAAGTACAATCTAACTTCAAAATTACGTTTCTGAATTCAGTGCTATCCGTAAGGTTTTATTTCCATTCTTCGATTAAGTGTCTTATGCACATGAGAAACTATTAGGTATGCATAATGGTATGCATGCCAGGGTTGGGAGTTTGTCCGAAAGGGATATCGTGGCCCTGGCACACAGGCATCTGAAGGAACATGGGTTAGTTTTAGCCAGTAAAAGTCTGACACACCCTCCCGCTCCGCCCAGAGCGGGAGAGTTATTTGATAATTTCCCACCCAAAAAAAAAGGTATGCATAATCAGAAAGGTGTTTTTAAAATTAATATTTATTTTGGTCACCAGTGGGTGTCATGCTAGCATGTTGGACAATCATTTGCTGCCGTGAGATCCATGTACCTAAAATGTAATTTGAAAAAAGGTTTTGGTGATTGTAACAAGATAATCTTTAATGCATTAATGTATTTCCTGATATTTATTGACAGAGCAATCAAAGAGCTAGCCAGATTATAGATATTTTAATCGTTTTTTAACACACTTGCTCGAACAGTGACATTATTGCACCGCTTTTAGGTTCACAATCCAATGTATTAAACTTTAATAATACTGTGTTACTGGGCTTCCGTACAAAGTACGGAACCCTTCGTGTGCAAGTCCGACTCGTACTTGGCCCGTATTTAGGGTTTCGTACCAAAATGGTAAAAAGGATCCCTTATGGTGAGACTAAGTCTGTCTGTCTGTATGTCAAAAATGGAAATTTAAAATCGGTCTAATTTGGCTGTAGCACTGTTTTTCAAAAATGCTCTTAGTTAACTTTTTAAACTTTGTATCCTGCTTATGCGCATGAAGTTTCATTAGAATCGGTTTAGTCATTTCGAAAAACAAGGGCTTGAAAGTTTGTTTGAAATGTCGTAAGGTTTAACGCTCTTAATTGAATCTCAAAACAAATGAAAATTTGCTTACATTACGCACACTAGAAATCAGACTCGAGATCTCAAACGAGATTGCATTCCCTAGAGGCGAGCGACATTAAAATATGAACAGATGTATGAAGTATTTAGTACTTACAGTTCGCAGGTAACGCATAGTCCGTGCAGATGAACTAAATCTGCTGGGCAAACACAACTTGAGTGATAATAGCCTCGCTTAACTCGCGTGTCATAGCTGAAACTTCCGGTTGCTCGGGCGCTGAGCTGTCAACCGGTTGCGCCGAACACAACGCGGTGACAAACGCGACAAGCATGAAAAACAGTACAAAGAACTTCATGGTGACACGTACTTCCGTGCTTCCTACTAAACTACTGTCAGCGGAATGTAGGGATCATCAGCTAACGCCTAATTTATATTGTGGTATAAAACCACATTTACTCAGGCCAAATAGTCCTAAATGAATGAATAGGTCCTATTCTCATATAAAAAAGGAACTATTCATGATCCTTTCTTACTTAGTTGTCATTGTTTATGACGTCAACGAAGGTGACTGTATACCTTTTGAAATAAAAGGTAAATTGAGAATTTATTACGATAAATATGTCGCCTACAAAAAATTATGGAATGAATAGTTACTATTTATGTGAATAGGACATTCGCATAAATAGTAACTATTCATTCCATCATTGTTTATGAAGTCAATGAAGGTGACTGTAGGTATCCCCTTTGAATTATAAGGTAAACTGGGTAAAAGGTATTTATTATGATAAAGAATAGAACCGAGGCTTCGCAATGTCATCGTTTGTATGTCGTATTGCTCTGGGTACTTAGTTTTAACAGTAAGTGTAGTAAAAAAAATAACTAAACTAATACACCCAAACACCGAACAATACATATACACCGAATAATTATCTCCGTGGCAGAAAACATCGACTGCTAGGCGAGCTTCGTGTCGGACAGCAGCCCGTGTTGCGTCTCCCATACCGCGTGTGTTGACCGCATTAAATAAGCTCGTGGAAGCCAACCCGGACTGCGATCTGTTCGCCAATAAATTTGCCAATTGAATGGTTATGTGCCAAATTGTTTGTGAAAATAATAGTATTTGATTGGTGTTATTAGTGTATGTGTTATGTTTGTATGTACTTTGATTTATGTATTTTTTTTAAGCCTTGTAAATTAAATAAATAAATAATATTAATAAGACTTACGTGGGACTCTATCAAAAGATAAGAACCGGTCAAGTGCGTGTTGAACCACGCACAATGAAGGGTTCCGTAATGAAGGGTTCCTAAGAACAAACTTAACATTATAGTTGAAAATAAAAATAAAATGTTTATTGCAACAAATTACAATTAGTTACATTTTTCCTTTTAGGAATGTCTTTTTAAGCAAAATAAATGCTTGTGTTAGGACATTCCGCCCTTCCAATAGTTACAGTATTCATTTTATTTAGGTGATTGAATGATAATACTTAATTAAAAGAAGAAGAAGAATAGTCCTCCATTTCAAAGAAGGAGTCTTAAACTAAAAACAAGTTCTCTCATACATTCCAACTGCAAATGTAAGCTTGTACGCACAATATTTAGAGATTTACAATGTTATTTTAAGACCATAGACTTCTTATAGGTTTTCTTGTAATCTATATGTAAAGAAATACTTTCTGTATTTTTTTTTAATTTTAGAATAAATAATTTCGAGACATCTCGAAATTATTGATTCTAAAATTTTCATCTATTTTCTTGAATAATTTTAAAAGTATTTATTTTAAAATACAACAAACCCTTTCATTTGAACACGGTACAGTTTAAAAACCTTTTTTTTTGTCATCACAATCATTTAATCATTTGTACATTGTATAGATACAGTAAAATAGTTGTAATAAAAAAAGCGCAAAAGTTACAAGCGCGCAATGTTATACCAGAAGGCGTACAAATATTCATGGATTACATTGATTGAGTTTCTTGCCTGTTCTTCTCCATAGAGATCTACGTTTTGAAATGGGCAAATAGCTTCAACTTTCTGACTAACTGACTCTTTGACAATTCAAAAGTGCCTGTAATTGGTTTAATTGAAACAAATGCTATGAGTTTGAGTTTGAATGGCTTACAGGAATCTAAACTGTGGAGTCTGAACATTGACCTAATGCAATAAACTCCCAGCAGCACAGCTGTCTGTTCAGTTAGAAAAACTTGATTCTATACAATTGTATGTAAAATCATTTAGATTACGCAACACAAAACATTAAATTAAAATAATATTTGCCATAAGTTAGCTTGCCACTATACCAACAAATAAGTATAAAATAGTGTAAATATTTAGTAAAGGTGTCAAAAAATAATAGGCCAGTTACGTCGCGATGGACCATCGCGACTTAAGGGGACGATAAACGACTTTTAATGATTTTATACTGAAGATCACGTCTAAACGAGTAGTGTTAATGATTTGAAAAAAATATATGATAAATTAGAGTATTTTTTCAATAACTTAATAGGTGAATATTTTAGATTATATTTATATTACATAGTGAAATTAATTTGTAAAGTTATGTCTAAAGCGGATATAAACCTGAGAATGGCGCAAAATCTACTAAGCGTATTTTTCTGAAACCTTCACCAATTTTAAGATAATTTAATTATTGATCTTTTAGTATACGCGTTTTATTAAAATACCTTTTGTTTTGTGTATAATAAATTTAAAAAAATAACATCAACAATAATGCGTCAAATTGGGGACAGCGCTCCTTGATGGGCGAGTTCTATTACTGGCTGAACGTACGACGCGTTGCGTGAGCTCAGTACAGAACACGCAAGTTAACCACTCAAGGTCACTGGCATATATCTGCGCCTTAACTGGTGAAGTAACCATACTACTCAGTACTCGTTACTCACGGTAAATCGATTCAAGTTAAATGTCAAAATGGGCCTATTATTTTATGACAAATAGTGTTATATATTGTACGTATAATACAAGTATTTTAATGTACACTATTTAAATACATGATAAAACCCCCTTCTTTTTTTAGAAGTCTGTTAAAAAGCATAATAGCATTAAAAGTGTCCAAACTGATACTTTCATGAAATAACCAATATGGCGCAGGATGTTTCATAATTCCCGCAGGAGTAAAACCAAATGAGATAATCAACTTTTGACACGAACGTATTTGCGAGGCGTATATAATAATTTATAAGAGAATGAATGTGGCCGATAATGTCACATGTTCGTATATCACATTATAAGTTGGGATTTTTGTTACATGAGAGTCTGCATAGCAGTGGATTTGGCTGTCTATTCTTTACGAACTTAAGTTTGTGTTGCTACTAACTCAGTTATATCGATTGTGTAAATAAATATCCAGAAAGGTAAGTTTCACTTCGAGTGAAAGATGCCGAATATATTACGATAAAAACCGGCCAAGTGCGTGTCAGACCACGCACAATGAAGGGTTCCGTAGTTTGGATGAATTTATCCCAAGAACAAACTTAACATTGTAGTTGAAAAACATCATACCCCATACATTCCAACTGCAAATGTAAATTTGTACGCACAATATTGAGTGATTTATCATGTTATTTTAAGATCACAGACTTCTTATAGATGTTCCTGTAATCTATAAGTAAAGAACTATTTTCTGTATTTTTATCAAAATTTTAGGCTCAGTTGTTTCCGAGATAAGAGGGGGGAAATAGTAAATTTTCATCTATTTTCTTAAATAATTTCAAATTATAAAAAAATAATATAAAATCCTTAAAACAAGCCCTTTCATTTGATATGTCACACGTACAGTGAGCAATATTTTTTTTTTTAATTTTCTGATTTGCCCCCCATAAGTGACCTCCATATTAAAAAATAATTTATTTACATAACACATCCGTGTATGGGTCACAGAAGTTTATAATGTGTACCAAATTTCAACTTAATCGGTCCAGTAAATTCGGAGCTAATCAGCTGTGACAGACGGACAGACAGACAGAAACCCGAGTGATCCTATAAGGGTTTCTTTTTCCTTTTGAGGTACGGAACCCTAAAAATTACCAAAAAGTGAAGCGTCAGATATCAGCTTGACGGCTGAAAACCGTTCCTTTACATAGTAAGTAGCTCCTTTATACCGTTGGTTAAAGTTAAGACACGTTTAAAAGTGAACAAAATGTATGGTTTAGCAGACGCTAATCATTACTTACTTTTGAGCATAATCAGCCTATAATGCTCCCACTGCTAGGACACAGGCCTCCTCACTTTGAGAGGGAGTGGTCCGTAATCCACCACGCGGGTCCAGTGCGGGTTGGTAGATGTCACATGTCTTCGAATTTTTGGTTCTAGGACATGCTGGTTCCCTCACGATGTTTTCCTTCACCGTTCTGAGAGCAATGGTGAAGAAATTATTTACACAAAATAAAGCGCGTGCTTACCTATGGCACTGAAACGCAGGCTCATGGACATGTGTATTCTTCCCGTCTTAACCTATGCTGCACAGAATAAATTGGTCTTTGACTAACATCCAGAAGTCCAAACTCAAGGTCTGCCAACGAGCAATGGACTATACTAGGCGTTAAGTTAACAGATCGTGTTCGTAACACAATACTGCGCTCCAAAACAAAGATAGCTGACGTGCCTCCAAAGGCTGCCCAACTTAAATGGGACTGGGCAGGACATGTCTGCCGCGACCAACTGTGGGCCCAAATGGCACAGAATTGGTGCCCTGAAACAGTGCGACGGGGTCGCGACAGACCACGTAGGAGATGGCGAGACTAATTGGAAATTGGATAGGTTCCGGTAAACTGGAAGGAGGACGCGTGGGCTCGCGAAGGATGGAAAGAGTGGAGGGAGGTCTTTGCCCAGCAGTGGGACAGCGTAGGCTAGAAAAACAAAAGCGCGTGCCTGGGTTTGAACCTACGACCTACAAACTAGTAAGTCGGGGCCGTTACTACTGGGCCACCACTGCTCTCACTTAACTTTAAGCAACGATTCAAGTACACAACAAAAAAAAAACAAAACGATTATAAATGTAGGGGTAAATGTGTAAGTTTGCAAATCCTATCTCCATTGCGAGCCGCTTTCAAATCGAAGTAAATGACAGTTTTCTATGAATAAATTGAGAGTTCCTTAGTAAGTAATATTAGTATCAAATACAGGATCTTGCATGCACACGTGCAATGTAAAACCGCACTTATGAAGAAAAGTTTTTTTGGTATTGCCCCACATATTTATAATAAAGTACCTGATGTAATAAAAAATATGACTGTAATAAAATTTAAAAGGGCACTAAATATTAATTGAGAAAAGCTATTACACAATTGAAATTGAAAAAAAATTGAAATTGAAATTGAAAAAATTGAAATTGTTTATTGAAATAATTGATTTACATAAATATTTACAAAAATAGGGCCTTAAGACTAGAAGTTAAGGTAAATAACAATTGGATTCTACCTGAACTAGGAATAAACCTGTATCTCAGGTATCTCACTCAAGTGCTTATACTTAAAGTATTATCTAAGATTCCAAAAAATTGTAACTGATGTAACTACTATAAATTATGTTTTTATTCAAATTTAGAAAAATAGTATGCTGCTTTTTTGCATCATCGTAAGACATTTTTACAACCATGTTCTATTATGATTTTTGCAATGTAACAATTTTAACAAGGTCGCATTTACTTTAAACACAAGTACAGAAAATTTTGCCATGACAACAAAAAGTAAAGATTGCATGTTTGCGAACGAATTGTAAAACCTTTTTATGTGTTAAACTATTTTTATGTGTAAAGGGCAATATTAGTTAATAATACTAGTTATTAAATACAAAATACATTAATTAATAAAGACTTAAAGGTAACTTTGTCGCTATTACGCGACCTCAGTATAATCTATAGAATTTATGTATCTTGTCTCAGCTAATTTCTTTGCAGGGCATTCTTGATCGCCTGTTTTGTGATTGCTCGGTTTTTTAAATCGCAAGCATGTTGCACAATGTGATGGTTCAGCATGTTTAGTGCACTCATTCGTTTGATGACCTTGTTCTCCACAATGTCCGCACGTATAGGTAGCCTCACGACAAGTCTTTGCAGCATGTCCATACTGTTGACATTTAAAGCACCTGGTCACAAGTGTGAAGTCCCTCACTGGGCAGGATGTCCAATTAATGAACACTCGACTTTGGTTTATAAGCGCCTTCCTTATGCTAGCAGTCACTTCAAGAATAAAGTTGCACGTAGGTCCCTCTTTTTTACCAGACTTGTGACTTAAATTTACAGAGGCCAAAAAAGAGTCACGGGACAAACTAGGCAGCTTGTCGGCAATATTCTGCTCATAGATGCAATCATAAACATCTTTGTCATTTAAAACGTTCGGTACTCCTATAACTACAATTCTTGGTCTTCTCTTATGGGGCTCTTCCACTTTCAGGCCGGAACTACTTAGCTGCGATGATTTCCTAAGTTTTTCAATATCGTCTTTGGACTCCGTGCTGATTATAACGCCTCCGTGTTTTGTTTTGCGTAAACCTCTAACGTGCAGTTTCATTTGCTCAGGGCATATAATTTTTTGGACAAGAGATTTAGTGTCGTCACTAGATTTAAATTTATCCGTTGGATAAATTGCAATAGAGCTGATGTTATTGGGTCGCAAGTAATTATTTTGATTGGTTTTTACCATGTCAGCGAAAGAAAGTGTTTCTGCCATAGCCGGTTTAGCGCAGTTTTCATGAATGCTAGCTTGAACGGTTTTTTGGAAATTTTCGAGGCAATCTGTCAGGTCAACTCTTTCTTTCAACGCTAGTTTAGAGTTTTGAATTTCTTGGGCCTTTAGCTTCAAGTCCTGATAGTAAACTGCCATTTGTGAAACGCCATGTCCAACCTTGCGCGATAAGTAATTGATCCTTAGCTTTTGTTCGGAGTTCAGCTTTCCTTCCTGAGCAATGGTACAGACTTCATTCAGGCATGATTCAATTGAGATCAACCAGTTACTAATGTCACTGGTGACCACTGCCTGAATTTTTCCTTCAGCAACATTGTAAGGTATTTGAGATTTGCTGGCAGGGCTGCTTGGTGGTGGGATACTCCGAGGGCTGTTTTCACTATTTGACATACTTAATTCTTAAATGTTTCTCATAATTATTTGTTATTCACTAAAGTAAATCACTAACTTAGCAGAAAAATGCGCGAGTCGTTTTCTAGGTCACAGTACACTCGGAAATATTTTAACGACATATATGATAAATAATATTGCTTAAACACACGTCCGCTCTACTTGAGTGCCAGTAGAGCTGACCTCTCATTGATGACTTCCTTAATGATAAATCTCTGCACTGACTGATAAACTATTATTATGATTGACATACATGTTCCTATTCTGACACTTTTAATTCTGATTGATACTTTGACATACTTTATTATATTTTTGTGACATTAATGTGAAAATGTTTCTACTGAATTAGTCTGTTTTTTTGTAATTTTAATGATTTGACATTTATATTTATTCGGTATTAATCGAATTTTTTGGAATTGAATATTATTTGCATGCCTCAAATATAATATTGAATATTATTTGAATACCCAAAGTAGTCCTCCATATTCTACCGTCTCATGGGCATCCATGAGACGGTAGAATATGGAGGACTACTTTTTAAGAAAACAACTATGTACGAATTACCCATGTTTGCAAAAATAAATGATTTGATTTGAAAAAAAAAAAAAGTGATTAACATGAGACATTTCATGTAGTACTGTAGTTAAAAACTGGCCAATTCCGTGTCGGACCACGCACAATGAAGAGTTCCGTCATCTTCATCATTCATAATTTCAACCGAAAGACGTCAACTGCTGGACATAGGCCGCCCCCAAAATCGCCATCGCCACGCTGGCAGGCGGGTTGGCGATCGCAGTATGGCGTTAAAATGCATAGAGAACGCTGCTGCCCATTCTCTAGTAAGTAAGTCCCTAAATCGCCTTTTACGACACCCACGGAAAGAAATAGAGTAATGCTATCCTTTACGTCCGGCACCACACGAAATAAAAAAGAGGAAGAAAAAGTAAGAGTTCCGTAGTTAGGATGAATTTATCCCAAGAACAAACATAACATTGTAGTTTAAAAACATAATGCTCCCAAACATTCCAACTGCAAATGTAAGTTAGTACGCACAATATTGAGAGATTTACCATATTATTAAAAAAAAAAAAAAACATAGCATTTATTTCAATTAAACCAATTACAGGCACTTTTGAATTGTCAAAGAGTCGGTCAGTTAGTCAGAAAGTTGAAGCTATTTGCCCATTCCAAAACGTAGATCATATTTCGTTATTTCAAGACTATAAGACTGATTATAGGTTTTTCTGTTATCTATAAGCATAGAATCTATTTTCTATTTTTAGGCTCAGTAGTTTCGGAGATAAGGGGGAGAAGTGATGAACAATTTTCATCTATTTTCATAAATAACTGTAAAACTATTTATTTGAAAATCATAAGCAAAAAATTTTTGTGACCTTCATTTCCTTCTCTTTCATTTGATATTGATATATTCATTTCATTTCGTACGCTGCAGTTTTTTTTCAGATAAGGGGGAGGGGTGATGAACAATATTCATCTATTTTCTTAAATAACTTTAAAACTATTTATTTGAAAATTATGAAAAAATAAATATTTGAGACCTTCATTACCTTCCCTTTCATTTGATATTTCATACGCTACAGTTTTTTTTCTTATTTGCCTCCCAACAGTGACCATATTATTCAAACAATAATTATTTACGTTATACACTCGTGATTGGGTTATAGAAATTCATAATTGTGTACCAAATTTCAACTTAATCGGTCAATTAGATTCGGAGCAAATTGACTGTGACAGATGGATAGACACACGAGTGATTCTATGAGGATTCCGTTTTGTCATTCGGACTTACGAAAAGCTAAAAGTAGTACTATAGGTAAAAATGCTTCAAGCTCGATGCAGAAAATCACCGGCAAGGTAAATTAATACGGTGTTAGTAACTTAAATCAGGGCTTGAAACCGATTAATTTTTATTTCCGAAGATATAAATTATTTTTGATACAATTGATATTAGCTTCAAAGATTGCTTCATAACATTTAGTTCAGCATCAATTTTGTGACAAAATATGTTCTAAAACCTTTGTAATAACGGTTAAAGTTACATAGAAAATTAACCGGTTTCCGAGCCCTGACTTAAATACACAACGGTCATCACACGGATAATATGTAGGTATAAATATTAATTAAGACTAATTTATGACTAACTAGCTTCTGCCCGCGACTTCGTTTGCGTGGAAGTCGTAAAACACCACAATATACTAATAACAGCTACATTTTTATAGAAAACTGCCTCGTTGGTCAATTGGTCGCAAGCGCTTCTTTTGGGCATGAGGTCCTGGGTTCGAATTTCGGGTCAGGCAAAGTGTTATTGGGTTTACCATCTGGAATTTCTCAGGTACAGTCCGAAGTCTGAATTTGTGCCCGGTTAGTGGCAATTGGCTGGCCCCCTATTACATGGGACCTACACATAACTGGCGAAATTGAATGTGGGTTTACTATAGGTAGGTACACCTCTGCCTAACTCTTCGGGGAATTTAGATGTGATGCTATGTTAGTTTTATAAAACTTAAATACATACAAAAACTCACGCTTTCTTCCCATGATGGTAAGCAGAAACTATAGAACGCCACCGGCTACGCTACTTACATACTCTTTTGCTTCGTTTACGTTCATATATCTGGTCATATACGCACGCATGTTCAGAGTACTACGCACTTGACCTTTCTGAAGAACATCACCAATTAGGTCACTGTATGTCCTTCTAGGGCGTTTCCACTCACATCTGCCTTGTAAATTCCTTTTGTTAGTCGCGTTTCATTAATCCTTTCAACATGACCAAACCATCCAAGCATAATCTTTTAAAAATTTGCCCCTACATCTTCTTTTAAACCACACCGTTGTCTTATCACATAATTTTTCAGGCTATCATTCATAGTCGCGCCACACATGATTTGCAAGGAATACATTTCCACAGCTTTGATTCTACTTTCATGCTTCTTTTCCCACACCCAACATTCACTTCCATGCATAAGCGTGGATAGCACACCATTGTGAACAGCCAGTCTAGCCTTTTTGGGCATCGACTGGTTCGTCACAATCGCATGTAGAACATAATTCACTTTATTTCCCGCATTTACTCTTTATAAAACTTCCCTGTATACTACGTTTGTAATTATGGTCTCAACAGCCAAAATATACAGAGACTCAGGACTGGTGAAGCGTGAGCAAGCGACATATAGTTGTCCGTGTGAGAAGCAGTTACTCCTGAGATCGACTCCGCAGACGTCAGTAGTAATTTCCCATTGCTTTCGAAGTTCTTCGTTTTTAGTGAATTAATGAACGCCTGCGTTCCTGCTTATACTACCTAATGTCACAAAACTGATACACTGACTGATGCTTTCTTACAGCTTATTCCTGACGAACGACTATCACTAAAATAATATAACAGTAGATTATGTAGAACACATGGTCGATAGGGCCGAAAGTTTCTGGAGTGGCGACCGCGTACCCAGAAGGCCGCTCACAAGGTGGACTTTGTGAAGGCCGCAGGAATCCGCTGGATTCGGGAAGTACAGAACTGGTCGAAGTGGCGATGTTTGGGGAAGGCTAATGTCCAACAGTGGATGATGAAATGATGATGTGATAATACTACACATTAATGATTTTTGGATTTTTCCTTTACTTGTGCTGTGAGAATTTGCTTTGTGCCATATGATTCTAGGTCAACGGGAAGTACCCTATAGGTTTTGATTAATTTGCGAGTATCAAAATATGTCACGTAGATGGTCGTATTTTTTCAATGTGTTTACTGAGAAGTTTGTTTTTTGAGCTCCAGGAAACCGTACAACAGGTATTTGAAATGAATATCAACTTTATATCTCCATGCGTTCCTGAGAAAAAGGGTCTTCACTGACAGACAGACGGACGGACGGACGGACAACGAAGTCATCCTATAAGGGTTCCGTTTTTTCCTTTTGACGTAGGTACGGAACCCAAAAAAGTAAGTTGGAATCTCATTTCCCACGATATGTATGGGAAAAGATTTTTGCGATTTCTGACTCATCTAGTACTCAAGCCTTAGTTTCTTCTAATAGAGTTTTTGATCGTCATATGAAACAGGATCTATTGGCACCAAATTTATTTTTTAATGAAAATTGTCATGCTGACTATGTCTGCAGATGAAAAGGTCTCAAAAAGTTATAGATAGTCTCCTAAGACCGATTTCACGTAGCTACAACGGTTAAGATACCTTTACTGCCCCATCACAATAATCCACTCTGTTTAGTCATAATGATTGACAGCTTAGCCCCATAAATCTATAGCGTGATGATAAACCTGACTTGAGTTCCGTACGTATTTTTTCGGGTAACCACTGAAAATCAGCGCTGTGTTGTGGGTCCCCCATAGCATAGCATCATGCTGAGTGCAAGCCTTTTTGTCACAGTCATGACGTGCAGTTGCCGACTATTTGTTATTTTTGTGTTCGTGATTATAATGTAGATAGGTTTTTTTTTTTAAATGTTTACTTGCTCGAGTTTGTGTTTTCCTAGGCACGTGTTTCTGTGACGAATAAAATTATTTTTCTTTCTTTCTATTTGGCTCGTCTTTTTACAATTTACTGTAAATTATAGAGGTATAAAAACATAATGCAATATTGCTCATTCCCCATAGCAAATAGCGTGATAATAATGTAGTCTACCGACTGACCAGGCTTCTATGGAATATGTATGCAAAATTTGAACCGAATCTATCCAGTAGAATTTGCGTGATACTCTAACATACATTCATAGATGAATACAAATATAAAACAATATTGCTGATCCCCCATGGCAAATAGCGTGATAATAATGTAGCCTATCAGTTGACCAGGCTTCTATGGAATATGTATGCAAAATTTGAACAGAATCTATCCAGTAGAATTTGCGTGATGCTCTAACATACATACAGACAAACAGACAAAAATTCTAAAAATTATATTTTCGGCATTGGAATCGATCCCAGCATAAGCATAATCAGCCTATAATGTTCCCACTGCTGGGACACAGGCCTCCTCTCTTCGAGAGGGTCTGGGCTGTAATCCACCACGCGGGCCCAGTGCGGGTTGGTAGATGTCACATGTCTTCGAATTGTTGGTTCTAGGACATGCCGGTTTCCTCACGATGTTTTCCTTCACCGTTTTGAGAGCAGTGGTGATGAAATTATTTATAAAGCGCCTGCCTGGGTTCGAACCCATGACCTATGACTCGTAAGTCGGGGCTGTTAATACTGGGCCACCACTGCTCTCTGATCTCTGAATCTGAATCGATCCCAGACCTCGTAGCAATTATTTTAACTCAAAAATATTCAATGTACATTTTTGACTTCGCTACGATTTTATTATATGTATAGATAAATACGTTTTGGGCGAGTTAACAAGACCAGGAAATGTAAAACCGCAAACCGCAACATCAGTTGGTTCTCTATGAGGACAAAATATTGTTTGTTACCGAACAAAATAATTTAAACCTCGCATTCATTGGAAACAACGCGTCGCGAAAATTGCGCAAAATTTGATGTTGTGACATGTTTTTTTGAACTTTTTCACGAATGATTTTGGTCACACTTATTCCTTTCGTGAAAACTGTTTTGCGGGGCAACGTCCATAATAATATGTAAACGTTTTTAATAAATAAATAAATAATAGTTGCGACCGCGTACAGCCCTGAACGTAGCGGGACAGCGCTGAACGCGGCGGAACAGCGCTAAACTCTATCTATAGCATTCATTTAATACACTACATGAATATTTTTTGTACTGACATAGGATGAAATAACCGACCAATTTTATTTTTATTTCTGTTCATGTTTTCCTGTCATACTAATTGACTAACCGTCGAAATAATAAATTACAGCCCGTTATTTTTTCAACTGATTATAATAACCTCTCTAATGTTTTAATGACTGTTGTAAAAATTATTACCCTTAGGGCCGATTTGACCAAACTTGTTAAGTCTTATCCTGGGAATAAAATCACTAATTACTCTACGAGTTAGAGAACTTTTCGCTTTACCAAATCCTAATCCCGGAATAACTCTCTATCCGAGAGTAAATCGCTATACCGCCAAAATGCATCGAGTAAACAAAGTATCCGAGATTAATTTAATGGCGGCCGCTGCGTTCCCAGATGTTTTCGTATGCTTTGTTGAGATTATGTTGATATTTTCTAGTAGTTTTGTGATTTTTAAGGATATTTTTTTTAATAATGCAACGTTTACTGTTTTTTTTTCTATTCTACTGAAATGATTTAACACGTGTTCAGCCAGCAAGTTTTTCTGCGAAAAACTTGCTGGCTGAACAGTACCCAATTTGGACAACGTTTCCTTTTTCCTTCAGATAAATTATTTATTTTCAATTACCACAACACAAAATCAAGATCTCCAACCGAACCGACTCAAAAAGATAACCACACGAAGAATAAAAAGATTACAATGACAACTCGTGTGCACATTCATTGACAGTTGATACTGTAGCGGCATCAACATCGCCACATGCGAACTACGCGTCACACTGACGTCACGCAAAATCCTGCATCGCGCAAGCAGAGTTTACCGCGCAACTAGCCGCCGCTATTTATTTTTGTAATGTGTGTTTTGTTTGTGCAGAATAAACAATTTTTCTTTCTTTCTTTTTTTTTCTTTCTAGCATATATACAACGTCCCGACATCAACCGTCGGACAGTTGCCCACCAGAGCAACACCCGTCTGGTCGGAGCATTCTCCCTTTTTTTATAGAGGATGAGTGAACTGTTCCTCATGCCTTTAAAATACCATTATCAACCGGCAAAATTGTGTAGACGTAAAATCTTGCCTTCCAGTTCAAACACAATTGCATTTACATTTTAGTTGGCTTACATGTTCATTCATCAACTCAAAAGTAACAATACCCAATATTGATTACTCTACGTTGGTGAAGGAAAAACGCAAACGAAAATATCTGAGATTAAGACCAATGAGTAAAATTATTCAAAGGTTAGTTACTCTGATACTCGTATAAATGGCATTTGGTCGAATCCGATAAAATACATAACATGAAGTTTTTATGGTACGTATTTGAACATCGAAGATGAAAATACCTACGCTTAAAATACCTACGCTTAAAATACCAATGTTCAAAATATCGAAAATTTAAATATCGGTTATATCAAAATGTCGAAAATTGTTATACCTACGCTTAAAACGTCGAAGATTGAAATGCCGAGTGATTAAAATTTCGAATGATTCAAAATATCGAATGACATTATGCCTAAGTTCAAAATATCAACATTTAATACATCTAAGTTCTTAATATCTACGTTAAAAATACCTACTAGTTGAAATACCGAAAAAAAATTGTATAGGCAGTATGAGTGTATTCATAAATGTAGGTAGATGTGAAATTGTCACACCCTGGAAACCCGTTGCTATTAAGTAGTCATTAGTCTGTTTACTGCGTAAATGCACAGTACATAAAGTACAGTAATGCACAGTAATGTAAAGTACATTACATGAGGTTTTCCTTGTTTTTTTTGTAACCCACCTAGTAACTGATTACCATCTAGCAAACAAGCATGCAGCAATCATGCAACATGCAAGCAAGCATGGTTTCTGTCACGGCTCCGGCGCTGCAGGGCTCCGGCAGTCCTACGCGATTCTAAATTACACTGTAGGGGTAGGTCAGACAAGACTACGTGGAGTCGGTGTTGCAGCGATACGTTTCTGTCACTAACTTTAGTAGCACAACATATTGACTTTCAAGAAAATATTTAAATTTAAAGACCTAAATAATACCGTGAAGGTATGATTTATTTATTTATTTATAAGACAATTGCTTGTTACACTTACAGTGAACACCAAAGCGTGCAGCAAGCCAACAGTATGTCATTAGTATTACTCGTAACAACTAAAAAACTTAATGCAAACATTAATCATATATTTACTACTACACATAAATACGTCAACATCCGGCTCCTGAGCAATCAGGGCGTTCAGCAGATTGATCGCCTGGGATTGACCTATGCTTGTACACTAGTCACTGATTTTCATGGATAAAATAGGTCGAAATTGTTCCAAAACCGAATGGGGGCACCCCGAATTTACGAAGTCTTTTGGCTGTTACCCCTAGAGTGTATATAAAAATCCGGAGGCGCGAAGGGAGGGCAACCCCCGCCCGCTGTAACAAAGCATAGGCACCCGTGGGAGCCGTAGCGGCTGAACCTGGGTGCCTATCCTTTGTTACGCAAGGGCGAAGGGGTTGCACTTCCCGTAGCGCCGGAGACGTTGCAGAAGCAACCTTTTTCCACTCATACTACTTATATAAAAATTTGTTCGATATTTTAACTTATACGTATTTTTAGGGTGAATTAATGAATGTATTAAATGTTGAAAATTAACCCATTTTTACACGTAGGTATATTAATTTTCGATGTTTAAATAATATATGTACCCATCGATATTTAGGACGTTCGATAGTTTGTACTTCGATATTTAGGACATTCAATAATCTGTATAATCTACATCGAACGTCGTTACATCGAAAGATCCAAATGTCGAAATATTTGGATCTTTCGATGTAACTTTTGTAGATATTTACATTTTAGATATATTGGACGTAGGATATTTAACCATTCGATACTATAAACTTTCGTTATTTTAATTTTAGGTTTTATGGTCGTTCGATATTTCCATTTTGAACATCGATATTTTAACAGTAGGTATTTTAATCTTCAATATTCAAATACGTACCCAGTTTTTATTTATGTATATCGTGTTGCTCCTGTCCTAGTATTTTTCCAAAACGGCCCTTTACAAGAGCTTTAGTGCTCCTAAATACTCTTGGAACACACCAGAATCGCAAGCTGCTAGTTCCCAAGCATGTTTAGACAGCAAAGTTACTTCTACGGCATCTTGTGAGTGTTTAAATTGAATTCGTTCATTAACTTGGAACCGAGTTTAATTACAATTTCATAAATGTGCCTCCAGCAATCGTTTGCATAAGAAACCCGTCTAATCAAATAGCTCTGTGGTTACTATGTATGGTCGTAGTTAACTAACTTAATTTGTGTTATGTGAGTACCTGTGTTATTTGAAGTTGTTTTTCATCGTTTACGCCAAAAATTTACGTCAAATATCACTTAGGTTGGCAAAATTAAAATAAACTAACATTAAGTATAAAGGCTTTTATAGACTCACGTGATATAGCGGGCGCGACAGGCACTGACAAAGAAATTGTGCTACTAGTGTCGCGTCGCGCCTGCGATATCGCACCAGTCTGTAAGAGCCTTAATGCCGGTCTAACGTGTCCTAGGTCTAACCCAGCGTCCTAACCTAAAGCGATCGTCGCGCGTATATGCTTTTAGTTAGTTAGGACGCGGGATATTAGAAGAACAATGACAGGAAAATTTTAATTACCAAGTACAAGTTAGTAGTAATTTTTTTCCAGTCATTGTTTTATTTTATTAACAACAATAATTGTTGTTACTAAACTCAATTTGTATGAGTTAGAAAGGTACCTTAACCTTTACTTTGTACAGACCCACAAACATAGCTAGGTTTTTCTGTTTGTTTTCGCCATTAGCACAAATAATAGTTAAGAACATTTTCAAAAAGTCTTATTTAAAAACAGATAACCAGAAAATCTCTATTTGTATGGAAAATACGAGTCCCATACCATTGGAAAGACGAGAAAAAAATCTCATCCCCAATTTACGTGCATGGGAGGTACCCTTCCAATTTTTTTTATTCATATTTTATTTTATCATTTTGTCGGCGTAATTAATATATACACCCATGCCAAATTACAACTTTCTAGTACTAAGAGTCACTGAGGTAAGCCGAGGATAGACAGACAGGCAGACGGACATGGCGAACTTATAAAGGTTCCTTGTTAACTACGAAACCCAAAAATGAGACGGGTGCTACGGACATACTTTGCAGTGTAGTTCATAATTTAACTTCATAGTTTTAAGAAATCAGTTAAAGACTCTTTAATTAAGTTCGGGTTACTTCTTTGCTACACCGATGCTACGTGATCATATTCTGGTACGCCAACTGCTACGCCAGCTTTATGCCAACTGCTATACCAACTGCTACGCCAACTGCTACGTTATCTGCTACGCCAACTGCTACGCCAGCTTGGTACGCCACCTGCTACGCGGCTACGCGGTTGGCTGAGCGAGATAATCAAACTTCATGCATTCATTTGAAAAGTATACTAATCTCTTTACTATAACTATCGTTTTTATCTCAAACTTCGTATGCATCATCATCCTTATAACCTAATTTCTTAAATATCGAGACGATAACATTTGACAAAAAAATCAACATCAGCCAAAATATCCCAGTTTTACACATATCCTAATTTAGGCAAAAGGTGTCCATTGCTGTAGTTCTTAGTCTAATCATTATAAATAAAACATATCATCAAGCAACGGTGTCAAAATAATATGTTTCTTGCAAAATATTTAACTTACAACTTACCTCTAACAAATCAGCAGTAATTTAAACTATATTATTAAAAAAAACCAACGGCTTAATGTGCTCTCCGAGGCACGGATGGGTCTTAGAATGTTTTTTTTAAATTATCATATATACAAAGAACACAGGATTTCATAATAGATAGCAACCAAAAACCATTAAGGTTTAAACTTATGCTATCATGCGTCTATCTCATTATCAAACTATACAATTAATAAAATCTTTAGGTCATTAGGCCTGAAACTGCGTTAAGCGGGCGCCCGCGACGGGCGACCGTCGCGTGTCTACGCGCGTGGACACGCGGGTGGGCTCCGTGGGAAAGCGACGGTCCCTGTCGCGGGTACCCGTCGCGGAGACCGGATTATTTTATTTACGCAGTGTCGCTAGTTCAATTTACCTTCAGTCTGTCTGTCTGTCTGTCCGCCTGTCACCAGGCTGTATCTCATGAACCGTGATAGTTAGACAGTTGAAATTTTCACACATGATGTATTTCTGTTGCCGCTATAGCAACGAATACTAAAAAACAGAATAAAATAAATATTTAAGGGGGCTCCCATACAACAAACGTGATTTTTTAGCTCGTTTTTGCTCTACATATAATATTGAAAACGGCAACAGGTAGACGCTTGAAATATTCACAGGATATTTAGATAAATAATATTCACTTTAAAAATAAATAATTAAATTAAAATAAAACATATAATTAAGGGGGCTCCCATACAACAAAGGTGATTTTTTATGCCATTTTTATAGTACGGAAACCTTCGTGCGCGAGTACGACTCGCACTTAGCCGATTTCTCCATATTGAACTCTCAATCTAAGTACATAATCACCTACGATAGAAATGTATTCTCAGAATGCCTCTTTTACATGAATCATGTTACCGGTCCGCTGGCGGGCACCGCGCGTGCCTCCGCGACGGGTTCCGTCGCACGGAGGCGGGCCCCGTTGCGTGGGTGCGGGGCGCGCCTCCCCGTGACGGACGCCCGCGCGGGTCCTCGCGACGGAGCACTTTTGTATGAAACCGCGCGGGTACCCGCTTAACGCAGTTTCAGGCCTAAGTGGTTACAATCATTCCTACATAATACTTAAGTAATATTGCCTAAGTTTACATTTGATATTTTTATGTGTAATACATTTGTTTATTTCTGAGGGTAGACTATTTATAAGTCTCGATATAATATAACCGGTAGTTCGCTCGCCATACGTGTTGTTGGCGGGCTGTGTACGAAGCCTATTCTCAGAAACTGCCCGTGTGCATACAGGATGCTCGATTTTGTTTCATTCATGTTAAGCTTAATCTGATCAATCGACCCGTGCCGCTGTTAATACTTAGCCACAATCCCTTTATAATTCCTCCTCTCCTTATAATTACAGTATATATGGCCGTAATGAGCCTGTGTTGTTTCTGTAGCCCTGGTACTTTTTTCCTGCGTACGCCACGAAAGCAACTTAAAAATCTATTTTGCTCACTCACGTTAGTTTAGTGTTCAGTGCGAAGTAGTCCGTATCCGTAGCGTTTATAATACCCTGGTACTCGTAAGTAGTTGGTGTGTGTTCAAAATCAAAATATTTGATTTCACATGTGATAATAGCTCGGCTAATATGCAATATATAATAATTTAAGCCTATTATAGTACTCAAGAATAATGTAGCTTTCTACCAGTGAAAATTAATGTATAGGTGATTTTTTTTATTGGATGGTTAGTTCCGGAGATTACCCCCTACATACAAACAAACAAATAGATATATCGAAGTCAACGCTACAGAAGAACATTTACTTAAATAGCATTAGTATCCCTTTAGTTAGCTTGGAGGATTTTAGATCGCTTGAAGCGGATATGATTGGAGGTTTAATAATAAACTTAAGCCACCTTATTACAAAACAAGATTCATGTTTGACATGGCTTAAACCATGGAGCCAGTTTTTGTAATAAGAACGTAACAGTGATTGAAATACCGTTCTTTTTACAAAACTGAAATTTTAGTTCGGTTGTTGTCAGTTTTGTGTTTAGGAACTTTACCATAGTCGGAATAAAGTTCGAAATTCAATAATGGCTCCATTTTTTAAACCTGGGTCTGAAGATAAACCTTGTTTTGTAATAAGGGGAAAAGTGTTTTTAATGTAAGGTCTTCTTTCCTAATCTATTGTACAAAAAACAAGAAGAAAAATTGCTTAAATAAAGTTAATACTTTTTTAGCTACTAGGTTTTTAAATTTAGCCGTTTCAATTTAAAGCCGTATTCTTTTTGAAAGTGTTCCTAAGGATAGTCGTAACAAATTCAATATTAAACAGTTTTATAGTATTTAAGAACTTGAGGAGAGATAATGACGCTGTTCGAAAACTTTTAAATAGATACTTAACTGGTATACATTATTAAGGTCACATAATTTACTCGAAGATAGTTACGACGTGCGTGTGTGTTATTTTGCTGTACCCGACAGGGTCCATATATGATCTAATTATAAGTTTACCACCTAAGAATATCTACATGTGGAATGCAATAAAGGTATTGAGTATTGATGTAAGAAAAATGGAAATAAACACTGCACTGGGCACTGAAAATCAAAATGCAAAGTCTGAAGTATCCGCGATCAGCAATTTCCTGCGCCGTCGTGTGTCGTGTTTGTGTCATATTCAGTGCGCCCAGCACGAACGTGGAAGTGTACGTAACGAAAATTCAAACGATTTGTGATGGAAATACTCGTTCTGCACATACCAATTATTTAGTTTGAAGATTTTGGAACGAAGTTCCATATCGCACGTTATTCAAAATCATTTATTTCAATCCATTTAGGATTATAATTAAGTTGTACAAAACTAAAATTTAATCACACTAAATTTATATAAAATAATGAATTAAACAATATAAATAAAATTGAAATTAGAATTATACAATTATATTAAAATCATAAAATTAAATAAAATATATTAATTATACCTACGCCTGCCTCTGAGTCATTTGTTTGTTTGGCATTACATTTATCATATGACAAAGGTTAATGGTTGTTACGCGCTACGGAAAATAAAACAGTTAACGAATGTAGAAACAGCTCTGATTGTATACCACAGCCACGTGTGCTCTGTACTGCGATATGGGATAATCGTCTGGGGAAACTCCACGGACTCCCAAAGAGCATTCATAGTCCAGAAGAAAGAGATTCCTGCCGACCCGTGTTTACTAACAAAAAACTCTTTACACTCCCATCCTTATACATTATAGAAATTTGTAAGTTTGTTAGAAATCACCCTTCGCTTTTTGAAAAGGATGAAAAAGCTCCTTTAAAAAGAAAGGAAAGTAGCACGAAAGCCTCTGATAGTCCCTCGAAATCGATTAAAACTTTTCGACACGAACTGCTACAGTTTTACACTAACTGTTATAGTTTTTTTTTTTGTAAAAGTTTTTTATTTTTCACTTTTTAGTGGGTCAGTTTGTAATTTATCTAAGATACAATAGCCTTATAGCAAATGCTCATCACCTTTTACAAAATATTGCTTTTCTCGATGCAGGGGCGTTACTTTTTGAGGAGTTCTCCTGGTAAGAACCAGGAGAACTGGGACTGATGGTGACTTCATCATGTGCAAAGTGACGAGCATAAATTGTTTAGCAACCACATTAAAATGCCTAATCGAATCGCAACCGTGAAATACTCATTATAAGTAGTTCCGGTGGCCATCTGTGGCCATCATCAGCTCCACTTCACCAAATGGTGCTTTCCGAGTGCACATGCATGAGTTACTATAAAAAATACCTAAATCGCTTTATGTGTGGCTATACAATTTGGGGAATTTCCTCGATTCACATGGGATTCCTTAATCAGAATCTGACTTGGTGGCAGTGGTACACACTTCGAGAGCATACCCTTTCGAGTAAAATAAATATTTTGCAAATATATATGACAGAGTTATGCCCGAACATAAAAAGAAAACATTATAAAAATATGAAAATCCGAATTGATAACCTCCTCCATTTATTGGAAGTCGGTTAAAAACAAAGTAACTGTGTAGCTAAAGTATTGAACCAAACATTTCATTGTTCCATGTATCATTTCTACTTAGAATAGCTCCACGTAGGGCCCTTGAAATACACTTCAGACGATCGATTTTAGGTCAAACCACAGCTTACTGTTTAAAAATTTATTGAAATATGACTAGCGGTTAGGTTCAATCGCTTGGAGAGGTCGTTAGAATTAATTTGTTAAGTCTGGCCTCGACGAGATCAAATCAATCTGCCTGCCTTTTCCCTACGTCGGGGTCGGCTTCCAATGTAACAATAGAATAGGATGCAGCTGAATACCAGTATTTCACAAGGAGCGACTGCCTATCTGACCAGCTACTGGGTAACACGATACCCCTTGGTAAGACTGATGGTTGTCAGACTGTTTACACATATTCGTTGTGTGCAAGTACCTCTCCCTCACAAACTACTTGTTATGTAAACAAAAGTGAAAGAAACATTATTTTTTTTTACATCATCAACATACACAAATGTTGGCAACATTGCACTTGGAGCGCCATCTGACGGACGACAACACCAACGAAGGCGGTTTCATGTTGCCGAGGTCTCTGGAGTGGGGGCACCAGAGGCTTTATAACGGCGAAGCACAAGCGGAGCGGCCTCTTGGGCTTTCGGATTTTGGATAGATACTACCATCTGCGTACTCGCTATTATTGATTGTAAAAAAAAAGTAATAAACTAGTTTATTATTAGCTGTCTCCATTTCATTTAAATAAAAGAAATACTCAAACCCTACACAAAGTGGATCAAATACATAAGTATTATTTTTCCTAGGCTAGTATGTGTCGCGACCATGTCTCAACGATCACTATCGTCGCACCATGGCCCATAAGGAGTATACTATCAAACAAAAAAATATATTAGAATTTTTTGAAATAGGCCTACAATTGATGAAAATATCGATGAATATACATTAAATAAAAATACATACAGACGAACATAGAACCTCCTCCTCTTTTGAAGTCGGTTACGTAGTCTATACCATGTGCTATGTATTTTTTATATTTGTATTGTCGAAAATAATGTTGAAAGTGCCCATTTTTTCCGTAGGGAATGTGATTTTAAATAGGATGTTTTTTTGAGCCTCTAAATCCCGCGTTGGGTTTCATTGAAATTAAATAGACTAAGTGGGAAAAATATCTACGTATTTATTGAAGCTCACTCAAAACTACCCAAGCAAAGTTAATGAAATTTCAAAAACCCCTTCAAACTAAATTAATTTTTCAAATCAGTCCAGTCGTCTTCGAGTAATCGGAGAACATAAAAAAGTTCCTAACAAACTGAAAACCTCCTCCTTTTTTGAAGTCTGTTAAAAGGTAAATAAAATAGAGACCACCATTTTCCTTGATTTTTTTTTCAAAGTAGGTTGATATTTACGGTAGTTAAGGCATTACAAAAAAATATTGAGGATAACAGGCCCTATTAAATGGGATTTAAAAATAACGTGCAAAATGAGGGTGCCTCTGCCTAACCCTTCGAAGAATACAAGCGTGATGTTAACCTATAAAGACAACTCAAATGAAACGAAAATTGTTTTTGGAGGAAAAACAAACTCATTCCTTTACGTTGAATGCTTGGAAGACAAGCTGACATCTCAAAGTTAACAAAATCGTCCACAAAGCAAAAAATATTCACTGTCGTTAGTCAAACGTCACATTTTCCCTTGTCTAGTGCCACATTATTATCATGTCCGTACCCGCAGATGGCTACCAGTAGCGAGGCTACAACTTCCAATAGACGGAATCTGAAGAAGTTTTTTAACAGTTGTCATAAACTCAAGATAACATCAAAACTTATTATCTCATAATTTAACGCCGTCTATGACAAAGTAGTAGAACCAAAGAGGGGCGAGTTTTTTTTAAAATTACAAATTGATTCTTAAATTATGTTATAACGAATAAACTGCGAGGGTCAAAACACATGTACGTGAATTTATTAAAAAAAAAATCAACACGACAAATCTTTGAAATGGAACATTACTAATACTATCTGGCTGTTTATTCATCAAAATGACAACGTTTTGAACCACTTCAAACACAAGCTCATGTAAATCACGCTTAAATTCCAGCTGTAATAGGTACCTACTATAAATTTTAAAATTATGTTGAGAATGTAACAAAAACAAAATTAAGGTTAATTTATCTGTCAACAAGTCGACTCAATCAAATATTTGCAAATCTACAAAATTCAACAACACCTCATTTTATCTCGTTCTCCCCTACGCACTTTTTTTTTCGCTCACGGTAGTAACTCGCTCGAGAACGGTTTACCTCGCTTCGTAAAGAGCAGTGTTTCGGAACCCCAATTGCTACCGAAGTTGTAGTATGGCCGGAAATACAATTAATTCTGTTTTCTGAGTTTCTGACACACCATTTGCGGCTTATTGGTGCTAGTGTCGTAGAAATTCTTAGTTGAGACAAAACATGTAAACTGCGTTCACGATTTAGGATAGACGTTTTTATATTGTTTTTTAATTTTATCTTATGATGTATTAAATACCTGTAATGTGACTATGCATGTACTATATTATTTAGTAATAGTAAACTCAAGTACAGTCGTTGTTCCGAAGGGAAGCCTGTAGGAATGGGATTGTATGAAGCCGTCGCCCCTGGTGGGTACCATCCCTTTTAAATGCGTTTGCCCCTAAGGGTCACCATCGAAGGCATAGGAGCAGATGTTGCAACTGTCTTAAGGTTATTTTCATGGTTAAATGCAACATATATGGTGGCACCCTCAGTGACTGACTGGCTTCTACCTACGAGGTAGAAGCCAGTCAGTCTCTGGTAGGTACTCGAAAAAAAAAGTCTAGTTGGACAATTGACCGTGACGTATATCGATGTATGGGAGAACATGTTTTTCAACTACAATGTTAAGTTTGTTTTTGTGATAAATTCATGCCAACTACGGAACCCTTAATTGTGCGTGGCCCGACGCACTTGGCCGGTTTGTTTTTTTATTTGAACACGCTAATCTCTATTATTATTATTACAAACTTTTAACTTTTAAGGTTTTGAATACTAGGCTTTTAGCAATTATTATTTATTATTTTTCTTATTTTTATTTCTGGTTATTATATAAACTTCATAGTCTTAAAATATGATTGCAATTTGGCTACTTGTATTAGAGTGTGTTTTTTTCGTCAATTTGTATTTTATTTTTGTAATGTGTGTTTTGTTTGTGCAGAGTAAACAATTTTTCTTTCTTTCTTTCTTCTTTCTATTATAAAAGGCTATTTAACATCACGCTACGACCTTCAGGAGCCGTGCAAAAAGAAAAACGTTAGAAAGGACGGTATGCGAAAATGAAGTAATAGTGCGGGCGGTGGATCGAGGCCGAAATTACAAATAGATAAAAAATGAGAAGCTAGTGTAATTATATTATGTATTTATGAAATATTGTATGCCTAAAACAATAAATGTAGGCATACATACATACAAACACACACCACACCATCAATCACTCGCAATTGTACCACGTTGACAACCCTTACTACGTGATATAATGGGGGGATGGAGTTCTAAAATATAGGCCAAGGCTTAGTTTAAACTGTCACAAACTACAACATTTTGTCAAAATACATTCTTGTGAATGTAATTTGTGGAGACATAATTTATTAAATAAAAATTACGTATTATTAGTAGTGACAGAACGAAACATGTTTTTCTGTCGAAACTGAAACCGAAGGTTCGGTTTTGATTATAGTTTCGGCCGAAACCGAAACCGCACATTTTTGTACGTGCCAATAACGCTCATACAGCAAAAGTCCGTTTACGCGTACCTAATTAGTTTAACTAAAAGCAGTCGTAACTTAAACTCCGTCACGCGCTAATGTGCGGGTCAATCTATAACAACAATATATTAAGTGCGGCTCAGATTACTAAACAAACAACTATAAACTGTTCCCATATTAAACTATTAAACTTAACAGTGGTTTGGTGTAACTTAACTATCTACCTACAATAACTACCGGGGTATCCGTCAACGACGAGAAAACCCCAACACTTTTATTGAATTACACAAACAAAATTAAAATTATCAATTAAAAAAAATATGTCATATTTAACGTTTTAACAAGATCTTGAGAAAAATGTGCTTATTGCTGACTATACTTCTTTTAAAAAAGTGCAATTATACAACTATTTTTTTTTTTTTTTGGGTGGGAAATTATCAAATAACTTTTCCCGCTCTGGGCTGAGCGGGAGGAGGCGTGTCAGACTTTTACTGACTAAAACCCACCCGTGTTCCTTCCGTTGCCTGTGTGCCAAGGCCACGATATCCCTTTCGGACAAACTCGCAACCCTGGCAGGCATTGGCCCTAACGGACCCCGTCAGTTGGTGCTGACATCTCTTTGAGGCGCGCGTGAAACACAACGCGCCGTCGACCCGGGCCTGGTCCTTATCGGACGGCGAGCTACCCATCGCTCACCGTCCGCAGGCCCGCGCCTACGGTGGCCGGAAATCAACTTGCGACTCCCGACGCCCGGGGCGTCTCCTGCGGCGGCTAAGAGCGTGAGGGCGCGAAGCCTGCCTCACCCTCACGCGTTCCGCCTCCTCATTCGCGAGCATTACTGCCTCGCAGAAGGAGGTGACGGCCTCCCATGCACTCTCGCTCCGAACCATGGCCTGAACCAGGGCTGGCCGCGAGAGATCGCCGCCGCCGATCGCCTCCGTGAGGACACGGCGGTGCTCCGCCCAAGCCGGGCAGACCTCCACCGTATGCTCCACCGTGTCCTCCGGGCCATCCACACAGTGGTGACACCCGGGCGTTTCCTCCCGCTTTATCCTGAACAGGAACCTCTCGAAACAACCGCAAGGTGAGGACGCCGTGGCGCCTCTCTAGCCACTCCTCAAAGAGGGGACTTATCGCCACAATTGTGGCGTGCCCAGCGCTGGGTTGCAACAATCGCACTCTCCATGCCGCCATGAGATCGCGCCGGAGCTCCGTCTGCTGTGCCACGATTTCTCGCGGCAGCGGAGTTTCACCCCGGCGTTTCACCTCCTCGCGCCACTCCCAAATGTGCGCGAGGACTTTTGCCTCCAAATTATACAACTACTACGTCTGTCTCCCGTATTCATCATGAAACCAGCTTAATCGTATTTTAATATCGAATTCCAGATTGATCAATACCAAGGCTAACCGTAAGCGTACAAAATCGTCAAAATCTCTATTCAAATTTGACTTCCTAAATTAATCAAAACAATAAAATGAAATTAAGTTACACGTCAATATTAAATGAAATGCATTAACTTATTCATTCACCCATCATATTATTACGCAGGTACCTACAATCATTATTAGTTATTACATACACGCAACTAAGACGAATTCTAAAGTCGTTTTATGAAATAAGTGAACTTCCGCACTTATATCCTAAATGATCAATATATCCGTCAATCTGTTTGTAAATTATGAAAATAAGCGTTAGGAATTACACTGTAACATTATAAATTCATAACAAAAAAAAAAAAGCTTAATTACTTACCTTTACTCGGGGATTTTCTTTTAATCTTTATTTATTTAGGGGTTTTTATCTGAACAAATACGCCAACCTCATCGTGCCTTTTAAATTGTAAAAATAACATTAACACTTATATAAATAATACATACAAACACATAACTTATTATAATAGTGAACAAACATGGAAGTCACAGTTTATGTAGGTACTGTAATTAAACTACACAACTTTTTGGCACCTGCTGACGTTGCTTGCGACAAAACTGACTGAATTAACCCCATATTATGTTTGTTTAAGTAAAATTCCCTCAAAAATTACTCTCTCTCGCGCCTGTTCCGGACACAATCCATCAGCAAATGTTGTACGTCCTCAATCTGATTACAAACTCTGCAATTCGGTGAATCAGCTTTTTTCATAAGGAATGCAAACTTTGCTGATGGATAATGTCCAGAGCGAAGTCTTAATATTAATTTAACGTAATTCCTACCAAGTTGATTGACATCGGGGAACAAATACAAGCGTCACTTCACTGAGCAAAGTGATTCAGCAGCCGGCGGAGTCAGGCGAGTGACGCTATATTGCCAGCCGTGCCGAACGCACTTGACATTAGCCGAACTTGACCCACAAGTGCGATGTTTTTGTGTGTTAACATTCGGCGTGGCCGAAAGGTTCGGCTGTTTTTTGGCCGAAACCGAACTTAGTCCGAAACCGGCCGAAACCTGCCGAAACCGAAACTTCGGTCAGACACTAATTATTAGTAACGTAATATGACACGCACGCCGGTTGCGAGTACTACGCATCGTTTATTTTGTTTTATCATGAGGATAAACAAAATAATTTCTAAACTAATAAATAATTTATACATAATAGACTAATAAATAAATACATAATGAACTTATTACGTACGCGAAAAACCGCGCGAACGTAGGCCAAGCCAAGTAAGGAGCGTAGCAGGTGGCGTTCTATAGTTTCTGCTTACCCCCATGGGAAGAAGGCGTGAGTTTATGTATGTGTGTATGTAATAAACTAATAAATCACACTAATTTTATAAAGGCAAAAGTTTGTGAGTGTGTGTGTTTGTTACTTCTTAACGCTCAAACGGCTTGACCAATTTTGATTATTTTTGTATCGAGGTAGCTGACATCTTGGATTAACATATAGGCTACTTTTTATCCCGATATTTCTAAGGGATTGAGACGCGGGTGAAACCGCGGGGCGCAGCTAGTAAATACATAATTAAACAGCGTAAAACCTATTATATCTCGTCAGCCATGAAGATGTTTCTGTAATTGAATCGCTGTTATTAAAGACAAACCAATTAGTAAAGATTTAAATTTAATATTCCATCTGGGAACCAATAAATTGATGCTGGGTCTTACACAAATAAATTCCTATAATTTTGTGGAGATAATATAAACATTATTTATTTATTACCTACTCATGTCTATGTTTCGTCGGGCTGATTTTTCCAATGTCTTTATCCGAGGAATAGTTTTCAACTTTGACAGTTTTTAAGGTTCCGTACCTCAAAATGGAAAACGGGACCCATAAAGGATCACTCGTGTATCTGTGTGTTTGTCCGTCTGTCACGGACAGCCGATTTGCTCTGAATCTACTGGACCGATTAAGTTGAAATTTGGTTCACATTATGAATTTCTGTGACCCAAACACGGACGTGTAATGTAAATAAATGAATTTTGAATATGTGGTTGCTAACTGTACCGTGTGACCTCTCAAATGAAACGACTTTAATACTACTTTTATAATTTAAAATAAGAATTTTTAACGTTATTTAAGAAAATAGATGAAAAATAACCATTCCACCCTTATCTCCGAAACTACTGAGCCTAAAATTTTGATAAAAAATACAGAAAATAGTTCCTTACTTATGTAAGGAACTATTTTCTGTATAATTCGCGTATTTATTTTTTTGTGTGTATTTTGTGTTATTTTAATTTTTCAGTAATTTTCCTGTATTCTATAAAGAATACAGGAAAATCTATACGAAGTGTATGGTGTTAAAATAACGTAGTAATTCTCTCAATATTGTGAGTACAAACTTACATTTGCAATTGAAATGTTTGGAAGAACATGTTTTTCAACTACAATGTTAAGTTTGTTCTTGGGATAAATTATCTTGGGGTAAAAAACACGGTTGATAACTTATTCGTTGACGTGTAAAAGTGTTTGTACAAACCTACTTACAGAAATAAAATCATTTATCATTTATTCATTGTACGGAACACTCACCACGCGAGTCCAACTGGCTCTTATCCGGTTTTTCATACAAAAAGTGTCATACATCAATTTTATATCACGGACTAAAGATATCTGCGGGCCGAGCACGTCAAGACGTTTGTGACAAGACATGATAATTATGTCATGTCAATTTGTACTAGCATTTTATGACAAAACAGTTTTATCGCTCAAACTGTGATAAAATGTGTGACTCAAGTCATGTCACAGTATGCCGTGCTCGCCCGGCTGATGTTTGGAAAAAATAGCGTTTACAAAAGTAATCAGTCAGTAGTTAGGTACTTGAAAATACCAGTTAGATATTTCATCTTGTTTCTTACTTAAACAGGAAGAATTTGAATCACCTTCCAATAAGCTCGTACAGACAGGCGCGATATCACGGGTGCGACAATGGTCCCGCTGCCAGTCGCGCCCGCGATACCGCTCCAGTTTGTACGAGCCAAAAATTATAAGATATTTGGTGAAAATAATAAATTACGTGTATTTTCTTTTAGTATTTCAGTACTAAAATATTGAAATACGGCATCAAACGTTGTCTATGTCTACGTTTGTGAAAACCACTCGCAGATACACATCCCCGCTGCGCACCCGCGCATCGCCCCTTTCTCCCCCGTCAGTCAGCATAGTTTAAACGCACGCGGGAGTCGCCTTTTACGACACCCACGACGGGAAGAAATAGAATGGTGCTATTCTTTACGTCCGGCACCACACGGAATCTTCACGGATTTAGAGATTTTTCGGAAGATTTATATAACAATTATATTATCGCCTACAAAAACTGGAAACCCTACGATTAGGGGATCCACAAAAACTCGAACCGTCCGAGTTGGCAACACATTGAGCCATTTGGCCCAGTAAGCCTAATTATACGAGATGCTGGTGATTAGTGACGTTAGTTTACATGACCAGCGATCAAAGCGTAGAAACACAAAAAGGTGCTGCTTATTAATTAATAATTATGCAAAAGAAAAAATATATATTATAAGAATCGAATTCAATTCTAGCCAATGGTTGTCTATAAGAAATTGCTTTCAGGGATAAGACCGCTCATTGTAAAACTGTTTATTTATTTACTTTTCCTGTTCTCTTTATCCTAATATATAATGTGCAATGTAGGAATACTCTATTTATTTAGTTACTGAAATTACGTTGCATTCGAATTCCAATAATTACGGTGTGCGTCAGACGGGTAGTAAAAGGAATGAGGAAATCGAGTTAAAAAACAATTCTTCAAATAAGTTTGACGAGGAATTCAAATAACTTTTAGAACTCAATTTGTATGAAATAATTCATAATTTTCAACTCCTTTCTTGACCAATCATCGATAAACGCATAGCAACAGCTTGACCTTATTCAACTTCCCCAAAATCTTACTCCCCCATGTTTGCAAACAGGTGGATGATGCTGCCAATTTTCTGCACATAATCCCTTACTCGCCACTATATACGGTACTCTCGGGAATCGAAGCCATTTAGTTAGAAGCAGTATAAGTGGTCTGCAATTTATTTACAATGTTGCAAGTTATTACTGCGAAGTGTAGGTACCTACACTTCGCGGTTATGAGGCACTTAGATCCCGATATAACGGGTCCGTGGCTTAAGCCCCCAGTGGTCGAGGCACCTGTGGCCGCCGCCCCCGATTCGATTAATGTAATTCAATACGACGACGCTGAATCAAGCGTCATGAACTCATGACGCTTGATTCAGCGTGAAATTCCTTGACCCTTAATACATACAAAAACAATACATAATGTTGTCAATTTTATAAGTGTGTAGTCGATTGATCAATAAATAAATTAAATTAATTGAGAAAATAAAAATTGAATATTATTGTTAAAATTAAGAGTAACAAATAAATGTCAAATCAATAAAAGCACAAAGCAAAATAAAAATAAATTAAATAGGACAATTAATTAAATTAAGTAAATGAAGTTATTTCAGGAGCAAGATTTATATTATCCAATATATAGGTAATATTGGGATCTAATTTGAATAAAAAAATATGGAATACATTACATACACATCTCGTTAATGACAACGTAAGGTTAAAATAACCTATATAATTTTTGATTTAAACATAACTGGCGAAACGTGGGTCTAAGGTACACTTTTAGCTAACCCTTCGAGGATTATAGGCGTAATGTTATGATATGTTATAAAATTTAAGCACCTGTGTGTTTCCAGCATCTACAAAGGCGATAAACCAGATAGGTTATCGCTGAGATAAAGAAACTCCTCGAGTCTCAGAGAAATTATTCAACTGTCTTGGAACTGGCGCGTTACAAAATTAATCAGAAAATAAAATTTGGAGGCGGAATGTCTAGGCCGGCCGGCGTTTCTCACAACCGGGCTTATCCCAGAATTCCCTTTCACTTAACACCACGAATTCAAATTAAATAAATATTTAATGGGTCCTACTATATTCGCTGTTAGATTCGATTCAAGAATCTTGTCTACGTATTTCAATGGCTCTTGAATACTTAGGTACGAGTTAGAGCCGAAAGTTTAACGTCTTGTTCATAACAACGTTAGCCTAGTCCCTCGCCTCACCCATTTCATTTCAATGAAGTGGGGGCAACAGCCCGCCTATGTCTGCCGATGTCGAGCGCTTATAGCCTTTGTAATAACAGAGGCTATAAGCGCTCGACATCGGCAGACATTCGGTGCTTTAACACAGTTTTAGAATATGAAATGTTCATGAATAAGTACCTCGGTAGGTTTAGGATGCTGATTATGTTCATCCACGTAAATAAGAAACCCATTTTAGTGGGAATCTACGAATATTGAATGTATTTTGATGATCGTGCAGAAAGATTTAAATAGTAGGTATTAGCAAAAAAAAAAAACTTATAAAAAAATAATAACCGACTACCAAAAATAACACTACAAAGTTAAAAATAACTTTAATTTCGGAAGTCGGTGTCTTTGGATCTGTATTTGAGTTTTTTGCCACTGACTTCCGAAATTAAAGTTATTTTTCACTTTGTAGTGTTATTTTTGGTAGTCGGTTATATTTTTTTTGTAAAACAGTTTTTTATTTTTCACTTTTTAGTGGGTCAGTTTTTAATTTATCTAAGTTACAATAGCCTAATGTTAACTGCTCACCACCTTTTACAAAATATTGCTTTTCCAGATGCTGGGACGTTGATTGTTGAGGAGTTCTCCTGGTAAGAACCAGGAGAATTTACACTCACCATATGCATATAGTGACGAGTATAAATTGCTTAATCGCAACCCTTTAAATAGGTACTCATTATTATATTGTTCCGGTGGCCATCTGTGGTCTCCATCATCAGTTCCACTTCACCAAATTAATGGTGCTTTTGCTCTCCAAATGCATGAGTTACTATAAAAAATACCCAAATCGCTATGGGTTTGCATATAAAATTTGAGGGTTTCCCTCGATTTCCATGGGATACCTTCATCAGATTCTGATTTGGTCGCAATGGGACCACCTCGGGAGTATACCCTTTCAAACAAGAAAATAATTTTCAAAATCGGTTCATAATATGGACGGATTAATCGCGTAACAAACATACAAAAAAAAAAACACAGCCGAATTGAGAACCTCCTCCTTTTTGGAAGTCGGTTAAAAACATGCAGCCATGGAGACTGTGGACAGAAGTGAAAACGCGCTTAAAGAAGTTTTTACTTCAATAAAATAATGATTAACAGAAACACAATTAAAACAATGCACAGTATACACAAATTAAACTTGGTCAATTTAACTTTACTTACTGATACTACAGCATGTTGGCGCGGGCATGTCGGTGACGTAGACCCATAACTTTTTCCCCTACCAAAAATCGCTCATCGCCCCTAAATAATTGTTCACTTCGAAAATAGAACACACTTAATTAGAGAGAATAAGATAAGCCGCCTCCGGAATAACATGTTTTCAAAGACAACGCCCAATATCTTAAGCTAAATAAAGATACCAAATCTCTTGATTCATTGTTTGTTTTGTCTTTGCACTTGTTGACAAAAACAACTTTAATGTAGTACATTTACTAGTCTTTTATCATAAAATCAGTTCAGACAGAGCCGACGGCAAAAACAGGAAAATCTAGCCAGTAAATAAAACCGAAATGGCTACTTAAAGTTATCTCAAAAACAAAATTATAGGAATTTCTTTGTGTAAGACCCAGCATCAATTTATTATCTCCTTTTGATGGAATATTAAATTTAAGTCTTCACAAATTGGTCTGTCTACAATAATTGCGATTCAATTACGGAAAAATCTTTGTGGCAGACGAGATTCAATAGGTTTTATGCTGTTTAATATTACGTTATTTTTGTTATTACATTTGTAAAGAACAGTGGTGGCCCAATGGAAACAGCCATGATTTACGAGTTGTAGCCGTTGTAGGTCGTAGGTTCCGTGTGGTTCCGTGTGCGTGTTCCGTGTGGTGCCGGACGTAAAGAATAGCACCGCCCTATTTCTTCCCGTGGGTGTCGTAAAAGGCGACTAAGGGGCTTACCAGAGAATGGGCAGCAGCGTTCTTTATGCATTTTAACACCAAACTGCGATCGCCAACCCGCCTGCCAAGCGTGGCGATTATGGCAAACCCCTCCCTTTGGGGGAGGCCTATGTCCAGCAGTGGACGTCTTTCGGCTGAATGATGATGATGAATGATGAGGTCGTAGGTTTGAACCAGACGGGCTCTTTACTCTGTGTAAATTATTTCATCACCACTGCTCTCAAAACGGTGAAGGAAAACATCGTGAGGAAACCGGCATGTCCTAGAAACAAAATTCGAAGACATGTGACATTTACCAACCCGCACTGATGGGGCCGATGTCCGGTGGATTACGGCTCACTCCCTCTCACAGAGACGGGGCCTGTGTCCCAGCACATTAGAGGCTGATTATGTTATTAATTTACTTCGTTAGTGGAACTACTACCTCCACAAACAAAGGGCTAAACTTACCACTCGTTAAGATGTGTGACAACCTTAATTCATTTAATAAGTCAGATATATTTAATGACCGTTAGGTGAAGTTAAATGTAGGCAAAATTTATCTGTACAGTTTATGAATGAGTTGCTAGTTTCCATTTCTTTTTCTTCATAATATTTATATTCCTTTTCTTAATCATTGTTCACCTAGATTATTTTAAGTTAGCAACAAAGCGGTGTTCTGGCGTCTTTGCTGTCAATGTTGTGTTTACCTGTAATTGGCATATATACAACATTAGTTTTTGTTTATACTAAACCTCTTAAGGGGTCATTGTATTCATCATTATAAACAACTTTTACTATGGGACCAAACGTGAAATCGCGAAAAAAAAATCAGCTGTTCCCTACATTTAAGTTCGCTGAACTCGTCCAAATGTAGGGGACAGCTGAGTTTTTTTTCGCGATAAAACAAAACAACAAAAACGAATGTTTTATAGATTAGAATATTACCGTATGATTAAGTATATGTATGTGGGTGAACCTTAAGAAAATAAATAACCTACGAACGTCAGTAAATTTAACGTAGATATAAATAATCGTTTAGACTTTGGTTACTTCAGGGTCGTATTTAATAGATGTTACAATTGGATTCTGACGATAGCTGTCTTTGTTAATTGCTCAAATTTCAGTTAACTAGGTACCTATTAAAAATGTCGGCTTTTGGGGGTCGTACTTGAACAGTTTAAGCAGTAACAATTGTTACAGTGCAAGAGAGAGATGGAGCTGTATAGAACGAATAGCACCATCCCTTCTCCGCAACGGAGCAGTTATGGCTTCCCTGGTCTGAGCGTCTAATTAATACAGCTAGGAATCGTTAACGAACTGCCGAGGTTCACCTTTCAGTTTTGAATGACGTCTGGGAAATAACAAAATGCAGTCGGTCGATCACTGGCATTGATCGGAATTGCGCTTCTAGCGATAAGGTCGTCCATTGTGCCACCCTATGTAAAGTATTTCTACATTTAGGTCTTGAATACCTAAGGTGTGTTTAATAAAGATTATTATATTCTATTATATTGCTTTTTCTAGTCAGTTATCTAGATTTCAGCTAACAATTCGTGACAAAGTGTACAAATTATTAAAAAAAAACCGGCCAAGTGCATGTCGGACCACGCGCAATGAAGGGTTCCGAAGTTGGGATAATCAGCTGGTAGCTGGACACTTGACTTTAACAAAAAATAGCACTTTAAAGGTTAATATTACGCAAACGGATACCTTAATTGAAAAATGGTTCTTACAAACCCACGATATTCTTGAACGGCCTATCCAACGATACCCCACACTATGGAATAGACGAGAAAAAAAATTGATTTTCATGGTTTTATTTGACGCCTTTTTCGGCATGATTAATATCATGCCGAAAAAGGCATGACAAATTTCAGCTTTCTAGTACTAAGTGTCTCTGAGCTAAGCTGGGGACAGACGGATGGACGGACAGACAGACAGACAGACAGATAGACAGACAGACGGACATGGCGAAACTATAAGGGTTCCTTCTTGACTACGGAACCCTAAAAATACGGCGATTGCACAGCTTTGACTATCTATCTTGAATTCTAGACAGACAAAGCTGAGAACTCGTAGAACAAAATTGCGTCCAACTGTTGGCCGAATAATGCACGCACTTTAGAATAACACAATGTCGTGGAGCGAGTATAAGATGTAGCTGTCACGTACGAGTACATCAGCATAACATACTTGGCCTGTTTATTTTAGTTATTTTGCAGCGCGACACTCTATCTATCTTTCTTTCTTTTTTTTTTCGGGTTGGGTATTATCAAACAACTTCTCCCGCTCTAGGCGGAGTGGGGGGGCGTGTCAGACTTTTACTCAGGGCCACGAAATCCCTTTCGGACAAACTCGCAACCCTGGCAGAACGTCAATATCTGCGGGTTTGTCAACGCCTGATCGATCTACCTATGATCGGCACACGCGCAGCCGATGTGGGGACATGCATTTGACGATGCGTTGGAAATGAGTCAGTCATGTCATGAGTAGCTCCACGTAGGGTCCTTGAAATACACTTCAGACGATCGATTTTAGGTCAAACCACAGCTTACTGTTTAAAAATGTATTGAAGTATGACTAGCGGTTGAGTTCAATCGCTTGGAGAAAGCGATCGTTAGAATTAGTTCTGTTAAAGGCTTCTACATACCGGGGCGACTTGTCGCGCGACGCGACGCGACACAAAGGCACCGCTCGTCCCGCGACACGCGGGGCCTTTGTGCCGTGTCGCGTCGCGCGACAAGTCGCGCTGGTATGTAGAAGCCTTAAGTCTGGCCTCAACGAGATCAAATAAATCTGCCCAGCCTTTTCCCAATAATCTTTACATAAAGCTTATGTAATCTTTACATAAGCTTCTATCATATAGAATAATTTCAGATTTTTATCTCTGAAAACTTCGGAGATAAGGGGGTGGGAACGGTATTTTTTTTTAAATTTTTCATCAAAAGTCGGAATTTAACATGCCTAAAAAAAATGTTTGAGAATGTGCAAACTGCGTTCTTTCATATGATACCCCACATGCCCTAGTAGCCCCACTTTAAAATTTTAAGACCCCTTTCAGTCCCTTTAGCAAAATTTTTTTTTTTTTTTAATTTCTTTCTTGTTTGCAAAATAGTTGGGCAAACGTCATCTGAAAACTATTCTAAATTCCAAGTTGATAGCATTAGTAGTTCTTGAGATATCCAGGTGTGACAGACAGACAGATTTAGTCTCACCGTAAGGGTTCCTTTTTACCATTTTGGTACGGAACCCTAAAAACAAAGTGATTGGCTCATTCCTAAATAGTCAGTTCCAGACTTTCTCTGCATTGTTATCATATTACAATTTGACCCGAAGCGGGCCAAGTTTTCTCAATAAACCCTGACCTTTTGTCAGTTTGTTTCGGTGTTCCTTTTCAGAGGTCTTGAATAACAGCAACCCTAATTTAGATGTAGATTTTTTTTTTATTATAAAACAAAAAGTCTGTTAGATAGATATGACAAAGTTTCGAGTAAATTGGATACTTTTATTCTTTAAATATATGTACTTATTTAGACAAGGTGTTACATAAATAATGCACAACCTCTTAAGGGGTCATTGTACTCATCACTATGAACAACTTTTACTATGGGACGAAATCTAAAATCGCGAAAAAAAATCAGCTGTTTCATACATTTTGACGAGTTAAGTGAACATAAATGTATGAAACAGCAGATTTTTTTATCATAAAAAAGTCATTCATACTAAAAGTTGTTCATAATATTGAGTACAATGACCCCTTAAGAGGTTGTGCATTATTTATGTTACATCATGAACCTATACTACGTATACACGGAGTATTAGAAAGCCTATACTCCATTTTTGAAGATTAGAAATTTAAATAAACCTTTTTACACTCCGTTTAACCGATTTTGACATCTATTTTGTAGACTTGGATGGCATTAAAAGCAAAAACGTGGTTACAATACCAACTGTTTCTTGCAGCTGCCATTTGTCATGCCACTAACGCAGTAGAATTCAAAATCGGTTGAACGGACTGTCAAAAAGGTTTATTTAAATATAAAATCTTATTTCAAATAGAGTATAGGTGTGGTACCAAGTGTGGTGCTGGACGTAAAGAATAGCAACATCCCATTTCCTCCCGTGAATGTGGTAAAAACGACTAAGGGACTCACTAGAGAATGGGCAGCAGCGTTCTCTATGCATTCAACACCTTATTGCGATCGCTAACCCGCCTGCCAACCGTGGCAATTATGGCGACCCCCCCCCTTTTTTTTTGGAGGAGGTCTTTCGGCTGAAATTATGAATGATAGGTGTGGTACAGACCCTCAAACAGAACAACTTCCTCCATGGGACCAACATCCTAATCAAGAAAAATAATCAGACGTCCCATTCAAAACTTCAAAACCTACTCCACCCAAATGTCCCATACATTTGGGTGGAGTAGGTTTTGAAGTTTTGACTGATTCCATACATTTGTGTTCAACTATATCGACAAAATGTATGGAACATCTGATTTTTTTTTCGTGATTTTAAGGCTCGTCCCATGGAAAGGGGTCATTGTACTCAACATTTTGAACAACTTTTTGTTCAAAATGTTGAGTACAATGACCCCTCTTAGGGTTTAGGGTAAACAAAAACTAAGTTTTGTATTTATTTTATTTCTTATTTTGTTTATTTTTATCTCATTTAATGATGCACCGGTTGACGTCATCACGTCAATGCCGGCTCTCGCTGAAAACCAGCGCTGGAGCTCTGTCTCGCATAGGGTCGCAGCATTATGCTGAGCGATGGTCGTTTTGCGTAAACGTGACGCATATTTTCCCTCAACTTGTTCTTTAGTGTTTGTTTTTTTTCTTTGCGTTATGTTAATAAACGTATTTTCTTTCTTTTTTCTTTTCTTTCAGTTGATATAATATTTTATGTTAAAACAAGAAATTTCACGCAGACGAAGATGCGGGCAGAATCTGAAGCTAGTTTAGTTATATTTTATTAAGTAACTATTACTAACTACTATTACGAAACTATTTACTTAACCTTTAAAGTTTCGCACCCTCTCCAGCCAATGATGTAATTATGTAAACAAGCAATGGTTCCTGTGGTTATTGCCCTAAGAAAGTCTCAGAGTAAACAACTAGTAACTGACCGGAATTTATAATAAGTATCGTGTTGTTTTCTCAGCTCTTAAGGACGACTATTTAAGGGGCGCCACACAACCGGAGCGGTGTAGCGCGATAGGGTTGTTAAATAGTTTTACTCGTATGTTACGCCAACAGGAGTTCCACCGAAGTGGTCACAGGGTTCTAGGAATTTTTTTAATCACATCGCATCCCGCAGACAAACTGGTAGTTTTTAGGGTTCCGTACCCAAAGGGTAAAACGGGAACCCTATTACTAAAGCTCCGCCGTCTGTCTGTCTGTCTGTCCGTCTGTCACCAGGCTGTATCTCATGAACCGTGATAGTTAGACAGTTGAAATTTTCACAGATGATGTATTTCTGTTGCCGCTATAACAACAAATACAAAAAAAAACAGAGTAAAATAAATATTTAAGGGGGCTTCCATACAAAAAACGTGATTAAAAACTGAAATATTAATGTCTCATGTACCAATTTCGTTCCCTGGGTTCGACTCATGAACTGTAACTAAATATAAACATGCAAATACCGCACTGCGCTCAAAAAACAAAACAGAATCTTGGCTGCCACGCAGCATTCAGTGTGGGTGGTCGGTGGTTAATGGCAGATTTGATGACTTGAAAGCTATACAACTTTGTGGTAGGACAATGTTTTTGTATAAAACCGTGACATTGTCTGGGAGCGAGTTCACGCAGCTTCATTTGCAACATGCTATGCTGTAAAACCAGTGGATAAAGATGTTCCCAAATTGTCTAAAACAATTATACAGTTAAAATGCAGAATTTATTGTTGGTTTTCTGCAAAGATGAAAGGATTTATTATTATACTAGCTATGCCCCGGTTTCACCCGCGTAAGTCTCGATCCCATGAGAATATCAGGATAAAAAGTAGCCTATATGTTAATCCAGGGTGTCAACTACCTCAAAATTGGTTCAGCTGTTTTTACGTGAAAGAGTAACAAACATTCATCCATCCATACTTACAAACTTTCGCGTTTATAATATTAGTAGGATTATGAGATATTTCTTGAAACCTGTCTGGGTCTGGTCTATTTCTTGAAACCTACGACTTACAACTTTCCAACTTTGCCGACAAAAAACCAAAAAAAAAAAACTCGTAAGTCGCGGCCGTTACCACTGCTCAAGAGTTCCTTTTTAGGGTTCCGTACCAAAAGGTTAAAACGGGAACCCTATTACTAAGGCTCCGCCGTCTGTCTGTCTGTTCCTGTCTGTCTGTCCGTCTGTCACCAGGCTGTATCTCATGAACCGTGTGTCATGGACAGTTGAAATTTTCACAGATGCTGTATTTCTGTTGCCGCTATAACAACAAATACTAAAAAACGGAATAAAATAAATATTTAAGGGGGCTCCGATACAACAAACGTGATTTTTTCGCTCGTTTTTGCTCTATATTGATAACGGCAACAGGTAGACGCTTGAAATATTCACAGAATATTAAGTTATATATTCACTTTAAAAATACATAATTAAATTAAAATAAAACAAATATTTAAGGGGGGCTCCCATACAACAAACGTGATTTTTTGCCGTTTTTATAGATAATGGTACGGAGCCCTTCGTGCGCGAGTCCGACTCGCACTTGGCCGGGTTTTTTATCCATAAATTCACTACAAGTGCCGGTAGTTTAGTGTGTAAACTCCTTTATCAAAACACGTGCCTTTGTATACACTGCTGAACCCTTCCGGGTGTATAGGCGTAATGTTATGGGTATAAGAGAACTTGTGGATACTGCCTCGGATAGCCACATCCGGCAAGGGATAATGATTACCACAGATTATGCTCATAGTTTGTATAGGTAACAGTGGCGAAAGCCCCATATAACACGATTCCTACCGGCTTCCCTTCGGAAGTTCGCATCAACAATTCTACTGCTATTGAAATATGACACACTCGATAGTGTCAACTATTGCCAAAAAATATAGTTAGGTAGGTACACTACGGGTATTTAATTCACCATAACATTCAAACAGCAAAAACGCCTATTTTATTAGCTTTGAATTGAAATAACAAACATGAAAGTTTTGTCTGTGTAGTGATGAGTCTCTTTGGTTCTGCTAGTTGACGATAGTTTTTTTTTTAATTGTTTTTTTTGTGTGGGAAATTATCAAATAACTTCTCCCGCTCTGGGCGGAGCGGGGGGGAGTGTCAGACTTTTACTGACTAAAACCCGCCGTGTTCCTTCAAATGCCTGTGTGCCAGGGGGTGTTAATTTCAGTAAAGGAAAGACTTGCTTTTTAGTAAATTAATAAATTTTTACTATATATAAGAAAGTAAGTTAAAATCGGCTTCGCTTCGGCTTCTCTCGTACAAAAATTGACACCTCTCCGCTGATAGGTAAAGAGGTTACGTTTAGGATTCTTGAGGAATATATTTGTGTATGATTTTATGATCAAAGATATACAGGGGCAGATTAAATTAGTACCGAAAGGCCGAAGACGTGATGGGTCGATATAAAAAAAAAAATATATATAAGTTTTTTGCAGTTATCAACCGCAGGTAGTGTAGTCACTTCCACCGTAGGCGCGGGCTTGCGGACAGTGAGTGATGGGTAGCTCGGCGTCCGATAAGGACCATGCCCGGGTCGATGGCGCGAAGTGTTGCACGCGCGCCTCAAAGAGATGTCAGCACCAGTGTTTCTGTCGCCTGTCGTGAATGTTGCACGAAAATGCAAATAGCCGCTGTTATACAACAAATATGCAACGGCACTGAACTGTTGTTATTCAACTTCATTGCTGGGAATTGCTTTTGCCCATACTCACGCTTGGCTCGGCTCGCTAGCTTTTTTGCAATTTTACAAAAATCACACTATTCATGTAGGTACTTATTCGTTATTATTTTTTTATCTGACACAGATTGATTTTATTTATGTATTACGTTGCAGTATAAAACTGATTTACATCCGTTACTTCACACTTTCAGGTCCAGTTGAAAACCAGCGTCAGGCACTAGTTGTCTGGCATTTTTTGCTGAACTGGGCCTTTTTGGCGCAGCCGTGAGGCACACTTTACTGCTAATTTCATACATCGCATTTTTACACTTTTTACTTGGTTGATTTTTTTAATTTTTTTTTATCTACTGTATATTAGATTGTGTGCTTTTAGTCTGTGCTAAATAAATGTATTTTCTTTCACCAACTGATGGGGTCCGGTAGGGCCAATGCCTGCCAGGGTTGCGAGTTTGTCCAGAATGAATTTTCCAGATTTAGAAGCCGAGAGTCTAGAATTGTGTCAATTTAACGGTTATACACTCTCATCATACTCCCTCTGTATTGTGTATTATACACATCTCCCCATCCCTTCGGGGAATGCAGGCACGATATTACGTATTGGCCGCCTCGTTGGTCTAGTGGTCGCGACCGCTACTGCTGGGCACGAGGTCCTGGGTTCGATTCCGAGGTCGGCCAAACTGTTATTTAGCCATCTGGAATTTAAGAAGACGATAACACACTTTTAATGATTTTATACTGAAGATCACGTCTAAACGAGTATTGTTAATGAATTGAAAAAAAAAAAATGTTAAATTAGAGCATTTTTTCAATCATTTAATATGTGAATATTTTAGAATATGTAAACATATTACATAGTGAAATAAATTTGTAAAGTTATGTCTAACGCGGATAAAAAACTGAGAATGGTGCAAAATCTACCAAGCGTATTTTTCTGAACCCTCACTAATTTAAAGATAAACTCAAACTCAAAAGCATTTATTTCAATTAAACCATTGACAGGCACTTTTGAATTGTCAAGAAGTCGGTCAGTTACAAATATGAAGCTAGTTGCCCATTCCAAATAGTAGGTTCCTATGGAGAAGAACGGGCAAGAAACTCCACGGACACTCTTTTAAATTAAAATATTGATTCAAATATTGGTTACATCATTCATATTGAAGTTAAACATGTGAGAACGATGCAATACGTCAAAAGCGTCCGTGATAAAAAGATAACAATTCAAAACTAAAATAATTAAAAATAAGCCGTGGCAGCTAAGAGATGACCAGTCCCAACTTACAGCGCCCGTTCACGAATATGACGCATGGATCAGCACCATTCAGCTCAACCATTTTGAAGGGAGCTAAATGATCCAACACACACGCCACCATCAGCGAGACATCTGAGTGAGCATGACATACTATCAGCCGCCAGGGCACATTTAAGTCAATGAAAGACATAATTACCCGGTAAATGGTAGCTCTATTGTACATAGTACTCACACCTGTGATATGCAATTATATAATACAAAGGAGATTCGAGTTTATACAATGAAAAGATAGTCTTCCAATCTTCATCAGCTCCAACAGTATTTTCAAATGTTAATAAATTAGTTGTGGTTGTGGAGCTGGACCAGCATTGAGCCAAGCATTTCTATCAGCGATGTAATCCCCCAACCAATAATATGCCTGCTTGCATAGTGTGCGTTTTATACAAGATTTGAATTTCGTCTCATTCAGTTGAAGTATGAGGGGAGGGATTTTATTATAACATTTTAAACAGTACCCCATGAAAGATGAGTCTACTTTTGCCAGTCTGAAACCTGGTTGAGCTAATAGATCCCTACTTCTAGTACTATAATTATGTCTTTCGCCTCTTTTACTAAAAAGATGTAAATTTTTTCTTACGTACATGATGTTTTCATAGATATATTGACAAGGCACCGTCATGATGTTAATATCCTTAAACAGTTCCCTAAGAGAATCGCGCCTGCGGAGATTATATATGGCTCTGATGGCTCTTTTCTGCAGAATAAAAATAGACTCGATGTCTGCAGCCCGTCCCCAAAGTAAAATACCGTAAGACATGATACTATGAAAGTAACTAAAATAGACTAGCCTCGCGGTATCTACATCAGTAAATTGACGGATTTTTCTGACAACATATGCTGCTGAACTTAGCCGTCCTGCAAGAGATGTTAAATGAGGACCCAATTGAAGCCTAGAGTCGAGCGTGATCCCCAGGAAAACAGTTTTATCGACGAATTCTAGTTTCTCTTGATTCAATACTATCTCATAATCACTACTTTTTACATTTGGTAAAGAAAATCGTATGCACTTAGTTTTTTTTCCATTTAATACTAAATTATTGGCAGTGAACCAATTTTGGACCAGCAGTAAGGCGTTATTTACGTCGTCAAAATTTGTAGCACGTCTATCTACCTTAAAAATCAAGGAAGTATCGTCAGAAAATAACACCATTTGTGGTTGATTATTTAATAAATGGAGTAGATCATTAATATACACTAAAAAGAGGAAACGACCTAATATCGAGCCTTGAGGAACACCCATTTTTACTTTTAAACCGAGTGATTTTTACTTTTAACAGAGATAATTTAATTATTGATATTTTAGTATACGCGTTTTATTAAAATACCTTTTGTTAGGTGTATAATAAATTAATAATGCGTCAAATTGGGGACAGCGCTCCTAGATGGGCGAGTCCTATTACTGGTTGAACGTACGACGCGTTGCGTGAGCTCAGTATAGAACACGCAAGCTAACTACTTAAGGTCACTGGCATATATTTCCGTCTTAAGCAGCCCGGAGTCTGGATTTATGCCCGATGATGGTGGCAATAGGCTCGTTATAACATGGGACTTATCACGTACCTGTCGAAATGTGGCTGTACTATGGGTACACCATTGACTAACCCTTCGGGAATACAAGGCGTGATGTTATATTGATATTACGTAATTAATTGAAAATAAAGTTTTTGTGAAGTATGGGGATTTAATTAAACTGTTGTGTCTAAGGTTTCTGATAGATAGGTAAGCCAATAATTAAATTGCAATGCCTGCCGTCGCGAGCACGGGCTGCCCAAGACGTTTGTGACAAGACACGATAAATTATGTCATGTCAATTTGTACTAGCATTTTATGACAAAACAGTTTTCCGTGCCTATATCACAAGAAGCCATATTCTGTAGTGCTCAATCTTTTTTATCTTGTTATAAATGAGGTGTTTCAATGACGAAATTCATTTCATTCTCTTTTATATTCATTGGTTTTTTTCAACAGAAAACAAACTTGTCATATCTCAAAGAGAATGATCAAATTCGAACTTCATTTGAGCATATTCTTCTATCAAAAATTTATCCTGTTGTCACTCAAGAAAAGCTAGCTAAACTTTTTAACTGCGAAATAACTTTTGTAATCCTGATTGGTATTGTCAGAGATCACCTTTTACCAACATCCAAACAACATTAGGTACATCTTCCCAATATTGTTATTAGTACCAATAAAGAAGTTGGTAGATAAATATCGATGGCAAGAATGGTTTTATGGTATATGAAAAAACCAGCCAAGTGCGAGTCGGACTCGCGCACGGGGTTCCGTACCATTATCTATAAAAATGGCAAAAAAACATGTTTGTTGTAATGGGAGCCCCCCTTAAATATTTGTTTTATTTTAATTTAATTATTTATTTTTAAAGTCAATTTATATCTACATAATTATTCTGTGAATATTTCAAGCGTCTACCTGTTTCTATTATCAATATAGAGCAAAAACGAGCAAAAAAATCACGTTTGTTGTATGGAAGCACCTTTAAATATTTTAGTAGTTTTATTAATTATAAAACTACGTAGAAGTATTTTAGTAATTTTTTAGTATTTGTTGTTATAGCGGCAACAGAAATACATCATCTGTGAAAATTTCAACTGTCTAGCTATCACGGTTCATGAGATACAGCCTGGTGACAGACGGATAGACAGACGGACAGACAGACAGACGGCGCACATACGGCAAAATGACCACTTTAGACGGTCAAAAATAGGACTTTTCTACTTTAATATAAGGTCTAAAATGTATTATATTCTTCGAGTCAAGTACTTGGTCCATGGTGCTGGCCATAAATATCCTTTGTTATATTTATAACAAAGGCGCCCGAGGCACCGACAGGTAAGCGTTGTGCAGTGTACGGCTAGTTGCATTCGAAACCCGAAAGCATTATAACGTGTTATTTTCTATTACCTCGTGCAAAAATCAAAATATTCATTATGGACATAGAAGTCACAGGTATGTTTATTAATAAAAAACCTTTTTTTTACCCTAATTATAGACTAATTATGCAATATTAAATGACGATTTAATTCCACTCTAACTTTCATTAAAAAAAATGTTTTCATAGACTTTCAAAAAAAGTTCCGCTTAGTACCGCTTTCTATCCTAGATATTTACACTTGTGCGTTTGCTGACTACTATTAATGAGAATTCTAGGAACTCAAACCAACCCATTGTGACCCTAGACCCCTTTTTTCACAGGTAGTCGGAGTGGACCAAATCACTCGGAATTGAATATTAGAAAAATGGATCTGGTTTTAGTGTTAAAAAGCGAAAACTTTTATAAACAATCATCATCTCAGTGTCTAGAACGATTAACTAGTTACATATTGGACAATTTTGGTAAATATAACCAGTCAAAAGAAAAAAGAAAGAAAGAAAATCAAGTGTGTTCTGAAAGTGTTTGTTTCAAAAGAGGAAAAAATCGAATTGGAACATGGAAAGATTTATGAAATGCAATGCAAAATGGTTAACGAACGATTTGGTCTTGCCAGCAATAAGCAATACAAGCGCAAGCAATGATTTGCAATTGATAAAAACCAGAGGCAGACCTGCAAAATCTTTTGAACAGTGCTCTCTACGAACAAAACGAAGGGTGATGAAACCAATTGTTTCTGAGTCAAGCCCAGAGCTATTGTGTTCTGCTGCTCAAGCCAGCCTTACTATGAGAGGAAAAAGGACAGCTGCCAAACTAGTGAGCTTAGCCTTAACTACAAGCCCTAGGAGATACAAACGCATGAAACAAATTTACGATACGCCATCATATTCGGCTTTAAAGCCTTACTCTCCTGAAGAAGCTTTAGCGCTCATTATTGACCCAGACATGGGAAAAGAAGATTACGTTCATTGGCAAAAAGGAGCGAAATTGTGAGGCGCTAACATTTATCCACCTTACAACGTCATAGCACAAACAAAAACGCAGTGTTACCCGAATAACATAAAAATCACGGAGACTGAAGTGCAACTTCCAGTTCAAGATATTTTAGACCATACAATACAAAGACTTGCTCATGTGCAGCAGGATGTACTTCTGTTACACCATACGAGAAAAACTCAGCGATCGAAATCTTTTACAATCTTTGACGGGAGTGGTGGACATTCCATTTACAAACAATGTTTTGCCAACAATTCATTGTATGGAGACACTAACATAGTTCTATGTACTATAGTTCCATTGCAAATGTCAGAGGTCACAAAGAATGGAAAACAGATTTTCTGGCAAAATCCAAGTCCGTCTTCGTCGAGATATAACCGCATCATTCGCCTGCAGATTGAAAAGGAAACAAAGGAATCAGTAAAACTCCATTACGAAGCAATAGAGGAACAAATATCAAGGTTGCAGCCTACTGAGGTTACTCTTGGGGATAAATGTTACACATTTAAACATCATGCTGTGTGTATAATGATGGACCGAAAGACATGCAACGTACTCACAGACACTTCGTCATCACAAGCGTGTAATGTGTGCAAGGCTACACCCAAGGATCTCAACAACCTTGACCTACTTTTGCAGAAAAAATATCCTACGACAAATTCATTTAAGTTTGGAATATCTGTACTGCACTCATACCTTAGATGTTACGAGTACTTGTTACATATTTCCTATAAACTGGAATTACGGCAATGGCAAGCGAGGGGCAGAGAAGCCAAAGAAAATGTACAAAAGAGAAAAGGAGAAATAACCACTAAGTTTTACTAGCAAATGGGATTAGTGGTAGACCAACCGAAGCAGGGTGGGGGCAACTCAAACGATGGGAATACGGCAAGGATGTTTTTTGCTGAGCCTACAAAATCTGGGGCTATCACAGGTTTGGATCCTGAAATTATAGAAAGATTTGCCAACATCCTGAGTGTTTTATCATGTGGATTTAGCGTGAACCGTTAGTTTTAAAAACTACTGCATTAAAACAGCAAAAATGTGCAAAGAACGTTATAATTGGTACAAAATGAGTGCATCTGTGCACAAACTATTAATACACGGTGAAGACATAATAAAGGAGCTACCTTTGCCTGTGGGGTTGTTTTCAGAAGATGTGCTGGAAACTAGTCAAAAAGAATATAAAGGTTTACGACTTTTCCATGCTAGAAAAACCTCCAGAATCAACACTAACACAGACATTGTGCACTGGATGCTAATAGCTTCTGATCCAATGATTGCATCCAAGAGGAGGAGCCATAATACAACAAGAAACCCGTTTCCTAAGGAGGTGCTAGAAATGTTGAACGTGCCACTTGTAGAAACGATCGAAGACAAGGATGATAATGACGAAGAAACAATGGATGATCATGACGACAGTGATAGTAATTAACAACATAACTGTTTACTACATAATTGATGTATGATTTATAAATTAATGTGTACTTAGTAAAATATTCTACATTTTATTTTTAATACTATTTTATTTCTAGCTATAAAAACCTTTATGGTAGGTAGGTACTTAGAAACCTTCTCAAGACTCAACACAAAGTAACCATAAAGGACAGAAACATTTCTAAGCATAAATGCACATATTATTTCACATCTTTGATTTTTGACCGCCTAAAGTGGTAATTTTGCCGTATGTGCGGCGGAGCCTTAGTAATAGGGTTTCCGTTTTGCACTTTGGGTACGGAACCCTAAAAAACTGAATTTGAAATTCTTCCTGGCTTCTTAACAAGAGAAAGTAGGCCGAAGTCAAAAAGTTCTATGCATTTTAATTGACGCGGGACAGAATAAATTAAGGAAGGAATTCTCATATAAAAACTGACGACTCTCTTCTTCTTCGTCTTTCCCTCAATGCTGAGGATCGGGACCATATACGACGCGTCTCCAAGTTATGCGGTCTTCTGCAGTGTGGACCGCTCGGTAAATGGTACCTCCAACAGCCTTCTTGATCGCGTCTGACCATCTTGCCGGTGCTCTGCCTTGAGCGCGTTTTCCTTCCACCCGGCCCAGTATAATAAACCCATCCAGACCATGCTTGGGTGAACGCAAAATATGCCCGAAAAAACTGAGGGCACATTCCTGGCATATTGTAGAAAGTCGCTTGGTGATTCTGAGTTCATCCAGTATGGATTTATTCGTTTTCATGGCTGTCCATGGTATACGAAGTAGTATCTGCCAACACCACATCTCGAAAGCATCGATCTTACTGCTTTGCTGCTGTTGATGCACCAAGTTTCAGCGCCAAATAAAAAGATGGAGAATACTTAAGCACAGGTCAGTCGTATTTTGGTATTCCGACGGATGCCATTGTTCTTCTAAGTTTTCCCTTTTTTTTTTTTTTGTATGGGAAATTATCAAATATCTTCTCCCGCTCTGGGCGGAGCGGGAGGGAGTGTCAGACTTTTTCTGACTAAAACCCACCGTGTTCCTTCAAATGCCTGTGTGCCAGGGCCACGATATCCCTTTCGGACAGACTCGTAACCCTGGCAGGTTATGGACTGGTCATTGCACTTTTCGCCATACCAGTACGACGGTGGATTTCCTCAAGGCAGCTGCCCTTTTTCGTGACGACCTAGTAATGGATAAACAAGAGAGAGACGCATTATGCATACTTACTGCACTTTGTAGATTAGCTATGCACTAAGGATGTCATGGAGTGGAGGTAAATTTACTCCCAGGGCCGCAAGAATGAAAAGTTTTCGATAATGAACTTAATCGATTACATAAACAACTGTATGGTTAAATATACAAAACAACATGTTAACATCGCAATGGTTTAAAAAAAGCAACAGTTAGTAGCCCCCGTTCGTCCCATTCGTTGTTCTTCTTTCCTTTAGCAAAGAATGCTTCATCAGCTCCCATAATATATCTCCTGAGTCTATATACCTGCACCAAAGACAACCTGAGACATAAGCTACCGAAAAGCATGTCAATCCTGTTTAAAGTCGTTATAGAAATACAAAGGGTTTAAAAGCGATTGCCACTTGTTTAAGGCCTCCTGGTCTCTGATAATGCAATAGTTGTGGCCACTATTTAGGCTGAATCCAAAGGATCACACAAAAAAACATATTTTTGTAGTTTCGTATTTACCGGTTATTCAGAATTAATGTCACATCCCTAGAGCTGGCGTATTATAAATTCTGTACACAGCCAATTTATAGGTTCTGCATACAGACCTTTGAGCACTGCCGACGCGGGCTGCCATTAGCTATGTGGTATAACTTTAGCTATATATACCTACATTACGATACTAACTGGAATGTAATACATAATACCTTTAGCAATCGCAACACTATGTAGCTAAGAGTGTCATTCCACTGAGAGGAGGCGTAAGTCGAACGTGTCATTATCATCATCATTTCAGCCGAAAGACGTCCACTGCTGGACATAGTCCTCCCCCAAGCACCGGCACTTCGACCGGTTCTGTGCTTCCCGCATCCCGCGGATTCCTGCGGCCTTCACAAGGTCATCGATCCACCTTGTGGGAGGCCTTCCAACGCTACGTCTTCCGGTACGCGGTCGCCACTCCAGAACCTGTCGGCTCCATCGGTTATCTGTTCTTCGAGCAATGTGGGTGCCCACTTCCGCTTAAGTTTGGCAATTCTTCGGGCTATGTCGGTAATCTTGGTTCTCCTGCGGATATCTTGATTTCTGATTTTATCACGTAGGGGAACTCCAAGCATAGCCCTCTCCATCGAACGTGTTCGAACGTATTGAATGTGTACGCTGCGTAAATGCGATGCTAACGCCGCGCCAATACGGAAGCACCTTTAGCTGTTGCAACCGAGGGTTTAATTTTATTTTTGTTTACCAGAAATGAATGTCTATCCTATGACTACCATGCTTGTTCATTCGCTTTCTCCTGATATTCTGTATCCAAAATTAAATTAGTACATATTATGTTACATTGGTACTTGCTTTTCTGTGAATATACTAAATGTATTTCCTAGGAAACTCACGTCAAAAAGCTGTCGTGATTCATTATGCTACATACTGCATTCGCTTTCCGGCGAAAATAAAAATGCCGCGTTCTCAGAACCTATCACGTTGGTATGCGTGTTTCTGTACCATTCCATTTGAAAAGGTTACCTAGAAATAGACACAGGTTATGTAAGCGGTACCAACAAAAACAAAATAAAACTTCATATGAATCCGGTAGATACCATCATAATTAGTTGAAATTGTGATATGTCCCGAAATAGGAAAAGAAAGCGCAATTAAAAAAATAATAATAATAAAATAAAAAAAAAATAAAAAAATGCGAATCGCAGCAAAACAAGTTTTTATAAACTTGCCAGGTTATCCTGGCTGAGGGCGTACAACGGTAAACTAACGCCAACAAGCAACAAAATACGATCTACTAGAGGAATGTGGCCACTTTTCTTTAGATCGTCTTTTGTTGCTCCGTGTCTCAATATGAAACTATATAAAAGGTATTAGAAAATTATAGACACACTTACCGAGGGTCCTCAGTCACGAGATAATATTTTTTAAAGGAGTGGCGCTAGTGTACCATTGTACGCCTTTTTTATTTTTTGAGGCACCCACAGGAAAGTCGAACATCTTGCTGCCTTGCAAGATGCCATTTAAAAAAATCGGTCAAGAGCGAGTCGGACTCGCGCACCGAGGGTTCCGTACGTATATTAATATGATGTTGATGATTTCTGAAAAAACTGTGCTATTTAGAGACATCGTTTTATTTTTCCTGTAATCTTGACATAAACTTCTATCATATAGAATAATTTCAGAATTTTATCCATGCAAACTTCGGAGATAAGGGGGGGGGGGGGGCGGTTTTTTTTTTTACATTTTGCATTAAAAGTCGGAAATTCTCAAACATAATAATTTTTTTAAGCAACATCGTGTTGCTTAAAAAAATAATTATGTTTGAGAATGTGCAAACAGCGCTCTTTCATATGATACCCCACATGCCCTAGTAGCCCCACTTCAAATTTTTAAGACCTTTCAGTCACTCTTGCAAAAAAGATATATTTTTTCTTTCTTGTTTGCAAAATAGTTGGGCAAACATCATCTAAAACTATTCTAAATTTTAAGTTGATAGCACTAGTAGTTCTTGAGATATCCAGGTGTGACAGACAGACAGACAGACAGACCTAGTCTCACCATAAGGGTTCCTTTTTACCATTTTGGTACGGAACCCTAAAAAAGGAAGTTTTAGGTAGTATATTTTATTTCATGACCCAGGTAATCTTAGCCCTAGATCATAAACGTCACTAAAATATTTCGATCAATTTCCATGGACGTGACCTTGACATCGTGCACTGAAAGGATGCACACAGTTCTTTTGTTACAACCACCGATGTTTTCGTTTGTAGGAAGTACCTATTCGGGACTTGTGACTAGCAATTTCATGAGACGTGAACTAACCGAGCAAATACACTGTGATTTTTGGAGGAAAACAATATTTATCTGGGAGAAAAAGCCGACTGACGAGAGAGTTGGATTCCCTGAGATATACTTAATTAAATGTATTATGTTTGCGTTGCTGAGTTATCAGTATCGTCTTTATGGGACATTGGACATTGAGTAGACCGCCCCTTGCCTTCTACTCGAATAAAATTTTTGTAAGAGAAAAAAAGCAGTTACGGAATTCAAAAATGGAACTCTCTGGGAACATGTTACTTTTTAATTTGCGAGACTGTCATTTGTTTTTTTATTGAGGCGTCCTTTAGAAAATTGTGTGTTGCTATTACAATGAAATTAACTCGTGAAAAGGTTCGCATATGTAGTGCTTTTTTACGATATTCGCTGCAACTTAAGACAACAAGAGAGTTGCCGGAGACTTAAATCTATCATGAAATCTCAAAAACTACCAACATTAAGTTGATTGAGTAAACAAGAAACGTGGGAGTACCCTTAATGAGGAGGCCTTTCAGTTTTAATTGACTTTAACTTCTTACCCGAAAAGATTTTGAGTCATGGTGACCGCAGAAATCTTTAATTAATAATTTAAGTTTGGGTCCCGTCAATAGGCGTGAGTTAGGGAAACTTTACAGAATGCTGTGAAGTTTTAACTCAAGTCTTACTCGACAAATTCTTTCTTGGGTTTCGTACGTATTTTTCGGGTGACCACTGAAAATCAGCGCTGTGTTGTGGGTCCCCCATAGCACAGCATCATGCTGGGTGCAAGCCTTTTTGTCACAGTAATGACGTGCAGCTGTCTACTACGAGTATTTATTATTTTTGTGCTCGTGATTATATTGTAGATGTGTTTTGTGAAATAAATAATAAATTCATTTATTTCAGGCAAATTACACCCATTGCCAAACAAAAATTAATAGAAATAGACCATACAAACTATCCAAACAGACAAAAACCGAAAATAACATTAACAACCAAATAAATTTAAACTTTAAACAACTCATTAAATAAAATTAAATAAAAATAATCAATCATTAAATAATTACCACAATAAAATAAAGAAATGTTTAGCTACTCGAGTTTATGTTTTCGTATGCACGTGTTTCTGTGACAAATAAAATTATTTTTCTTTTCTTTCTTTCTTTCTTTCATCGACAAGAGCCTCAATTAAGCGAAGTTTTTTTAAAGGTTAAGTTAAGCCTCGTTAAACAAGTTTCGGAAGAAAAATATACCTTGAATTCCAAAAGAAAATGTTTGGGGAATTAAAACAGTGTTGAACAATCATTATGATATTCTAGTTCGGATCTAGGTCACGCACCAGGCTTGGTTCTTTTAACTGCTGCTGGCGGCTTCATTCAATCTCCGAGGCACTGACCTGCTTTTTTCAGTTTATTTTTGGCGTTTAAAGGTATTATACCTGAGCAAGGTTAAAATAACAAAGTGCCTTAAATAGCGTAGACATTTTAAGTCGTAAACCAACGTAGTTTTTATTTGATTAGTAGCTTTTATTCTGATAAGAGCGTTTACGACGTACGGCATTTCATACAAACTTTCAAGCCCTAGTTTTTCGAAATGCCTGAACCGATTTTAATGAAACTTCATACGCATAAACAGGATACAAAGGTCTTAAAAGTTAGTTAAGAACATTTTCAAAAAATTGTGTTGCAGCCAAATTAGACTGATTTTAAATTTTCCATAGAAACCGAGATTTCCAGTTATCTGTTTTAAAATAAGACATTTCGAAAATGTATCCTGCATATGAGTATGAAGTTTCATTAAAATCGGTTCAGTCATTTCGAAAAACAAGGGCTTGAAAGTTTGTATGAAATGCCGTACGTCGTAAACGCTCTTAAGCGAGGTTTAATGAAAAATCTCATCTAACTTATTAAGTCTTGGCTGTCAACTGTTTTTCGTTTCGTTTTCCGTCATTACTGAGCAATATGGTAGGGATATTGATTGCCCGTGCCACTAGCTAGCTAGCTAGAGGGTATTTAAATTTGCTCTCCGCACGCTCTCCGTCATATTGTGTGAGGGTCTTTTGTTGTTACCTTTTGGTAGTTAGCGGTGTATATCACATGTAGGTGGGGTATTTTGCCCTATAATAATTAAATTCTTTATTGGGAGTAACTCATAAGACTCATTCAGTATAAGTAACAATAAAATAAACTTACAACTATGTTAGTGATACAATTACAATAACAATTACAAAACACACACAACAGCATAATCACTGCTTCAGCATTCCAGCTGAAATACTGGAGCAACGACTTACAAAAGAGCAGTCCAGCCTGTCAGCAATAACTCCCAGGATGCTGTTGGAACTAGCTCGCACCCTACGCACCAAGGACGCACATCTTTTACGCATTAATGCATAAACGTAATCAACACGCAAATCCGCAAACATCCCTGATGCGCTACAGAAGCGAGGCAGCCCCATCGACACCCTGAAAGCATTATTGTACTGCACGCGAAGGGCACTGTACGATCTCTGCGTAAAATGTACCCACAGGCCACAGGTTTAAAATTATGAGCAAAAGGCTCTAAAAAGTATTTTTTAACCCTATGCCACCTAAATAGCAAGGAAACTATTTATTACTGGAATGAATAGTTGTGGAAGTCTAAATTACATCTACCAATATTGTAAGAACCACTGTTTTAACTGATCTTCAGCTGATTGAAATAAAAATCCACCATCTTCCCTCTTAGCATCCTCCTAGCAAGCTCTAAACAGGGTACCGGTGGTGTTTAATTTTGACAGCTATTAATCAATTGCTTAGCGATTAGCGCTAAATAGCGTTTATGAATAAGAATTTTGCTAATCACTTGTTTAGCAATTGATTAAAATTTAACAGCCGTTTATAAATAAGACTGTAAAAGTGGTCTCATTTTTAGGGTGTCTTAGTCAACGAGGAACCGCAAAGTCAAGTTTTGCCATGTCCGTCTGTCTGTCTGTCCGTCTGTCCGCGGCTTCGCTTAGAGAATCTTAGTACTAGAAAGCTGTAATTTAGCATGAGTATACATATTAATCACGCCATCCAAGTGGTAAAATACACACATTAAAAGTGTCTAGGGATCATCAAGTACATTTTTAACTATAAAAAAATATCCAATTAATATTTACCAAATCTAGTCTTCCGACTGGCTTCTTACTTTAACTCCTATGTTTAAGGCGACGATAACCGACTTTTAATGATTTTATACTGATGATTACGTCTAAACGAGTACTGTTAATGATTAAAAAAAAAAAATCTTATATTACAGCATTTTTTCAATAACTTAAGATGTGAATATTTTAGATTATGTTTAATACATAATGAAATTAATTTGTAAAGTTATGTCTAACGCGGATAAAAAACTGAGAATGGCGCAAAATCTGCCAAGCGTATTTTTCGGAAACGTTCACCAATTTAAAGATAATTTAAATATTGATCTTTTAGTATACGCGTTTTTTAAAAAAAAAACCTTTTGTTTTGTGTATAATAAATTAATAATGGGTCAAATTGGGGACAGCGCCCCTTAATGGGCGAGTCCTATTACTGGCTGAACGTACGACGCGTTGCGTGAGCTCAGTACAGAACACGCAAGCCAACCACTCAAGGTCACTGGCATATATCTGCGTCTTAAGTTAACATCTTTTCCCAAACTATTCCGCAAAATTGCAATTTTTGCAAATTAAACTAAGTCTAATTAGTTTTAGTAACTAGTTTTATTAACCTAAGAGAGCAGTGTTAGCCAAGAGCAGTGGTGGCCCAGTGGTAACGGGCTCGACTCACGAATAGTAAGTAGGTCGTGGGTTCGAACCCAGACAGACACTTTACTTTGCGTAAATTATTTTCATCACCACTGCTCTCAAAACTGTGAAGGAAAACATCGTGAGGAAACTGGCCTGGCCTGGAATCGCCCTTTTTTTTTTTTTTGGTTGGGAAATTATTTAATAACTTCTCCTGCTCTGAGCGAAGCGGGAGGGCGTGTCAGACTTTTAGTGACTAAAACTCACCCGTGTGCCTGTGTGCCAGGGCCACGATATCCCTTTCAGACAAACTAAACTCGCAACCGCCTGGCAGGCATTGGTCCTAACGGACCCTATCAGTTGGTGCTGACATCTCTTTGAGGCGCGTGTGAAACACAACGAGCCGTTGAACCGGGCCTGGTCCTTGTCGGACGGCAAGCTACCTATCGCTCACCGTCCACAAGCCCGCGCCTACGGTGGTCGGCAATCGGCCTGCGACTCCCGACGTCCGGGGCGTCTCCTGCGGCGACTAGGGGCGCGAAGTCGCGAACCTTGCCTCTCCCTCACGCGTTCCGCCTCCTCCTTCGCGAGGATTACTGCTTCGAAGAAGGAGGTGACGGCCTCCCATGCACTCTCGCTCCGAACCATGGCCTGAGCCAGGGCCGGACGCGAGAGATCGCCGTCACCGATCGCCTCCGTGAGGACACGGCGGTGCTCCGCCCAAGCCGGGTAGACCTCCACCGTATGCTCCATCGTGTCCTCCGGGCGATCCACACAGTGGTGACACCCGGGCGTTTTCTCCTGCTCGGGAGGTTCCTGTTTCCTCGAAACAACCCCAGCGTCGCCCTACGCCGAGGTCTGAATCCGAACCCCACAAGTGGTGCCCTTAGCGTGTAGTCGCTTAGTTCGTAAGTTTTTTGCGCTGGCTGGAGGCCTTAATTTATTGGGGCACCTACAGGAAAGTCCAATAAAGCAGCCGACCACCTCCTAGGTTGACTTGTGAGATGCCAATTATAAAAATAAAAAACCCATCATTAAATTCCTAAAGCAGGCATTGATGGCATATGGCAGGCGAGACGCTCAGTACTATGTACAGTAGAATGGCAATTACAGGAGGCTTCATCTTATTTGTACCAATAAGCCTCAAAGCAATATTTCTTTATACCCACCGTCTCATTTTCCTGTTTCATCGAACCCGTTTTCTTTTACCTCATTAATTACAGTATCAAATTAGCCTTACCTTTTCACCTTTCTACCTAATTACCTTTTCCGAGTTACATCTAAAAATGGCAACGTAAAATTTAATTTAAAGCATGGTTTTATCCCATCTCTCTAATTATAAATTTTGTAAATTCGGACGCTTGTTCCTCTTTTGAAGCGGACTGTGATTAAGGTACTTCGGTATAATAAGAGAACTAGAGTATTCTGGATAAGAACAAAGCGTTTTCATTCCCTCGAATTTTAGCAGGCTACACAGCTTAAATGTTAAGGGATAATATAATATTTTAGATCTTGTGATACAGAACTACACTCATAGTACAGGAGATCCAGGGCTACACAGATTAGCCAGGGTTGCGGGTTTATCCAAAAGAGATATCGTGGCCCTGGCACACCGGCAACTGAAGAAACATGGGTGGGTTTTTTTTAGTCAGTAAAAGTCTGACACGCCCTGGGCAGAGTGGGGGAAGTTATTTGATTATTCCCCACCTAATAAAAAAAGGGTTACGCAGATGTTTGTGACTTTGAAGTGTGAATAAAGAAATTTTTATTTTAATATAATTATTAGGAATATCGATTTATTGACTGCCTCGTTCGTCTACGTTGGCAAATTAATATAGGGGTTTTCTGTCTGGAATTTCTCAGTTGCAGGCCAGAGTCTGGATTTACGCCCGGCTGATGGCAATAGGCTCGTCCCCTATTAAATGGGACTTAAACATATCTGGCGAAATGTGAGTGTAAGGTAGGTCCACCCCTGTAGGTACCCTTCGGGGAAACATGGCGTGATGTTATGTCGATGTATGTTATGAATATCGATTTTTGATTAAAAGCATTTTATAAAACATTTTAATAAGCTTAACTTTTGCAGAGCTTCTTTTGGCTATAATCTGTAATTGCGTCATTGCATTGAAAAATGGTTCGAAATTTGCGTGGGGTGAGGTTTTATCTGAGGACATATGCAAACTCACAAATAAAATACTCGGAAATTTTACGTACACGTAGAAATAGGACGATTTACAAAAGGAATTTATCAAGCGAATGGCAGGGAATCGCTGGGAAGGGATGACCTCGAACAACGTTCCTTAAATCTTAAACCTTATTGGTCTTTCAGAAAGGTCAGGTGCGTACGTACCCGTAACTGCCGCACCTGTGCGATAAGATATATGAACATGGACGATACGAGAGGTGTATAGGTACTCCATTTGAAATAGGATTAGAAATTTAAATAAACCTTTTTTACAGTCCGTTCACCCAATCTTGACTTCAAATGCATTTGTGGCATGACAAATGTGTCAAATAGCAGCTGTAATACACAGTTGGTATTGTAATCACCTTTTTACTTTTAATGCCATCCTGATACCTACGGAATAGACGTCAAAAAATCTGCTTATGCGTATGAAGTTTCATTAAAATCGGATCAGTTATTTCGAAAAACAAGGGCTTGAATGTTTGTATGAAATGCTGTAAGTCGTAAACGCTCTTAAAAGTCACAGTCACTTTGGACTGGCGGGAACAAAAAGCTTCAATATAATAATACTTATATTATATGGTATACCGTCCTTACTTATATGGCCGTCCACTCCGTTACCAACTTGCATAATCAGCCATCACTGGTCATCTCTTAGCTGCCACGGCTTATTTTAATTAAGTATTTTATTTTTGAATCCTGTTTTTTTTTTGTTTGTTTATATTTGCTGTACTATGGATGATTTTTTTCGTTATATCGTTCTCACATTTAGCTATAAATTTAACGGCGCAGGATAGTCTTTCCCAGAAGTTATCATCGTATTAGTGGTTCAGCAGCTTCAATATCATCAGGTTTGTGCCGGAATATAGCAGTTCGTCGTGGACGTGGTATAACCAATGACGTATATAAATAGACGAGTCATACACGAACATTAGTGCACTCAAAAACAGCGTAAGCCATGAATGTAGCTACATACAATCATACAGAGCGCGAAGAAAAGGAAAGACCTATACCGATAACTGTTGTTAGAAATAATAATAAATAATAAATTCTTTATTTCACCAAAACAAAGTACAGGGTCCAAAGACTAAGAGCTGTAAAGGCTTATAACTAAGGTCACAACAATTTTAATACTCTGACTCCTAAACTAGGTGTATGTGATTCTCCGTAAACGTAAACAAAGCCACAGAAAGAGATGAACATACATATTTGGTTACGTCACTAGCTGCTGCATGTTCATTGGCGCGTACGCGTTGGTCGCAGCAGTCAGGAAAAATGGCTAACTGGCTGTACAAGTATAAAACAAAACGACGTTTTCTTATAATAAAAAAAAATACAATAAGTACTTATGCATGAAATGAGACGTTTTTCTACTCCCACAGTAGTAATGTAATTTGGAGGTACATCGTGGTAGGTACACGGGAAGGCATTTTTTTCACAAATAACTGCTGAGAATTGCGAGTGATTGTGACGTGTAGCCGCGTCACTGGATGGCGCACGACTAATTCCAAGTTGGACAATTGCCTTGCTTTTACTTTGCCATTATTGAGCGCGGGTAACGCATCATTGGGTATAGCAGCTCCTCCTGGCATCTTCTTCTTCTGTCATCAGAAGACAGCCGCCACATAACCATCCTCATAACCATCGATGCGACGTTCTGCTAGAGTGACTGTCACCAGTCAGTGTCCCTCTTATCCGACCTTTTCGGTGATTCCAGTAACTTCATAACAAAAATATCTTTGAGTATTTATACTCAAAAATATACGACGCTAGTTGCTGCGCCGTCAAATTCAATACTAAAGATGTAACAATATTTTTCTAACATTGTAATTTAAAAATGTGTCGATGGAGTTTCTTGCCCGTTCTTCTCCATTATGTACATATTACGCTTTGGAATGGGGAACTAGCTTCATATTTCTATCTGACCGACTCCTAGACAATTCAAAAGTGCCTGTAAATGGTTTAATTGAAATAAATGCTATCCCCCTTATTCCAAAACAAGGTTTATCTTCAGACCCAGGTTTAAAACATGGAGCCATTATTGAATTTCGAACTTTATTCCGCCTATGGTAAAATTCCTAAACACAAAACTGACAACTTAGTACCGAACTAAATTTTCAGTTTTGTATAAAGAACGGTATTTCAATCACAGTTACGTTCTTATTACAAAAACTAGCTCCATGGTTTAAGTCATGTCAAAATATAAATCTTGTTTTGTAATAAGGCGGTAAGAGTTTGAGTTTCAGTCTATAATGTTCTTGCTAGACATAGGCCTCCTCCCTGTGAGAGGGAGTGGGCTAAGTGTGGGTTGGTGGATGTCACGTCTTCGAGTTTTTGGTTCTAGGACATGTCAATTTCCTCACGATGTTTTTTTATTCACCGTTTTGAGAGCAGTGGTGATGAAATAATTTACACAAAGTAAAGTGCCTGCTTGGGTTCGAACCTACGACCACCTGACTCGTCACACGCGGCCATTACCAGTAGTCCACCACTGCACTGCGCTGCGCTAACTTGGTAATATTTTTTCAATACACTTCCTCGAAAACTGATTCTTATAGCACTACGATTAGGTTCACAATGCAATGTATTTCACACGCGTGCGATTTTTTTGCGGGAATAAAAATTGCCACAGATAACTTAAAACCTATACTAAGTCCAAATTGGTTCAATGCCTATAATCACACCGTCTCGCGCCAGGGACGGTCCTGTCTATTCGGAGGTGTTTTTTTTTAAATCTCGGCAAAGATGCTGGCGCACGGCGTTATTATTTTTGGAATATTTTAAATAATGTTTATACATAGAATACCATGATTATTACAATAAAAAAAACGTTTATGAACAAATTAATATTTATTTGTGTTCTAAAAAAATTTAAAATATTTGAATTTTAAATTTTTCATAATAGGCTGTTTATCGGCGTTATACCTTTGCTTCTCCTTCAACCTGGCGAAAGCAAAGCGCGGAAAAAAAAGAAAATTAAATCATAGTTTCTTATTATTTCATGACAATTTTTTATTTTTTATTATTTTATTTCTTCAAAAGAGTATTGAAAAACGTCGTTTGATACTCGTGGACATTTGTTATTGCAGTTCTCGGCTCAAAAACAACCTCGCCAGCGGCTCGGGTGTTAATTCCGCCTCGAATGCAATAACAAACATTCTCCACTTGTATCAAAATGTACTATTACCATCAGCATGAGCGTTGTGTATCTATGACATCGTATTTACGCTCCCTAGACGTTGTACTTCATGTTTGTTGTGACTATATGGCCGTTGTTATTGTTGCAGCGCGATGACACCACAAACCCTCAAGGTGGAGAACTGCTCGTCCCACTGCACCACCCCCTCCGAGAGGCAGGACAACGTGGTCTCTGTCAAGGTCGGCTTGATTCATATCAACCCAGCTTCCAAGTGAGTGCGCGTATCTACTAGTTGAAGATTCCTTTGGTACTAGCACGAATGAGTAAATACGAACGATTGAAAATACTCCTTTAGCACATTGATACCTTAATCCGCAAACCAGCCACCTCCACATTATTTTCGTCAAACACATTTTAAGATGTTGATTTTGATTTTTTTTAAAGTTTTTTTTGTTTAATATTTTAACAGCTTAAGATATTATCCACCAACGGTATTTTAGAGTTTTTCATAAGTAGTCTAAACAAAATATTATAAAGTTTTAAGTGTCTCCTGAAAAAATTGCTCATTTGGAGTTAGCAGCTGGTTTGCGGATTAAGGTATCGATATACAAATGATTAAAATTGAAGTGTCAGTTTATAATGTCAAAATAACGGTTGTTAACTAAATGCAAATGAAAGTATGTACGGCACTTGAACAAAAAATTTTTTTTTTGTCTGTCTGTTTGTTCTGGCTAATCTCCGAAACGGCTGGACCAATTTTGACGTGACTTTCACGGGTAGATAGCTGATATTATAAGGAGTAACGAACTTTTGTTATAGAAATAATCACGCGGGTGAAGCCTCAGGCAGCAGCTAGTTTAGTATTTAATTTAGTTTTAAACCTATTCATATCGAAGGGTGATACTAATTGTGCTTGTTGCAAAAAAAAATGCCAAAAAACTATACGATAGTTAAATTGTTGATTCAAAACTTGTTTCAATTTACGGTAAGACTCTGACAACAGGTAAACCGCTGTCACTGTCAGACTGCATACAAAAGAAAGAGAAGCGCGATGTACCAACGCATGTAATTTATTGCAAAATATGAAGAAATTATTTATTTACTCAAAAATAAGTTGAGTAATCGAAAATAAAAAACAACCAAGTTCTGCATACAATTAAGACGTTCTTGTTATTAATTAAATACCAAGCGTCCGTTGATATTTAATACAAATATTTCGGATTGAAAATAAAAGTAAAGGCTTAGTTTACCATTAATTTGTACCAAGCTTTTTTCTAAACGTGTTTTGGTAACAACCAAGTTCTGAGAAATATGTTCAAAAATAACATATATTTTGTATGTTACCACAAACTATATAGATTTGGCAATTTTTTTGTTTAAGACAAGCCTACTTTTATCATTTGCCTTTTGTCAGCGCCTTAAGTTTACCTACGTCACGCGTTTGTGCCTCAGGTTACTAAAACACACAAAGGAGGCCTGTGTAATTGTACTAGACGGGTCTCAGGCAGTGTTAGTGATCCTTTCTGGGCCAGAGAGTTTCACATTCCGATTGATGTGTTCCACTAATAGAGAAATATTCATTGAAATTAGTTTACGTTAGTCCCATTGAAATAGCTTATAATCAGTTTTTGAATTGTATGATTGCTATATCTAGCCAGAGCCGGGGATGTCTAGTCCGGTCCATTTAGACATCTGAGTGTACAATATTTCGCACTCAGCTCAAAATTGGTAGGATTGTTCAAAACACAAATTATAACTTAAATCTAAAAAGTCCTTATCGACCCGATACCTGGAAAATAAAATACTGGGTGTCAAAGGTCACAAAAGCGGGTTTTTCGCGATTTTCAGCAAAACTGTAAGTTTTATCATAAAATTAGTTCAGACAAAAATTGTAGATCAAATAATTATCTATAAAAATGTTTTGATACATTTTTTCCTAAGAGCCACCGTTACCGAGATAAAACGATTCAAAAAGGTGGAAGAGTTGCAATCGTCATAATTTGCACACGTTTCCGCGCCACCTTTGAGGTAGTGTACTTAGTGCGTCGTAGACCTATTCCATGGATCTGTTGTTATTCTTTAATTTTAAACTATTGAATAATAAAAGATATTGGCAAGGGTTGAAAATTATAAAAGCGGTGTAAAGTAAAAAAAAAATAGATAGATAAATTTATTCGTCAGATTCATGATTCTATAATACTTATGCTTCCTCTTCTTCTTGTTCTTCTGCTTGTTCGTCTTCTTCATCCTGGGTGCAAATAAAATGACTCAATAGTGATACATCGCATGTCTCCTCGTTGGTATTAAACGATTCCTCAACTGTTGGTGATTCAACATTGGAGCACGACTGGCCTTGACAATATGTGCATGCTAGAAAACAAAACACTCCAACGAAAGAAAACAACCATTTAGCACATTCCTTTTTACTGTTGCAAAAAATTGTGTTTAGCAGTTTTTCTGGCGCAAGTGTGGTAAAGTCTGAACTGGTTCTAATGTATTGTCGACCAACTTCCAACCCCAGTCTTTTGGTTCTAGCTGATAACCAAGCCAAACTTGAACTTGGTAATATACCCGTAAAATATGTTGATGAGCAGCCGCTGAGGTTGTAGGAAGACAAGCTAATTGCATTTTTTTATTTCGAGTATTTTTAACGAAACATGCATTATCGAAACTTATCTAAGCACTTAGTTTTTTAATAGAAGACAGCTGTTGCATAAGGTTACACTGGCATATAAAATGAGGGACTGGGTTTCTTTTTACCTGACATTCTCATATTTATAATATTTTATATGTGTAAGCTGCACACATATAGCACTGACCGATAGAGTAATATTTTAACTTGTATTACAGCTTTAGTTATGTATATACGTGGTGTAGTACATATTATGACGAATACAACTCGTCCAACTTTTTGTGTCGTTATATCTCAGAAACGGTGGCTCTTAAGAAAAAAAGTTAGTATTAATACATTTTTATAGATAATTATCTGATGTACAATTTTTGTTTGAACTAATTTTATGATAAAACTTACCGTTTTGCTGAAAATCAAGAAAAATCCGCTTTTGTGACCTTTGACCCACAGTATTTTTTTTCAGGTATTCGATGAGGACTTTTTAGATTTCATTTATATTCATGTTTTGAACAATCCTACCAATTTTGAGCTGGGTGCGAAATATTGTAAACTGGGATGTCTAAATGGACCGGACTATCATCACCGGTAATCATACAATTCAAAAACTGATTATCAGTTAATTCATGTTATAATAAAAAACGACAAAGAAAATGATTATGAGCACGTAGTCAATCAAACATTAAATACGATAATACAATGGTTAACCGAAAATAATCTTAAAATAAATATGGATAAAACGAAGATTATACACTTTCACCAGAGAACACCACTGACAAATATAAACGTCAGTTACCAAGGCGAATTAGTACATCTTGTGACAGATACAAAGTTTTTAGGAATTAATTTTGACAATAAACTGTTATGGAAAACACATTTAGAATATGTCTGCAAAAGAATTAATAAATCCTCATTTGCTCTCTACAAACTCTCAAAAACTGTTAAAAGAGAAGCCGTATTAGCTGCTTATCACGGTCTTGTTGCACCTGTCCTAAGATATGGTATTCTATCTTGGGGCAACGCAGTCGATAAGGAATCTGTATTTAAAGCTCAAAAGAAATGCATTAGAGCAATGTGTAATGTAGACACCACTACCAGCTGTCAACCCTACTTTAAAAGCTTGAAAATTCTGACTCTGCCTTCATTATACATATATGAAATAAATGTTTTTGTTAAATTGAATCCTAATTATCATAAGACTGCTTTTAAAAGCTACTATAGATAACTACGTGACAAAAAAAGATTAGAAATTGATATACCATACGGGAAAACAGCACTTATCAATAAAAGTATTCTTTGTATGGCATCATTGATTTACAACAAGTTGCCTGATGATGTTAAAAATTTACCTGTTTATCAATTCAAGTCGAAGCTGCACAAATTCCTGGTGACTAAATGTTATTATAGTGTCAAGGAGTACTTACAGGATAAAAATATAGATAGCTTTATAAAGTAAGAGTAATTTATTGACACTGAATATTATGACAATACAAATAGTGTGACATGATTTAATAATTTTAATCGACATTTGACAATATTTCAATCGACAATATTTTAATTTGGACCATTATTTTTATTTTTATTTTAACTTAATTATTTGATTTTAAGTGATGATGAGACATGTCCATGATCTGACAATTTTTTGTTTTTATTTTTAAACCAACTTTTGCAGTGTTCTGAATTTATTTTATTATTGTTTTAAAAACAATAACAAATAATAGTAACAGTATAGTATAGTTGATAATAGTATCTTTTATTTGATTTTTTTTTTACTTTTTGAGTATAATAATTTTGTGATGTTATTTTAATAATTATTTAATGATACGAAATATTTGCACACCTTGTTAGGTAATGATACAGTGTACTTTATATTTATTTGTAACATCTGTTTATGCATGCAGCTGTATTAAGCAAATAAATGATTTGATTGGATTGATTTGATTTGATTCAATGGGACTAACATAAACTAATTTCAATGAATATTTCTCTATTAGTTTCATTTATATTAGTGTTTTGAACAATCCTACCAATTTTGAGCTGAGTGCGAATTATTGTATCTTCACTCCTATTGTATAGTCTAATTTGACCGTAGCCCGGTCAAATTAGACAAAAAAATAGGAGTATTGTATTGTAGAACCTACATATCCTATAATTATAACCTATATCTATTGTAGAACCGGCCACGATTTTCATCAGTAGGTATGGCGACGACGACAGTGGTAGCCTTTAATCCGTTGATCTGCGTCGGCGCCCGGGGGTTGTTCAGCAAAAATATAGATATTTTTTGTGTCTCATTAGTAACGGCTTGAAAGGGTTATTTAAACATCATAATCTGTCCAGCCTTTTCCCAACTATGTTGTGGTCAGCTTCCAGTCTAACCGGACCGGAGCTAAATACCAGTATTTTACATAGAGCGACTGCCTAACTGACCTCCACAACCCAGTTACTGGGTAACACGATACCCCTTGGTAAGACTGGTTGTCAGACTTTCGTGCTTCTGACGACCAGTAACAACTGTCAAATATTTACAAATGACAGTCGGGACCAACGGCTTAACGTGCTTTCCGAGTCACGGAGGGGTCTTGGTATGTAAAGATGGTCATACATCCACGGGCCTACCGCGGCAAGCGTGGCTTAAGCTGATCAATCGAACCGTGTGGAAGTTATTACTAAGCCGCAAGCCCCTTGGTTGACTTGTGGCGGCAGCTACATCGCCACATGCAAACTACGCATCACACTGACGTCACGCAAAATCCTGCATCGCGCAAGCAGAGTTTACCGCGTAACTAGCATATATACAGCACGGTCGGCGCAGTGGTTAAGCGATTGACTACTGCGCTGCGTCTCGCGGGTTCGATTCCCGCACGGAGCAAATATTTGTATGACCTACAAGTAGTTGTTCCGGGTCTGGCTGTTTGTGTATGTGAGTTTAAATGTTTGTCCCACGATACAGGAGAAATTCCTAGTGCGGGGCAACGTTTAAAAAAAAATCAAATCAAATCAAAATCAAATCATATACAACGTCCCGACGTCAGTCGTCAGGCAGTTGTCCACCAGACACAACATCCTTCTGGTCGGATGATATTCCCTTTTCTTCAGAGGATGAGTGAACTTTACATCCTGTTCCTCATACCTCTATAGAATTAAAAATAAAAATCAAAAATTCTGCACATCTTGCCAATATTTATAAACTATTTGGCAAGTGCTAATTAGAAGGACGCCCTGTTAGGCAAATAAGTCAACCTGTTAGCAAACGTTTTGTAGATAAAGTTCAGAATAATAAACGTCTTTCTAAAGAACTGCTTCAGAATCTGAACGTCTGATAAACGTCGGTAAATTGTAAATTTCTGTATAGCAGAATAATTAGTCAACGGGCATTAGGGGCAAATTGTTCATGATCGCCATCTTGTGCAAACTCAAACTCAAACCGTCTTATTCCAAAACACGATCTAAATTTAGTACTAGGATAATTACTAGGTTTGCCACCATGACTAAATAAAACGTTATTATAAAATGAAGTTTATCACTAGTTCATGAACTAGCTATGGTACTAAAGATAGTCCGCCGAGACCCCTAGTTTTTCTATGGACTAACTTAACTGTACTAGAGGTTAGCGTTTATTGTTATTGTGTGGCTTTTTATTTACAAATCGACTTGATGGATTTGGAAGATTTGGATAATTATGCTGGAGACGTCTCGGCGATTTTACAGACATCGTCATACGTAGTACGACGTAATATTTCCTATAATAATATGAACATTCACGTTAATAATTATTATTTTTAATATTAATTAAAAATCCATGTTTTGGTCAGTGGGTCGTCTTAGGGTTTTACTAAGTTTATCTTCAACGGTTTAACCAGACACAACTCACGAACAAACCACATATTATAAACAGTACCTAATACTAAGATTTATTATTTATGGACGCAACATAAACATTCGTCTCAAATTACGAGTCCGCGCCGGTACCTATTTAATTCACTCCACTTCACGCTAGAGGTGTTAAAAAATATGATAACTTGATTATAAAAAGCACGTCAAAAGTACAAGTTGTGCTTGTTTAATATATTGTAACCTAAACAAAGAACGATTTATGACATATTTTTGTATTGATTAATAAATTATTTATGCATTTCAAGTGTTATTATAATATCAATATTTAGAGAAACGAAACGTTGCTTCAAATAGATGCAGAATGAACGAATGAAAGAATGCCATTTTTGTTTCGTATCTGTGGAACCATGAACCTTCTTTGGTACTAACTGATCCTCGAAAAGTCTTCGTTTTGTAATAAGAACACGTTTTGAGCCTGCTATTAACTTGAATACCGTAACAATCAGTAGACCTTGTGGTCTTGGTATAAAACAGTACTTAAGCATTTTTTTGTAATAAGACGGAAAGCATTTACAGGCACTTTTGAATTGTCAAGAAGTCGGTCAGTTAGAAATATGAAGCTGGTTGAGCTGGAAGGTGCTGATCCACGCGTCATGTTCCTGAACGGGCGCCGTCAGTTGCCCATTCCAAAGAGTAGTAGGTTCCTATGGAGAAGAATGGGCAGAAAACTCCACGGACACTTTTTTAAATTAAAATATTGATACAAGTATTGGTTATGTCATTCATATTGAAATTATACATGTGAGAACGATGCAAAACGTCAGAAACGACCGTGATAATTAGATTTAAAAAAAGAACAAAACCAAAATAATAAAAATAAGCGTGGCAGCAATATCGGACCTCCCCGGAGAGTCTAGCGATGTAGCTATTATATTAATGTTTCAAATTAGTAAAAGACTTCTATGGCACCCAGCTGGGTAATGATCGCACACGACCGTTTATGGGTCATTAGCAAGCCTTTTTACAACACTGTGGACGCTTACCAGCTGATATTATGTGACTGCATTTTCAGGAATATAATTATGCTGTATGCCAGTGGCGAAGGGTGATATTTTGAGAAAGGTAAGCTGGAGCAAAAAAATATACTGTCTAAACAAAACAAACTCGTCATGACGTCGAAGAAATTGAACTCACGGCAAGCCGGACACGCGTACGAGTTATTTTAGAGCAAAATGTTTTGTTGTTGGGATATACAGACAAAAAATGTAATGTATTCGTTTTGTAATATTTTAATTTTACGGTGTATTAAATACCTATAGTGTGATGATATTGTTTGGAATTATTAAACCATCCAAAATTTCGACTATGCCTTTTTTCAATGATGATAAAGTGGTTGTGTTCCGAATTTCCGAAAGGAAGCCGGTAGGAATCCTGTTATATGGTGCTTTCGCCCCTGCTGTATGCATATTTTGTCCCTGTAAGGCCCGAACATTCGTTCCACAACAACACCACATCGCAGTGATAACATGTGGGCAAACAGTGGTTACGTGTGAATAGATCCCCAACAAAATGGTTGAGCTGGATGGTACTGATCCACGCGTCATGTTCGTGAACGGGCGCCGTCAGTTGGGACTGGTCATCTCTTAACTGCCAGGGCTTATTTGTAATCATTTAATCTTATATTTTGAATAGTTCTTAAATATTTATTTTTTTACATTGTTCTCACATAGAGAAGTGACAGGATTTTGTAATATATTGATTTTAAAGAGTGTCCTTGGAGTTTCTTGCCTGTTCTTCTCCATAGGGATCTACGTTTTGGAATGGGCAAATAGCTTCAATTTTTTAACTAACTGACCGACTCTTTGACAATTCAAAAGTGCCTGTAATTGGTTTAATTGTACTATATGCTTTGAGTTTGAGTATTATAGCTGCAGCTTCTTGCAGTTGCGTTGTAGTTACTACAAAATTTCGACGTGGTTGCGTTATCACTACTACTAGTGATAACAACTACTTGTTTCGGACTCTAAAAGACATTTTATAATTATTCATTTGCTATAAAACAGTACCATGACTGACTGACGGACATACAGTCTAATGAGGAAAATAACCTGATATTTGGAACATATTCTTGGAAATGTTTTCTTTGAGCTTGAAGAGGTGCATTAGGTAAAGAGTTCTTGAAACTCAATCCCCGAGTGGATCAGACGGGGGTTAAAATAAGTAAGCCAACGAGTTGCTGGCAACATTGAGTTTGTTTACTTATGAAGAAGATCCAATAGCTTTGTGGGACACTATATTAAGACGGAGATATGTGCCAGTGACCTTGAGTAGTTAGCTTGCGTGTTCTGTACTGAGCTCACGTAACGCGTCGTACGTTCAGCCAGTAATAGGACTCGCCTATCAAGGAGCGCTGTCCCCAATTTGACGCGTTATTAATTTATTATACACAAAACAAAGGGTATTTAAATAAAACGCGTATACTAAAAGATCAATAATCAAATTATCTATAAATTGGTGAAGGTTTCAGAAAAATACGCTTGGTAGATTTTGTGCCATTCTCAGTTTTTATCCGCGATAGACATAACTTTACAAATTAATTTCACTATGTAATATAAACATAATCTTAAATATTCACATATTAAATTATTGAGAAAATGCTCTAATTTAACATATATATTTCAAATCATTAACAATACTCGTTTAGACGTGATCTTCAGTATAAAATCATTAAAAGTCCATTATCGTCGCCTTAATGCCCTCACTCTCTCAACAATATCAGTCACTTAATAATTATTCTAATTTCTATTTTTGTAATTTTGTCTGATAGTCGGAATCCTAACATACTTCTTTCCACCTTGCGTTGACATATTGCTAGACTGTCTACCTCACATTTTCTTAGCGACCAACTTTGACAACCGTACGTCAGACACGGTAGGATTGTTATTTCAAAGAGCTTTCCCCAACTTGTTCTTTCGTATTTGTGTTTTTTAGGGTTCCGTAGACAAATGGCAAAAAACGGAACCCCTATGGATTAATCATGTCTGTCTGTCTGTCTGTCCGTCCGTATGTCACAGCCATTTTTTCCGAAACTATAAGAACTATACTGTTGAAACTTGGTAAGTAGATGTATTCTGTGAACCGCATTAAGATTTTCACACAAACATAGAAAAAAAACAATACATTTTGTAAACTTCCACCGAAAATTGGTTTGAACGAGTTCTAGTAAGTAGTTTTTTTTATGATACGGAACCCTTCATGCGCGAGTTCAACTCGCACTTGGCCGGTTTTATTTCTTTGCGTTATGTTTACCGCAAACAACCATTTTTTTTTCTTTCTTTATTTTTTCTCTTTAAACTAATTAGTATTAATTTATTTTTCATAATTTTTTTCAATCCCTAGTATTTATTCCATGCTGTTCTTCTCTGCACTTCATTTTCAGTTAGATTATCAAATTAAACTGATTGACTCAAATTAATATATTCTTTGACGAATTCTACATTCTGACCATCAACCATTATAACATCGATGTAATTATATGGTAGGTACTCGTACATACTTTTATATAAAACAAAGTTGTTTTCCCCGTTTGTATGGGTATTTGCTTACTTGATGGATTTTGATTCAATTTTCATCGTCATTTACAGTTTTTCTCGAACATTGATCTATATCGCCCGAGAATCTCAACAAGCGAATCCAGATCGGGTCGATAGTTGTTAGTATAAACCATTGTTTTAAAGCAATTTATGTGTAAGGGATTTTATAAGTAAAGTATACTTGTTATTAGTCCCACGCTTAAGGGTATTGGACAAAGCCGATTATTAAATCAATTTAAAACAATTACTTAGGGATAATAAAATACCCGAGGCTCCGACCCTCAAACATGAAATTGCTTTGAAGCAATATTTAGAAATTCTTTACCAAATATTGCTTCAAAGTAATATTTGGTATAGAATTTGTGAATGAGATGTTTTCTTTGGTACATAATTGATTTTATGAAATTCGTGGATGGTCTAAGGGCCTGTGCACACCACGTTTTTTAAACGCGCCGTTGACGCGCGTTTTAGAAACGTGCGTCGACGGTGCGCTTTTAGCCTACAAAACAGACTGACTCGCGGGCGTATCGCGTCTGTATCGTTACAAACGCGCGTCAACGGCGCGTTTAAAAAACGTGGTGTGCACAGGCCCTTACTAAACCTTGGCTTTGAAATATAATACTAACTTAAAAAGTTTTGTGAAATAATAAGCTAAGTATACTTAGTTTGACTTAATTCACCGATTGTTTGGGAAATCTTAGGCAATATCTGCAACTTCGTTCGTGTGGAAGTCACAAATTCTATAACCTATATTTTCGGAATTAGAATCGTTCCCAGACGTCGCAACAATTACTATTTTTTCAAAAATATTCAATGTACAATTTTGATTTCGCTACCATTTTATTATAAAAATAGTCCTCCTTATTGAATTCGATAACGGCGACCCTTAAAAATCAATTCCTTGCGTGTGCCCTTAGATGGCTTGCTACACCGAATTTAGTTTTGAACATCCGGTCGAAACTAGAACAACAAGGTTGGCCCGCAGTGTTGAATGTATACGTGTAGGAGCGCTTAGGTCTCTCTGCGTATTTGGCACTTTTTGTTAAGACTCAGATATATGCCAGTGACCTTGAGTGGTTAGCTTGCGTGTTCTGCACTGAGCTCACGCAACGCGTCGTACGTTCAGCCAGTAATAGGACTCGCCCATCATGAAGCGCTGTCCCCAATTTGACGCATTATTAATTTACAATACACAAAAAAAAAGGTATTTTAACAAAACGCGTATACTAAAAGATTAATAATTAAATTATCTTTAAATTGGTGAAGGTTTCAGAAAAATACGCTTGGTAGATTTTGCGCCATTCTCGGTTAAATATACATAACTTTACAAATTAATTTCACTATGTAATATAAACATAATCTAAAATACTCACATATTAAATTATTGACAAAATGCAGTAACTTAACATATATTTTTTTTTTAATCATTAACACTACTCGTTTAGGCGTGATCTTCAGTATAAAATCATTAAAAGTCGGTTATCGTCGCCTTAATAGCTTCGTGTCGATTTTCTTCGAAGTTCGTCGGCTTCATACGCCAATTTCATGATGGCATGAAAGCGCAGGGCCAACATCATCATTCATCATCATTTCAGCCGCAAGAAGTCCACTGCTGAACATAAGCTTCCCCCAAGAAAAAGGGGGGGACGTTGCCATCGATCGCAGCATGATGTTAAAACGCATAGAGAACGCTGCTGCCCATTCTCTAGTAAGTCCCTTAGTCGCCTTTTACGACACTCACGGGAAGAAATAGGATGGTGATATTCTTTACGTCCGGCACAACACGGAACAGGTCCAACATGATTTTATTAAATTGTGTAAAATATAATAAAATAACAGTTAAAAATAGAGGAGATAAAAAGTCAATTTTCTCTGAAGAAAGCTCTTACAGCAAACCGGCAAAATAAAAGTTTGAAAATTAGTAAATGTATAAGCAAATACACTGTTTAAAGAATTAAATAAATTCAAAACACAAGTAGCTATAGGATGTAGAATTTGTTCTCCCCCACAACTTTAGAAGAGTTTGTAGTTAGTAGTTCACCTCTTGAACTCATTAAGGGGATTGGCAGAAACATCTGCTCTTAATGCAATCACATTTTTGTAGATAAGATACTAGCAACAGTTTCAGTACCTACTTACTTACTACGCTGTGTTCACTTTATGATCATTGATGTGACATCTGCTAAATGTTTATTTTACAGCTGCTGTGGCATTAATATACCCACTTACATCGTAGTTGGTCATTCCATTATTGATAATTATAAAGAATTATTAAAAGAAACTCTTAATGCGCTATGTCATCATCTGCAGAGTCTTTTCCAAACTATTTAAGGGTCAGATTCTAGTCTAACCGGATGCTGCTGAATACCAGTATTTTACATTGAGCGCCTGCCTATCTGACCTCCACAACCCAGCTACTGTGACAACTGTCAAAGATCTGTAAATGACAACCGGGACCAACGGCCTAACGTGCTTTCTGAGGCACGGAGGGGTCTTGGTATGTAAAGATGGTCACCCATCTACGGACCAACCGCGGCAAGCGTAGCTTAACCTGATCGATCGACCCGTGCGGCTGGTATTACTTTGCCACAAGTCCACCTCCACAAGCTCCCCTCCACAAGCCCCCCTATTATTAGAAAGAAAAAACAATTGTTTATGTAACAACCTGTTAAATTACCTATCTATCATGTTTCTCTAAATCCCTTCTAAACTATTGTAGGGGGTTACAGAACGAACGGACGTAAAAGTATCCCATCCGTTACATATTGACGTAAATCCATTCCGGATTTACGTCGTTACGGATGGGATTTAAATACAACACTAACTTAATGCCCCGCCTGAGCTTAACCAGCTTCTAGCTTAAACCGTCCCTGGTCACATTTTTCTTTCATTTTGCTCTTCGTGAGTATAGCAAAGTAAGCTAAGCACTCAGGCGGATTAGCCGGGTTAGAAAATTTTACGTGGAAAAGCCGGCATGAAAAATTGACTAGGAATACCAGGGGCTTTTCAGATTAGCCTAAATATATACAGACAGACGCGTGTAGGGATAACTGCAGTATGAGTGAATACTTATTATAATTATATTTTAAAATACGAGTATTTGCCTCATTGGTAGAGTAATGTGCTTCCATTTTCATGTCTCTCGGCAATCCTCACATTTCCGAACACAAACGAATGCAAGTTTCCATATCCATCAATTATTAGTTCAGAACTAAGTACTTTATTGTTTGATTGATTCCCGGGTGAACCTAAAGTCCGCTCCACATTCTCGATAAAACTACACGAGGCTGGTTTCGCCGGGATATTTGCCGAGACCGTGCGTAACCGAGAGCGGCCCTCTACATTCTCGCCTTGCGCAGTTGTAATTGGACTTTTTTTGGGTTCCATAGTAGACTATACATTTCCAGAAATGTCAATTCTGTTTTAATAATTTGATAATAATTATAATTTAATAATTTACATGCAGCGTTTTTTTCATCATAAAGGAATTATTTGTTTCTGAATTATTGTGCTTCAATTTAATTTTGTTTTCATTATAACTGATGGTCTACTAATGCTATTTGAAGAAAATGTCCAATGATTGCCGAAAAATGAAAAATCAATTTTTAAAACACTTTCTACCAAAAACTACCATGGTTGAAATTATGTAACAATACGCTTTTCTTTACACGTTTTAGTTATCTTTGGCCAATGACAAAATCGTAGAAAAGCAGTGTTGTCAACTTAGTGGGGTTTCCGCTAAACCTGGGGATTTGGGGCACCCCTACTGGCGGACAACATTTACCGAAACTACTGCGGATTCGAACGCTGATTTGCAAAGACTGATCAGCATGACAAATATAATGAAGTCACACAGAGGCTATGCGCGTGTGGAGATCGAAAAACAACGTCATTTCGAAAATAATATGCCACGGGCACATGCTAGGATAAAAAAAAAACTGTCGATAAGCCATTATTTTGTATGTAACAAACATCCTAACACGTTCACTAACGTTTTCAGTATTGTGATATAATAGTAGGATGATGTTGAAAAAATTACTATGATTATGTTATGTTTTCATTTCATTCTCAAATCTTCAAATGGACCTCCGAAAGGAGACCGTACGTCGAAATAGGAATAAAAAAAACGAGGGTGCTTTAGACCACACGACTGAAGTAAAACTTACTACTTATGGTAATAAGTACTAATTATACTTACAACAATAGGCCTGCACTGTGTCTTAGATATACGAAACTCAACTGGCTATGAGAGAAAGAGAGAAAGAAAATGTGTGCTCGCACTTCTCTCTCTTGCCCCTACAGTATTATAAGGAGCGTTACGAAACGTAACTCTCTCTTTCTATTTTTACTAACTTATATCTCCCTCTCAACTTCCACTGGCTCACTTCCGTAACGCTCTCGTGATGCATTCACCAGCTTACTCCCCAAGTGAAGCGTGCCAAAAAAGGTTTTACTTCAAAAAAAAAATGGGCCGTCACGGGACACCTGGCAGATGTGAAACATCGAAATTATTTAAACACTACTACATAAAGACTGTATACAAGCGACGCGTCGCCACGCGGCTTGCGTCGCCCCGCCAGCAATCGGTATTACGTGCGGCTATAGATGTTTCACATCAAAAAGCAACTAATCTAGTTTGAAGAACAGCCACAAGCACTAGTAGACACGGGGAAAAAAGTTGGCAACACTGAGTAAAGGCTTCTACATACCAGCGCGACTTGTCGCGCGACGCGACACGGCACAAAGGCCCCGCGTGTCGCGGGACGAGCGGTGCCTTTGTGTAGCGTCGCGCGACACGTCGCCCCGGTATGTAGAAGCCTTAAAAGTTATTAGGAAATTTCGCATTGTTTTGCCTTGAATTTTGTTTTTACTATTAGTCTATTTGTATTTTCAACATACAAAATTATATTTATTATTCTCATACAGAAACGTAGTTTCAGTCCTTTTTCTTGTGGATTTTGGAAGATCTTTGGAGAGAGTTCTCTGTCTGGTGTCATCGTTTTGTACTAGCTGCACCTGTAAGACTTGCTCAATAGCGAAAAAGTACATACGTCAATATCATCACAACAAGTAAGCCAATATATAAAGGAATAACGGGTCAGTGGGTCCGGTGGGTCGTCTTAGGGACTTGTGAACCTTCGTATCTCATTATAGTGTAGCTGCTGTAGGTACATTATTGGTCATTCTACAGGATACGGACAACTATTCCTTTGTTGTGTAGACACAAGAACTTAATCTATTTATTGCCGTTAAACTAATTATTATAGTTAGTATGCCTGTCAACCTCACATTCTAACAACTGAAATTGTTAATCAATATTTTTGTACTTACTTAGAAGGTCTACAAAACATTAATCATAATATTTTAGCAGACGCTGCAAGAGCTTAAAATACAAGAATGGAACGCAATCACAACACAACATATCAACCTCGTATATCAACTAGTTGAAATACTGGGGATTTTCTTACAAAGACTTGCTAGTGGCAAGGCTGGACATGGAAAACCAATCTTCTGTAATATAGTCATTGAAGGTAAGCTTTTGACACATCTATACTAATATTATAAAGAGGTAAAGTTTGTGAGGTTTCTCTCTGGATCTACTGAACCGATTTTGAAAATTCTTTTACCCATAGAGCCACGTTATTTGTGAGTGTTTTAAAGCTATTCACAAGTAAAAATGTTTACCTCCCAACGAAGTGGGCATGGGTCAGCTAGTAGTTAATAATCAAACAGGAACTCACTTAATTTAGTACTTAATATATTTTCTTGGGCAAACTTTCTCCACATCATATATTTTATGTATACCTAACTAATGTTTACCATTTTAATTTAGTGGTTAAAAAAAAATCTGGAGACTGAAAAATCGGTCCTAAATAAAGAAGAAATTAAACAACCAATAGCAATGACTAGGCCGATGGCTTTTGTCCAGCCATAGGCTGAAAAATACCTAGTTGATTATGTGGCAAACTAGGCATTAATTTGCCACCTTATGTTTGAGTACTTTATTTGAGCAGCAAATAATTAGATTTTTGTTTAAAACTAGGAGAGTTCCCGGGGCATTTCACCTATGAAGACATGAAGGGAGCATGAATGATATTGCCCCATTGCTGTTGCTGTTTACTTTGGCTACTGCTGCTATTTACTTCTGACATCACTGCTCAAGCACAAAAGTAGAAACTGAAGATTGTTCATAAAAGATAATCATTTAATTTTAGAAAACTTGTTGATTTATATAGTCTTGTTAGACACTGATATAAACCTATGTACATATTGTGTTAATTGATAACCTGTAAACTTTATTATGAAGTATTTTAATTATGAACTTTATAAGCACAAATAAAAATAACTTGTTATGAAATATTAAGAATAATTGAATACTTACGAAGTTTTTTTTTATAAATACAAGTGATTATTATAGTGATGCTATTTTGAAAATAGTGGTGTTTGCTTTAATTAACTGTCATTCATTAGGTAAGTATAGATAAATAGAAAGAAATAAATTATGGTAAACAAAAAAACAACTTTTATTTATGTTATAACAACCAACTGACAATAGCATTTATTCACATTTAACATTTGGCATCTAATGTCTTCCTGTGGAAGTCATCATGGATAATTTAAACTGCTTGATATTGCTTGCTATGAGCGCATGAGAGAAAGTTTAAATTTTTCCTGATTAATGTAGTTAAGTGTGACACCTGAAAAAGAAAACGAATTTAAGTAAACTCTCATTACATTCCATTAGGTATCCATTACATCCATCCATAAAGTCTAATAGGCCTCTTCCTTTAACACTTCAATACACAATCTATCTACTTATAGAACAGCAATATTCTGCTAATATACAACAATAATAGGTGCCTACAATTCTATTGATGAGCAAACTTACCTAAACAAAGATATTTTATATAGCCCCAGTGAGTAATTTTATTTAAATTGAATAATTGACTTGGATATTCTTACTAATAATATCAATCATTGAAAAACATTCAAGATAGGTACTTAGATATATTTTCAGTTGCCTTGTTAAAATTTGCTAAGTAAATATTCATATAAGTTGGTAGAAGGTTAGGTAGGTAACTATAGAATGGGCAGCAGCATTCTCTATGCATTTTAACACCATACTGCGATCGCCAACCCGCCTGCCAAGCGTGGCGATTATGGCACCCCCCCCGTCGTATGTATGGTAGGTACCTAATTATGTTTGATGATGCCTTACCTATATTTTGTATTCACCAGTAACAAACAAAATAATGTTGCTGTGCATATCAAACATCTTTGAAGATACAATATTTAGGTACCTATTTTGGGCACATTCAATGTTCAACACTTAGAAAGATAATAATAATAACTAAGTAAGTAAGTATTGATATTACCTTGAACAGACAATGATGTGGAAATTTATATGTATGGTGGTGTACAGTTCATCGAAGTCCTTACATAATCCATTGACAAATACTTATTTCTGTGCTTGTTTTTGTTCTTCGTCTATACGTAGATTTATTGCTATTCAATTAAGTAAAACCTCGAATACATACACAAGTTGTTAAGCTTGTGGCTCATGGTAAGTTTGTTACGGTACGAGGTATGAATTTGTCTTTCCGTAAAATGCCACTAATATACCTAGTTTCTGAAATATCATAATAAGTATCTCTAATTGAGGTTGTAAAGCACTTAACAAAACAAAACTTATACAATTATTTTAAAAAATTGATCTCACTGCCTTGCTAGCTAAAATACCACTAATATTGATTTATCATAGATGTTCTACACAAAAACACATTCACAATTTATCAAGAAGATATTCACATACATAATTTCGTAATAATTATGGATATTTTATGAGTCCCAAGTCCAGTCCCCAATCCCAAAAAATTTACAACGAAAAATGATAGCGACCAACTTGTTGTCTTCGCTTCCGATTCAAACAAACTCGTTGGTTTCAAACCAACTAACAGCTGTCAAAATGGTTACGCAATTCGATTATTAGCGTTTTTAGACGCATATCGTTCACTCTTTAGCGTCTCAAACAGATTCGAATTGGTTTCACGCATTATTGGTGTTACGCAATACGAAAGTCGTAAAATAAAGCAAACTCCGATCGGAATGAAGCAAATTAGTCTGAATCGTTTGCAGAAAATGCGTTACGCAATTAGCCTACAGTTGTGCAATTGGTCGAGTCGCTCGTCTGGCTCTTATTTGGTTGAATCATGTAGAGGTGATTTGGAAGCCGGTTGCAACTTGTATCGTGTAATTAAATAAAAATAAAATAAATCCTGAATAGTGTAGGAAATAGGCAAAGAAGTGAAGGGTTAATGTTTGTTCAAATGTTGATAATTATATTATGTGAATCATTTTGTTACAACAATTTTTTCCTGTTTGGTACAACATTAAGTAACACTAACTCATGTTTTTGTACTAAAGGACAATAAAGATATATATAAATATTATCAATTCACACATCCAGATTTGTAGCATTTTTATGCTCCCCGGTATGTAGAAGCCTTTATGCATCTTACAAACGCAACCTGGTAATATACAATATTAGTTTTAGTATATGCAAAACCTGAAACACATGTCTAGTATTTTTATATAAAGAATCTATGTACAAAATTTCAAAACTGTATCATGAAAAATCACAAAGTTATAAGGTTGTTATGTTACCGGGTTGTCCGTACAAAAACATGCTAACGGCGCCCCCGCACCTCCCCCCCACCTTGCGCTCATTGATAATAATTTGGCAGTAGGTACCTAATCGTACGGCGATTCTATTGTAAGTAATTAAATGGTGATAACATTTTCCATCACACTTAAATATTATTAGGAAAAAAAAACATGGTGTAAAAATTATTAAATCATTGTAGGTACCTAACTAAATGGCGATTGTATTTTAAGTAATTAAATGGAGATAACATTTTCTATCACACTTAAATATGGGAGAAAATATAACATGGAGTAAAAATTATTGTATTCGATTCCTTATTCTGAACAAAATATAATGTTGTATGTTATATATATCTCAGGATCCGGAGTCCGCTGCAAGCAGTCAGTTGGCAGAGATTTTTTGTGTGTTGGGGTAACAGGGATATCTTATGTTGAGGTAGCATTTTTTGGATGTGTCAGTTCTTCATTAGGACATGTTGGACAATCGTCTTTCCCCGTAATCTCCATATACCTTAAATGTAAAAATATATATATATTAGAAAAGGTTTTGGTGACCGTAACAAAATACCTCCTTTCTTTAGTGTATTTATAAGATATTGTATGTTGGTTTATAATTTATTGACCCGCATTACAGTTTTCAGTTGCAAGAACATCGAGCTACTTATTATTTAAGATATTATTGGTTTTAACGTTTTAAACTATCATGTGGCCAGTTCATACATATAAGAAATATTTCTATGGGCCAGTTGCATGGGCGATTGTTCGAATCTTCGTATTTAATATCTTGCGGTATAGGTGGACAAGCATTATTTAAAAGTGTAGTGGCATGAACATCGCCACATGCGAACTACGCGTCACACTAACGTCACGCAAAATCCTGCATCGCGCAAGCAGAGTTTACCGCGCAACTAGCATATATATACAACATCCGGACAGCAACTGTCGGGCAGTTGCCCACCAGACACAACACCCGTCTGGTCGGAGGATCTTCCCTTTTCTATAGAGGATGAGTGAACTTTACACCCTGTTCCTCATACCCCTAAAAAAGTATTCCAAACGACTCTATAGTTTGCATACGCTGAAATGCATTATGATGCTGCTGTGGACGACAGAGTAGTTAGGCACACCTAAGGGTTCCTTTTTATAAATTTGGTACGGAAACCTAATTTGTAATAGAAAATTTTGATATTTAACACATATTCGCAATCTTAAAAAAATATCCGCATCCAATAGGTACTCTTACTAAAACATGTTTTAAAGTTCAGGTACCTTGACTACCAATACATTATAATTGTTACATTTAAGGCGACGATAACCGACTTTTAATGATTTTATACTGAAGGTCACGTCTAAACGAGTAGTGTTAATGATTTGAAAATAATATATGTTAAATTAGAGCATTTTCTCAATAACTTAATATTTTTGTGAATATTTTAGATTATGTTTATATTACACAGTGAAAACTGAGAATGGCGCAAAATCTACCAAGCGTATTTTTTTGAAACCTTCACCAATTTAAAGATAATTTAATTATTGATCTTTTAGTATACGCGTTTTATTAAAATACCTTTTGATTTGTGTATAATAAATTAATAATGTGTCAAATTGGGGACAGCGCTCCTTGATGGGCGAGTCCCATTACTGGCTGAATGTACGACGCGTTGCGTGAGCCCAGTACACAACACGCAAGCTAACCACTCAAGGTCACTGGCATATATCTCCGTCTTAAGATTGTACTTACTTTTCACAGGCAGGTTAAGGCTCCCGAATGTGACAAATATTATCGTAATAGTAAATAAAGGCTCGTGCCGACAAGCGCGACGCCACACTGGTAGAAAACTTTCTATGAAAACTTCATGGAAATTGTTCTACCAAACTCGCATCGCACCATCGCTGTGCCTGTCTGCGGGAGCTTTAAGCATTTTAGCATCAGGTAGGCACTTACGTTTCGCAGGGAATGCATTTAGTCTGCAGCCAAACAAAACTTTTCGCGCACCGGCATTCAGGTTCTGTTAAAGCTTGTTTCTTGGCCCTTGCAATAGATACAGTTTCTGGTTGATCAGGAGCTGGTTTGTCAGCAGGTTGTGCTGAGCACAGCGCAGCGAGTGACACAATAAGAACAACACTCGAAAGAGTAACAAACAACTTCATGGTGACACGTGTTGTTTACTCGACTGCTGTGAGCGGTAACAAATAAAAATTCGTCTCTGTGCTCACTTATACTTATGTAGAGAACATTTGTAGGTACAATATAATGACACATGTACTTAAGAGTTCATCATACCTCAGCGCCACCTCACTCTTTATCTTACTTGCACACTACTGCTCGCGGGCACGTGCGAAATAGGGCGGCAGAGAGAAGGCTCCAAAGCGCCGATAGTTTGGGTAATTTCTTTTTACGGTGAAAATAATGGTAATAAAAATAAATAAAAAATCAGTATCTGCTTCAAAGTTTCATGATCTAATTTGAATTATTTTTTTAATCATTTCAGCCAAAAGACGGCCACTGTTGGACATAGGCCTCCCCCAAGAAGTCGGGGGTTGCCATAATTGCCACGCTTGGCAGGCGGGTTGGCGATCGCAGTATGGTGTTAAAATGCATAGAGAACGCTGCTGCCCATTCTCTAGTAAGTTCCTTAGTCGCCTTTTATGACACCCACGGGAAGAAATAGGGTGGTGCTATTATTTACAACCGGCACCACACGGATTTTTTTTTTTAATACTAGCGGTTTTTTTTTTGGTTTAGATATTTTCAAACCGAACTTTACTTAGATTTTTTTTTCTGTCGAGAAAATATTATGGAATCGTGTTTTTGTGAAAAACAGTACTTAACCTTAATCCTCAACTTTACCATACATTTATTTAAAAAATAATGCTGCAGTATTTTCGATAAAACGGAGGATCAAGCAAAGCAATTTGAGGTATTGTAGACTCTTAAGTGAATTTTTGGCCCTATTTGGCGTTGAGCAGAGATAAGCAGGAAATGTTATTTTGATTACATGATTGGATGATCACGCAGCGTGTCGCACAGTGGGCTATAAATGACATGTACTGGGGTACATGAAAATTAAACTGCTTTTTAGGGTTCCGGAACCCTTCTATTAAACCTACGCCGATTGTCTGTCCGTCTGTCTATCACAGACTGTGTTTTAACCTTAGTAAGAAGCGAGTTGAAATATTTACAGAATAGGTACGTGTTGCTATGGCCTATATCATGACAAATAATAGTGTATATCTAAATTTAATATTACAAAGAGAAAAGGTTTGATTTTTGTTTTGTATGTTTGTTTGTAATGGATAAACTCAAAAAAATACTCTACCGATTTTTACAATTCTTTCACATATAGAAAGCTAAATTTTCAGCGAGTAACATGGAGTATTATATTTTTCTTAAAAGTTTGAAATCCCTATATTAATCCGAAAATTGCAATAACGTAACCCAAGGTATCAACAATATTTGAGACGATAGTTAAGATAAAAATAAATAAAAAAGCCGTGACAGCTAAGAGATGATCAGTCGTACTGACGGTGCCCGTTGACGTATGACGCATGACGTATGCATCAACACGTCATTTCATCTCAACCATTTTAAAGGAAACTAAAAATGATCCATCTCCATCGGCGCGACATTCAGTCAGCATGAATGCTTTCAGCCGATATTGACATTCAAGTCAATGAAAGACGTACTCAGTAAATAGTAGCTTTACAGTAGGTAGATTTAGGTACAAAGCACTCACATAATATGTGCTATGCAATTATACAATACTGCTGGGGCGAAAGTCTGCTATTTTTATAAATTCAGTCATTCCAACACGATCCCATTGTCATTTTGCTAAAAGTTCGTAATCTGCTAAATTCACAATGGTCGATCATTGGTCGGTCAATGTTCTCGTAATAGAGTTGTGTTATTATAATGTCATTGTCGTATTGCCATTATTATAAAACCAATTAGTAGAAATGACATTCATTTGTCATTATGTTCGAGATTACCAATAAATGCAATTTCTTTCAATGTAGTGTCAGTGGCCGATCATTGGAAAGTCATAATGACGCTATTATAATTAAATAGTAGATTACCAAACTTGTTGAAATCAACAATTATGAAATCAATGATCGACCATTCTGACACTATTGTAATAGCAGACTTGAGGCCCTGTGCAATTCATAAATATTGACTAGTTGAATTCAATCCTCCAAACATCGTTGCGTTGGTCCATTGGTCGTAAGTGCGACTGCTGAGATGAAATGTAGATGGCTATTGCTACCAACCGGGCATAAAACCAGACCCCGGGCTGCTACTGAGCCTAAACTTAAAAAAAAAAAGGGTTCGGAAATCTTCATGGATTTCCTCCGCCCTGGGGTGGGCCGAGGGGTCTGTTAGACTCTTACTGACTAACTACCCCGTGTTCCCTCGCACACTTGCACCGGTGGCTACGGGGGCACTTAAGCACTCATCAACGCAGCCCCCGACTGGTGCCGGCCCGCCTCTGCGGGTTCCGTCTGGTTAAGCGGGGACAGTGAGGTGTTTGACTCCCCGCGACGTCTAAGAGGGGGGCACGCGTGGAACATTACGTGCCACCACCTCGGGTCTTATATGATAGGGGGCGGCGGACATCCCCGTGTCTGCCGTCTCTGGACTAATTTAGGACTGCTGGAAGTACTAAGCGTTCCTCCGCCCTGGGGAGAGAAGAATTCAGACTCTTATTGACAAAAACCACTCCGGTGTTCCCTCGTACACTTGCGTCCCCCGGCTGCGGGTGCGAATGCGACTTACGTTACCCGAGACTGAAGATGAGAGACCCACGCTAGGTGAGCCCCGTCCCATAGGAGGAGGTTAGGTGTTGAACTCCCCCCTTGACACGTCTTAAAGAGGAGCGCGTGGAACACTACGCGCCGCCCTCTCGGGTCCAGTGGATAGGGGGGGCGACGTATGTACCGAGCCTAACCTAACCTAGCGGAAAAACCCAATGACCTGGGAATCAAATCCAGGACCTTATGCTAAGCATGTTAATGTTTTGTTATGTTATGAAGAATCCAATTCTAATAATATTCAATGATTTCAGCCGAAAGACGTCCACTGCTGGACATAGGCCTCCCCCAAAAGGAGGGGGCGGTTGCCACAATCGCCATGCTTGGCAGGCGGGTTGGCGATCGCAATATGGTGTTACAATGCATATAGAACGCTGCCGCCCATTCTCTAGTAAGTCCCTTAGTCGCCTTTAACGACACCCACAGGAAGAAATGGGGTGATGCTATTCTTTACGTCCGGTGAAACACGGAGCCTAATAATATTACAATGCTTTAAATCCACACTTTTCGATACCAGCCCACTATGCGTGGATCTGCCGGCAACAAGATGTTCAATTGGTTCTGTTAGACCAATGACCCGCACTCTTGAAGTCGAACAATACAAAGTAAAGGGACTTGCCCGCTCCTAAATGTAGTTCCCATCTACAAAAAATGTTTTTTGTTTAACATAATTATCTTGTTCCTTTGCCGGGCAAAGGTCTCCTCCATACTTTCCACTTTTTTTTGCTTTCTCCGCCAATTATTTTTTTTTTTACATAGGTATTTCATAGACATAATCTCTCCATTACTTGACACTAAATACCAACAATTTTAATTTTAAATATTTATTTATTAGTGGATTTTGTGGACAGATTATTGATTAAATTTTATTACATTGTAATTCATGTCATTTGGTTTAACGAAAAACTCTGGTAATAAAAAACTGTAAGTTACATAGCTTTTTATTTTTATTCATCATCATCATCATCATCAGCCCATAGCAGTCCACTGCTGGACATAGGCCTCTCCAATTGCACGCCATTCAGCTCGATTCTCGGCAACTCTCATCCAACTGCCACCAGCCACCCTGCGAAGATCGTCGCTCCACCTAGCCTGAGGGCGTCCCACCTTACGCCTGCCAATTCGCGGTCTCCACTCAAGAACACGTCTACCCCAACGGTCATCGGTTCTACGGCTAATATGGCCGGCCCATTGCCACTTCAGCTTGCTTATTATTATTTTAGTAATATTTTATATATATGATTTTTTAATTTGTGAATGTAAGAACGTTGTAGGCTTAATAGACTGTAGCTTTGTAAACCATTTTCTATTTTGTTAAGTAATTGTTGACGGGCTACACTGTCCTCCCGTAACTTGAAAATATTGTAAAAGCCCATTTATTTTTATTAAAAGAGTAACCGAGGAGTTTCTTGCCGGCTCTTCTCCATAAGAAACCGTGCACCTAGCTTCTGACGTTTCATAAGTGCCCATGTAGGTTTATTATGAAATATAATATTTTGATTTGATTTGAATCAGTCAGGAACGAGTCCAAAACAAAAGAGCACTATGAGGCTAGTCCACTCCATGGTCTCTTTTAAAACACTGTATTAATACGATTAAATAAATAAAACTCCTTTTCCTATTTAATAGAGGTATTAGTTTAATCAAATTAATAATATTTCTAGCAAGTTGGAAAGATCTAAAGAAATTTCGTTTCCCATTTCAATAATCAAAAGGCTTTGGGTATACTTACGTAACAATTGGCGCGTGTCTAACTGGCACTTGTACGGATTTAAGTTTCAGGCTTTTCGAATTACCTACCTCCATAAGACGCAGGTATAATGATTTTTTGTGACTTTTAAGAGGCTGCGTAGTTCATACAAACGTAATACCAAAATAATTTGTAAATCAAACATATTCTTAAGGTAGTGTTATTCCGATTGGAATACAGAATCTCTAGGTTCTCAAATATATAGATTTTGAATGAATACTGATTTAAACAAAAGTTATGAGAAAAATACGTTTTCTATAGAAATTTTAAAATCCTCTTATCTCGTTTTTATATCATTGTCTTTTCAAAATATATATTTGGGAACATAGATATTCTGTAAGCCAATCGAAATAAATACACACTATCTTAAGAATATGTTTGATTTACAAATTATTTTGGTATTACGTTTGTATGAACTACGCATGCTACGCCAGGCCCTTAAGCCGCGATTCCATTAGGCAAGTCTTGCATGCAAGCATGACGTCACATTTGCATACAAGTTGATTGCATTTGAAACAAGTTTTCGAGAGTGCAAATTGCATGCAGGTTTTACTTGCATATAAGTGGAGATGTTCCACAATTGAGTAGGACATCATGAGTGGAAGACGTGCTGCTGTGGTCGGTGCTGCTTGCTGAGTTATTTCTAGGCAACTAACGTTTGCGTGTTCAATTTGCACGTCACTTGACTATAAAAACCGGCGAAGTGCGAGTCAGATTCGCGCACTAAGGGTTCCGTACCATTATCTATAAAAATTGCAAAAATATCACGTTTGTTGTATTGGAGCCCCCTTAAATATTTATGTTATTCTGTTTTTTAATATTTGTTGTTATAGCGGCAATAGAAATACATCATCTGTGAAAATTTCAACTGTCTAACTATCACGGTTCATGAGTTACAGCCTGGTAACAGACAGACAGACAGACGGCGGAGCCTTAGTAATAGGGTTCCCGTTTACCCTTTGGGTACGGAACCCTAAAAATTTAAAATATCAAACTACCTCATACAAGATGTAGGTTGTGTAAAGGTTTGTTCAAGATGTATGCAATTTGCAACTTGCAAACCTACAAGTAACTTGCTTAATGGAATCGCGCCTTTAAATCTGTTATTACGCCTTCAAATAATGCAAGTAAGTTATGCAAAAAATGTATGTTGAACTAGAACGCGTACACGTCAATTGTAAATGTGAATATTTAAGTATTGTAGTAAAATACTTTATGAAATAAATTCTGCAACTAATGTCTACCCAAAACATAAAAACGACATTAATTTCAAACTACTTAAGATATTTTTATGTTTTTTTTTTTGTTGTTGTAAGACTTTTTTATTATCTATTATTTTATCTGTGATTTATTTTCAAATATTCAAATTTTCGTTACTAAAAAAATAAATATTGGTGGAAATTATACGTCGCCGCGTGGGGTTAGGGAAATGCACAGCCCAGTAACACAAGGTCACCAGCACTTACCGTCTCCTTAAGTACCCATGGCACTGAAAGAGATTTCGTACAATACAGAAATATAATATATTAAAGTATAAATTTAGCAAAATTATTTTTGCGTGTGACAATCATATTTGTTTCATAAATGCGCGTAAATAATTCATACAAAGGCACATTGTGTATTATCTTATGTTTTGCGTGGGTGGTCGTGCGCGTATTGTTCCCGTAGATGGTACGTAGGCTACGTAGGTACATACATACATAATCAGCATATAATGTTCCCACTGCTGTTGACACAGGCCTCCTCTCTGGGAGAGGGAGTGGGCTATAATCCACCACGCGGGCCCAGTGCGGGTTTCCTCACATTGTTTTCTTTCACCGTTTTGGGAGCAATGGTGATGAAATAATTTAATTGAAGGTGATGAGCAGTTGACATTAGGCTATTCTAACCTATTACAAACCTGCTCACTAAAAAGCGAAAAATAAAAAAACTTTTTACAAAAAAAAAAAAACGTTTTTTTCCACTTTGTAGCGTTTTTTTTTTGGAATCGGTGGTTTATTTTTATTGTAAAAAGTTTTTTGTTGTGCATTTTCGAAAGATGCCACAGCTTGTGTACACAAAAACAAACGTATCGTCTTTGGCCATCTTCGGCCAAGATTTGAATGATAAACGGAGGGTGAATGATGCGATTTCGACGCCTCGGCTATGCGTCATAGTCGTAAGTAGGCTAGGTACAATGGGTAAGAACGAAAACAACATGTTAACATTGAACAGAGTATGAGATGGTGGTGAAGGAAGAACTAATGTGTAAAGTAAAGCGCCTGTCGGGGTTTCGAACCTACCTGCGACTTAAAACTCGTAAGCCGCGGCCGCTACCACTGGGCAACCCCTGCTCTACGTAGGTACAGTTGACAAAAAAGATATAAGTACAGGTAAAAATATTATTATTTCCAGCACATATTGTTACGATCATTTTTGTTGTGTCTCTCATATTCATATATTCATATTCATTTATTTGCGTTCCACAAGGTAAAAAAGATGTTAACAAAAGGCTTACAGCTAAGATCCGTTGTAGACTCTGTCAGGGCACAGCAAAAATTATATAGCTAAAATCAAAATATAATAAAGAAGTCAACATAAAATTAAAAAGTCACAATAAAAAAGTAAAAAAAAAAACAAAATTAAAAAAATCCAAATTAATTAAAAGAAAAATTTTAAAATTAAATTAAATTTAAGAAAATCAAAATAAAACTATACATGAAAACATCAATTACATTCACATAGAATTAAATAACAATAACATAAATAAGTCTAATACGAGATTGAAAAACGGTAGATATTTGCTTAATAATAATAAGCTTAGGCATTATATTATTTAGGTAGTTAATATTATTACAAATTATTAAAGAGAGATCATATTTTTAGGTCACAAGTTATTAATAATAAGATAAGTTTAACATGTTGTATCACAATTAGAGATAAATAGTGTATTTAGTAGTCTCTTTAAAGCTTAAGGCGATGATAACCAACTTTTTATGATTTTATACTGAAGATCACGTCTAAACGAGTAGTGTTAATGATTTGAAAAAAATATATGTTAAATAAATTAGAGCATTTTCTCAATCATATAATATGTGAAATTTTAGATTATGTTTTTATTACATAGTGAAATTAATTTGTAAAGTTATGTCTAACGCGGATAAAAAACTGAGAATGGCGCAAAATCTACCAAGCGTATTCTTCTGAAACCTTCACCAATTTAAAGACAATTTAATTATTAATCTTTTAGTATACGCGTTTTATTAAAATACCTTTTGCTTTGCGTATAATAAATTAATAATGCGTCAAAATGGGGACAGCGCTCCTTGATGGGCGAGTCCTATTACTGGCTGAACGTACGACGCGTTGCGTGAGCTCAGTACAGAACACGCAAGCTAACCACTCAAGGTCACTGGCATATCAATCAACTCAGCCTATAGCAGTCCACTGCTGGACATAGGCCTCTCCCAGGCTGCGCCACAACACCCTGTCCTCCACCTTCCGCATCCAGTCTCAGCCACCTTTTTAAGGTCGTCGGTCCATCTAGCTGGGGGGCTGGCTGGACTGGCATATCTCTGAGTCTTAACGACGGATTTTTCAAAGTGATAACTTCTCAGCAAACTTAAAACAAAGACTAAAGGTAGGTAATTGCAAGTAGTCTGTATATTTCTTTCTTTGTTTTTCTGTACTTGGCATTGACACAAACACACTTCCTCGCCCTTTAAACATCATCATTATCATTTTTGCTCTTGATTCATTATTATTATCTATCTATTTTATATAAATAAAAATCGGCCAAGTGCGTGTCGGACCACGAACAAACTTAACATTGTAGTGGAAAAACATGTTCCCCCATACATTCCAACTGCAAATGTAAGTTTGTACGCACAATATTGAGTGATTTTCTATGTTAGGTATTTTAAGACCGTATACTTTTTTTAGGTACATTTTAATCTTTTTTCATTAATAACTTGAAAACTAATTATTTAAAAACTATTATAAAAACAAATTAAATTCTCATAACAATTCCTTTCATTTTGTTATGTCGGTACAGTTTGCAAAACTTTATTTTTAATTTTCTAATTTTTCCCCCAAAAGTGACCCCCATATAATATATTCAAAATTGACCCCCATATAATATATTCAAAATTGACCCCCATATAACATATTCAAAATTCATTTATTGACGTTACACGTTCGTATTAAGAGTGATGGAAATTCATAATGTGTACCTTTCAATTAAAGGCTTCTACAAACCGGCGCGACTTGTCGCGCGACGCGACACAGCACAAAGGCCCCGTGTGTCGTGGGACGAGCGGTGCCTTTGTGTCGCGTCGCGTCGCGCGACAAGTCGCCCCGGTATGTAGAAGCCTTAAATCGGTCCAGTAGTAGGTAAATCACGAAATATTACTGGGTAAGTTAGAACGATACGGCGCGCGGCCCGGCGTCAGGGGAAATATTATCATCATCATCATCATTCCAGCCGAAAGACGTCCACTGCTGGACATAGGACGACGGCAGTGAAACAGCTGAGCCGGCCCACAGAGCAATATTGAAGGTAGCCACGTTTAAACCGATTATGTACCCAACAACAACCCTCTACAAAGATTGGAATGTCCTTAACGTTAGACAACACTTTGTCTTGCAGATCATTCTTCTACAACACCGACTAACGCCTTTCACGAACCGTTGGAAAGATATGGTCTGCACTATCCCAGCACCGTACTATAGATTCACCAAACGATTCTTTTTTTACCTTGGTCCATATTTGTACAACAAGATAAACGCAAACTTACACATTTATAGCCTACCATATTCTAAATGCAAAACTGCCGTCCGTTCGTTTCTTCTTTTGAAAACCTATGATGAGACTGAGGATCTCTTAAAATCACTCTCATAACTTTTTGGCTCAACATAACCAACAACCATAACCTTAATAGCCCAATAGTAATTTCTCAAACACATACACACATACCCACAACCCCACGCGCTTATAAACCCGCACTTACGAACACCAAACACTCACACACGCAGTACACAAACACTCATACATACATCACGTCTCACTTAAAACATTCTCTTTTTTACTATGATTTTATACTCATTTTTTTTATAAATTTTTTTTTCTTTTTCTTCCGTATTTGTAACCAATTACAGTATTAAATTAATTAGTATTATTCTAGTTAAACAAGTTTGATAATAATGTATGTAATCTAACTAATGACTTGATTTAGGAGTCAACACGTAGCATTCTTTTTAAGATTTTTTAACAAGGGAGGCAAACTGTCTCTCCTTAACACAGGTTGCTTTGCTACCTAGCTAGGAGAACAGTAGTTCACCCCTACAGATATTTGTAAGTTTTACTACTACGCTTACTTTATTATTAAGCTCTAATATGTTCGTACTACAAACCTTTTATTCAATAAATAAATATTTGATTTGATTTGATAGGCCTCCCCCAAAAGGGGAGAGGGGGGGGGTTACCATAATCGCCACGCTTGGCAGGTGGGATGGTGATCGCAGTATGGTGTTAAAATGCATAGAGAACGCTGCTACCCATTCTCTAGTAAGTCCCTTAGTCGCCTTTTACGACACCCACGGGAAGAAATGGGATGATGCTATTCTTTACGTCCGGCGCCACACGGAGCCAAGGGGAAATATTAAATCTAGTCAAAACATATCTCAGTGGACATAAGCAAGCCACTGTTTTAAATAAAATTTGTTCTAAATTCAATTCTTCCGTGTTGTCGTAATTTAGGGTGAGCTGATTTATTTTTATTCTTCTTGTTTTAGTTTGCATTGGAATTTGTTCAAAGCATGAAAGTTTAATGTGTTGTGCAGTTTATTGTATAGTAATTTTGTGCCGTCGTGCAAAGGTGGTATTTGTACAAACTTGTCTCGCCTGCATAGGAGACAAGCTCAATGTGGGTCTTCCAACTGAGACTGAAATCAAGGTAAAAGCCGAGATACTTGATGGAGGAGGCTCGCGTTACAGTCCAGCATGAACGGAGATTGTTGCGGTCACGCTTGTTACAAAAAAGGGCTTTAACTTGTAGTTAGAGGTTGGATGGAAGTGTAGGACTCTCTGGAACCAAAGGTAATAAACTTCATTTTGGTGACGTTCAAAGTTATCCTATTATTGCCCAACCAGATCATGATTTAGGTCTTGGGACATTTCAGCGGCATAGCCGTTTCCCCGTCCTTTCTGCTGGACAGGAAAACAGTATCTTCAGCATATGTTATAATGTGAGCAGAAGGGAGAGTAAGTAGACAAAATTCGTTAACATAGATCAGCAGTTTTTTAAGCAGATTGTTACAAAATTTACGGTAGCGCTAGTATGTTAGTTTTAAAATCGTGCTGAGGTTCTTTAGATTTGTTGTGCATGTTATCGTGGTTGCGTATACGTCTCAGCAGACCAACCGCTAACCAGGGTTTAATAATTTTAAGCTGATAGTTCTATAGACTGTTCCTTATTAATATGGGTGTCAGGATTTCATAAAGTTTGTCCATAGCACAATTAGGGTCCGATTAGGATCGATGGCCGATGGAGCAGACGAGTCCTGGAGTGGAGACCGCGTACCGGCAAGCGTAGTGTGGGACGCCCCCCAGCTAGACCGACGACCTTAAAAAGGTGGCTGGCACAGACTGGATGCGGAAGGCGGAGGACAAGGTGTTGTGGTGCAGACTGGGAGAGGTCTATGTCCAGCAGTGGACTGCTATAGGCTGAGTTGATTGAAGATTAGGATTATTTAAGTTTTAGTTATTTGTAAAATCACAGGTTTCGATGTCGCACTGCACAGGATAAGTTTAAGCAATAAATTTAAGAAATCCGTTTTTTGGTTTCTATACAGAAAATAATTACGGAACCACCATAACTATTTCTGCCACCGATCAGCCTTGCTGTTTGTCGGTTAGAAGGGTATTGCCGATGTAATTGCAGGCGCATTCCAGATACGCTTCTGCGACAGGAACGCACCTGTGATGACCCTGGTATTACAGAAGTTCCTACGTAGGCAATGAAGATCACTTGTCATCTGGTAGCCTGCCTGATTGTTGAGCTTCAACGCCAAAATTAAGCTCGCAAAAAAATGGAGTAATTATTCTGGGAACAGTTGAATAAAATAGGTCTCATCTAAATTATGCCAGAATGTTGAAGTACCTAGGTATAAAGCAAAGATCTGCAATCCGTGGCCTCCGGGCAGCCTGCGGCCCGCGGTGGCTTCCTTGGCGACCCCGCAATAGCTTGGTAAAATAAAATTTCATCATGTCTAGAAATTAAAACAAAATAGACAGGTACTTACACTAAGGCTCAGCGCAGACAGAGAGGAATAATCCCCGCGCGGTCTCGGGCATTTTCTTTACGGATCGCCTATGCTCCCGCGTATCTTCGAGGACGCGCGAGCATTTTTTTTCAGGTTCAAGCATTTATGCACTTTATTGTAATAATTTAAAAGTTTATTTTCAAGTGCGTTAATAAAATCCTTTCCGCTGCGCTCCGTTCTGTCTGCGCTGAGCCTTACGCGCGAAACCAGTTTGAGAATTGCAACAACCACTATTGAGGCAGATATTGATAAATTCTAAATAGGTTCCCCCACTAGTACATGGGACTTAAACATAACCGGTTAAGTAATTTAAGAGTAAACAATATCAAACATCTCAATTATTGAATTTTACTTCATTTCCTGTTTCTAGCCTTGTAAAATTGTATACTTACTATTTATCTGCAATGATTGTTTTTTTTAAATTACTTACTTCCTTATTTAAAAGTTTTAAATGGAATATAATCAATTTCCCTTTGCGTTGCAGCCCGCCGAAATTAATGTATTCTCGGCCCTTGACTTCAAAAGGTTGACGACCCCTGGTTCAAAGTAATGGATGGATATAATAAGATCTATCAGTTGATTATCAGATTATAGAATTACAGAGGGACAAGTAAAGTCAATATAGAGGGCCAAGACAAAGTAACATTCGATTAGCGATGACGCTAGTAGAAAATCCAAAAGATATGGGGTTGACATAAGCTATCGAAATGTCACGTGATCATAGGTCAACGAATAAAAATTAGCTAGACAATGTTATCATCATTCGATTCCATGAAACGAATCAACAGTGTCGAACGATAACTTCCTTAGAGATGCGTAGCTAAGTGGCACTTTTTGACAAGCGTTATCGCCTGCTAATCGAACTTCGTTATCGTTGAAGCAATAGCGACTGTAGATTTTTTTTTTTTTTACATTGTTCTCACTTATAGAAGAAACAAGAATAATGTACCCAGGATTTTGTAATATCTTGATTTAAAAGAGTGTCCTTGGAGTTTCTTGCCTGTTCTTCTCCATAGAGATCTACGTTATGGAATGGGCAAATAGCTTCAACTTTCTGACTAACTGACCGACTCTTTGACAATTCAAAAGTGCCTGTAATAGGTTTAATTGAAATAAATGTTTCTAGTTTGAGTTTGAGTTTGAATAGAATCTTACGTACGCTACTCTATCGCTAGCATTTGAAAGGTAAGTCTAAGTTGAATTATTGACGGTCCAGGAATTTTCTATCCGTTTAGAGTTAAGTGTAGAAAGAGATTTCGCTTTTCTGATAAATAATAAATAAACTTAAACCGCCTTTTTACAAAACAAGATTTACATTTTGACATGGCTTCAACTATGGAGCCAGTTTTTGTAATAAGAACGTAACAGTGATTGAAATACCGTTCTTTATACAAAACTGAAAACATAGTTCAGTACTAAGTTGTCAGTTTTGTGTTTAGGAACTTTACCATAGTCGGAATAAAGTTCGAAATTCAATAATGGCTCCATGTTTTAAACCTGGGTCTGAAGATAAACCTTGTTTTGGAATAAGGGGGAAAAGGATTAACAGTCGTGTTTCAAAAGATGTTTTATTTGGTTTGACTTAGTTCTTATCCAGTCTTACCAAGGAGTATCGTAATCAGGGACCATTTTGGTTACCCATTGATAGGGTTATCGATAAAAACCCATACGATGTGGGTAACCCTTTTGAACGGCTTAATTTAATCCATTCAAAATTACCCACACCGTATGGGTTTTTGATTAACTGATTAGAAAACTTTTTCTAAAATGGTAACCAAAATGGTTCCTGGGTAGAATAGAGATATAATTGGTCATGCTACGCGTGCTGCTCGGATATCGGATTAACTTAATATTATGATTTTTTCATGTTACTGGGTTTCAAGTAGGTATAGAATACATTGAATGGGTTATCATGTAACCCTTTCACTGGGTTTCAAGTATAAAACCGATTCAATGGGTTATCATGTAACCCTTTCAATGGGTTTCTAGTATAAAACCCTTTCAATGGGTTACATCATGATAAATGTCAGGATTCGAAAGGCTTAACCCTTAACCCGGGTTGTACGGTGCTTGATCCTAATACCCAGTTACTAAGTTGTGGAGGTCAGATAGGCAGCCACTCCATGTAAAATACCGGTATTCTTAGCTGGGAAAAGGCGGGCAGATTGATTTAGTTATTATTGATTACACATTTCAACTCTTATTTTTTATAGTGTCTAATTGAAAATCAGTGGGCCGTGGCCCGGACTTTTTTTTAAATAAAATTTATTTGATTTTTTTTTTTTTCGGTAAATCAGCATTTTGTTTTTATTTTGATTGTTTGTTTGTTGTCATTTGCCAGTGTCGCAACACCACAGAGTATTACGCAGTTTAAATTGTCTTTGGTCCCTGGCCCTGACATCTAGCAATAGACAAGATTGTCGAACTTTTTATTGTTTGATTACGGGGCTTTTGGCTACTTTGTTTGTATGCAATTTGTGTTGTTTCATTGTAACGTGCGTTTTGTTTGTGCAGAATAAACATTTTTTATTTCTTTATTTTTTTTTAATGGCCTGGTTGCTGGGACCTTTTAACCAAGTATTTATTTAGTTACGAACTTTATTTAAATATTGATGAAATTAATTATATTTATATCCCCGCCCGCTACCATTGAGTTTCAGTAAAGATGTGGCACTTTATTGAGACCTCACGCGGACTTCTTGAGAGAACTTGAAGTGATGTTGCACTGTTTTGTTTCATTTGCCTGCACTAATGCACGTTTACGAACACTTAATGGTTAATAATCCACCATTATTACACATTAATAGTCGGCTAAACACAAATTTTAGAAAATAAAGCTAAACTGATAAACATGTCACTTCATTTTCCCGCCAAGAACCGCCCATGGCCCGGACTGATCTAAAGTAAATTCGAAAATACACGATCGCACAAAATATGAATTACCAATATTTTTGACTTCGTCATATTTTTAAGTAATACTAAGAGAGAGAGTTTGTTGAAAAATAAACCAAAACGCTAAAGGATTTTCGCTTTAAAACTCGGCCTATTTTTAGGCCAAAGAATCAGCGATGCCATCCAACTTGTCAACGCTGCCAGCATTTTGGGAACTTACCCCACTGACACCGATGCGGACGTTTTTTTATGCCAAATAAGCTCTTTCTCTCTTTTTCCTTTACATACGTACTTGTACATAGTATAATAATTTTAGTATTAGATTGTATAATTTATATGAGATTTGACGAAAACAATCAATGAAACTCGTACGAACTTACGTGATATGCCACACGGTGCGTTGCGACGACGACGTGGAACGACGCAACGCACTTAACAGCCGGTATATTCTGTAAAAATCTCACCGTGAGAACTCAGGTCAAGTGAGCCGTCATTCTATTGATGTTAGGGATTGACACTATGTATTGATGCTCACTTCAAGCTCACTTCACTTAACTTTTCACGGTGAGATTTTTACAGAATAGCACAACAGATAAGAAAACCAGAGAAACGAAGATGGAGGGACTTCTTGGCGGGAAAGTGAAGCGTCATGTTCAGCAGTTTGTTTAATTTTCCAAAATTAGTGTTTAGCCGAATATTAATGTGTAATAATGGTGGATTATTAACCATTAAGTGTTTGTGAACGTGCATTAGTGTAGGCAAATGAAACAAAACAGTGCAACTTCGCTTCAAGTTCTCTCAAGAAGTCCGCGTGAGGACTCAGTAAAGTTCCACATCTTTACTGAAACTCAAGGGGAGTAGGCGGGGATATCATCATCATGCATTTATAATTCATTTCATCAATATTAAACAAGAACTAACTTGACATTGGCTAAATGCACAAACCGTGCGAAGCCAGAAGGAAAAAAAAAAAAAAAAAAAAGATGAAAAGGATGTTGCGGTGCTATACCGAACGTTGGAGCGCAATAGTAGCGTAACGCATTGTTGCTTGTACACACGGCTACACATCAAGCTATACATTTCCAGTATAAGCTGGCCTCTTATTGTAAGAAAATCCTATACAATGCGAGATCAGCCTAAACTGGATTTGTATAGCTTGATGTGTAGCCTTGTGTACTAAAGAAAACTGACACTTAACACTGAGACTCTGCGATGTCGTATTAAGCAGCGTTGCGTTGCGACACTGCATTGCCCGTGAGGCACTCGATGCGTTGAAATCATAGCGGTGCGACGACGCAGCGTATTGGCAACGCCCGTGTGGCGTCACTTTAACCAGTGTAATGGAAAGGTGTTCTAATTAATTTCCAAAAACATTTGTAATTTAAACGGTGAAGTTTTTATGGTGCTATCAGGGCTGCTTGCCAAAATAGCTAGCTGACCTTTCGTTCAACTTCTGAAATATTGAGAAAAGTTCTGCAATTGACAAGTCAGGCGATATTGGATTCTGTTTGCTTAGTTTTATCAGATTACTGTAGGTAGTCATTTTAATTATTTATGCCTATACTTCACGCTGTTTTTGTAAGGGGATAAACAGAAATGGTGATTGTGTTTGTTTTTATGACGTTTCTGTTTAGCAGGATGCAGGGTTAAGGGACTAACCACACTTATTCAGCTCCGTTCAGCTTGTGTCCATAGAAAACAATGATTTTGTATGGACAAAAGCTAAACAGAGCTGAATAAGTGTGGTTAGTCCCTAATTAAGAGTGATTGGTTTTGAAAATACGCACTTGCATATTCATTACATAAATACATTTTATTTTCGTGTTACATAAATCTTTAAATATTTTATTCTATCGTATGAGTACTTTTGACTTCAACGCATACAAACACAGAAGCTGCTTAATTCTTGTAGGTATTTTTCTCGAAAAAAATGTCGTTTTAAAGCATCGAGATATAAGTACTAACGTACTAGAGAAGCTACGTCAAATAACTGAACTGTCCTATTCTTCGTAATTTGAATCTTTAGTTCGCGCAGCGCTAAAATAATAACAATTCGTCTAAACCGTAACTAATTTACCACAGCGCTAGATTTGCTGCGGAAGTGTATTTATTCTATATAATTTATTATTGTCGGAAGTACTAGGCGCGAAAGAGCTAGAGAGCGACTGAGTGAGGTGCGGCGCGATCGCCGCAGTTGAACGAGACAAAGTAGGAATTTACGGTGTCTTCTCTAGTACGTTAGTACTTATATCTCGATGATTTATACCCATTAGATAGGACTAAAAAGTGGGCAAACTACGGAAAAAATCTACTTTAAGTAAAACCTAAATCTGTCAATGACGTAAATAGTAACAGACGAATTTATGGTCACACGCAGTTTTCACGATACACAAAGAAAACCGGTGTATCAGGAATAAAACGCTTTGTCTCGATTTCCATGTATTGGGAACAAATATTTGTTTTTAAGCTTTGAAATGGAGACTTTATGCGCCTAAAATATACCACAGGCCGGGTTAAGGGGGATGCGCTAAGGTAGCCCGCGAAATTCAAATTTTATTACGTCTTTTGCAATTTGTAGGTCAGTTACAGGTTGTATGTTGATGTAAATATGATTCGCGGCCGTAACAACTATGGCTTTACAGAATTATAATCATTAGAATCGGCAATACAACTAACTGTCTTCGAAAAATCCAAAAAAATGTTTTTTTCTGAAATAATCATTTAGTAGGATTTTTTGTACTTAGAGAGTTGTAATACTGATTCTAATGACTATAATACTGTAAAGCCATAGTTGTTACGGCAGCGAATCAAATTTATATCAACATACAACCTGTTACTGACCTGCAAATTGCAAAAAACGTAATAAAATTTGAATTTCTCGGGCTACCTTAGCGCATCCCCCTTAACCCGGCCTGCGGTATACAACATTAGTTTTTGTTTATACTAAACCTCTTAAGGGGTCATTGTATTCATCATTATGAACAACTTTTACTATGGGACCAAACGTGAAATCGCGAAAAAAAAAATCAGCTGTTCCCTACATTTCAGTTCGCTGAACTCGTCAAAATGTAGGGAACAGCTGATATTTTTTTCGCGATTTCAACTTTGGTCCCATAGTAAAAGTTGTTCATAATGATGAATACAATGACCCCTTAAGAGGTTTAGTATAAACAAAAACGAATGCGCATAAAGTCTCCATTTATTAAGCGAATATTTGGCGGCGTCCAATAATTATGCTAGTAAAATGTTTAAACTAACCATGTGAAACCATCAAAGGCCTCTCCGGACTTCCGCGTTGAGAAGTATGATGATTTACAGTTTACTGGCGCTACATTAGGCTTCGAAAGCCTCATCATCATCATTATCCAGCCGAAAGACGTCCACTGCTGGACATAGGCCTGCCCCAAAAATACCCGACTTGCCATGATCATAAAATGCATAGAGAACGCTGCCGCCCATTTTCTAGAAAGTCCCTTAGTCGCTTTTTTCGACACCCACGGGAAGAAATGGGATGGTGCTATTCTTTACGTCCGGCACCAAACGGAACCTTGAGTTACAAATTCATATTTAATTACTAATTTCGTAATTTTATTTGATAGTCTTAGGACTCCAGCCCCCTTATTACAAAACAAGGTTTATCTTCAGACGCAGGTTTAAAACATGGACCCATTATTGAATTTCGAACTTTATTCCGACTATGGTAAAGTTCCTAAACACAAAACTTACAACTTAGTACCGAACTAAGTTTTCAGTTTTGTATAAAGAATGGTATTTCAATCACTGTTACGTTCGTATTACAAAAACTGGCTCCTTAAGCCATGTCAAAATATAAATCTTGTTTTGTAATAAAGCGGTTAGTGATCAAAACTTATGGGTGAATCTTTAACCCAGGAATTATATGAGAACTAACTCTCTTAGGGCTTGAATTATTTTGAGCTGTTATGAGTCCTTATACCTCAGGGCTACCTCACTCTTTATCTGGCTCGCACACGGTCACGTGAGCAAGTGAGACGGGGCGGTAGGGAGAAGGTTCTAAGGCGCCGATAGTTTAGGTATTGTCTTTTTTCGGTGAAAATGATGGGAAAAAAAACTTATGTTTTATTTTGAAAAGAATGCTCCCAATTTACCGTTGGAATAAATTCGTGTAACACTTCTCGATCCAGAAGGGCCCTTAATTATGTTGTTAACGTTAGCATCTTCATAATTTATGTAGTTAAGAGTCTACAATACCTCAAATTACTTAGCATGATTCTCCGAAATATCTAAAATACTGCAGCATTATTTTTAAAATAAATTTAAGGTAAAGGTTTGACGAAAACACGATTCCTTAAAATTTTCTCGACAGAAAATAATTACAAAGTTACCTCTAAACCGAACAATAAACCGCTTAGATCTTAGATCATGAAACTTTGCAAAGTAACTGAACTAATATAAACCAGATAAGTATAAAAAAAGGCAGAAAGAAAAAAAATAAAGAAAATACGTGTATTTTGCGGTAAACAATGATTAATTGATGATCTTTATGATTTTTTGCGGTAACATAATTATTCAATAGCAATAACATCATGATAAATGATAAATTATTTTTATTTCTGTAAGTAGGTTTGTACAAACACTGTTACACGTCAATCATATTTTAAAAACTAAATGAGGTCGGCGTTTTCTATTTGACTACTCCGAGAAGAAAGGCCGAAACAAACTCAGAGGTCACAGTCTCTTTTAAAGTCCAGACATAATCTTGGTCAGATCATGTGCAGGCCATGCAGATTGGTGTCTGAAATGGTCTTTTGCGGAAAGAACCACACATATTGAGTGAACCTGACCAGTCCATGATATACATACATTCTCCGTTTTCTATCCGTGTGGGATGATCGGATCCATTTCACGTGCGAGCTATCCGTACATCTTCGGGTATTCAACGACGAAACTTGGAAAACCCCTCGCCAATATAATTCGTCTCGACGTCTATGTATTGAGATTGATTTTGAAATAGGAAAAAATATTTCTTTTACGGTGATGTGCTTCTGGTACACACGGCTACACATCAAGCTATACCTACATATCCAGTTTAGGCTGATCTCGTATTGTATAGAATTTTCGTACAATGAGAGGCCAGCTTATACTGGAAATGTACAGCTTGATGTGTATCCATGTGTACAACATAAAACTTTGGAACAGCCAGATTTAACAAATTTCTTATACCGACGTTATTTACTTAAGTACAGCAGGTTGTCGCCAGCACATCAAGTTACCACAAACTGCATACAATTTTCATAACCTGATATGCAGGCTGTACATATACATTTTAGAGAGCATATCACATAGTTTTTGTCACTAGTGGGCTATTTACCTACCTACATTTTGATATTTCTCGATCTAGATACAGGTATTTTCTCCATCAATAAGCAAAAATCTCCTCAATGCTTAAATTGTATTAGTTCCATCAATACGTTTTTAGATTTTTTTAAAATTTTATATAACATAATACCTAATCTATAAATAACAATATTGTTATTTATGTATAGATTATTATGTCATATAAAATTCGACCGGTCCGACCGAGTCGTACAAGGAAAAAAAATCGAGTAACGAACTCAAAACTGCAGATACTACTGATTATTTAAAAACAAAAGTAACTGTTACGGGGTGTGGGAACGAGACTAATGCCGAAAATATAGTTTTTATAATTTTTGTCCGGTTGTCTGTTTGTCTGGATATAATATGTTCCAGATTGGCGAAAACGGCTCAACGGATTTGAATTAAATTTGGCACACAGATAGTTTGTAACCTACCTCTGCTTTACGATTGTTCACCTAGTAGGTAATAATAAGAAAATGCTGTATTATAACCTATAATTATTTAGTTCTTTATTTTCTGTTCCTTCCTGTAATTTCTGTAGAGTATACGAACGTTGGTATTAAATCTAAATACAGCCTATAATGTTTCCACTGCTGAGACACAAGCCTCCTCTGTGAGAGGGAGTGGGCCGTAATCCACCACGCAGATCCAGCGTGGGTTGGAGATGTCACATGTCTTAGACATTTTCGGTTCTTGGACATGCCGTTTTCCTCACGATGTTTTCCTTCGCCGTTTTGAAAGCAGTGATGAAATAATTTAAACAAAGTAAAGCGTTTGTCTGGGTTAGAACTAAGAACCCCTTTTTTTTTGTTGTTGTTCACGGGTTGGAAAATACTCATAGATATCCTCCGCGCTGGGGCGGGCGGAGGAGTCTGTCAGACTCTTACTGACTAAAAACCACCCCAGTGTTCCCCTCCCACACTTACACCGGGGATCTTGGGATTTATTATTACTTCCGCAATCCCTGGCTAGTGCCGGCACGCCTCTGCGGGCCACCTCAAGTCTGGGTTAGAACCTATGACAACTACAACTACTCGTAAGTTGCGGTCGTCACCAATGGGCCACCACTGCTCCTGGGTACTTTTAATACCGGTAGTACGTTACCGTGGGATATTTTCTGATATCCACGCAGGCAATAAGCCGCGGGCAAAACTACTAAAAAGATAAATGATAAAGCTGCCAGCCGGATACCGAAAAAATCTAATAACTATAATTGGATCAAAATTTGCAGACAAGACAGACTTTTTAGGCTTATAGAAATAAAAAGAAATAAAATGCTTTTATTTGCCGTAAACATGACGCAAAGATAGAACACAAACACGAAAAGAATAAGTTGGGGGATGCGCCACATCCACACAAAACGGCCACCACTCAGCACTGAGCTGACCCTATGCGAGGCAGAGCCCCAGCGCTGGTTTTAAGTGACAGCCCGCGTTGACATGATGACGTCAACTGATGCAGCACATAATGAGGTAAAAGTAGGAAATAAAATAAACACAATACATAGTTCTAAAATATGTTCATATAAATATAATATTTAAAATGGCAACATAAAGGATGTCTGTTATTTCGTGGACCTAGTAAAATCCAGATTCATACGGTTAGATTTTATTAAAACCTCATGTAAAGTCAAATTAATTGTTTATCAAATTTACACACTACATCAATTTGCCGTGCGGACATTTCATAAATAGGCTGAGTTGATTGATTGAAATAAAATCTAGGTTATAGTTCAAATGACTATCGATAGTTTCATCGGACACTGTATACGCCCAACACTACTCCAAGGTTAGTTTTTTAACAAACCTTGAGTGGTTGAGTTTCACCAAAGAATCTGTTACCGAAAAAGTTAATCTCAAAATTGTTTATTCCAAAAGTTTGATCTTAGTGCTTCAGAACATTCTACTTAGCTAATTGTAAGCCTAACAGGAAGACGTTAGGTTTTCAAAGTGTATTAGAATGATTTTATCCCCACAGATGGAAGGAGGGAGGGAGGATATTGGTATTATCCCGTAAATCGGTTGTGGAAGTCAGATTGCAGTACATATACAACATTAGTTTTTGTTTATACTAAACCTCTTAAGGGGTCATTGTACTCATCATTATGAACAACTTTTACTATGGGCCCAACCTTGAAATCGCGAAAAAAATATCAGCTGTTCCCTACATTTTGACGAGTTCAGCGAACTTAAAAAAAAAGGATGAAACGAATTAATTATTTAATTACGGCCCACTCCCTCTCACAGAGGAGGCTTGTGTCTCAGCAGTGGAAACATTATAGGCTGTATTTAGATTTAATTCGTTAGTAACGTATTGAGCAAAAGCGCTTCCAAGGAGGTTCGATCATTCAGCTTATTTATTCCGTAATTTGAAACACCTTGGTGGAATTCTTATGTATTTTTTATGGAAATTAAAAAAAAAACCGTAAAGCTATACAACGGAGGGTGCGGTAAAACATATACTTATACTCGGAATTTTAATTCGATTCCAGATTTGACATTAGCTACTGTCATTTTGTGAAATAATGATACCACATATAATAGTGTAGTGATGAACACAAAAATCGATAAACAATCAGTGTGTGTGCCATCAGTGTGCCAATTAAAGACTAAACTATTGATTTTTATTTAAATAAATACATAATTATTCATAATAATTATTTATTAATTAGTAATCGCTGCTCTATTTTATAAAAAGTTAATATTTTTGTTTTTATATTATAAACAAAACTTATAATAAAAGAGCCTAGATAGTTTTCAGTATTGGCAACCCGTGCGCGCTCGTGCAGCTATCGCCATTTTGTTTATCGTGTCATTCGGCTTCATTCTCCCAGTCTGACTGCACTTATTTCATTGCGAATCGATATTTTGTTATTTTGTTGGGTTTTTGTTAAAGTGTTGTTACGTTGTGTTTGTTGTTACGTTTATAGTTTTTTGTGAACTTTGAGTGAGGCAGCACAACATGGGATCACAGTTTTAAGACTGCCCCCTTACCATTGCGAGCTAAACCCTATCGAATTGATATGGGCGCAGGTAAAGGGGCATGTAGCTCAAAATAATAAAACCTTCAAATTGACAGACGTGAGAAATTTATTTCAGGAAGGCATTAAAAAAATTACGGCTACCGAATGGTCTAAATGCGTATCCCATGTTGTCAAAGAAGAGCAAAAAATGAGTAGGCTAGATATGTTAATTGACAATATCACAGACACATTTATAATAAATGTTACAGAAAGTGACAGCGATAGCGATAGCGATGACGGCGACAATTTATAAAATAAATTATTACCATAATCCATCTATCTGTTTTATTTGTCATGTTCCTTCATGATCACATTTTTTTATTTATTTCACACACAATTATAAAAGAAAAGTCTCAGATCGTTAATTAATCGTCAAAACTAAATTATCGGTTCAGAAATATTTAATTTCCTGATATACTTAGTTTACGAGAGTAAAATTATAAACGAGAAGAATCGATCTGGAAATATTCCATTTCCATATCGAATAATTTCGCAACGTCACTATTTAGTACTTGTCATAACGTTGCAACACTGAAATTGTCAAATCTGGAATCGAATTAAAATTCCGAGTTTAGGTGAGAGTACCTATTTAGGGAACAGCTGATTTTTTTTTCGCGATTTCAAGGTTGGTCCCATAGTAAAAGTTGTTCATAATGATGAGTACAATGACCCCTTAAGAGGTTTAGTATAAACAAAAACTAATGTTGTATAAGCAGGTCAATAAGGAAGCCAAATGCAACGTATATATGTATGTACATAGCACAGGTATATAGAAAGAGGCTTGATAGCAATGAGCCTTACGTTTCTGGTTATTTGCAAAAAGAAAACCTTTGAGAACTATTTCGATCTTTTTTTATTGATTAAAATTGCCCTTACAATTAAGTTATGATAAGATAAGATCATTTATTTGTCCAAAACTTAAGTATGCACACACATGGCATGCAAGATATTACATTAAATTATATTATATAACAGTCATGTTTTGCCATAACGGCGTAGAAATATATAAAGGTTATTTTTATTACTAGGACATAAACATCAAATAATTATAAATTTGTCTAATATTTAAAGCAATTAACATATCAAATTAAAACTTAATCAATCAAATTATAACAAATGTGCTACACAGAAGTGTCATCAAGTCGTCACAGATCTGTATAATAAAATGAGGTAGTTAAAATTCAAAGTAATCAGGAATAAAATCTACATATTTCACACAAGTCAGATTAATTTATCACACAGTAAGTCGTCAGTGCTGTAATAAGCTTTCTTTAACAGAAGGATTTTTAACCTTCTTCGTGATTTTTCTGTTCTATATTCCCTCCAATATTTTGGCAATGTATTTTAAAGGATTGGTGCCGTACAGACTATACTTTTACGCAATAGAGCTGTCCTGGGTATAGGAATGCAAAGTTTGCTATTCTCGCATCTATTCCAAATGATTTTATCTGACAATGGGGGACTAGATTTGGGTTCGATTTGAAAAATATAATGATCTCTAAAATCTACATAGATGGAATGGTTAATCCTAACTAATATTATAAATGCGAAAGTAAGTTTGTTTGTTACCTTTTCACGACTAAACCACTGAACCGATCATTCTGAAATTTTGCATATAATATGTTGTTAGGTGTATAGAAACGAACATAGGGTACCTTTCATCCCGAAAAAAAAGTCCTGTTCCCGAGGAAAACAACAATCACGTTCTTATGATAGTAGATGGCGCCACGTGTCTTTCGAATCATGATTGAATTATATTAATATAGAAACTTGAATAGTGTGTTAAGAGTTTTGTTCCGCCAAACGCCAAACAACAAGCAGTGTACAACTCGAACTGATTGTCAAATTCTAAATTAACGCGAGCGAAGCCGCGGGCAAAAGCTAGTATTATATATTTTTTTGAAAAAGGGTTTGCAGCTCTCAGTAACACGAAGTCCCAATATAGTTTTAAGGCACCCCTTTTGGGTTTAAAAAAATGCCATTATTTATCAATATTATTATCATTACTGGCTTGTTTTATCTAATGCGAAAGTGCAGTCTTATTTTATATACAACTAGCTGCTGCCCGCGGCTTCGCCCGCGTGGCATTTTCTAAACATATAAACCTTCCTCTTAAATCACTCTATCTATTAAAAAAAACCGCATCAAAATCCGTTGCGTAGTTTTAAGGATCTAAGCATACATAGGGCAGACAGGAAGCGGGAAGCGACTTTCTTTTATACTACGAGTATGTAGTGATGTGGAGACAACAATACGACAAATAAATGAAAAAACTTGCAATACTAATGTATAAGAATATTTTGGAACGATAAAATAAATTCTACCATCGAAATTAAAAAAAGTGATTTTTTCAAACAAACTAAATAGCAGTGGTGTGCCGACTATGGATTTTGACTAGCTATTAGATTGAATTTTCGTGTGCAGACTACGAACGTTATTAGGTATACGCAGCTGAATTTATTGCCATATTGTCGTCTCCGCGTTGTATAAACTTATATACACTTCAAAATTATTACCAACATTAACAATCACAGCTACTAACAACTGCTAATTATAAAATAACGTGCTCGGAGGTAGAAAGTATTCAAGCAATATACTGGTACTCCGGAAAGCAAACTATACAAATGCAGTCTTAAGCTTATCTGCTATTATGGTATCCAGCTTTGGGGAACTGCAGCGAAGTCTAATATCGAAATCCTTCAAAAGTTTCAATCAAAAACACTGCGACAAATGATAATTAAAAGTAGGCAAAGGTATCCATTGACAGCCTATCAAAAGAGTTTGTATGTTTGTATATCTTCGACATCAAAATGGCCGTCGTTTGTGGCGCGCGTGAGTAATTAATAAGTGATAAATGGCACAGCAGCTCAGGACTGTTGTGATTGGTCGTGTTGATTGATGATGTTGAACTATGCAGTGATAGATTTATAAGTCATCTTTGTTTTTACGTAGTTTTGTACAAAAGAGAGTCGATACCAAGAATTTATAAAAACAGTGGGGTAATTGCGTAACACAATAGCAGTAGCAATGGGTTTTCATTTTGACAGTTTAACAGAGCAGACACATTTTTCGAACATAATTATGAAGCAATGGACTAGCTATCTGTAATGTATGTAGTGTGTTTTCACCTTTTGTATTATTAAGTTCAGTAACACTGGAGCATGCACCGGAACTTTCCTCCGGGCTTATGACAACACCACGATGTAAACTTCATTCCGAATACAAGTATCATTGGACGAAGCTTGCGTTTCTTTCTGACCACAACCTGGTTTTCCCCAAACACTTCAGTGGCGACAAGGACAAACAAATAAAACTAAAAATCAGTGTGTAAAGACGTGTGGTTTATTTATACAATCAGAAAAGATGACCATCGGCAAAGTTGGCGAATACAGAGTGGCGGATGACTGGAGATTATACTTCGAGCGCCTGGAAAATTATTTCGTCGTCAACGAAATAAAGAAGGAATTAAGGGTGCCAACGTTAATCACATTGATGGGGGCGGAGAGCTACGAATTGTTAGTAAATTTGTGCACACCGGACAAGCCGAGCACAAAAAGCTTCGAGAGCGTAACCGCCATTTTGGAAAAGCTTCTACAACCAAAGCCGAGTGTATTAGCGGAGAGATACAGATTTCACCAGCGGAAACAAAACTCGGGTGAAAGCATAGCCGAATACATGGCAACTTTCAAGAAAATTACAAAATCATGTGAATTTGGTTCGTGGTTGGAAGGGAGTATTTGGGATCAATTCGTATGCGGCATAAGCAGCGAAGTAATTCGGCAGCGATTATTCGCAGAGGAAAAGCTAGACTACTCAAAAGCCTTCAGTATGGCTATGAGCATGGAAGCGACTGAGCGAAATGCAGCTAGTGTCGAGGGCAACATGAAGTCCACGGATAAGGTGAGCACGGTGAGTGACTGCTTGGCGGTGGTAACGTCGACTCAAACCAATGGTCGCGACGGGGCGGAGCACCCAGGAGCCCCTGCACGCGGGGAAAGGCGCCCATGGGCGCGGAACGGACAGCGACGTACAGGTTGGCGCAAACCACGCCATGGAGAAGAGGTGGCGACGACGACCGTACCGGAGGAACGTGCTCGGAAAGGTCAACAGTGCAACGCTTGTGGAGGCCCGCATGACACGGCGTGGTGTAAATTCGCGCGATATGTTTGTCGCGTATGTAACAAACAAGGACATCTGCGCCGCGTATGTCCTTCAGAGGTAGGACATCATCATTTGGAGGGAGTTCATGTCTCATCAAACACATCAGATGGAGAACGAAGTGATGAGGTAAGGATGGTCGATATTAATAACTAAATTAGCTGTCAATTAAGTGTGGAAGTGTAATGTATGTAGTGTGTTTTCACCTTTTGTATTATTAAGTTCAGTAACACTGGAGCATGCACCGGAACTTTCCTCCGGGCTTATGACAACACCACGATGTAAACTTCATTCCGAATACAAGTATCATTGGACTAAGCTTGCGTTTCTTTCTGACCACAACCTGGTTTTCCCCAAACACTTCACTATCTTGTAATTCAAAATCATTAAGATTGTGATTGATAGTGTGTTAAGGCTAGTGCGATATCGCGGGCGCGACGCAATACTAGTAGCACAATTTCTTTGTTGGTGCCTGTCGCGCCCACGATGTCGCACGAGTCTGTACGAGCCTTTACGCAATTAAGACACAGATATATGCCAGTGACCTTGAGTGGATAGCTTGCGTGTTCTGTACTGAGCTCACGCAACGCGTCGTATGTTCAGCCAATAATAGGACTCACCCATCAAGGAGCGCTGTCCCCAATTTGATGCATTATTAATTTATTATACACAAAATAATAATATTTTAATAAACCGCGTATACTAAAAGATCAATAATTAAATTTTCTTTAAATTAGTGAAGGTTTCAGAAAAATACGCTTAGTAGATTTTGTGCCTTTCTCAGATTTTCATCCGCGTTAGACATAACTTTACAAATTAATTTTACTATGTAATATCTACATAATCTTAAATATTCACATATTAAATTATTGAAAAAATGCTTTAATTAAATTTTTTTTTTCAAATCATTAACTAGACGTGATGTTTTGTATAAAACCATTAAAAGTCAGTTATCGTCGCCTTAAGACTCAGATATATGCCAGTGACCTTGAGTGGTTAGCTTGCGTGTTCTGTACTAAGCTCACGCAACACGTCGTCCGTTCAGCCAGTAACAGGACTCGCCCATCAAGGAGCGCTGTTCCCATTTTGACGCAATATTAATTTATTATACGCAAAGCAAAAGGTATTTTAATAAAACGCGTATACTAAAAGATTAATAATTAAATTATCTTTAAATTGGTGAAGGTTTCAGAAGAATACGCTTGGTAGATTTTGCGCCATTCTCATTTTTTTATCCGCGTTAGAAATAACTTTACAAATTAATTTTAAACATAATCTAAAATATTCACATATTAAATTATTGAGAAAATACTTTAATTTAACATGTATTTTTTTCAAATCATTAACACTACTCGTTTAGACGTGATCTTCAGTATAAAATCATTAAAAGTCGGTTATAGTCGCCTTAAGGTGCTGGTTTATAAGTATTTTTTTCCTAATCCATTAAAAACTGGCCAAGTGCGTATTGGACCACGCAAAATGAATGGTTCCGTAGTTGGGATGAATTTATCTCAAAAACAAACTATACATGCCACGGTCAATTTTCCAACTTAAGTTTGTGATCGTATTTTTTTTAATGTGATAAAACTGCAAATTAATGGTTTTTGGAACTTTTCCCTTTACTTGTGCTGTGAGACCATGCTTCTTGCCAAATTTAATGATTCTAAGTCAACGGGAAGTACGTACCCAACAATAGGTTTTGATTTATTTGCGAGTACCAAAATATGTCGCATAAAGTCTTCTACAGACCGACGTGACACGCAACGCGATACTAAGGCCCCGCGTGTCGCGCGAAGAGCGGTGCCTTAGTGTCGCGTCGCCAGTCGCGCCAGTATGTAGAAGCCTTAAATCGGCATGTTTTTTTATTGCGTTGAGCCGTTGACGTAGAAGCTTGATTTTTTAGAGCTCCAAGGGACTGTAGACCTACGTATTTGATACTAATTTCAACTTGATACCTCCACGCTTTCCTGAGAAAAAGGGTCTTGACAGACTGACAGTCAGACAGACAGACAGACAACGAAGTGATCCTGGGTTCCGTTTTTACTTTTTGAGGTACGGAACCCTAAAAAACGATACTGGTTTAGAGGCATGAGGAACAAGGTGTAAAGTTCACTCATCCTCTATAGAAAAGGGAGGATCCTCCGACCAGACGTCGGGTGTCATGTCTGGTGGGCAACTGCCCGACGGTTGATGTCGGGACGTTGTATATGCTAGTCACGCGGTAAACTCTGCTTGCGCGATGCAGGATTCGCGTGACATACTGATGTCACATATGAACTACGCGTCACACTGGTGACGCGTAGTTCATATGTGGTTATGTTGATGCCGCTACACTGGTACCTATTAATAAAAATAAAAAAAACAAAATAGTTTATTGTCATAATTAGCAGAATAATACATTTAAACGTGTTTGGAGCCTTCTTTTAAGCAAAACTGCCTGTTTTAACATTGCAGTATACTTATACTACTCGTAACTATGAGTTACAAAAAATAGTGTACTGTGAGATTAGGGTTACATTTATTATTAATAAACGATATGGGTATATATGTTGTGGTGTGTATATGGTATGGTGTGGTGTGTATAGTGTACGCCTCTTTTTGTGACTGTTGCTAGCTACGTCTACACCGAGAAGTTTGTACCGGATAATTTATGTTCTAAGTTAAGTTCAAAGCCAAGATTACTTACTCCGTATTTTTTATAAAGCTCAGTGGAAAAGAATCTTGATTTATATACGCATTATTTTCACCTCTCCGAAAAGTTTTTCCTTCGTTAGGTAGGAAAGTAGAAGTAGAAATGCTCATAGATAATAATAATTTAAAGGCAATGTTTTTATTTGAGGTTGTTTCAGTTACAGTGGCACTTAGGAAAATTCCGAGCTTAGTGGACGATTTAATTTGTCGTTTCGCTGAAGAATGGCGCTTGAATTATACATATACCGTGTGTGTCAATTATAATCATCATTTCAGCCGAAAGACGTCCACTGCTGGACATAGGCCTCTCCCAAAAAGAGAGGGGATTTGCCATAATCACCACGCTTGGCAGGCGGGTTGGCGATCGCAGTATGATTTTAAAAATGCATAGAGGACGCTGCTGCCCATTCTCTAGTAAGTCCCTTAGTCGCCTTTTACGACACCCACGGGAAGAAATGGGATGGTGCTATTCTTTACGTCCGGCACCAAACGGAAGTCTGTCAATTATAATAGCGGCGACATACAAAAGCGTCGAGACAGCAGCTTTACCCCGCCAAAGGATTCAAAATTTGGGATTCAGCGAAGCTGGCCCTGAGCGCAACCTGGTGGTGACGTTATTTAAAGATGGCCACCCATAATAAACCGTCTCTACACTATTCCAATGCATACTCAAGGATGCATATCCGGTATGGCTCTAATAATACCTCCATTCCCCCCGGTCTACTCATTGATATGCAATGGTCTCTGTGGTCCCATGAAACATGCTACAGGGGCTAGTGTGAATCTTTGGGTTCATTCGAGTGATCGAGTCTGGTGTAACCGCGCGGGGGGGCATTTCATTCATTCATTCATTAATTTAGACGATCGTCCTGTACCAGTTCTCGAATCAGAGAGAATCTCCATTGTAACTCTTTTTAGGGTTCCGTACCAAAATGGTAAAAAGGAACCTTATGGTGAGACTAAGTCTGTCTGTCTGTCTGTCACACCTAGATATCTCAAGAACTACTAATGCTATCAACTTGAAATTTAGAATAGTTTTAGATGACGTTTGTCCAACTATTTTTCAAACAAGAACGAAATTTAAAAAAATATACCTTTTTTGCAAAAGGGACTTAAAACTTGAAGTGGGGCTACTACGGCATGTGGGGTATCATATAAAAGAACGCTGTTTGCACATTCTCAAATATTTTTTTCTTTGACGAGAAATTTAAAAAAAATCCGTTCCCCCCCCCTTATCTCCGAAGTTTGCATAGATAAAAATCTGAAATTATTTTATGTGATAGAAGTATAATTATGTAAAGATTACAGGAAAAATAAAACGATATCTCTAAATAGCACAGTTTTTCGGAAATCATCAACATCGTACGGAACCTTCGGTGTGCGAGTCCGACTCGCTCTTGACCAGTTTTTTAAATAAAGGACATTGTTATTTTTCCGTAAATGTGTTGTTCCAAACCGTTTCAAACTCACTTTTGACGTTTCATAATCAGCCTATAATGTTCCCACTGCTGGGACACAGGCCTCCTCTCTTCAAGTGGGAGCTGTAATCCACCACGCAGCCCCAGTTCGGTTGGTAAATGTCACATGTTTTCGATTTGTTGGTTCTAAGACATGCCGGTTTCCTCACGATGTTTTCCTTCACCGTTTTGAGAGCAGTGGTGATGAAATTATTTACACATAATAAAGCGCCTGTTTGGGATTGAACCCACGACCTACAACTCGTAAGTCGGGGCTGTCATCACTGGGCCACCACTGCTAATTTGACGTTTGAATCATACGATAATATTGATAACTGTCTAAACTCCAATTAGATCACCCTATCTGAACAAACTTTTACAATGCTGTATTTAATACAATTATTTTAAATGGGGATAAAAACTGCCACTTACTCACTTCAGATGCTTCGCTACTATCCAAAGTCTAAGAATTTGACAACTAGCTATCACTATCCATATTTTTTTTGTAAACAAGCCTTCTCCTTCTTTTCGGGGTACATCGGTTCCTATAACTGGTCTCAACTTCGGCGACACCATCGAGTACAAATCCCAAACTGCGGCCAAGAAACTGGGCATCCTAAATAGGGTGAAGCGATACTTTACGCCTGGACAGCTTTTGACCCTTTACAAAGCGCAGGTCCGATCCTGCATGGAGTATTGTAGCCACCTTTGGGATGGCTCAGCAAAATACCAACTTGCCGCGCTTGACTCGGTGGAACGCAGAGCTAAGAGGCTCATTGGCGACGTAAAACTGGTGGGTGCCAATCTTCACAGCTTGGCCCATCGCCGCAAGGTTGCCTGCTTGTTGGTCTTCTACAGATTGTACTTCGGTGAGTGTGCCCAAGAACTCCACGTCCTCATTCCACCGGCCCCCTTCTATTATCGGACATCTAGACGTACTGCAGGTTACCATCCCTTCCTTGTAGCTATTCCACCCATTCGTACTAAGCGTTTCCAAATGTCTTTTATAATGCGCACAGCAAAAGAGTAGAACTCTCTACCTGCGTCTGAGTTTCCGAACGCATACAAACCTAATCTCTTCAAAGTTAGAGTGAACAGGCTTCTTCTGGGTAAGCTCACTCCATCGTCGACTTTGTCTTTGTCACCTCTGCCCTAGACTTAGGTCAAGAGCAAACCCAACTGTGCTGGCACCTATGACAAGCTTTCAGTTTTTAACCCCTTTAATTGTTCTGTAGGTAACGCAATGAAGGTAAATAAATAGGTACCTATGTGAGATTTGAAGGTCAAACCACAATAAGTAACAAAAAGGTATTTTTCTATTGTTTCGATAAACGTATTAGGTATGGCTTTGCGGTTGTTTTTTTACCTGTACCTCATACCTGTATATAGTCCGCTACGAATCAGCTTACCTTCTAGTCAGAATTTGCCAATACGTTATGAACTGGCGTGGTAGAACTATGAAGTGGCGATAAGTGCTCGTTTCTTCTCTGTATGAGAAGAAACTGATTTCCCTGCAATTTAAATGACAGATTGATAATTATTATTATGTTCCACTCACCAATCGATCGGTTATCCCAAAGGACATGGACAAAAGCACATTCCATGTACACACACTTTGTACTTTACAAGTACCGATTTCCGGCCACCGTAGGCGCGGGCCTGCGGACGGTGAGCGATGGGTAGTTCACCGTCCGATAAGGACCAGGCCCGGGTCGACTGCGCGTTGTGTTCCACGCGCGCCTCAAAGAGTTGTCAGCACCAACTGATGGGGTCCGATAGGGCCAATGCCTGCCTGCCAGGGTTGCGAGTTTGTCCGGAAGGGATATCGTGGCCCTGGCACACAGGCAAATTAAGGAATACGGGTGGCTTTTAGTCAGTAAAAGTCTGCACGCCCTCCCGATCCGCCCAGAGCGGGAGAAGTTATTTGATAATTTCCCACCCAAAAAATGTACCCTCACATTAGAAAAATGAATTAATACGTAGTTTTTAACCTCTCCAAACCTGCTAGTTTTAATCGCGATAATTTTCTAATATTATTGACCCCTGCTTATCTCTACGGACTGATACCTTCTATCACTCGATTACCTTGCTATGAACACTGGACTCTGATTTGCATTGCGTCGTAATTCTGGGGCGGTATCTACACTGCCACGTGCGAACTAACTATACTATACCTTCTGTTGCTGAGTCTTTGCTTAAGGAAAATGTTAATGTTTGCGAGTCGGAATTTCATTTTGAACATATTACCTGTAGAGATATAATTAAAACCTTTCACACTTTAAATGTAAAAAAGACTGCAGATCTGTGGGGTAATTCTGTAGAAGTTGCTAAGTCTATTATAGACATTGTAGCACCTACTTTAGCTCTTATCTTTAATAATTGTATTGACTGTGGGGAGTTTCCTGACCTTATGAAAAATAGTAAAATAATACCGTTGTTTAAATCAGGTAGTACATCAGACCCCTCAAATTATAGACCTATTTCAGTACTACCTACCTTTAGTAAAATTTTTGAGAAATTAATTTTAGACCAATTGCAAAGATTTTTTAATAAACATAAATTACTACATAGCAAACAGTTCGGTTTTACAAGGGGCCGTTCGACTACTGATGGCCGGTGTTGAACTGTTAGGACATATTTATAATGCATGGGAAGATAAATGCGATGCCTTGGGCATTTTTTGTGATTTGTCCAAGGCATTCGATTGCGTTTTTCATGAAACGTTAATCAGGAAACTCCGCCACTACGGGATCCGGAACACCGCTCTGGATCTTCTTATTTTATACTTGAGTAATAGGATTCAGAGCGTTGACGTCAATGGGAAAAGATCTCCCGGATCTATAGTAAGAATGGGAGTCCCACAGGGCTCAATTCTTGGTCCTTTCTTGTTTCTTATTTATATTAATGACTTGCGTTACCTCATAAAGGATAAACATGATATAGTGTTGTTTGCAGATGACACTTCACTTTTGTTTAAACTTAAACGTCAGCAGCTGGTTACTGACGATGTAAATAGCGCGATCTTAAAAGTAGTTCACTGGTTTAATGTTATTAATTTACTTCTAAATGAAAAAAAAACCAAATGCATTAAGTTTACGCTACCTCACGTTAGGCAGGTGAAAACTAATGTGTTAATAAAGGGCGAAGAATTGAATCCTGAAGATAGCACAGTATTCTTGGGCTTGACTTTGGATGCTAAGCTTCAGTGGGGCCCACATGTAGATAAACTGTCAAAAAAGCTAAGCTCCGCAGCATATGCTGTTAGAAAAATTCGTAATTTAACTGACATAGAGACAGCCCGTTTAGTGTACTTTAGCTATTTTCATAGTGTAATGTCGTACGGTATTCTGTTATGGGGAAATGCTGCCGACATTCAGACTATCTTTGTTTTGCAGAAAAGAGCTGTTCGATCAATTTATAAATTAAGTCCAAGACACTCTCTCAGAGAGAAATTTAAGGAGATTAATGTAATGACTGTGCCTTCTCAGTATATTTTTGAAAATCTATTATATGCCCATAAAAATATAAAATTATTTACAGTGATATCCATAATATAAATACTAGGAACAAACACAAATTTGTTGTACCTACAACAAGGCTCAAGAAAATAGGTGGCTCGTTTCGATGTCAATGTATACGCTTTTATAATAAACTTCCAAGCCACGTTCAAGATCTAAGCCTTAATAAATTCAAATCATTCATTAAACGTAAGTTGTGCCAGAAAGCCTTTTATACTGTTAAAGATTATATTGAGGACAAAAAGGCTTGGGATTGAGCTGCTCCAATTTTTGTACATATTCAGGTAGTTTATTTTTATTGTTTTTTTTTTTTTTTTTCTAACTTTATTATTTTATAAACAGTGACATTTAATTATTTTTTTATACACAATGACAGGAATATTTACTTGTAAAGTATTATATTATTTTAATTATTGTGAATGTGAAGACTATGTGGGTTATTGCATAATATTTTTTTTCCCTTTCTTTTATTCTCAGTTAGTGTTAATCATGGTCTGGCAGTTTGAGTCATATAAGTGGCCTACCCAAATGTCCTTTCTTTGGTATTGATCGTCGCATCGTTGAGCTCCTTAAATTCTGAGTAGAGCTGCACGATTACTGACAAATGCGTGCACTGACTGGTCAGGTCCACTCAACCTGTGTGGTTCTTTCCTCAAAAGACCATTTCAGACACCAATCTACATGGTCTTCACATGATCTGACCAAGATTATGTCTGGACTTTAAAAGAGACTATGACCTCTGAGTTTGTTTCGGCCTTTCTTCTCAGAGTAGTCAGATAGGAAACGCCGACCTCATCTAGTTTTTAAAATATGATTGACGTCTAAAAGTGTTTGTACAAACCTACTTACAGAAATAAAATCATTTATCATTTATACATCACACTGACGTCATGCTAAATCCTGCATCGCGCAAGCAGAGTTTACCGCGCGACTAGCATAAAAATATGTTTACAACGATGACGTCCCGACATCAATCGTCGCGCAGTAGCCCACCAGACACAACACCTGTCTAGTCGGAGGATCTTCCCTCTTCTATGGACGATCACCTTGTTCCTTATACCTCTATAGTTCCATTAATTACATCATTGATTTCAATGCCTCATTTGCCCCAAAATTATATTTATTGGGTGTTTTATTGCCATTCCGTTTAGTTTCGCAAATTGCGGCCAATGGGGCATTGCGGAGATAATAAATTAGCTCCCTAAATCACTGTTAGGGCGGATTCGGGGAGTTAACATTGGCTATAACTTGGTCCGGTCATGACAAATTAACAGATAATCTGTAGTAATACGTTCTTAGTTAATCTATCTAGGTTTAGATTTTTAAAGGACTGTTTTAATACTAATGTCAACTTAAATCTAGTTTTAAATGAAACTCATGATTCATAAAGAATCCGGACCGAATAGCTTCATGATATTATTTCCGCAGGAAACTGACCTGAAAATGCTTCAAAAAGGAAACAGCAGTGCAATTTTTGATCCGTTGGGCATAAAATATTTATCGTGAAAAATTTATAGCATTTTTTATATTGCGGTCCGAAAAGTTCGACTTTTTTAATTTTAAGAATATTAAAAATGTAACAGCTTAGTGGTGGTTAACGCTGAAAATAAATCTGTAAAGCCATTAACTTTTGTTTTTTATACAATTTTCTCTTCGTGGATAATGGCCTCCATTACTTATTTTCCATCTGAACCGGCCAATTTTGTATTAAAAGCTGAGCAGGAAATAATATTTTAAAATGATTTATTTGCAGGATTTAAGTATTAATTTACCTGTAGGTAACAGCTGCGAATACAACAATACTCGCGAGACAACTTTTTAACCGACTTCCAAAAAGGAGGAGGTTAGGTTTTCATCTGTATGTTTATTTATGTTCAGCGATTTCTCCATCAATTGTGGACCGATTCTGAAAATTATTTTTGAAGTGAATACTTCTTTAGGCGCGTGGAGCACTTTTTGTGTGAACAAAAATTATGGAACACGCGTCATCGTCACCGAACGCTTTCCATGAGCAATTCACAAGTTACTTAGTTTTCACTTCTAACGGCAGTCCCCAAAGACGCATGTTTTTAGGGTTCCGTACCCAAAGGGTAAAACGGGAACCCTATTACTAAGGCTCCACCGTCTGTCTGTCTGACCGTCTGTCACCAGGCTTTATCTCATGAACCGTGATAGCAAGACAGATGAAATTTTCACAGATGATGTATTTCTGATGCCACTATAACAACAAATACTAAAAAACAGAATAAAATAAATATTTAAGGGGGCTCCCATACAACAAACGTGATTTCTTTGCTCGTTTTTGCTCTATATTGACAACGGCAACAGGTAGACGCTTTAAATATTCACAGTATATTTATTTATATATTCACTTTAAAAACAAATAATTAAATTAAAATAAAACAAATATTTCAGGAGGGCTCCCATATAACAAACTTGATTTTTTTGCATTTTTTTATAGATAATGGTACGGAACCCTTCGTGCGCGAGTCCGACTCGCACTTGCCCGGTTTTTTTTGTTTCAAAGGGCTTTTTGCTTCCGAGCTGGTCATATTTTTATTTTTCACTTTTTAGTGGGCCTTTTTAGGTAGTCTAATGTCAACTATCTGTTAAAATGAAATATTGTCTGACTGCAACCTTTTTACTGAGTTGAATTAGTATACAACATTATTTTTAGTTTATATATGTGAAACCTGAATATAGTTTGTTAAGAATAAGGAACTGAATCGATTTCAATAATTTTTACACCATGTTATATTTTGTACCAAAGATATTTAAGTGTGATGGAAAATGTTATCACCATTTAATTACTGTAAGTAATTATTAATTACCGCACGGTTAGGTACCTACTGCCAAATTATTATCAATGAGTGCAAGACGACCCTGGAGGCGCGGGGGCGGGGTTAGCATTTTTTGTACGGACAACCCGGTAACATAACAACCTTATAATGGTGCTCCCACACTGCTGTTAAAAATGTTTACAAACATTAGTAAACATTTTCTAAACAAATATTTTATCACAATGTTAAGAAATGTTTTCATGTTAGGTAATGTTACAAAACATTTCTAAACAAAATTGTTAGTTTGGCGCATCCAGTTATAGCGCTTTTTTCATTTTATGGAACAAAGAATAGTATAAAAAGCTAATCCAATAAGCAAATCTTCTTCCATTTTCGTGTAGACGCCTCGGAACGTAAATCCAAATGTTATACATGTTTGTAAACATTTTCTATCAGTGTAGGAGCACTCAAAACATCTAACAATTCCTAACAGAATTTATCAATTCCTAACATTTGTTAGTAAATGTATTAGTGTTAGAAAATGTTTGTAAACGTTTTATAACAGCAGTGTGGGAGCACCATTACTCAGTTTTGAAATTTAGTACATAGATTCTTTACATAAAAATACTAGACACGTGTTTCGGGTTTCGCATATAGTTTAATGGTTAGATCACTTGCCACTAAACAATGAAAGTAATCTTGACTTATAGAAATAAATGTATTCTTGGCAATAATTGGACTTGTACTTATAATATTTATGGGGAGAAAGAGGTGAGGATGATTGTGACAAATATTATCGTAATAGTACATTAAGGCTCGTGCAGACAGACGCGACGGACACTTGTGGAAGAATTTATATGAAAACTTCACAGAAATTGTTCTACCGATATCGCGTCGCGCCTGTCTGCACGAGGCATTAAATACATTAACGTCCCCAGTGAACTTGGAGCTTATGCAGATAAGATGTGACAAATTATATATCAATTGACATTATAGAAATATTGTGTGGTACTCATTCAGAAAGCATAAAAAAGGTTAGGTTGTAGTAGGGTGGAACAAGCATGTGTCGCCCGGAGGACACGGTGGAGCATACGGTGGAGGTCTGCCCGGCTTGCGGACGGTGAGCGATGGGTAACTCGCCGTCCGATAAGGACCAGGCCCGGGTCGACGGCGCGTTGTGTTCCACGCGCGCCTCAAAGAGACGTCAGCACCAATTGACGGGGTCCGAAAAGGCCAATGCCTGCCAGGGTTATGAGTCTGTACGAAAGGGATATCGTGGCCCTGGCACACAGGCATTTGAAGGAACACGGTGGGTTTTAGTCAGTAAAAGTCTGACACTCTCTCTCGCTCCGCTCAGAGCGGGAGAAGTTATTTGATGACTTCCCACCCAAAAAGAAAAAAAAAATAAGGGAAGCACACAACGAGGCTACGCAGGCTTATCGTAGGTATGTTTCGTATGGCAAACCAGACAATGGTCCTTTATGTGACGACCTGTATATGTCGCAGATGGATTGTCAGCACAGCTCAGCAACAGCTCCGTTATGTAAAACAGCTGAACGACGCTAAGCGATTTCCCATAATTACTGAACTTTAACACGTAGAATTGCATAAACGTTTTGCATTTATCAATGCAGTGCTTCAACGATTAGAGGATATTTATGTAAAACAGACAAGCTTAAGTGGCAGTGGCGTCGCATTGCTCGCTGAACTGATGGCCGATGGGGCCGAAAGGTTCTGGAGTGGCAACCGCGTACCGGAAGACGTAGTGTTGGAAGGCCTCCTACAAGGTGGACCGATGACCTTGTGAAGGCTGCAGGTATCCGCTGGATGCGGGAAGCACAGAACCGGTCCAGCAGTGGACGTCTTTCGGTTGAAATGATGATGAATGATGATGTAAAACTTTAGCGCTAGCGTCGAACTCAAGAGTACGAAATGTCAAAATTCCAATGTCGATCGATCGGAATTGAAATCACGCGTAAGCGCCCAGAGCCAACTGCCAAAACTTTTATACGCCAGCGCTTTATGGTTCAGCTACACCCAGCGGCCCTAAAACGCTTTTCGCGTATAATACAATAAGGATTAGGATTTAGGATTTTGGTGAGGCTCCCTCGATTCTGCAGCGCATCGGGCATGTTTACTGACGCAAGAGTTTAGAACTTTTATGCCATTATGCGTAAGAAAACAGCTTTTCTGATGCGTCGGATTCGGGGGACCACCAAAGCACCCCTAAGGATAATTTCAATTCATCTAGCTTCATGTGACGAGAAGACACTGTGATTTTTTGACATGAGAGATTTTGTTATTTGAAACCTTTAAAATATTGAAATAAATTAATTTAATTTAATTAAAACGAATAAAGCTGGCCACAAGTTGCCAAAATTTTGACGGACAGCCATAAATGTCGTGTTTTTAATTTATTTTTCTTTTCAGTCAGCCTGCAATTTTATTTGAAATTGAAGTTGAAACCTTAACCTTTTTTATTTGAAACAAATTAAAAAATAAATGAATGTGCAATAACAGTATTAAAAAATGTTTGTAGTTAAATGGTGTGAAAGGGAGTAATTTATCGTACGTTTACGAGGAAATAGCAATTACCTGAGTAGAAGGCGGGTGTAAGTAGGTAAAAGGCCAGTCAGATGCGTTCAGAGATAAAGTTTACCGGCTGGCTGTAAATGCACGTGTCGTCTGAATGGACCATTAACTCCCTCTTGCGTCTCTTATGGTCTCATTTAGCTGATTGCAGTTGCTATAATTTTTGTAGGAATTGGTCAATTGGGATAAATATTGGTCTAATCTATAGTTAGGATTAGAAAATACATAACGTAAACAAACCCAATTGTGGGTATACTATACGCGCAGACTATACATTTAACCTCTGTCTAACTCCTCGGGGAAAACATGCGTGATGTTATGTTATGTTACACAAAACAAGACAAACAACACAACAAACAAAACAAAAACAAGTCAATAACAGTTTATTCGTCAATGTGTCTATGTACTTTGTTCTTCGAAGCGCATATCTAGGTAAAAAAACACTATCTCTCTCCTAAACATATTTATAATGTTCCGTTCCTCAAAAGGAAAAGAACGTAACCCTTATAGGATCACTCGTGTGTCTGTTTGTAGTCTTAGACCACTTTTCCACATCACTTTGACCACAATAGTGGCTTTTCGTTTCGTTTTTCGAGGATACGACTCTGCCAAGTACTTCTGGAAGCGTCACCTGACCGTGTTGCTCACAGAGGATGCCTTCTCCAACTTTTAACAGAACATCGGAAAATTCTTGAGCATGAGAATTACCAGCCAGCTGTGCTCTCATGCTAATTGTTTATTGCAGCTTTTTGATGCCAGAGAAATAGCTTCAGTGAAGCTTTGATTTCATTGGCTCGAGTTCCTCGACTTACAACCGGTAGAGTTTGCCGAAAATCTCATTTGTAATTTTTGTTTTGTCCTGATGGAATTGATCCAATGCGGATTTAAATAAAATGAGGGACCATTTAGCTGTGGAAAGTTTTGGTTCCTAATATTTGCCTGTTCTTGATAGTCAGACACAAAATATATCTGAAGAAAGTTTGGCCCATTTTCAGGCAGAAGCGAACCAACAAAATGGTAAACCTGACCCTGAATCTTGCATGAAAGGTCCTTCTGACATTTGTTTTGCTCCAAAGGATGTCATTTGAAAGGCACTATTGAACGCATGAATATTTTCTAAAAAGTGTCGCGGTTGTGGATGGCCCCCTCTAGTAGTGCTTTCCTTCCCGGGTCCTTAGCAAGTAAAATGTTAATTATTTTTAAATCTACATAAATCCGAGTTAAATAAACCAAATCACAAAGCATAATCGAAATTATCCGTAGGTATTGATAGTAAGTTTCAGAAGGTATGTAGTTATAATGTATTATTTAGTTAGTGTTTATGAGTCAGTTATTCTTAAGGTTAATCGCAATGTTTTGTTGGATATCGCTGCACCCCCATCAGGGGGCGTGGCATGCGGTCCCAGGTCTTAAGCCCCCACCCGCAGAGGGTATACGGTGGCCCGTTAATACGGGTCCCACGTTGTAAGAGCCTATTCGCCTGGTGGTATTTTTAATGCGCGTAGCATCGCGCACCCATGTGATGCTATTTGTTTACTGTAGGCGTACCGTGACGCTGGTATAGCGTCGCTTTCTTCACGACATCTCGGCCGGCGGTCTGTCCCCACCAGCCAACCATATTAAAGTTCCTAATCGAATCGCAACCCGTGAAATACTTATTACTAAGTAGTTCCAGGGGTCAGCTATGGTCTTCATCATCAATCCACTTTAAAAAATTAATGGTGCTTTCCGAGATCAAATCCACTACTTAGTTAATTTAAAAAAACATGCATGTGCATAAAAAAATAAATTGGATTTCGATGAGATCCCCTCATCAGATTCTGACTTGGTGGTGGAAGGTGGATCTCGTGGACGAACATAATATTAACCCCCTCTTTTTTGGATAAGACCGCCCATTGTGTCATCCCATGTAACTGCATCTTAAATATGTAACTTTTATGGTGTACTTAATAAGAGGATTATATCTATCTAGGTACACAAAAGGAAAATAATATTATGTTTTTAACCGACTTAGGAACGACCGAAAAGCGATTGCCATTTGTCTAAGCCCTTTCAACAAGCAGCAAGCAGGCTTTCAACTTTCAATAGCGTTAACTAGTGAAGAAATAATGGACTTGCAGTAGTTTAAATACTAATAATTTATTAACAATACACTACATCAAGGCACATGTTATCTAAAAGCTTACTTTGAAAAGATACATTAAACAAATGACATCATATTGCAAACGCCTATTGACGCCTCAAAATTTGTCACATGCAAACACTTGCTATAAAGATTCCACAAGGCGATTGGATTCTCAAGATTTTCTGACAAATAGGCAAGAAACAATATAGATAAAAGTAGAAAGGTTGTAGTCAATGTTACCACATTCTAAGACGACGAAACTTATCCTCTGTCGAACCAGGCACTATAACAGGGCAGAAGAACTACTATCAATGAGGGTTTTCTGAAATGACGTTCACTAGGAGGCAACATTGAGGGTTTAAGAAGTCAGGTCCGGGCCCCTGTCAAAAGTGACAAAGCGCCTTTAATTTATTTTTCTTAGTCGTGACCAAGAAGCTTATAGATAAAAATGGAGTCAACACTCTAAATACCTAAGCGAAGATGACTGTGGTCGGACTCTCTCATTCTGAATACATACATAAGAACGAGACAGTGATATGTGTTTTCTTTATCATAATTATGTATGTATTAAGAAAGAGTGAGAGAGAGTTCCGTTTGGTGCCGGACGTAAAAAATAGCACCATCCCGTTTCTTCCCGTGGGTGTCGTAAAAGGCGACTAAGGGACTTACTAGAGTATGGGTAGCAGCGTTCTATATGCATTGTCAAACCATACTGCGATCGCCAACCCGCCTGCCAAGCGTGGTGATTATGGCAAACCCCCTCTTTGGGGGAGGCCTATGTCCAGCAGTGGACGTCTTTCGGCTGAAATGATGATGATGAAGAAAGAGAGAGTCCGACCACAGTCTTCACTTAGGTATTTCGAGTGTTGCCTCCACTTTTATCTATACTTTCATGGTCGTGACTGCATGATGAACGAGTGCCACAGCTTATTTTTAATTATTTTAGTTTTGTATTGTTTTTTTTGTTTTTAATCTTTTTATCACGGACGCTTCTGACGTTTTGCATCGTTCGCACATGTTTCATTTCAATATGAATGATGTAACCAATACTTTGTATCAATTTATATTTTAATTTAAAAGAGTGTCCGTGAAGTTTCTTGCCCGTTCTTCTCCATAGGAACCTAATATTTGGAATGGGCAACTAGCTTCATATTTGTAACTGACCGACTTCTTGACAATTCAAAAGTGCCTGTAAATTGTTTAATTGAAATAAATGCTTTCCGCCTTATTACAAAACAAGATTTATATAATATTTTGACATGGCAATGTGAGGACCGTGTGGCAATGTGAAAATGTGATACCATGGAGCCAGTTTTTGTAATAAGAACGTAACAGTGATTAAAATACCGTTCTTTATACAAAACTGAAAACTAAGTTCGGTACACGTTGTCAGTTTTGTGTTTAGGAACTTTACCGTACTCGGAATAAAGTTCGAAATTCAATAATGGCTTCATGTTTTAAACCTGAGTCTGAAGATAAACCTTGTTTTGTAATAAGGGGGTATGAGTTTAAGTTTTTGAGTTTGAGTGAGGAACGTCATCATCATATTTTAAATTCATTGTCGAACGACATTTGACAAGATGTCTTCCATATGTCTTGTCAAAGTGGCGCATACTGGTGGCGTTAATTTTTATGAAAACGCTCATTAGGTTGTTCTTGTTGAACTCCAATGTAGTGAATACTAAGTACTTGAGTTATAGTTATAACGAGCTCAATTTCAGGAGCTTGCAAGTTTAAAAAAGTAGGTATATCTACGTAGTAAATTATATTATCTTGAAATGGTAAAGCGGAGGTGTACATGAACGGTAAACTGATTTGGGATAATGATGAATGAATGAATGAATATTTATTTGAACACAGGTATACATACATTACATACATTGGGTCTTCAGTAATTAACAATTCAGTTGACTTCTATGTTATGCCAGAGGTGTAATTTTTTTTTATTGATGACATACTGGTAGTAGCGACGTCATCATTATTCTTTAATTATTCTGTTAACGAAGCTGCTTGAGGCTTTTGCAATATACAGCATTAATTTTTAGATGTATGGATAGGGTTGCAAACTTATTGTACACGAAATAAAGTATATTTATGGTGATAAAGGGAAAGTAAACAATATTTCTGAAAAATTAAACAGTCAATTACATATAGATACATGCTTAAGTCACAGCAACACGTCAAAAAACTAAATCAAATAACCCACCCCTAATTGTTCCCGGTGCAAAGGTGGCCCTAACGCTTGCTGCATTGCCACGTTGGATGGCGATGGCTAACCTTTGCACAAATAACGAGCCGGCTCGGGAATCACCCGTTTTTAAATGTAGCTTGTGCCCTATCTCCCTAATGAGCTTCCTGGCCTCAGTGCCCCCAACTACCCATGGTCTCAACGGCAATGGGCAAAAATAGCGTTCCACCAACGGAATACTGGTATTGAGCTGCGTCAGGTTAGACTAGAAGCCGACCCCGACAATGTTGGGAAGAGGCTGGGCAGATTGATTTTGAGGTATTGAAGTTTTGTGTGAGACAGTTAAAAAAATTTTCGGATGGAAAACAAATTAAGTATAGACATTCAAATGAATTCATTTATACAACATTATTTTTAGTGTATGCGAAACCTGAATATAGTTTGTTCAGAATAAGGAACTGAATAGATTTCAATAATTTTTACACCATGTTTTTTTTTTTCCAAATATTATAGTATTTAAGTGGCATGGAAAATGTTATCACCATTTAATTACTTACGATACAATCGCCGTACGATTAGGTGCCAAATTTTTACAATGAGCGCAAGACGACCCTAGAGGCGCGGGGGCGCCGTTGGCATGTTTTGTACGGACAAACCGGTAACATAACGACCTTTATAACTTTGTGAATTTTCATGATACAGTTTTGAAATTTTGTACATAGATTCTTTACATGCCTTGCAGCTGTGACTCCATAGATCTCGTAGATAGCCAAACATACCTAGGAGTTACCGTTGATAGCCGACTTAACTGGAACGAACACATTAATGGGGTTTGTGACAAATTGAGATGTACTTATATTGGCTAAATTCTCTATTATAAAATGCAAAGTTCCATATCGAACACTATTATTACTTTACAAAACTCTGGCCGAGTCAACGATATCCTATAATCTGTCCAGCTATGGTAGGACTTATAAAACTCACCTTGATCGAAATTACGCACTTCAACTACGTATATTAACAGTAATTGTCCCGCGTAACATTAAGAAGAAGTACAAAAACGACTAACGTAAATTATTTGAATTCTGTAAAATAATACCCATACACGAAAAAACAAAATTTTTAATGAAAATCTTAAAAAAACAAAAATCATAAATAATAATGAAATCAATACTCGTATTGTCATCAATGCTAAGTTGTTACTTCCAAAGTACAGAAATTTACACGGCAAGAGATCGTTAAAGTATATAATACCTTACCTTATTAATCAGCTACCTATAACATTAAGGGACAAAATAAGTCACAATAACAAAGTACAAATTAAAGCAACATTTCTTACTAAATATAAATATCTAAGCAATTGTATAATAATATGTGAATGGAAATAAATGTTACAATTGAACGTTATTAAATAATAAATAAACATGATACTTATCAATATCAGCAAACAAAAACAAACAAAAAATAATTATTGCTAAAAATATTTATACTTTTAGGAACAACCTGTATCAATCTACGTCACATTCCTCTACCACTTTTGTTTGAAGGACGGTCAAATTGGTCACCGATGTTCGCTCGTTTGTTTAATATTAGATAAATATTTCGCTAAATACCCTCGCTGTTTTTGTTGTTGTTTAATTTTAATTAGAAACTTAAGTTGGTTTATTCTCTAAATTGTGTGGTCGATGATTTTGGTGCACGGTAAAACTCTAATGAGTTTATGTTTGCGCCAATTTTTAAGTATAAAATGTAACTGTTTAACTGCATAAAATAAAAATACATAAAAATACTAGGCACGTGTTTCGGGTTTTGAATATACTAAAAATATTCTTGTCGAAGTATATCTACATCTTTTTGAGGCTGACTGTACCTACCACTTTCATATTAAAAACTATAATGGCATGCAATAGGTACACAAAACTCATCGAAGTTTCAAACGAATCAGTAAATGAAAAGTAGAGGGAAATTGATTTGCAAACTTTTGTTAAAAGAAAGTGAAATTAATTTTAAATGGAGTTTTAATTTCACACAGTGGGGAATTAAAATCGCGAAGAAACTATTTTAAAATGGTTTCCTTTAATTACGATTAGTATTCCGAACAGTTGAGGCCCGTATTTATAGAACTTTACTCAAGCATTACTGAAGACTAGATTCAAGCCATTGCATTGGTTGAATTTAGTCTTAAGTAATGCTTGAGTACTGAGTAAAGTTCTATAAATACGGGCCTAAGTGTAGTGTCATTTTTAACGGACTTCCATAAAGTTTTGCATTAATGTTTTTTTTAATGCATCTCCCTTTTTGCCATACTCGTTTTTATATTCGCTGTCAAGAAAAACGCTTATAGTCAAACTGTCGAACATAAAAAAAAAATAAAAACATCAGAATTTCCATCCTTTTTGAAGTCGGTTAAAAGTAGTACCTAAGTTGCTTCAAATTGTACGTACATTCGGTACATTGCTCGTTCATTGCTCTCACGCATATAGCATGAACATTATTTGAAGTCATACACCCGTCATTCTGATGCACACGCTTGCTCGGGTGACCACGAGTGAAATAAAAGTGTGAGGTGGCGCTGTGGACTCTTCATCATTTCAGCAGAAAGATGTCCACTGCTGGACATAGGCCTCCCTCAAACGAGGGGTGTTTGCCATAATCACCACGCTTGGCAAGCGGATTGGCGATCGCAGTATGGTGTTAAAATGCATAGAGAACGCTGCTGCCCATTCTCTAGTAAGTCCCTTATTCGCCTTTTGCGACACCCACGGGAAGAAATAGGACTGTGTGCTCTTAAGAGTCCATTATACCTCAGCGCCACCTCACTATTTATCTCGCTTGCATACTACTGCGCGAGCAAGCGAGACAGGGTGGCAGGGAGAAGACTCCAAGGCACCGATAGTTTAGTTTATTTCTTTTTACGGTGAAAATAATGGTAATAATGGTAATGGTATGTGGGTGTTCTATAGGTACCCCTCTGCCTTACCCTTCGGGGATTACAGGCGTGATGTTATGATAACATAATTAACTTATGTTTTAACATGTTTTTTTTAAAATTACCATTATAACATAACACACATAAGTGTGTGTTATGTTATAATGCCTGCTTTATAATTTTTCAGTTAATATGCAAAGTTTCAAGGCTTCTACAGACCGGCGCGACATACGATGCGACACAAAGGCCCCGCGTGTCGTGCGACGAGCGGTACCTTTGTGGCGCATCGCGAGTCGCGCCGGTCTGTAGAAGCCTTCATTATCCAATCTGAAGTATTTTTTTAATATCAGTGGTTTATTGTTCGGTTTGGAGGTAACTTTGATTTTTTTTCTATCAAGAAAATTTTATGGAAGCGTGTTTGTGACGATATGGAATCGGGTTGAACATTAATCCTCAACTATTTCTTAAAAATATTTCTGTCAAAATTAATGCTGCAGTATTTTCGACATAACGGAGGTTCATGCTAAGCCATTTGATGTAGTATAGGCTCTTAACACAATTAACGGGAAAAATATGCGTGTAAGACCCATAGGTGCCTTGTGAGAATGCTTAGGGAATACTCATGCAATACCCATGATTAAATTTATGTACTGTTATTGTTCACTTCATTCAATTATTAATCTACCTACCAAATGTTATCAGCTTCTGCGTCAACAGCTTAATTCTATACATATTATAAATTAAATTTCCTGTCTGTCTTTGTGAACGCGTTGCTCTTCTAAACTACGAGTACATAACGAACTTTCATGGGGCTTTCAGCAACACTTTTAATCCGGAAGTTTTTTCTACACACATACCCATAAACTCACGCCTTCTTCCCATGGGGGTAGGCAGAAACTATAGAACGCCACTTGCTACGCTCCTTACATACTTCTTTTGCTTCGCCTACGTTCATACATCTGGTCATACACGCACGCCGGTTGCGAGTACTACGCACCTGACCTTTCTGAAGAACATCACCAATTTGGTCACTATATGTCCTTCTAGGGCGTCCCTTCTCGGCGTTTCCACTCACCTCTGCCTTATTATATGTCTTTCTAGGGCGTCCCCTCCCGGCGTTTCCACTCACTTCTGCTTTATAAATACCTTTAAGTTTTTTCTATATTACCTCAAAAAGGGATAATGCAAAAAGAAGCCTACCACGAGTCTCCTGGAACTCAAATTATGATGACACCGAAAAACTACTTACCACCGTGACTAAATGTATACCAAATGATCAAATGCTATCTAATAAATCCTCACCCACACCCCATACACGCACACCCACATACGCACTCTCAGACATACACACTTGAAACCCACCACTTACTCACGCTCTCACTACAAATGTGTACTAACAATACTAACACTAACAAATCATACTATAATTATTTTTTATTTCTCAAATTTTTTGTGTTGAGATACAGACTCAAAATTGTTAAATCACTTAGGGTTCCGTAGTAAACAAGGAACCCTTATAGTTTCGCCATGTCCGACTGTCTGTCTGTCTGTCCGTCCGTCCGTCTGTCCCCAGCTTAGCTCAGAGACGCTAAGTCCTAGAATGCTGTAATTTGGCATGGGTGTACATATTAATCACGCCGAAAAAATCGTAAAATAAAACCATGAAAATCATTTTTTTAGGGTACCTGCCTTGCACGTAAAACGGGGATGATATATTTTTTTCTCGTCTAATACATGATGTGGGGTATTGCTGGATAGGCCGTTTAAAAATATTGTGGGTCTGTGAAAGCCATTTTTCAATTCTAAGATCCGTTTGTGTAATATTAAGCTTTTAAAGTGCTATTTTTTGTTAGAGTCAAGTGTCCCCCACCCCTGCCAGCTAAATGGTTGGTTTTGGATATGTGAAAAAATTCATGGCAGTAGTATATATAACGAAATTAAAAGGAAAACTATCACAGCTAAGTAGAATTTACAAGTTAACGAGTAATCGTCAACCAACTTAAATTTGCAGTTGAAGAATTGACCGTAATGTATATAGATGTATAGGAGAGCATGTTTTCCAACTACAATGTTAAGTTTGTTTTTGGGATTAATTCATCATAACTACGGAACCCTTCATTTTGCGTGGTCCGGCACGTACTTGGCCAGTTTTTATTTATTGTAATTATTTTATTAAATGTTCTAACTGCTAGAGGTTGGAGCCCTGGTGACCTGAAACACAGGCCCTTAAAGCCTAGCTTAGGCACCAGTCTCCCACAGTAAATTTAAACCACTTCATGTACCTTTATGTATTTATAATGTCTGTATGTTTATTGTGGTGAGAAAAATAAATGAATAAATAAATATTATCATAATCAGCTTATAATGTTCCCAATGCTGGACATAGGCATCCCCCAAAGTTGGGGGGGTTGCCATAATCGCCACGTTTGGCAGGCGGATTGGCGATCGTAGTATAGTGTTAAAATGGGGTGCGCCAAAGTTCACCTAAATTTTCAACTCCGATAATTGGAAATCCGAAAATGTTCTTCCTAACATTTTTTATCCTAACAATCACAATTCCAAACTACTCTAGTCTCTAATGTTCATAATTCCGAAGCATTTAACTTCATAATGTCAGTAGCCATAAACATCTAATAGACTTTTATTTGTTTTCCTATATTTTCTCAACATAACCATCTTTTACAATATTATTCAAAGTCATATTTTAATTTTATTTATAGCGGTGTGTACCTGCAAAGATATCCATAGGTTAGGTTAGGTTAGAACTGTGACCAACTACGCGCGAGCCGAGCGAGCGAAGCGAGCGGTGCCGCGGCAGCGGCCGGCGAGCGCTACCTCGAAATTGGTCGCGAAATTTTTATAAGTATTTTTTTATAGTGCCCCCAAGACGACATTCTGACCTGAATTTCATTCATTTAAGACAAAAATCTGTGAAACGACCTTAAATCATTCTAAACAGTTGGTTTTTTAGACATAATTATCTCATGTATAGTTATAGTTTTAGGGATAAAAGCGTTATGATAAAAAACAGTAGGAGTTTAATAATATTTACATTAAGGATATTATTAATTACAATTTTCGGAAACATGAGTGTTATGAACATCGCCGGTAGCACTACAAATAGTATGAATGAAAACTTTAGGATGAAAAATTTTAGGAAGAGTGATCATTCCGATTACAAATCGTTAGGAAGAACAATTTCGGGTAAAGAACTTTAGTTGAGCCAATATGGACCCGTTAAAATGCATAGGGAATGCTGCTGAACATTTTCTAGTAAATCCCTTAGTCGCTTTTTACGACACCCACGGGAAGGAATAGGATGGTGCTATTCTTTACGTCCGGCACCACACGGAACATTGAACACAAAATTGTAGGTATATAATGTCAAATAAAGAAAAGATTATGTCAAGAAAGAATGTTAAAAAACAAGATAAAAATAAACATCGTAATTTGGGAGCAGTTAATAGACATTCACATAGTTATGCCGTTAATGAGGTACCAGAGAAGCCACATGTGCAGAAGGAACTATTGCCAAACTTCTTTGTCTTCAACGTAGTTTTTAATGTTATAATGTGCTTTTTTGATAAGGACACGTTTCGTGTGGGTTTTGAACATCTCGTTAGTCACCTCCTTTCTACCCGTAACATCTTTCATACAGTCCATCCATGGATCATCCATCCTTTCTCACATTTACAGCTTTTGTTAGCGACTTTGTTCGCGTGCTTCAGAGTATTCATCTCCCACTGAAAGTTATCTTCAGGGAACATTTTACTGAGATAATATCCTATGTTCCAGAGACTGTATGGCAAACAAACAATTGTGTTAAACCATTTGAGCGTAATTAAGCAACAAAAGAATTAACGTGGGTATTTATCACTTTTTTCCCCATCGTGTAAAGCCCTTCGAAAGCATTGAACAAGTTCGCATTGCTCAATTTATTTTTTCTCAATATTTTTATAATGTGAAATAACAGTTGTGCCAAAAGTTGGTGATTTCTTAAGCCATAAAAATGTACTTATAAATTCTTAAATGTCTGTTTTGTTCTATGTTTTATTGTGATAACTATTAAAAATACATACCTTCAGTTTAATAAAATTAATGTACTTCAAAAACCTAAGGTACCCTACACAAAGTCTTTATCAAATAAGTAATTTACTCTCTGTTCGCAAACTATATATAATTAAAACTATTCTCAGGAAACATAAAACTCTTAAATTTGATCCCAGCTTAACCTTGAAAAGAAGAAAGGATGTAATAGTTGAAGTTCCTAAAACTAAAACCAAGTTCGCACGTATTCAATACGACAAACGCTCAGCTCAGCTTTACAATCGAGTTAACAAAGAGATCTACATATACAATAAACAATTAACTGACAGTAAAAAAATAGTAAATAACTGGATAAAACCACTTACTTATGATGACACGGAGAAGCTACTGGAATAAAATAAAACCTTACACTTAATGCTCTCATCTTTCGTACTTGTCGTATACAGTCTGATTCATTCATTGCCACTTACACTCACTCTGTATTTCACATTAAATTTAACAAACCCTCACACTATCATTTAACTTTCATACACACCGATGCTCACATTCAACATGCAAATTCACATTTACACACCTTTATACTCACAGTAACACACCCCTACTCTCACTCACACATTTGCATGCTTCTTGTCTAGTTTTAATTTTCTCTTTTTATTTTAAATCGTCTGTTTTTATAACACTTAAAACAAGTAATTTTATGTTAATATTTTAAGTTTTGGAAGAGCGGAGTCTCCTAACACAGGCTTTTTTGCTTAAAAGGAGACTCCAATCACTAGTTGTTAAATTTTACTTGTATAATTAATAAAACATTTTTTTTTTTTTTTTTTTTTTTCAGTAATGTAAATTCAAGTTTTATTATAAAATATATAACGCTACCACATAAGTAGTACTTAAACTACACTTCTATCACTCTAGGTAGCTACTTCACCTCAGTGGCACCTCAGTGGCTGAGGGTTAACCACTCTACTCGACTTGATTTTGACATTTATGACATCAGCTGACTCGACGGGATGTTGCGAATTACGTCATGAAATTCAGGATTTTACATCAACTTTCGGCATTTGAATTCATTAAGAAAATGTTACCGCGGCCCTTTTATACAAAAAGTTTGGGGCAAATATCTTTAATCATATTAATAGGTTGAGGTCGGTGAAAGCAAATCATTATGTTTTAACTACACCTAGCACCTGTCCAAAAGGTAGGCAGCTTAAATTCGCTGTTAGTACAATGTACAAAACAATAAACAAAAAAAAATAAACAACCTACTTGCCTTACCGTTGTTTTTTTGTTGTTTTGTACATTGCACAGACGCCAGCACATCAAGCTACTACAATCTGTCAAATTTCTTTAATAGATTTTCAACTTTATCGCTCTATTTTAGGGTTCAACGTTGATTGGGAAAATTTGTCAGTTTCGGGTAGCTTGACCTGCTGGCGTCTGTACTAACAGCGAATTTAAGTTGCCTACCTTAATAAGCAAAAGAGAAAATTAAAGATAACTTCATTCTCTCTGCATTCTTACTTTTACCATATTTTTTTTTTATTTCGATTCAAAAGTTGCATGTAGTCGATACCCACACAAAAAAAAATGAAAAAACTCTTTGGTTAGGTATATTTTTCATGAATTATTTTATTTTTGAGATTACCTAAGAATTTTATGAATTAGTAGGTATTACACGTACAGCGTGGATACGGGTGTAACTTTTTAGGGTTCTATACGTCCGAATGCAAAAACGGAACCCCTAAAGGATCACTCGTGTGTCTGTCTATTTGCTCCGAACCTACTGGACCGATTAAATTGAAATTTAGTACACACGGACGTAAATAACTGAATTTTGAATATGGGGTAGATTTCTGTAGATTAGAAAATTAAAAAAAAAGTTTTGCAAACTGTCAATCAATCAAAATCAATCTCTCAATCTCAATCAAAAATATTTTTATTTCACATAAGCCTACTTGGGCACTTATCAGAAGCTAGGTGCACGGTTCCAATTGGTCGTTTCCTATGGAGAAGAGCCGGCAAGAAACACCACGGTCACTCTTTAAAAAAAATAAAATTGGCTTTTACAATGTTTTCAAATTAGGCAGTGTTAATAGGTATGAGAGGACAGCGTAGGCCCATCAAAAGTACCAGGTACTTAACAAAATAGAAAATGGTCTACAGATATACAGTCTAATAAGCCTACAACGTCCTCACATTGACAAAAAAAAACAATATAAAATATGATTAAAATAATAAAACTTAGAACCTTGTGGAAATTTAAATTGTAGGTATAATAATGTCAAATAAGAAAAACATTATGTCAGTGAAGTTTGTAAAAAAATATAAAATTAAATTAAAAAATAACTTCGTAATTTGGGAGCTGTTAATAGACATTTACATAGTTTTGCAGTTAATGAGGTACCAGGGAGGCCACATGTACAGAAGGAATTAATGCCAAACTTCCTTGTCTTCAACGTAGTCCTTAATCTTATAATATGCTTTTTTGTACTGTACCACTGTGTCACCAATATCGTTTTAATATATATATTTATTTTATTTTAGTTATTTATGTAAATAGACTGTTATCTCCGAAACCAAAGAGGCAATTTGACTGCACGGTTGGCGCAGTGGTTAAGCGATTGACTGCTGCGCTGCGTGTCGCGGGTTCGATTCCCGTACGAAACAAATATTTGTATGACCTACAAGTAGTTGTTCCGGGTCTGGCTGTTTGTGTATGTGAGTTTAAATGTTTGTAAACGCACCCACGATACAGGAGAAATTCCAAGTGTGGGGCAAAGTTTAAAAAAAAAAAACTTAAAAAATACAGAAAATTGGTCTTTGATTATAGATTCCAGGAAAACCTTTATGTATTCTACGGTCTTAAAATGACATGATAAATCTCTCAATATAGGGCATACAAGGTTACATTTACACAGAAAAAGTAAGCTGAAGTGGCAATGGGCCGGCCATATTAGCCGTAGAACCGATGATTAGGGTAGACGTGTTCTTGAGTGGAGACTACTATGGGCTGATGATGATGATGATGAAGCTACTTTTGCAGCTGCAATGTATGGGTGTGTTGTTGTATATTCTTTGCACCGCTAAGCAATGGTGTAGAAAAATTAAAGATGTTTCTAAGTGACTTTGCTTTTTAAGTCAATAGTTTTTGAGATATGGGATTTTTTCGGTTACAACAGCAGAATTAACGTTGCTTTTCATAGTTTTTTCGAGAAATACTATGGAATACAAACTTAATTTTGCAGTCGATAAAAATAATGCTGTGCAATGTGCATGCGTGAATATTCATCCCAACTACAGAAACTTTCACTGTGCGTGGTCCAACATACACTTTTCCAGTATTTTTCAAATTTCTTTGAGAATAGGTGGTCTATTCTTAAAGAAATTTAAAAAAAAACAATTTCTGTCTCTCAAGTAAACTAATAAAAACAAAAACTACCAAGCTCATACAACTGTAATTGAACAATCAACTGTATTTGATTGGATTGTGATTGAACTGTCCTGTAATTGAAGGAGCACGCGTACTAGAACCTTTATTGTTATTGTGATTTATATTGTATATTATGTGTATCCTTTGTTGGAGATTCTAAATAAATAAACTAACAAAAAATATTGACATGTAAAAGTGTTTGCGGAACACTCAATTTATAGAATCATGCCCAAACAAAATTTTGCTAACTCTACCTAAAAATGTATACTGGGCATTCTGTAGCAAACTACCAGAAAACATCAAAGTAAAATCCACAATAAATAATTGTACAAAAAATTCAACTAATTTTGAACAGCGAGCGCATTTTGAATTAAAATTCAAATATAGAAAGAATTCGGCACGAAATTCATTAAATGAGGTACCTACCTACCTACCTACTCTGTCCTATCGCATAGGTCCTATCTGTTGAATTGTCCGAAAGGGATATCGTGGCTCTGGCAGGCAAATGAAGGAATACGGGTGGGTTTTAGTCAGTAAAAGTCTGACAGCCCTCCCGCTCCGCCCAGAGTGGGAAAAGTTATTTGATAATTTCCCACCCAACCAAAAAAAAAGGCTGGATGTATCAATAAAAAAAGTAACTTTAGTAAAAATCAACATTTACTGGACATAAAATCAAATTCAAACATTAATACTGTTACTTATTAATTATTAATATAGGCTCGTGCAGACTGCCGCGATGTCGCGGGTGCGAACCGTGTCGCACTGCCTGCCTGTCGCGCCCGCGATATCACGCCAATCTGCATCAGCCTTTAACGTGATGTGAAAATGAAGTTCCCGCCTCGAACTGTCACTTTTAGATTGACAGATATGCAGCTAAGCAGGGACAAAAATAATTCTAAACCAAAGCACTTATTAAGCAATGCTTATCTCGACCTTTTGAGTTAAATGAAAAGTGTATCTTTTCCAGACGGGGCCGGAGGATATTCTTACTGCAGATGCTGATCGTATGCTTCGTGCCCCACGTCGCCCTGCTCATCCAGAACTGCTCCAACATGGCACAACTGTCGCAGACATTAGACGCCTCTTTATATCTGGATACTGAGGTAAGAAAGCGTATTTAAAATTCCAGTTTATCAATGGGATGGCAACGCATAAGCGATGCTTTTGGTATTGCAAATGTCCAGGAGGCGGTAACCACCTAATTGTGTTTGACTAATCTTTGTTTTCATTGGCAACTTTAAAATCAAAAGCGTGGACAATTTATCCAAATTAAAAATAATGTAAATCAAGAAAATATTAAAAAGGCTGAACGTAGTAAATCGCTGGTTCAAAATTAATAAAAAAAAGAAATACAGATTTGGGCAACCCTGACGTTCGATTTGTAAAATTATAATCGAAATTTAAAAAATATTTAGAAGACAAAAGACGCTCGACTTTTGTAATACGCTAATGAGGACGTGGGTCAAGCAAACGAATGTTAGTGGTTTAGAAACATTTATTTATTTTTGTGAAACAAGTTTAAACAATTGTGGTACAATAAAAGTGTGTAATAGGTACGTAAAACTCTCTTATATTATGATAAGTTGTTTACAATAAATGAATTACGCAAGCCGTTATTTCAGGAGAAATCTTTCAACATAATATTTTTTGCAGAAACTGGAGAATTAAGAAATTCCACTGTTTCTGAAAAATTATGTTGTTCGATGAAACATAGGAAAAAATAGTATTGTAAAACTTCCCTGTTGTTCAAAATATCAAGTTGTTTGTTGTAAAGAACTTTACTATTACGCAAGTAGGTAGGTAGGTACTATTCTCATACTGCTGTATTGAAATCCGAAATTGGATATTCCTGTTATTCGTACAGATCTCTAGCTATTAATAAATAATAATTAACTTGGTACACACGGCTACACATCAAGCTATACATTTTCAGTTTACGCTGATCTCGCACTGTACGGAAATCATATACAATGCGAGACCAGCTTATACTAGAAATGTATAGCCGTCTGTACCTATCTACTTTTATTATAAAACTTGCGTTCCCAATTTGCCTTATACAACATGCCCCAGAATTAACGCACAACCTCTTAAGGGGTCATTGTACTTATGACCAAACCTGAAATAATGACTTTTTGGAATATATATCTGTACATATTACTTATAATAAAAAACCTGCTAAACGGATTTGGATGAAATTTGGCATATGGGTAGAACACGACCTGGGTTAGAATAGAGAATACTTTTTATACTGATCCCAAGGGATCAAGACCTATGCGGATGAAACCGCGGGGCGCAGATAGTATATTATAATGCTGTTCATTGATGAGCATATCGCTTGAGACCGGCTAAACTGATTTGGCTTTTTTTTGTTTTATAATGTTCGTAACATAGTCCAAACCCGGCTCTTACGGAAAGAAAAATTGTAAAAGTTGCTGGGAAAATTAATGCATTTAGGGCTTGTAACACCACGTTTTTTAAACGCATCGTTGACGCGCGTTTGTAGCGATACAGACGCGATATGCACGTGAGTCAGACGCACCCTGTAGACCTTCTGTAGGATAAAAGCCCGCCGTCGACGCACGTTTCTAAATCGCGCGTTAACGGCGCGTTTAAAATACGTGGTGTGTAAAAGCCCTTAATTGGAAAATTTGCCTGGAAAATTGATGCATTTAAGGCCTGTGCACACCACGTTTTTTAAACGCGCCGTCAACGCGCGTTTTAGAAACGTGCGTCGACGGCGGGCTTTTATCCTACAGAAGGTCTACAGGGTGCGTCTGACTCACGTGCATATCGCGTCTGTATCGCTACAAACGCGCGTCAACGATGCGTTTAAAAAACGTGGTGTTACAAGCCCTAAATGCATTAATTTTCCCAGCAACTTTTACAATTTTTCTTTCCGTAAGAGCCGTGGGAATTTTGTATGAATGATTGAAATTTAGACAAGACAACGTCTTTCGGGTCAGCTAGTAATTAATAATTCTGATTGAATGTACTTATATTGTTTAAATAAACAACCTTAAGTACTTTAGAAGTAAAAGCTTTCATTTACCTTATTATTATTTTTGTTTCGGCAGGTTAAAACAATATTGTCGATGGGAGATCTCATCATCAGTCTTCAAGATGAAAGGCATATCATCAGTGATTATCTGCTCAAATCATCACCAATCGACGTGTAAGTTATTTTTTTGTTGTTGGTATTTTATCATTGACGTGTTGACTCCTACCGAAACGACGTGCACTAGCAAAATACAGAATTGTATGGAAAAGGGTGCTCCGTGTGGTGCCGGACGTAAAGAATAGCACAATCCCATTTCTTCCCGTGGGTGTCGTAAAAGGTGACTAAGGGACTTACTAGATGCAGCAGCTGAGTTCTCTATGCATTTTAACACCATACTGCGATCGCCAACCCGCCTGCCAAGCGTGGCGAATATGGCAACGCCCCTCCTTTGGGGGAGGCCTATGTCCAGCAGTGGACGTCTTTCAGCTGAAATGATAATGATGATGGAAAAGGGAGAGGGAGGCTTTTCCCTGCTGTGGGACAATACAGTGTAGTTAAATCTAACCACCCCTATAATTCTAAAATTGTCCGTATGGTGCCAGACGTAAAGAAAAGTACCATCCTATTTCTTCCCGTAGGTGTCGTCTAAGGTACTTACGTGAAAATGGGCAGCAGCGTTCTCTATGCATTTTAACACCATACTGCGATCGCCAACCCGCCTGCCAAGCGTGGCGATTATGGCAACCCCACCCCCCCTCTATTGGGGGAGGCCTATGGCCAGGAGTGGACGTCTTTCGGCTGGAATAATGATGATGATGTAACCCTGTAATAATTTTATTTTTTTTTATTTTATCATTAATAATAAAATAAAATACATGCGAGGCAGTCTTTGGGGATTGCCGATAGAAGTGAAAACTAAGTAACTTGTGAATTGTTCCGTCGAGCTATTAGGCGTTCGGTGACGATGACGCGAGTTCCATGATTTTCGTTCACCCAAAAAGTACACAAATATACAGTATACATAATGCTCATGGAAAGAATTCAGGGGTTGCCATATTCGCCACCCTTGGCACGCGGGTTGGCGATCGCAGTATTGTGTTAAAATACATAGAGAACGCTGCTGCCCATTCTCTAGTAGACTTATTAGACTTAGTCGCCTTTGACGACACCCACGGGAAGAAATAGGATGGTGCTATTCTTTACGTCCGGCACCACACGGGACTATATTTTATATTATGGGGCTTAATTAATAAGAATAAAAAATACTATATAACATGTACACCATACAAATTAAATGTAATCAAATTAAATAAGGCATAATGGGCGGTCTTATCGCTAAAGCTCATATAAAGACAACCTTTGGATGGATTTAATAATATAATAATAATAATAAACCATTTATTATCAGGTTACAAAGACCCATAGATGAATACCTTAACCTAAGTATATATAATATAATTATTAACAATCGCGTTAGTAAAAGGGAGAAGGAGAGACAATACTGCAGGTAGCCTTTTTTTTTTTGGGTGGGAAATTATCAAATAACTTCTCCCGCTCTGGGCGGAGCGGGAGGGCGTGTCAGACTTTTACTGACTAAAACCCACCCGTATTCCTTCATTTGACTGTGTGCCAGGGCCACGATATCCCTTTCGGACAAACTCGCAACCCTGGCAGGCATTGGCCATTGGCTCCGCCTGACGCAGGTTCCGGTGAGGACCTGCGTCAGGCGGAAAGTGAGGACGCCGTGGCGCCTCTCTAGCCACTCCTCAAAGAGGAGACTTATCGCCACAACTGGGGCGTGCCCAGCGCTGGGTTGCGACAATCGCACTCTCCATGCCGCCATGAACTGCAGGTAGCCTGTGGTGTACCAATAAGTACCTACATGTACAACATTCGTTTTTGTTTATACTAAACCCGAAAAGGGGTCATTGTACTGATCATTTTGAATTTTTTTTTCTATGGGACCAGCCTTGAAATCGCGAAATAAAAATCAGCTGTTCGATTTTGTCGATTTAAGTGAACACAAATGTAGGGAACAGCAGATTATTTTTTCGCGATTTCATGGTTGGTCCCATAGAAAAAAAATCAAAATGACGAGTCCAATGACCCCTTTTCGGGTTTAGTCTAAACAAAAACTAATGTTTTAGACATAAAGCATAATTATTATACTAAAACTCAGAGCAATAAGGTAAACTAGTTGTGACTGTTTCTAAATTACCCTAGGCTGTTAAAATTTTCGTTTTTCCTAATTTTGTCGGTTTCCCCCTTGAAGCATTTCGCCCTGTCCCGACTTTGCTTTCAAAGTTACTAGCTGGCTAGCTTTCTAGGTGACAAGGACACAACGTTAATATAGAATAGGGTTGGGAACCGTGGGGAATTCATAGGTAAATAACTCTCGCGTACTATCCCTCAGACATAGTCTCATAGTTCATTGTTGTCTACACGTTATATTTTTGCGAGCCTATAATACGTCGATCGTTCCTTATCGTGGCTCTAAAACAAATCCCCTCACATTTTCGTTATAATTCGCACATCCTAAAATCTTGTATTTATATATCACTTTTCACACCTCACGTTTCTTTGACTGGAAACCCTATTCAGGGGCCACATTTACGATAGTCAGATGCGGCTGCAATAATGTGGGTTGCGGTTGGGATTTTCCATTAGTTCTTAGAATCAGTAGAAATATATATAGGTAAAATATTGCTTTCGACCTGTCGGTTGAGTTATCTCTAGAAGGTAGTTTCTCCCATTATACAACATTATTATTACTAGGTACATGCGAAACCCGAAACATGTGTCTAGTATTTTTATGTAAAGAATCTATGTACAAAATTTCAAAACTGTATCATGAAAAATCACAAAGTTATAAGGTTGTTATGTTACCCAGTTTGTCCGTACAAAAACATGCTAACGGCGCCCCCGCGCCTCCAGGGTCGTCTTGCGCTCATTGATAATAATTTGGCAGTAGGTACCTAACCGTACGGCGATTGTATTGTAAGTAATTAAATGGTGATAACATTTTCCATCACACTTAAATATTTTTGGGACAAAATATAACATGGTGTAAAAATCATTGTAATCGATTCAGTTCCTTATTCTGAACAAACTGTATTCAGGTTTTGCATATACAAAAAATAATGTTGTATATAGAATGTATGTGTGCCGGTTTTAAAATAAATATATTAATTTGTTTAATAAATTGGAGTAGGTACGTGATAGATCGTCACATAGTCCAGGCGTTGACGTAGATTACAAAAAGTAGGATTTTCCAGTGGGTTCGTGAGTGGCTTGAAAACCCTTGGATCAATCAATGGCTGGGAAAAACACATACCTAATAATTGTACCTACATAATGTAGGTATAGGTACGTAGGTATTTACTCGCTGTAATAAAATAAGTCGTTAGTTAATAAAATAAGTGATAGACATCATTTTAATTCTAGAAATAAAGATACAATAGATCAACTATGTTTTATATTATCTAAAACCTTTAATACTTAAATAAAACCCGTACTGTGTTAAATGTTACAACAAAATACCTTGTGATATTACAATTAAATTAAAGAAAATTTCAAACTCCTATTAAAAGTAGGTACACTTTGTAAACAAGCATATTACAAATAAGAGGATTATATTCAAGATAAGAATGCTTGGAAACATCCTGGTCTAACTCTATAGGACAATCTAGAGTCTAGACAAAATCAAACTGTATGCTATTTTAATCATTGTACGATTTATGACATTTATTTTGCATTCTGTGATTCTGATTACCCTAACTCACACACTAACTTATTTCTTATTTTTTTAGGAAAACGTATTGTTACATGTATGATCTATCACATAATTAATTTATCTGTCATTGCTTCATTTTTCATTATTTTTACCTATTGCGGTATAGTAATTTTAGTCTAGGTGCATTTCTAGGTGCATCATGTTCACATTTATAATTATAAAATTAATGTACTTACCTAAACAAAAAATTGTAAAACATTTCAAAAGAGTAACGGTGGAGTTTCTTGCCCATTCTTCTCCATACGAAACTACATTTTGGAAGGGGCGACTGCAATCAATTCTATTTTTTTGTAAATTTTGAAATATCATTTAGTAAAAAAAGAAAGAAAATACTTGCGTTTATTTGACTTAGACGTTGAATAGTTTTATCATCCCAGATTACCTCTTTTTCATTTTGCTTATGAAGTTTTAACTTATATCCTAAAAATTATCTTTGATATTGGTATATCAAAAAAATCTCCATCAGCGAATTTGGCCTTCAATGCGGTGGTGGGCGAGCGATGGAATGGTTTTCAATTATTTTTTACTGATGCTTCGAAACTAGCCGATCTTAGTCACACTGGCGCTGCGGTCTATTACCAAAGCTCCAAAATTATCTTACAGTTTAAATGCCCTAAGGGGTCTTCTGTATTCACTGGTGAGTGTGTGGCTATATTGGAAGCTTGTCTTTTTATAGAGTCACATCTTAATATTGAGAAAGCCGTTATTTTTACGGATTCCCTTAGCTGTTTGCAAGCCTTAGTCCAAAACCCCATTAAAAGTAAATTGCATAGTTCCATTATTTTAAAAATTAAAAACGCTTTATTATCCTGCGCTAACAATCAAAGGGATGTTCAGCTGGTTTGGATACCTAGCCATTGTGGTATTAAGGGTAACGAATGTGTTGATGCTTTGGCTAAAGATGCTTGTTCATCTTCCTCGTCAGATCTCACGCACAATACCTATCAGGGTTACGACCTATTGTCCCTTCCAAGACTAAACCTGCGATGTTCGTGGCAGGAGCAGTGGAATATATCAAGCAAAAAGAAAGGCAGTTTTTTTTATGCAGCGCAACCGACCATAAAACCAAAAGCGTGGTTCTTCGGTCACAAAAAAGTATCTAAAACTGTTATTTCTGCTCTCTGTAGAATCCGCTTAAGTTTTTGTTGCACTCCCGTATTTTTACACAAAATCCGTATCCGCGACTCCTCTCTCTGTGAGTGCGGGTTGGAGGAGGGCACTCTGGATCACATATTTTTTGAATGTTCAAACAACATCCCTCCTCTAGATTTGTATAACCGTCTCCTTAAATTTAAGATACCTCTTCCGATTAGTTTCCCTTCCCTTTTAACTTATCCCTCTCCAGATCTGCTTGTGGCGCTGATGATTTTCATCCGTCACAATAATATAAAATTATGATTTGTTTCCCTAAATATTATGTCTGTGTGGATGTGGCGCGTACGTCGTTACCGACGAAACGAAGTGTTGCCATTGTAAATAATATATATTATAAACTTTATCTAAGTAGTTTGTATTTATTTTGTTTCTTATTTATAATCTCACTGTATGCTGCACCGGTCGACGTCATCACGTCAACGCCGGCTATCACTGAAAACCAGCGCTGGGGCTCTGTCTCTAATAGGGTCGCAGCATTATGCTGAGCGGTGGCCGTTTTGCGTGGATGTGACGCATATGTTCCCCCTACTTGTTCTTTTTGTATCTATTTTCTTTCTTCCGCAAATAAACGTATTTTCTTTCTTTCTTTCTTTTATGTGGTATATTTATATTTAATGTGCTAAAAATTATAATATTTACGTAATTTTATCTTTTTGTTTGTTTCAGTCCAGTACTAACCCCACAAGATCTACATTAAGTTCAACAGTTGTATCAAAGATTTTTATTATTATTTTTTTTTATTATTTTTTTTTTACTACAACAATGCAAAATTGCTTTTCCAATTCACTTTAGACATTGGCAGAATAGTCAACATCGGCTTTGCTTGCCATAATCAAAAATAGAATTGAATAGTTTTATCACAACTACCTACATTCTTTGTTGCATCATTTCATGTCTGAATGGCAGTAATACTGAATAAAATTTATACGTACATAGTATATTTATCCACATTGTTATGTGCCACAATGAAGCCATGCGTCACGGGAACGTACTCTGATTTTCCTCACTAATGATGTGTCTTGTTTAGATGTTTCCCTTTAAAAAAAGTAAGGTTATTATGCTACATTTTTACTGAATTCTTTACTCCTTGAAAGTGGCTTGTGGCTCTCAAATGTTTTGCGAGATTAATATGCGATTCCTGAAAGGTTGAAAAAGACATGAACCCCTTTTTAGGGTTACGTACCTCAAAAAGAAAAAAGAACCGGTCAAGAGCGAGTCGGACTCGCGCACCGAGGGTCCCGTACGTATAAAATGATGTTGATGATTTGACTGTGCTATTTAGAGACATCGTTTTATTTTTCCTGTAATCTTTACCTAAACTCCTATCACATCGAATAATTTCAGATTTTTATGTATGCAAACTTCGGAGATAAGGGAGTATTTTTATTTAAATTTTTCATCAAAAGTTGGAAACTATGCTGCCTAAAAAAATAACAAAAAATTGTTTGAGAATGTGCAAACAGCGCTCTTTCATATGATACCCCAAATTCCCTAGTAGCCCCACTTCAAATTTTTAAGAACTGTGTGACATTTCAAATGAAAAGGGCTTATTGCAAGAAATTCATATGTATTTTTTTTATTATTTAAAAATAAATACTTTTAAAATTATTTAAGAAAATAGCTGAAAATTGACCATTCCCTTATCTCCGAAACTACTGAGCCTAAATTTTTTTACAGGAAAACCTATAAGAAGTCTGTGATCTTAAAATAACATGGTAAATCGATTAATATTGTGCGTACAAACTACCATTTGCAGTTGGAATGTATGGGGATCATGTTTTTCAACTACAATGTTAAGTTTGTTTTTGGGATAAATTCATCCCAACTACGGAACCCTTCATTGTGCGTGGTCCGACACGCACTTGGCCGGTTTTTTATAAATTGCCCCGCGGTTTTACCCGCATAAGTCTCGATCCCGTGAGAATATTAAAATATAAAAGGTATCTTATATTTTAACCCAGGTAATGGTCTACCCATCTGCCAAATTTTATTCAAATCCGTTCAGCCGTTTTAGAGTTAAGGCGTAAAAAACAAACATACAAAAAAATCTATTTTTTTTTTTGTATTATTAGTTAGACTAGTTTATAACCTTTAAACGTAGCTTCAAGTTAAAATACATTTATACGTCAAATTAAATCAAATCAAATCATATAATTTATTTTTGCAAACATGGGTAATTGGTTGTGTTGTTTTTTTTTTTGGTGATACTTTTGGTGTTTTTTTGTTTTTGTGATGTTTTTTGTGTTTGGTGCTTTGTTGTTCTTTTGTTTGTTTTTTGATGCCAAAAATTATGGTTAAACTGTCGCTAATCATTACTTAAGTATAAGCAATTTTTTTAAATAAACCCCTAAATAAGCCACTAACACGTTGTCACATCGTGTGCCTACTACTGTGATTGGTTGACTATATTATCAGTAACCAATCAAATCACGACTCTGATAATTTGAAAAAGTCGGCTAAGTGCGAGTCGGACTGTGGAAATCTGTGAAAATGTTAACTATCTACATACTGCGGTTCATGAGATACAGCCTGCTGAAAGATAGACGGACGGACGGACGGACAGCGGAAGCTTAGTAATAGGGTTCCGTTTGGCACGATTCGGGTACGGAACCTTAAAAAGGGTGAAATTCAGTAGTCTTTTAGTAGTTCAGTATTCGACTAGAAGTAGACGTTCAAAAAAACAATTTGACTTTGACTTTGAGAAGTATAATTAATTAACTACGAGTATGTTGTATTTGTAGTGGCTATTCCGTGGATGAGTCATACTTAAGGCGACGATAACAGACTTTTAATGATTTTATACTGAAGATCACGTCTAAACGGGTAGTGTTAATAATTTGAAAAAAATACATGTTAAATTAAAGTATTTTCTCAATAAATTAATATGTGAATATTTTAGATTATGTTTAGTGAAATTAATTTGTAAAGTTATGTCTAACGCGGATAAAAAACTGAGAATGGCGCGAAATCTACCAAGCGTATTTTTCTGAAACGTTCACCAATTTAAAGATAATTTAATTATTAATCTTTTAGTATACGCGTTTTATTAAAATACCTTTTGTTTTGTGTATAATAAATTAATAATGCGTCAAATTGGGGACAGCGCTCCTTGATGGGCGAGTCCTATTACTGGCTGAACGTACGACGCGTTGCGTGAGCTCAGTACAGAACACGCAAGCTAATCACTCAAGGTCACTGGCATATATTTGCGTCTTAAGGTAAATCCGCAGCTGTAGTCCGAGGAATTAAAATTTTCTTACGTTTTTCTGAATTTGCAGGTCGCATCAGCAGGTTGTATCTTGATCAAAATAATTATGATTCGCGACTTTAACAGATATGTATTTACAGAATTATAATCGTAAGAATCAATAATGTATTTCTCTAAATTAGATTGGTTCCTCAAAGTCTTGATTTCATGAAAAAGCCATTAAATCTTTTTCTTTTCTTTTATATTAATGTTTAAAAAAAATATATACAGGGTGGAAAAAAAAATATATATCGCAGAGTTAATAATTATGCTAAAAACCACAGAAGCCTTTGATGGCTTATACTCGTACATAGCTAGTGAGTTCGGAAATTATATTTATACTTATTATCTAATAATATAGGTGAACTACAATAAAATATGACCAATGAAACTATCTATGTACCATGTTATTTTTAGCCTTTGTTGTAGGTCATTCACTATTGTTGTTTACATCAGTAAATAGTTCATAGTGCATAATTAAATATAAATAAGGAAATATCCTACAGGATATTTCATTATAAATTTCGAAGAAGGAAAACGTACCTCTGTGTTACCAAGTATGTTTTCCTTCCTCAAAATGAGGGTAATCATGATGTTGTAAACAAAATATTGAATGGTTGATCAATTATTGTTCAGATGTTACCATAGCAACGGTATTACATCTACTTATCTTATTTGTGACATTTTCTGCGAACCTGTTTTTCGACCTCAATATCATACCAATTATGTATGTTCATGGAAACTCGGTAGATGTTTTCATGCGTAAAATATATTATTATTGATGCTGATTTTTATTAATAAAGTCTACGACGTTATTTCCAAAAATAGTTATACCATTAACATAGACTTTGATTTCTTGGTATGTTTTAGAACTTTGAGAGTTATAGAGCCCATTTCAGCAGCGTACTTGTCTGCTGTCTATTAGCTTCCGACCGCAATGGGTCTGGACTTTACCCTACGTAGACCCTTGCCTGTACTTCTTAAGAGGCCGGCATGGATGCGTAGTTAATACAAACGTAATACCAAAATAATTTGTAAATAAAACGTATTCTTAAGGTAGTGTGTCTTTATTCCGATTGGAATACAGAATATCTAGGCTCCCAAATATATATTTTGAATGGAGACGAGTGATTTAATCAAGAGTTTTGAGAAAAACAAGTTATTTATAGAAATTTTACGTTCTTCATATCTCGTCTTTATATCATTGTCCTTTCAAAATATATGTATATTTGGAAACAGATATTCTATAATCCAATCGAAATAAATACACACTACCTTAAGAATATGTTTGATTTACAAATTATTTTGGTATTACGTTTGTATGAACTACGAATGCTACGCTGGCCCCTTAAATAAAATAAGAAAGCCTCTTAGCATAGTCAGCCTATAATGTTCCCACTCCTGGGACTCAGGTTTCCTCTGTGAGAACCAGGTAGTGGGTCGTGAAGTCTTAACGCCCAGTGCAGGTTGGCTCAGAAAGCCTCCTGAATCTCCGTAGTTACCATATCCGTTTTATGAGACATCCTAACTATCCTAATCATTGAACATCACGTAAATATTAAATGGACCCGATGCCGTGCGTCATGTGCTCGACAACCGAAATAGAGAAACATATTACGCGGGCTGTAGCGGGAACGAGATAGCAATACTTGAATAATTGTCACTGTTACGAGTACGTACCCATAACAACTCGGAAACAAACTACGATTCGGGTATTCCCCGCAAACCGAGAGTAATGTAGGTCGATTGTGTTCTTTCCTCTAATTTATGCGGTCCACATCGAAGAGCGCGTACCATATCCTCCTATTTAATACATCAATGATCCTAATATTATAAATGCGAAAGTGAGTGTTTGTTTGTTTGGTTGTTACGCATTCACGCTAAAACGGTTGAACGGATTTAAATGAAAATTTGGCACACGAATAGACCATGACCTGGGCCTGCAGTCTCAACATAGATAGCAATCGTTATACGACCGAATTAAGTCGCAAGTCCTAATGGGGTCCATCTAGATGGTAAAAATGGCTTGACAAGATTATGATTTTTTCTTGCTTGTCAAGCATATTTGACTGTCTACCCCATTAGGACTTTGCGACTAAATTCGGTCGTAAAGCAATCAATTTTAAAGACTACAGGTCCTGGATTAGGACAAAATATACTTTTTATCCAGTAGTATGTTCCCGTGGGGTAATTTCTGACATGCACAGTCACACGGGCGAAGCCGCTAGCAAAAACTAGTAGCTAATAAAGCAGAGTAAGTCTGTTCTTTTGTATGAATAGTGTCGTATAAAGTTGTAGGTACATTTTTTTTAAATTATTTTTTTATTATCTTCTGTCTACTGCTTTACTTTCTAAGACAAATATCGTAATATATAAATGTATTACGATATTTTTCCTAGAAAGTAAAGCAGTAGTTCGGGAGAATACACACACATGCTTGTCTGACCTAATTAATATGATTGTCTCTCTCAGTTATGAAAAATCTATAATACCTACACACAAGAAAAGAGGACGTGTTTTAATATCGACTGTGAACAAACAACCCTGTTTGCATAGTCAGACAAACACAAATATTTGTCTCTCTAATATTATTCTAAGTACCGAAGTTAGGACGTTGTTGACACATTTGAATGTTTAGTACTAACTTGTAGAATAATAAGGAAGTAGGTAACATGTATATTTACTCACCAAGGAGCTATACAGCACTCACCGAGCTAGTTTTCTGAATTTACCGAAGGTGAGAACAAAGTTTGGGAAAAATAAATTAACATTTGAAGGAGTAGGTATAATACAACAAAATACCCTCATGTATAAAAAAAAATTGAGCCGTCACGGGACGCCTGGCGGATGTGAAATATCGAAATCAAACAAACATCGAAAAAAAGGTCAGGATCGCGTTACGGGGGGGACCGCGCGCGTGGAGTTAGCGGTGAATCGCCACGCGGCGGTGCAAATAAGGTACAGCATGTCGATTTAGTAAAAATCTCACCGTGAATTCTTGCGTGGAGTGAGCTGTCTGTGTCATTCCAGTGGTGCTAGGGATTGACCAAGGCTTACATTTACAATCATAATCGAGATTTTAATAAATATTTATATATATTATTTTTATGATAATTCTATTAATCATTTTATAAAATTTATGTGTCTTAAAATTACTATTTTGGGGGATTTTAAATAAAATAGCAAAACAGAAATATAGTCAAACTCAAATTATTGTAAAAAAAACAAAATTGAGTTTCTGTTTTAAATCTCGATTATGATTGTTAATGTAATCCTTGGTCCATCCCTAGCATCAGGTGGGATGACAGTGACAGTTCACTCCACGCTCACTTCATCTAAGTTTTCACGGTGAGATGGTTACAGAATAGCACTGCAGAAGGTTCTTAAAGATAGGTGTAGGCCATATACAGCTACTCGTTGCAATAAGTTTAAAAATAATATAGCTCATAAAATTACACCATCTATAGTAGAACACGACAATCCTAATGAAATTTATGGAGCCCTTTTTGATGTTGTACAAAAAGAGTACCAATCTACTTTCAAGACTAAAACAATTAACATTAATGGTACCTCCGTTGGCTTTAACCAATGGGCTACTCCAGGTATTTATAAAAGTAGAGCGAGACTATACGAGTTATATGGTTTAAAAAAATATAGATTTGATACTCCTTTTCTAGAGTATGTCAAAAATTACTCAAAATTATTTAAAAAATTAGTGCTTTTGCTAAATCTAAATTTTTAAGCGATACAATTAAAAAATCTAATAATAAAGTAAAAACTACTTGGAAAATTATTAATAATGAAACTGGTAAGTCTGTTAAACAAGAAAAACAACTTGAGATTATGGTCGAAAACAAATTAGTTAATAATGCAGCTGACGTAGCTGAGGCATTCAATGAGTTTTTTGCCAACATACCTATAACTACGACTCGCTCCTTAAATTCATCTCCGTCGAAAGCTGAAAATCTTTTGCATAGTAGTGTGCCTAAATGTAGTCGTTTATTTAGCTTCAAACATGTAACTCCTCATGACGTAGTTAATGTTTTTAACACACTTAAGTCTAAAAACACTGGTGATTACTGGGGTATCTCCATTAAACTATTAAGTAATATAATAGACATCGTAGCCCCCTATCTAGCTGTTACTTTTAATAAATGTGTTGATTTGGGAACTTTTCCTGACCTCATGAAGAGTAGTAAAGTCATACCTTTATTTAAATCAGGTAATAAAAATGACGTTGGCAATTTTAGGCCTATTTCTATTTTACCTGCATTTAGCAAAATATTTGAAAAGTTAATACTCGAGCAGTTGCTAAGACATTTTAATTTAAACAGCCTCCTTCATAATGAACAATATGGCTTTACAAAAGGTCGTTCGACTACAGATGCGGGTGTTGCACTGCTGAAACACATATTTAACGCTTGGGAGAACTCGAAAAATGCTATTGGAGTTTTCTGTGATCTCTCCAAAGCCTTTGATTGCATGCACCATGACACACTTTTGCGTAAACTACGTCATTACGGCGTCCAAAACGAAGCTCTTAAAGTAATAAATTCATATTTAAATAATAGGTTCCAATGTGTAGATGTTGATGGTGTGAAATCTTCCGAGCTACCAGTTCAGTTAGGTGTACCTCAAGGCTCAATACTGGGTCCATTCTTATTCTTGGTATATATCAATGACTTACCATTCTATATAAAGGGTATCTGTGACGTTGTACTGTTTGCAGATGATAGCTCTCTTCTTTTTAAAGTAGAAAGGAATAGACAAGATTTTGACGACGTAAACATTGCACTCTCAATGGTTACGGATTGGTTTACGACCAATAACTTAGTACTCAATGCCAAGAAAACGAAATGCATAAAGTTCGCCTTACCGAATGTTAGAAATTTAGGCCCCAATATCGTCTTAGATAAAGAGGTGCTTGAAACTGTAGACTCGGTAGTGTTTCTGGGTTTAACAGTAGATGCCAAACTTCAGTGGGGACCACATATAGCAAGCCTAGCGGGAAGGCTCAGTTCGGCCGCGTATGCCGTCAGAAAAGTAAGACAATACACTGACGTGGATACAGCCCGCTTAGTCTATTTTAGTTATTTTCATAGCGTTATGTCCTACTGTATTCTGCTGTGGGGTAAAGCCGCTGACATTCAAAATATATTTGTACTTCAAAAACGAGCTGTTCGAGCAATTTACCAGCTGGGTGCCAGAGTTTCTCTTAGAGATTTTTTTAAAGATATTGGTATTCTCACGGTGGCATCACAATTCATCTTCGCCAACATCTTATATGTTAGGCAAAATTTACACTTATACATTAAAAACAGTGATCTCCACAATATTAATACCAGAAATAAGGACAAATTACGTGCTCCATTTCACCGGCTTCATAAGGTTCATAACTCATTTGTTGGACTTGGTATAACTTTTTATAACAAGCTACCCTCTTCCTTGCTAGATTTGCCTTTTAATGCGTTTAAAGTTAAAGTTAAATCCAATCTTTGTTCAAAGGCATACTATTCTATCAACGACTACTTAAACGATAAGAACAGTTGGTCGCTGTGATTAACTCAAGACAATGTTCATGTTCTTTCTCCAGATAGATTCCCTACTGACAGATTTTATGAGTTCCTATATTTGTTTATTTTATTTCACTGTCTAAGTCAATTTATTTTAATTTATTAGTGACAAAATCTACTCATTACAATGTTCTTCTATGAGTTGTATTGCAATAAGTGGTTAGCTAGCGACCTTAATAAATTGATCACTTTATTCTTGCCTGAGCAACCGGCAGCAAGTTCGTCATGCTCCCTTAGATGTCACTGCTTGCGGTAGCGTCGGGGGTCGGGTTGCCTCCTTCCCTCAAATATGGCGAGGGGGGTGATGGCTGATCTTTGCGTTATGCTCGTGAACGGGTGCTGCTTGTGGTGACTGGTCGTCTTGCTGACCATGGTCTTGTTATTGTTATTAATAATTAACTGTTTTTATTTTACTTCGATGGTGCTAGTTTATCATTTGTGACTTCGAGTTATAGCTGTAGCTTTATTTAAGCGGGCACGCCCATTATGCCTGGAGGCTTTTATTTAGATACCTTTTGTTTACGTTATTTCTGCTTGAGTATAGTTTTCGACGATTATTATATATATATATATATATATATATATTTGTATAATGGTGTGTGCTAGCTAACATAAGGCAAATAATTTAATTTAACGTTTTGTGTTGCGTAATGCAAATTATTTTATATTGTATTGTATAGCTTCAAGTTTTTTATGCGAACAGACAGCTGAGCTGCTGGGGAGTTTGTTGCGCCACTTCTTCTTCCCAGCTAAAGCACTAGGAAGTGGTGAAGGGTGGGCGTTTTTGGGGGACTGTCTCATGTAATTTTTGACGTTCGAAAAGTGCTGATTCTCAGCCTAGTTTGAATAAATGACTTTTGATTTTGATTTTGATTTTTGATAATTATATTGATCTCTTATTCTGCCAATAATTTTGGAGTGAAAATTTTACATAATTATTTACAAATTATACATAATTAATTATAAAGAAAAAATAATTAATTTGGATTATGCATGCATTAAATAATTTTATTAAATTAAATTAAGTAAATTGTATTAAATTAATTCTAATTTGGTAACAATTCTTTATTCATAATGTGACAATCATGATACTACAATTCATGACTTACAACTTTTAAGAACTCAAGTACACTATAAAAGCATTTATCAATTAATATTTTTGTAAAAAACGCTTGAATTAAAAAAATGGGAGTGTCGTTATGGTACGCACGGCTACAGATCAAGCTATACATTTTCAGTATAAGCTGATCTCGCATTGTATAGGATTTCCTTACAATACGAAGTCAGCGTAAACTGGTAACGTATAGCTTGATGTGTAGCCGTGTGTACTTGGACTTTTATTTTTAATTTTATACACATAATATTATAGCTGTTGTTTGATGTGAGTCTGAGATTCGTCTTGAGTTTATATAACTTTTTGGTATTATGAGATCGAGGGGCATAGTAGCTTGTCGCTTGCTGAAAAAGACTCTTATGCTTGAAAACAAATAAACGGGATTCCAAGATATAAATGCACGGTAAGGTCAAGTAGTGCAATTACTATAAAAACTTCATGGAAAGTGTCGCGCTGCCTGTCACGCCTGCGAAATCGCGCCAGTCTGCACGAGCCTTTATTAATTTATCTATAGTTAATTTGGCGTGTGGTGCCGTACGTAAAGAATAGCACCATCCTATTCTTCCCGTGGGCGTCGTAAAAGGCGACTCAATAAGAAGAACGCTGCTGCTCATTCTCTAGTAAGTCCTAGAGTCCTAGAGAATGGGCAGCAGCGTTCTCTATGCATTTTAGCACCATACTGCGATCGCCAACTCGCCTACAAAGCTTGGCGATTATGGTAACCCCCCCTTTGGGGAAGGCCTATGTCCAGCAGTGGACGTTTTTCGGCTGAAATGATGATGTAGTTTAGATTCCCGAAAAAATGCTTTTACTGAAAGATAAAATTATCTCATTTGTTTTCAGAGACGTTCTACGAAGGGCGTTCGTGACGATTGCTGATCAGTTCACCAGTGTTCCTGACATTCAGGATCATTTGATGACATTATAGTAAGTTAAGTATACCTATTAAACTTAATGATCTAAATAATTGCAGTAAAAGTAAAAAAATGTTTGATGTATTATAAAAATGTGAATAGAGATAAAGGAACGTAGGGAATTGGCGGTCAGAAGTAATATGCTGGCCCGCAGGTCTGCGCGTTGTAGTGACCAAGTTAAAGTCACACTATTCAGAGCCTACTGTCAGACGACGTCACCTCCTTCTGCGAAGTAGTAATGCTCGCGAAGGAGGAGGCGGAACGCGTGAGGGTAAGGCAGGGTTCGCGCCCTCACGCCCTTAGCCACCGCAGGAGACGCCCCGGGCGTCGGGAGTCACAAGCTGATTTCCGGCCACCGTAGGCGCGGGCCTGCGGACGGTGAGCGATGGGTAGCTCGCCGTCCGATAAGGACCAGGCCCGGGTCGACGGCGCGTTGGGTTTCACGCACGCCTCAAAGAGATGCCAGCACTAACTGACGGGGTCCGTTAGGGCCAATGCCTGCCGGGGTTGCGAGTTTGTCCGAAAGGGATATCGTGGCCCCGGCACACAGGCAACGGAAGGAACAAGGGTGGGTTTTAGTCAGTAAAAGTCTGACACGCCCTCAGCCCAGAGCGGGAGAAGTTATTTGATAATTTCCCACCCAAAAAAAAAAAGACTTTCTACGCGTGCAGCCTGTGGTTCAGGTATACGCAGAGGTCGCTCAGTGAATTACGTGTCCAATACAACAATTCATTTAGGATGTAGTTAGGGCTGCCCCGCTTTTGTAGTGCCTCCGGTATGTTTGCATAGGCCAGGATAGACGGCTTTCATGCCATCATGCGTAAGCGGCTCGCGTCGTTAGTAAACAGAGTCCGGGGTAGCACTAACAGTATCCTACAGATCATTGCAGATAAACAGGATTCAAATATCCTAAAATCATTCATTCGTGTCCAAATTTTGTAATCCTTCTTGTTTTTGTTTTGGACTTGGTCTAAAATAAAGGTTTTATTTATTTATAAAACTTTCTATTACGACATATTTATGGCTCTGGAAGACCAATTTCTATGAAAACTTCATGAACATTGTTCTACCAGAGTCGCGTCACGCCTGTCTGTGGGCTGCTTTTCTTGGAAATTCTGTCTTAAAACACAAGACATGTAGGAAGTAGTGATCATTTGATTGCATATCGCTTATCTAATTCGGCACCTACTGTACTTACAAATCTGAATCATATTTGTTTTGATATTATTCGTCAAATGTAACCGTGTTACAAATCAAACTACAACATCGGACAAAACATTATAGTCATTTAAGCATGTTGGGGAAAAATAACGAAGTTACTTAGAATAACTATCTACTAAAAGAACTACTATTTAATTAGGTACTTTAGACTTCTTGAAGACAACCTTTAGGTTCCGAGGCTCGAAAAGGACTGACTTATCAATTACGTGACTCACTCAACAACCAGCAGGAACCATACCCACTCAAAATCTAGTGAAATCACCAATTATCCTAATAATTCGAGTGAACAATCATAGTTCACATACCAAATATGAACAACCACAGTTCACTTATCAAGGCAATTAGGTACTAAATAAGTTGTCTGGTCCCAACAATGGAAAAAACATTTCCATTAAGTTTTGATAGAAATTGTTCTATCAGAGTCGCTTGAGCTGTCGCGTCACGCCTGTCTGTGTGCCTTAAGAGGCCGGCGATGGATGCGTAGTTCATACAAACGTAATACCAAAATAATTTGTAAATCAAACATATTCTTAAGGTAGTGTGTCTTTATTCCGATTGGAATACCGAACATCTAGACACTGATTTAAACAAGAGATATGAGAAAAATAAAATTTCTATAGAAATTTTTAATTCCTCATATCTCGTCTAAATATCATTGTCCTTTCAAAATATGTATTTGGGAACATAGATATTCAGTAATCCAATCGAAATAAATACACACTACCTTAAGAATATGATTGATTTACAAATTATTTTGGTATTACGTTTTTATGAATTACGCATGCTACGCCGGTCCCTTAATACCTTACTTAAAGTAACCACAATATTCGAATATTAAATGATTCATTATAATTATGTATAATGAATCATTTAATATTCGAATATTGTGGTTACATAGCATGCGTAATTCATACAAGAAAAGATGTGGGCATAGGTATGTACTCGTACCTATGCCCACATCTTTTCCTCTAAGTTATAGGACGTTTCGTGGAAATGATAATTAAGTAGGTAAATCGTAATGGTATGTACTAACTTAACATAATATAATTTATGTCTAGGCCTTTCTGTTGTTAGGTAAGGATCCACCTGTAAATTACACACTGATGAGAAAAATCATCTTTTCAAACGTTAATGAAATGACCATTGGTAACCACATTTGTTTGCTGGGAAATTCGTATTTTATTCATAGTATATAAAAGAATATAAGATATACATATATTATATATTTAAGAGACGTAGATAGGTTAGCTACTCAACATTCGATCTTCAAAAACGGCACAATGCCACACTATTAGATGACACGTGGAAGTAGGACAACATTACGTAGCTATCGGGAGCGAAAAAGAGACAAGACGAAAAAAATGTGGCTAATTAGCCAAATTTTGACGTGCCACTTGCGAAACGTGTATAACCTACCTCTTTATACCCGACTGCGGCGAAGCCAAAAAGGGAGGGTTATGTGTTTGACCTGTATGTATATAATTATGTATGTATGTCCGTCCCTATGTTCCCTCGTAACTATTAAACGGCTGAACCAATTTTGATGAATGATAAGTCGTAGATTTGTCTTTATTGCGCGAGTGTCATTGGGTATATTAAAATTATAAAAAATCTAAATGGTGGATTTATAGCGCAAAAAGATTAAAAAAAAAAGTATATGCAAGATTAATCTCATGCATTCGGAGGCATCTTTTTAAATTTAACAATAAAGTCCTATTGCCTCTCTATCTACCTCGTTTTACTTATTTAAAGATAATTATGACTAGGTTTTTGTGGGCGGGGTCAGAAGGAAAACGTAAACAAGGTCGGCCCCGAGAAAGATGGGTCAACGAGATCGAAAAAGTAGCGGGTCAGAATTGGCCTGCAGCAGCACAGGACAGAAAGGAGTGGCAAAAAAGGGAGGAGCCCTTTACACAAAGACCCCACCTTAACTAATTACTTTATTTATTATGCTTTTTATTTATACTTTGTAAAAAAATAAAATTAAGGAATAAAGAGGCTTTCTTATTATTATGGCTAGGTTTCTTCACGTTGAAACTAGAATTATTTAGTAGGTACCTATCTAATAAAGATACAACGATATACAGGTATATACGTCTTCGGTTGTCTCCTTTGTACACTTTCCCGAAATTCTCCCCGTCTCTAACAAAGCTTTGATGATGGTTGTCTATTGAAATCGAAGGCCGGGCACTGTTAATATTCATGCAGGGTAGAGGTATCGATTGCCTCTGTGTCATCCCAGCCGACTCGACCGAATGGAGTCGTTATAAGCTTCCTATTATTCATATATCCCTATAATATACCAGTACGTGATGGCATGGTACATACGTCAGCATACCTAATAAGCCAGCAAACATTTTGTGGTGAAAAATGCAAATAATGATAGCATATTAGATGGCAATGCGGTTAATATTATGCTTTTATTAAATATGATGATAGCCACTCATACATGTGATTAAGAAGCACATGATACACTAAAAAAATTCATACTAACTAAGATAAATTTTCTCTTAGTTGGCATTCAAATGTTTGGAATCATTATTTATCTATTTACTATAATAAACAAGATAAAATATTTGCGGGAACAAATTCATTTTATTTATAGCGACTATTGTGACATGTACAGAATAATCAACGGTCTTTGTTACATCATACATGCTTTGTTTGATTTTACTTCTTCACTTTTGTATGTCAAATAATAATTTATGTTCATAGTAACAAGCAACTTGTTAAGCATTATATCATTCTTAAACTGGCCAACATTTGAGCTAAATTAAATAACTACCCGTGATGAAACTAATTCATTACTTATTAGACGGAACTATGATAATTTAACAAAGTTCTCCTAGCTTCAGAAGTCAAGATCTTGTTAGGCTCGTATGGAGTCAAGATGCGTGATCACAATGTTTTTTGTAAAAGGAAACATTTTTTTTTCAGTGTAATCTTTAAACGATGAATCATGCGTCAAATTGAGTACGAAAACGAGGTAGTTTAGATAAACCAAAATAACGTTTACTTACCTCGTTTCTACCTCGTGCGTAAAACATGCTTTTATTAAACATAGGTATTAAAATAGGCTTACTTATATATAATTACAGAATAAAGGCTCGTGCAGACAGGCGCGACGCGATACGGTGGAACACTTTCTATGACAACTTCACGGAAATTGATATACCGACATCGCGCCGCGCCTGCTTGAGCCTCCAATAATTTCATGGTGAAAAACAAAGTATTTGATTCTAAGTCAGTCTCTTTATCCTTACCTACTTAATTACCTTTAGGCATTCAAATAACTTCCTCGAGAGATGATATCTAAATATCTCCCATCACACTACATTCATAATTTTATTATTTTTACCGTATCTATATTCCATTTGAAATAAGATTAGAAATTTAAATAAACTTTTTTACAGTCCGCTCAAACGATTTTGACTTCTATTCCGTAGGCGTAGGATGGCATTAAAAGCATAAACGTGATTACAATATACCAACTGTTTTTTACAGCTACCATTTTTATGCCACCAACGCAATAGAAGTCAAAATCAGTTGAACGGACTGTAAAAAAGGTTTATTTAAGAGCGTTTACGACGTACGGCATTCATACAAACTTTCAAGCCCTTTGTGAATGACTGAACCGATTTTAATGAAACTTAAGTTAGTTATGAACATTTTCGAAATGTACGTCTTATTAACAGATGACTGGAAATTTTGTTTCTATGGAAAATTTAAAATCGGTCTAATTTGGCTGTAACACTATTTTTCGAAAATGTTCTTAACCAAATTTTTAGATCTTTGTATCCTGCTTATGCGTATGAAGTTTCATTAAAATTGGTTCAGGCATTCCGAAAAACAAGGTCTTGAAAGTTTGTATGAAATGCCGTAAGTCGTAAACGCTCTTAAATGTCTAATCTTATTTCAAATGGAGTATATTATCTACGTTGGACGCACGTAGGGCGTTCAGCTACTGATGATACTGATCAAAGATTTATATCACGATGGAACAAATATCATTTAAAAGACCTAATAATCATTTATCTGGCAACTACTTTTTATAATGAAGCTTTTTTTTTTTTGTATTCGTTGGGGAATGGGAAGGGTACTACCCAGTTAAATTAAATAAGCTTGCGATACTTCACAGACGTGATGAGTTAATCAATCAACTCAGCCTACTGCAGTCCACTGCTGGACATAGGCCTCTCCCAGGCTGCACCACAACATCCTGTTCTCCGCCTTACGCATCCAGTCTGACCCAGCCGCCTTCATCAGGCAACGGAAACGTGATGATTATCGATATCAAAACATGATAAAACAAAAAAGAAATTCATTTGATGATTTTTTCGTGAGGTCATCGACCGCAGTTAGTGTATTCATTTGGAATATCAGTTAAAAAGCACATGCATCGGCAGTCTCTGGGGACTGCCGATAGAAGTGAAAACAGTATACTTATAGCTCATGGAAAGCGTTCGGTGACGATGACGCGAGTTTTATTTTGTTCACCCAAAAAAGTGCTCAACGCGCCTAAACAAGTTTTCACTTCAAAAATCAGTTTTTTGGCGTAAACTTCACAAACGTGATTGGTATTGATACCTAGACACAATAAAACAGATTTTCTCAAGTAACAACACTACCAGCGGTCGTTGACCCCCTAAAAAAAACATTTTTTTTTTCTCGTGTTTAGATATCGATTTCTGCAGAGTTCGCTAGCTAATTCAATTTGACCAATTTTACGCCCGGCTGAGTCGAATTATGCCGATCCGAACAAGTACGGTCAGTGATATGCATTACCTGACCCTTTTCACAAAAAAGAAGATGGGAAAACACTGAATACTGTGATGTATAAACTCATTTGTGTTTATGTAAGGGCCTGTGCACACCACGTTTTTTAAACGCGCCGTTGACGCGCGTTTGAGAAACATGCGTCGACGGCGCGCTTCTCGCGAATAGACTGACTTGCGTGTGATATATTAATGTAATTTATGTGTCTAACATTTAAAAAAGAAATACTTGTCAAAACTATAAATGTAATTATTATCTGTTTAATATTTTATGCTCAATTGTTAAAATTAATTAATTTTAACAATTGAGCATAAAATATTAATTAATTTTAACAATTGATCATAACATATTAATTAATTTTAACAATTGAGCATAAAATATTAAACAGATAATAATTACATTTATAGTTTTGACAAGTATTTCTTTTTTAAATGTAAGACACATAATAATTACATTAATATATCACGTGCGTATCGCGTCTGTGCTACAAACGCGCGTCGACGGCGCGTTTAAGAAACGTGGTGTGTATAGGCCCTAAGATCACTGTCTGTCATCACCTTTTCCTTTTTTTTTGCGAATAAAACTTTTTTTTTTTCTTAACGGTGTGGGTTATGCATGTCAATAACTGTAGCATGCATTTCAATCTCATTTGCACCAAAGCGGAAAAAGAGAACCGTATCTGTACAAATAAATGAAAGTGTCTCCTCTTTTACATGCAGCCATTTTAGGGAAGACCTTATGAATATCAAGTGAGTATAATCCCATAATATTAACCCAACTGTCTTTGTATTTTTACACGACTGCCCAAAAGGAGTGTAATGTGTTTAGGGTTCATGTATCATCATCATCACTTCAACCTAAAGACGTCCACAGCTGGACATAAGCCTCCCCCAAAGGGAGGGAGGGGGTTGCCATAATCACCACGCTTGGCAGGCAAGTTGGCGATCGCAGTATGGTGTTAAAATGCTTATAGAACGCTGCTGCCCATTTTCTAGTCCCTTAGTCGCCTTCTACGACACCCATGGGATGAAATAGGGTGGTGCTATTCTTTACGTCCGGCACCACACGGTACGGATTCATGTATGCAGATGTTCCATACATTTTGTATCGTTTGAATCCTGAGTGACATAGGCTAAACAATTTTTGAAAATATCGATATGGCGGCAATATGGCTTCATTTGCAAACATAAAAAAAATACCTGCAATTATTATGTTTATGTAAAGTACGTCTTTCTGGGCCTTGAAAACGGTTCTTCTTAGGAAAACACATTTTCAATGGTGCAAATAGAAATGGTACTTCAGAACGTCCCTGGGCAGGCGGAAAGGAAAGTATTTCACGAGAAAGGTTTTAAAGGAACATTCGAGGAATTATTTGAGCATAAAAAGCCTTTCCGTGCTCGAAAATTAATTGAAAATATTGATCATGTGTAAGCGATGTAATCGTTCGTATTCATTACTCACTATACTGCACGTGTTGCACAATTATTGCGAACGATTGATCATTCGAAACTGCTTTTAAGGCCCTGAATATGAAGCAGTGTTTGTAGTGGGCTTGTAGTTAATACTAGTACAGTAACTGGTACAAGTTGCTGGCACAGTTTACGTTACCAATTACCAGCTTAGTCTATTTATTATCTAAAATATGTTTTTTTTCTGTTTCTTGGTTCCTCCTCCTTTTTAGGGTTCCGTAGTCAACAAGGAATGCTTATAGTTTCGCCATGTCCGTCTGTCTGTCAACAGCTTAGCTCACAGACTCATAGCACTAGACTCGTAGCTGTAATTCGGCATGGCTATACATATTAATCACGCCGACAAAGTGCAAAAATAAAAATAAAAAACAAAAAAATTGGGTACCTCCCTTGCACGCAAAGTGGGGAAGATATTTTTTCTCTCGTCTATCCCATGGTGTGTAATAAATTAATAATGCGTCAATTTGGGGAAAGCGCTCCTTGATGGGCGAGTCCTATTACTGGCTGAACGTACGACGCGTTGCGTGAGCTCAGTACAGAACACGCTAGCTAACCACTCAAGGTCACTGGCATATATCTGCGTCTTAAAGTGCTATTTTTTGTTAGAGTCAAGTGCCAGCTAAATAAAAAACTTTTTGTGAAAAAAAATAACCGGCTTCCAAAAAAACACTACAAAGTGAAAAATAACTTTAACTTCGGAAGTCGGTGTCTTTGATTCTGTATTTTAGTTTTTAGCCACCGACTTCCGAAATTAAAGTTATTTTTCACTTTGTAGTGTTTTTTTTTGGAAGTCGGTTATTTTTTTTTACATAAAGTTTTTTATTTTTCACTTTTTAGTGGGTCAGTTTTTAATTTATTCAAGTTACAATAGCCTAAAGTCAACTGTTCATCACCTTTTACAAAATATTGCTTTTCCCGATGCTGGGACGTTAATTGTTGAGGAATTCTCCTGGTAAGAACCAGGAGAACTGCCACTCACCATTTGCATTGTGATGAGCATAAATTGCTTAGCAACCATATTAAAGTACCTAATCGAATCGCAACCCGTGAAATACTTATTATTATGTTGTTCCGGTGGCCATCTGTGGTCTCCATCATCAGTTCCACTTCACCAAATGGTGATTTTTGAGAGCAAATGCACGAGTTACTATAAAAAATACCCAAATCACTATAGGTTAGCCTATAAAATTTGAGGGTTTCCCTCGATTCCCATGAGATCCCCTCATCAGATTCTGATTTTGTGGCAATGGGACTACCTCGAAAGCATACCGTTTCAAACAAAAAAATAATTTTCAAAATCGGTCCTTAATTGACGGAGATATCGGTGAACAAAACAAAAAAAAAAAACAAACATACAGCCGAACATATAACCTCGTCCTTTTTGGGAGTCGGTTAAAAAAGGAAAATTATCACAGCTGAGTAGGCTTTACAACGAGTAATAGTCGAATAACTTACATTTGCAATTGGATAATTAACCCTGACGTACCTATATTGATTTATGGGAGAACCTGTTTTTCGACTACTATGTTAAGTTTGTTTTCGAGATAAATTCATCCCATTTACGGAGCCCTACATTGTGCGTTATCCGACATCCTCTTGACCAATTTGTATAAGATCGAGCGATACTAAAAGTGAAGTCCCATTATCTTTAGTCATTATCATTATCTATTATTAGCTAATATCTTGCCAATTAAGGATATTTCAGAGGTTTTATTTGATGTATTAATTAACTCTTGAAGTTCAGCTGCCTACAAGAACCAACTTTATGAGGGTAGTTCAACAATATCTGTTAGTCCACAGTGTCAAATTGTCTAGATACTATTATCAGAGAATTTAATCAAGTCTCTAGGACTGAAATCACTTATACGCAATGCGGGCTAACCCATGCGAACGGTTCGTATATTACATGAACTTTGGGGATGCGTACGGAATCTACGTTTTATTACAAGTCTCATGATTTACGTATAAAGTTGGTTTCAGCATAGGCTTCCATACATTAAGGAACTCAGAACCTTAATCATTGGAAGGATATTTTAGAAGTTTAAAACAATGCAAATCAATTAAAATCAGCATGTTTTTATTTAAGTTGGAACACAATTACTCTGTAAGTGGCAGTGGTGATTGAGCAAGTGACCGATTGCTTTTACGCAATCATATTTCGCTAACTAGTTGTAGGAGTTAACAGAAATTATAGTAATGAGAACACCAATACTCAAGAAAAAAACATAGCGATTTGTTTTCCACTCATCTCGGTAATGTCTTTTTTTTTAACGCACACAAACACTAGTCACTGAACTCCACGATAGTGTCTTTATGTTAAAGTTATTACAACACTGATCTTAACTTCTTTTTGATTTTTAACAATAATTCTATACAGAGCTAGATGTTGACATGACGTGAAACGTCATTATTTCGTGATACGTACTTATTGTGCTGGTCACAACAATTTGAACCAAAATGATCCAACTTGTTTTACGTGATACGTACTTATTGTGCTGGTCACAACAATTTGAACCAAAATGATCCAACTTATTTTACGTGATACGTACTTATTGTGCTGGTCACAACAATTTGAACCAAAATGATCCAACTTGTTTTACGTGATACGTACATTGTGCTGGTCACAACAATTTGAACCAAAATGATCCAACTTGTTTTACGTGATACGTACTTATTGTGCTGGTCACAACAATTTGAACCAAAATGATCCAACTTCTGGATGTAGGCATCCTCTCTGTGAGAGGGGAAAAAATATATATTTCGTTAATTTCTAGAGGTTGAGGCGTTCCATTTTCTCGCTAGTAATGTTTAGGGTTCCGTACCTCAAAAGGAAAAAAGGAACCTTTATAGGATCACTCGTGTGTCTGTCTGTCTGTCCATCTGTCACAGCTGATTTGCTCCGAATCTACTGGACCAATAAAGTTGAAATTTGGTACGCATAAGAACTGCTGTGACCCAAACACGGGCGTATAACGTAAATAAATGAAGAAAAGGTGACGTTTGGGGGGCAAATTAGAAAATTAAAATAAAAAGTTTTGCTGACTGTACCGTGTGACATAATATCAAATGAAAGGGCTTATTTTAATGATATCATATAAATATATTTTATAATTCTAAAATAAATACGTTTGAAATTATTTAAGAAAATATATGAAAAATTACTATTCCCCCCTCCTTATCTCCGAAACTACTCAGGCTAAAATGTTGAAAAAAATTAAGAAAATAGTACTTCACTTCAGGAAAACCTATAAGAAGTCTTGTAATCTTAAAATAATATGGTGAATAACTCTATATTGTGCGTACAAACTTACATTTGCAGTTGGAATGTATGGAAAATCATGTTTTTCAACTACAATGTTAAGTTTATTTTTAGGATAAATTCATCCCAACTACGGAACCCTTCATTGTGCGTGGTGAGACACGCCCTTGTTTAATCGAAATCGCTATTGCTTGAGTAGTAAAAATGTACTCGTGTATCTATTTTTACTACTTACTGTGTAGATTACAGCACGCTTGATCTACACCACTGCTTACCAAGTCCAAAATCAAACAGTGGTAAAAAAATGGGAGATCATTTTTTTTCAAAAGTGTTAGCAAGTGAGGGTGGGCGCACACGGACGTTTATCGCTGAGCGATTATATCGCTGGGCGATTTCTCAGCGATTATCGCCAGCGACTTTTTGAGCGACTCAACGCACACGTGCGATATTTTGTCGCTGGCTATCGAGGGATGTGCTCGTCATGGATTAACATAGATCGATGTTTAACCAAAAAATATACTTACTTTGTCGCTGGCTATCGAGGGATGTGCTCGTCATGGATTAACAGAGATCGATGTTTAACCAAAAAATGTACTTATTTCTTTCTTCGAAGAATACTGTTCAACAGAAATCAATAGTTCAAAAAAGTAATTACGCTTGAATTATTATAACAATAAATTATTACCTACCGTTGCGGTAGGTAGCTAATATTTTTAATTTTATAAACTCATCTTAGTATCTACCTAGGTATGTACATCTGTATCACTTTCACACCTAAAATAATAAATTTATTGAAACGAAAAAACTCAGTTTACAGAAACTCTGTGTTCGATAACAATTGCATTAGTAATAATATGTGTCGCAGTCATTAAATTATATTATTTTATTTAAATATATCGATATCCATTGGTAAGCATTGACGCAACATCAATCCTTAGCAAAGAGTCCGCGGTCGATTGTCGCCGAGCCGTGTGCGTTAGCTAGTACATTTCCATACGTTCCATTCTGCAGCGATAATCGCTACGCCCGGAATCCAGCGATTTTGTTTGCCAGCGACTTTTAGTAGCACGTGGGCGTTACTGCATTGAATCCCATGTGTTCCATTTTCGGCGACTCAAAAATCACTCAGCGATAAACGTCCGTGTGCGGGCTCCCTAAAGAGTGTATTTCTTTAAATCGCGCTTCTTGTAATAGCGGTTGGAATACATAATAACCCACATGGCATAAAGGTTCACATGCACGTCAATGATAGAAAATAAACAGTCAACACTCAAAGCATTTATTTAAATTAAACTATTTACAGGCACTTTTGACAGAAACTTTTTTAAAGGGAGATTTTAGGAGAATAGTGTAATCGTTATTGTAAACGATACAATTTTGTTATATTTAATAGAATTGTATTTTTTTTGTGAAGAAATAATTCGTCTAATGTTCTTTTTCTTGTATATTTCAGGAATTTGAAGGCGGAAGCGTTTAAAAGAACGATAGTATACGAAGAAATTAACACATTATTGCTGTTGAACGTCGCGCAAAACGTGAAAATTACCACGTCGTCATTATGGAGGTAAGAGTACGTAATTTTTTTATAATTACCTATTGAAAACATTTGATACGCATGAGCTTATTATTATAACTACCTAAAGATTTGAGCTATACCTAGCTTATTCAAAGAAGCAATAACATGTTTTGCACCGTACCCAAGTAACACAGTCTTAGTCCCGTGTTACAGAAGGTTACTCAATACTCAAGCATTACTTAAAACTAGATTCAAGCCATTTGATTGGTTGAAACTAGTTTTAAGTAATGCTTGAGTATTGAGTGACGTTCTGTAATACGGGCCTTAGAGGTTTAAAACAGATATGTCTATTGACAGTCTATTCATGGTTAATGTTTAGATAGGGGCTTTCTAATGATGGTTACAATAAAGAAAATGTATTCTTATAGAGTTTTTTTCTCATGCTCGATTATTTTTAGAGCATTAGTTCAATAGCACACTTATTTTAAGTAGGTACGTTTATAGGTATATTGAATGTTTTAAGATAAAATGCTCTACAAATAGTTAATAAAGCCTAAAGGTAGCTAACTTGAAGTAATTTTATAGATAAGATGATATATTTTTAGATAAAACATTCTATTTTAGCTATGGATTGTCTTATCTTTGTTTATAAAGAGACTTAAGTCTAGATAAAATACTTTAATAGATATTTTTCCCTAGTATATGTATTTTAACCTAGTAGTACGTAATAGGGTTACATATCGGGAACAAAATGTCCCAAAGAGTTAATCTAGTCGTTTCTGGCACTTGCCGGCCGCTGCCGTTGCCGTAGGGAACTCCTACGGCAACGGCAGCGGCCGGCAATTTTAACCTAACCTAATCATTTTTATTTAATTAACCTACTCTAACTAGTTCCATAAATAACCTTGTATTAAGTCAAGATGTATTTCAACAATGCTTTTACCCAAAAGTTCAAGTTCAAGTTATTTATTTCATAACAAAAATACATTTGTGTCGAAATATTTACACAGTAGGTACACAAAAGAAGCAACATAACGAATTATAATATAATATGTAACCTCGTTCCTCACCGTTCATCAAAGTTAGAACGTCTATCCAAATACAAAATACTAACTTTACAAACATTAATATTCTTGTGTATACATAGTCCCTAGCAAAAATCTACAAAATACATTTAATGTCAAAATATTAAGAATAAAAAAAAACAACATTTATAAAGTCAAAGAGTACACATATTTAATTTTAAAAAGGTGTTACTTAACGGGAACACAGCGTTCTGTTGAGTTACAATGTCACTCAAAGAGGGAAAAAAGGGGCATTGAGTAAGTATGTGTGCATAGTGTTACTAATCGATAATTTTTTTCCCAATGAGTAACAGTGATGAAAATCAAAAAAAAAAAGTGATGAAAATCTGATAAGCATGTTGACATTAGTATTTTTTTTAGCACAGTGCTTTTAATGTTGTGACACTGTAGTATGTAAATTCAACTTTTTATATTGCTGTGCCCTAGCAGGGTTCATGTATGAAACCTGTACCTAAACTTGTAACAATCTGTAAACAACATGGATGCAATAAATGATGAATATGAATATGAATATGTGTAACACAAAATGGTGTAACTCAACGGAAACAAACTGGTATTTTGGTCTGACTGCTTCTTTGAATAGGCCATAGAAATATTTTAACAATCTATTGATATGGTTAAAATACCATGCTTGGCATAAACTTTGGTGATTATTGGCGAAAGAAATAAAGAATAACATTTATTTGGTCACAGTTCGTTAAACACAAAATACAAATCATCATCATTTCAGCCGAAAGACCTCCACTGCTGGACATAGGCCTCCCCCAAAAAAAAGCGGGGGGATGTGCCATAATCGCCACGCTTGGCAGGCGGGTTGGCGATCGCAGTATGGTTTTAAAAATGCATAGAGAACGCTGCTGCCCATTCTCTATTAAGTCCTTTAGTCGCCTTTTACGACACCCACGGGAAGAAATGGGATGGTGCTATTCTTTAAGTCCGGCACCAAACGGAACGTATGTATGTATTTCTGTTTTATAAAAATAACACAGCACCAGCACCACGTTTGTATTCCCCGACGGGTTAGGCAGAGGTGTACCTACCTATAGTAACCCTGTTTTCTCGAGTGTTACTAAATGATTAGAACTTAATGTAGTTGGTTTCTATAGTGGTTGTACTACTCATCATCATGAGCCCATAGCAGTCCACTGCTGGACATGGGCCTCTCCAATTGCACGCCATTGAGCTCGATTCTTGGCAACTCGAATCCAGCTGCCACCATCCGGCGAAGATCATCGGTCCACCTAGCCTGAGGGCGTCCTACCTTACGTTTCATAATCTATATAGTACTTACTAATTCCATGCTATTAAAAAGTACTTACTTATTCCATGCTCAAGCTGTCACTTAATGTTACACGTCAAAAGAAGATAGAGAGACAGAGCGGAGCGGAGATAGAAAGCTTTTTATAGAAAGCAGTTTCCCAAGACTGCGGTGGTCGACACATAGCGTCCGCAATTTACCGTCGAATGACGTCACTAAAACATTATTAATATAGGGCGGATGCGCTAAGGTAGCCCGCAAAAGTAAGTTTTTTGCAATTTGCATTTCTGTGTCAGGTTGTATGTTGATTAAAATATGATTCACGGCCGTAACAAATGTGGCTTTACAGAATAATAAATAATCACTAAAATGAGATTAGACCTTTGTATTTTGATTATGCGTATTAAGTTTTATTAAAATTGGTTCAGTCATTTCGTAAAACAAGGGCTTGAAAGTTTGTATGAAATGCCGTAAGTCGTAAACGCTCCAAACGCTATGCTTGTTTTCACATTTTGCAACCATTAGATGATGATGCTTGGAGTCTCTTTGAAGGATAAATCAGGAATGAAATTATCCGGAAAAGAACCGGAGTTACCGACATAGCTTGCAGAGTAAGCAAACTGAAGTGGCAGTGGGCTGGCCATGTTTGTCGAAGGACCGATGGCCGATGGAGCAGACGAGTCCTGGAGTGGAGACCGCGTATCGGCAAGCGTAGTGTGGGACGCCCCCCAGCTAGATGGACCGACGACCTTAAGAAGATGGCTGGGTCAGACTGGATGCGGAAAGGCGGAGGACAGGGTGTTGTGGCGCAGCCTGGGAGAGGCCTATGTCCAGCAGTGGACTGCGATAGGCTGAGTTGATTGATTGAGATGATGATGCTCAGTCACACCATCATAATCATGACCCAATCACACATTTTGACTACAATACTACGTCGAAATTTAGTCGACCTCATGAAATATTAGCTTGGCGTTCAGCTTTCTTGGCATATTTTTGTTTTAGAATATTCGTAGTAGTCCAAATCTGGTTCTTACGTGAAGAAAATAATTGTAAAGTTGCCGGGAAAAATGGAAAATTCGGGAAAACTGATAGTGCATTTTCTATGTGAATTTGTTATGAGGATAACGTCGGTTGGGTCAGTTAGTCATAAATATGATTAATACCATATGGATTTTTACCGAACCACCAAGTTGTTATTGTTCTTGTTATAGTACATTAATTTGCCTGTCCTAATTAGTGTTAAATAATTAAAGTCAGAAATTTTGTAATAGTTATTCGATAACTAGGACGTAATGACACTAGTAATTTTCTTTAAACTTGGACCTGAAATTCCAATGCGTAATAATAAATAATAATAATTTTAATAAGTTTATTTCAATAATTGTTTACAATGATACACATGTTTAAGCTATGTTAGTTTCCTGTTACAAATGAATCAGACATCTGTAGCCGAACTATGCGAAAGCCTGTATTTCGGCTATCAGCGCCAAACTCCTCAAATAATTATGAACACTTAAAAATACGAGTAGCCATCAACTAGATATGCTCACATTTTGTAGATATAAAAAAGTGATGATAAATAAATAACATAGTAATTCGATACAATAAAATCATCAAAAGTAATGGATTGTTATTTTATATTATATTTTACTAGCCGGCAATACTCCCGAGAAAAAGTTATTGTGCACAACAACAAAAATGTTTACACTAAAATACCAGTGAAAATCATTTCTCTAATTAATATTGGTAACAATATTGTTGGGTTTTTGTTTACGTCTGTTATGTCAGTAGTTCGTAGAACTAACGTGTTTATTGTGGCTCATGTCGAAATAAACAATATTTGTACCTAATTACTAGTACATTTACGGTATGACACTGGATCCCGCACTAGGTATACCCTGTGTCGCAGGATCCAGTTTCTTTCGACAGATAATATGAATTATAAAATCTAATAATTTACAAAGCTATACAATGTTAGATGCCTGTACTAGGCTATACCTGTATCACAGGCGGCATGAGCTCATACATACATACATATACAATTATACATAAACTCATGTCTTCTTCCCATGGGGGTAGGCAGAAACTATAGAACGCCACTTGCTACGCTCCTTACATACTCCTTTTGCTTCGCCTACGTTCATACATCTAGTCATACACGCATGCCGCTTGCAAGTACTACGCACCTGACCTTTCTGAAGAACATCACCAATTTGGTCACATGTCTTTCTAGGGTGTCCCCTCCCGGCGTTTCCACTCACCTCTGCTTTATAAATACCTTTTGTTAGTCGCCTTTCACTCATCGTCTCCACATGATCAAACCATCTAAGCATACTCTTTTCAATCTTTGTCACTACATCTTCTTTTAAACTGCACCGTTGCCTTATCACCTCATTTTTCAGCCTATCATTCATAGTCACGCCAGACATGCTTAGCAAGGAACGCATTTCCACAGGATTTATTCTACTTTCATGCTTCTTTTGCCACAACCAAAATTCACATCCATACATACGCGTAGGCACCAGCACACCATTGTGAACAGCCAGTCGAGCCTTTTTGGGCATCGACTGATTGGTCACAAACATACTCTGATTGAGCTCATACTTTATGGCAATTGTAGGATGATTGAATTTTTAACAATATTTGTACATTACAAGTCTTGAAATAATGTCAAAAAAAAAAACAATATTATATAATATGTAGTTAATACTATTAAGAAATAAAAAAAACTACACTACTTTAATACTATTAAATGCACCGGTTTCAGAATAATTAATCAAACTTAGGACTTAAAGGTGACCAAATGTATGTATGTATGAGATGAGTGTAAGTATGTAAGTGATGAGTGTAGGTATGTATCCATGTGATGAGTGTTAGTGTGATGAATACTTTTATATAAGGGTACTGAAAAAAGCAACTCACACAGGGGTTGTATACGACGTATATTAATAGGAGCCCTAACATAGTTGGGAAAAGTCTACGCAGATGATGAGGAGCCCTATTCATATTTTTCATTCACCTTTAATTTCGACATACCAGATTTTGAATGACCTTTGATAAAACATAATACGGCCTGCCATATTATTCGATAACTTTAATATTGGATAGTTTAAGGACCCATGAATTTGATATTGGGGCAGGGTTACATTGTTTAGTGCCCCCACGTACTTCATGCGTGAAAACCACAACATGTTAAGGCGAAGTTATATTGTTACTGATGATATTACTTGGATGTGTCATTGAAATATGGCTAACTAGGGAATGTTCGACGAATAGGTAATAATAAAGTTATAGATGACTAGTTGTGTATCTCATTGTCATCAAGCAAGCATAAAGTCGACCGTTCACTGCTACGCAGGATATACGGAGAGATTTTTCATATTAGCTGTGCGGTTCATTTGTTAGCCTGCCACGCATTCCTGCGTAGAACCATATCATTAAAAAACAGTATTATACTGCTTTTCATTCACTCTAAAATACTGTTTACTGTTCAACAAAAATAAAGTATATGAATATACAACCTGTTTTTTTTTATATCCCATAACTCTAGGGTTATACTCTGTAGGTAAAAATAATACTAAAACTCCTAGAATAGGTGGTCCGAAAATGCATCGTTTCGGAGATATCAATCATAATTAAATTAGGTCAAAAATTGTCACCAGTATGACGAATCTTTACTTTTGCGAGGTTGCCAAACTTCGCAGTAGTGTAGTAAAATAAATAGTAAAATAAAATATGTAGGTATGTTGGTATCGGGGCTTCCCGGCGGCAGCTAGTGAAGGGACGAAAGAAAATGCGACGTTGTCATATTTCACGTAAGGGTGTTTTACATTAATAATCGTGACTTTGCGGAATTTTTTTGTATGAAAAATGAAAAAAAAAAATAACGAAGGATTGGAACATAACTCATATGCCAGTTGATTCTTTGATATGGCCTCAATCATACCCTAGAGTTATGGGATATCAAAAAAAACACGTTGTATAGCACGGTATACTGATATCCAGAGCTATACCTAAATAAATAATGTTCATCTACTACGTAGAACATCGTGCATGCACCAGGGCATGAGCGCGGTGATTCAGCTAGCCTTAAGAGGGCTATCACAATTTTTCTTGAATTTGAGCGTTTTACTCGAGTTTTGATGTGTGATTATGTTTTAAATAAAGCTATAAAAATAAAAAAAAATATGCCCGAGCAAGTTTGATTATTTATCTTGGGAGCGTTTTAAAAAATATTTAAATTTGTTTACATAAGTAAAAACCTTGTCTCTGCAAATGATGTTTCATAAAGTTTTACTTTTGGGTATCTTTTGATGCTTTCTTACACCGAAGATAACATAATTAAAAAAAAAATTAAAATGTCCATGGTACTACTGTATCTTATATTTGGGAGCGCTTTAATATATTTTTTTTAAAGAGTAACCGTGGAGTTTCTTGCCGGCTCTTCTCCATAGGAAACGACCAATTGGAACTGTGCACCTAGCTTCTGACGTTTCATAAGTGCCCATGTAGGCTTATGTGAAATAAAAATATTTTTGATTTGATTTGATTTGAATTTATTATATTTCATACAGTAATACACCAAAAATAACTGTAAAACAGAGAGTTACTGATCATTTTTCGTCCGAAATTTTATTTATTATCTACGAATATATAATCCAAATTCAAACAAAAACTATTTAATAACTAAGTTAACTATGTTACCTACCTCGAAAAAAAAATAGTTTATTTAAAAGTAAAATAACGGCGTAAATCAAAGGCGAAATAAGCTATATTTTCGAGAGCGCAAAAGTGATGAAACTAATGTCCGTGACTACCGCAGGACCACAACGCCAATCGCTTCCATATTTGGTAAATAATTAGTGCTCAATTGGTGCTAATTAGTGCTCGAAGAACAGAATTGGTGCCTTAGTTGTTTTCGAGATAATCGACTTTGAAGGTGGTCCTGCGGTAGTCACGCTCCCTTCAGCAGGACCACCATGAGCGCCGAAAAAGGGGGCATGCTACAGCTATTCTAAGTATACAAATAATTAGTGCTCTTAAATGTGATTCATTTCGTAACAAAAAAAGAACTGAAACATTTGTATATACCGAGAAATCAACGATGATAACTTTCGCGCGCTCGTTCAGCAGGACCCCGACTTTGAGTGTTGATTCCAAGTTTCAGGAGCTAGTCGCTTTCCTCAAACCTACATAGAAAATTAGTGCTCGGCGAGATAAAATTGATACCCAAAATTCAAAATTACTACTCCAGTAGTTTACGAGATATACCATACCATTGGTGGGGTGGCGGTAGTCACGATGTTAAATTTTCATTTGAAGATTTCCCTACTAAAACCTCTGTGATTTCTTCCCAAATTTATACAAAAATTAGTGCTCCTAAAGAAGTTATAGTGACCAAAAATTCAGATTCCCAAGTGTTGTATTTTAAGAGAAATTAGCTTTCATTACTTTTCCATATTAAATGTCCGCATATAACCCGACTAAATTAAGTTGTCAATGGTATTGAGCTGTTTATGAGATGTACACTCGTGCACATAAATTGATGAATGTCGGAAAAGTAATAAAAACAGTTCAATATCTATAATTTGTTTGTTTCAGTCCAGTACTAACCCCACAAGATCTACATTAAGTTCAACAGTTGTATCAAAGATTTTTATAATTTTTTACTACAACAATGCACACTTGCTTTTCCAATTCACTTTAGACATTGGCAGAATAGTCGACATCGGCTTTGCTTGCCATATTCAAAAATAGAATAGAATAGAATATCTATAATTTTTATACAAACTGTGTACTTGGGTACATGTTTATAAAAAAAAAATAACCTATCGTTACCCATGGCCCTTTTTTTTTTGGGTGGGAAATTATCAAATAACTTCTCCCGCTCTGGGTGTCAGACTTTTACTGACTAAAACCCACCCGCAGGCATTGGCCCTAACGGACCCCGTCAGTTGCTGCTGACAACTCTTTAAGGCGCGCGTGGAATACAACGCGCCGTCGATCCGGGCCTGGTCCTTATCGGACGGTGAGCTACCCATCGCTCACCGTCCGCAAGCCCGCGCCTACGGTGGCCGAAAATCAGCTTGCGACTCCCGACGCCCGAGGCGTCTCCTGCGGCGACTAAGGGCGCGAGGGCGCGAACCTTGCCTCTCCCTCACACGTTCCGCCTCCTCCTTCGCAAGCATTACTGCTTCGCAGAAGGAGGTGACGGCCTCCCATGCACTCTCGCTCCGAACCACGTTACCCATGGCCTGAGATACCTTTGTTAATGACATGGGTAGGTAGGTACTCGAATAATTATTTTTCTGTATTGTAAGTACCTACCTTTTGTGTTGTTATATGGATATAAGAGCGATAGGTATTTCTTATTTATTTCTTTCCTACTAATTTAACGTTGCTGCAAGCAGTAGGTACCTAAGTATTAAAAACCTAATTTATTGCATTAATAATATGTTGCCAATAACGTTAGTATAAAGTATTGCATAAGTAATAGTTATGTATTTTTCAGTACCTGAAGTCGATTTTATCAAATTTCCACTGACATATGTATGTCAGTGGAAATTTGTGTATGGACCTTGGGTGTATTTTTAGTTACCAATTCAATACCTACTTTATTATTTATTAAAACTAGGTTAAGATTTATAAATTAGTAGGTGTAATTTTAACGGAAAATACATTTATAAATCGAATAAGTTTCATTGATTATAGATCACAGTTTGTAAAATCAGTAGAATTTTAAGTAGGTACTTAAAAATCAACAATATAAAATGTGCACTTAAATTTATTAACACAAATCAATGAACTCGATTAGACTATTAAGATGGGCCGACTAGTAGGTAACTAGGTAGAACCATAAACAAAAGTAGAAATATTTTATATAACTAACAAAAAGGTTCGATAGAACAGAATAGAAACAGCTTGGATATTCGTGCATAGTTACAACAATTATGTATAGAATGAAAATTAGTTTTAAGAATAAGAAGAATAAGAATAACTTTATTTTCGCAAATATGGGTAGATGATACATCAATAGGTGTTAGTACTGTACAAAGATCAGCCATATTTTGCCATTCGGCATGCAAATATTTAGAAAGAAAGAAAAATAATTTTATTTGTCACAGAAACACGTGCATACGAAAACATGAACTCGAGTAAGTAAACATTACACAAAACACATCTACAAAAAACAAACAAACATCATTTCATTTACATCAAATTATTATCAATTGGTAGTAAGTTATTTATTATTAAATTATATACCATAAAATTAATCATTATTAAATTATATAATATTAAATTAATCATTATTAAATTATATGTATACCATTAAATTAATCATTATTAAAACTACTTCAAAATTACAGATATTTTAATGCAATAAATTTGGTTTTTAATACTTAGGTACTGCTTTCAGCAACGGTAAATTAGTAGGAAAGAGATAAATAAGAAATACCTATCGCTGTCGCTGACAAAAGGTAGGTACTTACAATACAGAAAAATCATTATTGGAACCTACCCACTTCATTAACAAACGTATCACATTACACGTTATTTGTTTTCTTAATATGTACTTACCTTACTCCATTTGATATAAGATTAGAAATTTAAATAAACTTTTTTACAGTCCGTTCAACCAATTTTGACTTCTATTCCGTAGGCATAAGGATGGCTTAAAAGCAAAAACGTGGTTACAATACCAACTGTTTATTACAGCTGCCAGTTGTCATGCCACCAAAGCAATAGAAGTCAACATCGGCTGAACGAACTGTAAAAAATGTTTATTTAAATGTCTAATCTTATTTCAATTTGAGTAAAGGTACACAGTTTGTATAAAAATTATAGATATTGAACTGTTGTTATTACTATTCCGACATCCATCAATATATGTGCACTAGTGTACATCTCATAAACAGCTCAATACCATTGACAACTTAATTTGGTCGGGTTATATGCGGACATTTAGTATGGAAAAGTAATGAAAGCTAATTTCTCGTAAAATACAACACTTGGGAATCTGAATTTTTGGTCACTATAACTTCTTTAGGAGCATTAATTTTTGTATAAATTTGGGAAGAAATCACAGAGGTTTTAGTAGGGAAATCTTCAAATGAAAATTTAACACCGTGACTACCGCCACCCCACCAATGGTATGGTATATCTCGTAAACTACTGGAGTAGTAATTTTGAATTTTGGGTATCAATTTTATCTCGCCGAGCACTAATTTTCTATGTAGGTTTGAGGAAAGCGACTAGCTCCTGAAACTTGGAATCAACACTCAAAGTCGTGGTCCTGCTGAACGAGCGCGCGAAAGTTATCATCGTTGATTTCTCGGTATATACAAATGTTTCAGTTCTTTTTTTGTTATGAAATGAATCAAATTTAAGAGCACAAATTATTTGTATACTTAGAATAGCTGTAGCATGCCCCCTTTTTCGGCGCTCATGGTGGTCCTGCTGAAGGGAGCGTGACTACCGCAGGACCACCTTCAAAGTCGATTATCTTGAAAACTAATAAGGCACCAATTCTGTTGTTCGAGCACTAATTAGCACCAATTGAGCACTAATTATTTGCCAAATATGGAAGCGATTAGCGTTGGTGGGGCGGCGGTAGTCACGGACATATGAAACTATTAACGGGTGCTGAGACTGACACGAATGGTTTATCACCACGAAAACTGTACTTTTATAATTACACAGACTTAATGTTTCGATTACTTCACGCTTTCTCACAATTAGATAAGAAATTGACAAAAAACTTTTTTTTTTGTGCTAGCACCCTTAACTTTAGAAAGAAACTGTTAATGGTTCGAATTTTCGGGACGTAGTACATAGATAATTGTTATCAGAACATCTTTTAGATCTATATCATAGTTAGTTTTGCCACCTCAGTAATCACAGAATCGAGTGTTTTCAGTGATGGATGCTAAGGTATCGGGACGACCGAAATTGAGCTTCAATACATTTAATAAAAACATTTCTCCTCGTCTATTTGAAGACGTCGTAAGCCTCGTCGCTTACGACGTCTTCAACATTGGTGCTAAATTGATGAGTTGCACGAGTAGCACTAATTAATCTGTATTGATTAAAAAAATACTTAAATTTTGCTACTTTTCGAGATACTGCAGTTTATTTTCCCACTTCGACCGTAATTATACTTTATTTCTTGTAAAAAAAGTTGGCTACTCGCAGGGATGTTCTCAGCCTACATTTTAATACAAAGCGAAGAAGGGGCTTTTTTTTGGCTGGGAAATTATCAAATAACTTCTCCCGCTCTGGGCTGAGCGGGAGGGCGTGTCAGACTTTTACTGACTAAAACCCACCCGTGTTCCTTCCGTTGCCTGTGTGCCGGGGCCACGATATCCCTTTCGGACAAACTCGCAACCCTGGCAGGCATTGGGCCTAACGGACCCCGTCAGTTAGTGCTGGCATCTCTTTGAGGCTAGCGTGAAACACAACGCTCCGTCGACCCGGGCCTGGTCCATATCGGACGGCGAGCTATCCATCGCTCACCATCCGCAGGCCCGCGCCTACGGTGGTCGGAAATCGGCTTGCGACTCCCGACGCCCGGGGCGTCTCCTGCGGCGACTAGGGGCTTCACCCTCACGCGTTCCGCCTCCTCCTTCGCGAGCATTACTGCTTCGCAGAAGGAGATGACGGCCTCCCATGCACTCTCGCTCCGAACCATGGCCTGAACCAGGGCCGGACGCGAGAGATCGCTGCCGCCGATCGCCTCCGTGAGGACACGGCGGTGCTCCGCCCAGCAAAGAAAGGGCTAAGCTACGCATGTGCGTAGCTTAGCTGTGGGCAGCTGTGGAGCGGCGAATTAATAGCCGTTTAGTATGAAACATTATTCCAGTGTGGTTTTACTTGGAAAAGAAATATATATAATATACATATCAACTATTGGTAGGTACAATATGACTGTTGAAATATACCTGTTTGGTTTTTATGATTTCTAAGAAATGATTGAGGAAATTCGACCACGCCGCGGTGTGATATATTATGATAAACTAATTAAATAATTGTTGCCATTTAACATCCATATATTACATATTGTGCTAAGTTGACAAACCACAGGGTACGCCGCTAATTAAAATTTACGCCGTTAATTGGATATACCTACAGGTTAACACATTATATTTCTTAGAATTCCATAGGTATTAAGAATGGCTGACGCATGTAAATTTGGAAGAGGTTTTAGTTTTAACCAAACTGGCTCATGGCCATTGATATGACAATTCACCACGATTTGAAGAATCCAATAGTCTAACGTGGGTATTTCTACCTGTCGATCGCCACCATTGTTGTGCTTTAATACTCGCTTCCCAGTTTATACATTACTTAAACAGTATGTTTAGGTAGGTGGGACATTGCTCGCAGAACTGATGGCCGATAGGGCCGAAAGGTTCTGGAGTGGCGACCGCGTACTGGAAGACGTAGTGTTGGAAGGCCTCCTACAAGGTGGACCGATGACCTTGTGAAGGCTGCAGGTATCCGCTGGATGCGGGAAGCACAGAACCAGTCGAAATGGCGGTGCTTGGGGGAGGCCTATGTCCAGCAGTGGACGTATTTCGGCTGAAAGAATCAATGATGATGTTTAGGTACCTGCAGTGCAAATAATTGACTTTGTTTTGATCAATACAACACCTGCTCGTTTATTTGAAAATTAAAATTCGACTTATAATATGTTTTAGCTTAACTTTATAATTGTAACAAAACTCGTGTTGATGGTTTTGTAATAGGTATTACAAAACCATCAACACGAGTTTTGTAATAGGTATTACAAAACCATCAACACGAGTTTTGTAATAGGTATTACAAAACCATCAACACGAGTTTTGTAATAGGTATTACAAAACCATCAACACGAGTTTTGTTTATGTATGTTTAGGTTAATGTATTTTGCTATGGGCCTTGGTCGCCTGAAATAAACGGTATTAATATTATTTTTATGTGTTTTTATATCTCGGGACCGAAGTACGAGGGGCCGAAGCCAACTCGCAGAGGCCCTTTAGGCAATTTTAAATGGAATGATTATTTTATATTTACGTTGTTTCCCATTTTTGGCCCAAAACTCACGAAATTTCTGATACAAATCTAATCTCACCTTTTGCGCAGCGATTAGATAATTAAAATAATACATCTCCCATGGGGGTAGGCAAAAACTACATAACGCCACTTGCTACGAACCATACAATACTCTTTTTGCTTCGTTTACATTCGTACATCTATCTGGTCATACACACACGCCGCTTAAGGTGCGTTTCCATTATGCAAGTGTTTGCATACATGTATGACGTCAGACTTGTGTGCAAGTGATTTGAATTGGAAACACGATTTTGTTCAACTTGCAGCTTGCATACAAGATTTTAGTGGTATACAAGTTAGTTTTTTTGTAAAGATTGTTTTTTGGTTCCCAAAGACAATCATGTCTATGATATTCCTCAATAAACATTATTGTTTTCTCCGTATCCCATTTAGCAGTCATTTTTACAAAGTAATAAAGTCATAAACAAAGTAATCCTCTATGCACGACCGCATGCGCTTGCAACTTGCGTGCAAATGTGCCGACTTGATTATTGTGCGTACAAGTTTAAACCTAATTGCATACAAGTTGCAACTTGTTTTCAAGTTGTTGTTTCCACTATACAATTTGCAAATCACTTGCATAATGGAAACGCGCCTTTAAAATAAGTTTGATTAATTAATGCCTACGTTATGATTCTTTTCAGGCAGCTGTCCGCTTGCTCCGACCTCCTGAGATCAAGAGAAGAGCTGTCATTAGCACTGACGTCACATTCGTACTTCACAAAAGAAGAACAGATGGACACACTAGTTATAAGCAGTATACAGACACACATAGACTCAGGCAAAGACAGCCTTAAATCAACAATACAATATTTGGAAACAGAAAAAATAGTTAAAGAAGTTAAAGAATTGAATGAAGTTTTGATATTGTGAGTATTTATTGATTTTTGTACACATAGTCAAACCAATTTTAGGGTCGTACAGACAGTGCGATATTGCTAGCGTGACGCGACACTAGTAGCGCAATTTCTTTGTTGGTACCTGTCGCGCCTGCGATATCGCGCGAGTCTGTACGAGCCTTTATGGGGTTTCGTAGTTCTGAATCTATTTATCTCCTGATGCAGCTGTATACCAGTATTTTACATGAAGCGACTGCCTATCTGAGCTCCACAACCCAGTAACTGTGTAATACGAAAGCCCTTGGTAAGACTGGTTGTCAGATTTTCTTAGTTCTGAATCATTAGTGAACTATGAATAAATAATTGTGAAGTCATTACCTACAGCTGATTGTATGTGGGAAGTACATAAAAATAAAAATGTACAAGTTTAGGGGTAAACAATAATGGGTAAGTAATTGTATACGTTATGGCATGGCGTACCATGCCATATACCGTACCGTCGTACGGTAGTAGTTAAATAAGGCATGATATCAACCATAAGGTCTAATGTAATGGGGGATGCGCTAAGGTAGCTCGCGAAATTCAAATTTTCTTAAGTTTTTTGCAATTTGCTGGGGGGCTAAAATGAACGCTTTGGCAGAATCCTGCGTACAATTCATACATCCCGCAATTCATCTGTTTGACAGCTGCTATTTGTTATTAGACTTCATTATAGCAATTCTTATTTTGTGGACTATTTTACGAAACTCTATAAAAACTGTCAAACAGACGAATTGCGGGTTATGAATTGTACGCAGATCTTAGTATGATTCTGCTAAAGCGTCCATTTTAGGCTCCCAGGTCTGTGTCAGGTTGTATGTTGATCTAAATAATTATGATTCGCGGACGTAACAAATATGGCTTTACAGAATTATAATAATTAGAATCGGCAATACAAGTATCTCTTTTCGTAGAATCCTATTAAATTACTATTTCATGAAATAGTCATTCAATAGGATTCTGTGAAGTTAGAGAGTTGTATTGCTGATTCGAATTCTGTGAATCTATATTTGTTACATCCGCGGATCATATTTAGATCAACATTTATAACCTGTTAGTGACCTGCAAATTTCAAAAAACGTAAGATAATTTGAACTTCGCGAGCTACCCTGACGCTTTTGCCGTAAATAGAAAAAAATTGGTAGGTATACAAACCGCAATTTATAGTGTTTAAAAATTTACCAGACAAACTTTAAGGAGTGCTTTAGACCATCGAACTGAATAACTTTTATTACGGGAACAACTACGAAGTCGTGAAAAAAAATCTGCTGTTCCATACAGCTGAGAGCAGTAGGTACTATTAAACTTTAGTATGGAACATCAGATTTTTATTTCATGATTTCAAAGTTGATCTAACACTACAATAGACCAGGGGGCCTAAAATGGACGCTTTGGCAGAATCATAATAATGATCTGTGTACAATTCATATCCCGGAATTCATCTGTTTGACAGTTTTGTATGGAGTTTCGTAAAATGGTCCACAAATTATGAATTGAAGTCTAATGTCAAATAGCAGCTGTCAAACAGATGAATTGCATGATGTATGAATTGTACGCAGATCATATTATGATTCTGCCAAAGCATCCATTTTAGGCCCCCTGATGTGTGAATGTCGAGGCAATTCAGCAGCTAGACAACACGGCCATAGTGCGTATTTTTTTTTTTTTTGTTTGGGTAATCGAATTAGCTTAATAACCATTATAATTATGTAGATAGAAGAAATGTTAACAGTATTTGTGTTACTTGGTATGGCCTCCATTGTAGCAAACAAAAATAGGGAGAATCATAGTACTTTCAGTGATTCAAAACTCCTAGCGCAAAACTTCGACTCGCACATGACCGGTCTTTATAGCCCTTTTTGTTTTTTGGGTAGGAAATTATCAAATAACTTCTCCCGCTCTGGGCGGAGCGGGAGGGTGTGTCAGACTTTTACTGACTAAAACCCACCGTGTCCTTCAAATGCCTGTGTGCCAGGGCCACGATATCCCTTTCGGACAGACTCGTAACGAACTAAACCATTTGAGTTAGTGTAGTGTTTAAATAGTGAATGAATAATAGTAACAATGCTGTGCTATATCTACATGTAACACGTGAACAAAGTGTTTTTATTAATTATCAGACTCTAAGAAAGTGCTATGGAATTGTGTAAAAGTGCAAATTGACACTATTCTTAGGTATAACGTAATCTAACACTTAAAATAATAAGTTAGAGTTAAATTGCTTGAAAGCAATGATATTATATTAAACAGATATGTTGTGAGCGATCAATAGTGAAGACTCAAAAACGTCCTAATTGGGACGTATTTGTTAGTCTGTGATGCAAACATTCGGTGATTGGTGGCCAGAATAATGTTTTTTAACATTCACGCGCAATTAATTGACAACACTGTCTCTTTTTTTCTTGATGTTTTTATCAAGCCATCATTTTTACTTGTACGAGTAGTGAACTGTAAAATTAATGAAAAGTTGACGCTGCTGCGCGGAACACTTTTTGAGATTGTTTTGTGAGTGTATAACATACCTGTATAATATAATATCATTGCTTGAGTCTATTAAACTAGATTGTAATAAATTATTAAGAACCTTAGTTCTTATGTATTAAGGAAAAACACAGAACAGGGGGATTTTACAGAATGGATCCGCTGCTTATAATTATCAGAAGAAATGAATCACGATGTCATTGATCGACCGCATTCTCTTACACCCAGAAGGGCCTAAGTTCTGCTCTGGATAGCAACGTTAGGGCTATAAAGACCCTGCCAGGGTTACGAGCCTGTCTGAAAGGGATATCGTGGCCCTGGCACACAGGCATTTGAAGGAACACGGTGGGTTTTAGTCAGTAAAAGTCTGACACACCTTCCCGCTCCGCCCAGAGTGGGAGAAGTTATTTGATAATTTCCTACCCAAAAAACAAAAAGGGCTATAAAGACCGGTCATGTGCGAGTCGAAGTTTTGCTAAAAGTACTATGATTCTCCCTATTTTTGTTTGCTACAATGGAGGCCATACCAAGTAACACAAATATTGTTAACATTTCTTCTATCTACATAATTATGGTTATTAAGCTAATTCAGTGATATTGTTATGCCATTGCACCTTAGTGGTATAGTAATTTTATTCTAGGTGCATCGTCTTCACATATAATTATATAATTAATGTACCTATAAAAATATTGTACAAGATTTTAAAAGAGTACCGGTGGAGTTTCTTGCCCTACGTTTCTCCATACGAAACTACATTTTGGAAGGGGCGACTAGAATCAATTCTATTTTTTTTTGTAAATATTGACGTTCAAAAGTGCCTTTTATGTGCCTATTTGAAATAAACAATTTGACTCTGACTCTGACTCTGACTCTAGAAATAACCCAATAAATAATAATTATTAATTTTTCTCAAACATGCATGGAAATATTGTCATTATTGTCAAAAAAAGAACACGCGAAGTATCGAATTTACGGTCAATGAAAATCAAATCAATTAGGTATGTAAAGTATTTTTCAGGTATGTTTTTTTATTTTTATTTTAATGATAAGAGTATTTGAAACACATAATTTCATCTTTTTGTTTTTACATGCTGTAGTTATTTTTATATATTTTTTTAAAGTATTGTTCGTACTGACGTCTCTAGTAGCTGAAAAGCTTAGGATCTTTGCCACGTTTAACACTTATTTAAAACCAAAATTCAGTAATGTCAAACGGTCAAATTTGACAACTAATTTGTTTACATTTCATACTTTAGCGATTTCCGTACTTTAGTTTAAAGTTATGGCTTATTAATAAAATGAATGGATTCAAAGACTACTTCTGCTAAGTGCTTCATACCGTCAAGTATAAACACCACAACAAATAGCCGACACAAATTGATTGTTATTAAAAGGAAATGGTGCGAAGAAGTAAATGTTGAGTACAAGTCTGGGCGGCGACTGTTTTATTGTGAAGATCATTTGAACGTAAGTTAAGTTTGCCTGAGGCGATACATCGATGTGATTTGACTTGTACTGTGCGCCGCTGGTAAAAAACTACACTATTTACATAACTGAATAGAATAACAATAAGTGCTTCATGTAAATTTGACGTTGACATGACACTTGACACATACAGAACAACTTAATTACAAGAGGCACTGAAAGTTTCCAATTCAGGCTGCTTTGTGACGTCATTTAGAGGTCAAATAAAACTCAAGTGATTTTAAGTATTTTTGTGAAAATAAATACGATCTTATAATTTGAAGACCTATTAATAGAAAAATAAGTTTTAGAAGCTTAAAATCTCGAAATGGTTTTGGAATCGGCATAGATTTTTTTACTTTACATACCCAATTGCAGAAGCGTTTTTTGAATAATTATGGAACATTCATCGCTCCAGCAATGTTGTATGAAACGGCGTGCTGGGGTTATTAAATACTCTTTTACTCCGGAACATGGCAACCAAGGTAATAACTTATCAAAGGTTTTATTAAAATTTCGAACAGGCTTGCAAATAGAAAGCTGTATATTGAAATAAAAAAAAAACAAATGAACATATTGGCGCGTGAAAAAATATCGTGGTTCGTCATTGAATCTGGAATTTATAAATAATTTACTTTCCCTGCATTATTTTGAGAAAAGCACTATATATGCTTCGGCGGAAATGGCAATTGCCTGTCTCGTATTAGTGAAGTCCTCGCCTACGGCTCGGCCTTCAAACTCATACTCGACCTGCAATTGCCTATTTCACGGCCTTTGCAATAATGTACTATTATTATATTTTCAGTTTCGAGGAGCTGAAGCAGACAATAGTGAATCAACCTAGAATCGAACCAACGGCTGCGAATATCAGCCGATATTTATACATAGATTTAGATTGGTTCACCTACTTGGACAGGCTGAGGGTAGTTCAAAAAGACCTATGGGTCGTAGTGGGGTGAGTAACCTTCATAAGTACCTCGAGTATTCGGGTCTCGAACCCACATTTGCTCTTAAGACGGAGATATATGCCAGTGACCTTGAGTGGTTAGCTCGCGTGTTCTGTACTGAGCTCACGCAACGCGTCGTACGTTCAGCCAGTAATAGGACTCACCCATCAAGGAGCGCTGTCCCCAATTTGACGCATTATTAATTTATTATACACAAAACAAAAGGTATTTGAATAAAACGCGTATACTAAAAGATCAATAATTAAATTAAATAAAACTGGCAAAATACAATTAAATTGGTGAAGGTTTCAGAAAAATACGCTAGTAGATTTTGCGCCATTCTCAGTTTTTTATCCGCGTTAGACATAACTTTACAAATTAATTTCACTATGTAATAATTAAACATAATGTAAAATATTCACACATTAAGTTATTGAGAAAATGCTTTAATTTAATATATATTTTTTTCAAACCATTGTTACACTAACGTGCCAGATGTGACCATAAATAATACTCCATTATCTAGAGTATCAAAATGTAAGTACCTGGGTCACTGGGTAACTCATGACCTGTGGTGCTATTCTGTAAAAATCTCACCGTGAAAAGTTAAGTGAAGTGAGCTTGAAGTGAGCATCAATACATAGTGTCAATCCCTAGCATCAATAGAATGACGGCTCACTTCACCTGAGTTCTCACGGTGAGATTTTTACAGAATATACCGGCTGAATGATGACCTGGACATAGAAAGGGAACGCAGGGCGATGGCTGTCCGAGGTAATATGCTGATCCGCACGTTGTACGACGCAAGTCAAGATAACCCTTTTCAGAGCATACTGCCAGTCTTTTTACACGTGCAGTCTGTGGGTCAGGTATACGCTGAGGGCATACAACGCGCTGCGTGTCCAGTATAACAATATATTCAGGATGCTGTTGGGTCTACCACGCTTTTGTAGCGCTTCCGGGATGTTTACCGAGGCCAGGGTCGATGGTTTTCATGCCATTATCCGGAAACGGTGTGCTTCTATTCTCGGTAGAATACGTGTTAGCTCCCACAGCATCCTGAGTGTATTGTGTGATAGGTGGGACAGCCCCATGCTGGCTCACCGGATACGGCTGCACACGTAGGTGACAGTCGTTTCAATTTTGTATATACTCGTAGTATCACTGTGGTTTTTTACTAACATTAGGTTAAGACCTTTACTAACAACTTTTGGATCTTGATCTGAAATAAAAATAAATATATATTAACACAACTCGTTTAAACGTGATCGTCGCTATTGTCGCCTTAACACCGAGTTACCTACCGTGTAGTGTGTAATAGTGATGGATTAATTAGTATTCGCATTCATGGTTAGCATGCAAATGCTCATTTAGCATTTAGCAAATGAAATTTAGTTGTGAAATTCTGTGAAATTCGAAGTGAATTAATCACTTCGTACTTTTTTATACTATCATACGTCAGAGCGTCGACGCATGCAGCAGTAGCGTGCACTCTCCGTCGCACCCACGGGAAGGGAATACTAAATCTATCGGTTTCACGTGACCGTGACCACGTTCGCGAGTGAAATTTATCAGCACGTGCTGCGAACTTGCGATGATTAAGCAATTGTTATCTTATTATCTTTGATTTGCGCGTACAGGGTTGTATATTGAATGAATGCTTGTGATTGTTTAATTTATTTAAATTATTAGCAATAGCAGGGGGGTGCGAAGAATGATGTTTAGCAATTATTACCTTATTATCTTTGATTTGCTCGTACTTAGGGTCGTGTATTGATTGAATGAATGCGTGATTGTTTATTAATAATTCGTGTGGCACGCGCGTCGTTTCGTGTCAAAGTTCAGTACACTTTGGCAAACTACACGCAAAACTAAACGCACGCTAGGCGACGTCCTTAATTCGCTTATTAACAAAATTCACATACTTCATTAATATCAGTTATCGTTATATTAGCAAATAGCATAGCAATAACCATTCGCATGCTAAGTCTCAATACTTAACATGCTAATGAAATTATACGCGAAATCGCATTAATTGCCATTACTGGTGTGTAACCACTTGCAATATAATATCTTTCAAGTACAGTCAGTGACCTGCATAACCCGACCCTTCTTCCTATCTTCTTCTTTGTAAGAGGTAAGAGGTTAATTGTATAATTTATTATTTTTATGACATTTAATTTAAATTCTGTGATTACCTCACACTGATATTATTGCTATTTTTTAGGAAATCGTATATATTTTTTACAATTTTTGTAAATATGTGAGCACCATGTTCTATCACCTAATTAATTTATCTGTCATTGCTTCATTCTTAACTCTTTTTATTACCTATTGTGGTATAGTAATTTTATTCTTGGTGCATCGTCTTCACATATAATTAATGTACCTATAAAAATATTGTACAAGATTTTAAAAGAGTACCGGTGGAGTTTCTTGCCCATTCTTCTCCATACGAAACTACATTTTGGAAGGGGCGACTAGAATCAATTCTATTTTTTTTTGTAAATATTGACGTTCAAAAGTGCCTTTTATGTGCCTATTTGAAATAAACAATTTGACTTTGACTTTGACTTTGAGGGGTCAGGTAATACAGAGCACTGACCGTACGCGTTCGCCAAGACGAGCCAAAAACAAAAAGCATTACCTACTTCTTCTCGGAGCCTTTCGTGGTATTTTCAAATTCGGTCTGGATAGCGCTAGAGAGCTCAAATACTCAGGATAAAGTGTAGTTAACAAACTCATAAATCACACGCCCCCTTATTACAAAACAAGGTTTATCTTCAGACCCAGGTTTAAAACATGGAGCCATTATTGAATTTCGAACTTTATTCCGACTATGGTAAAGTTCCTAAACACAAAACTGACAACTTAGTACCGAACTAAGCTTTCAGTTTTGTATAAAGAACGGTATTTCAATCACTGTTACGTTCTTATTACAAAAATTGGCTCCATGGTTTACTAACTAAAACCACCCCGGTGTTCCCTTCCCACACTTGCATTAGGGATCATGGAACTTCCGCAACCCCCGGATCCGTTATGTCCTAACCTAGATCATGGTCTACCCATGTGCCAAATTTCATCCAAAACCGTTCAGCCGTTTTATCGTAAGAGCGTAACAAACAAACTAATAAACACTATTACTATTACACTATTACGATGTTTGTAAATATGTGAGCACCATGTATCTATCTCTATCTATCTAATAAGTTATTTTTCATTGCTTCATTTTTAATTATTTTTACCTATTGTGGTATAGTAATTTTATTTTATTCTAGGTGCATCGTCTTCACAGACCCAGGTTTAAAACATGGAGCCATTATTGAATTTCGAACTTTATTCCGACTATTTTAAAGTTCCTAAACACAAAACTGACAACTTAGTACCGAACTAAGTTTTCAGTTTTGTAAAAAGAACGGTATTTCAATCACTGTTACGTTCTTATTACAAAAACTGGCTCTATGGTTTAGGCCATGTCAAATATAAATCTTGTTTTGTAATAAGGCGGACGAAGTTTAATTTTTCTAGCTTTTATACTTTGTATTTTATTATTGCCTAAATAACGTCGATTTCGTCACTGACTGACTCACTCGAATCACTCATAAAAACTTTTAGGGCACTACCCGAAGTTCTAGATAGCTGAAATTTGGTATGCAAGCTAAGATTTGCAGACGAACAACATTTTTTTTTTAAATAAAGTGGCGTCAATGGTGCGCAGAGTGAGAGGGAGCAGCAATAGCATTCTGAAGGTTTTTTCTGATAGGTTAGAAGGGCCTGCAATGGATAGGTTTATCAAGCTACATGTCTGACATGGGGCTTGATTAACCTTCCTGGCTTTGCTTTGTTTTTTGACGTTCAAACGTTTTTTTTAGAGGAGGGTTTTAAGAATAAAGGGGATAATGTTTTAATATTATATTGTATTGTGTACATAATTTGTTTCTACTAACATAGTTTTTTAAGTTACTTGTAAACTAACACGCTATGGGCCTGCTAATAAAAGATTTTTAATTTATTTTATTTGTATTTATTTTATAACTCTTCCTTTGCCTTAGTGTAAGTCTGTATTTCTAACGGATAAAAGGTCATACAATATAACCACTAAAATAAAAAGAAATAGAACACCCTACAAAAATAAATGAAATTCCATCAAAAACATGTAAAGTAGGGTGTCAGGACTTAGATAACGCTTTGACTGTTAAAAGTTTTCAGATGTAGAGCCAAATCCCTAACTCTACAAGGCCTATCTCTACAAACCTTACATCTTGGTCAAAATGTATGGCTTGGCCGTTCCATTGAACTATTGCATGACACAACAAAAAAGTTATTAGAAAAACAATATTACAGTGTTCAAGAATACTTAGAGGATAAATTGTTAATAATATAATAAGGTAATAAAAATACACTGGTCAAATACATGCAAGCAGGTGGCCGGCAATGTTAGTATGAAAATCTCTTGAGTATAAATACTCAAAGGAAAATCTATATCTGTCGCGTTTAGTGGCCGAATAAATTACTATGAAAACTCTTGTCTGTCGTGTAATTTAAAAATGGAACGAACTTTTTACGTCGGTATATGGCAACCAAGGAGGTAGCTTAACAAATATTTTTTTTAAATTTCGAACTGGCTTGCAAATAGAGCTGTTTAAAGTAAAAAATTAACAAATGAACATATTTGCGCGTGAAAAATGATTGGTGTTCGTCATTGAATCTGGAATTTTTAAATAATTTACTTAGTTTGAATTTCCGCGCATTATTTGAGAAAAGTACCTAACTATACAAGCCTTGGCCGCAACCAGGCATTGATGGACTTACGTATGAATGCCTCGGCTTCGGCCACTGCCGTAATGTAGTGAAGACTTTAAAAAAAAATTACAGTATAGTCAACATTTGTGGTGTTGTGCTCAGGTCATCTGGCCGCGACGTGGTGTGGGTGGCGCGACGCACGCTGGGCATCGGAGTCGCCATCCTGGCGCTGGTGCTGCTCGCCTCGCCCGTCATGCTGCTGCTGCTGCAACACATCGCCTGCACCATACAGGTACGATAGGCCTAAGCATAGTCTACGATAACCGACCTTAGTGCTACGACATACAGGCGCTGTGGAATATAATGGACATACCGTTCACAGAGCCTCGGTATTCTACAGGCTATTTGAACAATTTAGGATATTCTACCCATGAGTTATAACTTTATCTCAGTACAAGCATACGCTATTATATTGTGTTTGTTTTGCGAACAGTTAGGTGCCCGTTATTAAGTTGAGAGATTCCGCGTTTCGAGAAAATAGTGTTTAATGTCGTGGGAATAGCAGCGCAGCGCAGTGAAACCCAGGTAAGCAGCGATTAACTTGATATACTCGTACAACACACACACACCATATTCACACTCGACATTCTGAAATGTTTCAATACATTGAAAAAATACAAAGCAACCTTTTAATTAACGTTACATCTACGACGGCTACGAACTGCTACGGTTGCTACGACACTTCGTAGCGCTTTGGTTATTTTAAAAAAAAACGGTAATCCGTGGTATTGAGAAGTGAGCAATAGTAGATTGTGTCTTAGGGGACCAAAATAATGTATTGAGGGCGAGAGCGATTGTTTGAATCCAGAGCGAAGCGAAGGATTCTAGAGTAGAATCCTAAGCGTACCGAGGGATTCAAAGTACGTCGCTCGAGGTTAAATAATTTTGGTACCATGTGGCACACGCTGCTTTTCACCGCCCCCTACACGAAATATAAATAAGAGATGCTTTTAGTAGAGACGAATATTTATATTTACATAACCAAATTACTTTATAATATTAGATACTTTTTTGCAATTTAGAAGTTCATTGTAACTGTTTTGTTGGGAACAGAAAATATCGTTGACTTATTTATCACTTAGGTATTCGTAATAACTCCAGACTCTTAAAGAAGTTCCCGCGTATTTTTGTTTTAAATTTCGTTTACCAATGCTGCGTCCGCAGGCGCGCTTTTTTATTACCGGCCAGGACTTTAACGAAGTTGCGAAACTTTTATTATTGCGCTCAAAATTTTTAATTAAATAGTGTTCCACATTCAAAAGTCATTTCGTCACTGTTAAGTGCGCCGGAATAATCCATTTTGCTCGCACTTATCCAGGAACCCTTCGGCTCTTTTCGAGTAGATGGGATGCAGCAAGTAGGCTAGATTGTGCGTATGTGAGTCACTGCTGCAAGCTATCGGCGGGGCCGGTCACCTTGCAGCAGTGATGTCAGGAATTGTTTCTGGGTTAATGTTTTACTAACATAGTTTGTAAGTATTTTGTTACTAACACTATCCGTCTTATTACAAAACAAGATTTATCTTCAGACCCAGCTTTAAGTCATGGAGCCATTATTGAATTTCTAACTTTATTCCGTCTAAGGTAAAGTTCTTAACCACTAAAGGCCTGTGACAAAACTGACAACTTAGTACCGAACTAAGTTTTCAGTTTTGTATAAAGAACGGTAAGTATGTCAATCACTGTTATGTTCTTATTACAAAAAATGGCTCCATGGTTAAAGCCATGTCAAATATAAATCTTGTTTTGTAATAAGACGGCCCGAGTCTTGTTACTTGAATTAAATGATTAAATTAAATTAAATTTTGCACTTTTAGGACATGAGACGACATTAAGTCTAGAACGTTTAAGGTGCGTACATAATAATGCATAGTATTAATATGCAAATCGTGTGCATCTCGCCCATGGCAGATAAAGCAAGGTCTACCCTTCTCGTTCCCACGTCACGATTTGCAATGGTAATGCAAAATTTGACATGCTTCTTTATGCGTAAGTATCAAAGTTCACCTGTAGAATATAATAGAATATTTATTTGCCAGAAACATGGTATGTTTATAAAGGTGTTCGTATCATTGCATAGTGCTACATGTCTCACCGTTGTAAACTGGATCAATCAGATTACCTAGTCGCAAGTAAAAGCCGCAAGTAAAAGCCGCAAGTAAAGATAAAACGTGAAATAGCTGAAAATATAGGGCTGCAGGGACATCTACGCGCAACCTGCCTGTTTTCATGGATTTATTATATGATTCTGACCCATACTATACCATTTCAGTGACAACGACAATCATCTGAGATGTAGGGCCTATTTGCGGCTCGGCATGGCAAATTATTTTTAGGCGACGAACTAAAGTGTATTTACGAAGCGTATTTAAAAGACAAAGAAGTAGATAATTCCAGAAAAAGATGCTGGTTAAATCCGCTTAATAGTGAAAGACTGATGCTTAGACAGTTCCACACTTTATATGAACGGTTATGTGCAAATCCAGATATATTTGAAAAGTACCTACCCCCCTCAAACTCAATTCGGTCCGAATAATGCGTGTGAGTCAGCAGACAACTCATTTTTAGTCGCCGTGTGAATCAAATAGGATTTTTTTATGAAACCGAATGAAGCAGAATTTCTGCGACCGAAATTCTGCAACTCACGACTCACAAAATTACGTTCGTTTGGCTTCACCCTTACTGGCAACCAAAGGTTTAATAAGTCATCAAGTACCTTTGACTTGTAACGACTATACCGCAAAATAATATACTAAATAAATAAGTTATAAAATGATTAAATAATACATCATTGCATACTATTTAACCGTTTAATGCTGTTTAACTTCGGTTCACGTCAGAGTTCCAAGTCGCAGCATTTTCACCGATCACAGTTTCTGGAAAAGAAAATCATTTTGTATTCGTTTTTTTTTATAAGGATTATGCTTTATAAACATTGGTAAACAGTTGGTATCATAGCAAGGGAATGGTTGCACTGTTTACCCTGGTAGCACACCTCCACCGTGAAACCTTAGCAGCGAAACCGCAGTAGTTCAATTGTACTGGTTCGCGTCATGTTCCGCTACTCGCATTCGACAAAATGTATGGAACAGCTGATTTTTATTTCGCGATTTCAAGGTTGGTGCCATAGAAAAAAAAATCAAAATGATGAGTAAAAATCAAAATGATGAGTACAATGACCCCTTTTCGGGTTTAGTATAAAGAAAAACTAATGTTGTATAAATACTATTTTACATAAATGGGTGTATTCATGCAACTAAAATGCTGTGACAATCACTTTGTTGAAGGTTATAAGGTTCAATTTGCTTTGGATGGAAATTTTATATGCAAAGACGTGTCTTCGACTATAAGTTTAGTGTAATGAGCGACTAGTTGTCCTATTAAATATATCTTAAGCCAGTAAACCATGTACCTATGCCTCAAGTTTTTCGGAACTGTTGTGGCTTGTAACTTGAACTTTGCACAGAAAGCTGCACAATAGCATTTTTTAGGAACCAAATGCTTTTTGACTTCAGTGAGCGAGGCTGCGTTCAGACGACACGCGCCCGCTACGCGCACACCACGCGCCCGCCCCGCACCCGCCTCGCTCGCTTTGAAATTTGTTGTATATAATTAGTTAGTCTTATGACACATCAATAGATCTCAAATTGCATTTATCGAAGTCGACCCGCCCCGCGACCGCCCCGCGCTGCACACGCCTTGTGCCCGCGCTTCGGCTAGTGCCGTATGGACTGTGATCAAGGGCGTTTTTTGATTAAATAATAAGTAGTTTAAGCAGGTGTGAGGCGGGCGCGTGGCGTGCGCTTATAGTGCGCGTGTCAAACGTGGGTGCAAGGCGGGCCCAACGCATGTGCCGCACGTGCGTGGTGGTCGGCCCGGTTATGAATAATGTGCGAAAGTTCGGAGAGCCCATGTTCAGACATTGTACAGTCACGAGCACCAATATGTATACACTCAACAACTTTAAAAAGTGATTTCCTCCAACTAAATTTATTTAAATTTTATTTTACTCCGAACATAGTATTTTGGAACCCAAACTATTATGAAATAGATCTTTCTCAAAGCTGGAATCGTTATTCCACGAGTAAAATGGTTTTAAATTCTGCTAAGCGTTTACATATTAGTGCTCATGTCTGTACTATCGCGAGTATGCAAATCGGACCACTGCGACCGTAAGGACTATATTCCTGCTTGCAGCGCTCGGCCGCTATAGTAAAGGCTTCTACATACTGGCGTGACACGCGACGCGACACAAGGCCTCGCGTGTCGCGCGACGAGCGGTGCCTTTGTGTCGCGTCGCGTGTCGCGCCAGTATATAGAAGCCTTAACGCTCACACCTACGCTCATCAACCAATAACATCGCCGTATCATATTTTTGCTGAGCCTTGTGTTTGTAAATGAAATAAAAAAAGACCGTAAAAAAAAGACATCGGTGATCATTGTAACAGAGCCGACAAGCCGACAGGTCGATGCAAAAAGGGGCGGGATACATATATGTTTATCGGGAGCATGGGGTTTTGTTTTGAAAGTGGTCCGATTTGCACGCCCGCGATAGAACCAACAGCACAGTGGGAATGGTGCGTTAGAAATGCAATCGTACAACCTTTAGCCAAGCAAGTGCAGAATGCAAAGATTTGCCGAGGTCACAATGTGCCATAAGGTGACGATAACCGACTTTTAATGATTTTATACTGAAGATCACGTCTAAACGAGTAGTGTTAATAATTTGATAATAATATATGTTAAATTAGTGCATTTTCTTAATAATTTAATATGTGAATATTTTAAATTATGTTTATATTACATAGTGAAATTAATTTGTAAAGTTATGTCTAACACGGATAAAAAACTGAGAATGGCGTAAAATCTACCAAGCGTATTTTTCTGAAACCATCATCAATTTAAAGATAATTTAATTATTGATCTTTTAGTATACGCGTTTTATTAAAATACCTTTTGTTTTGTGTATAATAAATTAATAATGCGTCAAATTGGGGACAGTGCTCCTTGATGGGCGAGTCCTATTACTGGCTGAACGTACGACGTGTTGCGTGAGCTCAGTACAGAACACGCAAGCTAACCACTCAAGGTCACTGGCATATATCTGCGTCTTAAGTTTCCCAATCGTCGCACCTGTTTAGCCACGTGAATCAAAATACCAATGACGTTATAACAAATTTATACCTAAATTAATTCGGTTTACTTCACGACTTGAATCTACTAAGCACAAGGTTACAAGGTTACACTGTTCTGTGACATTTAAGTTATTTGTTAAACGAATATCGCGTTTTTTTTTATACAACTTTTTTGTGGAGTTATGAGAACACTTTGGACACCCCCAACCAATGTATTTGTTCAAATAAAGAAACAGATTTAGCACATGGATTATATTTATGATGTTAAGTATAATACAAATAATTTGTATGTTTAGAAATTATTTGTAATTTTGTGTCTAATTTCATTGAGTGTTGATTGTTGAAAAAAAATCATTATGGTCAATCAGAGGCGTACAGAAAGCTAATATTTTTATATAATATGCATTAGAAATAAATTAAATTAATAAAAAAACATTACACACACTACTATGCGGTTGACACACACGCAAACACAGTATAATAGGCCTCATGTCTTGGAGATAGATAGGTGAGACGACAGAAGAGACAGCTTGAGCATGGAATTATTAAGTACTATAAAGATTGTAAGTAGAGAGGGTCGAATTCCTAACAGTGGGCGACCACCTAGTATTCATAAAAAAAATTAACTCACTCCTTTTGTAAAACATTGACCCCCAACACTAATGTGTCCAACTGGGCACTTCTTGGGAGTGTTAAACTTCCCAGGGTCGGCTAACCCTAACGTAACAAATGCGGTAAGCACAACAAACAACAATATATACCACTTCATATTCACGTGTTCACATGTACCACTCGAATGTTGAAAGATGCGCCGCGATAAAGCTTTTATATTAGTAGTGGACATCACTGTTTACATACATATTTATAGGGCTTCAAACGGGTTTCGGAAAGTATTATGTTGATTCAAGGACGATAACTTGTTTGTTTATCAATTTGTAGATAAGTTCTGGCCACTAAAATAGCTTTAAACCTGTTTCGGTCGAGTTTTTGGTTTGATTATACTAGCTTTACCTTTTTTTTTTGTGGGAAATTATCAAATAACTTCTCCCGCTCTGGGCTGAGCGGAGGCGTGTCACTTTGACTGACTAAAACCCACCGTGTTCCTTCCGTTGCCTGTGTGCCGGGGCCACGATATCCCTTTCGGACAAACTCGCAACCCTGGCAGGCATTGGCCCTAACGGACCTCGTCAGTTCTAGTTGGTGCTGACATCTCTTGAGGCGGGCGTGAAACACAACGTGCCGTCGACCTGGGCCTGGTCCTTATCGAACGGCGAGCTACCCATTGCGACTCCCGACGCCCGGGGCGTCTCCTGCAGCAGCTAAGGGCGTGGGGGCGTGAACACTGCCTCACCCTCACGCGTTCCGCCTCCTCCTTCGCGAGCATTACTGCTTCGCAGAAGGAGGTGATGGCCTCCCATGCACTCTTGCTCCGAACCATGGCCTGAACCAGGGCCGGACGCGAGAGATCGCTGCCACAGATCGCCTCCGTGGGGACACGGCGGTGCTGGTATGCCTGCGGATTACTTCATTTCAAACTGATTTAAGTACTATTATTGTCACTGCTTCTCTTAAAAGCCACCCTTTGGGACCAAATAAACTAACACAAAGTCTTTTATAAGGAGATCATCTAAATCGGATAAGCAATTCATAAGTTCTATGTGAACCAACGGATAGACAGACAGAGAAACTCTGCATTTTAAAACATGTTTATGAGATGGAGGGACATACATACAAGACATAACAATATTAGAGACTTACTCATAACTTTTATGGTCGTGACTCCAACCGTGGTTGCCGTTGTAATTATTAACCTACCAAGTGATTGTGTCAACACATTGTCACACGTGTTTATCGTAGCGGTCAAGTGAGAAAGAACGGGAAAAAGATGGCCAATATGCATAATGTATCACCTACCTACCTGTATTACATACCTAAGTTAATCGCATGTTGGCTCACATCGGCGTTTAATAACTAGACTTAAACTCATGCAAGATCCCTAAACACCATATTACAAGTATACGCCTAGAGCTGTTTTAGAATAGTAGATCATTAACCAAGGGGATAAAGCAGTGTCTTCTGTCGCGGATGACGATATAAATCGCAAGCGTAACGAAGGACTGGAGGTTTACTCCCGAGCGTAGCGAGGGTGTTAAAAACTTAAATCACGAGTGAAGCGAGGGATTTAAGACGGGTCCTGAGTGTAGTGAGGGATTTAAGTTCACCCAAGACTAAGACAGCTTTATCACCGAGGAAAATACCCTACTTTTCGTACCATTTGCGAAAAAATTAACACAATAATAATATGAGATAAGCATTTTAGAACATTAACTTATTTATAAAAATAAATTAAAATAAACTTAACGTTTATGTATTTGAAGAAAACAAAGACGCGGCAAATTCCTAGACTAATATTTTTTTGTCGGAAAAGCAAAGGCATCAAGCTCATACGGCCTCGTCGGTTTTCGTAATTTTATATAATAATCATAACTGCTTATTAAATGCGTATTCCTTTTTCAAAAAGATGTATAATGCTTTATATACAAACTCAATGGTGTAAACACAGATGTTATGTAGTTCAATATAAATTTCGGTAAGTATTCCAAATTTAAATCACATTCTCCCCCTAGAGGATGAATGAAATTCAGTACAATTTTCTTTCCCTGTTTTTAACAGATTAAAAATGACTATTGTTATGTTCGCTTTTTGTGGCATAGATTGTCACTTTTTTGAGCAAGTGGTACGAAAAATCAATTATACAAAATATACTATGACCGCACTATAATTACAGACCACACCATATTATAACAACAGACCTGATATAACACTAGTTGATAAAGTAAACAAACACACATTTATAATAGATATAGCAGTCCCAAATACTAATAACATACAAAAAACTATCACAGAAAAAATCAGGAAGTATACAATATGCAAGAGGAAATTACCAGAGTTTGGAAAATGAATAAAGTCACTATAGTCCACTTAGTAATATCAACAACAGGGGATATCCCGAAACAAATATTCAATAATTTTAATGCACTCAATCTATCTAAATACACATACTTAACACTTCAAAAAGCTGCCATATTAAACACTTGCCGCATAGTAAGATTTTTTTATCAACTAGAATTGTATAACAATTTCACTGCATTACAGAGAATCTCACCATGGTTCACACCCGTGAGATTCTGAAAATACCAGGTAATAAACCTGCGAAAAATAATTTAAAAACCAAAATTATATTATAATAACTATTCTAAACACCTGTGGCATCACCCGAAAGTTCCTGACTTCTTCTACATTATCATCCACCTTTTCAATTTAACTTTCCCATTACACACTTGATCCCGGCCCGTGTGTAATCTATGGTCGTAAACTCTCTCAAATGAGATGAAAAAAAACAAGTCAAGAGCGAGTCGGACTCGCGCACCGAGGGTTCCATACGTATATATGATGTTGATGATTTCTGAAAAACTGCGCTATTTAGAGACATCGTTTTACTTTTCCTGTAATCTTTACATAAACTATCACATAGAATAATTTCAGATTTTTATCTATGCAAACTTCGGAGATAAGGGGGGCGGTATTTGTGTATACATTTTTCATCAAATGTCACCAAAAAAAAATGTTTGAGAATGTGCAAACAGCGCTCTTTCATAACATGAAAGAGCGCTGTTTGCACATGATACCCCAAAAGCCCTAGTAGCCCCACTAAAATTTTTAAGACCTTTTCAACCCCTTTTTAAGACCTCTTTTAGTCCCTTTTGCAAAAGGTATATTTTTTTAAATTTCTTTTTGTTTAAACCTTTAAACCTTTTTTTTTTAACGTTGCCTCACACTAGGAATTTCTCCTGTATAATGGGTGCGTTTACAAACTCACATACACAAACAGCCAGACCCGGAACAACTTATTGTAGGTCATACAAACATTTGTTCCGTGCGGGAATCGAACTAGCGACACGCAGCGCAGCAGTCAATCGCTTAACCACTGCGCTAATCGTGCCGTTTAAAAAAAAATAGTTGGGCAAACGTCATCTATAACTATTCTAAATTTCAAGTTGATAGCATTAGTAGTTCTTGAGATATCCAGGTGTGACAGACAGACAGACAGACTTAGTCTCACCATAAGGGGTTCCTTTTACCATTTTGGTACGGAACCATAATAAAGAACTCAATATAATAATATTCGTTTAATTCAGATAAGTAGGTATCCACAGAGTTTACGATTAACAATCATAATATTATAGGTTTATATGTTGGATCACCTTCAAGGCTTCTTTTCACCGGCGCGACACAAAACGCGACACGAAGGCCCCGCGTGTCGCGCGACGAGCGGTTCCTTTGTGTCGCGTCGCGAGTCGCGCCGGTGGTGTGTAGAAGCCTTTGAAAAAGGATTTAAATGCTTTGTCTCGCACGTCAACCTAAGAAGTTGTGGGCTGCTTATCCTGTGCTGCCTCGATAAATTAAGGCCTCCAGCCAGGGCATAAAACTTATTAACTAAGCCACTACATGCTAAGGGTATCCCCTATGAGGTACTTACAGACCTTGCTGGCTTCGGGAGTCGACGGGGAGAGAATATCAGCAAGGGACAAGCTGGATCTCATTTACCAAACCCTCTCCGTCTTATTCCAAAACACGATTTAAATTTAGTACTAGGATAATTACTAGGTTTGCCACCATGACTAAATAAAACGTTATTATAAAATGAAGTTTATCACTAGTTCATGAACAAGCTATGGTACTAAAGTTAAGTCCGCCGAGACCCCTAGTTTTTCTATGGACTAACTTCGGTACTAATTTATTTGAGGTTAGCGTTTATTGTTATTGTGTGGCTTTTTATTTACAAATCGACTTGATGGGTTTGGAAGATTTGGATAAATATGCTGGAGACGTCTCGGCGATCTTACAGACATCGTCATACGTAGTACGACGTAATATTTCCTATAATAATATGAACATTCGCGTTAGGCAGTCGAAATAAGATGATACAAAGCATTGCTTACCTAATATTAATTAAAAATCCATGTTTTGGTCAATGGGTCGTCTTAGGGTTTTACTAAGTTTATCTTCAACGGTTTAACCAGACACATTTCACGAACAAACCACATATTATCAACAGTACCTAATACTAAGATTTAATATTTTTGGACGCAACATAAACATTCGTCTCAAATTACGAGTGCCGCGCCGTACATAAGTAATTCACTCCACTTCACGCTAGAGGTGTTAAAAATATGATAACTTGATTATAAAAAGCACGTCAAAAGTACAAGTTGTGCTTGTTCATTATATTGTAACCTAAACAAAGAACGATTTATGACATATTTTTGTATTGATTAATAATTATTTATGCATTTCAAGTGTTATTATAATATCAATATTTAGAGAAACGAAACGTTGCTTCAAATAGATGCAGAATGAACGAATGAATGAATGCCATTTTTGTTTTTATTTGTGGAACCGTGAACCTTCTTTGGTACTAACTGATCATCGAAAAGTCTTCGTTTTGTAATAAGAACACGGTTTGAGCCTGATATTAACTTGAATACCGTAACAATCCTAGACTTTGTGGTCTTGGTATAAAACAGTACTTAAGAATTTTTTTGTAATAAGACGGTCTAAGGTTTATGCTTTAGGTAAACCAATTCCTCCAGAACAAAACTAATTACTTACGTCATTACAAAAGACACAAACGCAAACATGAAAAGGGCAGAAAAAAATACCTTCTTTTTTTTTTTTCAAAACTATTTACACAGCGTGCCGCTTTAGTGGTGACATTAATTACACACGTATACAGTTTAGCCTTTACGTTTTATGAAAATATTTTAATTTCATGAAACATTATTGTTTATTGATTTATTTACAATTTTTTAAAATAGCATCTTGGAGCAACCTGTCATTAAAGAAAAGAACTGTAGCGCAGAGGTAATTAGCCGGGGTCATGGATCATAACATCGAATCAATGAAATTAAAACAAATAACGTGCAAGGAGTACCTAGTAGCGAATTGAAGGAAACAGAGAGCTTTATTATTTAGATTGTTTGATTTTTTATTTTTCAATTTATAATTATTTATCTTAATATACTTACTTAATATATTAAAAAAAAATGTTACTTAAAAATAAAATATGATTACTGGTCACTAGCCCTACCAGTGTGGCAAATTAATGTCGCCAATGTAGTGGCACGCTGTAGGGTAAGGTGGTGCAAGAGTGCGCACTTTTTTAATATAGCTTTGTATTAAAAAGAGTACTTATTATAGTCAAAGAAATCAACTTAATTTATTTAAAATCCTCTATACATCTTAGAACAAATCAACATGAAGTTAAATAAGTTATTGCTATAATTTTAGGTATAAGTATCACATTAAACAAAAATGAGAAATGCGTACTCTTATACAACCGGTCGTATAAGAGTGCGCGCCAAGGTGTATAAGAGTGAAAGAAAGAAAGAAAGAAAGAAAATACGTTTATTTGCGGTAAACAGTAAAAATGTGCTAAATGCAATTAGCTATATCTTCATTTTAGGTAAGTTTTTTTAAAAAAAATAAGGTGTAGGAACCTAGATAATTACTGTCTAAATCCGAATATCAACATAATATGGTGGAAATATGCTCCAATTTCAAATGATTTTGGTATTACGTTTGTATGGACAATTCATTCGTCGCCACACTCTTAATTAATTATATTTCAGATCGCCGTTCATAAAATTAAAATCAAGACTTCGCTTATGAGGTAAGCTCGTTTGATTCCCAATTATTGTATAGACTTTCCGTATAGTGAGAGGTCAGCTTATACTGGAAATATATTGCTTGAATCGCCATGCGCACATATAATAAAGAAAAACGTGCGTTGTGCGTCACTAATTTAAGGAAACTATGCCCTAGGTGTAACAAACAATGTATTTTTGACGATCTTGGTTTTTACATCTGTATTTGTATAAATAGAAGTGTTGAGTGGTCGTTTAGCACATTCCGCTCATTAAAGTCTAATAGTAAGCATATATTAACATTATAGATTGTAAAATATAATCAATCAACGTTACAATGAAGATGTTTTATATGTGTATGATTGTCACCTTACTCGCCGCGGTATGTTTACCGCCGGTTGCCGGCTCAACTCCCGAGCAACCTGAATCTCCAGTGGTTACCCGATTCAAGAGACAGTCATTTATAGGAAAGCTCAAGTGTCCGTGTCCGATTAATTACGTGAAAGTGCATAGAAGATGCGTTAGCTGTGAAAAGTGAGTACAATTTTTTATCATTAGTATATTTTATTCGGTTTACGAAACGACGTTACGAAACTTTTCTCAACACTTCCATTCATTGAAATAGAAAGGATAGAAAAAGCGAATTCTGCAGAATAAATAGTGAGAACATATTAAAATAATTCGAGTTGTCACAATTACAGAACATTAATAATAAACATGAGCTGAAGTTTCCAGTTGTAATCAAACAGCATTCTCAAGACTCTAAGCTTCGTATCCCCGTTTGAAAGCTGTTTTGTCTCGAGGACTTTTCACGCTTTGATGTCATAAGAGATGACTAAGGGGACTATCTTGTTAAATGCAGAGATGTAAATCGCTGGTCTTGTCCAACTGGAGAATTCAGATTAAAGTTTCTGGGGTTTCACATGATTTTTTATAATTTTAGTCTTATTTATATCGTTATGTCCATTGGTTGAAATCCATTTTTTTATGTTGTTTTTCATATTTCAGGTACCTGGGTTCAACGGGAGAAAACTGTCCAGTTTGCTTTTAAAATAGAATTATAAAATATCTGAGTATTGTACAAATAATATTGATATGTACAACTATTTTATCAAGAAATCGCAAGATGTTAACCTAGCCTGTTTTGCACGTAATTCAAAACATGAAATAATCAGACTATAATGTTCTCACTGCTGGGATTCAAGCCTCCTCCCTTTGGTAGTTAGCAAGCTGTAATCCAACACGCGGGTCCAGTACGGGTTGGTGGATGTCCCATGTCTTTGAATTTTTGGTTCGGTTGGTAGAGCAGTGAACCAACTGCTGTTTTTTTAGTGATAAAATAGAATTTTTCTTTATTGGAGTAACCAAGACTCAACAAGATTGTTAGTAAAACTTACGACTATGTTAGTAAGCACAGACACTAAACAAAAACAATACAAGAAATAATGAGAGTATACCGTATACTCCAATACAACTAGATCCGAGACTGTTGTTGTATTGGTGTGGACACCCAGGTGTTTGGGGAAGGTACGTGGCCCGCCACATTATCTATTGTGCACCTTTGAATTATGTATGTAGCAATAAATATTGTATTGTGTAAGAAGGTACTTGTTTAATTGAATCTTTCCCTAACAGCTTAACACTACATAGTATAAAACAAAGTCGCTTCCCGCTTCCTGTCTGCCCTATGTATGTTTAGATCTCTAAAACTACGCAACGGAATTTGATGCGGTTTTTTTTAATAGAGAGTGATTCAAGAGGAAGGTTTATATGTTTATAAAATGCCACGCGGGCGAAGCCGCGGGCAGCAGCTTACCCTATAAATTTACTTTAATATAATATTGAGGTATAGTATGTATGTACTTAGGTAAGATCTATGTTATAAAATATATTGCATTTGTATTAAGATGAGTAGTAATAAATGGTAATCGATCGGCTACAGTTGTTTCAATAACAAGTTCCCTACATGGCGACCCTGCCAGGCGAGCCTGCGCTGCCTGTGCGTGACGCGATTTCACTCTTGGTATAGTGTAACGGCTCCGAAACATGTAAAAGAAATAATTACGGCGTAATAAATCTATCTATACGTATTTTTTACATTTAAATTACTAAACACAAAAATAAAAAGTGGATAATAATTATGTGTCGATCAAACGTGGAAAAGGAGACTGTCTTCTTAAACCAGAATGCTGCGGGTTCGAACAATGCCCATGTCGAAGAAATGAAGATGCACATGTCGAATATCAGTATTGTGCTGCTGATCATTTGTACACTTTTAGGTCTTGGCGCTGTGTATTTTATGTACAAGCAATATAAAAAATGCCACCATTCATGGATCAGAGAGCAAGTTGTACAAAATAATTTTCAACGATCCATCAATCGTTCCAGAGGCAATCGTGGAGATGATCGAGAAGTTAATATCCCGATGAAATAACGAGAAACGATAATGCAAGTGTTTATTTTGTGAGTGCGATGTGCGGTTTCTATATTCTCAAGTGTATAATTAATGTGCGATTTATAAGCAAAGAAGTGACGTAATTTCGAAAAAAAAAAAAAAAAGACCTTTACAAAATGATGGATTTTACTAATGACTTTAAGTTTAACAATACTATTTAAAAGCGTAATAGTTTCACCTTCTGCGTTGTGTTTATATGGTGAGCAATTGCATTCCAAAGTATCAATTTACGCCTGTGTCCCCTACTACGGTAACTCACTATGATTTGGTATGTATTATCAATATTAATATTATAATATAATTGTGTGTAAGGGAATGGAAGATGATTTACTCAAATGTTTAGACGAGCTTACGTTTATAAGGAAATGTCTAGTTATGAAAGGAAAATCGAGGTTTAAGGGTAATGTTATAAAAAATAAATTATCAGATACAGAAATAATATTTGGAAAAAGTCAAAAAATTATTCAGTTGTTGACTACTAAGGAAGGAATAAAAACTGAAATTTTGTTAAGGTTAACTTCATTAAAGGATGAAATAAAATCATGTTATTTACAAATAATTCAATTATGTACCGAAACTAGAGAAGATAGTAGTAGTGAAAGTGATTTTTGTGACACGAGCTCAAATACAGAAATAATCATGGAATTTGATTTAAAAACCGCGTGTAGTTTGATTCCTGTAATGAACAGTAATGAAAATAACATCAAAAGTATCATTGACTCAGTAGAAATGTATGCAGATATGTTATCAGAAGCGGGAAAGAAATTACTTATAACATTTGTCTTGAAGAGTAGACTGTCAGAAAATGCTAAACTACGAATGTCCAACAATTACACATCTACCAAGGATCTTGTCAGAGATTTACGTTCCACCCTGTTACCTAAAAAGTCATTTACTGCAATACTAACGAGGTTGCAAAATCCTACACAAGGCTGGCGCACCATTGACCAGTACGGTACGGAAATAGAAAAACTATTCACCAATCTGACAATATCGCAAGCAGATGGTAATTCCCAGAATTATGCTGTGTTAAAACCTTTGAATGAAAAGCAGGCAATTAAACGTTTTGCAGATGGGTTGAGTGATTCCCGACTCAGTACAATTATTGCAGCGCATAACTACTCTAGTTTGAAGGATACAATCCAGGCAGCGAAGGACGAGGAGTTGACAACGGCATCAACATCGGGAGGTGAAAATGTCATGCAGTTTTCACGTCGTGGTAGAGGTAAGTTGCATGCTGATAACTCTCGCCGAGGGCATTTCTATAATCGTCAATCACGAGGACAGCGAGGATACTATCATCAGAACTCGAATAATTATAATTACTCAAATAATCATGTCAGAAGAAATTTTGATCGTTCGCGTGGAAGATCATTTTATCGTTTCCGTGGTGAGCCTCGACGTTCATTTAACGCAAATCGAGGACGAGGTTACCAAGTGCCTAACAATAATCAATCGAGTGATGAAAATCATGGTAGTGGTAATAGTCGTCGCGTGTTTTATACAGAACAATCTAATAACAACGACCCCGAGAGTTTTAAATCGGAGGAAATGCAGTTTTTTCGATCAAAAACATAACATTTTGGCATTAGGAGGCAAAGCAAAATTCTTAATCTTATATTTTGGTAATAGAAAATACTTTTGGTTAGTAGATACGAGAGCATCCATATCCATAATAAAGCGAGTCGCGTTACCTAGTAACATTACTATAATTAGAGATGAGACTGCCATAAATGGTATTGGGGGTCAAACTCAAACAACTGGGTTTATTAATCTCAGCCTGACTCATCGTGATGAGCAACAATGCGTTGACTTTAATGTCAAGCTTCATGTTTTCGATAACATACCATTAAAGGCAGATGGAATTTTAGGTTTAGATTTCTTGTGTCGTTATGCATCGAATATCAACTTCGAGACTAACATCATCACCTTGTCTAAATATGGTATGGAATGTTCTTTAGTACTACGTGACACTATAGATTATTCAAACGAAGTGTTACACATTCCGGCCAGAAGTGAATCAATACATTATTTACTTTTGAGTAAGAAATTAATGATTGCATTGTAGATGATAAATTCCCGTTACCAAATATTACCGACATTTTGGAATCACTCGCTGGCTCAGTCTATTTCTCACATTTATATCTAAACCAGGGTTATTACCAAGTAAGTTTAGATAAAAACAGTAGAGAGTATACTGCATTCACTACCAACACTGGAAAATACCAAATGAAGAGGTTACCGATGGGACTCAAGACAAGTCCAAGTGCTGTCAGCAGAGTAATGTCAGTAGCTATGTCAGGATTAACGTTTGACAGGTGCTTCATATATTTAGATGATTTGGTCGTTTTTGGTAGAAATTTAGATATCCATAACAAGAATTTGGTGGATGTTTTAGGAAGACTTAATTTAAAATTAAATCCTGAAAAATGTAACTTTTTGCAAAAAGAAATACTATATTTAGGTCATTTAGTATCAGAAAATGGAGTATTACCCGACCCAGCAAAAATAGAAATATTACAAAAATATCCCACTCCAACTAACACAGAAGAAGTAAAAAGATTCGTAGCATTTTGTAACTATTATAGGAAATTTATACAAATTTCGCAGAAATAACCTATGCAATGAATAAATTAACCAGAAAACATGAACCATTTAAGTGGACTGTTGAGTGTCAAAATGCATTCGACACGTTAAGACATGCATTAACAGCTCCACCAGTTTTAGAATTTCCAGATTTTACTGAGGATAATGAATTTGTCATACAAACAGACGCATCAGGTACAGCTGTAGGTGCAGTTTTGTGCAATAAAAATATGAAACCAGTAGCGTATGCTAGCAAACCACTCAATAAAGCTGAACTGAACTACCCAACTATTCAAAAATAGTTGGTAGCCATAGTATGGGCTGTGAAATACTTCAGACCTTACGTATACGGTAAAACATTCACAATAATGACTGACCATAGACCTTTAATATATTTATTCTCAATGAAAGATCCATCCAGTAGGCTAATTAAGCTTAGATTAGCACTGGAAGAATACAATTTTAAAATAATATATGTGAAAGGAAAAGATAACAGTGTCGCAGACGCGTTGTCTAGAATAATAATAACATCAGACAGCTTAAAACAAATGAATGAGGAAATTATGTTAGTAATGACTAGAGCGCAGAAAAGACGTTTAGATTTAGAGAAACAAGTAGATGACACACCTGTTCTTAGTAGACCCAACGACTCGTGGCCTGATCAACCACACGTAGTTGAGGTACTAAGAGTACCAGATGATGACGTGGAAATGACTTTTATAGAAAATGACGAATTAAGAAAATTAAAAAGACAGCGTAATGTAGATGCAGAGAAGGGATGTTTTATATATAGTCATCGTAGAAAAACGCTATTTATTAATCTTAACTTTAGGGCACAATTAACGCGAGACGAATTTGTGACTAAGTTAGGAGAGTTTTGTAAAAATAAGAGTATAAAAGAACTATGCATAGTAAAAAGTAAAGAAAATGAAAGTTTCATCAAAGATTTATTAAAAGAAATAAAATATAATGAGGAGTGGACCGGTCCACGAATATATGTATTAAGAGGAGTAAAAAGAATAGATGACGAGGAAGAAAAAACCTATATTTTACACGATTTTCATCTACTACCCACTGCGGGTCATGCAGGAGTACGTAGGATGACCAATAACATTAAGAGAAAATTTTACTGGCCAGGTTTAAATAAAGATGTAAAAGAATTTGTGAGTAAATGCATAAAGTGTCAGAAAATGAAGCATTGTAGATATGTCAAGGCGCCCATGGAGATAACTACAACAGCTTCACATGCTTTTGAAAAGATTTTTCTCGACATTGTAGGCCCATTAGAAAGGGATATTGAAGGTAATTGCTACATTTTAACCCTGCAGTGCGAGCTTACTAAGTTTGTAGAGACATATCCTCTGAAAAACAAAGAAACGGTAAGTGTAGCGAAAACATTAGTTGATAATTTTATGCTAAGATTTGGAGTACCAAATGCCATTGCGACTGATCGAAAACAAATTGATATCCACTGCTTATCACCATCAATCTATCGGTGCCCTTGAAAATTCACATAAAAATCTCGGGGTGTTTTTGCGAATACAGTGTGATGGTAAAAAAGAAACATGGAGTCAATGGTTACCATTTTGGTGTTACAGTTTCAATAACACTGTTCATATGGAAACAAAGTACACACCTTTCGAACTTGTATTTGGTAGAGCTAGTGTAATACCATGTAGAGTAAGTCAGTACATAGAACCATTATATAACACAGAAAGTTAAAAGACACAAAGGCACCGCTCGTCCTGCGACGCGTGGGACCTTTGTGCCGTGTCGCGTCGCGCGACAAGTCGCGCTGGTATGTAGAAGCCTTAATGTAACGTATATTAATGGACAATTAATACTGGTAAAAAATGAAACAGCAACTAAATTAGATACACAATGGGATGGACCATTTGTTATTTTAGATGATTTAGGTGTTAATGTTAAGATTTTAAAGAACAATAAACCATATGTTGTCCATAAAATAGGACAAAACTATTTAGAACGTAACTATGTAATCATGTAACCATATAAATATATAGATTAAAAAAAAAAAATTTTTTTTTCTGTCGCCCCCGAGGTGAGGTATAGTATGTATGTACTTAGGTAAGATCTATGTTATAAAATATATTGCATTTGTATTAAGATGAGTAGTAATAAATGGTAATCGATCGGCTACAGTTGTTTCAATAACAAGTTCCCTACAATATAATAATATATAACGTTTATTTCAGAATCATGCTCCATATGTTAACAAACGTGTAAACTTCTAAAACTAGTGTAAGTACAATATTTCTAAGCTGCGTGAGTCACGCCGATCCTGGGGAATGCCTGCTTGACTGCGTGCAGTCTTACCCACCGCCCCAAGATTGGAGAGTCCCACCTATCAGCCAACGTTCTGAGAATGGTGTTAGGGCTGTCGCGAACATGGCATAGCAAAGATGCGCACCTCTTGCGCATGACGGCCGAAAAACTATCCACATCCGCGTCGGTAAACATGCCAGACTTTAACACGGTTGTGAGTAGTACAACCACTATAGAAACCATTTCATTAAGTTCTCTAATCATATAATAACACTCGAGAAAACCGGGTTACTATAGGTAGGTACACCTCTGCCTAACCCGTCGGGGAATACAAACGTGGTGCTGGTGCTGTGTTATTTTTATAAAACAGAAATACATACATACGTTCCGTTTGGTGCCGGACTTAAAGAATAGCACCATCCCATTTCTTCCCGTGGGTGTCGTAAAAGGCGACTAAGGGATTTACTAGAGAATGGGCAGCAGCGTTCTCTATGTATTTTTAAAACCATACTGCGATCGCCAACCCGCCTGCCAAGCGTGGCGATTATGGCAAATCCATCCTCCTTTATTTTTGTTTTTTCGGTTTTAAAAAACGTTGCCCCACACTAGGAATTTCTCCTGTATCGTGGGTGCGTTAACAAACATTTAAACTCACATACACAAACAGCCAGACCCGGAACAGCTACTCGTAGGTCATACAAATATTTATTCCGTGCGGGAATCGAACCTGCGATACGCAGCGCAGCAGTCAATCGCTTAACCACTGCGCCACCCGTGCCGTTTTAGGGGAGGCCTATGTCCAGCAGTGGAGGTCTTTCGGCTCAAATGATGATGATGATGAATACTAAACTCACGCCTCCTTCCCATTAGGGTATGCAGAAACTATAGAACGCCACCTGCTACGCTACTTACATACTCCTTTTGCTTCGTTTACGTTGATACATCTGGTCTTAGACACAAGCCTGTTCAGAGTACTACGCACCTGACCTTTCTGAAGAATATCCTTATATCTTTCTTTCTTATCCTATCCAATTAGGTCACTATAATTATATCCTCCTAGGGCGTCCCGGCGTTTCCACACACATCTGCCTTGTAAATACCTTTTGTTAGTCGTCTTTCATTCCTCCTTTCAACATAATCAAATCATCTAAGCATACTCTTTTAAAATATTTTCAATACATCTTCTTTTAAAGGATCGATAATCCCATATTTTGTGTTTGCAGTTCCTACTTGAATACGCAATCGATTATACTTGTCAAAAAATAATAGGCCCGTTTTGACATTTAACATTTACTGAGTCGTAAGGTTACTTCACTAAATACGTCGCGATTGACCATCGCGACGTAACTAGTGAAGTAACCGTACTCCTTGGTAAGTTTATGTCTAGACTTTAAAAGAGACGGCCGTTGTTTCGACCTTTCTTCTCAGAGTAGTCGGATAGGAAACGCCGACCTCATACTTGAAAAAAAGGAAGTTAATTTGAAATATGATTGACGTGAAAATTTGTTAGTACAAACCTACTTATAGAAATATAATCGATTATTTCCTAAATGTCACTGCAGTTAGTACTGTTTACGTCTGGGAAGAAAAATGTTTCTGGGAAGTGACGGTCACGGTGTGGCAAAAAAGAATACATTGAAAAACTAAAAAAATAAAAAAAATAACCGTCTTAAAAAAAAAACACTACAAAGTGAAAAATAACTAATTTCGGAAGTTGGTGTCTTTGGATCAGTATTTTAGTTTTTTGCCACCAACTTCTGAAATTAAAGTTATTTTTCACTTTGTAGTGTTTTTTTGGAAGTCAGTTATTTTGTTTTTGTACAAAGTTTTTTATTTTTCGCTTTTTAGTGGGTCAGTTTTTAATTAATCTAAGTTACAATAGCCTAATGTTAACTGCTGCGATGCTGGGACGTTGATTGTTGAGGAGTTCTCCTGGTAAGAACCAGGAGAACTGCCACTCACCATATGCATAGTGACGAGCATAAAATTGCTTAGCAACCACATTAAAGTACCTAATCGAATCGCAACCCGTTAAATACTTATTATTATATTGTTGCGGTGGCCATCTGTGGTATCCATCATCAGTTCCACTTAACCAAACGGTGCTTTTCGAGAGCAAATGCACGAGTTACTATAAAAAATACCCAAATCGCTGTAAGCTTGCCTATAAAATTTGAGGATTTCCCTCGATTTTCATAGGATCCCTTCATCAGATTCTGATGTGATGGCAATGGGACCACCTCGAGAGTATACTTTTTCAAACAACATTAAAAAAACCTACAGCCGAACATATAACCTCCTCGTTTTTGGAAGTCAAAATGATGCGTAGTAGCGCATGGATGTCGCTTTAACAGGCTTTATTATAAATAACACAATGCGTAATTTCAAAATTCATTCCGCTCACAACAATCGAGTAGTAAGCACGTGTCAACATGAAGCTCTTGTACATTGTCCTGATTGTCGCGTTACTCACCGCGGTGTGTTCGGCGCAACCGGGTGACAGCTCAGCGACCGAGGAAATGGACACTTCAGCTAAAATACGGATCAAGAGACAGTGGTTTATCGGAAAACACACATGTCCCTGTCCGGAAGATTGGGTGTTTCTAAAAACACAATGCGTTTCCTGTGAAAAGTGAGTACCTACCGCTTATTCTGTGACTTATTATTAAAATAATTTGTAATTCGTATGATGCCTTAACTTTTTCATGTGTAATTGTCTTAATTTCGTTCAGCTTTGAGGCTTCTACATACTGGCGCGACGAGGTAGAACAATTTCTATGAAAAATTCAAGGAAATTGTTCTAGCGGTGTCGCGTCGCGCGACAAGTCGCGCCAGTATGTAGAAGCCTTTAGATGTTCTTATTACCTTAATGAAATGAAACAGAACCTTGTTAATTTGTGGTAGATAAATTTTCCAAGTAAAAAAATCTATCAGGGAACAATCAAGCTACCTATTTGCCAAGACACTGTAACTTTTACCGATTTTTTTTTTTCTCAAACATGCTTGGAAATTCGAGCATTATTTTGACAACCTTCTTCGAGATAAATCGAAAATGCTGTACTGGTCAAGTACATGAGAGCAGCGGCCGGCAATGTTAGTATGAAAATCCATATCTGTCGTGCTTAGCGGCCGAATAAATTACTATGAAAACTCTTATACAGTGGTGGTCATATAATTAGAAACACAGAGTCACTTGGTAGTGTTCAATGATGAAAATTTGCCAGTGACTTGGGTATTTCAACACGATAATGACCCAAAGCATACAGCAAACAGGGTAAAAGTATTTCTTAGAGAACAATCGGTGACAATGTTGGAGTGGTCTGCTAATAGTCCGGATATAAATCCGATAGAGAATTTATGGCACATCGTGAAGAAAACACTGTCGGATAAACATATCACTAACGTCAACCAACTTTACGACGCATTTGTTGAATTTTGGAGAGGAACATTGGAAACGAGGGAAAAATTGATAGAATCAAACCAATTACTAATCGGTTATGAATAAGGATCGAATACCATAACCATTTCACGATTTATCCAAATTATTAGTTTTTTTGAAGTTTTTAGTATTGATTTCATGTGTTTCTAATTAGTTGTCCGACTGCTAGTAATAAAGATATTGTTTTTTTTTTTAAGTTACATATTTTTAATAATTTTTATTAGTTAACAGAATGCTAAATGATAGTTTTTAAACTAGAGTTACGAGTGTACATTTTAATGTGGTAAATACATATTTTACCTCCAATCAATTGCAATAATAACATAAAAAAAAAGTAATAAACACTACCAAGTGAGTCTTGTGTTTCTAATTATATGACCACCACTGTATGTAGTTAAAAATGGAACGAACTTTTTACTTACATAAATGGCAACCAATGAGGTAACTTATCAAAGGTTTTGCCTAAATTTTAAACGAATTTTGGTTTGCAAATAAAGCTGTATAGTAAAAAAAGAAACAAATGAACTCAATGGCGCGTGAAAAATTATCGCTGTTCGTCATTCTGGAATTTATAAATAATTTACTTAGTTTGAATTTCCGCGCATTATTTAAGAAAATCACTATAGAAGCCTTGGCCGCAATCAGGCATTGATGGACTCACGTATAAGGGCCTCGGCTTCGCCTCAGCCCACATTTTCACGTTCGTCCATCAATGCCCCTTTTGCAGGCCACTGCAGTCAATCAGAGTTTCATACAGTCATTATATTTTTGGTGGTCATTTTAATTGATCATTGTCACCATCCAGGTACGGTATAATAAATACACTTACCTAACACTAAGGGCAAGAGTTTTCTTCAGACCCAAGTTTAAACCATGGAGCCATTATTGAATTTTGAACTTTATTCCGTCTACGGTAAAGTTCCTAATATAGAACTGACAACTTACTACCGAACTAAGTATTTAGTTTTGTTTATAGAACGGTATTTCAATCAGAGTTACGTTCTCATTACAAAAACTAGCTACATGCTTTAAGCAATGTCAAAATATAAATCTTGTTTTTAATAAGACGGTAAATGTTTTTTTCAGGTACATGAATATAACAGACGAGGAAACATGCCCAGTTTGTGAATAAAACTAGAAAAAGTATGTTTTACTCTGAAAAATTATCGCCGCAAGAAGGCCAGCTAGTTGTCTGCGTACAAAGGATTTCTAACATTGTATACTCCGTTTGAAATAAGATTAGACATTTAAATAAACCTTTTTTACAGTCCGTTCAACCGATTTTGACTTCTATTGCGTTGGTGGCATGACAAAGGCAGCTGTCATAAACAATTGATATTGTAACTACGTTTTTGCTTTTAATGCCATCCTTATGCCTAAGGAAAATAACTCAAAATTGGTTGAACGGACTGTAAAAAAGTTTATTTAAATGTCTAATCTTATTTCAAATGGAGTATAGGTAACTAAATTCGTCACTACGAAATATTGTGAAAATTATAGTTGTGCATAGTTAAATATTATATTAAATTTGGTGCATTTTAAATGAATACTATTAATAATTTACTATGTGTAAACTTCGTTTTGTTTAGTTAAGAGTATTATTGTGAGTCGTCAATGATTTATGTAGGTATGGTCTTTAATATTAACTTCTTAATATTATAATTAAGTACCTAATTCCTCTTTTATTTCTTAGCTAGCTTTTTATTTCTTTAACTGTTCCGAGTGCCCACTTAGTTTTTCGAGACATCGCCAAGTGGTTGGTCGACTCACGTGACCAGGGCTGGCCTATTTTTTGGCCAAAGAATCAGCATTGCCATACGACGTGGCAATGCTGCCAGCCTTTTGGGCACTTTTCCTGTTGACAGCGATGCGGACGAATTTTTTGATGCGCAGTGATTATTTTACTTCCTTTTTTATATATTTGTAGGTACACACGGCTACACATCAAGCTATAAATATATTTCCAGTTTAAGCTGGCTTCTCATTGCACTAAACTCCTATACAATGCGAGATCAACCTAAACTGGATATGTATAGCTTGATCTGTAGCCATGTGTACATAGTATTATTTTAAATAAAAAATATTGCAATTAATTGGAAACAAGGAGGGACATAGCTCTTGCTACCTATATTTTTAAATTATTGCGTGGCAAGACTTCAAACCCAGGTATATTGAAAGAAATAAACCTGTGTGTGCCCGACAATTATGTATTGCGAAGGCGACAGCCACGTCTATTGGCGGTGCCCAGTAGTTAGGACCAATCTACTGAGTAAAGCCACTATAACGCGTACCTTGTAATGACGTAGCAGACATCATAGATATTTTTACTTGTTCTCTGAGCGAGTTCACAAAACCCACAATGTTTAAAATATGTTATAGTGAATAATAAAATTGTAATTATGGCCACACTATTGAATTAGGAAATACCTGTAATGATAGTGATGATGAGTTAATAAATAAATAATAAATAAATTTTTAAGTCTGTTAGGTTTTAAATTGTTTATTTTATTAATTATTATTATTTATTTTACACACAGTAAAATACAGAGAGATACGATATAATTATAATTTTAGTACAAAGGTACTGCTTATTGCTTAAGAAATTTCTTCCAGCAAACCTGCGGAGGAGAAATGAAAAAGAAATGTAGACAAGAGTGTGTGAGAACATGAAGAGAGCAATACGAATATGCGAAGTCTTAAACTAAAATGTTAAATATAGCTATACTATACCCTAACTTTTGCACGTTTTTTTTGCACGTATATATGGGCGCCAAACCATTATTTGGGATTAAATTTAAGCTTGTTTTGATTTATTTAAAATATAGTGGCTTCCGGTGTATTATCAAAGTTTCTATTTTGTTACTTCCTAAAAAAAAATACAGTGTGCAGCAAAATGGCCAGTTTTCACAAATACTTTATTTTTGCCAATCGATCTTGTTTCTTATAAGGATCAAAAACCTCTATTGGACCAACTGAGGTTTGAGTACTAGAAAAGTTAGAAATCGCAAAAAAAACGTTTCCCATACATTTCGTAGGAAATCAAACTCCAACTTATTTTTTTTACCATTGATAAACTGGCCGCTACAAAAAAGACTGATCGAAAAACAATAGGGTATTATTTTACCTTAAAATTAAAAACTTGAAACTTTACATTTCGACTCACCTACAAATTTTACTTTTGCTCTAAGATAATAATTGAGTTGTTCAAAATGGTAGCCGTTTTGACGTAGGCACAGGTTTACTCTGTTACAATTGGTAATACCTATATTTTATGCAAATAAATGTTTCTTATTCTTATTCTTACTCTCTTTACTACAGATTGGGTAGCAGCTGATAATGTGCTAGGATTAATTCCATAGAGAATCGTGGTAAGAGAATCTTTGAGTTCCTGAACATTGTCGTATTTCTTTTGATAGGTAAAGTTAATTTTTAAATAGCACCACATACAAAGAGGTGTGAAATCAGAACTGCGAGGTGGACATGGTATAGGACCATATGTTCCTATCCACTGCCTTGCGAATTGCCGGTTCAAATTAGAATGGGTATGGCGGCTGTTGTGTGGCGGAGTGCCATCTTGTTGGAAATACACTTTCTGCGATCCCGACAGCGGCAATTCATCTAACAGGTTTTCCAGATTCTCCAAAATTACGTTATTATAAATTTCGGAGTGTATGCCTTGATTAAATTCTACCATTGCCACTCGGTTTGACATTACACCGCACCAGCAATTAAAAGAGAATCGCACCTGGTTATAACTTTGCCAATTTCTGAGTGGATATTCTTTGGACCAATAATGATGGTTTCTACGGTTGTACATGCCATTATTAGAGAAATTAGTTTCATCAGACCATAGAATGTAGTTTATAAAATTATTGTCCCTGCTGATTTTCCCTCGTAATCTTCTGCAAAATGTAAGACTGCGAATGTTGTCTCCAGAATGTAAATGCTTGAACTATCCGTCCTAGCCGATAACATTTGTAACTTGTTCCATGTCTTCCAAACAAGGGAGAGTGCGAAAAACTCACTTCGCTAGCGAGATCTCTAGAAGAAATCTCTGGATACGCTTCCACGAGTGATAAAATTGCAATCACCATAATAATTTTCATCTACGAGTAATAATACACTTGAATGTCGTACTATTTTTTTTCTTGAACGAGCCACCTTCTGCGAGATTCTTTACAAGATTTGTAATTACCTTTCTGGTTGGCAGTCGACGCATCGGGTTATTGATCTTGTACCACTCCAATGCACCTAACGAGTTTTTATTATGTAAAAAATAAGCATCTAACAAGTTCTAAACGTTCTAAATTAAATAAGGTCATTTTTGTCACAGAATTTTAGAAATTACAAGCAACTAAGCAAAAAACCATCTGGATTCTGTTTTCAAAGCAAATTAAATTATGACGCGTATTCGTTCGGAATACGACATAAATTTTTTGCAGTAAGCACGAATATATTCAAATTCAAATAATTTATTGTGGATCATAGGTTCATAAGATGTTGTATATGGACAACGCCTGCCCCAAGCGCTGAAAGAACGAAGGCTCCACAACGAGCATCAGCACCAATCAAGTGAACCTGTGCTCCAGAGCAGCTGGTGGAGACACATAGGAGGTACAGATTTCCCTGTTATATTTGACTCGGGATCAGAATCATCATTAACAAGATTTCAATTACTCTACGCTCTATCTGAGAGCATAGTAATTGAAATCTTGTTAATGATGAGCAATTACATGAACAAGTGATCCTTAAAGGTATAGATGGGAGGAACGTAGCGTGCTCATTACAAATTAAATGTCCAACCATGGTACAAAACCACAAGTTTGAAATAATTCACTTATCATCATTCGATTCCATGAAACGAATCGACAGCATCGAACGATAACTTCCATAGAGATGCATAGGCAAATGGCACGGGTAATTGAATTATTTGAAATGTGTGTCTGTTGTTTCGACACAATTAGAACTGTATTATTATTTGTATGCTCTCGAGTAAAATGTAGCGAACTATCCATTCTAATATAACAACCTATTGTATATGTCGGCGTCACCTTTGTAAACAGCACGTGCAACGGGCCGAGTTACGCACTGCAATGTGCCACTTAGGCCTCCCCACTCTCCCCACTACTCGAGCCGCTCTACATAAGCGAGCGCGCAGCAAGGAGGGGATCATTCTTGTCGCAGGCTCGGCCCGGTGCACATGTTGTAGCGCTTAGATACTGTAGTCTGAATTAAACTATTATTACAGTGAATTAATAAGTTGTGGAAATAAAGGCTGACTTTTGCTATATCTCTTACTTTCATTTAAGATGTTGGACCCTCTGCCTTCATATACAACACATACACACACATTATATACCTACATTAACGAATAAATTTGATTTGATTTGATCTGCACTTTTTTACAAACGTTATCGCTAGTTTTCGATTCGTATGAAGGAATTAGAATCGAAAAGTAGCGATGACGCTTGTCAAAAAGTGAAATAACGATAGCGATTGTAGAAATAGAATCGCTCCGAAGCGAATGCCATTTATCTAGGCCCTTTGGAAAGATGCGCTTTGCGCCTATATACGGCACGGTTGGCGCAAGCAATGGCGCGATTGACTACTGCGCTGCATGTCGCGGGTTCGATTCCCGCACGGAATAAATATTTGTATGACCTGCAAGTAGTTGGTCCAGGTCTGGCTGTTTGCGTATGTGAGTTTAAATGTTTGTAAACGCACCCAGAATACAGGAATAATTCCTAATGTGGGGCAACGCAAAAAAAAGGATATACAAAACGGAGTTCCCTTTTTAACCATTTTCCGCCAAAACTTATTAGTCAAACTACACTATGTAAATTAAACGATCCTATTGTTTCATAACATACTCATATTCCGTGTTAAAGAGCTTATCACATCTTTGGTGGAAAGGCAGCCTACTGCTAGGCAGATTTGTCGCTAGCGACATCAAAATCTGAGTGTGGACGTGAGATTATGAAATCCGGCAGGAAATCGCCGGTGCCTAAAGTCGCTGCATATGGCTTGTGCACAGTTCCTATAAAAATGCAGCTTGTCACAAACCTGGGTGGCGAAAAGATTCACAACCTAATCTGAATGTAGTGAATTCGTCGTTGTCCATATTTGGGTCAAATATGGTCCTTAGCCATGTTGCCTATAAGCGCACTAAGAGAAGTACCTACATCCTGACCTCCATTACCTAAACTACCTAAATTGATACGCAACGAAACAGTCAAGAATGTGAGAGCAGCTGTTAAATGTCTGCAATTCTTAGTATAGGAACACGTCTTATCAAAGAACAAATTAATGTACCTAATGATTTGAATAAAATCACTTTTATATTTATTATATTTCTTACACATAACCAAATAGTTTTTTTTTTACAAAAAAATTAAACTTGCGTTATATTTCCAGGATCTTGAGACGATGGTATCTATAAAATCATAATTTATAAACGCATGCTGAGAACTTGAGTAGGTTATGTCAAAGGATCCGTTGTACAATGAATTAGTACGACGATGATATTTGTAACATCTTTCGCTTTCGCTTACACCCGTCTTTAAATTTCGCACTTATTTTTTTAATTTTTTTTTATGATGGGTTTGCTCTTGACTTTAGTCTAGGGCAGAGGTGACCAGACAATGCCCTCTTCCAGCCCCCCTAAATGGGTCCAGGGACGGCGGACTTGGGGACGTCCGCCGCCCCCTATTACATTGGACCCGAGGTGGCGGCGCGTAGGTAGTGTTCCACGCGCGCCCCTATCAGACGTCGCTGGGGAGGGGGTCAGACACCTCCACCAGACTTGAGGTGGCCCGCAGAGGCGGGGCGGCACTAGCCGGGGATTGCGGAAGTAATAACAGATCCCAAGATCCCCGGTGCAAGAGTGGGAGGGAACACTGGGGTGGTTTTTAGTCAGTAAGAGTCTTGACAGACCCCTCCGCCCGCCCCAGAGCGGAGGACGTCCATGAGGATTTTCCACTGTGTGTGTGAAAGCAGCTGTTTATATTAAAAGATACCCCTCCCATAGATAAATATCACCCGTCTCTCCACTATTCCAATGCTTGCTCAAGGCTGTACAGTCGGTAGGCTCTAATAATCCCTCCTATCCCAAGGGCACGTCTTCCCTACCATTATCGCAGCCCCCGGTCTACTCTCTGATGTACAATGGTCTTCGTAGTCCCATCAAAGTCAAACATGAGGCTCTAGGGGCTATTGTGAAACTTTGGGTTCATTCGAGCAATCGAGTCTGGTTAAACCACGCTAGGGTCGGTGCATTTCATTCATTCATTCATCTGTGAAAGCAGCTGTTTATAACTTTCTGTACTTCTTAGTGGGTATGTACAGGAATACCTAAGTACCTAATGGGAATTATTAACACATAAAAAACAGTACTGATTTCAATACAATCAAGTTGTTTTATTTAAGCATAATATCATTTTATAAAATCTTATACACAAGCATGCAAGCAAGCAATTACAAAAAGTGAAAAAAATTAAAATAATACCAGTTTCTATACGATGCCGCCTCTAATAAACGCGGCCTGGCAATATTTATAGGTATATATCTCAGGATCCGTAGCCAGCTGCAAGAAGGTAGTCAGTTGGCAGAGTTTTCTTGTGTGTTGGTTTATATATGTTGTGGTTGCACACTGGACAATTATCTTGACCGGTGAGATCGATATATCTGAAATATAAAAATAGAAAAGGCTATGGTGACTGTAACACAATAACTCCTTCCAGCATTTTGTTTTGATTGTTTGTTTGTTGTCATCTTGTCATTTACCAGTGTCGCAACACAGAGTAATAATTACGCATCGCCCCGCGCCCTCGCTTCCTCGCGCCACTGGTACAGTGACGCGAGTACTTTCGCCTCGAGGTCCCATGTCGGGGATCCGGCAAGTACGCAAGCCGCCTCGTAGGAGATCGTGCGATATCCCCAATAACGCTTTGCCTGACCCAAGAACCGAACCCAAGGCCTCACGATGAGCAGTAGCGCTTGCGACCTAGTGCTCTTAGTGGACGTGTAACCTGTATTACTTGTTTTAATAATAATTTTGTTCAGTCTACTTAATAAAATTGTTAAATTGATTGACACACAACGCGCCGTCTAAACCGTTGGGACTAAAAGCAATAAATTTTGCACAAAAGTTCCTTTAATAAGGTGAGCACCAAGGAAGGGTTTTTGAAAATTAAACCCCTAAAGGGGAAGTAAGTTTGTATATTTTGCCGATTGGAAGACCCATTGGGCAGACGCAGGGCTTGTCGGAAAATAATAATGATAGTGACCCAAATATACCGGTGGTTTAACGATTTGGCAGCGGTAGCTCAAGTGCCACACTCGCTGCTATGGTCCACCGCTATGTGATCAATGTGAACTATGTTGACTGTTGATCCCCTAGTTTTAATGAATAGATTAAATCTTTGTTCAATTTTAAATTAATAACTTGCAATACCTATAAGGGACAAACATTATTTTAAACTAATCCAAACGAGTCGATAGCAATATTATGTATAAGTATATGCTGAAATAAGCAGCTGTGAAAGACACAGACTAACGAAGTTGAACTATAAGGCCACGTCCTAACTGAAAGTGATTGTCACGCGAGTACATACTTCTTACACAATCGCGCGATCAATCAAGTCGCGAGATCAATCAAGTCACGTACGTACGTCATTTTTCAGGTAAATGATCGCGTAATCGCGGATACTCGCGTTCCTTTTTTACCATTTCGGAACAGAATCCTAATTTTGTTATTTTTGATTAATAGCACAATTTCGCAATATTTTAAGATTACCCGCATCCCTTATTGACTGCGAAAAAAATATTATTCCGTTCAGTGTGGTGCCGGACGTAAAGAATAGCACCATCCTATTTCTTCCCGTGGGTGTCGTAAAAGGCGACACGTTCTCTATGCATTTTAACACCACACTGCGATTGCCAACCCGCCTGCCAAGCGTGGAGATTATGACGGCCTATGTCCAGCAGTGGACGTCTTTCGGCTGAAATTATGATGATGATGACATTATTATTCTTACATTTACGAGGCCTATTACATTTTATTACATGTCGACCGTAATTTTTGCGTAAAAATGGCCAACTTTGGCATTCTTATTTTGAAAAACTGAAAGGCTTCAACAACTTTTACTTATTAAGTGGTGGAGAATAGTTATTAATATAGTTTATAGCGGTCTGGGATTTTCCTAATTTTTTTCTTATCTATTTCTAAAAAACGAAAATTCAGAAGCAAGTTTTCATAAAATGCGCGACCGCACCGTGTACATAAGCAAACGAAATTAAATAAATATAAACTCCTTTGCAAAAAAAAACGGGTGGTTTTGATTTTTCTACATTATTGGTAATCATTTAGTTCTAAAGAGGTTTTAATAGCCAAACTATGTTACTGGTACTTAATAACGAGTCTGGGTATGAAAAAAAGTTAATTCCAAATTGGAAACTTTTGTTTAAAAAAATAATAATCCTTTTTTCAGTTTGTGACTTTTTACTTACTTTTCGCAGGTTTGCGGTTAAAAGGTTATCAGGCAAATAAAACTAATTATCAATGAAATAATTTTAATTCATTGATTAATTATCTTATTATTAGCAGTAATAAGACAAAAACGACGTGAACGTTATGAGGCGTGCACTTTTTGTGCACACGTGCGGATTTTCCAAATTTTTAGTAGTTTTATTATAGTAATTTTTTTATACATATTTTAAAATTATGAGGCCACTGAAATGAAGTAAACCATTATTAAGAGGTATTATACACTCCTTTACAAAAAACGGGCACCTTACAGCCATTGGCTTTTTCTATAGATAATATTAATCCACCATAATGGGTGATTTCTTCAAAAGAAACGTCGGCATAGCATTCCTCTGGTCTTCGTAACACTCGCCTACGTCGGTCCTCACTATTCAGACAAATTCGAGCCTCATCGGAGAAGAGTACGCTACTCCAGTTACCTGGTGTCCAAGATAGGCAATTTCTAGGGAACCTCAATCGAGCAATCCGGTGCTCACGGAGTGACTTGGAGGCCCGCGCTGGTCATCGACTGCGTGTATCAGCCGCTAAAAGCCTCCTCCTCACTGTCCATAGGCTAACTTGTGCTCCTCGTACCTCTTCAAGGTTTCTTTTGAGGTCTATGTATGGAGCAATTTATAATCTAAGTCGCCGCGAATTTCTTAGGGAACTATTTAAAAATATTAATATTATGACGGTACCTTGCCAATTCATTTATGAAAATATTATGTATGTAAGGAAAAATCTACATCTTTTTAATAAAATAAGTGATAGACATCATTTTAATACTAGAAATAAAGACAAAATACATCAACCATTTTTCAGGTTATCTAAAGTAGATACATCTTTTATGGGGTACTGTGTTAAATGTTACAACAAAATACCTTGTGATATATTGCAACTAAATGAAAGAAAATTTAAAACTCATATTAAAAGAACACTTTGTAAACAAGCATATTACAAATTAGAGGATTATATACAAGATAAGAATGCTTGGAAACATGCTGGTCCTGCTCCATAGGACAATCTAAAGTCTAGACAAAATCAAACAGGTTGCTATTTTAATTGTATAATTTATTATTTTTATGACATTTATTTTAAATTCTGTGATTACCTTAACTCACACTGATATTATTGTTATTTTTTAGGAAATCGTATATATTTTTTACAATTTTTGTAAATTATGTAAGCACCATGTTCTATTACCTAATTAATTTATCTGTCATTGCTTCATTCTTAACTCTTTTTATTACCTATTGTGGTATAGTAATTTTATTCTAGGTGCATCGTCTTCACATATAATTATATAATTAATGTACCTATAAAAATATTGTACAAGATTTTAAAAGAGTACCGGTGGAGTTTTTTGCCCATTCTTCTCTATACGAAACTACATTTTGGAAGGGGCGGCTAGAATCAATTCTATTTTTTTTTGTAAATTTTGACGTTCTAAAGTGCCGTTTATGTGCCTATTTGAAATAAACAATTTGACTTTGACTTTAACTGCATTTGCGGTTCCTTAGCGCCGTAACATTAACTACATCCCTCATCCAGCTCTTCCTCTAATCGCTTTTTCTGCCATTACAATCGACACAATCCCCCTTATTACAAAACAAGGTGTATCTTCAGACCCAGGTTTAAAACATGGAGCCATTATTGAATTTCGAACTTTATTCCGACTATGGTAAAGTTACTAAACATAAAACTGTCAACTTAGTACCGAACTAAGTTTTCAGTTTTGTATAAAGAACGGTATTTCAATCACTGTTACGTTCTTATTACAAAAACTAGCTCCATGGTTTAAGCCATATCAAAATATAAATCTTGTTTTGTAATAAGGCGGAATAAGTTTTAAGTCTCAATAAGGCAGGATTAAGTGACAAACATAAATTATTCTACTAAAAATAATCAGAAGTTAGTTTTATTTGCCTGATAACCTTTTAACCGCAAACCTGCGAAAAGTAACTAAAAAGTCACAAACTGAAAAAAGGATTATTGTTTTTTTAAACAAAACTTTCGAATTTGGAATTAACTTTTTTTCATACCCAGACTCGTTATTAAGTGCCAGTAACATAGTTTGGCTATTAAAACCTCTTTAGAACTAAATGATTACCAATAATGTAGAAAAATCAAAACCACCCGTTTTTTTTGCAAAGGAGTTTATATTTATTTAATTTCGTTTGCTTATGTACACGGTGCGGTCGCGCATTTTATGAAAACTTGCTTCTGAATTTTCGTTTTTTAGAAATAGATAAGAAAAAAATTAGGAAAATCCCAGACCGCTATAAACTATATTAATAACTATTCTCCACCACTTAATAAGTAAAAGTTGTTGAAGCCTTTCAGTTTTTCAAAATAAGAATGCCAAAGTTGGCCATTTTTACGCAAAAATTACGGTCGACATGTAATAAAATGTAATAGGCCTCGTAAATGTAAGAATAATAATGTCATCATCATCATAATTTCAGCCGAAAGACGTCCACTGCTGGACATAGGCCGTCATAATCTCCACGCTTGGCAGGCGGGTTGGCAATCGCAGTGTGGTGTTAAAATGCATAGAGAACGTGTCGCCTTTTACGACACCCACGGGAAGAAATAGGATGGTGCTATTCTTTACGTCCGGCACCACACTGAACGGAATAATATTTTTTTCGCAGTCAATAAGGGATGCGGGTAATATTAAAATATTGCGAAATTGTGCTATTAATCAAAAATAACTAAATTAAGATTCTGTTCCGAAATGGTAAAAAAGGAACGCGAGTATCCGCGATTACGCGATCATTAACCTGAAAAATGACGTACGTACGTGACTTGATTGATCTCGCGACTTGATTGATCGCGCGATTATGTAAGAAGTATGTACTCGCGTGACAATCACTTTCAGTTAGGACGTGGCCATAAAGTTCAACTTCGTTAGTCTGTGTCTTTCACAGCTGCTTATTTCAGCATATTATTAAAAATTAAAAATAAATTGCGTGTTGTGACGTATTGCGTTCAACGCTCATGCCTACTTAGTAATAGCTATGTATATGTCATTTAGATTATTTAATGGGCATGTCTTCAAACAAAGCTAGTCGCTCAATACACTTGTAGTAAAACACACGTCTTTTTCTTATTAAAATCCTATACAAAGCAAAGTGAACCTTATAACACCCAACATATGGTCGTATTCGAGCCGAACACAGCAACTACGGAGCGGTAAATATCTGGAAGCTTGAACAAAAGAACCGCATTCCACAGCGATAAGGATTCGTAGAAAAAACACCTCGTTGTTATGGATAGTTATGAATATGTTTGCAACTAAGTAATTAGCACTACTACGGAAGATTAACAAGTTTTACGATCAATTTGCTTGAAGATTTGTTTAACGTGAGTTATAGTGAAATAACAATGAGTACTTCGAAAGAACAACAGCAATATCTTGCTGTCTTGGAAGATGGTGCTAATTTACTACAAAAAACGCAAACAAACTTGAAAAAGTGTCCAAAGGGAAGATTGACAAAAGGTTATATAGAAGCACGTGTGAAAATTATTGATGAGTATTGGATGTCATTCAAGAACGCACATGACGGGTTAGTAAAGATAACACCCAAAGAACAGAAAGGAATTTTGCCATACTTTTTGAACGAAGAATTCTTTGTTTATGAAGAATTATACAGCTCATTACAAGGTGATTTGAAAGATATGCTTACGTCGTTAGCGGAATCGTCATCGATGGATTCGAGAAATTCAAGTATGAACGTAACATATACATCGCAAAACATAGTGCATTTACCAAAAATAGAATTACCTAAGTTTAATGGAAATTATGAAGGATGGCCGACTTTCAAAGATTTGTTTCATTCTTTGGTGCACGAAAATAAAAACCTCAGTGATGTACAGAAATTACATTATTTAAAAACAAGTGTGAGTGGAGAAGCTGAGGCGTTATTGACCCATATACAAGTGACATCCAGTAATTACGCAACTGCATGGAATGTTTTGAATAAGAGGTATGGTAACAGACGCATTATATTAAACTGTATTATGAAAAGATTATTTTACCAAAGGAAGATGACTTCGCAATCAGCCATCCAATTAAAAGGCCTGCTAGATACAACTACAGAATGCCTAAATAACATGGAAAATTTAAAAATAACTACGAACTCTTGGGATCATGTAATTATATTTCTGCTCGTTCAGAAGTTTGACCCAGAGACACATAAAGGCTGGGAAGAGTATGCCTATAAGGAAGACAGTGAAGCATTGCCTACTTGGAGTGAATTAAAGAACTTCATGGAGTCCAAGTTCCGCACCTTGGAGTTAGTTACAGGCGTTACAGCTCATAATAATGCAAGAGAGAAACAAGTTAAAGAACGTTCTTATCATGTTGCCACACCAAGCACAGAGAAGACATGCATCATGTGCAAAGAAAACCACACGTTGTGTCACTGCAAGAAATTTATTGATATGAAACTAGACGAGCGAACCGAATATGTTAAGAACAAACATTTATGTTTTAACTGTCTAGCACTAGGACACTCTGTAAAGAGATGTAAACTACCAGTGTCCTGTCAGAAATGTCACCGACGTCATCATTCTTTACTACATGAGACTAAGAACACAGAACCAGCGGCTACACCGAGCACCTCACAACCGTTGGCTTCACAGCATGTAGCAGAAGAGAGAGAAGCAGTTCAAGTGAACACAGTGATCGCGTCGCATCATACAACTAGACATGGAATGGCACTGTTAGCGACTGCTGTAGTGGAAGCAACAAATACCGAGGGTCAAATCATTTCACTACGCGCGCTGATAGACCAGGGTTCTCAAGCTACATTCATAAGCGAAAAAGCGACTCAACTATTGAAACTGAAGCGACAACCATTCAAGGGAAGTGTTGTAGGAGTGGGATCTTCGAGAACAGAGATCAAGCACGTGGTACAGCTTAATATAAGATCACAGTGGGACCATAACTATAGTTTACCGATCCAAGCCTACGTGATGTCGAAACAACTGACCACTAAGATACCCACAAAAACAATTGTCAATCAATCATGGCCTCACATCGACGGGCTTAACTTGGCTGATCCGAGTTACTTAACACCTGGTTCTGTTGATCTGCTATTAGGAGTCAAGGAATATGCACAGATTATACAGCCAGATTTAATCAAAGGTCCACCAGGCACCCCAACTGCACAAAAAACAAACCTGGGTTGGATTATTTTCGGAGATATCCATGAAAAACCACAAAACAGTACCTACCTTGTGATGCATCACCAAGTTGACGTAGACGAAATGTTAAAATCTATATGGGAAATAGAGATTGACAAGGACAGACATTTAACAAAAGAAGATAAGATTTGTGAAGATATCTACGAGAAAACAACAACTAGAAATGAGGAAGGAAGGTATATAGTCAAATTACCTTTCAAAACTTACAGTCCACAACTAAATGAAACGAGCACGAGTACAAGGTTACAAGCACCTGAAGGAAACACAAAGGAGATAGCCAAACAAAGATTCTTGCAACTTGAGCGGAAGTTTAAGAAGTCATCAGACCTGAAAAAAGAATACACAAAAGTCATAGATGATTACATAGAACAAGGACACATGGAGAAGATACCTGAAAGAGAAAAAGAAACAATATCAGTTTACTTACCTCATCACGCTGTAGTTCGTTCTGACAAGGAGACCTCTCGAACACGCGTTGTCTTCGATGCTTCCTGTAAAGGCACAAATAACATTTCACTAAATGAAGAATTATTAGTAGGTCCGCAGCTGCAAGATGATTTGAGGAACCTTCTTATGAAATGGAGAATGAAGCGTGTCTGCTTCATGGCCGATATCAAACAAATGTATCGCCAAATATTGGTGACTCGTGAAGACGCAGACTTCCAGCGAGTTATCTGGAGACCCGACGAGGGTGATGATTTACACGAATACCGTTTGCTGAGGGTCACATTTGGTACAGCATCTGCACCATATTTAGCTGTTAGAACACTCCACCAAACAGCTGATGATGAAGGAAAAGATCAACCACTCGCTGTGCAATCAATAAAGAGTAATTTTTTTATGGATGACTGGCTTGATGGAGCTGATGAAACCGAAACTGCTATTTTTCTAGCCAAAACTGTCACAAACATACTACAAAAGGGCGGTTTTCAACTCACGAAATGGTCATCGAACGATATTAATTTTATGAAATCTATAGATGCAGAACAAAGATCAACAAACGCTCATATAGACATGAATCTTGATGGAACAATAAAGGCATTAGGCATTGTGTGGAACCTGAAAACAGATACATTTCAATACAACCTGACTTTACCAACATCTGAGAGTACTTATGTAACAAAACGAAGTATTTTATCTGACATACAAAGACTTTTCGATCCACTTGGTTGGATTGCACCAAGTACAGTAATGGCAAAAATATTGTTACAAAAGCTATGGCTCGAAAAATTGAATTGGGATCAGAACGTAAGTGAAACGTTACGTGAAGAATGGAATCAGATAAGATCAGACTTTGCTAGCGTGAACGATATACAAGTAAACAGATGGCTTGGTACAACGGAAACAAACAAAACAAATATACAAATACATGGATTCAGTGACGCTTCGATAAGAGCTTATGCCGCAGCAGTATACATAAGAACTGAAACAAATGACGAGGTTGAAATAAAACTCATTGCTGCTAAAACAAGAGTAGCACCGCTGAAAACAATATCCTTACCAAGACTAGAATTGTGTGGTGCATTACTTCTCTCCAAGCTCATGAAACAAATTGGGCTAGCAATGAAAATTCCAACTTCAAATATGTATGCATGGACAGATTCCTCTATAGTTATAGCATGGCTATGTGGTGATCCTAATCGATGGAAAACGTTTGTTGCCAACCGCGTCGTTGAAATTGTAGAAAATCTAAACAACAAGCGCTGGTATCATGTACAGTCGAGTGATAATCCCGCAGATTTAGCCTCTCGAGGAATGTTGCTGTCCGAACTGAAGAAATGTAACTTGTGGTGGAGAGGCCCAGGTTGGTTATCTGAAAAAGAAATAAAGATTAGTAAACAGGAAGTTATGACGACAGACATGGAAATTAAAACAAAGAAAGTTATTACTCACCTCAGCACAGAAGAACAAGAGAAATCTATAACTACACAATTTGAAAACTTTAACAACTTACCAGAATTACTTAAAGTTGTTTGTTACTGCAAAAGATTCTTGAACTACAAAGTCAATGCGAACATACATAAACAAATAACAACACAAGATTTAGAAGATGCACTGACAATTTGTATAAAAAGAGTTCAAGAAGAAGAATACACGGAAGAAATAGAAAGATTAAAGATAAATAAACAAGTGAAAAGTAGAAGTCCGTTGCGATCCCTCAACCCTTATCTTGATAATAAACATATCCTCAGGGTGGGCGGTCGCCTCAGACACGCAAACTTACCTGATGAAAGAAAACATCCAATTATTCTCGGAAATAAAAACACATTGACGCCTCTGATTATAGCCGACGCACACGTTAAGACACTTCATGGAGGAATTCAACTCATGTTAAGTTATCTACGTTCAAAATACTGGATTTTAAAGGCAAAATCCATAGTAAAGAAACATGTTCACAAATGCCTCATTTGCGCTAGACTTAGTGCTACTACTAGAGCTCAAATTATGGGAGATTTACCAGATGAAAGAGTGACTCCATCCAGGCCATTCTTGAATAGTGGTGTAGACTTCGCGGGGCCCTTTCAGATTTTGTTATCTAAAGGCCGAGGAAACAAGACAACAAAGGCCTACGTTTCTATATTCATCTGTATGTCCACGAAGGCAATCCATATTGAGCTTGTAAGTGATCTTACGTCGGAAGCTTTTATCGGTGCATTTAAACGTTTTGTTGCCCGGAGAGGCAAATGTAATCACCTGTGGAGCGATCAAGGGCGTAACTTCGTGGGAGCTGACAAAGAGCTCCGAGATGCCTGGAACGAAGCAAGCTTACAGTTTACTGGAGAAATTGCAGAGACACTAGCCACAGAGGGTACCCAATGGCATTTCATTCCCGCTTACAGTCCCTCTTTCGGTGGATTATGGGAGGCTGGTGTTAAATCAATAAAATACCACCTAAAAAGAATTGTAACAACTCACCTGACATACGAAGAGATGACGACGATACTCTGCCAAGTGGAAGCCTGCTTAAATTCCCGTCCGTTATGTCCCATTGACGACACTGATCCAGATAACACGAACCCACTCACGCCAGGACATTTCTTAATTGGAGAGCTACCTATTGTTGTGCCATCACCCGATATGAAAGACATAAGGCTGTCCAGCTTGTCTCGCTGGCAACACACACAGAAACTCGTTCACGACTTCTGGCGGCGATGGCAGGATGAGTATTTATCCAGATTGCAACAGCGTCCTAAGTGGCATAAAAAGGAAGAAGAGCTCAAGATCGGGGATGTCGTCTTGATAAAAACTGACAACTTACCACCTGGAAAATGGTCCATGGGACGAATCGTCGATAAGCACCCTGGTCCGGACGGTGTAACGAGAGTGTACAGTGTCAAAAGTGGTAGTTCCGTAACAAAAAGAACTGTAACAAAATTATGTCGATTGCCTCTCAATGGAACATAATGTGTACCTTTATGTTTTTTTTTGTAATTAATTAACATTATTAATTGTTGAATCACACTGTTTAAAATATGCTCTTAAGAAACGCAGTTTTCATTTTTGTTGATAATTGTTTATGCATGTAAAATATTATTATCACAGACCCCCACCAACAGATTTATATAACATTGTTTAGTGGTAATCTCATAATTTTGTAACTTTTTAGATCATTGTTTCATAAAAGACCTACAGGCCTTTTGGTGGGCGGTATGTTGTGACGTATTGCGTTCAACGCTCATGCCTACTTAGTAATAGCTATGTATATGTCATTTAGATTATTTAATGGGCATGTCTTCAAACAAAGCTAGTCGCTCAATACACTTGTAGTAAAACACACGTCTTTTTCTTATTAAAATCCTATACAAAGCAAAGTGAACCTTATAACACCCAACATTGCGGATGCCATGATTAGTTGTCAAGCTACTCCAAGCATGGGGGTGGCGCGAGGAGGCGAAATGCCGGGGTGAAACTCCGCTACCGCGAGAAATGACGGCACAGCGGACAGAGCTGCGACGGGATCTCATGACGGCATGGAGAGTGCGATTGTCGCAACCCAGCGCTAGGCACACCACAATTGTGGCGATAGTCCCCTCTTTGAGGAGTGACTAGAGAGGCACCACGGCGTCCTTTCCTTCCTCCTGACGCAGGTCCTCACCGGACAGGGTTGTTTTGGGAGGTTCCTGTTCAGGATAAAGCGGGAGGAAACGCCCGGGTGTCACCACTGTGTGGATCGCCCGGAGATTACGGTGGAGCATACGGTAGAGGTCTGCCCGGCTTGGGCGGGGCACTGCCGTGTCCTCACGGAGGCGATCGGTGGCGGCAATCTCTCGCGTCGAGCCCTGGTTCAGGCCATGGTTCGGAGCGAGAGTGCACGGCCTATGTGGCACGAGGATGTTGTCGTGCAAAGGGTATCGTGTGTTCGATACCAAATTGGCTCTTCCGCTAGAGCTTGCCACCACTCTGCGAACTACTAGTGCCACTATTCCTGCTGAGTTGGTTTTAGGCAACCAGTGATGATCGTCGACGTGACGTTTCATTCAAAGCTGTGTCCACTGATTCTGCATGGGCAGAACGACTCCACACGGGCCACGCGAATTCACCCGCAGGAAAAGATCGTACCAGCCAGTGGTCCGTATAAGGCACCTAGGCAAACAACCCCACTTTGATCAGACGAGTCGCTAAAGAATACTGTTGGTCGTTGCTGTGCTCGATGGACACACCATCTTTAACGGTTTTAAGTTTGCGGCACGAGTCTCTATTGCGGAGATGAATTAAGTAAGACTGGGTTTGGCTCGGATTGGGCCCGAGTCAGTTAGCGAGGTAATACGGACCTCAACTTCCTCAAATTGTGACAAGGTCGCCTGCATAGAGGAAGCGTGATATGTTCGGGCTGGATAACTGGTTGTTGGTATGGATATTTAAAAAAAAAAGAGGTGTCAGGACACTACCTTGAGGTTGGCCATTTTCCTTTTTTTTGTGAGAGAAGGTGGCCCAGAACACGGCGGTTGTGGAGAAATTCTCGAAGTATTCGAACAAAATTCTGATCGCTGATCAATGTCTCCACCTTACACAGCAACCGTGTGAGGTTGACTATATCGTATGCAGCTGACAGTTCTACAAATACAGCGCCTGTGACCGTTCCTTGTCCCGAAACCATCCTCAATGTGTTGAACGAGTTTGAGGGTCTGCAGAAAAATTTGACCGCCTGAAACCAGCTTGCTCCGGGATCAACTTCGGGCCAATAACACTCGTTAGTTGGTCTAGCAACTGTCCCTCAAACAGTTTGTATGTATGGCAGAGCGAGTATGGAAGAATGTGTGATATTGGACGAAAAGTTTTTGGATCGTCTGGTGCTTTACCTGGCTTCGGATTAGCTACGACCTTTAATGTTCTTCAGAGACGTAGTATTGAACCTGATTCTAGACAGTTGTTGTACAGTTGCAGCCACCACAACTCAGCAACTGGGCCAAGCTGTTTGATTTGCTCAACTGAGATGTCGTCTAAGTCAGAGGCTTTACCACACTTAAGACCCCTACCTAATTGCCGCGACGATATCAGATTGGTCTAAAAATTCTATAAACCCATGATGATGCAAGACTATTTTTACCAGGTTATCAAATTTCAGATTGATAATAAGAAAACTGCAGCTGGAGCGGGTATGTGTCTATGGCAACCCATTGAGAAGATTCCAGAAGCAAATTGGTCAGAAAAATGGTGACGGGATTTACCATTTCAGTTTTGTCTCGAACGCTTTGTGCGCGGCAGGTGTCATGTGGTGAGTGTGGAGTTCTCTTGTTTGAGTAGGTCGCGTGTGACGTGAGGGCGACTTACTCAGGCGTCATGTCCGGTGGTTGCGCGACGTCTGCGATGATGTCGCGCGGGAAGCGCTTGTAGTCGGGAGGTCGTGCGTGCCATGGTGCAATGTCCCTGATGTGGTGCAACTCAGAGACGTCTGCACGCGTGAACATTTTCTTTGCCAGGTCTTGAGTGAAATCCTCGATGCTCTCGACCCGCAGGTCCCTGTAGATCACAGAGTTCTTCACGAACCGAGGGGCGTTTGTAATTTGACGCAGAGCATAATTTTTGTGCGTCCGGAGCTTCTTAACATGTGTCTCGGCCGTGAGGGCGAGCCACGCTGGGGCGGCGTAAGTGAGTTGCGGTCGCACGTAGGTCTTGTAGATCCCCAGCTTGACTCGCATGGAGAGGCGTGATGAGAGCACCGGGCGGAGAAGATTGCGGGTTACCTTTACCCGCGCGACGGTTGCGCAGACGTGCGGGCCCATGGTGAGCCGGTTGTCGAGCGTGACCCCGAGGTACTTGGCGGTCTTGGTCCACTCGACTTTGGTTCCCATGAGCTCAAGGCTCGGTGGAGTCATACGGCCGCGTGCCGTGACTATGATCGCCTGCGTTTTACCTGCGTTCACCGACAGTCTCCATTTGCGGAGCCAGTCGGGGAGGTCGTCTACCAGAGCGCGCTGCATTTTGACGGCCGCGTGGTTTGCCGACAGTGAGGTGGTGATGTACGCGGCATCGTCAGCGTACAGCGCGAGTTTCGATGTGTGCGTGGCAGGTATGTCGTCGGTGTACACAGTGTACAATGCAGGCGAGACACAGCTTCTCTGTGGCACCCCTGCGGTGACGGGGCGTGCGCCAGAGAGCTCGTTTTCCACCGAGACCTTTATTGTCCTATCCTGCAGGAAGGAGGAGAGAATGATCCCCTCCATGCTGCGCGCTCGCTTATGTAGAGCGGCTCGAGTAGTGGGGAGAGTGGGGAGGCCTAAGTGAGACATTGCAGTGCGTAACTCGGCCCGTTGCACGTGCTGTTTACAATGGTGACGCCAACATATACAATAGGTTGTTATATTAGAATGGATAGTTCGCTACATTTTACTCGAGAGCATACAAATAATAATACAGTTCTAATTGTGTCGAAACAACAGACACACATTTCAAATAATTCAATACTTACACAATACCACATAGTTCCTTATTACCCGTGCCATTTGCCTACGCATCTCTATGGAAGTTATCGTTCGATGCTGTCGATTCGTTTCATGGAATCGAATGATGATAACATTGTCTAGCTAATTTTTATTCGTTGACCTATGATCACGTGACATTTCGATAGCTTATGTCAACCCCATACATTTTGTGGCTTTTCTACTAGCGTCATCGCTAATCGAATGTTATTTTGTCTAGGCCCTCAGCTCCGCTACACTACTTAGCGCTGGTGGAAATAGACACATATTTTTGTAGTTTAGCTTCACTGCTTCGCTAGCTCGCACATCTCTGGTGGGCATGCAGCCTTTAAGATTTTCCTGTCCCTTGCGCTGTGACACAAATTCACAAATATTAATATTTAAGGCGACGATAACCGACTTTTAATGATTGTATACTGAAGATCACGTCTAAACGAGTAATGTTAATGATTTGAAAAAAATGTATGTTAAATAAGAGCATTTTTTCAATACCTTAACAAGTGAATATTTTAAAATATGTTTATATTACATAGTGAAATTAATTTGTAAAGTTATGTCTAAAGCGGATAAAAAACTGAGAATGGCGCAAAATCTACCAAGCGTATTTATCTGAAACCTTCACCAATTTAAAGATAATTTAATTATTGATCTTTTAATATGTGAATAGAATTATCATAATTACTAACGTACGATAAGTTTTTACTGACAAATGAGTCTTGGTTACTTGGAAATAAATAAATTGAATTAAATTGAATATACGCGTTTTATTGAAATACCTTTTGTTTTGTGTATAATAAATTAATAATGCGTCAAATTGGAGACAGCGCTCCTTGATGGGCGAGTCCTATTACTGGCTGAACGTAAGACGCGTTGCGTGAGCTCAGTACAGAACACGCAAGCTAACCACTCAAGGTCACTGGCATATATCTGCGTCTTAAGTACTCTTAAAGCACGTGTAAGTATAGTACTCGAACGACATGTTACGACACTGCGGCATATAGTTTTCCGATATAACAATAGTTCTGTTTGCTGCTACACGACGGCCCGTGGCCTGTCATTGTTAAAGAGGACAATCTTCTTCTGTGATGCGTTCGTACCTGCAAAAAGCAAAACTAATTTAGAAACGTCAATTGCGAACGAGAGACTCCGTTCTTGGATCATTCTAATCCACAGTTCTAATCACTAAGTAGGTACCCAAGACGACTAGATAATTAGGGCTCCGTACCAAAATGGTAAAAAGGAACCCTTATGGTGAGACTAAGTCTGTCTGTCACACCTGGATATCTCAAGAACTACTAATGCTATCAACTTGAAATTTGGAACAGTTTTAGATGACGTTTGCCCAACTACTTTGCAAGCAAGATAGAAATAAAAAAAAAATCTTTTTTGCAAAAGGGACTGAAAGGGGGTCTTAAAAAATTTAAGTGGGGCTACTAGGGCATGTGGGGCATCATATAAAATACGGCTATTGACATTTTTTGACATTATCGACATTATAATATTAGTAACTGACTTAGACTTTTGAAATCATTTAAATTAATCTTCTTCAATCTAATTATTATTATTGCATGTTCCAAATCATTAGACCTACTTATTAAAATGATATAACAAATTATTTGTATACCAATTGCATTGGAACATAGAGATCTCGCGAAAATTTATATTTTAAGACCTTTTATGTACTATGTTCACAAATAAAGTTTGATTTGATTTGATTTGAAACACAGCCCTTGGCAGGGGATTCTAGTCCTAAGCTGTACGCAAAATAAACTAATCCCGAAACGTTTCGAGCGCACCAGTGAAGTGGCCTTGCACGTCTTGTCGTATGGTGGAAAGATCTTATGTGACGTTCCTGAAGAGCCAGATGAACGATATCTAATGAATGAGTCATACCTAGAGAGGCCACTAGCAGTCCACTGCTGGACATAGCCCACACGCTCGCCATCTAACTCGTTCGCAGCTGGCCACTCTTGTCTATAAGCTGCTACCAAGCCATTCTTCACTTGTTTTGTTTCAATCGTTAAAGAACTAATTTGATTGCGCAGTCTTGGTGAAATTACAGATTACTATGAAAGGAAATGAAGCAGCATAAATGTTAGTACGGTTATAGTAGAAAACAAGTATATCTTCACTTTGACATGTGCAAACAATTTTATCTTTGGAAAAGTTAAAACATGGGAAAACATTTGTTATTCATACTAATAATGCGTAAATATGAAACCTTATCTCCGTCACCTTCGACCAGATAGGTATCTATTGGGATTTTTTTGTGAAAAAATTATCATGGTTTAACTTTGTGCAAAATTTCATCTAAATCCGTTCAAACAAATTCACTTCCGCATATTGTATAATACTAGTTAGGAGGATACAATGCAGTATGAATTGCTTACTCTGGACATGTAACGCACTTGCTTGACAGTCTCACATGATCTCTAGGACAGTTAGACGTGCCAATAAAACTCCTTCTGTACCTGCTTACACCCACAACACTATTTGAACTTATACTGTACTCAATAATAACGTCTAATGAACTGATTTTAACGTCCGATCCTTCAATGGCACTGTCGGAGATTCCGCCGGAGGCTGTATCGACAAGGTCGTTAGTAGTATGAATCAACACGTGAGATACGCTCACACTTGCGCATGCGCACAACACAACAAGATTTATCAAACGATGCATATTAAGTTAACACGACTTTCTCACTCTACGACTCAACAGTGAATGGTCCGTGATCCGGAAATTAATGATATCATCTTTGATTATCTTTGCAATTTGCCTTGTCTGGGTAGTTATTGAAGATATATTTTATATTTTGTAAAACATGAGTGAACAACGCAAGTGTAACATACCTACATGGTATTGCAAATGAGAAAGTAGCTAGATGTTTATTTTGTTTATGGCGTACAAGAAATTGTAATTAACATGAGTGGTGTCATAAATGCAGTGGTCTTTGACATTATCACGATGATTGCGAATAGAATTGTAGTATCAGTTAATTTCAAAATAACGTAGGATTAGGAAATGGAATCGAATCTGGAGTGATTCTATCGTATATAACACCTAAATATAAGGCTAAAAGTGTTGTTGTGTGTTTTACCCATTTGGGTCAACCCCAAAAAGGTCGATCGCATCAGTCATACCAAAATAACCTATGAATGATCGACCTTTTTAGGGTATAGCAAATTAAAATCGGAGCTTAGTAGGTTTCCCATAGGTACGAGAAAACTTACCCTAATGACTTATCTCATTAAATTAAAGGTTTTTTTTTCTTCATTTCAGACGTTCACTGACTCAATAGAACAGAGCACACAGAAGTTAGTAGCAGAAAAACAAAAGAGTGATCTGCTCTTGTCCAGAATGCTGCCTCTACCTGTGTTGAGGAGGTTACGAGCACAAAAGGCGGTGCCGGCTGAAGCCTTCGACGCCGTCACCATATTCTTCAGCGATATCGTCGGGTTCACCAACATATCGGCCAGTAGTACTCCCATGGAGGTGATAAACATGCTCAATATGCTGTACAGGTCCGTTGGCTAATCCACGTTCCATCAATCTTGTTAATTGTTATATCAAAGGCAACTGAATCCTTCTTGACTTCTTCTTTCTGGGTCGTTGGTACTTCTACGGTACTTTAATCGTGGCATCAGTAGCTTCTTTACATAGTTCACTTAGATCAAAACACAACACAGTAGCTTTATGTTCGGATTAGAATATGTTTTTGATTCATTTTGGATAGAGTTCATGGAAACACGAGTTAGGATAACGTAGAAGTTACATGAGGTTAAAAGTCGTGATTAAAAATAAAGCAGACGCCGCCGGTAGATCGCAAACTAGGTTATATTTTTATATTTGGAAGTAGCTGGCGGTTACGTGAGCAAGCGAGACAGGGTGGCAGGGAGAAGACTCCAAAGCACCGATATTTTAGTTTATTTCTTTTTACGGTGAAAATAATGGTATTTGAAAAAAACAAATAACAAAAGATCTGCTATAAAGTTAGTTCAGTTATTAAGCAAAGTTATTTTTTGAATACCAGCGGTTTATTGTTCGGTTTGGAGGTAACTTTGGATTTTTTTCTATGAAGAAAATTTTATGTAATGGTGTTTTCGTCAAACATCGTACTTAACATTAATCCTCAACTTTACCATATATTTATTTCACAAAATAATGCTGCAGAATTTTTAACATAACGGTGATCGTGCTAAGCAATTTGAGGTAGTATAGGCTCTTAAGAGGAAATAAAATACACAACAGGTTCTACTGATCACAACAACTAATGTTCATATGGTCAATGTAATGAGTACTTAATTGTACTCATGACAGAAATAGATGATGGTTCACTAATGTTTCCGTGCTTACAATTCGTAATAATCTTTTTTATTATATAAATATAGTAAGTTCTTTATCACTTTCAACTACAACTCCCAGTAAATTAAAATTTCACTACGATTGAAACTTATTCTATTAGGTTAGACGAACAAAGGAATCATTCCTGGACAGCTCATCTAAACTTAAATCTAGGGTGTAATAAATGTCTTGCGGGATCTGTAGATGCTTGATCATATTAAGGTCTGGCCCGCATTAAGGCAAGAGGCAAATGATCTAAGAGGCTTGTCTTACACAAAAACATTGCCAAATTTATATAATTTTTAGTAGCGGAAAAAATATATGTTATTCTTGAACATATTTCTCCGCAGCATGTTATACTTATTGTGTGGCCTATTTTCAGAACATCGTTTTTATTGACCTGTTTTTGTCTTAGGCTTTTCCCCTATGGCCATTATTGTTGTCTGTGGTCGGTGGGGCAAAGACCCGCATGGGGTTGACGGGAATTTTTATTTTAATATATATCCATTGGCCCTTCCCATGTAGGCAGGGCAGTGTGGCCACCGCTCATATCACGTACATCAGAGTATCCAGCGGATAACTATAAAAATTGTATTTTAATACTCCAACATTATTAATTTATTAAATTTGTCACACACAATAAGGTACAAAAAGGCGGACTTAATGACTCAGGCATTCTTCACCAGTCAACCAAGGGAGGTGAAGAGATAAGATGGCAGCTAGGTGCTCTGGGCCTCAAGTCTGCTATTACAATAGTGTCAGAATGGTCGATCATTGATTTCATAATTGTTGATTTTGACAAGTTTGGTAATCTACTAATATAATGGCGTCATTATGACTTTCCAATGGTCGGCCACTGACACAAAATGAAAGAAATTGCATTTATTGGTAATCTCGTACATAATGACAAATGAATGACATTTCTACTAATGGGTTTTATAATAATGGCAATACAATAATGCCATTATAATAACACAATTACGAGAACATTGACCGACCAATGATCGACCATTATGAATTTAGTAGATTACGAACTTTTAGCAAAATGACAATGAGATCGTGTTGGAATAACTGAATTTATAAAAATAGCAGACTTGGGGCCTTGATTGAGAGGAAATAATAATAATACAAAATATTAAATTAAAACATAATTAATTGCTTTCCACAATGTGTACTTACATATCTGGTAACTTGAAAATTCAAGATAACAAGATACTAAAGACAGGGAACATATGTAAAAATGTATTTGAGTCTAATCATGTGTTGCAATAATTTCTAATGGCTTATTCATTGTTATTAATATTGATGTGTTTGTTCAGGTTGTTTGATGAGAAGATTACTCATTATGACGTGTACAAAGTGGAGACTATCGGCGACGCGTATATGGTCGTATCCGGCCTACCGCAGAGAAACGGTAAGTTTTATGTAGATTATTTTCTGCCTTCTCAGAATAGTTCCTGACATAATAAAAATATAAGCTATTCGGTAAGGTAGTTGACTGTCCCGTGCTAGGTTTAGTGCAAGTGATGAATCAAACATAAGTGATTGATTCACAGTAGGGACTTAATGATCTAATGCGATCATGGTGTTTCTTTTTTTTCAGTCGGTCGAAGACATTTATCCTGCAATATTTTCTTTTCTTTTTTTTTTTAAACGTTGCCCCACACTAGGAATTTCTCCTGTATTGTGGGTGCGTTTACAAACATTTAAACTCACATACACAAACAGCCAGACCCGGAACAACTACTTGTAGGTCATACAAATATTTGTTCCGTGCGGGAATTGAACCCGCGACAGGCAGCGCATCGCTTAACCACTGCGCAAACCGTGTGGTTTTAAATTTTTGTGTTCGTTTTCTTTCGCTTTGCACAATTTGCACTCTTCCTCTTATTCCAGTTTGTATAGGTACTTCTTCCATAAATCTCTATCAGCTCTTTTTTTTAATTTTACGAAGATTCACGAAGTTGGATGGAGTAGAAAGGCGATTGTTTCCTCGTATTTCTTCTGTTCCAAACTCAAAACGAAAACTTTTTTTGACTAATTTGTTTTTCCTTTTTTTGTTTTCCTCCGATCCTCCGGAGACTTAAATTAACAATAAGTCCAGGGGGTCTTGTAGATCTGATCTGATTGATCCTTGTTACAGTGCCAGGGCCTTTGATATGGCACAAAGAGTTCATTTCAATTCTCAATTCTTTATTGCATTCCTTATGTATTGATAGATGGTATAAAAAAGTGAAAGATCAATATGGACCCTGTCAGGCACAGCAAAAATTAGGAGAGAGGAAGAGGGCTGAGGGGGTTCGGCTTCGTAGAGGGTCTTCCTACGTAGTTGGTACTGTGTACTCAGGACGGTGAACTTATGTGTAAAAGTCTTTTTCTAAAGTTCGATGTGGCGTATTTAATTTACGCCCGGGCATAGTGCAGCAAGCTGGATGATAGCAGCGGTGTTGATGAACAAAACAAATACGTATCTTGTATTGTTTTCATAGTGATTTCGTAAGTTCGAATTTAAACGACGACGACGACACGGCACGGCACGATTGGCGCAGTGGTTAAACGATTGACTGCTGCGCTGCGTGTCTCGCGGGTTCGATTCCCGCACGAAAAATATTTGTATGACCTACAAGTAGTTGTTCCGGGTCTGGCTGTTTGTGTATGTGAGTTTAAATGTTTGTAAACGCACAATACAGGAGATATTCCTAGTACTTATGGGGCAACGTTTAAAAAAAAAAAAACCACCGAGCCAAGTAAGCTTGCTGCACTACGCCACATTGTTAATTATTATTATTATTCATTTATTTGAGATTTAGATTTAATACATCCATATGTTTTTTAGGAACACAGAAATTCTTATAAGTAACTAATGTTAGTAATGACAAGACGACACTTTAAAAACAAAATACAAACATAACACTAACTGAAACTCCGATACCCATGCGCGTGTTTACTTGACTGCGTGCAATCGTATCCAGCGCGCGAGCATCGGAGAATCCCACCTGTCCGACAATATACACAGGTTTATGCTCAGTCTGTTGTTCCCAGGCAACCGCCACGCCTCAGAGATAGCAGACATGTCACTGTCTCTGCTGCGTAGCCTGGAGGGCGCGTGCGTGCCGCACCGGCCGGGCGCGCCGCTCATGATCCGCGCGGGGGTCAACACGGGCCCCTGCGTGGCCGGCGTGGTCGGCACCACCATGCCGCGCTACTGTCTCTTCGGAGACACCATTAATACTGCCAGCCGCATGGAGAGCACTGGCGAAGGTAAAGTCCAAGTCGTTTTGAACGTCTAGCTGATGTGTTCCCTAGAAATAGACGTGACAATAGTAAATTATGCCAATTAACGTGTCAAACTACTTTGGTGCGCAAAAATGTCTACTGTATGGCCCCAATTATATTGTATAATAAATTACCAAGTAGTTTAAGAGTAGACTACGTAAATTTTTAATGGATAAAACGTACTGCAGTGTGACTGAGTTTTTATCGGAAAATGATTTTTGCTGAATTGCGCTGTTATAATGGATTTGCCTTTGGTTAGACTTTAATAATATAAATGTTTGCATGCCGAATGGTGGAATATGGCTGACCTTTAATGTATCTTGTCACCTATTATGTATTACCCATATTTGCAAAATAAATGTCTAAGTACTCTATTCTATCCTAAAGTCAAAGCAGAATGGGCTAGAAACTCCATAGTTACGCATCCACATCATCCTCATCCTTAGTTCAGCTGAAAGAAGTCCACTGCTGGACATAAGTCTCCCCAAGCTTCATATCGACTGGTCTTGTGCTTCTCGCATCCAGCGGATTCTGACGCCTTGATGCATGAAAATTGTTTGAAAATTGTCACAGCAAACATTTTGTTCTCTCTAAAATAAAAACACAGTATGAATACAAATGAGCTACTTTTCTGTCCACAGCTATGAAAATCCACATCTCTTATACAACGAAACTAGCACTCGATGAGATCGGGAACTATGAGTTCGAGACGAGAGGTCCCGTCAATGTTGCGGTAAGAATACAATTTCATCGTAATTCATGTTTTTCATTTCTACAGTTTAAGCACAGTCCTTCATTAGAGTTCTTCTTAAGGCGCGGACTGACTACGATTTTAAACGCTGCAACTGCACTGACGCAACCGCTTTAAATAAGGTAGAATATCGAATAAACATTTGTGTTGACGATGTGACTAAGCTGCGAATGGGCATTTATTTTACGGGTTTTATTTAGATTATTCGGAATATACACATTATATTAAATAATTGTCCGGTTAAAGTTTTAAAACAAAGCTAATGCAATTAGAATCCTAAAAAAAAAAACTGTTTTTGCAGAAAATACAGAGATATTCGACGCCAAAGTTTATTTTTGTGATGTAACTTCAACATTTTTGATTGGGAATATCAAACTATATTTTACTATTCTATTCGGTTAAAAATATTCTATAAACCCTTTTCTGTCCAGTGTATTTTTTGCGTCGGATATTTTCTTTGCGTTACGTCATACTCGACTATCCAAGAAATCAGTTTTTGTGAATATTGAGGTAACACCGCGCCTTAAGCCGGGTCTGCTGCGCCCATAGTTGCGTGTTTCAAACATGTTTCAAACACGATTTGTATGACTTTGATTTAGGCCACGCCCCCAAATCGTGTTTGTAACTGTTTGAAACACACAACTATGGGCGCAGCAGACCCGGCTTTAGTCGCGTCGATGGCACGACAATGTATTACATTTTTTTGACACTAAACTTCGTCACTTCCTCGGCATCGCATCGTCTTCGGTGGCAGCGCGTTTATTATCTAATCTTGGGTACTATGCGACCCACCCCTGCTCACACGCGTGCAGCCGACTGATGTGGCGACATGTTGTCAAAACAGCGAGAATTCCGAAACTATTTCTGATTTAAATATTTATGATGTATAATAGGTACACATTCTAGAATCAATTTACTCAATGATGGTGAAACCCGTATCAAAATGAATTGTTTAGTTTAGAAGAAATAAGGACACAGATAAAAAACCGGACAAGTGCGAGTTAATCTCGCGTGGTGAGGGTTCCGTACAATGAATATGTTATCTACCATGTTTTTTTATCTCAAGATAATTTTTCCTAAGAACAAACATAACATTGTAGTTGAAAAACATGTTTCCCCATACATTCCAACTGCAAATGTAACTTTGTACCCACAATAGTGAGAGATTTATCATGTTATTTTAACACCATAGACTTCTAATAGATTTTCTTGTAATCTATTAGTATAGATCTATTTTCTGTTTTTTTTTTTTAATTTGAATCCCAGTAGTTTTGGAGATAAGTTGAGGGAATGGTCAATTTTCATATATTTTCTTAAATAACTTTTTTAAATTTTGTAATTATTTGCCTCCAAAAATGACCCATTTATTAAAAATTCCTTTATTTACGTAATACGTCCGTGTTTGGGTCACAAAAATTCATACGTGTACCAAATTTCAACTTAATCGGTCCAGTAGATTTAGAGCAAATCGGCTGTGAAAGACAGACACACGAGTGATGGGTTCCGTTTTTTCCTTTTGAGGTACGGAACCCTAAAATGCGACTTTGTTTAATATTATTTATAGTGAGTAGTTACATTTACCTTCATGTGCTTCTTATGTATGGTCTCCAGGGCAAGGGTTGCATGGAGACGTACTGGCTGGTGGGCAAGGTGGGCGGCTTCCGCAGCGAGAGCCCCCGCGGCCCGCAGCTGCAAGACTACCACAATAACCTCATGGAGTTGCTCATTCGGTCCTAACTATTGCACTGTGAAACTGAAATAAAATTTATTTCATGTTCTGTTTCGTTTTATTAATCGTCCCTTTCATCTTCTTGCGGGGACATAGTATTTCCCCCGAAAATCACCACAACTAGTGATCCCATGGAGTCATATACATTTATTTGCGTTCCACAAGGTAAAAAAGATGTTAACAAAAGGCTTACAGCTAAGATCCGTTGTAGACCCTGTCAGGGCACAGCAAAAATTATATACTTAGCTAAAATCAAAATATAATTAAAAAATCTAAATAAAATAAAGAAGTCAACATAAAATTAAAAATTAAATAAAAAAAACAAAATAAAAAAGTAAAAAATAAAACAAAATAAAAAAAAACTTTTTTTTTTACAAAATTAATAACAAAATTAAATTAAATAAATAAAAAAAAACTATACATGAAAACATCAATTACATTCACATAGAAGTAAATAACAATAACATAAATAAATCTAATATTGGAAAACGGTAGCTATTTTCTTTAATAATAAGTTTAGGTAGCATTATATTATTTTGGTACTTAATATTATTACAAATTAACATGAAACTCTGGCCAAACTGAGAGAATCCCGTGCGGGACGAGAATGACTCGCGCTGATTGTGCCAACTTGTACGGAATTGTTAAAACTGGCACGAAATGTCGCGTGTTTCGCCTGTTTCGTAGAGCTTGATCGCAACCCGAATGCTAATTTAGTTCAACAGCATATTAAGTAGTGTGGATTGAGGAGCCACCTTATAAATGATGGTGAGAACCACATCAAAATCTATTTCTTATTTTATAAGAATAACGCAAATATTATAAAACAAAGTCGCTTTTTTTATTTAAGTACTGATTGGTGAATATGTTTCTATCTAGCTGGCCCACCTAAGCCACAGCAACGAAACCAATGTCGACTGTTAGCTTATTGAATGTACTTCTCTAATCTAACGAAAATATTCAATGTACCTCCGCCACTAAGACAGGAATGGAATTTAATTTCGGTTTCTATCCAGAAGGGCCCTCCGTTATTATATTGCTTAGAGACTTGAAAATTATATTGGAGTTACTCCTTCCAATGTACTTTTCAAGTTATTCATTTATTTTCAAAAACCTTGGATAGTATAGCAGAAATTACATTCGTAAGTTTTTGTCTATCCAGCGGGGCCCTTTTTATTCTTAATATTTACAAGTGAAAATCGCACGCCAAATTAAAGCATTTTCAATGTACTTTCAGGGATCAATGCGTTTTTTGGGATAAACGTCTTGTTTTACGGTGAAAAAGAATCTGTTAACTTATGGAGTTTTGTTAACAAAAAGTAAGGTCACCATGACACATGGTACTCGTAGTAGTATACAACTCAAAACTCAAACTCAAAACATTTATTTCAATTAAATCTATTACAGGCACTTTTGAATTGTCAAAGAGTCGGTCAGTTAGTCAGAAAGTTGAAGCTATTTGCCCATTCCAAAACGTAGATCTCTATAGAGAAGAATAGGCAAGAAACTCCAAGGACATTCTTTTAAAGCAAAATATTACAAAATCCTGGGAATACGAATTGGTGTGGGGTAGGTACCACTAAAAAATGAAAAATAAAAAACTTTTTTACAAAAAAAAACAACCGACTACCAACAAAAACACTAAAAAGTGAAAAATAACTTTAATTTCGGAAGCACGAAAAAGTTTTTTATTTTTCACTTTTTAGTGGTACCTTCCCCACACCAATTCGTATACTACTTGCTTTGAAAACAACAGAGACAGGAAGTTTTATTTTACACCCCTTAAGGGGTGTCTTCTATCAATCTTCAAAAATCTGTTTTTAGCGGTTACCTACGTCATAATAACTATCTGTGTGCCAAATAGCCCAATCAATTCAGTGATTTGAGCTTTGTGTTGACAGATCAGTCAGTAAGTCAGTCACTGTTTCCTTTTGTATGTATTAAATCTATAGTGTAATTCGACATGTTACGACGACCCCAAATTAATTGGGATTAATTTGGGGAAGTTTCAAGTTAATAGATCAACGAAAGAACATTATTTTCATACAAACTGTATCCATCCCCCTTTACACGGTTAAAGAGGTTAATTTTTAAAGTGGTTTGCGACTTTTCCATTATTTGACATAGAGGTTATACCAATTTTCGAGTTAATCAAGCCACGTAGTAAAATCGTCTCTTGTAAAATTGACTACCCCTTTTCACCCCGTTATGGGTAGATTTTCGAAAAACCCTGATACAAGTTATTCTTCATTTTTGGTCTTAAGTATAAATACTGAGTTTCGAGTTGATCGGACCGCGCGTTAAAATTCTTCTATACAAGCTTTGACATCCCATCCGTTGAAGTTAAGTTAACAAAAAAATATAAACTTTATAATTTACTTACGTAAGTATTCGTCCAAGTTTCAAGTTCATTAACCCTAGGAATAAGATTTTTCATGCAAACAAAACCCCCCGTTTTCCACCCTTAATGGTTAAATTACCAAAAACCCCTTCTTAGCAGATGTCTACGTGCCAAATTTCAGGCCAATCTGTTCAGTGGTTTGAGCTGTGTTGATAGACCAATCAGTCACGGTTTCCTTTTATATGTACATATGGCTAGATATATATATATATTGATAACCTCCTCCTTTTTTGTAGTCGGTTAAAAATCATTTATAGCCAGAGTGCATCTCATGACAATTCCAATAAGACCAAACACGGGTAGGATACTTTGTTTTTTAACGGAGTTCCAGTGTCTGCCATCCGGCTTCATCATCAGATCAGTTTGATGGTACCATTTTGATCAGAACTATTTATTTAAATTTGCTTCGCTTAACTATCTTAATCCAGATATCTCATCGCCACCCGTGAATTACGTATCACTGAGAAGTTCCGGTGGCCATCTGTGGCCTTCTTCATCTGTTCCACTTCACCAAATTATACTTTCTGAATGCAAATGATTGACTTGTTGATGAAAATATAAAAATTGCTATAGGAATATTTGAGGAGTTCCCTCAATTACTCATGGATCCCAACATCAGAACTGGATTTTGAAAAAAATGGGACCAATCTGGAAGTATATCCTTTCAATTAAAAAAAAAAAATTCCAAATCGGTTCATAAACGACGGAGTTCCGAAATAACAAACATTAAAAAAAAAAAAAAAAAAAAAACAGACGACTTGAGAACCTCCTCCTTTTTGTGAAGTCGGTTAAAAAAGTAAGGTCACCATGATAACGTTTCTTTAAGTAGATAAATATTAATTTAATACGGAACATACATGCATTTTGACATAGTATATTTTTTCATAATATCCAAACTATTGTTTCACATACACTACGTAATACGGTATGTTTTTTATTTATTTGGTGAACTTTTGCTTTAGTATCCAGTTCATCGTGAGTGTCATGACATTCCCAATTGCCATTTTGACGTGAACAGTTGGCTTTGTAATGGCCAATTTCACCAATACCGTAACAGTATTGAATTATAGATATTAACCTGTAATTTTCTTTTTGATTCAGAAACAAATGTTTTGGAACTACGACAAATCAATCGCATTGATGCCATTAATATCGAATGCTACCGTATTCTGTAATTCGTATAAAAAAAAAACCAGTCAAGAGCGAGTCGGACTCGCGCACCGAGGGTTCCGTACGTATATACGATGTTGATGATATCTGAAAAACTGTGCTATTTAGAGACATTGTTTTATTTTTCCTGTAATCTTTACATAAACTTCAATCACATAGAATAATTTCAGATTTTATCTATGCAAACTTCGGAGATAAGGGGGGGACGGTATTTTTTTATATATTTTTCATCATAAGTTGGAAAATATGCTGACTTTAAAAAAAAAAAAGAAGAATTTTGAGAATGTGCAAACATCTCTCTTTCATATGATACCCGACATGCCCTAGTCTGCCTCCATGCTCCCCATGCTCCCGCCATGCCTCATTTTAATTTTTTAAGATCCCCTTTCAGTCCCTTTTCCAAAAAAGGTATATTTTTTTAAATTTCTTTCTTGTTTGCAAAATAGTTGGCAAACGTCATCTAAAACTAATCTAAATTTCAAGTTGATAGCATTAGTAGTTCTTGAGATATCCAGGTGTGACAGGCAGACAGACAGACTTAGTCTCACCATAAGGGTTCTTTTTTACCATTTTCGTTCGGAACCCTAAAAAATCAGTATTCATGGTAATTTATAGTAACAAAAACAGTAAATTGGATTTACGAAACCAATGCGGCAATAATTACTTTTAAGGTTTTTTTTACGCATACCTATGACTTTTTTTTTAAGTGTTGATCCATAAATATATTTTTTTTCAATTTATAATTATTTGTCTTAATTATAATTTATTTATTTTCAGACAACATGGATCCATTTTGTTAGTAACAAATAGTGCTTATCTATGATAGTTATTATGCCTATTGCAAACCTATTTTGCTGACCCTACATGCAATTTGCTTTCAATAAGTAAAGTTATTTTTTACTTAGCCTGCTTACCATCAGCCAGTTGATGCCATCTTTAGGGCACAGGCCTGGCCGATGCATTAACTGAAACTCACAATTTGACGGAGCTCGCGCGTAGGTAAATTTTCTGAAATAAGTTAATTATTCAAAAATACAAGGTATGTACTTAATACTTATCGCATCTAAAAAACCGCATTAATCCCCGTAAGTACATTGGAAATGCTTTAACTTGGCGTGCGATTTACACTTGTAAATATTAAGGATTAAAAGGGCCCCGCTGGATAGAAAAAAACTTACGAATGTAATTTCTGCTATACTATCCAAGGTTTTTGAAAATAAATGAATAACTTGAAAAGTACATTGGACGGAGTAACTCCAATAAAATCTCTAAGCAATAGAATAACGGAGGGCCCCGCTGGATAGTAACCGAAATTAAATGCCGTTTCTGTCTTAGTGGCGGAGGTACATTGAATATTTTTGTTAGATTAGAGAAGTACATTCAATAAGCTAACAATCTGCATTGGCTTCGTTGCTGTGGCTCAGGTAGGCCAGCTAGATAGAAACATATGATTGGTGAAGAACGATTCACGTGAAATGAATACTCTGTTAATGATCATAGTTTGAATTATTTATGGTCACCCTATTCACAAAATTGTACAGGAATGTTTAAATTATTAATATTTTTTGAAATACTGAGTGTGTAGGCTGTTTGACTATACCAATATTTAGTAGAAATTTATACTAAATATTGTTATTGTTATCCGATTTGATCAACTGCTTTACATATATTTCTTATAGACCGTCAGGATTGAAGAGCCACATAAAATGTGTTGTATTATCGAAATTATATAGTTTTTACATAATTATTATTAATATTTTTATACTGCAAATTAGAAGTCATTTACTACTAAATTATACTAAAAATATGTTTTAATTGGTTGATGATTTTCCAAGAAACAGCGTGGTGTATTTTTAAGATTTTTATGAAAAATGAAAGCATTGTAGCTATCTAAAATTCAGCCGTACAAAATTCATTCTTTTAACATCTTTGCACATGGGAATATATATTATAGATAATTTAGAAGATAAAAAAAGTTTTGTCTTATTATTTTAAATAACAATACAAATAAAATCCAAGTAGCTGTAGCAATAAAACGTAGACACTGATAATTATTTAAAAACACGACTTCTTTATTTTAGAATTGTTAACAATCTTGCGATCAGTTTTCTCTTAAAAACGTTGCCCCACACTAGGAATATCTCCTGTATCGTGGGTGCGTTTACAAACATTTAAATACACATACACAAACAGCCAGACCCGGAACAACTACTTGTAGGTCATACAAATATTTGTTCCGTGCGGGAATCGAACCCGCGACACGCAGCGCAGCAGTCAAGCGCTTAACTAACTGCGCCAACCGTGCCGTTAAGAGGAGTTGTTGTTGAAGTTGCAGAGGAGTAGATACAATCAACCACAACGCGCTGCACTACGAATGTCATTCGCCCTTACTGCTAGCCGTAGCAGTAAGGGCAAATTGATACCACATATGTGCAGTTCACTGCTCTCATTTTAGAGTTTTCGTGATCAGGAAAAGTTTTGATTTCGGAACAACAACAAATTGACATAATTTTACAATAGAAACGATGATAGCTACTGTGTCGCAGCTATCAACGCCCGTCTATACATAGGAAACACATTGTTCTAGACATTAGCTGTGACATGGCTACTGGTACAGCGGGCCGAACACGGGCGTGCCAAGACGTTTGTGACAAGGCATGATAAATGATGTCATGTCAATTTGGTACTAGCAATTTTATGACAAAACAGTTTTATCGCTCAAACTGTGATAAAAGGTGTGACTCAAGTCATGTCACAGTAGGCCGTGCTCGCCCCGCAGTTAAGCTCACTTTGGTGTTTAAACAAATTCGTAAACATACTAAAATAAAAATAAAAGACTGTTAGTGTGCATGAGGGTGTTTGTAAGTGACGGTGTGTGTGTGAGTGCTTGGACTAGTTATTCTAGTTAGGTTTTAATTTTCCACAATTTTTTCAGTTGTATTTTTTATTAGTACAATTCTACTATCATACTTCTCATGATATTGATTGCTTCTAAATCTCGCAAACTGGACAATCATCTCCTGTTATTTCGGTGTATCTGAAAAAACGGAAACCATGTTTAAGTAAAATAGTAGGAGTCCTCGTTAGTCTAGTTATCTTAGTGTATAGATCACAAGCGGTACTGGTTACTGGGTTCCTGGGTTCCATTCTCAGGTTTGCAAAAGTGCTATTGAGTTTTGGAACAAAGTACCGGCACGTAACTTGACAAGGGTTTGGGGTAGTGGGGGTAAGTACACTTATGCAACAAAACAATTGTGACTTTTATTGTTTGTCATTGTTCTATGGTTATTGCCATGATTTATTTTAAACATGTCTGTTTAGGAGAAAGTTAAAGAAAGGAGAGGAATTTGTGAAGTTTATTAAGTAGGTGTTATAAATAAAATATATAATAACATATTTTTAGTTATTGTGGCCTTTCAAAAAACAATGTTAACGAGAACTAAAGGACAAAAAGCTTCATTAGTAGCTGCCGCAAAAATACACTTGTAAAATAAACTTAATTTAAAATAGTAACAACAATTCGTATCAAAAACTTAACAAAAAGTCAACAAAAACAAAGGGTATAATTATAGTGCACGCAAGTGTAATCGGAGCAAACGGAACGCGAGTCGAGGTGCGGGAGGCGAATGTCGACTGACGCATAGATTATACACTTGACTGATGCACCAATCGCGTGCTCGGAACGGTGCTCCCTCATTGCCCACGTCCCACTTGAACACCAAAGAGTCGTAAAAAATGACTTCTGTGCATCTAACTACTCTTGCCAACTTACGTGCCGGGGACTATACCTTAAGGCCATGATAACCGACTTTTAATGATTTTATACTGAAGATCACGTCCGTTTAGACGTGATCTTCAGTATAAAATCATTAAAAGTCGCAGAACACTACTCGTTTGAGTAGTGTTGAAAAAAATATGTTAAAATAAAGCATTTTCTCAATAACGTAATATGTGAATATTTTAGATTATGTTTATATTACATAGTGAAATTAATTTGTAAATTTATGTCTAACGCGGATAAAAAACTGAGAATGGCGCAAAATCAACCAAGCGTATTTTTCTGAAATCTTCACCAATTTAAAGATAATTTAAGTATCGATCTTTTAGTATACGCGTTTTATTAAAATACCTTTTGTTTTGTGTATAATAAATTAATAATGCATCAAATTGGGGACAGCGCTATTTGATGGGCGAGTCCTATTACTGGCTGAACGTACGACGCGTTGCGTGAGCTCAGTACAGAACACGCAAGCTAACCACTCAAGGTCACTGGCATATATCTCAGTCTTAATGCGGCTTGCGGTAGGAGTTGACTGGTAGATATCGTTACGTTAGCAACATGCAACTTAAACTCTCTCTATTTATCTTTCTGTTTATATACGAGTGTGTGTGTGCGAGTATCGCGTAAGGAACTTCGTGCCTGTTTCTTTATGGAATTTGTCAGTAGGAGCCCGGAGTCTGGATTTGTTCCCGGTTGAAGGCAATAGGCTCGCCCCCTATTACATGGAACTTAGACATAACTGGCAAAATGTTGTTGTGCAGGTATACCTCTGCCTAACCTTATGGGGATTACAGGCGTGATGTTTAAGGAAAATTCGGCCCATAGCCGCAAGGTTGCCTGCTTGTTGGTCTTCTACAGATTGTACTTCGGTGAGTGTGCCCAAGAACTCCACGTCCTCATTCCACCGGCCCCCTTCTATTATCGGACATCTAAGCGCACTGCAAGTTACCATCCCTTCCTTGTTGCTATTCCACCAATTCGCACTAAGCGTTTCCAAATGACTTTTATAATGCGCACAGCAGAAGAGTGGAACTCTCTGCCTGCATCTGTGTTTCCTAACGCATACAACCCTAATAGCTAACCAAGTTAGAGTAAACAGGCATCTTCTGGGTAAGCTCACTTCATCGTCGACTTTCTCTCTGTCACCTCTGCCCTGGACTAAGGTCAAGAGCAAACCCATCCAAAAAAAATACTACATATTTACCGATTTAACTAAGTGATTTAAAAAGATGTCTTTGTGTGGCTTTGCAAATAAACAGGTGCAATCGACATTTTGACCTTGATGATATCACACTTTTGGCGTGCAAAAACAACTTGTTTGTCTTGCTAAGTAATCGATTGGACGAAGATAGTCTATAAGATATACTTTGTACAAGCGTACGATGATTGTCCTGTACACTTGTGATGAGGGAAATCCGGGGATGATGAATTAAACCGCCCGTGTTGAGTGTGGTAAAATCACTGATTTATTTTACTTAGCCAGTTCACTAAATGATAGCGCGTAAGCAAACGCTGATGTAGCAAACAATCAATCAATTAATAATCTTTATATGTAAACATAGGTTACAACAATGTGCAATATGTTACAAGTCTTAAAAAGTTTCTCTATGTTTTGCCATTTGGCGTAGCATGACCAACAAAATTTTAGTATGAAATGTGCGGGTTCACCATACATCTACTATATAATATATAATAAAAATTAATGCATTAGTCTCGCGAAAACTCGAAAATGGCTCGACCGATTGTGATGAAACTCTGGTAAGTTGTGTGTGCGGCAGAGAAGGTTCCTAATATAAAAAAACCGACCAAGTGCGTGTCGGACCACGAACAATGAAGGATTCCGTAGTGGGGATTATTTTATCGTAAGAACATACTGTACATTGAAGTCGAAAAACATGTTCCCTCATACATTCCAACTGCAAATTTAAGTTTGTTCGCACATTATTGAGTGATTTACTCTGTTATTTTAAGATCATAGACTTCTCATAGGTTTTCCTGTAATCTATAAATAAAGAACTATATCCTCTATTTTTTTTAATTTTAGACTCAGTAGTTTCGGAGATAAGGGGGAATGGCCAATTTTCGTTTATTTTTTTTAATAGTGTTTATTTTAAAATTATAAAAAAAATATATCTTAATTCCTTACAACAAGCCCTTTCATTTAATATGTCACACAGTTCAGTTTACTATACTTTTTTTTTAATTTTCTGATTTGGCCCCCATAAGTGACCCTTATATAAAAAAAAAAACATTTATTTAATGTTACACGTCCATGTTTGGGTCACAAAAGTTCATAAGTGTACCAAATTTCAACTTAATCGGTCACTGTAGATTCGGAGCAAATCGGCTGTGACAGACGGATAGATAGGCAGACAGACACGAGTGATCATAAAAGGGTTCCGTTTTTTTCCTTTTGAGGTACGAAACCCTACAAAAAACCGGCCAAGAGCGAGTCGGACTCGCGCACCGAGGGTTCCGTACGTATATACGATGATTTCTGAAAAGCTGTGCTATTTAGAGACATCATTTTATTTTTCCTATAATCTTTACATAAACTTCTATCACATAGAATAATTTCAGATTTTTATCTATGCAAACTTTGGAGATAAGGGGCACATTTTTCATCATAAGTCGGAAAATATGCTGAATAAAAAAAAAGAAAAGATGTTTGAAAATCTACAAACAGCTCTCTTTCATAATATAATACCCCACATGCCCTAGTAGCCTCAAAATAGTTGGGCAAACGTCATCTAAAACTAGTCTAAATTTCAAGTTGATAGCATTAGTAGTTCTTGAGATATCCAGGTGTGACAGACAGACAGACAGACTTAGTCTCACCATAAGGATTCCTTTTTACCATTATGGTTCGGAACTGTTGAATAGAATGCACAATTTTTTCCAAAACAACTAAACTGGTCCGTATTAACCTTTTACGATTGTTATTGAGCGTCACATTTGTAACACACTTCTTACCTACTTAATATCACAAAACCTGATAAATAAAAAGTCACCTTTTATTTTTATCTTTTACAAATACCTATAGATAAGATTTGAGAAGTCGTTGAGCTTGTTGTAAGATTTTTTAAATATTATTAATCACTCGTGACCCGACCAGGCTTCGCATGGTTTTCACGACTTGATAAAACATCGAAGTCAAAGTCAAAGACAAATTATTTATTTCAAAATAGGCACTTGAAAGGCACTTTTGTACGTCAAAAATTACAAGTAAATAAAATTGATTCTAATCTCTTTCAAAAGGTAGTTTCGTATGGAGAAGAATGGACAAGAAACTCCACTGTTACTCTTTTAAAATGGTTTACAATATTTTGTATAGGAACATTAAATAAATGTGAAGACGATGTACCTAGAATATAATTACTAAACCACAATTTAAAGAATTAAAAAAAAAAAAAAAAAAAAAAAAATATGACAGCTAAATTAATTATGTGATAGATACATAGTGCTCACATATTTACAAACATTGTGAACGCATACGTTTTCCTAAAAAAAAATAAAGATTGAAGTAATGTCAGTGTCTGAGATAAGGTTGTCACATAATGTAATATCAATGTCATAAAAATAATAAATTATACATTTAATAGCAACCAGTTTGTTTTTGTCGGAGGAGCATCTCATAATTAAACGTGGGTACCACCAATATTTAGTAGTAAATTAGCCGATTTTGTAGGCCTGATCTTGGAATTTGAAGTAAAACCCTTAAAAAGTTATAGGACTTTTAAAGTGGCTCCTCTGGTGGGTTTTTAGGGTTGAATTTGAGATAAAAAATGTAAAAGAAAGCTTTGATTTTTCATAAAAATAATATGCGTCTACGTTTAATGTAAATTTATTATAGGTAAGTATACTAGATTTTGCCCGTGGCTTCACCCGAGTGGATGTGCGATTAAAAGTAAACGCCGCGCGCTGCCGTCAACCATATTACTGTGATATCTCTTATAGTATTCATTTAAATGATATGATGTCAATGATATTACATGGTGGAGCATACGGTGGAGGTCTGCCCCGCTTGGGCGGAGCAGACCTCTTGTTCTCACATGTATAATTTCAACATAAATTATGTAACCAATACTATGTAACAATATTTTGATTTAAAAGAGTGTCCGTGGAGTTTCTTGCCCGTTCTTCTCCATAGGAACCTACTACGCTTTGGAATGGGCAACTAGCTTCATCTGACTGACTGACCCCTTGACAATTCAAAAGTGCCTATAATAGGTTTATTTGAAATAAATGCTTTGAGTTTGAGTTTGAGTACCACCATGTCCTCACGGAGCCGATCGGTGGCGGCGCTCTCTCGCATCTGGCCTTGGTTCAGGCCATGGTTCAGAGCGTGAGTGCATGGGACGCCGTCACCCTCTTCTGCGAAGCAGTAATGCTCGCGAAGGAGGAGGCGGAACGCGTCAGGGAGAGGCAAGGTTCGCGCCTCACGCCCCTAGTCACCGCAGGAGATGCCCCGGGCAGCGGGAGTCACAGGCTGATTCCCAGCCACCGTAGGCTCGGGGTTGCGGACAGTGAGCGATGGGTAGCTTGCCGTCCTGTAAGGACCAGGCCCGGGTCACCGGCGCGTTGTGTTCCACGCGCGCCTCAAAGAGATGTCAGCACCAACTGACGGGGTCCGATAGGGCCAATGCCTGCCAGGGATATCGTGGCCCTGGCACACAGGCAACGGAAGAAACACGGGTGGGTTTTAGTCAGTAAAAGTCTGACACGCCCTCCGCTCCGCCCAGAACGGGAGAAGTTATTTGATAATTTCCCACCTAAAGAAAAAAATGGCATATTTAATCTAAATTAAATGTCCAATTAAACGTTACAAACCCTTCCTACTGAGAGCCACTTTCATGAATGCGCGCTTGACAATTTGTCACATTAATTTTGCGATCAAATCGTTCGAAAAATTGGCCCCAATGCCAGTGAAATAACAATCACTTTTCAACTTTATTTATAAATGGACACAGAATATTCGTCCTTATATAGTGAAAGTGAATGATGAGACAACTACTTAGCTAAACAAGACCGACAAGGCCGTACACTTGTGAAGGCCAAAGGTTACCGAACTGATGGTATATTCCATAAACAAAACTCTATATTTAACCGAAAAATACAAACATATAGGTACGTCTCAATAAAAGTGAAAAGTCTCCTGAAAAGGGGTAAGGGTAAGGTAAAAGGGCTGAAGTTGGAAGAGGAGAAAAATAAAAACATTCCGACGAACTGAAACGCTTCCTTATTTGAAAGTCGGTTAAAAACAAGTAATATTGATTTTGACCTGCGCCTTCCTTGAGTAAAAATAGTTGCAGAGCATCATTATCTATATTAGGCACTTAAACATAAAAAAATAAAAAATGTAATCCACTTACTTATCACAAGGAATGCACTTTATTTTCACAAGAGCTTGTCCTTGTGGGCAAGCGCAATTAACCCTTCCTATTATCGCCTGTCTTTTGAATCGTGTAATAAATGACTTTTCTGAATGCTCGTATGCAAAACTGTCAGCAGGTTGCGCCGACCACAACGCGGTGATTAAGGTGACAGTCACGAATATGCAAAATAACTTCATGTTGACACGTGCTTGATAGTCGACTGTTAAAAGACGAATGCGGGGTTATGATCCTTGGATTCTTTATTTATAGCCTTTAATTATCATAATGAGAATTCGATAAAAACTAAGTACCCAGAGCAACATTTTCATACAACCGATAGGTCATTTCGAAGCCTCGTTTCTCCATCAGAAAACGATTCGGATGAGACCTGATAGCAGCTTTCCAGAGATTGGATGGAGGAGGTCTAGACCGCGTAAGGAAACTGATCAAACCGACATTAATTTCATACCGGAGTTGTTCATGAAATAATAAACCTCAAAAATAGCATCAAAATGTATAGAAATCCGAACTCTCAGAACTCTACACACTCTCTGGTGTAAATGGCTTGTCTGATCAGTTGGGTGCCTTGGGCGCTCTAGACCTTCCGCATCCGTACTCTGGAGAGCTGCTATCAGATCTCATCCGAATCGTTACCTGACGGAGAACCGCGAGGCTTCAAAATTACCTCGTTTGTATGAAAATGTTGCACTCTGGTGTAAATGGCTTGTCTGATCAGTTGGGTGCCTTGGGCGCTCTAGACCAGCATCCGTACTCTGGAGAGCTGCTATCAGATCTCATCCGAATCGTTACCTGACGGAGAACCGCGATGCTTCAAAATTACCTCGTTTGTATGAAAATGTTGCACTGGGTAATTAGTTTTGACGGTAAGTGTAGTTGACATACCTAATATTGCATCCTAACTAAACTTATCCATACTATATAATATTATTATAATTCGAAAGTAAATCTGTCTGTCTGTTACTTTTTCACGAATCACGCCTAAACCACTGAACGGATTTCGATTCAATTTGGCAAGGAGATAGTTGGCATCCTGGGAAAGAACAAAGGCTACTTTGTGTCTCAAAAATAATCCCAAAGGGGGTGATATAAGGGATGAGAGTTTGTATAGGGAACTTAGCAATTCTTAAGTTAGCGATACAAATTACAAAAATTTAAAACTTATGAAAATTCAAATTTATGCTTTTGATAAGAATCAAAAGGTTTGTGTTTCAGCGTTTTCGTTTTCAAGGGGGTAAAATAGGGGATGATTTTAAAATAAACATGATCATTGAAAATTTAAGAGATTTAAGGAATTTTAAATATAGTCAGAGTCCGTATCTTGAGGTAATAGTTATTTTAGTATTTATTTCATTAAAATCGGTTCACCCCCAAGTTATTATAATTTAAAGATAAAGCTAATATAATTATGTAGCTATTACGTAATCAATGGCAGCGCTAGAGTATTTAAAATTAATGGTGTTAATATTAAAATGAATTATATATTTTTTTTTTTTTTAAGTTAGACTTTCAAAATCATAAAAACCTGTTTAATTTAAAAAAAGAAGATTATTTGCGTTTATTATCGGTCTGTTTGTCGACTACCCTTCACGCTTTAACGGCTGAATGGATTCTGATGATAGGTATGCGAATAGGCTTCGACTTGGTTGCATAGGACACTTTTTTCAAGGGCCATTCCCTTAACTCCGAAACTAGTGAGCATAACATTTTGATAAAAATACTGAAAATAGTTCTTTACTTAGAGATTACAGGAAAAGCTATAAGAAGTCTGATATCTTAAAATAACATTTATGAGCATTTTTTTTTTTTTACAGCCGCCCGTTTTTTTTAACAGAATTGTTGAAAAATAAAATAAAACTATTATTTATGTTTTAGGAATAGCAGCCCTATAGAAAATGACGTCACAATGTCAGTCAACAGGACTCGGGTCAGACGGCTTGACATTTAAAGATTTGACATTTTTTCGACACGCTTTGTTATTGCATTGTCATGATAATCAATATTTTTTGTCTCAATTTCATGGAGCTGCAATTAAAATTATAATAAAATCTCAAAGTATTTAATAGATATAGAAATTTGAGCCACATTTAAAATAATTATATTGCTTAAATTAATTAATAAAAAGACTATGTGCGTTGTGTTTGTACTGAAACATTTTTCACTTTTTTACAAAAACTGGCGCCTGAAAAAATCAGATTTAACTATAATCGAGTAGCATATTAAATAAGCTTTCTAATATGGTATATCACATTTAAAAATCTTTGGAATATTATACCACTTTTGACCTCTCCTTTCATCCGTTTTTTAACTGTTTCCTTAATTCTATTTTCAGTAGGTACCAGACCACAAGCAAACTAGTTTAATGAATGAAATTGTTAATATTGTAAAAACAGTGGTAGTGAAAAAGGTGTCATACAAAAACAAACACTAGAATCTCAGGAGTGCATTAAGGCTTCTACGTACCGGGGCGACTTGTCGCGCGACGCGACTCGACACAAAGGCACCGCTCGTCCCGCGACACGCGGGGCCTTTGTGCCGTGTCGCCTCGCGTGACAAGTCGCGCTGGTATGTAGAAGCCTTTTCTATCCTAAAATAAAAAAGAATTTTAATCTTTTCAGTACTTACTCTGCACAAGAGACGCATTTAATTACTAGCAGAACGAGATCTTCTGGGCAGCGACACATTAATTTTCCTATAAAATCTCTATTGAACAGTCGTCGGACTGCTGAAGTTTCTGGTTGATCGGGTGCTGAGCTGGCAACCGGTTGCACCGAACACACCGCGGCGAGTAACGCGACAACCACGAATATGATAAAGAGCTTCATGTTGACAGTTGCTTACTACTAGGCTGTTAGCAGAAGAATGCGACCATTTTATTCTTAAACCAAACTGACCACTTTCAAAAACTTGAAAATATAAAAGATTATTTTTGTTCTTTCATCGTTTTTAGATTCGTATTTTAGAAAACTGGATTCTATGTTCGCAGAATATATAATCATACAAGACGAGAGACCAAATGTTAGGTGACTGTTAATAAGAACTAGTGACTGTTATTTTATTGTTAGTCGCACAAGAAATGCAACTACTCGACGTACCCTTAAGCTCCTTAACTCAATCATACTAGCTCAAGATGTGGACCTGTTTACTGACAGACTAAACAAAATTATAGGTATCTGCGGCAGCGCGTTCGAGCCCTCACGACGGGGGATGCTATTGCCCGGGGTGGGGTCGTCTTGGCGGTGTCTCCAATTGAACGCGTCCCAAAGGGTCATGGCCATCAGGCTGGTACGGGGTTACCGCACGGTCTCCCGTGAGGCGGCGGGCCTCCTTGCCGGACTACCGCCATGGGATCTGGAGGCAAAAGTCCTTGCGCAAATCTGGGAGTGGCGCGAGGAGGCGAAACGCCGGGGTGAAACTCCGCTGCCGCGAGAAATCACGGCACAGCGGACAGAGCTCCGGCGGGATCTCATGGCGGCATGGAGAGTGCGATTGTCGCAACCCAGCGCTGGGCACGCCACAATTGTGGCGATAAGTCCCCTCTTTGAGGAGTGGCTAGAGAGGCGCCACGGCGTCCTCACCTTCCGCCTGACGCAGGTCCTCACCGGACATGGTTGTTTCGGGAGGTTCCTGTTCAGGATAAAGCGGGAGGAAACGCCCGGGTGTCACCACTGTGTGGATCGCCCGGAGGACACGGTGGAGCATACAGTGGAGGTCTGCCCGGCTTGGGTGGAGCACCGCCGTGTCCTCACGGATGCGATCGGCGGCGGCGATCTCTCGCGTCCGGCCCTGGTTCGGGCCATGGTTCGGAGCGAGAGTGCATGGGAGGCCGTCACCTCCTTCTGCGAAGCAGTAATGCTTGCGAAGGAGGAGGCGGAACGCGTGAGGGAGAGGCAAGGTTCGCGCCCTCGCGCCCCTAGTCGCCGCAGGAGACGCCCCGGGCGTCGGGAGTCGCAAGCCGATTTCCGGCCACCGTAGGCGCGGGCTTGCGGACGGTGAGCGATGGGTAGTTCACCGTCCGATAAGGACCAGGCCCGGGTCGACGGCGCGTTGTATTCCACGCGCGCCTCAAAGAGTTGTCAGCAGCAACTGACGGGGTCCGTTAGGGCCAATGCCTGCCAGGGTTGCGAGTTTGTCCGAAAGGGATATCGTGGCCCTGGCACAAAGGCAAATGAAGGAATACGGGTGGGTTTTAGTCAGTAAAAGTCTGACACGCCCTCCCGCTCCGCCCAGAGCGGGAGAAGTTATTTGATAATTTCCCACCCAAAAAAAAAAAAAAAGGTATCTGCGGCAAATATTCACCTCACACACTGTCATAGAAGTTAAATCATGACATTGACGTAACTAGGCTAATCTGTATTCAGCATAAGTTAGTACTTAGTTAAGCAATCATAATAATATGTTAAAAAAATAAATTGTAACTGTACGTATAAATATACTCCAAAAATGTAACTTGCTTTTAAACGCCTTGGGATGACCTGTTATGTCAACAAAATGTTTAGGAAATAAATAAAAATGTCTATCTTCTAAGGACGAACCCAATCAACCAATTTTCGAAGCTATTTTAAATATGTTATCAACCAAATATGTTATTTAAATTGGGCAATTAATTTAAATAAAATATGCATTGACATTACATCATTTAAATCAATATTTTAAGTCCTCATGTAACATCAATTAAAATATATAATAAAATACCTAACGACATAAAAATGGAACAAAATGATAAAATATTTATTAAACGGCTCAGAAAACTACTGGTGGATAAATGCTATTACACATTCAATGATTTTTTTAATGATGATATCAAAATGGGATGACTTTACTATTTTAGACAGTTATTTGATTTTTATTACTTGTATTAATTTAATTCAATTTTTAATATTATTTTAATCTGTGACATTATTATTTATTTCTTATTTCTTATATTTATTGAATTTTGAATGATGCCAATTATTGTTATGTTATGTATTATATTCAAATCAGGTAATTGAATTGATAATGGTATAATTTAATTGATTTTTTAATTCTACAATTTGTAATGACGTATATTACTACAATGTGATATTATTTATTTATTTGAATTGATTAAGTTTTATTTGAATTAAAAGATATCATAGATTCAAAATTACGTGTAACAAATAATTATTATGGTTGATTACTGCGATATAAAAAACGGCTGAACGGATTTGAATTTGGTGCATATAGTTAATAACCTAAATTAACACAGAATGAATCAATACCGGTAGTACGTTTCCGTGGGATTATTTCCGACCTCCACGCGGGCAAAGACGCGGACAAAAGATAGTTATTTAATAATATTATAAAGAGGAAAAAGTTTGTGAGTTTTTAAGTAGGAGGTAATATTCGGAACTACTTATCCGATTCCAAAAATGAATTCACCAATGGCAAGCTACAGTATTGCCCCTTGTAATTATAGTATCTACTACAGACACTACATCATACATCATATACTTACACTTTGCATTCATTAAATATTATGTATTATACTCTTCTATTGGTTTTGCAATATTATTTTGCGAATCGTTCTAAAACGATTAGTTTTCTTTAATTTTCATATTTTTCAATGTTATGACACTTACGTCAGGCTGTCAAGCTATCATTATTTTTTTCTTCAAATTTTCTCTCATAGTTTTCTTACTGGCTTAGTGCATGAAGGTTACTTTTGATTTATATAATTTAAATTATTTTTATCAATATGTTTAGCTCAAATATTGTATTTTATAGATAATTATAATTGTTTGCTGTATAAAATTTGTATCCTAACTTACATTTATAATAATAATTGAAACGCTCCCAAAATTCATCAAAGAGGTTTTTGGTACGAATATGTGATACGAATATGTCTGGCCTTTTCGAACACTGAATTTGAAATTAAATTCTGTAACTGAACAGAAAAAACAGATGATGTGGAAAAATCAACCGAGACTCGAATATAAGAGGGATTTCTGGCACATTCCCGAGAGATCTGATCTGGTAGCGCTGAAGGAATCATCTCTACAAAAGTCTTGCAACATACACAGTCTTCTTGGAACTACATACTTGCCAAGAGGATCATCCACTACTGCAGAGACCTGGACTGGACTGGCAGTGATACTGCGAAGCGGATCTACAGGCCTCTAAGCTAACGAGGCCTGACGACTTCTACACTGCCTGTTGAACCTACTAAAATAACTGGAAGCGGATCTGGATGCTTCAGAGCTGACGAGGCCTGACGTATCGAACCTGGACACCGTTTCGTACCATCCTTTTATAACCTCCCTTAACTTTTTTAATTATTTTTTCTGTATTTTTTAAAAATTCTCCAATTATATAGTTAACTAGTCTATTTTCCCTTTTATTTTTAATAGTTTGCAGTAGACTTGTTACATAATAGCCTAGGTTAGATTTGATAAAACAAGAAATTTCAAGAGGTCGAAGTCGCGGGCTGAAGCTAGCACCTACTCGTAATTTATGATGAGCGATTGATTGATTGATACATGGATGTATTTTTATCCAGACCGGTAGGATTAGCGACCTCTAGGATTGGTGTACTAAGTATACTATAAACTGAAATGTTTTAGACTTACTTTAGATGGCAACACAGTCGGAAAGTCCAGAATTGTGTACCCAATTATCTTGAAAATAATTGTATTCCTACTATACAATATTAGTTTTAGTATATGCGAAACCCGAAACACGTGTCTAGTATTTTTATGTATGTACAAAATTAAAAACTTTATCATGAAAAATCACAAAGTTGTTATGTTACCGGGTTGTCCGTACAAAACATGCTAACGGCGCCCCAGCGCCTCCAGGGTTGTCTTGCGCTCATTGATAATAATTTGGCAGTAGTTACCGAACCGTACGGCGATTGTATTGTAAGTAATTAAATGGTGATAACATTTTCCATCACACTTAAATATTTTTGGGACAAAATATAACATGGTGTAAAAATTACTGAAATCAATCCATATTCTGAACAAACTATATTCAGGTTTCAAAAGCTCAGTTAAAATAATTCCATTTCCACCAAAAAAACCATCAATCCAATCCCGTTCAACCCTTTCGTTCTTTTCAATTTTCTATTTTTGATAGGTAATAGGTACCATCAAAATACAGAGTTGGTTCGAATCCCGGTTCAGACATGTGCCTTCTCAGAATTTTTTTAAAGTTGTCGGTACCTACTTACGTACATAAATAATAACATTGAATGTGTCCTGTAAAACTTCCTTGCTTCAGTATTTAATTAAGGAACTTTCCTTGCATGATCCATCCGAAATTTTGTACATCACAATGAAATAACCTTTGTTTTCATGAACCTGGAACACAATTACGCGCAATAGTGATTCGTTTTTCAGGTGTAATAGATTATGATAATAGTTTTCATTCCTTACAGAAAGTTCTGCATTGTTCTAAAAAAATGGCTCATCTCACATAGTTTTTATTGTATAGCTGAATTCCTCAAAAAAACTTCTTGTCAATCTTATCATTACAGAAATGCATTGTAAGTTGATAATCTTGTTATTAAGTGTTACTGTACGTACTGAATTTTATTAGTGTTTTTTTTTATGTTTTATTTTTGAGAAATACCAATTTTTTTAGATGTTGATTATGAAGCTTAAAATTTAATTTAAATAATTTAATGTTCAACTTATTATTGTTTTCAAACTAGCATTTTGCAATTTTAATATTTGCCTATTTATGACGAAATGTGTCATCGCACTAACAATTTTTATACCTACCATCTTTTGTACCGCATTTACTGCAAATAAATGACTTTGACTTTGATTATATTTGTAACGTGTATTGCCATCTAGCGAATTACTGGAGAACTATTTGAGGACTAACTTACCGAATCGGCTGTCTGTTATTTACTTGGAACAGCATTTCAACTGTTATTGCTAGACGTAACGCAGATGGCGGTACTTGTAGCGTTAATACGAAATACTATTTCAGGGTTTTTCGGTCTGTATTTATTTTGTTGTTCTGTTCCTAACTGTTATGACGCAGATATTTGCCAGTGACCTTGAGTGGTTAGCTTGCGTGTTCTGTACTGAGCTCACGCAACGCGTCTTACGTTTAGCCACTAATAGGACTTGTCCATCAAGGAGCGCTGTCCCCAACGACGTGACGCATTATTAAATTTATTATATACAAAACGAAAGGTATTTTAATAAAACGCGTATACTAAAAGATCAATAATTATATTATCTGTAAATTGGTGAAGGTTTCAGACAAATATGGTTAGTAGATTTTGCGCCATTCTCAGTTGTTTTTTATCCGCGTTAGACATAACTTTACAAATTAATTTCATGTAATAAAAACAAAATCTAAAATATAATATATATTAAGTTATTGAAAAAATGCTCTGATTAATCAAATATTTTTTTCAAATCATTAACACTACTCGTTTAGACGTGATCTTCAGTATAAAATCATTAAAAGTCGGTTATCGTCCCCTTAAGACGTTTTCAAGTCCTCACGACGCGTATTGGTACATCTGTCTCTTTTTGGGGTTCCGAGAACAGCCCGCTCCATAACGCGCTAGTGATATTGAATTTGTGGACCAGGCCGACTATCAGTATCCACGTTTCGGCACCGTATGTCATGACGGGCAGCGCGCACTGGTTGAACACCATAGTCTTAGACACTGCGGGACCATCTGGATCCAAGCTGGGTGCGGACATCTATAGCCGGAGGAGTTCACTTGCCTGCTTGCTTGACAACAGTTCAACTGTTCAAAGTAAATAACAGCCAAAGCAGTCACTTAGTTTACAATTAGTTCTCTAATAATCCGCTAGATGGCAATACACGTTACAAATATGAAAATACAAGTTATTGTCTTGATCACGCCTATTCCTGAAAAACCAGTCACTTTAGTGGGCCATGTGCGTAATTCGGTTCCAGGTTCATAAAAAAACGGCTAAGTGCGTGTCAGACCACGCACAACGAAGGGTTCCGTAGTGGGGATTAATTTTATTATCCTACGAACAAACTTATCATCGCAGTTGAAAAAAAATGTTCCATCATATATTCCAACTGATAATAAGGTAAGATAAGATAAAATAAAGATTTATTGTTCAACTAGGACTAGATTACATGACAAGGTAATTTAAAAAGCACAAGCATAAAGTTTAAATCTAGTTAGTGGGAGAGTATATAATGTAAGTTTGTACGCACAATATTGAGAGATTTACTATGTTATTTTAAGATCATAGACTTCTTATTGGTTTTCCTGTAATTTGTAAATAAAGAAATATTTTTTGTAATTTTGTCGACATTTTAGGCTCCGTAGTTTCGGAGATAAGGGGGGGGGGGATGGTCAATTGGTTACTAATAATGTCTAATGTACAGGGCGGACGGATAGGCCATGCTTATTTCAATATTTAAGGTACTTTCCTTAAATATTGAAGTAAACAAGATTTATATAAATGTATAGGACACATTCCATATTTTTATTTATGTACGTAAGTACTTTTAAACCTTTAAAAAGGCATTTGCCTGAACTGGAATTCGAACCAACTCTGTATTTTTCTGGCAGCTATCGCTAATGGACAATCATAATTTGACTGGCCTTTGTCCAACTACCCTGTTAAGTACCTATGGTATAGCTCCGGCGGGATCTCATGGCGGCATGGAGAGTGCGATTGTCGCAACCCAGCGCTGGGCACGCCACGATTGTGGCAATAAGTCCCCTTTTTGAGGAGTGTCTAGAGAGGTGCCACGGCGTCCTCACCTTCCGCCTGACGCAGGTCCTCACCGGAAACGGTTATTTCGGGAGGTTCCTGTTTAGGATAAAGCGGAAGGAAACGCCCAGGTGTCACCACTGTGTGGATCGCCCGGAGGACACGGTGGAGCATACAGTGGAGGTCTGCCCGGCTTGGGCGGAGCACCACCGTGTCCTCACGGAGGCAATCGGCGGCGGCGATCTCTCGCGCCCGGCCCTGGTTCAGGCCATAGTTCGGAGCGAGAGTGCATGGGTGGCCGTCACCTCCTTTTGCGAAGCAGTAACGCTCGCGAAAGAGGAGGCGGAACGCGTGAGGGTGAGGCAGGGTTCGCGCCCTCATGCCCTTAGCCGCACCAGGAGACGCCCCGGGCGTCGGGAGTCGCAAGCTGATTTCCGGCCACCCTAGGCGCGGGCCTGCGGACGGTGAGCGATGGGTAGCTCGTCGTCTGATGACGACAAGGCTCGGGTCGACGGCGCGTTGTTTCACGCGCGCCAGGGTTCGTTAGGGCCAATGCCTTCCAGGATTGCGAGTTTGTCCGAAAGGGATATCGTGGCCCTAGCACACAGGCAACGGAAGGAACACGGGTGGGTTTTAGTCAGTAAAAGTCTGACACGCCCTCCCGCTCAGCCCAGAGCGGGAGAAGTTATTTGATAATTTCACACCCAAACAAAAACAAAAAAAGGTACCTATTGTAGCAGTACAATCATTGCGCGAGACTTTTCCGCGAAAGACACTTGCGTGAATACAATTACGTGAAAGGACAATTGCGTCAGATATTGTCAGATCCTTTACCTATAATTTTATAATAAATACTAGAAACATTTTCGCATAATTAGATTATAAAAACCGGGCAAGTGCATGTCAGACCACGCACAATGAAGGGTGCCGTAGTGGGGATTAATTATCCTATGAAAAAACTTAACATTGCAGTTGAAAAACATGTTCCCTCATTCATTCCAACTGAAAATGTAAGACTCACAATACTCGTATTGAGAGATTTACTATGTTATTTTAAGGTCATAGATTTCTTACAGGTTTTCCTGTAATTTATAAGTAAAGAACTATTTTCTGTACTTTTTTCAAAATTGTAGGCTCAGTAGTTTCGTAGATAAGGGGGGAATGGTCAATTTTCATCTATTTTCGTTCATACTTTTAAAAGTATTTATTTTTAAATTATAGAATAAATATATCTGAAATGCTTACAACAAGCGTTTTCATTTGATGTGTCGCACGGTACAGAATGGTTTTTTTTTTCTAATTTGCCCCCAAATGTGACTAACTGAGTTACCTTAAATAAATGACCTAACTAAATGAGTTTTGAATAAGGGGGATATTCAAAACTCATTTATTTACGTTACACGTCCATGTTTGGGTCACAGCCTTTGAGTATTTATACATAAATACTCAAAGGTCACAGCAGTCCATATAATGTGTACCAAATTTCAACTTAATCGGTTCTGTATATATTCGGAGCAAATCGGCTGTGACAGACGGACAGACAGACAGACACATGAGTGATCCTATAAGGGTTCCGTTTTTTTCTTTTGAGGTACGGAACCCTAAAAATTACATCATTTTTATATTCAAGGGATATGGCAAAAAATATTTTACTATGCAGCGCAGCGTAGCCAGCGTAGATATCTTTGGGTTTGAAATAAAATTAAATTGTTTATTCTGTAAATAGGATAGGGGAATCACGTTAACACGACATATTAAAACAATATTAAAAAAATAAGCTAGATGGAGTCGACATGTTTTATCTGACTACCCTGAGAGGAAAAGGCGAAACAAACACAGGGTTCAAAGACTCTTTTTAAGTTCAGACATAACTTAGTCAAATCATGTGACCACCATGTAGATCCGTGTCTGAAATTTGGTCTGTTGAGGAAACAACGACACGAGTGGACCTGTCCAGTCAGTGCAAGCATTTGTCAGTAGTCATTCAGCTCAGCTCAGCTCCTCTCAAGACATAATGAGCTTAACGACTCGACAAACAATACCAAAGAAAGGACATTTGGGTAGGCCGCTTATAGTGCTAAAAATTCCAGACCAATAACTGTCAACCATTAGTAATTTGGGAGCAGTTAAGAGACACATAGTTTTGCAGCTAATGGGGCACCAGGGAAGCCATTACTCTTTTAGATCATCATAATCAGGCCACAGCTGGACATAGGCCTGTCCAAATGCACGCCATACCATTCCACTCGACCCTCGGTAGCTCATCTAGCCGCTATTAGGCACTCTGCAAAGATCATCGCCATCAACTCTATATAGCTGGTGTAAATAAAGGCTTATGAAATATGGTTGGAGTCAGTGGTGGCCCAGTGGTAACGGTACCGATTTACGAGTTGTAGCCGTTATAGGTCGTTAGTTCGAACCTTCGAACCCAGGCAGGTGAACCCAGGCCGATTTCTGGCCACCGAAGACGCGGGCTTGCGGACGGTGAGCGATGGGTAGCTCGCCGTCTGATAAGGACGAGCCGGTCTATTCTGTAAGAATCTCACCGTGAAATCTTAGGTGAAGTGAGATTTAAGTGAGCCATCATTCCACCTGATGCTACGGTTCGCTAGGGATTGACACTATTGACAGCTCTTTTCGCCTAGGATTTCACGGTGAGATTTTTACAGAATAGCACTACAGGCCCGGGTCGACGGCGCGCTGTGTTCCACGCGCGCCTCAAAGAGATGTCAGCACCAACTGACGGGGTCCGTTAGGACCAATGCCTGCCAGGGTTGCGAGTTTGTCCGAAAGGGATATCGTGGCCCTGGCACACAGGCAACGGAAGGAACACGGGTGGGTTTTAGTCAGTAAAAGTCTGACACGCCCTCCCGCTCCGCCCAGAGCGGGAGAAGTTATTTGATAATTTCCCACCCAAAAAAAAAAGAAAAATGCAGGTGCTTTCATCATTATTTCAGCCGAAAGACGTCCACTGCTGGACATAGGTCTCCCCCAAAAGGGTTTTCCATAATCACCACACTTTTCAGGCGGGTCGGCGATCGCAGTATGGTGTTAAAATGCATAAAGAACGAAGCTGCCCATTCTCTAGTAAGTCCGTTAGTTGCCTTTTATGACACCCACGGGAAGAAATAGAATAGTGCTATTCTTTACCTCCGGCACTTTCCTGCTTGTTTGACAATCAACATACAGAAAAAAATACATTTTCAAACTGTTTAGATTCGGAAAAAGACAGTTTGAGCTAGTGATAGGTACCAACTATCTAAATTGTCTCGTGGGAAGTAACGAAGGGCTCCTATCTCTTACAACAACAGTGGGCATAGTTTATAAATGCAACATAAATAAAATACAATTACAACACACACAGATTGATACATGTGTGTGTGAATTATTTACAATATCGATAAGACAGCCGAACAGTGATGGCCGTGGAGACGCATTCAAGTATTAACTAAACCTTTTTTGTGTGAACTACTTAGATTTATTTTATCTTTGTTTTTTTTGGGATGTTTTAATCTTTATTATATATTTTACCTACCGTAATAAATATTTTTTATAATGTATAATTAGTATAGATAGAAGTTATTAATTTAGTTATTAAGTTTATTATTAACGAATGAATATTACATCAAACATAGTGTCTCAATAATAATAATACGGCATTTTCCTATAATTATAGCTCCTATAACAATTTATAATGAACTAGAATCACTACTGCGTTCTATTAAATATCTGTGGGTTTGACATTTCCGTGATATTCAATTAACTGAAGAGGAATAACAGAAGGGTGATAGCTGAAAAACCACAAATATTTTCATTAGGTTATAAGTAGGTACTGTCCTAAATTGCTATTTTTCGCCTATTTCTGTCCCCATTTAATAGAGTTTTATAATTGTATTGGTAGGTTGATTACAGCATTCAAACAAGACAGATTAATATGAATATCTTTATTGTACAGTCTTTATTTTTTTTTTCAATGCATGTACATTGCATATTTATATAAGTTACAATTGCTCAAACAGTAAACATTTTAAAGTTATAAAAATATTAATTAAACAAATAATGTAATTCAATTATTGATGAATGAAAAAGGTACTTACATTTTATTATGTTGTTACTAATGGATAAATACAATTATTATTATTTATCCATTAGTAACAACATAATAAAAAAACAAATCATGTTAATGAGTTAAATTGTTGATGAATTATGTACTTAAGTTTTATGTTGCTACCAATAGATAAATAAATGAATTATAGATAATAAATGCATTATAATATTATATAAGTGGTGATTAACTTCAACTATTTTATATTATTAATGAATAAAATTGTTAGTGAATCAAATATTATTATATTAGTGATGAATAGAATAGTTATCTCATATTTATTTATTGATTTGAATTAAGTACTTTTTAATATTATATGCTTTTTCTGCATGCGTCAAATGAAATATGTATTTTATGATTGTTATGTTAATTTTTAATTAAGGAATAAATAAAGGCTATAATAATAATAATAACAGTCACGAGCTTAAATATATTTCTATGAACAGTTCAGCAATAATATCTGATCTCATGATTCACCCATTAATATCTGTCGTCAAGATGACAGCAAATATATTATATTTGATCATTTGCGGGAGGCATAATACAAGTGGCAGCACAAATAATTGTGACATCGAAGGAACATCAAAACTATCTAACGAGACAAGCGACGCCAAAATAAAGAATGCTGTATCGGCTTCAAAAAGATGTGTCAACTATTTGCCATCTCAGTTAAATTCAGAAGATGTGACCTCGCTGTGATCAAAAATAACTAACACCATAAATCTAGGCAGCATAAAAATCTGACAGTATAGTGATTCAAGTTTTCTTGTGTATTGCAACCATTGCCTGTCATATTGAAAAAATTGTGAAATAAGGGACTTACTAGAGAATGGGCAGCAGCGTTCTCTATGCTTTTTAACACCATACTGCGATCGCCAACCCGCCAGCCAATCGTGGCGATTATGACCTTTTGGGGGAGGTCTATGTCCAGCAGTAGGCGTCTTTCGACTGAAATGATGATGATGATGAAGATATTCAAAATGGTAGTCTTGGAAAGACTTTTTTTTTTCATCAAAATCAAAAGTCATTTAATCAAACTAGGTTGAGAATCAGCACTTTTGGAACGTCAAAATTACTTAAGGCAGTCCCATAAAAATGTCCGCTCTTTACTACTTCCTAGTGCTTTAACTGGGAAAAAGAAGTTGCTCAACAAACTCCCCAGCAGCACAGGGGGCCTAAAATTGACGCTTTGGCTGAGTCATAATTATTATCATCTGCGTACAATTCATAACCCGCAATTCATCTGTTTGACAATTTTATATGGAGTTTCGTTAAATGGTCCACAAATTATGAATTGCTATAATGAAGTCTAATATCAAATAGCAGCTGTCAAACAGATGAATAAAATTGCGGGATGTATGAATTGTACTTAGATCGTATTATGATTCTGCCAAAGCGTCTATTTTAGGCCCCCAGCTGTCTGTTCAGTTAGAGAAATTTATATAAATTTACATCACGCAACACAAAACATTAAATTAACCATATTTGCCATATGGCACACGCCACTATGCCAACAAAAAACACAACTTAAAGACTTTGCCACCATGGCCATATGCAGTAACATACAACAACAGGTCAGTAGACAAAGGGTTAACTGTTGCTCAACATTCGCTGTAATTTCTATTCATCAAGATTCAATACTAAATTGCTCCCAAACTCTCAGTGTGGATAGGTATGTCACCGGGCAATTAATTGTTCTAAATAGCCCGTGTGAGTAAATTTATGCCGTCATTACGTTTACGGGCAATAAAACATGTATGTATGTAAGTAACATCTTAATTTTATTGTTATTCTGAAGGACGACACAATTACATGAACCTTGAGAATCTGTGCCTGAGAGGGTAGGGTTGAGGGCATTATTTGGGGCATGTTACAGCTTTATAGAAGCTATTCATTTTCTATAAAAATGACAACTATTGTTCATATAATTGAATGAATATATTACACTTAAAATTATTTATTTACAAACAAAATATTCAAATAAAAAAAACAGATTTCCAACAAATTCAGGACTGTTACTGAAACATTCCAGATGGAAAACCCAATAACACTTTGCCTGACCCCGGAAATGAACCCGGGACTTCATGCTCCTGCCAGGGTTGCGAGTTTGAAAATCCGAAATATCGTGGCCCTGGCACATAGGCAACGGAAGGAACACGGGTGGGTTTTAGTCAGTAAAAGTCTGACACGCTCTCCGGGAGAAGTTATTTGATGATTTTCCACCCAACACAAACAAAAAGGACCTCATGCTCAACAGGAGCGCTTGCGACCAATAGACCAATGAGCCAGTTTTTTTATAAAAATGTGGCTGTTATTTGAATATTGTGGTGTCTTACGACTTCCACGCGAACGAAGTCGCGGGCAGAAGCTAGTTCCAAAATGAACATGCTGGAAAAAGGGAAATACAATTATTTAATTTATCAACAGTTGTTTGTTTCATTACATAATATTAAATTAGATATCTACCTTCTTCAATTACAAACGATTAAATTATTATTCATCAAATGTTCAAAAGTTAAGGTTTAATTAGTCGATCCCTAAACACAGCGGCCATTACGGCCAACTTGTCACAGAATAAAAAAGAAACAGCTAAACGAACTCGTGATATCACTCAACTCATGGTTTTATAATAACACCTAAGTACGTACGTTATTACACAATTATTTTACTGACACAAATTACTAACACGTTTTAAATTACCCAATACATTTTAAAGCTATTATCGTAAAGGGTCTATAGAATATGAACAGGAATGCATTTTCTACACGCACTGTCAAGGTTCAGTTCAAGGCAGAAAAAAAATTAGCACAAAACACTCCACGCCACTCAATGTCTTGTCCAAATTGCACTTTTTAAATCATTACTAAAAGTAATTCCTGACCAGTGTTGTAAAGACAGTAGCGCCGTGATCATTGCGTCTTAATGAAAAAAGAATTCCGTTTTTAAAATGTCAAATTCGAGTGTTTGAATAATTCGGTTGCCAGTGGCGTTCTATTTTTGCAGTGTTTTTTTTTTATTGTTAGAGAAATGACGCGGTTTTTGACATTTTCGTATCTGTTGTTGGTGACATTAATTTTCGTTAGTACGAGAAGTATACATAAAAGTAAGTGCTTTAACTATTTAAGTAAATATTAAGTAGTAATTATGCAATGATCGGTTGTTGGTTGAGGGTATGAATCAGTAGTTTATTATGTATTCGCTCATTTAAGTTTGAGGTTACTCTACGAATATGTAGGTACCTACATATTTGCAGCGTATCCTCAAACTTAAATATGTACCTATCATTATTGTGGTTACGTGATGTCAGATTTATTTGGATTGAATTCAATCCGAGTTTTAAAAGGAAATATATATTGAATAAGTTTTATAATACAAACAAAATAGTACAGTAGCAGTACAATATTCTTGCGTAATGACGTACCTTAAAAATAATTAGATACGATAGTTTGTGGAAAGGAATCCATAGATATAAAATTTCTATGGTCGAAACGCAATTAAGTCCAAAACAAGTTGCTTAGATTGCCGAAAATTTTACAGATTTGGTGGTTATTTTGGCAAAAAATATCTTTCTCGATCATAAATAATTTATATCAGTTGATTTGTCAGATGAGGTTGACAAAACAATATAGGTAAGGTAAGAATACCTACCTCCATTTGTTATAACATATGAAAAATAAGACAAATTTTAGGAAATGTGTAGAAATAAACTAGGTAGGTACCAGATAAATTAATGTGTTACCTTCCTGTAGATATATTATCTACATACAATATAATGCTTATAATCCGGCCACCGAGCGAATACTGTCAAATAATACAAGATTAGGAATTAATAAGTTCTAAATTCGTAAAACACATAAATTCGTTTATAAGAAACTGACAGGTTTCAGGAACGCATTCTCTCAGCGGTCGCACTGTAATAGACCAGTACCCCAAGTGTAAGTATGCAAAGAAAGTAAACGTAACTATTTCGTTTGCGTTAAAATTTGACCGATAGATCATAATGCTAAGAGTTTATGAGTGAGAATAAAAATCTTAACGCAAACGCGCTAGTTACGTTTACTCACGTGCAAACTTACACTTGGGGTACTGAATGTCAATTAAAGTGACCTAAAATTCAACTTGAAACAATGATTTTACAGATATTCGTGTCTGGGTAGGTCACTTTTGTTTATGTTAGAATAATGTAACTAGTAGGTACCTAGTATATTTTAGTAAACGTGACAGGTGATCCAGGAGGCCCAAGATTGCGGGGTTGTCCGAAAAGGATATCGTGGCCCTGGCATACAGGCTACGGAAGGAACACGGGTGGGGTTTAGTCAGTAAAAATCTGACACACCCTCCCGCTCCACCCAGAGCGCGACAGCGGGATAAGTTACTTGATAATTTACCACCAAAAAAAAAGGGCCGTACTAGTGGGATTCGCTTCCAAATCAAATCATTTATTTGCTTTGTATTTCTCTAACGTGAAGGCTTCTACAGCGCGACTCGCGACGCGACACAAAGGCACCGCTCGTCGCGCGATATGAGGGGCCTTTGTGTCGCGCCAGTATGTAGAAGCCTTGATTCGTATTTCGCCAACGACATTCAACAAGATTCATTCAATCAACTCAGCCTATCGCAGCCCACTGCTGGACATAGGCGTCTCCCAGGCCCAGATTGTCATATACAATTTTGACTTTTCATTATCGCTGACAGTATACCAGTTTATTTAAAGGACCTCAGGTTGCTTTTAGGCTTTTTCCCCATCTTTTGGAAAGAATTTCTATTGTAAACAAAACAGCACGCTAAGGCCTGGCACCCATTGGCGGCATTTTTTTTTTTTTTTTTTTTTTTTTTTTTATGAATGGCATCTCGTAGCAGACCTAGAGAGGTCGTTGCTACTTAACCAGATATTCCTGTGGCTGCCCTAAGGTTTTTAATCTTAAAGCCAGCCAGGGCGCAAATTATATATATTAAAACTAAACGACAGCGCACTAAGGGCACCCCCTGTGGGGTACGGACCTCGGCTTAGGGCGTCGTTGGGGGATCACAAAATTAGTCACAATTTGGGGACGGGCTGGATCAACGTTTTGATCATGATTATTATCAGGGGATATTATATTTATTGCTACGGCCGGCGCTCTCAGCCTCTAACCGGGCGGCTGGCGCATCGACATTCAAGGGACGGGGACCCATTGGCGGCACGGCATGGCAAGGTATTTATAGGCGACGAATAAAAATATAACGTAAGAGCGTTTACGACTTACGGCATTTCTTAAAAAGTTTCAAGCCCTTGTTTTTCAAAATGACTGAACTGATTTTAATGAAACTTCGTAAGCATAAGCACGATACAAAGGTCTAAAAAGTTTAGTAATTAACATTTTCTGGTAGAACAATTTCCATGAAGTTATAAAAGAAATTCTTTTACTACAGTTGCGACTTAAACTTGAACATTTTTTAAGTACGAAATTGGCCTTCTGTTGATTATTTTAACGTCCCGTTAAGAATTTGACTTATACTCGTACAAATTAAGAATTTAATATAATAAACATGTATAATTTAACTTATACATGTATAATTGAATTTATACATGTATAATTGAACTTATACATGTATATTTGAAACAGTTAAGAATTTAACATAAACATGTATAATTTAACATAGACATGTATAATTAAAACAGTTAAGAATTTAACATATACATGTAAAATTAAACATGTATAATTAAAACAGTCCGTCAAAATGCTTAACATGATAATTATTAATTAATTAGCAACAGAGTTTGGTGAAATTGGCTCTTAAACTGCTATTATTTCCAAATTAGCAGACGGTTTCGTTATAAGCAGACAATAGGGCAATGTTACTTACTCATCTTGAGTCTAGACATAATAATAATTTTACCATGCAATTGTCGTCTCTAATGACATCCATGGTCGAGCAAATAGTGACACATTCTTTGCTAGAAATTAAAAGCTGTCTTGACCAGACTCAACTAAAAGAACCTTTAAAAAAAAACTTTATTACGTAGAAAGTTTTAAGTACTTTACTGGTGATTTTAAAATACAAAAAAGCAAATTTAAAAATACAAAAATATTTTTTTCAACTTCAACATTGTGTCATAATTATATTGAGACAGCCCCCGTAAGTTACAATCTTAGAATAATAACTACTCGTAAATAGGTTACAATAGTACTTATGTCGGAAATGTCACAAGATTTTGACTAGTTAAAAATATTATAATGATCATAATTATTCATTTACACAATTCATATAAACAAGCGCTTATCAACTATTCAATTTCTTAGCAATACCTACTTATGCTCCATTTGAAATAAGATTAGACATTTAAATAAACTTGTATACAGTCCGTTCAACCAATTTTGAGTTCATGAGATACAGCCTGGTGACAGACGGACAGACAGACAGACAGACGGCGGAGCATTAGTAATAGGGTTCCCGTTTTACCCTTTGGGTACGGAACCCTTAAAATGAGCCCAGAGGCTAAGATTGAGCCGCCGAGCTCTGGTGTCAGACACCCTTAGTAGCAACCATGCTAGTAATGAAAATGTGTGTCAGTACAGTCACAGACCCTATTATCTGACCCCCCATGAGTAAATAGTATAAATATGGTCTCATGTCTTGTGGTCAAAAATAAAGACTCGTACAGACTGGTGCGATATCCCGGGCGCGACGCGACAATAGTAGCACAGTTTCTATGTCACTGCCTGTCGCGCCCGCGATATCGCGTGAGTCTGTAAGAGCCTTAATGATTTTTCAAACAATGGAGCAGGCTTTGATAAGTTATTGAGATAATGATATTGTGTTACTGTCAAAGTTTCCAATACTCGTATTTAATTTGAGCGACAAAATAATTATAATAAATATTAATAACAATCATTAAAATTGTTATGGGAATGTACTTTTAATCTGATTGTAATTAGTGTGTACATCGTGACACAACATATGACATTCCCATCATTGCGTCGGACAATCAGCAAGAAAGGTGGTTACTTGCAAATGATATTATTGTGTTTAATCAGCTGTTGCGAGGAACAGATTTTACGGGAGCTATAATTAATGTCGATGGTTTGGATATTGTAAACCATCAAAACTGATTATAGCTGCTGATATTTGGAGCCAAGGTCCCATGGTACCTATAAGTCACTAGCTTCAGCCACGACTTCACCCGCGTGAAATTTCTTGTTCCCCCAACCCATCGCATCGCATCGCCTGTCCGTGCTATTACTTCGTTTATGCTTATTTGTTTAATTAAACTTATTGTACACCAGATTACACATTACAAAAAGATACACATTACAAAAGGTACACACAAAATACAAAACACACTACAAAATATACAATGAGCGGCCTTATCGCTTACTGCGATATCTTCCGGGCAATCTTAGTGATGTTTCTTACTTTTTAACCGACTTCCAAAAAGGAGGAGGTTCTATGTTTATCTGTATGTATGTTCACCGATTTCTCAGTCAATTGTGGACCAATATTGAAAATTCTTTTGTGTTTGAAAGGGTATGCTCCCGTGGTGGTCCCATTGTCACCAAGTCAGAATCGGATCCCTTGGAAATCGAGGGAAATCTTCAAATTTAAAATGCACACCTATATCGATTAGAGTATTTTTTGTAGTAACTCGTGCATTTGCTCTCGGATTTGGTGAAGTGGAACTGATGATGAACACCACAGATGGCCACCGGAACTACTTAATAATAGTATGTAACGGGTTCCGATTCGATTAGGTACTTCGATAAGGTTGCTAAGCAATTTATGCTCGTCACAATGCATATAGTGAGTGGCAGTTCTGCTGGTTCTGACCAGGAGAACTCCTCAACAATTAACGTCCCCGCATCGGAAAAACAAAATTTTGTAAAAGGTGATGGGCGTCGACATAAGGATTTTTTTTTTTGCTGGGGTGGAATATCCACATGGATGTACTCCGCCCTGGGGCGGGCGGAGGGGTCTGTCAGACTTTTACTGACTTAAACCACCCCGTGTTCCATCGATGACCTTGTGAAGGCCGCAGGTATCCGCTGGCTGTGGAAGGCACAGAACCGGTCGAAGTGGCGGTGCTTGGGGGAGGCCTATGTCCAGCAGTGGACGTCTTTAGGCTGAAATGATGATGATAATTTTGAATAATTCTGATGTTAACATATTTATTGAGTGTATGTGTGGGTTGTGTGTTGTGTGTGTGTGTGTTGTGTGTTATTGGGTGTTTGTTGTATGTATTAGTTAACTGAAACTGCTGTCTTCTTTCTTTCAAGCCACGATTATGCTTCTCTCTCTCTTGTTCTCTTTACCGTGATCTTGACGAGAAAATCCTTCTACGATTTTCTTCATCAAACACCTCGCGTCACCCTTGCATCAGGAAAAACCAAAATGCACGTTTGAACGGCAGTAAGTACGTCATTTGCTGTTTATCAACTATATTTTGTAGGTTCAACTGTCAAGGGGAAGCACATTGCATTTAGGTCAGTTTGGTAAACGTCACAGATTACTAATATGTAGCAAACGTCACCTTATGCCGCTGTGGTATTAGCACCTAATTTCCACGAAATTCTGGCTGGAATAGGTTTTTGATTGGCATACTTCTGGGTAGATTTTAAACAGTGCCATCCAGGGCTGGCCTTAACAATCTAGGCGCCCCGGGTGAGTCCTGTATTTGGCGCCCTTTTATATTTATTTATTTATTTAACACTTTAAGCACACAAAATGTACAGAGGCGGACTTAACGCCATAGGCATTTTCTACCAGTCAACCTTTGGGTGATGCAGAGACAAGCAGTGGTAGGTGCAATAACGAAAATTGTGGAATAAATATTTATTTAAATTTATGGATATACATACTTAAACCTATTAAAAACTCCTACCTATTACCTATTATTTATATTTCATAAATTCAAAAAAATGTAGGTACTTCGTTTGTATCATTGGAGTCTTTATCCTCGTATTTACCCACTTGAAGGTACGGCCCTAATAAATAATTAACATGTGGACACTGTTAAACCATTCACACACTCATCAGTGACTCGATCGGATTACGACGCTCTATGCAATGGGGAATTTTACATAAGGTGAGTATACAACATTATTTTTAGTATATGCGAAACCCGAAACACGTGTCTAGTATTTTTATATAAAGAATCTATGTACAAAATGTCAAAACTGTATCATGAAAAATCACAAAGTTATAAGGTTGTTATGTTACCGGGTTGTCCGTACAAAAACATGTTAACGGCGCCCTCGCGCCTCCAGGGTCGTCTTGCGCTCATTGATGACAATTTGGCAGCACGTACCTAACCGTACGGCCATTATATTGTAAGTAATTAAATGGTGATAACATTTTCCATCACACTTAAATATTTTTGGGACAAAATATAACAAGTTGTAAAAATTATTGAAATCGATTCAGTTCCTTATTCTGAACAAACTATATTCAGGTTTCTTATATACTAAAAATAATGTTGTATACTAGGCGCTAGAGTATGTACTTGTAACAAAACATCGACCCACTCTTTCACGAAGCGAACAATGAGCACGATGCTCGACGCTTTGTTTTGCAGACAAACGCGGGAATTCGTGTAACATTTCATCGAGCAAAACACACACTACCAACTGATCCGACATTTCAACGACGAGTAAACTCAAAATAGAAAGAAATATTACAGGTAAATGCTCAAACTCCTTGTCCATTTCTTCGACGTACGACGACGAACGTTACGTTACATGGAAATGCTTGAGAAAATGCTCAGTGAATACTCACCTTTGCAGAGCAGTGGTGGCCCAGTGGTAACGGCCACGACCTACAAATTGTAGGTCGTAGGTTCAAACCGACGATAGGCACTTTCATCATCATCATCATTCCAGCCGAAAGACGTCCACTGCTGGACATAGGCCTCCCCCAAAAGGAGCGGGGTGTTGCCATAATCGCCACGCTTAGCCGGCGGGTTGGCAATCGCAGTATGGTGTAAAATGCATAGAGAACGCTGTTGCCCATTCTCTAGTCCCTTAGTTGCCTTTTACGACACCCACGGGAAGAAATGGGATGACGCAATTCTTTACGTCCGGCACCACACGGAATTTTACTTTGTGTAAATTATTTCAGCAACACTGCTCTCGAAACGGTGAAGGAAAACATCGTGAACTCAAACTCAAACTAAAACATTTATTTCAATTAAACCTATTACAGGCACTTTTGAATTGTCAAAGAGGCGGTCAGTTAGTCAGAAAGTTGAAGCTATTTGCCCATTCCAAAACGTAGATCTCTATGGAGAAGAACAGGAAATCAAGATATTACAAAATCCTGGGTACATTATTCTTGTTGCTTCTTTATGTGAGTACAATGTAAAAAATTAAATTACTTATTTAAAAAAAAAATGCAAAATATATGATTAAAAGATTAGAAATAAGCCCTGGCAGTTAAGAGAAGACCAGTCTCAACTGACGGCGCCCGCTCATGACGCGTGGATCAGCACCATTCAACTCAAGCATTTTGTAGGGAACCGAATGATCCAACACACGCGCCACCATCAGCGAGCCATTTAAGTGAGTATGACATGAGGAAACCGGCATGTCTTAGAACCAGAAATTCGTAGACATGAGACATCCACCAACCCACACTGGGCCCGCGTGGTGGATTACGGCCCACTCCCTCTCCCAGAGAGGAGGCCTGTGTCCCAGCAATGGGAACATTATAGGCTGGTTATGTATTATTTATACTCACCTTTAGGTGTTAGGTACATTTCTTGTACACCCTGCCCGTCTTATTACAAAACAAGATTTATATTTTGACATGGCTAAAACCATGCAGCCAGTTTTTGTAATAAGAACGCAACTCTGATTGAAATACCGTTCTTTATACAAAACTGATAACTTAGTTCGGTACTAAGTTGTCAGTTTTGTATTAGGAACGTTATCTTAGACGGAATAAAGTTCGATATTCGATAATGGGTCCATGGTTTAAACCTGGGTTTGAATACAAACCTTGTTTTGTAATAAGACGGTGCATTTTTCCCACATACCTGTAGGTTTAAGTAGGTCTATACTGCGTGCCGCTACAGTGGCGACATTAATTTAACACACGTATACAGTTTCGCCTTTACGTTTTATGAAAATATTTTAATTTCATTAAACATTATTATTTATTTATATAGTTACAATTTTCTAAAATAGCATTTTGGAGCAATCTGTACTTATAGAACCGTACCACAGAGGTAATTAGCCGGGTTCATGGATCATAACATCGAATCAATGAAATTAAAACAATAAATAACGTGCAAGGAGTAGACAAATTGAAGGAAAGAAAGAGCTTTTTAATTAAGTTTAGATATTTTTCAATTTATAATTATTTATATTCATCATCAACATCATCATCATCATCATCATTTCATCCGAGAGACGTCCACTGCTGGACATAGGTCTCCCCCAAAGGGGGGTTTGCCATAATCGCCACGCTTGGTATGTGGGTTGGCGATCGCAGTATGGTGTTAAAATGCATAGAGAACGCTGCTGCCCATTCTCTAGTAAGTCCCTTAGTCGCCTTTTACGTCACCCACTGGAAGAAATAGGGGAGTGCTATTCTTTACGTTCGGCACCACACAGACCATTATATTATTTATATTAATACAATATATTTAAATAAAAAAATATTTTTACGTAAAATATTTTTTTTATGTTTACTGGCCACTAGCCCTACCAATGTGTCAAGTTAATGTCGCAGCTGTATAATTTCTGAGTACTTTACTGTATTTTACCAGCTGGCCGATTGAATAACGTAAAAGCCCAAGTAGGTATGTGTCATAATGTCGATTTTCCTCCCGTTAAGGAGTTTTGTATTGATTTCATGAAGAAACGTGATTATTTTTTTAGTTAGCTACTTATTAACGGGGGTTTTCCGTTTTCTCGTTAACACAAACATCTAAACTAAACTTACTGCCATCATGGTATTCATTATCCTTAACATAACATCCCCATATATATGAAAATTAAAATATTTTATTTCATAAAAACCCACGCGGACTTAAAGAATAGCACCATCCTATATCTTCCCGTGGGTGTCAAAAAAGGCGACTTAGGGACTTACTAGAGAATGGGCAGCAGCGTTCTCTATATGTTTTAACATCATACTACGATCGCCAACCCGCCTGCCAAGCGTGGCGATTATGGCAAACACCTCCTTTGGGGGAGGGTTATGTCCAGCACTGGACGCCTTCCGGCTGAAATTACGAAGATGAAACCCACATGGGTACTTATGAAACGTCAGAACAACAACAAGTACCAGGTACTTAGCAACGTTCTTGGGTTTTTCCTTTTCACAAATGGTTTTCACTTCAGTTTATCTCTAAAGGCCTGCGTAGACGAGGGACTTTTGTCCGCGGACAATTTTGAATCTTGGCCTTTAAGGTAATCGAATTTAGATTTATAGAATAAACCTGTTGCTGTTGTATTATTTACGTCACTATGAACTTTGGAGATTTATATATCTACTAGCCGCGCCCCGCGGTTTCACCAGTATAAGTCTCGATCACGTGGGAATATCGGGATAAAAAGTGTTCTATGTCCTAATCCAAGTCATGGTCTATCCGTGTGCTAAATTTCATCCAAACCCGTTTAGCCGTTTAAGCGTGAGAGCGTATTAAACAAATTAAAAAATATAATAAAAAGTGCGATGATTATGGCAACCTCTACCTCTTTTTTTTTGGGGGAGGCCTATGTCCAGCAATGGACGTCTCTCGGCTGAAATGATGATGATGAATATTTTTTTTTTATTAATGTTCAAAAAAAAAGTATATCGCCGTGTTAATAATTTTATGCTAAAAACCACAGAAGCCTTTGATGGCTTGAACATGGCTAGTGAGTTCGGAAATTATAATAATATTTATATTATCCTACTTCCTATTTTAATATTATAAACGCGAAAGTTTGTAAGTATGGATGGATGGATGGATGGATGGATGGATGTTTGTTACTCTTTCACGTAAAAACGGCTAGACCAATTTTGATAAAATTTCGTATTGAGGTAGCTGACACCTTGGATTAACATAAAGGCTACTTTTTATCCCTATATTCCCACGGGATCGAGACTTACGCAGGTGAAACCGCGGGGTGCAGCTAGTCTATAATATGGGTACTACAAAGTAACAATTTATACTGTAAGCTTGTGGGTTTTACATTATTTTCATTATTCATTTTTTTTTTTTTTATTATTTTTATTATTCGTAAGAAAATAATACAAACTCAGCCCATTTAAAGTAAGTGAAAACTTTATTTTTATGTTGGTAAGTGAAAACTTTATTTCGGCGCGTTGAGTTTTTGGTAGTAGAAAATCTTTGGGTTCGCGACATGCTAATGTTAACAGAGTTTTAAGTTGTCACTTTTGTCACCAGTTCTCATGACTGGCAATTATTTTCTACTAGACTATTTTTTAAACATCAAGATCATTTCATTATTTGCGAATCTAGATTACTTTTTGCATCAAAAAAACAAGCATGATGTTTTCATAAACCAGTTTTTATAGCCCAGAGCAAGGTCATCATCAATTCTTTATTCAAATCAGGTTGCGGTTGCTAAACGGTTATTGTCCGGTTACGTGATCTTATTGAACGAAAGTTGGTCGACTGGTTAGGCAACCTTGACCCTGTTGTGGTGTCATTGACTCCAAAACTTGTGATGAATGATGTATTAATTAATTCGGCCGCTTTTATTAATTGATTCCTTATTTACTGTGGTATTTTATTGCGTCTGGTCGATTGTAGGGTGAAACAGAGACGACTTTTGTGACGGGTGCCATGAACATTTTTTTCTTGCTTTCGTCTTTAGAATAATAACATAGTATAACATCACGCCTTGCGCCTTTCCCCGAAGGGATGGGCAGAGGTGTACCTATACACCTCTGCCCATCCCTACCTCTGTACACCCACATTTCCTCACTTATGTTTAAGTGGCGGGGCGGGAGCGGGCATAAATCCAGACTCCGGGCTGCTCTGAGTAATTTTCACGTGGTTAATTTAACTTCACTCACTGCTACGACAGTATGTCAGCACGAGCATGTCGGTGACGCTAGCCCATAAATTTTTCGCCTACCAAAAATTGCTCAACGCATAAAGTTGTTTTCACTTCAAAGTCGATGCAGTTTCATACAAAGATTAAAAGATTTGTAGCGGCATCAACATCGCCACATGCGAACTACGCGTCACACTGACGTCACGCAAAATGCTGCATCGCGCAAGCAGAGTTTACCACACAACTAGCATATATACAACATCCCGACATCAACCGTCGGGCAGTTGCCCACCAGACACAACACCCGTCTGCTCGGAGGATCCTCCCTTTTCTATAGAGGATGAGTGAACTTTACACCCTGTTCTTCATACCTCTAAAGATCCTTTTGCATCAACCTATGTTAGACTACATACTAAAAAAACACAAATTACAACCTTGCCCTTACTGTCCTCCGTCTCCGAAATTCATTCTGTATATTTATACAGGCTGGATTTTTTTGGTTCAAATTCAATTTCAATTATTATTATTTTATTTTTATTATTCAATGTATGTAACATACGAAACTAAAGGCACTTTAGAGTCTTCTACTTATAAAGCGGAGTGTACAAGAACTCTGCATTCTGTCCTATTTTGAAGTAAATACTGGCCGAGGCTAGAGAATACAGTCCCGGGATCCCTTATGTTTCCTAGTCCCGAAAATCCCGAGATTGAGCTTGGCTAATCCTGGGATTGTCAGGATTGCCAGCAATAGATTAATGGCATTACCCCTTGACTATAAGCTAATCTAGATTTAATTACTTTATTTCGAAAAATCTACGTACAATAGAGTTATTCCTATTTGCTTCGAGATAATAGGTGCTGTTGAGTTAATTACCCAACAGGTCAAATGATTTGGGCAAAAACATTAGACGTGAAATGAATTTAACTGAAAATGGAGGAGTACGTGGATATCTTGTAAAATGCAACCATGTAGGCTCCCGACACGATTCTGGTAGAAATATTTCCATGAAGTTTTTATAGCGATTGTTCTACTAGTCTTGTCGCGCTGTGGCATCGCGCCTGTCTGCGGGAGCCTTGACGTTTGAGAAATGCCTGCAACATCCTCCAATGTTCGAACATTCTTGAGCTGTTGATGAAACATCATTGTCAAGGCGTTTTCTATGACTCAGTCGTAAAAATGTCGCTTAGCGGTGCGTAGGAAGGAGGCCCGATAAAGTAGATTTAAATAATTATCATTGACTAGCTTTTGCCCGCGACTTTGTTCCCGTAGAAGTCGTGACATACACTATATACCTACTAAAATAACAACCACATTTTTATCAATCGCCACGCCCGCGTTGTTAAAAGTACTTACTTCATTTTCACATAACGTTCTTTCTGACTTTTTTGTTCTTTTTGCCCTGCTCCTAAGGGTCGTAGCATGATATAACCTTCGTCAAGACTTAGTCTATCAAATGGAAAAAAAATATTCAATTCCGACTAGTAGGTACCTACCTATCAGTCGGATTTGAATATATCCGACTGGTAGGTAGGTAGTTCTAACAAACAAAAAACTCTTCAGCTTATTATAAGTTGGTATAAATTGAAAGTCAAGCTGCTGACGTCTTAAAACGTCATGATTTGAAACCACATGCGCAGGAGTCATCTTAAAAGCGTCACTATCAAGTTGCAAGCGTATATTGAAAAGAAAAGTTTAGCAATTTAAGACTACCTTAAGGAAATGGCACGTTATAAACGCTTTTAGACGCATAGAGAAGTAAAAAACATATTCTCTTTCCGCTCACGATTCATCAATGACGCGTTAAACCAGTTTTCTGCGCAAGAGACCGCAAACTATGACGTCTTAATGTCAGCAGTTCTACATTAAATCAGTGATCATTATTACAATCAACTTAACCGGACCTCCTACTAAACGATATTTTATAGATTGACTCACAGTAACTGCTCTTATCATGATTAATTATGAGTTTGCGATACTTGACCCTCAAAAGTTGGAAGATCTTGTACTTAGCTTCATATAATTAACGCTTGTGTGTATTCTATGATATCCAAGAGGAAATAAACAGCTGCAGGGGGTAGGTTCATTCGTCGCAATTAGTACTGATTTGATTTGATTTTTGTTCCGTGTGGAGCCCTATTTATTCCCGTGGGTGTCGTAAAAGGTGACTGAGGGACTGACTAGAGAATGAGCAGCAGCGTTCTCTATAAATTTTAACACCACATTGCGATCGCCAATCCGCCTGCCAAGCGTGGCGATTGTGGCACCCTCCCCCGTTTGGGGGAGGCCTATGTCCAGCAGTGGACGTCTGGTTAGACTGGAAGCCGACCCCAACACAGTTGGGAAAAGGCGGGCAGATTCAGATAACTTTATTTGCTCAAACATGTGTGTACATACAATAAAAAAAATGCACGCAAGGTGTTGTAGGATCCGACAGTTCGCCAGAAACGGTCGTTAAATGACAATTTATTCGACGGTACACTGAATGGGTCAAGTTTAGCGAGTAACGTTTAAGGTAAGATTAGATTAAGATTGGAGCAAGTATCATCATTATATCAGCTACTGTTATATTATATAATGATGATGATGATCCGCTAGCACTACAAATCACTATGCGTTTAACGCTAAACGTATATTTAAAACAACGTTATTTTTCCGACTGTCGTTTGAAGATAGCAGAGACAGAACCCTCATGAAAAAGGTTGCATCACCCAACTGTGAAGAATGTGGACTGGTCGCAGATGTGCAACATGTTCTGATGGAGTGTGTGCGGAATGAAGCTTTGTGATTTAATTTACTTGGTCCAACAAATAAGTGCAATATTGGAGAGTGTAATGCTATCCTGGCTTGTCCTTTATCGGAACAAGCTAGGATACTGTACAAACTGGCATTTTTCGTTTTAAAATATTAATTTTAGAATGATAAGGTGTTTTTGGTTAAGTTCATTGTGCTGATGTCACAGGGTGACGTTATCGCTCAGCGATAAAGCCCTTAAAAAAAAAGAGACATAACGATATTGTAAATTCGTTAGTGATTCGTGGTGCATAGGCCGTACAAACTTCCAAGCCCTTGCTTTTCGAAATTAAATTTCTTTTCTTTTTAATGTGAAACATCTATAGGCGCACTTAAAACCGATTGCTGGCGGGGGGCGACGCATGCCGCGTGGCGCTCGGCCACTATACAGTCTATATTATGTAGTAGTGTGTAAATGTCTGTGTAGTGCGATGTTTCAAATCATTCTGCCAGTCGTCCCGTGGCGGCTCAATTTTTTTTAATTTTCTTTTCTTCTTTCTTTAATTCTGTTTACGCAAAATAAGCGATATCTTACGATAGATTTTTCTAGTTGGTGTTGTAAAACAATGGATACAATTACTGTCTGGAGTAATTGGGCGATGAAAATACAGTTTGTCCATAGGAAAGGGTTGCACAATACCTTATTTGATGCGATGGAGGTCTGGAGCGACGATATCTTCACGAATTTTCACTTTTTTCTACGAGTAAAACGCACGAGAGCGCGGGACAGGCGCGCGAGCGACGCTTTTCGAACACAGACAAATCGCCATCTTCCTTTTTAGGGTACCGTACCCAAAGGGTAAAACGGGAACCCTATTAAAAGACTCCGCCGTCTGTCTGTCTGTGTGTCCGTCTGTCACCAGGCTGTATCTCATGAACCGTGATAGTTAGACAGTTGAAATTTTCACGGAGGATGTATTTCTGTTGCTGCTATAACAGCAAATACAAAAAAAAACCGGCCAAGTGCATGTCGCACCACGCACAATGAAGGGTTCCGTAGTTGGGATGAATTTATCCCAAAAACAAACTTAACATTGTAGTTGAAAAACATGCTCTCCCATACATTGATATACGTTACGGTCAATTCTCCAACTGCAAATTTAAGTTGGTCGACTATTACTCGTTAACTTGTGAAGACTACTTAGCTGTGATAGTTTTCCTTTTAATTTCGTTATATATACTATTGCCATGAATTTTTTCACATATCCAAAACCAACCATTTAGCTGGCAGGGGGGGGGACACTTGACTCTAACAAAAACTAGCACTTTAAAGCTTAATATTACGCAAACGGATCCCTTAATTGAAAAATGGTTTTGCCAAACCCACAATATTTTTGAACGGCCTATCCAACGATACCCCACACCATGGAATAGACGAGAAAAAAAAATATCATCTCCATTTCACGTGTACGGGAGATACCCTAAAAAAAAATGTTTTTCATAATTTTATTTTACCATTTTTTTGGCATGATTAATATGTATACCCATGCCAAATTACAGCTTTCTAGGACTAAGCGTCTCTGAGCTAAGCTGGCGACAGACGGACGGACGGACAGACAGACAGAGAGACAGACAGACAGACAGACAGACGGACATGGCGAAACTTACTACGGAACCCTAAAAACAGAATAAAATAAATATTTAAGTGAGGCTCCCATACAACAAACGTGATTTTTTTGCCGTTTTTACAGATAATGGTACGGAACCCTTCGTGCGCGAGTCCGACTTTCACTTGGCCGATTTTTCCAAAATGTTTTCGAAGAGATTTCGAGGGGTGGCGCCACTTTCTTCTTTTGTGTAGCCGTCCCGTTCCCACGTGAATGAAAGGCTATAACAGTAATGGGATAGATAGGCGAAAGAGAGTTACAAACCAACTTTATAATTTAATTCATTTGCAAAAAAAAGAAATTAAATGACAATACTATAATTCTAATCGAATCAGCGCAACTACTTTCCTTCTTTGTTTATTATGAGAACAAAGAACCGAACTTAGAACTTACGGGATAACTTAGTGTCAAGCGGGAAATATACAACATTAGTTTTTGTTTATACTAAACCTCTTAAGGGGTCATTGTATTCATCATTATGAACAACTTTTACTATGGGCCCAACCTTGAAATCGCGAAAAAAATATCAGCTGTTCCCTACATTTTGACGAGTTCAGCGAACTTAAATGTAGGGAACAGCTGATTTTTTCTAAAGATCTTTTCTCTAGGTTTCAATCGTTATTCCACAAGAAAATCGGCTTTGAATTCTGCTAAGCGTTTACATATTAGTGCTCATGACTGTACTGGTTAATCCAGAAATCAAATCAAATCAACTCAGCCTATAGCAGTGTCACTGCTGGACATAGGCCTCTCCCAGGCTGCGCCACAATACCCTGTCCTTCGCCTTCCGCATCCAGTCTATCCCAGCCACCTTTTTAAGGTCGTCGGTCCATCTAGCTGGGGGGGCGTCCCACACTACGCTTGCCGATACGCGGTCTCCACTCCAGGACTCGTCTGCTCCACCGGCCATCGGTCCTTCGACAAACATGGCCAGCCCACTGCCACTTCAGCTTGCTTACTCTGCAGGCTATGTCGGTAACTCCGGGTCTCTTCCGGGTAACTTCATTTCTGATCTTATCCTTCAGAGAAACTCCGAGCATAGCCCGCTCCATAGCACGCTGAAAGACTTAACTTTACAAATTAATTTCACTATGTAATATAAATATAATCTAAAATATTCACATAATATGTTATTGAGAAAATGTTCTAATTTATTATATTTTTTTTTTTTCAAATTATTAACACTGCTCGTTTAGATATTTGTGATCTTCAGTATAAAATCATAAGAAGTCGATTATCGCCCCCTTAAGCAATTGACTGCTGCGCTGCGTGTCGCGGGTTCGATTCCACAATACAGGAGAAATTCCTAGTGTAGGACTAGGAATTTCTCCTGTATTGTGGGTGCGTTTACAAACATTTAAACTCACACCCGGAATAACTACTTGTAGGTCATACAAATATTCGTTCCGCGCGGAAATTGAACACGTGACACGCAGCGCAGCAGTCAATCGCTTAACCACTGCGCCAACCGTGTCGTTTTGACTAAGTATGAAATAATATGTTTAATTGAGATTAGTAGGCTAAACACTCGACATTTTATTTTGAGAGTAGGGCTTAGTAATTAGGAGAAAATAAATCTGTGTTTAATGATAATCATGCACACTTATGAAAACATTAGGTTTTGCTCGCGGCTTTGCCCGCGTGGTGGTCTGAAATTATCCCACGGGAACTTACTACCGGGATAAAAAGTACCATATGTCAATCCAGGCTAAAAACGTATCTGTGAACCAAATTTCATCCAAATACGTTTAGCCGTTTTTGCGTGATTGAGTTACAAATATAAAAACTTTCACATTTTTAATATTAATTATATACAACATTAGTTTTTGTTTATACTAAACCTGAAAAGGGGTCATTGTACTCATCATTTTGAATTTTTTTTTCTATGGGACCAACCTTGAAATCGCGAAATAAAAATCAGCTGTTCCATACATTTTGTCGATTTAAGTCATCACACATAGAATCTATGCCAGATTAATCTCCAACTTGCGTATCTTTATAGATCATGGGCGAGGCATCAAAGACGAGACTGATTCACTTAAACATGACGTCTATGCTAAGCTCCGCATGACGTGAATATACGTCACACAGTCATACGAATACCGTTACTAACTGCCTCAACACTGAATGTAGGAAGACTCGGTCGCCATGCACGCTTGTAGCACGTGGTATGAATAATACTTATATTATGCACTAATACAGTAGGGTAACAACTGTAACTCCTCACGTTCTGCGGTTATACAACGTTAGGTTTTGTTTATACTAAACCCATAAAGGGGTCATATGGGACCAACCTTGAAATCACGAAAAAAAAATCATCTGTTCCCTACATTTGTGTTCACTTATATCGACAAAATGTATGGAACAGCTAATTTTTTTTTTCACGATTTCAAGGGTGGTCCCATAGAAAAAATAGTTCAAAATGATGAGTACAATGACCCCTTTTCGGATTTAATAAAAACAAAAACGAATGTTGTATAATTACGTTAATCGCCACTGCTCTCAAAACAGTGAAGGAAAACATCGTAAGAAAACCGGCATGTCCTAGAACTAAAAATTCGAAGACATTCACGCGGTGGATTACGGCCCACTCTGCTCACAGATAGGAGGTGTCTGTCCCAGCAGTGGAAACATTATAGGCTGGTCATGTAGTATTACTAACTATAGATTATGCAAACTCAGAAGATCTACTTGTTGTCTGCAAGTAGAACTGCTAACATGCTATTTTTATTATTTACTTTTGTTTACGTAAGTTTTACGAGTAATTTAGTTCTTACTTTATAGTCATTGTTAATTTATTACATTATGCATTTATGCACTTTCTAGCCTGAAGCACAGGTTCAACCTAGTTCAGGCAAATAAGCAACTGTGCTCTATTTTAATTGTTAAGGTATTTATTGTACATGTGACCCTTTTATAAATAAACGATTATTATTATATTATTATTATAAGTAGGATAAGTTCACACTTATCCTTACTTATCCTAACTCACGTTCAGCAGCCTAACATAACATAGACACCGTCACAAATACTTGACAAAAAAACGAGTGTGCTTTATGGTGCTCCCACACTGCTGTTATAAAACGTTTACAAACATTTTCTAACACTAATACATTTACTAACAAATGTTAGGAATTGATAAATTCTGTTAGGAATTGTTAGATGTTTTGAGTGCTCCTACACTGATAGAAAATGTTTACAAACATGTATAACATTTGGATTTACGTTCCGAGGCGTCTACACGAAAATGGAAGATGATTTGCTTATTGGATTAGCTTTTTATACTATTCTTTGTTCCATAAAATGAAAAAAGCGCTATAACTGGATGCGCCAAACTAACAATTTTGTTTAGAAATGTTTTGTAACATTACCTAACATGAAAACATTTCTTAACATTGTGATAAAATATTTGTTTAGAAAATGTTTACTAATGTTTGTAAACATTTTTAACAGCAGTGTGGGAGCACCATTAGACCACACGGCTGAAGTAAAACTTACAAATAGTAATAGAGTTATCGTTATAGCTTTATTTAAGCGGGCACGCCCATTATGCCTGGAGGGTTTTATTTAGATACGTTTTGTTTACGTTATTTCTGCTTGAGTATAGTTTTCGACGATTATTATAATATATTTTTTTTTTGTATACGAGGTGTGCTAGCTAACATAAGGCAAATAATTTAATTGAATGTTTTGTGTTGCATTTTACATTTTCTTGTATAGATTCAAGTTTTATATATGAACAGACAGCTGTGCTGCTGGGGAGTTTGTTGCGCCACTTCTTCTTCCCAGCTAAAGTACTAGGAAGTGGGAAGGGTGGGCGTTTTTGGGGGACTGTCTCATGTAATTTTTGACGTTCGAAAAGTGCTGATTCTCAGCCTAGTTTGAATAAATGACTTTTGATTTTGATTTGGTTTTGAATACTAATTATACTTAGTTACAACAATAGGCCTGCACTGTGACTTAGATGTACAAATCGCAACTGGGTATGAGAAAAAGACAGAAAGAAAATGTGTGCTCGCACCTCTCTCTCTTGCCCCTACATTAATGTACGAAACGTAACTCTCTCTTTCTATCTTCACCAACTTATATCTCCCTCTCAACTTCCGTTCGCTCGCTTCCGTAACGCTCTCGTCACACATTCACCAGCTTACTCCCAAAGTCAAGCGTGCGTAAAAAAGTTTTACTTCGAAAAAAAAAATGTATTTATCAATTTAATTCCGTTATCTGTAATGTGTAGTAGATGAACTTTTCAAAAATATGGATCAGTGGATAATCATTATCCATTTAAAATTAATGAAATTTAAATGCTCAAAATTAATGAGAGTCTCTTAAGACCGTTTTCCTGTAGCTACAATGGTTTTAGGTCCGTAAGGCCCTGCACATACCGCCCCGTCTCAAAGATCCACCCGGTATAATCATTCGAATAGATACCTACTGATCATTATTACCTACTACTACGGCGAGAAAAGATAGTTTTTCTATTAAAAGGATTTGAATTTTTAAAATATGCAAAGGTAGAATCTGCTCTAGATTTGCACATAGAGTATTTTTTCGTCCCAAAAAACCGGATTGCAAAACATGCAAACGAAGTCACGGGTTATTCACCGCCCTCATCCTACCCATGTATTTATTTACAGAAATAAACAAATGTATTACACATAAAAATATCAAATGTAAACTTAAGGCGACGATAACCGACTTTTAATGATTTTAAACTGAAGATCACGTCTAAACGAGTAGTGTTAATGATCTGAAAAACGTACATGACAAATTAAAGCATTTTCTCAATAACTTAATATGTGAATATTTTAGAATATGTTTACGAGTATATTACATAGTGAAATTATTTTGTAAAGTTATGTCTAACGCGGATAAAAAACTGAGAATGGCGCAAAATCTACCAAGCGTATTTTTCTGAAACCTTCACCAATTTAAAGATAATTTAATTATTAATCTTTTATTATACGCGTTTTATTAAAATACCTTTTGTTTTGTGTATAATAAATTAATAATACGTCAAATTGAAGACAACGCTCCTTGATTGGCGAGTCCTATTACTGGCTGAACGTATGACGCGTTGCGTGAGCTCAGTACAGAACACGCAAGCTAACCACTCAAGGTCACTGGCATATATTTGCATCTTAAGGAATATTATTTAAGTATTATGTAGGAATGATTGTAACCATTTAAAGACCTAAAGATTTTATGAATTGTATCGACAATAACGCGTACATATATATGTTAAATTGTATAGTTTGATATTGAGATAGACTCATGATAGCACAAGTCTAAACCTTAGCCCCCTTATTACAAAACAAGGTTTATCTTCAAAGCCTGGAGGTTTAAAACATGGAGCCATTATTGAATTTCGAACCTTATTTCGACTATGGTAAAGTTCCAAAACACAAAACTAACAACTTAGTACCGAATTCAGTTTTCAGTTTTGTATAAAGAACGGTATTTCAATCACTGTTACGTTCTTACGAGTATTACAAAAACTGGCTCCATGGTTTATGGCACGTCAAAATATAAATCTTGTTTTGTAATAAGGCGGTAGTGGTTTTTGGTTGCTATCTAATATGTAATCCCGTGTTCTTTGTATAAATGATAATTAAACATAGCTTGTTACCATTTGCTAGTACCTGTCAAAGAATTTTCATAACAGGTACAGCATTTTCCGAGATTAATCTTCACATAGCGACAGACAGTCTTAGAAAAATGTGTACACACCTTTTTGTTAAAGACTTATGTATTTGATAACAATCCCTGGGTTTTCCCAGTTCACATTCTTAAGGTTTTTGCATAAAGTTATTTCTACACAACTTGTTTTGTCACCGTTAACGATTGACGTAATATTGTGGATGTATTATAAATATTATATTCGTATGACGTCTATTGACGTCACTACGTAGTTAAGGCAACCGTCCCACTGCTAGCGATTAAGGCCGAGTTTTGTGAAAATGGTCAAAAATGTGTTATTTTTTAAGCAGTGTATCTCTTAAACCGTATTTTTTTTTTCCAAAACAGAATCAGTATGATATTTTCAAGTCTTTTGTGCATACGGTGATGGAAGTCAAAACATAATTAAATATAATTTAATACATCAAAAAAATCTTCAAAGACAACTCTTCATTATTTTTAAAAGCAGTTTATCCCTTCGTTTACAGATAGAATTATAATTAAAAGTATACCATAAAATTGCCAAACTGCATCCGGTGATGGATATGTTTTTATTAATTAGTTAATATCTAATTTTATACGATTTTATTTGCATTTTTATGCCATACGTTGTGTCATCGTGCATCTCTTTCTTTTGTATGCAATCTGATAGTGACAGCGGTTTACCTGTTGTCGGCGTCTTAACGAGAAGCGAGTAGACTAGTAAAGCTACTTAGCAACTAAAAATGAGTCGGCCAGAAACGAGCAGCGGGTGCTTGACGGCGACGAGCGATTACTCGCTGGTATGCATATTGTGTACAGTCACGAGCACCAATATGTATACACCCAGCAACTTTTAAAAGTGATTTCCTCCAACTGTATTGATTTAAATTTGATTTTACAACGAACATTATATTTTGGAACCCAAACTATTATGAAATAGATCTTTTCTCAAAGTTACAATCGTTATTCCACGAGAAAATCGGTTTTGAATTTTCCTAAGCGTTTACATATTAGTGCTCGTGACTGTACCAAACGTGAGTCTCGCAGACTGTAGCTTTGTAGACAATTTTCTATTTTGTTTAGTCCCTGGTACTTGTTGGCCTATACTGTCCCTTACCTATTTTTTCGTCAAATGTTGTTAGATGTAATACATTCTGATAAAAATTGCCGAAAAAAATCGCCAAGAAAATAGCTCATGGGCGAGCACGCTAAATAACACTGTAATTTGAAAACATTGTAAAAGCCCATTATTTTTAAAAGAGTAACCGTAGATAGCTTTTCTCCATAGGAAACGACCAATTGAAATCGTGCACCTAGCTTCTGACGTTTCATAAGTGCCCATATAAGTTTATGCGAAATAAAATATTTTGATTTTGATTTTGCAGCGAGTATTCTGCCCACCAAGCGAGGGTCGTCGCTGAGCGAGTACTGTCTTTGACAGCTCTTGTCACTGTGACAAACGAGTACTCGCCGGGTGGTGTGAACGATCAGCGATCAACTATTAAGGCGCTAACAAGAGGCAAATGATAAAAGTAGGCTTTTCTTAAACAAAATAATTGCCAAATCTATATAGGTAGTTTATGGTAGCAGAAAAACTATATGTTATTCTTGAACATATTTCTCAGAACTTGGTTGTTACCAAAACACGTTTAGAACAAAAATCTCGATACAAAACGCTAAACTAACCCTTTACTTTGAGTTTCAATCCAAAATATCTGAATTAAATATCAACTTACGGTTGGTATATTTGTATGCAGAACTTGGATTTTACATTTTCGATTACTCAACAAATTTTTGAGTAAATAGATAATTGCCTCAAAATTTTCAATAAATTACAAGCATTGTTTCATCGCGCTTCTCTTTCTTTTGTATGTAGTCTGACAGTGACCGCGGTTTAGGTGTTGTCAGTGTCTTAACATAATAATTATGTATCCTTTTACTTACACGGGACCTACAACCTTTTGTACGTGTCTTGCGCGAGAAAATCTTTGATAGCTATACTCCGTTTGAAATAAGATTAGACATTTAAATAAACTTTTTTTTCAGTCCGTTCAACCGATTTTGACTTTTATTGTGTTAGTGGCATGACAAATGGCAGCTGTAATAAACAGTTGGTATTGTAACTACGTATTTGCTTTTAATGCCATCCTTATACATACGGAATAGAAGTCAGAATCGGTTGAACGAACTGTAAAAATGATAATTTTTTGTAATCTTATTTCAAATTGAGTTATAGTCGCTTCCTCGTCAGTTGTGGGACAGGAGCCGAAGAACCCAACTTTGTTACGCCAAGATACGATAAAGTAACTTGTTTACAACCAGTTCGTGAGTAAGTGAACGTGAAGACTGGGTATTTATTTATAGTTTATCCTCTCTCGTGTCGGCTTTTTGGCGTGAAATGGGAATTTGCCACTATACGAACTAAATCAGTCGGTCTGAACCAGATCGGATGGTGAATCCGGCATAATTGACATCGGCCTAATGTAGGGCAATTGACAGATGAGAGGGTAACCTCTTCTGAACCAGCCTATTTGGCGCGAATATGGGTGTGCGCCACGAACAAACTGAATCAGTCGGACTGACACTCAGTTGCAGAAACGATCTTTAAATTTTAAAGACTACATTAAACACTAATGTAGCATTAAATCATTGCACAAAACCATTTTTTATTTTATTTTAATGCTCCATTAAATTTAACTAATGAAATGTCAAACCTAATGAAACCGGCCATTTTAAACACTTTTACGTTGCACGTAACTTCATTAGCGCCCATTAGCACGTGGTGAACTTTAAGTTTGACATTTCAGATTTTTTAATTTTAATGGGCCGAAAAGCATCCATTAAAGAGCAACATTAGTGTTTTGTACAGTACTTGAATGCATTTCTGTAATTGAAAGATGTCTTTAACCAGTCTTTCGTCATTATCTGATTCTTATTTAATAGATTTAGGTACCTCGCCGTCGAATCCCCAGACCGAGTGAATTTATTTTTAAAACATGATGGAGAAGAGTTTCGTGTAAGGTATAGAATTTCCAAGGAGGCATTTCTTCAAATTTGTAACCTACTTGATTAAGATTTAGAACCAGTGACGCAAAGAAATAAATCCATTAATGACCTTACACAGCTTTTAATATTTTTGAGATTTTTCGCCACTGGATCTTTCCAGAAAGTATTGGGTGATTTAATAAACATAAATAAATCAACAGTTTGTCGGAAACAGGTTGGGTCGGGTTATTTGTCAGTTTGTTTATCCAAAAAGTATCCCGTGAACTAGCAAAATTAAGCCACCTCTATATTAAAATGCCAGACCGGACGGAACTACGTAGAAATTGATGGATATCCACGTGTGGCAGGAGCTCTAGACTGCATACATGTTAAAATTAATATAACATAATAAGGGGGATGCGCTAAGTTAGCCCACGAAATTCAAATCTTATTACCTTTTTTGTAATTTGCAGGTCAGTAACACATTGTATGTTGATCTAATTATGATTCGCGACCATAACCAATATGGCTTTACAGAATTATAATCATTAGAATATGAATCAGAAGTATAAAATTTGCAAAAAACGTTGGTAAATTTGAATTTCGCGGGCTACCTTAGCGTATACACCTTAAACCAGATTATTTAAACTAGACTAAACCACAGAGTACACTGAATACACATAAATCAACTACATTTACTATATTTTATGCTAAAATTGTGGTGTACTTGTACGTACGGATAATATCAGAACGCAAATGTTCACTCTTTTCGTTCAATATGGTAATTTGTTCCTGGCAATATTGTTTAAAGTCTTCTTTAACTAAAGTGACATTAAAAATGTCTAATGCCATCTAAAATTTGTTTGTGCAACTTCATTAAAGTAATGAATTCATTAGCGATAATGCTGCTTTATGTAATGAAGTGTTAATGGTGAGCTTTCTGCAACTGAGTGTGAATCAGACCAATTGGCGAATCCCGCATAATTGACATCGGCCCCATCGGCCTTATTAAGGCCGCTCGGCGAAAGAGAGGATTTCGCAGTTTTTACGTAATAATTATAACTTTTTGTGGGTTTTTTCATGGACATTGACGCTTGAGTTGTCATTTGACTTGAGTCATGTCAGATGTAGTTGTTACTCAGATGAAAGAACCCGCATTTGTGTGGCGTCAAGACGTTACTGGCCACTCATAAATGTTGCCCTGGACCAGAATGACCCCGATTGGCATACGGTTGAGTAATTGCTGTTGTGTTTTAATGAGATTAAAAAAGGAGGTATGCTAGGACCCATTCTCTTTCTATGAACCGGGAAATACCCGCCTGTTGATTGCACAACGGTATGCAAAAAGGTTGCATGCCATTGTAACTACGCGTACATAAGGCGATACCAAAATAAATTGGGGACTATTATAGCATATATGGATTACATTTTTGGATATATAATGTTTATTGACTATTTGATTAATACTCTGACTGAAGGAAAACGAAATTGGTTCAATTTCCTCGATAGAATTTAATTCCGAAAAGACCTCTACTTTTTATATTTTATTCTGTAATTCTAAAATACTAAGTAATTTCATTGCAAAATTACATTAAAAATGTAATATATAGATACTTACATAGCTTAATTTATTTTTAAACAATTTTTATTTTGTTTGGCGTTCTTACGTTGTTTTATTTTGGTTCCAACGCATTGTTGCGCTCTCTTTTTCGCATGGGGAAGTAATTGACTCTGTCACTTTCTTATGCCCGTCCAGTTTGCTATGATTTATTTTTTACGTATCACCTTACGTCGTAAACAAACTTAAAAAACCAACCACAACTTCGTATGGCGTCCACGTTTTAAGATAGGTGAACTTTTTGCTGTAACCACAATATAAACAATACTTGTCCCTTAAGAAATTTATAGACACAATTTGATATTCACAAGCTGTCTCTGAAGGCTGTGTATTTAAAAGTTCAGATTCTTGTCACGTCAGTTGAAGGCTAGACACGAACGAAACAAAAACGAAAGTACATAATGCTCACTTGTATCAGTAATTATATGATTATTTTGTCTAGTGTACCGTCTGACTGAGTAATGTGTAATTATATGATTATTTTGTCTAGTGTACCGTCTGACTGAGTAATGTGTAATTTTTTTTGGGGTAGGCACAGATAAAATCAAAGAGATGTAAAGTTCATCCTCACAATTTTAAAATTCAAGGCATGCTGAAGTCCTCAAAGTCAGCATCCTGAAGGCAATAGCTGATAGGTGGGACAGCCCCATACTGGGACATTGGATACGCCTACATGCCACTGTGGCGTAGTAATTAACAGTTTGTGTTGTTTTTCTGGTAGATTTAAGCACTAACACTAGTTTTTAAGTCTTGTGTATACTAACCAAATGGATCTATGGGTCTGAAATAAAAGATTTTTTTTTTTAAAGTCCCCTCAAAGTCCCCTCTTTGAGGAGTGGCTAGAGAGGCACCACGGCGTCCTCACCTTCCGCCTGACGCAGGTCCTCACCGGACACGGTTGCTTCGAGAGGTTCCTGTTCAGGATAAAGCAGGAGGAAACGCCCGGGTGTCACCACTGTGTGGATCGCCCGGAGGACACGGTGGAAAATACGGTGGAGGTCTGCCCAGCTTGGAAGGAGCCCCGCCGTGTCCTCACGGAGACGATCGGCGGCGGCGATCTCTTGCGTCCGGTCCTGGTTCAGGCCATGGTTTCGAGAGAGCGTGCATGGGAGGCCGTCACTTCCTTTTGCGAAGCAGAAATGCTCGCGAAGGAGAAGGCGGATCGTGTGAGGAAGAGGCAGGGTTCGCGCCCTCGCGCCCCTAGTCACCGCAGGAAACGCTCCGTGCGTCGGGAGTCACAAGCCTATTTCCGGCCACCGTAGGCGTGGGCCTGCGGACGGTGAGCGATGGGTAGCTCACCGTCTGATAAAGACCAGGCCCGGGTCGACGGCGCGTTGTATTCCACGCACTCCTCAAAGAGATGTCAGCACCAACTAACGGGGTCCGTTAGGGCCAATGCCTGCCAGGGTTGCGAGTTTGTCCTAAAGGGATATCGTGGCCCTGGCACACAGGCAACGGAAGGAACACGGGTGGGTTTTAGTCAGTAAAAGTCTGACACGCCCTCCCGCTCCGCCCCTAGTGGGAGAAGTTATTTGATAATATCCGAACCAATAAAACAAGGCATGCTGAATATCTTACGATATTTCCTGTCATCACTTTTAGGGCAGCGGTATTTAAAAAATCTGGTCAATTGCTTGTCGGGCCACGCACAATAAAGGGTTACGTAGTTGGGATGAATTTATCCCAAGAACAAACTTTATATTGTAGTTGAATAACAATATCCACCATTTTGAAGGGAACTAAATGATCCAACACGACCGCCACCAACAGCGAGACATTACAGTGAGCATTATATACTCTCAGCTGCCAGGGCACATTCAAGTCAATGAAAGACGTACCCAGTAAATGGTAGGTACTTCATAGTAAGTACATAGTACTCACATATGTGCTATGCAATTATAAACAAAATGAAACCCATTGCTACTGATAGTGTGTTAGGCAATTACCGCGCAGGTTTTCACCGCGATCTTCTGGAGGTCGTCCACCCACCTATCTGTTGGTCTGCCACTCCTTTAATGCGTCATGCTATAGTTTATATATTTGAATGTAAGTATGTTAATTATATGTCCGATAGAAACATTTCTCCATATAATATTTATAATAACGACGTATTTATACTCGAGCAGGCATCATTATAAATTCCATTTACGCTCATCTCATGTTTTAAACGTTAATATGCATACACATGCGCAAATCTAATAAAATTGAAAAATGTTATTTATGTAAAAAAAAAATATTTACAAAAAACAATTAATTGTAAAAAACGAGCATTATTTATTATCTATTGAACTTTGATTTTTGTAAGATATCGCAGATGGGGGGGACATCCTAACTAATATTATAAATGCGAAAGTAAGTTTGTTTGTTTGTTACCTTTTCACGCTTAAACCACTGAACCGATCATCCTGAAATTTTGCATATATTATGTTGTCAGGTGTCCAGAAACGGATATAAGGTACCTTTCATCCCGAAAAAAGTACTGTTCCCGAGGAAAAAAACTTTAACGTTCTAACGAATGCATTTTTCTCTTTTCAGATATATTATGTGTTTTTTCCGTCGAGTTTTTGTTTTTTTTTTATTTGCTTTATTTCAAGCTTTTTGGGTTATTTGTGTATTTGGAATTGACTCATTACTAGCTTCAATTTGATACCAATATTCTTGTAATTTATTTTCAATAAAACCTGCCTCTTTTTTTTTAAGTTCCGTACCCAAAGGGTAAAACGGGAACCCTATTACTAAGGCTCCGCCGTCTGTCTGTCTGTCCGTCTGTCACCAGGCTGTATCTCATGAACCGTGATAGATAGACAGTTGAAATTTTCACAGATGATGTATTTCTGTTGCCGCTATAACAACAAAATAATACAAAAAAAACAGAATAAAATAAATATTTAAGGGGGCTTCTATACAACAAACGTGATTTTTTTGCTCGTTTTTGCTTGATATTGATAACGGCAACAGGTAGACGGTTGAAATATTCACAGAATCTTTAGTTATATATTCACTTTAAAAATAAATAATTAAATTAAAATAAAACAAATATTTAAGGGGGTCCTATACAACAAACGTGATTTTTTTTGCCGTTTTTATAGTTAATGGTACGGAACCCTTCGTGCGCGAGTCCGACTCACACTTGGCAAGTTTTTTATATTTGCGGATACAATATTATAAAAATGTTATAGCCTAATTATGTCACTTTCACAATGAAGACGAATCCAACGACACCTATTAAGTTTGTTAAAATCCATAAAGCCATTTAGGCTATAGAGCGTGCCAAAGAAATAGACATACATACATACTCTCAAAGTCGGGTAAAAGATGGACACAACTTTAAAGTTAGATACTACTAATTTATACAAAACTGTATGGGGCATGTTACATTGTCAATAATGTCACAATACCGTGGTAATATCGGTGTAATAGGCGGTATCGTGATAATATCACAGCTTATTCGGAAATCTTGAAATATCGCGTTATTAGGATCATTATAATATTGACAAATGTAACTATGACGTATATCAAAAGCAGATTCGCGTCATAAAAACTTTCGACTGCGTACGAGTGTGTTTTTTATCATAAATACAACATTATTTTTAGTTTATTGCTAAACCTGACTAAAATTTCTTCAGAATAAGGAACTGATTCGATTTCAATATTTTTTACACCATAATTGTTATAGTTTGTCCCAAAAATATTTAAGTGTGATGGAAAATGTTATCACCTTTTAATTACTTACAAAACAATCGCCGTACGGTTAGGTACCTACTGCCAAATTATTATCAATGAGCGCAAGACCCTGGAGGCGCGGGGGCGCCGTTAGCATGTTTTTGTACGGACAACCCGGTAGTATTATAACTTTGTGATTTTTCATGATACAGTTTTGAAATTTTGAACATTTATTGTTTACATACAAATACTAGACACGTGTTTCGGGTTTTGCATACCTATACTAAAACGAATATTGTATAATAGGTATTAATTAGAACAAAAATGGTAATAAACGGTAAATAAATGAGGTTAATTACCTAATTAGAAAACACAGTATTAACCTGAATAATGCGCTCTGTAGGGCGCTAATTAAGGGCAAAGTTACCTGTGACGTGTTGGCATCATAAAACAAAATCTCTCTTGACAAATTAACCTGTATGTGGAAACTTAATAGCAAAATAAAGAATTTGATAAACAGATTATTTCCACCTCCACTGAAATATGGAACAACGTGGTATTATTCTATTTTGTTTTATTTAGTAATATTTATAAAGAATTTAAAAATCAAGAAAAATAAAATATGTTAAAAATCATTTAATCGTATTTATTATTGCTATTAATTAACAAAACTTTTCGAAATCTCGCAATTCCATATAAGCTCACATTTTGTTCATACAGAACAATTGTTTTTGTCCTCATAAAATTAGAAATCATTTTACTTAATAATGGGTAAATCGTAGTCGTTACCCTTCGTTGTTTTAAGAGAACGTATACATTGAGGGTATGGATTAATCTTTTAAAGAAACGTAAAATGGATACCCTCAAATTATAACATCATTCGGTTAGACAGAGGCCTAAACATAAAGTGACTCGGACGATACTAGATAACAATTCCATCACAATACACATGGGCTCGCTGGCTAGTTCGTTAAACTGCCGTATGAGTTATGACGACGTTCGGTGATGCGATGGTTTAAATCCAAGTCGAAACAATGAACTCTTTTTGAAGTATTCTTTAGATTATTCGTAACGAATTCAATGTTGTAGCAGTGTAATATTTTAAAACTTGAGGGGTTAGCACATAGTGACGCAGACTGAACCTATCACTGAGTGGTCGTTGGCTCACTAAAGTCCACTTATTAACGTAAAAATCCTATTTGGGAGGCCTACGTTCAAAGGAGGCCATTTTTATTGAATCAGATCGGTGGGATTCCCCGATGTTGCGAAGGTGGATGCAGCTCCACGCTGCATTTAATTGTTTTGTTAATCTTTGTCTGTACTAACACTAGATGATAAGTAAAATTGTTACTAACTCTATGGACATTTGTCTGAAAATAAAAGTATTATATTCTATTCTATTAAGGGTCAAAAGATAAATACAAGGTCTAGGTCAAATCACACTAACACTTGTGTATGAATCAATAAAACTTTTTATTTTTTTCATTAGCTAGCGAAACTCCGCGAACGTGATGGGTCTAACAACAAAGACAAAAAACATATTTTCTCAACTATATCAAGTAACTTCACTACATTGGTTATTGACCCCAGAAAAACATCAAATTTATTGTCTCTTTGTCTCTTTGTTTTGTCGTTTAGTTTATCGATATCCTTCACATCAGCTGAGTTTTGCTGGCGAATTTTTGACCCTGTTCAAGCCAAATCACACCGTATATCGTAGAATTTAGTGACCATAGTTCAAAGCTTCGCAAACAAGTGTATATTACTGCTCAACTTCTGCCTATAATTCTCTAATTGCCTCTCGACATCCACATTATTATTATATTTTTTTTCATTATTATTATTATTTTATTTTATTTATTTGGGACAAAAAACAGTAAAAATTTTTAAAGTTAAATAAAAATATTAATTAAACAAATAATGTAAATTCAATTATTGATGAATTAGGTAGGTACTTACATTTTATTATGTGGTTACTAATGGATAAATAAAATTATTTTTATCTCATATTTATATATTAATTTGAAGTAAGTACTTTTTTATTATGTTTTTGCTGCATGCATCAAATGAAATATCTATTTTATGATTGTTATGTTAATTTTTAATTAAGGAATAAATAAAGGCTATATTAATTAATGAATGTTAAACCTTGATGTTATTTAACAAAATAAATTTTTGGAGTGTTTTAAGTAACGGGGAATCAACGAGTGTCAAGAGGAATGGTATATTAATAGGTCTGGGAAAATTAGGGGGGAGCATATCATATAGAGGTACCAAAAGATTGCGGCTAGACAAAAATATGTGCTCAAGAGCACCCTCTTCCACACCACACTCGCAAAGGGAATGATCCCGAATGCGTAGTTTAGCCTCTATTTTGTTAAGTACCTGGTACTTTTGACGGGCCTACACTGTCTTCTCATACCTATTATTAACACTGTAATTTGACACATTGTAAAAGCCAATTATTTTTAAAAGAGTAACCGTGGAGTTTCTTGCCGGCTCTTCTCCATATGGAACGATCAATTGGAACCGTGCACCTAGCTTCTGACGTTTCATAAGTTCCCATGTAGGCTTATGTGAAATAAAATATTTTGATTTTGATTATTTGCACTGGCAAAAGACACGTTGCATGACGCACGTTGTATACAACATTAGTTTTTGTTTATCACCGAAAAGGGGTCATTGTACTCATTATTTCGAACAACTCTTTCTATGGGACCAACCTTGAAATCCGGGAATAAAAATCAGCTGTTCCATACATTTCGTCGATTTTTTTTTTCTTGATTTCAAGGTTGGTCCCATAGAAAAAACTGTTCAAAATGATGAGTACAATGAACCCTTTTCGGATTTAGTATAAACAAAACCTAACGTTGTATAACCGCAGAACGTGAGTAGTTACAGTTGTTACCCTACTGTATAAGTGCATAATATAAGTATTATTCATACCACGTGCTACAAGCGTGCATGGCGACCGAGTCTTCCTACATTCAGTGTTGAGGCAGTTAGTAACGGTATTCGTATGACTGTGTGACGTATATTCACGTCATGCGGAGCTTAGCATAGACGTCATGTTTAAGTGAATCAGTCTCGTCTTTGATGCCTCGCCCATGATCTATAAAGATACGCAAGTTGGAGATTAATCTGGCATAGATTCTATGTGTGATGAGTACGGATATTCGGATGCATATTTACCTAAAGTACGTTTTTTCCCGGCAAAGGATACAAAGTACGGAAACGGCTTCTTGAAATAATTATATTTTTATTCCGGGATCGCGAGGTTTCAGTAATAACAGTATGTAGGTAAACAATTTTGTATTCCTAAGTATAACAAATATTTCTTATCTATTTAGAACTGGGCAATAATTTTGTGGAAAATATAACACTTTTAAAAAATACATTTTTATTCAAAACCTTCAAATTCTAAAATGAAATATATTTATTCGGGGATCCACAGTAAAAAACAGTAGTTCTTAAACATTCGTCAGTCCTGGAAACCAACACTTTTTCCCGTACCGAAGCGCACTCCATACTAGTCAACTCTCAAATTTTAGGTGAATATGCATCCGAATATCCGATCTCTAGTGATGAGATCTCAAGTAAAATTGTAACTTACAAAAGATCAACTAAAAGTGTATTAGAGACTGAAACTTATATCCATAAAGTTAAGTGAAATAAATCAAGACTTTTAAAATATATTACATTTATTTTTCATTCTTGCGGTCTTTTCCCCTTTTGCGAGAGAACTTCAGGCATTAAAACTATTTTATTTCATATAAAAAAGTACCTATCATCCAAAACGACAGAGGACTGTCACTTCGTACGTCTAACAAATAAGATCTGAAGGCCAATTCTCGTACTTAAAAACCTTCAAATTCAAGTTACAATCTCATCTCAACGTCAAAAACTTGTCAAAAATGTAGGGAAATTAGAGGTTTTACTGACAGACTGACACTGAGATTAGAATGGGAACGTTCTTATAAATACGGGAACTGACCCCCTCAGATGTTCAATAGCATTAAGTTAACCGGAAAACCTTTAAAGCGTATATAAATTGAAAAGTTTAACGATTTTTATTATTTTACTTCTCGGTATAATTAAACTTTTAAATTTATCGTCGTATCAATAACTAAATGTAGGTAATGTAGTCGTACACAGCTTAAAAACTTTGAAGCAAGTAGTGTCGTGTTTCGTAAACAGAACTTCATAGCAAACGGTGTGTTGCTTTAAAAAAATCGGTACAATTCCTAAAGGCTTTTTATTTTCCATTTTTCTTTTTTGTCACAATCTGTCACACACTATACAAGTTGTAACATAATTAACGCACAACCTCTTAAGGGGTTATTTTACTCCTCATTAAGAAGAACTTTTAATAAGGGACCAAACATGAAATCGCTAAAATAAAATCAGCTGTTCCCTAGCTGCATTTATGTTCTCATAACTCGTCAAAATGTAGGGAATAGCTGATTTTTTGTCGTAATTTTTGGTTTGGTCCCATAATAAAAGTTCTTCGTAATTGATGAGTACAATGACCCCTTCAGTGTTTGTTGGTTATTTATGTAGCATCTTGTATGTGTGACAGATTGTGACAAAAAAGATGAAAGAAAGGAAAATAAGTTTTTTTGTCACAGAAACATATTACATTAAATAAATTGAAGTCGCTTTTCATGTCTATGTGTCTCGTTATTTTTCTAAACTCCGCAACGGATTTTGATGCGGATTTCACCATCATTTATAGAATTGATTCCGTAAGTTTATGTGTTTGTGTAATCAGCCTATAATGTTTCCACTGTTGGGACTGAAGCCTCCTCTCTTCGAGGGAGAGTGGGCTGTCATCCACCACGCGGGCCCAGAGCGGGTTGGTAGATGTCACATGTCTTCAAATCTTTGGTTCTAGGACATGCCGGTTTCCTTACGATGTTTTCCTTCATGATGACTGTATCATTAAGATACACCTCATACAGGTGAGGATGACGTTTAGGGGATAACCCCTATTTAGGTATTGTGCACTTCCCCTTACGTATGTCAGATTCTAGGCAAAGTCTAAATAGTACACTGAGGAAAATGAGAAGCATGTAAGACAGAGAAACAATAGGTACCTAAATTATACATATTTAAAAATCGGCCAAATGCGTGCCGGGCCACGCACAATGCAGGGTTCCGTTTTTGGGGAGAATTTATACCAAAAACAAACATAACATTGTAGTTAAAAAAAATTCTCATATACATCGATAAACGTCCCGGTCAATTCTCCAACTGCAAATGTAAGTTGGTCGACTATTACTCGTTAATTTGTAAGGCCTACTTAGCTGTCATAGTTTTCTTTTTAATTTCGTTATATATACCTACTATTGCCATGATTTTTTTCACATATTCGCTAAAAACAACCATTTAGCTGGCAGGGCGGGGGAGACAGTTCCTTCCGCCTGACGCAGGTCCTCACTGGACACGGTTGCTTCGGGAGGTTTCTGTTCTGGATGAAGCGGGAGGAAACGCCCGGGTGTCACCACTGTGTGGATCACCTGGAGGACACGGTGGAGCATACGGTGGAGGTCCGCCCGGATTGGGTGGAGCACCGCCGTGTCCTAACGGAGGCGATCGGCGGCGGTGATTCTCGCGTCCGGCCCTGGTTCGAAGCGAGAGTGCATGGGAGGCCGTCACCTCCTTTTGCGAAGGAGTAATACTCGCGAAGGAGGAGGCGGAACGCGAGAGGGAGACGCAAGGTTCGCGCCCTCCGGCCCTTAGTAGCCGCAAGAGATGCCCCGGGCGTCGGGAGCCGCAGGCCGATTTCCGGCCACCATAGGCTCGGGCTTGCGGACGGTGAGCGATGAGTAGCTCAACGTCCGATAAGGACCAGGCTCGGGTCGACGGCGCGTTGTGTTCCACGCGTGCCTCTAAGAGATGTCAGCACCAATTGACGGGGTCCATTAGGCCCAATGCCTGCCAGGGTGGCGAGTTTGTCCGAAAGGGATATCGTGGCCCTGGCACACAGGCAACTGAAGGAACACGGGTGGGTTTTAGTCAGTAAAAGTTTGACATCCCGTTCCGCCCAGAGCGGGAGAAGTTATTTGAAAATTTCACAACCAACAAACAAAAAGTGAAAGGAGTATTAATTACCATATTTGGTTATTACCACATTCAGTGCTGTTATGATTAATGACGCAGCTTTTAATTCATTCTGACTTTTCCTTGACAATTTAACGTGTACATGTATAGTATGTATATAAGCATAGTTACAAAGGGTTTTCCTTAAAAGGTTAACGTTCTGTCACCGCAATAAAAAACATCACCTTATTTAATTTCAATTGTCATTGATGGCTTGGAATTTCCCAAGTAGGATCGCAGGTGGGGAAAAAAACTAAAGTTTGGCTTTTCTTCAGTTATACACATACGTAAACTCACGCTTTCTTCCCATGGGGGTAGGCAAAAACTACAGAACGCCACCTGCTACGATCCTTATATGCTCCTGTTGCTTTAGTCAATCAGTTATGTTTTTTAAGTGTGCTCTGATTATTTACTGATAAGATACTAACATAACCAATATAAACAGTTCCGCTTACCTACAAGACAAAGGGTTAATGAACCACGAAGTACCAATTTAGATTAAAACTTTTTTACAAAAAAGACGTCTTCCAAAAAAATACGCGTGGTGCATGTCGATCCACCCACAATGAAGGGTTCCGTAGTGGGATGAATTTATCCTAAGAAAAAACTTGGCATTGTAGTTGAAAAACATGTTCCGTCATACATTCCAATTGAAAATATAAGTTCGTACGCACAATATTGAGAGATTTACCGCGTTATTTTAAGACCATAGACTTTACACCATTTAATTACTTACAATACAATCGCCGTACGGTTAGGTACCTACTGCCAAATTATTATCAATGAGCGCAAGACGACCCTGGAGGCGCGGGGATGCCGTTAGCATGTTTTTGTACGGACAACCCGGTAACATAACAACCTTATAACTTTGTGAATTTTCATGATACAGTTTTAAAATTTTGTAAATAGATACTTTATTAAAATTATAATAAATATATACTTATCTGAAATCGTTATAACAAGCCCTTGCATTTGATGTGTCCCACGGTACATTTAGCAAAACATTATTTTTAACCTTTTCTAATTTGCTCCCCAAAACTTACCCCTCTATTCAAAATTCATTTATTTATGTTACATTTCCGTATCTGGGTTACAGAAATTCATATTTATACCAAATTTCAACAGTAGATTTGGAGCAAATTGGCTGTGACAGACAGACAGACGCAGATAGTGAAACTATAAGGGTTCCTTGTAAGGGTTCCTGATGACTATGGAACCCTAAAAAGAGAATTTTCATCATTGGTCCACAATTAATGAAGAATGAAGTCGGTTAAAAAGCAATTAACATAACAATGAAAAAAAAAAAGACGGAAAATAAATTATTCAAATGCGACAATCAAATGATATTATAACGTCATATATATTCTTTAAAGGTTCAAAAAGTACGTCATGAATAACTTAAAACATTTTTACAAAACAAAAAAGGTAATTAATTGTTTGATTTTGACGTTAATATCATGATAGCGCGTCATGTAAGTTTTATACCTAAGTCATGAATAACTTAAAACGTTTTTTAAGCCCATTAAGAGGCTTCTTGGCGGGAAAGTGAAGCGTCATGTTAGCAGTTTTGTTTTATTTTCTAAAATTTGTGTTTAGCCGAATATTATTGTGTAATAATGGTGGATTATTAACCATTAAGTGTTCGTGAACGTGCATTAGTGTAGGCAAATGAAACAAAACAGTGCAGCATCACTTCAAGTTCTCTCAAGAAGTACGTGTGAGGTATAAGGAAAGTTCCACATCTTTACTGAAACTCAATCTTGTATCATGCATTGAATATAATTTGTACTTGTTACCTAATTTTACTTGACACTGGCTAAATGTGCAAACCACAAGAAGCCATTGTTAAAAAAAAAACATAAGCCACTCACTAAATACCAGTATGATAACGATAGGTACTTAATTTAATCATATACATAACCAATGAAGTATTACCTTTAGATGCGTTACCTGCACTCAATAATGGGAAAGTAAATGCCAGGCAATTGCCTTACATTTACAATAATAATAATTATTATTACGTACGCGCCAATGAACATGCAGCAGCTAGTGACGTAACTAAACATGTATGTTCATCTCTTTCTAACAACAGATATCGATAAAGTTCTTTCTTTTTCTTCACGCGCTGTATGATTGTATGCAAGTATGTAGCTACAATCATGGCTTACGCTGTTTTTGAGTGCAATAATGTTCGTGTATGACGCGTCTACGAGTATTTAGAATACGTCAATGTAGGTACATAACTATCAAATCAAATCAAATCATTTATTTTTGCAAACATGGGTAATTCGTACATAGTTGTTTTCTTAAAAAGTAGTCCTCCATATTCTACCGTCTCATGGGCATGCAAATAATATTCAATTCCAAAAAATTCTTTTGATACCGAATAAATATAAATGTCAAATCATTAAAATTACAAAAAAACAGACTAATTCAGTAGAAACATTTTCACATTAATGTCACAAAAATATAATAAAGTATGTCAAAGTATCAATCAGAATAAAAAGTGTCAGACTATGAACATGTATTTCAATCATAATAATAGTTTATCAATCAGTGCAGGGATTTATCATTAAGGAAGTCGTCAATTGTGTAATAGCTTTTCTCAATTAATATTTTGTTTAGTGCCCTTTTCAATTTTATTACAGTCTTATTTTTTATTACATCAGGTACTTTATTATAAATATGTGGGGCAATACCAAAAAAACTTTTCTTCATAAGTGCGGTTTTACATTTCACTTGGCATAGTTTGTTTACATTTTGAGTCCGTATCGGATTTTTTCGAACTGCTGACAGTTTGTCGAATATATGTGGATTGTTTTTTACAAATAGAGTTGTTTCCAAAATGTACAAAGAAGGAAAAGTTAAAAATTTTAGAGTCTTAAAATAGGACAGACAGCTATCTGTTGTTTTAAGACCGCACATTGACCATAGACATCGCTTTTGCATTCTAAATACCAGTTCCTTATCGGTAGACTGCCCCCAGAAAATAATGCCATACCGCAAAACCGAGGCCACCAGTCCATGGTACGCTGATAAAAGAGCCTGACGGTTGCTTTTTTAGAAAGTTGATGGAGAGCATACGCGGATTTGCTAAGTTTTTTGCACACAACTTCAGCCTGTGGTTTCCAAGTGAGTTTGCTGTTTGTTCTTACAACCCGCACTTACGAAGTTAACTTTGGGTTTTTCCCTACTACAGTGTAGTATTGGGTTTTTCCATGCACTGTGTTTCTTTTGATTTCGCACGTGGCAAACTACTTGACTAATTTGCCAAAAAATTATGTATAATTTATTCTCTTTAGTCGATGACATTAATTTGACTTTATTTTTAGTCACGCTTGCAGTATGTGGCAACTTTTATAGTTCAAAACCAGCTAAGGTCATGTGAAAATCGCTTTTCTGATTGTAATATTTCTGTAAGGGATCCCTGAAACGATCAATTTTGATTGATCAATTGCCATCAATTTATATTGTAGTAATATTGTCAATCACTTGGTAGACGACCAATTTGCGCATCAATATGTATCAATCGCGTAAAAATTGACAATTGCAATTGATCGTTTCGGGGACCCTTTACGGATTCTATTCTTCCTGCTGTTTGAAAAAAGACCCACTGTGGTCTATGTGTACTCGTAACATACTGATCTTAACAGGTTCTAGTCAGACTGGAACTTAACTTCAACAAACGAAGATCAGAAACGACTGCGTTGTCGAGTAGTGCCGTAAAATGATAAAAAAGTTTAATGGAGGACAGTCATTGGCTGTCTATAATATCGTGACAGGTGACGTAACCTGGGTGTACTGCTTTGAACCGGAAAGAAAAGCCAGTCGGCGGAATAGGTCTTTCCTTTTGAGGATTAGCCGACGAAAGTTAAAAAAAGTCGAAGCATTGGTAAGGAAATGGTTGGTTCTTTTTTCGGTAAATCATGACATTACACATCAGTGTCGCTTGAAGACCAAAGGACAGTGACCGTAGATTGGTATGTCAACACTTGCTTCCACAGAGTCTTAGAAAAAGTTCGCGAAAGGCGTCCTGGAAGCAATGTCCTCCTTCACCACGATAACGCCTGCTCACATTCCGCTAAGGATACGGAAGTGTATTTAAGGATTAAAATTAATGTAGAACTGATGACCTATCTGCCATACAGCCCAGACCTTGCACCTTACGACTCCTTTTTGTTTCATAAAATTAAAGACAAACTTAGAGGCACACGTTTTACGAGCACTAAATCGGCGGTGAATGCGTTTCAAGAAGCCATTGAAGAGGTCCCTATGGAAGACTGGCCGACCTGCTTTTTACAATGGTTCAATTGGCACACGGATAGCTTATAACCTGGATGGATTTTTCTGAAGTCCACGCACATGAAGTTGCGGACAGAAGCTAGTAAAAACTGGCCAAGTGCGAGTCGGACTCGCGCACGAAGGGTTCCGTACCATTATCTATAGAAATGACAAAAAAATCATGTTTTTTGTATGAGAGCCCCCCTTACATTTTTGTTATATTTTAATTTAATTATTTATTTTTAAAGTATATACAACTAAATATTCTGTGAATATTTCAAGCGTCTACCTGTTGTCATTATCAATATAGAGCAAAAATGAGCAAAAAAATCACGTTTGTTGTATAGAAGCCCCCTTAAATATTTATTTCATTCTGTTTTTTAGTATTTTTTGTTATAGCGGCAACAGAAATACATCATCTGTGAAAATTTAAATTGTCTAACTATCACGGTTCATGAGATATAGCCTGGTGACAGACGGACAGACAGACGGACAGACGGACAGACAGACAGACAGACGGACAGACAGACGGCGGAGCCTTACTAATAGGGTTCCCGTTTTACCCTTTGGGTACAGAACCCTAAAAATAGTAACAATTAAAACCTACACTTAAAAATAACTTTGGGTTTGTCCCTACTACAGTTTTTTGTTGGGTTTTTCCATGCAGCTGTGTTTTTGTTTTGACATGGCTCGAGGCAAACTACTTAATTAACTTGCGAGAAAATGATGTGTAACTTATTCTCTTTAGTCGATGACATAAATTTGCCTTTATTTTAAGTCGCGCGTGCCGTATATGTTTGTTATATATTATATGCGTCAATTTTCGTACCTTAAAAACCACACGATTTGGTAAAACTGGTTGCCCGACTTTCGGGCTCCTGACAACCAGTAACGACTTTAAAGATCCATGAATGACAGCCAGGACCAACGGCTGAACGTGCTTTCCGATCCACGGAGGGATCTCAATATTTCATGGATGGTCACCCATCCATGAACCGACTGCGGTCAGTGACCTTTGATTAATTTAAATAACTTATGCAATGTAAATCCGTCGCACTTGTAAAACTATTGGTATTGTAATTCAAAATTATCAATTCAAATGATTGCCAAATGACAGACATAAACGCATGTTCTTATTGAACATTGTCATTGTTGGCATTGTATAAATAGTGTTTACCCATTTGATTATTAATATAAATATTTATAATTATTGTATAACATGTCATAAGCCACACGAATGATAAATTGTAACGAACATTATAGCTATCAAGAATAAACAAATATTGAAGTTAAATATAAATAATATTAACTAAACAAAATGCACCACTATTACGATACAAGATGATATACTTTTGAACTCTTTTGGTATGCAAAAGAGTTAAGGGTCCCACAGCATCCGCGATGCGACTCTGGTGGAACAATTTCTATGAAGCGCGACGCGTCGAGGTTGTCTGCGGGCCTTTATACGAACCAGGGTAGCGTTTGTTTTTATTGAAATTAACTGCATGACTGTGTTAGTCCAAGTGATTGGTGTTTTTTTGTTTTGAGCAAAGTTGCCTTTAAATAAATAAATCAAATTAATTTATTTCGACCAACAAAGACCCTGGGCAAATAATATTGACTAGTGGTCGCCCACTGGTCGAAATTTGACCCCCTACTTACAATCTATGTAGTACTTACTAATTCCATGAGTAGTACTTACGTATTCCATGGTCAAGCTGTCACTTCTGTCACCTATCTATCTTCAAAGTAATGAGGCCCTGGTACTATGTGTGTGTCAAACGCATGGTAGTGTGTGTAATGTTTTTTATTAATTTAATTTATTTCATAAGCATATGAAATAAAAATATTAGCGTTCTGCACTCCTCCATGTTAACTTTAACGCTGGTAGCACACTTCCGCCGCGAAACCATAGCAGCGTTAACCGCATAACATCAAGAACGTCTGCTTACTAATCAAAAACATGTAAAAAGGAAATAAAAAAAATAAAAAACATTCCATTACTAATTGTTATGAAATACGAGCAAACAGGTGTGAAATACCGCCCTCGAAATAATGACACATTTTTGCTACAAAGATGATTATAATACCTAGGTATCACACAATAGTCACTCAAGAACGCTGTGGCCCATCACTTAACGGTTTCTAGGTAAAATACCCACCGGGCCAGACAAATGTCAAAATCTGCAAAAAAGTGATTTCTATCTTTAACTCCTTAAGAGCATTTACACCTTACAGCATTTCATACTACTTCAACTTTAAAGCCCTTGTTTTTTGAAATGACGGAAGCGATGATGAAACTTCATACGCATAAGCAGGATACAAAGGTCTAAAAAGTTAGTTAAGAATATTTTCGAAAAATAGTGTTACAGCCAAATTAGACCGATTTTAAATTTTCCATAGAAACAGAGATTTCCAGTTATCTGTTTTTAAATAAGACATTTCGAAAATGTTTCCATGAAGTTATAATAGACATCAGTCATTTCGAAAAACAAGGGTTTGAAAGTTTGTATGAAATGCCGTAAGGTTTCTTCTTTTTTTTTTTTTGTTTTTTTTGTTTTTTTTTTTTTTTTTTAAAACGTTGCCCCACACTAGGAATTTCTCCTGTATCGCGGGTGCGTTTACAAACATTTAAACTCACATACACAAACAGCCAGACCCGGAACAACTACTTGTAGGTCATACAAATATTTGTTCCGTGCGGGAATCGAACCTGCGACATGCAGCACAGCAGTCAATCGCTTAACCACTGCGCCAACCGTGCAGTCAGGTGTAAACGCTCCTATGACACTCCTCAATTACGTCGGTTGATAATAAAATAGGTTTTACTTTTTATGATTCCCAGATTTAATGGCTACATGATGGCAAATCTGATGAGTAACGTGTTTGACCTTCTACTACCAGCGTGTGAAAACGTAGTTGTAGGCCGCACGAGAGCGATAGTAAAACCAGTATAAGCTGGCCTCACATTCTATTGGAACTCCGTACTACGTCAGGCCAGCTCAAGTTCAACGAGACACACGGCCTGCTGTATCTGCATGGCATAGGCCGTAGACCCTGTCTTGCGCTGCCCTCATTTTCTCTGAATCATCGTTGCTGGTCAGCTGTGATCGACTTTTTATTGGCTAGGCTAGCCCCTAACACCAAAGAAGCTTTCTTTACCTTTCTATCATCATTCATTCATTTCAGCCGAAAGACGTCCACTGCTGGACATAGGCCTCCCCCAAATGGGGGGTTTGCCATAATGGCTACGCTTGGCAGGCGGGTTGGTGATCGCAGGTGTTAAGTAAGTCCCTTAATCGCCTTTTACGAGACCCATGAGTACAAATTGGGAAGTGCTATTCTTAACGTCTGGCACCACTCAGACAACTTTTTACTCTACAATGTGTTAAATGGGTATTTTCACTGTTATTAGGGTTCCGTACCAAAATGGTAAAAAGGAACCCTTATGGTGAGACTAAGTCTGTCTGTCTGTCTGTCTGTCACACCTGAATATTTCAAGAACTACTCATGCTATCAACTTGAAATTTAGAATAGTTTTAGATGACGTTTGCCAAACTATTTTGCAAACAAGAAAAAAATTAAAAAAATTAATCTTTTTTGCAAAAGGGACTGAAAGGGGGTCTTAAAAATTTGAAGTGGGGCTACTAGAGCATGTGGGGTATCATATGAAAGAACGCTGTTTGCACATTCTCAAACATTTATTTTTTATTTTTTAGGTTGCATAGTTTCCGATTTTTGATCAAAAATGTAAAATAAAATACCGCCCCCCCCCCTTATCTCCGAAGTTTGTATAGTTAAAAATCTGAAATTATTCTATGTGATAAAAGTGCATGTAAAGATTACAGGAAAATTAAAACTATGTCTCTAAATAGCACAGTTTTTCAGAAATCATCAACATCATGTATACGTACGGAACCCTCAGTGCGCGAGTCCGACTCGCTCTTGACCGGTTCTTTTATGAACGGACACACACAACCAAAAGAGGTCTACCCGAAATATTAAATTATTCATAAAAATAAGGTGTATTTTTTTTTTTTTTTTTATTATACTGGGTGTTTAGTGCATCGTATGCCAAATTAAAATGGTCGACTGAAGGGGTCATCCGCTAGCCTTTCAGACCCCTTAACACCCCTCATGCTCTGTGGATTTTTTTTTATCGACTTTTTATTGTTTTAAAAAAAAAAAAAACTTTATTTTACATTCAAATACAGATTTAAAAAAAAATATAAGGCGTAGACTCTGAATTTTAATTTTATTTCGATGTGTATTGTTTAAGAATACTTTTAAATACAAAATTAGTGATATTAGTCACCTAGTTCTTTTTTAATTCACTCGCAAAGGTAAAACTTAAATTAAAGCTGTACATGTTACAGCTGTTTATAAGGCTACAAAAAATTCGCTAGAATTGTGAATCAAGTCACATAAAACTACATTCCTAATTCTAATGAAAAAATATTTATTGCGGAACTGTTACTTGAGAAAGAGGTAAAATTTGTTTTCTCACTTTTTCACAGTAAAATCTATCTTCTATCTCTTTCTTGCATACCTTAAATCGGTTTGAACAAATCTCGCCGCCCGACCCGCCATTTTTTTAGTCGAGACATGACTGCCTCTGCTACCTAACGTGTGTTCACCATACTCCGCGATTCTTTTATTACTTTGTTATCAAATGTAAACAAATGTAACAAGAACCAGCAAAACTTAACGTTTTGCTGGTTCTTGTTACATTTGTTTAATTTTTGTTGTTATTGTTAAACTTTGAGTTTTTTGTTATTGCAATGGCGACATTCTCTAACGAAGAATATGCGGACATCATGATGGCTTACGGAGCCGCTAATGGCGTCGCTCGTGCAGCGCAACGACTTTACCAGGAACGCTTTCCTGGTAGACGATTACCTGGCCGCAGAGTCTTCCAAGACACATACCGACGCATACGCGAGACTGGCAGTGTTACTTTTAATGAACCAAGGGGCCATATTGTGCGACATAATGTTGAAGTAGACGAGAGAATACTGGCACTTTTTGAGGAAGACCCTACAAGAAGCATTAGAAATGTGGCATCACATCTTGATATTTCAATATGGAAAGTGTGGAAAGTACTTCGTCAAAACAAAAAGCATCCATTCCACTACACTCCGGTGCAAGGTACGTAATTTTAAACTAACTTTAAACCCGTGCAAGCTTTGTTTGACCTTGCCTTTGTTTAGCAGGTAATGGGTATGGTATGGCGTCACTTCCAGGTAGTGAATCTATTAGCACGAACAGCGGGTCCTTTCTTGTGCAATTACTTATTGCCCAAGAGAAATTTAAAAGAGTTTTTTGTTTGTTGCAGGTCTTGAGGGTGGCGACTTTGAGAGACGAGTGGCTTTTTGTCGGTTTCTTTTACACACGGATGTGGATGATCCTGATTTTTTTAAAAGAATACTGTGGACGGATGAATCCAAATTTACCAAGGATGGGATCCTCAATTTACACAATTTGCACCACTGGACAACGAAAACGCAAAACCCACGTGTTAAAAGACAGAAATCTTCTCAAAGAAGGTTTAGTGTAAACGTTTGGGCAGGAGTGATTGGGAATCAGGTAATTGGACCGCATTACCTGCCCGATAATCTCAATGGCGAAGACTACCTGGAATTCCTACAAAATTACCTGCCCGAATTAGTGACCGATGTGCCCGTATTTAATGAACGTGTGCCCATTGTATTTCAAAATGACGGCTGTCCCGCGCATTGGCGATTGACTGTGAGGGAATATCTCGACAATGTGTTCCCCAATGCATGGATTGGACGCGATGGCCCTATTCCATGGCCGCCACGTTCCCCAGATCTAACTCCGTTAGACTTTTATGTCTGGGGACGTGCCAAAGAGTTGGTATATGCCACGGAGGTCCCAACTAGGGAGGTATTAGTCCAACGCATAGAAGCGGCATTCAATACTATTAAGGAGGAAATACGACTTCGTACAACAACTGTTGAAATACGAAACAGGTGTCGGGCCTGCATTCGCAACAGAGGCCAACAATTTGAGCAAAATTTGTGACAATGATTAAATAAATGTTAAAAATGCAATTTTGTTTTTTTATTTCAAGTAAATCCCACGAAAGATACAGATAGGAGACACGAATTTACCTAACCATAAGAATGAGATAGCAGATTTATAGGTTTGACAGGAATCATTTAAGAGATTTTTTTTTAAATCATAATTTTGAATATTAGCCTTAGGTGACTCGATTCACAATTCTAGCGAATTCACAAAGTTGTTAAAATACTTTTATGGCATGTGGCACATCATTAGAAAGAGGATAGACTGGAGAATTAATGAGGGAGTTGGAAGATCCCGGTCGCTTTTGATTTTTTTTTTGTAGCCTTATAAACAGCTGTAACATGTACAGCTTTAATTTAAGTTTTACCTTTGCGAGTGAATTAAAAAAGAACTAGGTGACTAATATCACTAATTTTGTATTTAAAAGTATTCTTAAACAATACACATCGAAATAAAAATAAAATTCAGAGTCTACGCCTTATATTTTTTTTAAAATCTGTATTTGAATGTAAAATTTGGGTCTTTTTTTTTGATAACAATAAAAAGTCGATAAAAAAAAAATCCGCAGAGCATGAGGGGTGTTAAAGGGTCTAAAAGGCTAGCGGATGACTCCTTCAGTCGACCATTTCAATTTGGCACACGATGCACCAAACATCCTGTATATTACGTAGCTATCAGAACGGTCAGTGTGGTCATATTTAAGGGTGTGGTACAGACCATCAAACTAAACAACTTTCTCCATGAGACCAATGTCGTAATCGCAAAAAAAAAAAAAAACAGCCGTACATTTGGATCGAGTAGGAAGTTGAATTTTTGTATAGGACTGTTGATAGTTTAGTCACGATGTTGGCCCATGGAGAAAGTTGATCAGTTTGATGGTGAGTAGAATACCACACTCTTAAATATGGCCACACCTTTTTGATGCATAGGGTCAGAAGGTGGCTGGGACAGACTGGATGCTGAAGGCGGAGGAAAGGGTATTGGCACAGCCTATTTCTAGCAGTGGACTGCGATAGGCTGAGTTGATTGAGATACAGAAAAGGTGTAAAATAGGGTATAAGAATATATAAGATAAGGCTTCTAAAAACACACGCGACGCGACTCATAGGCCCCACGTGTCGCACGACGAGCGGTGCCTTTGTGTCGCGTCGCGAGTCGTGCCGGTCTGTAGAAGCCTTTACAGGTAACTTATCATTTTAGTGACACGACGGTGAGTTTGGCTCTGGTAGGTCTACTAAAGCGAATTTCACCTAAAATACCAAAAACCTAAAGTCAAAGTCAAATTATTTATTTCAAATAGGCACATAAATGGCACATGAACGTCAAAAATTACAAATAAAATAGAATTGATTCTAGTCGCCCCTTCCAAAAGGTAGCTTCGTATGGAGAAGAATGGGCAAGAAACTCCACCGTTAATCTTTTAAAAATGTTTTACCTACCTGTATTAATTAGTCACGGTATTAATTAGCATCTTTATGAACTAACCTTTGACTCTTGATACGTCTCAACCAATCTTTCTACCGTGCTTAGTCAACTAAAAAAGGGTTAATAATATGCAAGGAGCCCGTCTAGATGAGTAACGATGACCCAAAATAGTCATGTGACTGGTTTTCCAGCACGGGGGCAGTTAGATTCCCACATACTAATATTTTTCTATTGTTAGTTATTTATTGGCAATTGTTAGACTCGGGTGATTGTTTTGGTAAGTTGATTGTTTATTCGATATTTACATAGAAAACTAACACTACGCTTGCGACTTCGTCCGCGTGGATTTCGTACTTTAACCTTTTCTTTTTTTTTGGGTTGAAAAATTATCAAATAACTTCTCCCGCTCTGGGCGGAGCGGGTGGGCGTGTCAAACTTTTACTGACTAAAACAAACCCGTGTTCCTTCAGTTGCCTGTGTGCCAGGGCCACGGTATCCCTTTCGGACAAACTCGCAACCCTGGCAGGCATTGGCCCTGACGGACCCCGTCAGTTAGTGCTGACATCTTTTTGACGCGCGCGTGGAACACAACGCGGCGTCGACCCGGACCTGGTCCTTATTGGACGGCGAGCTACCCATCGCTCACCGTCCGCAAGCCCGCGCCTGCGGTGGCCGGGCTTGCGACTTCCGATTCCGGCGTCTCCCTACTTTACCCTAAGAAGTGGAATTTCAGCAATTCTTTTTTTCCCTGGGGTGGAAAATCCTCATGGACGTCCTCCACCCTAGGGCGGGCCTGTCAGTCTTACTAATTAAAATCCACCCCAATCGGTGTTCCCTTCCCGCACTTGCACTGGGGATCATGGAATCATGTGCGACTTCCGCGATCCCCGGCTGATAGGTACTACGAGTACGCTAGGCCAGCTCAAGGTTAAAAACTACCATCAATATGCGGTCGACTGTACCATTAAATCAGAAAACAGCTACTGCTTTTATTCATAGAAACGGTAAAGTTTATTCAAACTGAAAAACAACTATGTAAACAACTGAAGAAAAATCCTAACTAATTCTATAATTGCAAAAGTGATGTTGTTTATTCGTTTTTTATGCTTTCACGCTTAAGGCGACGATAACCGACTTTTAATGATTTTATACTGAAGATCACGTCTAAACGAGTAGTGTTAATGATCTGAAAAAAAAAATGTTAAATTAGAGCATTTTTTCAATAATTTAATATGTGGATATTTTAGATTATGTTTTTATTACATTGTGAAATTAATTTGTAAAGTTATGTCTAACGCGGATAAAAAACTGAGAATGGCGCAAAATATACCAAGCGTATTTTTCTGAAACCTTCACCAATTTAAATATAATTTAATTATTGATCTTTTAATATACGTATTTTTTTTAAATACTGTTCGTTTTGTGTATAATAAATTAATAATGCATCAAATTGGGGACAGCGTTCCTTGATGGACGAGTCCTATTACAGGCTGAACGTACGACGTGTTGCGTGAGCTCAGTACAGAACAAACAAGCTAACCACTCAAGGTCACTGGCTTATATCTGGGTCTTAAACATCTGAACGGATTTAGATGTAAATTGGTACACGGGTATGGCCATATACGGGCGCTGGATTCCGATATAGGATAGGTAATTTTTATCCCAATATTTCCACGGGATTGAGACATATGCTGGTGTAACTGCGGGGCACAGCTAGTTTAATATAAAGTATAATTAGTCTATAATGTCCCCACTGCTGGAACACAGGCTTTCTCTCGGTGAGAGGGCCTTAAAGCGCTGACAAGAGGCAAATGATCTAAGTAGACTTGTATTAAACAAAAAAAAAATCTAAATATATAGTTTGTGGTAGCGGAAAAATATATTATGTTATTCTTGTACACATTTCTCAGAACTTGGTTGTTACCAAAACACGTTTAGATAAAAACAACTCGTTACAAATTAACGGTAAACTAAGCCTTTACTTTCAGTTTCAATCCAAAATATCTGTATTAAATATCTATTTATTTAATGCACAATCTACACAACATAGTTACACCTTAGAGCAGTTACACGCTAGGCTTAAACTAGTGAGTACATGACCCTGTTAGGCGCAGCAAGATAACTTAAAACTAGTACTGAGTATCATGTAGGTTAGGAACTTTTACAATTTAAAATATTATATTAATATCTATATCTAGTTTTATAGACTTATACTAATTCTATGCTTATATCTAGTTTTATAAATAACATATTGCATATTATAATTAACACACAGATAAATATTTGAATTCTATTTTAACATTTATCAACGTACGGTTGGTATTTAATTAATAACAAGAACGTCTTATTTGTATGCAGAACTTGGTTGTTTTTTTTATTTTCGATTACTCAACTCATTTTTGAGTAAATAGATAATTGCTTCATATTTGCAATAAACTACAAGCGTTGTGTCATCGCGCTTCTCTTTCTTTTGTATCCAGTCTGACAGTGACCACGGTTTACCTGTTGTCAGTGTCTTAATCCACCTCGCTTGCCCAGTGTGGGTTGGTGGATGTCACATGCCTTCGAATTTTTGGTTCTAGGACATCGTTTCTTCACGATGTTTTCCATCGCCGTTTTGAGAGCAGTGGTGATGAAATAATTTACACAAAGTAAAGCCCTTGCCAGGGTTCAAACTTAGGACCTCGACTACACTGTTCTCAGAAAGAAATACATAATTCAGTTTTTTTTTCTATTTTACAGCTGGTGACACGCCGACATTTGACGAGAGGAATAAGGATCACTGGAATTTGCAGGCGCAATGGATCTTGAGAGCAAAGGTATACTTTCAAAACTTCAAAATACCCATTGTTTTTAGAATAAACATCAATTATTTCTGGGATTATGCTAAACTAAAGCATTGGCTAAAGTAAAGTAAACTAAAGTATTAAAGAAAATTTGGGTAAGTCATTGGACTTACCCCAGTTTTACATTTTCTTTAATACTTTAAGAGTAGGAGTTGCTCCTGTTTAACCGGTTCCTAAATACTTTTTGAATGGTGAGGAAGTTTGAGACAAAGGACGACTAAGGCCCGTTAACACGGCACGGTTTCTTTACGGTGCGATGTCTTAACCGTGCCGTAAAAAATCGCGTGAGCTTGTATATGACACGGTAAATAACCGGACGAGACAACGGCTAGGCTAGGTATGGCTCAGTTGGGACCAGTTGTATTATTTCTTTGCCAAGCTGCAGACGTGCGTTATGAATCCATATAAGAAAAATATCATCATTGCATTACGTGTTTAGAAAACACAAAAACGAAAAAATAAAGGAAAAGAAGGTTACATATTGGTTGTATTGTACCTACATCCGATTTTAGAAAGAATAGGAGGAACTGGATCTCCCAAACTGGCCTTTCATCATTTCAGCCGAAAGACATCCACTGAACTGGACATAGGCTTCCCCCAAAAGGAGGGGGGGGGGCTGCCATAATTGCCACGCTTGGCAAGCGGGTTGGCGATTGCAGTATGGTGTTAAAATGCATAGAGAACGCTGCTGCCCATTCTCTAGTAAGACTGGCCTTTCATAAATCAATGTAATTAATAATTCTTGATTTATCTGCGTCACGAATCCTTATGAGGAAAAGACCATCTTTGCTTATTATGTGTATAGAAACCTCAAAAAAGAAAAAAAAAATGTGATCCGATATCGATTATCCCATATTACAGGCCTTTTATGAAACACTCCCTATTTCAAAACCAAATCAACGTACGTAAACCGTCACAAAAATATTTGCCGTCGACAAACTGCCCTAGACTGTGAATCTCGCCGTGCACAGACACAGCGCATACGGCGATGGCGCCGTTCCGTGGTGCTACAGCGCCTGTGAACAAGCTTCCATAGCTGTGATCCATACAACATGGACGACCGTGCATGAAAGGTTAAACATGACAAATCAACTGTAGTTTTTTACGGCAAGAAAAGCGTGTGTGTATAACGGGCCTCATTTTTGCATTCATATAACCGTCGACCTTCGTCCCATTACGGGATTTTCATCTATTTCGAACGGCTTCAAATTACTTTGGTCTTAGGGTTATAGATATTTATTGCCGTAATAATTAATCTTACTGGACACGTGTACACTAAAAAACGATATCTCTGTTTAAATTCGAAGACCATAAAAATATAAAGAAAGAAAGAAAAAATGTGAAACTTAGTAAAGTAAACAAAATAAATAATAATTACAAGCACGGAAAAAAAACGAGTGTGCTTTAGACCACACAACTGAAGTAAAACAGAAATCACCGTTCGCTAGCAAAAAAAGTATTACTTCAAAAAAGCTGCGGTCTTGTGAGTGTATAAACAGCCAGTGTTAATTTAAAAAAATACCTATTAAGCGGAACGGCCCGCGGCGGTGACGGGGTGTGTGGTTCCATGATTAAAATTTAAACAACTTCCGTTCGCTTCTTTCCGTAACGCTCTTGTCACGCATTCACCAGCTTACAAGTCAAGCGTGCGTCAAGATGTTTTATTTCAAAAAGTAGTCGTCAGCCGCACGTCGTGTCAGTGACAAGAACGATATTATGATATTGTGTGATTATTAAAAATACAACATCAAACCTGGGCCCCAAGTCTGCTATTTTTATAATTTCAGTCATTCCATTTCCAACACGATCCCATTGTCATTTTGCTAAAAGTTGGTAATCTGCTAAATTCATAATGGTCGATCATTGGTCGGTCAATGTTCTCGTAATAGAATTGTGTTATTATAATGGCATTGTCGTATTGCTATTATTATAAAACCCATTAGTAGAAATGTCATTCATTTGTCAATATGTACGAGATTACCAATAAATGCAATTTCTTTCAATGTAGTGTCAGTGGCCGACCATTGGAAAGTCATAATGATGCCATTATAATAGTAGATTACCAAACTTGTCAAAATCAACAGTTATGAAATCAATGATCGACCATTCTGACACTATTGTAATAGCAGACTTGAGACCCTGTTCAGTCTGTTAATTTGGCACAAGGCGATACTCACTCTCAAACTAACTTTTATCACACTCGCAAAAACTAAATTTTGCACTAAAACTCATAAATGTCATTATGAACACCGACCTCTTTTAGGCCTGATTTACACGGTGCGATTTAATTGCCAGTGGCATACCATAAGTTGAAGCAAATATAAAAGTTGCAATGTACATTGGCAAGTCATTTGTTGCTACAATTTTATTGTATGTAAGAAACTTGTATAAATGGAGTTTTTCCTATTCCGTTATAATATTATTCTAATCTTGAAATCCCTTGTTCTAAATTCCAGTTAGCCAGTCCTCTAAATACGAGGGTTGCAAAGAACGTGATCCTATTTCTTGGAGACGGCATGAGCATCACCACGTTGGCTGCCACCAGGGTCTACCTGGGACAGAAGTACGGCCACCTCGGTGAAGAACTGAAACTGAGCTTTGAAGCCTTCCCTTACACGGGTCTGGCTAAGGTACGCAGATTTTATTATATTCGTAATTTATGAATCATTATCATTCGGACGTCCACTGCTGGACAAAGGCCTCCCCAAACATCACCGCTACTACAGGTCATGCGCTTCCCGCATTAAGCAGATTCTCTGAGCATAGCCCTGTCCAATTTGAACATACATACATATCATTCCGGCTTTTTCCCCGGCGGGATAGGCAGACATGTATTATGGGAGCGTTTCGCCAGCTAGCGAAACGCCAGCTAGCGTTTCCTAGCATAGGCACCAATTTGTTCTTTTTGATAGGTTATATTGAAAGAAATAGATTCTAACTCTTGATTGCCACTGAGAATTTATTGACAAATAACCCAGTTCAACATCATCATCATTTCAGCCGAAAGACGTCCACTGCTGGACATAGGCCTCCCCCAAGCACCGCCACTTCGACCAGTTCTGTGATTCCCGCATCCAGCGGATACCTGCAGCCTTCACAAGGTCATCGGTCCACCTTGTAGGAGGCCTTCCAACACTACGTCTTCCAGAACGCGGTCGCCACTCCAGAACCTTTCGGCCCCATCGGCCATCAGTTCTGCGAGCAATGTGCCCCCTGCCCACTGCCACTTAAGCTTGGCAATTCTTCGGGCTATGTCGGTTGCCTTGGTTCGCCTGCGGATCTCTTCATTTCTGATTCGATCAAGTAGGGAAACTCCAAGTATAGCCCTCTCCATTGCCCTTTGGGTGACTTTTAGCCTTCTGGTAAGGCCCATTGTGATCGACCACGTTTCAGTGCCATAGGTCATCACTGGCAACACGCACTGGTCAAATACTTTCGTCTTGAGACATTGTGGTATGGCAATAAAATTACATTCCCGTAGGAAGAAGGCTAGTCTTCTAGCTGTTTTCCAAAATATGTCAATCTCAAACTACAATTTATAAATAACCGATTCGCGTTTTGGTTCTTTAATACCATAACATCTATATTGAAAAATGTTATTATACTATTCCAGAGTTTATAAATGATAGTTTTTAACATTTTTTAGTTATTTTTTTTTGTTTTTAAGTATTTTAGTTTTTAATCTAATTTTACTTAATATTTGTACGCCTTCACGGCAACACATAGCGCCCAAATATGTTAACCTAACACTTTTATGTAAATACCTATGTTTTACAAATAAATATTCTGATTCTGATTCTGATTCTTTTAACACCCTCAGCGCTAGACCATAAGTGGCCGTTCTTTCAATTGTTTTATTGTTCGGATGTGTTTTAAAACGACATAATTGTCGTATTTTTCTTTGACACCCTCCTTGTTTCCTATTTTTATTGGATTGTTATCCGTTTGAAATTAAGATCCGAGCCCGATTTCCCGACCATTTTAGCGACAGGCCAGGGCTTTCATTTTTGCATATTAAATTTATAAAAAGACACACAGCACTTTTACCAAGTAGAAAGATGTGTATACTTTTGGATACACAATGTTCCAAACACTGTGTGCCAAAAATATACACAATGGCGCCGAAGGTGTTAAATCAAATCAAATGATGTATTTACCCACCAACCACTAATGCGTTTGGAAAGTAAATAAATGATTTGACTGTGTTGGCAGGGAATGTTAGAATGTTCCATGGTATTTTAGCTAAGATACTTCTGAAGCAGCAAAAATATTATATACTTTTTTATATAAGAAATTAGATTTGTAATGACGTATATCACTAAAATATTATTTTAATGATATACGTCATTACCATATTATTCCATTATTATTTACTTATTTAAATTAATTAAGTTTCAAATGATAACCGAATATATAACCTATTTTTTAGTTGGTAGGAGTTTCTTGCCCATTCTTCGCCACACAAAACTACCTTTTGGAAGGGGCGACTAGAATCTATTCTATTTTTTTGTAAATATTGACGTTCAAAAGTGCCTTTATTGCCTATTTGAAATAAACAATTTGACTTTGACTTTTGACTTTAATTATAACGTACGTACAAATTTATTTCTATTAACTTAACGATTTTAAAGAATGCAACAAGGTCCATAATTCCATAAGAACTGTATATTTTTGTTTGTACAGACATGAGATATGCAATAAAAATTTGAATTGTTGGTTATGTTAAGTTTTGTGTGACTAAGATTCGTTCTTAGTCACACAAAAATTAACAGTAGGAGTAAGTTGTTATCTGTAAAAGCACAATCGGATTAACATCGTCGCATAAATCTACAAAAATCCCTTAAATAAATAAAGATTATAAAACAAAAAAATCTCCATTCGATTCGATTGTCTAACACAAATCGTACACACATGAGATATGCAATAAAAATTTGAATTTTTGGTTATGTTAAGTTTTGTGTGACTAAGATTCGTTCATTCGGTTTAGGAGCAAGTTGTTATCTGTAAAAGCACAATCAGATTAACATCGTCGCATAAATCTACAAAAATCCCTTAAATAAATAAAGATTATAAAACAAAAAAATCTCCATTTGATTCGATTGTCTAACACAAATCGTTCTAACCAAAAACAATGCTTATTTTAGACATACTGCGTGGACCACAATGTCGCTGACTCCGCTTGCAGTGGAACTGCCTACCTGTCAGGAGTAAAAGCCAATAGTGGGACTGTGGGGTTGAGCGCGGCTGTCAAACGTGGGGACTGCAAGGGACAGAGGGATGGCGTGCACTCCGTCACTGGACTGATGGGCTGGGCTCAGGCGGCTGGGAAAGGGACTGGTGAGATTGACAAGCTTTCGATTTTATTGGACTTACAAATGGTTTCTGAATTGAGAATTTGTAGCTGAGAACGTGTCTAACTCTTACTTAAAGTAGTTTCTTAAATGTACCCCGCAGAATTCATAACGTACGTTTTTTGCAAATATGTTTTGCAATCCAGAAATTAGAAATGGGTAAGGCGCAGATAATTATATTATTTATGATTTAAGTGTCTTTTAAATCTGTTATTACGCCTTTATATAATGCAAGTAAGGTATGCAAAAAATGTATGTTATCTATAAAGGCTTCTACATACCAGCGCGACTAGTCGCGCGACGTGACACGGCACAAAGGCGTGTCGCGGGACGAGCGGTGCCTTTGTGTCGCGTCGCGTCGCGCGACAAGTCGCCCCGGTATGTAGAAGCCTTGACGCATACACATCAATTCTATATTTGAATAATTAAGTATTGTAGAAAAATACTTTATGAAATAAATTCAGGAAGTAGGCTACTCAAAGCATAAAAAAACAATATTACTTTCATACTTAAGTAATGGTCATGTTTTTTTTGTTGTGTAAACGTTTTGTTATTGCAATGATATAAATAAGGCGTACCATTTAATTCAACGTGGAAATACAGCACTTTGAAGGTGGATTTTTCCAGTTCTCTTCGCCCGCTTCTGAATTTCCCTGTCAAGAATAATGACGTTTTCTTGGAAAAACCAGTTAAATACGCCGCTCTAATTATGGACTGTAGGTACGTGTCCTAATAGTTGCGTCAGACGTGGTAGCAGAGAAACCCTAAAACTTCTATGATGTTGCTAAAGCTGTGTAGACAGATGGCTATTTCTATACACCAGTGGCGAAAGCACCGTATAACACGATTCCTACCGGCTTCCCTTCGGAAATTCGGAACACAACCACTCTATCGTTATTTAAAAATGGCACACAGTCAGTAGTATTTAATAATGCCAATTAATTATAATAATCACATTGTAAGTATTTAATACACCAAACTATTAAAACATTACAAAACGCCACATTACATTTTTTGACTTTTTATCCCAACAACAAAACATTTTGCTCTAAAATAACTCAGTGAGTTCAATTTCTATACAAAATCGACGTCATGACGAGTTCATTTTGTATGGAAAAGATTTATTTTCTCCGGCTGAACTCTCTTCCCTTCGCCACTGCTATACACAGCTTTAGCAAATTGTCGTATTTGTGAAAACTGTATGATAGACGTTGGAATAAAAAGTTTGTACTATTATATAGTTTAAACTATTCTGAATATATGCGTAGGTACCATCTCAGATTATAATGGCCTTTGTATTTTCCACGTCACCAAATAGTCATTTAGTTTTTTTTTTTTTTTTTTTTCCTTCTGGCTTCGCACGGTTTGTGCATTTAGCCAATGTCAAGTTTTAGTTCTTGTTTAAAATATTGATGAAATGAATTATAAATGCATGATGATGATATCCCCGCCCACTCCCCTTGAGTCTCAGTAAAGATGTGGCGCTTTACTGAGTCCTCACGCGGACTTCTTGAGAGAACTTGAAGCGAAGTTGCACTGTTTTGTTTCATTTGCCTACACTAATGCACGTTCACAAACACTTAATGGTTAATAATCCACCATTATTGCACATTAATATTCGGCTAAACACTAATTTTGGAAAATTAAACAAACTGCTGAACATGACGCTTCACTTTCCCGCCAAGAAGTCAATAGTCCTTTAGTTGTCGTGAGGTTTCTTTGTAGATCATCATTTCTGGTGATATGTGACCATTTTTTCTGAACCTCCTTTCTCAGAACTCTGTTTGATTTATTAAGTAAGAGTAACAGCGTAACGACAAAGTCAGATTGAATTTGTTGTCATGAATTTTATATAGTTTTATAGAGCTAGGAGTATTGTGAATCAGTTTAATACCATAACATAGAAGTAAGCTAAGGTATGATCTCATGATCTCAAGTAATGGTCTAATAATCTCTCTTGGCGCATACAACCCTAATCTCTTCAAAGTTAGAGTGAACAGGCTTCTTCTGGGTAAGCTACTCTACTTTGTCGCTGTCATTTCTGCCCTAGACAAAGATCAAAAGCACACCCATCCTAAAAAAAAAAAAAACCTCTCCTCTATTTAACATCTGTGAAATAATATGTCAACTTTTGACCGACAAATTGCAGAGGATTTTATGCTAATAACTGATCGTAGCTAAATTTGCCCAGCAGTCATCATCATTTCAGCCGAAAGACGTCCACTGCTGGACATAGGCCTCCCCCAAAAAGGGGGCGATTAGCCATAATCGCCACGCTTGGCAGGCGGGTTGGCGATCGCCGTATGGTTTTAAAAATGCATAAAGAACGCTGCTGCCCATTCTCTAGTAAGTCCCTTAGTCGCATTTTACGACACCCACGGGAAGAAATGGGATGGTGCTATTCTTTACGTCCGGCACCAAACGGAAAAGCCCAGCAGTGGGATAAGATAAATTAATTAAAAAAAAAAAGCTGATCGTAGAAGTTTAAGAGCAGATACATGTGGTTAGACTGGAAATCATTCGTCATATCTAACTCAACGACATTTATTTATTTATTTAAGGAAAACAAACAGTAGCACAATGCGATACAGTCATTATATCTATCTTAAATATTACATTTTAAACAATTATGCTACATACTACGTTTTCCACAGATTACAATGTAAAGTATTTAAAAACTAGCTAGTAACACAGATACAACTACAACACAAATAGTATTATACTAAAATGTTCAGTTCAGTTGTTATCGAGCACAGAGTTTCTGTACACTGAGTCTTTTAGTTACAATAAAATTTATTTATTTTATATTTATTTATTAACCTAGAAATTATATCTGGATTTTTAAATTAAAAAAAAAGAAAATGTAGGTAAATTGTGTCGTACATTATTAAACATTACGTCATTATAACATACTTTGCTGATCCTTAAGGGTTGCTTGGATTTGCTTCTTAAATGCATTTTTACTAAGAAAAGTATGTCGATTAAATTAAACTCATTGTTATGTTTCAACCAAACGATGAAGTGGTGAACGTGAGCCAGCGTTGGATTTACAACTCAACGACATTCTCACATAAATAATAAAACACATCGTCTTGGGTTACTACGAGAAGAAATCATAAAAAAAATGATACAGTTGATTTTCTATTTGTTTTGTTTTGTTGGATTTTTAATAAAAATAAGTCCTAGCAATTTTTGGTTTCTTTAAGTTACCTACATACGGAACAACTACTAACTCAAGACTTAACTAATTCTTCCAGGTTTCGTCACCACTACGCGGGTGACCCACGCTACGCCGGCGGCATCATACGCTCACTCCGCGGACAGGCGGTGGGAGGCGGATAGCGACCTGCCAAAGAAGGGACTCCGCTGCGAAGACATAGCCACGCAACTCGTCAGGGGACGCGTCGGTAAGAAGATCGATGTGAGTCTGATCGGGTTACCTAGTAACTGGGTGGTGGTTGCGGTCATATAGGCAGTTGCTCTTTGCAAACATTCTGATATTCAGTTGCATTAGGTTAGACTAGCAACTTATTCAGACTCGCCGACCAAGGCATACTCTCACTGACCCAGATGACCTCATTACCCTCTTCCTGGAAAGCAATAGCGCCACCAGTACAGTGCACAAATTACACAGACCGATATTCCGTCCTCGCCGCCGAGGAACCACGCGAAGTCCCAGACTAAATTGTCCCCCCCGTCCCGAGGCTGAGTGCGCCGTAGCATCATTACAAGAAAGGTCGAGATAGTTAAGTTCTACTAGTTTGTGGAATGCTTGGTTGTGGATCTTTTCAATGTTGTTACCACTGAGGTTGAGATTGAGTAACCCCAGACAATAATCATGATCTAAACTTTGATCCAGCCCATCCCCAATTTGTGATCCCCCAACGACGCCCTAAGCCGAGGTCCGTACCCCACAGGGGGTGCCCTTAGTGCGCAGTCGTTTAGTTTATAGTATATATTTACGCCCTGGCTGGAGGCTTTAAGCTCATATCTTAAGGCAGTCACAGGAAAGCTCGGTTAAGTAGTCATGGCCTCTCAAGGCCAACTACGAGATGCCATACAAAAAAAAAAAGACTAAAAGCCGACCCAAATATAGTTGGGGATGCGTGCTAATTCACGAAACATTCAGATTGTTAAGTTTCAACGATTTCGATTTCGAAGCCTCGTAGGCGTTCGATCTGCAATAGCAATTTACAACTATTTGAAAAGTTTTCGTATCGAAAATGACACATTGTCAATAACTGATTTAGCTTGCCCCCGACGGCAAATAGCTGTCGGAAGAATGGTGGTCGTCTATTTGATTTAAACTCATAAAATTTTCGTGTTTTGGATTTGTGAACAGCCTTTAGAGGATTCATATTCATATGAATATAATATTTAAAAAAAACACTACAAAGTGAAAAACAATTAATTTCGGAAGTCAGTGGTATAAAACTAAAATATTTAAAGTAATTTTTCACTTTGTAGTATTTTAGAAGTCGGTTGTTTTTTGTTGTTAAAAAAAATATTGCAAGTAAAAAAGGCTGCTTTAAGTTGACTTACTTTAAATACCATTTTTTCTTCCCCCCAGGTCATATTAGGAGGTGGACGGAAAAACTTCTTTCCCATTACTCAAAAAGATCCTGAAGGCAACCAGGGCCACAGAAGTGACGGCGCAGACTTAATCAGGGAATGGAAAATAAAGAAGGAAGCACTTAAAAAGAGCTATAAATATGTGTCTGATAAGCAGGGTCTCGTGAGTTTAGATGAAAACCTCTATGATACTGTCTTAGGCCTGTTCTCACATGACCATATGCCTTACCATCTGGAAGCCGGGGACGATGACCCGACTCTCAGTGAAATGACCCAAAAAGCGATACAAATGTTGAAGAGGAAAAATAATGGGTTCTTCCTGTTTGTTGAAGGTTCTTTTTTTATATTTATTATTTATATAACTGTTTATTTTAATCTGAGTATATAAATTGCCGGATGTTGTGATCCAATTTGTTTCCAATATTTTTAATTTTCGAGGTAAATAATTATTGACAAGGTAAAACGGACTCTCAAAAACTTCTAAATTAAATGTTTTTATTTTATTTTTATGTAATTTAGTAAATGTGTACGGGAAGTATGACCGAAAAAAAGGAGGCCCTATTATACCCAGTAGCGTTATTCTGGATTACAATTATAATGTATAGATGGTTGTTTCTTATGTAAAATATTTTCTATATCTTTATCCAATCCAGCTTAGCCTTCCAATATTACTTGAAATCAATACAAATTCATGATTTCAGGAGGAAGAATCGATACCGCTCATCACGAGACGAAAGCCCGTAAAGCGCTTGATGAGACGGCTGAATTTGCGAAAGCGGTGGAAGCGGCTTTAAGGATGGTAGACCTACAGGAAACTTTAGTGGTAGTGACGTCAGACCACAGCCATACTATGACGTATAGTGGATACAGCAAACGAGGAACTGATATATTGGGATTAACTAACAAGGTACGTATTTTAATTGAAAGCTTCAAATAAATGTCTGAAACTTGCACAAAAGTAGATAATTATGTAAGTAAATGATGACTGGTATTATTATTATTTCCTTTATTTAATGATATACATATAAATTATATTTTTAATTATTAGAATATAAAAAAGTATATAAAAACATTAAAAGATATAAAAAATAGTTGTCCGCCGGTAGCGGGAGCAGGTCCAAGCTACCGGTGGTTAGGGCTCCAGTGATAGGAACCTCCTCACGATGCAACCCGTATCGAGGAGTTCTGCCTTCTGAATCAGGCAATTGATCCAACCACCTAACGAGAGCCTCGAGAGATGTTGATCGAGGCTCTCGGCCATCAGGCCATTGGCCGATACGACAATCGGCACAATGATAGCCGAGCTCACTTTCCACATGTCAACAACCTCGTGTGCTAAGTCGAGTTTGTCCTTTTTGGACATATTCCGTTTTCGGCATATTCTTGTTTCAGCACATTTTAGTAAAAAATTATACTATGAAATACTTGTGACTTTGCTTGCGTAATAAAATAAAATAATATTTATTAGTAAAATATTGTATTTAAATCAATAAAAATAAAAGACAAAAATTAAACAGTACCTACACTGATTACTTAAAATAATTGGGCAACTAACTAATGATGATAACCAACTAGGTATCTAAATTCATATGCTTATTCTTGCCGTCTTTTATAAAAGTTGGAAAAGTCTAATATGCTCTTCAATTAATAAGATCCTCATTACAAAAATTACCTTACTATTTAATTGCCGTCTACCTTGTATTAGGTATCTGTTGTGGGTAAGTATATTAGAAAATAGCCCTAGGTATTTAAAAATTTCAGAATAATGATGCTTTGTTGTATATAATGATTTAGGCCGAAAACGGAATGTGATATTTAATTTGTTTCTCTTTCTCAGCTTTTATTATTATTATTATTATTATATTAACTTGCATGTAATTATGCTGTGAAAGCTTCTGATTTGGAAATGTCACAATAGCATCACTTTCAGATTTCCTGTTATATACTCATTTTTCTTCATCCCACTTAGCATTCTCATCTCAGCTACATGCAATTGCTTTTCATTCATCCCTTTTGTGGCCCAATATTCTGCTTCTGTTATGTGTTATACCTACAACATTAGTTTTTGTTTACCCTAAACCCGAAAAGGGGTCATTGTACTCATAATTTCAAACAACTTTTTCTATGGGACCAACCTTGAAATCGCGAAAAAAAAATCTGCTGTTCCATACATTTTGTCGATTTAAGTGAACACAAATGTATGGAATACTTAGCTGTTTTTTTTTCGTGTGTTGTATTATTAACGTATTTTATTTCTCCCAGATGAACACTTCTGATCACATTCCATACACGACTTTAAGCTACGCCAACGGACCAGGGTACAAAGTACGCGACGTACATAACAAGAGGTACAACGTCGCCATGGATGATAACTTCAGTAAGTATTTTCTAGTATAAACTAATGACCGGGGTGGGGAATGCAAAATTGTCCTCTTCTTATTCGAGAATTTTCAGAAAAGTAAGTAAGTATTTAGTCGGACAATCAAACAAAACAATTTTGTTCACAATCATTATCAAAAGTCATTTTCTCTTTTTGAACGTCAAAATTACGGAAAAAAGTCCTCTAAAAACGCCCGCCTTTCACTACTTCCTATTCGATTCAATTCAAAGTTTATTGCCTATCTCATGTGTGTACAATATCTTAATAATAGTTAAAAAGTTCACGTGGACCCGGGCAAAACAATTTAATACACTAAGAAAAGCAGCATGCTTTAATATCGTTAAGTAAATATAAATGAATTGTACGTTCGTTATAATTTAAAATAAAAAATTCCAAATCGGTTCATCCTTTTAAGAGCTACGGTGCCACAGACAGACACATACACACATAGCGTTCAAACTTATAACACCCCTCTTTTTGCGTCGGGCGTTAATAATAGGATATAAGTATTCAGATATCATTAGAAAAGTATACATTTTAAAGTATTAAATAATATCACATTTTACTGATAGGTATAATTATAAATTATTATAAATTTCAACTTAATTATACCATTACCAATTCAATTAATTTGAAGAACCATTTGTGTAACATATCAATAATTGGCATCAATCAAAATTTTATAAAAATAAGAAATAATAATTTCACAGAATAAAATAATATTAAAAATTCTAATCAAGTATAAAAAATCAAATAAGAACAAAAAACAAAACAAAATTATTTGAAATAAATGCCAAAAAATTCTAATGCCTTAACTGAAAATACCTAATGCTTTAGCTGGGAAGAAGAAATGGCGCAACAAACTCCAGATCAGAAACGATCTCGGCTTCATATCTGACAGGCTTGTGCAAAAGACACAATAATTGAACGCAAGTTTTGCCATTCATTAGTTAAATGCGGCTTTTGTTTACACCAAGGCAATTATTCCAAAGCCATTATTACATTCAGTTACAGTTTTGCCTCGTCTAATTAAAAAGCTGGGTAATATCATTTCTTCTGTGTGCTTAAAACAAAATACATCTTCCTTTTGAATCACTTCTCTGTTATCCAAGTGAATCTGGATGAATATTATTTATAGTTTACTAAGTTATGACCCCGGCTCAGCTCGCGTGGAGGATGGTTTTATCAACCCAGACACCATTGCAGATGAATACCATGCACGCACGCACGCAGGCTTATGGACAAACAAAGAAACATTCATTTTAGGGTTCCGTACCTCAAAAGGAAAAAATGGAACCCATATACTAGGGGTTCCGTTTTTTCCGAAGTGATCCTTTATGGCTTATATGATCACTTCGTTGTCCGTCTGTCTGTCAGTCTGTCAAGACCCTTTTTCTCAGGAACGGGTGAAGGGGTCAAGTTGAAATTAATATCAAACACGTAAGTCTACGGTCCCTTAAGCTGTGATCAAGCTTCTAAAAGTCAACGCAATAAAAAATACGGTGATTTATGCGACATATTTTGAATTTTTGATACCGTTGAACTAGAATCATGATATTTGGCAAAAAGCAAGGTCTCACATCACAAATAAAGGAAAAAGTTCGAAAATCGTTAATTTGTAGTTTATCACATAAAAAAATAATATTTGAATACAAACTTACATTTGGGAGAACATGTTTTTCAACTACAATGATATGTTATTTTTTTAATAAATTCAATTATTCAAATTAAAGAGCGTGGTCCGACATGCACTTGGCCGGTTTTTATTATTACTAATAATATCATTATTAAGAGGTAACATAATATCACGCTACAACCCTTAAAAGGAAAAAAAAGACAGAAAGAACGTTAAGCGAAAACAAAGTAAAAGCGCGGGCGGGCGATGCAACGCGACGCAGTGGGTCGGGGGAACAAGAACGATGCAATGCGGCGCAGTGGGTCAGGGGAACAAGAACGATGCAATGCGGCGCAGTGGGTCGGGGGAACAAGAACGATGCAATGCGGTGCAGTGGGTCGGGGGAACAAGAACGATGCACTGCGGCGCAGTGGGTCGGGGGAACAAGAACGATGCAATGCGGTGCAGTGGGTCGGGGGAATAAGAAATTTCACGCGGACAAAGTCGCAGGCAGAAGCTAGTTGTTTATAGATAGATATTAACTTAAGCGTACATGTTTTGAGGGCTGGAGAAGAAGTAATCTTCGTCCGGCACCACACGGTACACGCAGCACGGGAAAGGCAGTCGCTCCATGTAAAATACTGGTATTCAGTTGCATCCGGTTAGACTGAAAGCTGACCCTAACATTGTTAGGAAAAGGCTGGGCAGATGATGATCCTCTGCCTACTTACTAATAAATAAATTAGTATTAATTTAATTTATTATTATTACAGCCCATCTAAACTACACGTACCCTGCGCTGGTGCCGATGCCCCGAGAGACACATGGAGGAGAAGATGTAGCAGTATTCGCCAAGGGTCCCTGGGCCCATCTCTTCACAGGAAACTATGAGCAGAACTTTTTGCCTCACGCCATTGCGTACGCCGCCTGCATGGGGCCTGGACTCACCAGTTGTAATTCATAACTAGCTTAGAATAAAATAATTTACAAATAGAAAGATTTTTCTGTAACCAGACTCGGAAATATTACGTTGACCGTTTTCCCGAGTGTGGGTACACCTAAACTCGGGATGAATATTCCAGGTTGTGCGATGTACACAAATCCCATTGAAACAAAAAATAATGGTGCCGGGAATTAAGAACGAAGAGAATTACTTTTTAATATGTTTTCGAAATTATGAAGTGTCCGTTCTATTTTAATGATACAATCATTAAAATAGAACGGACACTTCATAATTTGTTTTTAAAATGTGAATTATAAATAAAACTACTATAGAAATTATTGTAAAGGTTTCAAACGTGTTGATTCATAGGCCACTTTTAACAATGTCCTAGTAAGAACAAAACAATTGTGTGGCGTTAAATAAATAAGTGTTTATGTAGGGTTTTCGAGAACATAAGATCCATTTGTTAAAAACCCCACTGCAAATTAGGTTTTAAGTAAATTTTTCAGAAAGTATTATTATCATTTCTGTCCAATTTATAAGTCATAAATCTCTCCAATGTCTCAAACAAATGGTTACATATTATTTAAACAGAATACAATACTCTTTATTAAGTATACCATGAAAATTACAGATATTATGTTGAAATTTTACATGGGTTGACACAATGGGCGGTCTTATCGCTAAAAGCGATCTTTTACAGACAACCTTTGGATGTATTAAAGGGACAAGGAGAGACAATACTGCTGGTAGTCAGTAGTGTACTATTTACATATACAATAAATACATACATACCTATAGAATACACTTATTTATATAAATATACTAGCTGCGCCCCGTGGTTTCACCCACGTAAGTCTCGATCCCGTGGGAAAGGGGTATAAAAAATAGATAGTAGCCGATTCTCAGACCTACTGAATATACATATAAAATTTCATCAAAATGGTCAAGCCGTTTCGGAGGAGTATGGTAACTAACATTGTGACACGAGAATTTTATATAAAAGATATATACTCGTACAACATCAGTTTTTGTTTTCACTAAACCCGAAAAGGGGTCATTGTACCTACTCATCATTTTGAACAACTTTTCTATGGGACCAACCATGAAATCACGAAAAAAAAATCAGCTGTTCCATACATTTTGTCGATTTAAGTGAACACAAATGTAGGGAACAGCTGATTTTTTTTTCGTGATTTCAAGGTTGGTCCTATAGAAAAAATTGTTCAAAATGATGAGTATAATGACCCCTTTTCGGGTTTAGTATAAACAAAAACTAATGTTGTATAAACAATAATAAACATGAAACAAGAGCAAGGAGCTGTATTATTGTAATGATGATGTATAAGGAGAGAGAAAGTGTGTTGTGTTTTACATTCTTAAACTTACGCTTTCTTCTCATCTACGCCGTCTGCTACGATCCTTACATACTCTTTTTGATTCCAACACGCACGCCGGTTGCGAGCACTACGCACCTGACCTTACTGAAGAACATTACCAAGAAGAGTGTCAGTTCATGCGTCCCCCCCCCCTTCCAGCGGTTACTTATATATAAATCCTATTATACTTCTACAAACTCACAGATTCCTTCACAGCGAAATTATGTTTTTTGAAGAAATTTCGAAGCACTAATTACAATTATAGTGTCTTTCTCGGACTACTAAGGTATAGGACATACGATGTTCACTTTTTATTTTTTTGTCTATGTTCCTCCATTTCGAATATATAAAATCCACTCTACATGTTGACGACATATATCATGACTCCGTAAATATCTTTAAAACCCAAATTTTAAGATCCCAAAGCACGCAACCCACACTAGGTATATCTTGCAACCTCTGTAACTTATTTTTAGTGTTATTTTGTATTTCTGTTCTTATAGTTTGCTACCATTATATAGTTTGTTACCAATATATAGTTTGTTACCGTTATACATTTCGTTCTTACCTTAGGTTAATACTGTATTTGAAAATATTGGTTCACCTGTTAGTGTCAACTGTATAAGCCCATGACTGTCATCTACTGTTATTTGATATTCTGTATACAGAAGCTGTTGGTGTACCTTTATAAATAAATAAGACAGTCCCCCAAAAGCGCCCACCCTTCACCACTTCCGTAGTGCTTTAGCTGGGAAGAAGAAGTGGCGCAACAAACTCCCCAGCATCGTCAGCATCGTCCGCTAGTCCACATATATGTTTAGAATGACGCTTGCTTCGTCCCACTGCTAAATAAAATATTTTTCTATGACTTCCAGTTACTTCTGTCCGCAAGATATTATTTGGGTATATCTTAATATATAATATATATTTATTTTGTACTTATGATTGTCACCTAACTACTCCTAAACGGCTGGATCGATTTGGTTGAAATTTTGTATTTATATTTCAACGGGTTCCTGGATGGTTTGAAAACACAATTGGATCCGGTAGGTGGCGCTGCTGTCGGTATAAGGCGGTACGAAGTTCGCCGGGTCAGCTAGTTTATTATATATTTTGACGCCTGAATGACCTCCTTAAAGGCTTCTACAGACCGGCGCGACTCATGACGCGACACAAAGGCACCGCTCGTCGCGCGACACGCGGGGCCTTTGTGTCGCGTCACGTGTCGCGCCGGTCTGTAGAAGCCTTTAAACTAAATATGGCTTTATTTTACATATACAGCTACTTTAATACTTCTTTGTCAACCATTTTCGGGGCTTTTAACCCTCTTGCATCCACGCTATAAATCTGTTTTTAGCAATCCGTGGAAATAACACAATTTAGTACGATTTGATTATGGTAATTCCATTTTCCGAGAGGCTTCAGCGGCAATAGATTTAAAACCATGCGATTTTGAACTTTATGCTTTTACAGTAAAGTCTTAAAGGATAATTTGTATCCTTCTTACTCTTCATTTACATACAAATTAGTGCTTTACGTGATTAAAATAAGGCTTAAAATCGTAACTGTACGTGTCGTAGACGGTTCGTTATTGTGGTACATTTTGTTTGAAGAAAAACATGCCGTGCGGTACTTTCATTATCTGTCTGTTTGGTTTTGTATGATGTAGAAGTCAGATAAAAATAAAATGATTCCATACGTAATTTAGCGCTGTCTTAGGCTAGTGTTCGGGATACGTTATTAAAATACACAGCCACTGTTTTTTGTTTTTTTTTGTTTTTGGATTATATACGTTGCACACGTTGGTCGAAGCTTGGACACGTTGGTTGAGAGTCTGGTTTTGGAAGACAGAAGAATAACTATAAAACATATAGCTGAGATTCTAAAGATATCATTTGGTAGCGTTCAATCCATTTTAATTGATTCACTGGGGTTCAAAAAGTGTCGGCAAGATGGGTGCCACGAATGTTAACCGACGAAAACAAAAAGCGACGTTTGGAAATTTCTAAGCGTAATCTCGAAATGTTCCAGCGTGATTCGGATAATTTTTGCCGTCGCCTTGTCACCATGGATGAAACGTGGGTCTACTATTTCGATCCTGAAACTAAGAGACAAAGCATGTCGTGGAAACGACCTTACCTTTAACGAACGTACCTTTATAGACCTTTGGAAACCCTATAATAATCGACACCTTATCGGAATAATTGTTTAAATAATAATTGCTACAGTTAGCGTTGTGATATAAGTTATTTTAATTTAGACATAAGTAGTATTTTTTTTTTTACCTGAATTTGATAAAATATTTTATAGCCAATGGTTTAAAAAAATATGTGTTTTTTATTTCTTTTACCTATTCTATTTACTTCTAAAATAAACGGTCTTCCAATCGCACGTTCATATATATGGACGCACGGTTGGAAGACCGTTGATTACCATTGATATTAATTCCAAACTCCCTCCAGATTGTTGCCTGGACTTTGGAATTGAGTCTTGTGTGGGTTCGATCACGAAACTAAACCTTGACTAAGTTCCTGGAAACTTGATTAACACGGCACTAGTTTATTAGGGTTAAACCTATGTTTTCCCTATAGGTTATAGGGGAAACCCTATAGGGTTTCCGTTCCCGTTTAGCGTTCCCTATAGGGTATAGGGATAACATAGGTTTCAAAGAGGCAAATTTCTATGTCCTTAGATATTTAACAAGTTATTTTAATTCTTAGTTTTCATGAAAAATTATGTTTTCAAAATATTGTTTGCATAATCACTCTACAATATTTTCAAACATGTTCGTCAATTTTCTAGTATTCAAGGAGATTTTGAAACGGCCAATAAATTGTGTTCGAAAAAACCGAACTATGAATACGCTTTTCGTTAGGCTATACAGTGTGAGTCTTTATAATCTGCACATACTGAATCGAGGGAATCTTTGCTTAATTATATCGACGGAAAAAATGATAAAAAAAATCTAAATATTTTATTCAAATTTTTAATGGATTTTTTATTTATTTTTTCGCTTCTGTGACTCCAGTGTATACAAAACGGTGTAACTTTTTAACTCGATGTTTTATCACGATGAAACAAACTCCATAATGATTGGAAGTAATTAGGTGTCCGCATTAAATGAAAATTGTGTAAAAAACTGCCACCAATTAAAAATTAACACGTTTTTTCCGCAAAAATCTGATTTTTTTTCATCAATTTTTGCAATAATCGTAAAATTTCTCAATAAGATGCCCCGATTACCTTCATTTTTTATTATTTTAAATTATTCCTCATCGTATTAGCTATCCAATAGTAAAAATTGCAAGGGTTTAACTCAATCCCATCATTTCTTATCAACAGCCAAAGAAAGGCCTAGAGCACGGCTACGCACTAATTGTTTAGCAGGTAGACGTCCTTTTTTGTTGAGAATGTGCGCGGGTCGGGGTGCGGGGAGGTAGGGCCAGCTGAAGGGACCAGAAGGGATGACAGACAGGCAGTCGCTCCGAATTATTCGCCGCTGCTACATGTGTTTCGTTACTTTCATTCACTGCTACCTGAGTTTCGTGACTTTCGTTCGCTGCTACGTGATGCCGCGCTTAAGTGAATGTGTGCCGGGGAGAATTCACTTAAGCGCGGCATCACGTAGCAGCGACAGGGTTGCGTAGCAGCACGGTTCGGGGAGATTGTCGTGGTAGGAGTATACTTCTCCCCGAACCGAACTCTCGCCGAGTTCCACAACTCCCTTCGGGAGCTGAGAGTCGTCGTCGTCGGGTACCATCCCCTCCCCGTGTTCGTCCTCGGGGACTTCAATGCCAAAAACATGGCTTGGGGTTTCCGGTATACGGACACACGGGGCAGGATGGTGGAGGACTGGGCTCTGGAGACAGGCCTGGTCGTCCTAAACCGGGGTTCTGTCCCCACGTGTGTGCGGATGCGGGGTGAATCAGTGGTGGACATCTCGTTCGCCAGCCCCGCTCTGTCGCCGCGTGTCATCGACTGGCGCGTCATGGAGAGGGTGGAGACATACTCCGATCACCGGTACATCTGGTTTGACGTCTTCGCCCCGACCTCGAGCGCGCCGGTCCGACAGGCCCCGAGTGGTCCGCGGTGGGCGCTGAAGCAGCTGGACCGGGAGCTACTCCTGGAAGCCTCGATCGTGCAGGCCTGGGTGTCATCATCGGACAGGCCTGCCGACATCAACGACGAGGCGGAGTGGTTCCGGGAGGCCATGTCCAACATTTGTGACGTGGCAATGCCCCGGGTCCAGCCCGGACGTGCCCGGCGCCAGGTGTGCTGGTGGTCGCGCGAGCTGACCGCTTTACGCGAGGCGTGCGTTAATGCGCGACGCCGGTATGCCAGGCACCGCAGGCTCCGTATCCGCCCTCCGGATACGGTAGCCATTCAGGCGGAGCTGTACGAGGGTTACAGAGCGGCGAAGAACGCCCTCCAAGAGGAGATCCAGCGGGCCAGAGGACTCTCCCGCGAGCAGTCGCTGGAGATCATCGACGGAGACCCGTGGGGACGCCCCTATAATATGGTGCGGGATAAACTCCGCCCATGGGCTCCCCCGCTGACGCAGAGTCTCCGGCCCCAGCTCGTGGAGGACGTGGTGAGCGCTCTGTTCCCTTCGCGAGGGGAACATACTCCCCCGCCCATGGCTCCGCCTCCTGCGGTGCCCAATGCGGACCACACCGCCGACGACGACGACGATGCTTCGGAGGTGACCGAGGTAGATTTGAGAGTGGCGGTACGTAATACCGCCCCAGGACCCGACGGTTTGCCTGGAAAAGCCTGGGTTCTGGCCTCAGAGGCTCTCGGGCCTCGACTAAGGGGGCTCCTAAGCGCATGCATGGAGAGGGGCCAGTTCCCACTTTGTTGGAAGACGGGGAAACTGGTCCTCATTAAGAAGCCGGGGCGCCCAGCGGACTCTCCGTCCGCTTACCGGCCCATCGTGCTGCTCGACAAGGTGGGCAAGCTCTTTGAAAGAGTCATTGCAGACCGCCTTGTCGGGCGGCTGGTACGGGTGGGGCCGGATTTGGCGGAGAGCCAGTTTGGTTTCCGCAAGGGGCGCTCTACGGTGGATGCCATCATGCGCGTTCGAGCCCTCACGACGGGGGATGCTGTGGCCCGGGGTGGAGTCGTCTTGGCGGTGTCTCTTGACATCGCCAATACGTTTAACACCCTGCCCTGGAGCTGCATCAGGGAAGCACTTCGGTATCACCGGATGCCGACCTACCTCTGTCGCGTGGTCGAGGCCTATTTGACGGACAGGGCCGTCATCTACCCCGGTCACCAAGGAGAGTGGAACCGGCGAGAGATGTCGTGCGGTGTCCCACAGGGATCGGTTCTGGGGCCGCATCTGTGGGACATCGGGTACGACTGGGTGCTGCGCGCTGACCTCCCCAGTGGCGTCAGCGTAGTCTGCTACGCTGACGACACGCTGGTCCTGGCACAGGGGAGTTCACATCAGGCGGCGGCCGAACTGGCGGAACGTGGGGTTGCGACAATCGTCGATAGGATCCGGCAATTGGGACTCGAGGTGGCATTGCACAAGTCCGAGGCCATGTGTTTTTATGGTCCTCGGAACGCGCCACTGTCGGGTTCCCAGATAACGGCGGGAGGGGTTCACATCGGCGTCGAGGTGACGATGAAGTACCTGGGACTCGTCCTCGACAGCCGGTGGAACTTCGTCGAGCACTTCCGACGTTTGGCTCCCAGACTGGAGCGGGCCGGGGCTGCCTTGAAGCGGCTCCTGCCCAATCTGGGGGGTCCAAACGCCTCCTGCCGGAGGCTCTACGCGGGGATCGTGCGGTCCATGGCCCTTTACGGGGCACCGGTGTGGGCGCGTTCACTGAGGCTGCGACCAGCCCAGCGGTTGAACGCGTCCCAAAGGGTCATGGCCATCAGGCTGGTACGGGGTTACCGCACGGTCTCCCGTGAGGCGGCGGGCCTCCTTGCCGGACTGCCGCCATGGGATCTGGAGGCGAAAGTCCTCGCGCACATGTGGGTGTGGCGCGAAGAGGCGAAACGCCGGGGTGAAACTCCGCTGCCGCAACAAATCGCGGCACAGCGGACGGAGCTCCGGCAGGATCTCATGGCGACATGGAAAGTGCGATTGTCGCAACCCAGTGCTGGGCACGCCACAATTGCGGCGGTAAGTCCCCTCTTTGAGGAGTGGCTAGAGAGGCGCCACGGCGTCCTCACCTTCCACCTGACGCAGGTCCTCACCGGACACGGTTGTTTCGGGAGGTTCCTGTTCAGGATAAAGCGGGAGGAAACGCCCGGGTGTCACCACTGTGTGGATCGCCCGGAGGACACGGTGGAGCATACGGTGGAGGTCTGCCCTGCTTGGGCGGAGCACCGCCGTGTCCTCACGGAGGCGATCGGCGGCGACGATCTCTCGCGTCCGGCCCTGGTTCAGGCCATGGTTCGGAGCGAGAGTGCATGGGAGGCCGTCACCTCCTTCTGCGAAACAGTAATGCTCGCGAAGGAGGAGGCGGAGCGCATGAGGGTGAGGCAGGGTGCCCGCCCTTCGTCGTCCTAAGTCGCCGCAGGAGACGCCCTGGGCGTCGGGAATCGCAGGCCGATTCCCGGCCACCGTAGGCGCGGGCTTGCGGACGGTGAGCGATGGGTAGCTCGCCGTCCGATAAGGACCAGGCCCGGGTCGATGGCGCGTTGTGTTCCACGCGCGCCTCAAAGAGACATCAGCACCAATTGACGGGGTCCGAAAGGGCCAATGCCTGCCAGGGTTACGAGCCTGTCCGAAAGGGATATCGTGACTCTGGCACACAGGCATCTGAAGGAACACGGTGGGTTTTAGTCAGTAAAAGTCTGACACTCCCTCTCGCTCCGCCCAGAGCGGGAGAAGTTATTTGATGATTTCCCACCAAAAAAAAAAAAAAAAAAAAAAAAAAAAAAAAAAAAAAAAAAAAAAAAAAAAAAAAAAAAAAAAAAAAGTTATGTGATTTAATTAAATTATTATTAATTATGTATTGTTTAATAAAAAAATATTATTTTAAATTATTATTATTATATATTATTAATTGATTAAATTATTATTACCAATTACTATTAATATATCATTCCAAGATATTATCTAGCACTGTCAATAATAGTTTCCCATTTCGAGTTTACCTAAATAATTTCTACCATTTTACCTAGAGAATTCGAAATTTTGCGGAAACCCTAGGGGTATTGCGAAAACACGGATAATCAGACAATGGTGAAAACATTTCTCATAATTTTTTGAAAAAAATAGGGTTTTTGCAAAAAAACACGAGGCGCTTTAGACTTTTTATTGTTTTCCAAAAAAAAGACCCAAATTTTACATTCAAATACAGATTTAAAAAAAATATAAGGCGTAGACTCTGAATTTTAATTTTATTTCGATGTGTATTGTTTAAGAATACTTTTAAATACAAAATTAGTGATATTAGTCACCTAGTTTTTTTTTTAATTCACTCGCAAAGGTAAAACTTAAATTAAAGCAGTACATGTTACAGCTATTTATAAGGCTACAAAAAAAACCAAAAGCGACCGGGATCTTCCAACTCCCTCATTAATTCTCCAGTCTATCTTCTTTCTAATGATGTGCCACATGCCATAAAAGTATTTTAACAACTTTGTGAATTCGCTAGAATTGTGAATCAAGTCACATAAAACTACATTCCAAATTCTAATGAAAAAATATTTATTGCGGAACTGTTACTTGAGAAAGAGGTAAAATTTGTTTTCTCACTCTTTCACAGTAAAATCTATCTTCTATCTCTTTCTTGCATACCTTAAATCGGTTTGAACAAATCGCGCCGCCCGACCCGCCATTTTTTTAGTCGAGACATGACTGCCTCTGCTACCTAACGTGTGTGCTAGTTCACCATACTCCGCGATTCTTTTATTACTTTGTTATCGTTAAGTTTTGCTGGTTCTTGTTACATTTGTTTAATTTTTGTTGTTATTGTTAAACTTTGAGTTTTTTGTTATTGCAATGGCGACATTCTCTAACGAAGAATATGCGGACATCATGATGGCTTATGGAGCCGCTAATGGCGTCGCTCGTGCAGCGCAACGACTTTACCAGGAACGCTTTCCTGGTAGACGATTACCTGGCCGCAGAGTCTTCCAAGACACATACCGACGCATACGCGAGACTGGCAGTGTTACTTTTAATGAACCAAGGGGCCATATTGTGCGACATAATGTTGAAGTAGACGAGAGAATACTGGCACTTTTTGAGGAAGACCCTACAAGAAGCATTAGAAATGTGGCATCACATCTTGATATTTCAATATGGAAAGTGTGGAAAGTACTTCGTCAAAACAAAAAGCATCCATTCCACTACACTCCGGTGCAAGGTACGTAATTTTAAACTAACTTTAAACCCGTGCAAGCTTTGTTTGACCTTGCCTTTGTTTAGCAGGTAATGGGTATGGTATGGCGTCACTTCCAGGTAGTGAATCTATTAGCACGAACAGCGGGTCCTTTCTTGTGCAATTACTTATTGCCCAAGAGAAATTTAAAAGAGTTTTTTGTTTGTTGCAGGTCTTGAGGGTGGCGACTTTGAGAGACGAGTGGCTTTTTGTCGGTTTCTTTTACACACGGATGTGGATGATCCTGATTTTTTTAAAAGAATACTGTGGACGGATGAATCCAAATTTACCAAGGATGGGATCCTCAATTTACACAATTTGCACCACTGGACAACGAAAACGCAAAACCCACGTGTTAAAAGACAGAAATCTTCTCAAAGAAGGTTTAGTGTAAACGTTTGGGCAGGAGTGATTGGGAATCAGGTAATTGGACCGCATTACCTGCCCGATAATCTCAATGGCGAAGACTACCTGGAATTCCTACAAAATTACCTGCCCGAATTAGTGACCGATGTGCCCGTATTTAATGAACGTGTGCCCATTGTATTTCAAAATGACGGCTGTCCCGCGCATTGGCGATTGACTGTGAGGGAATATCTCGACAATGTGTTCCCCAATGCATGGATTGGACGCGATGGCCCTATTCCATGGCCGCCACGTTCCCCAGATCTAACTCCGTTAGACTTTTATGTCTGGGGACGTGCCAAAGAGTTGGTATATGCCACGGAGGTTCCAACTAGGGAGGTATTAGTCCAACGCATAGAAGCTGCATTCAATACTATTAAGGAGGAAATACGACTTCGTACAACAACTGTTGAAATACGAAACAGGTGTCGGGCCTGCATTCGCAACAGAGGCCAACAATTTGAGCAAGATTTGTAACAATGATTAAATAAATGTTAAAAATGCAATTTTGTTTTTTTATTTCAAGTAAATCCCACGAAAGATACAGATATGAGACACGAATTTACCTAACCATAAGAATGAGATAGCAGATTTATACGTTTGACAGGTATCATTTAAGAGATTTTTTTTTAAATCATAATTTTGAATATTAGCCTTAGGTGCCTCGATTCACAATTCTAGCGAATTCACAAAGTTGTTAAAATACTTTTATGGCATGTGGCACATCATTAGAAAGAGGATAGACTGGAGAATTAATGAGGGAGTTGGAAGATCCCGGTCGCTTTTGATTTTTTTTTTGTAGCCTTATAAACAGCTGTAACATGTACAGCTTTAATTTAAGTTTTACCTTTGTGAGTGAATTAAAAAAGAACTAGGTGACTAATATCACTAATTTTGTATTTAAAAGTATTCTTAAACAATACACATCGAAATAAAAATAAAATTCAGAGTCTACGCCTTATTTTTTTTTTTTAATCTGTATTTGAATGTAAAATTTGGGTCTTTTTTTTGAAAACAATAAAAAGTCGTTAAAAAAAAATCCACCGAGCATGAGGGGTGTTAAAGGGTCTAAAACGCTAGCGGATGACTCCTTCAGTCGACCATTTCAATTTAGCACACGATGCACCAAACACCCTGTATATATAGGAACTTTACTTTTTATTGAACATTTTAGTTAGGTACCTAATCTATATAAATAAATGTGAGCACTATGTGGGTCATTTTTTTCTATTTTCCTAATTTCTTTCTTTCTCAGTTAGTTTTAATGGTGGTCTGACATTTAGAGCACTTTATGCGGCCTACCCAAATATCCTTTCTTCGGTATTGTTCGTCGAGTCGTTGAGCTCCTTAAGTCTTGAGTTGAGCTGCACGATTACTGACAAATGCTTGCACTGATTGGACAGGTCCACTCAAATTTGTGTGGTTATTTCCTCAAAAGATTATTTCAGACACGGACATACATGGTCGGTCCTCACATGATCTGACCAAGATTATGTCTGGACTTTAAAAGAGAGTTTGTTTCGCCATTTCTTCTCAGGGATAGTCAGATAGGAAATGTCGACTCCATCTAGCTTCTTTTTCTTTACTTAATTATAATATGACGTGTAAAAGTGATTCCGACATCCTATTTACAGAATAAATAATTTCATTTCATAAAGTTTTCAAAAAATAATAGGCCCGTATGGTTACTTCACTAGTTAGGTACATCGCGACGTAACAAGTGAAGAACCATACGACTCGATACTCGATACTCACGATAAATCGATGCAAGTTAAATGTCAAAACGGGCCTATTATTTTTTGACAACTTTACAAACGTAGGACCCTTTAGTAGGTAAATTAGGTAAATATCTTTTTTATTATAAGATCACAAACACAGACTTTTAATAGATTAAAAATCTTCTTGAGACACTATTGCATTCCTATATTTACTGCGAGTTTCTTTACTAAGACGGAGATATAATATGCCAGTGACCTTGAGTGGTTAGCTTGCGTGGTCTGTACTGAGCTCACGCAACGCGTCGTACGTTCAGCCAGTAATAGGACTCGCCCAACAAGGAGCGCTGTCCCCAATTTGACGCATTATTAATTTATTACACACAAACCAAAAGGTATTTTAATAAAACGCGTATACTAAAAGATCAATAATTAAATTATCTTTAAATTGGTGAAAGTTTCAGAAAAATACGCTTGGTAGAGTTTGCGCCATTCTCAGTTTTTTATCCGCGTAGACATAACTTTACAAATTAATTTCACTATGTGAATAAACATAATCTAAAACATTCACATATTAAGTTATTGCAAAAATGCTCTTATTTAACATATATTTTTTTCAAATCATTAACACTACTCGATTAGACGTGATTCTTCAGTATAAAATCTGTCATTGGAGAGCGTTGCGTGTTTTGGTCATTGGAGAGCGGAATCTCCTAGCACAGGTATATCTTTTACTTAAAAGGAGGTCCCTATGTAAGATTTACTGTAAAAGTTGTAGGTACAAGTTTCTGAAATAAACTTCTTTTTTTTATTTTTTTTTTTATTTAAAGTCGGTTATCGTCGCCTTCATTTGCAGTTTTTAGGAATCGAACTCGAGTCTTCACTTCGCTGTCGAACACTGAGGCATTAAGTCAGATGGAATATTTTGGTTTAATTGTCTATAATGAGACCCCTACTTAATGATAGTTAGGGGGAGTTTGCGAGCTCTGTTCGATGGAATCGTTACAGATTTAGGTCAATGAGGTCATGTTTGTTTTCCCCTTTGATTATGTTTAGTTGTGTCATATTATTTGAGCTTTAGGGGCTTGTGGCTAACTAAAAACAGCCACACGGGTCGATCGGTCAGGTTAAGCTACGCTTGCCACGGTTGGTCCATGGATGGGTGACCATATTTACATACCAAGACCCCTCAGTGCCTTGGAAAGTACGTTAAGCCGTTGGTCCCGGCTGTCATATGTAGATCTTTGACAGATCAATCAATCAACTCAGCCTATAGCAGTCCACTGCTGGACATAAGCCTCTCCCAGGCTGCGCCACAACACTCTGTCCTCCGCCTTTCGCATCCAGTCTGTCACAGCCACCTTTTTAAGGTCATCGGTCCATCTAGCTGGGGGCGTCCCTCACTACGCTTGCCGATACGCGGTCTCCAATCCAGAACTCGTCTGCTCCACTGGCCATCGGTCCTTCGACAAACATGGCCAGCCCACTGCCACTTCAGCTTGCTTACTCTGCAGGCTATGTCGGTAACTCCGGTTCTCTTCCAGATAACTTCATTTCTGATCTTATCCTTCAGAGAAACTCCGAGCATAGCCCGCTCCATAGCACGCTGAGTGACCATGAATTTGTGGACCAGCCCGACTGTCAGTGTCCACGTTTCGGCACCGTATGTCATAACGGGCAGGACGCACAGCACACAGTCGTTATGGATAGTCAAAATTTCGAAATTCTGTCAACCAGTCTTACCAAGAGGTATCGAGTTATCTAGTAACTGGGTTGTAGAGGTTAGATAGGCAGGCGCTCCATGTAAAATACTGGTATTGAGCTGCATCCGCTTAGACAAAGACAAAGACACCAGGTCACAAGCTGCAAGCAGGCTCACAAGGTTCTCATTTTTAACACTGAGATTTTATACAAAATAGGTCTCGGCTGGATCGTGTGATTTTGCAAAACAAACAATACAATTAAGCCACATAAAAAAATGATTTTAGTATCTCAAAAAATGCCGAAGTTGTATGCGTTTTAAAGTGACAGAGACAGCACTGCTGCGATCTACTGCCGATAAATTGCTTTGCAGTTTGGCAGGTGTGTATGTTACGTGTTTCGGGTTTCGCAAATCTATGTACAAAATTTCAAAACTGTATCATGAAAAATCACAAAGTTGGAAGGTTGTTAATATGTTACCGGGTTATCCGTACAAAAACATGCTAACGGCGGCGGCGTCCCCGCGCCTCCAGGGTCGTCTTGCGCTCATTGATAATAATTTCGCATTAGGTACCTAACCGTACGGCGATTGTATTGTAAGTAATTAAATGGTGATAACATTTTCCATCTTCCGTTTGGTGCTGGACGTAAAGAATAGCACCATCCCATTTCTTCCCGTGGGTGTTGTAAAAGGCGACTAAGGGATTTACTAGAGAACGGGCAGCAGCGTTCTCTATGCATTTTTAAAACTATACTGCGATCGCCAACCCGCCTGCCAAGCGTGGTGATTATGGCAAATCCCCCCTTTTTGGGGGAGGCCTAAGTCCAGCAGTGGACGTCTTTCGGCTGAAATGATGAATAGTAAATGATGATGCTGGTTTCCTACACCGTTTTTTAAGCAAAGAGATAAAGTTAATTTATTTTGCAAATATGGGTACTTATAAAAACAACAACAACAAACAACCAAAAACCACAAAAACAAAAATAATTACAAGATCCGCCATATTTTACCACGTAGCATACAAAAGATACACAAAAACATACAAACTTAAAAAGTATTTTTCAGTATGGAACTCACATAAATTATAATAAGCTTTCACCACTAAAAAGCTTCGAAGTCTTTTTTTAGGGTTCCGTACCAAAATGGTAAAAAGGAACCCTTATGGTGAGACTAAGTCCGTCTGTCTGTCTGTCACACCTGGATATCTCAAGAACTACTTATGCTATCAACTTGAAATTTAGAATAGTTTTAGATGACGTTTGCCCAACTATTTTGCAAACAAGAAAGAAATAAAAAAAATATATCTTTTTTGCAAAAGGCACTGAAAGGGGGTCTTCAAAATTTGAAGTGGGGCTACTAGGGCATGTGGGGTATCATATGAAAGAACGCTGTTTGCACATTTTCAAACATTTATTTTTTATTTTATAGGTCGCATAGTTTCCGACTTTTAATGAAAAATGTAAAAAAAAAATACCATTCCCCCCCCCTTATCTCCGAAGTTTGCATAGATAGTAGAAGTTTGCAAAATCTGAAATTATTCTATGTGATAGAAGTTTATGTAAAGATTACAGGAAAAATAAAACGATGTCTCTAAAAAGCTCAGTTTTTCAGAAATCATCAACATCATATATACGTACGGAACTCTCGGTGGGCGAGTCCGACTCGCTCTCGACCGGTTTTTTTTATAAAGAAAGCGGCAGCTCTTTCCGACTCCTCGGTATTTGGTTGAAGATTACTGGAGCCATGCAGTAGACACTTTTGCCCTTAAGTGCCGTCTTGGCTGATTGTAGACATAGCACACTAAGCAAGGTGTCACCACTGTGTGGATCGCCCGGAGGACACGGTGGAGCATACGGTGGAGGTCTGACCAGCTTGGGTGGAGCACCGCCGTGTCCTCACGCGATCGGAGGCGATCGGCGGCGGCGATCTCTCGCGTCCGGCCCTGGTTCAGGCCATGGTTCGGAGCGAGAGTGCATGGGAGGCCGTCACCTCCTTCTGCGAAGCAGTAATGCTTGCGAAGGAGGAGGCGGAACGCGTGAGGGAGAGGCAAGGTTCGCGCCCTCGCGCCCCTAGTCGCCGCAGGAGACGCCCCGGGCGTCGGGAGTCGCAAGCCGATTTCCGGCCACCGTAGGCGCGGGCCTGCGGACGGTGAGCGATGGGTAGCTCACCGTCCGATAAGGACCAGGCCCGGGTCGACGGCGCGTCGTATTGCACGCGCGCCTCAAAGAGTTGTCAGCACCAACTGACGGGGTCCGATAGGGCCAATGCCTGCCAGGGTTGCGAGTTTGTCCGAAAGGGATATCGTGGCCCTGGCACACAGGCAAATGAAGGAATACGGGTGGGTTTTAGTCAGTAAAAGTCTGACACGCCCTCCCGCTCAGCCCAGAGCGGGAGAAGTTATTTGATAATTTCCCACCCAAAAAAAAAAAAAAAAAAGCACTCTAAGCAAGTAATGATTAAACAATACGCACATGAATCCGAAAAGTTAGAGGTGCGTGTGAGACCTGCACGATTACTGACAAATGCTTGCACTGATTGGACAGGGCCACTCAAATTTGTGTGGTTCTTTCCTCAAAAGACCATTTCAGACACGGATCTACAAGGTCCTCACATGATCTGACCAAGATTATGTCTGGACTTTAACAGAGACTTTGACCCTGAGTTTGTTTCGCCGTTTCTTCTCAGGGGTAGATCGGAAATGTCGGCTACATCTAGATTATAAAAAAAAAATATATATGACGTGTATAAGTGATTATAATATCCTATTTACAGAATAAACGATTTCATTTCATTTCATACTTATGACTCGGCAGTCCGACGGTCACTCCACTAGGAGGCTATCACTGCTTCAACAGATGCCAACTGGACATGACGGTATACGGAAAATTCAGAGCAAATCCCAAGTATACAGGGTGTAAGGGACAGCCCTCCGCAGACTGATGGGGTGAATTCAGTATATCGTACTAAGATGACCGGTACATGAAATTATTTCAGGAACGTTATGGGAATCCAATGAACCTGATTTGTCGCGGCGGGGTGGACGGCCGCGCTCGCTGATTTTAGGCGTCGTTTTCGTTAGAGAATTTCAACATCCATTGCTGTTTTTTTTATTTTAGCTGTGTTATACATTAATGGAGTACTGCGTACAGAAAATATAATTTTACATTGAAATAAAGGAATAGTAACTGAAATTACGATGAAAAAATGACTATTTTCCTGAGCAAATTTTCTGTGGAATATGATTCAAAATAAGGAGCTCAGTGCACCCTGTTAATTTGCGGAGGGTTGTCCCTTACACCCTGTATTATAGTTTTTACTTTTCCTAGAAACATGCTACTATGCGTGGGAGACCACGTGAGCAAAAGTTAGTAGGGAATAAAAAGCTAAAGGGAAGCAAACCAATGTTTATATGGCCTGGCTGGCCTGACTAACTGGGGGACTACTCCGAACATAAATCAGAAGTATCGGCCGAATGTTCGGCCGTTGCTTGACTACGGCTGACTACGGCGAAAGAAAAAAATAAAACGACAGTCAAAGAGATAAGCCAAAGTCAAAAATGTGACTTTAAGTCGGGAAAGGGATCATAAAAAAAAAAAAAAGGAAGTTATAAAGCGGAGACTCCGGATTAACGCTTCGGAGTAGACACCCTGGTTTCTTTATAAAACGAGACTTTTTTTGCGTTGCTGCCTCGTTGGCCCAGTGGTCGCAGGCGCTAGATCTTGGGTTCGATTTCCAGGTCGGGAAGAGTGTTATAGGGTTTCTCCGTCTGGAATTTATCAGTAGCAACCCGGAGTCCGGATTTGTACCCGGTATAACTACAATTTAGGTCACATTAGTTTCATATTAGAGATAAACATGAAATCATATATTAGTAGGTACAATGATGTTATATTAAACAGATATCTTATACACTCACAAAACAACTGAAAAAAAGTGATCCGAAGCTGGCAGCACACATTATCCACTTTTCATTCATTTGACATTTCACTACGAGTGAAAATCTCAAAGCATTTATTTCAATTAAACCATTGACAGGCACTTTTGAATTGTCAAGAAGTCAGTCAGTTACAAATATGAAGCTAGTTGCCCGTTCCAAATAGTAGGTTCCTATGGAGAAGAACGGGCAAGAAACTCCACGGACACTCTTTTAAATTAAAATATTGGTTACATCATTCATATTGAAGTTAAACATGTGAGAACGATGCAATACGTCAAAAGAGTCCGTGATAAAAAGATAACAATTCAAAGCTAAAATAATTAAAAATAAGCCGTGGCGGCTAAGAGATTTATTTATTTATTTAAAACTCTTAAACTATCATTACAGGTTTAGAAACCTAATGCGATAGCTAAGCCTACTTATAATATTAACTATTTTAAATAACACTATTACTAACAATTACAAATAACTACACAATACATTAACACCAAATTACTTATAACTAAAACAATACAACCTTATAATTATAACAATGTAATCTTCACAGAAAATTAACTTAAGTATCCTTTACATTAAAAAAATAAAACAATAAAGAAACAATAAACATAAAATTACACTAATTGTTGCTTTCGTAACATATTATACGAGTATATAAACTTACTCTTGCAAGTTCACTAAAGTAAGATGACCAGTCCCAACCGACAGCGCCCGTTCACGAACATGACGCATGGATCAGCACCATTCAGCTCAACCATTTTAAAGGGAGCTAAATGATCCAACACACGCGCTACCATCAGCGAGACATCTGAGTGAGCATGACATACTCTCAGCCGCCAGGGCACATTTAAGTCAATGAAAGACATAATTTCGATTCCCAGGTCGGGAAGAGTGTTATAGGGTTTCTCCGTCTGGAATTTATCAGTAGCAACCCGGAGTCCGGATTTGTACCCGGTATAACTACAATTTAGGTCACATTAGTTATATATTAGAGATAAACGTGAAATCATATATAGTAGGTACAATGATGTTTTATTAAACAGTTATCTTATACACTCACAAAACAACCGAAATAAGTGTGCCACGCAGCAGCAGCAGCACACATTCCCACTTTTCATTCATTTCATATTTTACTACAAGTGAAAATTATGGCTTGATAAAACAACAAGAAAAAAAGAGAGCTAGTGTTGTCAATTGCGCGTGAATGTAAACAAACATTATTCTGGCCTCCAATGATCAAATGTCAAAAACGTCCCAATTACGACGTTTTCGAGTCCTCACGATTGCGCGCTCACAACACAAAGCACCCCTGGGGCTCCAGGGATGCCTTGGATCCGGAATGGGTTGATGACAATAAGCTCGCCCTCTATTACATGGGACTGAAACATATCTGGCGAAATGTGGGTGTAAGGATGATAATGTGTATAATATAAATAATTATATATTATTAATTATATATATATCATCATCATCATCATCATTTTAGCCGTAAGTTGTCCACTGCTGGACTTAGGCCTCCCCAAAAAAGGGGGGGATTTGCCATAATCGCCACGCTTGGCAAGCGGGTTGGCGATCGCAGTATGGTTTTAAAATTGCATAGAGAACGCTGCTGCCCATTCTCCAGTAAGTCCCTTAGTCGCCTTTTACGACACCCATGGGAAGAAATGGGATGGTGCTATTCTTTACGTCCGGTACCAAACGGAACATATATACATATAATTAGGTATAATAGGTGCATCTCTGTCTAACGCTTCGGGAAACACAGGCGTGATATGGTTATGTTATGTTTTTGCGAATGAAAGTTACGTAAACAGTTTATATGAAATAGGGCAAGAGCGAGGCAAGAGTCGTTTTATTTACCGATGGTAAGTTCGTAATTAAAACCTCTACTCTACTAAGAAACAAACTACCAGTATGGAAATAAACCTATTTGTCTTTATTTCAACGTTCTGGGAAATGCATTTGTGTATATATTTTTTTCTCAAACATGCTTGGAAATTCGATCATTATTTTGAGAACCATCTTCGAGATAAATCGAAAATGCTGTACTGGTCAAATACATGCGAGCAGCGGCCGGCAATGTTAGTATGAGAATCCAGAACTGTCGTGTTTAGCGGCCGAATAAATTACTATGAAAACTCATATCTGTCGTGTAATTTTAAAATGGAACGAACTTTTTACTTCCATAAATGGCAGCCAAGGAGGTAACTTATCAAAGGTTTTGATTAAATTTTGAACTGGTTTGCAAATAAAGCTGTTTAAAGTAAAAATAAACAAATGAACATATTATTGGCGCATGAAAAATTATCGTTGTTCGTCATTGAATCAGGAATTTATAAATTATTAACTTAGTTTGAATTTTCGCGCATTATTTGAGAAAAGCACTATACAAGCCTTGGCCGCAACCAGGCATTGATGGACTCACGAATGTGTGCCTCGGTTTCGCCTCGGCCCACATTTTCACGTTCGTCGATCAATGCTCCTTTTGCAGGCCGCTGCAGTAATGTACTATTATTGGTTTCCTCTTCACTATGGCACGAGGCGTTTTTAGGGTTCCATACCCAAAGGGTAAAACGGGAACCCTATTACTAAGGCTCCGCCGTCTGTCTGTCTGTCTGTCCGTCCGTCTGTCACCAGGCTGTCACCAGGCTGTATCTCCTGAACCGTGATAGTTAGACGGTTGAAATTTTCACAGATGATGTATTTTTATTGCCGCTATAACAACAAATACTAAAAAGCAGAATAAAATAAATATTTAAGGGGGCTCCCATACAAAACATAATTGTTATGCCATTTTTATGGATAATGGTACGGAACCCTTCGTGCGCGAGTCCGACTCGCACTTGGCCGGTTTTTCAATTACCTATACTATGTCCCATCTGAAAAGTTTTGATTCATTCATTTGATTATCGTTATTTTGACCAAACATGGATGGCAGAGAACCTAGAACTCCCACAGTTTACCAATAAAACTATGGTACATAAAAGAAAAATAAACTGAAAATCTTAATTAACAACAAACTGTACCTAATCTGGAGTAATTTTACTGTAGATGGATATTATAAAGATATGCCATTTTTTCACATAACTAAGAAACACATAATTTGTACACATATACACACCACACACCCCCACGGTACACAAACCACATTTATCTTACACACATGACCACTACATCCCGACACCCACAAAGCACACACGCACACACACACACGCACACAAACGAACCCACACACAAACTCACAAACATATTCTACACCCAGTGCCCTTACTAATATAATATGGGTTATAAAATGTTAATTAGTTTTAAATGAATCTTTTGGCTTATTTCTCACACATTTGTAGAATTATTGTAAACTGGAGGGGCGGAACCACCTAATAAAAAATAAGAAATAGCACAACACATAAATGCACAGTATACAAGGTACTACCGCGAAAGTTCCCGGTGGACCACTTTTCAACCTTATTACTATGGGTATAAGGGCGGAAAGTTGTCGACCGGGAACGTTCGCGGTGGTACTTCGAGAGTAATAACTATTGCCTTATTACCGGCCTACCTTTCTTATGTCCAGCTACGTTATTAGGCTATGACCTAATAATGATAAAAAACAATAATAATTATGTTTTGATAAAGCAATAAAAGTCTGGAAAAAACCAGACGACCTTCTTCGCATTCATTTTAGAAAGGTCACATTGAATGGCAATGGAGTAAAAGTACTCATGGATAAGAACTAGTTTAATTTTGAACAACGCAATACGACGCAATAATTAGAAAAAAAAAAATAGTTTTCTAGAAATATCTATTTTGTATTGACATTATAACGAAATGTGCATGTACATAATATACTCAGCCTATAATGTTCCCACTGCTGGTACACAGGCCTCCTCTTTTTGTGAGACGGACCACCATTGTGGATGTCACCAAAGATTTTAAAGCCTTTCTTCTTCTTACCGTGATGATGGCAAAAATAACTGATAAATTAATATTATATATAATATTAAATTCCAATTTAGTCCCGTGGGTGTCGTAAAAGGCGACTGAGAATGGCCAGTTAACACCGTTCTGCGATCGCCATCCCTCCTGCCAAGCGTGGCGATTATGGCAATCCCCCCTTGGGGGAGGCCTATATCCAGCAGTGGACGTCTTTGAAATGATGATGATGATAATTATACAACATAATTTTTAGTATATTTTATGCGGCACCTGAATATAATTGGTTCAGAATAAGGAACTGAATCGATGTCAATTATTTTTACACCATGTTATACACTGGATCGCAAAAATTCCGGGTTGTTAATAAATAGCATGATAGTTTCTTAAAATATATAAGACTAATTTGCGAAACTATGTTATAATGTAGATGACTGATTTATATTATATAAAAAAATGTGTAACACGTTTTGTACATTACATAACTATAATTAAATACTAAAAAATAAGAAAATTTCGCTTCTAACTTAAATATGACAACAAAAATAACACAAACACACTATGAAAAAATAAAAGATTTTTTGTCAATTTAATATTTTGTGTCTTGGAATTTTTAGTTCTAGGACATGCCGGTTTCCTCGCCATGTTTTCCTTCACAAGTTTGAGAGCAGTGGTGATGAAATCATTTACACAAAATAAAGCGCCTGTCAGGTTGCAAACCCACGACCTACCTACTCGTAAGTCGAGGCCGTTACCACTGGGCCACCACTGCAATCAAATCAAATCAATCAAAAATATTTTTATTTCACATAAGCCTACATGGGCACTTATTCCACGGACACGGTAGGACACGGTTCCAATTGGTCGTTTCCTATGGAGAAGAGCCGGCAAGAAACTCCACGGTTACTCTTTTAAAAAAAGATGGCTTTTACAATGTTTTCAAATTACAGTGTTAAAAAGTATGAGAGGACAGCGTAGGCCCGTCAAAAGTACCAGGTAGGTACTTAACAAAATAGGAAATGGTCTACACAGTCTATTAAGCCTACAACATCCTCACATTAACCAATAATGTATGTGTGTCTGGTAAAATGTGGATGGTACTATAGGCTCACCTCAGCTTAGCCCTTCGGGGAATATAGGCTTGATGTTATAATATGTCTTATATATTTATGTAGATGACTGCCTCATTTTTCTAGTGGTCGCAAGCGCTACTGTTGAGCATGAGGTCCTCGGTTCGATTCCCAGGTCGGGCAAAGTGTTATTGGAATTTTCCATTAGGAATTTCTCAGTAACAGCCCGGAGTCTGTCGGATTTGTGCCCGGTTGATGGCAATAGGCTCGCCCCTATTACATGGCACTTACTAAAGTAGATTTCAGCTGGGGGGGGGGGAGCTGAGAGGTTATAAGTAGATTTTAGTAGAAGTTAGTACGAACTCAATCCCCCTTATTACAAAACAAGGTTTATCTTCAGACCCAGGTTCAAAACATGGAGCCATTATTGAATTTCGAACTTTATCCCGACTATGGTACAGTTCCTAAACACAAAACTGACAACTTAATACCAAACTAAGTTTTCAGTTTTGTATAAAGAACGTTATTTTAATCACTGTTACGTTCTTATTACAAAAACTGGCTCCATGGTTTAAGCCATGTCAAAATATAAACCTTGTTTTGTAATAAGGCGGTGTAAGTTTTATACTTGAACAACATTCTAAATTATGCGTCCTATCATAACCGAATTAGTTTTCCTCCAAAATTAATCGGCAATCCCGTATTAAAGCTCATACAGATAGGCGCGGCGCGACATAGGTGGAACAATTTCTATGAAAATTTCACGGAAATTGTTCTACCGACATCGCGTCACACCTGTCTGCACGAGCCTTTATGCTCTGAAACAATTTTATATCGGAATGTGTACCATAAAAGTTAAAATATACGCTGATGTGAATCTTGGTTCTGATTTGTAATACCGGTGTTCAACGTTACCTTTGGACATTGACTCAGCACTCGGCCCGGCTGACGCGCGGCCCAGTTAAAAATATTGATTTGGTTGCATCTCACACGCATAGGACACAAAGATTTTATGTAATAGTGTGTGTGAAGAAAAAGTAGTATATAAGCTGTATAATTTTTTAAATAAATCAGATTTGAATTTTATATTCTTGTCTCATTACCCCTCACTGTGGCCAAGACACCTTTAGCCATCTCTGATCAGTCTCGTGAGTCTGCGCGAGTGGTTACCCTGTTTACTCTTCCCAAAACCTGGAAATCCTGTCTACTATCCGTCTGTAACCTTAGGTCGCATGGTGCAGACATCCTGAACTTATATATATATTTATTTATTACATACTAGGTATATGGTAGGTTAGGGCATGTCATTGTGAGGAGAAATAAAGAATTTATGATAATTATGATATGATATGACTTCAATACTATAGAAATCATTCATATCACGTTATACATAGAGCTACGAGAAATATGATGCTCCATAAATTATTACGCCTAAGCAATCGCTGTAAATGATATGATATGACTTGAATACTATGAAAATCATTCATATCACGATATACATTTAGAGATCTTCGAGAAATATGATGCTCCATTTTAAAACGCCTAAGCAACCGCTGTAAAAGACATCAACGGCTTAAGTTGCATACTTAAGTATATTGTGTAGTCTTTATTGTATTGTTAACAATGCAACACCTTGGCATATTCCATTTTTATAGGGCAGTCATAGAGCACGTTGGTTTTACTCATATTTTATATAACATTTCTTCAGAGACACGTGCCACGTGACTTGGAAAGGAACTTACGTAAGCTTTTCAAAATCCAGTAAACATATGGAGAGTTATTCTAAGAGTTATCATAACATTATGTATGCATTTATTATTATTATAGCCTCTTTGTTTCCATAATTTATAACTTTTAGGTATAAAAACAAATTTATCATAAAATTATTATAAATGTGCATGCATCAAATAACAAAATTATTACAGTTCCTATATAACAAATCATTTCTAAATTAATATAATCAATAAAATAATTTCTTTGTAAAATATTAAATAAATTCAATTTTAGTCAGGGCTGTCATTCGTGGACCTTTGACAAACTCAAACTCAAAGCATTTATTTCAATTAAACCAATTACAGGCACTTTTGAATTATCAAAGAGTCGGTCAGTTAGTCAGAAAGTTGAAGCTATTTGCCTATTCCAAAACGTAGATCTCTATGGAGAAGAACAGGCAAGAAACTCCAAACACACTCTTTTAAATCAAGGTATTACAAAATCCTGGGTACATTATTCTTGTCGCTTCTATAAGTGAGAAAAATGTAAAAAAAAATAATTAAAAACAATACTAAATATAAGATTAAAAGATTACAAATAAGCCCTGGCAGATAGGAGACCAGTCTCAACTGACGGCGTCGGTTCACGAACTTGACGCGTGGATCAGCACCATCCAGCTCAACCATTTTGTAGGGAATCGAATGATCCAACACGCGCCACCATCAGCGAGACATTTAAGGCGACGATAACCGACTTTTGATGATTTTATACTTAAGATCACGTCTAAACGAGTAGTGTTAATGATTAAAAAAAAAATATGTTAAATTAGAGCATTTTCTCAATAACTAAATATGTGAATATTTTAGATTATGTTTATATTACATAGTGAAATTTATTTGTAAAATTATGTCTAACGCGGATAAAAGACTGAGAATGGCGCAAAATCTACCAAGCGTATTTTTCTGAAACCTTCACCAATTTAAAGATAATTTAATTATTGATCTTTTAGTATACGCGTTTTATTAAAATACCTTTTGGTTTGTGTATAATATATTAATAATGCGTCAAATTGGGGACAGCGCTCCTTGATGGGCGAGACCTATTACTGGCTGAACGTACGAGGCGTGCGTGAGCTCAGTACAGAACACGCAAGCTAACCACTCAAGGTCACAAGTAGGCATGACATACCTACACTTAAGTGCCAAACTTTTTTAAGTCAACATACATCATAACATAATAAACGGCTCCATGGTACTCACATTTACAAAAGTTAAAAAATGCTGATGACAGTTGTTGGGTCGTCAGGAGCGCAAAAGTCTGACAACCAGTCTTACCAAGGGGTATCGTTTTGCCCAGTAACTGGGTTATGGAGGTCAGATAGGCAGTCGCTCCATGTAAAATACTTGTATTTAGGTGCATCCTCAGACTGGATGTTGACCCCAACATATTAGTTCGGAAAAGCCTAGGCAGATTGATTGATTGAAAAATGTATGAAGATGGACAAACTAAAAGCCTAGGCAGATTGATTGATTGAAAAATGTATGAAGATGGACAAAGCAAAAGCCTAGGCAGATTGATCGATTGAAAAATGTATGAAGATGGACAAAGCAAAAGCCTAGGCAGATTGATTGATTGAAAAATGTATGAAGATGGACAAAGCAAAAGGATGAGAGGCGACCGGGGCTGTTCGGCTAAAAGGGTAGGTAGTCTGACTGTCAAAAACTCGTCAGCAGTACAAGTTTCTTGGAAAGAAACGAAGAACAGAAAATGAGACAAAAATGAGAATATGAACCTGTCAATTAATAAATTGTTGTTGTGATCGTACCTTTTTTAGGGTTCCGTACCAAAATGGTAAAAAGGAACCCTTATGGTGAGACTAAGTCTGTCTGTCTGTCACACCTGGATATCTCAAGAACTACTAATGCTATCAACTTGAAATTTAGAATAGTTTTAGATGACGTTTGCCCAACTATTTTGCAAATAAGAAAGAAATTAAAAATATATATCTTTTATGCAAAAGGGATTGAAAAGGGGTCTTAAAAATTTTAAGTGGGGCTACTATGGCAAGTGGGGTATCATATGAAAGAGCGCTGTTTGCATATTCTCAACATTTTTTTTTTTAGGCAGCACAGTTTCCGACTTTTGATGAAAAATGTAAAAAAAATGACCGTTCCCCCCCCTTATCTCTGAAGTTTGCATAGATACAAATCTGAAATTATTCTATGTTATAGAAGTGTACGTAAAAAATACAGGAAAAATAAAACTATGTCTCTAAAGAGCACAGTTTTTCAGAAATCATCAACATCATATATACGTACGGAACCCTCGGTGCGCGAGTCCGACTCGCTCTTGACCGGTTTTTTTTTTGGGGGAAATTATCAAATTACTTCTCCCACTCTGGGCAGAGCGGGAGGGCGCGTCAGACTTTACTGACTAAAACCCACCCGTGTTCCTTCACATACCTGTTTAAGTTTTTTAGTTTCGTGAGGTTTCAAAATTTCAGCCGAAAAACTTCCACTGCTGGACATAGAACTCCCCCAAAGGGCTGCCATAATCGCCACGTTTGGCAGGTGGGTCGGCGTTCACAACATGGTGTTAAAATCCATAGAGAACGCTGCTGCCCACTCTCTAGTAAGTTCGTAAGTCACCGCCTTTTATGACACCCACAGGAACAAATAGGGTGGTGCTATTCTTTACGTCCGGCACCACATAGACAGTGACGGTTCCCACGGCCTGTCGGGCTGGCCTGGCGCGATAGGGCCTGTGAGAAATTGGGCCGTGGGATCGCAGCTTTACACATCCGAATCCAATCCCACTGTTATCCCTGATCACTGGCTAATTGTAATTAGTACTATATCATGAGCTATTGTTTTCCGACATCAGAGAATAAAAGAAGATAATTAATATTATGATTAATTATTATAAAGAAAGCGTACTTATCAGCTAGCTCAACTGAGTAACCATAATGATACATATTGATAGCATACCGAGACGAGTACAAAACGAATCAAAATCAAAAGTCATTTATTCAAACTAGGCTGAGAATCAGCACTTTTCGAAAGTCAACAATTACATGAGACAGTCCCCATAAAACGCCCACCCGTCACCACTTCCTAGTGCTTTATCTGGGAAGAAGAAGTGGCGCAACAAACTCCCCTGCAGCACAGCTGTCTGTTCACATAAAAAACTTGAATTTATACAATAAAATGTAAAATGCAACACAAAACATTAAATTAAATTATTTGCCTTATGTTAGCACACACCACAATAAAAAAAATAAAAAAAATCGTCGAAAACTATACTCAAGCAGAAATAACGTATCTAAATAAAAGCCTCCAGGCATAATGGGCGTGCCCGCTTAAATAAAGCTACAGCTATAACTCGAAGCCACAACTGATAAACTAGCACCATCGAAGTAAAATAAAAAAACTGTTAATTATTAATAACAATAACAAAACCATGGTCAGCAAGACGACCAGTAACCACAAGCAGCACCCGTTCACGAGCATAACGCAAAGATCAGAATGAAAAAAAAAAATAGGTATCCATTTTAATACATTCCATTACGTACTTAATCGATATTTCTCAGAATTTACAGGGCCGCTGAATTAATTTTCATTTATTATTATTGTTGTAAGCAACAGTTTGAGCTTCCAGCCGCATGTGAGGAGCTTTTCAGTTGTTTTCCCACCCTCACGGAGGGTGGTTGTCGCGTTCGTAGAATCCTTCTCCCGTAAAATATCGTGATTTTATTAAACTGTTATCATTACTGTGAAAATTAAAATCCTTTGTGCGCCTTAAATAACAATGGGTATGTATCATTTTGATCGTTAAAAAAAATAAAATGGCAAGCATTTTCAGGCAGCAAGCCTCATATTCTTGCATGAAACCATCGGAAGAGTTATTGAAGTGATATTTTATAGAATTGTTTTAGAATTTTCTGTTAGTTTTAATAAAGAATGTGAGGTAGGAGGGACATTATATTTGTATTGCGGATAGCTGCATATTGCTTGACTTATGTAACCGAACGAATATGGTATGCTCAGTGCTGTAGTCGGTTAGAACAATTAATGCTGTGTGTGTGTGTGAGTGTTATACAGGGTTATTTTTAAAACGTCAATAACCTCTTAAGGGGTCATTGTACTCATCATTATGAACAACTTTTACTATGGGACCAAAACTAAATCGCGAAAAAAAAAACCAGGTGTTCCCTACATTTATGTTCGATTATTTCGTTAGTTCGGTAGGGAAGAGCAGATTTTTTTTGCGCGATTTCAGGTTTGGTCCCATAGTAAAAGTTGTTTATAATGATGAGTACAATGACCCCTTAAGAGGTTATTGACGTTAAAAAAATAACCCTGTATAAACTGTTTTAATTATTTATCAAATGTATTGGTATAAAAACCGTATATTTTTTATTTATAATACAAAACTGATACTATTAATTACATCTTCTTAAACCTAGGTGAAGATAATAATATCAATGAA